>CM049432.1:67748615-72748615 GCA_026929855.1 Poa annua | reverse complement strand
TCGACACCGAGGGGAGGAAGATGGAGCGTTTCATGAACGGACTTCATGATGAACTGCAATGCGCCTTGGTTATCCATGACTTTGCTGATTTGGAATCACTTGTGGACAAGGCCATACAGTTGGAGACCAAGCGCAAGTCCATGTTTGAAGGTCGTAAGAGGAGAATGATTGCCCAGGAAGGTTCGAGCAGTCAGTAACCTCGCACCCACCCACCAAACCCCAAGCCAGCATATAGACCACCCCCAACTTCGCACCCCAGTTACCCTAAGCCCCCATACAACCCAAACAAGTTCAGCCGTCCCAATGACAACACCCGTCCTGGAGGGAACTCTAGCAACCCCAACCCCAATGCCAATGTTGTCTGTTTCAATTGTGGCACCAAGGGTCACTACTCCAAGGCATGCCCCAATCCTAAGAAGAATGGTCCGCGCCCCGAGGCACAGGCGCCGAACAACGGCCAAGGCCGCAATGGAAATGGCAAGAACCCCGCACCCCGCGGAAATGTGGCTGTTGCCAAGGGACGCCTGCACCACATCAATGCTGAAGAGGCCATGGATGCACCAGATGTTGTGATGGGTACGTTCCTTGTCAACTCAGTACCTGCAACTGTTCTGTTTGATTCTGGTGCTACTCATTCTTTTGTTACCCAAGAATTTGTTGCTAAGGGAGGTTTAGTCGGAAACCTCTTACCCAAACCTATGGTCATCCAAATCCCAGAATCCACCATAGATACCAAGTCATTTTGCCCGGACGTTTCCCTTGAGATCAAAGGAGAAAAGTTCCTAGTCGACTTAATCATCCTAGGAACCCAAGGAATAGATGTCATACTGGGTATGAATTGGTTAGCCAAGTAGCATGGTCGAATTGACTGTGCCAGAAGAGCTGTAGCCCTCACCACCGACAAAGGAGTAGAAGTGGAGTATGTGTCAGAAACCAGTCGACCCCAACCAGGATGCCATGAGAGCATAGCTCGACCAGCCCTTGATGAGATCCGTGTGGTTCACCTGTTCCAAGATGTCTTTCCTGAAGAATTGCCTGGTATGCCACCGGATCGGGATATTGAGTTCATCATTGAACTTATCCCCGGGACAGCCCCCATATCCCAAAGGCCTTATCAGATGAATCCAGAAGAACTGGTTGAGTTGAAGAAGCAGTTAGCAGATATGCTCAGCAAAGGGCTTATTCGCCCAAGTGCTTCACCCTGGGGATCACCCATCATTTTTGTGGATAAGAGAGATGGTACCACACGCCTGTGTGTGGATTATCGCAGGTTAAATGATGTGACCATCAAAAACAAGTACCCTCTCCCAAAGATCGAGGATCTGTTTGATCAAATGAACGGAGCCCGAGTCTTCTCCAAGATCGATCTTCGGTCAGGGTATCATCAGTTAAGAATCCGAGAGACAGACATTCCCAAGACTGCCTTCACAACCCGTTACGATTTATTTGAATACACCGTAATGTCCTTTGGTCTGACCAATGCCCCAGCCTATTTTATGAATCTCATGAACAAGATCTTCATGGAGTATCTTGACAAGTTCGTGGTAGTTTTCCTTGATGACATCCTTATTTACTCCAAAACTGAAGAAGAGCATGCTGAACACCTGCGTCTAGTTTTAGCAACCCTCCGAGAGCATCAGTTGTATGCCAAGTTTAGCAAGTGTGAGTTTTGGCTCAGTGAAGTCTCATTTCTCGGACATGTTGTGTCTGCGGGAGGAATTTCGGTAGACCCAGAGAAGATTCAAGCCATTGTGGATTGGAAAGCCCCAACTAGTGTGACTGAAATCCGAAGCTTTCTCGGACTAGCGGGATACTACCGCAAGTTCGTTGAGGGATTCTCCAGTATAGCCAAGCCCCTTACCCAACTGCTGAAAAAGGATAAGAAATTTGAATGGACTCAGAAGTGTGAAGAGAGTTTCCAGGAATTGAAGAAGAGATTGACCTCAACCCCTGTCCTGATTATGCCAGACGTCACCAAGAGTTTTGACGTGTATTGCGATGCATCACAGCTAGGACTGGGTTGTGTTCTGATGCAAGAAGGCAAGGTGGTGTCGTATCTGTCTCGGCAGTTGCGACCACATGAAGAGAACTACCCAACCCATGACCTGGAGTTAGCCGCTGTTGTTCTTGCCTTGAAGACGTGGCGCTCCTATCTGGCGGGACATCGCTGCGAGATTTATACGGATCATAAGAGCTTGAAGTATATCTTCACGCAGAGGGAGTTAAATTTGCGACAGAGAAGGTGGATGGAATTGATCAAGGATTATGATATCGGCATCAATTATCACCCTGGAAAGGCTAATGTGGTTGCCGATGCCCTTAGTCGCAAACCCTGCACCCTGAATGCCATGATCCAAGCAGAGCAGCCAGCCCTGTTTAAGGAGTTCAAAGATTTTGGACTAGAGCTTGTTAGCCACGGCTATCTCGCCCATTTAGAGTTAGCTCCAACTCTGATAGATCAAATCAAGGAGGCCCAGGAAGGTCATGAGAGCATAGAAGGAATCAAGAAGAAGATTTCTCTCGGTAAAGCGCCTGGTTTTACCGAGGGCGCAGAAGGAGTGTTGAGATTCAATGGTCGTATCTGTGTCCCCAATACCTCGGAACTCAAGGAGTTAATCCTAAAGGAAGCCCACGAGACCCCTTACTCAATCCACCCCGGCGGAACCAAGATGTACCAAGACCTTCGTGAAAGATTTTGGTGGCATGGAATGAAGCGAGAAATTGGTGCTTTCGTAGCCAAGTGTGATATTTGTCAGCGAGTCAAGGCTGAACATCAGCGACCCGCTGGATTGCTTCAACCCCTAAAGATTCCCGAGTGGAAGTGGGATGAGATTGGAATGGATTTTATCACCGGACTTCCAAGGTCCAACCGAGGCCATGACTCAATATGGGTCATTGTTGACAGGCTGACCAAAGTAGCCCATTTTATTCCCGTCCACACCACCTATAGGGGAAATCAGTTAGCAGACCTGTATATTTCCAGAATAGTAAGCTTGCATGGTGTGCCTAAGAGGATTGTATCAGATAGAGGCACACAATTCACCTCAAGGTTCTGGAAAGCTCTGCATGAAGCCCTCGGAACCAAGTTGGCGTTTAGCACAGCTTATCACCCCCAGACCGATGGCCAAACTGAACGAGTGAACCAGATATTGGAGGACATGCTTCGCGCATGTGTCCTAGCCTATGGATCCAAATGGGAAGATTGCCTTCCATTTGCAGAATTCTCATACAACAACAGTTACCAGTCTAGTCTGCAAATGGCCCCTTTTGAAGCCCTTTACGGCAAGAAGTGTCGTACACCCCTGAATTGGTCCGACACCGGAGAAGGCAAACTGTTTGGACCAGATAACCTCCGTGAGGCTGAAGAGCAAGTCCAGCTTATCCGAGAGCGACTCAAGACCGCCCAATCCCGTCAGAAGAGTTACGCTGATCCCAAGCGTCGTGATGTCACCTTCAATATCGGGGATTATGTCTATCTCCGAGTGACACCCCTTAAAGGAATGCAGCGTTTCCATGTCAAAGGAAAATTAGCGCCAAGATATATTGGACCTTTCAAGATCCTTGCCCGTCGAGGAGAAGTGTCTTATCAACTGGAGTTGCCCCAAGAGTTAGAAGGTTACCATGATGTTTTTCACATCTCCTTGCTCCGGAAGTGTCTTGAAGTTCCTGACCAGCCTGATGTTTTCAAAAACATCGATCACCAGTCCGTCGACCTGAATCAAGATCTGACTTATCGTGAGACGCCCCTCAAGATTCTCGACGAAGATGTTCGTCTCACCCGCAGGCGAGCAATCAAGTTCTACAAAGTCCAGTGGACTAACCACTCTGAAGATGAAGCAACTTGGGAACGTGAAGACTATCTTAGGACCGAGTTTCCCAACCTCTTTAGTACCCAGACCTAGCAAATCTCGGGACGAGATTTATTTTAAGGGGGGAAGTCTGTAACATCCCAGAATGATAATATAGTTATTAATGCAAAAATGTGGGCCAACAAAAACTTTTCTTATAAAAATGTGTGTATGTTTAATTCTTGAGTGTTGCTTGTTGCATTGTTCGCAAGATTGTGGAATTCTAGCTCTGATTAAAAATTTGATGAAAAGAAAACAAATAAAACAAACCACAAAAACAAGGCACAATGTGACAAATGTCACATTATTTTTCCAAATTAAGATATACAAATTTATTTCCTCACCAAAATCAATGGACTAAAATTATTGACACTCCTAGTTAATTTTTACAAACTATTCCCTTTCAAAAAAATTCAGATTCAAAAGCCTCAAATTCAAATTGGAAATTCATGATTTAAATATTTCAAAATATTCCAAAAAGACTTGTAACACTTCCAAATAATATAGATAGCCTAGATCCTAAGTTTGAACCCAAAAGAATAAAGAGAAATAGGAAAATTAAAATAGAAAAATGCTACTGTTTTGATTTGGGCAATTCATCAAACACCTGGTGATCACCTCCTGTTCATCCCAAACCGAACCAAACCTCGGATCAAATCGAGCAATTGAGGGTTTAGCTTGTTGAATTGGGGCCTCCACTGCACTCACCTCTTCTCCACGATCACAGAGCGCCCGAGATCACGCCATTTGGTCACCGGAGTCGTCGAGGAGGCGCTGGCGACAGCCACGGCCGCGCGCACGTCGCGGTGGTCGGCACTGTGGCCGCGACGACGCCGCGACGTGCCGGCCGCGCTGTGGCCCCCTCCCTCGCTCTCCCTCACCCCCTGGTCTCCTCCCGCACCCGCAGCACACACCAGCACCAGCCCGTGCGCGCTGCGCCCGAGCCAGGACGCGCACGCCGTGCGCCGCCCGAGCACGCCCACGGCAGGGCCATGCCCCCGCACGCACCCGAGCGCGCCACGCCGCTCCACTTTTGCCCGCCTTGCTCCCCAGGCAGCCCGCAGCGTAGCCGCGCACCTCCACCGGCCTACGGCGGCCTAGCTCGGCCACGGGCGCCCCTGCACCGCGCCCACCGTGCGCCGCCCGGCCGCTATAAAACGCCCCCGTGCCCTGCTCTTCTCCACACCACCCCACTGCCTCTTCCCCCTCTCACACCACCTCTCGAGCACCGCCTGGAGGGCGACGCCGTCGCCGCAGAGCCTCAGGCCACCGTGGGTCTCCTCGAGCTCGCCGTGCCCGAGGTAGACGACGACCACGGCACGGCCGTGCTACCCCTCCCCCTTCCCTTCTCTCTGCCCTCAGCTCTTCCCCTTGTTCTTCTCTCTCACCCGCACCCTTTTTCCCCCTGATCCGTGCTCAAGTGCGCCGTCAATCGCTCGCCGGCGTTGCAGCGGAGCCGCGGGAAAAAGGAGGAGATCGCCGCCGTCGCTCGGGGCCACGCCAGCACGCGCCACTCGCCCCAGGAGCTTCCCCACCTCGCCGCCGTCGTCCTGCACCAGCCACACGTCCTCCCGAGCCCCGTGGTGAGCGCACCGTCCTCCTCGCCGTCGCCGGAGCCGCGGCGCCGCCCGATTTAGGTCGTCGCCGACGCGCTCGATCTCAGCCGTTAGATCTAGATCCTACGGTAGCTTACCGGTTCGTTTTAATTAATAAAGATCTGACATACGGGTCCCACACGTCAGGTTTAAATGAACCGCGCGCGCTCGCTGAGTCGCTGACTGGTGGGTCCCCTCTGTCAGATTTTTCAACATTATCCGTTCTGGATTTAAATTCGAATTTAAGTTTCATTTAAAAACCAGTACTAAACCCAATTTTAGAAATTCCATAACTTTAGATTTACAACTCCAAATTTAGCAAATCCAACTGTTCTGGAAAGCTTATGAAATTATCTATCCAACTAAACTAGTTTCACCCCATTTGGATATATAATAAATATACAATATTCAAAATACATTAGCATGTTTAAATTCTAAACTTGTTTGTTTCTGATACTCTGATAATCCAAATTAGTTGAAACTAATTTTATTAGGTCACATTTAGCCAGGGTTAGTCACCCCTAAAATGGTTTAATTTTTAGATGAATATAATTTAAATAATAGCCAAAACCATATTAATTGACTTCTGGATTCAAAACAATGTGTAGGGAGTTTGGTAACTCCAAATGACCCAAACCCAATTGTCTCATCTTCTACACATCATTAGCTTTCTGTAGAATTTTAGTTTGTATTTTTGTGACAAACAGAACTCAAGCTATGCAACTAAACATGTGCAACAAGTTTCTGCCATAATTAAAATACAATGGAATAATGTTTAATTCAATTAAATGGAAACCACATGATATTGTTTGGTATGTGAAATGGTGAATTAGAACCTCTAAGAGTGTATTGCTATGATGATTGATTGAATAGGCTAGTGATTGTTTGTATTTGATTGATTGTGTATTAGACGAGAACGTTGCCGGATATATCGAGGAGGAGGGATTTGCAGAACCTGAAGACCAAGACCAAGATCACTTTGCCGAGCAAGGCAAGCTACTCTCTGAGCTTGCACCTAACTTATGCATCTAGATTTTCAAATCATTTTCAAAAGCAAAGGTTTACAAAAACCCTTTTTCAAAAGTATATAGAGATTATTTTGCCACCCTATGTAGAAGTAGATACTAAAACTATAGGATGGAAAAACAATGTTGTTTATTCAAAACTCCTTTGAAAACTTGTGTGGATATATAGCACCAAAATGTGGTGTTGAAATAAGGAAATGGAGAAAGATGGTTTTAGAAAAGCACATTGTGTCCTAGTACTCAGTCAAGCAACCGATACTCTGTGCGACCACATTTACCCACATATGGGAAAGGGCTTAGTCATATAGTTTGCTCTTATTAGTATGGGACACTGCATCAACAGAGATGACTCTGTTATGCATGAGGGAGTGGTTTGGTGACCTAACCCTGACCTGGGTCCTCGCTCAAAAATCTGTGAGTAGATAAGGAGGAGGATAGAAGGATGTCCGTATACACCGCCAGATAAAACCTATGAGTCCTCACACTTAGGGTTTCCGACGGGAAACTAGACTAGGTGTGGATGGAATGGTTCATAGGGGCAGGTTCCTATACTAGCATGAGCAAAGGAAAGACTAGGGTCGGTGACTCAACTTCGCATACCACAGGTATGGCGAAGCGTGGCTGACACGATGAGTTATCGAATGAGTGTGGGAAAAGCGTGCTACCTCTGCAGAGGGTAATTAAACTATTCGAATAGCCGAGTCCTCGGATATGGACAGTTGAAGACCCTACTTAGACCATGTGCAAGTTTTGGGAAAAGAGTTGAGTTTAAAAAGAAAAAGGAAATGGAGAGTGTTCCATACACCTATACCAACGGATCGGTATGAGGTAGTTGGAAAGATATTGCCATAATGGTTTATGAATCGGAAAAAGGAGGAGTTTGGAATAAAACTAATAAAATTGAGATATCTAGTAGTCATAATTTCCTTATCTTCTTCAACAAAGATACAGAGATGTTGTAAATGAATAAAAGTGAGAAACTAAAAATGGAACTAGAGCACTCATGTTGGAGTAGTTTGCGAGTACATTCAAATGTACTCATACTAGTTTGCTTCTGGCTATTGTCGTAGCCAGACATGGAGGAGTACTACGCCCAGGAGGAATACGGAGACATCTATGCCAACTAAGGATCTTCTCAAAGTCGACTGCCTGTCGGGTCTGCGTTAGCTGTTAGAAGGCTACTGCGTTTAAGTTCCGCTGCTGATGTTGATTGTTTTGGTTTGGCCCTTGAAGGCACCTATGTAAGACTTGGTCTAGACGACCATTTTATGTAAGACTTTAATTCGGTATTGTAATGGATGTAAACTTTGGTATTCAATTCGGATTATGTGCAACGACAGACTGATCACGGGATCGTTGTGTTAAGCATAATCGGGTATTTCGGACAGCTAGTCCGGGGTCCCCACAGAATTGGTATCAGAGCCATCTCGACTTTAGGAGCCTTAGATTAGCATGGTCGTTAGGTAGTGATTGCAAAAGTTGAGTTTTAAAGAAAAAACAAAGTAAGAAATTAAAAAAAAAATTGCTTATCTCTTACCCTCTCATTTGTGCAAAGTTCTCTTCTTACCAACTACTAAGTTTTCTCTCATATTCAAAAAAACTGGCCACACTTGTCATTTTAATAAACTTAAAAATCTGCTCACATATTGTCCCTTCCATTAAAAATTTGATATACTTGCCATCTCACTAACTTAAAATTTTGACTAAAAATTTTAGATGGCGATCCATTTCACCGAGTTCGTTCAGGTGGAGAAGGACGGCAAGTTGATGTTCGAGAAGGACTTGTTCGAGTTGACCAAGCTGCTAGGTCGTCCCACTCCTGAGTTTAAGGGAGCCCAGGTGGACGCTCCCGGTAGCGGGAACCTGTCCTGGTTGATCGAGGGGTCTGTTCGCGGGAACATCAAGTCCCCCGGATCCAGGGCACTCTCTTTCACCCTCATGGACGTCCACTGGGGCGATGGACTGTGTCGTTCCATGCAGAGGATGCTATCCCGGCTTTGTGAGGAACACAAGGCGGAGCTGGTAAACTCTCGTTTCCAGTTCTACGGGAGGCGCACCATCAATGGACACCCAATTCGGTCCCCTCTGCACCCGACATTCGGAGAGTATATCCTGGACATGGAGATTATGCTCTTTCGCACCCAGGAGGATCTGAGGTGCGCCAGGCTTCGGTCTCACTTTGAGCGTCTCTCGCTCAAGGAGAGTCGCGAGAGTCAGGCACAGCTGAAGACTGAGAAGGCCGCTCTTCTTAAGAAGGGAACCCAGATGAGGAAGACCATAGCGAAACTCCGCAAGAAGGTTGCTGAGCAGGATGAGCTGATAGAGGATTTGGAGCTCCGTACTGACGAGATGGAGGAGGAGGGCGAGGATCTCCGCAAGGAGAACAGCGCTTTCCTCAGTGACGATGACGGCTATCTGGAGGAGATGAACGACGAGGATGAGGATGATGAGGATGAGGATGATGAGGAGGAGGATCCAGAGGAGCCACCCTACCAGTCCGATGCTGACATGGCAGAGCCTGAGGTTCCACCTCAGTAGGCGAGTTACTTGAGTTCTACCGCAGGATTAGGTCGACCCCCTATCGCTAGTAGAGTCAAAGTTGTGGTTCTTTTGGAACTTGCTATATGTACATTAGTTTAGGAGAATGTTGTAAGCTAGATTTAGGTGAACTCTTGATGTAATGGTTGTGTTATGAAAATGTGTGCTAGTCTTGTTAACATGTGTTAAATGTTTCTCTTAAAATCCATAGCAAATCAATCCCTTCGCGAAACCAATCTTTTCCTTGGTCAGAACCCCTCTTGCTTGCCCTTATTCCCGGTATACTTCAGGATGGTGGAAACTCGTCGCACCAACATGGATGGAGGAGCACCACCACCTCCACCGGACCCAACCACCGCCCAACTTCTGGCACTCATCATGGAGGAACGTCAAGCTCATATCGCTGCCCTGCAACAGATAGCTGCCGCTCACAACAACAACAACAACAATCACCACAACAATGGCAATGGCAATGGCAATGGCAATGGTGAAGGAAATCAGCGGTCCACCTTGAGCAACTTCCAAAGGACCAACCCACCCACCTTTTCCAAGGGACTTCACCCACTTGAGGCCGATGACTGGCTTCGCACCATTAACAACAACCTGGTAGTTGCAGCCGTGGGAGAACCTGAGAAGGTGTTGTATGCGACCCACTATCTTGCAGGACCAGCACGATCTTGGTGGGAAGCTACCAAGGCTCTACAGCAAGCTGGGTATGCTATCAGCTGGGATGATTTCCAGGAGAAGTTCCGCAAGAAGCACATTCCCCGCGGACTCATTGAGCGGAAGAAGGATGAATTCCACAGGTTGCGGCAGGGAAGTAAGGATGTGGTCGGATACCTCGATGAGTTCACTGACTTGTCTCGGTATGCTCCTGATGACGTCGACACCGAGGGGAGGAAGATGGAGCGTTTCATGAACGGACTTCATGATGAACTGCAATGCGCCTTGGTTATCCATGACTTTGCTGATTTGGAATCACTTGTGGACAAGGCCATACAGTTGGAGACCAAGCGCAAGTCCATGTTTGAAGGTCGTAAGAGGAGAATGATTGCCCAGGAAGGTTCGAGCAGTCAGTAACCTCGCACCCACCCACCAAACCCCAAGCCAGCATATAGACCACCCCCAACTTCGCACCCCAGTTACCCTAAGCCCCCATACAACCCAAACAAGTTCAGCCGTCCCAATGACAACACCCGTCCTGGAGGGAACTCTAGCAACCCCAACCCCAATGCCAATGTTGTCTGTTTCAATTGTGGCACCAAGGGTCACTACTCCAAGGCATGCCCCAATCCTAAGAAGAATGGTCCGCGCCCCGAGGCACAGGCGCCGAACAACGGCCAAGGCCGCAATGGAAATGGCAAGAACCCCGCACCCCGCGGAAATGTGGCTGTTGCCAAGGGACGCCTGCACCACATCAATGCTGAAGAGGCCATGGATGCACCAGATGTTGTGATGGGTACGTTCCTTGTCAACTCAGTACCTGCAACTGTTCTGTTTGATTCTGGTGCTACTCATTCTTTTGTTACCCAAGAATTTGTTGCTAAGGGAGGTTTAGTCGGAAACCTCTTACCCAAACCTATGGTCATCCAAATCCCAGAATCCACCATAGATACCAAGTCATTTTGCCCGGACGTTTCCCTTGAGATCAAAGGAGAAAAGTTCCTAGTCGACTTAATCATCCTAGGAACCCAAGGAATAGATGTCATACTGGGTATGAATTGGTTAGCCAAGTAGCATGGTCGAATTGACTGTGCCAGAAGAGCTGTAGCCCTCACCACCGACAAAGGAGTAGAAGTGGAGTATGTGTCAGAAACCAGTCGACCCCAACCAGGATGCCATGAGAGCATAGCTCGACCAGCCCTTGATGAGATCCGTGTGGTTCACCTGTTCCAAGATGTCTTTCCTGAAGAATTGCCTGGTATGCCACCGGATCGGGATATTGAGTTCATCATTGAACTTATCCCCGGGACAGCCCCCATATCCCAAAGGCCTTATCAGATGAATCCAGAAGAACTGGTTGAGTTGAAGAAGCAGTTAGCAGATATGCTCAGCAAAGGGCTTATTCGCCCAAGTGCTTCACCCTGGGGATCACCCATCATTTTTGTGGATAAGAGAGATGGTACCACACGCCTGTGTGTGGATTATCGCAGGTTAAATGATGTGACCATCAAAAACAAGTACCCTCTCCCAAAGATCGAGGATCTGTTTGATCAAATGAACGGAGCCCGAGTCTTCTCCAAGATCGATCTTCGGTCAGGGTATCATCAGTTAAGAATCCGAGAGACAGACATTCCCAAGACTGCCTTCACAACCCGTTACGATTTATTTGAATACACCGTAATGTCCTTTGGTCTGACCAATGCCCCAGCCTATTTTATGAATCTCATGAACAAGATCTTCATGGAGTATCTTGACAAGTTCGTGGTAGTTTTCCTTGATGACATCCTTATTTACTCCAAAACTGAAGAAGAGCATGCTGAACACCTGCGTCTAGTTTTAGCAACCCTCCGAGAGCATCAGTTGTATGCCAAGTTTAGCAAGTGTGAGTTTTGGCTCAGTGAAGTCTCATTTCTCGGACATGTTGTGTCTGCGGGAGGAATTTCGGTAGACCCAGAGAAGATTCAAGCCATTGTGGATTGGAAAGCCCCAACTAGTGTGACACTGCATCAACAGAGATGACTCTGTTATGCATGAGGGAGTGGTTTGGTGACCTAACCCTGACCTGGGTCCTCGCTCAAAAATCTGTGAGTAGATAAGGAGGAGGATAGAAGGATGTCCGTATACACCGCCAGATAAAACCTATGAGTCCTCACACTTAGGGTTTCCGACGGGAAACTAGACTAGGTGTGGATGGAATGGTTCATAGGGGCAGGTTCCTATACTAGCATGAGCAAAGGAAAGACTAGGGTCGGTGACTCAACTTCGCATACCACAGGTATGGCGAAGCGTGGCTGACACGATGAGTTATCGAATGAGTGTGGGAAAAGCGTGCTACCTCTGCAGAGGGTAATTAAACTATTCGAATAGCCGAGTCCTCGGATATGGACAGTTGAAGACCCTACTTAGACCATGTGCAAGTTTTGGGAAAAGAGTTGAGTTTAAAAAGAAAAAGGAAATGGAGAGTGTTCCATACACCTATACCAACGGATCGGTATGAGGTAGTTGGAAAGATATTGCCATAATGGTTTATGAATCGGAAAAAGGAGGAGTTTGGAATAAAACTAATAAAATTGAGATATCTAGTAGTCATAATTTCCTTATCTTCTTCAACAAAGATACAGAGATGTTGTAAATGAATAAAAGTGAGAAACTAAAAATGGAACTAGAGCACTCATGTTGGAGTAGTTTGCGAGTACATTCAAATGTACTCATACTAGTTTGCTTCTGGCTATTGTCGTAGCCAGACATGGAGGAGTACTACGCCCAGGAGGAATACGGAGACATCTATGCCAACTAAGGATCTTCTCAAAGTCGACTGCCTGTCGGGTCTGCGTTAGCTGTTAGAAGGCTACTGCGTTTAAGTTCCGCTGCTGATGTTGATTGTTTTGGTTTGGCCCTTGAAGGCACCTATGTAAGACTTGGTCTAGACGACCATTTTATGTAAGACTTTAATTCGGTATTGTAATGGATGTAAACTTTGGTATTCAATTCGGATTATGTGCAACGACAGACTGATCACGGGATCGTTGTGTTAAGCATAATCGGGTATTTCGGACAGCTAGTCCGGGGTCCCCACATCTTCCCCACTCCCCGCGATGGGGAACGTGTTTGCTTCGCGGATTTCCTTCCGCGGGGCTTCGGGTTCCCCATGCACAATTTTGTGCGCGGTCTCTTGTATGCCTACGGGGTTCAGATCCACGATCTGACCCCCAATGGCGTCTTGAGCGTCGCGGGCTTCATCGTGCTCTGCGAATGCTTCCTGGGTGTCGCGCCCCACTGGGCGTTGTGGAAGTCGCTCTTCCTCGTTCGCAAGAACGTTGGGAAGAGCGGGTTGACCTTCCCTGTGGGCGGCTTTGGAATCCAGGTGCACGGTGACACCGCGTACTTCCAGATGAAGAAGTGCGACTCCGTCCAAGGATGGCGCCGGAGGTGGTTCTACGTCCAGTCGAACCAGGACGGCCTGGATGCGTTCGACAGCGGATGTGGACTGCGGAAGACCAGCGCCTGGGCGCACCCGCTGACCGCCGTGGAGAAGGAGGCCGTGCGGCCCTTGCTGAGCCTGCTGCGTGATATGACCAAGACCCTTGGGCGCGAGGCGGGTGGCGTCTTCCTGATGGCCACCTTCTTCCGTCTTCGAGTGCAGCCGCTCGGCGCTCGGCCTCACCCGATGTGGTCCGCCGAAGGCGTCAGCACCGAGCCGCTTGACGATGAGGAGGTGGAGACCAAAGTCAGATCCATCACCAACCTCCAAGTCGCGGACACGTGCAACGTCAAGTGCCCGATTTCTGCTTACGGGGCCTCGAACCCCGTTCCTGAGGTAAGTCTTGTCTTGTTTTCCTTTTGTCCTTGTTCGACTTGCGTCTACTTCACTTTTTGATTCGACTTGTGTCTACTTGCTTCAGGGTTGAGCTCTGTTGATCAGCCTTCCTCCTCTTCCCGAGAACGGACCCGACGACGAGTCGAAGTTTGTCGAGGAGGAAGACGACGACGAAGAGATTCCCTCCGCACACTCTCCCCGTGATGAGGTGGAGGAAGAGGATGAAGTGGAGGAACCCGCGCGGAAGAAGCGGAAGCTCCCGAGTCGTGGCGACTCCGCCACTGCGTCGTCTCCTGCCAAAGATGCCGATGCTACTCTGGAGGAGGTCGTCGCGACGTCGTCGGGTGTGCGGTCCTCGGGTGGCTGGGACGAACCCCTCAATGTTCCTCCAGTCAGCTCCGCGGCTCCTTGTTCTTTTGCACGGATGCCTTCGCCCTCCCTGGAGAGTTATGACGACCTCGGTACCCCCAGGTGAGCTTCTGTATGATGTGTGTCCTTCGAGTTGTACTTTGCAGTTGCGACGTTTAAGTTGACAGGTGTGCTTGTTTTTGCTGCAGCCACCGTTCTGGCAATGTTAGCTCCCCCCTTCGGGACGTGGAGCATACATCCGCCCCTTCGACTGAACTGGGGACTCGGGCGTTGGCAGAGAAGGTGCTTGCTGAGCCTGTCGGCGTTGCATCGTCTAGCCGCGTTCCTCCTTCGGCTTCAGAGGATCTTGACCTCCTGGACCACGTAAGTCTTTTATGCTTGTGCTTGCATTCTTGATTTTTCATCGGGCGCGCGATCAGTGCTCCCGATGGGAGTAGCCCCCGAAGGTGTGGGTGACTAGTATAGTCGCCCGCAACTTTATTAACATCCTGCTTTTGCTTCAGCCGTACTACGGTCAGCAGCTCGACGCAGCCGCGGCTACGTTCGCCTGGAAAAGGAGAGGGACCAGCTGCGTGCATCTCTGGACCAGGCTACTGGGCGGGTTGATGAGCTTGAGAAGGCTCTTCACGAGTCTCGAGAGCGGGAGCTGGCGCGGGTCGCCCAGGAAAAGACTCAAGTCGGTCGTCTCCTTTCACTCGCCGGTGTTCTTGGGGGTAAGTTTCGGCTTGATGCCTACTGTGTCTTTGATCTTTTTTCTTTGCTTGACCTTGAATTTTTCCGAAGAGACTTGCGGTGGAGCTCCTCCAGAAGACGCGTCTAGTGACACGGTTGACCTGGCGACTGCTGTTGGCTTCCTCGACCGGGTCTATGCCTATGCCTCAGACGCGCTGAAGAAGTCTGCAGCCGCGTTGCAGAAATCGACTGGAGCCCTCACTGTGGTGCACCAGAGTATCTTCCCGGGCGACCAGCCGCCGGCAGCCGTGGACGCCCTTGCTGCGCCGTTTGAGGACGCGACCACCATCGCCGACTTCACGCGGTCGCAGACGGCACGCGGCTCCGAGCTCACCTTCCAGCTCCTCTTAGGACATCAGGTTCCAGGTGACTTCGAGAAGGTCGTCAGCGGTTTTCCTCGCAAACCCGATGGCCGAACCGCGTCGCTGAGTGGCGTGAAGGAGCGTGCCTTGCAGCTGGCCGTGCAGCTTGTGGCACTCTTCGAGAGGGCCCTTGCTAAGGCGACCGAGGCGGCTGCCGCTTGGAAGGGTCGTTCCCGGTCGCAGTCCGCAGCCTTAGAGTAGGCGTAGCTTTAGGAATTCGGCAGTCGCCATGGTCTGTATTTTGAACTTCTTGTTCTGTAATGAATATTGCCCTGTCGGGTTTTTTGGTCTTCAATATTGCTTTTGCTGACTTTCTTTCTTCTGAGTTGAACTGCGCTTCGCAGTCGCATGATTGTATTGACTCTGCGTATCCATGGCAGAATGTTGTGCACGGTGATGCTCCGCCTTCTCCTGTGGCCGAGCCGAGTGGCGCGGCTTCTTCTTCGGGTACTCGCCGTCGTCGGGCGGCGCCGGCTCCTCCACGTAGTGTAAATGATCAGCGGATAATCACATACCTGAAGAACAAGGTGGTGGAGCTTGAGGCGACCCTGAAGAATACCGAGCGGCTGCTGCACCGCTCCCAGTCGCATCCTACGGCGGAGTTCTCGCGACGTGAGGATTTTTTGCTTGGGGAGATCGACCTGATCAGTCTGCAGTTGCAAGGTTTGTATCCCTTTGGCGGCTGCCGTCTTTGTTGGCTTTCTTTCTTGTTCTGACTTGCATTTTTATGCGTGCAGATGTTAATCCTGATTGGGAGGCCGAGCGGGCTCGCGTTGAGGAGCGAGTTACCCGAGAGGCGTCCGGCGACTCCTATGAAGCTCGGCAGTTCTGGGTGAACAAGTCGAGGGGGCGCGTCCTTGCCACCATGCTTGATCGTACGTGGCGCGCTGCTTTTCTTCTGGAGAACTGCCGGAAGACACTCTGGCACATCAATCGCGTGTACTTCCCGCACAATGCGCAGCCGAACGGGCTGTCCGCCTTGCTGGAGAGGTTTCGCGATGGAGAAGGGCTGAAGGAGGTTGTCGACGCTCAACTTGTGGCTGGGGCGAATGCGGCGTTGGCGTACGTCCGGATGCACCGGCCGCATCTTCCGCTCGAGAGGGTGCTTGATGGCCTGCCTGGTGACGACGACTTCGACGAGACCTTAGCGGCTGCGCGTCGAATTATCAGGCAGGTTCAGGACCTGAGTGAGCGCCTTGTAGGTCCCCTCGATGTGCCGAAGGCCGAACCTGCAGTTTAGAGTAGCTGTTGTGTGATGTACAGGGTTAGCTATAGAGGGCAAATGTGCCTGTGTAAGCGTGATGTAATAGATTAAAGTACTTTCGAGTCATGAGAATTGATCTTCTTGCTCGAAAGTGAATATAACATCCCAATTTTCAGAAAAATTTAAAACTTTTGCATCCATGCATCATCATCATTAAACTTTTCATATGAATTACATAAAATTTGAATTTAATTATTTAAATATGTTTTAATTGACTTTATGTCCTTAAAATTGTTATTTTGAATTTATAATAATGTTCCTTTTATTCTATTTTTACTTTAGACAAAAATAATGTCAAAAGGATCTATTTTTCATAAGCTTTTCAAATTATATTTTTATGAATTTTTCTGAGAAGTTTTAATATAGTTTTGAATTTGTTTTATAATCAAAAGATTTAAAAACAGAAAAGAATTTTCAAAAAAAAAATAGAGTCGGGCCAGCCAGTGGGCCGAAGCCCACTAGCTATCTACCGCGCGCGCGACGCAATCCAGCCCGCCAGCGGCCCGTCCCCGCCCGCGCGCGCGCGCTCACTCGCCGACAGGTGGACCCCATCTGTCATCCCCGTCCCGGCGACCCCTTCTTCCCCAAATCACGCCCACGACCTAGCCGAGAAACGGCCGAATCAATTCGATTGATTCCCGGCGATTTACTCACCCATTTAACTCGCCGTTGCTCCTATAAGAACCCCCTCGACCCCCTCTCCGTTTTGCCCCAAGCCCCGTACCCCGAGAGCCACCAGGCCGCCCACGAGCATCCCCGGAGCTCCGCCGTTGCCGACGGCAAGTTCAACGAACTCCGGTGAGCTGCGACCTCCTCGAGCGCTCTCTTCACTCCCAATCGTTTCACTTTGTCGTTGTGCACCTTGGTGACAAGGTCTCGTGTGTTCTTACGCAGCCCAACGCCGTGTCCGTGCTCACCGACGAGAACCTCCGCCGTGCGCATCTCCGGCGAGCAACCAGAGGAGGTAGGAGGAGCTACGATCTCCACTACTTCGCCAACAACGTCGCCTCGACGCCCTCTACCCGTAGTTATGACCCACATGTCTCGGAACGCAGTAGAACGTCTAGAACGTGCGATGCCGTGCGTGTCGCCGCCGCGTGCGCTGCTCTGGCGAGGTCCTCCGGCGACCTAGCGCCGCTCGTTGTTGGTCAACGCGTGTAGGCCGTACGATCTCGATCCTACGGTTAGGATTAGATCCTATTAAACGAAAAGGTACGGTTGATCTGGACCGCCAGATCCAGATCTGACGGCCCAGATCAAATCACTTAAACACGTCAGCATGCCCAGTCAGCGCACAGTCAGCGCCCAGTCAGCGCTGACGTGTAATTTCTTTTTCCCATTTTATTTAATTTGGCAGTTTTGCAGAAAACACCCTGCATACTGTTTTTATCACTACTTTTTATCTGTTTATCCAAATTTAAATATTTTTATATATTTGAGATCCTTGGAACCAGTAGAACACTTTGGCATCATTTGTTTTCTGTTTTGACACACACAAAATTTTCAAATATTTTTGAGAGTAGTTTAAGTGTTTTTGACATAACCTTAGTTAGAAAATTTATTTTTGAGTAAATCAAA
The DNA here is from genome assembly GCA_026929855.1 of Poa annua. Taxonomy (NCBI): domain Eukaryota; kingdom Viridiplantae; phylum Streptophyta; class Magnoliopsida; order Poales; family Poaceae; genus Poa; species Poa annua. Next base: position 72,730,824 of record CM049432.1, on the reverse strand, counting down.
TTGCTAACAACTTGTTTAGATGCCCTCTGCCCAAATGTAATTTTTACAAAATTTAATTTCGAAATTTTATTTAAGTGAACTAAAGTCCTTGTCATTAACCCTTTATTCATGATTAAATAATAGAAACAAATCAAAAATTTATTCATGCATATATCATGAAAATCCAAAGGGATAGTTTCTAGACGTTGGAAATAAATTGTTGCATCTCATCTCATGCATAGCATATATCTTCTTTGTATGAACCTTTGCTTGTGTGTTTATGTGTGGCTCTTTATTTCTTTGTTAGACTATTCGGAGGGAACGAGAATCTTTGCAACTGTAACTGCTGCACTCCCGATTGCCAAGGCAAGTGGCATACCCCCATAAAAGTCCTATTATTTCTATGCATGAGTAGAGTATTTTCTATAAGCATGTGTAGGATAGCATTGCTATGCAAGCCATGATAGACCTCTTTATTCCCGTGTCTAGGTTCCTATGAAATTACTTAGTAGAATAGTGATGCTATGCAAAAACTATTTTGATGAAAAAGATAAGTCTACGAAGTTTTAATCAAACACCTGGGTGGAAATTGGTTGCTTGGCTGTATGAGTTGAGTGTTGTTCCCAGGGGTTTTACCTGTGGAATATTCACTTGTGGAAGGCCACCCAGGAGCAAAGGAATCTGAAGAACTCCGAGTGAAGATTGCTTCTCGTGCAGCCATTGCCAATATGGGCTCTGGCTTGATCAACTAAGCTGCGTGGACTCTCCCCGGCCTGACAGGTGGTGGTAGAGGATTTGTAGGTGGAGCGCGTCAGGCCAGAGTGGGAGGGAAAATGTTTCTGAAAGATCTCGTCTCATTCTTTCATTTCCTTATCATAAATGGTGTGTGAAGGATAACCTGGGTTGAATGGGTACAATGGTGAACGTGCACAACCTCTGCAGAGTTAAAATCTAAGTACTTAGTCGTGTCCCCGGAAACGGACAATTGAGCAGCTGAACGAGGATGTCAACGGAGGATTCCACCATTCCAACTTATAAATTAAAAACTTGATGGGTGAACAAGGGTAGAATGAGACAGTGGATTTCATGCCACGGATGTCTCGAATAGAAGAAAAGTGTTTTCAAAAAGTTAGGGAAAAACTTGCTTTCTGCAAAATAGCCTTGAGCTCCACCAGCCAAATAAGCATATAGGTCATAGAGTTATTCCTCTAAGTGTCCACCATAGTGTCACTTGCCAGTTCCATTTTAATGGTTCTGACCCACGTTGTTGCAATATATATCTTATTGCAGACTGTCCTGATGATGAGTGAAAGTTTTACTAAGGGTTTCGAGTCTTCAACCAACATGCTCGCCTGTGGCACATGATGATGTTTGGGGACTCCACGAAGAATAAATTTTCTGTTGTTTACTCTGTTTACTGCTAGCTTTATGCTATGCAAATTTGTTATGAATATTTTCTAAGTCTGGATCAGCGTTGTAATAATTTGATACTTTGTTGTGATATTACATCGTAACTGTGTGTGCAAACGATTCGATCCAGGGATTTGCACTATACACAGGTATCTGCCATATTTTAGGTGCAGGTACACTACAGATGGTATCAGAGCACTGTGTTGCCTGTAGGTTCGAGCCCTTAGGATTGGAAAAACCTTTTGATCATAGTATTGACTACTTAAGTATTTTTGGATCCTAGCGGCATAGTGAGATGAAGCGGCCTGGAAACAAACCTTACATGTCCGCGTACATGAGACCTGTTCCACAATTAAGTGGCTGGCCGGGTGTCTGTCTCTCTCACTATAGTGAATATCCAATTTACAAAGAGTTGTTTATATTTGTTGATCACATTGAGATTTGACTTAGTTTTGACTCTAATTTAATAATACACTTATGACTAGTAACTCCTTACCTTACACATTTCTTGTTTTAAAGTATTTTCTTTCTTCCTAAAGGATGACGAGCTTCCACTTCACCACTGCGGAGGACTTCGAGGACACCCGTTTTGGCTGCTACCTTCTCGACATCGGCGAGAAGATAGGTTTACCGCTACCTCAAGTTAAGGGCTTCATCCTAAAGAAGTTTAACAAGGAGGGCTGTTGGGGAATAAAAGCAACTCAGCCAGGACGTGGAGAAGAGCCCCCGTTGGAAATCAAAATGGTTAGTGACTCCAAAGAAAAATGACTCAATCTCGTCATGCAGGACCTGATTGGACGTCTCTGCGGACGCTATAGCGCAGAGTTGAGGGGCCACTACTCCATTTTCTTTGGAAGGAGAAATGAGGAGGGAGAACCATACCTCTTTGATGTTGGAGATAGAGGCAAAGCAAAGCCCCTTAGTCTTTATTTCCAGGAGTTGGAGGTCCTCGTCACATAACTTTATGAGGATAGACGCACTGAACTTCTGAAGAACGATGAGTTGTGTGCCTTACTCAAGGAGAATGAGGAAAAGATAAAATCTCAAGAGGAAGTGACTAAGGCCCAAGAAGAAAAGTTTGCTTCACAAGAGGAGAAATACAAGAGACAGGAGAAAAGGGTTCAAGAGAAAAACAAGACTATCAGAGAACAGAAGGCAGAACTCGAGAGCAATGAAGTCGAGTTTGAAGCTGATAGTGACTTGATCAAGAGTCTTCGTACCGAGAAAAGGGAACTGCAAGAGAAGAACTCTGCCCTGGAGAAAGAAGTGAAGGAATTAAGGGAAGTACTCGACAATGAAGGGAATCGAGATTCAGGAAATTGAAGAAGAAGAAGACGACATGGTCGAGTAGTTCGTTAGCGAGACTACCATTTATTTACACCTCATCGTTATCTTAGTCTTGTATTGACCTATCAACTTGTGATAAGGCAGTACCTTCCATTGTATTCCGAGGAACCTCGCGTTTTATTTTCCAAAACTCTCATGTCTGATTAATCCAAAGTTTTGAGTTGTGTGATGTTTGTGTGTTCCTTAGGTTGTTTGTTTGTTGGGGTAATCTTTCTCATTAGACCTTTCCGTCTAAAAACTCACCTATACAAATCACAGATGCCTCCCCGTCGTACGCCCGATAACAACAACAACAACAACAACAACGACCACAACAACAATGATGCTATACAACAGTTGATGGCTGCTCAAGCTCAGCTAATGACTATGATGACCCAGTTCATTGCGGCAACCAACAACAACCACAACCCGCCTCCGCCACCACCCCCCCATGTGGATAGACTTACCAGATTTCTGAGGCTCCGACCGAACAAGTTCTCCACTGCAACTGAACCCATTGTGGCAGATGACTGGCTGCGTTCAGTGGACAGGGATCTGGTGACTTGTGAATGTACTGACGCTGAGAAGGTGAGGTTCACCACTCATCTGTTGGAAGGACCAGCAATTCAGTGGTGGGAAACCTATCAAATCACCCACCCACTAGAAACCATGACTTGGGAAAATTTCAAGTAAGGTTTTCGTAATGCTCATATCTCCTCGGGCATCATGAACTTGAAGCAGGAAGAGTTCAGAAACCTGAGACAAGGAAACAGGAGCCTTAAGGAGTACATGGCTGATTTCCATGCCCTTTCCCGTTATGCCTCTGAAGACATTAACACCGAGGCAAAGAGGAAGGCAAAATTCCTAAATGGGCTGAGTGACGAGCTGAAGATCCCTTTGACAGTGGCATACGCCCCAAATTATCAGACTCTCCTAGATCAGGCTATCATACTAGAGGATAACATCAAGAAGGCTGAAAATAGGAAGAGAAAGTTGAATGTTCACAAACCCCATTCTGAGACTTCTTTCAAGAGATCTTTCCCTCAAGATGCAAACCCGAGTTATAAACCTGGTCACTATCCTAGTGGAGGAAGCAACCATAAACATCATGGTCACAACCATAGTGGTGGTTTCAAGGGAAACAATGGGAATCACAAGGGAAATGGAAATGCTGGCCACAACAATGGACAACATCGCCCAAACCCCGAATATAAGAAAGATATCAGCCAAGTCCTATGCTTCAAGTGCAATAACAAGGGTCACTACGCCACTGACTGCCCCAAAAAGAAGGCCGCAGAAGCTGCCAAGCCCAATCCCTTCCAGAAAGGACAGGTGAACCACATCAATGTGGAAGAAGTGTACGATGAACCTGATGCTGTCATTGGTACGTTCTTGCTAAATTCATGCCCAGCATTAGTTTTATTTGATACTGGAGCATCGCATTCTTTCATTTCAAGAGCTTTTGTAAACAAACATGGGTTAGTAGTGGAAAATATAGGAAGCCCCATTAGAGTAAGCTCTCCGGGCGGAGAGATGCTAGTAACCTCTGGCTGTAGACAGTTGAGTCTGAAGATTGGAAAGCATCAGTTTCCTACGGACCTGATCTTCCTGGAAACACAAGGCCTGGATGTTATCATAGGGATGGATTGGATGACCCGCTATGCAGGAATCATAGACTGCGCAAATAGAACCATCACTCTCACCACTCCAGAAGGCTCGAAGATCAACTTTAGATCAAAGTTTGAACTAAAGAAGGTTAGGCTAAATTCTCTTAAGGGGGTTAGTCTCGGTGAGGTCCTTATAGTTAAGGAATACCCTGACGCGTTTCCGGAAGAACTACCAGGAATGCCACCCGATAGAGATGTAGAGTTCCTCATAGAACTAAAACCAGGGACAGGACCAATTGCTAAAAGGCCCTACCCAATGGCAACTTATAAACTGAAAGAACTCAAGAAACAACTGGAAGAGTTTATGCAGAAAGGCTTTATCCGTCCAAGTTCATCACCCTGGGGAGCCCCGATTCTTTTTGTCAAGAAGAAGGATAGTACTCAGAGATTAGTCACCGATTACCGTGACATAAATGAGCATACAATCAAGAACAAGTATCCGCTACCCAAAATCAATGAACTATTCGATCAATTAGAAGGGGCTGTCGTCTTCTCCAAGATCGATTTCAGATCAGGGTTCTTTCAGATGAAAGTCAGAGAGATGGATATACCCAAGACTGCTTTCGTTACAAGATATGGATCGAATGAGTACACGGTAATGCCTTTTGGGTTGACCAATGCTCCAGCCTATTTCATGAATATGATGAATAAGGTGTTTATGGATTTTCTGGACAAGTTTGTTGTTGTCTTCATCGATGACATCTTAGTCTACTCCAAAAGTCACAAAGAACACGAAGAACATTTACGTCTGGTATTGCAAAGGCTCCTAGAGCTTAAATTATAAGCTAAGTTCAACAAGTGTGAATTCTGGTTAAAAAAGGTAGGATTCCTAGGACACCTGGTGTCTAAAGATGGGATAGCAGTGGACCCTGAAAAAGTTGCTGCTGTGACAAATTGGGAATCGCCCAAAAATGTGGGAGAAATCCGCAGTTTTCTAGGACTGGCAGGGTACTACCGGAGATTCATTGAAAACTTCTCCAAGATTGCCAAGGCCTTGACTAAACTACTGAAGAAGGGAAAGAAATTTGAGTGGACGGAAGCTTGTGAGATCAGTTTTCAGGAATTAAAGAAGCGCTTGGTGTCGGCACCAGTATTATGCTTACCAGATCTAGAGAAAGACTTCCCGGTTTATTGCGACGCTTCATATCGCGGCCTAGGAAGCGTATTGATGCAAGAAGGCAAAGTAGTGTCTTACGCCTCAAGACAACTCAAAAATCATGAAGTAAACTACCCTACTCATGATTTAGAGTTAGCTTCTGTGGTGCATGCGCTTAAGATATGGAGGCCATATTTATGGGGAAAGAGATGTGAAGTTTTTACGGATCATAAAAGACTCAAGTATTTCTTTACTCAGAAGGAATTAAACATGCGTCAAAGTAGATGGTTAGAATTGATCAAAGACTATGATTTAAGTCTACAGTACCACCCAGGGAAAGCCAATGTAGTGGCTGATGCCTTGAGCCGTAAGACTTATGTAAACGGACTCACGGCAGGGGAATTGCCGGAAGATCTTTGTAAGGGGTTTAAGGACCTTCGATTAGAGGTGGTACCTGAAGGATTCATAGCATCCTTAGAAGTTCAACCTCTTCTCTTTAAAAAAATCAAGACAGCTCAATTAGAGGATAAAGCAGTAAAAGAAATCAAGAAGAACCTAAGCGAAGGTAAGGCCAGAGATTTTAGAGAAGATGAAGAAGGAACCGTGTGGTATAAAGAACGCATTTGTGTTCCTGACAATGCCGACCTCAGGAAGTTAATACTTCAAGAAGCTCATGACTCACCTTATTCCATACATCCGGGTAACACCAAGATGTATATGGATGTAAAGGAGAGGTATTGGTGGATTAACTTGAAACGTGATATTGCATAATACATTGCAAAGTGTGACGTCTGCAGTCGTGTGAAAGCGGAACACCAAAAACCAGCAGGGTTGCTACAACCGTTACCAGTACCAGATTGGAAATGGGAACAGATTGGTATGGATTTCATCACGGGTCTACCCAGGAATAAATCAGGGTATGATTCTATATGGGTTATAGTTGATCGGCTGACGAAAGTATCCCACTTTATACCCGTAAAGACTACTTACACTAGTGCCAAACTAGCTGACATCTACATGAAGAGGATTGTGTGTCTACATGGTGTTCCCAAGAAAATTGTGTCGGATAGGGGTACTCAGTTTACTTCCCATTTCTGGAATCAATTACATGAGTCTCTGGGAACTAGATTGGAGTTTAGTACAGCGTTTCATCCGCAGACGGATGGACAGACAGAAAGAGTAAATCAGATCCTAGAAGATATGTTGGGAGCATGCGCTCTAGATTATAAGTCAAGCTGGGATGATAATCTTCCATATGCCGAGTTCTCTTACAACAACAGCTATCAAGCGAGCATAGAGATGTCGCCATTTGAAGCCCTGTATGGGAGAAAGTGCACTACCCCACTACTGTGGAGTGGCGTAGGTGAACGTAGTTTGTTCGGACCAGACATAATCAAGGAGGCTGAGGAAAAAGTCAGGTTGATTAAAGACCGTTTAAAGATAGCACAATCCAGACAGAAAAGTTATGCGAACTCCAAAAGGAGAGAAGTCACGTATGAAGTGGGTCATCGAGTCTATCTCCGAGTTTCACCTATGCGGGGAGTTAAAAGATTTGGAATCAAAGGAAAGTTGGCACCTAGATTTATTGGACCCTTGAAGGTATTATCCCGCAAAGGAGAGGTCGCCTATAAATTGGAACTCCCGGAAGCACTTTCCGCGGTTCAAAGTGTGTTTCATGTCAGCCAGCTGAAGAAATGTCACCCAGAAATGGTAGAAACACTGCTAAGAGATACGGTGCCACTAGAGGAAGTACAACTAGAAAGTGATCTCACTTATGAAGAAAAACCAATAAAGATTTTGGAGACAGCAGAACGTGTCACCCGAACCAAGACCATCAAATTCTGTAAAGTACAGTGGACTCACCATTCAGAAGAGGAAGCAACTTGGGAAAGAGAAGATGACCTTAAAGAAGATCACCCTCACCTATTTGCTAGCCAATCCGAATCTCGAGGGTGAGATTCATCTTAAGGGGGTTAGGTTTGTAACATCCCAATTTTCAGAAAAATTTAAAACTTTTGCATCCATGCATCATCATCATTAAACTTGTCATATGAATTACATAAAATTTGAATTTAATTATTTAAATATGTTTTAATTGACTTTATGTCCTTAAAATTGTTATTTTGAATTTATAATAATGTTCCTTTTATTCTATTTTTACTTTAGACAGAAATAATGTCAAAGGGATCTATTTTTCATAAGCTTTTCAAATTATATTTTTATGAATTTTTCTGAGAAGTTTTAATATAGTTTTGAATTTGTTTTATAATCAAAAGATTTAAAAACAGAAAAGAATTTTCAAAAAGAAAAATAGAGTCGGGCCAGCCAGTGGGCCGAAGCCCACTAGCTATCTACCGCGCGCGTGACGCAATCCAGCCCGCCAGCGGCCCGTCCCCGCCGGCGCGCGCGCGCTCACTCGCCGACGGGTGGACCCCACCTGTCATCCCCGTCCCGGCGACCCCTTCTTCCCCAAATCACGCCCACGACCTAGCCGAGAAACGGCCGAATCAATTCGATTGATTCTCGGCGATTTACTCACCCATTTAACTCGCTGTTGCTCCTATAAGAACCCCCTCGACCCCCTCTCCGTTTTGCCCCAAGCCCCGTACCCCGAGAGCCACCAGACCGCCCACGAGCATCCCCGGAGCTCCGCCGTTGCCGACGGCAAGTTCAACGAACTCCGGTGAGCTGCGACCTCCTCGAGCCCTCTCTTCACTCCCAATCGTTTCACTTTGTCGTTGCGCACCTTGGTGACAAGGTCTCGTGTGTTCTTACGCAGCCCAACGCCGTGTCCGTGCTACCGACGAGAACCTCCGCCGTGCGCATCTCCGGTGAGCAACCATAGGAGGCAGGAGGAGCTACGATCTCCACTACTTCGCCAACAACGTCGCCTCGACGCCCTCTACCCTTAGGTATGACCCACATGTCTCGGAACGCAGTAGAACGTCTAGAACGTGCGATGCCGTGCGTGTCGCCGCCGCGCGCGCTGCTCCGGCGAGGTCCTCCGGCGACCTAGCGCCGCCCGTTGTTGGTCAACGCGTGTAGGCCGTACGATCTCGATCCTACGGTTAGGATTAGATCCTTTTAAACGAAACGGTACGGTTGATCTGGACCGCCAGATCCAGATCTGACGGCCCAGATCAAATCACTTAAACACGTCAGCATGCCCAGTCAGCGCTGACGTGTAATTTCTTTTTCCCATTTTATTTAATTTGGCAGTTTTGCAGAAAACACCCTGCATACTGTTTTTATCACTACTTTTTATCTGTTTATCCAAATTTAAATATTTTTATATATTTGAGATCCTCGGAACCAGTAGAACACTTTGACATCATTTGCTTTCTGTTTTGACACACACAAAATTTTCAAATATTTTTTATAGTAGTTTAAGTGTTTTTGACATAACCTTAGTTAGAAAATTTATTTTTGAGTAAATCAAATTGCTAACAACTTGTTTAGATGCCCTCTGCCCAAATGTCATTTTTACAAAATTTAATTTCGAAATTTTATTTAAGTGAACTAAAGTCCTTGTCATTAACCCTTTTTTCATGATTAAATAATAGAAACAAATCAAAAATTTATTCATGCATATATCATGAAAATCCAAAGGGATAGTTTCTAGACGTTGGAAATAAATTGTTGCATCTCATCTCATGCATAGCATATATCTTCTTTGTATGAACCTTTGCTTGTGTGTTTATGTGTGGCTCTTTATTTCTTTGTTAGACTATTCGGAGGGAAACGAGAATCTTTGCAACTGTAACTGCTGCACTCCCGATTGCCAAGGCAAGTGGCACACCCCCATAAAAGTACTATTATTTCTATGCATGAGTAGAGTATTTTCTATAAGCATGTGTAGGATAGCATTGCTACGCAAGCCATGATAGACCTCTTTATTCCTGTGTCTAGGTTCCTATGAAATTACTTAGTAGAATAGTGATGCTATGCAAAAACTATTTTGATGAAAAAGATAAGTCTACGAAGTTTTAATCAAACACCTGGGTGGAAATTGGTTGCTTGGCTGTATGAGTTGAGTTTGTTCCCAGGGGTTTTACCTGTGGAATATTCACTTGTGGAAGGCCACCCAGGAGCAAAGGAATCTGAAGAACTCCGAGTGAAGATTGCTTCTCGTGCAGCCATTGCCAATATGGGCTCTGGCTTGATCAACTAAGCTGCGTGGACTCTCCCCGGCCTGACAGGTGGTGGTAGAGGATTTGTAGGTGGAGCGCGTCAGGCCAGAGTGGGAGGGAAAATGTTTCTGAAAGATCTCGTCTCATTCTTTCCTTTCCTTATCACAAATGGTGTGTGAAGGATAACCTGGGTTGAATGGGTACAATGGTGAACGTGCACAACCTCTGCAGAGTTAAAATCTAAGTACTTAGCCGTGTCCCCGGAAACGGACAATTGAGCAGCTGAACGAGGATGTCAACGGAGGATTCCACCATTCCAACTTATAAATTAAAAACTTGATGGGTGAACAAGGGTAGAATGAGACAGTGGATTTCATGCCACGGATGTCTCGAATAGAAGAAAAGTGTTTTCAAAAAGTTAGGGGAAAACTTGCTTTCTGCAAAATAGCCTTGAGCTCCACCAGCCAAATAAGCATATAGGTCATAGAGTTATTCCTCTAAGTGTCCACCATAGTGTCACTTGCCAGTTCCATTTTAATGGTTCTGACCCACGTTGTTGCAATATATATCTTATTGCAGACTGTCCTGATGATGAGTGAAAGTTTTACTAAGGGTTTCGAGTCTTCAACCAACATGCTCGCCTGTGGCACATGATGATGTTTGGGGACTCCACGAAGAATAAATTTTCCGTTGTTTACTCTGTTTACTGCTAGCTTTATGCTATGCAAATTTGTAATGAATATTTTCTAAGTCTGGATCAGCGTTGTAATAATTTGATACTTTGTTGTGATATTACATCGTAACTGTGTGTGCAAACGATTCGATCCAGGGATTTGCACTATACACAGGTATCTGCCATATTTTAGGTGCAGGTACACTACAGTGAAAATGCATGTTTTGATTTGCGACCTGTGTGGCGCAGTCGCCTAGTATGCTAGGCAACGACCTAGGTTTTTTCAAGTGTGACCTGTATGCCGCAGTCTCTGATTTTAACAGGTGGCGACTTAGGATTTTTGTAACTTGACCTGTATGGCGCAGCCCCCGAGTTGCTCGAGTGATGGCCTAGGATTTTGGCTAAGACCTGTGTGGCGCAGTCCCCGAGTAGGTCGAGTGGCGGCCTAGGATTACAAGTGTTACCTGTTTGGCGCAGCCCCCGAGTACGTCGGGTGGCGACCTAGGATTTTGAACTTGACCTGTACACCGCAGCCCCCGAGTGGGTTCGAGTGGCGGCTGAGGATTTTTCTGAGAAGGCCTGTTTGGCGTAGCCCCCGAGTAGGTCGAGTGGTAGCCTAGGATTACAAGTATTACCTGTGTGGCGTAGCCCCGTGTGTGTCGGGTGGCGACCTAGGATTTTGAACTTGACCTGTATGGCGCAGCCCCCGAGTCGGTCGGGTGACGGCCTAGGATTTTTTGACTTATGCTTGTATGGCGCAGCCCCCGAGTAGTTTGGGTAGCGGCCTAAGCTTTTATTTCAACCTGTGTGGCGCAGCCCCCGAGTGGTTCGGGTGGCGACCTAGGATTTTGGACTTATACTTGTATGGCGCAGCCCCCGAGTGGTTCGGGTAGCGGCCTAAGCTTTTATTTCAACCTGTGTGGCGCAGCCCCCGAGTGGTTCGAGTGGCGGCTTAGGATTTCGAGCTTCCTCTGTGTGACAGGTAAAGGAGACATATTTTCTTCAAATCACTTTATTGATTCTTGCGAACAGGCCGCCTCATTAAAACCCTTCCAGTCCCCTCAGGTACCCTGGTAAGGGAAAGAGTGCGTCTGAAACCTGCCGCCCTGATTTTCTTGTACAATGATTGGGTTGAACTAGGCGTAGAACCGGCGGAGTTGTGCCACGTTCCACGGGTTGCTGCAGTCTGCTCCCGTCTTCGAGTCTTTCAGGCGGTAAGCTCCATCCATTGCCGATTGCTTCTGTCACGATGTACGGGCCCTCCCATGGGGAAGCGAGCTTGTGCACCTTCTTTTGCTTGAGTCGAAGAACCAGGTCGCCTGCAACGAACGCTCTTGGTCGCAGCCTCCGAGTGTGATAGTTGTGCAGGTCCTGTTGATACACGGCTGATCGTGCCAGGGCGATGTCGCGCGCTTCATCCAGGGTGTCTCTGTTGTCTTCGAGTGCCTCCTCTGCATCCGACTCGTCGTAGGCGACTATTCTCGGTGCGTCAAACTTGATGTCGCAGGGGAGGACCGCTTCTGCACCGTACACCATGAAGAATGGAGTGTACTGGGTGGATCTGTTTGGCGTTGTTCGCAGACTCCAAAGGACCGATGGCAGTTCTTCCACCCATGCGCCCGCTGCGCGTTTTAGTGGCACGCGCAGTCGCTTCTTGATGCCATTGCAGACGAGGCCGTTGGCTTTCTCCACTTGCCCATTGGATTGCGGGTGCGAGACAGACGCATAGCTGAGCTTGATCCCCTGCTCTGAGCAGAAGTCCTTGAATTCTTCGGCTGTGAAGTTCGAGCCATTGTCGGTGATGATCCCATTAGGTACTCCAAATCTGAAGATGATTGACCTAATGAAGTTAACTGCGGTGGATGCAGTCGAACTTGTGATGGGCACGGCTTCGATCCACTTTGTGAACTTATCGACTGCAACCAGGAGGTGAGTGTGACCTCCGGGTGAGGATTTCTTCAGCGGGCCCACCATGTCCAGACCCCATTGGGCGAAGGGCCAGGCTAATGGTATTGTCTTGAGTTCCGATGCTGGTGCGTGTGGCTTGTTGGCAAATTCTTGGCACCCTGTGCATTTCTTTACCAGCTCCTCGGCGTCCTGCATGGCTGTCAGCCAGTAGAACCCGGCTCGTAGCGCCTTGGCCACCAGTGCCCGACTGCTGGCGTGATGCCCGCAGATACCCGTGTGGATGTCGAGTAAGATGGCTTGGCCGTCGACTGGATCTATGCACCTTTCCAGGATTCCTGAGATGCTTCTTTTGTAGAGTTCTCCGTTGATGACGGTGAAACTTTTGGAGCGCCTGATGATGCGCTTTGCTTTGACTGGGTCGGCTGGCAGCTTCTGATGTAGTATGTACGCCAGGTACGGTCCTGTCCATGTGGCTTCGACTAGCATGACCTCCATGGGGACCTTGTCTTGGCTTGGCGGGTTGGCATCGCCTTTTGTTGTTGCAGTGCTTGTTGTATTCTGAGTCTTGATGGATCTCTGCCTGATGCACTCGAGGAAGACGCCGGGTGGGACTGGTACCCTGTCTGAGCCCATGTTAGCAAGGACGTCGGCTTCCTCGTTGCTTTCACGGCCAATGTGGCGCAACTCGCAGCCGTCGAAGTTGCCTTCCAGTTGATTGTAGAGGTCTCTGTAACCGATCATGTTGTCGGCGACGGCGTCGCAGGACTTCATGGTTTGCTGTACCACCAGGTAGGAGTCGCCGTAGATCATGAGGTGCGTGGCGCCGCGGTTCTTGGCCATGCGCATGCCGTGGATCAGGGCCTCGTACTCGGCTTCGTTGTTGGACGGCGTCGGAAAGTCCATCTGTAGGACATACTTGAGCTTGTCGCCTTTGGGGGAGATGAGCACGACTCCTGCCCCGGCTGACGTGAATTTCTTGGAGCCATCAAAGTACATTGTCCATGCGTTGGACAAGTCGGGGACATTTGGTAGCTGGGCTTCTATCCACTCGGTGGTGAATTCCGGGAGGACTTGGGCTTTGATGGACTTCGGGTGAGCATACTTCAGCCCCCATGGTCCTAGTTCGACAACCCACTTGGCGACTCGTCCTGTCGCGCGTTGGTTTGTGAGAATGTCTGCTAGTCCAGAGGAGCTTACCACCGTGATCGGGTGCTCGGAGAAGTAGTGGACGACCTTTCTGGAGGTCATGAAGACTCCGTACGCCAGCTTCTGGTAATGAGGGTAGTTCTGCTTGGACAAGGTGAGTACTTCGCTAAGGTAGTAGACGGGCCTCTGCACCGGGTGATTGTGCCCTTCTTCTTCGCGTTCGACTACGAGCACCGTGCTCACCACCCTGTTCGTTGCTGAGACGTATAGGTACAGCGGCTCATTTTCCAGTGGTGCCACGAGGACTGGAGAGGTTGTCAGTGTTTTCTTGAGATGGTCGAATGCGTCTTGCGCCTCTTGTGTCCACTCGAACTTGTCTGCCTTCTTCCTCAGTTGGTAGAAAAGGTAAGGCTCTCTCTCCCAACTTACTAATGAACCGGCTGAGAGCTGCGACTCGGCCAGCTAATCGTTGCACCTCCTGGAGCTTGGTTGGTGCTGGCATTGTGAGTATGTTCTGCACCTTCTCGGGGTTTGCTTCGATTCCTCTTGCGGATACGAGGTACCCTAGTAGTTCTCCGGCTGGCACGCCGAACACGCACTTCTCTGGGTTGAGCTTGATCTGATACACGTCGAGTGTGGCGAAGACCTTGCGGAGGTCGTCGACTAGGGTATCTTCCTTTCGGGTCGTGACAACAATGTCCTCGACGTAAACTTGGACGATCTGCCCGATTAGCCCCTTGAGGCATGCTTGCATTGTCCGCTGGTACGTGGCGTCTGCGTTCTTTAACCCGAACGGCATCGTCTGGTAGCAAAAAACGCCGTCGGGTGTGATGAAGGCTGTCTTCTCTTCGTCCTCGACTTTCAGCCTGATCTGCTGGTAACCTGAGTAGGCATCTAGAAAGGACAGGCACTCGCAGCCTGCTGTCGAGTCCATGATCTGGTCTATCCGCAGGAGCGGGAAATGGTCCTTGGGCAGCATTTGTTGACTGCGGTGAAGTCAACGCACATGCGTAGTTTCTTCGTCTTCTTTTTCTCCACTAGAACCGGGTTGGCGACCCAGTCCGAGTCCTTGATCTCTCGGATGAACTTGGCGTGCAGTAATCTGTCGACTTCCATGGTGATCGCGTCTCGTTTGGGTCATGAGAAGCGTCGCATGGATTGCTTGACTGGTCTTGCATCCTTGTGGACTTTCTTTCTGCTGTCAGTCGGATGGACTTGGTGGGTGAAGGTGTCGTCATTCGTGTTGAACGCTGCGTCTTTGGCAGGCTTCTTGCGAGCCGGGAAGACGGTCTTGTCGTTGTCGGCTGATATGGCCTTGAAGTGCTCTTCGACTCCGAAAAACTCGGAGATCTTGGCGAACTCGCGGTCGCAGCTGTTGGAGAGCCCGAAGTCGCCGCGGACGGTGATCACTCCTTTCGGCCCAGGCAACTTTATCATCAGGTAGGCGTAGTGGGGTACTGCCATGAACCTGGCAAAGGTCGGGCGTCCGAGGATGACGTGGTATTGTGACTTCCAGTCGACGACCTCAAAGTCTATCGACTCCTTCTTGAAGTGCTCGGGTGTACCGAGGATGACGTCGAGTATGATTGTTCCCATGGGCGTGATTGCTTGCCCTGGTACTATGCCGTGGAAGGTGGTCTCCGATTCCGGCAATTTCTCTGTCGACCTGTTCATTCTTCTGAGGGTGTCGGCGAATATGATGTTGATGCCGCTGCCTCCGTCCAGGAACACCTACTTCAGGCTGTAGTCGCCGATCAAGGCCTCAATCACGAGTGCGGCGTGCCCGGGTCGGATTACCTCTGATGGGTGATCTGCCCTGGAGAATGTGATTGGTGTCTCCGACCCGCGCAGGTAGTCTGGTACCGCGCGCGGGCTGTTGATGGCTTGAAGTACTTGGCGTGTGATGATTTTCTGGCGCCTGTTCGACGGGGGTCCCTTCTGGATCATGTTCAGCTGTCCCCGTGCAGCTGGGTACGTGTCGGCTGCTGCCGACTGACCTTGTTGCTGCTGCTGCGGCTGGGGGAACGCTCCTGCCGCCTGCACTTGGTTGTTGTTTGCGGGTGCTGCCTGGATTGCTAGCTGCGGTGCCGCCTGTACGGCCTGCACCGGGGCGATGATTTGCTGCATGGCATGGTAAATCTTTCTTGCTTTGCGGCAATCCTTCAACAGGTGGTTGGAACTCCATTTGCCTGTTTCCGGGTTGCGGAACGAGTGATGCTTACAGGGTTGCATCAGCTCCTCTGCTGGGGTCAACGGGCGCTTCCACTCGCGTTTCTGACTCCCATCATTGTGGCCGATGCTGCTGCTGCCACGGTTGTACTGACTCGAGCTGGGCTGCCGACTTTGCTCGTACTGTCGGCTGCCGTCACGCTTGTCCTCACGGGGGGTTTCATAGCCCGCCGCTACTAATTCGATTGAATCGTGGGTGTAACGTGGCTTCTTCTTTTGACGTGCCTCGCGCCAGTTGCTTGTTTCGCCCTCTTTTTTGGGAGAAGTTTCGCGGACATAGTCCTCTCCTTCGGCCCATTGGTTGGCTGTCTTCATAAGTTCTATTGTGGTCTTCGGCTGGAGCCTACCGAATTCCTCCCGGAGGTCGCGGCGAGCGACGCCATGCATGAAGGCGTCCATCACTCGATCTTCTGATACGGGTTCCATGGTATTGCGGAGGAGTGTCCACCTCTGGATGTAAGAGCGG
Source organism: Poa annua (assembly GCA_026929855.1). Classification (NCBI taxonomy): domain Eukaryota; kingdom Viridiplantae; phylum Streptophyta; class Magnoliopsida; order Poales; family Poaceae; genus Poa; species Poa annua. The sequence continues at coordinate 72,714,794 of CM049432.1, read as the reverse complement.
AGCGACTCATCCTTTCCTTGCTTGCAGGCCTGCAACTCGATGTAGGTCGTCGGCCTGGCGAATGTTCCCGAGAAACTCTTGATGAAATTATCCTAGAATTCTTCCCATGTTAGGAAAGAGTCTTTGGGTTGGCTTGTGAGCCACCCGCGTGCCAAGTCTGTCAGCATGAGCTGGATGTACTGCATTGCCGTAGTAGACGTTCCGCCTTGGCAGGTGCAAGCGATGAGGTAGTCTTCGAGCCACAGTTTTGGGTCTTGCTTCCCGTCATACTTTGGTGTGCCAGCCGTCAACTTGAAGCCTTTAGGCATGCGGGTGTCGCGGATGTTGATGCTAAAGCATGCCGCGCCGCACGGCTCGAAGTCGCGGTCAGCGTGGTCGTCCGCGTTTGCCGCACTAGCCGAGCGCTCCTTGCGGTTGCGGTCCACCGTCTTCTGTGTCAGGACGTCACGAAGGTCCTTGACTGGCTGTCGCTGCGCCGCTGGGATGCCCGATGTCGTTGGTTCGTGCGCTCGGTTGCTTGGCCCCTTGGCCGCCAGAGCTTCTTCGATTGCCCTTATGGAGGCAATTTGTTGTTTATGGAGAAGGGAGCGTGTGTCCCCCTCCGGTGGCTGCGTGAGCCGGAGGTATGTCTCGACTGAGATCAGGGCGGCATTCGCCGTCTTTGGGACGGGTATCCCGTTTTCATCTTCGGTGACGAAGGACGAGTCGAGGTTGCGAGTGAGCCTTGTTCGATCAGCTTCTGCCATGTGGGGGACACGGGCTCTGGTTCGCCGTGCTCCTTGGTTAACCTCTGTGGAGGATGTGAAGGAGAGGGCGGCTCGCCTGGCACTCGATGCATCCGCGTCCCTTTTGCGCCTGAGCAGGTCGGCTTTTTCGGCGCGAATTCGTTCGCCTTCCTTGCGTAGCAAGTACTGGACCGCCAGGTGGTCTTCTCGAGGTGCGTTGGGTGGGGGGAACGTGCCCTTGTCCACGTGCTTCATGGCTTGGATCGCCATGTCCCGCGTGATGACAAGTTTAGTCTGGTCCGGCATGTCCACCTCTAGTGGATATGCGGGTTCTTCTTCGTCGTCATGCGGTGCTGTGCCGGCCATGAAGACTTGCTTGGCGTAGACTTGAGTCGGAGATTTGGTGCTGCCGCTGCTGCTTCTGTCACCCGCTTCTTGCTCGGGGTCGAAAATTGCTGCAACGTGGCGTGCGGCGCAGCCGCTGTCGCGTCTTCTCGCGATTGTCCGTGTGCTCACGCTCGCCGGGGCGAGTGCGATTGGCTTGGGGTAGACTTGGGATTTCCACGAAGATGAGGGCGCGCGCGACATGGCTGTCGGACGCGGGCTCCTGGTCGCCCGTGCGGGTGCGACGGTTGAGGTGGATCCTGACTTGATCGACCGCGCGACCGAGGTTGGGGTAGTAGACTCGATTCGCGTGGCCGTTGCCGAAATTGTCGATGTAGATGCCCTCTTCGCGGGTGCAGCTGGCGCGATCTCCGCGGGTGCAGCAGATGCGATCTTCGCGGGTTCGGCAAGCGCGATCTCCGCGGGTGCGGCAGATGCGATCTTCGCGGGTTCGGCAGGTGCGATCCCCGCGGGTGCGGCAGATGCGATCTTCGCGGGTTCGGCAGGCGCGATCCCCGCGGGTTCGGCAGATGCGATGGTAGCCGATGTACGTGACGTCGTCGCGCGTAGCGCGGTAGCCGTAGACCTGAGTATACCACGACTATCGATGCAGCAGAATATGGAGCCGAAGGTGATGTGTATACCTTTGTCCAGATCGGCGTACACTGACTGGTGGGCAGGCGAGTGGATGACGTACTCGAAGGAGCCGAATCGGATCGACTCCCTGACGGCGGACGCGCCGATCTTCATTGCGGATGGAGCCGGAGCAACCATGATCCTAGCACTTGTGTGACTTCCCACAGACGGCGCCAATTGACGAGGTGGTAACTCGACAAGTCCCAGGGTTGTGCACCCCGGGTTGATTGATGGGGAGAGAGATGAGTGCAGGTGGTCACGACGGCTGACAAGCAAGGATTTACCCAGGTTCAGGCTCCCGGAGGATAACACCCTACTCCTGCTTGTCTGGTTATTGATGCGATTTGTGGTTACAATGGCGAGATTGCGATCTCGCTAGGGTTTGTGCCGTAGCTATGAGCGTGTCCTCCGGGACGAGCAACCCTCCTGGCTTTATAGGCAGCCAGGTCTCGGGTGGTTGGTGCCGATGGCAACTACAGATATGGCAGGTTATGCTTCCTAACCGACTTAGACTAGGTTACATGATACCCCGCGTGGGCCTTCTGTGGGCCTTCCTATCCTTGGCACGGCCCAGGTAGCCTAATCGTGGGCTACCCGAAAGGCAGCCCCACGTCATCCGTAGAGTCAGAAATGGCGGGCCTTTGCTTCTAGTGCATGCAGCCGGGACACCGCAAGATAGAATGCCCCAACGCGCCGGTCTACTTCCGGTGCGGTGAGGAGGGGCACAAAGCCAGAGCTTGCAAGAGGGCGTGCAGCCCCGAGTCGGAGGAGGAACTCAGGCGGCTGGCGCTGGCGAAAGTGGCTCGGCGTGACCCAGAGCAGGAACGGCGCGTCAACGTCTCCAGGTCGCCGACAAGGGCTAGCCCTGCTGTGAGCGGGGAGCCAAGGCAAGGGACGCTGGATCCGAGCTGCAACCAGGTCGCGCCATGGTTAGAGGAGAACTTGGGCGTTGAGGGCTCGAGGCTGGAGGAAGGAGAAGTGGCGGATGCGCCACTCTGTGTCGTGCGGCGCTCGCCCGGCATGCGGGATCTGGAGCACAAAATGAGATTTGCTCTGGTAGCACACGTCGGCGGTACACGCCCGGCGGTGTCGTGTGCGCAGGTGGGGGAGGCTCTCCGACGCGTCCTGAACCTGCCAGCGGATGGCTTCACGGTGCACACCTACAGCCCGGAGGACTTCCTCATCGTCCTAGCCTCGGCAGAGCTCAGAGAGAGTATCTTGGCGCGGCCGTCCCTGGAGTACAGAGGTTTCAACCTCTTCTTCAAGAAATGTAACAGATTTGCGCAAGCATCTCTGGAGAATTGGCGTACCCATGCCAATCTGGTGATCGAGGGGATTCCTGCTCATGCGTGGGAGCGGGAGGTGGTAGAGGATCTGCTAGGTACCTCTTGTGTGATCGATGAAATTGCGCCAGAAACTGCGGCAAGGAGGGACCTGGACACTTTCAAGGTGACGGTCTGGACGCCGGATGTGGAGCGCATTCCGCCGGCGAGAACTCTGGTGATTCCGGAGCCTGTGGTGTTCGACAACGGCACCCCGTCACCGACGCAGGAGTGCTCTGGAGATTCCACGGCTTCCACGGCGGAGTGCTCGACGGCGGCAGAACTCAAGGTTTTGAAATACAAAATGCTCATCCACGTCGACCGAGTGGTGGAAGACGATCCAGAGGAGTGGAGGGTCGGGTTCATGCCGGCCTCCTCAGGATCAGATCAGAGCGGCCTACCTGATGGTGGACGGTCGGGCGGCACCGGCGGCGACAGGACGGCACGGCGGCCGGCTTGGGAGTTGGGGTTTCCTGACCGGCGTGGTCAAGGTGGCCGCTCTGCGACAACAGGAGGGAGGACCCACTTGCGCAGATCTTACTGCCAGGTGGCGGCGGCCCTGCCGTCCGATTGGCAACTACCGCCGATGTGCGGCACTCGTGGTGGAAAGAAAACGCCAGCCAACATCAGGCCGCAGAGAGAAGGTTCAAATCGCACGGCGGGAAGGGCGGCGAAAGTGTGGGTCCATGTGGGATCGCGTGCTCGCCTGCAGCCCTCGGTAGCCGACAAGAATGCTTTGAGGTCTGTTCCTACGACTGAGGCTGCTACGACTGCTTTTCCAGAGACAGAGGGGTCGCTGGAACCTGCGGCTACACAACAAACCTGCACCAGACTGCCAGCAGATTTGACCGCTGATCCTGTCGGTGTAGTGGAGGCGCCTCTGGCCGCAGCAGCTAGCGACAAACCACTGGGACCCAGCCAGGAGCCAATCAGCGACGTCGCAGTCATGCAAGCTCCGGCGAACAGTGGACAGGTGGATCAGGACCGTTTCTTCGCGGTTTCTTTTTCAGAAGAGGGCGCTGGTGACTCTGATGATGGGGCCAACATTGCTGATCAAGCTCCAAGGGAGGAAGGCGTGGCGGTGGGGCAGACAGCGAGAACTAGTGATGGGGTCCCCGAGGTAGGCAAGGCTATGGAGAACGCGGCTCATTTCTCGCCCGCGCAAGTGACGGAAGAGGCCATGGCAGCACAGCCTCCAGCGACTGTGGCTCCGCCAGCGACTGATGAGGAAACGGTGGCGGCCGATGAGGAGAGGGTGGCGCTGGGCAGGATGAGAGGGTTCTGTGCGCGGATCCTGAAGACATTGGCCCCGCCGTTACTTCGCGAGGTTGAGGCAGTCTCCGCCCTGCGCCCCAACGCCGAACCTTTCACGCCACGACGCAGCAGCAGGTTTGCGACGACTGCACCACCAGGGGCGCCGCAGGCAACACCGAAGACGAAGACGGCATCCACGGCGCAAACAGTGTTGCTGAAAGCACTTGGGATGGCGCCCGCTGATCTGGTGGAAAGCGAGGAGACAGTTCAGGACTTCAAGCACCTGTTCGACTCACCGATCAGAGACCAGCAGTTACGTGTGCTCGCCGTGGTGTTTGGCAAAACGATGCCATCAAGGGAAGAGCTGCGCATTGAGGCCAGCAGGGAGGTTTGCGAGAGCGCATGATCGCGCTTTGCACTCTGGAGCTTCCATTTGTTCAATGGATTTAACCCCACAAGTTATGAGCTGGAATCCGCGCGGGCTTAATGACCCTGCTAAGCGCGATTCTGTTAGGGAGTTAGTTAGCACTCTTAGAGTTAACATTATCTGTCTCCAAGAGACGAAGATGGAGGTGATCGATCGCTACGTGGTGAATCAATGCCTAGGACCTGAAGGGGATCGTGGGCAGAAAACAATAATTTTCCTAGCAACGATATCCTTAAACTAGCCAAGATCTATTCTATGCAGATATAAGAGTACGAACGGAGATCGTAATACATACCCTTGTAGACCGAAAGCGGGGATTACGTTCCCGCACAAACGTTGTCGATGAAGACCGACGAAGCCGACCTCAAGGTCGTGTAGAGGAAGCAGGCCTCCGAGTACCGCTAGCGCAGCACCTCGCAGGGAGTCGCACACGTACGGTGGAGACGACGCCTCCGAAGCTCCAGTCCAGGACGAGCAGCGGAAGACTTGGACCGGAACACCAGCAGCGCGGCAGCGGGCTATGGTGGAGGAGATCCCCGACTCCTCTTGCTCGGCGCGGCTCCAACTTGGGAACCACGAGATCGAGAGAGAAATCAGGAATTAATTGGTGAATTAAAAGGCTGGGGATGCCCTTTCTTATATAGGCTCCCAAGGGGAGCCAACCTTGCCAGCCAGGCAATGTGGGACTATCCCACACAGCCTGGTTCGGCCAAGGGAGTGCGCCGGCACCCTGGTGGGCCCCTTGTGGCCCACCTAGGCCGGCCCTCCTGGCCCCCACCGAATTCCCCTAGGGAATTTTCCCCTCTTGGGCCTTCTTTCGTCCGGAAGGCCCATTTAGGGAAATCTGCCTTAATAAATTCGAAAATAAATATATAAAATCATATTTGCATATTAATAACACTAATTAATATCAAACATAATATATAAAATATTTCCTAGCTCCGAAAACTCTTTCGGCGCTGCCCGATCTCCATCGGACCTCTCCCGGGACTGTCCCGGTGATCTCCTTCCTTTCCGGTTGTCTTGTCGAAACCCCTTAAGTGTGTTACCCTAACGGTTCGATATAATATCAGGTATGATCAAGACTCCTCAATGATCAACGACTAACTCGTAGGCCTGGACCCCCTGAATTAATCCCTGAGATATAACGAATGACTTTCATCTATCAAACCTGAACGTGAAGTCTTAGACCTTTTGCCATAGCAATACTTAGCATGTCCGAGTGTTGTTCCATAGATATCTCCATACCTAATCACGACCTCGTTACCGACGATGCCATCTTCTACTCGTCCATGTTCTCATGTCTCCGTGACCTAGTCACATGCTTGCAAGCTCATTAGACAAGATCTCACCGAGTGGGCCCGAGAGTATCTATCCTGCTACGCGGACTGGCAAATCCCGCTCTTGACCCCTCGTCTCAATACTCCTTTCCAATACCCAAAAGTATCACCGTTATTGTCATACTAAATAACATACGACGTTTGGTGCAATCAAAGTATCTTCGGGGAATATCAATAAGAGTTGATCTCACGGTCAAAGGTGTAATGACTATGTTCTCCAAATCTGGGTATGTCCATCACATCACTCTCCAGCGATATGACTCTCATTGCCGACCGGCGCCATGCCCCATGACCGGGAAACCTCGATCATCAATCGCGCAACGAAACTAGTCTTAGTAGAGGCTACTAGGGACCTGGTTGTTTACGTATCACACCCGCATTAATGTTTCCGCTTAATACGGTTCTAGCATGACACAAAAACCTATTATGAACAAACGAGATATGATAAAGAATACACTTTATTAATTGCCTCTAGGGCATATCTCCTTCAGTCTCCCACTTGCACTAGAGTACAAATTAATCTAGATTACAACTTGGTAAAAGCCTAACACCCATAGCTAACTGGTGTTGTTCATGCTTATCAAGCGGGAGAGGTTTCGTCAGCGGATCTGCCACATTCAGATCCGTATGCACTTTGCAAATCTTCACATCGCCTTCTTGTACGTACTGACGTATCACGTGGAAGCGTCGGAGAATGTGTTTGGCGGTGGAGTGAGTCCTTGGCTCCTTGGCGTTCGCAATGGCACCCGTATTGTCGCAGAAGAGGACCACGGGGTCTTGCACGCTCGGGAACACTCCAAGTTCGATGACGAACTTCCTCAGCCACACAGCTTCATTCGCGGCCTCGCAGGCAGCAATGTACTCCGACTCCATTGTAGATTGTGCGACTATGGGTTGCTTCCCACTTCTCCAGCACACGGCGCCTCCATTCACCTTGAACACGTAACCTGTCTGTGACTTACAGTCATCGGGGTCTGAGCAGAAACTTGCATCTACGTAACCCGTTACGCCAAGTTCCTCATCGCAGCCACCATACACAAGGAACATTTCCTTTGTCTTATTGAGATACTTAAGAATGCTCTTAACAGCTATCCAATGCGGCATTCCAGGATTACTCTGGAACCGGCTTGTCAAACTTAGAGCTAATGCCACATCTGGTCTAGTACTCAACATTGCATACATGATCGATCCTATGGCTGAAGCATAAGGATGTTTCGTCATTTCGGCCTTACCCAGTTCCGTTACCGGACACTGCGCCTTACGCAATATCTTATTCTTGATAACCGGCAGAGAACCCTTCTTTGCCTTTTCCATATGAAAACGCTTCAATATTTTATCAAGATAAGTACTCTAACTTAGTGCTAATAGGCGCCTTGATCTATCACGGTAGATCTTTATGCCTAAAACATACGCAGCTTCTCCTAAGTCCTTCATGGAAAACTTGCTGTTTAAATATTCCTTCACGCTATTCAGAAGTTCCACATCATTCCCTATTAGCAATATGTCGTCAACATACAGTGCTAAGAACACAACTGAGCTCCCACTCATTTTCTTGTAAATACAGGTCTCTTCCACATTCTGGATGTAGCACCCCATCTTTAAATAAAGATGGAACACCTGTGTTATGTGCTAGTCCCTGGATCACTGCTAGCACCACAGTACAAAATATATAGTATCATTGCATAAGTATCAAAATACTACATCGAGATCCAAAAATAGCCAAGTATAGCTTTATTACAAAGTGCATAGTCATGAAGACTAGCCAAAATATTCAGAGTTCACAACGAAAGTAAAAGCAATGGGCTTCCTCTTCTAGCATACGCCACGAGCAGACATGTTGGGTGTAGAATCGAGTCCAAACTTACTCCTCATCAGAATTACCTGCACATTTGAATATGCAGCCCCCGAAGGGGGTCAATACAATGAAGTATTGGCAAGTGACTATGGTGGATAAAATTATGGCAAGTCTAATTCTATATGCAAATTTGGCTTAGTGGAGTTTGTAGGCTATTTTGCAGAAAGCCAGTTTTCTCCTATCTTTTGTAAAACACTTTTGTATCTCATACACTTGGCACCAAGGGATGAAGCCCAAGTGCACCAATAATTCTTTCCTTAGTCAAATTTTACTTTACGAAAACCATGTTGAGATTCTTCTGTCCATCCTTGTCCAGTTGCTCGAAGTTGTCCATCACCGGGGACACGGCTGAGTACTCAGTTTGTCGACTCTGCAGAGGTTGTGCACTTTCACCTTAAGACTCAATTTGTCCGAGATATCCTATACACGCGGAGTGTATTATGGAAAGGAGAGAATTGAGACAAGAACTTTCAGAAGAAGAATGCAACCATACTAGCAAGACCCGTTCCACCTATCAAATCTACATCTGCTTGTCAAGCTGACAGGTTGCACTCTTACAACTTAGTCGTTCTAGACAGAGCCCATTGTCAAAAGGCTGCACGGGAAGCTTCTAAACTTGGAGGGACTTAGTAATCTCTTTGTTCCTGGGTGGCCGTCCACAAGTGTACTTCTGGGTGAAAACCACCATGCTCATGGCCCCAAGTAGAATAGAAATTCATCCTAGGCGAAGACAACCACAAGCATAGTCCCAAAAGCCACTCAACATAAACCAAACAACCAATTCCACCCAGAAGTGTATTCAATGTTTTCAACACTTAGCAATAATTCCATGACAAGATAATAACTTCTTTATAGCATAGCTAAGCATCTAATAAAACTTTTAGTGGCTGCAAGGAAAGGGATGGCTACACACTACTAGGATATTTTCAAAGTGTAGACTAACTTAGCATTCTAAGATAGTATCAAATTTTCCCTATCATGCATACTATTCAAAATCTACTAATAATGCATATAGAAAACATAGGATAGATGATGAATGTCACTTGCCTTGGTAACAAAGGGAACAAGCACAACAGGAATAACAATTACAAGGACCTTCCTCCTCTTCACAATCTAGAGACAAAATAATAACACTCAATAAACACACAAGCATAACACTTAGAATATCAATACAAAAATATGTATGCATGCTTAATATGCAATGAATTTCACAAGACCAATTAATTACTATATTAAGTTCTCTGTTATTCATGCATAAAAATGAAATGATCAATATTTTAAATATTTTAATTAATCATTTAAATAAATGAACATATTAGTAGTTTTAAATTATAAAACCAATTTCTTTAAGTCTATTAGAAAAGTATCAAATAAATCTCTTGTTGCACCCTCTGGACAGAGGGCATTAATATCTCTGCAAAACAATTGGATTTATTTGGAGAGAAAAATTATTAATTAAGTTATTGATTTAATATCCGAAAGTTAAACAATTTAATTTCACAATTTAATATGCTCTAACAGGATAAACTAATGATACCATATTAAACTACACGAGCAGAGCTACAAGTGGATATAAAATTCATCAAATTTGGATGAACAGATCAAAAGATATGATTTTTACAAGTTTGTGCTATTTTCTGTTTTTAAAACAATTCTCTGCCGAAAATAGAAAAAGAAAATGCCACGCGGCGGCCGCTGATTGGCTGGTACCGGTTCGCGCGGATCGCGCGCGAGGACCGTACGATCTAAAACAGATCTAACGAACCAGATCTAATCGACGAAGCGGTAAGCAGAATCTAATCTCGATCGTCTGATCTCGCACGGACGGCTCAGATCTTAAGGAGCAGCGCGGCCGGCCGGAGCACGCCGGAGTTCTCGTGCCCGCGGCGGCGCCCTCGTCGGTAAACTCGATTTCGGCCATCTACGGGGTGCGAGCAAGATCGAGTCATACCGCAGCAAAGGGGAGGTCGCGGCGGAGCTGTTGGCGCGGCTGGGGTCCTCGACGTGCCTCCTTCCTCCTCCTAGAGCTCGCCGGAGATCGAATCGGCGGCGGCTTGCCTCGGTTGCGCACGTTCTCGATGATCTGGTGCAATAGGATGGCAAGGGAAGTGTCAGGGACGTGCGCGGGAGATCTGTGAATCGAAAGGAGTCCACGGGAGGGTTTGAGGGGGTCGGTGCTCACCAGATAACGAGAAAAACTGGCGGCGGCAATGGCGGACGGCGGCGAGCTTTTCCCGAGCGGCCTTGGGGCTATTTCTTAGGGTTTTGGTGCTCGGGGAGGCGGTGGAAGGGGGGGGTTTATATGGGGGGCGGAGAGATCGATTCCTCGCGAATATCTCAACGAATTTGATCCGAAAATCGCTAGGGTTCGGTGAGTCGAGTTCGTGTTCAACACGACGTGGGGAGAGGGATGACATGCGGGACCCGGTCGTCAGCGAGAGAGAAGGGGAGATGGGCTGCGGCGTGGCTTCTGCACTGCGTGCGCGGCGGATAAGCAGTGGGCTTCGGCCCACTTAGCCTCTCTCTCCTTTTTTTTTAAACAAAACCTTTTCTGATTTAAATCCTTTAATTCCATTTTGATTTTTAAAACTTATCAAAACATTTCAGAAAAATTCATAAAAATATGTTTTGAAAAGCTAATTAAATTTGTAACTTTTTGATATCATTTTTCTGAATAAATAAAATAATAAAATACTGATTTGTATAGAGCTCAATTAAACCTCTTAAATGAAAAGCAATTCCATTTAATATTATAATTACAATTCTATTTACTCCTTATGTGATTTCAATATCATACTTTTATGATGCATGATGCATGAATGCAAAGTTTTAAATTTTTGAGAAATTTGGGATGTTACAGACTAACCCCCTTAAGAAGAAGCTCGCCCTCGAGATTCGGAAAGGTCAGCAAATAGGTGTGGGTGGTCTTCTCGGAGGTCATCCTCTCGTTCCCAAGTAGCTTCGTCTTCGGTGTGATGATTCCACTGGACCTTGCAAAACTTGATGGTTTTGGTACGGGTGACTCTTTCTGCTGTCTGTAATATCTTGATGGGCTTCTCTTCGTATGTCAGATCACTCTCCAATTGTACCTCCTCGAGGGGTACTGTATCCTTTAAGGGAACTCCCATCATCTCGGGATGACATTTCTTCAACTGACTGACATGGAACACATTATGAACAGCAGACAGTATTTCAGGTAGTTCTAACTCATAGGCCACTTCACCCTTGCGGGAAAGAATTTTGAATGGTCCAATGAATCGAGGTGCTAACTTTCCTTTTATTCCAAATCTTTTCACACCCCGAAGTGGTGACACCCTTAGATAGGTTCTATCTCCCACTTCATAAGTGACTTCTCTACGCTTGGAATCTGCGTAGCTTTTCTGACGTGATTGTGCTATTTTCAATCTGTCCTTAATCAGCCTGACTTTCTCTTCAGCATCCTGTATTATATCAGGCCCAAAGAAACTCCGTTCTCCTACACCACTCCACAACAGTGGGGTTGTGCATTTCTTTCCATATAAGGCTTCAAACGGTGCCATCTCAATGCTGGCTTGGTAACTATTGTTGTAGGAGAACTCAGCGTATGGCAAATTATCATCCCAACTAGATCCATAGTCGAGCGCACAAGCTCTCAACATATCTTCTAAAATCTGATTCACTCTTTCAGTCTGTCCATCTGTTTGCGGGTGGAAAGCCGTACTGAATTCCAATCTGGTTCCTAAGGACTCATGCAACTGCTTCCAAAAATGAGAAGTGAACTGGGTCCCTCTATCAGACACGATACTCTTAGGAACGCCGTGAAGGCACACAATTCTCTTCATGTAAATATCAGCTAGCTTAGCACTAGTATAAGTGGTCTTCACGGGTATAAAGTGAGCTATTTTGGTTAGGCGACAAACAATAACCCAAATAGAATCATAACCCGATCTGGTCCTGGGTAATCCAGTGATGAAGTCCATCCCAATGTAATCCCACTTCCAATCCGGTACTTTCAAAGGTTGTAAGAGTCCCGCTGGTTTCTGATGTTCTGCCTTTACTCGACTACATACATCACACTTAGCGATGTATTCTGCTATTTCTTTCTTCAGGTTATTCCACCAAAATCTCTCTTTCACATCCATATACATCTTGGTATTTCCCGGATGAATGGAATAAGGTGTTTCATGAGCTTCCTGCAGAATTAACTTCCTAATATCAGGGTCATTGGCCACACATACACGTTTTTCAAACCACAAAATTCCCTGCTCATCCTCATGAAATCCTTTAGCTTTTCCAGCTTCCAAATTGACTTTGATCTCTTCTATCTCCTTGTCTCCTTTTTGAGCTTCACGAATCTTGTCCATCAAAGTGGGTTGTACCATTAATGAGGTTACGAACCCTTCAGGTACTACTTCCAATCTGAGGTCCTTGAATGCCTTGCATAATTCCTCGGGTAATTCTCCTGCTGTAAGGCCATTCACATACACCTTACGACTCAGAGCATCTGCTACCACATTAGCTTTTCCCAGATGGTATTGAAGGCTTAGATCATAATCTTTAATAAGTTCCAGCCATCTTCTTTGTCTCATATTCAATTCCTTCTGTGTGAATATGTACTTCAAACTTTTGTGGTCCGTGAATACCTCGCATCTTTTTCCCATCAGGTAGGGTCTCCAAGTTTTCAGAGCATGCACTACTGATGCTAACTCGAGATCATGAGTTGGATAATTTGCTTCATGTTTCTTGAGCTGTCTAGAGGCATAAGATGCCACTCTGCCTTCCTGCATCAACACACTTCCCAAACCTTGGCGTGAAGCATCACAGTAAACTTGAAATTCCTTCTCCAAATCAGGTAAGCATAGAACTGGGGCTGAAACCAGACGTTTCTTCAACTCCTGAAAACTGGCTTCGCATGCCTCTGTCCACTCAAATTTCTTCTCCTTCTTTAATAATTCCGTCAAGGCCTTGGCAATCTTGGAGAAGTTTTCAATGAATCGTCGGTAGTACCCGGCTAGACCCAGAAAACTTCGTAATTCACCAACATTCTTCGGCGGTTCCCAATTCGTTACGGCTGAAACCTTTTCAGGATCCACTGCTATACCCTCCTTGGACACCACATGGCCTAAAAATCCGACTTGTTCTAACCAAAACTCACACTTGCTGTACTTGGCATACAACTTATGTTCACGTAGTCTCTGCAATACCAGACTCAAGTGCTCTTCATGTTCTTTGTGACTCTTAGAGTAGATTAGAATATCATCTATGAATACTACCACAAACTTGTCCAGAAAATCCATGAACACTTTATTCATCATATTCATGAAATAGGCTGGTGCATTGGTTAATCCAAAGGGCATCACTGTGTACTCATAAGAGCCATATCTCGTAACAAATGCAGTTTTGGGTATGTCCATTTCTCTAACTTTCATTTGGAGGTACCCCGATCGAAGATCGATCTTTGAGAAAACACAAGCACCTTCCAGTTGATCAAATAGTTCATTTATCTTGGGTAACGGGTACTTGTTTTTGATAGTTTGCTCATTTATATCTCTGTAATCCGTGACTAGCCTCTGGGTTTGGTCCTTCTTCTTAACAAATAAGACTGGTGCTCCCCATGGCGATGAACTTGGACGAATGAATCCTTTCTGAATATGTTCTTCTAATTGCTTCTTGAGTTCTTTCAATTCATCGACAGCCATAGGATAAGGTCTTTTAGCTATTGGCCCTGTTCCCGGCTTCAATTCGATGAGAAACTCTACATCTCTATCAGGTGGCATTCCCGGTAGTTCCTCCGGAAAAACATCTGGGTATTCCTTGACAATAAGCACATCACCAAGGCTAACCCCCTTAAGAGAATTTAGCCTGACCTTCTTAAGTTCGAAAGTTGATCGGAACTTAATCTTCCTTTTCTCTGGGGTGGTGAGGGTGATTGCTCTATTTGCACAATCTATGATTCCTTCAAAACGAGTCATCCAATCCATTCCGATGATAACATCCAATCCTTGGGTCTCTAGGATGACTAAGTCTGTTGGGAAGGTGTGTTTTCCAATATGCAAGTCTAACTGCCTACACCCGGAATTTACTAGCATCTCTCCTGCCGGTGAACTTACCCTAATAGGTTTTCCTAGACTTTCCTCAGCTAACCCATGTTTGTTAACAAAAGCTCTTGATATGAATGAATGAGATGCTCCAGTATCAAATAAAACTAATGCTGGAAAGGAGTTGAGCAAGAACGTACCAATCACAGCATCAGGTTCATCATGAACTTCTTCCACATTGATGTGATTTACTTGTCCCTTTTGAAAAGGATTGGGCTTGGAATTTTCATCAGCCTTCCTCTCTGGGCATTCAGTTGCATAATGTCCTGTTTTCTTGCATTTGAAGCAAGTCACATTAGACAAGTCTTTCTTCCCATCATGGTTAGGACGGTGATAACCATTCCCATGATTATGGCCATGGTGATGGTTTCCCCTAGATCCACCATTATTTCCATTGTATCCACCAGTGCTTCCTTTGTTCCCTCCATTATGGTTATGACCATGATGTTTTTGGCCACTACCAGTGTTGGAGTGATTCCAGGGTTTATGGCTACTGACTTCAGAGGTGTGTTTCTTATAAGTCCCTTCAGAATGAACCTTACTTGCACTGAACTTTCTCTTCCTGTTCTCTTCCTTTCTTATGTTGTTGTCCAAGGTGATAGCTTGATCCAGCAGAGCTTGATAGTTTGGAGTATATGCCACAGACAAAGGTATCTTCAATTCTCCCTTAAGTCCATTGAGAAATTTTTCCTTCCTTTTTGCATCAGTATCAATGTCCTCTGGAGCATACCTTGATAGCGTACAGAAGTCATCCATATACTCCTTCAGAGTTCTACCACCTTGCCTCAAGCTGCGAAATTCATCTTTCTTCAGATTCATTATTCCTGAGGAGATGTGAGCATTCCGGAAGCCTTCCTTGAACGCATCCCAAGTCATGCCATCCAAAGGATGAGTCACTTGATAATTCTCCCACCACAATGCTGCGGGTCCTTCCAACAAGTGTGCAGTGAACCTCACTTTTTCTGCCTCAGAACATTCACAAGTTACTAAGTCCTTGTTGACTGAGCGGAGCCAATCATCCGCCACTATTGGTTCAGAAGCATAGGAGAACTTATTAGGCCTCAACCTTAGGAATCTGGCAAGTCTGTCCACTGGGGGGGGGGGGGCGGTGGAGGTGGCGGGTTGTTGTTGTTATTGTTGTTGTTGGTTGCTGCAATGAACTGAGTCATCATATTCATCAACTGAGCTTGAGCGGCCATCAGTTGTTGCATGGCGTCATCGTTGTTGGTATCACGACGAGGAGGCATCTGTAGGGGTTTTTCAGCATAGATGAGTGAAAGATAGACAGAACTAAGAGAAGAGAAATCCTACCCATGCACAAAGCAATCAAGTCAACACAAACAACACTCATAAGACAACTTAAAAGAGAAAGTCTACTAAGCAAAACCAAGCAAGTATTCTAAGTTGATCTAAAACACAAAGTCTGCAAACCAACATTCTAACATTGTCACACCACAAGTTGGAGATCAATGTTTTTAAAAGAACGACGAACTAAACGAGGGAGAATATGGTGGTCCAACTACTAAGTCTAAACTTCGTCCATGACGTCTCCTTCATCTTCTTCGACTTCCTCGATGACGATGCCTTCCTTCGTAAGGATCTCCTTGTAGTCATTCACCTCCTTCTCCAAGGCCTCGTTCTTCTCTTGTAACTTTGTCGTCTCACGGTGCAGAGTCTCGATTGCTTCCTTCTCTAGGGCTTCAATCTTCTCTTGTAGCATTCTCTTCTCACGGCGTAGAGTCTCGATCAAATCTCGATCAGCTTCGAACTCGACGTCGTTGCTCTGAATTTCATCCTTCAGGGTCCTGATCTCCTTGTTCTTGTCTCTAATTCTCTTTTCTTGGCTTTGAAACTTCTTCTCTTGAGCTCGGAACTTCTCCTCTTGAGCGTTGGCCACTTCTTCTTGGGCTTCAACCTTCTTTTGAGTCTCCTTGACTTGTGCCATTATTTCATCATTCTTCAACAGCTCATTGCGTCTATCTTCTTCTAGTTGCCAGAGATGAAGTTCTAAGTCTTGGAGATATGGGTACAAGGGTTCTGGTTTGTTTTTGTCTTCCTCGCTAATACGGTAAGGAATCCCATGTTCGTCACGTTGGCCAAGGTGGGCATAGTAGTGGTCTTTTAACTCTTCTTGGTATTGCGAGCAAAGACGTCCTATTAGCTCCTGCGTGACGAGATTCAGCCCTTTCTCCAAGGAGTCACTAATTGATTTGTACTGGATGTCTTCGGTCTTGGGTTCAGTCTGGCGCCCTTGTTGGTAAAGGCGAATTCCCCATAAATCTTCTCTATTGAAGTGCTTCAGCTGGCTTGCCTTGATGATGGGTGTTGGAAGTGCCAACAGTTCTACCAACTCTAGAAGATATCTTCCAAAGCACATGTCCTTGAAGTCCTCCGCGGTTTGATAAGTGAAGAAAGACATCCTTAAGTGGTAAAGGTAGAGTTTATTAGACAAGACAGAGATAAGATAAACTAATTGTGGTGTACTTAGATACTTAGGGAAAAGAAGTTATTTTCTAACAGGTGATCAACACTATTATCAACTCTTTTGTAAGTCGGATATTCACTATAGTGAGAGAGACAGACACCCGGCCAGCCACTTATAATTGTGGAACAGGTCTCATGTACGCGGACATGTAAGGTTAGTCCCGGGCCGCTTCATCCCACTATGCCGTTAGGATCCAACATACTTCAAAGATGGTAATATGATGATCAAAAAGCAGGCTTAACCAATCCTAAGGGCTCGAACCTACAGGCAACACTTTAGCTCTGATACCATTTTGTAGCACCCCATCTTTAAATAAAGATGGAACACCTGTGTTATGTGCTAGTCCCTGGATCACTGCTAGCACCACAGTACAAAATATATAGTATCATTGCATAAGTATCAAAATACTACATCGAGATCCAAAAATAGCCAAGTATAGCTTTATTACAAAGTGCATAGTCATGAAGACTAGCCAAAATATTCAGAGTTCACAACGAAAGTAAAAGCAATGGGCTTCCTCTTCTAGCATACGCCACGAGCAGACATGTTGGGTGTAGAATCGAGTCCAAACTTACTCCTCATCAGAATTACCTGCACATTTGAATATGCAGCCCCCGAAGGGGGTCAATACAATGAAGTATTGGCAAGTGACTATGGTGGATAAAATTATGGCAAGTCTAATTCTATATGCAAATTTGGCTTAGTGGAGTTTGTAGGCTATTTTGCAGAAAGCCAGTTTTCTCCTATCTTTTGTAAAACACTTTTGTATCTCATACACTTGGCACCAAGGGATGAAGCCCAAGTGCACCAATAATTCTTTCCTTAGTCAAATTTTACTTTACGAAAACCATGTTGAGATTCTTCTGTCCATCCTTGTCCAGTTGCTCGAAGTTGTCCATCACCGGGGACACGGCTGAGTACTCAGTTTGTCGACTCTGCAGAGGTTGTGCACTTTCACCTTAAGACTCAATTTGTCCGAGATATCCTATACACGCGGAGTGTATTATGGAAAGGAGAGAATTGAGACAAGAACTTTCAGAAGAAGAATGCAACCATACTAGCAAGACCCGTTCCACCTATCAAATCTACATCTGCTTGTCAAGCTGACAGGTTGCACTCTTACAACTTAGTCGTTCTAGACAGAGCCCATTGTCAAAAGGCTGCACGGGAAGCTTCTAAACTTGGAGGGACTTAGTAATCTCTTTGTTCCTGGGTGGCCGTCCACAAGTGTACTTCTGGGTGAAAACCACCATGCTCATGGCCCCAAGTAGAATAGAAATTCATCCTAGGCGAAGACAACCACAAGCATAGTCCCAAAAGCCACTCAACATAAACCAAACAACCAATTCCACCCAGAAGTGTATTCAATGTTTTCAACACTTAGCAATAATTCCATGACAAGATAATAACTTCTTTATAGCATAGCTAAGCATCTAATAAAACTTTTAGTGGCTGCAAGGAAAGGGATGGCTACACACTACTAGGATATTTTCAAAGTGTAGACTAACTTAGCATTCTAAGATAGTATCAAATTTTCCCTATCATGCATACTATTCAAAATCTACTAATAATGCATATAGAAAACATAGGATAGATGATGAATGTCACTTGCCTTGGTAACAAAGGGAACAAGCACAACAGGAATAACAATTACAAGGACCTTCCTCCTCTTCACAATCTAGAGACAAAATAATAACACTCAATAAACACACAAGCATAACACTTAGAATATCAATACAAAAATATGTATGCATGCTTAATATGCAATGAATTTCACAAGACCAATTAATTACTATATTAAGTTCTCTGTTATTCATGCATAAAAATGAAATGATCAATATTTTAAATATTTTAATTAATCATTTAAATAAATGAACATATTAGTAGTTTTAAATTATAAAACCAATTTCTTTAAGTCTATTAGAAAAGTATCAAATAAATCTCTTGTTGCACCCTCTGGACAGAGGGCATTAATATCTCTGCAAAACAATTGGATTTATTTGGAGAGAAAAATTATTAATTAAGTTATTGATTTAATATCCGAAAGTTAAACAATTTAATTTCACAATTTAATATGCTCTAACAGGATAAACTAATGATACCATATTAAACTACACGAGCAGAGCTACAAGTGGATATAAAATTCATCAAATTTGGATGAACAGATCAAAAGATATGATTTTTACAAGTTTGTGCTATTTTCTGTTTTTAAAACAATTCTCTGCCGAAAATAGAAAAAGAAAATGCCACGCGGCGGCCGCTGATTGGCTGGTACCGGTTCGCGCGGATCGCGCGCGAGGACCGGACGATCTAAAACAGATCTAACGAACCAGATCTAATCGACGAAGCGGTAAGCAGAATCTAATCTCGATCGTCTGATCTCGCACGGACGGCTCAGATCTTAAGGAGCAGCGCGGCCGGCCGGAGCACGCCGGAGTTCTCGTGCCCGCGGCGGCGCCCTCGTCGGTAAACTCGATTTCGGCCATCTACGGGGTGCGAGCAAGATCGAGTCATACCGCAGCAAAGGGGAGGTCGCGGCGGAGCTGTTGGCGCGGCTGGGGTCCTCGACGTGCCTCCTTCCTCCTCCTAGAGCTCGCCGGAGATCGAATCGGCGGCGGCTTGCCTCGGTTGCGCACGTTCTCGATGATCTGGTGCAATAGGATGGCAAGGGAAGTGTCAGGGACGTGCGCGGGAGATCTGTGAATCGAAAGGAGTCCACGGGAGGGTTTGAGGGGGTCGGTGCTCACCAGATAACGAGAAAAACTGGCGGCGGCAATGGCGGACGGCGGCGAGCTTTTCCCGAGCGGCCTTGGGGCTATTTCTTAGGGTTTTGGTGCTCGGGGAGGCGGTGGAAGGGGGGGTTTATATGGGGGGCGGAGAGATCGATTCCTCGCGAATATCTCAACGAATTTGATCCGAAAATCGCTAGGGTTCGGTGAGTCGAGTTCGTGTTCAACACGACGTGGGGAGAGGGATGACATGCGGGACCCGGTCGTCAGCGAGAGAGAAGGGGAGATGGGCTGCGGCGTGGCTTCTGCACTGCGCGCGCGGCGGATAAGCAGTGGGCTTCGGCCCACTTAGCCTCTCTCTCCTTTTTTTTTAAACAAAACCTTTTCTGATTTAAATCCTTTAATTCCATTTTGATTTTTAAAACTTATCAAAACATTTCAGAAAAATTCATAAAAATATGTTTTGAAAAGCTAATTAAATTTGTAACTTTTTGATATCATTTTTCTGAATAAATAAAATAATAAAATACTGATTTGTATAGAGCTCAATTAAACCTCTTAAATGAAAAGCAATTCCATTTAATATTATAATTACAATTCTATTTACTCCTTATGTGATTTCAATATCATACTTTTATGATGCATGATGCATGATGCATGAATGCAAAGTTTTAAATTTTTGAGAAATTTGGGATGTTACACTGGATAAATCCAAAACCTTTGATTACCTCATCAAAGCGAAGATTCCAGCTCCGAGATGCCTGCTTCAATCCATAGATGGATCGCTGAAGCTTGCACACCTTGTTAGCACTTCCTGGATCGACAAAACCTTCCGGTTGTACCATGTACAACTCTTCCTCAATGTTTCCATTCAGGAAGGCCGTTTTGACGTCCATCTGCCAGATTTCATAATCATAGTAGGCAGCTACCGCTAACAAAATCCGAATAGACTTAAGCATCGCTACCGGTGAAAAAGTTTCATCGTAGTCAATTCCATGAACTTGTCGGAAACCCTTTGCGACAAGCCGAGCTTTATAGACGGTCACATTACCATCAGCATCAGTCTTCTTCTTAAAGATCCACTTATTCTCGACGGCCTTGCGCCCTTCGGGAATATCCACCAAGGTCCACACTTGGTTATCATACATGGATCCTATTTCGGATTTCATGGCTTCAAGCCATTTCTCGGACTCTAGACTCTCCATCGCCTCCTTGTAGTTCGTAGGTTCGTCTTGCTCGACTAGCATGACGGTGCAAACCATATTGCCATACCATTCTGGTGGGATCCGAGATCTACCAGACCTCCGAGGTAGAACATCTTCCTCGACAGTTTCTCCCACTCCTTCCACGGAGGACGTTTCCGGAATAGCTTCCGTTGCGCCACTCGGAATCTCGAGTTCAGGATCAACGATTTCATCGAGGTCTACCTTCCTCCCACTTACTCCTTTCGCGAGAAATTCCTTCTCTAGAAAGGCACCGGTCTTCGCGACAAAAGTTTTGCCCTCAGCTTGGTTGTAGAAGGTGTACCCAACGGTTTCCCGCGGATATCCTACAAAGACGACTTTCTCCGATTTCGGTTCGAGTTTGTCGGGCTGTAGTTTCTCAACGTACGCCTCACAACCCCAAACCTTCAGAAACGATAACTTAAGCTTATGGTCATACCATAATTCATACGGTGTCGTTTCAACGGACTTGGACGGAGCCCTATTTAAAATGAATGCGGCTGTTTCTAACGCATAACCCCAGAAGGACACTGGCAGATCGGTAAGAGACATCATAGATCGGACACTATCCAGTAGAGTACGATTACGTCGCTCGGACACACCGTTACGCTGCGGCGTTCCGGCGGGCGTAAGTTGGGGCACTATGCCACAACTCTTCAGATGTGTGCCAAACTCAAAACTCAAGTACTCTCCACCGCGATCGGACCGGAGATGCTTGATTTTCCTATTAAGATGATTCTCAACTTCACTCTGGAATTCTTTGAACTTTTCAAACGTTTCAGACTTGTGTTTCATCAAATAGATATAACCGTATCTACTCAAGTCATCAGTGAAGGTGACGAAGTAACGATAACCATTGCGTGTCGAAACGCTCATTGGTCCACATACGTCTGTATGTATGATCCCCAACAAATCCGACGCCCGTTCAACGAAACCTTTGAACGGTGTCCTGGTCATTTTGCCCATGAGGCATGGTTCACATGTATCGAGGGATCCGAAATCCAACGAGTCCAAGAGTCCATCGGAGTGGAGTCGCTTCATGCGCTTTATAACAATATGACCAAGACGGCAATGCCACAAAAACATGGCGGTATCATCACTACACTTAATTCGTTTGGCCTCTATGTTATGGATGTGAGTACTACGATCGAGATTCAACAAGAATAAACCGTTATTCTCGGGAGCATCAACATAAAAGATATCATTCATATAAATAGCACAATTGCTTGACACTGATTTAAATGAATAACCGTCTTGTAACAGGCAAGACCCACTTATAATGTTTACACTCAAGGATGGCACAAAATAACACTTATTTAAAACCAAAACTAATCCCGATGGTAGATGCAGAGGGAGCGTGCCGACAGCCACCACGTCGACTCTCGATCCGTTGCCGACGCGCATCGTCACCTCATCCTTCGCCAGCCGCCTTCTATTCCGTAACTCCTCCTGAGAATTACATATATGAGCAACAGAACCAGTATCAAATACCCACGTATTGCTCCGGGCGGATGTAAGGTACACATCTATAACATGTATATCAAATATACCTTTCTCTTTGTCGACCGTCTTGCCAGACTTCCTATCCTCCAGATACTTGGGGCAGTTGCGCTTCCAGTGACCCTTCCCCTTGCAGTAGAAACACTCCACGCTAGCTCTGGGACCAGACCTGTTAGTCCTGGGCTTGGCAGCCAACTTTGCCTCCCTCCGGGACTTCCAGCTCTGCTTTCCCTTGCCACCGGACTTCTTGAAATCAACGGTCTTGTTGACCATCAACAGCGTGTGCTCCTTCTTAATCTCTACCTCAGCAGTCTTGAGCATCACGAACACTTCACCCAGGGACTTAGCCATGCCCTGCATGTTGTAGTTCATGACGAAGCCTTTGTAGCTTGGTGGCAACGATTGCAACACCCTGTCAATCGCCAGCTCATCGGGAATCTTGCACTCCAGAGCATTCAGGCGTTGAACGTAGCCAGACATCTTGACTACATGCTCGCTCACACTGCTATGCTCTTCCATCTTGGCTGAGAAGAAAAGCTCAGAAGCCTCATATCTCTCAGCCTTAGCCTGCGGCGCGAAGACAGCCTTAAGATCAAAAATGATCTCAAAGGCGCTCATCTTCTCAAAGCGCTTCTGCAGGTCGGCTTCCATGGCGTAGAGCATGCCACTCTGGACAAAGGCAGAATCCTCCGATCGGGTCTGGAAGACCTTCTTCTCATCCTCAGAGGCATCATCTGCAGGAGGGTCACCTATGGTGGCCTCAATGACGTAGGCCACCCTATGGGGAGTGAGGAGGATCCTCAGGTTGCGGAACCAGGCCATGAAGTTTGACCCATTGGTCTTAAGCTTTTCTTTCTCAAGGAACAGACCTAGGTTAAACGAGGGGCGAGACATCTACAATGGAATTTGCAACAACATAAGACTTTGTTCATAATAATTTTGAGTTATAGTATTTTAGAAAATAACTGACATAACTCCCACTCAAACGAACATCCCTCCTGGTCGTTTAAGCGATTACACGACCCCCATCCATTGCACCACCCCTCATCATCAAAGCCGGCGGCACAACTTCAAGAGTAGACAAAATCGTCCGTCACACCAATTGTGTGACTCGTGCTCGGCCTTTCGGCCTTCCTGTTCCGAGGCCATACCTCTGAGTATGCTAGGCTCGCCACCAAAGACCTCCACGCTGACGCTTGTGCAACATGGCTTACACCCACCGTATGCGAACGAAGATATGTCTAACACCCGATCATCACGGCCTGCCTCATAACGTAGAACTTTATTGGTGGTGCGCGTTGGAGGGAGAACACTAGTGGTATTTTGAAGGGATCATCTTATTCAACTACCGCCGTGTAACACACAATCACACACAAAATAAGATGCACACAAAACATCAAATGTAATGCAATGTGATATAGTCCATCGCGCCATTGTCTTCTTGGCGCCCGCAGTTTATAAACAATTTAATAAACCTACCTTGACCATATCACATAGCCCCTGCAAAATAAAGTTAGACGCTTCTACTTTATCTTTTGCATATTTTACGTGGCTTGGGGCTTTCGTAAATAGAACCGCTTCATACCTACGAATCTTATGACCACAACAACGATCCAATAATTGCTTGTTTAAGCATCCCTTTCGGGCCCTCCATTGAAAATGCGAAGACCAACTAAAGAGAGAGAAACTGTCACCCGCCAGCCACAGATACGGTACAAGCCGTATGTCAGTAGTGGAACCAGTCTCGCGTAAGCGTACGCGTAAAGTCGGTCCGGGCCGCTTCATCAACTCAATGCCGCTGGAATACACAAGTGCACGCTAGAGGGTAGCAAATAACAGGAACGGTGCCCCCGTGCAGAGCACGGGTTCTAACAGCGTACAGCTATATCTTACGATAGATCGGCTCTGATACCACTGAAGGGGATCGTGGGCAGAAAACAATAATTTTCCTAGCAACGATATCCTTAAACTAGCCAAGATCTATTCTATGCAGATATAGTAGTACGAACGGAGATCGGAATACATACCCTTGTAGACCGAAAGCGGGGATTACGTTCCCGCACAAACGTTGTCGATGAAGACCGACGAAGCCGACCTCAAGGTCGTGTAGAGGAAGCAGGCCTCTGAGTACCGCTAGCGCAGCACCTCGCAGGGAGTCGCACACGTACGGTGGAGACGACGCCTCCGAAGCTCCAGTCCAGGACGAGCAGCGGAAGACTTGGACCGGAACACCAGCAGCGCGGCAGCGGGCTATGGTGGAGGATATCCCCGACTCCTCTTGCTCGGCGCGGCTCCAACTTGGGAACCACGAGATCGAGAGAGAAATCAGGAATTAATTGGTGAATTAAAAGGCTGGGGGTGCCCTTTCTTATATAGGCTCCCAAGGGGAGCCAACCTTGCCAGCCAGGCAATGTGGGACTATCCCACACAGCCTGGTTCGGCCAAGGGAGTGCGCCGGCCCCCTGGTGGGCCCCTTGTGGCCCACCTAGGCCGGCCCTCCTGGCCCCCACCGAATTCCCCTAGGGAATTTTCCCCTCTGGGGCCTTCTTTCGTCCGGAAGGCCCATTTAGGGAAATCTGCCTTAATAAATTCGAAAATAAATATATAAAATCATATTTGCATATTAATAACACTAATTAATATCAAACATAATATATAAAATATTTCCTAGCTCCGAAAACTCTTTCGGCGCTGCCCGATCTCCATCGGACCTCTCCCGGGACTGTCCCGGTGATCTCCTTCCTTTTCGGTTGTCTTGTCGAAACCCCTTAAGTGTGTTACCCTAGCGGTTCGATATAATATCAGGTATGATCAAGACTCCTCAATGATCAACGACTAACTCGTAGGCCTGGACCCCCTGAATTAATCCCTGAGATATAACGAATGACTTTCATCTATCAAACCTGAACGTGAAGTCTTAGACCTTTTGCCATAGCGATACTTAGCATGTCCGAGTGTCGTTCCATAGATATCTCCATACCTAATCACGACCTCGTTACCGACGATGCCATCTTCTACTCGTCCATGATCTCATGTCTCCGTGACCTAGTCACATGCTTGCAAGCTCATTAGACAAGATCTCACCGAGTGGGCCCGAGAGTATCTATCCTGCTACGCGGACTGGCAAATCCCGCTCTTGACCCCTCGTCTCAATACTCCTTTCCAATACCCAAAAGTATCACCGTTATTGTCATACTAAATAAGATACGACGTTTGGTGCAATCAAAGTATCTTCGGGGAATATCAATAAGAGTTGATCTCACGGTCAAAGGTGTAATGACTATGTTCTCCAAATCTGGGTATGTCCATCACATCACTCTCCAGCGATATGACTCTCATTGCCGACCGGCGCCATGCCCCATGACCGGGAAACCTCGATCATCAATCGCGCAACGAAACTAGTTTTAGTAGAGGCTACTAGGGACCTGGTTGTTTACGTATCACACCCGCATTAATGTTTCCGCTTAATACGGTTCTAGCATGACACAAAAACCTATTATGAACAAACGAGATATGATAAAGAATACACTTTATTAATTGCCTCTAGGGCATATCTCCTTCAGGACCGTCCATCAACGGCTTCTTTTACTTGCCAGCCGTGGCGACAAGAGGTGGGGTGGACTACCCTGTTGTACAGTACGCAGATGACACCATTCTGATTATGCCTGCATGTCCCGAGCAGATTATCATAATGAAAGAAATCCTGAATACATATGCAACATCGACTGGGCTATGCATTAATTATCAGAAATCTTCAATGATTCCTTTGAACCTGTCTGAGTCTAGGGCTAAGGAGCTGGCTGACATTCTGCAGTGTAGCATTGGGAAAATGCCCTTCACCTATTTAGGTTTGCTGATGGGAACTACTAAGCCTACTGTTCTTGATTTAATGCCGCTAGTAGATCGGATTGAAAGACAACTCTCTGCTAATTATATGATGATGGCCTACAGTGGCAGGGTAACATTGATCAACTCCTTACTGACGTCAATTGCCATGTTTGCCATGTGTTCTATTAAAGTGCCTCCTAAGATTTTAGAGCACACTGAAAAAATTAGGAGACACTGTTTGTGGAACAAGAAAACTGATGATTGGGAAAAATGTAACTCTCTGGTTGCTTGGAAAGAGGTTTGCAAACCAAAAAACAAAGGAGGATTAGGTGTACTTAATCTCAAGGTCCAGAATGAAGCTCTGCTGCTGAAGGCTTTACATAAATTTTATTCCAATAATGACACCCCGTGGGTACAACTTATTTGGAGAACATATTATACAGGGAAGGTTCCTCATGCTTTGGCTCCATGTGGTTCTTTCTGGTGGAGAGATGTGTTTAAACTGAACCCAATTTTTAGAGGGATAACTCAATGTGAGGTGTTATCTGGAACTAGTGTTCTTTTCTGGAAGGATAGTTGGCTAGGAGTTGAAAACTCCAGTTCTTACCCCAGAGCTTACTCCTATGCCCAGAAAGAGGATATTTCTGTGCAAGAATTCTTAACTACTACTGATTTAGCAGCCCTATTTCATCTGCCCTTGTCACCACAGGCCTTAAATGAGGTTAGAGCTCTGCAGCAAGCATCCCTTCATATCTCTCTAGATGGTAATGCTGATGGTGACAGTTGGATCTTTCAATGGGGTTCAAAGAGCTATGCTGCCAGTAAATATGATAAATTTTGTCACAGAAATATCAATCCTCACGACGCTTTCCTGTGGTTATGGAAATCCAAATTGACACCGAAGCTTAAGTTCTTCTGTTGGCTGCTGCTTGCTGATAGGCTCAACACCAGGAACATGCTTAGAAGGAGGCATTTTAATATTGGAAACAACTACTCTTGCTTGCTTTGCAATTCTGCTCCAGACGAGACGGTGGAACACCTGTTTTTTCAATGCCCTTTTAGTAGAGATTGCTGGAACGAACTTGGTTTTAGCTGGGGGCCTGCTAACAACAGATTGACTCTTGTCTCCTTTGGTAGAGCTAATTGGAATAAACCCTTTTTTATGGAGATATTCACCACAGCTGCTTGGAGCATTTGGAAGGAGCGGAACAGATTAATATTCGAAGGCTTCCCACCTTCCTTGACTTCATGGAAGGATAGATTTAAGGAAGATTTCTCTTTGCTACAATATAGGACTAAGTCCTCTTTACACCCCTTCATTTTTTTCTTTAGTTAATAGACTTTGAAAAACTTTGGGGCTCGGCCCCTCCCCCTGTAAATATGTAATGCTGTGGTTGGTTAATCAGAGGCAGTAGGAGTCTTTCCTACTGTCATAAAGCTTCAAAAAAAAGACAAGAGGTGGGGTGATGCTGGCGTGGAACACCTCGATTGTTACAATCTCTAACCTATCGTTAGACACACACGCCATTACCGGAGTGCTGCACATAGGGAACTCGGAACCATGGTGGATCACGGCAGTTTATGGGCCACAATCAAACGAGGACAAGGCCCAGTTCCTCTTAGAGCTTGGGGAGCGACGATCGTTGTGCCCTGGCCCCTGGCTGGTTATTGGGGACTTTAACATGATCCTTCGCGCTTCGGAGAAAAGCAACGACCATTTGGACAGACCAAATATGCTCAGATTTCGTGAGTTCGTCAACGATCAGGAGCTAAAAGAGGTGTACATGCATGGTCGCCTCTTCACTTGGAGTAATGAGAGAAGATCGCCGACGATGTCGAGGATTGACAGAGTGTTGGTTTCCATCGATTGGGAACTCAACTTCCCTGACGCCCTGCTGCTTGCACTGTCCTCCTCGGTGTCTGACCATGCTCCCTTACATCTCTTGATGACGGCTACTCTAAGGCCGAAGCGGCGATTCAGGTTTGATCTGTTCTGGCTAAAACTCGAGGGTTTCGACGATGCAGTCAGGGAGGGGTGGAAGTGTGCGCCAAATGTTGTCGATCTGTATCTCAGACTGGATACGTGCTTCCGCAACCTTGCCTCGCATCTGCAAGCTTGGGGAGACCGGAGGGTTGGAAACATCAAACTCCAATTGGCTATGGCCAATATTATTATCCACCGTTTTGACGCAGCTCAGGAGATGCGGGCACTGACGGATGAAGAGTGGTGGCTTAGAAAAAACCTAAAGCTGCTCGTCTTAGGGCTCTCTTCGCTCGAGAGAACAATGGCACAACAGCGATCGCGTATGCGCTGGCTACGAGATGGAGATGCCAACTCCAAGCTGTTCCACGCCGTCGCTAATGGTCGACGTACCAAAAACTTCATCCCAGCCATTCGACACGAGGGGGTTCTGATCACGGAGCAGGTTGGCAAGGAGGAAGCCTTCTTTCAGGCATATAACAACCTGTTGGGAACAATCCAGAACAGAGAACACATGTTAGACCTTGACGCGATCGGGATGCAGACGCATGATCTAAAGGATGTGAGTGAGATTTTCACCGACGATGAGGTCTGGTCTGTCATCAGGGAGCTGCCAGCAGAGAAGGCACCAGGCCCAGATGGATTCATTGGGGCTTTCTACCATCGGGCCTGGCCCATTATCAAGAACGATATAATGGCTGCGGTGCTCAAACTGTTCGTCGGAGATGGACG
Source organism: Poa annua (assembly GCA_026929855.1). Lineage (NCBI taxonomy): Eukaryota > Viridiplantae > Streptophyta > Magnoliopsida > Poales > Poaceae > Poa > Poa annua. The sequence continues at coordinate 72,686,296 of CM049432.1, read as the reverse complement.
AACGTTTGACAGGATGAACAGAGCGATTATCACGCTGATCCCAAAGAAGCCAGAAGCTGAGGCAATTTCGGATTTTAGACCTATTAGTTTGGTACACAGTTTGTCCAAACTGTTTGCCAAGATCTTGGCTAGTCGCCTTCGGCCTAAAATGGAACAGTTGGTTAGCAAGAGCCAGTCAACGTTTATCAAGGGCCGCAATTTGCACGACAGCTTCCTTCTTGTGCGGCAACTGGCGAGGAAGATTAACAGGAGAAGAGAGCCAGGAGTGTTACTTAAACTCGATTTGTCTAAGGCCTTTGACTCGCTGTCCTGGGCCTTCCTCCTGGAGGTCCTGCAACAGTTAGGGTTCCCGGAGATGTTCATCAGGTGGATTGTGATATGCTTGAGTACTGCAAGCACTTGCGTGGCGGTGAATGGTGTCCCAGGAAGAAGAATTCGCCTCGCGAGGGGTCTGGGCCAGGGGGATCCCCTATCCCCGCAATTATTCGTCCTCGCCATGGAAGTGGTCTCATGCCTGATTCGCACAGTGACCATGGAAAGACTGCTATCGCCGGTTGGAAATTGCACACCAACTCAGCAGATCTCTATTTGTAACATCCCAATTTTCAGAAAAATTTAAAACTTTGCATCCATGCATCATCATCATTAAACTTGTCATATGAATCACATAGAATTTGAATTTAATTATTTAAATATGTTTTAATTGACTTTATGTCATTAAAATTGTTATTTGAATTTATAATAATGTTCCTTTTATTCTATTTCTACTTTAGACAAAAATAATGTCAAAAGGATCTATTTTTCATAAGCTTTTCAAATTATATTTTTATGAATTTTTCTGAGAAGTTTTAATATAGTTTTGAATTTGTTTTATACTCAAAAGATTTAAAAACAGAAAAGAATTTTCAAAAAAAAAGAAAATAGAGTCGGGCCAGCCAGTGGGCCGAAGCCCACTAGCTATCTACCGCGCGCGCGACGCAATCCAGCCCGCCAGCAGCCCGTCCCCGCCCGCACGTGTGCGCTCTCTCTCTGGCAGGTGGACACCACCTGTCGACCCCTTCTTCCCCAAATCACGCCCACGACCTAGCCGAGAAACGGCCGAATCAATTCGTCGATTCCCGGCGATTTACTCACCCATTTAACTCGCCGTTGCCTCTATAAGAACCCCCTCGACCCCCTCTCCTTTTTGCCCCAAGCCCCGTACCCCGAGAGCCACCAGGCCGCCCACGAGCATCCCCGGAGCTCCGCCGTTGCCGACGGCAAGTTCAACGAACTCCGGTGAGCTGCGACCTCCTCGAGCCCTCTCTTCACTCCCAATCGTTTCACTTTGTCCTTGCGCACCTTAGTGACAAGGTCTCGTGTTTTCTTACGCAGCCAAACTCCGTGTCCGTGCTCACCGACGAGAACCTCCGCCGTACGCATCTCCGGCGAGCAACCAGAGGAGGCAGGAGGAGCTACGACCCCCACCACTTCGCCAACGACGTCGCCTCGACGCCCTTTACCCGTAGGTATGACCCACTCGTCTCGGAACGCAGTAGAACGTCGAGAACGTGCGATGCCGTGCGTGTCGCCGCCGCGCGCGCTGCTCCGGCGAGGTCCTCCGGCGACCTAGCGTCGCCAGTTTTTGGTCAACGCGTGTAGGCCGTACGATCTCGATCCTACGGTTAGGATTAGATCTTTATAAGCGAAACGGTACGATTGATCTGGACCGCCAGATCCAGATCTGACGGCCCAGATCAAATCACTTAAACACGTCAGCATGCCCAGTCAGCGCCCAGTCAGCGCTGACGTGTAAATTCTTTTTCCCATTTTATTTAATTTGTCAGTTTTGCGGAAAACATCCTGCATACTGTTTTTATCACTATTTTTTATCTGTTTAGACAAATTTAAATATTTTTATATATTTGAGATCCTTGGAACCAGTAGAACACTTTGCCTTCATTAGTTTTCCGTTTTGACGCATTAAAAAATTCAAATATTTTTTATAGTAGTTTAAGTGTTTTTGACATAACTTTAGTTAGAAAAAACTATTTTTGAATAAATCAAATTGCTAACAACTTGTTTAGATGCCCTCTGCCCAAATGTCATTTTTACAAAATTTGATTTTGAAATTTTATTTAAGTAAACTAAAGTCCTTGTCATTACCCATTATTCATGATTAAATAATAGAAACAAATTAAAAATTTATTCATGCATATATCATGAAAATCCAAAGGGATACATTTATTTGTTTCTTGACGTTGGAAATAAATTGTTGCATCTCATCTCATGCATAGCATATATTTTTCTTTGTATGAACCTTTGCTTGTGTGTTTATGTGTGGCTCTTTATTTCTTTGTTAGACTATTCGGAGGGAAACGAGAATCTTTGCAACTATAACTGCTGCACTCCCGGTTGCCAAGGCAAGTGGCACACCCCCATAAAAGTCCTATTATTTTTCTATGCATGAGTAGATTATTTTCTATAAGCATGTGTAGGATAGTATTGCTATGCAAGCCATGTTAGACCTCTTTATTCCTGTGTCTAGGTTCCTATGAAAATACTTAGTAGAATAGTGATGCTATGCAAAACTATTTTTGATGAAAAAGATAAAGTCTACTAAGTTTTAATCAAACACCTGGGTGGAAATTGGTTGCTTGGCTGTATGAGTTGAGTGTTGTTCCCAGGGGATTTACCTGTGGAATATTCACTTGTGGATGGCCACCCAGGAGCAAAGGAATCTGAAGAACTCCAAGTGAAGATTGTTTCTCGTGCAGCCATTACCAATATGGGCTCTGGCTTGATCAACTAAGCTGCGTGGACTCTCCCCGGCCTGACAGGTGGTGGTAGAGGATCTGTAGGTGGAGCGCGTCAGGCCAGAGTGGGAGGGAAAATGCTTCTAAAAGATCTCGTCTCATTCTTTCCTTTCCTTATCACAAAATGGTGTGTAAAGGGTAATTTGGGTTGAATGGGTACAATGGTGAACGTGCACAACCTCTGTAGAGTATAAAACTAAGTACTTAGCCGTGTCCCCGGAAACAGACAATTGAGCATCTGAATGAGGATGTCAACGGAGGATTCCACCATTCCAACTTATAAATTAAAACTTGATGGGTGAACAAGGGTAGAATGAGACAGTGGATTTCATGCCACGGATGTCTCGAATAGAAGAAAAGTGTTTTTCAAAAAGTTAGGGAAAAACTTGCTTTCTGCAAAAATAGCCTTGAGCTCCGCCAGCCAAATAAGCATATAGGTCATAGAGTTATTCCTCTAAGTGTCCACCATGGTGTCACTTGCCAGTTCCATTTTAATGGTTCTGGCCCACGTTGTTGCAATATATATCTTATTGCAGACTGTCCTGATGATGAGTGAAAGTTTTTACAAGGGTTTTGAGTCTTCAACCAACATGCTCGCCTGTGGCACATGATGATGATTGGGGACTCCATGAAGAATATTTTTCCACTGTTTACTCTGTTCACTGCTAGCTTTATGCTATGCAAATTTGTAATGAATATTTTCTAAGTCTGGATCAGCGTTGTAATAAATTGATACTTTGTTGTGATATTACATCGTAACTGTGTGTGCAAACGAATCGATCCAGGGATTTGCACTATACACAGGTATCTGCCATGTTTTAGGTGCAGGTACACTACAGATGGTATCAGAGCACTGTGTTGCCTGTAGGTTCGAGTCCTTAGGATTGGAAAAACCTTTTGATCATAGTATTAACTACTTAAGTATTTTGGATCCTAGCGGCATAGTGAGATGAAGCGGCCTGGAAACAAACCTTACATGTCCGCGTACATGAGACATGTTCCACAATTAAGTGGCTGGCCGGGTGTCTGTCTCTCTCACTATAGTGAATATCCAATTTACAAAGAGTTGTTTATATTTGTTGATCACATTGAGATTTGACTTAATTTTGACTCTAATTTAATAATACACATATGACTAGTACCTCCTTACCTTATACATTTCTTGTTTTAAATTCTTTTCTTTCTTCCTAAAGGATGACGAGCTTCCACTTCACCACTGCGGAGGACTTCGAGGACACCCGTTTTGGCTGCTACCTTCTCGACATCGGCGAGAAGATAGGTTTACCGCTACCTCAAGTTAAGGGCTTCATCCTGAAGAAGTTTAACAAGGAGGGTTGTTGGGGGATAAAAGCAACTCAGCCAGGACGTGGAGAAGAGCCCCCGTTGGAAATCAAAATGGTTAGTGACTCCAAAGATAAAGGACTCAATCTTGTCATGCAGGACCTGATTGGACGTCTCTGCGGACGCTATAGCACAGAGTTGAGGGGCCAATACTCCATTTTCTTTGGAAGGAGAAACGAGGAGGGAGAACCATACCTCTTTGATGTTGGAGATAGAGGCAAAGCAAAGCCCCTTAGTCTGTATTTCCAGGAGTTGGAGGTCCTCGTCATAGAACTTTATGAGGATAGACGCACTGAACTCCTGAAGAACGATGAGTTGTGTGCCTTACTCAAGGAGAACGAGGAAAAGATGAAATCTCAAGAGGAAGTGACTAAGGCCCAAGAAGAAAAGTTTGCTTCACAAGAGGAGAAATACAAGAGACAGGAGAAAAGGGTTCAAGAGAAAAACAAGACTATCAGAGAACAGAAGGCAGAACTCGAGAGCAATGAAGTCGAGTTCGAAGCTGATAGTGACTTGATCAAGCGTCTTCGTACCGAGAAAAGGGAGCTGCAAGAGAAGAACTTTGCCCTGGAGAAAGAAGTGAAGGAATTAAGGGAAGTACTCGACAATGAAGGAATCGAGATTCAGGAAATTGAAGAAGAAGAAGATGACATGGTCGAGTAGTTCGTTAGCGAGACTACCATTTATTTACATCTCAAAGTTATCTTAGTCTTGTATTGACCTATCAACTTGTGATAAGGCAGTACCTTCCATTGTATTCCACGGAACCTCGCGATTTTATTTTCCAAAACTTTCATGTCTTTTTAATCCAGAGTTTTGAGTTGTGTGATGTTTGTTTGTTCTTATAGGTTGTTTGTTTGTATGGGTAATCTTTCTCCTTAGATCTTTCCGTCTAAAAACTCACCTATACAAAAATCACAGATGCCTCCCCGTCGTACGCCCGATAACAACAACAACGAACACAACAACAATGATGCTATACAACAGTTGATGGCCGCTCAAGCTCAGCTAATGACTATGATGACCCAGTTCATTGCGGCAACCAACAACAATAACAACAACCACAACCTGCCTCCGCCACCCCCCCCCCCCCCCTGTGGATAGACTTACCAGATTTCTGAGGCTCCGACCAAACAAGTTCTCCACTGCAACTGAACCAATTGTGGCAGATGACTGGCTGCGTTCCGTGGACAGGGATCTAGTGACTTGTGGATGTACTGACGCTGAGAAGGTGAGGTTCACCACTCATCTGTTGGAAGGACCAGCAATCCAGTGGTGGGAAACTTATCAAATCACCCACCCACTAGAAACCATGACTTGGGAAAATTTCAAGGAAGGTTTTCGTAATGCTCATATCTCCTCGGGCATTATGAACTTGAAGCAGGAAGAATTCAGAAACCTGAGACAAGGAAACAGGAGCCTTAAGGAGTACATGGCTGATTTCCATGCCCTTTCTCGTTATGCCTCTGAAGACATTAACACCGAGGCAAAGAGGAAGGCAAAATACCTAAATAGGCTGAGTGACGAGCTGAAGATCCCTTTGACAGTGGCATATGCCCCAAATTATCAGACTCTCCTAGATCAGGCTATCATACTGGAGGATAACATCAAGAAGGCTGAAAATAGGAAGAGAAAGTTGAATGTTCACAAACACCATTCTGAGACTTCTTTCAAGAGACCTTTCCCTCAAGATGCAAACCAGGGTCATAAACCTGGGCACTATCCTAGTGGAGGAGGCAACCACAAACATCATGGTCACAACCATAGTGGTGGTTTCAAGGGAAACAATGGGAATCACAAGGGAAATGGAAATGCTGGCCACAACAATGGACAACATCGCCCAAACCCCGAATATAAGAAAGATATCAGCCAAGTCCTATGCTTCAAGTGCAATAACAAGGGTCACTACGCCACTGACTGCCCCGAAAAGAAGGCCGCAGAAGCTGCCAAGCCCAACCCCTTCCAGAAAGGACAGGTGAACCACATCAATGTGGAAGAAGTGTACGATGAACCTGATGCTGTCATTGGTACGTTCTTGCTCAATTCATGCCCAGCATTAGTTTTATTTGATACTGGAGCATCGCATTCTTTCATTTCAAGAGCTTTTGTAAACAAACATGGGTTAGTAGTGGAAAATATAGGAAGCCTTATTAGAGTAAGCTCTCCGGGCGGAAAGATGCTAGTAACTTCTGGCTGTAGACAGTTGAGTCTGAAGATTGGAAAGCATCAGTTTCCTACGGACTTGATCATCCTGGAAACACAAGGCCTGGATGTTATCATAGGGATGGATTGGATGTCCCGCTATGCAGGAATCATAGACTGCGCAAATAGAACCATCACTCTCACCACTCCAGAAGGCTCGAAGATCAACTTTAGATCAAAGTTTGAACTAAAGAAGGTTAGGCTTAATTCTCTTAAGGGGGTTAGTCTCGGTGAGGTCCTTATAGTTAAGGAATACCCTGATGTGTTTCCGGAAGAACTACCCGGAATGCCACTCGATAGAGATGTAGAGTTCCTCATAGAACTAAAGCCGGGAACAGGACCAATTGCTAAAAGGCCCTACCCAATGGCAACTGATGAACTGAAAGAACTCAAGAAACAACTGGAAGAGTTTATGCAGAAAGGCTTTATCCGTCCAAGTTCATCACCCTGGGGAGCCCCGATCCTTTTTGTCAAGAAGAAGGATAGTACTCAGAGATTAGTCACCGATTACCGTGACATAAATGAGCATACAATCAAGAACAAGTATCCGCTACCCAAAATCAATGAACTGTTCGATCAACTAGAAGGGGATGTCGTCTTCTCCAAGATCGATCTCAGATCAGGGTACTTTCAGATGAAAGTCAGAGAGATGGATATACCCAAGACTGCTTTTGTTACAAGATATGGTTCGTATGAGTACACGGTAATGCCTTTTGGGTTAACCAATGCTCCAGCCTATTTCATGAATATGATGAATAAGGTGTTTATGGATTTTCTGGACAAGTTTGTTGTTGTCTTCATCGATGACATCTTAGTCTACTCCAAAAGTCACAAAGAACACGAAGAACATTTACGACTGGTGTTGCAAAGGCTCCGAGAGCATAAATTATATGCTAAGTTCAACAAGTGTGAATTTTGGTTAAAACAAGTAGGATTTCTAGGACACCTGGTGTCTAAAGATGGGATAGCAGTGGACCCTGAAAAAGTTGCTGCTGTGAAAAATTGGGAATCGCCCAAAAATGTGGAAGAAATCCACAGTTTTCTAGGACTGGCAGGGTACTACCGGAGATTCATTGAAAACTTCTCCAAGATTGCCAAGGCCTTGACTGAACTACTGAAGAAGGGAAAGAAATTTGAGTGGACGGAAGCTTGTGAGACCAGTTTTCAGGAATTAAAGAAGCGCTTGGTGTCGGCACCAGTATTATGCTTACCAGATCTAGAGAAAGACTTCCAGGTTTATTGCGACGCTTCATATCGCGGCCTAGGAGGCGTATTGATGCAAGAAGGCAAAGTAGTGTCTTACGCCTCAAGACAACTCAAAAATCATGAAGTGAACTACCCCACTCATGATCTAGAGTTAGCTTCTGTGGTGCATGCGCTAAAGATATGGAGGCCATATTTATGGGGAAAGAGATGTGAAGTTTTTACGGATCATAAAAGCCTCAAGTATTTCTTTACTCAGAAGGAATTAAACATGCGACAAAGGAGATGGTTAGAATTGATCAAAGACTATGATTTAAGTCTACATTACCACCCAGGAAAAGCCAGCGTAGTGGCTGATGCCTTGAGCCGTAAAATTTATGTAAACGGACTCACGGCAGGAGAATTGCCTGAAGATCTTTGTAAAGGATTTAAGGACCTTCGATTGGAGGTGGTGTGACGCCCTAAAATCGGTACTATGTAGATTTAAGCGATCCCGCCGAAATCCGCATAATAACGATTTTAGGTCGCCCACCAGACATAATGTGCACGCCGAAACATGCGCATTATGTGGGAGGAATTATGATACCATTACAACAGTTCCAATACATCCACAAATACAACAAAGATATAAATACAACAACGACTCGAACGAGTCAAGATACAAATGATACAATACAAAGATACAAATGACAGCGGAAGCGAAATAGTATCCGACTACGGAGAAGATGCAAATTGGACTAAGAGGCCTGAAGATAAGCAATGGCGCCATATCCCTGCCCAGCCAAGCCGGAGGGATTCCCAAGCTAACATCGTCGGACTTCAAACCTGTTGACTGCACATAAAGCACATCCCAAAAGAGGGTCAGGGCACTCCCTGGCAAGCAAAACCGACTTGCTTACTTTCTACACCATCTCCCAAAATATAGGAGAGGTGGACTTAGCGGCAGCAGCACTAGCAACCTAAAGAGACACGCTACAACTTCCGTCTAATCAGAGAGGGATAAGAGAGCGCATAAGGTAAACATCTACAACTAACACCAAACATAACCCATTCTCGAATTAACCCCCTCAACCAAATATGAGGAAGCAATTCGGGAAACTCACACGTTAAACAGTTTTAATTATAATTTATTGTGAAAGTAATTCTATATTACTAGTCAAATTAACTAACTTTAATTAGGTGCAAGTTGTCTAGATCTTGTTAGCCAGCATCATCACCAAAGTCGTCCTTAACCGTGGACACGGCTCATCGATAAGATTATACCCTGCAGGGGTGCACTACAGTACCCATACTCGCATGATCAACCCGTTAGGGCCTCTCAACACGACTCATTCCTTCACTACAGCAAGTCCAAGTGCCACCCATATGAGTTGTTACCCGCGTCAGGAGTCCGGGCGAATCTCAATTGCGGACTCATTAGTTTGTGTCTGCTCACCATGCGGCTCAAACCACAGTAGGAACTGTCCGCTACGTGAGCACCACCCCTATATGACCCCCCGTATCAAGTAACCTCTCATCGATCATCATCATCATGCACATGCATATGAGCGAATGGAAAACCCGAACTACTTGCGGCACATGGACGAGCTGAGGATCCGTTCAAAGTCGAGGGGGGCTCCATTGAGCCTCCCACAAGTGGTTAGTGCGCTCAAAATTGGATCCGAGGACAAAATCTCAGTTCCTAGGTCGACACTGAGCAGAACAAAGCACCTCGCAAGGCCTTCCGCCTGGTGCCTTATCATTTAATTATAATACCCCAATACAAGATAGCATTTTATTAAAGTAGAACAATCTATCATACTAAGCAGATGAAACTTAAGACCAACAGACGACTCGCACAGACAACTCTAAGCATGCGCTACGACTCGCAAGGCCAACAGATAAACAAACAACAGGTGATGGGATGTGGGGATAAAGCTGTATAGGCTGCAGGATAAACATGTGATGGGATCGCAGTTCAAGAATCGATAACTAGGGTAGCAGAGATCAACGGCAGGAATGAAAGACAATGTATAGGTAAACAAGCAAACTTTGCTTGCCTGCAATCCCGCATGGAAGCAGATCTTGTCGTTGCTCACACATCTCAACGTCGTATCCGCGAAGAAGCAACAAACACTGGAAAGCGTAAAAGATGCATTTTACAACTACGGCAAAAGATCCAGCATGATCATATGAGAATGATGTATGGCATGGCAAGATGCATTGCGAGATGCACTTAATCCGAATTAAGCGGAACCGGGATTCCGACAATTAATGTTTAGGTGCAAGTTATTTATTTACCCGCAATATTAAATGTTGGTTAGCATGGAAACACATGGCATGGGTGACCTAATTAAATTAAATGGGATAGGGCATTATATATTTATTACCCCACACATTCTATAACTTATTACTTAGGTGAATTGGTACACCCAGAAACCCAAGAGATGCAACACATGTAATTATGATGCGAAATGCACAAGATAGATGACATTTAATAAAATAGGTATAGGGTTAGGGTTTGGGTCCGAACGTCGGATCGGGTGAACTAGGGTTCGAAACCGACGTCTTCGGAACGTAGAGGAGGTAGTCGTCGTTGTGGAAGTAGTCGTCGCGGAACCGGGGCATCGTCGTTTGTCGGTGTCGTGGGAGTGGGCGAAGTAGTTGTACTCGGTCATCACCGTTGACGGGCGCGGGCACGTAGGAGCACGGCAACGGACACCGGAAAGAAACGCGCACGGGCGGGCACCGCGACACGGACACGGTGGTCACGACAAAGCGGCACCGGAGGAGGCACTCGCACGCGCAACACCACGAAGGGTGGACAACTCGGACAAAAGTGGCGACGAAGTTCTTGCGGGCATTTCACCGAACACGTTGCGAGCGCCGGATGCGGGGACGCCACCAGACGGAGAAACCGGTGCAGCGGAGCGGAGCGGAGGCACGAGGTTGCGCGGGGTGGAGGTGCGCGGCGGCAGCGAGGAGGCCGGGGGCGCGGCGGCACGCGCGGGAGGCGGAGCAGAGGAGGACGCGCGCGAACGGCGGCGCACGCTGCGGCGGCGGCGGCGGAGGGCGCGCAGCAGCGAGCGCAAGGGGCGACGGCGGCGCGTGCGGCGCGTGACGGAGGCGGCGGCAGCGAGCGGCGGCGCGGGGCGACCGGCGCGGAGGCGGAGGAGGAGCTCGGGGGCGCGCGGCCGGGAGGGCGCAGGGGCGAGCGGGGGAGCAGGGGGAGAGGGGACGGCGGCGGCACGGCAGCGGCCGGAGCGGAGCAGGGGGCGGGGCGCAGCGCGTCGGTGGAGGCGTGCGGGCCGGCGGAGGGCGCGCGGGGAGCTGGCGGCGGCGGCCATGGCGCGAGGGGCGGCGGAGGCCGGGGCGCACGGCTCGGGAGGAGGTGGCGCGCGACGGCCGGAAGGCGCGGCGGCGGGGAGTGGCCGGCGGGCGCGGTCGCATGGGGCTGGCGCGCGTGCGCTGGGCGGCGGGGAGGCGCGGCCAGGGACGGCGGCGGCGCAGGGCGCACGACGGATGGCGCGCCGGCAGCGGGGTCGGGCCGCGGGCGGCGGCCAGCGAGCGGGGGGAGGCGCAGGGCGCGGGCACGCGCAGCGTCGGGGCGCTGGGGCGAGGCTGTGCACGGGAGGGAGCTCGGGCTCGGGAGGATTTGGGCTGGTTCTTCTCCTGTGCGTGCTAGCTACGGGAAGGAGAAGAAGAAAAGAAAAGAAGAAAAAGAAAAAGGAAAAAGAAAAAGGAAAGGAGGGGAAAAAGAGAAAAAGAGAGGTGGGAGGATGTCTTGCAAAAATCCAGAAAAAGGAGGAGGGTGGCTGCAAAAAGTCAGGGTGTGGGAAAGAATTTTTCTAGGGGGAAACCCTAGGGTTTGCTTAGGTGGGCTTTTGGGCTTTATTTCTCTCCCCTTATTATTTTCTGTTTTATATTTTTAAAACAAAATAGAAAAGGAATTTCAACACGAAACCTTTACAAAATATTTTTAGTTTTCACTAGACAATTTAATAAACTAATTTTTAACATTTGCCAAAGATTTGAAATAACACATTTTTAATTAATTTGAAATGCATTTGAATTTAATTGTGGGAAATTTAATTTAAATGCAACAAATTAAATTAATGCGATGCGATGCCATGTCGATGCAAAAAGAAAAACTCACGAAGCAAAAGGGGATAAATCCCGGGGCGTTACAGGTGGTACCTGAAGGATTCATAGCATCCTTAGAAGTTCAACCTCTTCTATTTAACAAAATCAAGACAGCTCAGTTAGAGGATAAAGCAGTAAAAGAAATCAAGAAGAACCTAAGCGAAGGCAAGGCCAGAGATTTTAGAGAAGATGAAGAAGGAACCGTGTGGTATAAAGAACGCATTTGTGTTCCTGACAATGCCGATCTCAGGAAGTTAATACTTCAAGAAGCTCATGACTCACCTTATTCCATACATCCGGGTAACACCAAGATGTATATGGATGTAAAGGAGAGGTATTGGTGGATCAACTTGAAGCATGATATTGCTGAATACATTGCAAAGTGTGACGTCTGTAGTCGGGTGAAAGCAGAACACCAAAAACCAGCAGGGTTGCTACAACCCTTACCAGTACCATATTGGAAATAGGAACAGATTGGTATGGATTTCATCACGGGTCTGCCCAGGACTAAATCGGGGTACGATTCTATATGGGTTATAGTCGATCGTCTGACGAAAGTATCTCACTTTATACCCGTGAAGACTACATACACTAGCGCCAAACTAGATGACATCTACATGAAGAGGATTGTGTGTCTACATGGTGTTCCCAAGAAAATTGTGTCGGATAGGGGTACTCAGTTTACTTCCCATTTCTGGAATCAATTACATGAGTCTCTGGGAACTAGATTAGAGTTCAGCACAGCGTTTCATCCGCAGACGGATGGACAGACAGAAAGAGTAAATCAGATCCTAGAAGATATGCTGAGAGCATGCGCTCTAGATTATAAGTCAAGCTGGGATGATAATCTTCCATATGCCAAGTTCTCTTACAACAACAGCTATCAAGCGAGCATAGAGATGTCGCCATTTGAAGCCCTGTATGGAAGAAAGTGCACTACGCCACTACTGTGGAGTGGCGTAGGAGAACGTAGTTTGTTCGGACCAGACATAATCAAGGAGGCTGAGGAAAAAGTCAGGATGATTAAGGACCGTTTAAAGATAGCACAATCCAGACAGAAAAGTTATGCGGACTCCAAAAGAAGAGAAGTGACGTATGAAGTGGGTGATCGAGTCTATCTCCGAGTTTCACCTATGCGGGGAGTTAAAAGATTTGGAATCAAAGGAAAGTTGGCACCTACATTTATTGGACCCTTCAAGGTATTATCCCGCAAAGGAGAGGTCGCCTATGAATTGGAACTCCCGGAAGCACTTTCCGTGGTTCACAGTGTGTTTCATGTCAGCCAGCTGAAGAAATGTCACCCAGAAATGGCAGAAACACTGCTAAGAGATACGGTGCCACTAGAGGAAGTACAACTAGAAAGTGATCTCACTTATGAAGAAAAACCCATAAAGATTTTGGAGACCGTAGAGCGTGTCACCCGAACCAAGACCATCAAATTCTGTAAAGTACAGTGGAATCACCATTCAGAAGAGGAATCGACATGGGAAAGAGAAGATGACCTTAAAGAAGACCACCCTCACCTATTTGCTAGCCAATCCAAATCTCGAGGGCGAGATTCATCTTAAGGGGGTTAGGTTTGTAACATCCCAATTTTCAGAAAAATTTAAAACTTTGCATCCATGCATCATCATCATTAAACTTGTCATATGAATCACATAGAATTTGAATTTAATTATTTAAATATGTTTTAATTGACTTTATGTCATTAAAATTGTTATTTGAATTTATAATATTGTTCCTTTTATTCTATTTTTACTTTAGACAAAAATAATGTCAAAAGGATCTATTTTTCATAAGCTTTTCAATTATATTTATATGAATTTTTCTGAGAAGTTTTAATATAGTTTTGAATTTGTTTTATGCTCAAAAGATTTAAAAACATAAAAGAATTTTCAAAAAAAAAAGAAAAATAGAGTCGGGCCAGACAGTGGGCCGAAGCCCACTAGCTATCTACCGCACGCGCGACGCAATCCAGCCCGCCAGCAGCCCGTCCCCGCCCGCACGCGCGCGCTCTCTCTCTGGCACGTGGACCCCACCTGTCATCCCCGTCCCGGCGACCCCTTCTTCCCCAAATCATGCCCACGACTTAGCCGAGAAACGGCCGAATCAATTCGTTGATTCCCGGCGATTTACTCACCCATTTAACTCGCCGTTGCCCCTATAAGAACCCCCTCGACCCCCTCTCCTTTTTACCCCAAGCCCCGTACCCCGAGAGCCACCAGGCCGCCCACGAGCATCCCCGGAGCTCTGCCGTTGCCGACGGCAAGTTCAACGAACTCCGGTGAGCTGCGACCTCCTCGTGCCCTCTCTTCACTCCCAATCGTTTCACTTTGTCCTTGCGCACCTTAGTGACAAGGTCTCGTGTTTTCTTACGCAGCCAAACTTCGTGTCCGTGCTCACCGACGAGAACCTCCACCGTACGCATCTCCGGCGAACAACTAAAGGAGGCAGGAGGAGCTACGACCCCCACCACTTCGCCAACGACGTCGCCTCGGCGCCCTCTACCCGTAGGTATGACCCACTCGTCTCGGAACGCAGTAGAACGTCGAGAACGTGCGATGCCGTGCGTGTCGCCGCTGCGCGCGCTGCTCCGGCGAGGTCCTCCGGCGACCTAGCGCCGCCAGTTTTTGGTCAACGCGTGTAGGCCGTACGATCTCGATCCTACGGTTAGGATTAGATCTTTAAAAGCGAAACGGTACGATTGATCTGGACCGCCAGATCCAGATTGTAACATCCCAAATTTTGGAACCAAGAAAAACTTCTTTTTACCAGGCCCAAAATTCAGAACCAACAAAAACTTTTTGAAATGTTTCACTAATGATTGTGTTTCCCTTCCCATTGCTATGTTCGAACTTGTGTGACTTGCTATTTGAATGGTGATACGATTAATTCTAGGGTTTGAATGTTGTGGCCTTGGCTGTGATGATTATTGTATTGTTTACTTGGGTGAATAATTACACCAAAATGCTTTAAGTGTTAAATTGAAGACACACTTGATAACAAAGTTGGGTGAGATTTGAATAGAAACAAACTCCTCAAATTAATCAACAAATGGGAATTTAAATCATGAGCTAAAGACATGATCTAAATAAATTAGATTCCCTGTTCAACTCTCTAATCTCTTCAAAACAAATACCTTATTATGAAAATAAAATATATTTGAAGTTAAAATATTTGTCAAGGAAGTTCCAAGAGCTCAAAACAATATCTCCCACTTGATTTAAAAATATCAAAGGAGTGTCAAATATTATTTACCAAAAATAACATACTTAAACCCTATGAACAAATATGGTTCAAAACATTTTATTTTCAATTACCAAATTTTGTGGAGCTTATACATGCATATGGGAGATTACCCAAATATTTTCAAATTTTTATAAAATGTTTTAGTACCCAAATAAAATCCCTAAAAGCTACTGGTTTTCAAAAGGAATTAAAAGAAATAGAAAAAGGACTTGGATGTGATGGAAAAATCTTGCCAGGGACCTTTCTGCGAAGCCCCCATCTTCCTGTAGCCGCAGCACGGCATGGCGCCAGTGCTGCCGTGCTCCCCGCGCCGCCGTCGCGCCCGGGCCCCCCTTGCTGCGGTGCTCCTCCTGCCGTGTCGCGGGGCACGACACCGTGGCGCCCTCGGCCCTGCTTCTCCGCGACCGTGCCCCTCCCCCCCGAAGTCCCCTGCTCGCCCGACCATGCGGCAGAGCACGCCGGCCGCGGCCTTCCCTGTCCCTGTCTCGTCCGCCCGGACCCCCCCTCTCCTCTCCCCTTCGACGTGGATAAGAAGCCCCCTGAGCCCCGCTCTTCTGCTCCCCGGCTGCCTCTCCCTCTCTTCTCTTTTCCTCTGCCATGGCCGAGCCCGAGCTCGCCGTTGACGCACGCATCGCCGGCGATTGGAGCATCCCCGAGCAGATCGAAGAGCACCAGAAGATCGGCCTCGTCGTCCTCTGCACCCTGGTCCTAGGAATCGCCGCGGGAAGCCGCGAATCGAGCAGCCCGTCTTCATCCTCTTCCGCTCCGGCCGCCGCCTTTTCTTCAAGCCCGTGAGCAGCTCCGTCCACCATTCCGTGCCATTTCTGCACCCCCGTGCTCCCCTTCTCCTTCTCTAACTCGTAGACATCGCCGTTGCTTCCCAGGTTCGCCAGAGCGCCGTCGCCGTCCTCGCCTTGCTTCCCTGTCACTCCCTCCCCGAGCCTCTGTTCCAGTCGAGGAAGAAGACGACCCCCGTACCGCTTCACTCGTGCGTGGGCCGCTTGCTGGGCCGTCTTCTGCGTCGCTCAGCCAGGTCTGGGCCAGATCCGGCCCAACCTTATTTTTTTTCTTCAGTAAATGCAATATATGGTTTAATTTCTGTTAAAAATTGCAGTGTACCTTTAAATCTTTTGTGGTAAATCTGTGATAGATATTGGAGTGCTTCAAATTTTGTAGTATTCCTGTGTGTTTTCTTAAACATGCCACACTGGTTGTTTGCAAAAATATGACTTTAAGTGCTGTCTAGATTCAATCTTGTAAAAAGTAACTTTTTCACTAAATAGTTAATATCTAGAGTTTTATAAATCCAAATATTGCAAACTAAAATTCTATGGATAGCCTGAAGTGATACCTTTCTAGATATGTAAGCCTTGCATGCAAATGAAACCTAAAACAGAAGTTCTATCCATTCTTGTAAACACACCAGTAGCACTTTGGTGATTTTTGTAGATTTTTAGGAGATGAATTTTGGAATGAATCCAATTGGTTGGTCTTCTATATGTATAGGAGAACATATCCCTAGCTTGGTTTGAATTTAGGAGTCATTGATTGACTGTGGTGATAATTAAAAAGGTTTGGGTCTTTTCTGGCCTTTTTTTGTAAATACTACAAATAACAGAAATAGGGTTAAGTGTGTAAATTCAATATCTTGATATTTATAACTCCAAATGAATCAAATTAAAATGTTCTGGGAAGCTTATGAAGTTTTCAAACCAACCCAGCTGGTTTCACCTCATTTAGATAAATAATGAAAATGTATTATTCAAAATACCACGAAGGGTTTAAAATCTAAACTTGTTTGTTTCTGATACTCTGTTAGTCCAAATTAGTGGAGACCAATTTTATTGAGTCACATTTAGTTATGGTTAGTCACCCCTAAAAGGATTTAATTTTTAGAACAACAGAATGTAATTGATAGCTAAAACTTGATTAGTATGCTTCTGGATTGAGACCATTATGTAGGGAGTTGTGTAACTCCCATTGACCCAAATCCAATTGTGTTGTCTTCTACACATCTGTAGCTTTCTGTAGAAATTTAGTTTGTATTTTTGTGATCAACAGAACTTAAGATATGTAATTAAACATGTTCAACTAGTTTCTGCCATAAGTAAGACATAATCAAATAATGGCTAATTCAATTAAACTGAAACCAAATTGTGTGGCTTGATATATGAAGTGACTATTTAGAGCATTTAAGGTTGCATTGCTGTAATGATTGTTGTGTTGCTGTTGCTTGCTAGTTGTTGTAGTTTGGCATGTTATAATATGTTAGTACTGTTAGTGTTAGTGGTTAGACACATTGGTGAGTAATATGTTTGTATGGCTTGATGGACTTGATAGTCTTGGAGTGGGATAATAGCTTGAATATCTTGTTAGTGTCTCCACCTTAGCTTGGTGAGGTATTTAAATTATAGAGATTAATTGGTGACTTAACTTTTGTCTGAAGTATTTCCTGATCAGAGAAAAGTGGTTACTAATTACCTCTAATTGAGGATGCCTTGGTGCTCTATATTTTGGCATGTGTATGGTCTTATACTCCTGTGAGTATAATGCCTTAGTAAATATAGATTTAGTTCGTTGCTTGATTAAACTAGTGCTATGTATGTGGCTTGAGTGATTAGTTTGATGCTTGTGGTTTGTCCCTTGTTTGTATGCCACTCGTGGTTTGGTTTGCTTATTGCGTGTTGTTTATTTCATGTTGCGACGCTAGTTATAAACGCTACCGGAGTGGTATTTGGAAAGGAATTATCGGAGGAGGATGATATTTATCTCTTGAGCGGTGAGAAGAAGTCCAAGAACATCATACTGGAATCAGGCAAGCTATTCCCTGAGCTTGCATCTTTATACACCTATTTTGGTTCACATGTTTTACTTATAAAGAGCATATGTGATTTAAGTGGTGGTTGCCACTAAGGCTATGAGTTTGAAAACCCTTTTTTCCCAAAATACCAGTATATTAGTTTGACACCCTGTATGGAGATATTAGATGGAAATTATTTTTCAAACTATAGGATGGAAAAACCAAGATTTGTTTATTCAAAACTCCTTTGAAAACTTGTGTGGATACAAAGCACTATGATATGGTGTTGAAGAAAGGAAATGGAGAAAAGCGGTTTTAAGAAAAGCACATTGTGTCCTAGTACTCAGTCAAGCAACCGATACTCTGTGCGACCACATTTACCCACATATGGGAAAGGGCTTAGTCATATAGTTTGCTCTTATTAGTATGGGACACTGCATCAACAGAGATGACTCTGTTATGCATGAGGGAGTGGTTTGGTGACCTAACCCTGACCTGGGTCCTCGCTCAAAAATCTATGAGTAGATAAGGAGGAGGATAGAAGGATGTCCGTATACACCGCCAGATAAAACCTATGAGTCCTCACACTTAGGGTTTCCGACGGGAAACTGGACTAGGTGTAGATGGAATGGTTCATAGGGGCAGGATCCTATACTAGCATGAGCAAAGGAAAGACTAGGGTCGGTGACTCAACTTCGCATACCGCTGGTATGACGAGACGTGGCTGACACGATGAGTTATCGGATGAGTGTGGGAAAAGCGTGCTACCTCTGCAGAGGGTAATTAAACTATTCGAATAGCCGAGTCCTCGGATATGGACAGTTGAAGACCCTACTTAGACCATGTGCAAGTTTTGGAAAAGATTTGAGTTTTAAAAAGAAAAATGAAGTGGAGAATGATCCATACACTATACCAACGGATCGGTATGAGGTTGTTGGAGATAGTCTTGGAAAAAGGTTTGAGTTTTAAAAGAAAAAGGAAGTGGAGAATGTCCCATACACCTATACCAACGGATCGGTATGAGGTTGTTGGAGAATATGTATCATGTCGGCCCATGGCCAGGAAAAGGAGGAGTTTTGGAGAAACGGATACAGTGGTGATTTTTCGATAAAATGTTTACTAAACAGACTTCTTACCTTTTTCAACAAAGATGCCCCCTTTTTGGGAAAGAGTTTTAAAGAGACTTCTTACAAAGGCAGATTTATGGGGAAAAAAATTCTGAAGACCTTCTTTCCTTTTTCAATAAAGATATAGAGTTTTCAAGGCAAACAAAGTTTTATTTAAACAAATAAAAGAACAGCGCATGCTCATGTTGGGGTAGTTTGCGAGTACGTAAATGTACTCATGGCTGTGTCCCTGGATATTCCCATGTCCAGAGTTCGAGGAGAAGTATGATGAAGACCGAGAGACCGATGACGTCTTTGCGAACTAGGCCGTCTTCCCAGTCAGCTGCCTGTAGGTGTCTTGGCAAATGACTCGGGCCCCACGTTGATTGGTGTTCTCCGCTGCAAGAACTTATTAAAGATTATGGCTTCAATCAAGTAAGTAATTACGTCGGTAATTGGATGTTCTTTTGATACCAGTTTGATTGTGCTCAGCGACAGACTGATCACGGGATCGCTGATGTTGTAGGCACAAGGGTATTTCGGACAGCTAGTCCGGGGTCCCCACAGAAATGGTATCAGAGCCATCCTGACTGTAACAGACCTTAGTTAGCATGGACGTTAGTTAGGAAAG
Source organism: Poa annua (assembly GCA_026929855.1). Classification (NCBI taxonomy): domain Eukaryota; kingdom Viridiplantae; phylum Streptophyta; class Magnoliopsida; order Poales; family Poaceae; genus Poa; species Poa annua. Next base: position 72,666,847 of record CM049432.1, on the reverse strand, counting down.
AACTATTTGGTTAAAAATATATTTTTACCAAAAACATATTTTTTTATCTAAGGAAGTCCAAAAATAACTTCCACTCCTCTCACCTTATCAAATATCTCAAAGTCTTACCCCTCTATTTTAAGAATTTTCAAGGATTCTTCTGTTATCTCTTCTTACCTGTTCAAAATACTTGACGATGCACCCAAATGAGACCCCATTAACTAGCCCCTACGAGAAGAAGCTTCCATTGCAAGTACTCAACATTCCACATCGAGGTGATGGATTCGCCAGTACCAATATTATCGATTTCAACAAAGCAAGAGACCTCCAGAGACCTCAACTCAATATCAACAATTCCACTCAGTTACTCCTTCAATAATCTCAATTTCTCCAGCTAAAGACGAAGGCGACAAAGTGAAGGCTTCACCAACCCCATCAACCAAGGCCCATAGGAAAAACATGATAGGACCCTCGGGTGTATTACCCGATTACCACGAGTAGGACATCCTTTGGCTCTAAATGTACCTTGTGTGCTCTTGCTAATGTGCACTCTGCTTCTCTGTTGTTGTTTGAGACTCCTCTGTTTGTGTGTTGTTTTTCTTGTGCATTCACAATCACGCCTTGATGGCAACACAAAGTAAACCAAAATTCTCTTCTAATACACTCTTTTTGTCACCCAACAAAAACTAATTTTTGACTTCTCGCCATAGTTGCACCTTGTTGCAGATGTAAACCCTCTTATAAAAATATTTTCCGGATACTTCCTCTTATCTCAACCGTCTCCCGATAAGAACTGACAGTTTCGCAAGATACAAAAGACCACCGATCTCTAACCAATAACCTGCGATTTTTGCAACCTAACCGGAAAATCAGATAATGGCCTTCGAGCATCGTCTGGAGCAAGTGCGTCAAGATCTCGAAGAGGAACTGCTAGGAAGATTCAAGCTCAGAGACCGCAAGAAGAAGGAACTGCGACAAAAAGATCAAAAAGGGATTTCTTAAATTGGTAACAAGTAATTAATATACCGGACCATCCTTGAGTATTCGGAAACTCATACCTCAGAAGCTGTTATTATTAATCTCTCTAAAAATAGTGTGATATTCCAATGTTCGTGTTGTATACAAGTAGTTTGGTAACAAGCCTCATGAACTTGTTAACAAATCACTTTTATATGCTCAAACACTTGAGTGTCATACCCCAACTAAATAGAACGCCAGATAATCCAGCACATCTCAGCCTCTGGAATATGAAAAGTAGTTTGATGACAAGACTAGCTACCTTGTTAACAAATTCTTTTTGTGTGACTAAGGCCATTCAATGTCATAAAAGACAACCGCATTTTTATACAACTAACCAATAGAAAGCTTTGCTAGGGCTAAGTGGATTCCTTCACCAATGGGGTGAGAGAAATGATGTTCAAACCCAAATAAAGGACAATGAAAATTCTCTTAAATCAAGTGTATAACTTAGGAAACATGCAAGTATCAAATAAGAAAGTCACATGGAGATTTATGGTGTTTTCCCAAGGATATGATTTCTAAAAACAAGAAAATAAAAGGTTACCATTTGAGAAAGACAACGGGTGTGAAGGTTCTTCACTAACTTTTTCTCAAAAGTCCGCTAACCCGCAACATTTGAACAATCATCGATCCACTCCCCAAACCACCTACCTCAGGACACTTGAATTGACTTTTAGACTTCTCTGGGAACTCGATACCCTAGATTGGACCTCTTGCAATTCTTACCGAAGCTTCACGGAGATCGATAACCAATGAAGTCAACAATGAAGTCCCTCCTTTATTCAGCTGAAGAAGGACAAATATGAAGACAGATGTCGACAAACTACTCCAGAAGAAGGTTGCCTCCAAGTCAACTCCAGCTGCGACTTTCCACAAGACCGGTTCAAGACCCCTTTTTAAGGGGGGAAGACCTGCAATAGGTATACCGGAACGTGGTAAGTAAATTTTTGCGCCTTGGCCCTGTAAAAACCGGAAACATCCGACCAAGACTATCCATACGAGTTAATCATCAAGACAACCCCACCATAAAAGGATCTGAACTCAGCACATACGTTTATCAACAGAAAAAGCCTCACAACATAAATCTGTCAGGATCTCACGTGGTGACCTTACTAAAGAAGCCACAACCTCGGAAGTGTAACCAACCTAAAACACATGCCCTCGTACTCCCCTATCACCCCACCTTGCAAATCTCGGGACGAGATTTATTTTAAGGGGGGAAGTCTGTAACATCCCAAATTTTGGAACTAAGAAAAACTTATTTTTACCAGGCCCAAAATTCAGAACCAACAAAAACTTTTTAAAATGTTTCACTAATGATTGTGTTTCCCTTCCCATTGCTATGTTCGAACTTGTGTGACTTGCTATTTGAATGGTGATACGATTAATTCTAGGGTTTGAATGTTGTGGCCTTGGCTGTGATGATTATTGTATTGTTTACTTGGGTGAATAATTACACCAAAATGCTTTAAGTGTTAAATTGAAGACACACTTGATAACAAAGTTGGGTGAGATTTGAATAGAAACAAACTCCTCAAATTAATCAACAAATGGGAATTTAAATCATGAGCTAAAGACATGATCTAAATAAATTAGATTCCCTGTTCAACTCTCTAATCTCTTCAAAACAAATACCTTATTATGAAAATAAAATATATTTGAAGTTAAAATATTTGTCAAGGAAGTTCCAAGAGCTCAAAACAATATCTCCCACTTGATTTAAAAATATCAAAGGACTGTCAAATATTATTTACCAAAAATAACATACTTAAACCCTATGAACAAATATGGTTCAAAACATTTTATTTTCAATTACCAAATTTTGTGGAGCTTATACATGCATATGGGAGATTACCCAAATATTTTCAAATTTTTATAAAATGTTTTAGTACCCAAATAAAATCCCTAAAAGCTACTGGTTTTCAAAAGGAATTAAAAGAAATAGAAAAAGGACTTGGATGTGATGGAAAAATCTTGCCAGGGACCTTTCTGCGAAGCCCCCATCTTCCTGTAGCCGCAGCACGGCATGGCGCCAGTGCTGCCGTGCTCCCCGCGCCGCCGTCGCGCCCGGGCCCCCCTTGCTGCGGTGCTCCTCCTGCCGTGTCGCGGGGCACGACACCGTGCCGCCCTCGGCCCTGCTCCTCCGCGACCGTGCCCCTCCCCCTCGAAGTCCCCTGCTCGCCCGACCGTGCGGCAGAGCACGCCGGCCGCGGCCTTCCCTGTCCCTGTCTCGTCCGCCCGGACCCCCCCCCCCCCCTCTCCTCTCCCCTTCGACGTGGATAAGAAGCCCCCTGAGCCCCGCTCCTCTGCTCCCCGGCTGCCTCTCCCTCTCTTCTCTTTTCCTCTGCCATGGCCGAGCCCGAGCTCGCCGTTGACGCACGCATCGCCGGCGATTGGAGCATCCCCGAGCAGATCGAAGAGCACCAGAAGATCGGCCTCGTCGTCCTCTGCACCCTGGTCCTAGGAATCGCCGCGGGAAGCCGCGAATCGAGCAGCCCGTCTTCATCCTCTTCCGCTCCGGCTGCCGCCTTTTCTTCAAGCCCGTGAGCAGCTCCGTCCACCATTCCGCGCCATTTCTGCACCCCCGTGCTCCCCTTCTCCTTCTCTAACTCGTAGACATCGCCGTTGCTTCCCAGGTTCGCCAGAGCGCCGTCGCCGTCCTCGCCTTGCTTCCCTGTCACTCCCTCCCCGAGCCTCTGTTCCAGTCGAGGAAGAAGACGACCCCCGTACCGCTTCGCTCGTGCGTGGGCCGCTTGCTGGGCCGTCTTCTGCGTCGCTCGGCCAGGTCTGGGCCAGATCCGGCCCAACCTTTTTTTTTTTTTCAGTAAATGCAATATATGGTTTAATTTCTGTTAAAAATTGCAGTGTACCTTTAAATCTTTTGTGGTAAATCTGTGATAGATATTGGAGTGCTTCAAATTTTGTAGTATTCCTGTGTGTTTTCTTAAACATGCCACACTGGTTGTTTGCAAAAATATGACTTTAAGTGCTGTCTAGATTCAATCTTGTAAAAAGTAACTTTTTCACTAAATAGTTAATATCTAGAGTTTTATAAATCCAAATATTGCAAACTAAAATTCTATGGATAGCCTGAAGTGATACCTTTCTAGATATGTAAGCCTTGCATGCAAATGAAACCTAAAACAGAAGTTCTATCCATTCTTGTAAACACACCAGTGGCACTTTGGTGATTTTTGTAGATTTTTAGGAGATGAATTTTGGAATGAATCCAATTGGTTGGTCTTCTATATGTATAGGAGAACATATCCCTAGCTTGGTTTGAATTTAGGAGTCATTGATTGACTGTGGTGATAATTAAAAAGGTTTGGGTCCTTTCTGGCCTTTTTTTGTAAATACTACAAATAACAGAAATAGGGTTAAGTGTGTAAATTCAATATCTTGATATTTATAACTCCAACTGAATCAAATTAAAATGTTCTGGGAAGCTTATGAAGTTTTCAAACCAACCCAGCTGGTTTCACCTCATTTAGATAAATAATGAAAATGTATTATTCAAAATACCACGAAGGGTTTAAAATCTAAACTTGTTTGTTTCTGATACTCTGTTAGTCCAAATTAGTGGAGACCAATTTTATTGAGTCACATTTAGTTATGGTTAGTCACCCCTAAAAGGATTTAATTTTTAGAACAACAGAATGTAATTGATAGCTAAAACTTGATTAGTATGCTTCTGGATTGAGACCATTGTGTAGGGAGTTGTGTAACTCCCATTGACCCAAATCCAACTGTGTTGTCTTCTACACATCTGTAGCTTTCTGTAGAAATTTAGTTTGTATTTTTGTGATCAACAGAACTTAAGATATGTAATTAAACATGTTCAACTAGTTTCTGCCATAAGTAAGACATAATCAAATAATGGCTAATTCAATTAAATTGAAACCAAATTGTGTGGCTTGATATATGAAGTGACTATTTAGAGCATTTAAGGTTGCATTGCTGTAATGATTGTTGTGTTGCTGTTGCTTGCTAGTTGTTGTAGTTTGGCATGTTATAATATGTTAGTACTGTTAGTGTTAGTGGTTAGACACATTGGTGAGTAATATGTTTGTATGGCTTGATGGACTTGATAGTCTTGGAGTGGGATAATAGCTTGAATATCTTGTTAGTGTCTCCACCTTAGCTTGGTGAGGTATTTAAATTATAGAGATTAATTGGTGACTTAACTTTTGTCTGAAGTATTTCCTGATCAGAGAAAAGTGGTTACTAATTACCTCTAATTGAGGATGCCTTGGTGCTCTATATTTTGGCATGTGTATGGTCTTATACTCCTGTGAGTATAATGCCTTAGTAAATATAGATTTAGTTCGTTGCTTGATTAAACTAGTGCTATGTATGTGGCTTGAGTGATTAGTTTGATGCTTGTGGTTTGTCCCTTGTTTGTATGCCACTCGTGGTTTGGTTTGCTTATTGCGTGTTGTTTATTTCATGTTGCGACGCTAGTTATAAACGCTACCGGAGTGGTATTTGGAAAGGAATTATCGGAGGAGGATGATATTTATCTCTTGAGCGGTGAGAAGAAGTCCAAGAACATCATACTGGAATCAGGCAAGCTATTCCCTGAGCTTGCATCTTTATACACCTATTTTGGTTCACATGTTTTACTTATAAAGAGCATATGTGATTTAAGTGGTGGTTGCCACTAAGGCTATGAGTTTGAAAACCCTTTTTTCCCAAAATACCAGTATATTAGTTTGACACCCTGTATGGAGATATTAGATGGAAATTATTTTTCAAACTATAGGATGGAAAAACCAAGATTTGTTTATTCAAAACTCCTTTGAAAACTTGTGTGGATACAAAGCACTATGATATGGTGTTGAAGAAAGGAAATGGAGAAAAGCGGTTTTAAGAAAAGCACATTGTGTCCTAGTACTCAGTCAAGCAACCGATACTCTGTGCGACCACATTTACCCACATATGGGAAAGGGCTTAGTCATATAGTTTGCTCTTATTAGTATGGGACACTGCATCAACAGAGATGACTCTGTTATGCATGAGGGAGTGGTTTGGTGACCTAACCCTGACCTGGGTCCTCGCTCAAAAATCTATGAGTAGATAAGGAGGAGGATAGAAGGATGTCCGTATACACCGCCAGATAAAACCTATGAGTCCTCACACTTAGGGTTTCCGACGGGAAACTGGACTAGGTGTAGATGGAATGGTTCATAGGGGCAGGATCCTATACTAGCATGAGCAAAGGAAAGACTAGGGTCGGTGACTCAACTTCGCATACCGCTGGTATGACGAGACGTGGCTGACACGATGAGTTATCGGATGAGTGTGGGAAAAGCGTGCTACCTCTGCAGAGGGTAATTAAACTATTCGAATAGCCGAGTCCTCGGATATGGACAGTTGAAGACCCTACTTAGACCATGTGCAAGTTTTGGAAAAGATTTGAGTTTTAAAAAGAAAAATGAAGTGGAGAATGATCCATACACTATACCAACGGATCGGTATGAGGTTGTTGGAGATAGTCTTGGAAAAAGGTTTGAGTTTTAAAAGAAAAAGGAAGTGGAGAATGTCCCATACACCTATACCAACGGATCGGTATGAGGTTGTTGGAGAATATGTATCATGTCGGCCCATGGCCAGGAAAAGGAGGAGTTTTGGAGAAACGGATACAGTGGTGATTTTTCGATAAAATGTTTACTAAACAGACTTCTTACCTTTTTCAACAAAGATGCCCCCTTTTTGGGAAAGAGTTTTAAAGAGACTTCTTACAAAGGCAGATTTATGGGAAAAAAATTCTGAAGACCTTCTTTCCTTTTTCAATAAAGATATAGAGTTTTCAAGGCAAACAAAGTTTTATTTAAACAAATAAAAGAACAGCACATGCTCATGTTGGGGTAGTTTGCGAGTACGTAAATGTACTCATGGCTGTGTCCCTGGATATTCCCATGTCCAGAGTTCGAGGAGAAGTATGATGAAGACCGAGAGACCGATGACGTCTTTGCGAACTAGGCCGTCTTCCCAGTCAGCTGCCTGTAGGTGTCTTGGCAAATGACTCGGGCCCCACGTTGATTGGTGTTCTCCGCTGCAAGAACTTATTAAAGATTATGGCTTCAATCAAGTAAGTAATTACGTCGGTAATTGGATGTTCTTTTGATACCAGTTTGATTGTGCTCAGCGACAGACTGATCACGGGATCGCTGATGTTGTAGGCACAAGGGTATTTCGGACAGCTAGTCCGGGGTCCCCACACAGATCTGACGACCCAGATCAAATCACTTAAACACGTTAGCATGCCCAGTCAGCGCACAGTCAGCGCCCAGTCAGCGATGACGTGTAAATTCTTTTTCCCATTTTATTTAGTTTGGCAGTTTTGCAGAAAACACCTTGCATACTGTTTTTATCACTACTTTTTATCTGTTTAGCCAAATATAAATATTTTTATATATTTGAGATCCTTGGAACCAGTAGAACACTTTGGCTTCATTAGTTTTCTGTTTTGACACATTCAAAATTTTCAAATATTTTTTATAGTAGTTTAAGTGTTTTTGACATAACTTTAGTTAGAAAAACTATTTTTGAATAAATCAAATTGCTAACAACTTGTTTAGATGCCCTCTGCCCAAATGTCTTTTTTACAAAAATTGATTTTGAAATTTTATTTAAGTAAACTAAAGTCCTTGTCATTACCCATTATTCATGATTAAATAATAGAAACAAATTAAAAATTTATTCAAGCATATATCATGAAAATCCAAAGGGATACATTTATTTGTTTCTTGACGTTGGAAATAAATTGTTGCATCTCATCTCATGCATAGCATATATTTTTCTTTGTATGAACCTTTGCTTGTGTGTTTATGTGTGGCTCTTTATTTCTTTGTTAGACTATTCGGAGGGAAACAAGAATCTTTGCAACTGTAACTGCTGCACTCCCGGTTGCCAAGGCAAGTGGCACACCCCCATAAAAGTCCTATTATTTTTCTATGTATGAGTAGATTATTTTCTATAAGCATGTGTAGGATAGTATTGCTATGCAAGCCATGTTAGACCTCTTTATTCTTGTGTCTAGGTTCCTATGAAAATACTTAGTAGAATAGTGATGATATGCAAAACTATTTTTGATGAAAAACATAAAGTCTACTAAGTTTTAATCAAACACCTGGGTGGAAATTGGTTGCTTGGCTGTATGAGTTGAGTGTTGTTCCCAGGGGATTTACCTGTGGAATATTCACTTGTGGATGGCCACCCAGGAGCAAAGGAATCTGAAGAACTCCAAGTGAAGATTGTTTCTCGTGCAGCCATTGCCAATATGGGCTCTGGCTTGATCAACTAAGTTGCATGGACTCTCCCCGGCATGACAGGTGGTGGTAGAGGATCTGTAGGTGGAGCGCGTCAGGCCAGAGTGGGAGGGAAAATGCTTCTGAAAGATCTCATCTCATTCTTTCCTTTCCTTATCACAAATGGTGTGTAAAGGGTAATTTGGGTTGAATGGGTACAATGGTGAACGTGCACAACCTCTGCAGAGTATAAAACTAAGTACTTAGCCGTGTCCCCGGAAACGGACAATTGAGCATCTGAACGAGGATGTCAACGGAGGATTCCACCATTCAAACTTATAAATTAAAACTTGATGGGTGAACAAGGGTAGAATGAGACAGTGGATTTCATGCCACGGATGTCTCGAATAGAAGAAAAGTGTTTTTCAAAAAGTTAGGAAAAAACTTGCTTTCTGCAAAATAGCCTTGAGCTCCACCAGCCAAATAAGCATATAGGTCATAGAGTTATTCCTCTAAGTGTCCACCAAAGTGTCACTTGCCAGTTCCATTTTAATGGTTCTGACCCACGTTGTTGCAATATATATCTTATTGCAGACTGTCCTGATGATGAGTGAAAGTTTTTACTAAGGGTTTCGAGTCTTCAACCAACATGCTCGCCTGTGGCACATGATGATGATTGGGGACTCCATGAAGAATATTTTTCCGCTGTTTACTCTGTTCGCTGCTAGCTTTATGCTATGCAAATTTGTAATGAATATTTTCTAAGTCTGGATCAGCGTTGTAATAAATTGATACTTTGTTGTGATATTACATCGTAACTGTGTGTGCAAACGAATCGATCATGGGATTTGCACTATACACATGTATCTGCCATGTTTTAAGTGCAGGTACACTACACTATTTATGCGGACGATATGGTCATTTTCACTAAACCCGCCTCCCAGGATCTGCTGGCAATTCGTGAACTCCTGACGATCTTCGGTGATGCGTCTAGGCTACAGGTGAACTACAATAAGACAGCAGCTACTATGATCAGAGACGGTGACAGGGAGAAGAGGTTGGTCAGGAGATTTCTCCGGTGTGAGATCACGGAGTTTCCGATTCGATACCTAGAGTTACAGCTAGCCCTTAGACCTCTGAACAAAGCACAATGGCAACCTATGTTGGACGCGGCGACGAAGATCGTTCCGGCCTGGCAACGTGGACTGATCGCTAAACCTGGTAGGTTGGTGCTCATTACGACTGTGATGTCGGCGAGAGTTACGCATCACTTATTGGTCGTAGAAGCGCCTAAATGGCGGATAGAGGAATTCTACAGCTGCCTGCGAGGCTTCTTCTGGGCAGGCAAAGACAGAGCTAACGGAGTTCAATGCTTGGTGGCGTGGGACTGTGTTTGCAAGCCAAAAGAATATGGCGGGCTGGGATCAAGGATATGCATCTTCAGGGCCTCGTCCTCCGAGTTCGTTGGGAGTGGCTCGCTAGAAAAGATCAATCCAGGCCTTGGCAGGGTTTACCAATGCTACGAGATATGGAGGCGAGAGCGGTTTTTGATAGCCTCGTCAAAATTCAGGTGGGAGCGGGCACCTCAGTGCTTTTCTGGAGAGATAAATGGATCTGTGGCCACGCCGTGAAGGAATTTGCGCCAGGATTGACAGCGTTGGTCAGTACGCGAACTGGTTGTCTGATCTCTCAGGAACACTTTCCTACAGAGGTGTACGTGAATGTTTGGCTCTGTGGGCAGCGATCCAGGAGGTGAACCTTCAACCTGACATGCCTGATAGCTTTGTTTGGCCTTGGTCGCAATCTGCCGTTTACACGGCAAGCTCCACATACCGCATGCTACTACACGGACATGCAAACTTCCCTCTTGCCAACGGAATTTGGAAGAACGGAGCATCCCCGAAGAGCAAGCTCTTCGTTTGGCTGGCGGTGCAAAAGAGAATTTGGACCTCTGACCGAAGGATGAGACATGGACTGCAGCAGACAGCCTCACCGTGCTTCGTCTGCCTCCAAGAGGAAGACACGGCTGATCACATTCTCCTGCAATGTGTCTCGGCACGAGAGGTGTGGTGTATTTGTCGTCAGGAGCTGAGGATGAACTTCCAGCCCCCCTCGACACAATGCAGTCTCAGAGGATGGTGGGAGGAGCAGCGTGCACGCTTTGAAGCCAAGGATAGGAAGTGGTTTGACGCCTTTGTTTGCACTTGCTGCCATGGGTTGTGGAAGAACAGAAACACGTGGTGTTTCAACAACCCGAGACAGCAATTTCCACCCCAGAGATTAGCAGCTAGGATCCTTGAGGAGTTCAACCTTAGTTGTGTGCTAGGGAGAGAGAGGCAGGGAGTCACCATTCATGTCGCGAGAGAGTAGTTTTAGTTGTTTCTGCAGGGTTCGTTTTGGGCTGCAGTGACACTTCGGTGATCACTGCCCTTTTCTTGTAATTAACTTCTGCCTTCTATAACATTACGGTACGCATTCGCGTACTCTCTAAAAAAAAAGAGGCCAGTGTCTACTAAAAGAAGCTGAAAAAATCTCGGGCATGTGTGACGCAGAGGTTGGGATTATAGTCTACTCTACTGATGGCAAATGTTTCAAGTATTACAGTCCCACTCTCCCTCACAGAGAAAAGAATTCCTCAAAAGTTCATCTGATGCATTTTTTTATTTATAGGTTTGTAGCAAGTTTAGAAGCTACAATAGGTCATGACAGCTCCACCCGAACGTGCTACCACGCGGCAGTTAGGCTGGACGCGGGCCAACTCGGGCTGGCTCGGGCCGAGCCAGCGAAAAGCTCGGGCAAAAATGGCGAGCCGCGAGCCGGCTCGCTCCCTCCGGTGAGCCATGAATCGGAGCTCGGCCCGAGCTTGTGGAAAGCTCGGTGCACCTCGGTGCAGCTCGTGAGCTTGGCCGTGATGTGACACTGACGGGTGGGGCCGCTCTTCTCCGGCGACGGTGACCATGCGGGGCGGCGCAGCGGTGCTTCCGAACGGCGGTGGCGGAGGTGTAAAGGAGGACGTAATGAGAAGGGGAGCGAGGATGCCGACGGGAGTATGGAGGAGGACGTGGAGGAGCGATCTCATGCGTCTGTGCCGCCGCAACTTCTGCTTGGACGTGGAACGGGAACGGCAGCGTAGGCGCCGGCGGGAGCATGGAGGAGGACGTAATGTGAAGGGGAGCGAGGATGCCGACGGGAGCATGGAGGAGCCTAGTAGGCGTTGGTGAGGCGTTGTAGGACGGATATGAACTCGATGGGGTTGGCGTGCACGACCTTGGACGACCGGCGGTTGACGAGGTGTTAACTCGGCAAATCCCAGGGTTGTGCACCCCGGGTTGATTGATGGGGAGAGAGAGAGGTGTTGGTGATCACGACGGCTGACAAGTAAGGATTTACCCAGGTTCAGGCTCCCGGAGGATAACACCCTACTTCCTGCTTGTCTGATTATTGATGCGAGTAGCGATTACAATGGCGAGATTGCGATCTTGCTAGGGTTTGTGGTGGTGGCTATGAGCGTGTCCTCTAGGACGGGCAACCCTCCTGGCTTTATAGGTAGCCAGGTCTCGGGCGGCTGGTACAGATATGGCAGGTTATGAAACCTAACCGAGTTGGACTAGGATACGTGGTACCCCGAGTGGGCCTTCTGTGGGCTTCTCCATGCTTGGCGCGGCGCAGGTAGCCTCATTGTGGGCTAGTCGAAAGGTAGCCCCACGTCAGTAGTCCCCGAGTGCTTGGTCGAAACGTAGAGTCGGGCAAAGGACTTCTTTCTCCTGGATGCGCCATTGGATTGCTTGATCTTGAGCTTGAACTCGATTTCTTCAGTCGAACAGGCCTCTCCCGATGGAAGTAACCTTTGCAGTTGAATTACTTTGTCTTCTTCTTGTGTAGTGTGCTTCTATTCAGCCTGCTGGCTTACTTACAGATGAATTCAGTTGTTTGGAGCTTACTCGATTATCTCTGCTACCCGAATAATTTCTTCGGGTTCTCGGATCAACAGTCTGTCCTACTTGGTGTTTTACAGCTGAGAAGCTTACTACTCGAATCACTCATTCGAGTTGTCGTTCTGTTTCCCTTGTTTGGAGCCGTTGGCTTGATGACGTCACTGATGACGCTCTGTCGCACGCCTCTGCGCCCGATGGGACGTGAAATGGCGAGGCCCGCTGGCAGCGCTGACCACGGTCAGCAGTTGTCACGTCTCCGAACTGGGCGCGAAATTTTCGCGCACGATGATCACGCCTCGATTCTCGTGCGTAGTGGAGGAAATGGGCGGCGACGGTTGGCCTCTTTGCTTGACACGTGGGCGGCGGGATGAAGACGCTTGGAACCGCTGCGCAATGGAGGGATGAGATTGATTTTGCTGAGGCATAAGTACTGCGCCGCAGCGCGAGAGCATCGTCTTCTCCAATCGTCCGCGCCTCCTTTCCTCTGCCTTCTGCCATTTTCTCCCTCACCAGAGCTCTGTGCTATTTGTCCCCGCACCTTGCGCTGCTCTGCAAAGCCATGGGCAAGCCAAAGACTGTCGCTGGTTCCTCCGCCGCCGCCGACGAAGTCGGGCTGATGAAGAAGCCCGACGGCGACTGGCAGAGGTCGTCTGTGAAGAAAGCGGAGGTCGAACTCCTCCGCGCTCAAGGTCTCCTTCCTCCTGCTGATCAAGTACAGGTACGCACTCCTGGCAAAGAAGTTTATCCCACACCACGCGAGGGGGAACGCGTATGCTTCGTGGATTTCCTTCCGCGGGGCTTCGGGTTCCCCTTGCACGATTTCGTGCGCGGTCTCTTGTATACCTATGGGGTTCAGATCCATGATCTGACCCCCAATGCGTCTTGAGCATCGCGGGCTTTATTGTGCTCTGCGAGTGCTTTCTGGGTGTCGCGCCCACTGGGCTCTGTGGAAGTCGCTTTTCCTCGTTCGCAAGAACGTCGGGAAGAGCGGGTTACCATTCCCCGTGGGCGGCTTCGGAATCCATGTGCGCGGTGACAACGCGTACTTTCAGATGAAGAAGTCGGACTCCGTCCAGGGGTGGCGCAAGAAGTGGTTCTACGTCCAGTCGAGCCAGGACGGCCTGGCGGCATTCGACAGCGGGCGCGGGTTGCGGAAGACTCACGCCTGGTCGCACCCGCTGGCTGCGGAGGAGAAGGAAACCGCGCGACCGCTGCTGGGCCTGCTACGCGACCTCACCAAGACCCTTGGGCGCGAGGCGGGTGGCGTCTTTTTGATGGCCACCTTCTTCCGTCTTCGGGTGCAACCGCTCAGTGCTCGGCCCCACCCGATGTGGGCCGTCGAGAGCGTCAGCACCGAGCCACTTGACGACGAGGAGGTGGAAGCCAAGGTCAGGTCCATCACCAACCTTCGAGTCGCGGACATTTGCAACGTCAAGTGCCCGGTTGCTGCATACGGGGCGTCGAACCCCGTTCCTGAGGTAATGTTCCTGACTTGTTCTCTTTGTTTCTTCTTGACTTGAGATCCCGCGTCTTAATTCGACTTGCGTCTACTTGCTTCATGGTCGATCTCTGCTGGTCAGCCTTCTTCCTGTCCCTGAAAATGGATCCGACAACGAGTCGAGGGTTGTGGAGGAGGATGACGACGACGACGAGCTTCCGTCTGCTGTCTCCCCCAACGACGAAGTGGAGGATGATGATGACGACGAGGAACCCGCACGGAAGAGGCAGAAGCGCCGGAGTGGCGGTGACTCTGCGACCGCTTCGTCACCTGCAAGGGGTGCGGAAGCTGATCCAGAGGAAGTCGTCACGACGTCGTCGGGTGTGTGGTCTCCAGGTGACTGGATCGAGCCCTTGGTTGTTCCCCCTGTCAGCTCTACGCCACCACGCGCGTTTGCGCGGCTGGCGTCTGTCTCTTTGGGGAGTGATGATGAACTTGATACCACCAGGTTAGTACCTTGTTGACTTCGAGTTGTCTTTTGTAGTTCCAATCCTTTAGTTGGTCATTGTACTGTTTTGCTTCAGCCGTCGTTCTGGCGATGTCCACTCTCCTCATCGTGAGGTGGAGCATACGTCCGCCCCTTCAACCGAGCTGGTGACCCGGGTGGCAGTTGAGGAGCGCACACAAGCTGCCGTCATCGCGTCTTTGAGTCGCGCTCCTCCGCCGTCTTCCGTAGATGTCGACCTTCTGGACCACGTAAGTCCTTTGTACTTGTGCTTGTAGTCTAGAATTTTCATCGGGTGCGCGATCAGCGCTCCCGATGGGAGTAGCCCCCGAAGATGTGGATGACTAGTAGAGTCGCCCGCAACTTTAGTAAGATCTTGCTTTTGTTTCAGCCGTACTACCGCCAGCAGCTAGATGCAGCCGCGGCTTATGTTCGCCTGGAGAAGGAGAGGGATCAGCTTCGTGCTTCTCTTGACCAGGCTGATAAGCGGGTTGCTGAGCTCGAGTTGAAGATTCAGGCTCAGGGTGAGCTTGAGAAGGCTCTCCACGAGTTCCAAGAGCGGGAGCGGGTGCGGGTTGACCAAGAGAAGACTCAAGTCGACCGCCTTCTTTCACTCGCCGGTGCTCTTGGGGGTAGGTTTCGGCTTGATGCCTACTGTGTTTTTACTTTTGCCTTTGTCTGATGTTTGACTTTTTTGCGCAGAGACATGCGGTGGAGCTCCTGAGGAGGGCTCGTCGAGTGACACCGTCGACTTGGTGACGGCTGTCGGCTTCCTAGACCGTGTCTGCGCGTATGCGTCTGATGCGCTGAAGAAGTCAACAGATGCGCTGAAGAAGTCGACGGAAGCCCTTACGACGGTGCACCGCAACATCTTCCCAAGCGACCCGCCGCCGACTGCCGTGGACGCCCTTGCTGCTCCGTTTGAAGATGGCGCGAGCACCCTCGCCGACTTTACTCGGACGCAAACGGTACGCGGCTCCGAGCTCACCTTCTAGCTCCTTCTAGGCCACCAAATTCAGGGCGACTTCGAGAAGGTCGTCAACGGCTTCCCCCGGAGGCCTGATGGCCGGACCGTGTCCCTGGGCGGAGTGAAAGTGCGGGCTGCACAACTAGCTGTGAAGCTTGTGGCCACCTTCGAGAGGGCGCTAGCCAAGGCGACTTGGGCGGCTGCTGCTCGGAAGAGTCGCTCGCAGTCGGAGTCTGTTACCCAGGAGTAGTTGTAGGAGCTTAGCAGTCACAGTTTTATGTACTGATAACTTTTGCTTTGTAATTACTGCTGACTGATATTTTGTCGGGTCTTCTGGCCTTTGACAATATTTTGGCTGAAATTGAATGTTTCTTCCCATCATATTTGTCTTTGCTGAGCAGTCGTATACTGGTATTGATTCTGCACGTTCATGACAGACTAACTTGCGCGGCGGCACGTCTTCTGCTTCTGCGGCTGGACCGAGTGGCGAGGGATCTTCTTCAGGTGCTCGCCATCGCCAAGCCACTCCGGCTCCTCCGCGAAGTGCGAACGACCAGCGCATAATCACTTACTTGAAGAATAAGGTGGTTGAGCTTGAGGCTACCTTGAAGAATACCGAGCTGCTCTTGCAGCGCTCCAGGTCGCATCCTACTGCAGGTTTTTCCCAGCGCGAAGATTTTCTGATCGGGGAGATCGATCTCATCACTCGGCAACTTCAAGGTTGGTATCCTCTGCGGCTGCCTTTCCTTGTTGAAACTTGCTGGTTCTGACCTCTATCTTGTGTATGCAGACGTGAACCCGGATTGGGAGGCTGAGCGGGACCGCGTTGAATAGCGTGTTACCCGGGAGGCGTCTGGCGACTCTCATGAAGCTCGCCAATTCTGGGTGAACAAGTCGCGAGGGTGCATTCTTGCGCACATGCTCGACCGAACCTGGCGTGCGGCTTTCCTTTTGGAGAATTGCCGGAAGACCCTGTGGCATATCCATCGTGTCTACTTCCCGCACAATGGGCAGCCGCATGGGCTGGCCACCTTGCTCGAGAGGTTCCGTGATGGCGATGCTCCGAAGGAGATCGTCCATGCTCAGCTTGTCGCTGGGGCGAATGCGGCTCTGGCGTACGTTCGGCTGCATCGGCCCAACCTTCCGTTGGAGAGGCTGATGGGTGGACTGCCTGGCGATGCCGAGTACGCCGATACCCTGGCGGTTGCGCGCCAGATGATTGAGCAGGTGCAGAAGCATAGCGAGCGCCTTGTAGGCCCACTCGGGGCGCCGAAGGCCGAGCCTGCAGACTAAGAGTAGATTTGTTCTGCTGTATAGGGTTAGTTTAATGTGGCGACTAAGCCGATGTAAATGACAGTATATGAAGCTAAAAGAGTTCTCGAGTAACGAGTGAAATTGTTTTCATTACTATGCGAGTATTTGCTTTGTCTTTGACTTGTGTGGCTCAGCCCCTGAGTACCTTGGGTGACGGCCTAAGCCTACGTTTTGACCCTGTGTGGCGCAGCCCCCGTGTGAGTCGAGTGGCGTCCTAGGATTCTTTCAAGTGAGACCTGTGTACCGCGGCTACCCATTGTATTGGGTGGCGATTTAGGGTTTTGGACTTGACCTGTATGGCGCAGCCCCCGAGTAGCTCGGATGGCGGCCTAGGATTTTTTCAGTGAAGCCTGTATGGCTCAGCCCCCGAGTAGTTCGAGTGGCGGCCTAGGGATTTTCAAGTGTGACCTGTGAGGTGCAGCCCCCGAGTATGTCGGGTGGCGACCTAGGATTTTGGACTTGACCTGTGCGGCGCACCTCCCGAGTAAGTCGGGTAGAGGCCTAGGATTTTCGAGTTGTGCCTGTTTGGCGCAGCTCCCGAGTGGTTTCGAGTGGCGGCCTAGGCTTTTCAAGTGTGACCTGTGAGGTGCAGCCCCCGAGTGCGTCGGGTGGCGACCTAGGATTTGTGACTTGACCTGTGTGGCGCAGCTCCCGAGTATATCGAGTAGAGGCCTAGGATTTTGCGAGTTATGCCTGTATGGCGCAGCCACCGAGTGACTCGAGTGGCCGCCTAGGCTTTTATTTCAACCTGTGTGGCGCAGCCCCCGAGTGAATCGAGTGGCGGCCTAGGATTTTTGTTTGCCTTGACTGAGAAGGTAGAGTGAACAACATTTTCTTCAAATCACTTTATTGATTGCTGCGAACAGGCCGCCTCATTAAAACCCTTCCAGTCCCCTCAGGTACCCTGGTAAGGGAAAGAGTGCGTCTGAAACCTACCGCTTTGACATGCTATCCTTGTTACAACGGTTGATTCGACTAAGCATAGAACCGCCAGAGTTGTGCGATGTTCCACGGGTTGCTGCAGGCTGCTCCTGTCTTCGAGTCCTTTAGGCGATATGCTCTGTTGCCAATTGCTTCTGTGACAATGTACGGACCCTCCCATGGAGAGGCGAGCTTGTGTACTTTTTTCTGTTTGAGGCGAAGGACCAGGTCACCAGCGACGAAAGCTCTTGGTCGCAATCTTCGTCCGTGATAGTTGCGCAGGTCTTGCTGGTATACGGCTGATCGCGCCAGGGCGATGTCGCGTGCTTCGTCCAATATGTCCATGCTGTCTTAGAGTGCTTCTTCTGCATCTGACTCGTCGTAGGCGACCACTCGTGGTGCGTCAAACTTGATGTCGCAGGGTAGGACTGCCTCTGCACCGTACACCATGAAGAATGGAGTGTACTGGGTGGATCTGTTAGGCGTGGTCCGCAGACTCCAGAGGACTGACGGCAGTTCTTCGACCCATGCGCCTGCTGCGCGTCTGAGTGGCACACGCAGTCGTTTCTTGATGCCGCTGCAGACTAAACCGTTGGCCTTCTCCACCTGTCCGTTGGATTGCGGGTGTGAGACAGACGCATAGTTGAGCTTGATACCTTGATCTGAGCAGAAGTCTTTGAATTCTTCGGCTGTGAAGTTCGAGCCGTTGTTTGTGATGATCCCGTTTGGTACCCCAAACCTGAAGATGATCAATCTGATGAAGTTGACTGCTGATGACGCGGTCGAACTTGTGATGGGCACTGCTTCGATCCACTTGGTGACCTTGTCGACTGCAACTAGGAGGTGAGTATGCCCTCCGGGTGATGATTTCTTCAGCGGGCCCACCATGTCTAGCCCCCATTGGACGAAGGGACAGGCTAGCGGTATTGTCTTGAGCTCTGATGCTGGCGCGTGTGGCTTGTTGGCAAACTCTTGGCACCCTGTGCACTTCCTTACTAGATCTTCGGCGTCCTGCATGGCTGTCAACCAGTAGAACCCAGCTCGTAGTGCTTTGGCCACCAGTGCTCGACTGCTGGCATGATGCCCGCAGATACCCGCGTGGATGTCGAGTAGGATGGCTTGGCCGTCGACTGGGTCTACGCACCTCTGCAGAATTCCTGAGATGCTTCTCTTGTAGAGCTCCCCGTTGATGGCGGTGAAACTTTTGGAGCGCCTGATGATGCGCTTTGCTTCGAATGGGTCCGCTGGCAGCTTCTGATGCAGTATGTACGCCAAGTATGGTCCTGTCCATGTAGCTCGACTAGCATGACCTCCATGGGGACCTTCTCTTGGCTTGGCGGGTTTGCATCGCCTTTTGCTTTTGTTGCGGTGCTTGCTGCGGCTTGAGTCTTGATAGATCTCTGCGTGATGCGCTCGAGGAAGACGCCGGGTGGAACTGGAAATCTGTCTGATCCCATGTTGGCGAGGACGTCGGCTTCTTCGTTGCTGTCGCGGCCAACGTGTCGTAACTCGCAGCCATCGAAGTTGCCTTCCATCTGGTTGTACAGGTCTCGGTAGGCGATCATGTTGTCGGCGATGGCGTCGCAGGACTTCATGGTTTGCTGTACCACCAGGTAGGAGTCGCCATATATCATGAGGTGCGTGGCGCCGCAGTTCTTGGCCATCTTCATGCCGTGGATCAGGGCCTCGTACTCGGCTTCGTTGTTGGATGGCGTCTGAAAATCCATCTGTAGGACATACTTCAGCTTGTCACCCTTGGGGGAGATGAGCACAACTCCTGCCCCGGCCGACTTGAATTTCTTGGAGCCATCGAAGTACATTGTCCATGCGTTGGACAAGTCGGGACATTTGGTAGCTGAGCTTCTATCCACTCGGTGGTGAATTCTGGGAGGACTTGGGCCTTGATGGACTTCGGGTGAGCATACTTCAGCCCCCATGGTCCTAGCTCGACAACCCACTTGGCGACTCGTCCTGTCGCGCGTTGGTTTGTGAGAATGTCTGCTAGTCCAGAGGAGCTTACCACCGTGATCGGGTGCTCGGAGAAGTAGTGGACGACCTTCCTGGAGGTCATGAAAACTCCATATGCCAGCTTCTGGTAGTGCGGGTAGTTCTGCTTGGACAGTGTGAGGACTTCGCTGAGGTAGTAGACGGGCCTTTGCACCGGGTGACTGTGCCCTTCTTCTTCCCGCTCGACTACGAGTACCGTGCTCACCACCCTGTTTGTTGCTGAGACGTATATGTATAGCGGCTCGTTTTCCAAGGGTGCCACTAGGACTGGGGAGGTTATCAGGGTTTTCTTGAGATGGTCGAACGCATCCTGGGCCTCCTGTGTCCACTCGAACTTGTCCGTCTTCTTCATCAGTTGGTAGAAAGGTAAAGCTTTCTCTCCCAACTTACTAATGAACCGGCTGAGAGCTGCGACTCGGCCGGCTAATCGTTGCACCTCACGGAGCTTGGTTGGTGCTGGCATTGTGAGTATGTTCTGCACCTTCTCGGGGTTTGCTTCGATTCCTCTTGCATATACGAGGTACCCTAGTAGCTCTCCGGCTGGCACGCCGAATACAAATTTCTCTGGGTTGAGCTTGATCTGGTATACATCGAGTGCAGCGAAGACTTTGCGGAGGTCGTCGACTAAGGTATCTTCCTTTCGGGTCGTGACGACGATGTCATCGACGTAGACTTGGATGATCTGCCCGATGAGCCCTTTGAGGCACGCTTGCATTGTCCGCTGGTACGTGGCACCCGCGTTCTTTAACCCGAACGACATCGTCTGGTAGCAAAAGACGCCGTCGGGTGTGATGAAGGCCGTCTTTTCTTCGTCCTCGACTTTCAGCCTGATCTGCTGGTAACCTGAGTAGGCGTCCAGGAAGGACAGGCGCTCACAGCCTGCCGTCGAGTCGATGATCTGGTCTATCCGCGGGAGCGGGAAGTGATCTTTGGGGCAGCACTTGTTGACTGCGGTGAAGTCAACGCACATGCGCAATTTCTTCGTCTTCTTTTTCTCCACCAGGACCGGGTTGGCGACCCAGTCCAAGTCCTTGATCTCTCGGATGAACTTGGCGTGCAGTAGTATGTCGACTTCCATGGTGATCGTGTCTCGCTTGGGTCCTGAGAAACGTCGCATGGATTGTTTGACTGGTTTTGCGTCCTTGTGGACTTTTAAAGAGTGCTCGGCGAGTTCCCTGGGTATTCCTGGCATGTCAGAAGGTTGCCATGCAAAGATCTTCCAGTTCTCACGCAGGAACTCGACGAGCACGCTTTCCTATGCGGGGGTTAAGCTTGACGATACTTTGACCGTCTTGCTGCTGTCAGTCGGATGGTCTTGTCGTTGTCGGCTGATATGGCCTTGAAGTGCTCCTCGACCCCGAAGAACTCAGAAATCTTGGCGAACTCGCGATCGCAGCTGTTGGAGAGCCCGAAGTCGCCACGTACGGTGATTACTCCTTTCGGTCCGGGCAACTTGATCATCAGGTAGGCGTAGTGGGGTACTGCCATGAACCTGGCAAAGGTTGGGCGTCCGAGTATGGCGTGGTACTGTGACTTCCAGTCGACGACCTCGAAATCGATCGACTCCTTCCTGAAGTGCTCGGGTGTGCCGAGGATGACGTCAAGCGTGATTGTTCCCATGGGCGTGATTGCCTGCCCTGGTACTATGCCGTGGAAAGTGTTTTCCGACTCCGGCAATTTCTCTGTCGACCTGTTCATTCTTCTCAGGGTATCGGCGAATATGATGTTGATTCCGCTGCCGCCATCCATGAGCACATTTTTCAAGCTGTAGTCGCCGATCAGGGCCTCAATCACTAGTGCGGCGTGTCCGGGTCGGGTTACATCAGATGGGTGATCTGCCCTGGAAAACGTGATTGGTGTCTCTGACCCGCGCAGGTAGTCTGGCACTGCGCGCGGGCTGTTGATGGCCTGAAGTACTTGGTGGGTGATGAGCTTTTGGCGCCTGTTTGACGGGGGTCCCTTCTGGATCATGTTCAGCTGCCCCCGAGCGGGTGGATACGTATCGGTCGCTGCCGACTGGCCTTGTTGCTGCAGCTGCTGTTGCGGCTAGGGGAATGTCTCGGCCGCCTGCGCATGGTTGTTGTTTGCGGGTGCCGCCTGAATGGTTAGCTGCGGAGCTGCCTGTATTGCTTGCACTGGGGCGATGATTTGCTGCATGTCCTGGTATATTTTCCGTGCTTTGCGACAATCCTTCAGCAGATGGCTGGAGCCCCACGTCAGCGGTGACGGCGTTTGTTCTGTTCGTCATGTTCGTTCGTTCTGTTCGTTCCATCTGGGAAGAAGATAGGTCAATGTGCCTGCAAATTGAGCCCAATCAGTGAAATTTAGAAACAAAATTCGTAAAAAAAAAAGAAAACGCGGGCCAAACGAGCTGGGCCGAGCCGGCCCGAGCTTTCCACGGGTCAGCAAAGAGAGCTCGGCTCGGGTTTTTTCCTCACCGGCCGAGCTGTGCTCGGGCCGAGCTCAGAAAACTCGGGCCGAGCTTTTGGGCTCGGTACTTTGTGTCCAGCCAGACGCGGCAGTGGCATTGCTACAAAGGTCTCATCAACCGACACATAAAAAACTTTTATTAAAACAATACCAAGAGTTCACCAGTATTACAAAACTAAGAAAAATGGTGCACATAGAGTGCCACTTATAGATTAGTTTGAAGTTTTGTGAATGACCCATGGATTGTTCGATAACTCACAGCTTCATTCACAATTCTCATCGCTCGGCTTAAGTGCGACTTATCAGCGTGGGGACGAAGTAGAGTAAGTTTGCCTTGTTTTTTTTCTTTCAACGAAACTAGAAAGTATAAATTGCTCGAAAAAATATGCCAAGAATGTGCACATCATTTTCAGAGGAAAACACCGGAAGCACGGCCTGTTTCACGAAATGCCTTATAAATCCAATGCCATCTCTTTATTAGTGTCCCTGTTTCTGCCTGCGTGACCACATATTTACGGTTCTATCATGTGAAACAGTGACAATCTGTTGTCCATCGCCACTAATATCCAAACTAGTAACCATGGAGTCATGTCCTGCCAAGCATTTGATTGGCTTGTAATCCCGGGTCGACCATATCGCAGCCGTAGTGTCATAGGAAGATGTGGCCAGATAACAACCGGCCTGATCGTCCCGACCGGGTGCAAACTTGAGTTGTGAGACAAGACCCGTATTACAACATCCTTCCGATCTCCTGAGGTCCCATAGTCGAGAGAAGCCGTCTTCACCTGCAGTGGCAACCAGATGGCCATTGGGGGAGAAGCCGATTCTTAGAACAAGCCCGCAATGTGCTGTTAGGGTACAGTATAATCTCCCAGACCTGAGATCCCAGACCCGGGCGTGTGTGTCGAGCCCACACGACGCGGCTAGAGAACCGTCCGGGTGGAAGCCGACTCCATAGACGCCCCTGCTGTGCCCGTCTTGGAGCAACAGCTGCGTCAGTCTCCAGCTCTTGTCGAAGTTGGCTGTGCCAAGGTACTTGCCGGATGGATGGAAAGCTAGACGAGCAAGACGATCCATGTGACCGTGGAAAGACGACATTAAATTAGGTGACCCGCCATTGCCATTATCGGTGCTGCTGATGTTCCATAGTCTGGCGGTTTTATCGGCCGAGGTTGTGGCTAGGAGGTTGTTGTCGACCGGAGAGAAGGCGACGTCGGTGGCGTGATCCGTGTGGCCTCGCAGGGTTGCGATTCTGGTTATGCCATTGCCACGCCCACGCGCTAGTGGCGTGGTGCTCCATACTTTGACGATCCCGGTCCAGGAGCTCGTGGCGAGCATGGACGCGTCGCGGGAGAAGGAGCAGCCGGTTAGCGGGCGGTCGTCTCCGATGTCGCTGGAGTCCAGCACGAACTGATGATCCCCCGCCCCTTGGTGCTTCCCGACATGGCCCTCGTCGTCGGAGTAGAACAACTCCCTCTCGACCCTGGCCTTAGCGCGGGGCAGAGAGTACTGCGCGATGTCGACGCGCGCCTGGAGCAATTCACTACTGCCCTCAGTTAAGAACGGGTACTAGGTCTCCTCCTTGTCCATGAGAGAGCGATGGGCCGGCCAATCTGATCTACCTCAATCCGGCGGTAGATGTGTCTATATATGAGCAGCCTAAACCAAATCGCATTCGGTGTCGGACTCGACTTGCAAAATCTCTTCCGACTCGTACTGGTACACAAACTAAACTCATCGGGCATCTTTCTCCTAACTTGCAGTGCGACGTGTGTGGAACTATTTATTTTTTGAGAAACACAGTATAAACGCGAGCACCTCCGAAATCCTAAGCCGGCGAGTCTTGAGATTGACGAATTCACCACGAGCGTCTCGCTGTCTACAGGAACATCGCTTCCCACTGAAAGAATATTCCGCCTAAATGCAACACACAAACATCAAACTTAAGGTTTGAACTCTAATGGGGTGAGGGTACAACCACCATGCCAACCATCCAACCACATGTTATTGGTTTGTTGTGGAACTAATATGAGTAGGATTACAAACACAAACTTGCCCTAGCCACTAGCATTCTCAAATACGTGAATCTTTCCACCCACTAACATATGCATGCGTCCAGATTCCAGAGAAGAAACAAAATATAATCGTCTCCTGAATTCTCGCGGTCAAACTGATATTAGTGTGAAGCCAATGCGGATTAGCTTGATTGAAAAAATGCACCTGGGCACCGATCGGCGTACATGATCCAATTTGAAGGAACACCGATCAAGGATCTAGTCTAGAAACCATGGGATCCCAGACCCGGGCGTGTGCGTCGAGCCCACATGACGCGGCTAGAGAACCGTCCGGGTGGAAGCCGAGTCCATAGACGCCTCTGCTGTGCCCGGTCTTGGAGCAGCAGCTGCGTCCCCGTACCGACGTCCCACAGTCTCCAGCTCTTGTCGAAGCTAGCCGTGCCAAGGTACTTCCCGGATGGATGGAAAGCTAGACGAGCAAGACGATCCAGGTGACCGTGGAAAGACATTATTAAAGGTGACCCGCAGCCATTGTCATTATGGGTGCTGCTGATGTTCCATAGTCTGGCGGTTTTATCGGCCAAGGCTGTGGCTAAGAGGTTGTTGTCGACCGGAGAGAAGGCGACGTCGGTGGCGCGATCCGTGTGGCCTCGCAGGGTTGCGATTGTGGTTATGCCATTGCCGCGCAAGGCTGGCGGCGTGGTGCTCCATACTTTGACGTTCCCGGTCCAGGAGCTCGTGGCGAGCATGGACGCGTCGCGGGAGAAGGAGCAGTCGGTTAGCGGGCGGTCGTCTCCGATGTCGCTGGAGTCGAGCACGAATTGATGACCCCCCGCCGCTTGCTGCAGCTTCCCGACATGGCCCTCGTTGTCGGGGTAGAACAACTCCCTCTCGACCCTGGCCTTAGCGCGGGGCAGCGAGTACTGCGCGATGTCGACGCGCGCCTGGAGCAGTTCACTACTGCCCTCGGTGAAGAACGGGTACTGGGTCTCCTTCTCGTCCATGAGATAGCGATGGGCCGGCCAATCTGATCTACCTCAATCCGGCGGTAGACGTGTCTATATACGCGTAAACCAAATCTCTAGCTACCACAGTCGTACACGACTTGCAAAATCTTCTCCGACTCGTACACGATCTAAACTCATCGGGCATGTTTCTCCTGACTCGCCGACATGCCGTGCGTGGAACTAATATGAGTAGCAAAAATGCAATCCTACACCGTCGTGGGGGTACCCGGCCTATCTGGGCGTCCATGTACTTTTCGGGATTTGTGCAAGCACCTTTCCACATTGCAAACATACCCTCTGAAAGAGCATTTTCCCTCATGTGTGGTTTTGGTAATTGAATGACAATCTCTATGGACTAATGTTTGCTTTTGAGATATCATTATAGATCATGTCCATGGAATTGTGGAGTTCATGTGTTGGACTCTTGAAGCTTATTGCAAGTATGTCTTGAAGATTCAAGACATCATCTTAGTGAAGAAAAGATGAGTTGTGCAAGACCAAGAGAAGCTTTCTCGAAAAGATCCCATGCTTGGTGCTTGCAATGGATACATGAAGACGAAGCTTAGCGAGACTCTCCCATTGTGAGCATGGGGGAGTATTTGGAGAAGTCTTCATCAAGCAAGTGATTGGACGCGCAATCAAGAAAGATGATCCACTTGAAGAGTTCAAGATAGTCATCATCCAACTCAAGTGGAATGATCAAGGCAAAGGTATGATCTTGATAGGGCTATAGGATAGATAGGCGTACTATCAAGAGGGGCTCTCAAGTTAGTAACTTGATCGCATTCTTGTGGAGAGCTCAAACCTTTGCATACTTGGCATATCATGTTTCTTGGTTCTTATTTGGCTTTTATGTTGGTGAGGAGTTAGAGCTTGGTTCATCTCCATGTCAAGCTCTTGTTCATTGAAATCGGTTTTACTTTGGTCAACTTGTTGCGTTTTCGGTGGCGGAAATATTGCCGGTTCTACCTTGAGGAAAGTCCCACACCTTGCCATGTGTGGAGATTTTACTCTATTTATGGGATGCGATATTTTTTGGGTACTCATCGTCGCTATCTTTCCAACAAAATTGGTCTCACCTCTTTTGGAGTTCATTTGCAAAAGTTATAGCAGTTTTCGTTTCGATGTTTTGCTGATCCGGATTATTGGGGCCGGATATTCCGCCCTACCGGAATTTCTGGTTCCCCAGCTCATCCAAGAAAACGGCTAAGGAAAGGAGAAAAAGGGTTCTGACTCCAGTCGGAAATTGTGCTCGGAAATTTCCGTCTACCGAAATTTCCGAGTGCCCCCAGAAAAGTCCTCCAGAAATGGCTAAGGAAAAGTTTGGTTTTGCTTCTGACTCCAGCCGGAATTTCCGAGCTCTCTTAGACCGGAATTTCCGGGTGGCCGGAATTTCCGGGTCTCTCTAGACCGGAATTTCCGGGTGACCGGAAATTCCGAGTCTAACTTATACCGGAATTTCCGGGTGTCAAAACAGCCAACGGCTATATTTCCTGGAGGGGTATAAATACCCCTCCCCTTCTTTTTCCCCAGCCAATCGAAGGCAGCACGACTTTCCCCTCTCTCCTACTCCATTGTTGACCTTGGAAAGCTCACTTACCTCTCAATCCCTCCATTGAATCTTTCATATTCTTTAGGGAAAGTTGAGAGGAGATCTAGATCTACAATCCTACCAATCCATCTCTCCTCTAAGTGAGGGGAACTTAGTTGATCTAGTTCTTGGAGTTCCTTTGTGGTTCTTCTTCTTTGTTCTTCCTCTCTTCTCCTCCCATAAGCATTAGTTGCTTTTGGTGGGATTTGGGAGTGAAGGATTTGACTCCTTTGTGGTTTCCTTTGTTCTTCCTCTCTTATTCCCCCATAAACATTTGTTGTTGTGTTGGAATTTGAGAGTGAAGGACTTGAGCACTTCGTGTTCTCTTGCCATTGCATTTGCATCGGTTTGAGCCCTCCACGAGGATTCGTGGTGGTGTTACTTGTGAGCTTGTTACTCTTGGGTCTTTGGACCCTAGACGCCTTTTGTGGCCGGCCTTTTGTGGCCGGCCTTTTGTGGCCAAGACCTTTTGTGGTCAAGACCTTTTGTGGTCACTTGAGAGCCCCCAATTAAGTTGTGGGTGTGTGCCTCAAGACTTGGGAGCCCCAATTAAGTTGTGGGTGTGTGCCTCAAGAGTTGTACGGGATTCGATCTCCGCCCCAAAGGAGATCAATAGTGGAAGGTGAACTCGAACCTTTTGTGGTTGAGTTCATCAGGAGAAGAAGGTGAGCCTTTGTGGCGTTGCGGCTAACCTGTTGTGGTTGCGCACACCTCTCCAAACGAGACGTACACCTTTGGGTGGAACTCGGGAATACATCCTCGTTTCCGCGTGCCTCGGTTATCTCTATACCCGAGCTCTTTACTTATGCACTTTACATTGTGATAACCTTCGTGCTTGAAGTCATATATCTTGCTATCATCTTGTTACTAGTATTGCGTAGCTTAAGTTGTTGGTGCACATAGGTGAGCCTAGTTTATATATCTAGGTTGTATGCTTGTTAAAGTAAACCTCTAGTTTTATTCCGCCTTTATCAAGCATACCGGAATTTCCGGGTCATTTGTGTACCGGATATTCCGGCTACTCGGAATTTCCGGTCACTCTTGGACCGGATATTCTGGCTCCTCGAAAAAGTTTTAAATCGCCTATTCACCCCCCCTCTAGGCGACGTCTTTCCGTTCACCCTCACACTATTCTCTGCTCGTTTGCAAGAAACACCTCCAACTGTGGTGCTTATTCGGTTCACCGTTCACACGTTCCGTAGTACGATAGTTGAGCTGCACGAGCTCTCGTCATGGTGCCGAGGCTGGAGCGCAGCTTCTTCTAGCTCCTCAACTCCGAGTAGGAGAGCTCCCTCTTCCTCCACGCCCTCATCTCCGTCGTCTCCGGGGACGCCACAGCCGTTGCCCCCACGTTGCGCCGCTGCGGCACCTCGAGCCGTCCACAGCTGTCCCCGCGTGTGCTAGGTGCGGCGTCCACAGGTGCCTCAGCTGCCATTCCATCGCCGCTTCCGCTGCGACCACCGGCTCGAGGAGGGCGAAGCTGCAGAGTGCTCTTCCACGAGCTTATCAGTGAAGAACGGCGGCATGGGCAAGCGGCGTGCAAGGAGGGCGGCAGAGGGCAGGTCACGTGCGGTAGCGGCCATTGGGAAAGTGGGCGGCGGAGATCCGCGAACTGCACTGCGCCGTGCGCAAGTGGCTCGGTACCTTCGGCACCGCCGTCGAGGTTGCGCGCGCCCACGACGTCGCGGCGCTCGAGTTCCGCGGCCACCCCGAGGCTCAATTTCCCTTCCGTGGACCAGCCCCCCGGAGCTCTGTCGGGCCGCGACGACGCCTCCAGCCAAATCCTCTCCTGCCACCTCCGCGACGTGCTCCGCCTCACCTCCTCCGGCCCCTCCTCGCGCGTCCACGTCACCACGCATGCGCGCGCCGCCTCGCCAGGACCCGTGACTACGTCGTCGCCGCCAAGTGCCTCGCGCTGCTCCACCGCCTCCTCGCCCACGGCGACCCGCACTTCCGCCACGAGATCGTGCGCCCCTCCTCCGTCCACAGCCGCCCTCGCCCGGTCCTCGCGCCGATCGCCGAGTTCCACGACGAGGCGCACTCCGCGTCGTGGGACCACTCCGCCTTCGTCCGCGCGTACGCGCTCTACCTCGACCACCACGTCCACTTCCTCCTCCCGCCGCCCCGCACCGTCCGCTTCGCCAACGACGACGCCCCCGACATGACGGTCTCGGTGATGGACATGGACGCGGACGCGCTGCTGGCACGCGGGGCGCAGCTGCGCGGCCTCATCGACCGCTTGCTGACCTACCGCCTCACGAGCACCGCCAGGCGCTGCCACGTCATGCTCGCCACGCTCGGCCCACTGGTGACCGAGAGCGCGTGCCTATACGACGATCTCGCCGTCGTGCTCGTCGTCCTGCTCGACCGCTTCTTCGACATGGGCTACGCCGACTACGTCAGGGCCTTCGACGCCCACGTCGGCGCCGCCAGGATCGTCGACGAGCTGCTCGCCTTCTACTCGTGGTGCGACGACGTAGGCGTCGCTAGGGCGGCCGACTTCCCTGAGGTCAAGCGCATCGGCGACAAGCTGCTCCAGATGCTCGAGACCTTCTCGCGTGAGCGCGGCAAGGCGCTCCAGAACCATTCCTCGCCAACGCCGCCGCCACAGGTGATGCAAGACCACCAAGGCGCCTCAGAGTACGACCTGAACGACATCAAGGCGCTCCCGGCGCCAGAGCATCACAACGCCGCGCCGCCTGCACGCATGGAGCCAGCGAAAGCTTCGGCCACGCTGGTGGAGCAGAGCGATCTGGTTTACTTGAGGGAGTCCGCGCCCAGCGCCGACGAGCAGGGGAACAACCTCGCGCTCACGCTCTTCTCGGGGCCACCAGAGGCCAACGGCGGCTGGGTCGCGTTCCCGTCGGACGACGACGACGCTCCAAAGGCGATGACCTCCGCGTGGGATACGCCGGTGGCGGAGCCGGGGAAGGCGGACTGGGAGCTGGCGCTGGTGGAGACGGCGAGCAACCTGTCACGGCAAGCACCGACGATGGGCGGTGGGTTGGACCCGCTCCTCCTGCACGGAATGTACGACCAGGGCGCAGCCCGGCACCACGTGAGCGCGCAGGCATCGGCGTCCCCGCGTCCGGGAGCGCGAGCAGCGTGGCACTTCTGCCGGCCGCCCCCTTCCTCCGTGCAAGATGTATTGTGGACACTTTGGTCTTTGGTTTCCTATAGTAAGAAAGAATGCACAAGTGCAGGGTGTGAAAGGCAAAAACGCCGGAACCACGGATCTCCAGGAAACAAACGGTCATGA
This sequence comes from Poa annua, assembly GCA_026929855.1. Lineage (NCBI taxonomy): Eukaryota > Viridiplantae > Streptophyta > Magnoliopsida > Poales > Poaceae > Poa > Poa annua. The sequence goes on along the minus strand of CM049432.1, from coordinate 72,637,209 downwards.
TAAGCCGGGGACGCCCACCGTCTCGGTGTGGGAAAACCGCTCGATATGGACACAAACTTGCCCTAGCTTCCACCCATTATATGCATCCAGATTCCAGAGAAGAAACAAAATATAATCGTATCCTGAGTTTTCACAGCCAATAAACTGAAATTAGTGCGAAGTTTGACTCCTTCAAGGTGATACTAGTGTGAAGCCAGTGCGGTGGAGTAGCTTGATTGAAAAAAATGCACTATGCAAGAACAAAATTATGGGCACCCATCGGCGTAGGATCCAATTTAAAAGAACAACTCGAAGCCCGATCTAGTCTGGAAACCATGGGCACCGCCCAAGTGCAAGTTTTTCTCGTGGTTCCTGCTCCAGAACAGGCTATGTTACGCGGATCAGCTGCTTCACACCTGTTGGCTCAACTCATATTTTTGTGCCCTATGCAACAGAAACCTTAAATCCACTCAACACCTCTTCATGGAGTGCCCGGTGTGGAGCTACATCTGGATGGCTCTGTCTACCTGGCCGGGTTGTGCTGGTCTTTACACTCAACATCCATCACCGATGCCTGGCACACAACAGTTCAAGCCTCCGTCCCGCAGCAACGACCGGTTGTCAAAACAATGTTGATCCTAACATGCTGGATCATCTGGAAGGGAGAGGAACAACCGAACAACATGATTTTCAACCACTGATCATCTACGGCGCCGCACCTTGCGTGCAGATGATTAGAGATGAGGCAAGAGATCGAATGGGCCTTGTCGCTAACTTGATTAATTAATCATATACAATTCCGGTAAAATTTTCACCATTTTTACACACTCATGGTTCTGTACTTTATGTTACCTTATTGCTGTAGGAACTAAATTTACTTTCTTATTCTTATTATCTTGCAAAACTATCATGTCATACCCATATTATTTCTATGGTTTTATTTTTTAAATGGAGCAAAATTTCAGTATACGTAGATTTGTGTCAATAATTGATATAACTTGAGAGAATACTTATCCAACTAACTTTTACTTTATTGTTCTTTATTATCTTGCAAGACTATTCTTTCACACCCGTATAGTTTCTATAGTTTTATTTCCTATATGAAGCAAACTTTCAGTGTGCGTAGAGTTGTGTCAATGGTCAGGCCTAACCATGATCATCCCTTTTCACGAACACATATCAACAAAGACTTACGTGCCAAGTTATAATCCAAACAAATCAATAGGAGATCTTTACCGTTACGATAGTTGATAATTATCTCGATTACACCAAGCCGTACATATCCCATATAGCTTAGTGATCCTATATGATCGTGGAAGAGATAATAAGTTAACACACATATCCAAAACTGTGACACTTGAGGTAAAATATCATATGCCGTATGACGTGCCTCAGAAGGAAAAGGCAGCCGTTAACAACACTTGCATCGGTGTGCATGCATGTCATGTGGTATTGCGAGTGTCTGATTACCACGGTCAACCAACTAGATTGTGGAGCATGGTCCGGGCTAGAGATGATAAACGTCCCCGATTCAATTCATATATGACTGGACAATTTACACATAACATTTTTCTTGTGTTTTGGAGCTTTTTAATTAAGACATTAGCCCATAGCATGCCTATTTTTGCTTCGACTTATATATTTAGTGAGAAATTTAAGTTCGTGTGAGAATTTGATGGTCCCTCTCGGCTCAAACATGGCATATGGAGATAAAGCAATTTTCCTTACATTTTTTAATGGATTCCCCTATAAATTTCGTCTCTGTAAATCAACAATTGTTTGACACACTAAGATATTTTTTACCAATGACATATGCTCAACACATCACGATGATGTGAAGGATATGATCATCAATTGGCGATCCATATGCATTAGTTTCTTGAAAATCAAAAAAATTGTGGCACACTAAGATTTTTTTTACCAATGAAATATGCGCAACACATCACGATGACGTGGAGGATACGATCATCAATTGACAATCAACGTGCATTAATTTCTTGAAAAAAGAAGAGTATCACTCTCTATATAAAGACCGGCAACCCCCGCTTTCCTCTATATCAGATTAGGTATCCATAGTGGTAAAAAGCCCGCGAGGAAAGTAGTGGTTGGGTATGAAATTAATTTACCTACCATGCATGCATGCAGAGAGGTTCGGAGAAGCGACGGGTCACCCGAGGAACGGGGATACCGGGTGCCTCCCATGGGTAGTAAGGGTGACAAGTTCGACACCTTCCACGCAGCGCCGAGGGTTGGAAAGAGCCAACAAACATGGTGTGAATGGGATTTAGCCTAAGTGCTGGGAGGGCAGACCGAGCATGCGTTGCACATGGAGGAGACGTCGGCGGTGTTGAGTTGGGCGATGAAGACGGAGACATAGGGTGGAGGTGAGGGTGGATGGGCTTGACATGTCAAAGACTAGGCCGGACAAAACATAGAGGTAGCCGTTAGAAGAAAGTTTAGGTTCTGAGACCTCGAAGAGACGAGTCTACGCCGCCGAAGGAAGAAAGCGTAAACACCGAGACCGGAAAGGCAAGAAACCGCGGTTGCCCAGCTCAGCCGCTCCAAAGCAGTCGCCGCCGCCGGCTAGCCGCCGTTAGCCTCTGCACGCGGAATCAGGCCAGGCGAAATGGGGAAACCCTAGGAGGCTCGCTCAGGTTTAAATCGCCCACGGTTCCTTCCATCGACGGCGCCGATTCTGCTCTTCGAGGTCTCGGAGCTCAAGCTTCCTTCTGCCCGCTGCCTCTCCGCTTCCTCCGGCCCGGTTCTTGCCATGTCACGCCCACCCGCCCCGCCGCCTTGCCCCTCCGCCGCCCAACCCAGCGCCGCAGTCGCCGCCGCCTCCGTGTACAATGCACACATCAACGCTGCCGGAATCATACCCAGACACCCTAATCCTATGCCGATGCCGTTTTCTGGCCACTTCCGACCTTCCGGCGTTCCGCCGCCGGCACCGTACCCGGCGTCCTTCTATCCCATAGGACGGCCCCCGCTATTCCCGCCCTTTAGGCCGCCATTCTCTCTCCCTGGGCCTCGCGTAAACCTGCGTCCACCGCCAGGCGGATTCATTCCTCTGCAAGGCCCCCCGTTCAACCCGTTCGGTACGTTTAATTATTGCGATACGGATCATTGATCTCTTGTGCTGTTATTTTTTTGTTGCAACGGAATGCCTTATGGTGGTTTAGAGCAATTCAGAGGGGACGGCAGATTCAGATTCTAGTGAGTTGGTGCTAGATTTAAGAAAGAGCTGCAGCTTTATTGTGATTAACAAATTACCGTTGGCTAATTTCTTCTCTGTAACAGTATTATTGGTTGTGCCCGGATGCACCGACCAAACATGAAAGACGAGCCTCATGTTTGTTTCAGAAGATCTAATGATTGTACACGACCTTTGGTGTGTTTTCACGACCTTGATGCTGTTTGGTTTATTTACATTAAATTAAATGCAATGCTCATCATTTCGGTGGTTTCACTGGTCACTATACTGTAGCTTATTGTGCCTATTGAATTAGCGTTCATAATATTTTGTATATACATAATCCCACAGTGGAGACCTGCAAACTTCAAAAGTAAGATACCATCATTTCCGTTTTATGTTTGAGTGTCCCAGCCATTTTTAATAAGAAACCGTTGATAGCTAAACAATTCAAGCTATCATATGAATTAATGCGCTGCACTTGAATCGCAGCACGGTCTCTCTGAGTTTTGCAAATGAGTGGTAAAAACCTGTTTTAGTTAGGTTAAAGGATGTATATCTGCCTAGATCTGCCTTCAGGTTGCAGAATTCGGCTAACTTCAAAGTTATTTCATAGTTTGTTTTGTGTAAATGTCATTCTGATTATTTTTCATTATAATACACTTTCTTATACTACTAGGTAATTTACTAAGTATTTTCATTTATGTAAATTTTGCGATAAACCTACCAATTCATCCTCCTGCTTGAAGGGATGCTGAGAGTAATGACCAGATTTATTGTGCTTGATTGGAGCAGTTTTTTAAGGCTATTATGCATGAAATTACTTGCATTTTTTATACTGAACGATCTTATTATATTCTTTCATGTAATTATAAGTTATTTTGTTTTTTGTTTGGTCGCTAAGTTGATTTGTTGTAAGGATAGATCATGCATGCATTTGAATTAATGAAGGCTTACTAATATGTTAGAAGGATTTTTCTGCTCTTTCTATCTACAGTATATCCTAGGCATATCACGCAGTATCCTGTCTATCAGCAGCCTCTAGGCTTCCCTCCGAGACCCATAAATCCTCCCATTGGTATTTTCTCACATAAACGCCCAGCGGTGATTGATGGAACGTTTAGCCCTGTAACAGTGGCCCGAGCACCCACCGCATCTGTTGCTCCAGCTGATGAACCACAATTTACAGTATATGTTGGTAAGATTGCATCAACAGTGGACAGTGATTTTGTTCTTTCTCTTCTTCAGGTATTGTTATTTTTGCTTCTTATTCTTATAGTACTTCTTATGTTCATAAGACGATCTCTAAGATCGTATCGTGACAATTAAGTTTTGGTTTCAACTGACCTTCGAAGACCTATTAGTTTCTGGCAAAGCATGTTGTAAGATATTTATTATGGATAAAAGTTAGTTAATTGGAGCTATAGAACGAAAATTTATGAGGCATTAGATGACATGTTCTTTAGATCAGATGAGTAGAAAGTAATTTATATTTGCCTCTTTTGCTACAGGTATGTGGAGTTGTAAAAAATTGGAATCCAGTCACAAATCCAGATGGTTCTCGTACTGCGTTTGGCTTTTGTGATTTTGAATCTGCCGAAGGCAGTCTTCGGGCAAGGCGGTTGCTCAACAAATTGTGCATTGATGGGCAACAGCTGGTGGTATGTACTCAGATGCATCTGCATGTCATTTATGCTTGCAGCTGTCATTTTTGCTTGCAGCATTTATAGATTAATGTATAGACTAGGATACGATTTCCCGCAATGAAGGTAACCCTTGTTAGAGCTATTATTATCAGAATGGGGATGTAATTATGATTTGTCAGTGCATCACATATCTCAGTTTGTAGATTTACATTATTTCAAAAAGTATTGTGCTAACATCGTAGACATGCAATGAATTGGAGAAAAATAGGCACACAGCCATGTGGGTGAATATAAGTTTAACCATGGTTGGCGATTTTAGGAACCATCGGACAAGTCGATCCAACGGTTGAGAAAATTGGAAGTACTAGGGAGTACTACAAATAAAGTACTAGGGAGTACTGCAAAGTACTTATTTGTCTGTACAAAAAATATTGATTTCTCGTAATTACAAAGGTTAGAAGGTAATTTTGAATTAGGGGGCAACCATGGCCACCCCACATCCTTCCTGGCGCCGAACCCGGTGCACGATCGCCGAGGCGGGAGGCCGGGAGCAACGCGATGAGCTAGTCGTTCGCCTTTTCGCTCCTAGAGGGCAACATCTGAGCGTCCGCCCACCGCGTCGCGACGGCAGACAGAGGCTGCGGCCCCATGGTTGCCTGACGCTGGAGAACCATGGGAATGAACAGAACAGATGAGTCCGAGTATCGACCGGGTGTGCTGCTGGAGGTCTCCATCGTGGCGCAACATGCATCTAACTGGGACGTCTGCAAAATGCAGGAGATCAGATGTGAATGGGGCCTCTCCATTCTGGGACTTCACCTTCGTCACCTCGGTCCCCCTCGACATTCCTCAAGTTCTGAAGTTCACCATCCGCGACATGCTCAGCGGCAGGGCGTGCAGCAACTTCAACAACAATCCAACGAAGCAACCTCCAAAAAATGGGAGCTCCTGGGCAACGCAGACAAACTCGTCGGCGAGCAGGTGAGGCGGCTGGGCTCCTTGGTACGCACAGGCAGAAATCTTATTCGGCGGCCCCTCCGGCGACCAGCATGCAGGGGCGGCAGGGATAGAGGATCGTTTCGTGGGGCTCAGAAGTCAAAACTTACTCGCGAACGTGTGGGGCGCGTTACCGCGCCAGATCGGACGGACGGAAATTATTGAACGAGGAGTAGTGGGAAGTACTGGAAAGTACCGGACAATCACCGTAAAAGAGCTCGTGGGTGAAAGGGAGCCATAGTGACTTGGGAGTCATTTGTTTGTTTGCAGGAGCATTTTTTATTTCCTTTTCAAGCTTCGATTTGCAATGATTTTTTCTTTCCTCCAGTTCTCAATCTAGTGAAAATACTTATTTTGTTCTCATCGATGCTTGTTTTCTTTTGTTAAAATAGATTAACATCAATGAAGCCACAAAAGTGTATCTTCAGAAACTCGGGGAGAATAGTACGGAAGAGGATGCCAAAGAAGCAGAAACTGAAACAAGGGATGGAATGGTATCTTTATCTGACAATGGAAGTGATTCGTCAAGACCAGCTATTACCAATTTAACTGAAAGGGAAGCTTTGATTGGTGGGCAGATGAGCAGTCAAGGGAAAACAAAAAGATGTCGGTATGGTACAGAAGAGTATTCTGACTCTGATAAGGATGCTATGCAAAAGATCCGTATTATGATTGATGACAGAATGAAGAGTAAATTTCAAAGTTTACCAGTTCCACAAGCTCAGCCGTCTGTCAGTATTACTGATGAGAAAGGTCATAATGATACGCGGAATAATGCTCTGGAGGAGAGGAAAATATGGAGACAATGTGAAAAAATGGAACATGTAAGGGAAACTAGGGCTCTGGGCTTGGAAGATAGGGAAGATGGAGAAGTTTCTCCCGCTGGAAAGTCTTCTCTGCAAATTGATGCAGTATCATCATCAACACATGTCTCTATGGAGTGTGAATCTACAGTTGAACACGAGAGGAAGCGCCAGCGTAGGAAAAGTGAGTGCACTTATTTTTAGCTTTTTAACTTTCAATATCTTCTCCTTATTCTAGTTATATCTTGAACTGGAATTTATTTTTGCTTCATTGGACAGGAGAGTTTCATATGGACAGCGATGAAGAAAAGTGCACTGTAGGTCTACCGGGCCCAGTCTCGGATAAACACAACAGCAGTGTCTCAGGAGAGAAAGTGGATCTGGAGTCACAAGCTATATCCAAGTCAGGAAACGAGGAAACTTTGGATACAAAACAGCAGTGCCCTAAGATGAAGGAAGAACTATTTGCTTATGACGTTGATTGGGCAATCTTTGATAAGGTGAAAAGATTCATCCACATTCCAATTTAAATTTCAGTTTTCGGAAAAGATGATTGATCTATGTAAACGCAAAATGAGGAACCAGTCAATTTGTTTCCTTGCAGACCATGTTTTAAAATATTAACTGCATCACATTGTTAATCAAATTCTTATGACGTCTATTATGTGTTTTTTCTGCAGCATGGGTTGCATGAGAAAATGAGGCCTTGGATTTCAGAGAAGACCACTGAAATTTTTGGTGAGGAAATACCAGAATTTGTGGATTATGTTGTTGCGTCCACCAAAGAGCATGTTGAGGCACCCAGAATGTTGGAGGCCCTTGCAACTCTTATGGATCATTCTGCAGAAAAGTTTGTCCTCTCCGTGTGGATGAAGCTGATATCTGAAATTAAGAAAGTCGAAGCCGGACTAGCATGAAAAGACGGAGGCCATGTCAGGTCAGTTTCTCTCTCTTGAACTTCGTTTTGTTGACAAGATGTTATCGATTTCGCCGTGTTGACTACTCTTAAGGTCACACCTGACATTATTAAATCACTCCCAAGTCAATGCAGATTGAAATTCAGCTATGGTTCAAATACGTGACTGAATTATTGACACTCTGTATGTGCTGCAGCCGTCCACAGTCAGTTGCTCAAGGTAGTGGATGATTTCAAAGAAATGGGTGATGTACAGCATTTCTCTGCTGGCTACCTCTCAGCTGTAGTTGAGCGTCAAAGTGGGGCACTGTGTTACAAATATCTTCAAAAAAGAACGGTCAATTTGGACACAGCGTTCTCCTGGCTACAGACTTACTACAGTGGGAGAAGTCTTCAAATTTATTTAAGCTCGTTCCGCCGAAGTGTTGACATTATTAAGCGTGGGAGAAACATATTTAAGGTCATCGCTCAGAAGTACTGAAAGTATATCGCGCCTAGTCTAAGGTTACGCTAGTGCATGTTAGAGAGAGTTTTATGTTGCTATATGCTTCGTAGTCTGCTAGTTATGCTCGGACCGGTTAATGTACTCGCAAACAACAAACTTTGTAATGTTGCATGCACGCGACACCGTGGGTGCCCTTACAATGATAAGTATTTGCATATAAGAGACTTTTGAAAGTTTTTAAGGAGTTATCTTTCCACTTCAAAGCTCGTGATTCTCTAGGCCAGAAGAGCGGGGATCCTTCCTCTTCATTTTTTTCTCTTGTAGGCCATGATTTCCATTGGATTTTGTCTCCCTGGTGCTGGTGGCGACGGCGAGTACGAATAAGGAATCTCCAACTTATTACCAAAATTTTGACCTGTAAAATTCATCTGGCACACTGCAATGACGTGAGGACATGTTTACCGCTCGACATGCAAACGTCTTGCTGGTAATGATTATCATCTTTCATATTAAACATGACTAGAAAATTGCACAGAAGGATATCTCGCTAACAATGAGTATCATTCTAAATGAAAAATATTAATACCCACATGAAAAGTTCTTATCTCTTAGAAGACTGATATCGGTTGAGATCATATCTAGGCTAACAATCAAGGGACACTCGGGGAAGTGGATGTGCATGACCAAGAAATAAAGGGGCAATTGGGTAACTATTTTCTTGGACCAATATGAAGTTTATCTTTTATTTTTGTTATAGGATGTCCTAGAACTTTACATCAATCGATGCACAAACCTTGAAGTGTATCTAACGAGGTATGATTCTTTCTCGACTTAACAACCGTTGTTTGAGTACAGACACATGGAAATGGCTCTCTCGGTTTTTTAATCAAGAAATATGTTACACACCACCAAATTTTTAATCAAGAAATATGTTACACACCACCAAGAAATAGGTATCACACGTAATCATTGTGTATGAAAGAGACTTAACATTTCTCCACACATAAAAATACACTGCTCTCGTCTCTCATAAACCTCATACCCGCATTTTCGTATCACATCTAGGGTAAGTTCCAAATGACGACGACATGTGCGACCAACAAGGATACCCACCTATCACATATAGCGGTGACCATGGCTACATGACAGGGCCGTGTTATGATGTCGACGACAAAGTTCTAAGTAACAAAAGAGGTGATTGAAATAGACCGTGAATACGGTTACATTTGGTTGTCAATACAAAGATATGTGTAGGTTTATTCCATACAGAGAAGACACGTACAACGGTGGTGGTGGCACCGGCGGTGAGCATGAAATGACATCAATGACACGGGAAAAGTGACGAGCCAACAAGTCTGTTTAGCAATCCATGGTGTCTAGATATATGCATCGATGTATTTTGTCAATGTGCAAAATTTCAACTCGAAGTACATTCTATAGGCTGTGTAAACATGATTAAATTGGAAATCTGAAGTAGTGAACAGTTCTAAAATTTGAACTCTCCAAATTTCATCCCTTCATATTTGTCTTTTTTATGTGGCTCAACATAAAAGATGTTTCGAGTTAAGATTTTGCATGTTGGTAGAATACATCATCATCACCATCTAAAATATTTTTCAGAGTTTTCTAAAACTTTAAAATGTCATTTTCAAAATGTTTAGAAAACAGGCTATACATGTAGCCTGAGCTTTAAAAAAAAAGCTACGCTTGGCTTTTTCGTAGCCCAGCCTGCACAGCACGTGAACGGACAGTGTGTTTTCCGCCAATCAGTGGGCTGCGCGCCTGCACCAAACGTACCAGGCGCTTCCTCTCCGCCTCCTCCGGCGCCGCGGCTTCCATGTCGCGCCCGCCCGCCGCCGCCCCACCCACACCCAGCACCACCGTCGCCGCCCGAACCAGCACCACCGTCGCCGCCCCCGTGTACTATGCGCGCACGAACGCGTGGCCCCCCTCGCCCAGGTTCTACCCCACCCCGATCCCGTTCGCTGGCCACTTCCCACCCCTCGGCACTCCGCCGCCGTGGCCGTACCCGGCGCCCTTCTACCCCATGGGGCCTCCCCCAGCATTCCCGCCCGTCATGCAACCCGGCGCTTTCCCCGGACCTCCCGGGCAGTACCCTCCTCCGCCGCCACCACCCCCGGGCGTACCCGGTAAGCTAATTTCTGGAATAGAGCATCACTTGCTAGTTTTGTTTTGTTTTTGCTTTGAATAAGTACTTGCTAGTTTTGCAACGGGGCTGCCAGCTTTTGGAATTGTGGTGGATTGGAGCAATTCAAAGTGGACGGCAAATTCAGACTCTAGTGAGAGTAGGGGTGTTCGATTAGAAAATGGGTTCGGTCTTATTTAACTATCTACCGTTGACTGAATGCTTCTCTGTAACAGTACTAATGGTTGTGTCGTGATGCACTGACCTACAAGAAAGGCGAGCCTCATGTTTGTTTCAGAAGATCTGATGATCTTACACGACCTTGATGTGTTTGGTAATGCTTATCGGCTGCACTATTTTCTTATCAAAAAATGCAATGCACACCTTTTAAGTTCATGTAGTGGTCTAACTGGTTGCATCCCCTGTAACTTATTTTTGCTGCTTGACCTGTTGATACTTGATAGCAACACATTTCGTCAAGCATTTGTACACTGTAGTGCACTGAACTGATTATGGTATGATGATATCTCCGATTTTACCAATTTATTTCTACAAACCTACTTTGTTTGTAGCAAGACATTTGCATGAGCTTTTATTCTGTTCATTGTATTACAATCTGCACTTACGCACAATTCCTCTAAGTTTTGCAAATACCCTTCCAATGCATTTTCTGCTCAAAAGGGATGCTGAGACTAGTGGCGAGCATTGCTTTACTCATCTGCTTTGATCTGAGCAGTATAGTGATTTTTCTCAGGTTATGCCGCGCTGTACATGTAGTAAGTTATTTTTTGTTTGGCTGCTAAGTTAAATTGTTTTTAAGGATGCATCATGTGTTTTTTTTTACTGAAGACTTACTAATATATGGCAAAAGGAAATTTGTGTTTTTTGTCTGCAGTAGATCCTAGGTATATCACGCAGTATCCTGTCCGTCCACGGCCTCCTGGCGTACCTCCAAGCCTCATCTATCCTCCTCCTGGTGTTTCCTCTTATCAAGGACCAGCTTTCATTCATGGGACTGTTGACCCTGTGACCATGGCCCAACCACCAGTCCCACCTGTTGCTCCACCCGATGTACAGCATTTTAAAACATACGTTGGCAAGATTGCGCCAACAGTGGACAATGATTTTGTTCTTTCTCTTCTTCAGGTATTGTTACTTTGGCTTCTTATGAACTTATAGTACTACCTATGCTCGTCAAATGATGTCTTAAGACCATATGAGAGGAATTAAGTTGTTGTTCAAACTGATTTTCTTAGACCTGTTGTGTTATGGCAAAGCATATATAGGATATTTGTTCTGGATACAAGTATAAGAGGAAAGCTTGTAAGACATTAGACCACATGTTCTTTGGGTTGAGGGAATAGCTAGTTAATTAGTTATTTGTATCAGTGTATGTGCCTCTCTTATTCCACAGGTGTGTGGAGTGGTAAAAAGCTGGGAGCCAGTGACAAATCCCATAGATGGATCTCGCAGTGGATTTGGCTTTTGCGTGTTTGAATCTGCCGAAGGCAGTCTTCGTGCAAAGCGGTTGCTCAACAAACTGAGTGTTGATGGTCAAGAATTGGTGGTATGTCCTGGGCTACACATCTTTTATGCTTGCAACTTTTAGATACTAATTGTATAAACTAGGATATACGGTATCCTGGAAATGAGGTGACCGTAGCTAGAGATATAATTTTCAGAATGGTGTATATATTATGATCTTTCTAATACACGACATATCTTATTCTGTAGGATATAGTATTACTTTATTTTGAAAACTATCAAGGTAACGTAGTCGACATGCAATAATCGGATTGGGGATAATAGGCCTACAACCATGGCAGCTTGAGGGACTTGGTAAGAGTAGTGGACAAATGGCTTGGTGGGCCTCTCTAAGGGCTGGGAGCCATACATGCATATTTCTGCATGTTACAGAAGTAACATTGGATTGTTGACAGAACTGATAATGATCTCCATGTTATATAGTAGGTTTTTCTTATAAAAACTGTAGTGCAAATCATATATAATAGGTTTTTTCTTATAAAAACTGTAGTGCAAATCATATATAATACCTGTAGTTCCTGATAAAATTTGAGAAACCATTTTGGTAATTCCGAGTGATTCATTTCAGTGTCTTAACTATAGCATGAATCAACCTTGCTAGTTATCCATTTGGCAGCTGGGACAGAACAATCCATCATTGTAAAATTGCTTTCCTTTAATGCTATTATATGTTCAAAAGCAACTTGATGCATTTGAAGAATTGAGTTTTTCTTTTTCGATTTCGTTTTGTTTGCAAGTTTCCATGAGATTTTTTTTTCATTCTTTGCCAAGCTTTCATGTATAATGTCTTTTTCCCTCAGTTTAATGCTTTGTTTTGCTTTATTTCCAAGTTTGCACCAGCAACAAATTTCCTTCTTTGTCAAGCTTTCATATGTAATGTTTTGTCAATCTAGTGAAATGCTTATTTGTTATTATCTATGCTTGTTTTCTTTTGATGAAACTAGCTTAATATCGATCAAGCTACCAGAGATTACTTTCAGAAATATGGTGAGAGTACTTCAGAAGGGAAGACCAAAGAAGCAGAAACCAAAACAAGGGATGAAGTGGTATCTTTAGCTGACAATGGAAATGCCTTGTCAAGAGCTATTCCGGATGTAACGGCAAGGGGAGCTGTTGGTGGGCAGATGAGGACTAATGGGGAAACAGAAAGATGCCAGCATGGTATAGAAGAATATTCTGACGCTGATAAGGATGCTATGCAAAGGATACGCAGTATGATTGCAGAGAGAATGAAGAATAAAATTTGCCTTCTATCTAAAAAAATTGAAGAGAGAATGAAGAATATACTTCCAGTGTCACCAACTCTGGCAGTTCAGACATCTGCATGTATAGTTGATGAGAATGTCAATGATGCTGCACGGAGTGGTGCACTGGAGGAGAGGAAAATGAGGAGACCATGTGAAAATGAGGAACATTTGGGGGAAAGGAAAGCTGTGGGTTTGGAAGGTCAGAAAGGCAGGGAAGTGACTGCAGCTGGAAATTCCTCTCTGCCAACTGATGAGGCACCGTCGATGCATGTCCTTATGGAGCGTGAGTCTACAGTTGTGCACGAGAGAAGTCAGCACAGGGGAAGTGAGTGTTTTTTGTTTTTGCTTTTTCATATTTTAGTCATCTTGAATTTGGTTCATTGCTTCATTGGACAGGAGATGGGTTTCGTAAGAACAATGGTGAAGAAAAGGGCAGGGAAAGGAAAGCTTTGGGTTCGGAAGGTCAGAAAGATAGAGAAGTGACTGCAGCTGGAAAGTCCTCTCTGCAAACTGATAAGGCGCCGTTGATACATGTCCGTATGGAGCGTGATGTTAGAGCTGAACACGAGAGGAAAAGCCAGCGCAGGGATAGTGAGTGTATTTTGTATGCCTTCTATATACAATGTCTTCTCTATATTCTAGTTATCTTGAAATTAGTTTTTTGCTTCATTTAACAGGAATTAGGTTTACTAAGAGCAATCGTGAAGAAAAGGACATGGAAAAGAAAGCTCTGGGTTCGGAAGGTCAGAAAGATAGAGAAGTGGTTGCAGCTGGAAAGTCCTCTGCACAAACTGGTGAGGCGCCATCGATGCATGTCCTTCTGGAGTGTGAATCTACAGTTGAACACGAGAGGAAAAGCCAGCGCAGGGAAAGTGAGTGTATTTTTTATGCCGTTTATATATAATGTCTTCTCCATATTCTAATTATCTTGATCTTTTTTGCCTTGTATCTACAGTTGTGTTTGTGCCAAGCCTTGTCTCAGATAAGCAAAACACCAGTGCTGGTGAGAAAATGGGTTTTGAATTGCAGGCTACATCCATTTCAGGGGATAAGAAAACTTTGGATGCAAAACAGTTGCTTGCTACTGTCCCTAAGACGAAGGAAGAACTGTTTGCATATGATATCAATTGGGAAATTTATGATAAGGTGAAACAGAATTATCCACCATTTCTATTTCCATTTCCATTTCAGCAGTTGAAGAACAAGTTTCATTCATATAGACGCAGAATGAGAGCTTATTAATTTGTTGCCTTGCAAAACATGATTTTAAATATTAACTCCATCACATTCTTCTTACATCAAGTACGTATTTTTTCCTGCAGTATGGATTGCATGAGAGAATGAGACCTTGGATTTCAAGGAAAACGAGTGAATTTTTTGGCGAGGAGCTGGAAGAGTTTGTGGACTATGTTGTTGCGTCCATCAAAGAACATGTGACTGCACCCAGAATGTTGGAGCTTCTTGAATCTCTTTTGGATGATGACGCAGAAAAGTTTGTCCTCTTAATGTGGAGGAAGCTGATATTTGAAATCAAGAGACTTGAAGAAGGGTGAGCGTGAAGACTGAGGCCATGTCAGGTTTGTTATTGTCGCCTTTATAACTTTGAGTTCATAAAATCCATTTCGACTGGCTTCTCATGTTTTCAGTTTTAAGGCCCTACTACTGACATCATTAAAGCACTTCCAAGTTGATGTAGTTTTTTATTTATTTATCTGCTGTTCAAATACATAATTGAATTGCTGCTACTCTGTACGTGCTGCTTCTTCTCACAGTCACACAGTGCCCTCCTGTTGCTAGAGGTGGTTGATAATCTGGAAGGAGTGGGCGGTGCTGACCAACAGTTGGATCTCCCAACTGTAGATGGCGGCTATCTCTTATAATTGAGGAATCAACTTGGGTGCATTTGTGCCCTTGGTTATCATGATATTGGCATGAGGGGTCTTCAAACGTAGCCCATTCCGTTGATGTGTTGGCGCTATATTGAATCTTTCTCCGTTCTGTGCAGTGTATAGAGACTTGCAACGTAACGTCGACATTAGCAGAGAGCATGTTGGCATGATCTGTAGTTTTTCTTCCTGAATTAGGGCTTGTTATCTTCCCGCGCTATCATCTTCCGTCCCATGTGTGTGACTGCCGTGAGTTCCTTGGGGCTTTCGTAATGCATATAATCCTGATCCGTAAGATTGGGGTTGTGGGTCCATGTTTGGTTGGACAACTCCATGATAGCGACGACAGTCCGGAGTATACAATGCATAGCGTACCGTAGGTCACGTTTGGATTGCTCATTTCCGGGATGATTCTAGGTTGCTTCGCTTACTGGATATGCTTTCGTTTTCCTGATAGCCACTTGAGGAAGGAAGGAACACCTGCCCTTCAGTTTTTTTTTCTGAAGCTCAGCACGACACAGTTTAGCTAGCTTGCTTCCTCTGAAGCTCAGCTCGACAGTCGGCACGATTGGCATTGATGCCGTTGCTTGCTGTCGCGTCCAACGTAGATTGAGTCGAATACAAACACAAACCGTTTTGGAAGTTGGATCGAAGCAACGAACACCAACGGCCTTGTGAGCTTTGTGGCGTCGCTTGGGAAGCAAGAAGCGACGGCAAGGCCATCATTTCATTGGGTTCCTTGCTCTCCATGGAATCTAGCCGAAGAAAACACGTTTGGGTTGGTCCTGCGAGCGAACCTTCCCGGCGACACGGGACGGACATGTGCTTGCTTCACATCCTGTCCAGCTTCCCATCATCCTGCCACCTGCCTACCCCTGCTCAAGGCTAACTCAAATTCATCTCATCCATTTGACCTTTGTCAAGTTGATTGCAACCACTCCATCATCAAATCTGCTTCCGATCAAACGAACCATACTTCCAGGTTCCTGCAAGGTAAGCATAAATGTTTCTGTTCCCATTAATCCGTCCTTGGAAACGTTTCTACCCCATTTTTACCTGTTTTTCTTCACCTTCTACGACGCATGTTCTTAGATCCATAATAGTAAGTGTATCAGTCTTATTTTGGATTGGAGAGAGTACACTACAACCGATGAACTAGTTCTAGCATTACTTTTTCTTTACTGTACTTTCGACACTAGTAAAGCAATCGAGTTGAACTGTCGAAACATTTATCTTCTCTTGCAATGTCTCTCTGCCTGCCCACCATGTTGATGCCGCGTTCTCTCTTCATGCCTTAGCCGCTAATCATCGTTCTAGGTAGCTGGTCAATCTCACATTTATTTTTTCTACGCGCAGGGACACGTTCGATCCGGATGCGAATTAGTGTTCAGTGTTCACACGAGCCTGGTCAAACCAGAGGATTTTGTATGTTTTCAAATAAACCATCCTGAAAAATACAAAGTTAAACTGTAGGAAAAAAAACCGAAACCGTTCTAAAAACAGATAAAACCAAAATCAAGATCGCGTCGGCCTGTATATAAGGAGGAAGCGACCGATGTGGAAATGGAAGAAGAAGCTGGGCCACACCCTCTCCCGCTTCAAACCGCCGTTCAATCTCGCCAGGCCCAGGCCCGACTCCACCCCGCCGCCGCCGCCACCGCCGCATTCTTCCTACTACCCGGTCCCGCCCCCGCCGCCGCAGCTCGCCGCCATGGGTCACGGGGGCCGCCCCGCGCCGCCATTCCCGGGGGGCCACGTGTTCCCGCAGGCCGCGTCCACGGTGCTCCCGGACCCGGCCCGCTTCTTCGCGCCGGGGCTCCTCGCCGCGCCGCTGCCCACCAACAGCTTCTTCCAGAACTTCACGCTCAAGAACGGCGACCAGCCCGAATACATCCACCCGTACTCGGTCCGCTCCGCCGCCGCGGGGCTCTCCGTCTGCTACCCGACGCGGAACCACTCGCCCACCTTCGACATCCAGACCTTCGCAGCCGACCTCACCGTCTCGTCCCCGTCCGACGCCGCCTCCGCCGTCGGCCAGCCGCACCGCATCTCCGCATTCGACGACCTCTCGGTCACCCTCGACTTCTCCCCGTCCCTGCGCGCCTTCCTCGTCCGCGGCTGCCCCTTCGTCACCGTCGCCACCGCCGACGCCGCGGGGCCCGTCGACGTCTCCGTCGCCTCCGTCCACGCCTTCATCGAGGTCGCGTCCTGCGACGGCGGCGCGGGGACCAAGTGGCGCCTCCGGATGAACAGCGGCCAGACCTTCCTCCTCTACGCCTCGGCCCCGCTCCGGCTCTCGCAGTCCAGCGTCACGCAGCTCGCGGCGCCCGGGTTCGCCGGCGTCATCCGGATCGCATACCTGCCGGACGCCGCCATGGAGCCCGTCCTCGACCAGTACTGCGGCTGCTACCCGACGGGCGGGGAGGCCGCGCTGGACCGGCCCTTCTGCGTCGACTACACGTGGCGCAAGCAGGGGACGGGGGATCTGCTCATGCTCGCGCACCCGCTCCACCTCCGGCTGCTCTCCGAGGACTGCTCCGTGCGGGTGCTCGATGATTTCAGGTACCGGAGCATCGACGGCGACCTGGTCGGCGTCGTCGGCGACTCATGGGCTCTCAAGACCGACCCGGTGCCCCCAACATGGCACTCCACCCGCGGCGTCAACGACGATGGGGTCAGCGAGGTCGTGGCCGCGCTGCGCAAGGACGTGGACAGCCTTGCTACCAGCCCCATCACCACCACCTCCTCATACTTCTATGGTAAGCTCATTGCCAGGGCGGCGAGGCTGGCGTTGATCGCCGAGGAGGTCGGGTGCCCCGACGTCATCCCGGCCGTGCACAAGTTCTTGAAGGCCACCGTCACGCCGTGGCTGGACGGCAGCTTCCAGGCGAATGGCTTCCTGTATGATGCCAAATGGGGCGGCCTTGTCACCAAGCAGGGGCTCAAGGACTCCGGCGCCGACTTCGGCTTCGGGATCTACAACGATCACCACTACCATTTGGGGTACTTTCTCTACGCCATTGCTGTGCTCGCCAAGATCGACCCGTCCTGGGGGAGGAAGTACATGTCTCAGGCCTACTCCATGGTTGCCGATTTCATGACACTGTCACGCAAGTGCGGCGCGAGCTACACCCGGCTGAGGATGTTTGATCTCTGGAAGCTGCATTCCTGGGCCGGAGGTCTCACAGAGTTCGGCGACGGGCGCAACCAGGAGAGCACCAGCGAGGCCGTGAATGCCTATTACTCTGCTGCGCTCTTAGGACTGAGCTATGGGGACACACATCTTGCGTCTGTTGGCGCGACGCTCACCGCATTCGAGATGCTGGCGGCACAGACATGGTGGCATGTCCGAGAGGGAGAAGGGATCTACGAGGACGACTTCAGCAGCAACAACCGTGTCGTGGGCGTGCTGTGGGCGAACAAGAGGGACAGTGGGCTATGGTTTGCACCTCCCGAGTGGAAGAAATGCAGGCTGGGGATCCAGCTCCTGCCGCTCTTGCCGATCAGTGAGGCTCTCTTCCCAGACACTGGCTTTGTCAAGGACCTGGTGAGCTGGACCACGCCGGCATTAGCGAGGGACGGTGTCGGAGAAGGGTGGAAGGGGTTCGTGTACGCGCTGGAGGGGATCTATGACAAGGAGACGGCTCTGGCGAAGACAAGGGCGCTGTCATCGCACGACGACGGTAACACGCTGACGAACCTTCTGTGGTGGCTCCATAGCCGTGGCGACGTCGGAACCGGCAGGTCCTGCTGGTATCGCCAGTACGGCCACTGATGCTGGCGTTCATGGATTGCTCTCAGGCAATGGAAAATGCCCGAGTTTCAAAGCGGGAGGGTTGCTGGTTCACTGTAAGAAGATACAGAGTGGTTGTTCATTGTGTTTTAAACACCAGCTTAACACGAAGTTACGATGTTATAGTGTGCTTGCTTGTTTGAATAAATCAAGTTGCTGTCCATGTCAATTTATACGGAGGTCGCATTGTGTTTCAGAATATTCAGGTTGCTGCTGTGTAGTACTGTACAGTATAATCCATATTTGTTTACCTGATGTCTGTTGATACCGAGCGTTCCCTCGCATCGCTGTGATTCCGCAGCAGACAATTGGGATGTTTCGTGTATTTATTCAACATCACATTGTACACCGTCGTTTCATTGGTGAGGAGATGCAACCAACAAAAACAAAAGAAACCACTGCTGCGATGCTCTGGCTCCAGCTGAATGCTCTTCCGAACTGAAAACTGGGAAGAACTCCAGATGCTGCAGGCACCAAAATCCATGATTTGATGATAGTTACGACCGCAATCCACAAGTCACCGATTGAGCTGGTATGCGTGAGTTTTCTTTTTTTTGGAATAGTGCTGGTCAGCCTGAGTCAATTTGTTTGTGGAACAAAGAGCGAAAAAGGAGAAGCTAGGAGATGTGCCGTACTCCAGAAATTCCTAAGGATATGGCCTCTGTGATTCTATATTATGTGCAAGAAGAAGACGAGGGATTGAACGGGCTAGAATAAGTGGGCAGTAATGCAAAGGGAGAAATGGTGAGAAATACGAAAGGTCCAAGAAACTAGTGTTAACAGTGATGAGGGACTAGAGTAAGCAAGCCATTGTTTTGTCTCCTGTGAAGTGCAACAAGCGAAAAGATAAGTTGTAACTTGTAAGCAAAGTTAAATCCAAGCCACATATCAGTTGATCTGGAGGTGGAAGAGCATTGTGCAGTTGATCTGGAATAGAAAAGGCATTGTGCATTTGATCTAGACGAGGAAGAACAGTGATAGAACCACTTTGAGACTTGAGCGGAGAAGAACATTTATTCGAGCCTTGAGTGTATGTGGTACTTGTGTGCACAAAGGCTCAAAATACACATAAGCTGAAGAAGCGGAGAAGATCATTTATCCGATGAAATTGACAGCTGATTGTATCCATGCAGGTATGATCCAGTTGAGGCAGCAGTTGAGGAGGAAGGAAACATAGGAAATGTAGAAAAAAAATGGACGAGCAGGTGTACGAGGATGAGTCGGAGTCAGAAGATATTTTTTACACTGAATTTGTTGATATTCGAGAGGTTTTAGTGTAAAAGAAAGTGAAGAGACATGGCCCAACAACCAGATCACATTCTCATGTACCACTGCCAGCTAGGAAAGATTGGGCTCCATCTTCTAATGAAGATTGAAGAGGAGCCTGTTTTTCTTCAAGAAGAGGATGATGATGGATGTGAGCCTCTGCCAAATGGAAGGAAGAGCAGAGCCAAAAAAACAATCAGACATGGTTTGATATGATGACACAAGGGAAAATCCAGAGAAACACAGTTAATGCTTAAACATTGTTTCAAGGATGTTTATCAGTTCAGATAAGCACTTGTCAGATTACAAATTCTGCAGCTTAGGAATTTCCATTATCATAGAAATGGCCCAGAAATTACAATAACAAATTGTGTTTGTTACCTTGGTGGTTAGGAATTGGCTTCATGAATGTTGCCCACTGTGGGTATATCCCATGTACAAAGTACCCTTCCACTCCAAATTAAATGACTTGCATTTGGCCAGCCTCGTGCCTAGATTTCCATTTTCCCGATCAGGCCGGGCCTCTGAGCTTTTTCAGACGCGGCCTGGCCCGAAGAATGCCAGGTCCAGTGTGTCTGCATGTTATCCCGGGTGTTTCCAAAAAATAACAAAGAGTTAGACTACACTGTCATCTACTGCTGCAATCAGCAAGGAACAAGTGGTTGGCCAGGAACGTGACATTTGCTACTCATGAATTTACCCTTAGAAATATAATATTAAGAGGTCGATATAGGAGCGTTCTTAGCAGCAGCAGAAATCTATTAGGCTATCCCTCATTTCATCACCACCTACACATCAGGACTGTGACTCACTTTGTAATGAAATTCTTTTCTTCAGATAAAGTTCGGGATCCTGAGTACTTTTCCCGGCGCGAGCGTCAAATTTTACCAAAGGCTAGTGAGAGGTATAAAGCAACAAATTTTTAAAATAAAGATGAAAAAGTATCAAGAGTTGCGCATGCAGTGTCTCCGTGAGATTGGTGAGCATCACATTATAAACTACCCATCGTTCAGCAGGTTAAAGAAAAGGTGAGGGAGACAAGTCTAAGCAGGCAACTGAAAGGGGAAAAAAATACGACATAGTGCAAAGATAGGTTTACATAATGAGCTAAATTGTTGCACATCTGTCCGTGTCCAATCCCTATTATATCAGATCATCATGCATCCGACAACCTCACAAATTAAAGCCAGACCACTTACTGTATATGGCAACACAAACTCATCTCCAACTCTTCCTCCTGCACAGGTGTTGAGTGCCCTACTAAGAACAGGAAGGCACACTAACTAAGAAACCATGGCGACAAAAGCAGAGAGCAGAATGTTATCTTTTTCAGATTAGAATTGACCACAATGGCACCGGCTGCAGTCAGCAATCTGCATGGAACAAGTGGTTGGCCAAGAACATGGCACTTGGTTGCTCTGTATTTGGCCTGACGAATATAAGACCTAAAGTCAATTCAGGAGTGTTCTTGAACACCAAACTGTTAGGCTATTCCTTATGCCCCATGTGAAGGACGTCACAACTCACAAGCAGCGGCATATTTGTTGAGTACTAGTTGAAAGCTACATTTCATCGCACCAGCACACCAGATCAGGGTTGTCACCCAATTTGTTCTGTATTCTCTTTTAGTGTTTCTTCAGATAAGAGTCTGAGAAATCTTTCCTTGGCACAAGTTCTTCCAAAAGTGAAAGACAAGAAACCCAAAGTTTTTCCAAGAAATGGAAATCAGGACTTGTGCTTAGAGTGTTTTGCTGGGATTGGTAAGCACCAAATGCTGAACTAGTGACCATCCAGTTAGCGGGAGAGACACAAGTGTGCGATGCCTGATTTGATTCCATAAAAACTATGAGAATAACCGCATCAGGGACTAGTCCAAGCTCGGCAGCACCAGAAACACACTAAAGAAGCATCCTTTCTGGTCTTAATTGAGACACTTCTTTCCACATTATTCGTGCATATTGGGGCAAAAGTTTTTAGTCTTTCTTTAGCTTTGCTGTGCCGACAAGTTAGCAAATTTGCTTGGTTGGTTCCAATATCCTGTGGAATGTGTGTTTGCTGTGAAATTCTTTCTATGATTCGTCGCTGTCGATAATGGCAACAGCAAGCAGTGCATAGATGTGTAGAATTTTTCTCTGGAGGGAACTGAGTTGCGTTCCCAAGTTGGTGAAGGACCTGAGCTTATTTTGAAACATATCCATTTGTTCAATTTCTTATTTATTTTTTAGTTTTTCAATTTCTTATTTTGCATGCATGTACTACGTACTTTTTAGTAGTTTTGGACAGGAGTTGAAGCTGTAAACAAGTGACAAATGGGACGAGTTCAATCAGACAGTTATCAGGGGTTAAGCGTACGTGCTCCTTTATACGTGTTGCCCCGTCATGAAAGCTGACAGAAGTGTAATATGTTTAAGAACTTAATTAGCCAACTTTTCAACGAAAATGAAGGTAAGCTATATGTTTGGGTTGTCGTAGGTTAGCCTTTTAGGTTTCTGAAGGCCGCGTTTTTGTGGCCATATATCACTTGCCTTTGTACTGCAACCAAACGGCGCCACAAAACTAAACGAGTTGCGCCGAACAGCTGTGCGCTTTCACGGGTCCTATTGTAGCTGACACTCTGATTTGATTTTTGTCATTCCAACCGAGGTCGTGCAAGCCATGTACTCAGGGCCGGTCCTTAGATTTCGAAGGCCCGGGGCAAGACAAGAATTTAGGGCCCTTAGTATAAACTTAAAATCAAATGACAGAATGAAACACATATTTTACATAGAAAATCTTTACAGAAAAATACCCAATCCATATGCAATTTTCTTCACATTATTCAAACTAGAAGCAAACCCTTTATTTTTGTGTAAAAGTAAGTATGTATACCTTTGATACTTTGTATTGTAGACTGATATACTCAATACAAATGGATGGTTGTAATTTCTTGCTCACCGTGTTTACTTTCTTGTTCATTCTTTTCTTTTCACACTATCGGATAGAGCCTTCTTTACAGCAGGCACTACAAACAACAAATACAATCTAAATTAAGAAATAAAATAAAATTATAAACATGGAATTGACCTCAGAGAGAATTGTGAAACATCAATACCTGTCGGCGGCGGCGCGTCGACTTTAGCGATTGGGATCGAGAGCCGACGGCGACGAGGACGGAACGGATGTCGTATGATCGTTTTATAGGTGATTCACGCATCCCAATTACATGTCCAACTATGTACAAGCGCAAGGCCCAATTACTAACAGGACCATAGCTATAGACAAGAATCCATACGGCTTTTATTAACTAATTATATTTTTATTTTTCATATACACATAAAGCTAAACCTAGTTAAATAAATCTGGAAGGGCCCCTAAAATTTCTGGACCCGGGGCGACCGCCCCTCCCCCCCCCCCCCCTAGGACCGGCCCTGCATGTACTTAGCTCGAAACACACATCTCCTAATTACACCAGGAGAGCTCATACATGCATGAACAGTTCAGAAATTTGATGAGGTTGCACAATTTCAGTTTCCTACCATAAATTTTCCGTGTCTGAATCAAGCTTCCCCTCACGGAGTATTAGTATTGCAGGCTAGGCCCATCAATAGTCACAATAATTCGTGAACGAATCTTGAAGGTCTACTTATGCATGGCAAATGGTCGAACCAAGGTTTCACTCTCTATCTTTTACTAATAATTTACCCTCTACGCTATCAAATAATTCAGCTGAGCATGTTTGCAATTCTACATTTTTGTGTTCCTTTGTTTTTTGAATCTGGAAGTCAAAGAAGCACCCTCAATCCTTTCAAGATTCCAAAGTTTTCCCCTATACTTTCATAAAAATTCTCAGTGTTTAAAACACAACCACTAGTGACTAGGTGGAATACCACTCTTTTAATAAGAAGAGCACAAAAAATGAAAATATAAACTAAATAAAAGGAGCACCTAAATAAGCATAGGTTGTCATAAGAGACCAACCAAATATAAAAGGGACAGAAAAATACTCTAAGCCCCCAATCAGGAGACAGACCGCCACCCTAACTAAATTAAGGATCAATAAAAAAACAAATTAAGGATAGTTTAGTAAATACACACCATGCCTTGTGCCTATATAATCCCTCCTCCTTTAGACTCCAAACTTTACCCACACCATCTCTAATCCCCCAAGTATGAGTACAGATTTTGCAAACCCCAAATCACTACTGGCCGACTACTAACTAGGACCCTGAAAGCAAAGCAATTTACAATCCACCTTCCCGGACCAGCATCTCCGGCCACCGTGCAAACTTGGGCTGACAGAATCCCGTGTTCTTGTCCGGCGGTGGCGGGGGCGGGATGGGGTTCTCCATGTACCCCATGAAGACGTCGACGCGCATGCTGTGGAGCACCAGCTTTTTCCGGCACAAGTTCCCGGCCGCCGCCGCCTCCTCCTTCTGATCAAGCTAGCCCCGGCCCGTCGGTCGCCTCCGAGTTTCAAAAGGAGGTGTAGGAGTGCGTGGTGCGCACACGTATAATATAATTAAAGCCCCGTAAGATAGGGTCTTCTCTGGTTTTTTACTGCAATTTTCATGGAGTCCGGCCGCCTCATTTTCAGCTCGGCCGCGCCGTGCGGCGCTGCCGGCGCCGGAGCCGGGCAGATGATGCTCTTTGGTGGAAGTGGGAGCTTCCTTGGAGGTATGTATCGGTATCTCTAGCGTTTTTTTCTTTGAGTGCTCTGCTTATTTACACTTACACGACTGTAGGCTCGCCGGTGGTGGCCGCCGTGGAGGACGGGCGGCGGAAGCGGCCGTTCCTGACGACGCTGTACGATGATCACCTTCAGCTGGAAGAGGATATGTACGGCTACTATGGCATGGACGATCAGGCGCCGGAGAGGAAGCGGCGGCTGACGGCGGAGCAGGCGGTGGCGCTGGAGCGGAGCTTCGAGGAGGAGAAGCGGAAGCTGGAGCCGGAGAGGAAGAGCGAGCTGGCGGCGCGGCTGGGGATGGCGCCGAGGCAGGTGGCCGTGTGGTTCCAGAACCGCCGCGCGCGGTGGAAGGCAAAGCAGCTCGAGCACGACTTCCACGCCCTCAGGGCCGCCCACGACGAGCTCCTAGCCGGACGCGACGCGCTCCTCGCCGACAACCAGCGCCTCCGATCACAGGTGCTGATCATCCCATAATTATCTTCCAACACCGGTCCGAACATAACTGTTCCATGCTTGCACCGAAATGATATTTAAAATTTAGTCAAGTTTGGCAAACTGTTGATAAATTTCAACTAAATGCAAATATTTTTATATTTACTACCACAAGGTTTTATAAGAGTTTGTTTACATTTTTGGTTAGTTAGTTTAATTCTGACCGAAAAGGTTAAACTAGAAGTATGCTTCTACCTCGGAAGAACTGAGACATCAGTTTTAGATAATTCAGATTTACGTAATGAACTGTCATCAAAACATGAAAGATGTTGGATGCCCATAACCATTCAATACTGGAAAAAGATAAACTAAAGGGACCGCCTAGAGGGTTAGTCCTTGACTCTTACGGTTAAGTCATGTTAGATTTTTTGCTAGCCTCTTTAGGACTGTAATTTTAATACTAAAAATTAAAACAATAAAATAATAAAAGCCCCCACATAATTTAACATAAGAAGAATACACATAAACACATAAATCATTTACACCATATAAAGTGCAATACTTCTTTTTCCATAAGTGAAATTGCACACACAAAATTGTGCCATTGCACACAACATGTTGAAATTGCACAAAATGAGAGTGTAAAAGTTGTTTTTAAATTGTAATTAACCACAAAATTATAAAATTGCATCAAAATATTCTGCAGGATAAAGTATATGAATACCAAATTTTAATATAATATTGGCAACATAAACTCGTAAGAAAAGCATTCGCAAATACGACATAAAACTAAAAATAATTATATGGAAACCATTAAGAATAAATAATCCATTTACACAAATGGAGCAGAACACAGAAAAGTGGAATCACAGAAGGAAATGAAATTCCACATACCTTTCGAAATTCTATTGCACAAGAAGGTACAATTGCAACAATAAGGCACAAATATTTTGTTTTAGAATTTCAGTTATAAAAAAGGTACTTCTGAAAAGGTACAGTTTCTTACAAAAATTATAATTGTAGACTAACATTGTTATGCTTAATAAACGAACGTATACAAATTTTCAAAAATTATTTAAGTGACATAATAAAAAAATCAAACTACTCACAAATACAACTACAAAACCAGTCTACTTATAGAAAAAATTCAACATCATTAGAAACGAAAATACACAACTGAAAGAAAAGGTATACGTATTATCCGGTACTGACCAAACAAAGAATTTCAGTTATAAATATACACTCATAAGAGTATATTTCTTTACATCACTCATCTATCTCACCTTCTGTCGTGGTCTCGTGGATGACCATTTTGTTTGGGTGAATAAGTTGGTTATATGGCTGAGAATTTCGTTTGGCTAAATAAGTTGAAGTGCCTCACTGAACAAATCATTGGTTGAAGTGCATCATCCTCGTCCTCCAAATTTAAGGAATAGGATTGAGTGTTTCTGCCATCTCTCGTGGAACATTTACGCAATCATCAAAGCAAATCCATTCTCTCATTTCAGAATGGAGTTGCTCTTGAAAAGTTCTACTTTCTTTAGTCAAAATATCTTCTCTTGGAGATATTTACTTGAATGGTCAAAATTTGAGCAATTACTCCATAGGTGAGAAATATTCTCCGAAAACAGAACATGGATTTATTCGTAAGCTCACACAATTGGAATACTAGAAGATGGTAAGAAGAGAATCTTATCGATTGCTGATATGACATCGACATAAGAGTAACAAGGAATTACAGATAATGAATCGCAAAACTAAACCCACAAAGTCCATTCGTGCAATGCTACAGCTTCCAGATAAATGCAGGGGAACAGTGGGTTAATACACTTTTTGGCGCCGCAAAACAAGAATTACTTACTGGACATGTGGACTATTTTTCAGTACTCGACATCAAATGTTTAAATCATTGTCATGGATGTAGTACACGTTTGTCAAAGATGACATGAATTCAAGAAAGATGCGTCCCCTCCTTACTGAGATTTCACATTTGCATGTACACCGTGCAGGTGACCTCACTGGCGGAGAAACTGCAAGCCAAGGAGTTGTTGCCGGAGGAGCAAACAGCCGGGTCATGCACGGCGCTTGCCGGTGCCCCGGAAGCAACACTAGCCATTCAGCTGAGAGAAGGCTACGCCGCCTGTGCCGAGACCAACGCCGGCAACGGTGCGCCGGGGTTGCTAGCCGGTTTCGCAGGGGGGTCGTCCTACGACAGCCCGGAGTCCTACTCCAACTTCGCCGACACGCGATCGCCGCCGTCGTCCTCGGACGATGACTGTGCTGGAGCGGTCAGCTGCGCCTTCTTCCTCCCGGAGTACGCCGTGCTCGACGTCGCCGCCGTGGAGCGCGAGAGCGTTGAAAGGGAAGAGGCGGAGGAGGCGCAGCAAAACTACTGGGCGTGGTTCTTGAGCTGATCCACGGTCCAAATTAGCATATGTCTCTAACTATTTGTGTGGGACGGAAAAAACCAGCATACATGTGGACAGTGTACGTGCGCTGTAGTGATGGGGCTGTTCATTCCTACTCTGTTCCTTCCAAATTATGAAATATTTTATTACTCCGTATTATAGTTTTTCAAAATCGAATGTGTTACATGTGTATAGACATATTTTAATGTGTAGTTACTCATTTCGGTTGTTAAAAAAAAACTCATTTCAGGACGCAGATTTGTGGCACCCAGGCACCAATGAACCCTATAAACACTTTTTAATTTTCTAAATTTTGAGTTTAAAAAAAGTACAATACAATTTCTATGATACATATGCTTGTTTGCTACGCATGTGTCGGATTTCGGTTAATTTTTTCTGTATTTCATCCTTTATAAAATAAAAAACGGGCATAGAAGGAAATTAGGGAAATACTATAGCCGGGAAGATGCCCCCTTTGAACGCCGACATACTTAGTTAAAAAAATCACAGGAAGTAGAATTTGTTAACCGTCTGACGCTTATCTAACATCAGCAGACATGAAGAATATGACAAACGTGCATTGTAGATTATATCACACGAGTATTGCTTTTTGCATTTTGTACTTATCTGCATGACAAGACTATAAATAGCCGTATAGTTTGCTTCACATGTTAGTAACAAGGTAATGGGCCACACACATACATGTCTCTGCATGTGTTACCTTGGAAAGAGGGTCATGTCACGTGTAGCAAATAAACTAAATATTTAGCTACCTCATCAAATATGGTTGATAAATTGTGTTCATTACAAAAATTGTCTTGTCACATTATCACATAGAAACTCTCCCGATTTTTAGCTCCATTTGCATAGCTGTAAGGGGGTAGTTTTGGGAAAACATATTATACACCGATTATATAGGGAGTTTTAATAGTTAGAAGAGAACATAACATGTATGCTATCTGTTATGGAGGTGTGTATGTTACATTTGCAATGTAGTCATGCTTGAGTTGTTGTGTCTGGTTGCCAAACAGTGACATACAAAAATGTGTCACATCTGCTCCGCAGATGTTAAATTGTCTCCCGCGTCTCACTGTCATAAACTAACACAAAAAGTAATGCCTCTTTGAAACCTAGCATGTTGGGAATGGTTAGAGGAAGAAGGTACTAACTTCCGAAACATGACAGTCGATGTATTTAATAATTGCTATAAATTAGGGATCCGGTTTCTCAATCACAATTCAGCTACGTGACAATGATGAAATCCGGAGGTAGATCCAACGGTGGCTGGTGGAAGGGGGCATCTACCTGGGAAGGAAATCCACAATTAGTTTGTTGAATCTGTCAGAATTTTCTCTTTTTTGCCTAGCCCAAAATATAATGAAGTTTTTTACACATACATTAGTAATGTGTATATGTGTTTCTGTAAATAATTCCAGATTTTTTAAGCAAAAAATGTATGATTTTCAAAAAAAAAATCAACAAACGGGTTCATGGGTGCTCGGGAGCCACTTCCGCACATTTTGGTCCATATGTAGTACACATTAAATTATCTTAACATTTTATGAAAGAGAGCGAACTAGCACTAGAGATATGTATGGAAGCCCTATATTTGTCCATGTCAATGCCATAGTATGTCAAAGTGAGGGTGATATGAACTCAAATTTGCTCATCTAATTATGTAACTTCAGATTATTTAGAAATGCTGGAAGAGGGCAAACAGATCATGATACCATTTACTCGTGTAGTATATTGTATTAAAATGTAATCTTCAAATCGGAGACTGATTAATTGTTCACTTATAGATATTAACTTTAAAAAGCTATTATGGTTTGCATGTTTCCTCCTTTATACGTGATGCCATTGGATCTTAGTAACTGTCTGTAAACAAACACTAGTACTGAGCATCGGAAACGGTAAAAAAACTCATCAGAAATGGAGAAATAGTCTGTGTCCCCACCCCACCCCCGCTTCTGATGTGAAGAGCTAAGTGACAACGTAGATGGTCCAATAGTTGCCCCTAACATAAGCAACGGTTAATATATTAGTGTGTTACCAATAAGTTTCACATCAGATACGGAGATTTATTAAGCACTCTTTCGAACAAGGGCTATAGGAAAAAAACACGGTGGCGGGGCTGTCGTCGACGGAACCCGCTCCATGCAACTAGATGGCCGCTCATTCGTCCCCGTATTCCTGTTTGCCATGTTGTACATAAATTCATCCGGCTTCCGTCTGGATGAAGCCTTCTCCTATGTCTTCACGATGGTCGGAGGATCGTCGACTCTATCTTCACATTGACTAGTACCGTACAAAAGGACACCGTGTATGGCCCCATGTCGTAGTATCAGCATATTTGATAAGAGACGGGTCCTCTAGCCTACATAAGGATTATGAAGAAGAAGGTTGGTGTCGTCGAGGACGGGATTGAACACGGCGAGTTTACCCAGCTTCAGATCCCGCAACGGTGGCGAGATCCTACGTGCTGCTATAATTCACTATGAGGCAATAGCCATGAACAAGTTACACCAGCTTAGATCTTTTTATGACGTTGAGTGAGTGCTCGGCAAGTTCCCTCGGTACACCAGGCATGTCGGAAGGCGACCATGCAAAGATGTCACGATTCTCACGGAGGAACTCGACGAGCGCGCCTTCCTATTTGCTGTCAAGGTTGGAGTCGATGACAACTTGCTTAGACTTGACACCTGAGATGAGGTCCGCCTTCTTGGTGTCTTCTGAAGCTTCGAAGATTTTCTTGACATCAATCTTTGGCTTGGTCATGGAGTTGTCTTGGTCCGCCTCAAGTAGCGCGAGTTCTTCCTTGTGGATGACGGCTTCTGCGAAGGCGGCCATACCACGCTCGCACTCCTTTGCTTTCTTGAAGTTGCCTGAAATCGTGATAGTTCCGTTTTCTCCTGGCATTTTAAGTTTGCTGTATATGTAGCACGGTCTTGCCATGAACTTGGCGAAAGCCGGTCGTCCGAAGATTGCATGGTAGGCGCTTTTGAAGGGGACAACTTCGAACCGGAGAAACTCTGAGCGATAGTTCTCCTTTGGTCCAAAAGTTACCTTTAGCCTAATGCTCCCCATTGACTTTGCTTGTCTGCCGGGCACTATGCCGTGAAAAGTGAGGTTGTTGTGATCAAGCTGATCATCTGATAAGTTCATGCGGCTTAGTGTGTCATAGTACAGGATGTTGAGGCTACTGCTGAAGGGGATCGTGGGCAGAAAACAATAATTTTCCTAACAACGATATCCTTAAACTAGCCAAGATCTATTCTATGCAGATATAGTAGTACGAACGGAGATCGGAATACGTACCCTTGTAGACCGAAAGCGGGGATTACGTTCCCGCACAAACGTTGTCGATGAAGACCGACGAAGCCGACCTCAAGGTCGTGTAGAGGAAGCAGGCCTCCGAGTACCGCTAGCGCAACACCTCGCAGGGAGTCGCACACGTACGGTGGAGACGACGCCTCCGAAGCTCCAGTCCAGGACGAGCAGCGGAAGACTTGGACCGGAACACCAGCAGCGCGTCAGCGGGCTATGGTGGAGGAGATCCCCGACTCCTCTTGCTCGGCGCGGCTCCAACTTGGGAACCACGAGATCGAGAGAGAAATCAGGAATTAATTGGTGAATTAAAAGGCTGGGGGTGCCCCTTCTTATATAGGCTCCCAAGGGGAGCCAACCTTGCCAGCCAGGCAATGTGGGACTAACCCCCCACAGCCTGGTTCGGCTTGGGAGGTGCGCCGGCCCCCTGGTGGGCCCCTTGTGGCCCACCTAGGCCGGCCCTCCTGGCCCCCACCGAATTCCCCTAGGGAATTTTTCCCCTCTTGGGCTTTCTTTCGTCCGGAAGGCCCATTTAGGGAAATCTGCCTTAATAAATTCGAAAATAAATATGTAAAATCATATTTGCATATTAATAACACTAATTAATATCAAACATAATATATATAATATTTCCTAGCTCCGAAAACTCTTTCGGCGCTGCCCGATCTCCATCGGACCTCTCCCGGGACGCTCCCGGTGATCTCCTTCCTTTCCGGTTGTCTTGTCGAAACCCCTTAAGTGTGTTACCCTAGCGGTTCGATATAATGTCAGGTATGATCAAGACTCCTCAATGATCAACGACTAATCCGTAGGCCTGGACCCCCTGAATTAATCCCTGAGATATAACGAATGACTTTCATCTATCAAACCTGAACGTGAAGTCTTAGACATTTTGCCATAGCGATACTTAGCACGTCCGAGTGTCGTTCCATAGATATCTCCATACCTAATCCCGACCTCGTTACCGACGATGCCATCTTCTACTCGTTCATGATCTCATGTCTCCGTGACCTAGTCACATGCTTGCAAGCTCATTAGACAAGATCTCACCGAGTGGGCCCGAGAGTATCTATCCTGCTACGCGGACTGGCAAATCCCGCTCTTGACCCCTCGTCTCAATACTCCTTTCCAATACCCAAAAGTATCACCGTTATTGTCATACTAAATAAGATACGACGTTTGGTGCAATCAAAGTATCTTCGGGGAATATCAATAAGAGTTGATCTCACGGTCAAAGGTGTAATGACTATGTTCTCCAAAACTGGGTATGTCCATCACATCACTCTCCAGCGATATGACTCTCATTGCCGACCGGCGCCATGCCCCATGACCGGGAAACCTAGATCATCAATCGCGCAACGAAACTAGTCTTAGTAGAGGCTACTAGGGACCTGGTTGTTTACGTATCACACCCGCATTAATGTTTCCGCTTAATACGGTTCTAGCATGACACAAAAACCTATTATGAACAAACGAGATATGATAAAGAATACACTTTATTAATTGCCTCTAGGGCATATCTCCTTCAGTCTCCCACTTACACTAGAGTACAATTTAATCTAGATTACAACTTGGTAAAAGCCTAACACCCATAGCTAACTGGTGTTGTTCATGCTTATCAAGCGGGAGAGGCTTCGTCAGCGGATCTGCCACATTCAGATCCGTATGCACTTTGCAAATCTTCACATCGCCTTCTTGTACGTACCGACGTATCACGTGGAAGCGTCGGAGAATGTGTTTGGCGGTGGAGTGAGTCCTTGGCTCCTTGGCGTTCGCAATGGCACCCGTATTGTCGCAGAAGAGGACCACGGGGTCTTGCACGCTGTCGTGGTGGTGTCACGGCAGATGCCATAGGATGGCTAATTTGTGGGGCCGATGGACGTTGGTGGATCCGGGGAGGGATAGCGAGTTGAAGAACTCACACGGGGAGGATCCCGGTAAAACCGAGATCTCCCAAGAACACGAAACAGAAACGAAGTGCAACGGGGAAGATCTAACAAATACAAACAAATGCACGAAGGCACCAAGCACACCCACGATATACCCAGGTTCAGGGCCCTTGTGAGGAGGTAACACCCCTACTCCTGCCTTTCTTCTCTATATATTGATGGTACAAGAACTACAACTTGCTACAAGATCTATCAAAGGTAGAAGTACTAGGAACTAGATGAACTCAAGGTGAAGAGGAGTAACTGCTCTAAGAGTAAATGCAACTATGGTTTCGGCTCTCAGGTTGGTCTCTCCTTCTCAGGAGCAGTTATGGCGCCTTTTATAGAGTTCCGGCCGGGAGGGCCGGAAACCCTAAAATGCCTCGGCCCCACCGGACAGGTCTAGCCGGGATGTCGTCACCGGCTAGTGCGACCTAGTCGCCGGACTATCCGGTGTAGCCCCTGCGTCATCATCTTGCTAAGGACGGCAGGCGCCATCCTGCATCATCATTGTCCCCTTGTCAGAGATAAGACATGTCTTTGCCCATCCCGGATAGCCTTTTCCGGATTGCCGGGCTAGGCATGACAGGTCTTATCGTACCGGCTGAGGCGCTTCCGTGTCAGGCGGGAGGTGACCAAACTTCCGTGTCAGGCGGGAGGTGACCATGCTTCCGTGTCAGGCGGAATGGTACTTCCCCCCGCGATATACGGGAAAGCGTGCTCCAGACCGTTGACGGCCTACCGGGAGCTCTCTCGCCGGCTACCTCCTCTCTTGCCACTGGGAGCCTCTTCTGCATAAGATCAAGATCAACACGTACATTCCGGTTAGTGCTTACCCGGGATACCTATCCGGTAAAGCCGAGTACACCATCACCCGGGAACCTTCTCGGTGTCCCAGGTCCGGGATCCTTTCCGAAGATGTCCGAACTTATCTCAGGATGAGCAACTCTAGGCCTAGCCTCCCGAAGATGTCTTAGTCTACCAGCAAAGACATCTTCGAGAAGCTAGTTCTTAGAGGAACCATCCGCTCTTGCCCGTACTACAAATGCGAGGGTCGGGGATGTCTATTTATAGCCGCAAGGCACGACCCTTACGGCTGCCACGGGGCCCCTTGGCCTTTCCCTGCGTCCAAGTGACCAGCTGCCCTTTCGGCACACCAAGGGGTGCCCTTTGCTGTCGCCAAAGGTCAAGTACTGTTGTTATCCATTATAATTTACCGGGATCTGCCCCTACCCGGGGGGCAGCCCCCCGACACTAGTCCCCGAAGCTGGTGCGGCACAGCGACCCCGGATGATGTGCGGGATCAGCTTTAATAACAAACTTTCTTCCGAGAAGACATGACATCAATCTTTTATTCCATGCCTAGATTATTTCTTTCCGAGATCCTCTCACCGAGATGGTCTCAATCGGGAGGCGAAGCCTGCGACCGAGTAGCACCATCTCAGCAAATCTCGACCGCTGATTTCCCGATGAATCCGAGATAGCGATTCTGGGCCCACCCGACGTCCCGTCTGCGCAGAGGCGCACTCGAGTGCTTCTGCGCACGCACGGTGTCGCTTGGGTTCTCGCGCCATGAAGCCGCATCTGATCCGGAAACGAACCGTTGGGGCCTTGTGGCCCTCGGTGTGGCCGGATCGAGCGCTCCGAGTAACGCCACGTGGCCCGCGGCACAAAATAGATCCCACCCACGATCGTGGAGATCGTGGGCGGGAAAAACGGGAACCGCTCCGGAATCCCCCCCCATAAATAGGGGACCGGAACGGTCTCCCTCACTTCTTCTCCTTCGCACTTCCTCTTCTCCACCGTCTCGAGCTCACTGCCGCCGCTGCGCTCGCTGCCCGTACGCCGTCTCGCCGGAGCTCGCGCCCCGTCGTCCTTCTCGCACGCCGTCGACCTCCTTCGCCGGTGAGTTTTTCCTCTCCACTCCGATGCATTTCTTCGGTAGAATAACTGCCGGACTCCGGCCGTGCCCTAGCACGGGCACGGCTGCGCCGCCGCCGGTGACCACATTCGAGCGGCGCGCCCGAAGCGCACGGCGAAGAATCACCGTGGCATTAGGACGCATACTCGTCACTCGCATTTGTGCCTCGTTTCAGTCTAGCGCGAGTCTTTTTCCCTCCGTTTAGTTTTGATTATTTGACCCACGGTAGATCTTGCTTCCCATGAACCCGGTAGTTTTCAGCAGTTTATGCCCCGACATCCTCATTTCGGATAGACTAACTCCGACTAACCGCCGCTGCATCTGCAGAATAGCCCGAATACTCCCGCGTACTTCTCCGAGATGGGTGAAGAACGTGCCCGGGGGTGTTGGGACGGATCCGAGACAAAGCAGTCGGATCTTGATTGGTTGTATCGGACTCACCGGATTCCTCCGGAAGTCGAGAGCCGTCTACCGGGAGAGGAGGTTGCGCCGGAACCCCAACCCGGGGAATATGTGGTATTCCTATCGCATTTTGAGCGCGGGTTTGGGCTTTCGGCTAGCCCCTTCTTCCGCGACTTCCTCGACACGTACAACGTGCAACCTCACCACCTTCCCGCCAACGCCATCATGATGCTTTCTGTCTTCATCACTTACGCGGAGGCGTACCTTGGCATATGGCCCTTTGTGGATCTCTGGGCCAAGTATTTTATCCTCCGCCGACAAGCCATCCCCAACCCGGATCAGAAGGTAAAAGACTTGGTCGACTGCGGAGCGGCCACCGTCATCCCTCGCGCGGACTCCGGATTCCCCATCGTCAAGGGATTAGAGTCTTGCCGGAAATGGCAGCGCAGCTTCTTCTATGTGAAGAACCGGGAATCCTTGGAAGATGGCCCGGGATCCTCGAACCCGGACTTCATTAATCTGCCGGAATTCATCATGGGTCCTCCGCGCGAATTCGGTCGCTGGAAGCATCTTCCCGACAGCGAGGAGATCGGATACATGCACGATGTTCTGCAGGTGCTCACCCAGGATATGACCGGGGATGACCTCTTGCGCTGCTTTATTGTTCGCCGGGTCTGCCCCCTTCAACACCGAGTGCACAAGATGTGCCACATGTCCGGGAACTTCGACCCCACCAGGACCAGTATCCATAGGCTAAGCCACGCGGCGATCGTCCGTCGTGCCCGAGCTATTGCTCGGACGGAGATGACGGAGGATTATGAATGGGGGGTCATAGGGGGATCCCGGAAACGACCGGTTGACCAGGTGCTTATATCAGTCTTTCACGCCTACGCCTTCGTACATGCGCTCACCTGGACATCGACACGACCTAACTTGTTTGCGCAGTTGTTCGAGCGTCAGCACGAAGAAGACGCCATCCACGTCAACGGGAACTACGCCCCGGATTTCCCGAAACCGGACGTGATGCCGAGAGAGGATCTCGACGGCGAGGACCATCTCGCCATCCCTTTCGTTAAGGCCCCGGGTAATCCTTCAACCCCAGAGACAGTTTCCATTTCCTCGGATGACGATGAGATTGACTGCGAGATCCTTGACGTTATTGACGCTCTCCCTCTGAATTGGGCCTCAGCCGTGGTTCCGAAACCGTCAGCCGGGACCAAACGTGCCGAGAGCCGGAAGCGCGCGGCTTCCGACACCGATGGGGCTGAAGCCTCCGGCAACCCCCCCAAGAAGGGTAAACCGAGCAAGAAGACGACCGAGAAGCCTCCTCGACGCCGGCAGAGGGGTCCTCCCCTTGTGGACTCCGGGTACGTCTTTCTTGCCTCATGTTATTCGACTTCGCTCTCTCCCTAACTTTTACTAAGACATTTTCTTTCAGTGACGCGCTCGAGCTCCCGACACCTACTGTTCCTCCTCCTCCGGGAACTCGGACTCCTAGTCCGGTTCGGGCCTCTCCTTCACCTCTTCGCCCTTCCACTCGAGGAAATGAATCCACCGCCTCCGGTGTCGCACCGGCAAGCGTCGCGACCTCGGATGCACCTCCGGTGATCGACGAGATCACGCTGCAGGCCACGACCACCCCGGGAGAGATTGTTCTTCCGGATAGCCCGCGCCGGGTTCCCGGACTGGAGGCAGAGATCGCTAGCCCTCGCCGGCAACCTGCGGCGAGTGGGGCCTCTCGGCCAGCCGCGCCCAAGGCCATCCCGGAGAAACGGCCTACCGCCTCCTCCGGGCCTGCAGAACAAATTCCCAAGTCTCGCGGCAAGACTTCTGGGCAGAAAACATCTTCTGCTCCGCCCGCAGCTGCTCCGACATCTTCTTCCCAGGAGTTGGTGCCGCGCCCGGGTAAGTTCTCACCGTTACCCCCACCTCCTGCCGAGATCCCTACTGCCGCCTTGCGGATGTTGCGAGCAACGGTCAGATCCTTTGCATCTTCAGGATCTCGGGGCATCGCTGCCACCTGCGTTGCCGGCAGCTCCGGCATCCGGGTTGTTGATGACTTCAACAAGGCCTGGCTTGCCGCCGATGCTTCCGAAACTGCAGGGGACTTGCACGCTGCAGGTCCGAGCCGCAGCGCTCAAGCTCTGCATGCTCTCCAGGTTGCCGCGTTGGACGTCACCCGAATAAGCGAGGTAAAATTTTCTTCTTTTATCCAAAACACACTTGTTCCTTCCACCACCACTAGTCCCCGAGATTGGTGCTTAGTGCTCTAGATTCCACCGAATAGCAGATCACTAGGTTCCAATCTTAGAGAAAAATTAGGACACGAATACCGAGTCCCCGAGACCCTCCCAACCGGGTTCTTTACTTCTTTTTCCATACTGACTTTGCCTTCTTTGTCTTGCTATCAGGAGTGCAGCCAACAACGCCGCAACATCTTCAACCGGGTTCTCGCTGAACTCGGTCATTCGAAGAAGTCCGAGGAGCGCTTCCGGGAAGAACGGGATGCCGCGCGCCAGATCTCGGTGGACCAGAAGGCTGCCCTTGGTACCGCGCAAGCCGAGATTGCGCGCCTCAACGGCGAGCTCGCCAAGGCCCAGGCTACCATGTCGGAGATGAAGAAGGGCTTCATCGAGGCGAGCAAGAAGCAGAAGGAGACCCTGGACCAGTCAGTGTCACGCGCGGATAACGCCGAGGCCGAGTTGGGTCTTCTTCGGTCGCGTTCTGACACTTGGCTCGCCGAGCTCACCGTGCTGAACCGGGATCTCAACAGTGAGTAATCCGACAACCCTCCTCTCCTGTTATTTCCTTTATTTGCTGTTCCTCTTCTTGTGACTTAGTCGTTTTGACAACTCTTCTTTTTAAAGGAGAGTTCGAGCACTCCCGCGAAGCCGCCGCCAAGGCTGTTGCCGCCGCTCGAGAGAAGCGTGCCGGGAAGGGTCCCATCTCGGACGCCTGGGACATTGAGGATCACCTCACTGCCCTGAAGGCCCGGATAGTACCTCTCCGGGCTATCGGGACGGAGCTCCTCAGCGCGGCGATCCACGTCCACGGCGCCTTGTGGCCGAGCCTCCGCGGGAAGCTCTCGATCCCGGAGCTCTCGCGCGCACTTCTGGGTGCCGGTAGCCGCATTCACGCTTGGAAGCGCTCCGGTGCTAGAGCTGGTGCGGATCAAGTCTTGACCCAAGTACTCAGCTGGTACGAGGGTCTTGATCTGGCAGCGATCCTGCGCCTGCGGACGGTGTCGCCTTGGGTTAAAGATCCGGCAAAGATCCAGCAGCGGCGAGAGGTGGCGCACCGCATTGCGAAGTGGGCCAGCATCCGTGCCTTCACCGCCAGCACCGTTCCTTCAGAGTCTGAGTCAGATAACGAGGACTCCGAAGAAGATGATGCCGCTTCCGGCGATGGGGAAGAAGAAATCCTGGAGGGAGATGACGCTGCTTCTGGTGCTGCGTCCGAGAAGGTGGTTTCCCGGGATGCAACATCTTCGCCGATGCCCGAGGCCACCGAGACCGAGGTGCATCCCGACGTCCCGAGTGGTGCTGCCGATGCTGAAGGTGAAGCTACCCCTGCTCCCGAGGTCGGCGCTCCCGAGGTCGTCGCTCCCGAGGTCGTCGCTCCGGAAGTCGCCGTCGAGTAGCCTACTTCCCCCACCGCTTAAAAACACTTAGTAGCAAATTCGTTAAATCCCCGGGATGCCGGATGCAATATGTATCGTACACTTAAATTATTTCTGCTTCACCGCGAACTATTTATTCGAACAAATTATGCCAATGTACTCAGCTTTTAGTTCCCGAATTGCCTTTCATGTTTACCGTACTTAGGTAATTTCTGCTCTTGTCTACCATTTCGGCGTTCGACAGTCGAGTCACAAAACTCCACATACGGCATACATTACTTAAAACAATCCGAGTTCCTACTAACCGAATTCCCGACATAAAAAACAACTAAGTTAGTAAAAATAAGCATGCCGGATAAGTTCCTGTTCCAAGTCCCCGAGACCATTTTCGTGTTCCCCACCTTCCCTCTCTTTGCTCTTGACTACCATTTCGGCGTTCGTCAGTCGAGTCACAAGATGATTTTACATGACATACATTACTTTGACTTTGAGAATTGGATTCGGAACTTTCCCGGCATGCACACAATAAAACACAAGACAGCTATCCGGCATTCCCCGGGTTCCTTCCCGGGATGCCGGCAGAAAAACAGTAACTAAACTTGACAAAAAAGTAACAAAATATGCACGTAACTAGGCAGTCCCCGGGTTCCTCCCGGGGTGCCTTACTTTCATTGATATTTGAGATTTGAGATATAACATACACTGAGCCCTTTACGTGTAAAAGGGGCGAAGTAGAGCTACATTCCATGGACGCTTGGTTTCCTCACCGGACTTGTCCATTACACCTTTCCTAGCCTCCTGTGCGTCTACAAGGTAATAAGAATCATTGTGCAATGCCCTGCTTATCACAAAAGGTCCCTCCCATGGAGGTGACAACTTATGCATTCCGGCCGTGCGTTGGATGAGCCTCAGCACCAGATCTCCCTCCCAGAACACCCTCGGGTGTACTTTCCGGCTATGATAGCGACGGAGGTTCTGTTGATAAATTGCCGACCGAGATAGTGCCAATTCTCTTGCCTCTTCGAGTAAATCCACATCATCTTCTCGGGCCTCCTTTGCCTCGGTCTCGGTGAACATTGTTACTCTCGGAGAATCATACTGTATGTCGGTTGGGAGAACTGCCTCAGCTCCATATACCATGAAGAATGGGGTGTATCCGGTAGATCTATTCGGTGTAGTCCGGAGACCCCATAACACCGCCGGCAACTCCTCTATCCAGCATCCCGGAGTTCTCAACAATGGTTCGATCAAGCGAGCTTTGATACCAGCCAAGACTAAGGCGTTAGCCCTTTCGACTTGCCCATTTGCTTCCGGATGTGCGACTGATGCTACATCTAGCCGGATTCCCTTCTCAGCACAAAATCGAGCGAATTCCCCCACAGCAAAGTTTGTTCCATTATCTGTGATAATGCTGTGTGGGTATCCGTATCTCAAGATGATGTCTTTCAGGAATTGCACAGCGGTGTGTCCATCGCACTTCCGGATTGGCTTGACCTCTATCCATTTTGTAAATTTGTCCACCATTACCAGTATATGTGTCATGTTGCCCTTTGCCGGTTTGAATTGCCCGACCATGTCCAAACACCATACTGCAAATGGCCAAGTGATGGGGATTGTTTTCAGTGCTGACGTAGGCATGTGTATCCGGTGAGCAAATCTTTGGCATCCTCCACACTTCCGGACAATATCTTCTGCTTGCTGCAACGCAGTGGGCCAGTAGAACCCATGCCGGAACACTTTTGCCACTAGGGCCCGGGATGATGCATGGTGTCCACACTCTCCCTGGTGTATTTCCAGGAGCATCTCTTGCCCTTCTGCCGGTTCCACGCATCTCTGGAGCACCTCGGTGACACTTCTCTTGTACAGCTCTTGGTTAATGACAGTGTATGCCTTTGATCTTCGCATTATCTGACGGGCTTCCACTTCATTCTCCGGGAGGGTTCCTTCCAAGATGTACACCATAATGGGCTGTGCCCAATCCGGGACAGGTCGCACCGGGAACGCTGGAGCGTCTATGTCCATTGGTTCTGCCGACATCACCTCTATCATCATCTGTCTTTGCCTCTCTGAGCACCGGGAGGCAGTCCCCGGGTTCGATGTTATGCTCCCGACATCTACTTCCATGGGTACTGCTTCTGAACCAGGTTCCTTGGGGATGAAGATAGAATCCGATTCGGGTGATGGTTGTATAGACGGCTTCCTCAAATGTTCCAGGGCTATTCCGGGTGGGATGGCATCCTGGGATGACCCTAGTTTGGACAAGACATCTGCTGCTTCGTTTTCTCCTCTGGGTATGTGCTTGAACTCGCATCCTTCAAAAAATCCGGAAATTTTCTGTACATGAAACCTGTACAAGGCCATGTTTGCATCAAGGGCATCCCAATTCCCCGACACCTGTTGCACCACGAGGTCGGAGTCACCGAAACACTCTATCCGGCGGATACCGATTTCCTTGGCGACATTTAATCCGTGAACCAAAGCCTCATACTCCGCGACATTATTGGATGCCCGAAAATGGATCTGCAGCACATACTTCAGTACATCTTGCTTCGAGGAGGTGAGAACCACTCCGGCACCCAATCCGATCTTAGCTTTTGAGCCATCGAAATGCATCCTCCAGAAATTGTAATCCGGCATGGGAGGTTCATACTGCATCTCGGCCCAGTCTACCAAAAAGTCTGGCAGCGCCTGCGACTTGATGGCATCTCGTCTCTCATACGCCGGAGCGTATGGCGACAACTGGATGGCCCATTTGGCTACCCGGCCGCTAGCATCCTTGCAACCGATGATTTCGGCCAGAGGAGCTTCGCATACCACTGTGATCGGGTGTTCCTGAAAATAGTGCTTGAGCTTGGTCACTGCCATGTACACCCCATATGCCATCTTCTGGTAGTGCGGGTAGTTCTGCTTGGATTCCGAGATCACCTCACTGAGGTAATACACCAGTCTCTGTATCAGCTTGCCCCCTTCTTCCCTTTCTACCACCATTGCGACACTGACTACCCGGTTGGTTGCTGCAATATACAACAGCATAGGTTCCTTGGGCAATGGGGATGCCAATACCGGTGCTGTTGAGAGCATTCTCTTCAAATCGTTGAACGCCGCATCCGCCTGCGGGGTCCAAATAAATGTTTTGCTCTTCTTCATCAGTTGGTACAGAGGTAAGGCCTTCTCCCCAAGTCGGCTCACAAACCGACTTAGGGACGCCAGACACCCGGTAAACTTCTGCACATCCTTGAGACGTACAGGCAACTTCATGCTCTCTATAGCACGAATTTTACCCGGGTTGACCTCGATTCCCCGGCTTGAGATGAGGAAACCGAGTAGCTTTCCTGCCGGAACACCAAATGTGCACTTATCCGGGTTCAACCTCATCCGGAATCTTCTTAGGTTCTTGAATGTTTCCCTCAGATCATCTATTAGTGAGGCCTTTTCTTTTGTTTTTATTACTATGTCATCGACATAGACCTCGGCATTCCGGCCTATTTGGTCATGCAAGCATTTCTGCATGCACCTTTGGTAGGTAGCACCAGCATTTCTCGATCCGAAAGTCATAACACGATAGCAATAAGCCTCGTAAGGGGTAATAAAAGCGGTTTTTAATTGATCATCCGGGTTCAAAGGTATCTGGTGGAAACCAGAATAAGCATCTAGAAAAGTTAAAAGCTCACTCCCGGCCGTGGAGTCTATCACTTGATCTATCCGGGGCAGCGGAAAGGGGTCTTTCGGGCATGCCTTGTTGAGGTTGGTGAAGTCGATGCACATGCGCCACACCTTAAGCAGGAGGGGATCCTCTTTCTTCATTTCCACCAGGACCGGATTCGAAATCCAATCCGGGTGTAGCACCTCCATGATGAATCCGGCAGCCAGCAGTATAGCCAGGTGCTCCATGACCGCAGCTCTTCTTTCATCCGAGAGGCGCCTAGTTGGTTGCTTCACCGGCTTCGCATCCGGTCGAACAAACAGAGAGTGCTCAGCCAACTCCCTCGGGACGCCTTGCAGATCGTCACTCGACCACGCAAAGGCATCCCGATTCTCACGGAGGAAGTCGACGAGCTCGCCTTCCTATTTGCTGTCCAGGTTGCTGCCAATGATAACTTGGCGCTCCGGGTTGCTGGGGTCTACGGACACCTTCTTGGTCTCCTTGGGGGGGCTGAAATGATGCACCCTGTTCCGGGTTCAGCATCCCGGGCATTCCGAGTTGTGAGGTCTTAGCCATCGCCACCACCTGCTGGATCCTCTTCTTCTCTTCTGCTATCACCAGGGACTCAGCTAAGCACGACCCCGCCGAAGCACACTCCATGGAGCGCTTGTGGTCTCCCGAGATGGTGATTATGCCGTTAGGTCCCGGCATCTTCATCTTGAGGTAGCCCATGTGTGTTGAGATCATGAACTTGGCGAGGGCCGGTCTGTCGATCAGTGCGTGATACGGGCTCTCGAGGTCCACGACCTCGAACTCCAAGCTCTCGGTTCGACAGTTCTCCCGAGTTCCGAATAGCACCTCAACCCAGATTTTTCCCATGGGTGAGCAAGAGACCCCGGGCACAATGCCATGGAAGGTTGTCTCCGTGGGCAGCAGGGTGTTCATGGATACTCCCAGCTTCAGCATCGTGTCCTTGTACATGATGTTAATGGCACTGCCATTGTCAATCAGAACCCGGCTGAAGCGGACGTTGAGGTTGGGTCCGATAAAGGTCGGGTCCACCACCAAAGCATACGCTCCCGGCTTGGGCATAACCCGGGGGTGATCCTTCCGGCTCCAGGTGATCTCCATCTCGGACCAGTGCAAGAATTTGGGCACTGCCGGGATCACAGCGTTCACCTCCAGAGCACGCTGCCGCACACTCTTCCGGTCCGTCGGCTCAGTCACGAAGACCACATAGCTCTGGTGCGCCTCCCGGCAGTTACCCTGCTGCTGTCCGCCTTGGTTGCCGTTGTCGTTCCGGGTGTGCACCATATTCACTGGGCGAGGTGGGGGTCCTCTCGGAGGAGGGGGAAGTCGGACATTGTTGGCCCCCGATGTCGGAGGAGGGGGTCTCGGAATATTGGGCCGAGATGCCGGAGCACTTGGCCGAATACCTCCCGAGCTGCCCTCCTGCAACGTGCGCTGATACCAGCTGCACTGCCGAGTAGAGTGGTTTGCGGGCTTGTTGGCCTCCAGAGTGTGGTAGCAGCATGGCTTATTCAACATCTCCTCATACGTCAGGGGCTTCTTTTGCTCCACCCAGGTCTTCTGCACCTCCTGACTTTGACCCCAAGCTGGGCCACTCGTCTTTTGACGCTGGTTGTTGCCGACGTCCTCCTGCTCCCGGGGGGCTATCTCCTGCTCCCGGGTTACTGCTGCGACATGCTGCGCGGCATGGTGGTATTCCGGCTGATTCCTCTTGTGGCCGAACTCTTGGCGATCATGGCTCCTGCTCGGTCCTGAGCGCTGAGGTCCCGCATTCCTCCTGTTGGAGTCTCCGACATCCACCAGGGGTTGCATGGGATCTCTCGGCGATGCGCATGGTTTCCGCCAAAGTCGTTGGCATCTTTCTCTGCAGTTTCTGCCATAGCATAGAGCCATGCCGGCATCCTTGCGCAACCCAGGAGATGGCCTGCGCCTCCACCACTCCTTCGCAAGAGTTGCGGACATTGCTCCACCGGGTAAGGTACTCCCGGTCAGTCTCATTGCTCCTTTGCCTACAGATTGCGAGCTGCTGAGGTCTGTTGGGCCTCTTGTACGTGCTGGTGAAGTTGTTGATGAATGCTTCTTCAAAGTCCAACCAGCAGTCTATACTGCCAGTTCTCAGATTGTTCAACCAGATCCGGGCAGGTCCTTCCAACATCTGCGGTATATAACGTACCGCCCATCGTCTGTTTCCACCGGCTATGCTTACTGCAGTTACATAGTCGGTCAGCCAGTCCTCCGGCTTCTTGCTGCCGTCATAGGTCTTGGCACCCCTGTTGAGCTGAAAGTTCCGAACAGGAGGTTCCCGCATGATCCGAGGTCCAAAGCAAGCAGGTCCCGGAGGTCCTTGCTCTTCCACCATCTCGGACTGGTGAATCCGGTCCAGCCGGAACCTTTCATCTGCCGGGTTCAGCTGTCTTGTTCCTATCCGAGATCCCAAGGGGTTCTCGTCGGGCTGATACTCGAGCTGCTGCATCCCCGAGTTGCCATCGTTGAGCCTATCCTGCACG
The DNA here is from genome assembly GCA_026929855.1 of Poa annua. Classification (NCBI taxonomy): domain Eukaryota; kingdom Viridiplantae; phylum Streptophyta; class Magnoliopsida; order Poales; family Poaceae; genus Poa; species Poa annua. The sequence continues at coordinate 72,592,465 of CM049432.1, read as the reverse complement.
GGGATCTCGGCTTGACGGGGGGCGGAGATGATGTCCCTCTGCGGGTTTCTCTGTACATGGGGAGGATTCCGGGGTGGATTACCACGGCCAGCCGGGTTATTGTTTTCCACACCCAGGTTACCATCTCCACGGGTACTTCCCGCCTGTCCCGGGTTATGCTGTCCGGCTTGCCCCGCCTGCTGGATACCGGCAAATGCCGGGTCATAGGTCTGTAGTTGCTTGTTCCTCCCGGAACCTCTACTCCGGCTCCGGCTCTTGCTCTTGCTCTTTCTTCTGCTCGGATGTGGGGAAGAGGCCTCCCCATCCGACATCCGGCTATTGGGTCTGGCTGAATGCACCTGTGACCCTGCTCCGGGGTTCTTCGTCTTGAAGGCCTGGTTCTGCCGGTTGGCCTCAACCACCAGCTCGTTGACCCTTTCTTGTTGCTTGCGCAGGGCTTCACCGGATAACCCCACCAACTCTGCCATGGCGGCTTCGGCTGCCCTAAGGGTTTTTGCCGGTGAACTGTACACTGGCTTCCCCGCAGAAATCCGACTTCCGGTGTTGCTAGTGGTGGCTCCACCAGCCAGCTCCTCATTCACCATTCTTCCCTTCTTGCGCAGATCTGCAATGCGCTTCTCCCGGGAGTCTATCTTAGTGAATCCATGAGCAGCATTGTACTCCCGGAGGCTAACGCTGAGCTCGCGACGGAGCTCGGCGATTTCCTTTGCCTCAGCTAGAAGCAACTTCCGCTGCTCCTCCAACTCAGCCGAAGTGGCCTAGGTATCCGCTCCGGTAACCACGGGTACAGCTAACTTGGCTACCAAACCCGAGAGGGGATCCGGACGGCGTCGCGGTTGGGACGGCTGCGGATAACCATCTCGGGCCGCAGGTCTTTCCTGCGGGGGTTTGGCCAAACGAGGGACGCCGTCGGTATCGCCATCAGCATCCTGGTATTCCTCCTCGGTGGTTCCGACCATCATCACTGCGACGGAACTCGGAGAGCGGTCAGCGCGTAGACCCCGAGCTGCCCAGAGCATGGGAGGGTCCTCAGCCTCCAGGACTAGGTCCGGGTAGCTACCGGCAACCTCGGTGGCCACATAGGTGGTGAAACCACCGAAGTCGATAAGACATCCATTCCCCGGGAACGGTTTGTTCCGGAAGCAACCTGCGTTGTCGGCGACGAAGTCCATCTCCCCAAGTCTTACGACTAGGCCAGAGAGAACCCGAACGTCGAAACGTACCGGGGAGCCCGTCCGGATGTGTACACCAGCCAACGCCTCTGTCCGCCCAACGGTGGGCGCCAACTGTCGTGGTGGTGTCACGGCAGATGCCATAGGATGGCTAATTTGTGGGGCCGATGGACGTTGGTGGATCCGGGGAGGGATAGCGAGTTGAAGAACTCACACGGGGAGGATCCCGGTAAAACCGAGATCTCCCAAGAACACGAAACAGAAACGAAGTGCAACGGGGAAGATCTAACAAATAGAAACAAATGCACGAAGGCACCAAGCACACCCACGATATACCCAGGTTCAGGGCACTCGTGAGGAGGTAACACCCCTACTCCTGCCTTTCTTCTCTATATATTGATGGTACAAGAACTACAACTTGTTACAAGATCTATCAAAGGTAGAAGTACTAGGAACTAGATAAACTCAAGGTTAAGAGGAGTAACTGCTCTAAGAGTAAATGCAACTATGGTTTCGGCTCTCAGGTTGGTCTCTCCTTCTCAGGAGCAGTTATGGCGCCTTTTATAGAGTTCCGGCCGGGAGGGACGGAAACCCTAAAATGCCTCGGCCCCACCGGACAGGTCTAGCCGGGATGTCGTCACCGGCTAGTGCGACCTAGTCGCCGGACTATCCGGTGTAGCCCCTGCGTCATCATCTTGCTAAGGACGGCAGGCGCCGTCCTGCATCATCATTGTCCCCTTGTCAGAGATAAGACATGTCTTTGCCCATCCCGGATAGCCTTTTCCGGATTGCCGGGCTAGGCATGACAGTTCTTGTCGTACCGGCTGAGGCGCTTCCGTGTCAGGCGGGAGGTGACCAAACTTCCGTGTCAGGCGGGAGGTGACCATGCTTCCGTGTCAGGCGGAATGGTACTTCCCCCCGCGATATACGGGAAAGCGTGCTCCAGACCGTTGACGGCCTACCGGGAGCTCTCTCGCCGGCTACCTCCTCTCTTGCCACTGGGAGCCTCTTCTGCATAAGATCAAGATCAACACGTACATTCCGGTTAGTGCTTACCCGGGATACCTATCCGGTAAAGCCGAGTACACCATCACCCGGGAACCTTCTCGGTGTCCCAGGTCCGGGATCCTTTCCGAAGATGTCCGAACTTATCTCAGGATGAGCAACTCTAGGCCTAGCCTCCCGAAGATGTCTTAGTCTACCAGCAAAGACATCTTCGAGAAGATAGTTCTTAGAGGAACCATCCGCTCTTGCCCGTACTACAAATGCGAGGGTCGGGGATGTCTATTTATAGCCGCAAGGCATGACCCTTACGGCTGCCACGGGGCCCCTTGGCCTTTCCCTGCGTCCAAGTGACCAGCTGCCCTTTCGGCACACCAAGGGGTGCCCTTTGCTGTCGCCAAAGGTCAAGCACTGTTGTTATCCATTATAATTTACCGGGATCTGCCCCTACCCGGGGGGCAGCCCCCCGACACACGCTCGGGAACACTCCAAGTTCGATGACGAACTTCCTCAGCCACACAGCTTCATTCGCGGCCTCGCAGGCAGCAATGTACTCCGACTCCATTGTAGATTGTGCGACTATGGGTTGCTTCCCACTTCTCCAGCACACGGCGCCTCCATTCACCTTGAACACGTAACCTGTCTGTGACTTACAGTCATCGGGGTCTGAGCAGAAACTTGCATCTACGTAACCCGTTACGCCAAGTTCCTCATCGCAGCCACCATACACAAGGAACATTTCCTTTGTCTTATTGAGATACTTAAGAATGCTCTTAACAGCTATCCAATGCGGCATTCCAGGATTACTCTGAAACCGGCTTGTCAAACTTAGAGCTAATGCCACATCTGGTCTAGTACTCAACATTGCATACATGATCGATCCTATGGCTGAAGCATAAGGATGTTTCGTCATTTCGGCCTTACCCAGTTCCGTTACCGGACACTGCGCCTTACGCAATACCTTATTCTTGATAACCGGCAGAGAACCCTTCTTTGCCTTCTCCATATGAAAACGCTTCAATATTTTATCAAGATAAGTACTCTGACTTAGTGCTAATAGGCGCCTTGATCTATCACGGTAGATCTTTATGCCTAAAACATACGCAGCTTCTCCTAAGTCCTTCATGGAAAACTTACTGTTTAAATATTCCTTCACGCTATTCAGAAGTTCCACATCATTCCCTATTAGCAATATGTCGTCAACATACAGTGCTAAGAACACAACCGAGCTCCCACTCATTTTCTTGTAAATACAGGTCTCTTCCACATTCTGGATAAATCCAAAACCTTTGATTACCTCATCAAAGCGAAGATTCCAGCTCCGAGATGCCTGCTTCAATCCATAGATGGATCGCTGAAGCTTGCACACCTTGTTAGCACTTCCTGGATCGACAAAACCTTCCGGCTGTACCATGTACAACTCTTCCTCAATGTTTCCATTCAGGAAGGCCGTTTTGACGTCCATCTGCCAGATTTCATAATCATAGTAGGCAGCTACCGCTAACAAAATCCGAATAGACTTAAGCATCGCTACCGGTGAAAAAGTTTCATCGTAGTCAATTCCATGAACTTGTCGGAAACCCTTTGCGACAAGTCGAGCTTTATAGACGGTCACATTACCATCAGCATCGGTCTTCTTCTTAAAGATCCACTTATTCTCGACGGCCTTGCGCCCTTCGGGAATATCCACCAAAGTCCACACTTTGTTATCATACATGGATCCTATTTCGGATTTCATGGCTTCAAGCCATTTCTCGGACTCTAGACTCTCCATTGCCTCCTTGTAGTTCGTAGGTTCGTCTTGCTCGACTAGCATGACGGTGCAAACCATGTTGCCATACCATTCTGGTGGGATCCGAGATCTACCGGTCCTACGAGGTAGAACATCTTCCTCGATAGTTTCTCCCACTCCTTCCACGGAGGACGTTTCCGGAATTGCTTCCGTTGCGCCACTCGGAATCTCAAGTTCAGGATCAACGATTTCATCGAGGTCTATCTTCCTCCCACTTTCTCCTTTCGCGAGAAACTCCTTCTCTAGAAAGGTACCGGTCTTCGCGACAAAAGTTTTGCCCTCAGCTTGGTTGTAGAAGGTGTACCCTATGGTTTCCCGCGGATATCCTACAAAGACGACTTTCTCCGACTTCGGCTCGAGTTTGTCGGGCTGTAGTTTCTTAACGTACGCCTCACAACCCCAAACCTTCAGAAACGATAACTTAGGCTTATGGTCATACCATAATTCATACGGCGTCGTTTCAACGGACTTGGACGGAGCCCTATTTAAAATGAATGTGGCTGTTTCTAACGCATAACCCCAGAAGGACACTGGCAGATCGGTAAGAGACATCATAGATCGGACACTATCCAGTAGAGTACGATTACGTCGCTCGGACACACCGTTACGCTGCGGCGTTCCGGCGGGCGTAAGTTGGGGCACTATGCCACAACTCTTCAGATGTGTGCCAAACTCAAAACTCAAGTACTCTCCACCGCGATCGGACCAGAGATGCTTGATTTTCCTATTAAGCTGATTCTCAACTTCACTCTGGAATTATTTGAACTTTTCAAACGTTTCAGACTTGTGTTTCATCAAATAGATATAACCGTATCTACTCAAGTCATCAGTGAAGGTGACGAAGTAACGATAACCATTGCGTGTCGAAACGCTCATTGGTCCACATACGTCTGTATGTATGATCCCCAACAAATCCGACGCCCGTTCAACGAAACCTTTGAACGGTGTCCTGGTCATTTTGCCCATGAGGCATGGTTCACATGTATCGAGGGATCCGAAATCCAACGAGTCCAAGAGTCCATCGGAGTGGAGTCGCTTCATGCGCTTTATACCAATATGACCAAGACGGCAATGCCACAAAAACATGGCGGTATCGTCACTACACTTAATTCGTTTGGCCTCTATGTTATGGATGTGAGTACTACGATCGAGATTCAACAAGAATAAACCATTACTCTCGGGAGCATCAACATAAAAGATATCATTCATATAAATAGCACAATTGCTTGACACTGATTTAAATGAATAACCGTCTTGTAACAGGCAAGACCCACTTATAATGTTTACACTCAAGGATGGCACAAAATAACATTTATTTAAAACCAAAACTAATCCCGATCGTAGATGTAGAGGGAGCGTGCCGACAGCCACCACGTCGACTCTCGATCCGTTGCCGACGCGCATCGTCACCTCATCCTTCGCCAGCCGCCTTCTATTCCGTAACTCCTCCTGAGAGTTACATATATGAGCAACAGAACCAGTATCAAATACCCACGTATTGCTCCGGGCGGATGTAAGGTACACATCTATAACATGTATATCAAATATACCTTGCTCTTTGTCGACCGACTTGCCAGACTTCCTATCCTCCAGATACTTGGGGCAGTTGCGCTTCCAGTGACCCTTCCCCTTGCAGTAGAAACACTCCACGCTAGCTCTGGGACCAGACCTGTTAGTCCTGGACTTGGCAGCCAACTTTGCCTCCCTCCGGGACTTCCAGCTCTGCTTTCGCTTGCCACCGGACTTCTTGAAATCAACGGTCTTGTTGACCATCAACAGCGTGTGCTCCTTCTTAATCTCTACCTCAGCAGTCTTGAGCATCACGAACACTTCACCCAGGGACTTAGCCATGCCCTGCATGTTGTAGTTCATGACGAAGCCTTTGTAGCTTGGTGGCAACGATTGCAACACCCTGTCAATCGCCAGCTCATCGGGAATCTTGCACTCCAGAGCATTCAGGCGTTGAACGTAGCCAGACATCTTGACTACATGCTCGCTCACACTGCTATGCTCTTCCATCTTGGCTGAGAAGAAAAGCTCAGAAGCCTCATATCTCTCAGCCTTAGCCTGCGGCGCAAAGACAGCCTTAAGATCCGAGATGATCTCAAAGGCGCTCATCTTCTCAAAGCGCTTCTACAGGTCGGCTTCCATGGCATAGAGCATGCCACTCTGGACAAAGGCAGAATCCTCCGATCGGGTCTGGAAGACCTTCTTCTCATCCTCAGAGGCATCATCTGCAGGAGGGTCACCTATGGCGGCCTCAATGACGTAGGCCACCCTATGGGGAGTGAGGAGGATCCTCAGGTTGCGGAACCAGGCCATGAAGTTTGACCCATTGGTCTTAAGCTTTTCTTTCTCAAGGAACAGACTTAGGTTAAACGAGGGGCGAGACATCTACAATGGAATTTGCAACAACATAAGACTTTGTTCATAATAATTTTGAGTTATAGTATTTTAGAAAATAACTAACATAACTCCCACTCAAACGAACATCCCTCCTGGCCGTTTAAGCGATTACACGACCCCCATCCATTGCACCACCCCTCATCATCAAAGCCGGCGGCACAACTTCAAGAGTAGACAAAATCGTCCGTCACACCAATTTTGTGACTCGTGCTCGGCCTTTCGGCCTTCCTGTTCCGAGGCCATACCTCTGAGTATGCTAGGCTCGCCACCAAAGACCTCCACGCTGACGCTTGTGCAACATGGCTTACTCCCACCGTATGCGAACGAAGATATGTCTGACACCCGATCATCACGGCCTGCCTCATAACGTAGAACTTTATTGGTGGTGCGCGTTGGAGGGAGAACACTAGTGGTATTTTGAAGGGATCATCTTATTCAACTACCGCCGTGTAACACACAATTACACACAAAATAAGATGCACACAAAACATCAAATGTAATGCAATGTGATATAGTCCATCGCGCCATGGTCTTCTTGGCGCCCGCAGTTTATAAACAATTTAATAAACCTACCTTGACCATATCACATAGCCCCTGCAAAATAAAGTTAGACGCTTCTACTTTATCTTTTGCATATTTTACGTGGCTTGGGGCTTTCGTAAATAGAACCGCTTCATACCTACGAATCTTATGAGCACAACAACGATCCAATAATTGCATGTTTAAGCATCCCTTTCGGGCCCTCCATTGAAAATGCGAAGACCAACTAAAGAGAGAGAAACTGTCACCCGCCAGCCACAGATACGGTACAAGCCGTATGTCAGTAGTGGAACCAGTCTCGCGTAAGCGTACGCGTAAAGTCGGTCCGGGCCGCTTCATCAACTCAATGCCGCTGGAATACACAAGTGCACGCTAGAGGGTAGCAAATAACAGGAACGGTGCCCCCGTGCAGAGCACGGGTTCTAACAGCGTACAGCTATATCTTACGATAGATCGGCTCTGATACCACTGAAGGGGATCGTGGGCAGAAAACAATAATTTTCCTAGCAACGATATCCTTAAACTAGCCAAGATCTATTCTATGCAGATATAGTAGTACGAACGGAGATCGGAATACGTACCCTTGTAGACCGAAAGCGGGGATTACGTTCCCGCACAAACGTTGTCGATGAAGAACGACGAAGCCGACCTCAAGGTCGTGTAGAGGAAGCAGGCCTCCGAGTACCGCTAGCGCAGCACCTCGCAGGGAGTCACACACGTACGGTAGAGACGACGCCTCCGAAGCTCCAGTCCAGGACGAGCAGCGGAAGACTTAGACCGGAAACCAGCAGCGCGGCAGCGGGCTATGGTGGAGGAGATCCCTGACTCCTCTTGCTCGGCGCGGCTCCAACTTGGGAACCACGAGATCGAGAGAGAAATCAGGAATTAATTGGTGAATTAAAAGGCTGGGGGTGCCCCTTCTTATATAGGCTCCCAAGGGGAGCCAACCTTGCCAGCCAGGCAATGTGGGACTAACCCCCCACAGCCTGGTTCGGCTTGGGAGGTGCGCCGGCCCCCTGGTGGGCCCCTTGTGGCCCACCTAGGCCGGCCCTCCTGGCCCCCACCGAATTCCCCTAGGGAATTTTCCCCTCTTGGGCCTTCTTTCGTCCGGAAGGCCCATTTAGGGAAATATGCCTTAATAAATTCGAAAATAAATATATAAAATCATATTTGCATATTAATAACACTAATTAATATCAAACATAATATATATAATATTTCCTAGCTCCGAAAACTCTTTCGGCGCTGCCCGATCTCCATCGGACCTCTCCCGGGACGCTCCCGGTGATCTCCTTCCTTTCCGGTTGTCTTGTCGAAACCCCTTAAGTGTGTTACCCTAGCGGTTCGATATAATATCAGGTATGATCAAGACTCCTCAATGATCAACGACTAATCCGTAGGCCTGGACCCCCTGAATTAATCCCTGAGATATAACGAATGACTTTCATCTATCAAACCTGAACGTGAAGTCTTAGACCTTTTGCCATAGCGATACTTAGCACGTCCGAGTGTCGTTCCATAGATATCTCCATACCTAATCCCGACCTCGTTACCGACGATGCCATCTTCTACTCGTTCATGATCTCATGTCTCCGTGACCTAGTCACATGCTTGCAAGCTCATTAGACAAGATCTCACCGAGTGGGCCCGAGAGTATCTATCCTGCTACGCGGACTGGCAAATCCCGCTCTTGACCCCTCGTCTCAATACTCCTTTCCAATACCCAAAAGTATCACCGTTATTGTCATACTAAATAAGATACGACGTTTGGTGCAATCAAAGTATCTTCGGGGAATATCAATAAGAGTTGATCTCACGGTCAAAGGTGTAATGACTATGTTCTCCAAAACTGGGTATGTCCATCACATCACTCTCCAGCGATATGACTATCATTGCCGACCGGCGCCATGCCCCATGACCGGGAAACCTCGATCATCAATCGCGCAACGAAACTAGTCTTAGTAGAGGCTACTAGGGACCTGGTTGTTTACGTATCACACCCGTATTAATGTTTCCGCTTAATACGGTTCTAGCATGACACAAAAACCTATTATGAACAAACGAGATATGATAAAGAATACACTTTATTAATTGCCTCTAGGGCATATCTCCTTCAACTGCTGCCATCCATGAGTACTTTTGTGAGTCTGAAGTTGTCGACAATGGGATCGACGACAAGGGCGTATTTGCCTGGATGAGGGACGTGATCAGGGTGGTCGGACCGATCCCAAGTGATCGCCGCCTCGGACCAGTTCAAGTACTGAGGGACGTCCGGCATTGTCGCGTTGAGTTCGCGCATCTCCGCTTTTTCCACCTTAGCCGAAGGCGTGCCGACAAAGCACACGAGAGATTCTTTGACCTTCGGATATGGCTTCTTTTTCTTGGCGGCGACGTCGTCATCGCTTGAGATTGACATGTCGTCGTCATCCTCGTCATCTTTGTTGTCTTTCTTGTCGTACTTCTTTGACTTTTTTGACTTCCAGCCAACTGTGGGATCCTTTTTGAAGTCGTCCATAAAACGGCATTCGCTAAGCATATGGTTGAGCTTGCCGAGTGAGGCGTGGATGGGGCATGGCAAAAGTTTTGCCTGCTCGTAAGTGATACGCGCCGCCTTAGGGCCTGAGCCGGCGTCGCGATTATCTTTCTTGTTCTTCCACTTCTTTTTGCCGGCATTCCCTTGGAACGCGACGGCTACCTTGTTGGAAGGTCCGGCTTTGTCGTCCGTTGCCTGCTTGCGTTTGTTGTTCCGTTTTGGCGCGGTGCTGACGTCTGGATCATCGTCACGTGCGTCATCATCTGCTGCCGCGTATTGGGCAGCTAGGTTAAGCATCTCGCCAAGATCCGTGACTTGCTCGCGGACGAGCCGGTGACGGAGCAGGGATTTCTTCTGCAGGCCCGTGTAGAAGGCATGGATAGCCTGCGCGTCCGAAACACCATGACAGTTGGTCTTTTCGGATATCCAACGGCTGACAAAATCTGTCATGGTTTCGTCTGGCTTTTGAATACAGCGTTGCAAATCCGTGTAGGTATTTGGACGCTTGTATGTTCCTTGGAAGTGCTGGGAGAAAACCTTTTCCATGTCGTACCAGCTATGGATAGACTTTTCAGGAAGGTTGTCGATCAGTGCCCTTGTTGTGCCTTCCAACATGAGAGGTAGGTAGCGGACGGCAATATGATTGCTTCCGCCGGCAATTTCTATGGCCATAGCATAGTCGGCTAGACACGAGTCTGGCTTAACGAGGCCGTTGTACCTAGAACAATTTTTAGACACTGATGTCATGTCCTTGGGGAACGGTTCTCTGCGGATGGCATCGCCAAAGCACTTTGGTCCAGAGTATAGCGGCTCCCTTCCTCTTGCTATGTCTTGTAGGCGATGTCGCGCGTCTTTTGGATCGAGTTGTTGTCCGCCTCTGTTTGCGTTTGGCTCGTCCTGCGCTGCCCGGCTTACGTTGTGCCTGGGCCCTTCTGCCGCCTCGTTCCTCTTGCTGCCGGTGCTGCGCTGCGGGGACCGGCTTCGACCTCTCCTGGGAGGATCGTTACCGGCATCTTTTTTAGGCGGCTGTCCATTATCTCGGCTACCGCCATTACCGCGCCTTGGCTGGGTTGGAGGTGGCATGTCTCCTCTGCTTCCTGTCCTTGAATTCTCGTCCCGCCTTGGTTTTGGCGGTGACGTCTTCTTTGGAGGTGGCGTTGCTTTCCTTTTGTCTCCAAGGCTACTTGAGCCGGACGGGCCGTCGGGGTCTGCGCCAGGTGCAGCTTTGCACTTTCTTGACTTGGACTCTAGATCTCCCCCGCGGGCATCCGCCATGTGGCCGTAGGAGTCAGCGCGGGCTTGCTGTTCGAGGGCCTTGCTCACGAAGTGTTTTGCTTTGGCCAATTTTTCCTCCGTTGTGTAAGTCTTGTCGTCTAGGGTGTCTAGCGCGGCAGCAGCGTTAAGGATGGGGGTGCAGAAGACAACGTTCCCCCTTCTGTCCACGCGTTGCGCTGACGTGCGCCAGTCAAACCCGAGATCTTGAGCTGCTGTTGTTGCACGAATTGGTGGCTCCTTATCACGACGGTTTTTTTCTGGCCTTTTTTCTTCGAAGAGTCGCCGGCTCGTTTTGGCCGACATCTTTTTTTGTTCTTTCTCGATCTTCTTTGCAAGGCTCTCGACATGCTCCTCTCTTTTGCGCAGGAAGTCAGAGTGCTTAAGCATATTAATCCTAAGTTCTTCCACATTGTCGAGTGGAGTATCCTTGTTCACCGGAGTGTGCATGATCTCTTCTACTTCTTTGATGACGGAGAGCAAATCTGTGGGTTTGCTGCTGCCGCCTTTCTCGAGACCAGTTTTCTTCTTTGCGCGCACCTTGTCGGAACCGTCAATGAGTTGACCGGCTGCGGTGTCGCCGGCATCTTCCGCCGGCTTGTTTTGCATTTCAGAAGCAACTGGGGTTGACTCGTGACCGACGACAACCATCATAGCCAGCTTGTCAGGCATATCAGTATCCGTTGTACCCTCTAAAGAAGTCGGATTATCACTAGAAAAAGCGGCTTTTGATTTTCTCTTCGAAGAGACTAGCATCATCATCATCGGAGTCAGAATCTATGTTGACTTGAACAATAGATCTGGATCCGGCATCTGACATCGCATCCTCCTGGAGAGCAGGGAGAATTGACCCAGGATCGTTGTTTTCCGGTTGGGAGTCAGATCCCAGTCCGACAACCCCGACGAAGTGGAAGTCCGATTCGGCCGACTCCTGGGAGAAGGCGGATTCAGATCCATCTTGTCGGTTGATAGCTTGGTCGAAGGGTTGGCGGGTGGGGTCATAGAAACGCGGTAGGCCGTACGCCTCTGGCGTGTACCCAATGAAGACGTCGATCCCTCCGATCGGTACAATTGCGCACCCGATAAGGTAGTCGTCCGTCGGGAGCCAGGACTCATCTGAGTTGACGTAGCTGTGGCCGCCATACCTTGTGACGCGGCCGACGGCGATCTTCTTGTCCACGCCGCCGAGTGTTCCCACCTAGAACGTGACGCCAGGAACCTTATGCCCCACGGTGGGTGCCAACTGTCGTAGTATCGGCATATTTGATAGGAGACGGGGGTTCTCTAGCCTACGTATGGATTGTGGGGAAGAAGGTTGGTGTCGTCGAGGACGGGATTGAACACGGAGAGTTTACCCAGCTTCAGATCCCGCAACGGTGGCGAGATCCTACGTGCTGATATAATTCACTATGAGGCAATAGCCGTGAACATGTTACAATGTGTATGATGCCTATTGAAGCGTGCCCTAAGGGCTTCCTGGTCCTGGTGGCCGGCTTATATAGACGGCCATACCCCATGATACAAGGCAAGTACGTGTCCGGCAAGTAATCAGAGTCCTAGACCTAGCCGACTTAGTTGCTGAACGGGAATCCGGCACCTAGAGGGGGGGGGGTGTGAATAGGTGCTATTACAAATTTTAGGTCTTTTCAAATTTATGCTCAACACAAAGGTAAATTCTCTAGAGATGCAACTATGGTGAATTTACCTAAATGACAAGCTAAGCAATACAAAGGTAAACTAGAGTACAATACAAGCAAGTAAGGGAGCAAGGATAAGAGGAACCAAGTGAAGCACGTGGAGACGAAGATGTAATCCCGAGTTCCACCCAAGGGTGTACGTCTCGTTGGAGAGGTGTGTGCTACCACAACAGGTTAGCGCAACGCCACAAATGCAAATCGCTTCGGTGAAGATGTAGATCCGGGCCTTCTCCTCCAATCCTCCAAAGATCAACAGATTTGGGTGGGGGGATTGGGAGATCTTGATGATTTGAGCTTTCAAGAAGTGTAGGAGAGAGAAAATCTTAGAGCTAACTGTTCTTGAGTGAGTGAGGGGGTATTTATAGTCCCTCCAAAATTCTGACCGTTGCCTGTGTCGACCGCCTGAAAATTCCGGTATAAGTTATCACCGGAAATTTCGGTCACTCGGAATTTCCGGAGAATTGAAATTTCCGACTGGATTTTCCGGCTGGAGTCAGAACCTATTCCTCTTCTTTCCTTAGCAGTTTTCTCCAATGTTCTTCAAGGTGCACTCGAAAATTGCGGTGAATGGAAATTTCCGAGCACAATTTCCGGTTGAGATCAGAACACCTCTTATTCTTGACAGCCATTTTTTGTGAACTCTTCTGGGTGCAATCGGAAATTCCGGTAGATGGAAATTTCCGATCACAATTTCCGGTTGAGATCGGAACACTTCTTATTCTTGACTTAGCCATTTTCTGTGAACTCTTTTGGGTGCAATCAGAAATTCCGGTAGATAGAAATTTCCGATCACAATTTCCGGTTGAGATCAGAACCATTTCTCAATCTTGACTTAGCCATTTTCTGTGAAGTTCTGGTGAACCGGAAATTTCGGCCCTGGAAATTTCCGGATCAAATATTCCGGTTCCTGGAACAATTCCAGAACCACTTCTTCGCATTTTTGGCTTCGATGCATATGAACATAAATCACATACAAGCTGAAATACTTAACATTCTATTAGTACATCATAAGTATTGTTGACTAACACACAAAACAATAGGGATTAAGAAATGTTCTTTCAATCTCCCCCTTTTTTGTGTTAGATGACAATACCCAGATTTGCAAAAAAAATATGAATGCTATATCATGTTCTAGATAAAATGGCTCCCCCTTAGCAAGTGTATAAAAAAAAAACAGGACACAACAGGATAGGAGCAATTTTGCAAAGAGTAGCACATGATATCAAAAAGAGGTAAAGAGACAATACAAAGCTATGGTGGCCATACCTTGTGCATATATGATATGAAGAGAATGCCAAGACAATAGGCTTGAAGTCCCAGCCATAGATAGAAACGATAGCATAGGATAGTCTCATTACACACACGATGATCACAAATAGTTCACAACAACTAAGATAAAAGATAAATGGACACAAGCTCAAATAAATGGTAAACTCACAAGCTTGTGTCCGAACCCATGCAAATCCCCGAAGTGCCTAGTAGAGCAACTTCTCCCCCTTTGGCATCAAAACGCCAAAAAAGAAGAAGAGCGATGCTACGTCCCATGGAGATCATCAACCAGAAGGGGTGTCCTCATCATCCATCTCCTCCTCATCATCATCAACATACTCATCACCAGAAGTGTCCATGTCGGGGGTGTACTCCCCCGGTACCCTGAAGGTATGGGGTTGTTGTCTTAATATTGCAGATATAATTGCATTTAAATGAAGAAGGAGTAAAGAAAAAAGAGTAAAAGACGTCCCAGGCCGAGTTGGGCGATGCCCGGCCCGAAATCTCCCTTACTGGGCCGACTTCCCCAGCGATGGCCCAAGATCTTTGGCTCGGTTGACCGAGATGGGATCTCGATCTCCCTCGTCCTCGACCTCTGCTCATCCTGCTCCCGGCAACGCCGCGCCCGACCTCCCCTGCCTCGGCTCCGGACGGAGCTCGTCCCAGAGCATCTCCAAGCCCCCGCAGCACGCCCAACATCGACGCCTCCCCGGCATCCTCGGGCCCGGCGTCTCCCCCGTCCCCGGCGGGCTCCGCACGGCTTCCTCTCCCCATCGCTTCCCCGACAGCCCGCGCCGACCTCGCCGGCGACTCGGGCGCCGCCGTGCCCACGCCTGGCCAGCATCGCCGCCTCCCCCTCAACCTCGGTCGCATCCCGGCAAGGCCGAGAACTACTCCGGCCGCCCGAGGCTATGCCCGGATCCCTCGACGTAGCAGGCGCCGCCAGCCTGCCATTTTCCTCCCCCGAGCGCAACGACCCTGCACCGCCTCATCGGACGCCACCGGCTGCCACGGCCACCACCGCCACCTCGGTCGCCACCGTCTTCCCCGACCTCGGTAGCCCGAGCGCGCCTCCAAGCTCGCGACCCCAACGGGCACTCCCGCCCTCCTCCTCGATCTGCCCGGCGTCGAGCACCCACGGACTCGCCCGGGTACCCGTCTCGACTCCGGTCGTGCCGTCCTCGGCCTCGCCGGCGTGGTGATGCGCCCCAGACTCGGTCGACCCCACCCCGGCATGCCCCTGGCAGCGTCCAACATCGCCGGCTTCCCCTGCAGCTCGGCAAAATAGTGGTCTACTCCGACAGTTTGACTAATCCGGTTTTGTCATGGGACAAACCGAGTTCACCTTTGCCCGATATTCATTGCTGCTACAGGGAGATAGAAGAAGACTAAAAGGATGACCTGAGGGGAGCTGCTGGACAGGGCAAGGACGCGGGAAGAAGGAGTCGTACCTGTCTGCAGCATGGCACTGCGTGGTTACACTGTAGCAGATGTGACTAGAGTTGTCGTGGTGGTGTCACGGCAGATGCCATAGGATGACTAATGTGTGGGGCCGATGGACGTTGGTGGATCCGGGGAGGGATAGCGAGCTGAAGAGCTCACACGGGGAGGATCCCGGTGTAACCGAGATCTCCCAAGAACGAGAAACAAGATAAGTGTATGAGGGAGAAGATCTAGCAAATAAGAACAAATGCACGAAGGCACATAACACACACCCGATATACCCAGGTTCAGGGCCCTCGTGAGGAGGTAACACCCCTACTCCTGCCTTTCCTCTCAATATAAGTGTGATACAAGGGCTACAACTTGTTCTTAGAACTCTTGAGGTGAAGAACAATAAGATCTAGATGAACTCAAGGGAAGATGAAGTAAATGCTCTAGGAGTAAATGAGACTATAGCTTTGGCTCCCAAGTTGGTCTCTTTTACACAGGAGCAGTTATGGCGCCTTTTATAGAGTTCCGGCCAGGAGGGCCGGAAACCCTAATCCGGCTTAGCCCCACCGGACAGGCCTAACCGTTATGTCGACACCGTCTAGTGCGACCTAGTCGCCGTGCTATCCGGCGTAGCCCCTTCGTCAATACTCCGGCAAGGACAGCAGGCGCCGTCCTGGGACATCAATGCCCCCCTGTCAGAGACAGGACATGTCTTTGCCCATCCCGGATAGCCTTTTCCGGATTGCCGGGCTAGGCACGTCGTGTCTTGTCGTACCGTTGTCGTACCGGCTGACGCGCTCCCGTGTGAGACGGGAGGTGACCATGCTTCCGTGTCAGGCGGGAGATGACCATGCTTCCGTGTCAGACGGAACGGTACTTCCCCCCGCATCAGGCGGGAAAGCCTGTTGCAGACCGTTGACGGCCTACCGGGATCCCTCATGCCAGTCACCTTCTTGCTCGACCTTACGCGTCTTTCCTGCACAAGTCTAGGACCGAGATAAATGTTTCGGTTAGCAGTTACCCGGATTACCTATCCGGTGAGACCGAGTACCTCTCCTTCCGGGAGTCTTCTCGGAGCCATAAAGTCCAAGGTCACTCCCGGACACATCCGAGTTCCTCTTAGGATGAGTATCTCTAGGCCTAGCCTCCCGAAGATGTCTTAGACTACCAGCAAAGACATCTTCGAGAAGCTAGTTCTTAGAGGAACCACCCGCTGATGCTTGTGCCGTTCTGAGGGCTCGGGGTGGCTATTTATAGCCTCTAGAGATGACCCTTCCGCCTTCCAGGAGGCACTTTGCACTCTACCAGCTCTGAAAGGTCAAGTTGTCCCTTCAGTGCACTAAGGGGTGGCCCTTGCTCTCGCCAAAGGTCAAGCACTAGTGCTGCACTGTTGAATTGCGTCGGGATCTGCCCTACCTGGGGGGCAGCCCCCCGACACTAGTCCCCGAAGCTGGTGTTGCGCAGCGACTCCGGATGATGTGCGGGATCAGCTTTAATAACAACAATCTTGCCAGAAAATATGAGACTATCCTTGGTCCTGATGCCGAGATGAGTTTTACCGAGATCCCCGCACCGAGATCGTTTCTACCGGGAGACCATGCTCTTAACCGGATAGTGCCACGTGAGTGAATCTTTATCGTTGGCTCCGCATTGAATTCCAGATCTTTGGCTGGGTCCCACGCGAGGTCATGTCGAATCAAAAACGCACTCGAGTGCCTCTGACCGAGCCCGCCGCCGCTCGGGTTCGCGCGTCGGGAGCCGCAGCCGATCGGAAGTCCAACCGTTGGGGCTGTGTGGCCCCCGGTGTGGCCGGATCGGGCGCTCCGGTGGACGCCACGTGTCGCGCTGCACAAAATAGATCCCACCCACGATCGGAGAGATCGTGGGCGGGAAATTCGGAAAGCGCTCCGGATCCCCTCCATAAATAGGGGACCGGAACGGTCACCTCTTCTTCTTCCCCAACTTCTCACTTCTCCCACCGTTGTATCGAGTACGTCGCCGTCGCCGCGCCCGGAGCTCAACCACCGCCGTTCCCGCTGGTCGCCGGAGCTCTTCGCGTCCACCATCGGGTCACGCCATTCTCGCTTGCCACCGGCCTCGCTTCCTCCGGTAAGTTCTTCTCTCCGTTCCGATGAACTTCCCCACGGTTAGGTTGCCTCGCGTTTGGTCGTGTAATGACGCACGCGCGGCGGCGCCGCCGCCGACGAGCACGATTCGCGCGGCGCTGACGAGGCTGCGCTCCGCACGTTACCTTTCGTTTGCATTTAGGCCACCTTCGTACCTTGCCCGAGCATATTTTCATCGATTAAGTTTCGATTTACTCGCGTGCGGTAGATCTTATTTGGTAGGAATCCAGATGCATTTAGGAGTTTGCGACCCGATATCTTAGCTCCAGGTAGACTAACTCCACTAACTGTCGTTGCGCCTGCAGAATAGCCCGAACACACCCGCAGATCCCTTCGACATGGCTGAAGAAAGTGTTCGGGGATGTTGGGATGGGTCCGAGATCATGCAGAAGGATCTCGATTGGCTGTACCGGACTCACCGGATTCCACCAGAAGTCGAGAGTCGACTTCCGGAGGGCGAGGTTCAACCGGAACCCCAACCCGGGGAATACGTTGTATTCCTCACGCATTTCGAGCGCGGGTTTGGGCTTCCGGCTAGCCCCTTCTTCCGCAACTTCCTCGACACCTACAACCTCCAACCCCATCATCTCCCAGCCAACGCCATTATGATGCTTTCGGTCTTCACCACCTATACGGAAGCATATCTCGGCGTGCGGCCTTTCTTGGACCTCTGGGCCAAGTACTTCATCCTCCGCCGCCAAGTCATCCCCAATCCGGATCAGCAAAGACTTAGTCGACTGGGGAGCGGCCACCATAATTCCCTGCGCTGACTCCGGATTTCCCATAGTCAAGGGACTAGAATCTTGCCGGAAGTGGCTGTCGGGGGGCTGCCCCCCCGGGTAGGGGCAGATCCCGGAATAATTCAATAATGAGCCAACAGTACTTGACCTTTGGCGAGAGCAAGGGACACCTCCTGGTGTGCTGAAGGGGCAACTTGACCCTTGAGCGCTGGTAGAGTGCAAAGTGCCTCCTGGCAGGCGCAAGGATCAGCTCAAGCAACTATAAATAGACACCCCCAGCCTTCACAATGGCAGCACAAGCATCAGCAGGTGGTTGCTCTAAGAACTAGCTTCTCGAAGATGTCTTTGCTGATAGGATAAGACATCTTCGGGAGGCTAGGCCTAGAGATACTTATCCGGGGACGAACTCGGACGCCTCCGGAAAGGATCTCAGATCTTGGGCTCCGGGGAGACTCCCGGAAGGAGGTGTGTTCGGTTTTGCCGGATAGACAATCCGGGTAAGTGCTAACCGGAACGTCTATCTCGGTCTTGATCTTGTGCAGGAAAGGCTCACGGGGGCGAGCAAGAAGATAACCGGCACGAGGGACCCCGGTAGGCCGTCAACGGTCTGTAGCAGGCTTTCCCGTCTGTTGCGGGGGGAAGTACCATTCCGCCTGACACGGAAGCATGGTCACCTCCCGCCTGCCCGGAAGCATGGTCACCTCCCGCCTGACACGGGAGCGCGTCAGCCGGTACGACAACGGTACGACAAGACACGACCTGCCTAGTCCGGCAATCCGAAAAAGGCTATCCGGGATGGGCCAAGGCATGTCTTGTCTCTGACAGGGGGACAATGATGTTCCAGGACGGCGCCTGCTGTCCTTGCCAAGATGATGACGAGGGGGCTACGCCGGATAGCGCGGCGACTAGGTCGCACTAACCGGTGACGACATGCCGGTTAGGGCTGTCCGGTGGGGCCAAGCCGGTTTAGGGTTTCCGGCCCTCCTGGCCGGAACTCTATAAAAGGCGCCATAACTGCTTCTGGGGGGAAGAGACCAACTTGGGAGCCAAAGCTGTAGTTGCATTTACTCCTAGAGCATTTACTTCTTCATACCTTGAGTTCATCTAGTTCTTCGTGTTCTTCACTCTGAGAGATCTAAGAGCAAGTTGTAGCCCTTGTACCACAGTTATATAGAGAGGAAAGGCAGGAGTAGGGGTGTTACCTCCTCACGAGGGCCCTGAACCTGGGTATATCGTCTGTGTGTTGAGTGCCTTCGTGCATTTGTTCTTGTTTGTTAGATCTTCCCTCTATCGTACTGCTCTTGTTTCTAGTTCTTGGGAGATCTCGGTTATACTGGGATCCTTCCCGTGTGGGCTATTCAGCTCGCTATCCCTCCCCGGATCCACCAACGTCCATCGGCCCCACACATTAGCCATCCTATGGCATCTGCCGTGACACCACCACGACAGTGGCAGCGTAGTTTCTTCTACGTGAAGAACCGGGAGGCTTCGGGAGATGGTCCGGGATCCTCGAACCCGGATTTTATCAATTTGCCGGAGTTCGCCATTGGACCTCCCCACGAATTCGACCTCTGGAACCGGCTCCCGGATACTGAGGAGATCAGATGTATGCACGACGTCCTCAACGTGTTGACGGATAAAATGACTAGCGACGACCTCCTTCGCTGCTTTATCATTCGTTGCGTCTGCCCCCTACAGACCCGAGTGCACAAGATGTGCCATATGGACGGGTCACTAGATCCCACCCGGACCAGCATCTTCGGGTTGGACCGTCCCACGGTCGTCCGGCGCGTTCGAGCTATTGCTCGAACGAAAATGCCGGATGATTATGTCTGGGGTCTTGTCGGTGGGTCCCGGAAGAAACCACTAAAACAGGTGCTCGTGTCTGTCTTTCGCAAACTTGTATTTGCACCTGGATTCTGCTGGAAACCGACATGGTTATCATGCAATGATTTTTTCGTGCAGCTATTCGAGCGTCAAACCGAAGAGGACGCTATGCATGCCGGTGGGAAGTTCGTGCCGAACATCACGCCCCCGGAAAAGATGCCAAGAGAGGATCCCGACGGCGAGGATCACCTTGCTATCCCTCTAGTTCGTGCTGCTGCTCCGGGTAACCCTTCAACCTCAGAGGCTATTTCCATTTCTTCAGACGATGAGGATGAGATTGATTGTCAAATACTCGATGTGATTGACGCTCTTCCCCTCAACTGGGCTTCGCCAGCGGCTCCGAAACCCACGGCTGTGACGAAGCGTGCCGAAACCCGGAAGCGTGCAGCTTCCGACACCAACCCTACCGGTGCGTCCGGCAGCACCCCCAAGAAAAGCAGGCCTAATAAGCAAACGGCCGAGAAGCCTCTAGGCCGAAGGAGAGGTCCTCCCACCGTCGATTCTGGGTAAGATTTCTTTGCTTCGAATTACATGTTCTTGTCTTCTCCTGAAGTCTTTATTGATATACTTCTTTCAGCGATGCACTTGACGTTCCGGCATCGGTGGCTTCCGATCCTCCGGGATCCCGCACACCTAGCCCGCCTCGGGCTGCTCCTTCTCCATCTCGCCCCTCCGCACGAGAGAGCGAGCATCCTGCGCCTGGTGCCGCGCAGACTGCCGCGGCGACTCCGGATGCGCGTCCCGGGGTGGACGAGATTCCGGCCCATGCCACCACCGCATCGGAAGATGTCTTCCTTCCGGAGAGCCCGTGCAGGGTGCCTGGGCTTGAGACCGACACCGCAAGTCCTTCTCGCCAGGCCGTGCCGGGAGCCTCCCCTCGGCCGGCCCCGGGCAAGCCTGCTCCGCCGAAACAGCCCGCGGCCCCTTCCCGGCAATCTGACCATCCTGCCGGGAAGTCACGCAGTAAGACCGCCGGGCAGAAAACAGCCTCCGCCAAACCAGCAACTCCTCCGACATCTTCGGGCCAAGACTTGACCCTGAGCTCGGGTAAGTTTTTGCCATTACCGCCACCTCCTGCCGAGATCCCCACTGCTGCCCTGCAGACGCTGCGAGCAACCGTAAGCTCCTTTATGCCTTCAGGATCCCGAGAGGTTGTTGCTGCTCGCGCGCCTGGCGGCTCCGGCATACGTGTTGTTGAAGAATACAACCAAGCCTGGATTGCCGCCGATGCCTCCAAGATCGTGGAGGACTTGCACGCTGCCGGACCTAGCCGCAGCGCCCAAGCTCTACATGCTCTGCAGGTGGCCGCGCTGGATGTTACCCGGGTGGTCGATGTAAGTTCCCTTTACCTTTTCCAAAAGTCATTTGTTCCATCCCCACTAGTCCCCGAGATTGGTGCTTAGTGCTCTAGATTCCACCGAATAGCAGACCACTAGGCTCCAATCTTAGAGAAAATCATAGGACTCGGAAGACGAGTCCCCGAGATCCTCCCTACCGAGTAGCTTTAACTGACATAGATCTCGGAACATCCCGAATCTCCGGGATCCTTCCCGAGATTGACATAGCTTTCTCTGTTTTGAATTCAGGAGTGCGGCAAGAAACGGGGCAGCATCTTCCACCGGGTCCTTGCTGACCTTGGTCAGTCCAAGAAGTGCGAGGGGCGCCTCCGGGAGGAGCGAGATGCGTTGCGCAAAATCTCGGTGGAGCAGAAGTCTGCGCTAGCCGCGACCCAGGCAGAGATCGCGCGGCTAAGTGCCGAGCTCGAAAAGGCCAAGTCTGCCGCGAGCGACATGAAGACGCGCTTCGTGGAGGCGACGAAGAAGCAGAAGGAGACCTTGGACCAATCCGAGGCGCGCGCGCATCTCGCCGAGACCGGGCTGGCGCTTCTCCGGTCACAGGCCGACATTTGGCTCTCTGAGCTAACCGGATTGAACCGGGATCTTAACAGTAAGTTGACCGACATCCTTTTTCTCCTGTTCTCTTTCTTTACTGCTATAATCCTTATGACCTAGTCGCTTGACAGCTCTTCTTTTCAAAGGGGAATTCGAGCACTCCCGCGACGCTGCCAATCTTGCAGTCGCTGCCGCCCGGGAGAAGCGCGCCGGGAAGGGCCCTGTCTCGGACTCTTGGGACATTGAGGATCACCTCATTGCCCTGAAGGCCCGGATAGTGCCTCTCCGGTCGATCGGGACGGAGTTGATCAGTGCCTTGGTCCATGTCCATGGAGCGTTATGGCCGGGAGTCCGCGCGACCCTCTCGGTCAGCGAACTGGCGAGTGCACTCCGAGCTGCCGGGAAGCGTGTCCACGCTTGGAAGCGCTCCGGTGCGCGGGCTGGTGCCGATCAGGTTTTGAGCCACGTACTTAGTTGGTACGAGGGTCTCGACCTTGACGTGGTCCAGCGCCTGCGCACCATCTCGCCGTGGTGCAGCGATCCGGCTAAGGTCCAGCGGCGCCAAGAAGTGGCGCATCGCATCGCCTCCTGGTCCAACATTTGCGTCTTCACCGCCAGCCTCGTCACCTCTAACTCCGAGTCAGATTATGAGGATGACGACGAAACCGGTGCAACCGATGAGGTGGACGCCGAGATCCCGAAGGAGGACGACGCCGCTTCCGGTGCCGCCACCGAGACCGTGGTTTCCCGGGATGCTTCTATTCCAACGCCACCTGAGGCCTCTCAGGCCGAGGTGCATCCGGATGTCCCGAGCACTGATGCCGGCGCTGAAGATACCGTCATCACCGCTCCTGCTGCTGCTACCGCCGAGAAGCCGGCTTCCCCTACCCCTTAAAAATACTCAAGTGTAGAACTGTTAAATCCCCGGGATGCCGGGTCTCAGATGTAATATATACTCTTAAGATTTATGTTTCGCACTATATTACATATTAAAACGAGCTATGTCGGTTTACTCTGCCACGAGTCCCCAAGTTCCTTTTCATGTTTACCGTACTTAAGCAATTTCTGCTCTTGTCTACCATTTCGGCGTTCGACAGTCGAGTCACAAAATTCCATGCACGGCATACATTACTTAAGAATATCCGAGTTCTAGTTAACCGAATTCCCGACATAAAAAATAACCGGGTTAGTAAAACAGGTATGCCGGATAAGTTCCTGCTCCGAGTCCCCGAGACCATTTTCGTGTTCCCCATCTCCGATTCTCTTTGCTCTTGACTACCATTTCGGCGTTCGTCAGTCGAGTCACAAGATGATTTCACATGACATACATTACTTTGACTTTGAGAATCGATTTCGGAACTTTCCCGGCATACAGATAACATAACAAAAATAGGTACCAGGCAGTCCCTGGGTTCCTTCCCGGGATGCCGACATGAAATAATAAATAAACATAACAAAGTAAATGGGCAGGCAACGCGGCAGTCCCCGGGTTCCTCCCGGGGTGCCGAACTTTCATTAATAGATAAAAAACCGAAATACAACATACACTATGCCCTTTACGTGTAAAAGGGCCGAAGCAGGGCTACATTCCATGGACGCTTGGTTTCCTCACCGGATTTGTCCATTACACCTTTCCTAGCCTCATGTGCATCTACAAGGTAATAAGAATCATTGTGCAACGCCCTGCTTATCACAAAAGGTCCCTCCCATGGAGGTGACAGCTTATGCATTCCGGCCGTGCGTTGGATGAGCCTCAGCACAAGATCTCCTTCTCGGAACACTCTCGGATGCACCTTCCGGCTATGATAGCGACGGAGATTTTGCTGATAAATTGCCGACCGGGATAATGCCAATTCTCTTGCTTCTTCAAGTAAGTCAACATCATTTTCTCGGGCCTCTTTCGCCTCGGTCTCGGTGAACATTGTCACTCTCGGGGAGTCATATTGTATGTCGGTCGGGAGCACTGCCTCGGCACCATACACCATGAAGAATGGCGTATACCCGGTAGATCTATTCGGTGTGGTCCGGAGCCCCCATAATACCGCTGGTAACTCCTCTATCCAGCATCCCGGAGTTCTCAACAGTGGTTCGATCAAGTGGGCTTTGATGCCGGCCAAGACCAATGCATTTGCTCTTTCAACTTGCCCGTTTGCTTCCGGGTGTGCAACTGATGCTACATCCAACCGGATTCCCTTCTCAGCACAAAATCGAGCGAATTCCCCCACAGCAAAATTGGTGCCATTATCCGTGATGATGCTATGCGGGTATCCGTACCTCAAGATGATGTCTTTCAGGAATTGCACGGCGGTGTGTCCTTCACACTTCCGGATTGGCTTGACCTCTATCCACTTGGTGAACTTGTCCACCATGACCAGTATGTGAGTCATATTGCCTCTTGCCGGCTTGAATTGCCCGACCATGTCCAAACACCATACTGCGAATGGCCAAGTGATAGGTATTGTCTTCAGTGCCGATGCCGGCATATGTATTCGGTGAGCAAACCTCTGGCATCCTCCACACTTCCGGACAATGTCTTCTGCTTGCTGTAACGCAGTGGGCCAGTAGAACCCATGCCGGAACACTTTCGCCACCAGGGCCCGGGATGATGCATGATGTCCACACTCCCCCTGATGTATCTCCAGCAGCATCTCTTGGCCTTCTTCCGGTTCTACACACCTCTGGAGTACCTCGGTGACACTCCTTTTATATAGCTCTTGATTGATGATGGTGTATGCTTTTGACCTTCGCACTATCTGCCGGGCTTCCACTTCATTCTCCGGGAGTGTTCCTTCCAAGATGTAAACCATAATGGGTTGCGCCCATCCCGGGACAGGCCGAACCGGGAACATGGGAATATCTATGTCCATTGGCTCTGCCGACATGACCTCCATCATCATCTTTCTTTGCCCCTCTGAGCACTGTGATGCAGTCCCCGGGTTCGATGCGATGCTCCCGACTTCCACTTCCATGGGTGCAGCTTCCGAACCAGGCTCCTTGGGGATGAAGATAGAATCCGACTCGGGTGATGGCTGAATAGATGGCTTCCTCAAGTGCTCCAGAGCGATTCCGGGTGGGATGGCATCCCGAGATGATCCTAGCTTGGACAACACATCAGCTGCCTCGTTTTCTCCTCTGGGTATGTGCTTGAACTCGCATCCTTCGAAAAATCCGGATATTTTCTGCACATGAAACCGATACAAGGCCATGTTGGCATCCAGTGCATCCCAGTTCCCCGACACCTGCTGCACCACGAGATCAGAATCGCCGAAACACTCTATCCAGCGGATGCCGATCTCCTTGGCGACATTCAGTCCATGAACCAAGGCCTCGTACTCAGCGACATTGTTAGATGCCCGGAAATGAATTTGCAAGACATACTTCAGCACATCTTGTTTTGGTGAGGTGAGAACCACTCCGGCACCTAACCCGATCTTGGCCTTGGAGCCATCGAAATGCATCCTCCAGAAATTGTAATCCCGCATCGGAGGTTCATACTGCATCTCGGACCAGTCTACCAAAAAGTCCAGCAGCGCCTGCGACTTGATGGCATCTCGTCTCTCGTATGTCGGAGCGTACAGAGACAACTGGATGGCCCATTTGGCAACCCGGCCGCTAGCATCCTTGCAACCAATGATATCCGCGAGAGGAGCCTCGCAAACCACTGTGATTGGGTGCTCTTGAAAGTAGTGCTTGAGCTTGGTCACTGACATGTACACTCTGTACGCCATCTTCTGGTAGTGCCAGTAGTTCTGCTTGGATTCCGAGATCACCTCACTGAGGTAATACACCGGTCTCTGTATCAGTTTGCCCCCTTCTTCCCTCTCTAGTACAATGGCTACGCTGACTACCCGGTTGGTGGCAGCAACATACAGCAGCATAGGTTCCTTGGGCAACGGGGATGCCAACACGGGTGCTGTTGAGAGCATTCTCTTCAAATCGTTGAATGCCGCATCGGCCTGCGGGGTCCAAACGAATGTTTTGCTCTTTTTCATCAATTGGTACAGAGGCAAGGCCTTTTCTCCAAGTCGACTCACAAACCGGCTTAAGGATGCAAGACAACCAGTGAACTTCTGCACATCTTTGAGATGCACGGGCAATTTCATGCTCTCGATAGCTCGTATCTTACCCGGGTTGACTTCAATTCCCCGGCTTGAGATGAGGAAACCGAGTAACTTCCCTGCCGGAACGCCGAATGTGCACTTATCCGGATTCAACTTCATCCGGAATTTTCTTAAGTTCTTAAATGTTTCCCTCAGATCATCGATCATGAGGCTTTTTCTTTCGTTTTTATGACTATGTCATCGACATAGACCTCGGCATTCCGGCCTATCTGGTCATGCAAGCATTTCTGCATGCACCTCTGGTATGTAGCACCAGCATTTCTCAAACCAAAAGTCATGACACGATAGCAATAAGCCCGATATGGGGTAATAAAAGCAGTTTTCAATTGATCATCCGGATTCAAAGGTATCTGGTGAAAACCAGAATATGCATCTAAAAAGGTTAAGAGCTCACTCCCGGCAGTGGAATCGATTACTTGATCTATCCGGGGAAGTGGAAAGGGGTTCTTCGGGCATGCTTTGTTGAGGTTGGTGAAGTCGATGCACATGCGCCACACCTTAAGCAGGAGGGGGTCATCTTTCTTCTTCTCTACCAGGACCGGATTTGATATCCAATCCGGGTGCAGCACTTCCATTATGAATCCGGTGGCCAGCAGTATAGCAAGATGCTCCATGACGGCAGCTCTTCTTTCATCCGAAAGGCGCCTAGTCGGTTGCTTCACCGGCTTTGGATCCGGCCTAACAAACAGAGAGTGCTTAGCCAACTCCCTCGGAACACCTTGCAGATCGTCACTCGACCACGCAAAAGCATCCCGATTCTCACGGAGGAAGTCGACGAGCTCGCCTTCCTATTTGCTGTCCAGGTTGCTGCCACTGATAACTTGGCGCTCCGGGTTGCTGGGGTCTACCCCTACCTTCTTCGTCTCCTTATGTGGCTGGAATGATGCACCCTGCTCCGGTTCACCATCCCGGGCATTCCGAGTTGGGAGGTCTTGGCCATTGCCACCACCTGCTGGATCCTCTTCTTTTCTTCAGCGATCACGAGGGACTCGGCTAAGGACGAGCCGGCCGAAGCACACTCCATGGAGCGCTTGTGGTCTCCCGAGATGGTGATTATGCCGTTAGGACCCGGCATCTTCATCTTCAGGTAGCCCATGTGAGTCGAGATCATGAACTTGGCCAGGGCCGGCCTGCCGATTAGTGCGTGATACGGGCTTTCGAGGTCCACTACCTCGAATTCCAAGCTCTCGGTTCGGCAGTTCTCCCGAGTTCCAAATAGCACCTCAACCCAGATTTTACCCATGGGTGAGCAAGAGACTCCGGGCACAATGCCGTGGAAGGTCGTCTCGGTAGGTAATAAGGTGTTCATGGACACCCCCAGCTTCAGCATCGTATCCTTGTACATGATGTTAATGGCACTGCCATTGTCAATCAGAACCCGACTGAAGCGGACGTTGAGGCTTGGCCCGACAAAGGTTGGGTCTACCACCAAAGCGTATGCCCCCGGCTTAGGCATAACTCTGGGATGATCCTTCCGGCTCCAGGTGATCTCCATCTCAGACCAGTGCAAGAACTTGGGCACCGCCGGGATCACAGCGTTCACTTCCAGGGCACGCTGCCGCACACTCTTCCGGAAAGTGGGCTCGGTCACGAAGACCACATAGCTCTGATGTGCCTCCCGGTAGTTGCCTTGCTGATGTCTGGTTTGATTACTAGGGCCTGCACCATTGTCGTTCCGGGTGTGCACCACGTTCACCGGCCGAGGTGGGGGTCCTTGCTGAGGCTGATTAATCCGGATCGCGTTGGCTCCCGAAGTCGGAGGAGGAGGTCTCGGAATGTTGGGTCGAGATGCCGGAGCACTCGGCCGAATAGCCCCCGAGCTGCCCTCCTGCAATGTACGCTGATACCAGCTGCACTGCCGGGTGGAGTGGTTTGCCGGCTTGTTGGCCTCCAGGGTGTGGTAACAGCATGGCTTGTTCAGCATCTCTTCATACGTCAGGGGCTTCTTCTGGTCCACCCAAGTTTTCTGCACTTCCTGGCTCTGCCCCCAAGCCGGGCCATTTGTCTTCTGACGCTGATTGTTGCCGGCATCCTCTTGATCTCGGGTTACCGCTGTGACATGCTGTGCGGCATGGTGGTACTCGGGCTGATTTCTCTTCTGGCCAAAATCCTGGCGATCATGGCTCCTGCTCGATCCCGAACGCTGAGGTCCCGCATTCCTCCTGTTGGAGTCTCCGACATCCACCAGGGGTTGCATGGGATCTCCAAGCGTGTAGGTATCGGCGATGCGCATGGTCTCTGCCAAGGTTGCCGGCATCTTCCTTTGCAATTTCTGCCAAAGCATTGAGCCGTGCCGACATCCTTGCGCAAACCAGGAGATGGCCTGTGCCTCCACCACTCCCTCGCAAGAATTGCGAATGTTGCTCCACCGGGTAAGGTACTCCCGGTCGGTTTCGTTGCTCCTTTGCCTACAGATGGCGAGCTGTTGAGGCCTGTTTGGCCTTTTGTACGTGCTGGTGAAGTTGCTGATGAACGCCTCCTCGAAATCTAACCAGCAGTCTATGCTGCTAGCTCTCAAGTTGTTCAACCAGATTGTAGCAGGTCCTTCCAACATCTGCGGCACGTAACGTACCGCCCAGCGTCTGTTTCCACCGGCTATGCTTACTGCTGTTACATAGTCGGTCAACCAATCTTCCGGCTTCTTGCTGCCGTCATAGGTCTTAGCACCTCGGTTGAGCTGAAAATTCCTGACAGGTGGCTCCCGCATGATCCGGGGTCCAAAGCAAGCAGGTCCCGGAGGTCCTTGCTCTTCCACCAGCTCGGATTGATGAATTCGGTCGAGCCGGATTCTGGCATCGGCCGGATCCAGCTGCCTGGTTCCTATCCGAGATCCCAAAGGATTCTCATTGGGTTGGTACCCGAGCTGCTGCAACCTTGAGTCGCCATCGTTGTGCCTGTCTTGCACCGGGATCACAGCCTGTTGCGGGACAGAGGCGGCCTCCCTTCCTGGGTTTCTCTGAACATGTGGCGGATTCCGGGGTGGATTACCAGGGCTAGCCGGGTTATTGTTTACTACACCCCGGTCACCACCACCACGAGCGCTCTCTGCTTGCCCCGAGTTACGCTGTCCGGCTTGCTGGATACCGGCAAAGGCCGGGTCATAAGTCTGCAACTGCTTGTTTTTTCCGGAACCCCGACTGCGGCTCCGGCTCTTGCTCTTGCTTTTGCTTGGATGCGGGGAGGAGGCCTCTCCGTCCGATCGCTGGCTATCGGGCCTAGCTGAATGCACTTGGGATCCCGCCCCGGAGTTCTTTTTCTTGAAAGCCTGATTCTGTCGGTTGGCCTCGACTACCAACTCATTCACCCGCTCCTGCTGCTTGCGCAGAGCCTCACCGGATAGCCCAGCCAGCTCCGCCATGGCGGCTTCAGCAGCCCTAAGAGTTTTTGCCGGGGAACTGTATATCGGCTTCCCCGCCGAGATCATGCTACCCGCCTGACTCGTTGCGGCCCCACCGGCCAGCTCATCATTCACTATTCTGCCTTTCTTGCGCAGATCCGCGATGCGTTTGTCCCGGGAGTCTATCTTAAGGAACCCGTGAGCTGCATTGTACTCCCGGAGGCTAGCATTGAGCTCACGCCGGATCTCGGCGATCTCTTGCGCTTCGGCGAGTAGCAACCTACGCTGCTCATCCAGGTCAGCCGAAGTGGCTTGGGTGTCTGCTTCAGCTGTCACGGGCACAGACAACTTGGCCACCAGACCCGAGAGGGGATCCGGGCGACGATGTGGCTGGGATGGCTGCGGATCGCCGTCTCGGGCCGCACCTCTCTCCTGAGGGGGCTTGGCCAAACGAACATGGCCGCTACCGGCATCGCCGTCGGCATCCTGGTACTCCTCCTCGGCCATCCCGACCATCATGACTGCGACGGAACTCGGGGAGCGACCGGCACACGGACCCCGAGTGGCGCAGAGCATGGGAGGATCCTCAGCATCCAGAACAACATCCGGGTAGCTGCAGATAACCTCGGTGGCGACGTAAGTGGTGAAGGCACCGAAGTCAATGATGCACCCGTTCACAGGGAAGGGTTTGTTCCGGAAGCACCCTGCGTTGTCGCTGACGAAGTCCATCTCGCCTAGCCTTACGACACGGCCAGAAAGAACCCGGATATCGAAGTGAACGGGGGAGCCCGTCCGGATGTGTACACCAGCCAACGCCTCTGTCGGCCCCACGGTGGGCGCCAACTGTCGTGGTGGTGTCACGGCAGATGCCATAGGATGGCTAATGTGTGGGGCCGATGGACGTTGGTGGATCCGGGGAGGGATAGCGAGCTGAAGAGCTCACACGGGGAGGATCCCGGTGTAACCGAGATCTCCCAAGAACGAGAAACAAGATCAGTGTATGAGGGAGAAGATCTAGCAAATAAGAACAAATGCACGAAGGCACATAACACACACCCGATATACCCAGGTTCAGGGCCCTCGTGAGGAGGTAACACCCCTACTCCTGCCTTTCCTCTCAATATAAGTGTGATACAAGGGCTACAACTTGTTCTTAGAACTCTTGAGGTGAAGAACAATAAGAACTAGATGAACTCAAGGGAAGATGAAGTAAATGCTCTAGGAGTAAATGAGACTATAGCTTTGGCTCCCAAGTTGGTCTCTTTTTCACAGGAGCAGTTATGGCGCCTTTTATAGAGTTCCGACCAGGAGGGCCGGAAACCCTAATCCGGCTTGGCCCCACCGGAGAGGCCTAACCGTTATGTCGACACCGGCTAGTGCGACCTAGTCGCCGTGCTATCCGGTGTAGCCCCTTCGTCATCACTCCGGCAAGGACAGCAGGCGCCGTCCTGGGACATCAATGTCCCCCTATCAGAGACAGGACATGTCTTTGCCCATCCCGGATAGCCTTTTCCGGATTGCCGGGCTAGGCACGTCGTGTCTTGTCATACCGTTGTCGTACCGGCTGACGCGCTCCCGTGTCAGGCGGGAGGTGACCCTACTTCCGTGTCAGGCGGGAGGTGACCATGCTTCCGTGTCAGGCGGGAGGTGACCATGCTTCCGTGTCAGACGGAACGGTACTTCCCCCCGCATCAGGCGGGAAAGTCTACTGCAGACCGTTGACGGCCTACCGGGATCCCTCATGCCAGTCACCTTCTTGCTTGACCTTACGCGTCCTTCCTGCACAAGTCTAGGACCGAGATAAATGTTCCGGTTAGCAGTTACCCGGATTACCTATCCGGTGAGACCGAGTACCTCTCCTTCCGGGAGTCTTCTCGGAGCCATAAAGTCCAAGGCCACTCCCGGACACATTCGAGTTCCTCTTAGGATGAGTATCTCTAGGCCTAGCCTCCCGAAGATGTCTTAGCCTACCAGCAAAGACATCTTCGAGAAGCTAGTTCTTAGAGGAACCACCCGCTGATGCTTGTGCCGTTCTGAGGGCTCGGGGTGGCTATTTATAGCCTCCAGAGATGACCCTTCCGCCTGCCAGGAGGCACTTTGCACTCTACCAGCTCTGAAAGGTCAAGTTGTCCCTTCAGTGCACTAAGGGGTGGCCCTTGCTCTCGCCAAAGGTCAAGCTCTGTTGCTGCACTGTTGAATTGCGCCGGGTTCTGCCCTACCCGGGGGGCAGCCCCCCGACAAGAGTACAGAAGGTGACATAGGCAACAGTAGTGATTAGACCCCATTAGTCAAATCATCTACAGTGTACCGTGAATAGTGATTCTTGTCCCCTTGTCCCCTGCTTGTCCCTGGGCTCTCCTATATAAAGGGCACCAGGGGGAGGGTGAGAGAGAGGCCACCACCCCACCACTTCATTTCCCCCCTTTCCATTTGCTCTCAAAACCTCATGGAGGTATGTCTAGCAACTCGTGGAGCGTGTTGTAGCCCGGATATTAAGAGGGGAAATACACCGAGTAGGCTAGATGCTGCAGTAGGGGTTTTATCTCCTCACGAGAGCCCCGAAGCAGGGTAAATAATTGTGTCACCGTGTCAGTTGAGTTTACCTGCGCGCGAGTTCATCGCGCAATCCCTCCCCGAGATCCCCTAGCGTCCATCGGCCCCACACATTAGCCATCCTATGGCATCTGCCGTGACACCACCACGACAGTCGGCGCCCACCGTGGGGCAGAGTGGCGCTTGCGGGAACAATTTCGTACGGGACCCGACATCCCAAACCGGGATCCAAAAACCGGGATCCTTACGCTGCGGGCAGTGGTCACTCACATCCTGCGCCGCGGGTAGCGGTCACCGGAATCCCAAAATCCGGGATCCCTACGCTGCGGGCAGTGGTCACTGACATCCTGCGCTGCGGGTAGCGGTCACCGGCATCCCAAAATCCGGGATCCTAAATCCGGGATCCCTACGCTGCGGGCAGTGGTCACTGACATCCTGCGCCGCGGGTAGCGGTCACCGGCATCCCAAAATCCGGGATCCTAAATCCGGGATCCCTACGCTGCGGGCAGTGGTCACTAACATCCTGCACCGCGGGTAGCGGTCACCGGCATCCCAAAATCCGGGATCCTAAATCCGGGATCCCTACGCTGCGGGCAGTGGTCACTGACATCCTGCGCCGCGGGTAGCGGTCACCGGCATCCCAAAATCCGGGATCCTAAATCCGGGATCCCTACGCTGCGGGCAGTGGTCACTGACATCCTGCGCCGCGGGTAGCGGTCACCGGCATCCCAAAATCCGGGATCCTAAATCCGGGATCCCTACGCTGCGGGTAGTGGTCACTGACATCCTGCGCCGCGGGTAGCGGTCACCGGCATCCCAAAATCCGGGATCCTAAATCCGGGATCCCTACGCTGCGGGAAGTGGTCACTGACATCCTGCGCCGCGGGTAGCGGTCACCGGCATCCCAAAATCCGGGATCCTAAATCCGGGATCCCTACGCTGCGGGAGTGGTCACTGACATCCTGCGCCGCGGGTAGCGGTCACCGGCATCCCAAAATCCGGGATCCTAAATCCGGGATCCCTACGCTGCGGGCAGTGGTCACTGACATCCTGCGCCGCGGGTAGCGGTCACCGGCATCCCAAAATCCGGGATCCCTACGCTACGGGCAGTGGTCACTGACATCTTGCGCCGCGGGTAGCGGTCACCGGCATCCCAAAATCCGGGATCCCTACGCTGCGGGCAGTGGTCATTGACGTCCCTGTGCCGCGGGTTGAGGTCGCTGACATCCCTGCGCGGCGGGTTGAGGTCGCCGGCATCCCTGCGCCACAGGTTGAGGTCGCCGACATCCCTGCGCTGCGGGTAGAGGTCTCCGACATTCCTGCGCCGTGGGTAGAGGTCACCGACATCCCTGCACCGCGGGTGGAGGTCATCGACGTCCCCGCATCGCGGAAACCGGTCGTCGACATCCCAAACCGGCATCCCTGCATCGCGGGAACCAGCCGCCAGCGCCTGCCCCAACACTCATCATCAACGGACCGCTGGCAGCTGCACACCAGTTACCCGGGTTATGTCGCCTCCGACATCCCCAACCGCTCATGTGCTCCGTGAGTATCGTCATGTGTACCTTGCATTTATGTTATCTTAAATTTGTTCGGGAACTGCCCATGCATGCTTAGTTTAATTGTTTACCCGGGAACGAGATATTGTAACCCGGGGGCTGCCCTGTTTCACCCGTTTGTCATCTATAAGTTTTTCCCCGAGAGCAAGATGTCTTGACCCGGGGACTGGCTTGTTGTTTAGTTCTACCTGGCAAGCTTAGTCGATAGAGTAATTCGCTTTATATCTATTTATATGCTTGTTGTATCTTGCTTCTTGTTGTGTCATTGGTGAGCGGGTATCCCGAAATTAGACTCGGGGACTGCCGTGCTCCTTTGTCTTCCTGCTGTATCTGTAAATTTACCTGGGGACTCGGTGAAACCGGTATCCCCATGCCTGCTTCGGCGGCTAGTTGTATTCTTGTGTCTCGTGTGAGATTCTCTTGGGCATGTCGTTTAAAGTTTTCACTTGCATCAAATATTTGTTATACATACCTGTCTGCGCTAACATTAAAAGGGGGATGTTGGTTTTTCCGAGATGGTACTCATGCTGGTTTTTCCGAGATGGTACCCATGTTGGTTTTACCGAGAGGATATTCATGTCAAAAATTCTGGAGATATCGGTCATTATATTGGTTATCTTGGATCTATCTTATGGTTGGTTATTTTCTCAAGATATATTGCATATGATCTGTGGTATCAGTTGGCCCATGTATCGCGGTATCATGCACAATTTCCAGATCGCCGTTTATTTCGGTTCGCCAATATATCATGGCATACGGCAATATCTCCAGATCGCTATTTATGTCGTTTCGCCAACATATCGGGGCATCATACCATATCTCCAGATCCCCGTTTATTTCGGTTCGCCAAGGTATCATGGCATCGGGCAATATTTCCAAATCGTCATTTATTTCGGTGTATCAAAGTTCGCCAAAGGCAACACCTGAGATACCAAAACTCCTGTGATATGCTCGAAGTGGCCGAGATACCGAAACACCTGTGATACGCCCAGAGTGGCCGAGATACCGAAACATATGTGATACGCCCAGAGTGGCCGAGATACCGAAACATGTGTGATATTCCCAGAGTGGCCGACATACCAAAATACCGAGACACCCGAGATACCTATGTGACATTGTGTTTGGTTGGAGGCGTCTGTGTCGGTATATGCCCAGAGTGGCTAAACGCCGGCACATGAGACTCTGTGTTGGTATACGCCCAGAGTGGCTAAAGGCCGGCACATGAGGCGCCCGTGTCGGTATACGCCCAAAGTGGCTAAACGCCGGCATGTGTTATGTGTTTATGTCAGACCGGCTGTGGCCGAAGACATCTATGTCGGTAAAACGCCCAGAGTGGCTAAGGAACCGGCATATGATTGTATTTTTGAAGGTACTCGGTGGAGCAAGTGAAGACGACAAGGTTGGTGTTTTTTCTAAGTCCGCGCGCGACTCTGGGAGTCCCCCGCAGACTCGGGGACTAGTGTCGGGGATGTAATCCCCGGGACCCCTAATAAACGCGGCATCTGGTATGGAGATTTCTTGGTGGCTATTTGATTTTTAAGTTTATGCGCGATTCTGCGAATCCCCCATAAACTCGGGGACTAGTGTCGGGGGTGTACTCCCCCGGTACCCTGAAGGTATGGGGTTGTTGTCTTAATATTGCAGATATAATTGCATTTAAATGAAGAACGAGTAAAGAAAAAAGAGGAAAAGACGTCCCAGGCCGAGTTGGGCGATGCCCGGCCCGAAATCTCCCTTACTGGGCCGACTTCCCCAGCGATGGCCCCAGATCTTTGGCTCGGTTGACCGAGATGGGATCTCGATCTCCCTCGTCCTCGACCTCTTCTCATCCCGCTCCCGACAACGCCGCACCTGACCTCCCCTGCCTCGGCTCCGGCCGGAGCTCGTCCCGGAGCATCTCCAAGCCCCCGCAGCACGCCCGACATCGACGCCTCCCCGACATCCTCAGGCCCGGCGTCTCCCCCGACCCCGGCGGGCTCCGCCCGGCTTCCTCTCCCCATCGCTTCCCCGACAGCCCGCGCCGACCTTGCCCGCGACTCGGGCGCCGCCGTGCCCACGCCTGGCCAGCATCGCCGCCTCCCCCTCAACCTCGGTCGCATCCCGGCAAGGCCGAGAACTACTCCGGCCGCCCGAGGCTGTGCCCGGATCCCTCGACGTAGCAGGCGCCGCTAGCCTGCCATTTTCCTCCCCCGAGCTCAACGACCCCGCACCGCCGCATCGGACGCCACCGGCTGCCACGGCCACCACCGCCACCTCGGTCGCCACCGTCTTCCCCGACCTAGGTAGCCCGAGCGCGCCTCCAAGCTCGCGACCCCAACGGGCACTCCCAGCCTCCTCCTCGATCTGCCCGGCGTCGAGCACCCACGGACTCGCCTGGGTACCCGTCTCGACTCCGGCCGCGCCGTCCTCGGCCTCGCCGGCGTGGTGATGTGCCCCAGACTCGGTCGACCCCACCCCGGCATGCCCCTGGCAGCGTCCGACATCGCCGGCTTCCCCTGCAGCTCAGCAAAATAGTGGTCTACTCCGACAGTTTGACTAATCCGGTTTTGTCATGGGACAAACCGAGTTCACCTTTGCCCGATATTCATTGCTGCTACAGGGAGATAGAAGAAGACTAAAAGGATGACCTGAGGGGAGCTGCTGGACAGGGCAAGGACGCGGGAAGAAGGAGTCGTACCTGTCTGCAGCATGGCACTGCGTGGTTACACTGTAGCAGATGTGACTAGAGTTGTCGTGGTGGTGTCACGGCAGATGCCATAGGATGGCTAATGTGTGGGGCCGATGGACGTTGGTGGATCCGGGGAGGGATAGCGAGCTGAAGAGCTCACACGGGGAGGATCCCGGTGTAACCGAGATCTCCCAAGAACGAGAAACAAGATAAGTGTATGAGGGAGAAGATCTAGCAAATAAGAACAAATGCACGAAGGCACATAACACACACCCGATATACCCAGGTTCAGGGCCCTCGTGAGGAGGTAACACCCCTACTCCTGCCTTTCCTCTCAATATAAGTGTGATACAAGGGATACAAGTGTGATACGCGGGAAGAAGGAGTCGTACCTGTCTGCAGCATGGCACTGCGTGGTTGCACTGTAGCAGATGTGACTAGAGTATAGAAGGTGACATAGGCAACAGTAGTGATTAGACCCCATTAGTCAAATCATCTAAAGTGTACCGTGAATAGTGATTCTTGTCCCCTGCTTGTCCCCTGGGCTCTCCTTTATAAAGGGCACCAGGGGGAGGGGGAGAGAGAGGCCACCACCCCACCACTTCATTTCCCCCCTTTCCATTTGCTCTCAAAACCTCATGGAGGTATGTCTAGCAGCTCGTGGAGCGAGTTGTAGCCCGGAAATTAAGAGGGGAAATACACCGAGTAGGCTAGATGCTGCAGTAGGTGTTTTATCTCCTCACGAGAGCCCTGAAGCAGGGTAAATAATGGTGTCACCGTGTCAGTTGAGTTTACCTGCGCGCGAGTTCATCGCGCAATCCCTCCCCGAGATCCCCTAGCGTCCATCGGCCCCACACATTAGCCATCCTATGGCATCTGCCGTGACACCACCACGACAATCCACATAAGCCTGACCCGTGGAGTAGGAGCTGCCACCAAGGTCACTCTCAATCTGAGACCACGGAGCCATAGAACCCTGGTTCCACTGAGCATAGGAGAGAGGAGCAGTGAGATCAGCAGGAGCAGCAGAGCTAGACGCGTGGTGAAGAATTAACTGTTGATCATGAGCTAGCTGGCGGCGATCCTTGTAGGCTGTGTATTGTTCCTTACGAATATCAATGTTCATGCAGAGGACGTTGCGCTGGAACCAGTTCAGTTTCTTCATCTTTCCTGAGGTGGAGGGAGCATGAGAGGGGGCAGCAGCCCTGCGAGCATCTCCCATGAAGGAGCCATCCCTGGTGGACCGAGAGGTGGGCACACTCTAAGGCATAGCCACGGTCTTCTTCTCATATAGCTTCTTGAAGTCATGAACCTCTGACTCATCATCACTGAAAGTATGCTCTGGGAACTTGGACTTGATGAGCTTCATGATGTAAGGAGCATATGAGATAGTGCCTGTAGAAGTCATGGCTTCAAACATCTCATTATGGAGATAGTCCATCACATCAACACTCCAATCCGCAGTCTCATCCGTGCTCATAGCAATGGTGTGTGCATGCAGAAGCAGGTTGCACAGAGGAGACACCACATTGTCTTTGTTGCCACCACTTGGATCAATGTTCTCCCGGAAGATGCACAAAATAATATCATAGAGAGGGAGCAGGTTCCGAGCAAGACCAGGGGTTGCACCCCTATCATAGAGATGTGCGGTATCCTTCTTGTTGAGCCGATAGGAGTGGTGCATGCGGTAACCTTGAGGATTGTCTCCATCAAACTTGTAACCCAAAACCTTGGCAAACTCATACCAATCAGACTCGCAATAAGTGTCTCCTGTCATCCACTTAATGGTCTTCTTCGAATCACCCTTCATCACAAGAGTGGCAAAGAACTGCATCACAAGCTGAGAGTTGTAGTTGCACCGAGTGACCACAAGCCTTTCCAAACCCATGGTCTTGACAATATGAATGGCCTCAGCAAAAGTGGCCTTGGACTGAAGAGCTCTAAGGTTGTAAGGCTGCATCTTGCGAATAGGCTTGGAGAGAGTATAAAAGACGTCCTTAAGGACGTATTCTTGCTCAATGCACCAAAAGCTGCGATCATCCAGAGTCTCATCCCTTGGCTTGAGAAACCAGTCTCTCTTACGGAACTGAGAGTAGTCCACAACCGACATCTCAGTATATGGCTGACGAGCAGTGGGAGGAGGGGTGGTTTCCTTCCTTTTCTTGGACTTGGGCCTGCTAGGAGAACTTTCTTTGGCCTTGGTATGCTTGAGGAGGAGGCTGCTGGCCCTTTACCACGGACCTTCCGAATGACAGACCTCGAGAGCCTCCCACTCTCCTCCGCGAGAATAGGGCTCCCACTCGAATCACCTTTGAATATAGCAAAGGTAGGTAGCAAAAGATGAGTACACACAAGACAGGAGTGCATACATACATTAGAGAGGCATTAGGTTGATCACATATAGTAAACATTAGGAAATTCCGGTCTGTCGAAACAGTGCAGATTTTGAGATTAGATATGTCTAAAACTAGATCGATCCAACAAAATACGAAACTAATGTACATATACTGCAGGGAATGACACTAGGAATAACCTCTACCAAGCAATTTCAAAACAAATAACCCCACATCTAGATCCAAGTGCAAGCACCTAGGGTTAGCGAAAAGTGGAGTTACCCTCATCTATTGAGTACATTGCTTGGAGGAGAAGGTTCCCGGGACGAAGGAGAACCAGATCCGGCCGGGGGAAGAGATCCCCCGCGGTTGGAAGGCTCCGGGAGATCTTGGGCCGGCTGGGGCGGCGATTTTGGAGAGAGGGAGGTCGGGGTGGAAGAAGAACTGGAAACAGTTCTTCACCCCGAGCCTCCCTAATAATTTTTTAGACAAACCTTCCGACCAGAAATTCCGAGTGTGACTTACACCGGAAATTCCGATTCACCGGAAATTGCTATAGTAACTTTGCACCGGAAATTCCGATCCACAGGGGAGCCGGAAATTCCGACCAGCCGAACCAAACTTCTAGATTTCAAACGGATGACTTGTGTGTAATAGAGAGAAATGTTTTCAGGTGAGAAAGGGCTTAGGATATATTTCCAAACTGTCATTGGTACACCATACTCAACTTACAACAACCCAAATGAAACAAAAGCGCCAAGTTGAGTAGGTTTCCCACATGCCAGAAAAAGAGGTCAAATAGCAACAATAAGCTCCAAATAAATCCAACTCTTCAAATAGGAGAGGTCGGTGGCCGAGGCCACCATGTAGGAGTGTAGGGCATGTCACCGCGAAGATGTATCTTGGGTACATAACCAATACTCGTCGTTTTAGCTCATTAGTCATAGGAATGAATATAGAGATAAAAGAACACTTGTTATCGGCATAATGGGGGGAGGGATGGTCCAATGTATTAGGACCGCACTCCCCCTATTTCCATGCCTACATCTAAACAAGATAAGATGCAATTACGTCCTAGGAGAGTGCGCAAACGATCAAGCTAAGGACCTCGAATCAATGATATTGAGCTCATTCCTCAAAAAGCAAAACCTTCCTTCCTCAAGGGGCTTCGTGAAGATATCCGCCAATTGATCCCTTGTGCCCACATATGATAAGTCAATGTCTCCTCGGGCCACATGATCTCTTATGAAATGGTGGCGGATCTCAATATGCTTGGTTCTTGAATGTTGCACCGGGTTGTAAGCAATCTTTATGGCACTTTCATTGTCACATAGAAGAGGCACTTTGTCGCAATCGACTCCGTACTCCTTTAAAGTTTGCATCATCCATAGCAATTGAGTGCAACAACTTGCGGCGGCAACATACTCGGCTTCGGCGGTGGAGAGAGATATATAATTTTGCTTCTTCGAAGACCAACTTACCAAGGACCTCCCAATAAATTGACAAGCGCCGGAGGTTGACTTCCTATCATCTTGATCTCCCGCCCAATCGGAATCCGAGTACCCACATAATGAGAAATGTGCATCCTTGGGGTACCACAATCCAAAGGTTGGGGTATAAGCCAAATATCTAAAGATTCTCTTGACCGCCATATCATGGCTTTCTTTAGGAGCCTCTTGATATCTTGCACACACTCCTACAGCTAGCACTATATCCGTTCTAGATGCACAAAGGTAAAGAAGAGATCCAATCATGGAGCGATATACCTTTTGATTCACATCCTTACCCTTGGGGTTGAGCTCAAGGTGGCATTTGGTTTGCATTGGGGTAGAGGCACCCTTGAGCTCAAGCAACCCGTACTTCTTGAGCATGTCTTGAATGTACTTTGCTTGGTTGATAAACGTTCCTTCCTTCAATTGTTTGATCTCAAATCCTAGGAAGAACTTCATCTCACCCATCATAGACATCTCAAACCTGTCAGTCATAAGCTTGGAGAATTCTTCGTTAAATGCTTTGTTAGTAGACCCAAATATAATGCCATCCACATATAATTGATAAATGAAAAGCTCTCCATTTACTTTCTTGGTGAAAAGGGTTGGGTCGATTTCCCCAACTTGGAACCCACGGTATACAAGTAGTTCTCTAAGGTGCTCGTACCACGCACGTGTGGCTTGTTTAAGGCCATAGAGTGCCTTATCTAACTTGTAGACATGGTTCGGATACTTGAGGTCTTCAAACCCCGGTGGTTGCTTAACATAGACAAGTTCATTTAGTGGAACATTAAGAAAAGCGGATTTAACATCTATTTGGGTTCTCCTTGCCTATGTCTCTCATCATAGCTTAAAAGACCTTCTTGGGTTCCACCATGGAGATGTGAGCTTGATGTTCACTAAAGCTTGCAAGTTGTCTTCGGGTAGAGACCTTTCTTCTCACATCACCAAGCACCTTGTCAAGAGATAGAGCTCTTAATTCTTGTGAGGTGCCAACCCAATTCAAGCGGCGGAGTGGGAGGGATCGCTTGATCATCTTGATCATTCATGTCTCCGCCTTGACTGTCTTGATGGCCTTGATCAACCATTGGAGTGACGTCCAGACGTCCAGACGTGGGGGAGTAGGTTGATCTTGGCCTTGCTGCGAGCTGCCACCGGGAATGTCTGTAGGACCGGATATTCCGGGTTCAGTATGGACCAGAAATTCCGAGTCACCGGAATTTCCGACTCCAGTTTGAACCGGATTTTCTAGTCCTACGGAAATTCCAGGAGCAGCTGGAGGATCTTGTGCTTCTTGTTAGCTAGGCGTGTTGTGCACGGTGTTGTTGTTGGGTGTTTCTTGTGTTGGAGTATCCACCACTTGAGTAGAGCTTGATCCTTGTTGAGCAACCTCATAATAGACTTCAACGGGGCGGTGGACTCCCAACCCCATCCTTCGGATAGCATCTTCAGGTTGATCATCACCTACATCAGAAACACCACCTTGCTCCACAAGGGAGTCGTCATTCTCCTCAAACACCACACTACAAGTTTCTATGATAATGCGCGAGGCCTTATCATAGACTCTATAAGTATGGGATTCGGAACCGTAGCCCACAAATGTCCCTTCAAGAGACTTAGAATCAAACTTGCCCAAACGCACACCTTTGATGAGATAGAAACACTTACAACCAAAGACTCGGAAGTAAAAGATATTGGGCTTGTTCCCGGTAAGCACTTCATACGGAGTCTTCATGAGTCCTTTGCGAAAGAAGAGTCGGTTGGATGAATTGCAAGCGGTGTAGACGGCTTCGGCCCAAAAGTTGTGAGGGGACTTGAACTCGGCCATCATCGATCTTGCCATCTCAATAAGTGTGCGATTCTTCCTTTCGGCTACACCATTTTGTTGGGGAGTATAAGCAGCGGAATATTGATGACGAATCCCTTCTTCACTAAGAAACTCGTTCAAGGTGTAGATCTTGAACTCAGAACCATTCTCACTTCTTATCACCAAGATAGGGACATCGTGTTGACGTTGAGCTTCATTGGAGAAGTCGATGATAGTTTGTTGAGTCTCCACCTTCGACTTGAAGAAGAAAACCCATGTGTATCTTGAATAGTCATCAACAAACACCAAGCAATATTTCTTTCCACCAAGACTAGCTTCCGGAATGGGACCAAAGAGGTCAACATGGAGAAGCTCCAAAACCCTTGTTGAAAAAATAATGGTCTTGCTTGGATGGTGAATGTCATGCATTTTTCCTTCAACACAAGCCCTACACATTCGATCCTTCGAGAAAGAAACATGATCTTTTAGTCCTAGGATATGGCCACCCTTGTGGAAACTTTGCAAAGTCCTCATGTTGACATGGGCTAGTCGGCGATGCCATAGCCAACCCAAGTCCGCCTTAGCGAATAGGCACATTGCATGGGAAGTGGTGACTCCGGAGAAGTCAACCACATAGAGCTCATTCTCAATGTACCCAACGAAAGACACATTGAGAGACTTGCTCCGCATAAGGATAACCATTTCCTTTTCGAAGACAACGGTATAACCCAAACAAGTTAAAGAATGGACCGAGATCAAGTTGAAACCTAGGGACTCGACAAGCAAGACATTCACAAGTGTGATGTCCGGTGCCACTACCACCTTGCCGAGCCCTATTACCTTAGACTTTGAATTGTCACCATATGTAACGGTCATTTGATCATCATTAGGCTTCAACTCCGTTGCAATCTCCTTGCTTCCGGTCATATGACTAGTGCACCCACTATCAATTATCCATTTCGATCCTTCGGAAGCAAGGCCCTACACACAATCAATTCTTTGATTTAGGTACCCATTTTGCAATGGGTGCATTTTGGTTAGCAACAAGGGTCTTTGGGACCCAAATAGCATATTCATGAAGGGGTTACGGTGCAGAAAACAATAATTTTTCTAGCGAGCGAAACCCTAACTAGCCAGGATCTATCTATCTAGTACATGTGATAACGGTGGCGGAACGGGTTACATTACCTCCATGTAGACCGATAGCGGGGATTACGCTCCCGCACAAGCGTTGACGATGAAGTCGTACGTAGCCGACATCGAGGTCGCGGAGAACTTGCCGCGATGTCGGAGTCGATGACGCCGGGGTGTCGACGATGATCTGCGTCGACGGGCGTCGGGCGGAAGAAGGCAGAGCACCAGCGCCGGGGCTGGCGCGCCGGCAGCAGAGGGGGGTGGCGCGGCGGCTGCAGGGGGGCGAGACGACGTCGCCCAAGCTCCTCAATAGAGTAGCCTCCGAGCACTCGCAAACATACGGAGCCTAGCGACAACTCCCGGTCATTCAGATCCAGCTGAAATCGCAGGAGTAGATCTTATCTGGAATCCCGTAGAGCAACGGCGCTCTGCGGTATGGCTTAGGTGGAGAGAGACCCCCTTCCTCAGCTCGGCGCGGCTCCAACTTGGGAACCACGGGATCGAGAGAGAAATTGGGAATTAACTGAATTTCCTATCAATTAAATCAATTAATATGCCTTGCTATATAAAGGGGGAAGGGGTGTGCCAACCCCCTTGGCTCCCCCATGTGGGACTAAAGGAGGAGAGGGGGGGAGGCCGGCGCACCCTCCTAGTCCAACTCGGACTAGGGGCCCAAGCCCCCCTTTTCCTTGCTTGGTGCGGCTCCCCCTTCTTGGGCCCTCTCAGGGCCCATTTAGGTGGGAGCCCCCTTTTTCCTTTATTTAATTAATATTAAATTAATATAAAAATCCCATTAATTCATAATTAATATATTTATATATAATTCAATATCCCATGACTCCGAAACTATTTTGGAACCACCCGAACAACTTTCGGACATTCTCGGAACCCTTCCATAGCTCCCCGGAACACCTTCCGGACCACCGGAACTCTTTCCGGATCATTTCTTTCTCTCCAATAAAAACCTATAAAATTCCAGAACCTATCTCCTAGCGTCGCTAAGACTCCAGACATGGTCGAGACACTCCGCTCACCAATGATCGTCAGGGATACCTGGAAATATATGACGACCCCTGTGCATTCCACGAATATCGTCGTTGAACCATAAGTATGACATTCATTCCCTTTGTCTCTGCGATACTACCTTGTCCGAGATATGATCGTAGACACACCGATGCC
The DNA here is from genome assembly GCA_026929855.1 of Poa annua. NCBI lineage: Eukaryota > Viridiplantae > Streptophyta > Magnoliopsida > Poales > Poaceae > Poa > Poa annua. The sequence continues at coordinate 72,548,522 of CM049432.1, read as the reverse complement.
TTTGCTGTATCTCGTTACCGACGAAGGTTATTAACTCGTCTGCGATATTACATCTCCATGACCTAGTCATAAGCTGCGCAGCTATATAGATGCAATATCACCAAGTGGGCCCAGAGTATCTCTCCATTATAAGAATGAACAAATCCCGCTCTTGATCCTTACGTCTCGATGCTCTTTCGGAATACCCAAGATGGACACCGTTATTGTCATGCTATATAAGACACAACGTTTGATGCTCTCGAAGCACTCCTACGAAGCAACAATAAGTACGGTCTCACGGTCTAAGGAATAAGCTATCACACTCTTATCTATTGCAAATGACAACCATCGTAATACGATCTTATTGCAATACTTTGCGTATGTCCACCACCTTATTCTATTAACAAGATGACCCCACTGTCAACCGACGTCATTGTCCTTGATCGGGAATCTCGATCAACTGTTGCCCAATGGACTAGCTCATATAGAGGCTTGCTAGGGACCTGGTTGTCTATGTATCACACGTGTATTAATAATTCCGATTAATACAGTTATAGCATAATACATAAACCTATTATAAACTTATGAGATAACGCAATAAATACTACTTATTTATTTGCCTCTAGGGCATATCTCCTTCAGTCTCCCACTTGCACTAGAGTACAAATAAACTAGTTGCATTTTACTTTATCAGAATCCCTTATCAAATAAGAATCATTTGATAATGCTTGCTCGTGGAAAAGTGTTACTGTACAATCCATGATTGTACACGCTTTTGCGATTCACGGATATTAACTTGCTTGATATCACCATGTTGTCTAACAACATATATATATATATGCAAATACCGTAACTAAGTGAGACTTCTGCTTCCCAGCGCTTACTCTGATTATACTAACCAGATAACTGCCCTGAAAAACACACTCAGCCATGCAGAGCCCCTTGTAACAATTACAAACTCGCCATATCTACATACTTTCACATCAATGTAGAAAACTTGACGTTCAAATGTCAACCCCTTAACTAACGCATATCTACTTCCAATAAATTCCAAATTTACTTTCATAACTGCTCTTATTCCAAGAACATCGGTTATATTTCATCGAGCAGATAATATGGTTTCTGTATGATGTCTAATATTACATAATAGACCCACATGTCATACAACCGTTACCTTCACGCATCATTACTCTTAATGACCAATTGGATTCCAAAGGACCATCCTTTTGATTCTATTCTGACTCCTCAGATATAATACAAAACAACTCGATTAACTATTTAAAATTCCCGTTCTATATCAAAATAGACACTGACTTTCAAATAGTTTCACAACTTCATCCTATATTATTGGTACATTTTCACAATGTGTTAACTACACAAAATGAATTCGACTCCCACTCAAAATATGTTTCCACATATTTGACAACACGAGCTCCCACTCAAAAACAGGTTATCCACATATTTGAGTTCCTAAGCTCCCACTCAAAAATATGTCCTTCACATATTTCTCCTGAGTGAACTAACTATGACTCCCACTTAAATCGACATCTTGGGTAAACCAAAAACATTGATCTACTATCAATTCGAATTTTAATACAAACTACAGTATTACATTAATACAAATCCCCAGACTTCAAGCATGTCTACATAAATGTAGTCAACAAATTTGATCTTGTCCAAGACACATTTCTTAACAAGACATGCTACCACGTCTTTCTTATAGTCACATTTATCATACAACACCTTATATGACGATTAAACAATCTTATTCCTCTAATAAGAATTGCAGCAACAATTACTCTCTTAATCCTTTTAAAACGTAACTTGGATTTCCAGGCTCAAAAACCTTTGTTCGTATTCCGATATTTTCTCAACTCTCTTTGTATTCATAAAGTGCACCTTGATCTGTCAACAAGATCTGAAATACTTAATACAGTGCTGTGACCTGACAGCAATATTAAATATAACAACACTTTATTTCGAAGTTTTTTCATGAAAATAATATGATCTTTATGAAGAGGATTGCAAGCAGAAAACAATTTTCTAGTCTCCCTCACTCTTAATCACTAAATTTTCAGTGGCAGACATATACTCTTTGGAACATCTTCCAACATAAGTCTGACACTTTATTCCAAACTTCTAATTTTAATCCATACACCATAATTCGAAAAGTCATCTTTTCTTGGAATTACATAGACAACAAACTGAACTTTGTTTCTATTTGGTTTTGGAATACACTCTCATCCAATGTGAGCAATCTTCAAAGAACCACTCATGTATATTCCGAATTACCGCATAATCATATACATGTCGACACTACTGTCGATCCTACGAATTCTCGTTTGAGAAAAATATCTATTTTCTAAAGTGGACATCGACTATAATGTTTCGAACGTATTAGGAGATTCTAAGACTGATTCTGACAGGCCACACTTTATTTTAAAAATAGAGCATGATTATAATTCCCCATATATCACTATATATGACATTATAATTCAGTGAAGCAAATTTCCACAAGTCTCTTGTGTTGAAAACATAATCCAAAATACTGTCCTTGATCGAATTCTGTGAATACAATGTTCACAGATCTTTCTTCTGAAAAACCCCATTTGATCTATTATCAAATTAATCTCAGACTCCATGATTCATCGGGCAAATACTCCTATTTGCCAAAGTCATGGCGGAATTCGGATCAAGCCATAAACACCATTAATTAATCATTAAAAATGACACTCAATTAATTTCCGCTAGTATTGCAACTTCAATACTTGATTTCAAGCTTAATCAACTCAGCACTCGAAATACTTAAATGGACCAAAGACATCCATTACTTCTTTCATTGCTTTTATGACTAAACTCGACGATGTTTATTCTAGCAATAGAACCTTTGTTCATGGGACAAGATATATTATCATATCTACAATTATGAATACTTATCATACAATCAATGTAACTGAGATGTGGAAACTTTATTCATAAGATAAAACAACTGACTTGTTCCATAACATAAAACAACTGATCTTGTCTTATTACATGAATAACTTTGTCTTGCAACAATCAAGACACACACACTCGCTCACTATTACAAAAGATCGTACCAAAAACTATTAATGATAACTATGATAACTTGAAGACGTGAACACCAAAAGGCCATCAACTCCTTGACTACCAGCTTCAGCGCCAGGTCATATCAAACTGCGCCGCATATACGTGATAATCAGGACCTGTTTCACAAACAGAGCAATCATCAAACGTCTCATCATATACCATGGGCGAATTCATAATTCTGTATATATCAAATATATACCTGTAGCATCGAAGATCTCTCCTTCGATGGAATCAACCTTCAGAGACTGGAACTCACGTATGAATACGTAGAAGTTCATATCGTCGGCTTTCAAAATGTACTTACGTACATGCTTCTCATAGCTAGGAGGTAGAGATATCAAGACAGTCCGAATGGCGCAAGAATCCGCCATCCAGTAATCGAAAACCATCGTCAGCTGGAAGTAGATGTCATACAATCTCTTCAAATGTGTCTTCAGACAGGTATGCTCCTCCATGTGAATGGTCTGGAACATTCTAAGCTGCCTGAATTGCTCACGCTTTAATTCATCCCCGAAGTGCGTCTTTATCGCATCCATCATGACGCTTGGCTCCTTGCGTCGAAACATCTCTTTCAACTCGGGTGCCAGGCATACGGTCATGGTGATCTCCACTTCAATGAATATGTCTCGACGCTTACGGAAATCATCTTCCTCCTCCTCGCTAGCAGAATCTCCTGGTCCTTCTCCTACCGGTTCATCGAGAACATATAGAATGTTGTTGTGTTCGAGAATGTTTCTAAAACCCCTGTACCATCTGATGAAGTTGGATCCGTCGGCTTCTAATGTAGCATCCGGACTCTTGAGGAAGTAACCGAAGTATAGTTGCGTAGTCTACAGATGTGATCGCAAAAGAGGTAAGGTTAAGTTTATAATATGTAGGTGAGTTTTAGTCCTATAATCTCATTATCAAAAACACACCACACCAAGATTATTATCCCTAAAATAATAATGGCGATTAAACGACCCTTATCCACCACACTACCCCCGATCATCACGGCCGGCAGCACAGCTTCAACGGTGGACATAAAATGTCGATCATAACAACTCTATGACTCATGCTCAATCTTTCGATCTTCCCGTGTTCCGAGGCCATACCTCTGAGTATGCTAGGCGCCAATCAAACCTCGAAGACCAGCGCGTGCAACATGGCTTACACCCACTGTATGCGAACGACGAGATGTGTGACACCCGATCATCACGGCCTGCCTCATAACGTAGAACTTTCTTGGTGGTGCGCAACGAGGGAGAACACAATTTTGGTATTTGTTAGGGATCCTCCTATTTATGACGCTACCGTTGTATATCTAGCATATAAGCAATCAATAGGATGCACACACAACAGCACATAATAATGATGCAATGAAGTGCGATGTGACATGGTCGATGCGCCTGGACCTTCATGGCGCCATGTGCCTGGCCCCCGGCGCCCCGGCATGACTCCGAGTCTACAGAGCCCTCCATTGCCTCCGACAGTACGAGTAATATCAAAACTTACCGTAACCATGTCACATGAAATAACGCCTCTGCAAACAAAGTTAGACGCCTCTAGCTTTATTTAGTTTTGCAAGTTTTACGTGGCATATAGGCTTACTCGTAAGAGAATCGCTTCCCTACCTACGAACTTTGTACCACAACATCAATCGTATAATTGCATGTTTAAGCATCCCTTTCGGGCCCTCCATTGAAAATGCTTTGCCGACTAGAGAGAGAGAAACAGACACCCGCCAGCCACAGATACGGTGCAATCCGTATGACAGTAGTGGAACCAGTCTCGCGTAAGCGTACGCGTAAAGTCGGTCCGGGCCGCTTCATCAACTCAATACCGAAGGCATCGCAAGTGCACGCTAGAGGGTAGCAAATATAAGAAAGACGCCCTCATTCAACATGAGTTCTAACCGTACCAGCAGTACTACGCATAGATCGGCTCTGATACCACTGAAGGGGTTACGGTGCAGAAAACAATAATTTTTCTAGCGAGCGAAACCCTAACTAGCCAGGATCTATCTATCTAGTACATGTGATAACGGTGGCGGAACGGGTTACATTACCTCCATGTAGACCGATAGCGGGGATTACGCTCCCGCACAAGCGTTGACGATGAAGTCGTACGTAGCCGACCTCGAGGTCGCGGAGAACTTGCCGCGATGTCGGAGTCGATGACGCCGGGGTGTCGACGATGATCTGCGTCGACGGGCGTCGGGCGGAAGAAGGCAGAGCACCAGCGCCGGGGCTGGCGCGCCGGCAGCAGAGGGGGGTGGCGCGGCGGCTGCAGGGGGCGAGACGACGTCGCCCAAGCTCCTCAATAGAGTAGCCTCCGAGCACTCGCAAACATACGGAGCCTAGCGACAACTCCCGGTCATTCAGATCCAGCTGAAATCGCAGGAGTAGATCTTATCTGGAATCCCGCAGAGCAACGGCGCTCTGCGGTATGGCTTAGGTGGAGAGAGACCCCCTTCCTCAGCTCGGCGCGGCTCCAACTTGGGAACCACGGGATCGAGAGAGAAATTGGGAATTAACTGAATTTCCTATCAATTAAATCAATTAATATGCCTTGCTATATAAAGGGGGAAGGGGTGTGCCAACCCCCTTGGCTCCCCCATGTGGGACTAAAGGAGGAGAGGGGGGGAGGCCGGCGCACCCTCCTAGTCCAACTCGGACTAGGGGCCCAAGCCCCCCTTTTCCTTGCTTGGTGCGGCTCCCCCTTCTTGGGCCCTCTCAGGGCCCATTTAGGTGGGAGCCCCCTTTTTCCTTTATTTAATTAATATTAAATTAATATAAAAATCCCATTAATTCATAATTAATATATTTATATATAATTCAATATCCCATGACTCCGAAACTATTTCGGAACCACCCGAACAACTTTCGGACATTCTCGGAACCCTTCCATAGCTCCCCGGAACTCCTTCCGGACCACCGGAACTCTTTCCGGATCATTTCTTTCTCTCCAATAAAAACCTATAAAATTCCAGAACCTATCTCCTAGCGTCGCTAAGACCTTAAGTTTGTTACGCTACGGTTCGGGAAGACTCCAGACATGGTCGAGACACTCCGCTCACCAATGATCGTCAGGGATACCTTGAAATATATGACGACCCCTGTGCATTCCACGAATATCGTCGTTGAACCATAAGTATGACATTCATTCCCTTTGTCTCTGTGATACTACCTTGTCCGAGATATGATCGTAGACACACCGATGCCTTTGATGTATCTCGTTACCGACGAAGGTTATTAACTCGTCTGCGATATTACATCTCCATGACCTAGTCATAAGCTGCGCAGCTATATAGATGCAATATCACCGAGTGGGCCCAGAGTATCTTTCCATTACAAGAATGAACAAATCCCGCTCTTGATTCTTACGTCTCGATGCTCTTTCGGAATACCCAAGATGGACACCGTTATTGTCATGCTATATAAGACACAACGTTTGATGCTCTCGAAGCACTCCTACGAAGCAACAATAAGTACGGTCTCACGGTCTAAGGAATAAGCTATCACACTCTTATCTATTGCAAATGACAACCATCGTAATACGATCTTATTGCAATACTTTGCGTATGTCCACCACCTTATTCTATTAACAAGATGACCCCACTGTCAACCGACGTCATTGTCCTTGATCGGGAATCTCGATCAACTGTTGCCCAATGGACTAGCTCATATAGAGGCTTGCTAGGGACCTGGTTGTCTATGTATCACACGTGTATTAATAATTCCGATTAATACAGTTATAGCATAATACATAAACCTATTATAAACTTATGAGATAACGCAATAAATACTACTTATTTATTTGCCTCTAGGGCATATCTCCTTCAATTCAATATAACCATCAAAAGGACCAATGTATCTAGCATAGACATCCCCATAATAATCAACATATAAAGCATAATTGCGGTTAGATATGCCCGCAAAGTCATCACGAGTGGGAGTACCCCTTGTGACATTTCCACTCGCAATGTCATCTTTCTTGGCTTGTGCGGGCTTGGTCTTCTTCTTGATCTTCTTCTTCTCCTTAGCAACATAGGCTAGACCTTCCTTACCCTTGTGGGGCACTCGCTCATGAATAAGAGTAGTGAGTGTCCCCTTACCTTTATCAAGAGAGGTCTTGGGCTCGGTTGCCATGGGTGGAACAAACAAAATCCTAGTTTTATCCTTGACAACATTTGCATTATTATTCAAAGGAGTAGAAGTACTTGGTTTCTCAAGAGTAGATATCCGAATTTGGAGTTGATCACGAGACTTGAGGAGACGTTCGTGATCACTTGTCAATACCTTGTGGGTATTTTCAAGTGACTCGAAGTCTTCACAAAGTCAAGCATGAGCAAGTACAAGCTTGGAATTTTCATTTTGCACAATTTAACATTTAGCAAAGTAAAGATTATGATCCTTAGTGATCTTAGCAAGTTGCTCCTTGAGGAGAGCATGAGCTTCTTGTTCATCTTCAAGGGAGGATTGGAGAGACACCTTAGTGTGTGCATCCTCTCTCTCAATCTCACCTTTTAACTCAAGCTCATCCTGAAGCTCACCTAAACGGATCATAATTGAGCCAAAGTGTTTCTTTCCTTCTCCTTTCAAGTTAGTCATGAATTTATCAAAAGCAATGATTTCATTCTTGACTTGAAAACTCATACCATCATCAATTTAATGGGATATGGAGGTAGGGGACAATTTTACCGCGGATGTCTTTGCCATAAGACATCTTGCATTCTTGACGATGGGGCTCTCATTTGGGGAGGAGAAGAGTGACATAGGTGTAGAGGAAATGGCTAGGGCGGCCACTTGTGTTGGATTATCCTCCTTGTCACTATCTTCATCATCGGTGGGATATTGATCTTGAGTTACCAAGACAATCTTTTGGTTCTTCTTGAAGAAGGGCTTCTTCATGGGCATAGGCCTCTTGCCCTTCGTCTTGGCCACAAGCCTACCACCATGGTCCTCTCTTCTTTCCCATGGGCAATCTACAACAAAGTGTCTTTTGTCATCACAATTATAGCAAAGCCTCACCTTGTTGCTTGGCTTTCCTCCATTGGAGGGGAACTTCTTGTCAATCCTCGCTTTGGCCCTTCCGGGGTTCTTCCAAAACGTTCTTGCCGCAAGACCCATGTGTTGGGTGAGAGTACTTGAGAGAGTCTCACTAGATAGCTCGACTTGATCATCATCCTCATCTTCATCCTCTTCTTCAACGGTGGCTTTCAAGGCAATTGAGGCATGCTTGTGCATCCCTATGGCTCTACCTCTTGCATCTTGTGCAATCTTGGAGGCCACCTTGTACGCGGTCATCTCTTGCATGACTTCATTGGATGTCATCTTCGTGAAGTCATGTCTCCCTTGGAGTGTCTTCAAGTCCGTTTCCTCAAAGGGCAAGAGAGCGGTTACGAACTTCCTCTTGATCCAAGCGTCATCAATGTAGACCGCACCGAGGTTCTTGAAGGTGTTAGCAATCAACACCAACCTCCGGTACATGTCCTCATGACTTTCTCCATCCAACTTGTATAACCCTTCCACCTCATTGCATAAGGCATCATACCGGTTCTTCTTCATGCTCTCATTCCCGACGAAGATGTCGGAAATAGCATTCCAAACTTCTTTGGCGGTGGAGAATTGTTGAATGAGCGGCATGTCCTTCTCTCCAACAGCCATTTGGAGTTGATGAAGAGCGGTGGCATTGAGTTGGCTATCAACCACCTCTCTTCTTGTCAAGTTGGTTGGATCATGGGGCTTGAATCCTTCTTCAATGATGCGCCATAGCTCAATGGAGGCACTACATAGATGAGACTTCATTAGAAATTTCCATTGAGATAAATGAGTAGGTTTGAGCTTAGGAGGATCACTTCTAAAGTTTACATGAGGGTGAGGGATTGGAGGGTTAGGAGAGTAATTATGGTTGACATTATGAAATTTCTCTCCTTTGGGGGTGTTAGAGGAGCTAGGTGTTGGGGATATATCAACTAGTTGTATCTCCAACATGGATCAATCCGGCTAGTCCAGGGTGGCCCAAGGGTGGTAAGGTTGAAGCCTGCCGGGCGGCCCAGATAGCTGACGTACAAGGAAGTAGGCGGACGGTCCAAGAAGGCGTAAGGCCGAAGCCCATCAAGCCACCAAGCCCAAGACGGAAGGCGGCAACTAAGCCGGCTAGGTCCAGGACTCTGATTACTTGCCGGACAAGTACTTGCCTTGTATCCTGGGGTCTGGCCGCCTATATAAGCTGGCCGCCAGGAAGCCTTTAGGGCACGCTTCAATACACGTCATACACATTGTAACCTGTTCACGGCTATTGCCTCATAGTGAATTATAGCAGCACGTAGGATCTCGCCACTGCTGCGGGATCTGAAGCTGGGTAAACTCGCCGTGTTCAATCCCGTCCTCGACGACACCAAACTTCTTCCCCACAATCCATACGTAGGCTAGAGGACCCCCGTCTCCTATCAATTATGCCGATACCACGACAGTTGGCGCCCACCGTGGGGCATAAGGTTCCTGGCGTCACGTTCCAGGCGGGAACACTTGGCGGCGTGGGCAAGCAGATCGTCGTCGGTCGCGTCACAAGGTATGGCGGCCACAGCAACGTCAACTCGGACGAGTCCTGGCTCCCGGCGGACGACTACCTTATCGGATGCGCAATCATACCGATCGGAGGGATCGACGTCTTCATCGGGTATACGCCAGAGGCGTACGGCCTACCGCGTTTCTACAACCCCACCCACCAACCCTTCGACCAAGCAGTCGACCGACAAGATGGATCTGAATCCGCCTTCTCCCAGGAGTCGGCCGAATCTGATTTCCACTTCGTCGGAGTTGTTGGACTGGGATCAGACTCCCAGCCGGAAAACAACGATCCTGAGTCAATCCTCCCTACTCTCCAGGAGGATGCGATGTCAGATGCCGGATCCAGATCTACCGTTCAAGTCAACGTAGACTCTGACTCTGATGATGATGCTAGTCTCTTCGAAGAGAAGATCAAAACCCGCTTTTCCAGTGGTAATCCGGCTCCTTCAGAGGGCACAACAGATACTGACATGCCTCACAAGCTGGCTATGATGGTTGTCGTCGGTCACGAGACAACCCCAGTTGCTTCGGAAACGCAAAACAAGCCAATGGAAGATGCCGGCGACACCACTGCCGGTCAACTCATTGAAAGTTCCGACAAGGTGCGCGCAAAGAAGAAAACTGGCCTCGAGAAAGGCGGCAGCAGCAAACCCACGGATTGGCTCTCCGTCATCAAAGAAGTAGACGAGATCATGAATACTCCGGTGAATAAAGACACCCCACTCGACGAAGTGAAAGAGCTTAGGATTAATATGCTTAAGCACTCTGACTTCCTGCGAAAAAGAGAGGAGCACGTTAAGAGCCTTGCGAAGAAGATCGAGAAAGAACAGGAGAAGATGTCGGCCAAAACAAGCCGGCAGCTCTTTGAGGAAAAAAGGTCATCAAAAAACCGTCGTGACAAGGAGCCGCCAACACGCACAACGACAGCGGCTCAAGATCTCGGGTTCGACTGGCGTACGGCACCACAACGCGTGGACAGAAGGGGAGATGTTGTTTTCTGCACCCCCGTCCTCAACGCGGCTGCCGCGCTAGATACCCTGGACGACAAAACTTACACGACGGAGGAAAAGCTGGCCAATGCAAGACACTTCGTGAGCAAGGCCCTAGAACAACAAGCTCGCGCTGATTCCTACGGCCACATGGCGGATGCTCGCGGGGGAGACCTAGAGTCTAAGTCAGGAAAGTGCAAAGTTGCACCTGGCGATGACCCCGAAGGCTCGTCCGGCTCCAGTAGCCATGGCGACAAAAGGAAGGCAATGCCACCTCCAAAGAAGACGCCACCGCTAAAACCAAGGCGGGCCGAGAATTCAAGGACAGGAAGCAGAGGAGACCTGCCACCTCCAGCCCAGCCAAGACGCGACAATGGCGGCAGCCGGGGCAATGGACTGCCGCCTAGGAAAGATGCCGGTAACGACCCTCCCAGGAGAGGTCGAAGTCGGTAATTCATCATTTTCCGCCTTCCCGGGGGAAGCACTTGGAGGAACATCTTTGGACCCATCCGAAGATGACTCCTTAGAGTTCTCACCGTGATCCTAAGGAGGAGGAGAGGGAGAAGTAGCCTCGGGCTCCTTAGACTTCAAGAGTGCCATGAGCATCTCATTCATCTTGAGGAGTTGGGCCTCCAAGGACGATCTCATATCTATAAGATCGGTCATGGTTGCCCCTTTGGCTAACGCCTCCTTCTCCGTCTCTAATTTCTCACGGGCGGCCATCTCGGCATCGGATTCCGTCATCGTTGCACTTAGGAGGTTAAGCCCTTAAAAGTGAACTTGGCTCTGATACCAATTGAACGGGAATCCGGCACCTAGAGGGGGGGGGGGTGAATAGGTGCTATTACAAATTTTAGGTCTTTTCAAATTTAGGCTCAACACAAAGGTAAATTCACAAAGGTAAATTCTCTAGATATGCAACTATGGTGAATTTACCTAAATGACAAGCTAAGCAATACAAAGGTAAACTAGAGTACAATACAAGCAAGTAATGGAGCAAGGATAAGAGGAACCAAGTGAAGCACGCGGAGAGGAAGATGTAATCCCGAGTTCCACCCAAGGGTGTACGTCTCGTTGGAGAGGTGTGCGCTCCACAACAGGTTAGCCGCAACGCCACAAAGGCTCACCTTCTTCTCCGATGAACTCAACCACAAAGGTTGTGAGTTCACCTTCCACTCTTGATCCCCTTTTAGGGCGGAGATCGAATCCCTTACAAACGCTTGAGACACTCACCCACAACTTAATTAGGGGCTCTCAAGATGACCACAAAAGGTCAAGGACCACAAGAGGTCAAGGCAACACCAAGAGTACAACAATGGTGAACTAGGTTTTCCCACCGGAAACCCTAGCCACGAAATCCCCAAGTTAATGGGGAAGAAATGCAAATCGCTTCGGTGAAGATGTAGATCCGGGCCTTCTCCTCCAATCCTCCAAAGATCAACGGATTTGGGTGGGAGATTGGGAGATCTTGATGATTTGAGATTTCAAGAAGTGTAGGAGAGAGAAAATCTGAGAGCTAACTGTTCTTGAATGAGTGAGGGGGTATTTATAGTCCCTCCCCAATTCTGACCGTTGCCTGTGTCGACCACCCGGAAATTCCGGTACAAGTTATCACCGGAAATTCCGGTCACCCGGAATTTCCGGAGAATTGAAATTTCCGACTGGATTTTTCGGCTGGAGTCAGAACCTATTCCTCTTCTTTCCTTAGCAGTTTTCTCCAATGTTCTTCAAGGTGCACTCGGAAATTCCGGTGAATGGAAATTTCCGAGCACAATTTCCGGTTGAGATCAAAACACTTCTTATTCTTTACTTAGCCATTTTCCGTGAACTCTTCTAGGTGCAATCGGAAATTCTGGTAGATGGAAATTTCCGATCACAATTTCCGGTTGAGATCAGAACACTTCTTATTCTTGACTAAGCCATTTTCTGTGAACTCCTCTGGGTGCAATCGGAAATTCCGGTAGATGAAAATTTCCGATCACAATTTCCGGTTGAGATCAGAACCGTTTCTCAATCTTGACTTGGCCATTTTCTGTGAAGTTCTAGTGAACCGGAAATTCCGGCCCTGGAAATTTCCGGCTCAAATATTCCGGTTCCTGGAACAATTCCAGATCCACTTCTTCGCATTTTTGGCTTTGATGCATATGAACATAAATCACATACAAGCTGAAATACTTAGCATTATATTAGTACATCATAAGTATTGTTGACTAACACACAAAACACTAGGGATTAAGAAATGTTCTTTCAGTTACCGCCTTCCGTCTTGGGCTTGGTGGCTTGATAGGCTTCGGCCTTCCACCTTCCTTGGACCGTCCGCCTACTTCCTTGTACGTCAGCTATCTGGGCCGCCCGGTAGGCTTCAGCCTTACCACCCTTGGGCCACCCTGGACTAGCCGGATTGATCCATGTTAGAGATACCCCTAGTTGGTATATCCCCAACACCCCGTTGTTAGGTCATCACGGCATCAAAATCGTCATCACACAACGAATATTCATTGTTAAAACGAGGTAATAACTAATCTAAACTATTAAACAACTTTGTTAAGAAGCAATTTATAACATTAACAGAGCAATCAAATCTAACAAATAGAGCAAATAATACACAGTTAAGTACTGACGAGCTAAGTTAACTAAACTATTAAACAACTTTACTAAGAAGCAATTTACAACATAAACAGAGCAATCAAACATAACAGACTACATAACAGACTGAGCTAACAAATAGAGAAAATAATACACAGTTTAATCACCGGTAAGCTAATTAAACTAAACTATTAAACATCTTTGCTAAGCACCAATTTACAACATTAACATAGTAGATATACAAGGCAAACAGAGCAAATAATACCCATTTTAAGCATCGGTGAGCTAAGTAAACTAAACTATTAAACAAGTTCTTAAGCAATTGTTTACAATATAAACATAGCAAACAACTCTAAATAACAGAGGGTTTACCTTAGACGAGGCGCAGACGCATACCTACGCGTCCCGGGCGCTGGAGCTCGTGTCAGAGGACCCTGAGACCTCCTCCAACTCAAACTCTCTAACTTCTCCTCATCCTCCTCCAACAAGAGACCGGTCTATGGTGGCCCGGAGCTGCGTCTGGACAATCTGATTGTGTGAGTTATATTTTAGATTCATCAGTTAATGTAGTTATGTTTAGATTCAGCAGTAATATCTTGTTACTATGTCCGAATTCATTTGAAAACTTGTAGTCAGATGATGGTCATATACTTTCAAACGATTATATCTCCTCAGAGATTCGGAAAGGAGTTCGTGTTGAAACTAAGTGTATCAAATGTCACACACAATGACACCATGCAATCGACAAGCAAAAAATTCCCCGAGACAATGGTGTAATCAAGAAAACCTTAGTTTGTGTCTTTCTTATTTGTGTACGTAGAAGCGTGAATGACATTGTGATGGAAATATAATGGTGAAAATGATCTATGATTTAAATGAATTTTACCTTTCTAGTGTAGTGTGACATTTTAATTTGCAGTGGCCTATAGAGTGGAAACAAACAAAAAAAAATACCCTATATAGATGAGCCCCACATTAAGGAAATGGAGAATGAAGATACCAATGAAGCAGTCTCATCAGTGACGGTTAATTCCTCCGTTATTAAAGAGGGCCTTCACATTGTAAATGAAAAAAAAACACCACTGAATGCAGAGTGGATGTCCCACATAGTTCACGGAAGTCTAACTGTTATGAAAAAACGGAGCTCCCTAGCTACTTAATATTTTTCCAATCACAGTTACAAACAGTTCTACAATATATGATGAGTCCCAAAACACTGTAATTCGTTTGTTAGCAAATTAATTTTTATATCAGAGAGTTGATCGAACACACTCAAAATGGGTTAGGGTTGGCAGCTTTCTCAATATCAAGATTTATAATCCATAGAAACGAGCGTGTAACCCGCATTATTACAGAAAAACTGACCAAACGAAAATTTCCCCCTTTCACAGCTGAGCTGAGGTGGATGATCTTGAACAATTAGGGGTTTTCGTCATGACAAATGAATAAATATATAGACCTGGTAAAGAAAAAAACTCACAGAACAAGGTTCTTTCCTCCAATGCTATTTTTCTTTTTGAATTTACCAATGCTCTTTTATTATCGAGTAAATAAACAAATTCTAATAAGCAGTCACCAATGTACCGTGAATCACAACATCAGTGAAGGAAATTACAAGAATCAGCTGTGTGGAACACAATGTCAGTGTCACTGCACACTTGCCCTATGAATGAAACGAATAAAATTATGCTACTGTAACTGAAATTAAAGAACGTGGTTTTCTAAATCAATCGTGATTGCCTACGCCTAATCCACCGATCAGTTATAGACAGGCGTCGTCGTCGTCAGGGGTCAGCAATACACGCGACGACGACAGCAGCAGCAGAAGCGGCGGCGCGCATGCACGGCGGCGTTCTCAAAAAAGGACGCCGACGCCGTGCACGGGCGCGACGCTCTGATGCGCGCGCGCGCGGCAGCCACGTCCGGCGACTCCGCGCGCAGCTGGCTACTGCTCCGCGGGCGGGGCCAGCGACTCCATGAACCGGGCGAGGTCTCTGTTCACCTGCGCGTTCGACCTTACGGCGGCGTCCTTGGCAATGGTGTCCACCAGCGCCGTAGGCACCAGGCACTTGCCCTCGGCGGCCAGCCGCTCCTGCATGCCGCCGCACACGAGCAGCGCGTGCATCTTCTCCTCTGCCACGGGCGGCATCACCTTCTCCTCCTGAAAATCCATAGAGAATTAACACGATTGGCACACTGCATGCATTGATCGAAGGTTGGAAAAATGGCGAACTGTATTATAGCGACATTCAGCGATCGTATTGATTGATTAGGTACCTCGATGGTGCGCAGCAGGGCCAGCATGCCGACCTGTGCCTGGAGGAGCTTCACGTGGCGCCCGGCCTCCTGCAGCATCTCGGCGGTGTTGAGCTTGTGGCCGCCGGGGATGAGCCGCGACAGCTCCGCCGTCTTCTCGCTGATCCGGCGCCGGCGCTCCCTGGCCGCGGCGCTCTGCGAGGACCCGTTGGCCCCCGCGGCAGGCTGCATCCTCTTCGCGTCCGCCCCGTGCACGAACGGCGGGTACACCTGCGGCGGCGGCGGCATTGGCAGCGCGAACTCGGTCAGGAACTCCGGCAACGCCGGCGGCACGTGCTGGGCGGCGAGGGTGCCGTCGGCGGCCGCGAAGTCGAACCACGAGTCCTCCTCGAGGCCTCCGGTGCGGGGCTTCTTGGCGCAGCGCTGCTTCTCGTCGTCGTCGTCGTAGCAGGGGGTGATGTTGAGGAAGGCGTCGAGGCCGGCATGGACGGCGGGGTCGAGCGGGTCGTAGACGAAGCCGAGGAGCGCGTCGCCGACGTCGGGGTGCACGTCCTGCAGGAAGCTCACGTCCTTGACGTCGTCGAGGTAGTGGTGGAAGAGCGGGGGCATGGTGGTGGCTGTCGGGTGGTGGAAGGTGAACGCGGCCATGGACATCGGGACGTGGTTGCTCGCTCGCTGGCTAAACTGCTTGCTTGCTAGTAGTGGCTAGTGCTGGTGTCTCGGCGCAGAGCTCAACTGCCTTGGGTCAATGGCGGAGAAGGAGGAGGTGGAGGCGGCGGCTGAACTCAGCTCTTAACACAGAGGCAAGCGCAGTGATTAGTGGTGGTCTTAACGATTGCTTCGCGCGCTAACCGTCCCTAAGTTGGCGGGACGACGAGGCCCACTCGCTCCTCCTTAACCGCCATGCCATTCTCTCCCGCGGTTACGCCATTTTTTCTTTTCTTTTCGCTATTTATTCAGTTATCCACAACCTGTTTAAGAGAGAATTATTTTCTTTCTACTTACTACTTGCATTGCAGTTGCAGGCCTACTGAATGATGCAGTAACTATGATTTAATTCTGCTAATATGTGCAGCCATTTTGGTATGATGTTATTGCTCAATAATGGATTGAACTACGAAACACCTTTTCCCCCTCCTTCATTGCAAACGAGGAACATAACAAAGGCAATCAAAAATACAGAAAAGGGCCATCAACAAACTGCATGCAGCATGCCGGCCGCCTGCTGCAATGTGTGGCAAGCAAAGTTATTTATTTTCCCTCCATTTTTTCCATTCTTTTTCCCGGTATCGATCGTCTTGGATTCTCTGAAGCGGTTACCGCCTCCAGTCTGTCGCTGAGCAAGCTATTTTCGCTCCTTTTTATCCCTTCGATTATTCCGGTAATTGTTTGTTATCTTGGATTCTCTGCAGCGGTTAAACTGCACCTAAATCGTAGCTCCCACGGGCCCCACCTCTCCCTCATCATTGAGTAACCGCCATTGTTATCTTTTTTTACATTTTGTTTTTTTAGCGTAATCCTTTTTTTTACATGAATGCGATCCAACTCCTCGCAGCAGGCCCAAGGGGCTGCCCACTGCGAAGACAGGAAGATGGACTAGCGGGCCTTGGTCCAAGATATGGTCCGTACATATGGGCTTTCAGCAAAGGGGCCACGATCCAGTCAAACCGTAGTAGTATTTGTTGGGGGTTGGATTAGGGAAATGGTGGTCTTCGCGAAGGTCTATTTTATGGTCCCGCGCGTGAGCTGCTGCCGCCACGTGGACATGCAAATTGAGCCGGTACCGCGCATGAACAGATCCAGATTCAAATCCAGATCTAGATATGGATCTATTATTAAATTTGTACAAAACACAAACTATAATAGCTGTATAACAACACAGACCGGGTTATACCCAAATCAGTTTGTACATACAGCAACCCCGACCGGGTTGTACAGCAACGGAGACCGCGTTGTACAGCAACGGACACCGCGTTGTACAGCAACAAAAATCAGGTTGTACAACAACACACAGACCGGGTTGTACAGCAACATACACCGGGTTGTACAGCAACACAAGACATGTTGTACGTAGAAATACATTCGGGTTGTACAAACAACTACACGTAGCAAGTTGTACGTACAACTACAAATTCAGTTTGTACGTACGACTACACTTAGGGTGTACAAAACATACACAATCCGAAGTACAAAAAAAAAGTTTGTCGAAACCTATCAATATGGGATCTAGTTTTGAAGATCTCAACGCGAGGAGTTCAGAAGTGAAAACGGTTTGTAAATTGGATAAACGGTTCTCAAGATATTTCGTTTTTAAAAAACGAATCTCAAAATAAATGCATGTACAACCCTTTGCCCACCACCAGGGAGCTGCCACTTGTCACCGCGTGGAGAAAAGGTGGGAGCAGAAACGAATGAAATTACGACACTTGTCAGCACCGGAGCGCACGCGTGTGGACCTTTATGAAGGGAAGTATTTTTCTAAAAATTTCCATTTGTTTGAGGTCTTCCTTCTTCTTCCTTTCGCTGGTCAGCTGCTTTCCCAAGATCGGTCGGGTCTGAACATTGAAGACACTTCAGTTTCATGTCAGTAAGCGCATATGAGCTGCCAAATCTATACTATACACTTGCTTCAGCTCAAGATGGAGCAGCTGCCTCGGATCAAGCAATCGGCCGCATATGAAAGAAGGGTCTCCACCGTCCACACCATTTGTTTATGCGCATTCCGTTCGTGATCCCATCACGTACGAGACGCATAAACCTCGCTTGGAGTAATAAACAGCCTGTATGATCTCTCAGTAATTGAGAGTCGGTTTCTAGCAATACTCAACTCAACTAGTGCTTGGCCAAGTTCAAAGGAAAACAGAGAACCAGGTGTCCACTAACCGATGACTGAAAATCTGTAATCTACTAGTACAGTATGTCTACTTGGAGATTTAACAAATCAGAGCAGCAAGCAAACGCTGATCCCCTCACGTGAACTGTGATCGGTCGGTTCATCACCCAGTCCGTCAATGAGACACTATTCCGCTGACTCCGCTTAACTCTGCACGAGCTAGCTATCGCACCACCGCGCTCCTGCTGATGAGTTGCATCAGAGATTAATCTATTATTTGACCGGCAATCGTTTTCTTATTAGTCAATCCATATGATCACAGTTTTGTCTATACAAAAAAAACATAGGACGAAAACTGCATGTTATGACATGATCGCTGGGAGTTTGTGCTGCCAGGTAACAGTCACAGAAATGACAAAAGAGTGGAGCACGTCTAGAATGCACCAATGTCTACATTAGGGAAAAATTTCAGAAATTTTTGAAACTTGTAAAGCTTTAAAAAACAGGAGCAAAACCACTCTTTCCGTGCAAAAGATGAAAAATTATACAGCAGTCGCCCACCGTGGGGCTCGAACCCACGACCACAAGGTTAAGAGCCTTGCGCTCTACCAACTGAGCTAGACGGGCTTGCACAAAACTAATTAATGAAGGATTTAATTGATTTGGTATTATTAGTCGTCACTCTGCCAAAATACCATGCCTACAACGAGTAGTAAGCAGCAAATGGGAACGGACAAAAAGATTAATAAGTTTCACAAATGCATAGGATGAAATGTGGAATTCACTGTTTTTCCGCAACTGCATCTTCAATTCTTCTCGATCAGCCCATCACGCACACGCACTCAAATCATCACAGTGAACAGACAAACTAATTTTTCACAGATATGTACAGCAAGTGTGTTACAAAACAGATCGAATCCTGTATGTGTATGCACGTATAGCAATCGCGGGGTATACCAAAAAGAATGGGGAAAAGGAAGCAAAATTCAATC
The DNA here is from genome assembly GCA_026929855.1 of Poa annua. Classification (NCBI taxonomy): domain Eukaryota; kingdom Viridiplantae; phylum Streptophyta; class Magnoliopsida; order Poales; family Poaceae; genus Poa; species Poa annua. Next base: position 72,529,225 of record CM049432.1, on the reverse strand, counting down.
TCAGCTCTTCTAAAACTCGAGCTAAAATGGAGGCAAAATTCGTCACACTTATCTATCACGCTGTACTACCTACGTACTGTACTCACGTAGACTTCTGGTCGCGCGCTATAGCACGACGCGAAGGACCCGGTCACGACCGGGGTTCGGCATCGGCACCGGCGCCGGCAATGGCGTCGATCGCCTGCTCAACTCGTAATGCCGGTGGATGACGTTGATCAGCGACCGAGCCTTCTTGCTCGTGATGGGGCTGCCGTCCGCGACGAGCGAGTGCAGCGACCCTATCAGCCCCCGCATCGTGCCCAAAAGGGCGACCACCTTGTCGCCGCCGTGCCGGCACAGCGCCACAAGCAAACCCAAGCAGTGGTCCTTCCCGGACCGAGACGCCGACGCGGCGAGGAACTCGACGAGGCTCGTGACAAGCCCCGGACGCGCGAGCACAGCCAGCGCGCCCGCCGGCTGCTCGGCGATCCTCGCCAGCACTGAGACCGTGTCGCAGGCCAGGTCGCCGTCGCGGTCACAGGACAGGAGGCCCGCGAGCGCCGCCACGGCGCCGGCGGAAACGGCCTTTGCGTGGTTGCTCGGGGACTGGAGCAGCCCGTAGAGGCTGACCATGGCGTTCTTCCGGCCGCGGCTAGCGCCCTCCCGGATGAGCCGCACGAGCGTCGGTATGGCCTCCGGGAATCGGCCGATCTCTTCGGCGTACTCGATCTTGGACGATAGGTAGAAAAGAATGGCCACGGCGTTCTGTTGCGCCTCGGGCTTGGCGCCGACATTGACGATGTCGACCACGAGGCCGATGCCTCCGGCCTCAACGAGCGCCGCGCGGCCGCCGGGGTGCTTGGAGAGGCTAAGGAGGGACGCCACGGCATTGTCCTGCACGCACGCGTCCATGGAGGAGAGTAGGCACAGCAACCACGGCACGGCGTTGGCCTCGACGAAGCGCGCTCGGTAGAACAAGCTGTGCTTGGAGAGCTTGCGGGCCTCGCACGTCGCCTTCCTCCGCTCCTCCGTCGAACCCGTCGAGAACTGCCCGACGATGTGAGCGACGGCGAGCCTTGCGGCGCCGGCGGCGGCCGTGCTGAACGGCACCGTCGAGCTGCCGACGTCGCCGTGGTGATTCCTGGAGCTGGGCTGATCAGGAAGCGACACACCGTTGCTGAGCAGCATCCGCTCGATGATCCGGAGCAGCGCGGCGTTGGGGACAAGGTCAGCTGCACGGAGCCTCTCGCCGGTGACAGGGCACGTCCGGCAGCCAGCCTTCATCCACCGGCTGATGGAGGCGCGGTCATACGTCTGGCCGGTGGACACCGTCACTGGGTCGGTCATAAGTTCGAGCGTGATCGGGCACTGCAGCGCCTCCGGCCTGATCCAATCCGGGCACATCGCCGCCGGCCGGACCTCATCCGCCTGCTTATTCGAGTCAATGTGATCGAACAGGACCACCCGGCAGTAGACCAGGAACGCCACAAGGCCGTTGATGAGCACCACCTCGCTGCTGCTCTCGTCGCCGGCGTCCGACCTCGCAGCCAGCTCGCCGTCCAAGAAAGCGACCTCCTCAGAGCAATCGAACCAGCTTCGGACCCCGATCCGCCGTAGCACTCGCATGACGTCCTCAGCCTCCGGCGCGACGCCCTTCTTGAACTGATCCATGATAGACCGGACGCTCCGCACAGCCAGCCTGTCCCCGGCGTCCGGACGCACCACGGCGCGCCAGGCGTGATCGGCCACCAGCCGCCCGAGCTCCCCGGACTCCAGGGACGCGTGCACGACGCTCCTCGGCAGGACGTCCATGGCCGCGGCGACGGACCCGAGACAGAGCCTGAGCTCGGACGCAACCAGCCCGGCGTTGACGAGCACCCACAGCCGCGCGCCCGTGCGCGCGCAGTCCGCGAGCAGGAACCTCGTCCTCTGCATGGCCACGTGCAGCTCCGTGAGGCCGAGCACGGCGGAGGGCGGGAGCGTCGCTGACGCGGCGTCCTGGACCTCCTCGAGGAACGCGCGCAGGAGGCCCGCGAGGCGCACCACCTGACGCACGGCGCGGCGGAGCACTGGGAAGACGCTTGCGTCGCCGGCGCTGCGGCTGGCCACGTCGGCCGCGAGGGCAACGAGGGAGGCGAGTAGGGGCTCCGGCGCGATGCCCTCGCACGGGCACACCGCGGGAAGAGCCAGCAGCCGCCGGCGTCTGGACTGGTTCCTCGGCGGCGTCGGCGTCGGCGGCATCGTAGATCAACAAGTAGCCCAGCCGGAAGTGGCGCGCGAGATCCAGGAAGTAGTGGTGTGGCGCATAAAATAGTTGGGAGAAGTTTTACAGGCTTGGGTCAAGCAACCTGTGAGTAAATTCAAAATGAGAGTCCGAAAGCCGCATATTTATAGAGGACGGCGGAAGGGAGCACGTGTCGGAGATCGGATGGAGCGTAGGCTGTAGGATGATGACGCGTGGGCGGTAGGACACGTGGAGGGCGATGGCAGCGTGACCTCTCGTTGTAGCGGTTTGCCACGACAGTGGATAGGAACGGAAGCAAGAAAGCGAGAGGAGAAGAAGCGTAGCAGCTTCGACTAACGTACCCATGATAGGATATATTCTACGGAGTATGCGCGTTTTGTTGTTGTGTCGACAGTCGAGACTAGCTATACTAATTTTCAGTTTCTTATTGAAGATTTTTTGCTCCATCTGTGATACGAGTACGTCTTGATAGATCAACGGGACTTGTGAGTGCGACCATGTACGATGTATGTGAGGCATCACGGACGACGTACAAGATGTGCAATCCTCAGGTTCAGACGTACTCCTACAAAGAATAGATAGATCCCCTGATCTTTTGGAACAAGCAAAACCTTTTTAAAAAGAGTGAGAAGACAACCTAAAATCATGTGAGGGCGCATAGTGGTTTTGGTCGGCTGTGCAAATATCTTTTGGTGTACGTCCGGATGACAACATATACCCTATACCCGTTAATCTGACGGTTACCACATCAAATTGGAAGAGTTTCATGAAAAAAAAACTCACTTATCTACTTGTCGAGGAAATAAAACCTCATCATGTCTAGCGGAGGCGAATATGGGGTGCTAAATATGTATCCTTTAACCTGCATAGAGTGGCCACACCCGTCAGTGAAACACAGAGAAACACGGGCGTCCTCTCTTCCTCAATTCTTCCCAAGACTTTTTCCTCGTATATTTCCCAAGACCCCAGCAGCAGCCGCTCCTATGTCAACGCACCTCCCTACACCGTTGTGGCGCAATCCCTGCATAGATCTCACATCACCTTCTCCTTCGCTGCAGCTCAATCCATGGAGGTCGACTGCTCTAGGTCAACGAGGGGGACTTTGGCGACCCCCCGCATCAAAGAAGCTTGGTTGTCTCGCCTAGAGAGGAGGCACTGACACCCTAGGTCCCACGGTCGTGTATGCATCTTTGCGGATATCCGTCGGGTCTCGTAAACCCGGTGGGCCGCATTTCTAGTGGAGTTTATGGTCCGACGGCGGGTATGGGGGCCGGGGCAAACCCGTACCTACTCAACTGATGAATGCAAGGATCACAAAGGAAATATTGTCTGTCGCAATGTGGCATCGTAGTCGTCTTCGTCTCGGCCGTGGTAGAGCTTTACAACTTTTGCACGTGATATTACTGAAATCAACGAAAACAACAAGCGGTAGAAAGAACGAGCATAAATGTCGATCAATTGTTGTGCTCCAAAATTAATCTTCCACCACCAGAAACAAATAGTAAGATCGATGCACACAACATGCGTGCGAAGAATCGGAACAAGGTTTGGAGAATATTGATGAAAACTTGTTGGCAGGTGCAACGAATTGAAATCCAACACGGAGATCGTCGATCAGTACGTGATTCATTCGGCGGTGTTGATCGGAAGGGACGGTTCGGTGTGGAGCCCGCGCGCCTTGCCGACATAGAAGCCGCCTGCGCTGACATTCGCGCTTGCGCTCGATCTCATCCGTCGCGTACGTACGTGACGGTAAGGAAGCTAGCGCAGTCAATCAACGCGCTGTATTAAGCTGTTAATCGGCTGTCACCTGCTATTAGCCAGGCGACGTACGTACCCCACGTGGACACGGGGTGATAAGTTTTACGTGGATTTTTTTTTTGTTGACCTGTAGTTTTCGTAAGTGAATTAACCTGGCGTGGCGCCACACAAAGGTCCGACCGTCTACGTGTCGGCGTGCGGGGACACGCGTTGCGTCGCTATTGCGGCAAGCTCTCTTGGTTTCTCCGACGGCGACGTTTACGTACGTACGTACGTCCAGGAGTCTCCAACAGTGCAGGAGGCATTAGCCTCGGTCGGTGGGGCCCACACGGCAGCACGACTGGTTGATTGGTTTGTTGATCCCGTCAAGATCGTGGAAGCGGTCAAGCAAGCGCAGAGCAGAGGAGGAGAAAGGCGTCGCTGTCAGACGTGGCGAAGGGGACAGGATACGGTTTGGCGCTCACTCCCGTACGTACTTCCTTCCGAGGACCGAACAACAGCCAGGTGTACGACGGATGGCGAGAGTTTTGGCGCGTGGGTCGACATACGGTATATGCATGCATGGTGGCTGCGGGATCATTATTTTCCCATGCATGGTTTTCTGGCGAGGCGTGCACTAGATCCAACGCGTCGGGGACCTGCCCGTCCTGCCGAACGTACCGGCCGGTGTAGTCGCGCTCAGAAGCTTGCTGAGCTGCAAACGGTGGCCTAACCAACTTGACTGCGTCAAGCCATGCACGGGGAGATATTTTCGTGGCCGGTTATTCATGCTTTTCTTGGCCGGTGTCACTAGCTGCCTGAGTTGTGATTAATCATGTGGACGGCTCCACCTATACACGAGACAGAGGATACGCAGCATAGATAGGGATGCGGAGTTTGCGACGCGTAGCTCAGCGCAAACAATATAAGTTCAACAAGAGATCTGAATACGAAGCATGAGGCTTCGGAGTCGGAGTAGGAGGAACATATCACTCCCATTGACATCATACCGCTCTGCGTTGTAGGTGGCGGCGAGGCAAAGTTTCCTCCTTTACCGCATTTGTGCTTCAATTCCGGTTTTTGAAAGAAGAAGGGAGGAGTAGCCAGATAGTCCAGCTCCGATGCCGGTCACAAAACAGGAAGAGCAAGCAAGTCAGGCCATGATGCTCTTCCTTTTATTGCCTTTTATCAAGCAGCCGACCACATTGAGGTGCTCGTTTTTTTTTTTTTTTGACATATTAGTCCAAATTTTCAGTTATAATTCAGTGTTTAGAAGTTGTAAAAATCTCATCGGCACTTCACCTGTGTCTGCAAATCTTTGGAAATGAAGAAAAAAATACGACCGACAATGCGTCAGCCCATTGGGTGCAGTTGCAAGAAAGGGTCGGACCCTTATCCGGTCGGCGACCCAAACAGACAAAAAAGAAGAAAAGACTTATCCGTTTGGGTCAATGGAATCCATGGGACTGGTCGGTCTTCCGAAAGAGATAAGCCCATGCACACTAACTATTTTTTCAGTCAAGTCATGCATCATAACTTGGTTGATCGGAAGCTGTTCACGTGCGACGGGGTCAAACGGGTACATCAAAAAAGAAAACCCCGTGCTGTTAGCTCCTTGCTGCCTTGGTAGGACTTAAACCCTCGCTCTCGCTTGTTGCAACTTCCACTTAAATTGCAAGCATCTTGCGTTTTTCACGCCTCGTTTTTCTTTTTTTGCAAATTTTTTCACGCCTCGCTTTGTATCCATGCAATTCCCGTGAACTAGTTTGATGGGTGTAGAGCTAGAACCCGAGGGTATCGATCGAGGCAGTAGCGATGACCACAACGGTAGGAATGACAGGAAAGATGCAAACCGATCCATCGTTTTTGATTGGGAACTCTCGAGCTAGCGAGTGAGACGGAACAATCATGCATAGGACGGTAGGGTAGAGACTAGAGTCATTTAGCTGACTAGCCTGTGTCGTTTCAGCGCGTGTCGGGAATAGGAGAAGCTGACAGCACCAGGACATTGCTAGCTCAGCTCGGTCGGAACTCGGAAGCTCCACGTACCGCCGTGAGTGTTAGGATTTAATTAATATGTTAATTAAAGGGATAATCCTCCCTCTTTTATTTCTCTATGTCGGTTGGTTTGTCAACCGACACATCTCTTCCTAACGTCTCTTCGAGCAGACGGACCCGTGTTTGCGTCCTTTCCCCTTGTATAAATACTGTGAATCATCAATGAAATAGGATGGTTGAATCATTTGTTGTATCTCTCATTTGCTCTCGATTTACTTCCAACACGTTATGAGCACGCACGCTCTGTATCTGAGCGATTTCGAGATCGAGAAGACCGAGAAGAAAAGGAAGCAGCGGAATCAGACCCGTAACAGAGCGATTCTACTAAAAACAAAGGGGAAGAACAGGCAAAGGTGAGAAGAACAATGCCTGGATTTTCATCTCTGGTTCTTCCCTTGCTTTAGAAAACGGATGCACTGGCCCGAGAAGGACGATGACGAGGGTGTGGCCGCGCTGCTGCCGTCTCCGACCCCTGCGGTTGTTGAAGACGAAGCCGGCGCACCGCTCCTGACGTTGTGGTTGTCGATGTCAACGCTGCCGTCCTGGAAGTCGGCCATCCTCCGCGGGCTGCGGCTCCCCCGCCGCCCCTCCTCCTTCGCCGTGCACGGGCGCTGGCCGTCGCCTCATGGCCCTCGGCGTCCCGTTGACAAGACCACCATTGAGCGGCCGCGAGCGACGAATCGCCTGCCAACCCAGACGCTCACCGCGCCCCCGCCTCGCCGCCTCCTTATGCCCTTCGGCTTCGCGGCATCAAGCCCTCCGTCGAGTAGTCGCGCCGCGCGCGCGAGCCGTGAGGACTTGAAGCCCGGCCGCTCTTAGGCTTGTGAACGGCTCGTCCTACAGCGTCGCGTCGGGCAACCTGCTACCTGGAGGATCCTCAGACGATGACGAGCGAGCGGGAGCACATCTCGCCGCCGTTGAACGCCAGGTGTGCGCGGAGGTGGCGCCGGCCGGTCGTGTACTCTGCGACCTGTTCAGTCTCGTGAGGATGGGGATGAGTAATTTGGGAATTTATTTCCCTAGTCTCTCTCTCCTTATCTGTACGACTGTGCTACCTGGCTGACTGCCTTGCGTAGCCTTGTGCATGCGGCCGGAGATTAAGGCACCAGCAGCCTCTGCTATTCCCTTAATTGCTTCACTAATATATGACTTATTAGTTCAGCTTATCAGCAAATTAATTCTAGCAGTAATCCAACCCTGCTAGACCCATTTAATTCAGTACATTCAACATTATTTTCTGTTGAGTACTGACATATTCCAGCTACTAAGTTGGTGTAATATATTATCACGTTTTTCACGTGTCCAGATTAATTACTCCTATTTGCAATTGAGATTTTTAATTTCTTACAAATATAAATTCAGTACCTATAACACTGAGTTGAGTACGATGTATTCTGGAATCCTTCTAAGATGTATGTATTTTCATGTTCTCTTCAAGATTAATATGTCTATTTATAATTGAGGTTTTAAATTTTTACGAATAAAATCAAGTCACCGTCTTAATTGAGCCATTTGGCTTGATACGCACGAATTTCAATTCACCGTCTTAGTGAGCCATTTGGCTTGATACGAGCACGAATTGAGATGTAAAATTCAAAGTGACTTCTACAAATTGATATTTTGGGATCACGAGGTAGTGTGTAGATTTGTCTACACATACTATTTAACCCTACATATTGTCACTTTTGACATTATGATTGCCTATGTGCTCTTCCAGATATTTAATTAAGTTATGGCATAAGGCATTCGAAGCGTGAGTATTCTATACTCCGCTATGCTGATAGTTCTAGTCCAAAATTTGTTTTGGAAATTGTCTATAATATGTCATGCTTAACAATTTGAAGTCCACACTGATGAGTTCAAGACCACTTCTTGAAATATTTATCTATTTTACATAGTTCATTACAACATAACCGATGGATTTGATTTACCGAATGTAAATTAATATCCTCTGGTTTAACCCATGTAGGTGAACAATGGCTCGAGAGTTCGATTCACTCGCTCTCAACGGCCACAACTACCCTATATGGGCCATGGACATCAAGATCTCTCTTGCGTCCGTGGATTAGTGCGTGCAATCCAGAACCCGGTGGAACCACCCCCGGTTGGAATGACGTCGCTGACTGATGAGCAAAAATATGCTGCCTTGTACATCATATAAGGCATCATATTCATCCAGATCTCAAAACTGAGTACTTGGAGGAAGAATCCCCTAGTACATTATTTCAGGCCCTCAAGACGAGGTATGAACAGCAGAAGGCAGTTGTCATGCCTGAAGCACTTCATGATTGGACTCACCTATGACTCCAAGACTTTAAGTCTGTCGAAGAATACAACCATGAGGTTCATAAGTTAGTTACAAACTACGCTTTTGCGGGAAGGAACCTACTGATGCGGAGAAGACAGAGAAAACTCTGTCTACTATGCTCCCATCTGACAGGATCCTCCAGCAGCAGGATCGTGCTCGCGACTACCAAGTCTATTCCGATCTTATTCATATTTTACTTCAGGCTGAAAAGCATGATGAGTTGCTCGCTAAGAATGGCTCTTAACGTCCGGTTGGTTCCCAACCTTTACCTGAAGTTCATATGAATGTCGCGAATAGACGAAAGTTTGAAAGTGGCTTCAATAGCAAGCCCTCAAACTTCAATGGTAAGCGAAAGCACAGTCGGGACAGGAAGCCTAGAAACTCAGTCTGTGGGAAAAGCACTTCAAAGTCTAAGTTTGATAAAACTAAACTTTGTGACAAGTGTGGATGCTACATGCACCCCACGAACAAGTGCAAAACCCCAAAGCATCTGGCCATTCTGTACCAGCAATCCCACGGACACAACACACCTCGGGGGAAGTTTGAAGTGAAGGGGATCGTGGCCAGAAAACAATAATTTTCCTAGCAACGATATCCTTAAACTAGCCAAGATCTATTCTATGCAGATATAGTAGTACGAACGGAGATCGGAATACATACCCTTGTAGACCGAAAGCGGGGATTACGTTCCCGCACAAACGTTGTCGATGAAGACCGACGAAGCCGACCTCAAGGTCGTGTAGAGGAAGCAGGCCTCCGAGTACCGCTAGCGCAGCACCTCGCAGGGAGTCGCACACGTACGGTGGAGACGACGCCTCCGAAGCTCCAGTCCAGGACGAGCAGCGGAAGACTTGGACCGGAACACCAGCAGCGCGGCAGCGGGCTATGGTGGAGGAGATCCCCGACTCCTCTTGCTCGGCGCGGCTCCAACTTGGGAACCACGAGATCGAGAGAGAAATCAGGAATTAATTGGTGAATTAAAAGGCTGGGGGTGCCCTTTCTTATATAGGCTCCCAGGGGGAGCCAACCTTGCCAGCCAGGCAATGTGGGACTATCCCACAGCCTGGTTTGGCTAGGCTTGGTGCGCCGGCCCCCTGGTGGGCCCCTTGGCCCATCCAGGCCGGCCACCAAGGCTCCCCACCGAATCCCCTACGGATTTTTCCCCTCTTGAGCCTTCTTTCGCCCGGAAGGCCCATTTAGGGAAATCTGCCTTAATAAATTCGAAATTAAATATATAAAATCATATTTGCATATTAATAACACTAATTAATATCAAACATAATATATATAATATTTCCTAGCTCCGAAAACTCTTTCGGCGCTGCCCGATCTCCATCGGACCTCTCCCGGGACGTTCCCGGTGATCTCCTTCCTTTCCGGTTGTCTTGTCGAAACCCCTTAAGTGTGTTACCCTAGCGGTTCGATATAATATCAGGTATGATCAAGACTCCTCAATGATCAACGACTAACTCGTAGGCCTGGACCCCCTGAATTAATCCCTGAGATATAACGAATGACTTTCATCTATCAAACCTGAACGTGAAGTCTTAGACCTTTTGCCATAGCGATACTTAGCACGTCCGAGTGTCGCTCCATAGATATCTCCATACCTAATCCCGACCTCGTTACCGACGACGCTATCTTCTACTCGTTCATGATCTCATGTCTCCGTGACCTAGTCACATGCTTGCAAGCTCATTAGACATGATCTCACCGAGTGGGCCCGAGAGTATCTATCCTGCTATGCGGACTGGCAAATCCCGCTCTTGACCCCTCGTCTCAATACTCCTTTCCAATACCCAAAAGTATCACCGTTATTGTCATACTAAATAAGATACGACGTTTGGTGCAATCAAAGTATCTTCGGGGAATATCAATAAGAGTTGATCTCACGGTCAAAGGTGTAATGACTATGTTCTCCAAATCTGGGTATGTCCATCACATTGCTCTCTAGCGATATGACTCTCATTGCCGACCGGCGCCATGCCCCATGACCGGGAAACCTCGATCATCAATCGCGCAATGAAACTAGTCTTAGTAGAGGCTACTAGGGACCTGGTTGTTTGCGTATCACATCCGCATTAATGTTTCCGCTTAATACGGTTCTAGCATGACACAAAAACATATTATGAACAAACGAGATATGATAAAGAATACACTTTATTAATTGCCTCTAGGGCATATCTCCTCCAGTCTCCCACTTCCACTAGAGTACAACTTAATCTAGATTACAACTTGGTAAAAGCCTAACACCCATAGCTAACTGGTGCTGTTCATGCTTATCAAGCGGGAGAGGCTTCGTCAGCGGATCTGCCACATTCAGATCCGTATGCACTTTGCAAATCTTCACATCGCCTCCTTGTACGTACTGACGTATCACATGGAAGCGTCGGAGAATATGTTTGGCGGTGGAGTGAGACCTTGGCTCCTTGGCGTTTGCAATGAAACCCGTATTGTCGCAGAAGAGGACCACGGGGTCTTGCACGCTCGGGAACACTCCAAGTTCGATGACGAACTTCCTCAGCCACACAGCTTCATTTGCGGCCTCGCAGGCAGCAATGTACTCCGACTCCATTGTAGATTGTGCGACTATGGGTTGCTTCCCACTTCTCCAGCACACGGCGCCTCCATTCACCTTGAACACGTAACCTGTCTGTGACTTACAGTCATCGGGGTCTGAGCAGAAACTTGCATCTACGTAACCCGTTACGCCAAGTTCCTCATCGCAGCCACCATACACAAGGAACATTTCCTTTGTCTTATTGAGATACTTAAGAATGCTCTTAACAGCTACCCAATGCGGCATTCTAGGATTACTCTGGAACCGGCTTGTCAAACTTAGAGCTAATGCCACATCCGGTCTAGTACTCAACATTGCATACATGATCGATCCTATGGCTGAAGCATAAGGATGTTTCGTCATTTCGGCCTTACCCAGTTCCGTTACCGGACACTGCGCCTTACGCAATATCTTATTCTTGATAACCGGCAGAGAACCCTTCTTTGCCTTCTCCATATGAAAACGCTTCAATATTTTATCAAGATAAGTACTCTGACTTAGTGCTAATAGGCGCCTTGATCTATCATGGTAGATTTTTATGCCTAAAACATACGCAGCTTCTCCTAAGTCCTTCATGGAAAACTTACTGTTTAAATATTCCTTCACGCTATTCAGAAGTTCCACATCATTCCCTGTTAGCAATATGTCGTGAACATACAGTGCTAAGAACACAACCGAGCTCCCACTCATTTTCTTGTAAATACAGGTCTCTTCCACATTCTGGATAAATCCAAAACCTTTGATTACCTCATCAAAGCGAAGATTCCAGCTCCGAGATGCCTGCTTCAATCCATAGATGGATCGCTGAAGCTTGCACACCTTGTTAGCACTTCCTGGATCGACAAAACCTTCCGGCTGTACCATGTACAACTCTTCCTCAATGTTTCCATTCAGGAAGGCCGTTTTGACGTCCATCTGCCAGATTTCATAATCATAGTAGGCAGCTACCGCTAACAAAATCCGAATAGACTTAAGCATCGCTACCGGTGAAAAAGTTTCATCGTAGTCAATTCCATGAACTTGTCGGAAACCTTTTGCGACAAGCCGAGCCTTATAGACGGTCACATTACCATCAGCATCAGTCTTCTTCTTAAAGATCCACTTATTCTCGACGGCCTTGCGCCCTTCGGGAATATCCACCAAAGTCCACACTTGGTTATCATACATGGATCCTATTTCGGATTTCATGGCTTCAAGCCATTTCTCAGACTCTAGACTCTCCATTTCCTCCTTGTAGTTCGTAGGTTCGTCTTGCTCGACTAGCATGACGGTGCAAACCATGTTGCCATACCATTCTGGTGGGATCCGAGATCTACCAGACCTACGAGGTAGAACATCTTCCTCGACAGTTCTCCCACTCCTTCCACGGAGGACGTTTCCGGAATTGCTTCCGTTGCGCCACTCGGAATCTCGAGTTCAGGATCAACGATTTCATCGAGGTCTACCTTCCTCCCACTTACTCCTTTCGCGAGAAATTCCTTCTCTAAAAAGGCACCGGTCTTCGCGACAAAATTTTTGCCCTCAGCTTGGTTGTAGAAGGTGTACCCAACGGTTTCCCGCGGATATCCTACAAAGACGACTTTCTCCGACTTCGGTTCGAGTTTGTCGGGCTGTAGTTTCTTAACGTACGCCTCACAACCCCAAACCTTCAGAAACGATAACTTAGGCTTATGGCCATACCATAATTCATACGGTGTCGTTTCAACGGACTTGGACGGAGCCCTATTTAAAATGAATGCGGCTGTTTCTAACGCATAACCCCAGAAGGACACTGGCAGATCGGTAAGAGACATCATAGATCGGACACTATCTAGTAGAGTACGATTACGTCGCTCGGACACACCGTTACGCTGTGGTGTTCCGGCGTGCGTAAGTTGGGGCACTATGCCACAACTCTTCAGATGTGTGCCAAACTCAAAACTCAAGTACTCTCCACCGCGATCGGACCGGAGATGCTTGATTTTCCTATTAAGCTGATTCTCAACTTCACTCTGGAATTCTTTGAACTTTTCAAACGTTTCAGACTTGTGTTTTATCAAATAGATATAACCGTATCTACTCAAGTCATCAGTGAAGGTGACGAAGTAACGATAACCATTGCGTGTCGAAACGCTCATTGGTCCACATACGTCTGTATGTATGATCCCCAACAAATCCGACGCCCGTTCAACGAAACCTTTGAACGGTGTCCTGGTCATTTTGCCCATGAGGCATGGTTCACATGTATCGAGGGATCCGAAATCCAACGAGTCCAAGAGTCCATCGGAGTGGAGTCGCTTCATGCGCTTTATACCAATATGACCAAGACGGCAATGCCACAAAAACATGGCGGTATCGTCACTACACTTAATTCGTTTGGCCTCTATGTTATGGATGTGAGTACTACGATCGAGATTCAACAAGAATAAACCGTTATTCTCGGGAGCATCAACATAAAATATATCATTCATATAAATAGCACAATTGCTTGACACTGATTTAAATGAATAACCGTCTTGTAACAGGCAAGACCCACTTATAATGTTTACACTCAAGGATGGCACAAAATAACATTTATTTAAAACCAAAACTAATCCCGATGGTAGATGCAGAGGGAGCGTGCCGACAGCCACCACGTCGACTCTCGATCCGTTGCCGACGCGCATCGTCACCTCATCCTTTGCCAGCCGCCTTCTATTCCGTAACTCCTCCTGAGAGTTACATATATGAGCAACAGAACCAGTATCAAATACCCACGTATTGCTCCGGGCGGATGTAAGGTACACATCTATAACATGTATATCAAATATACCTTTCTCTTTGTCGACCGTCTTGCCAGACTTCCTATCCTCCAGATACTTGGGGCAGTTGCGCTTCCAGTGACCCTTCCCCTTGCAGTAGAAACACTCCACGCTAGCTCTGGGACCAGACCTGTTAGTCCTGGGCTTGGCAGCCAACTTTGCCTCCCTCCGGGACTTCCAGCTCTGCTTTCCCTTGCCACCGGACTTCTTGAAATCAACGGTCTTGTTGACCATCAACAGCGTGTGCTCCTTCTTAATCTCTACCTCAGCAGTCTTGAGCGTCACGAACACTTCACCCAGGGACTTAGCCATGCCCTGCATGTTGTAGTTCATGACGAAGCCTTTGTAGCTTGGTGGCAACGATTGCAACACCCTGTCAATCGCCAGCTCATCGGGAATCTTGCACTCCAGAGCATTCAGGCGTTGAACGTAGCCAGACAACTTGACTACATGCTCGCTCACACTGCTATGCTCTTCCATCTTGGCTGAGAAGAAAAGCTCAGAAGCCTCATATCTCTCAGCCTTAGCCTGCGGCGCGAAGACAGCCTTAAGATCCGAAATGATCTCAAAGGCGCTCATCTTCTCAAAGCGCTTCTGCAGGTCGGCTTCCATGGCGTAGAGCATGCCACTCTGGACAAAGGCAGAATCCTCCGATCGGGTCTGGAAGACCTTCTTCTCATCCTCAGAGGCATCATCTGCAGGAGGGTCACCTATGGCGGCCTCAATGATGTAGGCCACCCTATGGGGAGTGAGGAGGATCCTCAGGTTGCGGAACCAGACCATGAAGTTTGACCCATTGGTCTTAAGCTTTTCTTTCTCAAGGAACAGACCTAGGTTAAACGAGGGGCGAGACATCTACAATGGTATTTGCAACAACATAAGACTTTGTTCATAATAATTTTGAGTTATAGTATTTTAGAAAATAACTAACATAACTCCCACTCAAACGAACATCCCTCCTGGTCGTTTAAACGATTACACGACCCCCATCCATTGCACCACCCCTCATCATCAAAGCCGGCGGCACAACTTCAAGAGTAGACAAAATCGTCCGCCACATCAATTTTGTGACTCGTGCTCGACCTTTCGGTCTTCCTGTTCCAAGGCCATACCTCTGAGTATGCTAGGCTCGCCACCAAAGACCTCCACGCTGACGCTTGTGCAACATGGCTTACACCCACTGTATGCGAACGACGAGATGAATGACACCCGATCAACACGGCCTGCCTCATAACGTAGAACTTTCTTGGTGGTGCGCGTTGGAGGGAGAACACTAGTGGTATTTTAAAGGGATCATCTTATTCAGCTACCGCCGTGCAACTAATGTATACTATACACACAATCACACAAGAATAAGATGCACACAAAACATCAAATGTAATGCAATGTGATATAGTCCATTGCGCCATGGTCTTCTTGGCGCCCGCAGTTTATAAACAATTTAATAAACCTACCTTGACCATATCACATAGCCCCTGCAAAATAAAGTTAGACGCTTCTACTTTATCTTTTGCATATTTTACGTGGCTTGGGGCTTTCGTAAATAGAACCGCTTCATACCTACGAATCTTATGACCACAACAACGATCCAATAATTGCATGTTTAAGCATCCCTTTCGGGCCCTCCATTGAAAATGTGAAGACCAACTAAAGAGAGAGAAACTGACATCCGCCAGCCACATATACGGTACAAGCCGTATGTCAGTAGTGGAACCAGTCTCGCGTAAGCGTACGCGTAAAGTCGGTCCGGGCCGCTTCATCAACTCAATGCCGCTGTAATACACAAGTGCACGCTAGAGGGTAGCAAATAACAGGAACGGTGCCCCCGTGCAGAGCACGGGTTCTAACAGCGTACATCTATATTTACGATAGATCGGCTCTGATACCACTGAAGGGGATCGTGTGCAGAAAACAAAAAAATTCCTACCGACGATATCCTAAAAGCATGCCAAGATCTATTCTATGTAGATATAGTAGTACGAACGGAGATCGGAATACGTACCTTTCTAGACCGAAAGCGGGGATTACGTTCCCGCACAAACATTGTCGATGAAGACCGACGAAGCCGACCTCAAGGTCGTGTAGAGGAAGTAGGCCTCCGAGTACCGCTAGCGCCGCACCTCGCAGGGAGTCGCACACGTACGGTGGAGACGACGGCCTCCGAAGCTCCAGTCCAGGACGAGCAGCGGAAGACTTGGACCGGAACACCAGCAGCGCGGCAGCGGGCTATGGTGGAGGAGATCCCCTTGCTCTGCTCGGCGCGGCTCCAACTTGGGAACCACGAGATCGAGAGAGAAATCGGGAATTAATTGGTGAATTAAAAGGCTGGGGTGCCCCTTCTTATATAGGCTCCCAGGGGGAGCCAACCTTACCAGCCAGGCAATGTGGGACTATCCCACAGCCTGGTTCGTCCAAGGAGGATGCGCCGGCCCCCTGGTGCGCCCCATCTGGCCCACCTAGGCCGGCCTCCATGCCCCCACCGAATCCCCAAGGGGGTTCCCCCCCTCTTGGGCCTTCTTTCGTCCGGAAGGCCCATTTAGGGAAATCTGCCTAAATAAATTCGAAAATAAATATATAAAATCATATTTGCATATTAATAACACTAATTAATATCAAACATATTATATATAATTTTTCCTAGCTCCGAAAACTCTTTCGGTGCTGCCCGATCTCCATCGGACTCCTCCCGGGACGCTCCCGGTGATCTCCTTCCTTTCCGGTTGTCTTGTCGAAACCCCTAAAGTGTGTTACCCTAGCGGTTCGATATAATATCAGGTATGATCAACGACTAACTCGTAGGCCTGGACCCCATGAATTAATCCCTGAGATATAAATAATGACTTTCATCTATCAAACCTGAACGTAAAGTCTTAGACCTTTTGCCATAGCGATACTTAGCACGTCCGAGCGTCGTTCCATAGATATCTCCATACCTAATCCCGACCTCGTTACCGACGACGCTATCTTCTACTCGTTCATGATCTCATGTCTCCGTGACCTAGTCACATGCTTGCAAGCTCATTAGACATGATCTCACCGAGCGGGTCCGAGAGTATCTATCCTGCTATGCGGACTGGCAAATCCCGCTCTTGACCCCTCGTCTCAACTACTCCTTTCCGATACCCAAAAGTATCACCGTTATTGTCATACTAAATAAGATACGACGTTTGGTGCAATCAAAATATCTTCCACGAATAACAATAAGAGTTGATCTCACGGTCAAAGGCGTAACGACTACGTTCTCCAAATCTGGGTATGTCCATCACATCGTTCTCTAGCGATATGACTCTCATTGCCGACCGGCGCCATGCCCCATGACCGGGAAACCTCGATCATCAATCGCGCAACGAAACTAGTCTTAGTAGAGGCTACTAGGGACCTGGTTGTTTACGTATCACACCCGCATTAATGTTTCCGCTTAATACGGTTCTAGCATGACATAAAAACCTATTATGAACAAACGAGATATGATAAAGAATACACTTTATTAATTGCCTCTAGGGCATATCTCCTTCAGTCTCCCACTTGCACTAGAGTACAACTTAATCTAGATTACAACTTGGTAAAAGCTTAACACCCATAGCTAACTGGTGTTGTTCATGCTTATCAAGCGGGAGAGGATTCGTCAGCGGATCTGCCACATTCAGATCCGTATGCACTTTGCAAATCTTCACATCGCCTCCTTGTACGTACTGACGTATCACATGGAAGCGTCGGAGAATGTGTTTGGCGGTGGAGTGAGACCTTGGTTCCTTGGCGTTCGCAATGGCACCCGTATTGTCGCAGAAGAGGATCACGGGGTCTTGCACGCTTGGGAACACTCCAAGTTCGATGACGAACTTCCTCAGCCACACAGCTTCATTCGCGGCCTCACAGGCAGCAATGTACTCCGACTCCATTGTAGATTGTGCGACTATGGGTTGCTTCCCACTTCTCCAGCACACGGCGCCTCCATTCACCTTGAACACGTAACCTGTTTGTGACTTACAGTCATTGGGGTCTGAGCAGAAACTTGCATCTACGTAACCCGTTACGCCAAGTTCTTCATCGCAGCCACCATACACAAGGAACATTTCCTTTGTCTTATTGAGATACTTAAAAATGCTCTTAACAGCTACCCAATGCGGCATTCCAGGATTACTCCGGAACCGGCTTGTAAAACTTAGAGCTAATGCCACATCCGGTCTAGTACTCAACATTGCATACATGATCGATCCTATGGCTGAGGCATACGGATGTTTCGTCATTTCGGCCTTACCCAGTTCCGTCACTGGACACTGCGTCTTACGCAATATTTTATTCTTGATAACCGGCAGAGACCCTTCTTTGCCTTCTCCATACGGAAACGCTTCAGTATTTTATCAAGATAAGTACTCTGACTTAGTGCTAATAGGCGCCTTGATCTATCGCGATAGATTTTTGTGCCTAAAACATACGCAGCTTCTCCTAAGTCCTTCATGGAAATGGGGGCTTGGGCCCCCTAGTACGAGTTGGACTAGGAGGGGGGCCAACCCATGGGGGGTTCGGCCGAACCCCCCCCCCCTCTCCTCCTTTAGTGCCACATGGGGGAGCTAGGGAGTTTGCACACCCCCTCCCCCCTTTATATAGCAAGGCATATTAATTGGATTAATTACAGAAAAATACACTTAATTGTATAGCAGGCCGGCCGAATTGCTTCTCCGCCCGTTTTGCCCCCTCTCTCCACCTAAGCTATACCGCCGGGCGCCGTTGCCCTGCGGGATTCCAGATAAGATCTACCCCTACGATTTCAGCTGGATCTGAATGACCGGGGGTTGTCGTTAAGCTCCGTATGTTTGCGAGTTCTCGGAGGTAACTCTTTTTGAGGAGCCTGGGCGACGTCGTCTCGCCCCTGTAGCCGCCGCGCCACCCCCCCCCCCCCTCTGCCGCCGGCGCACCCCCTTTGGTGTCGGCGCCTCGCCATCTTCCGCCCGACGCTCGTCGACGCAGGTCATCGTCGACACCCCGGCGTCATTGTCTTCGTCATCGTGGCAAGTTCTCCGCCACCTCGAGGTCGGCTACGCACGACTTCATCGTCAACGCTTGTGCGGGAGCGTAATCCCCGCTATCGGTCTACATGGAGGTAATGTAACCCGTTCCGCCACCGTTATCACATGTACTAGATAGATAGATCCTGCCTAGTTAGGGTTTCATACGCTAGAAAATTATTGTTTTCTGCACCGTAACCCCTTCACTATCCAGGGTATCTGCCACACACACTACCATGGTAATCACATTAATCAAGTTACCACTTGTAAGGACAACAACCAAGATTAACACTAAAAGGATTAATGTGCTTGATGTCGATTAAAACAGAAAGTATATTATCTATACTGGTAACCAAATAAAAATTAGGGTGAAATCATCCATCAAAATAGATCATTGACAGTCGTAAGGTTAAATGATTTGGACTGAACTGACCTCTTGTACAAGAATGAAGGCTGTGCTGCCTCGTGGAATCCATAATACATGTACAAATTTAAGGTGCCGACGTGGTTGGGCGTTTCATCCTGAAAGGTATAATGATTAAGTAGGGAGACTTCAAATCTCAAAACAAAGCACATCATCTCTCTTGCTAGGAATCAGAATCCAAAGCTGAGGGTGGACACGATAGGGAGGCGCTCACCAGGCATGATATGGAGGCGGTTGAGCCTGGTGATGCCTCATGGGCGCGGCGCTTCTCGTCGGGGCTTCGGACTCGATGGAGTGGTGTCTGTCGACGACGCCCCCGCTCGCCGCGCACAGCGTCGTGTAGGTGGCCTCCCGGCTGAGCACCTCACACTACATGTTTGGGAAGTCGATGACGGGCACCTTCAAGTGATCCCGTCCATGCCGACCACCACGCCACGCAGCAGGGCCCTTCGTGTATATGGTTGTCAAATAATAATGAAGCATTTGTCGGCTTATCCAAAATATATGGATGTTATTGGGTACCAGCTCATATCTTAAAAAATTAGATGAGTATATAAATATGACAAAAGGAAAACATACCATGAACTAATTGCTATCAGACATCAGTTGTCAATGATTGCCTACAAGCGAGCATCACACATATTTCATGTTGAAGTAATAAAATTGAAGATTAGTCCACACTAATTTACATATATGTGCAATTCAGCCCCATATAATATATCTTAATAAAGGTTTGCATGTTCTTAGGACAAAGTATTATAGACAAATTGTGTAAGCACCGTTATGGGGAATTTAAGGATCCAGAGTCACTTCCAATTGAGTGGGCCAGGTGTGACCAGTAAACTGAATGGTGTATATGAGTTGAATAACGGTCTCACTATTCCATGGGTGGCAGCCAGATCTCCTTCAAAACAACAATGAAAAGACATCTTGCACTCCAAAAACAATTGTGTGACATTCATCAACTGGACTATAATTATATGTTGGATCGCATCATGGTTCAGAACCTGGAAGCAAAAGTTGTTAAATGGTTGAGGAGGAATGGATTAGTGAGACAAAGGTTGTATCGGACTGTACCTTTGGTTGGATTCCAGTGTAGATGGAAAACTGAAACAGATGATAGCACGCAGAGGAGACGCGTCCAGTGGTCTTGCAGAGAGAAGACATGCCCAGGTCACCAGGTGACGCTGCAATGCTGTTCCCTTTCCCCAGAGCATGAGACGGGGATCTCACCTTCAAAACTCTGATGCGGAAAACCATGCGTAGCAGCAAGACACTTTAAGGGCGGCGGTGAAGACCTTCCTCTGACTTCCACGTCCTCCTGGAGGCTGAGGCTGGAGCCGTACGTCCATAGGTCGTCTCCGCCAAGAACTGCTGCAAGCCTGCAACTCCTCCTCTGAACAACGCCAAGGTGGAGGATATGTTGGGCTAGGCAGAGAAGAAGAGAAGAGGAGCCGACAGGAAGTGGGGTAGTGCACGAGTATGGTGGAGGCACCACCTAGGACGTTGAGGCTAGGAGGCAAACTGTCGGACCACCGAGAACACCGGGGCAATGAAGCAGGGCTACCTCCGGCAATCCGACTGGATGTGGTCGGCGGCGAATCGCTCAGGTGTGCGGTCAGAAGGAGGCGGGCATCTCTTGACGTGCGGGTGGCCGGCGGCATCGAAGGATGCAAAGGTCGAACCCTACGCGGCGGCGCTCTGGGGAGAGGACGGGAGGGCATCGAGAGCATCGTAACGCTTTCGATCACTTAGCAGTGGCAATGCGGCGTAATATTTCGGTCATGGATGATGTGGCGTTCAGTAATTAGAGCGGTGATCTGCCGAATGGATAATACGGACCGCTGGAGTCAGGAAATGAAACGAATGATTTGTTTTAGATAGATGGAAGAGATTTTCGTCGCCACATGAATAAAACACGAGAAGAGCCCGTTCGCTGCTGCAACCTTGCGCCAACAGCACAGGTGCACAACTGACTACTAAACTCCAAAAGCGATCTCGGCGATCACGTAAACAAATCGAAAAAATAAAACCGCACGGCACTAGGAAAGAATCCTAGCCGTCCACTGATCGCCTCGTCAGGATCGCCATCATTGATACGGTCCCGACTCCCGAGCAAGACGAAGAAACCCCAACACGAAGCTCCACGCCACGCCTCACTCGCTCGCTGACCAACCAGGAAGCCCAGTCCTGCCGCCCCGTCGCCGGATCCCTCCCACGGACGCCGGCGCCACACGCGAGGGAATGGACGACGGCGGGATCCAGGAGGAGCCGCCCTCTTCGGCGGCGCGGCCCCTCAGGCCCACGCGCTCGGGCGGCTCGCGGTGGGTGGACGGCAGCGAGGTCGACTCCTCCTCCGAGTCCACGCACTGGTCGCTCGACGACGAGCGCTCGCTGCGGGGCCTCTCCGCCGCCGAAGAGGACGAGTACGCGGGGGCCGTGCTGTCGCGGAAGTCCTCCTCCGGCGGCGGCGGGTTCCGCCGCAGGCTGGCGAAGCGGGCCAAGAGGGTCGACTCCCTCGACGTCGAGGCCATGAGCGTGCGCGGCGCCCACGGCCACGGTAACACGGTGCGTTTCGTAACTCCGACGTCCTTGTGGTGATCCGCGGATGGATTTGGGGGCCATTTTGTTTTTTTTTGGCGAACTGAAGTTTGTTATTAAGAGTATAAAATGAAGCGACGGTTGACTTCTTCTCAATTAGCGAAAGTATCATCCTAGGACAGATGGACCGGTCGGCCGTCGCCGTAGATTAACTGAGGATTTAGTCCTGAATCACGATGACCTTGCTCTGCCATTTTGGTTGAACATTAATTAGGATCGGCTATGCGTGCGCCTTCAAATATTCAGTACCTGTGACTTTGTCTGATTCGGGAAACATCAAACATGTGCTAGTCAGATACTGTATTTTTCTTCCACATGCCATGAATCAATTTACCCTAGGATTGACCCCCCTTAGCTGCACCTTGCACCAGGATGTGTCGTGGATGAGCACTGTCGCGATGGCGTTTCAAACCCTCGGGGTTGTTTACGGTGACATGGGTACAAGCCCTCTGTATGTCTTCAGCGACGTGTTCAGCAAAGTTCCCATCAAGTCGGAGGTGGAGATCCTCGGAGCGCTTTCGCTTGTCATGTACACCATAGCGTTGATCCCTTTTGCCAAATACGTGTTCATAGTGCTTAAAGCGAATGACAACGGTGAAGGTAAGACGCACAATTTGCAACACTGGTTCAGTAAATAATGTTTGTAGACTGTCAGCGGCCTATGCTCTTGTCCAAATTAGTTTTGGCTTACTGACTGTTTATCTCTAATGCTTCGCAGGGGGCACCTTTGCATTGTACTCGTTGATTTGCAGGTATGCAAAAGTTAGTCTGCTGCCGAATCAGCAGCGTGTGGACCAAGATATTTCTAGTTTCCGACTTAAGTTGCCTACTCCTGAGCTTGAGCGTGCTCTCTGTGTCAAAGAATGCCTAGAAAAGAAGCCACTCTTCAAAAACATTCTCCTGTTCTTGGTTCTGATGGGGACTTCCATGGTGATTGGAGATGGCATCCTCACTCCATCAATGTCAGGTGCTTCATATGCACCCTGTTTTGTCTTTATTTCTTCTATCAACAGAGATTCTGCAATTTATATCCTCCTAAAAAATGCACTGTTGCTGATCCTCCTCTCCTATTTTAAATGTATCCAGTTATGTCTGCTGTCAGTGGTCTTCAGGGTCAAGTTGCTGGATTTGACACAGGTAGGGTACTTCATATGTGAAGATCACAACGGTCGACTTATGTCCTATCATTAGATCATTGCCGAAATATTAAACACATTTTTTTTCATACAATCCAACTTTCCAAGGCCACAAGAAAATGAATGTTTTTCTTCATCTTTTATGCAGATGCTGTTGTAATTGTTTCCATTCTGGTTCTTGTGCTATTGTTCAGCGTCCAGAGGTTTGGAACTGGCAAAGTGGGGATCATGTTCGCTCCTGTGTTGGCTTTGTGGTTTCTTAACTTGGGCTCCATTGGAATATACAACATAATTAAGTATGACACGTCAGTTGTGAAAGCATTCAATCCAATGTACATCTACTACTTTTTCGAGATGAACGGCGTAAAGGCATGGTCAGCTCTTGGTGGTTGTGTCTTGTGCATCACAGGTACTTCCTTACTCCAGCATCGACAGGCCTCTTATTACAGTTTTCATTTTTCTATACCCCTACAAGGAATTGTCAATGTTACAGAATTAACATTCACAACACACTCATATCCTGTTGTAATTGTAGGAGCTGAAGCAATGTTTGCTGACCTGGGCCATTTTACTGTCAAATCAATACAGGTTAAGACATTTATTTACTAGTAAACTGAGATACATCTTTTCCTGATCTTACTGTGTGATTAAATATTTGTGTACGCCTTCTTATCTGACCTAAATTGGTATTTCCTTTTGTTTGTCCCAGTTAGCGTTTACGGCTGTGGTATTCCCTTGCCTTCTTATTGCTTACATGGGCCAAGCTGCATATTTGATGAAACACCCACTTGCTGTAGAAAGAATATTTTATGATTCTGTACCTGGTAAGGTGTTCAGATGGCATAAATACACCATACTGTCTAGGTTATTATCACTCTAAATAATTACACATTTGATGTTCCTTTGTTTAAGTCGTTCTTTTATTTGCAAAGCAGAAGTCCTGTTCTGGCCAGTATTTGTGATAGCTACACTTGCTGCCATGATTGCCAGCCAAGCTATGATATCTGCAACCTTCTCTTGCATAAAGCAGGCAATGGCTCTTGGTTGCTTTCCTAGAATCAAAATAATCCATACCTCAAAGAAAGTAATGGGTCAGATTTACATACCTGTGATGAATTGGTTTCTCATGGTCATGTGCATCATTATCGTGGCCACTTTCAGGAGTACTAATGATATCGCCAATGCATACGGTCAGTGCTTTTGTCTTTAGGAATCCACATCATTATCTTCTTGTTTTAGCATCTGAAATTTATATCTTCGTTGGGCTTGTGTTGTGGTGTCGAACAAAACTCTGTAGTGCAGAGTCCTCTATATATAAATTTCTTTTATCATTCTTTTCTAAAGCCAGCCTTTTGGCATGGCCATAACAGACCATGTTGCACAACAATCAGCTGATGGCCAGTTACTGCTCATCGACATTGCATATGATATTATTTATCCTAAACAATGATCTTATTTTTTTCTCATATGATTATGTAAAAAAAATCCAGGCATTGCTGAAGTTGGAGTCATGATGGTTAGCACTGCGCTGGTAACCTTGGTGATGCTTCTTATATGGCAAACCAACTTGCTCCTTGTTCTGTGCTTCCCAATTGTTTTTGGTGCAATCGAGTTTATTTACTTAACTGCCGTTATGTCAAAGCTGCTAGAAGGAGGATGGTTACCACTTGCTTTCTCAACATTGTTTCTCTTCATCATGTATACCTGGAACTATGGAAGCGTGTTGAAGTACCAGAGTGAGATGCGTGGGAAGATATCCCTGGACTTTATTCTCGACCTAGGATCAACACTTGGCACAATAAGAGTTCCAGGTATTGGACTTGTGTACAATGAGCTGGTCCAGGGAATCCCATCGATCTTTGGCCAACTGTTGGTCACACTGCCAGCAATGCACTCCACGATCGTCTTTGTTTGCATCAAGTATGTCCCTGTCCCATATGTGCCGCTTGAAGAAAGGTTCTTGTTCAGAAGGGTTGGCCAGAAGGACTACCACATGTTTCGTTGTGTTGCACGGTATGGTTACAAGGATGTCAGGAAAGAAGACCATGGATTCTTTGAGCATCTTTTGGTTGAAAGCCTGGACAAATTTCTGAGGAGGGAAGCGCAGGAACTCGCGCTTGAGGTGAGCACAATGGAGGCAGAGCGTGACGATGCGTCTGATGTGGCCGAGATACCTCCATTTCGTGCTACTGCTGCTGGTGATCTGCACGTCCCACTGCTTTCTGATCAGAGATTGGGTGATGAAAATCAAATGATGGGCACTGAAGGCAGCGTTCCTTTGCTCCCCTCTAGTTCCATCCCCCCAGAAGAAGACCCCAGCTTAGAGTATGAGCTTGCGGCACTGAGAGAAGCCATGGCGTCTGGGTTCACATATTTCTTAGCACACGGTGATGTGAGGGCGACGAAGCAATCATTCTTCACAAAGAAGTTCATCATCAACTATTTCTATGCCTTCCTAAGGAGGAACTGCAGGGTTGGCACTGCAACCCTGAAGGTGCCTCACTCGAACATCATGCGTGTGGGGATGACTTACATGGTCTGATGGGGCTCTGCTGCGATTGTGCTGCAAGACTGGACCTTGTGTTCTTATCTTGTCTACCACAAGAGCTTATAGTTTAGGGATTGTACCGCCGTAGTGAACAAAGTCACTGCAGCTTCCGGCCAACTGCTCAGCATTTTAGTTGCAGATTTGGCTGTATTTGTACCCAAATTTATTCTTTCCAAGCTCTTGGTCGAGTTTGTGTATGGTATCGACGAAGATTTGCAGTAGATCGATTTGATCTTCTTCAGTCAATCTCTATCCTTGCCACTTGCCAGAATTTCAATGTCATCTTAGAGCATCCACAGTGCGCAGGCGCTAAGCGTGAATGCTAATGGAGCAGTTACGCAGGCAGGTTAGTGCCGGCAGCCAAGAGGCTGTACTTTGCACTGATTTGCTAGGCGTCGAACTCCTAGTTAGGCATCTATGACAAAAAACGACTGGGAATTGAAGGAAACCGCCGGATGAAAAAAAAATGACCGGGGATTGAAGAAACCGCCGGATGACAAAAAAACGACCGGGAATTGAAGGAAACCGTCGAGATTTAATCCCTAGAGCCCTGTCTAAGCGTCCCACTGTGGGTGCTCTTAGGGCACGTGCAATGCTGGACGCTTATGTAAGCGCTTAAGAGGAAAAGAATCAGGTAATAAATCCTAGCGTCCATGCAAGAGCCTGGAGCTCCAACGCGCACCTACCTTTCAAACGCTTGTTTGTCTAACTAATCCATCCCCACCACAAGGCAAAAACAAGCTAAGCGTCCGGACGCAACAGTTTGCGCCGACGCCGGCTATTAAGCGCCCCTTGCCTGGGATTGTTCGACGCAACTGCTCCAAGCCAGGGAATGAAATCCTGGCGCCCATGCTTAGCGCGTCCCGTTATACTTGCCCTTAGACCATGTACATCGGGGGCGCTTGCAGAGGCGCTAGGGAATAAATTCCCTGCCGTTACGCTCAGATCTCATCCGATCCTGGGTTTTCTTCCGGCGTCGACGCAAAGCAAAGCGTTAGTCGCTAAGACTCTTTTCTGGCTGTACGAGGCAGTTGTATTAGCGATCGCATGTGGTAGCTAGCGACCAAAGTAGCGCCGCTCGTTGTGGGCTGAGGCGCTTAGGCCATAATACAATTCCGTGATTTTATTTTTATTCATCTAAGCGCCCATCTAAGCATCGCCCAGTGTACATGCCCTTAGAAGGAAAACAAAGTGGTTTTTTTTCTGCTAGTACACATGAAACCTGACTTTAATTTATGAAAGCTAGGCATACTGCAACAATCAGACTTACAGCTGTCAAGCTTCATGCGCTAACCACAATTTCATAAGATCGATCTGATGAAAAAGGCTAGCGCATTTCACATATACTATAACATCAACTTCCTCCCGTTCAAACACTCGATGCTGTTCTTAAAATTTTAAAAACATTTTTTCTGCTAGTACAATGATTAGACGGTTAACAAAT
Organism: Poa annua; assembly: GCA_026929855.1. Taxonomy (NCBI): domain Eukaryota; kingdom Viridiplantae; phylum Streptophyta; class Magnoliopsida; order Poales; family Poaceae; genus Poa; species Poa annua. The sequence goes on along the minus strand of CM049432.1, from coordinate 72,502,396 downwards.
GCACCTAAACATGTATGAACGAGATGCCTCGGTTATATCGTTGGCTATTGGGGTGTTAAGCCGCCGGCATGTGCACCTTTGGATCTCCGAGGTGGCGTTTTAGAAGAACAAGATTGCAGGATTTCGTGTGCATAAGCAAGTGGCATGCCTGAGATTCTATCCAACCCGGGAAGATGCCGTGATACTAGACTGTTGATCGCCAGTGTCGTTCGCAAAGGTGAGAGCATAGCTCTAAATATGTGTCCGGCACCCCCGAGTTGGGTCTTCTTTGGGAGCTATCAAACATGTATCCGGATAACATTTAGAAGTCGCCCATAGCGGCACTCCCAGAACGCCCATCCCAATCACGAGCACACTGTCGAACACCTCGCGGATGTTGCAAACTAATATAAAACGTTCAAATTTCATTCATTTTTGTTATATATTACAAATTTTTTGAATAAAATTAAACCCTAATTAGACATAATCTAAACTTCGTCGCTCTGGCCTGCCTCGCCGTCCTGTGCAAATCTGAGGCGCGAGCGGACACGCCTCTCCTGCTGGAGCGTGCTCTCCGCTCGGCGCAGGCTACCCTCGCCACACGCGCCCGGCGCAGCTCGTAGACAACCGCCAGCTGGACAGCCTCCATCGAGGCCAGGTTCGCCTCCCGCTCCGCCGCCATGTCGTTGAGGTTGGCGTACGCCTCGCGCTCGGCGGCCATGAAGGCGCGGCAGCGATCGTCTTGCGTTGTGCTCTCGATGGAGGCCTGGACGATGTGAGCCTAGACGGCGTCGGCAACCGCCTCGTAGCCGGCCCTAAACTGGGCGGCCGTCTGCTTGGCGCGCTAGGTGTCGATGGATTTCACCGCGGCAGCTCCTGCTCCAGCGCATGCGCCTACTCCTGCCGCGGCTCCTCCTCCTGCGCCTCCTCCATGTCGATGTTCGCCTAGTCGAGGGGCAAGTCGACACCGATAGGAACAAGCGCCAGCTCCGGCGCCTGTTCCGCAGCCTGCTCTGGCTGGTCCTCCTGCCCTAGAGGGTGGGCGCGGCTGAAGGAGATATGCCCTAGAGGCAAATAAATAAGTATTTATTGCATTATCTCATAAGTTTATAATAAGTTTGTGTATTATGCTATAACTGTATTAATCGGAATTATTAATACACGTGTGATACATAGACAACCAGGTCCCTAACAAGCCTCTATATGAGCTAGTCCATTGGGCAACAGTTGATCGAGATTCTCGATCAAGGACAATGACGTCGGTTGACAATGGGGTCATCTTGTTAGTTGAATAAGGTGGTGTACATACGCAAAGTATTGTAATAAGATTGTATTACGATGTTTGTCATTTGCAATAGATAAGAGTATGATAGCTTATTCCTTAGACCGTGAGACCGTACTTATTGTTGCTTCGTAGGAGTGCTTTGAGAGCATCAAACGTTGTGTCTTATATAGCATGACAATAACGATGTCCATCTTGGGTATTCCGAAAGAGCATCGAGACGTAAGGATCAAGAGCGGGATTTGTTCATTCTTGTAATGGAAAGATACTCTGGTCCCACTTGGTGATATTGCATCTATATAGCTGCGCAGCTTGTGACTAGGTCATGGAGATGGTAATATCGCAGACGAGTTAATAACCTTCGTCGGTAACGAGATACAGCAAAGGCATCGGTGTGTCTATGATCATATCTCGGACAATCTAGTATCGCAGAGACAAAGGGAATGAATATCATATTTATGGTTCAACGGCGATATTCGTGGAATGCACAGGGGTCGTCATATATTTCCAGGTATCCCTGACGATCATTGGTGAGCGGAGTGTCTCGACCATGTCTGGAGTGTTCCCGAACCGTAGCGTAACAAACTTAAGGTCTTAGCGACGCTAGGAGATAGGTTCTGGAATTTTATAGGTTTTTGTTGGAGAGAGAGAAATGATCCGGAAAGAGTTCCGGTGGTCCGGAAGGAGTTCCGGAGAGATCTGGAATGGTTCCAGGAATGTCCGAAAGTTGTTCGGGTGGTCCGAAAGAGTTTTCGGAGTCACGGGATATTGAATTATATATAAATATATTAATTATGAATTAATAGGATTTTTATATTAATTTAATATTAATTAAATAAAGGAAAAAGGGGGCTCCCACCCATATGGGCCCTAAGAGGGCCCAAGAGGGGGAGCCGCACCACCAAGGGGGGTGGGCCCCATTGGCTGGTTCGGCCAGCCCATGTGGGGGCCGAACCCCCCTCCCTTGTCCTTTGTTTAGTCCCACATGGGGGAGCCAAGGGGGTTGGCACACCCCCTTCCCCCTTTATATAGCAAGGCATATTAATTGATTTAATTCACAGGAAATTCAGTTAATTCCCAATTTCTCTCTCGATCTCGTGGTTCCCAAGTTGGAGCCGCGCCGAGCTGAGGAAGGGGGTCTCTCTCCACCTAAGCCATACCGCAGAGCGCCGTTGCTCTGCGGGATTCCAGATAAGATCTACTCCTGCGATTTCAGCTGGATCTGAATGACCGGGAGTTGTCGCTAGGCTCCGTATGTTTGCGAGTGCTCGGAGGCTACTCTATTGAGGAGCTTGGGCGACGTCGTCTCGCCCCCTGCAGCCGCCGCGCCTCCCCCCCTCTGCTGCCGGCGCACCAGCCCCGGTGCTGGCGCTCTGCCTTCTTCCGCCCGACGCCCGTCGACGCAGATCATCGTCGACACCCCGGTGTCATCGACTCCAACATCGCGGCAAGTTCTCCGCGACCTCGAGGTCGGCTACGTACGACTTCATCGTCAACGCTTGTGCGGGAGCGTAATCCCCGCTATCGGTCTACATGGAGGTAATGTAACCCGTTCCGCCACCGTTATCGCATGTACTAGATAGATAGATCCTGGCTAGTTAGGGTTTCGTTCGCTAGAAAAATTATTGTTTTCTGCACCGTAACCCCTTCAGTGGTATCAGAGCCGATCTATGCGTAGTACTGCTGGTACGGTTAGAACTCATGTTGAATGAGGGCGTCTTTCTTATATTTGCTACCCTCTAGCGTGCACTTGCGATGCCTTCGGTATTGAGTTGATGAAGCGGCCCGGACCGATTTTACGCGTACGCTTACGCGAGACTGGTTCCACTACTGACATACGGCTTGCACCGTATCTGTGGCTGGCGGGTGTCTGTTTCTCTCTCTCTAGTCGGCAAAGCATTTTCAATGGAGGGCCCGAAAGGGATGCTTAAACATGCAATTATACGATCGACGTTGTGGTACAAAGTTCGTAGGTAGGGAAGCGATTCTCTTACGAATAAGCCTATATGCCACGTAAAACTTGCAAAACTAAATAAAGCTAGAGGCGTCTAACTTTGTTTTGCAGAGGCGTTATTTCATGTGACATGGTTACGGTAAGTTATGATATCACTCGTACTGTCGGAGGCAATGGAGGGCTCTGTAGACTCGGAACCATGCCGGGGCGCCGGGGGGCCAGGCACATGGCGCCATGAAGGTCCAGGCGCATCGACCATGTCACATCGCACTTCATTGCATCATTATTGTGTGCTGTTGTGTGTGCATCCTATTGATTGCTTATATGCTCGATATACAACGGTAGCATCATAAATAGGATGATCCCTAACAAATACCAAAATTGTGTTCTCCCTCGTTGCGCACCACCAAGAAAGTTCTACGTTATGAGGCAGGCCGTGATGATCGGGTGTCACACATCTCGTCGTTCGCATACAGTGGGTGTAAGCCATGTTGCACGCGCAGGGTCTTCGAGGTTTGATTGGCGAGCCTAGCATACTCAGAGGTATGGCCTCGGAACACGGGAAGATCGAAAGATCGAGCACGAGTCATAGAGTTGTTATGATCGACATTTTATGTCCACCTTTGAAGCTGTGCTGCCGGCCGTGATGATCGGGGGTAGTATGGTGGATGAGGGTCGTGTCATCGCCATTATTATTTTAGGGATAATAATCTTGGTGAGGTGTGTTTTTGATAATGAGATTATAGAACTAAAACTCACCTATATATTATAAACTTATCTTACCTCTTTTGCGATCACATCTGAAGACTACGGAACTACGCTTCGATTACTTCTTCAAGAGCTCGGATTCTACCTTGGAAGCCGATGGGTCCAACTTCATCAGCTGGTGCATTGGTTTTAGAAACATTCTCCAAACACAACAAACATCCTATATGTGCTAAAACATTAGTTAGGAGTTAGACCAGATGATTCTTATAGCAAGGAGCAAGATGATGAGAACCGTAAGCATCATGACATGTTCATGGAAGTGATGATCGTCATGAGCGTATGCCTAGCACCTGAGTTGAAAGTTGTTTCAACACATGGAGCCATATGTCGTGACTGATGCGATCAGAGGTCACTTCAAAGATGAATTGAGTCTTGAGCAGTTCAGACAGCTTAGAAAGTTCCGGACCATTCACATGGGGAGCATACCTGTCTGGAGACTCAGTTGGAGAAGTTGTGTGACATCTACTTCAGGCTTACGAATATCTACGATTTCTAGATAGCGAACTCCAGGGCAATGGAGATTGTGCTTTACTTCCTAGCTGTGAATAGCATGTGCGTGAATATGCTATAGAGACACGGTGAGCTTCTTCACGTTCGTGAACAAGTTCAAATCTCTAAAAGTTGATTCATCGAAGAAGAGTTCTTCGACGCTATGGGCATATTTGATATACGAAGATATAAATGTATTCTTCTCATACTTGATGAAAAGTATTTGATAATTGTTATGTTTGTGAAACAGTCCCTGATTATCACAAGTATGTGGCGAAGGGTGACGTGACAATGCACAAGTGATGGCAAGTTAATGGCCAGTAGTGCTCACGCCCTCGAGATATCATATTAGTTATCATCAATAGTTTTTGATAAGACATTTTGTAATAGTAAGAATGTGATCTAGTTTGGTGTCTTGAATGTTACAAGACATAATTATTCATATAGAACACATCAGTTGTTTTATGTTATGAAACAAAGCAGTTGTTTCATGTTATGAGTAATTTGAATGGGATCGTGGGCAGAAAACAATAATTTTCCTAGCAACGATATCCTTTAACTAGCCAAGATCTATTCTATGCAGATATAGTAGTACGAACGGAGATCGGAATACATACCCTTGTAGACCGAAAGCGGGGATTACGTTCCCGCACAAACGTTGTCGATGAAGACCGACGAAGCCGACCTCAAGGTCGTGTAGAGGAAGCAGGCCTCCGAGTACCGCTAGCGCAGCACCTCGCAGGGAGTCGCACACGTACGGTGGAGACGACGCCTCCGAAGCTCCAGTCCAGGATGAGCAGCGGAAGACTTGGACCGGAACACCAGCAGCGCGGCAGTGGGCTATGGTGGAGGAGATCCCCGACTCCTCTTGCTCGGCGCGGCTCCAACTTGGGAACCACGAGATCGAGAGAGAAATCAGGAATTAATTGGTGAATTAAAAGGCTGGGGGTGCCCTTTCTTATATAGGCTCCCAAGGGGAGCCAACCTTGCCAGCCAGGCAATGTGGGACTAACCCCCCACAGCCTGGTTCGGCTTGGGAGGTGCGCCGGCCCCCTGGTGGGCCCCTTGTGGTCCACCTAGGCCGGCCCTCCTGGCCCCCACCGAATTCCCCTAGGGAATTTTCCCCTCTTGGGCCTTCTTTCGCCCGGAAGGCCCATTTAGGGAAATCTGCCTTAATAAATTCGAAAATAAATATATAAAATCATATTTGCATATTAATAACACTAATTAATATCAAACATAATATATATAATATTTCCTAGCTCCGAAAACTCTTTCGGCGCTGCCCGATCTCCATCGGACCTCTCCCGGGACGCTCCCGGTGATCTCCTTCCTTTCCGGTTGTCTTGTCGAAACCCCTTAAGTGTGTTACCCTAGCGGTTCGATATAATATCAGGTATGATCAAGACTCCTCAATGATCAACGACTAACTCGTAGGCCTGGACCCCCTGGATTAATCCCTGAGATATAACGAATGACTTTCATGTATCAAACCTGAACGTGAAGTCTTAGACCTTTTGCCATGGCGATACTTAGCACGTCCGAGTGTCGTTCCATAGATATCTCCATACCTAATCCCGACCTCGTTACTGACGATGCCATCTTCTACTCGTTCATGATCTCATGTCTCCGTGAACTAGTCACATGCTTGCAAGCTCATTAGACAAGATCTCACCGAGTGGGCCCGAGAGTATCTATCCTGCTACGCAGACTGGCAAATCCCGCTCTTGACCCTTCGTCTCAATACTCCTTTCCAATACCCAAAAGTATCACCGTTATTGTCATACTAAATAAGATACGACGTTTGGTGCAATCAAAGTATCTTCGGGGAATATCGATAAGAGTTGATCTCACGATCAAAGGTGTAATGACTATGTTCTCCAAAACTGGGTATGTCCATCACATCACTCTCCAGCGATATGACTCTCATTGCCGACCGGCGCCATGCCCCATGACCGGGAAACCTCGATCATCAATCGCGCAACGAAACTAGTCTTAGTAGAGGCTACTAGGGACCTGGTTGTTTACGTATCACACCCGCATTAATGTTTCCGCTTAATACGGTTCTAGCATGACACAAAAACATATTATGAACAAACGAGATATGATAAAGAATACACTTTATTAATTGCCTCTAGGGCATATCTCCTTCAGTCTCCCACTTGCACTAGAGTACAAATTAATCTAGATTACAACTTGGTAAAAGCCTAACACCCATAGCTAACTGGTGTTGCTCATGCTTATCAAGCGGAAGAGGCTTCGTCAGCGGATCTGCCACATTCAGATCCGTATGCACTTTGCAAATCTTCACATCGCCTTCTTGTACGTACTAACGTATCACGTGGAAGCGTCGGAGAATGTGTTTGGCGGTGGAGTGAGTCCTTGGCTCCTTGGCGTTCGCAATGGCACCCGTATTGTCGCAGAAGAGGACCACGGGGTCTTGCACGCTCGGGAACACTCCAAGTTCGATGACAAACTTCCTCAGCCACACAGCTTCATTCGCGGCCTCGCAGGCAGCAATGTACTCCGACTCCATTGTAGATTGTGCGACTATGGGTTGCTTCCCACTTCTCCAGCACACGGCGCCTCCATTCACCTTGAACACGTAACCTGTCTGTGACTTACAGTCATCGGGGTCTGAGCAGAAACTTGCATCTACGTAACCCGTTACGCCAAGTTCCTCATCGCAGCCACCATACACAAGGAACATTTCCTTTGTCTTATTGAGATACTTAAGAATGCTCTTAACAGCTATCCAATGCGGCATTCCAGGATTACTCTGGAACCGGCTTGTCAAACTTAGAGCTAATGCCACATCTGGTCTAGTACTCAACATTGCATACATGATCGATCCTATGGCTGAAGCATAAGGATGTTTCGTCATTTCGGCCTTACCCAGTTCCGTTACCGGACACTGCGCCTTACGCAATACCTTATTCTTGATAACCGGCAGAGAACCCTTCTTTGCCTTCTCCATATGAAAACGCTTCAATATTTTATCAAGATAAGTACTCTGACTTAGTGCTAATAGGCGCCTTGATCTATCACGGTAGATCTTTATGCCTAAAACATACGCAGCTTCTCCTAAGTCCTTCATGGAAAACTTACTGTTTAAATATTCCTTCACGCTATTCAGAAGTTCCACATCATTCCCTATTAGCAATATGTCGTCAACATACAGTGCTAAGAACAAAACTGAGCTCCCACTCATTTTCTTGTAAATACAGGTCTCTTCCACATTCTGGATAAATCCAAAACCTTTGATTACCTCATCAAAGCGAAGATTCCAGCTCCGAGATGCCTGCTTCAATCCATAGATGGATCGCTGAAGCTTGCACACCTTGTTAGCACTTTCTGGATCGACAAAACCTTCCGGCTGTACCATGTACAACTCTTCCTCAATGTTTCCATTCAGGAAGGCCGTTTTGACATCCATCTGCCAGATTTCATAATCATAGTAGGCAGCTACCGCTAACAAAATCCGAATAGACTTAAGCATCGCTACCGGTGAAAAAGTTTCAGCGTAGTCAATTCCATGAACTTGTCGGAAACCCTTTGCGACAAGCCGAGCTTTATAGACGGTCACATTACCATCAGCATCAGTCTTCTTCTTAAAGATCCACTTATTCTCTACGGCCTTGCGCCCTTCGGGAATATCCACCAAAGTCCACACTTGGTTATCATACATGGATCCTATTTCGGATTTCATGGCTTCAAGCCATTTCTCGGACTCTAGACTCTCCATCGCCTCCTTGTAGTTCGTAGGTTCGTCTTGCTCGACTAGCAGGATGGTGCAAACCATATTGCCATACCATTCTGGTGGGATCCGAGATCTACCAGACCTACGAGGTAGAACATCTTCCTCGACAGTTTCTCCCACTCCTTCCACGGAGGACGTTTCCGGAATTGCTTCCGTTGCGCCACTCGGAATCTCGAGTTCAGGATCAACGATTTCATCGAGGTCTACCTTCCTCCCACTTACTCCTTTCGCGAGAAATTCCTTCTCTAGAAAGGCACCGGTCTTCGCGACAAAAGTTTTGCCCTCAGCTTGGTTGTAGAAGGTGTACCCAACGGTTTCCCGCGGATATCCTACAAAGACGACTTTCTCCGACTTCGGTTCGAGTTTGTCGGGCTGTAGTTTCATAACGTACGCCTCACAACCCCAAACCTTCAGAAACGATAACTTAGGCTTATGGCCATACCATAATTCATACGGCGTCGTTTCAACGGACTTGGACGGAGCCCTATTTAAAATGAATGCGGCTGTTTCTAACGCATAACCCCAGAAGGACACTGGCAGATCGGTAAGAGACATCATAGATCGGACACTATCCAGTAGAGTACGATTACGTCGCTCGGACACACCGTTACGCTGCGGCGTTCCGGCGGGCGTAAGTTGGGGCACTATGCCACAACTCTTCAGATGTGTGCCAAACTCAAAACTCAAGTACTCTCCACCGCGATCGGACCGGAGATGCTTGATTTTCCTATTAAGCTGATTCTCAACTTCACTCTGGAATTCTTTGAACTTTTCAAACGTTTCAGACTTGTGTTTCATCAAATAGATATAACCGTATCTACTCAAGTCATCAGTGAAGGTGACGAAGTAACGATAACCATTGCGTGTCGAAACGCTCATTGGTCCACATACGTCTGTATGTATGATCCCCAACAAATCCGACGCCCGTTCAACGAAACCTTTGAACGGTGTCCTGATCATTTTGCCCATGAGGCATGGTTCACATGTATCGAGGGATCCGAAATCCAACGAGTCCAAGAGTCCATCGGAGTGGAGTCGCTTCATGCGCTTTATACCAATATGACCAAGACGGCAATGCCACAAAAACATGGCGGTATCGTCACTACACTTAATTCGTTTGGCTTCTATGTTATGGATGTGAGTACTACGATCGAGATTCAACAAGAATAAACCATTACTCTCGGGAGCATCAACATAAAAGATATCATTCATATAAATAGCACAATTGCTTGACACTGATTTAAATGAATAACCGTCTTGTAACAGGCAAGACCCACTTATAATGTTTACACTCAAGGATGGCACAAAATAACATTTATTTAAAACCAAAACTAATCCCGATGGTAGATGCAGAGGGAGCGTGCCGACAGCCACCACGTCGACTCTCGATCCGTTGCCGACGCGCATCGTCACCTCATCCTTCGCCAGCCGCCTTCTATTCCGTAACTCCTCCTGAGAGTTACATATATGAGCAACAGAACCAGTATCAAATACCCACGTATTGCTCCGGGCGGATGTAAGGTACACATCTATAACATGTATATCAAATATACCTTTCTCTTTGTCGACCGTCTTGCCAGACTTCCTATCCTCCAGATACTTGGGGCAGTTGCGCTTCCAGTGACCCTTCCCCTTGCAGTAGAAACACTCCACGCTAGCTCTGGGACCAGATTTGTTAGTCCTGGACTTGGCAGCCAACTTTGCCTCCCTCCGGGACTTCCAGCTCTGCTTTCCCTTGCCACCGGACTTCTTGAAATCAACGGTCTTGTTGACCATCAACAGCGTGTGCTCCTTCTTAATCTCTACCTCAGCAGTCTTGAGCATCACGAACACTTCACCCAGGGACTTAGCCATGCCCTGCATGTTGTAGTTCATGACGAAGCCTTTGTAGCTTGGCGGCAACGATTGCAACACCCTGTCAATCGCCAGCTCATCGGGAATTTTGCACTCCAGAGCATTCAGGCGTTGAACGTAGCCAGACATCTTGACTACATGCTCGCTCACACTGCTATGCTCTTCCATCTTGGCTGAGAAGAAAAGCTCAGAAGCCTCATATCTCTCAGCCTTAGCCTGCGGCGCAAAGACAGCCTTAAGATCCGAGATGATCTTCTCAAAACGCTTCTGCAGGTCGGCTTCCATGGCGTAGAGCATGCCACTCTGGACAAAGGCAGAATCCTCCGATCGGGTCTGGAAGAACTTCTTCTCATCCTCAGAGGCTTCATCTGCAGGAGGGTCACCTATGGCGGCCTCAATGACGTAGGCCACCCTATGGGGAGTGAGGAGGATCCTCAGGTTGCGGAACCAGGCCATGAAGTTTGACCCATTGGTCTTAAGCTTTTCTTTCTCAAGGAACAGACCTAGGTTAAACGAGGGGCGAGACATCTAAAATGGAATTTGCAACAACATAAGACTTTGTTCATAATAATTTTGAGTTATAGTATTTTAGAAAATAACTAACATAACTCCCACTCAAACGAACATCCCTCCTGGTCGTTTAAGCGATTACACGACCCCCATCCATTGCACCACCCCTCATCATCAAAGCCGGCGGCACAACTTCAAGAGTAGACAAAATCGTCCGTCACACCAATTTTGTGACTCGTGCTCGGCCTTTCGGCCTTCCTGTTCCGAGGCCATACCTCTGAGTATGCTAGGCTCGCCACCAAAGACCTCCACGCTGACGCTTGTGCAACATGGCTTACACCCACCGTATGCGAACGAAGATATGTCTGACACCCGATCATCACGGCCTGCCTCATAACGTAGAACTTTATTGGTGGTGCGCGTTGGAGGGAGAACACTAGTGGTATTTTGAAGGGATCATCTTATTCAACTACCGCCGTGTAACACACAATCACACACAAAATAAGATGCACACAAAACATCAAATGTAATGCAATGTGATATAGTCCATCGCGCCATTGTCTTCTTGGCGCCCGCAGTTTATAAACAATTTAATAAACCTACCTTGACCATATCACATAGCCCCTGCAAAATAAAGTTAGACGCTTCTACTTTATCTTTTGCATATTTTACGTGGCTTGGGGCTTTCGTAAATAGAACCGCTTCATACCTACGAACCTTATGACCACAACAACGATCCAATAATTGCATGTTTAAGCATCCCTTTCGGGCCCTCCATTGAAAATGCGAAGACCAACTAAAGAGAGAGAAACTGTCACCCGCCAGCCACAGATACGGTACAAGCCGTATGTCAGTAGTGGAACCAGTCTCGCGTAAGCGTACGCGTAAAGTCGGTCCGGGCCGCTTCATCAACTCAATGCCGCTGGAATACACAAGTGCACGCTAGAGGGTAGCAAATAACAGGAACGGTGCCCCCGTGCAGAGCACGGGTTCTAACAGCGTACAGCTATATCTTACGATAGATCGGCTCTGATACCACTGAAGGGGATCGTGGGCAGAAAACAATAATTTTCCTAGCAACGATATCCTTAAACTAGCCAAGATCTATTCTATGCAGATATAGTAGTACGAACGGAGATCGGAATACATACCCTTGTAGACCGAAAGCGGGGATTACGTTCCCGCACAAACGTTGTCGATGAAGACCGACGAAGCCGACCTCAAGGTCGTGTAGAGGAAGCAGGCCTCCGAGTACCGCTAGCGCAGCACCTCGCAGGGAGTCGCACACGTACGGTGGAGACGACGCCTCCGAAGCTCCAGTCCAGGACGAGCAGCGGAAGACTTGGACCGGAACACCAGCAGCGCGGCAGCGGGCTATGGTGGGGGAGATCCCCGACTCCTCTTGCTCGGCGCGGCTCCAATTTGGGAACCACGAGATCGAGAGAGAAATCAGGAATTAATTGGTGAATTAAAAGGCTGGGGGTGCCCTTTCTTATATAGGCTCCCAAGGGGAGCCAACCTTGCCAGCCAGGCAATGTGGGACTAACCCCCCACAGCCTGGTTCGGCTTGGGAGGTGCGCCGGCCCCCTGGTGGGCCCCTTGTGGCCCACCTAGGCCGGCCCTCCTGGCCCCCACCGAATTCCCCTAGGGAATTTTCCCCTCTTGGGCCTTCTTTCGCCCGGAAGGCCCATTTAGGGAAATCTGCCTTAATAAATTCGAAAATAAATATATAAAATCATATTTGCATATTAATAACACTAATTAATATCAAACATAATATATATAATATTTCCTAGCTCCGAAAACTCTTTCGGCGCTGCCCGATCTCCATCGGACCTCTCCCGGGACGCTCCCGGTGATCTCCTTCCTTTCCGGTTGTCTTGTCGAAACCCCTTAAGTGTGTTACCCTAGCGGTTCGATATAATATCAGGTATGATCAAGACTCCTCAATGATCAACGACTAACTCGTAGGCCTGGACCCCCTGGATTAATCCCTGAGATATAACGAATGACTTTCATGTATCAAACCTGAACGTGAAGTCTTAGACCTTTTGCCATGGCGATACTTAGCACGTCCGAGTGTCGTTCCATAGATATCTCCATACCTAATCCCGACCTCGTTACTGACGATGCCATCTTCTACTCGTTCATGATCTCATGTCTCCGTGAACTAGTCACATGCTTGCAAGCTCATTAGACAAGATCTCACCGAGTAGTGTCGACGTGTATATGATTATACGATAATTCGGAGTATACATGAATAGTTCTTTGTAGATTACTCACATAGGATGAGAGTCTATTCCAAAACCAAATAGAAACAAAACTCAGTTTGTTGTCTATGTAATTCCGAGGAAAATATGAATTTTTGAATTACGGTTTATGGATTGGAATTAGAAGCTTGAAATAAAGTGTCAGACATATGTTGGAAGGTGTTCCAAAGAGTATATGTCTGCTAATGAAAATTTGGTGATTAAGAGTGAGGGAGACTAGAAAATTGTTTTCTGCTTGCAATCCTCTTCATAAAGATCATAATATTTTCATGAAAGAAACTTCTAAATAAAGTGCTGTTTAATATTGCTGTCAGGTCACAACACTGTATTAAGTGTTTCAGATCTTGTTGACAGATCAAGGTGCACTTTATGAATACAAAGAAAGTTGAGAAAATATCGGAATACGAACAAAGGCTTTTGAGCCTGGAAATCCAAAGTTGCATTTAAAAGGATTAAGAGAGTAATGGTTGCTGCAATTCTTATTAGAGGAATAAGATTGTTTAATCGCCATATAAGGTGTTATATGAGAAATGTGACTATAAGAAAGACGCGGTAGCATGTCTTGTCAAGAAATGTGTCTTGGACAAGATCAAATTTGTTGACTACATTTATGTAGACATGCTTGAAGTCTGAGGGATTTGTATTAATGCAATACTGTAGTTTGTATTAAATTCGAATTGATAGTAGATCAATGATTTTGGTTTGACCAAAATGTCGATTTAAGTGGGAGTCGTAGTTAGTTCACTCAGGTGAAATATGTGAAGAACATATTTTTGAGTGGGAGCTCAGGAACTCAAATATGTGGATGACATGTTTTTGAGTGGGAGCGTGTGTTCTCAAATATGTGGAGACATAATTTGAGTGGGAGCCGAATTCATCTTGTGTAGTTAACACATTGTGAAACTGTACCAATAGAATAGGATGAAGTTGTAAAACTATTTGAAAGTTAGTGTCTATTTTGAAATAGAACGGGAATTTTAAATAGTTGGTCGAGTTGTTTTGGATTATATCTGAGGAGTCAGAATAGAATCAAAAGGATGGTCATTTGAAATCCAATTGATCATTAAGAGTAATGATGCATGAAAGTAATGGTTGTATGACATGTGGGTCTATTATGTAATATTAGACATCATACAGAAACCATATTATCTGCTCGATGAAATATAACCGATGTTCTTGGAATAAGAGCAGTTATGAAAGTAAATTTGGAATTTACTGGAAGTAGAAGTGCGTTAGTTAAGGGATTGAAATTTGAATGTCAAGTTTTCTACATTGGTGTGAAAGTATGTAGATATCGCGAGTTTGTAATTGTTACAAGGGGCTCTGCATGGCTGAGTGTGTTTTTCAGGGCAGTTATCTGGTTAGTATAATCAGAGTAAGCGCTGGGAAGCAGAAGTCTCACTTAGTTACGGTATTTGCATATATGTTGTTAGACAACATGGTGATATCAAGCAAGTTGATGCCAGTGAATCGCAAAAGCATGTACAATCATGGATTGTGGAGTAACACTTTTCCACGAGCAAGCATTATCAAATGATTCTTATATGATAAGGGATTCTGATAAAGTAAAATGCAGCTAGTTTATTTCTACTCTAGTGCAAGTGGGAGACTGAAGGAGATATGCCCTAGAGGCAAATAAATAAGTAGTATTTATTGCATTATCTCATAAGTTTATAATAGGTTTGTGTATTATGATATAACTGTATTAATCGGAATTATTAATACACGTGTGATACATAGACAACCAGGTCCCTAGCAAGCCTCTATATGAGCTAGTCCATTGGGCAACAGTTGATCGAGATTCCCGATCAAGGACAATGACGTCGGATGACAATGGGGTCATCTTGTTAGTTGAATAAGGTGATGGACATACGCAAAGTATTGCAATAAGATCGTATTACGATGTTTGTCATTTGCAATAGATAAGAGTATGATAGCTTATTCCTTAGACCGTGAGACCGTACTTATTGTTGCTTCGTAGGAGTGCTTTGAGAGCATCAAACGTTGTGTCTTATATAGCATGAAAATAACGATGTCCATCTTGGGTATTCCGAAAGAGCATCGAGACGTAAGGATCAAGAGCGGGATTTGTTCATTCTTGTAATGGAAAGATACTCTGGGCCCACTCGGTGATATTGCATCTATATAGCTGCGCAGCTTGTGACTAGGTCATGGAGATGGTAATATCACAGACGAGTTAATAACCTTCGTCGGTAACGAGATACAGCAAAGGCATCGGTGTGTCTACGATCATATCTCGGACAAGGTAGTATCGCAGAGACAAAGGGAATGAATATCATATTTATGGTTCAACGACGATATTCGTGGAATGCACAGGGGTCGTCATATATTTCCAGGTATCCCTGACGATCATTGGTGAGCGGAGTGTCTCGACCATGTCTGGAGTGTTCCCGAACCGTAGCGTAACAAACTTAAGGTCTTAGCGACGCTAGGAGATAGGTTCTGGAATTTTATAGGTTTTTGTTGGAGAGAGAGAAATGATCCGGAAAGAGTTCCGGTGGTCCGGAAGGAGTTCCGGAGAGGTCTGGAATGGTTCCAGGAATGTCCGAAAGTTGTTCGGGTGGTCCGAAAGAGTTTTCGGAGTCACGGGATATTGAATTATATATAAATATACTAATTATGAATTAATGGAATTTTTATATTAATTTAATATTAATTAAATAAAGGAAAAAGGGGGCTCCCACCTATATGGGCCCTAAGAGGGCCCAAGAGGGGGAGCCGCACCACCAAGGGGGGTGGGCCCCATTGGCTGGTTCGGCCAGCCCATGTGGGGGCCGAACCCCCCTCCCTTGTCCTTTGTTTAGTCCCACATGGGGGAGCCAAGGGGGTTGGCACACCCCCTTCCCCCTTTA
Organism: Poa annua; assembly: GCA_026929855.1. NCBI lineage: Eukaryota > Viridiplantae > Streptophyta > Magnoliopsida > Poales > Poaceae > Poa > Poa annua. The sequence continues at coordinate 72,486,657 of CM049432.1, read as the reverse complement.
TATAGCAAGGCATATTAATTGATTTAATTCACAGGAAATTCAATTAATTCCCAATTTCTCTCTCGATCTCGTGGTTCCCAAGTTGGAGCCGCGCCGAGCTGAGGAAGGGGGTCTCTCTCCACCTAAGCCATACCGCAGAGCGCCGTTGCTCTGCGGGATTCCAGATAAGATCTACTCCTGCGATTTCAGCTGGATCTGAATGACCGGGAGTTGTCGCTAGGCTCCGTATGTTTGCGAGTGCTCGGAGGCTACTCTATTGAGGAGCTTGGGCGACGTCGTCTCGCCCCCTGCAGCCGCCGCGCCTCCCCCCCTCTGCTGCCGGCGCACCAGCCCCGGTGCTGGCGCTCTGCCTTCTTCCGCCCGACGCCCGTCGACGCAGATCATCGTCGACACCCCGGTGTCATCGACTCCGACATCGCGGCAAGTTCACCGCGACCTCGAGGTCGGCTACGTACGACTTCATCGTCAACGCTTGTGCGGGAGCGTAATCCCCGCTATCGGTCTACATGGAGGTAATGTAACCCGTTCCGCCACCATTATCGCATGTACTAGATAGATAGATCCTGGCTAGTTAGGGTTTCGTTCGCTAGAAAAATTATTGTTTTCTGCACCGTAACCCCTTCAGCGGCGTGCTGCCTGGGTGAGGGTGGCCCAGCTGGTCTGGAGGCGGCGAGACATGGTGGAGGTCTACTAACGCGACGGAGGCTGCGGGCTACGGAGGCTGCTGGCACGACAGAGGAGTTGGTGTGGTGAGGCTGCGGGCACGGCGGAGGAGTTATATAGGCGGGGAGGGGCGGGATGCGGTGGCGCTAGGCGGGAAGCGGCAGGTGGGTGAGCACGCGTCTCGTCGGAGTAATGTCACGGCGACGCGACTCGGCGACGCCAACGCTTGGGAAGCCGGGAGAGCCTGGTCGCCGGCTGACGAGGGATGTCCCCATAAATACCCATGGTTACTAGCCTAGGGTTAGAGTTTATGAGGTAGAGAACGTGTGGTGTTGGTAGATTTATCGGCTGAAAAGCGGGAATTACCCAGGTTTGGGGCCCTCGAGTGAGGTAAAACCCTTACGTCTTGCTTGTCTGTTATTGATTGTGTATATGCGGCGAGTACAGAGGTCTAGCAAGATGTTGATCTTGCTAGGGTTTGATGATTCTGGTTGGGCGTGTCCCTGGTCGGTCTCCCTCTTGTCCTTTATATAGGGATACAGGTCTCGGGTCGTAACCTACTAGGACTACATATATGGAAAGTACTACCGACTATGCTATCTATGGTACATGTCTTTGACTTGGGCTTCGCTTGTTGGGCTTCTTCAGCCTATTGGCAATTGTGCTTTAGTCATTACGTGCACCAGGTACCCACACGAAGGGGTCACTGGCGTAATTGCGAGGCGTGCCGCAGACGCCTCGCCGTCCCGTCGCTTCGTCGCCATTAACGCGGGCGGAGCGGCTCCTACACGACGCAATTTAGAGCGTATGTCTATGACGGGTGGGGCTGAAGGGGATCGCAGACAGAAAACAAAAAATTTCCTAGCAACCATATCCTTAAACTAGCCAAGATTTATACTATGCCGATATAGAAGTACAATGGAGATCGGAATACACACCCTCGTAGACCAAATAGCGGGGATTACGCTCTCGCACAAACGTTGACGATGAAGACGACGTAGCCGACCTCTAGGTCGCGAAGAACTCGGCGCGACGAAGCCGACGAAGATGACCTCAAGGTCGGGTGGAGGAAGTAGGTCTCCGAGCACCGCTAGCGCAGCACCTCGCAGGGTGTTACACACATACGGTGGAGACGACGACCTCCAAAGCTTCAGTCCACGACGAGCAGCGGAAGATTTGGACCGGAGCAGCAGCAACGCGACAACGGGCTATGGTGGAGAGATCCCGTCATCCTCCTCGGCGCAACTCCGACAAAGGGAATCACGAAATCGAGGAGAAATAAGAGAATTAATTGGTTGAATTAAAAGTCCAGGGGTGCCAACCTCGCCAGCCAGGCAATGTGGGACTATCCCCACATGCCTGGTGTGGCTCAAGAGGATGCGCCGGCCCTAGGTGGGCCCCATTTGGCCCACCTAGGCCAGCCAAGCCTTCCCCGCAGAATTCCCTTGGGGTCCCCCCCCCCACCATGGGCCTTCTTTCCACAAGAAGGCACATTTAGGAAAATCAGCCTAAATAAATTCGAAAATAATGTAAAATCATATTTAAACACTAATTACACTAATTAATATCAAACATATTATATATAATTTATTCTAGCTCCGACATCGCTGCCCAATCTCCATCGGACCATTCCCGGGATGTTCCCGGTGATCTCTTTCCTTTTCGGTTGTCTTTTCGAAACCCCTTAAGTGTATTACCCTAGCGGTTTGATATAATAACAGACAAGATCGAGACTCCTCTCCGATCAATGACTAACTCGTAGGCCTGGACCCCATGAATTAATCCCAATGATATAACGAATGACTTTCATCTATCAAACCTGGACGTCTAGTCTTAAACCTTTTGTCATTGCGATACTTAGTGTGTCCGAGTATCATTCTCAGATATCTCCATACCTAGAATGATCTCGTTACTGACATCGCTATCTTCTACTCGTCTATGATATTATGTCAGCTGGTGACCTAGTCATATGTTTGCAAACTCATTTGACATAATCTCACCGAGTGGGCCCTAGAGTATCTATCCGGCTATACGGACTAACAAATCTCGTCTCAACTACCCCCTTTCGATACCCAAAAGTATCACCTATCATTGTCACACTATATAATATATGACGTTTGGTGAAATCAAAGTATCTTTCAGGGATAACAACAAGAGTTGATCTCACGGTCTTAAGGTGTAATGACTACGTCCTATAAATATGGGTATGTGCATCACATCGTTCAACTAACGACATGACTTCCATTGCCGATCGGTGCCACACCCTATGATCGGAAAACCTCGATCATCAATCGCGCAACGAAACTAGTCTTAGTAGAGGCTACTAGGGACCTGGCTGTTTATCTACCACACTTGTATTAATGTTTCCGCTTATTACAGTTATAGCATGGTAAAAAACATATAATGAACAATAGGAATATAACCAATAAACTATGTTTATTAAGTGCCTCTAGGGCATATTCTCTTCAGGGGCGCACCTATCAGAGGCCATGTCCGTGAAGGAGATATGCCCTAGAGGCAAATAAATAAGTAGTATTTATTGCATTATCTCATAAGTTTATAATAGGTTTGTGTATTATGCTATAACTGTATTAATCGGAATTATTAATACACGTGTGATACATAGACAACCAGGTCCCTAGCAAGCCTCTATATGAGCTAGTCCATTGGGCAACAGTAGAATAAGGTGGTGGACATACGCAAAGTATTGCAATAAGATCGTATTACGATGTTTGTCATTAGCAATAGATAAGAGTATGATAGCTTATTCCTTAGACCGTGAGACCGTACTTATTGTTGCTTCGTAGGAGTGCTTTGAGAGCATCAAACGTTGTGTCTTATATAGCATGACAATAACGGTGTCCATCTTGGGTATTCTGAAAGAGCATCAAGACGTAAGGATCAAGAGCGGGATTTGTTCATTCTTGTAATGGAAAGATACTCTGGGCCCACTCGGTGATATTGCATCTATATAGCTGCGCAGCTTATGACTAGGTCATGGAGATGTAATATCGCAGACGAGTTAATAACCTTCGTCGGTGACGAGATACAGCAAAGGCATCGGTGTGTCTACGATCATATCTCGGACAAGGTAGTATCGCAGAGACAAAGGGAATGAATATCATACTTATGGTTCAACGACGATATTCGTGGAATGCAGAGGGGTCGTCATATATTTCCAGGTATCCCTGACGATCATTGGTGAGCGGAGTGTCTCGACCATGTCTGGAGTGTTCCCGAACCGTAGCGTAACAAACTTAAGGTCTTAGCGACGCTAGGAGATAGGTTCTGGAATTTTATAGGTTTTTATTGGAGAGAAAGAAATGATCCGGAAAGAGTTCCGGTGGTCCGGAAGGAGTTCCGGGAAGCTATGGAAGGGTTCCGAGAATGTCCGAAAGTTGTTCGGGTGGTTCCGAAATAGTTTCGGAGTCATGGGATATTGAATTATATATAAATATATTAATTATGAATTAATGGGATTTTTATATTAATTTAATATTAATTAAATAAAGGAAAAAGGGGGCTCCCACCTAAATGGGCCCTAAGAGGGCCCAAGAAGGGGGAACCGCACCACACAAGGAAGGGAAGGCTTGGGCCTCCTAGTCCAACTCGGACTAGGAGTGGGAGAGCCCATGGGGGGTTCGGCCGAACCCCCCCCCCCCCCCTCCCCTCTCCTCCTTTTAGTCCCACATGGGGGAGCCAAGGGGGTTGGCACACCCCTTCCCCCTTTATATAGCAAGGCATATTAATTGATTTAATACATAGGAAATTCAGTTAATTCCCAATTTCTCTCTCGATCCCGTGGTTCCCAAGTTGGAGCCGCGCCGAGCTGAGAAAGGGGGTCTCTCTCCACCTAAGCCATACCGCAGAGCCCCGTTGCTCTACGGGATTCCAGATAAGATCTACTCCTGCGATTTCAGCTGGATCTGAATGACCGGGAGTTGTCGCTAGGCTCCGTATGTTTGCGAGTGCTCGGAGGCTACTCTACTGAGGAGCTTGGGCGACGTCGTCTCGCCCCCTGCAGCCGCCGCGCCTCCCCCCTCTGCTGCCGGCGCGCCAGCCCCTGTGCTGGCGCTCTGCCTTCTTCCGCCCGACGCCCGTCGACGCAGATCATCGTCGACACCCCGGCGTCATCGACTCCGACATCGCGGCAAGTTCTCCGCGACCTCGAGGTCGGCTACGTACGACTTCATCGTCAACGCTTGTGCTGGAGCGTAATCCCCGCTATCGGTCTACATGGAGGTAATGTAACCCGTTCCGCCACCGTTATCGCATGTACTAGATAGATAGATCCTGGCTAGTTAGGGTTTCGCTCGCTAGAAAATTATTGTTTTCTGCACCGTAACCCCTTAAGTGGTATCAGAGCCGATCTATGCGTAGTACTGCTGGTATGGTTAGAACTCATGTTGAATGAGGGCGTCTTTCTTATATTTGCTACCCTCTAGCGTGCACTTGCGATGCCTTCGGTATTGAGTTGATGAAGCGGCCCGGACCGACTTTACGCGTACGCTTACGCGAGACTGGTTCCACTACTGACACACGGCTTGCACCGTATCTGTGGCTGGCGGGTGTCTGTTTCTCTCTCTCTAGTCGGCAAAGCATTTTCAATGGAGGGCCCGAAAGGGATGCTTAAACATGCAATTATACGATTGACGTTGTGGTACAAAGTTTGTAGGTAGGGAAGCGATTCTCTTACGAATAAGCCTATTTGCCACGTAAAACTTGCAAAACTAAATAAAGCTAGAGGCGTCTAACTTTGTTTTGCAGAGGCGTTATTTCATGTGACATGGTTACGGTAAGTTTTGATATTACTCGTACTGTCGGAGGCAATGGAGGGCTCTGTAGACTCGGAGTCATGCCGGGGCGCCGGGGGCCAGGCACATGGCGCCATGAAGGTCCAGGCGCATCGACCATGTCACATCGCACTTCATTGCATCATTATTGTGTGCTGTTGTGTGTGCATCCTGTTGATTGCTTATATGCTAGATATACAACGGTAGCGTCATAAATAGGATGATCCCTAACAAATACCAAAATAGTGTTCTCCCTCGTTGCGCACCACCAAGAAAGTTCTACGTTATGAGGCAGGCCGTGATGATCGGGTGTCACACATCTCGTCGTTCGCATACAGTGGGTGTAAGCCATGTTGCACGCGCAGGTCTTCGAGGTTTGATTGGCGAGCCTAGCATACTCAGAGGTATGGCCTCGGAACACGGGAAGATCGAAAGATCGAGCACGAGTCATAGAGTTGTTATGATCGACATTTCATGTCCACCTTTGAAGTTGTGCTGCCGGCCGTGATGATCGGGGGTAGTATGGTGGATGAGGGTCGTGTCATCGCCATTATTATTTTAGGGATAATAATCTTGGTGTGGTGTGTTTTTGATAATGAGATTATAGGACTAAAACTCACCTACATAATATAAACTTAACCTTACCTCTTTTGCGATCACATCTGTAGACTACGCAACTATACTTCGGTTACTTCCTCAAGAGCCCGGATGCTACATTAGAAGCCGACGGATCCAACTTCATCAGATGGTACAGGGGTTTTAGAAACATTCTCGAACACAACAACATTCTATATGTTCTCGATGAACCGGTAGGAGAAGGACCAGGAGATTCTGCTAGCGAGGAGGAGGAAGATGATTTCCGTAGGCGTCGAGACATATTCATTGAAGTGGAGATCACCATGACCGTATGCTTGGCACCCGAGTTGAAAGAGATGTTTCGACGCAAGGAGCCAAGCGTCATGATGGATGCGATAAAGACGCACTTCGGGGATGAATTAAAACGTGAGCAGTTCAGACAGCTTAGAATGTTCCAGACCGTTCACATGGAGGAGCATACCTGTCTGAAGACACATTTGAAGAGATTGTATGACATCTACTTCCAGCTGACGATGGTCTTCGATTACTGGATGGCAGATTCCTGTGCCATTCGGACTGTCCTGATATCTCTACCTCCTAGCTATGAGAAGCATGTACGTAAGTACATTTTGAAAGCCGACGATATGAACTTCTACGTATTCATACGTGAGTTCCAGTCTCTGAAGGTTGATTCCATCGAAGGAGAGATCTTCGATGCTACAGGTATATATTTGATATATGCAGAATTATGAATTCGCCCATGGTGTATGATGAAATGTTTGATGATTGCTCTGTTTGTGAAACAGGTCCTGATTATCACATATATGCGGCGCAGTTTGATATGACCTGGCGCTGAAGCTGGTAGTCAAGAGTTGATGGCCTTTTGGTGTTCACGTCCTCAAGTTATCATAGTTATCATCAATAGTTTTTGATACGATCTTTTGTAATAGTGAGCGAGTGTGTGTGTCTTGATTGTTGCAAGACAAAGTTATTCATGTAATAAGACAAGATCAGTTGTTTTATGTTATGGAACAAGTCAGTTGTTTTATCTTATGAATAAAGTTTCCACATCTCAGTTACATTGATTGTATGATAAGTATTCATAATTGTAGGAATGATAAAATAGCGTGTCCTATGAATAAGAGTTCTATTACTAGAACAAACACTGTCGAGTTTAGTCATAAAAGCAATGAAAGAAGTAATGGACGTTTTTGGTCCATTTAAGTATTTCGAGTGCTGAGTTGATTAAGCTTGAAATCAAGTATTGAAGTTGCAATACTAAGGGAAATTAATTGAGTGTCATTTTTAATGATTAATTAATGGTGTTTATGGCTTGATCCGAATTCCTCCATGACTTTGGTAAATAGGAGTATTTGCCCGATAAGTTATGGAGTCTGAGATTAATTTGATAATAGATCAAATGGGGTTTTTCAGAAGAAAGATTGGTGAACATTGTATTCACAAAATTCGATCAAAGGACAGTATTTTTGAATTATGTTTTCAACACAAGAGACTTGTGGAAATTTGCTTCACAGAATTATAATGTCATATATAGTGATATGTGGGGAATTATAATCATGCTCTATTTTAAATAAAGTGTGGCCTGTCAGAATCAGTCTTAGAATCTCCTAATACGTTCGAAACATTATAGTCGATGTCCACTTTAGAAAATAGATATTTTTCTCAACAAGAATTCATAGGATCGACAGTAATGTCGAAGTGTATATGATTATGCGATAATTCGGAATATACATGAGTAGTTCTTTGTAGATTGCTCGCATTGGACGAGAGTGTATTCCAGAATCAATTAGAAACAAAGTTCAGTTTGTTGTCTATGTAATTCCGAGAAAAGATGACTTTTCGAATAATGGTTTATGGATTGAAATTAGAAGTTTGGAATAAAGTGTCAGACTTATGTTGGAAGATGTTCCAAAGAGTATATGTCTGCTAATGAAAGTTTAGTGATTAAGAGTGAGGGAGACTAGAAAATTGTTTTCTGCTTGCAATCCTCTTCATAAAGATCATATTATTTTCATGAAAGAAACTTCTAAATAAAGTGTTGTTATATTTAATATTGCTGTCAGGTCACATCACTGTATTAAGTATTTCAGATCTTGTTGACAGATCAAGGTGCACTTTATGAATACAAAGAAAGTTGAGAAAATATCGGAATACGAACAAAGCTTTTTGAGCCTGGAAATCCAAAGTTGCATTTAATGGGATTAAGAGAGTAATTGTTGCTGCAATTCTTATTAGAGGAATAAGATTGTTTAATCGTCATATAAGGTGTTATATGATAAATGTGACTATAAGAAAGACGCGGTGGCATGTCTTGTCAAGAAATGTGTCTTGGACAAGATCAAATTTGTTGACTACATTTATGTAGACATGCTTGAAGTCTGGGGGATTTGTATTAATGTAATACTGTAGTTTGTATTAAATTCGAATTGATGGTAGATCAATGATTTTGGTTTAACCAAGATGTCGATTTAAGTGGGAGTCATAGTTAGTTCACTCAGGAGAAGTATGTGAAGAACATATTTTTGAGTGGGAGTTTAGGAACTCAAATATGTGGATAACATATTTTTGAGTGGGAGCTCGTGTTGTCAAATATGTGGAAACATATTTTGAGTGGGAGTCGAATTCATTTTGTGTAGTTAACACATTGTGAAAATGTACCAATAGAATAGGATGAAGTTTGTGAAACTATTTGAAAGTCAGTGTCTATTTTGAAATAGAACGGGAATTTTAAAATAGTTAGTCGAGTTGTTTTGGATTATATCTGAGGAGTCAGAATAGAATTAAAAGGATGGTCCTTTGGAATCCAATTGATCATTAAGAGTAATGATGCATGAAAGTAATGGTTGTATGACATGTGGGTCTATTATGTAATATTATACATCATACAGAAACCATATTATCTGCTCGATGAAGTATAACCGATGTTCTTGGACTGAGAACAGTTATGAAAGTAAAATTGGAATTTACTGGAAGTAGATGTGCGTTAGTTAAGGGATTGACATTTGAATGTCAAGTTTTCTACATTGGTGCGAAAGTATGTAGACATCACGAGTTTGTAATTGTTACAAGGGGCTCGGCATGACTGAGTGTGTTTTTCAGGGCAGTTATATGGTTAGTATAATCAGAGTAAGCACTGGGAAGCGGTAGTCTCACTTAGTTGCGGTGTTTGCATATGTGTTGTTAAACAACATGGTGATATCAAGCAAGTTAATATCCGTGAATCGCAAAAGCATGTACAATCATGGATTGTGCAGTAACACTTTTCCACAAGCAAGCATTATCAAATGATTCTTATTTGATAAGGGATTCTGATAAAGTAAAATGCAGCTAGTTTATTTGTACTCTAGTGCAAGTGGGAGACTGAAGGAGATATGCCCTAGAGGCAAATAAATAAGTAGTATTTATTGCATTATCTCATAAGTTTATAATAGGTTTGTGTATTATGCTATAACTGTATTAATCGGAATTATTAATACACGTGTGATACATAGACAACCAGGTCCCTAGCAAGCCTCTATATGAGCTAGTCCATTGGGCAACAGTTGATCGAGATTCCCGATCAAGGACAATGACGTCGGTTGACAATGGGGTCATCTTGTTAATAGAATAAGGTGGTGGACATACGCAAAGTATTGCAATAAGATCGTATTACGATGTTTGTCATTTGCAATAGATAAGAGTATGATAGCTTATTCCTTAGACCGTGAGACCGTACTTATTGTTGCTTCGTAGGAGTGCTTTGAGAGCATCAAACGTTGTGTCTTATATAGCATGACAATAACGGTGTCCATCTTGGGTATTCCAAAAGAGCATCAAGACGTAAGGATCAAGAGCGGGATTTGTTCATTCTTGTAATGGAAAGATACTCTCGGCCCACTCGGTGATATTGCATCTATATAGCTGCGCAGCTTATGACTAGGTCATGGAGATGTAATATCGCAGACGAGTTAATAACCTTCGTCGGTGACGAGATACAGCAAAGGCATCGGTGTGTCTACGATCATATCTCGGACAAGGTAGTATCGCAGAGACAAAGGGAATGAATATCATACTTATGGTTCAACGACGATATTCGTGGAATGCACAGGGGTCGTCATATATTTCCAGGTATCCCTGACGATCATTGGTGAGCGGAGTGTCTCGACCATGTCTGGAGTGTTCCCGAACCGTAGCGTAACAAACTTAAGGTCTTAGCGACGCTAGGAGATAGGTTCTGGAATTTTATAGGTTTTTATTGGAGAGAAAGAAATGATCCGGAAAGAGTTCCGGTGGTCCGGAAGGAGTTCCGGGAAGCTATGGAAGGGTTCCGAGAATGTCCGAAAGTTGTTCGGGTGGTTCCGAAATAGTTTCGGAGTCATGGGATATTGAATTATATATAAATATATTAATTATGAATTAATGGGATTTTTATATTAATTTAATATTAATTAAATAAAGGAAAAAGGGGGCTCCCACCTAAATGGGCCCTAAGAGGGCCCAAGAAGGGGGAACCGCACCACACAAGGAAGGGAAGGCTTGGGCCTCCTAGTCCAACTCGGACTAGGAGTGGGAGAGCCCATGGGGGGTTCGGCCGAACCCCCCCCCCCCCCCCCCTCCCCTCTCCTCCTTTTAGTCCCACATGGGGGAGCCAAGGGGGTTGGCACACCCCTTCCCCCTTTATATAGCAAGGCATATTAATTGATTTAATACATAGGAAATTCAGTTAATTCCCAATTTCTCTCCCGATCCCGTGGTTCCCAAGTTGGAGCCGCGCCGAGCTGAGAAAGGGGGTCTCTCTCCACCTAAGCCATACCGCAGAGCGCCGTTGCTCTGCGGGATTCCAGATAAGATCTACTCCTGCGATTTCAGCTGGATCTGAATGACCGGGAGTTGTCGCTAGGCTCCGTATGTTTGCGAGTGCTCGGAGGCTACTCTATTGAGGAGCTTGGGCGACGTCGTCTCGCCCCCTGCAGCCACCGCGCCTCCCCCCTCTGCTGCCGGCGCGCCAGCCCCTGTGCTGGCGCTCTGCCTTCTTCCGCCCGACGCCCGTTGACGTGGGGCTACCTTGCGGGTGGCCCACGATGAGGCTACCTGGGCCGCGCCAAGGATGGAAAGGCCCATAGAAGGCCCACTCGGGGTATCTCGTATCCTAATCCAACTCGGTTAGGTCTTGTAACCTACCGTATCTGTATCAACCACCCGAGACCTGGCTGCCTATAAAGCCAGGAGGGTTGCCCGTCCTAGAGGACACGCTGGCTCAGAACTACCACAAACCCTAGCGAGATCGCAATCTCGCCATTGTAATCACCACTCGCATCAATAACCAGACAAGCAGGAGTAGGGTGTTATCCTCCGGGAGCCTGAACCTGGGTAAAACCTCGCCTGTTAGCCGTCGTGATCACCTTGCACTCTACACTCTCCCCATCAATCAACCCGGGGTGCACAACCCAGGGACTTGCCGAGTTACAACCTCGTCAATTGGCGCCGTCTGTGGGAAGTTCAACAAGTGCCAGGATCATGGTCGCACCGGCTCCATCCGCAATGAAGATCGGCGCACCCGCCATCAGGGAGTCGATTCGGTTCGGCTCCTTCGAGTACGTCATCCACTCGCAAGCCCACCAGTCGATGTACGCCGATCTGGACAAAGGTATACATATCACCTTCGGCTCCATATTCTGTTGCATCGATAGTCGTGGCATACTCAGGTCTACGACTACCGCGCTACGCGCGACGGCGTCACCAAAATCGCCGACCATCGCGCCCGCGGAACCCGCCAAGATCGCATCTTCCGCACCCACGGAGATCGCGCCCGCGGAACCCGTCAAGATCGCATCTGCCGCACCCACGGAGATCGCGACCGATGGACCTGCCAAGATCGCATCTTCCGCACCCGCGGAGATCGCGCCCACCGAACCCGCGAGGATCACATCTGCCGCACCCGCAAGGTTTGCGCCAGCTGCACCCGCGAAGAGGACATCTACACCGACAATCAAGTCAAGACCCACCTTCACCGCCGCGCCCGCACGCGCGACCAGGGGCCCGCGTCCGACATCGACAACACGCGCGCCCTCACCTACGTGGAAGTCCCAGGTCTACCCCACGCCACTCGCACTCGCCCCGTCGAGTGCGGGCACATGGACAATCTTGAAGAGACGCGACAACAAGTGCGCCGCGCGCCACGTTGCAGCAATTTTCGACCCCGAACAAGACGAGGGTGACAGAAGCAGCAGCGGCAGCACAAACTCTCCAACCAAAGTCTACCCCAGGCAAGTCTTCATGGCCGGCACAGCACCGCATGACGACGAAGATGAACCCGTATACCCGCTAGAGGTGGACATGCCAGACAATACCAAACTGGTCATCACGCGGGACATGGCGATCCAAGCCATGAAGCATGTGGACGAGGGCACGTTCCCCCCACCCAACGCATCTCGCGAGGACCACTTGGCGGTCCAGTACTTGCTACGCAAGGAAGGCGAACGGATTCGCGCCGAAAAAGCCGAACTTCTCAGGCGCAAAAGGGACGCGGATGCATCAAGCGCCAGGCGGGCCGCCCTCTCCTTCACATCCTCCACTGAGGTGAACCAGGGAGCACGGCGAACCAGAGCCCGTGTCCCTCACATGGCAGAAGCCGACCGAACAAGGCTAACCCGCAACCTCGATTCTTCCTTCGTCACCGAAGATGAAAACGGGATACCCATCCCAAAAACAGCAAATGCAGCATTGATATCAGTCGAGACATACCTTCGGCTCACGCAGCCACCAGAGGGTGACGCGCGCTCGCTCCTCCACAAGCAACAAATTGCCTCCATAAGGGCAATCGAAGAAGCTCTAGCGGCCCAAGGGCCAGGTAATCAAGCTCATGGACCAACGACGTCGGACATCCGGGCAGCGCAGCGACAGCCAGTCAAGGACCTTCGAGACGTCCTGACACAAAAGACGGTGGACCGCAGCCGCAAGGAACGTTCGGCTAACGCCACACAGGCGGACGATCACACCGACCGCGACTTCGAGCCATGTGGTGCGGCATGTTTCAGTTTCAACATTCGCGACACCCGCATGCCCAAAGGCTTCAAGTTGACGGCCGGCACACCAAAGTACGACGGGAAGCAAGACCCGAAGTTATGGCTTGAGGACTACCTTATCGCTTGCACCTGCCAAGACGGAACATCGACAACGGCAATGCAGTACATCCAGCTCATGCTGACAGACTCTGCGCGCGGGTGGCTCACAAGCCAACCCAAAGATTCGTTCCGAACGTGGGAGGAGTTCCAGGACAACTTCGTCAAAAGTTTCTCAGGAACATTCGCCAGACCAACAACCTACATCGAGTTGCAGGCCTGCAAGCAAGGGAAAGACGAGTCGCTCCGATCTTACATCCAGAGGTGGACACTCCTTCGCAACACCATGGAACCCGTATCAGAGGACAGGGTGATGGACGCCTTCATGCATGGCGTTTCTCGCCGCGACCTCCGGGAGGAATTTGGTAGGCTCCAGCCGAAGACAACAATAGAGTTAATGAAGACAGCCAACCAATGGGCCGAAGGAGAGGACTACGTCCGCGAAACTTCTCCCAAAAAGGAAGGCGAAACAAGTAACTGGCGCGATTCACGTCAGAAGAGGAAGGCACGATACACGCACGACTCAATCGAGTTAGTAGCGGCGGGTTACGAAACCCCCCGCGAGGTCAAGCGTGAGGACAGTCGACAGCACGAGCAAAGTCGACAACCAAGCTCGAGCCAGTACAACCGTGGCAGCAGCAGCGTCGACCGCAACGACGGAAATCAGAAGCGCGAGTGGAAGCGCCCGTTAACTGCGGCAGAAGAACTGATGCAGCCCTGCAAACATCACTCGTTCCGCAACCCGGTAACAGGAAAGTATGGTTCGAACCACCTGCTGAAAGACTGCCGCAAAGCAAGAAAAATATACCATGCCATGCAGCAAATCATCGCCCCGGTGCAAGCCATCCAAGCAGCACCGCAGCTGGCCATCCAGGCGGCACCCGCAAATAATAACCAAGTGCAAGCGGCATTCCACCAGCCGCAGCAGCAGCAGCAGGTCCCGCCGGCAGCAGCCGACGCGTACCCAGCCGCACGAGGACAGCTGAACATGATACAGAGGGGCCCCCCGTCGAACAGGAGGCAGAAGATCATCACACGCCAAGTACTCCAGGCCATCAACAGCCCGCGCGCGGTACCAGACTACCTGCGCGGGTCTGAGACACCAATCACATTCTCCAGGGCAGATCACCCAGCAGAGGTAGTCCGACCCGGACACGCCGCACTCGTGATTGAGGCCCTGATTGGCGACTACAGCCTGAAAAAGGTATTCCTGGACGGAGGCAGCGGCATCAACATCATATTCGCCGACACCCTCAGACGGATGAACAGATCGACAGAAAAATTCCCGGAGTCGGAGACCACCTTCCACGGCATAGTACCTGGGCAGCCAATCACACCCATGGGAACAATCACACTCGACGTCTCCTTTTCCAGTCACTCAAGAAGCTCAAAAATCCTAGGTCGCCACCCGAACCGCTCGGGGGCTGCGCCACACAGGTTGAAATAACAGCTTAGGCCGCCACTCGATCCACTCGGGGGCTGCGCCATGCAAGCACAATCGAAATCCTAGGCCGCCACCCGAGCCACTCGGGGGCTGCGCCACACAGGTTGAAATAACAGATTAGGCCGCCACTCGATCCACTCGGGGGCTGCGCCATACAAGCACAATCGAAATCCTAGGCCGCCACCCGAGCCACTCGGGGGCTGCGCCACACAGGTTGAAATAACAGCTTAGGCCGCCACTCGATCCGCTCGGGGGCTGCGCCAAACAAGCAAAAAGTCAAAAAATCCTAGGCCGCCACTCGACTGACTCGGGGGCTGCGCCATACAGGTCAAGTCCAAAATCCTAAGGCGCCACCCACGACTTACGGGGAGCCGCGCCACACAGGTCACACTTGCAAGCCTAGGCTGCCACCCGACATACTCGGAGGCTACGCCAAACAGGCCAAAGAAAAATCCTCGGCCGCCACTCGAACCTACTCGGGGGCTGCGCTGCACAGGTCAAGTTCCAAAATCCTAGGTCACCACCCGACATACTCGGGGGCTGCGCCACACAGGTCACACTTGCAACCCTAGGCTGCCACTCGATTTACTCGGGGGCTACGCCAAACAGGACTCAGAAAAATCCTCGGCCGCCACTCGAACATACTCGGGGGCTGCGCTGCACAGGTCAAGTTCCAAATCCTAGGTCACCACCCGACGCGCTCGGGGGCTGCGCCAAACAGGTAACACTTGCAATCCTAGGCCGTCACCCAACTTACTCGGGGGCTGCGCCAGACAGGAGTTAGTCAAAGCCATAAGTCGCCACCTGGTAGAACCAGAGACTGCGGCATACAGGCAACACTTGGCCGCTGCTTGACATACTCGGCAGTTGCGCCAGAATCATGCGCCCTCACTTTCGAGTAACATATCAATTCTCATTACTCGAAACAGTACTATGAAATATTACAATGTATTTACAAAGGCAAATTTGCCCTCTATAGCTAACCCTGTGCGTCAGACGACAGCTACTCTAAACTGCAGGTTCAGCCTTCGGCGCGTCGAGAGGACCTACAAGCCGCTCGCTCAAGTCCTGCACTTGCCGGATAATCCGGCGCGCAGCGGGCAAGGTCTCCTCGAAGTCTCCGTCACCTGGCAGGCCTTCAAGCACCCGCTCAAGCGGAAGATGTGGCCGGTGCATCCGAACGTACGCCAGCGCCGCGTTTGCACCAGCCACAAGCTGAGCGTCGACAACTTCTTTCAGCCCTTCGCCATCACGGAACCTCTCCAACAAGGCAGGCAACCCGTTCGGCTGCGCATTGTGCGGGAAGTACACGCGGTTGATGTGCAGAAGTGTCTTCCGGCAGCTCTCCAGAAAAAAGGCAGCTCGCCATGTACGATCCAGCATCGTGGCAAGGACGCGCCCCCTCGACTTGTTCACCCAGAACTGCCGAGCTTCATAGGAGTCGCCTGACGCCTCTCGAGTGACTCGCTCTTCAACGCGATCCCGTTCGGCTTCCCAATCGGGATTAACATCTGCACACATCAGCTGCAAGTCAGAACGAGAAGGATAAACAGCGACGACGGCAGTCGCCAACAGGATACATACCCTGCAACTGCCGACTGATCAAGTCCATCTCTCCAAGCAAAAAATCTTCACGGCGTGAGAACTCCGCCGTGGGGTGCGACTGGGAGCGCTGCAACGTCAGCTCCGTCTTCTTCAGGGTCGCCTCAAGCTCCACCACCTTATTCTTCAAGTAGGTGATTATCCGCTGGTCATTCACGCTACGCGGAGGAGCCGGCGCTGCCCGACGACGGCGAGCACCCGAAGATGACGCCGCGCCACTCGGCGCGGCCAAGGGAGGAGGCGGAGCGTCATCGCGCACGGCACTCTGTCAGGAATACGCAAAGTCAATACAAAAAGGCGACTGCCAGACACAGTTCAACTTAGAAAGAGAGAAAGGTCAGCAAATCCAATACTGACGATCAAAAGACCCGACATGGGCAATATTCATTACAAAACAAAAGTTCAAGGTACAGATCGCAGCGCTGTCGCATGCCTGCAACTACGCCTACTCTAAGGCCGCGGACTGCGACCGGGAACGGCCCTTCCGAGCAGCCGCTTCAGTCGCCTTAGCAAGAGCCCTCTCGAAGAGTGCCACAAGCTGTGCAGCCAACAGCGAGGCGCGCTCCTTCACGCCACTCAGCGACGCGGTCCGACCATCAGGCTTGCGAGGAAAACCGCTGACAATCTTCTCGAAGTCACCTGGAACTTGGTGGCCTAAAAGCAGCTGGAAGGTGAGCTCGGAGCCGCGTACCGTCTGCGACCGCGTGAAGTCGGCGATGGTGGTCGCATCCCCAAACGGCGCAGCCAGAGCGTCCACAGTCGCTGGCGGCTGGTTGCCCGGGAAGATGCTCTGATGCACCACGGCCAGAGCTCCGGTCGACTTCTCCAGCGCGGCGGCAGACTTCCTCAGAGCATCCGAGGCATAGGCGCAAACACGGTCGAAGAAGCCAACCGCAGTCGCCAGGTCGACGGTGTCACTCGAAGCATCTTCCGGAGGAACTCCACTGCAAGTCTCTGCACCAGAATTAAAGTCAGGACAAGAAAGAAAGTGAAAACTAAGTAAGCGAAAGGCTGATACTCACCCCCAAGAACAGCGGCGAGTGAAAGGAGGCGACCGATCTGAGTCTTCTCCTGGGCGACCCGCGCCAGCTCCCGCTCTTGAGACTCACGGAGAGCCTTCTCAAGCTCATCCACCCGGCCAGTAGCCTGGTCCAGCGAGGAACGCAGTTGGTCCCTCTCCTTCTCCAGGCGAACATAAGCCGCGGCTGCGTCTAGCTGCTGGCGATAGTACGGCTGAAAATAAAAGAAGCACGATGTCAATAAAGTTGCGGGCGACTATACTAGTCACCCACACCTTCGGGGGCTACTCCCATCGGGAGCGCTGATCGCGCACCCGATGAGAAATCAGAAGAACAAGGAAAACAAAAGGAGACTTACGTGATCGAGGAGCTCAAGGTCATCGACAGCCGAAGGAGGAGCCCGGCTAGACGAGGCCATGACGTTGGCCTCCACGTGCACCTTCTCCACCACCACAGGTGCCTCCAGCCCAGTCGTAGGGCCAGAAGTAAGCTCCGTGTCCCGAAGGGGGGAGCCGACATTGCCAGAGTGATGGCTGCAGTAATATCAAGAACACAAAGTCAAATAAGCGGCGAACCCGCAACAGTACTACTCGAAGAACGCGTGGCAAGGAAACTAACCTGGGGGAGCTGGCATCGTCGAAGCTTGACAGCGACGGCGACGGCATCCGCGCGAAGGACCGTGGCGCCGCAGAGGCGACCGGGGGAACATTAAGAGGTTCCTCCCAGCCACCCGAAGACTGCGCACCCGGGGACGTCGCCACGGCTACCTCCTCAGCAGCACCCGCGCCCTTGGCAGGCGACGACGCAGAAGCAGACTCGCCGCCAGTTGGAAGCTTCCGCTTCTTCCTTGCGGGTTCCTCCACTTCGTCGCCCTCCTCCACCTCGTCGCGGGAAGAGTGGGCGGAGGGGATCTCTTCGTCATCGTCCTCATCCTCGACGAACTTCGACTCATCATCGGGCCCGTTCTCAGGGAGCGGAGGATGGCTGATGAGCAAATCCCGACCCTAAAGCAGAGTAGACGCAAGTCGAATAAAACACAAAGTAGACTCCGGTCGAACAAGTACAAGAAGAAAGCAAGAAAGGACTCACCTCAGGAACAGGCTTCGCGGCCCCGTAAGGAGCGATGGGGCACTTGACGTTGCAAGCGTCCGCGGCTCGAAGGTTGGTGATGGGCCTGACGTTGGCCTCCACCTCCTCGTCGTCCAGCGGCTTGTCGCTAACGCCCTCCGCGGCCCACATCGGGTAGGGCCGGGCGCTCAGCGGCTGCACCCGAAGGCGGAAGAAGGTGGCCATCAGAAAGACGCCACCCGCCTCACGCCCTAGGGTCTCAGTCAGCTCGCGCAGCAGCATCAGCAGGGGCCGCACCGCCTCCTTCTCCATGGCAGACAGCGGGTGCGCCCAGGCGCTAGTCTTCCTCAGCCCCCGCCTGCCGTCGAATGCGTCCAGGCCATCTCCGGTCGACTGGACGTAAAACCAGCGCCTGCGCCACCCTTGAACAGAGTCCGACTTCTTCATCGCGAAGTACGCGGTATCACCGCGCACCTGGATTCCGAAGCCGCCCACTGGGTAGGTCAGTCCGCTCTTCCCCACGTTCTTGCGAACGAGGAAGAGTGACTTCCACAGTCCCCAGTGGGGCGCGACCCCCAAGAAGCACTCGCAGAGCACGATGAAGCTCGCGATGCTCAAGACGCCATTGGGGGTCAGATCGTGGATCTGAACCCCATAGGCGTACAGGAGCCCACGCACAAAATCGTGCATGGGGAACCCGAAGCCACGCGGAACGAAGTCCGCGAAGCAAACGCGCTCCCCATCGCGAGGAGTGGGAAAAGTCTCTTTGCCAGGGAGGCGTACCTGGACTTTGTCCGCAGACGGCAGCAGGCCCTGCGCGCGAAGCATGTCGACGTCGGCCTTCTTCATCGTCGACCTTTGCCAGTCACCCTCGGGCTTCTTCATCGGCCCGGCAGCGTCGGCGGCGGTGGCGGAGGACCCAGCGGTGCCCTTCGGCTTGCCCATTGCTTCGGTCGCAAGGTGTGTGGACAGATCGCTAAGAGCTCGAGATGGCGGTGGCAATGGCAGAGCGCAATAGGAGAGGAAAAAGGAAGGAAGGGATCGGGGAAGATGACATCCCAAACGCCAGGGCGCAGTACTTGTTCCTCGAAGATCGACATCTCAGCCGTCCATCGCGCAAGAGCTCCGAGCGAGGGCATCCGGCCGTCCACGTGTCGCGCGGAGAAACGAACCGTCGCCGCCAACCTCCTCCACTACGCACGGGAACCGAGGCGTCGTCATCGTGCCGCGAAAATTTCGCGCCCACTTCGGCCACGTGATAACTGTGGACCGTGGTCAGCTCTGACAACGGGGCCCACCGCGTCACGTCCCATCGGGCGCAGAGGCGTGCAACAGTTCGTCATCAGTGACGTCATCAATCCAACGGCTCCAAAATCAGCCGCAGAAGCTCGAAAGATCCGTTCGAGTAGTAAGCTTAGCAGCCGAAGTCAGCAGAGTAAGATCGAGCAACGATCCGAGCACCCGAAAGAACCATTCGAGTGGCAACACAGTAAGCTCGAGAAGCCGAACCAATCCACAAAGTAAGCCAAGCAGGCTGAGTAGAAGCAAGCTTCGCAAAGAAGATGAAGGCAAAAGTAATTCGACTGCAAGGGTTACTCCCATCGGGAGCGGCCGGTTCGACTGAAGAATTCGAGTTCAAGCTCAAGATCAAGCAATCCAATGGCGCGTCCAGGAAGGAGGAGTCCTCTGTCCGACTCTGCGCTTCGACCAAGCACTCGGGGGCTACTGACGTGGGGCTACCTTGCGGGTGGCCCACGATGAGGCTACCTGGGCCGCGCCAAGGATGGAAAGGCCCATAGAAGGCCCACTCGGGGTATCTCGTATCCTAATCCAACTCGGTTAGGTCTTGTAACCTACCGTATCTGTATCAACCACCCGAGACCTGGCTGCCTATAAAGCCAGGAGGGTTGCCCGTCCTAGAGGACACGCTGGCTCAGAACTACCACAAACCCTAGCGAGATCGCAATCTCGCCATTGTAATCACCACTCGCATCAATAACCAGACAAGCAGGAGTAGGGTGTTATCCTCCGGGAGCCTGAACCTGGGTAAAACCTCGCCTGTTAGCCGTCGTGATCACCTTGCACTCTACACTCTCCCCATCAATCAACCCGGGGTGCACAACCCAGGAACTTGCCGAGTTACAACCTCGTCACCCGTCGAAGCAGATCATCGTCGACACCCCGGCGTCATCGACTCCGACATCGCGGCAAGTTCTCCGCGACCTCGAGGTCGGCTACGTACGACTTCATCGTCAACGCTTATGCGGGAGCGTAATCCCCGCTATCGGTCTACATGGAGGTAATGTAACCCGTTCCGCCACCGTTATCGCATGTACTAGATAGATAGATCCTGGCTAGTTAGGGTTTCGCTCGCTAGAAAATTATTGTTTTCTGCACCGTAACCCCTTCAGTCCGGTCGATGTCCGGCACCCGCAATAGGGCCTCCAAGTACAGAGTCCCGATAGGGGGTACCGTGAAGGGAATATGCCCTAGAGGCACTTAATAAACATAGTTTATTGCCAATATCCCAATCGTTCATTATATGGTTATACCATGCTATAACTGTATTAAGCCAAAACATTAATACAGGTGTGGTAGATAAACAACCAGGTCCCTAGTAGCCCCTACTAAGACTAGTTTCGTTGCGCGATTGATGATCGAGGTTTTCCGATCATAGGGCATGGCGCCGGTCGGCAATGGGAGTCATATCGTTAGGTGTAACGATGTGATGGACATACCCAGTATTTATAGGACATAGTCATTACGCCTTAAGACCGTGAGATCAACTCTTATTGTTATCCCTGGAAGATACTTTGATCGCACCAAACGTCATATCTTATATAGTGTGACAATGATAGGTGATACTTTTGGGTATCGGAAGGGGGTAGTTGAGACGAGGGGTCAACAGCGGGATTTGTCAGTCCGCATAGCCGGATAGATACTCTAGGGCCCACTCGGTGAGATTATGTCAAATGAGTTTGCAAACATGTGACTAGGTCACCAGCTGACATAATATCATAGACGAGTAGAAGATAGCGATGTCGGTAACGAGATCATGCTAGGTATGTAGATATCTAAGAATGATGCTCGGACACGCTAAGTATCGCCATGACAAAGGGTTTAAGACTAGACGTCCAGGTTTGATAGATGAAAGTCATTCGTTATATCACAGGGATTAATTAATGGGGTCCAGGCCTACGAGTTAGTCGATGATCATAGAGGAGTCTTGATCGTACCTGTTATTATATCGAACCGCTAGGGTAACACACTTAAGGGGTTTCGACAAGACAACCGGAAAGGAAAGAGATCACCGGGAACGTCCCGGGAGGGGTCCGATGGAGATCGGGCAGCGACGAAAGAGTTTTCGGAGCTAGAATAAATTATATATAATATGTTTGATATTAATTAGTGTAATTAATGTCCAAATATGATTTTATATATTTATTTTCGAATTTATTTAGGCTGATTTCCCTAAATGGGCCGTCTGGTCGAAAGAAGGCCCAAGAGGGGGAAAATTCCCTAGGGGAATTCGGTGGGAGCTATGGGGCCGACCCAGGTGGGCCAAAAGGGGCCCACTAGGGGCCGGCGCACCATGTATGGCCGCACCAGGCAATGTGGGATAGTCCCACATTGCCTGGCTGGCAAGGTTGGCTCCCCCTGGGAGCCTATATAAGAAGGGGCACCCCTGGCCTTTTAATTCACCAATTAATTCCCTAATTCTCTCTCGATCTCGTGATTCCCTTTGTCGGAGTCGCGTCGAGTAGAGGAGGGGGATCTCTTCCACCATAGCCCGCTGCCGCGCTGCTGGTGTTCCGGTCCAAGTCTTCCGCTGCTCGTCCTGGATTGGAGCTTCGGAGGCCGTTCTCTCCACCGTATGTGTGTGACGCCCTGCGAGGTGCTGCGCTAGTGGTACTCGGAGGACTACTTCCTCCACCCGACCTCGGGGTCATCTTCGTCGTCTTCGTCGCGCCGAGTTCTCCGCGACCTAGAGGTCGGCTACGTCGTCTTCGCCGTCAACGCTTGTGCGGGAGCGTAATCCCCGCTATTCGGTCTACGAGGGTATGTATTCCGATCTCCGCCGTACAACTATATCTGCGTAGTGTAGATCTTGGCTAGTTTAAGGATATCGTTGCTAGGAAATTTTTTTGTTTTCTGCACACGATCCCCTTTAGTGGTATCAGAGCCGATCTATCTTAGATATAGTTGTACGCTGTTAGAACCCGTGTTCTGCACGGGGGCTCCTTTCCTGTTATTTGCTACCCTCTAGCGTGCACTTGTGATTCCAGCGGCATCGAGTTGATGAAGCGGCCCGGACCGACTTTACGCGTACGCTTACGCGAGACTGGTTCCACTACTGACATACGACTTGTACCGTATCTGTGGCTGGCGGGTGCCTGTTTCTCTCTCTTTAGTTGGCTTTGCATTTTCAATGGAGGGCCCGAAAGGGATGCTTAAACATGCAATTATTAGATCATTGTTGTGGTCAAAGGTCCGTAGGTATGAAGCGGTTCTATTTACGAAAGCCCCGAGCCACGTAAAATATGCAAAAGATAAAGTAGAAGCGTCTAACTTTATTTTGCAGGGGCTATGTGATATGGTCAAGGTAGGTTTATTAAATTGTTTATAAACTGCGGGCGTCAAGAAGACCATGGCGCATTGGACTATATCACATTGCATTACATTTGATGTTTTGTGTGCATCTTATATTGTGTGATTGTATATATAGTATATATTAGTTACACGGCGGTAGCTATATAAGATGATCCCTTCACAATACCACTAGTGTTCTCCCTCCAACGCGCACCACCAAGAAAGTTCTACGTTATGAGGCAGGCCGTGATGATCGGGTGTCAGACATCTCGTCGTTCGCATACAGTGGGTGAAAGTCATGTTGCACAAGCGTCAGCGTGGAGGTTTTTGGTGGCGAGCCTAGCATATTCAGAAATATGGCCTCGGAACAGGGAGACCGAAAGGTCGAGCACGAGTCACAAAATTGGTGTGGCGGACTTTTGTCTACTCTTGAAGTTGTGCCGCCGGCTCTGATGATGAGGGGTGATGCAATGGATGGGGGTCGTGTAATCGATTAAACGACCAGGAGGGATGTTCGTTTGAGTGGGAGTTCGGATAGTTATTTTCTAAAATACTAGAACTCAGAATATGATGAACAGGGTCTGTTTTGCAAACCTTTGTAGGTATTAACCATTGTGATAGCATCTTTTCAAATAAGGCGCATTACTGCGTTTGAGAAACTTAAAAGGTTGGGTCCAAACTTCATAGTTTTATACTTTAGCTTGAGGATACTCCTTGTTTAAACCGTTAGCTCTTTGTGTTACAATACCCGCTAGGAGATAAACCCGGAGATTCCGCTACCAATGATAATTTGGATTATCGGATTTTGAGCGGATGATATCATCATAGTCCAGTGTATGCTATGATCTCTGTCATAGAGAACCAACGGTGGGTACGAGTTATTTGATCGCGAACATATGATATGGTCGCTAAAACTCGGGGTACCCCTAAAGTTGGGTTGATGAAGTTTATCAGTACGTTGACTGATTGTCTTCTCAACCAAGATGGAAGAGAATGCACACATTGAGGGAGCACGTGGCGGTCATGCTTAATGACATATGTTCATACTTGATGAACATTGAGACGCCTCGCTCAGCTCGATCACTGGATGACAGACATCGTTGCCAAGTGCAAATCCTCTGTCATAGACTATGTCATGCAAGGGGAATCATTCACCTTCATGGTTCTTGATTACGGTGGAAGTATTAATAATATGAAACAAATCGCCGGAAGTCATCAATGATGATGGTGTATATATGATATACATGTTATGAATGTTTTAGCTAAGCAAGTACTCGCAGTAGTGACTAAGTTTTGAACTAGTCATGTTTTGTGAAAAAACAGGTTTACTGCTTGAGTAGCTTGAAAGGATGAGGCGATATTGCGTGTTGATAATGGCAATCAAGTTGTTGTAATGGCCATAGACACTCTCCCTCTAGATCTACCATTTGGGTAAATTCTTTATGATCGCCTGTTGGTATGATCGTTACAAGTGTGTCTCCTCTAGCGAGACACTTGTTCATACATGATAGTGACAAATTGGTGTCCTATATTTATGAAGTAATGATCATATGCCGATTTGAATTTAGATGGTAGAAGCTCCCACATTCATAATATTAATGCCAAATGATACAAACTTAATAAAGACACCACATATGTGTGGCACTACCGTTTAGTCATGTCAATGTTATAGTCAATGCATTAGCTCCATACCAGATGGACCTACAAGTCCTAAGATTTGATCTTTTGACACTTGCAAAATAACTGTGACACCGTTTTCGGAAAGCGGGCATATAACTTATTGATAGTCATACATAGAGATGTATGTGGTTCAATGAAGTAATTGACGGGTAGTGGAGACCTTTATTTCGTGAACTTCACTGAACGTCTTGAGTATAGCTTGTTGAGAATCGTGCATTTCGGTGTATGTGAATCAATGAAGTACTTTAACGTGTAGTGGAAGTCTTTATTTCATAGACTTCATGAACATTCGAATAGATATATGGATATCCACTCGGGGAATGTTGGCCTGAAAATTTTGATTCAATCAAACAAGTCCAGAATGAAGTAGGAAATAAACTTAACAAGAAAATCAAATTCCCGCGATGCATATCGAGGAAATGAAGATTTGAGTTATAATGTTGGCACATCATTAGAAGACTTGTGAGAAGAGTTCCACAAATTACGTCGCGTGGAACACCATAGTGTTATGGTGTGTTAGGACGTCGTAATTACATCCTATCGGATAGTGTGTGGTAAATAAATTTCTTACCGAATTATTGTGATCATTAGAGTCATATGGTAGAAACGTAAACACTCACGTTAGCAAATAGGGAAACCATTTGAATCCATGGAGACAATACCATACGAGTGATGGCATGGCTTTTGAGTCTGGATTGTCGTTTCAGCAATTTAGTGTTTCGATGTAATCGAACCTAAAATGGATTAATCTTTGTAGTATACCCTACCTAAAGAGTTAGTTGGGTACGTGTCTCACGACATAGGCAAAATCTTTGCCGGGATATACCTTGCGAAAGAAATAGTTTCTTGTCCAAGGGTATAAGTGAGAAAGAAAGTAGAGCAAGACGAAGTTGGTGAACTTCCTCTCCAGACATCAGAGTGGCGCAATCGAAAGTGTTTTCGGTGTCAGGCTCCACAGCTTGAAAAAGCTGATGATTCAAGATAATTATGTTCTGAGCTCATATAAGAGCGTAGGCATACGAGGTTGTGTTCCACACTGTGTGTTACGACAATCTTGTTATGAAGGTCATATTAATGAAATATGATAGACCTACGAACTACGAAGAAGAGATGGTGGAGCTAAGTCCGAGAAATGGCTATGAGTCATTTATGATCCGAAATAAAATACATATACGATTACCAGGTATTGACTTGGGAGATCTTCTTGATGGCATCTAGGATGTTAATAGTATATGGAATTTTATGAGAGAGTAGACATTGAGCAGATTCGATTTGTCGTGAAACAGTTCCGACAGATTCAAAAGTTGACCTCATGAGAGTTTGTCTCAAGTGGCGAAGTCTAAATCTATTCTGGGTTGTTTAGCAATCACTATAATTTCGAATGAGAAATTGATAGATGGATAAAGAAACCATATTTCTTAATAGTGTCATTAAGAAAGAGTTGGTGATTCTGAGGATGCTAAACATGTATGCAAACTTCGGTGGTCCATTCATGGGCTGAAGCAAGCATATCGGAGCTGGAATCTTCACTTTGATAATGTGATCAAAGGATTTTGGAGTTGTCCAAAATAGTTGAAGAAACCTACATTTGCAAAGGAGTGAGTGGGAGCAAAGTAGCTTTCCTTGATCTTGTATGCGGAAGGCATATTTGAGTGGGAGCTAAGTAGCTTTTCCTTGATCTTATATGCGGAAGGCATATTTGAGTGGGAGCTAGGTGTCATTTGTGATTATGTATGTAACGACATATTGAATGACACAGATCCTCTAGTAGAGTGTAAAGGATTATTTAAGTGATTAAATTTTCTATGAAATGAAGTTATAAGTATTAGGCATCTGATTTATAATTGTATAGATCAGAAGAGGCTTAATAACATTAGGTCGGAATATTTCCTAAGTCAAGATTCTGAAGTGTTTCAGAATAGGACAAGCAAAGAAAGAGGTTCTTGCCTGTATGACTAGGTAAAATATTAAGTTTATCTTGGCGTTTTCAGTAATAGCAAATGATGTTCGACATTATCTATGTATTAGACATAGATGTTATCAGACTGAAAGCTCGACTTAGTGTGACCCAAGTTCTTGGTTGAAGAACATGTTCTAGAGTGATCCTAGTGTGGATCAATGAACAAACGTTAAGTTTATTCTTCAGTGTCTATGAGAACTGAAGATATGTTTTCTAGTAAAGGGTAAGAGTGGAAAGACAACTTGCCATAAAGCGGTTACGATGATGCAAGTTATGACACTGACCCATGCGACTAGAAATCTCATATAGCAGATGTCCTTTATTTTGAAAATAGACATGGTTAGTTTGCAAAGTCGCATATGAATGCACGGTCGCATAATCTACATAGGTATAGAAATATATCGCGACTTCAGAAGTAGCAAGTGTGATTAGACTGAGCAGTTTTCCGAGCGTAGGTGGTCCCCTTAATAGATCTCTTAGACTTTTAAGGCACATGCTACGCTAATGCTCGAGTCTCACTCCATCCACTGGGATATATTTCACGGTTATCGTAAGATACGGGATGATGTCAAACTAGGTGACATAGAAGTGTTGCAAAGCACATATAGGTCTCAATGTGTGACATCTATTGACTGTATTCCTCTTCCACGTGGCGAGCAGGCACCAAGATGCTATGAGTGTTGAGCTTTTACCAGGTTGTAAACTAGATTAAGTGTTACTCTAGTGCAAGTGGGAGACTGAAGGGAATATGCCCTAGAGGCAATTAATAAACATAGTTTATTGGAAATATCCCAATCGTTCATTATATGTTTTATACCATACTATAACTGTATTAAGCGAAAACATTAATACAGGTGTGGTAGATAAACAACCAGGTCCCTAGTAGCCTCTACTAAGACTAGTTTCGTTGCGCGATTGATGATCGAGGTTTTCCGATCATAGGACATGGCGCCGGTCGGCAATGGGAGTCGTATCGTTAGGTGTAACGATGTGATGGACATACCCAGTATTTATAGGACATAGTCATTACGCCTTAAGAACGTGAGATCAACTCTTATTGTTATCCCTGAAAGATACTTTGATCGCACCAAACGTCATATCTTATATAGTGTGACAATGATAGGTGATACTTTTGGGTATCGGAAGGGGGTAGCTGAGACGAGGGGTCAACAGCGGGATTTGTCAGTCCACATAGCCGGATAGATACTCTAGGGCCCACTCGGTGAGATTATGTCAAATGAGTTTGCAAACATGTGACTAGGTCACCAGCTGACATAATATCATAGACGAGTAGAAGATAGCGATGTCGGTAACGAGATCATGCTAGGTATGGAGATATCTAAGAATGATGCTCGGACACGCTAAGTATCGCCATGACAAAGGGTTTAAGACTAGACATCCAGGTTTGATAGATGAAAGTCATTCGTTATATCACAGGGATTAATTCATGGGGTCCAGGCCTACGAGTTAGTCGATGATCATAGAGGAGTCTTGATCGTACCTGTTATTATATCGAATCGCTAGGGTAACACACTTAAGGGGTTTCGACAAGACAACCGGAAAGGAAAGAGATCACCGGGCGACAATCGGGAGGGGTCCGATGGAGATCGGGCAGCGACGAAAAAGTTTTCGGAGCTAGAATAAATTATATATAATATGTTTGATATTAATTAGTGTAATTAATGTCCAAATATGATTTTATATATTTATTCTCGAATTTATTTAGGCTGATTTCGTTAAATGGGCCTTCTGGTCGAAAGAAGGCCTAAGAGGGGGAAAATTCCCTAGGGGAATTCGGTGGGAGCCATGGGGCCGACCCAGGTGGGCCAAAAGGGGCCCACCAGGGGCCAGCGCACCATGTGTGGCCGCACCAGGCAATGGGGGATAGTCCCACATTGCCTGGCTGGCAAGGTTGGCTCCCCCTGGGAGCCTATATAAGAAGGGGCACCCCTGACCTTTTAATTCACCAATTAATTCCCTAATTCTCTCTCGATCTCGTGATTCCCTTTGTCGGAGTCGCGCCGAGTAGAGGAGGGGGATCTCTTCCACCATAGCCCGCTGCCGCGCTGCTGGTGTTCCGGTCCAAGTCTTCCGCTGCTCGTTCTGGACTGGAGCTTCGGAGGCCGTCGTCTCCACCGTATGTGTGTGACGCCCTACGAGGTGCTACGCTAGCGGTACTCGGAGGTCTACTTCCTCCACCCGACCTCGGGGTCGTCTTCGTCGCGCCGAGTTCTCCGCGACCTAGAGGTCGGCTACGTCGTCTTCGTCGTCAACGCTTGTGCGGGAGCGTAATCCCCGCTATTCGGTCTACGAGGGTATGTATTCCGATCTCCGCCGTACTACTATATCTGCATAGTGTAGATCTTGGCTAGTTTAAGGAAATCGTTGCTAGGAAAATTTTTGTTTTCTACACACGATCCCCTTCATACCGGACATAATATCGCTCGGGGCGAGTCTTTGGGGGTGCCGCTGGTGAACGATTTTCGTGTCCGACCCCCAAAGGGCCTTTAGAGCATCTCTAGCAGAGCCCTCAAACCCTTATAACTCCGGCGACTTCACGGGCCGAGTCTTTATTTGGCCCATAGCAGAGCCCGTGAACGCGAACCGGCACTCAAACGCGATAAAGGCGCCCGTCGAGGCGGCGCGTCCGTCCGTATTTATGCCGGGCTCGGGCACATTTCTTGGGCAAAAACCTTATCCGCTCGCGCCGCCGATGAGAAATCCACCCGACAACGCGCTCTTCTCCGACGAGCAATCCGCCGCTGCCGGAGACTTCACCCACCACCCGATGGCTCCCAAGCGCGGGCGCGCGACCCTGCCGCACCGTGTAGACCCTTTCGACGGGGATTTGTCCGATGAGCGCCGGGCAAAAGCGGTGGAGAGCGACGGCGCTCGGAAGCGGTCCGCGAGGCGATACAACAACATCGGCTTGCGCGTCCCGCCGGCTTTCTTCCGACGCGAGACGGAGGAGATCGACGCCCTTCGCGCCGAGCGCGAGGTTCGCGGCCGTCGGAACGGGGAAGGCAGCTCAAGCGGCTCGAGTAGCTCCACCGCGCTAGCGGCGCTGCCTCCGGCGGAGGAGTACGACCCGCCGCGTTCGAGTCCTCCATAGTGCCGGAGGATTTCGTCGCTGAGGAGGCACTTGACCCCATCATGGCTCAAGTGTTGCTCTGGTCAGCGCGAGAGGCGGAGGAGAAGGCGGCGCAGGCTGCCCGCGAGGAGGAGATCGACGCGATCCTCCTCAGCCAGTGTTTCGAAGCAGATGTCGCCGCATACGAGAAGCAGTGTACTGGGCGGCCTACGCGGAGGAGGTCGTGGACCTCGTCTCCGACGAGGAGTGAAGCCAACGCCGCCGCCTCGACATCGTCGCCGCCGCGCCTGGGCTCTGGCGAGCCAAATTTTGGTACCGCAGACAGCTCCGGCGACGATTTAGAACTAATATTTAGGTACTGGATCCGTGTATGAACTAGTATCGAACGCATCGGTGAAGAACAATATTTTGTTCCCGCCAAATCTATGTAAATATAAAGTTTGTTTAAGGGTACTGATATGTGCGGAGAGCTGGTCAGCATATTTTTATCCAAAAACATGAACTGTAAACTAGTTTTAAGATTTCTAGTTTGAGGACGCTGCTAGAGATGCTCTTAGGGTCCTTTAGAGACCCGGTGGAGATGCTGTGAGATGGGCTCGTGCTTCCACCGCGAACTTCCTGCTTACTCTAGCTGACATAGCAGTTGAATCAGTACATGACCAACATGATAATAATATCACAAGTTTTTATTAAAAATGGAAACAAAGCAAATCAAGACGAGTAACATGCTTATACTGAAAGCACGGATTGACTCCCGTGCTATCCAATTCCAGTCTGACAGTAGGAGACTAGGAGTACAAGTGGAGCGAGACAAACACGGCTGATTACTGCGGCTGGCCGAGTTTGAATTCAGCACACATGTAGACGGCAAACGGGCAAAGAGAGCTAACTCTTGCTGTCTGTATCTTAGCACGCTGATCTGGCACCGTTGGAGGAGACCATGAGCCAAACCCGGAATCGGACACTTGCTGCGAAGTGGACGTGACCGAGAGTCAGCACGAGCGTGCGGTGCCAATGCGTTTGTTCATTGCGTCACACTTTTCGGTCCATGGCCGGTCAGATGCTGCAACACGATGGCAAGACGCTCGACACGAACAAAAGTAACGGACACCCGTGCCCGCCCGTATTGATCATGATACAATATTCAACGCTGGTACACGTCCGACACATCCCGTCCGATATTAGTTGTCCATTATTATGTTTTCTTTGAGTAGATGGTTTTAAGTCAAAATTAAGGCGATGGCGAAATAATTGGGTTAGTCGGACAATCTAGTTGATAGATGCACGACACGCCTAGGTTAGGCCGGCGCATCGAGGTGGCTATCCCATTCCTTGTGCCTCCTTTGGCTCTATCTTGAGGTGACCTCAGTCCTCGACGCCGAGGTAGAAAAGGAAGGCGGAGTTGCACTCCACCACAGCGAGCTCGTGCTCCTCCCCGACAGTTTCGGGGAGGCGCTGAGTCTTGGCGTCGCCTTTTGCTGCCGCTTGCTCAGCGGCAAGGAGAGTCACATCGGTTTTACGGCACCGCCTGATACAGGGCAAGATATGCTCGTTGAGCACATCAAAGCAAGTCCACTCGAGGCGCTCACTGCTCCAGGAGTGCCAACCATGGTCATGCACTTGCGCGGACCTCATAGCGTGGCTCGTCCAACACGACCACCACCGTAGTCGTCGTCTTCTACCACAATCACCACAGCCTGCACGACGTGGGAACTTCCCGCCTCCGTGTTGTGAGAGCGGCTGCCTGTGCAATTCTCCTCGACGACGGGAAAGCACAGCTTGCGTAGGTTCTCCTCTAACCCATGATTTTGTACTAACGATTCTCTAGAGTAGTGTTTCGAATAAAATTGCTCATGTTAGTTGATGTTCTAGCTTGGCAGCTCGTGTTTGGCTAGATCTTCTTAACATGATATACAGTACTGCTGGCCGGTTTAATGTTGTCCCTGATCTCGATCAGGACAACCGTTGATTGAATGAAACGCAGCTGCCCTTCGATCAGGACAACCGTTGATTGAATGAAACGCAGCTGCCCTTTTCACCAGAAACTACACTACTACAGGAAGTCCTTCAAGTCGTTCTGTGTACGTGTGACTCGAAGCTGTACCTCTAGGCTCTAGCTAGTGCACGAGGGCGTGAGTTGAGGAGGGTGTAGGCGTCAATGGCGTCAGTGCATATCAGTTCAAACACTACAACTTGTAACGGAAATCAAAAATCAAAGTGGAGGCTAATAAAAAATGATAAGGTTGCAAGTTGCGTTCTCCTCTTGCATTTTACATTTCAATCTTCCTCCCTCGCGTCCGCCGATCCACTTCAGTTCGCGACCAACAGGATAATCACATAGGAGTTTTTAAAACACAGAAACAGAGCGAACCAACAGGAGTAACATGCTAATGAACCTTGGGGTTGACTAATTCGAATCCCGCGCTATATATCCAGTTTACCTACAACTACAACTTCAACTTGAGAGCGATTACCCTCGTGTGGTGGGTTGGGTTTGGTTGGGTTTGACTTGAGTGCACATGAGAGCTAACTTTTGCTGTCCGTATCCTAGCTCGCTGATCTGGCGCCGTTGGAGCTGCCAAACCATGAACCGGACGCGCAACCGCATGTCGAAGTGGACGTGACCCTCCGTCCCTCCGTGCCGAGAGTCACTCAGTACGAGCGATGCCAATGCGGTAATGCGTCCGTCCATGGCCCCGACTATAGAGCATTTTCACCGTCGCCTCCTCCGCCCATACATATGCATGGCCACTACCCCAAAAGTGACAGTTGTGCCAAACGTGACAATTACCGCGTCCAATAACCCCATCAAGCTTCCAATCTAGAGAGACCGGCGTGCCGGATAGCCGTGGCAACCCACGCAACGTCTTAACCCGACTGACGGGCCACCCATGTCAGCAACTCAACTGACCATCAAAACGTAATTAATACGACTGATGTGGTCATGATGTGTAATGACGTCATAGGAACCGTCATCGGATTTATGAGCTTTCTCGTGAAGCGTTCCCCGACTTCCCACCATCTCCCTTTTTAAGGGCGACACGCGCCAGGCAATCCTCACCCCCTTCGCCATTGCTCTCCCGCCGCCCCCCTCTTTGCTCCCATTTCTGCCTCACGAAGGACTAGGAGGTGGTGGTGGCAGAGAACCATCTCCTAGTGTCATAGGGCATGCACCTGCCACAAGGATCGAACATAAAACTTGGAGGCTTCGCAATCCCGTTGCTCCCCACAAACGACAAGGAGTGGCGTGTCGGCCTTCGGGGTCACCGCGCAGACCCGAAGTACTAGGAGGCCATTCCAAACTGTTTGGAGACCTCATCAGCGCAACGCAAGTGCCGATATATGTACGACGTGTTGGCGCTCTACGGGTTCAATCCGCAGCCCTAACCGTGGCGGGTGACGTGGATTGTGCTGCCCACTCGTTATCGTGATGTTCATCGCACCTTCCTCTTAAATATTACGTAGTCGTATCGGTTTATATTTGTTCAAATCTGAAAAATAACTTTTAAATTTGAATAAAGTTCCACAATTTAGTTTAAGTTTACTTCAATTTTCTTTCGAAAAAAAAATCTATCAAGACCCCGGTTTTGTTAGACTGGCTACTGGCCCCGCTGGTGGAGATGCTCTAACACAATGGCACAGCGCTGGCCAGACACCCGTGCGTGCAGTGTTTGTCCGAATTCTTGATGAAGATGCATTGGTGGTCCATGCATGATTCCGTGCCCCGCCGCTGTTAGGTTCGGTTTTGGAAACTGTTTCTACAAGTTCCCACGGAACAAGTGTCCTTCGTCGTGTGGAGAACAACACTGCCACGGTCCTCGTCTGCGTACAGGTGTACGCATGGTCCACTACCCCCACTGATATGGCGATGGATGGGTCGGCTCTGGAATTGGACGGAGCAATGGATGTACCCAACGGCCGCTCAGGCGCCGATCGAGCTCGCTCGCCTTCAATGGCACGCCACCGTGCTGAGCCGTCTTTGTCGCGGCCATTTCGACGGAGAGTCCGGCGGCAAGCAAGCTAGAGGAAACAGCAAATGCACACTAGCTAGGTCCGTTGATCGCTTGTCCCCGCCGGCAGGCACCCGTCGGCCCAACCACCTCCAACGCTGACATGCTCCTCCGTCTCAATAACTCCCCGCGCTTTCCGTATGTCACAAGTGAGGAGCCGGCCGAGGCTGCCTGAACCCGGCCCGCCGAACGCAACGGAAGAAGAAGCTTCATTCACCTTCACGTGGTTCCCCTCATTGCCCGCGCCATCGCAGGTAGTATCTTATCTTCCAACCACCCGGACTTGGTTCTTGGTTCTTGGTTGGACGACGCAATAGAAAACGCCGCGCTAACCGCAGCACGGCTCCAGCGGCGAATTGATTACTGGGACTTGGTTAGTAGGGGAGCCAACAATAATAACATATCCCAACAGCAACACAGACTCACAGTCACAGACGGAGGAGGAAGACGATCCATGGGCTAGCAGGAGGAGGAGGAGGAGGATACAATAATACTTGAGGACGTTCCTTCTCATTTGTATCCATCCATCGCGGAAAAGGCTTTTGTACCGGGGTTTGGTAGTAGGAGTAGCTTCTTCCTCTGGTTGACTTCCTGGAGGGATCTTTTGTTTCTTTTTAGGTTTGGTGCCCGATCGTTCCGTCCCAACTGATTCATCCGTCTTTGCTTGCTGTCTGGGACTGGGATCGATCGATAGTCCAGTTGTAGTTGTTGTGGATATATAGGTGTGTCTTGATCCTCTTTCTGGTTCTGTCGTGGATCGATATATATGAGTGCTGCGAGGTTGGCCAGGAGAGCATGGCGCCGGTGAGGAGGTTGTTAGGCTGGCCGTTTCTTGGCCCTGAGATCAAGAGCAGGGATGCTTCCTCCGGCCCCCGCGGAGGCTGGTCGACGTCGTTACACGCGTCGGCGCCGGCGGCTGTCACGGCGAGCTCGGACACGCCGGGGCCGCCCTCCGCGGCGGCGAGGATCACGCCCGCGGTGCTCTTCATCACGGTGGTGCTGGCCGTGGTGCTGCTCGTCTCCGGCCTGCTCCACGTCCTGCGCCGCCTCTTCCTCAAGACCCACCGCGCCAATGCCAGGGCGGAGGCCGTGGAGCGGCAGCTGCAGCAGCTCTTCCACCTGCACGAGGACGGCGCCGGCCCGGGTCTCGACCAGGCCGCCATCGATGCGCTGCCGGCCTTCGCCTATGCCGAGCTCGCCGCCAAGGGCCGCCAGTTCGACTGCGCCGTCTGCCTCTCGGAGTTCGCCACCGACGACCGACTCCGCCTGCTCCCGCTCTGCGGCCACGCCTTCCACGTCGCCTGCATCGACACCTGGCTCGCCTCCAGCTCCACGTGCCCGCTATGCCGCACCGCGCTCTCCGTCCGCGCGCTGGCCGCCGCCGCGGCGGACAACGCCTCCGCCGAGCCGGCGGACATCGAGGAGCAGAAGCTGGAGGACGCGCCGAAGGAGGTCGCCGCCGCGAGCAGCGTCGTGCTCCCCGTCAGGCTCGGCCGGTTCAAAGCCGTGCCGGGCAGCGCCACCGCCGACGGCGAGACGGGCACCAGCAGCAGCCGCCTCGACGGGAGGAGGTGCTTCTCCATGGCCTCCTCGTACCGCTACGTGCTCGCAGACGACAACCTGGTGGTGTCCGTGCACTGGCGTCCCGGCGACGGCATCGCGGCCATGTGTCAACCCAACGTAGCAACGGCGGCGGGCAGCGACCAGCAGGGCAAGAAGGTGTGCGCCGCCAGCCGCGGCGACAGCTTCTCGGTGTCCAAGATCTGGCAGTGGCGCCGCAGCGGCACGCGGCTCCCGGGCCTCCGCGCCGGCTCGTCGTCCCCGACGGACGACGCCCTTCCGTGGGCGTCGCCGGCGAGCACACGCAGCACGAGGCAAGAAATCGACACTTGATCATACTGATAGAAATCTACACCACACAGTAGCACAACAACACACATGTCCCCTTTGTTGATCCGTAGCTAGCAATAAGCATTTCTTGGTAGAATTTTTGCTGGTGATTGATCAGTGGATCATGTTTCTAATATGCCATCTATTTTGGTGATTCTTTTTGCCTGCCTACTACCATCACAATGTACAAGCAAGCATCATCAGAATTCAGAACTGACATCCAAACTGGGCAACCTAGCTACTCCATACATTTTGTACTGCTAGATAGACCGGAATATTCTCGTTTCTATCATGTTCCTGGACATGTACCGCAAGATCTAGCTAGCATGGGCGCTCATTCAGTTTACTGTGGCCGGGCCGTGTCCCAATCTGAGGTACGTACCAAACACAGCGTTATGGCGCTGCGACAGGTGTTGGTCTCGGGTGTCTTCTTCTCACCTGTGCTCCTCCTGTGCGCCATTTAAACCAAACCCACCAAAATCTGAACCGTTTGATACGCTACGCAAATGGTGGTGGCGCCGTCCTGAGATCAATTAAAGAGATCAATTAGGGGGATTAATGGCTGATGTGCGATCCGAGAGGTGTCCCAGCTAGCTAACCCATCTACTCCTGCATGCCGTTCTTCTATGCTCTAGGCGGCCGCAGCAGCAACAGAATTAGCTGACTTTAATTGTGCTGTCTCTCGATGCTGCTAAGTTAGTTGCACTGTGGTACACAGTCTGCAGTGATCGACACTAATCGGGACCATTGGAGGCTTTGGACTGTTGGATATGTTGAATAATGATCGGGATCCAACTCCAAGTGGGGCTGCTAGCTGCTGCTTCAGCAACTCGTTCGGCACTATATGTGCTAGCGCGCGGACAGTAGTTTTCCTTGGTGATTCTGAACTTGTGATTCCTCCTGCCTCACTGTTAGTTATTACGATCGATGCCTTTTGGTTTGACTAGGGTTGCATATGTTTTGTTTAATTAGGTCAAGGAGACAGTGACTGTGCAACTAATCCTTCTTTAGGGATGCAGAGGTAAGCTGTATACTTTAGCATTAACCCGTCAGAGTTGAGTAATGATAAACCCGCAAAAAGAGGTTGAGTAGTGATAAGAACATGCGACCATACGTGGAAGGAATATATACAATACAACGCACCGTGCCGCGTAAAGCAGATAAGGTCAAATCGATGATTAAGCAGGCAATGCTGCTTAACATAGGTTTCTTTGTTCAAAAATCTATACTACAGTAAGTTGGTTCAGCAAGATCGTATGCTTACATGATATATATTATCAACTTTAGTTGAGTGCATAATTAACGAAACATTCAGTTTATGGTTGCTGAGATATGTTGTGATGAACATATGATCAACCAAAAAAAACTTTTTCGGGTAGACACTGATACCCTCTAATCTGCATCACTGAACTTCTCATTTCTCTTAAA
This sequence comes from Poa annua, assembly GCA_026929855.1. Taxonomy (NCBI): domain Eukaryota; kingdom Viridiplantae; phylum Streptophyta; class Magnoliopsida; order Poales; family Poaceae; genus Poa; species Poa annua. The sequence goes on along the minus strand of CM049432.1, from coordinate 72,449,722 downwards.
AATAGGATTCCAGAGAATAAGGAAGTTTGTTAGTCAAATGGTAAAATAAAAATATGTAACTTCTCTTTCCTGTCTGGCCATCTTGCATCACTCAATTCTTGCGGCGCTCAAAAAATGGAGGAGCCCGGTCCTTCGATCCGCCGTCAGCCAGACCGGTTGTCTCTTCCCTCATCACCGACTGTTTTAGCGACGGGAGAGTAAGGGGGATTGCCGATATGTTTCTCCGGTGTGGTGAGAAGGGTGTAGGTGTGTTGTCTGGCTACATTGTGGTGGTGCAGGAGATGCCGGTGGGAAAGCGACAAAGAGCTGGTGACCTTGTGTGCTCGTGACATGGCTACGAATCCTGCTTGCAGTCGGCGTGGTGAGGTGCGGGTGCTGGTTGTCACGGGTCCCACCAGTATTCCGTACCAACATCTAAACACACACGACAATGCTTTATCTACACTTTGTCGTGTGTTCGTCTATGTCGTGTGTTGTAATGTTCTTATGCCGCACGCTTTTTGTCAGCCCCACGGTAAATATTTCTTTGCCGTGTGTTTCGCGACAAAGAAGGCCTTAGACTAGTCATAGTGGGGTATCATAGTTAGTAACATAAGTGTAACATAGTCAAAAATGATGATGTGACAAGTATTTAATGAGGAGAAAAGTGGTGATGGTATCATAGGTAAACACGGTAATATAGCGAATTTCAAAATAACATGAGTCTATAGCTTAATAAATATACGGTTATATGATACTGGAACTATGTTGTCACCCACTATTGACATAGTAACATAGATTAATATCATATGCACAATAACAGCATATGATATTCCTCACTAGGACTAGTCTTAGAGGGCAACGACAGATTTTCCGGTAGTGAGAAGGTACAAGCGAGCTCTCGAAATACAAATGTAACATCAAACGCGTGGAGATCACATGTTTTTGCTTGACGTATGTATAAACAAAATAACAGAAATAAATTAGAAGTGCAGTAGAAATCAAGTTGTTGCTTGTTATCGGAAGGAAGGAAAATTATACAACTAATTAGGGAGTGTGATCGTTATAAGCTCAAGTGTGATCGAGTGGTTCAACTTATACGCTCGTGTCGTGTCACTCGTTTGTCATGCTTCCGCGGAGAGGGACCTGTCGTCCTCGTCGCGGATAGCATTGACCATCCCGGCGACCTCCCTCATGGTCGGCGGCGCCTCGCCTGGCGATGCGTCGATGCACCTCATGGCGACCTGCAGCAACCGCACCACCCGCTGCTCGTTGACGACGGCGTCGCGGGAGAGCAGCGCGCGATCGAACACCTCGGCCGTCCACTCCTCCTGGATCACCGAGGTCACCCACCGCGCCAGCTCCGCGCCGTCACCCTGCGCCGCCGTGGCCTTCCCCGTGAGAAGCTCCAGCAGCAGCACGCCGAAGGCCCGCACGTCCGCACGAAGGCCGGAGCTCCGGCTGCTTCCACCAGCGGCGGCGGCGAGCGGTGGCACGATGACGCCGTACTCGCTTATACATGCCTCCATGCTGGCCGTGAAGAGGATGTTTGAGGACTTGAGGGCGCCGTGTGGGACGGCGCCTTCTGCCGCCGCCGCCGCGCTGTCAGACGAGGAGGAGTTGGAGGACGAGGAGTAGGAGCTCTCGCCGTGGCCGCGCATGGCAGAGTGCATGAATGCCATGCCGTCGGCGACCTTGGCAGCAATGTGAAGGCGCGCCGGCCAATCAAGTGGGGCCTGGCTGCTCTCTATGGAACCTGCAAGTCAGTCGTCGAGAAGAATCTCTTATTATTTTCTTGACTCAAAACAATTTACTAAGAAGAATGCATGCTGTCTGTATGTTTTTACAATCAGAAATAATGGATGAAAAAAAAAATAATGGATGCAGAGAGTTAGAAAACTGTTTATTATCTGGGAGAAGGCATGTAAGTTGAGGAAAATCATTTTGACTCCCGAACTCCAGTTCTCTCTATTAAAACAATAAAAATTGTATTTATAAGTTTTTTAGAAAATGAAAAAATATTCAACTTGTACATGATGTATCCAACAAACATCCAAATTATCGCTTTGGAATATTTTATACTTCGAACTACACAAAAATGAAAAAATCTTGTATATTTTGGGGATTAAAATCTTGTACATATTTACCAATTTTGTTTATCTCAAATTGAGTTTTTGTATGCTTGAGGAGTTCAGGGATCCATACATATCTTTGACAACATGCAGAATTTGGTTCAGAATTTTTTGAATTTATAAATATGTTTTTTATAGTTTTTACATAAAGAGATTGCTAGAGACCAGGACGGGGCCATAAATCTCTACTCTGAAAGTTGTCATGTATTAGTATTAGCCAATTGTTCTTGAAGATTACTAAAACAAAATCTCGCAGGAGGGACCTCTTTGTTTTGTCTCGGTCATCCAAACTTCAGCAAGTAGCCAAGTGTATGATCTTCTCAAGTAGTACATATCATGAAAGAAGATTGATGACATCGCCTGTCACATCGTTAAGTGTATGATCTTCTCATGTAGTAGTTTCGGCTGTGTGCATCACTCGATGCAGACTGGGAGTAATAAAGTCCCTTTTCTAAAATAAAAAATGATGGGTCTCATAGGCTGGATTTATTTTTATTTTTAGATAAAGGCTGAATGCCGTAGAGCAACTATAAAGAAAAGAGGATTCCTCAGTTGTGGGCTGGACAGGGCCCAACTGTAGAAACCAAAAGGGTTGTCTGTTACCCTACCACGGACAAATGGGCTGGTTATGTCCCAACCGGTGCAGTGAAATGTGGCACAAATACGTGGTTTTTTAGCTTCTGGCGTCGAGCTTCTGCTCTCGTCAATCCACTCACATAGTCACAAACATGTCATGGCATGTCACCACATTCGAAATCGTAAATTTTTGGCAGACAGACTAGGTGTATTGAAAATCTAATTTTCATCTGTTAGACCATACATCTATGGTGAATGCATATATAATTTTTTTCTTGGAATTATGTGGGCTGAAGCAAACGATTTTGTTGCAAAGACTTGTAACCATAAACGAGAAGAGCGAAGAATCAGCATCATACCGTGGAGTTGCCTGTGGAGGCTGCCGTTGCTCTGAAACTCGTACACCACCAGCTTCTCCTGCGCGGCGCAGTAGAAGGCGAGCGGCGGCAGGACGGCCGGGTGCCTGGCGCGCGAGACCCTTTCCATCCGCCGTCTGAACTCGTCGTCGGTCACCGTCGCGTCCTTCACTCGCTTCACCGCAAGCGCCGCCCCGCCGGGCACCACCACCTTGTACGAGCTCCCGTACCGCCCGCGCCCCAGCAGCTCCGCCGGCGACTTGAGCAGGTCCTCGAACCGCAGGTCCTTGGCCGCCGCGGCCGCTGCCGTTGACGTGAGCGAAGCCGTGCCTGATCGCCGCAGCACCACGAGCGACGTCGACGGCGCGCCTCCGGCCGCCGCGGCGCTCCGCTCCGCCGATGCGGGGAGCGAGTAGGCCGACTTGCTTGCCGTCATCGTCATCGTCGTAGGGTCGCTGCTGCTGTCGAACGTGTTCTTGCCGCCACCGCGTCTGGCCTTCTTGCCCAGCATGTTCTTCTTCTTCCTGGAGCAGAGCTTGTACACGACGAAGCCCACTATGACGGCGCCCAGGAGAACGTACCCGAGGTACGTGAGGATCTTTCGGGTATTCTTTGATTTGCTCTCACCGGAGCTAGGTGATGCCGGACACTCGGAAAAGAGAGGCTTCCCGCACATTCCGGCGGCGTTGTTCGCGAAACTGGTGTTGTTAAATTTTCCGACGTGCTTTGGGATCTGTCCGGTTAGGTTGTTGTTGGACACGTTGAAGCTCCGGAACTTGTCGAGGTTGAAGTCCGGAATGGTGCCTTCGAAGTGGTTTTCATTGGCCAGGAACCTTACCAGGCCGGGGATCTGGCTGAGGCTGGCGGGGAGCTCGCCGGAGAAGTTGTTGCTGGATACGTTCAGCACGACGAGCTTCCTGAACTGTCCGAGGGAGCTCGGTAGGCTGCCGGAGAGCTGGTTGCCGTCGACGTAGAGGTGGGTGAGGCCCGAGCAGGCCGAGACGCCCGCGGGGAGGCCGCCGGTCAGCGCGTTGTTCTGTAGGCTCACCACGCGGAGCGCCGGCGCAGCGCAGAGCAGCGAGGCGTCGATAGTGCCGGTGAGGTTCTGGGACTTGAGGAGGATGAGCTTGATCTTGCCGGCGTTGTTCTCGCTGTTGTTGAAGCACACGACCTGCGTGCCCCAGGTGGAGGCGTTGCCGTTGCCGGTGACACCAGGGCAAGGGTCGATCGACGCGTTCCACCCGAGGGATTCCGCCGTCGCCTGGCCACCGCTGCCGCCCCCGGCGAGCGTGGCCAGGAACTGGACGAGGGAATTCTTCACGTCTTCCGTCTCCGTACCGCGCACCTCATACGAGCAGCATAAGAGTAACACCGCTACGACAACAGCAACCATGGAAGGAATCCTCCCCATGATCGCACAGAACTTCAGTTACACAAACCACTGAACCCGGCCGGCCGGCGTGCCCAACTGAGCTCTACTATGTATCTTGACGTGTGAGTTAAGATGGCGGAGGAGGAGCCTGGGATATGGCTGCATGCATGGCGCACTGGCACGCACGGGCCGTTCCCTTCCAAATGGACAAAGACGGCGAAGTTTTCAAAGGCCAGTGTGTATTGGCGCGACTGCTGGAGCCAGGCAACCTGGGACAAGGTGGAGACGCCAGATGCCGGCCGGGAGCGCATCTCGCCATCGGTGTCTCCGGGCCCGCCGGGGCGACGGCAGGAACAGGTCGTTTGGATTACGCTCACGTCTCGATCGATCATGGATTCAGCGACAGGGGGATCTCTCTTTGCTCAACCGAACAGGGATCTGATTTGACTTCGTAAATAACTTGAAGGCTTGGGTCATGTGTCTAACTTAAGTCGTTGTTTGGGGGACTTGGTGTCGTGGAAAATGACCGACATGGCTTTGCATATTTACCCGCCAATTTGTTGGTGTTTAAGGCTAGGCTGGGGCGCACATAATATAATCAGAGACTGAGTGACTGACAATTGTGTGAAATCTCCTTCCCACCATAAGTGGCGGCTGTAGTTTCTTCACTCACTACAACTAACAGTTTTGTGCAATGATGTACACCCTCCGTCCGGAAAAGGATATCGTAACAATGGATATATCTGGAAATATTTTAGTGTTAAATACATCCATCTTTGTTATATCCTTTTCCAGATGGAGAAATTACAACAGAGGTGGAATATGCAAAAGTGCACAATTTTGACGGCGCGCAAATCCTTTGCCTTTACATTAAATATGTTTTTCTCTAAAAAATGAGGGAAAATAGTAGAACAAAGAAACGCATGTTAAACCGTCCCGTTCATACTAACTTAGTATTTGCTCCTTTCTGCCATTAGGTTTGTTGATTGGTCACCGGATACTCCGAATTTGTTTAATTTCTTTGTCACCCTCAAATTTATATTCATGTGTGCATTTCTGATATCCTCTTTTTCATAGAAAATCAGTTGTTTTCTTGTGTGTAATACAAAGATGCTACTCACCATCTCATGAGAGGTTGGCGGATCGCGGAGGAAGGGAAATGAGGATCCAAGTTAACTATGGGAACATTTGCATCTGGAGGAAGACAAATTGGCTCACCATCCATCATGGTCCCTGAGATTTATGGGACCGGACCCTGTTCATAAGGAGTATGGTGGATTCATAATTCCTAAATGCGTGAAACTTGATCATATCAAGAATTGAAGCTAGACTCCTTAACTACCCGATGGTATGTTAAGGAATAAGGATTTTTGCAAAATATGGCCAAACATATTTGTGAGATACCGAATGTCCAAGTAGAGATGATTTATGGTTTTCCGGTGAAGTTTAAACTAATTGAACCTTTGGCGTCATTAGGAAACCCACTAGATTTCTTAGTTTCAATAGGGTGGAAAATCTGAGTTCTTCCAAGTCAAGTGTGAGAAAATGTCCACCTTCCGTAAAACATATCGTATGATGGGACATTGGCACGAAGAGTGGTACGGGGAGCATGATGAATCAAAATTTGAGTGGGGCATTTATTCTGGCTCCATGTAGAGAAAGAGGTATTGGATGAAATATGGGCAGGTTGTGGACTTAACGATGGTACACAAGATGGAGGAAATGGTTCTGGAAACAGAGGTGGAGGAATGGGGGGAGGGGGATATCAACGTTTTACATGGAAGATAATTGTGTGAAATGGAATTTCTAGGTTGGAACTTCCGCGCATAGACATGTTCACGGTGGTACGAGCGCCAATTGGGGAGGGGGCTTTTTGTCCTGATTAAACTGAAATACAACTATAGAGAAAATACATAACATGATGGGGGAATAATGGGGAGACAGGTTTGTCATCAGACCTGGTTTTGAATCAGTTTGTTGGGAAAGCGGCTGACAATTGAAGCAAACCTTAATGTGACTGCAAGTGAGCGAAACAATACATAAAAAAATTCAATGGTTGCGTCCTTGGTGGATATATTTGAAGGGGAGCATGAGGAAACTATTGTTAGTATAGACGTAGAAGAAAATGAGCAAAACATCCCATAGAAATTCAGGAACAAGAGAAAAATTTGGACGACATATGATGTAGCGGACAATACTATAAACACTCAAATATCATAATTTCACATGGAAGATAATTGTATACAATGGGAATTTCTAGGGTTGGAACTTCTGTGAATTGACAGGCTCGAGACGATACAAGCGCATCAAGCGCGGGGGAGGGGGGGGGATGGACTTTAGGCGTCAGGATGTGATTTTTATTACTATATTGCATAAAGAAATGGTGCCATTAACCTATGGTTCAATCAAAATGCCTAAGTGCAGGAGGATTTCAGTATTATTTTTTTTTTCTGCAGTAGAGGATTTGAATTCACATAAGCTCCTCACTTGAGTTTCAACCGATTTTGGGAAACTCCGGATCTAGTCAAGGGTTTTGGAAAGTTTATCTTTCAACATTGTAATATAGCGTCTAATGAAGTGTGTCATGAGCTACCTAAGCATGGAGAGATAATCCGCCATGTGTGTGGCTGGATATAGCCCCAAGTTTCATTTTACCCTTTATCGTGGACAATATCACGATTGATTTAAGTTGATAAAGCTAGTCGCCAGGCTCGTGATGGTCTTTCAGCTTGCGGTGGATAGAACTTAGGCCTGATGGGGCGAAAAATACTAAATACTGCTCACAAGCTCCAAGCCTGTTCGACTTGATGGGCCCTGATGTGTGACAAACTGAACAGCTTATGGCGTGCCCATATTGGGCCGATGTTTTAATCACCTCAGTCCTTTGGATAAGCCGCAGCACAATCATAGTCCAGCCTGAGCAGGTCAAAGGAGCTCAAAAGCTACATAGTGAGTGTTTAGTCACTATAAGAAGTTGTACTTAGTGTAAGCTCCCACGTACTTGTCTGACGGCCGGCGTGTATCCACTACCCACACGTACGACTCGAGTTTGTTGGACGTGATCTGGTTTAGCCCTACACGAGCACATGCATGCATGATGCATGATCTGGCCAGCCCAATGATCCGCTACGTCGATCGTATCGATGATGCATGCCTCTGGTAAATCTGCAGCCTGCAGGTCAGCAGGTGTGTTAAGCTAAGCTACATCGTGCAGTGCAGGTGCAGCTGGAATTGTTTGTTGGGTTGTGCATGGTTGTACGCACGTAACGCTCGAACCTAGCTAGCAACATGGGACTTTCACAGTGAAATTGATGCATGAGGATTTAATGGATGGACAAGATTTCTTAAAACTTATATGTGAAAGTTAAAAATACCACTAATATAAAAGTGTTCATGTGGTTCTTTGATCAGCGTCGGTCCTGAGATTTCTGATGCCCGGGGTGAAACTAAAACTTGGGGCCTTAATTGTAAACTCGGTGGCGACGACGCGCAAGTCGGTGCTGCGGCGAACGTGGAACATCGTCGCGGCAACGACCGAGTCTCGTGCATGGCGGTGTTATGAGATTGGAGATAGAATCGTCTGACGGCTAGCGTGCATGAAGTCATAAACGTAGGCATATATGAGAGGAACAGATGAGGTGGACACAAGACGACACGAACCGAGGCGCCGTGCCTTGGAATTGGGATCTATCGCTGGAATTATGAACCTTTAATTGCAAGGCAACAAAATCTGCTCCTTTTCATGGGCCTCTACAACTGGCTGCCCCATTTCAACTTTTTTGGCTTTTATGTAAGTATATTTTTTTGAGAATTATGTAAATATATGGTACATAGTATTTGGAGTATTTGGGATGGCCCCCTGGATTTTGGGTGCCCAGGGCGGCCGCCCACCCTGCCACCCTCCAGGGCCGGCCCTGTCTTTGATAGAAAGGTACTCCTAACCAAATATAATGTTGCAGAAATAAATTGGATTGGTAATAAGAGTTGCCCCCAATGTGGTTCAGCTGAGATTATTAATCATTTTATTGATTGCTCGTTTGGTAAACTTATAAGGTGTATATTATAATATTCCGCCTCCTACCAATGTCCCCAATATGTTTGAGAATTGGTTAAATTGGATTGACAAGAAGACAAAAATTAGGATTTATATCGGCGTTTTGGTTATTTGTTGGTCAATTTGGCTATGTAGGAATTATCTTGTTTTTAATAACAAAAAATATCTTCGCATGTATTTTAGGTTATTCATTCGGCAGCGCACTAGATCCAACTTTGAACATAAATGATGTGTCCATCGCTTAATGCAGAGGCCGTGATTACCCTTTTCGGAAAAAGCTAGACACCACTATTAAGTTTTTTTATGGATGGATATGTGTACTGAAGGGGATCGTGTGCAGAAAACAAAAAAATCCTATCAACGATATCCTTAAACTAGCCAAGATCTACACTATGCAGATATAGTAGTACGGCGAAGATCGGAATACATACCCTCGTAGACCGAATAGCGGGGATTACGCTCCCGCACAAGCGTTGACGACGAAGACGACGTAGCCGACCTCTAGGTCGTGGAGAACTCGGCGCGACGAAGACGACGAAGATGACCCCGAGGTCGGGTGGAGGAAGCAGGCCTCCGAGTACCGCTAGCGCAGCACCTCGCAGAGCGTCACACACATACGGTGGAGATGACGGCCTCCGAAGCTCCAGTCCAGGACGAGCAGCGGAAGACTTGGATCGGAACACCAGCAGCGCGGCAGCGGGCTATGGTGGAAGAGATCCCCCTCCTCTACTCGGCGCGGCTCCGACAAGGGAACCACGAGATCGAGAGAGAAATTGGGAATTAATTGGTGAATTAAAAGGCGAGGGGTGCCCCTTCTTATATAGGCTCCCGGGGGAGCCAACCTCCCTAGCCAGGCAATGTGGGACTATCCCACAGCCATGGTGCGGCTAGGGATGGTGCGCCGTCCCTAGGTGGGCCCCATTTGGCCCACCTAGGCCGGCCAAGCCTCCCCCACAAAATTCCCTTGAGGGTTTTCCCCCCCCCATGGGCCTTCTTTCGACCAGAAGGCCCATTTAGGGAAATCAGGCTAAATAAATTCGAAAATAAATATATAAAATCATATTTGCATATTAATTACACGAATTAATATCAAACATAATATATATAATTTATCCTAGCTCCGAAAACTCTTTCGGCGCTGCCCGATCTCCATCGGACCCTTCCTGGGACGTTCCCGGTGATCTCTTTCCTTTCCGGTTGTCTTGTCGAAACCCCTTAAGTGTGTTACCCTAGCGGTTCGATATAATAACAGGTACGATCAAGACTCCTCTATGATCGATGACTAACTCGTAGTCCTGGACCCCATGAATTAATCCCTGTGATATAACGAATGACTTTCATCTATCAAATCTGGACGTATAGTCTTAAACCCTTTGTCATGGCGATACTTAGCATGTCCGGGCATCATTCTCAGATATCTCCATACCTAGCATGATCTCGTTACCGACATCGCTATCTTCTACTCGTCTATGATATTATGTCAGCTGGTGACGTAGTCACATGTTTGCAAACTCATTTGACATAATCTCACCGAGTGGGCCCTAGAGTATCTATCCGGCTATGCGGACTGACAAATCCCGCTGTTGACCCCTCGTCTCAACTACCCCCTTCCGATACCCAAAAGTATCACCGTTATTGTCACACTAGATTAAATATGACGTTTGGTGCGATCAAAGTATCTTCCAGGGATAACAATAAGAGTTGATCTCACGGTTTTAAGGCGTAATGACTATGTCCTATAAATACTGGGTATGTCCATCACATCGTTACTCCTAACGATATTACTTCCATTGCCGACCGGCGCCATGCCCTATGATCAGAAAACCTCGATCATCAATCGCGCCACGAAACTAGTCTTAGTAGAGGCTACTAGGGACCTGGTTGTTTATCTACCACACCTGTATTAATTGTTTTCGCTTAATACAGTTATAGCATGGTATAAAACATATAATGAACGATTGGGATATTGCTAATAAACTAAGTTTATTAAGTGCCTCTAGGGCATATTCCCTTCATGTACCCACAACCATACTTGACGGGAAACTGACTGATTTGTGCTTCTTGCAGACCGCCTTATCAGAGGCACTTTGCAAACATCCTGTTGTTAGTGTTTGTTGAGTGTCATTTGACAATTTTTTCAGTCTTTAGCTAGCAGGCTTAACAGAAAGCAGAGTCGTAAACACAGAGAACACACGCACCCCATTCTGTGGATGAATGGATATATATCATCACATACTTGCATGACACTCTAGTTATTCTTCGAGATAAACATACCGCGTTGTTAACTCAGACAGGGTTAAGAAGAACGACAGGAAGCAAAAGGTGAACAGTTATCTTGCTGATTGATCTGCTCCAATTATGGGTGTTTTAATTACCCTCCAGGACACGTAAAGAACTTTTATATACATCCATACGAATGTGGATGGGAATCGGTGAGCGGGTGTCATCACACAAGAGCATATCTTCCTTTGTGTGGCCGGTGACGACTAACCATTCACGATTCATCAATTAAACTATATATAGAGAGAGGAGTGTGGTACTGGCTAAACACAAGACAAAAAGTAGGGCAACTTGGACATAACCCTCTCCCTTCTCTCACTGTCTCAGGAATTGCTGCTGCTGTTGACAAGTATGAAAAGCCAGGCCATATCATCTAAAAAATGCAACTCGTGGTTTGCGTTGTGCGCCGAGTCGCTGGTGGCCTTCGTGCCGGGAATCTTGTACTTTGTGTCGTGAGGTGATCAGTGGCGTATCCAACAGGGTGGAAGGGTGGGGCTCGCCCCACCCTAAGATTTGGCCCAACCCACATAAAATATATAGACAAGAGAGATAAAAAATTAAAAGGCCCAGCCCAATAAAAGCCTGCCCCACCCTAAGGCAATGGTGTGGATTCGCCACTGGAGGTGATAGGTTGGTTACTATGGGAATCTCTCTGATTTGTGGAGATATGGTAGACGTAAAGACTCCCTCTGTTTTTTACTCGCAGGGGAACCTTCTAGACCCAGGGTTCTCTAACTTACCGGCCACTCGCTATCAGTAATTTTACATGGTGTTGTCGTGTATCCAAGGAAACACCCCGAGTGTTATAGCGGAATACCATTACGGACTTTATGTAAGTGAAATGTATAAGACAAGTGAAATAGAATGGTGTTTCTAAGAATATGTAACAATCTCATTATATTCGAGATGTTATATTTAATTGACGTGAAATTTTATGTATTTGACGACAAACAATGGTGATATCGGTGTCGGGCTAAAAACGATGACGTGAATAGATTACATGTATAACATAATATATACTATAATGAATGAATAAATTACATGTAGAATATTAAAATGGAAATAATGAGTACATGTTAGTGAGGTTTTGCCTCATAAGAAATATAGATTTATCATTCTTAATTGGAGTCGAATCCCAAATCTACATTTTCTTAGGCCGGATAAAACAATATGCAATGTACTAGTATTATTGCCATTGGAAGGAAGAAAAATATCCCAACACTAGGCAAAGTAATAGACTTATAGGGATTATTTTAAGGGGTAAGTGCATTATTGGTCCCTCAAGTGTTGCAAAAGTACAACTTTGATCCGCTAACTCTATTCAGGCTAAGCCTTATACTCAAATGCTTAAGTTGATCTAATTATTCTCTTTGACAAATGTTGATTGTTTGTTGTATTTCTTACCTTTTGTGCCTCGCGTTTGTCATAATCTAATTTAATCCACTAGACTCATTTGACATGGGATCCGTTATGCAATTGGCAATGCACGCTCAACAACACACTCTTAATAGCTCTCCCATAGAACTCCTACCTCGTCCAGAGGTTGCAGTGGTGGCGGCTGACATCGCATGGGCTGCGGCGACTCACACAAGAGGAACCTAGGGTAGGAACGACGTATAACTAGATTTTATCACGAAAAATCCAGATGGCAACTAGATTTCCCCCTTTTTCTGTCGAATGGGTATGGCACATGATATTGATCGAGCACAACCGGTCCCCAGGTTAGATGAGTCTAGGTGGGTTAAATCTGGGCAAACCCTATCCACCGTGATGCAAATAAATTTGAAAACTAATCAACGTTAAGGTTGATAATTATACTAAATTAAGTGTTCGAGGAACATGTTCATACCACACTAGAGTTAAGGACCAAAACTGAACTTAACTAGTACTGTGATCATTGCGGGTGCAAGTGTTTGGTGAATTTCATTCTTTGTTTTGACTGTGCTATTGTTTGGGAAACCCCTACATGTAATTTTTTATTTATAAATTAAAACAACGAGAGTACTTTACATGTAGACTAATAGAGAGGTTAATAATTTCATTTTTTGGGAAACAATTGGGTGCACGGGAAACATACCAAAAGTAAAGAAATTCTATCTCGGAAACTAAACAAGAATATGAATGATAAATATGTGTTTCTTAATTCTTTGGCTAGCATCCTTACTTTCTTCTTCTATGTAAATCGTGGACAAGCATGTGACGCATCCAAGGCAGTGGATAATAACGGATGAATCAGAAGCGGACACCAAAAGCGAGATGTTGTTGTAGTTTCCTAACCACGACTACTCACTACTTTTCATAATATGAAATGTTTTACATACTCCCTACGTCAAAAAATAAGTGTCTCAACTTTGTATAAAAATGGACGTATCTATATATGAAACATGTATAGATACATTCGCTTTTGGACAAACTTGAGACACTTATTTCGAGATGGAGTGAGTATTCAATATGGACTACCGCATGTAAAATGAGTGAATCTATACCAAAACATCTTATATCATGTCATTATGTTATGTTACAGAAGGAAGATATGATCATCCAAACCAACCACTTTATTTACAGCGTGATCCACATTAAGGTTCCGATAATCTCTGCTACACTAAATACTATAACCAATGCACGTACATTCACGGGTCTTTCCCCGATGGCGACGTGAAACCCATCCAGATGCATCCGTGGAAGCGGATTCACAAAGACGCGAAATGAGACCAAGACAAAAATAACAATAAAACCAATTCAAAGGAGAAAAAAAATCCCGCAGCTAGCGACAAGTGTCCCAGGAGCCCACGGAAGCCAAAACTTGCGTCTCACGAACCCCACGAGCGCGACACGTCAGCACGCCGCGGAGCACGGCAATTGGCCTAGCCGGGCCCACCACATGGGCGGTCCAGATCTGCCCCAGCCGCCTCACCAGGTGCGATCTCGGCCGGCCGTGCCGAGCCCAGCAGATTATATATGTGGCGTTGGCCACGCTCCGAGGAGTGGTGGTTGCTTCCGCTTCGGTGAGGAGTTCTTTGTTTTGGATCAGAGAATGGAGAGCGATTGAGGAGCCCTGTTGGAACGTGGGGGTGTTTTCGATTTGCGTTTTGGATTCAGCCGGGACTCGATTTCTGAGCAGGCAGAGATTTTTGGGTTGGGAATCTCTTCTATCTTGGAGGATTTGGTCCGATTTCTGGTTGGTTTCATCATTTCCGGGTGATTTTTTCAGGGTAAAGATTCGGATCCCCTGTGTGTGCTTCCTTAGGATGATTCGTTTATCATCTCACCTGGACTGAACATTTTTCGGACGAGTTATATTTTTAACGGGACTTCTCAGTCACAAATCAGTGAACTGGAAGAAGAAACTTTCCCAATAGGAGCAGATTTTTTTGTGGCTGCAGCGCTTGGTTTCAAAAGGCGGGACCTTTATTTGCTAAGCTTTGCCGTTGGTGTTCGTTTTAACTTGGCAGATCCAGGGGACACCCAATTTTGATTGATTTTGCCGATTATTTTTGATCTGGTCGAGAGGATCCCAGGGCTTCGCAAGAATCAGGGCATTTTTCTGGTCATGGCGATGGGTCTGGGCCAATTCACCCACTGGCTGTGGCCGGGTACCGCGGCGCGGGTGGCCAACCACGAGCTTCCCAGCACGGCCTTGACGGGCTCCGCCTTCCCGGACTTCCCCTCCGGGTTCCGGGAGCCGGACACCATCACCTTCTCGAGTGTCGGCGCAGGCAGCCGCCGTGGGCGGCAGAGGAGGGTCCGGAACCAGCGGCGCAGCCGCGGCGAGTCCAGGATCGATAGGGAGTACGACATGGTCATCGTGCCGTCCGACGGCGGCGGGTGCCTTTCCGGGTCGGAGTCCGACGACTCCGACTGGTCCATCGGCTGGGTGGAGCCGCAGGCGCCGGAGATGCAGAGGGACGGCGACCCTGAGACCGGATTCGCCGTCCTGGTGCCGTGCTACCGCCGCGGCCGCGCCGAGCAGCCCAGAGTGCCCGAGGCCCGGTTCCATGGCGCTGGCGCTCTCGCCGACGGAGGCCTCTCGTCTGGTGAGCACAACTAAGTTCTTGTGTGTTACATCATGCCACGTTTGCAATAGTTATTATGAAAGATTTTTGTAGGGGATTATGAGAGGATTCTGTTCTTCGTGAAATCTGAAAGGAATCATTTGCTGGTGAACTGTAGATACTAATAACAACAATTCACTTCATAGAGTTGACGAGTCTAAAAACTTTCAGTTATATGTTATCCATGATTACTTGGTAATAAATTCAGCTAGTTATAAGCTGACATAAGACAAGCTATAACAGGATAAGATCATTTTTCACGTATGTTGCTGTCGGACTTCTGTTATAGGTTGCTGTTTGCTAGTTAAGCTGACATAAGACAGCCTATAACAGGATACTATCATTTGTGGGCAATATGCCATTTTTAAATGTTTGGTGCTGTTGATTGGTTGGTTTACTTGGTTAGGTTGGCTTGATCTGTACTTGGGGCTTGTAATCTTTGTTTAAGACTCCGACAACAGAAATACAAGTCTTAAATGTTGCTTGCATTAGTAAAACCTTTTATTTCTTCAGATACTTGCCTAAAAACATAGCTGTATTGACAATCCATGTAGAGCCTTCTTTCTTCTTCAAAATGTGACTTTATATCTTTCTTTGTTGTGATCTTCGGCAATCCCATGTGTGCTTCTGCCATTGTATGTGCTGTAGTTCAGGTTTGAGCTTGTTTTGTCAGGACCTGCTAAGTCATGTTTTGTGAATGAATATATATGACTTCGAATAGCAGATAATACAAAGTTCTAAACATTGTTATACAACACTCTTTAACTTCCATTCTCTGGAAAGCATCATGTCTTGTAGTATGATTATCAAACAAGTCTTCAAACAGTCTATAATCCTGAATCACACCTGCATCACAGGGAGCTGATGGCTTCCTGTTGTGGTTCCCTTACTTAGTCAATTGAACATCAACATTATTTTATCCGTTTGAATGTTGCCTCCTGTCCTTATTATCTGACCCACACATTTCATTTGAACCATTTAGTGTAGTGTTCACGTACTAGAGTGCTATGCGTGAATCGTGATTGGTATTGAGCATTACAAAGGCATGTCATTGCTTGCTTGCACCATTATAATTATCTTCCACTTATTGGATCGTGGAGAAGTTTTTTCAGCGTAAATAACCTATCTTATATAGTTTTAGTATATTCATGTGCATAGTCTTGAGTCTTACAGTATTTCCTTCAACACTACAGTTTCTGATATTTGTATGACACTCTTCTTGCCCCGTTTTTGCTCTACAGATGGAAAGAATTTTTGTAGAACAGTGGCTTTCTTCTCTCCATAGCTGATATCTGAGATATCCCTCAGACACGCTGTATATATCATTTATCAATCTACTATGCTTCATATATCGATGAAGGAAGACATCAAAACCCTCCCCAAAAAAATGACAAAACAGAAAAAAGAAGAACAAGAGGAGCAGTGGAATTTTTGAAGCAGCACTGAACGGGTTTGTCCTTCCGGAGGTTTCAAAGCTAATTGTTAAAGCAAGGCAAATGCTGAACAAGACCAGCTGCGCTGTGCGTCGTAGAAGATACATTTTTCTGAGTGCTTATTAACCACTCTACGGCGATATTGTGGATATATTTGCTATCCCTCGTTACTTTGGTCCCGCTTGATTCAGGGCATCGACCTGTATATATGGTGCCAGTTTATGTGTATATATAGCTGCAGATGTGCAGTTTTTCAGTGTGCGTGTGTTTTGATGTAGACTGGAACTGAACTACTCCTTATGAATTCAGCTGTGTATATAGCTTTTGTGTTAAAGTGGACCTAGCTATTGGCATAACATTTCTGAAGATATTGTTGGTGAGGAAATTGTTAGGGGAACTACCTATTCAGTTTCTGATGATATTGGTCATGAGGATTCGTAGTAGTGAGAACTGTATGTTCAAGTGATTAAGAACTAAGTTAATGGTTTAGGTAGCTCTGCCCCGCTCCCTGCACTGTCTGAAGAAGGGATATGGCCACCCAGTGGTTTCTGCACTCATTACTGAAAGTCTCGGACTGAAAACGAAGATACACAATGTTGGCCGGCGTGCAAAAGTGCAGTTGGCATTCCTTAGGTTCGGCATGTTGATCACATGTTCTCAAGTGAAAATGTCAGAAGTGCTCATCTACATTTTTTTCCTGTACCAAATGGAATGTCTCATGATAATATGATTGATGTGCACAAAAAGGACTATTCACCTTAGTCCAACAAATCGTTGGAAGATGGCACTGTGTGTGAGAATGATGTGTGGGCCATTTCCCACATGTCACTGGGATTACGAAATTCGCTTTTCTAATATGCAAACTTACGGTGGCTTCTACCAAAAGAATTCTAAGCCCTTTCTGCATGTAACATATTGTGTGTCTTATAGAATCAGTATTCTGTTTTTCTTTTTCAGGACATCCGTATTCTGGTTAGCATATGCGAGTGAAAGGCCTTGGAGATCATCCACAGAACGGGCTTTCTTCATGGTCACCCGACCACCTTTCTAATGGGCTAGACCATCTCACATAAGTGAGCAGTGTATCTCCGCCTCTCTCTGATCCGTCTGACACGGCAAATCCTATATGATGCCTAGTGCGATGGTTAATACAAACACCTCAAACGCTCTGCTGGTGGGCCGTCTCAGGGAGGCTTTTTGCACTATTGTGTTTGTGTTTTCTTCTTCTTTTCCTCTTTACTTTTTTTTAACTAACTCTTTACTTTGTCTTTCCTTCTTTCTTTTTCATTATGAGTGAATTTCCCATTTTACTCTATATGTATGTGACACAAATTATCTCATTTAGTAAAATCTTCTAGACTGCCCATTTTAGAAACTTTTCACCCTCTTTTTCTAAGGTGTCAGGTGACCAGTAGCAGAGCTAGAGTATTTGCAACGGGGGTATCTGGAGACAGGCGAGTACCATTATAGAAAAATGCATTTTTACGTGATGCATAAGTGGTGACAAAATTGCTATTTACAAACAAAAAAAATCTACCAGGTGTCCTGTGCACCCCCTAAGCTAGGTGTGTATCCGCCACCAGAGGTGATGATTAGAAATAAAAATATGAGGACAAAGACGAGCAATTTAATATATGTTGAAGTGAAGGCTGGACATGATCGTCAATGATACCCTCCAATAGTTACATATTTTGTGACACTATGTAGACCTAACACGCTAGTCTATTCTAACAAAGCATGCAAAATGTCAAAATGGGGTGAAATTGCATTCAAATTTCATATATCATATACTTTTTATTTTGTTTTACTGAATGGAGGAATATCTATTGTTTATATAAATTATATGGTTTATTATTGCCTATTTTGTGAACATCTTGTAACCCCGTAAAAATTATTTGTGTTGTGGCAGCAATGTGTTTGAACTATACAATATTTCCTCATATAATATATTTTTAAACTCTATAATAATTGTTCTGTCAAGTTTTGAAGTAAAATTTGTATATTTTTAATATATGGTCTGTTCAAAATTATTAATAAACAAAAACTTATCATGTTAATGTTTCGCGTCAGATACAACTTATGTTGAAACGCTTTAAACGTTTTGGGGCTAAGTGACGCACTGAGCGTCATATATATAGGAGGAAAATCTGACATAGTCCACTAGATTTCCGCCCTTGTTAACAAAGTTGTTTGCAGTGTACGTCTGAATAAGTAAACCTTTTCCTGCCAAACAATAAAAAAACACTACAATCTATTCTAACCGGTCAGAGATGTACTATGTACATGTTAGAATGCGTTGATGGTTTAGGGTGGTCGACGGATGAATGTAGTTCTTGATACAACCAACAAATCTTTGCACGTTCGAGTCACCGGGCTAAGGAGCTGTTGTTGCATACTGGTTACCCATCCTACCATTATATATCTCTCTCACGTACAATTTAGTGCTCACTTCATCCAAGAATTTCTCCATTCTTAAATTTGGAAACTATCTTCTCAAGGTGTAACGCCCGGTTTATGATTTGTTTTCATTTGTTAGCTTGTTTGTGAGTAGATTTAAAAAAACCCTGCTTTAAATTAGTGGCACACATTAAGTACAAAGTTGTACTAAATGTGGGTCGCTTAATTTATAATGGAGGGAGTGGATCTCATGATCATGTTTTCACAATATTGCCAGATTGTTGTCACTTAATTGCGAGAGTAGAACCGCTATACAGTAACTTGCTTGTCAAGCTTATAATATCATTTAACACCAAGGCAAGACTTGTACGATACTATTTATGTGGAACATTTCAACCTCAATATCACCTGGATACCCAGTATCCACCGTCGTAGAATAATACAATGACTTAAATATTTTTATAAAATTGTCAACTAGCACTGTTTATCATGGTAATCACAATACTATAATCCAGTAACTAGTGCACTAAAAAGATCATCGAAACATAGACCCATGAGATATAGTTTTGACATACTACTCCCTTCCTTAGTAAATGTACATCTTTTTAGATTTTTTCTGCATGTTGCACTAAAACATGTATAGATACACGCGTGGAGAAAAAGTCTAGAAAGGCTTACATTTAAGGGAGTAGTTGTGAAGAACTTAGTGGTTAAAATGGATAGGATATGAAACTTCGTTTATAAGGTAAAATTCCTTCACAAACATAGAACATAAAAGGAACACACAAAAAACGAAAAACAAACGAACCTGATCTAAGCATTAAACCAATAAAAGTATGTGTGATATCATCAAATGATTATAGGCATGTGTTCTATTGTATGGGAACCACCACAAACCTATCCAAACAAACAATCCTCATGAGAAAAAAGGGAGTCCTCGACGGTTCCACTTAAGAGGAACAATGTCCAAGGGCATTTTTGCTGCTGGAAGTAGCCGGAAAGAATTTTCAATGCCACGATGCACCAACTACATAGCTTGATCTCGACACCAGCCAACCATGCATAAAACATCGACATCGACATGACGATGAAATTTCGTTAGTGCATCCAAAAAATGTGCGACAAGTGGTATCAGAACTCAAGGATCCAAATACAAATGGAAATTATGTGGACGCACAATCGACAATTTGATTAAGCATCGCCTTCTCAATGTGCACACGATAAAAACCTCATTTGAGATTATATATGTAAGCAAATAAGCAATTCAAGACAAATTAACCTAAAGATTTAAGAACCATGCATTTCTCTGCAATTAATAATAATATCTATTGACCACGGTTGTGGATGTGAAGCTTAATCATGAAAAGGCTCTCCTTATCTTAATTAACTACCACCAACTAATTTAAGCTGATCAGCCCCCCGCGTGTTGGATACAGCCAACTTCCAGCTCATACCTCATCATTCATGCCAATACTGTGCATGCCACTCCATTACACGTATGCGCTTTACAAGCTAAAAATGGATATATAGCATATGGCACAGCTAGCAATGGCACAGCAACCAAGGCAAGAATCATGTTCACGATAAGCTTGGCACTAGGAAGAGGAGTTTGTTATGATTTCGGCAGAACATTTCAGTCATGTTTTTGTTTGTTTTTGTTTTGAGTTTGAAGATGAACGTTGTAGGGCAGTATCCAAGAGTTGTGAACGTTGGAGACAAAAGGTCCATCGATCTGACCGGCCGTGTCCCAGGATCAACTTTGCGAGTGTAGAACGCTTAAACTAGCAAACAATTTTTTGGCCGAAAGGAAGATAGTAAAGATCGGATTATATATGTATGACAAACCTAAACATTCATATGTTTCATGACCTTTTATTATAACAAAGCGAGATTGATCGATCAACAATCACATATAATAGATATGCAAAGAATACGAATCAACCGCAAAGGTTAGAAAATAATATTGTACAAAAATCCAAACGAAGTTCCTACTTGTAGTTGTAGAACACATATATAGGTATACATGTACTAAGTACTCACTTATACGCTACTAATTGATCAACAATAATCGTTCATATATACCATCCGTTTACATGTGTGACATCCATGTATACACACCATACGTAGACATATACCACACAAGGGGATGATGCTAGCTAGCTAGGGGTATCGCCATGGGCATGGCCTTCGCAGAGCTCCGACAGCGCCCTGAGGAGCTCCACCCTGGCGCGGAGCTGCGCGATGTAGTCCGCCGTGCGGAGGAGCAGCCGGTCGGCGGGCATCGCCGCCGTTCCAGGAACCAGCCGCCGGAGCTCCCGCACCTTGCGCCCCACTGCCACGGACGACCGCCGGCGACGGCTGGGGCACGGCGACCTCCTCCTCCTCGCGATCTCCATGAACGGATGAACGCAAATCAATGAAATGTGCTGACTCTAGTGGCTAGCTACGAGCGTACGTGGAGCGTAGCGCTCTGGTCTACGTGACGATGATGGGGAGGGAGGGATACCTGAGCTGGTGCTGGCATAAATAGTGGATGGAGAGGGGTCGTTCTGGGAGAGGAATTTCCACGAGGGGGCTGGGGGTAAAAGTGCGCATGAGCTGTTGCCTGTCGCGTAGCGCTGTGGTAGGGCCCGCGCGTGGACGCCACGTCTTGTCTTGCACACGTGTCTGACAGCTTTCTGACCGCCCAAGGACCCGGGGAATTTATGGGCGTGGATTTTGGTCTGCCTATTTTGCCCTTGGCTCCATCCATTGTGTATACTGGTTTTTTTTATTAAAGCGGCAGGTACAGTTTATGAAAGGTACCAAAAGGAATAAGCTCGTTACAATTAGGTCCTCAAAATTTGCAGAAAAGACCCTGCTAGAAAACTGTAGAAAGCAATCAGGTCCTCTACCGCTACTGAAGATGACGGACCTCCAACCACGGCCACATTCATCAACGCCGTGGACGATATCACTTGTCATCAAGAGAGCGATGAACGTCGTCACAAGCTCCACACCATACCTACCGATGGAGGTCGAACACAACCACAATTTTGTTACCAGAGTCCTCTTGCAGTCATCGCCCACCAAGAGTGTTCCCAAAGTTACAAATAGCACACGACGGTCGGCCGAGTCGAAGCGCCAAGGAAACCATCATTGGTTGAAAAATGAGTGCGCCTGCAGAGCACACACCCGACCGACATAAAATATCTCAAGGAGGAGCCAACACCTTCCACTCCACAACTGCTCTCACACCATGAGACCCTATAGAGAAGAGCAAGCATGCAAGAGATGTAGACGCTTCAGAAGAAGATTCCCCACGAACCATAGGCAGGAAAACGAGCTTACCAAAGCTGCCACCCCCAAATCTTGTGTCGGCCACCACCGTCCACCATAGACTAAAACTACCGGAGAGGACAAAGATGCCCTTGGCGCTGCTCGTGAGCATCAGGAGCAGACAACATATCGGCATAACGCTAGGCGCCAAAAAGGACAAACAACCCTAAGTCTAAACCTAAACCTATTTACACCCGGAAGAGGAGCAGGCCTACGACCTCCCCCATCTCCACACCAGCCAACAGAGCCAGCCGGGGGAGAGGAGGCAGGCACCGGCAAACGACGGTTGACTCTCAAGGAGACATGGCGAGTGAAGCGGTGGGGGAGAGGGGAAGGTAGGATAGTTGCAATGGTTCCACTGTTTAGACTGGACCGTCGAGGCCAACGCCTTAGTTCACCAAAGGAATCCTATAGAGACAAAATAAGGTTGACTGAATTTACTCAAGTAGTTTGAGTTCATGAAAATGACCAAAGTAATAGCCCGCGGGCTGAGTGTACAACCCTGCCCATGAAACATATTTCATTACCGGGCTAAAATTAATCCACATCCAGCTCAACAATTCTTTACAAATACGCTAAAATTTAAATTATATTGGAGATACATCAAAATGATAAAATGTGTGGACCTAAACACACACACTATAATAACTTCAATATAGACACGACTTAATTATTATCTTATTGCATAATACAAATAATTCAGCATTGCGATTTCCTCTATTTGTAGGATGCATCATTGACTACATCAAGTTTTTTCTTCTGTTTTTCTAAAGCAAACTAAAAAAATAAAAGATCATTGGGTGCCAATTTATTATGATTTAAAATCAAACAATCTCTCATCTTAATGAAGTCACATATATGAATCTGAAGCAAGTACTACAATATCGACCGTGGACTAATAGCGCACGTGACATACATTTTTTTTCCAGAAAATCAAGAATTAGTCAAAAAATCAGATGTATTCTACGCGTGTCAGAAATTTTGGCCAGCAAATAATTTCCGTTAACTTTTAGGGAAAAAGACAAACTTTGACGAAAAAGCGTGTGTATAGCATCATTTAGGAAAATCTTTGACACATATTGCAATACTTGATTATATTTTCCCTAGGGAAATTTTTAGAAATTTTTGAACTTTTTTATTGCTATTTTTCATTTTAATATCAGGTGAGGTGATATCCGAGAGTCAAAACATATTTCTACTAC
Organism: Poa annua; assembly: GCA_026929855.1. NCBI lineage: Eukaryota > Viridiplantae > Streptophyta > Magnoliopsida > Poales > Poaceae > Poa > Poa annua. Next base: position 72,426,571 of record CM049432.1, on the reverse strand, counting down.
AATATCTAGATTTTGGAGAGGAGATTTTGTGCCCAAGCACCGGTGATCCTGGTGGTTTAAGAAAATCAAAGAAATATTTGTAAGTTCCAAAAAAAAAATCTGAAAAAGATCAAGTATCTAGCCAATGATGTATTCTATAAATCGTGCAACATATCAAATTCAAGTATTTTATATGTTTGGCTACACAAAAATGACAAAAATGTAGATCTGAATATGTATATTTTCATATCTCCAAACTTATGAGATTTTGTCGTTTTTGTGTAGCGCATAATACAAAGTATCTGATGTTTATACTTTGCAAATTTATAGGATGCACATTGGCTACACCTAGATTTTTTTTTCAGAATTTTTTGAAACTTGTATTGTTTTCAAATTTTTTAAAACACCAAGATCATAATATCTATATATCTGACTTATTATACAAGATCCACACAAGAAAACGCAGAATGTAATCTGATAATCGGTGGCACAGTACAATGCATGGTGTCATGCTTATTATCTAAGCTTTAGCTAGCTATATAGTAATTGTTCCGTTTTAAATTAGATGATTTTCATTTATTCACATATAGATGCATCAGTTACATATAGATAGATACATCCGCAATATGAATAATATAAGCCATCTAATTTAGAACCGAGCGTGTACTACACCGTGTGACTGCGTCGAAAATGAGAAGACTTAGTCTACCTTGGAGACGAGACAGTGGTCACACACACCAGCTGCAAGCCACCAAGATTAGATGATCCTCAAATTAAAACGACGACAAGAGCAAATACATAACCGATTGAGAACGTGTTTGCACGTGCGCGGCGGTAGGCGGGGCATGATGGCCGCCATCTTTAATCCTGTGATTGCCTAGCTACGTGCGTACTGTGTGAGGTGGACGATAGGGGGACCATGGGTGCTCGAGGTGTGCACGTAACATGGCTACATGCAAAGGCTTTTCTTGGCGGGAACGCGCATGCAAACGGGGTTGGCCCGTTCTGGTTGGTGTACTCACTCAATAACGGGAACGGTGCACATGCATGCACATGCATCATACTATGCTACTACTGCCCTCGCCGCTTACCCTAACCCTCCACAATCTAATCGATCTTTGGCGTTTTCTCCATCTTATTAGTCCATCTCATGACCGAGCAGAGGTGCTGAGTACTGCGGTTTGTGATCAGTTTACATGATGTACAACGTATACAAGACTACAAGAGAGAACAAAGATCTTGTCTTATATTATTTCCGGTGTCTATGGAGAAAACGGAATAATTATACGTTTAATTTGTTGATAAATTTTTTATCTCTGGATGACTTATTACAGCTTGGTGTATCTCAATCATGTTTTGGTGAAATGGGAGCGGCGGCCTCTACTGCCTTAGCGCTAGGGCCCTCTCCTTCCCTTTACTTTCTGCGACGGCTCAACGGCCTACCATATATGTATAGTACTACACCGTAGCTAAGCTTTGCTTGCCAGGCCAAGCTGAGTCGTCTTAGCCTGTCCCGCTAATCCTCGTTTCTTCATGAACGTGGCAATGCTAGGTAGTCCCTCATTTAATATAAGATGTTTTTAGTATTTGTCTTATATATATCTAGATATGTTTCAGTGTGTATATTCACTCATTTTTAATATTTATACAGGCACTATGCGATCGAAACACTTACAACATCTTATATATAAAAATGGAGGAAGAAGCAAAGTTAAAGCGAGTGCAACGAATTTGGCAAGACGCTCGAAATCTGCCAAATTAGCGCTTAGAGCAAGTACAATGGCCTCTCCCATTCGGCTCGACAACTAGAAATTTGTTAATTTTGGACACAAAACTTAGCTCTAACACACTTAGCTCTAACACACCGTGCTTTTGACCACCGAGTAAAAAACTTGCTCCACCAAACGATCCATGAATTTTCATTGCCTACGTGCCATTCCGCCCTGATGTGCTCAAGAATCATCCTTCAGATCCGTCCCGAGGAATGTTTCTTTACAAATGGATGATAAATCAACTATACAAATTTTTGAAGCAGTTATGTTTAAATTTCTAGGATTCCAAGCAGTTTTTTTATTGTTGATATTCCAAAGATGAAAAGTATCTATTATGTTATAGGTTGGAGTCTATATTGAATGACACATGGGATTTATTTGACACAAAAAAACAAGGTGATCGCCAATGTTGATACCAAAGAGCATATCATTTACTTTTTGAAGAAGAGTGCTAACGAGTTTATAAATATAATTATTACTAAGTGATGAAAAACTCCAATTAGAATCATTAATTATACTAAATATAATTCCCCTGGGAGTAAAATTTATTACTACAATCAATTGATCTATTCTAACAAAAGTAGAGGTAGTGAGGTACACAACTTGGTAATTTTGACTTAAGATCGTAATTTCAAATCATCATTATCAAAGTATTAATGGTTTGATCAGTCATATTAAAATTCGGATTCAGTCACCGTAAAACTTCAAAACTTTGACGTCTCGAGTTATTTTTATTATATATGTTTTGTTTCTAACTATCTTATCTTTATAAAATTACAAGAAACTGCTTCTTTTGATTCTCAAAATATAAAAAAATCATCTTAATTTAAATCGCTTCTCATGGGCCCATGCGGTTGGGCCACATGTAGAGGCTTCGATCCGCATGGTGCATGGGCCCCACTTGGACCGTAAGAAAGGAGTGCTCGAACCAACAACCCTTATTCATGGCACCAATATTTTGGATACTTTTTCTTTTTACAAAATATATATCTCGTGCTCCATTGTTGCCTCATTTCGATATCTTCATTTAGCCAGTGATGCTTTCTACGTGTGGTTGCTGAACTCCAAGAGGAATGTGTGAAGTAGTGCAGCAGCAAGATTTCTCTCAGTTATGAAACCAAGGTTTATCGATCCAGTAGGAGATGAGAATTCCCCCGAGGTTGTTGGCAGCTGACGTTGGCACGGCGCCACATCGGTTTCAACATCGAACGTGGAGACTGCACACAAACAATCAAAGAATTTTGTCATAACTCAACAGTGAGGTTGTCAATCCTACCGGCTTGCTGTAACAAAAGGATTAAAAGTATGTGTGGAAGAAAGATGTTTGTTTGCAGAAAGTAACAGGTTTGCAGTTGTGGTTTTATCTGATTAAAAAGAAGGACCGGGGTCCACAGTTCACTAGTGGTGTCTCTCCATAAATAATAATAACATTCATTTATGCGTGATAAACAAATTACAGCTGGGCAATTGATAGAATAATGATAGAGCAAACCAATGCATATACTAACGTTATGATGTCTAGGGTGAGATTCATTCGGACATTACAACAATATATATAGACCGTTCCAACCGCATCTATGACTAATAATCCACCTTCCGGTTAGCGCGTCCGCACCCTTTCAGTATTAAGTTGCATGCAACAGATTATCGCCTTAAGCACTGTGTGTAAAGTAAGTAAGTGACATCATCCTTATACAAAGTACTACAATTTTATCCCTAGTAGCAACGGTACATCTACAACCTTAGAGCTTTCTTTCACTGCCCTAGATTTAATAGAGAAAAGAACCTACTATCGAGCATAAATACCCCATCTTGGAGTTACAAGCATCTACTTGGCCAAAGCACACACGAGTAACGGAGAGCATGCAAGATCATTAAATAGCACACACATGATATATTATGAAGCAATAACTTTAGTATTCAATATTCATCGGATCCCAGCAAACACAACATGTAGAGTTACATAAAGGTGATCTTGATCATGATAGACAGCTCGCAATATCCAAACATGGTAGCACAAGAGGAGAAGACAACCATCTAGCTACTCTTATGAACCCGTAGTCCAAGGGTAGACTTGAAGGAGATATGCCCTAGAGGCAAATAAATAAGTAGTATTTATTGCATTATCTCATAAGTTTGTAATAGGTTTTTGTATTATGCTATAGCTATATTAATAGGAATTGTTAATACACATGTGATACATAGACAACCAGAGTCCCTAGTGGGCCTCTATATAAACTAGTCCGTTGGGCAACAGTTGATCGAGATTCCTGGTCAAGGACAATGACGTCGGTTGACAATGAGGTCATCTTATTAGTAGAATAAGGTGATGGACATGCGCAAAGTATTGCAATAAGATCGTATTATGATGTTTGTCATTTGCAATAGATGAGTAATATGACAGCTTATTCCTTAGACCGTGAGACCGTACTTATTGCTACTTTGTAGGGGTACTTTGAGAGCATCAAACGTTGTGTCTTACATAGCATGACAATAACGGTGTCCAGTTCCATATTTGCTTAAATGCATTTTGTTCACCCATCTTTTGGTATCTTGTTTGTGAGAGAGTTTCTTGATGCTTAGTACGATCATTGAATATGTGAAGTCATCAAGAATATCTACATAAGCATGTTTTTCAATTCTTTTATTTTGCCACATGCTTATGTTTTGTGAATATGATCTTAAATACATATATGTCATGTACCACCGAGAAATATCTCCATACAATCATTGTATTTGACAAGTGATAATTATATTGGTGGTAAAATTATTGATCATATTTACATTGGCTATTGTTCCTAAATTGTATTATTCTATTGCCAAGTTTGTTTTGGTTTAACCTTCCTTTTGTCTTCTTTGCTTCATTTCGATCTTTTTGTTGCTCTACTCATAATTTGTGTTGTGCTTTCTTGAGTTAGGAAAAGCAAGGATCCCATTGTTGTGCATTTACATTCGAAGACTTAATTCTAAGTAATGCACTATTGTTGAGGGAGCTATCCTACATTGAGTAGAACATCATCCTTTTAATTGTTATCGGGTCTTATTGATTTTCTTGAACTTTGTGTTCAAAAAGATATATGGAGGGTAATGATCCCACTTGTGTGCATTTTGTATTTACATACAAGATCTTAAAAATGCACTTATCATGGGGAAGCTACTCTATATTCTTTAGAACACTATTCTTTAAAATTGGTTTGGTATCTTATTGCTCTTCTTGAACATGACTAATGTTGTAACAATGTATATGGAATGTGATGATCTCATTTATGTGCATTTTGTATTCATATACAAGATCATAAAGAATGCACAAATCTTGGGAGAGCAATCCTATACGTTATTGAACATTAGCTATCTTCAATTGGTATTTGATCCCGATGACATGTCTCTTTGAAAGGCAACCATTTTTCGTCTTGGTACTTTGTGCCATCATGAAAATTGTAGAGGGCTTGGTTTATTTGTTGGAACCTTACTCCTCTTTGTGGAGTTGGCTATCTCATCCCACGGTTCTTAGTGTACCTTCTTGGATGAGATGAAACCTTCGAGCATGTTTGCTTGTTTTATTTCTTATGCTCATTGGTTTAGCCTTGACCTTGTTTTCATTTGATATATTTTCATATTGGTTTCTCCAATCATGTGTTGGTTCGAGTCTTTGATACAATGAGGACAAATATTTCTCTTGCCACACTTATGTGTAGCTTCTTGATTTAGTTGGTGTTTTGTCCAAATTGTATCTCGTTTGGTTCTTGAAAGTTTTGTGCATGCATTTTTACGATTTGTATATCTTGTGGCATGCTTACTTTCCTTGATCCAATATGTAGGATAAACTCCATCAAATCCTAAATGGCTAAGATGTGCATGAAATTCTATTTCATATCAATATGCACATATTTATGTGGAGTTTGTCCTATGTATTGTAGTTGGACTAACTACTTTGGACCCAATAAGTTTGGGTGTCATAGTGTACTTGATTTGTTTTAGGTACATGAGAGATGCATTGGAAGCTTGCCTCTATTTAAAGAAGATGTCTTCACCATGTGCTTCTTGGAGCCAAGCTTGGATGATTGTGAACTCTCATCCTCTACACCGTCAATGCTATCTCGGTAACAAGTATCTAACTCATGCATATACTTCTAGCTCTCAACCTTGTGTAGGTTGTTCTTTGGCATGAGTTTCTCTAAGTTGCATTTGATATGGTTTTTGCAAATTTTCTTTCAAAATATCTTCATTGCTAATGTGAGTAAGCTGGGATGATTACACATCAAGGGGATCTACATAATCATCTTCATGATTCACCGATCCCCAATATGTTAATCTAGCAAATTCGTTTCAAAATCTCTCATGTGCAATATTGATGAATTCTCTTAAACCATTTGCCTTATGTGATATTTGTTTTGTGTCTCGAAGTATCCCAACTATCACTTATCCTATGTGGGTATTTGTGATGCTTTGAGAACTTGGTGTTGGAATTTCATCTGTACCCTCTAAGAATAATTTGAGCTATGTGCTTTGCTTTTAAGCAAAAATCTTATCGGGGTATTTATGACTTCCTCTTGGATATCATGTGCTTTACCTTGTACCTACATTGTGTGTGCATGTTTCTTTGAGAACTTAGTGTCCACTTAGAAACTTATACACATGAGGGTAGTTACATATTTTATTGATATTCAAAATCTTTAGTGATCACCTTTTATTACTTTCTTGATTCTATGGTGATCTCTAAAAGGCACAAGCTTTGTTTTTCAGTTGGTTTCACGTTGCCTCTTAATAAGCTTGTGATCCTATTTGATTTATCCTCTTGGGTGTGCTTGTTTGCGAAATACATGATATGCACTATGTGCCTCATAATTTGAAAGACTATGGTGATGCTTAGGCACATCCTTGTTTAGTCTCCTAAAATGTATTTTCATGACACACCCATCCTTTCTCGTTCGAGCAAGTCTTCATTTGTCACTTATTTCTCTTGTTGCTCAACATTTGTTTGTTGCAAGGTATACTTATTTTCTTAACTATACAAGCTTGCACCTTTTTGTGTTTGAAAGCATCTAGGAGGAAGTGAGGATTCCATGTTATGCACACCATATTGAAATACAAATATTTTCATTGTGCATGTACCTTGGGGAGTTCCATCTTGATTTTTAGAACACTTGGTTGATATTATCATAACATCTTCTTGTGCTCAATTGGTTTTTGGATCCCTTGATTGCTTGCTTCTTTGTGAATGCTTTCTCCCTTTGCAATTGGTATCTTTCCGGTGGATTTCAATTGATATCTTTCTTGTGCAATTTTTGGATACTCAATATATTTTGATCCCCTTCATCGATTCATCATTGGATAAGTGCATTTGATTTCACTCATATCATGAGAAATGCATAAATCATGAAGGAGATCTTATTATGTTACCTTTCCAAAGTTTTTCGCCCATTTCGGCAATCGTTGCCAATGGGGGAGAAGTTTTGGAGGGTTGTATGGAATTGGCTTTGCACTTTGGTATCTTCCTAAGTATTTGCCTTCCTTGCCTTTGCATTTGTTGCTTGGTTTTATATATACAGTGGAAACTCCATCATCGGTAATGGTCGATAATATATGCAATGACTTCATGTTCATACACACGTGCATAAATTATGGTGGAGTTTGCTCTATATATGTGGATGGACTAACATCACATACCTTTGTAGTATTTGATGTTAGTGCAACCATTCTTGTTCATTGAATTCCATAATATAAACCCTCTCAAAAGAGATTGTCATCAATTACCAAAATGGGGGAGATTGAAAAAGCATTTTCCCTCATGTGTGGTTTTGGTAATTGAATGACAATCTCTATGGACTAATGTTTGCATTGAGATATCATTATAGATCATGTCCATGGAATTGTGGAGTTCATGTGTTGGACTCTTGAAGCTTATGTGTTGTGTGGAGCATATTGCAAGTATGTCTTGAAGGATTCAAGACATCATATTAGTGAAGAAATGTTGGAATATACAAGGTTGATCAAGATGTTGATCAACACACAAAGCTACAAGATATACCAAGAGCTATCATGTATCTCTTGCGATGGTAAACACTTGTCCGCATAGCCTTGTGAACTAACCCATGATATATGTGTGTGTGGTATCTTTATATGAGGTTAGGTATCTTCCCATGGGCTTGCATCAAGTGAAGATTTCATATAGCTCATGGAGAATGATGTCATGTGGTGATCGTCATCAAGGTGAGATGTGCAAGACCAATACCAAGAGAAGCTTCTTGAAGAGATCCTATGCTTGGTGCTTGCAGTGGATACATGAAGATGAAGCTAAGCGAGACTCTCCCATTGTGAGCATGGGGGAGTATTTGGAGAAGTCTTCATCAAGCATGTGCTTGGACGCGCAATCAAGGAAAGATGAACCACTTGAAGAGATCAAGATAATCTTCATCCAACTCAAGTGGAATGCTCAAGGCAAAGGTTTGATCCTGATAGGGCTATAGGATAGATAGGCGTACTATCAAGAGGGGTTCTCAAGTTAGTAAATTGATCGCATCATTGTGGAGAGCTCAAACCTTTACATACTGCATATCATGTTTCTTGGTTCTTATTTGGCTTTTATGGTGGTGAGGAACTAGAGATTGATTCATCTCCATGTCAAGCTCTTGTTCATTGAAAACGGTCTTACTTTGGAAAACTTGTTGGCTTTCATCCATGTGAGGATTTAGAGCATGGTTTATCTCCATACTAAGCTCTACTCCATTGTTGACCTTGGAAAGCTCACTTCCCTCTCAATCCCTCCATTGAATCTTCCATATTCTTTAGGGAAAGTTGAGAGGAGATCTGAATCTACAATCCTATCAATCCATCTCTCCTCTAAGTGAGGGGAACTTAGTGGATCTGGTTCTTGGAGTTCCTTTGTGGTTCTTCTTCTTTGTTCTTCCTCTCTTCTCCCCCATAAGAATTAGTTGCTTTTGGTGGGATTTGGGAGTGAAGGATTTGACTCCTTTGTGGTTTCCTTTGTTCTTCCTCTCTTATTCCCCCATAAACATTTGTTGTTGTGTTGGAATTTGAGAGTCAAGGACTTGAGCACTTCGTGTGCTCTTGCCATTGCATTTGCATCGGTTTGAGCCCTCCACGAGGATTTGTGGTGGTGATACTTGTGAGCTTGTTACTCTTGGGTCTTTGGACCCTAGACGCCTTTTGTGGCCGGCCTTTTGTGGCCAAGACCTTTTGTGGTCAAGACCTTTTGTGGTCACTTGAGAGCCCCCAATTAAGTTGTGGGTGTGTGCCTCAAGACTTGGGAGCCCCCAATTAAGTTGTGGGTGTGTGCCTCAATAGTTGTACGGGATTCGATCTCCGCCCCAAAGGAGATCAATAGTGGAAGGTGAACTCGCAACCTTTTGTGGTTGAGTTCATCAGGAGAAGAAGGTGAGCCTTTGTGGCGTCGCGGCTAACCTGTTGTGGTCGCGCACACCTCTCCAAACGAGACGTACACCTTTGGGTGGAACTCGGGAATACATCCTCGTCTCCGCGTGCCTCGGTTATTTCTATACCCGAGCTCTTTACTTATGCACTTTACATTGTGATAGCCTTCGTGCTTGAAGTCATATATCTTGCTATCACCTTGTTACTTGTATTGCTTAGCATAAGTTGTTGGTGCACATATGTGAGCCTAGTATTTATATCTAGGTTGTATGCTTGTTAAAGTAAACCTCTAGTTTTATTCCGCCTTTATCAAGCATACCGGAATTTCCGGGTCATTCTTGGACCGGATATTCCGGCTCCTCGGAAAAAGTTTTAAATCGCCTATTCACCCCCCCCCCTCTATGCGACGTCTATCCGTTCAAAGCATATGCGAATAATATACTATTGAAGACTGAAATTAGAAATGGACACTAAAGCTATTAGAAATATACTTTGTCTCTCTGAAGAACCAACACAGTGATAATGGCATGCCCTTTCTACCAGTTTGTTCCCCAAGCACCTTTCAGAAGATGCACAGGCTATAATAAAGTTTCAACATCAATACAGTGAGATACCATCAATACGGTAAATATATTTTTTCTCAGAATGGAATGAATACCATCAACATCAATTTTTTTGAGTGGTGACAGAAACAACTTGTAATCCTTATTCAAGCACATATATAGAGGGAGTCTGATAGTTTCTCCTTATTCCTTGAAGGCTCAAAATTGAAAACAAACTGTATACTAAACCCTGAAAACAAACGGTATGCTTACCCATGCTTTCAACACATCAATAGAGCTAATTCATCGAAGATGACTATTCAGGCGTAACTCTAGATCATAATTTTAAGTATTCTAAGTCAAGTACAGCTTCGGATTTCAGCAATGAACCTAAAAAAACATCCAGAAAATTCACTCCAGGATAGCAAAATCAACTTATCTTGTCCACAGTGCACCAGATGCAGCTAGGCCCTTGCATCGGTCTGGCCCTAACATGGGACATGATTTAGCTTATTAAATATTCTTAGTTGGTGTGCAGTTCAACACACGTCTATATAATTCAAAGCACAATACAACATATACATCATAAAGTCTCACCATATCTTCTTATAGTAAACTCTAAGCTGCATTTACAAATTCAAACAAAAGCATTATACGACAGGCAAACATAAGCAAGTGAAATCGTGCTACACACAATAACATGCATTGTGTAGAGTAAGAATATGTGAATAATATAATATTGATGATTGAAATTAGAAATGGACACTAAAGCTATTAGTAATATAATTTCTCTCTCTGAAGAACCAACACAGTGATAATGGCATGCCCTTTTTACCAATTTGTTCCCCAAGCACCTTGCAGAAGATGCACCACCAGAGGCCTGATTATGTTCACGTCGATCACATCCTGTAGACAAACAACACAAGTTTAGAAGGTTGTCTCCTCGACAAAAGAAAGAACATAGGCATAAACATTACATAGGACCACTTGCTAATTTATCTAGACAATGACATTGGTAAGCTTTCTAGTAGAATCTGGCTTCTCAAAACATGGACTGTGATAATTGAGCTGAGAAATAAACCCTTCCGTTTTCATTAAAGTATCAACATACCAATTCTAGCATGCATGTTATTTGTTTGATATAGAATAGCAATATACAAGTCCAATCACCAAGAGCACCAACTTGATGAACTAACCGGTTACCAACTTTGCTGTTTGAGATTTTTCAGGATGCTTCTTTCTTGATGCTTTACTTGTGATTGGTGGTCAACAGGTTCAAGAGGCAGGGAATTACTTGATGATCGATGAATTTTGAAGGGCAATGGTGTATCATTATTTTGAATGAAAAAATATAAAATCTTCACAAAAACAGATTTAAAAATCCTGCATACAAAGAATCAGGAATGATGGTTATAACAATAAAAAGGATGTAATTATCCAACGCATGTCTAATTAGTTCAAACGTTCAGATTACCGTTGGTACACCTTGTTTCACTGATCCGTAAATTTTACACTTGCAAAAATGAAAATGATTAGAATATATTGTAGACGATTTAGTTATGTAATTCTGACCATTACTACAATGGCAATCCGAAGTATAAAAAAGGAGCAAAGATCATTACTGGAGAGCCTAAAACAAAACTGGAAATAGTCGTGCAATATTAACATGAATTTTCTTAAAATATTCAGAATACTTCCACTGTACTGGAAAGAAGACTGCAAAGAGAAACATAATAAGATCTCATTCAGACCAAAAACTTCTTATGATAAGCATATTATGAGAACAAAAAAAATATATAGTGTAGTGTGCACGTGAAAGCATATTCCCGAACCCACTAACATCAGTAATACTATTTTTTAACTGTACACGATCTGTAGTGCAATGAACATGAGTAATACTATTTTTTAACCTTGCAGGATCTATAGTGCAATGGTGTTCACGATGAAAATGAATAACTTGTCAGATACAGAAACACATCGATGCAGTGCAGAGTTTACATACGATGGATGCAACACCTTGAGAATTGGAGGGCGGCGCATGGCAACAACAACCAGCGGCAGATGAGAGCTGGCATGCGGCGTGGGTGCGGAGGGCAGGGACGACGGTGGCTTCTCGAGGTGAGGAAGAAACAGTCGAGGTCGTGGTCGGAGCCTCTAGATGGGTCACCAACATCTAGCTCGTGGTGTCCATGCGAGGAATTGCGGCATCGGCGTCTAAGTTGACGCATCCACGTGTTGTACGGAGCCAGCGGTTGGGAAGAAGGGGCGGCCTCGACATGGGATCACGCGGGGTTCTTTGCTGCACGGCTCCGGCTGTGGATCAGATGGCGATGAGACGGCGACTCCAGAAGCGGGCTACAGATCTGGCGCCATCTTCAGCGGAGACAGCCAGTGAGGAGGAGACTATGGGAGAGAGAGAATCATGGGCACCGTTTCTTGGGTCGGACGAAGAGATTACGAGAAGGGTTGCTGGCAGCGACGACAACCTCGGGCGGATCGAGAAGGAGGAGGAGCAGAAAGGGGATCGAGGAGGAAACGGTAGCTACAGTTTTTTTTCGCCAGGGAAGCGTGGGGCGAGGAAACGGTGTGAGTCGGGGACGTGGGGCGGAGAGCCTGACAGGAAATTTCTCTGCCGGTCAACAGAGAAATCTGGGCCGTTGTTTTGGTCAGATCTAGTCTGTGTCGTTTGATCCGTTTCTGGTGGACTGGATCTGATGGTTCAGATCGACCTGTGTACACTTTGTCTGGATGGCTGTAGTGAAACTAAAGTTGGCTCTTTTTTAAGTACTCCCTCTGTCCTAAAAATAAGTGTCTCAAATTTGTCCAAAAGCGAATGTATCTAGACATGTTTCATATATAGATACATCCTTTTTTGAACAAAGTTAAGACACTTATTTTGTGACGGAGGGGGTAGTAGAGATGAGAACTCTATTCTACAACCAGGTGCAGGATGAATTATTCTACACCCGAGAGTTTTTAAATTATTTTTTATAAAATAAATATGTTTATGATACAAATAATTACATTTATTTTGCCCCATAACTAAACAATCTACACAAGAAATGCTATATATAAGTCATAACGGTGTAAAAATAGCTAAAAATGCGTATTTTACGTAATATTTTTTATATGCCACATAAATAATTTTTTACGTCATGTTAATATTTTCTTACGTTCCTATGAACTTACGAAATACAGCAAAATTTATGTGACGTAAAAATTCTTTACGGTTCAAAAGATACAGGGTGGGTGTAGAATAGGATAGTGCTATTTGCCCTGGGGGCAGAATATTATTCTGCACACCGGCCGGTCTAGCGACTAGCGCGGTAGCGCCGCGATCCGCGGTCAGGCAGTTCAAAAGGCCCACGACCCCATCTTGCGCGCGAGGCAGTTCCATCGAGGTGCGCGATTAGCTCACCACGTAAAATATGCGACGTAGTTCCATCGAGGTGCGCGAGAAGCTCACCACGTAAAATATGCGACGTAAGAAACGGTCGTGAGTGAGTCGTTATAAGGGCATGTACAATGGGGTGATGTCAGCCTTCTCTTAGCGTTGACACGTAGGATAATTGTATAGGTGACGGAGAGAGAATGAAGAAAAGAAAGGTTGCCTTCCCTTAATTAAGTGATGATCTCTTACGAAATAAGAGAAGGCTAATTTCACCATTGTAGCACTTGTCTTCCCTTAAAACTTTAATTTCCTATCAAAATATAATTAATTCTCATTAATTGTTAGGGATGACAATAAGAGATAATGCATTGTGCAACTTTTAATTTTGTCTTCCCTAAATGACGTGGATGGAGCGTGTCTTCCCTACCATTGTACATGCCCTAAGAAACTCTCCGAGTCTAGATGGCTTGTGCAGCCCCGCAGAAATAGTACCCCGTGTAATAAACTTTGCATGCAACGTAAGAAAATCCCGAGCGCCCAGCGAGACATAATAAACTTTGCATGCAACGAAGAAATTCCGGAGCGGGCAGCAGAGATCACATGCCGCACGATGCTAATCGACCTAGATTGGTTTGTCGTTCGAAATTAAGGCGTAATTATCTGAGCAAACCTATTCAGCGTTTTCAATGAATCGCATAAACTTCTGGTACCCACTAAGCTAGCTAGAGCAAGCAGTCGGCAGGACATTTCACTTCCAGCTCTACAAACAAAAAATTCTAATGTGCTAACGAGAGGGACATCCGTTAAAATTGACCGATATAAGAATCCGGGCACAAACAAAAATCTCAGAACTAGAACTTGCAATTACGTCAGTTCCTTGTTCCAAAAATGTACCGTGGAACATATACAAAAGTTAACTACAAAATGTAATATAGATGTCATGCATCATTCATGCACTGCGGCAAATTCAGAATATGATTTGCTGGATGAAGCCAATAATAGGACGAGCCAGCAAATTCAGAATTACAAAAGGTGAATATGATTCATAAGTAGGTAAATTACATTGACGAGGAGAAAATGGAAGACACAAAAAAGACTCATAAATCCACCGCTAACCACGGTGCCACCCGAAGCCACCACCGGCGTGCAACACACACCGCCGACTGAGCCAGCTGAACAGGACGTCACGGACTCCACCCGCCGACCATAGCAGAACATAACTTCTTTGTCAGTGTAAGAAGACCTTAATATATTAGTACATTATAATAAATACAACATCAAGAATTTATGAGCTTACAAGAATAAGCAAATATAGTTCAACAAAAGACATCAGGATGTTTGATCCATCATAACGAGTACTCTATGGAAACCTTGAAATATACTCTACAAATTGTGTTTAACGACTAACTCAAGATTATGGACGCAATAAGCCATTTAAATCCAAGCTTACTGCACCAACACTCTACAAGTAGTTGATATCTGAAGCTCCAATTCTACTTACCAGTCAACATGCACACTTCTGATTGCTGGTTACAAGCAGAGCACATGGGAGAGCAAATCAATGGAATTACTCAAGCCTATCAGACTATTGAAGCCCCCCAATCCCTTTTTAACTTGCTAATTAACTTATTTTGGTAGGTACTATATTGTTCTCTCCACTCAAAAAGACGATGCTGAAATTGTCCTAAATACCAACAACAAAAATCTGAAAAGGGAACCATTACATAGTAGGAAGGTTTCTAATTCTAATCCATCAAAAATAATTTTGGATAATTAGAACTATTGGTGAATCCATTTGCAAAAGCTTATCGAAAACACATAGATTGGTGGGCCTGTACTACTACGTGGTCTTCAAGAAGGGGACATAATTACCAGCTGCATGTTTTGCTAGGAATTAGCATCATCATTGCTAGTTCTGAACACACAAGAAATCCACTAGAAAAAGAACGGGTTGGCATCATACCTTAATTCCAACAGCCGCAAGTCCCAAGCAGGGATGAGGCCGTCCACCGGTCACCACGATGCTGAAGCCTCTCGAAGCGCCACAATGTTCATGCAAGATGCCGATTCAGCCCGTTGCGATCTCCTGTCGGGCTGCCCGATAAGGATGCTGATTCCGCATACAGCGTCGGCCGCAGGCAGCACCTGCAAGACGCCGCTCAACATGCCGCCATGGCCGTCGATTCAGCCGGCGGACCAAGGCGACGCCGATTCCGCTGGCCGGCCACGACGGAGCCGTCGAGATCTGGAGCGCAGAGCACATGTGCAGCTTAGCCACAAACCGCTCATCTATTCGCCGCCGGCCGCTCACCACATCGCCCATGCCGCAGCCAACTCCAACCGTCGCCGCCGTATGTGTGAAATTGAAAACCACGATGGGAAAAAGAAATGAGGTGACGGGCTAATTACTGGGGCATGGGCAGCTTCCAGAATCCAGACCCACGACCGACTAAACAAAACCGTCAGAGTAATAAAATAGAAAAGAAAATTACGGGGTTCGTTCGGTGATGCGATCCGTGCCAAAATGGTTCGACCTGCAAACTACAGCGCGGTCACTATTTGACTATTAGAGTAGTTATTCTACACCCACACCGTATCTTTTAAATTGTAAAGAATTTTTACGTCACGTAAATTTTGTCGTACTTCATAAGTTTATAGGAACGTAAGAAAATATTAATATGACATTAAAATTTATTTATGTGGCATATAAAAAATATTACGTAAAATTCGCATTTTTACCTATGTTTACACTGTTATAACTTATATATTGCATTTCTTATGTTATTTTTTAGTTATGGGGCAAAATAAATATAATTATTTGGATCATAAATATTTTTTTTTAAAAAAAACAATGTAAAACTTTCGGGTGTAAATTAATTTATTCTGCACCTGGATGCAGAATAGGATTTCTATATATATATATATATATATATATATATACATCTAGGTGCAGAATATATACACTTAGGTGCAGAATATATATATAAGTTAATAGAAACCCTATTCTGCACACAGGTGCAGGATAAATTATTTTGCACCCGAGATTTTTTTACATTAATTTTATAAAATAAAATATGTTTAGCAGCCAAATAATTACATTTATTTTGTCTCATAATTAAAAATCTGCAGAAGAAATGTAATATATAAGTCATAACATTGTAAAAATAGGTAAAAATGCGTATTTTACGTAATATTTTTATATGACACATAAATAAAATTTACGTCATGTTAATATTTTCTTACGTTCCTATTAACTTACAAAGTATGGCAAAATTTACGTCACGTACTTTACGGTTCAAAAGATATGAGGTGGGTGTAGAATAACTATTCTACTCCCATGGAGTCAAATAGCGCTATTTGACTCCCTGGGAATTTTGCCGTACTTCGTAAGTTCATAGGAACGTAAGAAAATATTAACATGACGTAAAACTTTATTTATGTGGCATATAAAAAATATTATATAAAATACGCATTTTTGCCTATTTTTACACCGTTATGACTTATATATTGCATTTCTTATGTAGATTTTATAGTTATGGGGGAAAATAAATGTAATTATTTGGATCATAAACAGATTTTCTTTTATAAAAACAATGTAAGAACTCTCGGGTGCAAAATAATTTATTCTACACCTGGGTGCAGAATAGGGTGTGCACGTGAAAGGTCCCGAACCCACTAACATCAGTAATACTATTTTTTAACCGTACAGGATCTATAGTGCAATGAACATGAGTAATACTATTTATTAACCGTACAGGATCTGTAGTGCAATGGTGTTCACGATGAAAATGAATAACTTGTCAGATACAAAAACACATCGATGCAGTGCAGAGTTTACATACGATGGATGCAACACCTTGAGAATTGGAGGGCGACACATGGCAACAACAACCAGCGGTAGATGAGAGCTGGCATGCGGGGCGGGTGCGGAGGGCAGGGACGACGGTGGCTTCTCGAGGTGAGGAAGAAACAGTCGAGGTCGTGGTCGGAGCCTCTAGATGGGTCACCAACATCCAGCTCGTGGTGTCCATGCGAGGAATTGCGGCATCGGCGTCTAAGTTGACGCATCCACGTGTTGTACAGAGCCAGCAGTTGGGAAGAAGGGGCGGCCTCGACATGGGATCACGCGGGGTTCTTCGCTGCACGGCTCCGGCTGTGGATCAGATGGCGATGAGGCGGCGACTCCAGAAGCGGGCTACAGATCTGGCGCCATCTTCAGCGGAGACAGCCAATGAGGAGGAGACTACGGGAGAGAGAGAATCATGGGCACCGTTTCTTGGGTCGGACGAAGAGATTACGCGAAGGGTTGCCAGTGCTGGCAGCGACGACAACCTCGGGCGGATCGAGAAGGAGGAGGAGCAGAAAGGGGATCGAGGAGGAAACGGTAGCTACAATTTTTTTTCGCCAGGGAAGCGTGGGGCGAGGAAACGGTGTGAGTCGGGGACGTGGGGCGGAGAGCCTGGCAGGAAATTTCTCTACCGGTCGACAGGAGTAATCTGGGCTGCTGTTTTGGTCAGATCTAATCTGTGTCGTTTGATCCGTTTTGGTGGACTGGATCTGATGGTTCAGATCGACCTGTCTACACTTTATCTGGGTGACTGTAGTGAAACTAAACTCTTTTATAAGTAGTAGAGATGATAACTTTTTTTTCTTCTTTTGACGGAATGATGTTAGTTCATCTTAAATAAAAACACTCAGGTAAAAAACACACACGAGGCCCAGCCCATGCTGTCAATAAACATACGACGGAGGCCCAGGCGGTTGTCAACCCACCATGAAGTCGCATCGCCAGTTCGCCACTCGCCACTCGACTCACCGTTTTCGGTTCACTTCCCGCCTACTCATCTTCCCAAACGCCAGCCGGGCCCCCATCCCCTCCACTCCCAATCCCTAGCCATGGAGCCGCCGCCGCCGGAGGCATCTACCCCTAGCCGGCTCGCCGTCGCCGACCTCCTACTCCTCCGCCGCCCCACAACCGGTGCCTCCTCCCTCCTCTCCTCCTCCCCCTCCCCTAACCCCGCCACATCCGCCTCACATCCCCGCAAAAAGCCCAGGCTCTCCGCTCCGAACCCCGCCCCTACCACGGCCTCCTTCGCGCCAATACCGCACCCCGTCCTCCTCTCCGGCACCCTCTCCCTCCCTTCCACCTCCTGCTCCGACGCCTGCCGCAACCACTGCCTATCCCTCTCCGACCCGTCCTCTCCCGCCGCCGCCGTCTGCTGCTACCTCCTCGACTTCGACCCGGCCGCGTTCGGCCGCGAGATCCTCGTCCTCGCCTGGAACTACCTCCCGTCCGTCCGCCAAAACGAACCCGGCGTGCTGGAGGTGGTCCGCTGGCGCCTGGCTGAGGTGCCCGGCCCGGTCCCCGACCCCAGCTTCCTGGCGTCGATTCCGCTGAATTGCGTGGACGCAGAGCAGCCGGATTCGGCCACCCGCGGCCGCGTGTTCGGGGTGGTGAGGTCGGTGAGCGTGGTGTTCAGCGTGCCGCATGCTGCGCAGAGGAGCAGGGCGGATGGGGCCGGCAACTTGGTCGGGTTTATA
This sequence comes from Poa annua, assembly GCA_026929855.1. NCBI lineage: Eukaryota > Viridiplantae > Streptophyta > Magnoliopsida > Poales > Poaceae > Poa > Poa annua. The sequence continues at coordinate 72,407,954 of CM049432.1, read as the reverse complement.
GCGGAGATGATGTGCTGTGGGTGCCGCCAGTGCAAGGCGTCGCAGCCGGAATCTGGGCAGGATCACAAGTTTGAGGTGGAGAAGTTTGTATACTTTGTGGATTCCGCAAGCAGGTGGCGGCCCGTGCTGGCCAGGCTGATTGCGAGACCGGTGTCTGTCACCGGGTTGAGGAAGAAAATGGTTTCTGTTGGGAAGAAGGGCTCATACACAATGCTGGTGTCATCTGCGAAAACCATGGTGGCATGGTGCCCTTCCTATGCAGGCGGCGCTCCACCATCGGATCAGTTGCCAGGGAAGTGCAGTGGAGTGTACAGTGGGATTGTCTCTGGAATTTACATGCACGGCATGTTGGTTGAGCTGGACGAGATTGCGTGGCTGCTAATTGATGATAAGCACCTCGTGCCGCCACATTCTCTTCGAGTTGGTGCTGTTGTATGTTGCTAATTTGCAGTTCTCAACCTTCTTGTTTAGATGATATTGGATGCCAGTGTAACTGTTCTTGTCCTTTTGTAGATTTCTGTGAAGAAATTCCGATTGGTTCGTCTTAATTTTGCTTGGGCAAAAGTTGTCCTACTTGGAACATGCAGTAAAACTAGCATTACTATAAATTCTTTCTCTCTCGTGGACTCAAAGTAAGATGAAACTTCTGGCACATCAGTATGTTTATGTTACTGGCACACTCAACAGTTGCTGCTGTTGTTGTAGATGTCATATGAGGACAGAGAACATGGGTCTCTTGGGAAAGTATGTTAAATCTTTGGATCTGTCCGCTAGATTTTGGTATGGAGTTATGATAGTTTTACTTCTCTCAGCTATTTCAAGTCTTTGATGATAAGATACATGATTTTTTCTCATCTCATGGTATGGTCTTTTTTGTTCCATCATTTTCCAGGACATTACTTTTGACATCATGCTTTAAGCAGAAATTCAAGTTAGGTTCGAAGAAAGAGATTTGGGGGTCAAAAAATGTAACTTCGCTAACTTTATTCCATTGTCATAACAGTATATAGACTGGAGTAAAAAATGTTGCTCCATTGCACTCGCTGTTAATTATTTAACTGAAACTCTTGAACTGCAAGGTATCAACAGAAGCAAGGATTGGTTCACACCTATGCTACTAAAGTTCTCTCTTCAAAGGACTTCGAACCTCAGGCATGTTCATTAGTAGTTACATGTGTTTCACTGTCTCCACATACTTGATAGTCTAATTGCAGTGTTGCTTTGTTTTGCATGTGCTCGACTGATGTTGGTTTCACATAGTAAAGTAAATTAGCTTACCTTTCTTATTTCATTACAAAATTTGACACATCGTACATATGTTCTACTTGGTTTTCAGTTTCTTCATAATGTTTTTTCCTGAAACACATGTATGAGTCACCAAAACTATGAGCATCTATTGAATCACACATCAGAGGCCTTATACAGTAAATTGCCTGGAAAGAGTTAGGCAGAATCTTGAATATTTCTTTTGTAGGAAAATTCTGGATTGTGGCCTGTCTACTTATAGGATGTGGAGTGATTAGTCTTGGCTCTTAGGCATTTGTGTATTTCTTTTGTTATTATTTTTTCAGTTAAAATTTGGTGCTTCACATGGTAATAGACCGAATGGTGCTCATTGTATCAACCCTTTGCCATGTTTAAAAACTATTTTCCGTGGGGTTTACTTACCTGAATCTGTTTCTGCAGCATGATTTCCTTATGAAATTCTGCAATCATAATTGTGACAGTTCAAGCACAGGATCAAACTTGGAAGCTTGTAAACTGGTAATAGTTTCTCCTTTAAGTGTATGCCGTACACATGAAACTTTTTTTTGACCTTTTTATCCATCTAACCATTTAATTTTGGTTAGGTAATACCCTTTGCTAATTTCATCTGCAAGTGTGAATCATTGTGGATATCAATAATTCTCAAATGTTGGAATGGTATGGAGGAAGTGGACAAGAACCAGGGACTCAACCGATTTCTATGTGATGGGCTTTCCTATCCTGGTACAACCAAAAGGATAATTTCAACTGCTGATCTGGGCCTTGTATTAGTGGGAAGCATGAAGGTGACTTCTAAAATTTGATGGCCCTGCTTCAAAAGTTATGATATTGCTATTTACTCAGTCCTTTTATCCTTGTAAGATACTAAAAGTACGATTCATGGATTGGGTCCTATTTTCTTTTAACGATTCTTCCATTCCCAGCTTACTTTCACTGCATTCACGTCGCCAATCGAAGGTGGAAACCCACTTAATTGATTTATTTTGTTCGAGCAGAGACTTGTTTTTCTTGCTTCTTTTATGGCATACCTGAAGCTTGCTATAAACAGTCCATGTATTAGAGTTGGCAGATGCTTTACTTGCACAGGTTTATTGTATATAATATGCATGTAGACAGGCTTATAAAGCGATTATGTCAATTGATTTGAGGATACCATGTTGCCAAGTGTACAAACTACAGAATAGTTAGTTGCATGTATGCCTCAGTTTTCATCACCTAGTGTTGACAGCTTAGATTATGATAAACTTTGTGGCCACGTCTTTGATGCATACAGATGTCTTTACTTCCAAGGAGGATGCAGTTGGTTGATGACACAGGATGTATAGACATCGTTATACCTGATCTTCCACCAAATGTTTGCTTGGATGGCATCTATGAGGTGATGGCCATTACTTACAGCACAACACACACAAAGTGATGTATTTTGCGTATTAAGTAAAGTTATCGATTGACTGCATGGCACTCACTTGAATGTTAGAACTAAGACCGTATCATTCATCTGTTAAGAAATACAGCATATGTTGAAGTATGGATAGAACTCTGTTCTGTACAAGTGTCTTGATCTTTATTACGTAGGTTGATGATACATGGAGATTAACCAAATATAGCAATCCAAATAACTAAATACTCGAGGCCAAGCCTAAACCACAAACTTCTTCTTGCTTCGGATTTAGCATACCACCTCAGAATAGTACCAACAAAACAAAATACCAATACTATTATTGCCACGTACCTTGTACCAGTAATATGCAGTACAATGAAGTGATACAATGTCAGCTATAGGAGTTTCTTGGCTTATGTGTTATATAATTTTCTGTATGCAATTGTTGCTAGTAAACTAGAGACAACTTCCATGTAGCAGTTTAATAGGAAATTTATGTTCCCAAGATTATATAATTGGATAACTCAAGAGCCTTACAGTACATCTGAATAACTCATTACTCTTAACATCTACGGTTTTTGTAATTGTGTCTGCTGTACTGATTTTTTTCACATTTATGTACACTGAAATGAAGAAGTGTAGTAGAACTGGCACTATTGATCTTTCTCCATAACCAACCTTTGAGTTTGTTAGCCTTGTATATTTTCTGTTTTATGGAATTAAACTTCATAACTATTTCACACATTCACTCGACCAGTTTATATATATACTCAGCAGTCAGCACTCTGATATTTCTATTGCCATCCAGATAAATGATTGCAAACTAGCCCTTGAAGGGCCAATGGCTTACCTAGATCATTATGGTGTCGCTGATCCACTATCCTGCAAGGCTGTGTTTCAGCAGCTCACATGCCGAAAAAAAGTGCATCATCTCAATGTCTATGTTATAGTCCGTTGGAGTGAACTGAATCGCATTGGCGCTTCCTCACAAATTCCTTCTCAGACTAATAACTGTGCCAGGCCATTTCACCTGCTGAAACTCTCGCACATTTTTCCACTAATCAATAATGTGAGTACCCCTTTCGCTATCCAGACAATCTTGAGATTTTTAGCATCATCATGTTCATAAGTAGTGACTGACTATTATAGCATTCCGCCATTTTGCTCTTGCAGCATCAGAACACTCCAGAGCCTAGCATGTATGCTGAGGCTGTGATAGTGCCGTACAATTTAAAGTTTACCGGGCAAGATGATTGCATTGAGCATTCTGAGAGCTTTAGAATGTCAAGCACCCATTCACATTGTGATTCCAGAGTGCCTATGGAGAAACCATGTCACATTCCATGTTCCCTAAGCTTCAGAACTACCAGTCTTTCTGGCACTCTAGTGTCTAGCTATTCCTGTGGATCAGATGATACTATTCTAATTGATACTAATAGTGAAGAACGAGGTTGCCCATCAAGGATTTTACTGGAGTTCAAGGATGCATGTTTACTTAAGTATCAGGTACGGTTTTTATACGAAGCTTAGTTTCAACATTTAGCCTTACTTATAGCTAGAATTACGGATTTATCTTGTCAAACTGCAGTCACTGCGGATTGGTGGCTACTATCTTCTCGAATGTTCTAGTGATAGTTCGAGTTCTTCCCTGAAAGTCTGTGGATGTTTTCAATGCAGCAAACTTTCATTAGATTCTCAAGATAAACTTTGGAGCCTTGCCATTACCTTAAATGGTAATATAAACACCAAGCAGGGTTTTGTAGCCCAGTCTATTGGAGAGGTGGATGAGCCATTGTCCAGAAATACCTTACATACTGAGATACGCTTAGCACAATCTTGGCATGACTTCCGGCAGTATTTCGATTTTCAACTGAATTTTTATGGTGACACAGTGAGTGAAAAGGTGGAAGAATATGGTGCCTTGTGTTATGCATTGAATGGATTGTGCTCTTACACAATTGAAGCAATTACTGTGTCTTCATGCACTGAGATTATGATGCGTAAAAAGTCATTGGGTGCTTCTAACTTGCATAGTAAAAAACTTGTCCAAGGAGATTTGATATCATTACACGGGAAAGTAGAAAATATCCATTCACGTGACTGTAAGGATCGACGACTTGTGCCTGGTAGTGAGAAGCACAATATATGTATCCACGTCGCTGATGAAAATCAAACGGTAAATGACTAGGTTATCATTTTCAATTAATTCTCAGTTTGGCATTCTATTTGATTGAATTCATTGCAGGTGCGTCTACATGGATACTTAAGCAAACATTGTTATCCAGTTGGCATAGGACGAGGGGCAGCAGTGACATTCCACCGCGTCCTCTTGACACAGTATGTTGTGCTCCTTTCCTGGCTTTCCATGGAATCTTATATTTCTTTACCATGTTAAGTTAGTTGGATGTAAGAAAATATTGTCTATGCAGAATTGTTCCTTGCCTGTATATATGACATGGAAACTTTAATGCGAACAAAAAAGGTCCTATGCATTTCCATGTTTTGTACTAGTTTAGGTTGAACAATTTTCTTAATAAGTTAATATTGTGTAATTGAACTCTGTTATCAGTAGAAAAACATGCACTTATTAGTAGTTTAGTACTTTGACTGCTCTCACTGAGGGTGCAGTCTGTTGCAAGGCAAGTATTCTGTGTAGAATGGGAAATGCTGTATGCAGCTAATTGGAGAGCTGATGTGGCTTTGAGTGTAGAAGACCTATTTGTCAACTACTAAAATAAGTTAATGCATTAGTCCTCCAAATATATAAAGTTAATGTTCTCAAGTCTTCTTACTGAAGGCTACTACTCCCTATGTACCATAATATAAGATGTTATAGGTATTCCAATTTGGACAATATACGGATGGTATATATGCATATTTTTGTGTGTAGATTCACTCATTTTGCTCCATATTAAAATATCGAAACATCTTATATTATGAAACAGAGGGAGTAATAGTTATAATTGATAATTCATATTACCATTACTGATGGTACAGATGATTGTCTTTCCATGTAATGTTTAACTGAAACTGAATCTTATGAAACACTGCAACATATTTTGTGTTTTGCAATTTTAAAGTGACATACTCTGTGCTTTCTGAAAGAAATTTTCCTTGCTACAGACATGAACTATTGTTAACCCCAGTAACATATATTGAAGTTACATCCATCAGTCATACTGAGCTGAATAGAGAACGTGCCACTTCCCCACTCATGCCTGGTGGCTTAAAGGACAGTCCACCGAGCACAGTTTTGCCATGTCCGCTCTTACATAAGAAGCAATTTAAAGACAGTAGGTCCATGCAGTTCCAGTGCAGGGTGGGTTATATTCTTCTTGTATTTTTGGTCCATGTGTAGGTTCTCAGCTGTATTTCAGCTCAATCATTCTCTCATTTGATGTCTCATTTCTTGATACAGATAGTTGCCATCCATTTGTTGGTGTTGGACAGTTCTTTAAATGACTTACAAACGTCAGAAGCAAATAACAAGGGTAAAATACTAAAAGTAAAAGTTCCACTAGCTGGGTTTATTGTTGGTAAGAGATGCAGGCCAGCTCTAGTATTTTTGCAACATTCTATCTCAAATAAAATTTGTTACTTCATCCAAAAAAATGTATTTTGCTTTTCGAGAATCATGAAAAAAATGGTTGATTCTGCTTTTATAACAGATAATGGAACATCTTTGTGCTGTTGCTGGGCTGATGATGCAAGGGCTGAACTTCTGCTAAGGCTGCAGGAAATCACTGACCTAGATGCTCCTGTTAGTTTGAAGTTTCCAAAAGTTAAAAACAAGGCAAACTTACAACAAACTGTCGGGTCCTGCCTACAGAAAATGTTGAAGAAGCACAAAAATGTCACTGTAAAAAACTATGGGATTCCTCCCGACATCTCTTGCCGAGACTTGGAACTATCATCTGGTATCGGTAATGTCTTAAGTAGTCTGGAAGAGAAACTTCTGAAATTTATCGTTCTCAGTGCTTGTCGGATGGGAACTCTGGTGAGTTTATGCTTTTTCTATCAGTTGATCATTACGACTTGGCTGAGGTATCTGTCAGTTTCATAGGACGTTTTCAGTCAGTTATTTAGAGAGAACATGAGGACACCGTATTGCTAGCATTGTTGTGAACCATTATGCTCTTGTAAAAGGGAATTGTTGCTTGTGTAGCCATTAGGTGGTTATGAATTTTATGGATTCATTACTTCAGTCATTCCAGATGCTTTTGTATGTTGCCTGCTCTCTCTTTCTAACAACTTAAAAAGCTGCTGCACTGGTGGCTCGGGTGTTGAATAATTGAATCTACTATTACTCTACTAGGATTACTGGAAGGAATGTTATTTAATGAGTTTTTATACATTTACAGAATGTCATCGCATCAGTTGTCGATCCAAATGCTATAAATGTAACAAATGGGGAGCTTTCTCATGTACATCCAGTGCAGAACATGCAGAACTTCTGGGTTAATGAATCATTTCAAGTGGATCCTTTGGAAGAGGCCCGGAGATTGTTTACCACTTTAGAGAAGAGATAATGTTACTTGGACCAGTGTGAATTGTCAGGTACTCAGATTCCTGATCATGAAATCAAAGAAGAATTCCTGAGAAATCTGTGAAGGACGCAGGATGGGCGAGCAGTTCACTGGGTCCTTACCCAGTCTTATCCCCTATGTGAAGGATGCAGGAGGGGCCAGCAGTTCACTGGGTCCTTACCCAGTTTGACCCCCTATATCATGCCTATCAGGCTCAGGGCGGTGACCTCCAGTTAATATATGTACCCGGCCACATATTCAGAGTTGCATGTATGCAGCTGAGTACCATGGCGATCCTGCAGGGAATAGATGATTCTTTTTGGTAGTAGGGTGATATAGACTACATTAACAAATGGACGGGTGATGCTAATCTGATATCATTCTTCAGGCTTGTGCATGTATATGGATCTGCTATGTGTTTGGAAGACGTCATGGTGATTCATTGCTGGCAGTCAAGTGTTTTGTGTAGTCCGTTTATCGGGTGCCAAATTATGCTGGCAAAAGAAATGTTGTATAGTTAGACTACTTATGCTCAGCAGTCGATGCTGCTCACTTCTGTTAAGTGTAAATATAATGAAACTAGGCGATTAGCCTGGTCTATGCAAGTCTGTATAACTTGTGCAAGCTGATGGGGGTGTGGGAGGGTTTATGCAAGTTGCATGGAACCACATCATGTTCAAACAGGACATGCAGAGAAGGGGTGACCTTTCTATTTTGATTTCTGACTAATGGTAAAACACAGCTGTTTATTTTTTCCACATATGAATGGTGTTGATCATATACCCAATTTGCTAATTTGCAGGATCAAATTGTTGAGAGGTCAAGGGTGCTGGGTGCACCAAAACAACTCCTGCTACTAATGATGAACCTAGTAGCAAAGGTGAACAGACAGAAGGGCAATGTACCTCAGGCACAACATGTGACGTAACTGAATGTTGATAACTAATGTTTATTCGCTAGAAGAGCTAGGAGACTGAGCCAAAAAATATATTTCAGTTTGCTACCACATCCCAAGCCTACATCATATGGTTAACACCCATGGCTGGGATCAATTGAACAGCACAGTAAGTCGGAGCCCCAGATGAACCTTCGGTACATAATTATGTGGGATTCTGATCACATAAACAGAGCAAATCACTATCCAGTCAAGTTCACGGGCTGGACTCTTTCTTGAACAGCTTGATTTCATCGCCGTAGTAGTACGCACTGCCAACCATCAGAGCAACCGTTACGCCTTGTGCAACCACACGGGCCCTCATCAGCTTCTGACCCAGTCGAGAGTTCCCGTACCGGAAGCTGACTAGACCAGCTGTCAGGACACCCGCAGTGACGAATGCAGCTGAAATAAAATTGATTTAAGTGGGGGAAATAGGGTTAGATTATCCACACAAATGAATGCCAATAGTAGTATTCCCAACCAAGTTTCCATTTGCTTTGAGACATATAGTTAAATCAGCTATAGAAAGGGAACATGAAAACACTGTACTTCTAGTTCAATTAAAAGCAGACACACAGTACAGTCAGTACCAGGCAAACAAAACAAACCATGATAGTAACATCCAGAATCTGCACCGTCTCGAAAATCATCCAGAATATGCAGCTTACCATGGTGTTGTGAAATGTTCAAATCAGATTTGAGCAAAGCAAGGAATGGAAATATTAGAATTGTTTCTAAAGTTCATAGCACAATCATTTACTATTTAGAGTGATAAGTTTGAGCCCAGTTGATGCAATGGCTTAAAACGCCAGTTAATGTCACAAAGTAATTACACAAGCACTAGCCTGCAGGTCATATGATCAACCACCCCCTCGAACAAGTTTCAAGCTACGTATAAAATCCAGAAAAAAGGACAAGTCTTCCTTAGGCAGTTAGGCTCTTTCAACTTATAAGGGCATCTTCAACTTCCAAGAAGATGGTTCAGGGGATGCTTAAGTGGCAGAATGTGATTAAAATGGAGCTGCAAACATCTACTACCTCCGTTCCAATATGTAAGACACTTTGGTAGGCCATTTTAGCCTACCAAAATGTCATATATTTTGGAACAGAGGTAATACTATCTTAAGAAGACTCCTTGAACATCTATTATCTATCCGTACACACCGACCCGAACATACACACATGTGGCCTACACTTAACTAAAGTTTGCCATAGCCATCCTTGCCACCTCGAGCTCTGATTTTCCTTGACTACCGCACCAAACTAATTTCACTTCTACCAATAAGTATCACTTCCACAACCAGCTTTACATACATTCAAAACATTAAATGCAAGTTCCTCAACATACCAACCGCTTCGGCCCTGGTTGGATATTTTTAGAAGCCAACTTCATCAGTTCAAGTGACTTCAGAATCTAGAGTTGATGAACAAAGTACGAAGTAACCATACCTATAAGACTAAGAACAATATAAAAACTCCAAAGCCCAAACTAGTGATTTTCTTGGACATGTGTTGTGCTGAGTGCTGACTGCTCAAAATATTTTCTTGCCACACATCACAAGAAATAACTAAGTTTTTGTGAAGAAAATACCCAATAGATAGTTCCATATGCCCAAAGTGAGCTGGATCACCTCAGTAACACAGCGATGTGCCTTCAATCTAGTAAACGAAGCATTCAAATTCAACAAAGCAAATGTTGATGACCATACACACAGAATTTTTTAAGGATACACCTGAAAGCAGGGTGCATCAATTTCAAAGAAGAAGAGGCCTAGACGTCCGGACAACGCCGAAAGGCACACGATACAAACACAACGCCACACGGATACAACACAACCCACACCGGTCGACAACACGACTCGTCTTGTATCTTCTCCAACCCTGAAGCAAGGAAGAGATACACCGAGCTTCTAAGCCGCGTCACTACCGAAGACCAGAACAAGAGACCGAGACCAACACCAAGATGGCACAACCCAAGCACAGCCCGCCCATAAGCGCCAAAGAGAGAGTCGGCGAGGGGACGGCAGGCTGAACCGAACCGGATGAGGCGTCGACCAAGAGGCACCGCGACGAAGTACATAGCGCCCTGGAAGCCCGCGCTCTGAGCGGCGGCCAACAATGACTCTAACTGGCGAACCGAGGACTCAACGAACCACCTAGACGACGCCTTCAAGGGAACGATGATGTAGCATCGCCGCCGCCCGAACCAAAGGCTGACTCTAGGGTTTCCCCCGGTGTTTGAGGCGGGGAAGCATGTACAGCGCCATGACGACGCCTCCAAGAAGGTGACGGCACCCGTGGGCGTCGCCGTCGTCAGCTTCATGCGGGGAGTTCCCCGGCGCCCCTGCCATCGACCCAATCGCCCATCGGACATGCTCAGCAAGGAGCCAACTTTGACAACCGCCGTCGAGAGGCGAGACCGAACGTCGTCGGCGGAGCAGGAGGCGTCGCACCATGTCTCACCACCACCAAACAGGGACTGGATGGCGAGGATCCAGCCCCAGCCTCGCTGACCGCTGGCACCACCACGGTGCCCAGCCACCAGCGCCATCAGGCTCCACGCGCACACCTGCAGCCACGAGCCCAGAGCCGCCGGCCCGCCCAAGCCCATCTGGGCCCGTGCACGACCAGAGCTCTGGTCGTGGCTGCAGGGGCGCCTCCGCCGCGGGGAGGCCTCGCCTCCACTGCCGACCGCCAAGCGTGCTCGCCGGGATCCCGCCGCCCCTTGCTGCCGAATCACCGCCGAACTACGCGCCGCCGCTGCCAGGTTGGTCGCCACCACCGCGCAAGGAGAAGGTCCCCGCCGCCACCGTCGCGCCCGGGCTTTGCCCGGCGGGACCTCTGGCGGCGGCGGGAGGGAGGGGATGAGGTGGGGGGAGGACGGAGCCGGCGCTGCTGGTCGCCCCCCGAGTCGCCAAGGGCTGGCGGCGCGGGGGTCTGCCTTGGCATCTTGAACTACCGCATCATTGTTGACCTTGAACTTTGTGCTTCGCATCCAAATGATTTCATCATATATACAGAATGACAAGCTATGACCATCCTAAACTGTGCATTTAGAACAATCCCATTAGCTAGTGTGCTGAATTGATACCATGACAACTATAATACTCTACAGTCTATGTCTAATTTCCCATTAATCTGCAAGCGTGTAGATTGCTCATGGAATTTAAGAAAACCCCAAAACATTAACAGGATGTTGGCCATGAATTTGCAAACCCCCAATTCATGCGAATGAAATCCAGTACTCAGATGCGTTGCTGAAAGGTCATGGCAGACAGCTCCTGAAGCAAGAGGTTGCCACGTCATCTCAACATAAAGGAAAGTTCTCAAATTTTTCACAAATTCATGAAAGATTCGTAGCACAATTCACAAACTAAAAAACACAGCATAGAAACTGATGCTGATAAAGGGGGTTAGTTAGTGAAAATAACTGATTTGACATCATGATTTACGGAAGTTTTACCCAATAACATTCAGCAATCATTCAGTTTTACAAGATCCCAACAGGCAACAATCACCATCCTAAAACAACACAATCCATAGTTCCCTATCACTCAAAGAACTCGGAATCTTCCAAATCATACAGAATCAGGCGCCAAACCTAGGACAAAACGATCGATCCAAGATCCCTACCAGTTTCCAACGAACTCCCTAAGGCCTAAACTAGAGAGGGCCGCGCGCGTCGCGGGCAAAGAAAGAGAGAGAGAGGCGGGGCGTACCGATGGGGACGAAGGGGTTCTTGACGGGCTTCTTCCCCCCGAAAGGATACTCATCCAGCTGCGGCATCGGCGGTGGCCGCGCGCTGCCTCCCGCGGCGGCGCCTGAGCCCTTCTCCATTTGGGTCGCCTCGGAGGAAAAAAAGAAGAAGGGGAAGACGCTATTTTTTTTTTTTTGAGTTTAGGGAAGACGCTTTTCGGAACAGCGGTTTGCAGCAAGGCTGGTTGGCCGCTCTTTGGTTGGTCTGGGGTCGATGCGTAACCGTCCGATCGAGATCTGAGGGTGTTCATTCTCTGGGGTTTAGTCGGCGACGGAAATGTGCGTGTGCGGTGTTAAACGTGCCAACCAGGTGCACTTTATTCACGGGCACGATTGCGACCCAGAAATCTTTGAGGAATTTGGCACTAAAAAAACCTTAAAAACCTATTGATTTTGGCTGAGAATCCTCTCAATTTTTGTTGAGTGTTCAACGCAAATAGTTAAATACTACCCCCGTTTCAGGTTAATTTCTATTTTATAATTTTAAGACAAATTAGCAAGAACTTAATAGTATTCTTAGATATGTAAACAAAAAATGCAATATACGTATAAACAAATCGATAGAAGAAGTCCGAAAGTGGTTCTCGATTCCATTTTCATGAAATAAGGGGCCAACCAACTCATTGTGGCCGAGATCACGAACTCAATACCAGGAAATCGAAAGGGATAAACCCCCAGCCTGTTAAAGAAAGACAAATAAAACGAGAAACTGAAATCTATAAACCGGGAATTAATAACGACACCAAGAACTTTTCAGGGAAAAACACTTAGGTCTCCCTCCCTAACGTCCCTCGCGGATAACACATCGACGACCCCCGATCACGCCTCTTACCCCTTCCACCATCCTCTCTCTTCCCGTTGCTGCCGGCAGTAGGCTCTCTTTACTCAGCTCGTGCTGGAGCTTCATGAGGAAGGTCTTGACGCGTAGGAGTGTTGTGGTTTGGGATCTCGGCTAGAGGGTGGTGGTGCTCGGAGAGGGTGACGAGGTTGCTCTGCTGAGGCTCATACCATGGTGGGAGTTAGAGTGCATAGAATCCTCCCTTACTTTCAGGAAGAACGTGAAATTATTTGTCCTTAAATGGGAGCGGAGCAGGTTTGAAAAAGTATCTTAGAGTGTCTAGCGTTGGGCTAGGAGGGTCTCGTTGCCTCTGGCATATCCGGATGACACGAAGGTGTCGAGGTCGTCATACTCCTACTTCTTGCGAGCTGACTAGGCCAGATTTCCACTGACTATATTCTAGAAATATTTTTTACAAGGGACAAATAAAATAACAAATTCTCTTGGGCTTTCAAAAAATCACATACTTTTCAGCCTTCTTAATTGAAGTTATCTCTAGTAATATTCTGTTCTTAACCAACAAAGAGTTTAACACGTAAAGAAAGTTTTAATCCTTATAAGGAAACCTGACTCTCTTAGCACACAAATAGCCACATAGGTTTAAATGAGAAAGTTCCACATATGGGTCGCGAGGCATACGACTTCGGGTTTGTTGTTTCTTTTTTGGAAGTGTCTTGCCTATGATGTTTTTTGTCCGATGGATCTACAACATGAAACTTTTACGGACCTGTGACGGCATCCTACGGTTTGATGCGGATTGTGCGTCGTACGCCCGTCTGACAGAAAGCGTTGTATATATGTTTAGCATCACTCTTTCGTTTTCTATTTTTAGGTGGCTTCGTTGACTACTTTTGCTTGACTTTTAATAGTATTTGGATGTGTGCATCAACCCATATAGAGACCGGGTTATCTAACATTTGTAAAATGAGTAATATATTGGCTGTATACAGTCAAGCGATGCACAGGTCGGGGGTCTATCCTTCTTAAATTCAATATGCTAATATATTACAAGTGTTAGTGATTTTAAGTTTGAGTTCGGTTTTACATTTTGTAAATCGATACCTAGTTTCTCCTAGGTACCCTTTAATCCTTCAGGTACCTAACGTTGCACTTCAGGCTTGGCAGGATTTGTGCTAAGTGGCGTTACACGTCTGGTTGCTCGAACTAATCACGTTAGATCTAGAACCTACCGTTACACACCTGGTTAGTAAGCTAGCTCAGTAGTAGCACGTCGGAACCACTGGGCTGTTCCGATCGTATATACTTCCATATGAAGATCACAATTAAGCCACATTACCTTAGCTTCACCTAGCCTAATATTCACTTATTCTCTGTTTGTTTTAGAGACAGTTTTAAGTCATCTTTGCTTAACTAGTGGCAAGTTTGGTTATTTGTTGCTCAAGCCTGCAACCACCAACCTCACCTACTATAACGCAAACGCTCCACAGGGGCACAACACGTTGCCCTCAGCAAAATCGCGCATGAAAAAAAAAGTGCTTAAGAAGCACACTTACTTCTCCAACCGTCGTTTCACGGCGTCAAAATCAAGGGATATCGCCGCCGGCTATATTAACATACACAAATACACAATCTTAGAGTTTCCCTGGACGATCACCATTTGAAAACCTGAAACGTGTATACTTGATCCTGACCAGTTCGGTTGCGATGCTTCGATTGGCTGATATGTTAAGAATATATATTTGATCCTAGAGATGATGCCAGGTTGAAATCTAGATGACATATGAGATATGACTGAACTGTTATACTATTCATTTGAAAGCTAAAAATATAGTATTCCTCAGAAGATTTCACGTAGTTCAGAATAAGAATAAAGCTTCTTCAGCAACGGCTACATCGCAACCACCGGCACCTCTACCACCGCTCCTCAGTCCTTAGTCGCCATCACACCCTTCCTCTTCTTCCTCCCGACGTCCCAATCACTCACCATCCCTCCCAAATTTTTCGTTTTCTCTTCTGCATTGCACCAACCGTTAACCAATAAACCCTCCCCCCAATCCATCATTCGCCTCCCAGAAATCAAATCCTGCTACGCCTTTCGGGGCAAAGCTATGGATTTGGGCATTTCTTGGTCCGTAAGCGCCCTACTCCTTCACACGCTTTGCTAGTCGAAGCATGCTATCTCTGCCTATTCCTTTACTTCTTTGCCAACGCTAGGATTTAGGTAGCGCGTCTCCACTCCTAGCTACGTTAGCTCCCAAGAGATCAAACACCATCTCGGTTTTCATCTCTGAATCCTTCTTACTTGCACTTGCACTCCTGTACTGCACGCACTCCCTTACTCTTGCCCTCTCATCCTTCTGTCCTGATCATTCACGGCCCAGCTTCTCTTCCGTGGCGTCTGACGAAGCCTCGCCGCAGCGCGCCACCACGGGCTGCGCACTCTCGATCAGTTCAGGTTCAGCCTTGTCCTCTCTGTTTTGATTGCTCTGTTCATCATGTGCTTTGCTTTGAGGAGGGAACAACCTTATATATTGTCTACCTGGTTCTGACTGAATTCTCGATACTTGCAGTGGCTGCCATTCTTCCAGCACATGTATTTTTTTCTCATAAAGGGAGTGCAGCAAGGGGTCTGTTTGCCTTGGGCTTGACTTGAGCAAGGAATATTTTCCAGCCCTTTGATCAAGGAAAGGTATACTTGGATTGTATACTTTTAGTCAGAAGAAAAAAAAAGTTTCGACAACAACGACGAAGGCAGGTAGCCTGAGGCAGAAATCCTAGAAGAAAGATGTTCAACATAGTCTCTACATGGAACAAGAGGAGGAGAAGCAAATCACTTGATCAGTTAAATCCATGTGTGTAGAAGTCAATTGTCACTGCATGATCATCTGTTTCTTAAGTGAAACTTCTCAAGCAATTTGATCATCTGATCTTTGCTTTTGCAGGGGTGTACAAGACAGCCGAGCTGTGGCAGGTGAAGGAGCAAGGGAAACCGCTGCCCCTGCCCGCGCCGAGGAGGCGCAACTGCTCCATGGTGTTCACCCTCAAGGAGATGGAGGACGCGACCGGCAGGTTCAGCGACAAGAACCTCATCGGCAAGGGTGGCTTCGGCCGGGTTTACAGGGGCGTGCTGAAAGATGGGCAGGTACCTTCCAAACTTTCAGAGGAAATACGCCCTTGATTTCAGAAGATGGTGTTGGTTTTTGTCAGTTTGCTTTCCTGGTACGATTTTCAGGGTGCTCAGTATAGGCGAGTACTGGATATTTTCAGAGAAAACATACCATATAATTTCAGAAGATGTTGCTGGTTTTGTCATTTAACTTTTTCACATTAATTTCAAGATTATATTAATGTTAGCACCGATGATTCGGTTGAGAAGAGAACTTCCTATTTGGTTATATATATTTTTCTTGCCGATTAAACGATGTAGGACACACACACCTGACCTGAATGTGATAATCATGTCCAACAGGACAGCAAAGACAGGAGTGGTGTGACATTTGCTGTTGACATCCTTGTCAAGAAAAGTATCTGCCAACTACCAGTCAAATACATTAAAGCGTTAATTAATTCTAATGATATATATCTTAAAACCGAAGCTCTGGACATCACTAGCCGTACTGAATGCCATGTGATACTCTCTCTTTCAGTTTTGTAAATCTGTAGCCACCTTTACTCTAGGTCTCTAGCACCTGGTTTCAGTACAGCAGTAGCATTGTCTCTTCAGAACTTTGCTTTGGACCTTTAAAATGAATGAATGACCAATATGCTCGTTGCAATGTGAATGAATGAAGATTGTTGCCATCAAGAAGATGGACCTGCCGGTGTCGAAGCAGGCCGACGGAGAGCGTGAGTTCCGCGTCGAGATCGACATCCTGAGCAGGCTAGACCACCCTAACCTCGTCACTCTGATTGGGTACTGCGCCGACGGCAAACACCGGTTCGTGGTGTACGAGTTCATGCCCAGAGGCAACCTCCAAGACATTCTCAACGGTAGGAAACATCACCACCAACAAAGAATCATTCTTGAAAATGTCACCGAGTTACAGTGACACCTCATCGTGAATCTTGCAACATTTCTTCAGGTATCGGCGAGGTGAGGATGGATTGGGGAAAGCGGCTGCGGATCGCGCTGGGCGCGGCGAGGGGGCTCGCGTACCTGCATTCCAGCACCGCCGTCGGCGTCCCCGTCGTCCACCGGGACTTCAAGTCCAGCAACATCCTCCTCACCGAGCACTTCGAGGCCAAGGTTGATTTCAGAAACTGATGAAGCGTGTTACATGAGCTGCATTGCCTGATCAGACACTGACATTCCTGGAACTGTCATTTTTCCTTTGCCAGATTTCAGACTTCGGATTGGCCAAGCTGATGCCGCAGGACCTTGATCTATACGCGACCACCAGGGTGCTGGGCACCTTCGGCTACTTCGACCCTGAATATGCTCTGGTAATGTAATGGCCACGATCTTGCACACATTCAGACCCGGGAATTCAACTGTTTCCTGTAAATTTATCTGTATCCATGATGACCTGGTTCCTCATACTACTTCCATCTTGCAGACGGGGAAGTTGACCCTGCAGAGTGACGTGTACGCGTTCGGCGTCGTCCTCCTGGAGCTGCTCACCGGCCGCCGCGCCATCGATCTCAGCCAGGGGCCTCAGGACCAGAACCTCATCGTCAAGGTACACTGCCTACCCACACCTGCATGGCTGCATCCATCCGTTCGTCGCTGCGATCGATCGTGCTACTGATCATCAAGCTATTTACATGCGCTTCTTCAGATACACCAGATGGTGGGCGACCGGAAGAAGCTGCGCAAGGTGGTGGACAAGGAAATGGGAAAGGGCTCCTACACGTTGGAGTCGGTGTCCATGTTCGCCGGCCTCGCCGCGCGCTGCGTCTGCTTCGAGAGTGACGGCCGGCCGGCCATGCAGGACTGCGTCAAGGAGCTCCAGCTCATCATGTACGCAAACATGAAGATATGACCATGTTTTGACATCGGGGAGACGGACCCCTAGTTGCGATCTTTGTTTGGTTCAGTCCTGCAGTTTTTACTGGAGGATGAGGGGAAGATGAAGCAGAGAATGATACTTGTACATAATTTTATAGTAACTTTTCGTTGCGCCAGACGTTCTTGTGGATGGTGGTAGAACTGATTGCAGTCAGTGTCCTGAAAGTGAGGGCCTTAATTTGTGACGTCGGAAGCAAATGGTGTCTTGAGAAATTTATGATCATGTTTCGAGATCGAGCGTGGATTGTAGTTGCCATCTTTGTTTGATCCAATCTCGGGGTTTTTACCCGAGCCTCGAAGATGAGAAGGATCGATGAAAGAATATGGTGTTACCTGTACAAAGTTTTAGTAATTTTTCGTTGAGCTGGACGTTCTTGTGGTTGGTGGAATGGTGGTAGAGAATCGTTTCAGTCATGAAATGAGAGAGCCGATTCGTGGAAAATGAGTCTTGAGAAATTTGGCTCGCATAGAGTTTGGGGAGCGCCTAGTTGCCGCATATCGCGGATGTAGCGAGGGTCCGCGCACCCCTCTCCCCCACTTGACGCTAACGGGCCGGCCCACTTCCTTCTGTGTGGTTGGTTCTAATGTCTTTTTTTGTTTTTGCAAATGTCCTAAGAATTTTGAAGTTTTTAAAAAAGTACAAAAAAGGTGTATGAACAGAAATCATTTTTGAAAAATATTTAAAAAGTGCATGAAAAAAGTGTTTGAACGTAAAATTACTTTTGAATGGTTAAAAATTGAATAAAATAGTTATTTGAACGAGAAGTAGTTTTGAAAAAAGCATAAAAAGTCTATGAACGTAAAATATTTTTGAACGATGTTTTGTTTCAAAATTAAGAATTTTCAAATTTAAACATTTTAAAAACCTTACAATTTTTTAGTCTCAAACAATTTTATGTTTGAACATTTTTTCAAAATGTAAAAAAACATTACTAAAATTTAAATATTTCGAAAACTAAATGATCTTTTATTTTGAATATTTTTCAAGAACGAAGTATTTTCTATTCTTAAACATTGTTTTTAAAAATATCTTGAAAAACAGAAAATAAAAATAAAAAATAAAAAGAAATTGAAACATGACAAAAAGCAAAAACAGAAAAGAAAAAAAAAACAGATCGGACTTACCTGGGCCGGCCCACTCTGCCAATTGGTTCTTATTTATGATAAGTGCAGGGTGTGTCAAGGCAATCATCTTTTCGCCCTTTTGTTCAACTTGTGGTTGAACCCTCTCAGTTATTTTGTCGACACCGTGTGCATCGGGCTACATACATGGGTTGTGACGCATGATATTGTTCGTATGGGAATCTTGCAGTTACAATATGTGGATGATGCTTTGAACCTTAGTGAAAATGATAATCAGACAATTATCCATTTGAAGTTTTTATTGATTTGTTTCGAGAACATGTGTGAGGACTCAAAATCAACTACCACAGTCCACAAGAGTGAGGTTATATTTTTGGGTCAACCTCTCACATCTCACCAAGGTCTGAAATGTGATTAACTATAAAATGGAGGATTCGGTTTGTGTTTGTATTTGGTGGATCCGTTTGTATCTGATCTGCCTTTGTCTTCGTTACGTGTGTCCACAGTTTGAAAACTTTTGATCTACGCTTCTCTTCATCGGCGACGGTTGATGTTCTGGTGCGCTAGTCTTGTGGGGACTTAGCACGATGGAGGGTGATGACATCCGCACTGCTTCGGCTCGTTTTAGTGCTTGTAGTCGTCGCTAGGCAGGTTTACGAAGCTGGATGTAATTTTGGTTACTTCTTGAACTATCTTGCGAGTTGATGAATAGATGGGAAGTTTTATCCAGAAAAAACTATAACCGGAGGCTATATCGATACTTCTAATAGATCGGAAGTTTTATCCAGAAAAAACTATAAACCGGAGGCTGTGTCGATACTTCTGGGGTGTTACACTGATGCCACTCCGTATATACAACAGTCCAGACACACGGACATACACCCTCAAACGAAATGAACGACTGAAGGTTTATATGCCGGTACCCACAAGATGTCCAAAAACCCTGATCAGGTAGCCCTCTCGCGGAGAAGCTCCTCCAGATGGGCGTTCCTGGCGATTTCCTCCTCCACCTCCAAGGTCAGCACTCCCACCCTCTCCTCGAGCTGGCGCACGTATGCAAGCAGCATCTCCTCCCTCGCCGTCGTCTCGCGGCAGCAGTTACCGTCGAGGCGATAGCAGCCGCCCTCAAACTCTTGCTCCAGCATTCTCTTCTGCAGCTCGAGGCTCCCGGCCAAGATAGTCATCAGATGTGGGACTACCACCCCTTTCACGCCACCAAGACCCTCCTCGGTTTCTTCTCGATCACCTTGCGGACGTATTCCCTTGTCTTCATCGTCTCCGGCGTCGCCTTCGCAAGCTTGCTCGACCACGTGACACTCGTCATCGAATGGAAGGAACCGCCGTGCTGCTCCCGTCTCGGTCAGATCGAGCTCCTCGAAGCTCTCCGCGTCTTCCTTCGCGCTGAAGTTCCAGCCGCTTATCCGGCGGTTCTTGACGATGCTCGCCTGTCCCCGGCACGGCGACACGCACCGCGCGCCCCCTGCGGTACAGCCGCAGAAGCTCGTGACGTCCTGGCACCGTGCCTCGATGCTCGGCACGACACTGAGGACGTTGCGGACGAGGTAGTCCTTGGAACGGCAGCCCTTGAAGAATGGGTGCCGGAGAAGCTTCTCAGCGGATGGCCGCTTGGCCGGCTCCTGGCAGAGGCAGGAGGACACCATGTCCTTGAACGCCTTAGAGAACTTCTTCTTCTTGGAGTTCTCGGCGTCCTCCAGCCGAGCTCGGCTCGTGATCCTCAGCAGCATCGACTTGGACGGCGGCAGGTGGGAGAGCGGTGGCCTGCCGTGCGCGAGCTCGAGGGCCGTGATGCCGAACGACCAGATGTCCGCCTTGATGCCGTAGCCGACGTGCGAGTGGATGACCTCGGGCGCCATCCAGTACGGGGTCCCCGCCATCTCGCTGAAGTAGGAAGAAGAACCGAGCACGACCTGATGTGCGTGGATCAAGGGACCGGACAACGACGATGCCGCGGCCCGCGGGGTCTCGTAGATGGACGCGGAGACGCCGAAGTCGGCGAGCTTTACGGAGCCGTCGGCGTCCACCAGCACGTTCCCGGCCTTGATATCGCGGTGGATCCGGCCCTGCTCGTGGAGGTAGCACAGCGCGCGGAGGGTGTCCTTGAGCACCACCGCGATGCAGGGCTCCGGGAGGCCGTCGGGGAACCCGTGGGCCAGGATGGAGTGCAGCGAGCCGGCGGCCATGAACGGCATGACGACCCACAGGTGGCTGCCGACCGTGAAGGAGCAGTGCGCGCGCAGCACGTTGGCGTGCGACAGCAGCGCCATGGCCTTGGCCTCGCGCCACACGTCCTCGAGGTTCGCGCGGGAACGCTCCAGGTCGATGGCCTTGATGGCAACCGGCGCCGAGCCGAGCGGCAGGCACGCGGCCTTGTACACGACGGCGCTGACGCCGCTGCCGATCTTGCAGAGAAGGCGGTAGGACTCCGGGTTGAGCGGGTACTTCGCTTCGCCGCCAGACCCCACGTCGTCTGCCATGTCTCGGATGTCTGCGGGAGGACGGAGCTGATCGAGATAATGGATGTAGTAGTACGGAGCTCAGCGTGGCGTCTCGTATAGGCGAGAGCCTGTCGACTGCTAGCGGGAATTAAAGTGGCCGGCCTGATTGGAGCGTGCACAAGAGATGTCCGTGATCGCTTGAGGTTAGGAGGAAGATGATGTGAGAGCTGAGGCGTACGTGGTTCACTGTTTAACACTGCATGTGAAGTATGAAAAAGATAGGATTCTCACAGATGAAAGGAGATGGTGCTCACATGACATTTGGTGATGTTGTCGTGAATACATGGATTGCCGGAAAGAGACGGGTTTCTCGTGAACCTCCTAAAACCTAAACCTGTGTGCTCTAATTTTACATGGTGTTTTCTTTTTCTGTTTGAAGGTGAAGCGGCACTAAGGTCGTCAATTCATTAGATATGTTGCAAACGAATAGTAGGGGACAATGCATCCTCCTCTCACAATCTCGGCGGCAAGAGTGAAAGCCTCTCCCATCCAGGCTCCATCACAGAGCTCATGTATTTGCCTAGTCTCTCTTTGTCGCTCGGGCAGCCTCAACGGGGAGGGGAGTAATGGTGCCTCACCGCTGGCCAGTAGTTTAGGTTTCGTTTAAGAAGGGGAGTCAATATAAACGTTCACGGCTCCGTTATTGACTATTGACCTAAAAGTTGTTCGGGACATGTCTACTTGTTATAGGGTCATATGCTTAAGTCTCTTCAGTAAGTTGGACAAGTTGTTGGTTGGAATGATGAGAAAGAGTCATTGGAATGGTTTGTGAGTTATCGCTATATTATAGAAGAGATTAAAGAAGCAGACTTGAAATGCCCCAAAGTTCTAGAAAAGAGTTTATATCACTATCATCATATTCATTTCAACTTTATATAGAGAAAATACTCTTTTGAAGGTTTAACATGTGGATTTGAAATGTCCCGAACCGTGTGAAACTATTTCATATGATATTGGATTTATTACACGAATTTTATGTAAAGTGAAAAATCAGTCTGGGATTTAATGGGTCAAACATTGAAAGAGGAAAAAGTGTCGGAAGGGACATTGAATGCGTTAGGATTAGATATGACCATGGGAAGCCTCGCCCGAATTATTGGGTCTGAACCTATCCATGGGCCGAGGCTAGGACTAAGATTTCACCGCGCAAGTCGGATAGGCATGGTAATGTGTTTTTCATATTGACGTTTTTAGAAAGAGGCACGACCCAAAGGCCCAGGATTTTAGAGTAACAAGCCAGGTTTCGACCAGAAATATAGACACCAATGAATAGTCCTGCTCTGAGATTTTGATCGGGGGCTTTGTTAGGTCTGAAGCCCGGCTCGTCCCATGGTTAGGTATACCAAGGATGTACCCACCGACGGTGCGGCGGCATGGCCTACGGGCCCACTAGTGCAGCGGTACGCCGGTACCACATGCCTTCAATTTTTTTTGAGTAGTGTACTTCATTTTCTCGCGAAACCTAGCTGCCGCGTACCGATAAGCCGGCTCCGAGCACCCCCAACGGGCGGAATGGGCCGCCCAATAAGAGACACCAGCCAGATTCGTCCATTTGCTTTTCTTTTTTTGTTTCTTTTTTTTCTGTTTGCTTTTCTTTTTCCTTCTTCATTTATTTTTTATTTTTTGGTTGTTTCTTTTTTCTTATCCATTTTTTTTGTGTTTTTAAAATATATTTAAAATGTTCAAAACATAAATTTGTTCAAAAACAAAAAAAAAGTTCAATTTTTTAAACTATTTTAAAATTTGGTAATATATTTATATTTACGAAAAATGTTCGATTTTGAAAAATTAAAAAATGTTCAAATAGTCTTTTTTGTTCAAAACTAGTTTCCTTTCAAATAATCTATTTATTTAATTTTTAAAGACTATTTAATAGTAATTTTCCGTTCATCGACTTTTTTCTATCCACTTTCAAACAAAAAATAAAAATATTTTTTGTTCAAATGTCTTTTTTGTTCACTTTTTGAAATACTTTCAAATTCTTAGCATATTTGTAAAAACGAAAATAGAAAAACAGTATAAGCACTAGCTATGTGCCGGCCCATTTACCATCAGCCGGGGCAAAGAGGTGCGCACAGCAGAGGCTAGGAACGCCCCATTTGTTTTGGGTTTTTTTCTCACAGCAGGCCCCAGGCCCATACGGCCCAAAGTCCTGCCAGAGTACAACTCGTGTTGCGTGCGTGCGTGGCGTGTTGCTACCTGGCCGGCGCCGACACTGGCACAGACAAAAGCCCACGTTCTCCCCTCCTCTCCTCTATATATCCATCCGAGTCCTCCTCCATCCAGGGCGGCCGCGGAACAACCACGCCTTCACCAAGCCACAACAAAGGAAGGTCTCCACATTTTCCAATTCCATCGTCAACTTCAATCGATACTCGAGATTCCAGTTTCCTCCTAGTTCTGGGCATGGAGAGGTTCGCCGCCATGGTCGCCGGCCGCCGCGCCGCCACCGCTCCCAAGGAGGAGGGGGACGCGGAGTACATGCGGATCCAGCTGGAGGAGATCGTCATCGTCAAGGACGACGCGCTCGCCGCCGCCACCGCCGCCGCAGCCGCGCGCTCCCGCCCCAACGCCAAAGCCAACGCCAACGGCCAGTTCAGCACCGCCGCCACGCCCGCAACCACCGGCTCCGCACCCACCTCCATGGAGAACTGCGCGATGGCCGCGGCGGCGGCGCGCGGTGCGGGGGTTACGGCGCCACAGGGCGCGTGGTCGGCAGCGGCGAGGGGACCCGTCGGCTTCGACTAGCACGCTCTCCTCCCCGATCGATCGGTGTGCGCGAGATTCTCCGTACGTGTTCGTCGTTCCTATCTACTACAGTAGCATCGAAGATCGCGTTGCCGAACTCTCTGTAGTGTAGTTTTTTTCGCTTGATTTTTCTCGTAGTAGGTGCTTGGACCCTCAAATTGGAGGAGAGGGGATCGATTCAAGGATCGACACTTGGACCCTCAAAATTTGTTCTCTCGCTGATCGTGTTTATATATATGCTACGTCCTTGATCCGATGGATTTGGTTTTGCGGCGAGATCTGTTGAACGCGTCCTGCTTAATTTTCCTTGCATCTAATAGTTCGAGTTCATTCGTTAAGTTTCATCATACATTGCCACTAATCTCTTTGAGATGGTATTTCCACTAATCTCTTTGAGATGGTATTGCCACTGATTAGCCTGAGGATGTATTCATGTTGTTCATGTTCATGTTATTGCCACTAATAACACATCGCTGTGCTTACGGTTGTGTGTTGTTGTTGAGTCCTTGTTCCACCATCTCCTGTGCTGTACCTACGCCCTGTCGCTGTTGAGCAAATGAATAGCCAGCACATGTTTGGTGAAAACGCACATGGAACTATACGCTATAATGCTTATCAATTATTGATGTCTACTTTTATAAATTCCTTCCTGGGTAAATTTTTCATATGATCTTCACAATGCATGAACTAGTCTAAAAAAGATACTCCGTATTAGACATGTATATGCATCTTGTCTTGCCTCCAAGTCGAGACAGTCTGATCCATCTTCAAGACGCTACCGAACTAAGGAAATAAATCTATAGGGCAATCTTGTCCCAAATTTCACAGGATTTCTTCTTATCTGGGCACCACTTCTACCATGGTAGTAGGGGGTTCGGCACTTTAGAAGACTCCCTCATATGTAGAAACGTTTAACAGATAGATCGTTGTCACAATTTACTACCCAGGGAGGTCGGTCCAGGAGCTCCCGCCACTCCTCCCAAGACCGAACCCTAGCCGCCGCCTCCTCCCTCCCCCCTCCCTCCTCCCTCTTCCTCTCGGCCCTCTCGCCCCCCCCCCCCCCTGAGGGCGACGGGGCCGCGCACTCCTCCCGTGGCTGCAAACTCCGGCACCGCCTCCTCCCCCCCCCCCCCCCCCCCCCCCCCGTCGCCGCCGTCGGCAGGGGTCGTCGGGCTGCGCTCGGGCGACGCCGCCGGCGGCGGCTCTCCCTTCCCCGCGTCTTGGAGGGCCGGTTGGGGCCGCACCCTCCCTGGTGGCGGTGCTCCTCGGAAGCTCCCGGTCCGGCGCGGCCGGGTGGGGCTGGTGGCGGGGCCGTTCTCTGCAGCGTCGCGCCTCGAATGCGGATCGACGACGGCCGTTGTGCCCTGGCCTGGGCAGCTCGGGCTTCATATGGGCTCGGGCGGGCTCATATGGGCTTGGGCGGGCCAGGCGGACTTCTGCGGCTGGGTTGTGACCTGAAGGTGGAGGCGACGACATTGCGGGTGCGGGGACGACGCGCTGCGACATGCCTGTTGCAGCAGGGCGGCGGGAGCTTTACCGGGCCAGGTGG
This sequence comes from Poa annua, assembly GCA_026929855.1. NCBI lineage: Eukaryota > Viridiplantae > Streptophyta > Magnoliopsida > Poales > Poaceae > Poa > Poa annua. Next base: position 72,382,385 of record CM049432.1, on the reverse strand, counting down.
GCCTCCGGATGGCAACGGGTACCCGATACCCGCAAACCCGACGGGTACCCGCCTCAAATGGGGAGGGTTTGGGCTAGAAAAATACCCATGAGTATACTTAGTAGGGAAATGTTATACCCATCGGGTATGCGGGTGCGGGTATGGGGATGCCATACCCATACCCTTTTACCCGCATACCCGGGAGACCCCACATGTCAGTGGGTATGCCCCACATGTCATATGGTAAAACACATACCCCAGATCAAAATCAAACCCTAACCTCCTGCGTTGCGTCGCCGCTCCCCGAAGACATGTCCTTAGGCGACATGGAGGTGAGTGAGTCCGGCAAAAGCCGACAATCCAGCCGGAGAACCTGGCATTTTGTTGTTTACACGACTTTGGCGGGTACCCGACGGGTATCGGATACCCGACGGGTGTCGGGTATGGGGAAAATCTATACCCGCAGGCGGGTACGGGTACGGTTAACATGGAGCGGGTAGAGGTGCGGGTACGGGTATGGGGATGCCATACCCGCACCCGAACCCGGCGGGTGCCATCCGGAGGTGGGCCTAGTTTTGCTCCGACAACTTTGTCCGGTCGACTACCGCCTCACAGTGGTGGAGATTGTTCTCTCCCGTGGGCTTGCGACGCTGTTGTCCCTCGCTTCAGCGAAGTTGTCTGCTTCAGCTTGCAGACCGCCATCCAGAGCTCATGAAGAGACAACGAGGATGACGACAAGATCGTGGTAGCACATGCTGGTGGGCGGAGAAACTGATGGTGGTGCTCCGGTTGTTTCCCGATGTTTTGGGGACTCGGGCTCGGGAGAAATCCATGTTGACTCAGTTTGACACCGACGCGGTGCCGCCTTCGGGTGGCGCCATTCCTCGTTGGAGGGGTGTCGCTGGTAGGAGAAATCCGTGTTGACTCAGTTTGACGCCGACGTGGTGCCGCCTTCGGGTAGCGTCATTCCTTGTTGGAGGACGTCGGGGGAGCATGAATTCACCGTACATCGAGTGTCGGGGGAAACCCTAGGACCAGCTGGTCCTAGTAGCTGCGCCGTGTCGACGGTGCCCTTCTGGGAGATGCTACTTGGTATTGGACACATTGGAGCGATTGGAGCGTGTGAAAGAGCATTTTCCCTCATGTGTGGTTTTGGTAATTGAATGACAATCTCTATGGACTAATGTTTACATTGAGATATCCTTATAGATGTTGTCCATGGAATGGTGGAGTTCATGTGTTGAACTCTTGAAACTCATGTGTTGAGTGAAGCTTATTGCAAGCATGTCTTGAAGATTCAAGACATCATCTTAGTGAAGAAAAGATGAGTTGTGCAAGACCAAGAGAAGCTTTCTCGAAAAGATCCTATGCTTGGTGCTTGCAATGGATACATGAAGACGGAGCTAAGCGAGACTCTCCCATTGTGAGCATGGGGGAGTATTTGGAGAAGTCTTCATCAAGCATGTGCTTGGACGCGCAATCAAGAAAGATGAACCACTTGAAGAGATCAAGATAGTCATCATCCAACTCAAGTGGAATGCTCAAGGCAAAGGTATGATCTTGATAGGGCTATAGGATAGATAGGCGTATTATCAAGAGGGGCTCTCAAGTTAGTAACTTGATCACATTCTTGTGGAGAGCTCAAACCTTTGCATACTTGGCATATCATATTTCTTGGTTCTTATTTGGCTTTTATGTTGGTGAGGAATTAGAGCTTGGTTCATCTCCATGTCAAGCTCTTGTTCATCGAAATCGGTTTTACTTTGGACAACTTGTTGCATTTTTGGTGGCGGAAATATTGTCGGTTCTTTCGTGAGGAAAGTCCCACACCTTGCCATGTGTGGTGATTTTACTCTATTTGTTGGGTATTCTTCGTTGCTATCTTTCCAACAAAATTGGTCTCACCTCATTTGGAGTTCATTTGCAAAAGTTATAGCAGTTTTCGTTTCGATGTTCTGCTGATTCGGATTATTGGGGCCAGATATTCCGCCCTACCGGAATTTCCGGTTCCCCAGCTCATCCAAGAAAACGGCTAAGGAAAGGAGAAAAAGGGTTCTGACTCTAGTCGGAAATTGTGCTCGGAAATTTCCATATACCGAAATTTCCGAGTGCCCCCAGAAAAGTCCTCCAGAAATGGCTAAGGAAAAGTTTGGTTTTGCTTCTGACTCCAGCCGGAATTTCCGAGCTCTCTTAGACCAGAATTTCCGGGTGACCGGAATTTCCGAGTCTCTCTAGACCGTAATTTCCGGGATGACCGGAAATTCCGAGGCTCACTTATACCGGAATTTCCGAGTGTCGAAACAGCCAACGGCTATATTTCCTGGAGGGGTATAAATACCCCTCCCCTTCTTCCTCCTCAGCCAATCCAAGGCAGCACGACTTTCCCCTCTCTCCTACTCCATTGTTGACCTTGGAAAGCTCACTTCCCTCTCAATCCCTCCATTGAATCTTCCATATTCTTTAGGGAAGTTGAGAGGAGATCTAGATCTACAATCCTACCAATCCATCTCTCCTCTAAGTGAGGGGAACTTAGTTGATCTAGTTCTTGGAGTTCCTTTGTGGTTCTTCTTCTTTGTTCTTCCTCTCTTCTCCCCCTATAAGCATTAGTTGCTTTTGGTGGGATTTGGGAGTGAAGGATTCGACTCCTTTGTGGTTTCCTTTGTTCTTCCTCTCTTATTCCATCATAAACATTTGTTGTTGTGTTGAAATTTGAGAGTGAAGGACTTGAGCACTTCGTGTGCTCTTGCCATTGCATTTGCATCGGTTTGAGCCCTCCACGAGGATTCATGGTGGTATTACTTGTGAGCTTGTTACTCTTGGGTCTTTGGAACCTAGACGCCTTTTGTGGCCGGCCTTTTGTGGCCAAGACCTTTTGTGGTCACTTGAGAGCCCCCAATTAAGTTGTGGGTGTGTGCCTCAAGACTTGGGAGCCCCCAATTAAGTTGTGGGTGTGTGCCTCAAGAGTTGTACGGGATTCGATCTCCGCCCCAAAGGAGATCAATAGTGGAAGGTGAACTCGAACCTTTTGTGGTTGAGTCCATCAGGAGAAGAAGGTGAGCCTTTGTGGCGTTGCGGCTAACCTGTTGTGGTTGCGCACACCTCTCCAAACGAAACGTACACCTTTGGGTGGAACTCGGGAATACATCCTCGTCTCCGCGTGCCTCGGTTATTTCTATACCCGAGCTCTTTACTTATGCACTTTACATTGTGATAGCCTTCGTGCTTGAAGTCATATATCTTGCTATCATCTTGTTACTAGTATTGCTTAGCTTAAGTTGTTGGTGCACATAGGTGAGCCTAGTTTATATATCTAGGTTGTATGCTTGTTAAAGTAAACCTCTAGTTTTATTCCGCCTTTATCAAGCATACCGGAATTTCCGGGTCATTTGTGTACCGAATATTCCGGCCTCTCGGAATTTCCGGTCATTCTTGGACCGGATATTCCGGCTCCTCGAAAAAGTTTTAAATCGCCTATTCACCCCCCCCCTCTAGGCGACGTCTATCCGTTCAGCGTGGTGGAAACTTTAGAGGGCGCAGCGGTGGCGGGTCATCTTCGCTTCGTCGATTCGCCTTGTTCTTCGTTTCTTACTGTTTTGGGCATTGTGTTTGCTGTTGCCCCAGCCTGTGTGGTGTGTGGTGTTGTTTGTGTGTGCGGTTGCTCTCGGTTGTATGTTGGTTGTTTGCTTTATTTATAAAGCGGGGCGAAAGCCTATTTTGAGGATAGACACAAGGATTCTCTATGGGGTTAAGTATCTCTAGCAAAACTTTAGAAGACTCCCTCACTGAAAAATATCGGTTACTATACGGGTTGTGGACTGTGGTCATGTTAGGCAATAACAGAGCCCGTATAGCCGGCCTGGCCCATAACCTTTAAAACGCCCAAAACTGAAAATATCGACGACTATACGGGTTGGGGCTATTTTATGCCATAACGGACCCCGTATAGCCGGCCTAGCCCATAATATTTTACAATGGCATGTGAATCGAGCCCTGGCCTCTATTTCTACCTCGCGGAGGGCTCGATACAGGTCACAACCCGTGTCATTCTGCCGCCGCTCAGTGAATCCAAATCTGGCACCTCGCACTCTGCACGACTAATTCCGCCGCCGCGTAGATATCCTGCACCGCCCTATGGAAGCATGGTGCCTCCATCGGGTGCGGGGGTGGCCAGGTCCGTCGATCCCCGACCTCGCGCGGCGAAAACGGCAACGACTACGACGAGGAGCGGAAGCGGCTCATCGCTTTGACGTTGCTCAAAAGTCCGCCACCTCGCACTCGCCACAGGCGATGAATACCTACCCGTCGCACCGCCATGTGGCCATATGGTGCCTCATTCGGACGTAGGGGCGGCCAGGTCGGCCGCTCCCTGATCTCGAGCAGCAATGGCGACGCCTCCGACGAGGAGCGGGAGGCGGCGCATCGCCTCCGCCACCACTACAAATTACAACCGGTCGCCGCTGCATGCCCTCCTCTCTACCGCACGACGCCGGAGTTCGACCGCCGCTTCGAGGTAGGGAGCTCCTCCGGCACGTGAATACACACATCAAAGAGGGGGTAGAGGAGGAGCTTCTGATCAAAGGCTACGGCCCGACAACGTTCTCCTCAACCATCAGACCGGCGAATTTTGTCGATTACTCCACCGTTGTTTTCATCGCCGCCATGCTCTACGTACGCACCGAGCGGGAAGGGGAGGAGCTCCGAAAGTTTCGACGAGACAAGGACATCGACACCCCTCCTCTCAGAGCACGGGGTCGCCGGCGAGCGCACGGAGCATGAGAAGGCCGAGGTGTGGCGCCGTGTAGCCGATGCACATGACACGGTCTTCATCGGCCTCGCCTCCGACGTGGAGTGAGCGTTGTTGTCGCACAGGACGTGCTTGATGTCTACGCACGCTTCTATTCTTGTAGACAGTATTGGGCCTCCAAGAGCAGAGATTTGTAGAACAGCAGCAAGTTTCCCTCAAGTGGATCACCCAAGGTATATCGAACTCAGCGAGGTAGAGGTCAAAGATATTCCTCTCAAGAAACAATAAGTCTCTTGTGTCCCCAACACACCCAATACACTTGTCAGATGTATAGGTGCACTAGTTATGCGAAGAGATAGTGAAATACACGTAATATGGATGATTGTAAGTAGTAATTGCAATCTGTAATAAAAATGACAGCAAGCAAACATGTAGCAGAACTTGTTGGAAACGGTGTTTCGATGCTTAGAAACAAGGCCTAGGGATCCTACTATCACCAGTGGACATTCTCAACAATGACATCAAAGTTAAATAAATAAACACTACTCTCAAACACTCTCATGTTGGATAACAAACACCATTCAATGTGTAGGGCTACAAGAGCACCCTCAAGTCGGACTAAACCAACGCCAACAATATCATAAAGGGAATCACACATAGTGCACACATTGTCACCATTACACACGTGAATAACCCCAGAGTTCATATTAAAGTAACCTCTAGCATGCATAATAGACAAAGAGTAGCATCACATATTCAACTAGATTACAAAGCTCATGATCACATGCAAGATCATATCATGGGAGAGAGAGATAACCACATGGCTTCCGTAGATCCCGCAGCCCCGGGGGAGAACTACTCACTCCTCACCATAGGAGTCAGCAACGGCGATGGAGATGGTGGTGCAGTCGATGAAGATGGCTCCGGGGGCAATTCCCCGTCCCGGCAGGGTGCCGGAACAGAGACTTCTGTCCCTCGAATCTTGTCGGTGATGGAGGCAGCGTTCGGGACCAGTGGAGGAAAAATCGTCTAACCGTCAAGCGTTTTTTAGGTCAGAGGGATATTTATGGGCGAAATACCTAGGTCGGTGGGCGCCCGAGGACGCCACACCACCTCCCGGCACGGCTAGAAAGGCAACCGCGCCACCAGGTGATGTGGGCTCCCCGGGGCCCGTCTTCGTCTTGTCTTCGGTTTTCCTGCACACATATTTTCCAAAAATAATTCCTGGTTAGCTTGTTTCCAATTTGGCGGATATTTCCTTAAGAGCTTTTCTGAAACCAAAAACAACAGAAAACAGCGAACTGACACCGTGGCATGTTGTTAATAGGTTAGTCACAGAAAATGCATAAAACTATACACAAAATATATAAAACATGTAATAACATGATAAAACATAGCATGGAATACAAGAAATTATGAATATATTGGAGACGTATCAGTGCTCTGGTGAGCCAAATTTTGTAACTAGGGCTAGGGTGGCGACGCATTTAGGATTCGCTGATTTTTTTAAATAATACATTTTTTTATTGCAAATTCGGAAAATATTGCGCATAAACAGGATTTTTCAAAAATAATACGGCCTCGACCCGGAGCAGGCCGAAAAGGCCGCGTCGGCCAGCAGAAAGACGACCAGGGCTCGTCGGCCCAGAGCAGGCCGAGCAGGTCTCGTCGGCCGCATCTGCGCGCGTGCAGGCGCCTGCCACGGCCTGCATGGCTCTGGTCGGCCCAGAGCAGGCCGAGTAGTCCCTGTCGGCCCAGGGAAAGCCGAGGGTTGCATGCAGCCGTTTCTCGCGCTTCTCCCGCCTATTTTTCCCGCCGCCTATTTCTCCCGCCACCGATTCGCACGCGTTTCTCCCGCCAGCCGTTCTCGCCTTTTTCTCCCGCCACCTATTCGCGCGCGTTTCTCCCGCCAGCCGTTCCCGCCTTTTTCTCCCGCCACCGTTTCCCGCCCGTTTCTCCCGCCTATTTCTCCCGCCACCGTTTCCCGCCCGTTTCTCCCGCCACTGTTTCCCGCCTGTTCCTCCCACCACCATTTCCCGCGACCGTTTTCACCTCAATTGTCCTATAAAAACCACTCTAGGCTAAGCGGGGTACTCTCAAAGAGCGCCAGCATGGTGTGTATTGTACCTTGTGAGAAGTGTGTGTCCGGCTTTCATATAGCCGCATCCGAGCATCTAGCTAAGATTATCACCTATTTGAAGGTAGATGGTAGGGAAGTTCCACTTGAAGAAATTATTGGTAGTGAGAGACATCTCGCTTTGCTTGGGGCTAGGCTATGCCGAGATGGGTTTCCGTATAGGACCACAGAACAAATCCGTGCTGAAATCTTGAGGCTTGCAGATAAGTTCGATAGGCATGTTACCAATGAGCCGATTCATCGAACTCAAGACATACGTGAGAGGTACAGTCGTTCCTTTCTCTGGGTATACTCCAGCGATGATGACGACGATTTCATGCCGTCGTCAAAGGAAAGGGGGCGTTGAAGCACTGCGTAAGGGCAAGAAGAAGAAGGCAGAAACATCCAGCAAGGGTGCGGGAAAGAAGCCTGAATCATCATCAAAGGGCAAGGGTGCTAAATTTGCGGATGGTGCAGGCTGCATTGATGGGAGATAGGTAGAATCTTAATTTGAGTTATGTTGTATCTTTCTTTGAGTATCGATTAATTAGTAGTTGTACCTTCATTTCCTATTGTTGTGTGGTGTGATCGGTATGTAATCGAGATTTGTTGTATCTTATCTTACGTATCAATGTATACCGGTTACGGACATATCAAATATTGCTACATAGGTAGAAATAAATATAGTACATAACGATACATAATGTGTACTACATAATGGTACATAGGTAGAAATATGTCTAGTACAACATATAGATAGAAATAGATCGTACATAAAAGTAGCATACATATATCTCATACATAGGTCTTACGGTACATGGAAAATAGCGAACATATGTCTCTGATACATAAGTAGAGTCTCAGTCATCGCCTCTGCCACGACGTGGCGGATGTGGCTGAGGAGTGCTCCATCCTAACCGATGGGGTGGGCGGGTGACTCGTGGAGGAAGCAAAGACCCGTCATCTGCCTGCTGTGTATCCTGTGTGGGGGGTGGAGGAGGAGTGTTGTTGTACATGTTGAGCCACTGGGTGTCCACATCCGCATCGGGAAACACGTCCTGCTGACTCGCCCAACCCGACGCACCCGAGTAATGCTCGGAGATAGTAGGCCCCAAGTCAAAGTCGAATTGTGCTAGAATCGAGAAATTTTATGTAACATGTTATTTTGTAAATAGTTTGAATACATGATAATGTAGTAGTACGAATCGACATACCTTGTGGTGGACGAGGATGGAAGCCGGTCCTGGGGCTCTGCTGGTACTCCGAAAAGGGTCGCTTCTGGTAGCCCCAGTGGGGCTCTGCTGGTAGGCCCCCTGCTGGTAGCCCCCAGCGGGGCTCTGCTGATAGCCCCCTGGTGGTAACTCTGCTGCTGCCAGCCCGAACCTCCAGGCTGGTCAGGTGGAGGTGGTGCGACACGTGGACGCGGGTGATGTCGGTGTGCCTCCGGAGGTGGCTGCACGTTACGCCGTGCCCGGCGTTGAGGCAGCTGCGTGGACGGATGCGGGGGCCACTGAGAATCCTGATCAATCGGCTTCAGAGTGTACCAATTTTTTTTACTAGACCTGGACCATAACGCATGCACCCCGACAGTGTGTGTTTATGCATTTAATCGCAAACACTGTGCCAACCAATCTTTTAACTGACTAACAGACCAATTTTCAGGGTCAGTCAGATCCAACTCGACGTGCTCAAACTGACTCATGTCCATCCCATACTCATTTTGCTTTACTGAACCGGCACCGTAGTAGAAAACAAAATTTACTATGTTCGACATAATTGCTCACCTAAAAAATATTAAAACGCATAAAATATTAATATCACATCGTACCTAAAATTCTACCGAAACTACTACATAATTAAAATACACAGAATTAATTTTACCAGATTACATAAACACGAACCCTAAGCCTAATCTAAGATTAAACACAAACCCTAACCCTAATGCATGAAACTATGGCGACGGTAACTACACACTACTACAATATCAACTACCAGTACTACCATACTAACTACAAATCCATCCGGACTAACTACACCCAATCTACAAACTAATGTAGGAAAAATGTCTTACCTTTGAAGCGTGACAGCAGCACAACCGCACCAGCCGGAGCAGCGCACCACCGCAGCACCTCGTGCCTCCACCGGAGCACCAACAGAGCATCACCACGAGCACGAACACCTCCAAATCCGCACCTCCAAATGCCACCAAATCGCCTCCACAACCTACCCCATCGTAGATGAGCCACCCCACAACATTAGGAACACCCTAGAAATAATTTTTTGTGGCTAAATGAAACAAATCGCGGGGAAAACGGTGCTCTTTTTTCGGGTAAGGAAGAACAGGAGAGAGAGGAGAGAGCCGGCGCCGCGAGGAAGAAGGTGCGCTGGGTCTTCAAGGGTCCTCGTCGGCCCAGAGGAGGCCGACCAGCCCTTTGACCGAGACGTGGCCGAATCCGAGCCACTCGATGCCGATCAGGCAGTCGGCCGGGCCCGTGACCTCTCTGCGCTCTCGTCGGCCTGCTCTGGGCCGACCAAACCCGCTCGGTCTGCTGTGGGCCGACGCAGCCGATTCGGCCTCCTCTGGGCCGAGGCTGCATTATTTTTAAAAATTCCTATTTCTGCACAATATTTCCCGAATTTCTAATAAAAAAAGTATTATTTAAAAAAAATGTGCTTTAGGATTCCACTATGTATAAAAACTCTTTTTTTACGTTATGTATAAAAACTCTTGATCATATTGTTTTGCCGCGAATGATGAAGAACTGGTGATGATCATGTTATATTTATAGTCAACTTACTATTTGTGTTCTACATGATGCATTTGGATTGTTAGCGGGAAAGTATGAATTGTATACGGTGGATACATGCCCGCATTTTAAGGGTTCTGCTAGAGATATTCTTATCAGACAACCTGTAGCCTTCAGATTGGTGAAACTTGATAGGAAGATAAATGAGAAGAGAAATAAAATTGGCAACTATTCTATTTGAAAGTTGTAGCCAAGTCACACAATTTTTTACCTCCGAGTTATCCGTGAAAAAAGTTTGACCCTTCAAATTATTCAAATATGATACGGCACATCGAATACTAAGCCATCCTGAATTGAGCAAATTAATATCTATGAATCAATCTCTGAAGCATTTGACACAATTGAAGCTAAGTGTAGAACGAACTTGCGAACTAATCAAACATTGAAGTGTATTCAATCGTATTACATGCTCATGTCTAAATTTGTATCTACACACAATTTAATATACGTACATACTTATTTTGGTACGAATCTAAACAACCTATATAACACCTGTAACCTCTTATATTCTGAAACGGAGGGGCTATATACGATTTAGAAAAATCTGGAACATGGAGTATATCTTGACAATTTGGTTTGGTACTCTTCTCAAATTTAGAAAAAAAAAGGTCTTTGGTTTTTCAAAGTTGAGCTTACATGTTTTAAAGGTTAGTTTGGATCTTTCTTCTCCATTCACCTCAATAATATATACTTTTTCCTTCGTGAAGCATAGGATAAGAACGCACGCGCAACAATCTAACTCTATGAACACCTTAAAAAAACTAAGCCGGTGATCAGATCGTCTCGTTATTGATGGCAACATCTTCTTTAGCTGAAAAATATTTCGTCTTAATTCAACACATAAGTGTGAGACTTGTTGTTTGAATTCTGATAGGCTACACGTACAACCACCCATACAACTCTAGGTTGGTTCGTTATGCCATTAATTATGTACTTAGAATCAGAGATGTAAACAAATCAGATTGGAATTTACCTATACCATCTCGTTTATCATATTTTTTCCTCAAATTCGGATCAGATCGCATAATGAACAACCGCTGATTCAGGCGTAGATATATATGATCACGGATTCAGAACGGAAACAGAAAAGATTCATGGTGGAAATAAAAATTATCAGATCGATACATGCATATGTACTTCGTCATCCCATATAATAAAAATAATGGCCTATAATCTGTATAATGACCATGTAAGTTAATCGTTGTTCAACGGATGAACTCCACGACTCACTAACTACAAATTATGCTCTATTAGTTTAAACATTTCAGTAAAAATCAAATTATTTGTATTATAATGATCGGATAATCCTAATTAATTAGATGAGAAAAACAGAGAAGGGAATCCGTTAGTGCGACATGTCTCCTCACTATTTCCTTATGATCTTTGGAAAATGCTTCTTTCTTCCCAATCGATCACAAATTGAATCGTAGGCAATTTATTTTGTGGGGATAATATCCTTGGTTTGAAATTATAAAATATTCTTGATATTTCAGTGTGCACTACATACGAAATTTAACAAGTGAACCAACACACTAAATATACGTATGGATACATGCAATTTTGAAAGAAAAAAAGAAGAGCTATACATAATGCTGAATGAAGAGAGTGGAAATTAAGCTATGGTAATCCAGACACAACAGTGATTTCTTTCTCCAAAGGTTGACATAGATTCCAAAAAACACACATGAAATGGTTACATCTCGCACGAATCTGGATCAATTCACAAGCAAGCGGGGCCCAGTTGTCAGCGGTTCCCACAATGAGTCCACGAACCTCTGACTGGAGCTATTCCAAGCGTGCACCCAAACAGTAGCACGCACAGTCGTACGAGATCTCAGCTCCAGCGGAAAATCCAACTCCCACTCCCCCCGCCCCCCTCGCCTCCCTGTCGGAATCCCGCATCCATCCACAGCTCGCCGCCCTCGCCATGGCGCAAGGCACCGCGCCCTCCGCAGCCGCCGGCGGAGGCGGCGGGGGTGTCTTCTCCACACCGGTGGCGGTCGCGACGACTCCCCCAGGCACCCCCCGCGCGCCGCCGCCGCCGGCGGCGGCCCCCTCCGGGGGGCACTACGCGGTAGAGCTCTACTTCGACCCCGCGCTGGAGAACCAGGTGCTCAAGGCGTGGAACGCGCTGGCGCGGCGGCAGCTCAGCAGCCGCCTCATCGACACCGCGTCCCGCCCGCACCTCCCGCTGCTCCACCTCCCCGCCGCCGCGCTGCTCCCCGGGGACCCGCTCCGCCTCGCGCCGGCGCTCCGCGCGCTCGCCTCTCGCATCGACCCGCTCCCGCTCGCGCTTTCCTCGCTCGCATCGCCCCCGGCGTCGTCGTCGTCCCTTGACGCGGGGGTCCTCTTCCTCTCCCCCACGCCCTCGGCAGCGCTGCTTGGCCTCCACGCGCAGCTCTGCGAGCTGCTGCGCAAGGACGCGGGCCTTGAGGTGCCCGACGGCTTCCGCCCCGATAATTGGGTTCCACGGTGCGCCGTCGCTGTTGATGTGCCACGCGGCCGGATGGCCGAGGCCTTTTGCGTTCTCCGTGAACTCAAGCTGCTCCCCGTCTCTGGGTACGGGATGGACATTGCACTGGTTGAGGTCGCGCCGATCGTCAGGGAGGTCGTGTCCTACCCGCTCGGTGGCAGCGGCGGCGTTGGAGCAGACTAAAAGGTAATAATCTTATCACCCTCCCTAATTTCACCTTGTTTAATCTTGGATCTTGCTGTGAGATTTAGACTGTTAAATTTTGCGATCTGATTTTCACTACAAGTTTGAAGTCTTAAAGATGGATAGGATTTTACTATCAATAATGCTAGACTTACGGGCAGTTTTCTACGGACAAAGGCTTACGGATTGAGGTCGAGTGGACTAATGAGGCAGATATGATAAGAGTTTCTCATTTGCCAATAACTCATTACAAGATGCACAAATTTGTTCAATCCCACTGAAACGTCAAATTTTGAGTCGGTCATCTCGCACTTAAATATCTGTTTGTGTATCTAATATCATCATCATCATCATCATCATCATCATCATAACTTATAAGATCTAATGTTCAATTTTTTATTTGGCTTAGACGTTAGTATTAACACTCTCCATAGAGTAGGTCAGTCAATCTAGTCACGCACTGAATTATTAAATTCACGAAATTAGTTAGAAAATTGCTAATGTTTGGTTCCATTGCTCATAATTCAAAATTTGATGTAAGGTTAGTCAAAGTGGGTGATCAAACTTTATAGGATTTTGTTACATTTGGAAATGTAAAGTGATTAAGTTGAGATTGTTGAGTGGTAATTTAATTTATTTTTGTCGTGTTATATAGGAAGTCAAGTCACCATTCTTTCATTTTTTTACTTTGATAACATGTTGTTCGTCGAATTAATTGAAAACATATGTGGGAAAATTACATTATAATGTACTTAATGTTGGTTCCTTTTCCCCATGAAAGACACACATAAGTTATTTTGGTCCCCGTGTTCCTCAAATTTTGGGTGAATCATCATCTTGTATCTTAAAAGTTATTTTGGATATCTCATGATCATCATCATCAGATCTACAGGTCAATTGCACACTTGTAGCATCCTAAGTTCTTCAATTCAAGCAACTGGTTAGTGGAAATTGCTAATATTTTGGTACTCAAAAGTCAAATTATGCAGCAAGGTAGGAAGTAAGGTTAATCAAAGTGGGTTGATCAAACTGTATAGTCATTTGTCACATTTGGAATTGTGAACCGTGAAGTACTTAAAATATGACTGTTGAGATTAAATCCATCGTTTCAAACATGTATTTTGTCATGTTTAATCCATAGTTTCAAACATGAGATTTTATCCCTTATCTAATTAAGTGAAAATAACTAAGGAAAAATTAAATTGTGATGGCCGTAGATTTGGTTCGCTCTCTCCGGGAAAAGGTAATCCGTCAGTTACCCACAGAAAAAAAGCCACTTAACATTATGAAAACTCCACCAAACAAAATTCTAGATGTTTGTTAACTTAACTGACCTCTTCGTTGAAAAGACTGAAGTGATGACTTCAAAAATGAATCAAATCGGTCAGTAATTACTTAATTTCCTCACTATAAATAAAACGTTGAAACATGTGGTCTTATTGTAGCAAATGGCACCCTTAAATCTTAGCACTAAATTATCACATTAGTCCCTCAAAGAAAATTTCTGCTAGTCCTGCACCCTTTTCCTTCTCTTTGCCCATGGAAGTGACAGTTGCAGTTTCTTCAAAGACAAAGACAGGATAAACAGAAATCAGATCTAACTTTTCCAAATGGAAGACCAAGATGCATTCCTTAATTTCAAGAGAAATTTTGACTTGTTTCAACGCTTCTTTTATCTATTGGCCACTACCACTTGAATTTTGACACAAGCAATTTTGTCCAGCCCATCTGATATGCAAAGTCAATTTGGCTGCTCCAGAGCTAAAACGTCCGGTTATGATGGTTAGCTGATAAAAAAGTGTCAGTAGTGGACCTAGCAATGATATGACTCCAGCTTTCATATGTGCAAAAAAATACTATATGAAAGAAGCAGTTTACCAGTGGGACAACCAAGTAGTTGTACATTAAGAGTATGGGGAAAGTTGCTCTAGTAAAAGGTGGTTTGGATGATCTTATTACTCTTTGTTATTTCTTCGCTCTTATAATTTTAGACTGCGTAATTTTTCCTTTTTATTTATCTTGAAAATTTCTTCAAGTCTCTAGGATACGTGGAGAGCATGATATCTTTGTTTTTGAAATTTGAACTTATTAGGTGTGTTCTTGTTTGTAAGATGGTACATTAGATAGAGACTCTGTTTTTTGTATTATAACACCCCAAAATTCTATGATTGGAAGCCGCCAATCTAGAATTCAGTATTTTCTTTTAGCCATCTCAGTCTAGGAATGTATGATATCATTGACTAAAACTATCAGTGAGTATCTTTGTAGAGCATACACCTGATCAGTTGGCTGTTAGACAGCGGTTGTAAACTCAAGTTTACGACAATACTTGGAGCAGTAGCATATGCATGTCTGACTTGCATGTGCAGTTGCAGAATAACCAAGTAGCTAACGTGATACTTATACCTTTTTGTGTGCTACATTTGAATAAAATGGGGGTGCCGAGTACCAGCCTGGGCAGGCTTCAGAGATTGCACCAGTATTCTAGTTTTGTGGCCGATATCAGAAAAAAATATATATACATGGTGTCTATATTTCGTATTCAGTGTTGTTCATAATTGCTGTTGGTTGAAGTTAGAGATCAGTGGCATGTTAAACATATTGATCAGAGAATGCTTCTTAGATTTCCGGTAAAAATGTTAGTTTGAAGGCATATTCAGAAGTTGCACATGTATTCTTGGCAGCGAATCTAATTCATTAATGTTTGCAGGTGTTGTTGTAATTTGTACAATGTGAAGATTGTCATGGATGAACAATCATATTTAGCAAGCGCACCATATGAGATACTATTGGCATTTCCTTGTCCAATTTGCGCGGAGCATGAGAAACTAAGTCAGAAAGAAGGGTAGATGATCATACTGTATCATACCGTCTACAGTATTGTCTGATTATTTTCTTTAATCTTTTGGTTGATAATATTCCCCTCAGCTGTAGAGACTTCACAAACTGAAACTGCTACCTATCTTCAAGTTCATTGTAATGCATTGTCGGTTGTATGTCTTGAGTTGAAAGTACTTATGCCTTTCTTCTTTCCGTCTCTGGATTTGTCGACATTGTACATTATTGGCTAAGTATATTAAATGGGACTGATGCCTTGATCTTTTATAGTAGTAATTTTAACAATACTGTCCCCGACTAGATGGCAATACTGATGGTTGATGTTTCCTGTCAAACCAGTACATTGCAGGCCCTTTCTTTTAAACTAGGCCGAACATTATTAGCCATACTGCATATTTTTGCACAATAAATCTGAGGAAATCATCCAGGTCAGGCAACTTCACATCACCGCGTGCATTTTGGCCGGCGTTGGGCGCGGGCACAAGAAAACGGCACATCGAGATGTGCCACCGACTTGGCTAGTGTTTGGGCGGGTCGACTAGTGGAGTCGTTTACTTGGCTAGTGTTTGGGCGGGTCGATCTAATGGAGTCATTTCAGTAACTTCATGAAGCTAAAGTCTCAGTGACTTGCCTCATTATCAGATTGATCCACATTTCAATTTATTGTTTAATTTAGCATTATGTGAAAGTTTAAACACGTTTGGGTTTGTGATTAAATAGCTTTTCGTGTTCAAATATATATACAAAAAACAAAAACTATACATTCAAATGGATTGAAAGTTTCACATAATACAAAATGAGACATTTATGAGTTATTGGATTTTTTCAAGAAGTTCTAAAAAGTTTAAAATTTTAAATTTGAACGTGGGTCAATCTAATATGTTCGATTATTGGTAACTGATTATTACTCTGGTGTACCTTAAGGAGGATGATGGCTGCTGTGGATACCACTACCGACATTGATTGGTACTACTTCCTCCGTCCCAAAATAACAGTCTCAAATTTGCTCAAAAGTGGCTATAAGGCTATCGAGTGGAAAATGCGGAAGTGTCTCTCTCTGGAGTTCCAGTGCTCCCTCCATTTAAAAGAAATATGAAAAACAAGTTTAGGAAATTCTGATTTTATGTAGACAATTATCTACAAACATGTAAAATATGAATTTCAAATATGCTACACAAAATAACAAAATTGTTAACATAGAGATTTGAAAACATGCATACTCGTACCCACTCTTATCATTTTTGTGTATCTCAAAATATAAAGTATTTGAAGTTATATTTTACATGTTGGTGAAATATTCCATTAGCTACGTCCGAATTTATTATAAGGATTTGATGAAAATTATAAGTATGATAATTTATTTATTATTTAATTGGAGTGAGCACTTTTTTTTATGGCAACTACGGCAGGCTAAAAGCCTGCCTGAACCTTTTTTATAATTTTTCAGTAACCTTACAGAAGCTGAAGCAAAACGGGAACCTACTAAGGTATGCTAAAGACTATAGGCAGAAAAGCTTTGAAGCTGAAGATACTATAGGCTAAAAGGTAACAAAATTACAAACCGAAACGAGAAGGCTGCGGCTATAAAAATGCAGCAAGGTTAGAGAACCTAATACTCCAGTCAAGAAGCAGTTGTTTGTAGTCCGGTTTAGAGCAGCGGAAAGACCAAAGAGCAAGATCCAAGGAGCATCTTCGCATGACAGTTGATATAGGCTCGATAATTCTGTTGAAAACCTTTGCATTTCGACGTTTCCAGATGTTCCAAAGTGCAGCGATCAGCACCGTGGATCGTCAGGGTAACTTGGGAGTTTCTTCTTTCGCCCCTCTCGTTACCCTCGTTCGCTCCCGCGAGCGACGGGGGAACCCTAGCGCCGCCACCTCTAGCCCGCCCCCCGCTCCTCTCCTCCCCTCGCCGCCGCCAGACGGCGTCGCTGGCGGCGGCGAGGCGCCTCCTTCTCCCTCGCGTTGGGCTCTCGGTGCGGGACGAGGGCGTCGGCGTGGGCGCCGCGGTGTGCTAGGGCTGCGGCGGCACGGCTGCTCCGGCGGCGGTGTGGCGGCCTGCGTCTGTGTGCATCCAGGCGGCGGCGCTTCGCGGCGGCGGCGGCTAGGTGGCGCTCTTCCTCATTCCTGTGGCCAACCATTCAAGGCCATGGCGGCGCCCCTCGGTGGAGGACGGAGCCACTGGCAGTGGAGCTCGACGGTGACGGCAGTGGGGACAGCACCTTCGACGGCCGCGGTGAACTCGGGATCTGGCCATGGAGGGTGCTGCTAGGCCCAGATCTGAGCCCATTTGGGCTCGATCTGGGTTTTGCGGGCCTCGGCGGGCTCACGTCCACGGGTCTTCCTGCAAGATGACATCGGCCACCTTGGCGCTGCAGCGCGGCGGCGGGGCTACTCGGGCCTGATGTGGCCAGGTGTGCTGATCCGGGCCTGACCGGCCCTGCTACTGCGTCCGGTCGGCGACCGTCCCAGGTGGGTGCGGTGGAGAACGGGGTTCTCCTCCTGGTTGCGATGTCGACCTGTCGGGCCGTGATCTATCGTAGGCCTCACTCAACCGTCATGGTGACCTTCGCGACTTGGTGGCGTCTCGGTTTGAGGTTGCGGAAGCCGGGGCGGCGGCCCTGGAAGGTGGGCTGCACGGTCGTCTTTTCGGCAGGCGACGTGGCGGTGGTGGTGGTTGGCTCTTTGGCCGTTTGGACGGCAAGGAGTAGGCAACGAGGGTTCCTGGTGTGTGTGGCGCTTCGGCTTCGTTTGCTCCCAGATCATGTTCTGGTGGCCAGACACGACGATTTTCAGACACGGTGCTAGGGTCCGAGCGAAAGTTCTGCGCTTCGGCGCCAATGGTGGCGATACCTGCGGGTACCGTATCCCTCTTGGGGGCGTTGTTGTGGTACCTTAGGCCTGTTAGGACTCCGGGAAAACCCTTGATCTTCTTGGTCGCGATGATGGTGGCGTGCTACGTCATTACTCTCTTGGGGGCGTCGTCGTGGAGTCCCATTTGCACGCTATGTTGTCGTCGGTGGCATGTTTGGTTTTCCTTGTGCTTTATTTCTTTATTTTTGATCTGCTTTGTAAGAGGTCCCCTCATCACTTTATATCGTTCAGCCGTGTGGCTTTATTTATAAAGCGGGGCGAAAGCCTGATTCGTAGGTCCTGAATGACCTCGCACTGAGAGACATCTTGATGTAAAGCGGCATCTTGATGTAAAGCTGGAATGGCATTCCAAAAAATCTCGATCGGCCTACATTGCAAGAAAAGGTGTTCCGTAGACTCCAACATGGCACATAAAGGGCAAGTGTTCGAGTTAGCCAGACCCTTCCGAAAGGGGAGTGCTGAGCGTCCTCCGGAGGTTGGAAACTTTCCAGCCTCCGGCTTCTCCTATCAACACGTGTCCAACTCGGTCCCCAAATCTGCTTTTGCTCCCAGAAGCAAAAAACGCTTCGTTTGTTATAAGGTTTTTGTGTTATTGTAGCAATTTTTATTTTTCACCCAGATCCCTCGGTTGCTTCTAAGAAGCAATAAAATGATTCATTTAAAATTTAAAAATTGTGCTACTGTAGCAATTTTCACCCAGATGCTCCAATTGCTCCGCTGAAGGAAAAATGTTGCATTCATAATAAAAGTTTTTGCTCTTGTAGTAAAAGATCTTGTAGCAAAAACTTAATAATGCAGAAGCAAAACCAGAGAACAAATGTAGCAAAATCACAGAACAACTGTTAGCAAAAAGTTTGTTAACTTTGCATCAACAAGTGAGGCCGTGGCAGCACCACGGACGCTGCTCGTAGCAACACCAACTTGCCGTCAAAGCGGCGTCTCCGGAGCAGCGCCTCCGCGCCATGGCAGCACCAAGCCGCCACAACGTTAGCAGTAGCATCGTGTCGACAGCAGGAACGACTTCCGGAGACGGCAGCAACGCCTCCAGACCATGGCAGCACCAAGCCGCCACGACGGTAGCAGCAGCACCGTGCAGCCATGACAGCAGTAGCGACTTCCCGGCAGCAACGCCTCCGGGCCATGGCAGCACCAAGCCGCCACAACGGTAGCAGCAACACCGTGCCACCATGACAGCAGCAACGACTTCCAGAGCTCGAGCGGCCGGTAGCAGCGCCGGCGAAAAGCTCGAAGCAACACCGACCAGCATCGATGGGGATTCGGCCGTGACCCACAACGCGTGGTTAGGTGGGAGAGGGACGGCGGTGGCGAGCTCGAGGAGGAGGCAGAGGGAGAGCTCAACGCAGCGGCGCGTAAGGCATCGCGGAGCTCGGCGCGGGGCACGTGGCTTGGGCGGTGGCGCCGGTAGCGAATGGTCCGCTGCCTCCCCTCCGCCGCCACCCCCGCCTTCTCTCCTCTGGCCCTACATCACATCTTCCCGCTGCTCGCCATCTCTGATCTCTGTGGTCTGTGGTGCGCAGGAGCAGGAGAGGTGCGCTCGGTGGTGGTTTGTGGAAGAAATGAGGTGGGGAATCGAGTGAAGGATGAACATGGAGATAAGGTTGGAGGGGGACCCACAACAGGACACGCGTCGCGAGGACGAGACGGAGGACGCGAGCCTCCGGCTGATAAGCAGCGTTTCCCCTTCCGAAAGCGACGTGAATTGGTTAAGAGCCGCGAGCGAGCCGTTAGCCAAATGAAAAGACGGCGTCGGTTCGTTGCATAATTTCTCCAAGTCGGAATTGTGAAGTGAACGTCAGGCCTCTCGTGGAACGCAAAGGCGTAAGCAGACTTAGTGGTTAAGGTCTTCCTAGTCAACCAACCTAGTCTAACGTTTGAAACCTGCGGGTTCAGATTCACCGATAACAACATGGATTGCAGAGAGCATAGCTCGTTGGCAGCTGTGTGGGACAATCTGGGTTGTAGAGCAAGATTAAGAGTATAAACGGACAAGGCTTTAGCAACCGTGCAGTTCTGTTTTGTGGAGTGAGAATACAGGACAGGGAACATGCTGGCAAAGGTATCGTTGGCTAGCCACCTATCCAGCCAGAAAGAAGTGCTAGATCCGATCCTACGGTAACCGTAGTGGCCGAGCGGAAGAATTGAAGACATAAGGGAAGATCTTTCCAAACGGGCGTATGAAGTCTGTGGGTATCGCCCAAGTCCTGGTTTCCTAGCCAACCATAACGAGAGCTAAACCAATTCTCCCAAGAAGCGTCACCAGGGCTGTGAATTTTTTTCAGGTGCTTAATAAGAAGGCAGATGTTTCTAGTGCGAAGACAAGCGAAACCTAGACCCCCTTTTTCAAACGGAGCGGAGAACTCATCCCAGGACACCAGGCATTGCCCGCCACCAACCTGATCCTTTTTTTTTGAAGTTAAAAGAGGCAAAAGCTTTGCCTTTTATATTGATATAGGAGAAGCAAACATGTGAGGCCTAGGCCGAAAGGAGTAAAAACGCGAGCAACAGTACATTAAGAAGAAATGAGTCCTATTTGAATATCTCCCGCGAGGATCCAGCTTGCCCCCTCGTCCTTGATCTTTTGGAATAGGAACGACGGCATGGATGCTTTATTATTGAAAACCCTAGCATTGCGTTCCTTCCAGATTTCCCAAGTGAGCAACACGATTGCCGACTTGAGGCCCTTAGGGTGAGCAGTCGGTCTCTTCGCGATGGCCTTCCAATATTCCAGGACGGTGTGGCGGCCTGAGCCCAAATCCTGGACCAGGGAGGGGCAGGAGAGCAAGGAGGAAGCGGCTAGCCATATGCGGCGGGAGAAGCGACATTCGAACAGGATGTGTCTAGCCGTCTCGGGCTGGTTCTTGCATAGCTGGCAAAGAGGGTTGTGCGGCCAACCCTGGACAGCCAGGCGGTCGGAGGTCCATAAGAGGTTCTGAACAACAAGCCAAGTGAAGAACTTGCACTTTGGTGGTGCCCAAGTCTTCCATACAATCTTTTCAAAGGAGCAGGGCGTGGATCCGATGAATTGAGCCTTGTAAGCAGACTTGGCAGAGTACATCTGAACGGATAGACGTCGCCTAGAGGGGGGGGGGGGGGGGGGGGGGTGAATAGGCGATTTAAAACTTTTTCGAGGAGCCGGAATATCCGGTCCAAGAGTGACCGGAAATTCCGAGTAGCCGGAATATCCGGTACACAAATGACCCGGAAATTCCGGTATGCTTGATAAAGGCGGAATAAAACTAGAGGTTTACTTTAACAAGCATACAACCTAGATATATAAACTAGGCTCACCTATGTGCACCAACAACTTAAGCTAAGCAATACTAGTAACAAGATGATAGCAAGATATATGACTTCAAGCACGAAAGCTATCACAATGTAAAGTGCATAAGTAAAGAGCTCGGGTATAGAGATAACCGAGGCACGCGGAGACGAGGATGTATTCCCGAGTTCCACCCAAAGGTGTACGTCTCGTTTGGAGAGGTGTGCGCAACCACAACAGGTTAGCCGCAACGCCACAAAGGCTCACCTTCTTCTCCTGATGAACTCAACCACAAAAGGTTCGAGTTCACCTTCCACTATTGATCTCCTTTGGGGCGGAGATCGAATCCCGTACAACTCTTGAGGCACACACCCACAACTTAATTGGGGGCTCCCAAGTCTTGAGGCACACACCCACAACTTAATTGGGGGCTCTCAAGTGACCACAAAAGGTCTTGACCACAAAAGGTCTTGGCCACAAAAGGCCGGCCACAAAAGGCGTCTAGGGTCCAATGACCCAAGAGTAACAAGCTCACAAGTAATACCACCACGAATCCTCGTGGAGGGCTCAAACCGATGCAAATGCAATGGCAAGAGCACACGAAGTGCTCAAGTCCTTCACTCTCAAATTCCAACACAACAACAAATGTTTATGGGGGAATAAGAGAGGAAGAACAAAGGAAACCACAAAGGAGTCAACTCCTTCACTCCCAAATCCCACCAAAAGCAACTAATGCTTATGGGGGGAGAAGAGAGGAAGAACAAAGAGGAAGAACCACAAAGGAACTCCAAGAACTAGATCCACTAAGTTCCCCTCACTTAGAGGAGAGATGGATTGGTAGGATTGTAGATCTAGATCTCCTCTCAACTTTCCCTAAAGAATATGGAAGATTCAATGGAGGGATTGAGAGGGAAGTGAGCTTTCCAAGGTCAACAATGGAGTAGGAGAGAGGGGAAAGTCGTGCTGCCTTGGATTAGCTGAGGAAGAAGAAGGGGAGGGGTATTTATACCCCTCCAGGAAATATAGCCGTTGGCTGTTTTGACACCCGGAAATTCCGGTATAAGTTAGACTCGGAATTTCCGGCCACCCGGAAATTCCGGTCTAGAGAGACCCGGAAATTCCGGTCACCCGGAAATTCCGGTCTAAGAGAGCTCGGAAATTCCGGCCGGAGTCAGAAGCAAAACCAAACTTTTCCTTAGCCATTTCTGGAGTACTTTTCTGGGGGCACTCGGAAATTCCGGTATATGGAAATTTCCGAGCACAATTTCCGACTGGAGTCAGAACCCTTTTTCTCCTTTCCTTAGCCGTTTTCTTGGATGATCTGGGGAACCGGAAATTCCGGTAGGGCGGAATATCCGGCCCCAATAATCGGATCAGCAAAACACCAAAACGAAAACTGCTATAACTTTTGCAAATGAACTCCAAATGAGGTGAGACCAATTTTGTTGGAAAGATAGCGACGATGACTACCCAACAAAAAGTTGCATCCCATAAATAGAGTAAAATCTCCACACATGGCAAGGTGTGAGACTTTCCTCAAGGAAGAACCGACAATATTTCCACCACCGAAAACGCAACAAGTTGTCCAAAGTAAAACCGATTTCGATGAACTAGAGCTTGACATGGAGATGAACCAAGCTCTAATTCCTCACCAACATAAAAGCCAAATAAGAACCAAGAAATATGATATGCCAAGTATGCAAAGGTTTGAGCTCTCCACAAGAATGCGATCAAGTTAATAACTTGAGAGCCCC
Organism: Poa annua; assembly: GCA_026929855.1. Lineage (NCBI taxonomy): Eukaryota > Viridiplantae > Streptophyta > Magnoliopsida > Poales > Poaceae > Poa > Poa annua. Next base: position 72,359,337 of record CM049432.1, on the reverse strand, counting down.
TCTTGATAGTACGCTTATCTATCCTATAGCCCTATCAAGATCATACCTTTGCCTTGAGCATTCCACTTGAGTTGGATGATGACTATCTTGATCTTTTCAAGTGGATCATCTTTCTTGATTGCGCGTCCAAACACTTGCTTGATGAAGACTTCTCCAAATACTCCCCCATGCTCACAATGGGAGAGTCTCGCTAAGCTTCGTCTTCATGTATCCATTGCAAGCACCAAGCATAGGATCTCTTCAAGAAGCTTCTCTTGGTCTTGGTCTTGCACATCTCATCTTTTCTTCACTAAGATGATGTCTTGAATCTTCAAGACATTCTTGCAATAAGCTTCAAGAGTCCAACACATGAACTCCACAATTCCATGGACATGATCTATAATGATATCTCAAAAGCAAACATTAGTCCATAGAGATTGTCATTCAATTACCAAAACCACACATGAGGGAAAATGCTCTTTCAACATCCCACATGGGGTGAGGGTACATGTTATCGTATCCGCATTGAGGGGCGAAAGCGTGACATCCTGGAGGTGCTGCCAGAGATGGACAAACTGAGTAATGTGATCAATGATGAAGTCATTGACCGATATGTCGGCGACCCAGTTTAGGTCATTTAGTGCATCCAGGACACATCTGTTCTTTTTCTTGGAGGCCTCGTAAATTCTGGGTTCTATGGACCTTGGGGTGTCGCCCTCCAGCCATGAGGAGGTCCAAAAACGAGCCGTTTGTCCATTTCCGATGGTAAACCTCGTGGCAGCGTTGAACAACTGCCTATCGGTATCGTCATTTGGAGTTTCTAGGCCAACCCATGGCTTTTCAGGGGCCGTCCATTCGTACCAGAGCCATCTTAGCCTTAATGCGCGAGCAAACTTGTCGAACTCCAACACACCGAGGCCCCCCTTATCCTTAGGACGACAGACCTTTGCCCATGCAACCTTGCATTTTCCGCCGGTGACCTTTTCACAAGCAGCCCATAGCATGTCTCGTCTTATTTTGTCGAAAGCCTTGATGATGGCCTTGTCAACCTTGAGTTCCGTTAATAGAAAAATTGGCAAGGAGGAGAGTACGGATTTGACGAGCTCTAGACAACCGGCACGGTTGAGAAATTTGGCCTTTCAAGGGGACAATCTTGATGCAGCTTTATCAATGTTGTGTTGGAGATCCACCTGTCGCGGTTTTCCAAGCGATAGGGGTAGCCCGAGGTACTTAATCGGGAACTGCGCAAGAGCAGCGGGGAAGTTCTGTAAGATGTTCCCGATGTCCAAGTCTGTGCATCGAATGGGGGCAACCCAGCTCTTCTCAACGTTGGTCATAAGTCCAGTGACCTCCCCGAAATTTTGTAGCAGCCCTGCCAAGTTGGTGACGTCATGGGCGTCAGGCTTGAGGAAAATAACCGCGTCATCGGCATACAGTGAGATACGCGATTTGATGAAGTTTCCAGGCAGGGGCTGAAGAAGGCCAGATTCAGTGGCGAGGTCCAAGATCTTTGGCAGCGTGTCGATGGCCAGATCAAAAAGTAGTGGGGAGAGGGGGTCTCCCTGTCGCAGCCACGCCCGTGGATGATCTCCTTTCCGGGGATGCCATTGAGTAGCACCCTCGATGTTGCCATTGAGAAGATGATGGATGCCCAGGCACGCCAACGCTGGGGGAAGCCGCGTCGCTGCATCAGGTCAAGCAGGTAGTCCCATCTAACAGAGTCAAAAGCTTTGGCGATGTCAAGCTTGACGAGCAGGGCCGGGGTGCGGTTGCGGTGCAGCCGTCTGGCCACGTTTCGGACATACATGAAGTTGTCGTGGATGCTGCGTTTCTTGATGAAAGCGCTCTGACGGCTAGAGATGATGTGGTTCATTTTTTGTCTAAGTCGCGTAGCCATTGCCTTGGCTATGATCTTGGGTATCACATGGATCAGGCTGATGGGGCGATAGTCTCTAATGCAATCGGCGCCCTCCTTCTTTGGCAGAAGGGCAATGTTAGCCGTGTTGACGACATCAAAGTTGTTGACGGTCAGCTCAGAGAACGCATTGATGACTTTCATGAGATCCTCTTTGATGATGAGCCAGCAGGCGCGAAAGAAGTTTGAAGTGAAACCGTCCGGCCCAGGTGCCTTGTCAGACGGCAGTTCCAAAACAACACTTTTTATTTCTTCCTCGGAGAAGGGCAGCCCAAGATCATCGAGGTCTTCAATTGGTGGATCGATCGCGTTCCAGTTGAAGTCTAGTGGTCGAGGCTGCGGAGCCCCGAGAGTGCTTGAGAAATTTTCGTGAATGAGTTGCTCTTTCTCGGCGTGTTGGACCACCCATCCATGGTTACGCTTCAGCCTTTGAATCACATTCTTGCGGCGGCGTGAGTTGACCCGAAGATGGAAGAACTTTGTGTTGGCGTCCCCCTCACGAAGGAAGTTGATTCTAGAAGCTTGGCGCTTGCGAGAGCGCTCAAGGACGGCAAGGCCCATGACGCGTCGTTTGAGTGCCGTCCTTAGTGCCGTTTCGTCTGGCGTGAGGGTCCTAGTGTCTTGGGCGATGTCGAGCTGAAGGATGACCTCGAGGCCCATGATGAGTTGCTGCTTGTGGCTTGAAAATAGGCCCTTTCTCCATGCACGCAGTTTTTTGGCCACCACCTTTAGTTTGTGGTTTATGACGTGGACCGACTGTGTGTGCGTGGTGGTCTCAGCCCAGGCGGCAGATACGACGTCATGAAAACCGGCATCTTGGTCCAAAAGTTTTCAAAGCGGAAGAAAGTCGGCTTCGGCGGGCCACTGTGGTTTGATAATAGCAGCGGGCAGTGATCTGACAAGGATGAGGATAGGGCGTGCATAGTGTGGGAGTCGAAAGCAAGATCCCAGCTAGCATTGCAGAAAGCGCGGTCCAACCTGACCAAGGTGGGGTCATTTCTTCCGTTGCTCCACGTGAACTTCCTATTCAGCAACTTGATTTCGTTGAGCTGACAAGTATTGAGTGCGTGGCGGAACTGTCCCATGAGGCGAAGGTTTAGGTTGCCATTGTTCTTGTCCGCAGCTTGGTAAATTTGGTTGAAATCGCCCAAGATTAACCATTTGGAGTCATCAGAAGGGGCTGCAGCAATAGCCTCATCGAGGAAGACACGTTTCTCCGCATCTGAGCAGGGGCCATACACCGTGGTAAGCTTGAAAGTAGTTCCGCAAGCCCGCACAGTGACGTCGGCGGACATTAGATGTGTGCCAATATGGATATTGGTCATCTCAACGAAATCCTCATTCCATAGGGCGAGGATGCCTCCCCTGGTGCCTGTTGCCGGGCGGTGAGCGAAGGATCGCAAACGGGAACCCCAATGTAGGCAGCGGTCTGGTGGTCGATGAAGTCGAGCTTGGTTTCTTGCAGGTATGCAATGTGGCAAGTAGTTTGCGCAATGAGGGCGTTGACGGTATCTTTTCTTGCTTGGTCGTTTAGACCGTGAACATTCCAACAGATTATGTCGAGTATGAGGCCTAGCATTGCTGTTTTATCTTTCTTTGCTAATCTTGAGTAGGTGCGAGGAGACGGAGGCGGATGGCGAAAAATTGCTTCGCGAGGCGCTTGCGAGGAGTTGCTTCGCAATAAGAAAGGATGGTCGTCTCTTGTCGACTCTGAGTGCAGTAGTACCAGATGCCGATATAGGGATACAACTAGGCGAGCGAACAGCAGGAAAGAGTCAAAGGAGCTAGCAGACCTCCTCCGGAGTCGTGGGGGTGAGCTCGTTTCCTCCCGGCCCAGCCAGGGCGATCAGAGCTTCATCGGCAGCCGTCATGGCGGGCAGGTTCAGACGGAACAGAGCGATCAACGCCTTGATTGCGTAGTCTGGAAGTGTTGTGTTGAAGCTGTTCACGAATTGGATCCTAGCTTGCTCCAGAGGCGTCTCAGAAGGGCAGTCGATGCCCATCTTTATGCTGAGGACGCGGACGGCTAGCCGGCATCTGCGGCTTGGCAGCCAATCTTGCGCTGCGGCGAACAGGAGGGACCTTAGAAATGTTGCGGCCTGGCTTGATGGTCAGAGTGGCTGGAGTAGGGAGCAGGGCCTCAGCTGGGCGCTCGAAAAGGTCGTTAACGTCGCCCAGGATAGGCAGACGCTGCAATGTTGCTGCATGGCTCGCATCGGTGAGCAGGTCGCCGATCAAAACCATCTCCTCTTCATCAGCAAAGTCTTGAGCATCAGAATCTTCAGTTTCCGCAAGAGAAATTAGCGGATCAGTCTCGGACCAGGCCTCTTCCCCTGTCTCTGCGATCCCGTCCGTAATGACAGCGATCGCATCTCCTGCCGCCAGGCTCTCATCGACCTAGACCTCCTCTTGAGCATCAGAATCTTCAGTTTCCGCAAGAGAAATTAGCGGATCAGCCTCAGACCAGGCCTCTTCCCCTGTCTCTGCGATCCCGTCCGTAATGACAGCGATCACATCTCCTGCCGCCAGGCTCTCATCGACCAGGACCTCCTCCTCTTCCCAGAAGAAAGGCACGACACGATGCGTCGTGGCTTGCATCGAGTTCACGACAGTCGCCGTCGCGATGTGCGGCGTCGCCGCGGCCAGAGGATCATCAGTGGTGGCCACCGCGCGAACATCATCGGCGAGGAGGCTGAAGTTGACCTGTGGCGGCGACGCGAGCTTGGAGGACCCCTTGGTGAGCTCGGCGGGCGCCGCGCGGATTGCAGTGATCCAATCCCGGCAGGTTGAACCGAAGGTGGGGGCTGGGGGTGACGGCGGGACCATGCCCAGGATCTCCGGCAGAGCGGCGCGCAGATTTGCCATGCCATCACGGAACATGTCATGCAACTGCACGGTCACCTCGCCGTCAGTAAGAGGCTGGTCGTCCGCCGCGAGCACGGGCGCGGTTTGAAGTGGCCTGGCCACCGGAAGAGGCGGTGTCGTTGGCGTGGCCTGTCCGATGGTGATGGAGGGAAGCCAAGTTAGCGCGTGGTGGCGACTGGAGGAGCCCGGCCCGTGTCGGGCCGGGTAGTCGCGCTTGTGGTCATCGTAGTCGCCGCTTGAGCGATTGCGGCTGGAGGCGCTCGGAGCACGGCGATCGCGGCTTGGTCCGGGCCCGTAGCGATCGATGTCGTCGTCGTCCTCGCGGCGACCGTGCCGGGGGGCCTCGCGGTCGTCACATTGCTTTCCCTCATGGCGCGAGCGGCTGCGGTTGGGGTCGATGCGCGCCCGGTTGCGGTCGTCCGCGTGGTGCCTTGAACGGCTGCGGGCGCGTAGCGCGTGGTTGCGTCCCCAGTCTTCTTCGTCTCGGCCGTTCCGACGGTGCGCCCTCCCAATGATAGGCTCGTAGTTGTTCTCGTTGCCGGCCTCGCGTCCGGGGCTCCTTGAGCGCTGGCGGATTGGTGGAATGACCGCAGGTGGATCAGGCGCCATTGTGAAAGAACATTTCTATGATCTCTGTGTTTTGTGTGTTAGTTAACAACATGTGGATGTATTAAGTTGGTGTTAAGTAATGCAGGATAATCTAGGAACTCTTCACATGCATCAGCACCAAAAGAGGAGAAAAAGAGACAGCACTGAAAGTGTGCTCAGCCCCTGGTGGGGGCCGGAGTTTCCGGCCCTGCCTGAAGTTTCCGGTCCCTGAGGACCGGAATCTTCTCCGTTGCTCGGTTGCCGAAGTTGTGCTCAGCCCCTGGTGGGGGGCGGAGTTTCCAGTCCCATGGACCGGAGTTTCCGCCCCAGGCCAAAGTTTCCGGCCTCGTGTATCTCGAAGATGTCCAAGTTCAGTTTGAAGATCTGGTGTTCAGCCCCTGGTGCCCCCCGGAGTTTCCGGCCTCCCTAGGCCAGAGTTTCCGCCCTGGCCGGAGTTTCCGGCCACTAGGGCCGGAGTTTCCGGCCTGGGTTTTGGCTGCAACGGTTACATCTTTGGAGGGGTATAAATACCCCTCCTCCTTCCTCCAGAAAAGCGCTTGACCTAGAAAAGGAGGAGCTCCATTGTTGCAAGCCAAGAATCCCAAGATCTCCCAATCCCCCCATCCAAACTCGTTGATCTTTGGAGGATTGAAGGAGAAGGCCCCGATCTATATCTTCACCGAGCCGTTCTTCATTTCCCCCTCATTCATTTGAGGGAACACTTGCTAGGGCTTCCACTAGGAAACCTAGCCCATTGTTGTACTTACCTATTGTCTTTGTAACAGATTGTAGCTGTTCGGGAGCCCCCAAGCCCTTTGTGGGTCGTGCCCCGAATCGTTGTTGTAAAGGCTCCGGATTCCGCCTCGAAGGATTCCGATAGTGGAAAGTGGACCAAACCTTTGTGGTGTGGTTCACCGGAGATTAGGGTGAGGCCTTTGTGGCCGTTGAACCATTGTGTTGGTTCACACCTCTCCAACGAGACGTACTCCCATTCAAGGGAGGAACTCGGGAATACATCCTTGTCGTCTCGTGTCTTCACTTCGGTTACTTCTATCCTTATTTATTGCCTTATTATATCTTGCTTAGTTGCTAGCTTGTCATATAGGAAATTCACCTTAGTTGCATATCTAGTGAATTTACCTTTTGTGTCAAGCCTAATTTAAAAAGAACTAAAATTTGAATTAGCACCTATTCACCCCCCCTCTAGGTGTCATACCGATCCTTTCAATTGGTATCAGAGCTAAGGCTCTCTTTTCGGGTTTAACCGCCTAAGAGAAGTATGACACAAAGTGAGGATGAGACCGCAAGGCTTGCCGAGGCTAATGAGTCCCTTAAAAAGGACCAAGCCACCGCGGCATCCATGGCCGATATCAAAGCGTTGGAAACAACTTTGACATCTTCCATGGATGCTAGGTTTAATGAGTTTCGTGACTTGCTCAATAAACTCATTAACAACAAGCCCTCGGATTTCATCCCGCTTGAAAAAGCCTCTAACTCCGATGAGGGTGGACCCAAGGAGGACAAAGAGCAAAAAGAGAAGGAGGTGAAAGCAAATGATAAGCCTAAGTCATCTCCCAACTCGCATGAGGAAAAGGAAGAGTATCATGCCGTTCGGGGATGGTACTCTCCCGATCCAATTATCACTACCGCATAAACCCTTTAGGTCCCCCACCTAAGCTCAATGCATTAGCTTTTGCTAGTTGGCAACGCTCAATGAAACCTCATGTCAACAGTGCCTCCATCGAGCTCTGGAGGATTACTGAAGAAGGATACATTGTGGAGGATCCAAGCAACATGACCAAGAGAGAGTTCGCCGAAAAGCAACTAAACGCTTCCGCTCTCCATATGATTGAACTCTCCTTGAGCGACACCGACAAGCATCATGTTCTACATGCCACCACCGCAAAAGAAGCTTGGGATTGTCTTGAGCGTGCCTTCCTTGGAAATGAAAGCATGAAGAGAAATAGATATGAATCCTTGAGCAATGCCGCCAAAGGTTTCTACATGCTTGACAACGAGACCCATGAAGAGATGTATGGTAGACTCAAGACTCTTGCCAAAGCCTTTTATGATGTGGGAGCAACATATGTTGATGATGCTTGGGTCAAGAGGAAGTATGAGAATGCTCTCTTGCCCTCGGAGCCAATGGAGTTGAAGTCTATTCAAGGAAGATACAACTACCTTCAATTGTCTTCCCATGAAGTTATGCAAGAAGTTCAAGCCTCCAAGGTTGCCACCAAGAATGCCGAAGATAACCGTGCTAGGGCCATGGGAATGGGACAAGGTCCCTCTCTTGCCTTGAAGGCCAAGGTGACTTGCCTAGATGCCAATGATGAAGTTGAAGCTTGTCCTGGCAACATTGCTCCACATGATCTTGAGCAAGCCCTCAATGGTCACATTGCACTTGCCACAAGAGTGTTTTGGAATGACCCGGCTAGTGCTAAAGCTCGTGTTGATCGAGATAACAACACAAGTGGCAAGAAAGAGCTTGCCTCAAGGACAAAGACATGCTACAATTGTCATGACAAGAACCACTACATAAGAGAGTGTCCTTATGAGAACCGTGAGCAAAATGGTGGAAAGCTTATCCCAAAGGATCACTCCAAGTTGATTCAAAAGAAGCCCGCAAGACCAAGAAAGCCCTTCTTCAAGAAGGCACCGAGAATTGTGTTGGTGGCACAAGAGGAATATGCCACAAGTGATTCCGAAGATGAAGATGCACCTAACAAAGAGGTAGCCGCATTGGCTATTGTCTCCACTTCATCATCATCTCTCTTTGAATCCCCTAATGCGAACCTCTCCATCAACACCGCTCGTTGCCTCATGGCTCATGTCACCGAGGTATCATCCCCTTCTCCTAAGACTATGCATGATCAATCTAGTCTTGAGATTAAGAAGGAACTAGTTGCCTTCGATACTTTTGTGACTAACTTGCAAGGTGAGGCCAAGGAACATGTTGAGTCTCTCATGAGACAACTATGTGCGGCCGAAGAACTTCTTCAAGAAAAGAGTAAGATTGAGAGAGAGGATTCTCTCACCATTGCTTCCTTGAATGCTTCCATAGCATCCTTAAATAGCTCTCTTGATGAAGAAAGTGAATATAGAACCACTCTAGAGAAAAGACTTGAATCTCTTGATGCTAAAAATGATGAAATCATTAGTAAAATCATTAAGGATAGAGATCATGTTTTTGCCAAATATAAAGTGATTAAAAAGGAGAAAGTTGAACTTGGGGTTGCAAATACTATACTTCTTGAGGATATGGAGAAGCTTGATAAAGCTCACAAGGTTTTGAAAACGACCCACTCCATCCTTGTTAAGTCACATGAGCAACTCCAAACTCAACTCTCTAAAACTTGCTCAACTAGCATAACCATTCTTTCTCGTGTTCATGAAAATGGCATTGAAGAAAATGCTAGGTTAAAGGTGGATCATGCTAAGACCTCTATTCCTAAAGGTAACGATAAGGGTTTTGCTTATTTGTTTGAGCTAAAACCACACAAAGGAAAGGAAGGTCTTGGGTATGTGGCCGAGGCAAAGAAGAAGGTGAGCAACACCAAGGAGAACAAGACCAAGCCGGCACAAGCTAAGACTAACATTGCGAGTGGTAATGCCACTAGGGGCAAGACCACTCGTAGTGACTTTGCGGGGCATAACAATCCCAACTACATTCTTTATGTTGATTATTATGGTGATGTTTATGCAAAATATGTTGGTCCTTATGATGGTTACATTGACTATTCTATTTGGGTTCCTAAGACCCTTGTTGCTAACCGAAAGGGACCCATTGAAAAATGGGTACCTAAATGCAAGAAATGATTTCTTGTAGGACTATGCTTCCGGTGGATCTAAATGGGTGATTGATAGTGGATGCACTAGTCATATGACCGGAAGCAAGGAGATCATGACGGAGTTGAGACCAAATTTAAATCACTCAACCGTCTCTTATGGTGACAAGTCCAAAGCCGAGGTAAAGAGTCTTGGCAAGGTGGTAGTTGCAAGGGATATCACCCTTGTAAATGTCATGCTTGTTGAGTCTCTAGGTTACAATCTTATGTCCGTTCGTGCTCTTAATAAGATGAACTTTGATGTCTATTTTACTCTTGATATGGTGGTACTCTTGAGGAGCAAGACTCTAAAGATCATGTTCGTTGGGCAGGTTGAAAATGAGTTGTTTGTGGTAGACTTTTCGGGGTCAACCAACACTCAAGCAATATTCCTATTCGGAAAGGCCGACGTGGGGTGGTTGTGGCATCGCCGCTTGTCCCATGTCAATATGAGAACTTTGCAAAGTCTTCACAAGGGTGGCCACATTCTTGGACTAAATGAGAATGTTTCTTTTTCTAGAGATCGTCTTTGTAGGGCTTGTGTTGAAGGAAAGATGCATGATTCTCCCCACCCAAGCAAGACCATCATCTCATCATCAAGGGTATTGGAACTTCTTCATGTTGATCTTTTTGGTGCCGTACCTCAACCTAGCCTTGGTGGGAAGAAATATTGTTTGGTGATTGTCGATGACTATTCAAGATTCACTTGGGTTTTCTTCTTCAAGACGAAGGATGAAACTCAACAAACCATCATCGATTTCTCCAATGAAGTTCAACGTCAACACAATCTTCCCATATTGGCCATTAGAAGTGACAATGGCTCCGAGTTCAAGAACTACACCCTAAATGAGTTTCTTAGCGACGAGGGAATTCGACATCAATACTCCGCCGCATATACTCCTCAACAAAACGGTGTAGCCGAGAGGAAGAACCGGACTCTTATGGATATGGCTAGGTCCATGTTGGCGGAGTTTAAGTCTCCACTCTTCTTGTGGGCCGAAGCTATCTCCACGGCGTGTCACTCCTCCAACCGGTTATTCTTTCGCAAAGGGAAGAAGGAAACTCCATATGAAATGCTTACCGGCAACAAGCCCAACATCTCCTACTATCGAGTCTTTGGTTGTAAGTGTTTCTACAAAATCAAAGGTGTACATCTTTCTAAGTTTGAAGTTAAAGCCTTAGAAGGTGTTCTTGTTGGGTATGGTGCAAACTCTCACACTTATAGAGTCTATGACAAATCCTTAGGGAGAGTTGTAGAATCTTGTAGTGTGAGGTTTGATGAGAATGACGGCTCCCAAGTGGCGCAATTTCATGTTTGTGATGTAGATAACGAGGAACCTCAAGATGCAATACAAAGGATGGGTGTTGGATTTCATCGCCCCATCGAGATTCATCATGAGCCTCCTCAAGGAAGTACAAGCTCCACTCAAGTGGAGATTCCATCATCACAAGTTGAAGTGGCACCCTCTATGGAAGCAAATGAGACACCTATCCAAGAACAAGATCAAGTTCCTCCTCAAGTTGACCAAGAGGTCTCACAAGATTCAAGAACTCCTATTCTCAACCCTAGTCAAGATCAAGAGCAAGAGCATCCATCTTCTCCCATCATTGAAAATGTGCAACAAGATGGCAATGCTCATCAAGACCGTCAAGACGGGGACTCAAATGATCTAGGTGATCAAGCCGAAATCCCACGCATCAATGGGGATATCGAAACCCGCCGTCAAGAAAGAGTCAAGAGAAACTTGGAAATCAAGTGTCACAAACTTGAAGCCATCATTGGTGATGTATCTCGCAAGGTTTCCACAAGAAGTCAATTGGCAAGCTTTAGTGAACATCAAGCTCATATCTCTATGATTGAACCAAAGAAGGTGTTTGAAGCACTTGAAGATCCGGATTGGTTGGAAGCCATGCATGAAGAACTCAACAACTTCAAGCGCAACAAAGTATGGAATCTAGTAGAAAAGCCAAAGGATTGCCGCAATGTTATTGGCACCAAGTGGATATTCAAGAACAAGCAAGATGAGCATGGATTGGTTGTAAGGAACAAGGCGAGATTGGTAGCTCAAGGGTACTCTCAAGTTGAAGGCATTGATTTTGGAGAGACCTATGCTCCCGTGGCTCATCTTGAGTCCATCCGTATCCTACTTGCCTATGCATCTCATTTTAATTTTAAGTTGCAACAAATGGATGTGAAGAGTGCATTTCTTAATGGTCCCTTAAAGGAGTTGGTATATGTAAAGCAACCTCCGGGATTTGAGGACCCACACTTCCCAAACCATGTCTACAAGCTTGATAAGGCCCTCTATGGTCTCAAACAAGCACCTCGAGCTTGGTATGAGCACCTAAGAGAGCTATTGCTAGACCGTGGCTTTGAAGTGGGGCAAATCGATCCCACTCTCTTCACAAAGAGGGTAAAAGGGGAGCTCTTCATATGTCAACTTTATGTTGATGATATTATCTTTGGCTCATCTAACAAAGCTTTCAATGATGAATTTTCAAAGCTTATGACGGATAGGTTCGAGATGTCCATGATGGGAGAGTTGAAATTCTTTCTTGGTTTTGAAATCAAGCAATTAAGTGGAGGGACTTTCATCTCTCAAGCCAAATACATCCAAGACATGCTCAAGAGGTTCAAGATGCAAGATGCAAAAGAGAAGAGGTTTCCTATGGACACCAAATGCCATCTTGAACTTAGTCCAAAGGGTAAAGATGTCGATCAAAAACTCTATCGCTCTATGATTGGTTCTTTGCTTTATCTTTGTGCATCTAGACCCGATATTGTGTTGAGTGTAGGAGTGTGTGCAAGGTATCAAGCGGCTCCTAAAGAAAGTCACTTGATAGCGGTGAATGGAATCTTCCGATATTTGGTTTATACCCCAAGGTTTGGTTTGTGGTATCCTAGGGGGTCCAACTTCTCTCTTGCCGGTTACACGGATTCGGATTGGGCCGGTTGCAAGGATGATAGGAAGTCTACTTCCGGTGCATGTCAATTCCTTGGGAAATCTTTGGTGAGTTGGTCCTCCAAGAAGCAAAATTGCATATCCTTATCTACCACCGAAGCCGAGTATGTGGCGGCCGCTAGTGCTTGCACTCAATTACTTTGGATGAGGCAAACTTTAAAGGAATACGGTGTCCTTTGTGACAAAGTGCCTCTTTTATGTGACAATGAAAGTGCTATCAAGATTGGTCACAACCCCGTGGAGCACTCAAGAACGAAGCATATTGAGATTCGCTATCATTTTATTCGAGATCACATCAACCGGGGTGATATTGAGCTTGGTTATATTCCAACGAAGATTCAACTTGTCGATATGTTCACCAAGCCACTTGACGAAGCACGGTTCACCTTTTTGAGGCATGAGCTAAATATCTTGGATTCTAGGAGCATTGGTTGACTACCTTGCATACACACCTCTATCTCAACTTTCTATTTTGGTCTAGGTGTAGGCATGGACATAGGGGGAGTGTGGTCCTAATCTATTGGACTTTCCCTCCCCCCATTATGCCAATAGTAAGAATTGTTTTCGTCTCCTTTTGTTCATTCTTATGAATTGCGAGCTTAAATGTTGAGTAATGGCGGTGAACCCAAGATATATCTTCGCGGTATCACACCACATAATCTCATACATGGTGGCCTTGGCCACCAACTTCTTCGTTGTGAAGAATTGATACTCTTGTGGTGTTATCTTGTTTTTTTCTTTGTTTCATTCTTGCTCTTATGGAAAATGCACTCAAGCGTTGCTTCTTAATGTCGCTTTTGTTGTTTCTTACCAAACTTGAGTGCATGGTACCATCTCCAGTGACCATTTGTCTTATCCCAGGCCTACCTCATCTTAAAAACTGCTCCTCTTGCCTTTGCATGTCCAAAACACATTAAAACCTGGAATTTGGAGTCGGTGGGGCCGGAAACTCCGGCCTTCCAGGCCGGAGATTCCGGTCTGACTGAAGTTTCCGCCCCTAGAACCGGAATCTCTGGCCAGGGCCGGAGACTCCGGTGTCTAGGGCCGGAAACTCCGGTCTGGGCAGTTTCGCTGGGATCTTCAAAGGGGATCGGGGTGAGGAGTTGTTCCACAACTCCCCACACACCCCCGACCCCCACTCCTCCCCCAGCCGCCGCCGCCGCCTCCAAGGACCACTCCGGCCGCTCCCCGCCGCCGGAATCCGCCGTGCCACCGGCCCCTCCTCCGTACAAGTGCTAGGGATCCTTCTCCCTCGCATTTGACCTCCACCATGTCGGGTAAAGGCTTTCTTCTCTCTCTCTCTAGGTTTTCACTCTAGATCTTGTTTTGAGAGAAGTTCTGCCTGTGCTGCATGGTGTAGAACCCTAGTGTTGGCATTTCAATCCCTAGAAAATTAGTTGTGCTCAATTTTTCCTTAGATTTGACCTAGATTGCAGTTTTCCTGCCACAGGGCGGAAACTCCGGCCCCTCCTGCACCGGAATCTCCGGTGTGGACCGGAATATCCGCCCCTGTGGCCGGAAACTCCGGCCTAGCTCATATCTGAGAGAAATTCTGACACTTTTAATTTTCTTCTTTTGGCTTTCTTGGACATGCAAACTTATCTCCATGCTATCCTTGTACTCTCTGTTTCACAGGTCATAGAAAAAAGGTGGTCACTCGGAATCCGCTCCTTGCTTCAAGTAAAGAAAGAGCCTAAACAAGGAACAATCTTATATTTGATAGCAGCAGTGGCCGCATGAGACAACAGAGCACTATTGATGAGGAAGCCACTAGACAAGCTGAACTTGGTGGTTTTGATAATGAAGAAGAGGCCGAGCAAGCCCATTTTGACTCTTTGACCACTGTTCTGGGTATGGGAAAGCCTGAGTTCCGTCGTATGAGGTCACAACAGTTCTATGACTTGCCTCCCAACACCACCAACCCCAATTTCTCTAGGAGGGAGCAGCAGCTGATTATGCAGGAGATTTATGCCCGGATTGAGAAGCACGCAGTCTGTGAACAGAAGATTCTAGATCTTGAGGCGCTGAACAAGAAAGCATACTTTCGGGAGGCTGTTTGGATTGCTAGGAAGCTTGGTCTGGAAAAGCTCATCTCTTACACTCAGCAGGATTATGATATTCAGCTTGTGCAGCAGTTCTTTGCCACGGTGGTGTTTGACAATGATGAGGATGTCACTATGACGTGGATGACTGGACCTATCAAGTGCACCTCCAACTTTGTGGAGTTTGCGACAGCTCTGGGCTATGAATTCAAGGGGGCCACTACTCCAGTTGGGATGAGGATGCATGTGGAAGGGACTGCATATAACAAGAGCCGTTTGCGCCCTCTTTACTCCGTTGCTTCTTCTGTGGGCTCTAATCAAGACCTCCTTCCCACCTTCAACATCTTCCTCCGCATGGTTCGGCTCAACCTTGCTCCTCAAGCCGGGAATGTGGATGCTATTCGAGGAGGCCTTGTCAACCTACTCTACCATGCTTACAGGGTCCTTCAAGCCGGTCCGGAGTGCCGTGGCCAAGAGGTGGATGTCATGGATTTCATTAAGTGCGAGATGCATTGGGCCATTTTCGAGCACAAGAATCCACTCTATGCTCCCTATGTGATGAAGCTCATTCTCTCCAAAGTGCCCACACTTGATCGCTCTACCTTCATCAAGCATGCCAAGGGTACTCTCCATATTCTCTCCAAGCACACAAAGCAAGCTTCTTCCTCTCATGCACCTCCTCCACAAACTAGTGATGAAGAGGACGTTCCCTTACCTAAGAGGAGAAGTAAGAATGCCGTTCCCCCCACTAGTCTTCAAGGGAAGGCCAAGGTCAACGCAGAATTTCGCAAGCTCTCTTGGTGGAAGAGGAAACTGCTATGCATGGATGTTGCCATTCACAAGGAGAATCATGGGTCATATGTGAGAGAGAAACACATTTTGAGCAACCAAAATTTGATGATCAAGGAGATGCGCAAAATGAACAATGGAAATGTTACTCCTCCTCCGGAAGAAGATGAAGCTGGCATTCCCATCATTTCCTCATCTTCGTCTGACACGGTCCCTCTTGAGCAATGGAATCAGGATGTCTTTCCTTGGGCTGATTTTTCGGATGTGACCTCCTTTCCTACCTCGTCTCACAACCACGGCAAGGCTCCCATGAACCTCTCCGATGAGGACTACGACAACGAAGGAGATGACGACATGGATGAAGACACCGAGTGATCTTCATGGGCCCGTTAGTTATGCTCTTTTCCCCTTTTTGGTGTCTCGTGCCAAAGGGGGAGAAGTAGTTCTATTAGGTTCTCTCCGGGATTTGCATGGGTTGGGACACAAGCATGTGCCTCTATCATTTTATTGCGCTTGTGTCCTTGTTATGTTATTTGAATTTCGAACTCATTTGCCTTCTCTTTGTCATGAACTATGTGTGTGTAAGACATTTAGATTTCTTATATTATGTGGTTGAGACTACTATTGTGCCTTGATTATATGGGGTTAATATCTTCAGTTTTATGCACAAGGTATGGTTAATCTCCTAACACTCAACCCATACTATACTATGTCTTATTTGTGAAATGTGTTGCCTACTTATCATGCTTGCAAATTGTTGTTCGAATTTGCCTCTATATGTGTGCACGTGCAGTCCAAAGCAAATATTCTTGATGCACACATCTAGGGGGAGCTCTTTCAGCTATCATTACATGTTAGTGAAATTACTGTTATTGCAAATCCATATGTTGTCATCTAACACCAAAAAGGGGGAGATTGAAAGAACATTTCTATGATCTCTGTGTTTTGTGTGTTAGTTAACAACATGTGGATGTATTAAGTTGGTGTTAAGTAATGCAGGATAATCTAGGAACTCTTCAGATGCATCAGCACCAAAAGAGGAGAAAAAGAGACAGCACTGAAAGTGTGCTCAGCCCCTGGTGGGGGCCGGAGTTTCCGGCCCTGCCTGAAGTTTCCGGTCCCTGAGGACCGGAATCTTCTCCGTTGCTCGGTTGCCGAAGTTGTGCTCAGCCCCTGGTGGGGGGCGGAGTTTCCGGTCCCATGGACCGGAGTTTCCGCCCCAGGCCAAAGTTTCCGGCCTCGTATATCTCGAAGATGTCCAAGTTCAGTTTGAAGATCTGGTGTTCAGCCCCTGGTGCCCCCCGGAGTTTCCGGCCTCCCTAGGCCGGAGTTTCCGCCCTGGCCGGAGTTTCCGGCCACTAGGGCCGGAGTTTCCGGCCTTGGTTTTGGCTGCAACGGTTACATCTTTGGAGGGGTATAAATACCCCTCCTCCTTCCTCCAGAAAAGCGCTTGACCTAGAAAAGGAGGAGCTCCATTGTTGCAAGCCAAGAATCCCAAGATCTCCCAATCCCCCCATCCAAACTCGTTGATCTTTGGAGGATTGAAGGAGAAGGCCCCGATCTACATCTTCACCGAGCCGTTCTTCATTTCCCCCTCATTCATTTGAGGGAACACTTGCTAGGGCTTCCACTAGGAAACCTAGTCCATTGTTGTACTTACCTATTGTCTTTGTGACAGATTGTAGCTGTTCGGGAGCCCCCAAGCCCTTTGTGGGTCGTGCCCCGAATCGTTGTTGTAAAGGCTCCGGATTCCGCCTCGAAGGATTCCGATAGTGGAAAGTGGACCAAACCTTTGTGGTGTGGTTCACCGGAGATTAGGGTGAGGCCTTTGTGGCCGTTGAACCATTGTGTTGGTTCACACCTCTCCAACGAGACGTACTCCCATTCAAGGGAGGAACTCGGGAATACATCCTTGTCGTCTCGTGTCTTCACTTCGGTTACTTCTATCCTTATTTATTGCCTTATTATATCTTGCTTAGTTGCTAGCTTGTCATATAGGAAATTCACCTTAGTTGCATATCTAGTGAATTTACCTTTTGTGTCAAGCCTAATTTAAAAAGAACTAAAATTTGAATTAGCACCTATTCACCCCCCCTCTAGGTGTCATACCGATCCTTTCACGTTGGCGCGAGGGCGCCATCCGCTCTGCCTTGGTCCCAGGGGGGAAAGGTCCTTGAGGACGGCCGGAACTTGGAGATGGGCTCGCCGCCGTCAAGCACCGGCGCGTCGGCGCGTCGGCGAAATCCTCAATGCGCGTGATGTGGAGGTAGACTGGGAAGGTGAGTCCCCTTTTCTATTGATCGGGACGGTCTTCCGAGACTCTCAGCTGCGAGGAGAGGCCGCCTGGAGCCTTATTTGCGAAGGTGCACCAAAGGAGCTTGGGGATGCGCTGGGGCGCCTCGGTCCATGTCCACACACCGAAAGAGGAAGTGACCTCCATGGTGGTGAACCCATCATCAAGCCTTTGCACGGCGCACCATTGGCCAAGGAGGACGTCAACAACCTCAGGCTTCCATGCGAAGGGTGGCAGCCCCTCCACATCGATGTGCACCCGTTTGGCGAGGTCGGCGTTGTAGGCGTGTGAGACGGCGCGCCACTTGCGAAAATGGATTTCCAGGCCGTTCGCCTTGAACATGGAGCGCTTGGCCTTCATGACGGTGTCGCAGATTCTTGCAGTGTCAAACTTGACGATGAAGCCTTCCGGGTGATGCTTGCTGACGAACAGGTCCGAGGGGCGCAGGCGAAAGAAGCGGCGGAAGGCCGCGTCGACGTCGAGGCGGTCGAGGCCAGCCCGCGGGGAGAGCACCCAAGCCGTGAAGGCTGTGGCCTCCCATTCCAGGCGCGCGCGGTCCATGTCGTAGGACGTGGCGAGGGTGTAGGAGCCCTCGGCCGGGCGGGTGCTGGGCGCGCCGAGAAAAGCCATGGGCGAGGCAGGGGCGAGCAGCGAGCGAGCGGAAGGCGGAGGGTGCGGCTTGCCGAGCTCGATGGCGGGGGGCAGTTTCGCTGGCCGTGTATCCCGCGCCGATACCCCGCACTCCGGAGGGGGTCGTGGCAGGCGTCTCTGGGTTGGTGTGTGGCCTGGCAGCGAAAACAGGGGCGAGAAATGCGAGAGCGTGGCTGAGGTGAGTAGCTGGGTGTTGGAGATGGCTTGAGCTAGGAGTGGTAGGTAGGGCACCGGTGCGTGGTGCGGGCAGGCCTCCGAAATGAATGCCCGGTGTCTGTTGTCGTACGACGAGCTTCACGGCGGGCGCGACGCGACAGGACAAGCGTCCAATCGTCCTCAGAGGTAGAGCTCCTCGAGCCCCTCCCCATCTCCGACGAGCCCTGCCGCGGAGGAGCGGGATGGGACGCGGCTTGAAGACGGGGCGCAACGGAGTGGAAATCAGCTTGAATGCGCGGGGCGGGGATGAGGAATTGAACCCGCTTGACAGATCTCCTTTCCTGGAAGCTCAACACCATCCGCATTCGACGGACGCGCGCTGTCTGAGGACTGAGGAGGGCGGCACTTATCCGTGTTACCCGCAGAGCGCTGATGCGCACTCGACCAACAAAAAGTTCAAGCACATACGCAAACAAAAAATTAAGAAATGGATAAACAAATCAAGCACCAAGAAAGTACAAGTCACGCACGGAACCACTGATGAACCGCTGATAGGTAAACATCTGCGAAATTCCCTCCATGGATCCAAAATTCCAAATGGAGTATGAGTAATATTTGAAAGAACGAGGAAGCGGAGCGCTCCCTCCTCCCCAGACCTAACCCTAGCCGCCGCCACCGGAGGCCGGCCAGCGCCGCCGCCTCCTCCCTCCTCCTCCCTCCTCCCTCTTCCTCTCGGCCCTCTCGCCCCCCCCCCCCCGAGGGCGATGGGGCCGCGCACTCCTCCCGCGGCCACAAGCTCCTCCACCGTCTCCACCCGTCGCCGCCGCCGGCAGGGTCGTCGGGCTTCGTGTCGGGCGACGCCGGCGGCGGCGGCTTTCCTTTCCCCGCGTCTTGGAGGGCCGGTCGGGGCCGCATCCTCCCTGGCGGCGGTGCTCCTCGGAAGCTCCTGGTCCGGCGCGGCCGGGGGAGGGCTGGTGGCGGGGCCGTTCTTTGCGGCGTCGCGCCTCGGCTACGGATCGACGGCGGCCGTCGTGCCCTGGCCTGGGCAGCTCGGGCCCCAGATGGGTTCGAGCGGGCTCAGATGGGCTTGGGCGGGCCGGGTGCCCTTCTGCGGCTGGGTTGTGACCTGAAGGTGGAGGCGATGACATTGCGGGTGTGGGGACGACGCGTGGCGACCTGCCTGTTGCAGCAGGGCGACGGGAGCTCTACCGGGCCAGGTGGGCCTAGTTTTGCTCCGGCAGCTTTGTCCGGTCGACTACCGCCTCACGGTGGTGGAGATTGTTCTCTCCAGTGGGCTTGCGACGTTGTTGTCCCTCGCTCCAGCGAAGTTGTTTGCTTCAGCTTGCAGACCGCTATCCAGAGCTCTTGAATAGACGACGAAGATGACGGCAAGATCGTGGTTGCGCGTGCTGGTGGGCGGAGAAGCTGATGGTGGTGCTCCGGCTGTGTCCCGGTGTTTTGGTGACTCGAGATCGGGAGAAATCCCTGTTGACTTAGTTTGACACCGACGCGGTGCCGCCTTTGGGTGGCACCATTCCTCGTTGGAGGGTGTCGCTGGTAGGAGAAATCCACGTTGACTCAGTTTGACACCGACGTGGTGCCGCCTTTGGGTAGTGCCATTCCTTGTTGGAGGATGTCGGGGTAGCACGAATTCACCGTACATCGAGTGCCGGGGGGAAACCCTAGGACCAGCTGGTCCTAGTAGTTGCGCCGACGGTGCCCCTCTGGGAGATGCTACTTGGTAATGGACACATTGGAGCGATTGGAGCGTGGTGGAAACTTTAGAGGGCGCAGCGGTGGCGGGTCATCTTCGCTTCGTCGATTCGCCTTGTTCTTCGTTTCTTATTGTTTTGGGCTGTGTGTTTGCTGTTGACCCAGCCTGTGTGGTGTGTGGTGTTGTTTGTGTGTGCGGTTACTCTCGGTTATATGTTGGTGGTTTGATTTATTTATAAAGCGGGGCGAAAGCCTGTTTCGAGAGTAATATTTGAAAACAATAATCCTCTACACGTACGGTGGTTGAATCTCAGTACGAGGAGTCGGCGTCGTCCCTCTCCATCGCTTGACAATCTGCAGCAGGATCTCGTTCCAAGTGTCGATCGGGCCCGGGAGGCACCAGTGTACGCAGTCATTCGGCACCCGCTCCCTCTTCTTGCCGCCGGCGAACGGTGACGCGCGGAAGTACGGGCCCGGGTGCCCGTCCGCTCGCAAGTCCGCCAGCTTCGTCACCTCGAGCGCCTCCACCGTCACCGCCGACCCGCGCGCCCTGGCCACAGCGGCAGCCGCGGCGGCCTCCTCCGCGCCCGTCCTCCACATCTCCTTGTGCATGTACGACATCTCGTTCTCCCCCGGCGCGTACGGCTCCGTGCGCGCGCACGCGTCCGGGCTGTCCCACTCCCCGACGAAGTGCGCCGGCGAGAACGTCGTCAGCACGGCCAGCTTCTCCCGGCCGGCAACGCTGGAGCGAGCGATGACCTCGCGGAGGGCGTTCCTGACGGCGAGGCGGAAAACGCCGAAGAAGCCCGTCTCCGTGCGGTTCGGCTCCGGGCAGTCGTAGTACATGGCCGGGTGCATGAACCACTGCCCGAAGGAGAGCACCACCACGTTCATGCCCGGGACCTCCGCCGCCCACCGCTCGTCGGGCTGGTCGAAGTACAGCCTGTTGTGATCCAGACCGCCCGGCGCTGACGACTTCTCCGTGCCGTTCACCAAGAACGGCGACCAGAACACCGACACGGTCACGTTGTGCGACCGGAACGCCCACCGCCGGAACTTGCGCTCCTCGCCGCCGTCAAGAATCAGCTCGGCGGGGAACTCGGACCCCAGAAGGCACACCAGCGACTCGCACTGGTTCCGCGCCAGCGAGTCGCCGACGAACGCGACGTGCCGGCCGCGTACCAGCTCGAGGAACTCCGCGGGCGCGAACGGCGGGAGCGCGCACCCGCGCGGGCGCCACCGCCAGTACTCGTACCCCGTGTCCGGCCGCCCGTTCGCGATGCAGTTCTGCCCGTCCTTGATCGTCGCGCCGCAGCTCGTCCCGTTGTACCGCGGACCCTTCGCGTTCGGCACCCATTCCCCCTCGGAGTAGTCGCACGGCGCCGGCGCCGGAGACGCCTTCGACTCCTGTTTCCTCGCCACCGCTGTCCTCACCCCCTGCTGCTTCTCACCTGCAAACCAAGTTAAAAGAACAGAACAACGTCACTTCATGAATGTACGCAGGGGCAAGATGATGGATCAGCGGGACCTCGAGGTGGTTACCGTGGGGCAGCAAGGTGGAGGAGAGGCCGTCGATGGTAGGAGGGGCGAGGAGGTAGACGAGGAGGGCGAGGGGGACAATGGCGTAGAGCAACAAGGTGAGGATCTTCTTCGTTAGGCATGCAAGACTCTGGTGGAGAGGAGAGGAGGCATCCATGGCAGCTGACAAAGCTGTTCGACCTTTTTTTTTTGAGGTTACAAAGCTGTTCGACCACGAGCTACAAGTATCTGATGGATCACAAAGTGATTTAAGTGAGTGACACGGCAAATAAATGTCTGAATCAAATCTGGCAGCACACGAATTAGTATATCCCGACAAATATTCACGAGATCTAAGCGTTATAACAAAATATTCACAAAATCTAAGCGTTCCGCGTTTTGAGCCCTATTTCTCTCAACAACCAACCATCTCCCTATATGAATTGTCACGGATAAAGATTAGCCTCTGCCCTCTGGCGCCACATCATCCTTTGCCGCGTCAATTACACACGAACGATGGTGTTCTTCTATGGTGTCGAAAGATTTTTTAAAAATTCAGTTTGACGATGTTGGGCTGTTGGGCAGTCCGTAAACTTGTTAGTTTTCTCTGTTGGGATAGTTCTGCAGAAGGAAACGGGGTTAGAATAGGGAAAGGGCGGCCTTCGTAAAAGGAAACGCGGGCGTGACGTTGGCGCGCGTGCGAAGCGGGCGGTTTTCCCTTTTTCCCTTTCCGCGCGAAGCGGGCGCGCTCCGCGGACCCAGACCCGTTAACAATTTTAAGCGAACCCAGACCTTCAGTTTTGTACAACCTGTTTTGCCGTTCTAGTACTACTCTGTTTTACTGTACGTAGTACTACTCCGTTAGTACAACCTGTTTTGCCTGTTTGTACAACGTTATGTGTCTACATTGTACTTTGTACAACTATTTTCTCTTTTTTCCTTTCTCAGGAACAGAATGACACTAATCAAGTTACAAAGTTTCACAGTTGTTATTTTCCCTTTGTTATTTTCGGGCAGGGAGATTTCAGGGGTAGTTAAGGGAGGGAGGTAGCAACTTTCAATCAAAATATGTTAAAACTTTTTAAATAAAATAAAAAATAATTATAAATAATATATAAATACTAATTTTTTAAAAAATGTCGTTACTCGCATTTGTCGTAGCGTGTGCTACGGCTCGGTTTCGCCTCGACATCTACGGCTCGGCTTCGCCTCGTTAACGTTTAATAATATCTTGAAAGGGGGGCATTGGTCGTTGCGCGCATTGGTCGTAATGCGCATTTGTCGAAGCGTGTGCTACGGCTCGGTTTCGCCTCGGCATCTACGGCTCGGGTTCGCCTCGTTAACTTTTAATAATATCTTCAAAGGGGGGCATTGGTCGTTGCGCGCATTGGTCGTAGCGTGTGCTACGGCTCGGCTTCGCCTCGGCATCTACGGCTCGGCTTCGTCTCGGCAATGACGGTATTTCTGGTTGTACGTTAGTAGGTGTTTTGTTGTACGTTCTGTGCTTTATTTGTTGTACATCTACAGGAATTTCAGATTGTACATCTAAGGCCTCGAGGTTGTACATAGTGTTATCTACTGGTAGTACAGCCAAATTTTCATAGTTGATTGTTATTTGCCTACTGGTTTCTACTTTCACACCTTCCAGTTTGTTCAGAATGTTTAAGAGTGACAGTTCGATCAATCCTGAACATTAACTTACACTCTGGACGAGATAATAAATTCTTTCATCCTACACAAACTTCAAGTGCTTCTCCATAATTTCTGTTAAGTCAACTTTGTTCTCCCTATTCTTTATTAGTCTAGCTGCAACAATCTTCCGGTACTGAATAATACTTTCCAATCTGTATTCCACCACTTCTCTTGAATCATAGTATTCCATGAACAGCATGCAGAAGAAGCCACAATCAAATCTGTGTTTTTGTAAGTTTTCAAAATATTTATTAACATTCACCATCAACTCTATTGTTGTAAATGAAACTTATGGCGGCGTAAACTTACATTGTTTTTTGCTTTGGGTGATCAGGAGTGAAGTGCTTGAAATTTCCAAAGTCTTTTTCAGACATTTCAGAGTCTTTGACAAGTGTTGAGAAATTGCTGAACTGTTTGATCGAAAACATTGTCTTGTTATCCATAGTTAGATATTCTATATCAGTTATTTTGTTTCTAGGTTGTTGTCTTCTTACCAGATTCATTGCTTGATTTTACAGGATGCTTGCTTTATAATCTGACTTCATAGAATCAAAAATGTTGAACTGTTGGCGTAGAAGGTTGAAGCAACAAACAATCCATTGATTGTTTTTCACTACTGGGAAGAACAGCTGTATTACAACATTAAAAAAACAGAATTATAGTTAAATATCAGCAACTGGAGAAAGTAAACAAAATTGGGTAAAGGTTTTCAAAACTTACGAGGTCGTCGTCTAGAACGCTGAACTTTTTATTTATTCTTTTGAAGGCTCTCATATAACTGCTGGACTTGAATTCTTTTGGATCAACAATTAGATTCATCTGTTTTATTTTACCGAATATTGTAAATTTAATAAAATTTGACAGAGAGGCCCAAGTGTGTAGTAATCTTTAAAGTTCTTACCGCCAGGTAGCATGAGAATGCATATTTTTTTACTAGAAGCTTGTTTTTCTTAGCCAGTTGTCCTTCTCTTCTATTGAAATCCTCTGCCCATATATCCATGACCTCAGTTCCTCGCGTGGCCTAAGAGAGTCTTTGAAATTCTTGTATGAGCAGTGTGCTTCACCAATCTCAATAAAAGGTTGCCTGCAATAGTTTGGCCAAAAAAATGTATTTAGTATGTGCTTGTAATTGTTTGATTAATTTTTCTTCTTCTAAATAAGCTTGTCCGACTTACGTGTCTTTGTTTACGGCCCTGGTGTTCTTAAATTTTCGACCATTTGCTACGTATTCCCAGTACAAGTTCTGCTCTTCCATAGTGGCCTCAATATTCCTTTCGTTATGAATAAGCATGTCCATGTCTTCTCTTTTCTTCAATTTTGTCTTCTCCATTGTCTTTTTGCCTTTTTCAAATTGTTGATTGGTGGCTTCATCTGAAAAAATATCGTTCACCTTAATTGTAAATAACAAAAAAATAAATTTTCTGGCTTAATTGGCGTGTCATGTGTCGTAAATATTGCAGAGAAGTTGAATTGAATATTGGCATCATAACTGAGTTAATTTGTTACAATCCTGTTTGTGTTGTCTGTCTCTTGGTCATTTCATCTGTTTTTTCAACAATCTGCTGTATCGATTCATAATCTGGATTGTCTATGTGATCAATGGAGTCTATTATTAACTCTTTTGTTAGTGCCCCAAAGTTTTATGGTAGTTCTTAGAACATAAAAGGAAGGCTATTGTAATAAAAGGAATGAAAAATATTATAGTTTGCAACCTTCTTGTTCTGGTCTCTCTTCTTCACTTAGTTTGTCAACATGTTCTGAGGTATTATCATTTGATCTTTATATTTATGCAAGCAAAAAAATTCAAATAGAGGAGTTTAACATGAAAATGTTGTTTTACATACCTGTTGTTTTAGTCATCTCTGGAGCCTCTAGAGCTTGTTCCTCTGGCAAATCAGCCGATGTTTCAATATTCTGCCGTGTTGTTTCTGTCCCTGGAGAGTATATGGGCTGAGTGGAGTATATTTCATCAAAAGGAGAGAAAAAAATATTATAGATTGCAACCTTGTTGTTATGGACTCTTTTCTTTCCTTTGCTTGCCAGCAGGACCTGAAGCAATATCATTTGTTTGTGAGTTGAAGGCCAAAATATATATATTTCTAATAGAGATGTTAATCATGTATTGTTGTTTTACAGACCTGATGTTTTAGTCATCGTTGCAGGCTGATTCTTGGTCAAATAATCTGAGGCTTTATCATTCTTCTGAATCAATTCAGTCTCTGGATTGTTTATTTTATCAGTGGAGGCTCAATGTTTTAAGTTTTTTCCTAATACAAAATAATATTTCTAGAAACTGGATATTGCATAATAGGAAGGTCAAATATTATAGAAAGGCAAACCTTCTTGTGCTGGTCTGTTATCTTCATCAGGATTTATCGTCTGATTCTTTTCCTGAGCTTTCCTGCCTTGTTTTTCCCTGATGTTCTTGAAGTTAATATATTATTCTTTGAGATGGAACGTACTCCGCTGCAAGTGATGTAGAAACATATTTTCTTCTTCGTCGTTCGCATGTGATTTTTCTATTGTTAGTGAAACCTCATACGTCCTAGTCATCAAAGAATCAATTTCTTCGAATGATGTATAATTTGGACTTTTGCTCCTGCTTCCTTCATTTTGTTCTTTTGAACAACTTGGACTCCCTTTTTGAAACTGTTTTTTGGTTGCCCTTTGTTCTTCATGAGTTTCGGCTACTCTCTTCATTGGAGTTTTTGCATGGTAGTAAACAATGTCGTTTGGTGCTTTCCACTGCAAACAATAATTACTATTTTAGTTCATCATTTTAATTCTGCAGATATAGGCGCGGTATATTAGAAAATTATTTTGAGAATTTGCTCTTACCGGTAAGTTGCCGTACCCCCACGATTTTGCACCGCCACATCCTTCAGTAACCCTGTCTGCCTTTGCAAGCAGCTTAAGCTTTTTTGTATCCAAGTAGTGTATGCGGGGTGTTTTCTTGTCCATATCAGATAAGTTTCTTTTGAGGCAGCAGTCCAAATATATCAGCAACGGCGCCACAACGCAACCTTGTACTGCCTTTACTTTTGAATTTGCTTTCTGGAAGTTTATGGCTGCTCTCTTTAGCTCGTCAACAATCAACTGACAGATGTCCATTTCTTTCAGATTTTTCAAGTCCAGGTTCTTCACCAGGGTTGCCTCCCTTGAGACTCGCACAGAAGTTCCTGGACATATGATTTTCATGCACATTATCAACATAAAAACTTTTATGGCTTTATCATCCTTCCCTTCATCTTTCACATACTCCTCAAGTAGTTTCCTAAGTTTATCTGTTTTGATTTGCTCGTTCCTCTTAAATCCCAGCTCTTTCTTCAAGTCAAATAAGTCCTGGTCATTGCCGGTGTCCGAAGGTCTAGGTGATGTGCTGTTGCCATGAGGAAGACCAAACAATTGATGGATTGCGTATGCAGTAATTTGTATAACTTTGTTTGATACTCCGAGGTCCAATGTCATTGTTTCTGGATCTAATTTTTCCATGATTCGATAAGCTAGCTGCCGATCAATGTTTTCTTTCACTTTTCCATCTAGGAATGGTCCAAGTCCTGCACCTCGTAGCCTTTTTATGTGTCGTTCTTCATCCAAAAAATCTACGCATCTGTAGAACTCTGTCAGAGAGCATCTGATAGTTGTTTCTCTCAGGCTTCTTTTCAGCTTTTTTGCTCCTCTTCTCCTCGTTGAATCCTTTTTCTTGAGTTTTTTGCCCTCCCTCTTCTCTTCTCCTTTCACTCTTTTCCCCTGCATTTATTATGAGCATTTTAATTCCATATAAAATAAGTATTGTAAGTTTATTCAACACATCAAGAGTAAAGTGTTATTGTACCTTCAGGCTGTTATTCTTTTCCTCCTTATTGTTGTCATCGCTACTATCACTACAATCTTGTTGCTGGCTACTTGTGTCCTCTTCATCCTCCATTTCCACCCCTTGAAAATTACTATCACTAGTATCTTCTTCTTGCTGGCTACTTTCATATTCTTCGTCCTCTGAGGGATTCAGGTGTACATAATTAGTATTTTGGCAGTATTTTTAAATCTAGGGCTCATGCGCTCGCCAAGATCTTTCCGGGAAGCAGATTTCTTGATCTTTTTCCAGACTCTTTGCCCTGTAGTTTTCTGTTCCAAATGATCCTGTGTGTTCTCAGTGGTTGCTTCTTTATCTTGTTTTGCTGGCTTTCTTTTCCTTCCGCTCCTCCTCATCGATGCATGAGGCTCGTTTTTGGGGCATGTTGAGTCTTTGGAACTATCCGGAGGTAAAACATTTAGTGGTTCCACTAAAATGGTGTTCTCATCTTCGTCGCTAACTGATGTGCGATTAGGGTCCATATATTTGCTCTCCAACATTGTTTATGCAGCACTTAGATAACGAAATCTAAAAACAGAAAAAGTATTACACAGATTCCTATTTGTACATAGTATATAATATTTCGCATCTACGAAAAATCATATAAGTGTTGTTCCACCCGTCTTGAAATTGTTGTCCAACTTGTGGTACTTTCAGGTTCTCCTGGATTTCAAATTATTTGATAACTATTTGGGCGGTTATTTCCTTAATTTTTCTTCCTGGCTTGTTGAGAAATGGTGGAAAATCTCTTCAAACCCTAGCGAGCATATATTGCTTTGATTATTTGTTTGAGTGGCAGAGATTTAAAGTTGCAAATGCGTTAAAGAAAACTAACCTCTGAATTGTTGTTCCTGCTTGTTGCTGTGTAGTCCGTCCTTTCCGATGTGCTGGTTCGATTTGAATTTGTTTGGAGTTGTTGCGGGCGGAGGATTTTGATGCGCCCGCTGCTTGATCTCGTGGCGTTGCGGCGTTGCTCCCAGGGATCCCCGAGTTCCGAGAGACCAAGCCAAAACTCTGGTTATCTCGGCGGCGTTGCTGCCTAGTTATAGGCGGCGGCGATGCGGGAGGATAGATCTAGGTGGCGGCGATGCGGAAGTGAGGTCCCAGATGAACCTCGACTGCTCGGCTCCTGGGGTTGTGCGCGGCGTGGCAGAGAGACGGCAGAGGTTGCGAAATGGTGGTTTTTAGTTTAGTCAGGTGGTCCCCCAATTTATCAGGCCCCACTAATTAGTGACCCCAAGGTAAGGATATAGTTGTACAGGGTAGACGTACCTTCCTGTACGATCACGCATGATCGGGTTGTACAGGATTTCGTTCATGGTTGTACGAAACTTTGATTCGGCGATATTTGATTCGGGTTGTACACGTCAATGCGCGAGGATCGTACGGCCACCACTAAGTGGTTGCTAAGTGGTTGTACAGAAAAAATTCCATTGGTGTTCGAAGAAATAGGGGAATGCTATCCCCAGGTCAGGAAAGTGTTGTACAGTATAGAAGAACTTGCTTGTACGGACCCAAATAAGGGTGTTGTACAGGTAGAAATAGCGGGTGCTAACCCCAGGTCAGCAAACAGTTGTACAGGGTAGACGTACCATCCTGTACGATCACGCATGATCGGGTTGTACATGATTTCGTTCATGGTTGTACGAAACTTTGATTCGGCGATATTTGATTTGGGTTGTACACGTCAATGCGCGAGGATCGTACGGCCACCGCTAAGTGGTTGCTAAGTGGTTGTACATGAAAAATTCCATTTGTGTTCGAAGAAATAGGGGAATGCTATCCCCAGGTCAGGAAAGTGTTGTACAGTATAAAAGAACTTGCTTGTACGGACCCAAATAAGGGTGTTGTACAGGTAGAAATAGCGGGTGCTTACCCCAGGTCAGCAAAGAGTTGTAAAGGATAGACGCACCTTCCTGTACGATCTCGCATGATAGGGCTGTACAGGATTTCGATCATGGTTGTACGAAACTTTGATTCGGCGATATTTGATTCGGGTTGTACATGTCAATGTGCGAGGATCCTACGACCAACTCTAAGTTGTTGGTAAGTGGTTGTACATGAAAAATTCCATTGGTGTTCGAAGAAATAGGGGAATGCTACCCCCAGGTCAGGAAAGTGTTATACAGTATAGAAGAACTTGCTTGTACGGACCCAAATAAGGGTGTTGTACAGGTAGAAATAGCGGGTGCTAACCCCATGTCAGCAAAGAGTTGTACAGGGTAGACGTACCTTCCTGTACGATCACGCATGATCGGGTTGTACAGGATTTCGTTCATGGTTGTACGAATCTTTGATTCGGCGATATTTGATTCGGGTTGTACACGTCAATGCCACTAGAGCAAAATAGGCCACTGGTCCCGGGCCGTGAGGGCTTTTTGCCCCGGTCACGCGCCCGGGACAGCGTGGCCGCGTCAGCCAGTCTTTTTGCCGGAGGCTATTTGTCCCGGTTCGTATTACGAGCCGGGACAATAGTGTTTTTTGTTTTTTTCCTATTTCCTGTTTTTCTTTTTCTTTCGTATTTCTTTCCCGGTTCGTATTGCTGGCTGCTATTATGTTTTTCTTTTTCTTTCGTGTTTTCTATTTCTTTTTTTTATTTCTCACTTAGCCACACATTTAATTACCTACTAACTCACACACTTCATCACTAACTACACACTTATTCTTAAGTCAAACTTCCCGTTCGGTCACCCATCCTCATCCTCAGACTACTCCAACCCCAGCACGCTTAACATTTAGGTTCCTTTCAAATTAGATACTAAGAGAGAACTGAGAACTTACTGATATTACTATCTTATCAATCGTATTAACCACTCGGTCATCATGTTATACTTTTTCATTACTTGTATTATAAAAATTAAGTTGAATAAATAACAATGACTATAGAATAATAATAATATTGTAATAAATAATGATAAAATAAATATTATTTTATTTTTGCCTTTTTTATTTACTATGAAATAATTCGTATCTTTAAAATCTTAAATCAGAATTCAACAAATAAAATGTCTAAATTGATCAAAAAACTTAGAGGATTTCAAATATGACATCCAAATCATCTTTTGCACTACAGAAACATAGATAGCCATTGTGACCATTTTGATCGGTTTTAGGGAAAAATAAAATGATAAACACCTAAAAAAGGATATCATTTGGCATGAGGTCCTTATACGTGTACTAGTTGCTATGAAAAATGATAAACTTTATTCTCACAAAATTTGCAAAAAAAAGCTTCACAAAAAGGTCTTTCATCTATAAACATCTAGAAGTTTCAAGTCAAATGATCAAGTTATGGTCATTTCCACAACATAATTTGTGATAAAGATCTCATATTGCAAAAATAGGTGCATATTGAAATAAGAAACTATCATGTTACTTTTTTTGTGAACAAAGTACAAAAAATATGATGTCAAATGACACTCATTTAATTTTAATGGAAATCAGTACACATATGATGGATAATCCTCAAGTATTAGGTTTTTGCTTGATTTCTAGCTAATTTCGCCTAGTTAAAAAAGTTTATGTCGTCTATTTGAAACTAATTCAAATTTGAACTATAATTATTTGATAGTTAGGTTTTAATGATTTTTTGAAAAATCATTTTAAGGTACACAACTATTGGTTATATCACATAAATAAAATGAGAAACATCTCAAAAAAAGATATCCTTTGGTATGGGGTCCTTATATGTGTACGGCATTCCATGAAAAATGATAAACTTGATTTTTGACAAAAATTGAAAAAAGTGTTTACAAAAAGGTCTATCATCCATAAACATTTAGAGGTTTCAAGCCAAATGATCAGTTATGGTCATTTCCACGACATAGTTTATGATACGGATCTCATATTCCACAAATAGATACATATTGATATAAGAAACGATCATGTCAAAGAGTTTCTTCAAATTATTTTCATAAATATCATTTTCCATTTTTTAAGTACGAAAAATAACTTGTTTTGTAAGCAAAGTACAAAAAATATGATGAAAATGGCACCCATTTAATTTTCATGGAAACTAGTACACATATGATGGATAATCCCCAAGTATTATGTTTCTCCTTGATTTCTACCTAATTTCGTCTAGTTAAATGAGTTTATGTCGATTATTCGAAACTAATTCAAATTTGAGGTATAACTATTTGATAGTTTGGTTTTAATCTTTTGAAAAAATCATTTTAAGGTACACAACTATTGGTTATATCACAGAAATATTGATAATTCTAGAAAATCTTACCTCTTTTGATGAATAGTCATCGCGAGTATTTTGATCGTTTTAACGAAAAAAAATAAAACAGAACGATAAACATCTCAAAAAGGATATCATTTGGCATGGGGTCCTTATATGTGTACTAGTTGCCATGAAAAATGATAAACTTGACTTTTCACAAAATTTGCAACGAAAGTCTTCACAAAAAGGTCTATCATCTATAAACATTTAGAAGTTTCAAGTCAAATGATCAAGTTACGGTAATTTTCACCGTATATTTTGTGATACAGATCTTGTATTCCACAAATAGGTGCGCATTGGTATAAGAAACAATCCTGCCAAAGGGATTCTTCAAATTATTTTAATAAATACCATTTTCCATTTTTAAGTGCAAAAATGTCTTTTTTTGTGAACAAAATACAAAAAAATATGATGAAAAATGACACACATTTAATTTTCATGAAAACTAGTACACATATGATGGATAATATACAAGTATTAGGTTTTTAATTGATTTCTACCTAATTTCGTCTAGTTAAATGAGTTTATGATGATTATTTGAATCTAATTCATATTTTTCAAATTATTTGTAATAAAAATCTCATATTCTACAAATGAGTGCATCTTGGTATAGTAAACAATCGTGTTGAAGGGATTATTCAAATTATTTTTATAAATATTATTTTCTATTTTTAAGTGTCAACAATGAATTTTTTAAGTATCAAACCATTTTTAAATATATAGGCACCTACTTTTGTCCCGGTTCGTGGCTTGAACCGGGACAAATGGGATCCAGTGACCTTTTGTCCCGGTTCGTGGCTGGAACCGGGACAAAAGGTTCGATTTTGAAACGCGTGTAGGCTGAGACCAACTATTTGACCCCATTTGTCCCGGTTTGTAATACGACCGGGACAAATGGGGTATTTCTGTTTGGTCCTATGGACCGTTTTCTACTAGTGTGCGCGAGGATCGTACGGCCACCGCTAAGTGGTTGCTAAGTGGTTGTACATGAAAAATTCCATTAGTGTTCGAAGAAATAGGGGAATGCTATCCCCAGGTCAGGAAAGTGTTGTACAGTATAGAAGAACTTGTACGGACCCAAATAAGGGTGTTGTACATGTAGAAATAGCGGGTGCTAACCTCAGGTCAGCAAAGAGTTGTACAGGGTAGACGTACCATCCTGTACGATCACACATGATCGGGTTGTACAGGATTTTGTTCATGGTTGTACGAAACTTTGATTCGGCGATATTTGATTCGGGTCGTACACGTCAATGCGCGAGGATCGTACGGCCACCGCTAAGTGGTTGTATATGAAAAATTCCATTGGTGTTCAAAGAAATAGGGGAATGCTATCCCCAGGTCAGGAAAGTGTTGTACAGTATAAAAGAGCTTGCTTGTACGGACTCAAATAAGGGTGTTGTAAAGGTAGAAATAGCGGGTGCTAACCCCAGGTCAGCAAAGAGTTGTAAAGGATAGACGCACCTTTCTCTACGATCTCGCATGATAGGGTTGTACAGGATTTCGATCATGGTTGTAGGAAACTTTGATTCGTCGATATTTGATTCGGGTTGTACATGTCAATGTGCGAGGATCGTACGACCAACTCTAAGTTGTTGCTAAGTGGTTGTACATGAAAAATTCCATTGGTGTTCGAAGAAATAGAAATAGGGGAATGCTACCCACAGGTCAGGAAAGTGTTATACAGTATAGAAGAACTTGCTTGTACGGACCCAAATAAGGGTGTTGTACAGGTAGAAATAGCGGGTGCTAACCCCAGATCAGCAAAGAGTTGTACAAGCTTCCTGTACGATCACGCATGATCGGGTTGTACAGGATTTCGTTCATGGTTGTACGAATCTTTGATTCGGCGATATTTGATTCGGGTTGTACACGTCAATGCGCGAGGATCGTACGGTCACCGCTAAGTGGTTGCTAAGTGGTTGTACATGAAAAATTCCATTAGTGTTCTAAGAAATAGGGGAATGCTATCACCAGGTCAGGAAAGTGTTCTACAGTATAGAAGAATTTGTACGGACCCAAATAAGGGTGTTGTACAGGTAGAAATAGCGGGTGCTAACCCCAGGTCAGCAAAGAGTTGTACATGGTAGACGTACCATCCTCTACGATCACGCATGATCGGGTTGTATAGGATTTCGTTCATGGTTGTACGAAACTTTGATTCGGCGATATTTGATTCGGGTTGTACACGTTAATGCGCGAGGATCGTACGTCCACCACTAAGTGGTTGCTAAGTGGTTGTACATGAAAAATTCCATTGGTGTTCGAAAAAAATAGGGGAATGCTATCCCCAGGTCAGGAAAGTGTTGTACAATATAAAAGAACTTGCTTGTACGGACCCAAATAAGGGTGTTGTACAGGTAGAAATAGCGGGTGCTAACCCCAGGTCAGCAAAGAGTTGTAAAGGATAGACCCACCTTCCTGTACGATCTCGCATGATAGGGCTGTACAGGATTTCGATCATGGTTCTACGAAACTTTGATTCGGCGATATTTGATTCGGGTTGTACATGTCAATGCGCGAGGATCGTACGGGCAACTCTAAGTTGTTGCTAAGTGGTTGTACATGAAAAATTCCATTGGTGTTTGAAGAAATAGGGGAATGCTAGCCCCAGGTCAGTAAAGTGTTATACAGTATAGAAGAACTTGCTTGTACGGACCCAAATAAGGGTGTTGTACAGGTAGAAATAGCGGGTGCTAACCCAGGTCAGCAAAGAGTTGTACAGGGTAGACGTACCTTCCTGTACGATCACGCATGATCGGGTTGTACAGGATTTCGTTCATGGTTGTGCGAATCTTTGATTCAGTGATATTTGATTCGGGTTGTACATGTCAATGCGCGAGGATCGTACGGCCAACGCTAAGTGGATGTACAGGAAAAATACCGTGGGTGAACGAAGATAGAGGGTAATGCTATCCCCAGGTCAGGAAAGGGTTGCACAGTATAGACGAATTTGCTTGTACTGTCACAATGAGGGTGTTGTACAGGAAGAAAGAGGTGGTGCTATCTCCAGGATAGGAAAGTGATGTGCAGGTTGGTCGGACCTTCCTGTACGAATACGCTTGATGTCGTTGTACAGGAAGAAAGATATTTGTCGTACGAAAATTTGGATCGGACATATGTTTTTCGGGTTGTACAGAAAAGTGCGCGTGGAACGTACGGCCATCTCTAAGTGGTTGTACAGGAATATATCATGGGTGTTCTAAGTAGGAGGGGGGTGCACCCCAGGTCAGTATAGTGTTGTACTTGATAGATGTACATACTTGTTCGGAAACACATGATGTGGTTGTACAGGAAAACGATAATGGTCTACATTATACATATATGACTATAATATGTACTCTAAAGATATATTTGAGATTAGCAATCCCTGTTCTCTACGAAATCCGAGTCCCAGCTTCATTTCTATGTGATGTTCCTGTGTCTTTAGTGTCATTCCTGATTAGTTTGATGTGTTCTGGAAACAAAATAGTGCTTACGTTATCAGTCCATTATTAATAAGTTTGCTGAATAGTTAATCTTGGGTGCTAGGCAAAAAAAAGATTTACTTTACAGATTGTCAACTCTTACTCTTGTAGTCCGGTGGAGCAAATTCCTCGATCTCTTTTGTCAATTGTGCCATGTTGTGCGAGCTGAACAACATGGTGTACAAGTACTCCGCCTTCCATTCATTTGAGTTTGGCTGTAAGATCACAAAAACTTGAGGTCAGATTTATTGTTTTTCAAAATAAAAATAACATTGCAACCGAGCTTGCTTACATCTTCGTCCACAATTTTTTTGTATTTCATCCCGTTCTCTGGGTTGTCGTAAATCATTTGATGTCCATCAAAATGGTAGGCGTACCGCAGCATGTAGAAGCCACACTCGTTGACCCCTTGGCAAGGGACTTTGATCCTCTGTTTTTTTAGCCAGTTGAACCCAATCTGGATATTTGCTTGCTTTGTATGCAGCCTCTCCGTACTTTTCCTTTAGTACTAGTTCCATTATGCACATCTGTTTTAATATAATTTGAGCTCATTTCATCAATACTTTTTCAAACAGAAATAATAATCTTGTAGTTGATGAATGAAAAATAATATGTGAGAGTTTAGAACTTACAATCTTCATTAGTTCATAGTTGAAGGAGTTGTATGAGCGCACATCCCTAGGTTTGTATTTCCTTGAGTCAATTACTTGAACTGACTTTTTGTATATATTCATTATGTACAGGCAGTAATGGTTGCATTTGAAATAAGGTAGAAGTATCGGTTATGAGTTTAAATATAGAGTTGCAAGTGTTGGTAATCAAGACCAGTAAGGCATATCATGTGGCGTACAAATTAAAAGAGTCAGGTTGTACAGGTTCACCGGACCTGGTGTACATATAGAAAGAAAATAGCTGTGCAAGATATTTTACTGACGCAGTAGTAGAGACGATTGTTGTACGGGAACCCAAGACTTGTTGTACAACCAGAAAGTGTAGCTGTACAGGCTATCGAAGTGGTAGTAGGTTCATTAAAAGTTGGTAGGAGAGTAGTGCATGAATGGCAAATCTGAACAATCACGATTGCTAATGCGATCCCACGGCGTTCAATAATACGGTTTATAGTGGTACATGATCGAGTGATCTTCTGTACAACTAGGTAGTAAATAGTTGTGCAGTCCACGAAAGTTCTTATTGTACAACGAGTGACAAGTTTACGGAAAAAAATCATGGATCAGAAAACTTACCAATTTTGCTTGAAGCATGTTTTTGTTCCTTCTTATGTGCATGTCAAACATTTTCATTGCATTGTCCATGTCAAATCCCTTTACCATCTCGTCCTTTGTTTGAACTTTGCCAGATTTGATTTCAGCTTTTTGTCTCTCCATTTCTACCGTATCTGCTGTCGATTCAAAAACTTGAATCACATCCTGTGGAGATAAGTTTTCTAGTGAGATATTCTGTTTCATTCTATAAACATTTATCTGAGAATTTGCAGTTTGGTTGTTTTCCATGGTAACGAGGACTTACCTTTATAAAATCCGGTGTCAGCATAATGTGTTCTCCTGTCCTGTATAGTTTGGATGTTCTGTACCAGTCATCAATGATATAATCCATCACCTGACATTCGATGCAACTGCGAGGACCGAACAATTCTTGGATGTGATGGCCATTCAGACAAAACGTGAGTTCATTTTCAGGGAATTTAAGATGTTTTGCTTCGAACAGGAGATCTCTGCAAAACGGTCAGTGTTGTTAGATTTCATAGCATACGTTTACAGTAGTAGTTTTTTAGGCAGTTTTTTCAATTCAAACTACTCACCCTGCAATCTTTTCTCTTGTCTCCTGTCCGAATATGACATCCATCACCTTCTTTGCTAGGTTGCTATTTTTAAATACAAGTGGACGATAATCAGCAACTTCCTCGCAGACCTTGTTTGCAGGTGCAATCGGCCTCACGCCTGACAGTATGTCTGCAGAGTTAACACCTTTCTTCCTTTTCTGAATCTCTGGGGACTGCGAGTCTTCCGATATCTGCTGAAGAGGCCTATAACGATCAGGTGTTACTGCGTAACCTCCAGGTTGTTGATTTACCGTTGGTACTGCGTAGTTAGGAGCAGGGAGGAGCTGCATCTGTGGGGTATCTGTTCTCGTTGTCTCTTGTTTATCTGGTTTCTTTGGTTCTTCTTTTTCGGTTACTTCTTCCTGGGGTCCATCCTCCTCTCTCCTTTTTGTCCTCCTGTACTCCATGCTCAGTTACTTCTGTTCGTTATCTTCGATATCAGCTTGATTAATCACCACAACTACCTTGTGATGCATTTGTTTGTGAAGGACATAGTTGTCTGTACTCGTCCTTTCTCTTATGATTACTTGTGGGGTTTTTTCAATCTCCTCCATTAACTTTGCTTCTGGATTGATCTTCACGTCTGGGAGCAGTCGGCTTAATTCTGGAAACTTGTGCAAGTAATCTACACAATTGAAATTAGGGTTGTTAGGAATTATAAAAAAAACTGTAAGTGTCACCAGGATTCATATTTGCATTCATATTGGATTGTTATTGTAAGGGAATTTTTGAGTATTTATCTAAGAACAAATGAGGATAACAGAAAATTGGTTTTAATTTATTTTGTCCAAATGAGATATATCTCATACTATATACACAATATATTTTAGGGCAGGGAGATTTCAGGGGAAGTTGTGGGAGGGGGAGGTAGCAACTATCAATCATAAATATGATAAAACTTTCAATAACAGCTGAACTATCATAAGCATGCGTGTTTGTTCTCCTGTACAACCCCCTCTTGCGGGACCGTGCAAGCTTGTTCGTCTATATTGTACAACCCTTTCCTGACCTGGGGGTAGCACCCCCTCCTTTGTTGACCCATTTTTAGCTTTCCTGTACAACCACTTAGCGTTGACCGTACGTCCTACCCGCCCTGTCCTGTACAACCCTAAACAAATTTCCGATTTAAATTTTAGTACGACCACTATATTTCTTCCTGTACATCCCCCCTCATGCGAGTTCCCCCTCCTTCAAACCCCTATTTGCACTTCCCTGTACATGCACTTAGCGGTGGCCGTTCGTTCCTCGCTCCCTCCGAATAATATTTCTTTCATTATCAAATTTTTCATATGACAATTATCGTATTCCTGTACAACCCCCTCATGCGTGATTGTACACATCGCCCTGACATTATTTTAATTCTATTTTACTTATCCACTCCATCATGATTTAAGAAGGAACCGAATGCAATGTATTTCCACTAATATACATAAAAGTAGATTAGATAGAGGGTATAAAACCTTGCTATCTATATAGTTTTTGCTTCAAAGAAAAGGACATATCATATGGTGTTAGGGAATGAAATATAGTAAGCGAACGAAGCATGTTCATTAACAACTCAATTTACCTTTGTTATAACCAAACAGGCTGAATTCTATCTTCAAAGTTTTCCATGTCATGAGTACGTATAGTACTTTTTTTCTGATTTGGAGAATATCCGAACTGTCAAACTTGTGCAACGAACTCCCAGTCCAGTGCATTAAGATTAAGATCATGTGAAATCCACAATTTAACCTGCATTAAACATCCAGATTAAAAAGCTGCCAATCAATGGTATCCAACTTTGTTTTCTGATGTTAAATATTTTTTTTAAAGATTATTACGTCTCTCCTTGGTCTGGAACATTAATCTTGTAGCACTTAAAGTCATCTATGCTTGGCGGCGATAGCTCGTTGCCGCTTTCCTTTACTGCAAGTCTCCATAATTCCTTTAGAACTCCCACCATTCTGAAGAAAAACAGCTCGTATCTTTTTCCCTTTAAGGAATCCAGTAGTTCGATCAGAGGAAAAAACAGATCATTGATGTGAAATTATCGTACCAAATTGTATCCCTTCAGAAAACGGATTGGGTTGTTTGGATCCATCGCTTTGAGTAGTCGTTTCAGAGCTTTCTTTGTCATATCCACTCTCTTTGTTACTCTCATCTGAGGAAATTTAAGTGCGATCATTTTTTTCTCATATTATGATGAAGTTTAAATCATAATTAAACTGATGCAGATAAATGTACTCACAAGCGTTAACAGTGGAACTATCAGGGTTTTTGTTTCTTGTGCATCTTCTCGGATTCTTTCAATTATTATGTTTGCTACTCGTGAATCAAGACCAGATAGATCTTTAAATGATCTTGCAAGAGTACCAAGATTCACTATGGTGTCTTCATTTACTTCGTCGCCATGTACGACAAATGTTTCCTCCCTGTTGTATTTAATCAAAATAATCGGTAAAAAAATCAAATGCATTTTTTCCTAACATGTACCTCGGTGAATTTTTTTGGTTGTTTGCTTACATTTTTTCTTTTGTATGCTGTTCTGTGCAAATATCGCTGTGCAACTTCTCTATCACTCCCTCCAATGTTTCCATTTCTTGAGTGCATGTTTTTCTTTTCTTTTTTCTCCAGAATCTTCTTCAGGTTCCCTGGTACCTACAATAGAACAAATCCAGTGCACCGGCGATAAGAGATTAATAGATTCAATCAAGTGATAATTAAGTTTGAACTAATATGAGCTTCAAATCAGTGCAGCAGATATGAGATACATGAACTTTCCTTTTTTGTCTTCGATCCAGCATGAATAATTGGGGGAAAAAATCTAGTTTGAGAGTCGCCTTTATTTGGCTGCTCAAAAGTCTTCTCTTTATTTATAAATATTGTCCTCGAGTAAAAGGACTACAAAATGGCAGGAAAGATCGCAACCTCCCATGAAGTACATTTCCAGTACAGCATGAGAAATATACATGATCCCTCGATTTTCTTGGTGTCTGCATGGCCCATGGTTTTAAAAAACATAAATCTACTTGCCTATGTCTTCGAAAGGTCTTGGCACCTGTTGTATTTCCCTCGATGAGTTGGGTTCTTCTGGTTTTTCCGGTTGAGGATTATCACTTCCTTGGCCTCTTTCTTGTTTTTTTTCTTATCAGCGCCATCATCTTGTGGAGCCTCTGCTATCTGTCCGGTGGTTTCCTGGATTAAATATTGACGTAATGGAATTGAGACGACAGTTTGTTTTTATTTTTGATGTAAAAACCATAATTAAAAACGAAAAAGAACATCTTACCTGATTCATTTTTCCCTCTTTGGTATTATTTTCGCTTTCAATGCTTGCCCTTAATTCTCCTGTATTTTCTTTCCCACAGCCTTGAATGGAAATTGAAAAGAAAGTTGCAACTAAATATTATATGGACTATGCTAGTCGGTTATTATATTCATTTATGTGCAGTAGTTTGTTACCTATTTGTTTTTGTTGATCATGTTCGTCGTCCTCTTGTTGATAGACGATTACACTGTCTGCAAATTTCAGACTCTCGGCGTCTGTTGTATAAGAAATAAAAAGAACTTTATTTTAGCTATTTATCAACTCTGAGTTTGTAGAAATAAGATTTTGATTCTAATTGTTCTTGCCTATCTTGTTTTCAGGATCTTGATCCTGTTGTTGAGTCTCCTCTAGATCAGCAGTTTTATTGTCCAGCTTGTTTTCTTCGTCGCCATCCTTAGCATGGGTTGTCTCATCATCTTTCTCCAAAGAGCGATGATCTTGTTCGTCGAGTAACTGTGTAGCAGGAGTTGCATCCTTAGGCTGATTTTGTGCTTCTCCAACCTTGAGCTAACATTGTGTCTCGACTGGTTTATCCTACAAAAAGTATAAACATGATGAACTTGCGAGAGAATAAACAGAGAACACCCATTTGGTAGAACGAGAACGCAAGGCCTGTTGATCAAGCTCAGATGCTGGTTCGATCCTACGGCGTAAATAAATACAGATATTTGTGGGAGAAGATTTCCTCGCCAGAAGTAGTCACCCCATCACTCACTTTAAGTTCCTGGGCTGTTTCTCCAGTTGTGGGATTTGATTTGCTTGATCCTGAAAAATAAGAAACAACGACAGTTGAATCAATCAAATCATTGTTGCAATTGTTCAATGCCCATTTAAAATTTAGCCGAACAAACAATTTCACCTAAAATTTCTTCTGGTTTGCCAGCCCGTTGTTGTTGAGTCTCCTCTAGATCAACAGTTTTATTGTCCAGCTTGTTTTCTTCGTCGCCATCCTCTGCAGGAGTTGTCTCATCATATTTCTCCGAAGATCGATGATCTTGTTCGTCGAGTAACTGTTTAGCAGTAGTTGCATCCTTAGGCTGATTTTGTGCTTCTCCATCCTTGAGCTGACATTGTGTCTCGTCTGGTTTATTCTACAAAAAATTATAAACATGATGAACTTGCGATAGAATAAACAGACAACACCCATTTGGTAGAACGAGAACGCAAGGCCTGTTGATCAAGCTCAGATGCTGGTTCGATCCTACGACGTAAATAAATACAGATATTTGTGGGAGAAGATTTCCTCGCCAGAAGTTGTCACCCCATCACTCACTTTAAGTTCCTTGGCTGTTTCTCCAGTTGTGGGATTTGATTTGCTTGATCCTGGAAAATAAGAAACAACGACAGTTGAATCAATCAAATCATTGTTGCAATTGTTCAGTGCGCATTTAAAATTTAGCCGAACAAACAATTTCACCTGAAATTTCTTCTGGTTTGCTAGCCAGTGTTTCTGTCCCTTGAACCGCTGACGCTGGATCGACCACTTGTACGGAATTTTTTTTAGCAGGTGGCTGTTTCTTCAACTTCTTCTTTTTCTTGTTGTTCTTTTCATTTCTGTGCTCGTCTTGGTTGGAACAGCCTGCGGTTTCCTGATCAAACCGCACTTGTTTTGTTGTATTGTGAGACGGCACAACCATGTTTTCATTCACTGTGTACTCCTGGTCTTTGGCAAAGTTGCGAAACAAGTCAATGAGATTGCTGGTCTGGTTTATAAAGCTTTTTATACTTCTCTCTTCCCTAAGGACATCTTGAGCAAATGCATCCTTAGGTTTTTTGTTGTTGTCTCCTATGATTTCACCAGACGTTGGTATTATTTCTGCCAGTCGAACCACCTCCTGCAATTTATGTTCAATCCTTCCCAGTACATCCTTTTTGCATTCTTGGTAACCATCAATCAACTTCCTCTTGCTTGATTCTAGGGGCACTACTTGGGTTGAAGGATCCCCATCTGAAGCACGATAGATGGCTAAGGCCTTGTATTTTCTAGCTTCTTTTTCTGCTGCCTCATGATCTTTGTATGTTTTGAATACTCGTTGCGCCTGTGCTTTCCAGGCCTGAAAATCAAGTTAATATCTTTGTCAGTCCAAAAAAAGTTCTCACAAAAAGGGATCGTAAAGGAGAAGTAAATCAACCACATTCTGACAAAGAAGTAGGAGAAGGAATACTCACTTTAATATTACCAAATTGTATCCCATCTTCATCCTTTCTGCAATCAAGCTGTGCAATTCTTTCTAGATTAGCTATTTTCAGATAGGACATTCTAGGAGTTCTAGTAGTCATTTCGGCTAGGTTGTCACATATCAGTGAATCAAGGTACATCAGCATTGGTCAAGGGTGAAGCCTTCTAGATACGTCCATTGAGTCCTTTTTGTATTGATTTGCCATTCCTCCGCTGCTCTTTGTATCTCATCCACAATAATTTGGCAGTAGTCCATTTGTATCATTTTATCGAATTGCAGACCCTCAACCATTCCAAGTTCTCTCATCAAGCGTGCTGAAGATCCCGGGCATACTATCTTGTTGAAGAAGATTAGGTAGAATACTTTCAGAGCAGTGTTTTGCCTTCCAGGCTCAGGTGCTTTCAGTTCATCATCTACCAACGTACCCAGCTTTTCTAGAAGAGACTTTACTGTTATCTCACCCTTATTCCCCATTGTTATCTGTAGTTCACTCTTCAACTTGACAACTTCTTCTTTATCTTGCGCCCTTTTTCTTGTCGGTCTTGGGGCTGTCTGGTCCCCATTTGGCAATCCAGTCAACAAGTGTATATTGTACCGGTTAATCTCTATCTCTTTGTTGTTGCCAAACTCCATTGTCATTGTATGGGTGTTGAGAGTCTTCATGCAGAAACCCATACAGTTCTTGTTCAATGTATGTGGATATATCAGTGGTACGGAAAGCACCGAACCCTGCAGCATTGACACTCTCCAACCAGGCTGGAACCTTTTCCAACTGTTCAAATGCTTTCTTTACCACTGAAACCGATTGCTGGCTCTGGAAATCATAAGCAGTCTGGTTTTCCTCATCCACTAGGACTAGTTTTTTCCTTGACGCTTTGGGTCTCTTCGGTTTTGCAGCCGCTTGAGGATTAGCTATCTGGCTATTTTTTCCGTGTGGGGATTCTTCATCATTTCGGTAGCATAGTCGTTGTCTACTTCATCTTGCTTCCCCTCTTCTTCTTTGTCCTCTTCCTCTCCTTGCTCTTCATCCTTATCTTGTTCTTCTTCTATTTTTTTCTCCTTTTTATGTTCATCAGCCCCATTTCTTCCAGTAGTTCCTGCCTTGGATCTGGCTGGCGAACTCCTGAGAATTCTCTTATCTGATTTTCCTTTTTCCCCATTGTCTGCAGCAACCTTTCTTTTCTTCTTGGTCCCTCCCTGCATCATTGGCTTATTTGGTTTTGCAGCCGCTTGGGGACTAGAAGTCTGGGATCCATGAAGCACAATCTGGCTAGCTTTTTCGTGTGGGGATTCTTCATCATTTTCGGCAGCATAGTCGATGTCTACTTCATCTTGCTTCCCCTCTTCTTCTTTGTCCTCTTCATCTCCTTGCTCTTCATCCTTATCTTGTTCTTCTTCTATCTGTTTCTCCTTTTTATGTTCATCAGCCCCATTTCTTCCAGTAGTTCGTGCCTTGGATCTGGCTGGCGAACTCCTGAGAATTCTCTTATCTGATTTTCCTTTTTCCCCATCGTCTGCAGCAACCTTTCTTTTCTTCTTGGTCCCTCCCTGCATCATTGGCTTCTTTGGGTTTGCAGCCACCTGAGGACTAGAAGTCTGGGATTCATGAAGCACAATCTGGCTAGCTTTTTCGTGGGGGATTCTTCATCATTTACGGCAGCATATTTGCTGTCTTCTTCATCTTCCTTTCCTTCTTCTTCTTTGCTCTCTTCCTCTCCCTGCTCTTCATCCTTATCTTGTTCTTCTTCTCCATGTTTCTCCTTTTTCTGTCCCTCTGCCCCATTTCTTCTACGTTTTGCGATTCTTCTAGTAGTTACTGCCTTGGATCTGGCTGGCGAACTCCTGAGAATTCTCTTATCTGATTTTCCTTTTTCCCCATCGTCTGCAGCAACCTTTCTTATTTTCTTGATCCCTCCCTGCAACATTTTACTGTCTGCAGCCTTCCGAGTTTTAGACCGTTTGTAAACTATTTCAGATTTTTTTCCTGATGGGGAATCAGCCTGAGCCTCAAAAGACTTCAAATCAGATATTGTTCCAGCAATCTTCTGGCTAGTTGGCGAATTTGCAAAAACTCCTGAGACCAGATGGTAAACCCCGGATGAGCGGGATGCAGAAGGTCATTAACTATTAATTGATCTAGGGTTTCGGAAGGGTTAACAACAAGGGTTGTCTTCACCTGTTTTTTTCTTGGAGGAAGACATCCGGCAACAGCCTTCTTCTCCTCCTCATGGCTCCGAT
Organism: Poa annua; assembly: GCA_026929855.1. Lineage (NCBI taxonomy): Eukaryota > Viridiplantae > Streptophyta > Magnoliopsida > Poales > Poaceae > Poa > Poa annua. The sequence goes on along the minus strand of CM049432.1, from coordinate 72,315,230 downwards.
TGACTCCTCCACCTCTTCACGGCTCCGATTGCCCCGATGCCCCCGACGCTGTTGAAGATTAAGAAGCCGTGACGAAGGTGACGGAGTTGGCGGCGTCGAAAATGGCGGCGACGGAGTTGGCGGCGTCGGAGTTGGTGACGACGGTGGCGACGGAGATCATGAGGACCGCGGCGTCGGAGTTGGCGACCGAGTTGGCGGCGACGGAGATGGCTGCGGCGGGGTAGGCAAAGGCGACGGAGATTTGTGGCGGCCAGGTTGGCGACGAGGGCGCCGACCGGGATAGTGACGATGGCGGGCGACGGAGATGGCGCCGACGGCGTCGACGGAGATGGGTCGGCGTCGACGGAGATGGCGGCGACGGAGGCGTCGGTTGTGATGGCGCGCAGTGGTTCCTGCGATGTACCAGTCCCCTTTGCTGCTATTGAGTAGTTTCCCTCTACGAGTTTTCGAAATAAGCTAGGCACCCGGGCGTGATGGAGAGGGCCCTGTGTGGTGGGTCAGTCTCATAAACGGGATTTAATTGGCATTTGTACTTCCTGGAATACAGGCATGTACAACTCTGAAACAAGAGGTTGAACTACTTTCTAATACATCCAGTACACCCTCATCCGATAATATTTCCATGAAGATCTCCGCGTACAGCTGTATATCTCCGCGTACGGCCATTTTTCTCACCGTGTACAGTTGGTTACATGTGTTTGTACGTGGGTGTATGAAATGATAGTACTTCAGAGGCTAAGTCGTTGTAGACGTTTAGCAACAGTGATAACACAAACACGAAACATTAGAAAGTGCATTCTTTTAAACCATACCAACTCACTGTTCTTCCATTCTAGTTACTACAGAAACATTAGAAAGATCACCTTGGACTTCCCCTGCTTGTACAAGCTAGTTTAGAGGTATATGGGGATGCTTTTGCAGAATTTATTTGCTGTTGTTTTCTAATTTTTTTAGTGCTAACCAATAACCATCTTGTAAACCTTCATCTCTTTCAGAATATGCAATGTATCAGAGAAACCATGAAAGTACCTAAAATCATCATTGATCCTCTAGCTTGTGTCATCTTTCGGATTGTGATTATGATCTATGTTTGGACAGGGAATCTGATGCAAAGAGCAAAGACTATAGTTTGGTCTAGGATTGCTATCAAGGAGGTGGATGCTGGTTCCAGTTTACCTGAATAGCAAATGAAGAGAATCTACTGGTCTAGGAAAGACTTGCAATTAAACCTGCATCCGGATGGCTAGGAGGAGACTCAATAGTACAATCATTGTAAGTTTATTGTACAAAACCTAGTGGCTCTATGTACAAACTTAAATTGAGTTTGGCTATCAAAAAGTTGAGCAAAAAAATGTATATTATCCCCTCACCCAGAAATAAGTGTCTCAAGTTTGCCAAAAAACTGATGAATCTAGACAAGTTTGATGTATACATTTATCAAAAAAATTCCAAAATTGAGACATTTATTTTGAGGACAGAGGGAGTAATTGTTTAGAAGGCAGTATAAGGAAAAAAATGGCATTCTCACTCACCCATAACATAAAATTGAAAAAAAAACATAAACAACCAAATTATAAAAACCGTCACCCACGCATAATTAACATAAACATTGTCTTAAACAAACCACTCAATAAAATTTAAAGAGAAATAGTTTCACACACTGATAGGTTTAGGTAGATAGATGGAAAATGCAAATTGGGGTCCAGGCTGCATCAGTTAGGACTGGGTGGCAGCGATGGAACGAACCACATTGGTGCCTCGCCACTAATTTCATCTCTGTGATATCTCCTTATGCCCAGCGATCCTCCAATTGCAGCCCCCCCACGGACGTGCATGCGGCTCCAGGTTGGTTCTTGCTGAGGGTCGAAGTCAAACACGCTTGGATGAGAAGCATACACGCAGTCAGGCCTGAACACTGGCTCCTTTTGGGGAACCTCTTCAACAACATCAGGTTGTTCCTCTTCACCCCCAGGAGGCTGTTGATCATCATCACCAGCAGCCTCACCATCCGGAACTTCTTCATCCTCAGCTTCAGCATCATCACCATCAGCAGCAACAGCACCAGCAGGCCCTTCTCCTTCTTCATCACCATCACCAGCAGCACCACCAACAGGCTCTTCTCCTACTTCATCACCACCACCAGCAACAGCAGCAGCAGCGGCAGCTTCCGCTTCCTCGGCGGCAACAGCAGCAATAGCAGAGTCAGGGGGCTTTAAGAAAAATGGAGTGTTGACACCCACAAATAGAGCAAGGCCATCGAAGCTGCCCATTCTTGACCACTCTACTGCAACAGCGTCATTGTGGTACTCATTTGCATCCCGCTTGAAAACGTCGCATCGGCGGTCTGGGTAAGAGTATAATCTTCTCCCCATAACCATCAATGGACCGCGAGACGTCGCTGAAGAGCCACTGATCTGGATCCACAGAAGATCAAATCGATCTTGTATCAGGAACCAGTTTCGAGAAGCAGGGCCTCCTTCGACTGCGTTTTCAACTGTTGGGGGCTGGATGAGTCGCGGCGCTGCGTGCGTACCTATGAATTTACTCTGAGTTAGTTTAATAAACGTAGATCTATAAAAAAAAATCAACAGCTAGATCGGATATTAGTGTTACAGATTCAGATAGAATTGACGCAGAATTAAACAGTTTCAGATGAACTCCTAACCTAAACCACTCCTATTCCAGATTGTGCAAACAATTGAAGGAATTCCAACATTGAAAAAACCGAGGGACAACTCACCGACGGTTCAAAAGCCGGTTCATGACCATATTCCATGTGAAGGAGACCCGACATGTTGTAAGGATGGTTCGTGTCTTGTCGCATCCCTTTGCGAAAGCCAACGAAGGCGCGACTGGTGCGACATGCAGTCATGATGTCCATGCTGCTTGTGATATTACAAACGCTTGCGGGATCAAGGTTCCCCCATCCCCAATCCTAGCGGTACCTTGGGTCCGTGGTGTTCTCCCAGACGCTGAAGTACCTCCCACATAGCCACCCATCAGAATCTACAGCCCTACGCTTGGACATGGCGGTGCTGAGAGCGGAACGACGCGGTTTTTTGATCGGGTCTAGGGTGGTCGTCGCGTGGGTTATTTTGATCAGGACGAGGGTGGTGATGAGAGCGGAACGACGGGGTCAGGGGTGCTGTTAATATAGTGGGAGGATCGACAAACGGGACGGGGAGGTTGTTGCCGTATTGCGAGGGTGGTCGCTGGAACTACTCCCAATCTATCTGCGAGTATCTCTAACTGATTCGTTCACGAGCGAGGAAGAAGGAAGAAGAACTAGATTGGTTTCTAGAGGTGTAGGCTTGAGGAGGATGAGTGGGCGCTGGCCGGCGGAACTCCAACTGAGTCGGCAGCGAGGAAGAAGGAAGAAGAGCCAGATTAGAGATTTCCAACTGAATCGGCAGCGAGGAACAATGAACACCAAGGAATATATCGGGGGTTTGGGGGTTTTCCTTTTTTTGTTTTGGGCAAGTTTTCCGACTAAGTTATAGCGGATGAGATCCTACCCGTGCACACCAAACGGCGCAGCTCGAGGGTCGCAGGATCCCGAGCGGGGGGTGATACCTGTATTGAGGTGACCGGTGGCGACTGGTGGTGACTGGCGAGTGAAAATGGTTGCATGGAGGTCACCACAGACCTGCAGATTTCTGAGTGCGTACCCCATTTTCTCATCGGGTGTACATGGTGTCAGCTGCGCGTGTACACGTGCATCAGAATTGCCTGCACAAACTGTAAACACACTGCCAGAGCATCAAACAGGATTTACGTACATCAAACTTGCTATACAGGAACAAACTTCTATTATTCCTTGCTTGATCAAGCAGGAAACCTATTAGCTCATCTCCTAATAGCCCCCACGTTGTACACACGCGATATCAAACACAACATGTAAACACACTCGCAGTGGGTACCATCAGCACACAGGTTGTACGTACAACTGTTAATTTTTCCATGTACATATTTCAAGATCACGGCGTACGGTCATTTTTCTCACCGTGTACAGTTGGTTATATCTGTTTGTACGTGGGTGTATGAAATGATAGTACTGCGGAGACTAAGACGTTGTAGACATTTAACACCAGAGATAGCACAAACACGAAACATTGGAAAGAGCATTCTTTTAATCCATACTAACCCACTGTTTTCTTTCATCCCAGTTACTACAAAAACATATCATTACAAAACCATCCAGAGTACAAAACGGTAACAAAAAAAATTGAGCTTGATAGGGCAATGCTAATCAGATTGTTGTTCCATTACAATTGTCTCGCAATAATGTCCTTGACACCACTCGGTCAAAAGGTGTTGTGCGAGAACGTAAGCATGTAGTAGGTAAGTTCCTTACGGAGCTTCTTTACGTTGTTCTGCACACAAAAAATGTTAATCAGCAATTTAATATTGAAAAAGAGAGAGTCAGATTTTTAAAAAATGATAGCTTACGGCTCTAATAAAATATGGGAAGTCTCCTTTATGGCAACGTAAAATCTCCATTACAAAAATGTCAGCGTCATTCCTGTTCCAACAGAGCATAAGAATAGCGGAAGAAGAAGCGAGTAAACTTCATCACAAAATGCTGCACAAGTAAAAATGAAAATTCAGCAACAAATGTAGTATGAGAAATCCTACTCATTAGAGTCATCTGTCACGATTTGCACGGGCTGAATCTGCATGTTATGGGCACTGAATGCGTGAGAATGGTAGGCCTCGTGATGGGCGCGCTTGAAGTTTGCAATTACAACTTCTGCAATTCTATCAACATCTTGGGCGTTGTTGTAGGGGCAGTACGTCTCAAAACATTGACGTTGAAAATTGGCAACAATAAGGACCCAAAACTTCTCTTCTATAACTGGAATATAAGCCTGAAAATAAACAGAGGCATGAATAAAGAGAGCACGCAAAAGCAGGAGAGTTGCACCACTGCAGAAATATTGTACTCACAGCAAAAAAAAAATCATCCTGGTAGGCATGATTGGCTCACTGATCACTTTTTTTAACCTCTCAACATCTGTATCAACGGTCGCGAACAGTGTCTGACAAATAAATAAATGAATGAGAAAACAAAAGAAAGAAAACAAAACAAGATAAATATACAACAAAATTAAGCTAAAAAAACGCACTACAGCTTCATGATTCATCATGTATTTTAAAAATGTTGGTCGACGATGATCATAGTGTTCAGTGTTGTCATATTGCTCTTGCATCAAAGTTTCAGCAAAAACATTCATGACATATCCATGAACGTAACCACCAACTTGCATAGAAAGGCCAAAATTACGATGCACATCGTATCTTTTGTTAATCTTTACTATTCTTGGACTGTGCAATAAGAAAGAAAAATTATTGTTAAAATGAACACCAAGACAATTAAAGTATCGACAGAAAAAATACACTTAAAGTACCTTCTGGCAAATTTCGCTGGCAAGTATTTATTAACCCATTCCAACACCAGAACTTCTTTCTCTGTCGATTCTCTCACGATTAGTTCTGGTTTGTTATCAGTTGTAACGGCGTTTTCCACACTAAGAACAGCAGAGTTAATCGTTGGATGATAACCAGTTACTGAGTTTGCTGATGAATGGCTTCCAATCCCAGAAAAACGACTTCCAGATCCTGAAGAATGATCAGCATTGAAACCTTGCTGACAATTGCTGAAGTTTTGGTGGTTCTGATGCCCGTAAGACGAAGAAGGACCACTGTCAGTTGGACGGAAGCTAACACAAGCAGCAAACCGATTGTTACAACTGTTGCCTGAACCCATAGGATTAACAAGAGAATGGTCCATCCTCGTGCTAGACGACGGTGCTGAACGTGAGTGCGGATAAAATCCTTGGGAACAAAAGCTGTCGAGGTTTGGCTGGGAAACATATGGATTCTGGGAGAAAGGCCTTGCACATGGGTCCGGGCTGCTGTACATAAAACCTGTTGCACCAGCTGATGCTCCAAACCCAGGACTAGCAACGCCACAAAAAGAATTCGCCATTGTACCAGGAGAGTGTCTAAAATTATCCATTCTTTGCATTCCAGGATGACTGGTTTGTCCTCTGCAATCCATCACACCAGTTGCGGGAGGCGACTATGAGTACATATGCGACACAGGCGGGTCTGAGAAGTTAACAACCCTTGGACAAGCGATTGGTGTTCTGGATTGATTTTCACGAATGAAGCTGGAACGCCTATAGGAGGGTCCATCAATTGAGGGTTGGAACGAGTTGTTTGCAACGGGAGAAGGGTTCTGCTGAAAACTGCAGACAGCTTCTTTCATCCTCGGTGAACTTGGATCTTGGGACAAAGGAAACCTAGTAGAATCAGAAAATGAAACCCCCGACCTGGCAGTTCTCACTCGTTCTTCAATTTTATCTATTCTCTCCCACACCTCAATACTATCCAAGGATCTATCAAAGTCCGAAACAATTGAGTTCTCAAGGAACAAATCCTTCCCTGTCTCAACGATCCTCGTCTTCTTCACAGATTCTGGATCAACAATTTGCGGAAAGTATCTTTTCGAACCAGATAAACCTACAGCCTGATTTTCAGAGTGTTTGGACTCATCGAGGGAAATAGATCCTTCCTCTGCCATTATCTCTGGGGCTCTAGAAGATGACACATCTTTTCCAATATCGATTGCTACACCCATGACCTTTTCAGTTGAAAGTATAACACTCGAATCAGCTCCACCAACAGGTTTGCAAGCAACTTCAGAGCTTGTTTCATCTTTTCCAATGACGATTGCTACACCCAAGCCTTTTTCAATTGAGGACACAAGATTAATCTCTAAAGCTTTCAAAGATGTTTCATCCGTTTCAACTTCACCACAAGGATTGCAATCAACTTCAGACCTTGATACATCCATGACCTTTTCAGATGCAAAGTGAGACATTCGATCCAGCTCCACCAATAGGATTGCAAGCAACTTCAGAGCTTTTTCCAATGACGTTTGCTACACCCAAGTCTTTTTCAGATAAGGACACGAGATTCAAGCCTGCAGCTTTCAAAAAGGTTTCAACCTTTTCACCTTCACCACAAGGTTTGCAAACAAATTCAGAGCTTGATACACCCTTGCCCTTGCAAGAGTCACAAACACGCAGAGTGTTTAGTTCTGCACATTCGATGCATTCATCCATCGCTGATTTGAATGGAAGCGTATATGGAAGAACATCAACAACACGGTCTAGATAATTCTTAAGGTTCTAGAGGAATTCTATGAAGAAAACATTGGGACTGTACTCACAATCAACCTTTATTACCTCCTGTAACAACATGATCTGCTCATGGACTGTCTGACTTAGTGGAATAATCCTATCCTCCAATTTTCCATCAGATGAATCAGGCTGACTCAGTGGCTCGGTCCTTGCGGAACTATCTTGGATGCCCTTGTCTGTCGAGTTGGTACGCAACTTTTCACTTGAGATTACGATTTCCAAAAAATTTAGATAGACTCTTGTCAACTGCAGGCCGGATAGCACAGAATATGTCTGTGTACATATCCCCGAGAATTCCCTTCAGATCATCCATTGCCTATAGTACAAAAACAAGAAAGTTTAGTTGTACAGGGCATGCAAATGAAGGAAGGATAGAATGCCTTGAAAGATCGAACATTGGTAGTACGGGAACATAAGTCCAGTTGTACAACTAGGAAATTAATTTGTGGATGCACTCGTACAAAACAAGCATTAGTACAGAAACGACAAAAGAAGTTGTACAAAATTGAAGGTCAGCTTGAACTTGGAGACCTGAACTGACGTACAACTACAAGGGAAAAGCTGAATAAAAAACGAATGCTAATGCGATCACACGGCCTACAGGACCGAGTGTCGTTGTGTACAACTAGAAAGAAAAACCTGATGTTCATACTGTACGTAGAAGAGAAAACAGTTGTTCGGGAACACAAGACTCGATGAACAAATCCAAATAATGTACGGGATCAAAAGACTTGGTGAACAAATTCAAAGAAAAGTTGAACAAGCAAGACGGGCAGGAGACCATGCACGAAAATAACCAGATCCCTCAAATCGATACCATCCTAGTTGAATACGACTACATACCAGAAAATTATGTCCACCTCCAACAAACGAGCTCAGGGAAGAACCAAGATCATGTCGCACATCATCATCCAGCAGAAAATCTGGACGAACACCCTGGTAATAAACAGTATGCTTGGTATCCTTCAACTGTGACAATCATAGAAAAAAAGATATAAGCAAAATAAAACAAAACAAAAAAGTTACAGCCAAAGATTATAGGTAATCAGATAGCACATAAACTTACAGATAGTCCACCGAATGTTCCGTCTTCTTCACATATCAAATCAAGCGCCCGATAGAGTTTGACTGTTTCATTGTCCCATACACTGATCCGCGGGACAACTCTCGAAAGCTTCGCAGCTTCAGAGTTCAGATGATCAAGATATGTCACCTAGAAGAAAATGATCACAAGGGAATCAAAGTTAGAGAACTTTGGATGATATGAACTTAAGAATAAGAACTACTCCATATGTCCAGCTCAAAACTACTGACCAGAGGAACAAGAAGGCAACCACCCAAAGCTCCAGAGAAGCCATTGTTGATAAAAGTTTCAACACACTTTGAGAGCTTCCAGAAAACAACGCTGGACCAGTCGTAAGAAGCTATCTCTTTAGTTGGACCTTCCAGTGCGGATAGGTATTCCGGTCTGACACACTCATATGTGGTGGGGCAGAGGAAGACAGTAATGTTGAACATCATCCAGTACATCTGGAAATCAGCATCATGTAAATCAGTTTTCAGAATCTCAATCAACTCGTTGATGGAGGGCAACTGGCCAGCACATTTTGTCTTCTCTATGATTGCTACCCTGAATTCCTCACTGCACCTGTTAGGAATAAACGGCCACCGATGGGGACCCCTAGAACCTTGTGAGTACACATCGAGTTAAGGCGAAAGCTTGAACCATCAGGAAACTCGACAGTATTCTTCCGTGGGTTGAAATGTCGAACGATCCAGATGACAAGGTCTCTGGGCAACTCTTCAAGACACAGACCTAAAAGAGAGCCTTGACCAATATCATTGACAAGCTTCTCTCGCTTGCCACATAGAGAACGCCGGACAGACAAGAACTTTGGAAGACTAAATTTAGTAGTCAACTCAAATTTAGAGCCAGACATAGTACTTGCCTTGTCGACAAGAGAAGAATTAAGTTTGGATCAATAAACTTAAAACAGGGGCAACAACAAATTTATAAAACTTGAATGAGTAACCACAGGTTAACAAAGAATCCAGACGGAGAAGTTCAGATTTACAAAAGTTGTAGGGCAGCATGTACAAACTATACTCTCATCTAGTACACATATGACTATTATCCTGAATCACACAATGGTTTCAGATATAATGGAAGAAGCAAACCTGGATTTTCTGTTTCTGTACTCCTCGACAGACAATTGAAAGGCAAAAGTCTTGTCCTGAATCCTAACACGCTCTTTTTCTAGCTGGTCTGCGACCATATAATCCAGCGTAACTATCTCAGATCCTTCGACTGAACATGAAGGTGTATCTATCCACTGAGGACACGAATCAAATAACAGATCCTCATCACACGAACTCGACTGATCCAGGTTGGCGAAAACCCTATCTCCAAACTAACGGACGAAACCTCTCTCCAATCTGATGAATCTGACGGACGAAGCCTCTCTCCAATCTGACGGACGAACCCTCACTCCAACGTGGCGGACGAACCCAGAAGAGACGAGGAGAATAGAGGTGAGCCGCCGGAGAAAATGGAAAGAAAAGAAACGAAAGGAAAGGAATCGAGAGGAAGAAGATGGACCCACACGAAAGGGGAGAAGGGAGCGGAACAGAAGACGCAGAGTAAGTTGGCCCCACCTGTAAGAGATAGAGAAATATTTGTACCTTTCCGAAGCTTTCCCTTCTCTCACCACTCACCCCTTTGATAGATTCAAATTTCAAAACCACACAAGAGAAAACCAGGCGGCGAAGGCGATCGCCAAAATCTCATAGAGCAATCCTCGTCCTCGTCGTAATTCCTCCTCGTCCTTGGCGATAGGTTCGTCCTAACTTCTATCTTGATCTCTGATAACCGGATTTTATCTCCGATTGAAAATAAACAGCCGGAGCATGCCGTCAAATAGCTCGCTGATACCTGCATCGACGACTAATTTGTTTGTTAAGAAAGCTCGCTACAAGCTAGGTAGTAGTCAATCTCCCTACGAGCTGTTGTTTTCTTGCGTCGTCGTCAATCTCCGACTTCCTCCTTGTTCCTCGAGCTCGAGATCACACACGCCTTCCGGTGGTATGACGCTTGGGGTTATCCAACGGGCAGTGAGGTGGAGCATCGACAGAGATGGGGCTCGGCCGCGGCGTTGAAGACGAACAGATCGATGGCGCTCGACCAGCGACCTTTGGGGGCGCTCATCTTCAATAGGAGGAGGCGACCCCGGGCAGCTGCACGGGCTGTTCCTGCAGCTATTCCTTGAGAATTAGCTTAAATTTAGTGATTAGGCAGGGGCAAAAGCTAGTTGTCGTGCATTGTTATTAGTTTCTACCCAGACTCCCTGAGTGGTCTGGCTCCGCCACTGCCATAAGCCACCGGATGCCAACATAACTGGTGATAGTTCAACATGATTTATCTTTTGGCTCTAACTAAAAAAGCTATTTTCTCTTGAGTATTACTTAAATTGGTTTATTCTGAATATGGTTTTCCTTGTTGAATACAGGGCAGCGAGGATGCTAGATAAGATGAATGAACAGAAGAACGGAAATCTTATACAAAGCAACCCACCACCAGAAATGAGGAGGCTACCAACGAGAGAAGAGATGGGATCAATAATAAGAATGGTAAAGAACAAAACAAAAAGATTGGTGATACACCATACTAGCAACCGTGAGTTAATGTTACAATGTGTTGTTTCAATTGCAGTTAATTACTAAAAGATGGCGCGACAAGAGAGCAAGGAAAGATACAGATCAAACTACTACGCTCATAGAATCCATGAGAGAGGTACAACAATCTCACCTGAGACGAGCCTTGGTAGAGGCAAAGAAAGAAAAAGTGTGGCAAACAGGAGAGTGTACCACTGGCAATAAACATCCACTAGACAATACAGTGGATGAAAAAAATAGAATGAAAAAAATGAGGAAAGAAACAGCATCAACAATTTCAGCAACAATCTACACTTCAACGAATCTGACGCATACACCAACGAACATGGTATGACTTCAAAATCTTTGTACTTTGTCAGAAATAAAAGTTGTACAACTAGCATTACATGACCTGAACTTTTTATGTTGCCCTTCTAGTTTCTTGTACACCACGAACCTGGTAGCTTTGCAGTTGCACAATATAATGATTTCTAAACATCTTTCTGAACAACATAGACAGGAGACCTGCTTTGAACACTATGTACACTCCGACCATGCTTGCTCGTACAATTTGCAATGGTTGTACTGTACTTGCGAATTAGCTACCTTGAACGATGTGGAAACTGGAAGCTTGTACTTAACCCGATCCTTTCTTTTATTTTTTAACAGAATGGGGACGCTACTGCAAGTTACTCTGCTGGGATAACCCAATACGGAGAACCATCAGTTTCCAAGGTGCGCATGGTTTCTGGAAAATTTGAACTATTGATTATCAATTATAAGGTGGATAAAACCAGGGGTTTATTAAAACTTGTACTCCAACAATATGGCTTTGCTATACAAGTTGATGCACATCAGAGACATGGATTATGACTTGAAAATCTTGAACTCCGTCACATAACCTCTTTGTACAACTTCCCTTAAAAGCCATGAATTTATGTTGCCCTTATAGAGAAATGTACAACTAGAAGACAATGACATGTACTAGCTATTGATCTTCCTTGAACGACGTCGAACTGGTATCTTGAACTTCACCTGAATCTTTCTTTTATTTTTGAACAGGATGGGAACACCACTACAAGTTACTCTGCTGGGATAACCAAATTTAGAGAACCACCAGTTTCCAAGGTGCACATGATTCCTCGATGGAAAATTGACGAAAGCATGAAAAAGAAGAAAAATAAAAAAGGGAAGCTAATTTAATTTATATTTCTATTTCCAGGATAATTTCAAGACTACTGGAATCAGACAGGATAGCAGGTTTCATAATCAACAACAAATGACGGCTCGAAACAACCAAAGTGAAGACTACATTGGAGATGAAAATTACTTCACACCGAGCAAGGTGAGAACCTAAATCTACAATATGATCAACAGTACTGCATATCTTAAATATACCACCCACCACCCACATATCTTCTCTGTACCTAATATTTTCCTGGAAATATTGAAACTCTTGATTATATATATATAAGGTGGATTAAGCCATAGTTTTAATAAAACTAGAACTCCGACGGTCTGGATTTGCTATGCATGAAGATGCACATCAGAAACAAGTGTCATGAATTGAATATCTTGAACTACGACACATATGCTCTTTCTACAACTTGCCCTAAATGTCCTGTACTTTTATGTTGTCCTTATAGAGAATTGTACAACTAGCAACTCAAGTCCTGTACCAGCCATTGATCTTCCTTGAATGACGTGGAACTGGTAGCTTGAACTTTTCCTGATTCTTTCTTTTATTTTTTGAACAGGATGGGGACATCGCCAGCCTGCTACTCTGCATGGAAGTATGCAACGAATCAGAGAATCTTCCATGAACGACGTGAAACTGGTATCTTGTACTTTTACTGATTCTTTCTTTTATTTTTAAACAGGATGGGGACACTACTGCCAGTTGCCTTGTTGTGTTTGCACAGTATAGAGAAACAAAGTTTCCAAGGTACGCATGGTTTCTGGAGGGAAAATTAATGGAAGCAACAAAAGAAGAAAAAAAACAGAAGGCAACTGATTTATTTTACAAAACTATTTCCAGGAGACTTTCAAGTCAAATGGACTCAGACAGGATATCAGCTTTCACATTCAACCACCGACGACGTCTCGAAACAACAAAAGTGAAGACTACACTGGAGTTGAAAACTGCTTCACACCGACCAAGGTGCATACCTTAAACTACAATAAGATCAACATGGCCACGACTAACAAGTGTAAACCCCCACCAATCTTCCTTGAAACTGATTTTTCCTGGAAATATTGTACTCTTGATTATCTATAAAAAGTGGATCAAACCAGGAATTTAAAATTTTGAACTCAAACGAATTGGTTTTGTAATACATGTTGATGCACATCAGAAACATGTTAATCTTTGTACTAGATTATTGTACAACTTGCAATCCACGGCATGTACTAGAGATTGATCTTCAATGAACGGCGTGGAACGGATAGCATGTACTTTACATGATTCTTTCTTTTATTTTTGAACAGGATGGGAACACCACTACAAGTTACTCTGCTGGGCTACAAGCAGAAAATAGCAGCCATAGCGAATGGAAAGGAAAAGAGGTAATATATAAAACATAACCAAATTCCACTTACTCTTCTGCAGCAGCAGACCATATAAAAATATGTAGTTAACATAACGAATTTACACAGAGTTACGAAGGAAGCTACATGAACAAGGAGATGATGGGGGAGAGCGCAGGCACAAGAACACCATGCACAGAAAGATCTGCAACAAAACTGGGTTGTTCACCACATGATCAGAGAAGCGGTCAGAACCAGATCAGACAGACAATAAGAATACTTGAAAATGATTTCACTATGCACGGTGAGATAATGGGAGAAAGCTCTCCAAGAAAACTTGGAACAGAAAGCTCAGCGGCAAAAGATGATGGATCAAAAGACAAGAAAGGAAGCAAGCAAACGGAGGAAGAACAAGAAAACACTGAAAGTATACGAGATGACGACCCAACGATAAACCCTGAACCACCAACCATGATGGAGGAAGAAATGGACAGAATGTTTGATCCAGACAGCTATCAAGCAGTGGAAGAAATTGTCAACGCACCAACCCCAAAGGAAGGAGATAATTTCAAAACTTTGGAAGATGCATTTTACAGATACGCTCTATACGCAAGAAAAGCAGGTTTCTCAATGAAGAAATTCAGCAGCAAGAGGTCAAGGAAGGACAATGAGATATACTTGCAGTTCTTCACATGCAACAAACAAGGGGAGACTAAAATGGATGTCAAACCTGCCAAGACAAGGAGAACAACCTCTCTAGTGAAGACTGGGTGTGGTGCAAAAATAATGGTTCATAAGAGTCAGAATGGTTGGTTTATCAAAAAAAGTGAACCTCCAACACAACCATCCACTGGAACCAACTGACTACCTGACCAGGTTCTCGCATTGCCACAAAAGGAGGACAGACCTAGACAGAAAGCTGATTCAGCTTCTACAGATGGGTCGTCTGCCACCTAGAAAGACGATGCTAATCTTCAGAAAGATCAGAGGGAGTTTCCGCAACATACCTTTTGATGCAACAGATCTGAGCAACTTACAGTGTCAACAAAATGTGATTGAGAAGGACCACGATATTGACCACTGCATAGAGCGTTTTAAGACGCTCCAGAAAAAAGTGCATGGGTTCTATTACGCAATTGAGAAGGATGAGCAGAAAAGGGTAAGAAGCATTTTCTGGATGGATGCTATGTGTGTCATGAACTATAAGATGTTTGGAGAATACATATCATTTGACACAACATTCAGCACAAACAAGTATAACCTGCCGTTTGTTCCCATAGTCGGAGTGAAAAATCACGGGGCAACTGTGCTCTTTGGCGTAGCGCTACTGAAAGATGAAAAGATTGGTTCATTCAAGTGGGTCCTAAATACATTTGTTGAAGCAATGGGAGGAAAGGAGCCACAAACGATAATAACGGACCAGGACAAAGCTATGAAGAGAGCTATCAAAGAAGTACTACCAAACACAACGCATAGGAACTGCTACTACCATATTGTAACAAAGATGAGCCAGAACGAAGCTTCCTTCTTCGCAACACACCCAAACTGTTCAGAACAATCGAGGTTTGCAGCGAAGAATGCCTTCACTCCAAAAGAATTTGAATAAGCATGGAACCATGTCATAGAAGAACATGGCGCTTCAGGAGAGAAGCATCTAACTAAGCTGTACAGAATAAGAGACAGATGGGTTCCAGCTTATTTCATGGACAAGTTCTATCCATTTTCATCAAGCACAGGAAGAAGCGAGAGTACAAACAACATGTGGAAATGCTACAGTAGGAACTCAGACACAATAACAAAGTTCCTCGAGCAGTACGAAGTTATCCAAGATAAGTGTTTGTCAGCTCTGGACAAGAAGAAGTTGAAGTCAACACTTAAAACAGCGAAAACAATTACACACAATCCGTTCGAGAGGCAAGCTCTTGAGGTGTACACCCATGACATTTTCCTAAAGTTCCAAACTGAATTAACGAACAACACAACTTTTGCAGTACACGGAATACTTCCAGGCCAAATAAATCTCGTGAGAGTGAGCAGTTACTACATAATGGAGTTTCGAAGGCTACATTTTGATGTGTATCACGACCAGGAAGAAAATGCAGAGGGATGGAATACAATGTTGCCATGTTTTAAAAGCACTGGTGCACCTTGGAATAACAGACTTGCCAGACAGTTTTGTAATTAGAAGATGGAGGAAAGATATAGAGATTGAAATAGAAACATTAGGAGCTTCTGAGGGTGATAGCAACACAGAGGAAACTCTAATGCTTCGTTCGGATGTTGATATTGACACAAGATATTGGATATTCAGAGCTTTTTTTCCCCGAATATCTAGTTTTGGCATGTTCAGATGTTTTGCATATTGCAGCATGGTATTCGCACACGATATCTTGTTTTGCCTGGCTAGTGGAAAAATGACCCCAGCGAATGCCGAGCCCAACAGCTCGACATTGGGTTGATATTCGCTTGCTCGCTCCCGTGCGTGTCCTCGTCTCCCCTGGCGTGGGGATAAAACAGAAACCTTCGATCCCGCGTCTCCTTCTCCGGCTAGCTCCGGTCCATCCGCCTCCCTCTTGTACTACTCCTTCCCGGCGTCGGCACCTTCTCCCTCTGTCCCGTCTCACCCTCCAATCTGCCGCAGGAACGGATCAATTGGAGGAGCTCCGGCGGCGGGTGCTGATGATTCCGGTGCTGCGGCTGGCCCGGTGAGGTACAAATCAGTTCCTCTCCTTCCGGAGCTGCGGCTGCCCCGGTGAGGTACAGACCAGTTCCTCTCCTTCCGGAGCTGTGGCTGCCCCGGTGAGGTCCGGGTGCGTGTTGTGCTGAGCTGATTGTGCGTGCTGTGCATCCGGTGCTGTGCATGTTGTGCTGAATCGATCCAGCTAGTGGTGTTAGCTATGCTGTTGACTGTGCTGAATCGAATCAAATGCTGCTATTTGTTTGTGCTTAATTCATCTAGTGCTGATGTGGTATGTGCCAGTGCTGAATCGTTCATGCAGTTCTGAAATTTTGTAGTGCTTGTAAAAATGATTTTTGATGTCGTTTTGTAGCCATCCCATTATCAACTTAGAGGATGCTGTTTTGGTTAACATCTTTATAAAAACAATAATTTGATTTTCAAACTCAATATGTGGTTGTTTTGCACATTTTGTCATAAAAATAATAGTACAATGTTCAATGTCTTAAAAAACTGATTTTATAACATCTAAACAACATTTGATATTTAAACTCAATATCTTATCTAGGTTTGAATATCTAACACATCCAAACAGAAAATATTGACATTCAGACTCAATATCAATATCCCATGATATTGATATTTAACCCAATATAATATCGAGGCTCCCAATGCGAACATCCGAACGGAGCATAAGGTTTGCATGCACCATGAGCAGCATGGCAGAATTATGCAACCTGGCATGCCCAGTGGATAGAGCATACAAGGTAATGAGGGAATGTATGCAGGATATGCAATCAAGAGTAATGGCAGCGCTGGCAGGACAAGAAAACGAACAGGAAAATGAAGAAAACAACAACGAGGATGACAGGCTTCATGATCCGCCGACAACAACTAGAAAAAACACAAACAGAGGAAACAGACCTAAACCTGGTTCAGAAAAATCCAAGCAAAGGAAGTGCGGCCATTGCAAAGCGTCAGGGCACATTAGGACATCATGCCCTACCCTAAAAGCTAAAACAGAGGCTGCTAAACACAGAGAAAACAGTCAGCAAACACAAAACAATCAGCAACAACAGCAGCGGCCACATCAGAACCAAAATACTTCAACAACACAAAACACGTACAGAGACAGAGGATCATGGAATCAAAATGATGGAAGGGTATGTGCTGGATTCAATTTCTTGTTATTTGGAACACCAAGAAACAGGTAAAAAGTTCATAATGTTGTAACAATGATATCTAGCAACATTTTTTTTGTTTCTTGCTTATAAACCAATACAATCATTACAAACTATAAAAAAAATTAATGCAGGGCAAACAACTGACACAGAGGAGAATAGAATGACAAGATAGAGTGATAAAGAAGAAAGAGGAAGATAGTGTGACAAGATAAATAGAATGAAAGGCAATAGTTACATATGGCATCTAGTTTCGTAAAATATTACTGCACCTGTTCAGAAATATGTAAGATACAATTTTTAAACACACAATATGTATATTTCACACACTTAAAGGATCATTCCAGGAATTATTTACTAAATGTTATCACAAAATATATGTTATCATGATTGTACAGGTCAGGGCGCGCGGAACGTACATACACCTATAAGTAAATGTACATGAAAGAAGAATTTAGTGTACGAACATGGAGTCGGTGCTAACACCAGGTCAGGAAAGAGTTGTACAGGAAAGACTTGAATTCCTGTACAGACTCGCATGAGGGGATGTACATGAGAACGAAAATCGACGTACGAGCATTAAAAATGGAGATATGTTATTCGGGCTTGTACGGGACAGGCCGCGTGGAACGTACGGCCAGCGCTTAGCCCATGTACATGAGTTCATAAAATGGTGTACAAAGAATGGGTAGGTGCTAACACCAGGTCAGGGAAGAGTTGTACAGGAAAGACTTACAATCATGTACAGACTCGCATGAGGGGATGTACAGGAGAACAAAAATAGACGTATGAGCACTAGAAATGGAGATATGTTATTCGGGGTTGTACAGGATAAGGCGCGTGGAACGTACGACCACCTCTTAGCCCATGTACAGGAGAGAATAAAATGGTGTACGAAGAATGGGTAGGTGATAACACCAGGTCAGGAAAGAGTTGTACAGTAAAGACTTACAATTCTGTACAGACTCGCATGATGTGACTGTGCAGGAGAACGATCACGGTCGTACAAAATTTTACTTCGCGACTATGTTATTCGGGCTTGTACAGGACATGGCGCGTGGACCGTACGGCCACCGCTTAGCCCATGTACATGAGTTAATAAAATGGAGTATGGAGAAGGAGACGGTGCTAACACCAGGTCGGGAAAGAGATGTACAGGAAAGTCTTAACTTCCTGTACAGACTCGCATGAGGGTCTGTACATGAGAACGAAAATCGACGTACGAGCACTAGAAAATGAAGATATGTTATTCGGGGTTGTACAGTATAAGGCGCGAGGAACGTACGGACACCGCTTAGCCCATGTACAGGAAAGAATAAAATGGTGTACGAAGAATAGGTAGGTGCTAACACCAGTTCAGGAAAGAGTTGTACAGTAAAGACTTACAATCCTGTACAGACTCGCATGAGGGGTTGTACAGGAGAACGATCACGGACGTATAAACTTTTGCTTCGCGACTATGTTATTCGGGCTTGTACAGGACAGGGCGCGTGGAACGTACGGACACCGCTTAGCCCATGTACAACAGAGAATAAAATCATGTACGAAGAAGGAGTAGGTGCTAGCACCAGGTCAGAAAGAGTTGTACAGGAAATACTTACCGTCCTGTGCAGACTCGCATGAGGGGGCTGTACAGGAGAACGACAATTGACGTACGAGCATTCATTTATTTTGTTTTGAAAGTTTTATCATATTTTGATTGAAAGTTGCTACCTCCCTCCCTTAACTACCCCTGAAATCTCCCTGCCCGAAAATAACAAAGGGAAAATAACAAATGTGAAATTTAGTAACTACCTTTGGTTTAAATCTGTTTGTGACAAAGGGAAAAGGGGAAAATAGACGAAGAAGAAAAAGGAAGAGAGTACAAAGAACACACAGAAGAATGTACAAACAATGTATATGGGGAAGTACGAAAACAAAAAAACACTCAAACCTACGGACAAGGGATCTACTTTTGAAGATCTAGACGCAAGCATTTCAAAAATGAAAACGGTTTGAAAATACGATTTACGGTTCTCAAGATATCTCGAAAATTGTATTCGTATATGAAAAAATAAAGAGAAAAAGGGAAAAGAACCACCCGCGCCCGCTAACGGGTCCGACAAACCCGCTACCCGCTAAAGATGCGGACCCGCAGATCCCAAACTAGCGCACGAACAGGAAACTGACACTTGTCACACGCAGAGATAAAGAGGGAGCACAAACGAACGGAATTGCGACACTTGGCAACAGCGGAGCGCGCAAGAAACGACCTTCGTGAAGGCAAGCCTTTTTCTAACGATTTCCCGAATGTGCACCTCAATTCGTGGAAAAAATCAAAGTTTGACATTCACACATTGAACCCACGGGCCAAGGTAGTCATGGATTGTACTCCCTTTGATAAAGTCGTATTAATTTCTAGGGGTCTCTAATGCTCAGCTAGATGTTGGCCCGCTCTGTTGGGCCTAATTCTGGCGCTGCCGCTCCGTGGGCGGCCGATGGCCCGTTCTGTTTTTTTGGCAGTTTTGTTTTTGCCAAACGCTCGTAACTTTTAAACCGTAGCTTTTTTTTTTTGGTGATTTAACTTTCTAAATCTTCGCCTAGACTAGATCAACGAGTTGGTACTAGTTTTGTTGTTTTCAAATAAATTCTTAATTGCAATTCTAATTACAACTACCACCCTATTTTCTAAAAGAGATATCGGTTACGTGCCGACTTGCAACTGAAATAAAATATAAAAATCTCAATTTGAACGCTAATTGCAACTACCACCCCAACCCTATTTTGCAACTAGAATAGCGGTTGCGTGCCTAATTACAGCTGAATATATAAAAGATAAAGTTTATTTTTGAAATTGAAAATGTCAATTTCGTGTCGAGTTGCAATGTGGAACCCCTTCCGATGTCCCAATTACAACAATAAGTGTAAACTGACTCCACCTGGAGTCGATGAGATCAAAAATGGGAAAAAGTCAGTTGCGTGCCGAGTTGGAACTGAAATAAAATAAAAATCTCAAGTGCAACCCTAATTGCAACTACCACCCCACCTATTTTGCAACTAGAGTAGCGGTTGTGTGCCGAGTTACAACTAAATAGAAAAAGAGAAAGTGAACCCTCTCCGATCTCCCAATTACAACCATAAGTGTAACTGACTTCCACCTAAAGACGGTGGGGATCAAAATGAGAAAAAGTCAGTTGCGTGTCGAGTTGCAACAAAAATAAAAATAAAAGTCTCAATTACAATCCTTATTGCAATTAGAGTATCGGTTGCGTGCCGAGTTACAACTGAAATGAGCATATCAATTTACGACTAAAAGAAGATACATAAAAAATAAAAAGGGTAAAACAAATTCAAAACATTCCTCAATAAAACAAAAAAGAGTCACAACCAAAAAAAGCAAAAAACAGCCCTCCTAAAAAACCAAGATAAAACAATGAAAAGGAAAAAGAAAAATAAAAGCTAGTAAAAAATAATTCTCCTATATGCACGGACAGGAAAAAGTGATATAAAAACACATCTAGCCCCATTTTTCAATTTTTCCTAACCCTCCACAAAAAAAGTTTCCCTGGATCTAAAAGAAAAAACTATAAAAAGCGGCACAAGAAAAATCGTGACTAGGTGCACTGCCTGAGCGCATTTGTCTTCCTTAGACGTATCCAAAACGAGGTCCAACAACAACAACAACAACAACAACAACAACAACAACAACAACAACAACAACAACAACAACAACAACAACAACAACAACAACAACAACAACAACAACAACAACACTGTTTGTGTTTTTTCTAGTTGTTGTCAGCGGATCATGAAGCATGTCATCCTCGTTGTTGTTTTCTTCATTTTCTTGTCCTGCCAGCGCTTCCATTACTCTTGATTGCATATCCTGCATACATTCCCTCATTACCTTGTATGCTCTATCCACTGGGCATGCCAGGTTGCATAATTCTGCCATGCTGCTCATGGTGCCTGCAAACCTTAGAGTTTCCTCTGTGTTGCTATCACCCTCAGAAGCTCCTAATGTTTCTATTTCAATCTCTATATCTTTCCTCCATCTTCTAATTACAAAACTGTCTGGCAAGTCTGTTATTCCAAGGTGCACCAGTGCTTTTAAAACATGGCAACATTGTATTCCATCCCTCTGCATTTTCTTCCTGGTCGTGATACACATCAAAATGTAGCCTTCGAAACTCCATTTTGTAGTAACTGCTCACTCTCACGAGATTTATTTGGCCTGGAAGTATTCCGTGTACTGCAAAAGTTGTGTTGTTCGTTAATTCAGTTTGGAACTTTAGGAAAATGTCATGGGTGTACACCTCAAGAGCTTGCCTCTCGAACGGATTGTGTGTAATTGTTTTCGCTGTTTTAAGTGTTGACTTCAACTTCTTCTTGTCCAGAGCTGACAAACACTTATCTTGGATAACTTCGTACTGCTCGAGGAACTTTGTTATTGTGTCTGAGTTCCTACTGTAGCATTTCCACATGTTGTTTGTACTCTCGCTTCTTCCTGTGCTTGATGAAAATGGATAGAACTTGTCCATGAAATAAGCTGGAACCCATCTGTCTCTTATTCTGTACAGCTTAGTTAGATGCTTCTCTCCTGAAGCGCCATGTTCTTCTATGACATGGTTCCATGCTTATTCAAATTCTTTTGGAGTGAAGGCATTCTTCGCTGCAAACCTCGATTGTTCTGAACAGTTTGGGTGTGTTGCGAAGAAGGAAGCTTCGTTCTGGCTCATCTTTGTTACAATATGGTAGTAGCAGTTCCTATGCGTTGTGTTTGGTAGTACTTCTTTGATAGCTCTCTTCATAGCTTTGTCCTGGTCCGTTATTATCGTTTGTGGCTCCTTTCCTCCCATTGCTTCAACAAATGTATTTAGGACCCACTTGAATGAACCAATCTTTTTATCTTTCAGTAGCGCTACGCCAAAGAGCACAGTTGCCCCGTGATTTTTCACTCCGACTATGGGAACAAACGGCAGGTTATACTTGTTTGTGCTGAATGTTGTGTCAAATGATATGTATTCTCCAAACATCTTATAGTTCATGACACACATAGCATCCATCCAGAAAATGCTTCTTACCCTTTTCTGCTCATCCTTCTCAATTGCGTAATAGAACCCATGCACTTTTTTCTGGAGCGTCTTAAAACGCTCTATGCAGTGGTCAATATCGTGGTCCTTCTCAATCACATTTTGTTGACACTGTAAGTTGCTCAGATCTGTTGCATCAAAAGGTATGTTGCGGAAACTCCCTCTGATCTTTCTGAAGATTAGCATCGTCTTTCTAGGTGGCAGACGACCCATCTGTAGAAGCTGAATCAGCTTTCTGTCTAGGTCTGTCCTCCTTTTGTGGCAATGCGAGAACCTGGTCAGGTAGTCAGTTGGTTCCAGTGGATGGTTGTGTTGGAGGTTCACTTTTTTTGATAAACCAACCATTCTGACTCTTATGAACCATTATTTTTGCACCACACCCAGTCTTCACTAGAGAGGTTGTTCTCCTTGTCTTGGCAGGTTTGACATCCATTTTAGTCTCCCCTTGTTTGTTGCATGTGAAGAACTGCAAGTATATCTCATTGTCCTTCCTTGACCTCTTGCTGCTGAATTTCTTCATTGAGAAACCTGCTTTTCTTGCGTATAGAGCGTATCTGTAAAATGCATCTTCCAAAGTTTTGAAATTATCTCCTTCCTTTGGGGTTGGTGCGTTGACAATTTCTTCCACTGCTTGATAGCTGTCTGGATCAAACATTCTGTCCATTTCTTCCTCCATCATGGTTGGTGGTTCAGGGTTTATCGTTGGGTCGTCATCTCGTATACTTTCAGTGTTTTCTTGTTCTTCCTCCGTTTGCTTGCTTCCTTTCTTGTCTTTTGATCCATCATCTTTTGCCGCTGAGCTTTCTGTTCCAAGTTTTCTTGGAGAGCTTTCTCCCATTATCTCACCGTGCATAGTGAAATCATTTTCAAGTATTCTTATTGTCTGTCTGATCTGGTTCTGACCGCTTCTCTGATCATGTGGTGAACAACCCAGTTTTGTTGCAGATCTTTCTGTGCATGGTGTTCTTGTGCCTGCGCTCTCCCCCATCATCTCCTTGTTCATGTAGCTTCCTTCGTAACTCTGTGTAAATTCGTTATGTTAACTACATATTTTTATATGGTCTGCTGCTGCAGAAGAGTAAGTGGAATTTGGTTATGTTTTATATATTACCTCTTTTCCTTTCCATTCGCTATGGCTGCTATTTTCTGCTTGTAGCCCAGCAGAGTAACTTGTAGTGGTGTTCCCATCCTGTTCAAAAATAAAAGAAAGAATCATGTAAAGTACATGCTATCCGTTCCACGCCGTTCATTGAAGATCAATCTCTAGTACATGCCGTGGATTGCAAGTTGTACAATAATCTAGTACAAAGATTAACATGTTTCTGATGTGCATCAACATGTATTACAAAACCAATTCGTTTGAGTTCAAAATTTTAAATTCCTGGTTTGATCCACTTTTTATAGATAATCAAGAGTACAATATTTCCAGGAAAAATCAGTTTCAAGGAAGATTGGTGGGGGTTTACACTTGTTAGTCGTGGCCATGTTGATCTTATTGTAGTTTAAGGTATGCACCTTGGTCGGTGTGAAGCAGTTTTCAACTCCAGTGTAGTCTTCACTTTTGTTGTTTCGAGACGTCGTCGGTGGTTGAATGTGAAAGCTGATATCCTGTCTGAGTCCATTTGACTTGAAAGTCTCCTGGAAATAGTTTTGTAAAATAAATCAGTTGCCTTCTGTTTTTTTTCTTCTTTTGTTGCTTCCATTAATTTTCCCTCCAGAAACCATGCGTACCTTGGAAACTTTGTTTCTCTATACTGTGCAAACACAACAAGGCAACTGGCAGTAGTGTCCCCATCCTGTTTAAAAATAAAAGAAAGAATCAGTAAAAGTACAAGATACCAGTTTCACGTCGTTCATGGAAGATTCTCTGATTCGTTGCATACTTCCATGCAGAGTAGCAGGCTGGCGATGTCCCCATCCTGTTCAAAAAATAAAAGAAAGAATCAGGAAAAGTTCAAGCTACCAGTTCCACGTCATTCAAGGAAGATCAATGGCTGGTACAGGACTTGAGTTGCTAGTTGTACAATTCTCTATAAGGACAACATAAAAGTACAGGACATTTAGGGCAAGTTGTAGAAAGAGCATATGTGTCGTAGTTCAAGATATTCAATTCATGACACTTGTTTCTGATGTGCATCTTCATGCATAGCAAATCCAGACCGTCGGAGTTCTAGTTTTATTAAAACTATGGCTTAATCCACCTTATATATATATAATCAAGAGTTTCAATATTTCCAGGAAAATATTAGGTACAGAGAAGATATGTGGGTGGTGGGTGGTATATTTAAGATATGCAGTACTGTTGATCATATTGTAGATTTAGGTTCTCACCTTGCTCGGTGTGAAGTAATTTTCATCTCCAATGTAGTCTTCACTTTGGTTGTTTCGAGCCGTCATTTGTTGTTGATTATGAAACCTGCTATCCTGTCTGATTCCAGTAGTCTTGAAATTATCCTGGAAATAGAAATATAAATTAAATTAGCTTCCCTTTTTTATTTTTCTTCTTTTTCATGCTTTCGTCAATTTTCCATCGAGGAATCATGTGCACCTTGGAAACTGGTGGTTCTCTAAATTTGGTTATCCCAGCAGAGTAACTTGTAGTGGTGTTCCCATCCTGTTCAAAAATAAAAGAAAGATTCAGGTGAAGTTCAAGATACCAGTTCGACGTCGTTCAAGGAAGATCAATAGCTAGTACATGTCATTGTCTTCTAGTTGTACATTTCTCTATAAGGGCAACATAAATTCATGGCTTTTAAGGGAAGTTGTACAAAGAGGTTATGTGACGGAGTTCAAGATTTTCAAGTCATAATCCATGTCTCTGATGTGCATCAACTTGTATAGCAAAGCCATATTGTTGGAGTACAAGTTTTAATAAACCCCTGGTTTTATCCACCTTATAATTGATAATCAATAGTTCAAATTTTCCAGAAACCATGCGCACCTTGGAAACTGATGGTTCTCCGTATTGGGTTATCCCAGCAGAGTAACTTGCAGTAGCGTCCCCATTCTGTTAAAAAATAAAAGAAAGGATCGGGTTAAGTACAAGCTTCCAGTTTCCACATCGTTCAAGGTAGCTAATTCGCAAGTACAGTACAACCATTGCAAATTGTACGAGCAAGCATGGTCGGAGTGTACATAGTGTTCAAAGCAGGTCTCCTGTCTATGTTGTTCAGAAAGATGTTTAGAAATCATTATATTGTGCAACTGCAAAGCTACCAGGTTCGTGGTGTACAAGAAACTAGAAGGGCAACATAAAAAGTTCAGGTCATGTAATGCTAGTTGTACAACTTTTATTTCTGACAAAGTACAAAGATTTTGAAGTCATACCATGTTCGTTGGTGTATGCGTCAGATTCGTTGAAGTGTAGATTGTTGCTGAAATTGTTGATGCTGTTTCTTTCCTCATTTTTTTCCTTCTATTTTTTTCATCCACTGTATTGTCTAGTGGATGTTTATTGCCAGTGGTACACTCTCCTGTTTGCCACACTTTTTCTTTCTTTGCCTCTACCAAGGCTCGTCTCAGGTGAGATTGTTGTACCTCTCTCATGGATTCTATGAGCGTAGTAGTTTGATCTGTATCTTTCCTTGCTCTCTTGTCGCGCCATCTTTTAGTAATTAACTGCAATTGAAACAACACATTGTAACATTAACTCACGGTTGCTAGTATGGTGTATCACCAATCTTTTTGTTTTGTTCTTTACCATTCTTATTATTGATCCCATCTCTTCTCTCGTTGGTAGCCTCCTCATTTCTGGTGGTGGGTTGCTTTGTATAAGATTTCCGTTCTTCTGTTCATTCATCTTATCTAGCATCCTCGCTGCCCTGTATTCAACAAGGAAAACCATATTCAGAATAAACCAATTTAAGTAATACTCAAGAGAAAATAGCTTTTTTAGTTAGAGCCAAAAGATAAATCATGTTGAACTATCACCAGTTATGTTGGCATCCGGTGGCTTATGGCAGTGGCGGAGCCAGACCACTCAGGGAGTCTGGGTAGAAACTAATAACAATGCACGACAACTAGATTTTGCCCCTGCCTAATCACTAAATTTAAGCTAATTCTCAAGGAATAGCTGCAGGAACAGCCCGTGCAGCTGCCCGGGGTCGCCTCCTTCTATTGAAGATGAGCGCGCCCAAAGGTCGTTGGTCGAGCGCCATCGATCTGTTCGTCTTCAACGCCGCGGCCGAGCCCCATCTCTGTCGATGCTCCACCTCACTGCCCGTTGGATAACCCCAAGCGTCATACCACCGGAAGGCGTGTGTGATCTCGAGCTCGAGGAACAAGGAGGAAGTCGGAGATTGACGACGACGCAAGAAAACAACAACTCGTAGGGAGATTGACTACTGCCTAGCTTGTAGCGAGCTTTCTAAACAAACAAATTAGTCGTCGATGCAGATATCAGCGAGCTATTTGACGGCATGCTCCGGCTGTTTATTTTCAATCGGAGATAAAATACGGTTATCAGAGATCAAGATAGAAGTTAGGACGAACCTATCGCCAAGGACGAGGAGGAATTACGACGAGGACGAGGATTGCTCTATGAGATTTCGGCGATCGCCTTCGCCGCCTGGTTTTCTCTTGTGTGGTTTTGAAATTTGAATCTATCAAAGGGGTGAGTGGTGAGAGAAGGGAAAGCTTCGGAAAGGTACAGATATTTCTCTATCTCTTACAGGTGGGGCCAACTTACTCTGCGTCTTCTGTTCCGCTCCCTTCTCCTCCCTTTCGTGTGGGTCCATCTTCTTCCTCTCGATTCCTTTCCTTTCGTTTCTTGAGACACCCTAAAATCGGCACTATGTAGATTTAAGCGATCCCGCCGAAATCCGCATAATAACGATTTTAGGTCGCCCACCAGACATAATGTGCACGCCGAAACATGCGCATTATGTGGGTGGAATTGTGATAACATTACAACAGTTCCGATACATCCACAAATACAACAGAAGATAAATTACAACAACGACTCGAACGAGTCAAGATACAAATGATACAATACAAAGATTCAAATGACAGCGGAAGCAGAATAGTATCCGACTACGGATAAGAAGCAAACTGGACTAAGAGTCCTGAAGATAAGCGATGGCGCCATATCCCTGCCCAGCCAAGCCGGAGGGATTCCCAAGCTAACGTCGTCAGACTTCAAACCTGTTGACAACACATAAAGCACATCCCAAAAGAGGGTCAGGGCACTCCCTGGCAAGCAAAACCGACTTGCCTACTTTCTACACCATCTCCCAAAATATAGGGGAGGTGGATTTAGCGGCAGCAGCACTAGCAACCTAAAGAGACACGCTACAACTTCCGTCTAATTAGAGAGGGATAAGAGAGCGCATAAAGTAAACAACTACAACTAACACCAAACATAACCCATTCTCGAATTAACCCCCTCAACCAAATATGAGGAAGCAATTCGGGAAACTCACACGTTGAACAGTTTTAATTATAATTTATTGTGAAAGTAATTCTATATTTACTAGTCAAATTAATTAACATTAATTAGGTGCAAGTTGTCTAGATCTTGTTAGCCAGCATCATCACCAAAGTCGTCCATAACCGTGGACACGGCTCATCGATAAGATTATACCCTGCAGGGGTGCACTACTGTACCCATACTCGCATGATCAACCCAACCAAGCATCAGGGCTTCTCAACACGACTTATTCCTTCACTACAGCTAGTCCAAGTGCCACCCATATGAGTTGTTACCCGCGTCAGGAGTCCGGCCGATTCTCAATTGCGGACTCATTAGTTTGTGCCTACGCGCCATGCGGTTCAAACCACAGTAGGAACTGTCCGCTACGCGCGCACCACCCCTATATGACCCCCCGTATCAAGTAACCTCTCATCGATCATCATCATCATGCACATGCATATGAGCAAATGGAAAACCCGAACTACTTGCGGCACATGGACAAGCTGTAGATCCATTCAAAGTCGAGGGGGGCTCCATAGGGCCTCCCACAAGTGGTTAGTGCGCTCAAAATTGGATCCGAGGACAAAATCTCAGTTCCTAGGTCGACACTGAGCAGAACAAAACACCTCGCGAGGCCTTCCGCCTGGTGCCTTATCATTTAATTATAATACCCCAATACAAGATAAAATTTTATTAAAGTAGAACAATCTATCATACTAAGCAGATGAAACATAAGACCAACATACGACTCGCACAGTCAACTCTAAGCATGCGCTACGACTCGCAAGGCCAACAGATAAACAAACAACGGGCGATGGGATGTGGGGATAAAGCTGTATAGGCTGCAGGATAAACATGTGATGGGATCGCAATTCAAGAATCGATGACTAGGGTAGCAGAGATCAACGGCAGGAATGAAAGACAATGTATAGGTACACAAGCAAACTTTGCTTGCCTGGAATCCCGCATGGAAGCAGATCTTGTCGTTGCTCACACATCTCAACGTCTTATCCGCGAAGAAGCAACAACACTGGAAAGCATAAAAGATGCATCTTATAACTACGGCAAAAGATCCAGCATGATCATGGGAGAATGATGCATGACATGGCAAGATGCATTGCGAGATGCACTTAATCCAAATTAAGCGGAACCGGGATTCCGACAATTAATATTAATGTTAAAGTTATTTATCTGCCCAACAAATTAAATGTTCATTAACATGGCAAGACATGGCAAAGGTGTTCTAGTCAAATTAAATGGAATTGGGCAATACATATATGGATTTGCCCCACAAATTCCATATTTATTAATTAGGTGATTTACTGCACCCCCCAAACCCAAGAGATGCAACACATGCAAGTATGATGCGATATGCTCAAGATAGATGATATTTAATAAAAAAAGGTATAGGGTTAGGGTTTGGGTTCGCACGTTGGATCGAGAGAGATAGGGTCTGAAACCGACGTCTTTGGCCCGTAGAGGAAGTAGTCGTCGTCGTGGAAGTAGTCATCACGGAACCGGGGCATCGTCGTTTGTCGGTGTCGTGGAAGTGGTCGGGTAGTCGTACTCGATCATCCTCGTTGACGGGCACGGGCACGCAGGAGCACGGCAAACGGACACCGGAAGGGGCGCGCGCACGCGCACGGGGCAGCACCACGAAGGGTGGACAAACACGGACAACAAAGCGACGCCGTGGTCTTGCGGACGTTGTGTCGAACACCTTGCGGGCGGATGATGCGGGGGCGTCACCGGACGGGGAAAAAAATGGCGAAGCGGAGCGAAGGCGCGGAGCGGATGAGGAGGCAGCGGGGACGTGTGCGTGCGGGGAGCGGAGGTGCGGCGGCAAGGCGGGCGCAGCGCGCGGGCGCGCGGGGGGGAGGCGTCTCGGGGGCGCGCGGCAGAGGAGGCCGGGGCGGCGCGAGCGCGGCGCTGGAGGCGGAGGGCGCGCGCTGGCGGCGTAAGGCCGGAGCAGGGGACACGCGCGGGGGCTCGGGCCGGCCGGAGCAGGCGGCGCGGCGCGGCGGTGCGGCGGCGCGGGCGCAGGCCGGAGGCGGGAGGCTTGGAGGCGGAGGAGCTTGGGGCGGCGGCTCGGGGGTGGCCAGCGGCGCGGCGGCCGGAGCCGCGGGAGGCCGAGCGGCGGCAGGCGTGGCGGCGCGGCGACGCGGTGGCGAGGCTGGCGGCGTGGGGAGGGACGGCGCGCGTGCGCTGTGGCAGGAGGCGAGGCGGCGCCCCGCCGGGTGCGCGGCGGCGGCGCGCCAGCGCCGGCGGGGACGGCGGGCCGGCGACGCAGGGGAAGGCCGGGGCACGCAGGCCGGCGGCTCGGGAGGAAGCGCTGGTGCGGGCTCGGGAGTTGGTGCGTGCGGGATGGGAAGGAAGGAGAAGAGAAGAGAAAAAAATAGAAAAGAGGAAAAAGAAAAAAAGAAATAGAAAGGAGGGGGGAAAAGAGAAAAAGAGAGGTGGGAGGATGTCTTGCAAAATTCCAGAAAAAGGAGGAGGGTGGCTGCAAAAAGTCAGGGGGTGGGAAAGAATTTTTCAGGGGGAAACCCTAGGGTTTGCTTAGGTGGGCTTTGGGCTTTTATTTGTCACCGTTTATTTTTTCCAGTTTATATTTTTAGAACAAAATCGAAAATGAATTTGAACACGAATCTTATACAAAATATTTTTAGTTTTAAATAGACAATTTAATAAACTAATTTTTAACATTTTTAAAATATTTGAAAATAACACATTGTTTAATTAATTGGAAATGCATTTGAATTTAATTATGGAAATTTAATTTAAATGCAACAAATTAAATTAATGCGATGCGATGCCATGTCGATGCAAAAAAGAAAACTCACAAAACAAAAGGGGATAAATCTCGGGGCGTTACATTTCTTTTCTTTCCATTTTCTCCGGCGGCTCACCTCTATTCTCCTCGTCTCTTCTGGGTTCTAGGGTTCGTCTGCCACGTTGGAGTGAGGGTTCGTCCGTCAGATTGGAGAGAGGCTTCGTCCGTCAGATTCGTCAGATTGGAGAGAGGTTCCGTCCGTCAGTTTGGAGATA
Organism: Poa annua; assembly: GCA_026929855.1. Lineage (NCBI taxonomy): Eukaryota > Viridiplantae > Streptophyta > Magnoliopsida > Poales > Poaceae > Poa > Poa annua. Next base: position 72,284,460 of record CM049432.1, on the reverse strand, counting down.
GGGTTTTCGCCAACCTGGATCAGTCGAGTTCGTGTGATGAGGATCTGTTATTTTATTCGTGTCCTCAGTGGATAAATACGCCTTCATGTTCAGTCGAAGGATCTGAGATAGTTACGCAGGATTATTTGGTCGCAGACCAGCTAGAAAAAGAGCGTGTTAGGATTCAGGACAAGACTTTTGCCTTTCAATTGTCTGTCGAGGAGTACAGAAACAGAAAATCCAGGTTTGCTTCTTCCATTATATCTGAAACCATTGTGTGATTCAGGATAATAGCCATATGTGTACTAGATGAGGGTATAGTTTGTACATGCTGCCCTACAACTTTTGTACATCTGAACTTAAACTGTTATTGGTGATCCTTGTCCATGGTAATTTATAGTTGTACTACCTCTCTCCTTTCCACGTACAACAAAAAATGAGTGGTTGTACTTCTCCGTCTGGATTCTTTGTTAACTTGTGGTTACTCATTCAAGTTTTATAAATATGTTGTTGCCCCTGTTTTAAGTTTATTGATCCAAACTTAATTCTTCTCTTGTCGACAAGGCAAGTACTATGTCTGGCTCTAAATTTGAATTGACTACTAAATTTAGTCTTCCAAAGTTCTTGTCTGTCCGGCGTTCTCTATGTGGCAAGCGAGAGAAGCTTGTCAATGATATTGGTCAAGGCTCTCTTTTAGGTCTGTGTCTTGAAGAGTTGCCCAGAGACCTTGTCATCTGGATCGTTCGACATTTCAACCCACGGAAGAATACTGTCGAGTTTCCTGATGGTTCAAGCTTTCGCCTTAACTCGATGTGTACTCGCAAGGTTCTAGGGGTCCCCATCGGTGGCCGTTTAATTCCTAACAGGTGCAGTGAAGAATTCGGGGTAGCAATCAGAGAGAAGACAAAATGTGCTGGCCAGTTGCCCTCCATCAACGAGTTGATTGAGATTCTGAAAACTGATTTACATGATGCTGATTTCCAGATGTACTGGATGATGTTCAACATTACTGTCTTCCTCTGCCCCACCACATATGAGTGTGTCAGACCGGAATACCTATCCGCACTGGAAGGTCCAACTAAAGAGATAGCTTCTTACGACTGGTCCAGCGTTGTTTTCTGGAAGCTCTCAAAGTGTGTTGAAACTTTTATCAACAATGGCTTCTCTGGAGCTTTGGGTGGTTGCCTTCTTGTTCCTCTGGTCAGTAGTTTTGAGCTGGACATATGGAGTAGTTCTTATTCTTAAGTTCATATCATCCAAAGTTCTCTAACTTTGATTCCCTTGTGATCATTTTCTTCTAGGTGACATATCTTGATCATCTGAACTCTGAAGCTGCGAAGCTTTCGAGAGTTGTCCCGCGGATCAGTGTATGGGACAATGAAACAGTCAAACTCTATCGGGCGCTTGATTTGATATGTGAAGAAGACGGAACATTCGGTGGACTATCTGTAAGTTTATGTGCTATCTGATTACCTATAATCTTTGGCTGTAACTTTTTTGTTTTGTTTTATTTTGCTTATATCTTTTTTTCTATGATTGTCACAGTTGAAGGATACCAAGCATACTATTTATTACCAGGGTGTTCGTCCAGATTTTCTGCTGGATGATGATGTGCGACATGATCTTGGTTCTTCCCTGAGCTCGTTTGTTGGAGGTGGACATAATTTTCTGGTATGTAGTCGTATTCAACTAGGATGGTATCGATTTGAGGGATCTGGTTATTTTCGTGCATGGTCTCCTGCCCGTCTTGCTTGTTCAACTTTTCTTTGAATTTGTTCACCAAGTCTTTTGATCCCGTACATTATTTGGATTTGTTCATCGAGTCTTGTGTTCCCGAACAACTGTTTTCTCTTCTACGTACAGTATGAACATCAGGTTTTTCTTTCTAGTTGTACACAACGACACTCGGTCCTGTAGGCCGTGTGATCGCATTAGCATTCGTTTTTTATTCAGCTTTTCCCTTGTAGTTGTACGTCAGTTCAGGTCTCCAAGTTCAAGCTGACCTTCAATTTTGTACAACTTCTTTTGTCGTTTCTGTACTAATGCTTGTTTTGTACGAGTGCATCCACAAATTAATTTCCTAGTTGTACAACTGGACTTATGTTCCCGTACTACCAATGTTCGATCTTTCAAGGCATTCTATCCTTCCTTCATTTGCATGCCCTGTACAACTAAACTTTCTTGTTTTTGTACTATAGGCAATGGATGATCTGAAGGGAATTCTCGGGGATATGTACACAGACATATTATGTGCTATCCGGCCTGCAGTTGACAAGAGTCTATCTAAATTTTTTGGAAATCGTAATCTCAAGTGAAAAGTTGCGTACCAACTCGACAGACAAGGGCATCCAAGATAGTTCCGCAAGGACCGAGCCACTGAGTCAGCCTGATTCATCTGATGGCAAATTGGAGGATAGGATTATTCCACTAAGTCAGACAGTCCATGAGCAGATCATGTTGTTACAGGAGGTAATAAAGGTTGATTGTGAGTACAGTCCCAATGTTCTCTTCATAGAATTCCTCTAGAACCTTAAGAATTATCTAGACCGTGTTGTTGATGTTCTTCCATATACGCTTCCATTCAAATCAGCGATGGATGAATGCATCGAATGTGCAGAACTAAACACTCTGCGTGTTTGTGACTCTTGCAAGGGCAAGGGTGTATCAAGCTCTGAATTTGTTTGCAAACCTTGTGGTGAAGGTGAAAAGGTTGAAACCTTTTTGAAAGCTGCAGACTTGAATCTCGTGTCCTTATCTGAAAAAGACTTGGGTGTAGCAAACGTCATTGGAAAAGGGGAGTCAAGCTCTGAAGTTGCTTGCAATCCTATTGGTGGAGCTGGATCGAATGTATCACTTGCATCTGAAAAGGTCATGGATGTATCAAGGTCTGAAGTTGATTGCAATCCTTGTGGTGAAGCTGAAACGGATGAAACATCTTTGAAAGCTTTAGAGATTAATCTTGTGTCCTCAATTGAAAAAGGCTTGGGTGTAGCAATCGTCATTGGAAAAGATGAAACAAGCGCTGAAGTTGCTTGCAAACCTGTTGGTGGAGCTGATTCGAGTGTTATACTTTCAACTGAAAAGGTCATGGGTGTAGCAATCGATATTGGAAAAGATGTGTCATCTTCTAGAGCCCCAGAGATAATGGCAGAGGAAGGATCTATTTCCCTCGATGAGTCCAAACACTCTGAAAATCAGGCTGTAGGTTTATCTGGTTCGAAAAGATACTTTCCGCAAATTGTTGATCCAGAATCTGTGAAGAAGACAAGGATCGTTGAGACAGGGAAGGATTTGTTCCTTGAGAACTCAATTGTTTCGGACTTTGATAGATCCTTGGATAGTATTGAGGTGTGGGAGAGAATAGATAAAATTGAAGAACGAGTGAGAACTGCTAGGTCGGGGGTTTCATTTTCTGATTCTACTAGGTTTCCTTTGTCCCAAGATCCAAGTTCACCGAGGATGAAAGAAGTTGTCTGCAGTTTTCAGCAGAACCCTTCTCCCGTTGCAAACAACTCGTTCCAACCCTCAATTGATGGACCCTCCTATAGGCGTTCCAGCTTCATTCGTGAAAATCAATCCAGAACACCAATCGCTTGTCCAAGGGTTGTTAACTTCTCAGACCCGCCTGTGTCGCATATGTACTCATTGTCGCCTCCCGCAACTGGTGTGATGGATTGCAGAGGACAAACCAGTCATCCTGGAATGCAAAGAATGGATAATTTTAGACACTCTCCTGGTACAATGGCGAATTCTTTTTGTGGCGTTGCTAGTCCTGGGTTTGGAGCATCAGCTGGTGCAACAGGTTTTATGTACAGCAGCCCGGACCCATGTGCAAGGCCTTTCTCCCAGAATCCATATGTTTCCCAGCCAAACCTCGACAGCTTTTGTTCCCAAGGATTTTATCCGCACTCACGTTCAGCCCCGTCGTCTAGCACGAGGATGGACCATTCTCTTGTTAATCCTATGGGTTCAGGCAACAGTTGTAACAATCGGTTTGCTGCTTGTGTTAGCTTCCGTTCAACTGACAGTGGTCCTTCTTCGTCTTACGGGCATCAGAACCACCAAAACTTCAGCAATTGTCAGCAAGGTTTCAATGCTGATCATTCTTCAGGATCTGGAAGTCGTTTTTCTGGGATTGGAAGCCATTCATCAGCAAACTCAGGAACTGGTTATCATCCAACGATTAACTCTGCTGTTCTTAGTGTGGAAAACGCCGTTACAACTGATAACAAACCAGAACTAATCGTGAGAGAATCGACAGAGAAAGAAGTTCTGGTGTTGGAATGGGTTAATAAATACTTGCCAGCGAAATTTGCCAGAAGGTACTTTAAGTGTATTTTTTTCTGTCGATACTTTAATTAACAGTACGCCGTGATCTTGAAATAAGTACATGGAAAAATTAACAGTTGTACGTACAACCTGTGTGCTGATGGTACCCACTGCGAGTGTGTTTACATGTTGTTTTTGATATCGCGTGTGTACAACGTGGGGGCTATTAGGAGATGAGCTAATAGGTTTCCTGGTTGATCAAGTAAGGAATAATAGAAGTTTGTTCCTGTATAGCAAGTTTGATGTACGTAAATCCTGTTTGGTGCTCTGGCAGTGTGTTTACAGTTTGTGCAGGCAATTCTGATGCACGTGTACACGCGCAGCTGACACCATGTACACCCGATGAGAAAACGTTGTACGCACTCAGAAATCTGCAGGTCTGTGGTGACCTCCATGCAACCATTTTCACTCGCCAGTCACCACCAGTCGCCACCGGTCACCTCAATACAGGTATCACCCCCCGCTCGGGATCCTGCGGCCCTCGAGCTGCGCCGTTTGGTGTGCACGGGTAGGATCTCATCCGCTATAACTTAGTCGGAAAACTTGCCCAAAACAAAAAAAGGAAAACCCCCAAACCCCCGATATATTCCTTGGTGTTCCTTGTTCCTCGCTGCCGATTCAGTTGGAAATCTCTAATCTGGCTCTTCTTCCTTCTTCCTCGCTGCCGACTCAGTTGGAGTTCCGCCGGCCAGCGCCCACTCATCCTCCTCAAGCCTACACCTCTAGAAACCAATCTAGTTCTTCTTCCTTCTTCCTCGCTCGTGAACTAATCAGTTAGAGATACTCGCAGATAGATTGGGCGTAGTTCCAACGACCACCCTCGCAATACGGCAACAACCTCCCCGTCCCGTTTGTCGATCCTCCCACTATATTAACAGCACCCCTGACCCCGTCGTTCCGCTCTCATCACCACCCTCGTCCCGATCAAAATAACCCACGCGACGACCACCCTAGACCCGATCAAAAAACCGCGTCGTTCCGCTCTCAGCACCGCCATGTCCAAGCGTAGGGCTGTAGATTCTGATGGGTGGCTATGTGGGAGGTACTTCAGCGTCGGGGAGAACACCACGGACCCAAGGTACCGCTAGGATTGGGGATGGGGGAACCTTGATCCCGCAAGCGTTTGTAATATCACAAGCAGCATGGACATCATGACTGCATGTCGCACCAGTCGCGCCGTCGTTGGCTTTCGCAAAGGGATGCGACAAGACACGAACCATCCTTACAACATGTCGGGTCTCCTTCACATGGAATATGGTCATGAACCGGCTTTTGAACCGTCGGTGAGTTGTCCCTCGATTTTTTCAATGTTGGAATTCCTTCAATTGTTTGCACAATCTGGAATAGGAGTGGTTTAGGTTAGGAGTTCATCTGAAACTGTTTAATTCTGCGCCAATTCTATCTGAATCTGTAACACTAATATCCGATCTAGCTGTTGATTTTTTTTATAGATCTACGTTTATTGAACTGCTCCAGTTTGTATCTTATGACATGCTTACTACCATTATACCTCAGATTGAATCTCTTTGATAGAGCATATAATCGAGTAGTCTCTTTTTTTTTGCTTGTTCAACCGCTCAGGTTCGGTCGTTCATACCAGTTCACCTTGCTTGTACAACCTTAAAAACCCATAGTCTGCGTTGCCATAATCATAACAATGAACATATGAGGTAGGATAGAACCTACAACCTTTTGTTGTTTCCACATACAATCTGGGAGGTGTGGTCGTACATATCGGTGCACTTAGGCTATACAACATGAAAACCGAGTGATATATTAACATTAAGACTATCTGATAATGGCAATAATAAAAACCGAACTAGCTATAGATTCTTGGATAGGTCTATGTTTGTTTAACAACTCTACACTATATCTTTCAGTTGCTTGCTTACTACCATTATACCACCCACAACCTAGTGTCTCTGAGATAGAGCATAGATGCGAAAAGATGTTTTTTCCTCCCTTGTACAACCGGTCAGGTCAGGTCGTACATACAAGAATATCTTGTTTTTACAACTTGAATAACTCACATTCTGCGTTGCCAGTAAACGTAACAATGATCATCTTTGATATGATTTAACGTACATTTTATTTTTAACTCCCCGTATAAACTGAGAGATGTCGACGTACAGATCGATACACTTATACTGTACGAAAAAGAAAAACGTGTGATATATGTCCATCAAGACTATCTCATATGGTAATAATAAAACCCAAACTAGCTGTAGATTCTCTGTGATACAGATATAGAAGTTAACAACCTTTTTTCCATTGTACTATCAGTGAGGTACGCGTTCGTACATACCATAATTCCTTGTCTGTACAACATGAATAACCCTTGGTCTGTGTTTCTAGACTTCTGTGGTAGGATAGACTTCTGTGTTTCTACATGCTTTTGCGGACCCGCTGCTTCGATAATCATTCGTATCGAAACAACAAGGAGATTAAAGCCAAGTCTCTGATACCACTTTGTGACGCCCTAATATCGGTACTATGTAGATTTAAGTGATCCCGCCGAAATCCGCATAATAACGATTTTAGGTCGCCCACCAGACATAATGTGCACGCCGAAACATGTGCATTATGTGGGTGGAATTGTGATAACATTACAACAGTTTCGATACATCCACAAATTCAATAAAAGATAAATACAACAACGACTCGAACGAGTCAAGATACAAATGTTACAATACAAAGATTCAAATGATAGCGGAAGTGAAATAGTATCCGACTACGGATAAGAAGCAAATTGGACTAAGAGTCCTGAAGATAAGCGATGGCGCCATATCCCTGCCCAGCCAAGCCGGAGGGATTCCCAAGCTAACGTCGTCTCACTTCAAACATGTTGACTGCACATAAAGCGTAACCCAAAAGAGGGTCAGGGCACTCCCTGGCAAGCAAAACCGGCTTGCCTACTTTCTACACCATCTCCCAAAATATGGGGGAGGTGGACTTAGCGGCAGCAGCACTAGCAACCTAAAGAGACACGCTACGACTTCCGTCTAATCAGAGAGGGCTAAGAGAGCGCATAAGTAAACAACTACAACTAACACCAAACATAACACATTCTCGAATTAACCCCCTCAACCAAGTATGAGGAAGCAATTCGGGAAAACTCACACGTTGAACATTTTTTAATTATAATTTATTGTGTAAGAAATTCTATATTACTAGTCAAATTAATTAACATTGATTAGGTGTAAGTTGTCTAGATCTTGTTAGCCAGCATCATCACCAAAGTCGTCCATAACCGTGGACACGGCTCATCGATAAGATTATACCCTGCAGGGGTGCACTACTGTACCCATACTCGCATGATCAACCCAAGCAAGTATCAGGGCTTCTCAACACGACTTATTCCTTCACTACAGCAAGTCCAAGTGCCAACCATAGGAGTTGTTACCCGCGTCAGGAGTCCGGCCGAATCTCAATTGCGGACTCATTAGTTTGCGCCTACGCCACCATGCGGCTCAAACCACAGTAGGAACTGTCCGCTTCGTGCCGTACCGCACCTATATGACCCCCCGTATCACATACCCTCTCATCATCATCATCATCATCATCATCATGCACATGCATATGAGCAAATGGAAAACCCGAACTACTTGCGGCACATGGACAAGCTGTAGATCCGTTCAAAGTCGAGGGGGGCTCCATAGAGCCTCCCACAAGTGGTTAATGCGCTCAAAATTGAATCCGAGGAAAAAATCTCAGTTCCTAGGTCGACACTGAGCAGAACAAAACACCTCGCAAGGCCTTCCGCCTGGTGCCTTATCATTTAATTATAATACCCCAATACAAGATTGAAGGGGATCGTGTGCAGAAAACAAAAAAATTCCTACCAACGATATCCTTAACCTAGACAAGATCTACACTATGCAGATATAGTAGTTTGGCGAAGATCGGAATACATACCCTCGTAGACCGAATAGCGGGGATTACGCTCCCGCACAAGCGTTGACGATGAAGACGCCGTAGCCGACCTCTAGGTCGCGGAGAACTCGGCGCGACGGACGACGAAGATGACCCCGAGGTCGGGTGGAGGAAGTAGGCCTCCGAGTACCGCTAGCGCAGCACCTCGCAGGGAGTCGCACACATACGGTGGAGACGACGGCCTCCGAAGCTCCAGTCCAGGACGAGCAGCGGAAGACTTGGACCAGAACACCAGCAGCGCGGCAGCGGGCTATGGTGGAAGAGATCCCCCTCCTCTACTCGGCGTGGCTCCGACAAGGGAACCACGAGATCGAGAGAGAAATTGGGAATTAATTGGTGAATTAAAAGGCCAGGGGTGCCCCTTCTTATATAGGCTCCCAGGGGGAGCCAACCTTGCGAGCCAGGCAATGTGGGACTATCCCCCATTGCCTGGTTCGGCCAAACCAGGTGCGCCGGCCCTAGGTGGGCCCCATTTGGCCCACCTAGGCCGGCCAAGCCTCCCCCACAAAATTCCCTTGAGAGTTTTCCCCCCCATGGGCCTTCTTTCGACCAGAAGGCCCATTTAGGGAAATCAGCCTAAATAAATTCGAAAATAAATATATAAAATCATATTTGCATATTAATTACACTAATTAATATCAAACATAATATATATAATTTTTCCTAGCTCCGAAAACTCTTTCGTCGCTGCCCGATCTCCATCGGACCTCTCCCGGGACGCTTCTGGTGATCTCTTTCCTTTCCGGTTGTCTTGTCGAAACCCCTTAAGTGTGTTACCCTAGCGGTTCGATATAATATCAGGTATGATCAAGACTCCTCAATGATCAACGACTAACTCGTAGGCATGGACCCCATGAATTAACCCCTGAGATATAACGAATGACTTTCATCTATCAAACCTGGACGTATAGTCTTAAACCCTTTGTCATGGCGATACTTAGCGCGTCCGAGCATCATTCTCAGATATCTCCATACCTAGCATGATCTCGTTACCGACATCGCTATCTTCTACTCGTCTATGATATTATGTCAGCTGGTGACCTAGTCACATGTTTGCAAACTCATTTGACATATTCTCACCGAGTGGGCCCTAGAGTATCTATCCGGCTATGCGGACTGACAAATCCCGTTGTTGACCCCTCGTCTCAACTACTCCTTTCCGATACCCAAAAGTATCACCGTTATTGTCATACTAAATAAGATACGACGTTTGGTGCGATCAAAGTATCTTCCAGAAATAATAATAAGAGTTGGTCTCACGGTCTTAAGGCGTAATGACTATGTCCTATAAATACTAGGTATGTCCATCACATCGTTACTCCTAACGATATGACTTCCGTTGCCGACCGGCGCCATGCCCTATGATCGGAAAACCTCGATCATCAATCGCGCAACAAAACTAGTCTTAGTAGAGGCTACTAGGGACCTGGTTGTTTATCTACCACACCTGTATTAATGTTTCCGCTTAATACAGTTATAGCATGGTATAAAACATATAATGAACGATTGGGATATTGCCAATAAACTATGTTTATTAAGTGCCTCTAGGGCATATTCCCTTCAGTCTCCCACTTGCACTAGAGTAACACTTAATCTAGTTTACAACCTGGTAAAAGCTCAACACCCATAGCATCTTGGTGCCTGCTCGCCTCGTGGAAGAGGAATACAGTCAATAGACCTCACACATTGAGACCTATATGTGCTTTGCAACACTTCTATGTCACCTAGTTTGACATCAACCCGTATCTTACGATGACGGTGAAATATATCCCAGTGGATGGAGTGAGACTCGAGCATTCGCGTAGCATGCGCCTTAAAAGTCTGAAAGATCTATTAAGGGACCACCTACGCTCGGAAAACTGCTCAGTCCAATCACACTTGCTACTTCTAAAGTCGCGATATATTTATATACCTATGTAGATTATGCGAAAGTGCATTCATATGCGACTTCGCAAACTAACCATGTCTTTCTTCAAAATAAAGGACATCTCCTATATGAGATTTCTAGTCGTATGGGTCAGTGTAATAACTTGCATCATGGTAACCGCTTTACGGCAAGTTGCCATTCCACTCTTACCCTTTACTAGAAAACCTATCTTCAATTCTCATAGACACTGAAGAATAAACTTAACTTTTGTTCATTGATCCACACAAGGATCACTCTAGAACCTGTTCTTCAACCAAGAACTCGGGTCACACCAAGTCGAGCTTTCAGCCTGATAGACTCTATGTCTGATACATAGAGAATGTCGAACATCATTTTCTGTCACTGAAAAAGCCAAGATTAACTTAATCTTTTACCTAGTCATACAAGCAAGAACCTCTTTCTTCGCTTCTCCTTTTCTGAAACATTTCAGAATCCTGACTTAGGAAATACTCCGACTTAATGTTATTAAGCCCCCTCTGATCTATACAATTATAAATCGAATGCCTAATACTCCTAACTTCATTTCATAGAAAATTTAATCACTTAAATAATCCTTTACACTCTACTAGAGGATCTGTGTCATTCAATATGTGGTTACATACCAAATCACGAATGACACCTAGCTCCCACTCAAATATGCCTTCCGCATATAAGATCAAGAAAAGCTACTTAGCTCCCACTCAAATATGCCTTCCACATATAAGATCAAGGAAAGCTACTTTGCTCCCACTCACTTCTTAGCAAATGTAGGTTTCTTCAACTATTTTGGACAACTCCAAAATCCTTTGATCACATTATCGAAGTGAAGATTCCAGCTCCGATATGCTTACTTCTGCCCATGAATGGACAACCGAAGTTTGCATACATGTTTAGCATCCTCAGGATTACAAACCATTCTTAATTACACTATTAAGAACCATGGTTTTCTCATCCATCTATCAATTTCTCATTCGAAATTATAGTAATTGCTAAACGACCCAGAATAGATTTAGGCTTCGCCACTTGAGACAAACTCTCATGTGGTCTGTCGGAACTGTTTCACGACAAATCGAATCTGCTTAATATCTACTCTCTCATAAAACTCCATATACTATCAACATCCTAGATGCCATCAAGAAGATCTCCCAAGTCATTACCTGGTAATCGAATATGGATTTTATTTCGGATCATAAATGACTCATAGCCATTTCTCGGACTTAGGTCCACCATCTCTTCTTCGTAGTTCGTAGGTCTATCATATTCCATTAATATGACCTTCATAACAAGATTGTCGTAACACACAGTGTGGAACACAACCTCGTATGCCTACGCTCTTAGTATGAGCTCAGAACATCATGATTTTGAATCATCAGCTTTTTCAAGCTGTGGAGCCTGACACCGAAAACACTTTCGATTGCGCCACTCTGATGTTTGGAGAGGAAGTTCACCAACTTCGTCTTGCTCTACTTTCTTTCTCACTTATACCCTCGGACAAGAAACTATTTCTTTCGCAAGGTATATCCCGGCAAAGATTTTGCCTATGTCGTGAGACATGTACCCAACTAACTCTTTAGGTAGGGTATACTACAAAGATTAATCTATTTTAGGTTCGATTACATCGAAACACTAAATTGCTGAAACGACAATCCAGGCTAAAAGCCACACCATTACTCATATGGCATTGTCTCCATGGATTCAAATGGTTTACCTATTTGCTAACGTGAGTGTTTACGTTTCTACCATATGACTCTAATGATCACAATAATTCGGTAAGAGATTTATTTACCACACACTATCCGATAGGGTGCGATTACGACGCCCTAACACACCATAACACTATGGTGTTCCATGCGACGTAATTTGTGGAACTCTTCTCACAAGTCTTCCAATGATGTGCCAACATTATAACTCAAATCTTCATTCCTCGATTTGCATCGCGGGAATTTGATTTTCTTGTTAAGTTTATTTCCTACTTCATTCTGAACTCCGTTTGATCGAATCAAAAATTCAGACTAACATTCCCCGGAGTGGATATCCATATATCTACTCGGAATATTCATGAAGTCTATGAAATAAAGACTTCCACTACACGTTAAAGTACTTCATTGATTCACATACACCCATATGCATGATTCTCAACAAGCTATACTCAAAACGTTCAGTGAAGTTCACGAAATAAAGATCTCCACTACCCGTCAATTACTTCATTGAACCACATACATCTACATGTATGACTATCAATAAGTTATATGCCCGTTTTCCGAAAACGGTGTCACAGTTATTTTGCAAGTGTCAAAAGATCAAATCTTAGGACTTGTAGGTCCATCCAGTGTGGAGCTAATGCATATAACATTGACATGACTAAACGGTAGTGCCACACATATGTGGTGTCTTTATTAAGTTTGTATCCTTTGGCATTAATATTATGAATGTGGGAGCTTCTACCATCTAAATTCAAATCGGCATATGATCATTACTCCATAAATATAGGACACAAATTTGTCACTATCATGTATGAACAAGTGTCTCGCTAGAGGAGACACACTCGTAACGATCATACCAACACCCGATCATAAAGAATTTATTCAAATGGTAGATCTAGAGGGAGAGTGTCTATGGCCGTCACGACAACTTGACTGCCGTTATCAACACGCAATGTCGCCTCATCCTTTCAAGCTACTCAAGCAGTAAACCTGGTTTTTCACAAAACATGACTAGTTCAAGACTTAGTCACTACTGCGAGCACTTGCTTAGCTAAAACATTCATAACATGTATATCATATATACACCATCATCATTGATGACTTCCGGCGATCTGTTTCATCTTCTTGATACTTCCACCGTAATCAAGAACCATGAAGGTGAACGATTCCCCTTGCATGACATAGTCTATGACAGAGGATTTGCACTTGGCAACGATGTCTGTCATCCAGTGATTGAGCTGAGCGAGGCGTCTCAATGTTCATTAATCATGAACATACGTCATTAAGTATGACCGCCACGTGCTCCCTCAATGTGTGTATTCTCTTCCATCTTGGTTGAGAAGACAATCAGTCAACGTACTGATAAACTTCATCAACCCAACGTTTGGGGTACCCCGAGTTTAGCGACCATATCATATGTTCGCGATCTAAAAACTCGTACCCATCGTTGGTTCTTTATGGCAGAGATCATAGCATACACTGGACTATGATGATATCATCCACACAAAATCCGATAATCAAAATTATCTTTTGTAAGCGGAATCTCCGGGTTTATCTCCTAACGGGTATTGTATCACAAAGAGCTAACGGTTTAAACAAGGAGTATCCTCAAGCTAAAGTATAAAACTATGAAGTTTGGACCCAACCTTTTAAGTTTCTCAATTGCAGGAATGCGCCTAATTTGAAAAGATGCTATCACAATGGTTAATATCTACAAAGGTTTGCAAAACAGACTCTGTTCATTATATTCTGAGTTCTAGTATTTTAGAAAATAACTATCCGAACTCCCACTCAAACGAACATCCCTCCTGGTCGTTTAAGCGATTACACGACCCCCATCCATTGCACCACCCCTCATCATCAGAGCCGGTGGCACAACTTCAAGAGTAGACAAAATCGTCCGCCACACCAATTTTGTGACTCATGCTCGACCTTTCGGTCTTCCTGTTCCGAGGCCATATTTCTGAATATGCTAGGCTCGCCACCAAAGACCTCCACGCTGACGCTTGTGCAACATGGCTTACACCCACTGTATGCGAACGATGAGATGTCTGACACCCGATCATCACGGCCTGCCTCATAACGTAGAACTTTCTTGGTGGTGCGCGTTGGAGGGAGAACACTAGTGGTATTTCGAAGGGATCATCTTATATATCTACCGCCGTGTAACTAATGTATACTATACACACAATCACACAATATAAGATGCACACAAAACATCAAATGTAATGCAATGTGATATAGTCCATCGCGCCATGGTCTTCTTGGCGCCCGCAGTTTATAAACAATTTAATAAACCTACCTTGACCATATCACATAGCCCCTGCAAAATAAAGTTAGACGCTTCTACTTTATCTTTTGCATATTTTACGTGGCTCGGGGCTTTCGTAAATAGAACCGCTTCATACCTACGAACCTTATGACCACAACAACGATCCAATAATTGCATGTTTAAGCATCCCTTTCGGGCCCTCCATTGAAAATGCAAAGCCAACTAAAGAGAGAGAAACAGGCACCCGCCAGCCACAGATACGGTACAAGCCGTATGTCAGTAGTGGAACCAGTCTCGCGTAAGCGTACGCGTAAAGTCGGTCCGGGCCGCTTCATCAACTCGATGCCGCTGGAATCACAAGTGCACGCTAGAGGGTAGCAAATAACAGGAACGGTGCCCCCGTGCAGAACACGGGTTCTAACAGCGTACAGCTATATCTACGATAGATCGGCTCTGATACCACTGAAGGGGATCGTGTGCAGAAAACAAAAATTTTCCTACCAACGATATCCTTAAACTAGCCAAGATCTACACTATGCAGATATAGTAGTTCGGCGGAGATCAGAATACATACCCTCGTAGACCGAATAGCGGGGATTACGCTCCCGCACAAGCGTTGACGATGAAGACGCCGTAGCCGACCTCTAGGTCGCGGAGAACTCGGCGCGACGGAGACGACGAAGATGACCCCGAGGTCGGGTGGAGGAAGTAGGCCTCCGAGTACCGCTAGCGCAGCACCTCGCAGGGAGTCGCACACATACGGTGGAGACGACGGCCTCCAAAGCTCCAGTCCAGGACGAGCAGCGGAAGACTTGGACCGGAACACCAGCAGCGCGGCAGCGGGCTATGGTGGAAGAGATCCCCCTCCTCTACTCGACGCGGCTCCGACAAGGGAACCACGAGATCGAGAGAGAAATTGGGAATTAATTGGTGAATTAAAAGGCCAGGGGTGCCCCTTCTTATATAGGCTCCCAGGGGGAGCCAACCTTGCCAGCCAGGCAATGTGGGACTATCCCCCATTGCCTGGTTCGGCCAAACCAGGTGCGCCGGCCCTAGGTGGGCCCCATTTGGCCCACCTAGGCCGGCCAAGCCTCCCCCACAAAATTCCCTTGAGGGTTTTCCCCCCCATGGGCCTTCTTTCGACCAGAAGGCCCATTTAGGGAAATCAGCCTAAATAAATTCGAAAATAAATATATAAAATCATATTTGCATATTAATTACACTAATTAATATCAAACATAATATATATAATTTTTCCTAGCTCCGAAAACTCTTTCGTCGCTGCCCGATCTCCATCGGACCTCTCCCGGGACGCTCCCGGTGATCTCCTTCCTTTCCGGTTGTCTTGTCGAAACCCCTTAAGTGTGTTACCCTAGCGGTTCGATATAATATCAGGTATGATCAAGACTCCTCAATGATCAACGACTAACTCGTAGGCATGGACCCCATGAATTAACCCCTGAGATATAACGAATGACTTTCATCTATCAAACCTGGACGTATAGTCTTAAACCCTTTGTCATGGCGATACTTAGCGCGTCCGAGCATCATTCTCAGATATCTCCATACCTAGCATGATCTCGTTACCGACATCTCTATCTTCTACTCGTCTATGATATTATGTCAGCTGGTGACCTAGTCACATGTATGCAAACTCATTTGACATAATCTCACCGAGTGGGCCCTAGAGTATCTATCCGGCTATGCGGACTGACAAATCCCGATGTTGACCCCTCGTCTCAACTACTCCTTTCCGATACCCAAAAGTATCACCGTTATTGTCATACTAAATAAGATACAACGTTTGGTGCGATCAAAGTATCTTCCAGAAATAATAATAAGAGTTGGTCTCACGGTTTTAAGGCGTAATGACTATGTCCTATAAATACTGGGTATGTCCATCACATCGTTACTCCTAACGATATGACTTCCGTTGCCGACCGGCACCATGCCCTATGATCGGAAAACCTCGATTATAAATCGCGCAACGAAACTAGTCTTAGTAGAGGCTACTAGGGACCTGGTTGTTTATCTACCACACCTGTATTAATGTTTCCGCTTAATACAGTTATAGCATTATATAAAACATATAATGAACGATTGGGATATTGCCAATAAACTATGTTTATTAAGTGCCTGTAGGGCATATTCCCTTCAAAGATAGCATTTTATTAAAGTAGAACAATCTATCATACTAAGCAGATGAAACATAAGACCAATAGACGACTCGCACAATCAACTCTAAGCATGTGCTACGACTCGCAAGGCCAACAGATAAACAAACAACAGGTGATGGGATGTGGGATGTGGGGATCAAGTTGTATGGGCTGCTGGATAAACATGTGATGGGATCGCGATAAGAATCGAATACTAGGGTAGCAGAGATCAACGGCGGGAATGAAAGACAATGTATAGGTAAACAAGCAAACTTGGCTTGCCTGGAATCCCGCATGGAGATCTTGTCGTTGCTCACACATCTCAACGTCATATCCGCGAAGAAGCAACAAACACTGGAAGCGCAAAAGATGCATTTTACAACTACGGCAAAAGATCTAGCATGATCATGTGGGAATGATGCATGGCATGGCAAGATGCAATGCGAGATGCACTTAATCCAAATTAAGCGGAACCGGGATTCCGAAAATTAATATTTAGGTGCAAGTTATTTATTTACCAGCAATATTAAATGTTGGTTAGCATGGTAATACATGGCATGGGTGATCTAATTAAATTAAATGGAATAGGGCATTATATATTTATTACCCCACACATTCCATATTTAGTATTTAGGTGATTTGCTACACCCGTAAACCCAAGAGATGCAACACCTGCAATTATGATGCGATATGCACAAGATAGATGGCATTTTATAAAATAGGTAGGGTTAGGGTTTGGCTTCACACGTTGGATCGGGAGAGATGGGGTTCGAAACCGACGTCTTCGGTCCGTAGAGGAAGTAGTCTATGTCGGGGAAGTAGCCGTCGCGGAACCGGGGCATCGTCGTTTGTCGGTGTCGTGGAAGTGGTCGAAGTAGTCGAACTCGATCATCACCGTTGACGGGCGCGGACACGTAGGAGCACGGCAACGGACACCGGAGGGAAAACGCACGGGCGGGCAACACCTCGAAGGGTGGACAAACACGGACAACAAAAGACGTCGGGGTCTTGCGGCCATTGCGTCAAACACCCGGCGTGCGGCGGACGCGGGGAGGCCACCGGACGGAGACGGCGGATGAAGCGGAGGCGCGGAGTGGAACGCACGGCGGCGGCGAGCGCACGGGCGGAGGCGCGCGGTACGGCAGCGACGGCACAGAGGGCGCGCGCGGGGGCGTGCGGCGCGGTCGGAGGAGGAGGAGCGCGGGCGGCGGTTGATGCATGAGGCGGCGACTGCGGGCGGCGGCGGCTTCGGCGGCGCGAAGGAGACGGCGGCAGCGAGCGGCGGCGCAGGGCGGCATGGAGGCGGAGGAGGCCGGGGCGCACGGCGCGCACGGCAGCGAGCAGGCGGCGGTGGGCGGCGCGGAGGCGGCCGGTCGGAGGCGCGGGGAGCAGGGCTCGAGAGGAGGCGGCGCGCGGCGGCCCGGGGCCCTGGGGTGCGTCGGCGCTCGGCCGGTGGCGAGGCACGGCGCCGCGGCGTGGGGGCGCGGCGGCCGACGGCGGCGGCGCGCGGGGCGTGCCCGGGGACAGCGGGGGGCGACGAGCGGGCCGGTGGGCGCGCGGCTCGGGGCGCGGCGGCGGCCGGAGGTGCGTGGCGGCGCCCCGCGCGCGGCGGTGGGGGTCGACGGCCGGCGGCGTGCTGGCGCGGGGCGCTGGGGCGCTCGGGAGGGAGCACGGGCGCGCTGGTGCTCGGGCAGGTCTGCCGTGCGGGATGGAGAAGAAAGAGAAGAGAGAGAGAAAAAAAGAAGAGAAGAAAAGAAAATGGAAAAGAGAGAAAGGTTGGGGAAAAAGGAAAAAGAAGAGAGTGGAGGGGGGCGGCTGCAAAAATGCAGAGGGGTGGGAAACAAGTTTGCAGGAGAAACTCTAGGGTTTGGGGTTAGATGGGCTTTTGGGCTTTTTATTTCTCCCCGTTTAATTATTTCTTATTTATATTTTTAAAACAAAAAACACAGTGAATTTAAATACAAAAACTATACAAAATATTTTTAGGTTTAAATAGACAATTTAATAAACTAATTTTTAACATTTTTAAAAGATTTGATAATAACACATTTTTAATTAATTTGAATGCATTTGAATTTAATTGTGAAACATAAATTTAAATGCAACAATTAAATTAATGCGATGGAATGCGATGCTATGACGATGCAAAAAAAAAGAAAACACACAAAATAAAAAGGGGATAAATCCCGGGGCGTTACAATCGACACCACTAACAAGGGATCGCGTCCCGCGATCCACGCCGAGACCACAAGAAAGGAGGGGTAACTATTGAGTCTTCAGGCTCCGTGATGAACTTCTCGACACCACTAACAAGGGATTGTTGCTCCACCTAGAAATTCTCGACACCACTAAAAAGGGTTGTTGCTCACGACGAAGATGACTCCGAAAGATCGAACCTAACAGGATAAAAGGCAAGAAATCGTCCACCCAGTAGAATCCTAAACTTTGAAAGTTGGATAAGAGAAGAGACTCCAAAACAAATAAGATAAGAGGAGAAATAGAATTGAGGTAAGGAGTAAAAGAAACCTATTGAGACCATTTCAAAAATAATTTTAGTCAAATAGTTTTCGACACTCTAAAAACAACGACCGTTAGCGAGGTTATCCTACATGCTTTTGCGGACCCGCTGCTTCGATAACCATTCGTATCGAAACAACAAGCAGATTGAAGCCAAGGCTCTGATACCACTTTGTGACGCCCTAATATCGGTACTATGTAGATTTAAGTGATCCCGCCGAAATCCGCATAATAACGATTTTAGGTCGCCCACCAGACATAATGTGCACGCCGAAACATGCGCATTATATGGGTGGAATTGTGATAACATTACAACAGTTCTGATACATCCACAAATACAATAAAAGATAAATACAACAACGACTCGAACGAGTCAAGATACAAATGTTACAATACAAAGATTCAAATGATAGCGGAAGCGAAATAGTATCCGACTACGGATAAGAAGCAAATTGGACTAAGAGTCCTGAAGATAAGCAATGGCACCATATCCCTGCCCAGCCAAGCCGGAGGGATTCCCAAGCTAACGTCGTCTGACTTCAAACATGTTAACTGCACACAAAGCATAACCCAAAAGAGGGTCAGGGCACTCCCTGGCAACCAAAACCGGCTTGTCTACTTTCTACACCATCTCCCAAAATATGGGGGAGGTGGACTTAGCGGCAGCAGCACTAGCAACCTAAAGAGACACGCTACGACTTCCGTCTAATCAGAGAGGGATAAGAGAGCGCATAAGTAAACAACTACAACTAACACCAAACATAACCTATTCTCGAATTAACCCCCTCAACCAAGTATGAGGAAGCAATTCGGAAAAACTCACACGTTGAACAGTTTTTAATTATACTTTATTGTGTAAGTAATTCTATATTACTAGTCAAATTAATTAACATTGATTAGGTGTAAGTTGTCTAGATCTTGGTAGCCAGCATCATCACCAAAGTCGTCCATAACCGTGGACACGGCTCATCGATAAGATTATACCCTGCAGGGGTGCACTACTATACCCATACTCGCATGATCAACCCAAGCAAGCATCAGGGCTTCTCAACACGACTTATTCCTTCACTACATCAAGTCCAAGTGCCATCCATATGAGTTGTTACCCGCGTCAGGAGTCCGGCCGAATCTCAATTGCGGACTCATTAGTTTGCGCCTACGCCACCATGCGGCTCAAAACACAGTAGGAACTGTCCGCTTCGTGTCGTACCGCACCTATATGACCCCCGTATCACATACCCTCTCATCATCATCATCATCATCATCATCATCATGCACATGCATATGAGCAAATGGAAAACCCGAACTACTTGCGGCACATGGACAAGCTGTAGATCTGTTCAAAGTCGAGGGGGCTCCATAGGGCCTCCCACAAGTGGTTAATGCGCTCAAAATTGCATCCGAGGACAAAATCGCAGTTCCTATGTGGACACTGAGCAGAACAAAACACCTCGCAAGGCCTTCCGCCTGGTGCCTTATCATTTAATTATAATACCCCAATACAAGATAGCATTTTATTAAAGTAGAACAATCTATCATACTAAGCAGATGAAACATAAGACCAACAGACGACTCGCACAATCAACTCTAAGCATGCGCTATGACTCACAAGGCTAACAGATAAACAAACAACGGGTGATGGGATGTGGGGATAAAGTTGTATGGGCTGCAGGATAAACATGTGATGGGATAGCGATAAGAATCGAATACTAGGGTAGCAGAGATCAACGGCAGGAATGAAAGACAATGAATTGGTAAACAAGCAAACTTTGCTTGCCTAGAATCCCGCATGGAAGCAGATCTTGTCGTTGCTCACACATCTCAACGTCGTATCCGCGAAGAAGCAACAAACACTGGAAGCGCAAAAGATGCATTTTACAACTACGGCAAATGATCCAGCATGATCATGTGGGAATGATGCATGTCATGGCAAGATGCAATGCGAGATGCACTTAATCCAAATTAAGCGGAACCGGGATTCCGGCAATTAATATTTAGGTACAAGTTATTTATTTACCAGCAATATTAAATGTTGGTTAGCATGGTAATACATGGCATGGGTGATCTAATTAAATTAAATGGAATAGGGCATTATATATTTATTACCCCACACATTCCATATTTAGTATTTAGGTGATTTGCTACACCCGCAAACCCAAGAGATGCAACACCTGCAATTATGATGCGATATGCACAAGATAGATGGCATTTTATAAAATAGGTAGGGTTAGGGTTTGGCTTCGCACGTTGGATCGGGAGAGATGGGGTTCGAAACCGACGTCTTCGGTCCGTAGAGGAAGTAGTCGATGTCGGGGAAGTAGCCGTCGCGGAACCGGGGCATCGTCGTTTGTCGGTGTCGTGGAAGTGGTCGAAGTAGTCGAACTCGGTCATCACCGTTGACGGGCGCGGACACGTAGGAGCACGGCAACGGACACCGGAGGGAAAACGCACGGGCGGGCAACACCTCGAAGGGTGGACAAACACGGACAACAAAAGACGCCGGGGTCTTGCGGCCATTGCGTCAAACACCCGGCGTGCGGCGGACGCGAGGAGGCCACCGGACGGAGACGGCGGATGAAGCGGAGGCGCGGAGTGGAACGCACGGCGGCGGCGAGCGCACGGGCGGAGGCGCGCGGTACGGCAGCGACGGCACAGACGGCGCGCGCGGGGGGCGTGCGGCGCGGTCGGAGGAGGAGGAGCGCGGGCGGCGGTTGATGCGGGAGGCGGCGACTGCGGGCGGCGGCGGCTGCGGCAGCACGAAGGAGGCGGTGGCAGCGAGCGGCGGCGCAGGGCGGCGTGGAGGCGGAGCAGGCCGGGGCGCACGGCGCGCACGGCCGGTGCGGCACGCACGGCAGCGAGCAGGCGGAGGCGGCTCTGCGGAGGCGCGGGGAGCAGGGCTCGGGAGGAGGCGGCGCGCGGCGGCCCAGGGCCTTGGGGCGCGTAGGCGCTCGGCCGGCGGCGAGGCACGGCGCCGCGGCGGCGCGTGGGGCGCGCCCGGGGGCGGCGGGCGCGCGGCTCGGGGCGCGGCGGCGGCCAGAGGTGCGTGGCGGCGCCCCGCGCGCGGCAGCGGGGGTCGACGGCCGGCGCCGTGCTGGCGCGGGGCGCTGGGGCGCTCGGGAGGGAGCACGGGCGCGCTGGTGCTCGGGCAGGTCCGCCGTGCGGGATGGAGAAGAAAGAGAATAGAGAGAGAGAAAAAGAGAAGAAAAGAAAAAGGAAAAGAGAGAAAGGAGGGGGAAAAAGGAAAAAGGAAAAAGAAGAGAGTGGAGGGGGGCGGCTGCAAAAATGCAGGGGGTGGGAAACAAGTTTCCAGGAAAACCCTAGGGTTTGGGGTTAGATGGGCTTTTGTGCTTTTTATTTCTCCCCGTTTAATTATTTCTTATTTATATTTTTAAAACAAAAAACACAGTGAATTTAAATACAAAAACTATACAAAATATTTTTAGATTTAAATAGACAATTTAATAAACTAATTTTTAACATTTTTAAATGATTTAATAATAACGTATTTTTAATTAATTTGGAATGCATTTGAATTTAATTGTGAAAAATAAATTTAAATGCAACAATTAAATTAATGGGATGGAATGCAATGCTATGACGATGAAAAAAAAAGAAAACACACAATATAAAAAGGGGATAAATCCCGGGACGTTACAGTGTGCCGGTGATGTAAGCATCGCTCAGCAGGTGTTGGGTTCAGTGGGGTTTTTCAGTTTGGTGATGTTGCAGTTCTCTTATCGCATTGGTCCGGTTGCGTAGGGGTAGAAAGGTTCGCTTGCTTCGGGTGAAATCCCGATGACGTAGCGTCCGTGGGCGTTGTCCTCCGTCCGAAGGTTTGTCGTGGATCTCCTCGTTCTTTCAGCCTCGAATCACAACTTCGGGTGAAGGCCTAGACCCTGCAGTGTAGGGTGGGACGATGACATCGATCAACATCGCCTTCCCTCCCAAGAGTGTTGTCCTAAAGTTGGTGATTTATGTGTGCTTTCCCGTGGCTGGACTCACACGATATCATGATTGGAAGCGGCCAATTGACAGTGTGTAGGTTCCATGTGACGTCAAACTTGACAACGATGATGGTGGGTGTGAGCAATGGTATGGCGCGACAATATCCTATTAGTGCTCTGACGTGTCCACGTGTCTTCGTGTTGATCACTCTTGGTTATGAAGTCGGAGTTTCTATGTTACTTGGCCTCTTCGTCTGAGCGGCACACGATGACCTATGGGGGTGGCCCGGTGGTGTAGATCTTCTTCGGTGTAGCCCATGGATCTTAAACATCTCTTCTCCATAACCCTTGAGCATAATCATAGTTGTCTGCATGTTCTTGAAGAGTCATTTATTTGGCATAGCCTGGCCTTCTCGACACGGCTTCGGCGATGGATAGGGCAATTTCGACATCTCGCACTTCAGTGATATGTAGATTGTGTGCGTAGGCAAAGTGGTTGTTTGTGCTCTCGCAGTGGTCTTGTTTCATAACGGTCCACCAGAGTGTTGTTCCGTTTTTGACCTTTTTTGTTGTTAAACTGGCCAACTCTCACTTTTATTTACTCCCTTAGTATAATATAAGATGTTTTAGTCATTTTTTCACATTCATATGTACACTAGAATATGTATCTAGCATACATGTACACTTCATTTTATCCGAATCTGAACAAGCCGTGTCTACAGTGGCGAATCCAACAGGGTGGAAGGGTGGGGCCCGCCCCACCCTAAGAATTTGGCCCAATACCCTTACTATATAGTATACTTCAGAAAAAAAATATCTAGACCTAGCCCGTGAAGAAATTAGCACTTTATATGCTAAGTTATATACTGTACTAGTTATGAAACCTTATATAAATATATTCATGTTCAGCTTATTGCAATTTATAAACAGATGTATTTGCAAGTTTTTTTTATATTACTGAAAATATTTAGTTGGCCCACCCTAGCAAAAATTTCTAGACTCAGCCACTGCGTGTCCAACACCTAAAACATGTTGCATTATGAAATCGGATGGAGTATTAATAAAAATGGCAAATCTTATATCTTGAAACATAGTTCAAATTGCACACCTGGTGCTAGTGCAGTCATAGTGCAGGACCCGAGCAATGCCCCGTGCCACCATGTATCTCTCCACTCACAACGCCCTTCCTCTTGCCACATCCGTCAACGCCACGTTCACATGCTTTCCTAGCGGCTAGCAACCACTCGTCAGGTGTGCGCGGCACAACACATCGAAGAATGTGAGTTTTTTTTTAAATAATACAAATTTTTATTACAAATTTGAAATCTAGCGTGGAATCTGAGAATATCAAAAATAGGACGCGGTCGGCTTGGGTCGTGCCGATCGGCATGGGTCGTACCGAAACGCTTTGGTCGGCAGTAGGCATGCCGACGGATGCATGGGCCAACACATTTCGGCATGGGCCGTGCCTAAATGTTCTCAGAATTTTTTCCCACCACCCTTTCCGGCCATCCCGCCACCCTATCCCCCCCAAATTCTCCCGCCACCGTTTCCCGCCCAAATTCTCCCGCCACCGTTTCGCGCGAGAATTCTCCCGCCACCGTTTCCCGCGAGAATTCTCCCGCCACCATTTCCCGCCCAAATTCTCCCGCCACCGTTTCCCGCCCGTTCCTCCCGCCCGGCACCATTTCTCGCGACCGTTTTCACCTCAAATGTCCTATAAAAACCACTTTAGGCTAAGTGGGGTACTCTCAAAGGGCGCCAGCATGGTTTGTATTGTACCTTGTGAGAAGTGTGTGTCCGGCTTTCATATAGCCGCATCCGAGCAGCTAGCTAAGATTGTCACATATTTGAAGGTAGATGGTAGGGAAATTCCACTTGAAGAAATTATTGGTAGTGAGAGACATCTCGCTTTGCTAGGGGCGAGGCTATGCCGAGATGGGTTTCCGTATAGGACCCCAGAACAAATCCGTGCTGAAGTCTTGAGGCTTGCGGATAAGTTCGATAGGCATGTTACTAATGCGCCGATTCATCGGACTCAAGACATACGTGAGAGGTATGGTCGTTCATTTCTCTGGGTATACTCCAGCGATGATGACGACGATTTCATGCCGTCGTCAAAGGAAAAGCGGGCTGAAGCAGTGCGTAAGGGCAAGGAGAAGAAGGCAGAAACATCGAGGAAGGCTGCGGGTAAGAAGCCTGAATCATCGTCAAAGGGCAAGGGTACTAAATCTGCGGATGGTGCAGGCTGCATTGATGGGAGATAGGTAGAATCTTAATTTGAGTTATGTTGTATCTTTGTTTGAGTATCGATTAATTAGTAGTTGTACCTTCATTTCCTATTGTTGTGTGGTGTGATCGGTATGTAATCGAGGTTTGTTGTATCTTATCGCTTAATTAGTAGTTGTACCGTTTCGCGCCTCAAGGGAAAGAAGTAGCATACATATGTCTCATACATAGGTCTTACGGTACATGGAAAAGTAGCATACATATGTCTCTGATACGTAAAAGAATCAGTCCTCGTCTACCTGACGACGGTACCGCGTCCTCCTTCGCCGAGGGCCGGAAGGTGACAAACGCGTGGGAGCCTGGTGTTGCCGCATTCCGCGGCCTTGCAACGGCGCATCGTCATGCTCGTCGTCTGGCTGGGCTGTCTCCGGAGGTGGTGTCTGCTGAGTGGGCATCGGTGGCGAAGGCGCGTATGCCTGAGTGGTGTCCAAGTCGTACTGGGGAGAGTTGTACACCTGATCTGCACCTGCACAAGATAATATGTTAGTGTGAGTTGTCTGGATATAAATTATATATGTACGAGAAATTAAAAATTCTAACCTCCGTGCATTAGTTGCTGAGAGTACTGGCCCGTAAGATTGCCATCTGCGGCTGGTGTGATGCTCCAACGAACTGTGGTCCGCCCCCATAACCGTACGAATATGGCATCCCGGTGAACGGTGGTGTGTGTGCCTGCCAGGATGAACTACCCGGCATAAAGAGTGGAGGTTGTGCAGGACCCGACATAAACAATGGAGAGTGTGAAGTTGCCGGCATAAACATAGTTGGCTGTGAAGGACCTGACACATACACTGGAATCTGTGAAAGAGGTGGTTGGGATGGACCAGGGTCGATAGCGTCGGGCTGGCGAGAGGTAGACGCAAATGTGTGATCTGTGGGGCGTATGCAAGGACTCGGCTGAGGTGTAAAACGTGGGCGTGGTGTAGGGGTTACGGTGCAGAAAACAATAATTTTTCTAGCGATCGAAACCCTAACTAGCCAGGATCTATCTATCTAGTACATGTGATAACGGTGGCGGAACGGGTTACATTACCTCCATGTAGACCGATAGCGGGGATTACGCTCCCGCACAAGCGTTGACGATGAAGTCGTACGTAGCCGACCTCGAGGTCGCGGAGAACTTGCCGCGATGTCGGAGTCGATGACGCCGGGGTGTCGACGATGATCTGCGTCGACGGGCGTCGGGCGGAAGAAGGCAGAGCGCCAGCACCGGGGCTGGCGCGCCGGCAGCAGAGGGGGGTGGCGCGGCGGCTGTAGGGGGCGAGACGACGTCGCCCAAGCTCCTCAATAGAGTAGCCTCTGAGCACTCGCAAACATACGGAGCCTAGCGACAACTCCCGGTCATTCAGATCCAGCTGAAATCGCAGGAGTAGATCTTATCTGGAATCCCGCAGAGCAACGGCGCTCTGCGGTATGGCTTAGGTGGAGAGAGACCACCTTCCTCAGCTCGGCGCGGCTCCAACTTGGGAACCACGGGATCGAGAGAGAAATTGGGAATTAATTGAATTTCCTGTGAATTAAATCAATTAATATGCCTTGCTATATAAAGGGGGGAAGGGGTGTGCCAACCCCCTTGGCTCCCCCATGTGGGACTAAAGGAAGAGAGGGGAGGGGGGTTCGGCCGAACCCCCTTGGGCCTCTCCCTCTTCTAGTCCAATTCGGACTAGGGGGGGAAGGCCCCCTTGCTTGGTGCGCCACCCCCTCATGGGCCCTCTTTGGGCCCATTTAGGTGGGAGCCCCTTTTTCCCTTTATTTAATTAATATTAAATTAATATAAAAATCCCATTAATTCATAATTAATATATTTATATATAATTCAATATCCCATGACTCCGAAACTATTTCGGAACCACCCGAACAACTTTCGGACATTCTCGGAACCCTTCCATAGCTCCCCGGAACTCCTTCCGGACCACCGGAACTCTTTCCGGGTCATTTCTTTCTCTCCAATAAAAACCTATAAAATTCTAGAACCTATCTCCTAGCGTCGCTAAGACCTTAAGTTTGTTACGCTACGGTTCGGGAACACTCCAGACATGGTCGAGACACTCCGCTCACCAATGATCGTCAGGGATACCTGGAAATATA
Source organism: Poa annua (assembly GCA_026929855.1). Classification (NCBI taxonomy): domain Eukaryota; kingdom Viridiplantae; phylum Streptophyta; class Magnoliopsida; order Poales; family Poaceae; genus Poa; species Poa annua. The sequence continues at coordinate 72,257,344 of CM049432.1, read as the reverse complement.
TGACGACCCCTGTGCATTCCACGAATATCGTCGTTGAACCATAAGTATGATATTCATTCCCTTTGTCTCTGCGATACTACCTTGTCCGAGATATGATCGTAGACACACCGATGCCTTTGCTGTATCTCGTTACCGACGAAGGTTATTAACTCGTCTGTGATATTACATCTCCATGACCTAGTCATAAGCTGCGCAGCTATATAGATGCAATATCACCGAGTGGGCCCAGAGTATCTTTCCATTACAAGAATGAACAAATCCCGCTCTTGATCCTTACGTCTCGATGCTCTTTCGGAATACCCAAGATGGACACCGTTATTGTCATGCTATATAAGACACAACGTTTGATGCTCTCAAAGCACTCCTACGAAGCAACAATAAGTACGGTCTCACGGTCTAAGGAATAAGCTATCATACTCTTATCTATTGCAAATGACAAACATCGTAATACGATCTTATTGCAATACTTTGCGTATGTCCACCACCTTATTCTATTAACAAGATGACCCCACTGTCAACCGACGTCATTGTCCTTGATCGGGAATCTCGATCAACTGTTGCCCAATGGACTAGCTCATATAGAGGCTTGCTAGGGACCTGGTTGTCTATGTATCACACGTGTATTAATAATTCCGATTAATACAGTTATAGCATAATACATAAACCTATTATAAACTTATGAGATAATGCAATAAATACTACTTATTTATTTTCCTCTAGGGCATATCTCCTTCACGTGGATCGTGCCGACGAGTGGTGTCCCGGGGTGGTGATACCTGTGCGGCACCTAAGAGCCGTGCCGAGGAGTGCCGTGGGGGACGCGGGGGTGCATGACGTGGAACAACGTCCCCAGCATCGGTGCATGCGAGCACACCATAAGCACGTCGTAGCTTGTCCTGTAGACGCTTGAACCACGTTTGCATGATGCTAGCCAAGCTATCCACTGACCAGTTCGATCCAGCGGTAACAACTCCCGAAAATTATTTGTACGGGATTTGCACCACACTGACTGAATCTTAACCGTAAACATATTAGGATTATACCCAAAATTTCCAGTGAAAAACTCCTGCACTGCTGCTATTCTAGCTCTCTCTGGGTCTGGCAACTGCATCACCATATTGTTAAATTCACTAAGATCAACCCCAGTTCTCCGTAACACGGACATTACCGACGCCGAAGTGCACAACAAAATCAACGACTTCCATTACCTAAACAAATTAATTCCGTCAAATAATACGCTACAAAATATTGCGACCACCAAAAATATTACCAATATTACTAATAGTTTCTCCTCAAATAATAACAAAGAACCGACATACACCCATAAATATCGACCGCCACACTAACCACCCTCCACCCACTGACGCATCCATCGGACAAAGTAATTTATATAACAACTTTTTAACGTATCCATCCGACAAAATTATTTATACAACTATATTAACGCATCCGTTCAACATAAATCTAAACTACTTCTAACGTTTTTTTCCGACATCCACCGACAACATAACATACAGCTACCGACAAACTATTTGTACATTACAACTATCACATGCACCGACACAAAAAATTTACAGCTAACTCATACATAATACTAAACAAGATTCATCTAGTGATTACTTAGGGTTTACCCTTGACGCGTGGAAAGCCCGTTTCTTCCGTTCCCGGTCTCAATCTACCGCCACCACTGCTCCACCACCACACCTCCTCCTCCAACACGAGCTCACACCATTGTCATCCACCTTTTTTGGCCTCCATTGCTTCCTATACTCCACCTCTTCTTCTCAAAACGAATCCACGAAGATCTACTCCAGGAACAGATCCTTCAAGCCCTACTCCTGCTCTCTCCTTTCCTAACAATCTAAACTGCTCACACTAATTATTTGGCCAAGATTTGGCTGAGTATTCGTGGGGGAGGAAGAACAGAGCTTGCTGCAACGGGAGGAGGAAGGAGAAGAAGAAAGGAAGGAGGAAGAAGAAGGAGCCGGCGCGGGGGCCTTATCTCGGCCCAGATCGGCACGGGTGGTGCCGATCGGCGCGAGTGCTGCCGAAAGGGGGGGCAGAGCCTGCGCGCGTGCATGCGCATGCATCTGTCGGCCTGGGTCCAGCCGACGTCGACATTTCGGCACGGGCCGTGCCGATCGGCACGACCCACACCGACCGCGCCCTAGTTTTGGAATTCCCCCCCTCCGCGCGCTAGATTCCAAATTTGGCAGAAAAAATCGTATTATTTAAAAAAAAACTCCAAAGAATGTGGTGGAATAGCACATCTCACCACGATCGATCCGCAATTGACGCCGCCTGAGGAGGGAGGATCAGGAGCCATGTCGCCCGCGGATTCGAAGCTCGAAACAAGGAAAAATGCAGAGCACAGAGCGAGCCTCGCTCGCAGCTAAATTAACCAATGTTCAAATTATCTGTTCGGGTCATGCATTCAATGTTCTCTACAAAAATGTGCGAAATTTCCCCTCTGCTTGTCCTTGGTTTCAAATTGCTCCACCGCTAAACAAAACTGAAGATCGAAGAGGGCGCCGTATCCTATGAATCCGTCCGTTTCGTGTATCCGTGCATCCGGGGATTCCCAGCCGGCCGATCTTAATCGTAGCTTCAGAGCTGATTCTGCTGCAATCTTCCAAAGACACCCCTATCGATCTCTATCACTCCAATCCTCCATCCGATCGATTGCAGTTCGTATATGCTACCACGGCGAAGGGCGACGACGCCGATCTCGGCTCCAAGTCAGCGATATACATCCGTGCTCGCCCTTGCTGGGAGCGATAAGCCATTCTTTGATCGATGTCCTTGATCTCTGTCGCCCTAGCCAGGGTATGTGGCTGCCCGCTGCCCATCGCGAGATACACAACACAACTTTACCATGATACGAATTGCTACTATACTCTTATTTTAGAGGGTCCTCTCCGCTTTGTTGATGCAAAAAATGCTCAGGTCGAACTTAAGGATCAGGGACGTAGAATTCTAGATTGCATCTCATCAATCAACACCACACGCATGTCACTGGCCAGAAGTCCATGGGATGCTGCCATGAAGGGAGCTAGCTACTCCCTGCGAGGCGCCTTAGCAATACAGAAGATCGATCGGCGACTTAGCACCAGGAGAAGATCGAGTCAGCGGCTCAGCGCTTGACGTGCGCACCTCGCTGGGAAGAAGACAACGCCCGCGTCAGGAGATGGAGCTGTAGCCAATCGCGATGTCAGGTTCTTGTGTCGGCGGACGGCAGAGCTTGACAGGGGTGTCTGTGCAAATTTGCCGGCTGAGATATCGAGTTTGCGGGCGTGTCTTTGGAAGATTGCAGCGGAATCAGCTCTGAAGCTACGATTAAGATCGGCCGGCTGGAAATCTCCGGATGCACGGATACACGAAACGGACGGATTCATAGGATACGGCGCCATCGAAGAGTAACCAACCAGTGACGAACCACGGTCAAAAGAGCCAGGATCATCTCGACGAGCTAGGTGGAGGAAGCGTCTCTCCACCGCTTGACCACCTGCAGCAGGATCTCGTTCCACGTGTCGATCGGGCCAGGGAGGCACCAGTGCACGCAGTCGTTCGCCACCCGCTCCGTCCGCTTCCCGTCGCCGTCGCCGTCGCCGAACGGGGACGCGTGCATGTACGGCCCCGGGTGCCCGTCCGCGCGCAGGTCCGCCAGCCGCGTCACCTCGAGCGCCTCCACCGTCACCCCCGACCCGCGCGCCCTGGCCTCGTCGCCCGCCGCCGCGGCCTCCTCCGCCTCCGCCCGCCACAGCTCCCGCTCCATGTACGGCAGCTCCTTCTCCCCCGGCGCGTACGGCTCCGTGCGCGAGCACGCGTCCGGGCTGTCCCACTCCCCGACGAAGTGCCCCGGCGAGAACGTCGTCACCACCGCCAGCTTCTCCCGCCCGTCTCCGGCGCCCGCGCGGGCGATGACCTCGCGGAGCGCGTTCTTGACGGCGAGCCGGAACACGCCGAAGAAGCTCGTCTCCGTGCGGTTCGGCTCCGGGCAGTGGTGGCACCCGATCACCTCGCCGCCGCGGTCGTAGTACATGGCCGGGTGCATGAACCACTGCCCGAAGGAGAGCACCACCACGTCCATGCCCGGGACCTCCGCCGCCCACCGCTCGTCGGGCTGGTCGAAGTACAGCCGGTTGTGATCCAGGCCGCCCGGCGCCGACGACTTCTCCGTGCCGTTCACCAGGAACGGCGACCAGTACACCGACACCGTCGCCTCGTGCGACCGGAACGCCCACCGCCGGAACTTGCGCTCCTCGCCGCCGTCGAGGACCAGCTCGGCGGAGAACTCGGACCCGAGGAGGCACACCAGCGACTCGCACTGGTTCCGCGCCAGAGAGTCGCCGACGAACGCGACGTGCCGGCCGCGCACCAGCTCCAGGAACTCCGCGGGCGCGAACGGCGGGAGCGCGCACCCGCGCGGCTGCCACCGCCAGTGCAGGTACCCCGTGTCCGGCCGCCCGTGCGCCATGCAGTTCTGTCCGTCCTTTATCGTCGCGCCGCAGCTCGACCCGTTGTACCGCGGGCCCGCCGCATTCCTCACCCATTCCCCCTCCGAGTAGTCGCACCGCGGCGCCGGCGCCGGAGAGGACTCCGACCCGTGCTGCTTTCTTGCTGCAGCCCCTGCATCTGCAGTCTGCACGCCCTGCTCCTTATTACTCCCATCTACAAATCATGAACAAGAAAACATCGTCATTCTGCTGTACCACACCCACCCACGACGGCGACAATTGCGCACGGCCGGGTTCCCGTTTGATCGAGTCTTTGAGGTTGGTTAGTTACCGTTGAGCGGCGAGGTGGAACTGGAGAATGGGACGGCGACCGGAGTACGGTAGAGGAAGTAGTGGAGGAGGGCGAGGGGTACGAGGGCGTAGAGCGACAAGATGAAGATCTTCTTGATGAGGCTGGAATGGTGGCGAGGAGAGGAGGCGCCCATGGCAGCAGAGAAAGCTTGGCTATCTTTAGGTAGATCGTTGCTTGATGAGAGGAATGGGGCCTCACAAATTGGAAGACCTGGCTCTGGCCTAGTTTGTAGGGAGTGAAAGACATGAGCTTATAGAGAATAAAGACAGGGTAATATAAAGTAGTAGGAGTCCTAGCAAGAGCTAGGAATATATTCGTATCATTTTCATATTTGTAGTTCTTGGTTGTGATAATCCATATTTATACCATTAAAAAACCATATTTATACTGCTAGCTATTTAGATTGTTTATAAATTGAGCAATAACAGAGGTTGACTATCCAGTAATTGATTAATGTCATATATTTTTTGACATTATATTTATAATTCTTTTCGATCTTCAAGGTTTGGTGAATTTCGTCAGATCTACGAAGCTGGGTATTATGTTGTTTAGGGTACAATCATCCCATGCACTGAAATTATAATATTTCTACCAAATTCAAGTCAAATTATGCTGTGCCATTCCAGATTACAGAGTACGTAATGCCGGGAGACGTGCCTGGCAGTACGGCCATACGGGTTATTAGCTAGCCATCCATTGATAAGCCTTCCATAGGATAATGGGGATGCACTACTTTCAACTTTGTGATTGCTCGGTCTCCAAAGTGCTGCATTCCACGCACCCTGCATCTCCAACCTGGCCACGCAGGACGCTTGCAACTGAGTAACTGACCCTGAACGTCAACAAGCCCAAGATCGGAAGAGTTAATTACAAAAACATTTAGGCACCGGTTACGGGTTTTTATATTTTTTAAAAATCTACCAACCGTGAGACTAACGTCAACAGATGGCACACATTTTTATCTAAATGCATTTTGACAGCAAAGCTGACAGACGGGGCCATCTTTAAGGTCCAGTTGACAGCAACATGCAAGGTCGAGATTGTTGGCAGCACACATAGAAGGTCGAGGTTGTGGGCAATATCTAGGTTGGACAACCACGTAGGAACATATCATATAAGAAGATGTACATACACATAAACTGGAGCAACTTGTGTCCGAAACCTGAAATCCATTTAGAGACAAGTGAAGAAACTCCAAGTCACAACTTATTCTGCTTGCTCTCGTGATAGATAATATTCAAGTTAAATCTGAACTTTTGAACCATTCACAGTTAACAGATAACATCCCATGACTCATGAGAACAAGGTAAATTATAAGGAACCAGGATCCAAGTGAAATACAACAAAGAAATATTTGATAAAGGTGTGTCATTTAGTCAAATTATTGTACCACAAATGAGCCTGCCAACATTTGGACTCGCCATCAGATTGAAAATGATAGCTCCCCATCATTTTCTTCTACCTAAGTCTTGCTTAAATCATCTTAATATCTGCATGACGCAGTGGTATTGATTTTTAGCAATTCATAAAAAAGAGAATCATGCTCATAGGAAATCATGTATTTGTGTGAAGCAGTCTAATAAACACATGACATGCTAGTTAAAATTAGTCACAAGATAGTGAGGGTGTCAAGGACGAAGCCGAAGTGTATGAAGTATCGGCGACCTCCTTCCTGACCGTGACCTGCTTCTCCAATCTCCGTCCTCATGTGGAGATGGATGATCTTGAGAGTGATTGAGACTGGAGACCACGATGCAGCTAGATGTGTTAATCCTCAGTCTGTGCTTGTAACCCTCTAGTAAAAATCATTATCAATAGATTTTGGAAAAGAACATGAAAAAAATATCATCACTCTCAATGTCATCTTGTGCCCACTACGGAGAGACAGAACCAGAACATGCCAACGACCAGCGGAACTCAAAATTGAAAAGCAAACCTAATTTGCGGAGGGAGCTCAGATCTCACCTCCCCTTGCGTCGCCTCCTTCATGGGGTCTTCGTTGTCGGCAGCCAGAAGGCGAGCGGGGTGTCATGGCTGGCGGCGCGGTACCTCCTATGGTGGTCTTCAGCAGCAGCGGTGACAACGATGGCCCTCTCCGCCACCTGCATCCCGGGATCTCCAGCCACATCTACTACTCGAAGCGGCGGGGGCGGCAGCGAGAGGTGGGAAAGCTTGGGAGTTGGGAGTGGGGCGGCTGGGCGCTGACCGTGGGATCCTGGAGGGCGAGTGCGTGCCCTAGGTCGTGGCTCCAGCTGCAAGCACGAGCATGGACGCACAATCAAACTCCTGACGGTGTCACCGAGCAGGTACCGCTTCGGGTCACTAAGCAGTGCAATTAGGGTGTAATATTATCATCCAGAAGATCGAATGGGCTGGAGACGTTGAGGAGACATTTTATGGACATGATGTGTCCAATGGTCTGCCGGTCTGCTGACAGACTAACCATATCAACTCTCATTTAATAGTAAAGATGGTACAATAGCTTCGACTTTTTGGAACTAATTGAATCTTTTTGGTTAAAACTGCCATATTTCGTAATTTATTTTGGATAATTCATTATTGGATGTTCTCTTATATATTAGATCTTATATAGTATCAAGGTGGCAATTTAATACCCCCTCCGTTTCTGAATATAGGGTATATAGTTTTCTGCACGAATATTAAGACATGCTATTTTGCACATAGTGGATTTATTTTTTCAGGAAGAAATGGCAGAAGATGAATTTTAAATAGACATAATGAATACAATCTGTTAAATCTCTCTTTTGGGAATATATCTCATTTTTGATGGGTCAAATTATCCACAAATAGCAAATACACGTTATACTATGGATTTTTCGAAAAAACTATACACCTTATATCAGGGAACAGAGAGAGAGTATATGAAATTCTTACTATGGGTAAGATTAGATATGGATTATTTAAAACATACCCAATGCGAAAATTGCCAATCTGTTTACATCACGGTTGCATTTCCTCAATGCACATGTGAACAACCCTAAAACAAGTATTTTTAAAGAGCCCTTATGATCATATATGAATTGTTTATAACTGATTCGATTTGGAAATTACCAATCCGTTTATATCACTAGTGTATTCCCACAATACACATGCGAACAATCCTGAAAACAAGCCTTTTTCTAGGGAATTCAATTAAAATCATTTTTTTAGTCTGACCCATTAGCAGTGTGACAACTTTTAAAGGGGAAACTCACTATGGTATGGGCTGAGATTCAATGACTTCACTAAGACACACTACAATTTGAGCGCTTTATCTCCATTTGATCTCAATCCTACAACCCAATTTTGTTCAAACTTTTTTAGAATAAATCAAGTTTTATTCAACAAGTAGTATACGTGTTGCTCTATTATGAGAAGGTTTTGTCTCCTATGAATTACTAGTTTATTACTTAATACGAGTAGCTTTTTTCCAGTATAAAAATGAGAATCTATTTAAGGATAAACTATTTATTTGAACATTAAGGATAAACTATTTATCTAAATTAATCCAAACTTTCTTAGAATATAACAATGAGACATATACTACTTCCTGAATTTTTAAACAGTTTAAATTTTAAGCTCAAATCTATATCGTTCAATTTAAATCGGATGAAAATGAAAGGGGGTAAAGTGACAACGCGAAAAAACAGTAGAGGGTCCATTGTTTGGAGCCCTTTTACTTCAAAATTCAAAGCCCTTCAAAAGAACCCGGCCGCTAGACCCCACCTGTCATCCTCGGTGCCCTTCTCCTCGATCTTCATTTCGACCCGAGTCACAAACCCTCCCACATCCCTACCGCGAGCTCCTCCGAATCCACCGGCCGCCGGCGACTCTGCCCGCCTCCTTCGCTCCCTCCTCCGGCGATCCGAACCTCCTCGGTAAGCCCCTGCACGCCCTCTACTTCCAAACCCATTTCGTGCTCGCTAGCACGCGTTCATCCTTACGTTACTCGCGAATCCGCTGGTACCACAGCCTCACCGATGCAATCCGCCGCGAGATCGCTCGCAGCGCCCCGCCGCCCGCCGCCGCGCGGAGTGCTCCCCTTCTTCCTCACCCGCCTCTTCACCGCCGCACCCCAGGATCCGTGCCCCGATCCAGGCCCAGGCCCAAGCCCAAGCCCTGACGTCGACCCGGGGTTCGTGAGCACGCTCAGCCGCGTGCTCAGCGACTTCCGCGGCCCGCTCCACGACCTCCCCGCCGCGCTCCGCGGCTTCGCGCCGCGCCTTACTCCCGACGCGGCGGCCGCGGTGCTGCGCCGGTGCCGCCACCTCCCTGTGCCATCGCTCCGGTTCTTCCTGTTTGCCGCGGCGCTGCCTGGGTTCTCCCACCGCCCGGATTCGCTACTCATCCTCGCCAACTCGCTCGCTAGCGCGCGTCTCTTCCCGCTGCTGCGTTCGCTGCTGTCTGACCTCCCGCCGGCTGCGCTCTCGCGAGACCTGTTCCCGCGGCTGTTCCGTGCCTACTCACGCGCGCTTCTCCCGGATGACGCTATCCGGGCCTTCTCCTCCATGGCGGGGTTTGGGTTCCACCCGACCGTCGCCGACTTTCACTCGCTGCTCTTTTCCTTGTCACATAATGGCCTTGTAGAGCATGCCGAGCCCTTTTTCAGAGAATCCGCAACCCATTTCGATGTTTCAGCGAAAACCTACACCATCCTCATCTCTGGGTGGGCTGTTGTGGAAAAGCCAGAAAGCGCGCAAAAGCTATTTGATGAAATGGTTGAGAGACACGTCGAGCCTGATGTGCCAGCCTACACTGCACTGATTGATGCCTTATGCCGTGGAGGTGATATTGCGCGTGCGCAGGAACATCTGAAAGATATGCAACAAAGCCGCGGGCTTGTTCCGGATGCTGCCACTTATGGTCCATTCATTCGTGCTGCATGTGCATCAAAGGATGCTCGCTCCGCTCTTCTTGTGCTAGATAGGATGCACATGCACGACCTCACACCAAATGTCTTCACATACAATGCTATAATTCGTTTATTGTGTGAGTTGGGAGAGATTGAGGAGGCTTACAATATCCTCACTGAGATCATCACACGAGGCGAAAAGCCTGATGTTTGGAGCTACAACACACTGCTTAACGCACATTGTAAGAAGAACGAAGTGAACAAGGCCTTGAGGATCATTGCAAGAATGGATAAAGGCTTGTGCATACCAGACCGCCATTCTTACAACATGCTGCTAAAAATGTTGATTGGTATAGGAAGGTTTGATAAGGCTGTTGAGATTTGGGATGGGATGGAAAAGCGTGGCTTTCACCCAGGCGCAGCAACTTATGCTGTCATGATCCATGGACTATCTTGCAAGAAGGGAAAATTAGAGGAGGCCTGCAGCTATTTTGTGATGATGGTGGATGAAGGCATCCCACCGTATCAGGCCACATGTCAGGTTTTGAGGGATAGGCTGACAAGGCATGGCCTGAGAGACCAACTTGAGGTCCTCACTGATAGGATGCGGCGGAGCACTTCCTGCACGATACAGGAAATGTCAAGTATCATGTGCAGTAATAAGAGGGCAGATGAAACTAGAAGCGGGAGCAGTGAACATGAACTCACGGGGCATGATTTTGATGAGATTGAATGGATGGGCAAATGGAAACTAGGAGACTGAACAGTGATACCATAGGGCCTGTCTACAAAGCCCTCTACCATGTGATGTTTTCTTGTTGTCTCCTTATTTTACAACTTATAAGGTAGTAAAATGTTCAGTCTACCTCGTATAGAAGTTCTACAAGTATAATAGACTTTGTTGCCACATAACAAAATTAAGGACACAATTCTTGATTCTTGGTCAAGCAATTGGTGCCGGAGTATTTCTCAGTCTGCCTACCTTTTTCTTGTCACCTTTTCGTCTTTTACATACTTTCACTTGACCATTAGGATGCTATTATTAACTAATATTCCACTGTATGGTTCTTACTACTTTCTCCAGTACATCTACCTTTTACCTTTTCATACAATCATGCTTACATCTGCCAAAATACATCAAATAATTCTTTATTTTCAGAAGCATGTCTTTCTTGGCATGATATGTACTCCCTCCTTGCTACAATATAAGATGTTATAGCAATCTTCCACATTCATATGTACACACATGTATCTAGACATGTTTTAGTGTACATGTGCACTCATTTTAGTGTGAATCTAGACAACATGTGTTACACCTAAAACATCTTATATTGTGGAACGGAGGGAGTAGTTACCATACTTATATAGTATTAAAACTGTGCTACATTTGAGTATTTCACACATTACATGTTAATAACCTGACACATCAGTAATTTAGTTTCACTTTTATGTAGTTCTTCTGTATAATATCATTGCTGTTAACTCATTCACTGAATTTGTTCTTGCAGGCTAGTATGGATTCAGAGCCCTCATCGCAGAACCCAACGGACATGACAGCATTTGTAAGTTCTGATGTTATATATTTATGCGCATCATGACATTGTAGGCATCACCTTAGTGATACTTTTCGTTTCTGGTAAAATAATTGTCTAAACAGACCTGAATTATCTTCAACGGGATTGTGGTAATGTACACACATTATGCCTCAAATTGGAGTGTTTGTGTATTGTAGCTGTACTGAATTCGGCTGCTGTTTGAATTACTAAGATGAAAACATTGGCATAGCATAGACTTAGTGGCTGGTTAGGTTAATAGTGTGTGTTTGTCTTTAAATGGTGAAGAAGTCCGATTTTTCTTTAAAAAACCCAGAACTGTATCCCTTTGTTTAACAGAACTAAATAGTTTTACTGACGGTAAGATTTCTATTTCAGGTGCAAAACCTCCTCGGTCAGATGGTGAGTGCCTCTGGATACATTTTTGTTAACATGTAACTCTAGTATTTACAAACACTTTACACTCATTAACGTGATGATGAATTTCAGCAAACAAGGTTTGAGTCTATGTCCCAGAACATCGTGTCAAAGAATATCCTTTACCTATATATCATTATTTTATTTTTGTCACCATTATTTTGTTCATGGCCATATTGGTTTAGCATCTTGCGCCAATGTATAGTTAACTAGGGATAGCATTTTATTCTTATATGGATGTCAGGTTATTGTGATGCCATTATGCATTGATGATGCTGTTACATGTAAAAAATGCTCAGTAGTGTTATGTGCTTCTTTTTTACATTTGTGTATGGAAACTATTCAGTAACTTTTTAATACTAAAATGAGCCAAGTATACATGCATATATGAATTATCAGTATATCACACAGCACCAACCAATATTAACTATGGGAACAAATTGTTGTTGTGAGAAATCTATGCTGCTATTACAGTGCTCGTGAGCAAACTAGAATCTCTTTGTTTTACTTATTACTCCAATTCATACATATCCCTGTTTGTGCTCCCTTAGTTTTGAATTTCTTTAAGACTGCAGGCTTTGTCCGATTGCTTAGTCATTCCTTGTGTACACTGTTACCTTATCTCCATGTAGCAAGAATCTTGGTACACTGTCAAGGTTGATAAGTTGACAGTGTACCAAGATTCTTTCTACATTCAGATAAAAAAAAGATTCTTGCCGCTACAACAATGAATGGCTGCTAACACAATATTCAGAAGCATACTCAAATTTAACGTTCCAATTTCTATCACATTGACATGAGAAAGTGTTGTCTGCATCAATCATTTTTTAATAGTTATACAAAATTCATCTAGTTTTGAACCCGTGAGCTGTGTACACACCTCTGGGCTGCTATCCTCTGTTTTCTTTAACCACATTGCACTAGACGAAATGGGAACCAAGATCGAGGAGCTGGAGCAGAGCGTCAACGATCTGAAAGCTGAGATGGGCACCACCGAGACACCTGCCAAGAAGCCCGAGGAGGCAAAGCCGGCTGATTCCGCATAACTTGGTTGTATGCCAGAGACTGGCTAGTAAGGACTTGGTGGCTATGTGACAGCATTATTGTGTGTCTGATGGTGTTCCCATGGACCATAGGTATTGTACCATTGTACTACGTTACCGTAGACATCGATTGCTGCGACTGTAGCTTCCGCTCTCCAGAGCACAGAGCCCCAAGACAGTAGCTTAAGTTGATAGGATGTTTTCTTGTTATCGTTCTCGTATTGTTGGTTTGGCTTTTCTAAGCTGTTGCTGTTTTTAAGACGATGTGTTGACTTGCATGCAGTTTTATACACTCGCTCTTTCTGCTGAAAAGTTCTGCTGTACCCAGCCTGTTGGTGGTAGTGTGGTTCTAAGGGTTTTAAATTTTAATTCATTCAGTATTCCATTTTTTGTTCAGATGTATTCCATGAATTACCTTCGCGTGCTACTGGGCAGGATGTGAAATTTCCTACGATGCGCAGAAATACATGACAATATCTTGTTTATTGATTCACCATTTCTGCTTCGCAGTGGTAGAACCCATTTGGCAGGCAGGCACGCAATGGTCACGTACTGACGTGTGCTCCGCATATGAAGAACTCGTCCCCAGGTTCTCCACCGGCGACTATAGCTGGCCAAACGGGCCGTGTCAATCGGGCTGACCCGAGGCACGCTTCTGAAAGCACGGCCCGTCCCGCGAGCAGTCGTGCCGGCCCGTGGCCCGTGCGGGCTCGTGCTGAGCTCGGCTCAGCGGCACGTGGGCCGGCCCGACACGGCACGCCAGAAACGTGCCGGCCCACGGCATGACACGGGCATGGCACACCGTGTCGCGCGGCACGCCAGCCCGCCAGCGGCCCGTGTGGCACGCGAGGCACGCTGGGCACAGCCAGCTCGCGCGCGTGCCGACCGTTGCGTCGGTCGGGCCGTGCCAGGCACGCCGGGCCCGCGTCGGATAGGACACGGTAGGCCCGATTGCGGCCCAGATGACCATTGGAGCAGTTTTTTCCCTCAAATTCGAATTTTGAACCCTAGATCTTCACATCTTTGCTATAAATATGGCTCCTCATTCACAACATTTTTCACACTCATCCCACACTTCTCCTCCCACACTTCTCATCCTATCATATGGCTATGGATCCTCCGCCTCCCCCCTTTAACCCAGTTCCCGACGGGTATATCCCGGAGCCGATGATCAACTTTCCCATAGGTTCTTTAGGACTTACCACCGAAGATTACGTCTACTTAGAAACCGATAACACACCCCAATTTACATCCCAAGGTGGTCTGAGTAGTACCTGAAAGGATCGGTATGACACCTAGAGGGGGGGGTGAATAGGTGCTAATTCAAATTTTAGTTCTTTTTCAAATTAGGCTTGACACAAAGGTAAATTCACTAGATATGCAACTAAGGTGAATTTCCTATATGACAAGCTAGCAACTAAGCAAGATACAATAAGGCAATAAAAGGATAGAAGTAACCGAAGTGAAGACACGAGACGACAAGGATGTATTTCCGAGTTCCTCCCTTGAATGGGAGTACGTCTCGTTGGAGAGGTGTGAACCAACACAATGGTTCAACGGCCACAAAGGCCTCACCCTAATCTCCGGTGAACCGCACCACAAAGGTTTGGTCCACTTCCACTATCGGAATCCTTCGAGGCGGAATCCGGAGCCTTTACAACAACGATTCGGGGCACGACCCACAAAGGGCTTGGGGGCTCCCGAACAGCTACAATCTGTCACAAAGACAATAGGTAAGTACAACAATGGGCTAGGTTTCCTAGTGGAAGCCCTAGCAAGTGTTCCCTCAAATGAATGAGGGGGAAATGAAGAACAGCTCGGTGAAGATGTAGATCGGGGCCTTCTCCTTCAATCCTCCAAAGATCAACGAGTTTGGATGGGGGGATTGGGAGATCTTGGGATTCTTGGCTTGCAACAACAATGGAGCTCCTCCTTTTTAGGCCGAGCACTTTTCTGGAGGAAGGAGGAGGGGTATTTATACCCCTCCAAAGATGTAACCGTTGCAGCCAAAACCCAGGCCGGAAACTCCGGCCCTAGTGGCCGGAAACTCCGGCCAGGGGCGGAAACTCCGGCCTAGGGAGGCCGGAAACTCCGGGGGGCACCAGGGGCTGAACACCAGATCTTCAATCTGAACTTGAACATCTTCGAGATACATGAGGCCGGAAACTTTGGCCTGGGGCGGAAACTCCGGTCCTTGGGACCGGAAACTCCGCCCCCCACCAGGGGCTGAGCACACTTTCGGCAACCGAGCAACGGAGAAGATTCCGGTCCTCAGGGACCGGAAACTTCATGCAGGGCCGGAAACTCCGGCCCCCTGGACCGGAAACTCCGGCCCCCACCAGGGGCTGAGCACACTTTAAGTGCTGTCTCTTTTTCTCCTGTTTTGGTGCTGAGGCATCTGAAGAGTTCCTAGATTATCCTGCATTACTTAACACCAACTTAATACATCCACATGTTGTTAACTAACACACAAAACACAGAGATCATAGAAATGTTCTTTCAATCTCCCCCTTTTTGGTGTTAGATGACAACATATGGATTTGCAATAACAGTAATTTCACTAACATGAAATGATAGCTGAAAGAGCTCCCCCTAGATGTGTGCATCAAGAATATTTGCTTTGGAATGCACGTGCACACATATAGAGGCAATACATTTCACAAATAAGACATAGTATAGTATGGGTTGAGTGTTAGGAGATAAACCATACCTTGTGCATAAAACTGAAGATATTAACCCCACATAATCAAGGCACAAAAGTAGTCTCAACCACATAAAATAAGAAATCCAAATGTCTTACACACACAGTTCATGACAAAGAGAAGGCAAATGAGTTCGAAAATCAAATAACATAACAAGGACACAAGCGCAATAAAATGAAGGAGGCACATGCTTGTGTCCCAACCCATGCAAATCCCGGAGAGAACCTAATAGAACTACTTCTCCCCCTTTGGCACCGAGACACCAAAAAGGGGAAAAGAGCATAACTAACGGGCCCAAGAAGATCACTCGGTGTCTTCATCCATGTCGTCATCTTCTTCGTTGTCGTAGTCCTCATCGGAGAGGTTCATGGGAGCCTTAAGATCCAGAATCTTCTGTTCACAGACTGCGTGCTTCTCAATCCGAGCATAAATCTCCTGCATAATCAGCTGCTGCTCCCTCCTTGGGAAATTGGGGTTGGTGGTGTTGGGAGGCAAGTCATAGAACTGTTGTGACCTCATACGACGGAACTCAGTCCTTCCCATACCCAGAACAGTGGACACAGAGTCAAAATGGGCTTGCTCGGCCTCTTCTTCATTATCAAAACCACCAAGTTCAGCTTGTCTAGTGGCTTCCTCATCAATAGTGCTCTGTTGTCTCATGCGGCCACTGGTGCTATCAAAAATAAGATTGTCCCTTGTTTGAGCTCTTTGTTTCCTTGAAGCAAGGAGCGGATTACGAGTGACCACCTTTTTCCTATGACCTGTGAAAAGAGAGTACAAGGATAGCATGGAGATAAGTTTGCATGTCCAAGAAAGCCAAAAGAAGAAAATTAAAAGTGTCAGAATTTCTCCCAGATATGAGCTAGGCCGGAGTTTCCGGCCACAGGGGCGGATATTCCGGTCCACACCGGAGATTCCGGTGCAGGAGGGGCCGGAGTTTCCGCCCTGTGGCAGGAAAACTTCAATCTAGGTCAAATCTAAGAAAAAAATGAGCACAACTAATTTTCTAGGGATTGAAATGCCAACACTAGGGTTCTACACCATGCAGCACAGGCAGAACTTCTCGCAAAACAAGATCTAGAGTGAAAACCTAGAGAGAGAGAGAAGCAAGCCTTTACCCGACATGGTGGAGGTCAAATGCGAGGGAGAAGGATCCCTAGCACTTGTACGGAGGAGGGGCCGGTGGCACGGCGGATTCCGGCGGCGGGGAGCGGCCGGAGCGGTCCTTGGAGGCGGTGGCGGCGGCTGGGGGAGGAGTGGGGGTCGGGGGTGTGTGGGGAGTTGTGGAACAACTCCTCACCCCGATCCCCTTTGAAGATCCCAGCGAATCTGCCCAGACCGGAGTTTCCGGCCCTAGACACCGGAGTCTCCGGCCCTGGCCAGAGATTCCGGTTCTAGGGGCGGAAACTTCAGTCAGACCGGAATCTCCGGCCTGGAAGGCCGGAGTTTCCGGCCCCACCGACTCCAAATCCCAGGTTTTAATGTGTTTTGGACATGCAAAGGCAAGAGGAGCAGTTTTTAAGATGAGGTAGGCCTGGGATAAGACAAAATGTCACTGGAGATGGTACCATGCACTCAAGTTTGGTAAGAAACAACAAAAGTGACATTAAGAAGCAACGCTTGAGTGCATTTTCCACAAGAGCAAGAATGAAACACGGAAAAAACAAGATAACACCACAAGAGTATCAATTCTTCACAACGAAGAAGTTGGTGGCCAAGGCCACCATGTATGAGATTATGTGGTGTGATACCGCGAAGATATATCTTGGGTTCACCGCCATTACTCAACATTTAAGCTCGCAATTCATAAGAATGAACAAAGGAGACGAAAACAATTCTTACTATTGGCATAATGGGGGGAGGGAAAGTCCAATATATTAGGACCGCACTCCCCCTATGTCCATGCCTACACCTAGACCAAGATAGAAAGTTGAGATAGAGGTGTGCATGCAAGGTAGTCAACCAATGCTCCTAGAATCCACGATATTTAGCTCATGCCTCAAAAAGGTGAACCGTGCTTCGTCAAGTGGCTTGGTGAACATATCGGCAAGTTGAATCTTCGTTGGAATATAACCAAGCTCAATATCACCCCGGTTGATGTGATCTCGAATAAAATGATAGCGAATCTCAATATGCTTCGTTCTTGAGTGCTCCACGGGGTTGTGACCAATCTTGATAGCACTTTCATTGTCACATAAAAGAGGCACTTTGTCACAAAGGACACCGTATTCCTTTAAAGTTTGCCTCATCCAAAGTAATTGAGTGCAAGCACTAGCGGCTGCCACATACTCGGCTTCGGTGGTAGATAAGGATATGCAATTTTGCTTCTTGGAGGACCAACTCACCAAAGATTTCCCAAGGAATTGACATGCACCGGAAGTAGACTTCCTATCATCCTTGCAACCGGCCCAATCCGAATCCGTGTAACCGGCAAGAGAGAAGTTGGACCCCCTAGGATACCACAAACCAAACCTTGGGGTATAAACCAAATATCGGAAGATTCGATTCACCGCTATCAAGTGACTTTCTTTAGGAGCCGCTTGATACCTTGCACACACTCCTACACTCAACACAATATCGGGTCTAGATGCACAAAGATAAAGCAAAGAACCAATCATAGAGCGATAGAGTTTTTGATCGACATCTTTACCCTTTGGACTAAGTTCAAGATGGCATTTGGTGTCCATAGGAAACCTCTTCTCTTTTGCATCTTGCATCTTGAACCTCTTGAGCATGTCTTGGATGTATTTGGCTTGAGAGATGAAAGTCCCTCCACTTAATTGCTTGATTTCAAAACCAAGAAAGAATTTCAACTCTCCCATCATGGACATCTCGAACCTATCCGTCATAAGCTTTGAAAATTCATCATTGAAAGCTTTGTTAGATGAGCCAAAGATAATATCATCAACATAAAGTTGACATATGAAGAGCTCCCCTTTTACCCTCTTTGTGAAGAGAGTGGGATCGATTTGCCCCACTTCAAAGCCACGATCTAGCAATAGCTCTCTTAGGTGCTCATACCAAGCTCGAGGTGCTTGTTTGAGACCATAGAGGGCCTTATCAAGCTTATAGACATGGTTTGGGAAGTGTGGGTCCTCAAATCCCGGAGGTTGCTTTACATATACCAACTCCTTTAAGGGACCATTAAGAAATGCACTCTTCACATCCATTTGTTGCAACTTAAAATTAAAATGAGATGCATAGGCAAGTAGGATACGGATGGACTCAAGACGAGCCACGGGAGCATAGGTCTCTCCAAAATCAATGCCTTCAACTTGAGAGTACCCTTGAGCTACCAATCTCGCCTTGTTCCTTACAACCAATCCATGCTCATCTTGCTTGTTCTTGAAAATCCACTTGGTGCCAATGACATTGCGGCAATCCTTTGGCTTTTCTACTAGATTCCATACTTTGTTGCGCTTGAAGTTGTTGAGTTCTTCATGCATGGCTTCCAACCAATCCGGATCTTCAAGTGCTTCAAACACCTTCTTTGGTTCAATCATAGAGATATGAGCTTGATGTTCACTAAAGCTTGCCAATTGACTTCTTGTGGAAACCTTGCGAGATACATCACCAATGATGGCTTCGAGCTTGTGACACTTGATTTCCAAGTTTCTCTTGACTCTTTCTTGACGACGGGTTTCGATATCCCCATTGTTGCGTGGGATTTCGGCTTGATCACCTAGATCATTTGAGTCCCCGTCTTGACGGTCTTGATGAGCATTGCCATCTTGTTGCACATTTTCAATGATGGGAGAAGATGGATGCTCTTGCTCTTGATCTTGACTAGGGTTGAGAATAGAAGTTCTTGAATCTTGTGAGACCTCTTGGTCAACTTGAGGAGGAGCTTGATCTTGTTCTTGGATAGGTGTCTCATTTGCTTCCATAGAGGGTGCCACTTCAACTTGTGATGATGGAATCTCCACTTGAGTGGAGCTTGTACTTCCTTGAGGAGGCTCATGATGAATCTCGATGGGGCGATGAAATCCAACACCCATCCTTTGTATTGCATCTTGAGGTTCCTCGTTATCTACATCACAAACATGAAATTGCGCCACTTGGGAGCCGTCATTCTCATCAAACCTCACACTACAAGATTCTACAACTCTCCCTAAGGATTTGTCATAGACTCTATAAGTGTGAGAGTTTGCACCATACCCAACAAGAACACCTTCTAAGGCTTTAACTTCAAATTTAGAAAGATGTACACCTTTGATTTTGTAGAAACACTTACAACCAAAGACTCGATAGTAGGAGATGTTGGGCTTGTTGCCGGTAAGCATTTCATATGGAGTTTCCTTCTTCCCTTTGCGAAAGAATAACCGGTTGGAGGAGTGACACGCCGTGGAGATAGCTTCGGCCCACAAGAAGAGTGGAGACTTAAACTCCGCCAACATGGACCTAGCCATATCCATAAGAGTCCGGTTCTTCCTCTCGGCTACACCGTTTTGTTGAGGAGTATATGCGGCGGAGTATTGATGTCGAATTCCCTCGTCGCTAAGAAACTCATTTAGGGTGTAGTTCTTGAACTCGGAGCAATTGTCACTTCTAATGGCCAATATGGGAAGATTGTGTTGACGTTGAACTTCATTGGAGAAATCGATGATGGTTTGTTGAGTTTCATCCTTTGTCTTGAAGAAGAAAACCCAAGTGAATCTTGAATAGTCATCGACAATCACCAAACAATATTTCTTCCCACCAAGGCTAGGTTGAGGTACGGCACCAAAAAGATCAACATGAAGAAGTTCCAATACCCTTGATGATGAGATGATGGTCTTGCTTGGGTGGGGAGAATCATGCATCTTTCCTTCAACACAAGCCCTACAAAGACGATCTCTAGAAAAAGAAACATTCTCATTTAGTCCAAGAATGTGGCCACCCTTGTGAAGACTTTGCAAAGTTCTCATATTGACATGGGACAAGCGGCGATGCCACAACCACCCCACGTCGGCCTTTCCGAATAGGCATATTGCTTGAGTGTTGGTTGACCCCGAAAATTCTACCACAAACAACTCATTTTCAACATGCCCAACGAACATGACCTTTAGAGTCTTGCTCCTCAAGAGTACCACCATATCAAGAGTAAAATAGACATCAAAGTTCATCTTATTAAGAGCACGAACGGACATAAGATTGTAACCTAGAGACTCAACAAGCATGACATTTACAAGGGTGATATCCCTTGCAACTACCACCTTGCTAAGACTCTTTACCTCGGCTTTGGACTTGTCACCATAAGAGACGGTTGAGTGATTTAAATTTGGTCTCAACTCCGTCATGATCTCCTTGCTTCCCGTCATATGACTAGTGCATCCACTATCAATCACCCATTTAGATCCACCGGAAGCATAGTCCTACAAGAAATCATTTCTTGCATTTAGGTACCCATTTCTCAATGGGTCCCTTTCGGTTAGCAACAAGGGTCTTAGGAACCCAAATAGAATAGTCAATGTAACCATCATAAGGACCAACATATTTTGCATAAACATCACCATAATAATCAACATAAAGAATGTAGTTGGGATTGTTATGCCCCGCAAAGTCACTACGAGTGGTCTTGCCCCTAGTGGCATTACCACTCGCAATGTTAGTCTTAGCTTGTGCGGGCTTGGTCTTGTTCTCCTTGGTGTTGCTCACCTTCTTCTTTGCCTCGGCCACATACCCAAGACCTTCCTTTCCTTTGTGTGGTTTTAACTCAAACAAATAAGCAAAACCCTTATCGTTACCTTTAGGAATAGAGGTCTTAGCATGATCCACCTTTAACCTAGCATTTTCTTCAATGACATTTTCATGAACACGAGGAAGAATGGTTATGCTAGTTGAGCAAGTTTTAGAGAGTTGAGTTTGGAGTTGCTCATGTGACTTAACAAGGATGGAGTGGGTCGTTTTCAAGACCTTGTGAGCTTTATCAAGCTTCTCCATATCCTCAAGAAGTATAGTATTTGCAACCCCAAGTTCAACTTTCTCCTTTTTAATCACTTTATATTTGGCAAAAACATGATCTCTATCCTTAATGATTTTACTAATGATTTCATCATTTTTAGCATCAAGAGATTCAAGTCTTTCCTCTAGAGTGGTTCTATATTCACTTTCTTCATCAAGAGAGCTATTTAAGGATGCTATGGAAGCATTCAAGGAAGCAATGGTGAGAGAATCCTCTCTCTCAATCTTACTCTTTTCTTGAAGAAGTTCTTCGGCCGCACATAGTTGTCTCATGAGAGACTCAACATGTTCCTTGGCCTCACCTTGCAAGTTAGTCACAAAAGTATCGAAGGCAACTAATTCCTTCTTAATCTCAAGACTAGATTGATCATGCATAGTCTTAGGAGAAGGGGATGATACCTCGGTGACATGAGCCATGAGGCAACGAGCGGTGTTGATGGAGAGGTTCTCATTGGGGGATTCAAAGAGAGATGATGATGAAGTGGAGACAATGGCCAATGCGGCTACCTCTTTGTTAGGTGCATCTTCATCTTCGGAATCACTTGTGTCATATTCCTCTTGTGCCACCAACACTATTCTCGGTGCCTTCTTGAAGAAGGGCTTTCTTGGTCTTGCGGGCTTCTTTTGAATCAACTTGGAGTGATCCTTTGGGATAAGCTTCCCACCATTTTGCTCACGGTTCTCATAAGGGCACTCTCTTATGTAGTGGTTCTTGTCATGACAATTGTAGCATGTCTTTGTCCTTGAGGCAAGCTCTTTCTTGCCACTTGAGTTGTTATCTCGATCAACACGAGCTTTAGCACTAGCCGGGTCATTCCAAAACACTCTTGTGGCAAGTGCAATGTGACCATTGAGGGCTTGCTCAAGATCATGTGGAGCAATGTTGCTAGGACAAGCTTCAACTTCGTCATTGGCATCTATGCAAGTCACCTTGGCCTTTAAGGCAAGAGAGGGACCTTGTCTCATTCCCATGGCCCTAGCACGGTTATCTTCGGCATTCTTGGTGGCAACCTTGGAGGCTTGGACTTCTTGCATAACTTCATGGGAAGACAATTGAAGGTAGTTGTATCTTCCTTGAATAGACTTCAACTCCATTGGCTCCGAAGGCAAGAGGGCATTCTCATACTTCCTCTTGACCCAAGCATCATCAACATAGGTAGCTCCCACATCATAAAAGGCTTTGGCAAGAGTCTTGAGTCTACCATACATCTCTTCATGTGTCTCGTTGTCAAGCATGTAGAAGCCTTCGGCGGCATTGCTCAAAGATTCATATCTATTTCTCTTCATGCTTTCATTTCCAAGGAAGGCACGCTCAAGACAATCCCAAGCTTCTTTGGCGGTGGTGGCATGTAGAACATGATGCTTGTCGTGGTCGCTCAAGGAGAGTTCAATCATGTGGAGAGCGGAAGCGTTTAGTTGCTTTTCGGCGAACTCTCTCTTGGTCATGTTGCTTGGATCCTCCACTATGTATCCTTCTTCAATAATCCTCCAAAGCTCGATGGAGGCACTGTTGACATGAGATTTCATTGAGCGTTGCCAACTAGCAAAAGCTAATGCATTAAGCTTAGGTGGGGGACCTAAAGGGTTGATGCGGGTAGTGATAATTGGATCGGGAGAGTACCATCCCCGAACGGCATGATACTCTTCCTTTTCCTCATGCAAGTTGGGAGATGACTTAGGCTTATCATTTGCTTTCACCTCCTTCTCTTTTTGCTCTTTATCCTCCTTGGGTCCACCCTCATCGGAGTTAGAAGCTTTTTCAAGCGGGATGATATCCGAGGGCTTGTTGTTAATGAGTTTATTGAGCAAGTCACGAAACTCATTAAACCTAGCATCCATGGAAGATGTCAAAGTTGTTTCCAAGGCTTTGATATCGGCCATGGATGCCGCGGTGGCTTGGTCCTTTTTAAGGGACTCATTAGCCTCGGCAAGCCTTGCGGTCTCATCCTCACTTTGTGTCATACTTCTCTTAGGCGGTTAAACCCGAAAAGAGAGCCTTAGCTCTGATACCAATTGAAAGGATCGGTATGACACCTAGAGGGGGGGTGAATAGGTGCTAATTCAAATTTTAGTTCTTTTTCAAATTAGGCTTGACACAAAGGTAAATTCACTAGATATGCAACTAAGGTGAATTTCCTATATGACAAGCTAGCAACTAAGCAAGATACAATAAGGCAATAAAAAGGATAGAAGTAACCGAAGTGAAGACACGAGACGACAAGGATGTATTCCCGAGTTCCTCCCTTGAATGGGAGTACGTCTCGTTGGAGAGGTGTGAACCAACACAATGGTTCAACGGCCACAAAGGCCTCACCCTAATCTCCGGTGAACCGCACCACAAAGGTTTGGTCCACTTCCACTATCGGAATCCTTCGAGGCGGAATCCGGAGCCTTTACAACAACGATTCGGGGCACGACCCACAAAGGGCTTGGGGGCTCCCGAACAGCTACAATCTGTCACAAAGACAATAGGTAAGTACAACAATGGGCTAGGTTTCCTAGTGGAAGCCCTAGCAAGTGTTCCCTCAAATGAATGAGGGGGAAATGAAGAACAGCTCGGTGAAGATGTAGATCGGGGCCTTCTCCTTCAATCCTCCAAAGATCAACGAGTTTGGATGGGGGGATTGGGAGATCTTGGGATTCTTGGCTTGCAACAACAATGGAGCTCCTCCTTTTTAGGTCGAGCACTTTTCTGGAGGAAGGAGGAGGGGTATTTATACCCCTCCAAAGATGTAACCGTTGCAGCCAAAACCCAGGCCGGAAACTCCGGCCCTAGTGGCCGGAAACTCCGGCCTAGGGAGGCCGGAAACTCCGGGGGGCACCAGGGGCTGAACACCAGATCTTCAATCTGAACTTGAACATCTTTGAGATACATGAGGCCGGAAACTTTGGCCTGGGGCGGAAACTCCGGTCCTTGGGACCGGAAACTCCGCCCCCCACCAGGGGCTGAGCACACTTTCGGCAACCGAGCAACAGAGAAGATTCCGGTCCTCAGGGACCGGAAACTTCATGCAGGGCCGGAAACTCCGCCCCCCTGGAACGGAAACTCCGGCCCCCACCAGGGGCTGAGCACACTTTAAGTGCTGTCTCTTTTTCTCCTGTTTTGGTGCTGAGGCATCTGAAGAGTTCCTAGATTATCCTGCATTACTTAACACCAACTTAATACATCCACATGTTGTTAACTAACACACAAAACACAGAGATCATAGAAATGTTCTTTCAGTACCGCCCCCACAGCCTCTACCTCTACCGGCACAAAGAGGACTCGAACTTCCAGGATGTGGACGGAGGGCCATTTCGAGTACCGTGCTAACACACTCGAAGATGGCAAGGTGGCACACCAAGCGGTGTGCAAGTGGCCGGGGTGCGGGAAGATCCTCAACGGCGACTCGAAGCATGGTACCGGTCACTTGGACCGACACCTCAACAGGCCCGGAAAGAAGAAGACCATATTCAAGATGTTCGCCAGCTACGCTAGTGGAAGTTCAAGCAGCGCCGCCGGGAATGAATTAGCAGCTTACCTCAACGACCGTCCGCTGGTCGTCCACGATGAAGATGACTTCAACATTTTGAAGTGGTGGCGTGATCACAAACAAACATATCCCGTGCTTTCCATTCTAGCACGCGATGTGTTAACTGTTCCAGTGTCATCAACATCGTCGGAGGGAACATTCAGTCTAGGCGGAAGAGTTCTAGAGCCAAGAAGAGCTAGTCTCCACCCTGATATGGTGAAGAGTTTGATGACGGTAAAAGATCGCGATCGTTCAGTGAGAAGAACCCAGCACATGCCGGAGGACCCTGAGTTGACTGCCGCACTAGAGTCTTCATATCGATGATGAAGATTGAAAAATATTTTTTCTTATCCTTTTGTAATTTTTCTTTTTTTATTCTTGTACTGAACTTGCTCTGTAATAAGAACAATTAAGTCGGACAACAGCAAGTATCAGACGCACTCTTTTTCCTTCCAGGGTACCTAACGGGACTGGAAGATTTTAATGAGGCGGCTTGCTAGCTGAATAAAAAAGATTTATATCATATCACCTTTGTCCCCATTTTTGTCATTTTTCTATTTTTTTACCTTTTCCATATCACTCTTTTTCCTGCTAGGCATGCTGGGCATGCTAGGCACGTGGGCATGCTGGGCACACAAGCCACATTTATCCTGCTAGGCATGTATGGGCATGGCACACTTCTATCTTCGTGCTATAAATACACCTCATAACTCATACTTCTACTCTCACATTCATCACACACTTGTATCCTCTCACAGCCTCACACTGACCCCACATTTCTCATTTCACACTTCTCATCCTATGGAGCAGCCACCTCCCTACCCACATCCTAATGGTGGTAGTATCCCGGTACCAGAGTCCGAAAGGCAGCGACCAATCTCACCGCTGTGGACAGAGGGTCATTTCGAGTATCGTTTTGTGACACTCGAAGATGGCACGGTGAGACACCAAGCGCTGTGCAAGTGGCCGGAGTGCAACATGATCCTCGGTGCCACCCCGAGAAATGGGACCGGTCACTTGGAGTGTCGCCTTAACAGGCACCGACTTGCGGCGGCAAGAAGAGTTCCATAATCGTCTGTAATACGAATAATTAGTCGGAAAGTAGCAAGTTCTAGACGCACTCTTTTCCTTCTAGGGTACCGCACGGGACTGAAAGGTTTTAATGAGGCGGCTTGCTAGCTTAATAAAAGTATTCAAAATCATGTCACCTTTGCCCCCTTTTTTATAATTTTTTTAATTTTTTCTGGTGTGCTCTCGTGAGCCGACCGTGCCGTGCCGGGCCAACAGGCCGCCCGCGTGCCGACGTGCTCGTGCCCGGAGGCCGATCGCAGCCCGTGGGCCGACCCGGCACGACACAAATGCAGTCGTGCCGCTCGTGGGCCGTGCCGAGGCCGGCACGCGACAGGCCGGGCGGCCCGTTTGGCCAGGTATGACAGCGACCACGACCAACCCCAAAGGTCAAAACGCCACCAGCCAGGGACGGGGCTTGCCTGTAGCGCAGGCGTGCGACCATCCGTGCGGCCAGACGCGTGGAAGGCATCGATCGGCTCTCGATCCTGCACGCCCCTCAGGTGGACTTTTCTTTCTAAGAAAAGCAGAAATATAACCTCTCCCTATAATGCGATTCACTTCCATAATAATTATATATATATCATTAACATTAAGCACGCAATAGATCTCAACTCCATCGCGCGGGAATGCATCGACCAAAAACGCATCCTCGCGCCAAAATACAGCAACCAGCACCACACAACCAGGCGAAACCACCTGAAACTTATCAGATCTAATGCAAATAGAAAAGAGGAGGTTCAAGCGATCTGGAATCAGGCGAAAGCAGGGCTATTTTCTCCTGTCCAGTTGAACAAGAATCAAGGTTCAAGCGATCAGCAACCAGGCGAAACACAGGGCAATTTCTTCTGTTGTTCACCTCCCACGATGGCTTCTTCAAGGAGTAGTCACGGTGGATCACAAAAAAATCCCGCCATCCCTGAAGATGAGGGATCTCCAACATCAATAGTAAGAAATCTCATTATATGATACTCTTCAGGTGCAAATTCTCCAATTTTTTCTCTTTGAACCGATTGTGCAAGTGCTTGCCAACCTGCAATGCAACAGTTCAGTTCAGATAACCTGATCATCTAATCATAATATCATATACTTGATGTAGGATGTGGAAGAAACTACAGCATATCACACTGATGAAAGGGCACCAAAACTTGGCATGCAATTCCTATCGGAAGAGGAAGCTTATTCATATTATAACAAGTACGCTGAAACTATCGGCTTTAGCATTAAAAGAAGCAGTGGTCATAAAGTCAAGAACTATTCTACAATGCAACAACGGACATTTACATGCTCTCGTCAAGGTATGGGCTACATGTATTTATTTATGATTGCAAACATTTTATAATGCACTAAGAAAATTACTAAAACTGATAGGCTATCGTGGGGATGATAAAAGAGAAGAGACATTTAGCTACAGCAGGCCTGAAACACGGTGTGGATGTACTGCCCGTATGAAGATAAGCCTGAGAAATGGATTTTATGATGTATATGAATTTGAGGCGTCCCATAACCATATACTTGCTCCTGGAACCATGTCACACTTTCTGAGGTCCCAAAGAAAAGTAACAGAAGCACAAATAGCAAATGCAGAGGTTGCAAAGTCCGTAGGTATTTCAGATAAAGCAACATTTGATTTGATGGCCAAACAAGTAGGCGGAATTCAAAACCTTGGTTGTACACGTAAAGATATGAAGAACCGACTGTACTCAAAGAGAACAATAAAAGCAAAGGAAGGTGACACAGGGGGAGTGTTAGAATACATGGAGAAGAAGGTATCAGAAGATGTCAATTTCTTCTATTCAATTCAAGTAGATGAGGATGATTTGATAACTAATATTTTTTGGGCTGACTCTAAAATGGTCTCGGACTATGGGATGTTTGGTGATGTCATATGCTTTGACACCACGTACAGGAAACTAGATGACGGACGTCCATTTGGTTTGATTGTAGGGGTAAATAATCACAAGAAAACAATTGTCTTTGGTGCTGCACTTCTCTATGATGAAACCGCTGAAAGTTTTGGTTGGCTTTTTATAACTTTTTTAAAAGTTATGTCAGGAAAACATCCACGGACAATTCTGACTGATGAAGATGCAGCAATGGCTAAGGCAATCAGAGCAGTCCTAATTTATTCTGTTCATAGACTTTGCGTGTGGCATATGAATCAAAATGCTTGCAAGCACCTTGCTGGAGTTGTTCCAGAATATAAGAAATTCAATGTTGATTTTCAACATTGTATCTATGACATAGAGGAAGAAGATGAGTTTATAAGTGCATGGAATGGAATGCTTGATAAGTATGGACTACATGAGAATGAGTGGCTTCAAAGGTGGTATGAGAAAAGAGAGCACTGGGCATTAGTCTATGGCAAAAATACTTTCTCTGCCCAAATGAGCACTACCCAAAGAAGTGAAAGCATGAACAATGAGCTGAAGAGATACATCAGCGTTAAATATGACATGCTTACCTTTTTCCATCATTTTGAGCGGCTCGTTGCAGATAAAAGATTTGAAGAGGTGAGATGTGACTTCAATGCAACACAGAGTAGACCGAAGCTAAAGGCAGAAGCTAGTTGTATGTTAAGACAAGCTGTAACCACATATACTCCAGAAATATTCAAGATGATTCAGGAGCAAGTGCTTCGGACCCTGAGCAATGATACATTCCTTTGTGAAGACAGTGAGGCAGCGGAGAAGGCGTACATAGTGAAATTTCATGGCACACAACGTGACCATGTCGTTAGATTTATTCCAAAAGAAGAAAAGGTTAGTTGTAGTTGCAAGATGTTCGAGTTTGCTGGGATACTTTGCTCTCATTGCTTGAAGGTACTGGATATCAATAATATCAAGCATATCCCTAAAGAATATATCTTGAAAAGGTGGACAACTGATGCAAAAGCTTTGGATATAAGTACCAAAAGAAACCAACATGTGGACCTAAAAGCAAGAATGTCGGATCGCTACAAAGAATTATGCAAAATGTTTATGAAAATTGCTTCTCGTGCCGCTGAATCTGATGAATCATATGATCTGGCTTTTAATTGCGCAGAGCAATTAGCACAAGATGTGGAGAAAAGCTTGAAGCTTAGAGCCAATCCAGATTTGGGTAACTCATGTCCTACCTTGAAAATTGTAGCTGATCCAGATTTAGGTAACCCATGTACTACAGAAGGTATCTCTTCTACTTATAACTAACTAGAATACTTCCAAAGCAAGACTTAAATTTACATATTATTGTGCCAGGACTAAACATCGACTCTAGTAGAATTTCGAAACATAACCAAGGGCTTGCTAAACCAAAAGGTATCAAATTCAAGGAGAAGACTACCAACGGATCAAGAAGACCGGTCGGTGGCTTTGAGAAAGCAACTTCAAAGAAGAAAAAGAGCAAGGGACATACTGCACACGTACAATCACAGAGCATGGGTGATACTGCACAAGTACAACCACATGGCAGTTTAACGGTATAAGCATTTGTAGTTTGTTTCCTTTAAAAAAATTGTACTAACATTTCAATATCATTTTCTACAGGATGGTTCAGAGCTTCTCATAAATCAAATGGACGTGTATCAATTACACTACAAGAGAATGCTAAATGCTACAATTATGCCATCAGTGGCTAGCCCAATGTCACTACATCCCCAAGAACTGCTGGCAGGATTCCAACCATATAATACACCAGTGGTATAAGCAGTCCACACTTTCAAGTATTCCAGTTTTAATCTTTTAGACGAAATTGAAATCTGGACTTCTCTCTGCAGGGACATCCGGCAAATCACATCCCTACTCATTTACCACAACAGAACTATGTTCTGAATCCCTTACAACAAGGCAACATTGGCATTGGAACCTCTAACGCTGTATTAGGACAAAAATATGTTTGTAGTCCCTCATTTCAAGAGAACATTGGCATTGGGACCTCTAGCGCTCTAAGAGGACATAATTATGCTCTGAATCCCACAATGCAAGGGACCATCGACATGGGGACCTCTAGCACAACGACAAGACAGAACTATGCTTTTCTCCATCAACAGAAGCAAACATAGCAGATTTGTTATATATAATTTTGACTTCTAAGTTGTTAGCGTACATATTCTTGCCATCAGAATTTTTTGCATCTCTTTTTTAAATTATGTAGCATGGGAATCACGCATCTGCTAGTCAGAACAGAACTGGGCAATGATAATCAGTTTTCACGTTTCAATTGTATTACCTGTGTCCTGCTTCAATTGTATGACGAACTGCTCCCTTGCGGACGTACTGTCGCGTCGCGCACCTGTACTTCAAGGCCTGCCGCCTCCAGCACAAGCTGTTACGCTCGAGCGTGATAGAGATGGCTCTGAGCTTGAGCTGTTAGAAGCAGCTCCGTGCTCCTAGCATCCACCGACTCCAAGTCCAGCTGCGGCCCGCCTCGTCTATCTCCTCGCCGCCGCCGGGATTTAACCACAGCTTCCAAGATCCGGCCTGTGGCGGACTAACATAGCCGTGGTCGTGGCTTGTCCATGGCCTAGGCTCCATGGATTTGACTCCGATGTGGCGGAGTAGCCGGAGAAAGGGAAGCAAGGTGAGAGATTTCATGGGGATGGGATGGATGGGCGGAGGGCGAAGGCGGGCCAGCGATCTTGCCGGGCGGCACAACTTCCGCAGCTTCTCCAGCTCGTGTTCAGACAGGGGAACGATGCGGGAGAGGAGAGTGAAGGGACTCGTACATGAGGGATATGGACTGCGAGCGCATCGTATTTCTATTTTCGGAGATAAGAAAAAGCAGTTGAGAATGTGGAGCCGATCGATGCCTTCCACGCGTCTGGCCGCGCAGATGGTCGCACGCCTGCGCTACAGGCAAGCCCCGTCCACCAGCCAGGAGGCAAAAGAGCAACCACTCACCGACATGTGGGGCCTCACATGCCACCTCCGCTTCGCCGCCGTCACCAACCGGCTCCTTCAAATTTTTTACTCGTCAGAATAAAATAGCCCTCGACGTCCAACCTCGCCGCCTCCGCCCAGCCAACCCGGCGA
Organism: Poa annua; assembly: GCA_026929855.1. Lineage (NCBI taxonomy): Eukaryota > Viridiplantae > Streptophyta > Magnoliopsida > Poales > Poaceae > Poa > Poa annua. The sequence continues at coordinate 72,226,433 of CM049432.1, read as the reverse complement.
CACCCTCCACGCGCCGCCGCCGCCGCCGCTATAATAACACCCCGGCTCGGCCATCTCCGCTCCGCTCCCCCCTAACACCTCAGTATGGCCCACCAGCTCCTCCTCCCCTCCAAGCCCCTCCTGCCCGCCGCCGCCACACCTTGCCGCGCCGCTGGTCGTCGCCCCGTCGTCTCCGTCCGCGCGGCGGTCTCCGCCCCGGCCGCGAAGGCCGTCGGGGCGGAGGCCGTGCGGTCGATCCGCGCGCGGCAGATCGTCGACAGCCGCGGGAACCCCACCGTCGAGGTCGACCTCGTCGCCGGCGACGGCAGCCTCCACCGCTCCGCCGTGCCCAGCGGGGCCTCCACGGGGATCTACGAGGCGCTCGAGCTCCGCGACGGGGACAAGGCCGTCTACGGAGGCAAGGGCGTGCTCAGCGCCGTCCGCAACATCAACGAGATCATCGCGCCCAAGCTCGTTGGCGTCGACGTAAGGTGAGGACACCCCGCCTAGGGAACTTGTTGCTGTGCTCGTAGATTCATCCAAATGAAAACTGCGTAGTATCAGGGGTTTTAGTGAGTTGACCAGTTTGATTGTTCGATGCATGAATCTTCAAGTTGTTTAGTTCAGAATCGGATTGCTCATTAGTGCTTAATGCTAGTTTGATTGGATAATGGAGCGAAATCTAAGGCTTAATTTTGTACTAGGAGTTAGTTGCTCCTGGGATTTTTATGCATTCCTTGTGAACTTATATATATATGTGACTATTGCTCATGTTTGCTGCCGAGCTTCCCATTCCCGCTACTGATAATATTTGGTTCAAATCAAATCATCCTGCTATTGCTCTTGGTCGTCTAGTACTTCAGTAACAGCTGGTAGATCAAAATCCTGATTACTTCTTGAAACAAGATAATGTTGTCCTGAAAACTAGTTATCCCTTTGCAAATTTCAACCATTTGTTTAACATGAGTGTCATTGTAATGAAGCTGTCTCCAATTGATATCCAATAATGATATCATCCTTTGCTAAGCATATCATTTTAGTTGTTTCATAGATTTGTACTAATTTATCTGTTACTAGTGACGTTTTCACTTCAGAGCACTTTATCTGAATATGAAGTGGAGTGCCTAAGTATTGCAAGACGTGGAGTGTTCTTATTATGTACATAGTGACACGATAACTCTGCAAGATTAATTGAGCTCTTGGTCAAGTAAATTCTAGCTGATTCCTGACTGTGATGGTAGGCTCTGCTTGGTTATTCATTGATGATCAGTGTGAAGGGAATAAAGCTGACTAAGCTCTTGCTCAGCAAACCCTACCTTATTTTCTCACTATGGTAGTGGCCTCTGCATTATAGTATTGCCTTCCATGTTTGCTTTAATTTTTTGCAGTTGCGTCCCTTACTAGTATGGAACATTTTGCGGGATTGGTTTGTTTCTAGCTTGAGCAATCTCACAGTACCTGTCAAATGAATGACATGGTAGCGTCTTGCTTAGAATTATGACTGGGCTTCTGATGGTACAGTATGTGGAGCTTGACACAACTGAAGCAGCATCGAAGAACTACATTAGGGACATTTGGTGTGTTGAATCACATTGTATTTTGTATTGCGAAATTTCTAACATCCAATTCAGTCATTGAACACTAAATGATTTTTGGATACTCCTACAACTGTTTATGATTGGCTTAATTACCCAAGTTTGTGGAAGTGAGGATAGAATCTTATGGATTACTAGGAATTGATGTTGTGGTGGAGTGAACCACTCGAATTCTGCTACTTCTAAGTAACCCAACCATGTTGCCATCTCTAGGACTATAAAGGGCTTGCCAACTAAAGTAAAATGTCCTATTCCTTTGTTATTTTGCATCCAGGCAACCGCTTGAAATTTGGAGATGCTGTTAATTTCCTTTTACCATCCGTGTCTCTCTGCCTGGTATCTAGTTTTTGATGCACAGTTCATTTATGATTTTGCCAGGAACCAGAGTGACGTTGACGCAATCATGCTCGACATCGATGGAACCCCAAACAAATCACAATTGGGTGCCAATGCTATTCTTGGAGTCTCCTTAAGTGTATGTAGGGCTGGTGCTGGTGCAAAGGGAGTTCCTCTATATAGACATATTCAGGAACTGTCAGGCACCAAGAAGCTTGTCATGCCTGTCCCAGCTTTCAATGTAATAAACGGAGGTAGCCATGCCGGTAATAACCTGGCCATGCAGGAATTCATGCTTTTACCTGTTGGGGCTACTTCGTTTGCTGAGGCTCTTCGTATGGGCAGTGAAGGTACTTTATTGTATTTTTTTTCACTCACACCATTTTACCACTTCGTTTCATCTTGCTTGAGACTAGTCAGTTGTCATGACTGTTGAGTAAACAATAGTTTGGGAACAGTTGCTTCTACTACTGCTCATTTTACCTTTTGGTCGTCCATATTCAATTCCTGACCGAGAATTTTTGCTTCACTTGTCCACACTACAGTTTACCATGTTCTCAAGGGCATCATTAAAGCGAAATACGGTCAAGATGCCTGCAATGTCGGAGATGAAGGGGGGTTTGCTCCTAATGTTCAAGACAACAGGGAGGGCCTTGTTTTGCTTATGGATGCCATTGAAAAGGCAGGCTACACTGGAAAGGTGCGTTGCTAATTTCTTTTTTACTGGCCTCGTGTTTGATCACTCTTTTATGTTTCAATTTGTAGAACTGATTTTTTTTATGCAGATTAAAATTGGAATGGATGTTGCGGCATCAGAGTTCCTTATGAAGGATGGAAGCTATGATCTGAACTTTAAGAACCAGCCTAACAATGGAGCTCATGTTCTTTCGGCCCAGCGTCTCTGTGATCTGTACAAAGAATTCGTCAAGGATTTCCCTATTGTATCAATTGAGGATCCTTTTGATCAAGATGATTGGAGCTCATGGGCTTCGTTGCAATCATCAGTTGATATCCAAATTGTCGGGGATGATTTGCTCGTCACAAACCCAAAACGTATAGTAGAGGCTATTGACAAGAAGGCATGCAATGCTCTGCTGCTGAAGGTAAGCATTTGCTGTTTATTTTCTTGGCATGCTCTTTAGCTATTACAACTTACAAATGGTACTGATTCTTGTACTGTACCATATGTTAAACATAGCTGATGTTAATTGTGGCAGCCTTCCAGTAATATTTCCACACAACTAGTTTGCATAGTTTCCATGTCGTTACATTACTAACTGATGTTAAGCACCACCCACAACCAAATTCTTAGGTGTAAAATGCATTGCTAGTACACGAAGTTGTCAACCCGGATCACTTCTGTCATTGTACTTCGGAAATACCAGATTACGGTAGTTTCACCTACGGGCTATGGTCACTGGTCGCTGTTACATCATTGTATTTAATGACGTGGCACTACGTTGACCATTCTCCAGCAGTGTGTTTTTTCTAAAAGCCCTCCTCAGTTCTGCTTTGGACACAGCTGTGTGTCAACTAGTCAGACTACCTGGTGGAGTCCATTGGTCAGGCTCTCCAACCCCGTTCTCTGAATTTCCACAAAAAAACTCTTGGATAATCCGGAAGCGCGACCTCGGCGTTGACTTCATCTCCAGAAGTGGCGCAGAGCGCGATCGATGGCCCCTGGTGCTTGGTACGGAGGTGGAGGGAGACCAGCCACGGCCAGCTCCAGGACCGAGGACAGGAGGGAGTGCAGCGTCGTGCCGCCACCCATGGTGTACGCTCACGACAAGGAAACCAAGACGGCGAGGGGATCAAGCTGGGTAGGCAGCGCCTCTGTCTCCTGCACCTGTCTGCCCGCGACGGAGGAGACCGAAGCGACCGCAGGCCCGAATGATGGGGCCAGAGCAGGTGCGAGGAGACGGTGGTACGGGCCCTATGGTTGCCGGCAAGGATGGTGACCAGGCACGGCAACAGGGTCAAGATCACGAACACGCCCATAGGAGAGACGGGGTGAAGATCACAAACTCGCCCAAGCCATGTGCGCGCTGTCTGCCGGGCCGAGCCAAGCTGTTGTCGGTCGTGGATTGAGCTGGTGGCGCGACAAGAGGTCCTTGTTCGAGGGAATGGGATGCGGGGTCGTATGGGGGAGCAGCGGCGGCGTGCAGAGGCGGGGTGGTATAGGAGCTGGGCAACGTGACGCTCTCCCCTTCTTCCTCCTCCCGCTGCTCTAGCCATCGTGGTCTTAGAACCTTAGGTGGACTGACAGTGGGTCTGCAGCACGCCAGGTCAACAAATACAAGATAACCCTGCTGATCGCTTCAGTTACCGTAAATCAGTATTCCCATAGTACGTTGACCAAAGTGAACCCGGCCGACAAGTAGGTGGACTAACCATATCTCATCTAAACTATATGTAGTAACTAGTAAGCGAAGATAAATCTTCTGGTGCGGAACAGATCAACACAACTCCATTCAACTTTGCTTCCCTTTCCAGGTAAATCAAATTGGTACCGTCACGGAATCAATCCAAGCCGCACTTGATTCAAAAGCTGCTGGTTGGGGCGTGATGGTCAGTCACAGGAGTGGTGAAACGGAAGATAATTTCATCGCGGATCTAGCCGTCGGTTTAGCGAGCGGGCAGGTAAGGGCCACCAGAAATTGTAACCGTGGTACTGTAGTTCTAGCAGCGTTCGTCAGTTGACCTCTCATTCGTTCGTTTCAGATCAAAACCGGAGCTCCCTGCAGAAGCGAGAGATTGGCAAAGTACAATCAGGTAAATACTCTCATTCCTGCTGGCGTCAAGTTTTTACAGCTCCATGTTGCAAATATCCTCCTCATATGCTACCGGTTACAAAATTTCCGAATTGATTGATTTTGTTTTCGCTGGTTCCTCCCTGAATATCTTTGTCCATTTCCATACAGCTTGTGCGTATTGAAGAGGAGCTAGGTAACGTGCGTTACGCCGGCGAGGCGTTCAGGTCTCCATGAGAAACCAGATTTACAGATTACTGAAACAAGAGTCATTAAAATTTCTACAGCGGCGTCAGTGGTGTGTACATCTGTCGACTAGAAATAAGTTGCTGTACTGGAGAAACTACATGTACGGCGGGCGCATCCCAATTTTCGCAGCTTAATTTTACTGCAGATGCATGATGAATATTATCTGCGTATGTACCTCGAGCCTATGACACATTTTCCTTGACGAATGACAGCGATGATTAATTACTTTTGGCCAAGGTAAAAGTACATGTACCTGCAAGGCTGCAACAAAGGAAACACGGGCACTGTACACAGGTTGAGTCCACACTCCACGCAACGCAAGCACAGGACTCCCTGCCTACTTCACAACACGAGGTGACATTTTCTCTTGCTGGAACATGGATAGCAAGCTTGCGGCGTAGGACCAATGATCAGCCATGTTTACTGCTGTGTTTAAGAGACGCGAACTTGAAGAGGCCGACGTAGGGCGTGTCGACGGAGCCGATCCAGAGCGAACCGTTCCGCTCCACCACCTCGCTCACTGTGTTGTCGCCGAACCCGCGCAGCGCCGTGGCCACCGTGCCGTTCTTGGCGCCAGCGACGACCACCCTGACGGCGCTGATGGACCTGGGCGTGGTGCCGCTTTCAGCCCAGTCCTTGTCCCGGTTCATGCCCACCCAGTACCCGCCCCGGACGGGGCGCACGTTGTCCGGGTACCCCGGCAGCTCGGCGAGCACCTCCGTCGTCCCCGCGGCCGGCCCGCGCAGCCAGTGCCGGAGCAGCCTGCACGTCGACGTCTCGGCCACGACGAGGTGCGTCCGGTCGGCGCTCACCGCCACGCCGTTGGGGAAGGCCAGGCCGGAGCGGAGCACGGTGACGTTCCTCGTCCGTGGGTCGTACCGCATCAGCCGCCCCGTCGCGTCGCCGGTGAGCACCACCAGCAAGTAGTCACTGCATGCATGCAGAGATCAACATCATAAGCCTCCTGCGGTATAGAATGACAAGAGAGCAGAGAGAGCTTTGCACCAGTTCTGATCAGGTATCAATGCGGCGTCAGGTAATTTCATTACGCTCATCTACCTAGCTGCTCCGTATGAGTAATACTGTAGCGATATCTTCTGGCTCCTTCCAGACAGGCCTTAATTCCGCTGAGCAGGTTGGTCGGTGGTAGGAGCATTGTTGTTGTTTGGCAGAGGTATTTGTTGGCTTCTGCTGGTGCTCAATTATCTGATGGTTCGATAAGGTGAGGACTGACGAGTTAATGCTACCACTACTAATTCACATTCTCTCTCAAATTTAGTATAGCCTAGCTTAATAAATTGCATTCTTCCTGTTACTCTCGAGAGTTTGTTGCGAGCGGACGGGACACTTAACGAATTTACGCCTAAATAATGCTGTGTGTCGAACAGTGGTAGCCGACAGTGTTGCTTCGACCAGATTGGCAACGACTTGATGTGCTCTACAGGCTAAATTTAGAATAGCCAGAGATTAATGTCCACTATACTGGTATGTTCTTCCAACTGGTCTTTTTTCCCACAAGACTCTTCCAGCTACTATAATAGTAAAGAGTAGTGACAAACATAAGTTTCATAAGAAAAAGAGAGACTACGGCATTTTAGTTTCAAGAAAGTAGCTAGGAATAGTAATGAGGTGGCTCATGATTTAGCGCAATTAGGTAAGCGTGAGTCCGGAGCGGTGCCTTCGCGATGCAGTACCTCCCTGCGTGACTGGTCTGCTCCAAAAGGACTGTAAGAATATGACGATGTAATTGTGGTGTGGCCGTAGGTTTTAGACACGCTCTTTTCCTTACCAAGATATCTAAGCGGGCCGGTTGGAAGATTTTTAATGAGGCGGCATGCGTGCTTAATACATTATCTTATCTTTCAAAGACTACGCATTTTAGTTACAGTTAACGCCCTCTGATTGAATTCTTGCATACTGCCTCATTTTTCGCAGATCAGTAGTTCAGTTTCACCTTATCAATTCCGACTTACTCTGCTAAATTAGGAGTAGTACAGATTACCAGACGGGAATGAGAATGCACCGTGCAAAGTAATACGGACCAGTGACAGTGTGCGTAAACAACGATCACATGCATGTGTGTTTACTACTGGCGAAGCAGTAATAAATCTCGTCACCATGGCACGATGTACGTACGTACGTACCTCCGTTGGTAGGCGGTGCTGCTGTCCGTGAAGTAGACCTCGCCTGTCCGCTGGTCGACGTCGACCCCGTTGAGGAAGTTGAAGGGCACGCCGGCGGCCTCCGTCGCCACCACCTCCGCCAGCCCGCCGCGCCGCCCCACCCTCATCAGCCCCAGGTAGGCGTCGGCGATGTACATGTCGCCGGTCTTGTGGTGGAACTGCAGGCCCAGCGGCCGCCCGCACGCGCTCTCCGGATCAACCAGCTTCTTCTTCGCCGCGCACTCCGTCACCGTCCTGCATGAACAAGAACATCTTCGGTTAGCTCATCGCCTCGTGCTATATATACATGCAGAGTTTGTTCGTTGCATGGTGGATGGAATGGATCACTCACTTGTGCTTGTAGTTGTGGGCGAAGTCCTTCCAGCCGGTGCGGCCCCTCCACCGGAGGACGCGGCCGTTGGAGACGCCGGTGTACGGGCCGCCGCCGCGGTGGTCGAAGGCAAGGCTCTCCGGCCCGAACGCCGGTCGGCCCAGCCGCACCGGCACGACCCTAGGGCCGGCGAAGATGGACTTCATGTCCTGGGTGGCGGACGCCATGGGAAGCGGCCACACTCCACACAGGAGTAGAGCGAGGAAGAGGAAGGTGGCAGAACGGCAATGCTTGGCCTCCGCCATGTCCATTAATTTGGGAAGCAGCAGCGGCGCCATGTGCCTTTTTATAGAAGCTGTCAGGGCTAGCTCCAGGCTCCGGCCCTGTAGGCATGGTGATTGGTAAACTTGCTAGATGTAGCGAGCTGTTTGCAATTCGATCATGACTAATGGTGGTGTAAGCAGTAACTATGCCGAGGTGCCACGAAAAGTTTGCTCAACTCACCAACGGCCAATTAGACTTAAACGTTATATGAAAAAGAAAAGACCGCATATGTACAAGTGACTAGTGAGTACAGTGTTTCCAGTTCTTATGCGGTCCGGAAAGAATTGAGTCTGCCATGGGGCATGACATGTTGACACGTGAGGCGACTAGGCAGGTAGTGATCGCATAATGTCGTGTGCATGTAGAGCCGTGTACGTCCATATTTTTTAGACTTACTTATCCATTCCTATGTTTTCAATAAATAAGGAGTTGATGCGTCATGTCATCTTAATTCAAATATTCTACTATTCCTATGTTTTCGAAATCATGCGAACCCAACAGGTCATGACTTGCTAGTCACTACGGGAAACACAGTACAGCCCGACGGCCATTTCAACGCCGACGGCAATATGTCGGGGCCGTCGGCGTTATAACGTGAAACCGACGAAACGAACAAACCGTCGGCGTCGTTTTGCCGTCAGCATCCTAGTTGTAAGGCCGACGGACACCGTCGGGCTCACAATGCCGTCAGCGTTCATTTAGTGAGCCCGACGGCCACCGTCAGGCTTACTGTACCGTCATACCGTCGGGCTCACTATACAGTTTTTCAGTTGTTCTCAAAAAATTAGATTACATTCAAAAAAAATGAAAAAATACTATAAAAAAAGAAACCCTTTGGCATGGAGTCTTTTGACATGTACTAGTTTTTAGAAAAATGATAAACTTGAGTTTTGGCAACTTTTCAAAATAAAACTTTACAAAAATATCAATCATATACAAACATGCAATAGTTTCAACACATATGTGTGACCATTATCATGTCATAGTTTGTTATAAAGTGCTCATAATCAGCACATATGTGTGTCATGGTATGAAAAACAATATCGCCAAAGCGATTTTCAAAATTCTTTTTTAAAATATCATTTTCCATTTTTTAAGTATCAAAAATGACTTTTTTTGTGAAGCAAGTACATAAAATATGGTCCAAAATGACACTCATTTAATTTTCACAAAGAGTAGAACATATTTTATGGATAATATCTGAATATGAGGATTTTCCTTACTTTCTATCTAAATTCGCCTCTTTAATTGACTTTATGTCAATTTTCCGGAAGAAATTCAAATTTGAACTATAACTTTGTGATAGTTTGCTCTGATGTTCTTACAAAACTAATTTTAAGGTACACAAGTAGTGGTTACAACATAGAACTGTCAATAGTTTTGAAAAATTCGACCACTTTTGATGAATAGTTATGCTCTCCATTTTAACCGTTTTTTGAAAGAAATGAAAAAATATGAAAAAGTACTCAAAAAAAGAAACCCTTTGGCATGGAGTCCTTTTAGTTGTACTAGTTTATAGGAAAAATGATAAACTTGATTTTTGGCAAACTTTTCAAAACGAAACTTCACAAAAATGTCAATCATCTATAAACATGCATAAGTTTCAAGACAAATGACCAATGTATGAACATTATCATGTCATAGTTTGTGATAAAGTGCCCATATTCAGCACATATGTGTGTATTAGTATGGTAAACAACGTCACCGAAGCGATTTTCAAAATACTTTTTCGAAATATCATTTTCCATTTTTTAAGTGTCAAAAATGACTTTTTTTGTGAAGCAAGTACATAAAATATGATTCAAAATGACACTCATTTAATTTTCACAAGCAGTAGAACATATTTTATGGATAATACTTGAATATGAGGATTTTACTTACTTTCTATCTAAATTCGCCTCTTTAATTGACTTTATGTCAATTTTCCGGAAGTAATTCAAATTTGAACTAAAACTGTGTGATAGTTTGCTCTGAAGTTTTTACAAAAATAATTTTAATGTACACAAGTAGTGGTTACAACATAGAACCGTCAATAGTTTTGAAAAATTCGACCACTTTTAATGAATAGTCATGCTGTCCATTTTGACCTTTTTTGAAAGAAATGAAAAAATACGAAAAAGTACTAAAAAAAAGAAACCATTCGGCATGGAGTCCTTTTAGGTGTACTAGTTTATAGGAAAAATGATAAACTTAATTTTTGGCAAACTTTTCAAAACAAAACTTCACAAAAATGTCAATCATCTATAAACATGCATAAGTTTCAAGACAAATGACCAATGTATGACCATTATCATGTCATAGTTTGTGATAAAGTGCCCATATTCAGCACATACGTGTGTCATGGTATGGCACACAACGTCACCGAAGCGATTTTCAAAATTCTTTTTCGAAATATCATTTTCCATTTTTTAAGTGTCAAAAATGACTTTTTTGTGAAGCAAGTACATAAAACATGGTGCAAAATGACACCCATTTAATTTTCACAAACAGTAGAACATATTTTATGGATAATACTTCAATATGAGGATTTTCCTTACTTTCTATTTAAATTCGCCTCTTTAATTGACTTTATGTCAATTTTCCGGAAGTAATTCAAATTTGAACTACAACTTTGTGATAGTTTGCTCTGAAGTTCTTACAAAAATAATTTTAAAATACACAAGTAGTGGTTACAACATAGAACCGTCGATAGTTTTGAAAAATTCAACCACTTTTGATGAATAACCATGCTCTCCATTTTGACTGTTTTTTGAAAGAAATGAAAAAATATGAAAAAGTACTCAAAAAAAGAAACCCTTTGGCATGGAGTCCTTTTACATGTACTAGTTTATATGATAAATGATAAACTTTATTTTTGGCAAACTTTTCAAAACGAAACTTATTAAATGGAAAAGAGAAAACTAAAATAAAATAATTGATTATTATTATTATTCAAGTATTATTTAACATAGTTGTTTTGTTCATTCAAATCTTATTTTTGAAATTTTAAAGATTAAAAAGTATAATATCTCAAATGAGGGTTAATACGATTGCTATCATACTAACATCAGCAATGTATGACATCTCAATTGGAATCTCATTTAAATAGAACTCAATAGTTAAGCGTGCTTGTCCTGGAGCAATCTGAGGATGGGTGACCGTCTGGGAAGTTTGACTAATGGTGTATAGTTTGAGCTAAGATTATGAATAAGTGTGTGATGTGAAATCAAATATATGACTATTGGAGTTGAAATAATAATAAAAAAAGTTGAAAAAAAATTCCAATTTTTTTTTTAAAAAATTGGTTTTTAAAAATATTTGGTAGAGCTATCTATGAGCCCGACGGCAATGCCGTCGGCGTAGCTAGCTATGTGCCCGACGGTAATACCGTCGGACTCACTATGAGCCCGACGACATTTGCGACGCCGACGGCAACGGCGTGAGCCCGATGGATTACACGCCGACGGCATTAGCCCGACGGACACCGACACCGTCGGGCTACGTGTACGCCAACGGTTTCGAGCGTGAGCCCGACGGCAAATGTCGTCGGGTTGGCCAGTTACTCCTGTAGTGAGTGTGACTCTTATACGACGTTGACATTTTCCGATGCTAAAGAAAGGGGTGTCTTACTGAGCTTGCAAATATAGGGCACTGAACATCACTTGTCATTGTTTTGCTGATGATGCATCATAACTTCAACAAAATGCGTTATTGCTCCTATTGCTTGTAATGGTTTAGACTTGACTAAGGTGACACATCTTTTCTCTTGTCTACCCTTGCTCCCAATACTCTATTATGATATTTCTATTATATGGTACTACGTGCTCTCCGGATTGTGTATTCACTTTGGCCAAATATATGTCATATGTCGAAAAGGGAGATTTGTGTTTGGTAGTGGGTTCAACCGGTCAAATTCTCATACCCGAGTGACAACATACAAGCAATATGTGTAATGTCTTGCTGCTACTAAGAATAAAATAATGGTTTACTTATCACATTTGGATGACAGTTGCACAGTTCATGTTATGTATCATGCTTAAGGTAATACTTGGTTTTTAACTAAAATACTTAGAGATGCAAGCATAGAAGCAGCCTCGAGGTTGATACCGATGTGGTTCGACAACACTCAATACATTTTTGTGTAATGCCTATATGAAATATTGGCATCAACATCCTTTCATTAATTAATTAGTTCATTTAAGTTCAATTTAATCGCTGCCTAATTATAATGTGTTCACCCATCATTGCATTTTTCTTTATGGACAAGTGACTCGAGTGAACCTACGACCACCGGTCCATCTTCTTATGTTGTTTAGAACCTCGTCTAATTGCTTTTCACCATTATTATCTGGTTGTTCCATATTTTTTACTTTTATAGTATTTTTTTCAAGAACACACACGAGAATCGCGTGTCTTTGTATAAAGATAGGAAAGAAATGTTACAACGTTTTCCAAATATCAAGCCTCTGCCACAGGCGACAGGGCTCGCCACACCCTCACTCAATTTCTCTCATTCTCCCGCCTAGTCCCGCTAAATGCCATTGTTTAAACTCTCGCTTGATACGATCACAAACCAGGGTCGACGACGAAGCAATGTTGTCGAAAACTCTGCTATTGCGCTCCAACCAGATCATACGCGCCGTGAGGATGATCAGCGCATTTATTCTCTTCTTGTCCTTCTGTGGAGCCGCCGCCGCAACCGCAGTCCACCACTGAAAGGGGTCCGAGGTCGCCATAGGCGTGAGACTCTGAAGCCCCACCTGACGCAAGATGTCGAACCAGATCTCCCTTGCAAACACGCAGCGCACCAGAAGATGGTATCCATCCTCCGGCTCCTGGCAGCAAAGCGGACAAGACGCAGGGTGTTGCAGTCCTCTCCTCGCCAGCCTATCTGCCGTCCACAAGCGGCGTTTGATCGCCAGCCACATATGAATTTTGTGCAGCAGAGGGGCCGCAGCCGACCAAAGCTCTGTAGCACAAGGCACATTGGTCCTGCCCAAGAAGAACACGACATATGCCGATTTCTGAAGGAGATATGCCCTAGAGGCAATTAATAAAATGTATTATTTATCATATCTCGTTGGTTCATAATAGGTTTTGTGTCATGCTAGAACCATATTAAGCGGAAACATTAATACAGGTGTGATACGTAAACAACAAGGTCACTAGTAGCCTCTACTAAAACTAGTTTCGTTGCGCGATTGATGATCGAGGTTTCCCGGTCATGGGGCATGACGCCGGTCGGCAATGGGAGTCATATCGTTGGAGAACGATGTGATGGACATACCCAGATTTGGAGGACGTAGTCGTTACGCCTTTGACCGTGAGATCAACTCTTATTGTTATTCCTGGAAGATACTTTGATCGCACCAAACGTCGTATCTTATATAGTATGACAATAACGGTGATACTTTTGGGTGTCGGAAAGGAGTAGTTGAGACGAGGGGTCAAGAGCGGGATTTGCCAGTCCGCATAGCAGGATAGATACTCTCGGGCCCACTCGGTGAGATCATATCTGATGAGTTTGCAAGCATGTGACTAGGTCACGGAGACATGAGATCATGAACGAGTAGAAGATAGCGTTCTCGGTAACGAGGTCGGGATTAGGTATGGAGATATCTATGGAACGACGCTCGGACATGCTAAGTATCGCTATGGCAAAAGGTTTAAGACTTTGCGTTCAGGTTTGATAGATGAAAGTCATTCGTTGTATCACAGGGATTAATTCATGGGGTCCAGGCCTACGAGTTAGTCGTTGATCATAGAGGAGTCTTGGTCATACCTGTTATTATATCGAACCGCTAGGGTAACACACTGAAGGGGTTTCGACAAGACAACCGGAAAGGAAAGAGATCACCGGGAGCGTCCCGAGAGGGGTCCGATGGAGATCGGGCAGCGCCGAAAGAGTTTTCGAAGCTAGGAAAAATTATATATATTATGTTTGATATTAATTAGTGTAATTAATATGCAAATCTGATTTTATATATTTATTTTTGAATTTATTTAGGCTGATTTTCCTAAATGGGCCTTCTGGTCGAAAGAAGACCCAAGAGGGGGTAATCCCCTTGGGGATTCGGTGGGGGCCAGGAGGGGCCGACCCAAGTGGGCCAAGGGCCCACTAGGGGGCCAGCGCACCCTCCAATGCCGCACCAGGCATGTGGGGGTTAGTCCCACATTGCCTGGTTAGCAAGTTGGCTCCCCCCTGGGAGCCTATATAAGAAGGGGCACCCCTGGCTTTTTAATTCACCAATTAATTCCCAATTTCTCTCTCGATCTCGTGATTCCCTTGTCGGAGTTGCGCCGAGCTGAGGAGGGGGATCTCTTCCACCATAGCCCGCGGCCGCGCTGCTGGTGTTCCGGTCCAAGTCTTCCGCTGCTTGTCCTGGACTGGAGCTTCGGAGGCCGTCGTCTCCATCGTACGTGTGTGACGCCCTGCGAGGTGCTGCGCTAGCGGTACTCGGAGGCCTGCTTCCTCTACACGACCTTGAGGTCGGCTTCGTCGGTCTTCATCGACAACGTCTGTGCGGGAACGTAATCCCCGCTTTCGGTCTACAAGGGTACGTATTCCGATCTCCGTTCGTACTACTATATCTGCATAGAATAGATCTTGGCATGCTTTTAGGATATCGTTGGTAGGAATTTTTTTGTTTTCTGCACACGATCCCCTTCAATTTCGCCGTGTACTGGCCTGAAGCAGTGAGGCGCCACCTGATTGTGTCCTCCTTGAAGGGGTTCCGGTGCAGAAAACAATAATTTTTCTTGCGTATGAAACCCTAACTAGCCAGGATCTATCTATCTAGTACATGTGATAACGGTGGCGGAACGGGTTACATTACCTCCATGTAGACCGATAGCGGGGATTACGCTCCCGCACAAGCGTTGACGATGAAGTCGTACGTAGCCGACCTCGAGGTCGTGGAGAACTTGCCGCGATGACAAAGATGATGACGTCGGGGTGTCGACGATGACCTGCGTCGACCGGCGTCGGGCGGAAGATGGCGAGGCGCCGGTGGCAGGGGGGTGTGCCGGCGGTAGAGGGGAGGCGGCGCGGCGGCTGCAGGGGGGAGACGACGTCGCCCAGGCTCCTCAAAAGAATCACCTCCGAGCACTCGCAAACATACGGAGCTTAACGACAACCCCCGATCATTCAGATCCAGCTGAAATCGCAGGGGTAGAACTTATCTGGAATCCCGCAGGGCAAGCGCCCAGCCGTATAGCTTAGGTGAAGAGAGGGGGCAAAATGGGCGGAGAAGCAACTCGGCCGGCCTGCTATACAATTAATTGATTTTTTCTGTAATTAATCCAATTAATATGCCTTGTTATATAAAGGGGGGAGGGGGTGTGCAAACACCTTGCCTCCGCCATGTGGGACTAAAGGAATACGAGGGGGAGGGGGGTTCGGCCGAACCACCTAGTCCGAGTTGGACTAGGGGCCCAAGCCCCCTTCCTCCCATGGTGGTGAGCCCCCCCCCCCACTCTTGGGCCCTCTCAGGGCCCATATAGGTGGGAGCCCCCTTTTTTTCCTTTATTATTTAATAATTAAATTAGAATAAAATATAATTTATATATTTAAATACTATTTAATATCCCGTGACTCCGAAAATATTTCCGAACCACCCGAAAAACTTTCGGACATCCCTGGAACCATTCCAGACCTTCCCGGAACTCTTTCCGGATCATTTCTCTCTCTCCAACAAAATCCTATATTATTCCAAAACCTATCTCCTGGTGTCGTTAAGACCTTAAGTTTGTTACGCTACGGTTCGAGAACACTCCAGACATGGTCGAGACACTCCGCTCACCAATGACCGTCAGGGTGTAACATCCCAACATTTTACAATGTTTAAAAATCACTAAAATTTAAAACTTTTCTTTTATTAAAATAAAATATTAAATGCATAAGAAAACCAACTATGAAAAACTTCAAACATATTGAAAAAGTTTAATATTTCAAATATCTCAGTTTATCTTTATTTTCAAAAGTTGTTTCAAGTTAAAAGATTTTATTATCCATTGTAATTATTAAAAGCTCAATATCTAATTTGACATATGTTTTACAAACCTTCAAACCATATTCATGAAATAAAAGGTTTCTTTATAAGTATTTGATTTCAACCACTTAGCAATAGCAATTCATAAATTAGAATAATAATTACAAGTGTTATTTCAAACTATTGAAACCTTTGTCTATTTTAATAAGAATTAAATCTAAAATCTTTTCCAAAGTGGTTATGAAGTTTTCAAATTATTAAGCATATAAAAAAACATAATGGTACACAAAATATTATGAATTAAAAAATTTAATTTATTATATTTCCTCTCTCCTTAAAAATATTTATATTTAATTATTTTACTATTATACCAAAATAGAAATGAATGGTTTTTGAAAATGAGTTCAAATAACTTAAATTCAAACATATTTGAATATGGGTATATTACAAATTTTATTTAGCCAAAAGAAAATTTAATTAAGATATAATTTCAAATAGGACATTAAGTGTCAAATTTGTATTAAACCAATATTTTAGAATTATTAATTTTAAAAAGTTTTCAAAACATGCCCACTAATGGTTTAAAACATAGATATGAATATTACAAATTTTTAGAAATTTGTTTGACCTCATTTGGACACCTAAATCAAAAGATATTAATAAAATGGAAAATTAGGAAAAAAAAATCGCTGACGTCATGCTGACGCCAGCATCGTCTTCAACCTCCCGCACGAAAATCACTCCTGAAATCTCGCTTTCCAAATTCGTTCCAAACCGACGCAATACTTGCGGGATTTGCTCCCTCTCACCCACCATATAAACCCCACCACCCCCGCCGTCTTTCCCCTTTGCCTCCTCTTCAAATCGCGCCGCGAGGCTCGAGAAATAGCTCGCCGGAGCCGCTCGGTCGCCGCCGCCCGATTCTTCTTTTCCCGGCGAGTGAAGACCTTCCCGGAGCCCGTGAGCCCTCCTACCTCTTCCTCGCGTCCGTGCGCACCTCCTGACCTCGCCCTCGTCCTTTTTCTGCAGCCAAACGGGGAGACCGAGCTCGACCCAATTGCACCGGAGCGTCGCCGCATTCTTCCGCCGCTCCTGGCCGCGCCAGGAGGAACGACTCGACACCGTCGCCACCATCCACCTCGCCGTGACGAGCTGCACGCCGCCGTAGCCTCCGTTCGTCCGGGGAAGCTCCGCAACATCTACCCCGTCCTCGACCGACGCCAGCGCCGTCGTCGTCGTCGTCTCCGGCGAGGAGCGCGCCGCCACGGTATGGTCAACCGTTCCCAGCCGTCCGATCTGTTTTCTGCGGCCCAAATTAGATCTGGTTAGCGAATCGGTTCGGGCCGATGTGATCCGTTAGATCTAAATCCTATGGCCGAGATCAAAACACTTATCCACGTCACCGATCTAGTCAGCGGCCACGTCAGCGTCCAGTCAGCGCTGACGTGGAAAACGATTTTCTAGATTTAAATTAATTTGGCAGTTTTACAAAAAAGCCCCTACCACTTAGATTTGTTATAACTTTTTACTCACACATCCAAATTCAAATATTTTTATATAATTGGAAAGCCCTTGACATGTAGAATATGTTAGATCTGCCAAAATTCGAATTTGACTTAGTTTAAATTATTCAAATTTCAAATGGTGTATTTGAGTGATTTTATCATACATTTAAATCTTTAAATCCAAAAATTGCAAATAAAATTGTTTTAGAAACTTTATAAAATGTGTATTATGATGCCTCTGTTATGAAATAATTTTGAGACTTATTTTTATGATTTAATAGTTGTATGTTTAATTTGAATAGTTTGACTATTTTTGACATAACTTTTAATACAAACATTATTTTTGATTAAATCCAATTGCTATACATTTAATTAAAAGCCCTCTGTCCATTAACCCCATTTATAAAATTTTGTTATAAATAATGCTTGAAAAATTTAAAATGGATTTAAAGATCAGAGACTTAATTTGATTTATTTTAGCACATTATAAAGTTATTAATTTAAAAATCTATTACTTTGCACCAAAGACATAAATAATTGTCCTGGTCTAGAGAAAGCTCAAATTCTTGTTTATTAATATAATACATAACTTTAGTAAGTAAGTTTTATTTAAAACCTTTTAAAAGATTTTAATTCATTTACAAGTGTATATAAATGATATTGGTTAATTAGGTGTTACTAAAAATGTGAATTAAAACATTATGCCATTTCAAATAACTAGGTTGTATTCATAATACTATGAACTTTTCAGTTGGGATTTAAAAATGTTAGATATGATAAATTAAGAAATTCTTGAATATGATTTTGCTTAAATTTAAAATTCTGAAAACATAACCTTAGGTAAAAGAAATTAAATATGATGGTTGTTGTAAAATTTTGAACCTTGCTTTTAAATTATGATTAAACCATCCTAGGATCTCTTCGTTTAAAGACCATTTCATTTGGATCCTGTGATCTTTCAATCTTTTCAAATTGAAAAATGTCCAATTTGACTTTTGACTATACCCTAAACGCAACCACATAAATTCTTTTTGTATATTGAATTATGTGACACCCTTGACCAAATCCACTTCTAAGCCTTATTACGCTTGTATGTTTCAATTTGTTTTGTGTTTGTTGAATTGCTTGTTTATTGGATGCCCTTTTACTATATAGTTTGAAACGGGGAGCAACTTTGACTTGGACAAGAGTGAGTGAGAAACGACAACTTTCTTCAGGCAAGTGACTTCATAAAACACCTACTATTTTATTCTATTGCATATCTAGTGTTTTTCAAACAGTATTTGCAAAAGTAGTATGCATGATAGGTTTTGGGAGATTGTAGTATGCTATGCAAACCTTTTAGGTTTCCCCTTGGAAATTCCAGATTAGACCCCTATTATAATTTAGTGGAAGCAACTGCTGCAAAAATGATTGTTTTATGGTTGATGTGATAAATGAAAATTTCCACTAAATTAATTTAACGCCTGGGTAGATTGGGTCGATCGAGGAGGTTTCAAGTTGAGTGGCTTCTCAGGGCCAAGTGTCATGGTTGTCTTCGCCCAGGGTAGTTTCTACTTACTTGGGGCCATGATATGCGGTGTTAACCTGAGTTGCTCACTTGTGGTAGGCCACCCAGGGCTATGAGATTTAAGTTTACACTGAGTCTAGTTGCTTATCGTGCAACCATTGGTCAATATGGGCTCTGTCTTGATGGAGTAAGTTGATGTGGACCTGGGTCAAGAGATTGATGGTGGTAGAGTTGATAGGATGGTGGTAATCTCTTAGTATGATCATGGGAAAGCAACTTCTGAAAAGTCTCGTCTTGATCTTCTCCTTTTCCTTCTCACTAAAGGAGTGTAGAGGATAGTTTGGGTTGATTGAGTCTAATGGTGAAAGTGCACACCCTCTTGAGAGTTTAAAACCTAAGATCTTAGCCGTGTCCCCGGCATCGGACAAATTGAGTAACTACACAAGGCTGTGTTCTGAAAATCTCCTCATCTCAAATTTCTTAATAAAACTTGTTGGATGAACATGGGTAGGAGACATGGACTTGTCTCGAGATTTGTCTCTGAAGGAGAAGACATGGATTTAAGAAAATTGTTTATCAAAAGTAGGAGAAAATTTGCTTTGCGCAATAGCCTTGAGCTCCACCAGCCAAATAAGCATATAGATATAGCTTAGTAGAACATTAGAAATTAAAGTCACTTGCCACCACAATTCAATTGTGCTGACCCTTTATAGCTGGGCTGCAACTAAACCTTGCAGATTCGACAGACAACGAGTGAGTATTCGATAGGATTTCGAGTCTACAACCAACATGCTTTGCCTGTGGCACTTGAAGATGACGAGGCTCATTGTATCTACTATTTTCCGCTGCTATTCTTGGAATTTTGCTAGCCTTTTCAGGTTATGCAAGTTGTAAGAGATATTTGTAACACTTGATCATGCTATTTAATAAAGTATTTGACACTTTTGCATGATATACATCTTAAACTGTGGTGCTAGCATTTGATCCAGGGACTAGCACATTAACACAGGGACTTCCACCTTATAATAAAAAGTGAGGTCACTACACAGGATACCTGGATGTATATGACGGCCCCTGTGCATTCTACGAATATCGTCGTTGAACCATAAATATGATATTCATTCCCTTTGTTTATGCGACTTCCTTGTCCGAGATATGATCATAGACATCCGATGTCTTTGTTGTATCTCGTTACCGACAAAGATTATTAACTCGGCTGTGATATTACGTCTCCATGACCTAGTCATAAGCTGCGCAGCTATATAGATGTAATCTCACCGAGTGGGACCAGAGTATCTTTCCATTACAAGAATGAATAAATCCCGCTCTTGATCCTTACGTTTCCATGCTCTTTCGGGATACCCAAGATGGACACCGTTATTGTCATGCTATATAAGACACATTGCTCTTAAAGCACCCCTACGAAGCATCAATAAGTACGGTCTCACGGTCTAAGGAATAAGCTATCATATTATATTTTATTGCAAATGACAAACATCGTAATACGATCTTATTGCAATACTTTGCGTATGTCCATCACCTTATTCAACTAATAAGATGACCCCATTGTCAACCGACGTCATTATCCTTGATCGGGAATCTCGATCAACTGTTACCCAATGGACTAGTTCATATAAAGGCTAACTAGGGACCTGGTTGTCTATGTATCACACGTGCATTAATAATTCCGATTAATATAGTTATAGCATAATACATAAACCTATTATAAACTTATGAGATAATGCAATAAATACTACTTATTTATTTGCCTCTAGGGCATATCTCCTTCAGTCTCCCACTTGCACTAGAGTACAAATAAACTAGCTGCATTTTACTTCATCAAAATCTCTTATCAAATAAGTGGCATTTGATAATGCTTGCTTGTGTAAGAGTGTTACTCTGACAATCTTTACAATACATAATTGTGCGTACTTTTGCGATCCATTGATATCAACTTGCTTGATATCACCATGTTATCCAATAACACATATGCAAATACCGTAACTAAGTGAGACTTCCATTTCCCAGCGCTTACTCTGATTATGCTAACCAGACAACTGCCTTGAAAACACACTCGGTCATATAGAGCTCCTTGTAACAATTACAAACTCGCGATATTTACATACTTTCACACCTATGTAGAAAACTGGATAAACCAATGTCAATCTAACAACTAATGCACTTCTACTTTCAGTAAATTCTAAATTAACTTTTATAATTGTTCTTTTCCTTAGAACATCGGTTATATTTCATCGAGCAGATAATATGGTTTCTGTATGATGTCTAATATTACATAATAGACCAACATGTCATACAACCATTACTACCGTGTATCATTACTCTTAATGATCAACTGGATTTCCAAGGACCATCCTTTTGATTCTATTCTGACTCCTCAGATATAATGCAAAACAACTCGACTAACTATTTAAAATTCCCGTTCTATTCCAAAATAGACACTAACTGTTAAATAGTTTCACAACTTCATCCTTCTCTTCTATTCTACGGGTACAATTTCACAATATTTCATATACACAAGATGAAGTCGGCTCCCACTCAAAATATGTCTCCACATATTTGAGAACACGAGCTCCCACTCAAAAACATGTCATCCACATATTTGAGTTCCTAAGCTCCCACTCAAAAATATGTTCTTCACATATTCCACCTGAGTGAACTAACTTTCACTCCCACTTAAAATCGACATTTTGGTCAAACCAAAATCATTGATCTATTATCAATTCGAATTCAATACAAACTATAATATTACATTAATACAAATCCTTCAGACTTCAAGCATGTCTACATAAATGTAGTCAACAAATTTGATCTTGGCCAAGACACATTTCTTGACAAGACATGCTTCCACGTCTTTCTTATAGTCACATTTCTCATATGACCCTTTATATGATGATTAAACAATCTTATTCCTCTAATAAGAATTGTAGCAACGATTACTATTTTAATCCGTTCAAATGTAACTTGGATTTTCAGGCTGAAATAGCCTTTGTTCGTATTCTGATATTTTCTCAACTTTCTTTGAATTCATAAAGTGCACCTTGATCTGCCAACAAGATCTAAAACACTTAATATTGTGATGTGACCTGATAGCAATATTAAATATAACAACACTTTATCTAAAAGCTTCTTTTATGAAAATATTATGATCTTTATGAAGACGATTGCAAGCAGAAAACAATTTTCTAGTCTCCCTCACTCTTAATCACCAAATTTTCATTTGTAGACATATACCCTTTGGAACACCTTCCAATATTCTACTTTTATGAGTATAGGTCTGACACCTTATTTTAAGCTTCTAGTTCCAGTCCATAAACCATAATTCGAAAAATCATATTTTCCTCGAAATTACATAGACAATAAACCAAGTTTTGTTTCTATTTGGTTTTGGAATACACTCCCATCCAATGCGAGCAATCTATAAAGAACTATTCATATATATTCCGAATAATCATATAATCATATACATTACGACACTATTGTCGATCACACGAATTCTCATTGAGAGAAATATCTATTTTCTAAAGTGGACATCGACCTTAATGTTTCGAACATATTAAGAGATTCTAAGACAGATTCTGGCAGACCATACTTTATTTGAAATAGAGCATGATTATAATACCCCACATATCACCATATATGACATTATAATATTGTGAAACGAATTTCCACAAGTATTTTGTGTTGAAATCATAATTCAAAAATATTGTCCTTAGATCGAATCTTGTGAATAGAATATTCACTAATCTTTCTTCTGAAAAACCCCGTTTGATCTCTTATCAAATTAATTTCAGACTCATGATTTATTAGGCAAATACTCTTATCCACCAATAATCATAGAAGAATTCGGACCAAGCAAAAACACCATTAATTAATTTAATAATCATTTAAAATGACTCTTAATTAATTTTCTCTCGTATTGACACTTCAATACTATTTTTCAAACTTAATCAATTCGGCACTCGAAATACTTAAATGGGCCAAAATATCCATTACTTCTTTCATTGCCTTTATGACTAAATTCGATGGTGTTTGTTCTAGTAATAAAACTTTTATTCATTGGACATGCTATTTTATCATTTCTACAATTATGAACGTTATCATACAATTGATGTAATTGAGATGTGAAACCTTTATTCATAATATAAAACAACTGGCTTCTTCCATAACATAAAACAACTGAACTTGTCTTATTACATGAATAACTATGTCTTGCAACAATCAAGACACTGAACACACTTTCTCACTATTATAAAAGATCTTATCAAAAACTATTAATGATAACTATGATAACTTGAGGACGTGAACACCAAATGGCCATCAACTCCTTGATCAGCATCTTCAGCGCCAGGTCAGATCATACTTCGCCGCATATATGTGATAATCAGGTTCACAAACAAAACAAGTATCAAATACTTTATCATATATCAAGAGGCGAATTCATAATTCTGTATATATCAAATATATACCTGTAGCATCGAAGATCTCTCCTTCAATGGATTCAACTTTCAGAGATTTGAATTCAGATACGAACTTGTAGAAGTTCATATTGTCGGCCTTCAAAATGTACTTGCGCACATGCTTCTCATAGCTTAGAGGCAGAGACATCAGGACAGTCTAAATGGCACAGGAATCTGCCATCCAGTAATCGAAGACCATCGTCAGCTGGAAGTAGTGAAGGGGATCGTGTGCAGAAAACAAAAAATTTCCTACCAACGATATCCTAAAAGCATACCAAGATCTAATCTATGCAGATATAGTAGTACGAACGGAGATCGGAATACGTACCCTTGTAGACCGAAAGCGGGGATTACGTTCCCGCACAAACGTTGTCGATGAAGACCGACGAAGCCGACCTCAAGGTCGTGTAGAGGAAGCAGGCCTCCGAGTACCGCTAGCGCAACACCTCGCAGGGAGTCGCACACGTACGGTGGAGACGACGGCCTCCGAAGCTCCAGTCCAGGACGAGCAGCGGAAGACTTGGACCGGAACACCAGCAACACGGCAGCGGGCTATGGTGGAGGAGATGAAGGAGATATGCCCTAGAGGCAATTAATAAAGTGTATTCTTTATCATATCTCGTTTGTTCATAATAGGTTTTTGTGTCATGCTAGAACCGTATTAAGCGGAAACATTAATGCGGGTGTGATACGTAAACAACCAGGTCCCTAGTAGCCTCTACTAAGACTAGTTTCGTTGCGCGATTGATGATCGAGGTTTCCCGGTCATGGGGCATGGCGCCGGTCGGCAATGAGAGTCATATCGCTAGAGAGTGATGTGATGGACATACCCAGATTTGGAGAACGTAGTCATTACGCCTTTGACCGTGAGATCAACTCTTATCGATATTCCCGGAAGATACTTTGATTGCACCAAACGTCGTATCTTATTTAGTATGACAATAACGGTGATACTTTTGGGTATTGGAAAGGAGTATTGAGACGAGGGGTCAAGAGCGGGATTTGCCAGTCTGCGTAGCAGGATAGATACTCTCGGGCCCACTCGGTGAGATTATGTCTAATGAGCTTGCAAGCATGTGACTAGGTCACGGAGACATGAGATCATGAACGAGTAGAAGATAGCATCGTCGGTAACGAGGTCGGGATTAGGTATGGAGATATCTATGGAACGACACTCGGACGTGCTAAGTATCGCTATGGCAAAAGGTCTAAGACTTCACGTTCAGGTTTGATAGATGAAAGTCATTCGTTATATCTCAGGGATTAATTCATGGGGTCCAGGCCTACGGGTTAGTCGTTGATCATTGAGAAGTCTTGATCATACCTGATATTATATCGAACCGCTAGGGTAACACACTTAAGTGGTTTCGACAAGACAACCGGAAAGGAAGGAGATCACCGGGAGCGTCCCGGGAGAGGTCCGATGGAGATCGGGTAGCGCCGAAAGAGTTTTCGGAGCTAGGAAATATTATATATATATTATGTTTGATATTAATTAGTGTTATTAATATGCAAATATGATTTTATATATTTATTTTCGAATTTATTAAGGCAGATTTCCCTAAATGGGCCTTCCGGACGAAAGAAGGCCCAAGAGGGGAAAATTCCCTAGGGGAATTCGGTGGGGGCCAGGAGGGCCGGCCTAGGTGGGCCACAAGGGGCCCACCAGGGGGCCGGCGCACTCCCTTGGCCGAACCAGGCTGTGGGGGGTTAGTCCCACATTGCCTGGCTGGCAAGGTTGGCTCCCCTTGGGAGCCTATATAAGAAGGGGCACCCCCAGCCTTTTAATTCACCAATTAATTCCTGATTTCTCTCTCGATCTCGTGGTTCCCAAGTCCGAGCCGCGCCGAGCAAGAGGAGTCGGGGATCTCCTCCACCATAGCCCGCTGCCGCGCTGCTGGTGTTCCGGTCCAAGTCTTCCGCTGCTCGTCCTGGACTGGAGCTTCGGAGGCGTCGTCTCCACCGTACGTGTGCGACTCCCTGCGAGGTGCTGCGCTAGCGGTACTCGGAGGCCTGCTTCCTCTACACGACCTTGAGGTCGGCTTCGTCGGTCTTCATCGACAACGTTTGTGCGGGAACGTAATCCCAGCTTTCGGTCTACAAGGGTATGTATTCCGATCTCCGTTCGTACTACTATATCTGCATAGAATAGATCTTGGCTAGTTTAAGGATATCGTTGCTAGGAAAATTATTGTTTTCTGCACACGATCCCCTTCAGGAGATCCCCCCTTCCTCAGCTCGGCGCGGCTCCAACTTGGGAACCACGAGATCGAGAGAGAAATCGGGAATTAATTGGTGAATTAAAAGGCCAGGGGTGCCCCTTCTTATATAGGCTCCCAGGGGGAGCCAACTTGCTAACCAGGCAATGTGGGACTAACCCCCACATGCCTGGTGCGGCATGGCTGGGTGCGCCGGCCCCCTAGTGGGCCCCTTGGCCCACTTGGGTCGGCCCCCAAGCACCCCACCGAATTCCCCTTGGGAATTTTCCCCTCTTGGGCCTTCTTTCGACCAGAAGGCCCATTTAGGGAAATCAGCCTAAATAAATTCGAAAATAAATATATAAAATTATATTTGCACATTAATTACACTAATTAATATCAAACATAATATATATAATTTTTCCTAGCTCCGAAAACTCTTTCGGCGCTGCCCGATCTCCATCGGACCCCTCCCGGGACGCTCCCGGTGATCTCCTTCCTTTCCGGTTGTCTTGTCGAAACCCCTTAAGTGTGTTACCCTAGCGGTTCGATATAATATCAGGTATGATCAAGACTACTCAATGATCAACGACTAACTCGTAGGCCTGGACCCCATGAATTAATCCCTGAGATATAGCGAATGACTTTCATCTATCAAACCTGAACGTAAAGTCTTAAACCTTTTGCCATAGCGATACTTAGCACGTCCGAGCGTCGTTCCATAGATATCACCATACGTAATCCCGACCTTGTTACCGACGACGCTATCTTCTACTCGTTCATGATCTCACGTCTCCGTGACCTAGTCACATGCTTGCAAGCTCATTAGACATGATCTCACCGAGTGGGCCCGAGAGTATCTATCCTGCTATGCGGACTGGCAAATCCCGCTCTTGACCCCTCGTCTCAACTACTCCTTTCCGATACCCAAAAGTATCACCGTTATTGTCATACTAAATAAGATACGACGTTTGGTGCAATCAAAGTATCTTTCAGGAATAACAATAAGAGTTGATCTCACGGTCAAAGGCGTAACGACTACGTTCTCCAAATCTGGGTACGTCCATCACATCGTTCTCTAGCGATATGACTCTCATTGCCGACTGGCGCCATGCCCCATGACCGGGAAACCTCGATCATCAATCGCGCAACGAAACTAGTCTTAGTAGAGGCTACTAGGTACCTGGTTTTTTACGTATCACACCCGCATTAATGTTTCCGCTTAATACGGTTGTAGCATGACACAAAAACCTATTATGAACAAACGAGATATGATAAAGAATACACTTTATTAATTGCCTCTAGGGCATATCTCCTTCAAGTAGATGTCATACAATCTCTTCAAATGAGTCTCCAGACAGGTATGCTCCTCCATATGAATGGTTCGCATGTATCGAGTGATCCGAAATCCAACGAGTCCAAAAGTCCATTGGAGTGGAGTTGCTTCATGCGCTTTACACCAATATGACCAAGACGTCAATGCCACAAAAACATGGCGGTATGGTCACTACACTTAATCCGTTTGGCTTCTATGTTATGGTTGTGAGTACTATGATCGAGATTCAACAAGAATAAACCGTTATTATCGGGAGCATCAACATAAAAGATATCATTCATATAAATAGCACAATTGCTTGACACTGATTTAAATGAATAACCGTCTTGTAACAGGCAAGACCCACTTATAACGTTTACACTCAAGGATGGCACAAAATAACACTTATTTAAAACCAAAACTAATCGCGATGGTAGATGTAGAGGGAGCGTGCCGACAACCACCACGTCGACTCTCGATCCGTTGCCGACGCGCATCGTCACCTCATCCTTCGCCAGCCGCCTTCTATTCCGTAACTCCTCCTGAGAGTTACATATATGAGCAACAGAACCAGTATCAAATACCCCCGTGTTGCTCCGGGCGGATGTAAGGTACACATCTATAACATGTATATCAAATATACCTTGCTCTTTGTCGACCGTCTTGCCAGACTTCCTATCCTCCAGGTACTTGGGGCAGTTGCGCTCAGGTGATCCGATGGTCACCACCATCTTCTTCAGCTTGATTTCTAATTCGGACACTTCGAGCATCTTCAGGATTTCCGACAGGGGTTTTGACGTCCCTTTCATGCCGTAGTCCACGATGGCGTTCTTGTAGCTAGGGGGCAGAGAAATCAGCGCCCTATCAATAACCACCTCCTCTGGGATCACACTTCCCAGATCACTCAGAAGTCGAGCGCAGCCAAACAACTTGGCCAAGTGCTCACTAATATTGCCGTGCTCTTCCATCTGGGCTGAGAAGAAAAGCACAGATGCCTCGTACCTCTCAGCCTTGACTTGTCGTGCAAAAACAGTCATGAGTTCAGTGATTATATCATAAGCACCCTTGTTCATGAAGCGTTTTTGCAGGTCAGCCTCCATGGCAAAGAGCATGCCACTCTGGACATAAGAAGAAATCTCCGCCTTTACCCCATGGACAATCCTTTCGATTTCCAGGGCGGTGTTTGGAAGATCACCTAAGGGGGCATCAAGGATGTAGGCCACCTTGTGGGTTTCAAGGATGGACTTCAGATCGCGGAACCAGGACACGAAGTTAGACCCATCGGTCTTAAGCTTCTCTTTCTCAATGAACAGGTTTAGGTTAAAGGAGGGGTGAGACATCTACAATGGAATTTGCAACAATATTAGACTTTGTTCATAATAATTTTGAGTTATAGTATTTTAGAAAATAACTAACATAACTCCCACTCCAACGAACATCCCTCCTGGTCGTTTAAGCGATTACACGACCCCCATTCATTGCACCACCCCTCATCATCAAAGCCGGCGGCACAACTTCAAGAGTAGACAAAATCGTCCGCCACACCAATTTTGTGACTCGTGCTCGACCTTTCGGTCTTCCTGTTCCGAGGCCATACCTCTGAGTATGCTAGGCTCGCCACCAAAGACCTCCACGCTGACGCTTGTGCAACATGGCTTACACGCACTGTATGCGAACGACGAGATGTCTGACACCCGATCATCACGGCCTGCCTCATAACGTAAAACTTTCTTGGTGGTGCGCGTTGGAGGGAGAACACTAGTGGTATTTTGAAGGGATCATCTTATTCAGCTACCGTCGTGTAACTAATGTATACTATACACACAATCACACAAAATAAGATGCACACAAAACATCAAATGTAATGAAATGTGATATAGTCCATTGTGCCATGGTCTTCTTGGCGCCCGCAGTTTATAAACAATTTAATAAACCTACCTTGACCATATCACATAGCCCCTGCAAAATAAAGTTAGACGCTTCTACTTTATCTTTTGCATATTTTACGTGGCTTGGGGCTTTCGTAAATAGAACCGCTTCATACCTACGAATCTTATGACCACAACAACGATCCAATAATTGCATGTTTAAGCATCCCTTTCGGGCCCTCCATTGAAAATGCGAAGACCAACTAAAGATAGAGAAACTGACACCCGCCAGCCACATATACGGTACAAGCCGTATGTCAGTAGTGGAACCAGTCTCGCGTAAGCGTACGCGTAAAGTCGGTCCGGGCCGCTTCATCAACTCAATGCCGCTGGAATACACAAGTGCACGCTAGAGGGTAGCAAATAACAGGAACGGTGCCCCCGTGCAGAGCACGGGTTCTAACAGCGTACAGCTATATCTACGATAGATCGGCTCTGATACCACTGAAGGGGATCGTGTGCAGAAAACAAAAAATTTCCTACCAACGATATCCTAAAAGCATGCCAAGATCTATTCTATGCAGATATAGTAGTACGAACGGAGATCGGAATACGTACCCTTTTAGACCGAAAGCGGGGATTACGTTCCCGCACAAACGTTGTCGATGAAGACCGACGAAGCCGACCTCAAGGTCGTGTAGAGGAAGCAGGCCTCCGAGTACCGCTAGCGCAACACCTCGCAGGGAGTCGCACACGTACGGTGGAGACGACGACCTCCGAAGCTCCAGTCCAGGACGAGCAGCGGAAGACTTGGACCGGAACACCAGCAACGCGGCAGCGGGCTATGGTGGAGGAGATCCCCCCTTCCTCAGCTCGACGCGGCTCCAACTTGGGAACCACGAGATCGAGAGAGTAATCGGGAATTAATTGGTGAATTAAAAGGCCAGGGGTGCCCCTTCTTATATAGGCTCCCAGGGGGGAGCCAACTTGCTAACCAGGCAATGTGGGACTAACCCCCACATGCCTGGTGCGGCATGGCTGGGTGCGCCGGCCCCCTAGTGGCCCCCTTTGCCCACTTGGGTCGGCCCCCAAGCACCCCACCGAATTCCCCTTGGGAATTTTCCCCCCTTGGGCCTTCTTTCGACCAGAAGGCCCATTTAGGAAAATCAGCCTAAATAAATTCGAAAATAAATATATAAAATTATATTTGCACATTAATTACACTAATTAATATCAAACATAATATATATAATTTTTCCTAGCTCCGAAAACTCTTTCGGCGATGCCCGATCTCCATCGGACCCCTCCCGGGACGCTCCCGGTGATCTCCTTCCTTTCCGGTTGTCTTGTCGAAACCCCTTAAGTGTGTTACCCTAGCGGTTCGATATAATATCAGGTATGATCAAGACTCCTCAATGATCAACGACTAACTCGTAGGCCTGGACCCCATGAATTAATCCCTGAGATATAACGAATGACTTTCATCTATCAAACCTGAACGTAAAGTCTTAAACCTTTTGCCATAGCGATACTTAGCACGTCCGAGCGTCGTTCCATAGATATCTCCATACCTAATCCCGACCTCGTTACCGACGACGCTATCTTCTACTCGTTCATTATCTCACGTCTCCGAGACCTAGTCACATGCTTGCAAGCTCATTAGACATGATCTCACCGAGTGGGCCCGAGAGTATCTATCCTGCTATGTGGACTGGCAAATCCCGCTCTTGACCCCTCGTCTCAACTACTCCTTTCCGATACCCAAAAGTATCACCTTTATTGTCATACTAAATAAGATACGACGTTTGGTGCAATCAAAGTATCTTCCAGGAATAACAATAAGAGTTGATCTCACGGTCAAAGGCGTAACGACTACGTTCTCCAAATCTGGGTACGTCCATCACATCGTTCTCTAGCGATATGACTCTCATTGCCGACCGGCGCCATGCCCCATGACCGGGAAACCTCGATCATCAATCGCGCAACGAAACTAGTCTTAGTACAGGCTACTAGGGACCTGGTTGTTTACGTATCACACCCGCATTAATGTTTCCGCTTAATACGGTTGTAGTCTGACACAAAAACCTATTATGAACAAACGAGATATGATAAAGAATACACTTTATTAATTGTCTCTAGGGCATATCTCCTTCAAGTAGATGTCATACAATCTCTTCAAATGAGTCTCCAGACAGGTATGCTCCTCCATATGAATGGTCTGAAACATTCTAAGCTGCCTGAATTGCTCACGCTTCAATTCATCTCGGAAGTGTGTCTTTATCTCATCAATCATGACGCATGGCTCCTTACGTCGAAATAACTCTTTCATTCCAGTTCGTAGCTATCCGGGGCCCTCCGGGGGTAGTTCCTTTTCTTCAACTCAGGTGCTAGGCATACGTTCATGGTGATCTCCACTTCGATGAATATGTCTCGACGCCTACGGAAATCATTTTCCTCCTCCTCGCTTGCAGAATCTCCTGATCTTTCTCCTAACGCTTCATCGAGAACATACAAGATGTTGTTGTGTTCGAGGATGTTTCTAAAACCCTCGTACGAGCTATGAAGTTGGACCCGTCGGCTTCTAAGTAGAATCCGGGCTCTTGAGAAAGTAACCGAAGTATAGTTGTGTAGTCTACAGATGTGATCGCAAAAGAGGTAAGGTAAAGTTTATAATATATTGGTGAGTTTTAGTTTATAATCATATTATCAAAACACACCACACCAAAATAATTATCCCTAAAATAATAATGGCGATTACACGATCCTCATCCACCATACTACCCCCGATCATCACGGCCGGCAGCACAGCTTCAAAGGTGGACATAAAATGTCGATCACAACAACTATGTGACTCATGCTCGATCTTTCGATCTTCCCGTGTTCCGAGGCCATATCTGCATATGCTAGGCTCGCCAATCAAACCTCGAAGACCCTGCGCGTGCAACATGGCTTACACCCACTGTATGCGAACGACGATATGTCTGACACCCGATCTGAAGGAGATATGCCCTAGAGGCAAATAAATAAGTAGTATTTATTGCATTATCTCATAAGTTTATAATAGGTTTGTGTATTATGCTATAACTGTATTAATCGGAATTATTAATACACGTGTGATACATAGACAACCAGGTCCCTAGCAAGCCTCTATATGAGCTAGTCCATTGGGCAACAGTTGATCGAGATTCCCGATCAAGGACAATGACGTCGGTTGACAATGGGGTCATCTTGTTAGTAGAATAAGGTGATGGACATACACAAAGTATTGCAATAAGATCGTATTACGATGTTTGTCATTTGCAATAGATAAGAGTATGATAGCTTATTCCTTAGACCGTGAGACCGTACTTATTGTTGCTTCGTAGGAGTGCTTTGAGAGCATCAAACGTTGTGTCTTATATAGCATGACAATAACGGTGTCCATCTTGGGTATTCCGAAAGAGCATCGAGACGTAAGGATCAAGAGCGGGATTTGTTCATTCTTGTAATGGAAAGATACTCTGGGCCCACTCGGTGATATTGCATCTATATAGTTGCGCAGCTTATGACTAGGTCATGGAGATGTAATATCACAGACGAGTTAATAACCTTCGTCGGTAACGAGATACAGCAAAGGCATCGGTGTGTCTATGATCATATCTCGGACAAGGTAGTATCGAAGAGACAAAGGGAATGAATATCATATTTATGGTTCAACGACGATATTCGTGGAATGCACAGGGGTCGTCATATATTTCCAGGTATCCCTGACGATCATTGGTGAGCGGAGTGTCTCGACCATGTCTGGAGTGTTCCCGAACCGTAGCGTAACAAACTTAAGGTCTTAGCGATGCTAGGAGATAGGTTCTGGAATTTTATAGGTTTTTATTGGAGAGAGAGAAATGATCCGGAAAGAGTTCCGGTGGTCCGGAAGGAGTTCCGGGGAGGTATGGAATGGTTCCGGGAATGTCCGAAAGTTGTTCGGGTGGTTCCGAAATAGTTTCGGAGTCATGAGATCCTGAATTATATATAAATATATTAATTATGAATTAATGGGATTTTTATATTAATTTAATATTAATTAAATAAAGGAAAAATGGGGCTCCCACCTAAATGGGCCCTAAGAGGGCCCAAGAGGGGGAAACCGCACCCCACAAGGAAGGGGAAGGCTTGGGCCTCCTAGTCCAACTCGGACTAGGAGTGGGAGGGCCCATGGGGGGTTCGGCCGAACCCCCCCCTCCCCTCTCCTCCTTTAGTCCCACATGCGGGAGCCTAGGGGGTTGGCACACCCCCTTCCCCTTTATATAGCAAGGCATATTAATTGATTTAATACATAGGAAAATCCAATTAATTCCCGATTTCTCTCTCGATCTCGTGGTTCCCAAGTCGGAGCCGCGCCAAGCTGAGGAAGGGGGTCTCTCTCCACCTAAGCCATACCGCAGAGGGCCGTTGCTCTGCGGGATTCCAGATAAGATCTACTCCTGCGATTTCAGCTGGATCTGAATGACCGGGAGTTGTCGCTAGGCTCCGTATGTTTGCGAGTGCTCAGAGGCTACTCTATTGAGGAGCTTGGGCGACGTCGTCTCGCCCCCTGCAGCCGCCGCTCCTTCCCCCCCCCCCCCCCCCCCCCCTCTGCTGCCGGTGCACCAGCCCCGGTGCTGGCGCTCTGCCTTCTTCCGCCCGACGCCCGTCGACGCAGATCATCATCGACACCCTGGCGTCATCGACTTCGACATCGCGGCAAGTTCTTCGCGACCTCGAGGTCGGCTACGTACGACTTCATCGTCAACGCTTGTGCGGGAGCGTAATCCCCGCTATCGGTCTACATGGAGGTAATGTAACCCGTTCCGCCACCGTTATCGCATGTACTAGATAGAGAGATCCTGACTAGTTAGGGTTTCGTTCGCTAGAAAATTATTGTTTTCTGCACCGTAACCCCTTCAGTGGTATCAGAGCCGATCTATGCGTAGTACTGCTGGTATGGTTAGAACTCATGTTGAATGAGGGCGTCTTTCTTATATTTGCTACCCTCTAGCGTGCACTTGCGATGCCTTCGGTATTGAGTTTATGAAGCGGCCTGGACCGACTTTACGCGTACGCTTACGCGAGACTGGTTCCACTACTGACATACGGCTTGCACCGTATCTGTGGCTGGCGGGTGTCTGTTTCTCTCTCTCTAGTCGGCAAAGCAATTTCAATGGAGGGCCCGAAAGGGATGCTTAAACATGCAATTATATGATCGACGTTGTGGTACAAAGTTCGTAGGTAGGGAAGCGATTCTCTTACGAATAAGCCTATATGCCACGTAAAACTTGCAAAACTAAATAAAGCTAGAGGCGTCTAACTTTGTTTTGCAGAGGCGTTATTTTATGTGACATGGTTACGGTAAGATTTGATATTACTCGTACTGTCGGAGGCAATGGAGGGCTCTGTAGACTCGGAGCCATGCCGGGGCGCCGGGGGGCCAGGCACATGGCGCCATGAAGGTCCAGGCGCATCGACCATGTCACATCGCACTTCATTGCATCATTATTGTGTGTTGTTGTGTGTGCATCCTATTGATTGCTTATATGCTAGATATTCAACGGTAGCATCATAAATAGGATGATCCCTAACAAATACCAAACTTGTGTTCTCCCTCGTTGCGCACCACCAAGAAAGTTCTACGTTATGAGGCAGGCCGTGATGATCGGGTGTCACACATCTCGTCGTTCGCATACAGTGGGTGTAAGCCATGTTGCACGCGCAGGGTCTTCGAGGTTTGATTGGCGAGCCTAGCATACTCAGAGGTATGGCCTCGGAACACGGGAAGATCGAAAGATCGAGCGCGAGTCATAGAGTTGTTATGATCGACATTTTATGTCCACCTTTGAAGTTGTGCTGCCGGCCGTGATGATCGGGGGTAGTGTGGTGGATGAGGGTCGTGTCATCGCCATTATTATTTTAGGGATAATAATCTTGGTGAGGTGTGTTTTTGATAATGAGATTATAGAACTAAAACTCACCTACATATTATAAACTTATCCTTACCCCTTTTGCGATCACATCTGTAGACTACGCAACTATACTTCGGTTACTTCCTCAAGAGCCCGGATGCTACATTAGAAGCCGACGGGTCCAACTTCATCAGATGGTACAGGGGTTTTAGAAACATTCTCGAACACAACAACATTCTATATGTTCTCGATGAACCGTTAGGAGGAGGACCAGGAGATTCTGCTAGCGAGGAGGAGGAAGATGATTTCCGTAGGCGTCGAGACATATTCATTGAAGTGGAGATCACCATGACCGTATGCCTGGCACCCGAGTTGAAAGAGATGTTTTGACGCAAGGAGCCAAGCGTCATGATGGATGCGATAAAGACTCACTTCGGAGATGAATTAAAGCGTGAGCAATTCAGGCAGCTTAGAATGTTCCAGACCATTCACATGGAGGAGCATACCTGTCTGAAGACACATTTGAAGAGATTGTATGACATCTACTTCCACCTGACGATGGTCTTCGATTACTGGATGGCAGATTCTTGTGCCATTCGGACTGTCCTGATATCTCTACCTCCTAGCTATGAGAAGCATGTGCGCAAGTACATTTTGAAAGCCGACGATATGAACTTCTACAAGTTTGTACGTGAGTTCCAGTCTCTGAAGGTTGATTCCATCGAAGGAGAGATCTTCGATGCTACAGGTATATATTTGATATATGCAGAATTATGAATTCGCCCATGGTGTATGATGAAATGTTTGATAATTGCTCTGTTTGTGAAACAGGTCCTGATTATCACATATATGCGGCGCAGTTTGATGTGACCTGGCGCTGAAGCTGGTAGTCAAGGAGTTGATGGCCTTTTGGTGTTCACGTCCTCAAGTTATCATAGTTATCATTAATAGTTTTTGATACGATCTTTGGTAATAGTGAGCGAATGTGTGTCTTGATTGTTGCAAGACAAAGTTATTCATGTAATAAGACAAGTTCAGTTGTTTTATGTTATGGAACAAGTCAGTTGTTTTATCTTATGAATAAAGATTCCACATCTCAGTTACATTGATTGTATGATAAGTATTCATAATTGTAGAAATGATAAAATAGCGTGTCCTATGAATAAGAGTTCTATTACTAGAACAAACACCGTCGAGTTTAGTCATAAAAGCAAGGAAAGAAGTAATGGGTGTCTTGATCCATTTAAGTATTTCAAGTGCTTAGTTGATTAAGCTTGAAATCAGGTATTGAAGTTGCAATACTAGCGGAAATTAATTGAGTGTCATTTTTAATGATTAATTAATGGTGTTTACTACTTGATCCGAATTCCTCCATGACTTTGGTAAATAGGAGTATTTGCCCGATAAATTATGGAGTCTGAGATTAATTTGATAATAGATCAAATGGGGTTTTTCAGAAGAAAGATTAGTGAACATTGTGTTCACAAAATTCGATCAAAGGACAGTGTTTTTGAATTATGATTTCAGCACAAGAGACTTGTGGAAATTTGCTTCACAAAATTATAATGTCATATATAGTGATATATGGGGAATTATAATCATGCTCTATTTTAAATAAAGTGTGGTCTGTCAGAATCAGTCTTAGAATCTCCTAATACGTTCGAAACATTATAGTCAATGTCCACTTTAGAAAATAGATATTTTTCTCAACAAAAATTCATAGGATCGACAGTAGTGTCGACATGTATATGATTATGCGATAATTCGGAATATACATGAGTGGTTCTTTGTAGATTGCTCGCATTAGATGAGAGTGTATTCCAAAACCAATTAGAAACAAAGTTCAGTTTGTTGCCTATATAATTCCGAGAAAAGATGACTTTTCGAATTATGGTTTATGGATTGAAATTAGAAGTTTGGAATAAAGTGTCAGACTTATGTTGGAAGATGTTCCAAAGAGTATATGTCTGCTAATGAAAGTTTAGTGATTAAGAGTGAGGGAGACTAGAAAATTGTTTTCTGCTTGCAATCCTCTTCATAAAGATCATAATATTTTCATGAAAGAAACTTCTAAATAAAGTGATGTTATATTTAATATTACTGTCAGGTCACAGCACTGTATTAAGTATTGTTGACAGATCAAAGTACACTTTATGAATACAAAGAAAGTTGAGAAAATATCGGAATACGAACAAAGGCTTTTGAGCCTGGAAATCCAAAGTTACATTTGAAAGGATTAAGAGAGTAATTGTTGCTGCAATTCTTATTAGAGGAATAAGATTGTTTAATCGTCATATAAAGTGTTATATGAAAATGTGACTATAAGAAAGACGCGGTAGCATGTCTTGTCAAGAAATGTGTCTTGGACAAGATCAAATTTGTTGACTACATTTATGTAGACATGCTTGAAGTCTGAGGGATTTGTATTAATGTAATATTGTAGTTTGTATTAAATTCGAATTGATAGTAGATCAATGATTTTGGTTTAACCGAGATGTCGATTTAAGTGGGAGTCATAGTTAGTTCACTCAGGAGAAATGTGTGAGGACATATTTTTGAGTGGGAGCTTAGGAACTCAAATATGTGGATGACATGTTTTTAAGTGGGAGCTCGTGTTGTCAAATATGTGCAAACATAATTTGAGTGGGAGTCGAATTCGTTTTGTGTAGCTAACACATTGTGAAACTGTATCAATAGAATAGGATGAAGTTGTGAAACTATTTAAAAGTTAGTGTCTATTTTGAAATAGAACGGGAATTTTAAATAGTTAGTCGAGTTGTGTTGGATTATATCCGAGGAGTCAGAATAGAAGGATGATCCTTTGGAATCCAATTGGTCATTAAGAGTAATGATGCATGAAGGTAATGGTTGTATGACATGAGGTCTATTGTGTATATATTAGACATCACACAGAAACCATATTATCTGCTCGATAAAATATAACCGATGTTCTTGGAGTAAAGAACAATTATGAAAGTAAATTTGGAATTTACTAGAAGTAGAAGTGCGTTAGTTAAGGGATTGACATTTGAATGTCAAGTTTTCTACATTGGTGTGAAAGTATGTAGATATCGCGAGTTTGTAATTGTTACAAGGGGCTCTGCATGGCTGAGTGTGTTTTTCAGGGCAGTTATCTGGTTAGTATAATCAGAGTAAGCGCTGGGAAGCAGAAGTCTCACTTAGTTACGGTATTTTCATATATGTTGTTGGACAACATAATGATATCAAGCAAGTTGATGTCAGTGAATCACAAAAGCGTGCACAATCATGGATTGTGCAGTAACACTTTTCCACGAGCAAGCATTACCAAATGATTCTTATTTGATAAGGGATTCTGATAAAAGTAAAATGCAGCTAGTTTATTTGTACTCTAGTGCAAGTGGGAGACTGAAGGAGATATGCCCTAGAGGCAAATAAATAAGTAGTATTTATTGCATTATCTTATAAGTTTATAATAGGTTTGTGTATTATGCTATAACTGTATTAATCGGAATTATTAATACACGTGTGATACATAGACAACCAGGTCCCTAGCAAGCCTCTATATGAGCTAGTCCATTGGGCAACAGTTGATCGAGATTCCCGATCAAGGACAATGACGTCGGTTGACAATGGGGTCATCTTGTTAGTAGAATAAGGTGATGGACATACGCAAAGTATTGCAATAAGATCGTATTACGATGTTTGTCATTTGCAATAGATAAGAGTATGATAGCTTATTCCTTAGACCGTGAGACCATACTTATTGTTGCTTCGTAGGAGTGCTTTGAGAGCATCAAACGTTGTGTCTTATATAGCATGACAATAACGGTGTCCATCTTGGGTATTCCGAAAGAGCATCGAGACGTAAGGATCAAGAGCGGGATTTGTTCATTCTTGTAATGGAAAGATACTCTGGGCCCACTCGGTGATATTGCATCTATATAGCTGCGCAGCTTATGACTAGGTCATGGAGATGTAATATCACAGACGAGTTAATAACCTTCGTCGGTAACGAGATACAGCAAAGGCATCGGTGTGTCTACGATCATATCTCGGACAAGGTAGTATCGCAGAGACAAAGGGAATGAATATCATATTTATGGTTCAACGATGATATTCGTGGAATGCACAGGGGTCGTCATATATTTCCAGGTATCCCTGACGATCATTGGTGAGCGGAGTGTCTCGACCATGTCTGGAGTGTTCCCGAACCGTAGCGTAACAAACTTAAGGTCTTAGCGACGCTAGGAGATAGGTTCTGGAATTTTATAGGTTTTTAATGGAGAGAGAGAAATGATCCGGAAAGAGTTCCGGTGGTCCGGAAGGAGTTCCGGGGAGGTATGGAATGGTTCCGGGAATGTCCGAAAGTTGTTCGGGTGGTTCCGAAATAGTTTCGGAGTCATGAGATATTGAATTATATATAAATATATTAATTATGAATTAATGGGATTTTTATATTAATTTAATATTAATTAAATAAAGGAAAAATGGGGCTCCCACCTAAATGGGCCCTAAGAGGGCCCAAGAGGGGGAAACCGCACCCCACAAGGAAGGGGAAGGCTTGGGCCTCCTAGTCCAACTCGGACTAGGAGTGGGAGGGCCCATGGGGGGTTCGGCCGAACCCCCCCTCCCCTCTCCTCCTTTAGTCCCACATGGGGGAGCCAAGGGGGTTGGCACACCCCCTTCCCCCTTTATATAGCAAGGCATATTAATTGATTTAATACATAGGAAAATCCAATTAATTCCCGATTTCTCTCTCGATCTCGTGGTTCCCAAGTCGGAGCCGCGCCGAGCTGAGGAAGGGGGTCTCTCTCCACCTAAGCCATACCGCAGAGCGCCGTTGCTCTGCAGGATTCCAGATAAGATCTACTCCTGCGATTTCAGCTGGATCTGAATGACCGGGAGTTGTCGCTAGGCTCCGTATGTTTGCGAGTGCTCGGAGGCTACTCTATTGAGGAGCTTGGGCGACGTCGTCTCGCCCCTGCAGCCGCCGCGCCTTCCCCCCCCCCCCCCCCCCTCTGCTGCCGGCGCACCAGCCCCGGTGCTGGCGCTCTGCCTTCTTCCGCCCGACGCCCGTCGACGCAGATCATCATCGACACCCCGGCGTCATCGACTTTGACATCGCGGCAAGTTCTT
Source organism: Poa annua (assembly GCA_026929855.1). Classification (NCBI taxonomy): domain Eukaryota; kingdom Viridiplantae; phylum Streptophyta; class Magnoliopsida; order Poales; family Poaceae; genus Poa; species Poa annua. The sequence goes on along the minus strand of CM049432.1, from coordinate 72,186,830 downwards.
CGCGACCTCGAGGTCGGCTACGTACGACTTCATCGTCAACGCTTGTGCGGGAGCGTAATCCCCGCTATCGGTCTACATGGAGGTAATGTAACCCGTTCCGCCACCGTTATCGCATGTACTAGATAGATAGATCCTGGCTAGTTAGGGTTTCGTTCGCTAGAAAATTATTGTTTTCTGCACCGTAACCCCTTCACGATCATCACGGCCTTCCTTATAACGTAGAACTTTCTTGGTGGTGCGCAACGAGGGAGAACACAATTTTGGTATTTGTTAGGGATCATCCTATTCATGATGCTACCGTTGTATATCTAGCATATAAGCAATCAATAGGATGCACACACAACAACACACAATAATGATGCAGTGAAGTGCGATGTGACATGGTCGATGCGCCTGGACCTTCATGGCGCCATGTGCCTGGCCCCCGGCATGGATCCGAGTCTACGGAGCCCTCCATTGCCTCCGACAGTACGAGTAATATCAAACTTACTGTAACCATGTCACATAAAATAACGCCTCTGCAAAACAAAGTTAGACGCCTCAAGCTTTATTTAGTTTTGCAAGTTTTACGTGGCATATAGGCTTATTCGTAAGAGAATCGCTTCCCTACCTACGAACTTTGTACCACAACGTCGATCGTATAATTGCATGTTTAAACATCCCTTTCGGGCCATCCATTGAAAATGCTTTGCCGACTAGAGAGAGAGAAACAGACACCCGCCAGCCACAGATACGGTGCAACCGTATGTCAGTAGTGGAACCAGTCTCGCGTAAGCGTACGCGTAAAGTCGGTCCATGCCGCTTCATCAACTCAATACCGAAGGCATCGCAAGTGCACGCTAGAGGGTAGCAACTATAAGAAAGACGTCCTCATTCAACATGAGTTCTAACCGTACCAGCAGTACTACGCATAGATCGGCTCTGATACCATTGAAGGGGTTCCGGTGTAGAAATAATAATTTTTCTAGCGTATGAAACCCTAACTAGGCAGGATCTATCTATCTAGTACATGTGATAACGGTGGCGGAATGGGTTACATTACCTCCATGTAAACTGATAGCGGGGACTACGCTCCCGCACAAGCGTTGACGATGAAGTCGTACGTAGCCGACCTCGAGGTCGCGGAGAACTTGCCGCGATGACAAAGATGATGACGCCGGGGTGTCAACGATGACATGCGTCTACGGGCGTCGGGCGGAAGATGGCGAGGCGCCGGCGGCAGGGGGTGCGCCGGCGGCAGGGGGGAGGCGGCGCGGCGGCTGCAGGGGGCGAGACGACGTCACCCAGGCTCCTCAAAAGAGTCTCCTCCAAGCACTCGCAAACATACGGAGCTTAACGACAACCCCCGGTCATTCAGATCCAACTGAAATCGTAGGGGTAGAACTTATCTGGAATCCCGCAGGGCAACGGCGCCCAGCGGTATAGCTTAGGTGGAGAGAGGGGGCAAAACGGGCGGAGAAGCAACTCGGCCGGCCTGCTATACAATTAATTGTATCTTTCTGTAATTAATCCAATTAATATGCCTTTCATCCAATTAATATGCCTTGCTATATAAAGGGGGGAGGGGGTGTGCAAACACCTTGCCTCCCCCATGTGGGACTAAAGGAATACGAGGGGGAGGGGGGTTCGGTCGAACCACCTAGTCCAAGTTGGACTAGGGGCCCAAGCCCCCTTCCTCCCATGGTGGTGAGGCTCCCCCCTCTTGGGCCCTCTCAGGGCCCATATAGGTGGGTGCCCCCTTTTTTCCTTTATTATTTAATAATTAAATTAATATAAAATGTAATTAATATATTTAAATACTATTTAATATCCCGTGACTCCGAAACAATTTCCGAACCACCCAAACAACTTTCGGACATCCCTGGAACCATTCCAGACCTTCGCAGAACTCCTTCCGGACCACCGGAACTTTTTCCGGATCATTTCTCTCTCTCCAACAAAATCCTATAATATTCCAAAACCTATCTCCTGGTGTCGTTAAGACCTTAAGTTTGTTACGCTACGGTTTGAGAACACTCCAGACATGGTCGAGACACTCCGCTCACCAATGACCGTCAGGGATACCTGGATGTATATGACGGCCCCTGTGCATTCTACGAATATCGTCGTTGAACCATAAATATGATATCCATTCCCTTTGTTTCTGTGATACTACCTTGTCTGAGATATGATCGTAGGCATCCGATGTCTTTGTTGTATCTCGTTACCGACAAAGGTTATTAACTCGTCTCTGATATTACATCTCCATGACCTAGTCATAAGCTGCGCAGCTATATAGATGTAATCTCACCGAGTGGGCCCAGAGTATCTTTCCATTACAACAATGAACAAATCCCGCTCTTGATCCTTACGTCTCGATGCTCTTTCGGGATACCCAAGATGGACACCGTTATTGTCATGCTATATAGGACACAATGTTTGATGCTCTCAAAACACCCCTACGAAGCATCAATAAGTACGGTCTCACGGTCTAAGGAATAAACTATCATATTCTATTTTATTGCAAATGACAAACATCGTAATACGATTTTATTGAAATACTTTGCGTATGTCCATCACCTTATTCAACTAATAATATGACCCCATTGTCAACCGACGTCATTATCCTTGATCGGGAATCTCGATCAACTGTTGTCCAATGGACTAGTTCATATAGAGGCTAACTAGGGACCTGGTTGTCTATGTATCACACGTGTATTAATAATTCCGATTAATACAGTTATAGCATAATACACAAACCTATTATAAACTTATGAGATAATGCAATAAATACTACTTATTTATTTGCCTCTAGGGCATATCTCCTTCACTCCTAGGTCGAGCACAACTGCTGTTGCACCACCTCCCATAGCTCCAAGAGCTCCACCACTGCCTGAACTGGAAGGATCCCTCGGAACCCTGTGCACCACTTGTTGTCCAGCCGACCTTCCTCGACAGATAGGGTCTTGTCCCTCTTCTTTACGAAATCCCACAGAGAGGGCGCAATTTGTCGCGCTGTTTGCCCTCACAGCCAGGGGTCTCTCCAGAAACGCAGTCTTTTTTTGTTCCCAGCAATACATTGAGCCGCCGTCAAGAACACAACTTCTGCCTCTTCATAGTATTTTATCAAGTCCATAAACACCATATTGTTAATTCTTGTAACCGCAAAGGCGGGAAGCTTGCCAAACTTCCTGGACGTTTTACACGTGTTATTTTTTGTCCCGTGTTTAGATACCATCAAATTTGTTGGTGTTCCATTATTCATACTGGTTTTTAAAACCCTGACCTCATATGAGAGAAATTCTTGCTAGTACTACATCACCCCTTACTCTTGGGGTTCCCATTAGTTTCTTTGGAAGTATCATTAACCAGTGGACTTTTCTCTGTTTTTTGGGTGTGTAAGGGTACTTCATAGGAACCGAAAACCAAATTTATCCCAACATCTCACAAGATTACCTCTAGTGGTGTCGAAGTGTGAATTTAGCCCTATAATCTTAAAACCTTCATGCATGATGGTCCTAGTTGGGAAGGGGGTCAAACTTGGGAGTTGGCTATTGGCTCTTTACATGTTATTACACCACACTTATATACATATGTCAGGATCACATGCACGTTCTTTCTTATTTCGGCCTTCCCTCTTGGCCTTTTGACCGAAAACTTGATTCGTGGGCCCCACTTCATCTAGGCGATACCTCATTTGTTGACAAAGTTTACCAATACATACATGCTCCTCGTTATCCTCATTGGATAACTATCAAAGTATATCTTCTCTTTATCGAGTTCAAAGTGCACCCTAGATTCTTTCTTTGCTGTGACCCTTTTTCATCAGCATTCTCTCATGCGGTCTGGATTGAAAATGTTGATGACAATGGATTCAGGGAGGCACTATCATGTTCTATATATGATGGAAATTTGATCGTCTAAAATGCACACAACCATGCCACGGTATCACACTGTATATATTACTTATTCGGAGTGTAAGGTTGTGTTTTGCCAAAAAAAAAAAGAGAAAGAGTTGCTCCTAAACAACTTCAAATAAATTTATCTCCTACAAAAATCAACTCGGGGACATATTCACCGAGGCTTTTCCATTATCACTTTGTTTTTAAGAAAGACAGTACAACATAAGTACAACACAAGCGCTCATATACACGAGCACACACTCAGCTCTATGAATACACGCACGCACACCCTACCCTATGAGCACCTCTGAGAGACTGAGCTGACGGATCAGGTCTTGAGATTGACAAAGTCACCGAAACATCGTCTGTCACTTAAGAATATTCCGCCTAAATGAGAAACACAGACATTAAATTTAGGATTTGAACTCTAATGGGTTGGGAGCACAACCATCCTGCTAACCATTTTGTCACAAGCAAATTCTCGCTTGGCATATAGGTCTAATCTTAACGAACTATGATACGAGGGAGGGCCGGAGGGATGATAAACCATCTTGTCTACCACGTTTGTACTAGAAGTGTTTAATATGTAACCATTTTTAGTTAGCATCTGAACTGACTAATATAGACTTAGCATCTGAACTGACTAATATAGACTGTTTGTATTGTACAGTTTGACAGGCTAGACTAAACCCTTTCCGATCAATACATACATAATAACAGTACGGACGCCGACCCCTACCGGCCGTATTCATGAGTCGATCGCGAGTGTAGACCTACCCGAAACGTGAGTGTGTAAATGCAGCCGGAAAAGCTACTAGCGACAACTATGCCTCAAAAAAACTAAAACCCCTGCAGGCATACGTGTCACCGCGCGAGGAAAAGTGACCGCCACGCCGCTCGCTGCACTCACTGTTGCTGTCGTCTCTGTACGTTGTGTGCCCTGGCCAGCCAGCCATAAATCCCGACCGCTACAGAGATGAGGTGGGCCCGCATTTACACGTGTCGGATGTGTTAAATCCTCCTGCCGCGTTGGAACAACCGTGATCATGTTGCACATGCCAGCTCAGCTGCGACCACAGCACGCTGGCGGATCATGAGTCTGCATGTGCCATGCTATGGCGTACGTTCGTTGAGGAGGATAGCTGAGCTACGTGAAGCAGAAGGTCCGTCGTAAATCCAGAGCTGTCGTACGTACGACGCGCTGGATCCATGTGCAGTGCTTCGGCGTCATGAATCTGACATAGATATGTAATTTTTCCTGAAGTCTTCAGCAAACTTTCAATCACAAAAGGTTTTTTGAGAAAACTTTAAAAACTTTCAACTGAATCAAACCCCTTACAAACGTGAGAAGCAGAACCCCGAGGGCAGCAAGGCGCCAACCGGCGGTTGGACCTTGAGGAAGGGTGGTGCCGGACCACGAGATGTGTCCTCTGGCACAGGCAATACGGCATTGATCCATTGCAAGTGAGCGTTATGTCATCGAGTTTAAGTGATCGCTTAAGTAGATGAAGCGTTTAAGGATTCCCAATTTTTGGGTGACACTACTGGTCCAGTTCCAAGAGTCTTAGTTAGTACTCCAAATATTGATGTTTAAGGAGTACTAACATCACAATGCAATGGTAAGTAAAGCGTATGAAATGGATTACGTAAAACCCACCTTACAGATGTACAGTAGTACATGATTCGTACTGTAGCAAGTTACACGAGCAATGCAGTTCAACGAAAATTAATTCCTCCTTTCCACGGTTACGTACAGCTGCTGCTACTTATAATTGCACGAGATCGAGCTTCTAAACCGGAAAAGATAGTAGTAGCCTAGTAGGACAGGGTGTGTATCCATACCGGTGTATCGACATCGCTGTATCTGTAGCTGTGTTTGACAGCGTTAGAGAAAATCTAGCTGCGTGCCCGCGTATATATGTTTGTAGATGCGATATTTTCAGTAAACTGCCTTTATGTGGTGTTTAAATCAGTTGAACCCTTACATTACATATCAGGTGGATGTGGATAGTTCGTGAAAGTGGTAAAAAGTATGTCGTCAGATATCCCCGCCTCTCGCCTGGCTTACAGGGGCAACCGTTGCCATGGGCATTGGGCTTCGACTTGCTATAAGCCACTCAGCTATAACATTTGTCTGACAATTAGGCCACAAAGGGAAGTGCTGCACAGAGAGAACTGTTCCTCTTCCTCCTCCGGTTCGAGGTCAATTGCGTAGACGTCCACTATTGTTCGTCCTCATCTCATCTTTGGTAGTGACCACTGACGGAGCTTAATGCAAACTAAACTGGGCCATGACCCGTCTAGCGCAAAAAATATTAGCCTATGTATTGAGAAATCTAATCCAATCACCACCCATTTTACTCTATTTCAGCATGTTGGTCCGCCCAATTTTTTTACCAAGCTCCGCCGCTGGCAGCCCTGCCATTCCACACATGGAATCCGAACAACAGGTGTACACTTGCTGTGTGTCCTTGACAGCCAGCTCGTCGAGCCTTCGCCGCTTTGACATCCTCCAGCCACGATAGCACTGGCGGAGCTACATGGAAGCCAACCTGGCAGTGGCCCGCCCAGGTCAGCCCATAATAGTAAAGAATTTGGCCTAAATCTGGTTGTAAAATGGAAAAAACGAGTGTGCTTCTTTGGGCCGGTCCGCCCAGAGATTTCAGCCAAGCTCCGCCACTGCACGGTAGATGTGAAGCCTACCCTAGCTGAGGAGGCTATGTTGCTCGTTGAGCTTCACGGCTGCCTCGCGAGGGTTGAGAGATTCTTGGTGAGAGCAGGGGATGATTTTGGCGCGTCCCATGTTGCGCCAGAAGCCTCTCCTCCTGTTGAGTTCAAGTTTGCTTCTGCTGATGTTGGGGACGGAGGTCTCTATGGTTGTTTCTATCCCCATGTCATGCTCCATCCGCTGCCGCAAACCCATGTGTTGGCTACCTCTCAAACTGAGGTCATTGCTCCAGTATTGCTTCTAAATCCCGAGCTACATGAGTTTTCTGGGGAGTCTTCTCCTCCTCCGTTGATGATACTTCTAGATGTGGACTCGCTTGGGCCCTTGGTGGCAGCTTTCATGCCACCATATGTGGGGGCCAAACAGTTTTAGTATTTAAATTGGAATTGTTTCGGGATAAAGGAAATATTGTTTGGAGTTACTTAATATGTTTAGTATTTAATTAAATGGATTACATATTAAAAAATAGTTGATAAAAGGTCTAACCCCTAATGGGCCACCATCTGGCAGCCCATTAGAGGAGCCAAATCACCCCCAAAGGGAGGGTGGCCAATGCGCCACCCAAACCCTATGACGAGGTTATACCAAACGGGTACTCCTTCGTGTGGGTACCTGGTGCACGTAATGACTAAATCTCAATTGTCGACAGACTGAAGAAGCCCAACAAGCGAAGACCAAGTCGAAGACTTTTACCATAGATAGACGTAGTCGGTTATACTTTCGATATCTGTAATCCTAAACGGTTACTGCCCGAGACCCGTACCACTATATAAAGGATAGGAGGGTGGCCGATCAAGGACACGTCCAATCAGAACCACCAAATCATCTTGCTAGACCCCTGTACTCTCCGTATATTCACGATCAATAACAGACATGCAGGAAGTAGGGGTGTTACCTCAGTCAAGTGCCCTGAACCTAGGTAACTCTTACTTGTCAGCCGACGAATCTACCAACACTACGCGTTCTCTACCTCATAAACTCTTATCCTAGGCTAGTAACCATGGGGGCATCCCTCGTCACCCTAGGAGGGGTGGGTCGGTCGGTGTGGGGGGGAGCAACACCCTCCCTGGGGAGGCGCACCAAGGGGATGTTCCACCTCCCCCTCTCATATCAATAAAGGTGCTCCCCCCACCTCTCCTCCATCCTATTCTCTCCTCTCTCAGGTCTCTCTCCCCTAGGCGTGGCTCCCAGGTTTTGGATTTGTGCTCGCATATTGGAGGTTCTTCCAGCTTCCGAACGCAGTCGCGCTGCATGATTTCTGGTCCGAGTCTTTCTTCTTCTGCTGCTTTGCTGGGCAGGAGCCCAGGAAATGTCTATACACCGAACGAATGTATGACTACAGAGGTGCTGACATTTGTAGCACTTGTCATCATCGAGTTGTTCATCTCAACGACCTTGAGGTCGTTTCGTCTTGACTTCATCAACCACGTTTGTGCGGGATCGTTAATCGCGCTTTCGTTTTTCAAGGGTATATACTCCGCACATCCTCCGTTACCTTACGTATGTATATGACAGATCTTGGCTACATGTTGTTCATGTCGTAGGAATTTTTTTGTTTTCTGCCATGGAACCCCAACAACTGCTGGTCTCGCACCAGGAGGGGAGTTCTTCTTCTCCGGGGAGCTTCCTCACAACGGTGTTCTTGTCGTTGTTGTTCAATATGGTCGAAAGGTGACCGCTCCCGCCTTCGACATCGGCAAGGGTTTCCTCCGACAGGCGTAAAATGGTCCTTTTCAATTTCCAGCCTGCCATGTCGCAAAGGAGACCCTTGTGCTGCGATGCAGTGTGCTGCCGCCTCCCCGTCCCAAGTGGACTCAATCCCCAGTGACGTCAAGGTTGGCTGCATCGAGCCATGGACTTGTCGCAGGACCTGATGGCGTTTGCCATATTATTGCCAAGATCCTATGTGCAAGTTGCAAGGGCTTGACTATAAATTTTATATTTCTTGAAGAAAGACATTGGCCTAGGCCTACGGTTTAAAGAATCGGCAAAGGATTTACCCTTTTAATTACGTAGATGTAGATATTATCTGTGCACCAGTATGGGCTGAAGGGGCGTGGGATCCTATTGGAATTGGGATTCTAAGAAAACCTGGACATTTATTACTCTCACCACCATGTTGTAATTTGGCGAGAGTCGCCATACCGACGGCTTGCATGTATGAACAGTCCACACACCATTGTGTGAGGCAAAGACTGGGCACTTGGATAGACCATCGGCCCGGCCGTACGTCGCCGTTGTGCCTGAAGGGTTTTGTGTAACAGAGAGCAGAGATAGGCGATTGCTGAGCCATCAGAGATCTGCCCTTCTCCCTGAGATGGGACGGGCCATTCCTGCGAATCACCGACCTCGGACGACAGTTCATGCACAAACACCATGTGTAATGACGTCGCGCACGTATGGGTGGCCATCACCGGCCACGGCCACTCCATGTCTCCATGCATGCACGTCGGCCATCCCCGATCGAGCCGCGCGCGCGCCATGTTCGCCGGAGATCTCAGATCGATCGATGGCCCATACTACCTCCAAACCTAACCTAATCGACCAAACAAGAAATCAATCCTCATCAAGCGGACCCAATAACATAGAGGTATCTCATTGAGCGATCGATCATGACTCATGCCGTAGCTGGTGGACATGGTCGCATGGACCGATCTCAGCTGAATGCAGTCGGTGATGAATGCCTTCAGGCAATGCGCCGATGCGTTCAGGCAAAACTGCAGGCAGAAGCTGGTCCAATAAAATAGCAGAATTTTTTCTTGTGATCGATCGTTCACATGTTCTGCAAAGCTACCAAATGAAGAGTCCGCTAACTCAACGTCCATGCATGCAGTTCATCTGGCTAACTTGATCACTACTGGAGCAGTGGAGCTAGTCTCACGCTGAGCTTGTACACGTCTTTTTTTTTTCTGGTTATCCTCGTAGCTACTCCCTCTGTTTCAAATTAGACGATTTTTATTTAAATAAGAATGGACGTATCTAGATATTTTATAGTCTAAATACGTCTATTTTTGTATCAAAAAAAAAGAAGTCATCTAATATGTAAGAGGGAGTAGTTCTGTAGTTATCTACAATCACTTATTCTTAACTGAACATACTATCAGATTGCTTACATGCACGTCTTCACAGTATCATCTGCTTGCTTACATGCACACGTCTTCACATGTTTTGTCTTACACTATCGAGCTCGCGCGTACGACTCCATTACGAATGTAAACATGATCTGATCGCTTAAGTTAGCACTAGTAACAAGATTAGTTCCAACAGACTACACGTCCTTGTTCTCTCAATCGCACGCACCTATCAGGGCCGAATCGTTTTCTCATCTCAAAGGCTGATGATCACCGTATCGATCGATCTGCTTGGTCAATGCGACGCCCGGAGCTGAAAAGACGCGGGCTCTGCACCACCGAACCGGAGAACCGATGCTCCTCCTCCTCCAGTGCGCTAAGATCGATCGCCGGAGGGCGACGCCAGCGGACAGGACTATAGCTTAACGAGTTCGGTTTTGAGGCATATTATGGGGATCGTCGTGTGGGCCGAGACGTGGGTTGATTAAGGATCCAGTATACCTTTCACAACCCAATCTTGCATGTATAGGCTTTGGTGGGCTGGGCCATCACGCTCAACCGACCGTGCCCCGGTTGCTGGCGCAAGTCTAAAAATGCTCATTTTCCTAGAGAAATGTATTCCCTCCGGTCCATAAAAATTGTCGCTGTATAGCTAGAAGTTTGTGCATTGTTTCTTGCGACGCTTTTAACGGATTGGAAGTAGTATGCTAAGTCATGGATTCAAACCATTCAACCTTACTTTGATGGAACGCACACCTTTGAAATAGTGAACTGAAGTAAAAAAAACACTTACTTAAGGGTGATGTAATCTAGTGGTGGAGGGGAACCGGATATAGTGACACGAACACACCTTGAGACATTTTTTAATTATTATTGTTATATTGCATGCAGTTTTGATGGATCGTCAATATGTGACAATGTCAGGGCATTCCACTACTTGAAAAAACCTCCAATGTTTCAGTATTTTTTTCCAAGTCTGATATGAACATAATGAGGAGAGACAACCTAGACTTGCCCAATGATTACTATGTCAATAGCTTCATTTCTAGCCTGGGTGACTTCATCCAAACTTACTTACACTGTCATAAGCCTCACAATATACAAAGGCCATGTGGATGGCATGAAGAATTGAGCAGGCACATCCTTAGAAAAAAAAACTATATATCTACAACAACCTTTCTCTGTCAAAGGACAAGTAACATTTGCAGAAAGACAACATGCCAATCGTGCACCTGCTACTTGAACAAGCGGAAGGATTAGATTACAAATGTAAAGAAGTTTGGTTTCTAGGACATCAAAAAGTTTCCAAATTGGCCTAAATTCTCAAGCACACGCACAACAAGCTAAAACAACATAAATTGTTTACAGAACTGAAGACATTTGGCAGTAAGGAAGAAACTAAATCCAATTAGCCAACATAACTGCAACTATCTACTCATGCTCTTCTATGCCTACAAACCATATGAAACGCACCTTCAATATGTCTGTATTAGTGGCAAGCAATGTGTTCACTACTCTTCTAGACACTTGACGAGGGGTGTCCCAATCAATACACATGGTTGCTAGCCTAGCGTTAATGTTATGATGTAGAGAACGTGTAGTGTTAGTAGATTCACCGGCTGACAAGCAGGAAATACTCAGGTTCGGGGCCTTCGACTGAGATAACACCCTTACTTCTTGTCTGTCTGTATTGATTGTGAATATGCGGCGAGTACAAAGGTCTAGCAAGATGACGATCTTGTTAGGATTTGGTGGTTCTGATTGGGCGTGTCCTTGATCAGCCACCCTCCTGTCCTTTATATAAGGGTACAGGTCTTGGGCATGTAACCGACTAGTACTACAAGTATGGAAAGTATAATCGACTATGTCTATCTTTGGTAACAATCTTCGTCTTGAGTTTCGTTTGTTGGGCTTCATCAGTCTATTGACAGTTGGTCTATAGTCATCACGTGCATCAGGTACCCACACGATAGTGTACCCGTTTGGTATAACCTCGTCAACATTGTAAACACAAAAACTTAAATGACTCCTTTCTTTGCTACTACATCCGACTGCTCAATTGTACGTAGTCTCAATATGAAAGTAATAGTTGTAAATGGGCAGGCTTTTCACATCGAGTTTTCTTGCTACAACTGTGACTACATAATAAATTGGTACAATTCCACTCTGATTTCAAACTCCTAAGCTCGCCATGGCATCATCCTAAGAGCTGATTGGATTTACCAGCAAAGCTCAGTAACACTTGATTATAAACATATGATACTTAAGGCAACAACAGGAACAATGGACATACTCTAGGATGAGATTTTACCTTCTTCTTCCCACATAAAAGGACCCTCATTTGTACTTGTACAAGGTGTTGCTCAGACAATCTGTGGGATTGTCCTCTTCGTCAAACTAAAAGCCCCTACAACTGAACAGTATCTAATCCAATCTCCTGTAGTTCAGGAACTTCTCAACATGTACAACAACTTGTTCAAAGAACCAACACAGATTACCTGCTAAGAGAGACTGTGAGTCTGTTGTTAGAGTATATTACGGTTAGTCTAGATTTGGTAGTTTAGATTGTAATCCAAGTCTATCTCTAGGAGGCTTCTTGGTCTCAAGTATTATCCCCTTTATATACAGCTCACCGTGACTCATTGTAATCAATGTAGTATATACAATAACAACATATTCTGCAATCTTATATGGTTACAGAGCGGTTCGCTCCGCAGCCTAGAGTTAAGCCGCCACCCCGCCAACGGCGAGATCATCTCCATGACCTCCGCCGGGGGCACCGATCTCATAGGTAGGTATGTGATTTTCATTTTTTGTGACCACATTGTTCAACTATTGCCTAGTGCAAAGGTTGTCAATCAAAGGTCATACGTATTACCTCATCATTAAAAGAATGCTATGGAAGAAATTATCAAGCATCTGATATTTTTTTTAGAAAAGAGAATTTTATTAATCCCGTCCTCTGCATCGATTGATGCACACAGCCGATACATAAGGGTGTCATCAAGAAGTAGAGGAAGAGTGAGAAAAGACCGGTTGCTCTTCCGGAGTTCCGGTTGCTGTGCCAGTGGTGCTTTCAAGAACAGTTCCAATCCTTATTCTTCTCTTTCTATTTGTATCAAGAAGAAACACTTGAGTATAGGCCATGGATACGGCCTCTTGCATGTCCATTGGCGACCAGCAGCCAACTGCTTCTTCGAAGCGCTTTCTTTGACCCGATCTCTCTGACTACGCCGCCCTGTTCCATACTTCTACTGGTAAACTACTGACGCTGCCTTCTGGACGATCAAACGCTTTATCCGTTTATATAGAGCCCTGACAGACAAACGGTCCGATTTTTATCCGTTACACAGTGCCCTACGACCTAAACCCTCCAATGACTTGAAGTCAAAAGTACAGCTGCCACCCTACCTAGACCTCATACCGTCCTACCTCGAGCTTAATACATTGAGAAAATACCCTCAGATAACTTCTCTATACGCCAACGGTCACTGCATGATCCCGCATCTTGAAGTCCTTGCATCCGTTGATAGTCCGAGAGCACATGCCGCCCGGAGCATCCGATGATTTCCCATGGATACGGCCTCTTGCATGTCCATTGGCGACCAGCAGCCAACTGCTTCATCGAAGCGCTTTCTTTGACCTGATCTCTCTGACTACGCCGCCCTGTTCCATACTTCTACTGGTACTCCAGTTTACTCTGGTCTCCGGGCCATGGTCTGCAACTAGACACACTCACTGTCTTCGACTAACAAGTAACAGCAAGACGGAGGCAAACGAAATGAATACACCTGCATGCATGTACGCACCAAACAACCACACATTCACAAATTTAAGTTTTAACGCACATGATCCCCACCACATGCTGTCTGCTGATGCCATCCCTCCGAGCCCACCACAGTCCACAGGCATGTACCGATGCACACCACGCTCTACGTACGCTACACTACATCACACCCTTGTACAACAAAAGTGTCGCGCACAGTCGACGCAGAGTACAAACTCGATCAATGTCGATCAACGAACTGGCGAAGATGTACGTACCAGCTCGCTAGCGTGGGCTGAGCTCGCCGGCGTAGGGCGTTTCGACGGAGCCGACCCAGAGCGTGCCGTTGCGCTCGCCGACCTCGCTCACCGTCGAGAAGCTGAGCCCGTCGAGCGCCTCCACCACGTCGCCGCCGCGGCCGACCCGCACGGCCACCGTCGGCGGCGCGCCGGCGCTGCCCTCGTCGGGGCCGTGGCTCAGCGCCACCCAGTACCCGCCGTGCCCGTCCGCGCGCAGGTTGTCAGGGTAGCCCGGCACCTCCGCGAACGTCTCGTTTTCGCCGGCCCTCGGCCCGCTCACCCAGTACCGGCGCAACTCCGACAGCGCCGTGTGCGACACCATGACGTGTGACCCGTCGGCGGCGACGGCCACGCCGTTCGGGTAGGAGAGGCTGTCGTGGAGCAAGGCGACGCGGCGCGTCCCAGGGTCGTACCGGAGCAGCCGACCCGTCTCGTCGCCCAGGGCCACCACGAGTAGGTACTCGCTGCGATCGCCATAGAGACGCGAACACACATGTTAATACTCTACATTCAGAACTAATACTCCATCATGCATGTATGATACTCCGAGTTTCTAAAGCAAAACAAATCAACTGAGGGACCAATGCTGCATCCTGAAATTAAATTAAACGACGATGTGAAACGTAGCATTAACTTCCATCTAAACTTGTTGTCTTCTGCTATTTATTACAGCTATGCCTATTTTCCATATTTGTTGTGTCAGTTCAGGTGTTGGTTGTCTGGAGGTTGGATTATTGAGCGGTGGATTAAAGAGTTGGATAGAGATATATGGTCGCCGGATCCGGATGGAATGCGCGCGTGATATATGACAGCACACATGGGTTCTCATCAAATTCGGTGCTAGCACTACACATGACATGAGTATGATGTTAAACTATTTTTGGCCAACATTAACTACGCAGATGGACTAGCAGTATTGTCGGTACGATGGCCCCGTCAAGCATTCACTAGTACGTCAAACCATTAATTGCATGAATGAGATTAGCAATGCTGGTGTTATACTGATGTCTAATAATGTTTGGCAGCAAAGTGTCCATGTAACCAAAGTACTATTATACTTAGCTTTCAAAATAGGTCCGGATCTTTTTTTATTCTTCAATATTAGCGCAATTTTTATATACTTATCAAAGTATATGAAACTACAGCTTTTATAAGGCAAATATCTCAAAATATTTAAAACCACAGTACTTCAGAAACAGCTGTTTGCTTGGAATACTTTTAGATATTTTTTCTCTCAAACGCACCCTAATACCTTTTCACTTGTTCATTTTTTTCCCGATTAAGGCATAGACCCGGCATCTGCATATAAGTGGTGCACACACCCACGTTTATTACGAATATACGATGTTCTTGGTGCACACACCCACGTTTTCGCCCGATTAGGGCATAGACCTGACAGCTGTACATTCAGAACTAAATTCCATCATGTATGACATCAACACTCCGAATTTCTGAAATTAAATTAATCAACATTGCCTGATATAGTATTAACTTTCCATCTAGTAATTGCGGTCTTGCTGCTGTATGTATCTTCCAAATTCGCTCTGTCAATTCCGGTGTTGGTTGTATGGAGGTTGGATATATATTCAGTTGTGAATTTAAGAATTGGATGGAGATATATGGTCGCCGGATCAATGCGCCTGTCAATTGTGTGATGTATGACTAGCACAAATGGGTTCAAAAAGGAATTTCGGTGCAACAAATTATATTAATTACAAAAATGGACTAGCAGTATTGTTGGTAGGAAGGCCCGTCAAACTTTAAATGCCTAATTGAGATTAGCAGTGTTGGTGTTATATTCAAACTGCGGTCAAATGCATGCCTTCTCCCGGCTACGGATCTAGGATCTTAAAATTGGGGATGCCACGGTTGGTACACAAGACACAGACACAAATTTTGAGATCATTACACTAAAAATTACATGATTCAGTCTAGCTATTATCATAAATTTAGTGTTAAATATATAATACACATTATTTTGCATTTTTTTATTGGGTGCCATGGCGACCTCCCTAGATCCATCCCTGCATTCTCCCAATTCACAAATAAAGCGATTTGGTACAACACTCTGAGTGAGTCATACTTATAATATTTTGACTAGCATATCATTTAAATATGGAATGTTCGAAATCATTCTCAAGATGTATTTATGGAACATTTTGTCTGTAAACAATATTTTCATAAAATTACATATGCTACTATTATAAATAAAAACTAGTGGGGTCAATTGAAGCCTTGTGTCAATGTCCTTGTAAACTGAAGGGGGTATATTACAAATTTACAATGTATTCCCATTGTAAAAAAGGTATGTGATCCAACACATTATTTGATCTACCTTTATTTTTACTGCCTCGGTTCTAAAATATAAGTCTTTTTAGCAAGCTAAACTAGTTAGCTAAAAATGCTCACATTATGGAATGGAAGGACCGATGGAGTATTATTTTTGCTCAACGAGGAAACATTGAAGTTAATTACCAAGTCATAGAAACACAGTGTTGACTTATATCCTCTCTCGTGTTTTGATAAATTAACCAAAATTGTAATGTTCAGATAGATGTACCAGCCAAAAAAACCATATATCGATGGAATGGTTCGACGTTGTGCCGGTTACAGTTATTACCTCCTTCTGTACGTCGTGCTGCTATCCGTGAAGTAGACTTGCCCGGTAGTCTGGTCGACGTCCAGCCCGTTGAGGAAGTTGAATGGCACGCCGCCGGCCTCCGTCGCCAGCACCTCCGCCAGCCCGCCGCGCGCCGGCACCCTCAGCAGCCCCAGGTACGCGTCGGCGACGTACAGGTCGCCTGTCTTGTGGTGGAACTGCAACCCCAGCGGTCTGCCGCACACGTTCTCCGGCACCATCAGCTTCTTCTTCGCCGCGCACATCCCCACGCTCCTACACACACGAACGTACGCAAGTGTATAAAGGTTACAATCGCTACGCACGGATGTACAGTGGATGCTAGCTCAGTATACGACTGAGAGGTGGATGTGGATGCTTGCTTGTGTCTGGAGTTGTAGGCGAACACGGTCCAGCCGAGGCGGCGGCCGCGCCACTTGAGGATGCGCCCGTCGGAGACGCCGGCATAGGGCCCGCCGCCGCGGCGGTCGAAGGCCAGGCTTTCCGGGCCGGACACCGGCAGCGGCAACGACATCACGGCGAGGCCACGGTGGTCCATGGACTTGGTCTCGATGACAGGGGCGGGCGTGGGAGCCGCGGCGGATGGCGCCGCCATGAGAGGCATAGCGAGCAGCACTGAGAGAAAGGAAGCTGCATACGAGTATGCCATGGCACGAGTCCTGTCTTCGTCCCTCTGCATGAACTGGCAAGGTCGGGCTGGCTGCAGCTAACTAGCTCACCCTGCGGAGTGGCGGCCTGGACAGTGTCTGAAATGGTATAGGTGCATTTATAGAGATTAAGGAGTACTGCGAGTACGGTTACCAACCATACGAATTGATGTATGGTTGAGACTTGATATGACACAATTTTTAATTTTACTTGGATGTTTGAGAGTAAACATGTTCGCCATAGAGCCTATACAGTTTGGTGGACCAGGAATATGAAATGTACGCATGACCAAGAAAATTGCTAATAGAAGGGTCTTTTCGAGTATAAATTATTCTGTCTATTTTGCAAACCTCTCATGCTTTTTCGGGTTTTGTTTTGAACAATCTTTATAGAAATTTGAATAATTCTTGATATTGTGTACTTCCTCCGTCCATAAAAGGATGTCATTAGTTTGTCCAAACTGAGAAAGTTGTGACATTTTTTTATGGACGGAGGGAGTACATGTTTATGATTGCTCTCTTAAAAATAATTTCAATGTGCGGACATTTTCTTATTTATTTCTTAAGATATTAAGAAGTCTTTGACATTGATTGGATGTTAGTTTTCATATATACGTGTTTGTGAAAGTTAGTGTGGACATATGATTCTTGAAAAGACTAATAATTTTATTTTCATTTTAAAAGCTACCTATTTATATCTTATACTATCTTTGTGGTCAAACTCGGGGAGTTCACCAGATGCTTTTCATCGGTAGTCAGATATATTTATGCCAAGAAAGAAGGCTCGTCATATACCTTTTCCTCTTTTCGTGCGAAACTAGTTGATTATGTAATCTATCGAGTTTTGCTAGATAATACGTAGGCCGACTTTGACCCGGGAGAGAGGTGCAATGGACCGAGGCCCACCCAAATTTGGGGGTCCATAAGTACTACATATGTACATAGAAGGCATAGTAAAAAGATGAGCCCTTAAAATGTTAGAGCATCTCTAACAGAAGCTCTTATAACACGAAACCTCAAACACGTTTTAAGGTTTGCGTTTTCTACATTTTGACTCAAAAATACACGTGGCAACTGTAAAACAAAATATTCCACAAAATATTTCATCGTCTTCTTCTTTCATTTTTCGCTGCTAGTGTGTAAAGTAGGTAGCCCCGGAGAATCACGGCCACCTAGACAAGCGGAGGCGGGCGAGCTACGACGGCGGCGAGCTGCGGGGGCGGGCGCTGGCGAGCTGCGGCGGCAGCTGCACGGCCAGAAAAGCCCAGCCGGCAAGTGCAAGCGAGCGGCAAGCTAGCGAGCGAGCGAGCGGCGGCCAGCTAGGAAGCGAGCGGCAAGCTAGCGATCGAGCGACGGCCAGGTAGCAAGTGAGCGGCAAGCTAGCGAGCGAGCGAGCAGCGGCGGCAACCTGATTAGTTTCAGCTGATTCCCGTGGATTCCTGCAAGGTTACGGCGACGGAAGCTCACCGGCGGATGCTGAATGTTCAGCCGGCCAACGCCTCGGTTTACATGCCCTTTTGGTTTGGCCATGAAAACCAGATTTTTCCAAATCCGTGGGTCGATTTATTGGGTGCCCTAAAAAATTACGGACCCGTGACATTTGAGGTTGCTACTACTTTTGTTTTTAAGCTTTGCGAGCCGTATCTATCAGTTATTTTACAGTGCTGCGTGGTTTGTGGGCTCTGTTAGAGATGCTCTTAGAGCCGGTCTATTAATAGTTTTCTCACTTGAGTCCTTATATATAATGTGTAACGTCCCAGCATTTAGGAAACCACGGAGGATAGAAATAGAATTTGCGCATATGCATTCATGCATCTAAAAGTCCGAATAAATTTTTCGCAACTTAAAACCCTGAAGAGATCAAAATTTCTTTCATCTCGTTGTGTTAGAGTTTAGCTCAATGGAGGTGATTGTTATAAATTTTGACATGACCTTTAGGTATTTTATTATTTGTTAGAGGAAAATTAAGCAAATTCAAATATTCAAATAATTTGAAATTGAAATAACACAAACAAATGATAAGTAATTATTTAATAAATGTGCAACTCACAAATTAAATAATTACAAATACAAGTTATAAATAATGAAGTACAAAAAGACTTACTTTATTAATAAACAACAATATTACATTGTCTTTACAAACATTTAAATAAATACTGAAATAAGTAATAGATTACATAAGAGAAACAAAAAATCCTAAAAAAACTAATTCTTGCATCTTGATCTTCTTCTTCATCTCAGTAATCATCTGATCATCCCATCTTGCACCAAATCATCTTTCCTGCAAGTCCAGAAGAAAACAAAAGACAAATAAAGAATACAAAACAAATACAGGAAATAAATGAAGTTAAATAAAAGATTGCTCTCAGTTTTGGCAGTGAGATGCACTACTAAATTACATCATTGAGTTATGACCTAATCAAGGTTTAGTATCTGTTCTTATGGAGTAAATAACCTCAGCACAACATCACTGGCTATGTAATTAGAAATTCACACTTGGCATCAGAAAATAAACAACTCAACCATCCGAATAAAATCAAAGGCAGCCAAAGGGAGTACTCCTCTATGAACATATCCAGGGGAGCAAGTACCTAAGCTGCTCACAAGCTGCTCACTGCATGGCAGTGCTGTCAACACCAGAATGAGCACAGGAGTCAATACGACTTGCTGCTGAATCCAACAGGAGGGCCAAAACCATTTGAGCACCTCAGCCTACACACACGCACAAACCAGTACTGCACCTGTTCACCACCAACACCACCAATCCATCTCACCACATTTGCTCACTCAACTCACAACGCACCATACCATCTTATCTGTTCATCACACATCACACCACACACCAGTTCATCTCTACCCAAATCATCCACCCAGCACCACTAGACCAGATCCCACCTTTGCCAAAAGCAAAGCAAGAAGCAGGCCAGCAGCACCTAGGAGGAGAAGGGTTGAGCACAATCTAGGAGGAGAAGGACTGAGCACAAGCTAGGAGGAGAAGGGCAGCCACAAGGAACACGGCCAGGAGCTGGAGGAGGTGACAAGCGTGTTAATCAAGAATACATCAGGAGCTGTTGATCAAGAACCATCTCAACAACAACTCGAGTCACAACTCAGCCACACCACAATCTGCTTAAGGTTGAATTAAACTCTTAGGCAAATCATGCAAGCATCATTATTGTGATTGATTTCCTCAGTTATGCACAGAAGTGTTGTGCACAGCTCTTCACTGGAAAATATTTAAACACCTAAATCAAAGAAGTATATGTTCTTATCAATTTAGCCTCAGCCTTGTGCATCCTTGGCTAGATAAAAAAACTACGATAAACATCTGATCCAATATCAACTTCACCACAGCTAAGCATCACAGGCTTTTGAAAATTAATCCCCATATAAGTATTGTAGTTAACTTATCTCATAGAGGCCTCAGTTTTCACATCATTGGCTAGCTAAGAAATCAAGCGAGCATCTGTTCTTTTAAGATAACAGCCTCAGCCTTAGCATCATTGGCTGAGGCAACACAAGTAAAATCATTTGCTTAAACACTTAGGAATCAAATGCAGATCAACAACCCAATCTAGCACATGGTTTACTGGGCACTAGTTCCAGTGGAATTAGCAACACAATCATAAATCATACACCCAGCTCCTATCATTTGATGCCAGTAATTAATACAAGCATCTGGTAAAAGAGGAATTACTTATATTAAATCATTTTCCTGGAATTCATCCTAGGAATCATTTACAAGAAATCATTAGATGTTTAACTAAATCTTAAATTCAGATAACACTTCAGTGGCACAAGTCTGAACTCAAGGGTTAAGAGTAGCACCCACCAGCACATCAATTACAGTAAAAAACCACAGGAGCAGTAAGGCAACATCATTGGATTAATCCAAATGAACCAACAAAACCAATCAGTGAGCCACTCTCACTCATACAAGCATCACAAGAGCATCATAAGCCTGTGCTAAACCTAACACAACAATTAAACGACCTAAATCACAAATTATATTAACAGCAACACAGAGCACGGCCTCGGGCCCAAATGTGAGAGAGAGAAGTGCAGAGGAGAAAGGGGTGCTCACCAGCTCCAGTGCGCAACCACGACGGCGTGGTGGGGCAGTGCCCACGCGTCCGCCGCAGCGCAACACCGGGGAGTCTTCCCCGTGCACCAGAAACACCAGAGGATCGCCGGAGCCAGCAACGGAGGCGACGACCGAAACCCTAGCTCCGGGTCGAGACGCGCGTGGTCAGCCACAGGCGTGAAAGCAGATTCCCGCGTTGGATTTGAGAGAGGAGAGGGCGGCGCGTCGTTTGCGTGCGGGGGGCGGCGGCGGAGGTAGCCGGGGGAGGACGGAATCGCCCAACGACGACGCCGGCGATTTCTCGATCGCCAGAGAGAAGGGGATCACGAGGTGGGGATGAGGAGTTCGGGTCCGGTTCTCTGGACCGGTTCGGTCGCCGAACTAGTCTAACCAGACCATGCCCTGGCCCACCCATCTGTGGGCTTTTCCCTAAATAAAAGCCCAATGAGAAATTCCTGCAAATAAAAACATTGAATTAAAATAGAACCATCTATCAAATAACAAATAAATAAATACAAACTCCAAATTTTAAATAAAAATAAGTTTTGAAAATATTAAGTATTCAAAACTATTCATTCCTAATTTTAAACAATATCTTTTAAAACAAGTTTTTTTTAAATCCTAGCTTATTTGAGGCAGAATTTAGAATTTATTTAACTCAAAAGTTAAGAAAATAAACACATCTTATTTCATCATGAAAAATAAGTTACAAAATAAATTTTATTTTATCGATATTTTCTATAAGGAATTCAATTGTGAGAAATATTGCGAATAAATAAAATAAAAAGATTAGTCATTCATACAAATTAAAATCAAGAAAATGAATTCCATTTCCTATACTAAATCATATCAATTAAGTTTTTGAAACTATTATCTCTGTTTTAATTATAAAACCATTTTAAATTTTGAAATTCCAAATATTGGTTTATCCTTCCTAAGATAATTATTAACTACTCCTGAATAATTCAAAAGGAAAGAAAATAACAGAAATTCTATTAACACTTCAAAATAGACATTCCACCTCTATAAGAATTTAAAAAAATAAAAATAAATCCAATGCATAGCATTATTATGCATAATAGCATCATCTGCCTCTTTAAACATTGTCTTATGAGACAATGATGCCTTATTTCAGAACCCGAGGTCCCGGGTCAGTTTGAACCTTCACGTTACACCACCTCTCAGCCAGCAGGCAAGTTCATCCGTTTTATTCATGTCCACTTGAAATATTTGTTAAGAAACTATTTTCAATTGTTAGTATCGCATATCACACAAATAGGGCGGACAAATTATTTTATAATAATATGACTATGGTTATCCACCAGTGAGGTGATAATCTCATATGGCTGGTAGATGGGACCACGGTAAGAATGTTGTGGTGGAGGTCCCATTTGCACGGGAAAGTATCACCTAGGAATTAACAACAAATGTCGCCAGTGATTCTTGCGCCGTATATCACGCGCAACCATAAGATTTGGAATGAGACGGAGAAGTCAGATGTACCATTTTCCTCTCGTACACCAACGAATGCATAGTACAAGCCAGGCGGTGGTAAATCCGCTCATGAGCTTGAGATGGCTCGGATAATAATCTCACCTTCGGGTTGTGGCTTCTAGCATCTATGAAGGTTGGCTTCAGGACTGATTTGATGCGGTTTCCAAATAGTCAGCAGGCATGAGATGACTGGTTTCCTCTAGCCTGCAACTGAAGTAATGGGGGGGGGGGGGGGTGCGGGGATGGTGGAAAGGCGCAGTGATTGGGTTGGATTACTGACTGGGCCCCACACCAAGGAAGTGTGGACGGGAAAGATTCCTCCGGTTGTGCAATAAGGTCTTGATCTCTTGGGTAAAGCAACGCACCTCTGCAGAGTGTATGATTGTGGCATGTTACTCCATGTTTCAGGACGGAACGACGAACGCAGCAGGAAAGGAGCCTCCTCAAAGCCCTAGCCCTGTGACTCCTGACGGACATAGCTCTTCAGAATAAAAGCAACCTTTGAAGAAATGTTTACAAAAATTGCATTAGCCTACGACAATCCATTGTCTGTGGCTGTAGCTAGTGCATCAAACTTCCCACCTTATCATAATGAACTTGCGGGGTAACGTTGTTACTCACCCTTGCATTGAACCCCTTTCTAGACTTTGAGGCCACAAGAGACGAAGGAGGATACGACATCTACAACCAAGACAATCTGGTCTACGACGAGCCAAACCTATCAGGTGGAGTCGAAGGCGTCAACTACCTCATCACGTACGGCGGCCAAGAGGAAGAGGCAGAGGATTATTAGAGCAGGGCCCTAGTGTAGTTAGTGAGTCGAGCAACATAGAACTTTACTAAATAAGTTGCTGAGCTCCGTGGTTTTAAGTTTGTTAATACCCCTTGTTTGTAGACCCTTAAGTCTACAAACAGAACATAGTTGTGCGGATCCTCGATGGACCGAAGAGGATCTTTCTGAATTTGTATACTTTTGGCTTGTAATACTATGTGTATGACTGTTGGACCAATGCAATGTTTCTGTTGTGCCACTCTGATGGTGTGAAATTTGCGGAACGGTGTTCCGTGAGTTTTACATCGATGTCCTGTGTGCTGTAATCATGCGATAGCATGGCGGGTTAACATAATGGGTATCGATTTGTAGCCCACTGATGAAGTTCGTAGGTAAGCTCTTATAATGTTAGAGTCGGCTCTGAATTAATACATTATATTATAGGTTACACATAACTCACAACATTGGATCTTTGAAGCCAGTTTTCTTCTAACATTTTTGTTGTCCTGAAGATTAGTTACGAAAATATTTTTTGATACAAGTTTGGTCGTACCTACTACAGATATAGTTGTATTTGTGTGTTTCTTAAAGACCTAAATAAAGTTTTCGATTATAAAAAAGGGATTACTAATGCTCGTGTTCCTCAAAAGGACTTTTAGCCAGTTCATGTCGTACTGGTACATAATTATAGGTCGACGCTATGGCATGTGGCTGTCGACATCCATGTTACCGTCGCATTTAAAATTATAGTCGCATATGAGAAAATATTTTTTAAAATAAATAGTGCAAACACCGTCTCCATACACGGCGAGTAAACAATCACGGCAGAAGCTCCTGCCGGTTTCGAAATAATAATGAGTGAACAGAAGTGTTGCCATGCATGCATGTCATAGCCGATAGGACGACAAGTCAATTGTATCGTCAAACAAAGCAAGTTGCAGCAGGAAGCAGTTGCACCACTAGTCGTCACATCCAATTTCTGATCAAATTAATTGCAGGAAACAGTTAGGATTGAGTTAATGTGTATGAGGCCACTTGCTGCAATTTTAAGCGGCACTAAATCATGTAAACGCGTGTTGTAAGTGTATTATAAAATATATTGTTAGGAATCGGTATAAATATGTTTAGACTTTCAAAAATTAGATGTGCTGAAAACCGAGGGTCCGGCTAGGCAACCAAATGATTCCGTCAAACATGCCCTCGGTGTTCCAGGGCATTTCCTATTTGACGACCAGGTCGTGCACTATTAGTAAAGGTTTTAAATAGCGCGCTATTTGAAATAGCGGAGCCTTTCAAAAAACGCTATGAACGCAATAGCGTGCTAATAGCGTGCTATTTTACAAAATAGCGTTCACTACACATGGTTCAAATTTCAGCATAAAACAACATAGTTCAATAGTTCATACAACCAGAATTTCAGATTTCAGACAACAAGCAATGTCTAGACTATAGAATAGCATAAATAAGGACTTAGAACTTTAGGAGCCAGCCAACAACGATGCAAGCTCAACCAGCTCAACCAGAATCAGATGAACTCGTTGTCATGGCTTCATCATCCAAATCAGAATAAGAACCTGCAGATTGCAGCGAGCAGTCGAGGACACGACGGCGACCAGAGCGCGACGGCGAGCCGAGGACGTGACGGCGACCAGAGCGCGATGGCAACTCGAAGAGGCGAGGAGGCGACGCCGCGACGGCGACCAGCGGTCGAGGGCGAGGGAGCTAGGTAGGGTTCGCTCTGTCGATGCGAGCATGCGAGGGCTATAGCGAGTTAGCGAGAAAAGCCCAAAATAGAATTGTGGGCCGATGTTAATTTTTTCTGAAAAAATAGCGCGACGTGAAAATTTAGCGTCGATACGTGCTATAGCGCGCAATTGCCGAATTTAGCGCGAATAGCACCGTAGCGAGCAAAATATGCATAGCGTAGCGTTTAGCTCCCAAATATGCTATTAGCGCGCTATAGCGGCGTTATAGCGCACTATTTTTTTCATTGCTATTAGTGCACGACCACCCCATCGTGGGCCGGGCCATTTAAATCAGTTCTTCAGTTTCAGGTCTTTTTTAGCAGTTTTCTTTTTTCTGTTTGTTTCTTTTTTTTCAACCTTTTCAATTTTTAAAATATGTTCAGATGTAATATTTTTTAAAATTCAAAATGTGTTTTGTATTTTGAAAATTGTTTAAATTTAAAAATGTTTTCAGTTTAAAAGATATACTCATTAAAAAATTGTTCACTCTCAAATTTGTTTAAATTCAAAAATTATTTATATTCGAAAATTATTCATATTTAATAAATTTACTTAATTTAAAATTATTCACAATAAAAAATTGATCAGATTCGAATAATATTTAATTTTAAAATTTGTTCATATTCACAAATTTATTCAAATGCAAATATTTTATTTTATTTTTCTGTAAAAACTGAAAAAAAAATAGAAGAGAAGAAAACAGGAGAGGTTCTTTGGGCCGGCCCACTTAGCTGAAAGGGGGTGTGCGGGAGCTAATCCCGCACGGCCGCACGACCTGGTAATGAAACAGGAGCACCCGTGTTCCAGGGACTGAAGATTGCCTGCAGTTGAGCAACGATTCAAGCCGCCAACCAGGGCGAAGAATTGGACCACATTATCTAGGGCAACCAGGAGGAGATGCGAACCACGAACTGAAACTGGTATGCAGGCTGGACCGCGAACACCCCGCCATTTGTCAAGGGCTGCTATTTTCTTGCGCATGAACAAGCTGAAATGACCGCAAACGATTCTACGGATCAGTGAATTTGAGCAAACACCAGCGGAGAAACTGAGAAAGGGTGGTTTTGAGGTGTCTCGTCCAGCGGTCCTCCAACGTCGCCTCTTTGACAGTGAGGTTGCGCTTGGTGCAGTGCTTGAAAACCTCCTGCAGAGCCACCATCAGCGCCCGATCAAACAACCATGGGTCACGCCAGAAGGTAGCCAAAGGCCCAAAGCGCCGTCGCCCACATATTTACCATAACATTATTCGAAAGAGATAGTTCCAGTTACAAGCTAATTCAGTGCACTTCCTTCTTGATGCTTGGCCGCTGATCTGTCTCCCTTGCAAAACCGACCCAGAGCCAGAGGCATGTTGTGTGTCCCCTGTACGTGAGCTAGTTTTGCATTATGTTCGCAAGCAATCGAATGTGCAGCTGGATGGCACATTGGCACATGGCGATGCAACCGTATAGCTAACTTTCTGAATAACAAAACAAGCCCTCCACTATTTAGCTAGGGATGGGCATAGTTTTGGTCATGGAAATGAACCAGAAGCAAGACTGGTAGATTATGGGTTTATCATGTACTCACTCCGTTCTAAATTAGGTGACTTTTATTTAGACAAAAGTGGATTTATCAAGATATGCTATAAGTCTAGATACATTCACTTTATGACAAAAGGAAGTCATCTAAAATGGAACGGAGGGAGTACGTGAGAATGCAATTTTCGATTGGGCTTAATTACTGTCACCTTCTACTCGTGCCACTACACTAGTTTTGGTCACGGAAATGCAGTTTTCGTGCGTACTCCCTCCGATTTTAAATATAAAATGTTTAGATTTTTCAAATTTTACGTATATCAATATCTAGACACGTTTATATTTACTCATTTATGTTTACATCTTCTCCCTCAGTTTCAAATTAGTTGAATTGGATTTGTCTACATACGGATTGTATATATACTTGGTTAATGTCTACATACATTTGTATCTAAACAAATGTGTGCCAATTAATTAGAACAGGAAGAGTAGTTGATATGAGAAACACATAAAACATTTTACAATTAAAAATGAAGGGAGTAATTAACATGAGAAACACATAAAACATTTCACATTTTAAAAGGGAAGGAGTACGTACCAGTGGCTCTCCCTGGTCACTCATTTGAGATTCAATTTTCTACAAAAGCGAAATCTGATAACGACGGTAGGCATGAGCGTAAGCATGAATAGCGTTACCCATTGATCTCGTGTGTTACGACCGCTTGAGAGCTCGCATGGGTTTAGCTAGCAAAACGATAAATACAGAGAAGATCGTCTCCACCCCCCGCATCCACAATTGTCAAAAAGTGTGTGCCACCCCCACCCGCGACCGCCCCTCTCTCTCAAATTGCCTCATCCGTCGGTTCGCCGCCGCCCCAACCAACCCTCTAAGCCCCCCACCCACCCCCACTTCTCCGACTCCGGCGACGCATCCCCACCCTCACCAATAAATCAAGTGTTAGTTGCCACCTCGATCTATTCTTGGCGATGTCTCTAAAGACGTTGTGGCAGTGTTGTTAACATTGTCTCAGTGGTGGGGAAGGGTGGAGAGAAGAGGAGAGGGTCAAGAAGGGGAGGGGGACATGCAGTAAACAACGCCCCAGAGCTCACAACTCACAGTGAGAAAAGAAATTTCATTATATCTGTTGTCTTATATCAACGGAAATATGATGTTGTTATTACCATTGATTGTGGTAGGAAAATGAGAGCTGAGTCTTTGAGACAAAGCCATTGTCGTCATGTTGAACTCGTCATAAAGTTAGATTTTTTGTTCATACTCAATATTTTTTTTTGGAGAAAGTTCGCACTCCATCATTAATTAAAGAAAAATCACCTACTTTCTCTCTGCACAATCGTCAAAATAAAATAACAAATCGCCGCAAGAAGATTTCATCGGATGGGTCCGGCCATGGGCTTAATTTATTCCCGACTAGGAGTAGTAAGAAACAGTATCCCATGCTAAAAAGGCGAAAAAGTGGCCCATGCCTGCTCCGGGGGTCACCCTCACGATGATTGCGACTCCTAGACACCGAGAGCGACGGCCCGGCCAACCACGGGCCCACCCCGTCCACCCACTCCGCGTCGAGATTCGCGCAGCGGCGGCAGATCGAACCGCTCATGTCCCTCCCGTCGCGTCGACACAAGACGGCGGCAGCCGAGCATCGTCGTCGTCGTCATATACATCCATCCCCCCTTCCTCCCTCCGTCCAGCGAAATTAAACAAGGACGAAAGCAACCGACGGCGACAGCGGGGCGGGCGGAGAGCACGGAAAATTCGCCGCCGTCGTCGTCTTCGGCGGCCCCGACGCTGCCCTCCTCGTCCTTCCGATCAGCGGCGCGGCTGCTTCCCCCGGCCGTAGAGGTAACTCCGTCCGTTTTCCTCGTCTCTCCCTGATTCCGAGGGCGGTGGTTCGGTCGAATTCGATCGACTGATTAATCGAGTCGGTTCGGCCGGTAGGTCGTCAGCCCGCCGCCACCTACCATGTGTGTGACGTGAGTTCCCTGGGGGACGCTGTATTGAAATTCGGGTTGTTGTAGGCCAAGTTCGTTCTGGTGGCAGGTGGTGTGGGCGGTCCCAGGGGCGACTTCCTGGAAGCAGCAATGCAGGCTCTGCGTCCTGTGGTGGTGAGTCTCGTTTTTTTCTAGATTTGTTTCGTTTCCTGTTTCGTGGTGGTGCTAAAATTGGGCGCCTGTTTGTTTCTTGGATTCAGGGTCTGCGCTGAAGTTGGACCCTGCGTGGCTGTGAGACCTGTGCTGGCTGGATCATGGAGGTATGAGAAAGAGGCTAATTGGGTTTTTACAGATTCTTGAAATTGCTGTGTTCCTCGCGCTAATATGGAAATTCAATGACCAACCAGAGACGCTCGATGTTGCTCTAGCCTGGCAATTCTCTGTGGTCTCTGCTGAGCATGTCCTCCTCGGCTTCGGCTAGCGAGACTTTTGTGGGAGCGAAGAAGAAAGGTTTGCCGAGAAAGATGGGAGGGAAGAAGAAGGCAAGGATGGTGGAGGAGGAGGATGCTCGGCCGCTCTGCAGCGACGCGCTCACCGAGGTCTTCTACAGGCTGCCGGCACGCACGCTCGCGTCCTGCAGGATGGTGTGCAAGTCCTGGATGTCCTTGCTCTCCGATCTGCATTTCGTTCACCAGCACCTGAACCGGGGCCAGCAGAAGCTGCTGCTCTTTGCGAATGACAGAGGGAACGACAGGTCTCTCGCCACGGTGCTCGCGGATGCCAATGGGTACATGTACCAGCTGTCTAGGCCCGCTGCTTCCCGGAGCCTCTTCGTGCACAACTCTTGCAATGGCCTGCTCTGCCTAGGTGACAGTAGAGGGGCGGTGGAGCTGCTCAACCCGACGACTGGTGAGTCTCTTGCGTTGCCGACGCCGGACTACACTGCAGGAAGCAGCCAGTTCTCGTCGTGCAACTGGCACAGCTTGGGGTTTTGCCCGTCAACTAAGGAACACAAAATTGCACATTTTTATCCTGGAGATCTTGGTTCTCTCAAGGCGTGCTGCGAGATTTTCACGATTGGAGGTAGAGCCTGGAGACAAATCGGGAGCCTCGATGGGACGCCCATAGATAGAGGGATGCATGTGAATGGAACCGTGTATTATCTGACAAGGTTCCGTTATGTTGCTTCATCGCGTATCAACTGTTTGAATCTTGAAACCGAAAAGTTTGATGTGCTGATGCTTCCTCCACGCAAGACCTATGGAGGGCACTGTTCTTTGTCTGAGCTCGAGGGAAGGCTATGCTTGTTAGTTGTGGATGGTACGCTTGACGGCCTACCTCGTACAATGGACATATTGATGCTTGACAAGGATGATAAGCAGAGCTGGACTCACAGATACCACATCTCCTTGCCTTTGTTGATGCAGTCATGTTACTTCACTCCAAAAAACGCACTCTTCCATGATGGGAAAATTTGGGTACAGTTGTTTGCTCGGAACCTCTACTGTTATGATCCAAATTCAAATTCTGAAGAGCTGGAGATTGCCTGTCCGGAGTCTGAGTTCCCTTTCAGCACGCATACCTTTGTCGAAAGCATAATCCCCCTGCGCCAAGATTACTTCATCAAATAGATACATTGATGCTGCTGTTCTCCCTTAAATCTTCAGGATGGTCTTACAAAGTTACAGCTGCATAGTTGCTTTTATTTTATTTTCTTTTCATAAACGAAGCTGTTGACTGCCTCAATTTGGCCTATTTACCGCTATTTGTAATTAGGGATAAGAAATGCAAACCTGAATCTGGCTTCTAGTTCTTGTGTTTAGTTCGTAATTTTTTAATGTACCTAAGAGCTTGTAGGCCAAGTTCATGAGAGCATTTCATTCCTTTATATTTTCCTTCGTGAACTGCTTGTGCCATTTCTGATCAATTCAAACTGAAAAGTCATGCACCCATTCAGATGTTTGCTTCAGTATGCTACTCTTTAGGTTTACAACCACAAATTTTATGCTTGTGCCAGTTTGCATGCATCTGACTGGTGACTACTATTATTATTGACTTTGAAAGAAACAGATTCATTGGAAAAGAAAGAACAAACAGCCAGATGTAATTTATCTCAAGTACATATTATAAGAAGACTCAGTATGCTATTTTCTAATCGCAAATTTGTTTGTGATTGACACACAAGCTGTCAGAAAATGTAGATTTCTTTGCATCAGTGTTCTGCTAACTGCTGTGTTTGCTCTTCCAAAAGTGTTACTTACCCCATGTACTGTCAGCTTATTATTTTGAATACTGATGTAACACTGATGACCGGGTTTTAGAATTTTGTGACTTGGTGGCTAATGTGCACATGCGGGATAAATTCAAATACCAAAGGTACTTTTTACCCTTGAACTTGTGATAAACCAAATCACACTTGTGGTTGCCTTCGTATAGCATTGGTGGCCACGATTGGCAGAAGTGTTTACGAGTTCTGCGAGTTCTGTATAGTGTATACACGTTGTGATGGACACTGTTGCAGGCAGGAGACCCTGATGGCTGTGCATTGTGGCTATATGGCTTTGTGCCTAGATGGCTAGATGGATTTTATTGTCGCCAACATGAACACTTGGCTGAGTACAATAGTAATGTTCCAGCTCAAAAAAATAAGGGAAAAATATCAGGCCGTAGATCGGACCACCATCCGTATACCCTGCATCGAGATGTTTTAGTGAAGTGAACTTTTGATTTGGCAAGCTTAGTACTTCGCTGTCCGGCGGAAAAGGATTTGTTAACTCAAAAATACCATGGTGTGGACGAAGTATCTGAAAATTTAAAATAAATTATGCCCATACATATTGGCTTGATACTTTTTTTTATTCATATTGGCTTGATACTTACTCGTGCAAAATTTCAATAAAAATGATTATATGTTGCCTACACAAAAGAGACAAAGTGGGGCTTTATATCAGAAGAAGCACCACATGGAACATGTTTAGTTAGCTCGAAACACTGAGAGTCGTGATAATTAGTAGTTGGTTTTGTTTTTTGGTATCTAAAAAATGAGATAGTGGCCTTATATACAAAACCTAAGGGAGTAAATCAACATCAAAATATGAACCTAGATAACGAGAATGATATTTAAGGTAAAGACCGAACAAATTTGATGGTCGTTGCAGTTCAAAGTGAGTGGACCGTGTCACCACCGATGGGGTATGAATTGTCACAAGTCTGAGCAATTCAAGTCCTCAATGATTTGCGTTGCAATTTTTGAAGGATTCACATCCTAACAAAAATTCTGATTGTGATTGTTCGACTTGTAGGATCAAATGTCAAAAGAAAATTTTCTAATAAATCATTTGCACTATATTCTTTAGGAAATATAACATTCACTAATACCTCTTTTTCGGATTATTTATCTTTTTATGTTATGATGAAATTAAATAAGTTTTTTTTGCATCATACGAATTTTAATTTATATCAAATCTTATATAAAGATTAAAGTGGACATGACATTACAATTCTGTGATTTTTTAAATCATGTGAAACAAAGGGGCCCTTCTTCCTTTGACTTTCTACGCTAGGACGTGTCTTTGAGGGGACGGAGAGGCGCAAAGTCATCGTCGTCTGCTGGTGGACCCGTGAGAGCATCGAACCGACGAACACACGCAACGGCTGACACTCACCGGCCACCATCGCCATCGCAGTCGCTGCGCCCGGGTTCGCCGGCGGCGAGGGAGGATGGGCTGCTCCATCTCGGGGCTCAACGCCCTCTACGACGCGGCTACCGGCGGTGGCGACGTGTGGATCAACGACCGCCGCTTCCGCGTCCTCCGCCAGATCGGCGAGGGCGGCTTCGCCTTCGTCTACCTCGTCAAGGAGCACGAAGCCTCCTCCGACGCCGCCCGCGGCAGGCACCCCTCCCACATCTCAGGTCCCCATCTGATCCCGATCCCGAACTACTTGCCTCGTGGCGACCTCTCGCCTCCGTGTTTTGTGTGTCTGTTCCTTTCCATTTTGTGTCGATTCCGTGAATTCCTTTCCATTTCTTAAGCCGACGAATGCATCCCTGCTACTAATATTGTCGTGCGAGGGTTTAAGTTTTGAAATTACGCCGATTGTTGTATGTACGTACCTGAAGTTATTGTTCTCATTGGTGCGTGCGTGAAACTGCGAAATCTAGGAGGTTTTTATAAGGCTCTGATGCTGCCATGCTAATGGATGTTCAGAGGACGGGACATATGCTATGAAGAAGGTTCTGATACAGAGCAAGGAACAACTGGATCTGGTCAAGGAGGAGATCCGCGTTTCATCCTTGTTCAACCATCCCAATCTACTGCCGCTTCTTGACCATGCCATAATAGCAGTTAAGGTAATACAGTACAGTATATGTTTTGCACAGCCACTTGCAATAGAATCTCGAATTGTCTACTCTATGCAAGATTTAAGAAAATCATGTTGAAGCTAGGCAAGTTTGTTGAGCTCAATAAGTACTGTAAAAAGTGAGATATATATTCTATGTCCGAGCTATATTTATTTGATGACTACAATCTAGATATAATACCTCCATTCCAAATTAATTGAAGTTCTAGGTTTCTCCTAAGTCAAACTTCTTTAAGCTTGACAAAGTCTATTGAAAAATGTATTAACATTTACGATACCAAACTAGTTTATGAAGAGTCGTCATAAAATGTTTTCCCGTGATATAGATATTTGGTGTTGTAAATTTTAGCACGTTTTTCTATAAACTTGTCCAAACTTAGAGAAGTTTACCTTAGGACAAAGGTAGAACTTCAATTAATTTGGAAAGGAGGGGGTAGCAACTAAAATGAAGTGAGTAATGTGTTAGCCTGCATAACATCTTATAGACAACTTGATGTTAATTATTTTCTATCATCATACCTTTGAAGGTACATTTCGTGTTGAGATAACTTACATGATACGTATAGAGTACACAGGGAGATTGGAGCCATGAAGCCTACTTGCTTTTCCCAGTCCATTTGGATGGTACTCTGTTCGACAATGCTCAAGTCATGCAGTCTAGGAAGGAATTCTATTCGGTAGTCGATATTTTGCGAATATTCCAACAGGTTGGTTTTTTATACTGGACAATAGTATCAGTATTCAGTATACTGTTTCTTTATGATTTTGTGGTGATATCCGAAACCGTCTTGAGCTTATTTCTGTTCGTGATTTTATAATTTATTGAGTTCGTGTTCAGTATTGGCCAATTTATTGTCATGTTATGTTTCCATAATTTTTCTGAAGAACAAGCTGTTGCGCAACTTCAGTGCTGTTGTAGACTACTCTGCATTAAATTATCTTGTGTAGTACTCCTCAAACTTTGTCTTGCATAGTTGTGTTGCATTCTATGCTAGGAGTAGAGTGCAGTCACAGGTGAGGACCCACTTTATTTTCTTACTCCTATCGTAGCATTGATTGAAAATGCACATTACATACTAAGTTGAAGTAAACATAATTCTAGATTATCCTCCCCATACAATTGCATAGTTAATCTTGACATCTTGCATCTCCCTTTGTGTACTAATATATTTTTACCAACAGCTCTGTGAAGGACTGAAGCACATGCACACTTTTGATCCACCATATGCCCATAATGATGTCAAGCCTGGCAATGTTCTTATAACCCGTCGAAGAGGACAAGCACCTCTTGCAACTTTGATGGATTTTGGAAGTTCACGGCCTGCAAAAAGTAAAATCCGTTCCCGTTCTGAAGCATTACGGTTACAGGTTTGTCTAAGCTCCATGGCCTTTTCATGAGAGAGCTCTTTTTGATAGCATATTGGCTTTTGGTTTTCATATAATCCTTTAGGAACTTCGGCCATTGTCCAGTAACAATAATATTGTATTCACCTTTCAGATAGATAATTTATTAGGAAAGCTCTTCTATTCTAGCGTTATTTTTATGTTCCACGGTACTGACATCTTGGCAAAACCTAAGAAATTTGACTATTACTTTATTCTTTCCTTCAGAGTGAGTAAATAGTCTAAACACTAATACTTAGAAGTTAAATAGTGCCAGTCTAAAGTCTAAACACTACTGATGTGTACCTTGCTTTGGCGCAGGAATGGGCGGCTGAGCATTGCTCTGCTCCTTTCCGCGCGCCTGAATTGTGGGATTGCCCAAGTCATGCCGATATCGATGAGAGGACAGACATCTGGTCACTAGGATGCACTCTTTATGCCATCATGTAAGTTCCTTTATGGCATGTTGCATGATTAAACTACTATGCTTGATGCTCTTGTTGATTTTTGAGTTAGACTGTTAGTATGATTCTCAATTAGTTTTGTGGTGTGCCAACGCTCCAAGTTCCCAACTGCTTCGGTGCAGAATTCATTGGTACATTTATAATTTATTACAAGTTACTTCAGCTTATTAACAGACTGGAATTCAGCACAACAAATGATCATGCCATCAACTTACAATGTGAAGATTAACTAACGATGAAAGTAATTATGAATCATGACTCGTGAATTGGATTAATTACTGCTTAAAGATAACTCAATTTTGTAGAGCTTTCAGCTAACATATTTTCCAAAGTTCCTCAAGTTGCAATCAAACTATCTTGGTCTTGGAAAAGTCGTGAATGAGGTCAACTGTAGACTGTAATTACTTGATAAATCACTGATGTCCACATTTACTTTTTCGTAGGTACTATGGTGTTTCTCCCTTTGAGTATGCTCTTGGTGAATCTGGAGGAAGCTTGCAGCTGGCAATTATGAACACACAAGTAAAGTGGCCAGTGGTACCAAGTCCCTACCCTGATGCACTTCACAAGTTTGTTACCTGGATGCTCCAGCCACAGCCTGCAATGCGCCCTCACATCAATGACGTACTTCTGCATGTTAACAAGCTTGTGGAAAAATTCTCAACTTAAGCCAGAGTGCATATTATGTTCAGATTTGTCTTCTTCATACAACTGCAAAGGAACATGTTGTTAAACGTCAATTCATGCTGGGGTTATTCTTTGAAGTGGGCTCAGTGTTAATTCTTTATGTAACTGTCAGATTGTTACCGACATGTTGCATAACTCTTGGAAGTTATGTTACCCATCTTGTACAAAAATGTTCAGTGAATACATGTGCTCCATGCCTTTGCGTTCCTACTCCCCCAGTGTTAGGTTTAATCTTGATTCCATGTAACTGCATTGTTCATTTTGTTCCACTCAATATAAAGAAATACTAGGTAAATCTGGCGCGGCGTCTTGCCGTGATATTAGGGCATAAATGTTGTACGTGTGTTGCATTGTGCTGTAAATAGTTAGGATTTTTCTTTGGTGGTCATTATGATAATTTGTTTGATAAATTTCAAAAAAATGATAATTTGTTTGATTTTTTGTCGTGGATACATTTGGAGATATTATTCACTTTAAATCATTAATATTTTGTTGTTTGTTTGTCCAAATTTGGTCAAATTTTAAATTTTGCAAATGTGTTTCACTGTGGCATAAATAGTGAGGATTTTTTTGGTGATCATTCTGATATTTTTTTCGAATTTTTCTGGTGGATGGATTTGGAAATATCATTTTTTTGCAAATGATAATCATTTCCTGGATTTTTTTCAAAAAAAACCCTGTAAGCCCTTACAGGCGTGGCCCACCGTGACGTCTCGCTGACGTTAGCGGTGGGTGAGCCTGGCCGCGACGGTGACACGCTCGCCGGCGGCGAATCCTGGCGAGGCAGGCCGCGCGAGGCGTCGCGCTGGATGCGCGCAGACGCGGGCTGCCTGGTAGCGGCGGCGCCGCTGGCTATTGGTCGCCGGTGTGGCACGGGCGGCGTGCGCACGTGGCGGCGACCCCCAAACACGGCGCGGACGAATTCGTCGTGGAGGTGGCGCCTCGGCGTCGGATTTTCGACGAGGAGGCGGAGGACTCGGCGGCGCCTCCCCCGTCCCCGTGGATCTGACCGGGGAGGCGCA
Organism: Poa annua; assembly: GCA_026929855.1. Taxonomy (NCBI): domain Eukaryota; kingdom Viridiplantae; phylum Streptophyta; class Magnoliopsida; order Poales; family Poaceae; genus Poa; species Poa annua. Next base: position 72,150,320 of record CM049432.1, on the reverse strand, counting down.
CACCGGTGGCTGCTGCGCGGGAGAGAGGAGAGGGAGGGGGACATGCGGGGCACATTTGTGAAAAAGCCCGCAAACTTTTGCCGATTTACATTGAGGTCCTTCCACACGTTAAATCCTAGACCGCGAGGCACGGACTCGGTCTTTCGGACACTTTTCTGCAAAACGATCGCGGGGACCGTTGATAAGGGAGAAAAGGAAGCTGGCTGTGTCAGGCAGCACGTTTCCAAACACATGTTTTCTTGTGTTTCCATTGTTCGTGTGTGAGTAGAGGTGGAAAAAAGAGCTGAAAGATTCAGCTCCAACACCCAGGCTCTTACAATGTTTTTGGGTATCATCTACCCACTACAAATTAATTTAAGTTCTAGCTTTGTCCTAAGTCAAACTTATGTAGTGATGAATATGAAATTAATTCCGTGTTCTAAATGTTTTTTTCTATAGAGTTGGCGAAACTTAAAAAGAAGATTGACTTAGGACAAAGCAAGAAGTTTAATTAGTTTGGAACAAATAAGATACTTAACAATGTCAACAGTGGCAGTGGTAACTGTGTTGAACCAAGAGTAAACAATGTTTACAAATTTGTTTGGAACTTCTTGTCCACAATACCCAATAGAATGCAGATACACCATGTCAACTAAGTTGCCACAACATATTACACAGACGATGTCAACGCATCATGAATCAACTAATCCTTGCTAGAACGAGCAAACTTATTGTGTTCTCTCTTTTATACAAATGACTAAATGAGGATCTACGGAAAAAAATACAAATCAACTTTGTATATGATGGCACAAGCAGCTTCCATGTTTGACACGGAGAATGATCTTATCTAGTGAATTTAGTGCCTAGGGTGATGCATCCTCCTGTAGGCAACACAGTATATAATTCTTCAGTTAAGCATCCAATAACCTACAGATTAATCTTCATGATCATCTTCGCCTTCAGAATCTGTTCGATAATAGGTAGATAAGAAATCAATATGCTTCTGCATAACAAACAAAGAAAATGGGCAAGAAAAGAATCAGAATCACTGACCGGACCGAACATCATCACCGACACGTCCTCTCGATTGGATTTGTTTGACTAGCATCCGGTAAATAAGTACCCACCAGTATATGTGAAGGACTAGAAGTGAGAACAGGAGACTGTTGAAAAGATAGTAGTATACCGAGCTGTAAAATTCTTTTTTCTCCTTTTCCAGGATCACTGCTACTTCATAGCTGAAAAAAAACGAGATAAGCAAATCAAGCAACAGAATGCGCTGAAAAATTTAGTGGCATAATGCTGCTTTTGAAACAAGTCGAGTGGTATAAGATGCCAGAGGAACCTACAAACTGGGATAGATGTTTACCTTGTGCTTCTTAGGATCCAGAAAGGGAAAATTATTAGCCGAAGTAGGATCCACGAAGCCACAAAAAGCAGAAATGCAACAACAGCTAGCCCCTCACAGCTACTATATTTGGCCATCTTTCCTATCTCTAGGAATATATCACTTGCATCATGGACGGCTAAAATGACCGAGCCAGCACGAGATAATCTGTTCGGAAAATAGCAATAACATTCAAGACCTGGCCACACTGTGCATCATTATGGTATAGGAGGGCAATTACACTCATCTACATACCTGCAAATATAGGACATAACAACTAGAACAACAGTTGCCACATGGTGAGACATCGAGACTCCAAAGTCCTTGCGCCTTGTTTCCCAGAACAGAAGAGCAAAGATGGAATATGTGTAAAATCCGGCGGCATACATGTATACAGCCTTAAGCTTCAGTCTGGTAGAAAGAAAAACACACTATTGAAGCTTCTTGGGTAAAGCTATTTTGCAATAATGAACAAAAGGTATTGTTCCTCCCACTTACTTCATCTTTTGATCAGGCCAGAGCTGCTCGCCAGGCCCTACCCAGAAGTATCTGGTATTTGTAAACCATGGCTCATTGTATGTAACAGATAATGAAAGCACTTCTGCAGAAAGGAAATAAACAAATTTCCATGCCGACTCCTTAAATTTATTGATTCTCTTTCTCCTTTCTTCTGTTTCGGCAAGCTTGTCATATCCTTTTCCAAATATAAGTCTCCTTGCTAATCCCTGTAAATATAGTGAGATGAAAGGACAATAATATAAGATATGTAGTGGAATAGTCAAATAGCATGAACACTACATAGCTACAAATACAATCAGTCATGACTGCGCTATTCTTGGAAATAGTTTGCTCAGTGTACAGATGAAGTGTGACATCACACAAATAAACACACCGGCAAGCTCACGTAACAAGACAAGTGATGGCACAAAACTGATCTGTTCTAGCTTACTTCAGTTCCTCTCTTTACAGTAGACACTAGAAAATGCAAATTCAAAAGGGCAGTGCTATGGAGGATTTGGGGCAAAATTCCCCGCCTCCATAGAGCGACACGTGTCCAATCATCCTACCCCAAAAAATCCCGCAATTGCTTCACTGAAGCAAAAAAAAACGCCGAAAAGTAGAACTTCTGGCCTCCACCAGACAAAATAAAAGTGAAGCTAGACCTAGCCGGCAGCATCGCCGACCTCTGTTGGTAGCGCCGCCGACTGTCGCTTGCAGCATCTCGTCTCCGCTTGGTAGCACCGATGCACGCAGATGGCAGCACCGTCAATAGCATGTGATAGCATCGCCAACCCGCCGGACTGACGCTGGCAGCACCACTGCCCAAGGCTAGTAGAATCGCCGGTCGCCTGTGGTAGAACCGCCAACCACCGCAGGTAGCATCATCGACAGCACTTGCAGCATCCGAATCCCGGCTTGCAGCGGCGATGCCACTCCTCGGAACATGGACACCCTTGCTTGGTATCACTGACGACTTTTGCTGGGCAGCACCTCTGCCTGCTGATGGCAGTACCAACGGTCAACGCTTATTGAAGGTGAGCAGCTGGCCGAGCCTGGCCATGGACCATGCCAGCTCGGCAACAGAGATGTACCTGTTGCCGTCGCAGTCGAAGGCCTAGAACACCTCCAGCAGCTGCGCCTGGTCCACGAGGCACTGCGCATGGGCCGTGAGGATGGGGATGATGGCTCACGCCAGCTCATCAAACTCCACGGTGCCACTGCCGTTTGCATCGATGGCGAGGAGGAGGGTACAGGAGTCCAGTCCATCAAGCTGAGACCTGGGTGGGCCCATGGGGAGTGGGGACACATGTCATGCTGTGGAAGCGGAGGATGCAGTGGTCATCCCTCCGGCTGAAAGGTAGTGTTTGGATTCCCAAATACTTACTTTCCATGTGCCTATCACGAATGGAAATTGATTGTGGGTGAAGATACTCATAAAATTGTGATGAAATTTTGTTTTAGTTTCCTTAATGTAGGGCCACCTTTAGCAATATAGACTCATAACCATCGGAAATTGTGATGAAATTTTGTTTTACTCTTCATACAATAAACTAGTAAATATTTAACATGAGTTACTGCATGTAATGCAACAGTGGATAGGTGCAATCATATTATGCTACTGCAAACAAGTTAGATTAAAATTTTCGAATTACCATCTCAGTGGCAAATGCTAAAACCATGGGAATAAATCTGGTGATTACTGGAGTCTAGATGGTTACAGAGATTTTATAAAAATCTTATATGCAAGGAGTGGAAACATCATCAAATCAGTGCCGGAGTGCCCTTTCAAGATTATCACTATGCAAATTGCATCTGAAGCAATCTATCAATACTCAGAGTCTGAGCTTAGAAAAGAAGTAAGATATAAGTAACAATGAAATCAAGAGCAGAGCTGCAGCTAAGTTAAATAAGAAAGGATGCTATTTGCTTCCAGTACAATACTGCATGTTTTATATTTTTCTACACAAACTTGGATAATGGCATGTCCTGCCTCACAACAGATTCACTAGCAATATAGCACCAGACCCACATCATATTAATCAATAATATCAGTAACTGAAACAGAAGCCAGAAGCCAGAAAATCACACAATTTACAACATGAAGATGCTTAAAACTACCATCTTCAAACATAGAGGAAACAAGTGGCATATAAAAACGTGTGTACGATCTGGTCATGATAAAAGTCCCTTCACAAAACGCTTAAACGCATGAACACCGCTCTTTACCAAACCCAATCCAGCACAATCCCAATCAAAATGCAGTACATTGTTACGGTGCTTTACTTGTGGTTTCTACTTTCTACTACTTCCCATCTGTTGAGAGTTTGCTACATATGATTCGACATGGTTACAGATACTCACATCAGTATAACAAATTGATATGTCAGATTCATGGTTACAGAAACTGTTATCCACATCAATAATTCAATTCTTTTGAAGGGGTGATCTGCTCCGACCATAACTGATCCATGAACGAGGAGGACTGCCAGTGCTAAAGCAAGAAACTCAAGGGGAATGCTTATCTGCAGCTTAGCACGGGCATTCCGGATCCAATGAACAGCTAGACCGAAGAGAGAAGGAAGCAGACAAACAATTTACCTCGAAAACGAATCGGTCGAGGAGGAAGCGCAAGGCGGGGAAGAAGGCGACGAGGATGGGGAGCACGACGTAGTCGCTATACGCCGGGTAGGACTCCGCCTCCCAGTCGACCTGCGACGAAGACGAATAGGATCCCGTGAAGAGCTCCACGAGCGCCGCCATTGCAGGCAGAGGGAGGAGATCCAAATCCAAGAACCTGAGCGACCCCTGGGTGGTTCTTGGATCCAAAACGCACGGAATGGACGCGCCGCCGATCCAAGAAACCTAGGAGCGGTTCCGAGCTAAGGAGAAGGATGTGAGGTCGACGGGAGCAGGGAGACGGCGACAAGGAGAGATTTTGGGGGTTGGCTGGCTCCGTGGCTGGAGCTGAGCAAGAACTATACTAGTACTATAGTATATCGTCTTTGCTGGTGGGAATTACTAGGAAGGGGAATCAGGGATGATGAACTGGCTGGCGCCCTTTTCTGTCCGGGAGTAGACGAATTATTTGCAGCTGGGTTGGTTGGGTAGAAAGATTAGATCTGAACGTCAGCTTAATATTTTATCTTTAGTGGCGGCATCAGTTTCAAAGCAGCCACGAGATCTCCATCTCCCGTGCTGCGGAACAAAAACAATGGGGATAAAATCCTCCTTGTCTCCTGCTGGTTTGCGATTGGCCAATCTCCACGTGAGGTCGTGGCCGAGTATGTAGGTTTCGCAGGATTAACTGTGGCAAAAATTCGTGGAATTTAAACGTAGAGAGCTCTTTTTAAGAGATTCTAAACCCAAAAAACGTGGTCAACGGGGAAAATTATCCCTCGCTTGATTTTATGTTGTTAGTTAGATGAGATGGCTTGTTTATTCGAGTATGCCTCGGTGCAGCCATTTAGGCGCAGCTGGACTCGAATCCGCGGACCGACTAGGCGCGCACTCGCAGTCTCTGCCACTGGGTTAGTACTCAGTTCAAAAGATTCTAGTAAACATGAAAAGTAAAATTTAGAGAGTTAGCACATGATAGTTTCTCATGTCGATAATGGGATTCTTAACCATGCAACGAGATATCCATCTCACGTGTTGTGAGAAAAAAAGGCTGACATTCAAAATTTCAATTTGGCTTATAGGAGAACTTTTGAAAGAGGCGTTTTGTTTTGTAGGTCGAGCTACATGTATTTCTCTCTCTTAAAAAATGAATTAAGATGACACTTTCAAGTTTTTTTAATGTTCCTAAATGTTGATAATGATTATTTTCCACCCGTGTGTAAAATATTAATGTGAAATATTATGTATTTTGTGTTGTGTAAAAATGAAAAAAATTCAGGATCTGGGTGGTGAATAGTGTAGATTTCACTCTATGTCAGGAATTTCATTTTCGTGTAGGCCGAAATACAAAAAAAATGAATTGCAAGTTTGCAACCTTAGATAAGTGATTTCACACCTCTATGGTTTTTCTCGAATTGAGGTGTCATGATTCCTGAATTCTTACAGAAATCAAAACCACACGACAATTTTCAAAGTGTCGTTTGGATGTCACGTAGGAAAACACAGGAATTGTAGACATAAAAAAATACCATAGAAAACTCTTATGGAATAGCTATCCCATAGGATTTTCAAAGGAATCCGAATTTTATATTCCTTTCTTAAAACTCTTATGGAATAGCTATCCCATAGGGTTTTCAAAGGAATCCGAATTTTATATTCCTTTGTTCCAAACAACACCATAAAAAAAATTCTTGTAAGATTCCTATCCTCCTCCGAAATTCTTAAGGAATTCCTTTGCTCCAAATGGGGCATTGATGTCTAGATACATCCACTTTTAACCAAACTTGAGAAAGTTATTTTAGGACGGAGGGAGTAATTTTTCACCCCATGATAGTTTTAATCTGAAGAATTATTTCTTATTGGTGGGAATAGTGTGCTACAAACTTAAACAAGTATATATGTCTTAACAGCTTAAAAGAAAGAATAAAGTACTTTCTAAATTTCATGACTTCTATTTGTCCACATCACGTGGCTAGTCATTTAGGTCTTGTTAGATTCAAAGAAATCTTGTAAGATTCTGATAGGATTTTATTCCATAGGATTTTTTCCTTTCCTAGTGGTTTGATTCATATTATTGGTTCCTATAGGAATTTTTCCCATAGGAATTTGTGTACTACTTCCCATAGGAATTCTAACATCCACTCCAATCTCTTTTTACAATTCCTTTGGTGAAATCAAACAAACTTTGATACAAGTGTACATGACATAGCAATCCTATACATTTACTATTCCTATGACTTTCCTATCCTATGAATCAAACAAGCCCATAATTTAGAATGGAGTGAGTATGTTTGGACGGGTGCATGTGAGTATACAAATGTTCTGGGTACTCAAATTCGTACCCTCTCGATGAAAAATACACTCGAGCAATTATCTATCGGTCTAAATTAGATGATTTATATGTGGTCACATGTATCTAAACATATTATATGTCTAAACAACAATGCACATGTGGACACATGTGAATGATCTAATTTTAAACGGAGGGAGTACTTGTAGCCAGCTTGTGCCCACTCGAGTATGCGTAGACAAAACATGGTAAACTTTTCATCACCATCAATATAATGAATTGAACAAATTTTAAACCTAGCTAGCTCTATTCAACTGACTAGAAAAGAAACACATCGATCCTCGCATGCATGCATTCACTACGGGACTAACAGGCCAGCCCGACGGCATTTGCCGCTGGGCTAAGGCCGTCGGCGTGTAATCCATCGGGCTCACGCTGTTGCCGTCGGCGTCGCAAATACCGTCGGCCTTACAACTAGGACGCCGATAGCAATGCCGTTGGGCTCATAGATGGCTCTACCAAAAAAAATTCAAAAAAATTTTTTTAACTTTTTTTATTATTATTTTAACTCCAATTTAGTCATATATTTAATCTCATATCACACACTTAATCATAATCTTAGCTGAAACTATCCACTCACACACTTAATCATAATCTTATCTCAAACTATCCACTCACACACTTAATCATAATCTTACCTCAAACTATTCACCCTTAGTCAAACTTTCCAGACGGTCACCCATCCATAGAGTGCTCCAGGCTAAGCACGCTTAACTATTGAGTTCTATTTAAATGAGATTCCAGTTGAGATGTCATACCTTGTTACTATTAGTATGATAGCAATCATATTAACCCTCATCTGAGATATTATACTTTTTAATCTTTCAAATTTCAAAAATAAGATTTGAATGAACAAAATAACTATGTTTAATACTTGAATAATAATAATAATTAATTATTTTATTTTTGTTTTGTCTTTTCCGTTTAATAAGAAATAATTCATATCTTCATATTGATATATCAGAATTTAATAAATAAAATGTCTATGTCGATCATAAAAATGAGAGGAATCCAAATATGACATTCATGCCATCATTTTCATAATGAATGATGTATCTTAAAACAAACAAGAACTAACATAAATCAGCATAAAGTAAATTAAAGAGGCGAATTTAGATAGAAAGCAAGAAAAATCCTCATATTAAGTAATTATCCATAAAATATGTTCTACTCTTTGTGAAAATTAAATGGGTGTCATTTTGGACCATATTTTATGTACTTGCTTTTAGAAAAAAGACATTTTTGACACTTAAAAAATGGCAAATGATATTTCTAAAAACAATTTTGAAAATCGCTTCGGTGACGTTGTTTCCCATACCATGACGCACATATGTGCTGAATATGGGCACTTTATCACAAACTATGACATGATAATGGTCATACATTGGTCATTTTTCTTCAAACGTATGCATGTTTATAGATGTTTGACATTTTTGTGAAGTTCCGTTTTGAAAAGTTTGCCAAAAATCAAGTTTATCATTTTTCCTATTAACTAGTACACGTAAAAGGACTCCATGCCAAAGGGTTTCTTTTTATGAGTACTTTTTCATATTTTTCCATTTCTTTCAAAAAAGATCAAAATGGAGAGCATGGCTATTCATAAAAAATGGTCGATTTTTTCAAAACTATTGACGGATCTATATTGTAACCACTACTTGCGTACCTTAAAATTATTTTTTGTAAAAACTTCAGAGCAAAATATCACACAATTATAGTTCAAATTTGAATTATTTCCGGAAAATTGACATAAAGTCAATTAAAGAGGCGAATTTGGATAGAAAGTAAGGAAAATCCTCATATTCAGATATTATCCATAAAATTTGTTCTACTCTTTGGGAAAATTAAATGGGTGTCATTTTGGACCATATTTTATGTACTTGCTTCACAAAAAAAGTCATTTCTGACACTTAAAAAATGAAAAATGAAATTTCTAAAAAGAATTTTGAAAATCGCTTCGGTGACGTTGTTTCCCATATCATGACACACATATGTGCTGAATATGGACACTCTATCACGAACTATGACATGATAATGGTCATACATTGCTCATTTGTCTTGAAACCTATGCATGTTTATAGATGTTAGACATTTTTGTGAAGTTTCGTTTTGAAAAGTTTGCCAAAAATCAAGTTTATAATTTTTCCTATCAACTAGTACACGTAAAAGGACTCCATGCCAAAAGGTTTCTTCTTTTGAGTACTTTTTCATATTTTTCCATTTCTTTCAAAAAACGGTCAAAATGGAGAGCATGGCTATTCATCAAAAGTGGTCGAATTTTTCAAAACTATTGACGGTTCTATGTTGTAACCACTACTTGTGTACCTTAAATTTATTTTTTTAAGAACTTCAGAGCAAACTATCACACAGTTGTAGTTCAAATTTGAATAACTTCCAGAAAATTAACATAAAGTCAATTAAAGAGGCGAATTTAGATAGAAAGTAAGGAAAATCCTCATATTCAGATATTATCCAAAAAAAATGTTCTACTCTTCGGGAAAATTAAATGGGTGTCATTTTGGACCATATTTTATGTACTTGCTTCACAAAAATAGTCATTTCTGACACTTAAAAAATGGAAAATGATATTTCTAAAAATAATTTTGAAAATCACTTCGGTGACGTTGTTTCCCATACCATGACACACATATGTGCTGAATATGGGCACTTTATCACAAACTATGACATGATAATGGTCATACATTGCTCATTTGTCTTGAAACATATGCATGTTTATAGATGTTTGACATTTTTGTGAAGTTTCGTTTTGAAAATTTTGCCAAAAATTAAGTTTATCATTTTTCCTATTAACTAGTACACGTAAAAGGACTCCATGCCAAACGGTTTTTTTTAGTACTTTTTCATATTTTTCCATTTCTTTCAAAAAACGGTCAAAATGGAGGGCATGGCTATTCATCAAAAGTGGTCGAAATTTTCAAAACTATTGATGGTTCTATGTTGTAACCACTACTTGTGTACCTTAAAATTATTTTTGTAAGAACTTCAGAGCAAACTATCACACAGTTGTAGTTCAAATTTGAATTACTTCCGAAAAATTGACATAAAGTTAACTAAAGAGGCGAATTTAGATAGAAAGTAAGGAAAATCCTCATATTCAGATATTATCCATAAAATTTGTTCTACTCTTTGAAAATTAAATGAGTGTCATTTTGGACCATATTTTATGTACTTGCTTCACAAAAAAGTCATTTTTCACACTTAAAAAATGGAAAATGATATTTCTAAAAAGAATTTTGAAAATCGCTTCGGGCGACGTTGTTTTACATACCATGACACACATATGTGCTGAATATGGACACTTTATCACAAACTATGACATGATAATGGTCATACATTGCTCATTTGTCTTGAAACTTATGCATGTTTATAGATGTTTGACATTTTTGTGAAGTTTTGTTTTGAAAAGTTTGCCAAAAATCAAGTTTATTATTTTTCTATAAACTAGTACACGTCAAGACTTCATGCCAAAGAATTTCCTTTTTTTTAGTATTTTTTCATAATTTTTTTTGAATGTAATCTAATTTTATGAGAAAAACTGAAAAACTGTATAGTGAGCCGTCGGGCTCACAATGTAATTAGATGGACGCTGACGGCACTGTAAGCCCGACGGTGGCCGTCAGACTCACTAAATAAACGCCGACGGTAGTGCGAGCCCGACGGTGGCCGTCGGTCTTACAACTAGGACGCCGATGGTTTTTTTGTTTCGTCGGTTTCACGTTGTGACGCCGACGGCCCCCCGTCGGCGTTGAAATGGCCGTCGGGCTGGGTTGTGTTTCCCGTAGTGATTACACACACGTACAAGTAGGATCGTCATCTCGCGCCCACCGTCTTCTTGGCGACCGCCTTGGCCCACAACTTGAGCTTCTCCTTCATGTCCTCGTCATAGCTCCGCGGCTTGCCCCCGCGCCGGAGACGCGCGTCCTCCTCCCGTCGCGACGCCATGATCATGTCCACCGGCACCACGTTCTCCAGGAACGCCTCGAAGGCGCGCAGGTGCTCCGGCGGCTTGCCTCCGCCGTCGTCGGAGCAGCCCGCGTCCGGCGGGGTGCACTTGAAGCCGGCCATGGCGATCGCTTCGACGGATGGCATCCTCGCATCCGCCACCGTCGTACGCTGCCGGTGAACGACCCGCTTCTTGATCCTGTCCTCCTCCTCGGCGCCGCACGTCGTCCTGGTGGCAACCGTTGGCATCGTAGAGATATTGGCGTGTTGCGTGTAGGTGTAGCTGCATCTGCATGCATCCCATGTTTTGCTCGCAAGGTCCGTATTTATATAGAGACTATATGCAGGCACCGCGATGGATCGATCGACCTATCGTATCGGTCAAAACAATTGGCAAGAATTTGAATTGTATGAGAGTACGGAGATGACCCTCCGACTCCAACTGGATGTGTCACGGGCGATCGATCGAGCTTGACGAAGGGCTTTCCTCTGCACACACGCAGTGCTGGCGTGCGGCGTGCCTACGTCGGTTCGTGCGTGCGTGCGTGTGTGCGTGCATGGGTTTCTTCCGGATTCCGGACGTGGTTCATGTGAGCTCGACCGAGACCGGCCTCTGACCAGCATATATATGCGTTCTCTCGATGCGTTGCGTCCATGGTCATGCACGCACGCTTACGACGGCGCACACGCTCGCATGAGCTGTGCCGTCCGCATATTGATATTGTTGGAGGGCTGTGTAATAGTCTCGGTCTCGTCTCCCGGAGCTCCATCTTGCACGGGTGAGCCTTGACTTACACGTGTGTGTGAAGATTGGAAAGGAAGCACTTTTGGATATCAAATAGTACTCTATATGCATCCATCAATCCATGCGATGCGGCAACTCCGATACGAGTACTTGAGTAGATCCTAACCTAGTTGTCGCAACCCCGCAGCTTGCATATCCTTCTTTGGCAAGGACTAGGAGCATCACGTATGTGTGAACACGAGCTAGGGTTTGACTTCTGACTCGGTGGTGCTTGCAAAAAGGTCACTAGAATCTGTTGACCGGTCAGCCTGGTCAAGCATGTTTAGAGCATCTCCCACCGGCCGTGTGCAAATTCGGCCTCCAAACAATATATGTTTTGTACCCTAAGTCCATGCAAGCCATGCACATTGATCAATGATCATTCGATTAATTTTATTTTGAAAGTAAGTACATATAAACATTACAATTATTTGGATTACATAAAAATATTCAAAGTACATAACTCATATTTAAATACACCGATTTCCCATGAAGGTCCATATATGCTCAACTATATCATAAAGTAGTTGGGTGTGGCTTGTTGGTCTCGACTACTTCGATGCATCACAAGAAAGTTGATCTCATGTTGCACATATTTTTCTCGTAGGTGGACATGTTCTCTAGGCTTCTCAAAATCATGTGTGAAGAAGCCACCCCTTCTCACTCGTCCTACAAAATCATGTTGTGTAAGATTACACAACAAGTCATCACCTGTCACAATGCCTCTGGATCCCACATCATTGCAGCTGCACCGAAAAAACCTAAAAGAGCTTGGAGAACTCCAAATGCCCTCTCAACATATTTTCTAACCGGTTCTTGTGCAGCGGTAAATTTTACCATTTTCTGACATGTCTGATTGCTTATAGTCTTCACAAAACTTGCGCATCGAGGAAGATTCCATATGCAAGATAGTATCCATTGTGTAGTCATGACCGTTGACGGTGTAGTTTAGCGACGGAGACAGGGGGCGGCAGGGCCCCGGCGCGTGCCCCCTTAACATGCAGAAATTTTCAAAAGACTGCCAGATTTATTTACCAAAAACACCTCCAATTGTCAAATTTGTGTACTCCGACCCTCCCTAATTTTTTTCCTGGCTCCGCCCATGGTGTAGTTGCACGGTAGAGCATCCTCATCACATATAGTCTTTTGAACAGGGGAGAACACTGGAGCATGTTAACATCGTTGTGAGAACCAGCCATATCAAAGAACACGTGTCAACTCAACAGGTCTTTTTGATGCCACTGCTTCAAATATGATTGTGGACTTTTTGTTGTGATCTTGGTACTCCCCACGCAAAGCTATGGGACAGTTTTTTCATTGCCAATGCATGCAATCAACTGAACCAAGCATACAAGAAAATCATGTACATTCTTCAATAGCCATCATGGGGTGCGACAATGCAGCCCTTGATCGAACCCCGAAAGTTGAGAACATGCTCTTCTTTCTTCTCCATTTCTTCTTGGATGCTCATAATTGCCATTAAGTTCGCAAAGTCAGCTACAATCTCGTCCTCATCTTCATCGCCAATGAATTCTTTGTACATGAACTCAACTACGATCAAGTAATTGGACTCATCGGTCGATGAATCCATTCATATAAAACACACAAAAAACAAAATCCGGTTTCGGTAAATCATGGAATAGTTGACGGGCGAGGTGTATGCCTGACATTGTAGAACATACCTAGGGTGCCGCGGACAAGCGAACTCTATGTTGGGCAGTCCACCGCCTGCTCAGGGCAGCGACATAGCAAGGTTGAGAACGCCGGCAAAGCTAGTAGGGGTGGCGGCGAGGATGAGAATGGGAGGCGGGCGAGGTTTCGGTTCGATTTGGGATACAAATAGGGTAGAATTTAAGGATTGTCGGACAGCCCGGACATTTAGTCTTGAAGGGGTTACGGTGCAGAAAACAATAATTTTTCTAGCGGATGAAATCCTAACTAGCCAGGATCTATCTATCTAGTACATGTGATAACGGTGGCGGAACGGGTTACATTACCTCCATGTAGACCGATAGCGGGGATTACGCTCCCGCACAAGCGTTGACGATGAAGTCATGCGTAGCCGACCTCGAGGTCGCCGAGAACTTGCCGCGATGATGTAGACGATGACGTCGGGATGTCGATGATGACCTGCGTCGACGGGCGTCGGATGGCGAGGCGCCGGCACCAGGGGGTGCGCCGACAGCAGAAGGGGGTGGCGCGGCGGCTGCAGAGGCGAGACGACGTCGCCTAGGCTCCTCAAAAAGAGTTACCTCCGAGCACTCGTAAACATACGGAGCTTAACGACAACCCCCCGGTCATTCAGGTCCAGCTGAAATCGCAGGGGTAGATCTTATCTGGAATCCCGTAGGGCAGCGGCGCCCGGCGGTATAGCTTAGGTGGAGAGAGGGGGCAAAACGGGTGGAGAAGCAACTCGGCCGGCCTGCTATACAATTACTTGTATTTTCCAATGAATTAATCCAATTAATATGCCTTGCTATATAAAGGGGGGAGGGGGTGTGCAAACTCCCTAGCTCCCCCATGTGGGACTAAAGGAGGAGAGGGAGGGGGGGGGGGGGTTCGGCCGAACCCCCCATGGGCTGGCCCCCTTCCTAGTCCAACTCGGACTAGGGGGCCCAAGCCCCCCCTTTCCTTTGGTGGTGCGGCTCCCCCTCTTGGGCCCTCTTAGGGCCCATGTAAGTGGGAGCCCCCCTTTTTCCTTTATTTAATTAATATTAAATTAATATAAAATATAATTAATATATTTAAATATTATTTAATATCCCGTGACTCCGAAACAATTTCCGAACCACCCGAACAACTTTCAGACATCTCTGTAACCATTCCAGACCTTCCCGGAACTCCTTCCGGACCACCAGAACTCTTTCCGGATCATTTCTTTCTCTCCAACAAAAACCTATATTATTCCAGAACCTATCTCCTGGTGTCGCTAAGACCTTAAGTTTGTTACGCTACGGTTCGAGAACACTCCAGACATGGTCGAGACACTTGTCAGACCATGAATTCAAGCTACACAAACAAAACGTATCGGTTGGGCCACACAACCAAGAACATACTGGGGTTACCAATCCCAGGAAAAATCAGGCCATGCTCGGAATGGATCATCGGCCGGCAGTTCTTGGCGACCCCAACGTCACATACGTTTCCAGATTGTGCACGCAAGAACCCAAAAAGTCTTCCAACTCGTATACTTCAAACATACACACATGGTATACGAGTCGGATTTTTAACAAGTTGAAACCACAGAATAAACCTAAGACACAAAGAAAGGAAATAATATCCAAAAGCTCTCACTGAGCAAAATATAGCGAATAGCACCAAACAGAGGACACATGTCCCAACATTACATCATGCAGCGGAAACAAACCGGTCTGAGTACAGACAAGAAGCAAAGGGCTCAAAGCCGAAATGGAAAAAGAAGACCCATCCACGTGGTCCACCAGGAAGAAGCCCAGGGGAACTCTAACTACTCGTCGTAGATCTCGTCGTCGAACTCCACGTAGTATCCACCAACCTGGTCGTGCGAAGACTCCACAACTGCAGAAAACCACAGCCCGCGAACGGGTCAATACACCGAAGCGTATCGAACAAGCTTAAGCTAACAGGTTACAAAACTGTAAGACTCCCAAAATATGGGGTTAAGTGGACTTTAGCGGCAGCAGCACTAGCAACCTAATAGAGACACGCTACAACTTCCGTCTAAGTTAGAGAGGGAAAGAGAGCGCATAAGTTAACCATCTACAACTAACACCAATCATAACCCATTCTCGGATTAACCCCCTCAACCAAGTATGAGGAAGCAATTCGGGAATTACTCACACAGTGAACAATTTTAGTTACAAGTTATTGTGGAAGTAAGTCTATATTACTAGTCAGGTTAATTAACAATGATTAGGTGTAAGTTGTCTATGATCTTGTTAGCCAGCATCATCACCAAGTCGTCCATAACCGTGGACACGGCTCATCGATAAGATTATACCCTGCAGGGGTGCACTACTGGACCCGTACTCGTTCGATCAACCCCAAAAGCAAGCCAGAAGGTAGGGCATCTCAACACGGCAAATCTCTTCTCTACGACCCATCCAGGGAACCGCATGATTGTGTGCACGGCTAATCAGGTCCAGTGCCCGCGGGATACGACCTTCATAGCACTCTAAGAACGTGCCACCCTACATGAGAATCGACTACTCCATCATCATGAGATCGTTAGGTCACCATATACATGCATCAAATGGAAAACCCGAACTACTTGCGGCGCCCTGGATAAGAGGCGGATTAGATCGAAGCCGCGGGGGGCTCCATAGGGCCTCCCACAAGCGGTTAGTGCGCTCAAAATTGGATCCGAGGACAAGAACTGAGTTCCTAGGTCGACACTTAGCAGAACAAAGCACCTCGCAAGGCCTTCCGCCGGTGCCTTATCTTTTAATTATAATACCCCAACAAAGATAGCATTTTATTAAAGTAGACAATCTATCATGCTAAGTATAAATGACATAGGACAAACAGACTCGCAGAACCAACCTTAAGCATGCACTACGACTCGTAAGGCTAACAGGTAAACATACAACAGGTGATAGGATGTGTGGATAAAGCTGTATGGGCTGCAGGATAAACATATGATGGGATCGCAATTCAAGAATTGTAACTAGGATAGCATAGATCAAAAGGCAAGAATGAAAATCAAACAATCGTGTAAACTGTTAGCAGAAGCTTGCCTGGCAGCTTGTGGCCCGGCATAAAAGCTGAAATCTCAAGGATGAAAGTATCGGCAGCAGACACGTCGTCGTCTACCCAGAGAAGAGCAAAACACAGACAATAGGAAACATAATCAATACAAAGCAAATGCGCAATCGGATGATGTTGCAATATGGTATGAGATGATTAGGTCATATTAATGCGGGGATGAAGTCCCGGCAAGTAATTATGGTGTAAGTTATTTGTGTAACCAACAGATTAAATATTGTTTAACATATATAGCATGGCTTGGTGATCTAATTAATTTAAATGGAATAGGCAATAGATAAATATTTGCCCAACACATTCCATATTTATTATTTTAGTGCAAATTATTTATCTACACATCAAATTAAATGTTTATTAGCATGGCAAAACATGGTATAAAAGATATGAGCATATTAAATGGAATTAGGGCGTTATATATTTATTACCCCACATATTCCATATTTAATTATTTAAGTGCATTTGTTAAATTAAACTAAGCATTTAAAATAAATGATGCAAAATGACATAAGAATGTGATATTAATGTTTATTGCATTTTCTGATATAAAAACATATAAGGATTATTTTATTTGGAGTTGTAGAAATAAAGTTATTGCATTTATAAACCTAGGGGTGTTTCTGTAAAAGTCAGGGACTTGTTGGTGATAGAAAAACTGTCGGTGGGGGTTTCTGTGCGAAAAACAGAGATTCAGGGGGCTAGGCGCAAAGATCCAGATCTGGATCTGGATCTGGCCTTTTTGCACCGCGCCTGGGCTAGCCAGTGCGGCTGCCAGGCGGGCCCGAGCCACGCTGGCGCCCAAAGTCGCTGACTGGTGGGTCCAGTCTGTCAGTGTGCAAACGAAAAAGGTGGGTTTTAATCCACTGCCGGGGAATCGAACCCGCGCGGGGAGTGTGGATCGGGCGGCGCTGATAGCCAAGGGGTTCGGATCGTGTTGGTGTTAGGTTAGGGGATAGTGTAGGTTTAACCAGTTAAAGGACACGGCTTGCTTCTGACGAAACTGACGAACGCGTTTCTTCAGATCAACAGCGACGTCGACGGCGGAGGGATTTGGCCGGCGGTGACCAAAAACGAGCGGCATGGAACGTGTGTGTGGGTGTCGGGAGTGCGGGAAAGCGAGGCGGTTCCAATCCGGTGCTCGGATGTGCACGAGGTCGTTCGAAAATCTCGCGTTCGTGCTCGACGCCGTGCGTGTCTCTGTGTCCGTGGCGGAGCGGCTCCGGCGCCGGCGAATCCCGACGAGCAGCGACGGTAAGAAGAGGGGAAAGCGGATGGGGAGTGGCGGCTCACCTCGGCGTGCACGATGGCGAGGCGAGGGTGCTCGGGGTTGGCGAGGTTGAGCGAATGGTGTCGGGGATGTCGCGGCGGCGCGCGGTCGACGTCGGGAGGACGCGCTCGGGTGCGGCCGCGTCGGGGGTTCCTGATCCGGTTGCTGGCCGTCGAGGACGGAGGGGAGAGAGGGGGTGTCGTTGGCGCGATGAAGGAGAGAGAGGCGACCGAAGGGACGCCGGTGACGGTGAAAAACGGTGCGGCCGTGCGGTGGTTTGCTGTGGAGGTAGAGAAAGAAACGAAAGGGCCGGCGGCGCTGCGAGGAGAGGTAGGGTTAGGGTTGGGGGCGCGCTGCGGCTTGAGGAGATAAGAAGAGAGGGGAAAAGCAGTGGGGCGAGTGGGGAGAGCATGGCAGAGAGCCATGGCGCTCTGCCTCGCTGTAAAGGTTTGTACGGAGGAAGGGGATGAGGATAGTGGGTCGGGCTGGGGTTTGCTGGGCCAAGCTGGCCCAGTTCGGCTAGGAGGGCTCCCTCTCCACTATTTTTTTTGTTTTGTTTTCTTTTTCTTTTTAAAACTTTTCTGGATTTGTATTTTTAAAACAAAACAGAAATTAAACATGACAAAACCTTTTGGATAATTTTATTAGTTTCAAAATAGTAAACTAATTTACTAGTTTGATTCTTTAATAATATTTTGAAACTTCATTTGAAATTTATTTGACAAAGCATTTGAAAATAAATATGAGATTTGAAAAATTGAAAGTAATTTATTTAATTGAAATGCAATTCAAAATGAAAGATGCATGATGACACATTATAAAACACCACAAACATACAATTTAGGAAAGTACAATTTTTGGGATGTTACAACACTCCCCCCCTCAAAGGAATCACGCCCCGAGATTTTTCATGGAGCAACGAAGAGGTCGGGATACTCGGCACGAAGGTGGTCTTCACGTTCCCATGTAGCTTCCTTGTTAGAATGATGGGACCATTGAACCTTGTAGAACTTGACAGTGTTGTTACGGGTGCGACGTTCAGCTTCGTCAAGAATGCGAATCGGTTGTTCCACATAAGAGAGATCTTCTCGAAGTTCAATAGATCCATGATCAACTGCACGTCCTGGATCTTGGAAGCACTTCTTGAGTTGTGACACGTGGAAGACATCGTGCACTTTGGAGAGGTTTGGAGGAAGTTCCAGACGGTAAGCAATTCACCACGCCTTGAAAGAACGTTGAAAGGCCCAACATAACGCGGAGCGAGTTTGCCTTTGATGCCAAAGCGTTGCGTGCCTCTCAGAGGAGTGACACGAAGGTAAGCTTGATCACCAGGTGCATAGACCATGTCCCTGTGCTTGCTATCATAATAGCTTTTCTGCCGAGACTGGGCAATCTTCAGATTGTCACGAATGATGCGGACCTTTTCTTCAGCCTCTTGGATAATGTCAGGGCCAAAGAATTGACGTTCACCAGCTTGAGACCAATTCAGAGGAGTTCTGCATTTGCGGCCATAGAGAGCTTCGAAGGGAGCCATGCCTAGACTTGCTTGGAAGCTGTTGTTGTAGGAGAACTCGGCATACGGAAGGCAATCCTCCCATTTCATGCCAAAGGAGATAACACAAGCTCTGAGCATATCCTTCAGAATTTGATTCACTCTTTCCACCTGTCCACTTGTCTGCGGATGGTAAGCTGTGCTGAACAGAAGTTTGGTACCCAAGGCTTTCTGAAAGCTATCCCAAAATCGAGAAGTGAAGATACTTCCACGATCTGAGCTTATTGCCAAAGGAACACCATGTAACGGAACCAGTCTTGTCATATAGAGTTCTGCCAACTGACTAGCTGATACTGTCTCTTTGACTGGAAAGAAGTGAGCCACTTTGGAGAGACGATCAATGACAACAAAGATTGCATCGTTGCCTTTCTTGGACTTTGGAAACCCAGTAACGAAGTCCATCTCGATCTTGTCCCATTTCCACTCAGGAATTTGCAGTGGTTGAAGGAGTCCAGGTGGTCTCTGATGAACTGCCTTGACACGACAACAAACATCACAATGAGACACATAGCGAGCAATTTCACGCTTCATCCTGGTCCACCAATAGATTGACTTGAGATCCTGGTACATCTTTGTGCTGCCAGGGTGGATAGAAAGCGGAGTATCATGAGCCTCCTTGAGAATGATCTCTCTTAAGCTGTCAAGCTTGGGCACTACAATGCGTTCTTCAAACAGCAAGGTACCCTTGTCATCGAGAGAGAAACTCTTGTACTTATCCTTGCCAATGTTGTCTTTGATATTCTTGACACCAGAATCACGCAACTGTGCGGCACGGATCTTATCCTCAAGTGTAGGAGTGGCAATCAAGTTTGCAAGATAACCAGAAGGAACGACTTGAAGATTGATTTTCTTGAATTCTTCATGAAGAGGAGGTTGGATGTCCTCAACCATGAGGTTGTTGCAATAGGACTTGCGACTCAGAGCATCAGCCATTACATTAGCTTTGCCTGGAGTGTAAGAGATGGTAAGATCATAATCTGAGAGTTTCTCAAGCCACCTTGTTTGCCTGAGGTTCAAATCTGGTTGAGTGAAGAGATATTTGAGACTCTTGTGATCAGTGAAGATCTCACAGCTGTGCCCCAACAAATAAGGTCTCCACGCCTTGAGGGCATACATGATTGCTGCAAGTTCAAGATCATGTGTAGGATAGTTGAGCTCATGAGGCTGCAACTGGCGAGATGCATAAGCCACAACTTTGCGTTCTTGCATGAGGACTGCGCCTAGTCTTTGAAGAGATGCATCGCAGAAGATTTGGAAAGGTTTGGAAGTATCTGGGCCAACTAGAATAGGAGTAGAAGTGAGTTTAGTTTTCAAGAGATTGAAGCTCTCATCACACTTTGGAGTCCAAAGGAACTTTCTATCCTTCCTAGTAAGATCGGTGAGAGGCTTAGCGATTTTGGAGAAGTTCTCAACAAATCGGCGGCAATAGCTAGCCATGCCAAGGAAACTCCTGACTTGTTTCACTGATGTAGGAGGCAACCATTCAACAATGGCCTTCACTTTTTCCGGATCAACAGAAATGCCTTCAGAAGAGATGACATGACCAAGATAAGATACTTTAGGAAGCCAGAATTCACACTTGGAGAACTTGGCGTAGAGACGATGTTCTCGGAGTTTCAACAAGATAAGACGTAGATGTTCTCCGTGTTCTTCCTCGGTTTTGGAATAGATAAGAATGTCATCGAGATAGACTACCACGAACTTATCGAGGTATTCCATGAAAACGAAGTTCATGAGACGTGAGAAAGTCGCCGGAGCATTTGTGAGACCGAAAGACATGACAGTGTACTCATAGAGACCATAACGAGTGGTGAAAGTTGTCTTAGGAATGTCTTCTTTGCGGATCTTGATCTGGTGATAACCTGACCTCAAGTCCAACTTGGAGAAAACCTTCGCACCAGCGAGGATCAAACAGGTCATTGATGCGAGGGAGAGGATACTTGTTCTTGATGGTTTTCTTGTTCAGAGGACGGTAGTCAACAACCAGTCGCTCAGTTGTGTCCCTCTTTTTGACAAACAGAGTAGGACAACCCCAAGGAGAAGTACTAGGTTGGATATGACCTTTACTTTCCAACTCCTCTAGCTGTCTCTTAAGTTCAGCCAGTTCTTTGGGGCCCATCTTGTAAGGACGTTCGGATATAGGAGCAGTGCCTGGTTCTAGTTCAATAACGAACTCAACGGCTCTGTCAGGTGGCATACCTGGTAATTCTTCAGGAAAGACGTCAGGAAAGTCTCGGACCACCGGAATAGCTTCTATGGAAGGAAGAGGATCAACATTGAGAGCGAAAAGCTGAGCTGAAGAGGTTTGGTTTGGAGAATAGACTATCTGTCCAGAAGGATGAGAAAGAGTTACAGACTTTGTGGAACAGTCTATCTTAGCTTTGTTGGCCTTCAACCAATCCATGCCGAGAATGACATCAATGTCTGAGTTACCCAGAAGAATTAAGGAAGCAAGGAACAAATGACCTCCAATTTGAATTTGGTTTCCATGGCTTACCATAGAAGTCTGCATTTGCGTTCCCGGAGAATGGATCACGAGTGGAATAGATAAGGGATCTAGAGGCAGCTTCGTTGTTTCAGCGAAGGTTACTGACACACAAGAATGAGATGCTCCAGTATCGAACAATACCTTAGCAGGAAAAGAGTTAACTAGGAGTTTGCCCATTACAACTTCTGGAGCTTCCTCTGCCTCTTTGGCGTTGAGGTGGTTCACCCTTCCACTCCTAGCTGTAGGCAAATTGCTGGGGAAAGCACAAACTAAAGCTTGTGTTGGAGAAGAACGGACTTGTTGCTTATGAAGCTTGTTTTGTGGACAATGGATAGAGATATGGCCTAGATCACCGCACTTGAAGCAGGTTTTTGAAGTCACTGGTTTTGGCGGAATTTGAACACTTGGCCTTTTCTGAGCTTGAGAACCTCTTGTAGAAAACACTACGGATGGAGGACGAGGAGTGAACCCTAAAGGGCTTGGAAGATAGGTGTGTTGAGTTGGAGATGCATATGGAACCCAAAGCCTACGCTTCTGTGGAGGCATGGTGTTTGCTGAAGAAGAAGCACCTTCAAGAGCATGTTTTCGAGATTCTTCAAACATCTCACGACCAAATTCCTCCCGGAGAGCTGTGTTCACGAGCTCTTCAAAGTTAACGCACTTGAACAAGGTGAGTGCATACTTCAGATTTGGGCTTAGACCTCTGCGAAATTTGGCTTGCTTCTGTGCATCAGTTGATACCTCATCTTGAGCATAGCGAGCCAGACGGTTGAACTCAGCTTGATAGTCCAACACAGACATGCTTCCCTGAGTCAAGTCATAGAATTCATCACGCTTTCTTTCCATGACCCCATCGGGAATATGGTGGCGTTTGAAAGCCTCCTTGAACTCATCCCAAGTGATAACAACACCTGGTGCTCGTAACTGTTGGAAGTTCTCCCACCAAGACATGGATTTTCCGCGGAGAAGATAGGACACAAACGGAACACGGTCCTCATCGGACACATGAGAAACAGCCAGAGCATTGTTCATCTCACGCAGCCAGTCATCAGCATCCAGTGGCTCAGAGGGCACATCAAACGTGCGTGGGTTGAGCTGGAGGAACTCTACAATTGTCACACGGCAGTTGCCCTGGTTTTGGTTTTGCTGAATGTGACCCAACACTTGCGTCATCTGAGACAGCACTTGCCTCATTTCGGATGGCATTTGAGTATCTTCTACGCCACTCTCCATCCTGAGGAGGATACAACGTTAACACCACAATCGGATAAATAAAATCCAATGTAAGCGCTTTAAAGGAAAAACTCCAGATTGCTTAGAAAAGATAACAAGGAACCAGACATGGCCATCCATCATGGTACGCCACTTTGTTTACTTCCAGAAAGGTTTAAAGAGAGGTAAGAACGAAGCCTAGCACTAGAATGAGGAAACACCAATTGAGCTTGACGTAACTCCACCAGAAGAGGCTAAACAACTGATTGATTCAAGAAAGAAACTGAACGTAGCCGAAGAGGTTGATAATTGATGAAGCGAAAAGCACCACCTTGAAGACACCTGCAACTATGGTACTACAGAAACCCAGAACACGTGATGTCCTAATTTAAAATTTAGGTGAGAAGGGAAATATCGTAACACTTCCTTACCAGAAGAACAGGGAGGGTGGGTGGGGAAAGAAGTAAAAGAACAGAATTCCTACTCTCACGTTTAAGAATTTCCTGATAACTACAAAATATTTTTCTAGACTCAAACAACGACCAGTAGAAGGGAACCTGAGGGCGTTTAAGCTCTGATACCAACTGTCAGACCCTGAATTCAAGCTACACAAACAAAACGTATCGGTTGGGCCACACAACCAAGAACATACTGGGGTTACCAATCCCAGGAAAAATCAGGCCATGCTCGGAATGGATCATCGGCCGGCAGTTCTTGGCGACCCCAACGTCACATACGTTTCCAGATTGTGCACGCAAGAACCCAAAAAGTCTTCCAACTCGTATACTTCAAACATACACACATGGTATACGAGTCGGATTTTTAACAAGTTGAAACCACAGAATAAACCTAAGACACAAAGAAAGGAAATAATATCCAAAAGCTCTCACTGAGCAAAATATAGCGAATAGCACCAAACAGAGGACACATGTCCCAACATTACATCATGCAGCGGAAACAAACCGGTCTGAGTACAGACAAGAAGCAAAGGGCTCAAAGCCGAAATGGAAAAAGAAGACCCATCCACGTGGTCCACCAGGAAGAAGCCCAGGGGAATTCTAACTACTCGTCGTAGATCTCGTCGTCGAACTCCACGTAGTATCCACCAACCTGGTCGTGCGAAGACTCCACAACTGCAGAAAACCACAGCCCGCGAACGGGTCAATACACCGAAGCGTATCGAACAAGCTTAAGCTAACAGGTTACAAAACTGTAAGACTCCCAAAATATGGGGTTAAGTGGACTTTAGCGGCAGCAGCACTAGCAACCTAATAGAGACACGCTACAACTTCCGTCTAAGTTAGAGAGGGAAAGAGAGCGCATAAGTTAACCATCTACAACTAACACCAATCATAACCCATTCTCGGATTAACCCCCTCAACCAAGTATGAGGAAGCAATTCGGGAATTACTCACACAGTGAACAATTTTAGTTACAAGTTATTGTGGAAGTAAGTCTATATTACTAGTCAGGTTAATTAACAATGATTAGGTGTAAGTTGTCTATGATCTTGTTAGCCAGCATCATCACCAAGTCGTCCATAACCGTGGACACGGCTCATCGATAAGATTATACCCTGCAGGGGTGCACTACTGGACCCGTACTCGTTCGATCAACCCCAAAAGCAAGCCAGAAGGTAGGGCATCTCAACACGGCAAATCTCTTCTCTACGACCCATCCAGGGAACCGCATGATTGTGTGCACGGCTAATCAGCTCCAGTGCCCGTGGGATACGACCTTCATAGCACTCTAAGAACGTGCCACCCTATATGAGAATCGACTACTCCATCATCATGAGATCGTTAGGTCACCATATGCCTGCATCAAATGGAAAACCCGAACTACTTGCGGCGCCCTGGATAAGAGGCGGATTAGATCGAAGCCGCGGGGGGCTCCATAGGGCCTCCCACAAGCGGTTAGTGCGCTCAAAATTGGATCCGAGGACAAGAACTGAGTTCCTAGGTCGACACTTAGCAGAACAAAGCACCTCGCAAGGCCTTCCGCCGGTGCCTTATCTTTTAATTATAATACCCCAACAAAGATAGCATTTTATTAAAGTAGACAATCTATCATGCTAAGTATAAATGACATAGGACAAACAGACTCGCAGAACCAACCTTAAGCATGCACTACGACTCGCAAGGCTAACAGGTAAACATACAACAGGTGATAGGATGTGTGGATAAAGCTGTATGGGCTGCAGGATAAACATATGATGGGATCGCAATTCAAGAATCGTAACTAGGATAGCATAGATCAAAAGGCAAGAATGAAAATCAAACAATCGTGTAAACTGTTAGCAGAAGTTTGCCTGGCAGCTTGTGGCCCGGCACAAAAGCTGAAATCTCAAGGATGAAAGTATCGGCAGCAGACACGTCGTCGTCTACCCAGATAAGAGCAAAACACAGACAATAGGAAACATAATCAATACAAAGCAAATGCGCAATCAGATGATGTTGCAATATGGTATGAGATGATTAGGTCATATTAATGCGGGGATGAAGTCCCGGCAAGTAATTATGGTGTAAGTTATTTGTGTAACCAACAGATTAAATATTGTTTAGCATATATAGCATGGCTTGGTGATCTAACTAATTTAAATGGAATAGGCAATAGATAAATATTTGCCCAACACATTCCATATTTATTATTTTAGTGCAAATTATTTATCTACACATCAAATTAAATGTTTATTAGCATGGCAAAACATGGTATAAAAGATATGAGCATATTAAATGGAATTAGGGCGTTATATATTTATTACCCCACATATTCCATATTTAATTATTTAAGTGCATTTGTTAAATTAAACTAAGCATTTAAAATAAATGATGCAAAATGACATAAGAATGTGATATTAATGTTTATTGCATTTTCTGATATAAAAACATATAAGGATTATTTTATTTGGAGTTGTAGAAATAAAGTTATTGCATTTATAAACCTAGGGGTGTTTCTGTAAAAGTCAGGGACTTGTTGGTGATAGAAAAACTGTCGGTGGGGGTTTCTGTGCGAAAAACAGAGATTCAGGGGGCTAGGCGCAAAGATCCAGATCTGGATCTGGATCTGGCCTTTTTGCACCGCGCCTGGGCTAGCCAGTGCGGCTGCCAGGCGGGCCCGAGCCACGCTGGCGCCCAAAGTCGGTGACTGGTGGGTCCAGTCTGTCAGTGTGCAAACGAAAAAGGTGGGTTTTAATCCACTGCCGGGGAATCGAACCCGCGCGGGGAGTGTGGATCGGGCGGCGCTGATAGCCAAGGGGTTCGGATCGTGTTGGTGTTAGGTTAGGGGATAGTGTAGGTTTAACCAGTTAAAGGACACGGCTTGCTTCTGACGAAACTGACGAACGTGTTTCTTCAGATCAACAGCGACGTCGACGGCGGAGGGATTTGGCCGGCGGTGACCAAAAACGAGCGGCATGGAACGTGTGTGTGGGTGTCGGGAGTGCGGGAAAGCGAGGCGGTTCCAATCCGGTGCTCGGATGTGCACGAGGTCGTTCGAAAATCTCGCGTTCGTGCTCGACGCCGTGCGTGTCTCTGTGTCCGTGGCGGAGCGGCTCCGGCGCCGGCGAATCCCGACGAGCAGCGACGGTAAGAAGAGGGGAAAGCGGATGGGGAGTGGCGGCTCACCTCGGCGTGCACGATGGCGAGGCGAGGGTGCTCGGGGTTGGCGAGGTTGAGCGAATGGTGTCGGGGATGTCGCGGCGGCGCGCGGTCGACGTCGGGAGGACGCGCTCGGGTGCGGCCGCGTCGGGGGTTCCTGATCCGGTTGCTGGCCGTCGAGGACGGAGGGGAGAGAGGGGGTGTCGTTGGCGCGATGAGGGAGAGAGAGGCGACCGAAGGGACGCCGGTGACGGTGAAAAACGGTGCGGCCGTGCGGTGGTTTGCTGTGGAGGTAGAGAAAGAAACGAAAGGGCCGGCGGCGCTGCGAGGAGAGGTAGGGTTAGGGTTGGGGGTGCGCTGCGGCTTGAGGAGATAAGAAGAGAGGGGAAAAGCAGTGGGGCGAGTGGGGAGAGCATGGCAGAGAGCCATGGCGCTCTGCCTCGCTGTAAAGGTTTGTACGGAGGAAGGGGATGAGGATAGTGGGTCGGGCTGGGGTTTGCTGGGCCAAGCTGGCCCAGTTCGGCTAGGAGGGCTCCCTCTCCACTATTTTTTTTGTTTTGTTTTCTTTTTCTTTTTAAAACTTTTCTGGATTTGTATTTTTAAAACAAAACAGAAATTAAACATGACAAAACCTTTTGGATAATTTTATTAGTTTCAAAATAGTAAACTAATTTACTAGTTTGATTCTTTAATAATATTTTGAAACTTCATTTGAAATTTATTTGACAAAGCATTTGAAAATAAATATGAGATTTAAAAAATTGAAAGTAATTTATTTAATTGAAATGCAATTCAAAATGAAAGATGCATGATGACACATTATAAAACACCACAAACATACAATTTAGGAAAGTACAATTTTTGGGATGTTACAACACTCCGCTCACCAATGACCGTCAGGGATACTTGGATGTATATGACGGCCCCTATGCATTCTACGAATATCGTCGTTGAACCATAAATATGATATTCATTCCCTTTGTTTCTGCGATACTACCTTGTCCGAGATATGATCGTAGATACACCAATGTCTTTGTTGTATCTCGTTACCGACAAAGGTTATTAACTCGTTTGTGATATTACATCTCCATGACCTAGTCATAAGTTGCGCAGCTATATAGATGTAATCTCACCGAGTGGGCCCAGAGTATCTTTGCATTACAAGAATGAACAAATCCCGCTCTTGATCCTTACGTCTCGATGCTCTTTCGGAATACCCAAGATGGACACCGTTATTGTCATGCTATATAAGACACAACGTTTGATGCTCTCAAAGCACCCCTACGAAACATCAATAAGTACGGTCTCACGGTCTAAGGAATAAGCTATCATATTTTTATCTATTGCAAATGACAAACATCGTAATACGATCTTATTGCAATACTTTGCGTATGTCCATCATCTTATTCAACTAACAAGATGACCCCATTGTCAACCGTCGTCATTGTCCTTGATCGGGAATCTCGATCAACTGTTGCCCAATGGACTAGTTCATATAGAGGCTTAATAGGGACCTGGTTGTCTATGTATCACACGTGTATTAATAATTCTGATTAATACAGTTATAGCATAATACACAAACCTATTATAAACTTATGAGATAACGCAATAAATACTACTTATTTATTTGCCTCTAGGGCATATCTCCTTCAGTCTCCCACTTGCACTAGAGTACAAATAAACTAGCTGCATTTTACTTTATCAAAATCCCTTATCAAATAAGAATCATTTGATAATGCTTGCTCGTGGAAGAGTGTTACTCTGACAATCTGCACAATCCATGATTGTACATACTTTTGCGATTCATTGATATCAACTTGCTTGATATCACCATGTTATCCAATAACATACATGCAAATACCGTAACTAAGTGAGACTTCTGTTTCCCAGCGCTTACTCTGATTACACCAACCAGATAACTGCCTAGAAAAACACACTCAGTCACAATGAGCCCCGTGTAACAATTACAAACTCGCGATATCTACATACTTTCACACCAATGTAGAAAACTTGACATTCTAATGTCAATCCATCAATTAACTTTTATAACTGCTCTTCTTCTAAGAACATCGGTTATATTTCATCGAGCAGATAACATGGTTTCTGTATGATGTCTAATATTACATAATAGACCAACATGTCATACAACTATTACTACCTTGTATCATTACTCTTAATGATCAATTGGATTTCCAAACCATCATTTTGATTCTATTCTGACTCCTCAGATATAATCCAAAACAACTCGACTAACTATTTAAAATTCCCGCTCTATTCCAAATAGATACTAACTTTCAAATAGTTTCACAACTTCATCCTTCTCATCTATTCTACTGGTACAATTTCACAATGTGTCATTTACACAAGATGAATTCGGCTCCCACTCAAAACATGTTTCCACATATTTGAGAACACGAGCTCCCACTCAAAAACCTGTCATCCACATATTTGAGTTCCTAAGCTCCCACTCAAAAATATGTTCTTCACATATTTCACCTGAGTGAACTAACTTTGACTCCCACTTAAATCGACATTTTGGTCAAACCAAAATCATTGATCTATTATCAATTCGAATTTAATACAAACTACAGTATTACATTAATACAAATCCTTCAGACTTCAAGCATGTCTACATAAATGCATTCAACAAATTTGATCTTGTGCAAGACACATTTTTTGACAAGACATGCTTCCACGTCTTTCTTACAGTCAGGTTTCTCATATAACACTTTATATGATGATTAAACATTCTTATTCCTCTAATAAGAATTGTAGCAACAATTACTATTTTAATCCTTTCAAATGTAACTTGGATTTTCAGGCCGAAACAGCCTTTGTTCGTATTCCGATATTTTCTCAACTTTCTTTGTATTCATAAAGTGTACCTTGATCTGTCAACAAAATCTGAAACACTTAATATTGTGCTGTGACCTGACAGCAATATTACATATAACAACACTTTATTTAGAAGCTTCTTTCATGAAAATATTATGATCTTTATGAAGAGTATTGCAAGCAGAAAACAATTTTCTAGTCTCCCTCACTCTTAATCACCAAATTTTCATTTGTAGACATATACTTTTTGGAACACCTTCCAACATTCTACTTTTATGAATATAGGTCTGACACCTTATTTCAAGCTTCTAATTCCAATCCATAAACCATAATTCGAAAAATCATATTTTCCTCGGAATTACATAGACAACAAAACAAGTGTTGTTTCTATTTGGTTTTGGAATACACTCCCATCCAATGCGAGCAATCTACAAATAACTATTCATGTATATTCCGAATTATCGCATAATCATATACATGTCGACACTACTATCGATCCCACGAATTCTCGTTGAGAAAAATATCTATTTTCTAAAGTGGACATTGACTATACTGTTTCGAACATATTAAGAGATTCTAAGACGGATTCTGAAAGACCATACTTTATATAAAATAGAGTATGATTATAATACCCCATATATCACCATATATGACATTATAATATTGTGAAACAAATTTCCACAAGTCTTTTATGTTGAAACCATAATTCAAAAATATTGTCCTTTGATCGAACCTTGTGAATATAATATTCACCATTCTTTCTTCTGAAAAACCCCATTTGATCTCTTATCAAATTAATTTCAGACTTATGATTTATCAGGCAAATACTCCTATTCACCAGCAATCATAGAAGAATTCGGATCAAGCAAAAACACCATTAATTAATCATTAAAAATGACTCTCAATTAATTTTGTCTCGTATTGACACTTCAATACTACATTTCAAACTTAATCAATTCGGCACTCGAAATACTTAAATGGACCAAAATTATCCATTACTTCTTTCATTGCCTTTATGACTAAATTTGATGGTGTTTGTTCTTTGGACATATAATTTTATCATTCCTGCTATTATAAATGTATATCATACGCATAATGTAATTGAGATGTGATGCAAATTACTCATAATATGAAACAACTGCTTTGCTTCATAACATAAAACAACTGATGTGTTCTATATGAATAATTATGTCTTGTAACATTCAAGACACCAAACTAGATCACACTCTCACTATTACAAAATGTCTTATCAAAAACTATTGATGATAACTAATATGATATCTCGAGGGCGTGAGCACTACTGGCCATGAACTTGCCATCACTTGTGCACTGTCACGTCACCCTTCGCCGCATACTTGTGATAATCAGGGACTGTTTCATAAACAGAACAAGTATCAAATACTTTTCATCAAGTATGGGAAGAATACATTTATATCTTCGTATATCAAATATACCCGTAGCGTCGAAGAACTCTTCTTCGATGGAATCAACTTTTAGAGATTTGAACTTGTTCACGAACGTGAAGAAGCTCATCGTGTCTCTATAGCATATTCACGCACATGCTATTCACAGCTAGGAGGCAAAGCGCAATCTCTATTGCACTGGAGTTCGCTATCCAGAAATCGTACATATTCGTAAGCCTGAAGTAGATGTCATACAACTTCTTCAATTGAGTCTCCAGACAGGTATGCTCCCCATGTGAATGGTCCGGAACTTTCTAAGTTGTCTGAACTGCTCAAGACTCAATTCATCTTTGAAGTGACCTTTGATCGCATCAATCACGACATATGGCTCCATGTGTTGAAACAACTTTCAACTCTGGTGCTAGGCATACGCTCATGACGACCTTCACTTCCATGAAAATATCATGATGCTTACGGAACTCATCATCTTCCTCCTTGCTAGCAGAATCATCTGGTCTAACTCCTAACTAATGTTCTAGGACATATAGGATGTTTGTTGTGTTTGGAGAATGTTTCTAAAACCAATGTACCAGCTGATGAAGTTGGA
Organism: Poa annua; assembly: GCA_026929855.1. Taxonomy (NCBI): domain Eukaryota; kingdom Viridiplantae; phylum Streptophyta; class Magnoliopsida; order Poales; family Poaceae; genus Poa; species Poa annua. The sequence goes on along the minus strand of CM049432.1, from coordinate 72,119,040 downwards.
CCCATCGGCTTCTAAGGTAGAATCCGGGCTCTTGAGGTAGTAACCGAAGTGTAGTTCCGTAGTCTCCAGATGTGATCGCAAAAGAGGTAAGGATAAGTTTATAATATATAGGTGAGTTTTAGTTTTATAATCACATTATCAAAAACACACCACACCAAGATTATTATCCCTAAAAATAATAATGGCGATTACACGACCCTCATCCACCACACCACCCCCGATCATCATGGCCGGCAGCATAGCTTCAAAGGTGGACATAAAATGTCGATCACAACAACTCTGTGACTCGTGCTCGATCTTTCGATCTTCCCATGTTTCGAGGCCATATTTCTGAATATGCTAGGCTCGCCAATCAAACCTCGAAGACCCTACGCGTGCAACACATGACTTACACCCACTGTATGCGAACGACGAGATGTGTGACACCCGATCATCACGGCCTGCCTCATAACGTAGAACTTTCTTGGTGGTGCGCAACGAGGGAGAACACAATTTTGGTATTTGTTAGGGATCATCCTATTCATGATGCTACCGTTGTATATCTAGCATATAAGCAATCAATAGGATGCACACACAACAACACACAATAATGATGCAATGAAGTGCGATGTGACATGGTCGATGCGCCCGGACCTTCATGGCGCCATGTGCCTGGCCCCCGGCGCCCCGACATGGCTCCGAGTCTACGGAGCCCTCCATTGCCTCCGACAGTACGAGTAATATCAAAACTTACCGTAACCATGTCACATAAAATAACGCCTCTGCAAAACAAAGTTAGACGCCTCTAGCTTTATTTAGTTTTGCAACTTTTACGTGGCATATAGGCTTATTCGTAAGAGAATCGCTTCCCTACCTACGAACTTTGTACCACAACGTCGATCATATAATTTGCAAGTTTAAGCATCCCTTTCGGGCCCTCCATTGAAAATGCTTTGCCAACAAGAGAGAGAGAAACAGACACCCGCCAGCCACAGATACGGTGCAAGCCGTATGTCAGTAGTGGAACCAGTCTCGCGTAAGCATACGCGTAAAGTCGGTCTGGGCCGCTTCATCAACTCAATACCGAAGGCATCGCAAGTGCACGCTAGAGGGTAGCAAATATAAGAAAGACATCCTCATTCAACATGAGTTCTAACCGTACCAACAGTACTACGCATAGATCGGCTCTGATACCACTGAAGGGGTTACGATGCAGAAAACAATAATTTTTCTAGCGGATGAAACCCTAACTAGCCAGGATCTATCTATCTAGTACATGTGATAACGGTGGCGGAACGGGTTACATTACCTTCATTGACGAGGTTGTATCTCGGCAAGTCCCAGGGTTGTGCACCCCAGGTTGATTGATGGGGAGAGAGTAGAGTGCAAGGTGATCACGACGGCTAACAGGCGAGGTTTACCCAGGTTCAGGCTCCCGGAGGATAACACCCTACTCCTGCTTGTCTGGTTATTGATGCGAGTAGCGATTATAGTGGCGAGATTGCGATCTCGCTAGGGTTTGTGGTAGTTCTCGGCGTGTCCTCTAGGACGGGCAACCCTCCTGGCTTTATAGGTAGCCAGGTCTCGGGTGGTTGATACAGATACGGTAGGTTCCAAGACCTAGCCGAGTTGGACTAGGATATGAGATACCCCGAGTGGGCCTTCTGCGGGCCTTTCCATCCTTGGCGCGGCCCAGGTAGCCTCATCGTGGGCTACCCGCAAGGTAGCCCCACGTCATTCATGCAGACCGATAGCGGGGATTACGCTCCCGCACAAGCGTTAACGATGAAGTCATGCGTAGCCGACCTCGAGGTCGCGGAGAGCTTGCCGCGATGATGTAGACGATGACGCCGGGGTGTCGATGATGACCTGCGTCGACAGGCGTCGGATGGCGAGGCGCCGGCACCAGGGGGGTGCGCCGACAGCAGAAGGGGGTGGCGCGGCAGCTGCAGAGGCGAGACGACGTTGCCTAGGATCCTCAAAAAGAGTTAACTCCGAGCACTCGCAAACATACGGAGCTTAACGACAACCCTCGGTCATTCAGATCCAGCTGAAATCGCAGGGGTAGATCTTATCTGGAATCCCGCAGGGCAACGGCGCCCGACGGTATAGCTTAGGTGGAGAGAGGGGGCAAAACGCGCGGAGAAGCAACTCGGCCGGCCTGCTATACAATTAATTGTATTTTCCAATGAATTAATCCAATTAATATGCCTTGCTATATAAAGGGGGGAGGGGGTGTGCAAACTCCCTAGCTCCCCCATGTGGGACTAAAGGAGGAGAGGGAGTGGGGGGGTTCGGCCGAACCCCCCATGGGCTGGCCCCCTTCCTAGTCCAACTCGGACTAGGGGGCCCAAGCCCCCCCCCTTTCCTTTGGTGGTGCGGCTCCCCCTCTTGGGCCCTCTTAGGGCCCATGTAGATGGGAGCCCCATTTTTTCCTTTATTTAATTAATATTAAATTAATATAAATATAATTAATTTATAATTAATATATTTAAATACTATTTAATATCCCGTGACTCCGAAACAATTTCCGAACCACACGAACAAATTTCGTTCATCTCTGGAACCATTCCAGACCTTCCCGGAACTCCTTCCGGACCACCGGAACTCTTTCCGGATCATTTCTTTCTCTCCAACAAAAACCTATATTATTCCAGAACCTATCTCCTGGTGTCGCCAACGAAGGGGATCGTGTGCAGAAAACAAAAAATTTCCTACCAACGATATCCTAAAAGCATGCCAAGATCTATACTATGCAGATATAGTAGTACGAACGGAGATCGGAATACGTACCCTTGTAGACCGAAAGCGAGGATTACGTTCCCGCACAAACGTTGTCGATGAAGACCGACGAAGCCGACCTCAAGGTCGTGTAGAGGAAGCAGACCTCCGAGTACCGCTAGCGCAGCACCTCGCAGGGCGTCACACACGTACGGTGGAGACGACGGCCTCCGAAGCTCCAGTCCAGGACGAGCAGCGGAAGACTTGGACCGGAACACCAGCAGCGCGGCAGCGGGCTATGGTGGAAGAGATCCCCCTCCTCTACTCGGCGCGGCTCCGACAAGGGAACCACGAGATCGAGAGAGAAATTGGGAATTAATTGGTGAATTAAAAGGCCAGGGGTGCCCTTTCTTATATAGGCTCCCAGGGGGGAGCCAACTGCTATGCTCTTCCATCTTGGCCGAGAAGAAAAGCTCAGAAGCCTCATATCTCTCAGCCTTAGCCTGCGGCGCGAAGACAGCCTTCAGATCAGAAATAATCTCGAAGGCGCTCATCTTCTCGAAGCGCTTCTGCAGGTCGGCTTCCATGGCGTAGAGCATGCCACTCTGGACAAAGGCAGAATCCTCCGATCGGGTCTGGAAGACCTTCTTCTCATCCTCAGAGGCATCATCTGCGGGAGGGTCACTTATGGCGGCCTCAATGACGTAGGCCACCCTATGGGGAGTGAGGAGGATCCTGAGGTTGCGGAACCAGGCCATGAAGTTTAAACCATTGGTCTTAAGCTTTTCTTTCTCAAGGAACAGACCTAGCTTAAACGAGGGGCGAGACATCTACAATGGTATTTGCAACAACATAAGACTTTGTTCATAATAATTTTGAGTTATATTATTTTAGAAAATAACTAACATAACTCCCACTCAAACGAACATCCCTCCTGGTCGTTTAAGCGATTACACGACCCCCATCCATTGCACCACCCCTCATCATCAAAGCCGGCGGCACAACTTCAAGAGTAGACAAAAAGTCCGCCACACCAATTTTGTGACTCGTGCTCGACCTTTCGGTCTTCCTGTTCCGAGGCCATATTTCTGAATATGCTAGGCTCGCCACCAAAGACCTCCACGCTGACGCTTGTGCAACATGGCTTACACCCACTGTCTACGAACGACGAGATGTCTGACAACCGATCATCACGGCCTGCCTCATAACGTAGAACTTTCTTGGTGGTGCGCGTTGGAGGGAGAACACTAGTGGTATTTTGAAGGGATCATCTTATATAGCTACCGCCGTGTAACTAATGTATACTATACACACAATCACACAATATAAGATGCACACAAAACATCAAATGTAATGCAATGTGATATAGTCCATTTCGCCATGGTCTTCTTGGCGCCCGCAGTTTATAAACAATTTAATAAACCTACCTTGACCATATCACATAGCCCCCTGCAAAATAAAGTTAGACGCTTCTACTTTATCTTTTGCATATTTGACGTGGCTTGGGGCTTTCGTAAATAGAACCGCTTCATACCTACGAACCTTATGACCACAACAACGATCCAATAATTGCATATTTAAGCATCCCTTTCGGGCCCTCCATTGAAAATGTGAAGACCAACTAAAGAGAGAGAAACTGACACCCGCCAGCCACATATACGGTACAAGCCGTATGTCAGTGGTGGAACCAGTCTCGCGTAAGCGTACGCGTAAAGTCGGTCCGGGCCGCTTCATCAACTCAATGCCGCTGGAATACACAAGTGCACGCTAGAGGGTAGCAAATAACAGGAACGGTGCCCCCGTGCAGAACACGGGTTCTAACAGCGTACAGCTATATCTACGATAGATCGGCTCTGATACCACTGAAGGGGATCGTGTGCAGAAAACAAAAAAATTCCTACCAACGATATCCTAAAAGCATGCCAAGATCTATACTATGCAGATATAGTAGTACGAACGGAGATCGAAATACGTACCCTTGTAGACCGAAAGCGAGGATTACGTTCCCGCACAAACGTTGTCGATGAAGACCGACGAAGCCGACCTCAAGGTCGTGTAGAGGAAGCAGACCTCCGAGTACCGCTAGCGCAGCACCTCGCAGGGCGTCACACACGTACGGTGGAGACGACGACCTCCGAAGCTCCAGTCCAGGACGAGCAGCGGAAGACTTGGACCGGAACACCAGCAGCGCGGTAGCGGGCAATGGTGGAAGAGATCCCCATCCTCTGCTCGGCGCGGCTCCGACAAGGGAACCACGAGATCATAAGAGAAATTGGGAATTAATTGGTGAATTAAAAGGCCAGGGGTGCCCCTTCTTATATAGGCTCCTAGGGGGGAGCCAACTTGCTAACCAGGCAATGTGGGACTAACCCCCACATGCATGGTGCGGCTATGGAGGGTGCGTCGGTCCCCTAGTGGGCCCCTTGGCCCACTTGGGTCGGCCCCTCCTGGCCCCCACCGAATCCCCAAGGGGATTCCCCCCTCTTGGGCCTTCTTTCGACCAGAAGGCCCATTTAGGGAAATCAGCCTAAATAAATTCGAAAATAAATATTTAAAATCATATTTGCATATTAATTACACTAATTAATATCAAACATAATATATATAATTTTTCCTAGCTCCGAAAACTCTTTCGGCGCTGCCCGATCTCCATCGGACCCCTCCCGGGACGCTCCCGGTGATCGCTTTCCTTTCCGGTTGTCTTGTCGAAACCCCTTAAGTGTGTTACCCTAGCGGTTCGATATAATAACAGGTATGACCAAGACTCCTCTATGATCAATGACTAACTCGTAGGCCTGGACCCATGAATTAATCCCTGTGATATAGCGAATGACTTTCATCTATCAAACCTGAACGCAAAGTCTTAAACCTTTTGCCATAGCGATACTTAGCATGTCCGAGTGTCGTTCCATAGATATCTCCATACCTAATCCCGACCTCGTTACCGACGACGCTATCTTCTACTCGTTCATGATCTCATGTCTCCGTGACCTAGTCACATGCTTGCAAACTCATTAGACATGATCTAACCGAGTGGGCCCGAGAGTATCTATCCTGCTATGCGGACTGGCAAATCCCGCTCTTGACCCCTCGTCTCAACTACTCCTTTCCGATACCCAAAAGTATCACCGTTATTGTCATACTATATAAGATACAACGTTTGGTGCGATCAAAGTATCTTTCAGGAATAACAATAAGAATTGATCTCACGGTCAAAGGCGCAACGACTACGTTCTCCAAATCTGGGTATGTCCATCACATCGTTCTCCAACGATATGACTCCCATTGCCGATCGGCGCCATGCCCCATGACCGGGAAACCTCGATCATCAATCGCGCAACGAAACTAGTCTTAGAAGAGGCTACTAGGGACCTGGTTGTTTACGTATCACACCCGTATTAATGTTTCCACTTAATACGGTTCTAGCATGACACAAAAACCTATTATGAACAAACGAGATATGATAAAGAATACACTTTATTAATTGCCTCTAGGGCATATCTCCTTCAACTAAGACCTTAAGTTTGTTACGCTACGGTTCGAGAACACTCCAGACATGGTCGAGACACTCCGCTCACCAATGACCGTCAGGGATACCTGGATGTATATCACGGCCCCTGTGCATTCTACGAATATCGTCGTTGAACCATAAATATGATATGCATTCCCTTTGTTTCTGCGATACTACCTTGTCCGAGATATGATCGTAGACACACCGATGTCTTTGTTGTATCTCGTTACCGACAAAGGTTATTAACTCGTTTGTGATATTACATCTCCATCACCTAGTCATAAGCTGCGCAGCTATATAGATGTAATCTCACCGAGTGGGCCCAGAGTATCTTTCCATTACAAGAATGAACAAATCCCGCTCTTGATCCTTACGTCTCGATGCTCTTTCGGAATACCCAAGATGGACACCGTTATTGTCATGCTATATAAGACACAACATTTGATGCTCTCAAAGCACCCCTACGAAACATCAATAAGTACGGTCTCACGGTGTAAGGAATAAGTTATCATATTCTTATCTATTGCAAATGACAAACATCGTAATACGATCTTATTGCAATACTTTGCGTATGTCCATCATCTTATTCAACTAACAAGATGACCCCATTGTCAACCGACGTCATTGTCCTTGATCGGGAATCTTGATCAACTGTTGCCCAATGGACTAGTTCATATAGAGGCTTACTAGGGACCTGTTTGTCTATGTATCACACGTGTATTAATAATTCCGATTAATACAGTTATAGCATAATACACAAACCTATTATAAACTTATGAGATAACGCAATAAATACTACTTATTTATTTGCCTCTAGGGCATATCTCCTTCAAGTCTGAGCTTAGGGGGCGGTTGGGTGCGTGTTTTTTGTCCGGGATGTTCGCCTAGACATGGGGGGAGGGGGGTTGAGGAGGCCCGTTGATGCTCTTAGTACTACCCAATTTGTCATGCTTCGTGATGGGGTCTTGTGGTACTCCCTTTGTTCCGTATTATAAGATGGTTTAGGGTTGTCCGATATCGATGTATATAGACATATTTTATTATATAGTTTCATTCATTTTCATTCGTATGTAGTCTTTGTTGGACTGTCCAAAACATCTTATATTAAGCAACAAAGGGAGTACATTATATGCCAATCATAACCAATTGACCTCCTATATCATGCATACATTAAATGCGCATAGGGACATCGTTTGCATGTACCCCGTTCCAAAATATAAGATGTTTTAGCCATTTTACACGTTCAACGGATGGCGATATGCATAGGGCAGAAAAGAATAAGTGTCCGGGAATGTTCGTGGATCACTAACACTGAGAAATGGTGGAAGCGGTAGAACATCCCTGCACCACCCCTTCTTCTTCTTGTGGTGCGAGAGGACCTCAAAGCAGGTTCCGATTTCTCTAGCGGAGGACAGGTCCAAGAAGTACATGGACTGATGTTTTATGGGAGGGAAAATTGGTTCTGTGCCATTAAAAGATCCACAGTTTAGGAAAATACCACTGAAATTTTTGGCTTTAGAAAACTAACACCCAGACACTGCTCCGTTGTTGCTTTGTACCATCACCATCAACTGAAACGTTAACTATAGCAATCGATCAGTTTCTAAAGGAAAAATAGAACACATCAGCCGAATTGCATAAACTGGAGCCGCTCCAGCAACACTTTACCTCTCAATCAGCTTTAACATCCGAAGCAAAATTTCAGCACTAATTTAACAACATAAAATGGTACTATATTCCAGGATATCTAACAAAAGCATATAAAGGAGAATTTCATTAGCATAGAACACAACTTTTGGACATATTGTTGTTCCCAGCAAAATAGCATAATTTCACATGTACCAGCCCAAAAGAGAGTTCACAACAAAGGACATAACATATCCTTCCTTCGTGCCACAGAGTTCACACTAATAATAGACTAAGGTAGCTAATTGATCTACTCAATGATGATCCTACGGTTGATTCCTCCAGGTGAGATTGCAGCCATTCTCCTTGTGGTTACACCTAGGCTAGTTGGAGAAAGAGATGCCATCCTTCTAGTAGTTACACCTGGTCTAGTTGGAGAAAGAGCAGACGACCCTCGAGTTTGTACACCTGGGCTTGAATGAGGCATCACAAAGGGTTCATCAACTGTTGTGGAGGCCCCAACATCTTTCGACATGGTTTTCCTATGAGGTGCGACTTACGTTAGGGAAGGAATAAGTTGCAACGCATAAGAAGCAAAACAAGTATTGCAGCACATGTCGGAACCAAAAAAAAATAGGACATTACCTTGCCTTTTTTACTTTCTTTGGGCGAGGTGGTGGAAGCTCTTGTTCTAGTTCAGCTTGACTAGCATTACAACCCTTCTCTATATGTCCAAACTGAAAACACCTTTTGCATTGATATGGTCCTCGTTTTCCTGGCTCTCCACTTGCTTTGATTCTTTGTTTCCTTGGCCTGCCAGCAGCCCTTTGTAGAGGTGGAGGAATCATTTCAAAACCAACATCAACCTTTGGCCATTCAGACCTGCCATTCATTGGAGCGATATCAAATTGATAAGCCATCTTGAATCTCTCTGGGAGGAGGGATGGAGTCGACCAAATTTGAGTCTATGCTGTAGAGTGCGGTCTGACAACCGGAGTCTACATAGAGAATGTTGTTCTCTCTCCTCCCATTAGAGAGAACACATATGACAATGAAGAGTGAGAGGAAGTGGGCGCTAGTTGTACGCTGATCGTCGGTGGAGGCAATTTGTTCCAGCCGCCCATCACGCCTCCTCGTTTACTCCTATTGTTCAAGCTTTGTGATGCTTGTTGTGCCACTTCAGAGTCTCCATAGAAGAACTGCTTGTCGAGATCGATGCGGCAGAGCGAATACAAACGACTCGTGAAGTTGTTCACTATCAGATTGAAATACCGGCGACTCATGCCGTCGCCTGATCAATTTGGATCGAAACAAAGAGAATAGTAAGCTGAGTTGAGGTCTTGAAGAACAAAGAATCCCCTGGAAGAGATGCAGAGAGGCGGCGAGAGGGCTAAGCTGCTTTTGCATGCAATCTACACTTCCTCCGGAATCGCTGGAGCAAAATGGGCTGTATAGGAGTTCGATATAATATAATCGTACGGCCCATATTTCAACAAAGAACAGGCAATCTACGAAAAAGGACTATAGACGACTTGCGTAGATTCTATCCCAATCTCACTGCGTCTCCGCCGCCGGCTTTCTGCCCAATTTCTCCAAACCATCCTCTCCCTCACCGCCTCCATACGTAGATGTGCAACAGATCTCCAGCCCTCTCGTACCATTGCTTGTCGTGCTCGTCTCCAAGCCCAGCAGCCGCATCCTTTATTTAGGGCTGATCAGGCGGTCAGGCCAGACTGAGAGTTAGGTTTGCAGAAGCATGGATCGTCGGTTTCTGAATCTGGTAATGCACGATCTCAGGAATAACATCTCTTCTCTGTACCGCATGGACCTCCGGCACCTCTTCTACAAAACAGCAGAAATTGCAGAACAAGCCGCAGCACAAGAGGCAAAGGCGACGAAGAAGAACAAACTAGGAGCTCTGTCAATGATAAAGCGCTGGAACGGCCCGCGGGAGCCGCCGGTGATGAGTTTCAAAGCGAACAGTTTCTTCGCTCTCCCGAGAGAGAGCAGGGAGAGCACCATAATGATTGCAGACCCCTCCGGCCGCACATCGATCTTAGACATCGACTTCAAGAACATCGTAATATCGCCTCCCATGGACTACGGCAAGGGGCCAACTCCGTGTGCTTCTACACGCCCGATCCTGACCGCTTTGATCGTAAGATGGATTCCCGGTGCCTCTTTGTCTTGGATCTGGTTCCTGGCACCAAGTCCTCCAGCTTTGAGTCCCTCTTAAACTTTGGAAGTGACCTCCCATCGCAACCACTGGTGTCTTCCCATTACAACGTGCACTGGACCTGGCACACACTGCCGGTGCCACCGTTCCTGAACGACCCTGCGTACGCTTCAGCTACCAAGATGTGTTCTTCCATGTTGCTTGGCGGATCAACCATATGCCGATATGCGTATCCTCCATGCAGGAGGGCATCGGCACCTACAGATCTACACCTCCTCCGTGGGTACGCTCCGCAGCAAGTGGTCGCGGGTTGGGAAATGGGTGTTGCCCTTCTTCGGCAAAGCAGACAATCTCCCTGACCTCCAGCTTTGGTTCGCCCTCTCTGCTAGCACCAGTAGCAGCCCCAACAGCTTATGTGCTTTGGCCTTCCCTGCCATGGATTTTCAGTCGCCGCCTGAGGTGCGGAGTGCCTGGGATTATCTCGACCTGCCTGAGACTCCGTACCGGCGCCACCTGGTGAACCTGGGCTCGGGTAAGTTCTGCGTCGTCTCCTTCTTCAAGACCTCGACGTTTACCATCAAGAAGGAAATTATCAAAGATGAATGTGATGTTTTCACTGGCTTGGAGGTCAGGAGGTGTGCCGCTGTGATGGTGCGGAGGGCCCTGTCCGCATGATCAAGCACATGTCTACACGTTACAGCTTTCAGAAATATATCATCCTGTTAGACTATGTAGCTTCTGTATATTGTACAATACCTGTACGTGTATGTGTACCCCTATATATATGAGATAGGCCACCCAACGAGGGTTGAGCCAGTTCCCCCATACGGTATGTTTCACATGGTATCAGACTAGGGTTAGGGTTCTTGAGTCGCCGCCGTCTCTCTCTCTTTTGAGTCGCCGCCGCCGCCTCTCCTCTACACCGATCCATCCAATCGCTTCCGCCACCATCCTCCGGCCACCGACCCCATGACGAACGCCGCGTGCTCTGGCTCCTCCTCGGCTGGACTCCTCCCAGCCTCGCTCTCGGCGCTTCTAGCCCGGCCCTTGGATGCTGCCGCGATGACGGCGCTCCCGGTCGGCACAACCAGCGTTGGCTCTCTCTTTTCGTCGTCGCCGTACCAGCCGCCGCCGCCCGCCGCTCCCATGGCCGCCACCGTGCTCGTGCCCGTCGCGTCTCTGGCGCCCGTGCTACCACTGGTGCATGCCCTCGGGGCCTCCTCGGCGCCCTCGGCGTCCTCGGCGTCTGCCCTTGGTGCTAACTCGCCGACTCCTGGACAGCCGGCTCCCGTGTCCATCCATGCTCATCTCGCGCCGTCGTACACGCCGCCTGCCGTCTTCACGCCGGGACACCTGCCGGCGCCGTTCCACTTCGGCAACCTCATCACCATCAAGCTAACGCCGGATAATTATATTTTTTGGCGTGCGCAGGTCCTTCCTCTTCTTGGGAGTCATTACCTTCTTGGCTATGTTGACGGCTCCCTTCCATGTCCCCCCGTGCTGGTGGACAGCGTCAACGGCCCGGTTTACAACCCGGCGCACCGTGTCTGGACGGGGCAGGACCAAGCCAACCTCTCCGCGTTCCAAGGTTCGCTAACTCCGGAGGTTGCCAGGCTGCTCGTCTTCGCCAAGACTTCCCATGAGGCCTGGACCATCCTCGAGCGCTCCTTCGCGTCGCAGTCGCAGGCGCGTTCCAGTGCCATCCGTCGCCAGCTCGGCGAGTGTGAGAAGCTGGACGCCACGGCTACGGTGTTCTACAACAAGGTCAAGTCCCTCGCCGACACACTGGCTTCCATCGGCCAGCCTCTCACCGACTCCGAGTTCAACTCCTACATCGTCAACGGTCTTGACGAGGAGTACGATGGTCTGGTGGAGATCATCAACGAGCGCGGCAACACGTCTCCGATGATGTCGCATGAGCTCTACTCGCGCCTTCTCCTCACCGAGCAGCGTGTGGAGGCGCGTCGCTCCCGTGGATTTGGGGCATCCTCCGCATCCGCGAACGCCGCCTACAAAGGTGGCCGTGGATATCCAGGCACTCCCTCGGCCGGCTCGGGTAAGGGCCCAACTGCGCCACCTACGCCTGCACCCCCTCCTTCATCGACCACCTCGTGGGGGGGGGGGGGGGGCAGGCCTCCTAAAGTGTGCCAGCTCTGTGGTCGCGACGAGCACTATGCCTCGAAGTGTCATCGTCGCTTCCAGAAGAGCTTCCTCGGCCTCTACAACGACGGCAAGGATCCGCGGGTTGCTGAGCGTCAGGCTCAGATGGCTGATCGCCCCGCGCCTAAGGAGCAGCAGGGACACACGCAGTCCCTCCCCGTCGACCCACACTGGTACATGGACAGTGGAGCGACGGACCATCTCACGAGTGAGCTTAGCAAGCTCAACTCTCGTGAGGCTTATCACGGCACCGACAAGGTTCACACTGCCAATGGAGTAGGTATGCACATCTCTCATATTGGTCAAGCATCTCTTCTTACTAGTCATGCAAATAGGAGTCTCCAGCTTCGTAATGTCCTTAGAGTTCCAGCTGTGACGCGTAATCTCCTTTCAGTTCCTAAACTTAATGCTGATAATAACGTGTTCTGTGAATTTCACCCTTTTGATCTTTTTATTAAGGATCAGGACACGAGGGACGTTCTCCTTAGCGGGCGCCTTTGCCAGGGTCTTTATCGCGTGGAGCATCCTGGCGTCTCTCGGGTTTTCAGTGGAGTTCGCGCGTCGTCGTCACAGTGACATGCTCGTCTTGGTCATCCTGCCACTCCTATCGTCCGTCATATTTTGCGTCGTCATGAGCTTCCTAGCATGTCTAGTAATAAAGATGTAGAAGTGTGTGATGCTTGTCAGCAGGGGAAGAGTCATCAACTTCCTTTTTCAGAGTCTAGTCGTGAGGTGCAACACCCTCTTGAACTTGTGTTTTCGGATGTATGGGGTCCTGCTCAGACTTCTGTTAGTGGCCATAATTACTATGTCAGTTTCGTTGATGCTTACAGTCGCTTTACTTGGCTTTATCTTATTAAGCGCAAATCTGATGTGTCTGATATCATTGTTCAGTTCCAAAAACATGTTGAACGCCTTCTCAAGCATAAAATTGTTTATATTCAGTCAGATTGGGGTGGCGAATATCGCAACCTTGATTCCTTCTTTCAGTCGCTTGGGATCGCACATCGTTTAGCATGTCCACATACTCATCAGCAGAATGGCACCGTAGAACGTAAGCATCGACATATCGTTGAGACTGGTCTTACTCTTTTGGCTCATGCATCTGTTCCCTTTCGCTTTTGGAGTGATGCCTTCACCACGGCTTGTTTTCTCATCAACCATACTCCTACTCGTGTTCTAAACATGAAGACTCCCATTGCACATCTCCTTAATGAACAACCTGATTATACCTTCTTTAAAGTGTTTGGGTGTGCTTACTGGCCGCACTTACGCCCCTACAACAAACGTAAAATGGAATTTAGATCAAAGAAATGTGTCTTTCTTGGTTATAGTTCCCTTCATAAAGGTTATAAGTGTCTTCATGTTCCCACTAATCGTGTTTACATATCTCGTGATGTCGTGTTTGATGAGCATGTTTTTCCTTTCGCCAATCTCCACGAGTCCAACACTGAGTCTCCAACTATGCATTCATCCTCTCTTACCGCTGGCCAATTTGAAGATGTTGCATATTCTCCTGTGTTGTTACCTAACCATGGTGCAGGCATTGGACGCGGTGTACGGTTAGAGCTGCTCGAGACAGCTCCTTCTCCTTCATCACCTGCGGTTCACGTCGATCATGTGCCTCCAGTGCATGTGCATGGCCTTGGTCTCCGTGCTGACCATGCAGTACAGGCCACTCCTGCATCGCCGGTCGCCTCCCCAGCTCGCCCAGTGCGGCCCACTGCGCGGCCCATGACGCCACCCCCACCTGCGCGGACGGACGCATGTGCGTCGCCCGCGTCGCCTGCGTCGCCCGCGTCGCCTGCGTCGCCTCTGTCTCCCGTGTCGCCTATGCGGCAGGAGATCGACATCTCGCCTGCGCGGCAGGCCAGCTCACCGCCGCCCAGCTCATCACCAGCTGGGCCGTCTTCGCCATGCCCCTCGCCGGCTGGGCCCCCTCCGCCTTCAGCACTCACGCCTATTCCATCGCCGCCGGCTCCGTCAGCTCCTGTGGTGCATCGCCCGCACACGCGCAGCCGCAGTGGTATTTTTTGCTCTCTTGATCGGAAAGATGGTACTGTTGCCTGGTATGCTGCTTGTATGTCAGCTGCTCTTGCAGATCCGAGTTTCGAGCCGCGTACGTACCAGGCAGCTATGAGTATTCCTCATTGGAGAGAGGCTATGGAGCAGGAGTATCATGCTCTACAGGGCAATGCGACGTGGACTCTTGTTCCTCCATCCCCTCGAGTTAACGTCATTGATTCTAAATGGGTTTTCAAGGTGAAGAAGCATTCTGATGGGACTATTGAGCGCTACAAAGCGCGTCTTGTTGCTCAAGGTTTTCGGCAGCGCTATGGTCTTGATTATGAAGACACTTTTAGTCCAGTGGTCAAGCCTACAACTATCAGACTTCTTCTCTCTCTTGCAGTTACTCGAGGTTGGTCTCTTCGTCAGCTTGATGTGCAGAATGCTTTCCTTCATGGCTTATTGGAGGAGGAGGTTTATATGCGGCAGCCCCCTGGTTTTGCTGATCCTGATCGTCCGGATTATATATGTCGTCTCACTAAAGCACTCTATGGTCTGAAGCAAGCTCCTCGTGCCTGGCATGCTCGTCTTGCGACAGCCCTTCGTGCTCATTGTTTTACACCATCCACTGTTGATTCATCGCTATTTCTTCTACAGAAGCCTGAGGTCACTATGTACTTGCTGGTTTATGTGGATGATATTATTCTGCTCAGTTTATCTTCGTCTGCTGCTGATAGTCTTGTTCGTGCTCTTGGTACTGATTTTGCTGTCAAAGATCTTGGGAAACTTCACTATTTTCTTGGCGTGGAGGTTGCTTCTCGGTCAGATGGTCTTGTTATGACGCAGAAGAAGTATTCTTTGGACTTGTTGCAGTGGGCTGGGATGCTTAAGTGTGCGACAACTACCACGCCTATGTCTACCACTGACAAGATCACTGCAGTCGATGGTGAGCTTTTGTCCTCTGAGGATGCTACAGAGTACAGGAGTATTGTTGGTGGCTTACAGTATTTGACGATCACGAGACCAGATATCTCATATGCTGTCAACAGAGTTTGTCAGTATCTTCATGCACCTCGCAAACCTCATTGTTCTGCGGTTAAGCGCATCTTGCGCTATGTCCGACTCACCATCTCCTATGGGCTGCATCTCACGCCGAACCCCACAGGGGTTCTCTCGGCCTATTCTGATGCGGACTGGGCTGGAAATCCGGATGACAGGCGATCCACGGGGGGCTATGCTGTGTACTTTGGTACAAATCTGATCGCCTGGAGTGCCCGCAAACAGGCTATTGTTTCACGTAGCAGTACTGAAGCTGAATACAAAGCTGTTGCCAATGCCACTGTTGATCTCATTTGGGTACAGTCTTTGCTTCAGGAATTGGGAGTTTCCCAACCGCAACCTCCTATTCTTTGGTGTGACAACATCGGTGCTACATACCTCTCCGCAGATCCGGTATTTCATGCCCGACGAAGCACATTGAAGTTGATTATCAATTTGTGAGGGAACGTGTTTCTCAGAATCTACTACAGATTAAGTTTATCTCTTCGAAAGATCAACGTGCAGACATCTTCACCAAGCCATTGCCTCTACCACAGTTCGAGGCCTGCAGACGCAATCTTACCATTCTAGATTCTTTAGGAAGTGGCTAAGATTGAGGGAGGGTGTTAGATTATGTAGCTTCTGTATATTGTACAATACCTGTACGTGTATGTGTACCCCCTATATATATGAGATAGGCCACCCCAACGAGGGTTGAGCCAGTTCCCCCATACCGTATGTTTCACACATCCATTGTGTCCTCTGAATCTTTTCGGCCGGAAGCTCCACGGGACCAAAGCATCTCTGTATGACCAATTAATATGATGTTTTTATGATGTACATCACTGCTTTAGTATTGGGTGCACGTGTGTACGTTGAATGGCTGTCTAAAGCCGTTTTAATTCTACTATTAGGTATCCGTGCTGTTGCTACAGAATAGTGAAAACGTATTCACATTTATCAAATTTAATTAATTGTTTTACATCCTGGACCTGGACGTGTGTATCATATGTTGACGTCCATATAGATTGTGTCTGACATTGTTACCAGTACCAGCGAAAATTCCAAACGGAACTCGGGCATAAGTTACCTCCATCCCTAATTATAAAAAGCTTTGGTAGGCTAAAAGTCTTATAATGTAGGAGAAAGGAAGTAGATGTCTAATTTTTTTTTTTGAACCTTAATGGCAGGAGCTCTGCCTTTGCTTTATAGATAGGGAAAAAAAAATGGGTGTTGCTTACAGGTTGCGAACCAGAACAGTCAATCACTTGACACCTCGCGAAACACACACACTCTCTATGCCAATCGCTGTGCCACTCTAAATCTCGAGAATTCGAGCTTGGCAAGGTCGGCCACCTGAACGGCAGTAGCCACCTTTTTTGAAAAGACTCGCCTATTCCTCTCGTTCCATAAGTTCCAGAGAATGTACATTGCGAGAGTTGTCTGTCTCAGTGCGTCGGGGCCTCGCCATAGGCAAATGGAATTCCACCAGCTCGTCACCTCGTTTGCGTTCATGGCACAAGCGACCAAGATGGGCTCCTCCGATGTGAAACTGTGCCAAACCTGTTTGGAGAAAGAGCATTGCAGCGCCAGGTGGTTGGCATCCTCCAGAATCTGATCGCAGAGACTGCAGCGATCGTCATGAGGCCATCCTCGCTTTTGCAGGCGTTTAGCAGTCCAAAGACGATCCTGGAGGATCAGCCATAGGAAGAATTTGATCTTGTCCTCTGCTTTGGTCTTCCAGACTGCTTGCAAGTGCGGCATCTCCAACCTGCCAAGGAACTAGGCCTCGTACGCTGCTAGAGCTGAGTACTTCCTTGTTGCCGTGCTTCCCCAGGAGATCGAGTCCCGCTCTCCAGACTGCTTGCAAGTGCGGCATCTCCAACCTGCCAAGGAACTAGGCCTCGTACGCTGCTAGAGCTGAGTACTTCCTTGTTGCCGTGCTTCCCCAGGAGATCGAGTCCCGCTCTTGGCTGAGTTGGATTGGCTGAATTCGATCCCAGAGAGCGACGAAAGTGTCCAAGTCGGCCGCGATCGAGATGCGATGCAGCCCACGCATCCATCTACCATCCGGGAGAGCAGCAGCCACAGATAGATTTTTGCGAGAGGCAAGCTTGAAGAGTCTAGGAGCTAAGGACATAGGTGCCTCGCCTTGGAGCCATCTGTCGTGCCAAAAACTGACCAGTTTCCCGTTGCCAAGCGTGATCGATGTGCAAGAGGCAAAGAGGGCTTTGTCTGTATAGTCGCATGGCATAGCCATGCCATGCCACGGCCGAACCTCAGTGTCCCAGTTGTGCCACAACCAGCGCAGGCGCAGCGCGCGGCCAAATGCCGCGACATCTTTAATTCCCAGCCCGCCAACTCGCTTAGGAGCGCAAATCTTCTTCCAACTGACGAGGCATTGGCTGCCCTTTGCTTCTTCCTCGGCACACCATAAGAAACCACGCCTGATCTTGTCGATCTTTTTGATGAACCATTTGTCAGTCGGAAAGGCCGTGAGAAGGTAGGTAGCCTTTGCAGTGATCACGGTGTTGACGAGGCGTAGACGAGCAGACCGATCCATGAGCTTTCCCTTCCAGATCTTGAGCGTGCTAGTGATCTTGTCCAAGATGGCCTGCAAATCAGCTATGTTGGGTTTCCTGAACCCAAGTGGTAACCCCAAGTATGTACAGGGAAAAGCTCCTGTAGTGCCACCAAAATCCGCCAAAATCTCGGCCAGGTTGTGTCCTGTGCAGCTGACAGGGAAAGCCACGCATTTCTGGATGTTCGTCTTCAGGCCAGATGCCTCTCCAAAAACCTCAAGGATGCGCTGGATTGCGACCACGTCTTCTCTTATAGGGTTGATGAAGATCGCTGCATCGTCTGCATAAAAACTGGCCCGCAGCCTTGTAGTCTCGTTGCTGAGCTGAGAAAGAACCAGATGGTCGGTGGCAAGCTGCAGCATTCGTTGCAAAGGCTCGAGGACCAAGATGAAAAGCATAGGCGACAAAGGGTCGCCCTGACGGAGTCCTCTGTGATGTCTGAAAGGGTTACCAGGCAGCCCATTAAGCATAACCCTCGAGGTTGTGGTGGATAAGATAACTGCAATGAGATCACGCCATCGTTGCCCAAAACCCATGTGCTGCAAGATCTCCAGTAGAAACGGCCATTGCACGCTGTCAAAAGCCTTGGCCAGGTCCAGTTTCAAGAACATGAGCGGCTGCTTCCTGGAGTTTGCGGCCCTGACAGTGTTCTTCACATAAAGGAAGTTGTCCTGTATCGAGCGCCCCTTGATGAAGGCGCTTTGGCTCTGAGAAACCAGCCTTGGCAATTCCGGTGCAAGTCTATTGGCTAGAAGCTTGCAAAGAATTTTTGACACGCTGTGCATCAAGCTGATAGGTCTGAAATCTTGCGCAGAGGTGGCCACGTTCTTCTTCGGCAATAGGACAAGGTTGGCCGAGTTCATCAGGCCCCAGAGACTGCCGTTCAGGTTCTGAATATGCAAAAGGGCGGCCAGCAAATCATCTTTAATGGTTGACCAACAGGTCTTGAAGAAGATACCAATGAATCCGTCAGGCCCCGGCGCTTTTTCTCCCGGCAAGTTGAAGATTGCGTCATGCAACTCTTTTTCAGTGAAAGGATTCTCCAGGTGTTGCAGGTTAAAGTGAGGGAGATTCAAAAAATCCCAGTTTAGGCGTGCGACAGCTTCATTGTTTGTTCCCAGGAAGCCCTGAAAGTGCTGTAAAAGAATGTCTGCTTTGCTGCAATGGTCTGAGACCGTGCCGGCAACGCCTGTCAGCTCCGGAATGTGATTCTTCCTTCGTCGCCCCTTGGCCCTAAGATGGAATAACTTCGTGTTGGCGTTGCCCTCCTTTATCCAGGTTAATCTTGAATTTTGCCGCCATCTGCTCCTGTCAATTGCAGCAAAGCCGAGAAGCTTGTTCTTCAGCGTTGAGCGGAGTTGCCTTTCCTCCGGAGAGAGATCTCTGTCCTCCTGCGCGATGTCGAGGCTGAGAATTACTTCATTAGCTATGTTGGACATGCGCACCATCTCCCGAACACGCGCCCTGTTCCAATTTCTGAGCGCCGCTGCCGTCCGGCCAAGCTTGGTGTGGAGCCTGCGTATAGGATCAGATGAGCGAACCTGCTTCGTCCAGGCCTCGACCACAACCTCCGCGAATCTCTCAGTCTTGATCCAGTGGCTCTGGAATCTGAAACCCCTGTAGTTGTTGGTCTGCATCTTCTTCAGCACGATTGAGCAGTGGTCCGAGACGTTGGTAGAGGCCGGTGTCAGCTGGAATTGGGGGAAGCGCAAGTCCCACTCTTTGGTTACGAGAACCCTATCAATTCTTGTCTGTGTAGCGTGCTCACGCTCATTGCACCAGGTGAAACGCCTGCCCAGGAGAGGGTAATCAATCAATTCTAGGTCGGCAATGAAGTTTCTGAACTTGCCCATCATCCTGAGTTTGAGGTTCTGGTTGCTCTTCTCGTCAGCCTTCTTAATCAGGTTGAAATCTCCAAGGACCATCCACTCGCTCTTCATGATTGTGTGCAGGTCGCGGAGCTCAAGCAAAAACTCAATCTTCTCGCTGTCATCTTGAGGCCCGTAGACCCCGGTGATGGACCAAGTGTTGTTGTCCTCTTTGCAAGTCACCTGCCCAGAGATTGAGTACCTTCCCGCAGTCATTGGCTCCTCGACGACCAAGAAATCATCAGACACGGCAATGAGGATACCGCCCTTAGAACCATCGGCCGGCAGGAAGATGAAGCTGTCACCAAACCGCGGACCAAGGGTCTCGACAACCAGCGTACGAGTTACAACAGACAACTTTGTCTCCTGTAAGCAGACGAAATTGACACCAAGGCTTGAAAGAAACAAGCAAACAGCCCTCCTCTTTGCGGGGTTATTAATGCCCCGCACATTCCAGTTCAGAAGGTGAATACTCATGGAGGAAACTCTGTGAACTCGAGTTGATGATTAAACTGCAGGAGAACACGGACACTTGCTGGATCCGACGAGGCAGCTAGGCAACCTCCGCGGTCGCCCCCCGCTGGAGCGCGCTTCCCGGCTTCATCTTCTTCTTAGCCGGCGTGTTCGCCCCTACCAGGGCCGTGACCGCGGCCATGAACTGCCGCGTCATCGGCTTCCTGTAGAGGTCTTGATACTGCAGCAGATCTTCGGGCATAGGCTCGGCGCCCTCAGGGATGAGGCCGCTCTTCGTCATCAGCACATGCTTGACCTTCTCCATCGTGGACATGGTGGCCGTGGGCTTGGCCGCCAGCCTGCTGCTCCTCTTGCAGAGATCTTCTTTGGGGTCAGAGCTTGGGGTAGGAGTCTTGGTCACCGACACCGGCATCGGGTTGGGGAGGATGGCTATCAGCGGAGGGGAAGAGCATCTGACCAGGAACTCGTCAAGTGGGTCCGCTTCTACAGAGCGGACCACAGCCTCAGGTATCTTCTCGCGGGCCTCGGCCTCAGGTAACTTCTCAGCGTCGTGACCCTGGGGAAAAAGACTTGTAGATGGGCCAGCTGTGAGCAAGGTCAGCAGCGACCCATCAAGCCCAGATGGCTGGTTCTCCCTTGGTGAATGTGGCCCAAAGGAGAGGCCGACAACCTCCTCACTGAGCTGCAGCTCCAGACTCTGTTCGATTTGAATGCAGCCATGCGCCAACAGGTTTGGCTCAACCTGTGACTCTACAACCTCCAGACCTGGCGCAAGCACCGCAGTCAAGGATACACGGGAAAGGGTGTGAACTCCTGTAGCACCCTCGGAAGGTCCGAGGTCTCCTTGCCCGAACCGGTTAGTCAACAGCGTGCTTGCTTCTAGTAAGTCCTCAGGGACAGAAACGGGAGCAAGGTCCAGCTCCCCCATTGGCTGTGAAGTCGCCACACTGTTGATGGGAGCAGGCGCAGCAGCAGAGGCAGGGCCAATCGGATGGAGCTGAGAATCCGTGACTGGCCCCACCTTCGCGCGCCACCACCATCCTCTGGCTCGGTTGCTAGAGCCAAGAATGGGCCCCCCGCCGCCCGCATTGTAACCCAAGCCACCACCGCCGCCGCTGTCACCACCACCGCCGCCTTGGCCAGCCGAACCGCGACCTCCGCCGCGACCACCATACCGCCCTTGACCACCGCCGCTGCCGCCATGCCGGCCGCCTCCTCGCCCGCCAGCCCGGCGAGCGTTGCGTGGGCGCGGAGGTTGTGTGCCGGCCTCGTACCCAAGGGACCACCTGAAACGCCAGCGAGCCGGCCACTCGAGCGAGTTGTCCACCGCCGGGATGCCGCTAACTTCGCTGTCGACACTCGCCGGGCTGCCATCAGAGTGGTCGGTGAAGTCGAGCAGCCGGTCCAAGTGGATGAGCACGGGGTGGGAGAGGATCTTGAGGGTGCCCCATCTGGCGGCCGGCTCCGCGAGCATGCTCAACTCCGGCAGATGAGTTGGTGACGGGGGCTCTGCGGGCTCCTCCAGGTCCAGCACCCCACGCCGAGCAAGCTGCGAAACATCGTGCAGCCACACCCAGAGCCGGAAACACGCAGTCTCCTTCTCTTCGTCGGTTGTGTGATCAACCTCCTCGATGAATGACGATGCCGGGAACAGACGCGCCACCGCTTCCTTGTTCCAGGCGCTTCGCGGCACGCCCTCCAAGCAAACACGCGCCTTGTAGTTGTAGGAGGACGCCGTAGCACGTTGGAAGCGCGTCCAGGGGGCGAGCATGAAAGAAACGCTCCCCAGGCGCACCGCCCCTCCCGCGTTCAGCGCGGCGTTGCGATGGGCAGGGTTGTTGAAGATGATGATGAACTCGCCGGCGTTGTGCACGGAGATAGAAAGCTCGGTGGTTCCAAGCTGGAAATGTCCTGCAAAAGCATGGGTAAGCTCACAGAGCTCCAACTCCGGGCGGAAGCCAACGACGACCGCCACAACAGCCCTCAGGTTCAGGTCACGTTCTTCAGCAGCAATGGAGGTCGAGCGCGGGGCGACGGCCCTGACGAACTCGACGCGCGTGGACGCCTCCCCCAACAGCATGAGTTCCATCTTCTTGGCGGCAAGCTCCTGCAGACGGCGCACCGGGCGAGGTAGATCTTGAAGTCGTGGTTCCGCGGGCGGTGTCGGTGCCGGAGTCGGGGACGTCGCCGGAGCAGCTTTGCGCACCGCAGGGGCAGCCGCAGGACCAGCAGCGCCGCCGCCTTCGCCTTGCTCCGTGCACCGCCTAGCCTTGTGGCCAACCCCGCCGCAGAGCAGACACTTGGGCAGGTTGCGGCAGTCGACGATCTTGTGTTCAGGTGAGAAGCACTTGAAGCACTTCCCTCTGGCCCGCTTAAAAAGCAGCTCGGTGTACCTAGATCTCAGGTTGGAAGTGAATGCCACCCTTTTCACCGCGTACGCCCGACGCCTGTTTCTTACCTCAGTCCACCGGCCGCCATCAATGTCGTCCTGCTCCCGATCTGCCAACGGCGCTCCAGGAACAATGATGACGGATTTGAGACGCGGACGTGAAACCCCGCTCGCCGCCACAGCAGGCGCCATCAAAGCCCCTAGGTAGGAGCCCGCCGCCGCAGTCGCAGCCAGAGCAGACATCGCGTGTGCGGGGTAGGCGGCCGCCGCGGGGCTGCCGGAACGCCGGTCGGGGCCAGCCGCGGGGACCAGGCCGCGCTCCTCGCTCCTCTCCTCCCTCGGCATGCTCTTTTCCCTCCGCCGATGTCTAATATACACGTTTAACTTTTAGAAACTCTGTGCAATTTGCTCACCTTTTGGGCCTCCTTGCTGAGGTTGCTCTCACTCCTGGAATCTGCAACATCATCACCTGGACTCTCACACCCAATGGCATTTACACTGCAAACTCAGCTTACAAAGCTTAGTGTTTTGGATCCTCCTCCTGCACCTTCATGAATATTGTCCGGAAGATTTGGGCTCCCCCAAAGTGCAATTGCTTTGTTTGGTTCACAAAACTCAGCTTACAGAACTTTGAAACTCTAACCGCTTGGCCGTCAGGATGGTGAGAATTTGGACGCAGGAGGTTTTCGTGGCTGAACTGCCCAAATGTGATGTCGATCCTTCGTTGTCGTAGGCTGACGGTCTGTAACTATTGGAAAGCACTAGCCGCCACGATGTCATCCTCTCACAAAAGGCTTAAAACTGCGATCAACCTCATCACTTAGAAAATCTGGAAGGAAAGAAAAGTGAGAGTCTTCGACAACAAACTCTCAATGCCATCCCTGCTCTTTCAGCGCATCAAAGACGAGGTAAAAACTGGACTAGTTCCCAGCAGGTGCTAAGAAGCTGGCAGAAATTTCAGGACGATGTTTCCTTCGGTTTGATTTTGTCTTTTGTCTTTCTTTTCTTCGGCCTAGGCCCTCGAATGTTTGCTCCTTCTATATCAACATAAAAGGCAAATCTTCTTGCCTTGTTTAAAAAAAAACTATTTTCAGCTGTAATCTACAAAAGAACTAGAAGTGTTGATGTTGAGACCAAAACCGGTTACTTTTTGCCTACTTTATGAATGTTTTTGTAAGGATGTCATTGAGTGAGTGACCGTTTGCTTAGAGGTTGCGGCTCCTGTTTCATGGAAGATCTAGCCTTCGGGTTGGCCTCTAAATTCGTTGCAAGACGTCCTTTTGAATCCCTAATTTCTTACACTTCCAATCTCCCAGGTAGACAAATTGGACAGTGAACAAATTCATATCAATCGCCCCAAAGTTCACGAGCAAGATTCCAGGCCCCTCACATATTTGCATAGAAAGCAGTATGTCTAAACCCTCATAGGATATTAACCCTCACGAGAGCCAGCCAGTTCATCAGATCTTGGTTGCAGCAATCTCCCCCTCCCAGACTAGTTCATCCTCTTCCTCCCTGAATTCCAACCGATTCAGTAAGTTGCACATCCATAAACAACTTGTGTTGCAGAGCCAAAGCAGAACACGCCACCAGCACCTAAGAAGGTTGGTTCTCAAGCTCGAGATCACGGTGGTTTTCCAGGGCTCAATACACTAGTCGTCAGCTAGTCACCGGCTCACCGCCAAATGGAGTGGGGTGCTGTTGGATGGACTCAATTCATACAATTGACCAATCCTATCTTGGGGGAACGAGCACATTCTTCTATATCATTATCTCTTAAGTTACAATAAGCCTCCAATGTCGTAGATGGTGATGTATCAGAACACATGTTACATAGTGCTAGTGTAACCTGTGAAAGAAAAATGATAACTCATAGCTGTGCATGTGCAAATGCTCGTGTCGGCTAACATGCTACATTGCAAGCCACCAGCTCTTTTCCTTGTCCACCTCATAATACAAGCAAAGGCAGTTCTGCCATGGGAGTTGAGAACTAGGGGGCCTCTATAAACTGGAGCCGCTTATCAGCACATCGACGGGACATTGGGAAGTATATCTTGGGAGCGAACTTACGGTTGGCTACTCCGTGACAACATCTTTCTGTATTTCTGTGTGCACGCCAGTTTGCTCGCCCTGCATTTCGTTGTATGCACCTGATTGTTCATCGTACGAGTACCTGCACATGTTGTAGCACGTCAGCACAGATATTATTGGCATGCGGACACCAGAGATAAGGATTCTGTCATTGACATATTAACTGAAAAATTGTAGCTATATCACATGGATAAGGCCAAGCAACTTTGTTCTACTTAGAAAAATATGCAGAGGCAGCATAACCTTCAATTCAGCTACATGAGATGAACATGAGATGATGGCAACAGCACGGGTTGAGTGTGCTGCCCTTTGGTCACATACCAGAGTCTCCGTCCACACTGACCAAGCTATCTCGTGCTCTAAACATTTCTTGTGTCAAAAGCACTGTTTTGAATTTTTGATGACTTCCGTAGTACGCGCCAAGTTTGAACTAAAAATAACTCAAGCTAAAATGCTCAAGGCAATTCGGCACGGGTGCCTCACAACCACTGGTTACCTACCTAAAATCAACCATGGGGTAACTTGTTTTTCAGATATGGGTTACAACTTTTATTGCAACAGTGAAGTGGAAACATGTGACATGCAATGAATTTATGATAGGCAAGCAATTGGCATCGACCTCACATCATGCTCAAACATTTCATGATAGGTTTCCTAACTATCAGGATATTATCCCCTATTTAGATTAACTACGGCACATGGACAAGCGAGCTTCATCAAAATGCACAAATGTTCCAAAGTATAGGGTTCCCCTAAGCTGTTAATACTAGAATTACCACACATGTACTAACGCAAGGGGAATCATATACTAACAAAGACAGATTGTTGTTGCATCAAACAGTAAGTGGTTGGTCAGACGGAAAGAAAGAGAACTAATTGACTGTGAATGAACAACAAGTTCAAATAGAAATACCAGGTTCCTGTAGATGCAGAGCAATAACACCCTGATGCAGAATCATAGTAATAGCCTGTGCTGCTGCTATAGTAGTACCTACATGAGAACCATAAGGAAGTATAATCAGCGCAGATACAAAAGTCAGCTACCACTACATAACCCTGGTTGTAATCCTAAAATTCATATATTTCAAGAGGGTAGTACAAAGTGAAACATATAACCTACCCAGATGATGGATCATAGACATAATCTGAGTCTGCGCTTCCATTGCCAGCTTCTGCAAGAATAAACAAAAGAGTTGCTACTAAATACAAGAACGATTCTTGATAAGAAAATGGGGAGCATGTGAATTCGCTCAGCATTTACGAGAAAATCACTGACATAACAACTTACTCTCTGCACTTGAAGGTCCAGAAGCATCTTGTGGTACTGGATCAGGAATGCAACCTGAATCTGAAGTTTTCGCATCAGAATCACGAGTGGCATCAGTGTCGTCAATGTCTCCAAACATGTCAAAGTCATCATCATTTGTTGTAGCATTTGTCGTGGAGGTATTGGCAGCTGACAGACCACGGTCGACCTCCAGTAAGGATGAGGTACTTGGGTCATCCTCTGTGGTGTCTGCGAAGATATCTTCTTCAACTTCTGGTATACCAAGTCGAGCACGCTTTAGACGCTCATAACCCTCTGCAAAAGGCAAAATGATGGAAAGACGTAGTCAGGTGTGATCCTCATTAACTAAATATAAAGGAATAGTTTACCATAAGCACTAACATAGCATAATGCTCATACAGCTACAAGACTAATCTTAACTGAGAGACTACTATCTGCTTGATTTCATTTTAAAATCTCCTTTTAGTAGATGTGTAGTTTCTTATTTCATTTATCAGTGGTACATCTTTTAAATGGGGAAAATTATATTTGTTTGTTTAATGAGCTACTCCTTCCATTCCTAAATATAAGATGTTTTAGGCCTTATCTAGATTCACATGTATCTAGACATATATTTTTGTGTGTTCACTCATTTCACTCTGCATCTAGTCAACATATGGAATGCCTAAAACATCTTACATATAGGAACAGAGGGAGTATGATGTCAGCTTGACTATGTTGTGTAGACATGAACAATGGTGCTAGCTACAACATATGTGATAGCATGAATCATGTAAAGTTCTTTGATTCAAGGGAGTCATGGATTTGGGTGGGTGGCAATGTATTTATCTGCTGTATTAACCACAATAACACGTGAGGATCTGTTTCAAACTTAAGCTTTCACAGAAATAATATGAGCAAACTGGCTATTGTGCACACACGTTACATATAAGATCTCAGCCTATTTTTAATATTTCAAGTAGTCAAATATATTCCATTTCTTACTAGTAACGTTTATGCAATGTTGTTTCCCCAATGGAATGGGAACATATAGCAGTGTAAAACGTAAAACCTAGTGCTTATATAAGAGAAATAATCTAGTAATTAGGGATGGGAGTGAGGGTACTAACCAGCCTCACGTACAAATGTCTCCCGGTCATCTGAATACACATCTACACCAGGACAATAAAAGAAGGAATGAGGGTACAGATCATGGGATGGTTAAAACATATTTCCATACTGAAATGATTGATGGATGGCCAAAAAACTATCAACTAAAAATTTAAACAGAAAGGAACACATACTGTACTCCCCGTTCTCCATTAGCTTCATGGCAGCTTCTGTCAGCTCATCAAACATACGCTTTGTCTCCTCACTCATTCGTCCACGTTTATCAGTTGACGTACTCTTCAATCGTTTTAAAGCCTGAATTATCTGGCAAAGTATCATTCAAGAAAATATTTAGCATACATTCTCAACCTTAATATTATTAATATAAAAGGTCTGATATGTTTCCCTTGCCTAATGATAGGTTTTGATTAATTTAATATTTCCATTTAAATTTATACATGGCAGACAATGTTGTGAGTTGTAAGTTGTAACTACAAAAGGTTGTATTCATAATTAAAAGAGAGTTTTCCCAGAACAGTTGGCCTAATAAAGGCAACAGTTTCTGGATTCTTTTGGTTCAGATTATTAACTCAACATGAAAACATGCAGCACACGGGGATATCACAAGCATGCTTGTCCTCAATCTCCATTCGGACATGTAGTGACTCAGGTTGATTATATGTATAAGCCGATTAAAGATGTGCATGAAATGAGTAACGCGCTGCCAGGTTTGAGGCAACAAGTACCTAAGAGATATAGTTAAACTGATGCACTAAATCAATTTATTTAGTACTATTTCCCTTCAGGCAAGAACTAGAACAATCACAACACACAAGAGAATAGAAAAGAGGAACCTTTACCCCCCTGACTCATCTCACAGTGCTAAGGTTAAAACTACATAGCTGCAAGTGAACATACCGTTTCATCTGCCTCAAGCATGTCTGCTATTCTCCTTTTTATCGTTCCAATATCATCGGAAGAGAGGTCCTGGAACTCCTCTTCTTTGCCCTTTTTCTTTTGAACCTTTTCAGCATACTTTGTGTCAACTTCCACATTGTCCAGCCAGGCATCCTACAGAAAATGGGTACTTGTGTCACCAAATTAACAGACTGTAACTCCACACAAAACATCCAAGACGAAAAACGGACAAACACAAAGTACCTTCATATCGTTGCCTCTTGCAAACTCCACAAAATTCCCATTGTCATCAAAGTATCCTTCTTCTCTCTCTTGATCCAAGTTAAAAGGCTCAATCTCAATACCATCATCAATAAAGTTGGCATCATCCTGTTGAACATCAAAGCCGGTGTTATCTGACAATGATAACAGTGGTTAGCAACTTATGACTAATAGTTTTAATGCCAATGATATGCAAGGAAGTGTGCAGGAAATAAATAGTGTCAGACTTACAAATCAAAATACGGAAAAGGAAAAGGCTTGATCCCTGATTTTTTTATGATGGCCAAACGCTAGGAATAGGAAATCACAGCTACACAATATTTCAGTTGTAAGGTGAAAAGCATAATTCAAAATTCAAGTTCAGCTGTTGCAAATAAACTGCGTAAAACCAGTAGCACTATTGTGTTGTTCATAAATCAGGGCCATACGGTCTTTCCACTAAAAAGGTTACTGGGTAGTTCCCCCAAGTTGGAAAGTTACCAAAATATGTCAACATTTAACATACTTTGATATTTTAATTGGTTGCAGCCGTACCAGAAGAAAAAAAGCATTTAAAGACAAAATAAATAATGCATAAAACAAGACAATAGAGGCAAACTAGCTGCAATATTTCACAGAAGAATCAGTCAAGTTGTGCTGCAGCTTATAAATTCGTACACATGATCACTAGCATAAGAATCGTACTAACTATTCTATCCACAGAAGAATACAAGCACTCTGAAGGCAGGAGAGCAGCAGCGCATATACCTTGTAGCTCATTTCGAAGCCCTTGACACTGGCAGTGCCCTGCGCGTCGTCCCCTTCCCTGCGGTGGCGGCGCCGCGCTCGCTTCACCGCGGCGAGCTCCGGGTTCATGAGGCTGTCGATGTCCTCGGCCGCGGCGCCCGCCTCCCCGCTGCCGCCAGCGACGGAGGGGTCGCGATACTTGGCCTTCTTCCCCTTGGGGAACCGCACCTTGCGGTCCCTGCACAGACAGAAGAGCACATCAGGCGGCGAAACCCTAACGCGAGGTCCCGACGAGACGAGAGAGAGGAAGGGGAACGGGAAAGGGTCGGGCAGGAGGAGGGGCTTGGGCTGAACTTACGCGGGATCGGAGCGGTCATCGTCGTCGTCGTCGCCGGCGGCGGCGGTCGCGGGTAGGGCGCGCTTGGTGCCGCGCTTCGGCGGCGTGGGCTCCATGGGTCGAGCAGCGAGAGCGGAAGCGGCGTCGGAGACGGCGGAGCAAAGAGACGATGGGTTCATTTCGAAATGAAAAGAAATGCTGGGCCGGGCCGGGCCGGACTGAAATTGACTACGAACAGAACCAGGGTAGGTGTGGGCACAGCAGTTCTGTATTAAGATGTAACTACTCCGTATTTGCAATTCTAAAAAAAAAAGTACTCCGTATTTGCAATATTCGCTGCACATCAGGATTAAATGTACTTAGAGAGATAAGTTGAGTATCCCATTTTCGCAGTAATCACTTTGTTCGAGGGACTAGAAGGAATCCAGTGATCTTCCTATATGTTAATGTTCATTCCATTCCCAACTCTCCAAATATGTCGTCTTTGAAAACTCTGAATTCCTTTTACAATACTTTGTCACATAAAGAGGATCCACTCTTTGGTCCCACGGTTTTATAAAAATGTGAACAAAATTCTCGTATTTTTAATGATGTATACTATAAGCGTGCAAAATCACAATGCGGAATTTTTTGTACTATGGCTTACACAAAAATGACAAAAGTTGAAAAATAGAAACAATACATTTGTTCACTATACTCGACCTATACATTTGCCTTTTTTGTGTAGTTAAAAAACGTAAGTATTCTGCATCGAGATTTCACTCGCTTTTAGGATATATCGTTGAGAACATGCATAATTTTTTCCAGATTTTATGGAACTTCTAAATATATTTTTGATCTTTTTAAAATAGTGAGATCAGTGAACCTCGGGAGCACCAAATCTCCACCCATTCAATCGGAAAGTCATTGCCCCCTGAGTTCCAGTGATCCCACTATTTTAGAAAATTCAGAAAGTATACATAAGTACAAATTACAGAAGTACTGACAACAGGCACACCAAATCTCCACTCGTATTCACTCATTTAACAACAGGCACAAACTACAGAAGTACCGACAACAACTAACAACAATGTCTGGAGCTAGGCATCTCACATACACAAAAGAGCACAACACATCACAAGCCAAATTCAAGTTCACGCGGGCTAAAGGCGCATTTGGATGGTGGTATTTGTCTGTGGAGTTTTGGCAAAAGCTCCCCAAGAAACCCTCATCCAAGCAACCCTAACAACATAACTAGCACACATCTCCAGACAGAACGGAACAACGCCCATCAGATGGGTTGACAACATCTCCAGCCAGAACAGCTTCGAATATACAGGATCAGCTTCTTCCAACACCCTGCCGACACGGCTGAATCAGTACAGTAAGTGTCAGATCAACATGACAACATATAGGGGAAACTATTTGTTACCTATTAACTCTTAATTTTATCCCTTTTCAATCTCTGTAGCCAAGCAGAGAAAGTGTGTTAAACATCCTCAGACAATGAGGGTGACGACGATTGACATGTGGAAGGGAAAGGATGGCAGTGGCCAACCGGTGCCGAAGAGGAGCCTGGACACAGCGAGGAACTTTTCACATTTGTGTTTCTGTGGTAGAAAAATGTACCACATGAAAGTAAATCATGGCAGAGGGCAAGTTACCTTGCAAATTGTAAGGGCTCTAGAGATAACATAGTTGGCAAACTCATCTGTCACTAAATCTCTGAAGCGAGGAAACCAGACCAATTCATCCACAATGGCAAACCGCTCTTTATCATCAAACACTTCTAGACACGTTTCCACCACATTGCTGCTATATCTTTGCCTTGAGAGTCTCACATAATTATGCCTGAAGCAGGATGCGATAATTGCCAAGTAGGATGGGTCTCTTAGTTTCAGGACATCCTGAACAATGTAGTTTCTGAAAGGAAAAAAAAGAAGAGAAATGTTAAGCCTTGCAGCTGTGATTATAAGATTACCAGACCCCAAAACTACTAAAGGTGGTACTAGATGCAATAAATAATATTGAGACAACAAAGGTTAGATACTGTCTACCGAAAACAAGAGCACTGCTAACTCTTATGTTTATGAACTTCCATTCTTTCAACAGTTTTAGCCACAGCACTATCTGGTCATTTCTTTTGAGATAACATTAATTCCTGCCCAAATATTAGTGCCCATATTGGAAGTTCTGAGATAACATTAATTCCTTTCCAGAAAATGTATGAATTAAACAGCCTGTATTATTAAAAGTAAATATTGTAGATGCAGAACCTT
The DNA here is from genome assembly GCA_026929855.1 of Poa annua. Taxonomy (NCBI): domain Eukaryota; kingdom Viridiplantae; phylum Streptophyta; class Magnoliopsida; order Poales; family Poaceae; genus Poa; species Poa annua. Next base: position 72,087,541 of record CM049432.1, on the reverse strand, counting down.
ATTATACAACTAACTCCATTTACATTCAAACATGAAGTTGAGATGGAAAAATCTTATGTACCAGATACACAGATGACTTCCATATGAGAACAAAAAATTGAGCTAAGCTTGAATTATCGGCTAAGAAATCTGCAGAATCTACTTGAAAATAAAAAAAATGTTCAGATTAATTAAACATAATCAGATAACAGTTTGCTGTGTTTGCATGGATCAGTTGTATATCATGGAAATTTAGAATAAATAGTTACCCAAAACGATGTTGAGCAAGGTCGTTGCTCCACCAAGCGACTTTTGACAATACATTATCCTTTGCTGTCCATTCGACATGCTCCAGACAACTTTGCAGCAGGGACAGTCCATGTGGATGAATAACAAGTGCTAAGCAGCTCGTAGCAATAGCATCAAAAATGAACTGCCAATAATAATGCAAAGTATCAACGCATGAAACAAGAAAACCAGAGGAATTTTGGATGTGGAAGGAGGAAGCAAGCAAGATAAAATACAAGCAAGCATGCAAGACAAAATTTGAAGACGGCCTTCTTCCCGTTTCTCGCAGTTACATATGAAAGATGACACTGTGTTAACTAAAACAAAGATTTATAGCAAAGATAAAATACCATGCACATTAGGATAGGAACCAAAAATGAACAACCAACTTCGCCTAGCAAGGACAAGTATTTGTAGCTCTCAAAATCTTGCTGTGCTTGAAGATTGCTCACAGCTCACGTGACCACGGACAGTAGCCAAAATTTGCTCTCAAGTCTGGGCAAGGTTCAGCTTCTCTGTGATGGTGTTATCCAATTGTTTCACCGCAATTTAAGCAACTATCATTTGTTTCAGAAGACACCGTTTGAGGCAAACGAACAGAACACATTACCTTGCTAACCCTAATCCCTTGAACATTGGCCTGGTGGGTCAGTTTTTCCTAGGTGATCAAGATATCCAAACATGCCCCAAACTAAATTAGTCTACCAAACATTGATTTTCCCAATAAAAATATACTATTAAATTAAAGCAACTTGAGAGCAACATACTCCTGAGCAGAGAGATTCTTGGAAAGGGTTTACCAACAATGCAATGTTTTCATTTGTGCACCCTCAAGAGAAAAAAAACAACTTTCTGGTAAGACATGTATATACATAGTACATCAGTATATATAAACACAATGCCACAGCAAAACTATATTAGTTGTGTTCTTGCTCTGGGTTGAGTAGATTTATAAGCAACCACAAAATGTTGCACCAATGTTACTAACACAACACAACTACACATTGGCATCAATTTCTACACCAATTACAATCTGGATGGAGGAAGAGAATCAAAGTACCTCAGCAAAGTAGGGATCAGGAACACACTGTACGAAGGCCTGCACCACCTGGAGTCTACTTGAATCCAAAGTCACAAGGCGTTCCCAGATGGAGGGAGCCATCCATGGCGTGATGGCATTTCTCACAAGCTGCAGCGATCGCTCGGATCTGCAAGACCTGATCATGCCCACCACTTCATCTGACCTGAAATATATCAAACAGCCCTGTTAGCAGATTTTGCAACGGATCGAGAGGGGAAAAAACAGCGTCAGAGAAACGTGATGGGAGTATGTAACTAAACATGCCTGGCAGAACAAATCTTGAAAAACCTCTTGGAGTCTCGCGTGATTCTAGCGACGATCATGTCCTGGAGCCCATCGGCGCAGCTGCGGAGGACGAGGTCGAGCAGGCGAGTCCCGTGGCTGCTCTCGATGAGAGGGACGGCGTGCCGGACGATCAGCTCCGCGCAGGCGCCCCGGGCCTCGGGGCGTCCCCTGAACAGCGTGTCGAGCACCTGTTGCTCGTTATTGGCGAGGTACCGCACGCAGGCCTCGACCATCTGCGTGCTGGCGGCGGCGCGCTCAGTCCACGCCGCGTCGCCGGGGAGAGGATCTCTATGCCAGGCGGCACGCGGGGGGACAGATCCCCCGCCGCGGAAGCTCTGGAGCGCAGGGGCGTGGCCTGCCCCGAGATGATCCACCACGAAGCGCCATCCGTCGAGCATCTTGCGGTCGCCGGGCATACCCATCAGTGGAGGCGAGAACGGCGGCGGCAGCATGCGCGGCGGGAGCATCGGCGGCGGCCCGTACAGGTAGCGCTGCTGCTGGAGACTATGGCGGTCGAGAACCGCCGGAAGCGGGAGGAGGCCGTCCGCCGGCTCCTCCGCGCTCTCCTCTTCCTGGAAACAAGGGCGCTCTAGAACCGCCGGAAGAGGGAGGAACCCGTCCGCCGGCTCCTCCGTGCCCTCCTCCTCCTCCTGGCCATGGCGCCGCCCCTCGTCGGCCTCGACCTCCGAGCACTCGCGGAAGCTGAAGCGCGCCATCTCCCTGGCGATGTCCTCGAACAGCGTCTCGTCCTCCTCCTCCTCCTCCCCCGTCGCCGCTGCGGCGGCCGCCGGCTCCAGAGCCATGACCCTGACCGTTTCTTGGCAAGAAAAAAGCCCCCGCCTTTGAGCGCGGCCGGGGAATCGGGAGCGGGGGATTGCAGAGATAGGGCTGGGGATCGCCTTCCTTAATCTTGGACGGAATTTTTTTAATTCCCCTCACCCGGATTGCTTCCTTCCTTGGAGAAGAAGGGGAGAAGGAGGAGAGCAGGCAGAGAGAAAGGCGCCGCCGCTGGGTTTTGTGCGTCGGGATCCGTGGGGTTTACTTTTTTTTTTCGAGGAGTTCAGTTCGTTCGTCGCGCAAATGTACGGGAGGCCGAAGACACGGCTGCGTGCACAGGTCACTTAGGTGTGGGCCCGGTACTATGTTGCACGGTATGTGGTGGTTGTTTTAGTTGTAATTTTTTGAACGGATTCGTTAAAAGATTTGATGGTCTTTCACTCTTTGTTCTTCTAGAAGATGTGATACTAGTTTGTTGAGAATTTACTTTTACTTTTTTAGGAGACAAATGTATAAAAATAAAATAATATGAACATTATTCACATACACGGATTTGAATATCCTTGCATGAATGTTATTCACGTACACAAATTTGGATATATCCTCGCCTCATATATGACAATATGAATGGGATTCACATACACAAATTTAGATATCCTTGCTGCCCGTGGAGACAATGTTGTATTTCAGAGGGTATCTTGCTTAACAAGGATTATACAAACTTTTTTCTGTTCTAAAAATAGTTCATGTATATAAATGATCTACATGAAGACATTGTATATTTATTCCGAGATTTTAAGGAAGATCCAACTCTACCGGGAGATATAATGCCACTAATTATTTTTCTGAGCAGGCAAATTTTAAGCATAGTCTGAAACGTGATACATTATCTCTCAAAGAACAATGCGGTAGATTCACAATATCTCTCCATTTAATAGCTCAATTGCAGTGTAAATTTGAAAAAAAAAATCTATGTGTGCAGATAAATTATTGATATGTTTTACCGAGAGCATATAAGAAGTATAATTAGTATCATAAATACCGAAGAATGTTTTGCTTTGGGGGACGAATATACAAATTTATATTTTCTAGATGATCGACCGTCTGTCGAGCAACTGGCGAAACATCCTAGGTGGCGGTGGTGGGAAAGACGATGAAATCATGGTGACAGGAGCATCGTCTGCGACATGCCTTACAAGTATTTTTGGTGGCCGCTAGGGCGCTCAAGAACCACCGGAAGCGGGATGGGGCCTATCTCCTTTTCACTTCAATGCAAGATCCAAAAAGTCTAACTCAATATGTCTTTTCCTCCCACACATTGCCGGTCTGCACACGCTATTTCTCCTTCATCCCCTCACTAAGCACAATTAATAATATCGTTTAATATGCTTTGTTGCATAAATGATAGCCCACATTTGCTACATGTTCTTTATAAAACTCAAGCAATATCTTTTAGACAAATGTCCATATAAATAACACCTCTATGTTAGGTGATGCCCATATAAATACTATCTTATACACAAATATGTTACACCAATATTTATGTCATCTAGAGTAATCTTTTGCTTACCACAACTTTTAGAGAGAGTGCATAAGTGAAACCATGAACCCCGGTCCATTTTAATCACAAGAAAACACTTTTAGAGTATTTTTTATTTTCTGTTATTAAAAATCCGAAGATACAAAAACATATTTATTTTTTGCATTTACAAACCAAAATCCAAAAACATCATCATTTATTGTTTATATCATAATTTCATATTCTAGTTTAGTTTTATTATTGCATTTTTATTTCAGATTACTAATCTAACACATTGTGCTTGACAACCACACGGTGGAGTTGGGGCACAAAACAAATCAACAAACTATTTTGTAAGTTACCCGAAGAAGGACACCAAGATACACTTCTCTACACACAACTCTCTAAGTGTTCGATATTACTCTCGAGTCATCTCGTGAGAAAAAACTTCATTTGCTACAACACTCTCCTCTTTTAGTCCTAACGAGAAGGCGTGTCATCAGCCATTAGCCATGCATGTTGCCAATATATATTTCTATGACAGGTCGACCTGGCGGGCGGAAACAAACATGGGACTTAATCAGATGGCAAGAAAACATCAAAATTATGGTGGATAACTAAATTCCAAGCTGTCATCAGCGTCTTGTTTGGTCGCAGCCCCTACATTAAGAAAGCTCCTAATATAACATTATTCCAATTAGTTTTCTCCTTGTTTAGGAGCAACCCATTTATTTATGCCTTCCGTTATAGCTTTCCCTTAATTTTGAGTACAAATCGGGATTTATTTTCGCAAAATCACATAAAGCATCATATTTAGATGCATTGATAGAAAATGGGGCTTAGGTACGACCATATGTGAAACCCATATACAAACTTAATATTTTCTTTCTAAGAAAATGACAACTACATTACTGTACGAAAAGTCATTTTGCCTTCCGACCTCTAGTGATCCTTTACTTTCAAAAGAAATAAAAATACAATTAAGTTCTAAAAACACATGGAAAAAATTCTATGTGTAGACAATGATGCATCGTACAAGTATTTAACATCGTAATGCAAAATTCCATACACTATGGTTACACAAAAATAACAAATTGTATATTTCGAACATCTGAAGGGGTGTACACTCAGATCCACATACTTGCCATCTTTGTGTAGTTTAGAAACACGATATGCATGATTCTTTTTCAGAATTTTTAAAACTTATAAAAAAAAATTTAAAATAAAGGAAACACCGGATCCCATCAGTTAGAAATCTCCATTCATGTATGAAGACGTGGTACCGATTTTTTCTTTGTTCAAGTGACCGTGAGCGAGGCCAATCCGTCATTGATTTGACACAGAAATTTTAGTGCTTATTTGCTTATTTGAAACATGATAGATTGACGATATCTTTGGATCTGCATCGTTTGATTGCAGTGGAGAGGAAAAAATCTACCTATGGAGCCTTAATAGGTTTACCGAGTGCATACTATAACGATGATCGGTACGATGAATACCGAAGGCGGTGGTGTTGGTTATTCACCTTTTTTGTATCCATCGTATCTTATCAAACACCCTAAATATAGCAAATGGGGAGTAAATATGCACAAGAATGGTAACGTTGTTCTACAAATAATATTTCTCTTGTCACAAATACCTTCCCCTTCTTCTAAAGATTTGTGTGCGCATAAAGATGGTGTGGGGTCACTTTAGCACGGCCGAACAATGGCGATCAAGACGAAACGACTTAAGTGCTACGAAGAAATTGAGAGAGAAACGTAAACCCGTTGCAGAAGGTGCTAAGATGGTGGCCCAAACTTACATCCGTTGCAAAGCAGAGGCATCAAAACTAGTTTCAGGTTAAGAACAATGTTAGTGTAAAAATGTGATTGACGGGCTTCCTTCCAAGTTTGAGCGCTAGAGCACACTCTCGTTCCCAGTAAAACTGTTTAAATGTTTTGGAGATGATCCAACGAGCAAGGCAACCTGTGCAGCAAGGAGAAAATTGCACATAACACCAATGTTTGGTGACAAAGTTGCACCAAACACAAAATCAAAACAACTTTTACGGCTAGCCCCAACTTTTGATGTAATATGTTGCGGCAAGCCCAAATAAGTGTCTTAATGTACTTAACAACTGAGAAAATTGCACAGAACACCAATATTTGGTGATAAAGTTGCACAAAACACAGAATTAAAATTATCTTTGCAGCTAACAATTTTTTTATGTGTAATATGTTGCAGATAGACCAAATAGATATCTTATAACTCTTAACAACGTATCTGACAGAGTGTGACAAAGTGAGTTTTTATTTTATATAGTATACGACAATTCTAAAAAATAAGTACCAGAACTACATGATAATTAAAGTTTTATATCAAGGTGGCTGGCTATTTGTGGGGTAGATTTATCGTACATGTATTATTTATACATTTATGTGTCATATTTTAAATGTTAATTAAAATTTTAGATACCATTATAAAAATATAGAAAAAATATGTCTATTTAATTTTATCGTACAATTATGTTTTACATTTTTATAAATGTGATATATAGTATAAAAAGTTGGCCCCATTTGTTAGGTAATTGTTAAGTGCACTAAGACATTTATTTGGGCTAGCCACAACATATTACACCGAAAGTTAGGGCTAGCCGTAAAATCTGTTTTAATTCTGTGTTTTGTGCAACTTTGTCACCAAACATTGATGTTGTGTGCAATTTTCTCGTGCAGCGAGCAATATAGTCAGCCTGTGCTCCCAGCACGCCCCTGATCACTCTGACACTGAAGAGACTACAAAGACTTTCTCGCCCTCTGACTACCCGGCCTACAACCCTAGTATGCACTATGCAGGCTAGCTACGACCCTTTCCAAAGACTTCGCCTCGAAGGAATTCCCAAGATACGTAAAATCTTCACTCTACCAAGATTTTTCACCGTGGCTGAGACGAACAAATGAACTGTGCTGGGTTGGAACGCAGCAAGGACAAGAAAAATACCCTCCTCAGTAAAACCAAATTATTACCAGAATTTTTCACAAAGCATCGGACTAACAATAGTATGAAGCAGGAACACCAGAGATCACACACATCGGCTGTCTGTAAAAAGGTTCAATTGACTCATATATCCCAAAGGGTTCCTCTGTTCTTGTTCGACCAAAAAAGGTTTGGTTACCCAGGCAGGGTTGCAGCATTCAGCATAACCATATATCCATGAACAGCTCCACCAACCAAGGTAAAACTTATGAGACGGGACGACGACCTATAACACTTTCTTCACAGTATAACGGAGGTAAAAAAGACGGCAAGCAAAGGCGACCACAAGTTTTGGCGTTCTTTGCCCCAAGAGAAACCGAGCCACAGCAGCAGCACCACAACCACCACCAGGTGCCCCTCAGTTGGAGCTGGCACCGAAAACCCTGATCCTCTCGTCGATCTTGGCGTTGCAGGTGGGGCAGCGGACCGCGCCCTTTTCCTCGTGCTGCTTATTGCAGCCGACGCACAGGACCTGGTGAGCACACTGCAGCAGGATCACGCAGGCCTCCTCCCTCTTGCAGATCACACAGTCCCTGCGACGGCCTTGCCTCTGGACAAGCGGCTCCTGCGGCCTGTTGGATGCGGGCTGTGCTGGCCTCTGGTTGCCCTGCTTGGGTGCCCGCGCTGTATTTCGATCAGTCATGGCAGGAGGGTGGGTTGATGGAACTATCCGCCCATTTGTACCCATCGACTTCTGCAGACGGGATAGTTCATCCTGGAGCCTCCGGAGGTCATCTTTGTAGCACTGGGACTCCACTTCTGTCTTCCGGCGGATTTCTTCTAGACGGCGATCAGCATCAGCTTTGGCAGACTCCCGCCTCCCACGTTCCTGTTCCGCAAGTGCCAGGTTGTCTTCTGTGGCCTTTGCGTCTTCTCGAATTTTAACCTGCAAACCAGACACATGTTGCAAACAAATATGTTAGACAACCGAGCCAGCACGATGACACCAATACAGTACATATCAGCACTAAGTACATTTCATTCCATCATCGACAAAGCTTGTTACCCGAAATATGCAAAAACGCAGAGTGTTAAATATATCCAATGCAATATGAATTATAGACCGACAAAATGAATTCTTCATTCAAGCATACGAAAAGTACAGACGCAACGAAAGAACCAATAAACAGGAAAGAATAAAGTGATGCGATGTTTCATGGTAAAGAAAAGAACTGACGACAAAAAGGTATGAGATCAGTCCCATAGATAGTTAAATAATATTCCCTCCGTAATATATAAGACGTTATGCTAAGCTAATTTACCTTGTCCAAACGTCTTATAAACAGTTACAGAAGAATACTCACTTATTCTACAGTATTTTCAATACTGAAAATGTTCATGCAGAAAATGCATAGAAAAAATATCCTTCAAGATATGTAGGCCAAGCACAGCATGATGCAACAAGCAAAGAAATCATTAATGGAGAATTTTAAGACAAGCAACTGATAAAACAAGAAAATGACAACTGAGTAGATATATAGAACAGGTTGAACTCGTACGTCCATGGCATTCGAAAATCAAGTTACAGTACAAAGTATTTATGTAGATGATGGATTAATCGATTATAGTACAATAAACCAGAAAACAAGAGAAAAAAACTATTTTAAATCCTCAATAGTTAACTCCATGATACGTAAACTAGTTCAATTGCACTAATGTAATCTGCATTTATAATAAACTCTGGTGGAAATAGAGGATGAAGGTTTGCAATAAGAGGTAAAATTAACATGAAGGTAAGAAGCTTGAAATATGGAGAAAATAAAACACGACTGCATATATCAAATACCCCTAGTCAAACCTGCATATACTAGGACGCAAAGCTAGGAACTAGGATCACTAACCACATTATGGCCATGTTGAAAACAGCATTATATTAAGCTGTGTACCACTTCGAGAGAAAAAAACTTGAATGAGACTGTATTGTTAACCTTCCGAGCATAATGGAACGATGACTGTTAAGTTAGTATTTTAATTCTGAGGAGCATTAGAAATCACATAGATAGCATTAACCATGTTCTCAATGTGGTGGTTACAGTCGTACAGCAATAAATATGAACAAAAAATGGCAAAAGCCAGAATAGCACCCAAGTCGTAAAGAGAATCAACAATTTAATAGTTAACAAAATAAGGCCTAAAACAATTCTGAGTTAAAAAACTGCTCAAACCAAATTATATTGGCTTAACAAATGCCAAGTTTCAGAGCACAGACAAAATTTGATAAAGGCATGTGCAAAATTCTAACACAACACACAACTAATGCACGTTCTTGTCCATGTAATAAATTTACTAAAAAGCTACCACGTAAATCTAGGTTATCTTTTTCCAACTATCAAATGGTTCTAACTAATTGCTGATTTAAGAAAGCAAATTTGGTGCAGAAAATGAGGCAACCAATCCAACAGGATTCACATGGTTTATGGTTACCTGGGAGGCTGGGATGCGGTATAACCAGCCAAAGAAGAACACAACACACGTCATACCACAAGCAAAAAACTAATGTGACATGGTGGCAAACTTATTAGATGTGCTGTTCATGAATCAAGACTGGATGTCACGACATTATTATCAGTATCAATTTTATCAAAAAATGCATATGATTCGGACTAACTAGACAATCATTAGTAAATCATGTAATAATTCTGAGACATCCAGAACAATTAAATATTTGACTTCTTAACAAATGTGGCTTTTACTACCAGGCTGTCAGTATTATAACTAATTTATTAAATCTTATGTTGCCAAGATGACCAACTGAGCACGTCACGTAGATACGTAAGGGTTACGTCCCTACTGCAACTGTAAATGATCTAAACGCTGCAAACTCTCCCAGTAGGCAGGTTGTCACCTATGACTACATGTTAGCGAATAATAAGATAGACACACATGTCGATTATGGCAGTAGAGCGACAGTTATGATGTACTGTGGAAATTCATTCTCACCTCCATATTTTTGATTGACTTGTTGACCCCAGCAAGCTCCTTGTCTGCCTGTGTGATCTTCACCTTGCATTCAGCGATCTCCTCACGCAGCTTTGCTTTTTGGCGCTCCCACTGCTCAAGCTTTTTGCTATCTTTCTTTTCTTTCCTTAGCAGGACTTGGCATTGCCGTTCAGTCTCTGATGCACTGAGCTTTGCGGCTTCCATCTCAGCGCGTATTTCTGCATTTTCCATTTCCAACTTCTGCACGCTTGCATTACTTCTGTCAAGCAACCCACTCTTCTTCTTCAGCTCTTCCTCCAGATCGGTGAGACGCATCATCGTCTCATCCTCCATCGCCTGCTTGTCATTCTTCCGCCGCTTGTTATCGTCACGCTCCATGCGCAGCACACGCAGCTCGGTGAGATCATTGCCTAGCTTGCGAGCAGCCTGTACCGCCTTCTTCTGGGCCCACTCCTTGCGCTCCTTGAGAAGCTCCTCCATCTCCCGCGTCTGTTTAATGAGGTCACGCACCATCTCGTTCTTGGGATCAGGCTTCTCAGCAGGAGGATCCTTTTTGTCAATGTCCAGCGACTCGAGCTCTGTGACGACAGACTCGATGAGATCCTCAGTGGATACCTTCATAGCAAAGGACTGCTTGGGCTGTCCATCCGGGACCGAACCGCCAGAGCCAGAGCGCAGCCATGTGTTCTTGACGCAGGAGGAGTGGCCAACCGTGCTGTCAACGTTGGTGCGCATCGCAAGACGCATGAAGGCTTCGGGATCAAACAAGTGGTTCTGTGGCTCCGCGGTGACCGTGGTCGCATGGTACTGGCAGTGGCCACTCTGCCCCGGGGCGGCCGCGGGAGGGATGATAAGCCCATCTGTGGGCGACCTATCGACGAAGGAGGCTCCCATGTTGATGGCCTGCTCGAGGCGGAGGTCGTTGGAGAGGAGGCACCACATGGCCTCGACGCGGGAGAGGGTGGGGCGGCTGCTCTGCAGGAGGCAGACGAGCCCCGCCAGGGAGTACTCCTCGAGGCGGCGGAGGTCGGCGAACCCGCCGGCGGAGCCGGCGAGGTCCGGATCCGAGAGGAAGGCGATGGCGTTGGCGACGATGTTGGCGACGGGGTCGTCGAGCTTTCCGTAGCAGTGGCCCGCGCGGAGGACGGCGCAGAGCGCCGAGTCCTCGGCGTAGCCGCGGTCGGCGAGGTCGGCCAGCGCCGCCGCGTAGGCGTCCTCCAGCTTCTTGAGGAGGCGGTCCTCCAGCTCGTCCGCCGTGGAGCGGCCCCACGGAGAGACGTCCTCGGAGGAGGCCGGCGCGGACGGATCGGGATCGGTGGTGGGGTTGAGGGCGAGGGCGGCCGCCGGCGTGCGGACGGGGCGGCCCTTGCGCGCGGCGCGGGACCCCCGCTCGCGAGGCTGGCCGGCCATGGGAGGGGAGGGGAGGGGAGGCGGTCGGCTGGTGGGGTTTAGGGCGGAGGCGATCGGCGGCGGGATCGGAGTTAGGGCGGGGTGGGCGGCGCGGATAGCCGGATGGATACCACGTCGATTGGTGTGCGCGAATGGTGACCGGGTGTGCGGTGGGGTGGAATGGTAACGGAAGAGGAAGCCAAGGCCAAGGGGAATCGCTCCGTTCTTCTGGGCTCGATGGGCTATGGGTTTAGGGCTTTCGTGCGACAAGCCCCACACAGGCTCACCATACCCATAGCTACCATGGTTTGCCTCCTATCCACCCCTCACATCCCATCTTTTTCCTTCCTAGAGCCAAAGATTGTAGTTCTCGAACCAACACCCGAAAAGATCTTGAAGGATCCCGTGATTAGGTATTCTTTCCCCCCAGTTGTTTTCGACTATCGAGATCCACTTTCCACGACGTTTGTCACCGTTGTTATCATCACTCTTAAGACCTAACTGTCTTGTTATTGATCCTATATATTTGTATCCTTCTTTGCTTTCGTCTTATCGTCCTTCATCATCGATGCCACTAGCTAGCGTTGCAATGATAGTTTCGACTAAATACCTTATCTCCAAGTGTTTGAAACTCACCTTCTACATCTTTCTTGTTTGTCGTTGACATCCCTCTTTACATATATGGTTGCCATAAATTGTCGATCTCGCCAACTATATTATTGTCTTAGGTTTCACCCATGAAATTTGCTCACCACGGGTCAACTAACTCATGCGAAAATGTGCCCATTTTCATGTTGTTGCCCGTAGTTGACCTTGCTTGTCGACCAAGAAAATTAGGCGGGAGAGTCATCTCTGGAGGCGAAGAGTTGTTGTCTGCTATTTATTGTTTTGGAGGTACTTGCCTGATTACCAATGGAAATACGTTCACAATTAATAGTTACCAAAAATTACTAGTTTATTTTTCAAAATGACATTCTTGGTTTTTCCCTTTAGTTTTACTTACGAGGAATAGAACGTACAATATTATCTTTCGAAATACCCTAGTTGGATAAGCGGTGAAATTGTATGCATATGTAGTGGAGGTGGACATCAGAAAGTAAGAAACACAAGTGAGAACGGCTTTGCCTGTGAGGTAAGAGGGGCTAGGCTACATGTTTTGAGATATGGGGAAGGACTGTCATCCATGGTAAAGGTCGACTTGTGGCTTTTAGATTGTTAGTCGCTTTTTCCTCCTTGCATTCATCTGTCTTGCCTCTAAACGCTAATGTGTTTGCCTAGTTCATTCATATTACTTCTGTCATGACCCACCACCCACAAGCAATAAGGCAACACTTTGTGTATGATGTAAAATGCAAGTGCTTAGAGTTGCGATTAAGAGATAATTCGGTCCTTTTTGTTATCTAGACAAGCATTTGATGCTTATTTTTTAAGGATGATGTTGAATTATAAATAGGCACCCATGCGGCCACCCTTAGGAGGGTGTTGATGCATTGGCTCAACTTGTGTTTATTTATGTTATTAAGTGAATAGGTATCATTTCAGAAAGCATGAGATAAAATTCTCTAACTCGACTGGCAATGCACAAATATATCTTCGGATTGGTTGGATCGAAATGATACATTATATCATTTTCTAGTGTAACCTTATGTTGTTTTTTACTAAAGTTAATAGAGAAATAATGATCAACGTTGTTTATGAGAAACTTAGCTTATGTCAAATTTGCTTATTTGTGCTTAATAATGTTTCTCCTATGTCTCCCCTAGATCTACAAAATTCACGTTCATATTGTTTTCTTTTTCTTTTTTGAAGGGCCAAGACTAAGCTAGGAAGCTCAAACATTTTGTTTACTTGTGGTTTGACGCAGAATTTGGGTTGAAGCAGCCAGAAAGTATAAAATCTTTCTTTCATGTGGACTTGATGCTTTTTCTCTTGTTCAAAGCTTAAATGAGCCTTCTTAAATCATAGTGTTGTTAGTAGAAAGTTGACTACCTTTTTAATCAATAGCTTTGGGGTGCAGATTTTAGTAGGGGTAACATGATTTGGAAAATGTTGATGTTTTTAATAGTAGAAAGTTTGTTGACTATGAAATAATAACTATAGAAACACATGCGCACACAGAGCTTTGAATCATCCTAGTGATTCATGTGCTCACATGAGAAAAAATATCGTTGATCACGAAGAGTAAACTGGAGGAATGTCACCAATGTTCCTAGTTTTGAATATTAATGTCAGTTTATTAAGTAACTTCTATTGAGCATTTGGTCATCCGCCGAGAACAGCCCAAAAAGTATCAAGGAATTTGCAAAAACAATAGAGCTTTAAGATGAAGTTCATTCACATATGGATGAAGTTTAATATAGAGGTACTGCTTTGTTCATTTTACAACACCAAACAAGGACAAGATAGACAATCTCAAGAGACAGGGAAACTCAGACAGACCAAAAGAACATGGTCAGGGCAATCGATGAATTTTAGCCTTGCTCTCCATGGGAACAATATGGTGACACCAGACTTCTGAAAGCTACATTTTTTGCAAGCTTCAATACACAGACTCATCAGGTTTCCTCAATTTAGTTTTTAGTTTTGCTTTGGTGGTGCAGCAGCCCAGCGGCTGAATCTGTTGTTGATGCTCCGACGACAAGCACACTGAGAGCACGCTTACAAAAGAACAATTAACAGAACCCAAATCTGAAAAAATAACAGATGCTCATATTAGAACGCAATACTTTGTAGTTGTGCCAAGCAGAATGTAACAACGCCTACTAAAAGTCAGTATAAGGTAAACACGACGCAGACTGCTAATGATTTATGTGTGCAGCACATATAGATTGAACACTGGTAGGAAAAGAATTCTTTCTTTGTTACCTAAAAAATACTACCTATGTTCCAAAATGTAAGCCTTTATAGCAAGCTAAACTAGCTAGCTAAAAAGGCTTATATTATGGAATGGAGAGAGTACTTAATTAGTGGATGGTGAGAAAAGTTGCTTAATTTCATACAAACACAAGTATAAATCTTATACTCCCTCCGATCCGTTTTGGTTGTCGCGGAGAAACACCTATGTCAGTACAAATCGTACGTACATCCCACGACAATTAAAACCGATCAGAAGTAGTATAAAATTTCTTACCTGTTTTACACTACACTTTTTTTGGATAAAAAACAGAGTTGCAAAAAACAATATAGGGAAAACATTTTTTAGGATAACCTGTTTCTCAGCTTTTCTCATAAGCATCTTCCCGATGACCACCATTCTTCCATTCAGTTTCATCATCGGCTTCTCCCCTTTCATCATTTTCACCATCGCTTTCACTCACTGTCTCCCACTCAGAGTCATCAGCCTCTTGGCCAAATGCATCACTAGCATCCCCCTCACAATGGATTCCCCCATGTTTCAGCGATGATTCCCTGAACAGCCAAGCAGCACGCATCTGCTTCTTTACCAACCGCTCAGCATAATCAGGAACCTTGTTTTGCCTCAAGGACAGATCAGGATCACTGGACTGAGAGCATTCATTTATGAAGAGAATTGCATCCAGCAGGCTCTCTTTTGCTAAACCGAGCATATCATATGCTTGAGCTCTTCTCCACAAACTTTTGGCATGTCGATTCAAAGGACTATGAAGGCACAATGCACGAGTAGCATCACTGATAGCAGCCAAAGGTTGCTGTAGGAGAAGATAGCACTGAGCTCTGTTGCTATGGAGCACCACTCTTTCTTTCTTAGATTTCATCGGACACAATGCAAGTGCTTCAGAGTACTTCGCTGCAGCTCCTTCAATATTTCCTGAAGAGAACAGAGAATTTCCTTCTAACTTCACAACCAATGCTGCAGCTTGTTTTATATGAAGATCCTCTTTCGGCATATTCTTTTCTGATTTCAGCTTCTGCTTGAAACTCAAGAGTTCATCAATTTCTTCTTTGGTATGACTGCTAATTGAATTCCGCGAATTCCCGTTTTGTTGCATACATTCTTGGAGGACTGTGACAATAGTGTCACCAAGCTTTTTGTAATCACCGAGTGTAGAAATATCTGCTAAATCTATCAATGTTGGGGCGATTTTATCTATAACCTGTACAGAGAGAAAAGTGAATAAAGCTACAAAAAACAAAGCTTCACAAATAATTATAGGTTGCATTCAAACTGGACTTCAGAGAGAACTAAGTGCTTTTGGGCCAATAATCAGCAAGAATAACCATTCGGAACTAGCTTCAACAAACAAGAAAGCAGCCAACATAGCTTACAGCAAAGAATATCTGAAATGCTGAACAGTTCGACAAAATTGAACCACTTAAAACAGAAAATAGATGCAGCATACCACTTCCTAATACAGAATTGAAGCTGAATATCAGTATTCAAAATTATCAGAGGTTGGTAGATCAAAATACTCAGCTCTTCATTCCCTGAAGAATTATGTAACTTGTATTTAAGTCTAAGGAAACTAGTGCGACAAGTCCAAGGAGCAGCACATGCTTCTAAGTTCTAACTGTCTTGAACTGTATCAAACAATAGTGTGGATATGTCTGCTAAAGGTACCGTGCACAGGGAAAACAGTGACCAATGCTACAAGAAACAAATCTTAACGAATAGTTACAGCTTGCCAGTTCCTGGTATATAAAGTGAATCTAACATATGTTTTAAAATTTTGCTAGATGTGGGTAGCTCAAATACTCCTTCCTTCTATAAATGCAAGGTCACTTCATATTTTGAGTTTAACTTTGACCATTAGATAGACCAACAAACATGAGTTATATGCAAAGGTATGTCACTGGATTCACTTTCAAAAGAAGTTTCCAATAATATACTTTTGATGACATATAACTCATATTTTTTGGGTCAAACTATTAGCCAAAGTTAGGCTCGAAGTGGCCTCGTATACCTCCTAATGTTTATGAGGAGTTATGGCATTTGCATTTGAACTGTAACAAACTTTCTTGTTATCAAGTCCAAGGAACAACATATACTTGTCAATGCCTTAAAGCTCAAGCAATTAAAAAGAAATATAAGCTGGGCCTCTTCAATTAGGATATGAGAATGTGCAAGAAGTTATTACAAACAAAATAAATTAAATTGGTCATGCTGAAGTAAAATGTGGATGTCTTACCTTATGATATGTACTAGGATCTTGCACTAACCACAGTAGACAATCAACGGCCATGTATTGCCAGTCATCTGAAGACCGAGCAATGTTGCATAAAGCTTCAAGGACACTAGAAATACTAGCAACATGGCCTCGGCCAAGCTTGCTCTGGCAGATTGTTCTTAGCAGACCAACACCAGCAGGTGAGTTCTCATTCACAAGTCCACCCCACATACCAGGTAGCTTAGCTAAAAATTCAGGCTTGCAGATATCATGGAGAAACTCAGGCTTAAATGCGAAGCAGTTTATGAGCTGCAAAGACCAGCACTGCAGTTGGCTAGCCCATTCCTCAGCTTTCCGAGATTCCATTTCAGCACCACCCATGCCACGTGTAAGAAGATCACAATGGTAGCCAAGCCTCCGATCTACGAACTGGTAGAAGTGAGAGTACACAATTTCAAGAGAGCTTGAGGCAAGTTGAATGGCAAGTTCAAGTACTTCTCCATGATCAGCAACCGCGGGGAAAGTGCTAGGATATGTAGCCAAATGCCCCAGAGCTCTAACGGCAACTCTTTGCTCTACCCAGGTCAGCCTACCTCTTAAGAGTTCAACTAGCGGAGGTATTACTCCAGCACGAACAGCACGTTCTGCAAACTCCTCCATATTCATCGTATAGGATCCAATAACATGTGCCGCATAATACGGGATGTAAATATTCTGATCATGTGAAAGCCAGCGCCTGTTTTTCAGGCCCTTCCATATTACAGCTGCCATGCACTCAAATATTCCCAAGTTGATGAACTCAGGGTCATTTGGGTGTGCCATTGCAGTGTTCCAAAGGCCACTGATTGGGAGAACTTGGCCATCATCGTCTTGGGAAGGAAGTTCTCTGAAGAACTTCAGCACACTTGCTCTTCGTTTGCTAGGGTTTGCCTCCTTCATAACACAGAAGAAACATCCAGGATAAGGGCAATCAGACGGTATCTTATCCATTACAAGGACTGGGTCGATATTATCCACTTCTTTATTCAGATCCTCCAAAAATCATACTTCAAACTGCATCAACAAACCATAGTATCAGCACACAGAAGAAGAAGAAGAAGAAGAAAAGTCCTCCAAGGAACGCATAGTCTAACAGGGCATCTAATAGTTCATGATCAGCATATAGAAAGAAAACACAAGTAGCAAACAGCTATCGCATCCTTGCCAGCCCATCTTTTATTTCCCCTTGTGTCACCGCTTAAGTTTGTCGATCGAACAAGCGGTAACTACGCAACGTTAACTGAAAAAAGATTACCAACACATTTATAGCAACTCCATGGAAGTAAAGTTAAGTTCGCCCAAATTTCCTGATATTACATGGGACATGTTCTCTTTATTTGTGAACCCTAAAACGTGGTTGACGGGGGAAGTTCCCTCCCTTAACTGCACGCCTTTTAGGTAGAGGTGGGGCACCACCTACGGAGGCTGTGTCTCGAACGCGGGTGCGGGAGCTCACATGTACGCGCTCTAGCCAACCACACCCTGCTCGGTTCTCATTTGTGAACTCCAGAAGAGTTAAAGACTTACCAAATATGAATACTTGTTGTAATTTTGGAGGGAACTACACATTCATTTCCTTGCAATAAGGGTTCTCATTTGTGAACTCCAGAAGAGTTTAAGACTTACCAAATATGAATACATGTTGTAATTTTGGAGGGAACTACACATTCATTTCCTTGCAATAATCCCTAGAATTCCTAGGTTAATTCCATGTAGCGAAAGAAAATTTACACTAAACTGGCAAGGACGTGACAGCAGTAGTGAGTTACTAATTTAACTTGCAGCAGGAACTTGATGAAACTATGTTTGGGGGCTCATCTATCTTCTAACCTATTAACCTCACATCATTGGTATACTATATCCCTAGCCAGCTAGGCCGGAATCTCCCAACAAAATGAATAGATGCAGGAATCTAGCTACCGTCTGAATCTCCCAGCAGGGGGAATCGCCATGGAACCACAGACAGAACAACAGAAAAAAAATCAACAGCGAGCGAAATTGGCACACTGAACTGCACTGGAACAACAACAACAACACTCTGTCGCCTTCCCGTTTAATCTTTTATATATGAGGAAACCCAAACCCTACCTCGGCAGCAGTCCACACTCCACTCTCACAGTCTCCCTCCCGGCGGGAACCAACCAAGCACCAGCCGCCCCCCAGGAAGGAACTCGCGTACAAGCGGGATACGGCGAAGAGAAGAGCCGCGCTGGGAATCTGTAGGCGGTGGGGGGGAGGGAGGGGAACGGAACGAACCGCTGAGTCGGCGCCGGCGGCTGTAGCCCGCCCGACCGGCCACGGGACGGAACCCCCGAATGTAGGTGTGGATGGAGGCGGAGGCGGGGGCGGATCGGGTGGGGAAGGGAGGGGTTCCTGGCTGGTCTTCGGGAGGCTGCTGCTGCTTGATTTGGTTTCCGGTTTGATTTGGTTTGAGAGCGAGTGGGGGGAGGAAGGAGGAGGCGGGGCCTGAAATTATCAGTGCGGCGTGTACCCCCAGTGTCCTTTGTGTCGAGTCTGGTCCAGTGCCTCCGTGCGTCTACACGGATCTCCCGGTTCTACCCTCGGCACGGCACGGGACGCTGTGACTGGGATCAGCCCTCAACTCCACGATGGATGTGCTCAACTTCGACTAGTGGATACACTCTGTATGCTGGCGAGGTCAGTGAGAAGATGATGACAGTCCCTAGTTAACTGAACCCTGCTGCTGCCATGCTGAATAATCAATTCCTACGTGCTTGTGCAACTCCCGCCGCATGCGCATCGGTCGGACATTGAACACCGAGCAACAAAGCAATCTGACAAACCGGCCGTGTTACCCTAGCTTATAGTACTCTCTTTTTTTCATGCTAAAGAACTCGTCTCTACCGAGAACCTGAATATGATATATTTGACATTGATGTTTCACATACCTTAAACATGAAAATCTCGGTTAGGATAATAAGAGAGTGGCTGAACATGAGATGCGATGATACTTGAAATTTTAAAATAACACATGTCCGAAAGCAATTTCACACCAATCATCTTCAACGTAAAGATGGGTACCACAAAAAAAATTGCTAGCACAAAGGCACCTCCCGTTTCAAACAAAATCCAGTCACCACCTCCTATTTCAAAAAATAAAATCCAGTCTCCACCTCAGTCGGCAACATACAATATGAAGACAGGCACGATACCACCGAGCTGTTCTACTCTGGCTTATTCTCGGCGTACAAAAAACTCCCCAGCATTAGCTCATTCAAGGACAAACGATTTTCCCACGGTGCAATGAAGTACTGGTACAATGATACAAGCCAGCCACCCTTGCGCCCGAAAACGGCTTTGACAAACGACGACGCAAGGTAAGAACACAAAGAGCAGCTTTGACAGCAAGAACGAAGGATGGCCAGGCAGGCCAACACTGTAAGCCTACTCCTCGGCCTTGTCCTCCTTGGGAATGTGGAAGCCTTCGATCTTACTTGTAACTTCCTCCACACCAGCCTTCGGTTTACCATTTGCAGAGACTGCCTCCTCGGCGTCTGTGTTAGCTGGGCTCAGCTGCCAGATCCGGATAGTGCCATCTTCTGACCCTGACGCATATGATTCACCCCCAGGAGCAAAACGGACACAGTGAACTGGGCCATGATGCCCTTTGTTACAGGCTGCAGAAGCAGAACAAGAATATCAGTTGTGCCAAGATAAATAATACTCGGTATCAGTGTGGAAGAAAAAAGAACCAAAGAAGAGCAACAACGATCAACAAACAAAGTTCTGAAAATATACAACGAAGACAACCAACCCAATAGCATTACAACACTGCAACATAAATAGATCAGATGGTCAACGCATCAGGATATAAGAAAAGCACAACGAGCGACTACACACCTACAAGGTGTTGTCGTGGAAGAAATCCTGCAGCAGTGGAACAACTTCCACTGTACGGTAACAATAGTATAGTGCTATATTTTATGGTTTGGATAATGCGAAACCACAATAAAGTTGAAGACAAGTGTGATGACCAAATGTGAAAACAGACTTACTTATTTCTTCACCGGTGAAGAAATCAAATGCGTGAACCCACATATCTTCTCCTCCAGCAATGAACTTGCTCCCTGACGTTGGTTCAAGTGAGGCTGATTCCACGGTAAACGACATGTCATAGCTTTTAACAAGCCCAAAGCTGCAGGATAACCACCAAAAGGTTTGCAGGTAAGGAATTAATCCCTAATTGTATGATGCAGATATGTTAATGGAAAAAGACTTACTGGTTAGCATCCCAAAATTTGACACTTGAGCCATCGGCTGTGGTGATGAACCTGCCATCCTGGCTTACTTCTGCACTGGTAACAGGTGCCTTGGTTTCAAGAGTTTGGACAATCTTTTCGCTCCTCACATCCCATAGCCTATTAAATACCATAGTAGTTATTCAAGATGCATTATACTATACAACTAAGCATGAAGCATCTACTCCTGTTAAATGCCATAGTAGATGTTTAGGATACTAATTGAGGCACTTCTTCCACAAAGACAAACAAACATACCTTACACCACCGGTATCAGTGCAGGAACTCAGTATAGTTTGGTCATTATGAAGCCAAGCAACAGTTCGGACAGAAGCAGGTGATTTGGCTAGTTCTTTTGGAGCAGCATCTGGACGGTTCAAATCATATACACGCAAAATCTTTTCCATACCGCCAGTAAGCAACAGGTGGGTATCCTGCAGTGGCATTTGCAATTTAATCACGTTAAAAATGCTCAGGAGGGACAACCCAATTGGTTAAAGCACGTAAAACAGTCCAGATTTCAATAAACAAATATGTTTTCTTTCGATAGTCAATACATCTCCAGCAGAAATAACATATTAGATTACATCAGGCTTTAATTCAGTAGGCCACAATGTGTGACATCAAACAACATTTGGGGCAAAAAATGATGCAACATGGCATCAGTTTGAACAAGCAATACCTTAGAAAAAGCACATGCACGGACTATATGCTTGTGTTCAAATGAGTGAAGTTCATCTCCTGTTAGTGCGTCCCACACTTTACTGAGAAGATAAAGAAATTAAGGTCAATGGCATATGTTTATAAAAACAGCAAGCTAAACTCAATTAAAAACAAGAACATCTTTGAGTGTCAACACCAGAGAACTACGGAGTTTGCTGGTTAGCTTATTTCTTGCAAGCATGCTTGTTAGAATTGTTTTGCACACATTTGGAACAGATCTCACACTGAGTCCATTTTATTCCAACCCTAGTTTTGCAATTTTAATATCTATCCACATTGGATGACATTTGTCAGACTATGCAGACTAATTTATGTACCAAGACCTACTTATGGATGACAATCAAGTCCTTAACTCCTAAATTGACTTTACACTTCTGCATACCATGAGTCCTAAATTTTCCATAAACTTGTGGCAGAAACAGATGAGATCATACCCAAAGTTTTCTCACTACTTCTAGCCATAATCTTCTCCCAATTCTTCATGCCAAATTATCATTGTGAAGTTTCTAGTATGCTCATGACATCACCTATGTGACTCTGATGGATTTCAAAACAAAACTATGTAACTGTTACATGTTCCCAGTCGTATAACTTGTGAAGTAAAGATGAAGTTATTGTTCCTTCCAATGTGTGCTGACAAGGAATAAAGTTATGTTGCTTGGCACATCTCCGTATGATATTTGAAGTTCCCTTTACCTATCAAATGTATACCCACATGCACTAGAGTTTAGTTAATCTCTAATAAACTTATTTAACCTTTTCTTTGATTTCTAGAACAGAAAGAAATGAACTCTATGCACCCTAGACATTTAAATGTGCAATCTCTTGTCTTTATTGTAACCATACCAGGCAGATTGCAGGTTGCTAACCAAATTATGAATCTAAAAATGGATAATTCCCATTTGCATACAAAGTTCTACTATGTTTCTACATGTTTGTTCCTGGGGCTTTTATTACCATGTATGCAGAAAGTTAAGAAATGATGTGCATTTAAACAAGTCCGGTTGTCAATACATGCTTGTATTGCCCTACCAGTCATATGCCATTTTTGTCTACTTCCACCGCCATGCTGACTGCCCTACCGGTTCCATGGTTATCCATGGGTTTCCTCCACGCCAGTAGCCTCTTGCCCACCCTCGCCTACACCCAGCCTAACTCGCTTATAAACCACCCGCCAGGCCGCCGCCTGAGCACACTGCCCCTCCAATCCCACGCCCCGAATCACAATCACCACCCTCACCCTACATCTACAGTCCCAGACATGGTGAACAACCACCCTACAAATTGGACCTTAATCTTAACCCTGCCACCAGCCACCACCTTTGCCTAAGAAGAGCACTGCGGTTGTAGGAGAAGAGGAGTGGAGAGGTTGCAACACAAATGAGGGAATGTAAAACCACCGGCATGGAAGCATTCTCCACAGAAAAACAACATGTATTCCACTTGAATAAATTAATTAGAATAAATAACAATGGTTAAGAAAATCGTACGCTGAAAAGTCTGCAGAACCAGAGGCAGCACGCAGAGCATTTGTGTCAAGGCAACAGCTCCAAACAGCACCTTTATGACCTTCAAAAGTCCCAATCCAATCTCCAGTCTCACCATTTCGAAGCATAGGATTCGAGTCTGTAAATGAATATACAAATATTAAATACATTTGATAGCCAGCAATTGAATAAGACAGTACATTACTGTAGTGTACAATCTTAACATTTGATAGCCAGCAATTGAATAAGACAGTACATTACTGTAGTGTACAATCTTAAGTGATATGTTCAACAGTTTACACCACCATATGACACACCTGTTTTCACCATTTGTAATATGGTATCAAGTACTCCCTCCGTTCCAAATTAGATGACTTCCATTTGTCAAAAAGATCATTTATCTAGACATGTACAAGTCAAGTCTACATACATGCTCTTTTTGACAAATGGAAGTCATCTAATTTGGAACGGAGGGAGTAGAAGTTGAGCCACCATGTTACAACGTCCTAACAATTGCAACAGAGGACATGAGCTGGTTATTGCTTCATCTAATAGACCAAAAACTTCCTTATGGGCATTCATCGACTTGTTCCAAATTTAATGAACTCTCTTTTCAATGGGGTGTGAATCTAGAAGATACATGCAACGCACGCAAATAAATGGGATGTCATCTGCTAGAATAAATGGGATGCCATGTGCTAGAGATGGAAATGGGTACAGATTCCATCTCTCTCTCCAATCAGGGAACATCTGATTTGAATCTAGCAAGTACTGTTCACGTCCAGATATAGATACTGCTTGGCTAGAGTTTGAGACATCGAAAAGACGCAATCAAATCCATATCACAGTGTATGCATAAACTAGTATTTTCTATAATCTATATGCAATTGTGCATAACACAGATTTTTTTTCTACCAGTTTCATCAGTCCCTTACATTTCGTATATTTATAGTGCGTCTAGCTGTGGACACAAGCATGGTTATGATACTATCCAACTCTATGTGTGTGTGGTGAGGAGGGGATTTGTTGTTTTACGGTTACTACCTCGCACAGGAGTGATTAGCAATGTAGCCTTAAGGGTTCTACAAGCACGTGAATACTGAGACGTGCCATACGAAATAACAGACCACAATTAGAACAACAAGGAGTGCACCGTCAACTACGTTGAAACACTTCATCCTCCAAATCTGACCAATATGGCAAAGACTCAGCTTCATGGCAACACGTAAACACCAGATACACTAAATGAAAGCATTAAATAGCATCACCATCAGGGTATAAACTGTTGCTCTCCCGTTCACCATTCCACCCTTCCTATCTCAAACATCTTAAATCTTAAATTCACATAATTGTGTAGTGGACTAGTCATTCTACTGGTCACCAAAACGAAAAAAATTACACAATATGAACACATCAAATGACCATAACCCATACTGACTTCCACCTTTGGTAGTATCTCAAACGCCTTAAAAGTTCACATGACTGAGAAATGCGGCAGTCGGCCTACTTATGACCCAAAAATTACAAACTACACAACACATTCGATAGCCTAGAGCCGTACAAATTGGTGTAATCTTAGGAGTGCACGGTGCAACTTCGAACCGGACAACCAATCACGCTAAGAACCACATCAAATGAGACATTAAACCCCGACAAAAACCACATCACAGGTCACTATTCATCCACCAAAACGCAATCCATCTAGACAGCACTCGGGAACACGGGCGTATCAACAGCTATCCCACTGAGGCAATCGAATCACACGACTAATAACTGCTCCTAGAGGGGGGGACAGGGAGAGGACGGCTTACCCTTGCTGGCGCTGATGAGGAAGTAGCCGTCGGGTGTGACGGGACTGTAGAAGAGGTCCACGACCGGCCGCGAGTGGCCGTGGCACACCAGCGGCACCGCCGCCTTCTTCTTCGTCTCCATTTTCACCTTCCCGCTGCAGCTCTCCAACCCGGCGGCGCCCTCGGTATCGATCGACCTCCGGCGGCGCGATCGGCTCCCAACCCTAGCTAGCTAGCCCCGGAACGAACGAACCTGATAGTAGAATCGAAGCGGAGGATAATTTGGTGAAGGGGATGCGAATTGCGCGAGCGGATCGATGGGGAGGCGGATCGATGGGGTGTATGATCTAGGTCAGTGGGGGTAGATTTGTACGCGGGATTTATTTTTTGTTAGAGCTATGGTATGTTGGGTTCGAGCCCGGAGGCCGGCCTAGAGGGTGGGGGGAGGAGGAGCGGAAGGGGACGGCTGCTGTTATCAATTTTCAGCAATTGTTTTAAGTAACTTTGATGTGTTAGGGCTTAGGCTGGACATATTTCCCGATCCCGAATCTCAAATCCTGAATTTTCTGTTCCTGATTCTAAAATTTCTGAACCCGACAATCCTGAACGTATTCTCGGGAAGATGTTTTGAATTCCCGAAATTTTTTCGGGAAATTCGGTAATATAGTGTTGAATCCCGAATATCCCGTTTATCCCGAATAGATAAAAAATCCCAAAGACATAGGTGAAATGCTAGTCTTTTTCATCTCAAACGAAGCACATGTATGTGATGTTCGGTGAAATTTATGACTAGACCATGTCTTTTCCCTCTAATGACCCAACAAGTCGGCAACAAATCTATTCTCTCAGGCACACCCATCCCTACTTGGCCAACAAGTTTAAACCCATGTACATTAAAGTCTAAACTTCGGGAAATTTGGGATTTCCCGATCCCGAATTTCCCGAATCCCGAATTGACGGGAATCAAATTTTCTCATGTAAAATCGGGAGTCAATTTGTGATTCCCGAACTTCTTATTTCCCGAATTTCCCGTCCCAAAATTTCGGGAAATCCCGAACGCCCACCCTGAGTTAGGGCATGTACAATACAAGGTGTTTATAGGAGGTGGTTAGAAAATAAACCGGTTTTACCTAAGCACCAATGCTTATTGGTACTAGACAAATGCTTAACTATCCACCCCTGCTATAGAAATAGGCATCGGTGCTTATGAGAATGCTTGGTTTATTTTTGTAAGCACCGACCTAATCACCTTGCATTGTACATAGCCTTAGTTGCACTGTCTAAGTTGTGAATTCGAGAGTTTTCAGTGTTGTAACCACGTGTTTAATCAAATTGATCTTTCCTATGAAAAGCTAGCAGTATTTTGTATTACAAAAAGTTTTGTTTTGAAGAAAAAACAATGCAAGGTTCTGATGTTATTTTGGAAGCTGACTATGAACTATGTATCTGAGTTTGGCACATGTATTTAGATACTCTGTGTTTCTTAGTTTCTTGGGTTCTATGTTACACTCTTATACTCTATCTTTGATATTACATTTATGTTGATTTTATTTCAAATCTTTTTTGTGCATGAAAAACATCGGATTAAAACACAATATGGTCGATATGGTTTTAAAATTGATTGACCATTGAATTTAGTTTAGATTGGTGGGCTTATTTAATATAAATTCAAACCCCTCCATTGATACCTCTGTTTTGTTAGATTCCAACTCGTTGCGTCAGTTCACTTATCTGATTGATAAATTAGTTTCCCATGATTTGTAAGTTGTCATAACTTAAAAATTGTTGTGCTTCAGTTTTAGTTGAGTTGCTACAGTAAGGGTGATATAGCATCCCCTATTGGAGAAAAAGATGAATTAGACCGACTAATTTTCATGTAGTTTTCCTGCACATCAGTCATTTGTAGTGTTATTACTTTGCATTAGAGTAGGACTGACAGTAGTACACTATCTGGAGAAAATCTAGGTTAAACGTAAGTGTTCGAATTATAGTTCTGACTTCTGAGGAAATGGAGATTTACACTCAAATTTGAGATCAAATAAGAAGTCCTAAACAAATTATCTTTTGTGTTTTGTGGAACTCGGAGAAGTGTGTTGCATTTAAGAAGATTGTGTGCCCATGGAAAATATTCCCTTATAACGATCATACAAATTTGATGCATGGTGGTTTGTTCTGCAAAAACTGCTCCATTTTGGTGCATACTTTTTAGAACTGGGAGAACTATAACGCCACTCTCCATAACCGAGTACAAGAATCAGTAGCGACAACAATGATGCGAGTAATGAGTTGGAAACATCTAGTATTGTGGCTTTGTTATATATTTTTGGAACTTGGAGAACTATAACGCCACACTCCATATCCGAGTACAAGAGAAGACGGACACCCACAAACCCAAAGTTGGAGAAGCTCCATCACCATGACGGCTTTATGAACCCCGAGAAGAAGTACAAGAAGTGCCCACCTTTCGCTGTGGCATGCGGGTCGGGAAACAACCCCAAGCTCACCTCCAACCTCCAAATCTGGCCGCTCCCGTCGACGATGTTGAGGAAAGGTTTCAGATCCGCCTGCCACAAACCTCAGTCCCAGCGCGGAAGACACGAACCTCCAGCCCGCCGCGAGCCTCACCAGGTCAGCCGCGATGGCTCCAGCAGAAGATCCCCAAAACTCCACTTCGGCAATGGAGCGACCGTCGAAGCGACGATGGAGAAGGAGAACCAACATCCACCACGAGATCGTCACCACCGCCATGACAATCTCGCCTGGAACCCCATCGGCCCATCTCCAAACCCAGCACGAACAGAGGAAGTCGTGTCGGGGACGGATTTGGAGCCCTTTATTCGCCGCCGCCGTCACCACCGCCGAGACCGAAGCGACGGACGAGCGAACCATGACCTCCACAACCTCCCCGGCGTAGCCGCCGAACCAGAGAAAGGAGGGGGATGATTTATTCACCATAGCCGCCGCCACGGTCTCCAGTTCGATGCGGCCGGTAGAGAGCAGGAAACCTAGAAATACTAGTCCTAAACTACTCGCACAGACGAGATCCATAACTTCCCCCGCCTCGCAGCGCCAGAACGGCGCCGGAGACGGAGGGAAGCGGCGAATCCGCCGTCGAAACCTGGTCGCCTTCTTTTCCGCCTCTCGCTACTGTACATACGAGTATTATGTTTCAATATACTGACAACCCACTTCCAGCCAGTTGAGCATATGGTATTTGCGGTTTGTACCGGACTACCAGCTCCTTCCCAAAAGAAACGAGTCGCTCCACTCTGTGAATTTCAAAAAAATAACCCTTTAGGCAAAATTTAGCAAAAAATAACTCATTTTTAAAACTATTTTGAAATTTAACCCTTCGGAGGGTAGCGCCATGCCCCTCGGCGCTACCCTTAAGAGGGTAGCTCCAAGCCCCATGGCGCTACCCTCCCCGACTTAGCCGTTTTCGACGTGCTCGCGATGGCATGGAATGAGGGTTCTACAGGGTAGCGGCGGAGGTTGTGGCGCTACCACACAGAGGGTAGCGCCGCATCGTTGGGCGCTACCAAAAAGGGTTAGATTTCAAAATAGTTTTGAAAAGAGGTTATTTTTTGCTGAACTTTGTACAAAAGGTTATTTTTGTGAAATTTCACCTCCACTCCGTGAGGGACTGACATCCCGTGCCCCGCTCAAGGCAGGGCACACCGTGCCCTGAGGCATAAAATCCACCATCTGTTTCCCATCCAACGGTTCTAACAAATCCAAATTTAGATCTCAAAATTAAAACATCTCAGAAAAAATTCCCGCGAGTTCTATATGTTCCATTGTGTGTGCACAAATTTTTAGGATTTTTTTGGACAAATGGTTTATCATTAATTAAATTTTCTTTGTTTTTAACTTAAAAAGCTATTAAATCGTAAAGCGGTGATCCAAAAAAATCGGCGAGTTATCAGAATACATAACGTGACATATAGAAGTCGTGGGAATTATTTCAATTTTTTCTGAGAAGTTTTAATTTTGAGATCTAAATTTGGATCTGTTAGCACCGTTGGATGGGAAACGGATGGCGGATGTTAGGCCTCAGGGCACGGTGTGCCTTGCCTTGAGCGCGGCACGGGATCTCAGTTCCTCCGTGAGATCGTGGCTTCTGCTGCCGTACACTGGTGCGCAGTCAACGCCGCTCACTGCGGCAGCAGCTCCCTCTCGTCTTCCCCGGAGTCAGACCCCTCGCCGCCGGGACGGGCTCCATCTTCATCTCGCGTCGTCTCTGCCCGCGCCAGGTCCCTGTCTCTGGGGTACGTGCAGTACAGAAACGAGTAGACGAGGCAGCACAGCGCCATGGGGATGGCGATTGCGGTGTACAAGGCCCTGGCGAGGGAGGTCGCGTTGTGCCGGTCCGTCTCTACGGAGGCGGCGTGGTCGGCGCCGCCTGCAGCAGGACGCACCAGCTTGTAGCCGTAGATGCGCTCGGCGAGGAGGCCGACCACCGGGGGAGCGAACGAGGCGAGCACGGCCTCGAACGTCCGGTCCAGCGCGAAGACGGTCGTCCTCGACCGCGGCGGCACGATCTCTGCCAGTATCGGGCTGTTCGTGGCCGCGGTGTTCCAGGAGGCCATGAACCCCATGACGAACAGCGCGGCGCCGTGCTTGGCGAAACTCGCTGGGTTGTTCGGGAGCGCGAGCAGCAGTACGGCGGAGAGGGGGATCGCCGAGCCGGAGCTGATCTGGGAGAGGATGATGCGGCCCGAGTTCTTGAGCCTCCCGGCGAGGACGTCCCCCATCTTGCCGCCGAAGAGGCCGCCCAGCGATGTGGCAACCTTGAACAGGGTAATCAGCGCCGCCGTCTCTCCATGGGAGAACCCGACCAGCTCCAGCCACATGGCCGTGAAGGACAGCGCCGACCACGGGAACGAGCCCGTGAGCCCCTGCGCCACGATGACCTGGAACGACGGGACCCGCAGCACGGCCTTCGCCTCCCTCACGAACTCCTGCAGCTCCTGCCACACCGGCTTGGCCGCCCGCCGGGTAGGGGCCTTGCCGCCGGCGGCCGCGAATGCGCGGATGGACACGCCGACTGCCGCCCCCATGATGGCGAGCAGGAGGAAGGCGAGCCGCCAACCTGGAACGCCGAAGAACGAGGTGGGCGCCATGAGGAGGCCAAGGGTGGTGCCCCCCACGGTGCCGGCCTTGCTGGCCACCAAGAGCCACCCGAAGGCCATGCCCCTGTTTGTGTCGTCGATAGAGTCCGCGACGAAAGCGAAAATCGCCGGGATCTGCAGCGCCAGCCCGACGCCGTTCAACGCCGCTGTCACCGCCATCTGCAATGTTGCATTACCGAGACATGTATAAGCTCCTCTCTGGTTCAAAGCAGTGACGCAGGCACGTACGGCGGCGAGCATGAAGGAAAAAACGTGCAAGATTGACCGGCCTGCGCAAAGGTGGTGGAGAGGCCGATGAGCAAGGTGGCGGCGGCCCAGAGGAAGGCGCCGAGGGCGATGACGGTGAGGCGGTCGTGGCGCGCGGCCAGGTAGGCGGCGAGCGGGTAGCATGCGGCCTGCACGATGGAGCGGGAGAGCGCGATGGAGCCGAGCGCCGCGGGCGAGGCATGCAGCGCGGCGCCGATCTCCCTGTACACCGCCGGAAGCAGCGCCGCGTCGGCGCGCTCCATGGCAATAGCCGCGTACGCCAGAAGCAGCGTCGCCGCCGCCGTCCGCTTGCGCCTCAGCTGCCTCTTGCTCTGCTCCGGCATCGCGTGCGTCGTCGAAGTGTTTGCTCTCGACCGGGATAAATAATGCTCGCGCATCACGATTCACGTGCGTATGCGCGTGTCCCCATGACGTATAAATAAACAAGGCAAGTTGGAATGCAAAAGGTGTCGTAGAATGCAAATAACCTACTGTACTAGCTAGTTACAGTCCTGCTTAGAACAGTAAAAAGACGAGTTTAGTTCGCGCAAAACGTGATTTCAGGGGTCGCGAGAGTCGGCGCAATGCAGCTACCGTAAAAGCAAACCGGAAAAAACCATAAAATCATACCAACATACATTTCAAAATGATTCATAATATCCCGGTTAACTTTTGGTCATGTTTTTTCGACCATCTTGGTCATAGTTTAACACTGGCATAAAAATATTTATAAAAAATGGGATACAAACAAACTCAGCTCAAATTTGGACCGAGAATTAGCCGCGGCGGACAAAGAAACATATCGATTTCTGTTTGCGTCGCCGCGTTGGGTCTTGATTCTGACTCGTCCGGACAGGAACAGACACATGCGAATTCAATGTGTCGACCCGTTGGAATCATTCTTAGTTGTTTCCATTTTACATTTACACAGGTGATTAGGCCTGTAGTGGTAGTTGGTGGTAAATAGGGTTGTGGGTGGGGGGCGTATAAAGGTAGTCATGAACTCGGATTTAATTAATAAAGATAGATCTGGTGTGAGCATCATGAGGTTGCCGCGACCATATTCTCCTTTATGAAGCCATAATCGTTTGATCGAACAGAAGTGATTACTTGATGCCTTTACATTTTTAAAATTTTGATATGAAATTATATTTTGTGACCTATATAGAAACAAAAAGTAGTGCGATAAAAACAATTTCTTTTTTGCATCAGTTTTGTTACGTGTGTCGTTTTTTTCCTTATTTTCCTACAAATTACTCATGCACATAGGATATGGCATATGGCAATGTACTTGTGTTTTTTTTTGTTCAAAACTCTCGCCTTTCAACCATAGTTAAGAGCTGGAGACTTCCTTCCCACACGTATGAGGTTGTTTCCCGTTTACCTCGATCGTTGATTTTGCATCCAATGTATAATATTACTCCTACTAATTGATGTGTTGATAAATTTTAAAAAAATATGCTAATACGTGGTTTTAATTTTTTTATCAATGCATGCACATATATTCCATGTTAGTACATGAATCTAAAATTTAACTTACATAAATCAAACAAATATTGATAGTGTGTTGATGTTTGAAAGTTTGGTGATGATTTACTCACGGATCTTAAAATATTTTGGATGTTTCAGATAAGCGGGGGATATCCTCATATCTTCATATGTGGGGTTTATTTTTTTTGGCAAGAGCTCTTTGATTGAACAACCTCAACCAAAAAACCAAGGATCTTACCAAAGTCTGCACCATTATTACAAGAAAGAGACCCTCCAGCTACTAAATGATTTCAAGTTTTTTGAGTTTTGACATTAGGCCATCATTTTTTAATAGTTGCATGTGCTTCTAGAGTTCTAGGTGCCATTTTGACATGAACACACACAAAAAAAGTCAGAAAGCAGAATCCTCTCATGCTTCATGTACACGTCGCTGAGAGAGAACAGAGAAGGGAGATTGCAGTCAAAGAGCAGAGTAGTCGTGAAATAAAATCCCCGAGCTACCAATGGGAGCCATGCATCTCGAGCTCGAGCTGAACGCTGGACGAGAAGAGGAGAGGACGTGAAGGCAGATTCACGCGTAGCTGGGAGATGGGGCCGGCGGTGTCGTGGGAGGAGCGGCGGACGCTGGTTCTGGTTAATCTGGCGTCCATCATGGAGCGTGCCGACGAGGCCCTGCTGCCGGCGGTGTACCGGGAGGTGGGCGCCGCCCTGCACGCCACTCCGACGGGCCTCGGCACGCTCACCCTCTACCGCTCCATCGTGCAGGCCGCGTGCTACCCGCTCGCCGCCTACGCCGCGTCGCGCCACAACCGCGCGCACGTCATCGCCGTCGGCGCATTCCTCTGGGCCGCCGCGACCTTCCTCGTCGCCATCTCTGAAACCTTCCTCCAGGTGAGCTCCGGCCGCTCAACCTTCGCTCGCACATCTCGGGTACATACAACGGCCAACTCACGCTTCCAGCTTCCTGTAGTACAGAGCAGTCTGGTCATGGTGCCTAATTAGTCTGCTGTCTCCTTGACAAGCATAGATCTCGGCTGCGACTGCGATAATAAGATGTCATTAGCTGATTTGGGAACTCAGAGATATGTCCATTGTATGCTATGCTAGGTAGCCATCTCGAGAGGCCTGAACGGCATCGGCCTGGCCCTCGTCATACCGGCGGTCCAGTCGCTGGTCGCCGACTCCACCGACGACGAGCACCGCGGCACGGCCTTCGGATGGCTGCAGCTGACCAGCAGCATCGGCTCCATCATCGGCGGCTTCTCCGCTGTGCTTCTTGCGCCGACCACCATCTTCGGGATCGCCGGCTGGCGCTTCGCGTTCCACCTCGTGGCGGCCATCAGCGTCGTCGTCGGCGTCCTCGTGTGGTTCTTCGCCGTGGACCCCAACTTCCGGACACGCGAGGCGGCATCGGCGCTCGGCGAGAAACGGTCGGCGTGGGACGAGGCCATGGAGCTGCTGCGTGACGCCAAGGCCGTGATCCAGATCCCGACGTTCCAGATCTTCGTGGCGCAGGGCGTGAGCGCCTCGTTCCCGTGGTCGGCGATGTCGTTCCTGTCGATGTGGCTGGAGCTCGTCGGGTTCAGCCACGGGGACACGGCCGTGTTCATGACGCTGTTCTCCGTGGCGACGTCCCTGGGTGGCCTCCTCGGCGGCAAGATGGGCGACGCCCTCGCCCGCCGGTACCCGAACGCCGGCAGGATCGTGCTGTCGCAGATCAGCGCCGGTTCAGCCGTGCCCCTCGCGGCCATCCTGCTCCTCGGCCTCCCGGACGACCCGTCCACCGGCGTCGCGCACGCAGCCGTCCTCTTCGTCATGGGACTCATCATCTCCTGGAACGCAGCTGCTACAAACAGGTTTGAAACTCTCGCATTGCCCCTGCCTTGCTGAAGTACACTAGTACAAGTGAAGGAATGCCCATTTCATTTAGCTTGGTACTGTGCAGCCCGATCTTCGCGGAGATCGTGCCGGTGAAGTCGAGGACGAGCATCTACGCGCTGGACAACTCGTTCGAGTCGATCCTGGCCTCGTTCGCGCCGCCGGTCGTGGGGTTGCTGTCGCAGCACCTGTACGGGTTCAGGCTGGCGGACGGCGGCGGCGGCAGCACCGGCGCCGCCGAGAGAGACCGGGAGAACGCCGCGTCGCTGGCCAAGGCGCTGTACACGGCCATCGCGATCCCGATGACGATCTGCGCGCTCATATACTCGCTGCTGTACCGCACGTACCCGCGGGACAGGGAGCGCGCGCGGATGCAGTCGCTCATCGGCTCGGAGCTGCAGAGCATGGAGCTGCTAGAGGAGGGTGACGACCGGTTCGAGCTCTTTGAACCGGAGACGGGCGACGGTGCAAGGACGGACTCGGCGGCTGATGCCGCCGGCACTGCGAAGCTACTGGCGGACAGGGAGTCGTGACAGTGAAGAAGGGCCCCGCTCTGCTTTTGCTTGTAGACTGATTTTAGGAGTTGTAACTTGTAACACGATCTGCTTCACCAAAATGAGTTTTGCTTGGTTTACCGTTTAGGCATGAAAACATGTATTTTTACAGATGAAATATTACTGCTCCCACCTATTCACAAAACAGTCTCCCATCATGCAGGTTGTAGTACCTAAGAGCATCACGGACGGTGTCTTCAAACTGACCAAACTCTCAAATTAACTGTTTTTTTAGGACAGGCCGAAACGAGGCGCGGAAAAGAGCCCTCAAACCCGTGAACCCTAAAAAAAATTAAATCCTCAACCCTCATTTTTCATCCCAACCTTCATAAACACAGGTTGAGAGCCCAATTCACAGGGGCTTTCAATTTGGTCAACCACGCGCCGCGGGAGGGAAAAATCCCTCAACCGCCCCGAGCCCTCCTCCTTCCCAGCGCCGCCGCCGGCCCTCGTCCACCCCGCCGCCGGCCATGGAGGCACCGCCGGCCCCCGCGCCCGGCTGTGCCTCTCCCGCCCCCGCGCAACCGCCTCCCGCCCGGCCCTCAGCGCCGCCGTGGTGGCCTCCACGCACGTGGGCTCTAAGAGGAGGCGGGCGCACGTGGTCACGGGCCACGCCGTCGCGGCCGTGCCTCCCGCAGCCGCCGCGGGCACCGTCACCCCCGCCGTCATCCCCGCCTCCGTCGCCCCCGCCCCCGTTCCGAAGAGGAAAAAGGTTTCCTCCTTGGGGCCAAAGCATGCCCGAGAGATGAGGAACATCGTCCCGAAGAAGTCGGTCAGCCGCAAGAACGCCGTCCCGAAGAAGTCACGGGCCCCGAGATGTGGTCAACGAAATGTCGGCCCCAACTGCTTCTTACATGGGACTTCTCAACGATGTAGAGGTGAACATTGGGGCTCCTCCCCTTGATTCATTCGACTTCGAAGTTCAGGAGGAAGAGGACGAGGAGGAGGAAGAGGTGGCCGAGATCAATGAGACGGCGTTCCAAACCGCTCGAGAGGAAGGTGGTGCTCGCCGGCCCATAATCCGCTCGTCGAACTACACCGAAGTTGAAGATGTTCTTTTGGTTCGTGCTTGGTCCGAAGTTGGGATGGATGCCATTCATGGCACAGATCAAACCGGTAAACGCTATTGGCAAAGGATCGAGGACAAGTATTGCAGGCTCAAACCCAAGACCTCCTGCTTGGCCCATCGTTCTTACCGATCACTTCAAGGATGGTGGGAGGTGATAAAGCCCGCTTGTGCTCGTTGGAGTGCGGCTATGAATCAAGTGATAAACGCTCCACCAAGCGGCACCGTTGAGAGTGACTATGTGAGTATACTCAACCTCACTCTTTGGTTCATGCCTATTATGCACAATTGTGATCATGCTATGCTTGCAATTGTAGGAGACATATGCCGATTTGCGGTACAAGGACATGGCCGGTTCCAAGGGAAAACATTTTCCCTTCAAGCATCGTTGGGCATTGCTTAAAGAGCTTGATAAGTGGATGATCAAGCTCAAGGAAGCAAAGGCATGGAAACAGCTCATGGCCGAGGAGAAGGAGCACATGATGATGTCTACGAAGGATATGGATGGAGACCAATTGGCGTGGTAGAAGGAGACCAAGGAGGACATCGCGGAGAGGAAGAGGCTATTGCGTGGTGGTGGTGCGTCGTCTACTCGCCGAGGTGAGTCTCCGATGAGTGGTGGTGGCTATGGAGGTGTGGAGAACTTTGCTTGAGTCACCGATGTGGTGGTGATGATGATCTTTTGGAAGGACAAAATGTTGATTATGTGATGTAAAACTATGAACCATGCATCATTTATGATCATTTGCAAGTTTGTTTCATGATATGTGTGTTCCATGATTGTGTTTTTCTAAATGTCCATTTGCAAAATATTGTATGTTGTTGTCATTTTGTAAAAAAACTTGTTTTGAAGGTTTGAAGGTCGGGGCACAGATCAGGTTGGTTTGAGTGCACTGATCTGCGCCCGCCGTTTTGGTCCTTCAAAAACGTGATTTCTCGGCCCTCAAACTGGCTATGAGGGTTACCAGTTTGAGGGCACTGCTAGTGATGCTCTAAGGGTGTGTTCGTTTTTAGAACCGGATGGAATGGATGGAACCATTCCATTCCATATGGCCGATAGGTCGACCGATAAGTTCCCGATAAGCGATATCCCAACATTGATTGCCATGGTGAACTTTTGCCTGCATGGATTTTCTCTTAAAAACTTATGCTTGCACACTCCATTCCCCAGTGTCCTTTGTTAGACCTCGACATTAGCGTCGTATTCGGCTCTGAAGCGTTTCTATCTCTATCGCTTGTCTGTCTCCTTCCCCTGAACGAAACCCTGCTTATTGGTCTTCTCTTTATCGCTCGTCATGAGGCAGGGCAGGTAATCCCGCCGCCCATCCCATATCCTTCTCAGGCGAGCAATAGGACGATGTTTCCAACCACGCCATGAGTGCGCCCTCTGGATTTTCTCTCATTGATGTCACCTTCATGGCCTTGATAATGTGATATATAATTAATCAAATACATTCATAAGATGTTAAACAGAAAAATCAAAATCGCATACAACCACAATTTCTCACTTTGACCATCCAAACAACATTTGGCATTCAAGATTAACATCATTGTCCCATGATATTCGTATTCAACCCAATACAATGCCAAAGCTTCCAATGCAAACATCCTTTTATCTTAGATCTATTCCTTTGGTTTGGTTAATGAAATCAGGGAGAAGTCTCTTTTATCAACAAACAAAAAACTCTTAATTTTTTGTAATGCGGAAAAGGAGCTTGCTCGAATATGGAGTTCCATTGTGGAATTTAGAACAGTCATCTATGTTGCTCAGCATCTGATAATAATTTCGCGGTATCCTTCTCAGCGTGCGACGATGCCTCCTTCGAACCGTCGTCAGCGGTGGATCCTCCATCTCCATCGCCGTCTTCCATCTGCTGTAGCTCCGACTCCGACTCGGCCAGCGACTGCATCCGGGCGCGGTCCCTGTCCCGGGGATAGCTGCAGTAGAGGAAAGAGTATATGGCGGTGCAGACGGTGAAGGGTATCGCGATGGCCGTGTAGAGCGCCTTGGCCAGCGACGCGGCGTTCTCGCGGTCCAGCCGGGGGCTCATCCCCTTGTCGTCCGGCCTGTACCCGTAGACGCGCTGCGCCAGGATGCCGACGATCGGAGGCGCGAACGACGACAGGACCGTCTCGAACGACCTGTCGAGCGCGTAGATGCTCGTCCGCGATTTCTCCGGCACGATCTCCGCGAAGATTGGGCTGCAGAAGTTTTGAGTTATTATTTCACCATGATATCTGTTGTTGAAATGATTCTGGATGCACGGCGGCGAGCCGGGCGGCGACGGCGAGGCTTACAAGTTTGTAGCGGGGCCGTTCCAGGAGATGAATACGCCCATGACGAACAGGACGATGCCGTGGACGACCCCGGTGGACGGATCGTCTGGCAGCCCCAGGAGCAGAACGGCGGCCAGGGGCACGGCCGAGCCCGCGCTGATCTGCGACAGCACGATCCTCCCGGCGTCCGGGAAGCGCCGGGCGAGGGCGTCGCCCATGTGGCCCCCGATGAGGCCGCCGAGGGAGCTCGCGACCCAGAAGATGGTCATGAGCAAGGCGGTGTCCCGGTGGCTGAACCCGATGAGCTCCAGCCACATGGACGCGAAGGAGAGCGCCGACCACGGGAACGAGCCGCTGACGCCCTGCGCCACGAAGATCTGGAACGTCGGGATCCGCACCACGAACTTGGCCTCCGCGATCATCTCCTCCACCACCCGCCGCGCGCTGGCCTTCTCGTCGCCGCCTGGCCCGACAGCCACGACGTCGCCCGTGGGGAAATGGGGGTCCACGGAGAAGAACCAGTTGAGGGCCCCGACCGCGACGCTGATGACCGCCACGAGATGGAAGGCGATGCGCCAGCCGGCGATCCCAAGCACCGTGGTCTGCGCCAGCAGCAGGCCGACGAAACCGCCGGAGATGAGCCCGATGCAGCTGGCCAGCTGCAGCCAGCCGAATGCCGAGCCGCGCGTGCCGTCGTCGGTGGAGTCGGCGACCAGGGACTGGATCGACGGCACAACCAGCGCGAGGCCGATGCCATTCAGCCCCCTCGAGATTGCGACCTGGATAAGATTGCAAGTGCAGGTGTGAGAACTTGTAACTGATGAACTGACCAGGGATCGATCAGACAATAGCAAGCCGAACTTCTGACTGACGAACTTGGCAAATGACGCTGTTTCAGAACTCGTGCTTACTGTCAGTACTCAGAAAGTCAGAGCATTATAGACAAAGCTTTAGACATTTCAAAAAATGAAGTGCATACTGAAACTTGTAGGATTAAAGTACAACCAACAAATTACTGTGTGGATTCCAAATTCAAATTAAAGGGATCCAATCTGAATGTTTTTTGTGTAATTTAATTAGCGTCTGAGAGGACAGCAGATCTGCAGATTTAATCCCCAACTCGACTTGCGTCTCGAACTGCAGAAGAGACGTGAAGAAGAGCAGAGAGCAAGCTGGAATGGATGGGTGGATACACGCAGCAAGGATCTTACCTGGAGGAAGGTGTCGGAGATGCCGACGAGGAAGGTGGCGGCGGCCCAGAGGAAGGCCCCCACGGCGATGACGTGCGCGCGGTTGTGGCGCGCGGCGGCGTAGGCGGCCAGCGGGTAGCACGCGGCCTGCACGATGGAGCGGCACAGCGTGAGGGCGCCGAGCCACGTGGGGTCGGCGTGCAGGGCGGCGCCGATCTCGCGGTACACCGCCGGCAGCAGCGCCTCGTCGGCGCGCTCCATGATGGACGCCAGGCTCACCAGCAGCAGCGTACGCCGCCGGTCCCGCTCCAGGTTGCGCTGCGGCCCCATCGTCGCCACCCCTCGCCCTCGGCTCTCCCCGTGCAAGCTCCGCCGCTCCGCTCTCTCCGGCAAGAAGAGTAGCGCTGCTCTGCTGCTGCGCCGGCGATCCGGGGGTCTCCTCTTCTCTTCGCGGGAAATTTTATATTACGACTTCTTGCCTCGTTACAAGAGACGTTTTCCTTTTACCCTCACTGACGTGTGGGTCCCACGAGCGAGCAGCTTGTTGCCTGGGAGGTGAGCCGCACGTGACGACAGCACGTGCGACAGTACGGTAAGTTGAGCCGAGGTAGCTGGAAATCTGGGTGCTTCTCATTGGTTCGCTCCTGTGGGTTCCAGGTGTAAGCGAGAAGCGTGTACAATGACTGGATCCGTTTTACAGAATGAAAGTTTTGTCTAGGATGGATCAACTCTATTGATACGATGATCATCTAAAGTCAACTTTTATTTTTAAAACATTTTACATTTAGAAACCGAGGGATATCACTTGTATTCGTTCTAAAATTACAAATTATGATCCTATAACTACTGCCCAGAAAATATGTCGAATACCGAGTGAGATGGAGACGTGGACGGCTGAAGATGGTTAAATTCACACACCTTGAGGTTTAGAAGTCACATATTGTAAAATAGTTTGTAAACATCAAAGTGTAAATAAAAGAAATTTAACTGATAAAAACAAGAGAAGGTTTTGTTTTCGTGAAAGTCGATGTTGCATATGATCCTGACATGAGGTTAGGAGCCATCGAATGGCCGGCGCGACAGCCGCCTTCGGTGGGAGTCCCTGCTTGGCCATCGGATTCCCTCTCTCTTCTAAATTTGTGTTTACCTTTTACATTGCCTTATTAAAAAAATAAAATGATTAATTGTGTAGTTCATTGTGAATTTATATTCAAAATTTTATATGAATTTTATGCGCACTTATAGGTTTCCTTAAAATCGAAGTAGGATACGAAATATGTTTTCAAAATTGAATTGTTGTCGAATCTATATGTATACCAGTATTAATTTTCACTTGTATGTATCAAACATGTTGTAATAAAATAGAAAAGCCAAAATAGAAGAAATGGACAAATTTGGAACACCCTTTGGTTTTTACCATGTTCATCCTCATTTGTCCACCCCTTCCCCATATGAAAAGATTTTAGGAAGGATGTTTACAGACGCCCTTGGTATCAGCATATGGAAACACAAAAAATAGCCTGATCACAAACAAAAAAGAAAGGAAAGAAACTCATGAGCTACCAGAAAAACCGTTGTTCATCTTAGAAAAATCATGTTGTTTGAACGTCGTATAAACTTATTTAAAAAGTTGACATTTACTAAGTTTGATCAAGTATATTGATAGAAATATCAACGACTACAATATTAAAAAAATATATATGAAAATACATCCTATGATGACTCTACTGATATTCATCTGATATACGTATATTCCTGTATATGTAATTGTCCAAACTTAGACAATATTACATTTTATACTAAGTTTATAAGGCACCTGTTTGGTGAGGGAGAAGTACGACATAAAGGTTTGAAGGAGTTCCAAATATGACCTATACCAAAGATTTAAGGGAAATAGTTGAACTAACGTAATTTCTTCTAGAAAATTATGATTTGAGTCAATTCTTCATAGGACGAAGTACACTTGTTTATCATCAAACAAAATACACATGTCCTACTTTTAATCTTCTACCCTTGTTTCGTAACTTTTAAGTTTATTGCTCTAAACTAATGTGTTCAAATCAACGACCATCTTCACCGTCGGTTTCG
The DNA here is from genome assembly GCA_026929855.1 of Poa annua. Classification (NCBI taxonomy): domain Eukaryota; kingdom Viridiplantae; phylum Streptophyta; class Magnoliopsida; order Poales; family Poaceae; genus Poa; species Poa annua. The sequence continues at coordinate 72,046,964 of CM049432.1, read as the reverse complement.
TTCTGACTAGGCCTTCAGATTAGCTCCTCCCTGAATATATCTCAACAACTTCCCCCCCACTGCACACAATTGTGGTGTTTGTTGTATTTTTCCTCTAATTATGTGTCTTCGAACAACTAATGTGCTCAATGCCAGTTGCCATCTATGTTTCGTATATCTTTATGAGCTGCATATATCTTAAGAGAGTGTTCTTTGTGTTATCACATCTACAAATCCACAACCATGTCAGCATCGCCTCAAACCACTAAGAATCTGGACAAGAAGCAAAGTTGTCTAATTTGAAATGGTCGAGGTATTATGTCGATCCGGCATAATTCAAATTCTAACAATGAGCAATAATCCACGACCAATTCCGATGCACAAAAAGGAACCAATGCTGATACGCCCTCTGAAAAAATTGGAAGTTTTAGAATAAAAAATGGAAGTTTTAAAATAAAAAAGTTGGAAGTTCCAACGTATTTATTTGTTGTCCGATTATGTATTGAAATTTTCTATGTGTTAAGAAAAAAATAACAGAAGTCATCTACCGGTGGGCTCAAAACCAGAACCATGTCCACATCGTGTCAAACCACTAAGAATATAGACACGGAGCAAAGTTGTCTAATTTGAAATGGTCGAGGTATTATGTCGACCCGGCATAATTCTAACAATGTACAATAATCCAACACCAATTCCGATGCACAAAAAGGAACCAATGCTGATATGCCCTCAGAAAAAATGGAAGTTCCAACATATTTATTTGTTGTCCGATTATATGTTGAAATTTTCTTAGCGTTAAGAGAAAAAAAAGTCAGAAGTCGCCCACCGTGGGGCTCGAACCCACGACCACAAGGTTAAGAGCCTTGCGCTCTACCAACTGAGCTAGACGGGCCTGTTGAATCTCTTTTGAATTTACAATTTACTATTACTTACTCTTTCTATAAATACAGAGTCCCCTAACTAGAACAAATTTCTTCTCCTGCATATCACCAAAAATAGATATTCCTATCCTGCATATCACCAAAAATAAGCTCGAATACTTACAGATATTCCTAATTAATACTCACTAGTCCTGCTACATAAACCAATGTGTGCGTATTATCAACAAAGTAAAAAAACTGAACGAAAAGAGATCTATGCTGGTTAAAATTGATCTCCTGAAATGCAATCTGTCATCTCACCCATGCCAGGAGCTATTTGGCAAAACAGCACCATCAGCTGAGACTACCACTCTGTTCAACTTGGTGATGCATCAACGCTTGCTCATCGTCATCAGCATCATCCTCTTCCTGGCCATACTCGATATCCATCACAGTGGCATCCTTCCTTCCAGCATAGTGGTCTCCTGCTCCATGAGACCTTTCCAGCTCGATCAGTTGCATCTCCGATGCGATTACAGTGTCCATTCTCGCCCTTTCCCTGTCACGTGGGTAGGTCTTATACAACAGGGAGTAGATGAAGCAGCAGAGCAACATCGGGATGGCGATCGCCGTGTAAAGAGCTTTTGCTAGGGCAGCGGCATTGGACTTATCCCTCGCAACACTACTCACTCCATCCCCATTTGAAACGGGGTTGTAGCCGTATGCATGCTGGGCTAAAAAGCCGACGATTGGTGGAGCAAATGAGGATAGGACCGACTCAAAGGAACGGTCCAGTGCGTAGATACTTGCCCTTGATCGCTCAGGAACGATCTCCGCAAATATGGGGCTGCATATAAAAAGTTTATAGTTATGGCCAACAAGCAGATGCTTCACAGATTATCAGCAATTACTTTGCATGCAAATGTTAAGCCCCTTATTACAGATCAGTTAAATAAAGTACAGTGCATAACTAGGCACAGTGAACTACTACATCCGTTACACAATAAAATGTTTTAGCCATTTTCCACATTCATATATACACGTACGTATCTAGACATTCATATGTACACATACGTATGAAGACGTGATTTAGTGTACATGTGCACTCATTTTAGTGTGAATCTATACAACATATGTTACACCTAAAACATCTTACATTGTAGAAAGGAGGGAGCATGAGTTGTTTTACGCCAATTGGCTTCATTGTTGTCATAAACTTCAAACGCATCTTGTTGTTGTTGTCTTTATATCTAACAGATCAAACAATCAATGAAAGGTTACTTACTTGTTAGTGGCAGGGCCGTTCCAGGAGATGCTTAGCCCCATGATAAATATAACAAGTCCATGCAGGACACCGGTAGAGGAGTCATCAGGTAGCCCAAGCAGCAACAGAGCTGCAAGTGGAACTGCAGAAGCCGAGCTTATTTGAGACAGCACTATCCGTCCAGAATTCGGGAAGCGAACAGAGAGATAGTCCCCCATCTTTCCACCAAATAGCCCTCCAAGTGAGCTTGCCAATGAAAATATTGCTGCGAGAAGTCCAGTTTGATTGTGTGTAAAGCCCATCAGTTCCAACCACATCGGGGTAAACGACAATGCCGACCATGGAAATGACCCAGTGACACCCTGAGCCACAATGATCTGAAACGATGGTATCTTCATCACAGCTTTGGCTTCTGTGACCAAATCCTTCATCTCTGCCCATGCCGACTTGCGCAAGAGCTGACCGCCATCCTCAGCGTTGCAAAAACGAGGATCCACAGCAAAAAGATAGACCAATGCCCCTACCACAACACTGATGAGGGCAACAATGTGAAATGCGATACGCCAACCAGCGATACCTGCGATTGTGGTTGATGCTAGCATGATGGAGAACACACCTCCAATCACTGAACCTATGTTGCCTGTGAGTTGAAGCCATCCAAACGCAGAGCCCCGGTTGTTATCATCAGTGTAGTCGGCCACTAGAGACTGGATGGCTGGAGTGACAAGTGCTAGGCCAACACCATTCAATCCCCTAGCTACTGCTACCTGCTTAAAGAAGCATGTTTTCATGAGATTCGTTCTTGATTGTCATTTATGCAAAAAAAAATGAAGTATGTTTTGGAGCCTCGAACATTATCACCAAATAGATCTCACTGCACATATTTGCTGCAGTGTAGTATCTAGCAAGCAGAAATCTTAATCCAGATTTATATATTGGCACACCGAATATCACTCACCAGCATTTCACTTGATGTTCAAATCTTACATGATTGGAAATTTGGAATAAAAAAAATCACAAACAAAAAAATAGAATAGTGAATCTTTATTCTAAATATGAAGAAACAAACACAACTGCCCTTCCAGGAAATCACGGATAAGCATGTTTTACTTCGCCTGTATCTGGTTATGCTACATTAATGACAATAGTTACAACCAAAAGGTTGGTTGCCGTTCGGGGATCCGTTTTTGAGATGCGAATATGCTGTGGGCACAATATGGAGTAGGGATGATGTGCTTCGGTTAGATCGACATGAACTTTGCTTCAAACTTCGCAGCTACGTCAGATGCAACGTGCTTTAGGTAGTTAAAAGTGAACACTCATCTGATTTTGGCTGTGATAAAGCGCAAACGCCCAAAGGAAATGGACCCAGAGGATTTTCTGCGGCCGAATGGCGAACTGACGACCCCCAAAATTCGATCGAAAATACAGCAGTAGAGACGCTCTCGATTCACAGCCAAACCCTGGAGGGATTCGATCGAGTATTATCGTTAGGGAAGGACGGACGGACGGACCTGGGCGAAGGTGCCGGAGACGGCGACGAGGAAGGTGGCGGCGGCCCAGAGGAACGCCCCGACGGCGATGACGTGAGCGCGGTTGTAGCGCACGGCGGCGTAGGCGGCGAGCGGGTAGCAGGCCGCCTGCACGAAGGAGCGGTAGAGCGTGAGCGCGCCGAGCCCCATGGGCGTGGCGTGCAGCGCGGCGCCCACCTCCCGGTACACCGCCGGCAGCAGCGCCTCGTCCGCGCTCTCCATGATGGCCGCCAGGTTCACCAGCAGTAGCGTCCGGCTCGCCGCCGCCATCGCGGAACGAGCGACGAGCTCCAGTCGGCGGCAGCGGCCCTTCGCAGACCGGCAGCGCTTCCCCGAGAGCGAACGACAGGGGCGTGCGCGTCCTCGAACGACTTTTCCCGTGGTTATGGAGCTTGTGGAGAACGATCATGGCCGTCCGTATCTTGTTGAAGGGCTCGATGGGATGGGACCTAGCTCCGGTGCTGTAGCAACGTGTTGGATCAGCTGGTGGGAACAATCGTGGACTGGGGAGGACGATGGAACAATCGTCGGCTGGCCGGACGTCGCCGCCGGCTGCGATTCCACGTGGCTCGGCACACGGCGGAGGTATCCCGGAATTCAACGCGTGGAGGCGGCGGGTCCCAGTGCCGCTTTGACGCTGGCTTCCCTGTTTTTTTATTGTCCAGGTCAGGGGAAGTGGCCAGAGCGTGGAACGAAAGGTTTGGGCCTCTGGCCCATTAGACATTACAGTTTCTCCGCCGAGTCATTTGTTACAGGCAGAGGTTGCATAAGCCCACTATGATATTATTTTTCGAGATGTACTACGAAATTATAAGACTTACAACTTCTGTTAAAAAATTACTAATAAAACTCATGTTTCAAAAGGGATGGAAATTGAATGAAAACATCTCTTTCTCTTGGTGGAATGATGATATACGTTTTGTATGAGATGGTTGTTTTGTCCATTATACTACGTGTATTGCCTACTGCGAGGGATGCCCCTTAGAGAAGTAATCTTCTATATTTATTAAATAGTAATGACCCACAACATGATTTTCCTGCATGCATCCACGTCGTCTTATATTTTCCAGAGCTCAGCTCGCACGCTCGCTCGCAGCTTTTATTTACCGGACCGACGACCTGACCGCGCTAATTGGGTTGGACGAGAAGCCCATGTAAGATTCGGTCGTTTGCCCTTCTCGCTGCTAGTGCTAGGGTTGTTTGCCCAAGATCGGTCGCTTCTGTTATCTTTTGTTCATCTTCCCTCATAATGCTCATGAAACCCCCCCATCCTAGCGAGCATTCATCAGCCATAATTACAGAACAAACTGCTATGCGGAAATGATCCTCCACACCACTACCATCTTTAAAAGAAGTGGGCTTACTCCGTTTAAAAGGATTTCCCAGAGCTGCTGACTCGTCGCGTCCATCTCTGGTAGCTTTCTGCTCCAGATTCTCCTCCATTCTTTCTTTTCTTTATTCCCTTGCTAATATTTGTCAGCTTATCTCCTCCAATCTTTCTTTCTGTTAGGTTGTTCGTTGCTTGAGATCCGCTCCACATTTTGCCTCCACCGATTTGGTTGTGTTTTCGTTGGATTATGTGTAGGGTAATATGAGCAGTTGGCAGATTTTCCCATTTATACATCTTGCTTCGCCTCAATCATTTGTTCATATCGCTCCTCACATGTGGCGGCGCTCATACTGGGGTGAGCAACTCCTTCCTTTCTTCTGTGTTTAATGTATCACATATAGTGGTTTACATCACAAATTTGGACTTCCTCATGTTCTGGACGACATGGATTCCTTGTTGATCCTACTCTCTCGTTTTCATCTATTGCTAATTTTTTTTGTTTCCTTATCCAAATCATAATTAGTGCATGGAAGATATAGACTTCCTCAGGTTTGGACGTGGACGCCAATGCAGCATCTTTGCTTGGTCCGTATTAGCTTCATATTCTGCCTGTTGGTACGTACTCTCCTATCTGTTGCTAATTTAATTACACTTTGTTGGACTGCATTGCAGATTGGCATAAAAAATATTATTTTAATTATTTAACTCGCACTTGATACTAAATGCCATGGGTAATTTCATCTGATATTTGTGCAGAATATAATTCCTATGAACATTCATGAGTTGCTTTAGATTCAACATAAAACAATTTCAGCTTGACAATTGCCTACTCAAGCACTGTAATGTAGATGAAAGCGGTTATAAATATAAAATTGGTAATTTTATATTCAAATATCAATTATTTCTACAGCCTACTATGCAACATTTTCTTTTCTTTCACACTCTCTAAGCTACATATCTCATGCAGTGGACCGCTCCAGAAAATGCACTTTACTACCGACTCAATATAGCGGAGTTTCTTATTCTGACCGACAAGGTGGATGACCACATGAGAGCCTGATGTTTTCCGATTTTTTAAAGGAAATGCACAGCTGTTTTCATTTTTTCGCAGATTTATTGTATGACAACCACAAGAGAGAGCTTCCATATGATACAAGAAATTCATGACTAATGTGATTTGGGTACCTCCTGCCGTACAAGGGAGTTCAGATGGAGAGTACACCCATTCAAAACTTGGGTTATAGATATAAATCAAGGTGCTGCTGCTTTTGTTGTATCTTTAGACAATTTATGCCCTTACATAAGAAGCAGAGATGTTAGCTTATATAGGGCTTTAAACCTTTTAGTTCATGGGCAAATGGCCATATAAGAGCATCCACAGTGCGGCGCTTAGACGCCGACGCTAGGATTTTGATCCCAGTCCATCAGCAGTTAAGGCCTGCGATCCTGTGCGTCGGGCGCAATCTCTATCGCCTGGCGCTAGCTGTTTCCTAGGCTGGGTTGTTGAGCTCACAGGCGGCCGGAAGAGATTCATTAGCGTCTATGCAAGCGCCCAGCGTTGCGTGGGTCGCTGCTTCCCTGCCTTTTGTATTTCATCCGAATTATTTTAATTACATAAGCGCCTAGTTAAGCGTTGTTGCATTGTGGATGCTCTAATACTCCAATCCGAGTGTCCAACTGTTTTCCAAACTTTGAATGATACGTAGGAGAAATGGCGGATTTATCTTATCTCTAAACCATTATATGTAGTCATGTATTGTTCCAAATAATTGGTGTCAAAGTTGAGTCATTTATTCATTTTTTCCTGATTATTTTAGGTGTCAGTTTGCTTAATAATACAACAACTTGAAGAAAAAGATCCTGCAGCAACACGCGGCAAATTATCTAGTTACAAATAAAAAATCCACACATTGTGGGTACGAAAAAAACTCTGCTCGTTTGTTTCGTGCTTTGTTCTTCCATCCATAGTATGTTCTTATCTTTTTCCGTGTTTACCCCGTCCTTATGGGTCATGTTGGATTTTTTGTTTGTGGATTGCATTTATGAAAATATAATGTTTAATTAAAGCAAAAAAATATGAATAAAGATTTTTCTGGCACTCGATTTCATTGATCTCTTTATTTTAAAACAAATAAATAAATACCATACTAAAAGTTAATTACGAATGAAAAAACAATCATTCATGTATCAAATATACATATCTTAAGAATTGCCCCGTCGTCGCTGCCCCATCCCTCCGCTCGAGCTCGCGCAGCAGGCCGGAGAACATGGTAGTGGTGGACGAGCGAGCTCGCTTGAACCTGACATCCTCACTGTCGGTGTCGGCATCCTCCCACGAGGTTCCTCTGGTCAACCCCAACAAAGCGCGCGCTGCTGAACTCGCCTCCGCACGCCGGATCCACCCGCCGCCGGCGCCGCAGCGCTTGCCTTGTGCCAGCCCACCGAGGAACCCGCCATGGCCGCGCTCGCCACCGCTTTCCTGGAGGCCCCCTCCGAGAAGGACGCCGACATTGTGTCATCCCGGCCACCGCCGTGCTCGCGCTGTGCTGGTTCCTCTAGAACGTGGACGTCCGCAGTAAGGACATCCTCGACAACGTCATGCTCAAGGTGTCGTGCAAGACGCAACGGTGGAGCGAGACGGAGGCGCTCTAGGACGAGATGTTGCGGGACGGCGTGCGGCCGGACAGGCGGACAACACAACCTTCTCCACTGTCATCAGTTGCGCGCGTGCCTGCGGCCCACCCGGCAAGGACTTTGAGTGGTTCGACAGATGGAAGCCCACTTTTTATATACGACAGAAGTGGACTGGTAGCGAAAACCCAACTAGAGTACTCAGACACATGTGAGCAGTTGGTGGACCGCCGTGAGCGTGCCCACTTACATCCTGATATATATTCCACAAACATACAAAATATCAATCTCAAATCTTTATATTATAGCTACATAAAGTGAAAAATATGTGGATCAGAATATACATACTTCCAAATATCCAAGATATATAAAAATTATTATTTTTGTGTAGCCCATAATACCAAGAATTTTACATTCTGATTTTGCATGCTTGTAGGATGCATCATTGACTACATCAAAAAAGAATCCATTTTTCTTAAAAAACTTATAGTTATATTTATTTATTGAATTAAATGGTCACTAGATGTCTAGATTGCATGAGCCAAAATGATTTTTGGGTGTAATGCTTAACCCACAACCAAATAAGTTTCAACTAAAAACCAACAACAAGATTTTGACTAAGCTTTTTGCGTTAAAAGTCCAAAAATTGCATCAGATTTCCGATGAAGATACAAAGCTTTTCACTCACAGACATACGTTGAGCCATTTCTATTCAGTGATCCTATGTGGACAAGCTAGTTGGTAAAATGCTTGGTCTTCGTTGTGCCTGGGAGTACATCCGATGATCTGAGTCTACTCGGAGATGGAAGGCAAATTTGACCAATTTAACCATTTTTTGCATTTATTTCATAAAATGAATCAAATTTTCAAAAAATTACGGATCTAACCCTTTCTCACGGCGCCCGCCCCCGGGTCGCCGTGTTCTTCGTTATGACGCCGTGGTCAAAAGCGTCGTGTACTTCGCCAGCGTGGCGTGAGTGCGCCCACGAGGAGCAAGTACAACGTCCCGGGCTAGGGCGCCGTACCATAGAGCACAACGCTCCGGGCTAGGGCGCCGTACCACTTATTAAATCCGTACGGGTAGTTAATAATAGGTGCTAGTCTGGATAGGACGCCAACCATGCATTAGTCTAGTGGTATGTTGTGGGATGTGTGTCCTTTGAGTTTTTTTAGTTCAACTCCCTCCGAACGCATATTTTTTCCTCATTTTTAATGTTTTTTTCTTTTTTCACTAAACCAAGATATACATTAATAAACAAGTAAGATATATAAAACATAAAAATATATATTTTTATTTTCTAGTACAAGTTGATTCCAGCACCATCACATGGCGTCACCGGGTTGAGATTATAACTGAACTTCGACAACACATGGTAATGATGCTACGCAGTCACTATGCTAGCTTTTCCAAACAGAAGTCTGAATTTTTATTTATGTCTTCAAAGTTCGAACACAAAGTTTATATTATTCAGTTCCACCTGTTAAAAAACTCCACCACTTCCAAGTATTATCATCTAGATCTCATCTCCGTCATAGAAAAACAGTATATCTGGAAGGTGCAACGCTGTCAGGATAGATGCTGTTTCCATACAGTGGCATTGAGCTGTACTTCCACCGAATACTTCCTGTCAGTCAATTGTTCAAATTTCATGAAGTATATCTGGAAGTACTATGTTATTTTTTCTGTAGGTTAGTCTCAGGCCTGTGCATTTGCTTTTTAAAGAGGATAATGTACTACTCATAAAACTCAAGAAACAACCCATCATTTCACAGTAATGCTTCTAAGGAAAATAAAATCAGCCCAGTGCCAAGCCTGATATTGGCGGTGTGTTCCTATTTTCACTCATGGGTGATGTTAGTGGAAAATCCATGAGTTCGCTAATATTTTGGTTTTGTTATGGTTGGAGCTGGAGAATGTACCTACGACTAAGTTCTCCACATTGAGATCGTTAATTCGCTAATGTAAGGAACTTCCCTTGGGATTTGTGATCCAGCAGCCTATCGTGTGCTGGGGCGACATCATGAGTAATATGCCATTTACTTGTGGATGTACACCTGGCTTGTTGCTTGATGTACTCTTTTTAGCAATTTGCTTGATGTACCTTATTATTTACTGGAAGAACCATCAGCCGTTTTGCTGCTTATGATCTTCATCGAATGAAAGTAAGGGATTACTTGAATGAAAGCAAGGGATTACTCCGTGTGCTGAAGAATCAGTTGATTTCAGACATGTGGACACATAAATGACCGAAATCAGCCGATAAATAATGATACTAACTTTTTTCTCCAATATACAGTATATCACCTAAAGAAGATTTGAAGTGTCATTTTGTCTTCTCTTTGATTTAAAAGTTGTGGTGGCACAAAACAGTAAAAAGCAGCCTACATGCACCTCTTATACACATTTTGTTTTTAGATATATGTGTGCTTTTACAAGACAACGCGTTAAAAGACATGCAAATCTACTACGCGAGCAAGCGCTGTGCTATAATGAAATGCAGTCGGCAAGGCGAAGCTCGCCAATTCGTCTAGTGCATACTAAGTTTAGATATCATATATCCTCGTATTCGTGGTAGCCTATGTTGGGTCTTATGGCTATGTGGGAATATTTTGGTGTAAGAAAAATAAATCTTATCCGCTGTAGGTTATTAAGCGTGATGCTCGTTTCTTTTTTACGATATGACACATACCCTTTTACCCAGCTTGGCTTGCGGTGTAGTCCTTACTCCTTCGGTTGGAACTTCGATAGTAAGGGCATCTCCAGTCCTCCCCCCTCCCCCCCAACGTCTCCCAAAAGGCCTTTTTGACGCCGGCGGAAACAAATAGCGTCATTTTTCCACCAGCCGCCCCCCCCCCCCCCCCAGAAGCCCAGTTAGCGCCGTTTTGGCGGAAAATAACGCCGACGCCCCCACGCGAAACCCAGCCCACTGGGTTCGCCCTGGGGGCAAAATGGCGGGAAAGGTGACGCGAGCCAGCGCTGTCAGCAGCGGGAGAAAATGGCGCGGAACAGAAACCGCCTGTCTCGTCTTCTCGGCTCCCGCATCGGTCAAAAGCTGCCGGAGTAATGGTGTGGCGGGCGGCCAGTGAGCTCCCCAGACAAAGACTGTCGGAGTAATGGCATGGCGCGGCTGCGATGTCCAATCGAATGAAGGAGATATGCCCTAGAGGCAAATAAATGAAGGAGATATGCCCTAGAGGCAATTAATAAAGTGTATTCTTTATCATATCTCGTTTGTTCATAATAGGTTTTTGTGTCATGCTAGAACCGTATTAAGCGGAAACATTAATACGGGTGTGATACGTAAACAACCAGGTCCCTAGTAGCCTCTACTAAGACTAGTTTCGTTGCGCGATTGATGATCGAGGTTTCCCGGTCATGGGGCATGGCGCCGGTCGGCAATGGGAGTCATATCGTTGGAGAACGATGTGATGGACATACCCAGATTTGGAGAACGTAGTCGTTACGCCTTTGACCGTGAGATCAACTCTTATTGTTATTCCTGGAAGATACTTTGATCGCACCAAACGTCGTATCTTATATAGTATGACAATAACGGTGATACTTTTGGGTATCGGAAAGGAGTAGTTGAGACGAGGGGTCAAGAGCGGGATTTGCCAGTCCGCATAGCAGGATAGATACTCTCGGGCCCACTCGGTGAGATCATGTCTAATGAGCTTGCAAGCATGTGACTAGGTCACGGAGACATGAGATCATGAATGAGTAGAAGATAGCGTCGTCGGTAACGAGGTCGGGATTAGGTATGGAGATATCTATGGAACGACACTCGGACATGCTAAGTATCGATATGGCAAAAGGTTTAAGATTTTGCGTTCAGGTTTGATAGATGAAATTCATTCGTTATATCACAGGGATTAATTCATGGGGTCCAGGCCTACGAGTTAGTCGTTGATCATAGAGGAGTCTTGGTCATACCTGTTATTATATCGAACCGCTAGGGTAACACACTTAAGGGGTTTCGACAAGACAACCGGAAAGGAAAGAGATCACCGGGAGCGTCCCGGGAGGGGTCCGATGGAGATCGGGCAGCGACGAAAGAGTTTTTGGAGCTAGGAAAAATTATATATATTATGTTTGATATTAATTAGTGTAATTAATATGCAAATATGATTTTATATATTTATTTTCGAATTTATTTAGGCTGATTTCACTAAATGGGCCTTCTGGTCGAAAGAAGGCCCAAGAGGGGGGAATCCCCTTGGGGATTCGGTGGGGGCCAGGAGGGGTCGACCCAAGTGGGCCAAGGGCCCACTAGGGGGGCCGGCGCACCCTCCAATGCCGCACCAGGCATGTGGGGGTTAGTCCCACATTGCCTGGTTAGCAAGTTGTCTACCCCCTGGGAGCCTATATAAGAAGGGGCACCTCTAGCCTTTTAATTCACCAATTAATTCCCAATTTCTCTCTCGATCTCGTGGTTCCCTTGTCGGAGCCGCGCCGAGCAGAGGAGGGGGATCTCTTCCACCATAACCCGCTGCCGCGCTGCTGGTGTTCCGGTCCAAGTCTTCCGCTGCTCGTCCTGGACTGGAGCTTCGGAGGTCGTCGTCTCCACCGTACGTGTGTGACGCCCTGCGAGGTGCTGCGCTAGCGGTACTCGGAGGTCTGCTTCCTCTACACGACCTTGAGGTCGGCTTCGTCGGTTTTCATCGGCAACGTTTGTGCGGGAACGTAATCCCCGCTTTCGGTGTACAAGGGTACGTATTCCGATCTCCGTTCGTACTACTATATCTGCATAGAATAGATCTTGGCATGCTTTTGGGATATCGTTGGTAGGAAATTTTTTGTTTTCTGCACACGATCCACTTCAGTGGTATCAGAGCCGATCTATCGTAGATATAGCTGTACGATGTTAGAACCCGTGCTCTGCACGGGGGCACCGTTCCTGTTATTTGCTACCCTCTAGCGTGCACTTGTGTATTCCAGCGGCATTGAGTTGATGAAGCGGCCCGAACCGACTTTACGCGTACGCTTACGCGAGACTGGTTCCACTACTGACATACGGCTTGTACCGTATATGTGGCTGGCGGGTGTCAGTTTCTCTCTCTTTAGTTGGTCTTCGCATTTTCAATGGAGGGCTCGAAAGGGATGCTTAAATATGCAATTATTGGATCGTTGTTGTGGTCATAAGATTCGTAGGTATGAAGCGGTTCTATTTACGAAAGCCTCGAGCCACGTAAAATATGCAAAAAATAAAGTAGAAGCGTCTAACTTTATTTTGCAGGGGCTATGTGATATGGTCAAGGTAGGTTTATTAAATTGTTTATAAAACTGCGGGCGCCAAGAAGACCATGGCGCGATGGACTATATCACATTGCATTACATTTGATGTTTTGTGTGCATCTTATATTGTGTGATTGTGTGTATAGTATACATTAGTTACACGGCGGTAGCTATATAAGGTGATCCCTTCAAAATACCACTAGTGTTCTCCCTCCAACGCGCACCACCAAGAAAGTTCTACGTTATGAGGCAGGCCGTGATGATCGGGTGTCAGACATCTCGTCGTTCGCATACAGTGGGTGTAAGCCATGTTGCACAAGCGTCAGCGTGGAGGTCTTTGGTGGCGAGCCTAGCATATTCAGAAATATGGCCTCGGAACAGGAAGACCGAAAGGTCGAGCACGAGTCACAAAATTGGTGTGGCGGACGTTTTTGTATACTCTTGAAGTTGTGCCGCCGGCTCTGATGATGAGGGGTGGTGCAATGGATGGGGGTCGTGTAATCGCTTAAACGACCAGGAGGGATGTTCGTTTGAGTGGGAGTTATGTTAGTTATTTTTTAAAATACTGTAACTCAAAATTATTATGAACAAAGTCTTATGTTGTTGCAAATTCCATTGTAGATGTCTCGCCCCTCGTTTAACCTAGATCTGTTCCTTGAGAAAGAAAAGCTTAAGACCAATGTGTCAAACTTCATGGCCTGGTTCCGCAACCTGAGGATCCTCCTCACTCCCCATAGGGTGGCTTACGTCATTGAGGCCGCCATAGGTGACCCTCCCGCAGATGATGCCTTTGAGGATGAGAAGAAGGTCTTCCAGACCCGATCGGAGGATTCTGCCTTTGTCCAGAGTGGCATGCTCTACGCCATGGAAGCCGACCTGCAGAAGCGCTTCGAGAAGATGAGCGCCTTCGAGATTATTTCTGATCTGAAGGCTGTCTTCGCGCCGCAGGCTAAGACTGAGAGATATGCGGCTTCTGAGCTTTTCTTCTCGGCCAAGATGGAAGAGCATAGCAGTGTGAGCGAGCATGTAGTCAAGATGTCTGGCTACGTTCAACGCCTGAATGCTCTGGAATGCAAGATTCCCGATGAGCTGGCGATTGACAGGGTGTTGCAATCGTTGCCCCCTAGCTACAAAGGCTTCGTCATGAACTACAACATGCAAGGCATGGCTAAGTCCCTGGGTGAAGTGTTCGTGATGCTCAAGACTGCTGAGGTAGAGATTAAGAAGGAGCACACGCTGTTGATGGTCAACAAGGCCGTTGAATTCAAGAAATCCGGTGGCAAGGGAAAGCAAAGCGGGAAGTCCAGGAGGGAAGGCAAGTTGAATGCCAAGCCCAAGACTAACAGATCTGGTCCCAGAGCTAGCGTGGAGTGCTTCTACTGCAAGGGGAAGGGTCACTGGAAGCGCAACTGCCCCAAGTACCTGGAGGATAGGAAGTCTGGCAAGACGGTCGACAAAGAGCAAGGTATATTTGATATACATGTTATAGATGTGTAAATTACATCCGCTCGGAGCAACACGTGGGTATTTGATACTGGTTCTGTTGCTCATATATGTAACTCTCAGGAGGAGCTACGGAATAGATGGCGGCTGGCGAAGGATGAGGTGACGATGCGCGTCGGTAACGGATCGAGAGTCGACGTGGTGGTTGTCGGCACGCTCCCTCTGTGTTAGCACCCGTTTTTCGAAGCTGACCGGTTTTAGTATCACAAAATTGGAACAAGGCGGAAGGCAGATTTGGGTGTGCGAAGTTGCTTGAAGGCCCATGGAGGCAAGTCAATTCTAGCATAGGGAAAATCAAGGTCAGAAGAAGGTGGATGAAGTCAACTTTGTCAAAACAAGGTGGACGAAAAGAAGCCAACTTTGTCAAAAAAAGGTGGTAGAAAAGAAGCCAACTTTGTCTAAACAAGGTGGACGAAGTCAACTTTGTCAAAACAAGGTGGACGAAAGGAAGCCAGCTTTGTCAAAACAACGCGGTAGAGGAGAAGCCAACGTTGTCAAAACAAGGCGGCAGAAAGACAACTTTGTCAAGACAAGGCAGCAGAAAGGAAGCCAATGTTGTCAAAATGAGCCGACAGAAGAGAAGCCAACATTGTCAAAACAAGCCGGCAAAAGAAGACAACTTTCCCCGATCAAGGTGAAAGGATAAAGAAGGCAACTTTCACCTATCAAGGCGGAAGACAAAAGGCAACTTTCCCCGATCAAGGTGAAAGGCTAAAGAAGGCAACTTTCACCGATCAAGGCGGAAGACAAAAGGCAACTTTCCCCGATCAAGGTGAAAGGCTAAAGAAGGCAACTTTCTCCGATCAAGGCGGAAGGAGATAGGCAACTTTCCCCGATCAAAGTGGAAGGCAAAAGGCAACTTTCGCTGATCAAGGCGGAAGGCAAAAGGCAACTTTCTTGCCCGTATCAAGGCGGAAGGCTAAAGGTGGCAAGGAGAAGGCAACTTTGAGATCAGGCTGGAAGAAGGAGGCAACTTTCCAAAGAAACCAGACATATCGAGTCCGGGTCTAGCACGAAGCCGATCAAGGATCCGCCAAGTTAGGATAGAATCTGACTTAAACCATGAATTGTAATTCGCGTAGGAGTCCATAACTTGTACGGGAAGTCCAGCCGCCTCATATATATATGAGAGGTGATGGCCGATTGAAATTAAGCAAACAATCGACAACCTATCAATACAACCCTACTTTTGTCTCCTTCAACCCTTGTTCCTGCTTCCGTTGTTCGGTGATTTCACGTAGATCTTGCCGGATATCGAAAACCGAGCTGAGAGCGGCCAAGTCCGGCTTAGCTCAGCCAATCGTTGCCGGATTTCCTCAGACGGGGCTTCCCGAGGGGCTGGGACGTCTGGTCTCAAAAGCGCCGGCTTACTGTCTTGCATATCGCGCTGTAAGCAGGCCTCCCCCGGGGCGAGTTGCGGAGTATCTCCCTCGGGACCGCGGGTACACGAGGACGTGTTCGTGTGACGCGTTTCGAGCGCAACACACTTTTTGGCGACTCCGCTGAGGACTTTCGATCTAAAATTGGACAACAATGGCCAATTCCAAGACCGACGTTACCAACATCAATGTTGACAACATCATCAAGCCAACTTTGGAGAAATTGTCAGAAGAACAACGCCAAGGCCTGGAGGCGTGGAAGAAGAAGAGAGACGAGGAGTTTGGAGCCTGGCGTGCCAAGCGGGATCAAGAAGATCAAGATGTGTACCTGTCCAGCTTCAAGGTTGATCGGCAGGGAGTGATTTCGCCGATTAAGGAGCCGGAATTCGTACCGCTGAACGTTGACATCAACCAGCCCGCTGTAAGCAAAAGTCTTTTCTCCTCTGAACAGATAGCCGAAATTCAATATCATGTTTCGCAAGGTACTGCCAATGTTTATGATCTTATGTTGGAACATGAAAAGGCTAAGAAAAACACGCTCCAGGTTCAACCATCGGATAGACAGCCGATTGGTCAAGTTAGGGAAAACCAACTTGTGTCTAGTATGCCATGCTCAACTCCTATCCAGAGTCTACCTAACCCAGTAAGCCAACCGGGACAAGCGGTACGACTTTTTGGACAAGAGTCATTGCCGAACCGAAGTTCAGCATGTTTGACACAAGCCAACCCTGTAGCCAATTCTTCGCTTGTGCCGGCTAGATCGGCCAATATGGACGATTTGATGGCGGAATTCAAGAGAAAATTGGATCAGATAGCTTACGAAAAACTCGGGGTTATGCCAAAACATAGGACTTACATTAAGCCTTACCCCGATTACTTTGATCTACAGCCTTATCCACCTGGTTATAGAGTTCCTGAATTTGCCAAATTTAATGGGGTGGACAACAAGTCAACATGGGAACATATTAGTCAGTACTTGGCTCAATTGGGCGAAGCTAATCATGACCATATCAGAGTCCGCTTGTTCTCATTGTCTTTGACAGGCATTGCGTTTTCTTGGTTTTCGGCTTTAGCTCCTAATTCTATACATACTTGGTTCCATTTAGAGCAAAAGTTCCATGAACACTTCTTTGCCGGGGAAGTAGAACAGAAGTTGTCCCACCTTACATCGGTTAGGCAGAGACATGACGAATCGGTATCCGATTATGTCAAGAGATTTAGAAACATTAGAAACCGATGTTACAGTCTGGTGATAACTGAAAGAGACATGGCTGACCTGGTTTTTAATGGGTTAAGGACTTACTTAAAAGAGAAGTTGGAAGGCCATGAATTCTTGTCTGTTAGTCAAGTTCAAGAGAGAGCTCTGGCTCAGGAAAGCCGGGTTAATGAGTCAAAAGACCCACATCGGATGAACAGGAGTCGACTTAATGTGCTCAGCAATGATGCTGACTCCGACGAGGAGGCCGATATCTATTCTGCCGAGTTTGTTTGGCCCAGCAAGGCCAAACCCTATGTGTGTGATGACTTAAAGCCGATTCGCAAAAATCGGGATGATGAGATAAAATGCAGTTTTGATGTAGGCAAATGTGATAGAATATTTGATGCCTTGTTAAAAGATAAAGTGATAAGAGTTAATCATGTTATACCGTCTCCTGATGAATTAAGGCGACGAGCTTATTGCAAATATCACAATTCTTTCTCTCATGCTATTAATGATTGTAATGTCTTTCGTCGACAGATCCAATCGGCCCTCAATGACGGACGATTGAGCTTTGCTGGCATGACAATTGACACACATCCGTTCCCAATGAACGCACTAGACTTGGAGGGAAAGCAGGTTTTGCTTCGGCCAGAGGCGGCCGAAGGGGCTAATAAGTCTAATATTGTTGTTGGTGTGCCCAGGGAAAAGACTGACAACAAGGCGGCCGGAAGGCAAGTTACTGTAAGCCAACAACCCGGTGGCCACGAAGTCATCAAGATCACGATCAAGAATCCTGCGCTCGGGGGGCAAAAGCCACGCTCGGATGGTTTGCCGCCAAGATTTATAAAGCCCAAGAACCCAGAAGTTGGCAGATGGAAGACAAATCATGCTGAATATAGGCCAAGGAAGATGAAGCCAACTTTTGACATGTTGCTGAACAAGTATGTGCGCCAAGCCGGATCAAGACCAAACCAATATCAGTATAGGAAGCGGCCGAGGTCACCATCTGCCGAAGAAGGAAGTCGGTATGAGAAGCCGGCTGACGAGTTCAAACGCAAGGCAACTCGACAATCTGTGCAAAGTCGTCTTGTATATCCCGGAGACTCGTCATATTGGCGGGTCAAGGCGCAAGGCACTAAGAAGGCTACAGAAGGCGGATCAGAAGCTGGCAACGTACTGATCATTGGAAGTCATGTGTTCAAGATGAAGGACCCGGTTATAGAGCCGGCGAACAACAAGCCGACACCCGCTGTCGTGCCAAAGGCAGCAACCCATGATCATGAAGCCAACTCTAGTCAATCTGTGGTTCCTCCCCCTCGGGATCCAAAATATACTTAGCCAAAGTGGTGTCCGCCGGGTATAACAAAGACACAAAGGCGGAAACTGCAAAGGGCAAGGAACTGAGAGAAGGCAGAAGAAGGAGCTGAGCAAGACAGGGATGTCCAATTCAATGTGGAACGACCAATGGTGCCATCTCAAGTATGGGTTCCTAGACAAGCTCGTATGACGGCATCGACGGCAGTCACGCCAAGTATAGCTGCAGTCAATGACACAATGTTGGCCGATGCATCGACTGTTACTTATTCATCATGGGCCGATGAAGTAGAAGCAGCAGATTTGGCACGCGAGAACGCGGCAATTGAAAAGTTGCCAGCTGAAGAGCTTGTAACTGGAGACATCACGATGGAAGAGCCGGCAAGTACAACAGAAAAGTTGGCGGAAGAAAATCCGGCAACATCAGAATCAGCAATGGACGAATCGGGCAACATGACTGATGACGAAGAGCTGCTGGATTATGAGACGATACCAAGCCGGGCGAACATGGATATCAACATGGTATATTATCTTCCTGCCGAGTTCCGAGCTATGGAAGAAGAAAGTGAAATTGCGCAAATCAACTTTGGACCCAAAAATGCCATCTTTGAGAAGCCTGATGGACCGGTTAAACACCTAAAGCCTTTGTACGTCAGAGGGCATATTGATGGAAAGCCGGTTACCAGAATGTTGGTGGATGGCGGAGCTGTGGTAAATCTGATGCCATATTCTGTCTTCAAGAAGCTACAACTAGATGATAGTGACTTGATGAAGACAAACATGGTGTTGAATGGGTTCGAAGGAGGAGAAGGAATAGAAGCCAAAGGAGTTATAAGTTTGTAGCTCACAGTTGGCAGCAAAACTTTGGCTACTGCCTTCTTTGTTGCCGAGGTGCAGGGAAACTACAATGTACTGTTGGGGAGAGATTGGCTTCATGCCAACCAATGTGTTCCATCAACTATGCACCATCAACTCGTTCAATGGGTTGACGACGAGATTGAAGTCATCCATGCTGACGAATCGGCATGTATTGCATTAGCCGAGTCAGTTGTTGATTGGCAACATTCCAATGTCACATGCCTATCTGGGCGTGATTTATCCGGGTTCGATTTCCTGAGTGCTACCAGGGACGGATTCGTGCCAGTATCTCTAAAGCCGATTGGTGGAAATCGGTTGCAGCTCAAGTAGATGGATAAAAACGACGAGTGGCCGCCGAAACGTCTGGAGAAGTATCGGTCCGAGAGGAACGATATGTGTGAAGCAATTGAAGAACCAGACGATATGGACAAGTTGGGACAAGGCTTTGCGTCAGCTGACTTACTTGAGGAAGTTGACATTGGGGATGGCACTATCCCTAGGCCAACATTTGTGAAGCAGAAGTTGGCAGCCGATTATAAGTCTAAGTTAATCGCGCTAGTCAGGGAATATGTAGATTGCTTTGCGTGGGAATACCACGAGATGCCTGGGTTGAGCCGAGAGTTGGTCGAACATCGGTTGCCTATCAAAGCCGGCTTCAGACCACACAAGCAGCCGGCTCGCAAGTTCAACCCAACAATCTATGACCGGATCAAGGCAGAAATAGGCCGACTTTTGGAGGCCAACTTTATTCGGCCTTGTAAGTATGCTGAGTGGATATCCAACATTGTTCCGGTCGAGAAGAAAGGATCTGACAAGATTAGGGCATGTATTGACTTCAGAGATGTAAATCGTGCCACGCCTAAGGACGAATATCCTATGCCAATAGCCGACATGCTCATCAACGAAGCCTCAGGTCACAAAGTTATCAGCTTTCTGGATGGCAACGCAGGATACAACCAGATATTTATGGCCGAAGAAGATTCGTCTAAGACGGCGTTTCGCTGCCCAGGTTTTGTTGGCTTGTTCGAGTGGACTGTGATGACCTTTGGCTTGAAGAATGCCGGAGCCACATATCAGAGAGCAATGAACTTGATTTTTCATGATCTTCTGGGAGTAGTACTGGAGGTATATATTGACGACGTGGTGGTTAAGTCGGACGGCGAGTCAAGTCATTTGGCCGACTTACAACTTGCGGTTGAAAGAATGAGGAAGTACGGGCTCAAGATGAATCCTTTGAAGTGTGCCTTTGGCGTGTCGGCTGGAAAGTTCTTAGGCTTTATCATACATGAAGATGGCATAGAGATTGATCCGGCCAAGATTGAAGCCATCCAAAAGATGACAACACCAAGTTGTAAAAAGGAGATGCAAAAGTTTTTGGGCAAGGTAAATTATTTAAGGAGATTTATTACTAACTTGTCCGGAAAAGTTGATGCATTTACAGAAATCCTTCGGCTCAAGAATGATGATAAGTTCACCTGGGGAGCAAAGCAACAAGAGGCATTTGACAAGATAAAAATTTGTCTATCTACTCCACCAGTTCTGAGGAAGCCTACTCGGGGGCAGCCTTTCCGGCTTTACATTGCCGCTGAAGAAAAGGTGATTGGAGCTGCCTTAACTCAGGAAGCCGAAGGGAAAGAGTATGTCGTCACGTATCTGAGCCGGCGTTTGCTGGATGCTGAATGAAGGTACAGCTTTGTGGAGAGATTGTGCCTGTCTCTTTATTTCGCCTGCACCAAATTGCGACATTATTTGTTGTCCAGCGAATGCCAAGTCCTTAGTCAAACCGATGTTCTCAAACACATGATTCAAAAGCCGATTCTCAGCGGGCGAATCGGCAAGTGGGCATACGGATTGATCGAATATGAGTTGGCTTATGAGCCCCTCAAATCTATGAAAGGCCAGATTGTAGCCGACTTCATTGTTGAACATCGGGTTGACCTGGGACAAGAAGCCGACTTAAATCTCGTGTCGGCTGTACCATGGAGGCTTTATTTTGACGGCTCAGTCTGCGATGATGGGCAGGGAGTCGGTGTTGTATACATATCACCGCACGGTAATATTTTTGAGGCCTCTTGTCGTCTTGATTATTTATGCACTAATAATGAAGCCGAATATGAAGCACTTTTATTCGGGCTAGAACTTCTAGTTGATGCAGGGGTGATCCATATCGAGGCATATGGTGACTCGTTACTTGTTGTCCAGCAAGTATCCAAGATTTTTCAATGTCATAGCGGGACACTCAACGTGTATCTTGACAGTTGCCTGGAGGTTATCTCAAAGTTGGATTATTTCAACATATCACATGTTCCTAGGCAGGATAATTGGCTTGCCAATGAATTGGCCCAACAGGCATCAGGCTATCATATCAGTCGAGGTATGTTCTTCGTTAGGCAGCTGTTGGTGACCCATGTTGCCAACTTGGAGGAAGCCAAACAGGAAGCCAACTTGTTGGAGTCGGCTAAGGAAAAGCCGAAGTTTGAACCGTCAAGCGATTGGAGAAAACCTTATGTTGACTATTTGCAAGATCCAAGTCGAAAGGCGGACAGGGCAGTTCGGCGCACAGCTCTCAAGTATACGTTGGTGGATGCTGCCTTATATCGCCGAACTGTTGACGGCCTTCTTCTAAAATGTTTGAATGAAGACGAAGCTAGAGTTGCTATGGGAGAGGTACATGATGGCCTGTGCGGAACGCATCAGTCGGCTCATAAAATGAAGTGGATGCTCAGACGAACCGGATTTTATTGGCCAACAATGATCAATGACTGCTTCACATATTACAAGGGATGCGAAGCTTGCCAAAAGTTTGGAGATATTCAGTTAGTGGCAGCTACACCTCTTAACCCAATCATAAAACCATGGCCTTTCCGAGGTTGGGCACTTGACTTTGTCGGGATGATTCATCCGGCTTTTTCTAAGGGGCATCGGTTTGTTTTGGTTGCTACTGATTATTTTACCAAGTGGTCTGAAGCGGTACCTCTCAGAAACATGACTCATAAGGAGGTGATTCAATTTATCACATAGCATATAGTTCACAGGTTCGGCATCCCGCAAACATTGACCACAGATCAAGGTACTTCCTTCATCGCTAAGAAGGTGAAACAGTTTGCCGAATCACTCGGGATCAAGATGCTCAATTCTTCTCCGTACTATGCTCAAGCCAACGGGCAAGCTAAGTCTAGCAACAAAATTTTGATCAAGTTGATCAAGAAGAAGGTGCAAGATTTTCCCAGAAGGTGGCACGAAGTGTTGTCTGAAGCTTTGTGGGCTCAAAGGATTTCAAGGCATGGAGCCACCAAGGTGACTCCTTTCGAGTTGGTATATGGACAGGAAGCCGTTTTGCCAATAGAGGTGAATCTGGCCGCCTTAAGGCTTGTCAGACAAAACGATTTGTCGGCTGATGATTATTGCAGTCTAATGATGGACAACATTGACGAAGTAGCCGACAAACGTGTCATTGTGCTAGGTGAAATCAAGAAAGAGAAGTTGCGGGTGGCGAGGTCTTACAACAAGAAAGTCCGGCTAAAAGATTTCCAAATTGACGACTTGGTCTGGAAGGTTATATTACCAGTTGGCTCCAGAAGCCGAAAATTCGGCAAATGGTCCCCGAACTGGGAAGGGCCACTGAGAATCGCAAGGATAGTACCCGGCAACTCTTATCTGGTGGAGACGTTAGAAGGCTACATGTTGCCTCAAGCTATCAATGGGAAATACCTGAAAAAGTTCCACCCAAGCGTTTGGCAAACTGCATGATCTGCGCATATGGCCGATATACATATATCGCCCTTAGCATATGGCCGATGAGCTTAAACATCGCCCTTAGACAAATACTTCTACGTTGAATATTTTCTAGTATGCAAGCTCTACTAGAAAACAGGGGGGCATGTGTTAGCACCCGTTTTTCGCAGCTGACCGGTTTTAGTATCACAAAATTGGAACAAGGTGGAAGGCAGATTTGGGTGTGCGAAGTTGCTTGAAGGCCCATGGAGGCAAGTCAATTCTAGCATAGGGAAAATCAAGGTCAGAAGAAGGTGGACGAAGTCAACTTTGTCAAAACAAGGTGGACGAAAAGAAGCCAGCTTTGTCAAAACAAGGTGGTAGAAAAGAAGCCAACTTTGTCTAAACAAGGTGGACGAAGTCAACTTTGTCAAAACAAGGTGGATGAAAGGAAGCCAGCTTTGTCAAAACAACGCGGTAGAGGAGAAGCCAACGTTGTCAAAATAAAGGCGGCAGAAAGACAACTTTGTCAAGACAAGACAGCAGAAAGGAAGCCAATGTTGTCAAAATGAGCCAACAGAAGAGAAGCCAACATTGTCAAAACAAGCCGGCAAAAGAAGACAACTTTCCCCGATCAAGGTGAAAGGCTAAAGAAGGCAACTTTCACCGATCAAGGCGGAAGACAAAAGGCAACTTTCCCCGATCAAGGTGAAAGGCTAAAGAAGGCAACTTTCACTGATCAAGGCGGAAGACAAAAGGCAACTTTCCCCGATCAAGGTGAAAGGCTAAAGAAGGCAACTTTCTTCGATCAAGGCGGAAGGAGATATGCAACTTTCCCCGATCAAAGTGGAAGGCAAAAGGCAACTTTCGCTGATCAAGGCGGAAGACAAAAGGAAACTTTCTTGCCCGTATCAAGGCGGAAGGCTAAAGGTGGCAAGGAGAAGGCAACTTTGAGATCAGGCTGGAAGAAGGAGGCAACTTTCCAAAGAAACCAGACAGATCGAGTCCGGGTCTAGCACGAAGCCGATCAAGGATCCGCCAAGTTAGGATAGAATCTGACTTAAACCATGAATTGTAATTCGCGTAGGAGTCCAGAACTTGTACGGGAAGTCCAGCCGCCTCATATATATATGAGAGGTGATGGCCGATTGAAATTAAGCAAACAATCGACAACCTATCAATACAACCCTACTTTTGTCTCCTTCAACCCTTGTTCCTGCTTCCGTTGTTCGGCGATTTCACGTAGATCTTGCCGGATATCGAAAACCGAGCTGAGAGCGGCCAAGTACGGCTTAGCTCAGCCAATCGTTGCCGGCTTTCCTCAGACGGGGCTTCCCGAGGGGCTGGGACGTCTGGTCTCAAAAGCGTCGGCTTACTGTCTTGCGTATCGCGCTGTAAGCAGGCCTCCCGCGGGGCGAGTTGCGGAGTATCTCCCTCGGCACCGCGGGTACACAAGGACGTGTTCGTGTGACGCGTTTCGAGCGCAACACTCTGCATCTACCATCCGGATTAGTTTTGGTTTTAAATAAGTGTTATTTTGTGCCATCCTTGAGTGTAAACATTATAAGTGGGTCTTGCCTGTTACAAGACGGTTATTCATTTAAATCAGTGTCAAGCAGTTGTGCTATTTATATGAATGATATCTTTTATGTTGATGCTCCCGAGAATAACGGTTTATTCTTGTTGAATCTCGATCGTAGTACTCACATCCATAACATAGAAGCCAAACGAATTAAGTGTAGTGATGATACCGCCATGTATATGTGGCATTGTCGTCTTGGTCATATTGGTGTAAAGCGCATGAAGCAATTCCACTCCGATGGACTTTTGGACTCGTTGGATTTCGGATCCCTCGATACATGCGAACCATGCCTTATGGGAAAAATGACCAAGACACCGTTCAAAGGTTTCGTTGAACGGGCGTCGGATTTGTTGGGGATCATACATACAGATGTGTGTGGACCGATGAGCGTTTCGACACGCAATGGTTATCGTTACTTCGTCACCTTCACTGATGACTTGAGTAGATACGGTTATATCTATTTGATGGAACACAAGTCTGAGACTTTTGAAAAGTTCAAAGAATTCCAAAGTGAAGTTGAGAATCAGCTTAATAGGAAAATCAAGCACCTCCGATCCGATCGCGGTGGCGAGTACTTGAGTTTTGAGTTTGGCACACATCTGAAGAGTTGTGGCATAATACCCCAACTTACGCCAGCCGGAACACCGCAGCGTAACGGCGTGTCCGAGCGACGTAATCCTGGATAGTGTTCGATCTATGATGTCTCTTACCGATTTGCTAGTGTCCTTCTGGGGTTATGCGTTAGAAACAGCCACATTCATTTTAAATAGGGCTCTGTCCAAGTCCGTTGAAACGACACCGTATGAATTATGGTATGGACAAAAGCCTAAGTTATCGTTTCTGAAGGTTTGGGGTTGTGAGGCGTACGTTAAGAAACTACAGCCGAACAAACTCGAACCAAAGTCGGAGAAACTCGTCTTTGTAGGATATCCGCGGGAAACCGTTGGGTACACCTTCTACAACCAAGCTGAGGGCAAAACTTTTGTCATGAAGACCGGTACCTTTCTAGAGAAGGAATTTCTCGCGAAAGGAGTAAGTGGGAGGAAGGTAGACCTCGATGAGATCGTTGATCCTGAACTCGAGATTCCGAGTGGCGCAACGGAAGGAATTCCGGAATCGTCCTCCGTGGAAGGAGTGGGAGAAACTGTCGAGGAAGGTATTCTACCCCGTAGGTCTGGTAGATCTCGGATCGCACCAGAATGATATGGCAACATGGTTTGCACCGTCATGTTAGTCGAACAAGACGAACCTATGAACTACAAGGAGGCGATGGCGAGTCTAGAGTCCGAGAAATGGCTTGAAGCCATGAAATCCGAAATAGGATCCATGTATGATAACAAAGTGTGGACTTTGATGGGGGCGCAAGTCCGTCGAGAATAAATGGATCTTTAAGAAGAAGACTGATGCTGATGGTAATGTGACCGTCTATAAAGCTCGGCTTGTCGCAAAGGGTTTCGACAAGTTCATGGAATTGACTACGATGAAACTTTTTCACCGGTAGCGATGCTTAAGTGTAACGCCCCGGGATTTATCCCCTTTTTATTTTGGTGTGTTTTCTTTTTTTTGCATCGACATGACATTGCATTTCATCTCATCATTTTAAATTGTTGCATTTAAATCATTTTTACCACAATTAAATTTAAATGCATTTCAAATTAATTAAAAATGTGTTATTTTCAAATCTTTTAAAAATGTTAAAAACTAGTTTATTAAATTGTCATTTGAAAACTAAAAATATTTTATAAAGGTTTCGTGTTGAAATTCCTTTTCTATTTTGTTTTAAAAATATAAAACAGAAAATAATAAGGGGAGAGAAATAAAGCCCAAAGCCCATCTAACCCCAAACCCTAGGGTTTCCCTCTAGAAACTTCTTTCCCACCCCCTGGAAAGTTGCAGCCACCCTCCTCCTTTTTCTGGATTTTTTGCAAAAGTCCTTCCACCCCCTTCTTTCTCTTTTCCCCCCCTCTTTTCATTCTTTTCCTTTTTTTTTTCTTTTTCCTCTTTTCTTTTTTTTTCTCTTCTCTTCTCCTTCCTTCCTCCCCATCCTGCACGCACCAACTCCCGAGCCCGCACGGGAAAAACCGCCGCCACCCGCCCGATGCCGCGCCACCCGCTCCTCGCCTCCACCCCGCCGCCGCACGCCGGCCGCTCCAGCCGGCTCCTCCTCCACCCGACGCCCTGCCCCGGCAGCCTCCGGCTCCGGCCGCCGGTCGCGCTGCGACGCGCCGCGCGCCGCCCGTACTCCTCCTCCCTCCGGCCGCGCGCCTCCCCGGCCGCTTCACCTCCGGCTGCTCCCGCCCGCCGCCGCGCCCCGCGCGCCCGTCGACGCGCCCGTCGCCGCGCCCCGCGCGCCCGTCGCCGCGCCCCGGCCACCCAACGTTGCGCCGCCGCTCCGCCCGCAGCGCGCCTCCTCCCAAGCCCCTGCTCCCCGCGCCTCCTCTTGGCCGCCGGCCGCCTCCGTGCCTCCCCGGGCCGCGCAGCTCCTGCCGCCGTCGCCTCGCCGCGTGCCGCTGCAGCGCCGCCGCCGCCGTGGCTGCCTCCGGACCGCCGCCCCGCGCGCGACCCGTGCGTCTCCGACCCTTGCACCTCCGTCGCGTCCTCCACCGCCGCGCCGTCCGCAGGTCCGCAGCCGAGCACGCCGCGTCGCCTGCCGCCGCCGCCGCCGTCCGGCCGCGCCTCCTCCGCCGCGTGCCGCTCGCCCCCGCGCGCGTCTCCGCCTACCGCATGCACGCGCCGCCGCCACCCCGCATCGGCCCTCGCCGCCGCCTCTTCTTCCCGGCCACATGCACGGCGTCTCCATCCGGTGGCGTCCCCGCATCCGGCGCTCACAAGGTGTTCGGTGAAATGCCCGCAAGAACTTCGTCGCAATTTTTTTCCGAGTTGTCCACCCTTCGAGGTGTTGCTACATGCGCGTGCGAGTGCTTCTTCCGGTGTCGCGTCGCCGTGACCACCCGTGTCCGTGTCGCGGCGCCCGCCCGTGCGCGCTCTCTTCCGGTGTCCGTTTGCCGTGCTCCTGCGTGCCCGTGCCCGTCAATGAGGATGACCGAGTACGACTACTTCCCCGCCACTTCCACGACACCGACAAACGACGATGCCCCGGTTCCGCGACGACTACTTCCCCGACGACGACTACTTCCTCTACGTTCCGAAGACGTCGGTTTCGAACCCTATCTCTTCCGATCCAACGTGCGAACCCAAACCCTAACCCTACCTATTTTATTAAATGTCATTTATCTTGTGCATATCGCATCATACTTGCATGTGTTGCATCTCTTGGGTTTGCGGGTGTAGCATTTCACCTAAATAATAATTATGGAATGTGTGGGGTAATAAATATATAATGCCCTATTCCATTTAATTTGGTTATATGACCCATGCCATGTCTTGCCATGCTAATCAACATTTAATTTGATGGGTAGATAAATGACTTGCACCTAAATATTAATTGTCGGAATCCCGGTTCCGCTTAATTCGGATTAAGTGCATCTCGCAATGCATATTGCCACGTCATGCATCATTCTCGCATGATCATGCTGGATCTTTGCCGTAGTTGTAATATGCATCTTTTACGCTTTCCAGTGTTTGTTGCTTCTTCGCGGATACGACGTTGAGATGTGTGAGCAACGACAAGATCTGCTTCCATGCGGGATTCCAGGCAAGCAAAGTTTGCTTGTTTACCTATACATTGTCTTTCATTCCTGCCGTTGATCTCTGCTACCCTAGCATTCGATTCTTGAATCGCGATCCCATCACATGTTTATCCTGCAGCCCATACAGCTTTATCCCCACAACCTAATACCCGTTGCATGTTTATCTGTTGGCCTTGCGAGTCGTAGCGCATGCTTAGAGTTGTTTGTGCGAGTCGTCTGTTGGTCTTATGTTTCATCTGCTTAGTATGATATATTATTCTACCTTAATAAAATGTTGTATTATATTGGGGGTATTATAATTAAAAGATAAGGCACCAGGCGGAAGGCGTTGCGAGGTGCTTTGTTCTGCTCAGTGTCGACCTAGGAACTGAGATTTTGTCCTCGGATCCAATTTTGAGCGCACTAACCACTTGTGGGAGGCCCTATGGAGCCCCCCTCGACTTTGAACGGATCTACATCTTGTCCATGTGCCGCAACTAGTTCGGGTTTTCCATTTGCTCATATGCATGTGCATGATGATGATGATGATGATGATGATGATGATGAGAGGTTATGTGATACGGGGGGTCATATAGGTGCGGTACGACACGAAGCGGACAGTTCCTACTGTGGTTTGAGCCGCATGGTGGCGTAGTAGCAAACTAATGAGTCCGCAATTGAGATTCGGCCGGACTCCTGACGCGGGTAACAACTCATATGGGTGGCACTTGGACTTGCTGTAGTGAAGGAATAAGTCGTGTTGAGAAGCCCTGATGCTTGCTTGGGTTGATCATGCGAGTATGGGTACAGTAGTGCACCCCTGCAGGGTATAATCTTATCGATGAGCCGTGTCCACGGTTATGGACGACTTTGGTGATGATGCTGGCTAACAAGATCTAGACAACTTGCACCTAATTAATGTTAATTAATTTGACGAGTAATATAGAATTACTTTCACAATAAATTATAATTAAAAACTGTTCAACGTGTGAGTTTCCCGAATTGCTTCCTCATATTTGGTTGAGGGGGTTAATTCGAGAATGGGTTATGTTTGGTGTTAGTTATAGATGTTTATCTTATGCGCTCTCTTATCCCTTTCTGATTAGACGGAAGTTGTAGCGTGTCTCTTTAGGTTGCTAGTGCTGCTGCCGCTAAGTCCACCTCCCCTATATTTTGGGAGATGGTGTAGAAAGTAGGCAAGTCGGCTTTGCTTGCCAGGGAGTGCCCTGACCCTCTTTTGGGTTGTGCTTTATGTGCAGTTATCAGGTTTGAAGTCTGACGACGTTAGCTTGGGAATCCCTCCGGCCTGGCTGGGCAGGGATATGGCGCCATCGCTTATCTTCAAGACTCTTAGTCCAATTTGCATCTTATCCGTAGTCGGATACTATTTTGCTTCCGCTGTCATTTGTATCTTTGTATTGTATCATTTGTATCTTGACTCGTTCGAGTCGTTGCTGTAATTTATCTTCTGTTGTATTTGTGGATGTATCGGAACTGTTGTAATGTTATCACAATTCCACCCACATAATGCGCATGTTTCGGCGTGCACATTATGTTTGGTGGGCGACCTAAAATCGTTATTATGCGGATTTCGGCGGGAACGCTTAAATCTACATAGTACCGATTTTAGGGCGTCACATTAAGTCTATTCGGATTTTGTTAGCAGTAGCTGCCTATTATGATTATGAAATCTGGCAGATGGACGGCAAAACAGCCTTCCTAAATGGAAACATTGAGGAAGAGTTGTACATGGTACAACCGGAAGGTTTTGTTGATCCAGGAAATGCTAAGAGGGTGTGCAAGCTTCAGCGATCCATCTATGGATTGAAGCAGGCATCTCGGAGCTGGAATCTTCGCTTTGATGAGGTAATCAAAGGTTTTGGATTTATCCAAAATTTGGAAGAGACCTGCATTTACAAGAAAATGAGTGGGAGCTCGGTTGTGTTCTTAGCACTATATGTAGACGACATATTGCTGATTGGGAATGATGTGGAACTTCTGAATAGCGTGAAGGAATATTTAAACAGTAAATTTTCCATGAAGGACTTAGGAGAAGCTGCGTATGTTTTAGGCATAAAAATCTATCGTGATAGATCAAGGCGCCTATTAGCACTGAGTCAGAGTACTTATCTTGATAAAATACTGAAGCGTTTCGGTATGGAGAAGGCAAAGAAGGGTTCTCTACCGGTTATCAAGAATAAGATATTGCGGAAGGCACAGTGTCCGGTAACGGAACTGGATAAGGCCAATATGACCAAACATCCTTATGCTTCAGCCATAGGATCGATCATGTATGCAATGTTGAGTACTAGACCGGATGCGGCATTAGCTCTAAGTTTGTCAAGCCGGTTTCAGAGAAATCCTGGAATGCCGCATTGGATAGCTGTTAAGAGCATTCTTAAGTATCTCAATAAGACAAAGGAAATGTTCCTTGTGTATGGTGGCTGCGATGAAGAACTTGGCGTAACGGGTTACGTAGATGCAAGTTTCTGCTCAGACCCCGATGACTCTAAGTCACAGACAGGTTACATGTTCAAGGTGAATGGAGGCGCGGTGTGTTGGAGAAGTGGGAAGCAACCCATAGTCGCACAATCTACAATGGAGTCGGAGTATATCGCTGCTTGCGAAGCCGCGAATGAAGCTGTGTGGCAGAGGAAGTTCGTCATCAAACTTGGAGTGTTCTCGAGCGTGCAAGACCCCGTGATCCTCTTCTGCGACAATACGGGTGCCATTGCGAACGCCAAGGAGCCAAGGTCTCACTCCACCGCCAAACACATTCTACGACGCTTTCATGTGATACGTCAGTACATACAAGGAGGCGATGTGAAGATTTGCAAAGTGCATACGGATCTGAATGTGGCAGATCCGCTGACGAAGCCTCTCCCGCTTGATAAGCATGAAAAGCACCAGTTAGATATGGGTGTTAAGCTTTTGCCAAGTTGTAATCTAGCTTAATTTGTACTCTAGTGCAAGTGGGAGACTGAAGGAGATATGCCCTAGAGGCAATTAATAAAGTGTATTCTTTATCATATCTCGTTTGTTCATAATAGGTTTTTGTGTCATGCTAGAACCGTATTAAGCGGAAACATTAATACGTGTGTGATACGTAAACAACCAGGTCCCTAGTAGCCTCTACTAAGACTAGTTTCGTTGCGCGATTGATGATCGAGGTTTCCCGGTCATGGGGCATGGCGTCGGTCGGCAATGGGAGTCATATCGTTGGAGAACGATGTGATGGACATACCCAGATTTGGAGAACGTAGTTGTTACGCCTTTGACCGTGAGATCAACTCTTATTGTTATTCCTGGAAGATACTTTGATCGCACCAAACGTCGTATCTTATATAGTATGACAATAACGGTGATACTTTTGGGTATCGGAATGGAGTAGTTGAGACGAGGGGTCAAGAGCGGGATTTGCCAGTCCGCATAGCAGGATAGATACTCTCGGGCCCACTCGGTGAGATCATGTCTAATGAGCTTGCAAGCATGTGACTAGGTCACGGAGACATGAGATCATGAACGAGTAGAAGATAGCGTCTTCGGTAACGAGGTCGGGATTAGGTATGGAAATATCTATGGAACGACACTCAGACATGCTAAGTATCGCTATGGCAAAAGGTTTAAGATTTCGCGTTCAGGTTTGATAGATGAAAGTCATTCGTTATATCACAGGGATTAATTTATGGGGTCCAGGCCTACGAGTTAGTCGTTGATCATAGAGGAGTTTTTTTTTTTTTGAAATTGATCATAGAGGAGTCTTGGTCATACCTGTTATTATATCGAACCGCTAGGGTAACACACTTAAGGGGTTTCGACAAGACAACCGGAAAGGAAAGAGATCACCGGGAGCGTCCCGGGAGGGGTCCGATGGAGATCGGGCAGCGACGAAAGAGTTTTCGGAGCTAGGAAAAATTATATATATTATGTTTGATATTAATTAGTGTAATTAATATGCAAATATGATTTTATATATTTATTTTCGAATTTATTTAGGCTGATTTCCCTAAATGGGCCTTCTGGTCGAAAGAAGGCCCAAGAGGGGGGGAATCCCCTTGGGGATTCGGTGGGGGCCAGGAGGGGCCGACCCAAGTGGGCCAAGGGCCCACTAGGGGGGCCGGCGCACCCTCCAATGCCGCACCAGGCATGTGGGGGTTAGTCCCACATTGCCTGGTTAGCAAGTTGGCTCCCCCTGGGAGCCTATATAAGAAGGGGCACCCCTGGCCTTTTAATTCACCAATTAATTCTTAATTTCTCTCTCGATCTCGGGGTTCACTTGTCGGAGCCGCGCCGAACAGAGGAGGGGGATCTCTTCCACCATAGCCCGTTGCCGCGCTGCTGGTGTTCCGGTCCAAGTCTTCCGCTGCTCGTCCTGGACTGGAGCTTCGGAGGTCGTCGTCTCCACCGTACGTGTGTGACGCCCTGCGAGGTGCTGCGCTAGCGGTACTCGGAGGTCTACTTACTCTACACGACCTTGAGGTCGGCTTCGTCGGTCTTCATCGACAACGTTTGTGCGGGAACGTAATCCCCGCTTTCGGTCTACAAGGGTACGTATTCCGATCTCCGTTCGTACTACTATATCTGCATAGAATAGATCTTGGCATGCTTTTAGGATATCGTTGGTAGGATTTTTTTTGTTTTCTACACACGATCCCCTTCAATAAATAAGTAGTATTTATTGCGTTATCTCATAAGTTTATAAATTATGCTATAACTGTATTAATCGGAATTATTAATGCACGTGTGATACATAGACAACCAGGTCCCTAGCAAGACTATATGAGCTAGTCCATTGGGCGACAGTTGATCGAGATTCCCGATCAAGGACAATGACGTCGGTTGACAGTGGGGTCATCTTGTTAGTTGAATAAGATGATGGACATACACAAAGTATTGCAATAAGATCGTATTACGATGTTTGTCATTTGCAATAGATAAGAATATGATAGCTTGTTCCTTAGACCGTGAGATCGTACTTATTGATGCTTCGTAGCGGTGCTTTTAGAGCATCAAACGTTGTGTCTTATATAGAATGACAATAACGGTGTCCATCTTGGGTATTCCGAAAGAGCATCGAGACGTAAGGATCAAGAGCGGGATTTGTTCATTCTTGTAATGAAAAGATACTCTGGGCCCACTCGGTGAGATTGCATCTATATAGCTGCGCAGCTTATGACTAGGTCATGGAGATGTAATATCATAGACGAGTTAATAACCTTCGTCGGTAACGAGATACAACAAAGACATTGGTGTGTCTACGACATATCTCGGACAAGGTAGTATCGCAGAAACAAAGGGAATGGATATCATATTTATGGTTCAACGACGATATTCGTAGAATGCACAGGGGCCGTCATATACATCCAGGTATCCCTGACGGTCATTGGTGAGCGGAGTGTCTCGACCATGTCTGGAGTGTTCTCGAACCGTAGCGTAACAAACTTAAGGTCTTAGCGACGCCAGGAGATAGGTTCTGGAATAATATAGGATTTTGTTGGAGAGAGAGAAATGATCCGGAAAGAGTTCCGGTGGTCCGGAAGGAGTTCCGGGAAGGTCTGGAATGGTTCCAGAGATGTCCGGAAGTTGTTCGGGTGGTTCGGAAATTGTTTCGGAGTCACGGGATATTGAATAGTATTTAAATATATTAATTATGAATTAATTATATTTTATATTAATTTAATATTAATTAAATAAAGGAGAAAAGGGGGCTCCCACCTACATGGGCCCTAAGAGGGCCCAAGAGGGGGGAGCCGCACCACCAAGGAAAGGGGGGCTTGGGCCCCCTAGTCCGAGTTGGACTAGGAGGGGGCCAGCCCATGGGGGGTTCGGCCGAACCCCCCCTTCCCTCTCCTCCTTTAGTCCCACATGGGGGAGCTAGGGAGTTTGCACACCCCCTCCCCCCTTTATATAGCAAGGCATATTAATTGGATTAATTCATTGGAGAATACAACTAATTGTATAGCAGGCCGGCCGAGTTGCTTCTCCGCCCGTTTTGCCCCCTCTCTCCACCTAAGCTATACCGCCGAGCGCCGTTGCCCTGCGGGATTCCAGATAAGATCTACCCCTGCGATTTCAGCTGGATCTGAATGACCGGGGGTTTTCGTTAAGCCCCGTATGTTTGCGAGTGCTCGGAGGTAACTCTTTTTGAGGAGCCTGGGCGACGTCGTCTCGCCCCTGCAGTCGCCGCGCCACCCCCCTCTGCCGCCGACGCACCCCCCTCCTTGGTGCCGCCGCCCCGCCTTCTTCCGCCATCTTCCGCCCGACGCCCGTCGACGCAGGTCATCGTCGACACCCCGGCGTCATCGTCTTCGTCATCACGGCAAGTTCTCCGCGACCTCGAGGTCGGCTACGCACGACTTCATCGTCAACGCTTGTGCGGGAGCGTAATCCCCGCTATCGGTCTACATGGAGGTAATGTAACCCGTTCCGCCACCGTTATCACATGTACTAGATAGATAGATCCTGGCTAAGTTAGGGTTTCATACGCTAGAAAATTATTGTTTTCTGCACCGTAACCCCTTCATCGAAGGGGCACGCGGCACGCAGTAATGGCCACCGCCTCTCCACCCCTTCGCCTGGCCGCGCGGCGCTATAAAACCCCCCCCCCCCCCCGAGGCTCGCCGCCTCTGCCTCACACTCTCCTCTCTCCTCTCCTCCACCGTCGCAACCCAGTAGCACGCCGCCGAGAAGATGGACGCCGCCGCAAAAAACGGCTGGGTCCGCCTTTTCCTCCGCAAGGAGGAGGCGGGGTCGCTCTACGGCGCCGGGTACCCATGTCCTCCAGACATGCACGTCCCCGGCGCCTCCGGCAGCCACAGGTCGTGGACACTGAGTGCCGGAGGGGTCCCGGTGCCGCTCGTCCCCGTCGAGAATGAGCGCGCCTACGCCATCGTGGAGGTGCGGGCTAGCCTGACGCCGGAGCAGGCCGCGGACCCGCGCTGGAGGCCAGAAGGCAACGATGCCTTCTGGACGACATACTTCCAGCACCGCCGCGAGGAGGAGCTCGCCGACCGCGGCAAAAACAGCACGGTGGAGGGACGCCGCAACAGCCACGGCCGCAGGCGGTGGTGGGGAGGCGAGCACCGCTCGCTCCAGTGGGTGCTCGACTACATCGCCGCCGGCAACGAGCCCCGGCTGACCATGCCGGCGTGGGCGCCTAGGCGGATGGGCACCAGCTCCTCCTCGGCGGCGACGAACTCTTCCTCCTCCGGCGCGCGCTCGGCTCCTCCAGGTACGCGCACAGCGCCGAGCTCTTCGACACGTCCCCTCCTCAACTCCACGCGCCCTGCCCCTGTGCGCAGCGGCGCCCTCCGTATCGGCCAGCCGCGCCAGCGGAGCTCAGCGTCTCCGGCCGCCTTGTTCTCACGCATCGTTAAGCCGAAGCGTGAGCCAAAGCACGAGCCGGAGGAGGAGCAAGAGGACGAGTTGCCGGGCTTGAAGGAGGCCGAGGAGGCCTCCTTCAACACGATCCAGCTGACGGCGAATGACTTCGCCGACTCATGGAACCTGCGCGAGTTCACGACGCAGGAGTTTGAGCGGCAACGACAGCTCCTTGCCGAGGCGGAGCACAGGCGAGGCAGAGCGCGAACAACGCGCCTCCCTCCCCCACTGCAGCCGAAGAAGATCGAGTACTTCGTACTCGACCCGAGCGACGATGAGGAGGAGGAGGATGATGACGACGAGCCGTACCACCGCAACGGCGACGCCGGCCGAGCAACCGCCACCGCCGCAAGGATGACGACGGCGGTGCCGGCGACTACAACCAGGCGATCGCGACGAGCCTCGGCCTCCTCAAGAACTAGTTTAGTTTCTTTCTTTGTAATCGACTCTGTTTGCGCATAAATCAATGAAATCGCCTCTGTTTGCGCCAATTTGAATGAAATCGCCTTTGTTTGCGCCGAATATTAATGAAATCGCCTTTTTTCCGCCAAATTTATGTTTGCGCCATTTTTAAATTGCATGGGTCGAAACTTGGGCTGGAAAACGACTGGAAACCGAGCCCCCAAAGTTTCAGAATAGCGCCGTTTGGCGCCGGGGTGGAAGGGAAACATCGGCGTTTTGGGCCCTGGTGGGGCAAGGCGACTGGAGATGCCCTAAGGTGTCTCTTTTTTAGTGTCAAACTATTATATGTGGTTTTGTTACCTTATAACCTCTGCGTATAGACTGGCAGAGACTGGGTAAGAACTATCGACAGTATCGTCTTCACATGAGGTTTTGAGCCAATAAAAGCTCCTTCCACTGGGAAAAGAAAGAACAAATTTCTATGTGGTAAGAAATGTGCAATTTCCCAACTGATATTAGCAGGTGAGCAGAAACTAGGTGTCACATATAACATATTCTAGAATCCAACACCATTCTGCAACATCAATCATCCTTATCAAACGCGCAGGGGTAGTCTGAAATGTAAGACGAGGAAACATGACTCGTTACTTTAAAAATGAGAAATCACCTTTCAACAAACATGTACATAAACAAGAAGTCTTCCAGAGCATGTTTGTGCGTAAATGATCTAAATCTTCTAGAGCAGTTACTTGCACAGTCACGGATTAAGAACAGATCAACAGCGGTTAGCGGCTGCTTTTACGGTATTATGTACACTCGGCAACTTCGCGATGAATACCAGCCACACCAGTGAGATATCACCACTCGCTACCCAGGATCAACTCCGCGGCGACACCCATTGCCTCCGGCCCGCCACTGCGAAGGACGGCCACAGCAAGCTCATCCTCTTTCCACTGCCGAAGCCCAACGCTCAGCTTCTTGAGAACCTTGAGGTCTACCTCATGCAACAAGCATGGGGCGCACTCGACAACCAACTCCAGAAAGCCCGAGACATAGGCACGCCACAGGGACAGGTCACAGCCTAGGGAGATCTTCCCATCCAATGCACTTGCCAGGAACTCCAAATGTGATCGCATTACCCTCTCTCGACGTCGGGACACTGGTGTTGGGTCAATGCCCCATGCGAACATTCCGGAATACATTGCAAAGTAGGCAAGTGCACGGCCTCCCAACTTGTATACTGTTCCTCCACTTGCTCCTCCATGGTCGAGATCCTGCACAGATAGGAACCAAGAGGGCAACATTTCTTGGAACAGAGACTGGACAAGGGTTGTACCACCCGATAACCACACGAGTGTCGCTCCAAGTGATGCGGCCACCTTAACTTGTGTCATTGCAACAGCAAGAGAGATCTGTCCATGTCTCGTTGCGTACTTGGTCCTCTTCTTGTCTGATTGATGCCTGGACACTGTTGTTTCAGCTATGTCTTTCACTGAAAGCATCAGCAGGGAAAGTATATCTTCTGCAAGTATAGAGCAGTCCTTGATGCAACGGAATATTCGGAGGTAGAGAATTCCTGGTGCAACTGGTGAGAGACCGCCAGAGCAATGAGAT
The DNA here is from genome assembly GCA_026929855.1 of Poa annua. Taxonomy (NCBI): domain Eukaryota; kingdom Viridiplantae; phylum Streptophyta; class Magnoliopsida; order Poales; family Poaceae; genus Poa; species Poa annua. The sequence goes on along the minus strand of CM049432.1, from coordinate 72,009,556 downwards.
CCAAATCCGTGACCCAGAAAGCTGGCAACACCTCCGCAACAACATAATGATGTCAATGACATGCCAAGGATAGAAGTGAAGCAGCTTCGGAGGAGTTGGACAACTGCATCATTGTTATGGTGGAAGACCGTGCGTGATGCTGAAAAGACTAGAAAATCACTCCATCGCTTCACCTTTTGAGTCCACAGTGCTGCGACAATTGCCATGCTTGGCCATGGGCAGCTAGCAGCAAGGTTCTCTAAAGCTGGACCAGCTAGGTTAAGGAAACGTTCAGATGCTTTGTCAAGCTTGTATGTGATGGTGAGGCTCACAAAAGCAGCCAATGGCAATGGAAGTCTACCCAAAGTACTTCCTCCTGTGAAGTGATATAATATCAGATTAATACTCCATGTGCAAACATGCACGAAGCACAATTCTTGAGGAAAACTCATAGTACAATGCATAAACATACACTTAAAACAAACAATGCTGTCAGAAACAATAACCTGTGGCAAGTCTTGGAACATCAACGCCAGTAGCACCTACAATTTTCTTGATATGCTCTTCAACCATGGATAGATTGGCAGCAGGGCTAGGCCAATCTGTTCCATTCATGAACGCAGGTTTCCAAACACCACGTGTCACTTCAGCTGAAAAGTAGCTTACGATTGTTGCAATAGATGCAGGCAGAAAATCAGCTAGATCTTTGAGACCTGAAAATAAAAATGTACCATCAAATACTGATGGTCCCTAGGCCATAATAAATAGTGATGGTTACATACTGAAGCTCAACGCTCGTTCACGATTCTCAAACTATGATTGACAAAGTTCTTGACCTTAACTGAAAACAACAAACCTGTAGCCAGTTCACGTGGAAATAGTCTTCCATGGGAGCAAGCAGTTAGAGCAGCATCAACCACAAATGGAACAGCTTCCAGTATTTCCCAAGCAGGTAACTGAGGCCAAAGATGTGAATCGTCACGACCAGGACCAGAGGAGTTACTTATGCTGCTACTCCCAGATAAAGAACCAACTGATGTACTTCCTATGTTCGCCTTTCTGAACATCATGTTGAGAAGACTGTCTACAATGTTATGTACAGGTGTTCCATGAGCTAGTCCAGAGAGAGTCGATGCCAGACAAGCTTGGTGCTGCCGGTACCACAACTTCAACTTCGGAAAAGAATCCATAAAAATAGGGTTCTTAGATGATGGGCTTGAAGTAACTGGTAATTGCTTCTGGCTGCTTCCAATTTTGGACGAACTTATGGCAGAAAGAACTTGGGTGTTTCTCAATAACAGAAGATACTCAGGAGTTAGTTGTGAGCCAACTGGAGCACCATCTCCCATTATACAGTATTCAAGTGGTGGATGGTTAAACTTCCATAGTCTTAAGAGAAGAATGAATGCATTTGAGAAGACCGTGTGAGCAGATATTTCCTCCCCTGTTCCCAACGTCCATGAAACACTTGGGGAAAGACACCCAAAAACTTCACATATCGCCATGAGCGTAGCAGCCAGCTCTGGAACCTGTTGATTGTTTGAAGAATAGTCATAATCCACAATAAGAAACGTAAATATAAACTGGTAGCTGAAGTCGTGAAAGTTTTCATAATGACCATACCAGGCCATGGAACGAGAATATTGGGGCATAGTCTACAGGTGATATTCCAGTGAGAATAACATTAAGCATTGGGCCATACTTTATTAACTGGCTCTCTCTCCCAGAATAATCAGCAGGATCAGAATGTGAGAGCAGTTTGACGACTAAACGAACTGTATGCTCCTATAGGACAAGATACCACAATGTCAGAAAATTCCTAAGTTCAGTGAGGTAATCATAAAATGACTAGGAGCAACAAGTAGTCCTACACTATGGAAAGTGCATAACAGCTAACCTGAAAATTCCAACCTCGTAACAAGGTGGCTCCACACATAACAGTAGCGGCAGACACTTTATCCTCATCTGATCCGTTGACTGCAACTTCAAATAACTTTTCGAGCTCTGCTAAGCTTCCATCCAGTTTATGAGCTTCATTCAGTGATTTATTAACAGGAACAATTTATGAGTATCAACTACTTCCTCTGTCCCAATATACAGGACGTTTTGATAAGTTAAGTTAGCCTGCCAAAACGTCTTATATATTGGTACGGAGGGAGTATGTAACATGATCCAGTCATACATAGTAATACAATTAACAACAGCACACAGACAACATACAGAGCATACAGTAGCTAGTAGCACGATAACTCTAAATAGTGCAGTTGCCCTTATTTTATTTTTTGCTCAGAGAAGAAGTGCCCACCTTGAGGCAGGAATTGAGACCAAAATAGTAACCAATGATTGAGTTAATGGTGCACCCTTCATGAAGGATGACCACCCAGCAAGTTGGCCAGGATTTGAATGAGACGTGGAGTTGACATGACCATTAATATAACCAGGCCAATAGTAAGCTGACGAATCCAACAAGTTTCTTGAGATACACGACTCCACAATCAAGTGCCGCATGTTTCCAGCTGATCAAAGATAAAATAAGACTGCAAATTATTTACAAGTATGTGTAATTGTAATAAAAAATATCAAGAGCAACCACGTACAATAATTTGTCGTACTGTCATTGGCACTTTCCATGTAGCTGCTGCTAATGTTGATTCCTGAAACTACCATTGCAGCTTTGGAAGCAGCCTGATTAGCTGCCGAGATGATACATGGAGGAGGAACAAGCAGACTTTCATAATCCCCAAGAGCCTGTAAGCTTAACATCAATTCCTTGCGTAGATCACCACTAGCTGCTTTTTCCTCCCGGTGACTGCTGAGGTCTGTTTCACTGCGACGTGAGTCTGCTTCCTCAATTATGTCAGCAACTGCAAGTGTTGTGATAGACAAAAGCATGCACAGCCGTGTTTCAAGATGAGGCACGGGACCTTCAATCGGTTCTCGTTCCTGCTTGTTTTACAGGAAATATTAGGAAACAAGAGGTTGTTTAAGTTTTTGATTTAACAAAATGAATGGAGTGAACGCTCACCCTTTGTACAAGACGAATTGATGATATCCAAAGGGCCATGAAAGCATCATGCCACGTGGATCTATTGACTGCTTGAAGTGCCTTCACCAAACCTGCAAACCTCCATCGAGTTATTAAAGTAGCAGCAAAAAGAAAATCATGAAAGAAAGTTATGGTTCAATGTAACCAAGGATTCATATTTTTAGTGGAATTACCACTTAAAATCTCAATTGAATTTGTGGCAGCAATTGAGCCATCAAGACAATCCTCAAGATACATATCAATAGGAATCCATAGTGCAGAATAACTACCACCAAGGCAGCGTCCATTTGGAGAAGATAGAGGATTAGAAGCTACCATGGGGTGGAAGTTTTTGCGCAAATTATGTTTATTGTCCCCATAGACATTGTGGTCACCTAGAATCAACTGCTGAAATGCATCCAAGGACATCGTTGAAGCTTGTAAGGTGGATGAGTTTGCCACAAGCACCTGTACTCGATTAGTGAATACTCCCCACTGAGTTTTCCTGAAAAATTAAAATTTGTTAAAAATGATATGTAACACAAAGGTGCTAAATTCCAGGAAGAAACAGTAAGCGTGGTCACTGGTCAGTTGTGGTGGCTTAAATAAGAATATTCCTACTCCCAACCTTCAGTAATTCACATAACAATGAATGCTTCTATAATAGCCTTCATAGGACAATTAAACAGATGATGGAGAGCCTAGCCTGCGCGCCCCCGGCCCCTCCGGCCGCGGCGGACACCTAACCACGCCACGCGTCACTCCGGCCGCGGCGGCCACCTTACGCGCCGCGTTCCTCTCCGGTACATTGTAGCAGTCTATTTGCTCGAGGTTGTGCTGGTTTCTATGCACCAGGGCTTCATACAGAAACTTGACTTAAGAACTTCAGACCAGTAGAATAACCATTTGGATTGAAGATACAGTACAGATAGCTAGCTTATTCACTGGAACTAAAGTGGTTTTCAAATGTTCAGTAAAAAGAAAAGGACGAGTCTATAATTGCTTGGTGACAGGAACAGATAGCTGAATCTCAGTAAAAGAGTGTGTGAAAGTTGAAAAGCCATACATGTTTTCGCGTGCCAATGAAAGGATGCGAGTTGTTGCTTTATCATGAAGAAGATGATCAATAAGTTCTATAGTTATCACAGTGTTAATCCTCTGTAACTTCTCGATTTTGTCTTGTTTTTGTTCAGAAAAAGATCCTTCGAATGCAATAATATCTTGCGGCCTAGTTGGCCATTGAGCTTTCTTTTCTGGAGTTAACTCTAGCAAGCCCTCGTCATCTAATGCAGTATCAGCCAATTGCCATAAAATGCAAAACACAAATTCAACAATAAAGACCCCTGGTTGACATGTTGAAAAGCCAAATATCTTGGAGAAGTTAAGGTTATCATCTATCAACTGCATGATCCTGCACAAATACGGAGAAAGCATTAGAGAACTCCTCTTATGGTGCTCCTGCAATTGTTTTCCCCTCAAGGGATTTGTGTACCACACAGATATATGATACGATACAGCTATATGACTAAACTGGGCAGTATAGGTACATGCAAGGCATAAGCATAGGATGCTTAGTTGCTACTCCCTCCATTCCAAGTTATAAGATGTTTTGGATATTTCAACGTGGACTACATATGGACCGAAATGAGCGACCAACACACTAAAACAAATCTAGATACATGTGATTCAGAAAAAAAGCTAAAACATCTTATATTTAGGTACAGAGGGAGTAACAGACTAGACGTATCACCAGAGACATGAAAGAAAAATTTACAACAGTGAACAAACAACACAACGAGCTCCTGAAGAATACAATAATTTGTGTACCACAAATTATGAAGGGACATGGCACTTAACCAATTTAACAGAGTAGATCATATGCATTTTGATTTGCTGAAGGATATGTCCATCTGTGTACAGCGCAAATGCATGGTACACTGCTGCGCACTGAATCATAAGTACTTCATGCACAGACGTACATATGCATTCGGTGCAATTTCAGAACTTGGTACCACACAAAATGTATTAAAGTATAGGGAGCAGTCACAGTGGATAGGCTCACTTTTTAAAATTGGGCGCTTTCATCTGTAAACAAAATTTGAATCCATGTCTCCGCAAGAGCTCCAAATAAAGTCGATACACCGTTGGCCTTGCAACCCGCTGAGGAATGACCCTACAAGGCGGAAGAACACAACAAACCCCTCATCAAATACAGTAGTTCGCAAACAGCCATATATTTCTGCCATACGAAATTCACTGGCAAATCGGAGTAAGTACTGCATGTTTGATTTTGCTACTTCTATGTAATGTAAGTACTCCGAAACACATGTAAAAAAACACTGGTTAATCCAGCAAGCATGAACTTGAATGGGCAGTAAACAATTGATTATTAGAGAGGTAAAACATGAGTATGTACAGTAGTATTTCTGCCTGTACGCATATACTGATGTAAGGTAGATTGTACATTTTGCACACACGGCAAAAAAAAAGGCACGTTATGGGGAACACCTGGCTACAGTCATGTACGGTAAGTATTCTAGCCATTCCAATTTCTGAGAAAAAATCCTACTAGATCGGAACTACTACTAGGTAGTAGCACCAGTTCAATCGGGATTCCCAAAACCAAAAGCACAGATTCCGCGCACGGATCACGCGCGCATTCAAGTCTCCTACTACCATTCTCCCTGACCGCACGCAAGAGGGAGAAGCCGTACGCACGCACCTGGAAGAGAGGAGCGCGAGGAGGAGCGCGGGCGAGGCGAGGCGCGCGGCGAGGGCGGCCTCGGCGTACTTCCATGCCGCGGCCGGGGAGGCGCCGCTGGTTCCCCCAGAGAGGAGGACGCGCGCGAGCATTTCGGTGAGTCCGACGGAGAAGTGCACGTCGTCCTCCCCCGAGGCCGCCGCCTGCGCCGCCACCCGCGCGGCCCACTCGTTGGGCGGGCGGGCGTCCGCCTGCGCCGCCTTGGTGTACTCCGCGGCCCATTCGACCCAGGCCGAGGAGGTGGACGCCATGGCGAGCCTCGGCGGCGGCGGCGAAGCGGCTGGGGTAGTGGGTTTGGCCTCGCCGTGGCCAGCCAACGTAAGGGGAGGGAGGATGGGAGAAAAAGGGGTATGTCTGTTGGTGTACCCACTTCGCCCACCGAGTGGTGGTCCCCGCATCGCACAGGATTATTTGCGAGTCATTCATTTGGAGAAAACTTGTCCAGATCTCATCTAATTTCAAAAAGAAAAAGTAGTACTGTAGTAGATCTCATCTCGGCTTCAGTTTTTTGTTTTCAAATCCCGTTTCAGCTGGACGCAGAGGAGATCCCGTGGTGGGCCCACGGTACAGAGAAGGGACCGCACAGCTGCGGTCATACGGCAAACTGAAACAAACGTGCCTTATAATGGCTCACTGACAGGCGGGGGCCATCGCTACCTTTTGATCGTGATCTGGCTCGTCCAAAGTGAGTGGGTGGCTGCTGCGTGCGTGGATGTGGTCCAAGGGCCGGCCCTACAAGCCAACACTCGGCCGGCCACCACCGGTACAAAGGCATATCTCTCTCGACTTATCATACTTCACCTACCACGCCCACGGTGGTCGGTTTCGACCTGTCAAAAACAATAGCAACAGAAACAAGACGCAAGCAAAATCATTGGAGCACGAGCATACAGAGCAGGTACCAACTACAGTACCCGTCTTTAGGGTTTAGTACTCCTGCTTGGCGACAGGCGGCGAGTTTCTCGTCTCCGTTTTGATCTCCCATCGGATTGCTAATCGAGTTTGTCTCAATCTTTGGCTAGCAGCGTGCCTAGAGGTACGGCCTTGGCTTGTCCTGGAGGCAGATTTGTTGTTCGGTGGTGCTCCAAGGGTGCACGACGCTAGGAGTTTTTCGGGCGCCATATCGGATCTCTCGTCTACAGATCCGGCGAGGAATTCGGCCGCAGGGAAGGACAAACTGGCGGAGCATCATGAGGATGAGGATGGACATGTTCCAGAAGGGATTGGTCTCCAGGATAGGGGCGGTATCAACTCCTTGTTCGGGCGACTCGAGATAGATGAGGAAGAGTTTGATGATCTGATTATTGAAGATACTGGGATCGATCTAACGGAGAGCACAAGATGGTTGACAGTAGCTAGGGTTGATTGTGATAAGAGCTTCAGCCACGAAGCTTTTTATGAGCAGATGAGAGCTGCATGGAATCCGGCAAAGGAAGTCACAATTCGGCCAGTCGGCTCCAAACGCTTTGTGATCCAGTGTTTTTGCTTGGGTGATTGGGAGAAGGTTACAGAGAGGGGGCCGTGGATCTTCCGCGACTGGCCGCTCATCATTGCCGCTTATGACGGCCTTTCGGATCCCGATGCTATGGAGCTGAATCACATGTCGATCTGGATACAAATTCATAAGATGCCAGAGGCCGTTCGGAAAGAATTAGTGGTTCGACAACTAGTTTCAGACAAGCTGGTGAGGTTATCGAGGTTCAGATGAAACCCCCAGGCTCTTTTCGTGGGGATTATGTTCGTGTTCGGCTTAGGCAGGATGTGAATAAACCTTTGGCACGTTTTGTCTCAACTTCTTTGGCGGGGAAACGTTTTGTGTTCATGGTGAAGTATGAGAAATTAGGGATGTTGTGTTTTGCTTGTGGCTGGATTGGGCATGTTTACAAAGAATGCGGCAATGGGATTTATGAGGAGAAGGAGCTAAAATTCGGAGATTGGATCCGGGCTGATTCCAACAGAACTAGAAGCTTTGTTAATATCCGAGGAGGTTTGCGGGGTGGAAGAACTACCATGTGTCGGCCCAGTGGGAACTGGGGTATAAAGAGCCCATTCCCTCCAGGCCTCACATGCTGGCCAGACAGACGAAACGACTAAGGATCAGACATCACCGCCTGGCGGGACCCTCGAGAGGCAATTCCCCTCGAGGGCCTGAAGAGGAAACGAGGGCCTCAAGAGACCCCTCGCCTCAGGGGACCCTCCCGAGGCGCCAGCTCGCCTCAAGGGAGTCCCGCAGGAATTTTCCCTCAGGCCTCCCCGCGCCTGAAGGGAAACGTTGCGGCCAAGGAAGTACGGCAAGACGCACATGGCCTCTGCCACGCCCACGTGGTGACGCAGGCACCCCCGTTGCCGTTTTGGTGATAAAGAGGTCAATAAAGCAGCTCCGCCTGCTACACAGCTGCCAGGACCTTCTTCTCTAGCGATAAAGCGGGTGGACGGCGCAACCCTCCAAAGGAGAACATCATCGTGGGCTCCACCTTAGAGACTGCCCTCTCTGCAGGCAGTACAGCGCGGTCGGACGCCGGTCGGCCACCGCGCCCACCTTTATCAACAATGGACCGCGTCCATGGACGAACGGACGGCAGTGGACTCCTGCTCCGCCATGCCACTGCCATGTGGGAGCCACCTTGACGGCCAAGCCGAAGGAGAAGGCCAGTGGCGCCTATAAAAGGGACAAGACATCCATCATAGCACGGGTCGACTTTTTGCGTGCTACAACCCTTGTAAACCCTAGCAACACTTGTTAGGATAGCCTTGAGCCCGAGGAGGAAGAAGATCATCACTTCCCTCCTCAGGCAAGAATAGCCTCAAGGGGGCTTCCGGCTGACTCCACTGTACTGTAAACTCCATCATCTAATACAGACAAGCAGGAGTAGCGGTCTTACCTCCTCACAAGGGCCGTGAACCTGGGTAAAGGCCGGTATTTTCCTCTGTCGTGTGCGTGTCTTCTTCGGGTCCGACGAGCAACGTCGCGGGGCCACTCGAGGGTCTAGACCTCCGTGTTCAATCCCCTTCACGAACTACTCTTCAGGAAGTGACTACCCCCGATTTTTTGGAGTCATAACCCGACATTTGGCGCGCCAGGTAGGGGATTGAGGCGCGTCAACAACCTTAGAGTTCGTCTCCGCGCCATGGTGAACACCCGCGCCACCTGCGTCGCCCGCGTCAACCGATGTGCGCCTGGGGGAGCACGCGCGCCGCCAGGCACCGTGACCACCCGCGCACGGCGGGGCCGACCCCGCCAAGAAGAGCATGTCCCTTCTGGCCCTCACACAGAGGCGCCGGAGCACAACTCCGACCACCAGGAGGACGCGCAGTCGTCGCACCCGACGCAGCGCCCGAGTGGCCCGGGGAGGACATACCCGACGCCTCACACCGCGCTGCTCATGGCGCGGGAGCTTCTCCGCTACCAGCCCACCGTTGAGGCCCACGAGCAGTGGCTCCAACGCCTCAACCACCTCGCCGGCATCGCTACGACGCGCCCCGCTCCATCGCAGTCCAACATGCGCCCCTCTCTCGCGGGCACGGTCGCGACAAACGCGCCTGCGCCACCCCCGGGGTCTGCACCGGCTGCGGCGCAGAGGGCTGCTTCGCACGCATCCTCGCCGCACGATTGCTTGATCGTGCAGCGCACCACGCCCGACGCTCGCGTGGGGATGGAGCTCCAGCGAGACCGCCAAAACAGGCTCGTGGCCAGGCGGGCCAGCAGAACCGCGGCGCGCTGCAGCACGGGGTCGCTACGTACGCCTCAGGCTGCATGGCGTTTACCCGTTCTTGTAGCTCTACACCACCTCCATCCAAGCTGCGGGTGGAGATGACAAGGTCATGCCAATTGGTTCTCCCACGCGCTTCGCGATTCTGCGCTGTCGTGGCTCCTGAACCTCCCAGAGGACTCCGTGAACTCCTGGGAGGAGCTCTGCAAGCAGTTCGTCTCCAAATTCAAGTGGACATACGAGCGCGCCCTCACCCACAACGATCTGCGCGCCGTAGTGCAGAAGAAGGATGAGACGCTCCGCAAGTAGATCCATCGCTTCAGCCAAGTGCGCAACAAGATCCCGAACATCCCTGACATCCAAGTCATCGCCGCGTTCCGCGAGGGCGTCACCAACAGAAGGATGCTCGAGAAGCTAGGCATCCACGACAAGCTCACCTCTGTGGTCAAGCTTTTCGACCTGGCTGACAAGTGCGCCAAGGCTGAAGAGGGACTCCTCTTCGTCAAGATGTCCTCAAGAGGGGACGATCACGCTGAGGGGTCCAAGAGCCTGAAGAAGAAGGAGGAGCCCAAGCGCAAGGCCACCGCGGTTCTCGCGGCAGAGCCTGACGCAAAGGGCACCCGCAGGGACTCCCCCGAGCCTCGAGAGAGAAGAGACGACCACCGCCCCTTCTGCATCTACCACAACAGGCGCGGCCACTCAACAGAGTCCTGCTTCGACCTCAAAAGGTTGAGCAAGGAGCGCGAGCAAACAGAGGGCAGTGGTAGCCGCGGCCGAGGCCGTGGTTACCGCGGAAGCGGACGCAAGGGCGGCTACCAGAAACCAACTGGAAATCAGGCCAACGCCGCAGAAAAGAACGGCAACCTCCCTGACGAGGAAGATGGCGGCTACCAAGCCCCGAGAGGCGCCATTGCCTGCATCCTCGGGGGAGCGCAGGCGCCGAAATCAAACAACCAGTTCAAGCAGTTCGCCCGCGAGCTCAACGCTGCCCTCCCAAGCACATAAACCTCCAGGCCCCTCAAGTGGTCGCAGTACACCATCGCCTTCGACGCTCAGGACCACCCCAAGTCCACCAAGGCTGTTGGTGAAGGGGATCGTGTGCAGAAAACAATTTTTTTTGTACCAACGATATCCTAAAAGCATGCCAAGATCTATTCTATGCAGATATAGTAGTACGGACGGAGATCGGAATACCTAACCTTGTAGACCGAAAGCCGGGATTACGTTCCCGCACAAACGTTGTCGATGAAGACCGACGAAGCCGACCTCAAGGTCGTGTAGAGGAAGCAGACCTCCGAGTACCGCTAGCGCAGCACCTCGCAGGGCGTCAGCGGGCTATGGTGGAAAAGATCCCCCTCCTCAGCTCGGCGCGGCTCCGACAAGGGAACCACGAGATCGAGAGAGAAATTGGGAATTAATTGGTGAATTAAAAGGCCAGGGGTGCCCCTTCTTATATAGGCTCCCAGGGGGAGCCAACTTGCTAACCAGGCAATGTGGGACTAACCCCCACATGCCTAGTGCGGCTATGGAGGGTGCGCCGGCCCCCTAGTGGGCCCCTTGGCCCACTTGGGTCGGCCCCTCCTGGCCCCCACCGAATCCCCAAGGGGATTCCCCCCTCTTGGGCCTTCTTTCGACCAGAAGGCCCATTTAGGGAAATCAGCCTAAATATATTCGAAAATAAATATATAAAATCATATTTGCATATTAATTACACTAATTAATACAAACATAATATATATAATTTTTCCTAGCTCCGAAAACTCTTTCGGCGCTGCCCGATCTCCATCGGACCCCTCCCGGGACGCTCCCGGTGATCTCTTTCCTTTCCGGTTGTCTTGTCGAAACCCCTTAAGTGTGTTACCCTAGCGGTTCGATATAATAACAGGTATGACCAAGACTCCTCTATGATCAACGACTAACTCGTAGGCCTGGACCCCATGAATTAATCCCTGTGATATAACGAATGACTTTCATCTATCAAATCTGAACGCAAAGTCTTAAACCTTTTTCCATAGCGATACTTAGCATGTCCGAGTGTCGTTCTATAGATATCTCCATACCTAATCCCGACCTCGTTACCGACGACGCTATCTTCTACTCGTTCATGATCTCACGTCTCCGTGACCTAGTCACATGCTTGCAAGCTCATTAGACATGATCTCACCGAGTGGGCCCGAGAGTATCTATCCTGCTATGCGGACTGGCAAATCCCGCTCTTGACCCCTCGTCTCAACTACTCCTTTCCGATGCCCAAAAGTATCACCGTTATTGTCATACTATATAAGATACGACGTTTGGTGCGATCAAAGTATCTTCCAGGAATAACAATAAGAGTTGATCTCACGGTCAAAGGCGTAACGACTACGTCCTCAAAATCTGGGTATGTCCATCACATCGTTCTCCAACGAAATGACTCCCATTGCCGACCGGCGCCATGCCCCATGACCGGGAAACCTCGATCATCAATCGCGCAACGAAACTATCCTTAGTAGAGGCTACTAGGGACCTGGTTGTTTACGTATCACTCCCGTATTAATGTTTCCGCTTAATACGGTTCTAGCATGACACAAAAACCTATTATGAACAACCGAGATATGATAAAGAATACACTTTATTAATTGCCTCTAGGGCATATCTCCTTCAGTTGGAACCCTCCCGCTGGTCTGCACCCCCACCATCGACAACGTGGTTGTCTCCAAGACTCTCATCGATGGCGGAGCAGGCCTGAACGTTATCTCCATAGATGCGTTCGAAGCACTTCAAGTGCCCTACGAGAGGCTCATGCCCTCGAGGCCCTTCACGGGGGTCACCAGCGGCTCGATCGAGCCTCTAGGCCAGGTCAGGCTTGCCGTCACCTTCGGGAGCAAGGAAAATTACCGCACCGAGCACATCGATTTCGATGTAGCGCACATCGGCCTGTCGTACAATGCCATCCTCGGCTACCCCGCGCTCGCGAAGTTCATGGCCGTCACGCACCATGCCTACAACATGGTCAAGATCCCCGACAGCGCTGGCACGATCACCATTTGTGGGCATGTTCTGGACGCTACGCGCGCAGTTGAGACGGCCTACAAGACCGTCGCCATGGCATTCCCCGCAGAAGAGGACCTAGAGCCTCTCGAGAGACCCAAGAAGAAGAAGCAGTTGTTCTCCCAGGAGGCAGCTGCTACCAAGAAGGTCTCTCTGAGCTCCAGTAGCTCGGGGGCTGAAGGCTCGGGGGCTAGCGTCACCATTGGCGCCGCGCTGCCTCCCAAATAGGAAAGCGCGCTCGTCGCCTTCCTCCAGGCAAACTCTGACATGTTCGCGTGGACACCGTCAGATATGTCTGGTGTACCGAAGTAGGTGATCGAGCACCACTTAGCCGTGTGCCCAAACACGCGCCGCGTCAAGCAAAAATCAAGAAAGCAAGCCCCCGAGAAGCAAGCATTCATCGTCAAGGAGGTCGAGAAGCTCAAAGCAGCAAAAGTCGTTCGCGAAGTCGCGCATCCCACTTGGCTCTCCAACGGCGTGGTAGTCCCAAAGCCCGCCGGAGGAGGCCGCCTCTGCATCGACTACACTGATGTAAACAAGGCCTGCCCCAAAGACCCTTATCCCATGCCCAGAATTGACCAGAGTGTGGACTCCACGGCAGGCTGCGACCTCCTCTGCTTTCTTGATGCCTTCTCTGGTTACCACCAGATAAAGATGGCTAAGGAGGACGAGGAGAAGACGGCTTTCCTCACCCCGTGCGGTGTGTATTGCTACGTCTGCATGCCTTTCGGCCTAAAAAATGCCGGAGCCACTTTCCAGAGGTTGATGAGGATAGCCCTTGGCGGGCAAATGGGGCGGAACGCCGAAGCATATGTCGATGACATCATCGTGAAATCACGAGAGGGAAATACTCTCCTCGGAGACCTTGAAGAAACCTTCGCCAGCCTGCGCAAGGTGAACATCAAGCTCAACCCCGCCAAGTGCGTCTTTGGAGTGCCTTCAGGAAAATTGCTTGGGTTCCTCGTGTCTCATCAAGGCATAGAGGCAAACCCAGACAAAATCAAGGCCATAGAAGACATGCAACCTCCACGCAGTCTCAAGGACATGCAACGTCTGGCAGGCTGCATGGCTAGCTTGGGTCGATTCATCTCCAAGTTTGGCGAAAGAGCCCTGCCGTTCTTCAAGATCGTGAAGAGAACATACACTTTCAAGTGGACCCTTAAAGATGAAAAAGCTTTTGAGGATTTGAAGAAGTATCTGGCCAGCCCACCAGTAATGGTAGCCCCAAGGCATGGCGAGCACCTGAAGTTGTACTTATCAGCTACTCCGCAAACAACCAGTGATGTCCTTGTGGTGGAAAGAGAAGAGCCAGTACTCCACAAGAAGAGTGTGGCCACTCCAAAGAAGAAGCCCCCTGATAAGAAGCTCGACGAAAGGGCACCCTCACAAACCCGCCGCCAGGCCCAAATCCCCAAGAGGGGGCCGCCCCAAGTCCACCGCTGCAAGGAATTCATGCCGAGGAGCCTGAGGAGCCCCCTGAGGCCCACCCCCTCGAGGCACAGGGCAAGCCCCTTGAGGCCAACCCCCTCGAGGCACAGGGCAAGCCCCTTGAGGCCAACCCCCTCGAGGAACAGGGCAAGCCCCCTGAAGCAAACCCCCTCGAGGGACAAACTGAGCCACCTCGGGCAAAAGACGCCGAGGCTACAGGAACTACCATCGTCGAGCATCCAGTCTACTTCGTCAGCACAATACTGCGTGATGCTCGCAAGCGGTATACAATGCAGCAGAAGCTTCTCCTCGCACTCCTCATCGCCTCAAGAAAGCCGCGACACTACTTCCAAGGGCACCCCATCACAGTGGTCACCTCTTTTCCCCTGGAGCAAATACTGCGCAACCCAAACGCAACAGATCGTGTCGCAGGATGGAACATTGAGCTACAGCCATTCAATTTGCGTTTCGATACCACAAGGGTAATCAAAGGAAGAGCGCTGGCTGACTTCGTCGTCGAATGGACTGACCCAACCCCTGAAGAGCCTTTGGGAGAAGAGCAAGGGCCCTCTGGAGCCGCAATGCCCAGCCTCTGGACCATGAAGTTTGACGGAGCTTTCGCTTGTCGCCGCGGCGGGGCAGGCGTAGTACTGATCTCCCCCAAAGGCGACAAGTTGTATTACGCAGTCCAGCTGTGCTTCGGAATCGACAAGATATCCAACAATATCGCCGAGTATGAAGGCTTGCTTGCCGGCCTACGCGCCGCAATCGCCCTAGGCGTTAAGCATCTACTCATCAAGGGCGACTCCCAGCTGCTCGTCAACTTCTCTAACAAAAGCTACAAGCCTAAGGACGACCACATGGCCGCATACCTTGAAGAGGTCCGTAGGCTTGAGAAGAACTTCAGGGGAATGGAGCTCATGCACATCCCAAGAAAGGAAAACCAAGAGGCCGATGACATCGCCAAGCGCGCATCAAAGAGGCAAGCTCAGCCGCCAGGTGTCTTTGAAGAAAGGCTCGTCAAGACATCCATAAAGCAGCCCCAAGAGGCCCTGCCCGCAAGCACAGACGAAGCGCTCCCGCCACCACCTGCAAGCGGGGCTCCAGGCTGCGGGCCCCCTACAGGGGAGCGTCTATTGCTCACAGCGGTGCACAAGGAAACAGAATGGATCGACGAGATAAAAGATTACCTCCAAAAAGGGGTCCTTCCCGAGGAAGACGTTGAAGCGGAGCGAATCGCCCGCCAAGCGAAATCGTACCAAATCCTCGAAGGAATTCTCTATCGCAAGCGCCCAAACGGCGTCGCGCTCAAATGCGTCCCTCCTGAAGAAGGCAAACTGCTGATCAATGGCATCCACAGCGGGGAATGCGGCCACCATTCGTGCGCCCGCACCCTCACAGGCAAAGTCTTCAGGAGCGGCTTCTACTGGCCTCAAGCGCTTCAAGATGCAATGGACATCATTCAAACATGTGGAGCCTGCCCATTCCACGCCAAGCAAATCCACCAACCAGCGCTGGGGCTACAGACCATTCCGCTCTCGTGGCCGTTTGCGGTCTGGGGGCTGGACATCCTGGGACACTTCCCAACGGCGCAAGGTGGATATCGCTACCTCTTCGTGGCCATTGACAAGTTCACAAAATGGCCTGAAGTGGAGGCGACGCGCACAATCACAGCAGGCGCGGCGGTGAAATGCATCAGAGGCCTGGTCTGCCGCTTCAGAGTGCCTAACCGCATCATCACCGACAATGGCTCCCAATTCACTAGTGGCATCTTCAGAGCCTATTGTGAAAGAATGGGCATCAAGCTCTGCTTCGCCTCAGTCGCCCATCCGCAAAGCAACGAACAGGCTGAGCGCGCAAACGCAGATGTCCTCAAAGGCCTAAAGACCAGAACCTTCGATATCCTCAAGGGCCACGACAAGGGCTGGATCAATGAGCTCCCCTCGGTGCTCTGGTCCATCCGTACCACGTCACCCAAGCCCACTGGGGAAACACCGTTCGCCCTCGTCAATGGAGCCGAAGCAGTCCTCCGAACAGAGATGAAGCATGGATCCCCACGGGTCCTTGCCTTTAACGAGGACCAGCAAGAGGATCTCCACAACGACGACCTGCTTCTTCTTGAAGGGCTACGACGCCGCGCCGCCCTCCGGGCGGCCAAATACCAGCAGGACCTGAGACGCCACCACAGCCGCAACGTGCGCTCGCGCACCCTGGAGGCAGGTGATCTCGTCCTCAGGCGAATCCTCTCCAGGGAAGGCCTCCACAAGTTGTCCCCAATGTGGGAAGGTCCCTACAAGGTCACCCATGTAACGCCCCGGGATTTATCCCCTTTTTGTTTTTGCGAGTTTTCTTTTTTTTTGCATCGACATGGCATCACATTGCATCGCATTAATTTAATTGGTTGCATTTAAATTTATTTTTCCACAATTAAATTCAAATGCATTTTGAATTAATTAAAAATGTGTTATTTTCAAATCTTTTAAAATGTTAAAAACTAGTTTATTAAATTGTCTACGCAAAACTAAAAATATTTTGTAAAGGTTTCGTGTTCAAATTCCTTTTCGTTTTTGTTTTAAAAATAGAAAACAGAAAAGAATTAAAGGGAGAAAAATAAAAGCCCAAGCCCACCTAAGCAAACCCTAGGGTTTCCCTGGAAAATTGTTTCCCACCCCCCTGAAAAGTTGCAGCCACCCTCCTCCTTTTTCTGGAATTTTTGCAAAAGTCCTCCCACCCACTTTCTTTCTATTTTTCCCCTCCTTTTCTTTTCTTTTCTCTTTTTTTCTTTCCTTTCCTTTTTCTTCTTCCTCCTTCCTTCTCTCCAACCGCACGGGGAAAGGACTCCCGCATCGAGTCGTGCTCCTCTCGAGCCGGCCCGAGCACCCCGTCGCCTCCCTGCACCGGCCCCGCGCTGGCCCCGCGCGCTGCAGCGCCCACTGCTGCGCCGGCCGCACGCCCGAAGCCGCCCTGTGCGCCGCCTGCTCCGTCGGCGCCTCGCCGCCCCAGCCGCGGCCCGCGCGACGCCGCCGCGCGCCTCCCGCTCCTGCCGCTGCCCCGCGTATGCGCACGCCGCCTCGCTGCCGCCACCTCCTTCGTGTCGCCGCAGCCACCGCCTCTCGCGCCGTCGCCGCTTGCATCGCTGCGTCGCCCCCGGCCGCCGCGCGCCCCCGCGTCGCCCTCTGGCGCGCCTACGGCCGCCCGCGCCTCGCTGCCGCCGCCTACTCCGCGCCGCCCGCTCGCATCCTCCTGCCAAGCGCGCGCGCTCCCCACGCGCCCCCTCGGCCCCACGCCGCCGCAGCGCCCCCGCGCATGCCCTCCATGTCGCCGCCGCCGTGCGTTCCGCTCCGCGCCTCCGCTCCTTCCATCCGCCAGTTTCTCCGTCCGGTGGTGTCCCCGCATCCGCCGCTCGCAAGATGTTCGACGCAGTGTCCGCAAGACCCCGACGTCTTTTGTTGTCCGCATTTCTCCACCCTTCGAGGTGGTGCCCGCCCGTGCGCGCTTTCCTTCGGTGTCCTTTGTCGTGCTCCTCCGTGCCCGCGCCCGTCAACGGTGATGACCGAGTTCGACAATTTTGACCACTTCCACGACACCGACAAACCGCGATGCCCCGGTTCCACGACGGCTACTTCCCCGACATCGACTACTTCCTCTACGGACCGAAGACGTCGGTTTCGAACCCCATCTCTCCCGATCCAACGTGCGAACCCAAACCCTAACCCTATACCTATTTTATAAAATGCCATCTATCTTGTGCATATCGCATCATAATTGCATGTGTTGCATCTCTTGGGTTGCGGGTATAGCAAATCACCTAAATAATAATTATGGAATGTGAGGGGTAATAAATATATAATGCCCTATTCCATTTAATTTAATTAGATCACCCATGCCATGTGTTGCCATGCTAACCAACATTTAATATTCCTGATAAATAAATAACTTGCACCTAAATATTAATTGTCGGAATCCCGGTTCCGCTTAATTTGGATGAAGTGCATCTCGCATTGCATCTCGCCATGCCATGCATCATTCTCATATGGTCATGCTGGATCTTTTTCCGTAGTTATAAAATGCATCTTTCGCGCTTCCAGTGTTTGTTGCTTCTTCGCGGATACGACGTTGAGATGTGTGAGCAACGACAAGATCTGCTTCCATGCGGGATTCCAGGCAAGCAAAGTTTGCTTGTTTACCTATACATTGTCTTTCATTCCTGCCGTTGATCTCTGCTACCCTAGTATTCGATTCTTATCGCGATCCCATCACATGTTTATCCTGCAGCCCATACAGCTTTATCCCCACATCCCATCACCTGTTGTTTGTTTATCTGTTGGCCTTGCGAGTCGTAGCGCATGCTTAGAGTCGATTGTGCGAGTCGTCTGTTGGTCTTATGTTTCATCTGCTTAGTATGATAGATTGTTCTACTTTAATAAAATGCTATCTTGTATTGGGGTATTATAATTAAATGATAAGGCACCAGGCGGAAGGCCTTGCGAGGTGTTTTGTTCTGCTCAGTGTTGACCTAGGAACTTAGATTTTGTCCTCGGATCCAATTTTAAGCGCACTAACCACTTGTGGGAGGCCCTATGGAGCCCCCCTCGACTTTGAACGGATCTACAGCTTGTCCATGTGCCGCAAGTAGTTCGGGTTTTCCATTTGCTCATATCCATGTGCATGATGATGATGATTGATGAGAGGTTACTTGGTACGGGGGGTCATATAGGAGTGGTGCGCGCGAAGCGGACAGTTCCTACTGTGGTTTGAGCCGCATGGCGCGTGGACACAAACTAATGAGTCCGCAATTGAGATTCGGCCGGACTCTTGACGCGGGTAACAACTCATATGAGTGGCACTTGGACTTGCTGTAGTGAAGGAATAAGTCGTGTTGAGAAGCCCTGATGCTTGCTTGGGTTGATCATGCGAGTATGGGTACAGTAGTGCACCCCTGCAGGGTATAATCTTATCGATGAGCCGTGTCCACGGTTATGGACGACTTTGGTGATGATGCTGGCTAACAAGATCTAGACAACTTGCACCTAATTAATGTTAATTAAATTAATTAGTAATATATAATTACTTTCACAATAAATTATAATTAAAACTGTTCAACGTGTGAGTTTCCCGAATTGCTTCCTCATATTGTGTTGAGGGGGTGAATTCGAGAATGGGTTATAATTGGAGTTAGTTGTAGATGTTTACTTTATGCGCTCTCTTATCCCTCTCTAATTAGACGGAAGTTGTAGCGTGTCTCTCTAGGTTGCTAGGGCTGCTGCCGCTAAGTCCACCTACCCATATTTTGGGAGATGGTGTAGAAAGTAGGCAAGTCGGTTTTGCTTGCCAGGGAGTGCCCTGACCCTCTTTTGGGATGTGCTTTATGTGCAGTCAACAGGTTTGAAGTCTGACGACGTTAGCTTGGGAATCCCTCCGGCTTGGCTGGGCAGGGATATGACGCCATTGCTTATCTTCAGGAATCTTAGTCCAAATTGCTTCTTATCCGTAGTCGGATACTATTTTTGCTTCCGATGGCATTTGAATCTTTGTATTGTATCATTTGTATCTTGTCTCGTTCGAGTCGTTGTTGTAATGGGATCTTTGTTGTATTTGTGGATGTATCGGAACTGTTGTAATGTTATCACAATTCCACCCACATAATGCGCATGTTTCGGCATGCACATTATGTCTGGTGGGCGACCTAAAATCGTTATTATGCGGACTTTGGCGGGAACGCTTAAATCTACATAGTACCGATTTTAGGGCGTCACAACCCACATCGCCAGGCCTGGCGCGGCTCGCCTCGAGACGTAAGATGGCGTCCCCGTCAAGAATTCATGGAACATCATGCACCTACGCAAGTTCTACCCGCGATCATTGTCACGTTGAGACGTCAAGCGGAAGAGGCAGCCTACGGCTCAACCTCCAAGCATTTTCGTCTCTAGAGGTTAAAACGCTCACGGCTTAAACCTCCAAAACATGCTTTGTCTCCTAAGGGAACTATCGCAAACCGTGGTCATTGCCACGCCCGTGATCATTGTCACGTTGAGACTTCAAGCGGAAGAGGCAGCCTACGGCTCAACCTCCAAGCATTTTCGTCTCTAGAGGTTAAAACGCTCACGGCTTAAACCTCCAAAACATGCTTTGTCTCCTAAGGGAACAATCGCAAACCGTGGTCATTGCCACGCCCGTGATCATTGTCGCGTTGAGACTTCAAGCGGAAGAGGCAGCCTACGGCTCAACCTCCAAGCATTTTCGTCTCTAGAGGTTAAAACGCTCACGGCTTAAACCTTCAAAACATGCTTTGTTTACTAAGGGAACAAACGCAAACTGTGGTCATTGCCACGCCCGTGCTCATTGTCACGTCGAGACGTCAAGCGGAAGAGGCAGCCTACGGCTCAACCTCCAAGCATTTTCGTCTCTAGAGGTTAAAATGCTCACGACTTAAACCTCAAAAGCATGCTTTGTCTCCTAAGGGAACAAACGCAACCGTGGTCATTGCCACGCCCGTGATCATTGTCACGTCGAGACTCCTAGCGGAAGAGGCAGCCTACGGCTCAACCTCCAAGCGTCCTTGTCTCTAGAGGTTAAAAGCTAACGGCTTAAAGCTCCAAGCTCCAAAGGCTTCTCTCGAGGGCAAACCCTCCAAGCTCTCCATTTAACGAGCCACCTCAGGCCGTTGAGAGTCTCTGCCACCAATGGGTGGTCCCCATGCCTCGACATGGTCAAAACATTAACTCAGCAAACCCAAGCATAATGACTAAATTTCGTTCCTAAGTGAACTTAGCGCTTCGGTGCCGCTTTAAAATGTATTTGGTGAGTTTTATTTTTGCGCTACTATCTTGAAGTGTGCGCTTACATCTCTCCACATGCGTACCTCGCGAGCGGGGGCTGAGCACGGTGCCAGTGCCTCAAATGACACACCAGCAGCACTGCAAAACCCAAGGGTCCGAGCTCTGGCTGGAGGGCAAGATCCCACAAACACGCCATCTCTACAGAGGACCTTGGTACTTACTCTCCTCGCAAGGAACGCCTGAGGGGACCTATAAGCGCGCACGAGTCCCTTGAACCGTGTTCCAGCGTTTGGGTTCGCCCCTTTAACATCTGCAGGGAAAAATCCCCCCACAAGCCTGAAGAGGCATCCTGGAGCGACCCCTCAAGTGGGCAACCTCGCCAGGCGAAAAGCCTCTGGTGGGCGGAAACCTTGAGAAGCTAAGTCTCGCGCCCACGCCTCAAGAGCGTTTTCTCCCCCTAACGCATGTTTGCCCCTCAAGCGACTTCGCTTTCCCTTACGCTTCATGGACTACTCGCGCGTCTAAGGGGGGCACTTGAGCATCGCGACTCAGGGCTCTTACCTCTCCTAGGCCTAAACTCCCCCCGGCCTTGCAGAGTCATTGCTCCTGCATACCGAAGTGGCGGAGTCATGGCACGAAGAGATGGGACCTACCGACGCAGAGAACAAATATACATGAAGATGAGTCCAAAGAGACCTCACGGGGGGCAAACAAGCTCGAATTTGTAACATCCCAACATTTTATAATATTCAAAAATCACTAAAATTTAAAACTTTTCTTTTTATTAAAATAAAATATTAAATGCATAAGGAAACCAACTATGAAAGACTCCAAACTTATTGAAAGAGTTTAATATTCAAATGTCACAGTTTAAACATTTTATTATCCACTGTATTTCAAAAACCTGAAAATGTAATTTGAAAAATATTTTACAAACTACAATCCATTTTATTTTAAGTAAATAGTTTACTTATAAGTAATTGATTTCAACCACTTAGCCATATATATTCCTAAATTCATAAATTATTTAAAAATGGTGTTAGTTGCCAAAGGGTTTACATTCTCTCAACTAAGTTCAAAACATGGTGTTAAAATTTCAATTCTGTAATTTATAACTATAAACTTCATAGATTTAAATTAATGAATTAACCAAATAAACATTTCATTTGCTTAAATGAATTTCATTTATTTTCAAAGCATGAAATGATTAATATATTCTATATAAGGAAATGAATTAAATCTAAAAACTTTTCCAAAGTTGTTATGAAGTTTTCAAATGATTTATCATAATATAAAACTTAATGGTGCACAAAATAAAATGTAATTAAAACTTGAATCCATTATAATTTCTATTACTTTAAAAATATTGATATTATGTTATTCTACTCTTATGCCAAAATAAAGATGAATAATTACAGTAAAATGAGTTTTAATAACTCTATTTCAAACATATTTGAATGTGGGTATTTTACAAATTTTATTTAGTAAAAAGAAAATTTAATTAAGTTATAATTTCAAAATTGATATTAAGTATCAATTTTGTATTAAACCAACATTTCAAATTTATTAATTTTAAAAAGTTTTCAAAACATTCCCCCAACTGGTTTAACACAAAGATAATAATATTACAAATTTTTAGAAATTTATTTGACATCATTTGGAGTTATAAATCAAAAGATATAAATAAAATAGAAAAATCAGAAAAGAAAAAGAAAATACCTGTGACGTCATGCTGACGTCAGCCGACCTTCTTCAACCTCCGGCCGCGATTTCCGCCCTGATCCCTTTCCAAAATCCGGCGAGATGAGCGCAAGTTCTGTTCCCTCCTCCTGCCCTATAAAGCCCCCAACTCCTACCGCTACTTCCCCCCTCAAACCCTATTTGAATCGTGCCCCCAGGCCGTCCCCATAGCTCGCCGGAGAAGCCCCAGCGCCGCTGCCGTATTCCTTCGTTTTCGGCCAAGGTAGAACGCCCCCGAGTCCGAGACTGACCCCCTCTTCCTCCCCTCGCGGAACCGCACCCTCTTGACTTTTTCCCTGATTTTCTTTGCAACCGCAGCGAGGAGTTCTTGCACCCCCGAAGGTGGCCGGAGTCGCCGTGGCTTTGACCGAGCAGCTCTCCCTCCCCAGGACGAACGCGACCACGCCACCGTCTCCATCGAGTTCCCCACCTCGCCCCGCGCGTCGCCGTCGTTTTCCCGAGCCGGGGGGATCGCCGGAGCGACGAATCGGTCCACGCCCGAGGCCGCGCCGCCGTCTCCTTCGTCGCCGGCAGCCACCGCGCCGCCAGCTCGTGTCCATCGCTGTAAGCCATCCGATTGTTTTTCTACGGCCGAGATTAGATCTTGTTTTTGAACCGGTATGTTTAGATCTGGACCGTCAGATCTGGATCCAACGGTCCAGATCTGTTGACTTATTATCGGGGGGCTGCCACCCGGGTAGGGGCAGATCCCGGTATAATCCAGTAAGGTACCAACAGTACTTGACCTTTGGCGACAGCAAGGGACAACTCCTGGTGTGCTGAAAGGGCAGCTTAACCCTTGGGCACTGGAAGAGCGCAAAGTGCCTCCTGGCAGCCACAAGGGTCAGCTCTGGCAGCTATAAATAGACACCCCCGGCCCTCACAATCGCAGCACAAGCATGAGCGGATGGTTCCTCTAAGAACTAGCTTCTCGAAGATGTCTTTGCTGATAGGCTAAGACATCTTCGGGAGGCTAGGCCTAGAGATACTCATCCTGAGACGAGCTCGGACGAATCCGGAAAGGGTCCCGAGTCTCGGAGTCCGGGGAGACTCCCGGATGGAGATGTACTCGGCTTTACCGGATAGGTAGTCCGGGTAAGTATTAACCGGAATGCATGTCTCGGTTTTGATCTTATGCCGAAGAGGCTCACAGTGGCAAGCGAGGAGGTAGCCGGCGTAAGGGCTTCCGGTAGGCCGTCAACGGTCCGTAGCAGGCTTCCCCGTCTATTGCAGGGAGAAGTACCATTCCGCCTGACACGGAAGCATGGTCACCTCCCGCCTGACACGGAAGCATGGTCACTTCCCGCCTGACACGGGAGCGCGTCAGCCGGTACGATCGTGGTACGACAAGACCTGACATGCCTAGCCCGGCAATCCGGAAAAGGCTATCCGGGATGGGCAAAGACATGTCTTGTCTCTGACAAGGGGACAATGATGATGCAGGACGGCGCCTGCCGTCCTTAACGAGATGATGACGAAGGGGATACACCGGATAGCCCGGCGACAAGGTTGCACTAGCCGGTGACGGCATGCCGGCTAGGCCTGTCCGGTGGGGCCAAGCCAAGTTAGGGTTTCCGGCCCTCCTGGCCGGAGCTCTATAAAAGGCGCCATAACTTCTCCTGAGAGAGAGAGACCAACTTCAGAGCCAAAGCTATAGTCACATTTATTCTTAGAGCGTTTATTCCTTCTCACCTTGAGTTCATCTAGTTCTTTGTACTCCTTCCTTTGAGAGATCTTGTAGCAAGTTGTAGTCCTTATACCACCAATATATAGAGAGGAAAGGCAGGAGTAGGGGTGTTAC
The DNA here is from genome assembly GCA_026929855.1 of Poa annua. Taxonomy (NCBI): domain Eukaryota; kingdom Viridiplantae; phylum Streptophyta; class Magnoliopsida; order Poales; family Poaceae; genus Poa; species Poa annua. The sequence continues at coordinate 71,985,303 of CM049432.1, read as the reverse complement.
CTCCTCACGAGGGCCCTGAACCTGGGTATATCGTGTGCGTGCTGTGTGCCTTCGTGCGTTTGTTTGTGTTTGTTAGATCTTCCCCTTCGCACTTTGATCTTATTCCTTGTTTTTGGGAGATCTCGGTTTTACCGGGATCCTCCCCGTGTGAGCTCTTCAGCTCGCTATCCCTCACCGGATCCACCAACGCCCATCGGCCCCACAAATTAGCCATCCTATGGCATCTGCCGTGACACCACCACGACAGTTGGCGCCCACCGTGGGGCAGACAGAGGCGTTGGCTGGTGTACACATCCGGACGGGCTCCCCCGTTCATTTCGACGTCCGGGTTCTCTATGGCCTAGTCGTAAGGCTAGGGGAGATGGACTTCGTCTGCGACAACGCAGAGTGCTTCCGGAACAGACCGTTTCCGGTGAACGGGTGTCTCATTGACTTTGGTGGTTTCACCACCTACGTGGCCACCGAGATTGTCTGTAGCTACCCGGACGTGGTCCTGGAAGCTGAGGACCCTCCCATGCTCTGCGCTGCTCGGGGTCTGCGTGCCGGTCGCCCCCCGAGTTCCATCGCAGTGATGATGGTCGGGGCAACCGAGGAGGAGTATCAAGACGCTGACGGCGATACCGACGGCCACCCCCGTTTGGCGAAACCCCCGCAGGAGAGGCCTGCAGCACGAGATGGTGATCCGCAGTCATCCCAGCCGCGACGTCGTCCGGATCCCTCTCGGGACTCGTGGCCAAGTTGGCTGTACCGGTAGCTGCCGGAGCAGATGCCCAGGCCACTTCGGCTGAGTTAGAGGAGCAGCGGAAGTTGCTACTCGCTGAAGCACAGGAGATCGCCGAGATCCGCCGCGAGCTCAGCGCTAGCCTCCGGGAGTACAATGCAGCTCACGGATTCCCTAAGATAGACTCCCGGGAGAAGCGCATTGCAGATCTGCGCAAGAAAGGAAGAATGGTGAATGAGGAGCTGGCTGGTGGAGCCACCAACAGTAACACTGGAAGTCGGATTTCAGCAGGGAAGCCGGTGTACAGCTCACCGGCGAAAACCCTTAGGGCCGCCGAAGCCGCCATGGCCGAGTTGGTGGGGTTATCCGGTGAAGCCCTGCGCAAGCAGCAGGAGAGGGTAAACGAGTTGGTGATTGAAGCCAATCGTCAGAATCTGGCCTTCAAGAAGAAGAACCCCGGGGCAGGATCCCAGGTGCACTCAGCCAGACCCAACAGCCAGAAGTCGTATGGGGAGGCCTCTTCCCCGCATCCGAGCAGAAGCAAGAGCAAGAGCAAGAGCCGGAGCCGGAGTCGAGGTTCCGGGGAGAACAAGCAGCTACAGACCTATGATCCGGCCTTCGCCGGTATCCAGCAAGCCGGGCAGGCCGGACAACGTAACTCGGGACAGGCGGGAAGTACCCGTGGGGATGGTAACCTGGGTGTAGGAAACAATAACCCGGTTGGCCGTGGTAATCCACCCCGGAATCCTCCTCACGTTCAGGGAAACCCGCAGAGGGAGGTTGTCTCCGTTCCCCAGCAGGCCCTGGTCCCTGCGCAAGACAGGCTCAACGATGGCAACTCGAGGTTGCAGCAGCTCGGATATCAGCCAGACGAGAACCCCTTGGGATCTCGGATAGGAACCAGGCAGCTGAACCCGGCAGACGCCAGATTCCGGCTCGACCGGATTCACCAATCCGAGTTGGTGGAAGAGCAAGGACCTCCGGGACCTGCCTGCTTTGGACCTCGGATCATGCGGGAACCTCCTGTTCGGAACTTTCAGCTCAACCGAGGTGCCAAGACCTATGACGGTAGCAAGAAGCCGGAGGACTGGCTAACCGACTATGTAACTGCAGTAAGCATAGCCGGTGGAAACAGACGATGGGCGGTACGCTATGTACCGCAGATGTTGGAGGGACCAGCCCGGATCTGGTTGAACAATCTGAGAACTGGCAGTATAGACTGCTGGTTAGACTTTGAAGAGGCATTCATCAGCAACTTCACCAGCACGTACAAAAGGCCCAACAGGCCTCAGCAGCTCGCCATCTGTAGGCAGAGGAGCAATGAGACAGACCGGGAGTACCTTACCCGGTGGAGCAATATTCGCAACTCTTGCGAAGGGGTGGTGGAGGCACAGGCCATCTCCTGGTTTGCGCAAGGATGCCGACATGGCTCTATGCTGTGGCAGAAATTGCAGAGAAAGATGCCAACAACCTTGGCAGAAACCATGCGCATCGCCGATACCTACACGCTTGGAGATCCCATGCAACCCCTGGTGGATGTCGGTGACTCCAACAGGAGGAATGCGGGGCCTCAGCGTTCGGGACCGAGCAGGAGCCATGATCGCCAGGAGTTCGGCCACAAGAGGAATCAGCCCGAGTACCACCATGCCGCGCAGCATGTCGCAGCGGTGACCCGGGAGCAGGAGGATGCCGGCAACAGCCAGCGTCAAAAGACAAGTGGCCCGGCTTGGGGTCAGAGTCAGGAGGTGCAAAAGACCTGGGTGGAGCAGAAGAAGCCCCTGACGTATGAGGAAATGCTGAACAAGCCGTGCTGCTACCACACTCTGGAGGCCAACAAGCCCGCAAACCATTCTACTCGTCAGTGCAGCTGGTATCAGCGCACGTTGCAGGAGGGCAGCTCGGGAGCTGTTCGGCAGAATGCTCCGGCATCTCGGCCCCATATCCCGAGACCCCCGCCTCCGACATCGGGGGCCAATGCTGTGCGACTTCCCCCTCCTCCGAGAGGACCCCCGCCTCGCCCAGTGAATGTGGTGCATACCCGGAATGACAACGGTAACCAAGCCGGACACCAGCAGAGCAACTACCGGGAGGCTCATCAGAGCTATGTGGTCTTTGTGACCGAACCCACTGACCGAAAGAGTGTGCGGCAGCGTGCACTGGAGGTGAATGCTGTGATCCCGGCGGTGCCCAAGTTCTTGCACTGGTCCGAGATGGAGATCACCTGGAGCCGGAAGGATCACCCCCGAGTTATGCCTAAGCCGGGGGCGTATGCCTTGGTGGTGGACCCAACTTTTGTAGGACCCAACCTCAACGTCCGCTTCAGCCGGGTTCTGATTGACAATGGCAGTGCCATTAACATCATGTACAAGGACACGATGCTGAAGCTGGGAGTGTCTATGAACACCCTGCTGCCTACCGAGACAACCTTCCACGGCATTGTGCCCGGAGTCTCTTGCTCGCCCATGGGAAAGATCTGGGTGGAGGTGCTATTCGGAACTCGGGAGAACTGCCGAACCGAGAGCTTGGAATTCGAGGTCGTGGACCTCGAGAGCCCGTATCACGCATTGATCGGCAGACCGGCCCTCGCCAAGTTCATGATCTCGACTCATGTGGGCTACCTCAAGATGAAGATGCCGGGACCTAACGGTGTAATCACCATCTCGGGAGACCACAAACGCTCCATGGAGTGTGCCTCGGCGGGGTCGTGCTTGGCTGAGTCTCTGGTGATCGCGGAAGAAAAGAAGAGAATCCAGCAGGTGGTGGCAATGGCCAAGACCTCCCAACTCGGAATGCCCGGGATGGTGAACCCGGAGCAGGGGGCATCATTTCCGCCCCCCAAGGAGACCAAAAAGGTGTGTGTGGACCCCAACAACCCGGAGCGCCAAGTTATCATTGGCAGCAACCTGGACAGCAAATAGGAAGGCGAGCTCGTCGACTTCCTCCGTGTGAATCGGGATGCCTTTGCGTGGTCGAGTGACGATCTGCAAGGCGTCCCGAGGGAGTTGGCTGAGCACTCTCTGTTTGTTAGACCGGATGCGAAGCCGGTGAAGCAACCGACTAGGCGACTCTCGGATGAGAGAAGAGCTGCTGTCATGGAGCATCTGGCTATACTGCTGGCGGCTGGATTCATAATGGAGGTGCTGCACCCGGATTGGATTTCGAATCCGGTCCTGGTGGAGAAGAAGAAAGATGATCCCCTCCTGCTTAAGGTGTGGCGCATGTGCATCGACTTCCCCAACCTCAACAAAGCATGCCCGAAGGACCCCTTTCCGCTGCCCCGGATAGATCAAGTAATAGATTCCACTGCCGGGAGTGAGCTTTTAACTTTTCTAGATGCTTATTCTGGTTTTCACCAGATACCTTTGAACCCGGATGATCAATTGAAAACTGCTTTCATTACCCTTATGGGGCTTATTGCTATCGTGTTATGACTTTCGGTTTGAGGAATGCTGGTGCTACATACCAGAGATGCATGCAGAAATGCTTGCATGACCAGATAGGCCGAAATGCCGAGGTCTATGTCGATGACATAGTCATAAAAACAAAAGAAAAAGCCTCATTAATAGATGATCTGAGGGAAACATTTAAGAACCTAAGAAGATTCCGGATGAGGTTGAACCAAGATAAGTGCACATTTGGTGTTCCGGCAGGAAAATTACTCGGTTTCCTCATCTCAAGCCGAGTAATCGAGGTCAACCCGGGTAAAATTCGCGCTATTGAGAGCATGAAGTTGCCCGTGCGACTCAAGGATGTGCAGAAGTTTACCGGGTGTCTCGCATCCTTAAGTCGGTTTGTGAGCCGACTTGGGGAGAAAGCCTTGCCTCTGTATCAACTGATGAAGAAGAGCAAGACATTTGTTTGGACCACGCAAGCCGATGCGGCGTTCAACGATCTGAAGAGAATGCTCTCAACAACACCTGTGTTGGCATCCCCGTTACCCAAGGAACCTATGCTGATGTATATTGCCGCAACCAACCGGGTAGTCAGTGTGGCGATGGTAGTAGAAAGGGAAGAAGGGGGCAAGCTGATACAGAGGCCGGTGTATTACCTCAGTGAGGTGATCTCGGAATCCAAGAAGAACTACCCACACTACCAGAAGATGGCATATGGGGTGTACATGGCAGTGACCAAGCTCAAGCACTACTTTCAGGAACACTCGATCACAGTGGTATGCGAAGCTCCTCTCGCCGAGATCATCGGTTGCAAGGATGCTAGCGGCCGGGTAGCCAAATGGGCCATCCAGTTGTCTCCGTACGCTCCGGCATACGAGAGACGAGATGCCATCAAGTCGCAGGCGCTGCCGGACTTTTTGGTAGACTGGGCCAAGATGCAGTATGAACCTCCGGTGCCGGATTACAATTTCTGGAGGATGCATTTCGATGGCTCGAAGGCTAAGATCGGATTGGGTGCCGGAGTGGTCCTTACTTCCCCAAAGCAAGATGTACTGAAGTATGTGCTGCAGATCCATTTTCGGGCATCCAACAATGTCGCAGAATATGAGGCCTTGGTTCATGGACTGAACGTCGCCAAGGAGATCGGCATCCGCCGGATAGAGTGCTTTGGTGACTCGGACCTCGTAGTACAACAGGTGTCGGGGAATTGGGATGCCCTGGATGCAAACATGGCCTTGTACAGGTTTCATGTGCAGAAAATTTCTGGATTTTTTGAAGGATGCGAGTTCAAGCACATACCCAGAGGAGAAAACGAGGCAGCGGATGTCTTGTCCAAGCTAGGATCATCCCGGGATGCAATCCCACCCGGAATAGCTCTGGAGCATTTGAGGAAGCCATCTATCCAACCCTCACCCGAATCGGATTCTATCTTCATCCCGAAGGAACCTGGTGCAGATGCAGTACCCATGGAAGTAGATGTCGGAAGCATCACATCGAACCCGGGGACTGCGGCACAATGCTCGGAGAGGCAAAGAAAGATGATGATAGAGGTGATGTCGGCAGAGCCAATGGACATAGACGCTCCCTTGTTCCCGGTTAGACCTGTCCCGGGATGGGCACAACCCATTATGGCTTACATCTTGGAAGGAACTCTCCCAGAGAATAAAGTGGAAGCCCGGCAAATACTGCGAAGATCAAAAGCATACGCTGTCATCAATCAAGAACTGTACAAGAGGAGTGTCACTGAGGTACTCCAGAGGTGTGTGGAACCGGCAGAGGGACAAGAAATGCTGGTGGAAATACATCAAGGGGAGTGCGGACATCATGCATCATCCCGGGCCCTGGTGGCAAAGGTGTTCCGGCATGGGTTCTACTGGCCCACTGCGCTGAAGCAAGCAGAAGATATCGTCCGGAAGTGTGGAGGATGCCAGAGATTTGCTCACCGGATACACATGCCGGCGTCGGCACTGAAAACAATCCCCATCACTTGGCCATTCGCAGTATGGTGTTTGGATATGGTCGGGCAATTCAAGCCGACAAGAGGCAATATGACACATATACTGGTGATGGTGGACAAATTCACTAAGTGGATAGAGGTCAAGCCAATCCGGAAGTGCGATGGACACACCGCTGTGCAATTCCTGAAAGACATCATCTTGAGATACGGATACCCACACAGCATTATCACAGATAATGGAACAAACTTTGCTGTGGGGGAATTCGCTCGATTTTGTGCTGAGAAGGGAATCCGGCTGGATGTAGCATCAGTTGCACACCCGGAAGCAAATGGGCAAGTCGAGAGAGCAAATGCCTTAATCTTGGCCGGCATCAAAGCTCGTTTGATCGAACCACTATTGAGAACTCCGGGATGCTGGATAGAGGAGTTACCGGCAGTTCTATGGGGTCTCCGGACTACACCGAATAGATCTACTGGGCACACGCCATTTTTCATGGTATACGGTGATGAGGCAGTACTCCCGACCGACATACAGTATGACTCCCCGAGAATAACAATGTTCACCGAGACTGAGGCAAAGGAGGCCCGAGAAGATGATGTTGATTTACTCGAAGAGGCAAGAGAGTTGGCACTCTCTCGGTCTGCAATTTACCAGCAAAATCTCCGTCGCTATCATAGCCGGAAAGTACACCCGAGGGTGTTCCGAGAGGGAAATCTGGTGCTGAGGCTCATCCAACGCACGGCTGGAATGCATAAATTGTCACCTCCATGGGAGGGACCTTTCGTGATAAGCAGGGCGTTGCACAATGATTCTTATTACCTTGTAGATGCACAGGAGGCTAGGAAAGGTGTAACGGACAAATCCGGTGAGGAAACCGAGCGCCCATGGAATGTAGCTCTACTTCGCCCCTTTTACACGTAAAAGGTTCAGTGTATGTTGTATCTCAATTTCCAGTATTAATGAAAGTAAGGCACCCCGGGAGGAACCCGGGGACTGCCTGGTTATGAGCTTGTCTTGTTGTTATTTTTGTCAAATTCATTTACTATTTTTTACTGGCATCTCGGGAAGGAACCCGGGGACTGCCGGATAACTGTTCTCTACTTTTCTTTTGTATGCCGGGAAAGTTCCGAGTTCGACTCTCAAAGTCAAAGTAATGTATGTCATGTGAAATCATCTTGTGACTCGACTGACGAACGCCGAAATGGTAGTCAAGAGCAAAGAGAGGGAAGGTGGGAAACACGAAAACGGTCTCGGGGACTCGGAGCAGGAACTTATCCGGCATACCTGTTTTTTATTAACTTAGTTGCTTTTTATGTCGGGAATTCGGTTAGTAGGAACTCGGATTGTTTTAAGTAATGTGTGCCGTATGAGGAGTTTTGTGACTCGACTGTCGAACGCCGAAATGGTAGACAAGAGCAGAAATTACCTAAGTACGGTAAACATGAAAGGCAATTTGGGAACTCAAAGCAGAATAAATTGACATAAGTGGTTCGAGTAAGTAGTTCAGTACGGAGCGAAAATAGTATAAGTGTATATTACACATGGCACCCGGCATCCCGGGGATTTAACGAGTCTACTCTTAGTTTTTCAAGCGGTAGGGGAAGTCGGCTTCTCGACGGAGACCTCGGGAGCAGCAGCCTCGGGAGCAGCAGCAGCAGCAGCAGGAGCAGCAGCGGGAGGGACTTCGGCTTCAGTTCCGGCAGCACTACTCGGGGCCTCGGGACGCACCTCGATCTCGGGGGCCTCGGGTCTTGGCGAAGTCGCTGCGTCCCGAGGAACCACCTTCTCGGGCGCGGCACCGGAAGCAGCGTCATCTCCTTCCGGGGCCTCGTCTTCCGCGTCGCCTCTCGCGCCGCTTTCTTCGTCGTCCTCGTAATCTGATTCCGAGTCGGAAGGAAGGACGCTAGAGGTGAAGGCGCGGATGCTTGCCCACGTAGCGATGCGGTGCGACACCTCTTGTCGGCGCTGGACCTTTTCCGGATCGGTGACCCACGGAGAAACCGTCCGCAGGCGCAGGATCGCCCCCAGATCAAGACCTTCGTACCAGCTAAGTACTTGGGTCAAGACCTGGTCGGCGCCAGCCCGCGCACCGGAACGTTTCCAGGCGTGGATGCGCCTCCCGGCACCCCGAAGTGCGCTCGCGAGCTCGGGAATCGAGAGCGTCCACCGGATACTCGGCCACAGTGCGCCGTGAACGTGGACCGCAGCGCTGAGCAGATCCGTCCCGATAGACCGGAGAGGTACTATCCGGGCCTTCAGGGCGATGAGGTGATCCTCGATGTCCCAGGCATCCGAAATGGGACCCTTCCCGGCGCGCTTCTCTCGGGAGGCGGCAACGGCAAGGGCGGCAGCCTCGCGGGAGTGCTCGAACTCTCCTTTAAAAAGAAGAGCTGTCAAACGACTAAGTCATAAGAGTAACAGCAAGAAAGAAAGCAGAGAGAAGACAAGAGGGATGTCGGTCCACTTACTGTTCAGATCCCGGTTCAATACTGTGAGCTCCGAGAGCCAAGTATCAGACCGGGACCGGAGAAGAGCAAGCTCAGTCTCGGCAGTGTGCGCATGCTCCTCGGACTGGTCCAAGGTCTCTTTCTACTTCTTGGTCGCCTCGATGAAGCGCGTCTTCATGTCGGCCATAGCAGCCTTGACCTTTTCGAGCTCGCCGTTGAGCCGCGCGATCTCGGCTTGCGCGGTGGCAAGTGTAGTTTTCTGGTCAACCGAGACCTTGCGCGCGGCGTCGCGCTCCTCCCGCAGGCGTCCTTCGGATTTCTTGGACTGACCGAGATCAGCAAGAACCCGGTTGAAGATGTTGCGGCGTTTCTGGCTGCACTCCTAAAATCAAGACAAAGAAGGAGTTAGTCGGGAAAGGATGTAAGGAACCCGGTTGGGAGGATCTCGGGGACTCGGTGTCCGAGTCCTGCAACTTTCTCTAAGATTGGAACCTAGTGATCTGCTATTCGGTGGAATCTAGAGCACTAAGCACCAATCTCGGGGACTAGTGGTGGTGGAAGGAACAAGTATTTTTTGATAAAAGAAAGAGAACAAGCTTACCTCGGTCACCCGAGTAACAACCAGCGCGGCCACCTGGAGAGCATGCAGGGCTTGAGCGTTGCGGCTTGGGCCTGCAGCGTGCAAGTCTCCGGCAGTCTCGGAGGCGTCGGCGGCAAGCCAGGCCTGGTTGTATTCGTCAACAACCTGTATGCCGGAGCCGCCGGCAGCACGAGTAGCAGGAGCGTCACGGGATCCTGAAGGTACAAAGGAACTGACGGTTGCTCGCAACATCCGCAAGGCAGCAGTAGGGATCTCGGCGGGAGGCGGTGGTAACGACGAAAACGTACCCGTGCGCAGCACCAAGTCACGGGCCAAGGATGTCGGGGCAGCTGCAGGCGGGGCAGAGGGTGTTTTCTGTCCGGCAACATTGGCGCGAGACTTCACGGGAGGTTGATCAGCTGGCCGGGAGGAGGCTGTGGGCTGCTTCTCCGGGATGGCCTTGGTCGCGGCTGGCCGAGAGGGGCCGCTTGCCGCAGGTTGCCGGCGAGGGCTAAGAATCTCTGCCTCAAGCCCGGGCACCCGGCGCGGACTCTCCGGAAGAAGAACTTCTCCCGAGGTGGTCGTGGCCTGCACCGGGGTCTCCTCGATCACCGGATGTGCATCCGGGGTCGCAACGGTAGCCGGTGCGGCACCGGAGGCGGCAGGCTCACTTCCTCGAGTAGAGGGGCGAGGAGGTGAAGGAGAAGCCCGAGCCGGGCTAGGAGTCCGAGTCCCGGGAGGAGGAGGAACAGCAGGTGACGGGAGCTCGAGTGCATCCCTGAAAGGAAGTGTCTTAGTAATAGTTGTGGAGAAAACAAAGTCAGATAACATAAGGCAAGGAAAACATACCCGGAATCCACAATGGGAGGACCCCTTTTCTGGCGCCGAGCAGGCTTCTCGGTCGTTTGCTTACTCGGTTTGCTCCTCTTGGGGGGGTTGCCGGGGTTATCGGCCCCCTCGGTGTCGGAAGCCGCGCGCTTCCGGCTCTCGGCACGTTTGGTCCCGGTTGTCGGTTTCGGAACCACTGCTGAGGCCCAATTCAGAGGGAGAGCGTCAATAACATCGAGAATCTGGCAGTCAATCTCATCCTCATCATCCGAAGAAATGAAAACTGCCTCTAGGGTCGAAGGTTTACCCGGGGCAGCAGCCTTGACGAAAGGAATGGCGAGATGGTCCTCGCCGTCGGGGTCCTCTCTCGGCATCACGTCCGGTCTCGGGAAGTTCGGCGCGTAATTCCCGTTGGCGTGGACAGCGTCTTCTTCGAGTTGACGCTCGAACAGCTGCGCAAACAGATTAGGCCGTGTCGGTGTCCAGGTAAACGCATGTACGAAGGCGAATGCACAAAAGACAGATATGAGCACCTGGTCGCATGGTTTTTTCCGGGATCCCCCAATGACACCCCAAGAGTAGTCATCCGTCATCTCCGTCCGGGCAATAGCTCGAACGCGACGGACGACCCCGGCGTGATCTAGCCCAAAGATACTGGTCCTAGTGGGGTCATAGTTCCCAGCCATGTGGCACATCTTGTGCACTCGGTTTTGAAGGGGGCAGACCCGGCGAACGATGAAGCAACGCAGAAGATCATCCCCGGTCATCTTCTCATTTAGCACGTTCAGAACGTCGTGCATGCAATTGACCTCGTCATTATCGGGAAGCTGCTTCCAGAGACGGAATTCGCGCGGAGGACCAATAACGAACTCCGGCAGATTGATGAAGTCCGGATTCGAGGATCCCGGACCGTCTCCCGAGTGCTCCCGGTTCTTCACGTAGAAGAAGCTGCGCTGCCACTTCCGGCAGGACTCTAGTCCCTTGACTATAGGGAATCCGGAGTCCGCGCGAGGGATGATGGTGGCCGCTCCGCAATCGACTAAGTCTTTTATTTTCTTATCCGGATTGGGGATGGCTTGGCGGCGAAGATGAAATACTTGGCCCAGAGATCCAAAAATGGCCATATGCCGAGGTATGCCTCCGCGTAGGTGGTGAAGACCGAGAGCATCATAATCGCGTTGGCGGGAAGATGGTGAGGTTGGAGGTCGTAGGTGTCGAGGAAGTCGCGGAAGAAGGGGCTAGCCGGAAGCCCAAACCCACGCTCGAAGTGCGCGAGGAATACCACGTATTCCCCGGGTTGGGGTTCCGGTGCAACCTCCCCCTCCGGGAGACGGCTCTCGACTTCCGGAGGAATCCGGTGAGTCCGATACAGCCAGTCCAGATCTGACTGCTTGGTCTCGGACCCATCCCAGCATCCCCGGGTACGTTCTTCGCCCATGTCGGAGAAGTATGCAGGGGTATCCGAGCTACTCTGCAGGCGCAGTGGCGGTTAGTCGGAGTTAGTCTACCGGAAACTAGGATGCCGGAGTACAAACTGCTAAACACTACCGGGTTCCTGGGAAACAAGATCTACCGTGTGCTAAATAATCAAGACAAAAGGGAGGAAAAAAGGCTCGCGCTAGGCTCGGGCGAGGCGCAATGCAAGTGAAGGATCTGCATCCTACCGCGACGGTACAACACCGCCGTGCGCCTCGTGCGCGCCGCCCAGGTTGTGCTCACCGGCGGCGGCTCTACCGGACTTGCGCTATGGCACGGCCGGGGTCGGGCGGTTGCTCTACCTAAGAAAATCATCGGAGCGGAGAAGAGGAACTTACCGGAGAAGAGAAGGTCGGCGAGGGCGACGGTGTCCGGGCTCCGGCGAACGGAGAGGGCGACGGTGTCCGAGCTCCGGCGAACGGCGGCAAATGCAGCGGCAGCGGGGCGCTCGAGACGGCGAGGGAGGAAAATGCGAAGGAGAGGAAGAAGGAGGGGAAACCGTTCCGGTCCCCTATTTATGGGGGGGGGGGGATTCCGGAGCGGTTTCCGATTTTCCCGCCCACGATCTCCACGATCGTGGGTGGGATCTGTTTTGTGCCGCGAGCCACGTGGCACTATCCGGAGCGCCCGATCCGGCCACACCGAGGGCCACACGGCCCCAACGGTTGGATTCCGGATCGGCTGCGGCTCCCCTGCGCGGGAACCCAAGCGACGGCGTGCTCGCGCAGGAGCACTCGAGTGCGTCTCTGCTCAGACGGGACGTCGGGTGGGCCCTGGCTCACTGCCTCGAATTCATCAGGAGGCCAACGGTCGAGATTCACGGAGGAAGGTGTTATCCGGTTGCAGGCTTCGCCTCCCGGTAAACATAGTCTTAGTAAGAAGGTCTCGGAAGAACCGACTTCGGCAGAAAGGGAAAGGCTGGTGGCATGTGTTCTCGGAAGATTGTTGTTGTTTAAAGCTGATCCCGCACATCATCCGAGGTCGCTGTACAGCACCAGCTTCGGGGACTAGTGTCGGGGGGCTGCCACCCGGGTAGGGGCAGATCCCGGTATAATCCAGTAAGGTACCAACAGTACTTGACCTTTGGCGACAGCAAGGGACAACTCCTGGTGTGCTGAAAGGGCAGCTTAACCCTTGGGCACTGGAAGAGGGCAAAGTGCCTCCTGGCAGCCACAAGGGTCAGCTCTGGCAGCTATAAATAGACACCCCCGGCCCTCACAATCGCAGCACAAGCATGAGCGGATGGTTCCTCTAAGAACTAGCTTCTCGAAGATGTCTTTGCTGATAGGCTAAGACATCTTCGGGAGGCTAGGCCTAGAGATACTCATCCTGAGACGAGCTCGGACGAATCCGGAAAGGGTCCCGAGTCTCGGAGTCCCGGGAGACTCCCGGATGGAGATGTACTCGACTTTACCGGATAGGTAGTCCGGGTAAGTATTAACCGGAATGCATGTCTCGGTTTTGATCTTATGCCGAAGAGGCTCACAGTGGCAAGCGAGGAGGTAGCCGGCGTAAGGGCTTCCGGTAGGCCGTCAACGGTCCATAGCAGGCTTCCCCGTCTATTGCGGGGAGAAGTACCATTCCGCCTGACACGGAAGCATGGTCACCTCCCGCCTGACACGGAAGCATGGTCACTTCCCGCCTGACACGGGAGCGCGTCAGCCGGTACGATCATGGTACGACAAGACCTGACATGCCTAGCCCGGCAATCCGGAAAAGGCTATCCGGGATGGGCAAAGACATGTCTTGTCTCTGACAAGGGGACAATGATGATGCAGGACGGCGCCTGCCGTCCTTAACGAGATGATGAAGATGGGGCTACACCGGATAGCCCGGCGACAAGGTCGCACTAGCCGGTGACGGCATGCCGGCTAGGCCTGTCCGGTGGGGCCAAGCCAAGTTAGGGTTTCCGGCCCTCCTGGCCGGAGCTCTATAAAAGGCGCCATAACTGCTCCTGAGAGAGAGAGACCAACTTCAGAGCCAAAGCTATAGTCACATTTATTCTTAGAGCGTTTATTCCTTCTCACCTTGAGTTCATCTAGTTCTTTGTACTCCTTCCTTTGAGAGATCTTGTAGCAAGTTGTAGTCCTTATACCACCAATATATAGAGAGGAAAGGCAGGAGTAGGGGTGTTACCTCCTCACGAGGGCCCTGAACCTGGGTATATCGTGTGCGTGCTGTGTGCCTTCGTGCGTTTGTTTGTGTTTGTTAGATCTTCCCCTTCGCACTTTGATCTTATTCCTTGTTCTTGGGAGATCTCGGTTTTACCGGGATCCTCCCCGTGTGAGCTCTTCAGCTCGCTATCCCTCCCCGGATCCACCAACGCCCATCGGCCCCACAAATTAGCCATCCTATGGCATCTGCCGTGACACCACCACGACACTTATCCACATCAGATCCAGTCAGCACTGACGTGGCGTGCACAGTCAGCGCCAGCGTGTAATTCTTTTTCTCTTTTAAATTTAATTGGAAGTTTTGCAGATTAGTCGCTGTAATTAAAACATCTATAACTTTTTAACCACTTATCCAAATTTAACAAACTTTATATTTTTGGAAAGCCCTTGACATGTAGAATATTGTAGATCTGCCAAAAATCAATTTTGACTTAGTTTAAAATATTCAAATTCCAAATGGGTGATTTGATTATATTTGTAATAACTTTAAATATATAAATCCAAAAATTGCAAATAAAATTGTTCTGGAAACTTTAGAATATTTGTAACTTGATGCCTCTATTATAAAATATTTTTTTGAGTATTATTTTCATGAGTTAATAGTTGTATGTTTTAATTTGAATAGTTTGACTATTTTTGACATAACTTTTAATAGAAACATTATTTTTGATTAAATCCAGTTGCAATATATTTAATTAATAGCTCTCTGTCTATTAACACTATTTATAAAATTTTGATATAAAAATATAATCGTTGAAAACTTTAATCATATATTTATTCCTTTTATTATATTTTACAAAATTAGAAACTAATTAAATTGCAATTATAACTTTTTTCATATTTTATAAATATCACAAAAAGTTTAGTATTATGTTTCTTGTGATTTAAAATTGCATTTCATTCATAGCATATTTTATTTTGTAATTATAGTTCCCATAAGAAAACCCCTCCCCCATTTCCTCTAAGTTAGGATTATTTCCAACTTAGAATTTTGGTAAAGTGCTATGCACTTAGACACTTAGTAATTTTCAAGATGGAGCTAGAAGGCCATTGAAGGACTTAGCCAAAACAAGACTTCAGAAGTATCTTCAAGGAGAAGAAGCACTTAGAAGAAAATCAAGAAGAAGTTCATGAAGGACTTAGAAGAAAACAGACTCTGGAAGCATCCCAAAGATGTCAAGCACTTGGAAGAAAAGCGAGAAGAAGTTCAAGAAGGCCAACCTCCTTTTATTCTCTAAGTCTTTCTCTCTGTCTTTTCTTCTCCTCTGAGACTTCATGAAGACTAAGTAAATCCAAGACCAGCCTCGAGGATACAAGAATCATCAAGTCTAAAGATTTATCAAGACTACCAAGAGCTCAATCAAGACATCATCCAGAAGAAAGTTACAAGTCTGGAGATGAAGCCTGGAGGACAACTACATCTTTCTTTCTATCTTTTCCCTCCTTTCTAATCTTGTCTTTCACATTTGACTTAAACAAATTTTGATCATGATGTTATCATCTTGAAGTTGTTGGATCCTAGCAGCATAGTGAGATGAAGCGGCCTGGAGACAAACCTTACATGTCCACGTACATGAGACCTGTCCCACAACTTAAGTGGCTGGCTGGGTGTCTGTCTCTCTCACTATAGTGAATATCCAATTTACAAAGAGTTGATAATAATTGTTGATCATCTTGAAGAAATGACTTAGTATTTTCTCTAAATATTTCTCACCCATCAAGACTAAGCCATTAGAGGGCTTATTCAAGATGATATAAAACAAAATATTTTCAACTTATGACCTTAGCCCTTAGTCCTTTTGTACCAACCTATTTGCCTTGCATTAACTTAAAAGATTTTCATGGCATGAAAAAGCATTTCTAGCCCATAGGAATATTTTGCACAAACATAATTTCCTTAGAAAGTTTTATAAAACTTATTTATTCATCTAGTATGTGTTTGCATGCATTGTGAAGTTGTGCTTGCTGTTGATTGTTGTATTGTTGCTTGTCTATACTGTTAGATTGAACGGAGAGTCCCGAGTATCGTTGAAAAGTGTTGTGAACAACGACAACATTCAAAGGCAAGTGGCACACCTCATAAACTTCCTATTATTTCTATATGCATTACTTAGTGTATTTTATATGCATGAGTAGGATAGTATTGCTATGCTAAACCTGTGTAGAATACCTTATTCCTGTGTCTAGGTTCCTATGCAATACTTAGTAGAATTATTGATGCTATGCAAATGCTGTTTTGTGAAAATCTAAATTCTACTAAGTTAAGAATGAAACACCTGGGTGGTGAGTGGTTGTATGGTTTATGTTGAGTGGCTACTCAGGTCCATGTCTATGGTTCCTGGAGTATGTACACTTGTGAATGGCCACCCAGGAACAGAGGAATCTGAATAACTCCGAGTGACGATTGCTTCCAGTGCAGCCATTGCCATATGGGCTCTGGCTTGATCAATTATGTTGCGTGGACTCTCTCCGGCTTGACAAGAAGATGTAGGGGGATGTTAGGTGGAACGGGTCAAGTCAGAGTGGGAGGGAAAATGCTTCTGAAAGATCTCGTCTCATTCTTCTCCTTTTCTTATCACAAATGGTGTGTAAAGGATAAATTGGGTTGAATGGGTACAATGGTGAACGTGCACAACCTCTGCAGAGTGTAAAACTAAGTACTTAGCCGTGTCCCCGGTACGGACAATTTGAGCAGCTGATCACGGACGTCAACGGAGGATTCCACCATTCCAACTCAGAAATAAAACTTGATGGGTGAACAAGGGAAGATGAGATTTATGGTTTTCATGCCATACTTGTCTTGATTTCAAGAAAAGTGTTTTCAAAAGAGTAGGAAAAATTGGCTTTATGCAAATTAGCCTTGAACTCCACCAGCCATATATGCATATAGGCTTTAGAGTTATTCCATTAAGTGTCCACCATAGTGTCACTTGCCAGACTCCATTTTTAATGGAATCTGACCCACGTTGTTGCAATATTTTTCTTATTGCAGATTTGATCAGATGACGAGTGAGGTTTCATTTAAAGGTTTCGAGTCTACAACCAACATGTTTTCGCCTGTGGCAGCATGAAAGTTATAGAGACTCACTGCTACTGTATTTCCGCTGTGTACTTTTTCAATGCTAGCTTTATGCTATGCAACTTGTATCGAATATTTTGTAATTCTGGATCATCGATGTAATAAAATTGACGCTATGTTGTGATATTACATCGTAAACTGTGTGTGCAAATGAATCGATCCAGCGATTTGCACTATACACAGGTATCTGCCTTATTTAAAGTGCAGGTACGCTACAGAATTAAACAGCATTAAAGAGTATATTACAGGCCAAAGGTCTTTAGAAATCTACATACAGAACTGTTTCAGATACAGGCGCTCGCAGGCGCAATAAGAAAAGGCTCAGATAGACGCCGCGCCGCCTGGGACCTCCTTCGCAGCACCCTCTTCAGCCTCGGCAGAGCAAGCCTCCTCCTCGCTGTGTTCAGCCGCAACCTTTGCGCGCCTCAAGCGGTTGCAGACGGCGTCAGCTTGCTCACGGAAGGAACCGGAGACCCGCCGCGCGTCCTCACCTTGAGCAGCTTCTGTGACGGAGGAGAGGTCGAAGCCTGGCGTGAGGAGCTTGAGGTTTGTGAAGATGCGATCAACAACCACCCCCAGGAGCTGCCGGCTCTCGTCTTCGATCATCTCGCGAAGCTCGGCGACGGGACCCTCGAGCGCCTCGAAGAGCTGGTCGAAGTAGACCAGGTACATGGCAGCGTCACCGCGGCCTCGAACGTCGGTGTGTTGCGCGTCTGCGCCGAGCTGCACGGCGAGCTTGTTGCCACGGGCGACCAATGCCTCAAACATGCGCTCGCGCTGCTTTGAGAGCGCGCGAGCCGCAGTGGCAGAGTCCGAGGCCTCCGCCGCCCGCTGCATCGTCGGGGCCACTTGCTCCTCCACGTCCTTGGCCAAGGAGTTGAGGTTGTTGACGTGGGGCTATCTTTCGACTAGCCCACGATGAGGCTACCTGGGCCGCGCCAAGCATAGAGAGGCCCACAGAAGGCCCACTCGGGGTACCATGTATCCTAGTCTAAGTCGGTTAGATCTCATAACCTTCCATATCTATAATCGCCATCGATACCGACCACCCGAGACCTGACTACCTATAAAGCCAGGAGGGTTGCTCGTCCTAGAGGACACGCCAACAGCCACCGCCACAAACCCTAGCGAGATCGCAATCTCGCCGCCATTGTAACCGCAACTCGCCATCAATAACAGACAAGCAGGAGTAGGGTGTTATCCTCCGGGAGGCTGAACCTGGGTAAAACCTTTCTTGTCAGCCGTCGTGATCACCAACGCTCTCCTCTCTCCCCTTCAATCAACCCGGGGTGCACAACCCAGGGATTTGTCGAGTTACACCCTCGTCAATTGGCGCTGTCTGTGGGAAAGACATCAAGCGTTGGAATCATGGTCGCTCCGGCTCTATTCGCAATGAAGATCGAGATCGACGTTACCCGGGAGCCCATCCGCTTCGGCTCCTTCGAGTAGCCCCCCACCCGCCGGCCCATCGCTCGGTGTACGCCAATCTGCGCAAAGGTATACATATCACCTTCGGCTCCATATACTGTTTCGTCGACAGTCGTGGCATGTTCAGGTCTGCGACAACCGCGCCACGCATGGCCATGGCACCCGCATCCGTCACTCGCGTGCCACCGTCGACGTCACCCGCCACGGGAGCCGCACCTGCCACGCCTACGAAGATCAAACCTGCGTCGCCTACATCGTCAACCTCGGCGTCGACCGCGCAGATCGAGTCTACTCCGACCATCTCGATCGCACGGTCGACAAGGACAAGATCTACTTCAACTACGACAGTACCAGTGCGTGCGATCAAGGGCGTACCGTCGACTGCCGCGTCGCACGCACCCTCGTGGGATCATCAAGTCTACCCCAAGCCAATTACACTCGCCCCTGCACTGCGAAACCTCCGTCCGCGACCACGGTGACGATCCTCCGAAGACGCAACGGCGACAACGCTGCCCACGTAGCAGCAATTTTCGATCCCGAGCAAGATTCGGATCAAGGAAGTAGCAGCGGCAGCGTAAACACTCCTACCGAAGTTTACCCCCAGCAAGTCTTCATGGCCAACACCGAGCCTCCAGAAGGCAACGAGGAACCCGCATATCCACTAGAGGTGGTCATGCCTGACCAGACAAGACTCACCATCACGCGAGACATGGGAATCAGAGCCCTGAAGCATGTCGACGACGGCACTTTCCCTGCACCCAACGCGCCTAGAGAAGACCATCTGGCGGTCCAGTACTTGCTACGCAAGGAAGGAGAGCGACTTCGTGCCGAAAAGGCCGAACTGCTCAGGCGCAAGAGGGACGCGGATGCATCGAGTGCCAGACGGGCCGCCATCTCGTTCACTTCCTCCATGGAAGTTAACCAAGGGGGACGGCGATACAGAGCTCATGTTCCTCACATGACAGACGCTGAGCGAACAAGGGTCACCCGCAACCTCGACTCATCCTTCATCACCGAGGACGAGAACGGGATACCTGTCCCCTAGACGGCGAACGCTGACATCATGTCAGTAGAGACATATCTCCGGCTCACGCAGCCGCCGGAGGGAGATCCACGCGCCCTTCTCCACAAAGAACAGATCATGTCCATGAAGGCAATCGAGGAAGCTTTGGCGACTGGAGCACCAAACAACCGGGCACGTGAAGAACGAGAGCGCCAAACCCGCGAGCCAGCAACATCAGGGACCCCGCAGCCACTGAGGCAAGCCCAACCAGGCGAAGATCTCCGCAACATCATCACACAAAGGACAGTGGACCGTAATCGCAGCCAGCGCTCGGCTGACGCGATGAACCTGGATGATCCGGCCGACCGCAACTTCGAGCCGTGCGGCGCTGCATGCTTCAGCTTCAACATCCGCGACACCCGCATGCCTAAGGGTTTCAAGTTGACAGCAGGAACCCAAAGTATGACGGAAAGCAAGACCCGCGCCTGTGGCTTGAAGATTACCTCATCGCCTGCACCTGTCAAGGCGGGAAGTCGACTACGGCAATGCAATACATCAAAATCATGCTCACGGACTCAGCCCGTGGGTGGCTCACCAGCCAGCCCAAGGACTCCTTCAAAACCTTGGAAGAATTCCAAGATACTTTCATAAAAAGTTTCTCTGGAACAATCGCAAGGCCGACAACCTACATCGAGTTGCAAGCCTGCAAGCAAGGAAAGGACGAGTCGCTCCGCGCGTACATCCAGTGATGGACACTCCTCCGGAATACTATGGAACTCGTCTCAGAAGACAGGGTGATGGATGCTTTCATGCACGGCGTCGCTCGCCGCGATCTCCGTGAGGAATTTGGTAGGCTCCAACCGAAAACTACGATCGAGCTCATGAAGGTAGCCAACCAGTGGGCCGAAGGAGAGGACTACGTCCGCGACACCTCCCCAAAGAAGGAAGCCGAAACAAACAACTCGCGAGACGGACGCCAGAAGAAGAAGCAACGTTTCACCAACTCAGACACCATCGAGCTAGTAGCGGCGAGATATCAAACCCCCCGTGATGACACACGAGATAACAGTCGACAACATGATCAGAGTCGGCAGTCCAGCTCGGGGCAGTACAATCGCAGCAGCGGCAGCATTAGCCACAACGACGAAAACCAGAAACGCGAGTGGAAGCGTCCATTGACTCCAGCCGAAGAGCTGATGCAACCTTGCAAGCATCACTCGTTCCGCAACCCGGAGACAGGCAAGTGGGGCGCCAACCACCTGTTGAAGGACTGTCGCAAGGCGCGAAAGATTTACCAGGCTATGCAGCAGATCATTACTCCCGTGCAAGCATTGACGACGACTCCGCAGCTCGCTATTCAGGCAGCACCCGCAAACAACAACACAACACAAGCGGCTGGAACCTTCCCCCCAGCAACAGCCGCAGCATGACACCCAGATGGTGGCGCACGAAACATATCCGACTGCGCGAGGACAGATCAACATGATTCAAAAAGGACGTCCTTCGAACAGGGTCCAGAAGCTCATCACCCGCCAGGTACTCCAGGCTGCCACCAGCACGCGCGCAGTACCGGAATACCTGAGAGGGTCAGAGACACCAATCACATTCTCCAGGTCAGACCACCCGTCGGAGGTGCCGCGACCCGGTCACGCTGCTCTGGTTATCGAAGCCCTAATTGGCGACTACAGCCTGAAGAAAGTATTCATGGACGGAGGCAGCGACATCAACATCATATTCGCCGACACCCTAAGAAGAATGAACAAGTCGACAGAGAAGTTGCCCGAGTCGGAGACCACCTTCCACGGTATAGTACCAGGGCAAGCAATCACGCCCATGGGAACAATCACGCTCGACGTCATCCTCGGCACACCCGATCACTTCAGGAAAGAGTTGATCGACTTTGAAGTTGTCGACTGGAAGTCACAGTACCACGCCATACTCGGACGCCCAACTTTTGCCAGGTTCATGGCCATACCTCATTACGCCTACCTGATGATCAAGTTGCCTGGACCCAAAGGAGTGATCACTGTGCGCGGCGACTTCGATCGCTCCAACAGTTGCGACCGAGAGTTCAGCAGGATCTCCGAGTTCTTCGGGGTCGAAGAGCACTTCAAGGCCATATCAGCCGACAACGACAAGACCATCTTTCCACCTCGCAAGAAGCCAGCCAAGGACGCTGCATTCAACACAAATGACGACACCGTCACCCACCAAGTCCACCCGACCGACAGCAGCAAGACGGTCAAAGTATCGTCAAGCTTGACCCCTGCATAGGAAAGCGCGCTCGTCGAGTTCCTACGTGAGAACTGGAAGATCTTTGCATGACAACCTTCTGACATGCCAGAAATACCCAGGGAACTCGCCGAGCACTCTCTAAAGGTCCACAAGGACGCAAGACCAGTCAAACAAACCATGCGACGCTTTTCAGGTCCCAAACGGGACGCAATCACCGCAGAAATCGACCGGCTGCTGCACGCCAAGTCATCCGAGAAATCAAGGACTCGGACTGGGTCGCCAACCCCGTCCTGGTGGAAAAGAAGAAGACGAAGAAACTGCGCATGTGTGTAGACTTCACAGCAGGCAACAAATGTTGTCCAAAGGATCACTTCCCGCTCCCGCGGATAGACCAGATTGTCGACTCGACAGCAGGCTACGAGCGCCTATCTTTACTGCACGCCTACTCGGGTTACCAGCAGATAAGGCTGAAAGTCGAAGACGAAGAGAAAACAACATTCATCACACCCGACGGCGTTTTTTGCTACCAGACGATGCCCTTCGGGTTGAAGAACGCTGGCGCCACATATCAGCGCACCATGCAGGCATGCCTTAAAGGACTTATCGGGCAAATTGTCCAAGTCTACGTCGATGACATCGTTGTCACGACCCGGAAAGAAGACACCCTAGTCGATGACCTTTGCAAGGTCTTCGCAGCACTCGACGCATATCAGATCAAGCTCAACCCAGAGAAGTGCGTATTCGGCGTGCCAGCCGGAGAATTGCTAGGCTACCTTGTCTCCGCAAGAGGAATCGAAGCAAATCCTGAGAAGCTGCAGAACATACTCACGATGCCAGCACCGACCAAACTCAGGGAAGTGCAACGATTAGCCGGCCGAATCGCAGCTCTCAGCCGGTTCATAAGTAAGTTGGGCGAGAAGACCTTACCCTTGTACCAATTGATGAAGAAGACGGACAAATTCGAGTGGACACAGGAGGCGCAAGAGGCGTTCGACCATCTCAAAAAGACCCTGACGACTTCCCCAATCCTGGTGGCACCACTGGAGAACGAGCCGCTATACCTATACGTCTCAGCGACAAAAAGGGTGGTGAGCACGTTACTCGTGGTTGAGCGAGAAGAGGAGGGGCATACTCATCCTGTCTAGAGGCCAGTCTACTACCTCAGCGAAGTTCTAACACCGTCCAAGCAAAACTACCCGCACTACCAGAAGCTGGCGTACGGGGTCTTCATGACTTCACGGAAAGTTGTCCACTACTTCTCCGAGCACCCGATCACGGTGGTAAGCTCCTCAGGCCTGGCAAACATCCTCACCAATCAGTGCACGACAGGACGAGTCGCCAAGTGGGTCGTCGAGCTAGGACCCTTGGGGCTGAAATATGCTCACCCGAAGTCTATCAAGGCCCAAGTCCTCCCGGAGTTCACACTACCGAGTGGATAGAAGCCCAGCTACCAAACATCCCCGACTTATCCATTGCATGGACCATGTACTTCGACGGCTCCAAGAAATTCATGGCGGCTGGGGCAGGAGTTGTGCTCATCTCCCCCAAAGGTGACAAGCTAAAGTATGTCCTGCAGATGGACTTCCCAACACCCTCCAACAATGAAACCGAATACAAGGCCCTGATCCACGGCATACAGATGGCCAAGAACTGCGGCGCCACGCACCTTATGATCTACGGCGACTCCTACCTGGTTGTGCAGCAAATCATGAAGTCATGCGACGCCATCACCGACAACATGATCGCCTACAGAGATCTGTACAACCAGCTAGAGGGCGCCTTCGACGGCTGCGAGCTAGGACACATCGGCCGCGACAGCAACGAGGAAGCCGACATCCTCGCCAACATGGGATCAGATAGGGTACCAGTACCACCTGGCGTCTTCCTCGAGCGCATCACGCAAAGGTCCATCACGAGAAGCATCTCAGGAATCCTGCAAAGGTGCATAGATCCAGTCGACGGCCAAGCCATCCTACTCGACATTCACGCGGGCATATGCGGGCATCACGCCAGCAGTCGAGCACTGGTGGCCAAAGCATTACGAGCCGGGTTCTACTGGCTAACAGCTATGCAAGACGCAGAAGATCTAGTAAAGAAATGCACCGGGTGCCAGGAGTTCGCCAACAAGCCGCACGCGCCGGCCTCCGAGTTGAAGACAATACCGCTAGCCTGGCCCTTTGCCCAATGGGGACTGGACATGGTGGGCCCGCTGAAGAAATCCTCACCCGGAGGGCACACTCACCTCCTGGTTGCAGTCGATAAGTTCACCAAGTGGATTGAGGCCGCACCCATCACAAGTTCGACCGCATCATCAGCGGTCAACTTCATCAGGTCCATCATCTTCAGATTTGGAGTTCCGAACGGGATCATCACAGACAACGGCTCGAACTTCACAGCCGAAGAATTCAAAGACTTCTGCTCAGATCAAGGTATCAAGCTCAACTATGCGTCTGTCTCGCATCCGCAATCGAATGGACAGGTGGAGAAGGCCAATGGTCTCGTCTGCAGCGGCATCAAGAAACGACTGTGTGTGCCACTCAGACGCGCAGCAGGCGCATGGGTCGAAGAACTGCCGTCAGTCCTCTGGAGTCTGCGGACCACGCCTAACAGATCCACCCAGTACACGCCATTCTTTATGGTGTACGGTGCAGAAGCAGTCCTACCCTGCGACATCATGTTTGACGCACCACGGGTGGTCGCCTACGACGAGTCAGATGCAGAAGAGGCACTCGAAAACAGCATGGACATATTGGACGAAGCACGCGACATCGCCTTGGCGCGATCAGCCGTATACCAGCAAGACCTGCGCAACTATCACGGACGGAGATTGCGACCAAGAGCTTTCGTCGCAGGTAACCTTGTCCTCCGCCTCAAACAGAAAAAAGTGCACAAGCTCGCCTCCTCCTGGGAGGGTCCGTACATTGTTACATAAGCAATCGGCAACGGAGCATATCGCCTAAAGGACTCGAAGACAGGAGCAGCCTGCGGCAACCCGTGGAACGTCGCACAACTCTGGCGGTTCTATGCTTAGTCGACTCAACCATTGTAAACAAGGATAGCATGTCAACGCGACAGGTTTCAGACGCACTCTTTCCCTTACCAGGGTACCTAAGGGGACATGAAGGGTTTTAACGAGGCGGCCTGTTCGCAACAATCAATAAAGTGATTTGAAGAAAATGTTGTCCACTCTACCTTCTCAGTCAAGGCAAACAAAAATCCTTGGCCGTCACTCGAATCACTCGGGGGCTGCGCCACACAGGTTGAAAGAAAAGCCTAGGCCGCTACTCGAATCACTCGGGGCCTGCGCCATACAGGCACAACCCGCAAAATCCTAGGCCTCTACTCGATCTACTCGGGAGTTGCGCCGCACAGGTCAAGTCAGAAATCCTAGGTCGCCACCCGACGCACTCAGGGGCTGCACCTCACATGTCACACTTGAAAAAGCCTAGGCCGCCACTCGAACCACTCGGAGGCTGCGCCGCACAGGCACAACTCAAAAAATCCTAGGCCTCTACCTGACTTACTCGGGAGTCGCGCCGCACAGGTCAAGTCAAAAATCCTAGGTCACCACCCGACGCACTCGGGGGCTGCACCTCACAGGTCACACTTGAAAATCCCTAGGCCGCCACTCGAACTACTCGGGGGCTGCACCATACAGGCATCACTGGAAAAATCCTAGGCCGCCACCCGAGCCGCTCGGGGGCTGCGCCATACAGGTCAAGTCCTAAACCCTAAATCGCCACCCGATACAATCGGAAGCCGCGGAATACAGGTCTCACTTGAACAAATCCTAGGACGCCACTCGACTCACTCGGGGGCTGTGCCACACAGGTTCACAACGCAGGCTTAGGCTGTCACCCAAGGTACTCGGGTGCTGCGCCACACAAGTCAAAGCCGAAGCAAATACTCGCACAGTAATGCAAATAATTTCACTCATTACTCGAGAACTCTCTTAACTTCATATACTGTCATTTATGTTGGCATATTAGCCACCTATAACTAACCATGTACAGCAGAAGAAAGCTATTCTTAGTCTGCAGGCTCGCCCTTCGGCGCACCAAGTGGGCCTACGAGGCACTCACTATGCTTCTGCACCTGCTCGATCATCTGGCGCGCAGCCGCCAGGGTATCAGCATACTCGGCGTCACCAGGCAGTCCACCCATAAGCCTTTCCAACGGAAGGTTCGGCCGATGCAGCCGGACGTACGCTAGCGCCGCATTCGCCCCGGCGACTAGCTGAGCATGGACGATCTCCTTCAGCGCATCACCATCACGGAACCTCTCCAGCAAGGTGTCCAGCCCATGCGGCTGCCCATTGTGCGGGAAGTAAACACGATGGATGTGCCAAAGGGTCTTCCGGCAATTCTACAGGAGGAAAGCCGCACGCCAAGTTCGGTCAAGCATAAGGGCAAGAATGCGCCCTCTCGACTTATTCACCCAGAATTGGCGAGCTTCGTAAGAGTCGCCAGACGCCTCCCGGGTAACACGCTCTTCAACGCGATCCCGCTCAGCCTCCCAATCCGGGTTCACATCTGCACACGCAAGCTAGAAGTCAGAATCAGCAAGTTTTAACAAGGAAAAGCAGACGCAGAGAATACCAACCTTGAGGTTGTCGACTGATCAGATCGATCTCCCCGATCAGAAAATCCTCACGCTGGGAGAAACCTGCAGTAGGATGAGACCTGGAGCGATGCAGCAATAACTCGGTATTCTTCAGAGTCGCCTCAAGCTCAGCCACCTTATTCTTCAAGTATGTGATGATCCCCTGGTCATTCGCGCTTCGCGGAGGAGCTGGCGTCGCCCGACGACGGCGAGCACCCGAAGAAGATCCCTCGCCACTCGGCCCAGCCGCAGACGCAGAGGAAGTGCCGCCGCGCACGTCAGTCTGCCATAAGTTCGCAGAGTCAATACAGATGCGCGACTGCTCAACACAAACAAATATAGTTGAAGACATACTCAATTTCAGCACACAATACTGTTCAAGGTCAAACAAAATACCAGTCATTACAAGCAAAAGTTATAAGTACAGGCCACGGCGACTGCCAAATCCCTACACCACTACTACTCCGGGGCAGCAGACTCCGACCGGGAGCGGGTCTTCCGGGAAGCAGCAGCCTCAGTCGACTTGGCGAGCGCCCTCTCAAAGGTGGCCACAAGGTTTAGCCTCCGCCTTCACTCCGCCCAACGACGCGGTCCGGCCATCAGCCCTCCGAGGGAAGCCGCTGACGACCTTCTCGAAATCGCCCTGAATCTGGTGACCTAGAAGGAGCTGGAAGGTGAGCTCGGATCCGAGTACCGTCTGCGTCCGGGTGAAGTACGCGAGGGTGGTCGCGTCGTCCTTAAACGGAGCGGCAAGAGCGTCGATGGTAGTCGGCGGCGCATCACTCGGGAAGATGCTCCGGTGCACCGTCGTAAGCGCACCAGTCGACTGCTGCAGCACAGCCGCCGACTTCCTCAGCGCATCGGACGCATACGCGCAGACGCGGTCGAGGAAGCCGACAGCTGTCACCAAGTCAACGGTGTCACTCGACGAGCCCTCCGGAGGAGCTCCAATGCAGTCATCTAAACAACAGATCTAATGTCAGACAAAGGAAAAGCAAACGAAACAGTAGGCGTCAGGCCGAAACTTACCCCCAAGAACACCGGCGAGTGAGAGGAGACGGTCGACTTGAGTCTTCTCTTGGACGACCCGTACCCGCTCCCGCTCCTGGGACTCGTGAATAAAATTCTCAAGCTCAGTCTGAGCCTGAATCTTCAACTCCAGCTCAGCAACCCGCCTATCAGCCTGGTCCAGAGAAGCACGCAGCTGGTCCCTTTCCTTCTCCAGGCGAACGTTAGCCACGGCTGCATCAAGCTGCTGGCGGTAGTACGGCTGAAACACAAGCAAGAAATTAATAAAGCTGCGGGCGACTATACTAGTCACCCACACCTTCGGGGGCTACTCCCATCGGGAGCGCTGATCGCGCACCCGATGAAACTGCAGTACTACAAGCTCAAGTACAAAGGACTTACGTGGTCCAGGAGGTCGACATCTGCGGAAGACGACGGAGGAGCGCGACTTGACGACGCGATGACAGCAGGTTGCGTGCGCTCCTCGACCGCCATTCGAGTCACCAGCTCGGTCGAAGGGGCGGACGTATGATCCACTTCACGATGAGGGGAGTTGACATCGCCAGAACGACGGCTGAAGCAAAACAGTACAATGACCAACTAAAAGACTGGAACTACAAAAGACAACTCGAAGCCAACAAGATACTAACCTGGTTGTCTCGAATTCATCGTCACTCCCCAAGGAGACAGACGCCAGCCGCGCAAACGCGCGTGGTGGCGTGGAGCTGACCGGGGGAGCAGCCAGCGTCTCACTCCAACCACCCGGCGAACGCGCACCCGAGGACGTCGAGACAGCCTCCTCCGAATCAGCATCGCCCCCCCTCGCGGGCGACGAGGCAGTCGCAGAGTCACCTCCACTCTGGCGCTTCTGTTTATTCCGTACGGGTTCCGCCTCGTCGTCTTCATCCTCTACCTCTTCGTTGGGAGAGGTAGCAGACAGAAGATCGTCGTCGTCATCCTCTTCCTCCACAACCTGCGATTCATCAGCGGGTCCGCCTTCAGGGAGAGGAGGAAGGCTGACCAACATAGACCGACCCTGAAACAAGTAGACGCAAGTCGAATCAAGAAGCAAGAAATCAAGAAACGAATAAACAAAGAGAACAAGTCAAGGATTTACCTCGGGGACAGGGTTTGCTGCTCCGAACGCAGCGATTGGACAGTTGACGTTGCACACATCCGCGGCTCGGAGGTTGGTGATGCCCCTGACCTTGGTCTCCACCTCCTCGTCGTCGAGCGGCTCATTGCTGACGCCCTCAGCGGCCCACATCGGGTGGGGCCGAGCACTCAGTGGTTGCACACGAAGACGGAAAATGGTTGCCATCAGGAAGACGCCACCCGGCTCCCGCCCCAGGGTCTTGATGAGGTCGCGCAGCAGGCCCATCAGTGGCCTCGCCGATTCCTTCTCCTCCTTGGCGAGCGGGTGCGCCCAGGCGCGGGTCTTCCGCAACCCGCGCTCGCCCTCAAACTGCGGCAGGCCCTCCTGGTTCCACTGGACGTAGAACCATCTCCTCCGCTACCCCTGGACGGAGTCCGAGTTCTTCATCTGAAAATACGCGGTGTCCCCGCGCACCTGGATGCCGAAGCCGCCCACTAGGTATGTCAGCCCGCTCTTCCCGACGTTCTTGCGAACCAGGAAGAGTGACTTCCACAGCGCCCAGTGGGGTGCGACCCCCAAGAAGCACTCGCAAAGCACGATGAAGCTCGCGATGCTCAAGACGCCATTGGGGGTCAGATCGTGGATCTGCACCCCATAGGCATACAAGAGACCACGAACAAAATCGTGTAGAGGGAACCCGAAGCCCCGTGGAAGGAACTCCACGAAACAAACGCGCTCCCCCTCGCGAGGTGTAGGGGACGTCTCCTTACCAGGGGCACGTACCTGGGCCTGGTCAGAAGGAGGCAGGAGGCCCTGCACGCGCAGCAAGTCAAGATCCGCCCTCTTTACGGTCGACCTCTGCCATTCGCCCTCCGGTTTCTTCATCAACCCGACGGCGGCGGCGGAGGTGCCAGCAATAGTCTTCGGCGTTCCCATCGCTCCGCAGAACAGCAACAGGTGGGAGGGCAAAACGCACTAAGCTCTCGTGGAAGCAAGAATGGCAGAAAAGCAATAGTACAGGAGGCGCGGACGGATGGAGAAGACGATGCCCTCGGGCGGCAGCGCAGTACTTATGCCTCGGCAAAATCCATCTCAGCCGTCCGTCGCGAAACGGTTCCGAGCATCTCCATCCGACCGTCCACGTGTCAAGCAAAGAGGCCAACCGTCGCCGCCCACTTCCTCCACTACGCACGAGAATCGAGGCGTCAACATCGTGCGCGAAAATTTCGCGCCCAGTTCAGAGACGTGACAACTGCTGACCACGGTCAGCTCTGCCAGTGGGCCCCTCCACGTCACGTCCCATCGGGCGTAGAGGCGTACAAAGAAACGTCAGCAGTGACGCCATCAAGTCAACGGCTCCAAGAAAGTGAAACAGCGCGATAACTCGAACGCAAGATTCGAGTAGTAAGCTTCAAAGCTGAAACAACTCACTAGGACAGTGTGCTGGTCTGAGAACCCGAAACATCCATTCGGGTAGCAAAGAAAGTTGAGTAAGCTCGAGCAGCCGAATCAAATCTACATGTAAGCCAACAGGCCGAATAGAAGCAGGTTTCGCAGGAAGAACAAGACAAAGAAATTCGACTGAAGATATTACTCCCATCGGGAGTGTCCTCTTCGACTGAAGAAATCGAGTGCAAACTCAAGATCAAGCAATCCAATGGCGCGTCCAGGAGGAAGAAGTCCTTTGCCTGACGCTACGCTTCGACCAAGCACTCAGGGGCTACTGACGTGGGGCTATCTTTCGACTAGCCCACGATGAGGCTACCTGGGCCGCGCCAAGCATAGGGAGGCCCACAGAAGGCCCACTCGGGTACCATGTATCCTAGTCTAAGTCGGTTAGATCTCATAACCTTTCATATCTGTAATCGCCATCGATACCGACCACCCGAGACCTGGCTACCTATAAAGCCAGGAGGGTTGCTCGTCCTAGAGGACACGCCAACAGCCACCGCCACAAACCCTAGCGAGATCGCAATCTCGCCACCATTGTAACCGCAACTCGCCATCAATAACAGACAAACAGGTGTAGGGTGTTATCCTCCGGGAGCCTGAACCTGGGTAAAACCTTGCTTGTCAGCCGCCGTGATCACCAACGCTCTCCTCTCTCCCCTTCAATCAACCCGGGGTGCACAACCCAGGGATTTGTCGAGTTACACCCTCGTCAGTTATGGACCGCCTCGGTGCGAGCCTCCTCCGCACGGCGACGACCATCCTTGGCGCGCTTGAGGCTAGCCTCCAGCTTGGAGTTGGCCCTCTCGAGCTCGGCGATCCGCCGAGCATCAGCGGCGTGCTTGAACTTGAAGCGGTCCTCCTGTGTCTGGGCCAGGTCGCGGTACTTCTGAGAAGTGGACTTGCAAAATTGCTTCTTGCGCTCCTCGAGGGCTGAAGGAGATATGCCCTAGAGGCAAATAAATAAGTAGTATTTATTGCGTTATCTCATAAGTTTATAATAGGTTTGTGTATTATGCTAGAACTGTATTAATCGGAATTATTAATACACGTGTGATACATAGACAACCAGGTCCCTAGCAAGCCTCTATATGAGCTAGTCCATTGGGCAACAGTTGATCGAGATTCCCGATCAAGGACAATGACGTCGGTTGACAATGGGGTCATCTTGTTAGTTGAATAAGGTGATGGACATACGCAAAGTATTGCAATAAGATCGTATTACGATGTTTGTCATTTGCAATAGATAAGAATATGATAGCTGATTCCTTAGACCGTGAGACCGTACTTATTGATGCTTCGTAGGGGTGCTTTGAGAGCATCAAACGTTCTGTCTTATATAGCATGACAATAACGGTGTCCATCTTGGGTATTCCGAAAGAGCATCGAGACGTAAGGATCAAGAGCGGGATTTGTTCATTCTTGTAATGGAAAGATACTCTAGGCCCACTCGGTGATATTGCATCTATATAGCTGCGCAGCATATGACTAGGTCATGGAGATGTAATATCGCATACGAGTTAATAACCTTCGTCGGTAACGAGATACAAAAAAGACATCGGTGAGTCTACGATCATATCCCGGACAAGGTAGTATCGCAGAGACAAAGGGAATGAATGTCATATTTATGGTTCAACGACGATATTCGTAGAATGCACAGGGGTCGTCATATACTTCCAGGTATCCCTGACGGTCATTGGTGAGCGGAGTGTCTCGACCATGTCTGGAGTGTTCTCGAATCGTAGCGTAACAAACTTAAGGTCTTAGCGACACCAGGAGATAGGTTCTGGAATATTATAGGAATTTTTTGGAGAGAGAGAAATGATCCGGAAAGAGTTCCGGTGGTCCGGAAGGAGTTCCGGGGAGGTATGGAATGGTTCCAGGAATGTCCGAAAGTTGTTCGGGTGGTTCCGAAATAGTTTCGGAGTCATGGGATATTGAATTATATATAAATATATTAATTATGAATTAATGAGATTTTTATATTAATTTAATATTAATTAAATAAAGGAAAAAGGGGGCTCCCACCTACATGGGCCCTAAGAGGGCCCAAGAAGGGGGAGCCGCACCAAGCAAGTAAGGGAGGCTTGGGCTCCCCTAGTCCGAGTTGGACTAGAAGTAGGACAAGCCCAAGGGGGGTTCGGCCGAACCCCCCCCTCCCCTCTCCTCCTTTAGTCCCACATGGGGGAGCCAGGGGGTTTGCACACCCCCTTCCCCCTTTATATACCAAGGCATATTAATTGGATTAATTCATTGGAAAATACAATTAATTGTATTGCAGGCCGGCCGAGCTGTTTCTCCGCCCGTTTTGCCCCCTCTCTCCACCTAAGCTATACCGCTGAGCACCGTTGCTCTGCGGGATTCCAGATAAGATCTACCCCTGCGATTTCAGCTGGATCTGAATGACCGGGGGTTGTCGCTAAGCTCCGTATGTTTGTGAGTGCTTGGAGGTAACTCTTTTTGAGGAGCCTGGGCGACGTCGTCTCGCCCCTGCAGCCGCCGCGCCGCCTCCCCCTCTACCGTCGGCGCACCCCCCTGGTGCCGGCGCCCCGCCTTCTTCCGCCCGACGCCCGTCGACGCAGATCATCGTCGACACCCCGACGTCATCGTCTTCGTCATCGCGGCAAGTTCTCCGCGACCTCGAGGTCGGCTACGTACGACTTCATCGTCAACGCTTGTGCGGGAGCGTAATCCCCGCTAACGGTCTACATGGAGGTAATGTAACCCGTTCCGCCACCGTTATCGCATGTACTAGATAGATAGATCCTGGCTAGTTAGGGTTTCGTTCGCTAGAAAAATTATTGTTTTCTGCACCGTAACCCCTTCAGTGGTATCAGAGCCGATCTATGCGTAGTACTGCTGGTACGGTTAGAACTCATGTTGAATGAGGGCGTCTTTCTTATATTTGCTACCTTCTAGCGTGCACTTGCGATGCCTTCGGTATTGAGTTGATGAAGCGGCCCGGACCGACTTTACACGTACGCTTACGCGAGACTGGTTCCACTACTGACATACGGCTTGCACCATATCTGTGGCTGGCGGGTGTCTGTTTCTCTCTCTCTAGTCGGCAAAGCATTTTCAATGGAGGGCCCGAAAGGGATGCTTAAACATGCAATTATACGATCGACGTTGTGGTACAAAGTTCGTAGTTAGGGAAGCGATTCTCTTACGAATAAGCCTACTTACCACGTAAAAATTGCAAAACTAAATAAAGCTAGAGGCGTCTAACTTTGTTTTGCAGAGGCGTTATTTTATGTGACATGGTTACGGTAAGTTTTGATATTACTCGTACTGTCAGAGGCAATGGAGGGCTCTGTAGACTCGGAGCCATGCCGGGGCGCCGGGGGCCAGGCACATGGCGCCATGAAGGTCCAGGCGCATCGACCATGTCACATCGCACTTCATTGCATCATTATTGTGTGCTGTTGTGTGTGCATCCTATTGATTGCTTATATACTAGATATACAACGGTAGCATCATAAATAGGATGATCCCTAACAAATACCAAAATTGTGTTCTCCCTCGTTGCGCACCACCAAGAAAGTTCTACGTTATGAGGCAGGCCGTGATGATCGGGTGTCACACATCTTGTCGTTCGCATACAGTGGGTGTAAGCCATGTTGCACGCGCAGGGTCTTCGAGGTTTGATTGGCGAGCCTAGCATATCCAGAAATATGGCCTCGGAACACGGGAAGATCGAAAGATCGAGCACGAGTCCCAGAGTTGTTGTGATCGACATTTTATGTCCACCTTTGAAGCTATGCTGCCGGCCGTAATGATCGGGGGTGGTGTGGTGGATGAGGGTCGTGTTATCGCCATTATTTTTTTTAGGGATAATAATCTTGGTGTGGTGTGTTTTAGATAATGAGATTATAAAACTAAAACTCACCTACGTATTATAAACTTTACCTTACCTCTTTTCTGATCACATCTGTAGACTACGCAACTATACTTCGGTTACTTCCTCAAGAGCCCGGATGCTACATTAGAAGCCGACAGATCCAACTTCATCAGATGGTACAGGGGTTTTAGAAACATTCTCGAACACAACAACATTCTATATGTTCTCGATGAACCGTTAGGAGAAGGACCAGGAGATTCTGCTAGCGAGGAGGAGGAAGATGATTTCCGTAGGCGTCGAGACATATTCAT
The DNA here is from genome assembly GCA_026929855.1 of Poa annua. NCBI lineage: Eukaryota > Viridiplantae > Streptophyta > Magnoliopsida > Poales > Poaceae > Poa > Poa annua. The sequence goes on along the minus strand of CM049432.1, from coordinate 71,951,675 downwards.
TGAAGTGGAGATCACCATGACCGTATGCCTGACACCCGAGTTGAAAGAGTTGTTTCGACGCAAGGAGCCAAGTGTAACACCCCGGCCCACCCCTGGACCGAGCCTATCACGCCTGGCAGCTCTCTAGGATCTCTAGACTGGCCCCGTAGATCAACACTAGTCTTTTCTGCGCACTTTGTCCTCACTCGTGCGCACCCGGGAAGGACTTCCCGGTCGGTCACCCATCCTTGGAGTACTCCATGCCAAGCACGCTTAACCTCGGAGTTCTTTCCAGATGAGCTTCCGGAAAAGAAGTTGCAAATTGTTGATATGAGTATTCTATCAATCCTATTAAGCCCTGAGCCAGGATCTCACATCCTTCCCCCCTTAGAAGACCGACGCCCTCGTCGGTCAACCCCCAGTCCAGGAACTCTCCCCCTTGGAACCCGTCCATGCGTCCAGTGCCGGCACATATCACATGTCCGCCCACTGACCCGCACACGCCCGAGTAACCGCGAGGGTCGGCTCTGATACCAATCGTAACACCCCAGCCCACCCCTGGACCGAGCCTATCACGCCTGGCAGCTCTCTAGGATCTCTAGACTGGCCCCGTAGATCAACACTAGTCTTTTCTGCGCACTTTGTCCTCACTCGTGCGCACCCGGGAAGGACTTCCCGGTCGGTCACCCATCCTTGGAGTACTCCAGGCCAAGCACGCTTAACCTCGGAGTTCTTTCCAGATGAGCTTCCGGAAAAGAAGTTGCAACTTGTTGATATGAGTATTCTATCAACCCTATTAAGCCCTGAGCCAGGATCTCACATCCTTCCCCCCTTTGTGACGCCCGAAAATCGATACTCTGTAGATTTAAGCGATCCCTCCGAAATCCGCATAATAACGATTTTAGGTCGCCCACCAGACATAATGTGCAGGCCGAAACATGCGCATTATATGGGTGGAATTGTGATAACATTACAATAGTTCCGATACATCCACAAATACAACAGAATATATAAATACAATAACGACTCGAACGTGTCAAGATACAAATGATACCATACAAAGATACAAATAACATCAGAAGCAAAAATAGTATCCGTCTAAGGATAAGAAGCAAATTGGACTAAGAGTCCTGAAGATAAGCGATGGCGCCATATCCCTGCCCAGCCAAGCCGGAGGGACTCCCAAACTAACGTCGTCAGACTTCAAACCTGTTAACTGCACATAAAGCACATCCCAAAAGAGGGCCAGGGCACTCCCTGGCAAGCAAAACCGACTTGCCTACTTTCTACACCATCTCCCAAAATATAGGGGAGGTGGACTTAGCGGCAGCAGCACTAGCAACCTAAAGAGACACGCTACAACTTCCGTCTAATTAGAGAGGGATAAGAGAGCGCATAAGATAAACAGCTACTACTAACACCAATCATAGCCCATTCTCGGATTAACCCCCTCAACCAAGTATGAGGAAGCAATTCGGGAAACTCACACGTTGAACAGTTTTAGTTACCATTTATTGTGAAAGTAATTCTATATTACTAGTCAAAATAATCAACAATGATTAGGTGTAAGTTGTCTAGATCTCATTAGTCGGCAACGCACCAAGTTGTCCATAACCGCGGACACGGCTCATCGATAAGATTATACCCTGCAGGGGTGCACTACTGGACCCATACTCGCATGATCAACCCAGTCAAAAACATTAGGGCCTTTCAACCCAACTCTTTTCCTTCACCGCAACAAGTCCAGGAGCCACGGGAGCTATGCTGGTCCCGGCCAAAAGGGTGCGGACTCCCGCAGGACACACCCCTCCGCACCAACAGGCCGCGCCCTATATGCATGTAACAAGCCACACCGCCAAAGTAAAATACTACACTAGTATCATCAATGCATATGAGACAAATGGAAAACCCGAACTAGGTGTGGCTCCCGGACAAGTTGAAGTTCCAGTCAAAGTCGAGCGGGGCTCCATAGGGCCTCCCACAAGTGGTTAGTGCGCTCAGTCTTGGATTAGGGGAGCAAGATCTCAGTTCCTAGGTCGACACTTAGCAGAACAAAGCACCTCGCAAGGCCTTCCGCCGGTGCCTTATCTTTTAATTGTATTACCCCAATATAATATAACATTTTATTAAGGTAGAATAATCTATCAAGCTAAGCATATGAAACAAAAGACCAACTGACGACTCGCACATCCAATTATAAGCATGCACTACGACTCGCAAGGCTAACAGATAAACATACAACAGGTGATGGGAAGTGGGGATAAAGCTGTATCGGCTGCAGGATAACATATGATGGGATCGCGATAAAGAATCGAATACTAGGGTAGCAGAGATCAACGGCAGGAATGAAAGACAATGTATAGGTAAACAAGCAAACTTTGCTTGCCTGGAATCCCGCATGGAAGCAGATCTTGTCGTTGCTCACACATCTCAACGTCTTATCCGCGATGAAGCAACAAACACTGGAAAGTGTAAAAGATGCATTTTATAACTACGGAAAAAGATTCAGCATGATCATACGAGAATGATGCATGGCATGGCAAGATGAAATACAATGCAGGTAATTCCAAATTAAGCGGGAAAGCAACCCCGGAAATTAATATTTAGGTGCAAGTTATTTATTTACCAGCAATATTAAATGTTGGATAACATGGCAACACATGGCATGGGTGATCTAATTAAATTAAATGGAATAGGGCATTATATATTTATTACCCCACACATTTCATAATTATTATTTAGGTGGTTTGCTACACCCCGAACCCAAGAGATGCAACACATGCAATTATGATGCGATATGCACAAGATAGATGACATTTAATAAAATAGGTTTAGGGTTAGGGTTTGGGTCCGTACGTCGGATCGGGAGAGATAGGGTTCGAAACCGACGTCTTCGGTGCGTAGAGGAAGTAGTTGCCGTCGGGGAAGTAGTCGTCGCGGGACCGGGGCGTCGTCGTGTTTCGGTGTCGTGGAAGTGGTCGGGTAGTCGTACTCGCTCATCCTCGTTGACGGGTGCGGGCACGTAGGAGCACGGCAAACGGACACCGGGAAGAAACGCGCATGGGCGGGCACCGCGACACGGACACAGGCGGTCACGGGAACGCGGCACCGGAAGAGGACACGCACACGCATGTAGCAACACCTCGAAGGGTGGACAACTCGGACACAAAAAGGGACGCCGGGGTCTTGCGGGCATTTCACCGAACACCTTGCGGGCGGCGGACACGGGGACGCCACCGGACGGGGAAAACGGCGAGTGGAAGTGTTGAGCGGGTGTGCACGGTGGCGGCGACCGGCGCGGGTGGAGGCGCTGCGTGGGCAGCGGCGGCGCGGACGCGCGTGGCGGAAGTGGAGCGCGGCGCGCACACGGCGGCGAGCGGCGAGCGGGGGCGCGCGGCGGCGGGCGCTGGCTGTGCTGCGGCGGTTGCCGCGGAGGAAGCGCAGACGCGGGCGCGGCGTGCGGCGGACGGGCGCAGCGCGCGTCAGCAGCGTGGCGGCGGAGAGAGGCGCAGGGTGCGGGCAAGGGGCGCTGCGGCGGCGGCTGCGCTGGAGCTGACAAGCGGCGGCTGCGCCGGAGCTGACAAGCGGCGGCCAGAGCTGAGGAGCGCGGCGGCGGCAGATGAGATGCTGAGCAGGGGCGCGGGCGCCGGTGGCGGGCGGCGGAGCACGACGCGCAGGCGGCGCGGCGTCGGGCGCAGGGCCGGCGTGGCTCGGAGCAGGAGGGCGCGCGGCGACGCTGCGGGCACGCGGCGGCGCGTCGCGGCAGGCCGGAGGTGGGGCGCCGGGGCGCGGCGCACGGGGCCGGAGCAGGGCGCGGCGCGCTCGGGACGCGGCGGCCGGCGCTGGGGAAGGCGAGCGGAGGAGCGGCGTGGAGCAGGGGGCGACGGCGGCCGGCACGGGGCGGAGGCGCGCGGAGCGCAGGGCGGAGCAGGGAGGAGAGGGGACGGCGGCCGGCGGCGGGGAGCAGGGCGCGGCCGGCGGCGCGCTGGCGGCGGGGATGGGGAGGCAGCGGGGCGCACGGGGGCGTCGGGTGCGGGAGAAGAAGGTGCGGCTCGGGCTCGGGATTTTCTCCCGTGCGGAAGGAAGGAAGAAGGAGAGAAGAAGGAAAGAAAGGAAAAGAAGAAAAAGAAAAAGGAAAAAGAAAAAGGAAAGGAGGGGGAAAAGAGAAAAAGAGAGGTGGGAGGATTATTTTGCAGAAGTCAGAAAAAGGAGGAGGGTGGCTGCAAAAAGTCAGGGGGTGGGAAAGAATTTTCCAGGGGGAAACCCTAGGGTTTTGGCTTAGATGGGCTTGGGCTTTATTTTGTCACCGATTTATTCTTTTCTGTTTATATTTTTAAAACAAAAACGAAAAGGAATTTGAATACGAAACCTTTACAAAATATTTTTAGTTTTGGATAGAAAATTTAATAAACTAGGTTTTAATATTTTTAAAAGATTTGAAAATAACACATTTTTAATTAATTTGAAATGCATTTGAATTTAATTGCGGGGATTGAATTTAAATGCAACAAATTAAATTAATGCGATGCGATGTCATGTCGATGCAAAAAGAAAAACACACAAAACTAAACGGGGATAAATCCCGGGGCGTTACAATCGACACCACTAACAAGGGATCGCGTCCCGAGATCCACGCCGAGACCACAAGAAGAGAGGGGTAACTATCGAGTCTTCACGCTCCGGGATGAACTTCTCGACACCACTAACAATGGATTGTTGCTCCACCTTGAAATTCTCGACACCACTAACAAGGAATTGTTGCTCACGACGAAGACGACTCCAAAAGATCGAACCTAATAGGGTAAAAGGCAAGAAAACGTCCACCCACACGTAGGATCCTAAAACTTTGAAAGTTTGGATAAGAGAAGAGACTCCAAAACAAATAAGATAAGAGGAGAAATAGAATAGAGGTAAGGAGTAAAATAGAAACCTATGGAGATATTTTTCAAAATAATTTAAGTCAAATAGTTTTCGACACTCTAGAAACAACGACCGTTAGCGAGGTTATCCTACAGGCTTTTGCGGACCTGCTGCTTCGATAACCATTCGTATCGAAACAACAAGGAGATCGAAACCAAGGCTCTGATACCACTTTGTGACGCCCGAAAATCGATACTATGTAAATTTAAGCGATCCCGCCGAAATCCGCATAATAACGATTTTAGGTCGCCCACCAGACATAATGTGCAGGCCGAAACATGCGCATTATATGGGTGGAATTGTGATAACATTACAATAGTTCCGATACATCCACAAATACAACAGAAGATATAAATACAACAACGACTCGAACGAGTCAAGATACAAATGATACCATACAAAGATACAAATAACAGCGGAAGCAAAAATAGTATCCGTCTAAGGATAAGAAGCAAATTGGACTAAGAGTCCTGAAGATAAGCGATGGCGCCATATCCCTGCCCAGCCAAGCCGGAGGGACTCCCAAACTAACGTCGTCAGACTTCAAACCTGTTAACTGCACATAAAGCACATCCCAAAAGAGGGTCAGGGCACTCCCTGGCAAGCAAAACCGACTTGCCTACTTTCTACACCATCTCCCAATATATAGGGGAGGTGGACTTAGCGGCAGCAGCACTAGCAACCTAAAGAGACACGCTACAACTTCCGTCTAATTAGAGAGGGATAAGAGAGCGCATAAGATAAACAGCTACTACTAACACCAATCATAACCCATTCTCGGATTAACCCCCTCAACCAAGTATGAGGAAGCAATTCGGGAAACTCACACGTTGAACAGTTTTAGTTACCATTTATTGTGAAAGTAATTCTATATTACTAGTCAAAATAATCAACAATGATTAGGTGTAAGTTGTCTAGATCTCATTAGTCGGCAACGCACCAAGTTGTCCATAACCGCGGACGCGGCTCATCGATAAGATTATACCCTGCAGGGGTGCACTACTGGACCCATACTCGCATGATCAACCCAGTCAAAAACATTAGGGCCTTTCAACCCAACTCTTTTCCTTCACCGCAACAAGTCCAGGAGCCACGGGAGCTATGCTGGTCCCGGCCAAAAGGGTGCGGACTCCCGCAGGACACACCCCTCCGCACCAACAGGCCGCGCCCTATATGCATGTAACAAGGCACACCGCCAAAGTAAAATACTACACTAGTATCATCAATGCATATGAGACAAATGGAAAACCCGAACTAGGTGTGGCTCCCGGACAAGTTGAAGTTTAGGCAAAGTCGAGGGGGGCTCCATAGGGCCTCCCACAAGTGGTTAGTGCGCTCAGTCTTGGATTAGGGGAGCAAGATCTCAGTTCCTAGGTTGACACTTAGCAGAACAAAGCACCTCGCAAGGCCTTCCGCCGGTGCCTTAACTTTTAATTGTATTACCCCAATATAATTAACATTTTATTAAGGTAGAATAATCTATCAACCTAAGCATATGAAACAAAAGACCAACTGACGACTCGCACAACCAATTCTAAGCATGCACTACGACTCGCAAGGCTAACAGATAAACATACAACAGGTGATGGGAAGTGGGGATAAAGCTGTATCGGCTGCAGGATAACATGTGATGGGATCGCGATAAAGAATCGAATACTAGGGTAGCAGAGATCAACGGCAGGAATGAAAGACAATGTATAGGTAAACAAGCAAACTTTGCTTGCCTGGAATCCCGCATGGAAGCAGATCTTGTCGTTGCTCACACATCTCAACGTCTTATCCGCGAAGAAGCAACAAACACTGGAAAGTGTAAAAGATGCATTTTATAACTACGGAAAAAGATTCAGCATGATCATACGAGAATGATGCATGGCATGGCAAGATGCAATACAATGCAGGTAATTCCAAATTAAGCGGGAAAGCAACCCCGGAAATTAATATTTAGGTGCAAGTTATTTATTTACCAGCAATATTAAATGTTGGATAACATGGCAACACATGGCATGGGTGATCTAATTAAATTAAATGGAATAGGGCATTATATATTTATTACCCCACACATTTCATAATTATTATTTAGGTGATTTGCTACACCCCGAACCCAAGAGATGCAACACATGCAATTATGATGCGATATGCACAAGATAGATGACATTTAATAAAATAGGTTTAGGGTTTGGGTTTGGGTCCGTACGTCGGATCGGGAGAGATAGGGTTCGAAACCGACGTCTTCGGTGCGTAGAGGAAGTAGTTGCCGTCGGGGAAGTAGTCGCCGCGGGACCGGGGCATCGTCGTGTTTCGGTGTCGTGGAAGTGGTCGGGTAGTCGTACTCGCTCATCCTCGTTGACGGGTGCGGGCACGTAGGAGCACGGCAAACGGACACCGGGAAGAAACGCGCACGGGCGGGCACCGCGACACGGACACAGGCGGTCACGGGAACGCGGCACCGGAAGAGGACACGCACACGCATGTAGCAACACCTCGAAGGGTGGACAACTCGGACACAAAAAGGGACGCCGGGGTCTTGCGGGCATTTCACCGAACACCTTGCGGGCGGCGGACACGGGGACGCCACCGGACGGGGAAAACGGCGAGTGGAAGTGTTGAGCGGGTGTGCACGGTGGCGGCGACCGGCGCGGGTGGAGGCGCTGCGTGGGCAGCGGCGGCGCGGACGCGCGTGGCGGAAGTGGAGCGCGGCGCGCACACGGCGGCGAGCGGCGAGCGGGGGCGCGCGGCGGCGGGCGCTGGCTGTGCTGCGGCGGTTTCCGCGGAGGAAGCGCAGGCGCGGGCGCGGCGTGCGGCGGACGGGCGCAGCGCGCGTCAGCGGCGTGGCGGCGAAGAGAGGCGCAGGGCGCGGGCAAGGGGCGCTGCGGCAGCGGCGCAGGACGCGCGGCAGCTGCGCCGGAGCTGACAAGCGGCGGCCAGAGCTGAGGAGCGCGGCGGCGGCAGAGGAGATGCTGAGCAGGGGCGCGGGCGCCGGTGGCGGGCGGCGGCGGAGCACGGCGCGCAGGCGGCGCGGCGTCGGGCGCAGGGCCGGCGCGGCTCGGAGCAGGAGGGCGCGCGGCGGCGCGTCGCGGCAGGCCGGAGGTGGGACGCCGGGGCCGGAGCAGGGCGCGTGGCGGCCGGGGAGCGGCGCGGCGTGGCGGCGCGCTCGGGACGCGGCGGCCGGCGCTGGGGAAGGCGAGCGGAGGAGCGGCGTGGAGCAGGGGGCGACGGCGGCCGGCACGGGGCGGAGGCGCGCGGAGCGCAGTGCGGAGCAGGGAGGAGAGGGGACGGCGGCGGGCGGCGGGGATGGGGAGGCAGCGGGGCGAACGGTGGCGTCGGGTGCGGGAGAAGAAGGTGCGCTCGGGCTCGGGATTTTCTCCCGTGCGGAAGGAAGGAAGAAGGAGAGAAGAAGGAAAGAAAGGAAAAGAAGAAAAATAAAAAGGAAAAAGAAAAAGGAAAGGAGGGGGAAAAGAGAAAAAGAGAGGTGGGAGGATTATTTTGCAAAAGTCAGAAAAAGGAGGAGGGTGGCTGCAAAAAGTCAAGGGGTGGGAAAGAATTTTCCAGGGGGAAACCCTAGGGTTTTGGCTTAGATGGGCTTGGGCTTTATTTTGTCACCGATTTATTCTTTTCTGTTTATATTTTTAAAACAAAAACGAAAAGGAATTTGAATACGAAACCTTTACAAAATATTTTTAGTTTTGGATAGACAATTTAATAAAATAGGTTTTAATATTTTTAAAAGATTTGAAAATAACACATTTTTAATTAATTTGAAATGCATTTGAATTTAATTGCGGGGATTGAATTTAAATGCAACAAATTAAATTAATGCGATGCGATGCGATGTCATGTCGATGCAAAAAGAAAAACACACAAAACTAAACGGGGATAAATCCCGGGGCGTTACACCAAGCGTCATGATTGATGCGATAAAGACACACTTCGGGGATGAATTAAAGCGTGAGCAATTCAGGCAGCTTAGAATGTTCCAGACCATTCACATGGAGGAGCATACCTGTCTGAAGACACATTTGAAGAGATTGTATGACATCTACTTCCAGCTGACGATGGTCTTCGATTGCTGGATGGCAGATTCTTGTGCCATTCGGACTGTCCTGATATCTCTACCTCCTAGCTATGAGAAGCATGTGCGCAAGTACATTTTGAAGGCCGATGATATGAACTTCTACAAGTTTGTGTCTGAATTCAAATCTCTGAAGGTTGATTCCATCGAAGGAGAGATCTTCGATGCTACAGGTATATATTTGATATATACAGAATTATGAATTCGCCTCTTGGTATATGATGAAGTATTTGATACTTGTTCTGTTTGTGAAACATGTCCTAATTATCACATATATGCGGCGCAGATTGATGTGACCTGGCGCTGAACCTGGTGATCAAGAAGTTGATGGCCATTTGGTGTTCAGGTCCTCAAGTTATCATAGTTATCATTAATAGTTTTTGATAAGATCTTTTGTAATAATGAGCAAGTGTGTGTGTCTTGATTGTTGCAAGACAAAGTTATTCATGTAATAAGACAACTTCAGTTGTTTTATGTTATGGAACAAGTCAGTTGTTTTATATTATGAATAAAGGTTCCACATCTATTTTCTAAAGTGGACATCTTATATGTTAGGAGGAATAAGATTGTTTAATCGTCATATAAGGTGTTATATGAGAAATGTGACTATAAGAAAGACGCGGTAGCATGTCTTGTCAAGAAATGTGTCTTGGACAAGATCAAATTTGTTGACTACATTTGTGTAGACATGCTTGAAGTCTGAGGGATTTGTATTAATGTAATATTGTAGTTTGTATTAAATTCGAATTGATTGTAGATCAATGATTTTGGTTTGACCAAAATGTCGATTTGAGTGGGATTCATAGTTAGTTCACTCAGGTGAAATATGTGAAGAACATATTTTTGAGTGGGAGCTCGTGTTCTCAAATATGTGGAAACATGTTTTGAGTGGGAGTCGAATTCATCTTGTGTAGTTAACACATTGTGAAACTGTACCAATAGAATAGGATGAAGTTGTGAAACTATTTGAAAGTTAGTGTCTATTTGGAAATAGAACGGGAATTTTAAATAGTTAGTCGAGTTGTTTTGGATTATATCTGAGGAGTCAGAATTGAATCAAAAGGATGGTCCTTTGAGATCCAATTGATCATTAAGAGTAATGATGCATGAAAGTAATGGTTGTATGATATGTGGGTCTATCATTTAATATTAGACATCATACAGAAACCATATTATCTGCTCGATGAAATATAACCGATGTTCTTGGAAGAAGAGCAGTTATAAAAGTAAATTTAGAATTTACTGGAAGTAGAGATGTGTTAGTTGTTGGATTGACATTAGAATGTCAAGTTTTCTGCATTGGTGTGAAAGTATGTAGATATCGCGAGTTTGTAATTGTTACAAGGGGCTCTCTATGGCTGAGTGTGTTTTTCAGGGCAGTTATCTGGTTAGTATAATCATAGTAAGCGCTGGGAAACAGAAGTCTCACTTAGTTACGGTATTTGCATATATGTTGTTGGACAACATGGTGATATCAAGCAAGTTGATATCAGTGAATCGCAAAAGCATGTACAATCATGGATTGTGCAGTAACACTCTTTCGCAAGCATGCATTATCAAATGATTCTTATTTGATAAGGGATTCTGATAAAGTAAAATGCAGCTAGTTTATTTGTACTCTAGTGCAAGTGGGAGACTGAAGGAGATATGCCCTAGAGGCAAATAAATAAGTAGTATTTATTGCGTTATCTCATAAGTTTATAATAGGTTTGTGTATTATGCTAGAACTGTATTAATCGGAATTATTAATACACGTGTGATACATAGACAACCAGGTCCCTAGCAAGCCTCTATATGAGCTAGTCCATTGGGCAACAGTTGATCGAGATTCCCGATCAAGGACAATGACGTCGGTTGACAATGGGGTCATCTTGTTAGTTGAATAAGGTGATGGACATACGCAAAGTATTGCAATAAGATCGTATTATGATGTTTGTCATTTACAATAGATAAGAATATGATAGCTTATTCCTTAGACCGTACTTATTGATGCTTCGTAGGGGTGCTTTGAGAGCATCAAACGTTGTGTCTTATATAGCATGACAATAACGGTGTCCATCTTGGGTATTCCGAAAGAGCATCAGGACGTAAGGATCAAGAGCGGGATTTGTTCATTCTTGTAATGGAAAGATACTCTGGGCCCACTCGGTGATATTGCATCTATATAGCTGCGCAGCATATGACTAGGTCATGGAGATGTAATATCGCAGACGAGTTAATAACCTTCGTCGGTAACGAGATACAACAAAGACATCGGTGTGTCTACGATCATATCTCGGACAAGGTAGTATCGCAGAGACAAAGGGAATGAATGTCATATTTATGGTTCAACGACGATATTCGTAGAATGCACAGGGGTCATCATATACTTCCAGGTATCCCTGACGGTCATTGGTGAGCGGAGTGTCTCGACCATGTCTGGAGTGTTCTCGAACCGTAGCGTAACAAACTTAAGGTCTTAGCGACACCAGGAGATAGGTTCTGGAATATTATAGGAATTTGTTGGAGAGAGAGAAATGATCCGGAAAGAGTTCCGGTGGTCCGGAAGGAGTTCCGGGGAGGTATGGAATGGTTCCAGGAATGTCCGAAAGTTGTTCGGGTGGTTCCGAAATAGTTTCGGAGTCATGGGATATTGAATTATATATAAATATATTAATTATGAATTAATGGGATTTTTATATTAATTTAATATTAATTAAATAAAGGAAAAGGGGGATCCCACCTACATGGGCCCTAAGAGGGCCCAAGAAGGGGGAGCCGCACCAAGCAAGGAAGGGAGGCTTGGGCCCCCTAGTCCGAGTTGGACTAGGAGTGGGACAAGCCCAAGGGGGGTTCGGCCGAACCCCCCCTCCCCTCTCCTCCTTTAGTCCCACATGGGGGAGCCAGGGGGTTTGCACACCCCCTTCCCCCTTTATATACCAAGGCATATTAATTGGATTAATTCATTGGAAAATACAATTAATTGTATTGCAGGCCGGCCGAGCTGTTTCTCCGCCCGTTTTGCCCCCTCTCTCCACCTAAGCTATACCGCTGAGCACCGTTGCTCTGTGGGATTCCAGATAAGATCTACCCCTGCGATTTCAGCTGGATCTGAATGACCGGGGGTTGTCGCTAAGCTCCATATGTTTGTGAGTGCTCGGAGGTAACTCTTTTTGAGGAGCCTGGGCGACGTTGTCTCGCCCCTGCAGCTGCCGCGCCGCCTCCCCCTCTACCGTCGGCGCACCCCCTGGTGCCGGCGCCCCGCCTTCTTCCGCCCGACGCCCGTTGACGCAGATCATCGTCGACACCCCGGCGTCATCGTCTTCGTCATCGCGGCAAGTTCTCCGCGACCTCGAGGTCGGCTATGTACGACTTCATCGTCAACGCTTGTGCGGGAGCGTAATCCCCGCTATCGGTCTGCATGGAGGTAATGTAACCCGTTCCGCCACCGTTATCGCATGTACTAGATAGATAGATCCTGGCTAGTTAGGGTTTCTGCACCGTAACCCCTTCAAGGGCGTCATCGGCCTCCTTCTTCTTCTCGGCGAAACGCCGCTCGAAGCGCTCGTAAGTTATCTTCTGGGCAGCGACGTTTTCGTCGTACTTCACGATCGCCTTTGCCAGGTCTCCCTCGCGCTCCTCAAGGGCCTCGCGTTGGGCGACCAGGTCCTGCTCCGCCTGAAGGCGCTGCTCCTCGCGCTGTTGCAGCTCCTTCTCCTTGAGGTCCAACTGCCGCTCCCGCTTGGAAAAATCCTTGCGGTCTTCCTCCAGAGCGACTTGCGCTGCCTGGTGGGCGGAGAGCAGCTGGGTCTCCAGCTGGCCCAACTCGCGGCGCTTCTGCGCCAGCGAGCCCTCCATCGCCTCGCGCTCAGCCTTGGCCTGCCGCAGGAGCTCCTCGGCGGCGTCACGTTCCGCTTGGAGGGGCGCAAGGAGCTCCGCAGCGTCGCGAATGGCCCCCTCGCGGACCTCCTTGGCAAAGCGGGTGGCCTCCTCGCGCGCGGCTTGCAGCGCCGCATCCTCCAGCCGGCGCGCCTCGACCGCCACGTGGAAGGATGACCATGACTTTGCCAGCTCCTCCTGCCGCTGAGCGAGCCATATGTCCTCGAGGGCGAGGTGGGCCTCTGAGCCCTCCAAGGATTCCCTCATGAGGCCGAAGGCGACCTCACGGCACCCCGCGCTCCAGTCCCAGCCGCGGAGGACCAACTCCTGGCTCGTGGAGGGCCCGGCCCCAGCAACGGGTCTCGCAGGCCCGGCCCAGGGGAAAGCTTGGGGGCTAGCCTGAGCTTTGCTTGCGCCCGCGCCGGTATCCTCTTCCGGCCCTGCAGCTGTGGGACGTTCCTCATTTATAGCTTGGCGAGGAGGCGAGGAAGCTTCTCCCCCAGCAGCACCGCCTGTGCCTGCTGCTGCCTCGTGTGCTTCCGCAGGCTGCACGGGAACAGTGGCCGCAGGTGGTGGGGTAGGCACGCGCAAAGGCGTCAACGCGCGCGGCGGCGTTGGTTCGCGCGGTGGAGTGACCTCACGCGGAGGCGTAGCCGCGCGAGGAGGAGCAAGAGCGCGAGGCGGCCCGGGAATTATCTCCTCTGAGCCTTCCACCACCAGAGGCTCGGGGGCGGTGCGGGAGCCTCTGGGCGTACCATGCCCTCCTCCACCTGAGGCCCTGCTGCCCCCGCCTGGGGCATAGCCGCCTCCGCTTGAGGCGCCCCCTCAAGGGGGCTCGTGGAGGCCGCCTCCGCAGGCCTCGCGGCCTCATCAGCCGCGGCCCCCGCCATGGCGCCCTTCACCTCAGATGCCTTGCGAAGCCGGCGGCACTTCGCAGGTACAAGGTCACTGGCAAGAGGACAAGAAGAGACTTCAGGAAAAAAGTAAAGCGAAAGAGAAAGCTAAAGGACGAATGATCCAAGATAACGGGCACAAACCCTGAAAGGAGGGCACCAGCGTCGACCCACGCCAGGCCTGGCGAGCGCCATGAGGGAAAGGGCTTGGAAGAAGGCCTCGCCGGTGGCGCCTCCGCTTTCCTCTTGGAGGGGACGTCAGACGGTCTTGCCGCCAGTGGTCCACGTCGGCTTTGGTGCGAGGCCCGCGCCTTCCCGAAGAGGCCTCCGCCGCTGAGGCCTCTTCTTCCTCAGCCTCTTCCTCCACGAGGCGCGAGGGCGCCACCACGAAGGCGTCTTCACCGCCTGACGAGATGTCGCGAATCTCGTTAGTAAATGGCCCAGCCCTTGAAGAAGAAACCTCCCTAGCCGCGGCCTCCTCCTCACCTGGGTCAGCTCCTGAAGCCGAGGGAGAATCGGCCCCCTCCGCTTCCCGCGCGACCGGCATCGGCGCCTCAAGGTCCGCCTGGCCTGTCGGGGTGAACGGAGGCATCCCCTCCAGGAGGGCCATGCGCTCCGTCAAATTGTATTGGTGAAGAGGCCGGAGCGCCGCTGGGAGCTCATCAACGGGAAGCACTGATGGGTTGACGAAGAGCGTGGAGAGGATGTTGTCGACGGTGTCCCTGTCGTTGTCCTCGACGTGAAGCCGCATCTTGTCCTTCGGCCCCGAGTACATCCACATGGGGACCGAATGCGCCTGGAGGGGCGCAATGCGGCGCGTCACGAAGTCCGTGACGATCGTCTGCCCCGTGAGGCCCTCCTCGCGGAGGAAGCTCAGGCGCCCCATCAAGCTCACGTTCCTGGCGCCGTCGAAGGTGGCCTTGCCCAATGGGAGTTCTTCACCCGGGGCTCGTCGGGGACCTCGAGGAAGGCGCAGGGACGCTCCACCCCAACAAAGAACAACTTATGGCGAAAGTCGTCCACCTTCTTCGTCACCGAGGTGATGGCCTTGCCTTCGCTCCAGGACATGGGGATGTAGACGCTCCCCATGCCGTCGATGATGCGGAACGAGACGCACCCCGAGCGCTCGTTCTTCGCCGTGTTCCGGAGCGCGTAGAAGCACCGGAACAGCCCCACCGTGGGCTCCAGGCCCAGGTACGCCTCACAAAGGTAGGCGAAGACGGCGAGGATGAGGACGGAGTTGGGGTGCAGGTGCAGCAGCTTCACCTGGTAGAACGCCAGCACCGCCTCCAAGAACGGCGAGAATGGCGACACCAGTCCCGCAGCCACGTAATGCTGGAAGATCGGAAAGAACCCGCGGGGGCGCTTCCCGTGCGCCGCGGGCTTCAGGGCAGTGGCGCCATGCTCTTTCGTCCTGTCCGCCACCAGGCATCGGACCTTGGCGAGCGCCTTCTCGTTGACGCGCACGCCCAGCAGCGCCGCGCCCACGACGGTTTCAGGGGCCTCGGCCTAGGAGGAAGATCCCGCGGCGGCCTTGCCTTTGCTCTTGAGAGGGCTCATCATCGCGGAAGCTTGGAAGAGTTGGAGAACGGAGATTCGCAGGAGAGAGCGGAGGCGGAGAGCTCTGTAGAGCGGAAATTTCTGCGAGAAGATTTGGAAACGGTAACGGCTATCTGCCGCCTCGCTCGGGCTTTATGTCACCTTGAGGAGCAGTTAACGTGTAACATCCCAACATTTCATAATGTTCAAAAATCTCAAAAAAAATTAAAACTTTTCTTTTATTAAAATAAAATATTAAATGCATAAGAAAATCAACTATGAAAGACTTCAAACATATTGAAAAAGTTTAATATTTCAAATATCTCAGTTTATCTTTATTTTCAAAAGTTGTTTCAAGTTAAAAGATTTTATTATCCATTGTAATTATTAATACCTCAATATCTAATTTGACAAATGTTTTACAAACCTTGAAACCATATTCATGAAATAAAAGGTTTCCTTATAAGTATTTGATTTCAACCACTTAGCAATAGCAATTCATAAATTAAAATAATAATTACAAGTGTTATTTTAAACTTTGAAAACATTGTCTATTCACCAAAAGATTATTATTCATTTACCCAAGTTCAAAACATAGTTTTGTATATTTCAAGTCTATAGTGTATAACTTTAAAACTTCATTGATTTTATAATTAATAAGCATTGCATTAACTTAAATTAGTTTCATTAATTCTCAAACAGAAATTGATCTTCATGAATATATATATATATCCAATATAAGAAATGAAATAAATCTAGAATATTTTCCACGGATATGTTATGAAGTTTTCAAATGATTTATCATAATATAAAACTTAATGGTGCACAAAATATTTTGAATTTAAAAATGAATGCATTATATTTCCCTTTCCATTTAAAATAAATATGTTATGTATTTTCATATTATACTAAAGCCAAAAATGAATTTAGCATTTGAAAATGAGTTTAAATAACTTGAATTCAAACATATTTGAATGTGGGTAATTTCATAAATCTGATTAACCTAAAATAAATTTATTTAAATTACTAATTTCAAAGTTGACCTAAATGGGCAATTTTGCATGTTTGAATAATTCAAAATAATATTTTTTTAAATGTTCAAAACATGCCCACAACTGGTTTAACACAAAGATAATAATTTTACAAATTTTTAGAATTTTCTTTCACTTCATTTGGACATTTAAATCAAAAGATATGAATAAAATGGAAAAAATCAGAAAAGGAAAATTCAGTTGTGACGTCAGCGGTGACGTCACTACATCTTTAACCTCCGTCCGAGATTTCCGGCCGGAAATCTCGCGCCGTTTCTTCGCCCTCGCGCAACCCCCGCTGCCCTAGACCCTTCCCTTTTAAAGCCCTCGAGCCCCGCTCTCTTTCCCCTCTCCTTCCCCTCGAAAACACGCCGCCAGGCCTTCGGAAAAGCTCGCCGGAGTCAACCTTTTCCGCCGCCGTGTTCTTCTCGATTCTGATGAGGTGAGCACCCCCACAGCCCGAGAGCACTCCCCTCCTCCTCGCCCCACCCGTACGCTTCCCCCTGACCATTTCCCCGCTCCTCCTACGCAGCCAATCGTGCGGGCAAGCACGAACCGAGCTCGCCGAATAAAGCCGTGCGTCTGTCCTCGACCCCGCGCCTCTGCGAGACGCAAACGAGGACGCCACCACGCGCTTCGCCTCCCCCACGTCCTCCTGAACCTCGCCGTCATCTCCGCCGAGCAAGGGGACCATCGGGGCGACCAATCGCTCCACGCCCGAGGCCGCGCCGCCGCCATCTCCTCCATCTCCGGTGGATCCCGCCGCCACCTCCTCTCCATCGCACGGTGAGCGTCCGATCCATTTTATATGGCATCGATTAGATTACTTCGGATGAAACGGTACGGAAGAACCAGATCCATCCGATCTGGATCTGACGATCCAGATCGGCCGAGCCGAGCCACGGCTTAAGCCGAGCCGAAGCCGAGCCGCGACCGAGTCCGAGCCCAGACAATCGTAGCACGCCACGTGTCCAGCCTTTTTTCTGTTTTATTTCCGAATAGAATTTAATTTCCTGTTTTGCAGAAAAGCCCCTGCCACTTAGATTTATCATAACTTTTTAACCCTTTACCCAAATTGGACATATTTTATATCAAATTAAAGCCCTCGACAAGTAGAATCTGCTGGAACTTTTAAATTTCAAATTTGACTAATATAAATAGATTCAATTTTCAAATTAGGAGTGTGAGCATTTTTGACTTAGTTTTAAATTCATAAGTCCAAAATTTCCAAATAAAATATTTTTGGAAAGCTTAAGATTTGAAGAATAATGATCCAATATTTTAATTAAAGTTTGAATAATTAAGATGAATTCAAAAATCAAAAACTTATTTTAGTTAACTTGGGCATAGTGTAAATATATATTAATATATTTAAATTATTTCCTTTGCACAAATATCATAAATAATTGTCCTTGTTCACAGAAACTCAAATCCTTGTTTACCAAATTATTACATAACATTAATAAGTAAGTTTTATTTAAAACCTTTTAAGTGATTTTAGTTCATTTACAAGTGTATATACATGTTATTGGTTAATTAGGTGTTACTAAAAATGTGATTTAAACATTATGCCATTTCAAATAACTAGGTTGTATTTTTAATACTATGAACTTTTCAGTTGGGAATTAAAATTGTTAGATATGATAAATTAAGAAATTCTTGAATATGAATTTGCTTAAATTTAAATTCTGAAAACATAACCTTAGGTAAAAGAAATTAAATATTGATGGTTGTTGTAAAATCTTGAACCTTGCTTTTAAATTATGATTAAACCATCTTAGCATCTCTTCGTGTAAACGTTTAAAGGCAATTTCCTTAGAACATTTGGAAACACCCATACACCTTTTCGAGCTGAAAATGTACAATTGACCCCAGACCATCCCTTGGCGAAACCCTAAGCCCAAGTACATTAATTCTTTTTGTATATTGAATAATGTGATATCCTTGACCAAACCATGTGCTAAGCCTTTTTACGCTTGTTTGTTTTAATTGTTATGTGCTTGTTGAATTGCTTGTTTATTGTATGTCTTTTTACTTTATAGATTGAACGGAGTGCAACGTTCATTGTCGACAATGAGTGTGTGAGAAACGATAACATTCATCAGGCAAGTGACTTCATAAAACACCTACTATTTTATACTATTGCATATCTAGTGTTTTCAAACAGCATTTGCAAAAGTAGTATGCATGATAGGTTTTTGGGAGATTGTAGTATGCTATGCAAACCTTTTAGGTTTCCCCTTAGAAATTCCAGATTAGACCCCTATTATAATTTAGTGGAAGCAACTGCTGCAAAAATGATTGTTTTATGGTTGATGTGATAAATGAAAATTTCCACTAAATTAATTTAACGCCTGGGTGGATTGGGTCGATCGAGGAGGTTTCAAGTTGAGTGGCTTCTCAGGGCCATGTGTCATGGTTGTCTTCGCCCAGGGTAGTTTCTTCTTACCTGGGGCCATGATATGCGGTGTTAACCTGAGTTGCTCACTTGTGGTAGGCCACCCAGGGCTATGAGATTGAAGTTTACACTGAGTCTAGTTGCTTATCGTGCAACCATTGGTCAATATGGGCTCTGTCTTGATGGAGTAAGTTGATGTGGACCTGGGTCAAGAGATTGATGGTGGTAGAGTTGATAGGATGGTGGTAATCTCTTAGTATGATCATGGGAAAGCAACTTCTGAAAAGTCTCGTCTTGATCTTCTCCTTTTCCTTCTCACTAAAGGTGTGTAGAGGATAGTTTGGGTTGATTAAGTCTAATGGTGAAAGTGCACACCCTCTCGAGAGTTAAAACCTAAGATCTTAGCCGTGTCCCCGGCATCGGACAAATTGAGTAACTACACAAGGCTGTGTTCTGAAAATCTCTTCATCCCAATTTCTTAATAAAACTTGATGGGTGAACATGGGTAGGAGACATGGATTTGTCTCGAGATTGTTTATAAAGAGAAGATATTGTTTCAAAAAGTTGTTTACCAAAACTTGGGTAGGAGAAAACTTGCTTTGCGCAATAGCCTTGAGGTCCACCAGCCAAATAAGCATATAGATATAGCTTAGTAGAATATTAGAAATTAAAGTCACTTGCCACCACAATTCAATTGTGCTGACCCTTTATAGCTGGGCTGCAACTAAACCTTGCAGATTTGACAGACGACGAGTGAGCATTTGATAGGAATTCGAGTCTACAACCAACATGCTTTGCCTGTGGCACATGAAGATGATTAGGCTCATTGTATCTACTGTTTTCTGTTGCTGCTCTTTGAATTTTGCTAGCCTTTTCAGGTTATGCAAGTTGTAAGAGATATTTGTAACACTGGATCATGTGATTTAATAAAGTATTTGACACTTTTGCATGATATACATCTTAAACTGTGGTGCTAGCATTTGATCCAGGGACTAGCACATTTACGCAGGGACTTCCACCTTATAACAAAAGGTGAGGTCACTATATAACGGGACGTGGTGGGATCCCCCACGACTCGCGCCCCGGATCGTGCGAGACCGTTATTCGTCCAAGTGCCGCGTGGCTCGGGCCGGCTGGGCACTAAGGGCCCACGACGCTTCGCCTGAGCCCACGGGCTCAATCGTGCCCATCATGGGCCCGGGGGCTACTGTCGGCCTAGTGGGAACTGGGGTATGGAGAGCCCATTCCCTCCAGGCCTCACACGCTGGCCAGACAGACGAAACGACTAAGGACCAGGCATCACCGCCTGGCGGGACCCTCGAGAGGCAATTCCCCTCGAGGGCCTGAAGAGGAAACGCGGGCCTCAAGAGACCCCTCGCCTCAGGGGACCCTCCCGAGGCGCCAGCTCGCCTCGAGGGAGTCCCGCAGGACTTTCCCCTCAGGCCTCCCCGCGCCTGAAGGGAAACGTTGCGGCCAAGGAAGTACGGCAAGGCGCACATGGCCTCTGCCACGCCCACGTGGTGACGCAGGCACCCCCGTTGCCATTTTGGTGATAAAGGGGTCAATAAAGCAGCTCTGCCTGCTACGTAGCTGCCAGGACCTTCTTCTCTGGCGATAAAGCGGGTGGACGGCGCAACCCTCCAAAGGAGAACGTCATCGTGGGCTCCACCTTAGAGACTGCCCTCTCTGCAGGCAGTACAGCGCGGTCGGCCGCCGGTCGGCCACCACGCCCACCTTTATCAACAATGGACCGCGTCCATGGACGAACGGACGGCGGTGGACTCCTGCTCCGCCATGCCACTGCCATGTGGGAGCCACCTTGAAGGCCAAGCCGAAGGAGAAGGCCAGAGGCGCCTATAAAAGGGAGACGACATCCATCGTAGCACGGGTCGACTATTTGCATGCTACAACCCTTGTAAACCCTAGCAACACTTGTTAGGATAGCCTTGTGCCCGAGGAGGAAGAAGATCATCACTTCCCTCCTCAGGCAAGAACAGCCTCAAGGGGGCTTCTGGCTGACTCCACTGTACTGTAAACGCCATCATCTAATACAGACAAGCAGGAGTAGCGGTCTTACCTCCTCACGAGGGCTGTGAACCTGGGTAAAGGCCGGTGTTTTCCTCTGTCGTGTGCGTGTCTTCTTCGGGTCCGGCGAGCAACGTTGCGGGGCCCCTCGAGGGTCTAGACCTCCGTGTTCAATCCCCTTCACGAACTACTCTTCAGGAAGTGACTACCCCCGATTCTTGGGAGTCATAACCCGACACCATGGCCGGTAGAGATGTTACCCGAGAGGCTGTTGATGGGAATTTTACCAATGCGGATATCCAATTGCCTTTGGCTACAAGAACTTATGTTTATTGGCGTCAACACCCAGAACGCCATTTTAAGGGGAACGATGGGGAGCTCAGCGATACAGCTTCTAGCCATGTGAAACCGGAGGATCAACATATGCTTGACGCTGAAAAGAGTGCAAGGAAAAGGTTGGATTACAATGACACAAAGAATGAGGGGCGGGCGCCTCTAGCTATCACTAATGTGGCCCATGTTGATGCTGATTTGGATCTGATACCGCATGCTACTAAGATTCAGGGTGTGATGGACAAGAAGCATTATAAGAGGGGAGATGGTACTTCTATTTCTGGACAATCCAATGGATCGGCGGCATCCCTCGAGGATGACCGCTGGGTCCAATGAGTATCATGTGCCTGAACTGTCGGGGCTGCGGACAACGCGAGACAGTTCTTAAAATTAGCAACTTAGTTAAGTTGCACCGTCCGAGGTTGGTTTTTCTCTCGGAAACCAAGCTTAGTGATAAGAGAGCACAAGATTTGAAGGGAAGGCTCGGTTTTACTAGTGCCTTTGGTGTGAAAAGTGAGGGACTAAGTGGGGATCTTGTTCTGTTCTGGAACGCGGACTCTGTGGTGTCTTTAAAATCCTTCAGTAGATCTCACATTTGATGTTTTTGTGGTGAATGAGGATACAGGAGATAGGGAGTGGCGGTTCATAGGATTTTATGGTGAACCGGCAAGAGGAAGACGCAAAAGGAGCTGGGAGCTCATGACTTACTTGAGAAAAGAATTCGATCGGCCCTGGTTATGCGCGGGCGATTTTAATGAAACTGTCTATGTTGGAGAACAGTTTGGAGGTCATGGAAGAGAGGAGTGGCAAATGGAGGGGTTTCGAGACGCCATTGATGAGTGCAGGTTCAAGGATCTCGGCTATGTGGGTCTCCCGTACACTTGGGATAATAGATAACAGTCTAGCTGCAACATCAAAGTGCGACTTGATCGTGGACTAGCAGATGATAAATTCCTGGAATTGTTTGATAATACACAGGTTACACATGTGCAGACTACTCAAAGCGATCATTGTGCCTTACTTATTCAGATTCAACGATCAAATTGGTTCAGCGATGATACACGGCCTAAACCTTTCCGGTATGAAAACGCATGGGCGAGGCACCAGAGCTATGAGTAGGTGGTTCAGGGAAGTTGGAGGCCGGGCTGCCCTAGTCTGAAGGGGGTAGCCGATGCCTTGGGTAACGTTCGACGTGACCTACAGCGTTGGAGCAAAGAGGAATATGGGCCTGTGGCTAAGCAACTGAAGTGTCTGCGGGGACGGCTGGACAAATACGGGGCAATTCGCTCGGTGCAGGTCCGTCACGTTCAGAGAAATCTCTTATGCGCCAAATATCAGAACTACAAACGAGAGAGGAACTTGAGGCTCAACAACGTTCTAGGGTTCAATGGCTGCGAGAAGGAAATAGAAATACGGCGTTTTTCCACTCCAAAGCTAAACAGCGGGGTCGCACTAATAGGATCAAAGCTTTGAGGAGAGAGGATGGTACGTTTGATAGTACCCAAGTTGGGATGGAGATGATGGCTATTAATTTTTACAAAAATCTTTTTACCAAGTAGGAAGTGACGCAACCAGAGGTTATAACGGATTGGGTACAGCCCAGTTGAATGCTCAGCTGACCGCACCATTCTCGGATGATGAAATTGAGAGGGCACTTTTTATGATGCACCCAAGTAAATCACCAGGCCCTGATGGTTTTACAGCAGGTTTTTATATAAAACATTGGCATATTTTTAAGGAGTCTGTGTGCAAAGCTATTCGCATGTTTTTGGATGGCGGTGAGATGCCCGAGGAAATTAGTTCTACAGTCCTTGTTCTGATTCCGAAAATCAAAGCACCCCAGGATTTAACCCAATTTAGACCTATTGCTCTATGCAACGTATTGTACAAAATAGCTTCTAAGGTCTTATCAATGCGACTGAGGCCGGTACTGGAAGAGATTATTTCCGAGGAACAGAGTGCTTTCGTGACGGGCCGGCTTATCACAGATAATGTTCTAACAACTTATGATTGCATCCACTATCTGAAAAGGAAAAAAGGAAAAATTGGATCGTGTGCTATCAAGTTGGACATGGTAAAGGCATACGACAGGGTCGAGTGGTGTTATCTTCAGAACATTATGCTCGCCTCAATGGGTGGCACTAGTTATGAGATGTGTCGAAACGGTCTCGTTTTCGGTACGAGTCAACAGAGTTTTCTCGGAAGTTTTTAAACCGACACGAGGCATTCGTCAGGGGGACCCAATCTCCCCTTATATGTTCTTGTTGTGCGGAGAGGGGTTTAGCAGCATGATTAAACACATGGGCCCAACTCATCTTGCTCGAGGGGTTCGGGTGGGGATCCATGCACCATGGGTATCTCATCTTTTATTTGCTGATGACTGTTTGATTTTCTCGCAGGCTATGACATCGGGTGTGGAGAGGCTACATAACATTCTGGATTTATATCACATGGGTTCAGGACAAATGGTCAACAAAGATAAGTCGGCAATTTTCTTTAGTCAAAACACAACGACACCTTTGAAAACTGAGGTACATCAGCGGCTACAAATTGATACTGAAGCGCTTGGGGAAAAATATCTAGGACTTCCGAAGGCTCTCGGAAGATCAACAGATTCACAGTTTGAACATATTATTTCAAAAGTGAAAAAGCTTCTTAATGGAGGGATCCCACGGTTGTTGAGTAGTGCTGGTCGGGAAGTG
Source organism: Poa annua (assembly GCA_026929855.1). NCBI lineage: Eukaryota > Viridiplantae > Streptophyta > Magnoliopsida > Poales > Poaceae > Poa > Poa annua. Next base: position 71,927,928 of record CM049432.1, on the reverse strand, counting down.
TTTATTAAAGCTGTTTGTCAAGCTACACCAACCTTCTCGATGATTTGTTTCCGTTTCTCCAAAAAATTCTGCAAGAAACTTACCTCCGTGATTGTGAGGTTCTGGTGGTGTTGCGCTCGAAACGCGTCACACGAACACGTCCTCGTGTACCCCCGGTGCCGGGGGAGATACTCCGCAACTCGCCCCGCGGGAGGTTGGCTTACAGCGCGATACGTAAGACAGTAAGCCGGCGCTTTTGAGACCAGACGTCCCAGCCCCTCGGGAAGCCCCGTCTGAGGAAAGCCGGCAACGATTGGCTGATCTAAGCCGGACTTGGCCGCTCTCAGCTCGGTTTTCGATATCCGGCGAGATCTACGAAATCCCCAAACAACGGAAGCAGGAACAAGGCTTGAAGGAGACAAAAGTAGGGTTGTATTGATAGGTTGTCGATTGTTTGCTTGATTTTAATCGGCCATCACCTCTCATATATATATGAAGCGGCTGGACTTCCCGTACAAGTTTTGGACTCCTACGCGAATTACAATTCATGGTTTAAGTCGGATTCTATCCTAACTTGGCGGATCCTTGATCGGCTTCGTGCTAGACCCGGAATCGATCTGTCTGGTTTCTTTGGAAAGTTGCCTCCTTCTTCCAGCCTGATCTCAAAGTTGCCTTCTCTTTGCCACCTTTAGCCTTCCGCCTTGATACGGGCAAGAAAGTTGCCTTTTGTCTTCCGCCTTGATCAGCGAAAGTTGCCTTTTGCCTTCCACTTTGATCGGGGAAAGTTGCCTATCTCCTTCCGCCTTGATCGGAGAAAGTTGCCTTCTTTAGCCTTTCACCTTGATCGGGGAAAGTTGTCTTTTGTCTTCCGCCTTGATCGATGAAAGTTGCCTTCTTTAGCCTTTCACCTTGATCGGGGAAAGTTGCCTTTTGCCTTCCACCATGATTGCAGGAAGCTGCATTTTGCCTTCCACCTTGATCAGGGAAAGTTGTCTTCTTTTGCCGGCTTGTTTTGACAATGTTGGCTTCTCTTCTATCGGCTCATTTTTACAACATTGGCTTCCTTTCTACCACCTTGTTTTGACAAAGTTGACTTCGTCCAACTTGTTTTGACAAAGTTGGCTTCTTTTCTACCACCTTCTTCTGACCTTGATTTTCCCTATGCTAGAATTGACTTGCCTCCATGGGCCTTCAAGCAACTTCGCACACCCAAATCTGTCTTCCGCCTTGTTCCAGTTTTGTGATCCTATAACCGGCCGGCAGCCAAAAACGGGTGCTAACACATGCCCCCCCCCCTGTTTTCTAGTAGAGCTTGCGTACTAGAAAATATTCAACGTAGAAGTCTTGGTTTAAGGGCGATGTTTAAGCTCATCGGCCATATGCTAAGGGCGATATATGTATATCGGCCATATGCGCAGATCATGCAGTTTGCCAAACGCTTGGGTGGAACTTTTCAGGTATTTCCCATTGATAGCTCATGGCAACATGTAGCCTTCTAATGTCGGCTATTGGCATAGGATATTCGTCCTTAGGCGTGGCACGATATACATCTCTGAATGAAGGGTATATGCCCTAGAGGCACTTAATAAACATAGTTTATTGGCAATATCCCAATTGTTCATTATATGTTTTACACCATGCTATAACTGTATTAAGTGAAAACATTAATACATGTGTGGTAGATAAACAACAGGTCCGTAGTAGCCTCTACTAAGACTAGTTTTGTTGCGCGATTGATGATCGAGGTTTTTCAATCATAGGGCATGGCGCAGGTCGGCAATGGAAGTCATATCGTTAGGTGTAACGATGTGATGGACATACCCAGTATTTATAGGACATAGTCATTACGCCTTAAGACCGTGAGATCAACTCTTATTGTTATCCGTGGAAGATATTTTGATCGCACCAAACGTCATATCTTATATAGTGTGACAATGATAGGTGATACTTTTGGGTATCGGAAGGGGATAGTTGAGACGAGGGGTCAACCGCGGGATTTGTTAGTCCGCATAGCCGGATAGATACTCTAGGGCCCACTCGGTGAGATTATGTCAAATGAGTTTGCAAACATGTGACTAGGTCACCAGCTGACATAATATTATAGACGAGTAGAAGATAGCGATGTCGGTAACGAGATCATGCTAGGTATGGAGATATCTGAGAATGATGCTCGGACACGGTAAGTATCGCCATGACAAAGGGTTTAAGACTATACGTCCAGGTTTGATAGATGAAAGTCATTCGTTATATCACAAGGATTAATTCATGGGGTCCAGGCCTACGAGTTAGTCGATGATCATAGAGGAGTCTTGATCGTACCTGTTATTATATCGAACCGATAGGGTAACACACTTAACGGGTTTCGACAAGACAACCGGAAAGGAAAGAGATCACCGGGAACGTCCCAGGAATAGTCCGATGGAGATCGGGCAGCGACGAAAGAGTTTTCGGAGCTAGAATAAATTCTATAAAATATGTTTGATATTAATTAGTGTAATTAATGATTAAATATGATTTTATATATTTATTTTCGAATTTTTAAAGGCTGGTTTCCCTAAATGGGCCTTCTGGTGGAAAGAAGGCCCGTGAGGGGGGGGGGGGGAAGTCCCCCCAGGGCTTCGGATTGAGGGAGGGCCGGCCTAGGTGGGCCAAATGGGGCCCACCTAGGGCCGGCGCACCCTCCCTAGCCGCACCAAGGCTGTGGGATAGTCCCACATTGCCTGGCTAGGGAGGTTGGCTCCCCCTGGGAGCCTATATAAGAAGGGGCACCCATGGCCTTTTAATTCACCAATTAATTCCCAATTTCTCTCTCGATCTCGTGGTTCCCTTGTCGGAGCCGCGCCGAGTAGAGGAAGGGGATCTCTTCCACCAAACCCCGCTGCCGCGCTGCTGGTGTTCCGGTCCAAGTCTTCCGCTGCTCGTCCTGGACTGGAGCTTCGGAGGCCGTCGTCTCCACCGTATGTGTGTGACGCCCTGCGAGGTGCTGCGCTAGCGGTACTCGGAGGCCTACTTCCTCCACCCGACCTTGAGGTCATCTTCGTCTTCTTCGTCGCGCCGAGTTCTCCGCGACCTAGAGGTCGGCTACGTCGTCTTCGTCGTCAACGCTTGTGCGGGAGCGTAATCCCCGCTATTCGGTCTACGAGGGTATGTATTCCGATCTCCGCCGTACTTCTATATCTACATAGTGTAGATCTTGGCTAGTTTAAGGATATCGTTGCTAGGAATTTTTTTGTTTTCTGCACACGATCCCCTTCAGTGGTATCAGAGCCGATCTATCGTAGATATAGTTGTGCGCTGTTAGAACCCGTGTTCTGCACAGGGGCACCGTTCCTTTTATTTGCTACCCTCTAGCGTGTGAAAAAACATTTCTTAATCCCTAGTGTTTTGTGTGTTAGTTAACAATACCAATGATATACTAATCCTATTGCTAAGTATTTCAGTTTGGGTGAAACTCATATCACAAATCCTAAAGCCAAATTGTAGAGAAAAAGAGTTTCTGGAATTTTTCCCAGACCCGGATATTCCGGTTCCCCAACTCGGATATTCCGGGTCATCCCTAGAAAATTGGCTAAGTCAAGTTCAGAAGTACTACTGACTTCAATCGGAAAATCAGCTCGGAAATTTCAAGGACTCGGATATTCCGGTTCCCAACCCGGATATTCCGAGTTAACCTCAGGAAAATTGGCTAAGTCAAGATTCAGAAGTGGTACTGACTCCAATCGGAAAATCAGCTCGGAAATTTCAAGGACCCGGATATTCCGGTTCACCAACCCGGATATTCCGAGTCAACCCTAGGAAAATTGGCTAAGTCAAGATTCAGAAGTGGCACTGACTCCAATCGGAAATTCAGCTCGGAAATTTTAAGGACTCGGATATTCCGACTCAACCTCAGAAAATCGGCTAAGTCAAGTTCAGAATTGGTTCTGATCTCAACCGGAAATTCAGCTCGGATATTTTCAAAGGCCCGGATATTCCGGGTGACCGGAATTTCCGGTGTTACTTAAACCGGAATTTCCGGGTGCCCAAGACAGCCAACAGCCAGATTTTGAGGGGGAGTATAAATACCCCCTCACTCACTCAAGAACAGTTAGCTCTCAGATTTTCTCTCTCCTACCATTCTTGAAAGCTCAAATCATCAAGATCTCCCAATCCCCCCACCCAAATTCATTGATCTTTGGAGGATTGGAGGAGAAGGCCCGGATCTACATCCTCACCGAAGGGATTTGCATTTCTCCCCCATTCACTTGGGGATTTCGTGGCTAGGGTTTCCGGTGGGAAAACCTAGTTCACCATTGTTGTACTCTTGGTGTTACCCTGACCTTTTGTGGTCCTTGACCTTTTGTGGTCTTCTTGGGAGCCCCCAACTCAGTTGTGGGTGTGTGCCTCAAGCGTTTGTAAGGGATTCGATCTCCGCCCTAAAAGGGGATCAATAGTGGAAGGTGGACTCGAAACCTTTATGGTTGAGTTCATCGGAGAAGAAGGTGAGCCTTTGTGGCGTTGCGGCTAACCTGTTGTGGTAGCGCACACCTCTCCAAACGAGACGTACACCCTTGGGTGGAACTCGGGATTACATCTTCGTCTCCGCGTGCTTCACTTGGTTCCCTTTACCTTTGCTCCCTTACTTGCTTATCATATTATTGCTTAGTTTCTCATTTAGGTAAATTCACCGTAGTTGCATATCTAGAGAATTTACCTTTGTGTTGAGCCTAAATTTGAAAAGACCTAAAATTTTTAATAGTACCTATTCACCCCCCCCCCCCTCTAGGTGCCGGATTCCCGTTCAATTGGTATCAGAGCCAGGTTCACTTTTAAGGTCTTAACCGCCTAAGTGCAACGATGACGGAATCCGATGCCGAGAGGGCCGCCCGTGAAAAATTAGAGGCGAAGAAGGAGGCGTTAGCCAAAGGGGCAACCATGGCCGATCTTATTGATATGAGATCGTCCTTGGAGGCCCAACTCCTCAAGATGAATGAGATGCTCATGGCACTCTTGAAGTCTAAGGAGCCCGAGGCTACTTATCCCTCTCCTCCTCCTAAGGAACATGCGGGGAACTCTAAGGAGTCATCTTCGGATGGGTCCTAAGATGTTACCTCAAGTGTTCCCGGGATGGCGGAAAAGGATGAACCACATAGCTCCTCTAACACCCCCAAAGGAGAGGAATTTCATAATGTCAACCATAATTACTCTCCTAACCCTCCTATCCCTCACCCTCATGTAAACTTTAGAAGTGATCCTCCTAAGCTTAAACCTACTCATTTCTCTCAATGGGTATTTCTAATGAAGTCTCATCTATGTAGTGCCTCCATTGAGCTTTGGCGCATCATTGAAGAAGGATACAAGCCCCATGATCCAACCAACTTGACGAGAAGAGAGGTGGTTGATAGCCAACTCAACGCCACCGCTCTTCATCAACTCCAAATGGCCGTTGGAGAGAAGGACATGGCGCTCATTCAACAATTCTCCACCGCCAAGGAAGTTTGGAATGCTCTTTCCGACATCTTCGTTGGGAATGAGAGCATGAAGAAGAACCGGTATGATGCCTTATGCAATGAGGTGGAAGGGTTCTACAAGTTGGATGGAGAAAGCCACGAGGACATGTACCGGAGGTTGGTGTTGGTTGCCAACTCCTTCAGGAACCTCGGGGCAGAGTACATCAATGATGCTTGGATCAAGAGGAAGTTTGTGACCGCTCTCATGCCCTTTGAGGACACGGATTTGAATACACTCCAAGGGAGACATGATTTTGCAAAGATGACATCCAATGAAGTTATGCAAGAGATGACCGCATACAAGGTGGCTTCCAAGATTGCACAAGATGCAAGAGCTAGAGCCATAGGGATGCACAAGCATGCCTCAATTGCTTTGAAGGCCACCGTTGAAGAAGAGGATGAAGAGGAGTGTGATGATCAAGTCGAGCTATCTAGTGAAGCTCTCTCAAGCACTCTCACTCAACACATGGGTCTTGCGGCAAGAACCTTTTGGAAGAACCCCGGAAGGGCCAAAGCAAGGATTGACAAGAAGCTTCCCCCCAACGGAGGAAAGCCATTCAACAAAGTGAGGCTTTGCTATAACTGCGATGACAAGAGCCACTTTGTTGCCGATTGCCCATGGGAGAGAAGAGAGGATCATGGTGGGAGGCTCGTGGCCAAGACGAAGGGCAAGGGGCCCATGCCCATGAAGAAGCCTTTCTTCAAGAAGAACCAAAAGATTGTCTTGGTGACTCAAGAGCAATATCCCACCGATGATGAAGATAGTGACAAGGAGGATACTCCAACGCAAGTGGCCGCACTAGCCATGTCTTCCACACCTCCATCACTCTTCTCCTCACCAAACGAGAGCCCCATCGTCAAGAATGCAAGATGTCTTATGACAAAGACATCCGAGGTACAATTATCCCCCAACTCCATATCACATGACATTGATGATGCTATAAGCTTAGAAGTCAAGGAAGAAATCATTGCTTTTGATAAATTCATGACTAACTTGCAAGGAGAAGGAAAGAAACACTTTGGCTCAATCATGAGTCGTATAGGTGAGCTTGAGGATGAGCTTGAACTAAAAGGTGAGATTGACAGAGAGGATGCACACGCTAAGGTGTCTCTCCAATCCTCTCTCGAAGATGAACAAGAAGCTCATGCTCTCCTCGAGGAGCAACTTGCTAAGATCACTAAGGATCGTGATCTCTACTTTGCTAATTGTAAAATTGTGCAAAATGAAAAGTCCGAGCTTGTAGTTGCTCATGCTAGACTTTGCGAAGACTTCGAGTCACTTGACAATGCTCACAAGGTGTTGACAAGTGATCACGAATGTCTTCTTAAGTCTCGTGATCAACTCCAATCTCGGATATCTACTCTTGAGAAACCTAGCACCTCTACTCCTTTGAATGCTAATGCAAATGTTGTGAAGGGTATTGATAGGGTTATGTTTGTTCCTTCTATGGCAACCAAGCCCAAGACCTCTCTTGATAAAGGTAAGGGGACACTCACTACTCCTCTTCATGAGCGAGTGCCCAACAAGGGTAAGGAAGGTCTAGGCTATGTTGCTAAGGAGAAGAAGGAGATCAAGAAGAAGACCAAGTCCGCACAAGCCAAGAAGGTTGACATTGCGAGTGGAAATGCCACAAGGGGCACTCCCACTCGTAATGACTTTGCGGGCATATCTAACCCCAACTATGCTTTATATGTTGATTATTATGGGGATGTCTATGCTAGATACATTGGTCCTTTTGATGGTTACATTGAATATGCTATTTGGGTACCAAAGACGCTAGTTGCTAACCAAAAGGCACCCATTGCAAAATGGGTACCTAAACCCAAGAATTGATTGTGTGTAGGGCCTTGCTTCCGGAGGATCGAAATGGATAATTGATAGTGGGTGCACTAGTCATATGACCGGAAGCAAGGATATTGTAACGGAGTTGAAGCCCAATGATGATCAAATGACCGTTACATATGGTGATAATTCTAAGTCTAAGGTAATAGGGCTCGGCAAGGTGGTAGTGGCACCGGACATCACACTTGTGAATGTCTTGCTTGTCGAGTCCCTAGGTTTCAACTTGATCTCCGTCCATTCCTTAACTTGTTTGGGTTATACCGTTGTCTTCGAAAAGGAAATGGTCATTCTCTTGCGGAGCAAGTCTCTCAATGTGTCTTTCGTTGGGTACATTGAGAATGGGCTCTATGTGGTTGACTTCTCCGGAGTCACCACTTCCCATACAATGTGCCTATTCGCAAAGGCGGACTTGGGTTGGCTATGGCATCGCCGACTAGCCCATGTCAACATGAGAACTTTGCAAAGTCTCCACAAGGGTGGCCATATCCTAGGACTAAAAGACCATGTTTCTTTCTCGAAGGTAATGTGTAGGGCGTGTGTTGAAGGAAAAATGCATGACATCTACCATCCAAGCAAGACCATCATTTCGTCAAAGAGGGTTTTGGAGCTTCTCCATGTTGACCTCTTTGGTCCCATTCCGGAAGCTAGTCTTGGTGGCAAGAAATATTGCTTGGTGATTGTTGATGACTATTCAAGATACACATGGGTTTTCTTCTTCAAGACGAAGATGGAGACTCAACAAACTATCATCGACTTCTCCAATGAAGCTCAACGTCAACACAATGTCCCTATCTTGGTGATACGAAGTGACAATGGGTCCGAGTTCAAGAACTACACCTTAAACGAGTTCCTTAGTGAAGAAGGGATTCGTCATCAATATTCCGCTGCCTATACTCCCCAACAAAATGGTGTAGCCGAAAGGAAGAACCGCACACTTATTGAGATGGCAAGGTCGATGATGGCGGAGTTCAAGTCCCCTCACAACTTTTGGGCCGAAGCCGTCAACACCTCTTGCCATTCATCCAACCGGCTCTTCTTTCGCAAAGGACTCATGAAGACACCTTATGAAGTGCTCACCGGGAACAAGCCCAATATCTCCTACTTCCGAGTATTTGGTTGTAAGTGTTTTTATCTCATCAAAGGTGTTCGTTTGGGCAAGTTTGATTCTAAGTCTCTTGAAGGGACATTTGTGGGCTACGGATCCGAATCCCACACTTATAGAGTCTATGATAAGGCCTCGCGCATAATCATAGAACTTGTAGTGTGGTATTCGAGGAGAATGACGGCTCCCTCGTGGAGCAAAGTGGTGTTTCCGGTGTAGGTTATGATGAACCTCAAGATGCTATCCGAAGAATGGGGTTGGGAGTCCACCGCCCCGTTGAACTCTATTATGAGGTTGATCAACAAGGACCAAGTTCTTCACAAGTGGTGACCACCCCAACACAAGAAACACCCATCGACAACACCGTGCCCAATGCACCCTGCCAAGAAGAAGAACAAGATTCTACAGCTGCTCCTGGAATTTCCGGAGGACCGGAAAATCCGGTTCAAGATGGACTCGGAATATCCGGTGGTTCGGAATATCCGGTCCCTGTACCCGGAATATCCGGTCCTGCTGACATTCCCGGTGGCAGTTCGCAAGGCCAAGATCAACCCTCTCCCTCACCAATGGACACCACTCCAATGGTTGATCAAGGCCATCAATTCAGTCAAGGCGGAGACATGAATGATCAAGATGATCAAGCGATTCCTCCCACCACTCGGAGGGAAATCGAGATCCGCCGCTTGAATAGGGTTGGCACCTCACAAGAATTAAGAGCTCTATCTCTTGACAAGGTGCTTGGTGATGTGAGAAGAAAGGTCTCTACCCGAAGACAACTCGCAAGCTTTAGTGAACATCAAGCTCACATCTCCATGGTGGAACCCAAGAAGGTCTTTGAAGCTCTTGAAGATAAGGATTGGCTTGATGCTATGCATGAAGAGCTCAACAACTTCGAGCGCAACAAAGTGTGGAAGTTGGTGGAAAGACCCAAAGATTGCCGCAATGTTATCGGCACCAAGTGGATATTCAAGAACAAGCAAGATGAACATGGCATGGTGATAAGGAACAAGGCAAGATTGGTGGCTCAAGGTTACTCTCAAATTGAAGGCATTGACTTTTGAGAAACCTATGCGCCCGTGGCTCGACTTGAGTCAATCCGTATTCTTCTTGCCTATGCCTCTGACCATAACTTTAAGTTGCAACAAATGGATGTTAAATCCGCTTTTCTAAATGGTCCACTAAATGAACTTGTTTATGTTAAGAAACCACCGGGGTTCGAGGACCTCAAGTATCCGAACCATGTCTACAAGTTGGATAAGGCACTCTATGGCCTTAAACAAGCCCCACGAGCGTGGTACGAGCACCTTAGAGAACTACTTGTAGACCGTGGATTCCAAGTTGGGGAAATCGACCCCACACTTTTCACTAAGAAAGTTAATGGGGAGCTTTTCATTTGTCAATTATATGTGGATGAAATTATATTTGGATCGACTAACAAAGCATTTAACGAAGAATTCTCTAAGCTTATGACTGACAAGTTTGAGATGTCTATGATGGGCGAGATGAAGTTCTTCCTCGGATTTGAGATCAAACAATTGAGGGAAGGAACGTTCATCAACCAAGCAAAGTACATTCAAGACATGCTCAAGAAATACGAGTTACTTGATCTCAAGGGTGCCTCTACTCCAATGCAAACCAAATGCCACCTTGAGCTCAACCCGAAGGGTAAGGATGTGGATCAAAAGGTATACCGCTCCATGATTGGATCTCTCCTCTACCTTTGTGCATCTAGACCGGATATAGTGCTAGCCGTAGGAGTGTGTGCAAGATATCAAGCGGCTCCTAAAGAAAGCCATGATGTGGCGGTCAAGAGAATCTTTAGATATTTGGCTTATACCCCAACTTATGGATTGTGGTATCCCAAGGATGCAAATTTCTCTTTATGTGGATTCACGGATTCCGATTGGGCGGGAGATCATGATGATAGGAAGTCAACCTCCGGTGCTTGTCAATTTATTGGGAGGTCCTTGGTGAGTTGGTCTTCTAAGAAGCAAAATTGCATATCTCTCTCCACCGCCGAAGCCGAATATGTTGCCGCCGCAAGTTGTTGCACTCAGTTGCTATGGATGAGGCAAACTTTAAAGGAGTACGGAGTCGATTGCGACAAAGTGCCTCTTCTATGTGACAACGAAAGTGCCATCAAGATTGCCTACAACCCGGTGCAACATTCAAGAACCAAGCATATTGAGATCCGCCATCATTTCATAAGAGATCATGTGGCCCGAGGAGACATTGACTTATCATATGTGGGCACAAGGGATCAATTGGCGGATATCTTCACGAAGCCACTTGAGGAAGGAAGGTTTTGCTTTTTGAGGAATGAGCTAAATATCATTGATTCGAGGTCCTTAGCTTGATCGCTTGCACACTCACCTAGGGCGTAATTGCATCTTATCTAGTTTAGATGTAGGCATGGAAATAGGGGGAGTGCGGTCCTAATACATTGGACCATCCCTCCCCCATTATGCCGATAGCAAGTGTTCTTTTATCTCTATATTCATTCTTGTGACTAATGAGCTAAAACGACGAGTATTGGTTATGTACCCAAGATACATCTTCGCGGTAACATGCCATACACTCCTACATGGTGGCCTCGGCCACCGACCTCTTCTCCTTGAAGAGTTGATTTTATTTGGAGCTTATTGTTGCTATTTGCCCTCCTTTTCTTGCATGTGGGAAACCTACTCAACTTGGCTCTTTTGGTTCGATTTGGTTGTTGTGAGTTGAGTTTGGTGTACCAATATCAGTTTGGAAATCTATCCCAAGCCTACTTTCCCCTGAAAACATTTCTCTCTATTGCACACAAGTCATCCTTTTGAAAACTGGGATTTTGGTTCAGCAGGTCGGAATATCCGGTTCATTTTGAACCGGAATATCCGGTGACCCGGAATATCCGGTGTAAGTTACACCCGGAATATCCGGTCTGGCAGTTTGTCCAAATATAAGGGCATGCTCGGGGTGAAGGGCTCATTAGTGCCCTTCTTCCACCCCCGACCACCCTCTCCTCCAGCCGCCGCGCTGCTGTTCCCAAGTCCCTCCGGAGCACTCCGACCGCCGGGGAACCTCTTTCTCGGCCGGATCTGCTCCTCCTCCGCCCCGGGAACTCACTCCTCCAAGCAATGGCCTCAATGGATGAGGGTAACTTCACTTTTCTTCTTCCTTATGTGCTTGCACTTGGATCTTGATGTGGAGTTATTTGTTTCAATGTTGCTTGGTAGAGATTGTTCCTAGGACTATTCCCTGCCTTCTACATACATTAGTTTTGCATTATGTTGGATCGATCTAGTTTTAGACCGAGTCAATCTCAGATCTGCAGTTTCTGTCTGACCCGGAATATCCGGTTCAGATTGACTCGGAATTTCGGAATTTCCGGTCATGTCTGAACCGGATATTCCGAGTGAAACACTGCAGTTTTAAGATTAACTCATGTTTAACTACATATGATTCATCAAATGCCTATCTAATGTATGTATTATCTCCTGACTTGTGTGCACTTACCTTATGCTACCCTCTATGCTCAAATTCACAGGTTCAGGTGGAAGTCCGTCCGCAGGGGGATCAAGGAACACAGGTAGAGCACCTGTCCACAAGCAACCAGTCAAGAAGGGAAAGGCCCCTGCAACTCAGAGGAAGAAGAAAGTTGTTGCCAGCAAGCCCTCGTCCAAGAAGAGAAAGAATGTCCCTAGTCCCCAACGTCAGGACTACTCCAAGATGAATTCTGTGGATTACTCTCAGCTGAGGCAGGGGGACTGGTACCTCAGCGCAAGAGACAACTCTCTCGATGATCGCAGCTTTTGGTGCCAAGCGCAAGAGCACATATTCGTGGATCTCTATCTCTCATTGTCGAAGCCCATTCGACCCATGCACCCGTTTGACTTTGCATCACTGCAGAAGAAAACCGCATTTGCTGAGGCCATCCACATTGTCAAGACCATGGGTTTGGAGAGATTGGCGCTCATCCGTTGTGCCTACAACGCGCAGTTTGTAATGCAGTTCTTCGCCACCCTAGTGATCAAGGGTGACTCGAAGAAGACCATGAAGTGGATGACTGGGGAATCATACTGTGAGTCCAACTTCGAGGAGTTTGGCAAGGTACTGGGCTACAGATTTGATGGTGACAATCCCCAAGGCACTCGCATGCACACCCCCTACAAGCTCAACAAGAAGGAGACAGCTCACTTATATGGTGTGGGAGCCACCCCTGGATTCACTCGTGACTTGCTCCCTTTGTATGATGTTCTTGTGCGCATCCTGCGTGAGAACATTGCACCGAGTGGTGGCAACAACGACAACATGGTTACCCCTCTCTGCAACCTGCTACTTCACGCCAACCGCATTGTGGAGGACTCGGGTTCTGATACTGACTGGAGAGTAGATGTGATGGATTACATCTACAATGAGATGTATGAAGCTATGACCACCAGGGTCTCTATCCCTTATGCTCCTTACATAATGAAGCTCCTTCAGTTTAAGTTCCCTGACTACAACTTCAGCAGCAGTGATTTGGTGCCACATGACTTCAAGAAGCTCTATGTGAAGAAGACTGTGGTCAAGCCCCCTCCTAGGCCTTCTACTACATCAGCTACAGGTGGATCTTTCATGGGTGATGCTAGGAAGGCTGCTGCTACCTCTACTCATGTTCCTACCACTCATGCGCATGTCAAGAAGCTGAACTGGTTCCAGCGCAACATCCTTTGCATGAATGTGGACATCCACAAAGAGCAATACAATGCCTACAAGGATCGCCGTCAGCTGGATTACAAGCAAGACTTGAACCTTCACCATGCTTCTGGATCTCCTGCTCCTGCTGCTCTGTCTGAGCCCCTGACCTTTGCTCAGTGGAATCAGGGTTCCTTGGCTCCGTGGACACTGATTGACCAGGACCTTGGCGGCAGCTCGTACACCACTGGCTATGACTATGATGATGAGGGGGAAGATGATGATGAGGAGGCCGAGTCTGAGGAGTATGAAGAGGATGATGATGATGATGAGGATGCTGGTGATGATGATGATGAGGAGTACCCCTCGGACTGAAGACTTCCATGGGGACGTAGCATCACTCTTCTTCCTTTTTGGCGTTTCGATGCCAAAGGGGGAGAAGTTGCTCTACTAGGACTTCTTCGGGGATTTGCAAGGGTCGGACACAAGCTTATGCGTTTATCATTTATTTGCGCTTGTGTCCATTTATCGTGTTTTAAGTTACTTGTGAAACTCTCTTTATTTCATTTGTGATAACTTTGTATTGAGACAATGGTTGATGCTATCTTTATATTATGGTTGAGACTTCGAATTGATTGTGTTGGTATTCTCTTCATATTCTATATACACAAGGTATGAAAATCTATCTAGTCTCAATTGCTTCCATAATCTTACATTTTGTCTCGTTTCTCCTTTGTGATATCTTGTGGTTGTTGTTATAAAATTGCTCCTATCCTTTGTTATTTTGTGTTGCATACTTGCATTTATTTAGGGGGAGCCATTTTCTGCCAAAAACATGATATTGCGTTTTGTTTCTATGCAAATCTTGGTATTGTCATCTAACACCAAAAATGGGGAGATTGAAAGAACATTTCTTAATCCCTAGTGTTTTGTGTGTTAGTTAACAATACCAATGATATACTAATCCTATTGCTAAGTATTTCAGTTTGGCTGAAACTCATATCACAAATCCTAAAGCCAAATTGTAGAGAAAAAGAGTTTCTGGAATTCTTCCCAGACCCAGATATTCCGGTTCCCCAACTCGGATATTCCGGGTCTCACCCAGAAAATTGGCTAAGTCAAGTTCAGAAGTACTACTGACTTCAATCGGAAAATCAGCTCAGAAATTTCAAGGACTCGGATATTCCGGTTCCCAACCCGGATATTCCGAGTCAACCTCAGGAAAATTGGCTAAGTCAAGATTCAGAAGTGGTACTGACTCCAATCGGAAAATCAGCTCGGAAATTTCAAGGACCCGGATATTCCGGTTCACCAACCCGGATATTCCGAGTCAACCCCAGGAAAATTGGCTAAGTCAAGATTCAGAAGTGGCACTGACTCCAATCGGAAATTCAGCTCGGAAATTTCAAGGACTCGGATATTCCGAGTCAACCTCAGAAAATCGGCTAAGTCAAGTTCAGAATTGGTTCTGATCTCAACCGGAAATTCAGCTCGGTTATTTTCAAAGGCCCGGATATTCCGGGTGACCGGAATTTCCGGTGTTACTTAAACCGGAATTTCCGGGTGCCCAAGACAGCCAACGGCCAGATTTTGAGGGGGAGTATAAATACCCCCTCACTCACTCAAGAACAGTTAGCTCTCAGATTTTCTCTCTCCTACCATTCTTGAAAGCTCAAATCATCAAGATCTCCCAATCCCCCCACCCAAATTCATTGATCTTTGGAGGATTGGAGGAGAAGGCCCGGATCTACATCCTCACCGAAGGGATTTGCATTTCTCCCCCATTCACTTGGGGATTTCGTGGCTAGGGTTTCCGGTGGGAAAACCTAGTTCACCATTGTTGTACTCTTGGTGTTACCCTGACCTTTTGTGGTCCTTGACCTTTTGTGGTCTTCTTGGGAGCCCCCAATTCAGTTGTGGGTGTGTGCCTCAAGCGTTTGTAAGGGATTCGATCTCCGCCCTAAAAGGGGATCAATAGTGGAAGGTGGACTCGAAACCTTTGTGGTTGAGTTCATCGGAGAAGAAGGTGAGCCTTTGTGGCGTTGCGGCTAACCTGTTGTGGTAGCGCACACCTCTCCAAACGAGACGTACACGCTTGGGTGGAACTCGGGATTACATCTTCGTCTCCGCGTGCTTCACTTGGTTCCCTTTACCTTTGCTCCCTTACTTGCTTATCGTATTGTTGCTTAGTTTCTCATTTAGGTAAATTCACCGTAGTTGCATATCTAGAGAATTTACCTTTGTGTTGAGCCTAAATTTGAAAAGACCTAAAATTTGTAATAGCACCTATTCACCCCCCCCCCCCCTCTAGGTGCCGGATTCCCGTTCAGCGTACACTTGTGATTCCAGCGGCATCGAGTTGATGAAGCGGCCCGGACCGACTTTACGCGTACGCTTACGCGAGACTGGTTCCACTACTGACATACGGCTTGTACCGTATCTGTGGCTGGCGGGTGCCTGTTTCTCTCTCTTTAGTTGGCTTTGCATTTTCAATGGAGGGCCCGAAAGGGATGATTAAACATGCAATTATTAGATCGTTGTTGTGGTCATAAGGTTCGTAGGTATGAAGCGGTTCTATTTACGAAAGCCCCGAGCCACGTAAAATATGCAAAGGATAAAGTAGAAGCGTCTAACTTTATTTTGCAGGGGCTATGTGATATGGTCAAGGTAGGTTTACTAAATTGTTTATAAACTGCGGGCGCCAAGAAGTCCATGGCGCAATGGACTATATCACATCGCATTACATTTGATGTTTTGTGTGCATCTTATATTGTGTGATTGTATATATAGTATATATTAGTTACACGGCGGTAGTTATATAAGATGATCCCTTCAAAATACCACTAGTGTTCTCCCTCCAACGCGCACCACCAAGAAAGTTCTACGTTATGAGGCAGGCCGTGATGATCGGGTGTCAGACATCTCGTCGTTCGCATACAGTGGGTGTAAGCCATGTTGCACAAGCGTCAGCGTGGAGGTTTTTGGTGGCGAGCCTAGCATATTCAGAAATATGGCCTCGGAACAGGGAGACCGAAAGGTCGAGCACGAGTCACAAAATTGGTGTGGCGGACATTTGTCTACTCTTGAAGTTGTGCCGCCGGCTCTGATGATGAGGGGTGGTGCAATGGATGGGGGTCGTGTAATCGCTTAAACGACCAGGAGGGATGTTCGTTTGAGTGGGAGTTCTGATAGTTATTTTCTAAAATACTAGAACTCAGAATATAATGAACAGAGTCTGTTTTGCAAACCTTTGTAGATATTAACCATTGGGATAGCATCTTTTCAAATTAGGCTCATTCCTGCGATTGAGAAACTTAAAAGGTTGGGTCCAAACTTCATAGTTTTATGCTTTAGCTTGAGGATACTCCTTGTTTAAACCGTTAGCTCTTTGTGTTACAATACCCGCTAGGAGATAAACTCGGAGATTCCGCTAGCAAAAGATAATTTGGATTATCGGATTTTGAGCGGATGATATCATCATAGTCCAGTGTATGCTATGATCTCTGCCATAGAGAACCAACGGTGGGTACGAGTTGGTGAACTTCCTCTCCAGACATCAGAGTGGCGCAATCGAAAGTGTTTTCGGTGTCAGGCTCCACAAGCTTGAAAAAGCTAATGATTCAAGATCATGATGTTCTGAGCTCATACTAAGAGCGTAGGCATACGAGGTTGTGTTCCACACTGTATGTTACGACAATCTTGTTATGAAGGTCATATTAATGGAATATGATAGAGCTACGAACTACGAAGAAGAGATGGTGGAACTAAGTCCGAGAAATGGCTATGAGTCATTTATGATCCGAAATAAAATCCATATACGATTACCAGGTAATGACTTGGGAGATCTTCTTGATGGCATCTAGGATGTTGATAGTATATGGAGTTTTATGAGAGAGTAGATATTGAGCAGATTCGATTTGTCGTGAAACAGTTTCGATCTGTGATGGCCATAGACACTCTCACTCTAGATCTACCATTTGAATAAATTCTTTATGATCGCCTGTTAGTATGATCGTTACAAGTGTGTCTCCTCTAGCGAGACACTTGTTCATACATGATAGTGACAAATTTGGTGTCCTATATTTATGAAGTAATGATCATATGCCGATTTGAATTTAGATGGTAGAAGCTCCCACATTCATAATATTAATGCCAAAGGATACAAACTTAATAAAGACACCACATATGTGTGGCACTACCGTTTAGTCATGTCAATGTTATATGCATTAGCTCCACACTGGATGGACCTACAAGTCCTAAGATTTGATCTTTTGACACTTGCAAAATAACTGTGACACCGTTTTCGGAAAGCGGGCATATAACTTATTGATAGTCATACATAGAGATGTATGTGGTTCAATGAAATAATTGACGGGTAGTAGAGATCTTTATTTCGTGAACTTCACTGAACGTTTTGAGTATAGCTTGTTGAGAATCGTGCATTTCGGTGTATGTGAATCAATGAAGTACTTTAACGTATAGTGGAAGTCTTTATTTCATAGACTTCATGAACATTCGAATAGATATATGGATATCCACTCGGAGAATGTTGGCCTGGAAATTTTGATTCAATCAAACAAGTCCAGAATGAAGTAGGAAATAAACTTAACAAGAAAATCAAATTCCCGCGATGCAAATCGAGGAAATAAAGATTTGAGTTTTAATGTTGGCACATCATTGGAAGACTTGTGAGAAGAGTTCCACAAATTACGTCGCATGGAACACCATAGTGTTATGGTGTGTTAGGACGTCGTAATTGCACCCTATCGGATAGTGTGTGGTATATAAATCTCTTACCGAATTATTGTGATCATTAGAGTCATATGGTAGAAACATAAACACTCACGTTAGCAAATAGGGAAACCATTTGAATCCATGGAGACAATACCATACGAGTGACGGCATGGCTTTTAGCCTGGACTGTCGTTTCAGCAATTTAGTGTTTCGATGTATTCGAACCTAAAATGGATTAATCTTTGTAGTATACCCTACCTAAAGAGTTAGTTGGGTACATGTCTCACGACATAGGCAAAATCATTGTCGGGATATACCTTGCGAAAGAAATAGTTTCTTATCCGAAGGTATAAGTGAGAAGGAAAGTAGAGCAAGACGAAGTTGGTGAACTTCCTCTCCAGACATCAGAGTGGCGCAATCGAAAGTGTTTTCGGTGTCAGGCTCCACAAGCTTGAAAAAGCTAATGATTCAAGATCATGATGTTCTGAGCTCATACTAAGAGCGTAGGAATACGAGGTTGTGTTCCACACTGTGTGTTACGACAATCTTGTTATGAAGGTCATATTAATGGAATATGATAGACCTACGAACTACGAAGAAGAGATGGTGGACCTAAGTCCGAGAAATGGCTATGAGTCATTTATGATCCGAAATAAAATCCATATACGATTACCAGGTAATGACTTGGGAGATCTTCTTGATGGCATCTAGGATGTTGATAGTATATGGAGTTTTATGAGAGAGTAGATATTGAGCAGATTCGATTTGTCGTGAAAAATCACTATAATTTCGAATGAGAAACTATAATTTCTCAAGTGGCAAAGCCTAAATCTATTCTGGGTCGTTTAGCAATCACTATAATTTCGAATGAGAAATTGATAGATGGATAAGGAAACCATGTTTCTTAATAGTGTCATTAAGAAAGAGTTGGTGATCCTGAGGATGCTAAACATGTGTGCAAACTTCGGTTGTCCATTCATGGGTAGAAGCAAGCATATCGGAGCTGGAATCTTCACTTTGATAATGTGATCAAAGGATTTTGGAGTTGTCCAAAATAGTTGAAGAAACCTACATTTGCAAAGAAGTGAGTGGGAGCAAAGTTGCTTTCCTTGATCTTGTATGCGGAAGGCATATTTGAGTGGGAGCTAAGTAGCTTTTCCTTGATCTTATATGCGGAAGGCATATTTGAGTGGAAGCTAGGTGTTATTCGTGATTTTGTATATAACGACATATTGAATGACACAGATCCTCTAGTAGAGTGTAAAGGATTATTTAAGTGATTAAATTTTCTATGAAATGAAGTTATGAGTATTAGGCATCCGATTTATAATTGTATAGATCGTAAGGGGCTTAATAACATTATGTCGGAATATTTCCTTAGTCAAGATTCTGAAGTGTTTCAGAATAGGAAAAGCAAAGAAAGAGGTTCTTGCTTATATGACTAGGTAAAATATTAAGTTTATCATGGCATTTTCAGTTATAGCAAATCATGTTCGACATTATCTATGTATCAGACATAGATGCTATCAGACTGAAAGCTCGACTTAGTGTGACCCGAGTTCTTGGTTGAAGAACAGGTTCTAGAGTGATCCTTGTGTGGATCAATGAACAAACGTTAAGTTTATTCTTCAATGTCTATGAGAACTGAAGATAGGTTTTCTAGTAATGGGTAAGAGTGGAATGGAAACTTGCCGTAAAGCGGTTACGATGATGCAAGTTATTACACTGACCCATACGACTAGAAATCTCATGTAGGAGATGTCCATTATTTTGAAGAAAGACATGGTTAGTTTGCGAAGTCGCATATGAATGCACTGTCGCACAGTCTACATAGGTATAGAAATATATCGCGACTTTAGAAGTAGCAAGTGTGATTGGACTGAGCAGTTTTCCGAGCGTAGGTGGTCCCCTTAATATATCTCTTAGACTTTTAAGGCGCATGCTACGCGAATGCTCGAGTCTCACTCCATCCACTGGGATATATTTCACCGTCATCGTAAGATACGGGTTGATGTCAAACTAGGTGACATAGAAGTGTTGCAAAGCACATATAGATCTCAATGTGTGAGTTCTATTGACGGTATTCCTCTTCCACAAGGCAAGCAGGCACCAATATGCTATGGGTGTTGAGCTTTTACCAGGTTGTAAACTAGATTAAGTGTTACTCTAGTGCAAGTGGGAGACTGAAGGGAATATGCCCTAGAGGCACTTAATAAACATAGTTTATTGGCAATATCCCAATTGTTCATTATATGTTTTACACCATGCTATAATTGTATTAAGCGAAAACATTAATACAGGTGTGGTAGATAAACAACCAGGTCCCTAGTAGCCTCTACTAAGACAAGTTTCGTTGCGCGATTGATGATCGAGGTTTTCCGATCATAGGGCATGGCGCCGGTCGGCAATGGAAGTGATATCGTTAGGTGTAACGATGTGATGGACATACCCAGTATTTATAGGACATAGTCATTACGCCTTAAGACCGTGAGATCAACTCTTATTGTTATCGCTGAAAGATACTTTGATCGCACCAAACATCATATCTTATATAGTGTGACAACGATAGGTGATACTTTTGGGTATCAGAAGGGGGTAGTTGAGACGAGGGGTCAACAGCGGGATTTGTCAGTCCGCATAGCTGGATAGATACTCTAGGGCCCACTCGGTGAGATTATGTCAAATGAGTTTGCAAACATGTGACTAGGTCACGAGCTGACATAATATCATAGACGAGTAGAAGATAGCGATCTCGGTAACGAGATCATGCTAGGTATGGAGATATCTGAGAATGATGCTCGGACACGCTAAGTATCTGAAGGGAATATGCCCTAGAGGCACTTAATAAACATAGTTTATTGGCAATATCCCAATCGTTCATTATATGTTTTATACCATGCTATAACTGTATTAAGCGAAAACATTAATACAGGTGTGGTAGATAAACAACTAGGTCCCTAGTAGCCTCTACTTTGACTAGTTTCATTGCGCGATTGATGTTCGAGGTTTTCCGATCATAGGGCATGGCGCCGGTCGGCAATGGAAGTCATATCGTTAGGTGTAACGATGTGATGGACATACCCAGTTTTTATAGGACATAGTCGTTACGCCTTAAGACCGTGAGATCAACTCTTATTGTTATCCCTGGAAGATACTTTGATCGCACCAAACGTCATATCTTATATAGTGTGACAATGATAGGTGATACTTTTGGGTATCGGAAGGGGGTAGTTGAGACGAGGGGTCAACAGCGGGATTTGTCAGTTCGCATAGCCGGATAGATACTCTATGGCCCACTCGGTGAGATTATGTCAAATGAGTTTGCAAACATGTGACTACGTCACCAGCTGACATAATATCATAGACGAGTAGAAGATAGTGATGTCGGTAACGAGATCATGCTAGGTATGGAGATATCTGAGAATGATACTCGGACATGCTAAGTATCGACATGACAAAGGGTTTAAGACTATGCGTCTAGGTTTGATAGATGAAAGTCATTCGTTATATCACAGGGATTAATTCATGGGGTCCAGGCCTACGAGTTAGTCGATGATCAGAGGAGTCTTGATCGTACCTGTTATTATATCGAACCGCTAGGGTAACACACTTAAGGGGTTTCGACAAGACAACCGGAATGGAAAGAGATCACCGGGAACGTCCCGGGAATGGTCCGATGGAGATCGGGCAGCGCCAAAAGAGTTTTCGGAGCTAGGAAAAATTATATATATTATGTTTGATATTAATTAGTGTAATTAATATGCAAATATGATTTTATATATTTATTTTCGAATTTATTTAGGCTGATTTCCCTAAATGGGCCTTCTGGTCGAAAGAAGGCCCATGGGGGGGAAAACTCTCAAGGGAATTTTGTGGGGGAGGCTTGGCCGGCCTAGGTGGGCCAAATGGGGCCCAGCTAGGGCCGGCGCACCTATCCTAGCCGCACCAGGCATGTGGGGATAGTCCCACATTGCCTGGCTGGTAAGGTTGGCTCCCCCTGGGAGACTATATAAGAAGGGGCACCCCTGGCCTTTTAATTCACCAATTAATTCCCAATTTCTCTCTCGATCTCGTGGTTCCCTTGTCGGAGCCGCGCCGAGTAGAGGAGGGGGATCTCTTCCACCATAGCCCGTTGCCGCGCTGCTGGTGTTCCGGTCCAAGTCTTCCGCTGCTCGTCCTGGACTGGAGCTTCGGAGGCCGTCGTCTCCACCGTATGTGTGTGACGCCCTGCGAGGTGCTGCGCTAGCGGTACTCGGAGGCCTACTTCCTCCACCCGACCTCGGGGTCATCTTGGTCATCTTCGTCGCGCCGAGTTCTCCGCGACCTAGAGGTCGGCTACGTCGTCTTCGTCGTCAACGCTTGTGCGGGAGCGTAATCCCCGCTATTCGGTCTACGAGGGTATGTATTCCGATCTCCGCCGTACTACTATATCTGCATAGTGTAGATCTTGGCTAGTTTAAGGATATCGTTGCTAGGAAATTTTTTGTTTTCTGCACACGATCCCCTTCAGTGGTATCAGAGCCGATCTATCGTAGATATAGCTGTACGCTGTTAGAACACGTGTTCTGCACGGGGGCACCGTTCCTGTTATTTGCTACCCTCTAGCGTGCACTTGTGATTTCAGCGGCATTGAGTTGATGAAGCGGCCCGGACCGACTTTACGCGTACGCTTACGCGAGACTGGTTCCACTACTGACATACGGCTTGTACCGTATCTGTGGCTGGCGGGTGCCTGTTTCTCTCTCTTTAGTTGGCTTTGCATTTTCAATGGAGGGCCCGAAAGGGATGCTTAAACATGCAATTATTGGATCGTTGTTGTGGTCATAAGGTTCGTAGGTATGAAGCGGTTCTATTTACGAAAGCCCCGAGCCACGTAAAATATGCAAAAGATAAAGTAGAAGCGTCTAACTTTATTTTGTAGGGGCTATGTGATATGGTCAAGGTAGGTTTATTAAATTGTTTATAAACTGCGGGCGCCAAGAACACCATGGCGCAATGGACTATATCACATTGCATTACATTTGATGTTTTGTGTGCATCTTATATTGTGTGATTGTATGTATAGTATACATTAGTTACACGGCGGTAGCTATATAAGATGATCCCTTCAAAATACCACTAGTGTTCTCCCTCCAACGCGCACCACCAAGAAAGTTCTACATTATGAGGCATGTCGTGATGATCGGGTGTCAGACATATCTTCGTTCGCATACGGTGGGTGTAAGCCATGTTGCACTAGCGTCAGTGTGGAGGTTTTTGGTGGCGAGCCTAGCATATTCAGAAATATGGGCTCGGAACAGGGAGACCGAAAGGTCGAGCACGAGTCACAAAATTGATGTGGCGGACAATTGTCTACTCTTGAAGTTGTGCCGCCGGCTCTGATGATGAGGGGTGGTGCAATGGATGGGGGTCGTGTAATCGCTTAAACGACCAGGAGGGATGTTCGTTTGAGTGGGAGTTCGGATAGTTATTTTCTAAAATACTAGAACTCAGAATATAATGAACAGAGTATGTTTTGCAAACCTTTGTAGATATTAACCATTGTGATAGCATCTTTTCAAATTAGGCGCATTCCTGCGATTGAGAAACTTAAAAGGTTGGGTCCAAACTTCATAGTTTTATACTTTAGCTTGAGGAGACTCCTTGTTTAAACCGTTAGCTCTTTGTGTTACAATACCCGCTAGGAGATAAACCCGGAGATTCCGCTAACAAAAGATAATTTTGATTATCGGATTTTGTGCGGATGATATCATCATAGTCCAGTGTATGCTATGATCTCTGCCATAAAGAACCAACGGTGGGTACGAGTTTTTAGATCGCGAACATATGATATGGTCGCTAAACACGGGGTACACCAAACGTTGGGTTGATGAAGTTTATCAGTACGTTGACTGATTGTCTTCTCAACCAAGATGGAAGAGAATACACACATTGAGGGAGCACGTGGCGGTCATACTTAATGACATATATTCATGATTAATGAACATTGAGACGCCTCGCTCAGCTCAATTACTGGATGACAGACATCGTTGCCAAGTGCAAATCCTCTGTCATAGACTATGTCATGCAAGGGGAATCGTTCACCTTCATGGTTCTTGATTACTGTGGAAGTATCAAGAAAATGAAACAGATCGCCGGAAGTCATCAATGATGATGGTGTATATATGATATACATGTTATGAATGTTTTAGCTAAGCAAGTACTCGCAGTAGTGACTAAGTTTTGAACTAGTCATGTTTTATGAAAAACCAGGTTTACTGCTTGAGTAGCTTGAAAGGATGAGGCGACATTGCGAGTTGATAATGGCAATCAAGTTGTTGTGATGGTCATATACACTCTCCCTCTAGATCTACCATTTGGGTAAATTCTTTATGATCGGGTGTCGGTATGATCGTTACAAGTGTGTCTCCTCTAGCGAGACACTTGTTCATACATGATAGTGACAGATTGGTGTCCTATATTTATGAAGTAATGATCATATGCCGATTTGAATTTAGATGGTAGAAGCTCCCACATTCATAATATTAATGCCAAAGGATACAAACTTAATAAAGACACCACATATGTGTGGCACTACCGTTTAGTCATGTCAATGTTATAGTCAATGCATTAGCTCCATACCGAATGGACCTACAAGTCCTAAGATTTGATCTTTTGACACTTGCAAAATAACTGTGACACCGTTTTCAGAAACGGGCATGTAACTCATTGATAGTCATACGTAGAGATGTATGTGGTTCAATGAAGTAATTGACGGGTACTGGAGACCTTTATTTCGTGAACTTCACTGAACGTTTTGAGTATAACTTGTTGAGAATCGTGCATGTGGGTGTATGTGAATCAATGAAGTACTTTGACGTATAGTGGAAGTCTTTATTTCATAGACTTCATGAATATTCCGAGTAGATATATGGATATCCACTCCGGGGAATGTTAGTCTGAAATTTTGATTCGATCAAACGAAGTTCAGAATGAAGTAGGAAATAAACTTAACAAGAAAATCAAATTCCCGCGATGCAAATCGAGGAAATAAAGATTTGAGTTATAATGTTGGCACATCATTGAAAGACTTGTGAGAAGAGTTCCACAAATTACGTCGCATGGAACACCATAGTGTTATGGTGTGTTAGGACGTCGTAATTACACCCTATCGGATAGTGTGTGGTAAATAAATCTCTTACCGAATTATTGTGATCATTAGAGTCATATGGTAGAAACGTAAACACTCACGTTAGCAAATAGGTAAACCATTTGAATCCATGGAGACAATACCATATGGGTAATGGTGTGGCTTTTAGCCTGGATTGTCGTTTCAGCAATTTAGTGTTTCGATGTGATGAAACCTAAAATGGATTACTCTTTGTAGTATACCCTACCTAAAGAGTTATTTGGGTACATGTCTCACGACATAGGCAAAATCATTGCCGGGATATACCTTGCGAAAGAAATAGTTTCTTGTCCGAAGGTAAAAGTGAGAAGGAAAGTAGAGAAAGACGAAGTTGGTGAACTTGCTCTCCAGACATCAGAGTGGCGCAGTCGAAAGTGTTTTCGGTGTCAGGCTCCACAAGCTTGAAAAAGCTAATGATTCAAGATCATGATGTTCTGAGCTCATACAAAGAGTGTAGGCATACGAGGTTGTGTTCCACACTGTGTGTTACGACAATCTTGTTATGAAGGTCATATTAATGGAATATGATAGACCTACAAACTACGAAGAAGAGATGGTGGACCTAAGTCCGAGAAATGGCTATGAGTCATTTATGATCGGAAATAAAATCCATATACGATTACCAGGTAATGACTTGGGAGATCTTCTTGATGGCATCTAGGATGTTGATAGTATATGGAGTTTTATGAGAGAGTAGATATTGAGCAGATTCAATTTGTCGTGAAACAGTTCCGACAGACCACATGAGACTTTGTCTCAAGTGGCGAAGCCTAAATCTATTCTGGGTCGTTCTTAATAGTGTAATTAAGAATGGTTTGTAATCCTGAGGATGCTAAACATGTGTGCAAACTTCGGTTGTCCATTCATGGGCAGAAGCAAGCATATCGGAGCTGGAATCTTCACTTTGATAATGTGAGCAAAGGATTTTGGAGTTGTCCAAAATAGTTGAAGAAACCTACATTTGCAAAGGAGTGGGAGCAAAGTAGCTTTCATTGATCTTGTATGCGGAAGGCATATTTGAGTGGGAGCTAAGTAGCTTTTCCTTGATCTTATATGCGGAAGGCATATTTGAGTGGGAGCTAGGTGTCATTCGTGATTTGGTATGTAACAACATATTGAATAACACAGATCCTCTAGTAGAGTGTAAAGGATTATTTAAGTGATTAAATTTTCTATGAAATGAAGTTAGGAGTATTAGGCATCCGATTTATAATTGTATAGATCGTAAGGGGCTTAATAACATTATGACGGAATATTTCCTTAGTCAAGATTCTGAAGTGTTTCAGAATAGGACAAGCAAAGAAAGAGGTTCTTGCCTATATGACTAGGTAAAATATTAAGTTTTTCTTGGCATTTTCAGTTATAGCAAATGATGTTCGACATTATCTATGTATCAGTCATAGATGCTATCAGACTGAAAGCTCGACTTAGTGTGACCCGAGTTCTTGGTTAAAGAACAGGTTCTAGAGTGATCCTTGTGTGGATCAATGAACAAACGTTAAGTTTATTCTTCAGTGTCTATGAGAACTGAAGATAGGTTTTCTAGTAACGGGTAAGAGTGGAATGGCAACTTGCCGTAAAGCGGTTACGATGATGCAAGTTATTACACTGACCCATACGACTAGAAATCTCATATGGGAGATGTCCTTTATTTTGAAGAAAGACATGGTTAGTTTGCGAAGTCGCATATGAATGCACTGTCGCAAAATCTACATAGGTATAGAAATATATCGCGACTTCAGAAGTAGCAAGTGTGATTGGACTGAGCAGTTTTCCGAGCGTAGGTGGTCCCCTTAATAGATCTCTTAGACTTTTAAGGCGCATGCTACGCGAATGCTCGAGTCTCACTCCATCCACTGAGATATATTTCACCGTCATCGTAAGATACGGGATTATGTCAAACTAGGTGACATAGAAGTGTTGCAAAGCACATATAGGTCTCAATGTGTGAGATCTATTGACTGTATTCCTCTTCCACGAGACGAGCAGGCACCAAGATGCTATGGGTGTTGTGAAGGCAATCGTGTGCAGAAAACAAAAAATTTCCTAGCAACGATATCCTTAAACTAGCCAAGATCTACACTATGCAGATATAGTAGTACAGCGGAGATCGGAATACATACCCTCGTAGACCGCATAGCGGGGATTACGCTCCCGCACAAGCGTTGACGACGAAGACGACGTAGCCGACCTCTAGGTCGCGGAGAACTCGGCGCGACGAAGACGACCCCGAGGTCGGGTGGAGGAAGTAGGCCTCCGAGTACCGCTAGCGCAGCACCTCGCAGGGCGTCACACACATACGGTGGAGACGACGGCCTCCGAAGCTCCAGTCCCGGACGAGCAGCGAAAGACTTGGAACGGAACACCAGCAGCGCGGCAGCGGGCTATGGTGGAAGAGATCCCCCTCCTCTACTCGGCGCGGCTCCGACAAGGGAACCACGAGATCGAGAGAGAAATTGGGAATTAATTGGTGAATTAAAAGGCCAGGGGTGCCCTTTTTTATATAGGCTCCCAGGGGGAGCCAACCTTGCCAGCCAGGCAATGTGGGACTAACCCCCACATGCCTGGTGCGGCATTGGAGGGTGCGCCGGCCCCCTAGTGGGCCCTTGGCCCACTTGGGTCGGCCCCTCCTGGCCCCCACCGAATCCCCTAGGGATTTCCCCCTCTTGGGCCTTCTTTCGACCAGAAGGTCCATTTAGGGAAATCAGCCTAAATAAATTCGAAAATAAATATATAAAATCATATTTGCATATTAATTACACTAATTAATATCAAACATAATATATATAATTTTTCCTAGCTCCGAAAACTCTTTCGGCGCTGCCCGATCTCCATCGGACCCCTTCCGGGACGTTCCCGGTGATCTCTTTCCTTTCCGGTTGTCTTGTCGAAACCCCTTAAGTGTGTTACCCTAGCGGTTCGATATAATAACAGGTATGACCAAGACTCCTCTATGATCAACGACTAACTTGTAGGCCTGGACCCCGTGAATTAATCCCTGTGATATAACGATTGACTTTTATCTATCAAACCTGAACGCAAAGTCTTAAACCTTTTGCCATAGCGATACTTAGCACGTCCGAGCGTCGTTCCATAGATATCTCCATACCTAATCCTGACCTCGTTACCGACGACGCTATGTTCTACTCGTTCATGATCTCATGTCTCCGTGACCTAGTCACATGCTTGCAAGCTCATTAGACATGATCTCACCGAGTGGGCCCGAGAGAATCTATCCTGCTATGCGGACTGGCAAATCCCGCTCTTGACCCCTCGTCTCAACTACTCCTTTCCGATACCCAAAAGTATCACCGTTATTGTCATACTAAATAAGATACGATGTTTGGTGCGATCAAAGTATCTTCCAGGAATAACAATAAGAGTTGATCTCACGGTCAAAGGCGTAACGACTACGTTCTCCAAATCCGGGTATGTCCATCACATCGTTCTCCAGCGATATGACTCCCATTGCCGACCGACGCCATGCCCCATGACCGGGAAACCTCGATCATCAATCGCGCAATGAAACTAGTCTTAGTAGAGGCTACTAGGGACCTGGTTGTTTACGTATCACACCCGCATTAATGTTTCCGCTTAATACGGTTCTAGCATGACACAAAAACCTATTATGAACAAACGAGATATGATAAAGAATACACTTTATTAATTGCCTCTAGGGCATATCTCCTTCAGTCTCCCACTTGCACTAGAGTACGACTTAATCTAGATTACAACTTGGTAAAAGCTTAACACCCATAGCTAACTGGTGCTTTTCATGCTTATCAAGCGGAAGAGGCTTCGTCAGCGGATCTGCCACATTCAGATCCGTATGCACTTTGCAAATCTTCACATCGCCTCCTTGTACGTACTGACGTATCACATGGAAGCGTCGGAGAATGTGTTTGGCGGTGGAGTGAGACCTTGGCTCCTTGGCGTTCGCAATGGCACCCGTATTGTCGCAGAAGAGGATCACGGGGTCTTGCACGCTCGGGAACACTCCAAGTTCGATGACGAACTTCCTCAGCCACACAGCTTCATTCGCGGCTTCGCAAGCAGCGATATACTCCGACTCCATTGTAGATTGTGCGACTATGGGTTGCTTCCCACTTCTCCAGCACACGGCGCCTCCATTCACCTTGAACACGTAACCTGTCTGTGACTTACAGTCATCGGGGTCTGAGCAGAAACTTGCATCTACGTAACCCGTTACGCCAAGTTCTTCATCGCAGCCACCATACACAAGGAACATTTCCTTTGTCTTATTGAGATACTTAAGAATGCTCTTAATAGCTACCCAATGCGGCATTCCAGGATTACTCTGTAACCGGCTTGTCAAACTTAGAGCTAATGCCACATCCGGTCTAGTATTCAACATTGCATACATGATCGATCCTATGGCTGAAGCATAAGGATGTTTCGTCATTTCGGCCTTACCCAGTTCCGTCACCGGACACTGTGCCTTCCGCAATATCTTATTCTTGATAACCGGCAGAGAACCCTTCTTTGCCTTCTCCATACGGAAACGCTTCAGTATTTTATCAAGATAAGTACTCTGACTTAGTGTTAATAAGCGCCTTGATCTATCGCGATAGATTTTTATGCCTAAAACATACGCAGCTTCTCCTAAGTCCTTCATGGAAAATTTACTGTTTAAATATTCCTTCACGCTATTCAGAAGTTTCACATCATTCCCAATCAGCAATATGTCGTCAACATACCGTGCTAAGAACACAACCGAGCTCCCACTCATTTTCTTGTAAATGCAGGTCTCTTCCACATTTTGGATAAATCCAAAACCTTTGATTACCTCATCAAAGCGAAGATTCCAGCTCCGAGATGCCTGCTTCAATCCATAGATGGATCGCTGAAGCTTGCACACCTTGTTAGCATTTCCTGGATCGACAAAACCTTCCGGCTATACCATGTACAACTCTTCCTCAATGTTTCCATTTAGGAAGGCCGTTTTGACGTCCATCTGCCATATTTCATAATCATAATAGGCAGCTACCGCTATCAAAATCCGAATAGACTTAAGCATCGCTACCGGTGAAAAAGTTTCATCGTAGTCAATTCCATGAACTTGTCGGAAACCCTTTGCGGCCGAGCTTTATAGACGGTCACATTACCATCAGCATCAGTCTTCTTCTTAAAGATCCACTTATTCTCGACGGCCTTGCGCCCTTCGGGAATATCCATCAAAGTCCACACTTTGTAATCATACATGGATCCTATTTCGGATTTCATGGCTTCAAGCCATTTCTCGGACTCTAGCCTCGCCATTGTCTCCTTGTAGTTCGTAGGTTCGTCTTGCTCGACTAGCATGACGGTGCAAACCATGTTGCCATACCATTCTGGTGCGATCCGAGATCTAGCAGACCTACGAGGTAGAACATCTTCCTCGACAGTTTCTCCCACTCCTTCCACGGAGGACGTTTCCGGAATTGCTTCCGTTGCGCCACTCGGAATCTCGAGTTCAGGATCAACGATTTCATCGAGGTCTACCTTCCTCCCACTTACTCCTTTCGCGAGAAACTCCTTCTCTAGAAAGGTACCGGTCTTCGCGACAAAAGTTTTGCCCTCAGCTTGGTTGTAGAAGGTGTACCCAATGGTTTCCCGCGGATATCCTACAAAGACGACTTTCTCTGACTTCGGTTCGAGTTTGTCGGGTTGTAGTTTCTTAACGTACGCCTCACAACCCCAAACCTTCAGAAACGATAACTTAGGCTTTTGGCCATACCATAATTCATACGTCGTCGTTTCAACGGACTTGGACGGAGCCCTATTTAAAATGAATGCGGATATTTCTAACGCATAACCCCAGAAGGACACTGGCAGATCGGTAAGAGACATCATAGATCGAACACTATCCAGTTGAGTACGATTACGTTGCTCGGACACGCCGTTACGCTGCGGCGTTCCGGCGGCGTAAGTTGGGGTACTATGCCACAACTCTTCAGATGTGTGCCAAACTCAAAACTCAAGTATTCTCCACCGCGATCGGATCGGAGATGCTTGATTTTCCTATTAAGCTGATTCTCAACTTCGCTCTGGAATTCTTTGAACTTTTCAAACGTTTCAGACTTGTGTTTCATAAAATAGATATAACCGTATCTACTCAAGTCATCAGTGAAGGTGACGAAGTAACGATAACCATTGCGTGTCGAAACGCTCATCGGTCCACACACATCTGTATGTATGATCCCCAACAAATCCGACGCCCGTTCAATGAAACCTTTGAACGGTGTCTTGGTCATTTTGCCCATAAGGCATGGTTCGCATGTATCGAGGGATCCGAAATCCAACGAGTCCAAAAGTCCATCGGAGTGGAGTTGCTTCATGCGCTTTACACCAATATGACCAAGACGGCAATGCCACAAATACATGGCGGTATCGTCACTACACTTAATCCGTTTGGCTTCTATGTTACGGATGTGAGTACTACGATCGAGATTCAACAAGAATAAACCGTTATTCTCGGGAGCATCAACATAAAAAATATCATTCATATAAATAGCATAATTGCTTGACACTGATTTAAATGAATAACCGTCTTGTAACAGGCAAGACCCACTTATAATGTTTACACTCAAGGATGGCACAAAATAACACTTATTTAAAACCAAAACTAATCCTGATGGTAGATGCAGAGGGAGCGTGCCGACATCCACCACGTCGACTCTCGATCCGTTGCCGACGCGCATCGTCACCTCATCCTTCGCCAGCCGCCGTCTATTCCGTAACTCCTCCTGAGAGTTACATATATGAGCAACAGAACTAGTATCAAATATCCACGTGTTGCTCCGGGCGGATGTAAGGTACACATCTATAACATGTATTTCAAATATACCTTGCTCTTTGTCGACCGTCTTGCCAGACTTCCTATCCTCCAGGTACTTGGGGCAGTTGCGCTCAGGTGATCCGATGGTCACCACCATCTTCTTCAGCTTGATTTCTAATTCGGCCACTTCGAGCATCTTCAGGATTTCCGGCAGGGGTTTTGACGTCCCTTTCATGCAGTAGTCCACGATGGCGTTCTTATAGCTAGGGGGCAGAGAAATCAGCGCCCTATCAATAACCACCTCCTCTGGGATCACACTTCCCAGATCACTCAGAAGTCGAGCGCAGCCAAACAACTTGGCCAAGTGCTCACTAATATTGCCGTGCTCTTCCATCTGGGTTGAGAAGAAAAGCACAGATGCCTCGTACCTCTCAGCCTTGACTTGTCGTGCAAAAATAGCCATGAGTTCAGTGATTATATCATAAGCACCCTTGTTCATGAAGCGGTTTTGCAGGTCAGCCTCCTTGGCAAAGAGCATGCCACTCTGGACATAAGAAGAAATCTCCGCCTTTACCCCATGGACAATCCTTTCGATTTCCGGGGCGGTGTTTGGAAGATCACCTAAGGGGGCATCAAGGATGTAGGCCACCTTGTGGGTTTCAAGGATGGACTTCAGATCGCGGAACCAGGACACGAAGTTAGACCCATCGGTCTTAAGCTTCTCTTTCTCAATGAACAGGTTTAGGTTAAAGGAGGGGTGAGACATCTACAATGGAATTTGCAATAACATAAGACTTTGTTCATAATAATTTTGAGTTATAGTATTTTAGAAAATAACTAACATAACTCCCACTCAAACGAACATCCCTCCTGGCCGTTTAAGCGATTACACGACCCCTATCCATTGCACCACCCCTCTTCATCAAAACTGGCGGCACAACTTCAAGAGTAGACAAAATCGTCCGCCACACCAATTTTGTGACTCGTGCTCGACCTTTCGGTCTTCCTGTTCCGAGGCCATATTTCTGAATATGCTAGGCTCGCCACCAAAGACCTCCACGCTGACGCTTGTGCAACATGGCTTACACCCACTGTATGCGAACGACGAGATGTCTGGCACCCGATCATACCGGCCTGCCTCATAACGTAGAACTTTCTTGGTGGTGTGCGTTGGAGGGAGAACACTAGTGGTATTTTGAAGGGATCATCTTATATAGCTACCGCCGTGTAACTAATGTTAACTATACACACAATCACACAATATAAGATGCACACAAAACATCAAATGTAATGCAATGTGATATAGTCCATTGCGCCATGGTCTTCTTGGCGCCCGCAGTTTATAAACAATTTAATAAACCTACCTTGACCATATCACATAGCCCCTGCAAAATAAAGTTAGACGCTTCTACTTTATCTTTTGCATATTTTACGTGGCTTGGGGCTTTCGTAAATAGAACCGCTTCATACCTACGAATCTTATGACCACAACAACGATCCAATAATTGCAAGTTTAAGCATCCCTTTCGGGCCCTCCATTGAAAATGCGAAGACCAACTAAAGAGAGAGAAACTAACACCCGCCAGCCACATATACGGTACAAGCCGTATGTCAGTAGTGGAACCAGTCTCGCGTAAGCGTACGCGTAAAGTCGGTCCGGGCCGCTTCATCAACTCAATGCCGCTGGAATACACAAGTGCACGCTAGAGGGTAGCAAATAACAGGAACGGTGCCCCCGTGCAGAGCACGGGTTCTAACAGCGTACAGCTATATCTACGATAGATCGGCTCTGATACCACTGAAGGCAATCGTGTGCAGAAAACAAAAAAAATTCTAGCAACGATATCCTTAAACTAGCCAAGATCTACACTATGCAGATATAGTAGTATGGCGGAGATCGGAATACATACCCTCGTAGACCGAATAGCGGGGATTATGCTCCTGCGCAAGCGTTGACGACGAAGACGACGTAGCCGACTTCTAGGTCGCGGAGAACTTGGCGCGATGAAGACGACGAAGATGACCCCGAGGTCGGGTGGAGGAAGTAGGCCTCCGAGTACCGCTAACGCAGCACCTCGCAGGGCGTCACACACATACGGTGGAGACGACGGCCTCCGAAGCTCCAGTCCAGGACGAGCAGCGGAAGACTTGGACCGGAACACCAGCAGCGCGGCAGCGGGCTATGGTGGAAGAGACCCCCCTCCTCTACTCGGCGCGGCTCCGACAAGGGAACCACGAGATCGAGAGAGAAATTGGGAATTAATTGGTGAATTAAAAGGCCAGGGGTGCCCTTTCATATATAGGCTCCCAGGGGGAGCCAACCTTGCCGGCCAGGCAATGTGGGACTAACCCCCACATGCCTGGTGCGGCATTGGAGGGTGCGCCGGCCCCCTAGTGGGCCCTTGGCCCACTTGGGTCGGCCCCTCCTGGCCCCCACCGAATCCTAGGGATTTTTCCCCCTATTGGGCCTTCTTTCGACCAGAAGGCCCATTTAGGGAAATCAGTCTAAATAAATTCGAAAATAAATATATAAAATCCTATTTTCATATTAATTACACTAATTAATATCAAACATAATATATATAATTTTTCCTAGCTCCGAAAACTCTTTCGGCGCTGCCCGATCTCCATCGGACCCCTTCCGGGACGTTCCCGGTGATCTCTTTCCTTTCCGGTTGTCTTGTCGAAACCCCTTAAGTGTGTTACCCTAGCGGTTCGATATAATAACAGGTATGACCAAGACTCCTCTATGATCAACGACTAACTCGTAGGCCTGGACCCCATGAATTAATCCCTGTGATATAACGAATGACTTTCATCTATCAAACCTGAACGCAAAGTCTTAAACCTTTTGCCATAGCGATACTTAGCATGTCCGAGCGTCGTTCCATAGATATCTCCATACCTAATCCCGACCTCGTTACCGACGACGCTATCTTCTACTCGTTCATGATCTCATGTCTCCGTGACCTAGTCACATGCTTGCAAGCTCATTAGACATGATCTCACCGAGTGGGCCCGAGAGTATCTATCCTGCTATGCGGACTGGCAAATCCCGCTCTTGACCTCTCGTCTCAACTATTCCTTTCCGATACCCAAAAGTATCACCGTTATTGTCATACTAAATAAGATACGACGTTTGGTGCGATCAAAGTATCTTCCAGGAATAACAATAAGAGTTGATCTCACGGTCAAAGGCGTAACGACTACGTTCTCCAAATCTGGGTATGTCCATCACATCGTTCTCCAGCGATATGACTCCCATTGCCGACCGGCGCCATGCCCCATGACCGGGAAACCTCGATCATCAATCGCGTAATGAAACTAGTCTTAGTAGAGGCTACTAGGGACCTGGTTGTTTACGTATCACACCCGCATTAATGTTTCTGTTTAATACGGTTCTAGCATGACACAACAACCTATTATGAACAAACGAGATATGATAAAGAATACACTTTATTAATTGCCTCTAGGGCATATCTCCTTCATGTTGAGCCTTTATCAAGTTGTAAACTAGATTAAGTGTTACTCTAGTGCAAGTGGGAGACTGAAGGGAATATGCCCTAGAGGCACTTAATAAACGTAGTTTATTGGCAATATCCCAATCGTTCATTATATGTTTTATATCATGCTATAACTGTATTAAGCGAAAACATTAATACAGGTGTGGTAGATAAACAACCAGGTCCCTAGTAGCCTCTACTTAGACTAGTTTCATTGCGCGATTGATGATCGAGGTTTTCCGATCATAGGGCATGGCGCCGGTCGGCAATGGAAGTCATATCGTTAGGTGTAACGATGTGATGGACATACCCAGTATTTATAGGACATAGTCGTTACGCCTTAAGACCGTGAGATCAACTCTTATTGTTATCCCTGGAAGATACTTTGATCGCACCAAACGTCATATCTTATATAGTGTGACAATGATAGGTGATACTTTTGGGTATCAGAAGGGGGTAGTTGAGACGAGGGGTCAACAGCGGGATTTGTCAGTCCACATAGCCGGATAGATACTCTAGGGCCCACTCGGTGAGATTATGTCAAATGAGTTTGCAAACATGTGACTAGGTCACTAGCTGACATAATATCATAGACGAGTAGAAGATAGCGATGTCGGTAACGAGATCATGCTAGGTATGGAGATATCTGAGAATGATACTCGGACATGCTAAGTATCGCCATGACAAAGGGTTTAAGACTATGCGTCCAGGTTTGATAGATGAAAGTCATTCCTTATATCACAGTGATTAATTCATGGGGTCCAGGCCTACGAGTTAGTAGATGATCAAAGGAGTCTTGATCGTACCTGTTATTATATCGAACCGCTAGGGTAACACACTTAAGGGGTTTCGACAAGACAACCGGAAAGGAAAGAGATCACCGGGAACGTCCCGGGAATGGTCCGATGGAGATCGGGCAGCGCCGAAAGATTTGTCGGAGCTAGGAAAAATTATATATATTATGTTTGATATTAATAAGTGTAATTAATATGCAAATATGATTTTATATATTTATTTTCGAATTTAGTTAGGCTGATTTCCCTAAATGGGCCTTCTGGTCGAAAGAAGGCCCATGGGGGGGGGGGGGGGGAAACCCTCAAGGGAATTTTGTGGGGGAGGCTTGGCCGGTCTAGGCGGGCCAAATGGGTCCCACCTAGGGCCGGTGCACCTATCCTAGCCGCACCAGGCATGTGGGGATAGTCCCACATTGCCTGGCTGGCAAGGTTGGCTCCCCCTGGGAGCCTATATAAGAAGGGGCACCCCTGGCCTTTTAATTCACCAATTAATTCCCAATTTCTCTCTCGATCTCGTGGTTCCCTTATCGGAGTTGCGCCGAGTAGAGGAGGGGGATCTCTTCCACCATAACCCGCTGCCGTGCTGCTGGTGTTCCGGTCCAAGTCTTTCGCTGCTCGTCCTGGACTGGAGCTTCGGAGGCCGTCGTCTCCACCGCATGTGTGTGACGCCCTGCGAGGTGCTGTGCTAGCGGTACTCGGAGGCCTACTTCCTCCACCCGACCTCGGGGTCATCTTCGTCGCGTCGAGTTCTCCGCGACCTAGAGGTCGGCTACGTCGTCTTCGTCGTCAACGCTTGTGCGGGAGCGTAATCCCCGTATTCGGTCTACGAGGGTATGTATTCCGATCTCCTCCGTACTACTATATCTGCATAGTGTAGATCTTGGCTAGTTTAAGGATATCGTTGCTAGGAAAAAATTTGT
Organism: Poa annua; assembly: GCA_026929855.1. Classification (NCBI taxonomy): domain Eukaryota; kingdom Viridiplantae; phylum Streptophyta; class Magnoliopsida; order Poales; family Poaceae; genus Poa; species Poa annua. The sequence continues at coordinate 71,890,959 of CM049432.1, read as the reverse complement.
TTTCTGCACACAATCCCCTTCAGTATCGCCATGACAAAGGGTTTAAGACTATACGTCCATGTTTGATATATGAAAGTCATTCGTTATATCACAGGGATTAATTCATGGGGTCCAGGCCTACGAGTTAGTCGATGATCATAGAGGAGTCTTGATCGTACCTGTTATTATATCGAACCGCTAGGGTAACACACTTAAGGGGTTTCGACAGGACAACCGGAAAGGAAAGAGATCACCGGGAACGTCCCGGGAATGGTCCGATGGAGATCGGGCAGCGACGAAAGAGTTTTCGGAGCTAGAATAAATTCTATAAAATATGTTTGATATTAATTAGTGTAATTAATGATTAAATATGATTTTATATATTTATTTTCGAATTTTTAAAGGCTGGTTTCGCTAAATGGGCCTTCTGGTGGAAAGAAGGCCCATGAGGGGGGGAAAGTCCCCCCAGGGCTTCGGACTGAGGGAGGGCCGGCCTAGGTGGGCCAAATGGGGCCCACCTAGGGCCGGCGCACCCTCCCTAGCCGCACCAAGGCTGTGGGATAGTCCCACATTGCCTGGCTAGGGAGGTTGGCTCCCCCTGGGAGACTATATAAGAAGGGGCACCATTGGCCTTTTAATTCACCAATTAATTCCCAATTTCTCTCTCGATTTCGTGGTTCCCTTGTCGGAGCCGCGCCGAGTAGAGGAAGGGGATATCTTCCACCATAGCCCGCTGCCGCGCTGCTGGTGTTCCGGTCCAAGTATTCCGCTGCTCGTCCTGGACTGGAGGTTCGGAGGCCGTCGTCTCCACCGTATGTGTGTGACGCCCTGCGAGGTGCTGCGCTAGCGGTACTCGGAGGCCTACTTCCTCCACCCGACCTTGAGGTCATCTTCGTCGTCTTCGTCGCACCGAGTTCTCCGCGACCTAGAGGTCGGCTACGTCGTCTTCGTCTTCAACACTTGTGCGGGAGCGTAATCCCCGCTATTCGGTCTACGAGGGTATGTATTCTGATCTCCGCCGTACTTCTATATCTACATAGTGTAGATATTGGCTAGTTTAAGGATATCATTGCTAGGAATTTTATTGTTTTCTGCACACGATCCCCTTCACTGAAGTCAATACATGCCATAATCTTGCCAGATCCTTTCTTCTCGACCGGAACAATTGTAACATCCCAGAATGTTAATATAATTATTAGTGCAAAAATGTGGGCCAACAAAAACTTTTCTTATAAAGATGTGTGTATGTTTAATTCTTGAGTGTTGCTTGTTGCATTGGTTGCAATATTGTTGAATGCAAGCTCTAATTGAAAAATTGGAAGAAAAGAAAACAAATAAAACAAACCACAAAAACTAAACACCATGTGACAAATGTCACATTATTTTTTTTCCAAATTAAGAAGCATAATTTATTTTTACACCAAAACCAATGGAGAAATATTATAAACACTCCTAGTTAATTTTTACAAACTATTCCCTTTCAAAAAAAATTAATTCAAAACTTCAAATTCAAATTAGAAATTCATGATTGAAATATTTCAAAATATTTCAAAAAGACTTTGTAACACTCACCAATAATATACTTAGCCTAGATCTTAAATTTGGACCCAAAAGAATAAACAGAAATAGGGAAATTAAAATAACAAAATGCTACTGTTTTGGCTCAAGCAAATCATCAAACACCTGGTGATCACCACCTGTTCTTCCCAAACCGAATCAAACCTCGGATCAAATCGAGCAATTGAGTGTTTAACTTGTTAAATTGACGCAACCTCTGGATGCACCTCATCTCCACGATCACAGCGCGCCCGAGATCAAGCCATTTGGTCACCGGAGTCGTCGAGGAGCCGTTGGCGACAGCCACGGCCGCGCGCACGTCGCCGTGGTCGGCACTGTGGCCGCGACGACGCCGCGCCGTGCCGGCCGTGCTGTGCCCCCTCCCTCGCTCTCCCTCACCCTCTGGTCTCCTCCCGCACCCGCAGCACACACCAGCACGAGCACGTGCGCGCCGCGCCCGAGCCAGGACGCGCACGCCGTGCGCCGCCCGAGCACGCCCACGGAAGGGCCGAGCACCCGCACGCACCCGAGCGTGCCACGCCGCTCCACCTTGCCCGCCTGGTCCCCCGAGCAGCCCGCAGCCCAGCCAACCCCCTCCACCGGCCTACGGCGGCCTAACACGGCCACGGGCGCCCCTGCACCGCGCCCACCGTGCGCCGCCCGGCCCCTATTTAAACGCCCCCGTGCCCTGCTCTTCTTCACACCACCCTCTCGAGCACCGCCAGGAGGGCGGAGCAGTTGCCGCGAAGCTCCGGCCGCCCGTGGTCTCCTCGAGCTCGCCGTGCCCGAGGTAGACGACGATCGCGGCCAGGCCACGGCATCCCTCCCCTTCCCTTGTCTCTGCCCTCAGCCCCTTCCCCTTGCACCCCGCACTCACCAGCGCCCTTTTTCCCTCTGCCCCGTGCCCAGATCGCCAAGAATCGCTCGCCGGAGTTCGAGCCCCGCCGCGGAAGAAGAAGCCCGACGCCGTCGCTCGGGGCCACGCCAGCACGCGCCACTCGCCCCAGGAGCTTCCCCACCTCGCCGCCGTCGTCCTGCACCAGCCACACGTCCTCCCGAGCCCCGTGGTGAGCGCACCGTCCTCCTCGCCGTCGCCGGAGCCGCGGCGCCGCCCGATTTAGGTCGTCGCCGACGCGCTCGATCTCAGCCGTTAGATCTAGATCCTACGGTAGCTTACCGGTTCGTTTTAATTAATAAAGATCTGACATGCGGGTCCCACACGTCAGGTTTAAATGAACCGCGCGCGCTCACTGGGTCGCCGACTGGTGGGTCCCCTCTGTCAGATTTTTCAACATTATCCGTTCTGGATTTAAATTCGAATTTAAGTTTCATTTAAAAACCAGTACTAAACCCAATTTTAGAAATTCCATAACTTTAGATTTACAACTCCAAATTTAGCAAATCCAACTGTTCTGGAAAGCTTATGAAATTATCTATCCAACTAAACTAGTTTCACTCCATTTGGATATATAATAAAAATACAACATTCAAAATACAGTAGTATGTTTAAATTCTAAACTTGTTTGTTTCTGATACTCTGATAATCCAAATTAGTTGAAACTAATTTTATCAGGTTACATTCAGCCATGGTTAGTCACCCCTAAAATGGTTTAATTTTTAGAAGAATATAATTTAAATAATAGCCAAAACCATATTAATTGGTTTCTGGATTCAAAACAATGTGTAGGGAGTTTGGTAACTCCAAATGACCCAAACCCAATTGTGTCATCTTCGACACATCATTAGCTTTCTGTAGAATTTTAGTTTGTATTTTTGTGACAAACAGAACTCAAGCTATGCAATTAAACATGTGCAACAAGTTTCTGCCCTAAATAAAATACAAAGGAATAATGTTTAATTCAATTAAATTGAAAACACATGATATTGTTTGAATGGTTAATTAGAACCTCTAAGAGTGTATTGCTATGATGATTGATTGAATAGGCTAGTGATTGTTTGTATTTGATTGATTGTGTATTAGACGAGAACGTTGCCGGATATATCGAGGAGGAGGGATTTGCAGAACCTGAAGACCAAGACCAAGATCATTTTGCCGAGCAAGGCAAGCTACTCTCTGAGCTTGCACCTAACTTATGCATCTAGATTTACAAATCATTTTCAAAAGCAAAGGTTTACAAAACCCTTTTTCAAAAGTATATAGAGATTATTTTGCCACCCTATGTAGAAGTAGATACTAAAACTATAGGATGGAAAAACAATGTTGTTTCTTCAAAACTCCTTTGAAAACTTGTGTGGATATAGATATAGCACCAGAATGCGGTGTTGAAACAAGGAAATGGAGAAATATGGTTTTAGAAAAGCACATTGTGTCCTAGTACTCAGTCAAGCAACCGATACTCTGTGCGACCACATTTACCCACATATGGGAAAGGGCTTAGTCATATAGTTTGCTCTTATTAGTATGGGACACTGCATCAACAGAGATGACTCTGTTATGCATGAGGGAGTGGTTTGGTGACCTAACCCTGACCTGGGTCCTCGCTCAAAAATCTATGAGTAGATAAGGAGGAGGATAGAAGGATGTCCGTATACACCGCCAGATAAAACCTATGAGTCCTCACACTTAGGGTTTCCGACGGGAAACTGGACTAGGTGTAGATGGAATGGTTCATAGGGGGCAGGATCCTATACTAGCATGAGCAAAGGAAAGACTAGGGTCGGTGACTCAACTTCGCATACCGCTGGTATGGCGAGACGTGGCTGACACGATGAGTTATCGGATGAGTGTGGGAAAAGCGTGCTACCTCTGCAGAGGGTAATTAAACTATTCGAATAGCTGAGTCCTCGGATATGGACAGTTGAAGACCCTACTTAGACCATGTGCAAGTTTTTTGGAAAAGAGTTGAGTTTAAAAAAGGAAAAAGGAAATGGAGAGTGATCCATACACCTATACCAACGGATCGGTATGAGGTAGTTGGAAAGATATTGCCATAATGGTTTATGATCGGAAAAAGGAGGAGTTTTGGAATAAAACTAATAAAATTGAGATATCTAGTAGTCATAATTTCCTTATCTTCTTCAACAAAGATACAGAGATGTTTTAAATTAATAAAAGTGAGCGACTAAAAATGGAACTAGAGCACTCATGTTGGAGTAGTTTGCGAGTACATTCAAATGTACTCATACTAGTTTGCTTCTGGCTATTGTCGTAGCCAGACATGGAGGAGTACTACGCCCAGGAGGAATACGGCGACATCTATGCCAACTAAGGATCTTCTTAAGTCGACTGCCTGTCGGGTCCTCGCTAGGATTTGATGTCTACTACGCCTTACTTCCGCTGATTGTTTTGGTTTGGCCCTTGAAGGCACCTATGTAAGACTTGGTCTAGATGATCATTTTATGTAAGACTTTGATTCGGTATTGTAATGGATGTAAACTTTGGTATTCAATTCGGATTATGTGCAACGACAGACTGATCACGGGATCGTTGTGTTAAGCATAATCGGGTATTTCGGACAGTTAGTCCGGGGTCCCCACAGAATTGGTATCAGAGCCATCTCGACTTTAGGAGCCTTAGATTAGCATGGTCGTTAGATAGTGATTGCAAAAGTTGACTTTCAAAGAAAAACAAAGTAAGAAATTAGTTTAAGAAAATTGCTTACCTCTTACCCTCTCATTTGTGCAAAATTCTCTTCTTACCAACTACTAAGTTTTCTCTCATATTCATAAAAACTTGCCACACCTCATTTGAATAAACTTAAAAATCTGCTCACATATTTTCCCTTCCATTAAAATTTTGATATACTTGCCATCTCACTAACTTAAAATTTTGACTATTGTTCGAGTTGACCAAGCTGCTAGGTCGTCCCACTCCTGAGTTCAGGGGAGCCCAGGTGGACGCTCCCGGTAGCGGGAACCTGTCCTGGTTGATCGAGGCGTCTGTTCGCGGGAACATCAAGTCCCCCGGATCCAGAACACTCTCTTTTACCCTCATGGACGTCCACTGGGACGATGGACTGTGTCGCTCCATGCAGCGGATGCTATCCCGGCTTTGTGAGGAACACAAGGTGGAGCTGGTAAACTCTCGTTTCCAGTTCTACGGGAGGCGCACCATCGATGGACACCCAATTCGGTCCCCTCTGCACCCGACATTCGGAGAGTATATCCTGGACATGGAGATTATGCTCTTTCGCACCCAGGAGGATCTGAGGTGCGCCAGGCTTCGGTCTCACTTTGAGCGTCTCTCGCTAAAGGAGAGTCGCGAGAGTGAGGCACAGCTAAAGACTGAGAAGGCCGCTCTTCTTAAGAAGGGAACCCAGATGAGGAAGACCATAGCGAAGCTCCGCAAGAAGGTTGCTGAGCAGGATGAGCTGATAGAGGATTTGGAGCTCCGTAATGACGAGATGGAGGAGGAGGGCGAGGATCTCCGCAAGGAGAACAACGCTTTCCTCAGTGACGATGACGACTATCTGGAGGAGATGGACGATGAGGATGAGGATGATGAGGATGAGGATGATGAGGAGGAGGATCCAGAGGAGCCACCCTACCAGTCCGATGCTGACATGGCAGAGCCTGAGGTTCCACCTCAGTAGGCGAGTTACTTGAGTTCTACCGCAGGATTAGGTCGACCCCCCTATCGCTAGTAGAGTCAAAGTTGTGATTCTTTTGGAACTTGCTATATGTACATTAGTTAGGGAGAATGTTGTAAGTTAGATTTGGATGAACTCTTGATGTAATGGTTGTGCTATGAAAGTGTGTGCTAGTTAACAGGTGTTAAATATTTCTCTTAAAATCCTTAACAAATCAAATTCCCTTCGCGAAACCAATCTTTTCCTTAGTCAGAAACCCCTTTTGCTTGCCCTTATTCCCGGTGTACTTCAGGATGGTGGAAACTCGTCGCACCAACACGGATGGAGGAGCACCACCACCCCCACCGGACCCAACCACCGCCCAACTTCTGGCGCTCATCATGGAGGAACGCCAAGCTGCCCGGACTGAACGTCAAGCTCATATCGCTGCCCTGCAACAGATAGCTGCCGCTCACAACAACAACAACAACCACCACCACAACAATGGCAATGGCAGTGGCAATGGCAATGGTGAAGGAAATCAGCGGTCCACTTTGAGCAACTTCCAAAGGACCAACCCACCCACCTTTTCCAAGGGACTTCACCCACTTGAGGCCGATGACTGGCTTCGCACCATTAACAACAACCTGGTAGTTGCAGCCGTGGGAGAACCTGAGAAGGTGCTGTATGCGACCCACTATCTTGCAGGACCAGCACGGTCTTGGTGGGAAGCTACCAAGGCTCTACAGCAAACTGGTTATGCTATCAGCTGGGATGATTTCCAGGAAAAGTTCCGCAAGAAGCACATTCCCCGTGGACTCATTGAGCGGAAGAAGGATGAATTCCGCAGGTTGCGGCAGGGAAGTAAGGATGTGGTCGGATACCTCGATGAGTTCACTGACTTGTCTCGGTATGCTCCTGATGACGTCGACACCGAGGGGAGGAAGATGGAGCGTTTTATGAACGGACTTCATGATGAACTGCAATGCGCCTTGGTTATCCATGACTTTGCTGATTTGGAATCACTTGTGGACAAGGCCATACAGTTGGAGACCAAGCGCAAGTCCATGTTTGAAGGTCGTAAGAGGAGAATGATTGCCCAGGAAGGTTCGAGCAGTCAGAAACCTCGCACCCACCCACCAAACCCCAAGCCAGCATATAGACCACCACCAACTTCGCACCCCAGTTACCCTAAGCCCCCATACAACCCAAACAAGTTCAGCCGTCCCAATGACAACACCCGTCCCAGAGGGAACTCTAGCAACCCCAACCTCAATGCCAATGTTGTCTGTTTCAATTGTGGCACCAAGGGTCACTACTCCAAGGCATGCCCCAATCCTAAGAAGAATGGTCCGCGCCCCGATGCACCGGCGCCGAACAACGGCCAAGGCCGCAATGGAAATGGCAAGAACCCCGCAACCCGCGGAAATGTGGCTGTTGCCAAGGGACGTTTGCACCACATCAATGCTGAAGAGGCCATGGATGCACCAGATGTTGTGATGGGTACGTTCCTTGTCAACTCAGTACCTGCAACTGTTCTATTTGATTCCGGTGCTACTCGTTCTTTTGTTACCCAAGAATTTGTTGCTAAGGGAGGTTTAGTCGGAAACCTCTTACCCAAACCCATGGTCATCCAAATCCCAGAATCCACCATCGATACCAAGTCATTTTGCCCGGACGTTTCCCTTGAGATCAAAGGGGAAAAGTTCCTAGTCGACTTAATCATCCTAGGAACCCAAGGAATAGATGTCATACTGGGTATGAATTGGTTAGCCAAGTACCATGGTCGAATTGACTGTGCCAGAAGAGCTGTAGCCCTCACCACCGACAAGGGAGTAGAAGTGGAGTATGTGTCAGAAACCAGTCGACCCCAACCCGGATGCCATGAGAGCATAGCTCGACCAGCCCTAGATGAGATCCGTGTTGTTCACCTGTTCCAAGATGTCTTTCCTGAAGAATTGCCTGGTATGCCACCGGATCGGGATATTGAGTTCATCATTGAACTTATCCCCGGGACAGCCCCCATATCCCAAAGGCCATATCGGATGAATCCAGAAGAACTGGTTGAGTTGAAGAAGCAGTTAGCAGATATGCTCAGCAAAGGGCTTATTCGCCCAAGTGCTTCACCCTGGGGATCACCCATTATTTTTGTGGATAAGAGAGATGGTACCACACGCCTGTGTGTGGATTATCGCAGGTTAAATGATGTGACCATCAAAAACAAGTACCCTCTCCCAAAGATCGAGGATCTGTTTGATCAAATGAACGGAGCCCGAGTCTTTTCCAAGATCGATCTTCGGTCAGGGTATCATCAGTTGAGAATCTGAGAGACAGACATTCCCAAGACTGCCTTCACAACCCGTTACGGTTTATTTGAGTACACCGTAATGTCCTTTGGTCTGACCAATGCCCCAGCCTATTTTATGAATCTCATGAACAAGATCTTCATGGAGTATCTTGACAAATTCGTGGTAGTTTTCCTTGATGACATCCTTATTTACTCCAAAACTGAAGAAGAGCATGCTGAACACCTGCGTCTAGTTTTAGCAACCCTCCGAGAGCATCAGTTGTATGCCAAGTTCAGCAAGTGTGAGTTCTGGCTCAGTGAAGTCTCATTTCTCGGACATGTTGTGTCTGCGGGAGGAATTTCTGTAGACCCAGAGAAGATTCAAGCCATTGTGGATTGGAAAGCCCCAACTAGTGTGACGGAAATCCGAAGCTTTCTCGGACTAGCGGGATACTACCGCAAGTTCGTTGAGGGATTCTCCAGTATAGCCAAACCTCTTACCCAACTGCTGAAAAAGGACAAGAAATTTGAATGGACTCAGAAGTGTGAAGAAAGTTTCCAGGAATTAAAGAAGAGATTGACCTCAACCCCTGTCCTGATTATGCCAGACGTCACCAAGAGTTTCGACGTGTATTGCGATGCATCACGTCTAGGACTGGGTTGTGTTCTGATGCAAGAAGGCAAGGTGGTGTCGTATCTGTCTCGACAGTTGCGACCACATGAAGAGAACTACCCAACCCATGACCTGGAGTTAGCCGCTGTTGTTCTTGCCTTGAAGACGTGGCGCTCCTATCTGGCGGGACATCGCTGCGAGATTTATACGGATCATAAGAGCTTGAAGTATATCTTCACGCAGAGGGAGTTAAATTTGCGACAGAGAAGGTGGATGGAATTAATCAAGGATTATGATATCGGCATCAATTATCACCCTGGAAAGGCTAATGTAGTTGCCGATGCCCTTAGTCGCAAACCCTGCACCCTGAATGCCATGATCCAAGCAGAGCAGCCAGCCCTGTTTAAGGAGTTCAAAGATTTTGGACTAGAGCTTGTTAGCCACGGCTATCTCGCCCATTTAGAGTTAGCTCCAACTCTGATAGATCAAATCAAGGAGGCCCAGAAAGGTCATGAGAGCATAGAAGGAATCAAGAAGAAGATTTCTCTCGGTAAAGCGCCTGGTTTTACCGAGGATGCAGAAGGAGTGTTGAGATTCAATGGTCGTATCTGTGTCCCCAATACCTCGGAACTCAAGGAGATAATCCTAAAGGAAGCCCACGAGACCCCTTACTCAATCCACCCCGGCGGAACCAAGATGTACCAAGACCTTCGTGAAAGATTTTGGTGGCATGGAATGAAGCGAGAAATTGGTGCTTTCGTAGCCAAGTGTGATATTTGTCAGCGAGTCAAGGCTGAACATCAGCGACCCGCTGGATTGCTTCAACCCCTAAAGATTCCCGAGTGGAAGTGGGATGAGATTGGAATGGATTTTATCACCGGACTCCCAAGGTCCAACCGAGGCCATGACTCAATATGGGTCATCGTTGACAGGCTGACCAAAGTGGCCCATTTTATTCCCGTCCACACCACCTATAGGGGAAATCAGTTAGCAGACCTGTATATTTCCAGAATAGTAAGCCTGCATGGTGTGCCTAAGAGGATTGTATCAGATAGAGGCACACAATTCACCTCAAGGTTCTGGAAAGCCCTGCATGAAGCCCTCGGAACCAAGTTGGCGTTTAGCACAGCTTATCACCCCCAGACCGATGGCCAAACTGAACGAGTGAACCAGATATTAGAGGACATGCTTCGCGCATGTGTCCTAGCCTATGGATCCAAATGGAAAGATTGCCTTCCATTTGCAGAATTCTCATACAACAACAGTTACCAGTCTAGTCTGCAAATGGCCCCTTTTGAAGCCCTTTACGGCAAGAAGTGTCGTACACCCCTGAATTGGTCCGACACCGGAGAAGGCAAACTGTTTGGACCAGATACCCTCCGTGAGGCTGAAGAGCAAGTCCATCTTATCCGAGAGCGACTCAAGACCGCCCAATCCCGTCAGAAGAGTTACGCTGATCCCAAGCGTCGTGATGTCACGTTCAATATCGGAGATTATGTCTATCTCCGAGTGACACCCCTTAAAGGAATGCAGCGTTTCCATGTCAAAGGAAAATTAGCGCCAAGATATATTGGACCTTTCAAGATCCTTGCCCGTCGAGGAGAAGTGTCCTATCAACTGGAGTTGCCCCAAGAGTTAGAAGATTACCATGATGTTTTTCACATCTCCTTGCTCCGGAAGTGTCTTGAAGTTCCTGACCAGCCTGATGTTTTCAAAAACATCGATCACCAGTCCGTCGACCTGAATCAAGATCTGACTTATCGTGAGACGCCCCTCAAGATTCTCGACGAAGATGTTCGTCTCACCCGCAGGCGAGCAATCAAGTTCTACAAAGTCCAGTGGACTAACCATTCTGAAGATGAAGCAACTTGGGAACGTGAAGACTATCTTAGGAGCGAGTTTCCCAACCTCTTTAGTACCCAGGCCTAGCAAATCTCGGGACGAGATTTATTTTAAGGGGGGAAGTCTGTAACATCCCAGAATGTTAATATAATTATTAGTGCAAAAATGTGGGCCAACAAAAACTTTTCTTATAAAGATGTGTGTATGTTTAATTCTTGAGTGTTTCTTGTTGCATTGGTTGCAATATTGTTGAATGCAAGCTCTAATTGAACAATTGGAAGAAAAGAAAACAAATAAAACAAACCACAAAAACTAAACACCATGTGACAAATGTCACATTATTTTTTTTCCAAATTAAGAAGCATAATTTATTTTTACACCAAAACCAATGGAGAAATATTATAAACACTCCTAGTTAATTTTTACAAACTATTCCCTTTCAAAAAAAATTAATTCAAAACTTCAAATTCAAATTAGAAATTCATGATTGAAATATTTCAAAATATTTCAAAAAGACTTTGTAACACTCACCAATAATATACTTAGCCTAGATCTTAAATTTGGACCCAAAAGAATAAACAGAAATAGGGAAATTAAAATAACAAAATGCTACTGTTTTGGCTCAAGCAAATCATCAAACACCTGGTGATCACCACCTGTTCTTCCCAAACCGAATCAAACCTCAGATCAAATCGAGCAATTGAGTGTTTAACTTGTTAAATTGACGCAACCTCTGGATGCACCTCATCTCCACGATCACAGCGCGCCCGAGATCAAGCCATTTGGTCACCGGAGTCGTCGAGGAGCCGTTGGCGACAGCCACGGCCGCGCGCACGTCGCCGTGGTCGGCACTGTGGCCGCGACGACGCCGCGCCGTGCCGGCCGTGCTGTGCCCCCTCCCTCGCTCTCCCTCACCCCCTGGTCTCCTCCCGCACCCGCAGCACACACCAGCACGAGCCCGTGCGCGCCGCGCCCGAGCCAGGACGCGCACGCCGTGCGCCGCCCGAGCACGCCCACGGCAGGGCCGAGCACCCGCACGCACCCGAGCGCGCCACGCCGCTCCACCTTGCCCGCCTGGTCCCCCGAGCAGCCCGCAGCCCAGCCAACCCCCTCCACCGGCCTACGGCGGCCTAGCACGGCCACGGGCGCCCCTGCACCGCGCCCACCGTGCGCCGCCCGGCCCCTATTTAAACGCCCCCGTGCCCTGCTCTTCTTCACACCACCCTCTCGAGCACCGCCAGGAGGGCGGAGCAGTTGCCGCGAAGCTCCAGCCGCCCGTGGTCTCCTCGAGCTCGCCGTGCCCGAGGTAGACGACGATCGCGGCCAGGCCACGGCATCCCTCCCCTTCCCTTCTCTCTGCCCTCAGCCCCTTCCCCTTGCACCCCGCACTCACCAGCGCCCTTTTTCCCTCTGTCCCGTGCCCAGATCGCCAGGAATCGCTCGCCGGAGTTCGAGCCCCGCCGCGGAAGAAGAAGCCCGACGCCGTCGCTCGGGGCCACGCCAGCACGCGCCACTCGCCCCAGGAGCTTCCCCACCTCGCCGCCGTCGTCCTGCACCAGCCACACGTCCTCCCGAGCCCCGTGGTGAGCGCACCGTCCTCCTCGCCGTCGCCGGAGCCGCGGCGCCGCCCGATTTAGGTCGTCGCCGACGCGCTCGATCTCAGCCGTTAGATCTAGATCCTACGGTAGCTTACCGGTTCGTTTTAATTAATAAAGATCTGACATGCGGGTCCCACACGTCAGGTTTAAATGAACCGCGCGCGCTCGCTGAGTCGCCGACTGGTGGGTCCCCTCTGTCAGATTTTTCAACATTATCCGTTCTGGATTTAAATTCGAATTTAAGTTTCATTTAAAAACCAGTACTAAACCCAATTTTAGAAATTCCATAACTTTATATTTACAACTCCAAATTTAGAAAATCCAACTGTTCTGGAAAGCTTATGAAATTATCTATCCAACTAAACTAGTTTCACCCCATTTGGATATATAATAAAAATACAACATTCAAAATACAGTAGTATGTTTAAATTCTAAACTTGTTTGTTTCTGATACTCTGATAATCCAAATTAGTTGAAACTAATTTTATCAGGTCACATTCAGCCATGGTTAGTCACCCCTAAAATGGTTTAATTTTTAGAAGAATATAATTTAAATAATAGCCAAAACCATATTAATTGGTTTCTGGATTCAAAACAATGTGTAGGGAGTTTGGTAACTCCAAATGACCCAAACCCAATTGTGTCATCTTCTACACATCATTAGCTTTCTGTAGAATTTTAGTTTGTATTTTTGTGACAAACAGAACTCAAGCTATGCAATTAAACATGTGCAACAAGTTTCTGCCCTAAATAAAATACAAAGGAATAATGTTTAATTCAATTAAATTGAAAACACATGATATTGTTTGAATGGTTAATTAGAACCTCTAAGAGTGTATTGCTATGATGATTGATTGAATAGGCTAGTGATTGTTTGTATTTGATTGATTGTGTATTAGACGAGAACGTTGCCGGATATATCGAGGAGGAGGGATTTGCAGAACCTGAAGACCAAGACCAAGATCATTTTGCCGAGCAAGGCAAGCTACTCTCTGAGCTTGCACCTAACTTATGCATCTAGATTTACAAATCATTTTCAAAAGCAAAGGTTTACAAAACCCTTTTTCAAAAGTATATAGAGATTATTTTGCCACCCTATGTAGAAGTAGATACTAAAACTATAGGATGGAAAAACAATGTTGTTTCTTCAAAACTCCTTTGAAAACTTGTGTGGATATAGATATAGCACCAGAATGCGGTGTTGAAACAAGGAAATGGAGAAATATGGTTTTAGAATAGCACATTGTGTCCTAGTACTCAGTCAAGCAACCGATACTCTGTGCGACCACATTTACCCACATATGGGAAAGGGCTTAGTCATATAGTTTGCTCTTATTAGTATGGGACACTGCATCAACAGAGATGACTCTGTTATGCATGAGGGAGTGGTTTGGTGACCTAACCCTGACCTGGGTCCTCGCTCAAAAATCTATGAGTAGATAAGGAGGAGGATAGAAGGATGTCCGTATACACCGCCAGATAAAACCTATGAGTCCTCACACTTAGGGTTTCCGACGGGAAACTGGACTAGGTGTAGATGGAATGGTTCATAGGGGGCAGGATCCTATACTAGCATGAGCAAAGGAAAGACTAGGGTCGGTGACTCAACTTCGCATACCGCTGGTATGGCGAGACGTGGCTGACACGATGAGTTATCGGATGAGTGTGGGAAAAGCGTGCTACCTCTGCAGAGGGTAATTAAACTATTTGAATAGCCGAGTCCTCGGATATGGACAGTTGAAGACCCTACTTAGACCATGTGCAAGTTTTTTGGAAAAGAGTTGAGTTTAAAAAAGGAAAAAGGAAATGGAGAGTGATCCATACACCTATACCAACGGATCGGTATGAGGTAGTTGGAAAGATATTGCCATAATGGTTTATGATCGGAAAAAGGAGGAGTTTTGGAATAAAACTAATAAAATTGAGATATCTAGTAGTCATAATTTCCTTATCTTCTTCAACAAAGATACAGAGATGTTTTAAATTAATAAAAGTGAGCGACTAAAAATGGAACTAGAGCACTCATGTTGGAGTAGTTTGCGAGTACATTCAAATGTACTCATACTAGTTTGCTTCTGGCTATTGTCGTAGCCAGACATGGAGGAGTACTACGCCCAGGAGGAATACGGCGACATCTATGCCAACTAAGGATCTTCTTAAGTCGACTGCCTGTCGGGTTCTCGCTAGGATTTGATGTCTACTACGCCTTACTTCCGCTGATTGTTTTGGTTTGGCCCTTGAAGGCACCTATGTAAGACTTGGTCTAGATGATCATTTTATGTAAGACTTTGATTCGGTATTGTAATGGATGTAAACTTTGGTATTCAATTCGGATTATGTGCAACGACAGACTGATCACGGGATCGTTGTGTTAAGCATAATCGGGTATTTCGGACAGTTAGTCCGGGGTCCCCACAACAATGTTGGATATCCACTCAGCATACTTACAAGGCCGAATAAAGTTGGCCTCCAAAAGTCGGCATATTTCTGCCTTGATCCGGTCATAGATTGTTGGGTTGAACTTGCGAGCCGGCTGCTTGTGTGGTCTGAAGCCGGCTTTGATAGGCAACCGATGTTCGACCAACTCTTGGCTCAACCCAGGCATCTCGTGGTATTCCCACGCAAAGCAATCTACATATTCCCTGACTAGCACGATTAACTTAGACTTATAATCGGCTGCCAACTTCTGCTTCACAAATGTTGGCCTAGGGATAGTGCTGAAGTTGATCGTGTGCAGAAAACAAAAAAAATTCCTACCAACGATATCCTAAAAGCATGCCAAGATCTATTCTATGCAGATATAGTAGTACGAATGGAGATCGGAATACGGACCCTTGTAGACCGAAAGCGGGGATTACGTTCCCGCACAAACGTTGTCGATGAAGACCGATGAAGCCGACCTCAAGGTTGTGTAGAGGAAGCAGACCTCCGAGTACCGCTAGCGCAGCACCTCGCAGGGAGTCGCACACGTACGGTGGAGACGACGGCCTCCGAAGCTCCAGTCCAGGACGAGCAGCGGAAGACTTGGACCGGAACACCAGCAGCGCGGCAGCGGGCTATGGTGGAAGAGATCCCCCTCCTCAGCTCGGCGCGGCTCCGACTTGGGAACCACGAGATCGAGAGAGAAATCGGGAATTAATTGGTGAATTAAAAGGCCAGGGGTGCCCTTTCTTATATATGCTCCCAGGGGGAGCCAACCTTGCCAGCCAGGCAATGTGGGACTAAACCCCACATGCCTGGTGCGGCATTGGAGGGTGCGCCGGCCCCCTAGTTGGCCCTTGGCCCATTGGGTCGGCCCCTCCTGGCCCCCACCGAATCCCCTAGGGATTTTCCCCCCTCTTGGGCTTCTTTCGACCAGAAGGCGCATTTAGGTAAATCAGCCTAAATAAATTCGAAAATAAATATATAAAATCATATTTTCATATTAATTACACTAATTAATATCAAACATAATATCTATAATTTTTCCTAGCTCCGAAAACTCTTTCGGCGCTGCCCGATCTCCATCGGACCTCTTCCGGGACGCTCCCGGTGATCTCTTTCCTTTCCGGTTGTCTTGTCGAAACCCCTTAAGTGTGTTACCCTAGCGGTTCGATATAATAACACGTATGACCAAGACTCCTCTATGATCAACGACTAACTCGTAGGCCTGGACCCCATGAATTAATCCCTGTGATATAACGAATGACTTTCATCTATCAAACCTGAACGCAAAGTCTTAAACCTTTTGCCATAGCGATACTTAGCACGTCCGAGCGTCGTTCCATAGATATCTCCATACCTAATCCCGACCTCGTTACCGACGACGCTATCTTCTACTCGTTCATGATCTCATGTCTCCGTGACCTTGTCACATGCTTGCAAGCTCATTAGACATGATCTCACCGAGTGGGCCCGAGAGTATCTATCCTGCTATGCGGACTGGCAAATCGCGCTCTTGACCCCTCGTCTCAACTACTCCTTTCCGATACCCAAAAGTATCACCGTTATTGTCATACTAAATAAGATACGACGTTTGGTGCAATCAAAGTATCTTCCAGGAATAACAATAAGAGTTAATCTCACGGTCAAAGGCATAACGACTACGTTCTCCAAATCTGGGTATGTCCATCACATCGTTATCCAACGATATGACTCCCATTGCCGACCGGCGCCATGCCCCATGACCGGGAAACCTCGATCATCAATCGCGCAACGAAACTAGTCTTAATAGAAGCTACTAGGGACCTGGTTGTTTACGTATCACACCCGCATTAATGTTTCCGCTTAATACGGTTATAGCATGACACAAAAACCTATTATGAACAAACGAGATATGATAAAGAATACACTTTATTAATTGCCTCTAGGGCATATCTCCTTCAGTCTCCCACTTGCACTAGAGTACAACTTAATCTAGATTACAACTTGGTAAAAGCTTAACACACATAGCTAACTGGTGCTTTTCATGCTTATCAAGCGGAAGAGGCTTCGTCAGCGGATCTGCCACATTCAGATCCGTATGCACTTTGCAAATCTTCACATCGCCTCCTTGTACGTACTGACGTATCACATGGAAGCGTCGGAGAATGTGTTTGGCGGTGGAGTGAGACCTTGGCTCCTTGGCGTTCGCAATGGCACCCGTATTGTTGCAGAAGAGGATCTCGGGGTCTTGCACGCTCGGGAACACTCCAAGTTCGATGACGAACTTCCTCAGCCACACAGCTTCATTCGCGGCTTCGCAAGCAGCGATAAACTCCGACTCCATTGTAGATTGTGCGACTATGGGTTGCTTCCCACTTCTCCAGCACACGGCGCCTCCATTCACCTTGAACACGTAACCTGTCTGTGACTTACAGTCATCAGGGTCTGAGCAGAAACTTGCATCTACGTAACCCGTTACGCCAAGTTCTTCATCGCAGCCACCATACACAAGGAACATTTCCTTTGTCTTATTGAGATACTTAAGAATGCTCTTAACAGCTACCCAATGCGGCATTCCAGGATTAGTCTGGAACCGGTTTGTCAAACTTAGAGCTAATGCCACATCCGGTCTAGTACTCAACATTGCATACATGATCGATCCTATGGCTGAAGCAGAAGGATGTTTCGTCATTTCGGCCTTACCCAGTTCCGTCACCGGACACTGTGCCTTCCGCAATATCTTATTCTTGATAACCGGCAGAGAACCCTTCTTTGCCTTCTCCATACGGAAACGCTTCAGTATTTTATCAAGATAAGTACTCTGACTTAGTGCTAATAGGCGCCTTGATCTATCGCGATAGATTTTTATGCCTAAAACATATGCAGCTTCTCCTAAGTCCTTCATGGAAAATTTACTGTTTAAATATTTCATCACGCTATTCAGAAGTTTCACATCATTCCCAATCAGCAATATGTCGTCAACATACAGTGCTAAGAACACAACCAAGCTCCCACTCATTTTCTTGTAAATGCAGGTCTCTTCCACATTTTGGATAAATCCAAAACCTTTGATTACCTCATCAAAGCGAAGATTCCAGCTCCGAGATGCCTGCTTCAATCCATAGATGGATCGCTGAAGCATGCACACCTTGTTAGCATTTCCTGGATCGACAAAACCTTCCGGCTGTACCATGTACAACTCTTCCTCAATGTTTCCATTTAGGAAGGCCGTTTTGACGTCCATCTGCCAGATTTCATAATCATAATAGGCAGCTACCGCTAACAAAATCCGAATAGACTTAAGCATCGCTACCGGTGAAAAAGTTTCATCGTAGTCAATTCCATGAACTTGTCGGAAACCCTTTGCGACAAGCCGAGCTTTATAGACGGTCACATTACCATCAGCATCAGTTTTCTTCTTAAAGATCCACTTATTCTCGACGGCCTTGCGCCCTTCGGGAATATCCATCAAAGTCCACACTTTGTAATCATACATGGATCCTATTTCGGATTTCATGGCTTCAAGCCATTTCTCGGACTCTAGCCTCGCCATTGCCTCCTTGTAGTTCGTAGGTTCGTCTTGCTCGACTAGCATGACGGTGCAAACCATGTTGCCATACCATTCTGGTGCGATCCGAGATCTACCAGACCTACGAGGTAGAACATCTTCCTTGACAGTTTCTCCCACTCCTTCCACGGAGGACGTTTCCGGAATTGCTTCCATTGCGCCACTCGGAATCTCGAGTTCAGGATCAACGATTTCATCGAGGTCTACCTTCCTCCCACTTACTCCTTCCGCGAGAAACTCCTTCTCTAGAAAGGTACCGGTCTTCGCAACAAAAGTTTTGCCCTCAGCTTGGTTGTAGAAGGTGTACCCAACGGTTTGCCGCGGATATCCTACAAAGACGACTTTCTCCGACTTCGGTTCGAGTTTGTCGGGCTGTAGTTTCTTAACGTACGCCTCACAACCCCCAACCTTCAGAAACGATAACTTAGGCTTTTGGCCATACCATAATTCATACGGTGTCATTTCAACGGACTTGGACGGAGCCCTATTTAAAATGAATGCGGCTGTTTCTAACGCATAACCCCAGAAGGACACTGGCAGATCGGTAAGAGACATCATAGATCGAACACTATCCAGTAGAGTACGATTACGTCGCTCGGACACGCCGTTACGCTGCGGTGTTCCGGCTGGCGTAAGTTGGGGTACTATGCCACAACTCTTTGGATGTGTGGCAAACTCAAAACTCAAGTATTCTCCACCGCAATCGGATCGGAGATGCTTGATTTTCCTATTAAGCTGATTCTCAACTTCACTCTGGAATTCTTTGAACTTTTCAAACGTTTCAGACTTGTGTTTCATCAAATAGATATAACCGTATCTACTCAAGTCATCAGTGAAGGTGACGAAGTAACGATAACCATTGCGTGTCGAAACGCTCATCGGTCCACACACATCTGTATGTATGATCCCCAACAAATCCGACGCCCGTTCAACGAAACCTTTGAACGGTGTCCTGGTCATTTTGCCCATAAGGCATGGTTCGCATGTATCGAGGGATCCAAAATCCAACGAGTCCAAAAGTCCATCGGAGTGGAGTTGCTTCATGCGCTTTATACCAATATGACCAAGACGGCAATGCCACCAAAACATGGCGGTATCGTCACTACACTTAATCCGTTTGGCTTCTATGTTATGGATGTGAGTACTACGATCGAGATTCAACAAAAATAAACCGTTATTCTCGGGAGCATCAACATAAAAGATATCATTCATATAAATAGCACAATTGCTTGACACTGATTTAAATGAATAACCGTCTTGTAACAGGCAAGACCCACTTATAATGTTTACACTCAAGGATGGCACAAAATAACATTTATTTAAAACCAAAACTAATCCCGATGGTAGATGCAGAGGGAGCGTGCCGACAGCCACCACGTCGACTCTCGATCTGTTGCCGACGCGCATCGTCACCTCATCCTTCGCCAGCCGTCGTCTATTCCGTAACTCCTCCTGAGAGTTACATATATGAGCAACAGAACCAGTATCAAATACCCACGTGTTGCTCCGGGCAGATGTAAGGTACACATCTATAACATGTATATCAAATATAGCTTGCTCTTTGTCGACCGTCTTGCCAGACTTCATATCCTCCAGATACTTGGGACAGTTACGCTCAGGTGATCCGATGGTCACCACCATCTTCTTCAGCTTGATTTCTAATTCGGCCACTTCGAGCATCTTCAGGATTTCCGACAGGGGTTTTGACGTCCCTTTCATGCAGTAGTCCACGATGGCGTTCTTATAGCTAGGGGGCAGAGAAATCAGCGCCCTATCAATAACCACCTCCTCTGGCATCACACTTCCCAGATCACTCAGAAGTCGAGCGCAGCCAAACAACTTGGCCAAGTGCTCACTAATATTGCCGTGCTCTTCCATCTGGGCTGAGAAGAAAAGCACAGATGCCTCGTACCTCTCAGCCTTGACTTGTCGTGCAAAAACAGCCATGAATTCAGTGATTATATCATAAGCACCCTTGTTCATGAAGCGGTTTTGCAGGTCAGCCTCCATGGCAAAGAGCATGCCACTCTGGACATAAGAAGAAATCTCCGCCTTTACCCCATGGACAATCCTTTCGATTTCCGGGGCGGTGATTGGGAGATCACCTAAGGGGGCATCAAGGATGTAGGCCACCTTGTGGGTTTCAAGGATGGACTTCAGATCGCGGAACCAGGACACGAAGTTAGACCCATCGGTCTTAAGCTTCTCTTTCTCAATGAACAGGTTTAGGTTAAAGGAGTGGTGAGACATCTACAATGGAATTTGCAACAACATAAGACTTTGTTCATAATAATTTTGAGTTATAATATTTTAGAAAATAACTAACATAAGTCCCACTCAAACGAACATCCCTCCTGGTCGTTTAAGCGATTACACGACCCCCATCCATTGCACCACCCCTCATCATCAGAGCCGGCGGCACAACTTCAAGAGAAGACAAAATCGTCCGTCACACCAATTTTGTGACTCGTGCTCGACCTTTCGGTCTTCCTGTTCCGAGGCCATATTTCTGAATATGCTAGGCTCGCCACCAAAGACCTCCATGCTGACGCTTGTGCAACATGGCTTACACCCACTGTATGCGAACGACGAGATGTCTGACACCCGATCATCACGGCCTGCCTCATAACATAGAACTTTCTTGGTGGTGCGCGTTGGAGGGAGAACACTAGTGGTATTTTGAACTGATCATCTTATATAGCTATCGCCGTGCAACTCATGTATACTATACACACAATCACACAATATAAGATGCACACAAAACATCAAATGTAATGCAATCTGATATAGTCCGTTGCGCCATGGTATTCTTGGTGCCCGCAGTTTATAAACAATTTAATAAACCTACCTTGACCATATGACATAGCCCCTGCAAAATAAAGTTAGACGCTTCTACTTTATCTTTTGCATATTTTACGTGTCTTGGGGCTTTCGGAAATAGAACCGCTTCATACCTACGAATCTTATGACCACAACAACGATCCAATAATTGCATGTTTAAGCATCCCTTTCGGGCCCTCCATTGAAAATGCGAAGACCAACTAAAGAGAGAGAAACTGACACCCGCCAGCCACATATACGGTACAAGCCGTATGTCAATAGTGGAACCAGTCTCGCGTAAGCAAACGCGTAAAGTCGGTCCGGGCCGCTTCATCAACTTAATGCCGCTGGAATACACAAGTGCACGCTAGAGGGTAGCAAATAACAAGAACGGTGCCCCCGTGCAGAGCACGGGTTCAAACAGCGTACAGCTATATCTACGATAGATCGGCTCTGATACCACTGAAGGGGATCGTGTGCAGAAAACAAAAAAAATTCCTACCAACGATATCCTAAAAGCATGCCAAGATCTATTCTATGCAGATATAGTAGTACGAACGGAGATCGGAATACGTACCCTTGTAGACCGAAAGCGGGGATTACGTTCCCGCACAAACGTTGTCGATGAAGACCGACGAAGCCGACCTCAAGGTCGTGTAGAGGAAGCAGACCTCCGAGTACCGCTAGCGCAGCACCTCGCAGGGAGTCGCACACGTACGGTGGAGACGACGGCCTCCGAAGCTCCAGTCCAGGACGAGCAGCGGAAGACTTGGACCGGAACACCAGCAGCGCGGCAGCGGGCTATGGTGGAAGAGATCCCCCTCCTCAGCTCGGCGCGGTTCCGACTTGGGAACCACGAGATCGAGAGAGAAATCGGGAATTAATTGGTGAATTAAAAGGCCAGGGGTGCCCTTTCTTATATAGGCTCCCAGGGGGAGCCAACCTTGCCAGCCAGGCAATGTGGGACTAAACCCCACATGCCTGGTGCGGCATTGGAGGGTGCGCCGGCCCCCTAGTGGGCCCTTGGCCCACTTGGGTCGGCCCCTCCTGGCCCCCACCGAATCCCCTAGGGATTTTTCCCCCTCTTGGGCCTTCTTTCGACCAGAAGGCCCATTTAGGGAAATCAGCCTAAATAAATTCGAAAATAAATATATAAAATCATATTTGCATATTAATTACACTAATTAATATCAAACATAATATATATAATTTTTTCTACCTCCGAAAACTCTTTCGGCGCTGCCCGATCTCCATCGGACCTCTTCCGGGACGCTCCCGGTGATCTCTTTCCTTTCCGGTTGTCTTGTCGAAACCCCTTAAGTGTGTTACCCTAGCGGTTCGATATAATAACACGTATGACCAAGACTCCTCTATGATCAACGACTAACTCGTAGGCCTGGACCCCATGAATTAATCCCTGTGATATCACGAATGACTTTCATCTATCAAACTTGAACGCAAAGTCTTAAACCTTTTGCCATAGAGATACTTAGCACGTCCGAGCGTCGTTCCATAGATATCTCCATACCTAATCTCGACCTCGTTACCGACGATGCTATCTTCTACTCGTTCATGATCTCATGTCTCCGTGACCTAGTCACATGCTTGCAAGCTCATTAGACATGATCTCACCGAGTGGGCCCGAGAGTATCTATCCTGCTATGCGGACTGGCAAATCCCGCTCTTGACCCCTCGTCTCAACTACTCCTTTCCGATACCCAAAAGTATCACCGTTATTTTCATACTAAATAAGATACGACGTTTGGTGCGATCAAAGTATCTTTCAGGAATACAATAAGAGTTGATCTCACGGTCAAAGGCGTAACGACTACGTTCTCCAAATCTGGGTATGTCCATCACATCGTTCTCCAGCGATATGACTCCCATTGCCGACCGGCACCATGCCCCATGACCGGGAAACCTCGATCATCAATCGCGCAACGAAACTAGTCTTAGTAGAGGCTACTAGGGACCTGGTTGTTTACGTATCACACCCGCATTAATGTTTCCGCTTAATACGGTTATAGCATGACACAAAAACCTATTATGAACAAATGAGATATGATAAAGAATACGCTTTATTAATTGCCTCTAGGGCATATCTCCTTCAAGTGCCATCCCCAATGTCAACTTCTTCAAGTAAGTCAGCTGACGCAAAGCCTTGTCCCAACTTGTCCATATCGTCTGGTTCTTCAATTGCTTCACACATATCGTTCCTCTCGGACCGATACTTCTCCAGACGTTTCTGCAGCCACTCGTCGTTTTTATCCATCTACTTGAGCTGCAACTGATTTCCACCAATCGGCTTTAGAGATACTGGCACGAATCCGTCCCTGGTAGCAGTCAGGAAATCGAATCCGGATAAATCACGCCCACATAGGCATGTGACATTGGAATGTTGCCAATCAACAACTGACTTGGCTAATGCAGTACATGCCGATTCGTCAGCATGGATGACTTCAATCTCGTCGTCAACCCATTGAACGAGTTGCTGGTGCATAGTTGATGGAACACATTGGTTGGCATGAAGCCAATCTCTCCCCAACAGTACATTGTAGTTTCCCTGCACCTCAGCAACAAAGAAGGCAGTAGCCAAAGTTTTGCTGCCAACTGTGAGCTCCAAACTTATAACTCCTTTGGCTTCTATTCCTTCTCCTCCTTCGAACCCATTCAACACTATGTTTGTCTTCATCAAGTCACTATCATCTAGTTGTAGTTTCTTGAAGACAGAATATGGCATAATATTTTCCAAAGCTCCGCCATCCACCAACATTCTGGTAACCGGCTTTCCATCAATATGCCCTCTGACGTACAAAGGCTTTAGGTGTTTAACCGGTCCATCAGGCTTCTCAAAGATGGCATTTTTGGGTCCAAAGTTGATTTGCGCAATTTCACCTTCTTCTTCCATAGCTCGGAACTCGGCAGGAAGATAATATACCATGTTGATATCCATGTTCGTCCGGCTTGGTGTCGTCTCATAATCCAGCAGCTCTTCGTCATCAGTCATGTTGCCCGATTCGTCCATTGCTGATTTTGATGTTGCCGGATTTTCTTCCGCCAACTTTTATGTTGTACTTGTCGGCTCTTCCATCGTGATGTCTCCAGTTACAAGCTCTTCAGCTGGCAACTTTTCAGTTGCCGCGTTCTCGCGTTCCAAATCTGCTGCTTCTACTTCATCGGCCCATGATGAATAAGTAACAGCTGATGCATCGGCCAACATTGTGTCATTGACTGCAGCTATACTTGGCGTGACTGCTGTCGATGCCGTCATACGAACTTGCCTAGGAACCCATACTTGAGATGGCACCATTGGTCGTTCCACATTGAATTGGACATCCCTGGCTTGCTTAGCTACTTCTTCTGCCTTCTCTCGGTTCCTTGCCCTTTGCAGTTTTCGCCTTTGTGTCTTTGTTATACCCGGCGGACACCACTTTGGCTGAGTATATTTTGGATCCCGAGGGGGAGGAACCACAGATTGACTAGAGCTGGCCTCATGACCATGGGTTGCTGCCTTTGGCACGACAGCGGGTGTCGGCTTGTTGTTTGCCGGCTCTATAGCCGGGTCCTTCATCTTGAACACATGACTTCCAATTGTTGGGGATATATCAACTAGGGGTATAACCAGCATGGATCAATCCGGCTAGTCCAGGGTGGCCCAAGGGTGGTAAGGCCAAGGCCTGCCGGGCGGCCCAGATAGCTGACGTGCAAGGAAGTAGGCGGACCGTCCAAGGAAGGCGGGAGGCCATGGCCCATCAAGCCACCGAGCCCAAGACGGAAGGCGGCAACTAAGCCGGCTAGGTCTAGGACTCTGATTACTTGCCGGACAAGCACTTACCTTGTACCCTGGGGTCTGGCCGCCTATATAAGCCGGCCACCAGGGAGCCTTTAGGGCAGACGCTTCAATACGCATCAAACACATTGTAACCTGTTCACGGCTATTGCCTCATAGTGAATTATAGCAGCACGTAGGATCCCGCCACCGCTGTGGGATCCGAAGCTGGGTAAACTCGCCGTGTTCAATCCCGACCTCGACGACACCAACCATCTTCCCCACAATCCATACGTAGGCTAGAGGACCCCCGTCTCCTATCAATTATGGCGATACCACGACAGTTGGCGCCCACCGTGGGGCATAAGGTTCCTGGCGTCACGTTCCAGGCGGGAACACTTGGCGGCGTGGGCAAGCAGATCGACGTCGGTCGCGTCACAAGGTTTGACGGCCATAGCTACGTCAACTCGGATGAGTCCTGGCTCCCGGCGGACGACTACCTTATCGGATGCGCAATCGTGCCGATCGGAGGGATCGACGTCTTCATCGGGTACACACCAGAGGCGTACGGCCTACCGCGTTTCTACAACCCCACCCACCAACCCTTCGACCAAGCAGTCGAACGGCAAGATGGATCTGAATCCGCCTTCTCCCAGGAGTCGGCCGAATCTGATTTCCACTTCGTCGGAGTTGTCGGACTGGGATCCGACTCCCAGCCGGAAAACAACGACCCTGAATCAATCCTCCCTGCTCTGTAGGAGGATGCGATGTCAGATGCCGGATCCAGATCTACTGTTCAAGTCAACATAGACTCTGACTCGGATGATGATGCTAGTCTCTTCGAAGAGAAGATCAAAACCCGCTTTTCCAGTGGAAATCCGGCTCCCTCAGAGGGTACAGCAGATACAGACATGCCTGACAAGCTGGCTATGATGGTTGTTGTCGGTCACGAGACAACCCCAGTTACTTCAAAAGCGCAAATCAAGCCGGCGGAAGAAGCCGGAGACACCACTACCGGCCAACTCATTGAAAGTTCCGACAAGGTGGGCGCAAAGAAGAAGACTGGCCTCGAGAAAGACGGCAGCAGCAAACCCACGGATTTGCTCTCCGTCATTAAAGAAGTAGACGAAATCATGAATACTCCGGTAAACAAAAACACCCCACTCGACGAAGTGGAAGAGCTTAGGCTTAATATGCTTAAGCACTCTGACTTCCTGCGAAAAAGAGAGGAGCACGTTGAGAGCCTTGCGAAGAAGATCAAGAAAGAGCAGGAGAAGATGTCGGCCAATACAAACCGGCAACTCTTCGAGGAGAAAAGGTCATCAAAAAACCGCCGTGGAAAAGAGCCGCCTACGCAAGCAACGACAGCGGCTCAAGACCTAGGGTTCGATTGGCGTACGGCACCACAGCGAGTGGATAGAAGGGGGGACGTTGTCTTCTGCACCCCTATCCTCAACGCGGCTGCCGCGCTAGATACCCTGGATGACAACACTTACACGGCGGAAGAGAAGTTGGCCAACGCAAGACACTTCGTAAGCAAGGCCCTAGAACAACAAGCTCGCGCTGATTCCTACGGCCACATGGCGGATGCCCGCGGGGGAGACCTAGAGTCCAAGTCAGGCAAGTGCAAAGCTGCACCAGGTGCCGACCCCGAAGGCCCGTCTGGCTCCAGTAGCCATGGCGACAAAAGGAAGGCAACACCACCTCCAAAGAAGGCACCGCCGCCAAAACAAAGGCGGGACGAGAATTCAAGGACGGGAAGCAGAGGAGACCTACCACCTCCACCACAGCCAAGACGCGACAATGGCGGTAGCCGGAACAACAGCCGGCCGCCTAGAAAAGATGCCGGCAACGATCCTCCAAGGAGAGGCCGCAGCCGGTCTCCGCAGCATAGCACTGGCAGCAAGAGGAGAGAGGAGGTAGAAGGGCCCAGGCGCAGCATAAGCCGGGCGGCGCAGGACGAGCCGGACGCAAACAGAGGCGCACGGCAGCTCGATCCAAAAGACGCACGACACCGCCTACAAGACATAGCAAGAGGAAAGGAGCCGCCATATTCTGGACCAAAGTGCTTCGGCGACGCCATCCGCAAAGAGCCGTTCCCCAAGGACATGACATCAGTGTCAAAAAACTGTTCTAGGTACAACGGCCTTGTTAAGCCGGACTCATGGCTTTCCGACTACGCCATGGCCATAGAGATTGCCGGCGGGAGCAGCCATATTGCCGTCCGCTACCTACCTCTCATGTTGGAAGGCACGGCAAGAGCTTGGATCGACAACCTCCCTGAAAAGTCCATCCATAGCTGGTACGACATGGAAAAGGTTTTCTCCCAGCACTTCCAAGGAACATACAAGCGTCCAAATACCTACACGGATTTGCAACGCTGTATCCAAAAGCCGGACGAAACCATGACAGATTTTGTCAGCCGCTGGATATCCGAAAAGGCCAACTGTCATGGTGTTTCGGACGCATAGGCTATCCATGCCTTCTACACGGGCCTACAGAAGAAGTCCTTGCTCCGTCATAGGCTCGTCCGCGAGCAAATCACGGACCTTGGTGAGATGCTCAACCTAGCCGCCCAATACGCAGCGGCGGATGACGACGCCCGGGACGATGACCCAGACGTCAACATCATACCAAAGCGGAACAACAAGCGCAAACAGGCAGCGGATGACAAAGTCGGTCCTTCAAATGAGGTAGCCGTAGCGTTCCAAGGAAACGCCGGCAAAAAGAAGTGGAAAAATAAGAAAGATAATCGCGAAGCCGGCTCAGGGCCTAAGGCGGCGCGAATCACTTACGAACAGGCAAAGCTCTTGCCGTGTCCCATCCACGCCTCATTGGGCAAGGTCAACCACATGCTTGGAGAGTGCCGTTTCATGGACGACTTCAAAAAGGATCCCACAGTCGGCTGGAAGTCAAAGAAGTCAAAAAAGAACGACAAGAAAGACATCAAGGAGGATGAGGATGACGACGACATGTCTATCTCAAGCGAAGAGGACGCAACCGCCAAGAAAAAGAAGCCGTATCCGAAGGTCAAAGAATCTCTTGTATGCTTTGTCGGCACACCTTCGGCTAAAGCGGATAAGGCGGAGATGCGCGAACTCAACGCGACAATGCCGGACGTCCCTCAGTACTTGAACTGGTCGGAGGCAACAATCACTTGGGACCGGTCCGACCACCCTGATCACGTCCCTCACCCAGGCAAGTACGCCCTTGTCGTCGACCCCATTGTCGACAACTTCAGACTCACAAAGGTACTCATGGATGGCGGCAGCAGCCTCAACATCCTGTACTACGACACGCTAAGCCGCATGAACCTGTCAGAGGATCAGCTGGATCACAGCAACCTCACATTTCATGGCATAGTACCCGGCAGGCAAGCAAAGTCAATGGGAAGCATCAGGTTGAAGGTAACTTTCGGACCAAAAGAGAACTACCGCTCAGAGTTCCTCCGGTTCGAAGTTGTCCCCTTCAAAAGCGCCTATCATGCAATCTTCGGACGACCGGCTTTCGCCAAGTTCATGGCAAGGCCATGCTACATATACAGCAAGCTTAAAATGCCGGGGGAAAACGGAACCATCACGATTTCCGGCAACTTCAAGAAAGCCAAGGAGTGCGAGCGTGGCATGGCCGCCTTCGCAGAAGCCGTCATCCACAAGGAAGAACTCGCGCTGCTCGGGGCGGATTCAGACAACTCCATGCCAAAGCCAAAGATGGATGTCAAGAAGACTTTCGAAGCTTCAGAAGACACCAAAAAGGCGGACCTCATCCCAGGTGACAAGTCTAAGCAAGTTGTCATCGGCTCCAACCTTGACAGCAAATAGGAAGGCGCGCTCGTCGAGTTCCTCCGTGAGAATCGTGACATCTTTGCATGGTCGCCTTCCGACATGCCTGGTGTACCGAGGGAACTTGCCGAGCACTCGCTCAACGTCATAAAAGGATCCAAGCCGGTGAAATAAGCAACAAGACGCTTTGGAGATGAGAGACGCGAGGCTATAGGGAAGGAGATAAATAGGCTGAAGGCCGCCAATTTCATAAAAGAAGTTGTACACACCGATTGGGTGGAAAATCATGTACTTGTCCCAAAGAAGAATAAAGAGATGAGGATGTGTATCGACTATACTGGTGTTAACAAGTGCTGCCCAAAGGATCCCTTTGCGCTGCCTAGGATTGACCAAGTCGTAGACTCCACAGCAGGCTCTGAGCTGCTTTGTTTTCTGGACGCCTACTCAGGATACCACCAAATCAAGATGAGAGAGTCAGATCAACTGAAAACATCTTTCACAACTCCATATGGCACTTTCTGCTACATTACCATGCCTTTTGGCCTGAAGAATGCAGGGGCAACATACCAGCGTTGTATGCAAAATTGCCTGCACGAACAGATCGGTCGCAATGTTCACGTCTATGTAGACGATATCGCGGTAATGTCAAAAAAGAAGGCAGATCTCCTAGAGGACTTGGAAGAAACTTTTCAGAACCTCCGGAGGTATCAGATGAAGCTCAATCCCGCCAAGTGCATTTTCGGCGTCCCAGCCGGCAAACTCCTCGGTTTCATCGTCTCAGAACGAGGGATTGAGGTTAACCCGGAGAAGATCAAGGCCATACAAAACATATCCAGACCTACTTGTCTGAAGGACGTGCAGCGCCTAGCCGGATCGGCGGCAGCCGTCAGTCGTTTCATAAGCCGCCTAGGGGAAAAGGCAATGCCTCTCTACCGGCTACTGAAGAAATCCGACAACTTCGAGTGGACAGCAGAGGCAGACGCCGCCTTGCAACAACTTAAGGAGGC
The DNA here is from genome assembly GCA_026929855.1 of Poa annua. Classification (NCBI taxonomy): domain Eukaryota; kingdom Viridiplantae; phylum Streptophyta; class Magnoliopsida; order Poales; family Poaceae; genus Poa; species Poa annua. The sequence continues at coordinate 71,861,205 of CM049432.1, read as the reverse complement.
CCTCATGTCCGCTCCGATATTGGCAGCACCTCGGTCGCAGGAACCAATGCTGCTGTACATCGCGGCAACAGGAGCTGTTGTCAGCGTTGTCTTGGCTGTGGAAAGAAAGGAGAGAGAAGCCGCGGCGTGTGAACAGCGACCGGTCTACTTCATCAGTGAAGTGTTCTCCGCCTCCAAGCAGAGGTATCCGCATTACCAAAAGCTGGCTTATGGTGTATTCTTCGCCGCCAGAAAGCTTAGGCATTACTTCCAGGAACACACAGTGACAGTAGTCAGCAAGGCACCATTGGGAGACATAATCAACAATGCAGAGGCAACAGGTCAAGTCGCCAAGTGGGGCATCGAACTTGCCGCTTTTGATATAGTCTATAAACCACGGACCGCCATCAAATCTCAAGCACTTGCAGACTTTGTCGCCGACTGGACAGAGGCTATGGAGGAAACAGCACTCCCCGAGTCAGAATATTGGGTCATGCACTTTGACGGATCAAAGATGCTCAAAGGCTCGGGGGCTGGAGTCGTTCTACGTACGCCTAAAGGTGACAAGCTTAGCTACGTGTTACAAATCCACTTCACAACAACCAACAATGTTGCCGAGTACGAAGCTTTGCTTCATGGGTTACACGTGGCAAACGACCTAGGCGTCAAAAGAATCCTCTGTTACGGCGACTCAGATTTGGTCGCACAGCAAGTAAGCGGAATATGGGATGCGAAAAGCGCAACAATGGCGGCTTACAGAGCCAAAGTTGACGAATTTGCAAAAAACTTCGTAGGCTACGAAGTCCGACATGTTCCAAGAGCTGAGAATAAGGCGGCAGACACACTTGCCAGACTGGGATCGGAACGCAAAAAGGTACCAAAAGATATATTCCTGGAGCAATTGCACAAGCCATCCATTAAAGGCGCCGATTTGATGGACCCCGAATCAGAAGAACCAGTAGAAGCGGCAAGTCTCGCTATCTACTTAACACTGCCGGATTGGACAGTCCCATATCTCGATTCTAATCGACCAAAAGTTGCCGGAGGACGATGAATTGCTAAAAAGGCAGATCATAAGGCGAGCCAAAGCATTCACGATAATAAAAGGCGGGCTATACAAGCGAAGCACATGTGGCATCTACCAGCGGTGCATACAGCCGGAGGAAGGCCGGGAAATTCTGAAGGACATACATATTGGCGCCTGCGGGCATCATGCTTCCGCTAGGTCCATTGTATCCAAAGCTTTCCGCCAAGGTTTCTACTGGCTCACCGCCAAAGAAGATGCCGAGAACATCGTTAAAACATGCAAAGGTTGCCAGTTGTACGCCCGTCAACCTCACTTGCCGGCACAGGAGCTAAGGACGATCCCAATCACCTGGCCGTTCGCGGTCTGGGGCTTAGACATGGTGGGTCCCTTCAAAAAGGCGCGCGGTGGGTACACTCACCTATTGGTCGCTGTCGACAAGTTCACCAAATGGGTCGAGGCCAAACCGATCAGCAAACTTGACGCACGAACAGCCACCAACTTTCTCTGGGGAATTATCTCTCGGTTTGGAGTTCCACACAGCATTATCACCGATAATGGCAGCAATTTGTCTCAAGGCGATATAGAAGAATACTGCAATGATCTGGGCATCCGGCTTGATTTGGCATCCGTGTCACACCCTCAATCCAATGGGCAAGTAGAGCGTACAAACGGCCTAGTCCTATCAGGACTTAAGCCTCGTCTCGAAGCTCCATTACATAGGGCAGCCGGCGCTTGGGCAGATGAGTTACAGTCGGTATTATGGAGTTTGCGCACAACGCCGAACAGATCCACCGCCTACACTCCTTTCTTCTTAGTATATGGCGCAGAGGCAGTGCTACCTACCGACATGAAGTACGATTCCCCAAGAGTTCAAGCCTACATCGAGCAAGACGTAGAAGGTGCAAGACAGGATAGCCTAGACCTGCTAGACGAAGAAAGAGACGTCGCTCTCCATCGCTCCGCCTTGTACCAGCAACAACTCCGCCGCTATCATAGCCGGAGAGTGCGGAAGCGAAGCTTCAGAACAGGTGACCTGGTTCTCCGCCTAATTCAAGATAGAAAAGGCTTGCACAAGCTATCCCCGCCATGGGAAGGACCGTTTATAGTCACAAAGGCGTTGCTCAATGGTTCCTACTACCTAGCCGACATCCGCGATGAAGAAGAAAAGAAAATGCGCAAGAAGGCGGCAGGAAAAAGGGGAACCAAGCGCAAGAGAGGCATTGACGATCCGTTCGAGCAAACAAGACGGCATTGGAACATTGAGCAGCTACGTCCTTTCTACACTTAGCAATTTATAATTGTAATAAGTTCAATATGATTATGAAATAAAAGTCTATGGTTCCTCATCTGTGTTGAGATGCATGCCATCTTTTGTCTTTTCTTGCAATCATATTTCCCCTATGTATCTAAGTTACCTATTTACTAGCTCCGTGCAAAGGTTCAAACTGATAGATACTTGCAGCTTTCGAGCCAACCCAAAGCAAAAACAAACTTTTTGCGCCGCCTAATTCCTTTGCCTCTGATTACTTATATGTGGTTCGCCTAGTAGTATCTTTGACACCAACATGTTGGCTTTGGTCTCTGATTCTAAACAAATGGTCTAGCCCTGGTTGTTTCAGCTAAAGTTACCGGCTGAGGTTTCGTCAACATAAAAAAAGTCAAGCATATAAGTCAGGGTAAAATTAAGGCGGGCCATATAAATAAAGACAAAGTAAAACTTGTCAGCTAGTTTCCGCCTAACAAGGCAACAGCAAAAGTATATACAAATATTAAAAATGTTGCATTGTTTCAGGGGCCGACAAAATAAGGCTGGTGGAAGACAAGGACAGAAAAAAGATATGGCTCGGGGGAGCGTCTACATCAGGCTTGGGGGCTGACAACTTCAGCCCCAGAACTATCACTCCCCTCCGCCTCGGCCGCGCCGGCAGCTTCAGCTCCCTCTCCGCCAGGCAAAGGATGGCGCCGGTAGAAGATTGAAGTATCCACCATGTCGGCGACTCGCGTGGCGTAGCCGGCAACGCTGTCCAGCACAGCGACCGGCTCAACCTCGCTACCGTCTTCGTAAGTCGACGGCATGCCTTCGGTGACGGCTTCTATCTCCGCCTCGGGGTAGTGCGCCATGAACAACCCAAGGGCAGTCTTGGCTCCTCCCCGCGCCGCCGACTTCAGCGAGCTTTTGTGCAATTTGGTCGCCTGCTCCAAGATGGCGGGCACGTCGCTGAACTCGGTAGGCTCCTGGCTGCCAGACGAAGTGAAGAACTTGGCGGCAAACCGCTTGGACGCCGCCAAAGTCTCGGCGATCAGCTCGCCCAGACGCACAAGGCGATCCAGACGGCGGCTGACAACCTTGTCATCGCCTAAACCGGCGGGAACTGCATCAAAGGTAAAGCCATAAGTTGGGCTCAGGCTAAAGCAACATGGCAGTATCAAAAAAGGAGCAAGAAGTTACCAAGGACCGAGTTATGGAAAGCCGACAACTCAATCATATGAGTTGCCAGCGCGTCCTCTGCAGTTTGGGCGCGAGAAGTCTGCTTGGATATCTCTTCCGCAGCCATCTTCTCCGCCTCCGCCAACTTGTTGCGCAGGCTTTCCAGCTCACCAGTGAGCTGGCTGGATTCCTGCGCAAACTTGAGTTGCTGGGCCTCCATCTCTTTTTGATGAGCCGCCTTCAACTCCAGGTTGGCGGCCGCCAAGTCCGAAGCTTCATTCATAAGAGCTTGCATATCAGTGGACGCCTTCAGGATATCCTGGGCATGGTCTAGCAGTTCTACAAATATGGATTCGCCAAGCTAAAATGACTGACGGAAACATAGCTCAAAAGCACAGTTGGAGAAAGGGATCCGCCCTACCTTCATCTTTTTTGCGGGCTGCCTCCAGCTCGGCGATCCGCCTGTCCTTGGCCTCGCACTCCTTCTTCAGGTCACGGTGACGCCGATTTATCTCGACTCGGGAGGAGACGAGCTCGACGTTGGCGGACACAAGGCCCTGCAACAAAAACCAAAAGCATATAACATATTGTCGAGTAACCACTAAGCCGGCAGTCAAAGTCTCCTTTGACTAGCCATCTAAGTGCTCGGGGGAAAGACTATGTATATGCCGGAGGGGTAGAAACTTACAGATAGGTCGCCCTCCAAGTCGTCGAAGGCTTGCGAGGCAAAGGCGGCAAAAGCCAAAGTTGACTCCTTGGCCTCCTTAAAGGTAGACCAAGGGTCTCTGACTTTGCCGCCTCCCGCAGTCGGAGCTGCCCTCCGAGACCCGCCGGCAGTCATTTCCAGCAACCCTTCATTGGCGGCGCGCGATTGAGCGGCATCATCGGCCGTAGCCTCAGCCAGTAGTAGAGGAGTTGTCGGCGTGCGATCGGTGGAGAGGATCTTTGGCGGAGCACCTGAAGCCGGAGCTGGAGGTTGGCGCCGAGCGTCAGCCATGAAGCTGTCGGCGTGGAGCGGGGGAGTTGGCGGCACGGTGGCCGGCGAGCCGCCTTGCGGCCGCTTTCCTTTGCCAAGGAGCCTGGTCGTCAACCGGGAGGTCGCGACCTTTTCCCTGTTAACAAAAAGCAAGCACAATAAGTCAGCCAATGTTCAAAAGGTTCGCCATCTGGAAAAGGCAAAGTTGAAGTACCTTCGGGGGATGTTAATCCCCGCGTTCTCGCCAATGTTGGCGAGAGTCGGCTCGGTAGCCGACGCGATCCGTTTCTTCCTCTCGGCATTCGCCGTAGAGGAAGCAGCGCCGGACGCCTTGCGCTTCTTCGTCTTCCCGGCTTCTGACTCGTAGAAGTCGGGAGCCAGGTTATCCTCCCTCAACTCGGAGAGCTGAAAAAGAAGACATGTTAAAGGAACTTAAACCTAGCCGGAAACACTGTCAAGTAAGGGGCAAAGGAAGAAAATATTCACCTCGAGGGGAGGATTGTCGTGGGTGTGCATGGGCACGCCCTCGACCGCCTTCACCGACCCCGCCTTGACGAGGCTGCGGAGCCAGAATGCCAGGTCGGCGACCGGCAATATCTCTTCGCTCACGCGAAGAGAGGCTGTGTCAGTAGGCGAATATTGACACATCTTGTGCGGGCTGTACCGCAGGGGGAGGATTTCCCGGCCGAGCCAGCAAATGACGGTGTCGACCCCATCCAGCTGGGGGGGGGGGGAGCCATCGTCCTCGTGAGGAACTCGATCCGCCTTTGAATAAGGCGGAGTTCCTCCGTCAACTTGGGCACCGCCTCGTCCCAGCATGGGCGAGGCATGGGCGGCGCGTTGACGAATGTCGGAATGCCGATTTGACGGCCCGGCGCTGCCATGTCTTGGCAGTAGAAGAAGGTGGAGGTCCAGCCCTTGACGGACTCGAGGTATGGTATCTTAGGATACCATTGGCGGCCCTGGCGGCAGTTGAAGGTGACGCTGCCGCAGGTCGCCAACCCGCCGTCCGGCACCGTCTGTCGCCGGCAACGGAAACAGTATCTAAAGAAGTCTAAACTAGGCCTAATACCTAGATAGCCTTCGAAAAGAGCTGTGAAGCCGGCTAAGACTAATATGCTATTGGGTGCGATATTATGGGGCTGGAGCCCGTAGTGATCTAAGACCTCACTAAAGAAGGCGGAAGGCGGAAGCGTCATTCCCCTGACCAGGTGGGAGGTGAGGATTACCCGTTCTCCGGCTTCCGGAGCCGGGATGATGTCTCCCAAGGCGGCCCTCCACCGGCAATCCTCCCGAGTGGAGAGGTAGCCGACAGCCTCCAAATCTTGGAGGGCGTCTTCGTCGATGATAGAAGGCAGCCAGTAGCGAGACCCGAGGTCCGCCGCTTCTTCTTCCTCGTCGCCGGGGGCGTTCGCCGTTGCCGTGGTGGTCGGTGGAGGAGCCGAGGAGCCCGCCGCGGGAGCGCGCGCGGAGGAAGTCCGAGGGACGACGGCGGTGACGTTGCCCGCCGTCGCCGCCGCCACGGGACGAGTAATGGTGCCGCCCATCGGCGTCGCAAGCGCGGCCTCGGTCGCCGGGCCGCTCGACGCCGTCGAGTGAGCGGGACCGGTGGACATCGCCGCGAGGAAAGGTCGCCGGAGGAGAAGAGCTCGCCGGAGTTCGTTCAGAGGCGAGGAGCGAGGAAGTGTAAGAGACAAGGGCGCACGGAGAGCAAAGGCAGGGTAAAGAAAATGGACCGTTTGGCTACCTATTTATAGGGCCAGGCGTTGCTCCCTGTGCAACAGCATTTTAGTCGGACACGTGTCCCACGTTCGTTGCGGCACACGATTGCACGATCTCCACGCCTCCTCTTTTCCCGCAACTTGTGATCATGGCGAGATTCCCGCCTAGGCTGTTTTCAAACTGTCGAGAAGCCGGCTAGGTGGAAACCGCCAAGAAGAATGCTCGGCAAAGATTTCCGAGTAGCCGTCTTTTCCCATGATGGACAAAGGCGGCCGCCTGTCAACATCAAGACATGCATGCCTCTTTGATTTTCAGAATGGTTCAAGTCCTGCAGCCGCCAACCTTGGCAGATGGAGAATCAAGGAGAAGCCGGCGCCTGGAGAACTTCAACCTTTCTGGGGGCTAATGTTGGGGATATATCAATTAGGGGTATAACCATCATGGATCAATCCGGCTAGTCCAGGGTGGCCCAAGGGTGGTAAGGCCAAGGCCTGCCGGGCGGCCCAGATAGCTGACGTGCAAGGAAGTAGGCGGACGGTCCAAGGAAGGCGGGAGGCCATGGCCCATCAAGCCACCGAGCCCAATACGGAAGGCGGCAACTAAGCCGGCTAGGTCTAGGACTCTGATTACTTGCCGGACAAGCACTTACCTTGTACCCTAGGGTCTGGCCGCCTATATAAGCCGGCCACCAGGGAGCCTTTAGGGCAGACGCTTCAATACGCATCAAACACATTGTAACCTGTTCACGGCTATTGCCTCATAGTGAATTATAGCAGCACGTAGGATCCCGCCACCGCTGTGGGATCCGAAGCTGGGTAAACTCGCCGTGTTCAATCCCGACCTCGATGACACCAACCTTCTTCCCCACAATCCATACGTAGGCTAGAGGACCCCCGTCTCCTATCAATTATGCCGATACCACGACACCAATGATCAGTACGTTGCCAGCTTCTGATCCGCCTTCTGTAGCCTTCTTAGCGCCTTGCGCCTTGACCCGCCAATATGACGAGTCTCCGGGATATACAAGCCGACTTTGCACAGACTGTTGAGTTGCCTTGCGTTTGAACTCGTCAGCCGGCTTCTCATACCGACTTCCTTCTTCGGCAGATGGTGACCTCGGCCGCTTCCTATACTGATATTGGTTTGGTCTTGATCCGGCTTGACGCACATACTTGTTCAGCAACATGTCAAAAGTTGGCTTCATCTTCCTTGGCCTATATTCAGCCTGATTTGTCTTCCATCTGCCAACTTCTGGGTTCTTGGGCTTTATAAATCTTGGCGGCAAACCATCCGAGCGTGGCTTTTGCCTCCCGAGCGCAGGATTCTTGATCGCGATCTTGATGACTTCGTGGCCACCGGGTTGTTGGCTTACAGTACCTTGCCTTCCGGCCGCCTTGTTGTCAGTCTTTTCCCTGGGCACACCAACAACAATATTAGACTTATTAGCCCCTTCGGCCGCCTCTGGCCGAAGCAAAACCTTCTTTCCCTCCAAGTCTAGCGCGTTCATTGGGAACGGCTGTGTGTCAATTGCCATGCCAGCAAAGCTCAATCGTCCGTCATTGAGGGCCGATTGGATCTGTCGACGAAAGACATTACAATCATTAATAGCATGAGAGAAAGAATTGTGATACTTGCAATAAGCTCGCCGCCTTAATTCATCAGGAGACGGTATAACATGATTAACTCTTATCACTTTATCTTTTAACAAGGCATCAAATATTCTATCACATTTGCCTACATCAAAACTGCATTTTATCTCATCATCCCGATTTTTGCAAATCGGCTTTAAGTCATCACACACATAGGGTTTGGCCTTGCTGGGCCAAACAAACTCCGCATAATAGATATCGGCCTCCTCGTCGGAGTCAGCATCATTGCTGAGCACATTAAGCCGACTCTTGTTCATCCGATGTGGGTCTTTTGACTCATTAACCCGGCTTTCCTGAGCCAGAGCTCTCTCTTGAACTTGGCTAACAGACAAGAATTCATGGCCTTCCAACTTCTCTTTTAAGTAAGTCCTTAACCCATTCAAAACCAGGTCAGCCATGTCTCTTTCAGTTATCACCAGACTGTAACATCGGTTTCTAGTGTTTCTAAATCTCTTGACATAATCGGATACCGATTTGTCATGTTTCTGCCTAACCGATGTAAGGTGGGACAACTTCTGTTCTACTTCCCCGACAAAGAAGTGTTCATGGAACTTTTGCTCTAAATGGAACCAGGTATGTATAGAATTAGGAGCTAAAGCCGAAAACCAAGAAAACGCAATGCCTGTCAAAGACAATGAGAACAAGCGGACTCTGATATGGTCATGATTAGCTTCGCCCAATTGAGCCAAGTACTGACTAATATGTTCCCATGTTGACTTGTTGTCCACCCCATTAAATTTGGCAAATTCAGGAACTCTATAACCAGGTGGATAAGGCTGTAGATCAAAGTAATCGGGGTAAGGCTTAATGTAAGTCCTATGTTTTGGCATAACCCCGAGTTTGTCGTAAGCTATCTGATCCAATTTTCTCTTGAATTCCGACATCAAATGGTCCATATTGGCCGATTTAGCCGGCACAAGCGAAGAATTGGCTGCAGGGTTGGCTTGTGTCAAACATGCTGAACTTCGGTTCGGCAATGACTCTTGTCCAAAAAGTCGTACCGCTTGTCCCGGCTGGCTTACCGGGTTAGGCAGACTCTGGACAGGAGTTGAGCAGGGTATACTAGACACAAGTTGGTTTTCCCTGACTTGACCAATCGGCTGTCTGTCCGATGGTTGAACCTGGAGCATGTTTTTCTTAGCCTTTTCATGTTCCAACATAAGATCATAAACATTGGAAGTACCTTGCGAAACATGATATTGAATTTCGGCTATTGGTTCAGAGGAGAAAAGACTTTTGCTTACGGCGGGTTGGTCGACGTCAACGTTCAGCGGTATGAATTCCGGCTCCTTGATCGGCGAAATCACTCCATGCCAATCAACCTTGAGCTGGACAGGTACACATCTTGATCTTCTTGATCCCGCTTGGCACGCAAGGCTCCAAACTCCTCGTCTCTCTTCTTCTTCCACGCCTCCAGGCCTTGGCGTTGTTCTTCTGACAACTTCTCCAAAGTTGGCTTGATGATGGTGTCAACATTGATGTTGGTAACGCCGGTCTTGGAATTGGTCATTGTTGTCCAATTTTAGATCGAAAGTCCCCAGCGGAGTCGCCACAAAGTTTGTTGCGCTCGAAACGCGTCACACGAACACGTCCTCGTGTACCCGCGGTGCCGGGGGAGATACTCCGCAACTCGCCCCGCGGGAGGCTGGCTTACAGCGCGATACGCAAGACAGTAAGCCGGCGCTTTTGAGACCAGACGTCCCAGCCCCTCGGGAAGCCCCGTCTGAGAAAAGCCGGCAACGATTGGCTGAGCTAAGCCGGACTTGGCCGCTCTCAGCTCGGTTTTCGATATCCGGCGAGATCTACGAAATCCCCAAACAACGGAAGCAGAAACAAGGCTTGAAGGAGACAAAAGTAGGGTTGTATTGATAGGTTGTCGATTGTTTGCTTGATTTCAATCGGCCATCACCTCTCATATATATATGAGGCGGCTGGACTTCCCGTACAAGTTTTGGACTCCTACGCGAATTACAATTCATGGTTTAAGTCGGATTTTATCCTAACTTGGCGGATCCTTGATCGGCTTCGTGCTAGACCCGGAATCGATATGTCTGGTTTTTGGAAAGTTGCCTCCTTCTTCCAGCCTGATCTCAAAGTTGCCTTCTCTTTGCCACCTTTAGCCTTCCGCCTTGATACGGGCAAGAAAGTTGCCTTTTGTCGTCCGCCTTGATCAGCGAAAGTTGCCTTTTGCCTTCCACTTTGATCGGGGAAAGTTGCCTATCTCCTTCCGCCTTGATCGGAGAAAGTTGCCTTCTTTAGCCTTTCACCTTGATCGGGGAAAGTTGTCTTTTGTCTTCCGCCTTGATCGATGAAAGTTGCCTTCTTTAGCCTTTCACCTTGATCGGGGAAAGTTGCCTTTTGTCTTCCACCATGATTGCAGGAAGCTGCATTTTGCCTTCCACCTTGATCAGGGAAAGTTGTCTTCTTTTGCCGGCTTGTTTTGACAATGGTGGCTTCTCTTCTATCGGCTCGTTTTGACAACATTGGCTTCCTTTCTACCACCTTGTTTTGACAAAGTTGACTTCGTCCAACTTATTTTGACAAAGTTGGCTTCTTTTCTACCACCTTCTTCTGACCTTGATTTCCCCTATGATAGAATTGACTTGCCTCCATGGGCCTTCAAGCAACTTCGCACACCCAAATCTGTCTTCCGCCTTGTTCCAGGTTTGTGATCCTATAACCGGCCGGCTGCCAAAAACGTGCTAACAGGTGGGGTGGCGATGAAAACAACATGCGCATGCACTGGAAAAAGTGGGCTGATATAGCTATTCCTAAAGAGGCGGGTGGTATGGGATTTCGTGACTTAGAGCTTTTTAACCAGGCAATGCTAGCGAAGCAAGGATGGCAGCTTATTACAAGACCTGACTCGCTCTGTGCTCGAGTACTTAAGGGAATGTATTATCATGACAAGGAGTTTATGGCGTCTGGAATTAAAAAGAACTCGTCACATACCTGGCGAGCGATCAATTGGCTCTCAAACTCGGCCTGTTAAAACGGGTGGGTCAGGGCTCCTCGATTCGTGTTTGGGACGATCCCTGGATTGAGGACAATGTTGGGTTTAAACCACTAGTACGCAAAGCGGGTGCATCTGTTAGATTGGTACATGAATTGATAGACCTGAATATTGGTGATTGGGATGTCCATAAACTGGAGGAGAACTTTGTTGCTCCGGATATTCATGCAATACAACGCATTACTTTGGGTGACGAAGATGACCTTTGGGCTTGGAAGTTTGAAAAATCAGGACAATTTTCAGTCCGCTCAGTTTATAGGGAGCTTTGTACACAAAGAAGGCTATCTGATCTGCCGTCTGGCTCCAATGGCGATGCCCAGCCACCGTGGAAGAAATTGTGGAAAATGGAGGTGCCGCTAAAGGTGAGAAACTTCTGGTGGCGGACGATACAAACATTTATACCCTGCAGACTGATTATGAAAGGTAAACATGTTGACAAAATTGCAAATTGTGAGGATTGTGGTGCAGATGAGAGCATTTTTCATGCGTTCTTTGAGTGTACGTGGGCAAAAAAATTCTAGGAGGAGATCAAAAGAATGACTGGGGTAAAGATTCCAACACTTCATCCAGAGTACCGGGCAGCGGATTTAATTGACAGCGGGCTAATTCCCGAACGTAACACGGCTATTATAATGTGTGGATGTTGGGCGGTGTGGACTGAACGTAATGCGCGAAGGCATGGGGATAAAGGACGTACGATCGAAGCTTCGGTGAAATGGGCGTCCGATATTGCATGCGATCTGTCAGCACGGGTTAAACCGGCGAAGTCTTGCCCAAAACCTGCCCACAAGTGGGTGCCCCCACGGACTGATTCCGTCAAGGTCATGTGGTTTTGACCTAGCTACACACACGGGAACCACTGGTGTAGTCATTCGTAATGCGGAGGGAGGCCTGATCCGTGAACAGGCTATTTGGTATCCGGTGGTAGCTGATGTGAGGGCTATGGAGGCCTCGGCTATGAGGGATGGACTACGTTTGGCAAGTGATCTCGGATACACTCATATTTCTATGGAGAGTGATGCCTTGGATGTCGTCAAACTTTGCAACTCTAAAGACTACACGAGAACGAACATTGGGGATATGCGTCGCCAAGTTGTTGAACTGTCTAGTAGCTTTGTTAGTTGTTCTATATCGCATGTACACTGTATTGCTAATGAGGCTGCACATTTGTGTGCTAAGCAAGCGAGTAGTTTTAGATGCAGATGCTTATGGGTAAATTATATGCCTACCTTCCTTTATGCATGTATCAGGAAGTATTGTAATCCCGGTTGAGGCCGCAAGTTTTCAGACACGCTATTTTCCTTACCAGGGTACCTATAGGGACTGGAAGATTTTTAATGAGGCGGGTCTGTGTGCGTAATATAGTGATTTCCTTTTAAAAAAAACAGGTACCGACTCCAACCCGACTCCCCGAATTTGAATATATCAACATCTTGCAGTCAGAATAACATAATAAAAACTTCCTAGTGGATTCCCTCCGCAAACAGCTAATCAGAATGACATAATAAAAACATCCTAGTGGATTCCCTCCGCAAAAATAAAAAAAATCCTAATGGATTCGATAAACAAGTAAACAATTGAACTGATTCTTACAAATCAAAATGCAAGAGTTATGGCATAGATGTCACAATCTTCAACATACACCATTTTTTTATAGAAAAAAGGCATAGTGCCCAGCTTTATAAATTAATCTCTACCTAATACTAAAGGGACTATGGCTTCCCGGTTTCGTTGGTCATTTTTTTGGACGTTTTTGCCCCTACCTGTTTGAGGTATTTACCCGCCATTGCCACTGAGAAGTAAAAAAAAAGGGTCACCATATTTTCCTCAGCCCCATACGGGGTGGATTTTCCCCCCAATCCTCCAACGACCGCCGGCGCCTGGCCTTTTCGTTTCGCATCTTATAGCTTACGCCTGTATCGATTGAATCCCATCCGGATGATCTTGATCGGTCGATTCCAGCCACACGGGCGAGAGGAAAACAAAAACGTGGGAAAAAATACGGTTACCAGATGGTGGTGGCGCCGCTCTGAATTAATCGTCGGAGAGGAGCCTGCGACGGCGTTCGGCGGTGGCCGGCGATGGTCTGCACTGGGGCCACAAATTAGAGAGCAAAGGAGAGGAGGAGGGAGTCTAGAAGGAGCAGCGGCTCACCAGGAACACGAACATATGGTCAGGGAGGTCGGAAACGGTCGGGTTGTGCTCAGGTAGCCGGCGGCTTGAGTCGGGAAAAACGGCTCGATCCGCCCGATTTGGAACTTACTGGGAGACGCGGTGACGAGGTGCTAACTCGACAAGTCCCAGGGTTGTGCACCCCGGGTTGATTGATGGGGAGAGAGATGAGTGCAAGGTGATCACGACGGCTGACAAGCGAGGTTTACCCAGGTTCAGGCTCCCGGAGGATAACACCCTACTCCTGCTTGTTTGGTTATTGATGCGAGTAGCGATTACAATGGCGAGATTGCGATCTCGCTAGGGTTTGTCGTAGTGGTTATGAGCGTGTCCTCTAGGACGGGCAACCCTCCTGGCTTTATAGGTAGCCAGGTCTCGGGTGGTTGGTACAGATACGGTAGGTTACAAGACCTAACCGAGTTGGACTAGGATACAAGGTACCCCGAGTGGGCCTTCTGCGGGCCTTTCCATCCTTGGCGCGGCCCAGGTAGCATCACCGTGGGCTACCTGCAAGGCAGCCCCACGTCAGTAGCCCCCGAGTGCTTGGTCGAAGCGTAGAGTCGGACAAAGGACTCCTTCCTCCTGGACGCGTCGTTGGATTGCATGATCTTGAGCTTGAACTCGAATTTCTTCAGTCGAACCAGCCACTCCCGATGGGAGTAATCTGTGCAGTCGAATTACTTTGCCTTCATCTTCTTGTGAAGCTTGCTTCTACTCAGCCTGTTTTGGCTTACTTGTTGGATGGATTCGGCTGCTCGAGCTTACTGCGTTGCCACTCGAATGGTTTCTTCGGGTGCTCGGATCGTTGGCTGATCCTACCTTGTTGATTCCAGATGTGAAGCTTACCACTCGAACAACTCTATCGAGTTGCTTCAGTCGACTTTGGAGCCGTTGGCTTGATGACGTCATTGATGACGAGTTGTTGCACGCCTCTGCGCCCGATGGGACATGACGTTGTGGGCCCCGCTGTCAGAGCTGACCACGGTCCACAGTTGTCACGTCACCGAAGTGGGCGCGAAATTTGCGCGGCACGATGACGACGCCTCGGTTTTCGTGCGTAGTGGAGGAAGTTGGCGGTGACGGTTGGTTTCTCCGTGCGACACGTGGACGGCTGGATGTTCCCGCTCGGAGCCTTTGTTCGATGGACGGTTGAGATGCCGATCTCCGAGGCATAAGTACTGTGTCTTGGCGTTTGGGATGTCATCTTCTCCAATCGATTCTTGCCTTCTTTCCTCTTGCGCTCTACCATTTCCGCCGCCATCCCGAGCTCCGAGCAATCCATCCACACACCTTGTGACCGTGACCATGGGCAAGCCGAAGAGCGCCGCTGGCTCCTCCGCCGCCGCAGACGACGCCGGGTTGATGAAGAAACCTGAAGGCGACTGGCAGAGGTCTTCGGTGAAGAAGGCCGATGTGGAGATGTTCCGCGGGCAAGGCTTCCTGCCACCTGCCGACCAAGTCCAGGTACGTGTCCCTGGCAAGGAAGTCTTCCCCACTCCGCGCGATGGGGAACGTGTTTGCTTCGCGGATTTCCTTCCGCGGGGCTTCGGGTTCCCCATGCACGATTTCGTGCGCGGTCTCTTGTTCGCCTATGGGGTTCAGATCCACGATCTGACCCCCAATGGCGTCTTGAGCATCGCGGGCTTTATCGTGCTCTGCGAGTGCTTCCTGGGCGTCGCGCCCCACTGGGCGTTGTGGAAGTCGCTCTTCCTCATCCGCAAGAACGTAGGGAAGAGCGGGTTGACCTTCCCCGTGGGCGGCTTCGGAATCCAGGTACGCGGTGACACCGCGTACTTTCAGATGAAGAAGTCCGACTCCGTCCAAGGATGGCGCAGGAGATGGTTCTACGTCCAGTCGAACCAAGACGGACTGGACGCGTTCGACAGCGGGCGCGGACTGCGGAAGACCGGCGCCTGGGCGCACCCGCTGTCTGTCGTGGAGAAGGAGGCCGTGCGGCCCCTGCTAGGCCTGCTGCGCGACTTGACCAACACCCTTGGGCGCGAGGCGGGTGGCGTCTTTTTGATGGCCACCTTCTTCCGTCTTCGGGTGCAGCCGCTCAGCGCCCGGCCTCACCCGATGTGGGCCGCCGAAGGCGTCAGCGCCATGCCGATGGATGACGAGGAGGTGGAAGCCAGCGTCAGGTCCATCACCAACCTCCGAGCCGCGGACACGTGCAATGTCAAGTGCCCGATCTCTCCTTACGGGGCCTCGAACCCCGTGCCTGAGGTGAGTCTTGTCTTGTTTTCTTTCTGTGCTTGTTCGACTTGAGTCTACCCTTCTTTTTGATTCGACTTGTATCTACTTGCTGCAGGGTCGAGCTCTGTTCATCAGCTTTCCTCCCCTCCCCGAGAACGGACCCGACGATGAGTCGAGGTTTGTCGAAGAGGATGACGAGGACGAAGAGATTCCTTCCGCGCATTCTCCCCGCGACGAGGTGGAGGAGGAAGAAGAGGTGGAGGAACCCGCGAGGAAGAAGCGGAAGCTTCCGAGTCGCGGCGAGTCTGCCACTGCGTCGTCACCTGCCCGGGATGTGGACGTTGCTGAGGAGGAGGCCGTCGCGACGTCTCCGGGTGCGCGGTCTTCGGGTGGATGGCAGGAACCTCTGAACGTTCCTCCAGTCAGCTCCGCAGCGCCACGCTCGTTCGCGCAGATGCCTTCGCCTTCCTTGGAGAGCTACGACGACGCCGGCACCCCCAGGTGAGCATCTTTGCAATGTGTCCTTCGAGTTGTACTTTGTAGTTTCGACGCTTTGGTTTGACAGGTGTTCTTGTTTTGTTGCAGCCATCGTTCTGACGATGTTAGCTTCCCCCTTCGGGACGTGGAGCTCACATCCGCCCCTTCGACTGGGTTGGGGACGCCAGTGGTGGTGGAGAAGGTGCATGCTGAGCCTGCCGGTATTGCATCCTCTAGCCGCGTGCCTCCTTCGACTGCGGAAGACCTTGAACTCCTGGACCACGTAAGTCTTGCATGCTTTTTCTTGCGTTCTTGATTTTTCATCGGGTGCGCGATCAGCGCTCCCGATGGGAGTAACCCCCGAAGGTGTGGGTGACTAGTATAGTCGCCCACAACTTTATTGACATCTTGCTTTTGTTTCAGCCGTACTATCGCCAACAGCTCGACGCAGCCGCGGCTTATGTTCGCCTGGAGAAAAAGAGGGACCAACTGCGTGCCTCGCTGGACCAGGCTACTAGGCGGGTTGATGAGCTTGAGAAGACTCTTCACGATTCTCGAGAGCGGGAGCTTGCGCGGGTCGCCCAGGAGAAAACTCAAGTTGGTCGTCTCCTTTCGCTCGCCGGTGTACTTGGGGGTAAGTTTCGGCTTGACGCCTACTGAGTCTTTGTTCTTTTTCTTATCCTGACTTTGAATTTTTGCGCAGAGACTTGCGGCGGGGCTCCTCCAGAAGATGTGTCGAGTGACACGGTTGACCTAGCGACCGCTGTTGGCTTCCTCGACCGGGTATGCGCCTATGCTTCGGACGCGCTGAAGAAGTCTTCAGCCGCGTTGCAGAAGTCGACTGGAGCTCTGGCCGTGGTGCATCAGAGCATCTTCCCGGGTGACCAGCCGCCGGCGACCGTGGACGCCCTGGCTGCACCGTTTGAGGACGCGACCACCATCGCCGACTTCACGCGGTCGCAGACGGTACGCGGCTCCGAGCTCACCTTCCAGCTCCTATTAGGCCACCAAGTTCCAGGTGACTTCGAGAAGGTCGTCAGCGGTTTTCCTCGCAAACCCGATGGCCGGACCGCGTCGCTGAGTGGCGTGAAGGAGCGCGCCTCGCAGCTGGCTGCGCAGCTTGTGGCACTCTTCGAGAGGGCCCTTGCTAAGGAGACTGAGGCGGCTGCTCGGAAGGGCCGTTCCCGGTCGCAGTCCGCGGCCTTAGAGTAGGCATAGCTGTAGGAATGCGGCAGTCGCCGCGATCTGTATTTTGAACTTCATGCTTGTAATGAATATTGCCCTGTCGGGTCTTTTGGCCTTCAATATTGATTTTGCTGGCTTTATTTCTTCTGAGTTGGTCTGTGCTTCGCAGTCGCATGATTATATTGACTCTGCGTAACCCTGGCAGAGTGCTGCGCGCGATGATGCTCCGCCTTCTCCAGTGGCCGTGCCGAGTGTCGCGGCTTCTTCTTCGGGTGCTCGCCGTCGTCGGGCGGCGCCGGCCCCTCCACGCAGTGCAAATGATCAACGGATAATCACATGTTTGAAGAACAAGGTGGCGGAGCTTGAGTCGACCCTGAAGAATACGGAGCGGCTGCTGCATCGTTCTCAGTCGCATCCCACGGCGGAGTTCTCGCGACGTGAGGATTTTTTGCTTGGGGAGATCGACCTGATCAGTCGGCAGCTGCAAGGTATGTATCCTTTTGGCGGCTGCCGTCCTTTGTGGCTTTCCTTCTCGTTCTGACTTGCATTTCATGTGCGCAGATGTTAATCCCGACTGGGAAGCCGAGTGGGTTCGCGTTGAGGAGCGAGTCACCCGAGAGGCGTCCGGCGACTCCTACGAGGCTCGACAGTTCTGGGTGAACCGGTCGAGGGGGCGCGTCCTTGCCACCATGCTTGATCGTACGTGGCACGCTTCTTTTCTTCTGGAGAGCTGCCGGAAGACACTTTGGCATATCAATCGTGTGTACTTCCCGCATAATGCGCAGCCGAACGGGTTGTCTGCCTTGCTGGAGAGGTTCCGCGATGGTGAAGGGTTGAAGGAGGTCGTCGACGCCCAACTTGTGGCTGGTGCGAACGCTGCGTTGGCATACGTCCGGATGCACCGGCCACATCTCCCGCTTGAGAGGGTGCTTGAAGGCCTGCCGGGTGACGACGACTTCGACGAGACCTTGGCGGCTGCGCGTCGGATTATCCGGCAGGTTCAGGACCTGAGCGAGCGCCTTGTAGGGCCCCTTGATGCGCCGAAGGCTGAACCTGCAGTTTAGAGTAGATGTTGTCTGTTGTACAGGGTTAGCTATAGGGGGCAAATGTGCCTGTGTAAGTATGATAACAGATTGAAATACTTTCGAGTTATGAGAGTTGATCTTTTTACTCGAAAGTGAGAGTGCCTGATTTGATTTGCAACCTGTATGGCGCAGTTGCCTAGTATGCTAGGCAGCGGCCTAGGTTTTTCAAGTGTAACCTGTATGCCACATACTCTGATTTTATCAGGTGGCGACTTAGGATTTTTGTAACTTGACCTGTATGGCGCAGCCCCCGAGTCGCTCGAGTGGTGGCCTGGGATTTTGGCTAAGACCTGTCTGGCGCAGCCCCCGAGTGGGTCGAGTGGCGGCCTAGGATTGCAAGTATTACCTGTTTTGGCGCAGCCCCCGAGTACGTCGGGTGGTGACCTAGGATTTGGAACTTGACCTGTGCAGCGCAGCCCCCGAGTGGGTTCGAGTGGCGGCTGAGGATTTTTCTGAGAAGGCATGTTTGGCGTAGCCCCCGAGTAAGTCGAGTGGTAGCCTAGGGTTACAAGTGTGACCTGTGTGGCGCAGCCCCCGTGTGTGGCGGACGGCGCCCTAGGATTTTGAACTTGACCTGTATGGCGCAGCCCCCGAGTCGGTCGAGTGGCGGCCTAGGATTTTTGACTTTATGCTTGTATGGCGCAGCCCCCGAGTAAGTTGGGTGGCGGCCTAAGCTTTTATTTCAACCTGTGTGGCGCAGCCCCCGAGTAGTTCGGGTGGCGACCTAGGATTTTGGCCATGCTTGTATGGCGCAGCCCCCGAGTGGTTCGGGTAGCGACCTAAGCTTATATTTCAACCTGTGTGGCGCAGCCCCCGAGTGGTTCGAGTGGCGGCCTAGGATTTTTGAGCTTCCTCTGAGTGACAGGTAAAGGAGACAGAATTTCTTCAAATCACTTTATTGATTCTTGCGAACAGGTTGCCTCATTAAAACCCTTCCAGTCCCCGCAGGTACCCTGGTGAGGGAAAGAGTGCGTCTGGAACCTGCCGCGTTGTGCATTTCTTGTACAATGGTTGTTTCGAACTAGGCGTAGAACCGGCGGAGTTGTGCTACGTTCCATGGGTTGCTGCAGTCTGCTCCTGTCTTCGAGTCCTTTAGGCGGTAAGCTCCATTTCCTATTGCTTCTGTTACGATGTACGGGCCCTCCCATGGGGAAGCGAGCTTGTGCACCTTCTTTTGCTTGAGTCGAAGAACCAGGTCGCCTGCAACGAACGCTCTTGGTCGCAGCCTCCGAGTGTGATAATTGCGCAGGTCCTGCTGATACACGGCTGATCGTGCCAGGGCGATGTCGCGTGCTTCATCCAGGGTATCTCTGCTGTCTTCGAGTGCTTCCTCTGCTTCCGACTCGTCGTAGGCGACTACTCTCGGTGCGTCGAACTTGATGTCGCAGGGTAGGACCGCTTCTGCACCGTACACCATGAAGAATGGAGTGTATTGGGTGGATCTGTTTGGCGTTGTTCGCAGACTCCAGAGGACCGATGGCAGTTCTTCCACCCATGCGCCCGCTGCGCGTTTTAGGGGCACGCGCAGTCGTTTCTTGATGCCGCTACAGACGAGGCCGTTGGCTTTCTCCACTTGTCCGTTGGACTGCGGGTGCGAGACAGACGCGTAGTTGAGTTTGATCCCCTGCTCTGAGCAAAAGTCCTTGAATTCTTCAGCTGTGAAGTTCGAGCCGTTGTCGGTGATGATCCCGTTTGGTACCCCAAATCTGAAGATGATTGACCTGATGAAGTTGACCGTTGTGGATGCAGTCGAACTTGTGATGGGCACGGCTTCGATCCACTTTGTGAACTTATCGACTGCGACCAGGAGGTGAGTGTGACCTCCGGGTGAGGATTTCTTCAGCAGGCCCACCATGTCCAGACCCCATTGGGCAAAGGGCCAGGCTAATGGTATTGTCTTGAGTTCTGACGCTGGGGCGTGCGGCTTGTTGGCAAATTCCTGGCACCCTGTGCATTTCTTCACCAGCTCCTCGGCGTCCTGCATGGCTGTCAGCCAGTAGAACCCGGCGCGTAGCGCCTTGGCCACCAGTGCCCGACTGCAGGCGTGATGCCCGCAGATACCCGCGTGGATGTCGAGTATGGCTTGGCCGTCGACTGGATCTACGCACCTTTGCAGGATTCCTGAGATGCTTCTTTTGTAGAGTTCTCCGTTGATGACGGTGAAACTTTTGGAGCGTTTGATGATGCGCTTTGCTTCGACTGGGTCGGCTGGCAGCTTCTGATGTAGTATGTATGCCAGGTACGGTCCTGTCCATGTGGCTTCGACTAGCATGACCTCCATGGGGACCTTGTCTTGGCTTGGCGGGTTGGCATCGCCTTTTGCTGTTGCTGTGCTCTGAGTCTTGATGGATCTCTGCGTGATGCACTCGAGGAAGACGCCGGGTGGGACTGGCACCCTGTCTGAGCCCATGTTAGCGAGGACGTCGGCTTCCTCGTTGCTTTCACGGCCAATGTGGCGCAGCTCGCAGCCGTCGAAGTTGCCTTCCCACTGATTGTAGAGGTCTCTGTAGGCGATCATGTTGTCAGCGATGGCGTCGCAGAACTTCATGGTTTGTTGTACCACCAGGTAGGAGTCGCCGTAGATCATGAGGTGCGTGGCGCCGCAGTTCTTGGCCATCCGCATGTCGTGGATCAGGGCCTCGTACTCGGCTTCGTTGTTGGACGGCGTCGGAAAGTCCATCTGTAGGACATACTTTAGCTTGTCGCCTTTGGGGGAGATGAGCACGACTCCTGCCCCGGCTGACTTGAATTTCTTCGAGCCGTCAAAGTACATTGTCCATGCGTTGGACAGGTCGGGGAAATTTGGTAGCTGGGCCTCTATCCACTCGGTGGTGAATTCTGGGAGAACTTGGGCCTTGATGGACTTCGGGTGAGCATACTTCAGCCCCCATGGTCCTAGTTCGACAACCCACTTGGCGACTCGTCCTGTCGCGCGCTGGTTTGTGAGAATGTCTGCTAGTCCAGAGGAGCTTACGACCGTGATCGGGTGCTCGGAGAAGTAGTGGACGACCTTCCTGGAGGTCATGAAGACTCCGTATGCCAGCTTCTGGTAATGAGGGTAGTTCTGCTTGGACAAGGTGAGTACTTCACTGAGGTAGTAGACGGGCCTCTGTACCGGGTGACTATGCCCTTCTTCTTCGCGTTCGACTACGAGCACCGTGCTTACCACCATGTTCGTTGCTGAGACGTATAGGTACAGCGGCTCGTTTTCCAGTGGTGCCACGAGGACTGGAGAAGTTGTCAGTGTTTTCTTGAGATGGTCGAACGCGTCCTGCGCCTCTTGTGTCCACTCGAACTTGTCTGCCTTCTTCATCAGTTGGTAGAAAGGTAAGGCTTTCTCTCCCAACTTACTAATGAACCGGCTGAGAGCTGCGACTCGGCCAGCTAATCGTTGCACCTCCCTGAGCTTGGTTGGTGCTGGCATTGTGAGTATGTTCTGCACCTTCTCGGGGTTTGCTTCGATTCCTCTTGTGGATACAAGGTACCCTAGTAGCTCTCCGGCTGGTACGCCGAACACGCACTTCTCTGGATTGAGCTTGATTTGATATACGTCCAGTGCGGCGAAGACCTTGCGGAGGTCGTCGACTAGGGTATCCTCCTTTCGGGTAGTGACGACGATTTCGTCGACATAGACTTGGACGATTTGCCCGATTAGCCCCTTGAGGCATGCTTGCATTGTCCGCTGGTACGTGGCACCTGCGTTCTTTAACCCGAACGGCATCATCTGGTAGCAAAAAACGCCGTCGGATGTGATGAAGGCTGTCTTCTCTTCGTCCTCGACTTTCAGCCTGATCTGCTGGTAACCTGAGTAAGCATCCAGGAAAGATAGGCGTTCGCAACCTGCAGTCGAGTCGATGATTCGGTCTATCCGCGGGAGCGGGAAGTGGTCCTTGGGGCAGCATTTGTTGACTGCGGTGAAGTCAACGCACATGCGCAGTTTCTTCGTCTTCTTTTTCTCAACTAGAACCGGGTTGGCGACCCAGTCCGAGTCCTTGATCTCTCGGATGAACTTGGCGTGTAGTAATCTGTCGACTTCCATGGTGATCGCGTCTCGTTTGGGTCCTGAGAAGCGTCGCATGGATTGCTTGACTGGTCTTGCGTCCTTGTGGACTTTTAGAGAGTGCTCGGCGAGTTCCCTGGGTATCCCTGGCATGTCAGAGGGTTGCCATGCAAAGATTTTCCAGTTCTCACGCAGGAACTCGACGAGCGCGCCTTCCTATGCGGGGTCAGACTCGATGAGACCTTGACCGTCTTTCCGCTGTCAGTCGGGTGGACTTGGTGGGTGACGGTGTCGTCATTTGTGTTGAACGCTGCGTCTTTGGCGGGCTTCTTGCGAGCCGGGAAGATGGTCTTGTCATTGTCGGCTGATATTGCCTTGAAGTGCTCTTCGACGCCGAAGAACTCGGAGATCTTGGCGAACTCGCGGTCGCAGCTGTTGGAGAGTCCGAAGTCGCCACGGACAGTGATCACTCCTTTCGGCCCGGGCAACTTTATCATCAGGTAGGCGTAGTGGGGTACTGCCATGAACCTCGCAAAGCTTGGGCGTCCGAGGATAGCGTGGTATTGTGACTTCCAGTCGACAACCTCAAAGTCTATCGACTCCTTCCTGAAGTGCTCGGGTGTACCGAGGATAACGTCGAGTGTGATTGTTCTCATGGGCGTGATTGCTTGCCCTGGTACTATGCCGTGGAAGGTGGTTTCCGATTCCGGCAACTTCTCTGTCGACATGTTCATTCGTCTGAGGGTATCGGCGAATATGATATTGATGCCGCTGCCTCCGTCCAGGAATACCTTCTTCAGGCTGTAGTCGCCGATCAGGGCCTCAATCACGAGTGCGGCGTGCCCGGGTCGGACTACCTCCGCTGGGTGATCTGCCCTGGAAAATGTGATTGGTGTCTCCGACCCGCGCAGGTAGTCTGGTACCACGCGCGGGCTGTTGATGGCTTGAAGTACTTGGCGTGTGATGATTTTCTGCCACCTGTTCGACGGGGGTCCCTTCTGGATCATGTTCAGTTGTCCCCGTGCGGCTGGGTACGTGTCGGCTGCTGCCAACGGACCTTGCTGCTGCTGCTGCGGCTGGGGGAACGCTCCTGCCACCTGCACTTGATTGTTGTTTGCGGGTGCTGCCTGGATGGCTAGCTGTGGTGCCGCTTGTATGGCCTGCACCGGGGCGATGATTTGCTGCATGGCATGGTAGATCTTTCTTGCTTTGCGGCAATCCTTCAACAGGTGGTTTGAACCCCACTTTCCTGTTGCCGGGTTGCGAAACGAGTGATGTTTACAGGGTTGCATCAGTTCCTCTGCTGGGGTCAACGGGCGTTTCCACTCGCGCTTCTGACTTCCATCATTGTGGTCGATGCTGCTGCTGTCGCGGTTGTACTGACTCGAGCTGGGCTGTCGACTTTGCTCGTACTGTCGACTGCCGTCACGCTTGTCCTCACGGGGGGTTTCATAACCCGCCGCTACTAATTCGATTGAATCGTGGGTGTAACGTGCCTTCTTCTTTTGACGTGCCTCGCGCCAGTTGCTTGTTTCGCCTTCCTTTTTGGGAGAAGTTTCGCGGACATAATCCTCTCCTTCGGCCCATTGGTTGGCTGTCTTCATGAGTTCTATCGTGGTCTTCGGCTGGAGCCTACCGAATTCCTCCCGGAGGTCGCGGCGAGCGACGCCATGCATGAAGGCGTCCATCACTCGATCCTCTGATACGGGTTCCATGGTATTGCGGAGGAGTGTCCACCTCTGGATGTAAGAGCGGAGCGACTCATCCTTCCCTTGCTTGCAGGCCTGCAACTCGATGTAGGTCGTCGGCCTGGCGAATGTTCCTGAGAAACTCTTGATGAAGTTGTCCTGGAATTCCTCCCATGTCCGGAAAGAGTCTTTGGGTTGACTGGTGAGCCACCCACATGCCGAATCTGTCAGCATGAGCTGGATGTACTGCATTGATGTAGTCGACGTTCCACCTTGACAGGTGCAAGCGATGAGGTAGTCCTCGAGCCATAGCTTTGGGTCTTGCTTCCCGTCGTATTTTGGTGTGCCAGCCGTCAACTTGAAGCCTTTAGGCATGCGGGTGTCGCGGATGTTGAAGCTAAAGCATGCTGCGCCGCACGGCTCGAAGTCGCGGTCGGCGTTGTCGTTCGCGTGTGCCACGCTAGCCGAACGCTCCTTGCGGCTGCGGTCCACCGTCTTCTGTGTCAGGACGTCACGGAGGTCCTTGACTGGCTGTCGCTGCGCCGCTGGGACGCCCGATGTCGTTGGTTCATTCGCTCGGTTGCTTGGCCCCTTGGCCGCCAGAGCTTCTTCGATTGCCCTTATGGAGGCGATTTGTTGCTTGTGGAGAAGGGAGCGCGCGTCCCCCTCCGGTGGCTGCGTGAGCCAGAGGTATGTCTCGACTGCGATCAGGGCGGCATTCGCCGTCTTTGGGACGGGTATCCCGTTTTCATCTTCGGTGACGAAGGACGAGTCGAGGTTGCGGGTGAGCCTTGTTCGATCAGCTTCTGCCATGTGGGGGACACGGGCTCTGGTTCGCCGTGCTCCCTGGTTCACCTCTGTTGAGGACGTGAAGGAGAGGGCGGCTCGCCTGGCACTCGATGCATCCGCGTCCCTTTTGCGCCTGAGAAGTTCGGCTTTTTCGGCGCGAATTCGTTCGCCTTCCTTGCGTAGCAAGTACAGGACCGCCAGGTGATCTTCTCGAGGTGCGTTGGGTGGCGGGAACGTGCCTTCGTCCACATGCTTCATGGCTTGGATCGCCATGTCCCGCGTGATGATAAGTTTAGTCTGGTCCGGCATGTCCACCTCTAGCGGATACGCGGGTTCGTCTTCGTCGTCATGCGGTGCTGTGCCGGCCATGAAGACTTGCTTGGGGTAGACTCGAATTGGAGAGTTGGTGTTGTCGCTGCTGCTTCTGTCGCCCGCTTCTTGCTCGGGGTCGAAAATTGCCGCAACGTGGCGCGCGGCGCGCCCGCTGTCGCGTCTCTTCGCGATTGTCCATGTGCTCATACTCGCCGGGGCGAGTGCGATTGGCTTGGGGTAGACCTGGGATCTCCACGAAGACGAGGACGCGCGTGACATGGTTGTCGGACCCGGGCACCTGGTCGGCCGCGCGGGTGCGACGGTGGAGGTGGATCTTGACTTGATCGACCGCACGACCGAAGTTGGGGTAGCAGACTCGATTCGCGCGGCCGTTGCCGAGATTGTCGATGTAGTTGTCCTCTTCGCGGGTGCAGCTGGCGCGACCTCTGCGGGTGCGACAGATGCGATCTTCGCGGGTTCGGCGGTCGCGATCTCCACGGGTGCAGTAGATGCGATCTCAGCGAATCCGGCGGTCGCGATTTCCGCGGGTGCGGCAGATGCGATCTCAGCGAATCCGGCGGTCGCGATCTCCGCGGGTGCGGCAGATGCGATCTCGGCGGGTTCAGCGGGCGCGATGGTCGGTGATTTTGGTGACGCCGTCGCGCGTAGCGCAGTAGTCGTAGACCTGAGTATGCCACGACTATCTATGCAGCATAATATGGAGCCGAAGATGATGTGTATACCTTTGTCCAGATCGGCGTATACCGACTGATGAGTTGGCGAGTGGATGACGTACTCGAAGGAGCCGAATCGGATCGACTCCCTGACGGCGGATGCGCCGATCTTCATTGCGGATGGGGCCGGTGCGACCATGATCCTAGCACTTGTTGAACTTCCCACAGACGGCGCCAATTGACGAGGTGCTAACTCGACAAGTCCCAGGGTTGTGCACCCCGGGTTGATTGATGGGGAGAGAGATGAGTGCAAGGTGATCACGACGGCTGACAAGCGAGGTTTACCCAGGTTCAGGCTCCCGGAGGATAACACCCTACTCCTGCTTGTCTGGTTATTGATGCGAGTAGCGATTACAATGGCGAGATTGCGATCTCGCTAGGGTTTGTCGTAGTGGTTATGAGCGTGTCCTCTAGGACGGGCAACCCTCCTGGCTTTATAGGTAGTCAGGTCTCGGGTGGTTGGTACAGATACGGTAGGTTACAAGACCTAACCGAGTTGGACTAGAATACGAGGTACCCCGAGTGGGCCTTTTGCGGGCCTTTCCATCCTTGACGCGGCCCAGGTAGCATCACCGTGGGCTACCTGCAAGGCAGCCCCACGTCACGCGGCTTGCGGAGGAGGAAAAGGAGGGCGCGGTGTTGCCCGTGGTGCCCTCCGATTTGTTGAGGGAGGAGTGAAACGGTGGCACGATGTGTCGGCGGCAGTGGTGCTCCACGGTCAGGCGTGGGGAAAGAAGAAAAGAAGACAAAGGTTAGCGGGAGAGTGGGGATGAGGAGAAGATGACACGGCCTTGCAATGCTTCTCGCTGCACGGGATGAGAGGAGGTGGCGGCAAGGTCCTCCGGCGAGCAGCCTGCTTGCCTGTCGTGTCGAGAGGAAGAAGACAATGGTAGTTTTACAAGAAGCCTCCTGGAAATTATGGTTTTATGCTAAACTTTGAATTAGAACTTCCTGTATTTTTCTAGGGGTTTAAAAATAGTCAGTAAATTCCTTCAAAATTAATGTGACCTTGGCGACGCGCGCGTCGTCACTGACGAAGGGATCGACGAGCGGGTGGTCCGGCCCGTGGCGCAAATTTTCCTAGTACATGTTAATTCCGCTCGTCACGCTCGCGCCATCCTGACGCAAATTCATCTTTTCCCAATCACTATTCATCAAACTGCAAAAAATACAGCAACACCACACGAATAGATTTGAGCTAGAGATCGCCAGTTCACAACACTGTAGACTGTACCCCTCCTGAAAAGACAAAGATTTCCGGCAGATTACCGCGGTGTGGAAGTGTTTACATTACCCAGGTTGATCCTGTCCGTTTCTCAAGGGCCTTTCGGAAAGCGGTAAAGCTGCTCCGGCTTTTCAAATTTATACTCCTATATATGATGTCAACTCGTTCGTTCGTGCACTCTTTAGTTCCTTTTGTGGACAAACTGTCTTTCATCACGGGCACATCAAACCTGCTCGCTTTTCACTGTCCCCGGCATGGTTTTGCTGGATGAAAGAAAGAAACACATGCCAATAGTATCCGCATTATGTGCTTCTGTAATTGGACATCATCAGAAATATGTAGCATCGAAATGAAGGCGTATCATGAGCTTTGGAAGTGGTATCGTGTCTCTGTCGGCTGTATCCAGAGAACGGGATGTACTGCATGCCCACGTCCTGATTTGCGATTCGATCTGGAAAACACAGTAAAAGTTTGCTAGAAATGATGGTTCTTTTACCTTTCTCTTCTGCTCGGATCTATCAAAGATTGCTCCACCGAAATCCGAAATCAGGCATGTGTCATATTTTTTCCCGGCGTCCTCCCTCCATTACTGCCCGGGTGCTCCAAACTTGCGGATATACAGTCTGATTCTTGTTGTGTTTCTAGATTCAGCGTCATCTTTGATGAACATAAATTGGCAAGCTCTTTCTATTCTTGCAATACTTTTATACTTGTCAGGTAGGTTTGAATGTTAGCGATTGTGCAGTATCACTAACTGTCTTGACACCATTTTCTAATATTTTAAATGTTCTTTGCTTACACGGTTTTCTAGCAAACGGAAGAGTTCCAAAAGATTTTGTTTATGCTTTTATCAATTATTTTTGTTAAGAAATTCTTCTGTATGTCAAGCTAAACATTCAATATTAGTACTACTCCCTCCATCCCGGTATATAAGCAGCATATAACAAATCTCTATAATTTAGGTGCTAACTAATGGACGTCTTATTCTCTCAAACGAAGTGAAATTGGGGCATATAACGCTGCGGTAACTATGGAGAACGAACTTGGTGCGCATGCAATGGTTGTCTCATGGGCTGGTGCACATGGTTTTTCCTCTCCTGAAATTAATTGCCTTGTGGGCTGCCGCCATTTCCTCTCTCTAAACTAAAATTAGTTATTAATTGTTCAAATTGTGGCTTATTGTTAGAAATATCTGGTTTTGGCTATAGTGCTTATAAACGGGATGGAGTGAGTATAAGGCCTTAACATGTATGAAGGATCAAGATTGTCACTATAGCTATGAAAGACACGTAGAAATAATTTAGAAGTCTGATTCCTAACACGTGCATTGACACGCCCCAAACTCGCTTCACCAGTAAAATGACTAAAAACGGTGGCACGCACACAAACATGTTAAGTTATAATTAGCTTAAAGGAACCAACCCTACGTGGCGTGACGCGTTGTGCAGACCTGACTAGTGTTCTGCAGACCTCACTCATGGTGTGACCGCCCATTTCTACAAGATTAAATTCATGCTAGTACTAACTAAAAAGACTTCTCTTAAACTTGCATGCGAGTTAAATTAAGCCACTTCTACATATTTATACAAAATGTTTTTACTTTATTGTAATTCATTTTCAAGTATGAGCACACACATGTATCGTATTTTACGTGGATAGCATTTATTATTAAATATAAGCACTCATGTATATTAATACATGTAGATTTACATAAAATTTATTTATCTTTCCAAAAATTGTATTTGTCTTATAATAGATAAAGTTTGTACAAATATGTTAAATATATTTGTCGTTAAAAGGGGTTGCACATTTAAGCAAATAAAAGTATCAAATTTCTCCACATATTTACTTATTTACAATTTCTTTCAATATCTACATTTGCTAAAGAAAGGGGTGCCCTTCCTACGAGGTCCATTGTGAGTCCCTCCCGACATTACAAGTGTCGTGCTGTAGAAGGTTCTCCAACCCACGGGTGAACTGGAGTACACGACCTGTCACGTGAGGAGAGAGTCCCCTGGTGGTAGAGTCTGCTAACCCTCATTAGCAGCAATATAAATTGGTAAAAATTCAAGATAAAACCATACTGCTCCTCTTGAATCTTTTTGACGGTATTCTTGATTAAGAAAGCTCACAACTTTTTCTCTAAAAAAGCTGGAGGGAAAACTGCCTGCTCCACTTCAAAATATTTTCTTTGTGGGCCTGGTGAACGTTGTGTCTGTGGAACTTTCAACCGGTCCAGTCAACCATGTTACTGGTCGGGTGATAAATCTGTCAAAAAATTTATCGAAGTCTTCCTCCCTTCCAAGGCGACCAACCCGTGCATCCACCAAATTCCATCGAAGCCTGCGCATAGGCATGGCTGACCAAATCTCGTCCAGATACATTATTTACAAGACTGCAACCATCCATCTCTTGTTCACAGCTTGTTTAAACAGCCAATTTCTGAAAAGTTAAACACCATTAAGGCTCCGGTTGGAAAGAGGTGGAATGTTACGCACTCTATTTCTACACCCTTTGTTAGTTGTAAACTATAAGGATCTGTCCAGATTTATTTTTGACCCAAAACGACAACTCTCTGGCTGTTCCCCCGTTGCCAATGCAACAGGTTTTCAACCCAATGGATATTCGCGACGCCTCACACCGTTGCAACATAGCCGCCGACCACGAAGCGGTTTTGTAATCTACTAATTCACAGTGGAACAACAGATCACACTCAAACTTCGGATAATAATCTCCAGAGCGCAACACAGTGGAGAGGTTGAATTCCCGAGCGCAACACAGAGGAACTCGAATATAGATGAATGCTTGGAACAAATTCGATCTAGGGTTTGTCTTAAACATGGTCTCCCTCTCCTCCCTCACACACTTGCTGACATTCGAAATCAGTGATTGTTCTTCTCCTTGCTGTAGCTCGTCTCCTCCTCCAATGCTTGTGTTATTAATAAATGTGTTGCTCAAGTGTCGTAGTATCGGCATAGTTGATAGGAGACGGGGTCCTCTAGCCTACGTATGGATTGTGGGGAAGAAGGTTGGTGTCGTCAAGGACGGGATTGAACACGGCGAGTTTACCCAGCTTCGGTTCCCACGGCGGTGGCGAGATCCTACGTGCTGCTATAATTCACTATGAGGCAATAGCCGTGAACAGGTTACAATGTGTATGATGCCTATTGAAGCGTCTGCCCAAAGGCTCCCTGGTGGCCGGCTTATATAGGCGGCCAGACCCCAGGGTACAAGGTAAGTACTTGTCCGGCAAGTAAACAGAGTCCTAGACCTAGCCGGCTTAGTTGCCGCCTTCCGTCTTGGGCTTGGTGGCTTGATGGGCTTCGGCCTTCCGCCTTCCTTGGACCGTCCGCCTACTTCCTTGTACGTCAGCTATCTGGGCCGCCCGGCAGGCTTCGGCCTTACCACCCTTGGGCCACCCTGGACTAGCCGGATTGATCCATGTTGGTTATACCCCTAGTTGATATATCCCCAACATTAGCCCCCAGAAAGGTTGAAGTTCTCCAGGCGCCGACTTCATCTTGATTCTTCATCTGCCAAAGTTGACGGCTGCAGGACTTGAACCATTCTGAAAATCAACGAGGCATGCGTGTCTTGACATTGACATGCGGCCGCCTTTATCCATCATGGGAAAAGACGGCTACTCGGCAATCTTGCCGAGCATTCTTCTTGACGGTTTCCACCTAGCCAGCTCACGACAGTTTGAAAACAGTCTAGGCGGGAATCTCGCCATGATCACAAATTGCGGGAAAAGAGGATGCGTGGAGATCGTGCAATCGTGTGCTGCAACGGATGCTGGACACGTGTCCGACTAAAAACACCGTTGCACAGGGAGCAACGCCTGGCCCTATAAATAGGTAGCCAAACGGTCCATTTTCACCACCCTGCCTTCGCTCACCGTGCCTTCTTGCCCTTTCCACTTCTCCGCTTCTTGCTTCCGAGCGAACTCCGGCGAACTCCTCTCCTCCGACGACCTCTCCGCGCGGCGATGTCCACCGGCCAGACTCTTTCCACGGCGTCGAGCGGTCCGGCGACCGAGACCACGCCCGCGACGGCGATGGGCGGCGCGATAACTCGTCCCGCGACGGCGGCGACGGGCAATGTCGCCACCGTCGCCCCCCGGACTTCCACCGCGCGCGCGCCAGCGGCGGGTCCTTCGGGTCCTTCGGCTCCTCCACCAACCACCGCGGTGATGACGACGGCGGGCGCCCCCGTCGACGAGGAAGAGGAAGCGGCGGACCTCGGGTCCCGCTACTGGCTACCTTCCATAGTCGACGAAGACGCCCTCCAAGATTTGGAGGCCGTCGACTACCTCCTCACTCGGGAAGATTGCCGGTGGAGGGCCGCCTATGGAGACGTCATCCCGGCCCCAAGAGCCGGGGAGCGGGTAATCCTCACCTCCCATTTGGTTAGGGGAATGGCGCTTCCGCCTTCCGCCTTTTTTAGCGAGGTTCTAGATCATTATGGGCTCCAGCCCTACAACATAGCACCCAATAGCATAGTAGTCCTAGCCGGCTTCACAGCTCTGTTCGAAGGCTACCTAGGTATTAGGCCTAGTTTAGACTTCTTCAGATATTGCTTCCGTTGCCGGCAACAGACGGTGCCGGACGGCGGGCTGGCAACCTGCGGCAGCGTCACCTTCAACTGCCGCCAGGGCCGCCAATGGTATCCTAAGATACCATACCTTGAGTCCGTCAAGGGCTGGACCTCCACCTTCTTCTACTGCCAAGATATGGCAGCTCCGGGCCGCCAAGTTGGCATCCCGGAATTCGTCAACGCGCCACCTATGCCCCGGCCCTGCTGGGACGAGGCGGTGCCCAAGCTGACGGAGGAACTCCGCCTTATTCAAAGGCGGATTGAATTCCTCACGCGGACGATGGCTCCGCCTCTGCTGGATGGGGTCGACACCGTCATCTGCTGGCTCGGTCGGCAGACCTCCCCCTGCGGTACAGCCCGCACAAAATGTGTCAGTATTCGCCTACTGACACGGCCTCTCTCCGCGTGAGCGAAGAGATGTTGCCGGTTGCCGACCTGGTGTTCCGGCTCCGCAGCCTTGTCAAGGCGGGGCTGGTGAAGGCGGTGGAGGGCGTGCCTATGCACACCCACGACAACCCTCCCCTCGAGGTAAATATCTTCTTCCTTGCCCCTTGTTTGATAGCTTCGCCGGCTAAAATTGAGCTCCATTAAGCTTGTCTTCTTTTTCAGCTCTCCGCCTTGGGGGAGGATGACCTGGCTCCCGACTTCTACGAGTCGGAAGCCGGGAAGACGAAGAAGCGCAAGGCATCCGGCGCCGCTTCCTCTACGGTGAATGCCGAGAGGAAGAAACGGATCGCATCGGCTACCGAGCCGGCTCTCGCCAACCTTGGCGAGAACGCGGGGATTAATATCACCCGAAGGTACTCAATTTTGCCTTTAATAGACGACAAACCTCTTTAATACTGGCACCCAATTGACTGTGCTTGCTTTTTATTGACAGGGAAAGGGTCGCAACTTCCCGGTTGACGACCAGGCTTCTTGGCAAGGGTAAGCGGCCACAAGGCAGCTCACCGGCTACCGTGCCGCCAACTCCTCAGCTCCAAGCCGGCAGCTTTATGGGCGACGCTCGTCGTCAGCCCCCGGCTCCAGCTTCTGGCGCTCCGCCAAGGGCCTCTTCCACCGACCGCGCGCCCAAGACTCCCCTACTGCTGGCTGAGGCTACGGCCGATGAAGCCGCTCAATCGCGCGCCGCCAATGAAGGGTTGCTGGAGTCGACTGCCGGCGGGTCTCGGAGGGCAGCCCCGACTGTGGGAGGCGGCAAGGTCAGGGACCCTTGGTCCACCTTTAAGGAGGCCAAGGAGTCAACTTTGGCTTTCGCCAACTTCGCCTCGCAGGCCTTCGCCGACTTGGAGGGCGACCTATCTGTAAGTTTTTACCACTCCGGCATATACATAGCCTTTCCCCCGAGCACTTAGATGGCAAGTCAAAAATAAAGGAAATTTTGACTGTCGGCTTAGTGGTTATTCGACAATATGTTTTATGCCTTTGTTTTGTTCTGCAGGGCCTTGTGTCCGCCAACGTCGAGTTTGTCTCCTCCCGAGTCGAGATAAACCGGCGCTGCCGCGACCTGAAGAAGGAGTGCGAGGCTAAGGACCTGCGGATTGCCGAGTTGGAGGCGGCCCGCAAAAAAGATGAAGGTAGGGTTAATCCTCTTCGCCTTCAGCTATACTTTCGACTTATGTTGCCGTCAATCATTTAGTTAGCGAATCCATATTTGTAAAACTGCTAGACCACGCCCAGGATATTCTGAAGGCGTCCACTGATATGCAAGCTCTTATGAATGAAGCTTCTGATTTGGCGGCCGCCAACTTGGAGTTGAAGGAGGCTCACCAGAAGGAGATGGAGGCCCAACAGCTCAAATTTGCGCAAGAATCTAACCAGCTCACTGGTGAGCTGGAAAGCCTGCGCAATAAGTTGGCGGAGGCGGAGAAGACGGCTGCCGAGGAAATCTCCAAGCAGACTTCTCGCGCCCAAACTGCTGAGGATGCGCTGGCAACTCATATGATTGAGCTGTCCGCTTTCCATAACTCGGCCCTTGGTAATTTCTTACTCCTTTTGATGCTGCCATTTTGCTTTAGCCTGAGCCAAACTAATGGCTTCATTTTTTGATACAGTTCCCGCCGGTTTAGGCGATGACAAGGTTGTCAGCCCCCGCCTGGATCGCCTTGCGCGTCTAGGCGAAATGATCACCGAGACTTTGGCGGCGTCCAAGCGGTTTGCCGCCAAGTTCTTCACCTCCTCCGGCAGCCAGGAACCGACCGAGTTCAGCGACGTGCCCGCTATCTTGGAGCAGGCGACCAAACTGCACAAGAGCTCGCTGAAGTCGGCGGCGCGGGGTGGTGCCAAGACCGCACTTGGGTTATTCATGGCGCACTACCCCGAGGCGGAGATAGAAGCCGTCACTGAAGGCATGCCATCAACATATGAAGACGGCAGCGAGGTTGAGCCGGCCGCTGTTCTGGACAGCGTTGCCGGCTACGCCACGCGTGTTTCCGATATGGTCGACACTTCAATCTTCTATCGGTGCCATCCTGTGCCTGGCGGAGAGGGAGCTGAAGTTGCCGGTGCGGCCGAGGCGGAGGGGAGTGATAGTTCCGGGGCTGAAGTTGTCAGCCCCCAAGCCTGATGTAGACGCTCCCCCGAGCCATATCTTTTCTGTCCTTGCCTCCTATTAGCCTTACTTGTCGGCCCCTGAAACAATACAACATTGACTTGTAATATTTGTATATACTTTTGTTGCTGCTTTGTTAGGCGGAAACTAGCTGACAAGTTTTATTTTGTCTTTATTTATATGGCCCGCCTTAATTTTACCCTGACTTATATGTTTGACTTTTTGTATGTTGACGAAACCTCATCCGGTAACTTTAGCTGAAACAACAAGGGCTAAACCATGCGTTTAGAATTAGAGACCAAATCCAACATGTTGGTGTCAAAGACATACTACTAGGCGAACCACATATAAGTAGTCAGAGGTAAAGGAATTAGGCGGCGCAAAAAAGTTTATTTTTGCTTTGGGTTGGCTCGAAAGCTGCAAGTATCTACCAGTTTGAACCTTTGCACGGAGCTAGAAAATAGGTAACTTAGATACATAGGGGAAATATGATTGCAAGAAAAGACAAAAGATGGCATGCTTCTCAACACAGATGAGGAACCATAGACTTTTATTTCATAATCATATTTAACTTATTACAATTATAAATTGCTAAGTGTAGAAAGGACGTAGTTGCTCAATATTCCAAGGCCGTCTTGTTTGCTCGAACGGATCGTCAATGCCTTTTTTGCGCTTGGTTCCCCTTTTTCCTGCCGCCTTCTTGCGCATTTTCTTTTCGTCTTCGTCGCGGATGTCGGCCAGGTAGTAGGAACCATTGAGCAGCGCCTTTGTGACTATAAACGGTCCTTCCCATGGCGGGGATAACTTGTGCAAGCCTTTTCTGTCTTGAATTAGGCGGAGAACCAGGTCACCTGTTCTGAAGCTTCGCTTCCGCACTCTCCGGCTATGATAGCGGCGAAGTTGTTGCTGGTACAAGGCGGAGCGATGTAGAGCAACGTCTCTTTCTTCGTCTAGCAGGTCTAGCTTATCCTGTCTTGCACCTTCTACGTCTTTCTCGATGTAGGCTTGAACTCTTGGGGAATCGTATTTCATGTCAGTAGGTAGCACCGCCTCAGCGCCATATACTAAGAAGAAAAGAGTGTAGCCGGTAGACCTGTTTGGCGTTGTGCGCAAACTCCATAGTAGCGACTGTAACTCATCTGCCCAGGCGCCGACTGCCCTGTGTAATGGAGCTTCGAGACGAGGCTTAAGTCCTGATAAGACTAGGCCGTTTGTACGCTCTACTTGTCCATTGGATTGAGGGTGTGACACGGATGCCAAATCAAGCCGGATACCCAGATCGCTGCAGTATTCTTCTATGTCGCCTTGAGACAGGTTGCTGGCATTATCAGTGATAATGCTGTGTGGAACTCCAAACCGAGAGATAATTCCCCAGAGGAAATTGGTGGCTGTTCGTGCGTCAAGTTTGCTGATCGGTTTAGCCTCGACCCATTTGGTGAACTTGTCGACAGCGACCAATAGGTGGGTGTACCCACCGCGCGCCTTCTTGAAGGGACCCACCATGTCTAAGCCCCAGACCGCGAACGGCCAGGTGATTGGAATCGTCCTCAGTTCTTGTGCCGGCAAGTGAGGTTGACGAGCGTACAACTGGCAGCCTTTGCATGTCTTTACGATATTCTCGGCGTCTTGTTTGGCGGTAAGCCAGTAGAAACCTTGGCGGAAAGCTTTGGATACGATGGACCTGGCGGAAGCATGATGTCCGCAGGTGCCAATATGTATGTCCTTCAGAATTTCCCGGCCTTCTTCCGGCTGTATGCACCGCTGATAGATGCCGCACGTGCTTCGCTTATATAGCTCGCCTTTTATTATCGTGAATGCCTTGGCTCGCCTTATGATCTGCCTTTTTAGCACCTCATCGTCTTCCGGCAACTTTCTGTCGATTAGAAAATCAAGATATGGGACTGTCCAATCCGCCTGTGTCAAGTAGACAGTGAGACTTGCCGCTTCTACCGGTTCTTCTGCATCGGGGTCCATCAAATCGGCGCCTTTAATGGATGGCTTGTGCAAATGCTCCAGGAAAATATCTTTTGGTACCTTTTTGCGTTCCGATCCTAGCCTTGCAAGTGTGTCTGCCGCCTCGTTCTCAGCTCTTGGAACATGGCGGACTTCGTAGCCCACGAAGTTTTTTGCGAATTCATCAACTTTGGCTCTGTAAGCCGCCATTGTTGCGCTTTTCGCATCCCATGTTCCGCTTACTTGCTGCGCGACCAAATCTGAGTCGCCATAACAGAGGATTCTTTTGACGCCTAGGTCGTTTGCCACGTGTAACCCATGAAGCAAGGCTTCGTACTCGGCAACGTTGTTGGTTGCTGTGAAGTGGATTTGTAACACGTAGCTAAGCTTGTCGCCTTTAGGCGTGCGTAGAACGACTCCAGCCCCCGAGCCTTTGAGCATCTTTGATCCGTCAAAGTGCATGACCCAATATTCTGATTCGGGGAGTGTCGTTTCCTCCATGGCCTCTGTCCAGTCGGCGACAAAGTCTGCAAGCGCTTGAGACTTGATGGCGGTCCGTGGTTTATAGACTATATCAAAGGCGGCAAGTTCGATGCCCCATTTGGCAACTCGACCTGTTGCCTCTGCATTGTTGATTATGTCTCCCAACGGTGCCTTGCTGACTACTGTCACTGTGTGTTCCTGGAAGTAATGCCTAAGCTTTCTGGCGGCGAAGAATACACCATAAACCAGCTTTTGGTAATGCGGATACCTCTGCTTGGAGGCAGAGAATACTTCACTGATGAAGTAGACCGGTCGCTGCTCACACGTCGCGGCTTCGTTCTCCTTTCTTTCCACAGCCAAGACAACGCTGACAACAGCTCCTGTTGCCGCGATGTACAGCAGCATTGGTTCCTGTGATCGAGGTGCTGCCAATATCGGAGCGGATATGAGGGCCTCCTTAAGTTGTTGCAAGGCGGCATCTGCCTCTGCTGTCCACTCGAAGTTGTCGGATTTCTTCAATAGCCGGTAGAGAGGCATTGCCTTTTCCCTTAGGCGGCTTATGAAACGACTGACGGCTGCCGCCGATCCGGCTAGGCGCTGCACGTCCTTCAGACAAGTAGGTCTGGATATGTTTTGGATGGCCTTGATCTTCTCCGGATTAACCTCGATCCCTCGTTCTGAGACGATAAACCCTAGCAGTTTGCCGGCTGGAACGCCGAAGACGCACTTGGCGGGATTGAGTTTCATCTGATACCTCCGGAGATTCTGAAACGTTTCTTCCAAATCCTCTAGGAGATTTGCCTTCTTTTTCGACATTACCGCGATGTCGTCTACATAGACGTGAACATTGCGGCCGATCTGTTCGTGCAGGCAATTTTGCATACAGCGCTGGTATGTTGCCCCTGCATTCTTCAGGCCAAAAGGCATCGTAATGTAGCAGAAAGTCCCGTATGGAGTGGTGAAAGATGTTTTCAGCTGATCTGACTCTCTCATCTTGATTTGGTGGTATCCTGAGTAGGCGTCCAGAAAACAAGCTCGGAGCCTGCTGTGGAGTCTACGACTTGGTCAATTCTTGGCAGCGCAAAGGGATCCTTTGGGCAGCACTTGTTAACACCGGTATAGTCAATACACATCCTCAGCTCTTTATTCTTCTTTGGAACAAGTACAGGATTTGCCACCCAATCAGTGTGTACAACTTCTTTTATGAAATTGGCGGCCTTCAGCCTATTTATCTCCTTTCCTATAGCCTTGCGTCTCTCATCTCCAAAGTGTCTTGTTGCTTGCTTCACCGGCTTGGATCCTTTTATGACGTTGAGCGAGTGCTCGGCAAGTTCCCTCGGTACACCAGGCATGTCGGAAGGCGACCATGCAAAGATGTCACGATTCTCACGGAGGAACTCGACGAGCGCGCCTTCCTATTTGCTGTCAAGGTTGGAGCCGATGACGACTTGCTTAGACTTGTCACCTGGGACGAGGTCCGCCTTTTTGGTGTCTTCTGAAGCTTCAAAGGTCTTCTTGACATCAATCTTTGGCCTTGGCATGGAGTTGTCTGAATCCGCTCCGAGCAGCGCGAGTTCTTCCTTGTGGATGACGGCTTCTGCGAAGGTGGCCATGCCACGCTCGCACTCCTTGGCTTTCTTGAAGTTGCCGGAAATCGTGATGGTTCCGTTTTCCCCCGGCATTTTAAGCTTGCTGTATATGTAGCACGGCCTTGCCATGAACTTGGCGAAAGCCGGTCGTCCGAAGATTGCATGATAGGCGCTTTTGAAGGGGACAACTTCAAACCGGAGAAACTCTGAGCGGTAGTTCTCTTTTGGTCTGAAAGTTACCTTCAGCCTGATGCTCCCCGTTGACTTTGCTTGCCTGCCGGGCACTATGCCATGAAAAGTGAGGTTGCTGTGGTCCAGCTGATCCTCTGATAGGTTCATGCGGCTTAGTGTGTCATAGTACAGGATGTTGAGGCTGCTGCCGCCATCCATAAGTACCTTTGTGAGTCTGAAGTTGTCGACAATGGGATCGACGACATGGGCGTACTTGCCTGGGTGAGGAACGTGGTCAGGGTGGTCGGACCGGTCCCAAGTGATCGTTGCTTCCGACCAGTTCAAGTACTGAGTGACGTCCGGCATTGTCGCGTTGAGCTCGCGCATTTCCGCCTTAGCCGAAGGCGTGCCGACAAAGCACACAAGAGATTCTTTGACCTTCGGATACAGCTTCTTTTTCTTGGCGGCTACGTCGTCTTCGCTTGAGATAGACATGTCGTCGTCATCCTCATCCTCCTTGTTGTCTTTCTTGTCGTTCTTCTTTGACTTCTTTGACTTCCAGCCGACCGTGGGGTCCTTTTTGAAGTCGTCCATGAAACGGCACTCGCCAAGCATATGGTTGACCTTGCCCAGTGAGGCGTGGATGGGACATGGCAAAAGCTTTGCCTGTTCATAAGTGATTCGTGCCGCCTTAGGCCCTGAGCCGGCTTCGCGACTGTCTTTCTTATTCTTCCACTTCTTTTTGTCGGCGTTCCCTTGGAATGCTGCGGCTACCTCATTGGAAGGTCCGGCTTTGTCATCTGTCGCCTGCTTGCGTTTGTTGTTCCGCTTTGGTATGATGTTGACGTCTGGGTCATCGTCCCGAGCGTCGTCATCCGCCGCCGCGTATTGGGCGGCCAGGTTGAGCATCTCACCAAGGTCCGTGATTTGCTCGCGGACGAGCCTATGACGGAGCAAAGACTTCTTCTGTAGGCTCGTGTAGAAGGCGTGGATAGCCTGTGCGTCCGAAACACCATGACAGTTGGCTTTTTCGGATATCCAACGGCTGACAAAATATGTCATGGTTTCGTCCGGCTTTTGGATACAGCGTTGCAAATCCGTGTAGGTATTTGGACGCTTGTATGTTCCTTGGAAGTGCTGGGAGAAAACCTTTTCCATGTCGTACCAGCTATGGATGGACTTTTCAGGAAGGTTGTCGATCCAAGCTCTTGCCGTGCCTTCCAACATGAGAGGTAGGTAGCGGACGGCAATATAGCTGCTCCCGCCGGCAATTTCTATGGCCATGGCATAATCGGATAGCCATGAGTCCGGCTTAACGAGGCCGTTATACCTAGAACAGTTTTTTGACACTGATGTCATGTCCTTAGGGAACGGCTCTCTGCGGATGGCGTCACCGAAGCACTTTGGTCCAGAGTATAGCGGCTCCTTTCCTCTTGCTATGTCTTGTAGGCGGTGTCGTGCGTCTTTTGGATCGAGCTGTCGTGCGCCTCTGTTTGCGTCTGGCTCGTCCTGCGCTGCCCGGCTTATGCTGCGCCTGGACCCTTCTGCCTCCTCTCTCTTCTTGCTGCCGGTGCTACGCTGTGGAGACCGGCTTCGACCTCTCCTGGGAGGGTTGTTGCCGACATCTTTTCTAGGCGGTGGCCTGTTGTTCCGGCTACCGCCGTTGTTGCGTCTTTGCTGGGATGGAGGTGGCAGGTCTCCTCTGCTTCATGTCCTTGAATTCTCGTCCCGCCTTGGCTTTGGCGGTGGCGTCTTCTTTGGAGGTGGTGTTGCCTTCCTTTTGTCGCCATGGCTACTGGAGCCAGACGGGCCATCGGGGTCGGCGCAGGGTGCAGCTTTGCACTTTCCCGACTTAGACTCTAGGTCTCCCCCACGAGCGTCCGCCATGTGGCCGTAGGAATCAGCGCGAGCTTGTTGTTCTAGGGCCTTGCTCACGAAGTGTCTTTCATTGGCCAGCTTCTCTTCCGCCGTGTAAGTGTTGTCGTCCAGGGTATCTAGCGCGGCGGCCGCGTTGAGGACAGGGGTGCAGAAGACAACATCTCCCCTTCTGTCCACGCGCTGTGGTGTCGTACGCCAGTCGAACCCTAGATCTTGAGCCGCTGTCATCGCTTGCGTTGGCGGCTCTTTTCCACGGCGGTTTCTTGATGACCTTTTCTCCTCGAAGAGTTGCCGGCTTGTTTTGGCCGACATCTTCTCCTGTTCTTTCTCGTTCTTCTTCGCAAGGCTCTCAACTTGCTCCTCTCTTTTTCGCAGGAAGTCAGAGTGCTTAAGCATGTTAAGCCTAAGTTCTTCCACTTCGTCAAGTGGGGTGTCTTTATTCACCGGAGTATTCATGATCTCGTCTACTTCTTTGATGACGGAGAGCAAATCCGTGGGTTTGCTGCTGCCGCCTTTCTCGAGGCCAGTTTTCTTCTTTGCGCGCACCTTGTCGGAACTTTCAATGAGTTGGCTGGCAGTGGTGTCGTCGGCATCTTCCGCCGGCTTGTTTTGCGCCTCCGAAGTAACTGGGGTTGTCTCGTGACCGACAACAACCATCATAGCCAGCTTGTCAGGCATGTCAGTATCGGCTGTGCCCTCTGAAGGAGCCGGATTACCACTGGAAAAGCGGGTTTTGATCTTCTCTTCGAAGAGACTAGCATCATCATCAGAGTCAGAGTCTACGTTTACTTGAACGGTAGATCTGGATCCGGAATCTGACATCGCATCCTCCTGTAGAGCAGGGAGGATTGACTCAGGATCGTTGTTTTTCGGCTGGGAGTCTGATCCCAGTCCGACAACTCCGACGAAGTGGAAATCAGATTCGGCCGACTCCTGGGAGAAGGCGGATTCAGATCCATCTTGTCGGTCGACTGCTTGGTCGAAGGGTACGTGGGTGGGGTTGTAGAAACGCGGTAGGCCGTACGCCTCTGGCGTGTACCCGATGAAGACGTCGATCCCTCCGATCGGTACGATTGCGCATCCGATAAGGTAGTCGTCCGCCGGGAGCCAGGACTCATCCGAGTTGACGTAGCTGTGGCCGCCATACCTTGTGACGCGACCGACGGCGATCTGCTTGCCCACGCCGCCAAGTGGTCCCGCCTGGAACGTGACGCCAGGAACCTTATGCCCCACGGTGGGCGCCAACTGTCGTGGTATCGGCATAGTTGATAGGAGACGGGGGTCCTCTAGCCTACGTATGGATTGTGGGGAAGAAGGTTGGTGTCGTCAAGGACGGGATTGAACACGGCGAGTTTACCCAGCTTCGGATCCCACGGCGGTGGCGAGATCCTACGTGCTGCTATAATTCACTATGAGGCAATAGCCGTGAACAGGTTACAATGTGTATGATGCCTATTGAAGCGTCTGCCCTAAAGGCTCCCTGGTGGCCGGCTTATATAGGCGGCCAGACCCCAGGGTACAAGGTAAGTACTTGTCCGGCAAGTAAACAGAGTCCTAGACCTAGCCGGCTTAGTTGCCGCCTTCCGTCTTGGGCTTGGTAGCTTGATGGGCTTCGGCCTTCCGCCTTCCTTGTACCGTCCGCCTACTTCCTTATACGTCAGCTATCTGGGCCGCCCGGCAGGCTTCGGCCTTACCACCCTTGGGCCACCCTGGACTAGCCGGATTGATCCATGTTGGTTATACCCCTAGTTGATATATCCCCAACATCAAGTAGCTTGATTTGAGCTCTTGTCATTGGTCCAATCCTCACACCTTTAGTTGTGTTTTGTACAACAACATCATTAATAGGAGAAGATGGTAAAGAACTAGGGATGTCCTCATCATCTTCCCCCCTTGAAAAGGCGTCGACCTCGACGCGTCAAGGTCTTCTCCAGCAAATGGCGTCAAATCAGCAACATTAAACGTATTGTTCACACCAAACTCAGATGTAGGAAGATCTATCTTGTATGCATTATTATCTATCTTGGCAAGAACTTTGAAAGGATCATCACCACGTGGCATCAATTTAGACTTGCGCTGAACCGGAAATCTGTCCTTGCGAAAGTGCAGCCAAACCATATCGTCGGGCTGAAAAATCACCTCCTTTCTTTTCTTGTTAACACGATCAACATTGCACTTTCCTTTCTTCTCAATGGCCTCTTTAGTCTTCTCATGTATCTTACTCACGAAATCTGCTCGCTTTGATGCATCGATGTTGACACGTTCTTGAATTGGAAGCGGCAGAAAATCAAGCGGTGTAATGGGTTTAAAACCATACACCACCTCAAACGGACACAATTACGTGGTGGAGTGTACAACCCTGTTATACAAACTGCACATGCGGCAAGCACTCTTCCCACACGCGCAGATTTTTCTTGATCATTGTCCGCAGCCACGCCGAAAGTGTGCGGCTCACCACCTCCGTTTGGCAATCAGTTTAGTGATGACAAGTTGTACTAAACAGCAGCTTCGTCCCCAGCTTTCCCCAAAGTGTCTTTCAAAAGTAGCTCAACAACTAATAGGGCTCGCTTGGATTGTCAGCCTCCGTCCGCTAGAAACTGTGCATTTGGAGATTTACACACAAACCAAGAACACATCTGTTTTTGCTCCATGCCCTACTTAATGCATAAAAATAGCAGCCCCACGCGTGCATGCAACCATTGAGAGAAGATCATTTAATGGGAGTTTCTCGCATGCATCAATTAAACTAGTAACCCAAAGGATTTAAGTAAGGATGCAACCAATAGCTAAATCACACGTTGCTCCATGAGTATATTAAATGACTATTAAATTAAAAGCATTGTGCATGCATATACTCTTTTGCGGAAAAATACTACACCTCAAACGTCCACTATGGACGGAGGGAGTATTTCACCGGCCACTCAACATCCGTTGGTAATGAAGGATGATTATGATGGTGATGACGAGGAGTAGTCCTAACTCCAGTGGCAGGGTATGGAGTTTATCATCGAGGCGTTCTTGGCTCCACCGCCCCATGCATGGCCAACACCTGCACTGTCATCCGTCGACGAGCCTCTTCCATAACTGCAGCTTCGCCAACTGCCCAACTGTCGTCGAGCACAAATATCTACACGGGCAGGGTCTTGCCTACAGTGGAAGTGCTCGACATGTCGTCCTACTTATATGGTTTAGTTACTTTTAAAACATTAAGTTTAGTTTGAATGAAATTTCTATAAAACCTACTCCATATATTTTCATGTTTGAATCTTGTTTTTAAAAACTATTGACGGGGACAGTATAGAGCGGCGGCCCTAATAGTCTGCAGCGTGTTACGTCTTTTGGTTTGTGGTGAGTGGAGACGCTCTTAAGGAACGTCATGTAGGTGAACTTTCAATTGGTCCAGATCCAGTCAACTGTTTGTAATAGTCGCATAATAAATCTGCCCAAAAATTCATCAAAGTCTTCCTTTCTTCCTCCAAGGCGACCAACCCCTGTCATCCACATTGCGCCATGTTAGAATAGAATACGTATGAGTTTGTATTAGACTATGACTTTGAGACCTTTTCGACGTCAAGTTTATCTACCCTTGTACTACTATATATACCTAATCAGCTCATAACAATACAACAATAAATACTTAGGATTCCATAATTTCTACACGCCAAATTCCAGGAGGTAAAGTATTTGCAAGACTACAACCATCCATTTCCTGTTCGCAGCTGGTTTAGACGGTCAATTCAAACAAGTTAAACATCATTATTGCTTTTATAATAACTAGCAAAATGCCCATGCGTTGCAACGGGTATAAAATAAATTACTGTTCCATCACCAAAACAATATATAATTACAACGGCCTGAACATCTTAGTTTTAACTTCGATTTCTCTTTTATATCATTTGAGTTTTATTACAATTTTACTTCATATTTTGTTTATATACTTGTTTCACTATATACTACATACACTAAATTTGTCGTAGATGCTTTCTAATCATCAGCTAGATTTCACCTCACGTAAGATTTATGTGCACATTTATTTTACCCTTGAGTGAAATGTATAAATATTTAATTTACACAGTTACACTGCATGGCCAATTATATCCAACCTAAACCTATGATACATAGAATGATTGACATCTAATATTATTTTGCAAATTTATGTTGACCTACAACATATCATTGTGCCTCCAACAGATCATTGACACTTGCTTTAGGATGTGCTTATTTTTCATCACTATAGATGGTGGGAATGAAATATTCACCTGCAAATGTGAACTCAACACAACTCATTTCCTCCTTTACAGTAAAAATAGTATATGTAAATGATATAAACCTCAATGCACCCGATACAGATACCATATGCTGCCACCACCACTTTCCAAGCCGCCACCATCAAACCTTCAAACCTGGTCAAATATGAACACAAATTGATCGCCCTAATTTAGGGATCATCACAGATGAAATGTCCTGCCGCCAATCCAAATCGTTTGATTTGTAAGAACACACCATGGACCAGGATACAGGAATACCTGGCCTAGCCAATCCATGGCATAATCTGCCACATGTGTAATGTTGACCGCAGACCAGTCGGGTGGAAGAACAAATATCTTCATTTATCCACCGCCGGTCGCTGCAGCATCTCATCGTCGGCCACATCGTCACCGCGAGAACCGCTGGGCCGTGAATTTCGTGGTGCTTCCAGCAAGGTGCAGAGCCAGACAACAAGCAGTCCAATCGCTCTAGCATGCCACACGATTGGA
This sequence comes from Poa annua, assembly GCA_026929855.1. Taxonomy (NCBI): domain Eukaryota; kingdom Viridiplantae; phylum Streptophyta; class Magnoliopsida; order Poales; family Poaceae; genus Poa; species Poa annua. The sequence continues at coordinate 71,816,570 of CM049432.1, read as the reverse complement.
TCTGGACAACAGTGCTACGTCCTCCATTCATCATGTGCTTGAAGAGGATGAAGGCTCTGCCCAACAACGTAACATCTCTGATTCAGATCCGCCATCAGTTCTCGAATCTCTCCTTGCGTCTTGCCTCCGTTGCCTTCTTGCTACCGCCTCAAGTCTCTCCGACCACACACCATGAATCTAGCTGGGATCTGGCGCCGCCGGCGGTCGTCCGACAGCAGCGAGAGAAGGAAAAACGAGGGAGACTCGGTGGTGCGCTCACGAACGCCTCCCGTGTCAGTGTGTGTGATTACCATCTGGTGGAGATGTTCGGCGATGGCCTTGTTGCAGATGAAGTCCGCGAGTACATTCGGTCGGTACTTTCCGTCCATACATACTTCTCCTCCCCCGCCATGGGTGAATCCAACGACCACTTCGGGGAATCCACCAGCAGCGATGGCTTGCGCAAAGCCCTCACCCAGACGTTTGCTCCTCTCGCGACGGTGGTGGCGGTATCGCGTCTCCAGTTGCTCCCGGCGTCGGCAACCACTTCGGGAGTCGCCACGACACAGTCTTTGGACCCCGCGGGCGTCAGCTCTGGGCCGACGGCGACATCGTCTTCTCTCTCCCTCAAAGGCCTCCTCGCGGGGACACTCACCGCGCATGTGCGGTTCTGTTCTGTCGCAGGGGGAGTCGACACAGACGACCTCCGACAGTAAGGAGGCGGCGGGGTGGGGGTGCCAGCACGGGTGCGGAGAGGGGCGCCGTGACTCTTGGGGAGGCAGGCGGCGCCCCACCGTTGGAGCCTGGACATGAGATGGGCCGGGCGCGGCTGCTGCGGCGAGCGGTCGCCGCAGCCCGGGAGGAGGTGGGAGGCGCGGCTCCTCGCCTCGCGGCGTTTGTCCTCAGCGAAGACCGCGGAGAGGGTGCGGCCGGCCGGGGAGGAGTACGGCGAGGCGGTCGGGGACGCGGGCGCAGGGTTGGACGGGGACGGGGATGCGGTGTCGCGGTCTTTCTTTTCCACGGAAACACGGAACCGGTACGTCTGACTTAGCGGTGGCAGGTGGTGTAATATTTTCTAAGTGTAAGGGTAAAATCGGAAACAAAAATAATGTATCATCCTCACCTCAAGCCGTATTATATAATATATAGAGAAGAGATAGAGACAGAGATAGATAGAGATCATATAGGATAGGTAGGGTGTCAGAGCGGCGCCTCCGGCCCGCTTCTTCCAAAAATACGCTTAGCCAGTTCGTTTTTCCTCCGTCCGATCTACGTGATTCTGAACCAAAAGTTGCTTATATGGGTTTAAGCGGGATCGCCGCCTGAAATCCTAAGGACAGCCTACAGGACAGGAGCCTGATAGTATACGAAGAAAATGACTTGCACACCAGAAGCTTTGCCCCGATGGATTGTGTACAGTTTAGGGTAGTTGTTGATTGGCGAGCTAAAAAGCTAGCGAAACCCTCCTACCCGCGTAGACGTAGAACAGTTTCCAATTTCATTAGCTTTGCTGTTGAGCACGTCGCACCCGATCGAGAAAACAGATTACCTCACCGCCTACGTACAGACGTACAGTTATGCGAATGGTGCCCATGTATGTGAGTTGTGACGAACGTTCATCACCTTCGTTCATGTGATGGTGAAATGATGAAATCTACGGGCTGAGGCTGAGGCTGAGGCCTGCGCAGGCGTACGCTGCTGCATTCAGTCGGCGTCGCTGGCAACTTCATTTTGGAACGTGGAATCGGTGGAACACATGCATCGCGCAGAAGTATGATATTTCTTAACAAAATCAAGGGAGCATCGAAACGTTCCCGATCGAGTAAGAAATATCCCCTCTCGATAATATGTATATTAGACGGGTCGTTGGCAAGCTTTGTAAGTAGGACTTGTGTACGTGATCAGCTTTGTTTGTGGAACAGAAAAAACCGACAAATCGGGCGATTGTCTTCAAAACATACATACAAAGAGAAATATTAGACGGGGTTCTCTGTCTCTACTGCCCTTCTGTTGTCACTCTCACTGCCAGTCCACCCGGAGCATTCAACTGGTGTGCATGTCTATGGCATGGCAGGAACGTTGCACAGAAACTGATAGATGTGGCTAGCTGGACCCGGCCAGGGTCAAGCTGGGCATGATAGCTGTGCCCCAGAGCCATCTGACAGGCACTAGCAGCAGCTCCTTTCGTGTATCTGTGGCAGATCGGCCGGTCCTTGACCGCCCCATACATGCATGCACGGTCCATGCGGCGCACGCGCGACCCGTAGTCACGCCCTGCCGTAGGATTGACGCGCCATCCATCACTCCGATTCCGCAGGACGATAGACCGATACACGCTGGAAAAAAGTTCATTTTTCATAGAGGTTCGACGAACTAAATCTGAAACTCAATAATTCTGGTCTAAATTGAATTCTATACCTATTTACCATGTTGAAAAAAACATCATAACCCGATATTTAAGTTACTCTCACCAATGTTGGGACCCATATCTCATACACGTGTCTTTTTCCTAATTTCGTCCTCTTACATGTGCATGACCGCCCTCCTTGATCTTCTCAGGCTGCTAATCTGTGACCTCTCTGCCAATCTAGAAACCTGCATCCTTTATGTTTTGCGTTAGCCTGGACAAATCTGGGCGATGTCGCCGGTTTTGAGCCCCCTCTAACGCCTGCCTTTGAGCTCACTTGCCACCATGGAATTCGACGCGTTTTCCGCTCCCACTGGACTGAGCGCCGCTCTTTGGCGCACCGTGGGTAAAGGGCGACAACGACCAAGCAACTCACGACAATGGTGGGTACAACTTGCGCGAGCAGCTAGGCTTGGGAATGCTCAAACATGGAAAGCAGCACCCGCCACTTATGGAGGACCCAGGGAAGGCAAGGAGCCGGTGGATGACGATTAGGACGGGACGGTGCAGTATAACGATGCAACGACGACAACAGACCGAAGAAGAAGAAGAAAACATAGCGAGGACAACCTCCCGCTTTGATTCCTTTGACACACATACTCTGAGAAGCAAGGCGAATCTGTTGGACATGGCGGTATTGCTCAGTGAGGCCAACATTGACAGGGAGAAGCACGATGTGGGGAAGAAGACATATCTCCCATTTAGTCAGCATAAGTAGAGAAAATTGCAGCTAACACCACACTTTATGGCACTTGTTGCACAAAACACATAAATTAAACCTCTTTTGCAGTACACAACACATTTTTATCTAGTTATTTGCACTCAACCCAAAAACATGATTAAACTTGATTTTCGATCATTTATTTGCAGCTAACACGAGGTTTTGTGGCACTTTTTCATATAACACAAAATAAAATTGTTTTTGTGCAACATGACACAATTTATTTCTAATATGTTGCACATATCCCAAATAAAACGATTAATGTCGATATTTGGATACGTACTCGCAGCTAATCCCATGCGTTGTGGCAAATATTTTATCAAGCACATATATCTATTTTTAATTTAATTAACATCCTAATTTTTGTCTAACTAATTACAGCTACCTCAAATCAATCGATTAACCTTATTAACGTACTCTAGCTCTCTCAGCGACACACCCTGATGTAGCAAAAAATATGATGTCTTATAATGAGAACTTAGAATTTATTTCCATGGTGTTACTTGTAAAAATTAACCCAAAACCAGATTAATCGATATACTTGAGCTAGATGCAACTAATTAGGTAGAAACATGTGGTCGGCTGCAAAGCAGGTTTTATTTATGTGTTTTAATTTGCGCAACGAGTGCCACAAAGGGTGGTGTTTGCTTCAATTTTCTTGCATAAGTAGGAATTTATTATTTATTTTCTCAAACTCTCTCTCTCTAAAACGGGTGCAGTGGTTTGTTTAATTTAGACCATGATTACTGATTTTAAGGTTTAGTCAACTAGGATTTTGACAGTAGGGGTTTATTTCACGAAACCTCTACAGCTTCAGCTTCTCTTACGCGCATCCGGCACATGCGATGTCATGTCAATGTTGTGTGATAGAGAGAGATGAGGGGAAAATCAAATGATATAAATGAGAAGTTTGTCATGTCAATGTAGTGTGACTGATATGGTCGTCCTTCTAGGCTTCTAGCCCATCAGCTACTCGAGAGTTAGGCCCATAGATTTACCCCCCAACCCCAATGGTTAACCTTGTCTATATACCGAGAAAAATACACATAAGCCGTCTACTCCGCACACAATACAAGAAACAAACAATATATGTGGTTTTAATTTTAAAAAAAACAATCAGATTCCTCGTGCAGGTTTTGTGGTATTGCCGTATTGGATAAATTGTATATGGTGATCCATCCAATCAGCCCATGTCTAGTTATATCCATTGCAATCCAGGTCCAAAGTGACTATAGAATCAGATTCTAGATTTATGTGTGTTAATCTATGCGTCGTCTTTCATCGTTCGCAAGGAAAACATAAGATTTATGCACACAATATAATATATCCCATTATGCACAGTCATAACTGCGAGAACTCTCTATTGACTTACTCGTAAACGACATAGTTTTGTACTGTAAAAGCACCCCATGTCATTATTCGTTAGATTTAGAAGTTCTAATATATTTTAGAAGGTTCTATAGACATTTAAGGATATATAGCACGGCCAATGGCACAAATAGACACATAAAAATAGTGAGGAGCTAGCATTAATCATTACTGAGATGAAACTCCCGCGTTGGTTATTGGGCTAAAATATATTGTAAAATACTTTTTTCTCAAAAACGCCAAGCTACAAAAAATGATGAGATAGTACAAGTTTAGCACAAGGAATATACTTTTATTGGTAAATATTAGAACTATATATGATACAAATAAACATGACTAGATTTTCAATCATGCTAGTTATATCTAGAAAATATGTATAAGTCTTTATCGATCATTAAAATGACATACATCTACCGAACAACATAAGATGTGATTAATTAAAAAAGTTTACTACAAAGCAAATCAAAATACATAGAGTTTGTTCTCCATCTAGTCTCATGTTCTCATACTGTCTTTTAATAACAACTAGCGGGTTCCTACTGCAGCAAAGCCCAAAGAAAGAACAGAGGGAGAAAATCAAATGAAATAATATGAGAAGGTTGTCATGTCAATGTTGTGTGACCAATATAGTCTTTCTAGCCTATCTAACTGAGAATTAATATATGCCAACTGACATAGGTAGCTCGGCTTGGGAATGCTCGGAGATGGAGGGAAGCACCCACAGCTTATAGAGGACTTAGCAAAGGTAAGGAGTGGGAGGAGGAGGATTAGGACGAGATGGTGCATCGGAACTACGCGACGCCGACACACCAGACCGAAGACGAAAAAAACAGAATGAGTCTCGTGCTGACGACCCCCCCCCCCCCCCCCCCCCACTACGATTCATTCAGCATACACATTTAGGGAAACGACGTGAGGTGTGACATGGCAGCAGGGCTCGGTGTGGTCTACATTGACTTAGAGGAGGACGAACTGAGGATGAAGATGTATCTCACACCTAGACCCACTTAAGCAGCGGAAGTACAAATTTATGATCATAATATAGTTTTCACTATAAAACGGGTGCATCGTTCAATTCAGACCGGCTTTACTGAATTCAAGGTACAATCAACTAGAATTTCGACATTGGTATGTTTCTTCAAACCTCTAGGAGTTAAGGAGTAAGAGGAGGTAAGGAGTGTGTCCTAGGGAAGGTAAGGGGGATTAGGACGAGACAGTGCAGCAGAACAACGCAACGGCGGCATAAAACTGAAGACAATGAAAACATACTCAGGACACATGCCGACGACCTCTCACTTTGATTCCTTCATCATACACATTTGGCGAATAGACGCGAAGTTATTGGACATGACAGCAGGGCTCAAAGGTGTGGTCTCCATTGACTGGGAGCTAGGGGGATGAAGTGGGGAAGAATATATCTCACATATGGACCCAGTTAATCAACGGAAGTATAAGTTTTTTATTTTAATATTTTTTCACTGTACAACGAGTGTGTCCTAGGGAAGGTAAGGAGGATTCGGACGAGACAGTGCAGCAGAACGACATGACGACGACATCAGACGGAAGTCGAAGTAAACAGAGTGAAAGACTCGTGGCGAGAACCTCCCGTTTCGAGTCATTCAGGGTACATATTTAGGGAATCGACACCAATTTGTTGGAAATGGCAGCAGTGCTCGGTGTGCTCTACATTGACTGGGAGGACGAAGTGGGGAAGAAGATATATCTCACACGTGGACCCACTTATTCGGCGAAAGTATAAATTTTTGATTTTAATATATTTTTCATCATAGAACGGGTGCATGGTTTAATTTAGACCGGCTTTACTTAATTCAAGGTACAATCTAATCTAATAATCGAATTTTGGGTTTGGTTCGTCAAACCTCTATAAGTTCAGTTCAGTGTTGTAACTGGACTTTGACGTCCTACACGTTTTGTAAAACAGGCAGCCGGCTCATGCGGCATGTGTCGACGTCGGCATCCGGGCGTGGCGGCAAGCAGCAGGCCAAATGCTCTGCCATTGCTTCGCCTCGTAGGCCGGGAGACTGTGACACAATCGTCGCGTCACCCTTGTTTACTCTCTTGTGCGGGTGCGTCACATCACTTGGCGCAGCTGGCGTACGCTCCATCTCCATGGCCAGAGTAAATTCGGTTCCGGCGGTCCGGCCGGCTGGCCGTTAATGGAGTCGATGCAGCGTGAAGCACGGGCACTGTGGCAGCGGCGCCTCTCCCTCCCTGTTTGTCCCCCCTGCGTGAAGCCTGGCTCGTACGCACCACGGCGCTGCGCAGGTGGGCGTCGCCTAGGGATGGCACCCGCAGGGTATGGGTAAGGGTGGAGCCACCCCATACCCTTACCCGTCGCTCTCAGCCTTACCCGTCACCCGTACCCATACCCTTGTGCGGGTATAACTTTTTCCCATACCCTTCACCCGACAGGGTAAAGGGTTACCCGCGGGTAAAAATACCCTCTTTTGCAACATAATAGATTGAGTAGAAAATTGTTGTTAAGAACACCGTATAAACATATACCTTTAATCAACAACATATTTTAAACCACAACATAGAATTGAATGGCAAAACATTGTCGAAAGCAACACATTGTAAACAACATCACATATACTTATAAACAACAACACTTACAGATAAGCAACACATGTAAACAACATCACTTACGCATAAACAACAACACATTTTAATGATAAATGACAACACTTAGTCATAAAACAACAACACATAGTCGTACATTTTAAGTTCACAAACTCATGACAAAGTGCATAGTAATTTTGACATACACAGAGCCATAAAATAATCATTACAATAGTTATTAGGAGGGTACATGGGTATACGGGTATGGGTTATATGAACCCATACCCGTACCCTCTCCACCCGATGGGTCTAAGATTTTCCCATTTATATACCCATGGGTATTTTGTTTCCCCAAACCCTTACCTCAACAGGGTTTTTACCCGCAGGGTACGCGGGTAATGGGTACCCATTGCCATCCCTAGCGTCGCCAAGGCACTGCTCACCGTGACGCGCGTGCAGCAGCATCGCATAAATACCATCCGTGGCCCGGACGCGGATATGAATAGCTATCGTGGGTAGATTTTCGGTGTCGTCCACCATCTATTGGAGTACAAGAATCGATACGAGAATCAGGCGCCGCGTAGTTGGAGTGTTGGACTACTCTCCATGCTATGATGCTAATTAATCCAGGGCGCTAGACACAAGGAGGCAGACGAAATGCTACAATTGGAATGAATCTGGGCGGTGTCAGGGCGACCCATCATCGGCACCACCTAAACAGCGAAACAGGGGACAAAAGGGACTAGCAGCTGAAGCTGTAGAGCTTCTGGCACCAACCCTCGACACTTTTCCCTCTTCCTCCGCTGCGTGCCACGGCAAAACGAGCGTGAGCGAGTAATGGCATTCACTCACCCGGCGCGGAAAACTAGGCCGCCGCTGATCGACAACAGGGAAGGCATGAAAAGAGAAGAGCCAAGACGAGACGAGAGCACAATGCAGACATGCAGTGCGAGACTTTTTCGGCCTCTCTCTCCCAGCACTGAAAAGCGCCTTAACTTTCTCCTGGTACGTTTTCGTTTGGTCCGAAATCACGATCAGATCAGGGTCAGCTATCCAGGCGAGGCCCCCTCACCCTGTTTCTGTGTGCGAGATCATCATCATCATTCAACCCAGCAAGCGCGAGAGCAGCAGCCAACTTGGGAGAGAAAGAGAGAGGACGGACGGAGCATCATTGCAGTGCAGTGGAACAGAGTTATTCCCTGCCATCCATGGCTGAACATGATTCCAGCCACGCTCAACCAGCCCTTCACATGTTGCTACTTAGCTGAACTGAACCAGCGAGGGAGGGTGCAGATTCAGATGGTTAGCATCTCTGCGTCAAATCACATCAATTCCTTAGCTGGGGAGGGCGAAGTTTTGCATCTGACTTTCGGTTACACACTGGAATTATCCACCGGCCTGCCTGCCTAGGTCTATGATTAGATGGTAATCATTTGATATCCACGCAGTAATCAACGTGTAGACTAATCGTCTCTAGGGCTACTATTATTCGTCTCAAAAGCTGCATCATCTAACCTCTATGATGATAGAGTTTTGTCTCAACAACACTTGTCATGTCAAATTATGGAGTTACACGTGATCGAATAATTCAAGAGTAATAGTTCTAGATTATTAAAATTTGGCGTTTTCTATAACGCAATAATTTTCACACGTACTTTGGGCACATGAAAACTTGGTGACTTAGAAACATAGAATAATTGGGGTATCTTTGGATGGCAAGGTTGAAATATACAAAAATAGAAAATACCTAGAAATTTCACATGGTTGCCAGTGCAAAATAAAGTGTTTTAAAACACAGAAAACTACAAGAATAGTCGTATGGATGAAACGCAGGAAAGACACAGGAAAAGTGCCTCCATCCTATGCACTTGAGTAGAAAAGAGGCTGAATTGGATGTTTAAATCTGAGGCAAAGGAATCTAGTTTATAGGATTTTGGTAGCATCATTCCTTTGGACCAAAGGAAATTCATAAGAAAAATTCATAAGGATTAGAATCTTATGAAAATTCTTTAAAATTCCTACAATCCAAACAGATCCTTGAACTATGTGTTATTACTGATTGATTAGCTCAGACTGAGTTCAGGGACAGTTAACACAGAGCTACACTGTTCATGATACGCACAATCATAATAAAACGAAAACTAAAAAGGCACAATATAAATACGGGGAAACACATAAAGTCTCTAAGATGATAGAGAGCCGATTCATAGACTATGTTGTTACTCACATCCTTTCCAAACGTGTACATACTTTGTAACTGTTGTGTTCTTTCTTAAAGTTTTGAAGCTAACTCTGAAGAGGTTGAGTGGTATGTAATGTTGGATCTGTTTTTCTTCATTAAACTTAACAAACAAACTATCTCACTGAAATTTATATGAAATAAATCTACTTGTTAGGTATAAAGAAACACATTTTAAAACTTTGACTTAATGACATACCGATCACTTGCTGTCTCGCGCAGATCGGCGACAACATGGAGCTCGGAGTAGCGATGGCGGAGCAGCAAGGTCTATGGGGAGCGGGCAAGACAGAGCTGGAGCTACTTCTGCTACAGGTGAGGGATAGGTGAGAGATGAACTTGTGGGTGACCGAAGATGCTAGGGTATGGGAGAGGTAGCAATACATTGCTAAGCGGGTCAGCTGGATGTGGGGATGAGCGACCCTTGATCGAGCTGGGAGGGGAAGGGACAAGAAGGTCACACACACATTGTCGAGAATTTCTTGGAGGAGGTAAGCATGCGGCAAGGCGAGGGTCGTGAGTACAACGTCGAAGCAATTGGGGGAGAAATATATGCATGCTTTTGGAGATGTTACCCGGACATATTCCAAAATACACAACAAAATTCAAATTGTGATCTAACATTAATCAATAGTTTGTACAAATTTATGAAAAGCAATTTATAAAGCTTTTGGAGAGTTTAGAGACTGATGTACGGTGTTGTCAGATTAAAGCGCGCATGGAGCCTACTTCTTAATTGGTAGCACTAATGACAAAGCTCGCCCCCGCACATCGCTGCCGTACATACACATATACCATATCCAAAACCAAAATCCGCTCCTCCATCAAGTGCGGAAATCAAATCCAGTCCCCACTCGGATGATGAGTTTTAATACAACTGCTTTCTTAATACAAAGCCATGGACAGAAGCAAGAGGAGGTAGTAGTAGTACCCGGGCTCAATCAAGGGTAGGCAAGGAGGAGACACATGCAACAACTTGCCACTCCCAGTGCCAATCTCCATCTCGTATCTCCACATCTACATCGTCGGCCTCGTCGTCGTCGTACGGGCCCAGACCAGTACAACTCCTCGATCATCATCGATCGCAATAAAAAGAAAGATCTCCTCCACGCTAACTAACCCTCTCTTCACCGGTCACGAAGAAGATCTCGTCGGCGGGTTAAGACGACCGTAATCCACGATCGACGGTGGCCATGCCGTGATCTTTCTTTAATTAATGGCTGGCTAGCTAGCCTACGACGGGCGGTCAGCTCCGGGGAGGTACGGTTGTTGGTCTCCTCCTCCTCCTCCTCCCGATTGATCAAATCGATCGGTTTTTTATTCTTGGCGTTGCATCATGCGGAGTGGTTAGCGTAGCTAAGCTAGAAATCCAGGGCTACTGTTAGTGTTAGTACACACTACTGGAAAGAAAGAAAGAGAGGCCTTTCTCTCTCTCTCTCTCTCTCTAGGGTGGATATGAGCTTTCTCATCTTGTCCCCGTCTTTTTGGAGGCTTTCCGATGGTTTTTGTACGAGAAAAAGACGTCTTTGGCAGTTTGATGAGTTTCGGTTGAGGCCGGTGGAGCTACAGATTCGGAGGCCGGTTCTTTAGTCAAGGTCGCCGGAAAACGTGGTCGCCGGCCGGCCCGCCGCCGGTGGCCATTGACACTTTTGGATAACGATCCGTGATTCTCGGCCGGCAAGATCAATTACTGGTACCGCTTGCTCGATCGCATTCTTACTAGAGAACAAGAAACCAATGTTCGGAATTGCACCGTCACTCTTTATCTATCCTTGCATACTCAAAGAGTATGTGACATTTTTGTATCTAAGACCGAAGCGAATCAGAAGATTCAGAGACGAGGTTTCAAAATTGTAATGTACATACAAGGACGATGGCAGAGGCAAGAAATTGACAAAACGATCGAGGTAGTATACTGCTAATCAAAAGGTTAATCAGACCTTCGTTGTTTGCGATGTGCATGGCGGCGGGGAGCAAATTCAGCAAAACATGCACCTCTCTCTCTCTGCTACTACTCGGATGTACAAAGCCACGGGTCTAGGCCCTCGCCTCGGCCGGGCCGGGCGGCGCCGTCCGGCGGCGCGTCGGTGCTGGCTGCGGCAGACGACGATGACGCGCCGGCGTGGGACGAGGTCGTGTAGTTCGGTTTGCAGCCGCCGCCGCTCCCGGAGGCGCCGGCCCGGACCACGCCCGACAGCTCGTCGCCGCCACCGCCGCCTTGGTGGACGTCGTTTCTTTGCTGCTGGTGCATGTGCATCCCCTCGGAGACCATCATCCCGCCGTGCGCGAGCCCGATGCCGCCACCGGACAGCAACTGCGACGGCGACTGGTCGTGCATCCGTGGAGCGCCGTGCGACAGGCCACCGAACATGTGCTGCTGCGACGACGTGGAGCCGAGGAGGTTCTGGAAGGAGAGGTAGCTGCTGCTCTGGTCCTGCTGCATCCGCAGAAGCGCGGAGGACGGCAGCTGGAAGTCGGTGGCCGCGGCGGTCGTGGCATTGACATTGGCATTGGGGCCGCCGACGTTCGCGGAAGCGGGCGTCGACGAGGACGGCGACGTGAAGGGCGCGAAAGGGGAAGGCGCCGCCGCCGCCTGGAGCTTCTGCGCGAAGGGGCGGAGGAGGTAGGGCGGCAGCGAGGAGGACGAGTCGGCGGCGGAGCGGAGCGCGGCGGACGAGGAGAAGATGTGGTCGAAGCGGGAGCCGAAGGGCGCGCCGGGGCCGCCCGCGGCAGCGAAAGGCGGGTTAGGGATGCCGGTGAACTCCTGCACCATGGCGCGGAAGTTGGAGGTGTCGGTGGTTAGCACCGTCGTGGGCGCCCGCCGCGACGCGCGCGCCCGCTTCCGCGACCCCCTCGGGGGCGCTGGTGGCGCCGGTGCGGACGCCGCCGCCGCGGACGGATCGGACGCCTGATGATGATGCGCGCTCGCGCCGGCTGCTGTCATGCCCGCGTCGGCCGGCGCGACGCGCTGGGACGAGGAGGCCGGCCCCGGCATATACTGCGCCTGCGCCGGCCAGGCCGCCTGCTGCTGGTGTTGTTGGCGCTGTGGCGGACCGGAGGAGAAATCTTGGAGGCCGCCGTAGAAGGAGCCGTGGAGCGAGAAGGCGGCGGGCGAGGGTGCCGGGCGGAGCAGCGCGGAGAGCGGCGAGGAGTCGACGCCGCCGCCGGCTCCCCGCGAGTCGAAGTCGTCCTCGCCGCCGCTCGACGACTGGAGGCTGCCGCTGTTGCCGGAGTCCATCGATCGCGCCACCACAACCAGAGAGTACCAGGTCGTCGATCGATAGATCCCTTGCAGATTGCGGCCGGTGCAGAGACGCAGGCGGTGGTGCAAGAACCCTCCAAGAAAGAAAGCCAACTACCACCACCAAACCACTCACTGACCACCACAAGTGACTAAAAAGACCGGATCTTCCATTCCTTCACAAGAGCCCAAGCCCAACCCTGGCTGCTGGACTGGAAGACGAAGGAAGGAAGAGAAGCTTTGGTATGAACCGGCGGCGTGGTATAAAAGGGGAGGGGAGAGAGAAGAGGGGCTGCTGCTGCTGGAGCTTCGGCGCACGTTCCACCCACCCCCGACGCACGCAGGCAAAGGGGAGGGAGGCGTTTGGTTTGGTGTTGCGCGAGTGCGACTTGGCTGCCTCTCCGCGGTGCGCTGCTGGTTTGGTGAACAACATCGTTCCGCTCCGCGTCCATAATTAGTCGCCGGGGAAAAGGAAAAGCTGCGTGCGTCGCAGCTGACGACGGCCCCCCCGGTGCCAGCGATCTAGAGGTTTTGTCTCCTGGGGAAATATGTCCTCATTTGCATCATCAAATCATGGGATGTATCTTTATTCAATAAGTGGGAGAAGGTATATGATTATCGTTTCGTTTATTCAATTTTAGTATGGTTTGTCTGAATCTATGTAATACTACTACAACTTTTTTTGTTGAAAACAAAGGTATAGTGTACTCAAGCAATGTGCATTCAATCTATGTTCCTCGGTTCCTTGTTGTATTAAATTAGACAAGATTCTTTGAATCAAATACTCAATCTTGCCATTAATGCCTGAACTAAAAATTGTTCTTAAGGCATTTATCCGTAAACGGTTTTTATTGCATATATCAAAAAAATTGTCGTTAATGCATACGTCCTGAGTTTGCCCATATCAAATTCATGCATCAATATGAAATTGCGTTTTCCATGATTTACTATTCTCTGTTCTGTCATAGTTCATGATTTTCCCGTAACAACCTATCATGTACTATGTAGGGGTTGGGACTGTGACTTTCCAAAACGACCTATCATGTACTATGTAGGGGACTAGTGTGTTGGTTAGATCTAAGTCTTTCCACAAAATTACAGTAAACATGTCCATTCTTTTGAAGCAATGCAAGCTGTGAATCTGCTATGTGGGGGATTTGCAAGTAGAGGAGTCGGAAGATCTTCCGATGTTTGGTGATCTCGCCGTCGGAGGTGGTGGCCATGGTTTGGGAAGAGTTGGAGCTGCGTGCTATCGCCCACACGCAGGATCCCGGAGACTCTTTTTTTTGTTTTTACCTTGAGAGGGAATTTTCCCTAAACCAAAATTTTGTATATAAAATTATATTCTATCTAATCGGATGACGGATATGACCGCTTTAAAACTCAAAAGTGCAAGCTGTGAATTACTTCGTATGTAACTAAATATCAAATGTTTTAGTAGCTAAATTTAAGCTACCAAAACGTTTTATATTAAGATACGGAGAGAGTATTTGACATGATTTGAGCCCCGCTGTAGCAACAAATGCCACGAATTCAAGGAGTTCTCTTCTCCCTCATGAGTCGCTCGCCCGCGCGATGATGCTTTGGTTAGTGGAGGCGCGTGCGTGCATGATGCTCGTGCTCACGGCCGGGATCTCCGTCGGCTTGATCGGCCGCTCATCATGCCCGTGGACGTGGATCATGATACACTCATGCATGGCACCGGCAAACGCATGATATACATACGTGCTCCTGGAATCGCCGTATAAAACGTGCGCGCGGCGACGGTGTGGCCGCACGACCAAGGACAAACCACGTGACCGAGTCGTCAAACGTTGCAGCGCAACCGGTCCCAGAGACCCAAACGGATCTGATATACAAAACCACATGGTTTGAAATGACAGAGATCGATCATTGTGTTCGTTACTGATACTGATGCATGATCTCCCATAACAAACACTATTCTTCTTGTTATTTTGTCCATCATGAGGGAGTAGCATCTTGGTAGAAAATGGCTACGTTCTGTAATAACGAGTAACGACTCATTCAAATGTTTTTTTTTGAACAAAACGGGTAACATTGCCTCATTTTATTTAAAAAGTAGAAGAGAATTGACCGGTTCATTTGCAGGGGAACCGGCCGAAAACCCGTACAATGCACCAATGTCGACGTGGAACACGACCACACCGGGCACACCACCACAACCAACCCGGCTACCCACACGAAGCACAAACACACAAGAAGACCGCGCCGAGCTTGCCACGAAGTTTCATCGTCATCACTCCTCCGAGAGCCAGCGACTCCGACTTCACCAGCAGCTTCCCAAACAGAGCCTCACACAGGCGCCGGTGCCCATGCCGGCCTATGCCAACAATTGGCCACACGCGCCAAGGACAGACAGCTCCGAATCTGATGAAGAGCTTCACAAGGGAATTATGCTGAACTTGCGCCGACCAAGAACTCTGCGAAGCCACCGATGGCCGGTCATCGTCGCCACCTGGACACTCTCCAACGCAGCTCCGACTCCGCAGCAACACAATGGAGCAGAAGAACCCATCGGACACGCCGAGAGACCCGACTACCGAAGTCCAGCCGCGACCCATCTTCAGCTCAAAGCATCATCCTTGCCAAACTGCACACATGGACCTTGCACGGTTGTCCGACAACAAGCCACCTTCCTCGAACCCCCAGGCGACTCCGAGCCAATGCCCCCAAGAAGGTAAGAGACGCAGCATCGCCTCCATCGCCCGATCCCAGATCAGAGGTTTCCCTCCAGAGTCAAGGCCGCAGGAGGAGGAGTGAGCACCACACATAACGATGCTTCCAAGGAAGTCTACGACACCCGCAGACGTCACCACCGTCAGCTCTGGCAGGAACCGGAGCAAGAATTTCTTCCAGCGATGCTCAACACAAACTCCACCATGAAACGGCTGCCCAGAACCACCGAAACGCCGACCACCACCCCTGCCGAGACAACTATGCACCTCCAGGCCGAGCACGCCGAAGCAGCACAGAAGTGCAGCACCGAAAAAACTCGCCGCAGTCCACCTCCCTCACCGCCGACCGTAGCCGACGAGCCAGATCATGGCGCCAAAGATCTGGCGCCCACAGCACCACTGGAGATGCCGGAAGCCGGCCACCAGCACCACGGTCCCAAGAAGCAGGAAGGGGAGCTGCCACCCCACCCTGTCACGTCGACGAAGAGGCCGACGCCGCCGCACCAGACGAACCTGGGACGAAACCCAGAACCGGCTGTCGGCGCGCTGCAGAGGGACAGGAGGACGGGGACGGCCGCCGATCCGCGCCGTCGCGGCGCTGGGGGCCGAGGCCACCCCACCAGAAGCCCACGTCGCCAGGGGACGCCGCGCGTGCGGGACGAGGGCCCCGCCGCCGCCCTTCACCTCACGGGCATCGCCCGGCGGTATCCTCTGGCAGCGGCGGCGCAGCGGGGGGTGGCGGCGGCGGCGGTTAGGGTTCCCCCGAGCCGCCAGGGGAGGCGACGCGGGGGTCGGGAGAGACAGCTTTTTTACCTGGACTTTTTTTGTATAATGAAGTGTGACGTCCCCACTTGTACTCATTCAAATGTAAAGTAGGTGTGGTGAAGGACAAATCAGTTTCAGGTCCATGTTGCTGCTAAAGTAACAGTCGCTGTAAGTATCTAAGATTAAACTTCTTTCATAAAAAGCATCTAAGATTGATTAACTTTGTCGCAAAGCAGTAATCTCCCCTCTTTGAGAGCCTAGCTAGTCTCACGGTTAGAAAAGTCTGACGGAGTGACAGTAACGTCGGTGAGATGAGACTATGTCAAACTAGTTTAGCTTGGCTCTTGCTGCGCAAGTCGACGGTTAGTCGGTCCTGCCTGCTTTGCTCGCGCAAAATTCTTCTAGAAATTCTTGACCGGTGGTAACTCTGCATGGCTGCTGTTTGATGCCATTTTCATCTCGCCTTCGGAGGGAACACGTATGCGCAGCCGCGCATTTTTGTCCTCGTTCTTTCCACGTTAGGCAATATGTTTTCTTCTTGCATGTGAATACTGTTTTTGCGAAGATTCGATGAGAGCAACATGCAGAATCATCACAGAGGAACTTGCTAGGGCTCGAAGGCCAACGACGGAGAGAACTCCAGTCGCTCGTTCCACTCATCCTTCCACTCTTGTTTTTACACGCACACCCTAATCACATTTAAAAATTGAGCCGACATATCAAATCTTTAGATTTATAAAGTTATCATGGGACGCATCTTTGAAAGATTGAGCTGGTGGATCTGGTCTTGAGCTTGATAAAGTCACCACTGACGTTTCGCTGTCGACGGAAACGTCGCCTCCCAGTGAAAAATATTCCGTTTAAATAAAAAACATCAACGTCAAACATGTGGTTTAAACTCTGATGATTTAGAGGTACAACTACCCTTCTAACCATCCTACCACATCCCTCTCTATGTGGTGGCCTCCTCTAATCCAACTTGAGGTATAGACCAAACCGTGCACTGTGGATAGGAGCAAAGAGATACGGTATTCATCTATCACTCGACCACCGGTGCTAAAAGCTAGACTCCGATGAGACTGAAGTAATGGGAATACTGAGGATATCTCTAGCCATCTTTGCCACTAGAGGATACTTCAATTCATTCATCTTCCACCAACCAAGTATATCAAACTTTTCTTCAAGAATGTTTTCAACTGCATCATCCAAATACCTCTTCAGATCTGACTTTGAGGGCTGATATGCATTCTTTGCTTTCATGTACTCTTGATATTGGCTAGTAATAGAGAAAGCAATAATAGAACTACTAACTGATGTACTGGCGCTCTGAGAAGTAGACCCATTACTAGCTTATGTTTCCAAGCTTTTATTATTTTCAGATTCATATAAAGCATACAATTCAGGCCAAGTGGTTTCAACGGAATTCAGTTTACCAACATTTTTTCTGCGCATAAAGAAGGAAGTGTGAATTGAATCATACCCATCTTAAAGATGGGATCGAGGATTGCAGCAATAGGACATACCTTGTTGCATTCAGGCCCCCAATACTTGTTAAATTCTTCACTCATTGCATCTTCCATCGCTGCAATACATATCTCATTTGATTCCTTCAACCCACAAAGTACCTTCTTAATATTGACAATGTGAGTGTTAGAATTTGGACCCATGAGTGGAAAGCCCAATAGCAATTTCTGAAATCTCAAAGCCCATGGAAAAATGGCAGCTCACATGAGAGTGGAGTGGGAGCTAAAGTTTAGTCCCACATTGCTAGTTTAAGAGGAGTGGCACCACCTTATATAGTGGAGTGGAGTGATACTTGGTAAGCTTGTGAGAACATGAGGCTCTCTCACGCGCTCCTCCTCCTCCGCCGCCGCTCGCACGCACGCACCGCACCGCACCGCACCGCCCGCCCGCCCGTCGGGTTGCGGGTTGCGGGTTGCGGGTTGCGGGTTGCGGGTTGCGGGTTGCGGGTTGCGGGTTGCGGGAATCTCGCCGAGCCGAGCTTTATTTTTGCAGTCTGGGAAAAACGGTTTGGACGGACGCGTCACAGATAGTCGGTTTGGGTCGCTCCCGGATCGTGGGCTACTGTAACCGACCTAAACGTGCGCGACGTGGGCTTGGCCCATGTTGTACCCGTTAGGGTTTTCCCTAGACGTGCTATATAAAGTCGGGCACTGCGTGCGCTGCAAACACCCCGAACTAATCTAGGTTTTGCCACCTCGTGCCTTGCGCCGCCACCGTAGTCTACTCCATCCCGAGCGCCGGCGTGCACCGGCGAACGGGACAGCAGGTCTCCGGAACCCTCGTCCTTGTGATCCTGTACGGGAGAGGGCGAATAAGGTTTTTGGGAAGCGCTCCGCGCGACTGCTCTCAAGCTCTTCATCACGGCTCGCCTTCCTGTACGCTCGTCGGACTCGCGGGCTGCTCGTCAACAACGTCGCCATCGCCTTCAGGAAGCTGCTGCCGAAGCTGCCGCCGTCGCTGCTGCTGCTGCAACAACTACGACGACTACTACGACTACTGCGACTACTTCATCTACAGTTGTTCGGTACGTTCATCACGTGCCGATGTGCCGATTTAGTATGTCCATGCATGTAGACGTTTTGCTGCTGTTCATGTTAATTAATACATCTAGTATTTGCGAGATTAACATGCTAGTAGCTGCTGTTATAATGTTAAATATACTGGAATTAATCATGGAAATTGTGCCTAATAGTCCAACAATCCAAAAACCTTATATGTGTTATAGGCAATTTCCTGAATTAAACATGGGACATCTATCTGATTCGCTGAGGCCGGACAAGTTGACCGGTGCGGATTTTAAGAGATGGAAGATCAAGACCACGTCGTGGTTGCGATCTCTGAAAGTGTTCGAGGCCAGTGAGGGTTTACCTGAAGGAGCTATATCTGACGAAGATCAGAATAAGTTCAAGGATACCAACACTGCCTTTGTGGGACTCGTTCTGAGTGTTCTTAGCAACAAGCTGTTTGATGTGTACATGCACATCTCAGATGGCAAAGAGCTCTGGGAGGCACTGAACGCTAAGTTCGGTGTAGCAGATGCTGGCAGTGAACTGTACATCATGGAGAATTTTCATGACTTCAGGATGGCTAACAACCGTTCTGTAGTCGAACAGGCTCATGAGATACAGTGCATTGCGAAGGAGCTTGAGCATGCTAAGTGTGCCTTACCTGACAAGTTTGTGGCCGGGTGCATTATTGCAAAGTTGCCTTCTTCATGGAGGAACTTCGCCACAACTCTCAAACACAAGAGACAGGAGATATCGGTTGAAAATCTGATAGCGTCTCTTGATGTTGAGGAGAAGGCTCGGGCTAAGGACACTGCTGAGAGAGGTGGTGAAGGTCAGTCTAGCGCCAACATGGTGCAGAAGAACCATAACCACGGCAAGAACAAAGGAAAGAACAAGCCTGCTTTCAATGTACCTATCAAGACTAATTCTTTCAAGAAGAAGAAGAAGATGATGAACAAGTCTGGGCTAGGTTGCTATACCTGTGGAGAGCTCGGTCACTTCTCTGTGGACTGCCCAGATCGTGCAGACAGGAAAGGGAAAAAGGCCAAGACTGTCAATGTCGTGACCGCTAGCAATACTGATGGGTATGGTAATTTACCATTTGTGCTTTCAGTATTTCAGTCTCCATGTTGGTGGATTGATACGGGTGCTAACGTTCATGTGTGCGCTGACATCTCTTTGTTCACTTCTTATCAGGTCGCTCGGGATTCTTCCGTCCTAATGGGGAATGGATCACATGCTACTGTTCGTGGTGTTGGCACGGTAGATCTGAAGTTTACTTCGGGGAAGATCGTGCAGCTGAGGAACGTGCAGCATGTCCCTACTATGAACAAGAATCTCGTTAGCGGTTCCCTTCTATGCAGAGATGGGTTTAAGTTAGTCTTGGAGTCCAATAAAGTTGTAGTGTCAAAGTTTGGACAATTTATTGGTAAAGGTTATGAGTGCGGAGGCTTGTTCCGCTTTTCACTTTCAGATTTCTGTAATAAATCAGTAAACCATATTTGTGGCGGTGTTTCCGATGATACCAGTGTTTGGCATTCTCGTTTATGTCACATTAATTTTGGTTTGATGTCTCAGTTGTCTAGTATGAGTTTAATTCCGAATTTCACTATTGCCAAAGGTTCTAAGTGCCATAGTTGTGTGCAATCAAAGCAACCTCGAAAGCCTCACAAGGCAGCCGAGGAGAGACACTTAGCACCCCTGGAACTCGTACATTCGGATCTGTGTGAGATGAATGGCGTGTTGACAAAAGGTGGAAAGAAATATTTCATGACTTTAATTGATGATGCTACTAGGTTCTGTTATATATATTTGTTGCAAACTAAAGATGAAGCTTTAGACTACTTTAAAATTTACAAAGCTGAAGTAGAAAATCAACTAGAGAGAAAGATCAAACGTCTTAGGTCGGATCGTGGTGGCGAGTATTTCTCCAAAATATTTGATGTATTCTGTGAGGAACATGGCATTATTCATGAGAGGACGCCTCCCTATTCTCCCCAATCAAACGGGGTTGCCGAGAGGAAAAACCGCACGCTGACCGACTTGGTGAACGCCATGTTGGACACTGCTGGTTTATCTAAGGCATGGTGGGGGGAGGCTTTATTGACTTCGTGTCATGTCCTGAATAGAGTTCCTAACAAGAATAAAGAGAAGACCCCTTACGAGGAGTGGTCTGGGAGAAAACCATCACTTTCTTATTTACGCACTTGGGGGTGCTTGGCGAAAGTCAATGTTCCAATTCCTAAGAAACGTAAACTTGGACCAAAGACAGTGGATTGTGTCTTTCTGGGTTATGCTCAGCGGAGCATCGGCTATAGATTTTTAGTAGTTAAATCTGAGGTACCTGATATGCATGCTGATAGTATTATGGAATCTCGTGATGCAACATTTTTTGAGAACATGTTTCCTATGAAGGATATGCATAGCACTGCTAGGATTTCTTCTGAGATATTTACTGAATCTAGTACATCTGTTGATTATTCTGAACAACCACATGTTGAGGAAGTCCTTGAGAAGGATGACAATGAAGCTCCCAAAAGGAGCAAGAGACAGAGGATTGAAAAATCCTTTGGTGATGATTTCATTGTGTACCTTGTGGACAATACCCCTACGTCCATTGCAGAGGCATTCGCATCTCCTGATGCGGATGACTGGAAAGAAGCTGTCCATAATGAGATGGACTCGATTCTTTCTAATGGAACTTGGGAATTATCTGAACGACCCTACGGTTGCAAACCCGTGGGTTGTAAGTGGGTGTTCAAGAAAAAGCTAAGGCCTGATGGTACTATTGAGAAGTACAAGGCACGGCTTGTAGCCAAGGGTTACACTCAGCGTGAAGGCGAAGATTACTTTGACACCTATTCACCTGTCGCTAGACTGACCACCATTCGTGTACTACTTTCCATGGCTGCCTCCTATGGTCTGAACGTTCATCAAATGGACGTAAAGACAGCTTTCCTTAACGGAGAGTTGGAAGAGGAAATCTATATGGATCAGCCTGATGGGTTTGTAGTAAAAGGTGAAGAGAGAAAGGTGTGCAAATTATTAAAATCTTTGTATGGGCTGAAGCAAGCACCTAAGCAATGGCATGAGAAGTTTGACAAAACGTTAACGTCTGCAGGCTTTGCCATTAATGAGGCTGATAGGTGTGTGTACTATCGCCATGGTGGGGGCGATAGTGTCATATTATGCTTGTATGTTGACGACATACTAATTTTCGGTACAAGCATGATAGTGATAAATGAGGTCAAGTCTTTCTTGTCAAAGAGCTTTGATATGAAAGATCTGGGACAAGCTGATGTGATTCTGAACATCAAGCTGATTAGGGATGAGAGTGGGATTACGTTAACGCAATCACACTATGTTGAGAAGGTCTTGAGCCGATTCGGCTTTATAGACAGCAAGCCTTCTCCAACACCCTATGATCCCAGCGTGACACTCAGAAAGAACAAGAAAGAGACGAGAGATCAATTAAGGTACTCTCAAGTGGTCGGTTCACTCATGTACCTTGCGAGCGCGACGAGACCTGATATCTCTTTTGCTGTGAGCAAATTGAGCAGGTTCATGTCTAACCCGGGTACTGATCATTGGCATGCACTTGAAAGGGTCATGCGCTATCTGAACGGTACAATGAGTTACGGGATTCACTATTCAGGGCACCCTGCTGTGCTTGAGGGATATTGTGATTCGAACTGGATCTCAGATGTTGATGAGCTCTACGCCACAAGTGGATATGCGTTTATTCTTGGTGGTGGCGCAGTATCATGGAGGTCTTGCAAACAGACCATATTGACGAGGTCAACCATGGAAGCAGAACTTACTGCGTTAGATACAGCTTCTGTTGAGGCAGAATGGCTGCGTGAGCTCTTGATGGACTTGCCGGTGGTTGAGCAACCATTACCGGCCATCCTTATGAACTGTGACAACCAAACGGTTATTGTCAAAGTGAACAGTGCTAAGGATAACGCGAAGTCATCAAGACACGTTAAAAGACGTTTGAAATCTGTCAGGAAATTGAGAAACTCCGGAGTAATAACTGTTTCGTATATTCAAACAGACAAAAACCTGGCAGATCCCTTTACGAAGGGACTATCACGTAATGTGATAGAGAGTGCATCGAGGGAGATGGGGTTGAGACCCGTGAGCGTTACTCCATAGTGGTAACCCAACCTATGTGATCGGAGATCCCGTGAATTAGGACCTGGGAAGAACAAGCTAGTGGTGTGACAGAGGAGAGTTATAACCTAACCCTCTCTATGTTAAGATGCACAACTCTCACAATCTGTAAGGCAGGTTGGCTGCATGCCTTAATGTGGTTCTGTTGGCTATTCATAGCAAAGATGCTGTTCTACAGAGCATTCTTGAAAGAACACACCTATATGAGTCAAATTGTTAAACGTCGCAATTTATGAGATTTGGGTGATCTCTAGTAAACTCATGAAGAGACCAGGTAGTATGACGCATATGCTACACCCGCGGGGTAGGCTACTGGCAGCCAAGTACCAGTTATGATTTTGTGTGAAATCTAGAAGCACCAAACTTGCAATTCAAGGTTCGTCCATTGTTCAAGTTGCCAATAGACGTAGCTCAAGGTTCTAGGCAGAAGTTCAACTTAACAGTCTCTGCTGAAACACTGGTATATAAACAAGACTCGAGGTCTGGCAAATATCTCTAAATGGGATTTGAGATCTGGTGGGGGATTGTTAGAATTTGGACCCATGAGTGGAAAGCCCAATAGCAATTTCTGAAATCTCAAAGCCCATGGAAAAATGGCAGCTCACATGAGAGTGGAGTGGGAGCTAAAGTTTAGTCCCACATTGCTAGTTTAAGAGGAGTGGCACCACCTTATATAGTGGAGTGGAGTGATACTTGGTAAGCTTGTGAGAACATGAGGCTCTCTCACGCGCTCCTCCTCCTCCGCCGCCGCTCGCACGCACGCACCGCACCGCACCGCACCGCACCGCCCGCCCGTCCGTCCGTCACGACGCGCCGCGCCGCGGGTTGCGGGAATCTCGCCGAGCCGAGCTTTATTTTTGCAGTCTGGGAAAAACGGTTTGGACGGACGCGTCACAGATAGTCGGTTTGGGTCGCTCCCGGATCGTGGGCTACTGTAACCGACCTAAACGTGCGCGACGTGGGCTTGGCCCATGTTGTACCCGTTAGGGTTTTCCCTAGACGTGCTATATAAAGTCGGGCACTGCGTGCGCTGCAAACACCCCGAACTAATCTAGGTTTTGCCACCTCGTGCCTTGCGCCGCCACCGTAGTCTACTCCATCCCGAGCGCCGGCGTGCACCGGCGAACGGGACAGCAGGTCTCCGGAACCCTCGTCCTTGTGATCCTGTACGGGAGAGGGCGAATAAGGTTTTTGGGAAGCGCTCCGCGCGACTGCTCTCAAGCTCTTCATCACGGCTCGCCTTCCTGTACGCTCGTCGGACTCGCGGGCTGCTCGTCAACAACGTCGCCATCGCCTTCAGGAAGCTGCTGCCGAAGCTGCCGCCGTCGCTGCTGCTGCTGCAACAACTACGACGACTACTACGACTACTGCGACTACTTCATCTACAGTTGTTCGGTACGTTCATCACGTGCCGATGTGCCGATTTAGTATGTCCATGCATGTAGACGTTTTGCTGCTGTTCATGTTAATTAATACATCTAGTATTTGCGAGATTAACATGCTAGTAGCTGCTGTTATAATGTTAAATATACTGGAATTAATCATGGAAATTGTGCCTAATAGTCCAACAGTGAGGATAGAACAGATTAGAGGTCTTGTAAGTTGAACTAGAAAATGCCTTTGTAGCTGCATGAAAAACACCATGGACAGAATTCACTTGTTCATACAACAACCATTCTTCTTCCGATGGCAAACACCATGAAATAATTTCCCTAATTCTTGCATTATCACAATAACCAGGCTTAACAACATAGGGGATTGCTACATCGCCTTCAGCTTCCTCTACTTCCTCTGTCGTAAAATTGAAACCAGAGGGAAGTGCCACATCACAACAGACGGAATTATATGCAAAACATAAGTGTCCAACTTGTGAAAAAGAAATCAGATGTTGTATTTGTAGAAAAGATAAATCACACGTAGCACACCAACTATAGGGCACTGCATATTCCCTTTCAATCAAAGGTAGGGCCTAGTTAGATGTTGCTATAATCGGCGGTGTAAGTAAGGCCTAGATGCAAGATTTGCTAGCATAATACAACTATCAGACCTGGACGATGTTTAATCGGAAGAGTAGCAAAACTACTATCAGACCTGGACGATCTCCTGGACCTCCCGATGCAGCACAGCAGCAGCCGTAGGCTCGTAGCGTTGGTCGTCAGGTCTGGCGTGGCGAGCTCCAGCTCAAACCGCTCTTGGCTGTGGCCACCTCGTCCTCCCGTCCCGCACGTGTCACCGCGCCGGCACACGTGCCGCGGCGAGCTCCAGCTTCTTAACAAGTCCGCCGCTCGAGCTCGACCAGGTGATCGATCCTCTTCCACAGCTGCTGTCGCGTGCAACCGGCCACACGCAACGCCACGACCGAGCTCTGCTGCGATTGCCGACGATGCTGAGGAGGACGCTGCCTCGGCTGGCCTCGGTGAAGGACCGCGTGGTGGACGCGGCGAAGCAGGCCGTGAAGGGCGACGAGCACTTCCCCGCCCTCAAGGGCCACCCGGCGGCGCGCGTCCACGCCCGAGAGTCCGCCGAGAACCAGGCCGGCCTCGCCGCCGCGGAGGCGGAGAAGGAGCGCGGCGGGAAGGCCTCGACGGTGAAGGAGTTCCAGATTTACCGGTGGAACCCGGACTCGCCCGGCCGGCCGTTCCTGCAGTCCTACTTCGTCGACCTCGGCACGTGCGGCCCGATGGTAAGCTGTGCCAGTCTTTGCAACTTGATCTGCTTGCGCGCACGTATGTTTCAGGATGGATGGACACATACATGCAGGTGCTGGACGTGCTGCAGAAGATCAAGAATGAGCACGACTCGACCCTGGTGTTCCGGCGGTCGTGCCGGGAGGGCATCTGCGGGTCCTGCTCCATGAACATCGACGGGGTGAACACGGTGGCGTGCCTGAAGCCGGTGGACACGGACACGTCGGCGGCGACGATGATCACGCCGCTGCCGCACATGTACGTGGTGAAGGACCTGGTCGTGGACATGACCAACTTCTATCAGCAGTACAAGTCGGTGGAGCCTTGGCTGAAGACGAAGCGTCCGGGGGCGGCGGGGCGGGAGCACGCGCAGTCGCCGGCGGAGCGGAAGAAGCTGGACGGGCTGTACGAGTGCATCCTGTGCGCGTGCTGCAGCACGGCGTGCCCGTCCTACTGGTGGAACTCGGAGGACTTCCTCGGCCCCGCCGCGCTGCTGCACGCCTACCGCTGGGTCTCCGACAGCCGGGACGAGTTCGGGGAGGAGCGGATACAGGCGCTGTCGGAGGGGTGGGACAAGCTGTACAGGTGCAGGATGATCAAGAGCTGCACGGCGACGTGCCCCAAGAGCCTCGACCCGGCCGCCGCCATCTCCAACCTCAAGGCCATG
Source organism: Poa annua (assembly GCA_026929855.1). Classification (NCBI taxonomy): domain Eukaryota; kingdom Viridiplantae; phylum Streptophyta; class Magnoliopsida; order Poales; family Poaceae; genus Poa; species Poa annua. Next base: position 71,790,510 of record CM049432.1, on the reverse strand, counting down.
CACCAGCTACGCAAGGCCTGAGCCGCACCGCGATCGATGTGATTCGCAACCTTTGTAGCCTGTTTACACCTCTGGATGCAAACTACGGAGTAATTATGCTACCATCATGTAATTCTATGCTGTTATCAATAACGGAATTGCTTCACGTCCGACGAAATGCGTCCGATCTGCGTCCGACATCTCACGCGCGGACTGCTTGTTTTTGCATGCAAAGCCAGCTTGGCTCGATCCATTGACGACTCCAGCTCCCGTACGTGTTAGTTCAAAAGAAACTCCTATACGTAAACCGGGTTAGTTAGATAACATTTTTTTAGATACAATTTATGTATGTGTAAATTTATTTTGTTATGAATTTAGACAACATAAATCGGTTATATTTCGTCAGAACCTTATCCTCTCGCTCCCGTGTCGCCTCCCGCGCCGACGTCGGGGCGCCCCCATCTCTTCCGCCAACCGACCTCCCCCTCACCTGCTCACGTCGCCGTTGTCGCAGGCGTCTGCCGCGGTGGCGGCAGGCTGGCCGTTCTCCAGCGAGGGCGGTTTGTGCAGACCGACCGTTCTCCAGCAAGGGCGGTTCGGGACGGGTCCCGATGGCTGGTGGCACGGCTATGCGGGCCGAACCAGGGCAGGCGGCGACGTCCCGGGGCTAAGAAATCATCACTATAAAATCAAACACACGAAGTCGTCACTATGAAATCCACGTCGAACCCGAGGCTGCTCGCCCACACAAGTTGACCACCAAATCAGCATATCGATCTGTAAAAAAAATTATCATGTTTTTCGCGCATAATAGATACGTCGTCAGGCTACGGTTCGCAATTATGTGGCGCGGCATGTATTAGCATGCCTGGATCAGAATTTAAGCCGACCGAACCCTATCCACTCTCCGCCGCATCCCCTCCCAACTTCGACATAGATGCCACCGCCGCCGTTCACCACCGACTGACTACCCTAACTGACGTCAAGGTTATGGGCTACTGCCCGAACCACCGGTGCTCACTCTACCAATTTAGCTAGACCAGACCACTGTAGTTTGAGTGAAATTTAGCTACTTTCATTTTTAAATCTCGAATTTGAAACAAAACTGGGCGTCACTCGCAACGACACCTATATGCAAAGGCCATCCGGCCAAATGACCCGTCCCGGGGATTTGGGGCAGCCGTTTGAACGTCAAGAGTGGAGATGCTCTTAAATAGCCACCCCTCTTTGTCCGTTAGAGATGCGATAACGAACCTGTTTATCCCAATTTTTCTTTACTTTATAAATGTGTAGTACAAAAACTATACTATGCATACACGTTATATCGTGCACCAAACTAGTTTTTGGTGGTTACAGAAAAAATCAAGATTTTTAACTTAACCTCAAAACACGAGGCTTGGCGCTCTCCGGTGTTGGACGAAAGATGGCCCTGATCTCGTATGCGCTGTGGGCAGGGGCGGCTACCCTACCTTGATTTTTGGCAAAAATTCGAGTATATATAGCCATTTCCCTTATGTATATATGACTTCAGTATTTTCGGAAAGTATAGAAAAAGAATCAAAGGAAAAATCGGATTTTGGGCCGGCCACGACTTACTCAGCTGCTAGCTGGACCTTGCTCCTTACTGGACCATGCGCGAGTCTGAGGAGAGCAAGCAGCAGCGAGAGCACCGTTTATTCAGCTCGTGCATGCCTCTTGCCTCCTGCCTCACTCGGTTCGCTGTTCCGTTCGTCTCCTGCCTCGCTCCCCACTCCCCAGCACCCAGCCGCCGCCACCGGACTCTCTGGCTGCTCCTCTCCAGCTCCGGCTCCAGATGCTCCTCTACTCCCTTGCTCCTCCCTCCCTGGCTTTGTCCCCTCCTCCAACCGATTACCATATATGTCATTGTTACCATTATACCAGGTGGAAGTATTGGTGTAACAATTTGCATCATTGTTTTCTTCCCTTCTAAGTTCGCCCGACCTCATTTTTTTTCCGTCCTCCGCCACTGGCTGTGGGTTTGCACGAATTCGGCTGGCCTGAAGTTGCTGTGGCACGAAGTCTTCTAGTGTGGGAGAGATGTTGCACACATGGCCTTCGGATTCGTAGACAAATGGGTACACACGGTCCGTTTGTGGAGCATTGGGTTCGCTGACTAACCAAGCATACCAACTCTTTTTTTTCTTCTTTTAGCACATAATGTTTTCATGAATATTATTGACCTTCATTTGATATGATTGAACTTTGTTAATCTATATGTCATGTAAAGACGTGGAGTATGCATTTCGTGTGATGGGTTTATAGTTTGGTCGGATGGTATTACTTGTGGTTTCTTTTCCATTTGGCCCGAATTTTGCTTGCACATGGTATGATTTGGGCGGATTTATATTCTTTTGAAGTCACAATTTGATGAAGCACATTGTTGACGAAAAAGATGAACATAATTATCTAGATGTCTTGGGAAAAGCCGAAAAGGTGTGTAGACCCAAATCACATGGTGGAGTGGGATTTCAAAAGTCAGTATTTTAACTCGTAGTATTAGGTTCTCCCAATGTGTAAAAACTTTTTTTAGAATGTCAAAATTTCCAAAAAGTAAATTTGGGTATGTATATGAATATTTTATGTTCGCTCACCAAGTTTCAAGGAAAAGGATAATTCGTGGTGCTTGTGGAAAAAACAAATTGGGTGGTACAAATAGAGTTTTGCAAGACAATTTTTTTCCTTTTTAACACAAACCACATAAAATGTCTTTTATAGTGAAACTTTGTGTGGGATCGTAGAATGTTGAAATATGCACCTAATTGTTTTTTTTATTTTGTTGACATTTTGAAGTACGTTTTTTTAAATAATGGGAGCAGATATTTCTATGACCCCAAGTGGTTTTCTGTGATTTCATAGCTCGTCACTTGACAAGATTGGCATCTTATTCTTATTTGGTCCCTGGACAGTTTATATGCTCCATTACTTAAGGTTAATTTTGGTGATTGGTTAGGCACAACATTTATACCAAACTCGTTTATGTGATGACAGAGTGCAACGTATGGAATATATTATGTACATGTATAAAAGGAATATATTCAAACACTCATAGCTACGAGAACTCTGTATGTATTTACTCGTAAATGTCATAGTTTTCAACTGCAAAATCACACCATGTCATTTTTTAATAGATTAACAAGTTCTACAATATTCTATAAATATTAAAGGATGTTATGGTCAATGACAAACATAAACACATAATATTAGTGATGAGCATAAATCATTACTGGAGATGGAACTCTTGATTTGCTTAATTATAGGGCTAAATATATTTTCACAAATGGATTTCTCAAAATCCCAAACTACAAGAAAATTATGATTAAATGGTACATGTTTATCACAATAAAATATGCTTTTATTGGTAAATGTTAGAACAGTGATACCAAAAGCATGACTACCTTGTCAATTATGCTAGTTATACATCAAAATTGGTAGTTACAAGATATGTACAAGGCTTTTATCAATCAGAAGAAAGACATACATAACCGGGAAGATGAGATGCGATCAAGTAAATAAGTTTAGTAAAATTCATCAGAAATACATAAAGTTTTTCCTTCTATGTCCTGCTCTAATATCATATTTTAACAAGAATTAGTTGGTTACACCACAGATTCACGACCGAGGAAGAGAAACTGGAGGACAAAATATTAATAAACAAATATTCCAAAATGAGAGTTTGGGCTATATATTCACCCCATCCCCCAATGTCAGTGGTAAACCTCGTTTGAACATCTCATCATGGTAATTATGAGAAATTCAGAGCGAACAATTGACTTTATTATCATCAAAATCAACATCATACTTATCAGTTAGGGAACTTATAATTGGATAGGATCAAACTTAAATTAAATCGGACAAGATAGTTATATACATGATGTACATAAGGTTAAAGTAACTTATGAATAACCATTACTCAGAGAGTGGTGGAGCTAAATTAGGGAACATTTGCCAAACGACTTGTTTTGGTGTCATGATCAAAGGTTATGGAAAAATCTTGGTGGCTCATTAATATGCTAAGAACAAATTCATGATAGGTACACATAAGAGGATTCTTGAAGAAACCATTGTGACTGGTGGATCTAATAGGAGCTATTCAGTCTCTTCTGGTTTATGGGGCAGGCACATATAAAGGTTATCAATATTACAACTCTAATATGAATTTTATAACATAGAAGTTATGCCATTAGAAAATAGGACATCCGAAAGGTTCTAATGGTATTTAGAATTACGTGCACTAAAAAATAAATGGCTTACTCTAAAACTTCTTTATAATTGATTGATTTGACGTAGTTGATTTGATTTAACCAGAATTGGTGTGTTTATATTTCTGTACGTCGCGTTGTCCCTAGCCCCCGTGAGAAAAACATCAAGATTCTCGTCATTAAGGACAAAGAAAAAGACGAAACCAAAAAATTCAAACAAGAGAAAAAGAATCGACTCCTTAGTAACAATAATAGAACATGGTATATAAGGCAATCCTAACCATTTAAACTTGCTCGACCAGATAAAAACAAATAATTCATCTTACCAAACTGGTTATGCACTCGGTCAATATTTGAGAACTTTTTGGATTGTGCTAACATTTATTTTATTAAAAAATGATTTTTCTGCCCGTAGCAACGCACAAGGCATAATTCTATGTTGTTTTCAATAATGTTCTTTCCGTGTTTACAGAAAAAATCCATAAAGTTATTTTGAAGGAAAGAAAATTTGGGACCAGGCAGGCAGCCTCTACATTTTGCTTAATTCGTGCAATCCTCATTTGTTTAATTCTTACTTAAAAATTCTGGCAAGCTTATGCACCGATCATCCACATTTTGCTTTAGAGCATCTCTAGTAGATCACGCATATCGACCCACAATGATGTCTGCATGGTGATATGCGATTTAGTCTATGTTTGCGCGGAGAATAGATGCGCCATCAGGCTCTGGGCCCGAAAATATTATGGTTTGCCATGTATCAGGCCTACGTGGATCGGAATATATGCTGGTCGGACCCTATCCACTCGCTCCCTCTCCGGCACTTCCCCTTTCAACTCTGACATAGATGCCACCGTCGTTGAGCATCCTCCGCTTGCCGCCAGGCTCTCCTAACTTACGTCGAGCTGACAGGCCACTGCCCGAACCACCGGGGTGTGCCAGTCTACCAATTTAGTTAGACCAGACCATTGCAGTTTAATGTACTTTCATCTTTAAATGTCGATTTTTTATTAAAACTGGGCATCACGAGTGGGGAGCGACGACATCTATAGGCAGAAGGCCGTCCGGCCAAATGACCCGTCCCGAAGGCTTTGTGGTAGCCGTTTGAACGTCACGAGTGGAGATGCTCTTAAATAGCCACCCCTCTCCGTCCGCTAGAGATGCGAGAACCAAACCAGTTTACCTTTTTTTCATATGTGTAATTAAAAAAATATTGTACACATGCACAAAATTAAAACGACAATTATATCATGGTTTTTTGGTGGTTACACAAAAGAATCAAAGATTTTTTGCTTAAACCTCAAAACACGACTCAGGCCTACAAAGATTGTGGCCCATTGCAAACACATCTGCTGTAGTACCTTCCAAACCTGGTAGAGACGCTGACGCCGATCGTTGTATCCACGCCTTGTTGTTTTAGTCCCACACTGCTAACCGAGCAGCTCCGGCACTAGCTTAAATAGACACCCGTCTCCACCCGCACCAGCCGAGCGTTTAGCGTACGCTTGTTACTCCAGCTTCCGGAGGGCTACTGAGTTGGTACGTTTGGTTGGTGGGTTCGCAGCCCATGTCAGGTACAGCGCGGAAGGCCGGCCGCCTTTGCCAAGAGCCGTACGGACAGGCCTTTGCCAAGAGCCGTACGGACAGCAGCGTAGCAGCGCTATAGAGGCCCACTGGGGTGCTCGGAACGCGTATGAAAGAGGCCCAAAGAAAGAAGCCCGGTCCCAAGTGGTGCGAACTGTCGCCCGTGTACCGGAGGTTAAAGTACCGGCCAGGTGGAGCAGACGTGCTCGGACCTGGACCGAGAGATGTTGAGCAGACGTGCTCGACAGATGAAAGATCGGCCCGGCCCATGGTCAAAGGGAGCCCACATGCGGTGTTGCTCGACTTGTGGAGCTGGGTCACAGAGAAAGTGGTCCGGCCAGAGAAAAGATTTGTGCGCCTCGCAGATGGCTTGGCTCTCTCCGGTGTTGGACGAAAGATTGGCATGAAGGGGTTGCGCTGATTCTGGCCCGCAGGCTGCCTGGCTCCTTGCCGGCGGGCTTCTATAGCCCTGATCTCGTGCGCTGTGGGCTTCCACGATGCGGCCGGCCTGAACTGCTATGGCACCGAGTCTCCTGTGTGGGGAGGGTGTTGCCATGGCCTTCGGGTTCGTATACAGGTGGGTACACGGTTGGGTCGTGGAGCAATGGGGTTCGCTCACTAACCAAACATTATCAACTCTTTTTATTTCTTTTAGCATGTACTGTCGTACTTTTATGAATATTGTTAATTTATCTATCATGTAAGGCTGTGAAGTGTGCATTTTTTTGCGATCGGATAATGTTTGATCATGGTTTCTTTGCTATTTGGTCCAAATTTTGCTTGCACGTGTGTATGATTTGGGCGGATTTATATTCTTATGAAGTCACAATTTGATGAAGCACACTGTTGATGAAAAAGTTGAACGTGATCATCGACGCATGCACTTGATGTCTTAGGAAAAGGTGTGTCAACCCAAATCACATGGTGGAGTGGGATTTCAGAAGTCGGTGTTTTGACTCGTAGTATTAGATGCCCTCATTTTATAAAAAAGTATTTTTAGAACATCAAATTTCTACAAATAAATCCGGGTTTGTATATGAATTTTTTATGTTTGCACACCAAGTTTGAAGGAAAAGGATATTTCGTGTGCCTTGTGGAAATAACAAATTGGGGTGGTACAAAAAGTCTACTGGAAGACATTTTTGTCCTTTTTAACACAAAACACATAAAATGTATTTTCTAGTGAAATTTTGTGTGGGGTCACAGAATGTTGGGATATGCACCCAATTTTTTTATTTTAATTTTGTTGACATTTTGAAATACGTTTTCTGAATAATGCGAGCATATACTTCTATGACCCTAAGTGGATTGCCCGTGATGTCATGACCTTTAAATGTTCAGCTCAACGCTTATCACTCGACAAGATTTGCATCTTTTTCGATCCCTTGACATTTTATATGCTCAGTGACTCAAGGTAAATTTTGGTGATCGCTTAGGCACAACATTCATACCAACTCATTTATGTGCGGACAAAGCGCAACATCCGTTATATTCCATACATCTGTACAAGGAATATATTCTCACACTCATAGCTAGGAGAACTCTCTATCTATTTACTCGTAAATGTCATAAGTTTGTACTGTAAAATCACACCATGTCATTATTTATTAGTTTTATAAGTTCTACAATATTCTATAAAATATTTAAGGATGCTATGGTGAATGGCGCACATGAACACAAAATATTAGTGAGGAGCATAAATCATTTAGAACTCTTTATTTGCTTAATTATATTGCTAAATATATTTTAACAAATATTTTTTCTCAAAATCCGAAACTAAAAGAAAGTTATGATGAAATAATACATGTTTAGCCCAATAAAATATGCTTTTATTGGTAAATGTTAGAACCGTGATACCAAAAGCATGACTACCTTGTCAATTGTGCTTGTTATACAACTGGTTATACGCTCAAAACTGGTAGTTAGCAAAATATGTACGAGGCTTTTAGCAATCATAAGAAAGATATACACATACTGGGAAGATGAGATGCAATCGAGTAAATAAATTTAGTATAATTCATTCAAAAATACCTTTAGTTATTTTCGTCACATGATGCCCTGGTCAGTACCACACGACAGATTCACGAGCGAGAGGAAATGTTATAAAACAAATAAACTAAAATGAGAAGTTTGTCATGTCAAGAATTACTCGGTGTCGTAGTTCTGAGCAATTAAGAGGGAAAATTGACTTTAGTATAATCAAATTTAATGTCCTAAACCTCAAAGTTTTATCATTAGGGAACTTATAATATGATAGGATCAAACTTAGCTCGCCAAGAAATACTTAATGCTACGATATGGGCAAAATAGTCGACCAAGAAGAATATCACGAAATGGCCCTTTCTCCGGATGGATTTTTGTTGGTATCCTCGTTTTTCAGTAGTTCAGAAAGGGATAAGTCTTCGGGGTTCGTGGATAGGAGAAGAGGTAACTTAAATTAAATCATACAAGATAGTTATATACAAAATGTACATAAGGTTAAAATAACTTATGAATAACCATTACTCACCCAGTGATGGAGCCAGATAAGGAAAATATTTGCCAAACAACTTGTTTTGGTGCCCAAGATCAATGATTAGGGAAAAATCTTGGTGGCTCATTAATATGCTAGGAACAAATTCGTGCCAGGGATTGTTGAAGCAAGCATTGTGACTCGTGGAGCTAATATGAGCTACTCCACCTCTTGTGGTTTATGGAGCATTCACATATATAGATTATCAATATTACAATTCTTATATGAATTGTATAACATAATAATTATGCCATTCAAAAAATAGGACACCCGAAAAGGTTCTAATGGTATTTTTTTAATATATAAACTTATATTAGTTTGATCAAATTTACGATATAGTGATACATGCACGACCTATGTGCCGGAAGGGAGGGAGTATACCACTCTCCATGATTGGGGTGGTAGATACCTCTGATCCATCTTGTGTGGTATGTAAGGGCAAGGCTGCCAATATTTTTTTGTTGGTGCTCACATTTGTGGAGCTACCAAGTAAAGAATTATTTGGTTTCTCGAAAAACTTATGGCTAACAACAGATGATTCGATGGACTAAGTCCCAAACCATGGTGACGTGGGGCTGCCTTTCGGGTAGCCCACGATAAGGCTACCTGGGCCGCGCCAAGGACGTGGAAGCCCACAGAAGGCCCACGCGGGGTATCATGTAACCTAGTCCAAGTCGGTTAGTCGTGGTCGTGGTGTACTCAGGTCTACGACTACCGCGCTACGCGCGGCGGCGTCACCCGAATCAGCAACCCCCGCGCCCGCCGAACCCGCGAAGATCGCATCTACCGCACCCGCGGAGGCTGCGCCCGCCGAACCCGCGAAGATCGCATCTGCCGCACCCGTGGAAGCCGCGCCCGCTGCACCCGCGAAGATTGCATCTACATCGACCACATCAACAACTTCGGCAACGGCCGCGCGGATCGGATCTACTACCCCAACTTCGGCCGCGCGGTCGACTAAGTCAAGATCTACCTCGACTGTTGCACCCGCACGGGCAGCTAGGAGCTCGCGCCCGACAGCCGCGTCACGCGCGCCCTCATCTTCGTGGAAGTCCCAAGTCTACCCCAAGCCAATCGCACTCGCCCCGGCGAGCGGGAACACATGGACGATCGCGAGAAGACGCGACAGCGACTGCGCCGCACGCCACGTTGCAGCAATTTTCGATCCCGAGCAAGACACGGACGACATAAGCAGCAGCGGCAACACCAACTCTCCGACTCAAGTCTACCCCAAGCAAGTCTTCATGGCCGGCACTGCACCACATGGCGACGACGAAGAACCCGCATATCCGCTAGAGGTGGACATGCCGGACCAGACTAAACTTGTCATCACGCGGGACATGGCGATCCAAGCACGTTCCCCCACCCAACGCACCTCGAGACGACCACCTGGCGGTCCAGTACTTGCTACGAAAGGAAGGCGAACGAATCCGCGCCGAAAAAGCCGACCTGCTCAGGCGCAAAAGGGACGCGGACGCATCGAGTGCCAGGCGAGCCGCCCTCTCCTTCACATCCTCTACGGAGGTCAACCAAGGAGCACGGCGAAACAGAGCCCGCGTTCCCCTCATGACAGAAGCCGATCGAACCAGGCTCACCCGCAACCTCGACTCGTCCTTCGTCACCGAAGATGAGAACAGGATACCCGTCCCAAAGACGGCGAACGCCGCCCTGATCTCAGTCGAGACATACCTCCGGCTCACGCAGCCACCGGAGGGGGACGCGCGCTCCCTTCTCCACAAGCAGCAAATTGCCTCCATAAGGGCAATCGAAGAAGCGCTGGCGGCCAAGGGGCCAAGCAACCAGGCGCACGAACCAACAACCTCGGGCATCCCAGCGGCACAGCGGCAACCAGTCAAGGACCTTCGCGACGTCCCCACGCAGAAGACGGTGGATCGCAACCGCAAGGAGCGCTCGGCTAGTGCGGCAAACGCGGACGACCACGCTGACCGCGACTTCGAGCCGTGCGGCGCGGCATGCTTCAGCTTCAACATCCGCGACACCCGCATGCCTAAGGGCTTCAAGTTGACAGCAGGCACACCAAAGTATGACGGGAAGCAAGATCCAAAACTGTGGCTCGAGGACTACCTCATCGCCTGCACTTGCCAAGGCGGGACGTCGACTACGGCAATGCAGTACATCCAGCTCATGCTGACGGACTCGGCACGCGGGTGGCTCACAAGCCAACCCAAAGACTCCTTCCGAACATGGGAAGAATTCCAGGATAACTTCATCAAGAGTTTCTCGGGAACATTCGCAAGGCCAACGACCTACATCGAGTTGCAGGCCTGCAAGCAAGGAAAGGATGAGTCGCTCCGCTCCTACATCCAGCGATGGACACTACTCCGCAACACCATGGAACCCGTCTCAGAAGATCGGGTGATGGACGCCTTCATGCATGGCGTCGCTCGCCGCGACCTCCGCGAGGAATTCGGTAGGCTCCATCCGAAGACCACAATAGAGCTTATGAAGACAGCCAACCAATGGGCCGAAGGAGAGGACTATGTCCGCGAAACTTCCCCCGAGAAAGAGGGTGAAACAAGCAGCTGGCGTGAGGCACGCCAAAAAAAGAAGCCACGTTACACCCACGATTCAATCGAGCTAGTAGCGGCGGGCTATGAAACCCCCCGTGAGGACAAACGCGACAACAGTCGACAGTACGACCAGGGTCGACAGTCTAACTCGAGTCAATATAACCGTGGCAGCAGCAACATAGGCCACAATGATGGAAGCCAGAAGCGCGAGTGGAAGCGCCCACTGACCCCAGCAGAGGAGCTGATGCAACCCTGTAAGCATCACTCGTTCCGCAACCCGGAAACAAGCAAATGGGGTTCCAGCCACCTGCTGAAGGACTGTCGCAAAGCAAGAAAAATATACCAAGCCATGCAGCAAATCATCGCTCCAGTACAAGCAATACAGGCGGCCCCGCAGCTAGCCATCCAGGCAGCACCCGCAAACAACAACCAGGTGCAGGCGGCAGGAGCATTCCCCCATCCGCAGCAACAGCAACAGCAACAAGGTCAGTCGGCAGCAACCGACACGTACCCGCCCGCACGGGGACAGCTGAACATGATCCAGAAGGGACCCCCGTCAAACAGGCGCCAAAAAATCATCACCCGCCAAGTACTTCAGGCCATCCACAGCCCGCGCGCGGTACCAGACTACCTGCGCGGGTCAGAGACACCCATCACATTTTCCAGGGCAGATCACCCATCCGAGGTAACCCGACCCGGGCACACCGCACTCGTGATTGAGGCCTTGATCGGCGACTACAGCTTGAAGAAGGTGTTCCTGGACGGAGGCAGCGGCATCAACATCATATTCGCCGACACCCTGAGAAGAATGAACAGGTCGACAGAGAAATTGCCGGAATCGGAAACCACCTTCCACGGCATAGTACCAGGGCAAGCAATCACGCCCATGGGAACAATCACACTCGACGTCATCCTCGGTACACCCGAGCACTTCAGGAAGGAGTCGATAGACTTTGAGGTCGTCGACTGGAAGTCACAATACCACGCCATCCTCGGGCGTCCAACCTTTGCCAGGTTCATGGCAGTACCCCACTACGCCTACCTGATGATAAAGCTGCCCGGGCCGAAAGGAGTAATCACTGTACGCGGCGACTTCGGGCTCTCCAACAGCTGCGACCGCGAGTTCGCCAAGATTTCTGAGTTCTTCGGAGTCGAAGAGCACTTCAAGGCCATATCAGCCGACAACGACCAGCTAAGGACGCAGCATTCAACACAAACGACGACACCGTCACCCACCAAGTTCATCCGACTGACAGCAGAAAGACGGTCAAGGTCTCGTCAAGTCTGACCCCCGCATAGGAAAGCGCGCTCGTCGAGTTCCTACGTGAGAACTGGAAGATCTTTGCATGGCAACCTTCTGACATGCCAGGGATACCCAGGGAACTCGCCGAGCACTCTCTGAAAGTCCACAAGGACGCAAGACCAGTCAAACAATCCATGCGACGCTTCTCAGGACCCAAGCGAGACGCGATCACCATGGAAGTCGATAGGCTACTGCACGCCAAGTTCATCCGAGAGATCAAGGACTCGGACTGGGTCGCCAACCCGGTCCTAGTGGAGAAAAAGAAGACGAAGAAACTAGCCATGTGCGTGGACTTCACCGCAGTCAACAAGTGCTGCCCCAAGGATCACTTCCCGCTCCCGCGGATAGACCAGATCATCGACTCGACAGCAGGTTGCGAGCGCATGTCCTTCCTGGATGCCTACTCAGGTTACCAGCAGATCAGGCTGAAAGTCGAGGACGAAGAGAAAACGGCCTTCATCACACCCGACGGCGTCTTTTGCTACCAGACGATGCCGTTCGGGTTAAAGAACGCAGGTGCCACGTACCAGCGGACAATGCAAGCGTGCCTCAAGGGGCTAATCGGGCAGATCGTCCAAGTCTACGTCGATGACATCGTCGTCACAACCCGAAAGGAAGATACCCTAGTCGACGACCTCCGCAAGGTCTTCGCCGCACTCGATGTATACCAGATCAAGCTCAACCCAGAGAAGTGCGTGTTCGGCGTGCCAGCCGGAGAGCTGCTAGGGTACCTCGTATCTGCAAAAGGAATCGAAGCGAACCCCGAGAAGGTGCAGAACATTCTCACCATGCCAGCACCAACCAAACTTCGCGAGGTGCAGCGATTAGCCGGCCGAGTCGCAGCTCTCAACCGGTTCATTAGTAAGTTGAGAGAGAAAGCCTTACCTTTCTACCAACTGATGAAGAAGACGAACAAGTTCGAGTGGACACAGGAGGCGCAGGACGCGTTCGACCATCTGAAGAGAACCCTAACGACCTCTCCAGTCCTCGTGGCACCACTAGAAAACGAGCCGCTATACTTATACGTCTCATCAACAAACAGGGTGGTGAGCACGGTACTCGTAGTCGAACGGGAAGAAGAAGGGCACAGTCACCCGGTGCAAAGGCCCATCTACTACCTCAGCAAAGTCCTCACCCTGTCCAAGCAGAACTACCCGCATTACCAGAAGCTGGCATATGGAGTCTTCATGACCTCCAGGAAGGTCGTCCACTACTTCTCCGAGCACCCGATCACGGTGGTAAGCTCCTCTGGACTAGCAGACATTCTCACAAACCAACGCGCGACAGGACGAGTCGCCAAGTGGGTTGTCGAGCTAGGACCATGGGGGCTGAAGTATGCTCACCCGAAGTCCATCAGGGCCCAAGTCCTCCCAGAATTCACCACCGAGTGGATAGAAGCCCAGCTACCAAATGTCCCCGACTTGTCCAACGCATGGACAATGTATTTTGATGGCTCCAAGAAATTCATGTCAGCCGGGGCAGGAGTTGTGCTCATCTCCCCCGAAGGCGACAAGCTCAAGTACGTCCTGCAGATGGACTTTCCGACGCCGTCCAACAACGAAGCCGAGTACGAGGCCCTGATCCATGGCATGCGGATGGCCAAGAACTGCGGCGCCATGCACCTCATGATATACGGCGACTCCTACCTGGTGGTACAGCAAACCATGAAGTCCTGCGACGCCATCGCCGACAACATGATCGCCTACAGATACCTCTACAATCAGTTGGAAGGCAACTTCAACGGCTGCGAGTTGCGGCACATCGGCCGTGAAAGCAACGAGGAAGCCGACGTCCTCGCTAACATGGGCTCAGACAGGGTGCCAGTTCCACCTGGCGTCTTCCTCGAGCGCATCACGCAGAGATCCATCAAGACTCAGAACACAGCAAGCGCTGCAACAACAAAAGGCGATGCTAACCCGCCAAGCCAAGACAAGGTCCCCATGGAGGTCATGCTAGTCGAAGCTATGTGGACAGGACCATACCTGGCGTACATACTGCATCAGAAGCTGCCAGCTGACCCAGTCGAAGCAAAGCGCGTCATCAGGCGCTCCAAAAGTTTCACCGTCATCAACGGAGAACTCTACAAAAGAAGCATCTCAGGAATCCTGCAAAGGTGCGTAGATCCAGTCGACGGCCAAGCCATCTTACTCGACATCCACGCGGGTATCTGCGGGCATCACGCCAGCAGTCGAGCATCGGTGGCCAAAGCACTACGAGCCGGGTTCTACTGGCTGACAGCCATGCAGGACGCCGAGGAGCTAGTATGGAAATGCACAGGGTGCCAGGAGTTTGCAACCAAGCCACACGCGCCAGCATCAGAACTTAAGACAATACCATTAGCATGGCCCTTCGCCCAATGGGGTCTGGATATGGTGGGCCCGCTGAAGAAATCCTCACCCGGAGGTCACTCACCTCCTGATTGCAGTCGATAAGTTCACAAAGTGGATCGAAGCCGTGCCCATCACAAGTTCGACTGCATCCACAGCAGTCAACTTCATCAGGTCAATCATCTTCAGATTTGGAGTACCGAATGTGATCATCACCGACAACGGCTCGAACTTCACAGCCGAAGAATTCAAGGACTTCTGCTCAGAGCAGGGGATCAAGCTCAGCTATGCGTCCGTCTCGCACCCGCAATCCAATGGGCAAGTGGAGAAAGCCAATGGCCTCGTCTGCAACGGCATCAAGAAGCGACTGCGCGTGCCACTAAAACGCGCAGCAGACGCATGGGTGGAAGAACTACCATCGGTACTTTGGAGTCTACGAACAACGCCAAACAGATCCACCCAATACACTCCATTCTTTATGGTGTATGGTGCAGAAGCGGTTCTCCCCCGCGACATCAAATTCGATGCACCGAGAGTAGTCGCCTACGACGAGTCGGATGCAGAGGAGGCACTCGAAGACAACATGGACACCCTGGATGAAGCACGCGACATCGCCCTGCCACGGTCAGCCGTGTATCAACAAGACCTGCGCAACTATCACACTCGGAGGCTGCGACCGAGAGCGTTCGTTGCAGGCGACCTGGTTCTCCGACTCAAGCAGAAGAAGGTGCACAAGCTCGCTTCCCCATGGGAGGGCCCTTACATCGTGAAAGAAGCAATTGGCAACGGAGCTTACCTCCTGAAAGACTCGAAGACGGGAGCAGACTGCAGCAACCCGTGGAACGTGGCACAACTCCGCCGGTTCTACGCCTAGTTCAACCCAATCATTGTACAAGAAAAATCAGCGCGACAGGTTTCAGACGCACTCTTTCCCTCACCAGGGTACCTAAGGGGACTGGAAGGGTTTTAATGAGGCGGCCTGTTCGCAAGAATCAATAAAGTGATTTGAAGAAAATCTGTCTCCTTTACCTTTCACACAGAGGAAGTTAAAATCCTAGGCCGCCACTCGAACCACTCGGGGGCTGCGCCACACAGGTTGAAAGAAAAGCTTAGGCCGCTACCCGAACTAATCGGGGGCTGCGCCATACAAGCATAAATCAAAAAATCCTAGGCCGCCACCTGACCCACTCGGGGGCTGCGCCATACAGGTCAAGTTCAAAATCCTAGGTCGCCACCCGACAAACTCGGGGGCTGCGCCAAACAGGTAACACTTGTAATCCTAGGCTACCACTCGACCTACTCGGTGGCTACGCCATACAGGCCTTCTCAGAAAATCCTCAGCCGCCACTCGAACTCACTCGGGGGCTGCGCTGTACAGGTCAAGTTCAAAATCCTAGGTCGCCACCCGACATACTCGGGGGCTGCGCCAAACAGGTAACACTTGTAATCCTAGGCCGCCACTCGACCTACTCGGGGGCTGCGCCACACAGGTCTTAGCCAAAATCCCAGGACGCCACTCGAACAACTCGGGGGCTGCGCCATACAGGTCAAGTTACAAAAATCCTAAGTCGCCACCTGTTAAAGTCAAAGAGCCCGCTCAGCCTCCCAGTCCGGGTTCACATCTGCACGCATAAACTGCAAGTCAGAACAAGCAAACTTCAGCAAAGAAAGCAGCCGCCAAGAGGATACCAACCTTGCAGCTGTTGACTGATCAGATCGATCTCCCCAAGCAAAAAAAAATCACGTCGTGAGAACTCCGCAGTAGGATGCGACCGAGAGCGGTGCAGCAGCAGCTCAATATTCTTCAGGTCGCCTCAAGCTCAACCACCTTGTTCTTCAGGTACGTGATTATCTGCTGATCATTTGTACTACGTGGAGGAGCAGGCGTCGCCCGACGACGGCGAGCACCCGAAGAAGAAGCCTTGCCACTCGGCGCAGTCGCAGGAGAAGAAGAAGCACCACCGCGCACGACAGTCTGCCATGAATACGCAGAGTCAATACAATCATACGACCGTGAAGCAAAGTTAAACTCGGCAGAAAGAAATTCAATTCTATCAAAAGCACTGTTAAAAGCCAAAACACCGGGCAGGACAATATTCATTACAGGGCCAGAACTTCAAAAGTACAGACCACGGCGACTGCCGAATTCCTAAAGCTATGTCTACTCTAAGGCTGCAGACTGCGACCGGGAGCGACTCTTCCGAGTGGCAGCCGCCTCAGTTGCCTTTGCAAGGGCCCTCTCGAAGAGTGCCACAAGCTGCACGGCCAACTGTGAAGCACGCTCCTTCACGCCACTCAGCGACGCGGTTCGGCCATCGGGTCTTCGAGGAAAGCCGCTGACGACCTTCTCAAAGTCACCCGGAACCTGATGCCCTAAGAGGAGCTGGAAGGTGAGCTCGGAGCCGCGTACCGTCTGCGACCGCGTGAAGTCGGCGATGGTGGTCGCGTCCTCAAACGGCGTAGCAAGGGCGTCCACGGCTGCAAGAGGCTGGTCGCTCGGGAAGATACTCTGGTGCACCACAGTAAGGGCTCCAGTCGATTTTTTCAGCGCGGTTGTGGACTTCTTCAGCGCGTCGGATGCATAGGCACATACCCGGTCGAGGAAGCCAACAGCAGTCGCCAAGTCAACCGCGTCACTCGACGCGTCTTCCGGAGGAGCTCCACCACAAATCTCTGCGCAAAGGATTCAAGGTCAGACAAAGAAAAAGATCAAGACACATTAGGCATTAAGCCGAAACTTACCCCCAAGAACACCGGCGAGTGAGAGGAGACGACCGACTTGAGTCTTCTCCTGGGCGACCCGCGCCAGCTCCCGCTCTCGAGACTCATGCAGGGCCTTCTCAAGCTCAGCAACCCGCCCAGTAGCCTGGTCCAGAGAAGCACGCAGCTGGTCCCTCTTCTTCTCCAGGCGAACATAAGCCGCGGCTGCGTCAAGCTGCTGACGGTAGTACGGCTGAAACAAAAGCAAGATGTTAATAAAGTTGCGGGCGACTATACTAGTCACCCACACCTTCGGGGGCTACTCCCATCGGGAGCGCTGATCGCGCACCCGATGAAAACTCAAGAATACAAGTACAAGCGTAAAGGACTTACGTGGCCCAGGAGGTCAGGGTCCTCTGAAGCCGAAGGAGGATCGCGGCTCGACGATGTAATGCCAGCAGGCTGTGCACGCGCCTTCTCCACCACCGCCTGAGCCCCCAACTCAGTCGAGGGGGCGGATGTATGCTCCACGTCCCGAAGGGGGGGGAGCTAACATCGACAGAATGATGGCTGCAGCGAAAACGAGCACACTTGTCAACTCAAACGTTGCAGCTACAAAACACAACTCGAAGGAAACAAATCATCAAGAAGCTCACCTGGGGGTTCCAAGGTCGTCGTAACTCTCCAGGGAGGGCGACGCCATCCGCGCAAACGAACGAGGATCCGCGGAGCTGACTGGAGGAACATTCAGGGGCTCATTCCAGCCACCCGAGGACCGCGCACCCGACGACGTCGCGACGGCCTCCTCCAGAGTAATGTCGGCATCCTTAGCAGGTGACGACGCATTAGCAGAGTCGCCACGGCTCGGGAGCTTCCGCTTCTTCCGTACGGGTTCCTCCTCTTCATCTTCATCCTCCACCTCTTCGTGGGGAGAATGTGCGGAAGGAATCTCTTCGTCGTCGTCCTCCTCCTCGACAAACTTCGACTCGTCGTCGGGTCCGTTCTCGGGAAGAGGAGGAAGGCTGATCAACAAAGACCGACCTGAAGCAAGTAGACACAAGTCGAATCAAGAAGAAGGTAGACGCAAGTCGAGTCAAGACAAAAGGAAAACAAGCCAAGACTCACCTCAGGAACGGGGTTCGATGCCCCGTAAGCAGCAATCGGGCACTTGACGTTGCACGTGTCCGCGACTCGGAGGTTGGTGATGGACCTTACTTTGGTTTCCACCTCCTCATCGTCAAGCGGCTCGGTGCTGACGCCCTCGGGGGCCCACATCGGGTGAGGCCGAGCGCTGAGCGGCTGCACCCGAAGACGGAAGAAGGTGGCCATCAGGAAGACGCCACCCGCCTCGCGCCCAAGGGTCTTGGTCAGATCGCGCAGCAGGCCCAGCAGGGGCCGCACAACCTCCTTCTCCACAGCAGTCAGCGGGTGCGTCCAGGCGCCGGTCTTCCGCAGTCCACGTCCGCTGTCGAATGCACCCAGGCCGTCCTGGTTTGACTGGACGTGGAACCATCTCTTGCGCCATCCTTGGACGGAGTCACACTTCTTCATCTGGAAGTACGCGGTGCCACCGCGCACTTGGATTCCGAAGCCTCCCACGGGGAAGGGCAACCCGCTCCTCCCAACGTTCTTGCGAACGAGGAAGAGCGACTTCCACAATGCCCAGTGGGGCGCGACACCCAGAAAGCACTCGCAGAGCACGATGAAACCCGCGATGCTCAAGACGCCATTGGGGGTCAGATCATGGATCTGAACCCCATAGGCATACAGGAGACCGCACACAAAATCGTGCATGGGGAACCCGAAGCCCCACAGAAGGAAATCCACGAAGCAAACACGTTCCCCCTCGCGGGGAGTGGGGAAAACCTCTTTGCCAGGAGCGCGTACCTGGACTTGGTCAGCAGGTGGAAGAAGACCCTGCGCACGGAGGAGTTCCACCTCGGCCTTCTTCACCGACGATCTCTGCCAGTCGCCGTCGGGCTTCTTCATCAGCCCGACATCGTCGGCGGCGGCGGAGGAGCCAACGGCGCTCTTCGGCTTGCCCATGGCGCCGTGAGGCAGCGCAAGGTGCACAGACAGAAAAGCAAGGAGCTCTGGATGGCGGCGAAAATGGTAGAGCGCAGAGGAAAGGGAGGCCAGAACGATTGGAGAAGATGAAGTCCCTCGCATCAAACGCAGTACTTATGCCTTGAAAAGTTTCATCTCAACCGTCCACAGAACAAGGGCTCCGAGCAGACACATCCGGCCGTACACGTGTCGCACGAAGAAACCAACCGTCGCCGCCCACTTCGTCCACTACGCATGAAAACCGAGGTGTCATCATCATGCCGCGCAAATTTCGCGCCCAGTTCGGAGACGTGACAACTGCTGACCGCAGTCAGCTCTGACAGCGGGGCCGGCACGTCACGTCCCATCGGGCGCAGAGGCGTGCAACAGATCATCACCAGTGACGTCATCAAGCCAACGGCTCCAAAAGCAACTGAAACAGCTCGACAGAGTGATTCGAGTAGTAAGCTACTTAGCTGAAACCAACAAAGTAGGATCGACTGATGATCCAAGAACCCGAAGAAATCATTCGGGTGGCAAAGAAAAAACGAGTAAGCTCGAGCAGCCGAATCCATCAACAAGTAAGCCAGCAGGCCGAGTAAAAGCAAGCTTCAAGACGAAGGCACAGTAATTCGACTGCAAGAGGTTACTCCCATCGGGAGCGGCCGGTTCGACTGAAGAAATCGAGTTCAAGCTCAAGATCAAGCAATCCAATGGCGCGTCCAGGAGGAAGAAGTCCTTCGCTCGACTCTACGCTTCGACCAAGCACTCGGGGGCTACTGACGTGGGGCTGCCTTTCGGGTAGCCCACGATAAGGCTACCTGGGACGCGCCAAGGACGTGGAAGCCCACAGAAGGCCCACGCGGGGTATCATGTAACCTAGTCCAAGTCGGTTAGGAAGCATAATCTGCCATATCTGTAGTTGCCATCGGCATCAACCACCCGAGACCTGGCTGCCTATAAAGCCAGGAGGGTTGCTCGTCCCAGAGGACACGCTCATAGCCACCACCACAAACCCTAGCGAGATCGCAATCTCGCCATTGTAATCGCTACTCGCATCAATAACCAGACAAGCAGGAGTAGGGTGTTATCCTCCGGGAGCCTGAACCTGGGTAAATCCTTGCTTGTTAGCCGTCGTGACTACCTGCACTCATCTTTCTCCTCATCAATCAACCCGGGGTGCACAACCCTGGGACTTGTCGAGTTAACACCTCGTCACATGGTGCTTCTAAATTCACCGCTCGGTCATTATCAAGAACAATAATTATAGAGGAAACACTTACATATTAAAAAAAACACTACACGAATACTCCTTATCAACACTTGGGATAAAAAATCTTCATGTGAATTCACAAAATTCTTGACGAAGCATATCCATGTATGTGAAGATACAAATAACAACTAATTTGAAAACTAGACCTCAACTAACAACGATACGAAAAGACTGGTAACACTTACTTAGGACAAATTTGTTATAATTATCTTAAAAAGGTAAATTAATTGGGGAAGTAAGCGATGTCAGACGACTAGAATTGTTTTGGACCAAAAATCTCACCGTGAATTTCACAAAATTCTTAATGAATCACATCCACATATATATATTCTGCACTACTTCTGCTTCCTCACCTCCTCATGCGCCTATATATTCTTTGAAGTTCAACTCTCTCTCCGTGCCCCTTCTTACTCTCACAATCTCATAACTAAAGCTGAACTAATAACAAAATGAAAATACCGGTAAAATTTACATAGACTATACTAGTACTACCCTTTCCTTGAAAAAGTGAACTGACTGTGAAAATGAGAGCTCTTTTACGGTACCCAGGAAGAAATATCGACGCTCCGATCTGGAACCCATCTGCGGATCCAAAAGCCTGTACGAATCCATAATGGTGGAGTTTGTCTCTTTGTTTCGGCAGCAGTATAGGCCTGCACCGCTCGTTAATCAACCATCGGTATTGTCAGGAGGGCATTTTCGAAAGGTCAGATTGGACTCGTCCGTTTTTCACCTACCAAAAACCTAGTTCCCGTGGAAAAAACAAATCTCTCTCCCACGACGCACACCCCACCCTCGATCCCCTTGTTGACTCCCTCATCGCCGGCCACGGCGCACCACCCAACCCCGATCCCTCCCCATTCCTCTCCTTCCCCGACTAGTTCACGCCACCATCGCCGCGCCGCCGGCCGATTCGAAGCGCCCACCTCGAACGCCATGGATTTGCCCAAGGGAGATGGCGACACCTAGAGCCAGGGAGGCTGACGAGAACGCGACCCCGAGGCGCTCCGTGCCTGCGAGGTCCGCGTCTCCGCAACGGAAGAAGGTTCTTGGGGTGCGGAACGGCGGCGTCGGTGGCAGCCTCGGGGACGGCTTCTCGACTTCTGCATCGCCGGCCACCCCTAGCCCCCGTATTCTACTGCATTCCCCTCCGTCGCCGCCACCGTGCCGTGCCCCCACCAATGGCCTTCTCTAATCCCTCTAGTAGGCTCTCTCCTCGGCAAGATCGACCGAGTGATCGCAAGGGGCCGCAAGACAAGAGCGCAAGCCGGCGGAGTACGCGGTTCAAGGAGGAGAAGGAGTACGTGGAGGTTGTGGGGCGACGCCGACGAGGTTGCCATCCACATATTCCATCATCAACATGGCAGGCGAGGCCCCTCCTGTATAACGGTCTATGGCTTTGAGCTGTAGAACATTGTGAATGGGGCTACCAAGTATTGGATTTGGAGTAGGGATAGTTAGTATTTGCTCACATTCATTTTATCCACTCCCCCACAAATTTCTGTCTTCAAAGTGAGAGCTATGTGTTATGTCAATTGGATGGCATGTGGTTTGGGGCTGTGTTAATCGCATTAGCATTGTACTGAACTTTGAAGCATCAGGTTCAGAAGATGAAAAAAGTCTGAATTTTCATTCAGTGAGAAACACTACTGCTACTAGTACTATCCTGAAATGATTTTGAGCTCAGTTTTTGTGCTTGTAGGGATGGTCGGTTCAGAGGAATTGTCGGCTCAAATGTTCAACGACCTTGCGCGGTGAAGGGAGATGGTGGCTCAGGTGCTGACCAAGATTGAGCTCCGGCATGGCGACACCGTGGCGTGCTACTTCCTGGAGGACAACTGGAAGCGCGTGTGGGAGATGTCCGTGTGGTTGGCCATCAACTCCCTTGACGAGATCATTGGTTTTAGCAGAACATATATAATGTACTGCCCCGAGGGTTATTCAGAGAATAAAGGAACTTCGTTCCAATTCTTAATGTTAATTGTAAATTCATTCCCTTGACAGTAAATTATATCTTGTAATATACATACATCATCTGGCGATAAAGATGTGCTATTGGTGTCTTTGATTAATTTAGGCATATCCTGTTTTAAGCATATTGCCTCAATTATTCTGTAACATTACTATGAGTTTCTTTGTGTGGAATTGTGAAGTCATTCCTCATGGAAACATTTTCTTGAGCAGACACAAGAATGCACATTACATTGAAGTAGCTTCGTCGTGTGCTTTTCTTTCAAGGAAAAGATCTCTAAAAAATCCCAGGTTTTATGTGATTCAGGCAACAACAGTTATAAACATTATACAAGCTCCTTCTACTTAAAGGTACTCAACATGATTTTGTCACATTTGTGCTACTCACCTATAACTTGAGTGTCATGATTTTTTATTGGTAATATGTGGTTCTTCTTGAGAGCATCATAGCTGCGGTATGTGTTGGACTGTTGTCATCACATGTTCGTGCTGTGAAAATAACCGGAAACAAGTAAGTATGCAGCCGTGCGTTCTGTACCTTTTCCATCTCGTTTTGCTTGGGGTTTGGGATCCAGCAATTATGAGTGCGCATGTGTGTGGTGGTTTAGTCCCAAATAGAGCCCCCCAACACATAAGCTAACCAACGCAACAATGCTCATATGGGCAAATTTCATGGTCAGAGACTGAGAACACCATTGTAAAATCAAATGGATTTCTCAAATATATGAATGCTCAGTACTAGATATCACAAGCAGTGAAAAACATGATATGTCTTATAAGTAGTAAATATATTTGCTCAATGGCCAATGAGCACTAATAGGAAACCCGCTGTGTGAACCTGGACTTGAGAACACACTACAGGGTAAGAACCTACTACCACTGACAGCCGTAGAGAAAAAAGTTTCAACGTAAACGTTGGCAGAACAACCAACTAAAAGAACAAGCACACAATTTTCAAACACCCACACGGCATCAGCATCTGTGGACCAACATCACGATGCATGTCTCTTTTAATCTTCATTTTGTGCTTTTCGTGGAGCTTCATTCATTGGAGAATCTATTAATAGAGCTGCAATTTATTTCCTAAACTTGTTGACTGCATAATAGGGTGGAGTTAGTTTAATAGTTCTAGCAGTGGAAAAATTATTTGGTTTAAATAATCGGGTAGTCGTACCTGTGTAAAATCTTCGGATAGCTTGTGACCTATCCAGTTGGCCATGTTCTTCAGTTCATACAGGCCGCATGACATTCTGCAAATGCATGTAGATCATAATGCATAACTGTAGTAGAATTCCAAATATGTGGAAATAAAAATAGTTCTAGCATGTTCTAGCATGTTCTAATTTTACTTACGACGAGGTTTCGAGGAAGGTGAACGCTGCAGCTAGTTCGGCGACGCCAGACCGGCTATGGCGGCATCAATTGGCGAGGGAGCGTCAGGCCGCAAGGGAACATGAACAAGGACGCGGCGGCGAGTTTGGCGACGACTGGACCGGATATGGCGTTGAGCTCGGGGAGGTCAGACCGGCTATGGCGGTCAGCTAAGAGGGTGGGGCGAGCGTCCCGGTGGGGGTGGCGGCCAGGGAGGAATGTGGTTGATCTGTTAATCTGTGTATGTGAAAAGTCTAAACTACCCATGGAGATGAACGGCCAGATAGTTTCCATACTGCTCTCTCCTCCCCGCAGTATAGGGCACCGTATAAATGCTCGAAAATGAAGCGACGAATTATTGGGAGCAGCAAATATGACCAAATCAGCCCAGAGAGCAGAACGATCTCTTGGGCTGCACGAAGAGATCAAACTTGCTTTCTTTCTTGGACCAGAAGTTGAACACGCCCGACCGAGCCGAGACCCGGCCGCAAACCAAAACCTCACCAAAGCTATTTCCCAGTTCCTCCCCTTCCCCTCTCCATCCCCTTTCGTCTCCACCACCGCCCCGCCTCGCCCGGAGAGCCTTCCTCCCGCTCCCCGACCATGCTGCCCGCGCGCTTCCTCAAGCTCTCACTGCTTCGCCGCCTCGGCGCCGCCCGTGCGGCCGAGGTGCCCCCGCCGTGGAAGGCCAGGTAACGCTACCTCGTGTCTCGCTCGTCCTTTCCGCGCGATGCTCCTGCTCCTGTCCTTCGCGCGCTACCTGTTTGTGCTAATGCCGCATCCCGTGCTTCCGCGACGGCGTCCTTGGTTGGTCCGATTTCGTTTGGGTTCGGGATTGAGGCCGGTAGGGTACTCTGCGTGGGGAAAAAATCTGGGCCGTGTCTCCTTCTGTACGTGGAGGGGGAACGGGAATGATTCGGGGCTTCTAGAACCGCTGTCTAGTCTCGCGCTAGTTGGGAGACAAAATTGCTCGGAAGTGTGATCAGCGAGTTATCACAATTGTGTGTGTCCTGCACTTTGTGACTCACAATGTACTCTATGTTCTCCATTCCTGTGTGTATGTACTCTATGTTCTCTACATTTTGAGGCAATAAAATCCCTTTATCGAAAAAATCCGGTGCCACAGCTTGTCAGTACACGTTACATGTGACTCATAAATGCTTAAACTAGTATTTGACATACATGTCAATCGTGATCAGACCTAGTAGTGTACAATTTTACTGTGCTGCTGTTTATATTTCTCTCAAGTATGGTCAGCGAGTTACCACAATTGTGTGTCCTGCACTTTGTGTCTCTCTTGATGCTACATTTTGAGGCAATAAAATCTCTTTGTCGAAAAAATCTGGTGCCACAGTTTGTCAGTACATGTGATTCGTGACTGCTTAAACTAGTACTTGGCACACATATATATGTTCTTCACTCCAGCTTGTCAGTACTCAGTACATGTGACTCATAAATGCTTAAACTGGTATTTGACATTCATGTCACTTATGATCAGACCTACTAGTGTACAATTCACTGTGCTGCTGTTTATATTTCTAATTGCAAATGTGTACATGTTCTGTTGCTGATGGCTCGCAGCATAAGTGGCTACATCATGGTAGGATGGAGAATTGGTGTAGTTATACAATACATTCCATGACAAGTGCAGATGCAGTTTGGTTCTATAATTATTTTGCTGCCCTTTATTTATACCTCGAATGATCTGAATGCTACCCATCTGTGGCTATTCTTCCAAGCCTGTCTGCATGTATGTTACTTGTTCAACATTGACATATCTTTTTTTGTTCGATTGTGTGGTTGTAATTCTTAGCATTTGGTTCTCCAGGCTATTTCCAGTGCAAGGTTACCAGTCTCGAGGCTATTCTACCGGAGGAAGCTCCAAGTATAATAGACCAATGAGACAATTTCCTGAAGAGGATGTGTCAACTTCTCAGCCACTGATATATTACATTGTCGTATGTTGCTTTTGTGGCATGTCTGATCTTTCTCCTTTATCATTTTTCTCTTAACTATGACTTATAATTTTTGTAGTATTGTCCAATGTCAAATTATTATAATGTCTTATTGGTGAAGTATCTGTAGGAGCATTTTGCATCTGCAATTTTCTTATGTTAATTTAAATGTTGGTTTTGCAGCCATCTGCCATTCTAGCCTTTGCTGGACTGGTCACTTTTGTTCGCTATAATGATGAGAAGCGAATGATTCCCTCAGGTACTTACAATTATTGTAAAGAAGTGATGCTTCATATTTTCTTGAAGCATTTGATGTATTTATATTTTCAACAAGTTCAACTGTGGTAGTCAGTGTTAGTTTTAGAATTTTTTTAATATTAGACTAGCCACTTTTGTTCACTATAATGATGAGAAGTGTATGATTCCCTCAGGTACTTACTATCATTTTTAAGAAGTGATGGTTCATATTTTTCCTGAAGCATTTGATGTATTTATGTTTTCGGCCAGTTCAACTCTGGTAGTCAGTGTTAGTTTTATAAAAATCTTAATATTAGACAGGGTGATGCCATGATCAGAGTATAATTATCTGTGCATTGCATGATCCTTGAAGTGCCCCTTCTGTGTTGTCCAGACCTCGGAAATAAAGAAAGAAAATGCTGAAATCCTATTGATCGAAAAATTAAATCTGTGCCTGGTCAGCCTTCCCATGGCACTTTTAGTTTATTTTATTTTGGACTGGTGTCTCTCCTAATTATTTGGTCCTTTCTGGACTTTTATACCTAGGAATTTCCATATCTCATATAATGCCAATAGCTTATTAGGTTTAGTTTTGAATAAAAAGAATAGGAAGTGCATGATAGTAACTTAGTAAGTTGCTTTTAAGTTGTACATGGCAACTTAGCTCGAATGGTATAAGATTTGTATTGTTACTTTCCAGCTGCAAATGTTATCTAAGATTGAATGGCCAACAGTTCTCATTTAGCCTTTTAACACTTCTTATTGAGTTTATTATTGCTCTAAACTTAGCATCATGTTGTTTCAAGGTAACAAAGCACAGCAGACCACTGTTCCCAAAAGGTGTACTACCAACAGACCTGCAATAGGGGGACCATTTAAGCTCTATGATACAGAAAACAATGTGGTTAGTGAATCAAAGCTTCGAGGAACTTGGACGCTGATGTATTTTGGTTATACATCTTCCCCAGATGTGGGGCCAGCAGAAGTTCAGAAGATCGCTGATGTTGTTAAGCTGTTAGGTGCATTGCTATATGCCACATACTGCTTCTTTGTTATGGATACTTGATGGGAGACATCTCATCTTTTGATATTGCTTATTGTTATGATATTTATCATATCATCATCTCTGTGTTTTCTTTTACAGATTTAGTTGATAGCACCCTCATATGCATAATGCATATGGTTTTTTGGTCTGTGAGTGCACAAATGCATGTTATGCTTATATCATTTGGGCTCAAACATTCAATTTTCTTGAAACATTTGACAGAAATTCCCAATGATTTACGGTCTTCTGCGTGAAACTATTATTAAGTCATTTTACTAATCATGTCGTTCAAGCTATTTAACTAGTCCTCTTCTGTTAGTCTCATTCATTCTTAGTCTGAAGTTTGAACTACTCCGTGTCTGGTGGGCTTAATTGATGGCACTCGACATTCTAAAGCAGCGATATTCTGTGTGCTATATTCTGCTTGTACAAGTAGATTTTGTTTAAACTCTGCTGTTTAGGCCACTCATTTGTTATCTTCATGATCTGTTGTGAACATTTATTGTTTGTTTTGTAGAGTCAAAGCATGATATCAAGATTAAACCACTCTTTATCACAATTGATCCTCAACGTGATTCACCTGCTCAGCTTAAGGCATATCTTAGTGGTAAGTTACTCTCTATGTGTTCTATGTTATTGGAACCTTTAAAATTATGCACTGTATTTTGAACTGATGATTAGTCTAATTTCAACTGCAGAATTTGACCCAAGAATAATAGGATTAACAGGTTCTGTCGATGCAATAAGACAGATAGCACAGGAATACCGCATTTTCTTCAAAAAAGTTGGTGAAGTTGGTCAGGACTATGTTGTAGACAGCTCTCATAACATGTAAGAGCACATGTGATTCTTCATATACCTTTGTTGATAAAGCTTCGAGAACTTGACTGTCTGAAGTTGTAGGTACTTGCTAGATCCATGCTTGGAGACAGTGAGATGCTTTGGAGCCGAGTATAAGGCATCAGACCTTGCTGTGGCGATAACAACGGAGGTCCAGAAAGCATATGATTCAGCAAATTAGTCTAATATGCTTCGTGTGGTATACCTCTTGATTTTTCTTCTTCACTTAGTTGTAATTGAAATATTTAAGCATATGTGTGTGTTTTTATCTGTTAATCTTTTCCTTTCTGGAAGTAAAAGTCGCTGCGTACTAATAGATTTAACCTTTGTTTTCTTAGGTAGCTTTCTAGAGGTGACAGTGAAAGAATTTCTTCTAATGGTTAATTGGTAATGCTTATCACTTTAACCTGTTTGTTATCACAAATTACTTGCACAATTCGTACCTTTACACCCAGCAACACCAGCTTAAAAGCATAATAATACCTTGGTGTATCTAGTTGTATGTTGGCACCTTCTAGCTGTGTTTCCGCATTGTTCTCATTTATTCTTGTTATTTCGACCAAATATCTGTATTGTTCCAAGACCGAGTTACTCTTGATCATACATGGCATATATCTGCATTATTCGTTATCATTTACATCCAAGACATATGCTGTGTTGTAGATACATTATGCAGCCTTCCCTTCATAAGAAAATATGTTTGTGTCGATAGTTTGATGCATTGGTTTAAGTAATGCTGCTAACACAGCTTCGCTGCAATGATTTTCCAGGGTCAATTCGATGGTGTTAGCAGTTTCCGGTGTCTGCTCTGAAGCGCTTACCCTTCCTCCTTGTATAGCCTTGCCCGCGGAATGGTGACATGGCAAACCTTTTCAACTAGCCCTTCCTTCAACTGCTCCAGGCTCTTATTCCCATCCCCGCTCTTTGCTGTGTAAGATTTGAGAAAAAATTGTCCAGTGCCTCACCCGACGAATGTTTCTTCAGAGTTACAAATCACCTGCAGTTTCGCCGTGCCTGAATGTCTTTCTGAGTGGATGTGCCAAAACTACATGTAATCAGCTTCCGTAGCATGGATTCAGGAACTCGTTTATGCGGCTAGGTGAACAGGTAAACGGGAAACTTTACAGCACTGCCCATGTTCTGTCTTGTGTATGTCTTCAGAGAAACAACTGTTAGCACAAGCTCTCCGATCTGTGTGCTTAGCTTCTTCCAGTGCAAGTGACCACGGGTATAACGCAGCTTTCTTTGCCGTTTCCCCTTTGCATATATCTCGGTGTCGTGTCTGGCCGCAGCTGTACATCTGCCAGTTGCTGCCATTATGCTTGCCGCAGGGCAGTTCGGCACACTCATTTCCTCGAGTCTACTTTTTTTATCTTGCAACTTTCTTTAAGGCTACTTTTGTTATGCTAGGTGTTGACATAGATGTTGATATGCCACTCTTTTACTGCATAACTCCTATTCCAAGTGGGGTTAATTAGGCCATGCGTGCGTTTGGTGTAAACTAATGCTCTGTTTCTGATTGAGATATCATCAGTAATCATCTGTTGATTATTTGTTGATCTTGGCCGGGCGATGGTGCTAGCAGGTTACCATGTTGGGGCCACGAGTACAACGGTTTGTCCTGGTAGGCTTGCATCGGTCGATCTTCCCTCTCCACCTCTGCATTTTGCTGTGTCGAGCTGACGGCTGACAGGAGTCTGTTCGTTAAACGAAACAGATCCTGTCTCGTGATGCGTGCTGATTACGAGATGTCTATATTAGCATTCCAATGCGTGGGCCTATAACAAGAAGTCAAGTCCCTTTCATCTCATCATCGCCCCACTTGTGTGTATGAATCACAGGTTCTCTGATGATCGTCGGAACATCTCGTGAACCACGGAGGAGCAATCGCAAGACTAGAACAGACCATTTTCTGTTGCTTGTATTTATAATTCTCTATTTTGCAACAGAAAAAGAACATAGCCGGTAGTAGAGCTCTGTACAACGAATGACATTGCTGTTATGCCTCACGAGCGGTCACCTCTTCCAGCTCCGGCTCCGCGCGAGGGCGTCGACGCCGCCGACGACCCACGTCTCCTTGGCAATGTCGATGGACAGCTTCAGAAAATCCGGCGCCGTTCTCATGAACACCATATCATCCTTGTCCTCCTCAACACTTGCCTTCTCATGGGCCGTCTCCTCGCCGGCCGGTGGCTCCTCTGCTCCTTTCCTCGCTAGGCCCTTCGCCGGCGCCGATCGGCACCGCATGAGGAGCAGCGCGTTCGGCGGCGGCAAGGACAGCAATTTGGAGCAGCAGTCGTCGTGCGCCTCTCTGCTAGTCCGCTCGTCGTCTTTGGATTCTTGCTCGAGGGGTTCTTGGCTCCCTTCCAGCACCATGAGCCACTTGGAGAAGACGCTCGCGGCGGCGCCCGATTCGCGTTCGTGCTCTCCCGCTTCGTCGTCGTCGTCGTCCGTGGAGGTGGAGGAGTCCGCCGCGGCGTGGTGGTGGAGCGACGACCCGAAGCAGCGCATCTTGTGTCGGAGGCTCCGGAGCGCGCCGCCGAGGAAGGGCAGCGCGTCCCGCCTGATGCCGAAGGCCTCGAGCCAGCTCCCCTTCTTCCTCTGCTCCTGCAGCCGCTCGATCTCCCCCGCCACGGTGATCCACCTCCTCCCGCTACCGTTTTGCTCCACCGCCACCTGCGTCGGCGGCTTCCTCGGCCGGACGACCTTGATCTGCCCGGCGCACGTCACCTTGGGCGACTGCGGCTCCTCGTCATCGCCCTCCACGGTCGTCTGCCTCGCCTTCGAACCACGGAACAGCGGGCTACTGCCACGCAAACGCCCTCCAGGTCCACCACCAGACGGTCCGGAGCGCGCGGCCGGGAGCTGGAGCTGCCTCCGGCGCGCGGCCACCGCCCTGTCCAGCGTCGCCCGGGACGGGCTGCACATCGACTTGGGCATCAGCGCCAGGTGCTGCCGCGCAGGGAAGCATACGAGCAGGTCGGTCGGCGCCGTCGCCGCCGCTCCCACCTTAACCTTCTTCATTGCAATGCACCGGCCGGCTCGCTCTCTCTGCAGGTAGCTTTAGGGGAAGGAAGGGGAGGACGAGGGAGGAAGGAGGCGCGCTTTAAAAGAAAAGAAAGCGCGCGGATGGGGAGGTCGCTTTTGCTGGTACTGCTTGCTGATCTCGATTTGTTTAGCCGCTCTGTCACCTTCTCTCTTTTTTGCATCGACGTCTCGTTTTCAGTCTTCTCCTTTCTGCTCTCTGATGCGTCTCTGTTGTTCCTGCCATGCAGTTTGTGTCTCGGACTCTCGGTTTCATGGAAATTCCATTTGTTCTTGCACTGCCCCTCACTCAAATCAACACTCGTCAATGTTGGCAGAAATTCTTTTGTTTCGAAGACAGGACAGTCAGCAAGAACTTGAGAGTTAAAAAAAAATGAAAGGTACAAGTTTTGTCTTATCTATTACTCCTTCAGTTCCGATGAATAAGACCTATATTTTTTGTGAAGTCAAGTCAAATAAAGTTTGACCAAACATTTAAAAAAATATGTCAACAAATATGATATTATATAGATATCATATTAAAATATAGTTCATGATGTTTCTAATGACATTAGTTTTATATTTTGGATGTTAATATTTTTTTCATAAAAACTTGGTCAAACTTTACATGTGTTGACTTTTTAAAATAATATAAGTCTTATTCATTGAAATTGTGGTAGTAATTATAATTGAAAGGAAGGTGCCGTTTTAACCGGACAAATTTGGCCGAAAATTATAAAACAAACATCAACACTACAGGGAAGAGACGCGAGCAATCTCGTTGCCATATCCGGGTAAGCCGTCTCCATATCGACAAGCAAGTCGCAAACCCCTTTACCAAACAGAGACTCCGAGCTAGGCGTCAACGAACATGTCTCAACAACCTGGTCACTCAAAGATGAGGAAGGGACATAAACAACCAAACATCCACTATCCACATAGGTGGACAACTGGCAGGGCTCAGAAGGGTGTGGTGATGGCGGTACCATAGCTGATTCTCTACCAGGCTCATGTAGCACCGTCTGGCCAACTGAATTAGTCACAACCTCGGCGATGACAAGACTCTCAAGGGCAGACATCGACACAAGCAAAGCACGAGGACAAACTTCTACAAAAAAACATTCAGCCCTCTCATCAACAGAGCCAACTTGGAGCTCAGAAACAACCGACACAAGCTGAAACTTGGCTAGAGCGTTACAAAGCTCAATGTGAAGCAAAGCACGAGGACAAACTTCTACAAAAAAACATTCAGCCCTCTCATCAACAGAGCCAACTTGGAGCTCAGAAACAACCGACACAAGCTGAAACTTGGCTAGAGCGTTACAAAGCTCAATGTGAAGCATCCCAATCTTGTGTAGAAGCTCCATGCACATCATGAACAACCCGGAATCCAATGTAGAACCCAAAGGGCGCTGACATTGGAAATCCTTGCAAAAATCTATGGGATCTTGGCGGCACCAAGCGTAGGCAACGACGAGCGATCCACGACCTCCGCCCTATTCTTGGCCAGCGAAGGAGACGGGGAGCGGTTTCGATGGCAAGGAGCGCGACTAACCGGAGAGGAGGAGGAGGAGGAGTGTGACTGCTTGCGATCGCTCTCCATTATTGCGGCGAGGAGTGCAACTCACAGTTAGATGTGATGTTACCTCGAGCGTGGGCACCAAGTTAGTGCATGCCGTGAGCCATTCAAATCCATTCGATGTCTTCGTTCTGGTCATCGAGAGAGTTTTGTCGTGCTCGCTTCCCGGTTGCTCGTGATAGCTCTCACTTAGAGAATTTTGCTCTTTACAAAACCTGACACTAACACTCAAATTTATCCTTTAAACTACTACTTAAAAACAGTCCGATGACCTGCGGAGCGAAATGTTGTATCGAAGGTTGATTGCCTTCTTAGATGACATGATGTACTTGTACCACTACCACCACGGTTCAGAGTATGGTTAGTTTGGTCGTACCTTACCTAATCCGCCGACAGGTTGATGAAATGAAATTTGTTTCTGGCAACACAGTCCTGCATATACTACTTCACTTTCTCCATTATCGCTTTAGACAAGTGTTCAATTGTTCACCGTACCCCTTTCTGCGCCAT
Source organism: Poa annua (assembly GCA_026929855.1). Lineage (NCBI taxonomy): Eukaryota > Viridiplantae > Streptophyta > Magnoliopsida > Poales > Poaceae > Poa > Poa annua. The sequence goes on along the minus strand of CM049432.1, from coordinate 71,757,506 downwards.
GACATGTCTTTTTCTATTTTAGAGCTCAACACCTTTTTTTTCAGAGCTCCACTCTACAGAGATTGAAAGGAGGCTATTTCATCCTTTTTTTTCGCAGTAGGAAGGTTATCTCCGACAAATGACTAGTGACTAGTGACTGAGTTCAGTATTGTCACAATCTTTGTAATTGTTTTGCAGTATATTAATCGATAGGGTTGTTGTTCTTACCATCTCGCAACACCGTCTGACACTCGGGTCGGTACTTCGCCTTGCATCACTCCCCTGCACAACACCCTACGCCCATGTTGGGCAAATACCATGCCCTGGAGCATTCGCCTCCCTGTTTACATGGATCATTTAACAGCTCTTCCACCCGGGTTCATCCGATTAAAACTCCTGCGCAATGATGCTATCATTGCTTGTCCTCACCTCTTTGTGTACTACTCCCTCTGTTTCGAATTATATGAAGTTTTAGTTTGTTCTAAATCGCATATATCTAATCCGTTTCAGTGTATCTATTCACCAACTTCGGTTCGTACCTAGTCCACATTAACATACCCAAAACATTTTATAAGTCGAAATGGAGGGAGTGCTTTCTAAACATTGTCAGTTGTTTCAGCTAATCCGGATGCAACACTGAGCAAGATGCGACATCTCATCTAATTGTGCAGGCTGAATCACCTCCGTTTCCTCCAGTTTTTAATAAATAGCATCAGGAGGTTGCTGAACTGGAAACTTGGTGTGCTTCTGTTTAATAAGTTATCATATGGACTTTAGTAGTCTTACAAGGTGGGTTGCAGCTAAGCATTGCTAGATGAGGAGTTAAAGAAGCATGAACCTCCCCAGCTTTTGCAAGCCCTGTTTAACCTCACCTGCCCAGCTAGCTAGTTCTTTCCGGTCAAATTTCAGGAGACCACGATGTTACTGTTGCATGCTACTCCTACTAATTATATTACTCGCAGGGATCATCAAAAGGACTGGTAGGCAAATCTAAATAAAATACGGCAAACGTGCAAACGCCACGGCTGTGTGGTTTTCTGATGCAACTACTGGCCGGTCTGTGTGGTTTAGGTAAAACCTTTTTGTTGCTACCGCACAGTTGTTAACACCAAGTGGAGCACTATTGCAGTTGTATAGTGCAGGTGTGCAAAGTAAAGGCAGGGCACTCCAATTTAATGGAGGCACCAGCTGCTTCATGGAGAGCTGATCGGAATCAATTAGCTCGACCGCCTCAATTAATTAAACGGGCGCACCTTGACAATGCTGCTGCAAGTCTACTCTGAAGGGGATCGTGGATAGAAAACAATAATTTTCCTACCAACGATATTGTTAAACTAGCCAAGATCTATTCTATGCAGATATAGTAGTACGAACGGAGATCGGAATACATACCCTTGTAGACCGAAAGCGGGGATTACGTTCCCGCACAAACGTTGTCGATGAAGACCGACGAAGCCGACCTCAAGGTCGTGTAGAGGAAGCAGGCCTCCGAGTACCGCTAGCGCAGCACCTCGCAGGGAGTCGCACACGTACGGTGGAGACGACGCCTCTGAAGCTCCAGTCCAGGACGAGCAGCGGAAGACTTGGACCGGAACACCAGCAGCGCGGCAGCGGGCTATGGTGGAGGAGATCCCCGACTCCTCTTGCTCGGCGCGGCTCCAACTTGGGAACCACGAGATCGAGAGAGAAATCAGGAATTAATTGGTGAATTAAAAGGCTGGGGTTGCCCTTTCTTATATAGGCTCCCAAGGGGAGCCAACCTTGCCAGTCAGGCAATGTGGGACTATCCCACACAGCCTGGTTCGGCCAAGGGGGGGGGGCGCCGGCCCCCTGGTGGGCCCCTTGTGGCCCACCTAGGCCGGCCCCTAGGCTCCCACCGAATTCCCCAAGGGGGTTTCCCCCCTCTTGGGCCTTCTTTCGTCCGGAAGGCCCATTTAAGGAAATCTGCCTTAATAAATTCGAAAATAAATATATAAAATCATATTTGCATATTAATAACACTAATTAATATCAAACATAATATATAAAATATTTCCTAGCTCCGAAAACTCTTTCGGCGCCGCCCGATCTCCATCGGACCTCTCTCGGGACTGTCCCGGTGATCTCCTTCCTTTCCGGTTGTCTTGTCGAAACCCCTTAAGTGTGTTACCCTAGCGGTTCGATATAATATCAGGTATGATCAAGACTCCTCAATGATCAACGACTAACTCGTAGGCCTGGACCCCCTGAATTAATCCCTGAGATATAACGAATGACTTTCATCTATCAAACCTGAACGTGAAGTCTTAGACCTTTTGCCATAGCGATACTTAGCACGTCCGAGTGTCGCTCCATAGATATCTCCATACCTAATCCCGACCTCGTTACCGACGACGCTATCTTCTACTCGTTCATGATCTCATGTCTCCGTGACCTAGTCACATGCTTGCAAGCTCATTAGACATGATCTCACCGAGTGGGCCCGAGAGTATCTATCCTGCTACGCGGACTGGCAAATCCCGCTCTTGACCCCTCGTCTCAATACTCCTTTCCAATACCCAAAAGTATCACCGTTATTGTCATACTAAATAAGATACGACGTTTGGTGCAATCAAAGTATCTTCGGGAAATATCAATAAGAGTTGATCTCACGGTCAAAGGCGTATCGACTATGTTCTCCAAATCTGGGTATGTCCATCACATCGCTCTCCATCGATATGACTCTCATTGCCGACCGGCGCCATGCCCCATGACCGGGAAACCTCGATCATCAATCGCGCAACGAAACTAGTCTTAGTAGAGGCTACTAGGGACCTGGTTGTTTACGCATCACACCCGCATTAATGTTTCCGCTTAATACGGTTCCAGCATGACACAAAAACCTATTATGAACAAACGAGATATGATAAAGAATACACTTTATTAATTGCCTCTAGGGCATATCTCCTTCAGTCTCCCACTTGCACTAGAGTACAAATTAATCTAGATTACAACTTGGTAAAAGCCTAACACCCATAGCTAACTGGTGTTGTTCATGCTTATCAAGCGGAAGAGGCTTCGTTAGCGGATCTGCCACATTCAGATCCGTATGCACTTTGCAAATCTTCACATCGCCTACTTGTACGTACTGACGTATCACGTGGAAGCGTCGGAGAATGTGTTTGGCGGTGGAGTGAGTCCTTGGCTCCTTGGCGTTCGCAATGGCACCCATATTGTCGCAGAAGAGGACCACGGGGTCTTGCATGCTTGGGAACACTCCAAGTTCGATGACGAACTTCCTCAGCCACACAGCTTTATTCGCAGCCTCGCAGGCAGCAATGTACTCCGACTCCATTGTAGATTGTGCGACTATGGGTTGCTTCCCACTTCTCCAGCACACGGCGCCTCCATTCACCTTGAACACGTAACCTGTCTGTGACTTACAGTCATCGGGGTCTGAGCAGAAACTTGCATCTACGTAACCCGTTACGTCAAGTTCCTCATCGCAGCCACCATACACAAGGAACATTTCCTTTGTCTTATTGAGATACTTAAGAATGCTCTTAACAGCTATCCAATGCGGCATTCCAGGATTACTCTGGAACCGGCTTGTCAAACTTAGAGCTAATGCCACATCCGGTCTAGTACTCAACATTGCATACATGATCGATCCTATGGCTGAAGCATAAGGATGTTTCGTCATTTCGGCCTTACCCAGTTCCGTTACCGGACACTGCGCCTTACGCAATACCTTATTCTTGATAACCGGCAGAGAACCCTTCTTTGCCTTCTCCATATGAAAACGCTTCAATATTTTATCAAGATAAGTACTCTGACTTAGTGCTAATAGGCGCCTTGATCTATCACGGTAGATCTTTATGCCTAAAACATACGCAGCCTCTCCTAAGTCCTTCATGGAAAACTTACTGTTTAAATATTCCTTCACGCTATTCAGAAGTTCCACATCATTCCCTATTAGCAATATGTCGTCAACATACAGTGCTAAGAACACAACCGAGTTCCCACTCATTTTCTTGTAAATACAGGTCTCTTCCACATTCTGGATAAATCCAAAACCTTTGATTACCTCATCAAAGCGAAGATTCCAGCTCCGAGATGCCTGCTTCAATCCATAGATGGATCGCTGAAGCTTGCACACCTTGTTAGCACTTCCTGGATCGACAAAACCTTCTGGCTGTACCATGTACAACTCTTTCTCAATGTTTCCATTCAGGAAGGCCGTTTTGACGTCCATCTGCCAGATTTCATAATCATAGTAGGCAGCTACCGCTAACAAAATCCGAATAGACTTAAGCATCGCTACCGGTGAAAAAGTTTCATCGTAGTCAATTCCATGAACTTGTCGGAAACCCTTTGCGACAAGCCGAGCTTTATAGACGGTCACATTACCATCAGCATCAGTCTTCTTCTTAAAGATCCACTTATTCTCGACGGCCTTGCGCCCTTCGGGAATATCCACCAAAATCCACACTTGGTTATCATACATGGATCCTATTTCGGATTTCATGGCTTCAAGCCATTTCTCGGACTCTAGACTCTTCATCGCCTCCTTGTAGTTCGTAGGTTCGTCTTGCTCGACTAGCATGACGGTGCAAACCATATTGCCATACCATTCTGGTGCGATCCGAGATCTACCAGACCTACGAGGTAGACCATCTTCCTCGACTGTTTCTCCCACTCCTTCCACGGAGGACGTTTCCGGAATTGCTTCCGTTGCGCCACTCGGAATCTCGAGTTCAGGATCAACGATTTCATCGAGGTCTACCTTCCTTCCACTTACTCCTTTCGCGAGAAATTCCTTCTCTAGAAAGGTACCGGTCTTCGCGACAAAAGTTTTGCCCTCAGCTTGGTTGTAGAAGGTGTACCCAACGGTTTCCCGCGGATATCCTACAAAGACGACTTTCTCCGACTTTGGTTCGAGTTTGTCGGGCTGTAGTTTCTTAACGTACGCCTCACAACACCAAACCTTCAGAAACGATAACTTAGGCTTATGGCCATACCATAATTCATACGGCGTCGTTTCAACGGATTTGGACGGAGCCCTATTTAAAATGAATGCGGCTGTTTCTAACGCATAACCCCAGAAGGACACTGGCAGATCGGTAAGAGACATCATAGATCGGACACTATCCAGTAGAGTACGATTACGTCGCTCGGACACACCGTTACGCTGTGGCGTTCCGGCGGGCGTAAGTTGGGGCACTATGCCACAACTCTTCAGATGTGTGCCAAACTCAAAACTCAAGTACTCTCCACCGCGATCGGACCGGAGATGCTTGATTTTCCTATTAAGCTGATTCTCAACTTCACTCTGGAATTCTTTGAACTTTTCAAACGTTTCAGACTTGTGTTTCATCAAATAGATATAACCGTATCTACTCAAGTCATCAGTGAAGGTGACGAAGTAACGATAACCATTGCGTGTCGAAACGCTCATTGGTCCATATACGTCTGTATGTATGATCCCCAACAAATCCGACGCCCGTTCAACGAAACCTTTGAACGGTGTCCTGGTCATTTTGCCCATGAGGCATGGTTCACATGTATCGAGGGATCCGAAATCCAACGAGTCCAAGAGTCCATCGGAGTGGAGTCGCTTCATGCGCTTTATACCAATATGACCAAGACGGCAATGCCACAAAAACATGGCGGTATCATCTCTACACTTAATTCGTTTGGCCTCTATGTTATGAATGTGAGTACTACGATCGAGATTCAACAAGAATAAACCGTTATTCTCGGGAGCATCAACATAAAAGATATCATTCATATAAATAGCACAATTGCTTGACACTGATTTAAATGAATAACCGTCTTGTAACAGGCAAGACCCACTTATAATGTTTACACTCAAGGATGACACAAAATAACATTTATTTAAAACCAAAACTAATCCCGATGGTAGATGTAGAGGGAGCGTGCCGACAGCCACCACGTCGACTCTCGATCCGTTGCCGACGCGCATCGTCACCTCATCCTTCGCCAGCCGCCTTCTATTCCGTAACTCCTCCTGAGAGTTACATATATGAGCAACAGAACCAGTATCAAATACCCACGTATTGCTCCGGGCGGATGTAAGGTACACATCTATAACATGTATATCAAATATACCTTGCTCTTTTCCGACCGTCTTGCCAGACTTCCTATCCTCCAGATACTTGGGGCAGTTGCGCTTCCAGTGACCCTTCCCCTTGCAGTAGAAACACTCCACGCTAGCTCTGGGACCAGATTTGTTAGTCCTGGACTTGGCAGCCAACTTTGCCTCCCTCCGGGACTTCCAGCTCTGCTTTCCCTTGCCACCGGACTTCTTGAAATCAACGGTCTTGTTGACCATCAACAGCGTGTGCTCCTTCTTAATCTCTACCTCAGCAGTCTTGAGCATCACGAACACTTCACCCAGGGACTTAGCCATGCCCTGCATGTTGTAGTTCATGACGAAGCCTTTGTAGCTTGGCGGCAACGATTGCAACACCCTGTCAATCGCCAGCTCATCGGGAATCTTGCATTCCAGAGCATTCAGGCGTTGAACGTAGCCAGACATCTTGACTACATGCTCGCTCACACTGCTATGCTCTTCCATCTTGGCTGAGAAGAAAAGCTCAGAAGCCTCATATCTCTCAGCCTTAGCCTGCGGCGCAAAGACAGCCTTAAGATCCGAGATGATCTCAAAGGCGCTCATCTTCTCAAAGCGCTTCTGCAGGTCGGCTTCCATGGCGTAGAGCATGCCACTCTGGACAAAGGCAGAATCCTCCGATCGGGTCTGGAAGACCTTCTTCTCATCCTCAGAGGCTTCATCTGCAGGAGGGTCACCTATGGCGGCCTCAATGACGTAGGCCACCCTATGGGGAGTGAGGAGGATCCTCAGGTTGCGGAACCAGGCCATGAAGTTTGACCCATTGGTGTTAAGCTTTTCTTTCTCAAGGAACAGACCTAGGTTAAACGAGGGGCGAGACATCTACAATGCAATTTGCAACAACATAAGACTTTTGTTCATAATAATTTTGAGTTATAGTATTTTAGAAAATAACTAACATAACTCCCACTCAAACGAACATCCCTCCTGGTCGTTTAAGCGATTACACGACCCCCATCCATTGCACCACCCCTCATCATCAAAGCCGGCGGCACAACTTCAAGAGTAGACAAAATCGTCCGTCACAACAATTTTGTGACTCGTGCTCGGCCTTTCGGCCTTCCTGTTCCGAGGCCATACCTCTGAGTATGCTAGGCTCGCCACCAAAAACCTCCACGCTGACGCTTGTGCAACATGGCTTACACCCACCGTATGCGAACGAAGATATGCCTGACACCCGATCATCACGGCCTGCCTCATAACGTAGAACTTTATTGGTGGTGCGCGTTGGAGGGGGAACACTAGTGGTATTTTGAAGGGATCATCTTATTCAACTACCGCCGTGTAACACACAATCACACACAAAATAAGATGCACATAAAACATCAAATGTAATGCAATGTGATATAGTCCATCGTGCCATGGTCTTCTTGGCGCCCGCAGTTTATAAACAATTAATAAACCTACCTTGACCATATCACATAGCCCCCCTGCAAAATAAAGTTAGACACTTCTACTTTATCTTTTGCATATTTTACGTGGCTTGGGGCTTTCGTAAATAGAACCGCTTCATACCTACGAATCTTATGACCACAACAACGATCCAATAATTGCATGTTTAAGCATCCCTTTCGGGCCCTCCATTGAAAATGTGAAGACCAACTAAAGAGAGAGAAACTGTCACCCGCCAGCCACAGATACGGTACAAGCCGTATGTCAGTAGTGGAACCAATCTCGCGTAAGCGTACGCGTAAAGTCGGTCCGGGCCGCTTCATCAACTCAATGCCGCTGGAATACACAAGTGCACGCTAGAGGGTAGCAAAAAACAGGAACGGTGCCCCCATGCAGAGCACGGGTTCTAACAGCGTACAGCTATATCTTACGATAGATCGGCTCTGATACCACTGAAGGGGATCGTGGGCAGAAAACAATAATTTTCCTAGCAACGATATCCTTAAACTAGCCAAGATCTATTCTATGCAGATATAGTAGTACGAACGGAGATCGGAATACATACCCTTGTAGACCGAAAGCGGGGATTACGTTCCCGCACAAACGTTGTCGATGAAGACCGACGAAGCCGACCTCAATGTCGTGTAGAGGAAGCAGGCCTCCGAGTACCGCTAGCGCAGCACCTCGCAGGGAGTCGCACACGTACGGTGGAGACGACGCCTCTGAAGCTCCAGTCCAGGACGAGCAGCGGAAGACTTGGACCGGAACACCAGCAGCGCGGCAGCGGGCTATGGTGGAGGAGATCCCCGACTCCTCTTGCTCGGCGCGGCTCCAACTTGGGAACCACGAGATCGAGAGAGAAATCAGGAATTAATTGGTGAATTAAAAGGCTGGGGTTGCCCTTTCTTATATAGGCTCCCAAGGGGAGCCAACCTTGCCAGCCAGGCAATGTGGGACCATCCCACACAGCCTGGTTCGGCCAAGGGGGGGGGGGGCGCCGGCCCCCTGGTGGGCCCCTTGTGGCCCACCTAGGCCGGCCCCTAGGCTCCCACCGAATTCCCCAAGGGGGTTTCCCCCCTCTTGGGCCTTCTTTCGTCCGGAAGGCCCATTTAGGGAAATCTGCCTTAATAAATTCGAAAATAAATATATAAAATCATATTTGCATATTAATAACACTAATTAATATCAAACATAATATATAAAATATTTCCTAGCTCCGAAAACTCTTTCGGCGCCGCCCGATCTCCATTGGACCTCTCTCGGGACTGTCCCGGTGATCTCCTTCCTTTCCGGTTGTCTTGTCGAAACCCCTTAAGTGTGTTACCCTAGCGGTTCGATATAATATCAGGTATGATCAAGACTCCTCAATGATCAACGACTAACTCGTAGGCCTGGACCCCCTGAATTAATCCCTGAGATATAACGAATGACTTTCATCTATCAAACCTGAACGTGAAGTGTTAGACCTTTTGCCATAGCGATACTTAGCACGTCCGAGTGTCGCTCCATAGATATCTCCATACCTAATCCCGACCTCGTTACCGACGATGCTATCTTCTACTCGTTCATGATCTCATGTCTCCGTGACCTAGTCACATGCTTGCAAGCTCATTAGACATGATCTCACCGAGTGGGCCCGAGAGTATCTATCCTGCTACGCGGACTGGCAAATCCCGCTCTTGACCCCTCGTCTCAATACTCCTTTCCAATACCCAAAAGTATCACCGTTATTGTCATACTAAATAAGATACGACGTTTGGTGCAATCAAAGTATCTTCGGGAAATATCAATAAGAGTTGATCTCACGGTCAAAGGCGTATCGACTACGTTCTCCAAATCTGGGTATGTCCATCACATCGCTCTCCATCGATATGACTCTCATTGCCGACCGGCGCCATGCCCCATGACCGGGAAAGCTCGATCATCAATCGCGCAACGAAACTAGTCTTAGTAGAGGCTACTAGGGACCTGGTTGTTTACGCATCACACCCGCATTAATGTTTCCGCTTAATACGGTTCCAGCATGACACAAAAACCTATTATGAACAAACGAGATATGATAAAGAATACACTTTATTAATTGCCTCTAGGGCATATCTCCTTCATACTCTTCAACTGCTGCATCATATTTCATATATAGGTGTAGCATGCAGACGCAACCTCTTTGATAAACCTTCAAGTGGCGACTAAACCCAGTAGCTCCCGTTGCTCAGTTGCTCTCAAGTCTCAATCATAACTTTCTGTTGTGCTGATTGAGCTGCAAACACTATGCCAAATCATAACCACGTCATCAGTCAAACCACTACGAGTCAGTGTGTTGACCAAACTGTTGAGCAATTTTCCATGACTTAGACTAGTCATAGTGGGAGTAACATATGTAGTATCATAAGTGCCACGTATGAAAAAATAGTGATGTGGCAAGTATTTAATGAAGAGAGAGGTGATGGTGGTATCATAGGTAGATACCGTAACATAGCGGATTCCGAGACAAGATAAGTCTATAGGCTAATAAATACATGACTATATGATACCACTCATATGATACTCCCCACTATTGAGATAGTAACATACACTAGTATCATAAACATGATACCACTATATGATACTTCCCACTATGACTAGTCTATTAAAAAATGCATGTTCATGAGAAAAAGTAGAGATTAAACCTGGGCCATTGAAGTGTCATAGATACATGTCTCCATAGGCTGAACTCATCGCATTACTTATTATTATTTTTAAACTCATGGCATTACTTACTTATTGTAGTGGACTGTGAATGGACGTACAATCCTAAAATAGAAGAGAGACCTGCCAGGACTAGCCCTTGGTGGTATTGTATTAAGCTTTCAGCGTACAGAATTGTAACGGTGCATACGCGCCAGCGAGTGAGTACCGGGACTCAAACTCGAGCGGGGGGCATCACACGAATCATCACCCTGTTTGCCATCCGGGATAGGCCTCGGTTGTTAGACGTACAACCTGGAGATTTTGCTCTTTGTTATTGATTTTTTTTAGTGGATACTGACCGAACGATACAAGTGATTATGCTCTTTGTTATTGACTTTTTTAGCAGATGTCTTTGTTATTTGAAGTGGCCCCAATCCTAGAGGAGGCAAAGGAACTTTCAGTTAACTTTTGAACCTTCAAACTTGTGTTTGCAGTAAGAGAGGCAAACGAAATTATACACAAGGTTTTGGATACCGTTTTTAAAAAAATCAGAGGGCCCCGGGATTTCCGGTAACTGTGGTTGCCGGTCAAAAATTTCCAACCAAAATTTGGAATTTGAACTTACGATATTAAAAATAATTTAAAAAATAATTTTAAAGGACGAACTCGGTCCAAATTCAAATGCTCTGAGATTTTTCGTCAGATAAACATATTTACCGGGGGCACCTAGAAATCCGGTTGCCGCGGTATTTTGATTGGTAACCAAATCCCTAATTACACACTTGTGCGAAACAAGCGATCCTGTCTAGAAGAAGATGTTTCTGAATTAATTGTGTGCCTCCCTTCCTTGATGTCTGTATCAAGAGGGACTATAATCATGGTTACTTCTAGTTAATGAATGTATGAGTTAAAAAAAGAGAGGTTTATATGAGTATAACACTGGCCCATCCTAGGGAATGACGGAACAAAATAATAGAGAAAATTCGGCTTGGCCCATTGGGATTGTGAAAAATGAGAGAAATTGGGCTTGGCCCATTCTTGGTATTTTTAGATTTCCATTTTGTTTTATAAATCATAGAAAGCTTGTGCATCGTTGAAAAAGCGTGCAGTCCGTCGATGAGAATCAGCTGCGTTTGCACCCGTTCCATTTATTTGTCTCGTCCCTGCATGAGCGCATGTCTGACGGGTCAACTATGCTTCCCGCATGCAAGACTGAACCTGTGACTCCTAGGTATATACGGCGCGCAAAATTTCTTACTATATTCAGACGTCCGCCGGATGGATCGGAGTATAGTTTTCCTAAAATCTATAGTAAGATCCAAGTTCGTAGAAAAGCATTTTCCAAAAAAAGACCCAGTGGAAAAGTTAGGCTCATAGAGAGATTAAATAGTCCGTCGCAGGAAAAGAATGGGGGAGATCGATCGAAATGCAGAATAGTCAGCTCGTCGGAGCAGACACTGCCACCGGAGTCCCTGAGGTGGCAAAGAACGACCCGATGCATGGCCCGCATCAACGTCGGCGTTTAGACAAGCTGTTGACCATCGATCGGGGCGCCCAGGCGGTTGCCGGTTGGAGCAATGCAGCCGGTGACGGACGTACGTGTCCCCCGCCGGCTTCCGAGGCTGGCCCGACCAGACCGCCGAAAAGCCGTCGATCGCTGGAGAGGAAGGAAGGCCAGCTGCTCCGGCACGTGGCGCGGCGGGTCGCGCGTGTCGAGCTCGCGCACAGCCCACGTACCACGAGCGTGCGCGCGGGAGCGGCGAGGCATGCGACGTCCGGCGGCGGCGGGTGGCGGCCCTTCCCTTCTCGGTGCGCCGTCGTTCGCGCGCCAGGGCATGGGCCGTGGCCAAGGTGGTGCAAGTTGCACGACCAATGCGCGTGCGTGGTGCAGCTACAGTGCTCTACCGGCACGACGAACTGCATGCCCGAGTGAGTGATCTCATGCTTGCTTGTGGCGCAGATCTGGATCCCGGCCGGATTGATCGACTACTAGTTGGGTCGATTTGATTGGATGAATGTTCTGCGTATCTGCACCGTATAAACCTCAAAATAGCATTGGACAAAGGAATGGCCGTTTTCCTTCGGGCTTCAGCCAAACTCAGCGTATCCGTAGGGTTCGGTAATTGTACCGTTGCAACATGTTTACCCCACAAACCACCTTTTGAAACTAAGAAAAGCTGCAACTGCAAAGTTTGGAAAAATTGTCAAATAGCCAGACAGTTTTGGCTCGTATGTGTAGATATACCCATTATGGAAAATAAATTTAAATATTTTGCAAAAGGTTTGAAAAAATGTTGGGTGTATATCTGAACATTGTGAAGACAAGACATATTTTGTGGCCTGGGTAAAAATACAAATAAAACTTTCATGAAAATACATTTTGGGGCATCAGAATTGATGTTTTGTACGCAAGACACGAGAAATGTCATTTTGCACTAAACTTTTCGTGCAAACATAGGATATCCGGTTGTACACCTGGAAATTTTGTTTAGATTTTTTTGATATTTTCAAATGCAATTTTTGAGGGGTAGGTGCATATACATCAATGAGTCAAAGACGATTTTCCCTAATAACCCACATTTTTACAATGTTTTAACCAATACTTAGGAGTGTGCTTTTTCCATAACTTATGAAAAATTGCAACTATGGTTTTTTAGCTAAGTTTAAAAAGTTGTGTTTATGTTGTACCTATGCACCAAAAAGTCCACTCTGAGGAAATACGAAAACCAATTTATATTTTTCTTTATCAAAAATGCCGTAACTAATTAGTGTTGATTGAAATTACGACTCAAAGAAAGACCCATGAATTCTATGCTCCATCAGGTTATTTTTTGTCGAATTCATATGCATGAAAGAACCAGAAAAGGGCTTTTAGTGACATTTTGTACTTCACCATTGATCATGGTTCGACCTGTCACTTGGCAACCCTAATCAATGAAATACACAATATTTAAGAGATTTAAGCAAGTTTAATTGAAACTCAAGGCTTTGTGGATTCCCTTACTCTACGCTCATATAAATCAAACAATTGAATCGACATATTATGTATGTGTTTCATCATATGTTTGTGAATCATATGCTTGTCATAGGTTGATGCTTTACTTGTTACATATTCTTAGAATCTTATGACACGACTCATTCATTTATTTTATTCTCCAAGCATATCATATATCCTCATGCCCCTCTAGGAAATATGGTGATCACACGGATAGTGTATTAGTACACATTTGCATGCATCTAAAAGACAAATCTTAAAGTTTAAACCACGGTGAGAGAAACAATGCAACCAATCAGTCGCGATTGATTCAGGAATGATGTAAAATGTAATCAAGAAAGAGCTAAGGATTTGCAAATTAATTTTTACCATGCATGAGACTAGAATCGGAGGACAAACCATTTGTTGAAACCAGACATACTCTATAACTTCCTATTTAGTTACGCCTAAGATAGGCAATACCGCAATAAAAAGGGTGTTAACATATTTTTACACATTACATTGTATTATATATATACTTTTCAACATACTTAAAGATAATAATATAGACACAAAAACATACACTATGCAATGTCTTAGTGGAACGTATAATTCTTTACAAGGTTCTTGTCCTTTATTATTTAATTAGAGACACATAACTTTATATTTATTGATGTTTAATAAAATAATTTTTTAGTAACTTGTTTTTCTCCACTTGAGCTTGGCTGTATAATTTATGTACTTGTAACATTTCAATTATAATATTGATGTTTAATTCCCATACTAATTATAGTTAATATTGTTAGGTACAATTTAAAAAAACACTCATGATTGTCGGCTGTATCATTTGATGACATAATGACTTATAAATAAGTAAAATAATTTAGTATAAATTGGAGCAGAACAACCTCCTTGCCTTGTGGCATTGCAAAGCCAGCCTACGGCTCCTCCATGTTGGCCGTATGTTGGATTCCTCCTAGCCCAAGGTTGGACATAATTGGCAGATTAATTAAACTTGTCTTGAGATGTGTGATGTTACTAGCCAAGTTACTTTCACCATGACCACACTTTAGTCAATGTGTAAGACTAGCCATAGTGGTGGGATATCATTTATAGTATCATGCATGTGTTGACAAAAATCTGGTTAGACATAACAATTAATGAGAAAATAGATATATCTATGTTGCATGAAAACAAGATTTTTTTATGGTAAGTAAATTTTGTACATACATATTTATATTGAGATTGAACCGACCAGCAAAATGGTACTGTGATTATGGTATATGATATACTATTGGGTAATATCATACACTAGTATCATATGATACTCCACAATAATATAACTACTAGTCTAAACTAAAACGTAGTTTCAACACATGCATGATTAACTGCTCCAATTCTTGAATAAATTGATAGACGTGTACAAGCAAATGCAAGCACTTCTGTTTTGACATGGAAGCAAGACAACTGTCTGTGGGGGTAAAAAAAATGTGTGAAGTAAGTGAGACTTACAATTGGGTGCAAGTGGTCCTTCATTACGATACCCGACTAAAACTAACTTCTCCAACGACATTTGAAAAATGCATTTCATTTGTTGAAACTAGAGAGGGTGTAATAATATAGGGTATCCTAATAATGACCCCCCTGCGTCTCTACTTATATGTAGTCTAAATAGAAATTACGATTTTCTCGGCCCACTGACACGCCTGTGACAGGATATATCATGCGTTGGGCATCGGTTTGATGGAGTTTCACGCACCGTGTTGTATACCCGCTCGTACGATCATTTGATCCCCGAGGAAACGAAAACCGATGGCGGGAGGACGAAGCGGCGAAGTCGCAGGTGCAAGGGTACGAGGCGGCATGCAAGGGGGCCAGCGCAGCCCCACGCGTGGACGCGCAACGGCCACGTAGCCGCGGTGGGGGCCACGTGTATGCCTGCCGGGCCCATGCCTCGGCTGGGTCCCAGGCGAGGTGGCGGGCAGTAGCGTGCGAGGTGTCCCCCGCAGAGCGTGCGTGGCGCGTGCGAGCTTGCATGCATGCAATGGCGCTGCCTCCCACGTAACCGGTCTTCCTCCGTCTCCCCCCGCACCTCCTCTCTATTCTTTTCTTCCTTGCAAACCGGAGTCTAGCTCCGGTCTTTTATTTAAGGGCGACTAGCTGCACTCCTCACTCTCATAGTCATACTTACACACACATACATTCCTCAACTCCTCCTCTTCTTCCTCTCCGGCTCCCTCCCTGCAGTCTCTGTCAGATCTTCTGTCGTCATGTCGACGTTCTAGCGGCTTTCTTCTTGCACCTCAACGACCTCCCTCCGGCCGGATAATAGGGTAGTGTTGCGCCAGGAGCGAGTTCTGAAGCTCGGAGCAGCAACCTTCTAGTGTGGTAAGCCGCACACCATTTCCAGCACTGCCGTATACAGGGGTCGCCGGCGTAATAGTTGCTTTTCCTTGCAAAAATCCCCTAGTTCTTGTTAAGCGTACAACAGCAATCCATGATCAGAGTGTGTTGGGGTTTACCTCACACTGTCAACGCTAGTAAGCATGCATAGGTTCCACGCCAAATATCCGAAAATATCCCACCCTGAACTGAACAGTCGATCGGCACTGTATACGGATAATAACCTCCTCAGCTCAATTATAGCCAGCTAACTGTACCCTTAAACACTCCCAAGATCCTGCGTGCACGCGCGAATCATTACGTTTTCTGATTGTAACATGTCCTGCCCTTCTATATCGAGCAGCATTGCCAACCTGATGGCGTCCCGGGAAGGAGGAGGAGCGCATACTACTGGCCGGGCGCCGCTGAGGGTCGGCCGGACCCAGGAGTACCGGATGGGCAGGGACACGCAACTGCTAGCTGCCGAGGGCACGCCCGTGAGCCTCTTCGTGCTCTGCGGCGACCGCTTCGAAGGCACGCAGATGTTCCGCTCTGGCGAGCTGGCGGTGCACATGATCCGGGTCGAGGGCCATCCGGTGTCCATGGCCACCTGTGCCGTCGGCGATCACCAGTGGATGCTTTCCAGGGACGCGCTCGTGGCGCGCATCGACGCCCGTGTCTTCGTCTTCGAGCTGCCCGGATTCTTCTATGCTGTCGTCGTGCCGCCAGATGCAGATGGCAGCGTGGCGGCGGCTGAGAGGAAATGCGCCACGCTCGCTGAGATCTTCTCCCGGTTCTGCGCCTACCAGGATATCTCCAATGCAGAAGGTAAACAACATTGTTAATTGCACCACCTGTATAATTTGCACACGTACTAGGTTGCTTACTGCATATTTTAAGGAGATTCCTCCGTATATGGGCCAAACTTCAGCGTTTAGCAACACCATGACTAAATCCCAACTTTATGTTGGTATTGATACGTGTCGAGCCTAGAGCACACAAGCATGGTACCGCAACTAATTGTTATTTTGTACTGTTCGATTTCGTTCAGGTGCGGAGGAAGCAGACGAGCAGAGCCAGCACTGGAACCCATGGGTCCGTGCCCATGCTAGGATACAGCGCCTCGGGAGGCCTGCCACGCCGCCCGCCCGGTCGACCGTGGACGCGCTGGCCGCCACCAGCACCGCCCGGCAGATGGAGCGCGCCGTCCGCACGTCGGCCGTTGTGAAGCTGCTAAACCGCTCGCTCCTCGCCGGCGCGATCCATCCCGCGCGCCACCTGACGATCGCCCTCGGTGCCCGCAACGATGCCACAGGCGCACACCTCCCGACCGCCTTCGCCGCGGCGCTCCCGAGCAAGTCCGTAGTGTCCGATCTCCTCGACGCCATCGAGACGAGCCGGGCGGGCGCTCCTCGCCGCGAGCTGGCCCGTCGGGGCAACGACCCGGGATGGTGGAACCTGAACGTGGAGGGCGTCATGATGCTCCTCAGAGTCGTCCAGGCGATGCGGGGCCGGAAGCTGCAGGCCGCACCTCTCGGTGTGGGTACGAAGAGACCACACGACGAGGGGAACGACGGTGCCGGGCACGACGGTCTTAGGGGCGGCGGCGGAGCTGCGTTTAAGGGTGGGGCGGCACGGCGGTGGTGCGGCGGGAAGCAGAGGAAGCTCGGGAACACGGTGGGTGCGTGGGGAAGCTCCTGATGTGGGATTAGCGTTAGGTGCTCCCAAAAGGGAGCTGAGATTACGAGGGATTGAGCAGGGTTTTAGGTTATTTGGACTTTGGAGACGGGGTTAATTAACGTTAGTCCACACTCTTAGATGCCTGCCTTACTAGTACGGGTCAGTGGGTGCTACGACAAAGAAAGTTCTTGCTTTAACCATTAGATCTGCAGCCTCTACATGAAGTCCACAACACTGTATAACCATGTTATCTATATATCTATAAAATTAGGCATTCTAGTACTAGCTGTTATAAACAAGCGAGAGTTTGAATAAGCCGACTAATGCATTCTTTTTACAGTGTGATTGTTTGAAGAATTGCCATACTGACCAAGTGAAGAAAATATCGATTTTCCCCATCGCTTGAACAGCTATATAATAATTAAAGAAAAAAATGTTATAGGTGGATCAAGATTATAAGCTGCATGCCTGCAAGGTAATAGCCAGGCAGTGTTTTTTTTTTGAAGGAAACGTACCTTTATTGATCAAATAACCATAATGTCATTACAAAGACTCGCTAGATTTAAGCTAAACAATAAGCAGGAATGTTTAAATCTCGATAAACATGATGAAAAGAACAAGACTGGAAGGACGCGGCTATGTGCTTGATGTCATGAATAATAGGGCTCAGAATAGATCGGTCGTCCTACGTGTTGTTCACCCGGTTGATCAAGGAGAGACAATCAGAATGAACAATAACCTTCTGAAAACCCTCCGCCTGGGCAAGGTTGACAGCATGACGCATCGCCAGCGCCTCAGCAGTTTCAGGCGTCACCACCTCCTCCTGAACCTTGCTGCAAGCAACAAGACACATACCAGAGTGGTCGCGGATGACAACGCCCATACCCATACGTCGAGTTGCAGCGAAGATGGCAGCATCAACATTAACCAACACAGACCCCTCCGGCGGCGGAATCCATTTGGGAACTGCTTGTAAGGATTCACGCCTGTGGTTTGGTCGAGGATATATGTGTGTTGCAATCATATCAACGTATGCTAAAATTTTCTCAGCAATGGATCTTGGGTGCATAAGAGTCTCACCTTCCCTGACCTTATTTCGAGCATCCCAAAGATGCCACAAAGTGACAGCAAGAGTGGTTGCCTCCATAGCTGAACATCGTTCCAGAAACTCCAGTATCCATGTACGTGAACACCTGAAGCTCTGTCTCTGAAGATCGATTACATGCACTGCTTGTACAGAATTCCAAACCTCTCTGGCAAACTGACAAAACCATGCACTGCTTGTACAGAATTCCAAACCTCTCTGGCAAACTGACAAAACAACACCGTATGCTCGATAGATTCCCATCTTCCACAAAAAACACATAATGGAGAAGCTGGGATGTGTCGTTTATGGAGTTGGTGTCCACTTGGAAGGCAGTCGTGCGCAAACCGCCACACGGTTATCTTCATTTTCCCAGGTGCTTTGATTGCCCATAATGCCTTCCAAAACTTACTATCCCGGTCTGATTCAGAGTGTGAGCCTCTACTAGAAACACTGGGTTGTTCAAAGAAAAGCTTTGTCCGAGTCAGATTGTAACCAGACCTAACAGTATAGTAGCCAAACCGTGTAAACGGCCTGGAGATAAAACCTTCACCGCCATGTCGGCTGATTGGAACCCGTAGAATTGCGTTGGCAACATCCTCGGAGAAAGCGGTGCGAACGAGGTCCACATCCCAGGTTTTGGTATCATCCACAATCAAAGAATCGACAGTTTGATCAGCAAGAAGTGGTACCATAGGACATACCCTTGAAGGAGGCACCCCAGGTATCCAATTGTAAGACTGAATTTTGACTGAGGAACCATTGCCAACTCCCCATCTAGCACCTTTCTGCAAGAGCTCCCTACCGAAAAGTATACTCCTCCATGTGTATGAAGATGACCGTGGACGAGGGGCTTCCTAGAAGTAACAATTTGGATAATACCGACCCTTCAGAACCCGAGCACACAACGAGGATGGATCAGTGATGAGTCTCCACCCTTGCCGAGCGAGCATTGCTTGGTTAAAAATCTCCATATCACGAAAACCCAGCCCACCAAGAGACTTGGGCGTCGTAAGCCACTGCCATGACCTCCAATGCATCTTCCTACGCCCGTTCTCAGTTCCCCACCAGTGATTCGCCACAGATTTCCTCATATCTTCGCACAGAGCCACTGGAAATTGAAAGCAACTCATAACGAAAGTTGGTATTGCTTGGATCACAGATTTAAGAAAAATCTCCTTGCCAGCCCGAGACATTGGCTGATCCGCGCAACCATTGATACGCTTCCACATGCGATCATATAGATATCTGAAGGTGCTTATTGGGGATCGACTCACATCAGTTGGCATCCCAAGATAAGAATCGTTGAGGGCTTCTGAGTGAACCTCCAACTTCTGCATTACTTCAGCTTTGATATCCTCCGAACAGTGAGCACCAAAGAAAATCGATGATTTGTCACGATTAATTTTCTGACCCGATCCCTCACAGTAGATCTCCAAAGTGCTATGTAGAGCATCAACACTTCTTCTATCAGCACGAGCAAAGAAGATACTATCGTCTGCAAAAAGTAAATGGGAGATAGGGGGTCCGAGTCGACCGTTTTTTAAACCTTGTAGCTCACCTCGGGCCTCCCTTTGTTGCAGAAGACAGGATAGTCCTTCCGTGCATAACAGAAAAAGGTAGGGGCTGATCGGATCCCCTTGCCTTATACCCCGAGTCGGTATTACCGGCTGCGTCAATTCCCCATTTACTCGGACAACATACCTCACAGAAGTGACACATCTCATAACAGTACTGGTCCAAGCCGGAGAGAAACCAAGCTTCAAAAGGCAACCTTGAAGATAATTCCATTCAACGCGATCGTACGCTTTCATCATGTCAACCTTAAGAGCAAAAAAAGGCCGCTTCGATTGTTGGTGTTTAATTGTGTGGAGGCACTCAAAAGCAATAAGGGCATTATCAGTTATCAACCTTCCTGGCACAAAGGCGCTCTGGTTTTCAGAAACAATCGACGGCAAGATAGTCTTCAGTCTATTAGCTAGGACCTTGGAGGCAATTTTGTATAATACATTACATAGACTGATAGGTCTGAAATTTTTCAACTGGATGGGATTAGCTACCTTGGGAATAAGAACGACGATAGAGTCGCACAGGCCCTCCGGTATGTCTCCTCCCTCCAGAAAACAGCGGACATCTTTGCAGATATCCTTGCTAAAGAAATTCCAGTGCGTCTGGTAAAATAACGCTGGAAATCCATCCGGCCCTGGTGCCTTAGTTGGACCCATCTGGAACAGAGCTCCCTTAATTTCAACATCGGTATACTCACGCAACAGATCATCGTTCATATCATATGTGACCTTGCGAGGTATAGCATCCAAGACAGCATCAACTGCAAGTGTAGGTTCGGAGGAAAATAAGTGGGCATAGAAATCATGGACCATGCCCTTTATACCTTCCAAATCCTCACACCGTGAGCCATTTTCCTGTACCAGAGCTGATATCTTGTTTGTACGTTTTCGTGCTGATGCCCGTGCATGGAAAAAGGCAGTGTTACGGTCCCCCTCTTTAAGCCATTCGATCCGAGACCGTTGACGAGCCGTGATCTCTTCTCGTTCAAAAAGCTCGCAAAGTTCCCTTTCAACCAAGCTAATATCTACCATCGTACCATCAGATGATCCGAGGCGCATGAATTTGAGTTTACGTTCTAGCTTGTTGATCTTCTGTTTGATCGCCCCAAATGACTCACGCCCCCACTTTTTCAAAGACGCAGCCACTTTGTGCAAAGTCGACCAGGTAGACTCTAGTGAAGGATCACCAAAACTACTCTCAGTCCACGCTTTTTCCATCAATTCCCCGTACTCAGGTGCTCGCAGCCAGGCTGCTTCAAAACGAAAACCTTGCTGCACCGCATGCATATTATTACCTGCTGTGGTACCGGTTAGACTGATGGAAATAGCATAATGATCGGAAGCTGTTGTGATGATATTCTCAACACGACATTCATCAAATAACTCCATGAAAGCTTCATTGGATACTGCCCGATCAAGACGTACTTTGACCAGATTGTCCCCAGATTGGCGGTTTTTCCAAGTGAAATTAGGGCCCGAGAAACCCATGTCAGACATGCCGCAATCATCAAGACAATCACGGAACAAGGCCATCTGCGATTCAGAGCGTTCCCGTGCTCCGAAATGCTCGTGTTGGTGAAGTACTTCGTTGAAATCCCCGCAACATATCCAGAGGCCATTCCATTCCGATCGTAGCCGACGAAGGAGTGCCCAAAATTCATGTCGTCGATCCCTCCGCGGTTCTCCATAAACAAAGGTTGCACGCCACGGTGTCATCTGGCCAGAGGAAATCATCACATCGATGCAATGGGAATTGAAACCTTTAAGAGACACTGTGAAGTCATGTAACCAAAACAAAGCGAGACCCCCACTAAGGCCCGCAGCACTGACAGCAAAACTCCCAGAATATCCAAGAGACCACATAAAGTTTTGCGCCTTTGAATCCTTCATCTTCGTTTCAGACAGGAAGAGGAAGGAGGGTCGGTATTTCCGCACAAGCCAACGGATTTCGCCAACCACCGAGTCTGACCCCAAGCCTCGGCAGTTCAAACATAAGATACTCATTGCGTTCGGCGGGACTGCTCTGCAGTCACCGCCTGATCCGCCGATTCTGAGACATCCTTTTTTTGTTTCTTGTTTGAGTCTACCACCTGATTATTATCCTTCTCCTGTGTGGCTGGCAGGACAAGGGCTAATGCAAGATGATCCACCGATTGTGACATAGAAACAGGAACCTGCACCAATTCGCCATCATTCTGAGGAGTAGAGTTCTTGACTCGATACACTTTCCGTTTCTGCCCACTCACACGAGGACCAATAATTGGCACCACATCTTTATTAGAGCCCGGATGGTTCATCCTTGTTTGTGGTTTCTTAGCTTTCACCGGGGAGCTGACCTCCCCTGATTTCTCTTTGACACAATTGTCATGCGCCGGTGCAGCGTGTGGCTGCGGCGGTGGAACAACACGTCCACTACCAGACCCGGACCCCTGGCCCTTAGAACTGTAACCAGGACTTGCCCCAGTCTGCTTGTTTTTCCTCTCATCAGGAACACATATCCGAGGGCCATGATAAGGCAAAAGGCCGTCCTCGTCTCTCTCTGCAGGAGTAGGACAACCCAATGAAGAGTGCCCCAACAACCCACACGAAAAACAAAAGATCGGAAGATTCTCATACTTCACAGAGTAAAAATCAGTCATCTTCCTGCTTTGTGAGTATACGGACAGGCAGCGCAACAGAGGTTCAGTAATATTTATCTTGACCCGAACCCGGAGATACCCACCCCATGCACGTCCATTAGCATCTACATCCATCTTCTCCACAGGACCAAGCTTACCAGCAAAACTTTTACCTCGCTGATCATTCATAAGGCCAAAAGGGAGATGCATGATCCGCACCCAAACAGACAATTGATCGAACTTGATATCTATAGCTCTCACCGCTGGATCAAATTCAGATAAAATGACAGCATGTTTACCAACCGTCCATGGTGATCCGTTCTGGACGCGTGT
The DNA here is from genome assembly GCA_026929855.1 of Poa annua. Taxonomy (NCBI): domain Eukaryota; kingdom Viridiplantae; phylum Streptophyta; class Magnoliopsida; order Poales; family Poaceae; genus Poa; species Poa annua. The sequence continues at coordinate 71,734,717 of CM049432.1, read as the reverse complement.
CTTGTCAGCTTCGCGAGCAAACTCAGCCAAGGAACATATTGGCACCCATCGGCCGCAGCTCGAGCCCTCTAGGGTTTCCCCATGCAGGACGTAGGGCCGCCTGGATCGTAGAGATATGAAGAGTATTGGGGGCCAGTACCTTCCCTACCAACGCCCACTTTGGGCCTCCCAGTTCAGCGGCGTTGCCATCCTCCAGGACAAACGCATCCGCCTCTTGAGTCGTGAGCTTTAGACGCCCCAGCATCTCCGCCACTCCGTCGCCGGAGTTGGGAGATCCAGAGCCCATAGCACTGCTTCGTGGTTGATCCATGGTATCAATCGCCAGTTTCCCGGCCGCCACAGACTCTCCAATTGGATTCTCCTTCCGGTTTGCTCCCTCACTCGCCATGAACCCAAACCGCCAGGAGCGTTGGGTGCGACGGAGAGGATAGAGTTACCACAAGGGGATAGGATGGGCGAAGGCGATGATCGCCGTCACCAGATCTCGTCGAGGACGTCAGGATCCGCAATTGCCGGAGCAAGCCAAACCCTAAAAACGAACCGACCAAGGTACATAAACGTACCTATAATTTGGACCAGTAGCCAGGCAGTGTTCTTCTTGACAGAATGCACTTTACTGATTAGTAACCATCCATGCACAAAATTTGCCTGATACATTCTGGAGCAGAGTAGGAAACAACACGCGAAACAGCATGGCTCATACTCACAGGACCCAAAGAACGCTCGATATACGAGCTCTCGAAATCTGCTACCAATCCACACCCACTTGGGCAGGCCGCTCCTGCCTTTTAAGTGGCCGGGGCGAACTGTAAAAATTAGCCTATGAACTACAGTATAGCGAAAAATAGCACTAGTATATAAATACATGGTGGAAAGGTTAAAAGCAAAGCTTTTGCCTTGTTTTAAAAAAACAAAAACAAATGTTTCCTTTGACTTGTCCTCCAAAATGAACAAAAATGACAGAGTTTTATTAGTAGCAACTAAGGTGTTGTACGCCGCCACGACTATACCAGATGGAGATGTTCGCTCAGCTTGTGCTACAAAACCGGATTTGGACATCGGACCGCCTTGCACTATGTGGGTGGCCTAATTGTGGGACGTGTCCCCTTTGCTCCGCCAGCCCGGAAACCGCGACGCGGCTCCTATTTCAATAACGCTTCTCCAAAAGAATTTGGCAAATGGTGGCCAATTGGGTGCCAAACTTCCATCTCCAACTAAGTATCTGGAACAACATCTACTACGTAAAAATGTGGTGGTCCTCTACATCTACGGCCCACGACACCCTAAAGAAGGCGGCGGCGTCCATCCTCATGCTAGTCTCTCGGAAGATTTGGAATGAGTGCAACGCAAGATTGATCCGTCATCACCATTCCGCCTCGTTTACGGTCTTGTCCATAATAAAACATGAGGCCTTCCTTAGGGTTTTTGCCGCTGCCCGCTTTGTTCGTTTTGAATGGCCTCAGGTCGATTATTTGTAATTGAAACCTTTAAACCCTTCTTCTCTATTAATAAAAAGGCAAACCTTTTGACCCATTTTTTTAAAAAAGGTGTCGCACGAGGTTTGACAAAAAAGTTTTCATAAACTCGATGGATATCTAGAAAGGCACCATGGAGTTTTAGCAACAAATAACAAAAGTTTTACAGGTTGAATACCGTCCTAAAAATAATGATGCTGGGATGAATTGGGTCACAACAATATTGAGGGCGCTTTTGTGCATCGCCTTAAGACCATGGAACGAAGCAACGTCGATTACTAGGATTTCTTATTGGGCCGGCCCAAATAATACGAGTACTGATTCTACGAACGAAGCAAAGTTCTGCTTCTACACGTTCTGTTTCGTATTGTTTTTGAACCATTTTCAAATTTGGAATTATTTTAGAAAATAAAATTTTTATCTAAAACTATTAAATAATTGGAACAATTTTAAAAAATTAAAACCAAACTTCAAATTTGGAATCATTTTTAAAATAAATATTTTTGAAATCTGACTATTTTATAAACTGGAACAATCCTCAAAGTTGAAACCATTTTTAGAAATGAATATTTTAAATAAAAACCATTTATGAAAATCAGAGCCATTTTTAAAAATAAACCATTTTGAAATTGTATTTTTTTCCAAATTTAGAGCCATTTGAAAATAATAACCTTTTCTAATCTTACTATTTCTAAATATAAAACTATTTTTAAACTGAAAACCTTTTCAATTTTGAGGCTGTTTTAGAAAAAATAATCAAAATTTGAAACCATTATCAAAATTAACAAATTTCCCATTTTGAAAGAAAGGTGTCCATGTTTTATAGTACAAGAAAATAGCTGTTGCAACCCATATACACTTTGATGTCTTTAATATATGTGGACACGCCCGACTCGGTGAAAGAAAGGTGTCCATGTTTGTAGTACAAGAAAATATCACTTATAGCTTAATTGGACTTGAATTTTCTTTTAAAAATTTTCTGGACTAATATGTTTTTTCAGTAATATTTTAATTATTTAATTTTTACGATCTAGCCGGCAACAACGCTAATTGTAGTGTGCCTATAACAATATACTACCATGTCCCTTGTCCACCGCTATACAATTGCAGCCCATCACGATGGAACAAAAAATAGATGCCCTGCCTCAATTCTAGGAACAAATAAAGAGACAACTAAACAGTTGGTCAATAGGTAAAGAAATAAAATTCATCCATAAACTAAAAATACATTCTATAAATGTGATATTTTATTTCTCCTCACATTTCCGTCTCTATAGTTTCCTACCATATCCCATAAAACTAGACTATATTTTATGTTTGTCATTTTAATACTACAACAAAGAGTTGTGTGCTCGCATTTTCGAAGGCCGCTATGCCAGTGGGTTATAAAGTCAAAACCAGTAGGAGTACGAGTAATACATTCACTTAATTAACAACTTATAAGACCTTACTATTATATGTTCTAAACAATGGAGACACCCATGGTCAGTCACCAGCCAGCTCCACTATTAATGATAATGGAACAACATGACCACGAAACGAAAACAAACTATCAATGTTACGCAAAGCCAAGCGGCCCCCTACGTCATTCTAGATGCATTATTTGCTATAACGAAGGGCCACCTAGGTGTAGATCAATGTGCGCGTCCTCTCAGACTTTAGGCTAAATTACAGACTACTGTTTGTGACCATGGCATGTTTATCCTTGATGATAACTCCTTGAAAAGATTTGGTGATAACTAATAGGCCCTCTAAGGTCCTCTCCCACACCCTTTTTGGCGATTAGATGTTTATATGGGAAAACAATTCGGCGAGGAGCTGGATGGATTTGTATGTGCACCGCTTTTTCGCCAATTAACAGCGTCTCCGTGATCAACCCCTACACATCGAGCATACATGTTGTCGCAGGGACGGAGCTGAAGCACGAGTAGCCCCGATGCCTGATGCACCATTGCCATGCTAACCTGATGCACACTTAGCTCTTTTAGGTGGTAGTTAGGCTAAAATGATATTTTTGACCCTGATGCATGTGCATCAGGGTGTGCTTAAGCAGCTCCGCCCCTGTGTTGTCGTCAACTCCCTGAAAACTGGTTGCCCTTTTGCAATTCGTTGTAGCCATCCAGGACAATGTACCCTTAATCTTCAGTTAACAGTGACCTGAGGCTTTCCGTCAAACAAAGACTCGAGGCAATCGGCATCCTAGTACCAACAAAAACTAAGACAGTAGGCTTTGTTTCCAAGGACAGGGTCGAACCCGGCCCATACAGTCAAATGGAACATTAACGATCATATTCCTTGTCCATCCCAGCAGAGTGGGCACACCTCTTCCACCAAAATAATCGCTGGCCAAGGGATGACACATTTGACATGCCTTGTATAATCACAGGGTTATAGTTGATCCAACCTTGCAAAACGTAATTGGCATGGAAGTAAAAAATGTGTCTACTGTAAGAAGGATGAAACAATTAAGCATTTATTTTTTGAGTGTAAATTTTCTAGTTCTATATGGTCAAACATCCAGATAGGTTCTAACTTATACCCGTCTACAAGCGTTGCTAATATTTTTGGTACATTAAACAACTTTTTAGGGTGGCAGCACTTAACGTAATATGGTTGCTATGGCTTTCTATGAATGACAAGATTTTTTACGATAAAAATTCTTCTCTAATGTAGGTTATCTACCGGACTACGGCTACACTCCGTTCGTGGTCTTCGTTGCAACGTGTGGAGCATCGCGGCCTATTTACGGAGGTGTGTACAAGACTGGAGGATACGGCGGAAGATTTGTGTCCCAACATGGATGGCAACATAATTTGTGGTTGGGCCCTCCACCACCTTAGGCGTTTTAACACTTTCTCATCATGATATGTAATATGTCTACTTTGTTTTTGCTATTTGAACTTCAAACCTGTCGGCCGTGTGCATCTTTGTTATGCAGAAGCCGAGTGTAATGCTTAAAACTCTTTAAGTAATAAAACTCCCTTTATCGAAAAAATCTTATGCAACCAAATCATTGAATTAAACTTGGGCTCCCAGATGCAAAATTTCCACATGGTCACTCATGCAAAATAGGATGTGGACATGAGGAGTGCATTCAACATAGAAGATGGAAAAATTGCGGAAATTGCCATCTTTGTAACGAAGTACAAAAATCGGCCGCTTGCATCTTTTTCAGGCATCCCTACACCTCCCGGATCTGGACGTCTGTTCTCTAGTGGAGTGGCTTTCAGGACACCTACCTGATACAATGGATCAACGATGCAAGTGTCATGGAATGGTGTAAACTTAGTGTAGAAAAAGGATTGGACACTCGGGCTAGGAAAGTGATGGCTACATAATCATGTTTGTCACATGGGAAGTTTGGAAGGACCAAAATGCAGGGTCTTCTAAAATCACACCAATGCCTATAACATCAGCATAATTTAAAGACGAGGCAAAATTGTGGAAATTGATGGGGGTATTTCTTTTAAGCAATGTCATACCAGGATAGTAGTTCATTATCGAAGACCTAGGATGTGTCCTAAGCGTTTGTTTCCCAATTCACTAAAATCGTCATTCTTAGTTAATGAAAATAACAATCATTTTGCCTTGTGTATGAAAAATAATCAAGCCGTACAATTCACCATTCAAAATATTCAACGGTCTAAACGATGATAATAAGTCGGCAATGACATCCACCACCCATGAACCAAAACCCATCCAAATTCACCCTCCGATCCACACCACACCACTCCATCACATCTTTCCACCCGGGACAAAAAACAATTGCAGCCATTCTAGCGTCGCCATCTCCAATGTGGAATCCAACTCGTCGCCGAAGAGGCAGGCACATCATCACCGTCAACACCACGCGTGTTCGTCGTAGATTCCATTTGGCCTCGTAGCTAGCTAGCGAGCTGGCTAGCTAGTGGTGGCGCCTCCCTTTCATGGGGTTTTGCCTGGGCTAGCTCCGGCTCCATAGCACAACCACAAGTGCATGCACAGATATTATCCCCAAATGGTAAGGAAAAACATGTAGGCACGCACACATCGATCATCGATCGATCGACATGATCCATTGTATATTATCCAAGATTCCGCTCCACTTGTGTGTTTGCTATCTCCTTTCTGATGTGGTTTTGCTATCTCCTTTCTGATGTGGGAGTGGCCAATGGTTGTGCAAGATTGCTTCGCTTCGCCATCAGGCCAAACCCTAGTGCGCCTTTACCACTGGCAAATATCGCCTCCCCGGCCGTTAATCATTGTTTGATGCGCGTGTTGTTGCTGTATTAATTGCTAGAGTGACCTGTTCCGTCGAGTATTGGATCATGGTTCTGATTGTTAGGAAGTCTTTGAGGGAAAACAGATTATACCATTGGTACATCCATGATTGCTTTGATTAATTTGTGTGTCGGATTCTGGGCGATGCGGATCTGACAGTACTAAGAGTACGAGGTTCTTGGGCACGTACTAAATGATCCACGTGCCTGAGTATTATTTTTTGTCCTGTGATCGATCTTGGTAGGTGGATAGATCCAAAGGAGTCCCGTCAAAATGATTCATCTCTAGTCCAAAGTTGAGTGGTCGATCTTAGCTGACGACGCACTGCAACCTACTAGTCGGCCAGTTCTTCACTACTGTCTACACACCTTGTTTGTTTGCAGGTGCAGGCAGCGACTGCTTCAGCTATACCGTGTGCAAACTGGTAGTTACCTCGCGAAACCGTACGCTCGCAAAGACAAAGATTGTTCATGGCAAAGCGAACATTTTCCGGCGGCGATATGTGCGATCACGGTCAACATTTCCAGCTATGTACGGCCACAGTGAGCGGAACAGTTGAGAGCCAGGCGGAAGCTTGAGCGCCGGACGAGGACGACGACGCCTCGTCAGGGATGGGGACAGATCGTGGGAAACAAGACAAACGACAACGTACGAGGCCGGAGCACCGCTGCGGCTGCATGCCATCACGTGAAGCCAAGCGTTGGCTGCATGCGTCCGCCCGAGCTATCTTCGCTCTGAAGAAAAATGAAAGAAATACCATTGGGTATAGCTAATTCGGTTTTAGTATCTGCTGATGGTCGCCTGCACTGCACATATGTAATTGATCTACGGGCACACAAAGAGTTGTTGCTCAGCTAGCTTATTGATATTCCCTGCCTTATACATAGACAAGGGTGATTTTTACATGATTAATCCATCGGTATACATCCCCAGAAAAAGAAGGGAGAGACGAGAAGAACACAACCTATATGCTCGCTAGGTTCGTCGTCTCGTACGTTCCTTCTTCTCATCCACGAACGCAGCCTTCGGCCTTGTTCGATCAGACGAGCAGGGAATGAGCTAAACTAGATTACACGTGAATCACGTAGACCTGCCGGCCGGGGCTGTTAATAATCAATACTAGTCCCGCCCGCTCCCGCATGCAAGCGCTTCTCTTGTAGTTCAGGCGGCGGCGGCATCGGCCTGCCGCCGCAGCCTGAGGCGCGCCTTGGAGAGCTGCTTCCACTCGACGAGCCGGTGCAGGAACTCCATCACCTCGGCTGGCTCCTGCAGCGAGAACGACGCGCTGGTCTCCTTGGGGTGCTTGGACACCAGGATGCCCACGCCCTGGCCCCTCCGCCGCAGCACCTTGAAGGCGTCCTCGTCGGTGCGGTCGTCGCCGATGTACACGGGAAGGACGTTGGCGCAGTCGGCGTAGCCCAGCGACTCGAGCAGGAACTCCAGGGCCTTGCCCTTGTCCCACTTGATGGTGGGCCGCACCTCGAACACCATGCGCCCCTGCGACAGCCGCAGCTTCGGGTACTCCCGCACCACGCCCTTCACCGTCTCCGCCAGCGACGCCCAACTCTGCAAATGCATGCGCCATCGTTGTCACATTGGTTAGCTTAGCGATCTTTAGCTTGATTATATAAGTGATTAGGCCTAACTAACCTCCCCACTTGCGTCAAACTAAAGGGACGACGTTTAGTAAGCACTAAGTGGCAAAATAACACCGGTGGGGAAAAGCAAGCGGCAGCCATTTGCGTTTCTGTTTCAATTCGATCGGCGCCTACCTTTTCGTCGACGCATCTGAAGTGGACCGAGACACAGAATTTGTTGTTCTCCACCTTGGCTCCAGGTACGTGGCTCGTCTCGTCTATCAGGCGTTGATGCACCTGAAGAAACAGATTCAGTAAAACTTAACGACAGTTCATATATATATTCGAGCTAGCAGTTTGGATCGATAGATGTGTGAGGTGCAAGGAACGTACCTGCTCGATCATGGGCAGGAACTCGCTTGCTGGTTGAAACAGAACTCCTTTAGCCTGCTGGACAAAAGGCATTTAACTTTAGTTTGTGATATTGATGTGCGAATATTCGTCTGAATAAATATGGAGCTGCTGATAAATAGATAGATCTTTGATGTCTGACAGGAGAATAAATTCACCTTCGACTTGGCGTGCCCGGAAGAAGGTTTGGCAGGGCCCTTGATGTCCATGCCGTGGCTGCCGGCGTAGTACAGCTCCGCCAGCTTCACGAACTCGAACACCTGCAGAATAAATTGAGCTCCATCGGTGAGCTGCTTAATTTCGTTTCATTGGTGGTTAACCACGAGTGCTCTGTAGACGATGGCAATGGGAGTTCCCTAATTCTGTACCTTGTCGCGGCACCGGCCGCTGACGATCGCCGTCGGGAACTGCTTGGCGACGCTGCGCACGGCCATCCGCATCTGCAAGTTCATCACCATCAGAAATCAATAAGGAACGTGTGCAGCGCAGGTGAGTGCAAGTTACTGTAGGAATAGGCAGAGTAGAGCAGGACAGAGTGTCAGAGTCGGCGTGTTCACGTACCGTGTCGGTCATGAAGGCGGCGTCGGGGTCATCGACGATGGGCGACAGCGTGCCGTCGTAGTCGAGGAACATGACGATCTGCTTGCCCTTGGACGCCGCCACGATCTCCTCGAACTTGCCCAGCGCCGACGGGTGCCTCGCCTGCACGCGTAAGCAACAAATGGTGGTTCGTGTCAGCGAGACATGATCACATGACATGCATGTATCGTAAAGCAAGAGGAACAGTTGGTAACATGATCCTATCGATCAGCGCTAGGTAGCAAGCAAGTGTCGTGCAGTGAACGCACCATCCAGGCGGCGTGCTCCTCGTCGACGCCGGCGGCGAGGGCGGCGGCGGCCCTGGCGTGCGTGGGCGAGGACGCCCGCATGGACTCGACGAGGCCGTTAAGGAGCCCCGCGCCGAGCTCCGCCTGCGCCGCCCGCAGGCACTTCCGGCGCACGGACATCCCGGCTCCGGCTCTGGGCGGCGGGTACGGGAAGAGCGGGCCCGGGCAGGGGCACGCCGTCGCCGCCATGCCCACCTCCGGCACCACCACCACGCTAGTCTGCGCCATCAAACCTCCACGAGGTAGTCGTCTATGGAGCAAAAGAAGAAGCTTCGACCGTGGAAAGGAAGATCGAGAATTGGAATCGAGGGGGATTCGAAGAGAGAAGAGAGAGTGAGGATGAAATGATTGGTGCTTGTTAGAGTGGAGGCGGGAGCGGGTATTTATAGAGGGAGGGAACAGGGAAGCGACGGGAAGACGCGAAGGGTGTGGGCCGATGTCTTGGACGCGTCCGCCGCCGCGCAGCTAGGTGGCCGCACGCGAGCACGTGATGGGCCCGCCTCGTGGAGCCCACGCGTGGACGTGTGGGCCTCCGGCGCGTGACACCTTAGCCTCTAGCTTGTCGACGAGCAAGCAAGGCCCTTTTCACTGTGAAGCTGTTTCTTCTTCGGATCCAGCTCTCTGTTTAGAGTTAAAACTCGTGCGCCATTGGTGTTTCTGCTCCTCGTGCGAAAAAAAGTTAGGAAAAGAGGTGAAATGACTTAGGACAAGACATGCATAAATCGGTGCACAGAGATCTATGTAATCGCTTTCAGCATATTATTCTAAAATCTATTTTGAGTAGCAGCAGCATCTACTCTCATGGTTTGAAAACACATTTTCAAAATGTTACAAAAATGGAAAATAAATTGTGCATAGAAAGTTAGTAGTAAAATGTCTAAGGTAACAAGGAACATAAGATAACACATTTTTTGAATGTTAGTCGGGCCACTGCTGAATTCATTGATTAGAAGAACAGGTTTGACAAGATGGTGGGTGAAAAAACAAGAACAAAAACGATCCGGTCACCTGAAAAAAGAGAAAACATGAAACAACAACACACGTTGTCGGAGAGTGACTCACACGGAACAGGGATAGTCACACACTGAAGAGTAGTTCGAAGGGGGGTTGAACACGGAGGTCAAACAACACTCGAGAGGCACGACGACGGTGCTCGCCGAACCTGGAGACGAGGGTGATGGAGGGGATGGAGGCCCCAACAACGTTCCAGAGTAGAGCTTTGTCTCGTATCCGTGCCAAGCGTATCGGCAGATAGTTCGTGATGCTCAAAGATACTTCTGTTGCGCTCAAGCCACAAGTAGAATGAGGGACTGGGTTCCTTCCCGTTTTGCGACACTCCTGACTACGAAGTTGCAGCCATTCCGAGATGAAGGACACTGGTGACCAGGTAGAAGGCATAATGGCAGACCAAATCCATTGCGCCCAAGGACATTCAACAATAAGACTAGTCATAGTGTGGAGTATCATAGAGTGGTATCATGCATATGATACTAGTCTATGTTACTATCTCAATAGTGGAAAGTATCGTAAGAGTAGTATCATATACTCATGCATTTATTAGGCTATACACTCATCTTGTCTCGAAATCCGCTATGTTACGGTATCAACATATGATATCACTATCACATCTCTCTTCATTAAATACTTGCCATATCACCATTTTTGCCTATGTGACACTTATGTTACTACCTATATTACACCCACTATAACTAGTCTAATGTAAGGACGTTTCAAGGTCGTGATGACATAACTGACATAAATAGTTCTTTCCTATCCTATCTACGTTGTAGTGTTTCTGCTGTCAGAATACATACGAGCGCCTTGGTCTACATGAAAATTTTACATTTCCAGGAGCCCAACAATGCCAGATTGTGGAGGGAAAGAAGATAACACTTAAACCAACAACCAACACTCAAATCAATGTTTAGCTAGAACATTAGAAAATAAGAGGATATGTATTAATGACAAATCAAGGGGTGACCCAATTTTGGGTCTGACGTGTTTTATGGTGGTTGCATGTTCTCTTCTACAACCTTCTATTATACAAAACTTAACATGGTTTCTAACGCTAGGTGTCACAGATAGTGATCTGGACTGAATTAAGATATAATTACTCGATTTCCCTTACGCATCCCACGCATCATGTCGGATCAACATTGTTTAATGTAGACCCTATTTGCTCAAAGAAGATGGTACGTGCTTAAGATGGATAGATTACATCATGAGTTTGTTTCAGTTAAAATGCTTTGTGACCCAAAATTTACAAACAACCTTGTTGGCTCATTTTGCTGCAGCCTCACTTGGCATTCTATGTGGTTGCTTTTGTAAAAACAATTTTTTCTTACCATTCTTGTTGCGCGCAAGAAACGATATGGAACTTCACTTTTTTACCTAACAACATATTCTCTTGAAACAAGTAGAGCTTTATAAGAAATAAGAAAAGTAAATTGCCCAACTTTCTAAAAAGAAAATAATCTCTAGGGTTCCCGTGTTTACAAGACGATACATCGTAAAGATTCTTTTCCGAAATGTGATACATGCTCAAGATGATAGATTACAAGAATATGAATTCAGTTAAAGTACTTTTGAGCACCCAAAATTCATTGAGAAGATGGTATCATGTGTTCCAGTCTCAGTAACACTATAGCCAGTTCTACAATAGTTGTTTGTTTTGGCTATTCACTACGGGAATCTGAAACTGTCGATACACTTCGTCGGCATAGACTATATTGCCATCGGCATAGGACTATGTGGTCGGCGTAATACAACGTCGCCCTAGGCCAAATTGCTGTCGGCCTAGGGCTGCGCCAACGACAAAGCCGTTGGCATAGTTTTTTCCAAAAAATATTTTTATTTATTATTTATATTCTGAAATTTCCCAATTAGTCATACACTTAATCTCTAATTAAACACTTAATCTCAGGTTAAAGTATTTACCCTAGTCATGACATTACACATCTTTATTGTTTGAATTCAAAAAATAATTTAATAAATAACAATGATTATGAATAATAACATTGAATAAATAACATAAATAAATTTACTATTTTTTCATTTTTCCATAGAATATGGAATAATTCATATATTCAAATATGTAAATCGGAATTTAGCAAATATAATGTCTAAATCGATTAGAAAGTAAAAAAATCAAATATTTTTATATTGTCCTTAAAAAGGGAATATTTTATGTGAAAACTAAATGTCAATTTGCACCATGTTCTTTTGTACATGCTTCATAAAAAACCATTTTTTGGCACTTCATAAAAATTGGAAAATGACATTTCTATAAATAATTCTGAAACTCGGTTCGAAAATAATGTTTCCCATACCATGACACACCATTGTATGACAATTTGGTATTTTTCTTATTTCTAAAAATATGGGAACTTTATCACATAATATGACACGGTAAAGGTTATACATTTGTCATTTTGCTTAAAATTTAAACATATTTATAGTTGATTGACCTTCATGTGAAATTTTTCTTTAAAAGTTTGTCAAAACTCAAATTTATCTTTTTTTTCTAGAAACCAGAATACATAAAAAGGACTTCATGCCAAAGAAATTCCTTTTTCTGAGTATTTTGTCATTTTATTCAGGATTTTTTATTGTCAAAATGACTGATACGTCTCCAACGTATACATAATTTATTATGTTCCAGGCTTATATTATACCACTTATGACATGTTTTATATGCCAGTTCCCTGTTTTCTGTTGTTTTTTGTTTTAGAAAAGTACTTAAGGAATCAGACGATTTCTTTCCAAAGCCCATATTTTCCTGGGAACGTTTCAGAGCACCGAAAAAGAGACGAAGACGATGGCCGAGGGGCCCACACCACCCCCAGGCGCCGGTCCCCTCTATCGTGCATGGTGTGGGGCCCTCGGGCCTCCACCGCTTTCGCCCTTTCGCCTACTTATACCCCTCACAAATCTAAGATCAATACGAAGAAAATATTTCCTCCACGGATACCCGAGCCGCCGCCTTCATCAACACCAATTTGGGGGAGATCAGAAGCTCTCTCCGGCACCCTGTCGGGAGGGGGAATCGACACTGGAGGGCTCTACATCAACATGCCCGACTCTGGACTGATGCGTGACTAGTTCACCCTTGGACTACGGGTCCATAACAGTAGCTAGATGGTTGTCTTCTCCTCTTGTGCTATCATGTTTAGATCTTGTGAGCTGCCTATCATGATCAAGATCACGGTTATGTTATACTTCATATTGTGTTTGCTGTGATCCGATGAATATTGAGTACTAAGTCATTTGCTTCATAATATATAATGGGTGTGCTATTTATAATCTTGCATGATCTTTGTTGCTAGTAGATGCTCTGTCCAAGTAGATGTTTGTGACTCCAAGAGGGGGTATTTATGCTCGGTAGTAGGTTCATGTCTCTATTTAATCTGGGGTAGTGACAGAAAGCTCTAAGGTTGTAGATGTATTGTTGCTACTAGGGATAAAATAGTAGTACTTTTTTTAAGGATGATCTTACTTACTTACTTTACACGCAGTGCTTAAGGCGATAATATGTTGCTTACAACCTAATACTAAAAGGGGTACAGACGTTAATCGGAAGGTGGATTATTAGTCATAGATGCGGTTGGAACGGTCTATATCAATTACCCAGCTGTAATTTCACACAAGACATCATGACATTAGTATATGCATTGTTATGCACTTCATTATTCTATCAATTACCCAGTTGTAATTTGTTTACCCGCATGAATTTTATTATTATTTATGGAGAGGCACCACTAGTGAACTGTGGACCCTGTTCCTTCTCTTTTATCTGATAAATCACATACTGCAAACCTGTTACTTTCATTCTCTACAGACAAACATATTTCTTCTACACATACGTTTAATCCTTTGTTACAGCAAGCCGGTGAGATTGACACCCTTACCGTTAAGTTAGGCCAAAGTATCTTGATTGTGTTGTGTGCAGACTCCACGTCAATTGCACGCCGCCAAGGAATTTCTGGTGCCGTTGACACCTCGAGTGAATTCTTATTTCCTATTGGTTTGATAACCTTGGTTTCATAACTGCCTGAAATTTACTGCTGCACTACTTCACACTTTTCTCTTGGGGTCTCCCAACAATACGTAGAAAGCATCAATGACCACTATGGATAGTCATTGAAAGGGGTTAAAATTTTAAAATTATCAATGGTTTTATGATATAGCCACTACTGTGTTTCTTAAAATGTCTTTTGTACAAATTCAAGAGAAAACTATCACACACTTATAGTTCAAATTTGAATTACTTTTAAAACATAGGCATAAAGTAATTGAAATAGGCAAATTTAAATAGAAATAAAGAAAATTCTTTATATATATATATATATAGGTTAAATGCTTTCTACTCCCGGGTGTAACTACACCCATGTCTCGTATACCACCTTACGGAAGTATTTGTCATACTTTATTGGTTTGAGTATGTGCATATACTATATCTAAGATACACTAAAATAAGTTTCGTCAAAAAATTGCAATTGTCCTAATATTTTACACTATATACTCAAAATACCGTCATATATGCATATATATGCATATAAAAGAGAAGTATGTAGAATGTTTTTACATACTGCCTAAAAAGAAGTATCTTTAATACTAAAATAACATTATATACTCCATACTACATGTTACATACCTCCCGGTATGATAGATACTCTATACTCGCGTGAAACACACATGGGTGTAGTTACACCCGGGTGTAGTATGAATATGTTCTATATATATATATATATATATATATAGGGACTATGTTTTTTGTGAATATTAGTTGGGTGCCAATTTTTACTATATTTTCTGTACCCGCTTCGTAAAAATGTCATTTTTGGCGATTAAAAAATGGGAAATGATATTTCTAGAAATAATTTGTAAAATTGATTCGGCACGGTTTTTTCATACTATGACACACCTATGTGTCAAATATGGGCACTTATCAAAAAAAATGACACGGTAATGGCCATACGTTGGTCAGTATACATTGGTCAGTTTACATGAAAATTATACATGTTTCTAGATAATTGACATTTTTGTGAAGACTTTTTTCTCTCGGAAGTTTGTCAAAACTTAAGATTATCATTTTTCTGAAAATTAGTACTCGCTCCGTCCCAAAATAAGTGTCACAACTTTGATAGAAAATTGATGTATGTAGACAAAAACATGTCTACATACATCCACTTTTTATCAAAGTTGAGACACTTATTTTGGGACGGAGGGAGTATAAATAAAGGACTCCATGTGAAAGGATTTCGTTTTTTAGTATTTCTGGAGAAGCTGCCAAAAGAACCGGGTCTAAGTATGCTAGATTCACTTAATTAGTGTGCCAACCACCTATGTGTGAAGGAGATTTTCAATTAAGGAAACAATCAAGCAACTAGAATTCTATTACATATGTTTCTGTTAAAGCAAGTATGATTTACAAAAAGTATTGGGACAAGATATAACAATATAACATGTTGTTTTTTCGAATCTCAAATGTCCACTAATATTGTACTCTCTGTCAAAGAGGCAATGGAAAGCAATCATAAAGGTCCTAAAGATCTAGTCTATACCTAATAATAAAGTCAGGAAGGCTTCTGCCAATTTTTTCGTCGTCCTCCTTTTTGGACGGTTTTACCCTCCCACCAAACTACATACTACTGTATTTTTGCCACAAAACGGTTCAAAAAAGGAAAAATCTCTGTCTTCTCCTCCACTCCTCCCCATGACCCCGCTGACCTCCGACGCCGCTGCGAGCCCATACCAACCTCCTGCGCCGCCCCCGTCCACCTCTAGCGACTCCGAGCGGCCGTCCATCCCCTACCTCCTACGCCGCCGCGCGTCGCTCACCCCCAACCTCTAGCGCATCCGCGCGCGGCCCGCCCATCCCTGACCTCTCACCTCTGTGCGCCGCTCTTCCCCTATCTCCTGCTCCGCCTCGCACCACCCGTGACCAGAGAGTCTGTGTCGCCGCGCCTCCGCCCCCGTCTGTCCTGATTCTCCTGCGCCGCCGGGTGGTGGCGGGCGACTCCGCGCAGGAGACGCTGCAATTTCGCATGGCGTGGTTGGTACCCGTCCGTGATCGGGTTCATCGCGGACCTTGTGCCCCAAGCGGCGCCCAGTGCTTCGGACTCGCCCCAAAATCCCGCTTCCATGGCTGGCAAGTGATGCTTCCCCGGCGTAGACCTGAACTGACGGCGCTGCAGGAGGAGCTCGCGCGTGAAGGAAACGGCGCGGTTTTACACTCGCACACGCGTGTGAGGGAGGAGCTCGCCCAGATCGCCATGGCAATACCTCACAGACCTCGTCCGCTGATGGCACTGCAGGACGAACTCGCCATGGTCGCCAACTCGCCATGTACGAGGCCATGAGGTGGTTGTGGTGTTGTCAGCATCGGCCTCGCGCGCGCGCACACACACACTACGGAAATGGAGATAAATTGACTCACTACGGGAAACACAGCCCAGCCCGACGGCCATTTCAACGCCGACGGGGGCCGTCGGCGTCACAACGTGAAACCGACGAAACAAAAAAACCGTCGTCGTCGTTTTACCGTCGGCGTCCTAGTTGTAAGAAACACGGACACCGTCGGGCTCACAATGCCGTCAGCGTTCATTTAGTGAGCCCGACGGCCACCGTCGGGTTTACAGTGCCGTCAGCGTCCATCTAATCACATTGTGAGCCCGACGGTATTACCGTCGGGCTCACTATACAATTTTTCAGTTTTTCTCAAACAATTAGATTACATTCAAAAATATATATATATATACTAAAAAAAAGAAACCCTTTGGCATGAAGTCTTTTGACGTGTATTAGTTTTTAGAAAAATGACAAACTTGAGTTTTGACAACTTTTCAAAACAAAACTTTACATAAAATATCAATCATATACAAACATGCAATAGTTTTAACACATATGTGTGACCATTATCATGTCATGAGGATTTTCCTTACATGCAATAGTTTTAACACCTGAATATGAGGATTGTACTTACTTTCTATCTAAATTCGCCTCTTTAATTGACTTTATGTCAATTTTCCGGAAGTAATTCAATTTGAACTACAACTTTGTGATAGTTTGCTCTGAAGTTCTTACAAAAATAATTTTAAGGTACACAAGTAGTGGTTACAACATAGAACCGTCAATAGTTTTGAAAAATTCGACCACTTTTGATGAATAGCCATGCTCTCCATTTTGACTGTTTTTTGAAAGAAATGGGAAAATATGAAAAAGTACTCAAAAAAGAAACCCTTTGGCATGCAGTCCTTTTACGTGTACTAGTTTATAGGAAAAATGATAAACTTGATTTTTGGCAAACTTTTCAAAACGAAACTTCACAAAAATGTCAATCATCTATAAACATGCAAAGGTTTCAAGACAAATGACCAATGTATGACCATTATCATGTCATAGTTTCTGATAAAGTGCCCATATTCAGCACCCATGTGTGTCATGGTATGGGAACATCGTCACCGAAGCGATTTTCAAAATTCTTTTTAGAAATATCATTTTCCTTTTTTTAAGTGTCAAAAATAACTTTTTTTTGTAGCAAGTACATAAAATATGGTCCAAAATGACACCCATTTATTTTTCACAAAGAGTAGAACAAATTTTATGGATAATACCTGTATATGAGGATTTTCCTTACTTTCTATCTAAATTCGCCTCTTTAATTGACTTTATGTCAATTTTCCGGAAGTAATTCAAATTTGAACTACAACTGTGTGATAGTTTGCTCTGAAGTTCTTACAAAAATGATTTTAAGGTACACAAGTAGTGGTTTCAACATAGAACCGTCAATAGTTTTGAAAAATTTGACCACTTTTGATGAATAGCCATGCTCTCCATTTTGACCTTTTTTGAAAGAAATGGAAAAATATGAAAAAGTACTGAAAAAAAGAAACCCTTTGGCATGGAGTCGTTTTACGTGTACTAGTTTATAGGAAAAATGATAAACTTGATTTTTGGCAAACTTTTCAAAACGAAACTTCACAAAAATGTCAATCATCTATAAACATGCATAGGTTTAAAGACAAATGACCAATGTATGACCATTATCATGTCATTTGTGATAAAGTGCCCATTTTCAGCACCTATGTGTGTCATGGTATGGGAAACAACGTCACCGAAGCGATTTTCAAAATTCTTTTCAGAAATATCATTTTCCATTTTTTAAGTGTCAAAAATGACTTTTTTTGTGAAGCAAGTACATAAAATATGGTCCAAAATGACACCCATTTAATTTTCACAAAGAGTAGAACAAATTTTATGGATAATACTTGAATATGAGGATTTTTCTTACTTTCTATCTAAATTCGCCTCTTTAATTGACTTTATGTGAATTTTTCGGAAGTAATTCTAATTTGAACTACAACTGTGTGATAGTTTACTCTGAAGTTTTTACAAAAATAATTTTAAGGTACACAAGTAGTGGTTACAACATAGAACTGTCAATAGTTTTGAAAAATTCGACCACTTTTGATGAATAGCCATGCTCTCCATTTTTCTTGCTTTCTATCTAAATTCGCCTCTTTAATTAACTTTATGCTGATTTATCTTGGTTCTTGTTTGTTGTCAAAGACATCATTCATTATGAAAATGATGGCATGGATGTCATATTTGGATTCCTCTCATATTTTTATGATCGACATAGACATTTTATTTAGTAAATTCTGATATATAAATATGAAGATATGAATTATTTCTTATTAAATGGAAAAGACAAAACAAAACTAAAATAATTGATTATTATTATTATTCAAGTATTATTAAACATAATTATTTTGTTCATTCAAATCTTATTTTTGAAATTTTAAAGATTAAAAAGTATAATATCTCAAATGAGGGTTGATTGCTATCATTCTAATAGCAACAAGGTATGACATCTCAACTGAAATCTCATTTGAATAGAACTTAATAGTTAAGCGTGCTTGGCCTAGGGCACTCTAAAGATGGGTGACCGTCTGGGAAGTTTGACTAATGGTTGATAGTTTGAGCTAAGATTATGATTAAGTGCGTGAGTGGATAGTTTGAGCTAAGATTATGATTAAGCGTGTGATATGAGATTAAATATATGACTAAATTGGAATTAAAATAATAATAATAAAAAGTTGAAAAAATAATAATTTTGAAAAAAAACTGGTAGAGCTATCTATGAGTCCGACGGCAATTCCGTCGGCGTAGCTAGCTATGAGCCCGACGGTAATTGCGACGCCGACGGCAACGGCGTGATCCCGATGGATTACACGCCGACGGCCTTAGCCCGACGGTGGCCGTCGGGCTCGTGTACGCCGACGGTTTTCTGCGTGAGCCCGACGGCAAATACCGTCGGTGTGGATTGCGTGTATTCAGTGGCACCTTGCTTCAGATTCAAGTGCGAAAATATAGAAGTTTCAGTGTTGCTTTGTGTAGACAGCGTCGACGGCTAGAGCTTGTTGAAGCACTTTGTTTGTTCAAATCAGATGCTACAGATTTTCAGTTACTCAGCTCCACTGCACCATACGTGTGCCTGTGCAGTATTAGAGATTACATATTCAGTTCATAAAACAAGGCAATCGATTGCAGCGTTGCCGGCCATCAACGGATGTCTTCTGTCTGATTTGTTTGTGCAGGTAAATTTCTAAATTTAAAAAGGACCAAACAGTTTATCTTCGACATACCCAACTGGAATACAAAAATAGCCTCTCATGGACAAAACCAAAATTAAGCCATTGGTAGGATTAGTACCGCCTGTACAAATCTAAAATTACACTGTAGCTACATTTTACGCCATATTACATGTATGCTTAAGTTTCATAAATTATACTGTAGTATGATCTTTTTGTATTTGAGGTGTGCAAGAGCTCTGCCTCATTATACTACCAGAACAATACTCTTCTGATCCGAAAAGGAAAAGAGTGTCATAACAGTATACAAAATTTGTTCATAGCAAGTACATTTTAGCGCCACACTTTTCCTGGATCGCAGAGGTACATTAGCACATTTGCTACAGTATGCACAATAGTACATGTCTTCTTATATGTTTCTGTTATTTTTATTTTTGTAGATTGCACGTAGAGCACTGGCGCTGCATAGAGAAATGAAATACAATATACGTATATAAAAGTTGATCGTTGCTTAGTTTGCACCAAACAGCATGGGTGCTCAAGTTAGTTCAGATTATATTTCTTACTTACTTACACATACAGCACTTTGCTCATTATACTTGAAAGAGATTTTATTTCCTCAGAAGGAATCCTAGAACCTATGATGAGTCGAAGAGTAATACTAAGAGTACTTATATGATTTTATGAAGAATGCTTCCATTCAAAAGTTTGATAGACTTATGGTCCCATGAGACATTTGAATAAAAAAGGGTTCACATGTGAGTTTACTATAGTTTTGATCATGAAATACATTTCAATTAAAGAAAGTATAATATTAAACGAGCTGAGAAAGAACAGATCATGCTCCGTTTGCCAGGAGAATTTCACTATGGGTCTGAATAAGACTGAAAATTCTAGCCCAGCCGGCGCTCGAGGCGAGCAGCAGAAGGGATGATGGTATGAAAGATAGAAAGGAAGTATGTGTTGATTCTGGCATTGATTGAAAAATGGTTAAACTTAGGGGAGATTTGTTGATTCTTTCCTTGTTCTTTCGATTTCCTCCAGTATTCAAACATGATATCTGATTTTAAGGTGAAAAAACCAGAGCCGTCAACCTGTGGTACGATAACTGTGAATGGTTTGGAAAATCTTTATAATTTTTTAGCCCAATCCACATACTATAATTAATTAATTATATACCTACCAGAAAAAAGAATCATTCTTTCACCAGACTGATATTGCACTAATTTAGATGTTCAAAATTTGTTTAGATTCACGAAGTGGAGTGAGGTAGCGACCATACACATGGATCTACTATTGTTGGCGTAAGTGTACCGTATGGCCCGGCTAATGTGTTGGACGGAGGAGGCAGTGTTGGTGCACCCAACCACATTGCTGACTGGTTTATGCAACACGCGATAGATGTATGCAACGAGAAATTATCTTGTGCACCATCACGATTTAGGTTTTCTTCCGTTGCAACGCACGGGCATGTTTACTAGTAATCTTCTAAAAGCCTCACCTAGGAAAGTATGAGTCTTCCACAGTGATTACTTTAACCACCATCCCGGAAATGGCATGATCCACAACCACTTCAGAAATCAACATGGGTCTTATCTGTATTTACAATTTTCAATGGGGTCAATCGGACAACAGTCACCGAATCGTCTTAAGAGGTGGTGGTCTCCAAGAGTAACAAGCCCCAAGATTCTCACTAGAAACAACCAATGTGACGGTCTAAAAAAAGAGCAGATGCAAAGTGAGGCAACTCATGCTCATAATTTTGTCTAAAATCTCACAAGATGCAACTCGTTCTAAGGGGGTATTTGTAAGGAAAGGAACGACAATGGTGGATATATCCATGGGTTTATTTTACTTCACATATATGGAATATAGGCACACTGGGTAGGAGCATAGTGTTGAGCTACGTGTAGGGTGCACTAGAGTAAAGTAAACTTTTTACTATGTAAGCCAAGATCGTGATGTTGTTATGAATCGATGATTACTTAGACACACAAACTTGTCGAGAAATCATACTCAGGGGCAGCACGACGGTGCAAATGTAGTGGCACTACTTACTCACATCGCATTATCTCTCAAACAATTCGTCCTATCATCGTGATACACCGCCTCCAAGGTATCCACACTTAATTACATGGGAGATTAAGTCGTTGACTGTTAGACTCAATTGTCTTACCCTTGGTGTGGCGGTCGCTAGGGTTCTAACAACACTTCTATCTAATTGGACGGCGGTTTTGACCGCCTTAAGCCTAAAAAATGTAACAAACTTATTATTGTCCGCCCTTAATTTTTTGGCTCAACAACGGGACTCCATGTACATATCCAACCAGATCCAATCCAAATTGCCCATATTCGGTCGTTTCGAAGTCGATCTCAAGGAAAAACCCTTTTTATTTACGGATACTGAGCTCATGGATATTTTTTGTGCAAGTAATCATATATTTCATTAGACAATCCTTTTACAGAGAATACACATATATCTGATCACTCACCTGACACAAACACGCTTGTCACCATTTTGTATACGGATATTAACCTCGTGGAGAATTTCTTGGGAGGAAAGGATGTCCCTCAAATTATTTAGGTGTTTGGTAAAGGAAGTTTTCGCATTTGTGGACGCGAACAAGATCAGTAGATATCTGTTTCAGACGTAAAAGTAATAGTTTAGGAAACTTAGCAAGGCCTACTGTAAACTAACTAGCAAAAGCAGATCTCGCTAAAGAGCATTGCAGTTGGCCGTTACGCCATGGAAGCGTAGAATATATGGTAGGTGGCGGGAACCAGAATCCATCCATCCATTCCGTCCTCCCTGCGATGCATGAGATCGAATCTCTTGGCGCCATTCTCGGCAGCTAGCTCCGGGAAAGGGATATCACGAACCTCGCTATGGCTTCCACGACGACGAAGCTGAGTTTGGTAGGTAATCGCACATGCATGACTAGGTGCCGGAAAGAGACCACGCAAAGCAGCACGGCACATGTTCCCCTGGTACGCATGGCATGACCCACGGCACGGGCCCGAAGGTAGCGACGACGGCGAAGCGAGCGCCGGCGAAACAGGGGCCGGCCGCCGCAGAAACAGGCGCCCATCGGAACCCGCCGCCGGCCGGCTGATTCTGGTATACACGTACGCTGCTGCTGGCGCGCATGTTCGCTGGGGGCCTGGGCGACATATGCGTGATTATTACCTCTTAGAAATTTATAATCTTGTCGACTCTTGGTGGCGCCAGAGGCCGTCAATCTTCAATCAGTTTATCGTTGCTTTGCATCGATTTTTTCATTGTTAATGCTAGCTAGTAGCTGTATGGCCCCGCATAGGCGCCGAGCGGTTAGGATCAGGAACCTTTGTTCACGTGCCTGCATGCTTCCTCGCGTGGCCTGGTGATTTGGTGAAGCTTCTGTAATGCCATGCATACGTGTGGAGGAATATCCATCAACGAACGGCCGAGGAGGAACGGGAATCCGGGATAGACGACGGATGGACAGTGATGTTACTATGTTAGGTGTCGCCAGATGACCACATCCATCGATCGTTGAACTTTGAAGAACATTGGATGGTGCATGCATCATATGGCCAAATCATCGCTGGGTACGTCGTATGCTCTGGCTGCAATGCTGCATCAATATATCCTTGAGTTTGTACCAGCGGGACACCTAGGTATGCTGCAGGGATCGGAGGAGAATATGTTCCCTACCTACCTAGCTAGGTCTCGTAGCTGACTCTTCGCTCATGGATTGAGTTGCGATGATCATCGTACTGGATGAACGAGCAAAAGATGATCTCCATAATAATTGGATGATGGGGCTTCAAATAATTGCGCTAGCTTGCTCACAAGTTGCTCTTACAAAGATAGGAGTACGATTTAATGGTGTAGCTTTAATTTGGACAGATTCGATCATCGAAGCAACTTTACATATAGTGGGGTTAATACGCGCCATCACGCAAACGCAAGAACGTTCCTAGCTAGTGTAGACGGGCGTGTGGTTTGTGCTTTCGACATATTCAAACCAGTTTTCGACAAGTAAAGTCAAGATGGAGTTGTTCTTCTTGGAGGCGACGGCATTGGTTGAGACACGGTCATGTTGATCAGAGTAGGATAGGTTCTTCTTGTTGTTGTTGTGTGTGGTGGCTGTCTACGGACTAGCCAGTGTGGAGTGTTGTGACAGTGTTGTATGCAACGGACTGTCACTTTCTTGTACTCAAACCTCTGCCTTCTATAAAAGTAAGGTATGCATTTGCGTGCTCTAAAAAAAACCAGTTTTCGACAACTGGAGTAAGGAGTAATTGTAGCTCGTTTCTAGCCTGGTTTCGTCCGAGAAACAAATGTAAGAAAAACTGACTGGCCAACGGGAGAAGAAAATCACGTGGAAGAAAAAAAGTTCATCAAAAACAGAATCAAGGAAAAAAAACAAATATATAAGGATACACCCCAACGGGTATATCGGTTTTAAAAAGGAGAGACCAAGCGGCCGAATACACGGCGGATGGCACAAGTGCCGATCACGTTCCACCGTGAAAAACAAAAACCGCTGACTCTCGCACCATCCACCTATCTACCTGGGCTAGCCTACCCCTAAACAGGCGGCCAACTACCCTCCAATTGTCAGTCTCCTACCTGATCCTCGTGAGGATCGTCGTCACCGCGGGCGCCTCTCCCTCGAAGACGTCGTCGTTGCGGTGCCGCCAAATGAACCAGCAAATGAGGGCAAGGCCCGTCCACACGTCTCGATCCCCACCTCTAGCCGGCAACCAGTCTCGTAGCTGGTCGTCAGGCTATGGAATGGCAGTAGCTATCCCCCATCTGGGGAAGAAGGAGGTCCACACCTCTCTGGCGGCGACGCAACCTAGCAGCAGGTGGCTTATCGATTCCTCCTGCTGATCGCAGAGCGGGCATGCCGGCGGGTGAGGCAAACCCCGCTTACTCAACTTGTCTGCAGTCCAGCATCTATCTCTGAGCGCTAGCCACAGGAAGACCTTGCACTTGGCTGGTGCGTGCGACCGCCAAATAGGTTCAGCGGCCGCAATCTCCACCCGCCCCTGAAACAATCCACGGTATGTCGAGCGAGCGGTGTAGGACCGACTTTTATCCCACCCCCAAACGAAGGCGTCTGGGGTGCCCTCTGTCAGGTGAACGTCCACCAGTCTGTCGGCCAAGGCAAGTAGCTCGTGGATCTTCCCTGCGGCAAGGTCAGAGGGGACATCCTCAAGCCACCCTCCTGCGAGGGCGTTGTCCACCATACGGATCTTCCGCGACCGTTTGGGGATCCTCAGGTATAGTCCTGGAGCGACCTCCTTTATACGACCGGCCTCAAGCCACCCGTCGGTCCAGAAGTGGGTGGATGAGCCGTCTCCGAGGATGGAGCTGGTCGCAGCCTCGAACAGGTGTCTGACCACTCTCGGAACCTGTATGTTGAACTCTAACCATGGTTTGGTGGAGTCCGTCCTCGCCAACCACAGCCATCGGGCCATGAGCGCTTTGTTTAGTAAGCGAAGATTGGGGATCCCCAGTCCCCCAATGTGCTTGGGCGTGCACACACTATCCCACGCCACCAAGCAGTGTCCCCCTTTTACTTCCTTCCTGCCTTTCCACAACAAGCACCTGAAAATTTTCTCAAGGGCCACAATCGTCTCCACGGGGATATCCATTGCCATCATTACAGAGATAGGTGCCGCAACAAGGGTAGATTTTATGAGCTCCAATCTCCCTCCACTATTGAGAAGGTTGGCCTTCCAACCAGGTAGGCGTGCTGCAGCATTCTCCACTAGGTATTGTAACTGGGCTGTTGTCGGTTTTCGCACCCCCAAGGGGAGTCCAAGATACCACAGTGGGAAGGGCAATACCGGACAGTGGAGCAACTGGTCCACCAGTGCTTCCTCCTCCACTCCACATCGAATAAGGTGCGCCGAACACTTCTCCAGATTAGTTCGGAGCCCTGATGCCACTCCAAAGTCTGCAAGGATGGCGGCGAACACTGAGAAGTCAAGCACCGTAGGGCGAAGGAAGGTCACCACGTCGTCAGCGTAGATGGATGTGCGGTGTTTCAGGCCGGTGGGGGAGAGGCGGGAGAGCAGCCCCAGAGAGGTGGCTTTCTCGATCATCCAGAACAGGACCTCCATGACAGTGATGAAAAGCTGGGGAAAGAGAGGGTCCCCCTGGCTGAGTCCTCTCCTATTGAAAATCTTCTCTCCGGGGTTGCCGTTGAGGAGTATCCTGGTGGTGGCCGACGAAAGGAGTGCACAAATCCACGCGATCAGGCGATCGCCAAAGCCCATCTTGCGCAAGACCTCCAACAGTAAGGACCAGTTGACGGTGTCAAAAGCCTTCGTGATGTCCAG
Source organism: Poa annua (assembly GCA_026929855.1). Lineage (NCBI taxonomy): Eukaryota > Viridiplantae > Streptophyta > Magnoliopsida > Poales > Poaceae > Poa > Poa annua. The sequence goes on along the minus strand of CM049432.1, from coordinate 71,709,176 downwards.
CTTGAGAAGGACCGTCGGGGTCCGCAAGCTGTGGAGCTTTTTTGCGGTGTAGTGGACCAACATGAAATTGCCGTGCATGCATCTCCCCCTCACGAAGGCACTCTGGTGGCTCCCCACCAAACTGGGGAGGGATGTTGTGAGTCTGATGGCGATCACCTTCGCCACAAGCTTGGCCACGCCGTGAATCAGGCTGATGGGTCTGAAGTCTCTGACCTCCTCGGTGCCGAGCTTCTTGGGCAGGAGGGTGACGAGGGCCTGATTGACCGCTCCAAAACCCCGGGCATCCAACCAGTAGAGGGAGTCAAACATATCCATGCCATCCTTCTTGATAACCCCCCAGCAAGAGATGTAGAAACGGTTAGTGAAATCGTCCGGGCCTGGACACTTGTCCGAAGGCATCTATTTTATCGCTGTCCACACCTCCTCCTCTAAGAAGGCAACCTCCACATGGTTCAGGTCAAGGGAGGGGAGGCTGAGGTATTCCAAATCCACGGAGAACGGATGGTCCCCTTCCACCCCCAGGAGCTCATCGAAGAAATTATCCACCGTCGTCGCCTTGTCAGCGTGCTCGGTCGTCCGGGCACCATCCAACAAAAGGTGCCCAATGAAGTTTTGTCGCCTGTGGTGTGAAGCCTGAAGGTGGAAGAATTTGGTGCATGTGTCACCCTCCTTGAGCCACAGCGTCCGGGAGCACTGGCGGGCTAGTGTTCTCTCGAGGGAGGCGAGCCCAAGCAACTTCTTATTCAGCGACCTCCGTAGGCCCGTCTCCTCCACGAAGATCTCCCTCGACTCCATGCCACATCTAGCCGAAGGATGACCTCATTGGCGATGAGGATATGTAGTTTGATGCTGCCCACGAATCTCGTACTCCACCTAGCCAAGCTCTTGGCCGTGGCCCTCAGCTTGTTGTCGAACCTTTTGAAGGGGTTCGGCTCTGCAGCCGTAGATGTCCACGCTTCTCGAACAAGCTCCTGGAAGCCCACTACTTTCGGCCAGAAAGCTTGTAAATGAAACCTCCTTCTGCGGTGAAGGTCCGGAGCTAGCGAGAGCAGGAGCGGGCAGTGGTCAGATGGCCCTGATGAATCCGCGCTGAGGAATGAGTATGGGAATAAATCTTCCCATTCCACGGTCGTGAAGACCCTGTCCAACCTTTCCATGGTTGGTTGTTGCCGCTCGTTGGACCAAATGTATCTCCGACCATTTAGGTACATCTCTTTGAGCTCCAGCGTGGCCAGAGTGCGCCGGAAGTGGCCCATCATCGGCTGGTTCACCACACCTCTATTTTTGTCCGCCGCATTCGTGATGAGATTAAAATCCCTGGCCACGACCCAAGGGCATGCGTGTAGGTCTTGGATGTCCTTTAGCTCCGCCAGAAAGGCCCGCTTCTCAGCGGCGCCTTGTGGCCCATAGACTCCAGTGAACCACCATCCAGGATTACCCCAATCGAGACGCTAGCCGTGAGTGTGTTCTCCGTCAGGTGGGGGTTTGAGATGGTGACGTGAGTCGACTGCCAGGCTAGCAGGATCCCCCCACGAGTACCCACAACGGGGAGGAAGTAGAAACCGTCGAAAGCCGCCCCTAGGCAGTCGCGGACCACCTGCGTCGTGATGTTTTGCATCTTGGTCTCCTGGAGACACACCACCTTGGCCCCAGAGGCCACCACCGCCTGGAAAATCACCGCCCGCTGGGCCATAGAGTTCAATCCACGACAATTCCAAATCTCAAACAAGATGTCAAGGTCCATCATCATGCAACAAAGCAACACAGAAATCCAAAGTACATAAAGTGCGACAAATGGTCAGGCGCTAGCTACTGACTACGGACGTCGAGTGGGGGCCTCAAATCATGCACTCCAGGGTTCCGTCCTCCACATGTGGAAGTGCATCTGGCTGCCAACCGAAGAGACCCACGATGATGTCGATGTGGTGTTGGCTGAGGGGCCACTCAAACAGCTAAAGGTACGCCGGCAGCGCTTCGTCCCCGATCTGCTCTCCCTCCCTTGCGATCTGCAGGCGGGTGATCAGGGTCCTCTGCTGCTTGCGAACCGGCGTTTCGGCAGCAAGCTTGGTGCGGTTGCGGACGCTGCGAAGGACCGGCCCCGAGTAAATGCGCTTGGTCCGGCTGATCAGCGGCGAGATGGGCTTCTGGCAGGCTGCACAGAACTGGTCCGCAGCCACCACCACGTTGGGCTCATCCGCGCGAGACACAATCATCGCTGGGCCAGCTTGGACCGCATGGGCTGCAAGGGCGGCGCCCTCATCCACGGCCTCTCCTACGGCCTGCAACACGGGAACACGGGCTACGGAGGCCACTTTAGCTAGGCCGAAGCTGGGTGGGGAAATGCTGCCTCGAACCGTCTCCAAGACCGGTCTGGGCGAGCCGCCCATCCAATGCTTAGGTGAGCCTGCCGAGCCTGTCGAATCAGGAGACAACTGCCAAGAGGTGGGGGAGGGGAGTAGGTCCACCTTGTCCCCATCTGCTACGACAGCTCCAAACAAAGCCCGAGAAGGATCGGCGACTGGAGTTTAAAATAAAGTGGGTCTCTCCTCGGGATCCTTCCTGCTTTCCTGGGGAGACACAGGTCCCAATGTTGATCCTGCCTCCACTTCCACAGCAGGCTGCATCCCCTGCCGCACAGCGCAAAGCGAGCGCCAATGGGGGAGGAGCGTGCCACGTGTCGGCCGTTGACTGGGTAGCTGGGCTTCCAGGACCATGGGGTCCCACCTGTCAACCTCTGCCGCTTGGCCGGATCCGAGCGACTGGTCAAGGTCGTAAAGCTGGGCGATTGGCCCCACCTGCTCCCCCTGACGGCTTTGCGCGTCACCAACCACCAGCTCGTGGCTTTCCACGTCACCCTGGGCCGAGCGGGGCCGCGCCGGCGCCGTTGCGTGGCGGCGGCCTTCACTGGTACGCTCCCGGCGGCGATCCCCTCGATTGTGCTCCTGGCGGCGGTCCTCTCGGTTGTGCTCCCGCTGTCTGGAACGTCCCGCTCCCAGGGCTGGTGCCGGAGGCCACGCGCATCGCGGCCGCGGTCGTTGTTGTCGTTGTTGGGGTCTCGAGGATCCTAGCGGTCGTGGTCGCGGCGATCGTCCCCGCCACCATGGTCGTGACCTGGTTCGTCTCCTTCGTCCGCCCTGGGAGGAGGCACGAGCTCGGACTGCACGAGATGGACAAGCACGATGTACCGCAGCATCGTCTTCTCCAGAGGGATGAGCGCGTCTCCAGGAAGGACGAGGCCGTCATCCTCCTCCATGCGGTCGTCAGGTTCCTCAATCAAGAGGTCCACGTCCGTCGGCAGGAGGCTGAGGTCCTCCATCCAGGCGAACACTTGGAAGCTGCGAAGGTCTTCCCCGCTCGTCGTAGACGTGCCGAGCCTCTCGATCCACGCTGCGGATCCCAAGACCGCCCTGGCCGTGGTCAAGTTCCACGCGTGCGCCGGGACACCGGTGAGCTCGAGGATCACCCTGTATCTCATACGCCGCTGCACCGCTTGCAGCTGTCGGTTCCACGGCGAGAATCGGAGGGCAAACCTGTCGCCGTAGATCGTACCGGCGGTCACTAAGTCGTCTCTCATCCTCCTGCTGCCTAAGACGAAGACGAAATCCACCGGCCAATGCAGGTGAGTGGTGAAGTTATCCTCGACGTGCGGCACCTTTGCACGCACCGCCTCCGCCGCCTCCCTTGGGGAGATCCTCGTCCTCCTGCCGGACACGAATGCCACCAACGCCCAACGGAGTTCCCCCTCCACCGCATCGATCTTGGCCGAGCGCGGGATGATGACCGTGGTGCAAAGAGGGCCACGGGGTTCCACCTCAACGACGCCGACGCCAGAGTCCGACGAGCGAGAGCGTTCCACCAGTTTTGACGGGCGCGGCGGAGGCATGGGAGGATGCGTCGGGCCCGTACCACTTTCGTTCACCGTCCGCGCCGCACCTCCGTGTTCACGGCGCCACGGGCCTGCCGCCTCCGTGGCACGGCCCCGACCGTCTCCACCCTGTCTCGAGCTGGATCCCACTTCCACCGTGCCCGAGGGGGGCGGCCGCTCGTCCTAGCGGCGAAGAACGGGGGCACGTGTCTGTGACCAGTACGCCTCCATGTTCACCTCTAGCGCGGGGGGCGCGACCGGCGAGGCGGGGGTAGAGGGGGCGAGCGTTCCCCGAGCCGGAGATGCGTCGCCGCGTGCCAGGACGGCCGGGGCATGTCCTGCGCAAGCCAGTCTTGGCGTCCTGGTTCCACACGCTCGCCCACGCGCAGGAGAGCCGAGATGCGCTGGTCGGGCGGCACCCTGTCGACCGGCGGGGGGTCAGGCCGAAGGCGGAGGGGGGGGGGCGCCTCTACGGGCAGGCCCTGGCGTGGTGGCCCTCCTCGCGGCATCGGATGCAGACGGTCTCGAAGGTGTATTGCCTGGAGATGTGGCAGTCCCGCAAGCAATTGAAACAACAACCCGCAAGATCTGGCGACAGGTCCTCCTTGATCACCAACGCCGGGAGCTCGGCTGGTCTGCTGCGGCGCTTGCGTCCCCCTCCCGCTTGCAACCACGGATGCTCGACTCCGGGGGCTGGTGGAGGTGGAGGCGAGACAGTCCTGGCACGAGCAGGTGCAGGCGGAGGGGCGAGGACGACGTGCACGGGCGAGGGAGGGCGCAACACCGGCAAGGGAGAGCGAGGCGCCGGGGGGCTGATGGCCGGGGCCGGAGAGGGCGAGCTGCTGTGGAGCACGTCGTAGTAGGACCTGTGGGAGCCTTCCTTGCTCTCCTCCGAGTCAGAGTAGTCCGCCCACCTTCGGACGCAGGAGGAAGTCATCGGCGACGGGGAAGGGGAGGAGGTGAAGGGGATCATGGTGGTCGTCGGCGCCGGAGTGGCCACCGGCGAGGGGTTGTGGACGCCGGTGCCGGAGTGGCAGTCGGCGGCGGCGCGGGATGGGAAACCTACCTGAGCTGGCAAAATTCCTGATGGTAACGAAATGATTACATGATTGGAAAAAAAATGATCAACCTTGAACAGTTTCAAAATGGTGCTTTTGTAGAATCAGATTATCTGAGTTTGTCATAAACGGGAACGGCCTATTATGTGCATGTGTGGAGAACTCGCACGCAATATGATTGGAAAAATTCATTTCAAATGGTTTATTTTGAACCCTAAATATCAAATTAGGACAATTTTCTGTAACAGGAATATATTAATACCAAAGATTTCTATTAGACACAGGTTCCGCACCAACATAATGCCACAAACTAGGCAACACATTAAGGATACACACAACTAAAAACATAAGAAGAAGAAGAAGAAGACCCCACCATAGCAATTGATAACTCACAGCAGGTGGACCCAAACTACCACCAATCACAACACCCTGACTACAAAAGTGCAAAAGAGGTTTTCTAAAAACAACACCTCTAGGAAGGAAACAGTGCACGATCACCGCCATCGTCCGAAAAAAGATTTTAGATTTTCACCCACGAGAAAGTACGGCCTCTCCAAACTATGTCTTCAACAAGAAACCGGTCACCATTGCCACACACAACCAGTAAGGTCAAACGTAAGGTTTTCACCTTGAAAACCAAGACTAGGTACTTGAGTAGCACAACCAAATAAGGAAATCTCGTAGAGCTTTCACCTCCACTTGTCGAGGCCGCTGCTACAAATTACCGATCATCAACCTCACAAGCATCACATGTGTTGTTTCAATAGGAACCAGCATCTCGTAGCAGAACTGTGCCCGCATAATTTTTGTGAACACTTCAGCACATTCAAGGCCTCGGCCATTACTTGGCATTCTCAAACTCTGGTTTGAGTCATTGAGACCTTCTGCTCTTTTAATCATAGCCTCCTCGACATTCCACGTCTCTCACAACATCATGGAGATCGCAGCATAGATGCTGATGTCGACGTGCCCCATTGTGTTGACGGAAAGCGGAGCTTCGCGACGCACCCTTTGAAGCCACACTGAATGATATTTACGGGCACGCATCCGGATCCAATCCGATTCAGAGGTTCACATACGCCAATCCTTGTAAACCGCCAGCGGAGGAGTTTATAACTTATTGGGGACCTAACTGAGGAAGACCTACGACATGAAGTTCAGCGAGTTGAATGTAAGAAGACCCCATGGCAGCCACCCTTACTTCCTGTTTTCCGTCGAAGATGCTCCGCATGGGTGGACCTTCACCTTCTGAACTGAGCACAGAACACCCCACTCACCACCCCCCACGTCGCTCAAAGATGGGTCTTGCCGCCACCGCGGCAAGGGAGATGTGAAGCACATGGGTGTTTGGCGGCGACACTCAGGTTTGCTCCTAGTTTGATCGTTAGGGGCGAGAGAGCGAAGCTTTTCCGTAGCAGACACATGATACTGATACCACATGATAATGATCTACTCCTGCCGTTCCACAATATAACATGGTTTAGGTGACACATGTATATTAAAATATATCTAGACATACTTGTATATTTGAGTATGAAAAATTATTAAACATTTTATGTTATGAAACGGAAGTAGCTTGTTGGTCGTTATACGCATATGCATGACGATGTGACTCGGGCGGACAAGAAAACGTTGGTGTCACAAACATGTTAATCCATGATTAACTTGTAGTACTGTCAGGAATAGTAGTGGTAGTCCATTCTGTGCCGTACGTGTGTTGTTTCCAATCCAATCATTTGTGTGTGCGCCGCAGCCCCGCAGGCATAATCTGATGTGTTGTTGTGCATACTGCAACTGTAGAGGCTGCGGCTCAAAACGTGTTGCGTGTGCGTCGGCTCTTCTAGCCGTGTGTGCTGTTTTGTGTAGCCGCGAGCTTACTACAGCTGCATGTATATATATGCCATGTAAACAAAAATCAAGGAATAGTATATGTCAATTATGGCCATGATTTCTTATTTTGTTGTAATCACTAGACAGGGCCGGCCCTATATTTTGCGGGGGGGGGGGGTGGGGCGGGGCTGTAAGGTTGAAAATTTGACCCCTGTGAATACCATATAGGGATTCTCATGTGGCGTAAAATGTTAAAAAGTTCATATCAACTACACATTCTTGTTCCGAGGCACCTATCAATAATTTCGACATGAACGATTAAACAATGTCATATTACGGCAGGTAGTTTAAAAGAGTTCGACCGGTGCTTGGTTAAAAGAGTTCGATTAAGCAAAGTCATATTAGGATTAAGCAATTTCACGCCTATGTAAACAAGCACGAGTCGAACTGAGTTCGACTGGGAGGAGTACTTCTTTTAACTTAACTTGTGTACATAGGCACGACTGGTGCTTGTTTAATTTCATTGTCGACATGCCTGACTTAGGTCAAAAAACTTGAATCGTCCTTGGCTCAAAGCCGTTCGACCACTGTCATCGGGCATTTTGCTCCCTCTAATCTACATATGTCACTCACACAAAGCGTAGATAGTAGAGAGAGACAGAGACTGCTGATAATGTCGGTGCTGCTAGGGAACGGAGGTTGGCCGATCGCTGGAAACATGAAGGCTGCTGGACCAGAGTAGTAGAAGCAGTAGACAATCCATGTGTGCTATAAATTATCTATCTTCTAGATTATTAAGCAGCCATGAGCCATTGCTGGCTACATTGAAAAAAAATGTCACCCTACCCTGTCATGCATGACGATTTGCTACGTGTAAAAGAGAACAGGAGGCCGCGGTCAAATGGAGATACTCCCTATGCATTTGGCATGGCCTTCAAGAGTGGTTTGGTTTCATTGACTTCGACACCACGTAATGGAGTTCTTATGCTTTGGTCAAGGATTGGTGGTGTTCCATCTCCGGAGCAAATAGACTCCCACGACATGGTCTATCCTATTTGCTCCTTCTCGCTATTTGAGAGATTTGAAATCAACAAAATGATATGGTGTTTTGCAACGTTGCCTCAATGCTCAATTTTGTTATTGATATCACTAAGAGAAACACCGCGCGGCCTCGGAGCAATCACGCCGACGGCCTAGGAGCTACGTCGATAAACGCTTCGTCGTAGTTGTATACTGACGAATTTCTGAACTACACCAACTGCAAAAGCCGTGATGTTGTGAGAGTAGACATTTGTTGCCCAAGCTTTGGCTCCGAGTAGTTGTCACTAAACTCTTCTTAGGCAAAGTTTTTGTCTTGTTTCAAAAAGAAAAGAAAAAGAGTTGCCCCATGAAAAAATAAATATGCCACCCTTCCCTGACAGCGCCGACGCTCCTACGAGAGACGTAGGAGAGCTGCAGTGTAGAAATTCTGGTCTTCCGCGACGAGAGACGACGGTTAACAACTCGCAGAACTGCGTAGTAAGTTTCAACAACAATGGCTTGCAGATAGATAGATAGATAGATAGATAGATAGTGGCTCAAGTTGCAGGCAGTGACAGTTGGGTGGAGCCCTGACGATGACCGGAAGAGAATCCCTCGATCACTTTGCTAGCGACCGGCCGGCCATGCCGCCATTCGATCCCACCTACCGGCCTCGTCTGCGCCCCTGACGCCTAGCCGACCTGGCATCCTAGTCACACATCTCCTTTAACAGATCTTAGCTTAAACTACACGCACGACTTTCTTTGTTTTGTTTTCTTGCATCCGATCGATACCGGGGCTTGATCATTGATCAAACTACAACACTACTACTACTGATATCCTGGCCCAAATGATTGCTGCCTTTGTGCTAGCCACTTCGTGATTTAGCAAAGGATCTTGAGATTTTCTTTTTGTTCCTTAACTTGATGCTGAGATATTCTCCAAGATCGATCGATTATCGGCCTTAAACAACGAGTGAGAGAGAGAACAGAAGGGACGGAGAAAAGCAGGCATCCAGATTTTGCATGCCTACATAATTACTCCAGCATGCAACTGATCCACTTGCAAAGTTGCAAATAGCCAATATATATAGTCCATTGGTGATTTGCCCTAGCTAGAATAGCTTGTTGCCTCAGATACATGGTACTGCATCCGAATATTCGTTCCACCGCGACAGAGATATATATATCCTAAAACTAAAGAGAGAACCATATCTTACCCACCGTTAAAGCCTGTTACACAACATTCATATTTCCGCATCCTATGCGCAAACGAATATAGAAAATTCTTCTAATGTCCTGATATGTTGTACTGATCCTTCTTTCCGATTCTAGTTGGTTCGGAATTCATGCAGGAAGTCACGTTTATTCGAATTGCAAACTGTGAAAAAATCTTAAATTTTATGTACAACATGCATACGACTATATCCACAAATCGAACCAAAGAGGCGAACGAGTATGGTTGTTGTTTTTTGTAGCCGCAACTGTTATGTTGGAACACAAAGATCAATTTCGCAGCAGGCACAGGTCCATTGAGTAATTAATGGAGTAATCTAGTAGTAGATGATTTCCACCTCTAGTACCGATGGATATACCATTTTAAAATCCAAGCGAAAAAAGCTTCTTAGTGTGGAAGTAGCTGGCTTCAGATAAGATACATTATCCCTGGGTGAATGGGGCCACAAAACTACAAATCCCAGAGTAAATCTTTTTCGTTTGGGATAATAGATAATAAAAACAACAAACATGGATTTGCATGCCAAGTGCACTTCAGCTACTAATCTAAGCAGCTAGTTAACTACATCTAGGCATCTACGAAAGGAGCGGTTTTAGTGCCATCTTAAACAAATGAAGAGATAATGAATTGAACATGCATGCAAAGCAAGGCTCAAACTACTTATCAAGATTGACCGCACAAACAGAATGATATGGGCAAGATAGCCCAAGCCCACAACTCTACAAGCGTACTCTATTGCACTCTTACATTGGATTGTCTTGTTCATACGTGGAGAACTCCACTTGGTGCACGTACGGTGGGCAATATGAGAAATTATCTGATTTTTTAAGTGAGTGCACTAGTCTTATCGTTGAGACATTCACATATAGAAAGTAATATTGCGTATATATTGTTAATTAAGAAGTTATGTCCGTCAATAGACTTAGTTGATGGTGCATGACCTCGCTAATATTAATTAAGTAGTGATGATCGAGGTTTACTAGCAAAGGCAACCTGATCTACCTTAAAACCCACCCATTTCTATCTTATTTTGTACTATCCTTACAAGCAGCTATTTAAATGATTTTGAAGGGCTGATAAGCTAAGCTTAACATGGGAGGCTTTTTTAGATAACATCTGGATTATATTAACCTGTAAGGGCCCTCCTTATTATAAGGTAGCGACCTCCTGTGTATAGTGCTAGTCCTGGATCGACTTGCTAGCACACACAGTTTAAGATGAAATACCATAACATTGCATCAATATTCATTACACGATGATCCAGAAATAAAAGGGGTTTGATACAAGGTGCATAGCTCATGGCTAGCTCAAACCGAAATAAACACACAGCGGAAGGAAAGCAAATGGATAAGTGAGCTCCATCTTCATCATGTGCCACAGGCAAGGCATGTTGGTTGGAGACTCGCGACCCTATCAATCCTTACTCCTCGTCTGAGGGTCCTGCAATGGTGAGTTGCAGACCAAACTATATTGGGTCAGCACAATTGAATTGTGGTGGCAAGATGACACTTTGTATCTAAAGTTACTAAGACTATATCTACATGCATATTTGGCTTGGTGGAGTTTCAGTCTGATTTGCATAAAGACAGTTTTGTCCTATCATTTATAAAACAACTTTTCATCTTAGACAAAGAGTACCATTGATAGAAAACAGTGAACATCTTTGACAACAAAGAGTATCACCGATAGAAAACGGTGAACAACTTTGAAAACTACTCACAACGAGCACCACCAATAGAAAGCGGTGAGCTCTCCCAAACCCTTGTTCACCCATCAAATTTTATTATAGAAATTGGGATGAGGAGATCTTCAACATCTGCCCTGCCTAGTTACTCAATTGTCCATAACCGGGGACACGGCTAAGTATACTTAGTTTTTACTCTCGACAGGGTGTGCACTTTCACCACAAGACACAATCATTCCATCGTCCATATCACCCAATTATGAAATGGAAAAGAGAAGACTGAGACGAGACCTTTCCGAAGTAATTCCCCGAGTCACAACGCGTGACCCGAACCAACCTATCATCCCCCTACATCTGTTGGTCACGACGGATCGGGGTCTCACAACATGTATGGTCAAGACAGAGCCCATTTGACAAGTGGTTGCACTAGAAGCTACTAAACAAGGTGCATCTACAATCTCTTTAAGCCTGGGTGACTTTTCACATTTGTGCGCTTCCACCAAGGGTAATTACCATAGACATGAACCATAGACATGGACCCCCTGAGTAGCCACCCACCATGGTTCTCCAACCAACACCCAGGTAGTTCATTATTTAACTTCATTAATTTTTCACTATCCAACTAGTCAAATCATTTTTCATTGCTTGGCTAAGCATCCTACTAAGTGTCCTTGCTTCTATGCTCAGGGTGGGGGATAGCTAAACACTACATAGGAGCATAGCATAATAAAGTAACTGCACACAGCTCCTAACATGCATACTACAAAAAAAAACTACTATGCATATAGTGAAAATAATAGGTGGTTTATGAGCGTCACTTGCCTTTTGAAAGTTGTCGTTTCTCACACTCCCTTCAATGAAGGACGTATCACTTTGTTCAATCTATACGATGAAAGAGAAATACAATAAACAACCAATTCAAACAGAACACATAACACATAAATGCAAACATCACAATTATGTGTTCATCAATAATTGTTTTAGTTTTATGGTCAAGTCATATCACATAATTCAGTTTACAAAAGGAATTAATGTGGTAGGACTTAGGGTTTGCCATTTGTCGTCAAAGGATGGTATAAATCAAATTTGAACATTTCAAATCTGAATAGGTTGAGATATTATTTTACTGTTGTAATATTTGGTCATGTTCAATATATTTGCCCAATGCTTTTGTCAAAAGGAAATAACCCCATTTTCAAACTATGGTTGTGATTTAAGAAGTCACGAGATTTTAATCAACTTCACATATTTATGAATCATATGACCTAATGGATTTTAGTATTGTTTTCTCAATCATGTAGTTATTTTAGTGACATTTTGCATAAGATTTCACATTAAAAGATTTGTAAAATTTTAAGTTATATCTAAAGTACACAAGTTGTATCTCTGATTTATAAAAAAAATGGCATGATGTTTGGTCTGCAAGATCTTACTTTGGTAAGTGGGATTAACCTATTATTTTTAGGATTCCAAGATTTACAAGTATATTGAAATAATTCAGAAACCAAACGTGAAACATGATTAGTTCGACTTAATGAAATTGCATATGCCATTTGGTTAAGTGAGATGATACTGATTATGACAATGACTTCATGGTTTTCTAAGAAAGTTTTGATTTAGGTAATACTTGAATTGATACTATTTCTTAATATATGGTCATGTGGATATTCATCTTATTTTAGTGTTTTCTATGAGGGGGTTTACTTTGGTAATCCTTTCAATATCATGTATGTGATGTAAAGATTTGACCTGAGACTTAAATGTACTCAAATTTGCATTCATGAATTTGAATACTCTCACTATAGTTCAAATATTTTGGGTAGTGGGTAAACCGAATATTTTCATTTTTCTAAAGTTCGAAGTATAACCATATTAGAGATTTTATATAAGGCATAAACCTCATAAGGATTGTACTTCAAGATTTTTGTTCTCTGAAAATTATGTTTTGACACCAATGGATAGAGATCTGTAAAACAGAGTCAACCCAAACTTTTTTTTTAAGAAATTGAATTAAAGCCATAATAGTTCTTTGCATAGATTTAATCCTAGCAAGTTAGTGCATGATTCAACTTTTAACATCTCTGGTTCCAAAGTGTTCTAAAAGTTCTAAGGATTTCAGAGACTACAAAATCAATAATTTTGGCTCAGTAGAATTCAAATTAAAATGTATTTGGTGAATATAGTCTTTTTTTTACCAATTCAACTAATTCTCCCAAAGTTTCAAAAGAACCTATATAATATTTTTACATATATGTGTAGAGAATTTGAATAGCTTTCCAACGGTATAAAGTTTGTCAAATTTGGCAAAACCAATAAAAAGTTATGATGATTCTAACATAAAGGGGCTTTTCTGTAAAACTTCCTATTTAATTCAATTCGGAATATAATCCAAAAAAGCCTGGGTGACGTGGCGTGATGGGATTGGCTGATACCGGTTCAGATATACTCATTTAATCTCAGCCGTAGGAGAAGGATCAGACGGCTCACCTCTGTGTGACCAAATCGTGGCGGCGGAATTCGCCGGAGACGGAGAGGGCGGCGGCGCCGGCGTCGGGTGTCGTCGCAGTTTGCGCTCCGACGTTTCCCCGGACTTGGAACGATGTCGTAGGGGTGCAGCGCGTCGAGGCGAAGTCGATGGACACCACGGTGTCGTCTCGCGGGTCCCTGAACGGCGACACGGCAAGGGCCGAGGGTGCGGGCGCCGGCGAGCTCCGACGTGGACGTGCTTGACACTGCGGTGGTCCCCTGGCTCAACGGAGGAGACGAGGAGGCGCGGGGCAATGTTGTGGAGAGGTTTTGATCGTCGGGGGCGCGCTTGGTTGGCCGGGAATGGCGAAGTGCGGCGGCGGCCGAGGTTGATTCCGGCGAGGCAATACTCCGTCCTAGGGCACGGATTCGGATCCGGAGAAAGGGGGAAATGAGGAGGGAAGTGCGAGCTTTTTAGGGAGGGTCTCGGGGGTCGATTTGTGGCTCGAGCGAGTGGGGAGGGTGGCGGAGTGGGGGTGAGGTCGTGCGGCGTGCTCCCGGTCGTGGGCAACAGTTGAAGAAGATGACCCTGACATGTGGACTGGACTGGGCCGCTAAGCGCAGCGCGCGCGCCAGGTTAGGATGGGCTCGGCCCAGTTAGCTTTTTTTTGATTCTGTGCTTCTTCTTGTTTTCCTTTTCTGTTTTCTTATTTTTTTTCTAAAATTTTGTTTTATAATTCCAAATGACTTCAAACCAATTTCTACAAATTTGTAAAAACTAGATCTTTCTCTTATAACATTCATACACATGTTTCCAATACATTCAAAATTATAAATTTTCAAATAACACAAATTGACATTTTTTGTAGAATTTAAAATAGAGTCTTAATTAGGAAAATTGTATCTTAATAAAATTTAAAAATATCACAAACACATATGTTTAAAATAAATCTTTCCAAACCCATTTTCAAAATCAAACACTTGAATCAAAACTATATTTTAAAAATGGAGGATGTTCCAAATAGTTTTGTGACTATAAGTATCGATCGAGGGTTCATTTTAGAATCCAAATATATTGTTTTGAATTATTTAAATTAACCAAAATATTTTTGAAATAGGAATACCGTAAATAATTTAAAGTGCTTTACAAACATGGTGTTAGGGTTTAAGAAGTATTTAGAATATTTATTTAAAGCTCAACACTCAATTTTTAAAAATAGAGTTTGCTGGATTGAATTGATATCATAATGATTTTGAATATATCTGAATGATCCCTTTTATTTAGTCTTCTTGACTATTGATGTTTTCATTTTTATAAGAAATGAAAGTTTTAAATTTTAGTGAGTTTTAAGCATTCTAAAATTTTAGGATGTTACATAACCGATCATAACCATTACAAAATACACATCCACACTTAAATTATCCCCACTATAAATAAACATATTTGAGAAAGTTGTAAATACAGCCAAATCCTCCAACATAGTCCTCCGCCACCGCTTATTTGTCCTCGTCGTATCAACGAGGAGAGAACAAAGTCGGACAAAATGGTCACCAAATCGTACAAAAAGATATATAAAGTGATATTTCTCGTACACCGGGATCTGGCAGAAAAGCTAAATTAGCAGTGTTGCTAAACTACAAGCAGTGTGGTGTTTGAAAAAGAGTTGAGCGTTACACCTGGCCTACATAGTTAACTGTCCATGCATAGTAAGGATACACGCGAACGCACCATGTTCGCAACATACAAAGCATAAAAAGACGTATAACAAATGATCATAAAGACTTTTGATCGTCTAAGAAGATTGAGGACCAATCCATAGTGTCACCCTTCTTGGATAAAAATATCTATCCATTTAGACTTATTCATAGGAACGGGGGAGGGGGTTTATGTTGGATTTAGTACGGAGTACCTCGGTTGATATTGTTGTGGAGATCACGCAGTGTAGCACGTGTATCCTAACGACACTGTAAAGAAAATAAGAATCCAACGATTATTTGGGACTTACGGCCCGTTTGGAAGCCCTCCGCTCCTAAAAGGCCGCTCTCGTAGCGCAAGGAGCGATGGGCTTATTTTGCGGAGCGGCCCAAAACGAGATCCGCCGCACGCTTAAATTTTTTCCAGAGCGGAACGAAGTTTTGACCCAAGAGAGGTTCCGAACGGGCCCTTATACTCAACTCAGGTAGCTTGTAGGTGCACAATGCACTCCCAACGTCTTCGAGTCGATATATCAAAAAACAAAAGGACTCTACTCCAAGGCGCGCGCGCTTTTCGTACTTAGAGCGCACGCCCAAAAAAGGAAAAAGATTCTCTCACCCCACACCTGACGCACTGACGTGGAAGAGCAGAATAGTCTAAATATTTAAAATATATATAACTTTCAAACCAACCGTCCAAATCAAAATCGGTTTTGACGGTAGTGCTCATCGCGACCAGATCTACAAAACTAGATCCCCATGGACGTGTTTCGATACTTATTTTCCAAAAAGCAACTATTTGTCATGGTAAAGCAAGTTCATAATAAAAACATGTTTTTCTATCTAGAAGTTGCTTTAAAAAATATTTATCAAAGTATACAAGTATTAGAAATTGTTTTGAATGTCTCATTCCAATGAGCATGATAGTATCTCATAAACAAAAAGTTTGACCATTTGTTGGATTTGAAAACATATCCCCACTCATCCCGACATTATTCATTCTCTATAAAAGAAAAGGCAAATTTATAGTACAATTGTACAAACTTTTTTCTTGTCATGAAAGTTGTTTTTAGAAATCAGAACATGAGAGAAAGGAAAATGTATATGCTAGAAAAACATGTCTCAGCCAATAAATTGCTTTAAAAAAACAATATGAGAGTAGAAACAAGATTTTCTCTTTAAAAACAAGTTTATAGTACAAGTTGCTTTTAGAAATTAGAACATGTGGTACTATGCATGCCGATAGAAGTTATTGCATTATAAGTTTAGATTGAAAAAATATGTGCCACACATTTAATTCATGTTTACGAGCGAAGGAAATGTCGATACTAGAAAAACATGTTTCGGCCAACTTTGTCTTATTTGGATGAAAAACAACATTGCAGTAGAAACATGATTTTCAAAAGCAACTAACCACTTGGTGATATAGATTCACACAAAAAAGTAACTTTGTACTAGAAACATGTTTCTCTATCATAAACATAAAAACAAGTATGTTAAGAGGGGTCTTGTCTTTAATCTAAGGAATGGCCAACCTCTTGGTGTTGTATGAATTATGATAGAATGTTACAATCCACAGAAAAATATTATCTATCGACAAACATACTCTGTGAAAGCAAGTTTTTACCTTAAAGTTGTATTTTAAAAAATGAATGTTAAAACAAGTTCATATGGGATCTAGTTTCGACGATCACGTCGTAAGAAACATTATGGTGAAAACCGATTTTGATTCGGCCATATGGTTTGAAAGTTATGTATTTTTGAAAAATGTGGAATGATTTTACAATCCGCGGCAACTTGGTCGAATCAAAAGCGTTACGCGTTTCGGCAATCAAAAGCGCACGCGCGCGTTATGCGGTTTCCCAAAACAAAAACGTTTTGGAGTCGATCACGCTGCTCTCTTTCTGATGGGCTGGTTCCGCGCTAGTTTGCTCCGTAGTCCGTACTCTCCCATGAATGGAGACACCCGACAGGCGACAGGCCCAAATTTCTGAAATGGCTCACCAACCGGCCCTCATCATTGAGGACGTCCAGTTCCTCGCCCAATTAACTGGGACATCAGTTTCTGACCGGGTTAGTTAACCTATGAGGCCATTTGAGTTTCTCAGGATACCGTTGCTACAATCTTCTTCTTTTCCATTGAAAACGAGCTTTCATTTCACTACTAGAGTGACACAGCGGCCCATGGCCTTATTTTTTGCTCAACGAGTTTGCAGCTGGCAGCCAAAATTTTGAGCAATTTCTCACTTTTTTAAAGAGGAACACAAGTATTCCATTAAGACATGTCGGTCATAATTACGTAAAAAATAACATGTTTTAAAAAATAGTGTGGTCCTAGGGGTAGGGTGTGCGTGTGTGTTCATAGGGTTGAGTGTGCGCTTGTGTTTGTGAGTGTCTGTGTTTGTAATGTGTTTCTCAATAAAAAATGGTGTGATCCTGCTCCATAAGCTATACAAGTTCTAACGTGTTATAGAGAAACTATATTAAAAACTAATGTGCTGAAAAACAATGCAAGATACATCCCAAATGTTAAGAATTTCACACTAAATACTTGACCAGAAGCAATACATGCATAACCACTCACATATATAGATGCCAAGGGTCCAATCAATGACACAAACACAAATATGAGGTATAAATCCATGAAAGCATAACAAATTCTAAAAGACAAACTATTTTTTAACTTTTGATTAGAATTGTTGGCATCATCTTCAGATTTACTAGAAGATCCATCAGACTGCATCCCATCATCACCAAATAAAACATGAAGCATCTTCTTGCTAGAGGAGCTTAGTGGTTGGCAACAACGCCATTCTTCTTGTCTGGCTCCTCGCGGCGCTTTTTGGGCGGATCGAACTCCGGGCAAAACTCTTGCATCAACATTGGTCCATTCCGATGACAATGGCGTCTTTGGGCGTCCTTCCCGTTCTTCTTGTTTTCTTCATCGTGGAGCTTTGATCCCGACCGACGTAAGTGGATTCATGATCTCCGAGTGAAAAGCTAAGCTACTACAAAGCGGGCGACGGTGACGAGCGTCACTTCTTTCTTGGAGGCGCCTTAGATCTCTTGGCCCTCACGGTGTGTTGGTTCCGTGGCGGTTGGGCAGGATGGCTCTGTGATCGGGGGAGACGGACGTCGTATTGGCGACCCCATACGGTGGTGGTACGTCGAGGCCACGACCTAGGTTTCCTCTCCTAATGATATTTTTTTTTGAATAATGGCAGGAGAACTGCCATATTTCATCATTAACAAAAGAAGCAAAACATACAAAGGTTAAAAAGGACCAAAGGGGTTATCTCAAAAAAAAATGGACCAAAGGGAAATTCATAGGAGAAAGAAAAAGCTAATGACGGGAACAGCGATAATTAATGGCATGAACAGAATGTGTGAGCAGCAAACAGGGCAGCAGAAGGAGACACTACAGTGGGCCCCAGGGTGGTCGTGAACGTCTGGGTTGGTTCGCCTACCTTTGCATTTACAACACGGATCAGGATATGAGATCATGTTGAGCGTGCCTCCTCTCATCCCTGCGTTCAAGTGCCAGTTACCACATGCCAAAGCAACGACAGATATCCATCCATCCATGCTCACAGTGAGATATCGCTGGTGGCTGCACTGTTTTTTGACCGGAGAGGGGAGGCACTTGGCCCCGCGTTTCCACACGATTTTCCTCTCTCCTGTCACGTCGCCTTTTGCCTTTGCCTTTGTGTTCTCGCGGACGCGCAGGCGACGCGGATTTGTTTGCCAATCAATTACAGTAGGCTAGACGACTGAAAGAGCGTGCGGCGATTTCCGGCGGGAAGAAAATGGCTGCTTTCGCGGCAATCGTTTCAACCCCCTACGATTCTCTCGTGATCCGGTCTCCCCACCCGCCGTTTCCAAACACTGCTCCACACTAGCAGTAGCATATGCCTCTCCGTGGAGCAAATGTTGAAACGATGGAGGCAGTGTATCATGGCGGCGGTGCTCCGGCCCGAGTTGGAGATGGAGCGCCCGGTTCCAATGTTACCGATGGTCTCAACAAGAGGGAGTCGAAGAGGAGGTAAATGAGGTCACGACGAATCTGGAGGCGTTGGTCAATTCTTCTCGAGGCGGTGCGAGAAGGTTGCGCGGGCATGGTGGTTGTTCTAGGGTTTATCATGGCGACGTTGCTAGAAGAGCATAGAGAGAATGGGTGAGAGGGAGAAGACGGGGAGGACGTCCGGTTTGCTACGGGGTGGGAGCGCTCCCCCTCTCTCTCTCTCTCTTGCCCTCCATCGGCAGAATCAATGGTCCCGTCCATCGTGGCATCCATCGACATGGGTGCAACGGCCATTGTTAGCCACATCATGATATTAGGAGTGCTATAAGTTTACAAGGAGAATCGGTTCGAATCTATATGTGCCATTTCGCTCAAAGGTGATGTCAGCTGACACCGCTGCCCCATTGTGACGGTTTTCCGTCGTTATCTCCTCTCCTATGCGTGCTGATGCACCCGAGGCAACTACAAAGCTTAATTTCCCTGGTACTGAGTTCCTACTCTCATTTGCTCCAAAGAACAGCAACCTGACCACCAGAAATTTAAACAGAATTCGACTAGTATTTCCCACAGTACTTTATCTACCGTCGAAATCATCAGGGTCGAATTTTGGCGCTGCGTGTATGCGTGGGGCATTTTCTGGAAGGCGCGGGCGATCGTGACGACAACGATGGGCATCAGTTCAGCATGGCAACTTTGCAACGGCGCACCGGTAGGTGACAAGAGAGATCACGTCGTCGTCTGACCTGCGGAGCGTCTCCTTCAAATCGCAGAAATATGTGCTACTCGTACCGTATGCAATAGAAAAATATCGCCTCAGCCGGAAGCTTCGTGCTATCCAGCTCATGTCCAGCCCGGCGCTATCTGTTCAATTCGACCAACTCCATTTGTTTGTTGATCGTAATAAACTACTGATTTGGATTAGAAGCAAAGCGACGTGGTGAGGGATGTGTGCCCTTTTTCTCTTCCTTTTTGCTTCTTCTCCCTTCACCTAAAACGGAAGAAACAAGACCTCTCACTGCAAGCAATGGATGAGTGAACACAATAGACATGACTCAGGAAACAAGTTCTGTTCACCTCATAATCCTGCTAAAATTCACAACCACACATAGAAACATCCATTGCGTGTAGCTCACAGTTCAACCGTCTGCCTACACTTGCTTAGTTCCATTCTCATTCTCAGACAAGCAGGAAGTTTCAAAGGATTTCACAAGACAACAGACATATAACACTAACAACAAAATAATATAATCCACATTACACGATGTTGAGACAGCTAATATTACATAGACATGGTACCACTGTTACAATCTGCAGAGCAGTGGACGGACACCAGCGCCTAGCTAGAACAGACTTCACCACCGGCCGGAGTCACAGACAACCAGTGACCGACCGACCCACCGGAGACGCCGGGCACAAAAACGCCGGCTTACATATCCCTCCGGGACTAACCAAACACTAGACAAAAAACGAATAGGAGATGATCTACACAATGAACGAAAGGATTAGAGGCTTAGAGCTAATCCACAGCTAAAAGCCGGTGCAGAGTGTCTAAAATGCCATCTGCATCGCGGCGACCATTAACCTAGCATCATCAGACACGCTAGACAGTAATACTAGTAGTAATAGCCGAAGAAGATGAAAGCTGGGTGTTAATTCGTGGCGAGAAGAGAGTCCCAGTCGATCTCATACGAGGGGTACTTAGTGAGGTTGAAGCAGGCCGCCTCGTCCCATGGCGCCTCGCTGAAGTCGAGCTGCTGCATCTCCAGAACCTCTGCTGGTGCGGCGGTGGTGGGTGAGGGTGACGACTCCGGGGATGAGATCGAGGAGGACGCGTCATCGGAGGACGGTGAGGAGCAGTTGCTGGTGGGTGTGGACGAGGTGGCTGCGGCGGTGGAGGCGGACTTCTTGGCGTTCTTGGAGGCGGTGATGTTCTGGCAGAGCGTCTGTAGCTTGGCGTCAACGGAGGCGTCCAGCGGGCCGCGGGAGGCGGCGTTGTCGGGGAAGTTGAGCCGGGCGGCGTCGCCGCGGAGGCGGTACGCAGCCTGGTCGTAGGAGAGGGCCGCCTCCTCGGCGGTGTCGAAGGTGCCGAGCCAGAGGCGGGTGCGGTCGCGGGGGAGGCGGATCTCCGCCACCCACTTGCCCCAGTGGCGCTGCCTGACGCCGCGGTAGAGCTTCTGCGGCCGCGGGGGGGTGGCCGCCGCCGCCGCCGAAGCGGGCTTCATGGGCTGGGCCCGCGGGCCGAGGTGGCCCGGCTGGGCGGTCTGGCGCTGGAGGTGAAGGCGTGCCTGGATGTAGTGCATCTGGGCCGGGCTGAGCTCGGTCTGGGCCTGGGCCTGCACCCCGTACGGGTAGCCACTGTAGGCGGCGTGGGGGAAGGAGAAGGGCGAGGATGGACTAAGCTGGTGGTGGAGTGGAGGGGAGGCAGAGGCATCTCGGATAAAAGGCTCGAGTGCTCTCAACAGATCCTCCCCGGACAGATCTATGGCGGCAGCCATCTACTCTCTACTAAGCTTCAAAGAACCTTTTTTTTTGGATTTTTTTTCTTGGAGAAGGATGAAAACAAGAAAGAACGCTGCCTGGTTTCCAAACCAAAACGCAGAACAGGCAGAGGAAAACAAGGTACGTAGATCCACAGCCACAGCAAAAAGAGATGGCTTTGGTGGTAGATCTAGACGGACTGCAAGGAGGTGTGGAAAAAGAACCTCTCTTGGCAAGCAACTACTGATAATAAGCTAGAAACGGAAGAAGGAAGAACAGATCTGAAGCCCGGGATCTAAAAGGCCCTGGATACCTCACCGACTGCTCTGTGACGAACAAGAAAGACGACGGACGGAGGAGCTGGAAGAGGGGGTTTCAGATGGATTCAGTCAGAGAAGCTTACCTTGGAGACGCAAGAACTCGCTCGGATCTATGCTCGAACTCACGGAGGGCTTGTGTGTGGGTGTCTGGGTTTGGGTTGTGGGCTTTTTGGTGGTCGTTGGCTGTGGAGGAGTGTGGAGGAAGGTCGAAGTGGGCGAAATGGAAGGCGGGGAGGAGGACTGGAGGGCCGAGCAGCTTCTTTATAGCCGGCCCCGACTTATTATGGCCATAGTTTATCTTCTTCTTCCTCTTCCTCCTCCGGATGATGATAATTATGCCCTTTTTCCGTCATCTCGCGGCTGTGGTTAGACCTGTGATTAGTGGTTCCTTCGCTCTTACTCCTCTCCCTAATCACTTTCATAATCTCACTGACGACGGAGACAAAGAGCTGCGAATACTGTCGTGTGGGACCGGGGTGATATTAAATACGGTACGGATGTGGTGTATGTACGTGAACCGATCAGCGTGTGTGGCTTCCAACCACTGGGAAAAGGCCAGGTGTCCTGCTCGCCGACACGTGTGCGTTTCATGAACCGGGTGTCGCCGGTGGAGACGACGTGGCCGTAAGTTACTGGAGGTTCTCGGTGTTTGCTGCCCGACGACGATCAGCTTCGCCGGCGCCGCGAATATTCCGCTGCATCAGCCGCTGCAAGTGGCGAACGGCTCTCGTTTCCGTCAATCAATCGCAACTTGCACATATACTACTACAAATAACCGCCAGCGGTTATTCTGGTTGATTTCCCTTCTTGCGGCCGCATCTTTTGAACCACTTTTTGTGAGAGCTTCCAGTTCCATGATGTGCTCAAAGAGCAATGCTTTTGTCTTTGAAAATTCCTGGTGTGTTTTGAATATATTTGGGTCGTTCATAAACATTTCATCCAATGTGTCATCGATACCTACGCGAAAAAGGGTTTTCACCCGGAGCCTGTTGATGCGGGGGAAGATAGGCCAAACGACACGCCTTTTGTATTTACGGTCCCGTTATTTGTATTTTTGCAACGTCGTGAGAGGGTTAAATACATGCAAATTTTTTGTAAAAAAAATACAGAGGAACAGTTGTTTGAAGAGCACTTGGCTCTGAAGAATTCATAAAGCAGGCGCTCGCCATTGATCGTCCAGGCGGGTTTTTTTTGGATTTCCTAGTCTTACCATGAAGGAATCATGGGTGTTGGGTCAAGCAGAATTACATACCATGTTTATTGTCCTTGTGGCACTATTTGGCGGCTTTAAAATCTTAGGCCCAATTCTTTTACTGACTTATTTTATAAGGTGTCTCTCTTCTAGCTTGTTTCATAAGCCGAGCAACTTATTACATACAACTTCCAAATTAGTTACGAACTGAGCATAAGTCTATTGTTCTTCGAGGGCATGGATGGCAAAGCCGCCGGGATGAGTGGTTAAACTAAACATTGATGATTGGTTCTGAGAAGGGACTAAAACCGGCCGGAGGAGATGCAAAGCAGTTCTTCACTAGAGCAAACAATCAGCTCCTTATTATGCATGTCCAGGATGTCGAAACAGCAGAGGACTCCATGGTTTGCAATTAGCCTCACATCTTAGATGCAACAGAATTCTAGTCAATTCTGATGGAACCTTTGTGGTTGACATAATGAAGGAAGGTGGAAATTCTGTAAGTCCGGTTACAGCCGTGTTACATGATTGTAAACAAAATAGCTAGTGAGTTTGTAATAGCAAACATAGTTTAGTGTCTGCGGGAGTCAAAGGTGAACTAGCTAGACAAGCATCTAGGGACATTTTGGCTCCGTGGTTAGATGATCCACCAGATTTTTGAAGCCTAAACTTGTACTAGAGCAAGTCCAGCAGTTCGGTTAAAATGTCTCCCCTATATGTGTATATAGGGGACTGCCCCTAAAAAAATCTCTCCTAAAATATGTTCAACTCCAGCAGTTCCCTTAAAACATCTCCCCTATTTAACTTTTTATGTATTTTTTATATTTTAAAAATATTGTATAACTAACATGTAAAATCCAGCGGCTACCTCTGTAACTTGTAGTGTCAAAAACTTATCCATCACCAAAATCTGAAAGATAAACAAAAATCTCATGAATATCGGCATATTGCAGTGTCAAAAAACTCACTAATATCAGGATAGGGGAGTCTTCCACCTCCACTACTTGTAGGGGAGACGAGCGAGTAGAACCGGTGGCGCCTATAAATCGGGGGAGCGTTGAGGGAACTGCTGGGCGATTTTTTTGGGGTTTTTTCCCCTAAAAACGTATAGGGGAGGATTTGAGGGAACTGCTGGACTTGCTCTAAGAGACATGACTATTATTGAGTAATAAATGAAGTTAATTTCTGTCAAAAAATAAATAATCTATTGAGTCAGACTATGATTTCAAAAGAGGTTGTTCAATATGTCCATGTGGAACTCTCACCTCCCCAAATGCTAAGAAGTTGACCCGACCTCTAGATCCGCAATGAACAGCTTGATTGGTTTCGAGACGCTGATACATGCATACGTATCTTACTTGGCTGAAAACAATACCTGAGGTCCTGAGCCACTAATTCATCCAGCTCCGACCTTACAAGTAAATATATATCCATAGACGAATACAACTAATCAGTGGGTTGTATCCAGGGCAGGTGTTCGTATACAACTCACGCAAAGGTATTCGTTGCTTGACTTGCCTGTAAAACCTGTCACTCATGTACTTCTTCGCCTAGACCAAAATCCATTTCCTAATCAGCTCCTACTCCCATTCTCTGCATCACAACCTTCAAAGCTAAGCTCGTCGTGCGCGTCTCTACCTCTCTAGGCTCCACCTCCACTATCCATGTCGATATGGTTGGTGCACCACCATCATGTATGGTCACTTTGTCTGGTGTCACTCTCGCCGTTCCTCATGCCTCATGGTCATGTGGCACGTCCTCGTCGTTCCTATCTTCCATCACATGACGCCATAACCACCTTGCTACTGCCCATGAACTACGCCTGGTGTTCCAAGACGAATATCATCGTCTCGGCTATATGGGTTCTGTTCAGAGACGCATGCCCGTGCCCATCAAAATGATTACTCGTAGTTGACAGCCCCCAAATGGCCAAATCAATCATTAGACTGGAAATGGGAGGTAGAACAATGTCTTGACAGTTTGGGAGGGTGAGCTTAATCTTAGTTTGGGACCGGAATTTAGAGCTTTCCATGTGCAATCCTATCTCCCCAAATGTAGCAGAAGTTGACCTTAACGTCCTCTAGATCTACATTCTCCTTGACTCTACTAGAGGAGCTAATAAGCATCAAGATGTACATGAAATTGACTTGGATGCTTATTAGCTAGTTGGAACGAATATCATACAGTATATAGCTTTGAGTTACACAGCTAAGATTTGGTGATCCAAGATTGAGGAATCTGACCATCGTAAGATTTTCATACTCTCCAAAGATAGGTCTCTTTGATTCAAGGAAAATTCAGATGTTGTTTGATACGGCTCAGTTTGCCATTGTTGATGTGTGTTGTTATGAAATTATTTTATCTTATAATTTAATATAACCCAACAGAAAAAACTACTTGAACGTGAAATTGGGAAAAGCTAACGGATAAAACTGAATCTTCATCATCCACGGTGTCACATTTACAACACAAACGCTAGAAAACTCAAGTTTTAGTCGTACCACACTACCACTCACTGTCTGATAATACAGGGCGTACAATTCGCTTAGATAATGATTTGAACACAAATTAACATAAATATTGCTTTGAATACGAATCCAATGTTATAGTGCTATGCCACATAAAGCGCATAGTAGTAGACAATTGTTGCTCAAATCATGTAAGGCCCTATGAATCAAAATTTGCATCATTTATGGAACATAGAAAGATTTTCTCTTGGAAATATTATACGGTACACGAGTTCTTATATTTATCAAATGGCGAAAATAAATAAATTTTGGGTGGCTATTTTATTATTTGGCCGGGTGTTCATGAAATTGAGAATCAATATAAAAATCAACTAAATACAAGTACAAAAATTCGTTGCCCATCACAAGTATATCAGTAGAAAATTTTGAAATTGTAACTAGTATATATTTAAAGTCCAACAGATAAAAAATACATGCATTTTTTAATGAATATAATTGTGCATCACAAATGAAGTATTTGAATATGCAAGTGGTGTAGACTAATGATGATTTCTTGTTGTTGAATCATGTTAAATCGACTAATCAGAAGCAAATCCATTTGTTGTTGTTCAATCATAGAACTATATTAGTATATTTATTATTCTCAATAGGATTGTTCTCCCCTCCCACCCCAACCTCTTATTTTATTGATTCAAGTACATTACTTATCTTAAGATACATCCAAGCCATCATTGTTGCAATTTTCTGCTTAATTTGAAACTAATGCATGTCTCCATTATTACAATATGCCCCCTCCCAACTCAAGATAGAGCTCCTACTCCACCTTCCTAAACTTAACTACCAATATTTTGAGGGGTTTGGGTGGAGTTCCTATAACTTAACTCCCTAAACCATCGTAGACACAATGACAAGTGAGGTCACAAACCACACATAATTTCCTCCACCTCAACCACATTTGGGTTTCCCTTCAATTTCAAGTCCAACCACAACCTTAGTGGCATATCTTTGTTTATTTGGGATGTGCAACATGCCCCCGTCGCAGCTTTGGACGACCTACAAACGCGTTGGTAGGGGTCACAATATTGCTTATGAAGCAATGGGGGTGGCGATCAATAGGGAGGATGCAACACAAGGATGGTTCTCATGGTCGCCGCTAGCTGACTTGCCTTTGTGTAGGGGGTGGTGGGACTAGGGCATGTTGCAAAGGACTCAATGGAGATTGCATGTTTTATTTCCCGCAACGGCGTGTTTACTCGAGAGCATCAGAGGAGAAGTTATTCAATCGAACCGGTGGGCGGCGGTTGGCTAGTGAAACTTCCCCACCTTCAAAGAATGAAAACGGACAAGCTTTGAGGCATTTCCCCCAAATTATAGGAGTTAAAACATTTCATGGGTAGGTTAGACCCCTTTAACTCACTCTATTTTTAATATCTTAGCGAGTTATGACCTTGTAGTGGAAGGACTTATACGCTCTTGCAAATAAGAAACATCCCCCAAACAAAATCATTTCAATCCATCAGATATCCATTAGGAGAATTTGCTCCCACTATTCAAAATCGTGAAATAATATGAAGAATAAAATTGAATAAACATCCCAACATTCTATGCTTACACATAAAAATTTCATGAACAAAAACTTTTTTTTCCGGCATGTGTCAAAAGACAAAAAAAAATTGTCCAGTGACAACATCTATAGTGGGGAGCTTACTAGCAGATGCTAGGAATTAAATCCCGGCAGTTTTAGCCGGTTCCGAGCAGCTTTCCTAGCGGTGACCCAAAACTAGAGTCCAACACCAAAAACATCGGAACAAATTATGGCTACCACGCTGCCGGACCTAATACGCATAGTGCAACTGCTCAGTAAACGTCTATGTTAGCGCTTAGACATTGTGGATGCTCTGATTAGGGATGAAAACGGTATGGAATCTTTCCGACTTTTCCGTGAAAAAATGGAAACGGAAGGGAATTACGGAAACGGAAATTTGCGGTACGGAAGCAGAAACAGAATCTCTTATGCGGAAACGAAAACGGATACGGAACAGCGTATTCCGACGGAATGACTGCGGAAACGGAAATCCCGTTTACGGTGATTTTCAAATCCAATAGCCATGAAAATTTCAATGAAAATATTTAGGCTTAACCTAAGAGCTAAAATAAAAATAAAAATAATCTGAATCTACCATGTTTAATACCTATGTATTAGCATACTATCTCTCCCTCAGGTCGGCCTGGTTCTCCAGGGTTTATAGCGGAATTGACGATAATATATATATTTTACCGGTGCAAAGCATATTAGATAAACATGATATCTCCTTATAATTTTATTTCATCTTAAAAACCTAACAAGTTTGTTGTTCTGCTAGCCTTTTCTTTAATTATTTAAGGTGTCTCATGCTTCCGGTGAATATCTGCTTTCTGTTTTGTCTCCGCACCATATTCAGTGTGTATCTGTTTTCAACAATATCTGTTTCCATATTTGTTTCCGGGGTTTCCATATTTGTTTTCGCTTCCGTAAAAAATATAAAAACAAATGTGTCACCACTTAGTTCAGACTGTATCCTGTATCCGCTCCGTTTCATCCCTAGCTCTGATAGACCATTACCTAGCACCAAAATTTATCTTTTTTGCACAAGTCAGAAAAAATGTTTTACATCATATATATTGCATAATGTGAGTATCTACTCCTGCAAGACAAAACACCGCATCCCTCAGTCCACCAGAATCAAACAGAAATCATGGGTATTCATACAGTCACACACACATGACACATTGGCTGTGACCGAGCAGTGAGCTCAGATGCACCAACAGCAGCTCGCAGTTTCAAGTTAGGACATCCGTTTGAGCAGCCGTCCACGGGCGTGTCCGCGTGTACTGGAGCCATGCGCCCTACGGGGCTGCTCATTTAGTTGCCCGGGCTAGTTTTTTCCAGATTTTCAAACATAAATATTCTTTAAATAAAATTCAAACATAAATATTGTTAAAACTCTACTGGTGTCCTACGAAGTTTCAGATGTGCTAAACCAAATCATCCTGAAGTGCAATGTGGGTTCTCGCATAACGCAGCTCGTACGCGAAGTCGATGAACTGCTGGAAATTTACCACTCCTGGCTGGGGCTCCACATTCTCACCCTGAAACAACCAGTTCTCGTCGTACACGCTGTCATCGCGCTCATCCTCTATGATCATGTTGTGCATGATCACACAAGCAGTCATCACCGACCACATAATCTCCGGGCTCCATGTTCTAGCAGGGTGCCGAACAATAGCCCATCGAGACTGAAGCGCACCAAAAGCATGCTCCACATCCTTCCGTGCACTCTCCTGCTTTTGGGCAAATCGTTTCCTCATCTCACCTTGAGGAGCGGAAATGGTCTTCACAAAAGTAGCCCATGGGGGTTAGATACCATCAGCCAGATAATATCCCTTTGTGTAGTGGTGGCCATTGACATTGTAGCTCACCTCCGGAGAGTTGCCTATGGCAAGTCTGCCAAACACTGGAGAGCGCTGGAGCACGTTGATATCATTCTGTGAACCTGCCATGCCAAATAACGAGTGCCAAATCCACAGATCATGCGAGGCAACTGCCTCGAGAATAACAGTGCACTCATCAACATGGCCCTTGTACTTCCCTTGCCAGCCAAATGGGCAGTTCTTCCACTCCCAGTGCATACAATCGATGCTTCCAAGCATCCCAGGCCAACCTCTGCTCTCGTTGATCGACAAAAGCCGCTGAGTGTCAGCAACAGTTGGTTCCCTCAAGTACTTCGGGCCAAAGACCTGAACCATAGCTGCACAAAACCTGTACATGGACTCAAGGCATATGGTCTCACTCATGCGCAAGTACTCATCAACCAGATCACCAGCTACTCCATATGCTAGCATTCGGACTGCCGCGGTGCATTTCTGATAAGAAGAGAAGCCAAGTTTACCAGTGGCATCCGGCTTGCACTTGAACCACTCATCATAATCCAGCACCCCAAGTCGAATGCGGTTGAACAAGTCCCTTTTCATCCGGAAACGGCGCCGGAATAGCTTCGCCGTGAACACCGGATTGGTTGGATGGAAGTAGTCCTTGTACAGCCGGGCATGCCCACCATCTCTGTCCCTCTCCAAGGCCGCGGCATGGCCGGGCAAGGAACCTCGGAACAACGGCCGCTGGCATGCAATGTGGTGATTGACCACGGCCGTGGCAACGAGGACGTCGCTCTCGTCGTCTGTCTCCGAGTCCGACGACGACGAGTACATGATCACGTTGTTGAAGAAGAACTCGTCGCCGCTGTCCGTCATTTTTTCCCTCCCGAGGTCGGGCAGAGCAATGGACGAACACCTTGTGTGCGTCCCGTCGGGTGGGGAGGTGGGAGTCGCACCGGGCGGTGGCTGGCCGACGAAACGACTCCGGGAGCGGCGACGGGAGGGGATAGAGGTTGGGGGTGCTCGCGGTGGCCGGAGGAGGTCGAACGGCGGCGGGGGGTGGGTCGCGGTGGAACGGGGTGGGCGCGAGGTGGGAGGAGAGGTCTCTGTGCGGTAGGGTAGTGTGGACAAAAGATGACACTTTCGGTGTCCACTCGGTGTCCGGAGGCTGATCAAATCTGGATCAAATTTGATCCAGGTTTGAGCAGTCCCGGACAAAAAACGGACCGCTGTCCGTTTAGATAGCCCCGTAGAGGCTTGGTTTTATCTGGAGCTGCTCAAATTTGGCCGGTCCGGGGCAATTGAGCAGCCGCGTAGGAGATGTGCTTAGCCAATGAACACACACAAGCGAAGCAAAACAGTGGGCGCCTCGCCTTGAATGCGCGTCGGTTGTTCCGGTTCCGGTTGCTGAGGACCTTGAGGGGAGGAAGACTTTCACGCCCATCCACGATCCATGGCCATGTGCGCGGCTGTGGCGTTCAGGAGATCGGTCGACCCACCGACGGGGCGACGGGCCAAACGCCATTGGGGCTCTGACTCTGACCCAGCTCACATGCGCTGCTGCCTTCGCGCTCGCTTCTCGGCTTTGTTATTTTACCCTTCGATCGTGCGTCAGTTCAGCCATTGCCAGTGTGCATGCACCTGGTTCTTGCGATCCGCGCGATGTTTAATCGCGATGGCTCCTTGGTTTCGCAGTCCTTTTTGTACGTAACTGGTAGAGTATTGAGTATTGCTGCTGATTTCTCTCTCTCTCCGTCGAAGTAATCGCTGGTTTACTAATGGTTTCCTAGTCGTTCAAATTTGTCATTACTAGGAGTAGGACATGAAGATGGGCTTATATAATTTTCAAACAAAACGCCGGGTGACAAAACGGCAGCATCTTCTTTTATTTTCTTTTCTTTTTCGGTCGGTGGTAATTGTAGACGTTGTGTGTGTATGTCGGCAGAGGAGTTAAATAATTAGCGTACTAGGTGCACAGTTTCTCCCTCCCGTTTCCTGGTCCTGCGTGCGTGCTGATTGTTCAGTGCATCTGTAGCATCGATTGGGCTGTTGGAGCTTGGAGGTACCAACAATGAAGTATGGGGTGCATGCGCACACGAGCGAGCGATATTCGTACGTGGTACTAAAATCTCTCTAGACTAGAAAGGTGAGCGAGACGTACATAGTGCGATGTGCTCTTGTCTCGTAGACGAGAAGAGAAGGCTGGGTGAGGTGAGGCTAGCTGGGGCCCTGTCTCTGTAAACACCTTTTCGTGCCTTCACGCTTGCGACTCTGTGCTGTTGTTTCAGCGTTCCAGTTTATTCGAAAATCATATAATATTGCAACAAGTAATGCTATTCGTTTTGCTACAAAAAAAATGATGTAGTTGCTGCTGACTCAAACAAAAAAAAATCACCAACAAATGTAACAAAATTTCTTGTGTGTGCAGCAAATACAAAATTGTTAAGCAATATCTTTTTCCGCAGATTCATTTGTAACAAGTCATGCACCAACTATTTTAACAAAAAACACTAATGATCAAATAAAACAACACTGTGTTTTGCAACGTTTTTGGACAGAGTGTTACGTATTAAAAGTTGTATACAATATTACAAAATCACGAGATTATTTTTAGCTGTACAAAAATAATCACGCGATGGGCTGGCGGGTGCTAGAAATGCAGCATGTTGGGCTGGCGGAGTTCTGGAGTCATTATGAGCTGGGCTGGCGGAGAACACCCGCTGGGCGTCAGCGCGGTCGCAAGCGTTTTCCTTCTTCGTTTCAGGACGATGACGAATCTGACGCTGAGAAAATGCTGCATGACCTTGGTGCACAAACTCTATGGTGATGATTGCTACAACTCAGGGTACATCAAAATAAAACACTAGCACTTTGTAGATTCTCACTCGAGGTGAACAATGACCCACATGACGCTGCTTCTTATTTGAAAGAACCCCAGAACATCTGAACCCATCAGTTAAAGCAGGAGATAGACCTTTCACACTGCCAAGATTGTTCTGTTCAATCCCAACAATCACCCAAGCACCGCAGCAGATATAGAATAACAGGTAACCATCAGTTGCCCAGGAAACGCATAAGGCAAATTCCACAACCATCATGGCTATTTTTCGACAAACTTCACCGAGAACCGACCAGAACCGTTTGATTACAAAAGCTGGGTATTGCGTCCCAATCCCCAAACACCACCCCAGATATTACACCCAGGCGAAGGAATGTACAATTCCACGGTATACCAAAACTAATTATCACCATTATCCTTCTTTTCTGAAGAAGCTTCTTTCTTTGTCCTATATAAGTAAAACACCTGAACCCAAAATGACCCGGTATGATCTTATAACTTACGCTGCGCGGCGATGACCAACGGTATAGGCATCCTGAGCGATCTCCGCCTCTCGTTTCACATTTTCAGACAGGCTGGCCATGGCGTCTGACAGCTTCGAGAGACGATCGAACATTGTGGTTAGACCTCCCTGCAGGGTCACCAGCTTCGCTTCACTCTCAGGTTTGCCATGCCCTGCAGCTTCACCCTCTGCCCCAGTGTCTGAAGATCTCTTCTTCGCCGCCTGCTGCTTGCACATTTTCTTGAGATCTGCTGCAAGGTTCTTGATGGAATCACACGATTCTTCAGACGGCAGCGTCGACATTCCCGTGGACCAATCTCCCAGCAGAACAAATAGCGGTGGAGCGAGATGTTGGCGAGGTGAGAGGGTTAATTTTCTTCCCCGTGAGCGGTCTCGTGGTTGCACCACACATCTCTGCAGCCAGGAGTGGAGACCACCCACATAGTTTTTGCAAGCGCCGACCCAGCTTGCCAAACTGGAGTGGAGGAATCCCAGTTCAGTGATAAGGTTCATCAAGGTATGTTTCTGCGACTCGCTTGAAGGAGATGTAGCTGAGATCTTTGCATCTGCCCGAGAGATGATGGTATGCTGCATTTGGTGAACTTCCTGCATCATTCTCCACATGCGCTTCTGCCTGTCATAGTGTCATTCACAATAATAAGTATGACATCTGCATTTAATAATGGAGTTTGCATATAATGGAACTGATGAATATATCATCAAGCTTTGCAACATAGACCAATACTCCTCAAAATTAATACATTATTTAACTCTAAGAGGTGCAAATACATAGCACCATAAAGCAAAGTAAAGGCTTACCCTTGCAGTAACTCAAGAAGCTGGGGCTGCAACTCTTCATCTCGTAACTTCTCTATTATTTTTGAATTTGAGTATAGTACTTCAGTACCGACCAGGAGTCGCGAATACAACTCTTTGATAGTAGTCCGGGTTTTGTCAAGTTGCCTGGCATTCACATCCCTTGCAAACTGATGGCTTAACTGAGCACATTTTTTGTCGTACATCTGCTTGATTGATTCGCTATTCTACAAATCACAACACCAATAGAAGCAGTTAGGCCAGAGCGCAGCGAACCAGATAAAAATTAGTATGTGCACATGGGAACATTACAAATAACAGAAGTAGCTGAAAACTTTTGGCACTAGTAAGATAATTTCTTATACAACCTCCGATCCGAATTATCCGTCGCGAAAGGTGTACAGCCATAGTGCAAATTAGTATAGCGCTGGCGACAGTTAATTCGGATCAGAGGAGTACTAAAAATATCACACATCTACGGAAATATTATCCCGAGGCAATCTGTGAATTATGTAGGCATTTTTACTAGATAAATACAAGTACTAATACTTTTTGTTGCAAAAACAAATACTAACCTTAGGCCAGGTATTTTGGACACTACAAAATATAAGGGGTGTACTGTGTATCAGGGGTAGCTTTAAGATAAAAAAACATACGATATTAAATACCCCTTTTTATAAAAAGCTAACCCTTTGGTTCTCTCACCCACTGCCTCCCTTGTCACTCGTAGTTCTCCCTTCACTTGCCAAACCTCTAGCGCGACGAAGTGCTATTACACAACAATACCTCCTTTCAACAATTCAATACCTTGTTGCCACTCAGCCCCTGTCCAGCCCCTTTTTTTTTACTATGAGCTGCCTATCTTCAATCCATATAAGTCCTGAATTCTTCATGGCGCTTTACCACAATTATGGATCCTACTTTTTATGTAAACTCTAGGTGATTTTTAGCCCTTCCTAAATTATAACTAGCTGTTGTAGCTTTTCGTTGGCTCAGTAAGTCACTGTCAAATAGCTTAGATCTAGAGTGACTACATAAGCCTAATACACACATTCTTGCATTGGCCTATCGCCGAGAACGTGCAAGCCAGTATTCATTTTCTGGCATGTCGTAGGCATCGTCAAAGCAAAATGTTATTGCAAAAGAATGCAACGACAAACACACACAAAAAGCAGCAACCGACAAAATAAAGTTATGTCCTAAAACCGAAGCAAACGCTAAATAAAAAGACCACAATAAATTAAACTATTGAAAGCGACAAAAAACATTATAATTACTTGTGGGCACATTGTTTAGAATAAATAGCCTATTGCTACATGTGTTCCAAGTTTTCAGTAATTTAATGCACAAATCAAAAACTTATAAAGTAAACTAAAGTACCAAATTTGGGAATATATGAGCTAGTTCAGCAGTAGATAGATACTAGAATAATTGCAATTACTATGTTAAAAGCATCCGTAGTGCAGTTACCATTTTCGTTGTACCACGTGTGGATTCGCTGAAAGATATGGGTTCCCCTAATAAATTTTGGGAGAAAAACGTGTACACACACACCGCGACTTGGACATACAAGATTCACGGCGACAAAGGTTTGGACATTATTACAGAAAAGAATAAGCTGACTTATTGTTTCTACCAACACCGCAGGCAAAATGTGGAAGTTCTGTTTCGTATCCCATGCTTTTTTTCAAGAATTGACTCATGATGGTTTTGACCATCAGACCATGTTTTTTTTCTGTATCAAACCTATATTTCTGTACACTTATTAAATAGCACCAAAATGTTAAGCATCTATTTAGCGGGACTAGACGTGAAGCACCACACGATATGTTAGGTATCACACTATCAAGCACTACTGAATACTCAGAGTGCAAGGCATTCTCATAAATAAATTAGTTAAACTCTAGGTCTAAATAATGTACTCTGAGCATCCTGCAAGTTTTGTTTATTCAATTAAAGATCAAAAGATTTTCAAAGTTGGTGACACTTGTGTAGCCTCGGTCTAAATCCAGAAGGCAACTTATTTATTTCGAGAACTCGTGGAAGTTCCTATGGTGCTTGGCATGACGGATCTAAATATGCCGGCGGGTTTATTACTCCAAAGACATAGATACTGTAAAACCAAAAGTTTGCATGAAAAAAATGCAAATGGAGTTCATCGTTATAAACAAATAGAATAATGTGTGATAAATGAACTTGGACAATAAACTATCTGCAGTAGAGGTAATTTATTGTTGGAAGAATGTTAGAGGTAATTCGTTTACTAACAACTAATAATTCCTGTAAGCTATCTTTACTGGAAAATATGTGTGAAAGAAAACTTAATGGAAATTAAGGACAACAGAAATAGAGATTTTTGAACGAAACACAAATATCCACTAGGCATGATCATAGTTCATCCGTGCAAAGCGCATCTCCAAGTAAATGGGAAGATCTCCAAACCTCTTTCTAGCGGGCGAGTTGCAGGACATACTTTTATTTAAATACACAACATTTATCTCCAAATGATATTCGAAAATAAATATACATCGTAATACAATTCAATTGAGACTATATCTAAGTTTTGAAAATGCCAACAGCTCACTAGCAAGTAAATACTGGTTGCCCCATGGCAATGGTGTATTTAGATTGGTTGACATGTATGGTTTCCTTTCTAGAAGATCAATATGCGACACATGATAGCGTACATGACAAAAACCTGTCCACAAAATTTCTATATATACATTTGTAGCATGTACAAGAAGATCATTGCCAAACTTGATAAAATGTCATAACAAAAAGTTGGAACAGCGCTATATGCTACAGGTCAAATGTGAAACACAGGACAAGTACAATCTCAAGGCTCTGAACTCTGAAGTGATACTGTAGATGTTCCATTTTCAACATAGTTAACTCTATAAGCATCTGCTGAATAACATATGTTAGCTCACCTTTAACTCATCATAAATCTTTCTTTCCCAAGCATAGAGTCTATCTAAAGACGATGCATGGCTTCCTGAAATCATACAGAACTCTTCAACGAAATCGCTACAGCTATCTGGAGGTTCATCCTCCTCTTTATGAGCTGAAATCAATGGATTCTTAGATGATGCTGATCGCGATGAAAGCGAACGATTCCAAGTGATCACGTTTGTGACATGCTGCTCTGATTCTGCAGTAAAACAGTTAAGTAAAATAAACATCCACATGAGGCGGTTACTGTTTACAGTACAAGAAAACAGGCTAGACATTACAAAATACTGTATTTGGTACGAAAAGAAAATATACCATGGGATGCTACATTTCCACCTTTGCAACAGATCAAGGATGCTGACAGAGAAAGCGCACCTGACCGTTTCCCTGGAATAATTAGCACCAACATTACGCAAGTGCAAATGTAGAAGTTCAGAAAACAGTATCACTAAACTTATTGTCCTGACCTATTATCTGGGAAGAAACGCTTAGTCGAACCTTCCTTGTCTCAAGCATCCTCGAGACCTCATGGCAAGATTCAGCTGCCCTAGTAAACTGATGCTCAAGTTCTTTCACATCGGATAAACAACTTTTTGATCCTATAGCTATGAAACTGCCCTTGTCTTCTTCACTGCATGATCGTTTGGGTACATTAACCATGTCTACATAGTGGGCTTCATTTTTTCTATCATTACTAATACTTGTAGGCTTCTGCCCCTCTACAACCTGTTTCTGAACTTGATCAGTTCCTTTCTCAAAAATTGAGTCATCTGATAGATGATTATCAACAATCTCAATTTCAGTACAATCATTGTGATTCAAGTTAAGATGGTTTAAATTATCATCGACTTCTTTACATCCATATGTTTCCAGTAGTTCTTGCACCTCAACAATTGGACTTGTGTTGCTGATCGAGGAAGCTAAATCCTGTTCATCTCCATGGACACAATCCTCCAAACTATCCATGTGAATGCTCTGGCAACGGCGCCCATTAGCATTCTGAATCACATCAGTTGGATCGAAGAAATCCCATGAGGAGCAAATCTCCAACGGTAGTGGTGGTGAAAAAGAAGCAGAAGTGGGCTGCCCTTCTTTGACAAAGCTAGCACTACTCGGGTTGACTGTCACTGTCAGAGATGAACTTACCGCGGACCTCAAGCGACTAACATCAGAACGGCAGGGTACTGGTAGTGGTGGATAGTTAGCACTGTGTGCAGGAGGCAAAGGGGATGGTAAAGCAGAGGAAGAGCGAGGAGACTTCTCCAGATCACCCTCATGCTGTGACTCTACAAACTGCCTCAAAGCAACGCCGACCTTGCGCAGAGATTGCTCATACGACAGCTGAGCAGCCGAAAGGGCATACCTTGCATCAATTGCTTGTTCAATGTGTTTCAGCCGACTCTTGCACATCTGCATTGCAGCGTTGCGATCTTGCTTCGAGACAGATGACCCCATGGTTCACTTCCTGACAAGATAATTCAGACTTGCAATCAGAAGAGCCGAGACAAGTCATCATGGCTGACAAAGGGACCAATCATTTGCATTCATAAAGGCCTGTTGACTGAAAATAGAACCAACGCATGCTCATCGAAATGGTAGGATTTTGCTGCGTTAAGTAATAACTAAAAAAGCAGAGGAGCTTTTCTTTATGCAAAAGTTCAGAGTTTTTAAGGTACGTGTAAGCAAGAATTGTAGGAGTATAAAAATACTCGGGCAGAAACAGGAAAACTCTAATTGATTCTTATTTAAAGAAGACTAGAAATCCTCACAATATAACTTTCTGAAGTACAGTAGGAAATAAAGTAGGAGTAGAATAAAAACTCGGCTATTTAACCACAGAGAGATCATCTTTACAACCCATCGATTCAGGCTATCTACAGGATTGGAGACCACACGGCGCCTAATGATTAGTTCATCGAGTGCAGCGAAGTTAAACGCCACACGACAGGGCAGGGAGCAGGGAGCAGGGAGAAACCAAGACGAACACAGAGAGGACCGAGCTCCATGGACGAACACTCACCTGAACCAACTGGCCAGCCAAGCACCACCTCCAAAACAGAGCACTCACTTCAGCATCCTGGGAACACCCGAACAAGAGTCAGAATTCCAATCAAGGAAACCAAAACGAACCCAAACCCCAAAACCCCAGGGCAGGGCAGGGCTCCCCCTTCCTTGCCCACCCAAATCCCCTGAGAGAGATATGAGGAAGCAATCTACGGAGCAAGAACCGAGGCGGAAGATCGCACCTTTCCAGGCGCACCAAAAGGAAACCCAAAAAAAGCAAGCCCCGTAGTCCGTTCCAACGCCGAGGCCGGAGAACCGGAGGGTAAAAGACGAAGCCCTTGGCAACGCAAGGCAAAAGGAGCAAGAGGACAAGTAGGAGAGAGAGAAGGAGTACATTGATCTCTCCTTGAGCGGAGCCGCCGCCGCCAGCGCGAAGACGTTTCCCTCTCTAGGTTTGTTGTCCCTCTCTGTCGCGACCTGGCAGCGGCAATGCGGGGAGGAGGGGCGCGGCGCGATGTGGTGCCCAGCCGAGCCATCGTCCCTCCGCATGTACCGCGTGTGACGCAACGGCGTGCCTGGCGACGCCGGAGGTGGGGTGGCTGGCGCTGCCCGTTGGCTCTTCCGTTTCTTTGTTTGCTCATTGATGAAGTGGAGATCGGGAAGGGTGCAGTTCAGCAGGGGGGATGCGGGCCCCGCAGGAACAGGCCAGGAGGGGAAAGGGTGGAGAGGCATGCGTCATAAAGTGCGCGGCGTGGGCCTACCTGTCAGCTGGGGGAGGCATTGATGGTGAAAGATCTTGATCTTTGCGAGATCTTTTTAGCAGGGAAATGGAAACCTGTGGGTGATTATTCTGTAGACTTGGTCTGGTGTGTTTTTGGCAAAGAGTGATGTTCCACATGATTCAGGATTGCTTCTCTAGACAAACTTTTATTACTTTTCCTTTGAGCTCCTTTCACAATATTTGTTTTTTTACATATATTTAATTAATTTCTCAAAAAATATTGACATATGTTTTTAAGGGGGAAATTGGCATCTGTTTGGACTCGATGTGCAACAATTATGCAACTCTAGAGAGTTTTTATTGAGCCTCTCTGAGGAAAAGTTTGACATATTTTGGAAATGCAATAGTTTGAATTTGTGTAACTTTATCATACCCCCACCCCTGTGTCATCTATAAGGCGAAGAACACACTGTCAACATATAGAATACTTAAAACATCTTACATTTAAAAACAGAATAGCTACTAGTGTTTTAATCACACTACATTACCATGAACAAAGGAGGAGACCATGACCCTGGTATCTCATAGAATTCATAAAATTTCCATAAGTTCTTATAAGATAGATTCAGATACAAGTCGGCTATATCGTTGATTTGACACGACATGTCCCGATACACAAGTAAAAGAGCCCAACCCAGCATCCAGCATAGTCGACGGCCCTTCTATAAAAAGGCTAGCAACTGGCCCAAAAGCTTGGAATATGAAAAGTCTTAGTGGGTTCGTCGTGTGCTTGTGACCTTCTAGGCGGTTTTTAGAATACAGATAAATAAAAAGGTAAAGAAAAATCTAGAAAATATAAAAGGCTAACGTTGGGCCTTATGGCCTTGTTTTGACAATTGGCTTTAGTATGTGGCAGGGCGAAGGGCCCTTTTACTTGTGTGTGCTTGATTGCTTGTGCAAGGCCAAAAAATTGTGCCCGCAGCGGCAGGTGGCCAGTTCTAGGCAATATGCTATATCTTGGCTTTTTTCATTTGAAAAAGAAATAGTTTTAGGCCTTTTTTCCAATCATAATTGTTATCTAAATAGGTCAAAGTTTTAAAAAAGTGAGTTTGTAGCTCTTTTAGAAGCGAGAGCAAGATGACAGATTTCCATACACTACCAAAATCTAGACGTTGTCTTAGGCTTTGCCGAGTGCTCTTCACCGGGCACTGGTCAAAAGAGCCCTTTACCAAGTGGTGTCAAATATATTCGGTAATCTTTCCAAAAAAGAAAAGGAAAGAAAGATTTGATAAAGTTTGACACTCAGCAGAGGCACAAAGAAACACTCAGCAAAAATGCAGGACTCATCGCCCCTGTGCACCGCTGTTGACCGGAAGAAAGCGACGCCGCCCCCATATAGCCGTTTGAACCCTACACCATATATATATAACCTCTTAAAGGTTAAAATACATCCAAATTTCTTCATTGAAACATACGTGTGTTTTTCTCGTTTTAGTTCAGGAAGAACGTGAAGTTTCTAGGTCCTTCGAACGACTTGAAAGTCCTAAAATTTTCTGTTTGATAGACATTCAACTTCTACCTAAGCAGATCATATATGAAGGGGTCTGAAACGTTCTAAAAGCCGGCCTCCCAAACACCCATACGATCAACGTGGCCTCTTCGTACGGACAACGGTCGTCCGGCTAAAACAAGGTCAGCTACTAAGCTCGTAAATTGCATTAAG
The DNA here is from genome assembly GCA_026929855.1 of Poa annua. Lineage (NCBI taxonomy): Eukaryota > Viridiplantae > Streptophyta > Magnoliopsida > Poales > Poaceae > Poa > Poa annua. The sequence continues at coordinate 71,668,875 of CM049432.1, read as the reverse complement.
CCATTAGCCGTACGCGGTAAGTCATGGCCCTCGGCCGGCCACCGAAACTGCCGCGAAGCAGTCAAGCAGATCCTGATAGCATATCAAATATTTATCACAAATTCATACAATAATATACTTGAAATATCAAGGTTCTAATGCAAAGTTTTTATCGGCGTCTCCTCCTCATGGCATGTCACTGCGTATGGCTAATGGCTTCGCTACTATTCGACCGCGTCCTGATTTCAACATTGTCACTTGTAAATAATCGATTTGGAGTTTCTCGTTTTGAATATACCGAATCTGTTGTTTCTTGAATATAAAAGGGTAACAAACACGTTGACAATAATACACGTTCAAAAAATATTCACTACAAAATCAAGCAAAAACATTGAATAGAGAGTGTTGCATGCTCGCAGTAACCGTTCAAAGAATCAAGTTATTTGTATCATCATTTTACACTTTACATAACTCAAACACCCAAATAAAAGCAGATGCTACGAGTCTCGCGGTGTCAACGGTCAAATCAAACCAACACAAAGAACAAACTTGAGCCAGCCAGCCTGCATGCAGCGCTCAAACATCCACCAGAACGTCAGATCGTCAATCGCCTAAAACTAGAACCGGCGTCCGCCGTACCCATACCTGCTCGCCATCTGCCGCCGCTCGGACCTCGCGCGCAGCACGCACAGCTGCGCCTCCCACACGTCCCTCGCGAACCCGTCCGCCATCGGCCTCGCCGCCGACGGCGTGTATCCCATCCCCAGCTCGGCATCGTACCGCATCCTCGTGGCCGGGTCGGACAGGGTCTCGTAGGCGCGGCGGAGCTCGACGAAGAGCTCCGTGGACTCGGCGCGGCGCGACGGCGGGCACACGTCCGGGTGGTACTGGAGCGCCAGCCGGCGGTACGCGCGCTTGACCTCCTCCTCGCCCACGCCCGACGAGTGCTCCAGCGACAGCACCATGTAGTAGTCCTTGCTCCTGCTCGCTGTGGGCCGGACGCCAGCACTCGTGGACGCCGCCTTCACCTTGACAGTACGGTGGCTGTTCCTCCGGACGAAGACGGCGCCGCTGGCAACATTTCCCGTGGTGTTCATGGCTGATCGAAAGGAAGAAGTGACAAAGCTAGTGTATAAGCAGTTGATTCAGAGCAGCAGAGCGTGATCGATGTGGCGGTGGAGAAGAACAGAACGTATGCGGCCAGGTATATATATATACGCCGACCGGAGTGGCATGCCGGAGGACGGGACAAATAGCGTGGCCGGTGCTGTAACGCGGTTTGGGTAAACTAGCGGCGAAGGCACTATGTGATGTGCCATTTGGACGGAGACAAAGAAGCATTGCGCGTGCGGCGGGAGCCGGAAGGAAGGTGACAGCCCGCACGCAGGTTCGGGTGTTTGACCGTGCGGCTGTCATGGAGATCATAGTTTTGTCCGAGAAGACACACCCGTGCGTGCAGCCGTGCAGTGGTGCAAGGCCAGCAACAACTTTTTTTTTTTGAGATAGGCCAGCAACAGCTCTCACGCGCTCTCAATCGCATTGTTTCCTTGTTTCTCTCGGAGCATCTCCGGTCTCATGTTTTTTTTTACGGGGACAGAACCAAATATAGTGAGACCTGGTATACGTAAGCCACAGCTAATCGTTCGCTCAGCCCAATTTTATCATGTTTTTTTTAGCAAAATACAATACAAACATAGACGTATACGCTCACATACACATCAAGCTCTAACTGGCTATAAGTTTATGGTTTGGAAGCTTAGAAGATCTTCCACGCAACTCTTAACAAGGCAATACTTTTTTTGGCGGGACAGAGAATTTATCCTTAACTTGTCAATGGAGTTATGATTACACCAATAGTCAGTAAAGAGAAGGAAATTACAACCAAGTCCGTGCAATATGCACAAATGACAATAGAACTAAAATGGCGAACACAATCGGGTCCAATTCCTTTCTCTGCCACAACGGAGCTTCACAGTTAGCCAACCACCTCATTCCCCGAGACTTGACCACTTGTTACAATGCAATAAGAGGTCACTGTAGCATGCCAATCAGGAGGTTTAACACCTGCAGTCCCCAGCCGAAGTCGACAATAAAGTTGGGAATGGTCGTCCCTCGACCATATGGACACGTGAGGAGATAAAAGGAGGGGGTAGGGGTTAGGTAGGGTCCTGTGGAGTGCTACATCGCACATCTAACAGTGGGCTAGCGCCGACGACGACCTGCTCGGAATGAATCTCCATAGCGACACCTAGATGGTACATTGATCACATTTATGACCGGTGTACTGAAACTTTTTTTAACCACATGGGTAAGTGGAGGGCACTTAATATAAAAAATGTGTTTCCGTGCTTGGGCGTTTCCCACGTTTAATAGTGAGTCCAAAGAAGTATTTATTTTATTTTATTTGAAACCAGGTAAAATCTTTGCCTTTTATATTCATAGAGAATAAGCAAATAGGAAGTACAATGTCATTAAAAGAAAAAAAGTTACAACTGTAAACAAACAAAGCTGGTCCCAAAGATTCGCCCTAGGGGTCTACAACCAAGTTACCCAATCACCCAAGCCCGACACGGCAACACCAAACCCATGAACGCAACACGACGAAGATGAAAATCTAGAACCGCCGCACCGACATCCACCCCGGCTACCTGGCTACTTCCTGATCCTCTTTACTTATTTCTCACAGATTTTTTTTTGAATTTTCCACATATATTAAACCAACAAAGAGTACACGATTACATCGATTATAAAAACAAAACTAAAATAGACTACCAAATATATGAGATCTTTAAGCCTTTTCTTAATCGATGATATAATCTTATAATTTTCTGAAGACAGTCGTAGAATAACGTCAAAACCACCAAACCACACACCTATGAATACCACCGAAGGTTCTTCCTTTTTAATTTTAAGCCGCAATGTCAAGTCTTTGTACATGCACATAACCATTAAATTAATCAAACACCGGCAAGAGCACCACAACTGATATTACATGAACAAATAACCGAGACCACTTTATCGATTAGGCTGGGAGCTGAGAGAACGAATCACCATTGGCGAAGACATAGTATCCGGAATAGATAACGTCAGGACAAACCTGCTCGCAGCAACCATGAGAAACAATTCAAAATTGATCTAGCGAAGAAAGATCTGAAAAACCATATCCAGACAAATTTAATCTTTCAAAACCACCATTAACGTTGAGAAGGAGATCTTGTCGACGACCGGAAGATCACTTGTCCGTGGAGAATTAGTATAACACAAACGTGATGATAATAAACTGTTTTTGGATTGTTTGCACATACGGGTGTGGTGCGGTCGAACCTTTGCTAGCCGCTCCGTTCCGACTTCCGACCCGAACCGCACCTCATCTAACGGGCAAAGGAGTTGAGGCAAAGCCAGCCAGCGAGCAACGAAGCAGCCACGACACCGGCGGCGAGCCCGCAGGCGAATACAGGAGGGGGCCGCCGCACCCCCTCGGTAGAATGGAGCGGGGCGGCGCCGCCGCGCTCGCCTGCACCTTCCGTGCCTCATCTCCCTCTCCGTCCCACTGGCGGCCTCTGCCTCCCTCCCGCAGCCGCCCGTCCGCGGCCGCCAGGGCTCCTCACTTCCTCCTGCCTACTGTTGGCCGGCGCTGCAGGTAACGATAGAGCTGAATTTTTCGTGCTCTCTTTACTTTTAGCTTGTTTTCCATGTCCTTTGTGTTTGGGCGTGATGTGGTGTCGCGCCTGCGCTCGCAAGCTGTTCGACGGAACGCTTCAACCGCCGGGCGTTCGTGTCAGGTGGTGACACCTTCGCCGTTGGAGTAGAATTAGAATTATATTGTAGCATTCTTATATCCATATATGTCAGGATGCGTGCTGGTGAGTTTTGGACTCTGGAGGTGGTGGTATCTTTGCTGTCGTTATGTGTTGGTCTATAGAACTTGACTAGTTGGACAGTATTTAGTGTTTGGTTATTGACTAACAAACTTACTGGTGTTCATAATGATTCATAACCAAACACTTGAAAGACGAAGGCTCAATATGCCTTGAATTCTAGTAGTAGATGGGATATATTTTAGGTAAGGCTTAGCGAGTCAAAGTTTGCCGTTTTCATTTACAACTTGATAGTGTAATGGAACTTGAATGTAGTTTATTTTCGTGGTATTGTAAGCCAAGCCAAGATAGGTTGTTTTGCATTTGTGGACGTGTAGTCGACCAAAGGAGATGGGTTTCAAGGGATTGTGGTTTCGTTTATGCATATGCTATAACAGAATTGACATGTTTCAAGTTCATTATTAACTTACTGCTTGGTAATGCTGTGGTGCAAATTCGTAGCCCGAAAGTAAGTGTCTCCTTTAAGTTTTTCAAGTGTGCTATAAGATTCTCACAAAAAAATCAGATTATAAAAACATATGATTTTGTTGTGAACGTAGCGCAAATTTTGTGGTTCATCATTTATTTTATTTTCAAATGCTTAACTTAATCGTGTGCTTCTAGCTACCACAGCCACAAAATATTTTTAGACACAAGCAAGGGGCTTAAAAGGTTCTCATTGACAATATCCAGCCCATTTGGACGTCCAGGGGTTAGTTTGAACGATGGAGATTTGGTGAAAGATAACCTTCTAATAGACTGCGGAGAAGAGCAAGATTGTGTGCTTGGTAAGTTCTTTATGGCCTTCTTTATTTGTACATTTAAGATCCAAAATATGCTGTTGTTATGTGTGTAAACCAGTACCGTAAACCTTATGTGCTGGTAATGGCTATCTCGTCCAAACTATGTTGCGGAAGCTCAGAAACAACCTATTCCATAATTAAGGAATTTGTCTAATTGTTTCCTAGAAACATAGTTCACACACTTATTTATTATTAAGTGTCGTTTGGAGCTTACAGGCTCCAGCAGAGAAATTTGGCCATTCAAATCTAAACTCAGCTTCTGTTCATCTCTGTGATTTCGCCTCCAGTTCATATTGATTAATCATACATTAAATATCGTTGGCTTTCATGGTTTGTTTGATTTTCCAATGGCCACTGTTCTGTTTATTTCTTAATGGAAAAACCAACTCTTCTCCTCCAATTGTTTCCTTCAAAAGCACATATGTATCATGAGAGCTGTCCGTTGTTTCACTTAGCGTCTTTGTGCCGTGCCTCGTCGTTGAAGAATCAAAGTGCACCTTTGCTCATGGAATAATGTTGGGCAATAGTGATGCTGAAGCACCTTTTTTGTGAAAAGGACCCTGGCATTAAAAGAAACACCGAACAGTAGAAATAATCCCCAAAAGAAACGGAATTTTACAACGAGATCCTTGAGATGCTCTTCGTCTTCAACCTCCAGACCGTGTCGACGGTGCGCCGCCGCTGCCGCTCCTCCTAGAGCCAGCCTGACCGTGTCGACCATCAAGGGGCTCACAATATTATCTTTACTCCTTCCTAAAATTGTAGGGTTAATTGGATAGACGCCACTCCAATTTCCGTCTATTTAGAAACGTCACTGCAGTTTTCGTCTTTCAGAAAATGACATTGTAATTCTCTATACGTTCCATAGACACCATTATGCCCATTTAAACACACATATTGGACAATATACACTTGTATTTTTGTCATACATACTTATTTATGTCGTACACTTGTATTTTTATCATACATAACGGAAAATATACACCTGCTGCTTTTCTTCTTCTCTAGTACTATTTATTTGCAACAAAGGAAACAAAATGTGTGTAGGCTGTTAGCCACGATCCGGTTTTGTCTGCAGCATCCCACAGACACGGACGTGCTGCCGAGATACGCTGCCGGACAGCTGCGTGCACTGCATGGGCATGCTGCTGCTGCCGACTGGACACGCATGACACACACACACAACAACGTCGGCTGGTGCACTGCTAAAGTGCTAACTGAACGAGGAAAAACATGAAATTATCAAAGGCCTAACTAGTCATTCCACATCAACCTCAACCGGGACACTCCATGGACGCGTTAATTCCTGCATCGTTCCTAGCGGCAGCACCCCTGGCATGGAGACGGAGCCGCAGTTCAACCGTATGTGCAAATACACCAAGGGGAAAGTGGCGCAGACCAGAAGCAAGAAAAACAAGTTCTACAGCATGGTGGCCGCCGTGTACGTCATGCCGCTCGTGTTCCCGATAAACTGCTCCACCAGAGATCAAACTCTCACGCCGCTGTGTGTATCTCCCTACCCTAAGCTAGATGGCAAGGTAGATGTGGGTCATAGGGATACAGGCCGACGGACTCGCTGAGGGCCTGAGGTCGTACAACCTGCTGTTTCCCGCCGACAATCAGGCCTCAAGCTCCACCTAGACTGCATTTTGGAGTGAGGGTACGGTCTCGGCGTTGATCGTCACCGTGCAGTTGATGCTCTGGATCGAGTCCACTTTCGGGAGCGGCCACGCCCGGCAGAGACAGGGGTGCTCATGCAGTGCATTCCATGGCGGTCAACGGGTGACGTGTGACTCTTCAACCTTTTTTTTCTTCTCTCTCTCTCTCTCTCTCTCTCTCTCTTTGGCTTTGTGAAAAAAATCTAGTGGGGTTATGCTATTAATTCTGGTAGGGCCTAGCATGTATTACATACAAATACGAGTGTATATTGTCCGGTACATGTGTTTAAATGGGCATAATGGCGTCTACGGAACATATAGAGAATTGCGATGGCGTTTTTCAGAAGACGAAACTTGCAGTGTCGTTTCTCAAATAGCTGGAAATTGGAGTGACGTCTATCCAGTTAACCTAAAATTGTATGTACATCTGTTGTGTACATCAGAGGATAGAACAATAGAACTTGACAAACTTTGCATCTTAGACAGGAGGAAAAAGTAAGGAAAAAATTGTAACCAAATATCCAAAGTTCCATTTTCCCTCGATACACATTTGAAGTTCCTTATTAGAAGTTGCAATATTTTGTACAGCTTTAATTTTTCACACTTGCTATGGCTAGCAATTGAGCATTGTCCTGGTTTTCTCCATGCTTTTGTGTCGCTATATCACTGATTTTCAGTCTCTTTATGACCTTCCGTTTCACTGATTAGCGTTGTTCTTCAGACCTGCACAGCCTTTTGTTTCGTCTGTAAGTACAGTTTCACTGAACCTTCAGTGCACATGCACATTTCAGATGGGATAGTCGCTTTGGGAAAATTTGATGCGCTTCACATTGGCCATCGGGAACTAGCAATGCATGCTTCTAAATCAGGAAATCCTTTCCTTCTTTCTTTTGTGGGAATGGCTGAAGTACTTGGCTGGGAGTATAGGTGAGCCTCCAGGAAACTTTCAATAATCCAGATAGACTTACTGTTGGCGATAGTAGCCTAACATCAAGGAGGGCGTTATAAAGTCTAGCATATCCTTATTGTTTTCCGTTTGTACAGGCCTCCGATAGTTGCTCATTGTGATCGGAAACGAGTCCTTTCTTCTTGGGCTACGTATTGTCGAAATGTGGTGCCTCTTGAATATCAAGTTGAGTTTTCAAAGGTCAGGTACCTAACTCCACACCAGTTTGTTGAGAAGTTATCGAAGGATCTTAGAATAAAAGGTGTCGTAGCAGGTACAAATATTTTTTTTGTCTCGTAGGCTCGGTTTAATGCTGCAGTATCCTACTTATAATAAGTTTCTTCATGTACTATGACAGGTGAAAACTATAGATTTGGCTACAAAGCATCGGGTGACGCAGCTGAGTTAGTGAAACTATGTGAGGAATTCGGCTTAAGTGCTTTTATTGTACGTTCTGTCATGGACACAGCAAAACGAACTTATAACGGAGCAACACCTGCCGTAAATTCAAGTGATAAAGGACAGGTGTCTTCCAGTCGTGTTCGTCATGCTTTGTCAGTTGGTGACATAGAGTATGTTTCCAAATTACTTGGAAGAAAACACCGGCTTGTGCTAACAGTTGACGAATACTGCCTCAAGGAACGGAAAAACATTGTACTCCCCAAATCCTCCATGTTGAACATGCCACCAGCTGACGGTTTGTATGAAAATTGTGAGCTCTTCAATGGAGGGTACCTTGGACTATGCAGGGTGGTCATCAACACAGAAACCATAGACATTGAGATGAAAGATGAGAGCAGTTTGACACCAAATCCTTTTCATGAAAATCAAAATCTGGGGATTGAGTTTGGGTGATGCACAACTCAATTCATGACCAGTGGCTGGTCATAATGTGCATACTTCAATCAATTTTGGACAGTTTGGGTCGATGCGAAAGGTGGGAGTTCTTCCCTGCATGGAAAATACATAGGTAATCATCAGAACGTCGCAACCAACCTCAGGCTTCATCAAATCTGAAGTTCATTTCAGAGTTTCACGAAATATCGCGGAAGATAGAGATTAGTGCATGGCTGTACAAACACGGGAGACAAAAATGGCATTTTTGTATTTGGGTTGGCAAATAAAGAGTTGTCTGGCTTGTGGCCGCTGTATGTATGAAACTAAAGCACTGACTGCATCTAAGCACAGGCTTATTTGTAGCTTCTAGTTCACTGTAGTTTGTACGTTTATTGGTTATTCATAGTCACCTCCTTTTGTGTTGCTAGATTTGCTAGCACGTTTTGTTGCATCAACAGTGAGTGCAGTCCGTTGCTTCTTACTACATACTGTTGTATTTAACGACTAAATGGACATATCGATTTGTGACACAAAGTATATGTCTGTGTTTGTGACAAACGATACTCGGCTCACAACTTTAATAGAAGTATATCTATGGAGTGAAGTGAGCCTAACTCAACTGGTTTGGTTTGGTTCCTTGTGGTGGAACCAACCCACCCAGGTTTAAGTCCCAGACTTGGCATGAGTGCTCACATTTCTTAGATTTTCCAGGATTTAATCGGCGTTATGCTTTCAGTGGTAGGTGACGTGTCCGTCAACAACGAGGTGCCCGTGGTAACTTCGTCAACCTCAAGATATGCCGGACCAGTCTCTCGGAGGTGCTCATAGGGGTAGGGTTTGCGTGTGTGCGGTCATAGGGGTGTCTGTACGTACGTGTTTGTGAGCGTCTGCGTCCTATACCGTGTTTCTCAACAAAAAAAAAGTATATCTATGGAGTATATTTTTACACAATATATTTTTCCATGTTTACTGAAAATCTTGTGACCAGCTGGAAATTGAAGCTGTTTTCCCCGATGATGATTACTGCAAGTAACTAGAACAGCGAGAGATCCAGCAATGAACACGAGTGAAGGGGAGAAGGGGGGAAGTAGTCGTCGCGCCTCTCTGTGGACGTGAAGAAGGGGAAGTGGTCAGCTCAGCATCGCACTTCACACCAAGTTGGCAAGTTGCCTGGTGGATTGGTGAAATTGAAATGGATTCATGTTGACGAAGGGAACATAAGAACTGGGATGGCAAACTAAAGGTGGCATAAACTGGGTATCAATGTATATGCATATGTCCATATGACACGGTTCTTTATTTCTCTGAATCACATTGCCGGTGCTCAGACAACTCTCTCTCTTTTCAGTTTTCATGCAAAAAATGCAAGTTAAGTTGTACCCGTGGTTCCATTCTAGCAAGTGGGATTAGCAAATGCCGCCACCACTTCTATTGGAGTAATAAAAATAGCCTTTGCTGAACCAGTGGGCATTTTTTGCGTGGCGGGGAAGGGGGCAAGATGTGGTTATTTCTTATTACTCGTTGGTATATATTAAGGTTCCATGGCTGCATCATGACAGTGAAGGCCGGCGGCCTTCGTTAGTCCATCAGGGGTCACGTATTCTTGATCTTGTAGCAAGAAGCAAAGTTTCCTTGCATCTATACTAAAACTATATACACCAATCTAGCTATATGATGTTCAGACTGTGTTTTGGATGTTGTTATTGCTCGGATGGGATGCGGCCAATATGCAAGACAAGATAAAAGTAAAGGATAAGATTCAAACCAACCGTATCCTAATCGATTCATTGCATGTGCAAGCTTAGTCTACGCATTAAGTGGGTACTTGATCAAGAGATTCTAAGATATGGTTGATAGGGTTTAATAATTTGCTTATTTTGCGTCCCTTGATTTCTTCTCAGGGTCTCTCTCATTAGGAAAAAAAAACTTTGATGATATTTGTCCTTACTCACGGTTATGAGGGGATCAAATCAACTCACTCCATATCCAAGGTGATAATAAAATGCACCCCAAATGCCACTCCATCCAAAATCTACCACCCACCATATCCATCGATCTGATGAAAAATATATGTTCTATCTTAGGCTTTGTAAAGCAAAAACACACTGGAAAGAAAGCTAGTTGGTTTGGTCGAGCAAAACTGAGGCAGCCATGCATGTAAGAGGCGTCCGGGCGAATAATGCTACACGTGTTTTGAACTTTTGGTTGTATCGAAACTGTGCTGGCGGCTTGTATAGAACTGACGGTAAAATATTTTATGTGGAAATTAATAGTTGTGAAACAATGAACATATTGAGAATCTGCCTGTGGACATCAGAGTTACTGGAAATTTCCAGTTATGACGGAAGCATTTTCTTAGAGTTATAAAGCTGTCTTTAAAAAAAAAAGTGGTAATTGACAAGCCGTATGTTTATACATGTACTTTATATCCAAATGTATGATATGAAATAATCTGAAGCTAGTGAAAGTTATATTGTTTATAGTCTTTCTCCGTGACTCGGGTGATCGATGACGCCAAATACTAGAGCAGAAGTGCAGAGGAGAAAATTCAGCTAAGTTCAACACTGCATAGTTAAACTAAAGCCCAATGCAGCAAGCTTTGGACAAATCAATTTAATTTAAAGGGTACACTATCTCAAATGATCTACACTTCGCCAACTTAAACACCCATGCCTAGAACCGGCTGCCGCCGCACCTTGTCGCGCTCTGCCGCCGCTCGGACCGCGCCCGCAGCACGCACAGTTGCGCCTCCCAGATGTCCCTCGGGAACCCATCCGCCGGCCGCCTCGCCGCCGCCCCCGTCATCATCTCGGCATCGTACTGCAGCCTCGTAGCCGGGTCGGAGAGCGTCTCGTACGCGCGCCGGAGCTCGACGAAGAGCTCGGTGGACTCGGCACGGCGCGATGGCGGGCAGACGTCGGGGTGGTACTGCAGCGCCAGCCGCCGGTACGCGCGCTTGACGTCCTCCTCGCCCACGTCGGCGGAGTGCTCCAGTGACAGCACCTTGTAGTAGTCCGTAGTCCTGCTCGCCGTGGACGCCGCAGCGGCGCCGGCCTTGACCGTGCAGCGGCGGTGGCCACTACTCCAACCAAAGCCGGCGCCGTAGCTAGTAACCTTGGTACTGCACCTCGCCGTAGTAAAACTGGAGCCGGCGGTGTTCATTGCTGATCAAACAGAGGGAAAAAGCTTTAATCTGCAGGTGAGTGTGGCTGATGAGTGATGAGATGGGGGTGGTGTGGAAGATGCATGGTGACGGAGAATGGAGATGCGCAGATATATATAGCCAGTTGGAGGGGTGACAGTGTGATACCACATACCGGGTTTGCCTGTAGCTGTGGTTTTGCCGTCGCCGTCGCGGTGTCGCCGACGATCAGCTGTCGGCCGAGTGTAGGTTTTTTTTTAATGGAGTCACGTGATCCTATGGGCTTACAGTTGCATCGGGAAAGTTCGACGACGGTAACGTGGATGGTGTCATGGACTCATGGTGAGCTGGTGATGAGAAGCGTGATTACGCCACACGACGGAGTTGTGGCGGCCGTGCCATCCACCAAGGTTTCGGTTCGCTGCACCAAGTTTATTTATTTTAATTCCCCCGACGTCTCTTCAGTCTCCCGCCCAGCTTCCGATTCAACGCAACGCCCTTCAGCTCCACCTAACTGTTCACTGTCCACGACAGACCTATGAGATTAATACAAATTTTGTCAGACAACTAGTTACCCAATTGCTGCCATGCCGCTAAAAGTTGAACGGTCGATCAAAATACATGTCCACCTTGTTTTGTTGTATTCTTATCCTATCTTCTGAATTTCACACGACACATGGTGATCTGTAATCAAAACTGCTCTTGGTCATTTATATTCAAAACTGATGTGTGCCCAGCTACGCACTTCCCTCTATGCCGACAATGCGGTGATTTTCCTTGCCCAAATCAAGGAGGACATGGAGGCTATCTGTAGAATCCTAGAGAGGTTTGGAGAGGTCACCGGCCTTGTTATAAATGTACAAAAAAGCTTCAGTGTTCCTATCCGGTGCAACAACATCAATCTAGATGCCATCCTCCGAGATTTTCCTGCCATGCGATCTCACTTCCCTATACGCTACTTGGTTCTTCCACTCTCGATGCTTCATCTCCGCGACATCAACTTCCAATTCATAGTTGACAATAAATGGCACGCAAGCTTCCCATCAGGCATGGAAAATTTGTCACTACGTCGGGAACGGTGGCTCTAGTTAAATCCGTCACCACCTTTCAAGCTATTTATCCTCTCACCGTTCTCGCACCTCCAAATACCATGAAGGCGTTCCTCAACTTTGATCACACTTTCATTTGGGCTGCATCGGACAAGGTTTTCGGTAAAAAATGCAAGGTGTAGTGGGAGACGGTTTGTAGCCCAAAGGATTTAGGAGGTCTTGGGGTCTTAAATCTGGAGAAGTTTGCATGTGCACTCCGCTTGCGATGGCCATGGTAGAGTGGACCGAACCGACACGCCCTTGGGTCGGTTTGGGGTTGCCATGTGATGCCAATGATATGGAGCTCTTCTGCGCCTCCGTCGCAATTTCCATTGGAGATGGGAAGTCCGCAAGTTTTTTGGATGCACATTGGCTTGATGGCTTAGCCTCCAAAAAATGTTGCTCACTCCATCCTTGTAAAACAATTTTTTTTATCGAAAATCAGCGCTTTTATGAGGTAACTCGGTCAACCTCATAAATGAGTTTTTCACGCTATGGAGCAAATTCAAGAGGTGCAACCTTTGAGAGACACCGTGGATGCGATCACTTGGAAGCTAACCAACAATGCAAAGTACTCCGCAACCTCGGCTTACTTGGCAGAATTTGAGCACCACAGTACTCCTTCCTGAAGGGGATCATAGGCAAAACGATATCCTTAAAACATGCCAAGATCATCCGTTCGAAATACATACCCTTGTAGACCGAACGCGGGATTACGTTCCCGCACGAACATTGACGATGAAGACCGACGAAGCCGACCTCAAGGTTGTGAAGAGGAAGTAGACCTCCCAGCACCGCTAGCGCGACACCTCGCAGGATGTCACACACGTACGGTGGAGACGACGGCATCCGAAACTCCAGTCCGGACGAGCAGCAGAAGACTTGGACTGGAACACCAGCAGCGCGACATCGGGCTATGGTGGAGAGATCCCCCTCTCAACTCGGCGCAACTCCGACAAAGGGAATGACAAAATCAAGAGAGAATTGGGGAATTAATTGGTGAATTAAAATGCCAGGGGTGTCCCTCTATATAAAGGCTCCCGGGGGAGAGCCAACTTGCCAGCCAGGCAATATGGGACTATCCCCCATTGCCTGGTGCGGCTCCCTTGGTGCGCCGGCCACCTGGTGGACCCCTTTTGGCCCACCTAGGCCGGCCACCTTGACCCCACAGAATTCCCCTAGGGAATTTTCCCCTCTTGGTCCTTCTTTTGACCAGAAGACCCATTTAGGAAAATCAGCCTAAATAAATTGGAAAATAAATATATAAAATCATATTTAGACATTAATTACACTAATTAATATCAAAAATATTATATATAATTTATTCTAGCTCTGAAAACTATTTCGGCGCTGTCCGATCTCCATCGGACCTCTCCCGGGACGTTCCCGGTGATCTCTTTCCTTTCTGGTTGTCTTGTCGAAACTCCTTATGTGTGTTACCCTAGCGGTTTGATATAATAACAGGTATGATCGAGACTACTCTCTGATCAACGACTAACTCGTAGGCCTAGACCCCATGAATTATTCCCTGTGATTTAACGAATGACTCTCATCTATCAAATCTGGACGTAAAGTCTTAAACCTTTTACCATAGCGATACTTAGCCCGAGCATCGTTCATAGATATCTCCATACCTAGATGACCTTGTTACTGACAACACTATCTTCTACTCGTCTATGATTTCATGTCTATGTGATATAGTCACATGCTTGCAAGCTCATTAGACATAATCTCACCGAGTGGGCCCTAGAGTATCTATCCTGCTATGCGGATTGGCAAATCCCGCTCTTGACCCGTCGTCTCAACTACTCCCTTTCAATACCCAAAAGTATCACCGTTAATATCATACTATATAAGATACGACGTTTGGTGCGATCAAAGTATCTTCCAGGAATAACAATAAGAGTTGATCTCACGGTCGAAGGCGTAATGACTACGTCCTACAAATATGGGTATGTCCATCACATCGTTCAACCAATAATATGACTTCTATTGCCGACCGGCGCCATGCCCCATGATCGGGAAACCTCGATCATCGATCGCGCAATGAAACTAGTCTTAGTAGAGGCTACTAGGGACCTGGTTGTTTACGCATTACACCTGTATTAATGTTTCCGCTTAATACGGTTAGCATGACACAAAAACTTATTATGAACAAACGAGATATGATAAAGAAATACACTTTATTAATTGCCTCTAGGTCATATCTCTTTCAGTCTCCCACTTGCACTAGAGTACAAATTAATCTAGATTACAGCTTGGTAAAATCTTAACACCCATAGCTACTTGGTGTGTTTCATGCTTGTCAAGCGGAAGAGGCTTCGTCAGTAGATCTGCCACATTCATATCCGTATGCACTTTGCAAATCTTCACATCGCCTCCTTGTACGTACTGTCGTATCACATGGAAGCGTCGGAGAATGTGTTTGGCGAATGTGATTGACATGTGATACGATAGTACGTACAAGGAGGCGAAGTGAAGATTTGCAAAGTGCATACGGATCTGAATGTGGCAGATCCTCTGACGAAGCCTCTTCCGCTTGACAAGCATGAAAAACACCAGTTAGTTTTGGGTGTTAAGCTTTTACCAAGTTGTAATCTAAATTAATTTGTACAGAGACTGAAGGAGATATGCCCTAGAGGCAATTAATAAAGTATATTTCTTTATCATATCTCGTTTGTTCACAATATGTTTTTGTGTCATGCTATAACCGTATTAAGCGGAAACATTAATATGGGTGTGATGCGTAAACAACCAAGTACCTAGTAGCCTCTACTAAGACTAGTTTCGTTGCGCGATCGATGATCGAGGTTTCCCAATCATATGGCATGGCGCCGTTCGGCAATGGAAGTCATATCGCTGGAGAACGATATGATGGACATACCCATATTTGCAGGACGTAGTCATTACGCCTTTGACCGTGAGACCAACTCTTATTGTTATTCCTAGAAGATACTTTGATTGCACCTAACTTCGTATCTTAATTAGTATGACAATAACGGTGCTACTTTTGGGTATCGGAAAGGAGTAGTTGAGACGAGGGGTCAAGAGCGGGATTTGCCAGTCCGCATAGCAGGATAGATACTCTAGGTCCCACTCGGTGAGATTATGTCTAATGAGCTTGCAAGCATGTGACTAGGTCACGGAGACATGAAATCATAGACGAGTAGAAGATAGCGTTGTCGGTAACGAGGTCAAGCTAGATATGGAGATATCTATGAGCGACGCTCGGACACGCTAAGTACCGCCATGGCAAAAGGTTTAAGACTTTACGTTCTGGTTTGATAGATGAAAGTCATTCGTTATATCACAGGGATTAATTCATGGGGTCCAGGCCTACGAGTTAGTCGTTGATCGGAGAGGAGTCTCGATCGTACCTGTTATTATATCGAACCGCTAGGGTAACACACTTAAGGGGTTTCGATAAGACAACCGGAAAGGAAAGAGGTCACCGGGAACGTCCCGGGAGAGGTTCGATGGAGATCGGGCAGCAACAAAATAGTTTTTGGAGCTAGAATAAATTATATATAATATGTTTGATATTAATTAGTGTAATTAATGTCTAAATATGATTTTATATATTTATTTTCGAATTTACTTAGACTGATTTCCCTAAATGGGCCTTCTGGTCGAAAGAAGGCCCAAGAGGGGGAAAACTCCCTAGGGGAATTCGGTGGGAGCCTTGGGGCTGACCCAGGTGGGCGAAAAGGGGCCCACCATGGGGCCGGCGCACCAAGTGCAGCCGCACCAGGCATGTGGGATAGTCCCACATTGCCTGGTGAGAAGGTTGGCTCCCCCCTGAGAGCCTATATAAGAAGGGGCACGCCTGGCTTTTTAATTCACCAATTAATTCCCCAATTCTCTCTCGATTTCGTGATTCCCTTTATCGGAGTTGCGCCGAGTTGAGAGGGGGATCTCTTCCACCATAGCCCGCTGCCGCGCTGCTGGTGTTCCGTTCCAAGTCTTCCGCTGCTCGTCCTGGACTGGAGCTTCAGAGGCCGTCGTTTCCACCGTACGTGTGTAACGCCCTGCGAGGTGCTGCGCTAGCGGTGCTGGGAGGTCTGCTTCCTCTACACGACCTTGAGGTTGGTTTCGTCGGTCTTCATCGTCAACGTTTGTGAGGGAACGTAATCCCCGCTTTTGGTCTACAAGGGTATGTATTCCGATCTCCGTTGTACTACTATATCTGCATAGAATAGATCTTGGCATGTTTTAAGGATATGGTTGCTAGGGATTTTTTTTGTTTTCTGCACACGATCCCCTTCAGGTATCATCACTACACTTAATCCTTTTGGCATCTATGTTATGGATGTGAGTACTACGATCGAGATTCAACAAGAATAAACCATTACTCTCAGGAGCATCAACATAAAAGATATCATTCATTGAAATAGCACAACTGCCGATACTGATTTAAATGAATAACCGTCTTGTAACAAGCAAGACCCACTGATAATGTTTACACTCAAGGATGGTACAAAGTAACACTTATTTAAAACCAAAACTAATCCCGATGGTAGATGTAGAGGGAGCGTGCCGACAACCACCATGTCGAATCTCGATCCGTTGCCGATGCACATCGTCACCTCATCCTTAGCCAGACGCCTGTTATTCCGCAACTCATCCTGAGAGTTACAAATATGAGCAACAGAACCAGTATCAAATACCCAAGTGTTGCTACGGGCGGATGTAAGGTACACATCTATAACATGTATATCAAATATAGCATGCTCTTTGTTGACTATCTTGCCAGCTTTCTTGTCCTCCAGGTACTTGGGGCAGTTGCGCTTGCAGTGACCATTTCCCTTGCAGTAGAAGCACTCCACGCGAGCTTTGAGACCGGATTTTGGAGTCTAGGGCTTGGAAACCAATTTGCCCTCCCTCCTGGACTTCTAGCTCTTCTTTCCCTTGCCACCAGATTTCTTGAAATCGTCGGTCTTGTTGACAATCAACAGCGTGTGCTCCTTCTTGAATTCCACCTCAGCAGTTTTGAGCATCACGATCACTTCACCCAGGGACTTAGCCATGCCCTGCATGTTCTAGTTCATGACGAAGCCTTTGGGTCAATTGGTTCTGTGCCATGGTTCGATGAGTTTTATCGGTCTGTGCCATACCCGCGTTGTTTCTCTGGTATGTGCCCCGGTTTGCTCTCATATCGCCCAAACGCTCATTTCCCTCTGGTCAACCTACTTTAATCAGTGGGGTCGGCCTGGCGCGGCTCGACCGGAATTTCGTGGGGTCGGCTAGTGGGGTCGTGCCTTTGACCTTAGAGCATGCATGCATGCAAGTGGGGCCAGCGACGGCGGAGAGCATTCATGGAGCCGTACGTGCGCGTCCATGCCATTGCTCGCCGCGCCTTCAATGGCCGTACCTTCAATGGCGTGCCCCCCTGGCCGGCAAAAAGCTACCTCTCCGCCTACACTGCCGGCCCGGATGCGCATCTGCTCCGCCGTCCTTGCGTCTCTCTTGCCTACTCTGTCCCGCTCCAAGCTGAGCAGTCTGGAGCCGACTTAATGTCCGGTCGCCATTACTGCCTTTTAGACCGTGACACCGTCCAGAGACCGCAGATGGCATTAAAAGGAGCCATCTCCTTGCCCGTTGCGCTCACAAATCCCCTCTTCCTCTCCCAGACTCCTTCGCCTAGTCCCTTATCTCTCCATGGATCATGGTGATGGAAGCTCCACTCCCAACTTGAACCGCCGCCACCGCCACGTCTCCTATCCTTGGTTTCTTGAGGCGAGCGAGGGAAGCAGCATGGGGAGTGGGCGTGGGCGTGGGCGTGCGCGTACTCCTCCAAGCTCGAGCAGGTGGCGAGCGAGGGGAGCAGCATGGGACGGGGAGTCTCCAAGTCCAAGGGGCAGGGACATGGCCATTGCGCCCTATCCCATTCCCTTCATCGATCTTTCCCTTTTTTGACGACAAGGACGACCAGGGTATGCACTGGACCATGGCATGGAATGAGGAGGTCATGGAGGTGCTGGACCCGGGTTTGGCCTAGGCCATGGCCGACCAGAAAGCCAAGGACCTTGCCAAGCATTCCGCCGCCGAGTAGTAATGTCTCAAGATCTTCTCGGAGAGCCAGGGGAAGAAGGAGGACATGTGGTCGGCGTCGAACAACAACGCCTCAGAAGAAGTGGATGCCAAGGGCAAGGGCAAGGCCGAGACGGTGGAGGTTTCCGATGACGAGGACGAGTGGTAGTCCATTTTAGTTATTAGTTGCTTATTAAGGGCAATGGCCTTGTGCTTGATGTTTCCAATTGTGTGTGTAAATTCACTTCAGTTTGATAATTTTCAGCCAGTCCACTGTTTTTGGCTTAGAAATGAGGCCGTTTACCCTACCTTTGGAGCTCATTTGAAACACATTTTTCAGCGAGTCCATCATTTTTGCTTAGAAATGAGACCGTTTATCCTACCTTTGGAGCTCATTTGAAACACATTTTTGCGGCGACTCGACCATTTTTCGCTTAGAAATGAGGCCGTTTACCCTACCTTTGGAGCTCATTTGAAACATTTTTCAGCGAGTCCAAGCTCATTTAAAAATTTATATGGATTCAAGCTAGATTTGAGCAAGCTCATCGCTATCCCCATCTGGTTTGCCAAAATACCCATTTGGTTACGACGGGTAACAACCAAAATCCGTATTTGGTGCGCCAAAATACCCATTTGGTCTCAGTGAGGCAAATGGGGGTGGACGAGCCAAAAATCCCCGTTGGGTCCACTCGTCAGCGGGTGTACATCCCTTGTCCTTCGTGCGCATCCAATCAGATCGCAGAACGAGCTTCTCGCGGATCGCCTGCAGATTCCCTCTGGAGGAAATCAGACGGCTGCATATTCCTTCTAGAGGAAATCAGACGGCTGCAGTTTGATCGACATTTGAAATGTGCTTCAAATATTCAAACAAATGTCAAAAAAAGGAAAATCCTGCGCATATAGTCGTATTATGTCATATACTAACGACTCAAGTTGGAAAACATGGTCTACATACATTTAAAAGGAGAAGGGCATGGAGATCATGTGATATTGCATAACTCAAACAATGAGGTCTTAGGTTGGAGAGAAATGGTTTTTGAATTGCAACATAAAATTTTCAAAAACCTCACAAAAAATTTATTTTGGAGTGACTAAGAAGGACCCATGCTTAGTTTTTTATTTTCATGTTTTAAACTTGTTTAAATGTTGGTCAAACTTAGGTTTGACCAAATTTGGAATAACCATAATAAATTTAAAAAATATCGAAAAAATGAAAAACCGACGCACATAGTCTTAATATGTCATATACTAACGACTCATGTTAAAAAACATGGTCTACATACATTCAAATGAGAAGGACGAGGATCTCATGTAATATCGCATATCTCAAATGTGTAAATGAGAATTGCAACATGATAATTTCAAAATACTCACAAAAGTATATTTAGGAGTGACTAAGAATGGTATAGGCCCAGTTTGCGCATAAATGTTACACAAATGTTCGCATGTTTGCGCCCAGAGCACGCCGGGCACGCTCTGAGCGCGTCCAGAATGCGCACTTAAGGTGTTCGACAAAAGTACAATAACAAATATTCAAACGATTCAAGTTGATAAACAAGGTCCACACACGTTCAGATAGCGTAACTACATAGAGCGCGCATTGTGGGTGCAAGTTCACGTCCAGTTCGTGTCTAGATTGCGCTTGCTGTGTTGACACAGATGCACCGATACGTGTCTAGTTCGTGCAACAAATGCTTCTGATACATGTAGATGTCTCACAAAGTCTCGTCTCCAACTGCAGTAAATTTGACCAGAACGACGACACGCATCAACTGTTCGACAGTTGTACTCGACACGTATAGGAGCACCAGATGATGTGGTAAACATTTACACGCATGTCACTGTCGGGTTATGACTCCCAAGAATCGGGGGTAGTCACTTCCTGAAGTGTAGTTCGTGAAGGGGATTGAACGCGGAGGTCTAGCCCCCCGAGTGGCTCCGCGACGTTGCTCGCCGGACCCGAAGAAGACACGCACACGCCAGAGGAAGACACCGGCCCTTACCCAGGTTCACGGCCCTCGTGAGGAGGTAAGACCGCTATTCCTGCTATTCTGTATTAGATGATGGAGTTTACAGTACAGGGGAGTTTGCCGGAGGCCCCCTTGAGGTAGTTCTTGCCTGGGGAGGGAAGTGATGATCTTCTTCCTCCTCGGGCTCAAGGCTATCCTAACAGGAATTGCTAGGGTTTACAAGGGTTGTAGCACGCCAAGAGTCGACCCGTGCTACGATGGATGTCTTGTCCCTTTTATAGGCGCCTCTGCCCTCCTCCTTCGGCTTGGCCTTCAAGGTGGCCCCCACACGGCAGAGGCACGGTGGAGCAGGAGTCCACCGCGGCGTGTTCGTCCATGGACGCGGTCCATGGCTGGTAAAGGTGGGCGCGGTGGCCGACCGGCGGCCGACCGCGCTGTACTGCCTACAGAAAGGGCAGTCTCTGAGGTGGAGCCCATGATGGCGTTCTCCTTTGGAGGGTTGCGCCGTCCACCCGCTTTATCGTCAGAGTAGAAGGTCCTGGCAGCGGCGCAGCAGGCGGAGCCGCTTTATTGACCCCTTTATCACCAAAACGGCAATGGGGGAGCTTGCGTCACCACGTGGGCGTGGCAGAGGCCATGTGCGTCTTGCCGTACTTCCTTGGCTGCAACGCTTCCCTTCAGGCGCGGGGAGGCCTGAGGGGAGATTCCTGCGGGACTCCCCCGAGGCGAGCTGTCGCTTCGGGAGGGTCCCCTGCGGCGAGGGATCCCTTGAGGCCCTCGTTTCCTCTTCAGGCCCTCGAGGGGAATTGCCTCTCGAGGGTCCCGCCAGGCGGTGATGTATGCTCCTTAGTCGTTTCGTCTGTCTGGCCAGCGTGCGAGGCTTGGAGGGAATGGGCTCTCACTGGGCCGACAGTAGCCCCCGGGCCCATGATGGGCACGATTGAGCCCATGGGCTCAGGCGAAGCGTCGTGTGAAGGAGATATGCCCTAGAGGCAATTAATAAAGTGTATTCTTTATCATATCTTGTTTGTTCATAATAGGTTTTTGTGTCATGCTAGAACCATATTAAGCAGAAACATTAATGCGGGTGTGATACGTAAACAACCAGGTCCCTAGTAGCCTCTACTAAGACTAGTTTCGTTGCGTGATTGATGATCGAGGTTTCCCGGTCATGGGGCATGGCGCCGGTCGGCAATGAGAGTCATATCGCTAGAGAGCGATGTGATGGACATACCCAGATTTGGAGAACGTAGTCGTTACGCCTTTGACCGTGAGATCAGCTCTTATTGATATTCCCGGAAGATACTTTGATTGCACCAAACGTCGTATCTTATTTAGTATGACAATAACGGTGATACTTTTGGGTATCGGAAAGGAGTAGTTGAGACGAGAGGTCAAGAGCGGGATTTGCCAGTCCGCATAGCAGGATAGATACTCTCAGGCCCACTAGGTGAGATTATGTCTAATGAGCTTGCAAGCATGTGACTAGGTCACGGAGACATGAAATCATAGACGAGTAGAAGATAGCGTTGTCGGTAACGAGGTCGGGATTAGGTATGGAGATATCTATGGAACAACGCTCGGACGTGCTAAGTATCGCTATGGCAAAAGGTCTAAGACTTTACATTCAGGTTTGATAGATGAAAGTCATTCGTTATATCTCAGGGATTAATTCATGGGGTCCAGGCCTACGAGTTAGTCGTTGATCATTGAGGAGTCTTGATCATACCTGATATTATATCGAACCGCTAGGGTAACACACTTAAGGGGTTTCGACAAGACAACCGGAAAGGAAGGAGATCACCGGGAGCGTCCCGGGAGGGGTCCGATGGAGATCGGGCAGCGCCGAAAGAGTTTTCGGAGCTAGGAAAAATTATATATATTATGTTTGATATTAATTAGTGTTATTAATATGCAAATATGATTTTATATATTTATTTTCGAATTTATTAAGGCAGATTTCCCTAAATGGGCCTTCCGGACGAAAGAAGGCCCAAGAGGGGGGGGACCCCCTTGGGAATTCGGTGGGGCTTGGAGGCCGGCCTAGGTGGGCCAGATGGGGCCCACCAGGGGGCCGGCGCACCTCCTTGGCCGAACCAGGCTGTGTGGGATAGTCCCACATTACCTGGCTGGCAAGGTAGGCTCCCCCTGGGAGCCTATATAAGAAGGGGCACCCCCAGCCTTTTAATTCACCAATTAATTCCCGATTTCTCTCTCGATCTCAAGGTTCCCAAGTTGGAGCCGCGCCGAGCTGAGGAAGAGGGGATCTCCTCCACCATAGCCCGCTGCCGCGCTGCTGGTGTTCCGGTCCAAGTCTTCCGCTGCTCGTCCTGGACTGGAGCTTCGGAGGCCGTCGTTTCCACCGTACGTGTGCGACTCCCTGCGAGGTGCTGCGCTAGCGGTACTCGGCTGCTTCCTCTACACGACCTTGAGGTCGGCTTCGTCGGTCTGCATCGACAACGTTTGTGCGGGAACGTAATCCCCGCTCTCGGTCTACAAGGGTACGTATTCCGATCTCCGTTCGTACTACTATATCTGCATAGAACAGATCTTGGCATGCTTTTAGGATATTGTCGGTAGGAATTTTTTTGTTTTCTGCACACGATCCCCTTCAGTGGTATCAGAGCCGATCTATCGTAGATATAGCTGTACGCTGTTAGAACCCGTGCTCTGCACGGGGGCACCGTTCCTGTTATTTGCTACCCTCTAGCGTGCACTTGTGTATTCCAGCGGCACTGAGTTGATGAAGCGGCCCGGACCGAATTTACGCGTACGCTTACGCGAGACTGGTTCCACTACTGACATACGGCTTGTACCGTATATGTGGCTGGCGGGTGACAGTTTCTCTCTCTTTAGTTGGTCTTCGCATTTTCAATGGAGGGCCCGAAAGGGATGCTTAAACATGCAATTATTGGATCGTTGTTGTGGTCATAAGATTCGTAGGTATGAAGCGGTTCTATTTACGAAAGCCCCAAGCCACGTAAAATATGCAAAAGATAAAGTAGAAGCGTCTAACTTTATTTTGCAGGGGCTATGTGATATGGTCAAGGTAGGTTTATTAAATTGTTTATAAACTGCGGGCGCCAAGAAGACCATGGCGCAATGGACTATATCACATTGCATTACATTTGATGTTTTGTGTGCATCTTATTTTGTGTGATTGTGTGTATAGTATACATTAGTTACACGGCGGTAGCTGAATAAGATGATCCCTTCAAAATACCACTAGTGTTCTCCCTCCAACGCGCACCACCAAGAAAGTTCTACGTTATGAGGCAGGCCGTGATGATCGGGTGTCATGCATCTCGTCGTTTGCATACAATGGGTGTAAGCCATGTTGCACAAGCGTCAGCGTGGAGGTTTTTGGTGGCGAGCCTAGCATACTCAGAGGTATGGCCTCGGAACAGGAAGACCGAAAGGTCGAGCACGAGTCACAAAATTGGTGTGGCGGATGATTTTGTCTACTCTTGAAGTTGTGCCGCCGGCTTTGATGATGAGGGGTGGTGCAATGGATGGGGGTCGTGTAATCGCTTAAACGACCAGGAGGGATGTTCGTTTGAGTGGGAGTTATGTTAGTTATTTTCTAAAATACTATAACTCAAAATTATTATGAACAAAGTCTTATGTTGTTGCAAATTCCATTGTAGATGTCTCACCCCTCCTTTAACCTGAACCTGTTCATTGAGAAAGAGAAGCTTAAGACCGATGGGTCTAACTTCGTGTCCTGGTTCCGCGATCTGAAGTCCATACTTGAAACCCACAAGGTGGCCTACATCCTTGATGCCCCTTTAGGTGATCTTCCAAGCACCGCCCTGGAAATCGAAAGGATTGTCCATGGGGTAAAGGCGGAGATTTCTTCTTATGTCTAGAGTGGCATGCTCTTTGCCATGGAGGCTGTCCTGCCAAACTGCTTCATGAACAAGGGTGCTTATGATATAATCACTGAACTCATGGTTGTTTTTCTACGACAAGTCAATGCTGAGAGGTACGAGGCATCTGTGCTTTTCTTCTCAGCCCAGATGGAAGAGCACGACAATATCAGTGAGCACTTGGCCGAGTTGTTTGGCTGCGCTCGACTTCTGAGTGATCTGGGAAGTGTGATCCTAGAGGAGGTGGTTATTGATAGGGCGCTGATTTCTCTGCCCCCTAGCAATAAGAACGCCATCGTGGACTACGGCATGAAAGGGACGTCAAAACCCCTGTCGGAAATCCTGAAGATGCTAGAAGTGGCCGAATTAGAAATCAAGATGAAGAAGATGGTGGTGACCATCGGATCACCTGAGCGCAACTGCCCCAAGTATCTGGTGGGTAAGAAGTCTGGCAAGACGGTCGACAAAGAGCAAGGTATATTTGATATACATGTTATAGATGTGTACCTTACATCCGCTCGGAGCAATACGTGGGTATTTGATACTGGTTCTGTTGCTCATATATGTAACTCTCAGGAGGAGTTACGGAATAGAAGGCGGCTGGCGAAGGATGAGGTGACGATGCGCGTCGGCAACAGATCGAGAGTCGACGTGGTGGCTGTCGGCACGCTCCCTCTGCATCTACCATCGGGATTAGTTTTGGTTTTAAATAAATGTTATTTTGTGCCATCCTTGAGTGTAAACATTATAAGTGGGTCTTGTCTGTTACAAGACGGTTATTCATTTAAATCAGTGTCAAGCAATTGTGCTATTTATATGAATGATATCTTTTATGTTGATGCTCCCGAGAATAACGGTTTATTCTTGTTGAATCTCGATCGTAGTACTCACATCCATAACATAGAAGCCAAACGAATTAAGTGTAGTGACGATACCGCCATGTTTTTGTGGCATTGCCGTCTTGGTCATATTGGTATAAAGCGCATGAAGCGACTCCACTCCGATGGACTCTTGGACTCGTTGGATTTCGGATCCCTCGATACATGCGAACCATGCCTCTTGGGCAAAATGACCAGGACACCGTTCAAAGGTTTCGTTGAACGGGCGTCGGATTTGTTGGGGATCATACATACAGATGTGTGTGGACCGATGAGCGTTTCGACACGCAATGGTTATCGTTACTTCGTCACCTTCACTGATGACTTGAGTAGATACGGTTATATCTATTTGATGAAACACAAGTCTGAAACGTTTGAAAAGTTCAAAGAATTCCAGAGTGAAGTTGAGAATCAACTTAATAGGAAAATCAAGCATCTCCGGTCCGATCGCGGTGGAGAGTACTTGAGTTTTGAGTTTGGCACACATCTGAAGAGTTGTGGTATAGTGCCCCAACTTACGCCCGCCGGAACGCCGCAGCATAACAGTGTGTCCGAGCGACGTAATCGTACTCTACTGGATAGTGTTCGATCTATGATGTCTCTTACCGATTTGCAAGTGTCCTTCTGGGGTTATGCGTTAGAAACAGCCGCATTCATTTTAAATAGGGCTCCGTCCAAGTCCGTTGAAACGACGCCGTATGAATTATGGTATGGCCAAAAGCCTAAGTTATCGTTTCTGAAGGTTTGGGGTTGTGAGGCGTACGTTAAGAAACTACAGCCCGACAAACTCGAACCGAAGTCGGAGAAAGTCGTCTTTGTAGGATATCCGCGGGAAACCGTTGGGTACACCTTCTACAACCAAGCTGAGGGCAAAACTTTTGTCGCGAAGACCGGTACCTTTCTAGAGAAGGAGTTTCTCGCGAAAGGAGTAAGTGGGAGGAAGGTAGACCTCGATGAAATCGTTGATCCTGAACTCGAGATTCCGAGTGGCGCAACGGAAGCAATTCCGGAAACGTCCTCCGTGGAAGGAGTGGGAGAAACCGTCGAGGAAGATGTTCTACCTCGTAGGTCTGGTAGATCTCGGATCGCACCAGAATGGTATGGCAACATGGTTTGCACCGTCATGCTAGTCGAGCAAGACGAACCTACGAACTACAAGGAGGCGATGGAGAGTCTAGAGTCCGAGAAATGGCTTGAAGCCATGAAATCCGAAATAGGATCCATGTATGATAACAAAGTGTGGACTTTGGTGGATATTCCCGAAGGGCGCAAGGCCGTCGAGAATAAGTGGATCTTTAAGAAGAAGACTGATGCTGATGGTAATGTGACCGTCTATAAAGCTCGGCTTGTCGCAAAGGGTTTCCGACAAGTTCATGGAATTGACTACGATGAAACTTTTTCACCGGTAGCAATGCTTAAGTCTATTCGGATTTTGTTAGCGGTAGCTTCCTACTATGATTATGAAATCTGGCAGATGGACGTCAAAACGACCTTCCTGAATGGAAACATTGAGGAAGAGTTGTACATGGTACAGCCGGAAGGTTTTGTCGATCCAGGAAATGCTAACAAGGTGTGCAAGCTTCAGCGATCCATCTATGGATTGAAGCAGGCATCTCGGAGCTGGAATCTTCGCTTTGATGAGGTAATCAAAGGTTTTGGATTTATCTAGAATGTGGAAGAGACCTGTATTTACAAGAAAATGAGTGGGAGCTCGGTTGTGTTCTTAGCACTGTATGTTGACGACATATTGCTAATAGGGAATGATGTGGAACTTCTGAATAGCGTGAAGGAATATTTAAACAGTAAGTTTTCCATGAAGGACTAAGGAGAAGCGGCGTACGTTTTAGGCATAAAAATCTATCGTGATAGATCAAGGCGCATATTAGCACTAAGTCAGAGTACTTATCTTGATAAAATACTGAAGCGTTTTCATATGGAGAAGGCAAAGAAGGGTTCTCTGCCGGTTATCAAGAATAAGATATTGCGTAAGGCGCAGTGTCCGGTGACGGAACTGGGTAAGGCCGAAATGACGAAACATCCTTATGCTTCAGCCATAGGATCGATCATGTATGCAATGTTGAGTACTAGACCGGATGTGGCATTAGCTCTAAGTTTGACAAGCCGGTTCCAGAGTAATCCTGGAATGCCGCATTGGGTAGCTGTTAAGAGCATTCTTAAGTATCTCAATAAGACAAAGGAAATGTTCCTTGTGTATGGTGGCTGCGATGAAGAACTTGGCGTAACGGGTTACGTAGACGCAAGTTTCTGCTCAGACCCCGATGACTGTTAGTCACAGACAGGTTACGTGTTCAAGGTGAATGGAGGCGCCGTGTGCTGGAGAGGTGGGAAGCAACCCATAGTCGCACAATCTACAATGGAGTCAGAGTACATTGGTGCCTGCGAGGCCGCGAATGAAGCTGTGTGGCTGAGGAAGTTCGTCATCGAACTTGGAGTGTTCCCGAGCGTGCAAGACCCCGTGATCCTCTTCTGCGACAATACGGGTGCCATTGCAAACGCCAAGGAGCCAAGGTCTCACTCCACCGCCAAACACATTCTCCGACGCTTCCATGTGATACGTCAGTACGTACAAGGAGGCGATGTGAAGATTTGCAAAGTGCATACGGATCTGAATGTGGCAGATCCGCTGACGAAGCCTCTCCCGCTTGATAAGCATGAACAGCACCAGTTAGCTATGGGTGTTAAGCTTTTACCAAGTTGTAATCTAGATTAAGTTGTACTCTAGTGCAAGTGGGAGACTGAAGGAGATATGCCCTAGAGGCAATTAATCAAGTGTATTCTTTGTCATATCTCGTTTGTTCATAATAGGTTTTTGTGTCATGCTAGAACCGTATTAAGCGGAAACATTAATGCGGGTGTGATACGTAAACAACCAGGTCCCTAGTAGCCTCTACTAAGACTAGTTTCGTTGCGCGATTGATGATCGAGGTTTCCCGGTCATGGGGCATGGCGCCGGTCGGCAATGAGAGTCATATCGCTCTGGACATACCCAGATTTAGAGAACATAGTCTTTACGCCTTTGACCGTGAGATCAACTCTTATTGATATTCCCGGAAGATACTTTGATTGCACCAAACGTCGTATCTTATTTAGTATGACAATAACGGTGATACTTTTGGGTATCGGAAAGGAGTAGTTGAGACGAGATTACAAGAGCGGGATTTGCCAGTCCGCATAGCAGGATAGATACTCTCGGGCCCACTCGCTGAGATCATGTCTAATGAACTTGCAAGCATGTGACTAGGTCACGGAGACATGAGATCATGAACGAGTAGAAGATAGCATCGTCGGTAACGAGGTCGGGATTAGGTATGGAGATATCTATGGAACGACGCTCGGACGTGCTAAGTATCGCTATGGCAAAAGGTCTAAGACTTTACGTTCAGGTTTGATAGATGAAAGTCATTCGTTATATCTCAGGGATTAATTCATGGGGTCCAGGCCTACGAGTTAGTCGTTGATCATTGAGGATTCTTGATCATACCTGATATTATATCGAACCGCTAGGGTAACACACTTAAGGGGTTTCGACAAGACAACCGGAAAGAAAGGAGATCACCGGGAGCGTCCCGGGAGGGGTCCGATGGAGATCGGGCAGCGCCGAAAGAGTTTTCGGAGCTAGGAAAAATTATATATATTATGTTTGATATTAATTGGTGTTATTAATATGCAAATATGATTTTATATATTTATTTTCGAATTTATTAAGGCAGATTTCCCTAAATGGGCCTTCCGGACGAAAGAAGGCCCAAGAGGGGGGGGGGGGGGAACCCCTTGGGAATTCGGTGGGGCTTGGAGGCCGGCCTAGGTGGGCCAGATGGGGCCCACCAAGGGGCCGGCGCACCTCCTTGGCCGAACCAGGCTGTGTGGGATAGTCCCACATTGCCTGGCTGGCAAGGTAGGCTCCCCCTGGGAGCCTATATAAGAAGGGGCACCCCCAGCCTTTTAATTCACCAATTAATTCCCGATTTCTCTCTCGATCTCGTGGTTCCCAAGTTGGAGCCGCGTCGAGCTGAGGAAGAGGGGATCTCCTCCACCATAGCCCGCTGCCGCGCTGCTGGTGTTCCGGTCCAAGTCTTCCGCTGCTCGTCCTGGACTGGAGCTTCGGAGGCCGTCGTTTCCACCGTACGTGTGCGACTCCCTGCGAGGTGCTGCGCTAGCGGTACTCGGAGGCCTGCTTCCTCTACACGACCTTGAGGTCGGCTTCGTCGGTCTGCATCGACAACGTTTGTGCGGGAACGTAATCCCCGCTTTCGGTCTACAAGGGTACGTATTCCGATCTCCGTTCGTACTACTATATCTGCATAGAATAGATCTTGGCATGCTTTTAGGATATCGTCGGTAGGAAATTTTTTGTTTTCTGCACACAATCCCCTTCATCGTGGGCCCTTAGTGCCCAGCCGGCCCGAGCCACGCGACACTTGGAAGAATAACGGTCTCGCACGATCCGGGGCGCGAGTCGTGGGGGGGGGGGGGTCCCACCACGTCCCGGTAACTGCTCCTCGAGGTGACATAAAGCCCGAGCGAGGCGGCAGGGAGCCGTTACCGTTTCCAATTCTTCTCGCAGAAATTTCCTCTCTACAGAGCTCTCCGCCTCCGCTCTCTCCTGCGAATATCTGTTCTCCAACTCCTCCAAGCTTCCGCTCCCGCGACGATGAGCCCACTCATGTCGTGGTGGTGTCACGGCAGATGCCATAGGATGGCTAATTTGTGGGGCCGATGGACGTTGGTGGATCCGGGGAGGGATAGCGAGCTAAAGAGCTCACACGGGGGAGGATCCCGGTAAAACCGAGATCTCCCAGGAACAAGAAACAAGATCAAAGCACGAAGGGGAAGATCTAACAAACAAGAACAAATGCTCGAAGGCACACAACACACGCACGATATACCCAGGTTCAGGGCCCTCGTGAGGAGGTAACACCCCTACTCCTGCCTTTCCTCTCTATATATTTGTGGTACAAGAGCTACAACTTGCTACAAGATCTCTCAAAGGGAGAAGTACAAAGAACTAGATGAACTCAAGGTGAGAAGGAGTAACTGCACTAAGAGTAAATGCGACTATAGCTTTGGCTCTCCAGTTGGTCTCTTGCTCTCAGGAGCAGTTATGGCGCCTTTTATAGAGTTCCGGCCAGGAGGGCCGGAAACCCTAAATCGGCTTGACCCCACCGGGCAGACCTAGCCGGCATGCCGTCACCGGCTAGTGCGACCTATTCGCCGGGCTATCCGGCGTAGCCCCTTCGTCATCATCTCGTTAAGGACGGCAGGCGCCGTCCTGCATTATCATTGTCCCCCTGTCAGAGACAAGACATGTCTTTGCCCATCCCGGATAGCCTTTTCCGGATTGCCGGGCTAGGCATGTCAGGTCTTGTCGTACCACGATCGTACCGGGTGACGCGCTCCCGTGTCAGGCGGGAGGTGACCATGCTTCCGTGTCAGGCGGGAGGTGACCATTCTTCCGTGTCAGGCGGAATGGTACTTCCCCCCGCAATAGATGGCAAATCCTGCTACGGACCGTTGACGGCCTGCCGGGAGTCCTCACGCCGGCTACCTCCTCGCTTGCCATAGTGAACCTCTTCTGCATAAGGCCAAGACCGAGATATATACTCCGGTTAGTACTTACCCGGACTACCTATCCGGTAAAGCCGAGTACACCTTCCTCCGGGAGTCTCCTCGGAGTCCTAGATCCGGGATCCTTCCCGGAGGCGTTCGAGCTCGCCTCAGGATGAGTATCTCTAGGCCTAGCCTCCCGAAGATGTCTTAGCCTACCAGCAAAGACATCTTCGAGAAGCTAGTTCTTAGAGGAACCACCCGCTCATGTTTGTGCTGCGATTATGAGGGCCGGGGGTGTCTATTTATAGCTGCGAGACCTGACCCTTGCGCCTGCCAGGAGGCACTTTGTGCTCTACCAGCGCTCAGGGGTCAATGTGCCCTTTCAGTACAGCAAGAGGTGTCCCTTGCTCTCGCCAAAGGTCGGGTACTGTTGACACCTTGCTGAGTTATACCGGGATCTGCCCCTACCCGGGGGGCAGCCCCCCGACAACTCAAGAGCAAGGGCAAGGCTTCCGCGGGGTCTTCCTCCCAGGAAGAGGCCAATGAGACCGTCATGGGCGCGGCGCTGCTGGGCGTGCACGTCAACGAGAAGGCGCTCGCCAAGGTCCGGTACCTGGTGGCGGACCGGACGAACGAGCACGGTGCCACTGCCCTGAAGCCCGCGGCGCACTGGAAGCGCCCGCGCGGGTTCTTCCAAGTCTTCCAACATTGCCTGGCTGCGGGACTGGTGCCGCCCTTCTCGCCGTTCCTGGAGGCGGTGCTGGCGTTCTATCAGGTGCAGCTGCTGCACCTGCACCCCAACTCCATCCTCATCCTCGCCGTCTTCGCCTACCTTTGCGAGGCGTACCTGGGCCTGGAGCCCACGGTGGGCCTGTTCCGGTACTTCTACGCACTCCGGAACACGACGAAGAACGAGCGCTCTGGGTGCGTCTCGTTCCGCATCGTCGACGGCATGGGGAGCGTCTACATCCCCATGTCCTGGAGCGAGGGCAAGGCCATCACTTCGGTGACGAAGAAGGTGGACAACTTCCGCCAGAAGTGGTTCTTTGTTGGGGTGGAGCGTCCCTGCGCCTTCCTCGAGGTCCCCGATGAGCCCCCGGTGAAGAATTCCCATTGGGGCAAGGCCACCTTCGACGGCGCCAGGAACGTGAACTTGATGGGGCGCCTGAGCTTCCTCCGCGAGGAGGGCCTCACGGGGCAGATGATCGTCGCGGACTTCGTGACGCGCCACATTGCGCCCCTCCAGGCACATTCGGTCCCTATGTGGATGTACTCGGGGCCGAAGGACAAGATGCGGCTTCACGTCGAGGACAACGACAAGGGCGTCGTCGACAACATCCTTTCCGCGCTCTTCGTCAACCCATTGATGCTTCCTGTGGATGAGATCCCTGCGGCACTCCGGCCCCTTCACCAATACAATCTAACGGAGCGCATGGCCCTCCTAGAGGGGGTGCCTCCGTTTACTCCGACAGGCCTGTCGGACCTTGAGGCGCCGATGCCGGTCGCGCGGGAAGCGGAGGGGGCCGATTCTCCCTCGGCTTCAGGAGCTGGCCCAGGTGAGGAGGAGACCGCGGCCGGGGAGGTTTCTTCCTCAAGGGCTGGACCCTTTACTGACGATATTTGCGATATCTCGTCAGGCGATGAAGACGCCTTCGTGGTGGCGCCCTCGCGCCTCGTGGAGGAAGAGGCTGAGGAAGAGGAGGCCTCAGCCGCGGAGGACTCTCCGGGAAGGCGCGGGCCTCGCACAAAAGCCACCGTGGACCACTCGGGGACGAGGCCGTCTGACGTCCCCTCCAAGAGGAAAGCGGAGGCGCCACCTGCGAGGCCTGCTTCCAAGCCCTTCCCCTCATGGCCCTCGCCAGGCCTGGCGTGGGTCGACGCTGGCGCCCCCCTTTCAGGGTTAGTGCTCACAATCTTGGATTATTCGTCTTTTAGCTTTCTCTTTCGCTTTACTTTTTCCTCAAGTCTTTTCTTGGCCTCTTGCCAGTGACCTTGTACCTGCGAAGCGTCGCCGGCTTCGCAAGGCATCTGAGGTGAAGGGCGCCACGGCAGGGACCGCGGCTGATGAGGCCGCGAGGCCTGCGGAGACGGCCTCCACGAGCCCCCTTGAGGGGGCGCCTCAAGCGGAGGCGGCTGTGCCCCAGGCGGGGGCAGCAGGGCCTCAGGTGGAGGAGGGCATGGCACGCCCAGAGGCTCCTGCACCGCCCCCCCGAGCCTCTGGTGGTGGAAGGCTCGGAGGAGACAATTTCCGCACCGCCTCGCGCTCCTTCTCCTCCTCGCGCGGCTACGTCTCCGCGCGAGGTCACTCCACCACGCGAACCAACGCTGCCGCGCGCGCCTACCCCACCACCTGCGGCCACTGATCCCGTGCAGCCTGCAAGGGAAGCACACGAGGCAGCAGCAGGCACAGGCGGTGCTGCTGGGGGAGAAGCTTCCTCGCCTCCTCGTCAAGATGTGACCGAGGAACGCCCCGCAGCTGCAGGGCCGGAAGAGGATACCGGCGCGGGCGCAAGCGAAGTCAGGCTAGCGCCAAGCTTTCCCCTAGGCCGGGCCCGCGAGACCCGATGCTGGGGCCGGGCCCTCCACTAGCCAAGAGTTGGTCCTCCGCGGCTGGGACTGGAGCGCGGGGCGCCGCGAGGTCACCTTCGGCCTCGTGAGGGAATCCTTGGAGGGCTTGGAGGCCCACCTCTCCCTCGGAGACATATGGCTCGCTCAGCGGCAGCCGGCAGTAGGAGCTAGCGAAGTCATGGTCATCCTTCCACGCGGCGGTCGAAGCGCGCCGATTGGAGGATGCGGCGCTGCAAGCCGCGCGTGAGGAGGCCGCCCGCTTTGCCAAGGAGGTCCGCGAGGGGGCCATTCGCAACCCCGCGGAGCTCCTTGCGCCCCTCCAAGAGGAACGTGACGCCGCAGAGGAGCTCCTGCGACAGGCCAAGACTGAGCGCGAGGCAATGGAGGGCTCATTGGCGCAGAAGCGCCGCGAGTTGGGCCAGCTGGAGACCCAGCTGCTCTCCGCCCACCAGGCCACGCAGGTCGCTCTGGAGGAAGACCGCAACGGTTTTTCCGAGCGGGAGCGGCAGCTGGCCCTCAAGGAGAAGGAGTTGCAACAGCGCGAGGAGCAGCGCCTTCAGGCGGAGAAGGACCTGGTCGCCCAACGCGAGGCCCTTAAGGAGCGCGAGGGAGACCTGGCCAAGGCGATCGTGAAGTGCGACGAAAACGTCGCTGCCCAGAAGATAGCTTACGAGCGCTTCGAGCGGCGTTTCACCGAGAAGAAGAAGGAGGCCGATGACGCCCTCGTGGAGCGCGAGAAGCAATTCCGCAAGTCCACTTCTCAGAAGTACCGTGACCTGGCCCAGGCGCAGGAGGACCGCTTCAAGGCCAAGCACGCCGCGGATGCTCGGCGGATCGCCGAGCTCGAGAGAGCCAACTCCCAGCTGGAGGCTCGCCTCAAGCACGCCAAGGACGGCCGTCGCCGAGCGGAGGAGGCTCGCACCGAGGCAGTCCACAACCTCAACTCCTTGGCCAAGGACGTGAAGGAGCAAGTGGCCCCGGCGATGCAGCGGGCGGCGGAGGCCTCAGACTCTGCCACTGCGGCTCGCGCGCTCTCGAAGCAGCGCGAGCGCATGTTTGAGGCGTTGGTCGCCCGTGGCAACGAGCTCGCCGTGCAGCTCGGCGCAGACGCTCCGCACACCGACGTTCGAGGCCGCGGCGATGCTGCCATGTACCTGTTCTACTTCGACCAGCTCTTCGAGGCGCTCGAGGGTCCCATCGCCGAACTTCGCGAGATGATCGAAGACGAGAGCCGGCAGCTCCTGGGGGTGGTTGTTGATCGTATCTTCACCAACCTCAAGCTCCTCACGCCAGGCTTCGACCTTTCCTCCGTCACAGAAGCTGCCCAAGGCGAGGACGCGCAGCGGGTCTCCAGTTCCCTCCGTGAGCAAGTTGACGCCTTCTGTAACCGCTTCAGGCTCGCGGAGGCGGTGGCTGAAGACAGCGAGGAGGAGGCCTGCTCTGCCGATGCTGAGGTGGGTACCGCGGAGGAGGTCCAAGGCGGCGCTGCTTCCCCCTGAGCCTTTCGTTATTGCGCCTGTGAGCGTTTGTATCTGAAACAGCTGCGTTTTTAGATTTCTTAAGACCTTTGGCCTGTAATATACTCTTTAATGCTGTTTAATTCGAGCTTGTCTGCCCCCCGTGAGGTCTCTTTGGACTCATCTTCATGTCTATTTGTTCTCTGCGTCGGTAGGTCCCATCTCTTCGTGCCATGACTCCGCCACTTCGGTATGCAGGAGCAATGACTCCGCAAGGCCGGGGGGAGTTTAGGCCTAGGAGAGGTAAGAGCCCTGAGTCGCGATGCTCAAGTGCCCCCCTTAGACGTGCGAGTAGTACATGAAGCGTAAGGGAAAGGCGAAGTCGCTTGAGGGGGAAACGTGCGCTAGGGGGAGAAAACGCTCTTAAGGCGTGGGTGTGAGACTTAGCTTCTCGAGGTTTCCACCCTGCAGAGGCTTTTCGCCTGGCGAGGTTGCCCACTTGAGGGGTCACTCCTGGATGCCTCTTCAGGCTTGTGGGGGGATTTTTCCCTGCAGATGTTAGAGGGGCGAACCCAAACGCTGGAACACGGTTCAAAGGACTCGTGCACGCTTATAGGTCCCCTCAGGCGTTCCTTGCGAGGAGAGTAAGTACCAAGGTCCTCTGTAGAGATGGCGTGTTTGTGGGATCTTGCCCTCCAGCCAGAGCTTGGACTCTTGGATTTTGCAGTGCTGCTGGTGTGTCATTTGAGGCACTGGCACCGTACTCAGCCCGCGCTCGCGAGGTACGCATGTGGAGAGATGTAAGCGCACACTTCAAGAGAGTAATGCAAAAATAAAACTCACCAAATGCATTTTAAAGCGGCGTCGAAGCGCTAAGCTCACTTGGGAACGAAATTGAGTTATTATGCTTGGGGTTGCCAAGTTAATATTTTGACCATGTCGAGGGATGGGGACCACCCATTAGTGGCAGAGACTCTCAACGGCCTGAGGTGGCTCGTTAAAAGGAGAGCTCGGAGGGTTTGCCCTCGAGAGAAGCCTTTGGAGCTTGGAGGTTTAAGCCGTGAACTTCTAACCTCTAGAGACAAAGACGCTTGGAGGTTGAGCCGTAGGCTGCCTCTTCCACTAGGAGTCTCGACGTGACAATGATCACGGGCGTGGCAATGACCACGGTTGCATTTGTTCCCTTAGGAGACAAAGCATGATTTGGAGGTTTAAGCCGTGAGCATTTTAACCTCTAGAGACAAAAATGCTTGGAGGTTGAGCCGTAGGCTGCCTCTTCCGCTTGAAGTCTCTACGTGACAATGATCACGAGCGTGACAATGATCATGTTTTGCGTTTGTTCCCTTAGGAGACAAAGCATGTTTTGGAGGTTTAAGCCGTGAGCATTTTAACCTCAAGCGACAAAAATGCTTGGAGGTTGAGCCGTAGGCTGCCTCTTCCGCTAGGAGTCTCGACGTGACAATGATCACGGGCGTGACAATGATCACCTTTTGCGTTTGTTCCCTTAGGAGACAAAGCATGTTTTGGAGGTTTAAGCCGTGAGCATTTTAACCTCTAGAGACAAAAATGCTTGGAGGTTGAGCCGTAGGCTGCCTCTTCCGCTAGCAGTGTCGACGTGACGATGATCACGGGCGTGATAATGATAAGGTTTTGCGTTTGTTCCCTTAGGAGACAAAGCATGTTTTGGAGGTTTAAGCCGTGAGCATTTTAACCTCTTGAGACAAAAATGCTTAGAGGTTGAGCCGTGGGCTGCCTCTTTTGCTAAATGCCTTGACGTGACAATGATCACGGGTAGAACTTGCGTAGGTGCATGATGTTCCATGGATTCTTGACGGGGACGCCGTCTTGCGTCTCGAGGCGAGCCGCGCCAAGCCTGACGATGTGGGTGACCCTGTTGGGACCTTCCCACATCGGGGACAGCTTGTGGAGGCCTTCCCTGGAGAGGATTCGCCTGAGGACGAGATCACCTGCCTCCAGGGTGCGCGAGCGCACGTTGCGGCTGTGGTAGCGTCTCAGGTCCTGCTGGTATTTGGCCGCCCAGAGGGCGGCGCGGCGTCGTAGCCCTTCAAGGAGCAGCAGGTCGTCATTGTGGATGTCCTCTTGCTGGTCCTCGTTAAAGGCAAGGACCCGCGGGGATCCATGCTTTATTTCTGTTGGGAGGACTGCTTCGGCTCCATAGACGAGTGCGAACGGTGTTTCCCCAGTGGGCTTGGGTGGCGTGGTACGGATGGACCAGAGCACTGAGGGGAGCTCGTTGATCCAGCCCTTGCCGTGGCCCTTGAGGATATCGAAGGTCATGGTCTTTAGGCCTTTGAGGACCTCTGCGTTTGCGCGCTCAGCCTGTACGTTGCTTTGCGGATGGGCGACTGAGGCGAAGCAGAGCTTGCTGCCCATTCTTTCACAGTAGGCTCTGAAGATGCCACTGGTGAATTGGGAGCCATTGTCGGTGATGATGCGGTTAGGCACTCCGAAGCGGCAGACCAGGCCCCTGATGAATTTCACCGCCGCGCCTGCTGTGATTGTGCGTGTCGCCTCCACTTCAGGCCATTTTGTGAACTTTTCAATGGCCACGAAGAGGTAGCGATATCCACCTTGCGCCGTTGGGAAATGTCCCAGGATGTCCAGCCCCCAGACCGCAAACGGCCACGAGAGCGGAATGGTCTATAGTCCCAGCGCTGGTTGGTGGATTTGCTTGGCGTAGAATTGGCAGGCTTCACATGTTTGAATGATGTCCATGAAGGGGTTACGGTGCAGAAAACAATAATTTTTCTAGCGAACGAAACCCTAACTAGCCAGGATCTATCTATCTAGTACACGTGATAACGGTGGCGGAACGGGTTACATTACCTCCATGTAGACCGATAGCGGGGATTACGCTCCCGCACAAGCGTTGACGATGAAGTCGTACGTAGCCGACCTCGAGGTCGCGGAGAACTTGCCGCGATGACGAAGACGATGACGCCGGGGTGTCGACGATGATCTGCGTCGACGGGCGTCGGGCGGAAGAAGGCGGGGCGCCAGCACCAGGGGTGGTGCGCCGGCGGCATAGGGGGAGGCGGCGCGGCGGCTGCAGGGGGGAAGACGACGTCGCCCAGGCTCCTCAAAAGAGTTACCTCCGAGCACTCACAAACATACGGTGCTTAGCGACAACCCCCGGTCATTCAGATCCAGCTGAAATCGCAGGGGTAGATCTTATCTGGAATCCCGCAGGGCAACGGTGCCCAGCGGTATAGCTTAGGTGGAGAGAGGGGGCAAAACGGGCGGAGAAACAGCTCGGCCGGCCTGCAATACAATTAATTGTATTTTCCAATGAATTAATCCAATTAATATGCCTTGCTATATAAAGGGGGAAGGGGGTGTGCAAACCCCTTGGCTCCCCCATGTGGGACTAAAGGAGGAGAGGGGGGGGGGGGGGGGGGGGGGAGGCCGGCGCACCCTCCTAGTCCAACTCGGACTAGGGGCCCAAGCCCCCCTTTCCTTGCTTGGTGCGGCTCCCCCTTTTTGGGCCCTCTTAGGGCCCATGTAGGTGGGAGCCCCCTTTTTCCTTTATTTAATTAATATTAAATTAATATAAAAATCCCATTAATTCATAATTAATATATTTATATATAATTCAATATCCCGTGACTTCGAAACAATTTCGGAACCACCCGAACAACTTTCGGACATCCCTGGAACCATTCCAGACCTACCCGGAACTCCTTCCGGACCACCGGAACTCTTTCCGGATCATTTCTCTCTCTCCAACAAACACCTATATTATTTCAGAACTTATCTCCTAGTGTCGCTAAGACCTTAAGTTTGTTACGCTACGGTTCGAGAACACTCCATACATGGTTGAGACACTCCGCTCACCAATGACCGTCAGGGATACCTGGATGTATATGACGGCCCCTGTGCATTCTACGAATATCGTCGTTGAACCATAAATATGATATTCATTCCCTTTGTCTCTGCGATACTACCTTGTCCGAGATATGATCGTAGACACGCCGATGTCTTTGTTGTATCTCGTTACCGACAAAGGTTATTAACTCGTCTGCGGTATTACATCTCCATGACCTAGTCATAAGCTGCGCAGCTATATAGATGCAATATCACCGAGTGGGCCAAGAGTATCTTTCCATTACAAGAATGGGCAAATCCCGCTCTTGATCCTTACGTCTCGATGCTCTTTCGGAGTACCCAAGATGGACACCGTTATTGTCATGCTATATAAGACACAACGTTTGATGCTCTCAAAGCACCCCTACGAAGCATCAATAAGTACGGTCTCACGGTCTAAGGAATAAGCTATCATAATCTTATCTATTGCAAATGACAAACATCGTAATATGATCTTATTGCAATACTTTGCGTATGTCCATCACCTTATTCAACTAACAAGATGACCCCACTGTCAACCGACGTCATTGTCCTTGATCGGGAATCTCGATCAACTGTTGCCCAATGGACTAGCTCATATAGAGGCTTGCTAGGGACCTGGTTGTCTATGTATCACACGTGTATCAATAATTCCGATTAATACAGTTATAGCATAATACACAAACCTATTATAAACTTATGAGATAATGCAATAAATACTACTTATTTATTTGCCTCTAGGGCATATCTCCTTCAGTCCATTGCATCTTGAAGCGCTTGAGGCCAGTAGAAGCCACTCCTGAAGACTTTGCCTGCGAGGGTGCGGGCGCACGAATGGTGGCCGCATTCCCCGCTGTGGATGTCCTTGATCAACAGTTTTCCTTCTTCAGGAGGGACGCATTTTAGTGCGACGCCGTTTAGGCGCTTGCGATAGAGAATTCCTTCGAGGATTTGGTACGATTTTGCTTGGCGGGCGATTCGCTCCGCTTCAACGTCTTCCTCGTGAAGGACCCCTTTGTGGAGGTAATCTTTCATCTCGTCGATCCATTCTGTTTCTTGGTGCAGCGCTGTGAGCAACAGACGCTCCCCTGTAGGGGTCCCGCAGCCTGGAGCCCCGCTTGCAGGTGGTGGCGGGAGCGCTTCGTCTGGGCTTGCGGGCAGGGCCTCTTGGGCCTGCTTTATGGATGCCTTGACGAGCCTTTCTTCAAAGACACCTGGCGGCTGAGCTTGCCTCTTTGATGCGCGCTTGGCGATGTCATCTGCCTCTTGGTTTTTCCTTTCTTGGGATGTGCATGAGCTCCATTCCCCTGAAGTTATTCTCAAGCCTACGGACCTCTTCAAGGTATGCGGCCATGTGGTCATCCTTAGGCTTGTAGCTTTTGTTAGAGAAGTTGACGAGCAGCTGGGAGTCTCCCTTGATGAGTAGATGCTTGACGCCTAGGGCGATTGCGGCGCGTAGGCCGGCAAGCAAGCCGTCATACTCGGCGATATTGTTGGATATCTTGTCGATTCCGAAGCACAGCTGGACTGCGTAATACAACTTGTCGCCTTTGGGGGAGATCAGAACTACGCCTGCCCCGCCGCGGCGACAAGCGAAAGCTCCGTCGAACTTCATGGTCCAGAGGCTGGGCACTGCGGCTCCAGAGGGCCCTTGCTCTTCTCCCAAAGGCTCTTCAGGGGTTGGGTCAGTCCATTCGGCGACGAATTCAGCCAGCGCTCTTCCTTTGATTACCCTTGTGGTATCAAAGCGCAAATTGAATGGCTGTAGCTCAATGTTCCACCCTGCGACACGATCTGTTGCGTTTGGGTTGCGCAGTATTTGCTACAGGGGAAAAGAGGTGACCACTGTGATGGGGTGCCCCTGGAAGTAGTGTCGCAACTTTCTTGAGGCGATGAGGAGTGCGAGGAGAAGCTTCTGCTGCATTGTATACCGCTCGCGAGCATCACGCAGTACTGTGCTGACGAAGTAGACTGGATGCTCAACGATGGTAGTTCCTGTAGCCTCGGCGTCTTTTGCCTGAGGTGAATCAGCTTGGCCCTCGAGGGGGTTTGCTTCAGGGGGCTTGGCCTGGGCCTCGAGGGGGTTGTCCTCAAGGGGCTTGCCTGGGACCTCGAGGGGGTTGGCCTCAAGGGGCTTTCCCTGGACCTCGAGGGGGTTTGTGAGGGTTGCCCTTTCGTCGAGCTCCTTATCAGGAGGCTTTTTCTATGGAGTGGCTGCACTCTTCTTGTGGAGTATTGGCTCTTCTCTTTCCACCACAAGGACAACACTGGCTGTTTGCGGAGTAGCTGATAAGTACAGCTTCAGGTGCTCGCCATGCCTTGGGGCTACCATTACTGGTGGGCTGGCCAGATACTTCTTCAAGTCCTCAAATGTTGTTTCAGCTTCAGGGGTCCACTTGAAAGTGCCCGTTCTTTTCATGATCTTGAAGAACGGCAGGGCTCTTTCGCCGAACTTGGAGATGAATCGACCCAAGCTGGCCGTGCAGCCTGCCAGGCGTTGCATGTCCTTGATCCTGCATGGAGGTTGCATGTCTTCTATGGCTTTGATTTTGTCTGGGTTTGCCTCTATGCCTCGATGAGCACGAGGAACCCAAGCAATTTTTCTGAAGGTACTCCAAAGACGCACTTGGCGGGGTTGAGCTTGATGCTCACCTTGCGCAGGCTGGCGAAAGTTTCTTCAAGGTCTCCGAGGAGAGTATTTCCTTCTCGTGATTTCACGACGTTGTCATCGACATATGCCTCGGCGTTCCGCCCCATTTGCCCGCCAAGGGCTATCCTCATCAACCTCTGGAAAGTGGCTCCGGCATTTTTTAGGCCGAAAGGCATGCAGACGTAGCAATACACACCACACGGGGTGAGGAAAGCCGTCTTCTCCTCGTCCTCCTTAGCCATCTTTATCTGGTGATAACCAGAGAAGACATCAAGGAAATAGAGGAGGTCGCAGCCAGCCGTGGAGTCCACAATCTGGTCAATCCTGGGCATGGGATAAGGGTCTTTGGGGCAGGCCTTGTTCACATCAGTGTAGTCGATGCAGAGGCGGCCTCCTCCATCGGGCTTTGGGACTACCACGCCGTTGGAGAGCCAAGTGGGATGCGCGACTTCGCGAACGACTTTTGCCGCTTTGAGCTTCTCGACCTCCTTGACGATGAATGCTTGCTTCTCGGGGGCTTGCTTTCTTGCTTTTTGCTTGACGGGGCGCGTGTTTGGGCACACGGCCAAGTGGTGCTCGATCACCTCCCTCGGTACACCAGACATATCTGACGGTGTCCATGCCAACATGTCAGAGTTTGCCTGGAGGAAGGCGACGAGCGCGCTTTCCTATTTGGGAGGCAGCGCGGCGCCAATGGTGACGCTAGCCCCCGAGCCTTCAGCCCCCGAGCTACTGGAGCTCAGAGAGATTTTCTTGGTAGCAGCTGCCTCCTAGGTGAACAACTGCTTCTTCTTCTTGGGTCTCTCGAGAGGCTCTAGGTCCTCGCCTGCAGGGAATGCCATGGCGGCGGTCTTGTAGGCCGTCTCAACGGCGCGCGTAGCGTCCAGGACATGCCCACGGATGGTGATCGTGCCAGTGCTGCCAGGGATCTTGACCATGTTGTAGGCATGGTGCGTGACGGCCATGAACTTCGCGAGCGCGGGGTAGCCGAGGATGGCATTGTACGGCAGGCCGATGTGTGCGACATCTAAATCGATGTGCTCGATGCGGTAACTTTCCTTGCCCCCGAAGGTGACGGCAAGCCTGACCTGGCCTAGAGGCTCGATCGAGCCGCTGGTGACCCCCGTGAAGGGCCTCGAGGGCATGAGCCGCTCGTAGGGCACTTGAAGCGTTTCGAACGTATCTATGGAGATAATGTTCAGGCCTGCTCCGCCATCGATGAGAGTCTTGGAGACAGCCACGTTGTCGATGGTGGGGGTGCAGACCAGCGAGAGGGTTCCAACAGTCTTGGTGGACTTGGGGTGGTCCTGAGCGTCGAAGGCGATGTTGTACTGCGACCACTTGAGGGGCCTGGAGGTTTCCGTGCTTGGGAGGGCGGCGTTGAGCTCGCGGGCGAACTGCTTGAACTGGTTGTTCGACTTCGGCGCCTGCGCTCCCCCGAGGATGCAGGCAATGGCGCCTCTCGGGGCTTGGTAGCCACCATCTTCCTCGCCAGGGAGGTTGCCGTTCTTTTCTGCAGCGTTGGCCTGATTTCCAGATGGTTTCTGGTAGCCGCCCTTGCGTCCGCCCCCGCGGTAGCCACGGCCTCGGCCACGGCTACCACTGCCCTCTGCTTGCTCGCGCTCCTTGCTCAACCTTTTGAGGTCGAAGCAGGACTCCGTAGCGTGGCCGCGCCTGTTGTGGCAGATGCAGAAAGGGCGGTGGTCGTCTCTTCCGAGCTCGGGGGAGTCCCTGCGGGTGCCCTTCGCGTCAGGCTCTGCCGCGAGAACCGCGGTGTCCTTGCGCTTGGGATCCTCCTTCTTCTTCAGGCTCTTGGACCCCTCAGCGTGATCGACTCCTCTTGAGGACATCTTGACGAAGAGGAGTCCCTCTTCAGCCTTGGCGCACTTGTCAGCCAGGTCGAAAAGCTTGACCACAGAGGTGAGCTTGTCGTGGATGCCCAGCTTCTTGAGCATCCTGCTGTTAGTGACGCCCTCGCGGAACGCGGCGATGACTTGGGTGTCAGGGATGTTCGGGATCTTGTTGCGCACTTGGCTGAAATGCTGGATATACTTACGGAGCGTCTCATCCTTCTTCTGCATTACGGCGCGCAGATCGTTGTGGGTGAGGGCGCGCTCGTATGTCCCCTTGAAGTTGGAGACGAACTGCTTGTAGAGCTCCTCCTAAGAGTTCACGGAGTCCTCAGGGAGGTTAAGGAGCCACGACAGCGCAGAATCGCGAAGCGCGTGGGAGAACCGATTGGCCATGACCTTGTCATCTCCACCCGCAGCTTGGATGGAGGTGGTGTAGAGCTGCAGGAACTCGATGGGGTTGCTGGAGCCGTCGTAGCCCTTGGGAAGAGCAGGCCTGAACTTCAGGGGCCAGACCACGCGACGCAGAGAACGGGTGAATGCCATGCAGCCTGAGTCGTACGTAGCGACCCAGTGCTGCAGCGCGCCGCGGTTCTGCTGACCCGCCTGACCAATCTCCTCCACGAGCCTGTTCTGGCGGTCTCGCTGGAGCTCCATCCCCACGCGAGCATCGGGCGCGGTGCGCTGCACGATCAAGCAATCGTGCGGCAAGGACGCGTGCGAGGCAGCCCTCTGCGCCGCAGCCGGTGCAGGCCCCGGAGGTGGCGGAGTCGCGTTTGTCGCGACCGTGCCCGTGAGAAAGGGGCGCAGGTTGGACTGCGACGGAGCGGGGCGCGTCGTAGTGATGCCGACGAGATGGTTGAGGCGTTGGAGCCACTGCTCGTGGGCCTCAGCGGTGGGCTGGTAGCGGAGAAGCTCCTGCGCCATGAGCAGCGCGGTGTGAGGCGCAGGGTCTGTCCTCCCCGGGCCCGAGCCGCTCGGGCGCTGCATCGGGTGCGACGATTGCGCATCCTCCTGGTGGTCGGAGTTGTGCTCCGACGCCTCTGCGTGAGGGCCATAAGGGACGTGCTCTTCATGGCGGGGTCGGCCCCGCCGTGCGCGGGTGGTCGTAGTGCCTGGCGGCGCGCGTGCTCCCCCGGGCGCACGTCGGTTGACGCGGGTGGCGCGGGTGTTCACCATGGCGCGGATACGAACTCGAAGGTTGTTGACGCGCCTCAATCCCCTACCTGGCGCGCCAAATGTCGGGTTATGACTCCAAAGAATCGGGGGTAGTCACTTCCTAAAGTGTAGTTCGTGAAGGGGATTGAACGCGGAGGTCTAGGCCCTCGAGTGGCTCCGCGACGTTGCTCGCCGGACCTGAAGAAGACACGCACACGACAGAGGAAGACACCGGCCCTTACCCAGGTTCACGGCCCTCGTGAGGAGGTAAGACCGCTACTCCTGCTTGTCTGTATTAGATGATGGAGTTTACATTACAGGGGAGTTCGCCGGAGGCCCCCTTGAGGCAGTTCTTGCCTGGGGAGGGAAGCGATGATCTTCTTCCTCCTCGGGCTCAAGGCTATCCTAACAGGAATTGCTAGGGTTTACAAG
Source organism: Poa annua (assembly GCA_026929855.1). NCBI lineage: Eukaryota > Viridiplantae > Streptophyta > Magnoliopsida > Poales > Poaceae > Poa > Poa annua. The sequence continues at coordinate 71,624,271 of CM049432.1, read as the reverse complement.
GGTTGTAGCACGCCAAGAGTCGACCCGTGCTACGATGGATGTCTTGTCCCTTTTATAGGCGCCTCTGCCCTCCTCCTTTGGCTTGGCCTTCAAGGTGGCCCCCACACGGCAGAGGCACGGTGGAGCAGAAGTCCACCGCGGCGTGTTCGTCCATGGACGCGGTCCATGGCTGGTAAAGGTGGGCGCGGTGGCCGACCGGCTACCGACCGCGCTGTACTGCCTGCAGAGAGGGCAATCTCTGAGGTGGAGCCCACGATGACGTTCTCCTTTGGAGGGTTGCGCCGTCCACCCACTTTATCGTCAGAGTAGAAGGTCCTGGCAGCGGCTTAGCAGGCGGAGCCGCTTTATTGACCCCTTTATCACCAAAACGGCAATGGGGGAGCTTGCGTCACCACGTGGGCGTTGCTGAGGCCATGTGCGTCTTGCCGTACTTCCTTGGCCGCAACGCTTCCCTTCAGGCGCGGGGAGGCCTGAGGGGAGATTCCTGCGGGACTCCCCCGAGGCGGCTGTCGCTTCGGGAGGGTCCCCTGAGGCGAGGGATCCCTTGAGGCCCGCGTTTCCTCTTCAGGCCCTCGAGGGGAATTGCGTCTCGAGGGTCCCGCCAGGCGGTGATGCCTGGTCCTTAGTCGTTTCGTCTGTCTGGCCAGCGTGCGAGGCCTGGAGGGAATGGGCTCTCCATACCCCAGTTCCCACTGGGCCGACAGTCACTTCGACTAGACGTGAAGCGCGGTCACACGATGTCATCATTGCGAATAAAATCCCAATGTGCATTGTGTTGTCATGTTTACACAGCCGTTGGCAAGAAAACCAAGAGATGCGCCTGTTCAATGCCCAAGCGCGGTTATCGGTTTACACGCCGGCAGTAGTGAATTCATCACGAGCAGTTATCCCATCACTAATAAAAATCCCAATACGCATTGGCATTGCCGTTCACTCGCTCTTCTCTCTTCTCTGTGAAAAACCCCAACCACCACTTCTCTCCAACAACAATGTCGTCGGACGACGAGCCTTGGTGGCAGAACCCAGCCATCCCGAGCGACTCCGACGGGGAGGGCAACCAGATCGAGTGGTGGGAGGAGGGCCACGACCACGGGAACAGCGGCGGCTCCGGCACCGACAACGATGGCGAGGGGTCCGACGCCGACCAGAGCGGCGGCGACGGCGAGGGGTCCACCCGACTCCAGCGATGACGACGATGATCACCACGGGTCCGAGGAGGAGGACTCGGACCCAGAGTTGAACAAGGGCGACGAGGAGGAGAAGGACGACGACGACGAGGACACGGAGGAGGAGGAGGAGGTCGAGGAGGAGGAGGAGGTGGATGAGGTCGAGGAGGAGGCAGAGGAGGAGGAGGACTCCTCCGACGATGACGGACCGCCGCCGTAGGAGCCGCGCCCGACGATCGTCGTAGTAGCAGTAGCAGTGCTTTAGTTGCACTGCTACTGATTAGTAGTAGTATTAGGCCGCCGCCGGCGTAGTAGCAGTGCTGCATGCACTGCTAATCTTTTATAATTGTTAATATAATCCTAATATAATCGAGTTTAAATTAGTAGTAGCAATTTCAATTCGAGTTATAAATCGAGTTTCAACTTTCAAATCGAGTTATGAATCCTATTATAAATCGAGTTTCAATTAGTAGTAGCAGTTTCACTAAACAATGACGTACCAATCAACAAATGATCAGTTACGTTAATGTTAATCCAGTTAATTCAGTGTTAATTAAGTGTTAATTCAGTTAATTCGGTGTTAATTGGGGCGGAGATACCCAACCTGGGCGTCAGACTCGTCCCTTCTTGTCCCCACTTGAGCGGTCCACTTGGAGTAGGATGACGTACTACTCCAGACGGCCCGAGCCGAGCCGAGCCGCGCCAGGCCGACCCCACCAGTCAGGCCAAATGCGGGTCAAAGGAGGTTGACCAGAGGGAAACAAGCGTTTGGCCGATATGCGAGCAAACCAGGACACATAACAGAGAAATAGCGCGGGTATGACACATACTGATAGAACTCAGCTAGTGAACGGGAATCCGGCACCTAGAGGGGGGGGGGGTGAATAGGTGCTATTACAAATTTTAGGTCTTTTCAAATTTAGGCTCAACACAAAGGTAAATTCTCTAGATATGCAACTACGGTGAATTTACCTAAATGACAAGCTAAGCAATAACAAGCTAAACTAGAGTACAATACAAGCAAGTAAGGGAGTAAGGATAAGAGGAACCAAGTGAAGCACGCGAAGACGAAGATGTAATCCCGAGTTCCACCCAAGGGTGTACGTCTTGTTGGAGAGGTGTGCGCTACCCCAACAGGTTAGCCGCAACGCCACAAAGGCTCACCTTCTTCTCCGATGAACTCAACCACAAAGGTTGACAGTTCACCTTTCACTATTGATCCCCTTTTAGGGCGGAGATCGAATCCCTTACAAACGCTTGAGGCACTCACCCACAACTTAACTGGGGCTCTCAAGATGACCACAAAAGGTCAAGGACCACAAAAGGTCAAGGCAACACCAAGATTACAACAATGGTGAACTAGGTTTTCTCACCGGAAACCCTAGCCACGAAATCCCCAAGTGAATGGGGAAGAAATGCAAATCGCTTCGGTGAAGATGTAGATCCGGGCCTTCTTGTGGGGACCCCGGACTAACTGTCCGAAATACCCGATTATGCTTAACACAACGATCCCGTGATCAGTCTGTCGTTGCACATAATCCGAATTGAATACCAAAGTTTACATGCATTACAATACCGAATAAAAGTCTTACATAAAATGGTCATCTAGACCAAGTCTTACATAGGTGCCTTCAAGGGCCAAACCAAAACAATCAGCGGAAATAAGGCGTAGTAGACATCAAATCCTAGCGATGACCCGACAGGCAGTCGACTTATGAAGATCCTTAGTTGGCATAGATGTCGCCATACTCCTCCTGGGCGTAGTACTCCTCCATGTCTGGCTACGACAATAGCCAGAAGCAAACTAGTATGAGTACATTTGAATGTACTCGCAAACTACTCCAACATGAGTGCTCTAGTTCCATTTTTAGTTCTCACTTTTATTCATTTAAAACATCTCTGTATCTTTGTTGAAGAAGATAAGGAAATTATGACTAGTAGATATCTCAATTTTATTAGTTTTATTCCAAAACTCCTCCTCTTTCCGATCATAAACCATTATGGCAATATCTTTCCAACTACCTCATACCGATCCGTTGGTATAGGTGTATGGAACACTCTCCATTTCCTTTTTCTTTTTAAACTCAACTCTTTTCCAAAAACTTGCACATGGTCTAAGTAGGGTCTTCAACTGTCCATATCCGAGGACTCGGCTATTCGAATAGTTTAATTACCCTCTGCAGAGGTAGCACGCTTTTCCCACACTCATCCGATAACTCATCGTGTCAGCCACGTCTCGCCATACCAGCGGTATGCGAAGTTGAGTCACCGACCCTAGTCTTTCCTTTGCTCATGCTAGTATAGGATCCTGCCCCTATGAACCATTCCATCTACACCTAGTCTAGTTTCCCGTCGGAAACCCTAAGTGTGAGGACTCATAGGTTTTATCTGGCGGTGTATACGGACATCCTTCTATCCTCCTCCTTATCTACTCATAGATTTTTGAGCGAGGACCCAGGTCAGGGTTAGGTCACCAAACCACTCCCTCATGCATAACAGAGTCATCTCTGTTGATGCAGTGTCCCATACTAATAAGAGCAAACTATATGACTAAGCCCTTTCCCATATGTGGGTAAATGTGGTCGCACAGAGTATCGGTTGCTTGACTGAGTACTAGGACACAATGTGCTTTTCTAAAAACCATCTTTCTCCATTTCCTTATTTCAACACACCATCTTGGTGCTATATATCCACACAAGTTTTCAAGGGAGTTTTGAATAAACAACATTGTTTTTCCATCCTATAGTTTTAGTACCTACTTCTATATAGGGTGGCAAAATCATCTCTATATACTTTTGAAAAAGGGTTTTTGTAAACCTTTGCTTTTGAAAATGATTTGTAACTCTAGATGCATAAGTTGGGTGCAAGCTCAGAGAGTAGCTTGCCTTGCTCGGCAAAGTGATCTTGGTCTTGGTCTTCAGGTTCTGCAAATCCCTCCTCCTCGATATATCCGGCAACGTTCTCTTCTAATACACAATCAATCAAATACAAACAATCACTAGCCTATTCAATCAATCATCATAGCAATACACTCTTAGAGGTTCTAATTAACCATTCCACATACCAAACAATATCATGTGGTTGCAATTTAATTGAATTAAACATTATTCCCTTGTATTTTAATTAGGGCAGAAACTTGTTGCACATGTTTAATTGCATAGCTTGAGTTCTGTTTGTCACAAAAATACAAACTAAAATTCTACAGAAAGCTAATGATGTGTAGAAGATGACACAATTGGGTTTGGGTCATTTGGAGTTACCAAACTCCCTACACATTGTTTTGAATCCAGAAGCCAATTAATATGGTTTTGGCTATTATTTAAATTATATTCATCTAAAAAAATTAAACCATTTTAGGGGTGACTAACCATGGCTAAATGTGACCTAATAAAATTAGTTTCAACTAATTTGGATCATCAGAGTATCAGAAACAAACAAGCTTAGAAATTAAACATGCTACTGTAATTTGAATGTTGTATTTTTATTATACATACAAATGGGGTGAAACTAGTTTGGTTGGATAGGAAATTTCATAAGCTTTCCAGAACAGTTGGATTTGCTAAATTTGGAGTTGTAAATCTAAAGTTATGGAATTTCTAAAATTGGGTTTAGTACTGGTTTTTAAATGAAATTTAAATTCGAATTTAAATCCAGAACGGATAATGATTAAAATCCTGACAGAGGGGACCCACCAGTCAGCGACTCAGCGAGCGCGCGCGGTTCATTTAAACCTGACGCGTGGGACCCGCATGTCAGATCTTTATTAATTAAAACGAACCGGTAAGCTACCGTAGGATGGAAATCTAACGGCCCACGACGCTCGCGTCGCCGGCGACCTAAATCGGGCGGCGCCGCGGCTTCGGCGACGGCGTCGAGGATGGGCTGCTCACCTACGGGCTCGGGAGGCGACGACGACGGTGCAGGAGGGGTGCGGCGGCTCGGGGAAGCTCGAGGGCGTGAAGACGAGGCTCGGGGACTCTCCTGGCGGCGACGGCGTCGATCTCCTTCTTCCTCGGCGGGGCTCGAACTCCGGCGAGCGATCCCTTGCGATCCTGGGCACGGGACAGAGGGAAAAGGGGCGTGGGTGAGAGAGGCGAACAAGGGGAAGGGGCTGAGGGCAGAGAGAAGGGAAGGGGAGGGGTAGCACGGCCGTGCCGTGGTCGTCGTCTACCTCGGGCACGGCGAGCTCGAGGAGACCCACGGGCGGCTGGGGCCCTGCGGCGACGGCGTCGCACTCCAGGCGGTGCTCGAGAGGGTGGTGTGAGAGGGGAAGGGGTTGTGGAGAGGTGAGGAGAAATGCAGGGCACGGGCGGCGTTTTATAGCGGCCGGGCGGCGCACGGTGGGCGCGGTGCAGGGGCGCCCGTGGCCGTGCTAGGCCGCCGTAGGCCGGTGGAGGGGGCTGGCTGGGTTGCGGGGCGCTCAGGGGACCGAGCGGGCAAGGTGGGGTGGCGTGGCGCGCTCGGGTGCGTGCGGGGGCTTGGCCCTGCCGTGAACGGGCTCGGGCGGCGCACGGCGTGCGCGTCATGGCGCAGGCGCGGCGTGCACGGGCTGGTGCTGGTGTGTGCTGTGGGTGCGGAAGGGGACCAGGGGGTGAGGGAGAGCGAGGGAGGGGGGGCACAGCGCGGCCGGCACGGCGCGGCGTCGTCGCGGCCACAGTGCCGACCACGGCGACGTGCGCGCGGCCGTGGCTGTCGCCAACGCCTCCTCGACGACTCCGGTGACCAAAAGGCGTGATCTCAGGCGCGCTGTGATCGTGGTGAAGAGAGGAGTGCAGTGGAGACTCCAATTTAACAAGTTAAACCCTCAATTGCTCGATTCGATCCGAGGCTTGGTTCGGTTTGGGAAGAACAGGTGGTGATCACCAGGTGTTTGATGAATTGCTTGAACCAAAACAGTAGCATTTTGCTATTTTAATTTTCCTATTCCTCCTTATTCTTTTGGGTCCAAATTTAAGATCTAGGCTAAGTATATTATTGGTGAGTGTTACAAAGTCTTTTTGAAATATTTTGAAATATTTCAATCATGAATTTCTAATTTGAATTTGAGGTTTTGAATTTGAATTTTTGAAAGGGAATAGTTTGTAAAATTTAACTTGGAGTGTTTATAATATTGCTCCATTGATTTTGGTGTGAAAATAAATTATGCTTCTTAATTTGGAAAAATAATGTGACATTTGTCACATGGTGTTTTGTTTTTGTGTTTTGTTTTATTTGCTTTCTTTTCTTCAAATTTTTAATTAGAGCTAGAATTCAACAATATTGCAAACAATGCAACAAGCAACACTCAAGAATTAAACATACACAACTTTTTATAAGAAAAGTTTTTGTTGGCCCACATTTTTGCATTAATCCTTATATTAACATTCTGGGATGTTACAGACTTCCCCCCTTAAAATAAATCTCGTCCCGAGATTTGCTAGGCCTGGGTACTAAAGAGGTTGGGAAACTCGCTTCTAAGATAGTCTTCACGTTCCCAAGTTGCTTCATCTGCAGAGTGGTTAGTCCACTGGACTTTGTAGAACTTGATTGCTCGCCTGCGGGTGAGACGAACATCTTCTTCGAGAATCTTGAGGGGCGTCTCGCGATAAGTCAGGTCTTGATTCAGGTCGACGGACTGGTGATCGATGTTTTTGAAAACATCAGGCTGGTCAGGAACTTCAAGACACTTCCGGAGCAAGGAAATGTGAAAAACATCATGGTAATCTACTAACTCTTGAGGCAACTCCAGTTGATAAGACACTTCTCCTCGACGGGCAAGGATCTGGAAGGGTCCAATATATCTTGGCGCTAATTTTCCTTTGATATGGAAGCGCTGCATTCCTTTAAGGGGTGTCACTCGGAGATAGACATAATCTCCGACATTAAAGGTGACATCACGACGCTTGGGATCAGCGTAACTCTTCTGACGGGATTGGGCGGTCTTGAGTCGCTCTCGGATAAGCTGGACTTGCTCTTCAGCCTCACGGAGAGTCTCTGGTCCAAACAGTTTGCCTTCTCCGGTGTCGGACCAATTCAGGGGTGTACGACACTTCTTGCCGTAAAGGGCTTCAAAAGGGGCCATTTGCAGACTAGACTGGTAACTGTTGTTGTATGAGAATTCTGCAAATGGAAGACAATCTTCCCATTTGGATCCATAAGCTAGGACACATGCGCGAAGCATGTCCTCTAATATCTGGTTCACTCGTTCAGTTTGGCCATCGGTTTGGGGGTGATATGCTGTGCTAAATGCCAACTTGGTTCCGAGGGCTTCATGCAGGGCTTTCCAGAACCTTGAGGTGAATTGTGTGCCTCTATCTGATACAATCCTCTTAGGCACACCATGCAGGCTTACTATTCTGGAAATATACAGGTCTGCTAACTGATTTCCCCTATAGGTGGTGTGGACGGGAATAAAATGGGCCACTTTGGTCAGCCTGTCAACGATGACCCATATTGAGTCATGGCTTCGGTTGGACCTTGGAAGTCCGGTGATAAAATCCATTCCAATCTCATCCCACTTCCACTCGGGAATCTTTAGGGGTTGAAGCAATCCAGCGGGTCGCTGATGTTCAGCCTTGACTCGCTGACAAATATCACACTTGGCTACGAAAGCACCAATTTCTCGCTTCATTCCATGCCACCAAAATCTTTCACGAAGGTCTTGGTACATCTTGGTTCCGCCGGGGTGGATTGAGTAAGGGGTCTCGTGGGCTTCCCTTAGGATTAACTCCTTGAGTTCCGAGGTATTGGGGACACAGATACGACCATTGAATCTCAACACTCCTTCTGCATCCTCGGTAAAACCAGGCGCTTTATCGAGAGAAATCTTCTTCTTGATTCCTTCTATGCTCTCATGACCTTTCTGGGCCTCCTTGATTTGATCTATCAGAGTTGGAGCTAACTCTAAATGGGCGAGATAGCCGTGGCTAACAAGCTCTAGTCCAAAATCTTTGAACTCCTTAAACAGGGCTGGCTGCTCTGCTTGGATCATGGCATTCAGGGTGCAGGGTTTGCGACTAAGGGCATCGGCAACTACATTAGCCTTTCCAGGGTGATAATTGATGCCGATATCATAATCCTTGATTAATTCCATCCACCTTCTCTGTCGCAAATTTAACTCCCTCTGCGTGAAGATATACTTCAAGCTCTTATGATCCGTATAAATCTCGCAGCGATGTCCCGCCAGATAGGAGTGCCACGTCTTCAAAGCAAGAACAACAGCGGCTAACTCCAGGTCATGGGTTGGGTAGTTCTCTTCATGTGGTCGCAACTGTCGAGACAGATACGACACCACCTTGCCTTCTTGCATCAGAACACAACCCAGTCCTAGACGTGATGCATCGCAATACACGTCGAAACTCTTGGTGACGTCTGGCATAATCAGGACAGGGGTTGAGGTCAATCTCTTCTTTAATTCCTGGAAACTCTCTTCACACTTCTGAGTCCATTCAAATTTCTTGTCCTTTTTCAGCAGTTGGGTAAGGGGTTTGGCTATACTGGAGAATCCCTCAACGAACTTGCGGTAGTATCCCGCTAGTCCGAGGAAGCTTCGGATTTCAGTCACACTAGTTGGGGCTTTCCAGTCCACAATGGCTTGGATCTTCTCTGGGTCAACAGAAATTCCTCCCGCAGACACAACATGTCCGAGAAATGAGACTTCACTGAGCCAGAACTCACACTTGCTAAACTTGGCATACAACTGATGCTCTCGGAGGGTTGCTAAAACTAGACGCAGGTGTTCAGCATGCTCTTCTTCAGTTTTGGAGTAAATAAGGATGTCATCAAGGAAAACTACCACGAACTTGTCAAGATACTCCATGAAGATCTTGTTTATGAGATTCATAAAATAGGCTGGGGCATTGGTCAGACCAAAGGACATTACGGTGTATTCAAATAAACCGTAACGGGTTGTGAAGGCAGTCTTGGGAATGTCTGTCTCTCGGATTCTTAACTGATGATACCCTGACCGAAGATCGATCTTGGAAAAGACTCGGGCTCCGTTCATTTGATCGAACAGATCCTCGATCTTTGGGAGAGGGTACTTGTTTTTTATGGTCACATCATTCAACCTGCGATAATCCACACACAAGCGTGTGGTACCATCTCTCTTATCCACAAAAATAATGGGTGATCCCCAGGGTGAAGCACTTGGGCGAATAAGCCCTTTGCTGAGCATATCTGCTAACTGCTTCTTCAACTCAACCAGTTCTTCAGGGTTCATCCGATAAGGCCTCTGGGATATGGGGGCTGTCCCGGGGATAAGTTCAATGATGAACTCAATATCCCGATCCGGTGGCATGCCAGGCAATTCTTCAGGAAAGACATCTTGGAACAGGGGAACAACACGAATCTCATCTAGGGCTGGTCGAGCTATGCTCTCATGGCATCCTGGTTGGGGTCGACTGGTTTCTGACACATACTCCACTTCTACTCCTTTGTCGGTGGTGAGGGCTACAGCTCTTCTGGCACAGTCAATTCGACCATGGTACTTGGCTAACCAATTCATACCCAGTATGACATCTATTCCTTGGGTTCCTAGGATGATTAAGTCGACTAGGAACTTTTCCCCTTTGATCTCAAGGGAAACGTCCGGGCAAAATGACTTGGTATCTATGGTGGATTCTGGGATTTGGATGACCATGGGTCTGGGTAAGAGGCTTCCGACTAAACCTCCCTTAGCAACAAATTCTTGGGTAACAAAAGAATGAGTAGCACCAGAATCAAACAGAACAGTTGCAGGTACTGAGTTGACAAGGAACGTACCCATCACAACATCTGGTGCATCCATGGCCTCTTCAGCATTGATGTGGTGCAGGCGTCCCTTGGCAACAACCACATTTCCGCGGGGTGCGGGGTTCTTGCCATTTCCATTGCGGCCTTGGCCGTTGTTCGGCGCCTGTGCATCGGGGCGCGGACCATTCTTCTTAGGATTGGGGCATGCCTTGGAGTAGTGACCCTTGGTGCCACAATTGAAACAGACAACATTGGCATTGAGGTTGGGGTTGCTAGAGTTCCCTCCGGGACGGGTGTTGTCATTGGGACGGTTGAACTTGTTTGGGTTGTATGGGGGCTTAGGGTAACTGGGGTGCGAAGTTGGTGGTGGTCTATATGCTGGCTTGGGGTTTGGTGGGTGGGTGCGAGGTTTCTGACTGCTCGAACCTTCCTGGGCAATCATTCTCCTCTTACGACCCTCAAACATGGACTTGCGCTTGGTCTCCAACTGTATGGCCTTGTCCACAAGTGATTCCAAATCAACAAAGTCATGGATAACCAAGGCACATTGCAGTTCATCATGAAGTCCGTTCATGAAACGCTCCATCTTCCTCCCCTCGGTGTCGACGTCATCAGGAGCATACCGAGACAAGTCAGTGAACTCATCGAGGTATCCGACCACATCCTTACTTCCCTGCCGCAACCTGCGGAATTCATCCTTCTTCCGCTCAATGAGTCCGCGGGGAATGTGCTTCTTGCGGAACTTCTCCTGGAAATCATCCCAGTTGATAGCATAACCAGCTTGCTGTAGAGCCTTGGTAGCTTCCCACCAAGACCGTGCTGGTCCTGCAAGATAGTGGGTCGCATACAGCACCTTCTCAGGTTCTCCCACGGCTGCAACTACCAGGTTGTTGTTAATGGTGCGAAGCCAGTCATCGGCCTCAAGTGGGTGAAGTCCTTTGGAAAAGGTGGGTGGGTTGGTCCTTTGGAAGTTGCTCAAAGTGGACCGCTGATTTCCTTCACCATTGCCATTGCCATTGTTGTGGTGGTTGTTGTTGTTGTTGTTGTTGTTGTTGTGAGCGGCAGCTATCTGTTGCAGGGCAGCAATATGAGCTTGACGCTCAGTCCGGGCAGCTTGACGTTCCTCCATGATGAGCGCCAGAAGTTGGGCGGTGGTTGGGTCTGGTGGGGGTGGTGGTGCTCCTCCATCCATGTTGGTGCGACGAGTTTCCACCATCCTGAAGTACACCGGGAATAAGGGCAAGCAAAAGGGGTTCAACCAAGGGAAGATGGGTTTTTACGTAGAGGTTGATTTACTAAGGATTATAAGAAAAACATTTAACACATGTCAACAAGACTAGCACACACTTTCATAGCACAACCATTACATCAAGAGTTCATCCAAATCTAGCTTACAACATTCTCCCTAACTAATGTACATATAGCAAGTTCCAAAAGAACCACAACTTGACTCTACTAGCGATAGGGGGGGTCAACCTAATCTTGCGGTAGAACTCAAGTAACTCGCCTACTGAGGTGGAACCTCAGGCTCTGCCATGTCAGCATCGGACTGGTAGGGTGGCTCCTCTGGATCCTCCTCCTCATCATCCTCATCCTCATCATCCTCATCGTTCATCTCCTCCAGATAGTCGTCATCGTCACTGAGGAAAGCGTCGTTCTCCTTGCGGAGATCCTCGCCCTCCTCCTCCATCTCATCAGTACGGAGCTCCAAATCCTCTATCAGCTCATCCTGCTCGGCAACCTTCTTGCGGAGCTTCGCTATGGTCTTCCTCATCTGGGTTCCCTTCTTAAGAAGAGCGGCCTTCTCAGTCTTCAGCTGTGCCTCACTCTCGCGACTCTCCTTGAGCGAGAGACTCTCAAAGTGAGACCGAAGCCTAGCGCACCTCAGATCCTCCTGGGTGCGAAAGAGCATAATCTCCATGTCCAGGATATACTCTCCGAATGTCGGGTGCAGAGGGGATCGAATTGGGTGTCCATCGATGGTGCGCCTCCCGTAGAACTGGAAACGAGAGTTTACCAGCTCCGCCTTGTGTTCCTCACAAAGCCGGGATAGCATCCGCTGCATGGAACGACACAGTCCATCGTCCCAGTGGACGTCCATGAGGGTGAAAGAGAGTGCCCTGGATCCGGGGGACTTGATGTTCCCGCGAACAGACCCCTCGATCAACCAGGACAGGTTCCCGTTACCGGGAGCGTCCACCTGGGCTCCCCTGAACTCAGGAGTGGGACGACCTAGCAGCTTGGTCAACTCGAACAAGTCCTTCTCGAACATCAACTTGCCGCCCTTCTCCAGCTGAACGAACTCGGTGAAATGGATCGCCATCTATAATTTTTTTAGTCAAAATTTTAAGTTAGTGAGATGGCAAGTATATCAAATTTTTAATGGAAGGGAAAATATGTGAGCAGAATTTTAAGTTTATTAAAATGAAGTGTGGCAAGTTTTTATGAGTATGAGAGAAAACTTAGTAGTTGGTAAGAAGAGAATTTTGCACAAATGAGAGGGTAAGAGATAAGCAATTCTTAAACTAATTTCTTACTTTGTTTTTCTTTGAAAGTCAACTTTTGCAACCACTACCTAACGACCATGCTAATCTAAGGCTCCTAAAGTCGAGATGGCTCTGATACCAATTCTGTGGGGACCCCGGACTAACTGTCCGAAATACCCGATTATGCTTAACACAATGATCCCGTGATCAGTCTGTCGTTGCACATAATCCGAATTGAATACCAAAGTTTACATCCATTACAATACCGAATAAAAGTCTTACATAAAATGGTCATCTAGACCAAGTCTTACATAGGTGCCTTCAAGGGCCAAACCAAAACAATCAGCGGAAATAAGGCGTAGTAGACATCAAATCCTAGCGATGACCCGACAGGCAGTCGACTTATGAAGATCCTTAGTTGGCATAGATGTCGCCATACTCCTCCTGGGCGTAGTACTCCTCCATGTCTGGCTACGACAATAGCCAGAAGCAAACTAGTATGAGTACATTTGAATGTACTCGCAAACTACTCCAACATGAGTGCTCTAGTTCCATTTTTAGTTCTCACTTTTATTCATTTAAAACATCTCTGTATCTTTGTTGAAGAAGATAAGGAAATTATGACTAGTAGATATCTCAATTTTATTAGTTTTATTCCAAAACTCCTCCTCTTTCCGATCATAAACCATTATGGCAATATCTTTCCAACTACCTCATACCGATCCGTTGGTATAGGTGTATGGAACACTCTCCATTTCCTTTTTCTTTTTAAACTCAACTCTTTTCCAAAAACTTGCACATGGTCTAAGTAGGGTCTTCAACTGTCCATATCCGAGGACTCGGCTATTCGAATAGTTTAATTACCCTCTGCAGAGGTAGCACGCTTTTCCCACACTCATCCGATAACTCATCGTGTCAGCCACGTCTCGCCATACCAGCGGTATGCGAAGTTGAGTCACCGACCCTAGTCTTTCCTTTGCTCATGCTAGTATAGGATCCTGCCCCTATGAACCATTCCATCTACACCTAGTCTAGTTTCCCGTCGGAAACCCTAAGTCTGAGGACTCATAGGTTTTATCTGGCGGTGTATACAGACATCCTTCTATCCTCCTCCTTATCTACTCATAGATTTTTGAGCGAGGACCCAGGTCAGGGTTAGGTCACCAAACCACTCCCTCATGCATAACAGAGTCATCCCTGTTGATGCAGTGTCCCATACTAATAAGAGCAAACTATATGACTAAGCCCTTTCCCATATGTGGGTAAATGTGGTCGCACAGAGTATCGGTTGCTTGACTGAGTACTAGGACACAATGTGCTTTTCTAAAAACCATCTTTCTCCATTTCCTTATTTCAACACACCATCTTGGTGCTATATATCCACACAAGTTTTCAAGGGAGTTTTGAATAAACAACATTGTTTTTCCATCCTATAGTTTTAGTACCTACTTCTATATAGGGTGGCAAAATCATCTCTATATACTTTTGAAAAAGGGTTTTTGTAAACCTTTGCTTTTGAAAATGATTTGTAACTCTAGATGCATAAGTTGGGTGCAAGCTCAGAGAGTAGCTTGCCTTGCTCGGCAAAGTGATCTTGGTCTTGGTCTTCAGGTTCTGCAAATCCCTCCTCCTCGATATATCCGGCAACGTTCTCTTCTAATACACAATCAATCAAATACAAACAATCACTAGCCTATTCAATCAATCATCATAGCAATACACTCTTAGAGGTTCTAATTAACCATTCCACATACCAAACAATATCATGTGGTTGCAATTTAATTGAATTAAACATTATTCCCTTGTATTTTAATTAGGGCAGAAACTTGTTGCACATGTTTAATTGCATAGCTTGAGTTCTGTTTGTCACAAAAATACAAACTAAAATTCTACAGAAAGCTAATGATGTGTAGAAGATGACACAATTGGGTTTGGGTCATTTGGAGTTACCAAACTCCCTACACATTGTTTTGAATCCAGAAGCCAATTAATATGGTTTTGGCTATTATTTAAATTATATTCATCTAAAAAAATTAAACCATTTTAGGGGTGACTAACCATGGCTAAATGTGACCTAATAAAATTAGTTTCAACTAATTTGGATCATCAGAGTATCAGAAACAAACAAGTTTAGAAATTAAACATGCTACTGTAATTTGAATGTTGTATTTTTATTATACATCCAAATGGGGTGAAACTAGTTTGGTTGGATAGGAAATTTCATAAGATTTCCAGAACAGTTGGATTTGCTAAATTTGGAGTTGTAAATCTAAAGTTATGGAATTTCTAAAATTGGGTTTAGTACTGGTTTTTAAATGAATTTTAAATTCGAATTTAAATCCAGAACGGATAATGATTAAAATCCTGACAGAGGGGACCCACCAGTCAGCGACTCAGCGAGCGCGCGCGGTTCATTTAAACCTGACGCGTGGGACCCGCATGTCAGATCTTTATTAATTAAAACGAACCGGTAAGCTACCGTAGGATGGAAATCTAACGGCCCACGACGCTCGCGTCGCCGGCGACCTAAATCGGGCGGCGCCGCGGCTTCGGCGACGGCGTCGAGGATGGGCTGCTCACCTACGGGCTCGGGAGGCGACGGCGACGGTGCAGGAGGGGTGCGGCGGCTCGGGGAAGCTCGAGGGCGTGAAGACGAGGCTCGGGGACTCTCCTGGCGGCGACGGCGTCGATCTCCTTCTTCCTCGGCGGGGCTCGAACTCCGGCGAGCGATCCCTTGCGATCCTGGGCACGGGACAGAGGGAAAAGGGGCGTGGGTGAGAGAGGCGAACAAGGGGAAGGGGCTGAGGGCAGAGAGAAGGGAAGGGGAGGGGTAGCACGGCCGTGCCGTGGTCGTCGTCTACCTCGGGCACGGTGAGCTCGAGGAGACCCACGGGCGGCTGGGGCCCTGCGGCGACGGCGTCGCACTCCAGGCGGTGCTCGAGAGGGTGGTGTGAGAGGGGAAGGGGTTGTGGAGAGGTGAGGAGAAATGCAGGGCACGGGCGGCGTTTTATAGCGGCCGGGCGGCGCACGGTGGGCGCGGTGCAGGGGCGCCCGTGGCCGTGCTAGGCCGCCGTAGGCCGGTGGAGGGGGCTGGCTGGGTTGCGGGGCGCTCAGGGGACCGAGCGGGCAAGGTGGGGTGGCGTGGCGCGCTCGGGTGCGTGCGGGGGCTTGGCCCTGCCGTGAACGGGCTCGGGCGGCGCACGGCGTGCGCGTCATGGCGCAGGCGCGGCGTGCACGGGCTGGTGCTGGTGTGTGCTGTGGGTGCGGAAGGGGACCAGGGGGTGAGGGAGAGCGAGGGAGGGGGGGCACAGCGCGGCCGGCACGGCGCGGCGTCGTCGCGGCCACAGTGCCGACCACGGCGACGTGCGCGCGGCCGTGGCTGTCGCCAACGCCTCCTCGACGACTCCGGTGACCAAAAGGCGTGATCTCAGGCGCGCTGTGATCGTGGTGAAGAGAGGAGTGCAGTGGAGGCTCCAATTTAACAAGTTAAACCCTCAATTGCTCGATTTGATCCGAGGCTTGGTTCGGTTTGGGAAGAACAGGTGGTGATCACCAGGTGTTTGATGAATTGCTTGAACCAAAACAGTAGCATTTTTCTATTTTAATTTTCCTATTCCTCCTTATTCTTTTGGGTCCAAATTTAAGATCTAGGCTAAGTATATTATTGGTGAGTGTTACAAAGTCTTTTTGAAATATTTTGAAATATTTCAATCATGAATTTCTAATTTGAATTTGAGGTTTTGAATTTGAATTTTTGAAAGGGAATAGTTTGTAAAATTTAACTTGGAGTGTTTATAATATTGCTCCATTGATTTTGGTGTGAAAATAAATTATGCTTCTTAATTTGGAAAAATAATGTGACATTTGTCACATGGTGTTTTGTTTTTGTGTTTTGTTTTATTTGCTTTCTTTTCTTCAAATTTTTAATTAGAGCTAGAATTCAACAATATTGCAAACAATGCAACAAGCAACACTCAAGAATTAAACATACACAACTTTTTATAAGAAAAGTTTTTGTTGGCCCACATTTTTGCATTAATCCTTATATTAACATTCTGGGATGTTACACTTCTCCTCCAATCCTCCAAATATCAACGGATTTGGGTGGGGGGATTGGGAGATATTGATGATTTGAGCTTTCAAGAAATGTAGGAGAGAGAAAATCTGAGAGCTAGCTGTTCTTGAGGGAGTGAGGGGGTATTTATACCCCCTCCCAAAATCTGGCCGTTGGCTGTCTCGACAACTCGGAAATTCCAGTATAAGTCACACCCGGATATTCCGAGTCACCCGGAATATCCGGTTCCAAGAAATCTCCGAGCCGAATTTCCGGTTGAGATCAGAACGTCTTCGACTTCTTGACTTAGCCAAATTTCTTCAAGATTCTGAGAGTTGCCCAGAAATTCTGAGTCAGTGAAATTTCCGAGCTGATTTTCTGGTTGGAGTCAGAACGTCTTCCTCTTCTTTCCTTAGCCAATTCTGGATTGGTTTTCTGGGGTGACTCAGAAATTCCGAGTCAAGGAAATTTCCGAGCTGATTTTCCGGCTCGAGTCAGAACGTCTTCTCTTCTTTCCTTAGCCAATTCTGGAGTGGTTTTCTGGGGTGACTCGGAAATTCCGAGTCAAGGAAATTTCCGAGCTGATTTTCTGGCTCGAGTCAGAACCACTTTAGAACTTTTCCTTAGCCAATTTTCTGGTAGAATTAGGAGACCCGGAAATTCCGACCCTTGGAAATTTCCGGCTCCAATAATCCGGTTCTGGGAATATTTCTAGAAACTTTTTTTCTTTACATTTTGGCTTTGGAGTAAGTGATATACAACTCACACAAGCTGAAATACTTAGCATTAGGATTAGTACATCATTGGTATTGTTAACTGACACTCAAACACTAGGGATTAAGAAATGTTCTTTCAATCTCCCTCTTTTTGTTGTTAGATGACAATACCAAGATTTGGAAGGAAACGAAATGCTATATCATGTTTTTAACAGAAAATAGCTCCCCCTAAACAAGTGCATGTATGAAACACAAGATGACAATGTATAGGAGCAATTTTGCAATAACAAACACAAGATATCACAAAGGAGTAAGGAGACAAAATATAAGGTTATGGTAGCATTTGAGACTAGATAAAATTTCATACCTTGTGCATATAGAATATGAAGAGAATACCAACACAATAAATTTGAAGTCTCAACCATAGAAGATATCGATAGCATAGGATTGTCTCAATACACAAACAAATGAAAAAAGTTTAACAACCACAAATAAGATAAATGGACACAAGCGCATAGAAATGGTAAACACATATGCTTGTGCCCGAACCCATGCAAATCCCCGAAGTCCTACTAGAGCAACTTATCCCCCTTTGGCATCGAAACGCCAAAAAGGAAGAGGAGAGACGCTACGTCCCATGACGGTCTTCAGTCAGAAGGAGTCTCCTCATCATCCTCCTCCTACTCATCATCAGCATCTTCACCTGAAGTGTTCTCATAAGCCTGACCAGTGGTGTACGAGCTGCCGCCAAGGTCATGATCAATCTGTGCCCAAGGAGCCAAAGAATCCCGGTTCCACTGAGCAAAAGTTAGGGGATCAGATAGAGCAGCTGGAGCAGAAAAGCCCGACACGTGATGAAGGAGCAAGTCTTGATTGTAGGCAAGCTGACGACGATCCTTGTAGGCGGTGTATTGCTCCTTGCGGATGTCCACATTAATGCAAAGGATGTTGCGTTGGAACCAATTCAGTTTCTTGACCTTCGCATGAGTGGTCGATACATAAGTAGGAGCAGCAGCCCTCCTAGCATCACCCATCAAAGATCCACCCCGAGCTGAGCTAGAAGAAGGCACAGGAGGAGGCTTGACCACTATCTTCTTCTCATATAGTTTCTCTAAGTCATGCACCTCCAACTCATCATCACTGAAGGTATGGTCAGGAAACTTGAACTTGATGAGCTTCATGATGTAGGGAGCATAAGGGATAGTGACCTTGGTGATCATGGCTTCATGCATCTCATTGTGGATGTAATCCATAACATCCACACTCCAGTCCTCATCACTATCAGGGTTCTCCACAATGTGGTTGGCATGAAGGAGCAAGTTGCACAGTGGGGTCACCACGTTGTCATTGTTGCCACCACTTGGCGCAATGTTCTCACGGAGGATGCGCACAAGGACGTCATAAAGTGGAAGCAAATCACGAGAATTGTCGGGTACGCCTCCCTCACCATATAAGTGCACGGTTTGCTTCTTGTTGAGAATTGTCGGGTACGCCTCCCTCACCATATAGCCTTGAGGGTTATCACCATCAAACTTGTAGCCCAAAACCTTGACAAACTCCTCAAAGTTGGACTCACAAAAAGTGTCACCGGTCATCCACTTAAGTGTCTTCTTTGAGTCACCCTTCATCACAAGAGTAGCAAAGAACTGCATCACGAGCTGAGAGTTGTATGGACAACGAGTGATCACAAGCCTTTCCAAGCCTATAGCCTTGATAATATGTATAGCCTCGGCGAAAGAGGCTTTCTCCTAAAGAGATGCATGGTTATAGGGATGCATAGTGTCGGGGGGCTGCCCCCCGGGTAGGGGCAGATCCCGGAATAACTCAGCAGTATGCCAACAGTACTTGACCTTTGGCGAGAGTAAGGGACACCCCCTGGTGTGCTGAAGGGGGCAGCTTGACCCTTGAGCGCCGGAAGAGTGCAAAGTGCCACCTGGCAGGCGCAAGGGTCAGCTCTAACATCTATAAATAGACACCCCGAGCCTTCACAAAAGCATCAGCGGATGGTTCCTCTAAGAACTAGCTTCTCGAAGATGTCTTTGCTGGTAGGCCAAGACATCTTCGGGAGGCTAGGCCTAGAGATACGCATCCACGGACGAGCTCGGACACCTCCGGAAAGGATCTCGGATCTTGGGCTCCGAGGAGACTCCCGGAAGGAGGTGTATTCGGTTTTACCGGATAGATGGTCCGGGTAAGTGCTAACCGGAGTGTCTATCTCGGTCTTGATCTTATGCAGGAGAGGCTCGCGGGGGCAAGCAAGGAGGTAACCGGCATGAGGGATCCCGGTAGGCCGTCAACGGTCTGTAGCAGGCTTTCCCGCCTGATGCGGGGGGAAGTACCTTTCCGTCTGACACGGAAGCATGGTCACCTCCCGCCTGACACGGAAGCATGGTCACCTCCCGCCTGACACGGGAGCGCGACAGCCGGTACGACAACGGTACGACAAGACACGACGTGCCTAGCCCGGCAATCCGGAAAAGGCTATCCGGGATGGGCAAAGACATGTCCTGTCTCTGACAGGGGGACAATGATGATCCAGTACGGCGCATGCTGTCCTTGCCGAGATGATGACGAAGGGGCTACGCCGGATAGCGCGGCGACTAGGTCTCACTAGCCGGTGACGACATGCCGGCTAGGCCTGTCCGGTGGGGCCAAGCCGGTTTAGGGTTTCCGGCTCTCCTGGCCGAAACCCTATAAAAGGCACCATAACTGCTTCTGTGAGAGCAGGACCAACTTGAGAGCCAAAGCAGTAGTTGCATTTACTCCTAGAGCTTTTACTTCTTCATACCTTGAGTTCATCTAGTTCTTCGTGTTCTTCACTTTGAGAGATCTAAGAGCAAGTTGTAGCCCTTGTACCATAGTTATATAGAGAGGAAAGGCAGGAGTAGGGGTGTTACCTCCTCACGAGGGCCCTGAACCTGGGTATATCGTGTGTGTGTTATGTGCCTTCCTGCATTTGTTCGTGTTTGTTAGATCTCCCCTATATCGTATTGCTGTTGTTTCTAGTTCTTGGGAGATCTCGGTCATACCGGGATCCTCCCCGTGTGGGCTATTCAGCCCGCTATCCCTCCCCGGATCCACCAACGTCCATCGGCCCCACACATTAGCCATCCTATGGCATCTGCCGTGACACCACCACGATAGTTGGCGCCCACCGTGGGGCTGACAGAGGCGTTGGCTGGTGTACACATCCGGACGGGTTCCCCCGTTCATTTTGACGTTCGGGTTCTCTCTGGCCTGGTCGTAAGGCTAGGGGAGATGGACTTCGTCTGCGACAACGCAGGATGCTTCCGGAACAGACCCTTTCTAGTGAACGGATGTCTCATTGACTTTGGTGGTTTCACCACCTACGTCGCCACCGAAGTTATCTGTAGCTACCCGGACGTGGTCCTGGAAGCTGAGGACCCTCCCATGCTCTGCGCTGCTCGGGGTCTGCGTGCCGGTCGCCCCCCGAGTTCCGTCGCGGTGATGATGGTCGGGGCAACCGAGGAAGAGTACCAGGACGCTGACGGCGATACCGGGAGCGGCCACATCCGTTTGGCCAAACCTCCTCAGGAAAGAGGTGCGGCCCGGGATGGCGATCCCAGCCGTCACAGCCACGACGTCGTCCGGATCCCCTCTCGGGCCTGGTGGCCAAGTTGGCTGTACCTGTAGCTGCTGAAGCGGATACCCAGGCCACTTCGGCTGATTTGGAGGAGCAGCGGAGTTGTAGCTCTTGTAGCAAGTTGTAGCTCTTGTACCACAAATATATAGAGAGGAAAGGCAGGAGTAGGGGTGTTACCTCCTCACGAGGGCCCTGAACCTGGGTATATCGTGCGTGTGTTGTGTGCCTTCGAGCATTTGTTCTTGTTTGTTAGATCTTCCCCTTCGTGCTTTGATCTTGTTTCTTGTTCCTGGGAGATCTCGGTTTTACCGGGATCCTCCCCCGTGTGAGCTCTTTAACTCGCTATCCCTCCCCGGATCCACCAACGTCCATCGGCCCCACACATTAGCCATCCTATGGCATCTGCCGTGACACCACCATGACACATAGTACGAATGGGCTTCGTCAAAGAGTAGTAGATGTCCTTGAGAATGAACTCTTGCTCTTGACACCAAAAGATGCGATCATCAAGATTGTTGTCCCTTGGCCTAAGGAACCAATCCCCTTGGTGGAGCAGAGTGTAGTCAACAAAGTTCATCTTCACATAGTTCTGACGTTGAGGAACAGGGGAATTTTCCTTTTCTTGGACCGAGGCCTGCTAGCAAGTGCTTTCTGCTTCCTAGGAACAACTGAGTTGCTTGAGGAGGCAGGACCCTTGCCCTTGGAGACAGAGGTCTTGTGAACCGGTGCCCTTGAGATGTTCCTTGTTGCCTCTGCAAGGGAAGGACTCCCACTAGAATCTGTGAATTTGAGCAAAGAGGGTAGCACAATATAAGTACACACAAGTCAGGAGTGGATACACACATTAGGTAGGCATTTGATGGATCATATGTAGTTAAACATGAGTTAATCTGAAAACTGCAGTGTTCAGTTCGGAAATTCCGATTCAGACCTAATCGGAAATTCCGCATGACCGGAAATTCCGATTCAAGTTGAGTCGGAAATTCTGACCTTGACAGAAACAGTGCAGATCTGAGATTGACTTAGTCTAAAACTAGATCGATCCAACACAATGCAAAACTAATGTATGTAGATGGCAGGGAATGATGCTACAAACAATCTCTACCAAGCAATTTTGAAACAAATAACTCCACATCTAGATCGTAGTGCAAGCACTTAGGGATAGGGAAAAGTGAAGTTACCCTCATCCATTGAGGACATTGCTTGGAGGAGTGAGTTCCCGGGGCAGAGGAGGAGCAGATCCGGCCGAGAAAGAGATTCCCCGGCGGTCAGAATGCTCCGGAGGGGCCTTGGAGCAGCAGGGGCGGCGGTTGGAGGAGAGGGAGGTCGGGGGTGGAAGAAGAGCACGAATGAGCCCTTCACCCCGATCCTGCCCTATATTTTTTTAGACAAACCGCGCGATTGGAATTTCCGAGTGTAACTTACACCTGAAATTCCGAGTCACCGGATATTCTGGTTCAGAAATGAACCGGATATTCCGACCTGCTGAACCAAAATCCCAGTTTTCAAATGGATGACTTGTGTGCAATAGAGAGAAATGTTTTCATGGGAGAGTAGGCTTTGGATAGATTTCCAAACTGACATTGGTACACCATACTCAACTCACAACTACCCAAACGAAACATAAAGCGCCAAGTCACACGGGAAGCCGGATTTCAGCGGGGAAGCCGGTGTACAGCTCACCGGCGAAAACTCTTAGGTATGCCGAAGCCGCCATGGCCGAGTTGGTAGGGTTATCCGGTGAGGCCCTACGCAAACAGCAGGAGCGAGTAAACGAGTTGGTAATCGAGGCCAACCGTCAGAATCAGGCCTTCAAGAAGAAGAACCCCGGGGCAGGATCCCAAGTGCACTCAGCTAGACCCAATAGCCAGAAATCGGACGGGGAGGCCTCTTCCCCGCATCCGAGCAAGAGCAAGAGCAAGAGCCGGAGCCGGAGTCGAGGTTCCGGGAAGAACAAGCAGCTACAGACCTATGATCCGGCCTTCGCCGGTATCCAGCAAGCCGGGCAGCGTAACTCGGGGCAGGCGGGAAGTACCCGTGAGGATGGTAACCTGGGTGTAGGAAACAATAACCCGGTCGGCCGTGGTAATCCACCCCGGAACCCTCCTCATGTTCAGGGAAACCCACAAAGGGAGGTTGCATCTGTCCCGCAACAGGCTGTGATCCCGGCACAGGACCGGTTCAACGATGGCAACTCAAGACTACAACAGCTCGGGTATCAGCCCGACGAGAACCCTTTGGGATCTCGGATAGGAACCAGACAGCTGAATCTGGCAGATGCCAGATTCCGGCTCGACCGGATTCACCAATCCGAGCTAGTGGAGGAGCAAGGGCCTCCGGGACCTGCCTGTTTGGACCCCGGATCATGCGGGAACCACCTGTTCGGAATTTTCAGCTCAACAGGGGTGCCAAGACCTATGACGGCAGCAAGAAGCCGGAGGACTGGCTAACCGACTATGTAACTGCAGTAAGCATAGCCGGTGGAAACAGACGATGGGCGGTACGATACGTACCGCAGATGTTGGAAGGACCTGCCCGGATTTGGTTGAACAACCTGAGAACTGGCAGCATAGACTGCTGGTTAGACTTTGAGGAGGCATTCATCAGCAACTTCACCAGCACGTACAAAATGCCAAACAGGCCTCAGCAGCTCGCCATCTGTAGGCAAAGGAGTAACGAGACTGACCGGGAGTATCTTACCCGGTGGAGCAATATTCGCAATTCTTGCGAAGGAGTGGTAGAGGCACAGGCCATCTCCTGGTTTGCACAAGGATGCCGGCATGGCTCAATGTTGTGGCAGAAGTTGCAAAGAAAGATGCCGGCAACCTTGGCAGAGACCATGCGCATCGCCGATACCTACACGCTTGGAGATCCCATGCAACCCCTGGTGGATGTCGGTGACTCCAACAGGAGGAATGCGGGACCTCAGCGTTCGGGACCGAGCAGGAGCCATGATCACCTGGATTTTGGCCAGAAAAGGAATCAGCCCGAGTACCACCATGCCGCACAGCACGTCGCAGCAGTGACCCGGGAGCAGGACGATGCCGGCGGCAGCCAGCGTCAAAAGACAAGTGGCCCGGCTTGGGGTCAGAATCAGGAGGTGCAAAAGACCTGGGTGGAACAAAAGAAGCCCCTGACATATGAAGAGATGCTGAACAAGCCATGCTGCTACCATACTCTGGAGGCCAACAAGCCCGCAAACCACTCTACTCGGCAGTGCAGCTGGTATCACCGCACATTGCAGGAAGGCAGCTCGGGAGCTGTTCGGCCGAGTGCTCCGGCATCTCGGCCCAACATTCCGAGACCCCCTCCTCCGACATCGGGGGCCAACACGATCCGGGTCAATCAGCCTCAGCGAGGACCCCCACCTCGGCCAGTGAATATGGTGCACACCCGGAACGACAACGGTGCAGGCCCCAGTAACCAAGCCGGACAGCAGCAGGGCAACTACCGGGAGGCACATCAAAGCTATGTGGTCTTCGTGACCGAACCCACTGACCGGAAAAGTGTGCGGCAGCGTGCCCTGGAAGTGAATACCGTGATCCCAGCGGTGCCCAAGTTCTTGCACTAGTCCGAGATGGAGATCACATGGAGCAGGAAGGATCATCCCAGGGTTATGCCTAAGCCGGGGGCGTACGCCTTAGTGGTGGACCCAACATTTGTCGGACCAAACCTCAATGTCCGCTTCAGCCGAGTTCTGATCGACAATGGCAGTGCCATTAACATCATGTATAAGGACACGATGCTGAAGCTGGGGGTGTCCATGAACACCTTATTGCCTACCGAGACGACCTTCCACGGCATCGTGCCCGGAGTCTCTTGCTCACCCATGGGAAAAATCTGGGTTGAAGTGCTGTTCGGAACCCGAGAGAACTGCCGAACCGAGAGCTTGGAGTTCGAGGTCGTGGACCTCGAGAGCCCGTATCACGCACTGATTGGCAGGCCAGCCCTGGCCAAGTTCATGATCTCAACTCACATGGGCTACCTGAAGATGAAGATGCCGGGACCAAACGGCGTAATCACCATCTCGGGAGACCACAAGAGCTCCATGGAGTGTGCCTCGGCGGGGTCATGCTTAGCTGAGTCCCTGGTGATCGCCGAAGAAAAGAAGAGGATCCTGCAGGTGGTGGCAATGGCCAAGACCTCCCAACTCGGAATGCCCGGGATGGTGAACCCGGAGCAGGGTGCGTCATTTCAGCCCCCCAAAGAGACCAAGAAGGTGGGTGTGGACCCCAGCAACCCGGAGCGCCAAGTTATCATTGGCAGCAACCTGGACAGCAAATAGGAAGGCGAGCTCGTCGACTTGCTCCGTGAGAATCGGGATGCTTTTGCGTGGTCGAGTGACGATCTGCAAGGTGTCCCGAGGGAGTTGGCTGAGCACTCTCTATTTGTTAGACCGGATGCGAAGCCGGTGAAGCAACCAACTAGGCGTCTCTCGGATGAAAGAAGAGCTGCCGTCATGGAGCATCTGGCTATACTGCTGGCCGCCGGATTCATAATGGAAGTGCTGCACCCGGATTGGATATCGAATCCGGTCTTGGTAGAGAAGAAAAAGGATGATCCCCTTCTGCTCAAGGTGTGGCGCATGTGCATCGACTTCACCAACCTCAACAAAGCATGCCCGAAGGACCCCTTTCCACTGCCCCGGATAGATCAAGTAATAGATTCCACTGCCGGGAGTGAACTGTTGACTTTTTAGATGCATATTCTGTTTTTCACCAGATACCTTTGAATCTGGATGATCAATTGAAAACTGCTTTTATTACCCCTTATGGGGCTTATTGCTATCGTGTCATGAATTTTGGTTTGAGAAATGCTGGTGCTACATACCAGAGGTGCATGCAGAATTGTCTGCATGACCAGATAGGCCGGAATGCCGAGGTCTATGTCGATGACATAGTCATAAAGACAAAAGAAAAAGCCTCACTGATAGATGATCTGAGGGAGACATTTAAGAACTTAAGAAGATTCCGGATGAAGTTGAACCCGGATAAGTGCACATTTGGGGTTCCGGCGGGGAAATTACCCGGTTTCCTCATCTCGAGCCGGGGAATCGAGGTCAACCTGGGTAAAATTCGTGCTATCGAGAGCATGAAATTGCCCGTGCGTCTCAAAGATGTACAGAACTTCACTGGTTGTCTTGCATCCCTAAGTTGGTTTGTGAGTCGACTTGGGGAGAAGGCCCTTGTACCAATTGATGAAGAAAAGCAAAACATTTGTTTGGACCCCGCAAGCTGACGCGGCATTTAACGATTTGAAGAAGATGCTCTCAACAGCACCTGTGTTGGCATCCCCATTACCCAAGGAACCTATGCTGCTATATATCGGTGCAACCAACCGGGTAGTCAGTGTGGCAATGGTGGTAGAGAGGGAAGAAGGGGGCAAGCTGATACAAAGGCCGGTGTATTACCTCAGTGAGGTGATCTCGGAATCCAACCAAAACTATCCGCATTAACAGAAGATGGCGTATGGAGTATACATGGCAGTAACCAAGCTCAATCACTACTTTCAAGAGCACCCGATCACAGTGGTGTGCGAAGCTCCTCTGGCCGAGATCATCGGTTGCAAGGACGCTAGCGGCCGGGTAGCCAAATGGGCCATCCAGTTGTCTCCATACGCTCCGGCGTATGAGAGACGAGATGCCATCAAGTCGCAGGCGCTGCCGAACTTTTTGGTAGACTGGGCCGAGATGCAGTATGAACCTCCGAGGCCGGATTACAATTTCTGGAGGATGCATTTCGATGGCTCCAAGGCTAAGATCGGGTTGGGTGCCGGAGTGGTCCTCACTTCACCAAAGCAGGATCTACTGAAGTATGTTCTGCAAATCCATTTCCGGGCATCTAACAATGTCGCGGAATATGAGGCCTTGGTTCATGGACTAAATGTCGCCAAGGAAATCGGCATCCGCCGGATAGAATGTTTTGGTGATTCCGATCTTGTAGTGCAGCAGGTGTCGGGGAATTGGGATGCGCTTGATGCAAACATGGCCTTATATAGGTTTCATGTGCAGAAAATATCCGGATTTTTCGAAGGATGCGAGTTCAAGCACATACCCAGAGGAGAAAACAAGGCAGCGGATGTCTTGTCCAAGCTAGGGTCATCTCGGGATGCCATCCCACCCGGGATAGCTCTGGAGCATTTGAGGAAGCCATCTATTCAACCCTCACCCGAGTCGGATTCTATCTTCATCCCCAAGGAGCCTGGTTCAGATGCCATACCCATGGAAGTAGATGTCGGAAGCATCACATCGAACCCGGGGGCTGCGTCACAGTGCTCAGAGAGGCAGAGAAAGATGATGATGGAGGTGATGTCGGAAAAGCCAATGGACATAGACGCTCCCGTGTTCCCAGTTCGACCTATCCCGGAATGGGCACATCCCATTATGGCTTACATCTTGGAAGGAGCCCTCCCGTAGAATGAAGTGGAAGCCCGGCAGATAATGTGAAGGTCAAAAGCATACACCGTCATCAATCAAGAGTTGTACAAGAGGAGTGTCACTGAAGTACTCCAGAGGTGTGTAGAACCGGCAGAAGGACAAGAGATGCTCCTGGAAATACATCAGGGGGAGTGTGGACATCATGCATCATCCCGGGCCCTGGTGGCGAAAGTGTTCCGGCATGGGTTCTACTGGCCCACTGCGCTACAGCAAGCAGAAGACATTGTCTGGAAGTGTGGAGGATGCCAGAGATTTGCTCACCGGATACATATGCCGGCGTCAACATTGAAGAAAATCCCTATCACTTGGCCATTCGCAGTATGGTGTTTGGATATGGTCGGGCAGTTCAAGTCGGCAAGAGGCAATATGACACATATACTGGTTATGGTGGACAAATTCACCAAGTGGATAGAGGTCAAGCCAATCCGGAAGTGTGATGGACACACCGCTGTGCAATTCCTGAAAGACATCATCTTGAGATACGGGTACCCGCACAACATTATCACTGATAATGGCACCAATTTTGCTGTGGGGGAATTCGCTCGATTTTGTGCTGAGAAGGAAATCCGGCTGGATGTAGCATCAGTTGCACACCCGGAAGCAAACGGGCAAGTCGAAAGAGCAAATGCATTGGTCTTGGCCGGCATCAAAGCTCGTTTGATCGAGCCACTGTTGAGAACTCCAGGATGCTGGATAGAGGAGTTACCGGCGGTTTTGTGGGGTCTCCGGACTACACCGAATAGATCTACCAGGTACACGCCGTTCTTCATGGTGTACGGTGCCGAGGCAGTACTCCCGACCGACATACAATATGATTCCCCGAGAGTGACAATGTTCACCGAGACCGAGGCAAAGGAGGCCCGAGAAGATGATGTTGATTTACTCGAAGAGGCAAGGGAATTGGCACTGTCTCGGTCTGCAATTTATCAACAAAATCTCCGTCGCTATCATAACCGGAAAGTGCACCCGAGGGTGTTCCGAGAAGGGGATCTTGTGCTGAGGCTCATCCAACGCACGGCCGGAATGCATAAATCGTCACCTCCATGGGAGGGACCTTTTGTGATAAGCAGGGCATTGCACAATGATTCTTATTACCTTGTAGATGCACAAGAAGCTAGGAAAGGTGTAATGGACAAATCCGGACAGGAAACCAAACGCCCATGGAATATAGCTCTACTTCGACCCTTTTACACATAAAGGGCTCAGTGTATGATGTATCTCAGTTTTCAGTATTAATTAAAGTAAGGCACCCCGGGAGGAACCCGGGGACTGCCTGGTTATGTGCCTATTTTATTTTGTTTTATCAAGTTCATTTGTTATTTTTTACCGGCATCTCGGGAAGGAACCCGGGGACTGCCGGGTAGATATCTTTTGTATTATTTGTATGCCGGGAAAGTTCCGAGTTCGATTCTCAAAATCAGAGTAATGTATGTCATGTAAAATCATCTTGTGACTCAACTGACGCACGCCGAAATGGTAGTCAAGAGCAAAGAGAATCAAATGTGGGGAACACGAAAATGGTCTCGGGGACTCGGAGAAGGAACTTATCCGGCATACCTATTTTTTGCTAACCCAGTTATTTTTTATGTCGGGAATTCGGTTAGCCAGAACTCGGATTGTCTTAAGTAATGTAGGCCGTATATGGAGTTTTGTGACTCGACTGTCGAACGCCAAAATGGTAGACAAGAGCAGAAATTACCTAAATACGGTAAACATGAAAAGCAACTCGGGGACTCGTGACAGAATAAATCGACATAGCTTGTTCAGATAGATAACTAAGTACGGAGCATAAATGTTAAAATAGTGTATGTTACATCTTGCACCCGGCATCCCGGGGATTTAACAGTTCTACTCTTAAGATTTTTCTAAGTGGTAGGGGAAGCCGGCTTCTCGGCGGTGACATCAGTGGGAGCAGCAATCTCGGTGGCAGCAGCGGGAGCATCGATCTCGGGAGCAGCAGTGGCTTCAGTTCCGGCGGCGGTACTCGGGGCATCGGGGCGAACCTCGGCCTGAGAGGCCTCGGGTGTCGGAGAAGTTGTAGCATCCCGGAGAACCACGGTCTCGGTCGCAGCACCAGAGGCAGCGTCGTCTTCTTCCGGGATCTCATCATCCACGTCGCCGGTCGCGCCGGTTTCTTCGTCATCCTCGTAGTCGGATTCGGAATCAGAATCAATGACGCTGGCGGTGAAGGCGCGAATGTTGGACCACGAGGCGATGCGATGCGCCACCTCTTGTCGCCGCTGGACCTTAGCCGGATCGCTGCACCACGGCGAGATCGTCCGCAGACGCTGGATCACGTCCAGGTCGAGACCTTCGTACCAGCTAAGTACTTGGGTCAAGACCTGGTCTGCACCAGCCCGCGCACCGGAGCGCTTCCAGGCGTGGATACGCCTCCCGGCACATCGGAGTGCGCTCGCGAGTTCGGCGACCGAGAGCGTCGCGCGGATACTCGGCCACAGCTCGCCATGGACGTGGATCGCAGCGCTGAGCAACTCCGTCCCGATCGACCGGGGAGGCACTATCCGGGCCTTCAGGGCGGTGAGGTGGTCCTCAATATCCCAAGCATCCGAGACAGCACCCTTCCCGGCACGCTTCTCCCGGGCAGCAGCAACGGCAAGAGCAGCAGCCTTGCGAGAGTGCTCGAATTCCCCTTTAAAAAGAAGAGCTGTCAAGCGACTAGGGCATAAGAAGAGCAACAACAAAGAAAGAGAGCAAGGAAAACATGGGGGATGTCGGTCCACTTACTGTTAAGGTCCCGGTTCAATACAGTTAGCTCGGAGAGCCAACTATCAGACCGTGACCGGAGAAGAGCCAGCCCGGTCTCGGCGAGATGCGCGCGCTCCTCGAACTGGTCTAAGGTCTCCCTTTGTTTCTTCGTCGCCTCCACAAAGCGCGTCTTCATCCCGGTCGCGGCAGCTCCGGCCTTTTCAAGCTCGCCATTGAGTCGCGCGATCTCGGCTTGCGCGGTAGCAAGTGCGGCCTTCTGATCTACTGAGATCCTGCGCGCGGCATCTCGCTCCTCCCGGAGGCGCCCCTCGCACTTCTTAGACTGACCGAGGTCAGCAAGAACCCGGTTGAAGATGCTGCCGCGTTTCTTGCTGCACTCCTGAAATCAAGACAAAGAAGGATGAGTCAATCTGGGAAAAGATGTAAGGAAATCGGGAGATTCCGAGATCAGTAGCAAGTAAAGGCTCCCCGGTTGGGAGGATCTCGGGGACTCGGTGTCCGAGTCCTGAAATTTTCTCTAAAGATTGGAGCCTAGTGGTCTGCTATTCGGTGGAATCTAGAGCACTAAGCACCAATCTCGGGGACTAGTGGTGATGGAGCAAATTTTGAAACAAGTTACCCGGTTGGGAGGATCTCGGGGACTCGGTGTCTGAGTCCTGAAATTTTCTCTAAGATTGGAGCCTAGTGGTATGCTATTCGGTGGAATCTAGAGCACTAAGCACCAATCTCGGGGACTAGCGGTGATGGAGCAAATTTTGAAACAAGCTACCCGGTGGGGAGGATCTCGGGGACTCGGTGTCCGAGTCCTGAAGTTTTCTCTAAGATTGGAGCCTAGTGGTCTGCTATTCAGAGGAATCTAGAACACTAAGCACCAATCTCGGGGACTAGTGGGGAAGGAACAAATATTTATTGGTGAAAGAAAGAGAACAAACTTACCTCGGTCACCCGAGTAACATCCAGAGCGGCCACCTGGAGAGCGTGCAGAGCTTGAGCGTTGCGGCTTGAGCCGGTAGCGTGCAAGTCTCCCACGGTCTCGGAGACGTCGGCGGCAATCCAGGCCTGGTTGTATTCATCTACAACGTGTATGCCGGAGCCGCCGGCCGCGCGAGCAGCAACAACTTCCCGGGGTCCTGAAGGCACAAAGGAGCTTACGGTTGCTCGCAGCGTCCGCAGGGCGGCAGTAGGGATCTCGGCGGGAGGTGGTGGTAACGGTGAGAACTTATCCGTGCGTAGGGCCAAGTCTTGGGCCGAGGATGTCGGGGCAGCAGTAGGTTTGGCGGAAGTTGTTTTCTGCCCGGCAACCTTGGTGCGCGACTTCGCGGCAGGTTGATCAGCTGGCCGGGAAGAGGCTGCGGGCCGTTTCTCCGGGGCGGTCTTGTTCGCAGCTTGCCGGGAGGGACCGCTTGGCACGAGCTGCCGGGGAGGGCTCAAGATCTCTGCCGCAAGCCCGGGCACCCTGCGCGGACTTTCCGGAAGAAGGATGTCTCCCGAGGTAGTCGTGGCCTGCACTGGGGTCTCGTCGACCACCGGACGTGTATCCGGAGTCGCAACAGTAGCCGGTGCGGCACCGGAAGCAGCAGGCTCGCTTCCTCGAGTAGAAGGGCGAGGTTGAGAAGAGGCAGCCCGAGCCGGGCTGGGAGTCCGAGTTCCGGGAGGAGGAGGAACAACGGGTGACGGGAGGTCGAGTGCGTCCCTGAAACAAAATATCTCAGTAATAATTTATGGAGAAGGCAAGGTCATGTAGCATAAGGCAAAGAAAATGTACCCGGAATCCACAGTGGGAGGACCCTTCCTCCGGCGTCGAGGAGGCTTCTCGGCCGTTTGTTTGTTCGGCTTGCTCCTCTTGGGGGGGTTGCCAGAATCATCGGCAGCGTCGGTGTCGGAAGCCGCACGCTTCCGGCTCTCGGCGCGTTTGGTCACGGCCGTCGGCTTCGGAACCACCGCTGAGGCCCAGTTGAGAGGGAGAGCGTCAATCACATCGAGAATTTGACAGTCAATCTCATCCTTGTCATCCGAAGAAAGGGAAACTGCCTCTGAGGTTCAAGGGTTACCCGGGGCGGCAGCTTTCACTAGAGGAACGGCAAGATGCTCCTCACCGTCGGGATCCTCCCTCGGCATCTCTTCTGGTACTGGAAGTTCGGCGCGAAATTCCCGTTGGCGTGGATAGCGTCCTCCTCGGTTTGCCGCTCGAATAACTGCGCAAATAAATCACCACATGATAACCATGTCGGTTTCCAGCAGCACCCGGGTGCGAATGCAAGTTTACGAAAGGCAGACAGGAGCACCTGTTTCAGGGGTTTTTTCCGGGATCCCCCGATGGCACCCCAAGAATAGTCATCCGTCATCTTCGTCCGAGCAATAGCTCGAACGCGTCGGACGACCGCAACATGATCTAACCCAAAAATACTGGTCCTGGTAGGGTCTAAGTTCCCGGCCATATGGCACATCTTGTGCACTCGGGTTTGGAGGGGGCAGACGCGGCGAATGATGAAGCAACGCAGGAGATCATCGCCGGTCATCGTGTCGGTCAGCACGTTCAGGACGTCGTGCATACACCTGACTTCCTCGGTGTCGGGGAACCGTTTCCAGAGGTTGAATTTACGGGGAGGACCAATGGCGAACTCCGGCAGGTTGATGAAGTCCGGATTCGAGGATCCCAGAGCGTCTCCCGAGCTCTCCCGGTTCTTCACATAGAAGAAGCCGCGCTGCCACTTCCGGCAGGACTCTAGTCCTTTGACTATTGGGAATCCGGAGTCAGCACGGGGGATGATGGTGGCAGCTCCGCAGTCGATCAGGTCTTTTACTTTCTGATCCGGATTGGGGATGACTTGGCGACGAAGGATGAAGTACCTGGCCCAGAGGTCCAGGAATGGCCACACGCCGAGATATGCTTCCGAGTAGGTGGTGAAGACCGAAAGCATCATGATGGCGTTGGCGGGGAGATGATGGGGTTGGAGGCTGTAAGTGTCGAGGAAGTCGCGGAAGAAGGGGCTAGCCGGAAGCCCAACCCCACGCTCGAAGTGCGTGAGGAATACAACGTATTCCCCGGGTTGGGGTTCCGGTTGAACCTCGTCCTCCGGGAGACGGCTATCAACTTCCGGCGGAATCCGGTGGGTCCGATACAGCCAGTTCAGGTCCTCCTGGGTGGTCTCGGATCCATCCCAGCATCCCCGGATACTTTCTTCACCCATGCCGGAGGAGTCCGCAGAGGTATCCGGGCTACTCTGCAGGCGCAGTGGCAGTTAGTCGGAGTTAGTCTACCGGGAGCTAAGATGCCAGATCGCAAACTCCTAAACACAACCGAGTTCAGGGCAAATAAGATCTACCGTGTGCTGATAAATCGAAACTAAAGTGAGGAAAATAAGCTCGGGCTAAACTCGAACGAGACGTAATGCGAGCGAAAGATCTAAGTCCTACCGCAACGGTGCATCCTCGCCGCGCGCCCCGTGCGCGCCGCTCGAATCATGCTCACCGGCGGCGGCGCAGCCGCGCGTGTGTTAGGGTATGATCGAGTGCGGAGCATCATTCTAGTAAAGAAGATCATCGGGGCGGAGAGAACAACTCACCGGAGAAGAGGAGGTCGATGGCGCGCAAGAGGAACGGCGGCGTTCGGGCTTCGGCGACCAGCGAGAGCGGCGACGTTCGGGCTTCGGACACAGCTGCGGCGGTGCGCTCGAGACGACGGTGGCGGAGAAGTGAAGGAGAGGAAGAAGAAGAGGTGACCGTTCCGGTCCCCTATTTATGGGGGGATTCCGGAGAGGTTTCCAGTTTTCCCGCCCACGATCTCCACGATCGTGGGTGGGATCCATTTTGTGCAGCGCGGCACGTGGCGCTAGCCGGAGCGCCCGATCCGGCCACACCGAGGGCCACACGGCCCCAACGGTTGGGCTTCGGATCGGCTGCGGCTCCCGGCGCGTGAACCCAAGCGACGACGTGCTCGGGCAGAGGCACTCGAGTGCATTTCTGGTCAGACGGGACGTCGGATGGGACCCAGCTCGAGATCTCGAGTTCAATACGGAGCCAACGGTCGGAGCCAACGGTCAAGATTCACTGAGACTGCAGTATCCGGCTACAGGCTTCGTCTCCCGGTTGAAACAGTCTCGGTAAGAGGATCTCGGCCTATAGTCGAAGGATGGTGTCATATGTTCTCAGAAGATAGTTGTTATTAAAGCTGATCCCGCACATCATCCGAGGTTGTTGTGCAGCACCAGCTTCGGGGACTAGTGTCGGGGGGCTGCCCCCCGGGTAGGGGCAGATCCCGGAATAACTCAGCAGTATGCCAACAGTACTTGACCTTTGGCGAGAGTAAGGGACACCCCCTGGTGTGCTGAAGGGGGCAGCTTGACCCTTGAGCGCCGGAAGAGTGCAAAGTGCCACCTGGCAGGCGCAAGGGTCAGCTCTAACATCTATAAATAGACACCCCGAGCCTTCACAATGGCAGCAAAAGCATCAGCGGATGGTTCCTCTAAGAACTAGCTTCTCGAAGATGTCTTTGCTGGTAGGCCAAGACATCTTCGGGAGGCTAGGCCTAGAGATACACATCCACGGACGAGCTCGGACACCTCCGGAAAGGATCTCGGATCTTGGGCTCCGAGGAGACTCCCGGAAGGAGGTGTATTCGGTTTTACCGGATAGATGGTCCGGGTAAGTGCTAACCGGAGTGTCTATCTCGGTCTTGATCTTATGCAGGAGAGGCTCGCGGGGGCAAGCAAGGAGGTAACCGGCATGAGGGATCCCGGTAGGCCGTCAACGGTCTGTAGCAGGCTTTCCCGCCTGATGCGGGGGGAAGTACCTTTCCGTCTGACACGGAAGCATGGTCACCTCCCGCCTGACACGGAAGCATGGTCACCTCCCGCCTGACACAGGAGCGCGACAGCCGGTACGACAACGGTACGACAAGACACGACGTGCCTAGCCCGGCAATCCGGAAAAGGCTATCCGGGATGGGCAAAGACATGTCCTGTCTCTGACAGGGGGACAGTGATGATCCAGTACGGCGCATGTTGTCCTTGCCGAGATGATGACGAAGGGGCTACGCCGGATAGCGCGGCGACTAGGTCTCACTAGCCGGTGACGACATGCCGGCTAGGCCTGTCCGGTGGGGCCAAGCCGGTTTAGGGTTTCCGGCTCTCCTGGCCGAAACCCTATAAAAGGCACCATAACTGCTTCTGTGAGAGCAGGACCAACTTGAGAGCCAAAGCAGTAGTTGCATTTACTCCTAGAGCTTTTACTTCTTCATACCTTGAGTTCATCTAGTTCTTCGTGTTCTTTACTTTGAGAGATCTAAGAGCAAGTTGTAGCCCTTGTACCATAGTTATATAGAGAGGAAAGGCAGGAGTAGGGGTGTTACCTCCTCACGAGGGCCCTGAACCTGGGTATATCGTGTGTGTGTTATGTGCCTTCCTGCATTTGTTCGTGTTTGTTAGATCTCCCCTATATCGTATTGCTGTTGTTTCTAGTTCTTGGGAGATCTCGGTCATACCGGGATCCTCCCCGTGTGGGCTATTCAGCCCGCTATCCCTCCCCGGATCCACCAACGTCCATCGGCCCCACACATTAGCCATCCTATGGCATCTGTCGTGACACCACCACGACAGTTGGCGCCCACCATGGGGCTGACAGAGGCGTTGGCTGGTGTACACATCCGGACGGGTTCCCCCGTTCATTTTGACGTTCGATTTCTCTCTGGCCTGGTCGTAAGGCTAGGGGAGATGGACTTCGTCTGCGACAACGCAGGATGCTTCCGGAACAGACCCTTTCTAGTGAACGGATGTCTCATTGACTTTGGTGGTTTCACCACCTACGTCGCCACCGAAGTTATCTGTAGCTACCCGGACGTGGTCCTGGAAGCTGAGGACCCTCCCATGCTCTGCGCTGCTCGGGGTCTGCGTGCCGGTCGCCCCCCGAGTTCCGTCGCGGTGATGATGGTCGGGGCAACCGAGGAGGAGTACCAGGACGCTGACGGCGATATCGGGAGCGGCCACATCCGTTTGGCCAAACCTCCTCAGGAAAGAGGTGCGGCCCGGGATGGCGATCCCAGCCGTCACAGCCACGACGTCGTCCGGATCCCCTCTCGGGCCTGGTGGCCAAGTTGGCTGTACCTATAGCTGCTGAAGCGGATACCCAGGCCACTTCGGCTGATTTGGAGGAGCAGCGGAGTTGTAGCTCTTGTAGCAAGTTGTAGCTCTTGTACCACAAATATATAGAGAGGAAAGGCAGGAGTAGGGGTGTTACCTCCTCACGAGGGCCCTGAACCTAGGTATATCGTGCGTGTGTTGTGTGCCTTCGAGCATTTGTTCTTGTTTGTTAGATCTTCCCCTTCATGCTTTGATCTTGTTTCTTGTTCCTGGGAGATCTCGGTTTTACCGGGATCCTCCCCCGTGTGAGCTCTTTAGCTCGCTATCCCTCCCCGGATCCACCAACGTCCATCGGCCCCACACATTAGCCATCCTATGGCATCTGCCGTGACACCACCATGACACATAGTACGAATGGGCTTCGTCAAAGAGTAGTAGATGTCCTTGAGAATGAACTCTTGCTCTTGACACCAAAAGATGCGATCATCAAGATTGTTGTCCCTTGGCCTAAGGAACCAATCCCCTTGGTGGAGCAGAGTGTAGTCAACAAAGTTCATCTTCACATAGTTCTGACGTTGAGGAACAGGGGAATTTTCCTTTTCTTGGACTGAGGCCTGCTAGCAAGTGCTTTCTGCTTCCTAGGAACAACTGAGTTGCTTGAGGAGGCAGGACCCTTGCCCTTGGAGACAGAGGTCTTGTGAACCGGTGCCCTTGAGATGTTCCTTGTTGCCTCTGCAAGGGAAGGACTCCCACTAGAATCTGTGAATTTGAGCAAAGAGGGTAGCACAATATAAGTACACACAAGTCAGGAGTGGATACACACATTAGGTAGGCATTTGATGGATTATATGTAGTTAAACATGAGTTAATCTGAAAACTGCAGTGTTCAGTTCGGAAATTCCGATTCAGACCTAATCGGAAATTCCGCATGACCGGAAATTCCGATTCAAGTTGAGTCGGAAATTCTGACCTTGACAGAAACAGTGCAGATCTGAGATTGACTTAGTCTAAAACTAGATCGATCCAACACAATGCAAAACTAATGTATGTAGATGGCAGGGAATGATGCTAGAAACAATCTCTACCAAGCAATTTTGAAACAAATAACTCCACATCTAGATCGTAGTGCAAGCACTTAGGGATAGGGAAAAGTGAAGTTACCCTCATCCATTGAGGACATTGCTTGGAGGAGTGAGTTCCCGGGGCAGAGGAGGAGCAGATCCGGCCGAGAAAGAGGTTCCCCGGCGGTCGGAATGCTCCGGAGGGGCCTTGGAGCAGCAGGGGCGGCGGTTGGAGGAGAGGGAGGTCGGGGGTGGAAGAAGAGCACGAATGAGCCCTTCACCCCGAGCCTGCCCTATATTTTTTTAGACAAACCGCGCGATTGGAATTTCCGAGTGTAACTTACACCCGAAATTCCGAGTCACCGGATATTCTGGTTCAGAAATGAACCGGATATTCCGACCTGCTGAACCAAAATCCCAGTTTTCAAATGGATGACTTGTGTGCAATAGAGAGAAATGTTTTCATGGGAGAGTAGGCTTTGGATAGATTTCCAAACTGACATTGGTACACCATACTCATCTCACAACTACCCAAACAAAACATAAAGCGCCAAGTTGAGTAGGTTTCCCACATGCATGAATAAGAGGGAAAATAGCAACAATAAGCTCCAAATAAAACCAACTCTTCAAAGAGAAGAGGTCGGTGGCCGAAACCACCATGTAGGAGTGTATGGCATGTCACCGCGAAGATGTATCTTGGGTACATAACCAATACTCGTCGTTTTAGCTCATTAGTCATAAGAATGAATATAGAGAT
This sequence comes from Poa annua, assembly GCA_026929855.1. Lineage (NCBI taxonomy): Eukaryota > Viridiplantae > Streptophyta > Magnoliopsida > Poales > Poaceae > Poa > Poa annua. The sequence goes on along the minus strand of CM049432.1, from coordinate 71,586,475 downwards.
AAAAGAACACTTGCTATCGGCATAATGGGGGGAGGGATGGTCCAATGTATTAGGACCGCACTCCCCCTATGTCCATGCCTACATCTAAACAAGATAAGATGCAATTACGTCCTAGGTGAGTGTGCAAGCGATCAAGCTAAGGACCTCGAATCAATGATATTGAGCTCATTCCTCAAAAAGCTAAATCTTCCTTCCTCAAGGGGCTTCGTGAAGATATCCGCCAATTGATCCCTTGTGCCCACATATGATAAGTCAATATATCCTCGGGCCACTTGATCCCTTATGAAATGGTGGCGGATCTCAATATGCTTGGTTCTTGAATGTTGCACCGGGTTGTAGGCAATCTTGATGGCACTTTCATCGTCACATAGAAGAGGCACTTTGTCGCAATCGACTCCGTACTCATTTAAAGTTTGCCTCATCCATAGCAATTGTGTGCAGCAACTTGCGGCGGCAACATACTCGGCTTCGGCGGTGGAGAGAGATATACAATTTTGCTTCTTAGAAGACCAACTTACCAAGGACCTCCCAATAAATTGACAAGCACCGGAGGTTGACTTCCTATCATCATGATCTCCCGCCCAATCGGAATCCGTGTACCCACATAACGAGAAATGTGCATCCTTGGGTACCACAATCCATAGTTTGGGGTATAAGCCAAATATCTAAAGATTCTCTTGACCGCCATGTCATGGCTTTCCTTAGGAGCCGCTTGATATCTTGCACACACTCCTACGTCTAGCACTATATCCGATCTAGATGCACAAAGGTAAAGAAAAGATCCAATCGTGGAGCGATATACCTTTTGATCCACATCCTTACCCTTAGGGTTGAGCTCAAGGTGGCATTTGGTTTGCATTGGGGTAGAGGCACCCTTGAGCTCAAGCAACCCATACTTCTTGAGCATGTCTTGAATGTATTTTGCTTGGTTGATGAAAGTTCCTACCTTAAATTGCTTGATCTCGAATCCGAGAAAGAACTTCATCTCACCCATCATAGACATCTCAAACCTGTCAGTCATAAGCTTGGAGAATTCTTTGTTAAATGCTTTGTTAGTAGACCCAAATATAATATCGTCCACATATAATTGACAAATGATAAGCTCTCCATTTACTTTCTTAGTAAAAAGGGTGGGGTCAATTTCCCCAAATTGGAACCAACGGTTTACAAGTAGTTCTCTAAGATGCTCATACCATGCACGTGGGGCTTGTTTAAGGACATAGAGTGCCTTATCCAACTTGTAGACATGGTTCGGATACTTGAGGTCCTCAAACCCCGGTGGTTGCTTATCATAAACAAGTTCATTCAGTGGACCATTAAGAAAAGCGGATTCAACATGCATTTGTTGCAACTTAAAGTTATGATGAGAGGCATAGGCAAGAAGAATACGAATTGACTCACGTCGAGCCACGGGCGCGTAGGTTTCTCCAAAGTCAATGCCTTCAATTTGGGAGTAACCTTGAGCCACTAATCTCGCCTTGTTCCTCACCACCATACCATGTTCATCTTGCTTGTTCTTGAATATCAACTTGGTGCCGATAACATTGCGGTAATCTTTGGGTCTTTCCATCAACTTCCGCACCTTGTTGCGCTCGAAGTTATTGAGTTCTTCATGCATAGCATCAAGCCAATCTTTATCTTCAAGAGCTTCAAAGACTTTCTTGGGTTCCACCATGGAGATGTGAGCTTGATGTTCACAAAAGCTTGCAAGTTGTCTTCGGGTAGAGACCTTGCTTCTCACATCACCAAGCACCTTGTCGAGAGATAGAGCTCTCAATTCTTCTGAGGTGCCAACCCTATCCAAGCGGCGGATCTCGATTTCCCTCCTTGTGGTGGGAGGGGTCGCTTGATCATTCATGTCTCCGCCTTGACTGAATTGATGGCCTTGATCAACCATAAGAGTGACGTCCAGAGGTGGGGGAGAAGGTTGATCTTTGCCTTGTTGCGAGCTGCCACCGGGAATGTCAGCAGGACCGGATATTCCGAGTTCAGTATGGCCCGGAAATTCCGAGTCACCGGAATTTCCGACTCCAGTTTGAACCGGATTTTCCGGCCCTCCGGAAATTCCTGGAGCAGCTGGAGGTTCTTGTGCTTCTTCTTGGCTGGGCGAGTTGGGCACGATGTTGTTGTTGGATATTTCTTGTGTTGAGGTAGCCACCACTTGCGTAGAGCTTGATCCTTGTTGAGCAACCTCATAATAGACTTCGACCGGGCGGTGGACGCCCAACCCCATCCTTTGGATAACATCTTGAGGTTGATCATCACCTACATCGGAAACACCACTTTGCTCCACAAGGGAGCCGTCATTCTCATCGAATACCACACTACAAGTTTCTATGATAATGCGTGAGGCCTTGTCATAGACTCTATAATTATGGGATTCGGCACCGTAACCAACAAAAGTCCCTTCAACATACTTAGAATCAAACTTGCCTAAACGAACATCTTTGATGAGATAGAAACACTTACAACCAAAAACTCGGAACTGAGAGATGTTGGGCTTGTTCCCGGTAAGCACTTCATAAGGTGTCTTCATGAGTCCTTTGCGAAAGAAGAGCCGGTTGGATGAACGGCAAGCGGTGTTGACGGCTTCAGCCCAAAGGTTGTGAGGGGACTTGAACTCGGCCATCATCGATCTTGCCATCTTAATAAGTGTGCGGTTCTTCCTTTCGGCTACACCATTTTGTTGGGGAGTATAAGCAGCGGAATATTGATGACGAATCCCTTCTTCACTAAGGAACTCATTCAAGGTGTAGTTCTTGAACTCGGAACCATTGTCACTTCTTATCACCAAGATTGGTACATTGTGTTGATGTTGAGCTTCATTGGAGAAGTCAATGATAGTTTGTTGAGTCTCCACCTTCGACTTGAAGAAGAAAACCCATGTGTATCTTGAATAGTCATCAACAATCACCAAGCAATATTTCTTCCCACCAAGACTAGCTTCCGGAATGGGACCAAAGAGGTCAACATGGAGAAGCTCCAAAACTCTTGTTGATGAAATGATGGTCTTGCTTGGATGGTGGATGTCATGCATTTTTCCTTCAACACAAGCCCTACACATTCGATCCTTCGAGAAAGAAACATGGTCTTTTAGTCCTAGGATATGGCCACCCTTTTGGAGACTTTGCAAAGTCCTCATATTGACATGGGCTAGTCGGCGATGCCATAACCAACCCAAGTCCGCCTTAACGAATAAGCACATTGCATGGGAAGTGGTGACTCCGGAGAAGTCAACCACATATAACCCATTCTCAACGTACCCAAAGAAAGACACTTTGAGAGACTTGCTCCGCAAAAGGATAACCATTTCCTTTTCGAAGATAACGGTATAACCCAAACAAGTTAAAGAATGCACCGAGATCAAGTTGAAACCTAGGGACTCGACAAGCAAGACATTCACAAGTGTGATGTCCGGTGCCACTACCACCTTGCCGAGCCCTATTACCTTTGACTTTGAATTGTCACCATATGTAACGTCATTTAATCATCATTAGGCTTCAACTCTGTTACAATCTCCTTGCTTCCGGTCCTATGACTAGTGCACCCACTATCAATTATCCATTTCGATCCTCCGGAAGCAAGGACCTACACACAATCAATTCTTTGATTTAGGTACCCATTTTGCAGTGGGTGCCTTTTGGTTAGCAACAAGGGTCTTTGAGACCCAAATAGCATATTCAATATAGCCATCAAAAGGACCAATGTATCTAGCATAGACATCCCCATAATAATCAACATATAAAGCATAATTGGGGTTAGATATGTACGCAAAGTCATCAAGAGTGGGAGTGCCCCTTGTGGCATTTCCACTTGCAATGTCATGTTTCTTGGCTTGTGCGGGCTTGGCCTTCTTCTTGATCTTCTTCTTCTCCTTGGCAACATAGCCTAGACCTTCTTTTCCCTTGTGGGGCACTCGCTCATGAAGAGGAGTAGTGAGTGTCCCCTTACCTTTATCAAGAGAGGTCTTGGACTTAGTTGCCATGGAGGGAACAAACAAAACCCTAACTTTATCCTTGACAACATTTGCATTAGAATTCAAAGGAGTAGAAGTGCTAGGTTTCTCAAGAGTAGATATCCGAGTTTGGAGTTGATCACGAGACTTGAGGAGACGTTTGTGATCACTTGTCAATACCTTGTGAGTATTTTCAAGTGACTCGAAGTCTTCGCAAAGTCTAGCATGAGCAACTACAAGCTCGGATTTTTCATTTTGCACAATTTTACATTTAGCAAAGTAAAGATCACGATCCTTAGTGATCTTAGCAAGTTGCTCCTTGAGGAGAGCATGAGCTTCTTGTTCATCTTCAAGGGAGGATTGGAGAGATACCTTAGTGTGAGCATCCTCTCTCTCAATCTCACCTTTTAGCTCAAGCTCATCCAAGCTCACCTATACGACTCGTAATTGAGCCAAAGTGTTTCTTTGCTTCTCCTTGCAAGTTAGTCATGAATTTATCAAAAGCAATAATTTCTTTCTTGACTTCAAGACTCATACCATCATCAATTTCATGGGATATGGAGGTAGGGGGCAATTTTACGTCGGATGTCTTTGCCATAAGACATCTTGCATTCTTGACGATGGGGCTCTCATTTGGTGAGGAGAAGAGTGACAGAGGTGTAGAGGAAATGGCTAGTGCGGCCACTTGCGTTGTGGTATCCTCCTTGTCACTATCTTCATCATCGGTGGGATATTGCTCTTGAGTCACCAAGACAATCTTTTGGTTCTTCTTGAAGTAGGGCTTCTTCATGGGCATAGCCCCCTTGCTCTTTGTCTTGGCCACGAGCCTCCCACCATGGTCCCCTCTTCTTTCCCATGGGCAATCTACAACAAAGTGTCTTTTGTCATCACAATTATAGCAAATCCTGCTTGGCTTTCCTCCATTGGAGGGAAACTTCTTGTCAATCCTAGCTTTGGCCCTTCCGGGGTTCTTCCAAAAAGTCCTTGCCGCAAGACCCATATGTTGGGTGTGAGTACTTGAGAGAGTCTTACTAGATAGCTCGACTTGATCATCATACTCATCTTCATCCTCTTCTTCAACGGTGGCCTTCAAGGCAATTGAGGCATGCTTGTGCATCCCTATGGCTCTTGCTCTTGCTCTTGCATCTTGTGCAATCTTGGAAGCCACCTTATAAGCGGTCATCTCTTGCATGACTTCATTGGATGTCATCTTCGCGAAGTCATGTCTCCCTTGGAGTGTCTTCAAGTCCGTTTCCTCAAAGGGCAAGAGTGCTGTCACGAACTTCCTCTTGATCCAAGCGTCATCGATGTAGACCGCACCGAGGTTCTTGAAGGTGTTAGCAATCAACACCAACCTCCGGTACATGTCCTCATGACTTTCTCCATCCAACTTGTAGAACCCTTCCACCTCATTGCATAAGGCATCATACCGGTTCTTCTTCATGCTCTCATTACCGACGAAGATGTCGGAAATAGCATTCCAAACTTCTTTGGCGGTGGAGAATTGTTGAATAAGAGGCATGTCCTTCTCTCGAACGGCCATTTGGAGTTGATGAAGAGCGGTGGCATTGAGTTGACTATCAACCACCTCTCTCCTTGTCAAGTTGGTTGGATCATGGGCCTTGAATCCTTCTTCAATGATGCGGCATAGCTCAATGGAGGCACTACATAAATGAGACTTCATTTGAAATTGCCATTGAGAGAAATGAGTAGTTTTGAGTTTAGGAGGATCACTTCTAAGGTTTACATGAGGGTGAGGGATAGGAGGGTTAGGAGAGTAATTATGGTTAACATTATGAAATTCCTCTCCTGTGGGGGTATTAGAGGAGCTAGGTGATTCATCCTTTTCCGCCTTCCTGGGGGAAGCATTTGGAGGAACATCTTTAGACCCATCCGAAGATGACTCCTTAGAGTTCTCACCGTGCTCCTTAGTAGAAGGAGAGGGAGAAGAAGCCTCGGTCTCCTTAGACTTCAAGAGTGCCATGAGCATCTCATTCATCTTGAGCAGTTGGGCCTCCAAGGACGATCTCATATCTATAAGATCAGCCATGGTTTGCCCTTTGGCTAACGCCTCCTTCTCCGCCTCTAATTTCTCACGGGCGTCCCTCTCGGCATCGGATTCCATCATCGTTGCACTTAGGCGGTTAAGCCCTTAAAAGTGAACCTGGCTCTGATACCAATTGAACGAGAATCCGACACCTAGAGGGGGGGGGGTGAATAGGTGCTATTACAAATTTTAGGTCTTTTCAAATTTGGGCTCAACACAAAGGTAAATTCTCTAGATATGCAACTACGGTGAATTTACCTACATGACAAGCTAAGCAATACCAAGATAAACTAGAGTACAAGACAAGCAAGTAAGGGAGTAAGGATAACAGGAACCAAGTGAAGCACGCGGAGACGAAGATGTAATCCCGAGTTCCACCCAAGGGTGTACGTCTCGTTGGAGAGGTGTGTGCTACCACAACAGGTTAGCTGCAACGCCACAAAGGCTCACCTTCTTCTCCGATGAACTCAACCACAAAGGTTGCGAGTTCACCTTTCACTATTGATCCCCTTTTAGGGCGGAGATCGAATCCCTTACAAACGCTTGAGGCACTCACCCACAACTTAACTGGGGCTCTCAAGATGACCACAAAAGGTCAAGGCAACACCAAGATTACAACAATGGTGAACTAGGTTTTCCCACCGGAAATCCTAGCCACGAAATCCCCAAGTGAATGGGCAAGAAATGCAAATCGCTTCGGTGAACATGTAGATCCGGGCCTTCTCCTCCAATCCTCCAAATATCAACAGATTTGGGTGGGGGGATTGGGAGATATTGATGATTTGAGCTTTCAAGAAATATAGGAGAGAGAAAATCTGAGAGCTAGCTGTTCTTGAGGGAGTAAGGGGGTATTTATACCCCCTCCCAAAATCTGGCCGTTGACTGTCTCGACAACTCGGAAATTCCGGTATAAGTCACACCCGGATATTCCGAGTCACCCGGAATATCCGGTTCCAAAAAATCTCTGAGCTGAATGTCCGGTTGAGATCAGAACGTCTTCGACTTCTTGACTTAGCCAAAAAAATTCAAGATTCTGAGGGTTGCCTGGAAATTCCGAGTCAGTGAAATTTCCGAGCTGATTTTCCGGTTGGAGTCAGAACGTCTTCCTCTTCTTTCCTTAGCCAATTCTGGAGTGGTTTTCTGGGGTGACTCGGAAATTCCGAGTCAAGGAAATTTCCGAGCTGATTTTCCGGCTCGAGTCAGAACGTCTTCCTCTTCTTTCCTTAGCCAATTCCGGAGTGGTTTTCTAGGGTGGCTCGGAAATTCCGAGTCAAGGAAATTTCCGAGCTGATTTTCCGGCTCGAGTCAGAACCACTTTAGAACTCTTTCTTAGCCAATTTTCTGGTAGAATTAGGGGACCCGGAAATTCCGACCCTTGGAAATTTCCGGCTCCGATAATCCGGTTTTTTGAATATTTCCAGAAACTCTTTACATTTTGGCTTTGGAGTTAGTGATATACAACTCACACAAACTGAAATACTTAGCATTAGGATTAGTACATCATTGGTATTGTTAACTAACACTCAAAACACTAGGGATTAAGAAATGTTCTTTCAGCTAGGTATGGCATAGAACCAATTAACCCTTATAGCTAGGGGGCAACGATTGCAGCACCTTATCAATTGCCAACTCATCGGAAATCTTGCATTCCAGATCATTCAGTTGAACGTAGCCAAACATCTTGACCCCGTGCTCGCTCACACTGCTATGCTCCTCCATCTTGGCCGAGAAGAAAAGCTCAGAAGCTTCATATCTCTCAGCCTTAGCCTGCGGCACAAAGACGGCCTTGAGATCAGAAATTATATCAAAGACGCTCATCTTCTCAAAGCGCTTCTGTAGGTCGGCTTCCATGGCGTAGAGCATGCCACTCTGGACAAAAGCGGAATTCTCCGATTTGGTCTGGAAGACCTTCTTTTTATCATCAGAGGCTTCATCTGCTAGAGGGTCACCTATGGTGGCTTCAATGACGTAAGCCACCCTATGGGGAGTGAGGAGGATCCTCAGGTTGCGGAACCAGGCCATGAAGTTTGACCTATTGGTCTTAAGCTATTCTTTCTCAAGGAACGGACCTATGTTAAACGAGGGGCGAGACATCTACAATGGAATTTGCAACAACATAAGACTTTGTTATAATTTTTGAGTTATAATACTTTAGAAAATAACTAACATAACTCCCACTTAAACAAACATCCCTCCTGGTCGTTTAAGCGATTACACGACCCCCATCAATTGCACAACCCCGTCAGAGCCGACAACACAATTTCAAGGGTAGACAATTGTCAATCACAACAACTCTCTGACTCATGCTCGACCTTTCGGCCTCCGTGTTCCGAGTCCATATCTGCATATGCTAAGCTCGCCACAATAACCTCCACGTAACAATCTGACACCCGATCTTCACGGCCTGCCTCATAACGTAGAACTTTCTTGGTGGTGCTCGTTAGAGCAAGAACACTAGTGGTATTTTGAAGGGATCATCTTATATATAATTACCGCCGCGTAACTAATATATACTAATATATAAAATCACACAATATAAGATGCACATAATAACATCAAATGTAATGCGATGTGATATAGTCCATTGCGCCATGATCTTCTTGGCGTACACAGTTCATAAACAATTTAATAAACCTACCTTGACCATATCACATTGCCCCTGCAAAATAAAGTTAGACGCTTACTTTATCTTTGCATATTTTACGTGGCTGGGGCTTTCGTAAAAAGAACCGCTTCTTACCTACGAACTTATGACCACAATAACGATCCAATAATTGCATATTTAAGCATCCCTTTCGGGGCCTCCATTGAAAATGCAAGACCAACTAAAGAGAGAGAAACTGACACCCGCCAGCCACAGATACAGTACAAGCCGTATATCAGTAGTGGAACCAGTCTCGCGTAAGCGTACGCGTAAAGTCGGTCCGGCCGCTTCATCAATTCGATACCGCTGAATCACAAGTGCACGCTAGAGGGTAGCAAATAACAGGAACGGTGCCCCCGTGCAGAAGACGGGTTCTAACAGCGTACAACTATATCTACTTTAGATCGGCTCTGATACCACTGAATGGGATCATTGGCAGAAAACAAAAAAATTCCTAACAACGATATCCTTAAAACATGCCAAGATCTATTCTAGGCAGATATAGTAGTACGAACGGAGATCGAATACTTACCCTTGTAGACCGAAAGCGGGATTATGTTCCCGCACGAACGTTGATGATGAAGACCGACGAAGCCGACCTCAAGGTCGTGATGAGGAAGTAGACCTCCCAGCACCGCTAGCGCGGCACCTCGCAGGATGTCACACACCTACGGTGGAGACGACGGCCTCCGAAACTCCAGTCCGGACGAGCAGCAGAAGACTTGGACTGGAACACCTGCAGCGCGACAGCGGGCTATGGTGGAGAGATCCCCCTCTCAACTCGGCGCAACTCCGACAAAGGGAATCACAAAATCGAGAGAGAATTGGGGATTAATTGGTGAATTAAAAGGGCAGGGGTGCCCCTATATATAAAGGCTCCCGGGGGGAGCCAACTTGCCAGCCAGGCAATGTGGGACTATCCCCCATTGCCTGGTGCGGCTCCCTTGGTGCGCCGACCACCTGGTGGGCCCCTTTTGGCCCACCTAGGCCGGCCACCTTGACCCCCACCGAATTCCCCTAGGGAATTTTCCCCTCTTGGGCCTTCTTTCGACCAGAAGGCCCATTTAGGGAAATCAGGCTAAATAAATTCGAAAATAAATATATAAAATCATATTTAGACATTAATTACACTAATTAATATCAAACATATTATATATAATTTATTCTAACTCCGAAAACTATTTCATCGCTGTCCTATCTCCATCGGACCTCTCCCGGGACGTTCCCGGTGATCTCTTTCCTTTCCGGTTGTCTTGTCGAAACCCCTTATGTGTGTTACCCTAGCGGTTCGATATAATAACAGGTATGATCGAGACTATTCTCTGATCAACGACTAACTCATAGGCCTGGACCCCATGAATTAATCCCTGTGATATAACGAATGACTCTCATCTATCAAACCTGAACGTAAAGTCTTAAATCTTTTGCCATAGCGATACTTAGCGTGTCCGAGCATCGTTCATAGATATCTCCATACCTGGCTGACCTCGTTACTGACAACACTATCTTCTACTCGTCTATGATTTCATGTCTCCGTGACCTAGTCACATGCTTGCAAACTCATTAGACATAGTCTCACCGAGTGGGCCCTAGAGTATCTATCCTGCTATGTGGATTGGCAAATCCCGCTCTTGACCCCTCGTTTCAACTACTCCCTTCCGATACCCACAAGTATCACCGTTATTGTCATACTATATGAGATACGACGTTTGGTGCGACCAAAGTATCTTCCAGGAATAACAATAAGAGTTGATATCACGGTCGATGGCGTAATGACTACGTCTTACAAATATGGGTATGTCCATCACATCGTTCAACCAACGATATGACTTCCATTACCGACCGGCGCCATGCCCTATGATCGGGAAACCTCGATCATCGATATCGCAACGAAACTAGTCTTACTAGAGTCTAATAGGGACCTGGTTGTTTATGCATCACACTCGTACTAATGTTTCCGCTTAATATGGTTATAGCATGACACACAAACTTATTATAAACAAACGAGATATGATAAAGAAATACACTTTATTAATTGCCTCTAGGGCATATCTCCTTCACTTCCATCATGTTGCCGGCGGTTTGGAGGAATTGGGCTCCTCCCAAATGCAACTTTTTTGCGTGGTTGATGCTACAAATTAGAGTTTTGACGGCATATCGTCTTGTGCGGCTGGGGTGGCCAAATTGTGGCATTTGTCAACTTTGCAAGAGAGATCCGGAGACCGCCACACACCTCATGTTTCATTGTAGGTATTTGCTTCGCGTTTGGAAAGGTCTCAAGGAATAGTTCGGGTTGGATAAGTTCGACTCCCAACTGAATGCTCACGCCACGGTGAAGGAGTGGTGGTGTGCTACCACCGGAGCCCTCTGCAACCGACGCAAGGGTGTTGCTTCCCTAGTACTCCTAACCGCTTGGGAGATTTGGAACGAGCGGAATGCTCGTGTTTTTCGTAATGTCACGTCCATGACCCATGGTTGTTTCATGTATTAAACGTAGCGCCGCCCTTTGGGGGTTGCTGGGATGAAGCATTTGAGCTCTCTTATGCTGTGAGAGTATACTATTTGTCCAATTCTTTGGGTTGCTATTTTTTTCTCTTTGGCTTGCTATTGTAACCTAAACTTCCTTCTTAATTAATGAAATAGACAAAACCTTAGTCTTGTTTAAGAAAAAACTGTACCCGTGGTTCCATTCTAGCAATTGAATTCCGCCACTTCTTTGGAGTAATAAGAATAACCTTTGGTAAACCAGAGGACATTTTTGGCCTGGTGGTTATTTTTTATTGCTCGTTGGTATATAATAAGGTTCCATGGCTGCATCATGACAGTGAAGGCCGGCGGCCTTCGTTAGCCCATCAGGGGTCACGTATACTTGATCTTCTTCTAGCAAGAAGCGAAGTTTCCTAGCATCTATGCTAAAACTATATATATACATCAATCTAGCTATATGATGTTCGGATTTCCTGTTTTGGATGTTGCTATTGCTCGGATGGGATGCGGCCAATGTGCAAGACATGATAAAAGTAAAGGATAAGATTCAAGCCCACCGTATCCTAATCGATTCATTGCATGTGCACGCTTAGTCTACGCATTAAGTGGGTACTTGATCAAGAGATTCTAATATATGGTTGATATAGGGATTAATAATTTGCTTATTTAGCGTCCCTTGATTTTTTTACCAGGGTCTCTCTCAATTAGGGAAAAAGAACTCCATGATATACTTGTCCTTACTCTCGCTTATGAGGGATCAACACTCCATTCATATAAGGTGATAATAAAATGCACGTCAAATGTCATCCCATGCAAAGTCGACCATCCACATTCATATCCGATACTGCAGAGAACACCAGAGTAGAAGAAAGCTTTCGACAAAACAATTTAATTTAAGTGTGTACTGTCTCAATTGATTTAATTTAAGTGTGTATTGACAAGTGGATCCCACCTTCAATTTGGTGTTAACTTGCTACCTCAGCCCGGATTGTTGGAATCGTTGTCAATTCGTCCGCGAACCGCAATTTAGGTTTATTACGAAAATTAGATTTCAATCTGATAGTTCTATGCGACTACCATCTCGTACTTGACTTATCAACTCACACTTCACACAACTTAAACACCCGTAAAAACAGATGTCACGAGGCCATGGCATCTCAGGTTAGAACGAATCAGAAGTAGAGAACATGATCCTGCGGCATTAATTGTTGCCTAGAACCGGCTGCCGCCGGACCTCGTCGTGCATTGCCTAGAACCCATCCGCCGGCCGTCTCGCCGCTGCGCCCGTCCTCAGCTCGGCATTGTACTGCACCCGCGTAGCCGGATCGGAGAGCGTCTCGTACGCGCGCCGGAGCTCGATGAAGAGCTCGGTGGACTCGGCGCGGCGCGACGGCGGGCAGACGTCGGGGTGGTACTGGAGCGCCAGCCGCCGGTACGCGCGCTTGACGTCCTTCTCGCCCACGTCAGCTGAGTGCTCCAGTGACAGCACCTTGTAGTAGTCTGTGCTCCTGCTCGCCGTGGCCGCGGTCTTGACCGTGCAGCGGGAGTGGCCACTCCTCCGGCCAAAGCCGGCGCCGTAGCTACTAACCTTGGTACTGCACCTCGCCGTAGTAAAACTGGAGCTGGCGGTGTTCATGGATGATCAAACAAAGGGACAGAGCTTCAATTTGCAGCTGAGTGTTGAGATCGGGGGTGGTGTGCAAGATGGTGACGGAGAATGGGGATGCCCAGATATATATAGCCAGTTGGAGGGGTGACAGTGTGATACCACATACCGGGTTTTGGCACGCTGTGGTTTTGCCGTCGCCGTCGCGGTGTCGCCGACGATCAGCTGTCGGCCGAGTGTAGGGATTTCTTAAATGGAACCACGTGAGCCTATGGGCTTGAAGGCAAGAGCTAGTTGCCTAGTTGCATCGAGAAAGTTCGACGACGGTAACACGACGTGGATGGTGTCATGCATGGTGAGCTGGTGATGAGAAGCGTGATTACGCCAGAGTTGTGGCGGCCACGGTTTCAGTTCGCTGGAACAAGTTTACTTTAATTTCCCCGACATCTCTTCAGTCTCCCGCCCAACTTTCGACTCAACGTCCTTCAGCCGGCCGGCACCTAACTGTTCACTGTCCATGACAGATCTCTGAGATCAATACAAATTTTGTCAGACAACTATTGGCCCAGTTGTTGCCTTGCCGCTAAAAGTTCAACGATCGACCAAAATACATGTCCACCTTGTTTTGTTGGTATTCCTATCCTATCTTCTGAAAGTCACATGACACATGGCGTTAAGAACATGCCCTTTGGCGACCTATACTGCTGAAATCCGGATTAGTTGATGATGTACGTGATTATCAACCAATAATCCAAATCAGGAAGCGAGGTCGTGGCGGAACTGAAGGCGTACGGCGTACCCATGGCCTGGTCAGCAACACCGGCGGGAGGACGTGTCCATGGCGACTGTGTGCTCACCACACAGCTGCTCGGGAGGAAAACGAAGGAGAGATGCTGGACCGGGCTGGGCAGCAGGTTGGCAAGAACTGGGATGCGTGTGGGAAAAGAACATGAGAGAGTAAGATAGTTGGGCTGGACTGTCCCAACTAAACGAGGGTTCTCCTAAACAAAAACTAAATGAGGATTGTCCTATTTCGTTTTCTTATTTATTAGTATTTCATTTGAAAACAAGTTGATATATTGAATTGTTCAAAGATCCAAACTTGCAAATTTATGAAATTACTTGGAGACCTTATGAACATACGAAGTTGTTCCAATAATTGTTGTGGGAACTCTTAGGGCCATTTCAAAATATAGTGGAAAACAACCAAAACTTGAGATTTGGATTCTCCTTTTGTTTTTTTTTTCAAAATGCCATGAATGATCATTATGCACATTATGACTTCTAATAGCTTTGGTGAAACTGCGGATAATGTTTTAAGATTAACTGAAATTGTGGATGTTACGCCATGTGATGAATATGAGTTACACCTTTGGTGAAACGGTGACCAAGAAGGAGGCGAGCATGGCTGATGAGATAAGTTCACTAACCACTAGTAGCTTCCTATCAAATTCTCATTGGTAATTCCTATGACACACCAAACGTGGGATTGAGAAAGATTATCACATTTCTTATGCTAATCCTCCAACAAACTCCCTACTGCATACTCTCGCTACCTTTCCCCACATATAGTTGCCTAACAGGCTATTAAGAGTTGGTATCTCTACTATATAATATGTCTTGGGGACTCCGGTCGTACGTCGCGGTTGTTTTGCAATTTGGTCCTCTGACTTTGTGGAAAACAACCCGCAGTCCAAACTTGTCAGGCTGAACGTTATTTCAATCAGACCCTCCTGTCTCCCGTCTCCTACCTCAGCCTGAGCTCTAGGGTTCCTCAGCCGCCGCGACCTCCGCCCCTGGCCACCGAAGGGTTCCTCAGCCGCCGCGACCTCCGCCTCTGGCCACCGAAGGGCAGCCGCCGCCTGATGGAGCCCCGACGCAAACACTCTGCCTCGGATCCCCATGCTACGTTGGTCCTGCCTCACCACCTGCGGGGAAGAGGGCCGTCGCACCATCCACTTCCCCTGATGTTGCTGTCCCAGCCTGAGAGGCGGATACCGACGGGGGTGCAGCGGAGGAGACTAACAAGGGATGCAGCGGCCACCGGCGGGAAGGCCCGAGGAACCACCCTGCTCCAGATTTGCTCAGGTGACTTCTTTCCCTGACATCAAACCCTATTCCTGATATGGTCATTTGATCAGACCTCTTTCTGGTATCCTCTTGTGTGTGTTGTGTATCGGCCACTATATCAGAAATATTGGTGCAATCAAAGCGGGTGGGGTGATATTATTTCAGTCAGGATACTCTTAGAACTATGGCATAACCTTTAAGCCCCAATACCTTGAAATCACTTTCGAAATTCACTTGCTGAATAGAGAATGGGCATTTAGGTATCACCGAAACTGAAACCGGTGTACCTCTCATGCCGTCAGAACAAAAGAAATCTAGATTACATCAAATTCTAGCTACATGTGAGCTCAACACACCATGCTAACCGTCACCTCTCTCTTTTTCTCAATCTCACATCTGCATATCTCTGCAGCACGAGGCGGAAAACGGGATGCTGCCGGCAAGGGTTTGTAATTAGCTCACCTTCTGTTGGCTGGTAGCAACAGTGAGAGTAGCCGGCTAGGGGCGAAATGAGCATCGCACAAGCGGCGAGAGGAACAATCCAGATTGGGAAGCTACGATTTGAGTGACATGTTCCTGTCTGTTGAAATGCATGAGTTTTCAGTAAACATCCACTGGCCTTTTTCAGAGAGTTCAGACAACAGCATGTGTTTGATATAAAGGCTGGGGCAAAATATTCAGGATGCGTATGCTGAGGTAGCAATCATTGCTTAACAGGTATATTTTTATTTCATCGTGAACCAATAAGAAAATAGATCATTACACACATTGCCATGGGACAATAAAGATATGTTGTTTTCTATCAGTCCCAAGCGGATACCCCCCCCCCCAGCTTCCACGATCCGCTTACCTCCCATGCCCTTCAGGGTTAGTGGTTTGGACGAAGTGTGCTGGACTAGTTCATCACGACTTTCACAAAGACGATGGATGATAAGGGATAAATCCGCAAAAAAGAAACTTCGGTAGACTAAACACTTGTTTCATCTATGAAGAGTAGAGTTGCTACCTCGAGGTACTTAGCTATTTGCCTGCAAATAAGCACAGCCTTCTACCCATTATGTCAACGATTAGGTAGAGCTCTTACTGGGGCTAGGTTACCAGGATACGACCGTTCCGCAATAGAACATGGCACTAATGTATCCCCTAAGGTCCCAGCACCTTTTGATCAATACCGAAATCATAACATTAACATTTCTATATGAGAATTGGAGATTGCTCTCCCATGAGACAATTAAGTTAAAGCATGGTTGGTTAGTCTTGCTTGGTAGAATCCCTGAGGCTATACAGGAGAAACTAATGTTTAGTTGGTGATGTGCTTGGCACTTCTTACCAAATAATTGTATCATTAGAAAGGTGATCATCGTTGATGTATTTGTTTGTTTCCTGACAAAGTAACTTTACACTTCCAAAAATATTAGGGCTGGTCCTATGGACCTGGAAGAAACAATGAAAACATCTGCTTGTGTAGGAACTAATGCACCAGACATGATGGCTGAAACTGAACTGGGATGCTAGATTTAGTCCTCACACCGGTAAGGATCATAGGGTGCAGTCAAGAGACGAAAGGGCATTTTTGAATTATGTACTGCAGCTGATAGTGTTGAAGCTTTAACTTATCTTGAGGGTTTGAAGCAAACTGTGATAAACTGTAATTAGTTTGTGCAGGTTAAATCTGACTATCTCCTTGTCAATGATCTACGCAGATTGCAGGGTGATTCCTTACAGATCGGCGATCAACAATATTGTCAAGAAAATCAAGGACCTGTGTGAGCTCTATGCGGGAGTGGGTTTCTGGAAAATTCATAGATATTAAAATGGTTTAACTTATGGGTTAGCTCAGTATAGTTGTAGTGTGTGCTATCTTATATGGCCTGTTCCAACCTTCGCGTTTAATATTGTTATGCCCGGGTGCAAAAAAAAATTACCTAATTAATATCATCACGGTGCAAAAAAAAAGAAGGTTTAGCCTTGTTGAAAGCATGTACCTCCATGTACTTCAACAACCATAATTGCACACATTATCAATAGTGTTGAGTCATTGAGAAATAGATAATTAAATAAATAAGTTATGTTATTAAATTTCGTACATATGTACGATGTGAAAGAAGCGTGTGGTGATCGTCGTACATGGAAGCAAGCATAGGCGATGTTCAATCATAAAACAGAAATATCCTTGCGTGATGCGATATTCGATCATAAGAAGGAAATATCCTTGCGTGTGGTGGTCATCATATTCAATGATAAAGTAGAAATATCCATTGTTTTTTTGTTGATTGACGTGATTATATCTTCCGTAGCAGCCCACGGGCATTTAGCTAGTATAGTATAATCTAGTATATAAAAATTCCGTTGACTTAGTCCATGTTTGTTTGCTCGGTTGACTTAGCCCGTGTTTGTTTGCTCCGTCTTTATCAAATAACGAAAAGCTTATAACTTCAAAGAAAAAAGAGCTGAACTGCAGAGTGACCTTGCCTTGCTAGCTAGCTCAACGCAGAGGCTGCCGCCGCAACTTACTTGCAAGGCGAACATCTCTAATTATTATTTTTGAAAAGTACAACATTTTTAATATTTCTTCTGTCCTAAAATAAGTATTTTAAATTTGTCCAAATATGATGTATCTAGACATATACATTTATATTTGGATAAATCAAAATCACTTATTTTGACGAGTGAGTAGATTATTATTTTAGTATACAAACAACATATGTAAAATTTACATCACCAAAAAAATTGTATCATAAAAAGACTTGGTGGCTGCAAACATGCGTTGAATTGACCGACCAATTGTCTCCAAGGACAGTGCAAGGCCGGCAACCTCTATCCATATGCAATTTAGTACGGAGTGGCAAGTTTTCCATTAGTTTACCCGTACGTCTTTCCAGTCACGCGTTGACTACATACTCTTCAGGCTTAAAGTACTCTGAATGAGTCTGTCGAATACTTTAAACAAAGTGACAAACGCAGAGACAGGTGCACGACCAGATATATATCGATGTGTATTTTAGAATATCTGAGGCATAGATGCACGAATGTTTCGTACATCGATCCATCGGTAGGTAAGTAGGTGTGTATCTGTTGAGCGTTTCACTTGATCTTTTTGTAACATGTAGTGCACCTTTTGGATTGTATTTAGTTTATAAGAAGAATGACCGCCCATACTGCAGCGGCTGGCCGTACCAATTGCAACCAGGTACAAATTAAAGAAGCAGATATTGATGAATTGCTACAGATCAATGTGGGTTGAAAATGGACCCGGCAACATTCCGAGGCAGACAATCATACACACCGATTCTCTCTTAATTCCTTGGTTCTTTCAGTAAAAAAAGTAGTGTATTTTGCAAGAGATGAATCTAATTCATTAATTCCGATCTTGAAAAAAATCTATCGTACTGGAGTCTAACGCACCAATAACAATATTTCAACACAGAAGGGTCCCGGAGGACCGTCAGTGCATTGATTAAGAAACAATGTTACACAGCGAAATACATCAGAACCCAACACATAAAGGAATGACAAACATGTCCCTAAACATCTAGAAAAAGACCTCAAACTATATCTCAGAATCGCGACCAGGTCGATTGTTCTGCTCAGAATCAACCTCATCGTCATCGGGTCAAAGCCACTTGTGATGGCGAGGTTGCTATGACGTACTGCCCTAGCAATCAAGTACTCCCTCCGTGCACAAATAAGTGTCTCAAGTTTGTCAAAAAGATGATGTATCTAGATAAAATTATGTCTAGATACATCTTCTTTTTGACAATGTTGAGACACTTATTTATATACGAAGGGAAGTACAAGAATATGGACTCCACATCGGCATCGTTTCAGGAGGTTGAGAGTTGCAGCACAAGCTCGTCCTTCGGCCAAGAAGAATCATCAGAGTTCAGAGGGGCAAAGTTCTCCCATCCGTCGCCAAAGAAGATCTTCTAGTCAACGGTGTTGCTTCGATCGAGATTCGGTGAGAGTGAGCTCAGAAGAGGCCGCACCCTTCAGCATCAGATTCAACAACGACTTTGATCTAGCTGGCCAACGATCGAAACAACGGGCGTCCATACTTCTCCGATGAAAGAACCGAGGATGAGTATGTACTGGATCTCGAAGCTGATGTCTTCTTTGATTCATATTTAGGCCTTCAAGCTTGTCGGCAAAGGAGGAAGGAGAGGATTCCTACCTGAAACCAAAGAAGCTTATGGAGATATCGCCGACTCGCTCCCGGTGTGATGCTGGCACAAAACATGCAGAAGCAGGACCACCGCCACCAAAAGCAACATGTGGGTGCTCTCAAACGGAGACGACGCGTTCCAGATAGACATTGCAGTTGTTCTATCCTTCCACAACTCCGGCAACAAAGCGGACGGAGAAGGATTGGGATCACGCCAGAAGAGGAGAAACACATTCCATCTCAAGGGAATGTCCTAGAAAATGATAACATTTTTTTTGGTATGTATGGTAGGTTGATCTTCTTATAAATTTGAGTAAGGAATACTCTCTCCGTGTCAAAATGTAAGATGTTTTACTCTTTTTTGGGCCATATGTATCTAGACATTTTTAAATGCAAGATTCATATGAACCTTGCACTAAAACATGAGTAGATTCATATGAACCTTGCACTAAAACATGAGTAGATACATATGACACCAAAAAGAGTAGAACATCTTACATTTTGACACGGAGGGAGTACTACACTTGAGTGTGCAAAATGTTGTAGCTCTTAATATTATGTTGGTATAAAGGCGGACTTATCCTTGTTTTAGTATTTTCTATAGTATTTAAGTAATGTCCTTAGTTTTCTCAAAAAAAAAAGTAATGTCCTTAGTTCTTATTATAGTCTACAGTTTGGTAAAGTTTTACTTGCTAAAAATATTAACCAAGAAACAAGAATGTCCTTGGTTAAGTTTATAATCTACAAGTTTCTATAAAAATGTTTACTTAATAATACACTAGAAATTACTAGAAATTTGTTATATCATAGTCGTTACACGTACCATAACTAAATATAGATAGTATAGAAGATGCATTATAAACATAGTTTTATAAGAGAATTGGTTAAAACATAGTTTACCCTATTTCAATGAATTCACTAACAAATAAAAAGCACCATCTAATTATTTAGTAATAATCCTTATTATATGGTGGACTATGTGAACAATGAAAAAAATTATGCTTGCAATACTAGAACATACTAAAAATAAGAATCATAGAAGTATAAAAGTTTATTACAAATTATATTTATTTCGATTTGTCTTGGGCAAAAAAAGCCATTGGACCAGACATGTATGATGAAAGACGTGGGGTTGTTGAAAGAACACTTGAGCTCAGCGACGACATCGAGTGGTTGGGGTCTGAGCCATGTAACATGGTTGAAACTAACTAGCTACAACACTACCCTACTGTCATCCATTTCTGAGAGTCTGTCCGCCAGCGGCGAAGCACAATCACTGGTCGGTGTTGGAGAACAACGAGCAGAGTGGTCAACCACGAGGAGGTGTTAGCTGAGAGGAAGATTGACGACAAGACTTTACGACTTAGGAGCTGGCGGGGACACTAGAGGGTGTGGATGTTTCTTCTCGTCAAAAGAGAGCACAGAGAATGTGTTGCATACCCCAACATTTTCACTCAAACGTAAAATTTGAAATCTTCTCGTCTCGTTTGATCTTTTCATCTGATGATATTAGGGTCCACCTGACAGAAAATCTAGTTAGATAACGTAACCTTGACCGTCAATTCTTTCTGTGATAATCTGAGCATTGGTCTTTTTAAAAAAAAAATTGCAGTGTATGTTGTTTCAAAACTTTTGACATAATTGTGGTGGTTTTTTGTTTTGCAATTTTCTCCGTCAATGTGATGACATGAAGTGTAAAATTAGTGAGCGCAAGATTGTGCCCCATAAACATCAACTTAGAATACGACATATGAATAATGTTAGTCAATGTATCAGCAATTAACACTCGCATGAGGTTGTGGCTCTCATTTTGCCGCTGTTGAAAACCGCTCCCCTTCCTCTCTCTCTTATCGTCGTCCTGACATTGCGAGGGGAAAGCGAGCCATGGTATTGTTTGTGCACTCGTTTAGTCCTAGGTGTTTATCAGTTTTGGAGTTTTCTCTATCAATGCCTTTTTTATAAAAATTTCACATATATTAAACCAACAAAAGAGTATATGATTATGTCGATTATAAAAACAAAGCTAAAATAGACTAACAAATCTATAAGATCTTCAAGACCTTTCTTATCCATGACACAATCTTGTACTTTTCTGAAGCCAGTTGTTCAAACGTCAAAACCACCAAACCACACACCACCGAAGATTATTCCTTTTTAATTTTGAGTCGCAATGTCAAGACTTTGTACACGCAGCCATTAAATTAATTAAGCAGCATCGGTAAGAGCACCACCACTAATATTTTAGGGACAAATAACCAAGTCACTTTGTCAGGGAGTCGAGAGAACGGATCACCATTGCCGAAAACGTAGTAGTCGGGATAGATAACGCGAGGAAAAATCTCCTCGCGGCAAACATGAGAAATAATCCAAGATTGATCTGGTGAAACAAGATCTAAAAACCATACTGGACAAATTTAATCTTTCAAAGCCACTATTGACGTCGAGAAGGAGATCTCGCCGACGATTGAGGTGTAAAAGATCACTTATTGCAAATGATGCCATCTCTATTGACAAGAAGACAACAACCAAAACCAAACTCTAACATTAAAGATCCTTGTATAGCGACCTGCGCAGGTCCGAGATCCCCACCCCTCCTAGTGACAGCGGCACATACAGAATGTGAGGACCCGTCAATTTTTGAACGAAGACGACGATAAAGTTACAGATGATACTGGCGGCGACGACTAGGGTTAAAACCCTAGCCGCGGCCTTTCTTTTTGCTACTCTGATCGTCTCTATCAATGCCTTGTTGGGGCTAATCTTGCTCTATTTTTTTGACTTGGGTGCTTTGCGGCAAGTGCGTAACGCAGCAGTACAACCGATTATATCCTCCTAGTTTTATTTTGTTTATATTATGAATACAATTAATGTTCATGTACTTTTTCAACAAATCAATTTTTACACCATCAGGTATCAATCACTCTTTACTTCTGCACAGCTTAATCACCGATATAAACAGATGCCTAGAACTTGTTGCCGCTGAACCTCCTTGCATTCTGCCGCCGTTCGGACCGCGCCCGCAGCACGCCCAGCTGCGCCTCCCAGACGTCCCTCGGGAACCCGCCCGCCAGCGGCGTCGCCGCCGTGCAGGCCGTCCTCAGTTGGGCATCGTATTGCATCCTCGCGGCCGGGTCGGAGAGCGTCTCGTAGGCTTGCCGGAGCTCGACGAAGAGCTCCGTGGACTCGGCACGGAGCGACGGCGGGCAGACGTCTGGGTGGTACTGCAGCGCCAGCCGCCGGTACGCGCGCTTTACGTCCTCGGCGCCCACGTCGGCCGAGTGATCCAGCGAGAGCACCTTGTAGTAGTCGTCGGCCGTGCTCCTGCTAGCCGTGGCCGCCGCACGCGCCTTCACCGTGGATCGGCAGTGGCCACTCCTCATGCCCATTCCGGCGCCGTAGCTAGTAACCTTGCTCGCCGTAGAAAAACTAGAGCTGGCCGTGTTCATGGCTGACTG
Source organism: Poa annua (assembly GCA_026929855.1). Lineage (NCBI taxonomy): Eukaryota > Viridiplantae > Streptophyta > Magnoliopsida > Poales > Poaceae > Poa > Poa annua. The sequence goes on along the minus strand of CM049432.1, from coordinate 71,564,049 downwards.
ATCAAACAGGGGAAGCAGTTCCGATTTGCTGTTGCTGGTGACCGATTCAGATTAATGTTGCGGATGGTCATGGAGGATGAAGATGGCCGTATATATAGCCGATTTCAGGGAGGGTGGCATCGCAGGAGGATGAGACAAACGAGGCGTGCCGTTGCTGTACGCGTTTATTTGCACGCACGGTTGTTGGCGTCGCCGTCGCGGAGACGCGGACGCGACGAGCTGTTATAGGCGGCAGGGTGTTGGACCGGTGAAATGGAGCCTTGTGAATGCTACGGGAACATGCTGGGCCAGGACCAGGAGGACGGCAAAGTTCTTTTAAGAGTAAAAGTTTCATCCAGATCGAAGGTTCGACGAAGGTTCTAAGCGTATGTGTCATGGCGACGAACAACCTTACCAGTGCGTGTGCGTGGACCGTAAGGTGAGCACTGACTTTCCTACCTTCGCCGCCTCTCTTGTTCCTACCACATTTCCGCTTCCTACCGGCCACCTGATTCTTGATCACCTTCAGCGTACCAATCTGGGGCATCAATGCAAGGAAAATTCAACATGTCATAAAATTACTGCCATAAGATGCCAGTATTAGAGTAACCATCGGCCAATGCCCCACTTGTAGGCTTACTTTTGGGTTTTTGATTTTGGCTTCTAAGCCCCAAAAGGAAGTAAAAAATAAGCCTAGTCAGACAGGTCGTATGGCATGGCGTGAAGAACATGCATTTTGTCGATCTACCAAATCAGAATTAGGTTGACCTTGGCGACAAACTATTAACCATCAAGTTGTAAAGTTATTGGAGATGATTACTGTTGGATCCTAATTCATATGAAGCCTATGCACATAAAAGTCTAACTTCTTTCGGATCGAAGCGGGATCCCGTCGCTACAGGCTTGGGACGCCTAAGGGGTGCAAGTGTGCGACGGGATTAAGCCCCCTTGGTACAGATCAGAGTCGACCTAGGTCGCCACCTCCTTATATAATGCTTGTGAGCCGCCGCACGGGACAATTTAAACCATTGTAAATCCCCGACGTTTGTACACTCTCTAAAAACAGTGAAATAATGATGTCCGATGCTCCGTGGTTTTTATCCTTTTCATTGGAGGAGTTTTTTCTTGTTAAGATCTCGTGTCCCCCGTGTTTGATTTTGTTTTTATCGTTATTTATTGCCTATCGTGCATAACAATTTCTTGACTTTATGCTAAGTGTAATGCAAGAGTGTGGAGTGCCTAGTTTAGACGGGGGAAGTGGAGAAAGAACCGAAGCACCCCTCTTCACTCCCAGGGGAAGCTCAGGCGGCCAACCCTAGGCCGCCACCTCTCCTCCTCTTGACTAGAAATTGCCATTGCAGACATGATGATGATACTGAGTCAAGATTGATTCCTTGGGGTTGTCGTTGCGGTCGTGCCAGTTTGTTCTCTGGCTCTGGGTGAAAAACCTAGTCCATTCTCCGGATCGGGTGGCGGCGATGCTCTGACACCTGACACCGTTCCCCTTTTAGATGCGTCATCTTAGGACCCCAATTTCTGCCATTTGATTGGGTGTGGTAGCCTGGTAGCTTGGTGGACGATGATAATGCCCTTTCTCAATGTTTTCTCAACTCTGATTGGGTGGTCATGTTACCTTGGCATCTCATATCCTTCCATGCTCTAGGGTAAGCTTCTCTTACTTTTGGCAGTACATTGATATTCAACCTAGAGCGCGGGAGTAGGGGTCCCCGTTCAGAAGTGGAGACGGCCAATATCTCGACAATGGGAAGCCTTCGTTCTAGTATATGGGCATGATCTCTTCATCGGCGTTTTCTTTGGCATCAGGATTCTGTATTAGCTTCAGATTTGATCGGTGTCCGTTGCGGGTGAGGAGGCCTTGGAGCATTCTCAAATTTTCTTGTTTGATTTTCTGTTTGGGTGTTGTTTTATGCGTTGTCAACTAATTTCATCATCTTGTGTACTTGATGTTGTTTTTCATTTTATTAATGTAAATACACTGAAAATGTATTCACCCTATTCTTAACCGCAACTAGGGGTGTAAACGGATCGGATCGGATTTTGTCTTTACCATATCCTTTACCATAATTTTTCATCGGATTCGGAGTGGATGTGGATTCGGATGCGGATATCCGTGATGGAAGATTCGTAGGCGAAAACGGGGCGGATTCGGAGCGGTAACAAAATTAATCGGATATATACGTGTACAAGTAAATTATCAAACCATACATACAAAAATAATTGTTCGATGTACTAAAAACTAACAAACTCGTAATTCATAGTCTTTACAATGACTATTTAAGTGAGATGTTGTTTGACTAACGAACTCGACAACTTACTAGCTGCAAATTATGCTATATTAGACTAGACATTTCGGTAGAGAATCGGATTATTCGGATTCAAACCATCGGATAATCCTATTTAAATTTTGGATAATCCATATTTTAATCTATTTTACATACCATATCCGGGTGTCAAGTTCAGAATCGGATCCTTATCTGTCAGATTCCTTAAAATCGAATATGGATTATTAAAAACGGTTTTGAAATCGGATGAAAATTATCTATCCGTTTACACCCCTAACCGCAACGACCATTTGTTAGAATATCTACCGATGCAGCATTAGCTTCAACACGTAGCTAGCTAGTGGATCCCTAGCCAGTTGCAGGCGCCAACTGTTCTTTTCAATGAATATTGTTTCCATCTGCTACTCTCTTCATTTTTGAAAAACACAGTACAACGTAAGCGTTTATATATACGCGCACACACTCACCCCTATGAACGCACACACGCACTCCCTATCCCTATCAGCACCTCCAAGAGACTGAGCAAGCGGGTCAGATCTTGAGATTGACGAAGTCACCACAGGCGTCTCGCTGTCGACGGGAACATCGCCTCCCACTGAAGAATATTTCGCATAAATGAGAAACACCAACATCAAACCTGAGATTTGAACTCTGGTGGTCTAGGGAATAACCACCCACCTAACCATGTTGCCACAGGCAATTTCTCTGCTACTCCCTTCATTGAAAGTGATAGACACAAATTTGTCTAAATACAAATATATTTAGACATACATTAGTTTGCATATACATTCATATTTTGATTAATCTGTGCTACTATTTTTGATCGGCGTACTTTTTTGCGGTTTGGTCTCGGAATGGCACTTTGAACTTGCCACGAATAGAAATGAGCAATGTTCAATCATTTTAGGAATAACACTCCATATAGCTTGAGACTCAATGGCGGCATACAGAAAGTGAAGGCCGGCAGTCTTCAATAAGGAGTCACGGGTTTAGGCTTGTTGTTGGCCCTCGAAAATGAAATCCTCGGTTTTGCCACCAGGCCAGATGTAGATGCTTAACTGGCCCATGTGCTCGTGTCATCAAGGCTAGGATTGGCAGGCCGTTGCCACCGGGCCATGAAGATGTTTCTTAGATGGCTGTTCTTCCTCCACTTAAAAAAACACATAGTTGTACTTCCCCTAGAAAAAAAATAAAAAAATGAGGGTTGCTCTTCTCACCCTAAAAAATCAAAACGATGGCAGTTCTTCTTCCCCATCAGCTCAAGTGCGGAACGCGTGAACAGAACTTGAGCTCCCATCACCATCTATGGCCAAGACACACCTATATTTACAATTTTACTGCTGAAAAAAAGATGGACGGTACGGTAGAGCCTCAGAGCCTAGCTACCCTACAGATTCACCCTGCTTTTCTTTTCGATAGAGAGCAATTCATAAAACTCAAAAATTAGCAACACGCTGATACAAATCAAGAAAGCTAACACCCGACCTCTGTACCGTTAGGACGTACACAGCCGCAAAAATCAAAACTAAATAAAAGAGAATGGCGTATAACAAGATAACGTTTGCTTCCATTCTCTCATATCTTCTCTTTTCTTCATGTAAGTATAAAATATATTATTTAATATTTATATCCTTGTAACTTCCGAGTGCCTTTTTGGGTGCCGGTCTTCCGAGTAACTCTTCAGGGTCTGTCTCCCGGGTGATGCTTTGGGAGTCGACCTAGGCAAAACGAATAGTGTGCCTGGTCTTTGTCCAGATGACAACGTGGACATGGGCCACCCTATCATGTTGGGTATAGTTTAATTTATTGAATTTTTCATTACTCCCTCTGATACATAAAAAATGTCATGGGAAAATATCAAGATACCTTTAACTCATAAACATGGCTTTCGACAGATTTGTTTGGATCCAATGGAGTACCACTTAGCGCGCCTTCCGACTGGTTTGCTTCAGTGCTTCGCCCTTGGTGAAAATTGAAAGGGCAAGTTTTAGCGGTTTGTTCTTTTTTGTTGGGTCCACAAAATCTATATCCAATCCCCGTATTACCCAGCATATTCATACAGTCCACTTACATGATCCGGAAAGAAACTTGCGTCGAGAGATTAAAAATATAGTAATCAACTATATTTGCTAATGAAACCATAATAGTTACCATATTACCTAGCATATATGTGACACAATATCAATAAAATAATGTAAAGAATTGACCGTGATCTACTTTCAAGAGAAACGACCTCTAACTAGCTAGCTAAAATTAGTTGAGGTAGATCAGGACCGTATTTATGTTGTCTGCGTCCGAACTTTTGTCAAGGAGGAGCACCGGAGCAGAAACCTCCATATATACCTGGCGACTTTGTAAACCGAAAAACTGGTTTCAGAGAACACCATACGGATTACGTTTTCCGGGATCTGCTAGAGATGCTTCCTGTCTGTCTTTGCCTTGGGCACTCGGTAGTCTGTACACAATCTTGCATATCAATGATTTTAGCAGAAAGCAAAAGATTTGCCTGCTCCATATAAGGTGGAGTAGAGCAGAAGGATTGCTGGAATCAGAACCTGACGCAAAACACCGATTATCAAGATCATACCGAACTACCCTTTAACGTGTCCTGCTGATGCGTGCGTTCTCCTGGAGCAGAGTATCTAGCTATCTACTGTACATGCTTGAGCTTCAATCTCCTTCTGGAGTACATATGTAACTGTACAAGCTGATCACGCGAGCATCACCCTCAAGAACGCCGTCGCCGCCGCCAGAGCTAGAACCTAGTCCCCAACTCCAACTCTGCACATCCTCACGCCAATCTCCAAGTCCTGACGAGCTAGCCGCACGCGTGGATCGCAACGAAAATCGCAACCGCAAGCGTACAATGTCGCTCGCATACGTGCAGTAGCCAGTAGGTACGTCACTCTCATGCCTCTGGTCACCACTCACTAAACACACCGGTAAAAATCGAATTGGCGTCGGAAGTCAGAACGGAAAATTACTGCCTCGCTCGATACTTGGCCATCGCTAGCTTCGCTTTCGTCTACCCCGCCCCGGTCCGGACGAGACGACGCAGCTTACGACAGCTATTAATCACCGCCGCGCGCGCCCGTTGCCCCTTGGCGACACACAGGAGGCGCGCAACTGCGATCGATCCGTCGATCGATGCTACTCGCGAGCTGTAGTCCTGCTCATACGAACGTCTGACGACGACGGATCATCAGCTCTCCCGTCGCGTTCGTTGCGGTTGATTGATTCCTCCGTCTTGGACGGGCAGGTGACGGGTGTCAATTAAGGCGGTACCCGGTGCAGATGCCATGCCACTCCGGCCAACGATGTCCAAAGAACTAGGTACACACAACGTATGACGATCGATCGAACGTTGATCAAAGCGATCCTCCATTTCTCTTCCCGGATTAATCAAAGCAAAAGAAGAGGCACCAGTTGCTTTGGATGATCTGGCGACACATAATCACCGGAATTATCAAGTACCCAGTGGGCAGTGGGTAGCTCCTCGCTCCCTGGCGTCCGTCCGTGCATGCATCAGCCGACTGAGTGCTCTCGACTTAACTAATCTGCGATCCTAGTTGCCTGCCCTAAGATATTAGTTCATTCTGGTTTCACAATCCTCAACCTAGTGATAGTTGCTCTCGGTGACTCATCTCTGAATTATCAAATACCCAGTGGTTAGTTAGCTGTAGCTCCTCGCTCCCAGGCACCCATCCGTGCATGCATCACAGGGTGTGTTCTCTACTTAATTTACCTAATCTCCCAGTTGCCCTAAGATATTAACTCATTCAGCAGGTTTCATCAGCTCTATCTAACCATCTTTGCAGTTTGCACCACTCGATCTGCTAGCAACGCTACGCAACAAGGAATTCCTGAGAAAGTTCATTCCAAAGCGCAGAGTTGTTTGCATTGCCACTTGGAGTTGGGGTCCCGATCGACTCTCCCAAGCGTTAGCTTCACTCGATCCCACAAAACGTTAGCGAATGCTAGGCGCCACTTGCAAAGGTGTCACTTTGGAGTGCAGAAACCTTCTACCATACTGCTTGCAGTTGCAAACGGGACGGCGGCATGGCAGCATCGTCAAGTTTGGGCAGGAAAACGACGACCTAGCTACCGTGATTGGTGCTGACTCGGACGTGTCCCCATAGGCTAGGGTTAGGCTAGCTAGGTAGTACTACGTACTACTCGTACAGCTTGTACTACACACAAATTATAGAGTGAATTTTCGTTTTCCAACAAAGAGCAGATCGCAGATCTCTTCCTTAATTTTCAGCTTCATTTTACAACTAAGAGCAGGGGCCCCAACTACCAGTAGGGGATGTCAGTGAGATACTGTAGCAAATAGACCAGAGGTTAAGTTTTGATGCCAACTTCATAACAATTTCATCGATATTCCCTCGGGAAAGGTGTTTTGCAGTTGTACTGTATATTGGTTCGAAAGGACAAGTCCCTGTTGCTGTGGCTGACCTGTTTAATGTAGGTGGGCTCCGAACTGAATTCACACCCGCATTTTCTTCCTTCTAACAAATTGGTGTATGGCATGTCTGATTAGGCCTTTAGTTCCATATATAACCTGGATTATTTAAAGCTATTGAGTGTCACCGATGTCAGCTTGTATATGTTTTGAATTGTGATCCCTTTGTAAGGATGTTGGCTCGTAATGTGCACTTGTACAGTATCTTTACCCAGTAATTGTTGAGGTTTGCTAAAAAAATTCAACATCAAGATCTAAGCCATTCAGTTCAACCGAACGAGTTTTGAGGAGGTCTCAAACGTATTCAGAGGTTTGCACATCCCGTTACAGTTCAACACCTTGAACGGTCCTTTTCGTTTTCTTCGTGTTCCCACAAAGACTTATTTGTTAATGGCACAATTATTTAAACTAGCATGGTGGCCCTCGCAAATGCGAGGGCAACGTCTTTAGAGTACTAAACTCATTTATGATACTTTTTTGTGTGACATGGATAATGAAAACATGAAATTATAAGTCAACGGTATTTCTAGCTGCCACAAACTGTATATGAGGTACAACATCACATGTGAGAGAAATATTTTGAATCATTTTAATGCATCAGGACTAATTACTATGAAATTTCCAAAACAGAAAAAATACCATGTCACATGTTCCAAATTTAATGTCTTCGAACACATGAGTGCTCTTTAACGGAGTTTTTCTAATCGTCCATTAACACATGAACCACTTTGATAGAACATAGTTTCATGTAACATATAGATGTTCCGAAATACTTGATGTCATAAATAATATTTTTAATCTCATTTCCCCTGAAAATTCCCCTCCAACCGTTTATTTGCACATCCTTGGTAGCATTGTCGTACTACAAAGGTTTCATGCCAATTAGTTAATACACACGATAAAATGCAAGAAAATAACAGGTAATATTAAACATTTAAATAATGGAAACCGTCGCCGACATATATTGAATGGATTACCTCATGGGAAATAATATGAGCATGCCCAGTTATCAAAATAGGTATTTTAGAAGAAAAAAAAGGTAGGCTGACATAAAATTCTTCTTTCAAAATCATTTTGGTCACAAAGCATTATAAAGTTATCTAAACTAAGAGTCCATAGATTTTTTATCTTGACGCCGGATATTAAACCTTGAAGTATTGAATCCTTGACTATACAATGTAATTATTCTCCTACACTAACATCATTGTTCTCTCTATGACCGCCTCACAAATCTCCACCTCAATATACATCTTGTTCTTTACTATTTTTGGTGTTGACTCTAACTATGCCACCATGTAACTTATGTACAATGAGCTGAAGTTTAACTAAGAATTGCAAATCGGCATAAAATTGTAAGTACCCCGAATCTATTTTTTTTAGTACCCCGAATCTATGTCCTTATGGCTTACGGTAATGTGTATTTTTTATTGGAGCAAAGCAAGTTGAACATTTGCATGGCTAGATTTATGTATTTCTCCGTTTATGCCTTTTTAAATTTATCCTGTGTATAGTAGTGTACTTGGAAAATGTTTCAATTACATTTAGGTTTGCAGCCTAACACACCATGCAAACACTTCTTGGTTAATTATTTGTCTGATATTTCACACACAAATTATTTATATCCACTATGTCAATCCATTACCTTCGATTTATTCCGTCCTACGCGAAAATGAAAATTCCTGAACAAATGCGAAATGTGCATTGTTCGCCAACTCATATGTTGAAATTTGTTATTTTTACATAGCAACAAATACATAATATTCAACATTGATATTTTACACACTGGTGGAAGTGATCATTATCTATATTTAGAAATATCTTTTGAATTTTTTGAAACTTTAAAGTGTCATTAGACAATTTATATTTTAAAAAAACAGGCTACATATAGCTTGTCCTACAAATCTGGATTTTTTTGTCTATACCAACTGGAAATATTTATTTACTCGGTCATGCATAGAAACATAGGCTAACATAAGATTCCACTTCATTTTTTTTTTCTTTTGCAAAACGCTTCACACTCTTAGCCTTGCCAACACGTTCCAACCCGCTTAAAAAAATTTGGGTCAACTACCACGTTTGTACGGTAGTCAGCACGTACGTGATCTGATTTTTTTCTTTTGGGAACAACACGTCCGGCCGGCCGGCTCTTTCCCTCGGATGCACTGGCCTGGCTGTATCCTCACATGTTAATTTTAAATCTCAATCGTTAAAGCTATTTGTACGGTTTGAATTGTGATGGGTTGATTACGGGAATTCAGGTCCGACACGTAGTCTTCTCAATTTTAATCGTGTCAAACATGTTACGTAATAAACAACTCTTTGTTAAATCATAGCCATAAATTTTAGATCTAGCTGTCTAAATAATTAGGGAGATGTGGCTTAACGTGGTGGCTCGAAAAACTAACTCATTTTGCTTTTAGTATATAATAGACTTACTACTTTAAGAGTTGTGTGAAAGAACTAAGCGTAATAGATTTCATGGACATATAGAAAATAGATCAAACAAAGCGTTAACTTTGAAGCCGATTATATGAAGCAATTCATGGTTTGTCGTTTGAGAATCTACCTCTGCTTGCATTCACACTCCAAGCTTTTAGTTTTTTTTGCTGTACTTGTTTTCTTTATTGTAGGTTTATTATTTCTAGTCAAACTTAATAGATCATTTCATATAATCAAGAGTTATACACTTCTACAATTAGCACTATATGTGCAATGAAAAAATTGCACAATATGTGTAGAAGATCATATCTTATCATAAACAAGTACTACAGTATTCACCTAATTGGTAGATCTAATAGATTTATCACTCACAATCTGAAATAACTTCACTCATTAGTCATTACAAATTAAATGTACGAAGCTCATTGGGTAAGAATCATCCCCTGCACATTGAGAGTTGAAGCTGCAACCTATTATGCAAAACTGGAAATAAACTGAACACGATTTGCAAAAAAAAAAACATGCTAAATGTCTAAAAATATAATCTCTTATAGATCTTCCCAAACTTAGTCCATGATAATTTAGAATTATATAGAAAACAAATGAATATTTCGGGACGGGAGACAACCATGGTGAAGAGATGATGAGGTAGGGATGATGGTACATACTCCCCCCATCCACAATTACATGAGGTCGTTGGTTTTCCTTCTCTAACTTTGATCAACAAACTGAACAATAGTATATGAGAATTATATCATAAATTTATATCATGAAACTTTATGCGAATATATTTGATGGTGCAATTTTTGTAGCGAATGGATGATAAAAAAGTGAAGAAATCAAACTTTTGGCGCAAAGTTGTGGTGATCTCTCTTTTTTAACTGTTGTGATCTTTGATGGTTATAGAAATCTTTTCAATACAGAGCGTATGATCGAATTCCCTTTCTTCCGCGAAAGGGAGCACGGATTCTAGCAGCTCTTAGCCCTACGCATAATGAATCAGCCAACATGCACAAAATGCATTGTTTCTAGCCACGGAATAGGAACAAAGACACCACAACTTGGAGACGAAAAGTTCAAACAAAATAAAGCGCTTTCTGATAGCCATGGCCTTTTGTCTGACTCAACGTATCCATAATGCCTGGCCTATGGCTGCCACAAAGCTTGCAAGAGGGTGACACCATTTATGTTTTTTTCTTAAAGGGCAAAGAAAAGAGGGGGAAGAAAAACCACCTATTGGCATCATGGTGAAGTTACGCTGGCATGACTCCTTCGGTCCTTCCAATAGAGTTCAAATCATGTGCTCCTGTTTACACATATGCTCTCTTTATTTAAACATAAAAAATGATTTTGAAAATAAAAACCGAAGACATACTTGTGGTGCTACTATAAATTTCTTTTTTACGTGCAGACCATATAAATGCTACTCCTCCCCCTCCATCAAATGAACCTCCTGCGGCTCCGGCGCCGGCGGGGCATCTATTACCCGTGTGCATGGAGGTCTCATGGGGCGGCCATGTTAGGCGGTGGTGAAGTTGGGATTTTGTCCGCCGGAGCGACGATGATCCATGCGGGCGGTAGAGGTTTCATATTGTCTGTGGTATTCCGCACTGGTGGGGTGGCTGGTGACAGCGTGGTGGGCGGAAGGCCTAGATCTGTGCCTACTGGTCAAGATATAGGTCGTAGATTGGTGGGTTTGATCTGAGACTTCTTTGATGCGCACAGAGCATGGCTTGACTTTGGAGGGGAGGCGTTGTGACCGTAGTGCATGTCGCCCTCTGTTGTCATGCCCTCTTCGTTGTTCGAGGATGCCGAGGATGCAGGATCAGGGCAAAATGCGCGCAAATCCGGCACGACCATCAATATCCGCTCTGTGGGCGTTGAGCTGTTGACTCACAAGAGCGCGTCCTTGGACGCTATAGTGAATACACTCAGAGGTGTTTGCGCGTCTGGCTCCCCGATAGTAGCGTTGTGGTGTATTTGGTCGCGCGGATGGTGAGAAGTGAGCGGTAGAGGACCCTGGTGTTGGCGTTGCTTCGCAATGTCGTCTCCCAAATCGCCTACTTGAGTTCGTTTTAGAAGAATCATGATACATGGGTGTGGATGCGCGTGCTGGCGGGTTGATTTTGGGCGAAAGCCCACCGCTTCTGCGCTAGAGACGGCGATACCTCTAGCTGTCGTGGTCTTTTTAGGGTGGTGTTGTGGTCACGTCTCACGTCAGGATTCTGGGTGAAAACTGTTGTGACCACTTCCGTCTCTATGGAGGCGAAACTTTGCATCATCTCTATGGAAGCGACACTTTGCATCGTCACCTTTCGTGGGCGTCATCATGGAGCTCAGATACTGATGAACGCGGCTCATCATCACTGACGGGAAATCTCGGATCATGTCTTGACACCCCTTAGGCTTTGGCCTAGGGCGATCTAAGGTGGCCTTTTTTATCTTTTGCACATGACTTTGTCGTAACTTTACATGGTCCTCGCGTTGTCCACTGGCAGGATCGGCGAGCAACGACCCAGAGCGAGAGGGTGGGGGGACTTTCTAGCGACAACTTAGTGTGGGGTGCGATCATGTCTAGTGGTGTCCTATGAAGGCTTGGTGTGTCGTCCATTTGCTAGTCTCTAGTGACTCTTGAGGGGAGTGGCTACTCGTCTCACTTTGTATCGATTCGGCTGTTTGTTATTTCTAAATTTTCTCAGCCTTTACGGGTGAAATGTGTGCCATCTATGCATTTTTGTTTTGTCGGAAAAGCTAAAAACAAATTGAGATAGAGACACTAAAGTGACCGTGGCAATTGGGAGCGAGTGAGCTACTAGTTGAGTGGGTGACAGAACGTGAGAAGGTGTCGAGTGCGTGGACAACTGGACGATGCTTTGGGGCCTGAAGCTTGTGGTTGGGTGCAAGTGCGTCCAACGCAACGGACCACTCGTGACACATCGGGGTACTGCTGGCTGGACGTGCTGAGTGCCGAGGATCGACTATGCCAGACTTCCAGTGTGATATGAATGATGCACTTATCAGTCTGGGAAAGAATACGGTGTACTTACATGCAGAGTCTGGGGCTTTCCTCACATTTCAACGAAAAAATCAAGCCATTTGGTTCCAAATTTAGCATATTACGGACACAGCAACTGCTGCTGCAACTAAGCTTGGAGAAGCTTCGGTGATATATAGAAGTAGACATATCATATTCTAGTATTCTACTGCTTAATCCTAGTAAATTTTTGTCAGTGAGTCTCTGAATGTTGTTGGTTCCTACTTAGTAGGAGTATTCGGTTGTGTAATCATCTGATTATTCCGAAGAAGCGCATGAACACACTGGCAACTAGTGGTACTGTTCACTGAAAACTGCTTCAGCTGTGTGTTGAAAGAGCGCTGTTGGCTTGCACTTGCACTGCTAACAGATAGAGTTGTTTGACTTCTACTTTATTTATCAGTGACATGTTGTGCAAGTGTTAGCCCAGTGAGCGAGACTGCTACACTGCCGTTCACGAGACTGGTCGATTGATTACAGTGAGATTCAATGGTGTTTTAACTTTCGAGCGGCCGGGCGAGTACCCTCTCGAACGGGTAAAACAACAGTGACTGCATATTGACTGCACATCACCGAAGACTTCAGTTACAGTGTGCAAGATAAGATTGTGGTTTGTGAAGCAATGTATTTGATTAACCAATATAATCGATCAGTAATGGAGTGGAGTACTATAGTACGTAGGAACGAACAATCTCTGAAAACGGATTCGAGCTCCAAGTACAATTAATAAGAGAGCTAATTAAGTAGAAGTATGAGTTGTGCTGTCTGAAGTGGTGATCGATCAGTGCCACTGGTTATATTTTAGCCGTACGTACGAGTAATACATGCGTCGGAGCGGCGCTGAGAAAGTGAGAACTCTGCTGCGCGCGCGCTAGATGAAGAAATAGCTAGGAAGATGCGCGATGATCGATATCCAGCCTCGATCGTGCTCGGTGTCGGTGGTCACGCCGCCGCCACGGTGCCGCTTGTGTCGGTCTTGCTGGAGCGTCCGCGGCTGGTGGGCGGCGCCGCCGGAGACCTGGCCGTGCACTTGTCCTTCCACTCCTCGTGCGTGATGTGCTGCTGCCGGCACTCCAGGCTGCAGAACGCCGCCTCGCCCCTGCAAGTCGTACAGCATCAGCACAAGCAACAGATTAGTATAAAGTACAAGTGGTTGGTCTACACTTGGGCGCCATGGATGGATGCTCTCGTACGTCGCGTGCGTGCAAGATGGGAGGTGAAACTTACTTGTACATGAAGGTGTCCTTGCCGGGGCCGAGGAGGCGGCGGCAGAGGCCGCAGTGCCGGAGGAACGCGGCCGTCTCGACCTTGGAGTAGTCGGCGGAGTTCCGCCGGAGCCCCGCCCGCGCGGGCGCCGCGCGCGCGCGGTACGCCTCGATCCAGTCCCGGCTGGGGGGACCGGGACCACCCTCTGTAGTCGTGCCGCCGCCGCCGCCGAACGCCGCCAGCCAGTCCTGGCCCGCGTCGGCCTGCTGCTCCACCGTCGTCGTCTTGACCTCCTGCTGCTCATCCTCGTCGTCGTCCTCCAGCACCACGGCCAGCACGGACGGCGGCTGGAACTCCGTCAGGCTCGTCGTCCGCCTCATCGGGTTGTTGCAGGCCATGCACAGCTAGCTACGAACGGTTAATCCCTTGATCACCGGCAAACCAAGCCGCCTCTACTCTGAGAACACGACACACTCTAGCACAGGTACGCCGGCAAAGTTCGCAAGAGAGACGAGCGAGCTGAGCTAGGAAGAAGGGACGCGGCGGCCATGGAAGTGCAGGCGAGCGTGTGGAGAGGAGAAGAAGAAGAAGAAGAGGAAGGAGAAGTAATCCGCGAGAGGGTGTGGGTGGGAGCGAGAGCGAGGAGTGGGGGGAGATAAAAGAGGGGGAGAAAGGATCTGGGCCGTGGGATGGGGCCCATGACCGATCGGATCCACGTCAGCGTGCGCACTGATTGTTATTCCCCTGGCCCTGGGCCCTGGGCCGCTTGTGGTCGCGCCTGATTGCTGCGCGTTTGTTCGCATCCGGGCAGCCCGGTCGGGGGCCTGTCGTCACGTCCCGTTCGCCCAATTTATTTGCGATTCCCAGTCACTTGTTGTTGGCAAGTTTCATTGGCTGGTTTTTGCTACTAGTAGTAGGAAGGAGGGTTACATTATTGTTGTCCAATTGGCTCGTGTGTGTGTCATCGACAAGTTTCTTTTCTTCCGGAGGAGGATAAAAGAGAGTATGTGTGAGAGTGTGATTCAGCAGCTCGATGCATGAAAGCTCAGTTTGTGGTCGGGTTTTCTGGCCATCCTAGAGACCTAGACCTTATTTTTGTGTTTTACTTTCTCAAAGAGAATTACTACATGAAGTACACTAGGAAATACATGAGTGACATTTTGAAAGAAGCGGGGTGCAGATTTCCGACCTCTGTATTAAAATGATACACACAACCTCTTGTATTTTATTAAAAAGTTTTATAGGTTTAACAGTTGTACACATCACAGACCATTCAAAGTGGATATAAATATTAACTACTTAAACAAAGCCCTAAACATCTATTCTTCTAGGATGTTATCACCGAGCCGGACAGAAGATAGCCCGTATGAACATCGTGCGAGTACTACATGTATTCGTAAGACTATGTTGTTTCAAAAAAGAAGAAGAAGAGAAAGGACCACATATAGACCCAATAAATTTTCTTGTTGATAACCTGTAAATAATGAGTAGAAAATGTTTTGTGGAAAACAATATCATTATGGTAGTTCCAGGTGTGTTCATTTTTAGAACCGGGTGGTTTTGGACAAAAAATTGGCACGGAACCGTTTCATTCTTGTGTTCTTTTCTAGTATGAGGTGGAATGGGATGAGAACGACATCAAACTCGATTAATAATTTTCTAATCTAGATTAATTATTGCTAAACTTGATTACTTATTCCTAATCTTAAGTAATTATTGCTAACTTGATTATTAATCGCCCAACGTCACTGTGTCGTTCCACCTCGGCTGGGGCCGAGGAGACGGCGGCAGAGGCCACAGTGCTGGAGGAACGTGGCGGTCTCGACCTTGGAGTAGTCGGCGGAGTTCCGACGGAACCCGTCCGCGCCGGCCCCGCGCGCGCGGTACGCCGCGATTCAGTCCCAGCTGGGGGACCAGGACTAAGAGTATGTCGTGTTCCAAAAATATAAGAGAAAACATCACATAAGGATCCAACAAATCATCATGTCGATAACCTACAAATAATGAGTAGAAAATGTTTTGTGGAAAACAATATTATTGTGGTAGTTCCAAATTTTCCAAAGAATGACCGAGACACTAATCCTAATATGAACTTTATTCTACACCATTCAACCGTCCACCAAACATATTCTACACACTAATTGGTGGGTAGATACTGAAAGTAAAATGCATAAGCCTACAGATATATTGAGGGGAAGTGCAGGAAATAAATAGGTGCTCAACAAACTCATATGCATCGAAGACAACCCCTTCCTTACATCATGTCCATTGCCTTTTAGTCAAATTATCTTTTGTCAAAATTTCTGTTCGATGTAGGAACCATCTTTTTTTATCTATCTTCAATTTCCACAAATATTTTCTACATGAGTGCCGAACTACGTGTTGGGCATGATGGGCAACATGCTACGGTCGAGCTCAGACTTGGCAGACGTGATGAATTCGTGTCCTTCTTCCTCGATGGCTTTCGACCCCATAACATTTAGCAAAAAGATGCATGGTGAGGATACCAATTATATCTAGCCTATGTAACAGATAAATACACTAATGACATTACGGATACACACGGTAGAAAAATAAACTAAATAGAAAGGTTCCGCTATAGAGTTCCAGTCCTTGTAGTAGCAGCAAAACCACCACCAAAACAACACCTAATGTGCAAGTTCTTTAAAAGTAGCAACACCTTCAAGAAGAAAACAATGCACAAGTGTCATCGTCCTCCCGATCGTAATCTTGAGTTTCCATACCGGATCCCCGCTGTTAAAACAATCCCTTCAACAAGGCTATTGCCAGACACACCAAATTAAGTTCAATAAACTGAATTGTAGTGTGTTAGTGTTGTTTACGGGTCTTGTTTCGCTGAACTCTTGCTATTTTGCTGCTGAACCAAGCTGTTTTCTGTTAACTGAACCATGTTTGCGAAACTGAACTGAAGTGCTGTTGTTTGTTAAACTGAACTGTATCTGTATGCCCTGCTGGTTCTCTGCTTGACTAAAGTGGACTAAAGTGAAGTGCTGTTGCTAGACTAAACTGAACTGAAGTGCCGTTGTATTGCTGTTTTGCCCAACTGCATTGTACTGTATTATACTTTGATTGTTCTCTTCCCGAAAAAAAAATATACGTACTCAAAATCGTTGCTGTTCGTGGCTATCGCTCGCGAAGCGGTCTCTCTGTTTCCGTGTCTGTTCTCTGAATCCACCGCCTGCTGCCTAGGCGAGGACGAAGCTGTGCGTTAGGCTGTGAACTCCTGCTGCCCCTTCGATTAAAGTTGGACGGTGGATGTGGGGGGTCGAGGCACGCTGCGACTTGCCTTGACCAAGGCACCGGATCTCAATCCCGCCGTCGCCGTTTCCCTCCTCCCCGCCGTCGCCGTCACCCGAACATTTCCTCCGCCGCCACTCTGTCCTCCACGACGAGCGACTTCGACGCCGCAAGGGCCCGCCTCACCACTCCCGTAACGCCGCCGCCGAGAAGAGGATGAGCGGTAATGGAGATCAATTCGTTGGGGCCAGGAGCGTCTCCGACCCCACCAGCGCCTCGATCCCCCACTCCGCCGCAGCGGCAAACCCCGACGCCCCCATCTCGGCCGCGGTGGAAGACCCCAACGCCCCCGTTTCCAACCCCACCACCGCCGAGGCGGCGAACCCCGACGCCACCGTCTCCGCCGGGGTGTCAAGCCCCGACGCCCCCGTCTCCAACCCCACCACCACCGCCTCGACCCCCCACTCCGCCGCGGCGGCAAACCCCGACGCCCCCGTCTCCGCCGCGCCAGTGGCCGTCTCGCTGTTGCAGCATTCGCCACTCCCACCCCCGCTGACTTCGCACCAGCAGCTCCCGTCCAGCCCTACCGTCTTCGGGGTGGTCGCCGCTGCACCGTGGCGGACGATTTGTAGCAGCGAGAAGCCGTCGCCCTTCGAGAGGGTGGACGTGACGGTGGTGCCGAGGAAGAAGCTCGCCTGGGGCGTACAGATCACCAACCCCGCCTGGACCTCCAACTCTGCTGCGACGGCAAACCCCGATGCCAACATCTCCGCCGCGGTGGCAAATCCCGACGACCCCACCACCACCGCTTGAACCTCCAACTCAGCCACGGTGGCCCCCGTCTCCAACCCCACCACCACTGCCTGGACCTCCCACTCCGCCCCCCTATTCGCGGCGCCAGTCGGCTTCTCCGCGTTCTCGCAGCAGCAGCAGCTCCCGTTCAACCCCACCGCCTTCCAAGCAGCGGCACCGTGTCAGGCAAAACGGAGCAACGAGAAGCCATCGGCCCTCGAGAGGGTGGGCGCAGCGCTGGCGAAGAGGAAGAAGCTAGCGTGGGCCGTACAGAGCCCCAAGCCCCCCGCCATCGCCTGGAAATCCCGCTCCAGCCACGGCGCCCCCCCATTCACCGCGCCAGTCCCACCCCGGCTCACTCCCCGCCAGCTCCGCGCGACACCGTGGCCGGTAGTTTGGAGCTACAAGAAACTCGCGTGGGTACGTGACACCAATGGTACGGATGAGTCACCGGGCTTCCAGATGCGTGTTGATTCAGATGATGAAATTTCTGACGACGAGCAAGGTAGTGCCGTGGCTCCAGGCCCCGTCTGCAATCGAGAGCATAACAGTATCACTTGGCCTTTGTCAACACAGCCCATGAAGAAGCAAAAACTTGAAGTACCACCTAAGTATACCCTCGGCTTGGATAAGCTGATGGAGTTTGTAGCAACCTGGAGGGAACTGTGCCTTCAACATCCAGATGACCGTGACACAGTATGTTTTATATCATGGCGGATCCTTGTTTTGAGGAAATAATATCTAGGATCTTGACCACTCGAAAAAAAATAACTAGGACCTTGAGGAGCCATCACCTATGCATCATCATTATTCATTAGTAACTAGTATAGCAGATATAGATGGTAATTCTTTGATTATAGTAATTCATAAATCCTTCTTTGTATTTCAACGTATTTTAAATAACTGCATTGTAGTCTAGCAGAGGTCAGAGGATGTTTTGTTCTAGCCTCTGTTATTTCTGAAACAACCTTCTATTTCCTATGATCATGCAGATCCTGGGATCCATGATAAATAGATATGCACACACTGGGAATCAAAGGAAGAGAATGCAAAATTGCTTCACACAATACCCTGCCATTGCCTTGCTCAATGTTGCTGTAAGTTGATTATCCTGTTTATATGCATTATACATTTTATTTTTCTATTACTCAAGTCCCATATCCTTGTAATGTGTTCCTTTCCATGCGCTTTTGATTTGACTCTTGAGTCTGTGTCACATGATAGGTCTCATCAGTGGGGTAAAATCCACTCAACTAAAAAAAATTATGGTAACTATTTTTTTTGGCTGGCTTGATAGTTGATACATGATCTCTCATGTAGTTGGATATTTCTCTCGTTAAATTGGATTATGTCATGTGGTCTGGAAAATTTACTTGACATTTCCCCTTGCACCTGGTTATAGTTGTTTGCACCGATTTAGATATGAATATGACGCCTCAAACATGGGAACACATACTCTCTTTTGGCTGTGAAGAGATCTCGAATGGTATTTATGGCTTTCATTTTCATGTTTTGTTTTCTCTTTTTATTTAGCTCTTTGGCTAGTGTACTCGAATATTTACTGTATTGAAGTCAAAGGTTTACTACGTCATAGCTCGTATTATTCACTCCTACGCATCCAATATTAGTTCAGTTACATAATATAGCTGAATGCCTATGGGTTCCTCTTTTTGTTTTGTTGCAAACTTGTAATGTGGTGCTACGGTTTTGGTGTATTTATTTGTTCACCTTTACATGTATATGCAGGCTAGAACAATTGGAGCTCCTTCTTTATGTCCTTCATTAGTACCAACTGTTCCTGTCAGCATGGATGCTAAACCTGGATGCAGTAATGAGGGCAGCAATAATCCTCCAGACAGTTCTCTCTCTCTCTCTCTGGTGCTCAGAATATTGATGCGACTTGTTATCATGGTTTCTTTGTTATGCTTGTGTGTATAATGGCTGCTTTTTTAGGGCACTGAGGCACCAAAGACAACAATATCCCTTATAATCTACTGTATCTGTATATAAAAGACCTTTTCACATTTGATATTGGTTTTTGCAGGTGTTGCAATTGATGATGTCATCAAGAGGACTGCTGAATATTTTGAATCGAACATTGCAGCGAGTGAACTAGGATCTTTGCAAGTGGAAAGTTCATTCTCTCTAAAGAAACTCCATGAATGTGAAATATGGTTGACTAGTCATTTTTCCGTCCAGCAATTTAGTGCTCTTGGCCATGGGACTTTCCTGGAGTTTCTGGAAAGATATGGTCATAACTTCGCTCCTAACTGCAGTGGTTTCTTAAACAGGGAACTTCCTAGTTCTTCATCTCTGGAAGTTTCTGTAGTGCAGCAACAGATTAGAGTTTTACTCTGTCAAGCTGAGAGTAACTGGCTGGAGAACGGTGAATTTTCAGTCGATAGTTTCCATATGCTTCTGAAAAGGCAATTTCCAACAATCAGCGTTGATGTGCAAAACAAATCAGGAGGCCTGAATGGTACTACTGAGGCTCGTAGAGAGATCACACAGACAAGTACCATCAAATTTTCCATCGCGCTGTTGGAGAAACGGTGGTCTGGAATTTTGCTGGGAAATACTGGTGTCTTGAGGAATGATACCGCTCAACAATCTTATCCTGGATCAGTTTCCTCGCAAGAAGCAATTAAGTGCTTACTTAAGGCTCCACTGCTGTCTGATCTTCTTCTTTGGTCTAGTTGGGATATGCTGTTTGCTCCCTCATTGGGCTCCCTCACAGATTGGTTGCTGAATACAGGTCCAGTTCAGGAGTTATCATGCATTGTGACCACCGATGGCAGGTTTATTAGAATAGATACATCAGCCACAGTTGACCAATTTTTGGAAGCGGCCATTCAGCTGTCATCGTTTCAAGTGGCAGTCAAACTGCTTTCCTTGCTACACATTCACAATGGTTCTAGCAATGCTCCAATTTCGTTACTGAAGTGTTATGCACAACAGGCAGTGGATGTTATAATGAATAGAAACATTGATTCAATCAACACTGGCTCGGAAGGAAAAATATTTGTGCACGAGGAACTGCATGCACAAATTGCTGAACAGCGTGCATGCTCTCCTCCCTATATTGGCCACATTCAAGGAAGTTCTGAGATCCCTTCTGTAAGGAGGCTTATGCCTAATAGCTTATCAAACATTGACTTCACTATTCAGTTGATTGCAAAATTTATACTAGACTGTCTTGGCCACCTACCGTCTGAATTCTGGAGTCTGGCAGCAGATATACTATTATCAGGACTTCGGACTGTTACTAAGAGTTGTTATTTAGCCATCTTGCATGCATGCAGTGATACTTGGCAGCTTTGTATGCTTCACAATATTGGATTGTCACTTGGAGTTGCCGAATGGGCTGAAAAGTGTGACCCTACCTGTTGGACTGAAGATGTTCATGCACATGGAGAAATTAATTCATCATCTGTATCTGGAGGACATTCACATGAAAAGACTGGCATGCTTAATGATGCAGATGATGACACAATACATGAGCGAAGCAAATCATTTCAGGGCTTGGCGGATATAAATAATGGAAATGTGAAAGTGTTTGATCCTATTAAAACCGAGGAAGATATGGCAAACACACCCACCATGATAGCAGAATTAAATCTTGAGGAAGCAGCTCTTATTATTGAGACTATACGTCAAGAGGAGTTTGGTTTGGATAAGACACTAAATTATACCGATGGCTTGTTGAAAAAGCAGCATGCTCGACTTGGCAGAGCTCTTCATTGTCTCTCACAAGAGCTATATTCTAAGGATTCTCACATGATTCTTGAGCTAGTATGCATCATCCTACCTGTTCATCTTTTCTTTTATATCATTTTCCTAAAGTGGTCGGACCCTTCCCCGGACCCTGTGCAAGCGGGAGCTACGTGCACTGGGCTTCCCTATTTTGTGTGCATGGGAGTGGGTTTGTATGCATATATTGATTTACCAATATCTTTCTACTCTATTTCAGATACAGAACGCTGATGACAATTCTTATCTCGAGGATGTCGAACCAACATTAGCGTTCGTTCTTGAGGAGAATGGAATTTCTGTTCTCAATAACGAGAAGGGCTTTTCTGTTGATAACATTAGAGCCTTGTGTGATATTGGTAATTCAACAAAGAAAGGGTCAAACAGGGGTTATATTGGAAACAAAGGCATTGGATTCAAGTCAGTATTCCGGGTAGGTGCAAACATAATTATTTTTTCTGTTATCATCTTGACACTAAACATTTTAACCTTCACATGCATTTGCATCTCGTCTCAAGATTCTTTTCGTTTTTTACATGGAAACCATATGGGAAGGCCATACAATATTTTTTGTTTTATTTATCTACTACTAGTTGTCGCTGATTTAGTAAAGTTGTACTAAATCAACGACAAGTAATATGGAACAGAGAGAGTAATAAGATAATTTACATCTAAAATTTCATGTATCTCTTGTTTCATCGGTCAATTTGTTCTTTATTTGTACCTTTCTATTCCCATCTTGTAAGACTTCCATGTTCTGTGTGGAATATGTGTTCTTTTACAGGTAACCGATGCTCCAGAAATCCATTCAAATAGCTTTCATGTGAAATTCGACATCACAGAAGGCCAGATCGGTTTTATTTTGCCAACTGCAATTCCTCCCTTTGATAGCGATCCTTTAAGCATATTATTATCACCCGAAGATGGCTACAATGCATGCTCCTCCTGGAGCACTTGCATTTTGCTCCCTTTCAGGTCAAACGTCAGGGAGGGTACTGGTATGTGCTCCGTTGTGTCCATGTTTTCAGATCTTGATCCATCTCTGCTTCTGTTCCTTCAAAGGCTAAAATGCATAAAATTCAAAGATGTGTTCAGTGAAAAATTTCTAGTTATGAGAAGAAAATCTCTTGCCAATGGCATCGTGAGGATCTCACATGGGGATGAGGCAATGAGTTGGTTGGTAGTTAATAAGAAACTATGCGGCTCAATTGTCCGTCATGACGTATGTAGTACGGAGATAGCTATGGCATTTCCTTTTCAGGAGAATGAGGAAGGAGAGTATGAGCCTCATTTAAAGCAGCAACCTGTGTTTGCTTTCCTTCCTTTGAGGAACTATGGTCTTAAATTCATTCTTCACGGAGATTTTGTTTTACCTTCATCCAGAGAGGAAGTGGATGCAGATAACGCATGGAATCAATGGTTGTTGTCTGAATTCCCTTCTTTATTTGTTGGCACGCAAGAATCCTTTTGTGCTCTACCTTGTTTCCGGAAGTGCCCTGGAAAAGCTGTGAAAGCCCTGATGAGTTTTGTGCCTTTACTCGGAGAAGTTTATGGTTTTTTTTCTCAGCTCCCACACTTGATCCTTTCCAAGTTGCGCCTAACCCGCTGCATGGTTTTGGAGGGATCCAGTCTGCAATGGGTCCTCCCAGGCAACACACTCAGGGGTTGGGACGAACAGGCTAGAACGTTATTGTCTGATGCCTTACTTCATGAACATCTTCAGCTTGGATATCTATCAAAGGATATCATTATACCTGATACCTTATCAAGGGCCTTAGGTGTACATGAGTATGGACCAAAAGTTTTGACTGATGTTATTTCATCTATTTGTGGAACTGATGGTTGTATCGAGTCACTGGGGCTGGAATGGCTATGTGCTTGGTTTGTCACACTTCATTTGGCATTGTTGTCTCATTCTTCTCGCAATCTGCCCTTAATAACAAGTGTTGAAAGTGATATCTTATGTTCTCTGAGGAAACTGCAGTGCATCCCACTTTCAGATGGCTCGTTTAGCTCTATAGCAGATGGCCCAATATGGTTGAATTATAATCTTCTTGACACTCCATCTGAATCTGAATTTAGCATGCAGAGCTTCCCAGTTCTATATAATAAGCTTAGACTTGTGAGCCCTAACATTCTCTCGACGTCCTCTAAAAATAGTTACATTATGGAAGAGATGAAAACAGATGATCTTGTGGACATTCTGCTTAAAATTGGGGTGCGGAAGTTGTCTGCACATGACATTATAAAAAATCACATCCTTGTGTCACTGTCTAATGCTACAAATGCTAATGCAGAAGAGAAAATAATGACAGAATATTTGAGTTTCATTATGCTACACCTTCAGTCATCTTGTACAAGCTGTGACTCTGGGAAAGAAGAGATAGTGTCAGAACTACGAAAGAGACCTGTTTTACTTACGAATAGTGGCTATAAGTGCCCAGCTGATGTACCAATTCACTTCAGTAAACATTATGGAAATTCGATGGACACAGACAAGCTGCTTCAGAATGTGGATACTACGTGGATTGAACTTGATACTTGTTACTTGAGACATCATAGTTCTGCTTCATTGCAATTCAAATTGAAAAGTTGGAGGTTATTTTTCGAGGAGTTGGGTGTGACTGATTTTGTTCAGGTAGTAAAAGTTGAGAAAAGTATATCAGAGGTTGATTGTGTTCTAGATGGCACTCCATCCCAAGATTGCATATATGGAACAAATTGTATTGTATATGACTGGGAGTCGCCAGAATTAGCTAATTTGTTATCAACGTTTTCTTCAAACAAATACCGAGAAAACTGTATATATCTTCTGAAGGTTCTTGATAAAGCCTGGGATGATTATTACGGTACGAAATCCAGATGTCTTGGAAATGCAACACATTGCAGTGAGAACATTACAGTTGAGTCTTCCTTTATGAGATGTCTGCGAAACTTCAAGTGGATAGCATCAAGTATGGATGAGGAACTTCATTATGCAAGAGATCTATTCTGTGATTTGGGAAATGTGCGATCCCTTCTTGGCAGTGTCGCCCCATACGCTAAACCACTGGTTAGTAGTTTATCCTTGTCAAACTATATTGTATATTGAATTTTATCCTAGATTCCTTCACTCATTCTTGTGAAACAGCTATCAAGTAAATTACTTCGGAAGGATATTGGATTCAAGACAATGGTATCCTACAGTGATGCTTTATTGATCCTGAATCACTGGATAGCATTGCAAGGTCCTTTTAGTGCAAGGTATGGTGTGTCTCCATGTATTTATGAGTTACAGAAAATGTAGTTGCTAAAAAATGTAGCGACCTATTTGTAACTCGTCTTGAATCACTTACCTCCATAGGGAGGTGTAAGGAAGGGATTAGGTTATTTTGGACGTTTATGTTTTAATTAAATTGCTAAATGATTGATCCCTGGTTCTTATATTATAAATTTAGACATTCCAGATATTTATCAGCAATATATATTACATACTTGTTCTACAATCTGTTTTTTATTTTGTATAACCAAACTCTTTACCTGCCTTTCCTTCAGAATGGACCAGATGTGCAAACTCTATACCTTCTTGTCAGAAGGTGCGGCTAATGGAGAGATCAACATTAAACGGGATCTCGTATCAGTCTGTTCTATATTTACACCACTGCATTGTTCACGACCTAATGATCTCGTAACTGGGAGATTCATGTCTTCAAAAGACTTGTATTGGCATGACCCAACAGGCTGTTCTGAAATGACGGATGCATTTGTTTCAGTAAAGAGGACTATGCTTCCAAGAAGAATGCTGTCCGCAGCTTATCCAAGCCTGCACTCATTCTTTACTGAGATATGTGGTGTGCCCAAGATTCCAACTACATCTGACTACCTTGAGATACTATTACAGTTATCAAGTGTTGCATTGCCTTCACAAGTAGCCAATCATGTAAGTTCTTCATGCACAAAATACCTAACCTGCATGGCGTAGACTTGTCAGTTTCTGCCTAAATATGATTCTATTCACTCTTGGATGAAAAATAGTAAATTGCAGTCGCCTAGGGCATTTTGTGTCGAAGAGGATGATTTCCTCTATGTTATTAAATCTTACTTTCACACTTTCTGTAGGTCTTTCATGTATTTGTAAGATGGGCCAATGATCTTCATTCTGGAAGTGATAAGATGAATGATATCTTGTACTTAAAAGAATCTCTTCAGAAGTTGGAGACAACAATATTGCCAACCCTGGTCGATAAATGGGTGTCTCTCCATCCATCTTTTGGCCTTGTTTGCTGGGCAGATGATGATGATCTGAAGCAGCAATTTCAGAACTCTAGTGTGATCGAATTTATACATTTTGGTGAACTTTCTCTTGATGCCAAACAAATGCTATGTGTAAGAGTTGCTTCACTGATAGACATCTTAGGTATTCCGGCGCTTTCTAAGGTAATAAGAGTCTGTACAGCTTATTTCCTTTTCCCTATATGTTAAGCTCACAAATTGGGTCTAAAATTGCAAATGAACCAGTCGGAAATCAGAGAAAAAAATCAAGTAATTTTTCTTTTGTTTAAATTGAACTGGTTTCATTGTCCATCTGTACTCCAAGAATTACAAACAATTCATCTACAATGTCCAACAGCCTAACACAATGAGCTTTTTATGACAAAAAGCTGTAAGTTACTCAATAGTAGCTAGTTAACTGAACTGCATTTGGACAGCCTTGTTCATCATTTAATATGACGAGATTAGCTTTATTACTTCAACGCCTTCCATATGTTTGGAAGTACAAACATATGTTCATGTATATATAAGTTAATATGTGATTGCTAGTATTACTTTGCTGCATTGTTTTTGATCTACCATTTGTTTAATGATTCTAATCCACTAATCCTGCCTTTACACAGGTTGTGTACCGGGAAGCAATATTCTATGGTACAGGGAACAATAAGGAAAATGCCAGTTTCATTAGTTGGCTTTTACCATATATGCAACGTTACATCTACAAGATGCATAGAGATACTTACAACAACTTTCAGAAAAATGAGACCATGAAGCTTAGCAGTCTTGAAGTTATTGTTGTTCAGAAGTTATTCTTCAAGTATATGCTGAAAGGAAGCGATTGTTCTTCTAAGAGAAGGTTTGAGTGCCATTGTCTCCTGCAGGTTAGCATTTGCCTTTATCTCGGCAATTATAGTCAGTACCAGCAGCTGTTAATCTCTTTTGTTGGCCTATATTTGGTATTTTTGGTGGGACAACTTTTCTTAAGGATCCTGGATTCCTGGAGGACATGTGAAAATCAGATGGTTTATTCTCAGGTGCCCCCAGAGTAGGGGTACAAATAAACAATAGTGATATAATTTAGCTTGCAATGATTTATGTTGCATTTTTTATTAGCAACCACTAATCAATAGTACAGTAGTTTGCTTTGGAACTGTTAAAATTTTGTCAGTGTGGTAACATTAGTTGTCAACCTTCCTATCATCTGCGCACATGCTAACACCTAGATTCAGTTTCCAGATTTTTTTGTCTAGATAACATTATCAGATCTAGAATTCATTTGGTTTGTTACTCATTTCCAGGGAAATATTTTATACGCTACACGAGAAGCTGATTCACATTCAATTCTTTTGGAACTTTCTAGACTTTTCTTTGGTGGATCTGGTGATCTACACTTTGCAAATTTTCTTCACATGATTAAAACCATGTCGGAATTGGGCTCCACCATGGATCAAATTGAGCTCTTTATTGTCAACAATCAAAAGGTGCCTGTGCTGCCTGAGCAGGAATCCGTTTGGTCATTTTCTTCCTCGTTTGTAGCCAAGGAAATATTCACATCCCAAACAGTTCAATTGCAACCTGCATGTGAACCCAGTCATACGCTCAAGCGTAAGAGAAGCCAAGAAATCATTTCAAGTCAGCCGCCCAGTGACAAAACAAGCCCTGATCTCAGAACCTCTCGCAAGAGCCGGCAAGAGATAAAGGTGAACGACCTGACATCTCCACAACTACTCAGCATGCCTGTCGAGTGTGGACATTCTGAAGATACTTCAGTTCCCATCAAGCTTGAAGGTGATTATGTTGTGAAAGAGGATTTAACAACTGAAAATAATATGTTTGCCGAAAAAACTACACTGGAAGTTGGTGATGAGCCTACTTGTTTGGACCTGGAGGCAGCAAACGCACCAAGTCCGGTTGATGAAACCGAACTAACCGACGTTGATGAGAAACTTGGCATTACAGAAGGGAAGGACAACACTGATACTGGAAGCGAGTTAGGAGCTGGCACACCTGGTGAAGCCGCAGTAAGCAAACCAGATGAGCGGTCAAGAACTGGCAGGCTTGGTGAAGCTGCAGTGCACCAATACCTCGTGGAGCAGCTAGGATCAAGCAATGTCAAGTGGGTGAATCAGGAGAGCGAGTCTGGGCTTCCCTATGATATTGTCATAACACTCAAGGATGGCTCTGCTGAGTATGTGGAGGTGAAGGCGACTGTGAGTTCAAAGAAGGACTGGTGCTACATCTCACCCAGGGAGTGGCAATTTGCTATGGAGAAAGGGAATTCGTTCAGCATCGCTCATGTCCTGTTGACAGCTTCAGATGAAGCGAATATAGTGATGCTGAGGAATCCGCAGAAGCTCTGTTGCCAGCAGAAGGTGGATTTGAGTCTTGCTCTCGTTATGTCGAGAAAACATAGAAATCTCAACCAAATTTCAGTTAAGTTGAAGCCTGACACCAAATCGCTGACAGATGAATCTGCATCTTGATCAAGCCTTTGCTCATGGTTCTATGCCTCCGTCATTTCTAACTCTAGCTCATTGATTTTGCATATAAATATCCTAGCTCTCTGACCTGCTCTCGTGGGTTACTCCCTCCGTTCCACAATATAAGATGTTTTAGCAATTTTTTTACATTCACATATACACACATGTATCTAGAGATATTTTAGTGTACATATACACTCATTTTACTGTGAATTCAGAATATGTGTTACATCTAAAACATACTCCCTCCGATCGGTATTAATTGTTGTGGATGGAGAGCTAGCTTAGTACAAACGTGTGTGCAGCTCGCGACAACCAATTCCGATCGGAGGTAGTATATTATTGTGAAACGGAGGGATTATTACCTAAACGTGTTTAGTGATTCCATTCCTCTGAGAGAACCCGTCTACCTTTTTTTGTATTACCATGCAGCCTCAGAAGCTGACATGTTAGGGAAATCTACATGACTTTTTTGCTGAAAGTCAGAAGAAAAGAGACCCTCTTCTGCAGATTGGTGCAAAGAGCAGCGGCAATGCTAAAAAAAACGCAGGTCTATGATTGTTGTCATTTCATTGGCTTTAGGTGTGAGGAAAATCATGTTAATCTTTAGTATAAACTGATGCTCTGAACTTGATCGGTGATGGTGGTAGACTGGTAGTGACCCAAAATACCAAGCGACTGCCGTAGCTGTTGAGTCTGTCAATTGTTAACCAGGATTCCAGTTGAGCTGGTGTGCAATATTTATTTGACTAAGTTGGTGTGCAACATTCCTGCGGCTCAGTTTGTCCACTCGGAACCGAAACCAGGATGAACTCCTAGGGGAGATGGAATCAAAAGCTATGGAGGTATCTAATTTCCACATGACGGCATGGATCTTCTTGTGATGCAGAGTCATGGTAATGAATTGCACATGTAGGAGAAGTAATGTAGAGTGCTCCCTTGATGAAGGCATGGGGTCGCACATTCTTAGCTGAATTCTCTTTAGTTTCCAGCTCCAATGTAATTCGTCTGTATTGATCATTGTTGTTGGTTCTTAACCCTTCTGCCATTTGCTACCAGGTGTAACAGCCGCGAGTTAGCATCACCATCCTTTAACCATCTCAAACGTGATCGCGGACACGCCATAGTCCTCTCCAGCGAGCATAGCCCGAGCAAACTGTGCTTAAGGGTCCTCCGAAGCCACCACTCTCCAGTCGATAGACTCCGCCGTTCCTGGGCTTCATCAAACCTGTGGATCAGGAAGTTGGCCATTGCAATCTGTAACTTCAAATTACCGACCTTACGGTCCCCCCAAGCTTGCAGGTGCGGAGCCAGGTTGTGGAAGCAGGCGTCCAACCTGAGGTAGGGGTCCGTGATCGTATGGTCGCATTTCCAGCCCTCCTTGACCGCCTCCTCGAACCCATAAAGACGCAACCAGAACAATTCGAACTTGAAACGTTGCTTCGGCCGATGGTTCGCGCCCATGGTCAGGTGGATAGGGGCATGATCAGAAACTCCGGACGAGAGGGTCTGGAGGAGAGCATCTGGGTATAGCAATTCCCAATCGATAGAGACCAGGGCTCGATCCAATTTGGACATCGTAGGCGACCTCCTCTCATTACTCCAAGTAAACATGCGTCCGTGCATGTAAACCTCTTTCAACTCCATTGTACTAACAAAGTCTTTGAATCTATTCATGTTAACTCGGTTAAGATTGGAATTGCTTTTCTCCGAGGCCCTAAGGATCATATTGAAACCCCCCATGATAATCCACGGCCCAGGGCACAGGCTACGGCGCTCAGATAGCTCAGACAGAAATTGGGCCTTATCCTCATTCGATTGTGGCCCATAGACCACCGTAATCCACCACACCCCTCCATCCCTAGAATGCACTTCTCCTGTGATTGCATGTGAGTCCAAGGAGAGCGTCGACACCTGCAGAGCATTCGAACTCCAAGCTAGCAAGATGCCACCTCGAGTTTGCATCGCCGGTAAGAACATGAACTCATCAAAAGACGGTCCCAAGCATTGATTCACGATGTTGCGATCCACCACCTCCATCTTCGTCTCCTGTAGACATACTAGATTGACGCAAATAGAGTCTATGAACTCCCGAACGGAATCCCTCTTTGCAGGATCATTAAGTCCTCGAGGGTTCCAGCTTAGAATTTTGGGGCTACAATCCATTAAAACACTAAGAGGAAGCTCCGGTAGCCGCCAGCCAATCAGGCTAGCGCACTGACCTCCCTCCCGCCTGTGATCCAAACCACATCCTGGTCCTCGGCGATCTCCTCCAGAGGCGGCATTGTCTTACCCAAGATAGCTGCCAAAACACGCAATGATCACGTGTCTCACTCGCTCACGTGTCTCAAAGTAAGTTTTGGGATAAGAAGCCAGTACTACGCCGCAGCGATTGCGTCCTAGCGCCCGCGCGCCCAGCCGCCCACGCCGCCGGCCACTCCGGCCACGGCGTCCACCTCCCCCGCGCCGGCAGCCGCTCCGGCACCGGCGCCCACCCTCCACTTCTCTTCCCTCTCCCTCCATGGCGGCCTCTGGTTCGGCGACCAGGGGAGCTGGCGCAGGCGTGAGCAGGCGCTGGCAACCGGTGAGCCCCGGCTCGGTCTCGTCCGAGTTCCGGGCGGCTGGGGAGCGGCCGGTGGTCTCCGGTCTTGGCCTCTCCGACTCGTCGTACTCGCATAGTCCGTCGCTCGAGAGGGCCGGTGGCGTGACACCGGCAGATCTGGGGGTGGCTGGCCCAAGCAGGATTCGCGTGCAAGACCGGTTGGTCTGGCAGCAGCCGCGCCCCTCCCGCAAGTCCCTCTGGCGCAGGCGCCAGGCGGCTAAGCGTGCTGGCCACCCCTCGCCGCCGCGGCCGGTGGAGCCTGGCATGGCGGGAT
Organism: Poa annua; assembly: GCA_026929855.1. Lineage (NCBI taxonomy): Eukaryota > Viridiplantae > Streptophyta > Magnoliopsida > Poales > Poaceae > Poa > Poa annua. The sequence goes on along the minus strand of CM049432.1, from coordinate 71,533,216 downwards.
TGTGCTTCAAGTGTCTTTGCCCCGGCCACCGCAAGTTTGAGTGTACCAACATCGCGGTCTGCTTCCGGTGTGGCGAAGAGGGGCACGAGACCTTGGACTGCAAGCGACCAAGAAGCCCGGAGCCGGAAGAGGAGCTACGTCGGCAGGCCTTGGCCAAGATTGCGCGGCGGGGTACTCAGGCTACGCGGCAGTCTACCTCGCCTCAACCCCGGGGTATGGACGGCCCTGCTAGCCCTGTGGTGCACAGGGAGCGGGTGTTGGCGCCGGTCTTACCCGAGGATGCTGCTGCGCCGCCAATCTGCGTGGTGCAGCGTTCGCGGAAAATTCAGGACTTGGAGCACCGTCTGTGGTATGCCATGGTGGCGTATGTGGGCGGCAGCCGACCTGTAGTCTCGTGTCAGCAGGTGAAGGAGGCGCTCATCCGCGTCGCCAACATCCCGGTAGCGGAGTTCTCGGTGCACCCTTTCAGGCCGGAGGACTTCCTCATCGCCATGTCCGCGGAGGCGCAGAGCAGGCTGGCATCTCAGCCCTCCCTGGAGTGTGGAGGATTCGTGCTGTTCTTCAAGAAGTGGAACAGGTTCGCGCAGGCAACGTCGGAGGCTTGGCGCTCCAAGGTGACCCTCGTCGTGGAGGGTATACCTGCCCATGCTTGGGACATGGAAGTGGTAGAGGAACTGTTGGGGAGTTCGTGCTTGGTTGAGTCGATTGCGCCGGAGATTGCCTCTCGTTTGGATCTCTCCGCGTTCAAGCTGACGGCTTGGTCTAACAATGTTGAGCGCATCCCACCGGCGATGACCTTGGCGATTCCGGAGCCAGCAGAGGCTGGTGAGGAAACGCCATCCCCGGCGCATGAGTTCTCTGACGACTCAGGGAACACTGTGTGCATCCCACCGATCTCAGAAATCAAGCTTCTCAAGTACAATGTGCTCATTCACGTCGACCGAGTGGAGGAAGACGAAGACCCGGAAGATTGGATGTTCTGTCCTGCGTCTTCCAATTCTGGGCAGAGTGGCCTCCCGCGTAGCCCGGGTGAGCATGGTGGCCGAACGGCAAGGCAGCCGCCATGGAAGTTGGGCATCCCTGACAGGCGCGGCGGCGGCCACACCGCCGGAGGCGGTGCTGGGACAAGGCGATCGTACTGCCAGGTGGCAGCTGATCGGCCGTCTGATTGGAGGCTGCCTCCGATGCAGGGCCCGACCCGTAGGCAGTCAAGGTTGACTGGTCAGCAGAGGTGGGCGACAAGTTTGAAGCAAGGCGCGACAAGCACACATGTGCCGCAACAGAAAGTGGTTGGTACAGGGAGAATGGAGCCAAGATCTTTGCAGTGGCGGCCAGTCTCCGCTGTTGTGGCAGACCGGGCAGTGATGAGCGTTGGGTCTGTGCATGCTAGAGTAGTGGATACACCTGTCTCGGTGGGGGATCCCGATGCTGGCATGGTTGTGGGCGCTGGTGTGGTGGGATTGGTGGCTCAGAGTGCAGCACCGTTGGGTGCGCCTGTCCCCACCCCTGCGGTGACAGCTGGCGAAAGCACAGTCGGGGCCTCTCCTTTTTGTTCGTCAGTCCAGGATTCGTCGGATGTGGCAGCAGAGGAGGGGACGCCTAGGGTACAGAGATCCACGGAGGAAGTTTTTGTGGTGTCACTCTCGGTGGAGGACGATGGCCCACGGGCCGAAGTTCAGGAGTTGGTGGGCCGGAGCTCCTCTGAGCTCTCGCCTATCGCGCAGATTGCCGACCACTTCAGTGCTCAGGAGCCTATTGGACCAGTGGAGCAGGCGGGAAGCTCGGCACAGAAGCTGGGGTGCATGCGTACGTTTTGCGCAAAGATTCTCAAGACGCTCGCGCCTCCTCTGCTTAAGGAAGTCCAGGCGATCATGGCGCTGCGATCTGATGCCGAGCCCTTCACGCCGCGCCGCAGTCGACGGTTCCCTGCCCCAAGACCCCCAGCGAAACCAGTTGCGAAACAACTGAAAAAGGTGTCGGCGGCGGAAGCGTCGCTTCTGAAAGCTTTGGGGATTTCGGCGGTAAATCTGAACGCCAGCGAGTCTGCAGTACATGAGATCAGGCAGCTGTTTGACTCGCCGGTGCGGGAGCAGCAGTTGCGTGTTTTGGCAGCTATCTTCGGTAAGACAATGCCGCCTCTGGAGGAGATCGCCGAGGACCAGGATGTGGTTTGGATCACAGGCGGGAGGGAGGTCAGTGCGCTAGCCTGATTGGCTGGCGGCTACCGGAGCTTCCTCTTAGTGTTTTAATGGATTGTAGCCCCAAAATTCTAAGCTGGAACCCTCGAGGACTTAATGATCCTGCAAAGAGGGATTCCGTTCGGGAGTTCATAGACTCTATTTGCGTCAATCTAGTATGTCTACAGGAGACGAAGATGGAGGTGGTGGATCGCAACATCGTGAATCAATGCTTGGGACCGTCTTTTGATGAGTTCATGTTCTTACCCGCGATGCAAACTCGAGGTGGCATCTTGCTAGCTTGGAGTTCGAATGCTCTGCAGGTGTCGACGCTCTCCTTGGACTCACATGCAATCACAGGAGAAGTGCATTCTAGGGATGGAGGGGTGTGGTGGATTACGGTGGTCTATGGGCCACAATCGAATGAGGATAAGGCCCAATTTCTGTCCGAGCTATCTGAGCGCCGTAGCCTGTGCCCTGGGCCGTGGATTATCATGGGGGATTTCAATATGATCCTTAGGGTCTCGGAGAAAAGCAATTCCAATCTTAACCGAGTTAACATGAATAGATTCAAAGACTTTGTTAGTACAATGGAGTTGAAAGAGGTTTACATGCACGGACGCATGTTTACTTGGAGTAATGAGAGGAGGTCGCCTACGATGTCCAAATTGGATCGAGCCCTGGTCTCTATCGATTGGGAATTGCTATACCCAGATGCTCTCCTCCAGACCCTCTCGTCCGGAGTTTCTGATCATGCCCCTATCCACCTGACCATGGGCGCCAACCATCGGCCGAAGCAACGTTTCAAGTTCGAACTGTTCTGGTTGCGTCTTGATGGGTTCGAGGAGGCGGTCAAGGAGGGCTGGAAATGCGACCATACGATCACGGACCCCTACCTCAGGTTGAACGCCTGCTTCCGCAACCTGGCTCCGCACCTGCAAGCTTGGGGGGGACCGTAAGGTCGGTAATTTGAAGTTACAGATTGCAATGGCCAACTTCCTGATCCACATGTTTGATGAAGCCCAGGAACGGCGGAGTCTATCGACTGGAGAGTGGTGGCTTCGGAGGACCCTTAAGCACAGTTTGCTCGGGCTATGCTCGCTGGAGAGGACTATGGCGCGTCAGCGATCACGTTTGAGATGGTTAAAGGATGGTGATGCTAACTCGCGGCTGTTCCACCTGGTAGCAAATGGCAGAAGGGTTAAGACGTTCATACTTGCGTTAAGGCACGGCGAGCAGTGGATAACTGGTCAAAAGGAAAAGGAAGAAAAGTTCTACGAGGTCTACAACACACTGCTTGGCACGATCCAGACAAGAGACGTGTCGCTAGATCTGGAGGCCTTGGGGATGCCACAACACGACCTCTCAGAGATTGGGACGATCTTCACTGAAGCTGAAGTGTATGAGATTATCAAAGAACTGCCATCTGACCGGGCTCCAGGCCCGGATGGCTTTATTGGGGCATTCTATAAGCGGGCTTGGCCCATCATCAAACTTGAGATAATGGCAGCTTTGATTAAGCTCTTTGTGGGAGACGGGCGCAATTTCGGTAGGCTCAACCGTGCTCTAATCACGTTGGTGCCCAAGAAGCAGGACCCGATGGAGGTGGGTGACTACAGACCTATCAGTTTAGTACACAGTGTGGCAAAACTCTTCACCAAGTTGCTGGCGAATCGGCTACGGCCAAGGATGGGAGACCTAGTCAGCGCCAACCAATCAGCCTTTATCAAGGGTAGACATTTGCATGATAACTTTGTTCTGGTCAGGCAGCTTGTGAAGGAGATATGCCCTAGAGGCAATTAATAAAGTGTATTCTTTATCATATCTCGTTTGTGCATAGTATGTTTTTGTGTCATGCTAGAACCGTATTAAGCGGAAACATTAATGCGGGTGTGATACGTAAACAACCAGGTCCCTAGTAGCCTCTACTAAGACTAGTTTCGTTGCGCGATTGATGATCGAGGTTTCCCGGTCATGGGGCATGGCGCCGGTCGGCAATGAGAGTCATATCGCTGGAGAGTGATGTGATGGACATACCCAGATTTGGAGAACATAGTCGTTACACCTTTGACCGTGAGATCAACTCTTATTGATATTCTCGGAAGATACTTTGATTGCACCAAACGTCGTATCTTATTAAGTATGACAATACCGGTGATACTTTTGGGTATTGGAAAGGAGTATTGAGACGAGGGGTCAAGAGCGGGATTTGCCAGTCCGCATAGCAGGATAGATACTCTCGGGCCCTCTCGGTGAGATCATGTCTAATGAGCTTGCAAGCATGTGACTAGGTCACGGAGACATGAGATCATGAACGAGTAGAAGATAGCATCGTCGGTAACGAGGTCGGGATTAGGTATGGAGATATCTATGGAGCGACGCTCGGACGTGCTAAGTATCGCTATGGCAAAAGGTCTAAGACTTCACGTTCAGGTTTGATAGATGAAAGTCATTCGTTATATCTCAGGGATTAATTCATGGGGTCCAGGCCTACGGATTAGTCGTTGATCATTGAGGAGTCTTGATCATACCTGATATTATATCGAACCGTTAGGGTAACACACTTGATGGGTTTCGACAAGACAACCGGAAAGGAAGGAGATCACCGGGAACGTCCCGGGAGAGGTCCGATGGAGATCGGGCAGCGCCGAAAGAGTTTTCGGAGCTAGGAAATATTATATATATTATGTTTGATATTAATTAGTGTTATTAATATGCAAATATGATTATATATATTTATTTTCGAATTTATTAAGGCAGATTTCCCTAAATGGGCCTTCCGGACGAAAGAAGGCCCAAGAGGGGAAAATTCCCTAGGGGAATTCGGTGGGGGCCAGGAGGGCCGGCCTAGGTGGGCCACAAGGGGCCCACCAGGGGGCCGGCGCACCTCCCAAGCCGAACCAGGCTGTGGGGGGTTAGTCCCACATTGCCTGGCTGGCAAGGTTGGCTCCCCTTGGGAGCCTATATAAGAAGGGGCACCCCCAGCCTTTTAATTCACCAATTAATTCCTGATTTCTCTCTCGATCTCGTGGTTCCCAAGTCGGAGCCGCGCCGAGCAAGAGGAGTCGGGGATCTCCTCCACCATAGCCCGCTGCCGCGCTGCTGGTGTTCCGGTCCAAGTCTTCCGCTGCTCGTCCTGGACTGGAGCTTCGGAGGCGTCGTCTCCACCGTACGTGTGCGACTCCCTGCGAGGTGCTGCGCTAGCGGTACTCGGAGGCCTGCTTCCTCTACACGACCTTCAGGTCGGCTACGTCGGTCTTCATCGACAACGTTTGTGCGGGAACGTAATCCCCGCTTTCGGTCTACAAGGGTACGTATTCCGATCTCCGTTCGTACTACTATATCTGCATAGAATAGATCTTGGCTAGTTTAAGGATATCGTTGCTAGGAATTTTTTTGTTTTCTGCACACGATCCCCTTCAGTGGTATCAGAGCCGATCTATCGTAAGATATAGTTGTACGCTGTTAGAACCCGTGGTCTGCACGGGGGCACCGTTCCTGTTATTTGCTACCCTCTAGCGTGCACTTGTGTATTCCAGCGGCATTGAGTTGATGAAGCGGCCCGGACCGACTTTACGCGTACGCTTACGCGAGACTGGTTCCACTACTGACATACGGCTTGTACCGTATCTGTGGCTGGCGGGTGACAGTTTCTCTCTCTTTAGTTGGTCTTCGCATTTTCAATGGAGGGCCCGAAAGGGATGCTTAAACATGCAATTATTGGATCGTTGTTGTGGTCATAAGATTCGTAGGTATGAAGCGGTTCTATTTACGAAAGCCCCAAGCCACGTAAAATATGCAAAAGATAAAGTAGAAGCGTCTAACTTTATTTTGCAGGGGCTATGTGATATGGTCAAGGTAGGTTTATTAAATTGTTTATAAACTGCGGGCGCCAAGAAGACCATGACGCGATGGACTATATCACATTGCATTACATTTGATGTTTTGTGTGCATCTTATTTTGTGTGATTGTGTGTGTTACACGGCGGTAGCTGAATAAGATGATCCCTTCAAAATACCACTAGTGTTCTCCCTCCAACGCGCACCACCAATAAAGTTCTACGTTATGAGGCAGGCCGTGATGACGGGTGTCAGACATATCTTCGTTCGCATACGGTGGGTGTAAGCCATGTTGCACAAGCATCAGCGTGGAGGTCTTTGGTGGCGAGCCTAGCATACTCAGAGGTATGGCCTCGGAACAGGAAGACCGAAAGGTCGAGCACGAGTCACAAAATTGATGTGGCGGACGATTTTGTCTACTCTTGAAGTTGTGCCACCGACTTTGATGATGAGGGGTGGTGCAATGGATGGGGGTCGTGTAATCGCTTAAACGACCAGGAGGGATGTTCGTTTGAGTGGGAGTTATGTTAGTTATTTTCTAAAATACTATAACTCAAAATTATTATGAACAAAGTCTTATGTTGTTGCAAATTCCATTGTAGATGTCTCGCCCCTCGTTTAACCTAGGTCTGTTCCTTGAGAAAGAAAAGCTTAAGACCAATGGATCAAACTTCATGGCCTGGTTCCGCAACCTGAGGATCCTCCTCACTCCCCATAGGGTGGCCTACGTCATTGAGGCCGCCATAGGTGACCCTCCTGCAGATGATGCCTCTGAGGATGAGAAGAAGGTCTTCCAGACCCGATCGGAGGATTCTGCCTTTGTCCAGAGTGGCATGCTCTACGCCATGGAAGCCGACCTGCAGAAGCGCTTTGAGAAGATGAGCGCCTTTGAGATTATTTCGGATCTTAAGGCTGTCTTCGCGCCGCAGGCTAAGGCTGAGAGATATGAGGCTTCTGAGCTTTTCTTCTCAGCCAAGATGGAAGAGCATAGCAGTGTGAGCGAGCATGTAGTCAAGATGTCTGGCTACGTTCAACGCCTGAATGCTCTGGAGTGCAAGATTCCCGATGAGCTGGTGATTGACAGGGTGTTGCAATCGTTGCCACCAAGCTACAAAGGCTTCGTCATGAACTACAACATGCAGGGCATGGCTAAGTCCCTGGGTGAAGTGTTCGTGATGCTCAAGACTGCTGAGGTAGAGATTAAGAAGGAGCACACGCTGTTGATGGTCAACAAGACCGTTGATTTCAAGAAGTCCGGTGGCAAGGGAAAGCAGAGCTGGAAGTCCCGGAGGGAGGCAAAGTTGGCTGCCAAGTCCAGGACTAACAGGTCTGGTCCCAGAGCCAGCGTGGAGTGTTTCTACTGCAAGGGGAAGGGTCACTGGAAGCGCAACTGCCCCAAGTATCTGGAGGATAGGAAGTCTGGCAAGACGGTCGACAAAGAGCAAGGTATATTTGATATACATGTTATAGATGTGTACCTTACATCCGCCCGGAGCAATACGTGGGTATTTGATACTGGTTCTGTTGCTCATATATGTAACTCTCAGGAGGAGTTACGAAATAGAAGGCGGCTGGCGAAGGATGAGGTGACGATGCGCGTCGGCAACGGATCGAGAGTCGACGTGGTGGCTGTCGGCACGCTCCCTCTGCATCTACCATCGGGATTACTTTTGGTTTTAAATAAATGTTATTTTGTGCCATCCTTGAGTGTAAACATTATAAGTGGGTCTTGCCTGTTACAAGACGGTTATTCATTTAAATCAGTGTCAAGCAATTGTGCTATTTATATGAATGATATCTTTTATGTTGATGCTCCCGAGAGTAATGGTTTATTCTTGTTGAATCTCGATCGTAGTACTCACATCCATAACACAGAGGCCAAACGAATTAAGTGTAGTGACGATACCGCCATGTTTTTGTGGCATTGCCGTCTTGGTCATATTGGTATAAAGCGCATGAAGCGACTCCACTCCGATGGACTCTTGGACTCGTTGGATTTCGGATCCCTCGATACATGCGAACCATGCCTCATGGGCAAAATGACCAGGACACCGTTCAAAGGTTTCGTTGAACGGGCGTCGGATTTGTTGGGGATCATACATACAGACGTATGTGGACCAATGAGCGTTTCGACACGCAATGGTTATCGTTACTTCGTCACCTTCACTGATGACTTGAGTAGATACGGTTATATCTACTTGATGAAACACAAGTCTGAAACGTTTGAAAAGTTCAAAGAATTCCAGAGTGAAGTTGAGAATCAGCTTAATAGAAAAATCAAGCATCTCCGGTCCGATCGCGGTGGAGAGTACTTGAGTTTTGAGTTTGGCACACATTTGAAGAGTTGTGGCATAGTGCCCCAACTTACGCCCGCCGGAACTCCGCAGCGTAACGGTGTGTCCGAGCGACGTAATCGTACTCTACTGGATAGTGTCCGATCTATGATGTCTCTTACCGATCTGCCAGTGTCCTTCTGGGGTTATGCGTTAGAAACAGCCGCATTCATTTTAAATAGGGCTCCGTCCAAGTCCGTTGAAACGACACCGTATGAATTATGGTATGGCCACAAGCCTAAGTTATCGTTTCTGAAGGTTTGGGGTTGTGAGGCGTACGTTAAGAAACTACAACCCGACAAACTCGAACCGAAGTCGGAGAAAGTCATCTTTGTAGGATATCCGCGGGAAACCGTTGGGTACACCTTCTACAACCAAGCTGAGGGCAAAACTTTTGTCGCGAAGACCGGTACCTTTCTAGAGAAGGAGTTTCTCGCGAAAGGAGTAAGTGGGAGGAAGGTAGACCTCGATGAAATCGTTGATCCTGAACTCGAGATTCCGAGTGGCGCAACGGAAGCAATTCCGGAAACGTCCTTCGTGGAAGGAGTGGGAGAAACTGTCGAGGAAGATGTTCTACCTCGTAGGTCTGGTAGATCTCGGATCGCACCAGAATGGTATGGCAATATGGTTTGCACCGTCATGCTAGTCGAGCAAGACGAACCTACGAACTACAAGGAGGCGATGGAGAGTCTAGAGTCCGAGAAATGGCTTGAAGCCATGAAATCCGAAATAGGATCCATGTATGATAACAAAGTGTGGAATTTGGTGGATATTCCCGAAGGGCGCAAGGCCGTCGAGAATAAGTGGATCTTTAAGAAGAAGACTGATGCTGATGGTAATGTGACCGTCTATAAAGCTCGGCTTGTCGCAAAGGGTTTCCGACAAGTTCATGGAATTGACTATGATGAAACTTTTTCACCGGTAGCGATGCTTAAGTCTATTCGGATTTTGTTAGCGGTAGCTGCCTACTATGATTATGAAATCTGGCAGATGGACGTCAAAACGGCCTTCCTGAATGGAAACATTGAGAAAGAGTTGTACATGGTACAGCCGGAAGGTTTTGTCGATCCAGGAAGTGCTAACAAGGTGTGCAAGCTTCAGCGATCCATCAATGGATTGAAGCAGGCATCTCGGAGCTGGAATCTTCGCTTTGATGAGGTAATCAAAGGTTTTGGATTTATCCAGAATGTGGAGGAGACCTGTATTTACAAGAAAATGAGTGGGAGCTCGGTTGTGTTCTTAGCACTGTATGTTGACGACATATTGCTAATAGGGAATGATGTGGAACTTCTGAATAGCGTGAAGGAATATTTAAACAGTAAGTTTTCCATGAAGGACTTAGGAGAAGCTGCGTATGTTTTAGGCATAAAAATCTATCGCGATAGATCAAGACGCCTATTAGCACTGAGTCAGAGTACTTATCTTGATAAAATATTGAAGCGTTTTCATATGGAGAAGGCAAAGAAGGGTTCTCTGTCGGTTATCAAGAATAAGATATTGCGTAAGGCGCAGTGTCCGGTGACGGAACTGGGTAAGGCCGAAATGACGAAACATCCTTATGCTTCAGCCATAGGATCGATCATGTATGCAATGTTGAGTACTAGACCGGATGTGGCATTAGCTCTAAGTTTGACAAGCCGGTTCCAGAGTAATCCTGGAATGCCGCATTGGGTAGCTGTTAAGAGCATTCTTAAGTATCTCAATAAGACAAAGGAAATGTTCCTTGTGTATGGTGGCTGCGATGAGGAACTTGGCGTAACGGGTTACATAGATGCAAGTTTCTGCTCAGACCCCGATGACTGTAAGTCACAGACAGGTTACGTGTTCAAGGTGAATGGAGGCGCCGTGTGCTGGAGAAGTGGGAAGCAACCCATAGTCGCACAATCTACAATGGAGTCGGAGTACATTGCTGCCTGCGAGGCCGCGAATGAAGCTGTGTGGCTGAGGAAGTTCGTCATCGAACTTGGAGTGTTCCCGAGCGTGCAAGACCCCGTGATCCTCTTCTGCGACAATACGGGTGCCATTGCGAACGCCAAGGAGCCAAGGTCTCACTCCACCGCCAAACACATTCTCCGACGCTTCCACGTGATACGTCAGTACGTACAAGGAGGCGATGTGAAGATTTGCAAAGTGCATACGGATCTGAATGTGGCAGATCTGCTGACGAAGCCTCTCCCGCTTGATAAGCATGAACAACACCAATTAGCTATGGGTGTTAGGCTTTTACCAAGTTGTAATCTAGATTAAGTTGTACTCTAGTGCAAGTGGGAGACTGAAGGAGATATGCCCTAGAGGCAATTAATAAAGTGTATTCTTTATCATATCTCGTTTGTTCATAGTATGTTTTTGTGTCATGCTAGAACCATATTAAGCGGAAACATTAATGCGGGTGTGATACGTAAACAACCAGGTCCCTAGTAGCCTCTACTAAGACTAGTTTCGTTGCGCGATTGATGATCGAGGTTTCCCGGTCATGGGGCATGGCGCCGGTCGGCAATGAGAGTCATATCGCTGGAGAGTGATGTGATGGCATACCCAGATTTGGAGAACATAGTCGTTACACCTTTGACCGTGAGATCAACTCTTATTGATATTCCCGGAAGGTACTTTGATTGCACCAAACGTCGTATCTTATTTAGTATGACAATAACGGTGATACTTTTGGGTATTGGAAAGGAGTATTGAGACGAGGGGTCAAGAGCGGGATTTGCCAGTCCGCATAGCAGGATAGATACTCTCGGGCCCTCTCGGTGAGATCATGTCTAATGAGCTTGCAAGCATGTGACTAGGTCACGGAGACATGAGATCATGAACGAGTAGAAGATAGCGTCGTCGGTAACGAGGTCGGGATTAGGTATGGAGATATCTATGGAGCGACGCTCGGACGTGCTAAGTATCGCTATGGCAAAAGGTCTAAGACTTCACGTTCAGGTTTGATAGATGAAAGTCATTCGTTATATCTCAGGGATTAATTCTTGGGGTTCAGGCCTACGGATTAGTCGTTGATCATTGAGGAGTCTTGATCATACCTGATATTATATCGAACCGCTAGGGTAACACACTTGAGGGGTTTCGACAAGACAACCGGAAAGGAAGGAGATCACCGGGAACGTCCCGGGAGAGGTCCGATGGAGATCGGGCAGCGCCGAAAGAGTTTTCGGAGCTAGGAAATATTATATATATTATGTTTGATATTAATTAGTGTTATTAATATGCAAATATGATTTTATATATTTATTTTCGAATTTATTAAGGCAGATTTCCCTAAATGGGCCTTCCGGACGAAAGAAGGCCCAAGAGGGGAAAATTCCCTAGGGGAATTCGGTGGGGGCCAGGAGGGCCGGCCTAGGTGGGCCACAAGGGGCCCACCAGGGGGCCGGCGCACCTCCCAAGCCGAACCAGGCTGTGGGGGGTTAGTCCCACATTGCCTGGCTGGCAAGGTTGGCTCCCCTTGGGAGCCTATATAAGAAGGGGCACCCCCAGCCTTTTAATTCACCAATTAATTCCTGATTTCTCTCTCGATCTCGTGGTTCCCAAGTCGGAGCCGCGCCGAGCAAGAGGAGTCGGGGATCTCCTCCACCATAGCCCGCTGCCGCGCTGCTGGTGTTCCGGTCCAAGTCTTCCGCTGCTCGTCCTGGACTGGAGCTTCGGAGGCGTCGTCTCCACCGTACGTGTGCGACTCCCTGCGAGGTGCTGTGCTAGCGGTACTCGGAGGCCTGCTTCCTCTACACGACCTTGAGGTCGGCTACGTCGGTCTTCATCGACAACGTTTGTGCGGGAACGTAATCCCCGCTTTCGGTCTACAAGGGTACGTATTCCGATCTCCGTTCGTACTACTATATCTGCATAGAATAGATCTTGGCTAGTTTAAGGATATCGTTGCTAGGAATTTTTTTGTTTTCTGCACACGATCCCCTTCAGCTTGCTAGGAAGATCAACGGTAGGAGAGAATCTGGGGTGCTTTTGATACGGTGTCCTGGCCCTTTCTTTTTGAGGTGCTGCGGCGGTTGGGGTTCCCAGATGCCTGTCTGCATTGGCTGGCGATCTGCCTCAGGACTGCTAGCACAAAGGTGATCGTCAACGGCGTGCCGGGAAAGAAGATTCACCAGGTCCGAGGCTTGCGGCAAGGAGACCCTTTGTCTCCCCAGCTTTTTGTTTTGGTTATGGAGGTTGTGACGCTGTTAGTGGAGAGGGCCTGTGACAGTCAGCTATTCTCGCCCATTGCCCAAATCACACCGGCGCAAAGGATCTCGATATACGCTGACGATGTGGTGCTTTTCGTCAAGCCTCATACCCTCGATCTCCTGGCGGTTAAGGAGATTCTCAGCATGTTTGGCAGGGCATCTGGCCTATGGGTCAATTTCGATAAGACATCTGCCACTCTGATTTGTGCGGGAGAAGTGGAGAGGGTGAGGATTGGGAGCCTGCTCCGATGCCCTATAACTGAATTTCCAATCAAATATTTAGGGCTGCAGTTAGCTCTAAATCCCCTCACCAAGTGTCAATGGCAACCCATGCTCGACGCAGCGACAAAAATTATTCCGGCCTGACAGCGTGGACTAATCGGGAGGCCTGGCAGGTTGGTGCTGGTAAAGATGGTGATGACAGCTCGGGTTGTTCACCACCTGTTAGTCTCTGAACCTCCGATTTGGCTCCTGGAGGAACTTGGGAGAGGTTTTCGGGGGTTCCTGTGGGCCGGGAAAGAACGGGCCAACGGCGGACAATGGTTGGTGGTATGGGATCGCATCTGCAAGCCCTATGAGCAGGGAGGATTAGGGGTACGGAACCTGCGCCTGCATGGCTTGACTTTGCGCACCAGATGGGAGTGGATGAGGAGAACGGACCAAGGCCGGCCCTGGCAGGGCCTGCCAATGATTAAGGATAGAGAGGCGACAACAGTTTTCAAATCCCTAGCCTCGATCGCAGTGGGGGATGGTAAGAGCACCTTATTTTGGTCGGACCGTTGGATCAATGGCAGAGAGGCGAAGGACATCGCGCCTGGGATTGTTCAAGCTATCAATTCTAGAGCACGGAGCTCACGCACGGTGGAGAAGGATTTGGAGTCCAACGCTTGGCTGTTGGATATTTAGGAGACGCTGGCATTCAGAGGTGCGAGGGAATGTGTTGAGCTGTGGGTAGCGATCCAGGAGGTGCAGAGAAACACAGAAATCAGTGATGTCTTCAGCTGGCCGTGCTCTCCGACTAATAGGTACACAGCTTGCTCCACATATGATATGTTGTTACATGGGGGCATCCATTACGCTTTGGCGGAGCCAATCTGGCATTGTCATGCGACGCCGAAGAGCAAGCTTTTCGTCTGGCTGGCAGCACATCACAGGATTTGGACTGCGGACCGACGCACGCGCCATGGGCTGCAGCAGCACACCAATGCCTGCTTTGTCTGCCTCCAGGAGGAGGATACTGCCGAGCACATCCTCGTGCAATGTGTGTTCGCAAGGGAGGTGTGGTTCAGATGTGCTCTTCGTCTGGGCATCGTTCTACAGACACCATCGTCTGAGGATACTTTGGAAGGATGGTGGTTGGAGGCTAGGCGAGGATTCCAGACCAAAGACATGATATGGCTTGACACTCTTGTCTGCACGGTTTGTCACTTCGTGTGGAAGAATAGAAACGCCTGGTGCTTCAACAATACACAAAAACAGCATTCATCGGTGAGGCTAGCGGAGCTGGTATCCGAGGAGTTCAAGGATCTGAGAGCTTTTAGTAGGGAGGGTATTGGAGTTCTCACCCATGTCGCGAGAGAGTAGCTTAGGGTGCTGGGTGTGGGTGTGTTCAAGGTAGAACGCATTTACCGACCAGCCGGGAAACTTCCTGCTGGCAGTTAAGATTGACTAATTAAGACTTGCCTAATCAAAAAAGGGTAAGAATTAGCCACGGCCCGCTTCGGTTCGTACAACCAACAGATCAAAGTTTCAAAACATAGCAAGAATTGGACGTGACCCGCTGGGAAACTTCCCGCTGGCAGTTAAGATTTGACTAATTAAGACTTGCCTAAATAAGACTTGCCTAATAAAAAAAACGCAATTAGCTACCCGCTGGCAAACTTTCGAAGAAACTTGCCTAATCAAAAAATGGCAAGAATTAGCAACGGCCCGCTTCGGTTCGTACAACCAACAGATCAAAGTTTCAAAAAATGGCAAGAATTAGCCACGGCCCGCTTTCGAAGAAACTTGCCTAATCAAATAACGCAATTAGCGACCCGCTGCCAAGCAAACTTCCCGCTGGGAATTAAGACTTGCCTAATAAAAAAACACAGTTACCGACCAACTGGCAAACTTTCAATTGTCTCCCCGCTCACAAATATACCATATCGGATTAATCAAATCCCATGGCGATGAAGCTCTCGTAGCTGCTCCTCTCAACTTGGCTATCCAGCGGCCGGATTTGTCCACACCTTGTCATCTAGTTAGAGGTACACATAGGTGATGAATCTTACAAATGACTATCAATTTGGGCACATCAATAAGCACATGATGTTTTACCTGTGTAGCTGTTAGTTTGGTTCCATCACCAGTTCACAAGATGTTTTACCCGTGTAGCCAAGTAATTTGGGCACATCAATAAACACATGATGTTTTACTTGTGTAGCCAAGTAATCTGGTTAGCTGTTAGTTTAGATATACAATAAGCACATGATGTTTTACATGATACATCACCAGTTCACAAAAATGAACTATGCGTTCAAGAGCATGATCTTGAGTACTCATGGTGTGTACCTGTGTAGCTGTTAATTTGGTTCCATTTTAGAAAATTAAGATATAGAATATATGCTCAGGAAAATGTAAATGGTTTTTCTTTTACTTACAGGTTAGCTGAAGCCAACTGCAAATGTCATCATCAAAGCCTACTCGGGTCCAAGACCTAAGCAAATGCACCAATTCAGGTCAATTTATGCCATCATCACAACCGCCTGGGGGTACAGACACCATTCCAAGACCTTACCAACAACACAACATCAGGTAGAAATATCTTCATCAGTGGTGTAATTTCTTGTACCTTGGAGATCCTATAATCTTTGCATCACAGGACAAAGACCAGATCCAAAGGAATTAAAGAGACAAAGGAAAACGTGAGAGATATGCGCGAAATAGACATGACATCTACACCTACGTTCCCCTTGGGAAATAATTGCTGAAGTTGTGTGCACTCGCACAAAGGATACTCCAGATGGACGGTTCCTGTCGCTTATACTATCTGACATTAGAGTTCCCCTTGGGAAATAATTGCTGAAGTTGTGTGCACTCGCACAAAGGATACTCCAGATGGACGGTTCCTGTCGCTTATACTATCTGACATTAGAGTAAGCCTATTTTAAACTCATATGCATGTCGTCTTGTTTGTTCTTCAAAAAATGAGTGTCACAAACGGAAATTCAGCTAGCATGGCCGCTAACCTACATCCCTAGGTTACCACAGCGATTCAATGACTTCAGAACGGTGTATCATCCGCGGAACAACATGCTTGCAGGTAATTTGAATGAATACACATTGTTTTTAATTTAAACTAAATTGTGTATCCGTTAACTAAGTCATTACTTTTGATAGATGTCACTAGACTGGTAGCGAATGTTAGCAATATCATGTTCAAAAAGCATGGAAACTGTATAGACCACATTCCATACCTTGATGTTGCAATAATAAACACAAGGTATGTCAAGATTATTAAGTCAGTTATTATTAATTGTTTCCTTTGAGATATGTATGTTCATATGAATCATTTTTGCCAAAGCAGGATGGAAATTCTCTTTGTCCGTGTCTCGGGACGACACGTCGGAGAACACATCACCCTGTGGAGACTTGCAGACTACAGTGTATGGACTCTGGCTGCTACTTTGTTGGTGACGAATTATCAACAAGGTAATTTGTTAACTGATATAATTATATCTTCTCTCATAATAACTGATAGAATCTACTCTAATCACCTTATAAAAATATTGTAGGAGGTTTGTCCACGCTGGACGAGAGCCATATTGTGTTGGAAGAACCAAACGTACAGTTAGATGCATTTCGTGCATCACTGTTTACGGAAGAACGGTCTTTTTGGGATCCTGTTAGGAGTGCCATTGAACTAAGGAGGATCCGAAAGCACACTATAGAAAATATAGCGCCGAGGACCTTACATTTCAGAAATAACTGTACGGACCGGGTGTGACTTATTTCCTTCATCTACCATGCATACAAATGGTTGTATGCCTTTAGAACTAAATTCAGGTTGTTAAATGTGTGTTGACGATGTTTAAAGTCTGTCTTTTGTTTTAAATATTATGCCTGACGTGCACAACTCTAATTCCTGAAGGTCTGGGTAATAACAGAAGTACAAAATCAAAACAACAAAGCAAGAACTCGTTACCCATGTTGTCTTATGGGTGAGGGTGTCTCTGTTTTCCACCCCAAAAAATACTCATAAGTTGGAGGGTTCCAATAATTAGGTGTAGTGCAATAATTTGAGCCTTAGAATCCTGCTCGTGGTATGGAGCCATTACAAGGAAAAGATATGTTAAAACACTCAAATGTCCTAATGCATGAACAACAAATGAAATTTAAGAAATGGTCAAGGGCAGGCATAGAGTAAGAGAGAGGTGGGTGGGGGTCATACCGCACTTTCTTCTGCGCATTGTAGATATAATCCGAGAGACAGTTCTGGACAAGGAACACATGAGAGTGCTTCGATAATCTGAAAATTAAAATTGACACAATTGATGAGTGCGCGCAAGGATATATAAATGCACAAGAATATAGAGCCTCAACATTATGAGTTTCGGCACTGGATGATGCTGATATGGTGACATCAGATTGATTTACTAACTATTTTGTGTAGCTTGCTAACAGCTTGATACAATGCACATAGAAAATGTGTGATTTCTTGACTCTGACTATTAACAGGGGCAAGGACATAAATATATATACATCAAAATGCAAGTGAGAGTTCTATTTTTTCTAAAATACCTTATCTGTAGTTCGTTGATTTCAAATATTGCCGTATAATAATGTAACTCGAAAAATTCAATATGTATAAACAGGAACATGAGGCTAATCGAAAATATATAATTACACTGAGCATATAGTAGTTACAAATATTTAAAAAATGCTTATGCAAACAATAATATCACATTAACAGATAAGATTCATGTCGCATAACCTGCACATGTAGTTCTCTATAAACCACCACATGAACAGAAAATAAACATGACAAAATAATCACTGTGATAGCAAATACTGGTCTACCCACGATTAAATATATAGCGAAGTCTTAGATATGCAGTAGTACTTCAGCCAATAATTATATTAATCATGTAAGAACAATATTGATCTGCCCATGTAAAGTAGTCCGGACTAACCCAGTTGAAATACATAATAGATTCATAAACATAATATAGTCATGAATCTTCCTGTTTCAGCTTAATCAGTAGCATGGTACCCATGTGTTCATCTAAACTATTCACAAAAATACTCTAAAATCTCATTTGTTCGTTTATGTTTACTCAACACAGCGTTATCTTTGTGTATTCATTGCTTAGTCAAGATAGCACATCTAATTATTATCCTTAAGGCTATGCTACTACATGATGTATGTAGCAAGTAAAGTGATGAAAAAATGACTATAGATCTTCATGACAATCGGCTTCTCTTATGATTCATTTTGAAGATAGGCCACGATGCCTCACACTTCCTACTCCTTACACTCCAATCTTTTCCGGCTACACCACGACACAGATGACAAGCACACGATTTTCTATTGCAATCTCAAAAACATGACTCTGATCATCAAGTCGTGCTTTATTGTTACTCTTTGGTATGTTCTACTAAACCAATTAAGCTCAAATAACAACAGAATTATCAAGAGAAACTTGTTTTCATTCAGAAAATAAAATTAACTGCATACATGAACAATATATGCCTAATAGGGAACTGACATTTTCAACTCGATACACACAAACCTGTATATAGCAGAAACAACATGAAGTGTATTTTTCTTAGACCAGCCGAAGCATATTTTCCTTGCACCAGGCTTAATTTAGAAGCAGTAAATCATAAGTAGGACACGTAAAAATCAACTCTGACCTGAATGCAATGTTAAAAATGAACTGAATCATCGACCTTGAATAATGTACCAGAGAACATCCATACCATGCCTGCAACACTATCATCACTGCTTACTCCTTCCTCCTCCATCTCTACTACAATAAACTGAAAGAAATCCAAATCCTCCTTGGCATGTGCCTCTTCATGTCCAGCCCTCTCCAGGTCATGTTTCAGATCTTAAATAAGCTTATTTGTTCTCACATTTTATTGCCACCTAGCTATCATGTTATGTTGATCATGTCATTGTGCCAAGGTAACAAATTTCCATCTGATCAGACCGACACACATATGGTGAAAATACTTTGTTAACTCTTGGCCATCATCCGGAACTTCGGAGTTCCTACGTCCACAATCGCCTCGTGAGCAATGACTTTACACCAATTAATAAACTCAACACCATGCATTTCGAGTATAATATTTCTACGGGTCTGGTGGTATGGAGCCATTACAAGGAAGAATGGAAATAAAAATAATTAGTTGTTTCCTTTTAAATATGAAATAGGTAACCAAGTAGGACTGGGATTTCAACTTACGTGATTTGTTTTACCCATCAATCCTCGTGGGCGTGTCTATCTGCAAGTTTACATTAAGATATGTATTACACAAAAGGTTGGATGAACCTTCGGTGTGAAGATATAAAAAGTTATGTTACTGCACTTTACACAAAAGGATGAAGGAACCTTAGGGCGTTCTGCCATTGATAAACACAAAAGGTAAAGTAAATCCGCATAGAATTCAAGCTTCAATTATTAAAGAAAAATCATGAGGAAATTAATCTTCTTAACATGGAAAAGGAACTATCCAGAGCAAATATACGAGGAAGGTTCGTTGGTATCGCTACACCAGATTATTTCTTATGGTGATAATGTTTAACTCTATTAAACTATCCTAGAGATGAGGAGCCAGATCAAATAAAGAAGGAAACATGAGATTTCTGTGATTCGACACCTACCGAATACAAAATCATATTCCTAACCATATAGTAAGAATAGGTACAAACATAAATAGAGAGGTTTCTCGCTCACCAATCTCACCAGCGGCATCAATCTGGCACCACGACGAATCGGCGACAAGGTTTGATCCTCTCAACCACCATTGATCCCATCCTTGCGAGCGGGAGGGGGCGTGGGGAGCAGGCGGGTGGATATGGGGGGCCGCATCCGTAGGAGAGCTGCCGGCCATGAGGAGTCGACTGACTTCCACGGGCGAGCGCCACCGGGACGGGCAGGAAGAAGCGCGGGCGAGCCACGGCCGTCCATGAGACGACCTGTTATCGCGTGAGGTTGCGGGGAGAGGCGGAGATATACGCATGAAGGGGAGCCACAAAGTGCGGCCGATGAGCAGAAGGTGAGCAGGCGTGGTGGGGATGGTGCCGTTCGCCGCCCCTGTCCTCCGGTGCCGCCGTTGCCAGATACACTAGCGAGCTAGATGGGGACGCTGGCCATGGCTGGCGATGAAGGCGAGGCCGCATCAACACGATCCCAGGAAATGGCGGGCGAGCGAGCTCCGCCGAGGCCATGGCGGGCGGGCGAGCGCCGCCGAGCCGGTCGAGCCGGCGAGACGCAATGGAGGGTGGGCGGGCGGCGAGGCCATGAGGACAGGCGGGCGGGCGGCGAGGACATGGCGGGCGGGCGGCGAGGACATGGAAGCCAGTGGAGTGAGGAGTTTTTTCGATGGGGTCGTTGGTGGAAGACGACTGGGTGGGGGCACTGGGGGCGACCGACAAACAACGGAGAGACATCGAGTTTGCTTGTCTTTTTTTTTTACTTTTTATGGTCATAGAGTAGATTATCGATTTGAAACTGAGATGCTCATTTTCTTTGTGGTTACAAATAATCCCATCTTTTAATATATATTGTTTTTAATTATATACAGTTATGGAGACGGTAGGCACCGACGTGATGGCGCTGGATGAGAATGAACAATCGTCGAGGGGGAAACAATCGAAAGAGGTGCAATGAAGAGTTATACACATTGGTGTTATTTATATACAAATTATATATTGACATATTTAATTTTTGCGATATTTTTTCTTATCTGGTTTTGTAGATTGTGGCCGCGACAGAAATAGATACTGTCAACGCTCTGAAAGAACCTACGAACTAAGACTCCAATGCAATGCTGGTAGAAGACACTGAAAACTCAACAAGTTCTACACAATCGAAAGAGGTAAAAATTATATTCTTATTTTAATATAATACATAGATGTTCTATATATCCATATTATATTTAGATGTATGTTTCAATTATGTAGATCATGGCCGAGACTGAAATTAACAATGTTGACAGTACTGAAGCTCCAACCGATATAGAGTCTGATGGGGTGCTGTTGGAAGAGACTGAAACCACAAAGAGTCCCGCACAATCAAAAGAGGTGTGTACTAAGTTTTTTAATTTTTCCTAGAGACGTTTCATAATTTGCTTCTCTTGCTCACATAATTTTTTAAATTGTTATAGATGGGATCAACCGACGATCCTATAGAAAAAATTGTGGATGTTAAGTTGATTTTGCAAAAATGAAGGACAATATCATGTCCTTCCCACCAAAAACCATATTGGTGCGGATTCAGGATGTTCGGTTGACACGTGCAGATCTGGAATGTTTGTTACATGATGGTAAATGGTTGGATGGTGAAGTAAGTGAATGAGATATGCCCTAGAGGCAATTAATAACGTGTATTTCTTTATCATATCTCGTTTATTCATAATACTTTTTTGTGTCATGCTATAACCGTATTAAGCGGAAACATTAATACGGGTGTGATGCGTAAACAACCAGGTCCCTAGTAGCCTCTATTAAGACTAGTTTCGTTGCGCGATCGATGATCGAGGTTTTCCGATCATAGGGCATGGAAGGGGGTAGTTGAGACGAGGGGTCAAGAGCAGGATTTGCCAATCCGCATAGCAAGATAGATACTCTAGGTCCCACTCGGTGAGATTATGTCTAATGAGCTTGCAAGCATGTGACTAGGTCACGGAGACATGAAATCATAAACGAGTAGAAGACAACGTTGTCGGTAACAAGGTCAGCTAGGTATGGAGATATCTATGAACGATACTCGGACACGCTAAGTATCACCATGGAAAAAGGTTTAAGACTATACATTCAGGTTTGATAGCTGAAAGTCATTCGTTATATCACAGGGATTAATTCATGGGGTCCAGGCCTACGAGTTAGTCGTTGATCAGAGAGGAGTCTCGATCATACCTGTTATTATATCGAACCGCTAGGGTAACACACTTAAGGGGTTTCGACAAGACAACCGAAAAGGAAAGAGATCACCGGGAACGTCCCAGGAGAGGTCCGATGGAGATCAGGCAGCGACGAAATAGTTTTCGGAGCTAGAATAAATTATTTATAATATGTTTGGTATTAATTAGTGTAATTAATGTCTAAATATGATTTTATATATTTATTTTCGAATTTATTTAGGCTAATTTTCCTAAATGGGCATTCTGGTCGAAAGAAGGCCCAAGAGGGGAAAATCCTCAAGGGAATTCGGTGGGGGTCAAGGTGGCCGGCCTAGGTGGTCCAAAAGGGGCCCACCAGGTGGCCGACGCACCGAGGGAGCCGCACCAGGCAACGGGAGATAGTCCCACATTGCCTGGCTGGCAGGTTGGCTCCCCCCGGGAGCCTTTATATAGAGGGGCACCCCTTGCTTTTTGGTTCAACCAATTAGTTCTCCAATTCTCTCTCGGTTTCGTGATTCCATTTGTCGGAGTTGCGCCGAGTTGAGAGGGGGATCTCTCCACCATAGACCGCTGCCGCGCTGCTGGTGTTCCAGTCCAAGTCTTACGCTGCTCGTCCTGGACTAGAGCTTCGGAGGTCGTCGTCTCCACCGTACGTGTGTAACGCCCTGCGAGGTGCTACGCTAACGGTGCTGGGATGTCTACTTCCACTACACGACCTTGAGGTCGGCTTCGTCGGTCTTCATCGTCAATGTTCGTGCCGGAACGTAATCCCTCTTTCGGTCTACAAGGGTATGCATGCCGATCTCCGTTCGTACTACTATATCTGCATAGAATAGATCTTGGCATGTTTTAAGGATATCGTTGCTAGGAATTTTTTTGTTTTTTGCCTACGATCCCCTTCAGTAAGTTAATGTTTTTGCATACAAACAAACCTTTTTGCACAAAATTGTCTAATTTATTTGTTATAACGTTTAATTAAAATTATAGGTTGTCACGACCTATATCTACTACCTGCGGACTCAGGAACATCTATTTAAAAGAGCAGGTGGATATGTATTTTTAGTGGATACGCATATTTCTGCAAAACTCAAACGAGATGCTAAAATTCCCATAAGTACAAAAAATCATACCAAAATTATTCGAAGAGCTCATAGTTATCTAGAACATGACATGGTAAGACTAATTAGACATGGTAAGACTAATTAGATAACCTTTTGGGTTTAGTTTATTATTTATTCTGGAATGACTTATTATTTTTGTCAGCTCTTCGTCCCAATTAATGTGACAGACTTCCATTGGCATGTATGTCGTGTTGATGCCAAAAAATGTTTCATAGAGGTGTTCGATTCATTGGGTTCTGCGGTGGGCCGGTCCGATCTACGCTATATGGTGAGTATTTTAGTACAACCCAACCATCTTTCCTATTTTCATAATAATTTAATTCTACATATTTTCTACTCTTTCATTTAACAACTTCTAGGGCTCGAGCTTCACTTTATGATTGTTTCAGAAATGAGTGAATTTAACATAGGTGATAAGTGGGTCAACCTTCAAGTAACGAAATGGCGTATATTTGAGCGTGTTCATGAGCCAATTCAATCAGATGGGTACGTAAAAAACTTACTATATGATCAAATATGAATATGAATATTAACATGTATACTTATTTTAGAAAGTGTTTTCTTAACATTCGCAGCTCATCATGCAGCTTGTTCATGCTGAAATTTATGGACTACCTTATGGGTGAAGGTCTTGCACATGTTGTAACACAGGTATTTTCAAGTAATTAATAAGATACACTATTTGAATAAATTTATTCTAATTAATATTTCGCAGGCGGGTATCAAACCCTTTAGGGAGCATGTAGCTGTAACTCTGTATGAATCTGTTTTGAATGAGATAAAAGGAGCACCAATATATCCGCCTGAGAGAGTCATGCCCACGGACCCACGCGTTTTATATAATGAGCTTTGCAAGGAAATATTGCCGATTCAAGACGCCAGGTCTTTGGAGTAAGTACTATTTATAATATGTTACAATGATTTTCGTAATATGCATTGTTATGATTTTTGTAAGGCTTAACTTAATATGATGTCGCATAATGGAATGTGTGCGGAGCTTCAAACCTTATCCTATAGGTTTGAGTATTAAGAAAATTCAGGATATAATTAAGATGGACAAGCCTATGAACAATGATTGTTTCAACCTGGCCATACGCATAACGACATGCGACGTATTGTTGCAGCTGGTTGAGACCGAAATTCATTACATGGAGCGGTTTTGTGTAAGTTGTTGTAATAATGTATTATCATTTGTATCACTATGATTCTAAGTATATTTTTTTGTTAGACGACAATGGTTGATTCCACAAGAGGCAGCAACTGGCGCATGTAGCCAAATCTTAAGTTTTTGGCAACGTTGTTCCATAGTTGGTCAGAGATAGATTACAAAATCTCAACTCGCAAAATGGTAAAAATACTTTACTTGCACATTGTTGTCATGTTTTATTTCTCTCTAATGATTGTCCATATGCAGGTTTTTCTTCCTTATGCATCCATAGACCACTTCGTCTTCTTTTGTATCGACAAGCACATATCTTGTGTATACATTTTGGATCCTCTTTCTGTATCTTCATCGTTGGAGGATAAAATGATGCAAACTCATGGGATGCAAATGAAATTACAAAGAATTTCTTTCTACTTCAACGATGCGCTTGCAATAGCACAACCCGGTTGGGATTCTGATATCTTTTTCTGGCCACGTAGAATATCAGTTGGTATTCCAACAATCTCATCAAGGTGACTATCTTACGAAAAAAACTAAGAGTGTTTTATTTTTTCTATTTCTATTCAACATAATGATTCTGCATCCATCTACAGGAATTTATCTGGTTATTATATTTGTTGCATAATGTTCTCGTGGAATGGTAAAATCTTGGTTCATCCGGTATGCACGGTGCATTTTTACACTACAAATTTTTATTATTTCCACATTCAGTAGCATGGAGCTAATGACATGTACTATTTGTGTAGGATGCTTTTAAGTTAAGAAAGAAATTTCTGTTACACTTTCTCAAATACCAAGACAATGAAGTGCAAGACAACATTCCTGAGATTATACGTCAATATCTAGCTAGCATCAATGAGAATGAGTAGACAATTTCTAGATAGCATCCATGAGAATGCGTAGACATTGGTGGGGTGCTAATTTAAATACCGAGGATGTTTTATACATTTCGATTGCATTGGAATCCTATTTTTTTAATATCGAGTAGATGTTTTATATATTCTTACACATTCATTTTTACACATATTAGATGGACAAAACATTATGAAAGTTGATCATATCCGTAGCAACACACGGGCATTCAACTAGTGTAAAGGTAATTACTCAGTCACATGCTAACTATATATGCGTGGTCAAGTCGTCTCTAGGTGCCTTTTCAAAAAAAAAGTCGTCTCTAGGCTGTCAGATGTATGCGGTCAACTACGGGGAGTTGCTGCGTTGCTGCCGGCTGGTCTCATCGATCACACAGTTCGTTAGGCTTTCCTAGATGGAGCATCTTTGTTTGGTCAAGACTTTTTTTATACGGTATGTGTTTGGTCAAGAGTCAAGACTGAAGAAGGCCAATAATACTACTCCCCCGGCGCCGATCTGTTATAAATGTCGTGGAGAGAGACAATGCGGTAGTGCAAATGAATAGTAAAAGTCACTGACAAGTGACACTTAATTAGGATTATATATTTGAGCCCTATATATACACACATATCCCGCCTTACTTTATAAATTCACGGGGATATACGATTGAATTAAACCTAGCTTGCAGTCGGATGCAACATTGTTTTCGTTGATTTCGAAAGAAACATGTCATCTAGCGTGTGTATAGATGAGAAGATGACACAGGACGCACCGTTTTTTCTGCTGAATTTCAAGTTGACCCTGCATAATTTTAAGGAAAGACAGATCTTCATACAGTACGAAATATGAAAACGTATTGTTTTTCTGTGCACTCCATGTCGGGATGGTAACACTGTTTTTAGTGGCCACATGCATAAGTGCGAGTGGTACCAAGTCAAATGCCATCAATTCTGTCAGAGTGAATTTCACATGCTACCCCCTAGCTATATTTTTGTGACACTAATTATCCCTCGATTCAAAATCCATGTAGATTACCTCTTTTAAAAACTTTAGGTCCACTTTTGTTGATGCATGTCTATTGAATAAGGTGTGAGGTGATGAATGAGTTTAAAAAATGTTAGGATTACGATTAGAAATAGCACAAATGGGCACACAAAGGCTAGATATGATCCCGATGATACCCTCCTACACTAATAGGGAAAAACCTACTGCTGGCGAACACATTTTGCTTACCGCTGACGAATAGTTGTTCGTCAGCAGAGCTACGTCAGTGGTAACACTTAGCAGAGCTAAGCCAGGTGCGGTAGCAGTTACTGCTGGCGCACATTTGACGATGCCCGCCAGTAGTAAGATAATACTAGTGGTGCACCCCTTAACACGTTCACCAACAATAATATTTTCGGATTTAAAACATTATTAATACTAGTGGCGAACAATCCATTCTGTTCGCCAGTGGTAATTAATTAGGAATTAAAAAAAATAAAAAATCGCATTAAATTAACTTTTAGAAAACTTTTACAGGAGGCCGCCATTGTGTTGATATCTCACCATCATATCAATGAATAAATCTAAAAACTTTTACCAAATGATGGCCGTCATTGTGTTGATGTCATCGTCGCCACAACTCGGTGTTCATGTCATCGTTGCCGCAGCCACATGTCGATGCCGTCGTCACTACCTCAGCTGTACCGATGTCGCCACAACAGCCTGTGTCGATGTCGTCACAACAGCCCACACTAGTACATCAACGTTCAGGGCACTTTCAGGGACTCCCTCCTTCCCCTACTAATGCGGCTGCTTTGCTGGGACGAATCACTCGTCGTTCTGTACAAGGAAAGAACCAGGGAAACATAGAAGTACACTTTACGATATTTAATCACTAATCCAGTTAAGAAGATGCATGAATATGACTAGCATAACTACTACCGAACTTGAACGCAAAAGCTCCCTTGAACTCTGCTGCCACTTGAAACTGAAACACTTAATTCAATTGTACTACCTAGTATGGCTAAAAGTTACATGATTTAATTTTCTCTTAACTAACACCATATCTATTATCTACACAATACAAGAGCAAATGATGCACTTCCTTTTAGCTGTTGGCTAAAGATGTGGGAAACAATATAGAATTTCTTTATACTTCAAAACAGGTCAAGAATGTATAGGAAGGAAATTATCAAGCATATGTTGATGGATAGCTACTTGGTGTTGTTCAGAAATAACTAAATCATCCAAGTATGCAAGTATAACACACCTATCTAATTTATGTTCATCTACAACTTCAAGAACAAGCAAAAATCATGAATAATAAGTAAACAAGGCACTAGAACTCACTGGATAAATTTCGAGAATAAGGCATATCACTTGCAAGAAAATGGTTGTTTTACACCAAGAAAAAGGCAAACATATTCTATAAAATTCATCACTATACACAGCAGGTGATCCCTGAATTGTGTTTTCAGTTAACCAATAAGAGGCAAATAAACAGGGGGCAACTTCATATATGCATGAACTGAATCTAATGATCATTAACAGTACAAATACATGCATAGCATGTCAGTTCTTATCAATATTATCTGTCCAGAAGAGGCTTAACATACATGATCTGCATCATCCAATTATTAAAAGAAGTATCAAAACAGTAAATAGGAGTATCACACAACACCAATAAGAGCACTAGATCCATCAGATTGATGCATCTATTAACCGTTTGTGGTTATTTTGAAGAGCCTAGCACATGCATATAACCTGAGAGATAATTTAACTGAAGCCAAGTTGGTCACTTTATGTGTTAGCTATTCATATATACTACTACTGTTTTGAACATGGGACTAACTACATTATGACCATGTGTAAAATTGGCTCGAGCCCTGGATAAATGAATGCTAATGTTGATTGTTCCTTATTGTTTATTCAGTTTGCTAACTTGAACTGGCCACAATTTATCATTCATACTCTTAAAGTGGGCATTTCATTGCATACAAAGTGGGTGTGGGTGGAATATTAGCCACCATATATTTTGTCCCACTTAGTTGTAGTTTTACATCTAATGTCAGTTTTCATCTACTGTATAAACAAGCTATAGACGTAAAAATTATTTTCTAAATAGCTGAATGTAGCTACCAAAACAAAATCCAACAAGCTCGGCATTGCTAGAGCTTACAACTGAACATTTGCTAGAGCATCTATCGAAAGCTAGTAGTGACAATTATAACCAGGCTATGCCAACAAATATCCCTGCAACTGTTCTTATGAACACACCTTTGTCTATCAGAACACATGATAAAAAAGACAGTCCCTAATCCAAGGTAGATTGAAGTCTAAGCTGCCAGAAATTTAAATTGCTACTCATCCATTGCATGTAGTTCTGAAATACTAAATAAACTTGTGTTCCTTTCTCCCCTTCCTCTTGTTCTGAAAAACTAGATACCAGATGAAAGCATACACACCTGCTAAAACGACAACACGTTGGTCCAGAACCGTGATGCACACGGTGTGTGTGTTGTTGGGAGACCCCAAGAGGAAGGCATAAAGTAGTGCAGCAGCAAGTTTCACTCAGCATGAAACCAAGGTTATCGAACCAGTAGGAGATGAACGTTCCCCCAGGTTGTTGGTGGCGCCATTTACGATCACCAACGTGGAGCCTGCACACAAACAATAAAGATAATTTGCCCCAACTTAACAATGAGGTTGTCAATCACACCGGCTTGCTGTAACAAAGGATTAAACGTATGTGTGGAAGAAAGAGTAATGTTTGCAGAAAATAACAGGTTTGCAGTTGTGGTTTCGTCAGATTAATGAGAAGGACCGGGGTCCCCAGTTCACTAGTGGTGTCTCTCCATAAATAATAATAACATTCATCCATGCGTGGTAAACAAATTACAGCTAGGCATTTGACAGAATAATGATGAGCAACCCAATGCATATACTAATGATATGGTGTCTAGTGTGAGATTCATTCGGGCATTACAACAATATACATAGACCGTTCCAACCGCATCTATGACTAATAATCCACCTTCCGGTTAGCGTCCGCACCCCTTTCAGTATTAAGTTGCATGCAACAGACTATCGCGTTAAGCACTGTGTGTAAAGTAAGTAAGTAACATCATCCTTAGACAAAGTACTACTGTTTTATCCCTAGTAGCAACAGTACATCTACAACCTTAGAGCTTTCTATCACTGCCCCAGATTAAATAGAGATATGAACCTAGTATCGAGCATAAATACCCCCTCTTGGAGTTACAAGCATCTACTTGGCCAGAGCATACACAAGTAACGGAGAGCATGCAAGATCATTAAATAGCATACACATGATATATTATGAAGCAATAACTTTAGTACTCAATATTTATCGGATCCCAGCAAACACAACATGGAGAATTACATAAAGATGATCTTGATCATGATAGACAGTTCACATGATCTAAACATAATAGCACAAGAGGAGAATACAACCATCTAGCTACTGCTATGGACCCGTAGTCCACGGTAGACTACTCACGCATCAGTCCGGAGGCGGTCATGGCGACGTAGAGGCCTCCAGGGACAATTCCCCCTCCCGACAGGGTGCCGGGGATCAGTTCTGATCTCTCCCGAAGTGGTGGCAGCGACGGCGGCGGCTCGGGACCCGTGGAGGAAAAAGTAATTAACCCTCTGGAGTTTTTAGGTCACGGGGGCTTTTATGGGCGAAAGACCTAGGTCGGTGAGCGCCCAAGGGCGCCATACCACCTCCTGGCGCGGCCAACATTGGGCCCGCGCCACGAGGCGGTGTGGGCCCCTCGGAGTCCGCCTTCGTCTCGTCTTTGGTTCTTCTGGTCGCAAATATTCCAAAAATAAATACTGGTTGGCTCGTTTCCAATTTGGCGGATACTTCCTTAAGAGCTTTTCTGAAACCAAAAACAGCATAAAACAAGGAACTGGCACTGTGCCATCATGTTAATAGGTTAGTACCAGAAAATGCATAAAACTATATAAAATGCATATAAAACATGTAATAACATGATATAACATAGTATGGAACAAAAGAAATTATGGATCAGTTGGAGACGTATCAACATCCCCAAGCTTAGTTCTACTCGTCCCGAGTAGGCAAGAACGATAAAAGAAGAACAATTTCTGAAGTGACATGATTAAACACGATCTTGATCATGTAATTCATTGTAAGGCATGTAAACTGAAATCAAATGAATAAGGGTTGTAGTTTATATTGATATCTTAATGAACAAACAAGTAGGTGAAGCAAGCAAAGCTTTCAATGATATAGTACTAGATAGCAATCAACTGTGCAAAGTAGATATTAGAGATGATTTAAGCTTCAAGCACAACAATATAATCATCTAATGCTTCCAACAAACATGAAACTTTATGAAAGGATCAAGTCAAGTAATAGCAATATGCACGTAGATGATTAATATATTATTTGTTCAAAAGAAACAAGGAAGCGATCAACGTTGGTTCCTAGCACCAGGATGTTATGACTAAGAGAATGTTAGCGGTGGTTTGGAAGGCCAACGGAAGAAAGGCTCACAAAGCTATAGATGATCATTAGACAAGAGAAAGTCATACAATCGAAACTATGCAAGGAGTAGTGATTGCCATACAACGGATGCCCAATGAGCTATAAGTATATGAAAGCTCTCCAATGGAACTAGTGGGGGTGCATCCAACTTGCTTTCTCACGAAGACCTAGAGCACGTTTGAGGAGGCTCATCATTGAAATATACAAGCCAAGTTCTATAGTGTAAAGTTCCCCACATAGTTATGCAACTAAGACATGAAAACTCTCTCACATGGAGTAAAGGTGCCAAACATGAGCACAAATGATGATCACAAATGATATGGTGCTATAACATGAGCACAAGTGATGACTATAAATGATATGGTGCTGTAACATAAGCCCAAGTGAGTGATAAAGAATAGTAATATTGCCCCCTTTTTTATTTCTTTCTTTTTTTTTCTTTTTTTTCTTTTTCTGTTTCTCTTTTCGATGGCCTCCATGGCTCTTTTCACTTTTAGGGGCAAGCATCCTAATATGATGCATGAAGTATGACAACACACTAATGATAATAAAACAACATACTTATGATATAAGTAACTAATATGAATGTGACATAAGAATACATATGACAACGGTGCCCCTGCCAGTGTAGCAGGCTATGCAGTGCTCTAGCGTAACATGGGTAAAACCACACATCAGCTTTATAGAAACACGCAAAGCAATAAATGAAGGGGATCGTGGGCAGAAAACAAAAAAATTCCTAACAATGATATCCTTAAAACATGCCAAGTTCTATTCTATGCACATATAGTAGTACAAACGGAGATCGGAATACATACCCTTGTACACCGAAAGCGGGATTACGTTCCCACATGAAAGTTGACGATGAAGACCGACGAAGCCGACCTCAAGGTCGTGAAGAGTAAGTAGACCTCCCAACACCGCTAGCGCAGCACCTCGTAGGGCGTTACATACGAACGGTGGAGACGACGGCCTCCAAAGCTCCAGTCCAGGGTGAGCAGCGGAAGACTTGGACCGGAACACCAGCAGCGCGGCAGCGGGCTATGGTGGAGAGATCCCCCTCTCAACTCAGCGCAACTCCTACAAAGGGAACCACGAAATCGAGAGAGAATTGGGGAATTAATTGGTGAATTAAAAGGCGGGGTGACCCTTCTTATATAGGCTCCCGGGGGGGGGGGCAACTTGCCAGCCAGGCAATGTGGGACTAATTCCACATGCCTGGTGCGGCATGGCTGGGTGCGCCGGCCCCATGGTAGGCTCCTTGGCCCACCTAGGCCGGCCCCCCAAGCCCCCCACCGAATTCCCCTAGGGAATTTCCCCTCTTGGGCCTTCTTTCGGCCAGAAGGCCCATTTAGGGAAATCAGCCTAAATAAATTCTAAAATAAATATATAAAATCATATTTAGACATTAATTACACTAATTAATATCAAACATATTATATATAATTTATTCTAGCTCCGAAACTATTTCGTCGCTGCCCGATCTCCATCGGACCCCTCCCAGGACGTTCCCGGTGATCTCTTTCCTTTCCGGTTGTCTTGTCGAAACCCCTTAAGTGTGTTACCCTAGTGGTTCGATATAATAACATGTATGATCGAGACTCCTTTCTGATCAACGACTAACTCGTAGGGCTGAACCCCATGAATTAATCCCTGTGATATAACGAATGACTTTCATCTATCAAACCTGAACCTATAGTCTTAAACCTTTTGCCAAGGCGATACTTAGCGTGTCCGAGTATTGTTCATAGATATGTCCATACCTAGCTGACCTCGTTACCAACAAAGCTATCTTCTACTCGTCTATGATTTCATGTCTCCGTGACCTAGTCACATGCTTGCAAGCTCATTAGACATAATCTCACCGAGTGGGCTCTAGAGTATCTATCCTGCTATGCGGATTGGCAAATCCTGCTCTTGACCCCTCGTCTCAACTACCCCCTTCCGATACCCAAAAGTATCACCGTTATTGTCATACTATATAAGATACGACGTTTGGTGCGATCAAAGTATCTTCCAGGGATAGCAATAAGAGTTGATCTCACGGTCGAAGGCGTAATGACTACATCCTACAAATATGGGTATGTCCATCACATCGTTCCACCAACGATATGACTTTCGTTGCCGACGGGCGACATGCCATATGTTCGGGAAACCTCGATCATCAATCGCACAACGAAACTAGTCTTAGTAGAGGCTAGTAGCATCACACCCGTATTAATGTTTCCGCTTAATATGATTATAGAATGACACAAAAACGTATTATGAACAAACAAGATATAATAAAGAAATACACTTTATTAATTGCCTCTAGGGCATATCTCCTTCAGTCTCCCACTTGCCCTAGAGTACAAATTAATCTATATTACAACTTGGTAAAAGCTTAACACCCATAGTACTTGGTGTGTTTCATGCTTGTCAAGCGGAAGAGGCTTCGTCAGGGGATCTGCCACATTCAGATCCGTACGTAATTTGCAATCTTCACACCGCCTCCTTGTACGTACTGTCGTATCACATGGAAGCGTCGGAGAATGTGTTTGGCGGTGGAGTGAGACCTTGGCTCCTTGGCGTTAGCAATGACACCCGTATTGTCGCAGAAGAGGATCACGGGATCTTGCGCGCATGGGAACACTCCAAGTTCAATGATGAACTTCCTCAGCCACACAGCTTCATTCGCGGCTTCGCAAGCAGCAATGTACTCCGACTCCATTGTAGACTGCGCGACGATGGGTTGCTTCCCACTTCTCTAGCACACGGCGGCTCCATTCACCTTGAACACATAACATGTATGTGACTTAGAGTCATCGGGGTCTGAGCAGAACCTTGCATCAATGTAACCTGTTACGCCAAGTTCTTCATCGCAGCCACCATAGACAAAGAACATTTCCTTTGTCTTCTTGAGATACTTAAGAATGCTCTTAACAACAATCCAATGCGCCATTCCTGGATTACTCTGGAAACGGCTTGTCAAACTTAGAGCCAATGCCACATCAGGTCTAGTACTTAACATTGCATACATAATCGATCCTATGGCTGAAGCATAAGGATGTTTAGTCATTTCGGCCTTACCCTGTTCCGTTACCGGACACTGTGCCTTTCGCAATGTTTTATTCTTGATAACCGACAGAGAACCCTTCTTTGCCATCTCCACCGAAACGCTTCAGTATTTTATCAAGATAAATACTCTGACTCAACGCTAATAGACGTCTTGATCTATCACGATAGATTTTAATGCCTAAAACGTATGCAGCTTCTCCTAAGTCCTTTATGGAAAATGTACTCTTTAAATAATTCTTCACGCTATTCAGAAGTTCCACATTATTCCCAATCAGCAATATGTCATCTATATATAGTGCTAAGAACACAACCGAGCTCCCACTCATTTTCTTGTAAATGCAGGTCTCTTCCAAATTTTGGACAAATCCAAAACCTTTGATCACCTCATCAAAGCGAAGATTCCAGCTCCGAAATGCTTGCTTCAATCCATAGATGGAGCGCTGAAGCTTGCATACCTTGTCAGCATTTTCTGGATCGACAAAACCTTCCGGTTGTACCATGTACAACTCTTTCTCAATGTTTCAATTTAGGAAGGTTGTTTTGACATCCATCTGCCATATTTCATAATCGTAATATGCAGCAACTGCTAACAAAATCCGAATAGACTTTAGCATCGCTATTGGTGAAAATGTTTCATCGTAGTCAATCCCATGAACTTGTCGGAAACCTTTTGCGACAAGCCGAGCTTTATAGACGGTCACATTACCATCAGCATCAGTCTTCTTCTTAAACATCCATTTATTCTCGACGGTCTTGCGCCCTTCGGGCTCTAGACTTTGTTATCATACATGGATCATATTTCGGATTTCATGGCTTCTATCCATTTCTCGGACTCTAGACTCCATTGCCTCCTTGTAGTTCGTAGGTTCGTCTTGTTTAATTAACATGACGGTGCAAACCATGTTGCCATACCATTCTCGTGCGATACGAGATCTACCAGACCTACGAGGTAGAATACTTTCCTCAATAGTTTCTCCCACTCCATCTGTGGAGGACGTTTCCGGAACAGCTTCCGTTGCATCACTCAGAATTTCGAGTTCATGATCAACGATCTCATCGAGGTCTACCTTCCTCCTACTTACTCCTTTCGCGAGAAACTCCTTCTCTAGAAAGGTACCGGTCTTCGCGACAAACGTTTTTCCCTTAGCTGGGTTGTAGAAGGTGTATCCTACGCTTTCCCGCAGATATCCTACAAAGACGACTTTCTCCGACTTCGGTTCGAGTTTGTCGGGCTGTAGTTTCTTAACATACGCCTCACAACCCCAAACCTTCATAAACGATAACTTAGGCTTCTTGTCATACCATAATTCATACGGTGTCGTTTCTACGGATTTGGATGGAGCCCTATTTAAAATGAATGCGGTTGTTTCTAACGCATAACCCCAGAAGGATACAGACAAATAGGTAAGAGACTCATAGACCGGACACTATCCAATAGAGTACGATTACGTCGCTCAGACACGCCGTTACGTTGCGGCGTTCTGGCAGGCGTAAGCCGTGGCACTATGCCACAGGCCTTCAGAAGTGTGCCAAACTCAAAACTCAAATACTCGCCAACACGATCGGATCGGAGGTGCTTGATTTTCTTGTTAAGCTGATTTTCAACTTCACTTTGAAATTCTTTGAACTTTTCAAAAGTTTCAGACTTGTGTTTCTTCAAATATCTATAACCGTATCTACTCAAGTCATCGGTTAAGGTGACGAAGTAATGATAACCATTGCGTGTCGACACGCTCATTGGTCCACACACATCTGTATGTATGACTCCCAACAAGTTTGACGCCCGTTCAACGAAACCTTTGAACGGTGTCTTGGTCATTTTGCCCATAAGTCATGGTTCGCATGTATCGAGGGATCCAAAATCCAACGAGTCCAAAAGTCCATCTGCGTGGAGTTTCTTCATGCGCTTTACACCAATATGACCGAGACGGCAATGCCACATATACATGTCGGTATCATCACTACACTTAATCCTTTTGACTTCTATGTTATGGATGTGAGTACTACGATCGAGATTCAACAAGAATAAACCATTACTCTCGGGAGCATCAACATAAGAGATATCATTCATTAAAATAGCACAACCACTTGATACTGATTTAAATGAATAACCGTCTTGTAACAGGCAAGACCCACTGATAATGTTTACACTCAAGGATGATACAAAATAACACTTATTTAAAACCAAAACTAATCCCGATAGTAGATGTAGAGGGAGCGTGCCGACAGCCACCACGTCGACTCTTGATCCGTTGCCGACGCGCATCGTCACCTCATCCTTAGCCAGGCGCCTCTTATTCCACAACTCCTCCTGAGAGTTACAAATACTAGATGACCCGTTGCGCAACTGCGCAACTGACGAAAATAAAACCGTATTATTTTTATAAGATTTCTTATTTTGTTTGATGACCCATCAATTGAAATTAACTCAGAGTTTGACGCGGTCATTGTCGGTCATTTTCAGCTCGATATGGCACATTGCATCTTCTTTTTTTGAATTTTGGCACATTGCATCTTAAAAGACATATGCCACCACGAAGAGTATTTAGTTAGAGAGATATATTTCTGAATCATTTTCGGTCGAATACTTTGTGAAGTAGGTTTCAATGATAAATAATCTTGTAGCACTTGCTATCTATATTTTTTAGTTAGAGGGATATGTTTCATAATCATATGACGTTCAACTTTGTTAAGTTTTGATGTTTTCTATCGATTAAAAATAGAATGGTAAAAAACCTACTTATGCAACTAATTTTCTCTACACTCTATTAACTTCTGTTACATATGGATTTTAACGTGGAAATGTTGAAGCTGTATTGATGAAACATCAATTGAATATGGATTTTAAATAGGAGAAAAGATATAACAAAAACTAAATTTAAATAATAAATTATCAGCTCCAATCCGATACACATGAGTGTTTTTGTATGCTGGGTAGTGAAGCACCGTCAAAACGCTAATAACACACTTATTTTCGCTTATATTTTCATATCACGAGTTCAGTTTAATGACAACCCTAGTCTTCATCATCAGAGAGGAAGACAACCTCTTTTGAAATATAGTCGACCCAAAGCTTATCACCAATGACTTGAATGGAGAATCGATTACAAATCTTAAGATTACAACAAATCTAAACATCAACTGAATATGGATTTTAAATAGGAGAAAAGATACAACAAAAACTAAATTTAAATAATAAATTATCTGCTCCAATATGATACACATCAGTGTTTTTGTATGCTAGGTAGTGAAGCACCGTCAAAACGCTAATAACACACTTATTTTCGCTTATATTTTCATATCACAAGTTCAGTTTAATGACAGCCCTAGTCTTCATCTTCAGAGAGGAAGACAACCTCTTTTGCAAAATAGTCGACCCGAAGCTTATCACCAATGACTCTAATGGATAATCTATTACAAATCTTAAGATTACAACAGATCTAAACATTGCATTACCAGATCACAAAATGTAGGAGCAGGTATCTATGTTTTTGTGTATGTGGAACCATCTATCCATAAAAATTATCAGAAGCTCAAGAAACTATTGATCACATATACTATTATGTTTTGTTTAATCAGTAATATTGCCATGTCTGAATCATGGGAGGTAGAGAACATGGTAAAACATGCTTACACTTATATCTACAACAACAAATGCCACCATGTTAGCACATATATGAAACCATTGTCATATTACAACAAATCTGATCTTTCGTTTGTCTTCTTAGAAACAAGTAAATCACAAACACTGGAACTGAAATATGACTAAACAGCAAACTTACATATGCCAAGTACATTGAGAGAAAACAGATGATTTTGTCAATTGTTTGTGCGATGCATTACAGAACATAAATTCAGCTCCAAGCTATAGTTCTTGCCATACATTCAAGTAATTAGAGTTCAGTGCATAATGTGCACATAGGATGTGGCCAAGGTACAATCTCTCGAGCCTCCTCCCCACTGATCGATAAGATGTACCTACGAAAGCATGTGTCTGGAACTAAATTCATTTATACAAAACCGCCTATACGTAGATATTTACACAACCACCACATCAGGTTGTTACTACAGCAGAGAAAAAACTTCCAGTGGCAGTATGGAGGCACCGTGAAGGCGTACATCATCTGACAAAACAATTGACATGTTTAAGTATTCTATCGACTAACCTGATCAATCACTGATAGTTTAAAAATCTCTGAGATAGCTAGATAAGGAATATGACCAGTGTATGTATAGAAATCAAATACGTAATCCATCAAGGTGACACCAATTGTGTCATCTAAACCTATAATTGAACTAAAATTAAATAATCTGGATAGTGTAAGCTGTTGGGAGACCAAAGTGTGCGTTAAGACTGCAGATCCAACTCACTTCCAGAATCGGGATGGAGATGATGTTTGATTAAGATGATTTGTTACCTTTCGACCATAGTTCACTGTTATTAATAAATAGAGTGTTGACTTAGTAACTATGATTAGTATCTCTGAAAAGGGAATAAAATTGAAATCACAATATTTCATTTCATAGCCTTTTCCTGGAAACTATTTCAAATCACAGTAAGTGGAAATATCAGAACACACATGAAAAAGAGAATTTTAAAAATATGCTTTATGAGCATCATATTTACTTGAAATATCATCATTGTTCAAATATCAACTGAATCAAAATAAAAAATACTCAAATTTAATCCCCTTCAGATATAAAAGTCAAGATTCTGCAACAAAAAAACACATACCCCAAAGCTAACCAAGCATGATATACCTCTAAATCACTGCCTAAATTAACCGCAGAGATTGAGCTTCTGAATGGAAATATTTTGCGCATCCACCAGAGTTTCATACCCCTTTATTAGTATCAAACAAATGATAAGGACCAGAAAGTCGTTATACAGCTAATTTGATTATAACCTCTAGAAAATAATTTGAGAAAAATGGATGATGACCAAATGCTAGAGCAAAACTACTGCAAACTGTATTAACAAAATTTACTCAACAGCGAACCAAAATAAAAATAGAGATATCTCAAGCACGTATATTCACGGCTATACTGGAGCTCTAAATCATTTTGTAAATTAACATTGCATCCTACTTCCATTTTAGTACGAATAGCATGTATATATTCACTGTTATACTGGACCTCTCTATCATTGCCTAAAGGAGAGGAAGACTACACATATCATTGTTGCTGCTATACTGGACTTCTAAATCATTTCGTAAATTAACATTGCATCCTACTTCCATTTTACCTAGGAATAGCATGTATATTCACTGTTATACTGGGCCTCTCTATCATTGCCTACTACACATATCATTGCCTCTCTAGCATTGAGAAACTATGATCAGCCTAACACAACAAAAGTGAGAAATTGATGCCCCACCTAAGAGCAGCTAACAAACACATCTCGCAACCTATAGAAAAATGGCAAGGAACCTACAACCAAAAGTGTAAAGCATAAAGTTATCTGTTAGTATAGAGAGAATACCAAAATAAGTACCAACGCAATATAAAGAAAATGAGAAGTACTGTATACATATCATGACAACAGGAGTAAGGGATGGAGCCCCTATCCACAAAATGTACTATGATTTAAGCTACATAAACAATAAGAACGCAAGTATCCTAGCAGATCCTGAATTACACACTCTTAGAAATTACAAAGAAATGAGCACAATCAAGCAGATCACTAATTTTCTGAAGGGTAATGAAATGTGGCTAAATGAAGCATCCATATTTTGCTAGGACTATTCAATTCGAGCTCTTCTTCCCAAGAGGTGTCCAAATAAATTTAGAGGAGAGATCTCAATGGAAACACAATTTAGTGTACTGAAAGCTTATCCATAGTAAGACCATGCTCTATCATTCTATCTACATCAACACTATTCGGACACGAAAATGTGGTTCGCAGCGGAGAAATCTATCATCATACCACCCGATTAACTTATAATATGACTATCAATATAAATGCATACCAATTAATGGATTAAACTTGAACATCTAACACCATTCTTATTCAAGAAGCATAAAAACTGAAAGTTATTAGAAAATACATTTCTGCATTCAAGATGAATGAATCAAAGAGAGCACGTATTCACTTAGGGCTAGCATATTTGCTAGAGTGAAGCACATGCATGTGTCACAATAGCATCCATTCCAATATAAATAAGCACATAATACTACCAACCTAAAAAAATATGCTCTCCTTAGTTAATTAGAGGTTCATATACCGGAAAAGAAAAGAAAGGGACCAGAGCACATCACACATTATTTCATATATGGATAGTGAAGAAGGATCAGGAGGAAAACAAGGTCTGTGAAAAGCTCACATTGGTGAATTGGTATCATCTACGCTCGCTGGAGCATCTTTAGATCATTGATCTTGATGTTGAACAATTAGTCAACTCCCCACTCTATTCTGCTACATGAGACCTATATCCAAACAACATAAATAAGTACAAAAACAGTGCCATTAAGAAACACACATGTGGAAGAGAGTTGTCCTATTTTCCTTCAAAATTGCCCATCATCCATTTTAAGTCCTAAAATTGGAAAAGGGAAGCACTATAAAACACGGTCTACACTATATGATATATTTTATAGAGTTTTAAAAATGTTGCATCAAATTCATAGTGAGAAAACACTTAATCACATATTTGTTTTCCATAAAAGCATCACCGATATCATCTTCTATAGAAGCATCACTTAATCACACCTAATCACATAAATAATAGCACTATATGTAACCTGAACAATTAGAAACATCAGTCGGAAAGCTTGAGACAATAGACTTTTTAAATCATTACATTACATATGAGATAGATCATGTCCATTTCCAGAACTATGAGCATATCCATCAGATGCTCTCCATGAACCTACAAGAACCAGATAGCTGAAACAAATGCCTCATACTATACATTATGGTATTTAAGTGCCAAAATCCTATAAGTTGGAAATAAATTATAAATGGATGCATTAGAGAAAATGAAACTGTGAGATGAGCAGGGGAAAACTTCCAAGCAGAATAAATGCATAATAGAGTGTTCCAAACAACATAGTAATACTTAAAATTCATACATGATCTATCAAAAGGCCCTTTAAGGAGATCACAACAAACAATCTTGGAGCCATGAAGTTTGAAAAACGGGACAATATGCTACTAAAGAACTGAATAAGAACCATATAAAACATATGGAAATATACCTAATGCTAAACCCCATACGTGCAATCCAGGTACAAAAGAGAAATTATATAACCAATTAGCTAAATAAAAAACCATATAAAACATTGGAAATATACGTAATGCTTAACCTCATATGTGCAATCCAGGTACAAAAGAGAAAATATATAACCAAATAGCTAAAATGCCAAGCAATAATATACCTGACTTTGTGTGAACTAAAACCATTGCAGCATATCGGAACTCACCGCAAGACATAATAGATCAATTATAACCACAAATAGCACTAATATGACAGGAAGACGAAGAAGAACATGTAAATTAAACTAATATCAAGGTGCCAAACTGTACCTGTACCTGGCCTAGGGTTTTCATCCACGCTTCTTTGGTTAACAATATCCAGCTGCCCCTCCGTCCCCTATTTGCGCCACCACAGCCGTCTGTACCACCACAAAAAAAGTGGTGACGAGATTGAGGGAAGAGAGGAACAATCTGAGAGAGAGAGAGGGAGGGCTGGGAGGAGCTTACCATGGCGTATCAGTCGTGCTTGTCGTCGCTTCCCAAGCCGAACCACGGTCTTGGCTGCTGCTTTCACCGACGCCGCTTCCAAACACTCCTTATCCGTGGCTCCCTGCTTGCTCCCTACCTGCTCCATCACACAGAGAAACTCAATCGTACGGGAAAGAAAACAATGATTAGATCGATCTAAATTGGTAGGAAACGAATTGGACTTTTTCGATCGAAAAAATTGCAATGGAAAGAGCAGACAGAGGCACTGAGGGGAGAGTAGTGAGGAAATAGCAGTTGGTGGAGGAGGAGGAAAACGAACAGAGGTGGGAGGAGGACGCTCAGACCATCTTCTCCCCTGATGCACCCGCTTCCATCGCCGGCGCGCTCATGTCAGCTCAACACTCTTCTCGACGCTGTCCGTCGCTGCCCTGCACAGCCAGCACCACCGTGGTCGACGGCCGCCGCCGCCATGCCCGACTGCCCGCTTCAGCTTGCTTGGCCCGCCCG
Source organism: Poa annua (assembly GCA_026929855.1). Classification (NCBI taxonomy): domain Eukaryota; kingdom Viridiplantae; phylum Streptophyta; class Magnoliopsida; order Poales; family Poaceae; genus Poa; species Poa annua. The sequence goes on along the minus strand of CM049432.1, from coordinate 71,491,664 downwards.
CCTCAGCTATGCCCGACCGCCCGCCTCAGCCTCGTCGCGACGGCGCGAGCTAAGCGCCCCCACAGATGCATCTCCTGCGGAGAGCTAAGGAGAGGCGGGGCATCGCGGAGGCGTGAGCTACGCGAGAGAGAAGACCACGGCGGGCCGCCGTGTCGGCGCCATGGTGCAGTCAGTAGAGGGGCGGCATTGGATGAGCTGGGGAGGAGAGGCGGCTCACGGGAGGAGAAGAAAGGGGATCGGGGAGGAGAGAGGAGGGGGTGATTGGCTAGGGTTGCCTCGGAGGAGAGAGGAGCGGACAAAAGGAGGGCGACGCGCGTAGGGGCAGGCTCGCCCACTGACTGGTGGATCCAGGGCCCACCCATCATGGACCTTAGCGGAAGCCCTGTTTATGCGAAACGAGTAAAAAAACTTTTGACCGCGTCCAACGGCTGTGGGCAAAAGTGGGAGCAAACTTACTATTCCTAAGACCGATCCAACGGCTCAGAATGGCCACGAGGGGCAAATGCTCTAAGATGGAGTGTAGTCTCTCAACCTTTATAGTAGTAATGAGCAACATAACCAGTATCAGATACCCAACTGTTGCTACGGGCGGATGTAAGGTACACTCTATAACATGTATATCAAATATACCTTGCTCCTTCTCGACTATCTTGCCAGCTTTCTTGTCCTCCAAGTACTTGGGGCAGTTGCGCTTCCAGTCCTTTTCCTTGCAGTAGAAGCACTCCACGCCAGCTCTGGGACCAAATTTTGGAGTCTTGGGCTTGGCAACCAATTTGTCCTCCCTCCCGGACTTCAGCCTCTTCTTTCCCTTACCACCAGATTTCTTGAAATCGACGGTCTTGTTGACCATCAACAGCGTGTGCTCCTTCTTGATTTCCACCTCAGCAGTCTTGAGCATCACGAACACTTCACCCAGGGACTTAGCCATGCCCTACATGTTGTAGTTCATGACGAAGCCTTTATAGCTAGGGGCAACGATTGCAACACCCTATCAATCGCCAGCTCATCGGGAATCTTGCATTCCAGAGCGTTCAGGCGTTGAACGTAGCCAGACATCTTGACCACGTGCTCGCTCACACTGCTATGCTCCTCCATCTTGGCCGAGAAGAAAATCTCAGAAGCTTCATATCTCTCAGCCTTAGCCTGCGGCGCAAATACAACCTTGAGATCAGAAATTATCTCAAAGGCGCTCATCTTCTCAAAGCGCTTCTGTAGGTCGGCTTCCATGGCGTAGAGCATGCCACTCTGGACAAAGCTGAAATCCTCCGATTTGGTCTGGAAGACCTTCTTCTCATCATTAGAGGCTTCATCTGCTGGAGGGTCACCTATGGCGGCTTCAATGACGTAAGCCACCCTATGGGGAGTGAGGAGGATCCTCAGGTTGCGGAACCAGGCCATGAAGTTTGACCCATTGGTCTTAAGCTTTTTTTCTCAAGGAATAGACCTAGGTTAAACGAGGGGCGAGACATCTAAAATGGAATTTGCAACAACATAAGACTTTGTTCATAATAATTTTGAGTTATAGTATTTTTAGAAAATAGCTAACATAACTCCCACTCAAACGAACATCCCCCTGGTCGTTTAAGCGATTACACGACCCCCATCCATTGCACAACCGCTCATCGTCAGAGCCGGCATCACAACTTCAAGGGTAGATAATTGTTAATCACAACAATTATGTGACTCATGCTCGACCTTTCGGCCTCCGTGTTCCGAGGACATATCTGTATATGCTAGGCTCGCCACAATAACTTCCACGTAACGCTTGTGCAACATGGCTTACACCCACTGTATGCGGACGACGATATGTCTGACACCCGATCATCACGGCCTGCCTCATAACGTAGAAATTTCTTGGTGGTGCTCGTTGGAGGAATAACACTAGTGGTATTTTGAAGGGATCATCTTATATATAACTACCGCCGCGTAACTAATATATACTAATATATATAATCACACAATATAAGATGCACACAATAACATCAAATGTAATGTGATGTGATATAGTCCATTGCGCCATGGTCTTCTTAGCGCCCGTAGTTCATAAACAATTTAATAAACCTACCTTGACCAGATCATATTTTACGTGGCTGGGGCTTTCGTAAAAAGAACCGCTTCTTACCTACGAACTTATGACCACAACAACGATCCAATAATTGCATATTTAAGCATCCCTGTCGGGCCCTCTATTGAAAATGTAATACCAACTAAAGAGAGAGAAACTGACACCCGCCAGCCAGAGATACGGTACAAGCCGTATGTAAGTAGTGGAACCAGTCTCGCGTAAGCGTACACGTAAAGTCGGTCCGGGCCGCTTCATTAACTCGATGCCGCTGGAATCACAAGTGCACGCTAGAGGGTAGCAAATAACAGGAACGGTGCCCCCGTGCAGAACACGGGTTCTAACAGCGTACAACTATATCTACAATAGATCGGCTCTGATACCACTGAAGAGGATCGTGGGCAGAAAATAAAAAAATTCCTAACAACGATATCCTTAAAACATGCCAAGATCTATTCTTTGCAGATATAGTAGTACGAACGGGGATCGGAATACATACCCTTGTAGACCGAAAGCGGGATTACGTTCCCGCACGGACATTGACGCTGAAGACCGACGAAGCCGACCTTAAGGTCGCGAAGAGGAAGCAGACCTCCCAGCACCGCTAGCGTAGCACCTCGTAGGGCGTTACACACGTACTATGGAGATGCCGGCCTCCGAAGCTCCAGTCCAGGACGAGCAGCGGAAGACTTGGACCAAAACACCAGCAGCGTGGCAGCGGGCTATGGTGGAGAGATCCCCCTCTCAACTCAGCGCAACTCCGGCAAAGGGAATCATGAAATCGAGAGAGAATTGGGGAATTAATTGGTGAATCAAAAGGCCAGGTGTGCCTCTTCTTATATACGCTCCCGGGGGGCCAACTTGCCAGCCAGGCAATGTGGGACTAATCCCACATGCCTGGTGCGGCATGGCTGGGTGCGCCGGCCCCCAGATGGGCCCCTTGGACCACCTAGGCCGTCCCCCAAGCCCCCCACAAAATTCCCCTAGGGAATTTTCCCCTCTTTGACCTTCTTTCGACCAGAAGGCTCATTTAGGAAAATCAGACTAAATAAATTCGAAAATAAATATATAAAATCATATTTAGACATTAATTACACTAATCAATATCAAACATATTATATATAATTTATTCTAGTTTTGAAAACTATTTCGTCGATGCCCGATCTCCATGGGACCTCTCCCGGGACGTTCCCGGTGATCTCTTTCCTTTCCGGTTGTCTTGTCGAAACCCCTTAAATGTGTTACCCTAGCGGTTCGATATAATAACAGGTATGATCAAGACTCCTCTCTGATCAATGACTAACTCGTAGGCCTAGACCCCATGAATTAATCCCTGTGATATAACAAATGACTTTCATATATCCAACCTGAACGTATAGTCTTAAACATTTTGCCATGGCGATACTTAGCGTGTCCGAGTATCGTTCATAGATATCTCCATACCTAGCTGACCTTGTTACCTACAACGCTATCTTCTACTCGTCTATGATTTCATGTCTCCGTGACCTAGTCACATGCGTGCAAGCTCATTAGACATAATCTCACCGAGTGGGCACTAGAGTATCTATCCTGCTATGCGGATTGGCAAATCCCGCTCTTGACACCTCGTCCCAACTACCCCTTCCGATACCCAAAAGTATCACCGTTATTGTCATACTATATAAGATACGACGTTTGGTGCGATCAAAGTATCTTCCAGAGATAACAATAAGAGTTGATCTCACGGTCGAAGGCGTAATGACTACGTCCTACAAATATGGGCATGTCCATCACATCGTTCAACCAACGATATGACTTTCATTGCCGACTGGCGCCATGCCCTATGATCGGGAAACCTCGATCATCAATCACGCAACGAAACTAGTCTTAGTAGAGGCTACTAGGGTGTAGCGTACCTGCACTTTAAATAAGGCAGATACCTGTGTATAGTGCAAATCACTGGATCGATTCATTTGCACACACAGTTACGATGAAATATCACAACAAAGCGTCAACTTTATTACATCGATGATCCAGAATTACAAAATATTCTTTACAAATTGCATAGCATAAAGCTAGCTTTGAAAAATACACAGCGGAAATACAATAGCAGTGAGCCTCTATAACTTTCATGCCGCCACAGGCGAAAACATGTTGGTTGTAGACTCGAAACCTTTAACGAAACCTCACTCGTCATCTGATCAAATCTGCAATAAGAAAAATATTGCAACAACGTGGGTCAGATTCCATTAAAAATGGAGTCTGGCAAGTGACACTATGGTGGACACTTATGGAATAACTCTAAAGCCTATATGAATATTTGGCTGGTGGAGCTCAAGGCTAATTTGCATAAAGCCAATTTTTCCTATCTTTTTGGAAAACACTTTTCTTAAAATCGACGAGTATGGCATGAAAACCATAAATCTCATCTTCCCTTGTTCACCCATCAAGTTTTACTTTTGAAGTTGGAATGGTGGAATCCTCCGTTGACGTCCTTGATCAGCTGCTCAAAATTGTCCGTAACCGGGGACACGGCTAAGTACTTAGTTTTACACTCTGCAGAGGTTGTGCACTTTCACCATTGTACCCATTCAACCCAAAGTATCCTTTACACACCATTTGTGATAAGGAAAGGAGAGAATGAGGCGAGATCTTTCAGAAGCATTTTCCCTCCCACATGGCTTGACCCGTTCCACCTAACATCCCCCTACATCTGCTTGTCAAGCCGGAGAGAGTCCACGCAACATAATTGATCAAGCCAGAGCCCATATGGCAATGGCTGCACTGGAAGCAATCGTCACTCGGAGTTCTTCAGATTCCTCTGTTCCTGGGTGGCCGTTCACAAGTGTACATACTCCAGGAACCATAGAAATGGACCTGAGTAGCCACTCAACATAAACCATCCGACCAATTACCACCCAGGTGTTTCATTCTTAACTTAGTAGAATTTAGATTTTCACAAAACAACATTTGCATAGCATCAATAATTCTACCAAGTATTGCATAGGAACCTAGACACAGGTATAAGGAATTCTACACAGGTTTAGCATAGCAACACATGCATATAAAAATACACTAAGTAATGCATATAAAAATAGGAAGTTTATGAGGTGTGCCACTTGCCTTTGAATGTTGTCGTTGTTCACAACTCTTTTCAACGATACTCGGGACTCTCCGTTCAGTCTAAACAATACAAACAAACAACAATACAACAATCATAAAACAACACAACACTTACAAACAAGTTTCTTAACTTCTAAGGAAAACATGACATGCATGATATGCAAGTTATTTCTAAGGACTAGAGATGCAAACCATGCCATGGAAAATCTTTTAAGTTAATGCAAGGCAATAGGTTGGTCCAAAAATGACTAAGGACTAAGGTCTTTAGTTGGATAAACATATTTTGTTTTATATCTTCTTGAAATAAGCTCTCTAATGGCTTAGCCATGATGTGCAAAATACTTAGAGAAAAATACTAAGTCATTTGTTCAAGATGATCAACAATTATTATCAACTCTTAGTACATTGGACATTCACTATAGTGAGAGAGACAGACACCCGGCCAGCCACTTAAATTGTGGAACAGGTCTCATGTACGTGGACATGTAAGGTTTGTTTCCAGGCCGCTTCATCCCACTATGCTGCTAGGATCCAACAACTTCAAGATGATAACATCATGATCAAAATTTGTTTAAGTCTAAAGACAAGATTAGAAAAGGGGGAAAAGATAGAAAGAGAGATGTGGTTGTCCTCCAGGCTTCATCTCCAGACTTGTAACTTCCTTCTGGATGATGTCTTGATTGAGTTCTGGGTAGTCTTGATAAATCTTCAGACTTGGTGATTCTTGTATCCTCGAGGCTGGTCTTGGATTTACTTAGTCTTCATGAAGTCTCAGAGGAGAAGAAAAGAAAGAGAGAAAGACTTAGAGAATAGAAAGGGAGGTTGGCCTTCTTGAACTTTTTCTCACTTTTCTTCTAAGTGCTTGACATCTTGAGGATGCTTCCAGAGTCTGTTTTCTTCTAAGTCCTTCATGAACTTCTTCTAGGTTTTCTTCTAAGTGTTTCTTCTTCTTGAAGATACTTCTGGAGTCTTGTTTTTGGCTAAGTCCTTCATTGGTCTTCTAGCTCCATGTTGAAAATCCTAAGTGTCTAGTGCATAGCACTTTTCCAAAATACTAAGTTTGAAAATAATCCTAACTTAGAGAAAACTAATGAAGAGGAGTTTTCCTATGAGAATAAAATATGCTATGAATGAAATGAAATTTTAAATCACAAGAAACATCAAAATAACTTTTGTGTTTTCTTTATACATATGCATGAATTTATAAATGCAATTTAATTAATTTCAAATTTTGGGAAATATAATAAAAGGAATAATTATAAGATTAAAGTTTCCTATGACTAAATTTTTATAACCAATTTTTATAATTAGTGTTAATAGACAGAGAGCATTTAATTAGATCTAATGAAATTGGATTTAATCAAAATTAATGTTTCTATTAAAAGTTATTTCAAAATTAGTCAAACTATTCAATTTAAACACACAACTATGAAATCATTCAAAAATTACTCAAAAATATTTTATAGCAGTAGCATTAATTTACAAATACTCTAAAGTTTCTAAAACATATTTATTTGCAATTTTTGGATTTATAGATTTAAAGTTCTTCCAAAAACACTCAAATTCACCATTTGAAATTTGAATATTTTATACTAAGTCAAATTTGAATTTTGTCAGATCCAAAATATTCTACATGTTGAGAGCTTTCCAAATATATAAAAATTATTAAATTTGGAGTTGTGGTTAAAAAGTTGTGAGAGATCTAAGTGACAGGGGTGTTTCTATAAAATTGCCAATTAAATTTAATTAAGGAAATTGTTTTCCACGTGGCAGCTGACTGGGCACTGACGTGGCTGCCACGCGGCGCTGACGTGGATAAGTTAACAGATCTGGGCCGTCGGATCTGGATCTGACGGTCCAGATCAGATCGTACCGCTTCGTCCTCGACTTCTAATCGTGACCGTTAAAAGCAGATCCAAAGGCTCACCGTGGGTGTCCAGGAGGTGGCGGCGCAATCTCGCCGGAGATAGGGGATGACGGCGGTGCGGGCTCCGGCGTGGACGCCCTGGTCGTTGCCGTGCCTCCCTGGATGCGAGGAGGGCAGCTCCGGACGCAGGGCTCCAAGGCGAGGAAGAAGAGCGCGGTGGCGGTATGCCCCGCTTCCTGGAACACTCACGACGGGCGGCCGGAGTTGGAGCCGAAGACGGCGGCGCGGGTGTGGACGAATCCCACACTTCGGTTCGCGCCACGGCTCGGGGAGGTGGCGAAGGGATGCTGCACTACGCCACGGAGGGGGTGGACACGGTCTCGAGGCTTGGGTGTTGGACTCCTCGCCGGAATCGTCAATTTCACGACGGCGGCCCGTACGGACTCCGGCGAGCAGCACTGGCGGCCTGGCGGCGTTATTTTCGTGGGGAGGAGAGGGGAAACGGAGGCGGGGTTGCGGGGTTTATATGGGCATGGAAAGGAGATCAAATCCCGCAAAGATCGCCGCGGATTTGAGCTCGGATCGGTGGAGGATTCGGAGGCGAAAAATTCGGCTGGAGGTTGACGATGATGACGTCAGCGATGACGTCATCCAGTAATTCTTTTTCTGTTTTTATTTGTTTAATTCATATCTTTTGATTTAAATATCCAAATGATGTCAAATTAATTTCTAAAAATTTGTAAAAATAATATCTAGCTGTTAAACCAGTTGTGGGTATGTTTTGAACACTTTTCAAAAATAATAATTTAGAAATATTGATTAAATGTAAAATTGACACTTTATGTTTAATTTAAAACTAGGGTTTAATTAATTTTAATTTTGGCTAAATAAATTATATGAAATACCCATATTCAAATATGTTTGAATTTAAGTTATTTAAACTCATTTTCAATTTCTAAATTCATTTTTGGATTTGGTATAATTATTAATGATATAACACAACTATATGAAAATGGAAAAGGGAAGATATGATGTATTCATTTTTAATTCAAAATAAATGTTGCACCAATATATTTTATATTAAGATAATTCATTTGAACTTCATAACAACTTTGGACAAGACCTTTGTTTTAATTTCATTCTTATTTAGAATATATTAATCATTTCATGCTTTGTAAATAGATGAAATTCATTTAAGCAAATGAAATGTTTATTTGGCTAATTCATTAATTTAAAATCTATGAAGTTTTAAAGTTATACACTATAGGCTTATAATTTCCAAACTATATTTTGAACTTAGTTAAAGGAATGAAACCATTTAGTAATTATATAACCTTTTGAAAAATCTTTGTATTTATAAATAGATATGGCTAAGTGGGTTAATTCAAATACTTATAATGAAACTAATTTATTTAAAATAAAATGATTTGTAGTTTGTAAAATATTTTTCAAATTATATTTTAAGGTTTTTGAAACACACTGGATAATAAAATGTTTAAACTGTGACATTTGAAATATTAACTTCATTTTGAAATCTTTCATGGTTGGTTTCCTTATACATTTAATATTTTATTTTAATAAAAGAAAAGTTTTAAATTTTAGTGATTTTTGAATATTATAAAATGTTGGGATGTTACAGACTACCACCCTTAAAAGGAATCTCGTCCCCGAGATTCGGAGAGGCTAGAAAAGAAAGCAATTGCTTGAATGATTCTGATAACTCGAGATGTTTTGGGAAATGAAATTTCTGACATGAAAACTTGAAAACTTAGCAGTGAATGGTTTTTATGATTAGGAGGATGGAAAGAAAGATAGTTTGAGATCTCTGTGTTTAAGCGACTGGGTTTGAATTATCTAGGTGGCTACCACCCTTAAAAGAAATTTTTGTGGTCAGTCTAGAAACTTTGTGTAATCTCGTTTATTCCTCTGATGTAGAGTGTACAAGTGTTCAAAATACAATGGCATGTGGTGGATACAGAAAGTTTTTAGCACTCACGCTTTCCACTCGGTCCTTGGAGAGGTTTATCCTTCTTCCGCTCTGGGCACTTGTCAGCATAATGTCCTTTGCCTTTACATTTGTAGAAAATTACGTCACTTAAGTTCCTCTTCTTCTTCTTAGATGTTTCCAGGGCTAAAAGTTCTTCCAAATCTTGTTTGCCATATTCTATCTCAATTAAAGAAGTCCAGTCTCGTTTGATGGGACAATTTCGAGCTAGGTGATCTCCTTCACATTTATAGCAACACTTGGAGGTTCTTTTGGATTTCTTCGGAAGTGACCTTACTCTTATTTCATTCTTCACCTTAGTATGACCCACAGTCTCATTTTGATGAAGATTTGGTTCAGTATTCCGACCAGTCCTTTTCTCTTTGCAGCCCCATGAATAATGTCCTAGTTCTCCACAGGTAAAGCATGTTATATGGCTAGTATCTCTTTTGTGTTCCTCCTTATTTTCTTGTACTTCCACATACTTCATGAGATTTTGTTGCATCCCCTTTTTGGCTTGCTGACTGACTTCTTGCACCACGGGGTAGAGTTGATGTTGAGTTGGAACGTGATTTGTTGCTTCGCAAAAACAGCAAGACATCTGACTTGTGGGGCATTCCCTAACTGGATGTTCGGTATGACCATGGGGCCACTCATCAGTGCATTCTTGGGACGAATGTCCTATCTCTCCACAGGTTTTGCATGCCTTTAGTTTGGTCATAAGGTTCTCTTCAAAATCACTATGGTTTTGATCAATCTTAGGCAGTTGCTCATTGATCATCTTCAACAGCTGACTCTGGTTCAATAATAGTAGTCGCATAGTTGCATGCAAATCACTGGTGTTGGTGTTGGGGTGAGACATCTGTTTATTTTAGAAAGCAATGAGTTGAATTATTTGTACTATGGAGGAATCCTAGTTCAAGAAAACAAAACAAGGCAACCAATCTATAACATAATCAATCAACATCTAACAAACATCAAGCAACAAGGTTCACAACAACCAAACAATCTAGTATTGTCATATAGCCAAGTTAATATGATCAATACCCTAACACGATATCGTCATTCTATTTTTGGTGGTGGTCAATTCTATCTCCTTCATGACTGCTTCAATTTCTTGTTCAACTTTCTTGGATATCTTAGAAGTGTAGTCGAAACCTGGTTCTTCAGTGGTCTTCCATGCATGCAGAACTTCATGATTAACCGTAGCTTTTCCATATGAGCCAGCAGAAGCAGACTTCGACTATAAGAACATGGTCATCTAGAAAAAGATAAGAGATTTTCAGAAGGTTGATAGTAGATGAGAATACGAGAAAGACATAGTGGAAAGATTTGTTTTTAGAAAAGTGAAGGAAAATAGATTTTCAATCCTATGGTCAAACCTATTTCTATCCAACCTAGGGTTTCGAACCTACAGGCAACACAGTGCTCTGATACCATCTGTAGCGTACCTGCACTTTAAATAAGGCAGATACCTGTGTATAGTGCAAATCCCTGGATCGATTCATTTGCACACACAGTTACGATGAAATATCACAACAAAGCGTCAACTTTATTACATCGATGATCCAGAATTACAAAATATTCTTTACAAATTGCATAGCATAAAGCTAGCTTTGAAAAATACACAGCGGAAATACAATAGCAGTGAGCCTCTATAACTTTCATGCCGCCACAGGCGAAAACATGTTGGTTGTAGACTCGAAACCTTTAACGAAACCTCACTCGTCATCTGATCAAATCTGCAATAAGAAAAATATTGCAACAACGTGGGTCAGATTCCATTAAAAATGGAGTCTGGCAAGTGACACTATGGTGGACACTTATGGAATAACTCTAAAGCCTATATGAATATTTGGCTGGTGGAGCTCAAGGCTAATTTGCATAAAGCCAATTTTTCCTATCTTTTTGGAAAACACTTTTCTTAAAATCGACGAGTATGGCATGAAAACCATAAATCTCATCTTCCCTTGTTCACCCATCAAGTTTTACTTTTGAAGTTGGAATGGTGGAATCCTCCGTTGACGTCCTTGATCAGCTGCTCAAAATTGTCCGTAACCGGGGACACGGCTAAGTACTTAGTTTTACACTCTGCAGAGGTTGTGCACTTTCACCATTGTACCCATTCAACCCAAAGTATCCTTTACACACCATTTGTGATAAGGAAAGGAGAGAATGAGGCGAGATCTTTCAGAAGCATTTTCCCTCCCACATGGCTTGACCCGTTCCACCTAACATCCCCCTACATCTGCTTGTCAAGCCGGAGAGAGTCCACGCAACATAATTGATCAAGCCAGAGCCCATATGGCAATGGCTGCACTGGAAGCAATCGTCACTCGGAGTTCTTCAGATTCCTCTGTTCCTGGGTGGCCGTTCACAAGTGTACATACTCCAGGAACCATAGAAATGGACCTGAGTAGCCACTCAACATAAACCATCCGACCAATTACCACCCAGGTGTTTCATTCTTAACTTAGTAGAATTTAGATTTTCACAAAACAACATTTGCATAGCATCAATAATTCTACCAAGTATTGCATAGGAACCTAGACACAGGTATAAGGAATTCTACACAGGTTTAGCATAGCAACACATGCATATAAAAATACACTAAGTAATGCATATAAAAATAGGAAGTTTATGAGGTGTGCCACTTGCCTTTGAATGTTGTCGTTGTTCACAACTCTTTTCAACGATACTCGGGACTCTCCGTTCAGTCTAAACAATACAAACAAACAACAATACAACAATCATAAAACAACACAACACTTACAAACAAGTTTCTTAACTTCTAAGGAAAACATGACATGCATGATATGCAAGTTATTTCTAAGGACTAGAGATGCAAACCATGCCATGGAAAATCTTTTAAGTTAATGCAAGGCAATAGGTTGGTCCAAAAATGACTAAGGACTAAGGTCTTTAGTTGGATAAACATATTTTGTTTTATATCTTCTTGAAATAAGCTCTCTAATGGCTTAGCCATGATGTGCAAAATACTTAGAGAAAAATACTAAGTCATTTGTTCAAGATGATCAACAATTATTATCAACTCTTAGTACATTGGACATTCACTATAGTGAGAGAGACAGACACCCGGCCAGCCACTTAAATTGTGGAACAGGTCTCATGTACGTGGACATGTAAGGTTTGTTTCCAGGCCGCTTCATCCCACTATGCTGCTAGGATCCAACAACTTCAAGATGATAACATCATGATCAAAATTTGTTTAAGTCTAAAGACAAGATTAGAAAAGGGGGAAAAGATAGAAAGAGAGATGTGGTTGTCCTCCAGGCTTCATCTCCAGACTTGTAACTTCCTTCTGGATGATGTCTTGATTGAGTTCTGGGTAGTCTTGATAAATCTTCAGACTTGGTGATTCTTGTATCCTCGAGGCTGGTCTTGGATTTACTTAGTCTTCATGAAGTCTCAGAGGAGAAGAAAAGAAAGAGAGAAAGACTTAGAGAATAGAAAGGGAGGTTGGCCTTCTTGAACTTTTTCTCACTTTTCTTCTAAGTGCTTGACATCTTGAGGATGCTTCCAGAGTCTGTTTTCTTCTAAGTCCTTCATGAACTTCTTCTAGGTTTTCTTCTAAGTGTTTCTTCTTCTTGAAGATACTTCTGGAGTCTTGTTTTTGGCTAAGTCCTTCATTGGTCTTCTAGCTCCATGTTGAAAATCCTAAGTGTCTAGTGCATAGCACTTTTCCAAAATACTAAGTTTGAAAATAATCCTAACTTAGAGAAAACTAATGAAGAGGAGTTTTCCTATGAGAATAAAATATGCTATGAATGAAATGAAATTTTAAATCACAAGAAACATCAAAATAACTTTTGTGTTTTCTTTATACATATGCATGAATTTATAAATGCAATTTAATTAATTTCAAATTTTGGGAAATATAATAAAAGGAATAATTATAAGATTAAAGTTTCCTATGACTAAATTTTTATAACCAATTTTTATAATTAGTGTTAATAGACAGAGAGCATTTAATTAGATCTAATGAAATTGGATTTAATCAAAATTAATGTTTCTATTAAAAGTTATTTCAAAATTAGTCAAACTATTCAATCTAAACACACAACTATGAAATCATTCAAAAATTACTCAAAAATATTTTATAGCAGTAGCATTAATTTACAAATACTCTAAAGTTTCTAAAACATATTTATTTGCAATTTTTGGATTTATAGATTTAAAGTTCTTCCAAAAACACTCAAATTCACCATTTGAAATTTGAATATTTTATACTAAGTCAAATTTGAATTTTGTCAGATCCAAAATATTCTACATGTTGAGAGCTTTCCAAATATATAAAAATTATTAAATTTGGAGTTGTGGTTAAAAAGTTGTGAGAGATCTAAGTGACAGGGGTGTTTCTATAAAATTGCCAATTAAATTTAATTAAGGAAATTGTTTTCCACGTGGCAGCTGACTTAGTATATGAAAATGGAAAAGGGAAGATATAATGTATTCATTTTTAATTCAAAATAAATGTTGCACCAATATATTTTATATTAAGATAATTCATTTGAACTTCATAACAACTTTGGACAAGACCTTTGTTTTAATTTTATTCTTATTTAGAATATATTAATCATTTCATGCTTTGTAAATAGATGAAATTCATTTAAGCAAATGAAATGTTTATTTGGCTAATTCATTAATTTAAAATCTATGAAGTTTTAAAGTTATACACTATAGGCTTATAATTTCCAAACTATATTTTGAACTTAGTTAAAGGAATGAAACCATTTAGTAATTATATAACCTTTTGAAAAATCTTTGTATTTATAAATAGATATGGCTAAGTGGGTTAATTCAAATACTTATAATGAAACTAATTTATTTAAAATAAAATGATTTGTAGTTTGTAAAATATTTGTCAAATTATATTTTAAGGTTTTTGAAACACACTGGATAATAAAATGTTTAAACTGTGACATTTGAAATATTAACTTCATTTTGAAATCTTTCATGGTTGGTTTCCTTATACATTTAATATTTTATTTTAATAAAATAAAAGTTTTAAATTTTAGTGATTTTGAATATTATAAAATGTTGGGATGTTACATAGGGACCTGGTTGTTTACGCATCACACCCGTATTAATATTTTCGCTTAATACGGTTATAACATGACACAAAAACGTATTATGAACAAACGGGATATGATAAAGAAATACACTTTATTAATTGCCTCTAGGGCATATCTCCTTCAATAAATAAGTAATGGATGACAACAAGTCATGTAATGTAAGATGGATGTTGCATCGCAATATATCTCGGAACAGCTATGGAAATGCTGTAGTAGGTAGGTATGGTGGCTGTTTTTAGGAAGATGTTTGGCTTATGTGTAGAAGAACAAGATGAAGATCTCACACGAGTTTGGATGTACCCGCGAAAAATGCACCAACTCCCAATGTGAGAAAGGGCAAAGCAAAGTACCGAAGAGGCTAGCAATATGGTGCTGGAAGTGCCATGAAAACCGCAGTTTTAGAACTCACAAGTAAAAAGATTCCAAATATGAATATGATCATACAAGGCATAATGAAAATTACTCCTAGGGGTGGTGTGGAAAATGAACAAGTTCACTGTTGGGGTAACCCTAAACCCTACCGTAGCGCATAACATAAAGCCATTACGGTTGTCTTAGGCAAAAAGAAGTCATATACCATTATGCAATCAACTGGAAATTTAAGTATGGCACAGTTTTCAAGTTTCTCTAGACCAACCATTTAATCATTCCACTTTACTAGACCATCATGTTCACCATTAAGAAAATTAATATCTCAAAACAATATCAATGATTCAAGTGACACAATTTAATGATCTACAAGATTAATGTATCATTTAATTATACCATCTACCATGTTTAGCATTTTCTGTTCTCAACCAAATACCAATCAACTTATTTAAAAGATAAACTCTCAAAGTAATTAAACAATGAGATATGAGAGTATAACATAACAAAGCTAACAACTCTTACAAGAGATGCATGAAAAAAAAGAGCTAGAGAGGAAATGATAACAAAAGACGAATACTCAACGAATATAACTAAAGTATACGAGTATTCATATGAAAAAGCGGAGTGTGTCTCTCTCCCACACAAAAGAATGCTAGGATCCATATTTATTCAGAGAATGAAAATAACAAAAATAAAAACAAAAACAAACAGACGCTTCAAGATAAGCACATAAGATGTGACGGAATTAAAATATAGTTTCACTAGAAAAGAAGGGGGGTGCCTTGGGCATCCCCAAGATTTGACGCTTGATTCTTCTTGAATTATATTGGGGTGAACCGGGGCATCCCCAAGCTTTGGCTTTACTATCCTCTTGATCACATTGCATAATCCTCTTCTCTTGATCGTTGAAAACTTCCTCCACACCAAACTTAGAGTAACTTCATTAGAAGGTTAGTGCACAAAAAATTATGATATTCTGTAGGAAAATAATTGCTACCATTGCTACTGGACATTAGCTACAGCCACTGATACTTAAAAGGATAAAAAGATCCAATCAAAATAGCAAAAGAGGCATTACAAAAGAAAATGGCAGAATCTGTCAAAAACATAACAGTCCGTAAAGATAAAGATATTCGAGGCACTTAACTTGCTCAGATCAGAAAACTCAAAACTAATGAAAGTTGATTATACATCTGAGGATTATTCACAAAAATGATCAGATTTTTCTGACGTTTCAGTGATTTTATATAATTTTTACGGTGGACAGAAGAAATCTGTTCAGCACAGGAATTAAATTTTAACATAAACTTTCGAATAGAGGCTTAACTTGACACAACATTGCAATAAAAATAAGATACAAAGGAATTGCTACAGAGGTAGGAATGTTCCTTGACACAAGCAAAACAAATTAAAATAACAGGAAATAAAAGTGGGTTGTCTCCCATAAGCGCTTTTGTTTAACGCCTTTGAGCTAGGCACAAAGTGAAACTCAATTATTATCAAAGAGATGAAGTATCAACACCATAATTTGAATGAACAATAGAATCAAAAGGTAGATTTATTATTTTCTTAGGGAAGTGTTCCATTCCTTTCTTGAGTGGGAATTGGTACTTGATGGTACCTTCTTTCATATCAATAATTGCACCCATAGTTCTTAGAAAGGGTCTTCCCAGCACAATTTGACAAGATGGATTGCATTCAATGTCCAAGATAATAAAATAAACGGGGACCAAGTTATTTTTAACCGTAATAAGGATATCATTGATCCTCCCCAAGGGTTTCTTCAAAGCATTATTGGGAAGAAAAACATCCAAATAACAATGTTCCAATGGTGGCAAATCAAACATATCATAAAGCTTTTTAGTCATAACAGAAATACTTGCACCAAGGTCACACAAAGCATTGCAATCAAATTTATCTACTTTCATCTTAATGATGGGCTTCCAACCATCTTCTAACTTCCTAGTGATAGAAGCTTCAAGTATTAATTTATCTTCCCTAGCTTTTATGAGAGCATTTGTAATATGAGCAGTAAAAGCCAAATTAAGAGAGCTAGCATTAGGACTTGTGGCCAATTTTTGTAAGAACTTAATAACTTCAGAGATATTACTATTATAAAAATAAAAATTATTATCATCAAAGCAAACCGAACCACTTTCTCTCATGTTCTTAAAAATTTCAGCACTTTTATCAACTCTAGTTTCAGCAGTTTTGAGCAATTTTAAATTTTTGGGTGAAGTAGAGGAGACATTTACAACACCAACTATGTTACTATGGACAGTAGGAGGCTTACTAACATGTGAAACACCATTATTTTCATAGGTAGTAATAGTAAAAACTTTAACAATATTAGCCTCTTTCTCTAATTATCTCTCTCTTTCCCATCTAGCGCGTAATTGAGCCATTAATCTAACATTTTCATGAATTTGAATTTGGATGGAATTGATTTTAGCAAATGGATTATTCTCTTTAGTTTCAGTAGGCATGATTTTAGATTTTAAAATATCAACATCAAGGACAAGATTATCAACTTTAGACGCAATAATATCAATTTTACCAAGCTTTTTATCAATAGTTTTATTAAACAAAGTTTGTGTAGTGATAAAATCTTTTAGCATGGTTTCAAGTTCAGAGGTGGTAGTCCTTTTGTTGTTATAAGAATTACCATAAGAGTTTCCATTATTAGGAGGATAGGGCTTATAGTTGTTGTTACCATAGTTGTTCCTATAGGCATTGTTGTTAAAATTGTTGCTTTTAATAAAGTTTACATCAACATGCTCTTCTTGTGCAACTAAAGAAGCTAAAGTAACATTATTGGGATCAATATGGGATTTACCACTAGCAAGCATACACATAATCATACCAATCTTTTCACTCGAAGAGGAGGTTTCTTCAACAGAATTTACCTTCTTACCTTGAGGTGTCCTCTCCGTATGCCATTCAGAATAATTCACCATCATATCATCCAAGAGTTTTGTTGCAGCCCCCAAAGTGATGGATATAAAGGTACCTCCTGCAGCTGAATCCAATAAGTTTCTTGAAGAAAAATTCAGTCTTGCATAAATGGTTTGGATGATCATCCAAGCAGTCAGTCCATGGGTTGGGCAATTCTTTATCATAGATTTCATTCCTTCCCAAGCTTGAGCAACATGTTTATTATCAAGTTGTTTAAAATTCATGATGCCACTTCTTAGAGAAATAATCTTAGCAGGAGGATAGTATATTCCAATGAAAACATCTTTGCATTTAATGCATGAATCAATACTATTTCTAGGCAATGAAAACAACCATTCTTTTGCTCTTCCTCTCAAAGAGAAAGGAAATAATTTCAGTTTTATAATATCACCATCTATATCTTTATATTTTTTCATTTCACATAATTCAACAAATTTATTTAGATGGGCAGCAACATCATCAGAATTAACACTAGAAAATTGCTCTCTCATAACAAAATTCAATAAAGCAGGTTTAATTTCAAAAAAACTCAGCTTTAGATGCAGGTGGAGCAATATGTGTGCATATAAAATCATTATTGTTGGTGCTTGTAAAGTCACACAACTTAGTATTTTTAGCGGAACTCATTTTAGCAGATTACTTAACAAACCAAAATAACAAAAGCAACAAAACTGAAAATAATTAACAAAACCAAAATAAGAAAAGTAACGCAAGTAACTATTTTTTTGGTATTTTTTATATTAATTAAACAAGACAGTAATAAAAATAAACTAAGCAGGACAATAACAATATAAAAAGATTGGAAGTGCGAAAACTCCCCTCGTGAAGAATCTTTATCTCCCCGTTAACGGCGCTAGAAAAATGCTTGATGCACACGGTGGGTGTGTTGTTGGCATACCCCAAGAGGAAGGTATGAAGTAGTGCAGCAGCAAGTTTCACTCAGCATGAAACCAAGGTTATCGAACTAGTAGGAGATGAACGTTCCCCCCAGGTTGTTGGTGGCGCCATTTACGATCACCAACGTGAAGCCTGCACACAAACAATCAAGATAATTTGCCCCAACTTAACAATGAGGTTGTCAATCACACCGGCTTGCTGTAACAAAGGATTAAACGTATGTGTGGAAGAAAGAGTAATGTTTGCATAAAGTAACAGGTTTGCAGTTGTGGTTTTATCGGATTATTGAGAAGGACCGGGGTCCACAGTTCACTAGTGGTGTCTCTCCATAATAATAATAACATTCATCCATGCGTGGTAAAAAATTACAGCTAGGCAATTGACAGAATAATGATGAGCAACCCAATGCATATACTAATGATATGGTGTCTAGTGTGAGATTCATTCGGGCATTACAACAATATACATAGACCGTTCCAACCGCATCTATGACTAATAATCCACCTTCCGGTTAGCGTCTGCACCCCTTTCAGTATTAAGTTGCATGCAACATATTATCGCCTTAAGCACTGTGTGTAAAGTAAGTAACATCATCCTTAGACAAAGTACTATTGTTTTATCCCTAGTAGCAATAGTACATCTACAACCTTAGAGCTTTATGTCACTGCCCCAGATTAAGTAGAGACATGAACCTACTATCGAGCATAAATACCCCCTCTTGGAGTTACAAGCATATACTTGGCTAGAGCATACACAAGTAACGGAGAGCATGCAAGATCATTAAATAACACACACATGATATATTACGAAGCAATAACTTTAGTACTCAATATTCATCAGATCCCAGCAAACACAACATGGAGAATTACATAAAAATGATCTTGATCATGATAGGCAGCTCACAAGATCTAAACATGATAGCACAAGAGGAGAAGACAACCATCTAGCTACTGCTATGGACCCGTAGTCCAAGGTAGACTACTCACGCATCAGTCGGGAGGCGGTCATGGCAACGTAGAGGCCTCCGGGGGCGATTCCCCCTCCCGGCAGGGTGCCGGCGAGCAGTTCTGATCTCTCCCGCAGTGGTGGCGGCGACGGAGGCGGCTCGGGACCCGTGGAGGCAAAAGTGATGAACCCTTTGGAGTTTTTAGGTCACGGGGGCTTTTATGGGCGAAAGACCTAGGTTGGTGGGTGCCCGAGGGCGCCACACCACCTCCCGGCGCGGCCAGCATGGGGCCCGCGCCACGAGGCGGTGTGGGCCCCTCGGGGTCCGCCTTCGTCTCGTCTTTGGTTCTTCTGGTCGCAAATATTCCAAAAATAAATACTGGTTGATTCGTATCCAATTTTGCGGATATTTCCTTAAGAGCTTTTCTGAAACCAAAAACAGCAGAAAACAAGGAACTGACACTGTGGCATCTTTTTAGGTTAGTCCCAGAAAATGCATAAAACTATATAAAATGCATATAAAACATGTAATAACATGATATAACATAGCATGGAACACAAGAAATTATGAATACGTTGGAGACGTGTCAAACCGCATCCGATCTGGAAGGTAATTGCTGGCGGTGGGGATTGGGGAAATCTTCGGCCCCGGGAAGCTGCAAAATCAGTAGAGGTGAGGGATGCAAACTCTTTGGGCGCGCTCTATTGCGGGCACTGCGCGTTCGGGAGGGAGAGTTACCGCGAGGTTAATCCGGTCCCTTAGCGCGGCGCGGCGGCGGGCGGCCACGGGACGAGGAGGGGTCGGAGGCACTTGAGCCGTGGAGCGTGCGAGGAAGCTAGGTCGACCAACCGCTCCCGCTGGCGCCATTGGGGGCAGCCTGCTCCAGGACCTTGGTGGAGGTGTTGAGCAGCTCCGACCAGCCGCCCATCTCCGTGTCCCTTCCGCCGGAGATGGAGGCTTTTGTGGGGTGTGTTTCTCCGGTATGCGCGGGGTGGAGGTGGAGGGCTCGTGGAGCAGGGAGACGGGGCGTCTGGCCGGCAGTGAGAGGAAGATAGGGGTGCGCGACCAAGGAGGCGGCGGCGGAGTGATTCAGAGAAGAGAGAGAAAGGGGATCGGGGAAAAGCTAGAGGAGGAAGAAAAATAAAAGGATCCAATGAGAGGAAGGGAGTTTTCGTGTCAACGCCTTCCACACCTTGCTGGCGAACAAACCCGACAGCGCTAAGTGGTGATAACGCCGCGGTAGCACCGCTGCCGCACATGTTAACTGGTTCGCTAATGGTAAAATATTTATTGTTGGCGAATAGGATATGTGTTCGCCAGCGGTGTGTTTCGGTCTCAGCCCCGCCAAGCATAGAGCTATCGCTGGCGAACAATTTATTATGTCCGCTACTGCTGGCTGTGGTGGCTATGTGTTCGCCAGCGCTATAATTGCTGGTGCATAATTTTAGTTGTTATACTATTATGGTGGCTATAAGCCTTTTCCTACTAGTGCTAACTTTAGTACTTTACATATCTGTTGTACCACATTGTCCTAACACATCGGTCTTATCTAAGAAAACATTTAAAATGCTAACATCGGGGTACAAACCATGATCAAAATTTCTAGATGAGCTATTTTGATATATATTCTCCCACCCAATGTAAAAAGTGGAATTAAGCGTATCATACACAAGATGTGGAAAAAACGTCGCACTTCTAGTTTCAAAATCAGGATCACATACATTAACCTTGTATGATCATACAACATAATGTTCACATAATAATAATTATATTTTTCATATCAGAATACAAATAAATCTAGTGTCCGAATTAACTATACTCATTTGTTAAAGAATAGTAGGTGAAGGTTTAAGTGTTAATATGGTCCCAATTTGGATAATTACGCTTCTTATTTTATGTTCGGTAGAATCCGATTTTATATTGCAAAAATGACATGTTTATTTATAGCATTAGTTTTGTCGGTACCAATCTAAATATATTCTTATAAACATGTATACCAGTAGTCAAGTTTAGTTAGAAAAGTCTGATTGTACGCTTTCTAAAAATTCGTGGGTATATGTGTTATAAAGGTATCATAAATAATAATACACACATATACCTAGAAGGGTGATATAAATTTGGTTTTGTAATGAGGAAAAAGACTTATCACTTTTATTAATTAAAGAGAAGAGAGTTCATCAGTGTATTAACTAACGAAAAACGGTCAAAAACCAATACAGACACTCTAGCCAATTTTATATAATAAATTAAACGGTGAGCTAAGGGTGTGTTCACTTCTGGAACGGGGTGGAATGGAATGGAACGGTTCCGCACTTAGAACTCATTCTTGTGTTCGGTTGTAGAATGTAATGGAATGGAGTGGTTCATCAGAATGGAATATTCCCCCTAGATTCGGAATTGAGTGGTTCCTCCGATTCGGCCGGACGAGGTGGAACAGCCGGCTAATCATCCAGCTTAGAATTAAGTTTAGAAATAATTAATCAAACTTAGCAATAATTAACCAAGATTAGGAATAATTAATCATGATTAGAAATAATTAATCAAGTTTAGAAATAATTAATCAAATTTTGTAATGATTCCATTCTCATCCATTCCATTCCATTCTCATCCAATTTCAAAACTAAACACGGGATGGAACCGTCCCGTGATATATATTTTTTATCCGAACTGAACACAAGAATAGAATGGTTACGCTCTGATGGAATGGAACCATTCCATTCCACTTGGTTTCAAAAGTGAGCACACCCTAAAAGCGAGTGAAATCTTTAGGAAAGAGCATTGCTTTGACAAATCACAATATATTTGAGAAGTTGGAAAAGTACTGGCATTCTTGTCAAAGCGAAAAAGGAAAGGAAAGGAAAAAGAAGAGTATTATAACCAAAGCCGCGTCCAAAGAAACGCTGAACAGAAAATATTCAGGAAGCTGCACGGCTGTAAGGTCGAAGAGAAGAGCTGGCTACTCAGCTTGCTTTTCGAAGCTCCTTTGTTGTTCTTTGAAGGGTACTTTTCTAAGAGTAGTACTATTCAAAAAAACTGGTAAAAAAACTATGTGATTCGCATACATTTTATGCTCCAAGCTACCAGTCGTGCCGTAAGTTCAAATACCGGGGCCCCTTATTTTCCTCCTCGTCGCTCCCGTGAGCCGCGACGGGGGAAACCCTAGCTCCTCTCCCTCTAGCCTCCCTCTCGTCCTCCATTCCTCCTCGCCGCCGCCGGACGGCGTCTCCGGCCGTAGGTCGAGCGCGGGCGGCGGCGGGGCATCCTCTGCTCCCTCGCGCGAGTCCTTGGTGCGGGCCGAGGAGTCGTCTTGGGCGTCGGGCTGCTCGAAGGGCCAGATGGTGCGGCCGCTCCGCCGGCTGTGTGGCGGCTTCGCGGCGGTGGTGGGGTGCGCTGGTGGCGGCGGCCGTCCGGGGCGATGCTCCAGGGCGGTGGTGGTCAGGGGCGACGCGGCAGGGGCCAGGCAGGCAAGGGCAGGCACGGGGACGGCAAGATCTACCGGCGGTGCTGGGGAAGTCCAGGTCGACGCAGTACTCGGAGGCAGCAGGCGGTGATGGTCATGGTCGGCGGGGCCTCGGCCCAGATCCAGGCCCGTTTGGGCCCAATCTGGGTGCTGTGGGCCCTGTTGACCTAGGTTTCAGGGGTTCCAGGAACCCATCCCCTGGCCTGCTCGATCTGGGCCATGGGTCCAGATCCGGCGATTGCCTGGCAGAGCCAGGTGGGCTCTGTGGTTGGGATGTGCGGGCATGTCCTACCCTGCTGTCGGAGAACTGCTCGCTCACCTTGACCTCTCCCGTCTGTGCTAGTAGGCCTACTGTACCTGCGTGGTGCACTGCTGCCTTTGGTCGGTGGTGGTGGATGGTGCGCGGCTGCGGCTGGGACCGCGACCCTTCGGGCGTCCTCCCACTGTAGCCTCTTAATCGATCCGGGTCGAGCGTGCTTATCTCTGTGGTCGGCGGCGTGCTCACGCGGCGAGTGATGATGGCGTGATGGAGACTATGCGGCGGCGGCCTACGGGCTGCAGCATGGTGGTGGGATTAGTTCGGGCCAGGTGGGTCTGGGCTGATCCAGCTACCGTGTCCGGTCGGCTCCGGTGGAGGGAGGTCCCTCCAGTGGGCTAAGGCGCGCTAGGTTTCCCTCTCAGATTCGTCGTTCCTGCGGTGTGTTTGTCCCTGTCCTAGGGTGTACTGCGCGGTTGCCGGGGCGGCGGCCTCGGGTGGCGGGTCACATGGGTTGCTCTCCGGCAAGCACCATGGCGACGGTGGTGGCTGCATCGTTTGGTTGTGTGGACAGCGAAGGGGGCAGCGGTGGGTGGCTCGGGCGCGTTGGTGGTGCCTGGATCTGGAGTGCCTTCGCGTGTGTCATGCGACCACTCTTTGTGTCAGGAGGGAGTGACCGAGCGAAGGCTCTGTGCTTTGGCACTGACGACGGCGACGTCCGCGGGTGCCGCTCTCCTCGTGAGGACGTCGTCTGGGTGATCTCCCTCATGGCAGGGTTCCGGGTGAAAACCCAAATCCTTTTGGACTCGGCGGCGGTGACGCTTTGCGTCGTTACCTTCTTGGGGGCGTTGTCGTGGAGCTTAGGGGAGTTAGGGTGCAGCGTGGAGAGGGTGTGCTTGTCCGGCTGCATAGTCGTGGTTCGCTGTGACTGTGTAGCTCGGTTTCTTAGGGTCTTCTTTGTAAGAGGGCTACCTCACTACTTTGTATCGTTCGGTCGGTTCTTGGGCGTTGTGCTGTCTGGTCCAGCAGCGGTCTCAAACGGTTTGGCTTTATTTATAAAGCGGGGCGAAAGCCTGATTCGTGGTAAGTTCAAATACCAAACGGGCAAAAGGAGTAAAAAGAACAGTTCCTCGTAGACGTACAGAGCAAAATCGGGACGAAATCTGCATGCCATCCCGAAAAGTCGAGCGCAAAATCTGCATGTTTAGCTAGCAGGCTCCTTCATAATTGGCAGCCTCCCCGTTAAGAAAGATGTATGAATACGAAATGGGTCGACCTGGCCTGTTGCTCTGTTCAGTCCGAACTATCCGAGCTTATTTTACGAATAGACACCGACGAGGCTAGGAACATCTGTTAGCAAGCTAGTCTGAATAAACAGCATCGACCCCTGCTGCTAGAACAGCTTTGATCAACGAGGGCGATCTAAAGTCTGAAGTTTGAATATTCGTAACGCGGCAGGACGCTTATGCAAGGCTGTAAAAAAGCGAAAGCAACATGAGGCATCTCCGCCTGGAAGGAAGTTCTCTGACTAATGACACCTTTGCATGCCGCAAGTGTGTGAACGAGCTGGTTCGATAGTTGAAATCTGAGTATCTGAGCATTTGATATATATGAACCCTTAAACATGTTATTTTGTTCTATAAAGATCATACTAATAAGGATAACTTCTGTGGGAGCGAAGGGAGGTGTGTCGCCGGGATAACTGGAACACTTGTAAATCCGCACAATTGTTATATATACCTCTTCTAAGCAAACTTCACGAGATAAGTCAAATAGTTCTAAATCTTCATCGTTTGTAAACCTCTCATTAAATAGTGAAATTTCGCTAGCTAATGCCCTTGGTTTTCTACCCTTTTCCTTGGAGGGTGTTTTTCTCGTTAAATCTCGTGCCCCCTTGGTCAATCTTATTTTTGTTCGTCGATTGTTTTCTTGCTTGTGATGTATAACCCAAGTAGAGAAAATAAGCTCTTGAAATTTTTTGAAAGAGAGAAATGCTCGTGTCTTCCATAAATCTATTCTCTACAAAGGTGATGGTAGTAAGCAATATCAAAGAGGATGCTCGGATATGGTCCTTTGCGCGGCAAGAGTATACTTTTATAGTTAGGGTCGGGCTTTGCCTTGGCTTTTGACTTGTAACACATCTTAAAACTTCTTCTTAATCAATGAAAAATGGTAAATCTCTTGTCTTGTTAAAAAACGACGAAAATCAGGGAGAGTATCGATCGTGGGAGGAATTCAGTCCGGGTAGTAGTTCATTTCCCTTTACTTACTTGGTCTTTCTTTATGTAGACCTTTTTTTACCGAACAGTAGGATGGCTTCTACCTTCTAGTTTCTTTTTTTAAGACGCGCGACGCAAAATATTTGCCTTCCCTGTCAATATAGGAGGAGCAAACTTCAAACTTCTAGTTTCAGTTTCTGCATTGAGCCATTGACTGATGTCTACAACTATATATTTTATTATTCAACGATGTTGAGCAAACCCAAGCATCCATTCCCAACAAGCAACAAATCGCTTACAAACGATAAAACAAGCCAGGCCATCCAAAAAAGCTCCTATCTCCACAAACTTTTTACATGCTCTTTTTTGACTCTGCTAATAAGGAATTAAGGCTCTTTGAGCCACCGTTATTCAAAGTTCAACTCTTTCTTTTCACTTTCAAAGTATCGGAGCATTCAGTAAATATTGTGGTCAAACTTTCAAACACACATCTTCTGAATAGTTTGACAATGATGGGCTGACGGAAGCCCGAATTAGGTGTGCTGACGTTCGACCCCCTACGTAGTTGCACTACTGACCATTACCATATGATACAGTAACTTGATAAAGAAAACATACACTTGAATTTCATGAAATTATATAAATAACGGTTAAGTGATGTAAGAGACGCGCTTCTCGTCTATATAAACCACAACACTCAAAGCTCGGAAAGCACAGCAAACCACAACGCGTATGTCTACCACACCGGCGCCCTTGCCATCAAAAGAAGAACAGCCCTGCGCCGTCTTTTTACAGATAGGAACGGACTGCCAGAGAATAAGGAGGTCGAGCCAGCAGCATAGCAAAGCAAGAACCTTGAAAGCCACCATCCGTGCCAAGGCGACGTCGCGGAAGCCGGAGGTCTGTGAGAGGTGGTAGAGAAAATGGAGTTAGTAGGAGCAAGACGGCCTCTCCTCTGCTGCCTCTTCCTACTCCTGTCGGCGCTAGCCGTCGCTCAGGCGAAGACGGTGCACGAGAAATGGGACATCAGCTACCAGTTCGCCTACCCAGACTGTGTCCGCAAGCTGGCCGTCACCATAAACGGCCACACGCCAGGTCCCACCATCCGCGCCGTCCAGGGCGACACCGTGGTGGTCACCGTCAAGAACTCGCTACTGACGGAGAACGTCGCCATCCACTGGCACGGCATCCGGCAGATCGGCACGCCGTGGGCGGACGGCACCGAGGGCGTCACGCAGTGCCCGATCCTCCCCGGCGACACCTTCGAGTACGCCTTCGTCGTGGACAGGCCCGGCACCTACATGTACCACGCCCACTACGGCATGCAGCGTTCGGCGGGGCTCAACGGCATGATCGTCGTGTCCCTGCCGCCGCGAGCCGGCGCCGACGTAGCGGAGCCGTTCTCGTATGACGGCGAGCACGAGGTGCTCCTGAACGACTGGTGGCACAAGAGCACCTACGAGCAGGCCGCGGGGCTCGCCGCCGTGCCGTTCGTCTGGGTCGGCGAGCCGCAGTCGCTGCTCATCAATGGGCATGGCAGGTTCGTCAACTGCTCGGCGCTGGGGGCGTCATGCAACACGACGCACCCGGAGTGCTCCACGCCGGTGTTCGCCGTGGTGCCCGGTAGGACGTACCGGTTCAGGATCGGCAGCATGACTTCACTCTCCGCTCTCAACTTCGAAATTGAGGTAATTATTTCGAAAATTTCTTTTGGCTCCCGCCTCCAGTGATCCCTTAATTTAAAATGAATATGTGTAAGTATTAAAAATCTATAAAAACGTTAAATGTAGTAAATGGTATATCCAGGAACATTCAAAATCTCAACGGTAACTCATTTAACTCAAGGCGACACAAAAAATAACAAATTTTATGAATTTGGTGGTTCTAAAAATGTTCACTGTTCGCTATGCTTGGAATCTTACGTTTTTATTTCTTTGTAGCCCAGAATACAAAATATTTTAAAGTGAGATTTTTGCACTTGGTAGGATACATAGTTGACGACACATCGCAATTTTTCCATAATTTTTTGGTACTTGTAATTACGAGTTTCATTTTTTTTTAAATCATAGAAGCACAGGACTTTGGAGCCAAAAATCCCTAGTCTCGTGTCTTCGCCAACTGTATTAATTCAAGGTTTCTTTAGCTACAAAGTTGATCATTATTTTGATTGACTTTTTTTTGAGATACACAGTACAGACGTAGATAAACACGCACGTACATGCACCCTTATGACCACACACACAAATCCTACCCCTATGAGCACCTCCGAGAGACTGGTCCGGCATATCTTGAGATTGACGAAATCACCACGGGCGCCCCGTTGTTGACGGACACGTCACCTACCACCGA
The DNA here is from genome assembly GCA_026929855.1 of Poa annua. Lineage (NCBI taxonomy): Eukaryota > Viridiplantae > Streptophyta > Magnoliopsida > Poales > Poaceae > Poa > Poa annua. Next base: position 71,464,102 of record CM049432.1, on the reverse strand, counting down.
AAGCATAGCGCCGGTTAAATTCTGAAAAATTTAGAAAAATGCGAGCACCCATGTCAAGTCTGGGACTTGAACCTACATGGGCAGGTTCCACCACAAGAAACCAAACCAGTTGAGATAGGCTCATTTCGCATTATTTTGATTGGCTTGAGTCCTCATATATGGAGCTCACCAGCTATAGCTGTCAGTAAACTCGGTGTGAATGAAGAAAACCAAAACGTAGCCGGCAAAAGCGAATATGTGGGTGGATGCATGTGCGCAGCCGGCGTTGATCTCGGACAAGATCAAGGTCATATCTTCACATTGCCTCCGAAGAAAATTCGATGCCCCGCATGCATGTTCTTGTCCGGCTACGTACGGCTGCTAGTATTAGTGATATAGATACCATGTTACTTAACCGGTAATCCCGCCCGGCCGGCTGCATCCAACATGATAGGGTTTTGAATTTGGAGGGAACGTCCGTATGACCCGCGCGGCCGGCCGTTACACGCGATTGTAGCATATACAAATCAGTCATCTTGGGAGCTAGCAGCATGCACCACATTAAGAAGTGCAAGTGAACACCATAAGCAAATGGACATAATATGAACCTTAATTATCGGGACACACTAGCTTGCGGTAGTTATTATTTCTCTATCCTTCTCTATATTCAAATGGGTGGTCAGTAACATACAAAGCGTATAGCCAACTAGCGGGCGAGGCAGATATGTACAAGGCTCCATAACAGGGGCGACGCCAGGGGTATGCCCCTGTATTCCTAGGAATACCCAAGATTTGGACGGAAGAAAAAATATGTATATATCAGCCCAGCCTACGGAGAGGCAGAAACCCAAAAACAGCCCAGCTCGCCTCTCTCGCTCGCATCCTACGCAGCAGGCAGGTCACGCACGGAGTCGCGCATCGCACGCACGGTTGCACACAGACCCCCTCTGCTCTTTCCCCAAATCCCCTTCCATTCTCTCGACCTAGAACTGCGACCACGGACCGTCGCCGGCCGATGCAGCCCGGAGCAGGCGACGGACCCGCGACCGCGGCGCCCCGTCCCCGCCCCCCCCCCCCCCCCCCCCCCCCGCCCGCCTTCGTCCCTCCTCCTCGCCGGCGCTCGCCTGCCGGTGGCGGCGCCAGGAATTGGTGGCTGAGGGCCCGCCCTTGAATCTCCGAGGCCCGGCTTCCTGAGGGCTGAGGCCCCCTCTGAAGCAACAATGTCTTCCGCCGCGGCGTGCGGCCAGGTACCAGACCAGCCTTCTTGATTTCCCGTGCTTGCCACCATCTAAATTCCTAAATGAAAATTTTCAATTTCCTATAACTCCTCTTGTTTTCTTGTAATGTTGATTGTAGATAAAGAAAAATTTCCCCTTGATTTCCGTACTGGTTGATTCATATATTGATTTGGAGCAAAAAAAAAATTTGGGTGAATACCCAGACTCCAATTCCTGGCGCCGCTACTGCTCCATAACCATAAGACTACAAGAGAGAGGCGTCGCTTCCGATTAACACCTTTCACCTAATACCGAAGAATGCTTAGGAAACATTGACCTGTATGGCTGTATATATATCCGAGTCAAGACTATATATCTTCCATCTACTACTACTGCACTAGAATACACTAGCTAGTGGCCAACTTCATGATCAATACTCGTCGCAGTATATAACAGTATCATGTTAATTAATGCAGTAGACTGCATGTATGTAAAAGTTTTGGTGTAGCAAGCTAAGGGTTTACGGATCGCGAAATTTATAAAGGCCGGTTGATTAACTAGAGCGTGTACAACGTATCCGGATATAGTTAGCTAGCTAGCTAGTGCCTATAGTAAACTGGATTGGAGCTGCTGATCAAGGTATCGTGTGCCGGAAATATGCAACGGCGCCTAGTTGATATACAGTCTCTAGTTAATTTATGCCGGCGATGTCACATGTACGCTAAATAACCGGGAGAAGCAACATGAGCTATCTCTTACTCGTCAGTGGATGAAAGAGTGCACGTATAGCGCGCAGGATTAGTTTAACAAGGTTATCCCAACATGATCTCTTGATTAGCGTGAGGAAGATGCGCTTTTGATTAGTCTACTTGTAAGTTGTGACGTACACTTGCCTGCTTACGCTTCCTATATGGCCGATGTCATGTGGTGCTTATCTCTAGTCCTAAGCGATATACACACACAAGGAGTGGTTTGAAAAAAATCTCCATGCGAAGCGTAAAATCTATGGCTTAAGGGCATGTATAATGCAAGGTGTTTATAGAGGCAGCGGCGGATCCAGGGAGGGGCGAGCGGTGGCCTGGCCCCTGCCATGGTCTGGCCACCCTCATCAGGTTTTAGCGGGGACTAGTAGTGCGCCTAGTAGCTTTCGTTAATCTCCAGTACTAAGTATGCGGCCATTAGCACGTATCCATCATCTAGTATTACTCTATGAGGCCAACATCTGAATAAACTAGCTAGTCAAGCCTATCAATTCCTCTACCCCTCGAGATGGCCAGCCCAGCAATACCTCTACCCCATGATGGCAGCCAGAGCCCACAAGGAGAGATCGGTTCAGCTCTAGTACATAATTGTTGTATGTTGCAGTACACCCGACAGTATATGGCATACCAGCATGCAGCCGCCGCCAGGATTCACTAAAATCATCATCGACTGGCGATGCTAATCTCCATGGTAGTGTGATTGCCGCTTGCGACGACGCCTTGATTATTTGAGCCTTAAGCTCGGCGGCGTGGCCATATACGAGATTGCAAGTCATAATCGCCCGACCTAGGTATGTTATTGTAAAATCTACTATAGTGTTTAGCTTTTCTGTTTGATTGATTATGAAATACATACAAGTTAATTAGTTTTGTGTACATCGATTCAAAGCCACACACTAATCGGTAGGAACTTTTAGCCTAGTTGTAAATTAATAAACCAACAATTGCATAGTGCAAAAATGAAGATTGATGGGAGAATGCTATACTCCCTCCCATTTTTATTGTCGTACAAAACATGTTACGATAGTACAAATTTTTTTACAGCTCCCGACACTCTTTTTGGATCAGAGTTTTTTTTTTGAAATGCTATGCCTCAAGAAAAAAAAGGAAATAATTAAGCACTAGTTACTACTGTAAATGTAAATCTTTTTGGTTTGGTCGCATACTCCGATAAAAAATGTTATGAGTGCTAAATTCATGATAGCTAAAATTAAAGCATAAAATGATACACTATTGTGTTATCGTACATACTAATTTACTTGTGCGGTTATTGTCGGTCTCGCCCCCCTTTACTCAAATCCTGGATCCGCCCCTGTATAGAGGTGCTTAGCCAAATAAATCGGTTCTTGATTAAGTGTTGGTACTTATTTACACTAGAGGAATGCTTAACTAGGCACCTCTCCTATAGCAATAAGCATTGGTGCTTAAAAAATGTTTAGTATATTCTTGTAATCACCTTGCATTGTATATAGCCTAAGATAACAGAATAGAGGCTGTGTTACACTGCCTAGAAGGCGAAATTAAAGAGAACAAAAGAAGAATAGAAACTACTTAACCAGCTAAATATACCATCCAGGAATTTAACAGTCACTAGTTGACGATGACTTGAGAGAGCGGAAAGATGAAGGTGACTAGTATGTGGTGGTACATACTTGACCTGTTCCATGATCAAGACTAAGGCACGACTTCAGGGGTCAACTTTAGCTGGTTTGGGATCCGTATTTAGTAGTACCATGTAGCAGTTGAGAAATTGCTGACTTGCTGCTGCAAGTTTCTAGAAACGCAGTCAACGTCTCCCTAACCCTTTTCTTTCGATAAAATGCATCAAGATGCCCGACTTTAAATTAATAGAACAGCATGAATAGTTCGCAGAAGCATGAACACTTATGTTAGGGAACACCCGCTTAGAGCATCTTTAACAGTAACCTCAAATTGGGAAGCTCAAAATAAATTTACAGTTCGCTGTTTTTGCCAAATCTCATCGCAACTGCTCGCGCATGATAGCAGAAACCTCAAACGTATCTCCAAAATGGCTAATTTGGTCGCGAACAAACTCGATTCTTCGTCAGTTCACTCCACGGAGGAGTTCATCACCAATTCACATAATGTACATATAATCCAAAAGTATATTCTACTCCTACCTCGTCGCCGCTCTACCGTAATGCCAAAACTTGGCTCACCGGAGCCTGAGGTGCGGCGGCGACGAGCTTCAGTCCTTGTCGCGGCGACAAGTTTCAGTTCTCTGCCTTCTTCTTCTCCTTCCGTAGCAGGACGAGGGAGAGGACGCAACCCACCATCTTGAGGGGGGTCGAGTCGAGAGGGTCGAGGGCGTATGGTTGCAGTAGATCGAGCGTCCGGTCGAGCAGGTCGAGGCGCGCGGCGGTGGCGCTCTCGCTCTCGCTCTTGCGGCGGCTCTTCTTCTCCCGTTCGAGCCACGCGGCAGCGGCCGTCGAGCTCTCTGGAATGCCGCGGCGCACCTTCTCGCGGTCAAACTCATCCACCTCGCTCCTGTAGCACGACCACGAGACGTCCTCGCCCTTTTGCTGGAACTTCTTGATGAGCCGCTTGCGACCGGCGTCAGCGCGGACGAGAACCTTTTGATTCGCGGCGGAGAAGTCACCCAATCGGTCGCCGCGGCCCCGTAGATTCGAGCAAAGCCTCTTAGGTGCCATCATGTGGCGGTGGCGGCGGCCTAAACTACGTCGCCGGTCGCGTATTGCTCGCCGGAGATGAAGGTGGGGGCGCGGATTGCTCGTCGTTGGCGGCGGCTGATAGGGTTTGCGAACTGGGAATCCTGGGGATTCCAGCATATATACCGACTCGTGGAAAAAATCTATGGTCGCTGACGGGGTGTAAACCCGGTAAATCACTTGGTTAGGTACCTCGGGTTTCGTATAGGGAGAGAAGTATGGTGGCTGGTGGTTCCGGACGGCTGACAAGCAAGGATTTACCCAGATTCGGCACCTCATTGTGAGGTAAAGACCTACCCCTGCTTGTCTGGTCTGGTATTGATGGAGATTACATGGTGGCCGTGATGGCGATGGTGGCGAGGCGTGGTCGCCTGTCTACTTTTTGTCTATCTGTTGGCCGGTCTTTTGTCTACCCCTCCCTGTATTTATATATGGAGTCAGTGGGTTTTACATGAGAGTCCTAATATAATATGAATATGAGTCATTGTCTTGTCCTTCAAGTTATTTTCTTAACAGCTTCTTGGTCTTTATTGGGCCATCCGGTGGGCCTCCTCTTCGTTATACGTCATAGTGAGGGTACCTGAAAGGTATAACCACGTCAGTCGCACTTATCGCGTTTGAGGTCTGGTTCGCGTTCACGGGCTCTGCTATGGGATAAAAAATACAAAGCCCTTTAACTAGTCAGAGTTTTAAGATTTTTTGCGTGTTTGAGCGCACTGTTAGAGATACTCTTACAAGTAAATATAAGGGCTCAAAGCCACGGTTAGGCCTAACAGTTAGGCAGAGAGAGCAAAGACTAAGATACATACAATTAAAACTAGTCTTGCGACGAGGGTGGTGCGGGGAGCGAGTCAATATGTAGTTGCTGAAGATCTGCCATGAGCTCGTCGACAATAACATGGTCCTTATGTTTTGGCAGAGGCCATAAACAGCAAGTTTTGAAGATGCAACATACCGTTCAGACATACACGGCAGCACACATTAGGTTCATAACTATCCTCCAAACCATCCAGCCACTTGCCGGTTCTCGTAATTTAAACATTGTTTATTATATCAATTTGTGATTTTAAACCTATAAACGTATAAAATATGTGCAATTTTAAGAAGCATTACATAATCCATAAGTAAAATAGGTACATATGTGCAATTTTAAGAAGCATTACATAATCCATAAGTAAAATAGGTACACTATCACGGCTAAATTATGCGAAAACTACTCGTCTCCACACTCTTATCCCAAAATTGTAAAAATAATGTGTAATTTGGGTAAGAAATTTGCACGTTAGTCAATTGTACATGGAAAGTCGATATTGCACAAATAGTACCAGTTGCAATGCAGGATTAATTGTAAAAACTGACGTCTTCCACTATTATGTGTACCTAGAATGGTACAAATATCACATTATGTGCAATTTCCAACTTCAAAATGTGCAGAGACCCCAACTGCACTTTTTTTTTAAGCCCAAATTTCACAGATCATTTATGTGCAAACTTTGGTTAGGAAGTGTAACTAATGAAATACAATTTTAGTCACAAGGTTGGTCTAAGCAAGTAGTAATGATATTTTTACTTCCAACTGCGTGCTGTATTTATTGTCGCAACTAGAACGATATGTGCTACTAGTAAAGCAGCATCTCACTCGAGGAGTAATAAAACAAGAAAGTGATAGTTCATCATTGTGAAAATGTTTGAAGTTAACTACTCCCTCCATTTCAATTTAGTTTGCGTTTTAGGTTTAGTCAAAGTTAAAATTTATGAAGTTTGACCAAAAATAGAGAAAAAAACATCAACATTTATAAAATCAATTGCATACCTACGTTATAATGATTTTAATACTATGGATTATTTTATTGTAAATGTTAAATTTTTCACAATATTTGGTTAAACTTGACAAAGTTTGACTTTGACTAAACCCAGAACGTAAACTAAATTGAAACCGAGGAAGTACATGTGTTAATTAAGCCTGCTAATTATGAGTTGTATTGCTTCACCTAATTTCAGGGCCATCCAATGACGGTGGTGGAGACAGACGGGCACTACGTGAAGCCCTTCGTGGTGAAAAACCTTAACATCTATTCCGGCGAGACCTACTCTGTGTTGATCAAGGCCGACCAGGACCCCAACCGCAACTACTGGCTAGCCTCCAACGTTGTAAGCCGCAAGCCCGGCACGCCCACCGGCACCGCCGTCCTCAGCTACTACGGCGGCCAAAGCAGCCCGCGCGCGCCGCCGCCGACGGCGCCCCCCGTTGGTCCGGCGTGGAACGACACCGCGTACCGCATCAATCAGAGCCTCGCCACCGTGGCGCACCCGGCACACGTCTACCCGCCGCCGCCGAGCCCTGACCGCACCATCCTGCTCCTCAACTCGCAGAACAAGATCGATGGCCGGATCAGGTGGGCGCTCAACAACGTCTCCTTCTCGCTGCCGCACACACCCTACCTGGTCGCCCTCAAGGACAAGCTCCAGGGCACCTTCGACCCGCGCCCGCCGCCGGAGACGTACAACCACACGGCGTACGACGTGTTCGGCGTGCAGGCGAACCCCAACGCGACGAGCAGCGATGGGCTGTACCGGCTGGGGTTCGGCTCCGTGGTGGACGTGGTGCTGCAGAACGCCAACATGCTGGCGGCGAACAACAGCGAGACCCACCCATGGCACCTGCACGGGCACGATTTCTGGGTGCTCGGCTATGGCGTGGGGCGGTTCGACCCGGCGGTGCACCCGGCGACGTACAACCTGAAGGACCCCATCTTGAAGAACACAGTGGCGGTGCACCCCTACGGCTGGACGGCGTTGCGGTGGAGGGCGGACAACCCCGGGGTGTGGGCGTTCCATTGCCATATCGAGGCTCACTTCTTCATGGGCATGGGCGTCGTCTTCGAAGAAGGGATCGAGCGCGTCGGGAAGCTCCCGCAGGAGATCATGGGGTGCGGTAGTAGCAAGGGCGGCCGTCACTAATTTGTCAATTACTAAACAAAATTTCACTTTTAAAATTTTATTAAAATTGCTAAGACAAATTAAAAATAAAACGGATTTGCTATTTCAACATAAGAGAAATCATTACTTCTAATCTACTGAGTTGCTTTAGATGTAGAAATGTGCGGCTACTGCACATAATTATAACTATATATCTAACTCTGTGGCTAAGTGGTGGACATTTCTTTGTGACTTAGAAATAGCTTTTCCTTGCTGTATTTTTAGGTTCACGTTTCGACTCTGTAATCTGTAAGCTATAATTTTGTTGCAATACATCTTTACTATTAAATCAGAATGTGTGGCATGGTGTCACACTCTATGATGTCACACTTCAATTGCCTACATGCCCTGTCACCTGTAAATGGACACCGGTTTACAAAAGCAAAAGAAACAAAAAGGAAGGAAAAAAGGATGCACAACAAACATTTTCAAAATTCCTAACCGAAAAACAACACACCGGATAGCTCGAGCTTGCAGTCCTCCACCTCGAGCTTCCAAATTCCAATCCGACATCGCAGCAAAGGTACTCCTTCTCCCCATGTGTCCTTTCTTCAGCTCCACGCGCGCACCACACACCATCCAGTCGACCAGGCTCTGGGAGTGGCGTCCGCTGGCGGCAAGAAGGAGAGGGCCAGAATGCGCTAGAGCCGGTCCAGGTTGCGGGGGCACCCTGCCCGCAGCGTTGAGGAAGGGAGGCGACGACACGGCCATCCGAGGCCCTGTGAGCATGTGGGCGTGGGCGGCGCGGTGGGAGGCTCAAGCGGGCGTGGGCGGCGCAGAGCCGGAGGCTGGGCGGCGTGGGCGCGGCGTCAGAGGTTGTGGCGGGCGTGGATGGCGCAACGCCAGAGGCTGTGGAGGTGGGCGGCGCAGCGCCGGAGGCCGTCGCCGGTGGGATCGGGGATATGTGAGAATGGGGGAAATGGGGAAGTGTGATATAGAAGTAGCGAGCAGGGTGAGTGACAGAGACTTTTTTTAGCTGCACCTGTTGAGAAAATCCACGACTCCACTCGATTTAGTGATGCATGATTTCAATTAGTAGTGTAGGAAATGGGTAACGAGCATGCACAAATTGTCCAACGTTGATCGTAATATTAATTATTCTAATTTATTAAACTCTTTATTTTGTGTTAACATGTCTATTTTTATAGGCACGTTTATGGACATGACGGTTTCAGAATTCAGATAAAGATATTGAGAAGCTTCAAAAGAAGCCATGGACATAGAATCTGATGAGATGGAGACAAAAAACTCTTCAAGCTTTTTAATCAAAGGAGGTGATTATCCTCTTTTCTACCCATGTTCACGTACAATAATTTATAGATAGTGTTTCGACAAATTTTGCCTTTTTGTAGGCCATGGATTCCGTCGATGTTCCAAAAGAAGTCAGGAGAGAGACTCTAGACTCAAAGATTTTTACTGATCTAAAAGGAGGTGCATACCAAAACAATAAATTCACGACATAATAAACCAAAGAAAGCAAACATAAAGTCATCTCAGAATGACGTGTAATTATATGCTTGGATTTTAATTTGTTGGATTACAATGTGCTATATTATCTATGTACATTAATATTTACATGTATTCAATGTGTAACGAAAATATCTTGTTGCAACGCATGGACATTCAACTAGTAGTGATAAAGGCGTATGCATTGATTGATAAAGAGGCCATGTTTTCCCCTTTCTCAAAGAAGTGTACAAAATGTATCCAAAAATATTTATTGGATGTCAAAATGTTACATACAACCAGTAGGGGCTTGGGAATGTATATTTCTAGAATGCACTGTTCAAGATATCGGTCGATATCCCGATTTATCAGCCGATTAATCGCTTATCGTGGTCTAACCGATAAGATAAATTGGCCGATAAGTCGGCCGATATGCCGATAAATCGGCCGATATGCCGATAAACCGGCTGATTTATCACTTATCATAGGTCGACCGATAAGTTTCCGATAAGCGATATCCCCAACATTGCTAGAATGTGAGGGGCTTTGTAACAATTGGCACCAATCTCAAAGCTTCTCGGTTGTCATCAACAAAGTGTTAAAGTTCTAGTGGAGGAGCGGTGACAGCGACACGTCACCGTCTCGCTCTAGCGGCGATAGTGATTGTAAGGTGCACAGGGATTTCAATGTATTTTTCTTATGTTTGGACTTCATTGAACTACTTGTCGTAATAGATCTAGATCCTCCTCAGAAAAATGAATAATTACAAAAGGTCCAAATTTTAAGACTTTGTAAAAACTTTTAATTAACTATTGAGCAAATTCTAGCACATATTCAAAATCTAAATATATTACCACATAATCCGCTGAACGATTTTTATTTGATGTTTGGTTACTCACAGTCCGTTCAAATATTCTCATTTTACTCACCACGTAAGATTCATCATGAGGAATTTTCTTCCAAGGCTTTGAGCTTTTGCATTTTTCACCAAAACACTTTGGCCATTTAAGAAAAAAATCGTAAAACAGATTGGATGCTTAGATGACTTACCATGATTACTCACCACATTTGGGTTTATTAATAGTAATTGCTTCATTTTGAAAGAATTTAAATTGTCTGCCCTTTTCTATCAAAATAACCCATTTATGGGCCGTACCAATAGATTTGCAATATGTGTTAGACTTTTTTTTATGCAGCCTGGATTTTTGAAATCTACAATTATTGTGACGATGTCACAGAAACTCCAAATGGAGGGAAAAGCTAAATGTAGCTCGGTTTTCCAATATATGAATATGCATAGTTATGTTTCAAAAATAGAAAATTTCTATGTGTTGATAATATTGAGATCTTACATTGTGGAAAATTTTAATGACAACTTTGATGTATTTTAGCCTAAAAAACAAATATGCAGTTATGAGAACATTACAAAAAATTCAAAACAAATCCAGTTTTGTCATTTTTGTGTAGCCCGGAATTATACGAATGTTTCCCTAAAAAGTTAAGTCAGAGTAGATCTCGACTTTTATCTACATCTGATTCTTTTTCTCTCGATTTTTTTGAAGCATGCAACTATGGATTCAAATTTTGTTTGGAAACCAAGCTACATATGAATTTTTCCTTGAAACTTTACGTAGTGGTACATCTCGGTACATCTCGTCTAGATTTATCATGCATCTAAGTTTTTTTCCCAAAAAAAATCAAACATTAAAACGTGGATTCGTTTTTTTGAAACCGAGGTACCTATAGCTTGGCCTCCAAAACACCTTGCTCCACGATGTCACCCATAAGGTTTCAGACTACTACACTCATGTATCGTGCGTTTTTAACAAAAATGAAATGCGGGAGGATTACCACATCATAGCAACTTACAAGTCTTAGTTATCCTATTAATCGAGGCAACAGTGTACCGGTCTAAAGGAATTCTAAACAGAACATATTCTTTTGTCAATTTTACAGGAGAAGCCTCCCTTGTGTTCACATGCACGTACGGACGTACCGGTGAGTAATACAACAACACTAACTGAAGAAAGAAATATAATGCACTAAAATCAGTACTAAAAATGAATCAAGTGCCGAACAATTAAGAAGTGGCTGTTGGGATATGCGTACTAGGCGTGCTAAATGGAAGAAAGAAAAATAGTGGCCAAAATCACAACTTCAAAAACATTTGTAATGTGGCTGCTGGGATTCGAGCCCAGGTCTCCACGGCCACAACGTGGAATTCTCACCACTAAACTACAGCCACTTTGGTGAATTGAATCATCCATGATAGTACATATTACAGAAACAACTTCGGAGTAATGAACACAACATATGTGTTCAGTGCTAAATTACCACTGCTAATTCGGTATCTCTTGGGTGTCTTCTCATGGATCAATTAGGTTTTTTGCTCTCTTCCGAGGTTCGCCATCTGAGTTACTGATGTGCAGTCCGGAGCTACTTCATGAGGCCACTGGGCATCAGCTGATGATACTCTGTTCTTCTTTCCATCTGCCAGCCAAGTTATGGACGACGTTCTAGTCTCTGTTTGACCGTATGAGGCAGACAAGATCTTGTTCTAATCGAAGTAAGTTTCATATGACGATGCAGCACAGCAGCAGTATGTCTGTTCTTAACCGATGTGCACTCTCAGTTTGTCGACAATACAAGAAAAGATACAGGCAACACATTCCGATGCAAACAGAATGAGGAGGAGGAAATTCCATATAATGATACAGTGAGTAGATTACATCATTTGTAGTGTATTCATTTGAATTTTCATACACTGTACTCTCACATGATTAAATCTCCTGTGAGACACAATAAATTTCCTTTCCTTCATCTGAAATTCTCAAAAGTCAAAAGGACAGAGTCCGATCGCGATCCGGCAGCCGCCATCAGCTCTCTACGACCCTGACCTTGCTGCCGCAGCAGCCGCCGGACGCCCTGCGGCCATTCGCCGTGGCCGCCGCGGCGTCATTGCGGTCGAAGAACTCGCGGTTCTCCTTCCACACCTCGCCGTCGTCGTACACCTCCTTCTTCCAGATGGGCACGGAGGCCTTGATCTCGTCGATCACGTACCGGCACGCCTCCATGGCGTCCGCGCGGTGCACCGCCGACGCCGCCACGAACACGCTGGCCTCGCCGGCCGGGACGGGCCCGAGCCGGTGCGCCACGGCGAGCCGCCGCAGCGCGTGCGCCGCGCGGGCCTCGCGGAGGATGGCCTCGAGCCGGCGCCGCGCCATGGCCTCGTAGGCCTCGTACCGGAGCTCCACCACGCGCCGCCCCGCGAAGTGGTCGCGGGTGGTGCCCTCGAAGGTGGCGATGGCGCCGGCCGCCAGGTCGCGCACGTGGTCCACGTACCGGCCGATGTCCAGGCGGCCCGATCCCTCGTCCAGGATCTCGACCAGGTCCTGGTCTGCAGCCGGTGGGAGCTTGTGAGACGCCGTATCGGGCTCGTCGCCGGCCATCGTGGGGAAAAGCTTGCGGCTTTGGGTTCTTGGTCCACGGAGCTCAGACTCTCTCGGAGTTGTCGCTACAGCGAGATAAGGTTTGGTGGAGGAGAGGATGCGAACAAACTACGAAACTGCCCTTCTCAGCACCAAAAATGTCTTTTGGCCACTGATGATCGCGGAAGATTAAGAAAGTACAAACGATCACGTCAGAGAACATGTTCGTCTTGAATATTTGTAGGTGGCTCCGATGGGTCGATGATCGTCACTGCTTGCGCCGAACAGCCAAGAGTTGACTGATTGAGGCGCTGCGTACGTCGATACCTGCTTCGAACTGTCGGCCTTGAACCTTGATGTTGAAATCTGAACTCCACGAAACTTGCTGCACCACTGACAAATCTTCCTACGAAGACGAACGCGACACACAGTTTTTGTTGGAGCATTTTTCCAGCAGATTTGTTAGAGCAAAGAACACGCCTCGCCTCACGAAAGCTTGCCATCAAAGTTTCATCTCACTTCAACCGTAACCACTAGAGAATGCTTTTTTTCTAGTGGAAACTAGAGAATGCAGGTCCCCTAAAGGAAATAGAGAATGCTAATCTTAGCCCACTAGACCCACTAGAGAATACGTCTTGGTCAGTTTCAACCTGGGCTTCTTTTGTAGGGACTACTGTTCAGCTTTTCTGAAATGGGCTTTCTATGTTCACTTTTGCGTGTGTCGGAAATATTTATTTTTATACTTTGGAAGGGGAATTGCTTTCCGATTAGACATCTCTACTATATAATATGCGTTACGGTGAGGCGTGTCGTACGTCCTGTTTATTTTTCAGTTTAGTCCTTCATTTTTCTGAGAATCAGGCCGCAGTCCAAATATACAGCTTCGTTGTGTTTTGCAGTTTCGCCCCTCCACCAATTCTGCATTGGCGTCATCCTCGTTTCCCACCCATCCCGTCCAAATCGACCTCCCGTACGACGACGAGAGCATCTCCGACGACGAGACATACCCTACTGGTGCGGCGTCGACGAGGACGAGGAGCTGCCCTGCTCCATGAGGCCGCAGCAGATCGTATCCGTGAGGAGCAGCTGCTACGGCGAGGAGCTGGGCACCTTCTCCCTGGACATGGCGGGCGGTTCATGGACGCGACACGGCGACTGGTGCCTCCCGTTCGAGGGGCAGGCGCACTACGACGACGACCTCGGCGCCTGGGTCGGCATCCACGCGATCTACAACGAGGAGACAGAGACAAGCACGCCCACCTCTGCGCCTGCGATGTTCCAGAAATCGGCGGCGCCACGCCGTCGCCGGCCCCCGCCTGGAAGGTTGCTGAGGAGAGGCTGACGTTCCTCGAGGCGTCGCTCAAGTCTTTTCACAATAGCCACGCCCTCGTCCCCATGGCGTGCACCGGTGGTGAATATGGAAGCGGGTGGCGCATCGTCCTCGACACGCATCTGGTGGAGTGCGATGCGATGGCGATCTGTTGCGTGTGTCCGTGCGCGAAGAAGGGGAGTACAGCTCGGACGATGAACATGGCCGTCGACGGCGGGAGCACCGCCATCAGCACGCCAGTCGTCGAGGTGCATAGTGTGGAGTTGATCGGGGACGGCGCCGTCCGGCTGGTGCGGGTGGAGGGCCTCTACGGGCACGCGTTGTTCCTGGGCTGAAATCACGCGTTCGCGCTGCCGGCGGCGGACTTCCCGGCCATAGGAGTCCTCTCCGCGGGCGCGTGACAGCACGAGGACGGGCGGCGGCCATGAAATTTAGCTTGATTTTGGCCGGATATCGTGCTACTGGTATGAAACATGTTGCTCAAACTGATTGGTGTGGGGTCTGTTCCGTGTATGGAGTGGTCAGAAGATTGTGCTTGCACATTGGAAATATATCAGTAATGTTGTGGCCGATGCCCCTTTTTGTTGGATTAGTTGAAGGAGGATTGCACTAAATTAGGCTGATAGTCTCATGTATTCATCCATACTGACTACCGTTCCCTACTTCCCTGTCAGATTCGTTGTCACCACTGGCCATTGCAATAGAAGAAACAAAGCTGGGCACTGTGTTGCATATAAGGTGAAGAAGAAGATCAATTTTTTTTTTAAGAAATTCTGACATGAGCATAGTGAAGAGGTTACGGTGCAGAAAAACAATAATCTTTCTAGCGAACGAAACCCTAACTAGCCAGGATCTATCTATCTAGTACATGCGATAACGGTGGCGGAACGGGTTACATTACCTCCATGTAGACCGATAGCGGGGATTACGCTCCCGCACAAGCGTTGACGATGAAGTCGTACGTAGCCGACCTCGAGGTCGCGGAGAACTTGCCGCGATGACGAAGACGATGACGCCGTGGTGTCGACGATGATCTGCGTTGACGGGCGTCGGGCGGAAGAAGGCAAAGCGCCAGCACCAGAGGTGGTGCGCCGGCGGCAGAGGGGAGGGGGGCGCGGCGGCTGCAGGGGCGAGACGACGTCGCCCAGGCTACTCAAAAGGAGTTACCTCCGAGCACTCACAAACATACGGAGCTTAGCGACAACCCCCGGTCATTCAGATCCAGCTGAAATCGCAGGGGTAGATCTTATCTGGAATTCCGCAGAGCAACGGCGCTCTGCGGTATAGCTTAGGTGGAGAGAGGGGGCAAAACGGGCGGAGAAACAGCTCGGCCGGCCTGCATACAATTAATTGTATTTTCCAATGAATTAATCCAATTAATATGCCTTGCTATATAAAGGGGGAAGAGGGCGTGCAAACCCCTTGGCTCCCCCATGTGGGACTAAAGGAAGAGAGGGGAGGGGGGGTTCGGCCGAACCCCCTTGGGCCTCTCCCTCTTCTAGTCCAATTCGGACTAGGGGGGCTTGAGGCCCCCTTGCTTGGTGCGCCACCCCCTCATGGGCCCTCTTTGGGCCCATGTGGGTGGCAGCCCCTTTTTCTCCTTTATTTAATTAATATTAAATTAATATAAAATATAATTAATTAATCATTAATATATTTAAATACTAATTAATATCCCATGACTCCGAAACAACTTCGGAACCACCCGAACAACTTTCGGACATCCCTGGAACCATTCCAGACTTCCCCGGAACTCCTTCCGGACCACCGGAACTCTTTCCGGATCATTTCTCTCTCTCCAACAAATTCCTATAATATTCCAGAACCTATCTCCTGGTGTCGCTAAGACCTTAAGTTTGTTACGCTACGGTTCGAGAACACTCCAGACATTTATCGTGTTTTGCGCTTGTGTCCATTTATCGTGTTTTTAGTGTCTTGTGAAACACTCTTTTTTGTCATTTGTGATAACTGTGTATTGAGACAATGGTTGATGCTATCTCTATATTATGGTTGAGACTTCAAATTGATTGTGTTGGTATTCTCTTCATATTCTATATACACAAGGTATGAAAATCTATCTAAGTCTCAACTACTTTCATAATCTTTCATTTTGTCTCATTTCTCCTGTGTGATATCTTGTGGTTGTTGTTATAAAATTGCTCCTATCCTCTGTTATCTTGTGTTGCATACTTGCATCTATTTAGGGGGAGCCATTTTCTGCCAAAAACATGATATTGCTGTTTGTTTCTTTGCAAATCTTGGTATTGTCATCTAACACCAAAAAGGGGGAGATTGAAAGAACATTTCTTAATCCCTAGTGTTTTGTGTGTTAGTTAACAATACCAATGATATACTAATCCTATTGCTAAGTATTTCAGTTTGGGTGAAACTCATATCACAAATCTTAAAGCCAAACTGTAGAGAAAAAGAGTTTCTGGAATTCTTCAGGGACTCGGATATTCCGGTCCCCCAACCGGATATTCCGAGTCGACCCCAGAAATTTGGCTAAGTCAAGTTCAGAAGTGGCACTGACTTCAATCGGAAAATCAGCCCGGAAATTTCAAGGACCCGGATATTCCGGTTCACCAACCGGATATTCCGGTTCACCAATCGGATATTCCGAAGCAACCTCAGGAAAATTGGCTAAGTCAAGATTCAGAAGTGGCACTGACTCCAATCGGAAAATCAGCCCGGAAATTTCAAGGACCCGGATATTCCGGTTCACCAACCGGATATTCCGGTTCACCAACCGGATATTCCGATTCAACCTCAGGAGAATTGGCTAAGTCAAGAATCAGAAGTGGCACTGACTCCAATCGGAAATTCAGCTCGGAAATTTCAAGGACTCGGATATTCCGAGTCAACCGAAGAAAATCGACTAAGTCAAGTTCAGAATTGGTTCTGATCTCAACCGGAAATTCAGCTCGGATTTTTTCAAAGGCCCGGATATTCCGGGGCACCGGAATTTCCGGTGCAACTTATACCGGAATTTCCGGGTGACCAAGACAGCCAACGGCCAGATTTTGAGGGGGAGTATAAATACCCCCTCACTCACTCAAGAACATTTGAGCTCTCAGATTTTCTCTCTCCTACTATTCTTGAAAGCTCAATTCATCAAGATCTCCCAATCCCCCCACCCAAAGTCATAGATCTTTGGAGGATTGGAGGAGAAGGCCCAGATCTACATCGTCACCGAATGGATCTTCATTTCTCCCCCATTCATTTGGGGATTTCGTGGCTAGGGTTTCCGGTGGGAAAACCTAGTTCACCATTGTTGTACTCTTGGTGTTACCTTGACCTTTTGTGGTCCTTGACCTGTTGTGGTCCTTCTTGGGAGCCCCCAATTCAGTTGTGGGTGTGTGCCTCAAGCGTTTGTAAGGGATTCGATCTCCGCCCTAAAAGGGGATCAATAGTTGAAGGTGGACTCGAAACCTTTGTGGTTGAGTTCATCGGAGAAGAAGGTGAGCCTTTGTGGCGTTGCGGCTAACCTGTTGTGGTAGCGCACACCTCTCCAAACGAGACGTACACCCTTGGGTGGAACTCGGGATTACATCTTTGTCTCCGCGTGCTTCACTTGGTTCCCTTTACCCTTTCGCTCCCTTACTTGCTTATCTTCTTATTGCTTAGTTTCTCATTTAGGTAAATTCACCGTAGTTGCATATCTAGCGAATTTACCTTTGTGTTGAGCCTAAAATTTGAAAAGACCTAAAATTTGTAATAGCACCTATTCACCCGGGATGTTACCTCAAGTGTTCCCGGGATGGCGGAAAAGGATGAACCACCTAGCTCCTCTAACACCCTCAAAGGAGAGGAATTTCATAATGTCAACCATAATTACTCTCCTAACCCTCCTATCCCTCACCCTCATGTAAACTTTAGAAGTGACCCTCCTAAGCTTAAACCTACTCATTTCTCTCAATGGGTGTTTCTAATGAAGTCTCATCTATGTAGTGCCTCCATTGAGCTTTGGCGCATCATTGAAGAAGGATACAAGCCCCATGATCCAACCAACTTGACAAGAAGAGAGGTGGTTGATAGCCAACTCAACGCCACCGCTCTTCATCAACTCCAAATGGCCGTTGGAGAGAAGGACATGGCGCTCATTCAACAATTCTCCACCGCCAAGGAAGTTTGGAATGCTCTTTCCGACATCTTCGTTGGGAATGAGAGCATGAAGAAGAACCGGTATGATGCCTTATGCAATGAGGTGGAAGGGTTCTACAAGTTGGATGGAGAAAGCCACGAGGACATGTACCGGAGGTTGGTATTGGTTGCCAACTCTTTCAAGAACCTCAGGGCGGAGTACATCAATGATGCTTGGATCAAGAGGAAGTTTGTGACCGCTCTCATGCCCTTTGAGGACACGGATTTGAAGACACTCCAAGGGAGACATGACTTTGCAAATATGACATCCAATGAAGTTATGCAAGAGATGACCGCATACAAGGTGGCCTCCAAGATTGCACAAGATGTAAGAGCTAGAGCCATAGGGATGCACAAGCATGCCTCAATTGCTTTGAAGGTCACCGTTGAAGAGGAGGATGAAGAGGAGTGTGATGATCAAGTCGAGCTATCTAGTGATGCTCTCTCAAGCACTCTCACTCAACACATGGGTCTTGCGGCAAGAACCTTTTGGAAGAACACCGGAAGGGCCAAAGCAAGGATTGACAAGAAGTTTCCCCCCAACGGAGGAAAGCCATTCAACAAAGTGAGACTTTGCTATAACTGCGATGACAAGAGCCACTTTGTTGCCGATTGCCCATGGGAGAGAAGAGAGGATCATGGTGGGAGGCTCGTGGCTAAGACGAAGGGCAAGGGGCCCATGCCCATGAAGAAGCCTTTCTTCAAGAAGAACCAAAAGATTGTCTTGGTGAGTCAAGAGCAATATCCCACCGATGATGAAGATAGTGACAAGGAGGATACTCCAACGCAAGTGGCCGCACTAGCCATGTCTTCCACAACTCCATCACTCTTCTCCTCGCCAAACGAGAGCCCCATCGTCAAGAATGGAAGATGTCTTATGGCAAAGACATCCGAGGTACAACTATCCCCCAACTCCATATCACATGACATTGATGATGCTATGAGCCTAGAAGTCAAGGAAGAAATTATTGCTTTTGATAAATTCATGACTAACTTGCAAGGAGAAGGAAAGAAACACTTTGGCTCAATCATGAGTCGTATAGGTGAGCTTGAGGATGAGCTTGAACTAAAAGGTGAGATTGAGAGAGAGGATGCACACGCTAAGGTGTCTCTCCAATCCTCTCTCGAAGATGAACAAGAAGCTCATGCTCTCCTTGAGGAGCAACTTGCTAAGATCACTAAGGATCGTGATCTCTACTTTGCTAAATGTAAAATTGTGCAAAATGAAAAGTCCGAGCTTGTAGTTGCTCATGCTAGACTTTGTGAAGACTTCGAGTCACTTGACAATACTCACAAGGTGTTGACAAGTGATCACGAACGTCTTCTCAAGTCTCGTGATCAACTCCAATCTCGGATATCTACTCTTGAGAAACCTAGCACCTCTACTCCTTTGAATGCTAATGCAAATGTTGTGAAGGGTATTGCTAGGGTTTTGTTTGTTCCTTCTATGGCAACCAAGCCCAAGACATCTCTTGATAAAGGTAAGGGGACACTCACTACTCCTCTTCATGAGCGAGTGCCCCACAAGGGTAAGGAAGGTCTAGTCTATGTTGCTAAGGAGAAGAAGGAGATCAAGAAGAAGACCAAGTCCGCACAAACTAAGAAGGTTGACATTGCGAGTGGAAGTGCCACAAGGGGCACTCCCACTCGTAATGACTTTGCGGGCATAACTAACCCCAACTATGCTTTATATGTTGATTATTATGGGGATGTCTATGCTAGATACATTGGTCCTTTTGATGGTTATATTGAATATGCTATTTGGGTACCAAAGACCCTTGTTGCTAACCAAAAGGCACCCATTGCAAAATGGGTACCTAAATCCAAGAATTGATTGTGTGTAGGGCCTTGCTTCTGGAGGATCGAAATGGATAATTGATAGTGGGTGCACTAGTCATATGACCGGAAGTAAGGATATTGTAACGGAGTTGAAGCCCAATGATGATCAAATGACCGTTACATATGGTGATAATTCTAAGTCTAAGGTAATAGGGCTCGGCAAGGTGGTAGTGGCACCGAACATCACTCTTGTGAATGTCTTGCTTGTCGAGTCCCTAGGTTTCAACTTGATCTCCGTCCATTCCTTAACTTGTTTGGGTTATACCGTTGTCTTCGAAAAGGAAATGGTCATTCTCTTGCGGAGCAAGTCTCTCAATGTGTCTTTCGTTGGGTACATTGAGAATGGGCTCTACGTGGTTGACTTCTCCGGAGTCACCACTTCCCATACAATGTGCCTATTCGCAAAGGAGGACTTGGGTTGGCTATGGCATCGCCGACTAGCCCATGTCAACATGAGGACTTTGCAAAGTCTCCAAAAGGGTGGCCATATCCTAGGACTAAAAGACCATGTTTCTTTCTCGAAGGATCGAATGTGTAGGGCGTGTGTCGAAGGAAAAATGCATGACATCTACCATCCAAGCAAGACCATCATTTCGTCAAAGAGGGTTTTGGAGCTTCTCCATGTTGACCTCTTTGGTCCCATTCCGGAAGCTAGTCTTGGTGGCAAGAAATATTGCTTGGTGATTGTTGATGACTATTCAAGATACACATGGGTTTTCTTCTTCAAGACGAAGATGGAGACTCAACAAACTATCATCGACTTCTCCAATGAAGCTCAACGTCAACACAATGTCCCTATCTTGGTGATACGAAGTGACAATGGGTCCGAGTTCAAGAACTACACCTTAAACGAGTTCCTTAGTGAAGAAGGGATTCGTCATCGGTATTCCGCTGCTTATACTCCCCAACAAAATGGTGTAGCCGAAAGGAAGAACCGCACTCTTATTGAAATGGCAAGGTCAATGATGGCCGAGTTCAAGTCCCCTCACAACTTTTGGGCCGAAGCCGTCAACACCGCTTGCCATTCATCCAACCGGCTCTTCTTTCGCAAAGGACTCATGAAGACACCTTATGAAGTGCTCACCGGGAACAAGCCCAATATCTCCTACTTCCGAGTATTTGGTTGTAAGTGTTTTTATCTCATCAAAGGTGTTCGTTTAGGCAAGTTTGATTCTAAGTCTCTTGAAGGGACATTTGTGGGCTACGGATCCGAATCCCACACTTATAGAGTCTATGATAAGGCCTCGCGCATAATCATAGAAACTTGTAGTGTGGTATTCGAGGAGAATGACGGCTCCCTCGTGGAGCAAAGTGGTGTTTCCGATGTAGGTGATGATGAACCTCAAGATGCTATCCGAAGAATGGGGTTAGGAGTCCACCGCCCCGTTGAACTCTATTATGAGGTTGATCAACAAGGACCAAGTTCTTCACAAGTGGTGACCACCCCAACACAAGGAACACCCATCGACAACACCGTGCCCAATGCCCCCTGCCAAGAAGAAGAACAAGATTCTACAGCTGCTCCTGGAATTTCCGGAGGACCGGAATATCCGGGTAAAGATGGACTCGGAAATTCCGGTGGCCCGGAATTTCCGGTCCCTGAACCCGGAATATCCGGTCCTGCTGACATTCCCGGTGGCAGTTCACAAGGCCAAGATCAACCCTCTCCCTCACCAATGGACACCACTCCAATGGTTGATCAAGGCCATCAAATCAGTCAAGGCGGAGACATGAATGATCAAGATGATCAAGCGATTCCTCCCACCACTCGGAGGGAAATCGAGATCCGCCGCTTGAATAGGGTTGGCACCTCACAAGAATTAAGAGCTCTATCTCTTGACAAGGTGCTTGGTGATGTGAGAAGCAAGGTCTCTACCCGAAGACAACTCGCAAGCTTTAGTGAACATCAAGCTCACATCTCCATGGTGGAACCCAAGAAGGTCTTGGAAGCTCTTGAAGATAAAGATTGGCTTGATGCCATGCATGAAGAGCTCAACAAATTCGAGCGCAACAAAGTGTGGAAGTTGGTGGAAAGACCCAAAGATTGCCGCAATGTTATCGGCACAAAGTGGATATTCAAGAACAAGCAAGATGAACATGGCATGGTGATAAGGAACAAGGCAAGATTGGTGGCTCAAGGTTACTCACAAATTGAAGGCATTGACTTTGGAGAAACCTACGCGCCCGTGGCTCGACTTGAGTCAATCCGTATTCTTCTTGCCTATGCCTCTCACCATAACTTTAAGTTGCAACAAATGGATGTTAAATCCGCTTTTCTAAATGGTCCACTAAATGAACTTGTTTATGTTAAGCAACCACCGGGGTTCGAGGACCTCAAGTATCCGAACCATGTCTACAAGTTGGATAAGGCACTCTATGGCCTTAAACAAGCCCCACGAGCGTGGTACGAGCACCTTAGAGAACTACTTGTAGACCGTGGATTCCAAGTTGGGGAAATCGACCCCACTCTTTTCACTAAGAAAGTTAATGGGGAGCTTTTCATTTGTCAATTATATGTGGATGACATTATATTTGGATCGACTAACAAAGCATTTAACGAAGAATTCTCTAAGCTTATGACTGACAGGTTTGAGATGTCTATGATGGGTGAGATGAAGTTCTTCCTCGGATTTGAGATCAAACAATTGAGGGAAGGAACGTTCATCAACCAAGCAAAGTACATTCAAGACATGCTCAAGAAGTACGAGTGGCTTGATCTCAAGGGTGCCTCTACTCCAATGCAAACCAAATGCCACCTTGAGCTCAACCCGAAGGGTAAGGATGTGGATCAAAAGGTATACCGCTCCATGATTGGATCTCTCCTCTACCTTTGTGCATCTAGACCGGATATAGTGCTAGCCGTAGGAGTGTGTGCAAGATATCAAGCGTCTCCTAAAGAAAGCCACGATGTGGCGGTCAAGAGAATCTTTCGATATTTGGCTTATACCCCAACTTATGGATTGTGGTATCCCAAGGATGCAAATTTCTCTTTATGTGGATTCACGGATTCCGATTGGGCGGGAGATCATGATGATAGGAAGTCAACCTCCGGTGCTTGTCAATTTATTGGGAGGTCCTTGGTGAGTTGGTCTTCTAAGAAGCAAAATTGCATATCTCTCTCCACCGCCGAAGCCGAATATGTTGCAGCCGCTAGTTGTTGCACTCAGTTGCTATGGATGAGGCAAACTTTAAAGGAGTACGGTGTCAATTGTGACAAAGTGCCTCTTCTATGTGACAACGAAAGTGCCATCAAGATTGCCTACAACCCGGTGCAACATTCAAGAACCAAGCATATTGAGATCCGCCATCATTTCATAAGAGATCATGTGGCCCGTGGAGACATTGACTTATCATATGTGGGCACAAGGGATCAATTGGCGGATATCTTCACGAAGCCCCTTGAGGAAGGAAGGTTTTGCTTTTTGAGGAATGAGCTTAATATCATTGATTCGAGGTCCTTGGCTTGATCGCTTGCACACTCACCTAGGGCGTAATTGCATCTTATCTAGTTTAGATGTAGGCATGGAAATAGGGGGAGTGCGGTCCTAATACATTGGACCATCCCTCCCCCCATTATGCCGATAGCAAGTGTTCTTTTATCTCTATATTCATTCTTGTGACTAATGAGCTAAAACGACGAGTATTGGTTATGTACCCAAGATACATCTTCGCGGTAACATGCCATACACTCCTACACGGTGGCCTCGGCCACCAACCTCTTCTCCTTGAAGAGTTGGTGTTATTTGGAGCTTTATGTTGCTATTTGCTCTCCTTTTTCATGCATGTGGGAAACCTACTCAACTTGGCTCTTTTATTCGATTTGGTTGTTGTGAGTTGAGTATGGTGTACCAATATCAGTTTGGAAATCTATCCCAAGCCTACTTTCCCCTGAAAACATTTCTCTCTTTTGCACATAAGTCATCCATTTGAAAACTGGGGTTTTGGTTCAGCAGGTCGGAATATCCGGTTCATTTTGAACCGGAATATCCGGTGACTCGGAATATCCGGTGTAACTTATACCGGAATATCCGGTCTGGCGGTTTGTCCAGAAATATAAGGGCAGGCTCGGGGTGAAGGGCTCTTTAGTGCCTTTCTTCCACCTCCGACCTCCCTCTCCTCCACCCGCCGCCCCTGCTGCTCCCAAGCCCCTCCGGAGCACTCCGTCCGCCGGGGAACCTCTTTCTCGGCCGGATCTGCTCCTCCTCCGCCCCGGGAACTCACTCCTCCAAGCAATGGCCTCAATGGATGAGGGTAACTTCACTTTTCTTCTTCCTCTTTTGGATCTTGATGTGGAGTTATTTGTTTCAATGTTGCTTGGTAGAGATTGTTCCTAGGACTATTCCCTGCCTTCTACATACATTATTTTTGCATTACATTGGATCGATCTAGTTTTAGACCGAGTCAAATCTCAGATCTGTAGTTTCTGTCTGACTCGGAATATCCGGTCCATCGTGACTCGGAATTTCCGGTCCCCCGGAATTTCCGGTCATGACTGACCCGGATATTCCGAGCCAGACAGAGCAGTTTTAAGATTAACTCATGTTTAACTACATATGATCCATCGAATGCCTATCTAATGTGTGTATTACCTCCTGACTTGTGTGCACTTACCTTATGCTACCATCTATGCTCAAATTCACAGGTTCAGGTGGAAGTGAGTCCGCAGGGGGATCAAGGCACACTGCTAGAGCACCTGTTTCCAAGCAACCAGTCAACAAAGGAAAGGGCCTTGCACCTCAGAGAAAGAAGAAAGTTGTTGCCAGCAAGCCCTCATCTAAGAAGAGAAAGAGTGCCTCTAGCTCCGAACGTCCTAACTATTCCAAGATGCATGTTGTTGATTACTCTCAGCTGAGGCAGGGGGACTGGTACCTCAGTGCAAGAGACACATCTCTAGATGATCACAGTTTTTGGTGCCAAGCACAGGAGCATATATTTGTGGATCTATACCTCTCTCTGTCGAAGCCAATTCGACCCATGCACCCGTTTGACTTTGCATCCCTACAGAAGAAGACTGCTTTTTCTGAGGCCATCCACATTGTGAAGACCATGGGCTTGGAGAGATTGGCGCTCATCCGTTGTGCCTACAACGCGCAGCTGGTTATGCAGTTCTTCGCCACCCTAGTGATCAAGGGTGACTCGAAGAAGACCATGAAATGGATGACTGGGGAATCTTACTGTGAGTCCAACTTCGAGGAGTTTGGCAAGGTACTCGGCTACAGGTTTGATGGTGATAATCCCCAAGGCACTCGCATGCACCACCCCCACAAGCTCAACAAGAAGGAGACAGCTCACTTATATGGTGTGGGAGCCACCCCTGGATTTTCTCGTAACTTGCTGCCTTTGTATGATGTTCTTGTGCGCATCCTGCGTGAGAACATTGCACCGAGTGGTGGCAACAATGATAATGTGGTTACCCCTCTCTGCAACCTGCTCCTTCACGCCAACCGCATTGTGGAGGACTCGGGTTCTGATACTGACTGGCGAGTCGATGTGATGGATTACATCTACAATGAGATGTATGAGGCTATGACCACCAGGGTCTCCATTCCATATGCTCCATACATCATGAAGCTTCTCCTGTTTAAGTTCCCCAACCTCAACGCCAGCAACAGTGATTTGGTGCCACATGACTTCAAGAAGCTCTATGAAAAGAAGACTGTGGTCAAGCCCCCTCCTAGGCCTTCGACTACATCAGCTCCAGGTGGATCTTTCATGGGTGATGCTAGGAGGGCTGCTGCTACCTCTACTCATGTTCCCACCACTCATACGCATGTCAAGAAGCTAAAGTGGTTCCAGCGCAACATCCTGTGCATGAATGTGGACATTCGTAAGGAGCAATACAATGCCTACAAGGATCGCCGTCAGCAGAACTACAAGCAAGACTTGATCCTTCACCATGATTCTGGCTCTCCTGCTCCTGCTGATCTGTCTGAGCCCCTGTCCTTTGCTCAGTGGAACGAGGGTTCCTTGGCTCCATGGACCCTGATTGACCAGGACCTTGGTGGCAGCTCGTACACCACAGGTTATGACTATGATGAGGAGGCTGAAGATGAGGATGAGGAGGCAGCGTCTGAGGAGTATGAGGACGAGGATGATGATGAGGAGGAGGCTGATGCTGATGATGATGATGAGGAGGACCCCTCGTACTGAAGACTTCCATGGGACGTAGCATCGCTCTTCTTCCTTTTTGGCGTTTCGATGCCAAAGGGGGAGAAGTTGCTCTACTAGGACTTCTTCGGGGATTTGCAAGGGTCGGGCACAAGCTTATGCGTTTATCATTTATTTGCGCTTGTGTCCATTTATCGTGTTTTTAGTGTCTTGCGAAACTCTCTTTTTTGTCATTTGTGATAACTGTGTATTGAGACAATGGTTGATGCTATCTCTATATTATGGTTGAGACTTCAAATTGATTGTGTTGGTATTCTCTTCATATTCTATATACACAAGGTATGAAAATCTATCTAAGTCTCAACTACTTTCATAATCTTTCATTTTGTCTCATTTCTCCTGTGTGATATCTTGTGGTTGTTGTTATAAAATTGCTCCTATCCTCTGTTATCTTGTGTTGCATACTTGCATCTATTTAGGGGGAGCCATTTTCTGCCAAAAACATGATATTGCTGTTTGTTTCTTTGCAAATCTTGGTATTGTCATCTAACACCAAAAAGGGGGAGATTGAAAGAACATTTCTTAATCCCTAGTGTTTTGTGTGTTAGTTAACAATACCAATGATATACTAATCCTATTGCTAAGTATTTCAGTTTGGGTGAAACTCATATCACAAATCTTAAAGCCAAACTGTAGAGAAAAAGAGTTTCTGGAATTCTTCAGGGACTCGGATATTCCGGCCCCCCAACCGGATATTCCGAGTCGACCCCAGAAATTTGGCTAAGTCAAGTTCAGAAGTGGCACTGACTTCAATCGGAAAATCAGCCCGGAAATTTCAAGGACCCGGATATTCCGGTTCACCAACCGGATATTCCGGTTCACCAATCGGATATTCCGAAGCAACCTCAGGAAAATTGGCTAAGTCAAGATTCAGAAGTGGCACTGACTCCAATCGGAAAATCAGCCCGGAAATTTCAAGGACCCGGACATTCCGGTTCACCAACCGGATATTCCGGTTCACCAACCGGATATTCCGATTCAACCTCAGGAGAATTGGCTAAGTCAAGAATCAGAAGTGGCACTGACTCCAATCGGAAATTCAGCTCGGAAATTTCAAGGACTCGGATATTCCGAGTCAACCGAAGAAAATCGACTAAGTCAAGTTCAGAATTGGTTCTGATCTCAACCGGAAATTCAGCTCGGATTTTTTCAAAGGCCCGGATATTCCGGGGCACCGGAATTTCCGGTGCAACTTATACCGGAATTTCCGGGTGACCAAGACAGCCAACGGCCAGATTTTGAGGGGGAGTATAAATACCCCCTTACTCACTCAAGAACATTTGAGCTCTCAGATTTTCTCTCTCCTACTATTCTTGAAAGCTCAATTCATCAAGATCTCCCAATCCCCCCACCCAAAGTCATAGATCTTTGGAGGATTGGAGGAGAAGGCCCAGATCTACATCGTCACCGAAGGGATCTTCATTTCTCCCCCATTCATTTGGGGATTTCGTGGCTAGGGTTTCCGGTGGGAAAACCTAGTTCACCATTGTTGTACTCTTGGTGTTACCTTGACCTTTTGTGGTCCTTGACCTGTTGTGGTCCTTCTTGGGAGCCCCCAATTCAGTTGTGGGTGTGTGCCTCAAGCATTTGTAAGGGATTCGATCTCTGCCCTAAAAGGGGATCAATAGTGGAAGATGGACTCGAAACCTTTGTGGTTGAGTTCATCGGAGAAGAAGGTGAGCCTTTGTGGCGTTGCGGCTAACCTGTTGTGGTAGCGCACACCTCTCCAAACGAGACGTACACCCTTGGGTGGAACTCGGGATTACATCTTCGTCTCCGCGTGCTTCACTTGGTTCCCTTTACCCTTTCGCTCCCTTACTTGCTTATCTTCTTATTGCTTAGTTTCTCATTTAGGTAAATTCACCGTAGTTGCATATCTAGCGAATTTACCTTTGTGTTGAGCCTAAAATTTGAAAAGACCTAAAATTTGTAATAGCACCTATTCACCCCCCCCCCCTCTAGGTGCCGGATTCCCATTCATACGGTTCGAGAACACTCCAGATATGGTCGAGACACTCCGCTCACCAATGATCGTCAGGGATACCTGGAAGTATATGACGACCCCTGTGCATTCCACGAATATCGTCGTTGAACCATAAATATGACATTCATTCCCTTTGTCTCTGCGATACTACCTTGTCCGAGATATGATCGTAGACACACCGATGTCTTTGTTGTATCTCGTTACCGACGAAGGTTATTAACTCGTCTGCGATATTACATCTCCATGACCTAGTCATAAGCTGCGCAGCTATATAGATGCAACATCACCGAGTGGGCCCAGAGTATCTTTCCATTACAAGAATGAACAAATCCCGCTCTTGATCCTTACGTCTTGATGCTCTTTCGGAATACCCAAGATGGACACCGTTATTGTCATGCTATATAAGACACAACGTTTGGTGCTCTCAAAGCACCCCTACGAAGCATTAATAAGTACGGTCTCACGGTCTAAGGAATAAGCTATCATATTCTTATCTATTGCAAATGACAAACATCGTAATACGGTCTTATTGCAATACTTTGCGTATGTCCACCACCTTATTTAACTAACAAGATGACCCCTTGTCAACCGACGTCATTGTCCTTGATCGGGAATCTCGATCAACTGTTGCCCAATGGACTAGCTCATATAGAGGCTTGCTAGGGACCTGGTTGTCTATGTATCACATGTGTATCAATAATTCCGATTAATACAGTTATAGCATAATACACAAACCTATTATAAACTTATGAGATAATGCAATAAATACTACTTATTTATTTGCCTCTAGGGCATATCTCCTTCACATAGGCCGGTGTGGAAAAATTAGTGTATTCCTTGGTATAATGACAAATTAATTTATTATTCAAGAATAGGCTCATAGAGTACAAATTTTATAAAGCATAGACCACGGTTAAGTGGGGAAGACAAATTGGGAACACATTTGCAAATTTATTCATAAATTTGGGGTGGGGGGGGGGATGAGAACCCTTTGTTTGCCCGTAGCAACGCACGGGTATTGTGCTAGTAAAAATAATATATGAACTGTCTTTGCAAAACTTGCATAATTCCAAAAGAAAAAACAGGAGTTACACTGCTACTTGGACGTCTTCAAGGTCTTGCGAGTGGGCATAAACCCTTGCGCCATTCCCTCCTTGACCAAGGCCACCACGGCCTACGGGACCGGGAGGAGCGCCTTATTTTGAAAAATCCTAAGATTTTGTCCCTTCAAAGTTCCCCACATGACGTAGATAATCCCACCCGCCGACCGCTCTCTTCTTCTCCTTTGATAGTGCGGCTTACACCGACTACGACCAGGCACTAATGCCATGCCCCACCGTCGAGGTTGTACTCCGATGGTGTAACAAGACATAATCGGTTAGTTAACAAATGGTCACATGGAATTATTTAGTAAAATTGTGAGGTGCAATAGAGATTTTCCCGTATTTGTAATTATATAAATTTTTTGCAGACTTTCTATGATAAATGTCAGAAAACATTCTATGAAATACAACCACGTAAGGCCTACCAAAATTAAACAAAGAATAAATGACATACATTTAAGGACAAAAGATACAAAAAAGATACATCACACAAAGCAACGAAAAACACATTTGGAAAAAGGCCATAAGCCACGTGTCCAACACAAGACCCAACAAAGAAAAAGAAAAAAGGCATCACAAATAGATACAGCCATTCTGTCCCAGACAGGCCACCTTTGCTTAGACAAGCTAATAATAACAACAAAAAATCCCAGTATATGCACAAATATCCGCAAACCAATCTAACGAAATTGATTGGAATTAGTAAAATCAGTATGTAACTAGGGAATTTGCGACGAGGCACAAATTGTTATGCATGGCTTATTTTTATAGGGCACGGTGACAAGCCACTTGAGGGCACTAAATACCGACTTTAAAAAAAGGTATAAAAATGCATTTCTTAAGTCCACGTCTAGCGCCAAGAAAGGTACAGCATTATAACCTTCCCTTTAAAATTGGTCATATGACTTACGTGGCTGGATCTCTTTTCTTAATTACACACAATTAAAAAAACATGGTTTTTAAAGACTAGATGGGTTAATATTGTTTCACTTCGACAAAATTAGGTTTGTGGTGCTTCAGTCATTATATGGAAATTTTTGATATAGAATCTGCTTTATAAATCAAAAGATAAATTAGACATAACAAGTGTTACAAAAGCGTCCAGAGAAAAAGAAAGCTCTTGCTCAGAATCCTATGATGTTGATGCGCAAGGCGCACTAAATCATGTCGATATTTATAAGATCGGTTAATCTATCTAGAGTACGTGTCATACAAAACATCTCTATCAAGCGGGTGCATGTTATGAATCTCCCCAATAGGGGGCGTGAGACCAACGTCATACATGCATAAAAGGAATCTTTTCATTAACCCAAAATTCAAAATAAATTATCTCTTCAACCGTTTCACGAGTTCGGATCAGCGAGAACTTCAAAACAAGATCCCGTCTTAATATGTTTTGACGAACATTTTTTCGTTGTTAGTTACCAAGTTATATTATCGTAGTTGCCATATTACTAGTTAACACTTACCATCCAAATAACATCTCGTTACACGGTAAACTTTATATGTTTTTTTGTCATATCCATGAATTACACATCAAATAGTGAGTATATGATCCATTTAAAACACGTAAACCATGAAATAACATCATGAAATGATTACGTTGACGAGTAAAAAAGTTTAAATAACCAGTGAACCATTTGATTTTAATCTGGCAACCAACTTTACGATACCTGGTTACTAAGTGACTATAATCTGGTAACTTGGTTTAGAAAAAATATTGTTAAAACATATCAAGATGGGATTTAGTTTCAAAGATCTCGTCGCGACAAAGTCAACCGTGAAAGTGGATTTGAAATTTGATATACGGTTTTAGAAATAAAACATTTTTAAGATCTAATATCCAAAAGGAATCTACGTGACAGCTGCATGCAAGTCTCAGTTGGAGTGGCGAAGGACGGAAAAAATCAAGCTCGTGCGAATTATTTTTTAGGGAAAAATAGCCCGTCAAATTTGTAGTTGTCAATTTACAAATTTTCATGCATAAAAAAAGACACAATCTAGCGTTCTATCCACAATCCACATGCAAAATTCAGAAAATATAATACCTGTTCCCCCTTTGTTGTCCCCTTCCCCCTTCTATCTATCTATGTTCTTTTAGATTAGATTCTCAGATCAAAACCAACTAGCTGATCTCAACCCTAATCCGCTGCCGCCTCCTAGACACCTCTTTCCTGGTCCTACCGGCTGACACACTTGCTGCCTAATTCTGCCATCCATTTTTGGTCGTCCCTTCAAGCTGGAGCAATGGACGATGGAGTAGGTCGCCGCCGGCCGATTTGCTCTTCCTCGCGCGATCGGGCGTGCAGCGTGAGATGTGTAGTGGGTAGTGGCTCGCGTGATGATGGATCATCACAAATATGTGGACGTGCGGCGTGAGGTTAACTAGCTTAACTGGACCTGACTGTACGGCCCAATACAGCGTAGGCTCTTTTTATTCTTTTTTCTGAGCGAATCGATCATGTACGCTAGCATCCTATATACATGTATTAGATTTTTCTCTCCAGTCTAGGTAGGGCGAGCGTCCCACCTCGCCCTACCGAGAGCTTCGCCCCTGTCATATTATTTTTATGCCCACGACAAGCTAATCTGGGGCACGTGCCCTTAATAGCACAGTCTTTAAGATTAGAACAAAAGATGGATATGTGTATACGAAACGACTCAAATCATAATTAGTTTGACGGGTGATTTCTTCCCTGTGTATGCTTTCTGGTAATATCTTCCAAATTTTGCTTTGATTTAACATGGGAGATTTTGTTTTTGAGGTAAAGGTGGGAGAAAATTTGGTCCTGTAAAATTTCCTGTATGAGAGCAGACACATGATCCCGATTCTTGTTCTTCCACAGGAAGTAAAATTCCCTTTACAAGCATGTCGAGTAGACTCTATATTCAAGTTCTGGTAGGACATAACTAAGTTACAACACAAAAACAACGTCAACGTCGTAGAAGGTTGTTGAAATATTGCTCAAATATTGAGTGGGCCTTTGACACATTTAGCAATTCCAGAAAAATCACTAAAACCTATGTTGTTGTCATGGCAAGTGGTGGGACTTTAGTCCCATACTGCTAGTTGAATGAGATGTGCATCAGATTATATACTGAGTCGTTCTACTGCTAGTATGAGTCGGTATGAGGTATATGGAGAATGACTATGTACCACACGCGCGCTCCTCCTCCTCCGCCCGCCTCGCCTCGTCCCGATGCGAAATGACGCGGGTTGCGGGAATCTCGCCGAGCCGATGTGTTCTTCTTGTCACGCGGGAATAAAATATCAATGGCACGAAACGTTTTGTTTTAATGAGATTGATTGCTAGCTGAAATGTTTTGTACGTTTTCAGTCATCTGCCCACAGCCGTCATCATCGTTCCTCCTAACCTGCGGTGCCATCGTTGATCCCATCCCGTCCGTCGCGTACACGGTCGATGGGAGAGCAGTCCTTCGAAACCCCGCCTCTCCATTTCCTGTACGGGAGAGGGACGATTAGGTTCTTGGGGAGCGTCTACTACACGACTGCTCGCCAATCTTCATCCACTACGTCGGCTACTTCGCCTGCGTCACCTTCATCGTCATCATGAGCACCGATGCCGAGATCGAGAAGGTTGTTGCAGAGAAGAGGATCACCGACGAAGCTAATTCCGTTTCGGCCAATTGGCCAACTGCCGGGTATAATATGTTTATAGCTCCCCTATTTATTTATTTGTTTACTGTACTAGCGATTTGTGTAGATATATCTAAACTATGTCTAGTACATGATTACACTGCTAAATTTCAGTATCTCATTAGCACCATAAACGTCCTGATTTTAGTTAATATTTAAATTAATATAATAAGAAAATTGCTTATATTCTCAACAAAGGTAAAGACTAAGATTCGAGCGCACATTCAGCAGACAAAACCCTGGAAAAACCTCGTCCCATATATACTCTGTTTTCTCTTTTATAAGTTTTAACCTATGAACAACACACACGCGTTCATCACTCTATAACCACATACATGAACATATGATCGAGGGGATTCTCGAACACGAACATATATCTCCACGCTACAAAGCCGATGGGGTCCTCACATGACGGAGCAGGCGTTGGGGTTGTCGTCGCTGAACATTGTGGTGAGTCTCTCCTCCTGCGCGCCGGCGCTGGCGCCGGAGCCGCCGTAGCCTGTGACTGGCATGACGGCGTCCACCTTGCGTACATAGCCCGGCGGCGCCTTCTTGTCGTAGGTCTGCGCCGCGTAGGGGTGCGCCACCAGGTTGTAGGGGATGTATGGCCAGATCTCCGCCTTCTTCCCCGTGGCCTGCACCCGCTTCACCACCTTCTGCGGCTCCACGAACCCCTGCACCGTCACCTTGTACTGCTTCCGGTTTATCTCCACTGATTCCACACCTGCAAACACGTACAACAAATCTCTCTCTAAGTTTTCCAGCATTTTTCTGGGCCATACATAATTCTGTTTTAGGTGAAAAGAATCAGAAATTAATCATCATCGGATCAGCAGTTCAGCACAACAACAAAAATGTCCAGTCGATTCTCCAGCATTTTCTGAGCCATCTTAATCCTCTGAGAACATGTTGAAAAAGATGTGTGCATGCATACCTTTCATGCTGGAGAGTGCGTTCCTGACTTTGAGCTCGCAGCCTTCGCAGTCCATCCTGACCTTGAGCTCCACCGTCTGGAACTGCTTCCTCTTCTTCTTGTAGCTCCGGCGACGGCTGCTGCCAGTGAGAAGCTCGGACAAGAAGTCAAGCGTACCGCCCACACCCATCCTCTCAATCAAACTCAACCTACTATGTCCTGAATCTCGATCGAGTATGTACTTCCAAATTGCTCTCTCAAAGAAAGCAACAAGAAACAGAGCTAAGGACACTGGACCTAATAAACGTTTGTTCTCTTCCTGAATTAATCGGTCGCTTCCATCCACTGACAGCACTACTTCGTGAGCTTGAGATGGAATGAGACTAGACACAAGATGGGGTGCATATATATAAGCCCTCTGCAGTTGTTGGCTTGTTACAAGGCAGCACCTCGCTAAGCTAAAGCTAAGCCGCCGGCTTTGCTTTGCGGAATCTGTTTGTTTCATTGTACAGCTAGCAGCTGCTAGCCGGCCGGCCGCGTCTGTATTTTTCTGCAAGAAGTTTCCCAAGATACCTTGCCCCTTGCTGTACCTGTACCCACTGCACCTTTTGCTGAATTCTGCAGTCTCAACCGACTCCGGAAATAGGGACTTGTAAAGGTAGCACCCACGGATAAAGATGACCGAGCTTGGGGAACCGACTATTGTTAGTAGTAACGTTTATCCCCTATGCTAAGCAAGTGGAACAAGATGCGTGTACTTGCGTACCGTGTGTTTGGACACCTCTTGATCCATTTCTTCATCCATGACACAGTGTTTGTCATTTAGTTTTCTGATTTTTTTATAACTGAACTTGTGCTGAACCGACCAACGGAGGATTCAAACGATAACTGATCTGAGCATCTACTCACATTTCAGCATCCCCGGCAAGTTTACAGGCGGAGAATACTGCGAGTGATGTGCAATTGTGTGTATCCCATGATTGTATTGGGCTAGCTGCCCTTCTCAAGTCTCAACTGGTTTCAGTTTCTAAAGGGAAATGCAGACAACCTGGACATGAGTCCTCACAACAGAAACCATGCTCATGCAATTGCTGTGTGCTAGCTGGTGTGCTGCTGTGAATGATGGGTGTGGTATCATCCACGAGTAAGCAAGCAACTGCAAGCTGCAACGACGAAGGTGCATGCATAATGGAGATCAAACATCCTAAGACCAATCTGGGGGTGCCAGCTGCCCTCTGGTGTTAGCTGAGGTGTGGTTCTGCACCCCGATTGGGTGATTCGGCGCTCCATGATTGGAGGCCAGGGCTACATCTCCAGCATTCCTGTTCCTTCTTACATCTGTCCCTCGCCTCACTGAAATATTTGCAGAAAGAAACCCATGCATATTGCCCTACACATGCTCTACATGCATGCAGCCAGAAGCCTAGTTAGAAGTGAGGTTGGTTGATTGGTGATTGATTTCATTATTGGTACTACAAAGTTTAAGATAGCCATAGTCTTCATCTTTGTATGTCAGGTTGTGATTTTTTAATGACATGTACAGTTTCGTGATCTAGCTAAGTATTCATGATCTAAAAGTGCTGATTATAAACTAAACTACTTCCTTTCCCCCTATATTGAGTAGTACTCCCTCCACACTACTGTTAAAAAAATACTCACTTCGTTCCTAAATATAAGATAGTCTTTTTTAGAATCACATGTATGATGTATCCACATCTATCTAAACACGTTTGAATGTGTATGTTCACTCATTTTGGACCGCATCTAGTCAACATATAAAACATGTAAAACATCTTATATTTTGAAACGGGTGAAGTAATACATATGTATAATACTACTGTCTTCGGTTAAAAATAACACTTGCATACAATTTGGTGTAAGTCATCAAGAGATGTTTCCAATTCTCAGCAAGTTGCATTTAGGTAGAGAAATAGAGACAGGCATCATCATTAACTCCAATAAGTGCAAGCGTAACAACGATGAACAGACCGAAAGTTGAAATCCAAAGTCGTCTTTCAAGGTGGTGAAAGCTACTCTGTTTTACTGTTTTATTCCAAATTGAAATCCAAAGTCGTCTTTCAAGGTGATAAAAGATGTTGAAACAATACAACATTTATTTATCTCTTGCCCTCTTGCAAAAATAGTTTGGCGTATTGTTCACATGGCTTTTAACATTATACCACCAACAAACATAACAAACTTGTTTGGTAATTGGTTGAAGGGGGTTTCTCAAGTAGAGAAGGTTCATATCCGAGTTGGTGTTTGTGCCTTACTTTGGGCCATTTGGAATATCCGGAACGATTATATTTTTAACAGAGCAAAAAAAACATCTTTTATGCAGGTTATCCCCATGGCTACTCATTGGATCCGTACGTGGTCTTACCTGCAGTCAACGGAGAAGCAGGGCGTAATGGATTTTGGGTGCAGCCGCCTGGAATTGGTCGCGTCGGATCTGTATTCCCAGTTCAGCTGGCGTTCTGAGTTGAGGATAGCATGTTGATGTAGAGTCACTATATGATGTCCTTTCTTCACACTTTTTTGGGTGACTTTTGATGTA
Source organism: Poa annua (assembly GCA_026929855.1). NCBI lineage: Eukaryota > Viridiplantae > Streptophyta > Magnoliopsida > Poales > Poaceae > Poa > Poa annua. The sequence continues at coordinate 71,427,907 of CM049432.1, read as the reverse complement.
ATACGTTTTGTGAGATACTATTTGTTTCAATAAAATAAAGGCCGTATGCATCGATCGATGCAGAGGTCGGGACTACCCTTTTCTAAAAAAAAACTGTTTTACTCCATATTGAAAAGTGAAACATTATGATTTGGACACTAACTCCGAAAGTGAGCAGAAAATGTGAAAAAAGGCCCTAGCTACTCATGTGAAGCATGGTATTTTTACTTTGAAGGCGATGCCTAACCTCTTTAAACCCCAGCCGGCCGGCCCGTCCACTTCATTCGGAGAACTGTCATGCATTGATCCTTTTGCTGTGGCACCTAACTATAGCAACCAGCACTAAGTTGCAGAATCACTGAAGGTGTGTGGTATCTGCGATAATAAAGCTAACAGATGTGAACTTAAATATGATATCTTTTCCATAACGGCCCTGACTAGAGCTAGGCTATCTTGACTTGCTGAAACAATGCAATCAGTGCACTTTTCACATGTGTCTGGAACCGTCGCATCATATGGTGTATACGCGCGGATCGTAGATGATTTTACAGGGCCTATACGTACTTGTCAGATTGCCCGTTCGAGTAGACTATTTGGTATGGGAGGAGCACCGGAGCAGAACCCTAATTGATTAGATAATTGGTCTAAGATTTCCGAATTTCAGTAGGAATTTAAGCTATGGCAAACATATATGCCTCCGTTGATTCAGAAGAGGCATTTTCTCTAGTGGTAGTCAATTCTCGTGACCCATGTGAAAAGTACTAACCTTATTAAGAATAAATCCTTTGGATCCAAAAGAGTGATATCCTATAATGTGAATGACACTAATTGAACAAACATCTAACCGGCCAATGGAGAATATCGATCAATGGCTAATCTCCGGCATGACCTCCACTGATCAACATATATAATTGAAATTAACAGACCATATCAGCAACAGCCTACAGCTAGCTACTACTATAAGATATGGATTTCATGCGCATAAAAAACCGCATAAGTGCATTGTTCGTATTGACCGACGGACACTCGAACCTCGTTAATCACCATTTCAGCCTGACACTGGGTGCTGGCCCTACAGTGAAGGGAAGAGCTGCTTGCTGCTTGCTAATATTTCCAAAACATGGGAGCTTCTAATGACATTGTTAGACACATTCATTTCGTGGTGCTATCACTCAACTTCACAAGTTCTAGCCATTCAGCCTTGGACATGAATACCAGAAGCAGCCGGCCGGGCAAATGAAGGTGACGGCGTCACATCGACATTGGCTCAAGAATATATAAGTAATCATGCCGCAAGAATTTTTCTTGATCGCCTTTTTGCCTTTGAGAGTTTGGCCCTCCAAGGCTCCACATAGCATACGTGCATTTAAAATATACTTGCTGAGGACACTGCATGTTCTCCAAACTTTGCACTTGCACACCTATACGATCGATCGAATATTTCTTCCTTCTTCCATCGCGCACTTCTGCGCCGCTTAAACTTAGCGAATAAGGAAGGGCACATTGCATAAGTAACCGTACTGTGTACAATAATAAATGTCAAAAGGGTTCACGTGCGGAAACATATACATCGATTATACGTGTTGATCGAACGCGCGAGTACCACCAAAGAACTAATAAGCATGGACGTGCAGGCTAATAGTCCAAGATACTCTCCCGTGTTTCTCCCAACAAAAAAGTTCATAGTAGTGTTTTCTTTTCAGTTCCACAAAAGCTACTTTCAAAAAAACATCCCATCACCTAACTAGTTGGAAGTCACATGAGACTACGGGCTAGTTTGCCAGCAAAGTTTATAAAAAACTGCAGTATCGTAATACCATAGTATTTATGTGCCTGACGGAGTAATACTTCAGTTTCATAAAAAGAGTTCCAGACTTGTTTTTCCAATACTTCAAAAATAGCACGTTTTGAGGGATACTAAAGTATTATTAATATTAAAGTATTTAATCACAGCCAAACACATCAAAGTATTTGAAATTGTGTTTCTTTTAGAAACTGTAGTATTGTGGAAATACTTCAAAAATACTTTGCTACCAAACTAGCCCTACATGAGGAATTTATCTCAGAAAACAAGTTGAAGGTTATTATACTTTCTATTTATTTTAATAATCTAGGCGTATGCAGCTAGTTGTTGTTTTGGAATGAGTTAGAGCTAGTTCGGTTGCTTGCACCACCTCCATGCAGTCTTTGGGGAGCTCAGGATCATATGTGAGCTCAAGATGACTGCAGCGGCATGTTGGGCGCACACCGGATATAGGGTGACTTCTTTCAGGCTTATGCTTATGCATAAGCCTACTTATGGATTCTGGTGGGGATAAGCTGTGGTGGGGAGAAGCTAATAGAAACTGATTGGAGACTTCTTTTGAGCTTTTGAAAATTTAGCTTATTTGACGTGTTGGGTTGTGAGATGTCTCTAATACCCCTCAATTTGATGTGTGCACTAAATAAACATGATATATTACATACACGTAGCATATTAAGTAGAAAATTGGTTAGAAATGAAAAAGCTGACGGTAATAAAAATAGTGTTATAATATAATTTAGTACAAGCCAAAAAAAAGGATGCAAGAAAGTAACTGAATTCTTCATGTAAGGTAAGATTAGAAGAACAATTACATGCATGCAATACGACAAGCACCTTGCACAGACGCACAGCTCCATGGCACTGAGGCATTACAACAAGCATCATTCGGGTCTATGGCGATCTGCAGGACGTGTTGGAGATCCTGGACGAGCTGCTGGCTGCTGGTACGGGGACACACAAGAGACTAAAAGGAGCTACGAGCAGAGCAGATGCGTCCGGGCGGAGAGGAAATTGAGCTGGAGCAACGAGATCGATTGCCTTGGAGCAGCGGGATCTGGCCGTGAGCATGAAGTTCGTCGCCGGGGCCAGGCAGAGCTGTAGGGAGGTCGCCGGTCGGAGAATAGGGAGGCGGAGGCAGTGGAGCGTCGGTGACGGAAGCAGGAGAGGATAGGACGGAGGAAGTTCTCTGACGCGAAGCTGGAGCGGGATGACGGGATTCGGGGGTGGAATGAGTAGATCCGGCGGCGGGCTACCGGGATCCGGCCACGCTGGCGGTGGTACGCGGCGGCGGTGGTGGAAGGTGGCGGCGGCGGTGGTGATACGGGGACAGGCGACGGGAAGGAGACGCGACGCGAGGTTGGGGACGTGAGGTTTTTTTTGTTCTTTTTTCGCGAGAGCTTCGGTTGACTGCGGTGGCAATCGGCCGTAATTTCGCTCAAGGACATGTCCTTTTACTGAAAACGCTTCGCTCCATCGCGCAGAAGCTCGGGAAGCTGCGTGAAAACTGGTGGAGAGCAGTTTCTCCCCACCGTGTGTAATTGGGCTAGAAACTATTTCTACGGTGGGGGGAATCTGAAGAGTTCTTTTCAGCTTATGAGCTTCTGAAGCCAGAAACAGACCAAGAAGCCCAAAAGAAGTCAGCCATAGTCTCGCACATGACGACCAACAATTGGCGCTCAAAACAACGCCTTTTCTTTTGAAAATGGAAATGAAAAGGAGTGATCTAGGCTTAGGCCACGAGGAACAACGAGCTGGCCACTTGCTTAGGTTTAGCATGCACGAAGCTATAGCTATGTTGTATGTTATCGATTAACATAGGCGTCACATCTCCTCCCCGGTAGAATTATAATACTAACTGACACCACTATTAAAACTAGATTCAAATTTTAGCGCTTTAAACTTGCTACTACCTCCGATCCTAAATAACTGTCGTGAGTAATACTAGCGTACGTAGTCAGTTGATTTCCTCCAACATTTAAAACGGATCAGAGAGGGAGTAGAAGGGAATGTGGAATGATCTTGAAAAGCACATGGAGAAATAGTCATTATACCAAGTTATGTGATCAACATTCAAAAAATTGCTCGATTTCTATTATATTATAAACCACTACTTAGGATCAGACTTAGAAATAGTAATTCCTCGATTGTCTTACAAATAGACACACCATTTGCACATCTGTACAGTCGCAAAGTCTTGCCCTTCAATTACAAGCAGGCCCACAAAATCTCAAAATTTACAATGATCTAGCTCGTCAGCCATCCTGCCTACGGATCCTGGTTGTTGTTCTCGTAGTGTCGACTCTTTTTGACATCTTAAACCGAGTAAAACAAGTCCTTAACTATGCAAAAGCTGATATCGGTAAAGCACAACTGCTAACACCTAAACATGAAATGATTATGTTTGCTACTTGTGTTAAATTTATTAATCCAAAAGATTGTACTTTATGTCAAAGATGGGTTTTTGAAGATTTGGGCTGAAAAGGTGGGCTAAAGCACAACCGAAGCAGACGTTTTTTGGATTACACTACTGAAGAAAGAAGGAGAAATAATAACTTCAGAGGTAGATGAACGTGCCAAGGTTTTGCAGCTGGATATAATTGGATGGAGCAGCTGCCAATTTTGATGGGGATTTGTCTGTGGCATGCAGTCAATGTAATTTACAGTGCAGGACGATGGGTCATGGTGCAAACATTGCTTTGCAGGCATCTTGACGATGAGAAAGAAAGAGAAATGTTAAGGTATACTGCCCTGATGTTCAGGTATCAAGAATAAAACTTGTCCATGGACAGTTTGACACTACCCCTGCCTGTCTGCTAAGGGTGGGCATAAAAACCGAAGACCGAAAATCGAAACCGAAAAGACTGAGACCAAAACCGAAAAGACCGAGACCAAAAAGACCGTAAGAAATTTGGGGAGAAAATTAGAAAAGACCGAAATTATATCAGAAATTTGGTCATCACTTATAGATAACCCGAATAGACCGAAAGACCGATTTTATTTTATTTTGAGAGAATTACATACTATAGCAGCCAGTTTATGTACATATATTCTATAGTCCCAACTACGGAACCAAGCATTCTATATAGTCTCTATGCCTAACAACCGAGTATCCTAACCCCGTGTAACGTAGATTCTCCGTGCATGAGAGACCAGTCGATCGTTTCCCACTCTCCCATTACCAGGCCCCGATTCCTCTTCTTGCGCACTAGATTTTGGTCTATTTGGTCATGACCGAAGACCGAACCGAATAGACTGAAGACCAAATAACAGAAAACCAGAAAGACCGAATTTATTACGGGTATCATTTTCTAGATGACCGAAATTGTTAAAGACCGAAAAGACCGAACCGAACTAACCGAAAAGACCGAACGTCCACCCTTACTGTCTGCCTCCAGATGAATATATGGCCTGACCCTCTCAGGTAAAATGGAAAATAATCATCCGGGTGTGTCTTCAGAAAAACTTAACAGTATAATTTCAAGTAGAGTAACAACTGGTGTAAATGTAAAACATAAACTATATACTCCCTCCGTTCCACAATATAAGATGTTTTAGAACTTCTTCACATTCACATGTATCTAGACACGTTTTAGAGCATATATTCACTCATTTTACTCCTAATCTAGACAATATGTGAAACCTGTGAAACATCTTATATTGTGAAACAGAGGGAGTATAACCAGTCTCGCAAAAGGCAGGCTGAATGCAGACTTAGTTTAGAAGTCTTAAGACAATCTTTGGAAGAGAAACCAGATGCGAAATCTCTAGATTCCATCTCAAAATTCAGAGATTACAACTCCAATGTAAGTTACACAACTTCAATGCAGACCTTTTATCATGTAATTAACATTGTTGAACACAAGATGTTAGATACACAGATTAAACAGCTTACAAAGGGAATTCCTGACAGCCAGTCCAAACTGGGCACTGGCCATCTTACGAGGCAGACGTACTAGCAAAGATTCATTTGAATTGATTATTATTACCAGTCCCTAGCACTCTAGAAGACGGCCATGTTCCCAGAAAAATCTTCTAGGAACAACAGCCGACTGAACAAGTATACATTGCACACCATGTGGTGTTGTATGTCTCAGACCTCATCTGACAGCTTAGAGGTGCAAATACTAACATTGTGAAGCATGTTCACCCATGTCCCTGTCACAGAATGGAATGAAACACTCAAGCATCTATAAACACAGCCGGTTCTGAAGGTTCTGGTGCTGCAGAGGGGCATGAATTGGCTTTGCTGTCTTTCTTGTTGCTCGGTTTCTTACTGCCTTTCAACTTATTTGTCATGCTATCTGCCTTGGAGACTATCTTTGAAACTGAGAATCCTGCTTCCTCAAAAATCGATGCCCTCTCATGGACGAGGGAGTTCCTGGGGACAACATCAACACCATCGTATGTCCATAAACCTAACACTGCCTCTCCTTTCAGCCCAATTCCATACCAGCCAAGACCTGAAATGGCTATATCCATAGTATTTTTATCCCAATTATCCCCAGAAACTTTCAACTTTTTCCTCACCCATTTCCCAAGCTCGCTCACCCGTTTCTGGCCTATGGGAGGCTGCAGTGATCAAACCAAGCAGAAGGTTGTTTTATGATGTGCATGAATTAGGATAAAAAACAATAATTTGTTAGGATAAGATGGATGCCTGAAGTTGCAAGCCGAAGTGATCTTTCATCATAGAGTCTGCATTTTCAGTCTTTCCCATGTGAAGTGGTAGAAGTGCTGACGCCCATACTGTAACATAGATTGATCCTACAGTTAGATCTTCAATATCCAGACGCGCCAATCCTCCCATATGTATGGACTGCCCTGCCTGAAAGTGTTGCAAACAAAACGAATTAAAAATAAGCCAGGATCGCTTAACACATGATATGGCAAAACAGCATGGTGAATAATCCTGTCTAGCAATTCTTATGTCTAACTATTGATCCTTAACCAGAGTCCACAAGCACTGTAAGTCATTCAGGGCAAACCAGCCATGATATGAAGACCTGAAACTTAGTTACATCCGAGTGTCAATTTCAAAATCCGCTGTATCGTCATGCATTTTGGTACTTTTTTCACAATTACATATTACTTGAAATAACTACGGCCTCCCATTCTTTCCTACCAATCCCTCACATAATCACAAATAGTTAACCGAAAGCAGATTCGCTACGTAGCAGAGAAATAGAACAAGCTAGAGTTGTTCACATGAAACAACAATAAATACGGGAATGGGAAACTAATCAGAAATTAACTTCATTGCATCTAATCACAAACATCACTGAAAGGGTGCATAACAAGAGCAAAATGAGACCTTTAATCTGTATGTTCTGGGCCGCATCTCTTTCCTCACTTGAACAAGCTTCTGCTCCTCAAGAGTAAGTCTTGACGTCAGCTGGTGTCCATGAAGCAAGCCCGGAGTGTCAAACAGCTTTGCCTGAGCACCAAGAACGCCGTCCACCCGGATCACCCCGAGGGTTGTTCCCGGAACTGGTGCCTCTGTCAAGGTTTGCCCGCCCTCTGCCCCGGAGCACCGAGCAATGGCATTGAGCAGCGTCGACTTACCCACGTTTCGCGCGCCAACAGCCCAGACCTTGCCGCGCGCCCCGGCGAGCTCACGCACGTGGTGGAGCAGGTCCCGTACCCCCCATCCCCGCGAGGCGCTGACAAGGTGAACGCCGGCAAGCTGCAGGTCGGCGCCAGCACCGGCGCGGGCGCGGCTCTGCGCCCACGCGTGAACGTCGTCAGGGGAAAGCGACGGAGTCGGGAGCAAGTCGAGCTTCGTGACCACGAGCACCGCGCGGGGGAGGTTCGCCGGCGCACCATGCTTCCAGTCCGCTTGATGCGCCTCGCTGGTGATGGCGACCAGGCGCGCCACGGCGCGCGGGAAGGAGCCGTCGAAATCCGACGCGTCCGCGAGGAGCAGCACGAGCGACCTGGCCCCCGACGGCGACGCGAGGCGCGGGCCCACGGCGGCGACGAAGTCGAAGTCCGGGAGCAGGACCTCGGCGTCGGGGCGCTTGACGTGGCCGTAGTGGCGCAGCGAGTGGCACCGAGCGCACACCAACACCTTGCTCTTCTTCTCAGCCTCCGTCCCCGCCGCCGCCGCCACCAACTGGACCTCCCGCGTGTTCTCTTGGCCCTCCCGGAGGTGCCCGGTTTTCAGAGAAGCCGATATCTCGGTGTCGTCCGCGGTTACCGGCGCGAGGCGCGCGCGGTAGTCGAGGGATTTCGGTGATGGGAGGTTGAAGAAGCCTGGGAGCGCCGGGTCGGCAGACTGCATGGCGATGCCGCAACCGGGGCATTTTTCATTTGCGCTAACGGTTTGGAGGGTAGAAGACACCACCGCCGGAGGTGGAGCCGCCGTTGGCGGCGCGGACGAGAAGTGGCGGCGCAGGAGCAGGGAGGGTTTAGGGATTTGGGGGGCTAGGCTGTGAGGTGTGTGAGGACGATGAGCAGGCGGGGATTCATGGCTTGCACGGAGGAGGAGGCGGCGGAGGGTAGGGTGGAGGCGTCTGGCGCGAGAGAGCATCTTGCCGTGTCGCCGCCGCCGCCGCCAATTCGTGACCGGCGGTGGGTGCTGGATGATTTAGCGGGGAGGTAAAAAAACGTTGGGCTTTTGGCCATGTTAAGAAACATACGGGCCTTAAACGGGCCAGATACACCGAAAGCCGAAAGGACATAAATTTCTCTTCTCTCTGCTCCGCCGCCGTCAGCCGGCCGTTTCTCGCCCCCAAACCCCAACTCCGGCGCATACCCTAGGGATCTCCCCTCTGACTCTTTTCTAGTGTTTTGCAGAGAGCTGCTTGGTGGCGATGGCGTTGACCAACTTGATCCTGACGGTGGTGGGGGTGGGCGCGGCGGTGATGCTGCTGCGCAAAGACGTGAAGCAGTCGGGCGCCGTCTTCCGCCGCAACATCCGCCACATCAAGACCTGGCTCGAGGAGGAGTCCGCCGCCACCACGTACGCTCTTCACCCCCCTTCTAATGCGTGTAGCCTACTAGTACTGTTTAGTAAATTGCGGTCGAACTGGAGGGGATCGGGATCATCGGATTAGATCTTATTATCAATCAGGTACAGGCAGCACTGCAATTGGGGAAAATTACAATTTGATTTGTTTGCATCCGTGCTAGATCAGCATAGTTATATGCAACGGACTGAGAAATCGTAGTGCCTCCCTGTTCTTGAAGGAAGTAATGTTGAGGTTGTTCCTCGTGCACAACAAGAGATATGGTGCTTATAAGTTCTAGGTGTATCTTTATGTCCCCCATTTTGCATCTGGTATAAATCATGTGTCTCTGTTTCTCTAGTGCAGGAATTATCAGGTGTGATTCTCTAGTGCAGGAATTTATTACCTGTGATTCTCTAGTGCTGGAATATATTAGCTGTTACTCTGGTCCTGGAATTATAATTCCATGATTGACTCATCACCAAAGATAAGACCTTTAGTTTTGTTTCCACCTATTCTACCAGCCCCTTTTGTAGAGAGCCTGTATTTTCCCACATAGTTCCACACACGTCCTTACTCTCATCTTTTCGTTCACTTCAAAATGTTATTTTGATTTTTGAAACATTCATAGATATCCATCATGATAGACGCATCTAAAGTTGCAAATTTAATGCAAAATATGACTGCCTGTGCTGTGCAAAATAGAAAATGTACATCTGAATAGCATACTGTTCACTCCATAAGCCGCTCCAATTTGTTATTTTGTACAGAAACGCGCATGGTTATATTTTGTTACGGGAGTTTTGAAGTTCACATATATACTATGATGAACACCAATGACATACTTAAAACGAATTTTTTTTTTTTCGAGTGTGTAGAGTACAGACAATGTACATTCCGCACAGAACTCGTTTTTAGTTTTTGAACTAGCCTTTTTGTTGATTTAATGTTGCTGCTGTTAATGACAACGCAAGGTTTTTTCCAGATTTGGATTTCTTCCTTTCAAATTCTAAATTTGATATTGTATTATCTTGACTAGGAATTAATTCTCACCTTATGTCAGTCTGGAGGCTTGCATGGTCTCTAAGTTTCATCCATTTCTGAAAACATATTCCTCATTTCTTTCACGATAACCCATTTATTGTGAAATCGAGCTCCAGTTGTAGATGCTAGCCTCTCTCAAGAGACTGTAATTACTACACTAGTGGTAAATTGTATGAACTTTAGGTTAGCTTTATAAAACTGGCTATAAATGATAACATATGCTACACTATCCACCTCTACTTTTGAATACCTAAAATCATGTGCACACTCTTTTGCGACGCCAAACCTTTCCGCTAGCCATCCCTTGGCATCTCCTTCCATTCTGACTTTTTTCAATATTATTTATTAATTTCTGATAGGAAAGCTTAAACATAATAATTCGTATCAGCTTAAGTGAGAACTGGGTAGGAAGTGCTCTTCTTGACTTTCTTGATTGTGCAATGCGATTCAGTAATGCTGTACTTAGCCTTAATTCATGAATTTTAGAAAGATACATTTATTGTTGCCTCTTGTTTCAAAATAACATTAGTTGCACATGGAGGCTTTCACCTCACCCATGTTTTTATTTCCGCAGATCTGCTGAGCGATCAGTGCCAAAGGAGCTGGAGTCCCAGGCTGCCAAGAAAGATGCTGCACCCAAAGTGGACAAGGATTAGATGATTTTACACGCCATTTCAGTTCAAAGTAACTGCGGGTCTAGGATTTGCAGAAAGGTACCTGTACAAAAAAAGATTTGGTAGGATCTTCAATCTGAAGATATTGGGGTCAAATAATGGGCGGATGTATGGATAGCTGCATGTGAGTTCTGTCTGTTTTGAGGTTAACTTTGAACATTGGAGTGCACATTTACATTTCTCCGGTGTTAATACTTTTTTGAGCTGAGATCAATCAATCCATAAGTGTTCGTCCGTTTAATCGTGGTTTGACATTCTTTCAGCAATTTCATGTTCCTATGACACCATTCACCCCAGTATCTTTCAGCAATTCAGTGAGGTTTTCATCGTGTTTGTGTAGAAAAATGTTTGAAATTGTCACATATCAAATGGAGCAAGTCAGTGAGGTCTTCTAAGCAAACTCAAACCTTGTTAGAAATTTCACGGATGTCTTGCATGCACATATGTGTCAGCATTTGATATGTTATTACTTACTTGCTCCCAAGTTAGAAATAATCAAATAAATGAATGTGTTTATACAATAAACACAATGCGTACAAGCAAGCCAAAAGGAAACCCACTACATGCATGCTTGAGTACAAGCAATACGCACAAACCAACACAGCATGTAAACATGAAACATCCGACCATCGAATGTCTATCTATGTACAGTCACGACACGAGACGAGAACATCTCAAAAATGGATAGCTCTCCCTCTAAACAAAACAAATGAAGCAAATCTCTCTGTGAAAGAAAACAACAAATGAAGCAAATGACCACGTGAATCAAAGCCGGCGGCGACGTCCACGGCAGCAACTCAAGCCTGGGTTGTGCTCTGGATATCTGGGATTTGGTCCGACCTTTCAACGATCAAACAATGGGATCAATGATCGGTAGTATCTGCCGCGGTTGCCGGCGTCCCGCGGCCGGCGGCGCGGCGCTTGAGCATCTGCGTGTAGTTGAAGATGGAGTCGAGGCGCTGCTGCCTGAGGTCCTCCTTGAACCCCTGGATGAACTCCTCCGCCTTGGCGTCCACCTCCGACCCGGCCGCCTCCTCCTCCGTCGGCGGCGGTTGCTGCCGTCCCGCCCGGACCAGCGCGTACACGTCATCCATGGTCAGCGAGCTCGCGTCCTCCTCCTCTTCCTCCGGTGCGGTCGCCTCTGCCGCGGACGGTGGAGCTACTGCACGGGGCGTCGACGGAGACCTTATCGTCCTCGGCGTCGTCCCGAACTCCTCCGTTCCACCACGGAAGGTGGCGGGCGAGTCCGGCGCCGCGTCCGTGTGGAAGCCCGACGACGACGAGGAGGAGAAGGTTGAGAAGGACCGGAGCCGCTGCAGCAGCACCGAGGAGGCCCTGCGCGTGATCCCGCGGCGCGAGGACGGCGACTGCGGCTGCGACCGCGATGACAGGGCGAAGATGGCGCCCACGACGGCGTTCAGGAGCACGAACCACGCCGCGCCGGAGCCCAGCCATGCCGGCAGCGGCCAACACCACGCCGCCATCGCGCTCGCTTGCTTGTCTTCTTGGTTAGCGTAGGCGGCTCACCAACTCGTGCGCTTGCTTGCTCTGCTTACTTCGGTTCGCTAAAAGGCTCGAGAGACAAACGGAGATGATGAGATGAGAATGGAACTTGGTTGTGGCGGTATATATAGAGCGCGCCGTTGATCCGGTTTCGTGGTGGAGAAGGCGGATTAGGTTAAGACACTGGAACTTAGTGAGGCTCGGCCTGGTTTGAACATTGCTTCGCTCAGGACCTAGTAGCATCGATCGTTCCCATGTGCTGCACATGTTTCCTGTCCTGTCAGCTACCAAATCACCATTAATTTGTTGTTAGTATCCAATTAGATAAGCATCTCCATCCCTTGGTTACCTTCGCGTCGCGGCAGCTAGCTAACGTTGTACAGACTTTTATCATACGCAAAACAGATTACAGATGTGCCTAGAATTGTCAAACTACGGGACAAGGTTGCGCTTAGCACTTACGACAGCAAACTCAAACGTACGGAACCTTCAAAGGCACTTTCGGAGGCTGTAAAAATGCCCTTAATTACGGTATCAACGCCAAACGAGCGGAACCTTCATTTTCATGATGGCAGCCAAGGTAGAACAGGCGAGGTTACTCGCGGTTCATTGATCTAATTCTCGATTAAACATTGTTGGACGCTTCCGGGTTTTTTCGAATGATTAATTAGTCAAGTCAAGCACACCTCAGCAACTTCCGGCTAGTACTAACGGTTTGACACTACTGTGCAAAGCCAAGTCCTCCTCGCTATCATAACATTACCATCATCGGCCAAATTAAACATTCTCATTTTTTTAAAAGTAATTTCTTGTGCTGACTTGGTGTAGATGTCTCATATTTCAGATATCCCATGTCCACGTTTGTTAACAGTACGTCACTGCTATCATAGGTTTGGCCATCAAGTAGTGTGACGGCTTCATTCTTCCATGCGTTAGATTATTACATGCTTTATCAGTTCTAAACATAGCACGTAGTAGAAGAGGTCTACGTAGTACTGTTACGTATGGAGTAGTATATTTGCTCGACGCGCATACCTTTCGCTGTCCAACTTAGATATGGCATGGGTGTACTGTCGAATTTAGATATGGTGTGGACGCACGTTAATACGGTAGGGGAAGCTCCTACATTGGTTTTTTTTTACAATAAGAACCCAAATCTATGTCCATGAGAAATTAAGTCTAGGTAGTTAGGTCGTACATACGCTTCCCTAACCAAGTGAGCCGAGTTTGTAGTTGTAGCGTTCTATCACATAAGATCCAAAAAAATCATGGGCCAAACTCTTGTTCATGTACAATCCAAACAAATATGCCAATACTGCAACCATCTACCATGTTTGGACATATGGTGTAATTTTATGGCGTGTTTGCATAAGAAACCATGTTTTCAAGGAAAGTCATTGTGACAGGCTTTATTGATCAATTAAATAGAAGTTACATCGTTGATAAAAAAATGAATAGTAAAATTAGGTGAACCATCTACCCAACAATAAATTGATCACGGGCTTCCTTATTATTATCAAGATTATGAGCTACCACATTTGAGTCCTTTGCACTAATATAGAACGATACATCAAACACCCATCTATGAAAATGGCACGGTAATTCATGATTTTCTAGGTATATGTTTGTACAATCTTAGTACCGGTTAATTTTGAAGCCCACGAGGGATAGGGAAAATATAGGATTGATATGTCAGTTGAAGGGGATTACCACATGATTTTAAAGCACAACCATTTTGCAACATGTGTCTTTCAGTGGCGCACAGGAATTAAACACATCTTTTTGGAGGACTGATGAGATATAATCGAGAGGGAAGTGCATTGCACTTCTCAGTGGAAATTTGAAATCAAGTTTAAACTCATGAGAATCCTATGAAATGTTTTTCTTTTATATGCCCGATCCATGAAAAAACTCTAGGTATTTGGATATGCTCACACGCCACGATACAATCTGTACAAAAATATGTCAAAAACATATGGGTCAAACGGAATTGTTTAGAAGTTAAATACAACTAGAATATACAATTTTTTTAACTAGCATGAACATTTTTTATGGGCCTTGATAAAATAGTTGAGAACGAATTTGCACCTATTATACTCTCCCATACTATCGAAATGGAGACAAACTTTGGCAAATATTCAACTATATTTCGTGAAGTGTTGAGGACAACAAACACAACAAAGCGTTTTGCATTAAATTCCAACACTAAGGAATTTCTTAATTGTATTATGTGACACAATGTTCTCAATAATAATTGAACACATGACATTATTGTTTTCATATAGAGTTTGATGTATATCATTTTAATTAGTTACACTATTTTGCAACATCGAGTTTGAAAAACATCTATCTTGATGTACTATATTTATACAAATAAATTAACTCCAGTGTATGTAGATACAAAAGAAACTTCAAAAAGCATATATGTTTTTGTTTGCATATCTGTTACACACACACACATGGATAATGTTGTATATTTTATCTTATTGTCCATTTGAATATCATTTCATATCATCACAAAGACCTCTTAATTAAGTAAATGTTTAATAAAATGTTGATAATTGTTGCTCGGTTGTATTATGATCGATCTTAAGTATATATGAAAATAAATATGTAACTTTAGAGTATACTAGAAAGATATCCCATGCGTTGTAACAAAAAACATAATTTTTTTTGGATAAAATAAAGTATATTTGAATCGTGAAATGAAAAAATAATCTCAGAAATACAGAGGATTTGGTCGTCCATAATAGTCGAGAATCTAAATTTAACATGTGAAATATGTGTATATTTAACCACTAAAGTGATATGAAAATCATATGGTTAAATAATTTATAATGTGAAAAGTTTGTTATTATGGATAGAATTTTACTCCTCGCGAGATGCCATGGATCTGAAATAACTATCACGAGATGTGTTTTAACTTTGTACCAGTGGAGTATTACTACCGGGAAAATTAATCTGAACCAGCGGAGGTAGTATTAATATATGTGAGATGCCATGGATAAACGAATGACTCATTAAGTGGATGATGTGAAACCTTGAATTTAGAATAAACTAAAGGTATATTAGTGAGGTTTTGTCAACAGCAGGATACCATAGAATTCTCTTTGCGGATTGTCTAAAATGCACACATCTTTTCTGCGTTTGGCATGCATTATTTAGTGGGTCTCAAGTAACAAATTAACAAATGTGTACAGCAAAAAAAAAACACTGCATGCAATGCATACAAGCAAGCCAACAACAAAAAAGTCAAAACTAAAACCACTCCAAATAATCTGCAAAACCCTATACAAACATCTATCTGAACATCTGACCACCGAATGCCTTTATGTACACGGAGGAGAAGAGATCATCCCAAAAACGGATAGCTCTCCCCTTTAAACAAACAAATGAAACAAATAAACCATGTGATCTGATGAAGGTGGACCGGACCGGCTGCTGGCGGCGAGCACCCTGAGTTGTGCTTTGGACTTTGTTTGAACGGTCAACGATCGATCACGTGAGGAATGGAACAGACGGGATCAATGATTGTTGTCCGGCGCAGCTACCGGCGTCCCTCGGCCGGCGGCGCGGCGCTTGAGCATCTGGGTGTAGTTGAAGATGGAGTCGAGGCGCTGCTGCCTGAGATCCTCCTTGAACCCCCGGATGAACTCCTCCGCCTTGGCGTCCACCTCCGACCTGGCCGCCTCCTCCTCCGTCGGCGGCGGCTGGTGCCGTCCCGCCAGGACAAGGGCGTACACGTCATCCATGCTCATCGACTTCACGTCTTCCTCCTCATAATCCTCATGCTTCGCCGGTGTAGTTGGCTCCGACTCTGCATGTGGTGCGACTGCGCGCGGTGTCGACGACGCCGACCTCATCCTCGTCCCGCGCGTCCCGGCGTCCTCTGTTCCACGGAAGGTGGCGGGCGAGTCCGGCGCCACGTCGGTGTAGAAGCCCGACGACGGGGAGGAGAAGATGGAGAAGGAGCGGAGCCGCTGCAGCAGCACCGAAGAGGCCCTGCGCGTGATGCCGCCACGCCGCGGGGACGGCGACTGCGGCTGCGCCCGCGAGGACAGGGCGAAGATGGCGCCCACGACGACGTTCAGCAGCACGAACCACGCCGCGCTGGATCCCAGCCACGCCGGCAGCGGCCAGCACCACAACTCAGCCGCCGGCATCGGCGCTCGCTCGCCCACCTAGGTGGCTCACCAACTCGCGTACCTCTTGTGCGCTGCTTGCTCTGCTTTCGATCGGTTGGCAAGAAATGCTCGAACGAGGAAGAGAACTTTGTTGGGTGCTGCGACTGGCATAGGGTTGTATATATAGAGCACGCGACTCATCCAGTTTCGTGCTTGAAACGGGAGATCAGGTTAAGGTATTGGAATTGTCGAAGTCTCGGCCGCGTCATCTCGGTCGTGTGCCAAGCAGTGGTCAAGCGTAGACTGGGCACCTAGCCTCCCATGTGCGGTTTCCTGTCTTGTCAGCCAGCTAATCACCACATTAATTGCTATCTAATTCGATAAGGTCATCGGCGCCTCTTTTAAGCATCGCCGGCAGCAGCTAGCTATAAGATGCGAGCTAAGAGGAACTAGAAAACTATTAATAGTGAGCTAGGCATGGATTATTTTATTTATTGATAACTAGAAAACTACCCCACTTGATGTAGAAATGTTAAAAAAAGTTATGGAAGTATACAAGGAATGATATATGATGCATGAAATGGGAAACATTCTAGATAATATGAAGGATCTGACTAGTCATAATAGTTAAGATTTTAAATTTAATCAATATAAAATGCTCGCATATTTAACTGCTAAAATTGATGATGTGCAAATTGTATGGCTAGAAGAATTAATAATGTGAGTAGTTTACATACATGGATGAATAAGATTAATAAACATGGGATGACATCATCAACAAATGAATGCCACAAATAATTAATGATATGGTGATGACTTGGATGAATGAATCATTCAAATAGGGAATGGTGTAGGTATTTTGCATATAGAGATAGACTAATTCATGTTAATGGGAGTATAGATTGGCCACCTTATTTTCATAGTGTGTCTTACTCTTAGAGCACCGGTGCACTAGGGGTCTCTAGTTTCTCTCTTTTGAGCTAACAAAACGTCTTATATTAAGATACGGATGGAGTATATTATATCTTTACAATCTGCTGACTAGAGCCTACTGTACTTGCTCTAAGATTTATAGAATTTGATTAGTACTGTAGTAGTATATCTTTTACATAATTCCACGTGTTGAAACTGACGTCCTGCTTGGTTGATTCAATCGGGAGCTTGTTTTCACAATAATAAAAGAAACTTTAGGTTCTGACTCACGGACACGAAGCTTGTTTACTTTTCTGTTACCTGGTGACCTCTTCTTCGAATTAATTGGGAGCCTGTTTTCACAATAATAAAACGAAGATGTAGGTGGCCGCGACGCGGAATCTAGCTCCTAGTTTGATAATAATTCAGTTAGTACGAGGTGCACCGAAGCTGTCGTTCGGCGACCGAGGTTCCTAATCATCTCACGGCACACCCCTCTTTTTCCTTAAAAAACAAAGTGAACAAGCTCAGGGCTCATCTGATTCGATGCTGTCGGACGCTTTCCAGGTATTTTCGGTTAATTAAACAAGTCATCGAGTCAAAAAATTCTTGCCTGAGTAACTTCTGGGAGATGATGTTGAGTGCTGACTGCTCAGCTTTGCTGGTCGTAAATCATTATTTTTTAATGGAGGGTGAAATCCTGAGTCTCCCAATCAAAAAGATGTACACGATTTTTTAATTATGTCATTCAAGAAAGATCGACAACACAAATACATAGATTAACTCAAAGCCACTTTCATGCTGACATATGGTCCTACACTTACAAACTTGATGATGGGTGCCCATGCTGGGGGCAAGTGTCTTGACCTTACACCGATGTTCGCCGTCTAAATTCGGAGGCCTCACCAAGCTTCAGTGGGATTCTCATATTTTTTACTATAGTACATACCTACTAGTTATGGGTCCAAAATTTGGTTGGGCCCTTGGTCGTCACACCTCTCGCCCTGTGCCAAAGCCGGCCCTGCGAGTGGGAGCAACAACGGTTCTAGTTGATCATGATAACACTCCTCGCAACCATTATGCTGATCCATCTTCAAGATAAGGATCAAAACAGACCTAACCAGACCCACGGTCAGCGTCGCCATGGTGTCAGACAACGCCACCGGACATCGCCACCACCCTGCCGTCTATCATCTCTCGTCCATCGTCAAAACCCCAACGCGCCACGCCGTCGTCGAGGTGATAGATACCACACTGCTCCACCTCCTCATGCCTCCGGCAAGCGCCTGCTCCAAGACAATGCCCCAAGGAGGGAGAATGACACCTTAATGTCGTCATTATCCGATATAGAAGAGTCAATTCTAAGATTCCCCCAAAACGGCATGAGAGGAGACGAGAGCGATGCCTCAAATAGGTCGCGGTGCATAGACATCACCATCATCCTACATGACCAAAGTCGAAGCCCGGTTCACCGACAGCAGCACCTCCCCAATCTCGCAGCCCTGAATCGCTAGCCTGCCACCGTTGGTATTCGCCCCACAAGGGGACGACCAAAATCCGGCTCCACCACTAGCTTGACCCCGCCGCTGCGCAACCGGGGAAAGCCCATGTGTGAGCCAACGACCACCCACATCCACCGTCGAAAATCACCCCCCCCCCCCCCCCCCCCCACCGGCAGTCCCACACACACACCGCCGCCTACATGGGCTTTACCCATCGACATGCTCTGTTGGCGTCGCGGGGAGGAGGCAGCGGTTTTGGGGCTAGGTGAGTCCCCGTATCACCCTGGGTGGTGGAGCCACACGGGGCACATATGCAATTTGGGTTACGCCACATTGTATTTGCTTAGTACTGTTATATATTGCTACATTTTTCTTACTCCCTATGTTCTCACTATTGTTAATTTGTGTAGCTTTTTCGAAAATGCACATATGATGACTTTGTTAGTGTGTAGATTTCTTATTCTGTATCTAGTGTACATTTAAATATTTATAAGGTCATATAAGTGAACATAGTGAGTACCTTTAATTACCTGAATAATCTAAAAAAAAATTAGCTGAACTGCAAGTACTGGGCCAAGTCTTCGTACCACGATCGACCAAACCTTTTCTTTTCTTCTAATAAGTATCTTTGTGCTGACCCGGTATAGCTATCTGATAGTTGTCGCTGTTATTAGTTATGACTTATGAGGAAGGAACTAACTGTACGTCAATTGGAGGCTTGGCCCTCAAGTAGCGTCACCGAATCATTTTCATGTGTATCTTCTCGATTAAAAAAAGAAGTAGCAGCAGAACTGACTTGGTCTACTGTAAAAGTCATAATAATATCCGTGTCGTACTGTTACGTTTCCAGATATCAAGATCAGCTCGATCCACGCGCATGTCTATCGTTGTCGGGCTTGGATATGACTTGGAGTTATACACGTAACCTGAAAGCACTTCTATGACATCCCCTCGATCGTATGTGAAACTACAGCCCGAATTCCAACATTTTCACCCTCAACACGTAAAGAAGTTCCCTAAAGTGATGAATAAACAACTCAGAACTAGATCTCTATATTGTAGAAAATAATTTGTACAAATATACAATCAATATATTTAAAACTAATCACGCACAATAAAACCATATGCGAGGGGTCAATCGCACACATATACCTGGAACTAACCGCGAGCAATCGGGGTGCCCCTCACAGAAGTATATAGAGATATCAGTGGGTCTTTCGAGCCATCACACATGGAACCTCCGGTTGAGAATCAAACATCGATTAGATGCTAGAGAGTCGGTGTACACCTATCCTTGAAGGAATAAAACATAAGGTTTCATGGTTGTCTCTTGAAGTGGTTTGTTACTTCAAGTTCAACATAAATCAGTTTACTATTTTGGTGGGAGGCGTCATTGTGAATGTGTGTGTGTGTCTGAATTGTACTTTGTGTTTATGGAAAACCCACTTCACTCTCAACTTAGGCTCCAGCAGCCCGCTTATCATGATCAGTTTCAAGGTTTTGCTCGAACCTCACCAAGCTAGATTGGGAAAGTAGAACATATTAGAGCCTCAAGGGTAGGGGGTTCCTACGTTAAAATAGTACAAGAGAAGCATTTCAGATGTGTTAAAATGCCGAAATCAAAGACGTTGCTAACAAATAGACCGGGGAACAAAAATTACTCTCATGTGACGACCTATAACATTCAAGGATGCATATAAAAAGACTTGGTGGAGGCCAAATTTAACCATCATACTCGACCAACAACATTACTTACACTTTCGAACACTGGCACACTACGGTGTTCATGGCATCCCCCTCTGATGGAGATAGCCTATTCGAACACTGGCACACTACGGTGTTGGTGGCATCCCCCTCTGATGGAGATAGCCTAGAGACCCTTAGTACCAACATTGTTGTCACAACCACCCCTACAGAAGCAACATATGGACAAAAACTACACACCTACCATAGTACACTTTTTCGGTCCAAAATAAACACGGGAGGGAAGGGAGACCGACATAAGTCTTTTCAAGTTCTATGAAGTTGTTTGATGGACACGTTCAACATTAAGAGGGTAGTCATGCCCTGAAGATCTTGAAAACTTGTTTGTACGTGCACAACCATGGTATATCATGGAAATGTCAAAATTGGTTTAATATCCTAAACTACATTTGTACATAAATCAAACTAAAATGTTACTTAAGAAAAGTGAATGCACTAATAAGTCGACGGGATGTGTAGAGAGAGAAGGAGGAGGCGTATGTCCTCTTATTTTGTCGGTTGTGTAAACTGAACCCTTCACATATCTAAATTACATAGCCTAATACTATGATGATACTTATAAGTGAAGGTTTTCTGCAACCATTCATAAGATACTCTAGGCTTACATTAAGTTTTGAGATGAAAGGAATCTTATACAATGGGTCGTCTATTAGTGTTTTCTCCAGCATTTAACATTTGCATGCTCCTATTTTTTTTTAAGTGACTAAGAGAAGAGATCTCAAAACACACATATATAAGTGCTCTTGGCATAAACACGGCTGCGAAATATAGCATTATATCTCATGCACATAACGAAATGTCTCAACAAATATTTACCCCACATCGAGATATCCACAACAGTAGTTAAATATTTCCCTTCGCATACATAATAAATTGCGAGAAAGATTATTGAGACTAATATGTATGGCGCGACCTAACTGATGATTATTATAACTAGCTAGCTGGAGATTAACAAAGACTAGGTGGAAAGTGGTGGAAACAAAATTGAGAAATGCAGCAGAAAAGAAACATTCTTTTCTTAGCCTGATTAATCGAAGGGAAAGAAATGAACTTGTGCCTCGCCATAAAAGGGATTATTGTAATGCGCCGTGTTCCAATCGAACCTCTGCATGGTCATCGATCAATGGATGAATCTTGCATGCATCAGAAGGAAGATCAGAACCCTAGCTCGAGCTGGCAGCGGGACGCCGCCGTCGACGACTCCACTGCCATCTGCGCCACGGCCTGATGGTCAAGCGGCTCGTTTTTCACCACGGTCGCCAGCACCTTTTCCTCCATCTGGTGGTGCTCGAAGCTGTCGTCACTGCCGGCATCGTGTTCCATGACGACGGCGGTCGCCACAGCTATCCCCGGCGGCTTCACGTCGAAAGCGTCGACGAACTGCGTCTCGATCTGGTGGTCGTCGCCGAGCGATGCCACGGGAGATTCGGCCTTGACGTCAAAGCCATTATTACCGTAGTGTTGTTGGTGCACGTTGTTGTCGGCGTAGCTCCATGCGTGGCTGCTCGCCTCGTCGCCGGCGGGCCCGTCGTAGTAGAAGTAGTCGTACAGCTGGTGCGGCTGCTGCTGCGCCAGCGCCACGGCCTGGTCTGCGGCGCTGAGGAGATACTGGTCGGTGCCGCTCGCCTGGCCATAGTCCATGTCCTGGCCGGCGGCGTAGAGCGCGTCCACCGGCACGCCGTACGAGGCGGCCGGCCCGGCTCCGACGAGCATCATCATCCCGGAGCCGTCGTCGTCGTCTTCGAGCGCGTGCGCGTCGTCGTCAGCCTGGTGGTGGTGACTGCGGCAGGCAGCAAGGTGGCGTTGCAGGGCTTTGAGCTCGGCCGCGAGGCGGTCGACCTCCCTGGCGTAGTTGGCTAGAATGCGGGCGCATCCGCCGACGGGTTCTAACGCGCGGGCCTCGGCGTGGTAGATGAGCGCGCGCATGGCGTCGTTGCGCAGGTCCGGGGGCGTCTCCCGGAGCGTGCGCTGGATGTTGCCGACCCCGAATAGCTTGTGCGCGTTGTGGAAGCGGCGCTGCTGGTCGGCGGGGAAGTAGCGCGCGAGAGGGCAGTCCGGGTTGCACTTGCGGCGCTGGTACTTGCAGGCGGCGCAGGCTTGGTTCGGCCCGCCGGCGGGGGCGGCGGCGAGGCGGGGGGAGCGGATGGCGGAGGAGGAGGATGGGTGGCCCTGGTGGTGGTGATCAGTGACGGTGGAGGAGGAGGAGGCTGCGGCTGCGGCGGTGGAGATTGTGATCTGGAGGTTGTGCGGAGTTGTCGTCGTTTGCGGGTTGGAGGGGGAGGAGGTCATGGCCGGTGTGGCCGGCGAGGTCGGGGGCGTCGGCGTCGTCGTAGGAATAGGGAAGGATCAAGGAGAGGAGGAGAGGAGGAAGAGGAGGAGGCTGGTGTGCCTGCCCTGCCCTTACTCTTCGCGATCGGAGGTGCCTAATAAGAGGAAGCCCGTTGAGAGGTGGAACGAACGAACTTGATATCCATGCAAACGAAATGCCGCCGTTGGATTTACTCCAATAATTCGAAATGCCGCCGTTGGAGAGGATTTGTTTCAAGAGTTTGTTGCAACTTATTACAACGGTCGCCGCAAGTCTTCTTTAGTTTGAGTAGTATAATACGAAGCACTACGAACGTTGTACTGCGAAGCTAGGGTGTGTGTACGTCTCTTGGGATGAACTGTTATTGGTTTCCTTGTTAATCGCATCACCAGTTGACCAAAGCACGGGCTGTTGGATCGACGAACAGAACAAGCGGTACTTCAGTTGTTCGACGAACAGAACAAGCGGTACTTCGATCAGCTGTTAGAGGCTTTAGAGCATTTGAATTTCACCTCTATATGATCTTCAGTATGTGGTCTGAAATTTAGGGACGATAGTTTGAGTACTCTATAACTTAACACTCTACCTTCATTCCTCAAAATAAGGAATATATATCTTTAGTGAAAAATCAATGTAATTTTGACCAACCTTATGGGCATAAATATGGACATTTGCAAGATTTAATAGAACACACTGTAAAAATATATTCCATGGAGCCTACGATATTGATTTGGTATTTTAAATATTCATAATTATGTCTATATGATTGGTCGAAATTATTCTATGTTGACTTTACCGAAATTTAGATGCCTTATTTTGAGTAACTGAGGAGTATGAGTTATTTGGAATAGCTCGGCTAGTTAAAAATCAAAGTAAGATAGACAGAGCTTTGTTTTTAATAAAAGACACATAAAGGGTTGAGACGAATGACATACTTTGTCGTGGTTCCATTCATCAATAACTTGAAAGGCCCACTGCCCCTCACACAAATCGAAAAGTCCGACCCGACGGATGATAGGATCCGCATTCTAGAGCTCATAATTTAACTGAGAAATCGACCACCCAGAAAGTAGAGACTCTCAACACAACCACCGCCTTGAGCCAAACAACACCAAGAGCTACACTATTGATGACCACATACATAAAGCCCACTGAAACCATCGGAAAAACAACACCTGCTAGAAGGGAACAACACTAAAGTGCCGCCGCTTGTTCCGATACAAACTATCAACTTCAAATATCACATGTCATACTCCCAGGGACGGTGGGAGGGGGGGGGCGTCCAGGGGCTAAGCCCCCCTAACAATGTTCATTTTGTTAAGAATCTCTCTACATACATGTTCATACTAAGCACAACTCAGTACATTTCAGCATTTCGCCACCCCCCATGTCTCTCTGCCCCCCTCTATGCATGAAACCTGGCTCCGTCCCTGCATACTCCACCAGGAGTTTAAAAGGAATACACAAGAAATATTTATTGTTCTCTAAACTAAAATATGGGTTTCTTTCATTAGGTTTTGTCATATGAGTTACCCAAGAGACAATAATTAATATGTTGCATCATTTTCTTCTTATTATCCCACTGGGTTTTATTGAGTTTTAGCAACCTATCATAAACTCTACCTTTTTCATGTTTTTTCAACTGAGTTTATAGAGTAGTTATTGAAAGTAACATTCACTTGTGGATCAATACAATATCTTCCTATAATTATATATGAATAAAAGACATGCAAGAATGTGTCATGAATAGATTAATACTTTCATAGTGCAGTTAGTGCTTGCCCAATGCACCATATGGACACATGTGTTTGTGCGGACGCCTCCTTTAGTGTAGAGACATCTTTTAGGGGGAAGACACCCTTTATTTACCGACATCGTAAAGCCCCCCCCCCCTCTTGTAACCGATGTCTCCAACAGACAGTTAGAGCATATCTCTCGTGACTAGTGAACCGTGGCGTGCAAAAACGAATGCCCAAAAATGCTCGTGTATACAGTCATGGATGTTTTCCACCTACATCCATCAAGAGGAGATTTTGTGCTCCAAGCTCCAGTGATCCTGGTGTTTTAGAAAAAAAAATGAGTTTTAGAAAAATTAGGAAAAATACAGGACGTAGCTAATGGTGTATTCCACCAATGAGATTTTTTAAATACAGAAAAATGACAAACGTGTGATCTAAATAATCATATGGTTAACTCTCTATATTTATAATATTTTATCATTTTTATATGCTCAGAATACAAAGAATTTTATGTTTATCTAAAAAAAGAATTTTATGTTATTTATATGGGACATCATTAGCCAAAAACATTTTACACCTCGCATCCACCTCGGCGACGCAAACAACCGAAGCAACTGCCGAACTCCCGCCCCGGACGGACATTGTGGAGGAGGCCTCCGAGGTCGGCGGTCGCCGGTCGCCACCCCCCTCCCGCCCCCAAGGTCGCCGTCGCCACTCCACTCCGGCCGGACAAGATTTTGAATCTACACGAAGTGAATCCGGTCGCCATTTTCGAGTTCGTGTGAAGGGGAAGGGGCAGCGGAGACCTGCCGGCGCCGGGATTTGGCGGCGGCGCGGTATGTACAGGGCACAGGAGAGGTTGGGTGGTGGGGATGTGGCAGAACTGCCGGCGCCGCGGCCTTCCCCTAAGCTCGAGCGCACCGGCCCGGATCGATCTGTTGCGTCTGTGTCCCCTAGCTCGAGCGCAACGGCCGGGAATCGATCTGCTGCGGCCGTCCAGTGGCACCTCCTGCCTACCTGCTTCTTCTTCTCCCTCCAGCACGCCTCCGCAAGGCCACTACCTGTTGCTTCCCATTCAGCAGAAGGTGAGCTTGTCCTCTCTGGTTTTCTGTTTTGTTTCAGTTTCGTGAACCGAATAGAATGTACACCATCTGCTGCTTTCATTGTAGTATGTGGTACATGCCCAGCACAATAAGTTAGCATTGACATTGTAATTTTTGTGTGCTATCTTTGCGAATATATCATATACACAGATTTGTAAATTCCTCTATATGTGGATGAACAAAGCAAAATCTGTTAGTGCCTTGTGCTTCAAACATTCAGGCCTTAAAGTGACACTATAAATTCTTGTTTTAAATACTTTCTGAATTTTTCTGATGAATGGATTCCACGATGAATGCAGCAACTATTGCAATGTATGTTTATGGATCAAAAATCACTTTAAAAATTATAGCTGTTAAATCGTAGTTACAAAATACTATTCAAATATAGGAGAGACTGAGAGAGAGAATATAGATGTCCTGGATATACACCTTCCACTGAAAAACTGAGAGGTGTATAAACTGGGAGGGTGTATATAGAGATATATACCTCCAAATTTACACCAGCCACTAGAAATGCTCTTACCCATGTATAAATACCCAGTTTTGGGATCATCGAAGGACACAAGTTTCCGATCATTACTTTACATGTCGTTTCACACTCCAAGAGACTAACCGTCATCTTCTGCAGCGTACTGTAGCGGTGTAGCCTGGAGTAGCCTTGTCATGTCCTATCTGTTTTTAGAAATTCCCCCCGTGTCCGGTGTCCCTGTATCCTTGTCGCCTGTATGGTGATTCATAGATCGGAGTTTCTCTGCTCTAGTGAAACCTTGTAGCAGAGACAGTGCGACCAGAAAGGTCCTTTACTGTGTTCCATAGACTTGAATCAACATTTTCAGCCTCGCCTGCCTCTCGATAGATTCCATGTAGCGATGTTCAAGGAACAGGGTCTGTTGCTTATGAATTTCATACTCCATTTGCAGACTCTGGTGTTCTTGGGGTGAGTAAGGGTAGTTGCCTATCCATGGTGGCTCAACTGGAGGAAAATATGACTGAGGCCATGCTGGAGCAACTGGATGCAGATCAATAGGCGACATGTAAGTTGCCGATATGCCAGGATAGAATCTACTGTCGCCAATGTATGAGATCGAACAAGCCATGTTTCCATGCGCTTGCTTCAGCTTTTCTACGTCTCCGATGCAGAACATATAAGTGCAGCAAGGGCCTAATGCAAAAGGTTGATCACACGTTGCACTGTCTCCTCTCTTTTGGTTATAACCAGGGTAGTCTTCCTTAGAAAATTTAACTTTTCGAACCATAACAAGACAAGACTCATAGGCTAGTTTCTCGATATCCCATGCATCGTAAGGAAATCCTATCTTGTGGCTAAGGTGGGTTTCACCATAGGGCCCAAGCAGGTGCCGTGCATTTGCAAAAAAACCATGCACCAGTTGCTTATGCGCGCTGCATGTCAGAATAAACATCAAGTTAATGATAAGTTGACCAAGAAACCCAAGGCCCTAAAAGCTGATTAAAGCATTAAATTTTGAGAAGATTGTTTGGTTAACTGAATTCAATAAGAAAAATCAGTTAAATATCATTGGCACACAAATATTTTAACGTCTTATGGCCAACTTAAATCAATCTTACTTCATATACATAAAAAACATTTGCTTACGTCAGAAAAACAATTCTATGTTGTAGTTCAAATGCCTTTGCTAAAACGACTTATAATTTGGTACAGAGGCATTAGAAGGAACTAGCAAAAAGTAATATTAAGTGATTCATAAAGAGATTTACAAGACGGTTCAAGAATTTAACAGAAATGTTCTTAGTTTATTCTGCTTGGATGTTAGCCTACATGGGATTTTTCTGTGTATATGACAAGATAAAATGTCATATTGACTAGATATAATCTGTGTAGCACTGTAGCTTATTTAAAATGATGTTTGCTCTTATCATAGGGATATTGATTGCGTGCATTTGAACGGATGAGACTATACTGATAGTGATTGGTTGAGCAGTGATAGACAGTCGTTAGCTTACACCCAATTAAAAAATGATCTCCCAAGAGAATCTATGCAATGTTGCATTCATCTGCGCACAATTTTTGTAAGTAAAACCACCTAAGATGATGAAGACGCATACACAGATTCAGCCCTATAGATAGAAAATCAAACTTAAACCACAAAAACTCAGGAAGACTAATTATCATTCAATCAGTCCACATGAAAAATGAGTGTGATTTAGTATAATCCATGAATTAACCAAACATTAGTACACATACTTGATAACATGCAGGTGATCCTCTTTTCCATTGAACCCAGAATGAGGAAAATTGAAGACAACGCGATCAAATTGTCTCATCTTCAGATATGAGTGAAGCTTCATAGTTTTTGCATCAACGCCATGCAAAACTGTGGCCCCCAATCTTTTCAGCTCTATTACATTAGATTCAGCTTTGCCATACTTGCTCGTTAGGGTCTCTGTACAAAAGAATTCCAAGCAAGAACGCAGAGAAAACCAGATAAGTTCATGTACAAATGGTCACAAAAATCACAATAACACCATCATCCCTCTGTGCTTCAGAATTAAGAGTGAAACAAATAAAAATTCAGAAGAGTAAAAACCATATAAATACAACAAGTCCACAAAAGAGTGTAACAAAAATGGTTGTGACTTGAAATGAAATCAAGATATTTATGTGGTTTAGCCTGATGCCCTGATAGTGGTTGAGCCTCCATTCACACAAAGACGTTGTAAATAATAATAATGGTGTGGTTTTGATTGGGGATGCAAGGAGCATAACTATGTCAAACAAACACAAGAATAAACAGCTCTCATCAGCAAAACAGGGGATCTCAGTGTAAAAAGGTAAAACAGAGTAGCCAACAAGGCTCGAGATAACATTAAGTGAATTTGTTCAGTTCCCAACAATGCAAAATTAAGAGAAAACTAGAAATATGCACGAATTGTAACACACCTTGTCTCTCCATAATTAGATTCAGTGTGATAACACAAATTTATTACCAAAATCAATATCTTCTAACGTATAACATGTATTAAACTAAAAGCACCTTGTCAGCTAAGATGAAATTACAAACACCTAATTTTTAATTATGTTGCATATTTCCTAGAAAGTGAATCCAATTTAAGGTAGCCTTGATGCTAAGTTCCTAACGAGTGAAGTGCATCACATCCTTCTTTAACCAGTAGAAGATAATGAATTCTACTAGAATTCTCAAATTAACAAACGATATTTTAGTGTGTACCTTACGGCACAATAGTTCCATGTCCAAAAAATGAAGTATCGTCATCCAAATTAGTACTGCTAGCATGAACACAAAGCGCACATCTAATCATATAATAAGCAGCAAGGAAAAAAGGGAAAGGATATCAAACCATAAGAGTCCAGGGATGTGGCGACGAGATTCTCTCCTGAGCCGAACGCGGTGGCGAGTGCCAGCGAGAAGGACAAGTCCCCGTCTCCAATGATGAGTATGTTCTGTGCCGAGGAGTAGTGCTTCAGCCACTTAATCCCCTTCACATCCTTCTCCTTACCATTACCCTTCCGGTCAACGGCGGGGACCAATGGATCCCCTTGCACCGAGACCTCACCCTTCATGTCGGTGGCGATAACCGGAGCTCCATCGAGAGAAACGCCATCCTCCGATGGCCTCTTCTCCCTGCATCTAGCAGCGTCAACCACCGTAAACTCTAGCACCGACGCATCGACCTCCCTGTCAACGAGGACCACTGGATCCCCTTGCACCGAGACCTCGCCCTTCCCGTTGGGGATAACCGGTAGTACATCGAGAGCAATCTCATCCTCCAATGGCCCGTAACCCCCGGCATCAGTAGCCATGACTGCCAGAACCCCTAATACCAACGCCTCGACATCCCCGTCGACGGTGTGGACCACCAAATCCCCTTGGACCGATACATCGCCCTTACGGTCGGTGGCAATAACCGGAGTACCATCAAGAGAAATACCATTCTCCAGTAGCACCTTATCCCCTCCCCTGGCTGCTGCAACCATCGGAACTCCTAACACCAACACCTCGACCTCCCGGTCGACAGCGGGGACGATCGGATCCCCATGCACCAAGACCCCGCCCTTCCCATCAGTGACGATAAATGTAGCCCCATCAAGAGCAATCCTATCCTCCATTGACCCCTCCACCCCACCCCCGGCCGCTGCGACCACCTGAACCCCTAGCACCGACACCTCGACTTCCCGATGGATGGCGGGAACCACCGGATCCTCTTGTACCTTAACCTTGCCCTTCTTGTTGGTGACGATAAACGGGGCCCCATCAAGAGCAATAGCTTCCTCCATTGGCCCCTTCTCCCCACCATCGGCCGCCGCGACCATCGGTACCTCTAGCACCGACACCTTTACCTCCCCGTCAACGGCGATCACCGCAGTCCCATCGGCATCCTTCACTCCAACCGTTTCCAGTGGAGCCTTCGTTGGTCGTCGTGGCCGCCACATTTTCCCTAGTAAAAACCCTTCCGTACCCTTGACTCCCACCCCTTCCAGTGGAGCCTTAGCCGGTAGTCGTGGCTGCAACATTTTCCCCACCACGACCCCTTCTGTTTCCTTGACTCCCACCGCTTCTAGTGGAGGCTTACCCAGTCGCGGTGGCTGCAACATTTTCCCCACCGCAACCCCTTCCATGCCCTTGACTCCCACTGCTTTCAGTGTTGTCTTCGTCGGTTGTTGTGGCTGCCACACTTTCCCCACCGCAACCTCTTCAGCGTGCTTCAATCTCACCGCTCCCAATGAAACCTTAGTCGGTCGTCGTGGCCGTAACATTTTCTCTGCAGCAACCCCTTTCGTGTTCTTGACTTCCACAGTTTCCAGTGGAGGCTTAGCCAGTCGTCGTGGCTGCAACATTTTCCCCACCGCAACCCCTTCCATGTTCTTGACTCCCACCGCTTCCAGTGTTGTCTCCGTTGGTTGTTGTGGCTGCCACACTTTCCCCACCGCAACCTCTTCAACGTGCTTCACTCTCACCGCTCCAAATGAAACCTTAGCCGGTCGTCGTGGCCGCACCATTTTCTCCGCAGCAACCCCTTCCGTGTTCTTGACTCCCACAGTTTCCGGTGTCTTCGCCGGTTGCCGTGGCTGCCACACTTTCCCCACCACATCCTCTTCGGCATCCTTCACTCTCACCTCTTCTAGTGGCGTCTTCGCCGGTCGCAGTGGCCGCCACGTTTTCCCCATTATCCCCGGCTAGAGCGACACAACCGCTATGTGCTTGTGTGAGGCGAACAGGAAGCCTGTGTACTCGGGCGAGAGAGTTCACATGCGCAGTGGAAGCTAAATTTGCAGCCGTAAATCTATATAGCCTGAAAAGAGGTTGGAATTGGATTTATCCAAGTGAGCCACAGCCACTAAACCCAGCGTTACAGGAGGGAGGCCTGATAATGATGTCGAAGCACACGGCGAGGGGGATGGAGTCGTTCGTACCTGCCGGAATCCTGTCATGTCGTGGAGGAGCTCGGACGCCGGCCGGCTGTAGCAGTGCAGCTGGAGTGGAAGCTATGCACCTCACCCTTATAGTTGCATTTGCCAGTATACTCCCTTGTTTTAATCGCTCTTAGGGAGAACAGCACATATATATAGAAATGTTGATCGATCCTTCTTCGTTAAGTTCCACGAACCTGCCACCAAATCTCTTTACACGCCTGCTGTCTGCTGATTACTCTTTTTAGGTACAGATTGATAATTTCGTAGCGACTTTTTTACGCGCCTGCTTTTCTTTTTCGAGATGCGCGTTGCCCTACCTGACCGTGATATGTTGTTTGTGCGCATTACGGAAGATGTTACTCTTTAATTTCTCTTCGAATCATTTCGCTCTTCTAGAAAGACCTACTACTGGCCATACAACTTTTGTTTCAAAATTACGTTTTCGGACCAATATATGCAATCCACTGTTTGATAAATAATACTCCCTCCGTTTCATAATCCAAGAGGTATAGTTTTTCTGCACGGTAATTAGCGCACGGGCTGGGAGAAGAAAATGAGAGGTTCAAGTAGAGTAAATAGCTATTGAGTTTTCTGGAAAAAACAATTCCGCGTGAGGAGGTTAACTGAGCGATCAAACAAACTCCATATTTTTCAAAATTTTCTCTCAATTTGTGCATGCAAAATTGTTGTAAAAAAACTATACCTCTTGGATTATGAAACGGAGAGATTACTATGAAACATGTGCGTGCGTTGGTAACAGGAGAAGAATATTATAATAATTTTAACACTAATCGTGTTAAACATGTAAGTTTAGAATTCTAGTGGACATAACATCCTTGTCAGGTTTTGAGCAAAAGCACATTTAGCAAGGAAAGGCCATGTGCGTGCATTGTTTCTCTATGTATGTTTCAAATTTTGAGTTTCTTTTTTTTAGCGATTATCTAAATATATGTTGTGAACATGCATAATTTTTTATAGATTTTTTCACAATGTTTAGATTTAGGGCGCATGTCACCGTGCATGTCACGTGATCTCTGTCCGCATTACATATAGGAATCGAGCGTCCAATATTTGCCACTTACTGCCTGGTAATAAGGGATGTCGTACCAGGTTGGTTCAATTGCCAATTCAACAGTTCCTCGTCAATGAAAATTGCTTTTCCTTTCTTAAACATGGCCAAACTACGTGGTCGTAACGTTCAGCTACAAAAATGTTAATCTGCAATAAATTCGGGATCAGCTACAACTTGGACTACTGCCTCTTGTAGCCCGGCTCACTTGTTGGGAACACACAAGGACTAATCTCAGTGGTTATGCTAACAGCAGGCATACAGCTATCTCGACCTTTGCACGCATCAACCTTTGAGAGGTCGGTGGCTTCAGCATGCTGTCATTCAGCAGGATCAAACGGCTGGAACCCCTGTTTAAAATCATCAACCATCTTAATTTCTTCTTCCTTGGAGAGCTTACAGTTCCTCCAGTCTGCGCGATCTGCCATGCTTAACAATCCCGCCATTACCTGTGGAAATAGGAAGGAAAGGTTCAGTTGTAGCTTGCTGTAGTATCCACTACCGTTACTGAGGTAGATTTTCAGATTAATAAGGTTAGGTTACTGAGATGTGTCTAGAGAACAGATTTAGGTTATCTGAGGTGTCACTTTTTTTCCGAAACTAAAAATGGACCAAGGATCATTTCTAACATACCTCACGTCCAAACTGGGCAGGGAACTTCTTACCACTGTCAAGCATATGCAACAGTAGTGTACCATCTGGGAGCTCTACATAAAACAAGCCTGATTTACCATCATACTGCGATCTTAACAGTTCTCTACCTTGATTAGCATCACCGTCTGTCAACAGTCAGACAAAAAGGAGCTTAGCACAAATACAATACAGGTTTTTTCATTAAAAAATGGGATGCAGCTAGTTACTGGTAATCAGCATTAAAGCCATTCGAGCAACATAACAAACTGAAAATCCCATTCACACAAGACAATGATTTACATTCCATTAGCTTCAGTCGACTAGTTGCCGTAAGATACAGTAGCAAACATGACTTGACATGCTTCAGCAGCAACATATTTTTAATACATGAAGACTTCTTAAAAGAAGAAACATCATATGCCAAGTAATACTCGCATCATAATAAGCATTGATGTGTAAAGAACAAATGGAAACAATAACTAGTAGATAATCAGGACCATGCATCATGCATGTGCCCTACTTCATGCATTAAAAAAATGTGTGCGCTTGTATCTTTCCTTTTCCGTACCCAACCATAGAAAAAATTACGTAATGGCTCACCTGGGTTCACCACAGAAAATTCAAATCCAAGTCTTTGAGCTGCTAAATGAAATATCTTCTTAACACTATCTGCCCTTGACAACGGTACAGGAACAGCCTGCACAAGACATTTGGTGCAGTACCATCCAATGTAACATGAAATCAAATATTCTGAATAGATAAAAGCCTCCAGACATCCCAAGACTTAGGCATCAGTATGAGATGGAGCAATCACAATAGGGCAAAGGAATCCTTACCTGAAGGTTTGCATGGCGAGATTGCTGTGACACCCACTCAAAGTACACTCCTGCTTTTCCTTGTTTCTCGAAGTACTTACCCAGACCATTCTTATATCTCCTGAGTTCTGCCTCTGGTTCCGCAGGCATTGTAATTGTAGAGGGGAAGTGCTCCACCGGTATCAGAAGAACATGGTCCGGAACCAGTGGTCCCTTCGCAAGCGAACAGTAGTAACCATCTCCAATACTAATAACAAGATGTGACTCAACGTCTGGACTTGACAAACAGAACCAGCAACTGCTCTCAACAGGTCTTCGGTCACTATAGTGAATGAAAATATAGGATGAATTCCACAGCTGAATGCATGAAAATTTTATAAACTGATGATACGCATGAGAGAGAGAGAGAGAGAGAGAGAGAGAGAGAGATTTGGACAACTTCTCTCACCTACGGGGTTTTGCGTCCCTTACAGCAGCTTCCTCAGTAAGGCTGTGAGCATATCTGCATTCAGGGCCCTTCTCACATTTCCCCTTGTTTAGGAAGTCAAAACAAACATTTCTCTGACAATGCTCCCTGGCTTCCTCGTCATGCTTAAAGTGGCAATTACTCCCTCGAGGACAAGAACCTGAGGATGTAAATTTGAAACACAATAGAGTCCCGTCGTTTTGTCCTTGCTTTTGCCGCTTGACATCATAACGCCAATATTGCAAATCAGTGGTTTCAGCAGGACGCTTTGGAGTGTCTTCAGCAGGAACAGATTTTGCTGGAGCAACAAATGGTGATAAAGTAGCATTTGGAGGTCTCGCGTGAATATCAGCATTGGACATGGTGGATGCTGGAGTAGGAGAAATCGCATGAATAAATTTCTGAAAAGTATATGCAATAAAGAGTTGCCAATTAATGACTTAATAGTTTATCACATTAAATCAATAAAGCAGGACATTTACTTAACAAGACACTGGAGGTATTAACAGTGCCTCAGAATATATGTTGACAAATGAATGGATCTTACTTTTCCAACTTGCATAATAGGAAACTGCAAGTCTTGAAGCATGAATATAGGGGAAAAATTGGCAGCAAAACAGAAGCTAGAAAGATATAAAAAAGAGTACTTTAGGACAGGTGACTTTGCTAAGTATACCTGCTTCTCTTTGTTTCCCACATTAGCAAGTCCAATAAAACGTGTAACATGGAGAGACGAATCATTTACATAAGGTTCCCTAGCATAAAATACACCTTTAGTACCTGCAATGTGATATCTGCAAGAAAACAACCTTGTCACAAATATGGCACAATTTCATGACATTGTTTCCAATATTAAAGTAGAAGCTACACTTTGGCTTAGGATAGTATTACAGAATGTCTTTGATCAAATATAAATACCAAAATTCCAAAATAATGCTTCAAGGAGGCTAGTCTCAACAATTAAAAGTATTATATTAGTCTAGAAATCAAACCTTGGCTTAATCTCAGTAACCAGTTCAGCAACAACAGGATCATACCCCTGAGGATCCAATACCTGAGGAGGCACTTTAGAAGTATCCGCCCCATTCATCACTCCAGCTGGCCACTCGTTAGTACCATCTAATTTTCGTCAAGGGGATCCATGCTTAACGCTTTCAGAATCGATGAGCACTCGTGGATATTCAAAAGAACAATACGATGAAACAAAGGATATGTCAAGAACAAATCAACAATTCCTGGCTCTTCGGCAAGAGCCCGCAGGGCATCCACGTCATCCTGGCTGTAGCAGCCAGGCCCTCCTAGTCCTCTCTTTCCTGACAAGTAAGCCACGGATAAACCTACAAACAGAAGGGGAACTCAATCAATGGAAATGTTGATAATCTCACTGTCAGTCCTTCAAACCGAAAAACCTCACTGTCAGGTACATTAGCTCATATAGTCGCGTGAAACGATTAACCAGCAGAAAAATGTAGCAAATGACCATACTCTTGGCAACATAATCTACTGTTAAGTGTTAACTTGGTTAACCAAGCAAATTAGGGAGAGAGAGAGACCGTGGAGGTTGAAGACGGCGCTGCCCCTGAGCCAGAATAGGTTGGGGCATATCTGGATGCCACCAGGGTTGAATCCTTGGGCGTCAGCGGCGGCCTTGGAGAGGAGGCGGGGCATCGTGGGGCCGTAGTCGCCGGTGAAGTAGGTCGGGATGGGCACGGCGGCTCGTCCCTCCAGATACTCCGCGAGGTCCCCCGGTACCGCGTCCCCCTCGGCAACCTCGGGCGTGAAGAACTGCCCGACGCAGAGCAGCGCGTGGAACGGCCCCGTCGACTGGTTCACCTGGCCGCGCACAGAGACACGAGTGAGTTAGAGGACGGAAGAAGCGAGAGGATGAGGTCGTGGGAGGGGGGGCGGAGGGTACCGATTTGACGCGCTTGAAGAGCTGGTTCAGGCGGCCGTGGGCGTCGCCGGCGAGGAGGATCCGCGGCGGCGCCGGTGACGGGGCGGCCGCCATGAGGGGTTTGGGTTTTTTCCTTGGTGGGGAGGGCGACGAGGGTGCTGAGGGAGAAAGTTCTCGATCTGTGACCGATTACTGGGCCTGGGCCAAGGATGATGTCTAGGGCCGTTACCTTTCAACTTTGTTTTTATTTTTGGAAAAAGTATAGTTTTCATCCTCAAATCTCATGATTTGGCTACTTTTCATTCTAAACTTTAAATTTAGAGAATCTACACCCTGAAGTATATGAAACAGGACAATGTCCACCCTAGGGGTGGTTTTACACCGATTTAAGCGATTTGTGAGAAAATTTGGGGTGGTTTTGGATCCACCTAGGCTTGATGACGTGGCGGTGACGTGGCAAGTAAACTGACGCCGTTACTGACCACTGGGCCCCACCTATCATTGACTGGGGCAACATTTTCAGACACGATTTGGAGGCTGTACGTCGGTCTCACGTGTGGCCTGCCTAAGCTCTGTCCCTGCAGAACCCAGAGGATCCGTTCTGACTTCTGACGAATCGGATATTTCACCTTGTTTTTGGTAGGCATTTCACGTGAAAATCCTTCACAAAACATTTACAAATCTAACTCTTCTTAGTAGCGTCCAACAACATAACGCTACCCTCTACATCATAGCATTGTCCGACGAGTCACTACGCTCGTACATGTGTGGCGTGATAGGACTCATATGTAGCGCCGGTACTATGGCGCTAGCGCTACTCTTGCTTTGGTAGTGTTTGGCCTTCCACGATCTGAGTCCCACACCTGCTGTACCAAACGGAATAAGAGCATCTCTAACAGAGCACTCGAATCGCGGAACCTTAAAATCATTACAAGGTTCACAAATGTCACGTTTCTTGCGGAAAACGAGCCGCGTCGCTATCGCCAACCTGTAAACCTAAAGAACATGTAGTTATTAAAATATGTCAAACTGTTCAGAATTTTGACGGTAGCTTAGCAAATAAACATAGTTCACGAACTTCTGAATCCATATGACCAAAAACTTGCATCCAAAAGCTCACCCACTTCTGAATCAATATGACCAAGAACGGCACCACCATCACCTCCACCACCACCACCACAACCACCATCACCTCCACGAGTACTACTTGAATTGATTAAGACTTGCTTCCTTCGGTGTAAAATCTCTTTCTTCTCTTGAGATTTATTTTCGACCATGATTTGCTTTGCTTCCAATGTTTTGGCCAACATACTCTCATTAGACTACACTGTTTGCTCAAGCTTCTCCCTCAAGCTTGCAGCCACGGCTTCCTTTCATGACCCTTAGCTTCGCTTTCTTGTTGCCTTCGGGCCTATTCATGTTCTTCCCTCCATTTTCATCTTCATCATCTTCTATATGTATTTCATTCTTTTTATTTGGTTCAAGAGAGACAATTTCCACTACTTGTTGTGTTGGAGTATTTTCCAACAATGTTCCAGGGTAAAAGCCTTATTCTTCAACGTCGGCATGTCCTTAAACCGCTCTCTTACAATGTGGTCCTACAAACAGCAAACAATTTCCATGATTCACAATAGCAAGCAAGGCATTATACATTTGTCGCAAGGAAGCAATGTACCTTACCCAATCAAACTCTACCGTACCACTTGGAGGAGCATTGTACCACTCGGGCACTTGGTTGGCCTTAGGGCGCAGCTGGCCGCGTCGACGTCCACAAGCCGCGTTGGCGCGTCCAGCAACGGCACATCCAACATCGTCGCCTCGCGCGCCTCCCATGTAGGTGAACCGGGGGGGGGGGGGGGGGGGGGCTTGCCCGAGCCCCGGATAGGTCCGCCTCCGCCGCCACAGGCTCTGGGCTCTGACGTCAGCAGGCCCAAGGGTGCCATGGCCATATCCCTAGGACCCGCCGACGCACTTCGACCTCACCCCCCCTAGATACTAGGGCTTTTTTATTTAAGTTTTTATTTCTGTCCCGTTTATAATATATTTAATCAATAAAACTAAGTTAAAAGTATGCGTACGGCCGCTGGGAGAGTGTCCAACCCAAACCGCCAAGTGGGGAGGATTTTCATCATCACCTCTGACCGTTTGTCACAAAATTGATATTTTATACTCTTTCAAAATTCATTTTAAATGAACTTAAAAAATTCACTAACTGATTCATTTGCAATCATAAAACTTTGTTCGACATACCAAACTGTTCATGAAAATAAATCCTACCTATTTATTTCCAATTCATGCACGATTAACCAACTATAAAACATCTTTATTTAAAATAACAGAATATATAGAAGTTTAATGTTTTCCATATTCCCATAAATTGAAGAATAGACAGAATTTTCAAAATTCAATACTAATTCCTTTTAACTAAAACAACCATATTTTTTTAGAATAGCAAGATAAAAAACAAAGGTTTTAGTTAAGTTTTATAAGATTATCTACCTCCACGATGATAATTTAGAAGTATTTTTCCACCGCTACATTATGACAGTAATTGTTTGGCGGCGAGTTCTGGCGATATTTCTCAACTTTACTCAAACAGTGAAATTCACCAGATGAATTAACTCGAAGAACGGTATTTTTCAACGGTATACAAACAAGACCTTCATGGAATTTCTAGTCTTTAGTTTTCATTTCCCAACAATACCCAAACAGTGATCTCCACAAGATGAATTTACCGAGAGAATGGTATTTTTCAACGGTACCCAAACAAAGTTTTTTGACAGATGAATTAACCCCAATAACAGTGTTTTCCAACGGTACCCAAACAACGAGATGTACGACAGATGATTTAACCCGAATAACAGTATTTTCTAGCTGTAGCTAAATATGGATCTTCAACACATGAGTTAACCTAAAGGGCAGTATTTTCCAACGAAACATATCGATAATTTCCAATTGTACCCAAACAGTGATTTACAGTGATCTGCAGGTATTCTCCACTGTTAGCCAAACAGCTAACTTCACCAAAAGAGTTATCACGAAGGGTCATATTTTCCAATGATACTCAATCACAGATCTTCAGGAAACTAGTTAATCTGAAAAGTGATACTTTTTAAACGGTACCTGTGATTTTTAGGAAAAGAAATTAGCTGCAAGCGCAGGGCGGCGCCGCACCAAGTTTCCTAGTAGCAACTAAAGGGGTAAAATATGGATAGTAGTAACTAAATACATGTGGGAGCATAGGATGCAACACATCACTTCAGAGTTGCACTAGTCATTTTGATCTACCTACAAAATTAGTAATCAGAATATGGGTCGCAAGAAAAGAAAATATCCAGTTATGTTTGTCCCTATACATCCCAGTCATCACCAAACAGCTAAAGAACCTCTTAAGCAATTTAGGATGTCTTATCTTGTCAGTGGCTGATCAAGATTTTGATAAGGCTTAAGATAATATTCTGAACTTCAGATGAACAACTTAGGTTTTTGTATCTGGCTTATATGCACATGGAAATTTAAAATCACCAAATACGAATCCAGCTATCAATGTGAAGACATAACTCATAGTTTTAAGCTAGCTGAAGTTTTCTAACTTCTGGGAGTGGGAGCATGGCAGTTAATTTGTTTTCTTGATGCAGCATGGTTGGAATCATTGATCCAGTAAAAGATGTTTAGGCCCTGTTCAGATGGATTTTTTGATAGTTCCGTTTGTAGAGATAGAATGTACATGTAACTTGTACGGTGATATAACTTGATCAACAGGAACTTGACTTGATGAATAACCAGTTCTTATGGATGGCATTTTGCTTTCTTTACAAATTTGTAAGCAGGCCTAGAGACAACCAGTCCTTGATGAACAGGTTGCTTCCATGTTCCATTGGCGACCAAAAACAAAAATCCACAACAGCATGCATGTGTATTGGATCGATTAGAGTGAAGATGTATGCCCCCGTTGTCACCACCGGGTGACCCCCACCTTCCATTAACAACCACGGGCATTTACACACACAAAACACCGCGGCCGACGGCCTTGTTCAATTTCCGCCGGCGCGCTGCTCTTATAACCGTCATCCGCCAGCCCCAGCCATCTCCCGAACCCTACGGACAAAACCCCAAAATCCGAAACCCTCGCCGGCCGGGCATTCAATCGAGCTTCGCCTTCGCGTGGAGATGGAGAACTGCGGCGGGGACGGTGATGGCCGATGCGGCAGGAGAGCAGAAGGCGAGCAGAGCCAGGACGGAGGAGCGTCCGAGGACAAGCACAGCCGCGGCGGGAAGATCGAGGGCGAGCAGAGCCGCCGTGCGCGTTCGACCGGATGGAGCGAGCTCGAGAGCTGCGGTGGGGACGGTGATGGAGAATTCCGCAGCACAGCCAAGGGCGAGCGCCACGGCGGAGGAGCGCGCGAGGGCGAGGAGATCAGCGGGGGCGGGTGCGAGGGCGAGCAGAGCCGCCGGGCGCGTTCGACCGGATGGAGCGAGCTCGTCGTGGAGCTGCTCGAGAAGGTCGCAGAACACATCCCGTGCGTGATCGACCGCACTAACATGTCAAGCGTCTGCAGCCAATGGTGGCGGGCTGCTACCCTCCCTCCGCCGCAGCTCCCATGGCTTCTCCTACCTTCAGCCACCACGAAGGTGCAGCCCATCAGCACACCCAAAGGGGATTTTTATTCTGTGATTGGTAACCGCAGTCACCGACTGCCCATTGCCCATGAGACAGAGGGAGCAAGGATTTTTGGCTCGTATGAAGGTGCGTGGGTATTCCTCTCGCACGCAGGGTCGTACGGATTTCACGACGAGCACCATGGTCTGCTGAAACTAAGGGACAACCACCTCCGCGTTGGCGTTCTCAACACAAACCGGAGTGACTACTTCCGGCTTCCCAACTCTGTTTCAGGATCGGTGATGAGGATGATCGCTGCAACACTGTCATCGAAGCCAGATCCCACAAGGGAGGTGTTCGGGGCTGCAATCACAAACACATTGCATGGGCTGGCCTTCTGGCGTCTTGGCGACTTAGAGGCCACCAGCGAAGTTCGGGGGAATCAAGCTGGTGCCTGGTATGGCCTTGAAGATGTAATCTACTACCACGGTGCGTTCCAATTCATCACAGATGAGGGACACATCCGTGCCTGTACACCGAGCCTGCATCATGATGCAACTGGACGGCAGCGCCTCGTGATTGACTTCGAGGATATCCTATTCGAGCCAGAGCAACATGCCGGCCAAAATCTGCTTGAGATTGCTCGTTACTTAGTAGAATCGCGTGGAGAGCTGCTCATGGTCATCAAGTACGTCGTTCCGCTACTGTTCTGCGCTTCCGAGATCACAGTTCATCGACAAGTCCAGGGCGAGGTAAATGGCAGAAGGTGGGAACGGCTCGCTGGATTGGACGGGCGGCTTCTTTTCATGGCAAGGGGAACATCCAGATGCTACGAGGCCCATGACTTTCCAGGCTTTGCTGAGGGGATCTTTTTCTTGGACGACCGAGACTCCGGGAATGAAATCACTCTGCTGGACGACGCTGAACACGCGCGATTCAGATGCGATGATAATGGTGTGTACCGCTGGTCTGGGTGGCCAGATCGTCAGCATGATCTGGTCAGGTGGTTACCTGACAGAAGTGCATCCAACTATTCCTCCCCGATGTGGATTCTCCCACCGTTTGTTTGAGCCTGTGTGAATGTTCTTTGAACCTCCTGTTTTGATAAACAGATAAACGCCTTTCTCGTTGTCTTTTGGGGTCGTATTTCAGCTCGTGTGTCTTCAGACGGAGCTTATAATTTTCCTGCTGAACTGCATTGTCTGTAACAGGCTTCCATTGCTTTACTATTGGCATTGCTCTGTTGATATTGGCATTACTCTGTAACACTGTTGCTGTCCACATATCACCCTGCTGATATTGACATTGCTCGTCTCATTGTTGCCCGTGAACACCTGTGAGACTCCATTTACTGAGGATTCACCATGCATAGTGATCTGGACAGAGTGTTGAGTGGAACTAAAATCAGACGAAGGCCACGAACTTTCGCCGGAACCTTGATGAACTATACAGAACGCCAACAGCAAACCTGAATCCGAAGCTGACAGAAACCGGAACCTTGATACAGTTTTGTAGCTGGCCTGAAACATGGCGGGGAGGGCTACATGGGGATGGTGAAACGCGTGCGGGACGGAGATGCACGAGTTCAGGGCGCCGCCTTCCGTCCTCCCCGCCTGCGAACCACGGACGGCCGGCAGGATCCAGTTGGCTTGTGCGTCATAGACGCCGAGCCAAGAACATCTCTGACACCTCGATATACAGAGGGGGGAGTGGGTGAGCGCCAAGAAGAGCTTCAGAAGCTCCTCGTCGGAGACCTGGCCTCCGTGTGTATCCTCCTCCACGCCCCATTTCTTCCGCAGGACGGCGCGGGCGCGCTCAACAGTGCGGTGCCGACAGCCTTGGTAGGCTCGTGGGAAAGCCGGCATCTGCGCTTAACTGCTAGGGTCGGAGTAGTGATGGGGGCCGGATGAGCGTTGAGCGGAGCGTGGGCGTAGGAGTGGTGGATCGACCGCCGCAGAGAGAGAGGCGGAGAAGGAGAAGGTAGGAAGCTGGTCGGCCGGCAGTGGGGGAGGGCTCAGGTGCTTCTCTCACGGAAGGCCTAACATCGCTCTCAAAGGGCCCAACATCGTTGCCCCGAGCGCCGGAGGTGGCAAGACCCGACAAATACTATTTCATTCTCAAGTGGGCCGTAAGAGCATCTCCACCGCACCCCAAATACGTGTCAGTCCATATTTTTGAAGCAGCGCAGCGGCGCACCTCAAAGCCCCACCCCTAGTTAGGCTCCATTTGAGCAATAGATCTCGCGGGCGTACAAACCGCGGAAATCATTAGAAAAAGGCAACCCTTCGCGAAGGTCGTTTCTGCTCTGCTGCGCTGCTGCCAAATGTCGTCTTGGCGTTAGCTGTCCCTGCCCCTTTTTGTCCGTGGCGTTTTTTTCCCTTTTTCTATTTTCTCGCGAAGCGGGCGAAACGGGCGAAGCGGGCGTAGCGGGCGTAGCGGGCGCACTCCGCACTCCGCGAAACGGACCCAATAACAATTCTGTTCGAACCCAGTGCACTCCAAAATTTTGTACAACCTGTTTTGCCCTTCTTGTACATCCGTTTTCCCTTTTTCCCTTTTTCAGGAACAAAGTTAAACCAATGTAGTTACTAACTTTCACATTTGTTATTTTCCCTTTGTAATTTTCGGGCAGGGAGTTTTCAGGGGTAGTTAAGGGAGGGAGGTAGCAACTTTCAATCAAAATATGATGAAACTTTCAATAACAGCTGAACTTTAAAAAATTGCGAGTCTGTTCAGGATGTACAGTCACATCATGCGAGTCTGTACAGGATTGTAATTCTTTCCTGTACATCTCTTTCCTGTCCTGGTGTTAGCACCTACTCCTTCTTCGTACACCATTTTATTCTCTCCTGTACATGGGCTAAGCGGTGTCCGTACGTTCCACCCGCCCTGTGCTGTACAATCCCGAATAACTTTTCTTCGTTTGTAATGCGCGTACGTCGATTTTTGTTCTCCTGTACAGACTCTCATGCGAGTATGTACTGGAAGTTTTGTCTTTCCTGTACGTCGATTTTCGTTCTCCTGTACAGACTCTCATGCGAGTATGTACTGAAAGTTTTGTCTTTCCTGTACGTCGATTTTCGTTCTCCTGCACAGACTCTCATGCGAGTATGTACTGGAAGTTTTGTCTTTCCTGTACATCTCTTTCCTGTCCTGGTGTTAGCACCTACTCCTTCTTCGTACACAAATTTATTCTCTCATGTACATGGGCTAAGCGGTGTCCGTACGTTCCACCCGCCCTGTGCTGTACAATCCTGAATAACAAAGTCGCAAGGCTATAGTTTGTACGACCGTTTTTGTTCTCCTGTACATACCCCTCATGCGAGTCTGTACAGGTTTTTAATCCTTTTCTGTACAATTATTTCCAGACCTGGTGTTAGCACCTTCTCCTTCTTCGTACACCAATTTATTATCTCCTGTACATAGGCTAAGCGGTGGCCGTACGTTCCAGCCGCCCTGTGCTGTACAACCCCGAATTAACATAGACGCGAAGCAAAAGTTTCCTAACCTGGGGTTAGCATCCCCCTCTTTCTTCGTTCACCCATAATATTTCCTGTTCA
This sequence comes from Poa annua, assembly GCA_026929855.1. Taxonomy (NCBI): domain Eukaryota; kingdom Viridiplantae; phylum Streptophyta; class Magnoliopsida; order Poales; family Poaceae; genus Poa; species Poa annua. The sequence goes on along the minus strand of CM049432.1, from coordinate 71,384,054 downwards.
TCCTCTTATCGGTGGTCGTACATATCGAAGAGTTAAAAGTTCGTACGGCCGTGCTTGTTTTCCTGTACGTCGTTTTGATCCCTTTTCGTACATGCAGTGTCGTCTATTCTGTACATCAGTCTACAAACCTGGTGTTAGCACCGACTCCATGTTCGTACACTAATTTCTTCTTTCCTGTACTTTTACTTATAGGTGTCTGTACGTTCCGCTCACCGTGACCTGTACAATCATGATAACATATATTCTGTGATAACATCCAGTAAATAATTCCTTCAATGTTCGTTTAAGTGTGTGAAATGCACATATTGTGTGTTTAAATATTGTAGCTTATATATTTCTCAATAGGTGCAGTAATATTTTTCGAAACTATTTGCCATATTTAACTATTGCTTTTCTTTCTATTTATCTTGTCATACTTCCTTCCTCTTTCCTCTTTATCACTCTATCTTGTCATTTTATTCTCTTCTTGGTCAGCTGTTTGCCCTGCATTAATTTTTTTACAGTTTGTAATTATTGTATTGATTTGTAAGCAAGAAAGAAAAAATTGTTGCTAGATATCTTTGTTACATCATTATGAACTTTTTACCTGTTTCTTGGTGTTCCAAATAGCAAGAAATTGAATCCAGTACATACCCTTCCATCGTTTTGATTCCATGATTCCCTGTCTCTGTACGTGTTTTGTGTTGTTGAAGTATTTTGGTTCTTCTGTGGCTGCTGCTGTTGTTGCTGATTGTTTTGTGTTTGATGACTGTTTTCTCGGTGTGGAAGAGCCTCTGTTTCATCTTTTAGGGTAGGGCATGATGTCCTAATGTGCCCTGACGCTTTGCAATGGCCGCACTTCCTTTGCTTGGATTTTTCTGAACCAGGTTTAGGTCTGTTTCCTCTGTTTGTGTTTTTTCTAGTTGTTATCGGCGGATCATGAAGCCTGTCATCCTCGTTGTTGTTTTCTTCATTTTCCTGTTCGTTTTCTTGTCCTGCAAGCGCTGCCATTACTCTTGATTGCATATCCTGCATACATTCCCTCATTACCTTGTATGCTCTATCCACTGGGCATGCCAGGTTGCATAATTCTGCCATGCTGCTCATGGTGCCTGCAAACCTTATAGTTTCCTCTGTGTTGCTATCACCCTCGGAAGCTCCTAATGTTTCTATTTCAATCTCTATATCTTTCCTCCATCTTCTGATTACAAAACTGTCTGACAAGTCTGTTAATCCAAGGTGCACTACTGCTTTTAAAACATGGCAACACTGTATTCCATCCCTCTGCATTTTCTTGCAACTGCAGCTGAAAACCTTGTACTCCTGGTCGTGATATACATCAAAATGTTTCCTTTGAAACTCCATTTTGTCGTAACTGCTCACTCTCACGAGATTTATTTGGCCTGGAAGTATTCCGTGTACTGCGAAAGCTGTGCTGTTCGTTAATTCAGTCTGGAACTTTAGGAAAATGTCATGGGTGTACACCTCAAGAGCTTGCCTCTCGAACGGATTGTGTGTAATTGTTTTCGCTGTTTTAAGTGTTGACTTCAACTTCTTCTTGTCCAGTGCTGACAAACACTTATCTTGGATAACTTCGTACTGCTCGAGGAACTTTGTTATTGTGTCTGAGTTCCTATTGTAGCATTTCCACATGTTGTTTGTACTCTCGCTTCTTCCTGTGCTTGATGAAAATGGATAGAACTTGTCCATGAAATAAGCTGGAACCCATCTGTCCCTTATTCTGTACAGCTTAGTTAGATGCTTCTCTCCTGCAGCGCCATTTTCTTCTATAACATGGTTCCATGCTTGTTCAAATTCTTCTGGAGTGAACGCATTCTTCGCTGCAAACCTCAATTGTTCTGAACAGTTTGGGTGTGTTGCGAAGAAGGAAGCTTCCTTCTGGCTCATCTTCGTTACAATATGGTAGTAGCAGTTCCTATGCGTTGTGTTTGGCAGTACTTCTTTGATGGCTCTCTTCATAGCTTTGTCCTGGTCCGTTATTATCGTTTGTGGCTCCTTTCCTCCCATTGCTTCAACAAATGTCTCGAGGACCCACTTGAATGAACCAATCTTTTCATCTTTCAGTAGCGCTACGCCAAAGAGCACAGTTGCCCCGTGATTGTTCACTCCGACTATGGGAACAAACGGCAGGTTATACTTGTTTGTGCTGAATGTTGTGTCAAATGATATGTATTCTCCAAACATCTTATAGTTCATGACACACATAGCATCCATCCAGAAAATGCTTCTAACCCTTTTCTGCTCATCCTTTTCAATTGCGTAATAGAACCCAGGCACTTTTTTCTGGAGCGTCTTAAAACGCTCTATGCAGTGGTCAATATCGTGGTCCTTCTCAATCACATTTTGTTGACACTGTAAGTTGCTCAGATCTGTTGCATCAAAAGGTATGTTGCGGAAACTCCCTCTGATCTTTCTGAAGATTAGCATCGTCTTTCTAGGTGGCAGACGACCCATTTGTAGAAGCTGAATCAGCTTTTTGTCTAGGTCTGTCATCCTTTTATGGCAATGCGAGAACCTGGTCAGGTAGTCAGTTGGTTCCAGTGGATGGTTGTGTTGGAGGTTCACTTTTTTGATAAACCAACCACTCTGACTCTTATGAACCATTATATTTGCACCACATCCAGTCTTCACTAGAGTGGTTGTTCTCCTTGTCTTGGCAGGTTTGACATCCATTTTAGTCTCCCCTTGTTTGTTGCATGTGAAGAACTGCAAGTATATCTCGTTGTCCCTCCTTGATCTCTTGCTGCTGAATTTCTTTATTGAGAACCCTGCTTTTCTTGCATACCGAGCGTATCTGTAAAATGCATCTTCCAAAGTTTTGAATCTATCTCCTTCCTTTGGGGTTGGTGCGTTGACAATTTCTTCCACTGCTGGATAGCTGTCTGCATCAAACATCCTGTCCATTTCTTCCTCCATCATGGTTGGTGGTTCAGGGTTTATCGTTGGGTCGTCATCTTGTATACTTTCAGTGTTTTCTTGTTCTTCCTCCGCTTGCTTTCTTTCTTGCTTGTCTTTTGATCCATCATCTTTTGCTGCTGAGCTTTGTGTTCCAACTTTTCTTGGAGAGCTTTCTCCCATTATCTCACCGTGCATAGTGAAATCATTTTCAAGTATTCTTATTGTCTGTCTGTTCTGGTTCTGACCGCTTCTATGATCATGTGGTGAACAACCCAGTTTTGTTGCAGAACTTTCTGTGTATGGTGTTCTTGTGCCTGCGCTCTCCTCCATCATCTCCTTGTTCTTGTAGCTTCCTTCGTAACTCTGTGTACATTCGTTATGTTAACTACATATTTTTATTTGGTCTGCTGCTGCAGAAGAGTAAGTGGAATTTGGTTATGTTTTATATATTACCTCTTTTCCTTTCCATCCGCTATGGCTGCTATTTTCTGCTTGTATCCCAACAGAGTAACTTTTAGTGGTGTTCCCATCCTGTTTTTAAAAATAAAAGAAAGAAACATGTAAAGTACAAGCTATACGTTCCATTACGTTCAATGAAGATCAATCTCTAGTACAGGCTGTGGATTGCCAGTTGTACAATAATCTAGTTCAAAGAATAACATGTTTCTGATGTGCATCATCATGTATTTGCAAAACCAGTTCGTACGAGTTCAAGTTTTTAAATCCCTGGTTTGTTCCACTTTTTATAGATAATCAAGATTTCAATATTTCCAGGAAAAATCAGTTTCAAAGAAGATTGGTGGGGGTGTACACTTGTTAGTCGCGGCCTTGTTGATCATATTGTAGTTTTAGGTACGCACCTTGGTTGGTGTGAAGCAGTTTTCAACTCCACTATAGTCTTCACTTTTGTTGTTTCGAGTCGTCGTTGGTGGTTGATTGTGAAAGCTGATATCCTGTCTGAGTCCATTTGACTTGAAAATCTCCTGGAAATAGCAATGTAAAATAAATCAGTTGCCTTCTGGTTTTTTTCTTCTTTTGTTGCTTCTTTCAATTTTCCCTCCAGAAACCATCCGTACCTTGGAAACTTTTGTTTCTCTATACTGTGCAAACACAGCAGAGCAACTGGCAGCAGTGTCCCCATCCTGTTCAAAAATAAAAGAAAGAATCAGTAAAAGTTCAAGTTACCAATTTTCACGTCGTTCATGGAAGATTCGTTGCATACTTCCATGCAGAGTAGCCGGCTGGCGATGTCCCCATCCTGTTGAAAATATAAAAGAAATAATCAGGAAAAGTTCAAGCTACCAGTTCCACGTTGTTCAAAGAAGATCAACGGCTGGTACAGGACTTGATTTGCTAGTTGTACAATTCTCTATAAGGGCAACGTAAAAGTACAGGACATTTAGGGCAAGTTGTAGAAAGAGCATTTGTGTTAGAGTACAAGATATTCAATTCATGACCCATGTTTTTTATGTGCATCTTCATGCATAGCAAAACCAGACCGTTGGAGTTCTAGTTTTATATAATCATTAGTTTCAATATTTTCAGGAAAATATTAGGTACAGATAAGATTTGTGGGTGGTTGGTTGTATATTTTAAGATATGCAGTACCGTTGATCATATTTGTCTATTTAGGTTCTCACCTTGCTCGGTGTGGAGTAATTTTCATCTCCATTGTAGTATTCACTTTGATTGTTTCGAGCCGTCATTTGTTGTTGATTGTGAAACCTGCTATCCTGTCTGATTCCACTAGTCTTGAAATTCTCCTGGAAATAGAAATGTAAATTAAATTAGCTTCCCTTTTTATTTTTCTTCTTTTTTATGTTTTCGTCAATTTTCCATCCAGAAATCATGTGCACCTTGGAAACTGGTGGTTCTCTATATTTGGTTATCCCAGCAGAGTAACTTGTAGTGGTGTTCCCATCCTGTACAAAAATAATAGAAAGTTTCAGGTGAAGTTCAAGATACCAGTTCGACGTCGTTCAAGGAAGATCAATAGCTAGTACAGGTCATTGAATGCCAGTTTTACAATTCTCTAGAAGGGCAACATAAAAGTTCATGGCTTTTAATGGAAGTTGTACAAAGAGGTTATGTGACGGAGTTCAAGATTTTCAAGTCATAATCCTTGTTTCTGATGTGCATCAACTTGTATAGCAAAGCTATATTGTTGGAGTACAAGTTTTAATAAACCCCTGGTTTAATCCACCTTATAATAGATAATCAATAGTTCAAATTTTCCAGAAAACATGCGCACCTTGTAAACTGGTGGTTCTCCGTATTGCGTTATCCCAGCAGAGTAACTTGCAGTAGCGTCCCCATTCTGTTAAAAAATAAAAGAAAGGATCGGGTTAAGTTCAAGCTTTCAGTTTCCACATCGTTCAAGGTAGCTAATACGCAAGTACATTACAATCTTTGCAAATTGTACGAGCAAGCATGGCCGGAGAGTTCATAGTGTTCAAATCAAGTCTCCTGTCTATGTTGTACAGAAAGATGTTTACAAATCATTGTATTGTGCAACTGCAAAGCTACCATGTTCGTGGTGTACAAGAAACTAGAAGGGCAACATAAAAAGTTCAGGACATTTATTGCAAGTTGTAGAGAGAGCATATGTGTCGTAGTAGAAGATATTCAATTCATGACCCATGGTTCTGATGTGCATCTTCACGCATAGCAAAACTAGACAGTTGGAGGTCTAGTTTTATTAAAATCCTGGCTTAATCCACCTTATATATATAATCAAGAGATTCAATATTTTCAGGAAAATATTAGGTACAGAGAAGATATGTGGGTGGTGGGTGGTATATTTAAGATTTGCAGTACCGTTAATCATATTGTCGATTTAGGTTCTCACCTTGCCCGTTGTGGAGTAATTTTCATCTCCAATGTAGTCTTCACTTTGATTGTTTCGAGCCGTCATTTGTTGTTGATTGTGAAACCTGCTATCCTGTCTGATTCCACTAGTCTTGAAATTCTCCTGGAAATAGAAATGTAAATTAAATTAGCTTCCCTTTTTTATTTTTCTTCTTTTTTATGCTTTCGTCAATTTTCCACCCAGAAATCATGTGCACCTTGGAAACTGGTGGTTCTCTATATTTGGTTATCCCAGCAGAGTAACTTGTAGTGGTGTTCCCATCCTGTACAAAAATAATAGAAAGTTTCAGGTGAAGTTCAAGATACCAGTTCGACGTCGTTCAAGGAAGATCAATATCTAGTACAGGTCATTGTATGGCAGTTTTACAATTCTCTAGAAGGGCAACATAAAAGTTCATGGCTTTTAATGGAAGTTGTACAAAGAGGTTATGTGACGGAGTTCAAGATTTTCAAGGCATAATCCTTGTTTCTGATGTGCATCAACTTGTATAGCAAAGCCATATTGTTGGAGTACAAGTTTTAATAAACCCCTGGTTTAATCCACCTTATAATAGATAATCAATAGTTCAATTTTTCCAGAAAACATGCGCACCTTGTAAATTGGTGGTTCTCCGTATTGCGTTATCCCAGCAGAGTAACTTGCAGTAGCGTCCTCATTCTGTTAAAAAATAAAAGAAATGATCGGGTTAAGTTCAAGCTTCCAGTTTCCACATCGTTCAACGTAGTTAATTGGCAAGTACAGTGCAACCATTGCAAATTGTACGAGCAAGCATGGTCGGAGAGTACATAGTGTTCAAAGCAGGACTCCTGTCTATGTTGTACAGGTAGATGTTTAGAAATCATTATATTGTGCAACTGCATAGCTACCAGGTTCGTGGTGTACAATAATCTAGAAGGGCAACATAAAATGTTCAGGTCATTTAATGCTAGTTGTACAACTATTATATCTGACAAAGTACAAAGTTTTTCAAGTCATACCATGTTTGTTGATGTATGCGACAGATTCGTTGAAGTGTAGATTGTTGCTGAATTTGTTGATGCTGTTTCTTTCCTCATTTTTTCCTTGAATTGTTTTCATCCACTGCATTGTCTAGTGGATGTTTATTGCCAGTGGTACACTCTCCTGTTTGCCACACTTTTTCTTTCTTTACCCCTACCAAGGCTCGTCTCAGGTGAGATTGTTGTACCTCTCTGATGGATTCTATGAGCGTAGTAGTTTGATCTGTATCTTTCCTTGCTCTCTTGTCGCGCCATCTTTTAGAAATTAACTGCAATTGAAACAACACATTGTATCATTAACTCACGGTTGCTAGTATGGTGTAACACCATTCTTTTCGTTTTGTTCTTTACCATTCTTATTATTGATCCCATCTCTTCTCTCGTTGGTAGCCTCCTCATCTCTGGTGGTGGGTTGCTTTGTATAAGATTTCCGTTGTTCTGTTCATTCATCTTATCTAGCATCCTCGCTTCCCTGTATTCAACAAGAAAAACCATATTAAGGATAAACCAATTTAAGTAATACCCAGGAGTTAATAGGTTTAGTTAGACCCAAGAGATAAATCCTGTTGATCTATCACCAGTTAGGTTGGCATCTGGTGGCCCATGGCAGTGGCGGAGGCAGACCACTCAGGGATACTGGGTAGAAACTAATAACAATGCACGACAACTAGCTTTTGCCCCTGCCTAATCACTATCTTTAAGCTAATTCTCAAGGAAAAGCTGCAGGAACAGCCCGGGCAGCTGCCCGCGTTCGCCTCCTCCTAGTGAAGATGAGCCCCCCCAAAGGTCGCTGGTCGAGCGCCATCGATCTGTTCGTCTACAACGCCGCGGCCGAGCCCCATCTCTGTCGAGGCTCCACCTCACTGCCCGTTGGATAACCCCAAGCGTGAAACCACCGGAAGGCGTGTGTGATCTCGAGCTCGAGGAAAGAGGGGGAAGTCGGAGATTGTCGACGACGCAAGAAAATAGCAGCTCGTAGGGAGATTGACTACTGCCTAGCTTGTAGCGAGCTTTCTTAACAAACAAATTAGTCGTCGATGCAGCTATCGGTGAGCTATTTGCCGGCATGCTCCGGCTGTTTATATTCAATCGAAGATAAAATCCGGTTCTCAGAGATCAAGATTGAAGTTAGGACGAACCTATCGCCGAGGTCGAGGAGGAATTACGAAGAGGTCGAGGTTTGCTCTATGAGATTTCGGCGATCGTCTTCGCCGCCTGGTTTTCTCTTGTGTGGTTTTGAAATTTGAATCTATCAAAGGGGTGAGTGGTGAGAGAAGGGAAAGCTTCGGAAAGGTACAGATATTTCTCGTTCTCTTACAGGTGGGGCCAACTTTCTCTGCGTCTTCTGTTCCGCCCCCTTCTCCTCCCTTACGTGTGGGTCCATCTTCTTCCTCTCGGTTCCTTTCCTTTCGTTTCTTTTCTTTCCATTTTCTCCGGCGTCCCACCTCTTTTCTCCTCGTTTCTTCTAGGTTCTAGGGTTCGTCCGCCACATTGGAGTGAGGGTTCGTCCGTCAGTTTGGAGAGAGGGTTCGTCCGTCAGATTCGTCAGATTGGAGAGAGGTTTCGACCGTCAGTTTGGATTTTGGGTTTTCGCCAACCTGGATCAGTCAAGTTCGTGTGATGAGGATCTGTTGTCTGATTCATGTCCTCAGTGGATAGATTCGCCTTCATGTTCAGTCGAAGGATCTGAGATAGTTACGCAGGATTATATGGTCGCAGACCAGCTAGAAAAAGAGCGTGTTAGGATTCTGGACAAGACTATTGCCTTTCAATTGTCTGTCGAGGAGTACAGAAACAGAAAATCCAGGTTTGCTTCTTCCATTATATCTGAAACCATTGTGTGCTTCAGGATAATAGCCATATTTGAACTAGATAAGAGTGTAGTTTGTACATGCTGCCCTTCAACTTTTGTACATCTGAACTTAGACTGTTATTAGTGATCCTTGTCCAAGGTAATTTATGGTTGTACTATCTCCCTCCTTTCCACGTACAACAAAAAATGAGTGGTTGTACTTCTCCGTCTGGATACTTTGTTAACTTGTGGTTGCTCATTCAAGTTTTATAAATTTGTTGTTTCCCCTGTTTTTAGTTTATTGATCCAATCTTAATTCTTCTCTTGTCGACAGGGCAAGTACTATGTCTGGCTCTAAATTTGAGTTGACTACTAAATTTAGTCTTCCAAAGTTCTTGTCTGTCCGGCGTTCTCTATGTGGCAAGCGAGAGAAGCTTGTCAATGATATTGGTCAAGGCTCTCTTTTAGGTCTGTGTCTTGAAGAGGTGCCCAGAGACCTTGTCATCTGGATCGTTCTCGGAAGAATACTGTCGAGTTTCCTGATGGTTCAAGCTTTCGCCTTAACTCGATGTGTACTCACAAGGTTCTAGGCGTCCCCATTGGTGGCCGTTTAATTCCTAACAGGTGCAGTGAGGAATTCAGGGTAGCAATCAGAGAGAAGACAAAATGTGCTGGCCAGTTGCCCTCCATCAACGAGTTGATTGAGATTCTGAAAACTGATTTAGATGATGGTGATTTCCAGATGTACTGGATGATGTTCAACATTACTGTCTTCCTCTGCCCCACCACATATGAGTGTGTCAGCCCGGAATACCTATCCGCACTGGAAGGTCCAACTGAAGAGATAGCTTCTTACGACTGGTCCAACATTGTTTTCTGGAAGCTCTCAAAGTGTGTTGAAACTTTTATCAACAATGGCTTCTCTGGAGCTTTGGGTGGTTGCCTTCTTGTTCCTCTGGTCAGTAGTTTTGAGCTGGACACATGGAGTAGTTCTTATTCTTAAGTTCATATTAACCAAAGTTCTCTAATTTTTATTCCCTTGTGATCATTTTCTTCTAGGTGACATATCTTGATCATCTGAACTCTGAAGCTGCGAAGCTTTCGAGAGTTGTCCCGCGGATCAGTGTATGGGACAATGAAACAGTCAAACTCTATCGGGCGCTTGATTTGATATGTGAAGAAGACGGAACATTTGGTGGACTATCTGTAAGTTTATGTGCTATCTGATTACCTATAATCTTTGGCTGTATCTTTTTTGTTTTGTTTTGTTTTATTTTGGTTATATCTTTTTTTCTATTTTTGTCATAGTTGAAGGATACCAAGCATACTATTTACTATCAGGGTGTTCGTCCAGATTTTCCGCTGGATGATGATGTGTGACATGACCTTGGTTCTTCCCTGAGCTCGCTCGTTGGAGGTGGACATAATTTTCTGGTATGTAGTCGTATTCATCTAGGATGGTATCGATTTGATGGATCTGGTTATTTTCGTGGATGGTCTCCTGCCCGTCTTGCTTGTTCAGCTTTTCTTTGATTTTGTTCACCAAGACTTGTGATCCCGTACAATACTTGAATTTGTTCATCGAGTCTTGTGTTACTGATCAACTGTTTTCTCTTCTACGTACAATATGAACATAAGGTTTTTCTTTATAGATGTACACAACGACTCTCGGTCCTGTAGGCCGTGTGATCGCATTAGCATTCGTTTCTTATTCAGCTTTTCCCTTATAGTTGTACGTGAGTTCAGGTGTTCAAATTCAATCTTACCTTCAATTTTGTACATCTTGTTTTGACGTTTCTCTACTGATGCTTGTTTTGTTCGAGTGCATCCACGATTTAATTTCCTAGTTGTACAACTGGACTTATGTTCCCGTAGTACCAATGTTTGATCTTTCATTTGCATGCCCTGTTCAACTAAACTTTCTTTGTTTTTGTACTGTAGGCAATGGATGATCTGAAGGGAATTCTCGGGGGTATGTACACGGACATATTCTGTGCTATCCGGCCTGTAGTTGACAAGAGTCTATGTAAATTTTTGGAAATCGTAATCTCAAGTGAAAAGTTGCGTAGCAACTCGTCAGACAAGGGAAACTAAGATAGTTCCGCAAGGATCGAGCCACTGAGTCAGCCTGATTCATCTGATGGAAAATTGGAGGATAGGATTATTCCACTAAGTCAGACAGTCCATGAGCAGATCAGGTTGTTACAGGAGGTAATAAAGGTTGATTGCGAGTACAGTCCCAATGTTCTCTACATAGAATTCCTCCAGAACCTTAAGAATTATCTAGACCGTGTTGTTGATGTTCTTCCAGATACGCTTCCATTCCAATCGGAGATGGATGAATGCATCCATTCTGCAGAGCTAAACACTCCCCGTGTTTGTGCCTCTTGCAAGGGCAAGGGTGTATCAAGCTCTGAAGTTGTTTGCAAACCTTTTGTTGAAGGTGAAAAGGTTGAAACCTTTTTGAAAGCCGCAGACTTGAATCTCGTGTCCTTATCTGAAAAAGACTTGGGTGTAGCAAACATCATTGGAAAAGGGGAGTCAAGCTCTGAAGGTGCTTGCAATCATATTGGAGGAGTTGTATCGAATGTCTCACTTACATCTGAAAAGGGCAAGGGTGAATCAAGCTCCGAAGTTGTTTGCAAACCTTTTGGTGAAAGTGAAAAGGTTGAAACTTTTTTGAAAGCTGCAGACTTGAATCTCGTTTCCTTATCTGAAAAGGACTTGGGTGTAGCAGAAGTCATTGGAAAAGGGGAGTCAAGCTCTGAAGTTGCTTGCAATCCTATTGGTGGAGCTGGATGGAATGTCTCACTTGCATCTGAAAAGGGCAAGGGTGAATCAAGCTCTGAAGTTGTTTGCAAACCTTTTGGTGAAGGTGAAAAGGTTGAAACATTTTTGAAAGCTGCAGACTTGAATCTCGTGTCCTTATCTGAAAAGGACTTGGGTGAAGCAAAAGTCATTGGAAAAGGGGAGTCAAGCTCTGAAATTGCTTGCAATCCTATTGGTGGAGCTGGATCGAATGTCTCACTTGCATCTGAAAAGGGCAAGGGTGAATCAAGCTCTGAAATTGTTTACAAACCTGTTGGTGAAGGTGAAAAGGTTGAAACATTTTTGAAAGCTGCAGACTTGAATCTCGTGTCCTTATCTGAGAAGGACTTGGGTGTAGCAGAAGTCATTGGTAAAGGGGAGTCAAGCTCTGAAGTTGCTTGCAATCCTATTGGTGGAGCTGGATCGATTGTCTCACTTGCATCTGAAAAGGGCAAGGGTGTAGCAAACGATATTGAAAAAGATGTGTCATCTTATAGAGCCCCAGAGATAGTGTCAAAGGAAGGATCTATTTTCCTTGATGAGTCCAAGCTCTCAGAAAATCAGGCTGTAGGTTTATCTGGTTCGAAAAGATTTTTTCCGCAAATTGTAGATCCAGAATCTGTGAAGAAGACGAGGGTTGATGAGACAGGGAAGGATTTGTTCTTTGAGAACTCAATTTTTTCAGACTGGGATAGATCCTTGGATAGCATTGAGGTGTGGGAGAGTACAGATAAAATTGAAAAACGAAAGAGAGCTGCCAGGTCGGGGGTTTCATTTTCTGATTCTACTAGGTTTCCTTTGTCCCAAGATCCAAGCTCACTGAGGATGAAAGAAGATGTCTGCAGTTTTCAGCAGAACCCTTCTCCCGTTGCAAACAACTCGTTCCAACCCCCAGTTGATGGACCCTCCTATAGGCATTCCAGCTTCATTCGTGAAAATCAGTCCAGAACGCCAATCGCTTGTCCAAGGGTTGTTAACTTCTCAGACCCGCCTGTGTCGCACATGTATTCCCAGTCGCCTCCCGCAACTGGTGTGATGGATTGCAGAGGACAAACCAGCCATCCTGGAGTGCAGAGAATGGATAATTTTAGACACTCTCCAGATACAATGGCGAATTCTTTTTGTGGCGTTGCTAGACCTAGGTTTGGAGCATCAGCTGGTGCAACAGGTTTTATGTACAGCAGCCCGGACCCATGCGCAAGGCTTTTCTCCCAGAATCCATGTGTTACCCGGCCAAACATCGACAGCTTTTGTTCCCAAGGATTTTATCCGCACTCTCGTTCAACCCCGTCGTCTAGCACGAGGATGGACCATTCTCTTGTTAATCCTATGGGTTCAGGCAACAGTTGTAACAATCGGTTTGCTGCTTGTGTTAGCTTCTGTCCAACTGACAGTGGTCCTTCTTCATCTTACGGGCATCAGAACCACCAAAACTTCAGCAATTGTCAGCAAGGTTTCAATGCTGACCACTCTTCAGGATCTGGTAGCCGTTTTTCTGGGATTGGAATCCATTCATCAGCAAACACAGGAACTGGTTATCATCCAACGATTGACTCTGCTGTTCTTAGTGTGGAAAACGCCGTTACAACTGATAACAAACCAGAACTAATCGTGAGAGAATCGACAGAGAAAGAAGTTTTGGTGTTGGAATGGGTTAATAAATACTTGCCAGCGAAATTTGCCAGAAGGTACTATAAGTGTATTTTCAATTTCTGTCGATACTTCAATTGTCTTGGTGTTCATTTTAACAATGAATTTTCTTTCTTATTGTACAGTCCAAGAATAGTAAAGATTAACAAAAGATACGCTGTGCATCGTAATTTTGGCCTTTCTATGCAAGTTGGTGGTTACGTTCATGGATATGTCATGGATGTTTTTACTGAAACTTTGATGCAAGAGCAATATGACAACACTGAACACTATGATCAGCGTCGACCAAGATTTTTAAAGTACATGATGAACCATGAAGCTGCGGTGCGTTTTTTAGCTTATTTAGTGCTGTATATTTATCTTGTTTTGTTTTCTTTTTTCTGTTTTCTCAATCATTTATTTATTTATTTGTGAGACACAGTTCGCGACCGTTGATGCAGATGTTGAGAGGCTAAAAAAAGTGATCAGCGAGCCAATCATGCCTGCCAGGATGATTTTTTTTTCTGCTGTGAGTTCAATTATTCTGCATTGCTGCCATTCTCCTGCTTTTGCGTGCTCTCTGTATTCATGCTTCTGTTTATTTTCAGGCTTATATTCCAGTTATAGAAGAGAAGTTTTGGGTCCTTATTGTTGCCAATTTTCAACGTCAATGTTTTGAGACGTACTGCCCCTACAACAACGCCCAAGATGTTGATAGAATTGCAGGAGTTGTAATTGCGAACTTCAAGCGCGCCCATCACGGGGCCTATCATTCTCACCCATTCAGTGCCCATAACATGCAGATTAAGCCTGTGCAAATCGTGACAGATGATTCTAATGAGTAGGATTTCTCATATTACTTTTTTGTTGCTGAATTTTCCTTTTTACTTGTGCAGCATTTTGTGATGAATTTTACTTGCTTCTTCTTCCGCTATTTTGATACTCTGCTGAAACAGGAATGACGCTGGCATTATTGTAATGGCGATTTTACGTTGCCATAATGGAGACTTCCCATATTTTATTAGAGCCGTAAGCTATCATTTTTTAACCTTCTGTCTCTCTCTCTTTTTCAATATTATAAATTGCTGATTAACATTTTTTGTGTGCAGAACAACGTAAAGAAGCTCCGTGAACAAATTGCCTACTACATGCTTTCGTTCTCGCACAACACCTTTTGCCCGAGTGGTGTCAAGGACATTATTGCGAGACAATTGTAATGGAACAACAATCTGATTAACACTGAAGTGCTACTCTTCAAATAAATCTTCTTGTGACCGTTTTGTACTGTGGATGGTTTTGTAATGATAAGTTTTTGTAGTGACTGGGATGAAAGAAAACAGTGGGTTAGTATGGATTATAAGAATGCTCTTTTCTAATGTTTCGTGTTTGTGCTATCTCTGATGTTAAATGTTTACAACGTCTTAGTCTCCGCAGTACTATCATTCATACACCCACGTACAAACACTTGCAACCAACTGTACACAGTGAGAAAAATTGACGTACGCTGAGATATTCATTTACGTACATGGAAAAATTAATGGTTGTACGTCCAACCTGTGTGCTGATGGAACCCACTGCGAGTGTGTTTACATGTTCTGTTTCAAATCACGTGTGTAACCGACGAAACTCGATTTGTAGGCACAACGTGGGGGCTATTAGGAGATGAGCTAATAGGTTTCCTGGTTGAACAAGCAAGGAATAATAGAAGTTTGATGTACGTAAATCCTGTGTGGTGCTCTGCCAATGTGTTTACAGTTTGTACAGGCAATTCTGATGCACGTGTACACGCGCAGCTGACACCATGTACACCCGATGAGAAAACGTTGCACGCACTCAGAAATCTGCAGGACTGTGGTGACCTCCATGCAACCATTTTCACTCGCCAGTCACCACCAGTCGCCACCGATCACCTCAATAGGTTATTTTTTGTACGATCTCAACTGAACTGGTGAACAAGGTAATAACAATGGGTGAGTAACATAATGGGGGATAACAGATAGTTCACTTATCTACTGAATAATGCAGGAAGTTATAAAGTACATCGGCACCTTTCAGGTGGAACAAATTCTGTCTGAAGGGGTGTACACAAAACAAAGTAGGACAACATAATTTCTTATTCACAAACCTCTTCCATTCTTAAGAATCACATAACTAAATATCACTTTTAGAATCTCTTGAATGATCCAGATGAATAAACTTTGTTCTGTTACAGGATCCGTACTTATAAATTAACAAGTTCACTCTTGGGCACAAGACATTCACCATAGACATATATATATATAACAAGCAGACCTTGAACAGATATCAGATGTTTCCAGAAGAGCTTTACTCTTCATCAGACGAGACAACAGTTACTTCATTCACTTTTCCAGGAAGAGAAGTCTCGATGTCGATGAACCAGCGGCGTGCATTGTTTCTTCGAGCCTGGTCGGTCACAAACGATTTCCTGGACTCAATGATGCCGAGGGGAAGCTCATTCTGGATGCCGGTGTCATGTCCTTCATTCACAGAGTTGCGGGGACGGCTGTCTTTTTCGATAGTGTCTTCTGAATCATCACTTGCAAACGCGGAACGACAGTCAGACACCCTCTGTGCTTGGGCGGCTGGGTCCTCATGTGTCCCAAGAGGAGCCAACGATTGAAAAAGAACTAGCTGTAGCAATTTAATCTCATCAAAATCATTTTCTGCCGGTGTGACCTCCTCTTCATCGACCAGAAATAAACCTGTTGCCACAGGCTGCAAACCATGCTCCTTGGGGTCTTCCACTTCCTCCTGATCCATGCAACCATCATCGACCACCTCTCCAACCACGGCGTCTTCTTCATCTTCAGTTTTCTTCTCAGAAATCTCCAGGTTTCCATCAAAGCCATGGACATCAGATGCGAATGTTGATTCACACTCAATTTCATGCTTCACCATGCTAGCCTCCTCCTCATCCAAGTCGATTGCGGCAACCTGGTTACCACGCTCTAAATCAGCCTCTACCGGCCCTTTCTGGATCAGATCTGACCTTGGATCCATGTCATGCTGGTCGCGTTGCGGAGCCTCATCAACAACCAGCACATGATGGCGACGACGGTAATACCTCGTGGAAGCCGACAAATAAACCATCCTAAAGAAACTAGAGAAGCTTCTGAGTTTCTCGGGGACCCTCCTGGTTAGAGGAGCTCGAACGTACCGATGGTCCCGAGCGGCGTAACCGGCGGCTATGCGGCCAACCATGGCGACAAACCTGGCGGCTAAGCGGCCAAGCTCACTGACGGCAAAGGAGACGACTTGGAGAGGGTTGCGGTGAGGTCGTGTCTAGATTTGGTATATGTTGTTAACAGACAGGTAAAAATATATTTAAGTATGCGAACTAGTAGTAATAGCAAAGAGGTCCTCTCTTGACAATATTTGTACTTGTTCCTCTGTGCGATCTGTACATCACGGTCAGCTTGCTTTCGTACAAACCCCTATGATTGTGCTGTACAACCAGGATACCCATTCGCTGAACTTCAAATAGCACAGTCGTCGTACGAACAACCTTTTGATCATTCTGAGTACATGCGCTCATTCGTTTTCCATACAAGATTCTCATCCTACTTTGTACAACCTGAAATCTCCTTCGTAGGGACTAGCATTAGCACACAGGTTGAACATCCAAACATTTTGCAACCTTTTTTCACCTTCTTATTTGATTTCTTACAAACCACATAGCCTATACAGTACGACCTGGTTCCTCATTTGCTCAACTTCCATATGAACTTGTTCGTACAACGGTTTTGGTCTTAGTGTACATTCTGTCACTCGCGCTCGTACAAAAGTATAGGATCGCTCTGTACAATCATTTTCACTCGACAGTCGCCACCGGTCACCTCAATACAGTTATCTCCGCCCACTCGGGATCCTGCGGCCCTCGAGCTGCGCCGTTTGGTGTGCACGGTCAGGATCTCATCCGCTATAACTTAGTCGGAAAACTTGCCAAAAAAAAAGAGTAAAACCCCCAAACCCCCGATATATTCCCTGGCGTTCCTTCTTCCTCGCTGCCGATTCAGTTGGAAACCAGCTCTTCTTCCTTCTTCCTCGCTGCCGATTCAGTTGGAATCCAGCTCTTCTTCCGTCTTCCTCGCTGCCTATTCAGTTGGAAACCAGCTCTTCTTCCTTCTTCCTCGCTCGCGATTGAATCAGTTAGAGATACTCGCGGATAGATTGGGAGTAGTTCAAACGACCACCCTCGCAATACGGCAACAACCTCCCCGCCCCGTTGGTTGATCCTCCCTCTATATATTCAGCTTCCCTGACCTCGTCGTTCCGCTCTCATCACCACCTCGTCCCGATCAAAAAAACCCACGCGACGACCACCCTCGCCCCGCAAACAAAAACCCCGACGTTCCGCTCTCAGCACCGCCATGTCGAAGCGCAGGGCTGTAGGTTCTGATGGGTGGCTATGTGGGAGGTACTTCAACGTTGGGGAGAACACCACGGACCCAAGGTACCGCCAGGATTGGGGATGGGGGAACCTTGATCCCGCAAGCGTTTGTAATATCACAAGCAGCATGGACATCATGTCTGCATGGCGCACCAGTCGCGCCTTTCCTGGCTTTCGCGAAGGGATGCGTCAAGACACGAACCATCCTTACAACATGCCGGGTCTCCTTCACATGGAAGATGGTGATGAACAGGCTTTTGAACCGTCGGTGAGTTCTCCCTCGGTTTTTTCAATGTTGGCATTCCTTCAATTTCTTTGCACAATCTGGAATAGGAGTGGTTTAGGTTAGGAGTTCATCTGAAACTGTTTAATTCTGAGCCAATTCTATCTGAATCTGTAATACTAATATCCGATCTAGCTGCAGATTCTTGAATAGATCTACGTTTATTGAACTACCCTAGTTTGTACCTTACGACATGCTTACTACCATTATACCTCAGATTGAATCTCTTTGATAGAGCATAGAATCGAGTAGTCTCTTTCTTTTTTGCTTGTACAACCGCTCAGATACAGTCATTCATACTAGTTCACCTTGAGTGTACAACCTTAAAAACCCATAGTCTGCGTTACCAAAATCATAACAATGAACATCTGAGGTAGGATAGAACCTACAACCTTTTGATGTTTCCATGTACAATCTGGGAGGTGTTGTCGTACATATCGTACAATTTCTTGTTAACTCCACGTACAAACTGAGAGATGTCGACGTACAGATCGTTACACTTATGCTGTACGAAAAAGAAGAACGTGTGATATATTACCATCAAGACTATCTGATCGTTACAACCTGTAAACCCTCTGCTGACACTCAATTAGATAATTCTTTTTACCCAGATGTAGTTTGAGATTGTTGCAATATTTTTTATTTCCATATACAACCGAACACTATTGTTTGCACTGACCAATATATATGATTTGTGCCACCAGTACAGCCTAGGCTGTAACAAATTTTATGCTGTTAAATTGTTGACATACAGACCGTTGTTTATGATCATCTGTTGTTAAATTAACAAATTTGAACTTAAATCTTGTAGGACGAGATCAGCACTAAAATCATGATCTTGGACAAGGGCGATGTCCCGGCGTTGGTTCGCGTGCAGGAGGAGGGAGCTGGCAGACAGTACTGGGTCGGGGGAGTTGAAGAGTGGATGATGATGATTAATGTTGCAGATCCTTGCAGCTGGGTTCTGTCTAACGTATACAGAGCAATTAAGTTCATAATGCCATCGTTAGAAGTGTCCGGCTTATCTCATTACAGAGGTTGGCTGGCAAACGACCCATTCACTTTCATCTACAATGGGGCAAAAATAGTGCTCCAAAAGGTTCAGTTCCCTCGAAGGCCCTACCAGATCAACGATGAGTGGCGCTGCGATGCGATAGCTGTGTTTGACAAAGCCATCACAATCATCTGCTGGCCGGAAGACAAGGCATGGACATTCCTGCCCCACACAGACCTACGTCCATCGACGTACGTGGATGCCGTGGGTGGTTGCCCCTCCACGGATTACCGGAGCTTTGGCCGCGTATACGCGGTAACTAAACCCCATGGCAATGTGTATGTCTGGGAACCATTCGTATGGGGTAAGTCTAGATAAAAACTTCAGAGTTATATGTATTGCTTATATGAGTATATTTTAATTTACTGTTTAATTTCCTGCTGAGATTCATTTTTACTGCTGTTGTGTATATCAGTCAATATTTTTCCCTTAATAGCAACTAACTCAGAGTAAACTCATAGGTACGCACGCATCGCCGCGACTCATCCAGCCCCCAACAGTTGAAGACGCAGCCGAAGGAGGCCCTGCTTCTCGAAACTGGTTCCTGGTACAAGATCGATTTGATCTTCTGTGGATCCAGATCAGTGGCTCTTCAGCGACGTCTCGCGGACATTCGAATGTTATGGGGAGAATATTATACTCTTACCCAGACCGCCAAGCGCTCTCAAGGTAGAATCAGTTCCAGGCAAGTATGTCCATTATGCGACGTTTTCAAGCGGGATGCAAATGAGTACCACAATGACGCTGTTGCAGTAGAGTGGTCAAGAGTAGAAAGCTTCGATGGCCTTGCTCTATTTGTGGGTGTCAACACTCCATTTTTCTTAAAGCCCCCTGACTCTGCTGTTGCTGTTGTTGCCGCCGAGGAAGCGGAAGCTGCTGCTGCTGCTGTTGTTGCCGCCGAGGCTGCTGCTGCTGCTGTTGCTGGTGGTGGTGATGAAGTAGGAGAAGAGCCTGTTGGTGCTGCTGCTGGTGATGGTGATGAAGAAGGAGAAGGGCCTGCCGGTGCTGTTGCTGCTGATGGTGATGATGCTGGAGCTGAGGATGGAGAAGTTCAGGATGGTGAGGCTGCTGGTGATGATGATGAACAACCTCCTGGGGGTGAAGATGAACAACCTGCTGTTGTTGAAGAGGTTCCCCAAAAGGAGCCAGTGTTCAGGCCTGACTGCTTGTATGCTTGCTCCGAACCTCAGCAAGAACCAACCTGGAGCCGCATGCACGTCCGTGGGGGGGGGGGGGGGGCTGCAATTGGAGGATCGCTGGACATAAGGAGATAACGGAGATGAAATTAGAGGCGAGGCACCAATGTGGTTCGTTCCATCGCTACCACCCAGTCCTAACTGATGCAGCCTGGACCCCAATTTGCCACTTCCATCTATCTAGCTTATCGTATCAGTGTGTGAAACTATTTCTTTTTAAATTTTATTGAGTGATTTGTTTAAGACAATGTTTATGTTAATTATGCGTGTGGTGATGGTTTTTATAATTTGTTTGTTTATTGAGTGATTTTTTTATAATTTGGTTGTTTAAGAAATGAAGCTGGGACTCGGAATTCGTAGAGAACATGGATTGCCAATCTCAGATATGTCTTTACAGAACATATTATAGTCATACATGTATAATATAGACCATTACCGATTTTCTGTACGACCCCAACATGTGTGTCCGAACAAGTATGAACATCTATCAAGTACAACACTATACTGCCCTCGGGTGCACCCACCCCCCCTCATACTTAGAACACCCAAGATATATTCCTTGTACACCACATAGCGATGGCCGTACGATCCACGCGCGTTTTTCTGTACAACCCGGAAAACGTACGTCCGATTCAAAATTTCGTACGACAGCTCTCTTTCTTCCTGTACGACGAGATCAAGCGTGTTCGTACTGGAAGGTCCGACCATCATGCACATCGTTTTCCTATCCTGGGGATAGCACTCGCTTTTTCTTCATGTACAATACCCTCATGCGACAGTACAACCATGATCGAAAACCTGTACATCCCTATCGTGCGAGATTGTACAGGTAGGTGCACCTATCCTGTACAACTATTTCCTTTCCTGGGGATAGCAGCCGCTTTTTCTTCCTGTACAACACCCTTTTTTGGGTCCGTACAAGCAAGTTCGTCTATACTGTGCAACCCTTTCCTGACCTGGGGATAGCATTCCCCTCTTTCTTCGTTCACCCATGGAATTTTTCCTGTACAACCATTTAGCGGTGACCGTACGATCCTCGCGAATTGACATGTACAACCCGAATGAAATATCGCCGAATCAGAGATTCGTAAAACCATGATCGAAATCCTGTACAACCTTATAGTGCGAGAACGTACAGGAAGGTGCGTCTATCCTGTACAACTCTTTCCTAACCTGGGGATAGCACCCGTTTTTTCTTCCTGTACAACACTCTTTTTTTGGTCCATACAAGCAAGATCGTCTATACTGTGCAACTCTTACCTGAGCGGGTGCTGACCTGGGGATAGCATTCCCCTCTTTCTTCGAACACCAATGGAATTTTTCCTGTACAACCACTTAGCGGTGGCCGTACGATCCTCGCGCATTGACTTGTACAACCCGATTCAAATATCGCCGAATTAAAGATTCGTACAGGCATGATCGAAATCGCGTCCAGGCCTAACGTTCTAGATCGTACACGAAGGTGCGTCTATCCTGTACAACTCTTTGCTGACCGACCTGGGGTTAGCACCCGCTATTTCTTCCTGTACAACACCCTTATTAGGGTCCGTACAAGCAAGTTCTTCTATACTGTACAACTATTTCCTGACCTGGGGATAGCATTCACCTCTTTCTTCGAACAACATTGGAATTTTTCCTGTACAACCACTTAGCGGTGGCCGTACGATCCTCTCGCTTTGACTTGTACAACCCGAATCAAATATCGCAGAATCAAAGATTCGTACAACCATTATCGAAATCCTGTACAGCCCTATCGTGCGAGATCGTACAGAAAGGTGCGTCTATCCTTTACAACTATTTGCTGACCTGGGGTTAGCACCCGCTATTTCTTCCTGTACAACACCATTATTTGGGTCCGTACAAGCGAGCTATTCTATACTGTACAACTTTGTTCTGACCTGGGGATAGCATTCCCCTCTTTCTTCGAAGACCAATGGAATTTTTCCTGTACAACCACTTAGCGGTGACCGTACGATCATCGCGCATTGACATGTACAACCCGAATCACATATCGCCGAATCAAAGATTCGTACAAGCATGATCGAAATCACGTACAGCCCTAACTTACTAGATCGTACAGATTGGTGCTTTTATCCTGTACAACGCTTTGCCAGACTGCCCCACCACGCACCCTCTCCATCACGCCCGGGTGCCTAGCTTATTTTGAAAACTCGAAGAGGGAAACTACTCAATAGCAGCAAAGGGGACTGGTTCATCGGAGGAACCGCTGCGCGCCATCTGAACCGACGCCACCATCTCTGTCGACGCCGTCCCATCTCCGTCGTCGCCGAAGCCGCCATCTCCGTCGCCGCCGTCCTCACTATACCCGACGGCGCCCTCGTCGCCAACCCGGCCGCCACAAATCTCCGTCGCCTTTGCCTACCCCGCCGCAGCCATCTCCGTGGCCGCCAACTCGGTCGCCAACTCCGACGCCGCGGTCGTCGTGATCTCCGTCGCCACCGTCGTCACCAACTCCGACACCGGCAACCCCGTCGCCGCCATTTCCGACGCCTCCAACTCCGTCACCTTCGTCACGGCTTCTTAATCTTCAACATCATCGGGGAAATCGGAGCCGAAAAGAGGTGGAGGAGACAATCGGAGCCGTGAGGAGGAGAAGAAGGCTGTTGCCGGATGTCTTCCTCCAAGGAAAAAACAGGTGAAGACAACCCTTGTTCTTAACCCTTCCGAAACCCTAGATAAATTGATAGTTAATCCGGGGTTTACCATCTGGGGAAAATTGGTGCCTCCACCGTTACGCCGCCTGGTGCCGTTTGACTGTCATCGACTCGTCGGAGCCGTCCAGGACTCCAGGTGTGACCGATGTCGTCCCCGCTGGGCGCCCAGCGCCGTGCGCGTATTCCTTGTGCCTTCTAGCGTAAACGCTAGGATGGATGAACATGCATTAGATACATGGTCTATTCTTCTAGTATTTTGTGACTGGGATCAATGCATGCCTAGTCTTGACGGCTTCTATAGTGTCTAAGCTTAAAGCTTCTACGGAGTATTGTTGTACGATCTATCCAATTAAGGTGTACGTGATGGATGAACCATCAGCAGCATAAACGCCGAGGGGCGTGTTTTGGTTCAGCGTGCCTGTTGATCTGCTGCTCCAGGAGGCGGCGCGTGAGCTGACACAGCGTCGACGCGTGAAATGATCCGGACGCGCTGGTGAGATGCGCAGGTAAGCCGTACGCGTGAGATTGAATGGATGACTCAGGGGTTGGTGCGCACACATGATATCTGATCGAACTAACTTTTTTAGGTGATCTCTAATTGATCAGGGGCTGGTATAATTTGACTTTTAGATCCCTATTCGGTATTTGTTTTGCTTTTCATTCTGTATTGGGTATGTTACAAATGTACACTCAACTTTAGATACATAATCTAAGGTCAGTCAAGTTTTGGGTAAATAACCAATTTTCCCTACCATCTTTTTTCAGGTGATTTTGCAAATTCCCCGACTAGTCAGAAGATTGCTGAAACAATTCGTGAGTTGAAGACTTTTGAGGCTCACGATGATTCCCCATCAGGAAAAAAACCTGAAATGGTTTACAAACGGTCTAAAACTCGGAAGTCTGCAGACAGTAATATGTTGCAGGGAGGGACCAAGAAAATAAGAAAGGCTGCTGCAGACGATGGGGAAAAAGGAAAATCAGATAAGAGAATTCTCAGGAGTTCGCCAGCCAGATCCAAGGCAGTAACTACTGGAAGAAATGGGGCAGATGAACATAAAAGGATAAACAAATAGAAGAAGAACAAGATAAGGATGAAGAGCAAGGAGAGGAAGAGGACAAGGAAGAAGAGGGGAAGCAAGATGAAGTAGACAGCGACTATGTTGCCGAAAATGATGAAGAATCCCCACACGGAAATAATAGCCAGATTGTGCTTCATGACTCTCAGACTGCTAGTCCTCGAGTGGCTGCAAATCGAATGAGACCCAAAGCGTCAAGGAAAAAACTAGTCCTAGTGGATGAGGAAAACCAGTCTCCTTATGATTTCCAGAGCCAGCAATCGGTTTCAGTGGTAAAGAAAGCATTTGAACACTTAGAAAAGGTTCCAGCATGGTTAGAGAGTGTCAATGCTGCAGGGTTCGGTGCTTTCCGTACCACTGATATATCCACAACAATGAACAAGAATTGTATGGGATTCTGCATGAAGAATCTCAACACCCATACAATGACAATGGAGTTTGGAAACAACAAAGAGATAGAGGTTAACCGGTTCAATATTCACTTGTTGACTGGACTGCCAAATGGGGACCAGACAGCCCCAAGACCGACAAGAAAAAGGGCGCAAGTTAAAGAAGAAGTTGTGAAGTTGAAGAGTGAACTTCAGATAACGGTGGGGAATAAGGGTGAGATTACAATAAAGTCCCTTCTAGAAAAGCTGGGTACGTTGGTAGACGATGAACTGAAAGCACCTGAGCCTGGGAGGCAGAACACTGCTCTGAAAGTGTTCTACCTAATCTTCTTCAACAAGATATTACGCCCCGGATCTTCAGCACGCCTGATGAGAGAACTTGGAATGGTTGAGGGTCTGCAGTTCGATAAAATGATACAAATGGACTACTGCCAAATTGTTGTGGACGAGATTCAAAGAGCAGCGGAGGAATGGCAAAACAATACAAAAAGGACCAAGTGGACGTATCTACAAGGCTTCACCCTTGGACCAATGCTGATGTACTTAGATTCGCTGATATGTGACAACCTAGCCGAAATGACTACTAGATCTCCTAGAATATCCTATCTGAAAACAGCAAATCTAGAGAGAATTGCACAACTTGATTGCAGGAAGGATGAAGATGGGATTCAATTTGGCAATCTTAAAGTGAGTACTCCTTCTCCTACTTCTTTGTCAGATTGTAGTTCATTTACTACTCCTTTACGATCCCTTTTTTGTGACAACTTTTTTTGGACTGACAAAGAAAATAACTGGATTTTCAGGCCTGGAAAGCACAAGCACAACGAGTATTCAAAACTTACAAAGATCATGAGGCAGCAGAAAAAGAAGCTAGAAAATACAAGGCCTTAGCCATCTTTCGTGCTACAGATGGGGATTCTTCAACCCAAGTAGTGCCCCTGGGATCAAGGAAGAGGAAATTGGTTGATGGTGACCAAGAATGCAAAGAGGATGTACTGGGAAGGATTGAACAAAATTTGCAGGAGGTGGTTCGACTGGCAGAAATAATACCAACATCTGGTGAAATCATAGGAGACAACAAAAAAAAACCTAAGGATGCATTTGCTCAAGATGTCCTTAGGGAAGAGAGAAGTATAAAAACATTTATAAGCCAGACAAGCAATCTCATTGAGATGCTTCGCAACTTTGCCAAAGACCAGGAGTACACAGTGAATGAAAACATGGCTGTGCCGTCTCACAATACAACAAAACAAGTGCGGTTTGATCAGGAAACCGCAGGCTGTTCCATCCAAGACGAGCACAGAAATGAAAAGAAGAACAAGAAAAAGAAAAAGTTGAAGAAACAGCCACCTGCTAAAAAAATTGACGAACAAGTGGTCGATCCATCGTCAGCGGTTCAAGAGACAGAAACACTGGCAGGCAAACCATTAGAAATTTTAGGTGAAAATGTTTGACCGGCTAAATTTTAAATGGCCACTGAACAATTGCGACAATGATTTGATTGATTCAATTGTCGTTGATTCTTATTTTTCAGGAACAAGCAAATCAAATCCCACAACTGGAGAAAGAGCTGACGAACTTAAAGTGAGTGATTGGGTGACTACTTCTGGCGAGGTAATATTCTCCCACAAATATCCGTATTTATTTATGCCGTAGGATCGAACCAGCATCTGAGCTTGATCAACAGGCCTTGCGTTCCCGTTCTACCAGATGGGTGTTCTCTGTTTATTCTATCGCAAGTTCATCATGTTTATACTTTTTTGTAGGATAAAGCAGACGAGACCCAATGTCAGCTAAAGGAAGGAGAAGCACAAGATCAGCCTAAGGATGCAACTCCTGCTAAACAGTTACTCGAAGAACAAGATCATCGCTCTCCGGAGAAAGATGATGAGACAACTCCTGCTAAGGATGGCGACGGAGAAAACAAGCTGGACAATAAAACTGCTGATCTAGAGGAGAATCAACAACAGGATCAAGATCCTAAAAACAAGACAGGCAAGAACAAATAGAATCAAAATTTTATTTCTATAATCTCAGAATTACTAAATAGCTAATATAAAGTTCTTTTGATTTCTTATACAACAGACGCCGAGAATCTGAAATTTGCGGACAGTGTAATTGTCTATCCACAAGAGGACGACGAACATGATCAACAAAAACAAATAGGTAACAATCTACTGCACATAAATGAATATAAAAATAGACCAGTATAGTCCATCAAATATTTAGTTGCATCTTTCTTTTCAATTTCCATTCAAGGCCGTGGGAAAGAAAATACATGAGAATTAAGGGCAAGCATTGAAAGTGAAAATAATACCAAAGAGCAAAAAAGGAATCAGGTTAGTTGTTCTTTTTCGATTTTATTTATGCTTTTTACATCAAAAATAAAAAACAAACTGTCGTCTCAATTCCATTACGTCAAAATTTAATCCAGGAAACAACCGGACATATAGCAGAGGATCCACAAGAAAGAGGACAAGAAAGTGACAATCCTCAACCGGAAAAACCAGAAGAACCCAACTCATCGAGGGAAATACAACAGGTGGAAGAACAACCAGTAGAAGAGGCCCTACCAAGTCCTTTCGAAGACATAGGCATGTAGAACTATGTTTTTTAAAACCATGAGCCATACAGACAACAAGAAAATCGAGGGATCATGTATATTTCTCATGCTGTACTGGAAATGTACTTCATGGGAGGTTGCAATCTTTCCTGCCATTCGCATTTTGTAGTCCTTTTACTCAAGGACAACATCTATAAATAAAGAGAAGACTTTTGAGCAGCCAAGTTTTGGCCACTCTCAAACTACATTTTTTCCCCCAATTATTCATGCTGGATTGAAGACAAAAAAGGAAAGTCCATGTATCTCATATCTGTTGCACTGATTTTAAGCTCATATTTGTTCAAACTTAATTATCACTTGATTGAATCTATGAATCTCTTATCGCCGGTGCACTGGATTTGTTCTATTGTAGGTACTAGGGAACCTGAAGAAGATTCTAGAGAAAAAAGGAAAGAAGAACGTGCAGTCGAAGAAATGGAAATATTGCTGGGAGTGATAGAGAAGCTGCATAGCGATATTTGCACAGAACAACATACAAAAGAAAAAATGTAAGCAAACAACCAAAAAATTTAACCGAGGTACATGTTAGGGATAAATGCATATTATTTTTTTACCGATTGTTTTGATTAAATACAACAGGGAGGAAACATTTGTCGTGCATGGCGACGAAGTAAATGGAGAAACCATAGTGAATCTTGGTACTCTTGCAAGATCATTTAAAGATCTATCTGGTCTTGATTCTCGTGTAGCAAACATAATAATTGAAAGAATCTGAGAAGAAGCACAAGAAACAAAAACCCTGATAGTTCCACTGTTCACGCTTGTGAGAACAATTATCTGCATCAGTTTAATTATAATTTAAACTTCATCATAGTATGAGAAAAAAATGATCGCACTTAAATTTCCTCAGATGAGGGTAACAAAGAGAGTGGATTTGACAAAGAAAGCTCTGAAACGACTACTCAAAGCGATGGATCCAAACAACCCAGACCGTTTTCTGAAGGGATACAATTTGGTACGATAATTTCACATCAATGATCTGTTTTTTTCCTCTGATTTTTTAATGTTGTTTTGCTACTGGAATGGATAATAAGATTTACTGGAATGCTGATTATTCACAGATAAAGATCCCTTGCATGGATGAGCCTGATAAAGTGGGAGAAATTGCCCATTTCTTCACGATAACGTTGAACGTAAAGAGAAAAAGATTCGAACTACTGGATTCCTTAGGAGGAAAAAGATACGAGCTGTTCTTCTTCAGAATGGTGGGAGTTCTAAAGGAACTATGGAGACTTGCAGCAAAGGAAAGCGGCAACGAGCTATCGCCGCCAAGCATAGACGACTTTAAGTGCTACAAGATTTATGTTCCCGACCAAGGAGAGACGTAAGAGTCTTAAAAAAACAAAAAAATTATTTAACAACAGAAAACAAAGTTGGATACCATTGATTGGTAGCTTTTTTAATCTGGATGTTTAATGCAGGTTAAATTGTGGATTTCACATGGTCTTAATCTTAATGCACTGGATTGGGAGATCGTTGGTCAAGTTTGACAGTTCGGATATTCTCCAAGTCAGAAAAAAAATACTACACATACTCATGACATGGAAAACTTTGAAGATAGACTTCAGCCTGATTGGTTATAACAAAGGTAAATTGAGTTGTTAATGATCATGCTTCGTTCGCTTACTATATTTCATTCCCTAACACCATATGATATGTCCTTTTCTTTGAAGCAAAAACTATATAGATAGCAAGGATTTATACCCTCTATCTAATCTACTTTTTATGTATATTAGTGGAAATACATTGCACTGGGCTCCTTCTTAAATCATGGTGGAGTGGATAAGTAGAATATAACTAAAATAATGTCAGGGAGATATGTACAATCACGCATGAGGGGGCTGTACAGGAATACGATAATTGTCGTACGAAAATTTTGATAATGAAAGAAAAATTATTCGGAGGGAGCGAGGAACGTACGGCCACCTCTAAGTGCAAATACAGGGAAGTGAAAATAGGGGTTCGAAGGAGGGGGGAACTCGCATGAGGGGGGATGTACAGGAAGAAATATAGAGGTCGTACGAAAATTTAAATCGGAGATATGTTATTTCGGATTGAACATGACAGGGCGCGTAGGACGTACGGCCAACGCTAAGTGGTTGAACAGGAAAGCTAAAAATGGGTCAACGAAGGAGGGGGAGCTACCACCCAGGACAGGAAAGGGTTGTACAATATAGACGAACAAGCTTGCACGGTCCCGCAAGAGGGGTTTGAACAGGAGAACGAACACGTGTGCTTTATGATAGTTCAGCTGTTAATTGCTGAAGTTTTATAATATTTTGATTGATAGTTGCTACCTCCCCCTCCCACAATATAAGCTGTTGTGCTTATGATAGTTCAACTGAACTCTCCCTGCCCTACAATATATTGTCTATATAGTATGGTATACATCTCATTTCGACAAAAATAAATTAAAACCAATTTTCTGTTATCCTCATTTGTTCTTAGATAAATACTCAAAAATTCCCTTACAATAACAAATCCAATATGAATGCAAATATGAATCCTGGTGACACTAACAGTTTTTTTTTATAATTCCTGACAACCCTAATTTCAATTGTGTAGATTACTTGCACAAGTTTCCAGAATTAAGTCGTCTGCTCCCAGACATGAAGATCCAACCAGAAGCAAAGTTAATGGAGGAGATTGAAAAACCCCCTCAAATAAGCATAGAGAAAGGACGAGTACAGACAACTATGTCCTTCACAAACAAATGCAACACAAGGAAGTTGTGTTGATTGATCAAGCTGGCATCGAAGATAACAGGCAGAAGCAACTGAGCATGGAGTACATGAGGACAAAAAGGAGAGAAGAGGATGGACCTCAGGAAGAAGTTACCGAAAAAGAAGAACCGAAGAAACCAGATAAACAAGCGACAACTAGAAGAGAAACCCCACAGATGCAGCTCCTACCTGCCCCTAACTACGCAGTTCCAACGGAAAATCAACAACCTGGAGGTTACGCAGTAACACCTGATCGTTATAGGGCTCTTCAGCAGATATCCGAAGACTCGCAGTCCCCAAAGGTTCAGAAAAGGAAGAAAGGCATTAACTCTGCAGACATTCTGTCAGGCGTGAGGCCGATTGCACCTGCAAACAAGGTCTGCCAGGAAGTTGCTGAATATCGCCCACTCGTATTTAAAAATAGCAACCTAGCAAAGAAGGTGATGGATGTCATATTCGGACATGAGACAAGAGGAAAGATTGCAGGGTGAGAAGTTTGAATTGAAAAAACTGCCTCAAAAACTACTACTATAAACGTATGCTATGAAAACTAACAACACTGGCCGTTTTGCAGAGAACTCCTGTTCGAAGCAAAACATCTTAAATTCCCTGAAACGGGTCTCACGTTTTCTCTGAATGGCCACCAGATCCAAGATTTGTTCGGTCCTAGCAGTTGCATCGAATGTCAGGTGATGGATTACATCATTGATGACTGGAACAGAACATCCGAACTATACAGGACAGGAGAACGCATTATGCTGACACCGGATTTTATAAAGGTAAGACCTCGTTACCATGGAAAACAACCAAACTGAAAATTTCACAGATAATTGTTTATAGAATGAAACAGAATATCTCACTAGAAAACTTATCTCCAC
The DNA here is from genome assembly GCA_026929855.1 of Poa annua. Classification (NCBI taxonomy): domain Eukaryota; kingdom Viridiplantae; phylum Streptophyta; class Magnoliopsida; order Poales; family Poaceae; genus Poa; species Poa annua. The sequence goes on along the minus strand of CM049432.1, from coordinate 71,353,752 downwards.
AGGATGTGATTCAAGTTTTTGAACCGACAACAGATTTGGTAGAAATGGAGAGACAAAAAGCTGAAATGAAATCTGGCAAAGTTCAAACAAAGGAGGAGATGGCAAAGGGATTTGACATGGACAATGCAATGAAAATGTTTGACAGACACGTAAGAAGGAACAAAAGCTTGCTTCAAGCAAAATTGGTAATTTTTCTGATCAATGATTTTTTCCCGTAATCTTGTCAGTCGTTGTACAATAAGAACTATCGTGTACTGCAAAACTATTTACTACCTAGTTGAACAGAAGATAACTCGATCCTGGACCACTATAAATCGTAATATTGAACGCCGTGGGATCGCATTAGCAATCGTGCTTCTTCAGATTTGCCGTGGGATTCACCAGTTCAGATAAACCAGTTCAAGTGGTACCTCTGTATTGTACAACATGATAAGCCATTCATGCACTACTCTCCTACCACTACATGCACATAAACTATTAATGAACCTACTACTACTCCGATAGCCTGTACAGCTACTCTTCCTGGTTGAACAACAGGTATTGGGTTCCCGTACAACAATCGTCTAAACTACTGCGTCAGTAAAATATTTTGCACAGCTATTTTCTTTGTATATGTACACCAGGTCCGGTGAACCTGTACAACCTGACTCTTTTAATTTGTACGCCCTATGATATGCCTTTCTGGTCTTGATTACCAACACTTACAACTCTATATTTGTACTCATAACAGATACTTCTACCTTATTTCAAATGCAACCATTACTGCCTGTACATAATGAATAGATACAAAAAGTCAGTTCAAGTAATTGACTCAAGGAAATACAAACCTAGGGATGTGCGCTCATACAACTCCTTCAACTACGAACTAATGAAGATTGTAAGTTCTGAACTCTCACATATTATTTTTTTCAACTACATGATTATTATTTCTGTTTAAAAAAGTATTGATGAAATGAGCTCAAATTATATTAAAACAGATGTGCAGAATGGAACTAGTACTAAAGGAAAAGTACGGAGAGGCTGCATACAAAGCAAGCAAACAGCCAGATTGGGTTCAACTGGCTAAAAAAAAACCTGCGGTACGCCTACCATTTTGATGGACATCAAATGATTTACGACAAACCAGAGAACAGGATGAAATACAAAAAAATTGTGGACGAAGATGTAAGCAAGCTCGGTTGCAATGTTATTTTTAATTTGAACAACAAAAAATCTGAACTCATGTTTTTGTGATCTTACAGCCAAACTCAAATGAATGGAAGGCGGAGTACTTGTACACCATGTTGTTCAGCTCGCACAACATGGCACAATTGCCAAAAGAGATCGAGCAATTTGCTCCACCGGACTACAGGAGTAAGAGTTGACAATCTGTAAAATAAATCTTTTTTTTTGCCTAGCAACCAAGATTAACTATTCATCAGACTTATTAATAATGGACTAATAATATAAGCACTGTTTTGTTTCCAGAACACATCAAAATAATCAGGAATGACAGTGAAGACACAGGACCATCAGAAAGAAATGAAGCTGGGACTCGGAATTCGTAGAGAACATGGATTGCCAATCTCAGATATGTCTTTACAGAACATATTATAGTCATACATGTATAATATAGACCATTATCGATTTTCTGTACGACCCCAACATGTGTGTCCGAACAAGTATGAACATCTATCAAGTACAACACTATACTGCCCTGGGGTGCACCCCCCCCCCCTCATACTTAGAACACCCAAGATATATTCCTTGTACACCACCTAGCGATGGCCGTACGATCCACGCGCGCTTTTCTGTACAACCCGGAAAACGTATGTCCGATTCAAAATTTCGTACGATAGCTCTCTTTCTTCCTGTACGACGAGATCAAGCGTGTTCGTACTGGAAGGTCCGACCATCATGCACATCGTTTTCCTATCCTGGGGATAGCACTCGCTTTTTCTTCATGTACAACACCCTCATGCGACAGTACAACCATGATCGAAAACCTGTACATCCCTATCGTGCGAGATTGTACAGGTAGGTGCACCTATCCTGTACAACTATTTCCTTTCCTGGGGATAGCAGCCGCTTTTTCTTCCTGTACAACACCCTTTTTTCGGTCCGTACAAGAAAGTTCGTCTATGCTGTGCAACCCTTTCCTGACCTGGGGATAGCATTCTCCTCTTTCTTCGTTCACCCATGGAATTTTTCCTGTACAACCATTTAGCGGTGACCGTACAACCATTTAGCATTGACATGTACAACCCGAATGAAATATCGCCGAATCAGAGATTCGTACAACCATGATCGAAATCCTGTACAGCCTTATAGTGCGAGAACGTACAGGAAGGTGCGTCTATCCTGTACAACTCTTTCCTAACCTGGGGATAGCACCCGTTTTTCTTCCTGTACAACACCCTTTTTTGGGTCCGTACAAGCAAGATCGTCTATACTGTGCAACTCTTACATGAGCGGGTGCTGACCTGGGGATAACATTCCCCTCCTTCTTCGAACTCCATTGGAATTTTTCCTATACAACCACTTAGCGGTGTCCGTACGATCCTCGCGCATATGACATGTACAACCCGAATCAAATATCGCAGAATCAAAGATTCGTACAACCATTATCGAAATCCTGTACATCACTTTCGAGCGAGATCGTACAGAAAGGTGTGTCTATCCTGTACAACTCTTTGCTGACATGGGGTTAGCACCCGCTTTTTCTTCCTGTTCAACACCCTTATTAGGGTCCGTACAAGCAAGTTCTTCTATACTGTACAACTTTTTCCTGACCTGGGGATAGCATTCACCTCTTTCTTCGAACAACATTGGAATTTTTCCTGTACAACCACTTAGCGATGGCCGTACGATCCTCGTGCATTGACTTGTACAACCCGAATCAAATATCGCAGAATCAAAGATTCGTACAACCATTATCGAAAACCTGTACAGCCTTATCGTGCGAGATCGTACAGAAAGGTGCGTCTATCCTTTACAACTATTAGCTAACCTGGGGTTAGCACCCGCTATTTCTTCCTGTACAACACCATTATTTGGGTCCGTACAAGCAAGCTATTCTATACTGAACAAGTTTTTCCTGACCTGGGGATAGCATTCCTTCTTTCTTCGAACACCAATGGAATTTTTCCTGTACAACCCCTTAGAGGTGACCGTACGATCCTCGCGCATTGACATGTACAACCCGAATCACATATCGCCGAATCAAAGTTTCGTACAACCATGAACGAAATCCTGTACAGACCTATCATGCGAGATTGTACAGGAAGGAGCGTCTAACCTGTACAACTCTGACCTTACCTTGGGGTCACTGATTAGTGGGGCCTGATAAATTGGGGGACCACCTGACTAAACTAACCACCACCATTTCGCAACCTCTGCCGTCTCTCTCCCACGCAGCGCACAACTCCAGGAGCCGAGCAGTCAAGGTTCATCTGGGACCTCCCTTCCGCATCGCCGCCACCTAGATCTATCCTCCCGCATCGCCGCCGCCTACAACTAGGCAGCAACACCGCCGAGATAACCAGAGTTTTGGCTCGGTCTCTCGGAACTCGGAGATCCCTGGGGGCAACGCCGCAACGCCACGGGATCAAGCAGCGGGCGCATCAAAATCCACCGCCCGCAACAACTCCGAACAAATTCAAATCGAAGCAGCACATCGGAAAGGACGGACTACACAGCAACAAGCAGGAGCAACAATTCAGAGGTTAGTTTTCTTTAACGCATTTGCAACTTTAAATCTCTGCCACTCAAACAAATAAACAAAGCAATGATCTGGTCGCTAGGGTTGGAAGAAATTTTCCACCAATTCTCAACAAGCCAGGAAGAAAACTTAAGGAAATAACCGCCCAAATAGTTTTCAAATAATTTGAAATCCAGGAGATCCTGAAAGTACCACAAGTTGGACAACAATTTCAAGACGGGTTGAACAACACTTATATGATGATTTTTCATATATGTGAAATATTATATACTATGTACAAATAGGAATCTGAGTAATACTTTTCCTGTTTTTAGATTTCGATGACTAACTGCTGGCTAAACAATGTTGCAGAGCAAATATATGGACCCTAATCGCACAACAGTTAGCGACGAAGATGAGAAAACCATTTCAGTGGAACCACTGAATGTTTTACCTCCGGATAGTTCCAATGACTCAATAGGCCCCAAAAACGAGCCTCATGCATCGATGAGGAGGAGCGGAAGGAAAAGAAAGCCAGAAAAACAAGATACAGAAGCAACTACTGAGAACTCACAGGTTCAATTGGAACAGAAAACCACAGGGCAAAGAGTCTGGAAAAATACCAAGAAATATGCTAACCGGAAAGATCTTGGCGAGCGTAGGAGCCCTAGATTTAAAAGTACTGCCAAAAGTACTAATTATGTACACCTGAATCCCTCGGAGGAGGAAGAACATGAAAGTAGCCAGCAAGAAGATTCTAGAGATAGTAATTTTCAAGAGGGGGAAAAAGAGGATGAAGAGGACACAAGTAGCCAGCAACAAGATTGTAGTGATAGTAGCGATGACAACAATAAGAAGGAAAACAATAACAGCCTAAAGGTACAATAACACTTTACACTTAATGTGCTGAATAAACTTACAATACTTATATTATATGGAATTAAATGCTCATAATAAATGCAGGGGAAAAGAGTGAAAGGAGAAAAGAGGAGGGAGGGCAAAAAACTCAAGAAAAAGGATTCAACGAGGAGAAGAGGAGCAAAAAAGCTGAAAAGAAGCTTGAGAGAAACAACTATCAGATGCTCTCTGACAGAGTTCTACAAATGCGTAGATTTGTTGGATGAAGAACGTCACATAAGAAGGCTACGGGATGCAGGACTTGGACCATTCCTAGATGGAAAAGTGAAAGAAAACATTGGTCGGCAGCTAGCTTATCGAATCATGGAAAAAATAGATCCAGAAACAATGACATTGGATCTCGGAGTACCAAACAAAGTTATACAAATAACTGCATACGCAATCCATCAATTGTTTGGTCTTCCTCATGGCAACAACACAGCACCCAGACCTTCGGACACCGGCAATGACCAGGACTTATTTGACTTGAAGAAAGAGTTGGGATTTAAGAGGAGCGACCAAATCAAAACAGATAAACTTAGGAAACTACTTGAGGAGAATGTGAATGATGAAGGGAAGGATGATAAAGTCATAAAAGTTTTTATGCTGCTAATGTGCATGAAGATCATATGTCCAGGAACTTCTGTGCGAGTCTCAAGGGAGGCAACCCTGGTGAAGAACCTGGACTTGAATAATCTGAAAGAAATGGACATCTGTCAGTTGATTGTTGATGAGCTAAAGAGAGCAGCCATAAGCTTCCAGAAAGCAAAGTCAAAAGTAAAGGCAGTACCAGGTTGCGTTGTGGCGCCGTTGCTGATATACTTGGACTGCTGCCTCAAAAGTAACTTATCTGATATGGACAAAAATACACCCCGCATACACTACTTGGATATAAAAAAGCTTAAGCTGATTGCAAAAGCAGACAGGGTAACTGAAGGATGTGGCGGTGCAAAATCGTGGGGGTACGGCAACTTACCGGTAAGAGTAAATTTTCAAAATAACTTTCTTGTATCCCGCGCCTATATCTGCAGAATTAAAATGATGAACTAAAATTGAAATTATTGATTGCAGTGGAAAGCACCAAACGACATTGTTTACTACCATGCAAAAACTCCAATGAAGAGAGTAGCCGAATCTCATGAAGAACAAAGGGCAACCAAAAACCAGTTTCAAAAAGGAAGCCCAAGTTGTTCAAAAGAACAATATGAAGGAAGCAGAAGCAAAAGTCCGAATTATACATCATTCGAGGAAATTGATTCTTTGATGACTAGGACGTACGAGGTTTCACTAACAGTAGATAAATCACATGCGAACGACGAATAAGAAAATCTGTTTCTACATCACTTGCAGCGGAGTACATTCCATCTCAAAGAATCATATAAAAACTTCAAGAACATCAGGGAAAATCAAGGCAGGAAAGCTCAGGAAAAGAATCAGACGATCGATCCTGATGAAGATAACAGACCAGCACAAGAAGGTTAGCCTTTCTATAATTTTTGACCTTCCTATTATGCAATATCAAGTTACTAGAGATATTATTTTGTATTAGGAAAAAACTTAAAACATTGAACCTCCACTGATAAAATAAACAATCCAGAGACTGAATTGATTCACAAGAATGATGAAGCCTCAGATTATTTGACCAAGAACCAGCCTGCAACGAAGACTAAAACATCAGGTCTGTAAAACAACAATACAAGATTAACATCTCTATTAGAAATATATATATTTTGGCCTTCAACTCACAAACAATTGATATTGCTTCAGGTCCTGCTGCCAACCAAAGGGAAGAAAAGAGTCCATCACAACAAGGTTGCAATCTATAATATTTTTTTATTTCCTTTTGTTGAAATATACTCCACTCACCACATATACTCTCCAGGGACAGAAACAACACAGCAGAATGTTGAAACATCGGCTGACTTGCCAGAGGAACAAGCTCCAGAGGCTTCGGAGATGACTAAAACGACAGGTTTGAAAAAACAACAATTTCATGTTAATCTCCTATATTTGAATTTTTCCTGTACAACCACTTAGCGGTGAACGTACGATCGTCGCGCATTGACATGTACAACCAGAATCACAAATCGCCAAATCAAAGTTTCGTACAACCATGAACGGAATCCTGTACAGACCTATCATGCGAGATCGTACAGGAAGGGCCGTCTATCCTGTACAACTCTGACCTTACCTTGGGGTCACTAATTAGTGGGGCCTGATAAATTGGGGGTCTCCTATAATTGAATTTTTTTTGCTAGCATAAATAAAAAGATCAAATGATAATACCTCAGGACATGTTGACAAACTAAGGGAAGAAGACAGACCAGAACAACAAGGATGCAATCTAAAATATTTTTCATTCCTTTTATTACAATAGCCTTCCTTTTATGTTCTAAGATCTCCCAGAAAACTTTGGGGCACTAACAAAAGAGTTAATAATAGACTCCATTGATCACACAGACAATCGAGATTATGAATCAATACAATTATGCCAATAATTCAATTCAACTTCTCTGCAATTTTTATGACACATGACACGCCAATTAAGCCAGGAAATTTGATTTTTTTGTTATTTACAATTAAGGTGAACGTTATTTTTTCAGATGAAGACAGCAATCAACAATTTGAAAAAGGCAAAAAGACAATGGAGGAGACAAAATTGAAGAAAAGAGAAGACATGGACCTGCTTATTCATAACGAAAGGATAATTGAGGCCACTATGGAAGAGCAGAACTTGTACTGGCAATACGTAGTTCATGGTCAAAAATTTAAGAATACCAAGGCCATAAACAAAGACACGTAAGACGGACAAGCTTATTTAGAAGAAGAAAAATTAATCAAACAATTACAAGCACATACTAAATACATTTTTTGGCCTAACTTTTGCAGGCAACCTTTTATTGAGATTGGAGAAGCACACTGCTCATACAAGAATTTCAAAGACTCTCTTAGGCCACGCGAGGAACTGAGCTCCGAGGTCATGGATATATGGGCAAAGGATTTCAATAAAATAGAAGGACAGCTGGCTAACAAAAACAAGCTTCTAGTAAAAAAATATGCATTCTCATGCTACCTGACGGTAAGATCTTTAAAGATTACTACACACTTGGGCCTCTCTATCGAATTTTATTAATTTTACAAATTTCGGTAAAATATAACAGATGAAACTGATTGTTGATCCAAAAGAATTCAAGTCCAGCAGTTGTATGGGAGCCTTGAAAAGAATAAATAGAAAATTCAACGTTCTAGACGACGACCTCGTAAGATTTGAAAACCTTTACCCAATTTTGTTTACCTTCTCCAGTTTTGCTGATTTTTAACTATAAGACTGTTTTTTTAATGTTGAAATACAGCTGTTCTTCCCAGTGGTGAAAAACAATCACTGGATTGTTTGTTGCTTCAACCTTCTGCGCCAACAGTTCAACATTTTTGATTCCATGAAGTCAGATTATAAAGTAAGCATCCTGGAAAATGAAGCACTGAATCTGGTAAGAAGACAACAACCTAGGAACAAAATAACTGATATAGAATATCTAACTATGGATAACAAGACAATGTTTTCGATCAAACAGTTCAGGAATTTCTCAACACTTGTCAAAGGCTTTGAAATATCTGGAAAAGACTTTGGAAATTTCAAGCACTTCACTCCTGATCACCCAAAGCAAAGAACAATGTAAGTTTACACCGCCAAAAGTTTGATTTTACAACAATAGAGTTGATGTTGAATGTTAATAAATATTTTGAACTTACAAAAACACAGATTTGATTGTGGCTTCTTCTACATGATGTTCATGGAATACTATGATTCAAGAGAAGTGGTGGAATACATATTGGAAAGTATTACTCAGTACCGGAAGATTGTTGCAGCTAGACTAATAAAGAACAGGGACAACAAAGTTGACTTAACAGACATTATGGAGAAGCAGTTGAAGTTTGTGTAGGATGAAAGAATTTATTATCTCGTCCAGAGTGTAAGTTAATGTTCACGATTGATCGAACTGTCACTCTTAGACATTAGTAACAACAAGAAAGGTGTGAAAGTAGAAACCAGTAGGCAAATAACAATCAACCTTAACAGTCACACAGGATGTTCGAAGTCTAGTTTGATTGAGAGATGTCGATTGTAGCGACACGTCTCGCGACTGTAGCGACCCCGAGCTTCCCCCATGGCGGGACCACCTCGGCTTCCGTCCATGGCGCCCCGACTCCGAGAGTTATCCCCCGACACGTGGCGACTCAGCAAGTCCATTCCCACTCGTCAAGCCATCTTGTCGTCTCGGCTTCTCCGCAGGCAATCTCTGGGCCATTCTGGAGGAAATCGACACTGGAGCAGGAAGTAGATGGAGATGGGGGGATGGGCGGCGGCGCTTGAAACAGGGGAGGCGGTCTCGGAGCGGGCACGGCGGGCGCTGGAACGGGAGTGGCGGGCCGCAGACCTGCAGAAGGCCAGTTCTATGGCGGTGCATGGCAGTTGGGGGACAACGGGTACCCGTGCGCCGCGAAGGGCGGCGGCGAGATTTGCGGAGAGGAAGTCAACAACGTCAGCCTCGACATCGATCTTTGGCAGGAGATACAAGGTATCGCTCCGGATGATACTCAAACAGGCTTGGGCTACGCATGCACTGCGAAGAGGAGTTCCCCAGAGAATCCGCTTTCGACCAGCGCGGCGATTCGGATCCATGCGCAGGATCATCAGAAAGCAGAGGAAGACGGAGGGAGTTTTGAACTTGGGACCTCCAGTGGTGGAGCTCCTAGAGACAGAGGTGGAGTCAGAATGGTGCTCGAGGACTTCATAATGGCGACGTTTCAGAATCTGGATCAAATCTGGGCGGCGCTGAATCTGTGCGAATTGAAGAACCTGTGACGGAATGCCTGGGCTGGGATTTCTGTTGTGAACAGCCGATTGCAGGAGGAAGGCGGTCGGGAAAACCCCAACACCATGGATGGGTTCAGAAGCAGGACCGGAGCTTGCGGGGGCTTTTGTGGGAGAACCAGCGGGGTCGGGGAGTCAGTCGCACAGAGGCTTTGACACTCGCAGTGGAGGATTGTCCGGTGAAGAAAAGACCTAGGCAGATGGAAAAGTTCATTGGCAGTGCAGCATCGGGTTTGGGGTTCTATCATGTGGAATGCCCTGAGAAGGTTGTCCATCCAGTAGCTTCTAACAAGAATTGGGGAGTGGTGATAATTAACTTTGAAGTTTTAGCATCTAAGTGGCTGTGTAACACCAGGTTCTTTCATCTAAACATAGCTAGTGCTGCTGTTTTAGGGAGTGTTTGGCTAAATAGAAAGAACCACCAGAGGAAGACTGAAACTCTTGGCAACCTTGCTGATCGCAAAGCTCAAAGCACCCCCTGGAGCTGGAACCGGGCTGAGGTGAACAGACTTCAGCTGGATCAGTACATGGTCGACAACGGCGACGTCGGCTTTTGCTGGCCGTGCTTCGATGAAGTACCTGAAGATGCACCCGGAGGAGGCTGATGCGATTCACGTGGTCATCTGAAAGGGTCGTGACTCCCTGAGAGTGGAAAAGAAGCCGGAGGTGCTTCCTTTTGGATTTTTGCATAAGTTGTAAAGAAGCCATGTGGCTTAAACTAACTAGAGGGTGGTTTTGTTTTGGGAGCTGGTGGTCGCCGTAATCCTTTAGCTGGAGCCGAGACAAATGTTGGGGGAGGGAGCATCGTAGGTGCTCGTTTTTGTTGTCCTGTCTAGTTTTAGTAGCTGCTCGTCTTTCTTTTTATCTTGCAAACTAGTGTTACCTCTTCGTACTTGCCTTTTCGGCATGTTTTGTCCAGTGATCGGTTTCGTTTAATATACTCTTAGACATTCTGAACAACCTGAAATTAGAACATTCTGAACATTCTGGTGTGAAAGTAGAAACCAGTACGCAAATAACAATCAACTATGAAAATTTGGCTGTACTACCAGTAGATAACACTATATACCGAGGCGTAGCCGAGCCGTAGATGCCGAGGCGTAGCCGAGCCGTAGATGCCGAGGCGAAGCCGAGCCGTAGCACACGCTACGACAAATGCGCGCAACGACCAATGCGCGCAACGACCAATGCCCCCCTTTCAAGATATTATTATAAGATAACGAGGCGAAGCCGAGCCGTCATTGGCGAGGCGTAGCCGAGCCGTAGATGCCGAGGCAAAGCCGAGCCGTAGCACACGCTACGACAAATGCGCGCAACGACCAATGCCCCCCTTTCAAGATATTATTAAAAGAAAACGAGGCGAAGCCGAGCCGTCATTTGCGAGGCGAAGCCGAGACGTAGCACACGCTACGACCAATGAGAGTAACGACATTTTAAAAAAAATAATATTATATTTATATTATTTATATAATTATTTTTTAAAGTTTCATCATATTTTGATTGAAAGTTGATACCTCCCTCCCATAACTACCCCTGAAAACTCCCTGCCCGAAAATTACAAAGGGAAAATAACAAATGTGAAAGTTAGTAACTACATTGGTTTAACTCTGTTCCTGAAAAAGGGAAAAAGGGAAAATGGTTGTACAAGAAGGGTAAAACAGGTTGTACAAAATTTTGGAGTGCACTGGGTTCGAACAGAATTGTTATCGGGTCCGCTTCACGGAGTGCGCCCTCTACGCCCGCTTCGCCCGCTTCGCGAAAAAAGAGAAAAAGGGAAAAAAACGCTTACCTCCGGATTAGCTCCTCGCGCACCACGTGTCGCGAGCGGAGCGCGCCCGCGTGCCCACGTTTCCCTTTGCGAAGGCAACCCTTTCCCTAGTCCAACCCACAAACCGCTGCTTGTTTTGCAGCGATATAAACCATCCACGCCGTCACAATCTTTTCACCTACCACCGCGGTTAAGCATTTCAATACCATCCCCACCCCCTAGGCTAACCTTAGAGCCTGGCTGCGCCTATCGCAGAATTCTCCGATGCGATGGAGGGACGCGCCCGACGGGCTGGCCCTCGTCGAGGCTAGACGTGCCGACAGCCGTTACTTCGCCGAGCTAGTGCACGAGGACCACCGCCTCAGCCTGGGCCGCGGGTGGATGACCTTCGCGGATTAGTACAACGTCGACAACGGCTTCTTCCTCGCGTTCGAGATCGACGGCGAGGACGAACTCGCTGTGAAGATGAACGACGACACCGAGTGCCGACGACGGCTCCGGCTAGAAACCTAGTTATGTTAGTTTGTTCTAGTTATGCTCTTTTGTTCCATTTCAATCTGATGCAAATGATGTGACTATGTGAATCATGTATATTTGTTCTTGTCCCGCTTTGGGTTTGGGTTTCGGAAGGAGATGAGCTCACGGCGGCGGTGCAAGTTTTTTTTTGCAAAATGGAGGGAAAGGTTTTTGGCGTCGGGCGCCATTATTGCGACGCGTCGCTTCTCTCTGTGCCCGCCTGGGAAATGGGCGGAGTGTTACTGCGAGCCATCATGACATGCGAGCCATCGTCTCGTCGCCTCGCCGTTAAACGCGGCGCAACAGCCTCCTGCCAAGCCCAAGTTAACACGGGCGCAAGGCGATGTGTGTATGAGGGGCGGGGCAGCCCTATCAGAAGCATGTTTGCTCCCAATTTGGAGGCCTCTTGGGAGGTGTCGGACATGTTCTGTTTAGGGCGAGGCATTGGGGGTGTCGCTGGCGGCTTTTTTGGCGTCCAGACCCCAATGGGACTTTGAGGGGTCGTTTGGAGGGGGGCGGTGAAGATACTCTAAGGCCTTCCACAGCGTTGCGTTTTGGTGGTGCCAAATTCAGTATTGGGCATCGGTAGTCGGTGCCCTCAGTGTGAGCCCGGTGCCGCAAAGAAAATTCGGGGAATCAGAGCACAAGGTGATTTCCTTGTGTTTTAATTTGCTGATTTCCTTGTGTTTCTTATGTCGTATTGTTTTCAGTTTATTTTGTTCATATATTGCAATTGTTGAATACTCATGCTATTTTCCTGGAGCCGCCACTGTCCGATGGCTCAACTCTTTGGCCAATAAAATATGCTGCCAATGAATCCATCAACCAATGGAAAGGAAGATTAAGTAATAAAGAAAGATGCATCCTTGGTCAAGTTTGTTGTCCTCATAAGGGTCACATCCTTTTATGGGCATCGGTGATACGTTGTGAGACCGAAATTATAATCTTTACTTGGGGCATTGCCCTAGCTAACGTGACAAACTTTTGAGCTCTATGGCAATAATGGCACCGACCACACTGTGAAAGGCCTAAAGAGAAATAATTACATGAGACTGGGATAATCAATCTTAACTACATCTACAATAACAACGAGATAGAGGTTGTGAACATTTTGTGAATGGGTAGACCTCCTTTTGCCAAGCTTGTAGAGACGTTTAGATTCAGGGGGGCGATTACATGATATTATTCACACCAATGACCAATGTGAAAGAGAAAGTAGCAATGGTTTTCGTGCTCTAGGTCGTAACAGAGGTTCAGAGTGATTCACAACATGTTCAGGAGACAATATGATGATCTTTCAACCAAGTTCTTTGTGTGATTGGTGAGCTCATAGCAAAGATGATCAAGGCACCGAAGACACGGAACAACTACAAGTGGATGCCATATTTCAAGGTGAGCAGATCAGATTCATTTGTTTATGCCATACCCTTTTTGCAAACAATTGACAAAATATTGTGCAGATGTTTGAGACGTATGTGAAAAGGCTAAAAGATTGTGCACAACAATTGAGGAGTTAAATATAGAGGTTCGGTTAAGAAACGTTACCCTTTAACTCTTACGATGAGTTAAGTATAAAGACGTGTTTTCTCCTCTAAATTATAAGGGGTGAGTTTTTTTGTACGGTGAAACATTCTCATTTATATAACAAAGTTGAGTTACAAGACACGTTTACACTAAACTTATAGAACTGAAAAGATAGGATAAACCTATGCAAAAAGCCAACGCCTATTCCCCTCCATTGACAGCACCGAAGTGACCACCAAAAGGATAGAAAACAGATCACCTCTTCACCAGAGCTCGACGCGACTCCATCACTAATCAACAGCTTTACGGAGCTCCAAAGTAGTTTGCCAGAAGCAAAACCATTACCGTTAAAGAATCAGACCGGGACAACATGTCCCCGGACACGCCATCGAACTTCAGATTTGACACTCGACGTCGAGCTGAGAACGTCATACCTGTCAGCCTCCAACCACAAACCCAACACAGGATACACTATCTTGCATATGTCACCTGCGTAGACAACAGTCTGCGCGTACTCCTGGACGACACGTCCTTCCTGCTCCACCATGACGTCAGAGACAACGCCGCAGCAACGGGGACGGAGCAGAAGAAGAGACACACCTGATGGGGTCGCCGCCACCGCCTCAACGACGCCATCCATGAATCCTAAAGCCCCCAATCTGAAAGATCAGGAAGCACACGATGCCACCAACTCTGAGACGCCGCCATGAAGGAGAACGTCGGTGTGGGAATAGAGTTGAGGCAGATTTATTTGCCCGGTCGTCGCTCCCACCACCCCAACGACACGCCATGGCAGAACTATCCAAACCCTAATCACCATGCAAAAACGGAGAAGACGGGGTCCCTCTCCCTCCAGCCACACCGAAGCAGCAACGGAGGGAGAGGAGTCCAACTTATCCGCGCGTGGAGATCGGCCGGAAAAATTCACGCTGATTGCCCGCTCCTGCGGCGGCGGCTAGGTCAGGCGTTAGGGGATTTTTCGTATAAGGGGTGAGTTAGAGATGCCCTTAGTAGTAATGGCACAAGTTTTTTAATACAATCCGCACTAAGGAAAATTGTGATCGATAAACTCATGGTACGATGATCACATAATGAAGACATTGCTATTTGTTGTAATTTAATTTACCAAAACTAGCACACACGACTTGTTTTGAACCTTTGTGATCTGAGAGCAAAAATATAAGCGAGAACCGGGGCTAAATATACTAATCTTAAACTTCTTGTGAAGCAAAGTATATAATTTATCTCAAGAAATTACACCTAATTACAGAAACTTTTCGCTCGGTTGGTAGTCAATCCAACAGGAGCAGCTAGAAATAATCATGAACATAACGAGAAGACCGATACATCACTGTGCCACAGCCATTACCATCTGCAGGGCGGACGTTCTAACCTACCTGAAGACTATCTAAGGCCTTTTAAGAAGCCGTCGATCATGCATGGGGTGTATGGAAATACTTCTTCTATGTCGACTGTGTACAATTTTCGTTGTAGTCTGCCCATATACTGAATTTTTGAGCTATTTAAATGATAAGCCACTCCAAGTCCTATGGACGATGCTAATCCTAAGAAAACAACCTCTTTGTAGGGGTGAAACCCAAGAAAGCGAACGTAGCTGCAGAATCTTGAATAACCATATCTAGTGTCAACAACATTATCATCGTCGGAGTTCCAGCCAAAATTTTCTCCCCTTAGCAGTTGGACACCATTGAAATCATCATCTAAAATCCAAGTTTTGCCTCTCTCAAGGTTGCGCAACCGCAATGTTACTGTTGCACATGGCTCAAGATCAATATGGTGCTTCAACACCCAATCCACATGTCCGCTTGATTCCACCAAATTCCATACCCGGAGTTGATATTTATCATATATTGCTGCAAAGTAGACCCCTTTTTCCGATTTCCCAACATAAGTTTGCGCATGTGTGTCTTTCTTTGTATCCATTGGCGCTTTGATGACTCGGTACTTACCATCGAAAGAAGATAACCTGCAAAAAAAAATCAACCCATTCAAATTTCAATGGTAGAGATAGATAGAACACTAGTGCAACAATTGAAAAGGTGAATTTGTAAATGTGCTACGATGTATACCTCACAATAAAAGCAGCACGAAATTGGACGTAGAGTGATCCTTTCCAATACACGCTGGGACTCGATGATCTTGGCTCTAGTGCACCGAGTGGCATACTACTCATTGTTGCAATGGCCTCAACTTCACGGAGAAACATCTTCTCCTCCCATTGCCTTGTACAGGATGAGAAGACATTTAACGTCCACGAGAATGGTGGATACAGTTCTGGCGATAATCTCACTTTCTTTTTGATGTGTAGCGATGATCCATCTTCAGAGTCTTGTTCTGTAGTGTCTAGAATTGGTGACTCGTCCGATGGATTGAGGACCACCTTCTGAGGCTGAGGCTGAGGCTGACACGGGATCGAGAACACCTCATATGACAGTGAGGCGGCAGGGTCAAACACTAGGTATGCGTTGCAGTCGTCGTAATCTTTCCCGGGAAGATACTCCCAGCGTCTTGTGGCGGGGTTGACGACGCAGAGAGTCGTCCCGTCACGGTACAGCAAGAGGCCGTTGCAGTGATCCAAGATGATCAGTTTGGAACCTGTGCTGTGATGAGGCATGAAGTCGAGGACGGGCTCCGTCGACGGCGTAGGGCGGGCGAAGAAGCGCGGGCGTGGGCAGTCCTTGTAGTTCACGAAGAGACCGCGCACCGTGTGCGGTAGGACGTAGGGGAGCAGCAAGTCATGGGCGTCCACGGCGGTGCGCCACGCCTTCCGGACGCAGCGAGAGGCCGCGAGGTCGCGCGGCGGGAGGCGGCGGAGGATGCCGGCGAGCGTGTCCTCCACCAGGGCTCCTGTGTGGTCCATGGCTTCCGCAGACCGGAGGCGGAGATCAACGGAGTAGAAGATGGAGGCGAAAGGCTTCTGTTTGGGGAGTATATGTGGGAATATGGGATGGAGATAATGCCTGCTCAGCGATGTCCCTTCCGGTTCAGGTTTCCGACTTGCCCTCCGCTATATTATGGTCAAATCCCGATTAAGTGGGCCTTGATTGCCTATTCCCGGTCCGCCTTTTCGTTTTTTTGAACTGTTGTTCCCGTCCGTTCCTATGGCTAGTTACTACTGGTCGTGGGGAAGTGGAGTGGTTACCGGTTCCCGTGTCATCTGTTCTTTTTTTTTAGACGGGACGTGTCATCGATTTTTCAGCCCTGCCCCGCTTGGCAGCGAGTGAAAGGGAGTATATGGGGGAGGCCCAAGAAGTCGACCACCAAGAACACGCCCAAGCCGCGGCTAACCATGAAGCTGACGGGCATGTTGTTGGCGCAGTGGGAGGAGATCTTGGAGAGTAGACAACGGAATATCGTCGATCGCCTAAACCGACGTGTCTATGCCGCCAAGAAGGAGCGAGCAGAGTTGGAAGCGGAGCGGATGACGGCTTACATCCAGAGCGATAGCCAAGACCACCCATGTCCCGACGGTCCTGACGAAGATGAGCAGCAGTGCCCATCGCAACACTTCACCGGTCGAGTCGTCTTTTTTTGACGAAAGCGGGACCCTTGCGATGAGCCCGACTAGGCGGTTCCATTGGACGATGAGATTGTTCAACAATGATACTTGATCCTTTGGACAAGGAAGAGACACATCTTCTGGGTCCTCTCAGTATCACCGATGTCAATCAATCGTCTGGCTAGACACATTGTGATTCATCATAAGGGCATCGAGGATATGGATGAGAAAAGGAGAATGATATTGATACAAATTTTAAACGTGTAGTGATTGAGTGATCTGATCACTCATTTCACATGGTCTCACGTCTCAACTCGTGATATCATTAACAGAAATGTGCACCACTTCGTCCATCCCTGGCTCGTGACCACCAGTGACCCGACTCGGATGTCGAGATCTTGCACGCAACGACGCCGACGTCGGTGCAGAAGTGTGGCCCGAGTAGGCGTGAAAATTAAGACATTTGGTAGCCAATTTTGTAACCTCGTGCAAACATAGGCAAGCCAATATTGTACGTGCCGAGAGCTCCAGCCCTACTCACCTATGTATTTACCTCCAAATTAACATCGGCAGTGGCACCTTTTTAAAAACAAACTTGTAACCTTTATTAAGATCCCCTATCCCCTTATTTGTTTTTGCTCTGTGCAGAGGGTTTGTCAAGTCTTCTGGTTCATAGAGAGGAGGTTCATGGTATCGAAGGTATTAAGGTTTGCAGAAATGCACCATCAGTCTGAAGGTAGATATAAATAATGCAACCTCGTCGAGACAGGTCCTTCATCAATAATGTGCTAGCTCAGGACAAATGGTGAGTGAAGCAAAGTGTAACATCTTTTATAGCACAAATGTTCCAGTGGAGACAATGGCCAATATTTGCGATGAGTTAAATATTATGGTGGAGGGTATTTCTGATAAGTACTTGGGGCTTCCTTCAATGGTTGGTTTGGACAAAAGTGATAGCTTTGTTTACATGATAGAGCGTATAATCAAGAAGCTAGAGAATTGGAATGAGAAGTTTCTATCATTGTGTGGTAAGGAAATTTTATGAAAAGTTGTTATCCAATATATACCAGTTTTTGCTATGTCTGTTTTTCTGATTCCAAAGAAACTATGTAAGGAGAGGACAGATGCTCTGTCCGGATTTTGGTGGGGTGACACTGATGATCTTTGCCATATGCATTGGATGGCTTGGTGGAAATTATGTATTACTAACAAAGATGGGGGTATGGGGTTTTGTGACCTCCACTCCTTCAATCTGGCTATGTTGGCAAAACTGTGCTGGAGGCTAATATCACAACCTGATTCCCTTTGTGCTCAAGTTCTAAGAGTTAAGTACTATGCTCATGGCAATCTCTTCAAGGCTGGACCAAAAAAGGATCATCTTTTACATGGTAAAGTATCATGGCTGGTTTAAGTACTGTTAAGAGAGGGTTTATTTGGAGAGTTGGATCGGGGAGTTCAATAAATATATGGGATGATCCTTGGATCCCAGGAAGCCCTTCGAGAATGGTCTTTACACCGAAGGGTCAAATCTTATAAAAAAAGTCGATGAGCTAATAGATCAAGATTATAATTCTTGGGATATGCAGTTGATTAATGATCTGTACAACCCTGTGGATGCTGCGATAATTGTTCGGATTCCTTTAAATGAGTTTTTGAGGGAAGATTTTATAGCGTGGAACTTAACAACGAATTATTCTTTCTCGGTTAGGTCTGCCTACTTTGCACAATGGACCCATAGTTACGGCAGGAGGTCAGCTGGACAGAATGATCAGGGGAAATCGATTCGAAACCCAGTTTGGGAGATCCTGTGGAAACCACAGATCCCAAGTAAGGTTAAAATTTTCATATGGAAACCTTTGCATGTGAATATTCCGGGCTTAGCTATTCTTGCTGATCGCCACATCAAAACAAGTCCTCGGTGCCCAATTTGCAAGATAGATCCTGAAGATATTAAGCACTTGATATTTACGTGCTCCAGAGCAAGAGAAGTTTGGACATCGCTTGGTGTTTGGCCCTAGCATCGAACTATGGAGGCAGGCGCGATGAAGCCTCCAACTAATACCTATAAACTTAACATTGATGCTACTTTTTTGTGAATGGATAAGGTGCTTCAGGAGCCGTATTGAGAAATAGCAGGGGACATGTGCTAGCTGGTGCGTGTTGGCCCCTAACAAATGTTTTGGATGCAGCTACAGTTGAAGCTCTTGCATTACAGAAGGGCATGTTGTTAATATAACATATTGGATGTGCTCCTGTTATTATTGAGACGGATTCAATGGAAGTGTGCGAGGCTTTCAATGGACTAACAGAAGTTTAGAACCCTTATGTTGCAATTTTAACGTACTGCTTCCTAATCTTCCAGAGAATTGGGGCAGTCTCGGTTCAGTTTTGCCGAAGAGAATCAAATGTGGTGGCACACAAGTTAGCGAGATTTTTTTATGAATCAAATTATACTATTTTTTGGGATGATGATCCCCCTAGGTTCATTATGCCTGATGTAATAAGCGATGTAACATTGTTTGGTTAAGGTGGTAAGTTTCAGACGCGCTCTTTCTCTTTCAGTGTACCAAAGGGACGGTAAGATTTTTAATAAATCGGCTTGCTGACCTAATATAGTGTGGTTTAATTTTTTTAAAAAAAACTACTGCTAATCACGGTTACAATTCCACTCGTTGTGGATTCATAAATAACGGCGGGTCATCATTCTAAAAAAACAGCGGGTCATCGATTAACCCCTGATAA
The DNA here is from genome assembly GCA_026929855.1 of Poa annua. Taxonomy (NCBI): domain Eukaryota; kingdom Viridiplantae; phylum Streptophyta; class Magnoliopsida; order Poales; family Poaceae; genus Poa; species Poa annua. The sequence goes on along the minus strand of CM049432.1, from coordinate 71,334,233 downwards.
AATCAAATTAGTGGTTACTTCCGAACCCAGTCGAGCATGTTCGTCAGCGTGGTTTCCCAAAACCGTAGGCGGCATGCAAGCAGACCAAGGAATGAGTTCGACCACAACGCTGCCGGGGCACACACGAGCACGGTTGCGTCTTCAACAGCGGGAGCAGGCGGGCAGAGCTCAGCTGGGGCATGAAGCTTCACTGCCATTGCCTCCCTTCCCATGTGCTCCTCATTCAAGCGCGCGCAGCACAGCACAGCTCAGCAAGAACTGTTCCACTACTACTTCAACTTGCGTGTTACCGCGCGCCACCATTCATTCATTCATTCGCATCGGTCCACAGGTTCCCTCCGCGTACGGGCAAACCGGTTCAACTTTCACGGCGAAGATCCGCCATGAACAGAGCAGACTGCCGTGGTCACGCCAGCCGGCCGGCCGGCCGCGCAGTGAATCGCCCGTGGCCCAGCAGTGACGATCGATCGACCGGTTCGTACGGGCAGGGGCAGCAGCGGCGCCCTCACGCCCGGCCCCGGCGTAGTGGCCGGTAGGTGTGGCCGGCGGTGCCCTCACCTCCGAGTGCGCAGAGCTCCCGACGACAGCAACTTTCACGATCCTCATTCAAGTTCACGGCAGGGAGGGGGTTGTGAATTACCCCACACGAGTAAAGGGTTTCTCTCGCGAGATCGATCGACTCTTATATTAGTTACTTTTTTTTTCCAAGAGGGGATAGCAATCTGGTCTCTTTATCAATTGATTCTTCATTGTCCCACATCACTAAAACTCTGACTGCCTATCCCAAAGGGATGGCTCACCAAGTAAAGGCCCTAGAAATCTTAGGTCAGCCATCACCCTAATCTCCTTGGAGATATGGAAGGAACGAAATGCTAGGGTCTTCAACAAACCCTCCTTCGCAAGATCAAAGAGTTTTTCTTTTGGCCTAGACTGTTCCATGCTTGCTTCTCCTATACCAATATAAAAGGCAAAGTTTCGCCTTATTTCAAAATAAAAACATGCGTCGAATCAGATGTTTATTAACTGTGGCTGAATCAAATGTGTCTAGACACATCCTGTTTAGATACATCAAATTCAGCAATAATTAATATGCGTTTCAGATTCTGTCATGGAAAAAATATACTGCTTGGGCAGTCCGAAAAGCCGCTTACAGTATTTCGAAATATATACTCACACATTTTCATCTCGAACTATCGCAACTATATCTTGATTTAGTAGGAAGATTTTCTCCTCCTATGTTTGCTACTAGCAATTAAATCAAAGTACTTAGTATTATTGCCACCTAACGGGCGTTAAGCGCTGGTTCACACGAAAACAAGATTGCCAGTGTATTAAGAGAAGGGAGATGTACGATACCTTAGTTTTGTCGTCATGATGCTTCCTTGATGATTGATCGATACATCTGGAATCCCAGGCAGATGAGATCTTGATCTCAGCATCTGGCCAGGTCTCGTTGCATAACTTGGACCAGATTCCAGGCTGCGTCGTCAGTCAGTCAGTCAGTCAGTCGGTGTTAAAACTGCATGGCTAGCAAGAACTCGGCAACCTTGCCGTTAAACTTTGTGGCTACTTCTACATATACTTCGCGTATGTGTGTCGCAGTGTGTGCAGGTTAAAACCGTCTGTACATAACTAATCACTAATGAGCACTTATTAATCAACCTGTAATCCGTACCATCACAAGACTGCCTTGAGCAGGTTGGTAGGCGCCATCATGTGATGATGGTGATGTGACTCATGCGATGCGAACCCTCTCATTGTCCTCTAAATAAGAGATCTTTAAAGAGCAGGGCGGAGAGGAGGATATATGTCTCTTTCTCCAAATCTGCAGACAGATAAACAGACCTGGTTTCAGGAAGAAAGAAAAAAAGGAGGTTAAACCAGACCTTCAAGTTCCTTTCCAAGAAACGGGGGAAAACAAAACACAACACGGAAGATTACAGATCGAGATAGCTGCACTGTACTTGTCAAGTAACCATCTCCTGTCCTCTAAACAAGAGATCTTTAAAGAACAGAACGGAGGAGGAGGATATATGTCTCTTTCTCCAAATCTGCAGACAGATAAACAGAACCAGTTTCAGGGGGAAAAAAAAAGGAGGTGACCTTCAAGTTCCATTGCATGGTTGCGAGAGATGGGGGGAAACAGAAAAATGGCACGGAAGATTACAGCTCGAGATATCAGTAGTAGTCAAGTATTAACTATCTCTGGTTAATATTCTGCACTTCTCATCATGTAATAAGTTATGTATTGCAGGGAAATGAAAGAGAGCAGCGCAGTGCAGTTGGCATATCTGTAACTGGTATCATGGTATGCATTCTATTTCACTCTTTTCAGCTCACAGGTTCCATGGCAGCAGGTGAATGAAAAGAGAGCAACCTACAACTGTGGTGGTAGCTGCGCTACTTTAGGTCTCACTCTTTTCATGTGTGTTAATTACTATTTTGATGCACAATACACAGAGGCAGTTGCTGGTGGCCATAAATAATGTTCATTTGCTTTCTATTTAAAAGTTCTTTTGTTGTACCGTAGTAAGTACTTTCAAGTGAGCACCGCTCAATGGATACGAGGGTTCTATACCAGCATTGTACTACACCAAGCCCAGGTATACGTTGATCCTAGCTAAGGAGTATCTTCCACTACAAAAAAAGTCAAGGAGTATCTTATAGGATGGGCAGTATCTTCCCTAACCAAATGAAGAACACAGCATTTAATATCATTCACTCTCTTGTTATGGCCATCAATGGTGCTTTGTTTAGTGCTATTGATTAATTCAAGAATAGGTCAACACAATTGGCTAATTCAAGTCTGTTAGGCTTTTAGTTTGCACTGATGAACTGAACTATAGTAAGAATAAAAAGTAACAAGCCAATAACTGACGCCATGCATAACCTTCATTTGAAGCATGGCCTCGGAGTTCAAGTCGCCAGGAGATTTGTCAGCATATATTTCCTGCAAACGGTACGTCAAGATGACAGAGCACACGCTTTCAGCAACAGGTATATAAAATTAGCACCATACCTGTTCAAAAAAAATTAGCACCATACTACAGTTTCTACAGCTGCCTTTTTTCTATGGAATAACTGGCATTCATACACGGCAGCGTCAACTACAGAGCAGGACTGTCGCCATTTAGAAATGCAGCATACATATTTATTGCAAAAAATAAAGAAACTACAGAGCTGGCCTAACCAATTGGCAGAAGAAGAGGCACAGAAAAATATAAGAAAACGAGAGAGAGAGAGGGACGACAGTCATTCTTGTAAATGAAGGGGGTGGTGGTGTGGGCACCTTCGTCGCAGCCTTGCATTGGTTGGTTGGTTGATGAAGCCCATAAATCACAGTTGTACCGGAGCAGTGCTCCCTCTGCATTGAATGGCATTACTGCAGCTGGTGAGCTGCCTTCAATGCACACACGATACTCTATTGGCTTCCAACCCTGCGCCGTCTACATAAACGGGTTCAAGTCCGGCGGACGAGCTCGAGAGCTAGCTGGAAGTGGACAGTAGAGCCACTGGAAGGAAGAAAGGGGAGCAAGCTTTGTAGGTTGGCAGGTGCTTTCTCAGGTCCAATGGCTTCGAGCAAGGGAGTGCTGGCCATGTCCTTCTTCAAGGTCATAGTATGCCTCTGCTTCTTCAGATTATCCCAAGGTGCGGGCCTCTCCCATTTCTATCTTGTTTCTTAAGCATTTCTGCTCTCATCCATACACATCTGCGTCACCTTTCAAATGAAAGACTTGCGTTGATGGGAGATTAGGCCCTTAGAAATGCTCCAGTTATGTTTCTCAGCCTCTGTTTTCAGAATGCTGCAGCTCTGTTTCTCAGCTTCTGTTTTCCTTCTTTCGCCTAGTCACTTGCTCATTCAGCGACTTCGCTCCTCGGACATTTTGGTTCCAGTCGCTGTCTTCTCGGAGCATGTTCTCCTTTTTTTGTAGCAGAAAACCATGCATTATACATTAAAAATAAAATATATAAAGAAATGGACAAAGAATGTGCTACTATAAAAAGGTGTACCTGTTAATCTGGTATTCCAGTCCTAGACAGCATAAGACCAGATCCTTGATGAATAGTTTAATAAGTACATTAGCTCACCTAGACTGGGGCATTCTTTCCCAAAAAGATAAAGCTAGGCTAAAACTCGCAAACTTGAGAGCCCAAAACGAAGTGGGCAGTGACAACAGTGTGGAACACTTGTACCTGCAGGCAAAGGCACAGCCAAGCAGCCATTCACCTTGAGGAATCTCCCTCCCCTCGAGAAGGCAAGCAGCTACCCGGCAATGCGTCACGCGACGTACGACTACATTGTCGTAGGCGGGGGCACCGCCGGATGTCCCCTGGCGGCGACATTGTCGCTCAAGTATAAGGTGCTCCTTCTGGAGAGGGGTGGATCCCCTTATGGCAACCGCAACATCTCGTACATGGAGAACTTCCACATTGGCCTTAGCAACACTGCGCCGGACTCTTCGTCTCAGGCCTTTGTCTCCACCGATGGTGTCATCAACGCCCGGGCAAGGGTGCTGGGTGGTGGTACCTGCATCAACGCCGGCTTCTACAGCCGGGCCAGCTCAAGGTGCGCAATGCATAGTTATGTTGCATATTTTCTCAGTGTCTCACTCTGCATCAGAACAAAGAGATTTTACAATAAAAAAATAATTGTTAACTGCGGTGTTAACACATACCAAGCGAGTACAGTGAGATTTTCAGCCTTCCCCTACCCATCGTGGTCTCAACAATGTTCAGGAGATTTTTCTTACTTTAGAGGCAAGCAGATAAATACAGTGTCTGACCGAAATCAGGTTAGCTTACGTATAAAATGTCATGTCATTATTCAGTATAAGCAGCACAAAACCCTGTCACTTTCAGGCCAGTAAATGTCAGATCTAGGGTAAATGCAGAGCAGTGATAGCACCAGGAGAAAATAAATGTAAAGGTTGGTTGAGTGCTGCCACCTGGCAATGTATGCTGCTATAGCTGACTCCCTGAGGTTGCAGACTGCCGAAATGGGCAGCAAGAGCAACTGTTCTTAAGCATCTTCCATTAACTTTCTTTCTACAGCATTATACATAATTGAACAGAAGCCTAAGCACCTCAAATATGTCCTGAAAGGAGTGAGTAACCCACCAAAAGAGGCAAGTAAAGGAATTTATCTTCTGCTTACTATACCCAACACTGTACTAGTATTTTTATTCACAATTTGGCACTGATTCTAGTTTTGGTTACTATATAGTGCGGTTGTAAAATTGGCAATGTTTCCATCCATGAGCATGCGTACACATGAGTACCTGTGGGCAACTTGATAGCAGAAAGAAAAACAAGCAGATGCTGCATTAATTTGCATTTAAGTGGCTCAGCTCTGTAGTACTCTACAGAGAAGTAACTGGTCTGACAGTACCATGTGCTTTGTTTCTCTCGGACTCAGATTTTTCAAGCTGGAATTAAAATTGTAAGCTATGTATATTACAGAAGGAGCCCAGGCCAAAGGGGGGCAACGAAACAAAATCACATGGGCCTATCAATAATACGTTGATGCCATGGCAACTATGTTAGCTAAGCAAAGACTGACAAATGACCAAACCCCAGTGCAGATGATGAAACTTAAAGTTTGAACCAAGAGTTAGGTTTGTGAGATGTATCAGATTAGCAGAACCATATCCATTAAAATGAATCAGCAAACATTCGTAATTGGTAATGGTGCTACAGTCTTAAAGAAGAGAATATATATATATATCATGCTGAGATTCCATATGGAACTAAATTATTGCAACTTGATAGTTACTAACCTTGTGCTTGTTGGACCAACAGCTTCGTGCAGGATGTTGGGTGGGAAGCAGATCTGGTGAATGAGTCCTACCCTTGGGTAGAAGATAAGGTTGTCCAGTGGCCTAAGATTGCGCCTTGGCAGGCTGCACTGCGGGATGGGCTTGTTGAAGCAGGCGTATCCCCTTTCAATGGGTACACCTATGATCATGTTTCTGGGACCAAGGTTGGTGGCACCATATTTGACGCGAATGGCCATCGCCACACAGCAGCCGACTTACTTGCAGCTGGAGATCCTAACAACCTGAGGGTGCTACTTCATGCTAGTGTGCACAAGATAGTGTTCAACACGCGACAAGGTATAGCGAAGCACCTAAGAGCTTTATTCTCTTTCAAAACAGTATCACGGTCTTTACAGGAATGCCTACAGCAGAAGAGTGGATACCACACAGTCATCATGTACCCTTCTTAAGAACCTAAATTTTGATGCAGGACGACTGAAACCAAGGGCTATCGGAGTACAATTTGCCGATGAGGACGGGAGACTCCACCGGGCACTACTCAACAACAACAAAGATAGTGAAATAATTGTCTCTTCTGGTGCAATTGGCAGTCCCCATCTGCTGCTCCTTAGTGGCATTGGGCCCAAGAATGATCTAAAGGAGCATAACATTCCTGTAGTTCTCCACAACAAGCATGTGGGAAAAGGAATGGCGGACAACCCCATGAACTCCATATTCATACCTACAAAGAGCCCCCCTCGGCAGTCACTCATTGAGACTGTTGGAATAACTGAAGCCGGTGTTTTCATCGAGGCCAGCAGCGGTTTTGGCCAGTCACCAGATAGCATCCACTGCCACCACGGAATCATGTCCGCTGAGGTTTGGCATCCATCGTACTTGTGACTATTTCTACATTCGTAATTTCACCTCAAGGTTGCACTGTGTGAAGCTTATTCCTTTACAAGGTCTAACATGGATAGACTGGAGCTACGTCACAAACAATTATAATCCTACTTTGAGCGAAAGCATGATAACATCAGTAGGGGGAAAACATTCTAAAGTGTGCACAGCAACGCATAGTCATGTCATTAGGAACACAAATCCAGCATCATCCATTTATTACTACTGTGTATGCATATGCACATCAATGTACGTTTTGATAAATACTAGTCTTTTTAAGACTAGCCGTAGGAGTAACATAGGTAGTAACATGCATCCTCATGCAATGCCAACTAGGCATATTGGTACATGGCATGGTATTTAATGAGGAAGAGATGATGTTGCCAACATATTATGTTACCATCACATAGCATTTTCCAAGAGAAACTGACTCTTGAGCATAATAAATGAAGCCATCTGTGATACTTTGCACTTTGAAGGTATTAACATAGACTAGTGTCTAAGTTACTCCCCACTATGACCAGCCTAAGTTATAAATCATAACGTCATCATTTCATTCTCACACCTAAGCGTTACAAATGTAGATGGATCTCAGTGCGCATGTTACCATATATATATCAAGAAAAAGTTAAAAGGATCTCATTCTCACACTTTTGATTTTCATGCATTAGGAGTCAAGATGAAACTTGTTGCCTTCGAATTCAACTATAACTATGTTTTCATGTAAAAAAACTATAAATATGTTTTCATTATTCTGTGAATCTATTCCTTTTTTGCCGTTGTTGGTTCTAATGCACTACCATGCTGCATTCTTACGAATGCAGATTGGACAGCTGTCGACAGTTCCCCCAAAGCAAAGAAGCCTGGAACTAGCCAAGATGTATGCACATAACAAACTCAATCTACCCAAAGAGGTATTCCAAGGTGGTTTTATCCTTGAGAAGATCGACGGTCCACTGTCTACAGGCCATCTTCTCCTCGTAGACACTGATGTCAAGAACAATCCGGCAGTTACGTTTAACTATTTCAGCCATCCACAGGATCTCAGCCGTTGTGTCTATGGTATCAAGACCATTGAAAAAATATTAAAAACAAACCGTTTCGCTCAATTGACTCCTGATGCTGCTGGATATCAAATGGAAAGGGTGCTCAACATGAGTGTACAGGCTAATGTAAATCTGATACCTAAGCATGCCAATACCACAGAATCCCTGGAGCAATTTTGCAAGGACACAGTAATCACCATCTGGCACTACCATGGTGGATGCCATGTAGGGAAGGTGGTTGACGAGCAACACCGAGTGCTTGGCGTTTCGGGTCTGCGAGTTGTTGATGGCTCAACATTTTCTAAATCACCTGGGACCAACCCTCAAGCCACGGTCATGATGATGGGGAGGTACTTTAATACAGACATAACTTACCTATTTACCAAAATAATTTCTTATTTTAGATTGAATGACTTCTAACCATAATTCATGATCAGATACTTTGGAGTGAAGATCTTAAGAGGACGACTAGGACAAGAGTGTGGCGTGTAGACTTGTCAACACCAGCCCTGTATGATGTGTGTGTGTGTGATCTAGAAAGGAAATCACTAATTTTTGCTGGGTTCCAGTGTGAATCGCTAATGAAAGACAATCTAGGAGTTTCATCTGTACCCAGTAACCATTTGTCTCGTATGATATTGCAGTAGAATGTTATTTATCGACTCCCTTTTGTTCTTTCTAGTTATTTTCTTCTTAAGTAGAGTTTGAGACATGAGCCATGATGAACTGCTTCAGTATATGGCTATATGCGCACGAATCTTACATGAATAGATTGACAAAACATCTTACAAAATGAAAATCCACTGCATGGTGAAAAAACGCAATATAGCACACAAATAAAAATTACCAATTTAGAAAATATTAAAGAAATCATTGTGCAAGAAACTTTATTCCATATACGATTGGAAGGCGTAAATTTGCCACATATGATCCCTCTGTTCAGGGTGATGGGGAAGGGGGTGGGGGAGAAAACTACATGAAGGGAAAGCTTGAGGCGAGGAATTCAACAGATTACATCTTGCGATCATTTTACTCAACAGAACTACAAAAATCTGTAACCATCATTTAACAGTGCCTAGAATATAAACACATTGTGTGTGCCCAATGGTTTTAGAGCCTTACAGGTATACTGAGACCATCATAGCTAAGCTGGACGTCAAGCCCCTCTGTTTCCATCAGCCTCGCAAGATCATCGTTTACTTTTTCATGGTCCATTAAATGCATCATTCCTGAAGATAGCATCCATTCCAAATAAATAGCAACATAGTGTAAACAATGGAAGATGAGACATGCAGTTTAAACTAGTTAGACAATATAGGATTCCCATAGTTGTATGTCCATAAAAAGGAGAGATTGTAACTGAGTTTCTAACAATTTATTCCTGACATCAATAAGCTATGATCTGTAATTGGCGTAAATTTTGAGATTTAATGTGTTAAGAGGCAACGTTTTGTTTTCTTTGACAAATATTTGGAAGATAACATATATTCATCTAATATCAAAAGCTAAAAGGTAAGGTACACCAGTGTCATCTTGAGTTGAAGAGTTTTGTGTGGTGTTTCAGACACTAAGTATCAAATTATTATACATTACCCTAAAATAGTTCGATGATTTATCAGTTCAAATGCCTTGCCGTTCTTGTTTCTTTTAAATGAAATCATGTACATTATGCAACAAGCAGGTAGCATTTCTCGCCTGTACAACACAATCATGTGAAATTTTCTGTTGCAAACAGTATCTGTTTACAAGAGGGCTGTATCTTTGTAAATCCACAAAGAAAATCCAATGCACTGCAAAGTTGAGACTAAAGCTATTTTGAAATTAAGTTCGCTATGAAATTGTCGAAGAAACGACAAATGAAATGATTAGTTAGTGAGGACTGAGGCCATACCAGTAAACAGTGTTTTCTTTGGTTTGATTTTCCGGACTTCCTCAAGGGCCTGCACAGTTGAAGAATATATCAATACTGAATACAGTGAAACAGTAAGAAGGTAAAACTGATGAATTAGAACTTACCCTAGGTAATCCAAAGTGTGTTGAAGAAGACCGATCTGGTCTAAGAGCATCCTGTACGAAGTTAACATAAAACCAAGATCAATATTATATATCGTCAATAGGCAATGCTCGCTCAACAGAGATGCACAAATATAAAATACAAAAGCTAGAAGTGCAAGAAACGTACAGCTTTCTGATGGATCCAACTATTTCATAATTTACAATTTGAGAGATGCATGAAAGTAAAGCCAGCAGCATAACAAGTAAAGCCAGCAGCATAACAAATGTACAGCTTTCCAATGATAAAAAAAATCATAATTTAACAGAGATGTGCAAAAAAGGATACCATTATAAGGAGTTCACAGTCTTCCAGAAGTTTATAGGTTTCTTCAGGTATATCACTGACATCACTGCAAACATCAGAGCAGTTCATACAAGATGCCTTCCAACAATACAATTCAACAGAACATAATGAGCCCTGAAGTAAACTCAATCAACCTTATGTAGCATACGTCACCAAAGCGGAAACCAAGGGAACGGTAACACTGACCATGCCATACAGGCAAAGGAATTACCTGAAATATAAGCATTATATTTGTAGCAAGATAAACTGAAGAGTTCAGTTTGTTATGAGTATGAGTATACTCAGCACATATTGACATAATGAAAGGTAAACTGCATTTGAGCATGCAAAATAGATAACAAGTTCATGACAGGTTTACTAAGACCCACAGGTTGGTAAGTTCCCCATATTACGTTTGTATTTGTATACCAAAGTTCCCATGTTACCTTGAGCAAACAATAAATACAAATTTACTAGAACTTAATGGAAAGCATCTTATTTGAATTAATCTGACAAATTTCCCAATCCGGTGTTACTAAGAACACTATCGGGTATTTAAATGATCTCATCCCACGACAGTTGACCAAAATAAAGACATGAGCATACATTTTTATGCCTGACTACATGGCCTATTCTTACTAGTTCTACACTCACTTGTAAACAGTATTGGTGGAAATCACTCTTCGTCTATATATCTAGTTCTAACTTTTTAAGTTATAATTTCAGACTGCAAACCTCAAGATTGTGAACTGTAAATGGTTCCTCTTTTATAATGTTGAATTGCAATGTTGAAACTGCGGCTCCAGGTATAACTGTGCTAGTGTCAACCAAATAGTGGTGGGTCATCTTCATCACCTGATACAAACCAGCAAAGGGGAAAAAGAAATAAGTGAAGGAATTACACTGAGCCAATTATTATGATCTAAAACAGAAAATCCAAGGAAAAACTATTTTAGTAGATATCTAACTTAGCATGACGGTTTTTCGTGTATTCCATCAGCTTTGTGAGGCTCTGATGGAAGAGAAAATTAATAACATTTAGCGTAACTCAGCAGTCAGCACAAGATGTTCCAACCTCAAAATCACGTTGTGCCACATATATTGGGATGGATGGCTGGACATTGTTTGTCCAATCACGAAGACAGTCAAGGCCTGCACCATAGAACATGTTATCTTTTTGGAAAGAACAAGACCATAAGTATGATGGCTTGTTGTCTCGATTAATATAAGAATAACTGCCTCAAGAAAATAATTCTGAGAGGATAGACATGAGGAGAGATATTTTTATAAATGGTCCAAACATTCAACTAAAGGGTGCATAACAGGAATGCACAGGAAGGAATTGAGAAGGCTGAAAGACACTGCAGACCTCCAATTGCATCAGCATGAGAATGGGTAATAATGACAGCATCAATCGCCCTCAACCTGAAGATGAGCAGCAAACGGTTAGCATGATTAAACTTCTTGCAAACAAATAACAGAAAACGTGAGCAGTTCAGTACCCAAAAGCAGGAAACCACTGGATTGCGGAGTGGTAGAAGAACCTGACAGAAGAAACAAAGCAAGCAGCGTGATGATACGAGACTACTCTCTTTTATTTCCCATAACGCTAACTCGGTACTTTGATTGCAAAAGAACCGCAGCGACCCAACAAAAAAAGCACATACTTTCCAGCGTCGACGAGGATGTTGGAGGTGCCAGAGGGCGTGACGTGCCGCAGGAGGATGCCGGTGTTACGCCTTCTGTTGGGGTTCCCCGGCTCCGTCGCCTTGGTGCAGACCTTGAACCAGGACGTGGCAAACAAACAGGCAGCACCACATTTAGCACTGTGAGATGTGAGAATGCATAACCGAAGCAAATCGTGGAGAGGTGCAGTGTCATACTGGGCAAGTCTTGGAGGGGTCGGTGAGGCAGCTGACGCGGGGAATGCCCTCGCTGGTGCCCGTGCCAAGGAATATGAGCTCCGACTGCCGCGGGCCATCCTTCGCCGACACCAAGGAAGACGCCTCGTGTCCGACGCCGGGGGCGCCGTAGGCGGAGCAGAAGGAGCGCGCTGGAAGCGTCGCGAGGTCTAGGCATTAAGTCGAGCAGCTGGTGCGCGAAAGGTGATTTTAGGCAGTTGCGATTTTACTTACGGGACGCACCGAAGCGGAGGCTCGGGAGGGAGTAGCGGCAGGAGAGAGGCGCGGCGGTGGACGCCGGGGCGAGAGGGAGAGGGAGGCGCCCGCGCAGGGACCGCGCCGCGGCGAGCGAGCGCCCGAACGGTGAATGCGGCATGGGCAAGCGGTGGGCGCGCAGGAGAGCCGCGATCGCGCCGCCGGCCGCCCCTGTCATCGGAGGAGCGCGGGCGCGGCTGACTGGGCGGCGGCGGTGCCTGGCCTGTGGCGGGGACGGGGAGAGGCAACGCTGGCAAGTGGGCCCGGCCCTTGTCTGTTCACGGTCAAGAAAGGCGCACGACTTTCCTCCGTACGTCATCTTCTCAATGATATGTGGCCCCCGGAACCCTGGGCCCACCTACAGGCGCATAGATTCGTTGCTTGGCACAGTGGGCTAAATGGGCTTTCGGGCTTCGCCGCCACCTGGTTGCAGATAATATTCGCCGCCGGATGCTGTTTGCCATCTCCTCTGCCGCTTCTCCCACCTCCCTTCCTTCCTTCCTTCCCCATCTCTTCCCCCCCTTCCGGAGCACGCAGGAGACCGACCTCGCCGCGCCGGCTCGCCGGCGACGCCTCCACCAGCAGGCACGTACCTCTATCTCCCGCCGCATACCATTCCAAGCAACCCGCGTGCCACGCTCGCGCGGCTCCACGTGTTGTTTCGTCGTGTTTGACAGATCCGGGAATAGGCTTAGACCGATCGATCGCTCGTGGGGCTTACCAGCGAGATCCCGCGCGATCAGCGAGTAGACGAGTACTACCATTTCTCGCAGTTTCTGGTGGAGATTTTGCAAGGGCAGCGCGTACAGTAGCACAGCTAGCAAATGTCGATCTGTGCATGTTTTCTGGAGCTGTAGACCACTAGTTTAGTTAGCTAGCGGACAATTGGTCTTCTTTGTTTCGTGTTAGTTAGGGCGGTGTACCTCTGCGGCTGACTGAGAGCTCTTGCATCTTTTGTCAGGGCGGTGGTGTGTGATGAAAAAAGGCAGCATCCACAACAAGGAGACCCACGGAACAAGCGGCGACATAAACGAGGAAACTTCTGTGGAAAGGGTGAAGGCCCCCAATCTGCTTGAACGGGCCAAGGAAGAGATCGAAGCTCTCGTGGCAGCTATTCACGACAAGATGGAGCACCATTCCAGTCCCCGCAGGAAGGAGGGTGGTAATTTGCTTTAATCTGATGCCATTTCAACTAATTGAACTTCTACAACAAGTATTGTGTCCTGATACGTTAACATATGTTGTGGTATACTGAGAGTGACTGTTGGATTTAAAATAGGAATTACATGGGAAAAAATAAATATGGTATAATAAGAGAGGAATTACAGTGGTGCAACAGAGAGATAATGCACATATTGGTGCTCTCTTACCGACTAGACTTGTCTTATCGAGTTTTTTATACCGCTTTAAATTGTTTATGGCCGAACTGGGTCTACCTAAGTGACGCCGTAGCCACTTTCCAGTAGACCAGGAGTACCAAAATAAACACAAGTTTCATCTTTTCAAATTTCAATTGTTGGCAGGTGACAGAGTTTCACAGAGTGGCACATAATTTCTTCAGGGAAAACCTAGTACTTATGTTCTGAATATGAAAACATGTTCAACCCTGAAATTTCTGCTCGCTGTTCTTTTTAATGCATATTCAGTTGAGTTGTTTACATAGATGAACTATTAAGTTGATGTGTGCTTCTGTGGGATTCTTCTCGCCTTGTTAAGAATGAGTTGTGTTTTATGCACCACTGTACCGGGCTTTCCTAGGAGACTGAGAACATTTGGATTTTCAGATTGGTCTTAATTATAATTGAGACTTCTTGAGTATATTGGTTTAAGGTTTATAACTTAAACTTATATAAACGTCATGCGGACTTTGAAAGTTGAAACAATGGATTTTGTGGACAAAATTTCAGCTATAAATGATGTTTTTGAAATATTGCCTCTAGAAGCTACCGTACAAAGCAGGTCTTCCATTTTGATAGAACGAAAAAGAAATAAAGTGTATATTGAAGGAAACGACACATAATAATATTTGCCCTGAAACCTAGTGTTCAGCTCCTATATTTCTGGTTTGATGTACTACTTTCGTCATGCATGATAGTAGTTGGTCTCTTTTATCAGCATTCTGTTGAGAACATATCTTGATTAATAAGCACCACTCTGAATTGCGTGCAGAACTGCACAAGCACTCCAAGGAAGCCATTGAGGCGACCACGCATAACAAGACACACGAGAACGAAACACATGGTACCAGCAATGATATAGATGAGGACACCCCAGTTGACAAAGTCAAAGGCCCAGGCGTGTTTGAACGAGCCAAGGAAGAGGTTGAGGCTATCGTTGAGGCTATCCTTCCAAAGAAGGGATCCGATAAGAAGTGAGGGTTGAGTGCAGCATATCGGAGGTGGTGTCGTCGGTGGTTGTGGCACTTCATGGGCATTGTATCCAAGATATTTCTAACAGGCAGACCTGTATTTTTGCATTGCCAAACTCTATGAGCTGTAAGAGCTGAATGCTTTGTTGTACCGCTGTTTGGTGTTGAGTGGAAGGTTTTGTACAAAGTGTGACGTGACCGTACAAGTGTAATTGTTGTCGTGTGTCTAAATTACCAATAAGCAGCATACAAAACATCATCATTACATTCCGGTTGTGTCATTTGGTGAGACATGCTCCTTCATTGGGTAGAATTGAGCTGCTGACTGTGCCATCGATGCCCAAAGAGATCTGGCTGGAGCAGGAAGAGGAGCTAGCAGGCACTGACGGTATGACGGAGTATAGACGAAGTCGAGCGACCGCTGAGGGTGTTTTCTTGTTTCGTCATTAGTTGCATCAATTCGGCTCGTAGAAATGGCCTTTTTCCCTGTATTTTGTAGCTCTTGAGAATGCCTACTTGTACTTGAGCTGAAATGAGTACGGAGAAGGCCATTTCCCTTTGCACCTGCTGTTCACCCTGACGTCGGCCTGACCGAGCTCACCTAGCCCATGGCGCCGCCCTCTTTGTATGTCCGTCCTTGTTGCCGATAGCTCCGCACATCCTTCTTTGTTCTTTCCTCCACCTTTCCTGCGGCCTATGAAAGCGTGGTGCTGTTTGGAAGGATCGCCTTGGTGATGGTGATGCTAGGGCGCTCTGCGCATCGCATGCCTCGCTTCTATTTTGGTCCCGTCTGTGTTTCTTGTTTTGCCCGGCCGTCGGCCGATGGGGCTCGAGCTCGCTCTGTTTCCCATGTTTTCTCTTGTCTTTTGTGTTTTTCTGTTACCATACTCGTGTTATTGAGTGTGTATTTACGATTTATTTTTTTGACAAGTGTATTTACAACAATTTGATCGGCGCGCGATCGCGCGCATATAGGATGATTTATTGCTGCCGGTGATTGATTTTCAAGAGTATATGCAGATTCTTTGCTCCCTGATGGATGTTTCCCTTGAGTATCACGAAAGAGCGCGACACATATGAGCAGCCAAGAAAATACGACATCGATCTAGTAGTAGTTGGGAAAAGGGCAGTAGGTTTTGTAGGAATAACTGTCCCGAAACCAAGCCTTACATGATGATGACGATTACATGTAGGAAAAACAGAACTTGTACCGATCGATCAACACAAAGCTCACTATGCATGTGGGCCCCCTAGCCCTAGGGTATAGGCCAGCCCACTAATTAATTGGCCCGGTAACTGAGGAAGAGGTTGAAGAGTCCGTCATCCCCGAGGTGGTGCGCGGCGTGGATGAGGTCGATGGCGGCGTCGTGGTTCAGCCCCCGGACGAACGCGCCGTCGAACTCCTGTCCGTCCTGCCCGTGCTCCTGGGCGACGGCGCGGGCCTCGTAGTAGGCGACCGCCGAGGCGAGGCCCTTGCCGGAGACGCCCCGCGGCAGCTCGACGACGCGCTCCCCGGCGCCCACCGCCGCCGCCACGCGCCCCGCCCGCTGCACGACCAGCGACGCCGGCACGGCAAACTTGGCCAGGTCCGCGCTCCGCAGCAGCACCTTGCTCGGGTGGTCCGCTGCCTCCTGCTGCTGCGCCATCGACCCGAGTACGTCCGGTTCCTGGCTAGGGCTTTGTGTGCGCTCGCGGGGATTCCAAAGCTGCGATCGCGATGAGGTAGGGCGATTGGTTTCTTCTGCGTGCTGCGACGGTATATATGCGAGACTCACGGGCGGACGGGCGGGCGGGCGGGGTTCAAGTCCGACTCGGGGAGAGGTGCGGCGCGTACGTGTGCCGTGCGGATCGGGCTGTAAATTAAAAAGTTCTTTTTCCGTTCGTGGCATTGTGTCCGTGTCTTTTGCCGCACGAATATCTTTTGCCCGTTTCGGTTTCGCCGATCATGTCAAAACTCAAAAGGAGCCAGTTAAGGTGAGCTATTATTGTAGAGTTTTTTTCTTTTCTAAGTGAGATGTGTTGCGTCATCTTTACATTAGGACGTGATACCTAATTAGTGGGAATCGAACATCATCGATATTTACTTATGAACTGTTTATGTCCATTATACTTTTTGAGCGAGTAGACAAGTGAATTCATGAACCCCGGTCAACTTTTTATTGTAAGAAACAAATTTTCCTTACTTTCTATTGTCATTCACATTTTTATATTAATTAAATCCGAAACTATAGAAATACGCTTACTATTGGTAAACACAAATAAAAATCTTAAAAAGAACTTTACCTTATTGTTTTTACTTTCTTGCCTAGTTGTAGTTTGTTTTTATTTTATTGATTATATTTTTATCAAAAATGCTTTTTTACATGCACACACGGGTGTGTTAGCTATCTTGTTCGTTGACATTATGCTCTCTGCTTTGAGATCTGTAAAAGAGGGGAGAGAGAATTGTATTTTTCAAATTTTATTGCATTTTCTCAAATACTGTTATTGTGCTAGATTGGACATAAAGTCAACAGTGGCCACGCCTAGGATTCGCGGAGATCACTATTCCCTGCTATTGTCTATTATTGCATTTCCGATTGGACATAAAGTCAGCAGCAGGGAGAGCGATCTGAGCGTCACGCTACAGACGGTTCAAGGTCGTCTTCTCCCATGGCTTCACCGGCTCCCGGCTCGATAGCCTCCGCGCCTCCCCGGAGGCCGCTGAGCTGAGCACCTCGGCGTGTACATGGTGGGCTTCGACCGCGCCGGCTACAGCGAGAGCGACCCGAACCCGACACACTCCATGGAGAGCGCGACGCTGGATATGGCTGACCTCGCCGACGCGCTGGGGCTCGGCGACAGGTTCTACGTCGTCGGCTTCTCCCTCGGCTGCCACGCCGTGTGGGGCGCGCTCAGGTACATCCCGGACAGGATTGACGGGGCCGCCATGCTGGCGCCGGTGGTCAACTACTGGTGGCCCGGGTTCCCGGCGGAGCTCGCCGCGCGGGAGTACGACCGGCAGGAGAGCGGCGACCAGTGGGCGCTGCGCGTGTCGCACCACGCCCCAGACATGCTCCACTGGTGGATGGAGCAGAGCTGGCTGCCCCTGCCCATCTCCACCGTCGTCGCCAACAGCACGTGCCTCCCCAACAAGCGCGACGCCGACATCCGCCGCACCCTCACCGCCGACGGCACCCTCCAGAAGAAGAGGGAGATGGCGACGCAGCAGGGGATCCAGGAGTCCTACTACAGGGACATGGCGGTCATGTTCGGCACCTGGGAGTTCGACCCCATGGCGCTGCCGGAGCCGACCAAGGTCTGCACCGGCGCGGCCACCCTTCCCGTGGCATGTCGCCGGCGCCGGTGAACAGAAATCCGGCACCTAGAGGGGGGGGGGGGGTGAATAGGTGCTATTACAAATTTTAGGTCTTTTCAAATTTAGGCTCAACACAAAGGTAAATTCTCTAGATATGCAACTACGGTGAATTTACCTAAATGATAATCTAAGCAATAACAAGATAAACAAGCTAACAAGACTAGCAAGTAAGGGAGCAAAGATAAAGGGAACCGAGTGAAGCACGCGGAGACGAAGATGTAATCCCGAGTTCCACCCAAGGGTGTACGTCTCGTTTGGAGAGGTGTGCGCTACCACGACAGGTTAGCCGCAACGCCACAAAGGCTCACCTTCTTCTCCGATGAACTCAACCACAAAGGTTTCGAATCCACCTTCCACTATTGATCCCCTTTTAGGGCGGAGATCGAATCCCTTACAAACGCTTGAGGCACACACCCACAACTGAATTGGGGGCTCCCAAGAAGACCACAAAAGGTCAAGGACCACAAAAGGTCAAGGTAACACCAAGAGTACAACAATGGTGAACTAGGTTTTCCCACCGGAAACCCTAGCCACGAAATCCCCAAGTGAATGGGGGAGAAATGCAAATCCCTTCGGTGACGATGTAGATCCGGGCCTTCTCCTCCAATCCTCCAAAGATTTATGAATTTGGGTGGGGGGATTGGGAGATCTTGATGATTTGAGCTTTCAAGAATGGTAGGAGAGAGAAAATCTGAGAGCTCACTGTTCTTGAGTGGGTGAGGGGGTATTTATACTCCCCCTCAAAATCTTTTTCCTCCAATTCCTGAAACTCTTTTTCTCTACAATTTGGCTTTAGGATTTGTGATATGAGTTTCACCCAAACTGAAATACTTAGCAATAGGATTAGTATATCATTGGTATTGTTAACTAACACACAAAACACTAGGGATTAAGAAATGTTCTTTCAATCTCCCCCTTTTTTGTGTTAGATGACAATACCAAGATTTGCATAGAAAAAAAAAGCAATATCATGTTTTTGGCAGAAAATGGCTCTCACTAAATAAATGCAAGTAAGCAACACAATACGACAAAGGATAGGAGCAATTTTATAACAACAACCACAAGATATCACAAAGGAGAAACGAGACAAAATGTAAGATTATGGTAGCAATTGAGACTAGATAGATTTTCATACCTTGTGTATATAGAATATGAAGAGAATACCAACACAATCAATTCGAAGTCTCAACCATAAGATAATGATAGCATCAAACCATTGTCTCAATACATAGTTATCACATAATGAAATTAAAGGAGTTCACAAATAACTTAAAACACGATAAATGGACACAAGCGCAAATAAATGGTAAAGGCATAAGCTTGTGCCCGACCCTTTGCAAATCCCCGAAGAAGTCCTAGTAGAGCAACTTCTCCCCCTTTGGCATCGAAACGCCAAAAAAAAAGAAGAGCGATGCTACGTCCCGTGGAAGTCTTCAGTCCGAGGGGGTCTCCTCATCATCATCATCACCATCATCATCATCCTCTTCATACTCTTCAGACTCTGCCTCCTCATCATCATCTTCCTCCTCATCATCATAGTCATAGCCAGTGGTGTAAGAGCTGCCGCCAAGGTCCTGGTCAATCAGTGTCCACGGAGCCAAGGAACCCTGGTTCCACTGAGCAAAGGTCAGGGGATCAGACAGAGCAGCAGGAGCAGGAGAGCCAGAAGCATGGTGAAGGATCAAGTCTTGCTTGTATTCCAGCTGACGGCGATCCTTGTAGGCAGTGTATTGCTCTTTGCGGATGTCCACATTCATGCAAAGGATGTTGCGCTGGAACCAGTTCAGCTTCTTGACATGCGCATGAGTGGCAGGAACATGAGTAGGAGCAGCATCAGCCCTCCTAGCATCACCCATGAAAGATCCACCTGGAGCTGAGGTAGTAGAAGGCCTAGGAGGGGGCTTGACCACAGTCTTCTTCACATAAAGCTTCTTGAAGTCATGTGGCTCCAAATCACCATTGCTGAAGTTGTAGTCAGGGAACTTAAACTTGAGGAGCTTCATTATGTAAGGAGCATAAGGAATAGAGACCCTGGTGGTCATAGCTTCATACATCTCATTGTAGATGTAATCCATCACATCTACACTCCAGTCAGCATCAGAACTAGAGTCCTCCACAATGCGGTTGGCGTGAAGGAGCAGGTTGCAGAGAGGGGTAACCATGTTGTCGTTGTTGCCACCACTCGGTGCAATGTTCTCACGCAGGATGCGCACAAGAACATCATACAGTGGAAGCAAGTCACGAGAGTTTCCAGGGGTGGCTCCCACACCATATAAGTGTGCAGTTTGCTTCTTGTTGAGCTTGTAGGGGGTGTGCATGCGAAAGCCTTGGGGATTGTCACCATCAAACCTGTAGCCCAGTACATTGGCAAACTGCTCGAAGTTGGACTCACAGTATGATTCCCCAGTCATCCACTTCATAGTCTTCTTCGAGTCACCCTTGATCACTAGGGTGGCGAAGAACTGCATCACAAGCTGGGCGTTGTAGGGACAACGGGTGAGCACCAACCTCTCCAAACCCATGGTCTTGACAATGTGGATAGCCTCAGCAAATGCGGCTTTCTTCTGCAGAGATGCAAAATCAAACGGGTGCATGGGTCGAATGGGCTTCGACAGAGAGAGATAGAGATCCACGAATATGTGCTCTTGCGCTTGGCACCAATAGTTGCGATCAGCGAGAGAGTTGTCTCTTGAGCTGAGGTACCAGTCCCCCTGTCTCAGCTGAGAATAATCCACTGAGTTCATCTTGGAGTAGTCCTAACGTTGGGGACTAGGGGCATTCTTCCTCTTCTTGGATGAAGGCTTGCTGACAACAGCTTTCTTCTGCCTTTGAATTGCAGGACCCTTTCCCTTGTTGACTGGGTTCTTGTGGACAGGTGCTCTACCTGTGTTCCTTGATGCCCCAGCGGACAGACTCCCACCTGAACCTGTGAATTTGAGCATAGAGGGTAGCATAAGGTAAGTGCACACAAGTCAGGAGATAATACACACATTAGATAGGCATTTGATGAATCATATGTAGTTAAACATGTGTTAATCTTAAAACTGCAGTGTTTGACTCGGAAATTCCGGTTCAGACATGACCGGAAATTCCGGGGGACCGGAAATTCCGAGTCAGTCTGAGTCGGAAATTCCGAGTCAGACAGAAACAGTGCAGATCTGAGATTGACTCGGTCTAAAACTAGATCGATCCAACATAATGCAAAACTAATGTATGTAGATGACAGGGAATAGTGCTAGGAACAATCTCTACCAAGCAATGTTGAAACAAATAACTCCACATCAAGATCCAAGTGCAAGCACATGAGGAAGAAGAAAAGTGAAGTTACCCTCATCCATTGAGGCCGTTGCTTGGAGGAGTGAGTTCCCGGGGCGGAGGAGGAGCATATCCGGCCGAGAAAGAGGTTCCCCGGCGGTCGGAGTGCTCCGGAGGGACCTTGGATCAGCAGGGGCGGCGGCTGGAGGAGAGGGAGGTCGGGGGTGGAAGAAGGGCACTAATGAGCCCTTCACCCCGAGCCTGCCCTTATATTTCTGGACAAACCGCCAGACCGGATATTCCGAGTGTAACTTACACCGGATATTCCGAGTCACCGGATATTCCGGTTCAAAATGAACCGGATATTCCGACCTGCTGAACCAAAATCCCAGTTTTCAAATGGATGACTTGTGTGCAATAGAGAGAAATGTTTTCAGGGGTAAGTAGGCTTGGGATAGATTTCCAAACTGTTATTGGTACACCATACTCAACTCACAACAACCAAATCGAAACAAAAAGCGCCAAGTTGAGTAGGTTTCCCACATGCATGAATAGGAGGGCAAATAGCAACAATAAGCTCCAAATAAAATCAACTCTTCAAGGAGAAGAGGTCGGTGGCCGAGGCCACCATGTAGGAGTGTATGGCATGTTACCGCGAAGATGTATCTTGGGTACATAACCAATACTCGTCGTTTTAGCTCATTAGTCATAAGAATGAATATAGAGATAAAAGAACACTTGCTATCGGCATAATGGGGGGAGGGATGGTCCAATGTATTAGGACCGCACTCCCCCTATTTCCATGCCTACATCTAAACTAGATAAGATGCAATTACGCACTAGGTGAGTGTGCAAGCGATCAAGCTAAGGACCTCGAATCAATGATATTTAGCTCATTCCTCAAAAAGCAAAACCTTCCTTCCTCAAGGGGCTTCGTGAAGATATCCGCCAATTGATCCCTTGTGCCCACATATGATAAGTCAATGTCTCCTCGGGCCACATGATCTCTTATGAAATGATGGCGGATCTCAATATGCTTGGTTCTTGAATGTTGCACCGGGTTGTAGGCAATCTTGATGGCACTTTCGTTGTCACATAGAAGAGGCACTTTGTCGCAATCGACTCCGTACTCCTTTAAAGTTTGCCTCAGCCATAGCAACTGAGTGCAACAACTTGCGGCGGCAACATACTCGGCTTCGGCGGTGGAGAGAGATATACAATTTTGCTTCTTAGAAGACCAACTCACCAAGGACCTCCCAATAAATTGACAAGCGCCGGAGGTTGACTTCCTATCATCATGATCTCCCGCCCAATCGGAACCCGTGTACCCACATAATGAGAAATTTGCATCCTTGGGGTACCACAATCCATAGGTTGGGTTATAAGCCAAATATCTAAAGATTCTCTTGACCGCCACATCATGGCTTTCTTTAGGAGCCGCTTGATATCTTGCACACACTCCTACGGCTAGCACTATATCCGGTCTAGATGCACAAAGGTAGAGGAGAGATCCAATCATGGAGCGGTATACCTTTTGATCCGCATCCTTACCCTTCGGGTTGAGCTCAAGGTGGCATTTGGTTTGCATTGGGGTAGAGGCACCCTTGAGATCAAGCAACTCGTACTTCTTGAGCATGTCTTGAATGTACTTTGCTTGGTTGATGAACGTTCCTTCCCTCAATTGTTTGATCTCAAATCCGAGGAAGAACTTCATCTCGCCCATCATAGACATCTCAAACCTGTCAGTCATAAGCTTAGAGAATTCTTCGCTAAATGCTTTGTTAGTCGATCCAAATATAATGTCATCCACATATAATTGACAAATGAAATGCTCTCCATTAACTTTCTTCGTGAAAAGTGTGGGGTCGATTTCCCCAACTTGGAATCCACGGTCTACAAGTAGTTCTCTAAGGTGCTCGTACCACGCTCGTGGGGCTTGTTTAAGGCCATAGAGTGCCTTATCCAACTTGTAGACATGGTTCGGATACTTGAGGTCCTCGAACCCCGGTGGTTGCTTAACATAAACAAGTTCATTTAGTGGACCATTTAGAAAAGCGGATTTAACATCCATTTGTTGCAACTTAAAGTTATGATGAGAGGCATAGGCAAGAAGAATACGGATTGACTCAAGTCGAGCCACGGGCGCGTAGGTTTCTCCAAACTCAATGCCTTCAATTTGGGAGTAACCTTGAGCCACCAATCTTGCCTTGTTCCTCACCACCATGCCATGTTCATCTTGCTTGTTCTTGAATATCCACTTGGTGCCGATAACATTGCGGCAATCTTTGGGTCTTTCCACCAACTTCCACACTTAGTTGCGCTCGAAGTTCTTGAGCTCTTCATGCATAGCATCAAGCCAATCTTTATCTTCAAGAGCTTCAAAGACCTTCTTGGGTTCCACCATGGAGATGTGAGCTTGATGTTCACTGAAGCTTGCGAGTTGTCTTCGGGTAGAGACCTTGCTTCTCACATCACCAAGCACCTTGTCAAGAGATAGAGCTCTTAATTCTTGTGAGGTGCCAACCCTATTCAAGCGGCGGATATCGATTTCCCTCCGAGTGGTGGGAGGAATCGTTTGATCATCTTGATCATTCATGTCTCCGCCTTGACTGATTTGATGGCATTGATCAACCATTGGAGTGGTGTCCATTGGTGAGGGAGAGGGTTGATCTTGGCCTTGCGAACTGCCACCAGGAATGTCAGCAGGACCGGATATTCCGGGTTCATGGACCGGAAATTCCGAACCACCGGAATTTCCGACTCCAGGTTGAACCGGATTTTCCGGTCCTCCGGAAATTCCAGGAGCAGTTGTAGAATCTTGTGTTTCTTCTTGGCTAGGTGCATTGGGCACGGTGTTGTCGATGGGTGTTTCTTGTGTTGGGGTGGTCACCACTTGTGAAGAACTTGATCCTTGTTGATCAACCTGATAATAGAGTTCAACGGGGCGGTGGACTCCCAACCCCATTCTTCGGATAGCATCTTGAGGTTCATCATCACCTACAACGGAAACACCACTTTGCTCCACGAGGGAGCCGTCATTCTCCTCGAACACCACACTACAAGTTTCTGTGATTATGCGCGAGGCCTTATCATAGACTCTATAAGTGTGGGATTCGGATCCGTAGCCCACAAATGTCCCTTCAAGAGACTTATAATCAAACTTGCCCAAACGAACACCTTTGATGAGATAGAAACACTTACAACCAAATACTCGGAAGTAGGAGATATTGGGCTTGTTCCCGGTAAGCACTTCATAAGGTGTCTTCATGAGTCCTTTGCGAAAGAAGAGCCGGTTGGATGAATGGCAAGCGGTGTTGACGGCTTTGGTCCAAAAGTTGTGAGGGGACTTGAACTCGGCCATCATCGACCTTGCCATCTCAATAAGTGTGCGGTTCTTCTTTCGGCTACACCATTTTGTTGGGGAGTATAAGCAGCGGAATATTGATGACGAATCCCTTCTTCACTAAGGAACTCGTTTAAGGTGTAGTTCTTGAACTCAGACCCATTGTCACTTCTTATCACCAAGATAGGGACATTGTGTTGACGTTGAGCTTCATTGGAGAAGTCGATGATAGTTTGTTGAGTCTCCATCTTCGTCTTGAAGGAGAAAACCCATGTGTATCTTGAATAGTCATCAACAATCACCAAGCAATATTTCTTGCCACCAAGACTAGCTTCCGGAATGGGACCAAAGAGGTCAACATGGAGAAGCTCCAAAACCCTTTTTGAAGAAATGATGGTCTTGCTTGGATGGTAGATGTCATGCATTTTTCCTTCAACACACGCCCTACACATTCGATCCTTCGAGAAAGAAACATGGTCTTTTAGTCCTAGGATATGGCCACCCATGTGGAGACTTTGCAAAGTCCTCATGTTGACATGGGCTAGTCGGCGATGCCATAGCCAACCCAAGTCCGCCTTTGCGAATAGGCACATTGTATGGGAAGTGGTGACTCCGGAGAAGTCAACCACATAGAGCCCATTCTCAATGTACCCAACGAAATACACATTGAGAGACTTGCTCCGCAGGAGAATGACCATTTCCTTTTCGAAGACAACGGTATAGCCCAAACAAGTTAAGGAATGGACGGAGATCAAGTTGAAACCTAGGGACTCTACAAGCAACACATTCACAAGTGTGATGTCCGGTGCCACTACCACCTTGCCGAGCCCTATTACCTTAGACTTAGAATTATCACCATATGTAACGGTCATTTGATCATTGGGCTTCAACTCCGTTACAATATCCTTGCTTCCGGTCATATGACTAGTGCACCCACTATCAATTATCCATTTCGATCCTCCGGAAGCAAGGCCCTACACACAATCAATTCTTTGGTTTAGGTACCCATTTTGCAATGGGTGCCTTTTGGTTAGCAACAAGGGTCTTTGGAACCCAAATAACATATTCAATGTAACCATCAAAAGGACCAATGTATCTAGCATAGACATCCCCATAATAATCAACATATAAAGCATAGTTGGGGTTAGATATGCCCGCAAAGTCATTACGAGTGGGAGTGCCCCTTGTGGCATTTCCACTCGCAATGTCATCCTTATTGGCTTGTGCGGACTTGGTCTTCTTCTTGATCTTCTTCTTCTCCTTAACAACATAGCCTAGACCTTCCTTACCCTTGTGGGGCACTCGCTCATGAAGAGGAGTAGTGAGTGTCCCCTTACCTTTATCAAGAGAGGTCTTGGGCTTGGTTGCCATGGAAGGAACAAACACAACCCTAGCAATATCCCTCACAACATTTGCATTAGCATTCAAAGGAGTAGAGGTGCTAGGTTTCTCAAGAGTAGATATCCGAGATTGGAGTTGATCACGAGACTTGAGAAGACGTTCGTGATCACTTGTCAAGACCTTGTGAGCATTGTCAAGTGACTCGAAGTCTTCGCAAAGTCTAGCATGAGCAACTAAAAGCTCGGACTTTTCATTTTGCACAATTTTACATTTAGCAAAGTAGAGATCACGATCCTTAGTGATCTTAGCAAGTTGCTCCTTAAGGAGAGCATGAGCTTCTTGTTCATCTTCGAGAGAGGATTGGAGAGACAACTTAGCGTGTGCATCCTATCTCTCAATCTCACCTTTTAATTCAAGCTCATCCTCAAGCTCACCTATACGACTCATGATTGAGCCAAAGTGTTTCTTTCCTTCTCCTTGCAAGTTAGTCATGAATTTATCAAAAGCAATGATTTCTTCCTTGACTTCTAAACTCATAGCATCATCAATGTCATGTGATATGGAGTTGGGGGATAATTTTACCTCGGATGTCTTTGTCATAAGACATCTTGCATTCTTGACGATGGGGCTCTCGTTTGGTGAGTAGAAGAGTGACGGAGGTGTGGAAGAAATGGCTAGTGCGGCCAGTTGCGTTGGAGTATCCTCCTTGTCACGATCTTCATCATCGGTGGGATATTGCTCTTGAGTCACCAAGACAATCTTTTGGTTCTTCTTGAAGAAAGGCTTCTTCATGGGCATGGGCCCCTTGCCCTTCGTCTTGGCCACGAGCCTCCCACCATGATCCTCTCTTCTCTCCCATGGACAATCGGCAACAAAGTGGCTCTTGTCATCGCAGTTATAGCAAAGCCTCACTTTGTTGAATGGCTTTCCTCCGTTGGGGGGAAACTTCTTGTCAATCCTTGCTTTGGCCCTTCCGGGGTTCTTCCAAAAGGTTCTTGCCGCAAGACCCATGTGTTGAGTGAGAGTGCTTGAGAGAGCTTCACTAGATAGCTCGACTTGATCATCACACTCCTCTTCATCCTCTTCTTCAACGGTGTCCTTCAAAGCAATTGAGGCATGCTTGTGCATCCCTATGTCTCTAGCTCTTGCATCTTGTGCAATCTTGGAGGCCACCTTGTATGCGGTCATCTCTTGCATAACTTCATTGGATGTCATCTTTGCAAATTCATGTCTCCCTTGGAGTGTCTTCAAATCCGTTTCCTCAAAGGGCAAGAGAGCGGTCACAAACTTCCTCTTGATCCAAGCATCATTAATGTACTCCGCCCCGAGGTTCTTGAAGGAGTTGGCAACCAAAACCAACCTCCGGTACATGTCCTTGTGGCTTTCTCCATCCAACTTGTAGAACCCTTCCACCTCATTGCATAAGGCATCATACCGGTTCTTCTTCATGCTCTCATTCCCGACGAAGATGTCGGAAAGAGCATTCCAAACTTCCTTGGCGGTGGAGAATTGTTGAATGAGCGCCATGTCCTTCTCTCTAACGGCCATTTGGAGTTGATGAAGAGCGGTGGCGTTGAGTTGGCTATCAACCACCTCTCTTCTTGTCAAGTTGGTTGGATCATGGGGCTTGTATCCTTCTTCAATGATGCGCCAAAGCTCAATGGAGGCACTACATAGATGAGACTTCATTAGAAATTCCCATTGAGAGAAATGAGTAGGTTTAAGATTAGGAGGATCACTTCTAAAGTTTACATGAGGGTGAGGGATAGGAGGGTTAGGAGAGTAATTATGGTTGACATTATGAAATTCCTCTCATTTGGGGGTGTTAAAGGAGCTAGGTGATTCATCCTTTTCCGCCTTCCCGGGAACACTTGAGATAACATCTTTGGACCCATCCGAAGATGACTCCTTAGAGTTCCCCGCATGTTCCTTAGGAGGAGGAGAGGGAGAAGTAGCCTCGGGCTCCTTAGACTTCAAGAGTGCCATGAGCATCTCATTCATCTTGAGGAGTTGGGCCTCCAAGGACGATCTCATATCAATAAGATCGGCCATGGTTGCCCCTTTGGCTAACGCCTCTGACGAGGTGCTAACTCGGCAAGTCCCAGGGTTGTGCACCCCGGGTTGATTGATGGGGAGAGAGGAGAGTGCAAGGTGATCACGACGGCTGACAAGCGAGGTTTACCCAGGTTCAGGCTCCCGGAGGATAACACCCTACTCCTGCTTGTCTGGTTATTGATGCGAGTAGCGATTACAATGGCGAGATTGCGATCTCGCTAGGGTTTGTGGTTCTGAGCGTGTCCTCCAGGACGGGAAACCCTCCTGGCTTTATAGGCAGCCAGGTCTCGGGTGGTTGGTACAGATACGGTAGGTTACCAGTCCTAACCGAGTTGGACTAGGATATAAGATACCCCGAGTGGGCCTTCTGCGGGCCTTTCCATCCTTGGCGCGGCCCAGGTAGCCTCATCGTGGGCTACCCGCAAGGTAGTCCCACGTCAGTAGCCCCCGAGTGCTTGATCGAATCTCGGAGTCGGACAAAGGACTCCTTCTTCCTGGACGCGCCATTGGATTGCTTGATCTTGAGCCTAAACCCGAATTTCTTCAGTCGAACCAGCCGCTCCCGATGGGAGTAATCTGTGCAGTCGAATTACTTTGACTTCTTTTTGCGAAGCTTGCTTCTATTCAGCCTGCTTTGGCTTACTTGTTGGATGGATTCGGCTGCTTGAGCTTACTGTGTTGCCACCCGAAAGGTTACTTCGGGTGCTCGGATCACTGGATGATCTTACCTTGTTGATTTCAGCTGTGAAGCTTACCACTCGAATGAATCTTTCGAGTTTCTTCGGTATTGATTTCGGAGCCGTTGGCTTGGTGACGTCATTGATGACGGTTGCGCTGCACGCCTCTGCGCCCGATGGGACATGATGTGGTGGGCCCCGCTGTCAGAGCTGACCACGTCCACAGTTGTCACGTCTCCGAAGTGGGCGCGAAATTTGCGCGGCACGATGACGACGCCTCGGTTCTCGTGCGTAGTGGAGGAAGTTGGCGGCGACGATTGGTTTCTCCGTGCGACACGTGGACGGCTGGATGCTCTCACTCGGGGCCCTTGCCTGATGGACGGTTGAGATGCCGATCCGCGAGGAATAAGTACTGCGCCTCGGCCTTTGGTATGTCATCTTCTCCAAACGATTCTTGCCTTCCCTCTCCTCTTGCGCTCTGCCATTGCCGCCGCCGCCCCAAGCTCAAAGCAATATGTCCACGCACCCTGCGACTTAGGCAATGGGCAAGCCGAAGGGCACTGCTGGCTCCTCCGCCGCCGCCGCTGACGACGCCGGGGTGATGAAGAAGCCCGAGGGCGACTGGCAGAGGTCGTCAATGAAGAGGCCCGACGTGGAGCTGCTCCGCGCGCAAGGCCTGCTGCCACCCGCGGATGAAGTCCAGGTACGAGTCCCTGGCAAAGAAGTGTTTCCCACTCCCCGCGATGGGGAGCGCGTTTGCTTCGCGGACTTCATTCCGCGTGGCTTCGGGTTCCCCATGCACGATTTCATGCGCGGACTCCTGTATGCCGATGGGGTGCAGATCCATGATCTGACCCCCAATGGCGTCTTGAGAATCGCGGGCTTTATCGTGCTATGCGAGTGCTTCCTGGGCGTCGCGCCCCACTGGGCACTGTGGAAGTCGCTCTTCCTCGTTCGCAAGAACGTGGGGAAGAGTGGGCTGACCTTCCCAGTGGGCGGCTTCGGAATCCAGGTGCGCGGTGATATCGCGTACTTCCAGATGAAGAAGTCCGACTCCATCCAAGGGTGGCGCCGGAGATGGTTCTACGTCCAGTCGAACGACGACGGACTGGACGCGTTCGACGGCCAGCGCGGACTGCGGAAGACCGGCGCCTGGGCGCACCCGCTGTCTGCCGTGGAGAAGGAGGCTGTGCGGCCCCTGCTGTCCCTGCTGCATGAGCTGACTCAGTCCCTTGGGCGTGATGCGGGTGGCGTCTTTCTGATGACCACCTTCTTCCGTCTTCGGGTGCAGCCACTCAGCGCCCGGCCTCACCCGATGTGGGCCGCCGAAGGCGTTAGCGCCAAGCCGATGGATGACGAGGAGGTGGAGGCCAACGTCAGGTCCATCACCAACCTCCGAGCCGCGGACGCATGCAACGTCAAGTGCCCGATTTCTCCTTACGGGGCCGCGAAACCCGTTCCTGAGGTGAGTCTGATCTTGCTCTCTTTTTGTACTTCTTCGACTTGAGTCTACTTTGCATTTTGATTCGACTTGCGTCTACTTTGCTTTAGGGTCGGGCTCAGTTCATCAGCTATCCTCCTCTCCCTGAGAACGGACCCGACGATGAATCGAAGTTCGTCGAGGAGGAGGGCGAGGACGAAGAAATCCCTTCCGCACATTCTCCCCGCGATGAGGTGGAGGAGGAAGACGAAGTGGCGGAACCCGCGAAGAAGAAGCGGAAGCTTCCGAGTCGCGGCGAGTCTACCACCGCGTCGTCGCCTGCCAGGGGTGTGGATGTTGCTGAGGAGGAGACCGTGGCGACGTCCCCGGGTGCGCAATCTTCGGGTGGCTGGGAGGAACCTCTCAACGTTCCTCCAGTCAGCTCTGCAGCGCCTCTGTCGTTCGCGCGGATGCCCTCGCCTTCTCTGTCGAGCTTCGACGACGCCAGCACCCCCAGGTTAGTTTCTTTGCAACATGTTCTTCGAGTAGTACTTTGCAGGTTTGCCGTTTAGTTGACTTGTGTTCTTGATTTTGCTGCAGCCACCGCTCTGACAACGTCAGCTCCCCCCTTCGGGACACGGAGCTTACTTCTGGCCCTTCGACTGGGCTGGAGACGCCTGTGGTGGTGGAGAAGGTGCATGTTGAGGCCGGCGGCCTGGCCTCGTCTAGCCGGGCTCCTCCTTCGGCTGCCGAGGACCTTGAGCTCCTGGACCATGTAAGTCTTCTCGTGTTTTCCTTGTATTTCTGATTTCTCATCGGGTGCGCGATCAGCGCTCCCGATGGGAGTAGCCCCCGAAGGTGTGGGTGACTAGTATAGTCGCCCGCAACTTTATTGACACGTTGCTCTTTTTTATTTTCAGCCATACTATCGCCAGCAGCTCGATGCAGCCGCGGCTTATGTTCGCCTGGAGAAGGAGAGGGACCAACTGCGTTCCTCGCTGGACCAGGCTACTGGCCGGGTGGGCGAGCTTGAGAAGGCTCTCCGTGAGTCTCGAGAGCGCGAGCTGGCGCGGGTCGCCCAGGAGAAAACTCAAATCGGTCGTCTCCTTCCACTCGCCGTTGTTCTTGGGGGTGAGTGTCGGCTTGATGGTTACTGAGTCCTCGCTCCTTTTCTTTGTCCTGACTTTGAATTTTGGCGCAGAGACTTGTGGTGGAGCTCCTCCCGAAGACGCGTCGAGTGATACGGTCGACTTGGCGACCGCGGTTGGCTTCTTCGACCGGGTTTGCGCCTACGCCTCGGATGCCCTGAAGAAGTCTTCCGCCGCGTTGGAGAAGTCGACCGGAGCTCTGGCCGTGGTGCATCAGAGCATTTTCCCGGGCAACCAGCCGCCAGCGACCGTGGACGCTCTGGCTGCACCGTTTGGGGACGCGACCACCATCGCCGACTTCACGCGGTCGCAGACGGTACGCGGCTCCGAGCTCACCTTCCAGCTCCTATTAGGCCACCAAGTTCCAGGTGACTTCGAGAAGGTCGTCAGCGGTTTTCCTCGCAAACCTGATGGCCGGACCGCGTCGCTGAGTGGCGTGAAGGAGCGTGCCTCGCAGCTGGCTGCGCAGCTTGTGGCACTCTTCGAGAGGGCCCTTGCTAAGGCGACTGAGGCGGCTGCTCGGAAGGGCCGTTCCCGGTCGCAGTCCGCGGCCCTAGAGTAGGCGTAGTTGTAGGGATGCGGCAGTCGCTGTGACCTGTATTTTGAACTTCATGTTTGTAATGAATATTGCCCTGTCGGGTCTTTTGCTCTTCGGTATTGGTTTTGCTGACTTTTCTGCCTTCTGAGTTGAACTGTGCTTGGCAGTCGCATTTCTGTATT
Organism: Poa annua; assembly: GCA_026929855.1. Classification (NCBI taxonomy): domain Eukaryota; kingdom Viridiplantae; phylum Streptophyta; class Magnoliopsida; order Poales; family Poaceae; genus Poa; species Poa annua. The sequence goes on along the minus strand of CM049432.1, from coordinate 71,302,352 downwards.
GACTCTGCGTAATCCTGACAGAGTGCCATGCGCGATGATGCTCCACCTTCTCCCTTGGCCGAGCCGAGTAGCGTGGCTTCCTCTTCGGGTGCTCGCCGTCGTCGGGCGGCGCCGGCTCCTCCGCGCAGCGCAAATGATCAGCGGGTAATCACCTATTTGAGGAACAAGGTGGTGGAGCTTGAGGCGACCCTGAAGAATACGGAGCGGCTGTTGCAGCGCTCCCAGTCGCATCCCACGGCGGAGTTCTCACGTCGTGAAGATTTTTTACTTGGGGAGATGGACCTGATCAGTCGGCAGTTGCAGGGTATGTATCATGTTGGCGGCTGCCTTCACCCTTGTTTGCCCTTCTCGTTCTGAATTGCAGTTCGTGTGTGCATATGTTAATCCCGATTGGGAGGCCGAGCGGACTCGCGTTGAAGAGCGAGTCACTCGAGAGGCGTCCGGCGACTCCTATGAAGCTCGCCAGTTCTGGGTGAACAAGTCGAGGGGGCGCGTCCTTGCCACCATGCTCGATCGTACGTGGCGCGCTGCCTTTCTTCTGGAGAGCTGCCGGAAGACACTTTGGCACGTCAACCGCGTGTACTTCCCACATAATGCGCAGCCGAACGGGTTGCCTGCCTTGCTGGAGAGGTTCCGCGATGGCGAAGGGCTGAAGGAAGTTGTCGACGCCCAGCTTGTGGCTGGTGCAAACGCGGCGCTGGCGTACGTTCGGATGCACCGGCCACATCTTCCGCTTGAGCGGGTGCTTGAAGGCCTGCCAGGTGACGACGACTTCGACGAGACCTTGCCGGCTGCGCGCCGGATTATCCGGCAAGTCCAGGACTTGAGCGAGCGGCTTGTAGGTCCTCTCGATGCGCCAAAGGCTGAACCTGCAGTTTAGAGTAGCTGTCGTCTGATGCACAGGGTTAGCCATAGAGGGCAAGTATGCTTGTGTAAATATAATGTAACAGATTACAGTACTTTTTCGAGTAATGAGAATTGATCTGTTTATTCGAAAGTGAGGGTGCCTGATTCGATTTGCGACCTGTGTGGCGCATCTGCCGAGTGTGCTAAGCAGCGGCCTAGGTTTTTCAAGTGTTACCTGTATGCCGCGGCCTCTGATTTTATTAGGTGGCGACTTAGGATTTGTAACTTGACCTGTACGGCGCAGCCCCCGAGTCGTTCAAGAGGTGGCCTAGGGTTTTGAATAATTCCTGTCTGGCGCAGTCCCCGAGTAGGTCGAGTGACGGCCTAGGATTACAAGTGTTACCTGTTTGGCGCAGCCCCCGAGTATGTCGGGTGGTGACCTAGGATTTGGAACTTGACCTGTGCAGCGCAGCCCCCGAGTAGGTTCGAGTGGCGGCCGAGGATTTTTCTGAGTCCTGTTTGGCGTAGCCCCCGAGTAAGTCGAGTGGTAGCCTAGGATTGCAAGTGTGACCTGTGTGGCGCAGCCCCCGTGTGTGGTGGGCGGCGCCCTAGGATTTTGGACTTGACCTGTATGGCGCAGCCCCCGAGTCTGTCGAGTGGTGGCCTAGGATTTTTCTGAAGCCTGTTTGGCGTAGCCCCCGAGTAAGTCGAGTGGTAGCCTAGGGTTGCAAGTGTGACCTGTGTGGCGCAGCCCCGTGGGTTGCGGGTGGCGCCTTAGGATTTTGGACTTGACCTGTATGGCGCAGCCCCCGAGTCGGTCGAGTGGCGGCCTAGGATTTTTGATTCTGTGCTTGTGTGGCGCAGCCCCCGAGCAAGTTGGGTGGCGGCCTAAGCTTTTATTTCAACCTGTATGGTGCAGCCCCCGAGTAGTTCGGGTGGCGACCTAGGATTTCTTGCGTGCTTGTATGGCGCAGCCCCCGAGTGGTTCGGGTAGCGGCCTAAGCTATTATTTCAACCTGTGTGGCCAGCCCCCGAGTGGATCGAGTGGCGGCCTATGATTTTTGAGCTTCTTGAGTGACGGGAAAGAGGAGACAGATTTTCTTCAAATCACTTTATTGATTCATGCGAACAGGCCGCCTCATTAAAAACCCTCCAGTCCCCTCAGGTACCCTGGTAAGGAAAAGAGTGCGTCTGAAACCTGCCGCGTTGACTTTCTTGTACAATGCCTGCTTTGAACTAGGCGTAGAACCGGCGGAGTTGTGCTACGTTCCACGGGTTGCTGCAGTCCGCTCCTGTCTTCGAGTCCTTTAGGCGGTATGCTCCATTGCCTATTGCTTCTGTTATGATGTACGGGCCCTCCCATGGGGAAGCGAGCTTGTGCACCTTCTTTTGCTTGAGTCGAAGAACCAGGTCGCCTGCCACGAACGCTCTTGGTCGCAGCCTCCGAGTATGATAATTACGCAGGTCCTGCTGATACACGGCTGATCGTGCTAGGGCGATGTCGCGTGCTTCGTCCAGGGCGTCTCTGCTGTCTTCGAGTGCTTCCTCTGCTTCTGACTCGTCGTAGGCAACTACTCTTGGTGCGTCGAACTTGATGTCGCAGGGGAGGACCGCTTCTGCACCATACACCATGAAGAATGGCGTGTACTGGGTAGATCTATTCGGCGTTGTTCGCAGACTCCAGAGGACTGATGGCAGTTCTTCCACCATGCGCCCGCTGCGCGTTTTAGGGGTACGCGCAGTCGCTTCTTGATGCCGTTGCAGACTAAGCCATTGGCCTTCTCTACTTGTCCGTTGGACTGCGGGTGCGAGACCGACGCGTAGTTGAGCTTGATCCTCTGCTCTGAGCAGAAGTCTTTGAATTCCTCGGCTGTGAAGTTCGAGCCGTTGTCGGTGATGATCCCGTTAGGTACTCCGAACCTGAAGATGATTGACCTGATGAAGTTGACCGCTGTGGACGCAGTCGAACTTGTGATGGGCACGGCTTCGATCCACTTTGTGAATTTATCGACCGCGACCAGGAGGTGGGTGTGACCTCCGGGTGATGATTTCTTCAACGGGCCCACCATGTCCAGGCCCCATTGGGCAAAGGGCCAGGCTAGTGGTATTGTTTTGAGCTCCGATGCTGGGGCGTGCGGCTTGTTAGCAAATTCCTGGCACCCTGTGCACTTCTTCACCAGCTCCTCGGCGTCCTGCATGGCTGTGAGCCAATAGAATCCGGCTCGTAGCGCCTTGGCCACCAGTGCCCGGCTGCTTGCGTGATGTCCGCATGTACCCGCGTGAATGTCGAGTAGGATGGCTTGGCCGTCGACTGGATGTATGCACCTTTGCAGGATTCCTGATATGCTTCTTTTGTAGAGTTCCCCGTTGATGACGGTGAAACTTTTGGAGCGTCTGATGATGCGCTTTGCTTCGACTGGGTCAGTGGCAGCTTCTGATGCAGTATGAATGCCAGGTATGGTCCTGTCCATGTGGCTTCGACTAGCATGACTTCCATGGGGACCTTGTCCTGGCTTGGCGGGTTGACATCGCCTTTTGTGGTTGCAGTGCTTGCTGTACTCTGAGTCTTGATGGATCTTTGTGTGATGCACTCGAGGAAGACGCCGGGTGGGACTGGCACCCTGTCCGAGCCCATGTTAGCTAGGGCGTCGGCTTCCTCGTTGCTTTCACGGCCGACGTGGCGTAGCTCGCAGCCGTCGAAGTTTCCTTCCATCTGATTGTAGAGGTCTCTGTAGGCGATCATGTTGTCAGCGATGGCGTCGCAGAACTTCATGGTTTGCTGTACCACCAGGTAGGAGTCGCCGTAGATCATGAGGTGCGTGGCGCCGCAGTTCTTGGCCATCCGCATGCCGTGGATCAGGGCCTCGTATTCGGCTTCGTTGTTGGACGGCTTCGGGAAGTCCATCTGCAAGACATACTTGAGCTTGTCGCCTTTGGGGGAAATGAGCACGACTCCTGCCCCGGCTGACTTGAATTTCTTGGAGCCATCAAAGTACATTGTCCATGCGTTGGACAAGTCGGGGATGTTCGGTATCTGGGCTTCTATCCACTCAGTGGTGAATTCTGGGAGGACTTGGGCCTTGATGGACTTCGGGTGAGCATACTTCAGCCCCCATGGTCCTAGTTCGACAACCCACTTGGCGACTCGTCCTGTCGCGCGCTGATTTGTGAGGATGTCTGCTAGTCCGGAGGAGCTTACCACCGTGATCGGGTGCTCGGAGAAGTAGTGGACGACCTTTCTAGAGGTCATGAAGACTCCGTATGCCAGCTTCTGGTAATGCGGGTAATTCTGCTTGGACAGGGTGAGCACCTCGCTAAGGTAGTAGACGGGCCTCTGCACCGGGTGGCTGTGCCCTTCCTCTTCGCGTTCGACTACGAGCACCGTGCTCACCACCCTGTTTGTTGCTGAGACGTACATGTAGAGCGGCTCGTTTTCCAGTGGTGCCACGAGGACCGGAGAGGTTGTCAGTGTCTTCTTGAGATGGTCGAATGCGTCCTGCGCCTCTTGCGTCCACTCGAACTTGTCTGACTTCTTCATCAGTTGGTAGAAGGGTAAGGCCTTTTCTCCCAACTTACTAACGAACCGGCTAAGAGCTGCGACTCGGCCGGCTAATCGTTGCACCTCCCTGAGCTTCGTTGGTGCTGGCATTGTGAGTATGTTCTGCACCTTCTCGGGATTTGCTTCGATTCCTCTTGCGGATACAAGGTACCCTAGTAGCTCTCCGGCTGGCACGCCGAACACGCACTTCTCTGGATTGAGTTTGATCTGGTACACGTCCAGTGCGGCGAAGACCTTGCGTAGATCGTCGACTAGGGTATCCTCCTTCCGGGTAGTGACGACAATATCGTCCACGTAGACTTGGACGATCTGCCCGATTAGCCCCTTGAGGCATGCTTGCATTGTCCGCTGGTACGTGGCACCTGCGTTCTTTAACCCGAACGGCATCGTCTGGTAGCAAAAAACGCCGTCGGGCGTGATGAAAGCTGTCTTCTCTTCGTCCTCGACCTTCAGCCTGATCTGCTGGTAACCTGAGTAGGCATCTAGAAAAGATAGGCGTTCGCAACCTGCAGTCGAGTCGATGATCTGGTCTATCCGCGGGAGCGGGAAGTGGTCTTTGGGGCAGCATTTATTGATTGCGGTGAAGTCCACGCACATGCGTAGTTTCTTCGTCTTCTTTTTCTCAACTAGAACCAGGTTAGCGACCCAGTCCGAGTCCTTGATCTCTCGGATGAACTTGGCGTGCAATAATCTGTCGACTTCCATGGTGATAGCGTCTCGTTTAGGCCCCGAAAAGCGTCGCATGGATTGCTTGACAGGCCTTGCGTCCTTGTGTACTTTCAGAGAGTGCTCGGCGAGTTCCCTGGGTATCCCCGGCATGTCAGAAGGTTGCCATGCGAAGATTTTCCAGTTCTCACGTAGGAACTCGACGAGCGCGCTTTCCTATGCGGGTGTCAGGCTTGATGAGACCTTGACTGTCTTTCCGCTGTCAGTCGGATGGACTTGGTGGGTGACGGTGTCGTCATTCGTGTTGAATGCTGCGTCTTTGGCAGGCTTCTTGCGAGCCGGGAAGACGGTCTTGTCGTTGTCGGCTGATATGGCTTTGAACCGCTCTTCGACGCCGAAGGACTCGGAGATCTTGGCAAACTCGCGGTCACAGCTGTTGGAGAGCCCAAAGTCTCCGCGGACGGTGATTACTCCTTTTGGCCCGGGTAGCTTTATCATCAGGTAGGCGTAGTGGGGTACTGCCATGAACCTGGCAAAGCTTGGGCGTCCTAGGATGGAATGGTATTGTGACTTCCAGTCGACGACCTCAAAGTCTATCGACTCCTTTCTGAAGTGTTCGGGTGTACCGAGGATGACGTCGAGTGTGATTGTTCCCATGGGCGTGATTGCTTGCCCTGGTACTATGCCGTGGAAGGTGGTCTCCGATTCCGGCAATTTCTCTGTCGACCTGTTCATTCGCCTGAGGGTGTCGGCGAATATGATGTTGATGCCGCTGCCCCCGTCCAGGAACACCTTCTTCAGGCTGTAGTCGCCGATCAAAGCCTCAATCACGAGTGCGGCGTGCCCTGGTCGGACTACCTCCGCTGGGTGATCTGCCCTGGAAAATGTGATTGGTGTCTCCGACCCGCGCAGGTAGTCTGGTACCGCGCGCGGGCTGTTGATGGCTTGAAGTACTTGGCGTGTGATGATTTTCTGCCTCCTGTTCGACGGGGGTCCCTTCTGGATCATGTTCAACTGTCCCCGTGCGGCTGGGTACGCGTCGGCTGCTGCCGACGGACCTTGTTGCTGCTGCTGCGGCTGGGGGAACGCTCCTGCCGCCTGCACTTGATTGTTGTTTGCGGGTGCTGCCTGGATGGCTAGCTGCGGTGCCGCTTGAATGGCCTGCACCGGGGCGATGATTTGTTGCATGGCATGGTAGATCTTCCTTGCTTTGCGGCAATCTTTCAACAGGTGGTTTGAACCCCACTTTCTTGTTCCCGGGTTGCGGAACGAGTGATGCTTACATGGTTGCATCAGTTCCTCTGCCGGGGTTAACGGGCGCTTCCACTCGCGCTTCTGACTTCCATCGCTGTGGTCGATGCTGCTGCTGCCACGGTTGTACTGACTCGAGCTGGGCTGTCGACTTTGCTCGTGCTGTCTGCTGCCCTCACGCTTGACCTCGCGGGGGGTTTCATAACCCGCCGCTACTAACTCGATTGAGTCGTGCGTGTAACGTGCCTTCCTCTTCTGACGTGACTCGCGCCAGTTGCTTGTTTCGCCTTCCTTTTTGGGAGAAGTTTCGCGGACGTAGTCCTCTCCTTCAGCCCATTGGTTGGCTGTCTTCATTAACTCTATTGTGGTCTTCGGCTGGAGCCTACCCAATTCCTCCCGGAGGTCGCGGCGAGCAACGCCATGCATGAAGGCATCCATCACCATGTCCTCTGATACGGGTTCCATGGTATTGCGGAGGAGTGTCCACCTCTGGATGTAAGATCGGAGCGACTCGTCCTTCCCCTGCTTGCAGGCCTGCAACTCGATATAGGTCGTTGGTCTGGCGAATGTTCCCGAGAAACTTTTGATGAAGTTGTCCTGGAACTCTTCCCACGTTCGAAAAGAATCTTTGGGTTGGCTTGTGAGCCACCCGCGTGCAGAGTCTGTCAGCATGAGCTGGATGTACTGCATTGCCGTGGTCGATGTTCCGCCTTGGCAGGTGCAAGCAATAAGGTAGTCCTCGAGCCACAGCTTCGGGTCTTGCTTCCCGTCGTACTTTGGTGTGCCGGCCGTCAACTTGAAGCCTTTAGGCATACGGGTGTCGCGGATGTTGAAACCGAAGCATGCCGCACCACATGGTTTGAAGTCGCGGTTGGTATGGTCGTCCGCCTGTGCTGCGTTAGCCGAACGCTCCTTGCGGTTGCGGTCCACCGTCTTCTGTGTTAGGACGTCTCGAAGGTCCTTGACTGGCTGTCGCTGCGCCGCCGGGATGTCCGACGTCGTTGGTTCGTGAGCTTGATTACCTGGCCCCTTGGCCGCTAGAGCTTCTTCGATTGCCCTTATGGAGGCAATTTGTTGCTTGTGGAGGAGGGAGCGCGCGTCACCCTCCGGTGGCTGCGTGAGCCGGAGGTATGTCTCGACTGATATCAGGGCGGCATTCGCCGTCTTCGGGACGGGTATCCCATTCTCGTCTTCGGTGACGAAGGACGAGTCGAGGTTGCGGGTGAGCCTTGTTCGATCAGCTTCTCCCATGTGGGGACACGGGCTCTGGTTCGCTGTGCTCCCTGATTCACCTCTGTGGAGGATGTGAAGGAGAGAGCAGCTCGCCTGGCACTCGACGCATCCGCGTCCCTTTTGCGCCTGAGAAGTTCGGCCTTTTCGGCGCGAATTCGTTCGCCTTCCTTGCGTAGCAAGTACTGGACCGCCAGGTGATCGTCTCGATGTGCGTTGGGTGGCGGGAACGTGCCCTCGTCCACATGCTTCATTGCTTGGATCGCCATATCACGCGTGATGACAAGTTTCGTCTGGTCCGGCATGTCCACCTCCAGTGGGTATGCGGGTTCGTCTTCGTCGTCGTGCGGCGCTGTGCTGGCCATGAAGACCAGCCTGGGGTAGGCATGGATTGGAGAGTTGGTGCTGCCGCTGCTACTTATGTCACCCGCTTCTTGCTCGGGGTCGAAAATTGCCGCAACGTGGCGCGCGGCGCACCCGCTGTCGCGTCTCTTCGCGATTGTCCATGTGCCCGCACTCGACGGGGCGAGTGCGAGTGGCTTGGGGTAAACCTGGGACTTCCAGGAAGATGAGGGCGCGCGCGACGTTGATGTCGGACGCGGGCCCCCGGTCGCGCGTGCGGGCGCGACGGTGGAGGTGGGTCTTGACTTGATTGACCGCGCGATCGAGGTTGGGGTAGTAGACTCGATTCGCGTGGTCGTTGCCGAGATTGTCGACGTAGATGTCCTCTTCGCGGGTACGGCTGGCGCAAACCTTGCGGGTGCGGCAGATGCGGTCTTCGCGGGTCCGGCGGTCGCGATCTCCGCGGGTGCGGCAGATGCGATATTCGCGGGTCCAGCGGGCGCGATCTCCGCGGGTGCGGCAGATGCGATCTTCGCGGGTCCAGCGGGCGCGATCTCCGCGGGTGCGGCAGATGCGATCTTCGCGGGTCCAGCGGGCGCGATCTCCGCGGGTGCGGCAGATGCGATCTTCGCGGGTCCAGCGGGCGCGGTGGTCGGCGATTTTGATGGCGCCGCCGCGCGTAACGCAGTAGTCGTAGACCTGAGCATGCCACGACTATCGATGCAACAGAATATGGAGCCGAAGGTGATGTGTATACCTTTGTCTAGATCGGCGTACACCGATTGATGAGCTGGCGAGTGGATTACGTACTCGAAGGAGCCGAATCGGATCGACTCCCTGATGGCGGGTGCGCCGATCTTCATTGCGGATGGAGCCGGCGTGACCATGATCCTAGCACTTGTTTGAACTTCCCACAGACGGCGCCAATTGACGAGGTGCTAACTCGGCAAGTCCCAGGGTTGTGCACCCCGGGTTGATTGATGGGGAGAGAGGAGAGTGCAAGGTGATCACGACGGCTGACAGGCGAGGTTTACCCAGGTTCAGGCTCCCGGAGGATAACACCCTACTCCTGCTTGTCTGGTTATTGATGCGAGTAGCGATTACAATGGCGAGATTGCGATCTCGCTAGGGTTTGTGGTTCTGAGCGTGTCCTCCAGGACGGGCAACCCTCCTGGCTTTATAGGCAGCCAGGTCTCGGGTGGTTGGTACAGATACGGTAGGTTACCAGTCCTAACCGAGTTGGACTAGGATATAAGATACCCCGAGTGGGCCTTCTGCGGGCCTTTCCATCCTTGGCGCGGCCCAGGTAGCCTCATCGTGGGCTACCCGCAAGGTAGTCCCACGTCAGCCTCCTTCTCCGCCTCCAATTTTTCACGGGCGGCCCTCTCGGCATCGGATTCCGTCATCGTTGCACTTAGGCGGTTAAGCCCTTAAAAGTGAACCTTGCTCTGATACCAATTGAACGGGAATCCGGCACCTAGAGGGGGGGGGGGGTGAATAGGTGCTATTACAAATTTTAGGTCTTTTCAAATTTAGGCTCAACACAAAGGTAAATTCTCTAAATATGCAACTACGGTGAATTTACCTAAATGATAATCTAAGCAATAACAAGATAAACAAGCTAACAAGACTAGCAAGTAAGGGAGCAAAGATAAAGGGAACCGAGTGAAGCACGCGGAGACGAAGATGTAATCCCGAGTTCCACCCAAGGGTGTACGTCTCGTTTGGAGAGGTGTGCGCTACCACGACAGGTTAGCCGCAACGCCACAAAGGCTCACCTTCTTCTCCGATGAACTCAACCACAAAGCACAAAGGTTTCGAGTCCACCTTCCACTATTGATCCCCTTTTAGGGCGGAGATCGAATCCCTTACAAACGCTTGAGGCACACACCCACAACTGAATTGGGGGCTCCCAAGAAGACCACAAAAGGTCAAGGACCACAAAAGGTCAATGTAACACCAAGAGTACAACAATGGTGAATTAGGTTTTCCCACTCAAACTAAAGTGTCGATCATCCCATGCTACCACAGGATTTTTCAACAACATGGCATATTGATACAAATCTATGTTAGAGCCGCCATTTCTTTACGGTTACATTAGTGTGGATTGTTCTTCTGATTCTGATAGGCCTGGCACCCTAGCTTCGATAGATTTTTTTGATTTTGCAAGCTATGGCACAGGAATGTGATATGGGTCGTATCCCGCACCTCCCTTGATTCCGTGTGAAATCCATCCTAAAAAGCACGAGTTGGATCGGCGTAAAGAACAAGACGAACGTGGTATTGTCTCTATTAGGACGGTTATGAGGCCGGAAACCCTAGCCACGAAATCCCCAAGTGAATGAGGGAGAAATGCAAATCCCTTCGGTGAAGACATAGATCCGGGCCACCTCCTCCAATCCTCCAAAGATCAATGAATTTGGGTGGGGGGATTGGCAGATCTTGATGATTTGAGCTTTCAAGAATAGTAGGAGAGAGAAAATCTGAGAGCTCGCTGTTCTTGAGTGAGTGAGGGGGTATTTATACTCCCCCTCAAAATCTGGCCGTTGGTTGTCTCGGGCACCCGGAAATTCCGATTTAAGTACCACCGGAAATTCCGGTCACCCGGAATATCCGGGTCTTTGAAAAAATCCGAGCTGAATTTCCGGTTGAGATCAGAACCAATTCTGAACTTGACTTAGCCGATTTTCTGAGGGTGACTCGGAATATCCGAGTCCTTGAAATTTCCGAGCTGAATTTCCGGTTGAGATCAGAACCTCTTCTGAACTTGACTTAGCCGATTTTCTGAGGGTGACTCAGAATATCCGAGTCCTTGAAATTTCCGAGCTGAATTTCCGATTGGAGTCAGTACCACTTTCTGAACTTGACTTAGCCAATTTTCTGAGGTTGACTCGGAATATCCGAGTTGGGAAACCGGAATATCCGAGTTGGGGAACCGGAATATCCGAGTCTGGGAAGAATTCCTGAAACTCTTTTTCTCTACAATTTGGCTTTAGGATTTGTGATATGAGTTTCACCCAAACTGAAATACTTAGCAATAGGATTAGTATATCATTGGTATTGTTAACTAACACACAAAACACTAGGGATTAAGAAATGTTCTTTCAGCCGGCCTACCGGCGGCTTGGATCGAAGCTCTCGATCGGTGCGGCCGACGGAACGAAGCCCTCCATCGGCGCAGCCGACACAGTAGAGCTCAGATTCAGGCCCTCCACCGGTGCTGCCTCCGTCCTCGCGGCAGTTCGCGGGGGAGGTCGTGGGCATGCCTCTCCCTCTCTTCTCGCAGGACGATTACGCAGCCATGTGAGCTGTGCATGTCGCTTTTCAATTTCGGAGTCACAAAAAGTTTAATAGTACACGGTATGGCCTCGTCAGGAGTCAGGACCATACGTTTTGCACTGGGTAGGCCATGCTTTACTACTGTACTGCCGGTAAAGAAATGGGTGCAAGGTACAATGACGACACGACTGATTAATTCGGCACCCCTCCACATGGGGAGCTAAAATGTTACCTGGCACATATCGCGAGGAAACAACGGAGGGACAGGATAACCACCATACCCATGCGTGTCTGTACAAAATCCACGCTCTATTTTTATTTTAGTTTTACCAATATAAAACCTTGTTCTTGAAAACCACACGATGAAGTTGGGGACACAAGATAAAAACTTTATTTTGTAAGTTGCTAGAAGATGAGAAAGCAAGTTTATGCAGTTCTGGAACGGACAGAGGTGTGCCGCGATAGATTGAGGACAACGTTTTGTTTTCATTGAAGCAAATCGTATTGTTTCATTTCGACCATGGTCGAAATATGTATGCTGATCCTATGGTGTGCGTGTCCGTTCGATCAACGGTTCGGGAGGTGATCTAGCGCGCCCTTTCCTGCGGCGACCTATGCCTAGCCCGTCCCATTTTTTTAGCTTCTCCTCCTCATCAACTTCCCTAAATTGGCCATTAGCCAACATCGATAAAGGAGGTCCCCGTTAAAAAAAGATAAGGAGGTATGAGCATCTCCAAGAACGGAACAAACATGTACAAGTACAACTCGATTATTCAAAACAAAACAAAAACTTTGCTGTCCGATTCTAACAGTGCACGCCCGCCCGCCCGCCCGCCGAGTCCGACTTGATCCCCGTGTGTCGTCCGCCCATATATACACGGATCAACCCCTTATCGTCGTAACTCGTAACCAGAAACCATAATCGTCGATCGTCATCGCAACTTTGGAACACCCACACACAAAGCCCTAGCGAACTCGTGTCCAGTCGAGCTAGCAACAGCTGCAATCGATGGCGCAGGAGGAACAGCAGGTGCTGCTGCGGAGCGCGGACCTGGTCACGTTCGCCGTGCCGGCGTCGCTCGCGCGGCGGGCGGGGCGCGTCGCGGCGGCGGTGGGCGCCGGGGAGCGCGTGGTGGACCTGCCGCGGGGTGTCTCCGGCAAGGGCCTCGCCACGGCGGTCGCGTACTACCAGGCCCGCGCCGACGCCGAGGCGCGCGGTGGTAAGGACATGGAGGAGTTCGACGCCGAGTTCATCGGCGGGCTGAAGCACGACGCCGTCATCGACCTCATCCACGCCGCGCACCACCTCGGCGACGAGGGCCTCTTCAACCTCTTCATGGGTTTGGCCGCTTGAAGGCTATTTTAGTGCTAGCTAGAAGGAGCTAGCTAGTAGTAAAGCTTTTGTTAACTTGTTTTTGATGATCGGCACAAGTTTATTTTTCCATTGTATCGATGCATGTTCTCTTTTTTTTTAAATAAAGTGTTATCGTTATATTATCGTGAATCTTGATTAATCATGTATGTATTCCCGTATGACTCGTAGTTTCGGACGAAAACATGCATACTGCCTCATAAACATCACGTAAATAGGCTCGAAAACAAACATGAATACTCTTGCTGGAACTGATATGTATTTAACTCTAGCCCAGAGGAACTTCATGAAACAAGTAAAATATGAGCATTGCAGAGGTCAACCGAACCATCCCTTCCTTGCCAGTTTTACTGACGAAAAAGATAACAAGACAATTTAACAAGGCTGCGTTACATGCCTCGTCACAACGACATGATGGGACTACCTTTAATTAGCACACAGCAAAGTTAATCTGCCTTCAGTGATCGCTCAAGTTTCAGTTATTCATCAACTTCCAGTCTATTTCTGGCTACTTTAAAAACAGAAAAAAAGTCTATTTCTGGCCAGATAATGGCTTGGAAACCGGACCTGCGATGTAGCAGCAATCCAACATCATATATGATATGCTAGTAACTAGTAGCATCTCATTTGAGAAGCAATGATAACATATCCTAAACAGAATCAATATGATATGCTAGTATATCTAGTAGCTCATCTTTTGAGAAGCAACGAAAACGCATCCTCGAGAATCAATATGTCAACAAAACAATCATGTCGCATTTGTAAATGTCCATGCGAAACTGTGACCATTATACTGATCCATATGCTACACGAAAATAGCAGGCAGAGATACATGTCTTCAGAATAAATTTCATAATAAAGAAAATGCTTCATGACTTCTTAACAAAACAATAAAAAAACAAACGGTCATATACTGAAGGGGTGGCTAATGTTAAAGTTTCATTAACCAGAGGCCGTCCAAAGTTTCATCATTAGACTGTCATACAGGACACACTGCGGAAATAGAAAGTTCGGCCAAGACTGGCCGGATGATGCACAGTACACAAAAAAATGCCTTCACCACCATATTGATACTGCAAACCACTTCATAAATAGGCAAAACCAAAACCTATTTTCTTCCTAAGGGCTTCTGAACCGTACTTGGAGTAGTGAACTAACTTTTTAAAATCCAAAATGAAAAAAGAAAAAGAAAACATGTTGATTATAGAAAAATTTGGAGGAACCTAGAATTAGGGTCTTATGGACAAGGACACTATTGCTGATTTACTAACCTCTATAAGAAACGCGGACATGAATAAAAAAGGGTAACACCTGCTGAAATATTGGTCCTTTTAGCTCATTATCAATTCCTGAAAATCCCTAAGCCCCATATTGTCATGGCATGTGGTGGGAGTTTAGTCCCATACTGCTAGTTGGATGAGATGTGCACCAGCTTATATACTGAGCCACTCTACTACTAGTATGAGTTGGTATGAGGTATGAGGAGAATGACTGTGTACCACACGCGCGCTCCTCCTCCGCCGCCCGCCTCGCCATGCCTCGCCACTTCACGACGCGCCGCGGGTTGCGAGTTATTTTTGTCACGCAGGAATAAAATCTTAAGAGCAGTCTTAACGATTATTCATTACGTGCGTTTCGCCTGAACCCTTTGTCTCCCGCGTCTGTGCATAAAAGGAGAGGTCGCTCATCTCCGAAGATACATCAGCCAGAACAACTCATCTGCCCACAACCGCCACCGTCGTCCCTCCTAACCTGTCGCTGCCATCGTTGATCCCATCCCGTCCGCCGCGTACACGGTCGACGGGAGAGCAGGCCTCCGAAACCCCGCCTCTCCGTTTCCTGTACGGGAGAGGGGCGATTAGGTTTTTGGGGAGCGTCTCTTACGTGACTGCTCGCCAATGTTCATCCTCTACGTCGGCTACTTCCTCTACTTCAACTACGTCCTCGTCGCCTTCGTCATCACCATGAGCACTGACGCCGAGATCGAGAAGGCTGCCGCGGACAAGAGGGCTGCCGACGACGCCGCTGCTTCCGCTTCGGCCAATTGCCCAACTATCGGGTATGATATGTTCATATCCCTCCTGATTATTTACTTGTTTGTTGTACTAGTGATTTGCGTAGATGTATCTACTATATGCCTAGTACACGATTACATTAAGTTTCAGCATGTCATTAGCACTATCTACGTCATGACTTTAGTTTATACTTGGATTAATATAATTGGAAAATTGCTTACATACTCAACAATCCAAAAACCTAATTTTGTGTAGGCAATTTTCGGTGAATGGTTTTGCTGCTGCACTGAAACCAGTCTCGTTTACGGGGACATATTTTAAGCTTTGGCAAACCAAAACCATCTTATGGCTCACTGCGATGAACGTGTTCTGTGTCGCCGGTGTCACTCCCACTGAAACGATTACTTCTGAACAGGAGAAGGCGTTTAGGGATGCCACCGTCGTCTTTATTGGAGCTGTTCTGAGCGTGATCGGAGATAAGTTGGTTGACGCATATTTACATGTACGGGTTGCCAAAGACTTGTGGGAGGCGCTCGAATCTAAATTCGGCGCAACTGATGCTGGAAGCGAGATGTACACTATAGAGCAGTTCCATGACTACAAGATGGTTGATAACCGTTCTGTGTTGGAACAAGCTCATGAGATACAGTGCATCGCTAAGGAGCTTGAGCTTCTGAAGTATGTGTTACCGGGCAAGTTTGTCGCGGGATGCATAATCGCTAAACTGCCCAACTCCTGGTGGAACTTTGCTACCACTCTGAAACATCAGAGGCGTGAATTCTCTGTTGAGGATGTCATTGAAAGGGGTTACGGTGCAGAAAACAATAATTTTTCTAGCGAACGAAACCCTAACTAGCCAGGATCTATCTATCTAGTACATGCGATAACGGTGGCGGAACGGGTTACATTACCTCCATGTAGACCGATAGCGGGGATTACGCTCCCGCACAAGCGTTGACGATGAAGTCGTACGTAGCCAACCTCGAGGTCGCGAAGAACTTGCCGCGATGTCGAAGTCGATGACGCCGGGGTGTCGATGATGATCTGCGTCGACGGGCGTCGGGCGGAAGAAGGCAGAGCGCCAGCACCGGGGCTGGTGCGCCGGCCGCAGAGGGGGAGGTGGCGCGGCGGCTGCAGGGGGCGAGACGACGTCGCCCAAGCTCCTCAATAGAGTAGCCTCCAAGCACTCGCAAACATACGGAGCTTAGCGACAACTCCCGGTCATTCAGATCCAGCTGAAATCGCAGGAGTAGATCTTATCTGGAATCCCGCAGAGCAACGGCGCTCTGCGGTATGGCTTATGTGGAGAGAGACCCCTTTCCTCTGCTCGGCGCGGCTCCGACTTGGGAACCACGAGATCGAGAGAGAAATCGGGAATTAATTGGATTTTCCTATATGAATTAAATCAATTAATATGCCTTGGTATATAAAGGGGGAAGGGGGTGTGCAAACCCCTTGGCTCCCCCGTGTGGGACTAAACAAAGGACAAGGGAGGGGGGTTCGGCCCCCACATGGGCTGGCCGAACCAGCCAATGGGGCCCACCCCCCTTGGTGGTGCGGTTCCCCCTCTTGGGCCCTCTTAGGGCCCATGTAGGTGGGAGCCCCCTTTTTCCTTTATTTAATTAATATAAATTAATATAAAAATCCCATTAATTCATAATTAATATATTTATATATAATTCAATATCCCGTGACTCCGAAAACTCTTTCGGACCACCCGAACAACTTTCGGACATTCCTGGAACCATTCCAGACCTCTCCGGAACTCCTTCCGGACCACCGGAATTCTTTCCGGATCATTTCTCTCTCTCCAACAAACTCCTATAATATTCCAGAACCTATCTCCTAGCGTCGCTAAGACCTTAAGTTTGTTACGCTACGGTTCGAGAATACTCCAGACATGGTCGAGACACTCCGCTCACCAATGATCGTCAGGGATACCTGGAAATATATGACGACCCCTGTGCATTCCACGAATATCGTCGTTGAACCATAAATATGATATTCATTCCCTTTGTCTCTGGGATACTACCTTGTCCGAGATATGATCGTAGACACACCGATGTCTTTGTTGTATCTCGTTACCGACGAAGGTTATTAACTCGTCTGCGATATTACATCTCCATGACCTAGTCATAAGCTGCGCAGCTATATAGATGCAATATCACCGAGTGGGCCCAGAGTATCTTTCCATTACAAGAATGAACAAATCCCGCTCTTGATCCTTACGTCTTGATGCTCTTTCGGAGTACCCAAGATAGACACCGTTATTGTCATGCTATATAAGACACAACGTTTGATGCTCTCAAAGCACCCCTACGAAGCATTAATAAGTACGGTCTCACGGTCTAAGGAATGATCTATCATATTCTTATCTATTGCAAATGACAAACATCGTAATACGATCTTATTGCAATACTTTGCGTATGTCCACCACCTTATTCAACTAACAAGATGACCCCATTGTCAACCGACGTCATTGTCCTTGATCGGGAATCTCGATCAACTGTTGCCCAATGGACTAGCTCATATAGAGGCTTGCTAGGGACCTGGTTGTCTATGTATCACACGTGTATTAATAATTCCGATTAATACAGTTATAGCATAATACACAAACCTATTATAAACTTATGAGATAATGCAATAAATACTACTTATTTATTTGCCTCTAGGGCATATCTCCTTCAGTCTCCCACTTGCACTAGAGTACAAATAAACCAGCTGCATTTTACTTTATCAAAATCCCTTATCAAATAAGAATCATTCGATGATGCTTGCTTGTGGAAGAGTGTTACTCTGACAATCTGCACGACACACGATTTGTGCAAACTTTTGCGATTCACTGATATCAACTAGCTTGATATCACCATGTTATCCAACAACATATATGCAAATACCGTAACTAAGTGAGACTTCTGTTTCCCAGCGCTTACTCTGATTATACTAACCAGATAACTGCCCTGAAAAACACACTCATCCATGCATAGCCCCTTGTAACAATTACAAACTCGCGATATCTACATACTTTCACACCAATGTAGAAAACTTGACATTCAAATGTCAATCCCTTAACTAACGCAGTTCTACTTCCACTAAATTCCAAATTTACTTTCATAACTGCTCTTATTCCAAGAGCATCGGTTATATTTCATCGAGCAGATAATATGGTTTCTGTATGATGTCTAATATTACATAATAGACCCACATGTCATACAACCATTACTTTCACGCATCATTACTCTTAATGATCAATTGGATTCCAAAGGACCGTCCTTTTGATTCTGTTCTGACTCCTCAGATATAATCCAAAACAACTCGACTAACTATTTAAAATTCCCGTTCTATTTCAAAATAGACACTATCTTTCAAATAGTTTCACAACTTCATCCTATTCTATTGGTACAGTTTCACAATGTGTTATTTACACAAGATGAATTCGGCTCCCACTCAAATTATGTCTCCACATATTTGAGAACACACGCTCCCACTCAAAAACGTGTCATCCACATATTTGAGTTCCTGAGCTCCCACTCAAAAATATGTTCTTTACATATTCCACCTGAGTAAACTAACTATGACTCCCACTTAATTCGACATCTTGGTTAAACCAAAATCATTGATCTACTATCAATTCGAATTTAATACAAACTACAGTATTACATTAATACAAATCCCTCAGACTTCAAGCATGTCTAAATAAATGTAGTCAACAAATTTGATCTTGTCCAAGACACATTTCTTGACAAGACATGCTCCCGCGTCTTTCTTATAGTCACATTTTCATATAACACTTTATACGACGATTAAACAATCTTATTCCTCTAATAAGAATTGCAGCAACAATTACTCTCTTAATCCTTTTAAATGTAACTTGGATTTCCAGGCTGAAAAAGCCTTTGTTCGTATTCCGATATTTTCTCAACTTTCTTTGTATTCATAAAGTGCACCTTGATCTTGCAACAAGATCTGAAATACTTAATACAGTGCTGTGACCTGACAGCAATATTAAATATAACATCACTTTATTTAGAAGTTTCTTTCATGAAAATATTATGATCTTTATGAAGAGGATTGCAAGCAGAAAACAATTTTCTAGTCTCCCTCACTCTTAATCACCAAATTTTCATTAGCAGACATATACACTTTGGAACACCTTCCAACATAGGTCTGACACTTTATTCCAAACTTCTAATTCCAATCCATAAACCATAATTCGAAAAATCATATTTTCCTCGGAATTACATAGACAACAAACTAAGTTTTGTTTCTATTTGGTTTTGGAATACACTCTCATCCAATGCGAGCAATCTACAAAGAACCACTCATGTATATTCCGAATTATCGCATAATCATATACATGTCGACACTAGTGTCGATCCTACGAATTCTCGTTGAGAAAAATATCTATTTTCTAAAGTGGACATCGACTATAAAGTTTCGAACATATTAGGAGATTCTAAGACAGATTCTGACAGACCACACTTTATTTAAAATAGCGCATGATTATAATTCCCCACATATCACCATATATGACATTATAATATTGTGAAACAAATTTCCACAAACCTTTTGTGTTGAAACCATAATTCAAAAATATTGTCCTTTGATCGAATTTTGTGAATTCAATATTCACTAATCTTTCTTCTGAAAAACCCCATTTGATTTATTATCAAATTAATTTCAGACTCCATAATTTATCGGGCAAATACTCCTATTTACCAAAATCATGGAAGAATTCGGATCATGCAATAACACCATTGATTAATCATTAAAAATGACTCTCAATCAATTTCCTCTAGTATTGCAACTTCAATACTGCATTTCAAACTTTAATCAATTTTGGCACTCGAAATACTTAAATGGACCAAAAAATATCCATTACTTCTTTCATTGCCTTTATGACTAAGTTCGATGGTGTTTGTTCTTTGGACACATAATTTTATCATTCCCGCTATTATAAATGTATATCATACGCATAATGTAATTGAGATGTGATGCAAATTACTCATAACATGAAACAACTGCTTTGTTTCATAACACAAAACAACTGATGTGTTCTATATGAATAATTATGTCTTGTAACATTCAAGACACCAAACCAGATCACATTCTCACTATTACAAAATGTCTTATCAAAAACATATTGATGATAACTAATATGATATCTCGAGGGCGTGAGCACCACTGGCCATGAACTTGCCATCACTCGTGCATTATCACGTCACCCTTCGCCACATACTTGAGATAATCAGGGACTGTTTCACAAACAGAACAATTATCAAACACTTTACATCAAGTATGAGAAGAATACATTTATATCTTCGTATATCAAATATATCCATAGCGTAGAAGAACTCTTCTTCGATGAATCAACTTTTAGAGATTTGAACTTGTTCACGAACGTGAAGAAGCTCACCGTGTCTCTATAGCATATTCACGCACATGCTATTCACAGCTAGGAGGTAAAGCACAATCTCTATTGCACTGGAGTTCGCTATTTAGAAATCGTAGATATTCGTAAGCCTGAAGTAGATGTCACACAACTTCTTCAACTGAGTCTCCAGACAGGTATGCTTCCCATGTGAATGGTCTGGAACTTTCTAAGATGTCTGAACTGCTCAAGACTCAATTCATCTTTGAAGTGACCTCTGATCGCATCAATCACGACATATGGCTCCATGTGTTGAAACAACTTTCAACTCAGGTGCTAGGCATACGCTCATGGCGATCGTCACTTCCATGAACATGTCATGATGCTTACGGAACTCATCATCTTCCTCCTTGCTATCAGAATCATCTGGTCTAACTTCTAACTAATGTTCTAGGACATATAGGATGTTTGTTGTGTTTGGAGAATGTTTTTAAAAAACCCTTGTACCATCTGATGAAGTTGGACCCGTCGGCTTCCAAGGTAGAATCCGAGCTCTTGAAGAAGTAACCGAAGCGTAGTTCCGTAGTCTCCAGATGTGATCGCAAAAGAGGTAAGGTAAAGTTTATAACATATAGGTGAGTTTTAGTTCTATAATCTCATTATCAAAAACACACCACACCAAGATTATTATCCCTAAAAATAATAATGGCGATTACACGACCCTCATCCACCACACTACCCCCGATCATCACGGCCGGCAGCACAGCTTCAAAGGTGGACATAACATGTCGATCACAACAACTCTGTGACTCGTGCTCGATCTTTCGATCTTCCCGTGTTCCGAGGCCATACCTCTGAGTATGCTAGGCTCGCCAATCAAACCTCGAAGACCCTGCGCGTGCAACATGGCTTACACCCACTGTATGCGAACGACGAGATGTGTGACACCCGATCATCACGGCCTGCCTCATAACGTAGAACTTTCTTGGTGGTGCGCAACGAGGGAGAACACAATTTTGGTATTTGTTAGGGATCATCCTATTTATGATGCTACCGTTGTATATCTAGCATATAAGCAATCAATAGGATGCACACACAACAACACACAATAATGATGCAATGAAGTGCGATGTGACATGGTCGATGCGTCTGGACCTTCATGGCGCCATGTGCCTGGCCCCCGGCGCCCCGGCATGGCTCCGAGTCTACAGAGCCCTCCATTGCCTCCGACAGTACGAGTAATATCAAAACTTACCGTAACCATGTCACAGAAAATAACGCCTCTGCAAAACAAAGTTAGATGCCTCTAGCTTTATTTAGTTTTGCAAGTTTTACGTGGCAAATAGGCTTATTCGTAAGAGAATCGCTTCCCTACCTACGAACTTTGTACCACAACGTCGATCGTATAATTGCATGTTTAAGCATCACTTTCGGGCCCTCCATTGAAAATGCTTTGCCGACTAGAGAGAGAGAAACAGACACCCGCCAGCCACAGATACGGTGCAAGCCGTATGTCGGTAGTGGAACCAGTCTCGCGTAAGCGTACGCGTAAAGTCGGTTCGGGCCGCTTCATCAACTCAATACCAAAGGCATCGCAAGTGCACGCTAGAGGGTAGCAAATATAAGAAAGACGCCCTCATTCAACATGAGTTCTAACCGTACCAGCAGTACTACGCATAGATCGGCTCTGATACCACTGAAAGGGGTTACGGTGCAGAAAACAATAATTTTTCTAGCGAACGAAACCCTAACTAGCCAGTATCTATCTATCTAGTACATGCGATAACGGTGGCGGAACGGGTTACATTACCTCCATGTAGACCGATAGCGGGGATTACGCTCCCGCACAAGCGTTGACGATGAAGTCGTACGTAGCTGACCTCGAGGTCGCGAAGAACTTGCCGCGATGTCGAAGTCGATGACGCCGGGGTGTCGATGATGATCTGCGTCGACGGGCGTCGGGCGGAAGAAGGCAGAGCGCCAGCACCGGGGCTGGTGCGCCGGCCGCAGAGGGGGAGGTGGCGCGGCGGCTGCAGGGGGCGAGACGACGTCGCCCAAGCTCCTCAATAGAGTAGCCTCCGAGCACTCGCAAACATACGGAGCTTAGCGACAACTCCCGGTCATTCAGATCCAGCTGAAATCGCAGGAGTAGATCTTATCTGGAATCCCGCAGAGCAACGGCGCTCTGCGGTATGGCTTATGTGGAGAGAGACCCCTTTCCTCTGCTCGGCGCGGCTCCGACTTGGGAACCACGAGATCGAGAGAGAAATCGGGAATTAATTGGATTTTCCTATATGAATTAAATCAATTAATATGCCTTGGTATATAAAGGGGGAAGGGGGTGTGCAAACCCCTTGGCTCCCCCATGTGGGACTAAACAAAGGACAAGGGAGGGGGGTTCGGCCCCCACATGGGCTGGCCGAACCAGCCAATGGGGCCCACCCCCCTTGGTGGTGTGGTTCCCCCTCTTGGGCCCTCTTAGGGCCCATGTAGGTGGGAGCCCCCTTTTTCCTTTATTTAATTAATATTAAATTAATATAAAAATCCCATTAATTCATAATTAATATATTTATATATAATTCAATATCCCGTGACTCCGAAAACTCTTTCGGACCACCCGAACAACTTTCGGACATTCCTGGAACCATTCCAGACCTCTCCGGAACTCCTTCCGGACCACCGGAACTCTTTCCGGATCATTTCTCTCTCTCCAACAAACTCCTATAATATTCCAGAACCTATCTCCTAGCGTCGCTAAGACCTTAAGTTTGTTACGCTACGGTTCGAGAATACTCCAGACATGGTCGAGACACTCCGCTCACCAATGATCGTCAGGGATACCTGGAAATATATGACGACCCCTGTGCATTCCACGAATATCGTCGTTGAACCATAAATATGATATTCATTCCCTTTGTCTCTGCGATACTACCTTGTCCGAGATATGATCGTAGACACACCGATGTCTTTGTTGTATCTCGTTACCGACGAAGGTTATTAACTCGTCTGCGATATTACATCTCCATGACCTAGTCATAAGCTGCGCAGCTATATAGATGCAATATCACCGAGTGGGCCCAGAGTATCTTTCCATTACAAGAATGAACAAATCCCGCTCTTGATCCTTACGTCTTGATGCTCTTTCGGAGTACCCAAGATGGACACCGTTATTGTCATGCTATATAAGACACAACGTTTGATGCTCTCAAAGCACCCCTACGAAGCATTAATAAATACGGTCTCACGGTCTAAGGAATGAGCTATCATATTCTTATCTATTGCAAATGACAAACATCGTAATACGATCTTATTGCAATACTTTGCGTATGTCCACCACCTTATTCAACTAACAAGATGACCCCATTGTCAACCGATGTCATTGTCCTTGATCGGGAATCTCGATCAACTGTTGCCCAATGGACTAGCTCATATAGAGGCTTGCTAGGGACCTGGTTGTCTATGTATCACACGTGTATTAATAATTCCGATTAATACAGTTATAGCATAATACACAAACCTATTATAAACTTATGAGATAATGCAATAAATACTACTTATTTATTTGCCTCTAGGGCATATCTCCTTCAGTCATTGGCCATCTGTGTGCTGAGCAGAATTTAAGGCCAAAGGACTCGCATGGAAAAGGCGAAGGTGCTTCTGTTGCCAATATGGTACAGAAGAACTTCAACTCCCACAAGCACAAGGGAAAAACTGTCGTCCAACAGAATACCGACTTCAAGAAGAAGGGTAACAAAGATTTCAAGAAGGATAAGAAGAAAGGTGCATGCTACACCTGTGGTTCAGAGGAACATTGGGCTCCTAAGTGCCCGAAGAAGTTCAGGAAACCAGGATAAGACCCCAAGTCTGTCAACATGATCGTGAGCAACAATGAGAACGGTGCATCCGGGTACGGTAATTTGTTTACTGTATTTTCAGTTTTTCAGTCTAACGAATGGTGGATTGATACTGGTGCAAATACTCATGTGTGTGCTGACATTTCATTGTTTTCTTCTTATCAGGTCACAGGGAACGGATCAGTATTGATGGGGAATGGCGCGAGTGCTTCTGTTCTTGGTGTTGGCACGGTCGATCTGAAGTTTACTTCGGGAAGGATGGTGCAGCTCAAGAACGTTCAGCATGTCCCCGCCATCAAGAAGAATCTCGTTAGTGGCTCCCTTCTATGTAGAGAGGGGTTTAAGTTGGTATTCGAGTCTAATAAAGTAGTTGTTACGAAATATGGACTATTTGTTGGAAAAGGTTATGAATGCAGAGGCATGTTCCGCTTTTCTCTTGCTGATTTCTGTAATAAAGTCGTGAACAATATTCATTCGAATGTTAATGAAACAGAAGTTTGGCATTCACGTCTTTGTAACATTTGTTTCGGTTGTATGACACGTCTAGCAAAACTAAGTTTAATCCCATCTTTCACTTTAGCCAAAGGTTCTAAATGTCTTTCGTGTGTTCAAGCAAAGCAACCTCGCAAGCCTCATAAAGCTACGGAGGAAAGACACTTGGCACCGTTAGAACTTATACATTCTGATCTTTGTGAGATGAATGGTGTTTTGACTAAAGGTGGAAAGAGATACTTCATGACACTGAAAGATGATTCCACTAGATTTTGCTATGTATATTTGTTAGGTACTAAAGATGAGGCTCTACACTACTTTAAAATCTATAAAGCAGAAGTTGAGAACCAACTTGAAAAGAAAATTAAACACATCTGGTCTGATCGTGGTGGAGAGTACTTCTCTAATGAGTTCGACTCTTTCTGTATGGGACATGAAATTATTCATGAGAGGACGCCTCCCTATTCTCCCCAGTCAAATGGGGTTGCCGAACGGAAAAACCGTACTCTAACTGATTTGGTTAACGCCATGTTAGATACATCGGGATTATCCAAGGCATGGTGGGGGGAGGCGCTATTGACGTCATGTCATGTCCTGAATAAGGTTCCAACAAAAGATAATGAACTCACTCCCTATGAACAATGGGAGAAGAGAAGGACAACACTCTCATACTTACGTACTTGGGGCTGTTTGGCGAAAGTCAATGTGTCGATCCCCAAAAAGTGTAATCTTGAACCTAAGACCGCGGACTGTGTTAATTTGGGCTACGCTAAGAATAGCGTTGGCTATAGATTCTTGGTAGTGAAATCTGATGTACCTGACGTGAAGGTCGGTACGATTATGGAGTCTAAAGATGCTACTTTCTTTGAGGACGTTTTTCCTATGAGAGATATGCAAAGCACTTCTATACAGGAATCTGAAGAACTCCTGAGCCTGCCATTCCTATGGAATATTATGAACAAACCCATGATGAAAATCATGAGAAGGATGAT
The DNA here is from genome assembly GCA_026929855.1 of Poa annua. Classification (NCBI taxonomy): domain Eukaryota; kingdom Viridiplantae; phylum Streptophyta; class Magnoliopsida; order Poales; family Poaceae; genus Poa; species Poa annua. The sequence continues at coordinate 71,277,083 of CM049432.1, read as the reverse complement.
GAGGAAACCCTTGGTAGGGGCAAGCAACAGAGGACTGCAAAGTCCTTTGGCGATGATTTTCTCGTGTACCATGTGGATGACACTCCCACTTCTATTTCAGAGGCATATGCATCTTCGAATGCTGATTACTGGAAATAAGCAGTCCGTAGCGAGATGGATTCCATCATGGCTAACGGGACATGGGAAATTACTGAACGTCCTTACGGTTGTAAACCGTTGGGATGCAAGTGGGTGTTCAAAAAGAAGCTTAGTCCCAATGGTACGATTGAAAAGTACAAGGCTAGGCTTGTGGCCAAGGGCTATGCCCAGAAAGAAGAGGAAGATTTCTTCGATACTTACTCACATGTGGCTAGACTGACCACCATACGAGTTTTACTCTCGTTGGCAGCCTCGCAAGGTCTTCTTGTCCATCAAATGGATGTTAAGACGGCTTTCCTAAATGGAGAGTTAGACGAGGAAATCTATATGCAACAGCCAGATGGCTTTGTATTAGATGGTCAGGAAGGAAAGGTATGTAAGTTATTGAAATCTTTATATGGCCTGAAACAAGCGCCTAAGCAATGGCATGAGAAATTCAATAAAACTTTAACCTCTGCTGGTTTTGTTGTTAATGAGGCTGACAAATGCGTATACTATCGCCATGGTGGGGGCGAAGGAGTTATACTGTGCTTGTATGTTGATGACATACTGATTTTTGGGACCAACCTCAAAATCATTGAGGAGGTCAAGTCTTTTCTATCTCAAAACTTTGAGATGAAAGACCTTGGTGTGGCTGATGTTATTCTAAACATCAAGCTATTGAGAGATAATGAGGGTGGGATAACACTTTTGCAATCCCATTATGTTGAGAAGATTTTGAGTCGATTTGGATATTCGGACTGCAAAGCTTCTCCAACGCCTTATGATCCTAGTGTGCAGATTCGAAAGTTTACTGGCACAGCTAAGGATCAACTGAGGTACTCTCAAGTAATAGGTTCTCTCATGTATCTAACTAGCGCGACAAGGCCTGACATCATGTTTGTGGTTTGCAAACTTAGCCGGTTTGTTTCCAATCCGGGTGATGTGCATTGGCATGCTGTCGAAAGAATTATGCGCTATCTGAAAGGTACTGAGAACTACGGATTTCACTATTCTGTAAGTCCGTCAGTGCTTGAAGGGTATTGTGATGCGAATTGGATCTCTGATGCTGATGAGATGAAAGCCACAACAGGGTATGTGATTACCCCTGGAGGTGGTGCTGTTTCCTGAAAGTCTTGCAAGCAAACGATCCTAACGAGATCGAGAATGGAAGCAGAATTAACAGCATTGGACACATCTGGTGTCGAAGCAGGATGGCTTTGAGATTTTTGATGGACCCGCCAGTGGTTGAAAAGCCAGTTCCGGCTATCCTTATGAACTGTGATAACCAAACAGTGATTGTCAAGGTGAACAGTTCAAAGGACAACATGCATTCCAACAAACACATAAGAATGAGATTAAAATCTGTCAGACATTTAACAAACTCCGGAGTTATAGCTTTGGATTATATCCAGTTGGCTAAGAATCTGGCAGATCCCTTTACTAAAGGGCTATCACGTGTTGTGATAGAAAATGCATCGAGGGAGATGGGTATGAAACCCACATTAGTTGCCATGGTAGTAACCCAACCTATGTGATCGGAGATCCCGTGAAGTAGGACCTGGGAAGAACAAGCTATTGGTTAACTGGAGAGAGTAAACTATACTAACCCACTCCGTTGAGATGCAATACTCTCGGTTTTGCTGTATGGCAGGTTGACGTTTGTCTTAATGTGTTCCAAGCTTTGCATAAGCAAGACGCTATCCTACAGAGTGATCTTTGGAGGAACACGCCTATATGAACCTGACTGCTGGTCACAGTCTATGAGATTAGGGTGATCTCTAGTAAATTCATGAAAAGGTCAGGAGTGACTAATATGCTCCACCCGAGGGGTCAGCCTTCGGCAGCCTAGTACTGGTAAGACAGTTAGTGAAACTACTTTACGCCAAACTGACAATTCAAGGCCTAGTCCATTGTTAGTTGTGAAGGAGTGTAGCTAATTGCTCTAGGTAGAGTTCAACCTTAACAGGTCTCTACTGAAAATACTGGTATATCAAAACAGTGTTTGGAACGGATGACATATTCGTGGGTCTTTGGGATCTGGTGGGGGATTGCTGAAATATTGGGCCTTTTAACCCATTATCAATTCCTGAAAATCTCTAAGGCCCATGTTGTCATGGCATGTGGTGGGAGTTTAGTCCCATACTTCTAGTTGGATGAGATGTGCACCAGCTTATATACTGAGGCACTCTACTACTAGTATGAGTTGGTATGAGGTATGAGGAGAATGGATGTCTACCACACGCGCGCTCCTCCTCCTCCGCCGCCCGCCTCGCCTCGCCTCGCCTCGTCACAACGCGCCGCGTCGCGAAAATCTCGCCGAGCCGATGTATTCTTTTTGTCACGCAGGAATAAAATGTCAACGGTCAGAAACGCTCTACGATAATGGAGATTGATTGCTAGCTAAAACTTCGTGTCTTAAGTGCTCTTAAGTATGTGCGTTTTCAGTCTTAACGATTATTCATTACGTGCGTTTCGCCTGGACCCTTTGTCTCCCGCATCTGTGCATAAAAGGAGAGGTCGCTCCTCTCCGAAGATACATCAGACAGAACAACTCATCTGCGCACAACCGCCACCGTCGTTCCTCCTAACCTGTCGCTGTCATCATTGATCCCATCCCGTCCGCCGCATACACGGTCGACGGGAGAGCAGGCCTCCGAAACCCCGCCTCTCCGTTTCCTGTACGTGAGAGGGGCGATTAGGTTTATGGGGAGCGTCTCTTACGCGACTGCTCGCCAATCTGCATCCTCTACGTCGGCTACTTCCTCTACTTCAACTACGTCCTCGTCGCCTTCGTCATCACCATGAGCACTGACGCCGAGATCGAGAAGGCTGACGCGGACAAGAGGGCTGCCGATGACGCCGCTGCTTCCGATTCGGCCAATTGGCCAACTATCGGGTATGATATGTTCATACCCCTCCTGATTATTTACTTGTTTGTTGTACTAGTGATTTGCGTAGATGTATCTATTATATGCCTAGTACACGATTACACTGTTAAATTTCAGCATGTCATTAGCACTATCTACATCATGACTTTAGTTTATACTTGGATTAATATAATTGGAAAATTTCTTACATACTCAACAACACCCTGTGCGGCCTGAAGAGAGGCCTCACTACAACACTCAGTGACCAAGGACTCTAACTTATGTGCATGTCCCAGTTACCCATCATCAGTTACCGCTACACAACATATAAGCTCGAGTGTCTCCACATATGGGGAGGATGAGAGAGCCTTCATCCCCTCATCATCAAAGAAGTTGGCGGTATTAAGCTTTGCCCGAGAACCTGATGAGCAACTCCTCCACAACCATTTGGAACGGAATCGACAGTGGTCTCGCTTCAGGCCTCTGGCCTTTACAAGGACACACTAGATCATGTAGGCGCGCGTTGCTGCGCCCGTCCATTATGAATATATATTTATAAAAAATAGAATTTTTTCAAAATAATTTGAAAACAATAATGAATTTAGAGCTCTAACTTATGTGCTACATTGTATTTATATGATACAAGTGTGGATGGATTTTGCCTTTGTGTATTAGAGCATATGGAAATGAAATGTAGATTAGGCTTGCGCGAAGCGTAGGTATGCCCAATAATTTTGACCCTTTTTTTCAGGACAATACGATCTGATCCAACCCTCTGTTACTCTGATGGGTCACTCGCTTCCTGTCTTCCCAGTACCGAAATCGTTCCCTCGTTCTCGTCCAGCGTAGAGCAGTGATCTTCCGTGGATTTCAACACTAAACGGGGCCAAATGCACCATATAAGTCCAATTTGATAAGATAGGACGACTAAAAGGTGATGTGCTGTGAGATGCCTCTAATTTAGCTCAGTTATTCCCTTACAAACATTTGGCCCATTTTGTTTATGTAAAGATATCAGACGGTAAACAGTCTGAAACGTGGGGTGTCATGAGATGCCTTCAATGTGGCTCAGTTATAATGTTCCTAATCTTTGGAAGTAAGTGATATCACCAATCTTCCAATAGATTTTCAGCTGTTGCACATATGTCCTAATCTTTTGCTTGTATAGTACTTCTGCAAAATAAAGAACTTTTGATGGTGAAGGCTCATATTCAATTATTATTATTTTGAATAAGATATCCTATTTAGGCACTGTAGTTGCAAATACTTGAAAGGGTCTATCTGGCATACAATTTGCAGTAGAGCTTCCTAGCATATGCCATGTCCTATTGTGGCACCACTCTCTAAATTCTTTCCTTAGATGTACTTGTTGTGGACCAATAAATTACACTGATATCAAAGCCACGATCAACAGGAGAACACAAATAGATACGCTTGCACTAAAAGAAGGTGAATCGATCTGGCTTACAATTCTAGAAAAAAAGTGTTCTCTTTTGTCACACTCTGCTAAATTTTACGGGCAACCATCAGTCCATCACTTGGAGGCGGATGAACCTGCACATCATAATCCATAGTTATTAGCTAACATCAGAAGAAAATCAAAGCCATAAAGTTATCAGCTACACGAAAAGCACTAATCATGGATATCTGTTATTTTTAGGAAATGTAGACGAAGTGGAAAAACCTGCGGAACATAGACGGAATCAAAACCATCAATTAAGGAGTGTGGAAGGGTGTCGGTCATTGTCGACAGCGCACCTGGGGACGCCGGATCTAGCTTCGTTGCCGCCAGACGACGAACTGGCTAATCGTGGTGGGTGTCGTCCCGTGAAGTCGAGCCCGGATCAGCGACGGCAGCACCGGGCCAAGTTATCTTGGACGAGACAGGAAGTTTTGGAAACAGGGAAGAAGGATTGCTCGTTGGTGGCGGCGTAGGAGGCGTTCCTAGATTTTACCCGAGTAGGAATCAAACACGACAGGGTATGGTTGCCGCGCCCGTTCATTAGGTAAATAGATTGTTAGGAAGAAGCTAGTGTAATATAGGGAAAGAAGACATGAAGGCCGCAATCTCTAAGTACATAATGTTCTATGCTACATCTCTTCTTTTTGTAGAGGCGAAGATGAGAGGCAGCATGTCTGCTAGAGTTTCTCCTTCGATTTTTTTCGTTGGATTTTTATCTTCAACGGCCACTCTACGGGCTGACAACAGATAGGGCACCCGGTCGTCTGGTATCTTGGATGGTTATTTGTAGAAATGGCTAGCTATCATTAAAACTCCAGGTTTACTTTTCTAGACCAACTAAACTGAAATGCATGTCAAAGTTAAATTTATGTAGCTCCAACCATGGACTAATGTCGCACATAAACTCCTCGTTTTATAGATTAGAGACTTACCATGTGCATAGAAGGACAATCGTGCCCTTGAATCTGAGAGATAGATAACACATTTTTCCCACGATGATATGCATAACTTTCTCCTTCCACCTAGCTCCATTTAGCCAAAGGATTTGACTGACAAACTCTTAGTTAATAGGCTTCACTTACTTCCATTTCAATCGAGCCTGCATGATTTGTAAGTTAAAAGTTTTTATCTTCTGATCTTACACTTCCCATGGAGCTTTAATTACAGGTGGATATACTTCAATTCCTTCATGTTTCAATTATCAACAACTCACTCTACTAACGCATAGAAGTCAACATGTGTCCTTGAAGGTTCCCTGAACTTTAACATCTTGTGGGGATATGTCTTCAGAATAGTTGGTCCTTAGCTTTGATCTTGTCTTTTTTTAACTTCAGAAGTGAACATGCTTTCAATGTTAGCATGCCATTTAATTATGTCAAGACCAAAGTAGAAATTGATATATCTAACTACAAAATAGGTGTATAATAGATAAAATTACTGGATTCCTCAATTGGGTTTCATTCATTGGTTAGAGCAATATTGTTGCTGAAACCTCTAAAAGTATAATAGACACAACACGTCAGTTATTCAAACAAATAAAGAGAACACTACCAAGTTCGAGCAGACTTATGGATCATGTCTCATAAGACATGAATCCCTGATAGTCAATTAGGCAAGGCAACATCCTAAGGTAGCGAGGAACTGAAAATATAGTGCACTAACATTCCAGGTTGATCTCCATTTAGGCTGATCCAGCAGCATCTCAACAACTTGGCAACAATAAAATTGCATTCATACACGGATAATATGAATGACATTCCTTGAGGTAGCGCAGTAATCACGCCTCCTGATATAGCTCCTCGGCGCTTGAAAAGGTGGCCGTTGAGCAATACGAAAATCAGGCCGCTGAGCTTGAAAAGATTAGTCTGTAGGTAAATAATTTCATAACACATTCCAATTTGTCGCTCATTGAATCCAACAGATGTAGCAACCAGACAGTGCTAAACGTCCATACCATCCAAAAAGCGAGTAAAGTTTAGGTTTCAGTACCTACCCTTTGAACTCGTTGTCTAATATATCCTTGCACACAAGGGAGCTGCATTTCACAGCATCGGACCAGGCCTAGTGGACGGTGTAGCATGGCTGAGGTGGCTAGTGATCCTGGAAAAGACACCGCAGTGGAGTCCTTTCCCTTTGCGGTCGATGAATCTTTACATCACAGTCCATACCTAACATGGTCCATAAGAAAATCAAAACCATAGGGTTATCAACACTAATCCTGTAAGTCATCTGTTGTTCATAGATGATATAGACACATAGAACATAGAAAACAATCTGGTGAAGACATACATAGGTATGGCGGTTGGGGAGCGGAGAAGGGTTGCAGCCATCTTGGTGGCAGCGCGCCCAGGGACGATGCATCTTGCGCCACGACCGGGCAAACTGGCTAATCACGGTAGGGGCCGCCGCTCGAGGTCAAGGGAAAGAGGCGGGCGTCCCGTGTGGAGGGTGGACGAGGGCAGTGGACGCCCTTGCTTGCCAAATCGTCTCTTCTCCTACCCTGCCGCATCGTTCCTCCTTTGTTGCCTTTTTTCCTCGATCTGAATCAGCTCGCTTGCCGCTCGGTGGGGCGAGTTGTCGTTTGGATCTCACCAACGTGGAAGAATAGCTCGTACGCCTGATGGTCCTTGTAGAAGAACATACACTGTTAAAGATACCGAGAAGGGCCGTTCGAACCCCTCCTTCATCCAGGGATCTGCCTATCCATGTCACCATGTGTACTAACTACACTTAGATCCTGGAACAACAGAGATCCATGCCGTTTCAGCGGAGAGGCAGGGAAAATCGAAGCTTTGGTTTGGGTTCTAGCGAACCATACCTTGAAGAAGAACACCATGGGTTCTCGGGAGACGCTGAGAGCCTGAGAGACAGAGCGACAATGAGAGGAGGAGGAAGAGGAGGCGAAAGGGGACATCCAGCGAGAGAGACGGTGTTTCCGCGTGTTGGGCCCAAATCAACCACAGCGGGCCGATTTGACGCCAGGAGCAGCGTCCCCTAGGTATTTTGGGTTGAGAGAAAATGAACGGTCTTGATTGAATAAGGAGAGTAATCGGACGATTAAAAATGGTGATAGCCTGATAGAGCTTGTTTTTTATGCAATTATAATATCCGTAATGCTTCCTGTAAAAGGGGCAAAGCAATATACTGACAAACCAAACAAACACGTGAATCTCAATATCTCATCCCTTAAGTCTTGATTTCTGCTATTTTCACACTCACCATACTCTTGATAAGTAAACAGAAATGCAACCCCCTAAAAAACGTACAAACGTAATTGTTGTCAGAGTGCTTGATGCGTAGAGCAAAGACATGATGTGACTATTAGCACACAGCCATGCTATATGCCTTCAGTAGACCCTCAAGTTTTAGGCTTTCCTGAAACTTCGACCATTATTACTACATAGATCCATAAAAAAAATTGCCACACGAACATAGCAGTCAGACAAAAAAGGTTCAACACATTTTGCTTAAATAATACTACTAATAACACCAAACGGTCAAATGGTGCATCCACAACAAATTAATGGCTTCAGCAGCAATTTATACTGACAATTTTGGACAACACTTCATCAACAGCCACCACCCAAACCCATTTTCCTAATAAGGTCAGGTGAAGCGTCCTTAGAGAAGTGAACTGACTTGGCAACACCCTGCGCAGCTTGCAAAGAGATCTCACCACAATACTCAATGACCAGCGACTCTAACTTATGTGCATGTTTCAGTTCAGCCACTCCAATATAAGTCACATGATGACACGCCCGAAGTGTGAGCTTACTCAAGCATGGGATCTGCGCGAGGAAGCGCATCCCAGCATCAGTTAGCGCATGACACAATATAAGCTCGAGTGTCTCCAGATGTGGTGAGGATGAGAGGGCCTTCATCCCCTCGTCATTAAGGAAGTTGGCGGTGTTAAGCACAAGAACACGAATTGGGCAGGATTGAATGAGTGTTAGAAAACCCTTCAGTGTGAATCCTACTTCTGATAGCCAGTCAGGAGAGCATCCTGTAAATCTGAAGTCTACAACCTCAAGCATAGGACAGTTAAGGGCTAGAGCGTTGAGGCTGATATCAGTAAATGACGTCCTGGTATCATCATAGAAGCGCTGAAGTGAGAGCCAAAGTGTGATGCTTTTAAGGTTGCTGCAGCTCTGGGCTACTGGAATCATGTCATTGTCATTTAGCGCATTAACATACTCAAGGGTAAGGCTCTCCAATGCTTTACACTTCCCAAGAACAACACGAAGTCCTATTTCTGGCCAGGTCTTAATATGTGCCAACCTTAAATCCTTCAAACTCTCACAGCAAAAATCATATATATCCATGTTGTGAGCATCGTACGAGGGATCACAGTACTCACCTGGATAAAGATGATAGCTTCCTAACTTCCTCTCAAACTCAAACTTCTGGAGCTTCATCCATCCCGAACCAAACTTTAGGAAGTCATTATGATTGATTCCTTTGCAGTTCTTCACTACAAGCTCTTCCAACGATCCAGCCTTACCAAGATATTCCAGCCACTCTACATTGTTGATTTCCTTGCAATCAATAAGGTGGAGAGCAGATAGACTCGTGCAACCAACTGCAACCGACATAAGCCCAACTGAGGTTATTTGTGGTGCGGAGTTCAGCCTGAGAGACACCAATGTCTTGCAATACGCTAAACAACCAAGGCCAGAGTCATCGATGTTTGAGCAGAAGCTTAAGGCGAGGTCAGTCAGCAAGGAACAGTGAGATGAAAACAAAAGAAGGCCTTTGTTGTCCAACTGATTTCCATGTCCAGGTATCCAACCAGAGTAATCGATTTCCACTTTCCACAAATTTGGGAACCGGGCACACAATGATGTCAGATCTTTTGTAGCAGTGCAAAGACCAGAACCAACACGGACAACACCCCTTTGGTTCCCCTCTAACGTGCAGAGCAGCTTTGACACCATGGAAAGAGAATTCAGATCACTTGTCCTGGTGATCCTCTTGATAATCTCTGTCACCAGAGCCTCAGGTAGGTCGTCCATCAAGCAAAGTCAGCTGTACCAATCAAATAATATCAAGGTTCAGAATACAACCAAAGAGCTGGAGTAAAACTAATGGTGTATCATAGTAAAGCATGTGAATAGATAGAGATATCACAGGCAGCACTAATTACGAAGAATATGCTGATGAACTTTGAAACATTTACTGCATCCATCCAAAACTTGTGTGTTCTTTATAAGAATGGAGATTAATGGAACTATCTGACACCTTATCTGTCCCAAGATTGTTAGTCAGAAACAGCAAAGCTACGAGCCACATCATTAAATTAAACTACTGACATAAGAAGCAGAGCCCTGGACAACACATGAACCAAGAGAATACAAAGAAACAAACTAGAGTTGAGTAATTGACGGAAGCAATTCCTCAAGACAGCCGTGTGCTGAATTTGAACCTACTTGTTTGGAGGCACCTAATTAATCACATGAGAACCAGAGCATGAAAATTAGCGCTTGCAGCTCCCGGTGAAGAAAGAATGGATTTAAACCGAAAAGAATTAGAGAGGATTTTGTACTACACCACAGCGTGTCCCTATAAATCAACAAGTGATGAGCTCCACAGGGTGCAGTAATCAATCGATAACGCTGGTCTAATATCTGTTCAACTAGAAATGATGTTTGCTGCAACCGTAGCTAGGACTCACTTGCAAAATGCTCTTTTTTGTTTTCTAGGAGAAGGAGAATGGCTTACAACACTAACTTTAAAACAGATGATACTACCGGTTTTGCCAACCAACAAAGTGAATCAAAAAAACATGTACAATTGTAAATATCGAATCGGGGAAGCAACGAGTAGGGGTCGGGAGAAGGGGAGAGAAACGGCGGTACCTTGCCCGCGGCCAGGAGAAAGAAGCAGCTGCGGTACCGCAGGAATGTATCTTGGCGCCGCTCGAGTGCTCGACCAGCCTTGTCCGCGGCGGAGGAGAGTGGTAAACCCTAGGCTCGCTCGGCCGCTGCTCGGAGGAAGATGAGGCCGGCCTATTTCTGCTGTAGCGGCGCCTCGCTCACTCACAAGTTATTGAGCCACCATTTCTCAAAAAAAAAAGTTATTGGGCCACCACACCACTTGGCGCTAGTACCGCACTGGCACACATACCACACCACAGGCACCACCTCCTGCAGCCATGGAGCAAACGGGTAGCTCCGCCATAGCCTCCCCAATCCGCTCACCGCCGCCGGAGCCGGCGGCCGAGGCACAGGCAGCTCCTCCACCCACGCAGCTTTCGGCTCTCGACCCCTCTCGCCTCTCGCCGGATAAACAAACTCCAGCTACCCCCCTTCCTGCTCCGCCGTCGGATGGCACCGGCGAATCCTCTCCACCGGAGCCGGCGGCCGAGGCACACGCACCTCCTCCTCCCCACACACAGCTTCCGGCTCTCGACCCCTCTCACCTCTCGCCGGATAACCCAACCCCAGCCCAGCCCCTTCCAGCTGCACCTACAATTACTGCTCCGCCGCCGGATGGCACTGGCGATTCCTCTCCACCGGATCCTCCGTCGTCTCGTAAGACCCCAACGCCGCCCCCTATTTGTACCACATATCGTTCTCCTCCCCTCCCTATTGGGAACCAAGCACCAAGGCCGCCGCCGGCGTCCCGTCCTCCTGCTCCTGCTCCTGCTCCAACACCAATACCTCCGCCAGCGCCGGTGTCTCGGGAAGCCAAATCGGATAAGCAGACAGATGAAGCGGCCGACGAATCGGACAACATGACGCTAGCCCTTGCGCTTACCCAGACCGAAGAAGTGATGCCGCAAAAGGAGGCGGCCGTGGCTGAATCCCCGGTCGGATCGCCGCAGAAGGAGTCGGCCCTGACCATAGCGAAGCTCCTCTCGGGCGAGGACCCCGCGGCGAAGGAGGCGAACACGGCGACCGACAAGGTAGCACCTGAGGTGGTCACCGAGTCAGTCGCCGGCGGCGGCGGCGGCGTTGGAGGCGGAGGCAGAGGCAGAGGCGGAGTGGGTTCCAAGAGATGGCTCCTGCGCGGGGTCCCAGAGAAAGTACGGCGCACCGAGCTAAAGAAGGCTGAGCTAGGGTTTAGGGTTTCAGCTGCTGTGTTCTGCTTGGTCTCGCTCTCCGTCATGTCTGCCGGCACGACGCCGGGCTGGGCTGGTGACTCCTTCCGCCGCTACAACGAGTACAGGTTGCGCTCTGATCTCTGGAGCACAATATCAAAATTTCCCCATTTTAGGCTCTTGATGTTGGCTTAGATTGATGTGTCTTTGCAATGCAGGTACACGCTTGCTGCGAGTGTGATGGCTTTTACATACTCCGGGTTCCAATTAGTTGCAGAAGTGCATTACCTTGTCACGGGGAGGCGCATAATTGGAGACCCCTGGGGCAATTACTTCAATCTCGCAATGGATCAGGCAAGAATGAACAAACTCTACTACCTCTGAATGTGTTGTACTGAGTTTCATGGTAATTATTATGCATATTTGCTTGTTTGATTAGTGTACACTACTACATAATATTGTAAGTTTCGGACCCTAAAAATTTATAGGGTTGATTTAGGCAAAACAGTAGTAAAATTATGGGAAGTAAAACAAGCTACATAGTAGTGGTAAGTTGGTAACCATTAATTTATCTACAGTGTATGCGTTTATAGTTTAAGTTTTATCGCTCTTTTCACAATAAAAGACCCTCAAATTTCAATTGGTTGTAAATTGTCATCATATGAGAACATTCAAAAAAATAGGCGGTACATCAATGCCTTGGAAGTTGGACCAACCAAGCTTTTACAATTTATAATCTTCAGTTCTTCCTTTGTAAGAGCACCTCCACCGGGGGCCTCTAAATGTGTGTCCGGCACCCCCCCAATTGGGCCTCCTTTGGGGGGTGCCGGACATGTGTCCGGTCAACATTTAGACGCCGCCCACAGCGGCACTCCCCAAATGCCCACACCCTAAACGGATGCAAACGGTCGAACACCTCGCGGGCGTTTTTGAAAGTTCAAATTTCATTAATTTTTCTTATATATTACAAAGATTTTTGAATAAATTTGAACCCTAACCTAGCCTAAACCCTAGCCTAGTCCTCCAGCCACGCCATGTCACTCTCGCCGCTGCAATCATCGCTACCATCGTCGTCATGGCGACGTGGTGCACGGCTGCAGGAGGCGCCGCTAGAGGAGGACGAGGCCGCCGTTGCCACCAAGTCCGCGATGGCGGCGAGGTAGCCGGGGCTGTCGCGCTCGATGGTGGTCACCGAGTCCGCGATTGTGGCCAGTAACCCGGGGCTGTCGCCGTTGTGCTCTTTCCGCAGCGGGGACGGCACGTCGTACCCGTAGGGGATCGTCTCCACGGGAGGGGGAGGCGTCCTGGGGCGGCGCAGGTACAGTCGTCCGCATGGTGGCGAACGCCTTTGTTCCGGCGTTCGTGGATGCCGGTGCCTCCACGACACGGAGGCGAGCGGGGCTCGTCCTTCACCGGGCGGTGGCTACGGCTGCTGCACCTCCTGGTGCCGTGGCCGCACGAGCAGCAGCCGCAACAGGGTGGCGCTCCCCGTCCTTGCGTGCTGGCGCGTGGCGGCGATGGCGGACTCCGCCGTGTGGTGTCCCACCACCTGTGGCGGCCTTCCGCGTTGTGGTGGTCCGGCCTTCTCGGGCCGTCATAGAACGCGAGCGCCTCCGTCTGCTCGCGCTCGAACCGTCGCAGCCACGCTCCCAAGTTGTTGTCATCGTACTCGGGGAGGGTGCGCTTGTGTGGGGTCAACCAACACCGGCGACGCGCGATGTCGCGCTGGATCTGGTCATGCGTCTCCGACAACGCCGTCACGGGGAGGCCGCCGTGGTGGGGTCGTGTGCCACCCTACGGGCAGACACGTGTTGTGGCACCAGTAGGTCGTAGCGGTACAGGTCCCACGCCTCTTCGGTGGAGACCGTGCGCCCGCTGCTGCAACCCTCCCAGTTGTTCGCCATGGACACAAAGATCAAGGGCGGTGTGGACGACGGAGGGTGTCGGAGAGGGAGAGAACAGAGGGCGGTGTGGGGAAGATGGCGACGTGGGAGAGGGGATTTAAGGGTGGCAAGGGAGGGGGTGGTGCGCGAGCATCCGTGCCGGCGCAATGTGTTGCGTGGACTGCCGCGCACGTTGTCGCCGGTATTAATGCGACGCGCGCGGCCTGCCGCCGCCGTCGCATCGCCTCCCGTCCAGTCCCATCGACTCGTCGACATTAATCGCGGCGGAACGGGCTCCTGCGCGCCTTCATTAAAATGGGCGAGGCGTGTCGTGTGTATGTCGGGCGGGCCAGCTCTGTCAGGGCCATGGCCGAGTCGATGTCCGGCACCCCCGGGAGGGTCTCCAAGTATAGAGGTCCTATAGGGGGTGTCGGACATAAAATCGCGTGGGGCGAGGCTTTGGGAGGTGCCGCTGGTGCAAGTTTTTGGTGTCCGGACCCACAAAGGGCCTTTAGGGGGTCCTTTAGGCCCCCGGTGGAGATGCTCTTACTATCTAGAGTTAGATACCTTTGTTTATATACATTTGTAGCGGTTGTTCTTTAATTCTTGTGTATATGCATGTTTACGACATTTTGTTATGACTTAAGTGCACAAAGTTAAAGTTGTAGTGTTTGATAAATTAACAAACAACTGTGAGCAAATGAGAGGATTTGATTGAATGACTCGTCCTGATTGCAGATATTGGCTTACCTGCTGCTATCAGCGTCTTCAGCAGCGCTTTCTCGCAATGATGTCTGGGTGTCTAGATTTGGTGTGGATCAGTTCGCCAAACTTATCAATTCCTCAGCCTCAATGGCATTCTTGGGTTTCATTGCTCTCGGTCTCAGCTCAATCATCTCTGCTTATCGTGTCTTCAGCTCAGTCTCTTAAACATTGATATGCATAACTTGATGTAAATATTATGGCCTAGATGTACGTTGGGCATGTCAACCTTGATTTTTCTTCTTTTCCTCTGGCTTGTCATTTGTGGATTAGTGACACCCTTATTCTATGCAACTCATGTTCCTGGTTGTGTTGCAACAGCCTGTTGAACTCAACACAGGCTTTTTCGAACACCAGTGGATATCCCAAGTATGCAAGCTGGTCATTTTTAGAGTGGACAATAGCAACTTGGGGACCTAAGATTGTGTAATAAAAATGTTACAAAGCCACACGAGAGATTAAAAGGCATTTTTGGTTGGCAATTGGGTGCAAAGGATATGTTATGTATGTGGTGAAACTGCCCATGTGAATATGTATATGTATGTAATCTTGCTTTGAGCAAGTAAACTGCCGCTCAGGTTGTTGTTTAGGCTGAATTACAAAAGGCGATTTATAATGAAGCATTGTAGACTTGTAGTGACATGTCCAGGTTAAGTGCTCAAAGGTTCTTGTACTTAGTGAAAGAAGTATATTGTACTGGAACACCATCTGGAAACTTGAATCTCTTTGCCTTTAGGATCTGTTTGGAAGAGGAGTATGCCGTGATAAGTTTTGTACACGGTTCAAAGTAAGTACTGTACCAAAACTTCACCAAGAGATATCATTCTTCTACTTAGGCTTGGGTTTTGTTCCAGAAAAGGGAAAATGCTGATTTTCCTCTAGGCTAGTGCCGCTCACATGTTTTCTATACAGAATTATAGGCCTTCGGCCTCTTAAGGGCCTGCTTGATTCGCGATAGAAAAAACGAAGGAATAGGAAAACGGCAGAATTGTAATGTCATACTTCAATCCTACAGGATTTCACATGTATCAGGGCTGTTTTGATTCATTTGAATCCTATCCTGCGAAATTCCTACGATTTTTGTTTCAAACGGCCTTACAATTCCTGTGTTTTTCGTAGTGACATCCTATTAAGTATCTAGCAAATGGTTGTAAAGCATGGGAGATCATGCACTAGCATTTAACAAATAGGAGAGAAAGTGTCTAGCTAGTAATACACAGAAGCTCTAGCGTTCAAGCTTCTGTCGTTTGATATGCTGTTCTCCACTACCGATCTGTATAACTAGAGATGTACAGGGATGTTTCGGCTCTTACAAGAACTAGTTGAATGCCCACACGTTGCAACGGGACATAAGAAATGTTCATTGATGCAACATCCATGAAGTTTGCCAATTGCCCATTGTTTGATCACTATCATTGCAACCGGTATTAACCACATAGCTCGACTTCTTGTCGATGTTGAAGGACCTCACTTCATCATTTATATAAACATCTCCGTCTGATAACCTCACTTGTTTAACTGATTGTCTACCATGAGAAATTCTTGGTAACATCAGTAAATAGTTCAACATGTAACACATAACTTTCGACAAATCTAATCAGCAACCTCGTAAATAATAAATAATACAATCTCATATGTGTGAAACTGTACGAGCAGGCAACAACCTAAACACAAAATTGCGAGGAGCTTTGCAGTAACCCAACTGAAATGAAAAGAAAGATAAGGAAATAGTCAAGTGAAAGCATCACTTTAGAATTCATCGACATGATTCATGCTTTTATGGTGTAACAAAGATTTGTACATCCATTATTTATTTTTCTGATGCAATGATGTGTTATGCATGAACAAGATGGTATGTAGACACATCCGAGGTTAAAATTAGTAAATAAATAAACTGGGAGTAACTTGATGCAAATCTGATATGAGTACAGTATAACAAAATGTTCATCAAGCACACATGTACATAAGGAGAAAAGTGAAATATAGTTCTATCACACAATTTAAACCGTGAGTAACAGTTCAGAAGAAGAGACGGATGCTGATCAGTTCTTTATAGCAGTTCCTTGAGGAATCAATAATAAGAAATCGTGAAGAAGCCTACAGCAGAATCAACTTCATTGTGTGCTTAAGCAAGTACTACGCAGAAGTATTTAATAAAAAAAACTATAATGGTTGTGTACATGGAAATCATCAAAATCATACCTGATTAGTATTATGGGTTTAAGTTCACATCATGTTCTTGTTGTTAGACGTGATCGCTGATTCTTTCTTGTGTATCCTTTATCCTTGACATTGGTCTCTTGAGCACGTCTGATGTGCCAGTAATTAAGTAGCAGAGAAAATCAATACACTGAAAGTTCAATATATTTAAGAGAAATTTCAGAACAAAGCAAATTTTAATAGCTTGACAACAATTTTAGCAAGATATTAATAAAAGGGAAATCTCAGCTCTAAGTTAGTACACCGTATCAACAACATATGTAGCAGTTCTTCAAATTTCCCATGTTCTCGTCTCATCTGTTCTTTAGCATTTATTCCATGTTTGCAAATAACAAATAAATGTTTAATACCAAATATCAGGAATCGTATATAGTTCTCAGAAGTTTGTTGCCTTGTAAACTAAATTATTGCACTGAAGCACACATATAACTTATGAGGTATCATCAAAACCGAACTAAGTTTCATGATCTAGGTATTGTGCCTCCCTAGAACAGTCTCTGTGGTGGATGGAACTGTGTCTCCCTTGGCTGCCGCCCCCGTTTATGAGTTCACATTGTCGTGCTCCTCTCGAGCCCGCCCGAGCCATTCATCGCACCTATGAATGAATCCTCCTTTCCGCCACGTCACCATTGGCTCGAGGCCGAGCCGGTTTACTGCCTTGTCCTACCCGATTCTAGGAGCTTGACCGATGGACCTAACCAAGCACGCATGAGATGATTTGCTAACATAATTTGTGAAGGGGATCGTGTGCATAAAACAAAAAAATTCCTAGCAACGATATCCGTAAAACATGTCAAGATCTATTTTATGCAGATATATTAGTACGAACGGAGATCGGAATACATACCCTTGTAGACCGAAAGCAGGGATTACGGTCCCGCACGAACGTTGTCGATAAAGACCGACGAACCCGACCTCAAGGTCGTGTAGAGGAAGCAGACCTCCCAGCACCGCTAGCGCAGCACCTCGCAGGGCGTTACACACGTACGATGGAGACAACGGCCTCCGAAGCTCCAGTTCAGGACGAGCAGCGGAAGACTTGGACCAGAACACCAGCAGCGCGACAGTGGGCTATGGTGGAAGAGATCCCCCTCTCAACTCGGCGTAACTTCGACAAAGGGAGTCACGAAATCGAGAGAGAATTGAGAAATTAATTGGTGAATTAAAAGGCCAAGGGTGCCCCTTCTTATATAGGCTCCCAGGGGGAGCCAACTTGCCAGCCAGGCAATGTGGGACTAACCCCCACATGCCTGGTGCAACATTGGCTGGTGCGCCGGCCCCTGGTGGGCCCCTTTTGGCCCAGCTGGGTCGGCCCCAGTGCTCCCACCGAATTCCCCTAGGAATTTTCCCCCTCTTGGTCCTTCTTTCGATCAGAAGACCCATCTAGGGAAATCAGTCTAAATAAATTCAAAAATAAATATATAACATTAATTACACTAATTAATATCAAACATATTATATACAATTTATTCTAGCTCCGAAAGCTATTTCGTCGCTGCCCGATTTCCATCGGACCTCTCCCGGGACGTTCCCGGTGATCTCTTTCCTTTGCGGTTGTCTTGTCGAAACCCCTTAAGTGTGTTACCCTAGCGGTTCGATATAATAACAGACATGATAGAGACAATGACTAACTCGTAGGCCTGGACCCCATGAATTAATCCCTGTGATATAACGAATGACTTTCATATATCAAACCTGAACGTAAAGTCTTAAACCTTTTGCCATGGCGATACTTAGCGTGTCCGAGCGTCTTTCATAGATATCTCCATATCTAGTTTGACCTCGTTACCGACAACGCTATCTTCTACTCGTCTATGATTTCATGTCTCCGTGACCTAGTCACATGCTTGCAAGCTCATTTAGACATAATCTCACCGAGTGGACCCTAGAGTATCTATCCTGCTATGCGGACTGGCAAATCCCGCTCTTGACCCCTCGTCTCAACTACTCCTTTCCAATACCCAAAAGTATCACCGTTATTTTCATACTAAATAAGATATGACGTTTGGTGCAATCAAAGTATCTTTTAGGAATAACAATAAGATTTGGTCTCACCGTCAAAGGCGTAATGACTACGTCCTACAAATATGGGTATGTCCATCACATCGTTCTCCAACGATATGACTTTCATTGTCGACTGGTGTCATGCCCTATGATCGGGAAACCTCGATCATCGATCGCGCAACGAAACTAGTCTTAGTAGAGGCTACTAGAGACGTGGTTGTTTACGCATCACACCCGTATTAATGTTTCTGCTTAATACGGTTACAACTTGACACAAAAACGTATTATGAACAAATGAGATATGATAAAGAAATACACTTTATTAATTGTCTCTAAGACATATCTCCTTCAATTTGAACCTGACCAAGCACACATCAGATGCGTTGCTGATAATTTTTGTACTTGTTAATATGCATAAAAACTCAAGTTAAATTTGTAATTGCACTGCATGTTTGCAAGAAAATATTAGCCTGCATATGAAAAACAACCACTATTCTATATAATCAATAGATGATGACATGAAGTTACGTACATTCTACATAAGCGTTATGAAAACTACTACAGAAAAGAATATCTCCATAGTTTCTCAAGGCTTAATTGCACTCCCCTTATATAAAAGAGTCTGTTGAGCTTTAATGTCCTCCACCTAATTTATCTTTACATATCACAAATGCTAAAACTAAACGACTTATTAACAAAAAGCTAAAACTACACATGTATTAGAATCATGTATGTAAATAGCTGGCAGATGCTATTTGTTCACTATACCACATGCATATGCTATGCCTTGTTGTATGATATATACTAGAAGGAAAAGACACGCGTTGCTACGTCCGTCCTAATTAATACGAACAACGATAGATTAAAAAAATACTTTGAGCTAAAACATACTTATAAAACAATATTAAAGATTAAAAAATAGCACAACTCGATCACCACATGGAAGTAGAGAAGGGACATAATTATTTAGTTGTAATGCCTTGAAATTTAAATTGTACACATGGTTCTATAATGATTTGATCAAATTTCTAACAATCTAGAGACATTGTATGATGAACATTGCAAACTCAAAGAGCTAGATTAGGCATCGAGGTCATACAGTGATGGTCACTGATTTTAATATAATGAAATTAAATATATTTTCTGACATAAATTACCCAAATCAAAAAATTGTTGGCATAATTACGTCCTAACATATTTAAATAATTGCATCGAATACGGCTGATACTATATAAAAACAGAGTAACATTTCGCCAATAAATACTAAATTTATCACAAAAATATAGAGCAAACTAAGAGATTAAATTGTTTACATGCAATACTAATCTTTACATTAGATTTAGATTGTATAAAATAAATTATAAAAAAAAGATGGTATGAATACCACCGACAATTATACATTGATGTGCAAAAATACACTTCTTTTAACATATAGTTTGACCGCACGTAGCATGCAAGTTACCAATGGACTTGAGGGGCGGCATTAGGATTGGAGAGTAAACCACTACTAATAGGCTAATAGCAACGGTGATAGTTGTGGCCGGTGCGGAAAGCCATATGGGTGTTCACATGTGAAAGAACATTTCTTAATCCCTAGTGTTTTGAGTGTTAGTTAATAATACCAATGATGTACTAATCCTATTGCTAAGTATTTCAGTTTGTGTGAGTTGCATATCACTTACTCCAAAGCCAAAATGTAAAGAAAAAGAGTTTCTGTAATTCTTCCCAGAACCGGAATATTGGAGCCGGATATTTCCAGGGATCGGAATTTCCGGGTCTCCTATTTCTACCAGAAAAGTGGCTAAGGAAAAGTTCTAAAGTGGTTCTGACTCGAGCCGGAAAATCAACTCGGAAATTTCACTAACTCGGAATTTCCGAGTCACCCAGAAAACCACCCCAGAATTGGCTAAGGAAAGAACAGGAAGTGGTTCTGACTCGAACCGGAAAATCAACTCGGAAATTTCATTTAACTCGGAATTTCCGGGTCCCCCAGAAAACCACTCCAGAATTTGGCTAAGGAAAGAAGAGGAAGACGTTCTGACTCCAACCGGAAAATTAGCTCGGAAATTTCACTGACTCGGAATTTCCGGGCAACCTTCAGAAACTTGAAGAAATTTAGCTAAGTCAAGAAGTCGAAGATGTTTTGATCTCAACCGGAAATTCAGCTCGGAGATTTCATTGCACCGGATATTCCGGGTGACTCGGAATTTCCGGGAGTGACTTATACCGGAATTTCCGAGTTATCGAGACACCCAACGGCCAGATTTTGGGAGGGGGTATAAATACCCCTCCACTCACTCAAGAACAGCTAGCTCTCAGATTTTCTCTCTCCTACACTTCTTGAAAGCTCAAATCATCAAGATCTCCCAATCCCTCCACCCAAATCTGTTGATCTTTGGAGGATTGGAGGAGAAGGCCCGGATCTACATCTTCACCGAAGGGATTTTCATTTCTTCCCCATTCACTTGGGGATTTCGTGGCTAGGGTTTCCGGTGGGAAAACCTAGTTCACCATTGTTGTACTCTCGGTGTTACCTTGACCTTTTGTGGTCATCTTGAGAGCCCCCAATTAAGTTGTGTGGGAGTGCCTCAAGCGTTTGTAAGGGATTCAATCTCCTCCCTAAAGGGGGATCAATAGTGGAAGGTGAACTCGCAACCTTTGTGGTTGAGTTCATCGGAGAAGAAGGTGAGCCTTTGTGGCGTTGCGGCTAACCTGTTGTGGTAGCGCACACCTCTCCAACGAGACGTAAACCCTTGGGTGGAACTCGGGATTACATCTTCGTCTCCGCGTGCTTCACTTGGTTCCTCTTATCCTTGCTCCCTTACTTGCTTGTATTATACTCTAGTTTACCGTTGTATTGCGTAGCTTGTCATTTAGGTAAATTCACCATAGTTGCATATCTAGAGAATTTACCTTTCTGTTAAGGCTAAATTTGAAAAGACCTAAAATTTGTAATAGCACCTATTCACCCCCCCCCCCCCTCTAGGTGTCGGATTCCCGTTCAATTGGTATCAGAGCCAGGTTTACTTTTAAGGGCTTAACCGCCTAAGTGCAACAATGAAAGAATCCGATGCCGAGAGGGCCGCCCGTGAGAAATTAGAGGCGGAGAAGTAGGCGTTAGCCAAAGGGGCAACCATGGCCGATCTTATAGATATGAGATCGTCCTTGGAGGCCCAACTCCTCAAGATGAATGAGATGCTCATGGCACTCTTGAAGTCTAAGGAGTCCGAGGCTACTTCTCCCTCTCCTCCTCCTAAGGAGCATGGTGAGAACTCTAAGGAGTCATCTTCGGATGGGTCCAAAGATGTTCCTCCAAGTGTTTCCCCCGGGAAGGCGGAAAAGGATGAATCACCTAGCTCCTCTAACACCCACAAAGGAGAGGAATTTCATAATGTCAACCATAATTACTCTCCTAAACCTCCTATCCCTCACCCTCATGTAAACTTTAGAAGTGAGCCTAAGCTCAAACCTACTCATTTCTCTCAATGGCAATTTCTAATGAAGTCTCATCTATGTAGTGCCTCCATTGAGCTATGGCGTATCATTGAAGAAGGATTCAAGCCCCATGATCCAACCAACTTGACAAGAAGAGAGGTGGTTGATAGCCAACTCAATGCCACCGCTCTTCATCAACTCCAAATGGCCGTTGGAGAGAAGGACATGCCTCTCATTCAACAATTCTCCACCGCCAAAGAAGTTTGGAATGCTATTTCCGACATCTTCGTCGGGAATGAGAGCATGAAGAAGAACCGGTATGATGCCTTATGCAATGAGGTGGAAGGGTTCTACAAGTTGGATGGAGAAAGTCATGAGGACATGTACCGGAGGTTGGTGTTGATTGCTAACACTTTCAAGAACCTCGGTGCGGTCTACATTGATGACGCTTGGATCGAAAGGAAGTTCGTGACCGCTCTCTTTCCCTTTGAGGAAACGGATTTGAAGACACTACAAGGGAGACATGACTTCGCGAAAATGACATCCAATGAAGTCATGCAAGAGATGACCGCGTACAAGGTGGCCTCCAAGATTGCACAAGATGCAAGTGCTAGAGCCATAGGGATGCACAAGCATGTCTCAATTGCCTTGAAGGCCACCGTTGAATAAGAGGATGAAGAGGAGTATGATGATCAAGTCGAGCTATCTAGTGAGACTCTCTCAAGTACTCTCACCCAACACATGGGTCTTGCGGCAAGAACGTTTTGGACGAACCCCGGAAGGGCCAAAGCGAGGATTGACAAGAAATTCCCCTCCAATGGTGGAAAGCCGAGCAACAAGGTAAGGCTTTGCTATAATTGTGATGACAAAGGCCACTTTGTTGCAGATTGCCCATGGGAAAGAAGAGAGGATCATGGTGGGAGGCTCGTGGCCAAGACGAAGGGCAAGGGGCCCATGCCCATGAAGAAGCCCTACTTCAAGAAGAACCAAAAGATTGTCTTGGTAACTCAAGAGCAATATCCCACCGGTGATGAAGATAGTGACAAGGAGGATACCTCAACGCAAGTGGACGCACTAGCCATTTCATCCACACCTCCATCACTCTTCTCCTCACCAAATGAGAGCCCCATCATCAAGAATGCAAGATGTCTTATGGCAAAGGCATCCGAGGTAAAATTGTCCCCTACCTCCATATGCCATGAAATTGATGATGGTATGAGATTAGAAGTCAAGGAAGAAATTATTGCTTTTGATAAATCCATGACTAGCTTGCAAGGAGAAGGAAAGAAACACTTTGGCTCAATTATGAGTCGTATAGGTGAGCTTGAGGATGATCTTGAGTTAAAAGGTGAGATTGAGAGAGAGGATGCACACACTAAGGTGTCTCTCCAATCCTCCCTTGAAGATGAACAAGAAGCTCATGCTCTCCTCAAGGAGCAACTTGCTAAGATCATTAAGGATCGTGATCTTTACTTTGCTAAATGTAAAATTGTGCAAAATGAAAAGTCCGAGCTTGTAGTTGTTCATGCTAGACTTTGCGAAGATTTCGAGTCACTTGAAAATACTCACAAGGTATTGACAAGTGATCACGAACGTCTCCTCAAGTCTCGTGATCAACTCCAAACTCGGATATCTATTCATGAGAAACCTAGTACTTCTACTCCTTTGAATACTAATGCAAATGTTGTCAAGGATAAGGCTAGGGTTTTGTTTGTTCCCTCCATGGCAACCGAGATCAAGACCTCCCTTGATAAAGGTAAGGGGACACTCACTACTCCTCTTCATGAGCGAGTGCCCCACAAGGGTAAGGAAGGTCTAGGCTATGTTGCTAAGGAGAAGAAGAAGATCAAGAAGAGGACCAAGCCCGCACAAGCCAACAAAGATGATATATCAAGTGGAAATGCCACAAGGGGCACTCCCACTCGTGATGACTTTGCGGGCATATCTAACCCCAATTATGCTTTATATGTTGATTATTATGGGGATGTCTATGCTAGATACATTGGTCCTTTTGATGGTTACATTGAATATGCTATTTGGGTTCCAAAGATCCCTGTTGCTAACCAAAAGGCACCCATTGTAAAATGGGTACCTAAACCAAATAATTGATTGTGTGTAGGGCCTTGCTTCCGGAGGATCGAAATGGATAATTGATATTGGGTGCACTAGTCATATTGAAAGTGCATGGTTGCCCCCATGCGTGGTTTTGGTAATTAATGACAATCCTTATAGACTAATGTTTACATTGAGATATTCTTATAGATCTTGTCCATGGGAAATTATAGGAGTTCATGTGTTGGACTCTTCAAGATGACTTAATGACCAATGCTCTATTCAAAGGGTTTATATGAAGAATGGTCATGTGTAGAGTTGAGCTCATTGCAAGTATGGCTTGGAATAGAAGATTGTGTGAACAATCATGTTTAACCCCAAGCCATCATACATATCAAGAGAAGAAGATGAAGTGCAAGTTCAATATGATGCATATCGGAAGATATCCTTTGATTGAGTCTTGCAAAGGAAACATGAAGACAAAGCCTAGCGAGTCCCTCCCATAACGGAGTATGGGGGAGCATTTGTAGAAGTCTTCATCAAGCATGTGCTAGCAAGCACAATCAAGAAAGGTGTTTCAACTTGAGAGAGTCAAGATCTTCATCATCGAGCTCAAGTGGAATGCGCAAGGCAAAGGTATGATCTTGATAGGTTTTCTCTCTTACCGGTCTCATGGTGTTAGTAGGAGACCGGGTTTTAGGATAGATGGAGTACTATCAAGAGGGGCTCTCAAGTGAGTAACTTGATCGCATTGTTGTGGAGAGCTCAAACCTTTGCATACTTGGCTTCTCATATTTCTTGGTTCTTATTTGGTTTTTCTCCGTGTTGAGTTTTGGTGCTTGTCGTGATCTTCATGAAAAGACCAAGTCCTTCGAAAATGGTTTTACTTTGGAAAACTTGTTGCCTTTTATCCATGTGAGGATTTAGAGCTTGGTTTATCTCCATACTAAGCTCTAGTTCATCAAAAACAGATTTCGTATGAATATCTTGTTGTGTTTTTGATGAAGGAGTTTTTACTGGTTTGCATTGTTTAGGAAAGTTCAACCTTTCCCCATTTGGTTTTATCCTCACATGATGGACTGTGATGTTTCTATGCACATTCAAGTAGAGCTCGTTGTAACGATTCCAACGAGCCAAAAATCATCGAAAACGGAGTCCGGATGGAAAAGATATTGACGTTTTCGTTTATCAGTTTCTGCTGTTTTTTGCTGTAGCGGTAGTACCGCCGCGGTACCGCCCGAGGTACCGCCGGAGCTAACAGAGAGCTGTTTTCGGCGGTACCGGGAGCGGTAGTTCCGCCGGGGCGGTAGTACCGCTGCCCGGGGCGGTAGTACCGCTACAGAAGTCTGTTTTCAGCCCGGTTTGATGCCCTAACTCCCTAAGGGGGCGGTAGTACCGCTAGGGCCAGCGGTAGTACCGCTACGGCGCGAATCTGCACCCAACAGTTGGAATTTGGGTTGACCTATTTAAGGGGCCTTCTTCCCCAATGGTTTCCTAACCTTTCTAGCAAGTTTTGACCTCCATTGTTGACCTTCTTGAGCTTGCTATCTCTCCATCCCTCCAATGATTCTTGCTAATTCTTGAGGGAAAAGAGAGAGGAGATCTAGATCCACCTTTCCACCAATCAATCTCCTCTCTAAGTGAGGGGAACCTAGTGGATTTAGATCTTGGAGTTACTTTGTGGTTCTTCTCCTTTGTTCTTCCTCTCTTCTCCCCCCATAAGCATTAGTTGCCTTTGGTGGGATTTGAGAGTGAAGGATTTGACTCCTTTGTGGATTCCTTGTTCTTCCTCTCTTCTCCCCCCATAAGCATTAGTTGCTTTTGGTGGGATTTGAGAGTGAAGGATTTGAGCACTTGTGCTCTTGCCTTTTGCATTTGGTGCATCGGTGTGCTCTCCACGAGGATTCGTGGAAGTTGAAAGTTTGTGAGCTTGTTACTCTTGGGTCCTTGGACCCTAGACGCCTTTGTGGTGGTTGGACCCTTGTGTGGTCACTTGAAGCCGTTCGGGAGCCCCCAATCCCATTGTGGGTTGTGCCCCGGATTGTTGTTGAAAGGCTCCGGATTCCGCCTCGAAGGAATTCCGATAGTGGAAGGTGAACCAAGCCTTTGTGGTGCGGTTCATCGGAGAAGAAGGTGAAACCTTTGTGGTTGTTGAACCGTTGTGTCGGTTCACACCTCTCCAACGAGACGTACTCCCTTAACAAGGAGGAACTCGGGATTACATCCTCGTCTCCACGTGCCTCGGTTATTTCTATACCCGAGCTTTTACTTATGCACTTTGCATTGTGATAGCCTTCGTGCTTGAAGTATTCTATTGCTATCACCTTGTTGTTTATCTTGCTTAGCATAAGTTGTTGGTGCACATAGGTGAGCCTAGTTTATTTAGGTTGTCGGCTTGTTAATTTAAACACCTAGTTTTATTCCGCAATTATCAAGCCTAAACCAGAAAAGTTTTAAACCGCCTATTCACCCCCCCTCTAGGCGACATCATTGTCCTTTCACATATGACCTGAAGCAAGGAGATTGTAACGGAGTTGAAGCCTAATGATGATCAAATGACCGTTACATATGGTGACAATTCAAAGTCTAAGGTAATAGGGCTCGGCAAGGTGGTAGTGGCACCGGACATCACACTTGTGAATGTCTTGCTTGTCGAGTCCCTAGGTTTCAACTTGATCTCGGTCCATTCTTTAACTTGTTTGGGTTATACCGTTTTCTTCGAAAAGGAAATGGTTATCCTTATGTGGAGCAAGTCTCTCAATGTGTCTTTCGTTGGGTACATTGAGAATGGTCTCTATGTGGTTGACTTCTCCGGAATCACCACTTCCCATACAATGTGCCTATTCGCTAAGGCGGACTTGGGTTGGCTATGGCATCGCCGACTAGCCCATGTCAACATGAGGACTTTGCAAAGTCTCCACAAGGGTGGTCATATCCTAGGACTAAAAGACCATGTTTCTTTCTCGAAGAACCGAATGTATAGGGCTTGTGTTGAAGGAAAAATGCATGACATTCACCATCCAAACAAGACTATCATTTCTTCAACATGGGTTTTGGAGCTTCTCCATGTTGACCTCTTTGGTCCCATTCCGGAAGCTAGTCTTGGTGGCAAGAAATATTGTGTAACATCCCAACATTTCATAATGTTCAAAAATCACAAAAATTTAAAACTTTTCTTTTAGTAAAATAAAATATTAAATGCATAAGAAAACCAACTATGAAAGACTTCAAACATATTGAAAAAGTTTAATATTTCAAATATTTCAGTTTATCTTTATTTTCAAAAGTTGTTCAAGTAAACATTTTATTATCCCTTGTATTTCATTAACCTTATTATGTAATTTGACAAATATTTTACAAAAATTCAAACCACTGTATTCTAATAAAAATAGTTTACTTATAAGCAATTGATTTTCAACCATTTAGCCATATCTATTCATAAATTCAAGACTATTTAAAATGGTATTTTTGCCAAATGATTTTCATTCATTTAACTAAATTTAAATTAAAGTTTTTGGAAATTATAAGTTTATAATTCATAACTTTAAAACTTCAAATATTTTATAATTAATGAATTATCCAAATAAACATTTCATTAGCATAAATGATTTTCATTTATCTTCAAAACATAAAATGATTTTCATGAATATATGTTCTATATAAGAAAGGAATTAAATCTAAAATCTTTTTCAAAGTTGTTATGAAGTTTTCAAATAAATTATCTTAATATAAAATATAATGGTGCACAAATTGTTTTGAATTAAAAATGAATACTTTATATTTCCCTTTTTCATTTTCATATAGTTGTGTTATACTATTTAATAATACTAAAGCCAAAAATGAATTTAGTATTAGAAAATGAGTTTAACTAACTTGAATTCAAACATAATTGAATGTGGGTATTTCATAGAATTGATTTTAGACAAAAATAAAATTAATTAAACCCTAGTTTTAAATTTAACATAAAGTGTCAAATTTGTATTTAATGAATATTTCAAAATATTAATTTTCAAAAAATTCAAAATGTGCCCACAACTGGTTTAACACAAAGATAATGCTTTTACAAATTTTTAGAAATTTATTTGACTTGAATTGGAGCCATAAATCAAAACATATGAATTAAATGGAAAATCAGAAAAAGAAAAAGAAAAATGATGACGTCAGCATGACGTCATCGTCTTCAACCTCCCGTCAATCTCGCCCGACGGTTTCGGCCGAATCAATCCCGCGAAAATCTCGCGATTCGGTAGAGTAACTGACACCGTGCCTAGCCCTTTATTAGAACTAGCTCCTCATCCGCATTTCCCCTCTTCCACTTCTTGAAACGACGCCGCCAGGCCGCCATTTTTGCTCGCCGGAGTTTGTCTAGTCCGCCGCCGTGTTTCTCCGTTTCCCGGCGAGGTGAAGAAGAACCCCGATCCCGAGACCACCTCATCTTCCTCCCCTCGCTCGTGCGCGCCCGACAGTCACCTCCTCCTCCTCTCCAAATCGTAGCCGAGCGGAGCACCTCGTACTCGACCGAAGCTCGCCGGCGTCCGTGCTTCTTTGATCGCCTGAGGTCGCAACTCCGAGACGAACAACACGAAACCGGCCTCGCCATCGCCTCCGGAACGTGGTGCTGAGCGTCTCTGTCGTCTCCCCGAGGGCGGGGGAGCTCTGCAGCGCTGCCGCGGTCCAAACCGAGTCGCCGGCGCCGTCTTCGCCTCCAACTCTGGTGAGTTCCGCCGCCCGTTTTTGGTCAACGCTTCAGGATCGTCTGATCTATCTCCAACGGTTAGGATTAGATCACTTATTTCGAACCGGTACTTTAGATCGGGACCGCCAGATCCAGATCCAACGGCCAAGATCTGTTGACTTATCCACGTCAGCGCCTACGTGGCATGTACAGTCAGCGCCCAGTCAGCGCTGACGTGTTAAATGATTTTTATCGATTTATTTATTTTGACAGTTTTGCAGAAAAGCCCCTGTTAATTAAAAATGTCATAACTTTTTAACCACTCATCCAAATTTAACAAACTTTATATTTTTGGAAAGCCCTCGACATGTAGAATATTTTAGATCAGCCAAAATTCAAATTTTACTAAGTTTAAAATATTCAAATTTCAAATGGAAGATTTGAGTATTTTTGTCATAACTTTAAATCTGTAAATTCAAAAATTGCAAATAAAATTGTTTTGGAGACTTTGGAATATTTGTAAGTGATGCATCTGTTATAAAATAATTTTGAGTAATATTTGAATGATTGATAGTTATCTATTTAATTTGAATAGTTTGACTATTTTGGACATAACTATTAATAGAAATATTATTTTTGATTTAAACAATTTACTATAAATTTAATTAAATGCCCTCTACCTATTAATCCCATTTATAAAATTTTGTTATAAATAATGCTTGAATAATTTAAAATGAATTTAAAGAATCATGAGACTTAATTTGATTTATTCTAGCACATTAGAAGGTTTATTAATTTAAAGTTTATTACTTTGCACCAAAGACATAAATAATTGTCCTAGTCTAGAGAAAGCTCAAATTCCTATTTATTAATATAATTCATAACATTAATAAGTAAGTTTTGTTTAAAACCTTTTAAATGATTTTAGTTCATTTACAAGTGTTTATAAATGTGATTTAAAACATTATATCATTTTAAATAATTAAGTTATTATTAATAATATAAATTTTTAAGTTGGGGATTAAAAATGTTTATATATGAGAAAATTCAGAAATTCTTGAATATGTTTTTGGTCAAATTTAATCTTAAACATAACCTTGGGTAAATATAATTAAATATTTATAGTTGTATTAAAGTTTCAAACCTTTCTTTTTAAATTGTGATTAACACTTCTTGATATCCCTTTGTCTAAACTTTTGAAGACCATTCCATTCGAAAATGTGGAAACACCCATGCAACCTTTTCGAGTTGAAAGATTTGACTCCAGACCATCCCTTGACGAAACCCTAAACCCAATCACATTTATTCTTTTTGTATATTGAATTTTGTGACACCTTTGACCAAACCCTTCCGAGAGGACTCGTTACGCCTGTATGTTTCAATATGCTTTGTGCTTGTTGAATTTCTTGTTTATTGGATGCCCTTTTACTTTATAGTTTGAAACGGGGGAGCAACTATTGACTTGGACAAGAGTGTGTGAGAAACGACAACTTTCATAAGGCAAGTGACTTCATAAAACACCTACTATTTTATTCTATTGCATACCTAGTGTTTTAAGCAGTATTTGCAAAAGTAGTATGCATGATAGGTTTCTGGGAGATTTGTAGTATGCTATGCAAACCTGTTAGGTTACCCCTTAGAAATTCCAGATTAGAACCCTATTATAATTTAGTGGAAGTACCTGCTGCAAAAATGATTGTTTTATGGCGATGTAATAATTGAAAATTTCCACTAAATTAATTTAACGCCTAGGTGGATTGGGTCGATCGAGGAGGTTTCAAGTTGAGTGGCTTCTCAGGGCCAAGTTTCATGGTTGTCTTCGCCCAAGATAGTTTTCACTTACTTGGGGCCATGATATGCGGTGTTAACCTGAGTTGCTCACTTGTGGTAGGCCACCCAGGGCTATGAGATTTAAGTTTACACTGAGTCTAGTTGCTTATCGTGCAACCATTGGTCAATATGGGCTCTGTCTTGATGGAGTAAGTTGATGTGGACCTGGGTCAAGAGATTGATGGTGGTAGAGTTGATAGGATGGTGGTAATCTCTTAGTATGATCATGGGAAAGCAACTTCTGAAAAGTCTCGTCTTGATCTTCTCCTTTTCCTTCTCACAAAAGGAGTGTAGAGCATAGTTTGGGTTGATTGAGTCTAATGGTGAAAGTGCACACACTCTCGAGAGTTAAAACCTAAGATCTTAGCCGTGTCCCCGGCATCGGACAATTTGAGTAACTACACAAGGTTGTGTTCTGAAAATCTCTTCATTCCAATTTCTTAATGAAACTTTGATGGGTGAACATGGGTAGGGGACATGGACTTGTCCCAAGATGTCTCCTAAAAAGAAGTTATTGTTCCAAAAAAGTGTTTACCAAAAGTAGGAGAAAACTTGCTTTGCGCAATAGCCTTGAGCTCCACCAGCCAAATAAGCATATAGATATAGCTTAGTAGAATATTAGAAATAAAAGTCACTTGCCACCACAATTCAATTGTGCTGACCCTTTATAGCTGGGCTGCAACTAAACCTTGCAGATTCGACAGACGACGAGTGAGCATTTCGATAGGATTTCGAGTCTACAACCAACATGCCTTGCCTGTGGCGCATGAAGATGATGAGGCTCATTGTATCTACTATTTTCCGCTGCTACTCTTGGTAATTTTGCTAGCCTTTTCAGGTTATGCAAGTTGTAAGGGATATTTGTAACACTGGATCATGCGATTTAATAAAGTATTTGACACTTCTGCATGATATAAATCTTAAACTGTGGTGCTAGCATTGGATCCAGGGACTAGCACATTAACACAGGGACTTCCACCTTATAAACAAAGGTGAGGTCACTACATATTGCTTGGTGATTGTTGATAACTATTCAAGATACACATGGGTTTTCTTCTTCAAGTCGAAGGTGGAGACTCAACAAACTATCATCGACTTCTCCAATGAAGCTCAACGTCAACACAATGTGCCTACCTTGGTGATAAGAAGTGACAATGGTTCAGAGTTCAAGAACTACACCTTGAACGAGTTCCTTAGTGAAGAAGGGATTCGTCATCAATATTCCGCTGCTTATACTCCCCAATAAAATGGTGTAGCCGAAAGGAAGAATCGCACACTTATTGAGATGGCAAGATCGATGATGGCCGAGTTCAAGTCCCCGCACAACTTTTGGGTCGAAGCCGTCAACTTCGCTTGCCATTCATCCAACCGACTCTTCTTTCGCAAAGGACTCATGAAGACTCCCTATGAAGTGCTTACCGGGAACAAGCCCAATATCTCTTACTTCCTAGTTTTTGGTTGTAAGTATTTCTATCTCATCAAAGGTGTTCGTTTGGGCAAGTTTGATTCTAAGTCTCTTGAATGGACATTTGTGGGCTACGGTTCTGAATCCCATACTTATAGAGTCTATGATAAGGACTCGCGCATTATCATAGAAACTTGTAGTTTGGTGTTCGAGGAGAATGACGGCTCCTTTGTGGAGCAAAGTGGTGTTTCCGTTGTAGGTGATGATCAACCTCAAGATGTTATCCGAAGGATGGGGTTGGGAGTCCATCGCCCCGTTGAAGTCTATTATGAGGTTGCTCAACAAGGATCAAACTCTACTCAAGTGGTGGATACTCCAACACAAGAAACACCCAACAACAACACCGTACTCAACACGCCCAGCCAAGAAGAAGCACAAGATCCTCCTGCTGCTCCTGGAATTTCCGGAGGGCCAGAATATCCGGTTCAAACTGGAGTCGGAAATTCCGGAATTTCCGGTCCTGCTGACATTCCCGGTGGCAGCTCGCAACAAGGCCAAGATCAACCTACTTCCCCACCTCTGGACGTCACTCCAATGGTTGATCAAGGCCATCAAATCAGTCAAGGCGGAGACATGAATGATCAAGATGATCAAGCGATCCCTCCCACCACTAGGAGGGAAATTGAGATCCGCCGCTTGAATAGGGTTGGCACCTCACAAGAATGAAGAGCTCTATCTCTTGACAAGGTGCTTGGTGATGTGAGAAGCAAGGTCTCTACCCGAAGACAACTTGCAAGATTTAGTGAACATCAAGCTCACATCTCCATGGTGGAACCCAAGAAGGTCTTTGAAGCTCTTGAAGATAAAGATTGGCTTGATGCTATGCATGAAGAGATAAAAACTTCGAGCGCAACAAGGTGTGGAAGTTGGTGGAAAGACCCAAAGATTGCCGCAATGTTATCGACACCAAGTGGATTTTCAAGAACAAGCAAGATGAACATGGCATGGTGGTGAGGAACAAGGCAAGATTGGTGGCTCAAGGTTACTCCCAAATTAAAGGCATTGACTTTGGAGAACCTACGCGCACGTGGCTCGACTTGAGTCAATTCGTATTCTTCTTGCCTATGCCTCTCATCACCACTTTAAGTTGCAACAAATGGATGTTAAATCCGCTTTTCTAAATGGTCCACTAAATGACTTGTTTATGTTAAGCAACCACCGGGGTTTGAAGACCTCAAGTATCCGAACCATGTCTACAAGTTAGATAAGGCACTCTATGTCCTTAAACAAGCCCCACGAGCGTGGTACGAGCACCTTAGAGAACTACTTGTAGACCGTGGATTCCAAGTTGGGGAAATCGACCCCACACTATTCACTAAGAAAGTAAATGGAGAGCTTTTCATTTGTCAATTATATGTGGATGACATTATATTTGGATCTACTAACAAAGCATTTAACGAAGAATTCTCCAAGCTTATGACTGACAGGTTTGAGATGTCTATGATGGGTGAGATGAAGTTGTTTCTACGATTTGAGATCAAACAATTGAAAGAAGGAACGTTCATCAACCAATCAAAGTACATTCAAGACATGCTCAAGAAGTATGGGTTGCTTGAGCTCAAGGGTGCCTCTACCCAAATACAAACCAAATGCCACCTTGAGCCTAACCCCAAGGGTAAGGATGTGGATCAAAAGGTATATCGCTCCATGATTGGATCTCTTCTTTACCTTTGTGCATTTAGACGGATATAGTGCTAGCCGTAGGAGTGTGTGCAAGATATCAAGCGGCTCCTAAAGAAAGCTATGATATGGCGGTCAAGAGAATCTTTAGATATTTGGCTTATACCCCAACCTTTGGATTGTGGTACCCCAAGGATGCACATTTCTCATTATGTGGATACACGGATTCCGATTGGGCGGGAGATCAAGATGATAGGAAGTCAACCTCCGGCGCTTGTCAATTTATTGGGAGGTCCTTGGTGTGACGCCCTAAAATTGGTACTATGTAGATTTAAGCGTTCCCGCCGAAATCCGCATAATAACGATTTTAGGTCGCCCACCAGACATAATGTGCACGTCGAAACATGCGCATTATGTGGGTGGAATTGTGATAACATTACAACAGTTCTGATACATCCACAAATACAACAGAAGATATAATTACAACAACGACTCGAACGAGTCAAGATACAAATGATACAATACAAAGATTCAAAAGACAGCGGAAGCAGAAATAGTATCCGACTACGGATAAGATGCAAATTGGACTAAGAGTCCTCAAGATAAGCGATGGCGCCATATCCCTGCCCAGCCAAGACGGAGGGATTCCCAAGCTAACGTCGTCGGACTTCAAACCTGTTGACTGCACATAAAGCACATCCCAAAAGAGGGTCAGGGCACTCCCTGGCAAGCAAAACCGACTTGCCTACTTTCTACACCATCTCCCAAAATATAGGGGAGGTGGACTTAGCGGCAGCAGCACTAGCAACCTAAAGAGACACGCTACAACTTCCGTCTAATCAGAGAGGGTTAAGAGAGCGCATAAAGTAAGCAACTACAACTAACACCAAACATAACCCATTCTCGAATTAACCCCCTCAACCAAATATGAGGAAGCAATTCGGGAAACTCACACATTGAACAGTTTTATTTATAATTTATTGTGAAAGTAATTCTATATTACTAGTCAATTTAATTAACATTAAATAGGTGCAAGTTGTCTAGATCTTGTTAGCCAGCATCATCACCAAAGTCGTCCATAACCGTGGACACGGCTCATCGATAAGATTATACCCTGCAGGGGTGCACTACAGTACCCATACTCGCATGATCAACCCGTTAGGGCCTCTCAACACGACTCATTCCTTCACTACAGCAAGTCCAAGTGCCACCCATATGAGTTGTTACCCGCGTCAGGAGTCCGGCCGAATCTCAATTGCGGACTCATTAGTTTGTGTCTGCTCACCATGCGGCTCAAACCACAGTAGGAACTGTCCGCTACGTGAGCACCACCCCTATATGACCCCCCGTATCAAGTATCCTCTCACCAATCATCATCATCATGCACATGCATATGAGCGAATGGAAAACCCGAACTACTTGCGGCACATGGACGAGCTGAGGATCCGTTCAAAGTCGAGGGGGGCTCCATTGGGCCTCCCACAAGTGGTTAGTGCGCTCAAAATTGGATCCGAGGACAAAATCTCAGTTCCTAGGTCGACACTGAGCAGAACAAAGCACCTCGCAAGGCCTTCCGCCTGGTGCCTTATCATTTAATTATAGTACCCCAATATAATACAACATTTTATTAAGGTAGAATAATATATCATGCTAAGCAGATGAAAACATAAGACCAACAGATGACTCGCACAAACAACTCTAAGCATGCGCTACGACTCGCAAGGCCAACAGATAAACAAACAACAGGTGCTGGGATGTGGGGATAAAGCTTTATAGGCTGCAGGATAAACATGTGATGGGATCGCAGTTTAAGAATCGATAACTAGGGTAGCAGAGATCAACGGCGGGAATGAAAGACAATGTATAGGTAAACAAGCAAACTTTGCTTGCCTGGAATCCCGCATGGAAGCAGATCTTGTCGTTGCTCACACATCTCAACGTCATATCCGAGAAGAAGCAACAAACACTGGAAGCGCAAGAGATGCATTTTATAACTACGGCAAAGATCCAGCATGATCATGTGAGAATGATGTATGGCATGGCAAGATGCATTGCGAGATGCACTTAATCCGAATTAAGCGGAACCGGGATTCCGACAATTAATATTAATGTTGAAGTTATTTATCTACCCCACGAATTAAATGTCCATTAAGATGGCAAGGCATGGCAAAGATGATCTAGTCAAATTAAATGGAATAGGCATCAATAGTAATTAAATGCCCACACTTTCCATAATTATTATTTAGGTGAATTGCTACACCCGCAAACCCAAGAGATGCAACAATGCAATTATGATGCGATATGCACAAGATATATGACATTTAATAAAAAAAAAGGTTTAGGGTTAGGTTTTGGGTCCGTACGTTGGATCGAGAGAGATAGGGTCCGAAACCGACGTCTTCGGAACGTAGAGGAAGTAGTTGTCGTCGGGGAAGTAGTCGTCGCGGAACCGGGGCAGCGTCGTTTGTCGGTGTCGTGGAAGTGGTCGGGGAAGCGCGGGCACGTGGAACACGGCAAACGGACACCAGAAGGAGGATCGCGCACGGGCGGCACCGCGACACGGACACGGGCGGTCACGGGCAACGCGGCACCGGAAGAGGCACGCGCACGCGCATTCGGCAACACCTCGATGGGTGGACAACTCGGACACAAAAGCGACGCCGAAGTTCTTGCAGGCAAACCACCGAACACCTTGCGGGCGGTGGACGCGAGGAGGTCGGGGAGGCGGTCCGGGCACGCACGGGAGGCGGAGCAGGAGAGAACGCGCGCGGACGGCGGCGCGCGGTAGCGAGCGCAAGGGCGACGATGACGCGTGCGGCGCGCGGCGGAGGCGGCGGCAGCGAGCGGCGGCGCGGGGCGGCCGGCGCGGAGGCGAAGGAGGAGCTCGAGTTGGAGGCGGCGCAGGGCGGGGCGACGAGCGGAGCACGGCGCGGGGCGCTCGGGGCTGCTGGCGGCGTGGCGTGCGGGGTCGACGGGGGCGCAGGCGGCTGGAGCAGGGGGCGCGGCCGGCCGGCGGGCGGCGCTGGAGGTGGCCGGGGCGGCGTCGGGTGGAGGAGGAGGCCGGGGGGCGCGCGGCCGGGGCGCTGGGGGTGCGGCGGCGGCGGCCAGAGGAAGGGCCGGGGCGCGCAGCGTCGGCGCGGGCGCGGCAGGCGGCGGGCGCGGGCCGGGGCGGCGCGGGCGGCCGGAGCAGGAGGCGCGGCGCGGCGGCGCGGCGGCCGGCGGGAGGCGGCGGGGCGCGGGGCCGGAGGCGGCGAGGGAGGCGCGCTCGGGAGCGATGGTGCGGGATGCTCTCCCGTGCGGGGCGCTCGGGAAGAAGAAAGAGAAGGAAGAGAAAGAAAAGAAAAAGAAAAGAAAGGAAAAGAAAAGAAGAAAAGAAAGAAAAGGAGGGGGAAAGTGAAAAAAAAGGAAAAAGGAAAGAGTGGAGGGGGGCGGCTGCAAAATTCCCAGGGGGTGGGAAAAGTTTTCAGGGGGACAAAACCTAGGGTTTGGGGTTAGATGGGCTTGGGCTTTATTTCTCTCCCCTTTTTTTTTATTCTTTTCAGTTTTATATTTTTAAAACAAAATAGAAAAGGAATTTGAATACAAAACCTATACAAAATATTTTTAGTTTTCAAAGGACAATTTAATAAACTAGTTTTTAACATTTTTAAAAGATTTAAAAATAACACATTTTTAATTAATTTGAAATGCATTTAAATTTAATTATGGAAATTTAATTTAAATGCAACAAATTAAATTAATGCGATGCGATGCCATGTCGATGCAAAAAGAAAACTCATAACAACAAAAAGGGGATAAAAAACCCGGGGCGTTACACCTGGTAAGTTGGTCTTCTAAGAAGCAAAATTGTATATCTCTCTCCACCGCCGAAGCCGAGTATGTTGCCGCCGCAAGTTGTTGCACTCAGTTGTTATGGATGAG
Organism: Poa annua; assembly: GCA_026929855.1. NCBI lineage: Eukaryota > Viridiplantae > Streptophyta > Magnoliopsida > Poales > Poaceae > Poa > Poa annua. The sequence goes on along the minus strand of CM049432.1, from coordinate 71,239,728 downwards.
GCAAACTTTAAAGGAGTACGGAGTCGATTGCGACAAAGTGCCTCTTCTATGTGACAATGAAAGTGCCATCAAGATTGCTTACAAGCCGGTGCAACACTCAAGAACCAAGCATATTGAGATCCGCCATCATTTCATAAGAGATCATGTGGCCCGAGGAGACATTGACTTATCATATGTGGGCACAAGGGATCAATTGGCGGATATCTTCACGAAGCCCCTTGAGGAAGGAAGGTTTTGCTTTATGAGGAATGAGCTCAATATCATTGATTCGAGGTCCTTAGCTTGATCGCTTGCACACTCACCTAGGACGTAATTGCATCTTATGTTGTTTAGATGTAGGCATGGAAATAGGGGGAGTGTGGTCCTAATACATTGGACCATCCCTCCCCCCATTATGCCGATAGCAAGTGTTCTTTTATCTCTATATTCATTCTTATGACTAATGAGCTAAAACGACGAGTATTGGTTATGTACCCAAGATACATCTTCGCGGTGACATGCCATACACTCCTACATGGTGGCTTCGGCCACCGACCTATTTTCTTTGAAAAGTTGGTTTTATTTGGAGCTTATTGTTGTTATTTGCCGTCTTATTCTTGCATGTGGGAAACCTACTCATCTTGGCGCTTTATGTTTCGTTCGGGTAGTTGTGAGTTGAGTACGGTGTACCAATGACAGTTTGGAAATCTATCCCAAGCCCACTCCCCCTGAAAACATTTCTCTCTATTGCACATAAGTCATCCATTTGAAAACTGGGAGTTTGGTTCAGCAGGTCGGAATATCCGGTTCATTTCTGAATCGGAATATCTGGTGACCCGGAATTTCCGGTTAAAGTTACACTCGGAATTTCCGATCGGGCGGTTTGTCAAAAATATATAGGGCAGGCTCGGGGTGAAGGGCTCATTCGTGCCCTTCTTCCACCCCCGACCTCCCTCTCCTCCAACCGCCGCCCCTGCTGCTCCAAGGTCCCTCCGGAGCACTCCGACCGCCGGGGAACCTCTTTCTCGGCCGGATCTGCTCCTCCTCTGCCCCGGGAACTCACTCCTCCAAGCAATGTCCTCAATGGATGAGGGTAACTTCACTTTTCCCTATCCCTAAGTGCTCGCACTAGGATCTTGGTGTGGAGTTATTTGTTTCAAAATTGCTTGGTAGAGATTGTTTCTAGCTTCATTCTCTGCCATCTACATACATTAGTTGTGCATTGTGTTGGATCGATCTAGTTTTAGACCGAGTCAATCTCAGATTTGCACTGTTTCTGTCCAGGTCGGAATTTCCGACTCGACTTGAATCGGAATTTCCGGTCCTGCGGAATTTCCGGTTAAGTTTGAATCGGAATTTCCGAGCTGAACACTGCAGTTTTCAGATTCACTCATGTTTAACTACATATGATTCATCAAATGCCTACCTAATGTGTGTATCCTCTCCTGACTTGTGTGTACTTACCTTGTGCTACCCTCAATGCTCAAATTCACAGGTTCTAGTGGGAGTCCTTCCCTCGCAGAGGCCACAAGGAACACCTAAATGGCACCTGCTCACAAGACCCCTGTCTCCAAGGGCAAGGGTCCTGCCTCCTCAAGCAACCCAGCTGTTCCAAGGAAGAAGAAAGCACTTGCTACCAGGCCTCCGTACAAGAAAAAGAAAAATGCCCCTGTTCCTCAACGACAGAACTATGCAAAGATGAACTCTGTTGACTACACTCTGCTCCGACAAGGGGATTGGTACCTTAGGCCAAGGGACAACTCTCTGGATAATCGCATCTTTTGGTGTCAAGAGCAAGAGTTCATACTCAAGGACCTCTACTACTCTCTGTCAAAGCCCATTCGGCCTATGCATCCTTATAACCTTGCAGCTCTACAGGAGAAAGCCTCTTTTGTTGAAGCTATACATATTATCAAGGCTATGGGCTTGGAGAGGCTTGTGCTCACTCGTTGTCCATACAACTCTCAGCTCGTGATGCAGTTCTTTGCCACTCTTGTGATGAAGGGTGACTCAAAGAAGACAATTAAATGGATGACTGGTGACACTTTTTGTGAGTCCAACTTTGAGGAGTTCGCCAAGGTTTTGGGCTACAAGTTTGATGGTGACAACGCTCAAGGCTATCGCATGCACCACCCATTCAAGCTCAACAAGAAGCAGACCGTGCACTTATATGGTGAGGGAGGCATACCCGACAATGCTCGAGATTTGCTTCCTCTTTATGATGTCCTTGTGCGCATCCTCCGTGAGAACATTGCACCAAGTGGTGGCAACAATGACAATGTGGTGACCCCTCTGTGCAACTTGCTCCTTCATGCCAACCACATTGTGGAGAACCCTGACAGTGATGAAGACTGGAGTGTGGATGTCATGGATTACATCCACAATGAGATGCATGAAGCCATGATCACCAAAGTCACTATCCCCTATGCTCCTTACATCATGAAACTCATCAAGTTCAAGTTTCCTGACCATACCTTCAGTGATGATGAGTTGGAGGCGCATGACTTCAAGAAACTATATGAGAAGAAGACAGTGGTCAAGCCTCCTCCTGTGCCTTCTTCTAGCTCAGCTCAGGGTGGCTCTTTTATGGGTGATGCTAGGAGGGCTGCTGCTCCTACTTATGTCTCGGCCACTCATGCGAAGGTGAAGAAACTGAATTGGTTCCAACGCAACATCCTGTGCATGAATGTGGACATCCGCAAGGAGCAATACACTGCCTACAAGGAGCGTCGTTAGCTTGCCTACAATCAAGACTTGCTTCTTCATCATGTGTCTGGCTCTCCTGCTCCAGCTGATCTTTCTGATCCCCTGAATTTTGCTAAGTGGAACCAGGATTCTTTGGCTCCTTGGGCACAGATTGATCATGACCTTGGCGGCAGCTCGTACACCACTGGACATGATTATGAGAACACTTCATATGATGATGAGGAGGAGGAGGATGAGGAGACTCCTTCTGACTGAAGGCCGCCACGGGACGTAGCATCGCTCCTCTTCCTTTTTGGCGTTTTGATGCCAAAGGGGGATAAGTTGCTCTAGTAGGACTTCGGGGATTTGCATGGGTTTGGGCACAAGCATATGCGTTTACCATTTCTTTGCGTGTGTGTCCATTTATCTTATTTGTGGTTGTTTGTTAAACTCTTTCATTTGTGTGTTTTGAGATAATACTATGCTATCGTTATCCTCTATGGTTGAGACTTTAAATTTATTGTGTTGGTATTCTCTTCATATCCTATATACACAAGGTATGAAACTCTATCTAGTCTCATATGCTACCATAACATTACATTTTGTCTCCTTACTCCTTTTTGATATCTTGTGTTTTTTATTATAACATTGCTCCTATCATTTGTCATCTTGTGTTTCATACATGCACTTGTTTACGGGGAGCTATTTTCTGTTAAAAACATGATATTGCATTTCGTTTCCTTGCAAATCTTGGTATTATCATCTAACACCAAAAAGGGGGAGATTGAAAGAACATTTCTTAATCCCTAGTGTTTTGAGTGTTAGTTAACAATACCAATGATGTACTAATCCTATTGCTAAGTATTTCAGTTTGTGTGAGTTGCATATCACTTACTCCAAAGCCAAAATGTAAAGAAAAAGAGTTTCTGGAATTCTTCCCAGAACCGGAATATTGGAGCCGGATATTTCCAGGGATTGGAATTTCCGGGTCTCCTATTTTTACCAGAAAAGTGGCTAAGGAAAAGTTCTAAAGTGGTTCTGACTCGAGCCGGAAAATCAACTCAGAAATTTCACTAACTCGGAATTTCCGAGTCACCCAGAAAACCACCCCAGAATTGGCTAAGGAAAGAACAGGAAGTGGTTCTGACTCGAACCGGAAAATCAACTCGGAAATTTCATTAACTCGGAATTTCCGGGTCCCCCAGAAAACCACTCCAGAATTTGGCTAAGGAAAGAAGAGGAAGACGTTCTGACTCCAACCGGAAAATTAGCTCGGAAATTTCACTGACTCGGAATTTCCGGGCAACCCTCAGAAACTTGAAGAAATTTGGCTAAGTCAAGAAGTCGAAGATGTTTTGATCTCAACCGGAAATTCAGCTCGGAGATTTCATTGCACCGGATATTCCGGGTGACTCGGAATTTCCGGGAGTGACTTATACCGGAATTTCCGAATTATCGAGACACCCAACGGCCAGATTTTGGGAGGGGGTATAAATACCCCTCCACTCACTCAAGAACAGCTAGCTCTCAGATTTTCTCTCTCCTACACTTCTTGAAAGCTCAAATCATCAAGATCTCCCAATCCCTCCACCCAAATCCATTGATCTTTGGAGGATTGGAGGAGAAGGCCCGGATCTACATCTTCACCGAAGGGATTTGCATTTCTTCCCCATTCACTTGGGGATTTCGTGGCTAGGGTTTCCGGTGGGAAAACCTAGTTCACCATTGTTGTACTCTTGGTGTTGCCTTGACCTTTTGTGGTCATCTTGAGAGCCCCCAATTAAGTTGTGGGTGAGTGCCTCAAGCGTTTGTAAGGGATTCGATCTCCGCCCTAAAGGGGATCAATAGTGGAAGGTGAACTCGCAACCTTTGTGGTTGAGTTCATCGGAGAAGAAGGTGAGCCTTTGTGGCGTTGCGGCTAACCTGTTGTGGTAGCGCACACCTCTCCAACGAGACGTACACCCTTGGGTGGAACTCGGGATTACATCTTCGTCTCCGCGTGCTTCACTTGGTTCCTCTTATCCTTGCTCCCTTACTTGCTTGTATTGTACTCTAGTTTACCGTTGTATTGCTTAGCTTGTCATTTAGGTAAATTCACCATAGTTGCATATCTAGAGAATTTACCTATGTGTTGAGCCTAAATTTGAAAAGACCTAAAATTTGTAATAGCACCTATTCACCCCCCCCCCCCCCCCTCTAGGTGCCGGATTCCCGTTCAGCATGCAACAACTGCGAGGATCGTAGAAGTCAACTCCATGGCGTGTTTTTGATATAATACGACTCGAGAGAGGCGGAGAGAGAGAAATGGTGTCACGTGGCATCAAGGATGAGGTGTCATGTGGTCCCAAGTGCTTGACGAAGCTAGAGGTGTGTGTGGAGACAAGAGCAATCTTTGTGTAGAGGTGTGTGTGGAGAGAAAGGCAAATTTTGCGTAAGGACGGTTGTTTTCGGTACAATACGACTTGAGGGAGGCGAGGGAGAGAAACAATGTCGGGTGGCACAAGCGGCATGGTGCTATGGTGGACGCTAGGCAAAGATAAGAGAGAGGGTTGTCGGATAGCTCTCTGGTAGCTCCGAACTCACCAAAGTCGTTTTTAAAAAATCGAAACGTCATGTTTAGCTTTTAATTTTTTGAAATAAAACATACCGCTACGTGCACATATTTTACAAACTCTAGAAAAAAAAGTTCTACACAAAAAGAGTAATTTTCAGAGAAAATTAAGCTTTTTTGTTTTGTTTTTTCAAGATATGAATCCCTTCTTATTTCACAAAAAATTAGTTGGTAAGTACAAACATATGTATATATAATATATGCAAGAGAATATTTTTTAAACTAAATTTCAAATTGTGAACTATATCTAAATATAAAGTGAAATATGAGTGGGGTCCACCTTGATGTGGACATGTGGGAGAAGGAGAAGCCTTTATTCCTAGGGAGCTTAGTACTACTAGGCAAAGATAAGAGAGAGGGTTATCAGATATCTCTCTGGTAGCTCCGAACTCACCAATGTCGTTTAAAAAAATCGAAACGTCATGTTTTGCTTTTAGTTTTTAGAAATAAAACATACAGCTACGTGCACATATTCTACAAACTCTAGAAAAAAAATTCTACACAAAAAGAGTAATTTTCAGAGAAAATTAAGCTTTTTTGTTTTGTTTTTTCAAGATAGGAATCCCTTCTTATTTCACAAAAAAATAGTTGGTAAGTACAAACATATGTATATATAATATATGCAAGAGAACATTTTTTAACTAAATTTCAAATTGTGAACTATAACTAAATATAAAGTGAAATATGAGTGGGGTCCACCTTGATGTGGACATGTGGGAGAAGTATAAGCCTCTATTCCTAGTGAGCTTAGTATAACTAGGCAAAGATAAGACAGAGGGCTATCGGATATCTCTCTGGTAGGTCCAAACTCACCAATGTCGTTTAAAAAAAAATCGAAACGTCATGTTTAGCTTTTAATTTTTTGAAATAAAACATACCGCTACGTGCACATATTTTACAAACTCTAGAAAAAAAATCTACACAAAAGAAGTAATTTTCAGAGAAAATTAAGCTTTTTTGTTTTGTTTTTTCAAGATAGGAATCCCTTCTTATTTCACAAAAAATTAGTTGGTAAGTACAAACATATGTATATATAATATATGCAAGAGAATATTTTTTAAACTAAATTTCAAATTGTGAACTATAACTAAATATAAAGTGAAATATGAGTGGGGTCCACCTTGATGTGGACATGTGGGAGAAGGAGAAGTCTCTATTCCTATTGAGCTTAGTATTATTAGGAGATTAGGAGATTTCTCCCCACAGCCTTGGCTGCCAAAGGCACTCCCCCGCACGCCACTCTTGCCCGGAGGTTCGCAGGTCTCAGCTTGAGGGCTGATGGAGGTAGGGGCAGTCCTATGCGTTGCTATAGGCTGAAGGAGGGATGGAGTTGCCGGTCCAGGACTCCTAGAGACGTCAAACGTTATCAACTTAGAGCATCTCTAACAGCTGCCCTATCCTATATCGTGTTTTTACACATATAGGACACCTGTTTTAGCACATATAGGGCACCGAGTAGTTTTCCACTTTTCCAGCTGCCCTATTTTAGGGCACTATCGCTCCAACAGCTGCCCTATCACATGCCCTATTTTAGACAAATTTTATGAACATTCGAACACATTTTATACTATGAACCATAATTTGAACATAAATTCGAAGAATTCGTGCACGATTGGTCGAATTGGAGTTACTAACGGATACACCGCATCGAAGGAAAGCTACTGGTGGCGGCGCAATGGCCATATTGTCACCGGAACACCGCCAACGACGAGGTTTCGTGGCGGCCGGAGAACTGCTCGCGGTGAGGCTGCGCGGGTGGCCGGCGTCCGGCAAGGGCGTGGCAGGTGGCGGCACTGGAGCAACAGGGTCGTCTCGGACGAGAGAGAGAAAAGCAGGGTAGCGTGCGAACCCAGGAGCATGGCCCGTCCGGCCATGGCGGAACCGGAGAAGGGAGTGGACGAATTCGATGATACGGGAAGAAATCGAGAGGGTGGACGGAGGGAATCTGGAGAGAAGAGCACACTGAGGATGGTGGTGTGGACGATCGAGCTGGCGAATTCCGACGACGAAGCTCTGTCGGCCGCGAAGATGAGGACGAGCCCGGGCTCCGATTGGGGGCGGCGGCGGGTGCGGTGGGGGCGGCGGCGTGGTCGGGGAGGGCCGGCTGCGCGGCGGATTTGGTCTCGGGAGAGGCGCGAGAAAAATGAGTTTTCAACGTGTCGGTTGGTAACGCGCGCTGATTTGGAAAGGATAGGGCACGCCCTCCATGCCCCATATATGGGAAGGACCAAAATATAGGGCTGCCCCAAGATAGGACACGTGATAGAGCAGTTGTTGGAGATCCGTTTTTGCCCTCTCGTGCTCTAAAAAACGGTTTTTAGGATACGGAGGCTAAAATAGGACAGCTGTTAGAGATAGTTCTTACAAAGTCGAACGTGTACATATCCAAGCAAAACTCTGACCATTACTACGGTGATCCATACCTGATTGCCACGTGAAAAAAGCAGGCAGATATACATGTCTTTAAAATCACTTCCGTAATGAAAAAGGGTTCATGACACTAGTTTACAGAGTAGAAACAATAAAAGGCAAACAGTCATACACTGCACCACATCAAAACATGGAGTTTGGGGTCGGTTCGTGCCTGTTTTGACGGCTACAGAAAGTAGAAATTACGCAACAAGAACTGCAAAAGAGGTGGCTACTAAAGCTTCATTCATGTTTCCTGATTTCCCACCAAAAAATCATCATACAGGCCTATTTTCCTCCTAAGAGCGACTGAACCCTTCTTGGAGTAGTGAACTGACTTCGCAACACCCTGCGCAGCCTGTAGAGAAACCTCGCCACAAAACTCAATGACCAAAGACTCCAACTTATGTGCACGTCCCAGTTCAGCCACTCCAACATCAGTCAACTTATGACATGCCCGAAGTGTGAGATTACTCAAGCATGGGGTGCTCGCAATGAACCGCAACCCTGCATCAGTTACTGCATGACACATTATAAGCTCGAGTGTCTCCAAATATGGTGAGGATGAGAGGGCCTTCATCCCTTCGTCGTCAAAGAAGTTGGCATTATTTAGCAAGAGAACACGAATCGGGCAGGACTGAATGAGCACCAGAAAACCCTGTTGTGTGAATCCTATTTCTGATGGCCAGCCACGAGAACATGCTGTAAATTTCAGATCCACTGTGTGAAGCATTTGACAGTTTAGGGCTAGAGCATAAAGGCTATTATCTGTAAAAGAGGTCCTGGTTTCACAATAGCTAACGTCACTAGAGTAGTGCTGAAGGTTGAGCGTAAGTGAGATGCTTTTGAGGTTGCTGCAGCTTCGAGATAATGCAATTATGTCACTGTCATTTAAGGCAAGAACATGCTCAAGGGAAAGGTTCTCCAATGCTTTACACTTCCCTAGGATAACACGAAGTCCCAATTCTGGCCAAGTTTTAATACGCCCCAACCTTAAATCCTTCAAACTGTCACAGCAGAAATCATATATATCCGTGATGTGAGCGTCATAGGAGGAGTCAAAGACCTCTTCACATGGAATAATATCATATATTCCTCTTTTAAACTCAAACTCAAACTTCTGCAGCTTGATCCATCCTGAACCGAACTTTAGGAGGTCACAGTGATTAATTCCTCTGCAATTGTTCAATACAAGCTCTTCCAACGACCCATTCCTACCAAGGTATTCCAGCCACTCTACATTATTGATTTTCTCGCAATCAATAAGGTGGAGAGCAGATAGACTTGTGCAACCAACTGCAACCGACAAAAGCCCAGCTGAAGTGATTTGTGGTGCGGTGTTCAGCCTGAGAGACACCAATTTCTTGCAATAAGCTAAATAACCAAGCCCAGAGTCATCAACGTATGAGCAGAAGCTTAAGGTGAGGTCAATCAGCGAGGAACAGTGAGATGAAAACACAAAAAGGCCCTTGTTGTCCAACTGCTTTCCATGTCCAAGTATAGAACCAGAGTAATCGAATTCCACTTTCCACAAATTTGGGAACCGGGCGCACAATGATGTAAGTGCTTTTGTAGCAGTTGAAAGACCGGAACCAACACGGATAGCACCCCTGTGATTCGCCTCTATCTTGTAGAGCTGCTTTGACACAAGGGAAAGAGAATTCAGATCACTTGTCATGGGGATCTTCTTGAGAATCTCTGTCACAAGAGCGTCCGGTAGGTCCTCCATCGATCAAATTCAGCTGTACAATCAGGGAATATCAAGGTTCAGAAAACAGCCAAAGAGCTGGACTAAAACTTGTGATATATCCAAATAAAGCCTGTGAAAAGACTGAGATCACACTGGCAGCACTGATTATGACGAATATACTGATGAACTTTGAGCATTTACTGTGTCCAACCAAAACGTGTGTGTTCTTTGTATGAATGGAGATTTAATAAAGTAGCTAGCACCTAATCTGTAGTTTGCTATCAAGAAAAATGACGCTACAAGCAACATCATCAAATCAAACTACCACTCTAAGTAGCACAGCCTGATAATGAACGAAATAAGAGAAGAGACATAAGCAAACTAGAATCAACGGTAGCAATTCCGCAAGAAGACCCATGTGCTGAATCTGAACCTACTTATTTGCAGGCATCTAATAAATCACATGAAAACCAGAGCCTGCTAATTAGTACTTTTAGCTCGTGAGTAAGAAAGTAGGGATTTAAACCATAACGATTTACAAATGATTTTCTACAAGATAACTCCAATCCTTCTTTTTAGGATCCCCACATGCATATATTACTCATATTGGCACTCACCAATTCGCAAGAAGCGAAGTCAGGTGATCAGGCCACACCAGAGCGTGTCCCTTTAAAACGGTTTTCCTCAACCGATGAGTCCACAGGGTGCAGTCATCAATATATAGCGCCGATATAACATCTACTCAACCAGAAATGTTGTTTGCTGCAACTCTAGGGTAGTACTCGATTGCAAAAAAAGCTTAATTTCTAGCTAGGAGATCCTTTCTATAACTAAAATTAATGATGCTACCGGTTTACCTCTGGAGGCAAGCCTTAATTAGGAAGCGAATGGAACAAAAACCAAGCAACTGGTGAGTCGGGGAAGGGGAACAACGAACAGGGGGAGAGAACCGGAAACGGCGGTACCTTCAGCACGACCGGGAGATAAAAACTGCGGCGATGGAGAATAGATCGTAGCAGGGGACCTCCGCCGCCGCTCGACCTTGGAGATGACGATCGATCACCCTAGTCCCCAGCGGAGGAGAGTGTAAACCCTAGTCTCGCTCGCAGCGCCCTTCGTCACTTTTGCAGCGGGAGAAGATGGGTCGGTCCAGGCACATTGGTGCGAGTGCGACCCATTAAAAGGCAGAAATAGTTTTTTTTTCTTATGTCTCCAAAATATTGGTGTACTATTTATCTTGGCCATTTTAGTAATAAGTAAATTATCAGGTCCTAAAAATAGTTCATTCATAACAAAATATAAAAATCGTGTTTTAAGCGTTTATACATTATTTATGTGTCTTGTACGTAAATATATATATATAAGTAAAATGGTTTCTACTCTCAAAGGTAACTACCCCACGTCTCATATACCAACTTACGGAAGTACTTTGTCATAATTTATCGGTTTGAGTACGTTCGTATACTATATCTAAGATACCCAAAAACAATTTTAATGAAAAAATTGCAAATGGCCTAATATTTTACACTATATATTCAAAATATCGTCATATATGCATATAAAAGAGAAGTATGTAGAAGTTTTCTACATACTACTAAAAAAAGTATCTATAGTACTGAAATAGCATTATATACTCCATACTACATGATACATACCTCATGTTATGATAGATACTCCATACATTGTGTGAAACACACGTGGGGTAGTTACCTTCGAAGGTAGTATGAATATGTCCTATATATATATGTTCATATTTATAAGCAAAAATGTTCATGTATATCAAATAAGTGTTCATATATACATTTCAAAAATATTATTGTTATGAGAATAAATAATCCTACACAGGGTCCCACTTAAATTCCTAAGTGGACAGTTGACGAATTCCAAGCAAATCAACAACGGTCCAAACAAAAAGGTCATGGTTAACAAGTCAATAAAGGAGATTGTCTCTCTTAGAACGAAGCTTGTTGGATTATGAACAAAGCCCCGAAGAACAAGAGTAAGAAGAGTCGATATCTATCTCGACACATCTCTAATAATATAGCATCCTATGAACGAAACTTATGAGATAATGGAGGGGATGGGAAGCAAATAATTTCCACCTCCAAAATTGAAACCCTTAGTAGAGGGATTAAGGTATAATTTTTAGATCAACAAACAGATTCCTCGTTATTATAAGCAATAGCCTTTCAAAGAAGGAATAAACCAAACTTATGACAGTACTTAAATGTCGTTGTAAATTATATGGATGATTTAAACGGTATAAGTCCTTCCATAACCACTCATAGAATATTCATGGATGAAGGTGCCAACAAACCGTTTGTCGATCAACGAGGAAGTTAAATCCTCAGATCAAAGAGGTGTAAGAAAAGAGATGACATGTTCACTTGATACTGATATATTTGTCCAATCTCTACTAGTAAAAACATAGGTTAGTCCAACCCATTGTATTTCTAAAAAGAGAGGATCCACAACTGAGCCTAATGATAATGATGAACTAATCCCTAGTAGAACAATTGTTGACTACCGGACGTGCATTGAGTACAAGAAGTTAAATTAAGAAACACGGAAATATCACTACCACCGCTATACATATACCAAATGTTAGGGACACATTTGAAAGAGCATTTTCCCTCATGTGTGATTTTGGTAATTGAATGACAATCTCTATGGACTAATGTTTGCATTGAGATATCATTATAGATCATGTCCATGGAATTGTGAAGTTCATGTGTTGGACTCTTGAAACTTATTGCAAGTATGTCTTGAAGGATTCAAGACATCATATTAGTGAAGAAAATGTTGAAAGATACAAGGTTGATCAAAATGTTGATCAACACACAAAGTTACAAGATGTACCAAGAGCGATCATATATCTCTTGGGATGGTAAACACTTGTCCGCATAACTTTGTGAACTAAACCATGATATATGTGTGTGTGGTATCTTTATATGAGGTTAGGTATCTTCTCATGGGCTTGCATCAAATGAAGATTTCATATAGCTCATGGAGGATGACGTCATGTGGTGATCGTCATCAAGGTGAGATGTGCAAGACCAAGACCAAGAGAAGCTTCTTGAAGAGATCCTATGCTTGCTGCTTGCAATGGATACATGAAGATGAAGCTAAGCGAGACTCTCCCATTGTGAGCATGGGGGAGTATTTGGAGAAGTCTACATCAACCATGTGTTTGGACGCACAATCATGAAAGATGAACCACTTGAAGAGATCAAGATAGTCATCATCTAACTCAAGTGGAATGCTCAAGGCAAAGGTATGATCTGGATAGGGCTATAGGATAGATAAGCGTACTATCAAGAGGGGCTCTCAAGTTAGTAACTTGATCGCATCGTTGTGGAGAGCTCAAATCTTTGGATACTTGGCATATCTTGTTTTTTGGTTCTTATTTGGCTTTTATGTTGGTGAGGATTTAGAGCTTGGTTCATCTCCATGTCAAGCTCTAGTTCATTGAAAATCGGTTTTACTTTGGACAACTTGTTGCGTTTTTGGTGGCGGAAATATTGTCGTTTCTACCATGAGGAAATTCCCACACCTTTCCATGTGTCGGTTCATCTTTTTGTTGGGTGCTCATCGTTGCTATCTATCCAACAAAATTGGTCTCACCTCATTTGGAGTTCATTTGCAAAAGTTATAGCAGTTTTCGTTTCGGTGTTTTGCTGATTCGGATTATTGGGGTCGGATATTCCGCTCTAATGGAATTTCCGGTTCCCCAACTCATCCAAGAAAACGGCTAAGGAAAGGAGAAAAAGGGTTCTGACGCGAGCCGGAAATTGTGCTCGGAAATTTCCGTCTACCGGAATTTCCGAGTGCACCCAGAAAGCCCTCAAGTTTGGCTAAGGAAAGAAGGACTTTTGGTTCTGACTCGAACCGGAAATTGTGTTCGGAAATTTCCATATACCGGAATTTCCGAGTGCACCCAGAAAAGTCCTCCAGAAACGGCTAAGGAAAAGTTTGGTTTTGGTTCTGAGTCCAGCCGGAATTTCTGCTCGGAAATTTCATGAACTCGGAATTTCCGGGTAACCGGAATTTCCGAGTCTCACTTATACCGGAATTTCCGGGTGTCGAAACAACCAACGGCTATATTTCCTGTAGGGGTATAAATACCCCTCCCCTTCTTCTTCCCCAGCCAATCCAAGGCAGCACGACTTTCCCCTCTCTCCTACTACATTGTTGACCTTGGAAAGCTCACTTCCCTCTCAATCCCTCCATTGAATCTTACATATTCTTTAGGGAAAGTTTAGAGGAGATCTAGATCTACAATCCTACCAATCAATCTCTCCTCTATGTGAGGGGAACCTAGTGGATCTAGTTCTTGGAGTTCCTTTGTGGTTCTTCTTCTTTGTTCTTCCTCTCTTCTCCCCCCATAAGCATTAGTTGATTTTGGTGGGATTTGGGAGTGAAGGATTTGATTCCTTTGTGGTTCTTCTTCTTTGTTCTTCCTCTCTTCTCCCCCCATAAGCATTAGTTGCTTTTGGTGGGATTTGGGAATGAAGGATTTGACTCCTTTGTGGTTTCCTTTGTTCTTCCTCTCTTATTCCCCCATAAACATTTGTTGTTATGTTGGAATTTGAGAGTGAAGGACTTGAGCACTTCGTGTGCTCTTGCCATTGCATTTGCATCGGTTTGAGCCATTCACGAGGATTCGTGATGGTGTTACTTGTGAGCTTGTTACTCTTGGGTCTTTGGACCCTAGACGCCTTTTATGGCCGGCCTTTTTTGGCCAAGACCTTTTGTGGTCATCTTGAGAGCCCCCAATTAAGTTGTGGGTATGTGCCTCAAGACTTGTGAGCCCCCAATTAAGTTGTGGGTGTGTGCCTCAAGAGTGTTGTACGGGATTCGATCTCCGCCCTAAAAAGGGGTCCTAACAGCGTACAGCTATATCTACGATAGATCGGCTCTGATACCACTGAAGGGGATCGTGTGCAGAAAACAAAAAATTTCCTAGCAACGATATCCTTAAACTAGCCAAGATCTACACTATGCAGATATAGAAGTACGGCGGAGATCGGAATACATACCCTCGTAGACCGAATAGGGGATTACGCTCTCGCACAAGCATTGACGACGAAGACGACGTAGCCGACCTCTAGGTCGCGAAGAACTCGGCGCGACAAAGATGACGAAGATGACCCCAAGGTCGGGTGGAGGAAGTAGGCCTCTGAGTACCGCTAACACAGCACCTCGCAGGGCGTTACACACATACGGTGGAGACGACGGCCTCCGAAGCTCCAGTCCAGGACGAGCAGCGGAAGACTTGGACCGGAACACCAGCAGCGCGGCAGCGGGCTATGGTGGAAGAGATCCCCTCATCCTCCTCGGCGCAACTCCTACAAAGGGAATCACGAGATCGAGGAGAAATAAGAGAATTAATTGGTGAATTAAAAGGCCAGGGGTGCCCCTTCTTATATAGGCTCCCAGGGGAGCCAACCTCCCTAGCCAGGCAATGTGGGACTATCCAACAGCCTTGGTGCGGCTAGGGATGGTGCGCCGGCCCTAGGTGGGCCCCATTTGGCCCACCTAGGCTGGCCCTCCCTCAATCCCAAGCCCTGGGGGGACTTCCCCCCCCCCCCCCCCTCCCCCCTCATGGGACTTCTTTCCACCAGAAGGCTCATTTAGGGAAACCAGCCTTTAAAAATTCGAAAATAAATATATAAAATCATATTTAATCATTAATTACACTAATTAATATTAAACATATTATATATAATTTATTCTAGCTCCGAAAACTATTTCGTCGCGGCCCGATCTCCATCGGACCATTCCCGGGACGTTCCCGGTGATCTCTTTCCTATCCGGTTGTCTTGTCGAAACCCCTTAAGTGTGTTACCCTAGCGGTTCGATATAATAACAGATACGATCAAGACTCCTCTATGATCAACGACTAACTCATAGGCCTGGACCCCATGAATTAATCCCTGTGATACAACGAATGACTTTCATCTATCAAACCTGGACGTATAGTCTTAAACCCTTTGTCATGGCGATACTTAGCGCGTATGAGCATCATTATCAGATATCTCCATACCTAGCATGATCTCGTTACCGACATCGCTATCTTCTACTCGTCTATGATATTATGTCAGCTGGTGACCTAGTCACATGTTTGCAAACTCATTTGACATAATCTCACCGAGTGGGCCCTATAGTATCTATCCGGTTATGCGTACAAATCCCGCTGTTGACCCCTCGTCTCAACTACCCCCTTCCGATACCCAAAAGTATCACCGTTATTGTCACACTATATAAGATATGACGTTTGGTGCGATCAAAGTATCTTCCAGGGATAACAATAAGAGTTGATCTCACGGTCTTAAGGCGTAATGACTATGTCCTATAAATACTCGGTATGTCCATCACATCGTTACACCTAACGATATGACTTCCATTGCCGACCGGCGCCATGCCCTATGATCGGAAAACCTCGATCATCAATCGCGCAATGAAACTAGTCTTAGTAGAGGCTACTAGGGACCTGGTTGTTTATCTACCACACTTGTATTAATGTTTTCGCTTAATACAGTTATAGCATGGTATAAAACATATAATGAACAATTGGGATATTACCAATAAACTATGTTTATTAAGTGCCTCTAGGACATATTCCCTTCAGTCTCCCACTTGCACTAGAGTACCACTTAATCTAGTTTACAACTTCGTAAAAGCTCAACACACATAGCATCTTGGTGCCTGCTCGCCTCGTGGAAGAGGAATACAGTCAATTGATCTTGCACATTGAGACCTATATGTGTTTTGCAGCACTTCTATGTCACCTAGTTTGACATCATCCCGTATCTTTACGATGACGGTGAAATATATCCTAGTAGATGGAGTGAGACTCGAGCATTCGCGTAGCTTGGGACTTAAAAGTCTAAGAGATCTATTAAGGGGACCACCTACGCTCGAAAAACTGCTCAGTCCAATCACACTTGCTACTTCTGAAGTCGCGATATATTTGTATACCTATGTTGATTATACGACAGTGCATTCATATGCGACTTCGCAAACTAACCATGTCTATTTTCAAAATAAAGGACATCTCCTATATGAGATTTCTAGTCGCATGGGTCAGTGTCATAACTTGCATCATCGTAACCACTTTACTGCAAGTTGTCTTTACACTCTTACCCTTTACTAGAAAACATATCTTCAGTTCTCATAGACACTGAAGAATAAACTTAACGTCTGTTCATTGATCCACACAAGGATCACTCTAGAACCTGTTCTTCAACTAAGAACTTGGGTCACACTAAGTCGAGCTTTCAGTCTGATAGCATCTATGTCTGATACATAGATAATGTCGAACATCATTTGCTATTACTGAAAATGTCAAGATAAACTTAATATTTTACCTATTCATACAAGAAAGAACCTCTTTCTTTGCTTGTCCTATTCTGAAACACTTCAGAATCTTGACGAAGGAAAATTCCGACTTAATGTTATTAAGCCCCTTACGATCTATACAATTATAAATCGGATGCCTACTACTCCTAACTTAATTTCATAGAAAATTTAATCACTTAAATAATCCTTTACACTCTACTAGAGGATTTGTGTCATTCAAGATGTCGTTACATACAAAATCACGAATGACACCTAGGTCCCACTCAAATATGCCTTCCGCATATAAGATCAGGGAAAAGCTACTTAGCTCCCACTCAAATATGCCTTCCGCATATAAGATCAAGGAAAGCTACTTTGCTCCCACTCACTTCTTTGCAAATGTAGGTTTCTTAAACTATTTTGGACAACTCCAAAATCCTTTGATCACATTATCAAAGTGAAGATTCTAGCTCTGATATGCTTGCTTCAGCCCATGAATGGACCACTGAAGTTTGCATACATGTTTAGCATCCTCAGGATTACAAACCATTCTTAATGACACTATTAAGAACCATGGTTTTTCTCATCCATCTATCAATTTCTCATTCGAAATTATAGTAATTGCTAAACGACCCAGAATAGATTTAGGCTTCGCCACTTGAGACAAACTCTCATGTGGTCAACTTTTGAATCTGTCGGAACTGTTTCACGACAAATCGATCCTTCTCAATGTCTATTCTCTCATAAAATTCCATATACTATTAACATCCTAGATGCCATCAAGAAGATCTCCCAAGTCATTACCTGGTAATCGTATATGGATTTTATTTCGGATCATAAATGACTCATAGCCATTTCTCGGACTTAGGTCCACCATCTCTTCTTCGTAGTTCGTAGGTCTATCATATTCCATTAATATGACCTTCATAACAAGATTGTCGTAACACACAGTGTGGAACACAACCTCATATGCCTACGCTCTTAGTATGAGCTCAGAACATCATGATCTTGAATCATCAGCTTTTTCAAGTTGTGGAGCCTGACACCGAAAACACTTTCGGTTGCGCCACTCTGATGTCTGGAGAGGAAGTTCACCAACTTCGTCTCGCTCTACTTTCTTTCTCACTTATACCCTTGGACAAGAAACTATTTTCTTTCGCAAGGTATATCCCGGCAAAGATTTTGCCTATGTCGTGAGACATGTACCCGACTAACTCTTTAGGTACGGTACACTACAAAGATTAATCCATTTTAGGTTTGATCACATCTAAACACTAAATTGCTGAAACGACAATCCAGGCTAAAAGCCATGCCCTCACTCGTATGGTATTGTCTCCATGAATTCAAATGGTTTTCCTATTTGCTAATGTGAGTGTTCACGTTTCTACCATATGACTTTAATGATCACAATAATTCGGTAAGAGATTTATTTATCACACACTATCCGATAGGGTGTAATTACGACGTCCTAACACACCATGACACTATGGTGTTCCATGCGACGTAATTTGTGGAACTCTTCTCATAAGTCTTCCAGTGATGTGCCAACATTATAACTCAAATCTTTATTTCCTCGATCTGCATCGCGGGAATTTTATTTTCTTGTTAAGTTTATTTCCTACTTCATTCTGAACTTTGTTAGATCGAATCAAAATTTCACACTAACATTCCCCGGAGTGGATATCCATATATCTATTCGGAATATTCATGAAGTCTATGAAATAAAGACTTCCACTACACGCTAAAGTACTTCATTAATTCACATACACCCATATGCACGATTCTCAACAAGCTATACTCAAAACGTTCAGTGAAGTTCACGAAATAAAGGTCTCCACTACCCGTCAATTACTTCATTGAACCACATACATCTCTATGTATGACTATCAATAAGTTATATGCCCGCTTTCCAAAAACGGTGTCACAGTTATTTTGCAAGTGTCAAAAGATCAAATTTTAGAACTTGTAGATCCATCCGGTATGGAGCTAATGCATTGACTATAACATTGACATGACTAAACGGTAGTGCCACACATATGTGGTGTCTTTATTAAGTTTGTATCCTTTGGTATTAATATTATGAATGTGGGAGATTCTACCATCTAAATTCAAATCGACATATAATCATTACTTCATAAATATAGGACACGAAATTAGTCACTATCATGTATGAACAAGTGTCTCGCTAGAGGAGACACACTTGTAACGATCATACTAACAGGCGATCATAAAGAATTTTTTCAAATGGTAGATCTAGAGGGAGAGTGTCTATGGCCATCACAACAACTTGACTGCCATTATCAACACGCAATGTCGCCTCATCCTTTCAAGCTACTCAAGCAGTAAACCTGGTTTTCACAAAACATGACTAGTTCAAAACTTAGTCACTACTGCGAGTACTTGCTTAGCTAAAACATTCATAACATGTATATCATATATACACCATCATCATTGATGACTTCCGGCGATCTGTTTCATTTTCTTGATTCTTCCACCGTAATCAAGAACCATGAAGGTGAACGATTCCCCTTGCATGACATAATCTATGACAGAGGATTTGCACTTGGCAACGATGTCTGTCATCCAGTGATTGAGCTGAGCGAGGCGTCTCAATGTTCATTAAGTATGAACATATGTCATTAAGTATGACCGCCACGTGCTTACTCAATGTGTGTATTCTCTTCCATGTTGGTTGAGAAGACAACCAGTCAACGTACTGATAAACTTCATCAACCCAACATTTGGGGTACCCCGAGTTTATATCATATGTTCGCGATCTAAAAAACTCGTACCCACCGTTGGTTCTCTATGGCAGATATCATAGAATGCACTGGACTATGATGATATCATCCGCACAAAATCTGATAATCCAAATTATCTTTTGTTAGCGGAATCTCCGGGTTTATCTCCTAGCGGGTATTGTAACACAAAGAGCTAATGGTTTAAACAAGGAGTATCCTCAAGCTAAAGCATAAAACTATGAAGTTTGGACCCAAAATTTTAAGTTTCTCAATCGCAGGAATGCGCCTAATTTGAAAAAATGCTATCACAATGATTAATATCTACAAAGGTTTGCAAAACAGACTCTGTTCATTATATTATGAGTTCTAGTATTTTAGAAAATAACTATCCAAACACTCACTCAAACGAACATCCCTCCTGGTCGTTTTAAGCGATTACATGACCCCCATCCATTGCACCACCCCTCATCATCAAAGCCGGCAACACAACTTCAAGAGTAGACAACTGTCCGCCACACCAATTTTGTGACTCGTGCTCGACCTTTCGGTCTCCCTATTCCGAGGCCATATCTGCATATGCTAGGCTCGCCACCATAACCTCCACGCTGACGCTTGTGCAACATGGCTTACACCCACTGTATGCGAACGACGAGATGTCTGACACCCGATCATCACGGCCTGCCTCATAGCGTAGAACTTTCTTGGTGGTGCGCGTTGGAGGGAGAACACTAGTGGTATTTTGAAGGGATCATCTTATATAGCTACCGCCGTGCAACTAATATATACTATATATAATCACACAATATAAGATGCACACAAAACATCAAATGTAATGCAATGTGATATAGTCCATTGCGCCATGGTCTTCTTGGCGCCCGCAGTTTATAAACAATTTAATAAACCTACCTTGACCATATCACATAGCCCCTGGAAAATAAAATTAGACGCTTCTACTTTATCTTTTGCATATTTTACGTGGCTCGGGGCTTTCGTAAATAGAACCGCTTCATACCTACGAACCTTATGACCACAACAACGATCCAATAATTGCATGTTTGAGCATCCCTTTCGGGACCTCCATTGAAAATGCAAAGCCAACTAAAGAGAGAGAAACAGACACCCGCCAGCCACAGATACGGTACAAGCCGTATGTCAGTAGTGGAACCAGTCTCGCGTAAGCGTACGCGTAAAGTCGGTCTGGGCCGCTTCATCAACTCGATGCCGCTGGAATCACAAGTGCACGCTAGAGGGTAGCAAATAACAGGAACGGTGCCCCCGTGCAGAACACGGGTCCTAACAGCATACAACTATATCTACGATAGATCGGCTCTGATATCACTGAAGGGGATCGTGTGCAGAAAACAAAAAATTTCCTAGCAACGATATCCTTAAACTAGCCAAGATCTACACTATACAGATATAGAAGTACGGCGGAGATCGGAATACATACCCTCGTAGACCGAATAGCGGGGATTACGCTCCCGCGCAAGCTTTGACGACGAAGACGACGTAGCCGACCTCTAGGTTGCGAAGAACTCGGTGCGACGAAGATGACGAAGATGACCCCGAGGTCGGGTGGAGGAAGTAGGCCTCCGAGTACCGCTAGCGCAGCACCTCGCGGGGCGTTACACACATGCGGTGGAGACGACGGCCTCCGAAGCTCCAGTCCAGGACGAGCAGCGGAAGACTTGGACCGGAACACCAGCAACGAGGCAGCGGGCTATGGTGGAAGAGATCCCCTCATCCTCCTCGGCGCAACTCCTACAAAGGGAATCACGAGATCGAGGAGAAATAAGAGAATTAATTGGTGAATTAAAAGGCCAGGGGTGCCCCTTCTTATATAGGCTCCCAGGGGAGCCAACCTACCTAGCCAGGCAATGTGGGACTATCCCACAGCCTTGGTGCGGCTAGGGATGGTGTGCCGGCCCTAGGTGGGCCCCATTTGGCCCACCTAGGCCGCCCCTCCCTCAATCCGAAGCCCTGGGGGGACTCCCCCCCCTCTCATGGACCTTCTTTCCACTAGAAGGCCCATTTAGGGAAACCAGCCTTTAAAAATTTGAAAATAAATGTATAAAATCATATTTAATCATTAATTACACTAATTAATATTAAACATATTATATATAATTTATTCTAGCTCCGAAAACTATTTCATCGCTGCCCGATCTCCATCGGACCATTCCCGGGACGTTCCCGGTGATCTCTTTCCTTTCCGTTTGTCTTGTCGAAACCCCTTAAGTGTGTTATCCTAGCGGTTCGATATAATAACAGGTACGATCAAGACTACTCTATGATCAACGACTAACTCATAGGCCTGGACCCCATGAATTAATCCCTGTGATACAACGAATGACTTTAATCTATCAAACCTGGACGTATAGTCTCAAACCTGGACGTATAGTCTTAAACCCTTTGTTTTTGTAATCGATAAAATCGTGTACTCTTTGTTGGTTTATTATACGTGGAAAATTTAAAAAAAGGCACCACGGCGTTCTCGCCTCATACCTCCACAAACCACAAGCACACATGCTCGCAATGTACTCCCTCCATTTTTAAAAATAAGATGTTTGAAGTGTTTCACAAATTGTCTAGATGCCTACTAAAATGGATGAACATACACACTGAAATATGTCTAAATATATTTATAATTTTATATACATTTGAATGTGGAAAAAAAATAAACATCTTAAATTGAAAAACGGAGGTAGTAGCAGCAAGCCAGAGATCGACTAAATTATGTACAAGTACCCAAAATTTTGCTAGTACACTAACTTTTCCTTCGAGAAGCAATGAAAACACATGCCCAAATAATTGGTATTATAAATATAAAACAAAAAAATGTCACCTATGTACATGTCCATACGAAACTAAGACCACTCTTACTACACTGGTCCATGCCAAAATTTCCACGACAAAATAGCAGGCAGATCTACGCGTCATCAAAATCACTTCTGTAATTAAAAAGGGTTAGTAACATTTCCACAGAGACAGAAACAATAATACCAAACGGTTAATTACTGCAACCAGAGAAAAACAGGTAAATTGGAGCCAACTTAGTTGGTTTCGAAACTGCTAAAGAGAGTAGAAATTAAGCAACAAAAATTATACAAGTGGTGACAGCTAATAAAGTTGCATCCATCAAATGCCGACCAAAATTCATCGCTAGAATGTCAATACAATAAAGATCAAAGGGAACAGAAAGTTCAGATAATCTGGGTCAGATGATGCACGCTCTTATCCAATGGTGCCACTCAACAACTTAATGGCTTCATCAGCAAATTTATACTGACAATTTTGTAACCACTTCATCAACAGCCAAAATCCAAACCTATTCTCCTCGTAAGCGCATGTGAACTATCCTTGGAATAGTCAACTGACTTGGCATTTGATGAATGAATAAGTTAAATGTTAAGGTTCTTGAAAAGACGTTCATGTCCACCAAAACAATGTACTTATTGAAATGTCTAGCATTTTTTAATGTTTCTTGTACTATGTGAGAGGAACATGGTAAAGAAAAAAGAAAATAAAAAAAGAGTGAAAGAAACATATGAAAACATATAATTTATTTGACTAAACCATAACGTAGACTAGAACAAACGAAAGCAGTAAGAAGGGTGTCGAGGATGGTGAACATGTTGGAAGATTAACAACAGTCTACTTATGTGCGGAGCGTGCTACTACCTCTGTTTTTAATACACATTTTAGTATTTTTTTCCATATTTATATGTCCAAATTTATATCTAGACATGTTTTAGTGTATATATTTACTTATTTTGGTATATAGAGAACATGTGTAATAGTTAAAACACCTTATATTAAAAAACGGAGGGAGTAGCACTTTTGTCGGAACTGATAGTTGGTTTGATGTAATCCTGACCTCCAGTTTGCTGGTTGTTTGTAATAGGATGTTGATGAAGCAAGTAAAAAAAATTATGTTGATGAAGTAATAATAAAATCCTCGAAATCCTTAGAAAAAGTGTTCCCTTCAGGAAGGTCACTTGTAGCCCACTCTGCTGATGCCAAGTGTCGGAATTTCGAGCGCTTTTAATCCCCACCTTTCCTCCTGCATGACAAGTGGCAGCTTCCTGGTGGTGGTGGGCAAAGAGATGTATGTGCATATTTTTTAGATTTGTTTTTTCAAAATAAAATATCTTAAGAACCGTTTATCCGAATTACGAACCGTTTTCACTTTTGAACTCCTCACGTCAAGATCTTCAAAACTAGATCCATTGTTGATAGGTTTCGATAATTTTTTTTTACTTCGGATTGTGTACAGTTCGTACAACCTGATATGCATAGTTATACATCCAACTAAAACTGAGTGTAGTTGTACGTACAACCAGATCTGTACAACCTGATATGTATAGTTGTACGTTTAGTTCTGTTTCTGTACAACCTGATATGTATAGTTGTACGACCTGATCTGTACAACCTGCTGTAATTGTACAACGTGATTTGTACAACGTGATCTGTGTAGTTGTACGTATAACCATGTCTGTGTAGTTGTACTAGTTAAGTTTATTTTTGTACATGCCGTTGTGTGGTGTTTGTACATCTTATCTATAAGTGGATCAGATCTGAATCTGATGCGGTCCCGCGCTTCGTACGCCACGTGGCGGGCTATGAGAGGGCGCGCGGGTCAAAACGAGACATTTGCGAAGGCAACCCGCCAGATAATCATACCCTCAGGTTTTAGTGAAAACATAAATAAAAATAGGACTACCCAACTCACACAATACCATGGTCCATGGAAAAGGCCCCAGCCCAGCCCAACCCAAGCGGCCAGGCCCATACATACGTCGTACTTCTGACCTCCGTACCCATACATCACTCCCGAAACAGCGGCAGCAGCAGCAGTCAGAGATGGCGACGGCGGCGGCGCAGGCGCAGCCAGGAACGGACGCGCGAGAGTGGGACGAGGCGGCGTACCGGCGGGGCATCCTGCGGGAGCGGGACCTCTCCTGCCGCACCCTCTTCCGCGCTGTCTTCTTCGACCAGCGCGACGACTCCGACCCGGACGTCCTCCTCGCCGCCGCCTCCAGCGACGGCTCCGTCGCCTCCTTCTCCCTCTCGTCCTGCATCGCCTCCTCCGCCCCCACCCGCGCCTCTCCCCAGGTTCCACCTCCTCCTCCTCTCCCCGCCGGCGCCGCCCCCACCCCCTACTACGTTCCGTGTATATAATGCAACTACTCCATCTTTCCCCGATTTGATTCAGCCGGTTGCTGCGGCGCTCGTCGACCCCGTCTGCATCGTCCAAGCGCACAGCGGCCCCGCCTACGATGTCAAGTTCTACAACGATCCGCATCAGCCGTTGCTCTTCAGGTAAATAGATGCTTCTTTCTGACCAAATTTTCTTTCTTTGGTTGGTGCCATGGGATTGACGGTGAAGAATATTCTCAAGAAGGGGAATTTGCAACTTGATGATTCGTTGCTTTTGACAGCTGCGGGGATGACGGCCACATTCGGGGCTGGAGATGGCACGAGATGCAGAGCTGCCTGGTGCCACTCTCTTTGCAAGGTGATACAACAGCTCTCGTTCGTGGCTTGGTTTGCTAGATCAGTTGGACATGTGCTTTAAACTAGGGGTTCTTAGGTAGAGGCATTTTCTGTTAAGAGGAAAAAGAAACTACATTGTCTTGCTAGCAAAAATGCCAATCTTTGCCGCATCTTTGCACATTCAGCTTTCTATGCACAGTCCCATCTTGATTGTCGATTTACAGCAGTTGAATAAAGAAGAGGCACACCCGTGCTACTGTAGAGCATGACTTGCGAAATCCTAAATTAACAATTATCAAAGTGCTCGAGAGATTCACACACTTTCTTCCATGAGACTGGAAGTGCTTTACAGATCCTTTATGTTAATATATTATCCTTGCGGCCTGCACTGCTGAAAAGGTTGATAATTTGTCATTGAGTTGAGTCAATTATATCAGTATGAGACTTGCGTGCATAAGCTGATCGCTTATTTTCTCTTTCTCATAATGTCTTACCATTGCCTTTTCTCACCAGGGGATCATATTGAACCAGTACTAGACTTGGTTAACCCTCAGCATGAGTAAGATTCTGTACTAAGACATGCAGATCTTACAAAACTTTTTGTACACCATTTGTTCCTGAGGGATGCTTTATTTCTCTCGTCCTCCATGTTTTGATATATGATCCTCTCAATTCTGTAGAGGCCCTTGGGGTGCACGCTCTCCAATACCGGAGAATAATGCCATTGCAATAAGCAAACAGGTAAATACTTCATATTTGCATATTTTAGCTGTATGAAGAAGCCAAGAAGCATAATAGCTTATTACGTGCAGGCTGTCCTCATTCATATTGTAGAATGCTCGATTTCTTATTCTTTTGAGGGATTAATGATTTCCTCCTCCATGCTACTTTCAAACAGGATGGATCTATTTTTGCAGCAGCTGGTGATGCATGTGCTTATTGCTGGGATGTGGTATGTGTTTTCTCGAGGTAAAATATGATGTATCTAAGTCCTAAATTAGATGAAAGGAAATATTCTTCTGGCTAAACAACATCTGAGTCACAAGCTTCCACTCAATTGATGTTCAATGTGACTGCTTGAGGAGGAGGCATCTGATAGTAATTTTGATCTTGTCTGGTTGTCTCAGGAAAGTGGCAAGTGTAAAATGACCTTTAAGGGGCATACTGACTATTTGCATAGTGTTGCAGTTCGTGAGGCAAACCACCAGGTTCATTATCATACCATAATATTATCTGATTCAGCAGTTGCCAGATTTTTTCGTAGCTTTTACTCGATAGACTTTTTTTCCAGGTTGTAACAGGATCAGAGGATGGGACAGCCCGTATCTGGGGTGAGCACTGAGCAGTGCTCTCAATTTAAGACTTTTTTCCTATTTGTCTTTGGTTTGGATATGCTTATTCGTGCTCTTTCAGTTCCTAGTGATATTGAAATCAGTATCTGCCTTTCTACTTGTACTTGGTACAAAGAAAAAAATACCCCAAAAGCTATAGCAACCTCTTCCTTTAGTTGTATTTCTCCGGTCATAAATGTGGTTTAGAAGTTTTATCATGTAGGTTCAACTTTGGCAGGCTTTTAAAGTCTATGGTCCTCTAGGATATCCTGTTATCATGCTTATCCATGCTCTTTGTGGAAACTCCAGATTGCAGAAGTGGAAAGTGTACGCAGACTATACATCCAGTAAAGAACAATAAATTTGAGGGCTCTTGGGTCGGTTGCATTGCCATTGATGCGAGTGAAAGTTGGCTGGTATCATTCATATAGAACTCATACAGATACCAAGTATTTTATTTGTTGTAGCTAATCATTTTGGTAAACACCATTTATCTTACCTTTTGTTCTGTTCCCAGGCTTGTGGTACTTCTAGTGGTATATCGGTCTGGAGTCTTCTTTCAAACGAGTGCATCTTTAACGCGAATTGTGGTGCTCCTGTTCAAGATGTGTTGTTTGACAAAAATCAAGTAAGTGCTCATGCGTTTATCTTCATTTGCATCCTACCTAAAGTGTTGTTTGGATCCAGGATTTTGATAAACTATACTGTATTCAATTCGTTTTGAAGCCTATCCAACTAAGACCTTATTTAGGTACCTGGCTAGGTTAGGATAAAGTTGTATAATGAACAGTCTTTACAATGCTCATAATTATTAGTTATTTGTAAAAGCAAACATCTTGTTTTTAACAGACCTCAATATATAAGTAGGATAATAAAACCCATAATACTTAAACTTTACTGAAAATATGTTTAGTGAAATTGGTCATCTTTGATTCAAAGATGGACATAAAATTATATTTATGCAGATCATGCATGTCCTTAGTTTAGGAAGCACTTGGCTACAACGAACTAAACGCTGACTTTATCCAATCGCTGCAATCATCTCTGTGTGTCTCATGTGGTTAAGGCGGACACCAGTTCCCACTAGTGCATGATTTATCACAAGTCTCTGGTTGCCTGCCGAACAAAGACCAAGTAGGTAGGGCCCAGTTCTTTTCGGCTTCCATGATGGCTTCCCCGAGAAGTGTCCCTGCCCCCAACTTCCTGAAGAAGCGGACCCCAAATTTGGTTATGCTTTAAAAGTAGACTTCCAAACTAACCAGTTTGGAATCCTAACAAAATTTGAGGGGCGTCTTCTCCAAGGAGCTGGGTGGGAGGGTGGCTTCCTGGAGAAGCTCCAAAAGAACTGGGCTAGGTCTAGAGCAGTTGTATAAATATGATTGTGCGGGTCTGAAAATTTCTAGCGAATCTCCTCTCAAGATCCACCATACATATGTTGCTGAAAGTATGCAATTAGACGGACGGGTTGTTCTAATGCGTTGCAGTCTGTGCTCTGCCAAATTATAACTTGAGATATAAAAGATGTCACTGCGATCTGTATTGAGATAAAACAGTCCTCATTCTTCTGGGAAATACCATAATTTCCACATTCTCTTTTGATTGGAGATTTGACAGGATTGTTAATGTAAAGAAGGGAGATGTGTAGGATGAATATCAAGGTTACATGCATGATTTATCTCAACTTTTGTGCTTCCAGTAGCATGCTAACTGTTTCCCATTTTCGGCGCAAATTTTTGCATCGATTCAGATTTTAGCAGTTGGTGCTGAGCCTGCACTCTCCCGTTTTACAATCAACGGGGCTGTTCTTTCGCAAATAAAGTGTGCTCCTCCATCAGCATTTTCCATCTCCATGCATTCGTCTGGGGTATGTATCCATGTCCCTTTTTGGTCCTCATTTAATACCACTTGGATCCGTGTTTCCCCCAGTTTCTGGGGTTGTACATTCTGATCTCACCTGCCACCCACCCCGTTCAGATGGCTGCTGTTGCCGGGCATGGAGGTCTGGTGGATGTCATCTCTGGATTTGGGAGCCATCTCTGTGCATTTCGTTGTCGGGGCCTGGAGAAGTAACCAATTATCCAAGCGATGGTCAAGCACCACAAATCAATGTGTCTGCGCAATGTGCTAATTGTAATTTTTCCCTGTTGTAATTCTAGTTTCAGTTCAATCTGCGCCGAATGCTTTCATGACAAGGATATTTTAGATAAAAATGACAAGGATATATTCTTAGTAAATATCCTTGTCCCTTGTTGTAGTTACTCTCTTGGTACAATCCATTGGATATGTTTCTCACATGTTAATTTTGAAATTTACGGGCAAGAGCTACTCCTTATTTTCTATAACACTTGGCCTTGGAAGCGAATTTACAATCGTACCACCTAACGCCGCTTTCTGTTTTCTGAAATAATAGGCTTCGCTACAGGAGCACCTCAGTAATTGGTTGTATATGTAGTGTGGTTTTCGAAATAATAGTGGTCCATTGTATGTAGTGCATACTGCATAGTATACCACGACACTTGTGAAATTCCATAAAATTTGTTATCTTTCATGCTATTTGAAACAGAAAACCCGCCGTTGTATTCTCTGAACACCATAAAATTATCATGTTTGTTCTGTATGAAATGGGGTACCAAAATGTTACTTAGCGTATGAAATGTTACTTCGCTAGCGAACACAAAGCTGACACGCTTGCCTTACACTTCAGCAAAGAACTAAATTAGATTTATGGTCCAGGTTCACACATAGCTGCTACCAACCTGTGATCATTTTGTAAAACCAAGATGAGCAATACAACTATTCTTATACCATGAAAAGAACCAAGTTTACATACTTCCAGCATAGATCATCTAAAAAAACATCAAGCTTAGTAGTACAATTGTTCTTACATTTAAGAAAAGAACCAAGTTACATACTTACAGTACACATCTCCTAAAAACATACTTACAGTACAGGTTTACACATTCGTTGAAGTCGGCTGATTTTGAAGTTCCACCACCACATGTCCCATATGCACAATATTCACACATTCAACCCATACCCATGGAACCTACAGGTGCACCAGAAGTACCCTATTCTGGCAATATGTACACTGAATCCTTCCTATATATACATGAAGGCGTGGAGAGATATCATCGGCAAGGCTTCCAAATCATCATGCTTGTAAGATTCGATCATTCCATTCTCCTACTCATGGAGCATATATCTGGAGCTTGCCTTTACCTACCACCTATATTCGTTGAATCGCACATTACATAGATGAACTCACAACCTGGGCAGCAGCCACCCAAGGGTCCAGCCGAGAAGCAATCCAGCACCGACAATGCCTACACCAACCGCAAACATGATGGCCTTGCGGAAGCCACCTTCTTTGTTCTGCCTCCTGCCTTTCTTCTTTGACCTGTCTTTTCGCTCCTCTTCTGGAGATGCCTTCTCTTTTATCATTCCCCAGGGTAGTTCCGGGAACATAGCTGTGATCTGATGCTCTTTGAGCTTGAGCTGGAGGCATATGTTCTCCAGTTGCAGCATTTTCAGCCATTGCTTATACGCAAAGAGATGTGAGGCCTGACGAAACAATAGCTTGATGACATGATCCTTCTCATCATGAGCACTCTTGGCAGCTATCTCTGCTTCCCTGGCCCGTGTCTGTGAATGGCGGAGAGCGTCCAATAGCTGGGCTCTCTCAGCAGCTTTCTGATTCTGATATGTTGGCTTGCTGCTTGGTAGATCATCAGTACTGTATGAATCCTGTGCACCCCTGCATTTCAAATGTAATGATATAAACACACAGAAATCAAGAAGATCGGATGAAGAAAAGACCGTCCAAGGGTCAAAACAATAAATAATATACAAAAAGATGCATAACATGGGCGTCAATGGACGTGATGCCATATTAATTTGAACATAAATTGATGTAAAGTAGATATCCCACTTCTATTCACGTGAATTTACCTTCATCAAAAATAAGTTTTTAGCCAGAGTTCAACAAATTTAACTGATTGCGACGAGAGAGTACAAAGGACTAACAGATATTCACATACATATATACAGACTGGAATTAACAGCCCGTTGCTAAATTTTTAACCAAACTGGGGTTGGGTGTGATACGTATTGATAAAGCCATAAAAAATCCTTGTAGTGAAAAGGTACATAAAACAAAAGAAATAATGTATTTGTGCAAATCTACAAAGGAGGATGGTTACGAAACAAGATAAGGGAAAATCACATACCCATCCACATCATTTTTCTGAGGTTGTTGCCAAGATCTACCATCAAATGAATTTGTCTCACTGGTGCTTGAGATGCTATAGCTGCACATCATAGTGTCGTACAGTTCAGACTGTGACTCTTTACCAGAGGATGAATTCCCAGAGCCATCCTTGTTTTCATGGCTGTTCACTTTTGCGCCATGAACACGGACTGTCTGAGTGGGTTTTGGAAGATCGTTGTTCTCAATATGCTGCATTGCTCTTTCTGCAACAAGCGAAGCCAGCCCATCCTCATCAGCCACCTGCCACCACGGCTGAGACTTCCTGTCTTCTTCCCAAGGTGTATCCATCTCATAGCGTGCCTTCTGTGGTTTCTTCGGAAACAACGGATCAAAAGTTTTGAACTCCATAAACTCTTTATCCTCATGAAGGAAGTTGATGGCATTTCCTCTGCACTTGAGACTCGCTTGAGAAGACCCAGAAAGGGTCTTGACCTCTTCAGAAGCTGTTTCGGATGTTTTCTTCATAAAAGCAGTCGAAACCATCCATGGTGGCTCAAAAGGATACTCGTTTTTCTTAGCATCGATGTCTTCAAGTGTAGACACCGGTGAGAAAGTGTCCGCTTTCTTCGCAAGGACCTCCCCACCCATATAATTCAGATGTTCACCGGCAAGCGCCTTCTGGCACCCAAAATTGGGCTGCAACTGAAGAAACCATGCATCTATCGGCTGACTGGAGTTCATCGGGTTCCAGTTCAAATGCATAAAATTTGGGATATGGCACTCTTGCGGATTTGTTGGATCCCCACTGTTTGTTTCATGCTGCTGCACTGACTGTGGACAACATGCCAGTTTTGGAGCTCTCTTAGCATCCTCCTGAAATAAGCAACGGTTCCCAGCCCGTTGCCAAGCAGCTCTCGCTTCTGCCGCCGCCATCACTCTTGCATGTCAAGAAGCTGTCCATCAGAAAGTTGCTCATTAGCATTTGGTCCATAAGATGTTGCATAAAGTTACAATGGTATCAGAAAAAAGTGCTCTATGAGTTGAGGGCCACAGGGTAGAATGCATAATTCACATAACTGTTGGTAAACCTGAGCTATCTTGTGATGCGACTCACAGACGTTGCTTAGTGTCAAAAATAATTTAGACGCAACATCTACGGTATGTTAGGCTTAGAATTGACAGCGCTATTTTGTCTCCCCAAAGCAAGCAACGTTGGTTGAATACACGAAATGTCCATAGCCAAGAAGACACCTAAAAAAAAGGTCCATAGTAGCCAAGAAGAAATCAAAACATTACTAATTCCCGGATCAAGGGGACAAACGAATCATGTCGGCTGGATCCGGCCCAGAAGCTACACAAAACAGCCCCTCTTTAACTTGAGAACTTGACTCAGACCAAATAATTGTACGGGCAATCATGTGCGAGATCCAAAGAAAACTGTCAGGGCGAAGGTAATCCATCTCACCTCACTTGCAAGAACTGGAGCTGGGACGAGGGAGCCCTGTAAGATGAAGAAGATTCAAGACAAGGGTCTTTTAAGAAGGACGAGTCAGCAACGCACGGCAACGACTCCACCGTCCCCTGATCGGACCTCCGGCGACGAGCTTCTTCTTCACGGCGATCTAGCTTGGGATGTGAACGAATCAAGAAGTGAACCCGTAATAAATGAGAGAGGAGGCGACTTGGAGAGAAGAGCGGTGTTATTACAGGGGATCGGCCGGAGCCCTCTTGCAGTCTCGCTTGCTTGTCTACTCCCTCTGGAGAATGACGTGAAAGCAAAGCAAGGAGAACAATCAAGCACACAGATATTTTAATTACTGGTAAATAAAAGGATGTGTTTTTTTCCCTCTTACCTTGGCTGACAGCTTCCGAAGGATTGGATTTTTGCTCCTGTTCTTCTCCCCTCGACTCTGACCGAGAATTTCGGTTTCGTGTCAGCTCATTTTTCTGCCGGATTTTATTTTATTTGGGTCTATTTCTTGGGGCGAGGAGCTGAAGAGAATCCGTGCCGTCTCGTGGCTTCTCCGATGTGAATCTAGGGGGATCCTATCCACAATGTTTCTCTCTGCTGAGCTTACTGTTTGCCGGTAGAGTACTGTGCACGCTGGGGGCGGTGTGGGGACAGCTGCCCCCTGCTGACGCCGCCACCTCACCTGTGAGTTGTGACTCACTCCGCCACTCACAGAGTAAGATTGACACTTCTTCAGCATTCTAGTGTGGAAGTTTTGACAACGTTTGATTTCCACAAATTTCTCAGTGCAACTTAAAACTCAACAAAGTCATCACAAGAGTTAATTCTCAGAACAAAAAGGTCTCCACAAGAGTTCGAATTATATAAACAGCACCCATGGCCTCTCATGCAAGCACATATTCCAATCTGTATAATTCTTATCAACAAATTATCGCTAAACAAAAGGTCGAACAGCCGCTAGTATTAATATTGTAGTAAAACTGTAACACATGAGTACATGACCACCCACATAAGATCACCCCTTTACCCACTCAACTACAGTAGCTTAATATATCCACAAAACTGCAGCTTTTGCCTGGTCTCTCGCCAGCGATGAAGAATAATCCCAAAATCATGCGCACTGTTTCGTTACAGTTTCCCCAGATCATGCACGGCACTCCACCTGCACGCAAAGCAAAACTCAGCAAGCAAGCCACATGAGTCAACAGTTGATTATTTCGTTTTTGAAACCGTCTACACAAGTACACATGGATATGGACGGACTGTGCAAACCAATCGTTGTCTCGGGTATTTTTGCGTAGAAGGATTTTACACGTTCGAAAAAAAACTTTGAGAACGTGGAAAAGTTATTTTCACTAAGCAGAGAAGCAAACAGATGTGCAGCAGTTAGGCCTCCAAGTTGTCTTGTATGAGACTTGGCAGCAACGCTCCATTGGACGTGTAGCAGCCAGTGATTTAACCTAACCACAGTGAGTAGATCCAGCTGCCGTTGGTCGTCCACGAGTAGGACCGTACGCGGGGTGGATCCTTTTCACCACCACGTGCCGCGATGGCCAGCTTCCGTTGAGGTGAAAGCGGCAGCAGAAGCTTCTACTTGCTGCTACTGTGGAAGTATCATTTTTTGTTACGTAGGTCAGTGTGATTCTGAGCCATGGACGTCGACCGGTCCATGTCTTCAGAGAAGCTGCATCTCCTTTGCTCTGTTCTTATGCGTTATCAGAACTGAAGTTTACTGTTATTGGAGGAAGATATTTCAATAGAAAAGTTTATTTGAAACGTGGCTTTTATTCGAAGCGTGCCTGGTGAGACCAGTTCAAATTATCTAAAAAGTACAGTAAGGAGATTTTACTGAGGGAACTGTAAACCAAAACAAATTAAGTCAAACATCGGACATGCTTAACTATGTGCAAGATGTGTGGCAAGTGGCCCTATGTCGTCTGATGGTACTAGTATAGTATGTAGCGAAAACTAATGAAGGCGGGTGTTAGAGTAAGTAATGGGCATCAGCCCATTAGTTTTAAGGGTTTACTTAGGAATCAAGTAAGGCTTGCTTGGGAGTCAAGGAAACCCCTCTATATAAGGAGGGGAGATGTATCAATCTAATCAAGCAAGAATTTAGAGGAAAACCCTCCCTCTTGCCCGGCCGTGGGACAGGATCCCCGCGGCCAACGATCCAACGCGCCCTCAGCTCTCTCTCCCTTCCCCCTCAAATCATAGCAACCATAACATCTGGTATCAGAGCGCCTAGGTCTCATGGGTTCCAATGGCCCCAACATCGACACCACCTCCGCCGCCGACACCACCGCCATGCTCGGCGCATCCGCGCCGCTGGAAACCGCCACCGTCACCGGCGCCCAGGGAGCCGCCGCCGCCACCCCTGCCGCGGTCCTCGCCCTCCTGCCCGCGGCGCTGACGGACATCGCCGACAGCCTCCGCGCCTTCCGCCTCGACTTCGCCGAGATGAGAGCGGGCCAGCACCCGCCCCCGCCGATCGGGCCGCCCGCGCCGTTTGCCCCACCTCGACATCCAGTCTGGGAGAAGATCGATGCGATGGCGGCTTGGGCGTCGCAGCACAAGCGGTCGCCGCCGGCGCCGACCCACGCACAGCCATCGCTGCCGCGCTTGGCCGCGACCACGGCGTCGGTCACCACGGCGCCGCCGTCCTCGACTGCTGCCCACCACGTGTCAGCGTCGGTGAAATTGCAGGCTGCTGTGCGCGGCCTCCTAGCGCGTCGGCATGTGCGGGAGATGCGTGATTTCCAGCTGCAGCGCCTCCAAGTTGCGCTTCACGGCGCACGGGACCTCGTTCTCGTCCGCTGTGTGGGAGATCTTGGGCACTCGATTTTCCCCACGGGCGGCGGGCACGCTGTTTTCTCCGCGGGCAGCGACCTCCACGTCTACGACATCGACAGACAGCCAGCGGGGAGAAGACATGGTGTCACAGACGGGAGCGCACCGCGTAGTGCCACGGCATTCCGCCGCCGGCCGCCGCGAGGGCTCCCTTGGTCCCGATGGCGTCCTTGGGATCCAGGGGGCTGCACACGCACAATTTCGGCGCGCGGAGGATTCTTGCCACATCGTTCGGAGTCAAAAATAAAGAGTCGGAGTCTCATTCGGGTTAGCTTATTTCAGGTCCATCCACTAAGCCGAGATGTAAAAGGCTTAGGTCGATATAAGAGTCGGAGTCTTGTTAGGTTGCAGCTCGAGGACGAGCTGCGTGTCCAGGTGGGGTGTAGTGTTAGAGTAAGTAATGGGCCTGGGCCCATTAGTCTTAAGGGTTTACTTAGGGGTCAAGTAAGCCTTGCTTGGGAGTCAAGGAAACCCCTCTATATAAGGAGGGGAGATGTATCAATCTAATCAAGCAAGAATTCAGAGGAAAACCCTCCCTCTTGCCCGGCCGTGGGACAGGATCCCCGCGGCCGGCGATCCAGCGCGCCCTCAGCTCTCTCTCCCTTCCCCCTAAGGAGATTTTACTGAGGGAACTGTAAACCAAAACAAATTAAGTCAAACATCGGACATGCTTAACTATGTGCAAGATGTGTGGCAAGTGGCCCTATGTCGTCTGATGGTACTAGCATAGTATGTAGCGTAAAACTAATGAAGGCGGGAGACTAGGGACGGTTCATATATCCAACGGTGAACGGGCTTGTATGAATTAAGACTATGGAGTAAAAAATTGAACTGTACCTTCTAGTTCCATCAGAAGCCAAGATCAAATGAAGGGCAGTCATCTATCAAATCCTGAATCTTGGGATCTATACATCTACGGATGCTTGGAGCTGGAAATGAGACGCTGCCACTTTTGGTGTCCACTGCTGTGTTATTTGCACCGAGCTGCAGACACATAATAACAAGTCAAATGACTAACAAAGTATGCCTAAGAAAATATTAGCAATGTAACACCAGAAACTATAACTTCCAGTGTGATCTGAGAAGAATTGAATTGCAGCTCTGCAGAGTCAATACTTTGCTTAGGTGTTCAATGCACCACTAACTATAAAATTCACAATGGTAAAATTTTGCTCCTCAGGGAAAACTTCCACAGCTTAGAGTGCAAACCTGATCTGCAATTCCAGTTTTATCTTCTTGCAAGCCTGGGGTGCTAGAATCATTAGAAACTGGCGCATAACCTGTCAAAATAAAACTAACATAAGGCACATCTGTCGTTTATTTCTCAAGCAGCATGCATGCTTTAAATAATGTAGAAACTGGTTTTGATGCAAAGCAATTCACTGAAGCAACTTACCTGTACCATTAGAGTTTCCAGTTAGAAGATTGCCTGGTGATTCTAATTTCTGCTCGTTTGCATTGGACATCTGAGATGCTGTGATATCTACCATTGCCAATTCCGGACCATCAAAAGCTGCTGGTTTCCTACAAAAGCATCCTTGGTGTCAATATTCATTCGTCATTCCATTTTCCATGTTGGAGCTTCTCTTGCTTTCAATAAGGCAATACTAGGATATATAGAAGTATTAAAATCTTACATGATGGCCTGGTGATCGTAAGTTGGATAGGCGTTCCCTGATGATTCATTCCTATGATTGCTTACTGAGTTCATTGGCTGTACAGTATCTAACTTCAAGCAAGATTGCACCGATGTACGGAGCTGGGTAGCAAAGTGAGACAATCCAGCTGGGGGCTTCATGATAGATAGTATTTGGGACGCTAAAGATCAAATTGAAGTGTTGTTGTCAATATTAAAGCACATGAATGTACATGAATAAGAGTTGCTGTGCGAGCTATTCAAGTTGGTCATATGCCACAAGGATCACAAACTTGGGAATAGTTCCTTCAAAATGAGCATTCTACTTTGTGAATAAATAATGCAGGGACTCTAAGTCTTTAAGTATTTATCGCCAAAGTTATGATATTCAGAATTTTGACTGACAAATAGTGTTATAGTGTCGAAACAGAAAAATGTTAAATATGTCCTGTAATGTCTATAACATCATATTTCTAGACTGATATTTACCTACCCAGTGAATTAACCAGAATCAACTAAATTATTCACGTAAGGAAATAGGAAGAACCATCTCCCTATATCACACCTCTGCAACAATTGCTTGACGATGCATGTAACAAAACACTTCAGATTCATGCAATCAAACATCCTGAATCCCAAACTGCTAATCTGCACCTGTATCAAACTAATTTGGAGTTCATACTATGGAGTTGCTCGAATTCATCCTAGGTGAGTATTAGTCTTTCTTGAATAACAAACCCTATTGTTCAACACTAACCTTGGCATTACACGTCATGTACGTAACTATAAGAACGGCACCTATAATTTGTTTTCAGAATAGTAACCTGCTGTCTATTTACACAATAGATAAATAATGAGCATTACAATCTTTTGCATAACAACTGATTGTATTGTTATATTTTAGGTGCTTATCCATGATCCTTGGGTAGTCTGAGGTATAACAGTAAGTGTGCCGCTCAGAAGACTACTTTGTTCTTGTGGCGTTCACCATGGAACAAATATTGTTCTTCCTAATTGCCTTGCCTGGAAGGAAACATGCAACAAATATCATCTAGCAGTTCAGTAAAGGTGTACAAACCAGTCCGCAAAGAATCATCTGTTCTGCCCAATGTTGATTTTCCAACCTCTCTCCCGACAGAACTAGTAGAACACAGTGATTGACCGTCCTGAAGATCTACAAAATGCAGAGAAACATGGTTATTACTGCATTCAGACACCAGCCAGAAGTAGAGTCATGGATGAAAGTATGAGCATTAAGTACGAGTACCACAAAATTCTCGTGAATCATCTAATCTATTAAGAGTTGATTTGCCAACTTCTGGCCGGTTATAGCTGGTAGCAAATCCAGATTCACCCCCCTGGATATCTGTAAAATCTGGAAACCACCAGCAGTCTCAGCACATAAAAATATATAAGGAACTGCAGAAATAGTACTGTGCAACATTAATCCAAAGTACCATTGAATTTATGTGGACCATCCATGCCACCATATGTTGATTTTCCCTGGTCACTAAATGCTGACTTGCCAACTTCTAGACGGCTGTAGCTACTAGAAAAATCTGATTTACTCCCCTGGAAATTTGCAAAATCTGGAAACCACCAGCAGTCTCACTACACATAAAATATATAAGCAGTTGCCGAATTTTGAAATGGTGTGTAAAATTAAACCTAAGTACCATCAAGTCTATGTGGATCGTTAATATCACTATAAGTTGAGTTGTCCAGGTCTGTTCTTCTGTAACCAACAGTGCAATCTGGTTCACCCCTCTGAAAATCCGTAAATGCTGGAAACAAACAGAAGTCTTACTATATTTAGATATACAGGCGACAGAAAATAGAACAAACTGATCACTGAATTAAGCTCAGTTACCATGAAAGTAAAGTGGATCACCCATGTCACTACGTGTTGATTTTCCAACCTGTGACCTGTTAGGGCCAGCAGTGCCTTTTGTTCTACTTTTTTGGTGATCTGCTAACGACGGAGACAGATGAATGATTGCAAATGAAATGTGTGGTAAGCAGGAAGGTACACCTAATGTACGTGTAATACTGTGATACCATACCATTGAACTTAAGTGGACTAACAAACTTTGGAATGTCACCCGTCTTTTCACTTGTATTCTCTCCATTCTTTGGTACTGTGTGATTCAAAGCCTCCCCAGAAGTGTTCTTAGGCTCTACATGTGCATTTAAATTAGCGAACTAACAAGAAATGCTTGCATGTTACAGAACAGAAAATGTATGTTTCTAGAACCACCTAGTTGCGAAAGATTGGACTAAGAACTGGCCATCCTTAGGCATGAACATAACTAACCTTCCTTTTGATTTCTGAGCCCACCGACTTCAATAAGATAATTAGGAAACGGACATCTCGTCTCGCTTTTGATAGATTCACCTGAGTTCAAATATCTGCTTCCAAGGACTGCACCCTCTTCATCCATTAAAACAATCTGAAAATATAGTTGATACAGCTATAACACCTAAGTACAATCATCACAGCATTTCATCAGGTATAATTTAGCAGCACTCGCTGGCAAAGCTGCTATACAATAACAACCTCAAATTAGCATGTCCATTCGGTATTGAACGCTAGTTGCTAACCTGCTTTGCAAGTGGACCAGCTTGCATGAGCCTTATAACACCATCATGATACTTCTTTGCCTTCTGAGTTATTTGGGTTGTGTATAAGACACTCCATTCTACAAAGGAAGCATATATCGTATAAGCAGCAATATACAACAAAAATAATACATTATGTGTAGAAAACCCAAGCATAATTTATAGGAGAGAGAGGCTACACATGAACCTTGGAAACTTGTGTCTGTTGAACGCATAAGGCTCCCTACACTACCAGTAGCTACAGCTTCACTCTGTCCAAGCTCCGGCGTGTTAGAACTAGAAGTGACTTCTGATTGACTCTCGTCAAAATCTACAGATTGCAGAAACAAATGAGTTTTTTTACTATGATATGCTGGAATCATTTAAAAATAACTTTAAGTCCACGTACGATGGAACTTTTGTGGGCTGCTGAATTTCAGAGAACTTGTTGCGCCAATTCCCATTTTGTTACTTGCATTCTGCACTTTATTTGGTATTGCTTGCACCGTAGATTCCTCTGAAGAGTTACATTGTCCACCTTCATATTGATCAATGCAGTAACACATCCTTTTAGTGACAACAAGGGAGATATTCTCTATGAATTATTCTATAATTCGCAAAACAAATCAGAAATTCTCAGGAGGCACGTATTCAACACAGAAGTCTATACTGTTAGATGCACAAAACCACCTTTGTTTAAGTTTTTGGCCTCGCCGATCTCAATCAGATAGTTAGGGAAGGTGCATTTCTTCCCGGGTTCCAGACACTCCCCTGCCTTGAGGTACCTGCTGCCCAGTGTTTGGCCATCTTCATCCAGCAAAATGATCTGAAACATTTTAATTCACAGAGCGCTTCACATCATTTTATCCACAGTCTACTACCAAATCGCTCCGAAATTAACTGAGCGGTCGCACGCCACATCAACCTATGAATCTATGGTTACTCATTAGCATCCCCAATCTTCAACATACGAATAGAAAACACTTGCATACGAGCGTGCCATCCTTACCTGCTTCAAGTGTGAACCCATTGGCCTGAGCCTCACGAAGCCGTCGTGGTACTTCTTAGCCTTCTGAGTCATCTGGGTGGTGTACATCGCATGCCACTCTACAATCAAACAAAATCGTCTCCTACTCAACCCTCAGGGCCATGCAAAGCAACTCGTTCATCGCCCACGTCAGGGGCCATTCGTAGAACAGGTGGCGCGCAAACCTGGGCACGTGGAATCCGCGGACTTGGCACAGCCAGAACCCGCCGCTTCAGCCTTGCCGCCGCTCTTGGGCGGATTCACGAACGCGCGGGGAGCCGGCGCGCTCTGACGCGACCTGGTGCCGCCGCCGCGGTAGGCGGTTCTGGAGGCGGCGGCGGGGGGCTCGGAGGACCTCCCGGTGGGGCCGGCGCACTGGGCCTCGCCGACGTCTACGAGGTGGCACGGGAAGTCGACGGAGGCGCCGACGGAGACGGACTCGCGCGCGCGGAGGCACTTGGCGTCGATGGTGACGCCGGCGTCGTCGAGGAGGACGAGGCGGCGGGAGTCGGCGTGGAGGAGGAGGGGCCCGTCGTGGTAGGCCTTGCGCTTCTTCTTCAGCTGCGTCGTGTACGTCGCCGCCCACCGCTGCGGCTCCGGCTCCGGCTCCGGCTCCATGGGGACGGGAGAGACGGGAGATTGGAATGTGGAATTGGAGGAATTCGACGGGATTCAAAATTCGAAATGGAGAAGAAGAGAGGAGAGGAGGGGAGTAAAAGCGAGGGAAGCAGCGGGAGGAGGCCGGAACGGCCCAGCAGGAAATGTTCAGGCTACTTATCTTCAGTCGAGTGCGCGTTTCAAAGGCGAGAAACAAAAAAAATTGATGTATACTACATTGATACTCCATGTCTCCAACTCTCCATGGATACGTTCCCTTGATGATTTTATTTTTCACTGGGAGTATATTTCAAACAATGCAAAACATGCATAGCATTGCAGTCCTATGTTTTCATATTCCTGTGGCAGCCCTATGTTTTCGCATTCCTGTGTTTTTGTGAATTACGTAAACCGCACGGACCCTAAAGTAGCATAAGAGGTAGACAGGATAATTGCAAGAAAATTGAATGGAATGATTCTCGTGTGGAGGGAAAGAAGAAAGAGCACAATAACTTTGAAGGAAGTTAGGATAGGTCTAAGCCACTAGTTCATTTCCTTTCAGTATTTTCCTATCCTTAGATATTTTTATGGAGTAATATACAAACTCAGAACACCACAGGCACAATTTCCTCATTTTCCACATGAAAGCTGAAAGCATATGATCCAACCACCCAAACGTATACGTATGAGTTTTGCAACGGTTCAGGAGGGAACAATCACAGTGCTGCAAAACTCCCCAGAAGTTGGGGCCTTCCAGACATGTCCGGCAACATCAGTAGAATCTGGAGAATAGGTCGAACACTACATACATTAATTTCCAGCTGCTGCAAAAGGAATTGCAACGAAGCCTTCCACTTGCAAAGCTCCTTCTCCAACGAAAAAAACAGCTTGGGTATGTCAAAGGAAACCTCGTTGAATCTGCAGAATTTGACTAAGGGCAAGGAGGTGTCCGGGGCAAATGCAAAACGATGCCTCTCAAGTCGCAGCCTTGTTGGTTTCGGGACTCACTGCACCGGAGACCATGTGGCATTTCAATCTGTTCGTAAGACGCCATATGAGCCTCATGCTGCCAACGCCCTTCAGTTGAGAACTACTACATGCTATCAGTGTGCTGTAGGCTGTAGCAATGCAGAAGTCGAAACCACATGGGCAAGCACCACCTTACAGATTGACTTTGCCTTGTTCTTAACATGTGGCTATGCAAAGAAGAACACTGGCCTGCAGTTTCATCAGTTAAAACTGCCACAACTCAGAGACATTAGTTGGAATCATTGTCGGCATCATCCTCATCGTCACTGATGTAAGTTTGCAGGTAAGCTTCATCTCCTTCATCCTGCAACAGCACAAACTATCTATCAACCTCTAGAATTTTAAGAGCAATCACCCCGAGCAACTTATTAAAGAAAGTATCTGAGATATTGATATTGAGGCAAATCGCATGGACACGTGCATATTGTACCAGCAAAGAGTGACTTGCAAGGATCGCTCTAGCTTGCAGGGACGGTGAGTATTTTGCTACACTAGCTAGGTGACATGTATGCTCTACCTGTATATTATCATCATCTGAAGAAAAATCGTCATCAACCGTTTGGACTAAATCTGCATCCCATTTATTTCCAGCAGCCCTCATTTGTACCTGATGATGATAACAAATGTGAAGTGTGTCAGCAGGGAGAGTTAACGTGGTAGTTCAAGAAAATTCAGATCCAACGACATCAGATATAAATTGTCTTACAAGTTGCGACTTCAACTTCCAGATCTTGTGTCTCAGAACTGAGATATGATGATTTAATGCCTGAAAAAGGTCCAGCCATCCGATAATAAAATGTAAATACAAATTATACAAATATAGGGAGATCAGAGTTTACGATTAAGTTACCTCTCGCCTTTGGAGCTCAATAGACCGTGCCATTGCTCGTCTCCTTGTCAATAGGTTCCGCGGCTTTAAAACTTCAGGCCTTTTATAGTTCTTACCACGGTAAAAAATGATTGAATATCCTTTTGTTGTCTTGTCAAGTGCAATGAGCACGCCTCCACTCTCAGCTTCTAGAGAGATAGCAATATGTTTCACTTGTTCAAAGGTCTTCCCCTTCACAACAATTTTGACCAATTCTCGATGCTTCCAATGAAAGTGCATGTTTTGCACAGTTCCATCAACAACTTCACGTCTGCCTACAATATTTTAATACAATGAGGTAAGTCACGAGATGTTCACCCTATGCATTCCATATTGCAACTGTTAAAAAGTGAGTTGTACCAAGCATCAAAAAGGCCTTCATTTTGAGGCCCATCCCGCGAAATAAGAAACGCTCCTCGTCTGTAACAGTTTCCAGATCAGTTGGAAGCTCTGCTGGAGACAGATATTCCTGAACTTTGGCCAACGCCATCTCTGCTTTTGCAACTTTTGTTTTTGCCTGTAATTACATGAGAGTTGTTATCTAACTTATGATTATATCTCATATTATTATAAAGAGACAGTGATCGCATATTTTCTAAACAGGGAGAGATAAGGGGTAGCATTCTCTAGGAAATATACAATAAAAACACGAAAATATTGACTTTGTCTCTGCATGTGTATTTTGAAGAACATACCAACATCAGTTTCCTGTTCATGTTCTTCAAAAGAGAGGTATGTTTTGCCAAAATTAAGCGATTATTCTCCTTTTTCCTCAGCTCGTCACTAAGCGAATATCCCCATCGAGATGTGGCTTCTCTGGTTTCTGCAAGGGTGCCAGCAACTAGAGGATTCTTTAATGCACTGGAGATGGGACTAATTGAGGTTGATGCTTTAAGTCGGGCCAGCTCTTCCTGGTCCTGCCGACTGATTGCTTGTTCTTGCTGTTCCACCAAGACCTGCCTTACTTTAGGCGTTACAAAGTCGTTTCCCCTATAGAAAATAATATACTCTTTGTTCCTCGAAACAAGTACTCCTCCTGTCAATCTC
Organism: Poa annua; assembly: GCA_026929855.1. Lineage (NCBI taxonomy): Eukaryota > Viridiplantae > Streptophyta > Magnoliopsida > Poales > Poaceae > Poa > Poa annua. Next base: position 71,196,115 of record CM049432.1, on the reverse strand, counting down.
TGCAAGTGTTTTGTTACACAGATTCAAGACACGTTCTCACAAAAAAAAATGATATGGGCGGGGACACAATGATCATATTTCAGAGTCCAAAATATTCTTCAGAAGAAGTCTGATTTATGACATAGAACCAATCCTAATGGGCGATGGGTAACATATTGCGTTTTCATAGGAAAGCAAAAGCAAAAAAATCTGCATATATAAGCAATCTCAACTGATTTAAAGCATTCAGATAACATGGCATAGTGAACTTTAAATATGTGTTCTTTACCTTGATTTCTTCTGCCATTCTATCGTTAGATGTGTTTGGCACTCCCCTCTTGATGGCAATCTTAACAATAGAACTTTTCTCCCATAGTTTAACAATAGCAGTAGCTAAGCCCTGGTGTTCCCTGTTTCTGCCTGTCCACAAACATGTAAATAAAATGTGTGACTTATTTTGAATATTGAGTACAAGTAGCACAACAAGCAAGCAACTCCGCCGCAGTACCTAGAGCGAAATGTGGAGTAGTTTGTCTTGCAAGTCTACGCAGAGCTGTCATCTCCTTATCTTTCAAACTAATTTTAGTCCTGTAAGAAAGTTGTCTAAATGGTGGCTTGTACCCAGGAACTAAACCAGGAAGCAAGTCAGCATCCACAGGGATGGGGTTTCGACCAGACCAATCCTTGTACCGTGGTCCCAACTGATCCAGGAAGCTATCGATGTCAAACGTTTCCTTAGCTTCTTCAGAGGGTTTCAGAATGGATGTGGATTGATTCACACCGTCTGCACTTGACTTTTGCAAATTACGCCCAACGGAGCTGGGCACAGCACTAACAGCGTCACAAGCTTTTTCAGATGAATCAACTTGCGATGTTTTGGCATATGATTGCACACATCGAAGGTTGTAGTTCATTCCTCGGTATAAGACAATCGACCTCCCTGACCTCCATATCACAGTTCCTCCAGTCCTGTGCTGAATGACAAAAACAGAGCCAGCAAATGCCTATCAGATTCACTGAACTGGAAAAACCTTAGAAGAACAACACATGCTTTCGCTCAATCATGGCTGTAGCAATAAGGCAAGTCAAAGAGGTAAAAAGGCCGTAGCAATAGGTACCTCTAGTAACTCATGAGTTCTCTTCATGTTCAGGCTCGGAGGGCCTTCGAACCTCAACTTGACCACCTCATCCACCCTCCATTTACTGTGGATGGACTCCACAATGGTCTGAGTAACCCCTCCTGGACCAACCCTCATCCTCTCCTTCATCCTCAATGCCGCATCTCTAAGCCTCCGTAGCTCGGGTTCTGGGATAGTCCTCTCTGCCAACTCGGCATTGCTATGTTTCCTGCGCATGTCACCATCAAATGCATCCCCCTCCCTCTCCCATGGAAGGAGCACAGGACCTAGCTTCTGGACAAAATCTTCGGCATCGCAACGCCCAATTGTGACACTTGGGCCACTTCCCTCCATCGAATTCCTCAGTGTGTTAACGATTGAGCTTACACTGCTCCGCCTAGTGCCCCTATCGATCCCTGCACCTGTAGAAGCTTGGTTCAGTATAGAGCCCATCTGCAAAGAAGAATTTGCTGTCCGCGCAGCAGAATCCTCATACAGTTCCCCTGGTAAGTTCACAATCGTTGGCTCTTGTTCCAGTACCTCACCATTGTCCACCCATTCCTCATCTTCATCCACCGAACCTAGCTCATCATCGAATACACCATTCCTGTCAACCTCTTCATCTTCATCTTCATCCACCGAACCTAGCTCATCATCGAATACACCATTCCTGTCAACCTCTTCATCTTCATCTTCATCCACCGAACCTAGCTCATCATCGAATACACCATTCCTGTCAACCTCTTCATCTTCATCTTCATCCACCGAACCAAGCTCATCATCGAACACAACATTCCTGTCCACCTCTTCATCTACATCTTCATCTTCATCCACCGAACCTAGTTCAGGACCTGAAACCAGCCGGTCGACGGCGGCGTATCCTTGCCCGTGCATCCACGGCGCGGAGACCGGCCTGCTCCCGAGCAGATAACTAGGCTGGGAACGCGGCCCCTCGTCCCGGTCCTCGGCCGCTTCGACCAAGGCCACACCGCCCTTGTCCTTGCCCTTGCCCGCTCCTCCGTCGCCTCGCGCACCAACAACAGGCCGTCCAACACTACCATCAACACCTCCGTCGCCATCATCCGAGGGGTCGTGGTCGAAGTACTCCACGATGGACCTAAGCGTGGCGCTGCTGGGCTCTTGGTCCTGCTGCACGCCCTCGTCGTTCTCTCGGTGAGGCGGCTGCCGCTGCCAGGGGAAGGAGGCGCGCTGGGAGGGCGCCCTCGCGGACCAGCGGCGGAGGGCCTGCTCCTCGAAGCTGGGCTTCAGGTTCCTCCCCTTCTTTCTCTTCTTCCTTATTATCTCCGCGCCACCGTCCGGCGCCGGCGCCCTGTACGGCGAGGAGGTGGACGGGGATGGCGCCGCCGCGGCGGGAGGGCGAGGGGAGGATACGCCGCTGATGCAGACGCCGCGCCGAGGCCGTGGTGCTCGGAGGGTGGGGGGGAAGGGGGGTTTTGGGGAGAGGGCGGGGGCTGGGAGGAGCAGCGCCATTGGCGGGGAGGAGCAGAGCAGAGCTTTGGGATGCCGGTGTGGGAGGAGATGAAGCGAGGAGATAAACCTTGTGGACCTTCGGCCCATATAAGTCGTATATGTCGGCCCAGCTTCCTATCGTAACACGCAAAAAGCCCGCGAACACAAACCAGATCTGCCGATAACAATGACCGGATCCAGGTCGATACCTGCCGCCGGCTCCTCAAACCCGCCGCCGGCCTTCTTCCCCGCTCCATCCTCCTCGACACAACGGTGCAATTCGCCAACCGCAAGAACTCCACCACGGCTAGAGCCAGCACAGGAGGAGGTCACGACATCCAGTTCTCGATCTGCATCGCCGACCCGCCGGCGCTCTCCCACGCGTGCATCCACTGCCCGGACTACTCGGCCGAGGAGGACTTCTTCATGTATCAGGGAGTCGCGCGTTGTTCGCTCCGAGAAGCGGTTCCTTCTGCTGCATCTGCCACTTTGGGCCAACGACCGGATTGAGGAGCGGTTTGATGAGTACTACTGTACATGCATCAGATCGTCATTCCTGGCGGGAAACCCGTGCTCTCCCGGCTCCCGGATCTGACTGCAAGCCCTTGCAGTTTTCTCCGCATAGATGATTTCGGCATATACTTATCATACTCATCTGCGTCCAATGTTTGTAGTTGCATACACCACTAACGGTATCTCCAGATTTATACGCCCACCGCGACAGCGAAACGACGACGAATCCGGAACCCAGGGGTCGTGTTTACCAGCCGCGAACCCAGGCCACCGGTTCGGACGGCGTGTTTTCGGCTATCTTTTGTCATTTCGACATACAAATTCATACATTTAACCATTTTAGCATACAAATTCACACGTTTAACCATACAAATTCACACACAAATAATAATTCAACAATGTATAAAAAAAATAAAAAAAATAGTACTAGACATCGGCGACATTGCCATTGCCCTTAAGCGCCCACAAGTGCTGCACCAGATCATCTTGTAGAGCTTGATGTGTTGCAGTGTCTTGAATCTCCTGGCGCGTGGTGAGGAAGTCTGTTCATGATGCCGGCACCTGGTGATCAACATCTGCAAGAGGATCCTGACGGTAGTATGGTATCCTTGCCTCAGGCACCGGGTCATCCCGCTCACTCTCAATGATCATGGCGTGCAAGATCACACAACACTGCATCACCTGCCACATGTTGGATTTCGACCAAGTCATAGCTGGGTACCGAACAACGGCAAATCAAGACTGCAGCGCACCAAATGCTCGCTCGACATCCTTCCTGCAAGACTCCTGGCACTTCGAAAACCAAGCTTTCGCGCTTCCTGACACAGGCTTGGAAATGGTCTTCACAAATGTTGCCCACTTGTGGTAGATGTCATCTGCAAGATAGTAGTCCTTTGTGTACTGGTGTCTGTTGATCTCATAGTTCACTAGGGAAGCATGGTCTTCGACAAGCTCGGCAAAGACATCCAAGCACTGCAACACATTGATGTCGTTGTGAGTTCCAGGCATACCAAAGAATGAATGTCAGATCCATAGATCATATGAAGCCACGGCCTCGAGAATCACCGAGCACTCTCCTTCCTTCTCCTTGTACATCCCCTGCCAGTCAAATGGACAGTTCTTCCATGCCCAATGCATGCAGTCGATACTACCAAGCATCCCAGGAAAGTCTCTTGCTGCATTCTCTGCAAGAAGGCGAGCAGTGTCTTACGCATTGGGTGATCGCAAGTACCTTGGGCCAAAGACTGCAACCACTCTCCGGCAGAACCTGTTCAAGCACTCAATGGCCGTGGACTCACTCATGCGCAGATAGTCATCTTGTGCATCTGGAGGAGCACCGTATGCAAGCAACCTCATGGTCATCGTGCACTTCTGAATAGAGGTAAACCCTACCATGCCAGTGCAGTCCCTCTTCAATTTGAAGTAGGTGTCGAACTCTCAGATTTCTTGCATGATCTTGAGCAAGAGCTTGCGGTTCATCCTGAAAACGGCGTCGGAACACCTTCGCGTCCTGGTTGGGATCATCGGTGAAGTAGTCGGAGTAGAGGATGCAGTACCCCTCGTACCGCTGTCTCGGCTTGCTCTTGCGGCGACCCATTGTTGATCCAACACGCCGCGGCCCACCCTGATTCTCGGCGAGCAAGCCGGTGAGGGAGGCCAAGATCAGCAGGTGTTCTTCGTCGTCGACGGCCGCCTGATCTTTCTCGTCGTACAACTCGACGAGTATCTCCTCATCGGAGTCCATTGCTGTGTCGGATTTTCGCCGAACACCTTGCGCGCGGGGTGGTCGCTGAAAGAGCATTTTCCCTCATATGTGGTTTTGGTAATTATATGACAATCTCTATGGACTAAAGTTTGCATTGAGATATCCTTATAGATGATGTCCATGGGATTAGTGGGGCTCTTGTGTTGAGTGAAGCTTATTGCAAGTATGTCTTGAAGGATTCAAGACATCATATTAGTGAAGAAATGTTGGAAGATACAAGGTTGATCAAGATGTTGATCAACACACAAAGCTACAAGATGTACCAAGACCGATCATGTATCTCTTGGGATGGTAAACACTATTCTGTATTGCTTTATGAACTAATCCATGATATATATGTGTGTGGTATCATTATATGAGGTTAGGTACCTCCACGTGGGTTTGCATCAAATGAAGATTTCATATAGCTCATCGAGGATGACGTCATGTGGTGATCGTCATCAAGGTGAGATGTGCAAGACCAAGGGAAGCATCCTATGCTTGTAACTTGCTACGGATAAATGAAGACGGAGCCAGGCGAGACTCTCCCATTATGGGTATGGAGGAGTATTCAGAGAAGTCTTCATCAAGCATGTGCTTGGAAGCGCAATCAAGAAAGATGATCCACTTGAAGAGATCAAGATAGTCATCATCTAACTCAAGTGGATTGCTCAAGGAAAAGGTAAAATCTTGATATGGCTATAGGATAGATAGGCGTACTATCAAGAGGGGCTCTCAAGTGAGTAACTTGATCACATCGTTGTGGAGAGCTCAAACCTTTGCTTATCCGCGTGAGTATCTAGAGCTTGGTTCATCTCCATGTCAAGCTCTAATTCATCAAAAACGGATTTCATATGAATATCTTGTTGCGTTTTGGGTGTTTGAGGTTTTATCAGTTATCCTTTTATCGAGAGGTCTTACCTTTACTCATTTGGTTTCAACCTCCCTTATTGGACTATGATGTTTCTCTTCACATTCATGTAGGGCTCGTTGTCAGGTTTCCAACGAGCCCAAGAACATCGAAAACGGAGTCTGAATGCAAAAGTTTTGCCCGTTTTGGTACTTGGTGTTCTGCTGTTTTTTGTTGTGGCGGTAGTACCGCCGCGGTACCGCCCGAGGTACCGCTGGACCAAACAGAGAGCCATTTTCAGCGGTTCCGGGAGCGGTAGTTCCGCTGGAGCGGTAGTACCGCTGCCCGGGGCGGTAGTACCGCTACGTGAAGCTTGTTTTCAGCCCGTTTTGATGCCCTAACTCCCTAGGGGGGCGGTAGTACCGCTAGGGCCAGCGGTAGTACCGCTACGACGCGATTTTGTACCCAACGGTTGGAATTTGGGTTGACCAATTTAAGGAGCCTTCTTCCCCAATGGTTGCCAACCTTTGAAGCAAGTTTTGACCTCCATTGTTGACCTTCTTGAGCTTGCTATCTCTCCGTCCCTCCAATGATTCTTGCTACTTATTGAGGGAAAAGAGCGAGAAGATTTAGATCCACCGTTCCACCAATCAATTTATCCTCTAAGTGTGGGTGCGGGTGGGGGACGGCGGCGTTCCGACGACGACACGGGAAGGGAGGGAAAGGCGAGACAGGTGTGTGGGGGAAGGCGGTGTCTCGCCGACAGCGTTGGCCCACGCGTGGTTTTCCTTCCGACGGTACCCCCAGGCCGAACCAAGTGGGCTGGGTTTCGCCTGGGGGCGCCGGCGCTATTTTTCGCCGAAACGGCGCTAACTGGGCTTCCGGAGGGCCGGCTGGTGGAAAAACGGCGCTATTTGCTTCCGCCGGCGCCAAAAAGACCTCCTGGGGGCGCTGTGGGGGGGGGGGCGACTAGAGATGCCCTGACTGACGATTGTACGGCTGCCGCGGCGCACAAGGTGATCCTGCTTGGAGGAAGCATGCTAGGCTGGGTGGATCTCGATAAGGGTATTCCGGTGTGCGACGTGCTTTCCCAGGATGCCCAGCTTCAGCTGGCGCTCATCCTGATGCCTCTGACCGGGATCACATACCATCATCTATGTCCGTGGATCTCCCGGGACGTCACCTGCACCAATGGATCGCTTCAGTTCATCGAGATCGAGCATCTTTCGATGCCCGCCGCTATGGCTTACGGCGGGGCGATGTGTGTTCATGAACCCTACTTTGAGAGTCCCCTTCACCAAGCGCCCGCTTGAGTCTCTCTCTCCTCTTTTCTCTCTTCCACGTAGTATTTTGATGACATGACAAGTGCTATAGCCTGCTGACTAGGCTTTATTGTACATGCTCTTAGTTGCTCTAACAGTTATGCTTACTCTAAGACTATGATGTCTCGACTTGCGTAAAGGTTGCACACGAGGTCATAAATAGCTCGCGTCGGAATAAATCATGGTGAATCTATTTTTCTTTGAAGCCTCTAATTGATACTTCATCCGTTTCTTAACGTAAGACTGTCACAATGGGTAGTAACATGAGAGTAACATAAGTGCCACATAGACAAAAATAATGATGTGTCATGCAATTAAATAAGAGAGAGACAAATAGAGTAACTAACTATGTTACCATAACATCACATATTTCAGTACGATATGTTTCTACAACCTAATTAATAAGCCCTTGCATGACACCACACATATGTTACTACCCACTATGGAGGTAATAACATAGACTCGAATAAAGTGTATGTTACTAGTCTATGTTACTCTCCATTGTGACTAGTCTAAGGTGCCTAAGGTTTTACACGGAAATTAAAGAAAGCTCGTAGAGTAAAAGAATTACACTAGCTTTGGGAAGAACTATATTTAGCTAATTGACGTGGGAATATGAGGAGTATAAATGGGATATGGAAACATGGTAATATCTCTAAAATAAATTATTCAGGTGAGTGGTAAAAAAATACATCATATATTTTGAAATTCCTTAGACACCTTACATCAAAGAATGGATGGAGTACTGTTTTGGAGATAAAAGCCTCTGATTTATGTACTGAAAGTTATGCAATCTCTCTTGACATGGTGAACGCTCGCATAGTGTTCGATGAAATGCTCGGCTAACCGCCTGATGATCGATCTTCCACCGGGCCGCGGTCCTCTTGTACCTGGGTTGGATCCATGTCGTCGTATCGGTATTTGTTGTCTGCGGTGAGTACATGAATGGAATTAGGGATATTATAACTGAGTCAAATTCGGCCTCTCTCAGACCTCCTCATTTTGGACCGTTAGATTCACCTCACCTCGCAATGATGATCATTCGATTTCTTTCGGAAGGCTAAGTGGGCCAAATGTCCCTGAGGGACGTTGCTCTGTGCATCAAAACGACATTTTCTGGTGCGTTGCGGCCCGTTTAACCAAAGCTGATTCTGCCCGCAACCGGCGGGTTGGACTAGAGAAAGGTCGGTCTTCGCGAAGGGAAAAGCGGGAGCGACGTGCGCGTTGTCGTTGCGACACGTGGCGCAAATTAAGCAAGCGGTTCCACGTATGTCCAGATCCAGATTCAAATACAGATCTAGATCTAAATCTGGATCTATTATTAGATTTGTACAAAACACAAATTAAGATAGTACAGCAACGCAGAACGGGATGTACAACAACGCAGATCGGACTGTACAACAACGCAGACTGGGCTGTACAGCAACACAGATCAGTTTGTATATACAGCAACACAGACCGGGTTGTACAGCAACACAGACCGCGTTGTAGAACAACGCAGACCGGATTGTACAACAACGTATACCGGGTTGTACAGTAACAACGACCGGGTTGTACAGCAACACAGACCGGAGTGTACAGCAACTACGCACAACTACATTTGGATTGTACGAACAACTACACCTAACAGGTTGTACGTACAACTACAAAATTCAGATTGTACGTACTTGTACAAAACATACACAATCCGAAGTACAAAAAAAAGTTTGTCGAAACCTATGAATATGGGATCTAGTTTTGAAGATCTCGACGCGAGGAGTTCAAAAGTGAAAACGGTTCGTAAATCGGATAAACGGTTCTCAAGATATTTCATTTTTTTAAACGAATCTCAAAATAAATACATGTACAACCTCTGCCACCACCAGGGAGCTGCCACCTGTCACCGTGTGGAAAAAAGGTAGGAGCAGAAACGAACGAAATTACGACACTTGTCAACACCAGAACGCACGTGCGTGGACATTTGCAAAAGAACCTTATTCTAATGATTTCCGCAACCGGCGCCTCCCGATTCGTCTCCTCCCGCGACCTAGGTGTGCCACCGCTGCCACCGAAACCGACTCTGTTCTCCTCCCCTGATCTATTCTTCTTTTTACCCCTCCACACCCTCAGCCGGAGTCGTCTGCTGCGACCTAGGTGTGCCGCCTCATTTCCTTGAAGCCTTCATCCCGCTGTTCGTAACCCTGCTCTCGTGCTTTAGATTCATGTGCTATTGATTTTTCTTCCTGCTTTAGTTCATACCTTATGGTTCCTCCTCCGCTGGCTTTTCCAAGACGCGCCTTGCACGGCTATCCGCCGAGCGGCCGGCAACAACTTTTATCTACGTCAGGTGTGTTCCTCTTCTGAAGTCTTGAAATCTTGATTGTTATCGAAGTGAGCTATTTTGTATCACCGGAAGTTGATTTATATGCGAATAAATAAACTGTACTCCGAATATGAGAGAAATATTCGGTACAAGCTGAGAAAGAATTTGACAAGCTTCATAGTGAACTTCCTACAGTTTGGCAAAGATTACTCAGGTATTAAAAAGAGTCTTTTGCATGGCTCCATCATAGCAATTCGATGCTGCATCTAATGGTATGCTTGATTTATTCTCTGCAGATAAATTGTTGGGGATGGATTTCCTTCAAACATCTCACGTGTTCAAATTCAAAAATTAATAGTTCAACACCCTTTTTTCTTCTATGAAATCCGACGAATGATGAATGTAAAAGACTATGCAGTGCATCCCTGATTAAATAATCATGTGGTAACTGGAAGATACGTTATAATTTAATCATGTGGTAACTAGAAGATACGTTATATACTTCTTGTTGAGATAAGCTGGAGTATCACTATTTGCAGCCATAAAAATTGGAGTTCACCTCATTCTGGTTCTCCTCAATTTGTTCTACAAAATTGTGGAATTCTTCGACTTTGCAATGGCTGGCAGCTAGGTCAGTTCTGAAACACCTTATCTATTTGGTTCATACATATCCATGTATATGTCTACATACGGTACCAGGCAAGAGATGTAACCATATCATGTACAATTGAACTCTTTTATGGTGATTGGCACGGAACTCGTGGTTCCGTCGGTACTGTGGGCTCTGAATTTTGTTAGCCATTGATTAGGAGGTGATTTTTATTAGCCGTTGATTAAAAGTACATAGTCTTAGAGGAAAAACAGCCCGTAATGCTAACCCTATGTTCTTCGTGGCCAATCTAAAAAAGAGCAGGTACCCATGATATTTTTAAATCCGGTGACGCCCTTCACCACGAACCTGTGCGGCACCTTTATGACCGGCATTGCCAGGAAATGCGCTACGCCGCCGAGGCTGCATGGAGGCAGCGTCTCCTTCCACCGGTACCCCTGCGCGAACCTGCTGTTGCTCCACCTCCACTCCTTCGTGTTGGCCGGTTCGAAGCCGTCGATTCGCCTACACGCTCGCGCCGCCGAGTCGTTCTCCCTTATGTGCTGCACACGACGGACAAGAACAACGTGAGCGTGGCACACACGGGACGCGGTGCCGGCATTCCAGATGAGCAGCTGGAACTGGCGCAGCCTGCCGGTCGGAGAAGGTGAGCGTGTAGTGGTGTAACCCGTCCAGTCGGCCGTCCGGCCCGCCAGTAGGGACACGTCCTGTTCCACATGACCAGCTCAAGGGAGCTGGACTGGGCCAGGTGGCAGGAGAAGCCCCTGGGCGTCTGCTCGCCGGGCGACTTTCAGGACACACGATGCACGCGCACTGGCCGGTGAGCGTCCAGCAGGAGGCGGCCGGGGACGGCATCCGCGCCCGGCTCCTGGAAGGGGAGGTGCAGGTCGGGTACGGCGCCCGAATCCTCGAGGAGACGTGGAGGAGGCCTGTTTCGTGCGCCTGCGGCCATGCTAGAGGGAAGGTGGACGAGGCCGGCGACGGCGCCGGCGCCCCCGGCGGTGATGGGAAATGGAAGTCGTGTGAGAAGATTAGGAGAAAAGAGAGTGAGCAACCGGTAAATAAAATAAAATAATTAAAACTGAATTATGGTCCCACATAATTTGGTACCGGTCCTACAATTTTGCTACCTGGTCCCAAATAATTTTGGTTCCGGTCCTACACAATTTTTGGTTCCACGGAACCAGTCGGTTCCGTCAGTCTGGTTCCGACTATTTTAACACCGTTAGATCATGGTGGATGGACGGTTATTAAAAATACCAACCATCCTAAAACTTGTACAATTCTGTTATCAATTGCTCGAACGTACACATGATTTTGTAATGAATTTTGTTCCCTGCCGCTAATATTACATATTCTCTAACAGATAATCAGTTAATTTTGGTACTCTCTTCAAAAAAATCATAACTCTTTCTTACAATTCTCCAGCTTTATTTTTTCTTCATGTTCAATTACTTCCCTCAAGAAAGTGGATGGCTATTTTCTGCTACTGCAGGTTTTGTTATGTTTCTATTCATGTATATAGAATATTATCCTTCAAAGGATAGGAAATTCTGAAAATTCTCGCTACTTTATGGATGTATTATTACATGGTGAATTGCCTCACACCATCATTTCTACTCCTTTATGACCGTAGGTGAGCCGCCGCCGCCCCGTCTTGGCTCTCACTCGCCTGACGCCCCGACCCTTTCAGCCAGCGTCCACCTCTACTCGTGGCTGTCACCAGGTCGCCCGTCCAACAACAAGATTTGTCTCTTGTTGGTCTCGTCCTTCTCTGGATAGGGGTGACCTCCAATCACTTGGTTTGTGGCAGCAAGAGATGGATGGCGATACGCGCTGATGCCTGCAGGCGAGTCCTGGTCATGGTGAGGCCTGAGGCGGCTGGTTTTGGGAGCCGATTCACGGAGGAGCACGAATCCGATCTCTGGCACGGGACTGGAATCTGCAGGTAACTGAATGCATTTTTCTGTCTGTTCCTCTATTTTCGTTATTAGACACTGGATATGATCTGCACGACACACCAATAACAAGAGGATTGTGACCAGTATCAATTGGGCTGGCGCCCCATGCACTCCACTTGGAGAACGGGTGAGAGCAGCAAGAGGAAACCCACCAGGGCATTTTCTGTGCATCATCTCTCAATTAAGTCAAGAGCAGATGTTGCATCTAGGCAGATTGGCCTTTTTTCCTTAGTTGTATATCATTGATCCCTTGTAATCTGCTTACATTTCATGTTCTACTTGGTTGTGATCACTAAAATGACTTTTCTCACTGTTTAGCATGTGTTCAGCCTACTTATAGTTCGTAAAGAAGGTTTGGGTAAGGCTAACTAAACCAATGTAGAACTACTCATCTTGGGTTTTAAATTATAGCTTGATCTGCAATCACTTACGTGTTATATATGGCATGTTCAGCCGGCAGTAATGTTGTTTCTTGTAGATAAGAATTCACTTCTTGCTTTCAATCGATGAATTCTTATGTTTAAACTCAAGCTTCGTTCAACATATATGTGTTCTTTCACGTAGACATGGAAAATTCAAGCGGAGGTTTAGGTTGGCCCCATCTTTAACAAAATAAATTTTCATACATTCTAAATAATCTTTTACATAATAGACGGACGCGACAACACACGCCTACATGATCTAGTTTTCATCAAATGAGAACGGGTTTCAACACTACTAGCTTTGCTGGTCATCCCATGTATGATGGCTTCTCCGTTGATCGGCTCATTTCCTTCAGTTGTCCTCTTGGCCTTGTTCCTTGCCCAGTGAAACTGTGCAGGAGCTTTTGGTACCGTTTACTTTTCTTACCGACGTCCAATCGTCCAATGTAACTCGGTTTGGTCAGAGTTGTGTTGCTGTGTAGTTAACTTTAAATACATTGTCTATGGGAAAACTACATCTTGATGATCGTGTTCTGTGTATATCATCAACAAATTTGATACCCCCAGATCTTACAAGTTTTACTTTCTTACCTGATAACCCAATATTAATCATCAACAAATTTTAGGATTCAGGAAACAACAAATACAGAATAAAAAAATATGTATGTAAAAATCATTTTTCACTCTAAAGATAGTCATAATCCACTGCATTTTACCAAATAGAAACTCAAACAGCTGTAATATTTGGCCTTAACTTGCAAAGGTCCCATGTGGCATGGTCCTATAATTGCCCAAAATTATGCGATACCCCTCTCCAGCAAGTTCATCTGAATATTTACAGCTGTTGACCCACAACGGTCATTTCAAGACAAAAAAAAGATGAAGATTTGAATCCGCATCTTCAGTCGCCAGCTTGCTACAGTCTTGCGATCCACAATTGAGCAAAATGATGCGGACAGTCCTTATGCAAAAGCATTTCACAGCAAATTATCATGAAGCCTGTCCCAGGCATCGCAATAGTGGATCAACATAGCTCTGAACATTTGTGGCTACCATCTTTCCTACTAGTTTGGTGGAAAACTTAACCTAAATAAAAATTCAGTGTGAAGCTCCAACAAGCTAATCATTGCACATTTGTATCCTTCAGATTCATGTGAAGATTTTTCTGCAAGGCCAAAATGCTTGATTCTGCAAAAATCATCACAAAAAACACCGAATGTTAAACCTCATGTTAAACACAATACAGTATCCTGGACAAAGAGAACAGTGAAAACATACCTGGGCACTTCAAATTATCTTTTGAAGTCTCCCTTATAGATAAAAAGGGTGAGGTACTCTAGCTCATATGCTTTCCAAAATGCAGTAACGAATAAGAGTTCGACCGAACAGAAAATAAACACCACACATCATCTGCAACTGCAAGGTGACCAGAAGAGTAAAACGAATGAGCACTGCCATGATAGGGGACCACTTTCCACTGAATATGAACATTACCATCCCCAGTCACCAACAACTTAGTAAAGCCTGTGACAGCATTCAGATGAACCACACAAGCACACTTTTATCTTTTCCTCGCCATTCTTGTCACGGACTTGACCTATTGTATAATTGTAGTGGTAAGTCAGTTCTTGCAGCGGAGGAATGTTCTCGGCAGCGAAAAACATAATGTGTGGCATCCTCTTGTCATCATGGTCCCAGAGGACATTTTGTGCATACAGGTTTGGGGAACAGCTATGGTTGATGAACCTTCCAACGTTACCAAACTTTGCAGCATCTATTGTGAAGCCCACAGTTTCCTCCATTGTCTCGGGGGTAGAAGATTCTAAACCTGGAATCATTGATGGAAGACCCTTCCAAAGTTCTTCATCGTCATAGTTATGACCAATATCAAACAGGTACTCATCATTCTGTGTCTTTTCGGCATCCGTATCTTGCAATAGCTCACCTCCATACTCACATATGAAACTGCCTGAAGAGATAGAACTAAGAGATCTTACACCCCAGCCTGTCTCTCCTGTCTTGAATATTTCCAGCGGAATTTTCACACCATGCTGGCTCACCCTATTGTGGCATGTTGGAGGGCACCTGCATGTAATTACCAGCATTTGATTAGCTCACTAATTACAAAAGAACTATGTGATTTCATTTTAACCAAGCTGTCCAATGTAAAAGAACATTTTTCTGTCAAAACCAACTTGTTGTATTTCAATGACATCTGGAACTGAACCTACACGTTAGACTGAGTATAAGATTGCATAGTATGTTTGGTGGCACTAAGAAACCTTTCCAACATCTACAAATTTAATTTGGTGATCTGAAAAACAACTAAACTAAACTCAAATGGTTATTCTCATCTAGTTAGGTTATGTTAACTTAAGAAAATTAAAATCATACCTGCATGATGGTCCACACTCATATATGAGAGGTTTTGCATGAACAATTGCACCATTGAAATTGAATGGGATTTCACCTCCATTCTTCACTGCACAAGCACATTTATTAGAGTCTGAGCAGCCGTTAGTGCAGTCACAACCTTCCGGAGGTTCTTTTGCATACGAAGGTGGATATATGATTTTGGTGGTATACTTAAATGGTGCTGGCTGCATGTCATCAATTGTGTTGACCACACATATGGGAATCCTCTCTTTTCCTTGAGATATATCAGGACAACAAAGACCTGCCCGAACTTTGGACTTCCTTGTCTCCCTGACTATGTGCAAAGCTAATTCAGGTTGACCCGCAATCCTTTTCAACTTGTACTTGAAGACCATCGAGCCCTTTTCTCCTTCTTGCCAACTGTCCACCACTACATACAGCCCATCATAAGTGTATGTTGATACTTGCTTGGATTTAGATTGCCCGGCTTCACCTTTACTTTGACCTTTGAACCCATGAGTCACTCGGACCGGCGTCTTAGTTTCAATGCAATTCTTCAAGGCAAGATTACCACGCTTAAGTTCTTGATCTTCCGCCTCCTTCTTGCCACTGGCCTTACCTCCCGACCCCGTATATATTAACTCGTCCGAGCTAGACAATTCGTCGGGGTACCCACCGGAAGCGACAATGCTTATTGCAATGAGGACACCATTTACCTTGGTACTATCAATACCTCCTTGGTACGGCCGATGTAGTCCAACCATCGACAACTCAACTCGAAAGTTAAATTCATCGCCAACATCAACACCGGGAACATTGCCCACAATAGGCCCGGGCTTAGTATATCCTTCATAGCTCTTTTTGATAACGTTGATGGCCTCGATGTCAATTCTTCCGACATTGTGTTTTCGTTGTTCCTCGGCTTGCATAAGCTTACGACATATCAACTGGAACACTTTAAGCAACTTCTTGACTTTGCTTCGGTCATCAACACTTTGGTCGCCAGAAGGAGCACAAGGAGGGAGGGTGACACACAATTCTTCCTTTCTTTCAGCCACAACTAATGCCGTAGAGGCATCGACATCTTCAGAGCAAGAAAGTTCTTGAGCCTCGATTGTCTCGTTGAGAGTCGATGTTGAAGGGGTTGGTTTGGGGGCCAACTCCTTTCTTGGAGTAGCATCCTTTTTCTTATTAATCCTACGAGGAAGACACTTGCTCCTAGGAGGGAGAGAACTAGAAGCACTAGTAATAGGCTTCCTTCCTTTTGTCCATGGGCATTGGTTTGCAGCCATCAATGCTTGTACAATTAGCTTGTCGGTAACCAAGTTCAAATCCTCATTTTCTTCATTTTGATCAGTCACATCATGATTTCCACACTTAGGCTCCTTAGATTGCTTATTCAAAGAGGCCTTGCTTATGTCATCACTCTTCAACTTAGCAAACACACCTTGCTTCCTGTCACTATTTAAGTGCAAGTTGCCTCTTTGAGTGTCCAAAATTTTGTTTCTCGGTGTACCATCTCCAGAGACCTCTGTATCATCTGTCAATTTGTCATTCATCGTGACATTCTTTGGCCGTTTGCCCTTTGTCTTTGCATCAACAAGACCTCTCCCATTACTCTGAGTAGTACCTTCCCACAAACTTCCTTCACCTTTGCGTACATGCTTCCTTTCATAATATGGCTTCTTCCCATTCATATTTTCAATGAAACCATGTCTAGGTGAAACTTTTGTATCAACATTCGGTGGACAGCCACTATCATCATCATGCTGGCTGCCTGCAAAATGACTTGGAACAAGACCACGGACAACATTAGATTCTTGAATCTTACCATGTGCCTTGTTAGTTCCTTCAACCACTGCTCTGTTGCCTTCTGCCTCCTTGTTAGAAGCATCTTGGATTAACACTGGAGAAGCACCATAATCTGAAGCTGAAATCGTTTGCAAGGTATCTGCTACAGAGGCAGACCCTGGAGCAAAACTTATGGGCTTGACATCCAGTACTAACCCTTGCTCACATCTGCTGCCAGTTCCAGTAACAGCAGACCGTCCACAGCCAGGTGGAAATTTGCGTATGGCTGAGACGGCTCTCCTCTTGGGAGGCGGATTCACGACAGACGTCAACCACCTCTTCTTTCTGACTGCATTATGTTCACGGTTCTCCCTCTCCAATTCACCATCATGCACTCTGTTTTCCCTCACAGCGCCATCCACATTGCCAATCAGATCCTCCTCCTTAACCAGTTGACCACTCACCAGGCCTTTCTTGCTCTCCATCAGCGACGAATCGGCCCCATGTCCCCCAATGTCGACAAAACCATTGCCAGCAGCAACAGAAAATTTTTGCGGGGCAGCAAACGCCAGCGGCACCACCTCGATCGCTGTGCTCTGTGCCAGGCCATCAGATGAGCGCACACCGCCATCATCCAGCAGTTGTTCCTCTCCACCCTCCTTCATCTCCTCATCCACTCCCTCCATCTTCTGCACAGGCAGGGCTTGCAGGAGGCTGTCATTGCACGCCGCAGAAGAAACGGCACTGGTGGCGATGTCTGCTTCTCCAGGATCCTTCTTCCCCTCCACCAACCCCTCAGCTGGCTGGGACGTAGCGGGATGGGGATCGCCGATGTCCACTCCTCCACCATCCTTCTTCTCATCCACCAGAACCTCAGTCTCTGGCTGGGACGGAGCAGGCTGGGGGTCGCCGTTGCACGCCACAGAAGAAACAGTCACAGTGGCGATGTCCGCTCCTCCACCATCCCCCTTCTCGTCCACCAACCCCACAGTCTCTGCCTGAGGCGGAGCGGGCGGGAGGTCGCCATTGCACGCCGGGGAGGGCACGACGGCGTGACCGGCCGCCTCCTCCACTCTGCCCTCGACGACGCCAGCGGCGGCGGCTTTCTCACCGTCGCCGGCCTCGGGGGCAGGCGCGGCAGGGGGGAAGCGGCCGCAGCCGGGCGGCCAGGAGCGCCTGGCGGAGACCTTCCTCGGCCTCACCCCACGGGCCGCCAGCCGCGCCCCAATCGGAGTCCGCGCGGGCGGCGCCGGCGGCTCCACGCCCACCATCCGTAGACTAGCCCTACAAATCTAGACTGGAAAAAAAAATCACCTTCAGTCGACACCGAACAGAGAAGATAAGAAACAAACCCTAAAATTCCGATGAAGGTCCGACGAGCCGCCGTACAACGAGACGAGGGGACGAGGCAACTCACCTTGCAACAGAGGTTAGGCTGGCCGCCACGGCGGCGGTGTCAGCGGCAGGAGACGTCGGAGAGCGAGGGGGGAAGGCTGAATGGCGGAGGGAAGTGGCGGAGGCCCCCGATTCCGGCGAAGTTGGGCTAGGCGGCCATCGCGCCGACGGATGTCTGTTCTGGAAGGGCAATGTGTCCTAAATCCTAAAATCGTGGGCTAGTATCTATGTTTGGAAGTCGAATATTTATAGAGGGTAATTGTGCGTAGTTATGACTTTCTAAACGATTAAATGAGCCAAGATTTGATCTCTATTTTCTGTTTAAATGACAAGATCTGGTGATTTTAAAGACTGACCTAATAACCGACGTGGCCTCCATATTAAGATGATATATATACTGCCTGAAAAGATTTTGTTTGTTACCAGATCGTATCAAATTTAAAATCTTCCCTAACAAGAACTTTCATAAGTTTCATTCTTGGTTTCCTTGTTAGGATATTTGATTTTGCAAACCTTATCTCTTCTAAAAAAATGTTTTGAGGCCAATTGTCATGAAATCTGGCCTTTTTTTGTTGCACAAGGATTTTTTAATACTATATATATTTAGCTTGAGAATTATTCTGTAAATCATAACCATAAAATTGTACTCCTTATGTTTATTAAAAAAAAAGGTAGAGGAAGCCCACATAACGAGTTTTTTTTAATAATAAGAGCATCTCCAACAGTTGCGACAGATTTTGACATGTAAAGGTCGCTGCGACTGCGCTGTAAACCTATACCACGCGCGGCGCAAGGTTTTACTCCACCGGAGGCGCCAAATTATAGCGCGAGTGCCGGCACAAAAAATGCTCCTCCACCAAGCGCTCCAAATTACAACGCGCATCATCGGCCCAAACAACATTCACACACTAATATGCATTCAAAATATGCATCAATATGCCTATACATGTTGAGAGATTCACAAGTGCCCATGGTTGCAGTAATGCTAGACTTACACATGATTTGTTACAGAAAGGAGATGACGGAAATACATGGCGTGAAGTTGTTTGTCCATGCGCTTAAATATCAATCAGAGCAACCATCTGATTCCCTCCCAGTCGCGTGATGCTACGCTCTTCCGTAAGTGTAGCATTACTCCCCATAGTTGTAGGTGCACATGATGCCAGTGCGGGTAACAAGTGATTTAACCGAACAATATTTTATGTTTTTATCAAATTTCTGAAATAAGAACTTCGACACATGGACCCCTACCGTGTTTAACTAATGTGTGAGTTATGTCATGTAATGTGTGGCCTTACCAGAGACATTAATAACACAAATAAATCACATAAAATATTTCAATTTTTTTATGGTTCATTTAAATCCAAACATATAAATTAAAGGTTTCACAAATGTGTATCCTTTTCTACTTAACCCTGTATATTTGGTAAATCATGACAATCCAGACGTACAAATCAGACATATTTGCACACAACATTTTGTGGGATCAATTGACATGTGGCGTGCTGAGCGTTCCCGGGGGATCCGAAGCCCCCGATCCTCCCTATCGCGCGCTTGACACGTGTCCCAGATGGATCGATTGCTTCCCCGCTCGTACAACTCACTATGGGTTGTGCGCATCGCGTATTGTTTCTTTCTGATGAATCGATCCCTTCCCCGTCCGTACGGCTCACGGCGTACGTAGCTAGCAATGATTCTACGTATTGCTGCTAGCTAGCACTTTTTCATTTTGTTGAGCATGCTACTTTGGTTGCATGCAACGTTAGTGTATGACTGGTGTATAATAAGAATTTGGTACAATTTTAGTAAAATTCCAATTTCATCCAAAATCTTACAAAATGCTTTTACGAAGCAAAAAGTTTATTCCTAGCAAACTTCTTCTGCTGCTCGTAGTAAATGTTTCTATGAAAAAAATATATAGTTACATTTATAGCAATTTTTTCGTTTGTAGCAAAAATATTGCCGTAGCATGTTTTTTGCTACCGTAGCAAATGCTTCTATGGAGAAAAAAAGTTTAATAGCATTTTTTTTTGCTATGTAGCATCCCACGTAGCAAAAGTCCAATTCCCTCCCACAAATGCCTGTAGGGAGCAAAATATTTCATTGGTAGCAAAAATATTTATTCTATGAGCAAATGTTTTTATAGACAAAAATATTTTTAATAGTTTATTTTCTCTATCGTAGCAAAATTGAGAAGGCCTTACTGGCAACATCAAAGAACACCCCGACCCTGACGCACACTGTGCAACAACACCATGATAGGTGCTTGCAGCATTGCGAATAATCCGACGTAGCATTTTACTCTAGACGAGGCATCTCCCGTTCACACCATCGTAGATGCTATTACGGAGTAAAACGTGCACCATCTGTAACATTCTGTGCGTCGTCGGTAGCAATGCAATGTGCTCGTTGATAGTATTGTCGACTCGTCCATAGCATCTGGTTGTACCATTCTCGGATATCGTTGGTAGCAGCATCGGCTTGTCAGTAGCAACGTCGCACCCCATCAGTAGCAAAAATCTTTTTTCCACCAAAAATCACGTAAATGCTTCTATGAAGCAAAACGGGTTGTTTTAAATAAGAATTTTGTACTATTGTAGCAAAAGTCTAATTTTCTCTCAAAACTCACAAAATGTTACTACGGAGCAAAACAAATTATTTTCCACAAAAAATCACGTAAATGTTTCTATGAAGAAAAAACAGGTTGTTTCTAATAAGAATTTTGTACTATTGTAGCAAAAGTTCAATTTACTCACAAAATGTTTCTCTGAACCAATTTTTTTTATTTGGAGACAATTTTTCTACTGAAGCAAAGGTCTAGGCACACAATGTTTCTATGTAGCAAAAAAATCATTCATAAATTTGTTTTACTACTATAGCAAATTCAATGAGACCTCAGCGTAGTGGCAATTTTTCTATCTATTGTAGCGAAACCACATATCAATAATAGCAAAAAAATGTTATATTGCACCATCGTAGCAAAATAATTCTCCGACAGCAGAACAAAATTGTAACAAAAATACGAAATCGCTGGAACAATGCCGCCATGCCATGGTAGTAACGCCGCTCGCTTCTTGTAGCAGCGCCGATGTTCCTCGGTAGGCCGTCCCTTGTAGCAACAATGCCTCCGCACGGAGCAACACAACGAGCATTCGCCGCAGTTCCCTCACCGTCGTTCGTTGTTCCTTCGGCAGCAACACCGCCCTACCATGGGAGAAACGTTGTCCTCCTTCAGTAGCAACGCCACTGCCACATGGCAGCAACGGCAATCGGAGCTCAGCAACGTCGGAAGCAGCGGTGTCATGCCTTTGTAGCACCGCCGTCATTCTCTGATAGCATTGTCGGGTGCTGCTGGAAGCATCATGACCTACGACCTGAAGCAACAGTGTCATGCCTTGGCAGCATCATATATCAGCATCGTAGCAAAACTAGTAACAGAAAATCTTGCAACATCGTAGCAACAAAATTCTTCAGGATGCAAAATAATTTAACAATTGTAGCATAGAAAATATTCATGTGATGCAAATCCTCACAATGTACAAAGCACAAATGTTTTCTTATCTTAGCATTACCGGAGGAGCAAGATCTAGGGAGCAAAACATGGCAGCATTCGAGAATAGCAAAGGAGAAAAAACAAAATATAACTATGTAGCAAATCAATGATGACAGTAGCAAATTCGTCAAGAGCTCAACCACAACATGGCATCATTTTAAGAATAGCAATGGAGCAAAAGTAATATGAAAATGTAGCAAATCCACACTGACGGTAGCAAATTTCTCAAGACCTAAGACCTTAACCACAACCCTGTCGGTAGCATCGATGTCACCGTTGGTAGCATCCCTCACCATCGTTGGTAGCAGCGATGTCCACCATTTGCAGCATCGTCAATACCCTACCCAAAGCATCACCATCCCTGGTAGCAAAACATAGTAAGGTTGGTAGTAGCACCGCTGCAGCACATCAGAGAATACTAATGGAGCAAAAACAATATGACTATGTAGCAAATACATGTTGTCGGTAGCAAATTCATCAAGACCACAACCACAATAAGGTAACAATTCAAGAATAGCAATGGAGCAAAAATAATATGCCAATGTAGCAAATTCACATTGACAGTAGCAATCATCAAGACCTAAACCACAACACGGTAGCATTTCAAAATTAGCAATGGAGCACTAATAATATATCAATGTAGCAAATCCACAATAGCAAATAACTGAAGACATCCACCACAACTTAGGGAGCACCACTCTTGAGCGCAGGCAGCACAACCACCACAAACTGCATCGCCGCCGCGTGCCCGAGCACTGTATCGCCACGACGGCAGCACCACCTCCGGCCATGGCAACACTGTATCGTGACGACGACAGCACCACTGTCATCCAGTTAGAGCACCTCCCATGGCCTGCAGCGCCGCCCGGCACTCACCCTAGTAGGGCCTAGTCCTCGCAGTGCCCCTCGCCGGAAATAAGACTCATCGTAGCACAAGCGGACGAGAACCATGACGGCGCAGCTCTCCGGAGCTTGGGAAGACACGAACGCGTTGTGGAGATCGACATGGAGGAGGGCGGACGACTGTGGCGCCGGGTCGAGTTGGTCACGGGAGGAGCAGGTGCTGGCCATGGCGCGCGGGGTTGGCGGGGTGAGGTCGGGGAGGAGGAGTCGGACCCGCCCTACATGGTGGGGCTGGAGCCCGCCGGGGAGGAGGGGTCGGGGCCGGAGCACGGAGGCGAGGTGGCGGCCGGCGGCGGAGAGGCTCGGCGTGGGAGGAGGGCGCGGCGGCGAGGAGGCGGCCGGCGACGGAGACGAGGCCCGCGAGCTACCGGCTCGGCGTGGGAGGAGGGGGCGGCGGCGGAGGTGGAGGGGAGGAGGCGACGTCTGCCCGCGGCGGACGACTCCATGGGAGAGGACGCGAGACGCGATAGGGAGGAGGAGGATGCGAGGGAGAGGGCGGATGAAAGAGCATTTTCCCTCATGTGTGGTTTTGGTAATTGAATGACAATCTCTATGGACTAATGTTTGCATTGAGATATCCTTATAGATCATGTCCATGGAATTGTGGAGTTCATGTGTTGAACTCTTGAAGCTCATGTGTTGAGTGAAGCTTATTGCAAGTATGTCTTGAAGATTCAAGACATCATCTTAGTGAAGAAAAGATGAGTTGTGCAAGACCAAGAGAAGCTTTCTCAAAAAGATCCTATGCTTGGTGCTTGCAATGGATACATGAAGACGAAGCTTAGCGAGACTCTCCCATTGTGAGCATGGGGGAGTATTTGGAGAAGTCTTCATCATGCAAGTGATTGGACGCGCAATCAAGAAAGATGACCCACTTGAAGAGATCAAGATAGTCATCATCTAACTCAAGTGGAATGCTCAAGGCAAAGGTATGATCTTGATAGGGCTATAGGATAGATAGGCGTACTATCAAGAGGGGCTCTCAAGTTAGTAACTTGATCGCATTCTTGTGGAGAGCTCAAACCTTTGCATACTTGGCATATCATGTTTCTTGGTTCTTATTTGGCTTTTATGTTGGTGAGGAATTAGAGCTTGGTTCATCTCCATGTCAAGCTCTAGTTCATCGAAATCGGTTTTACTTTGGACAACTCGTTGCGTTTTCGGTGGCGGAAATATTGCCGGTTCTACCTGGAGGAAAGTCCCACACCTTGCCATGTGTGGAGATTTTACTCTATTTTTGGGATGCAATATTTCCACTATTTTTTTGTTGGGTACTCATCGTCGCTATCTTTCCAACAAAATCTTTCAACAAAATTGGTCTCACCTCATTTGGAGTTCATTTGCAAAAGTTATAGCAGTTTTCGTTTCGGTGTTCTGCTGATTCGGATTATTGGGGCCGGATATTCCGTCCTACCGGAATTTCCGGTTCCCCAGCTCATCCAATAAAACGGCTAAGGAAAGGAGAAAAAGGGTTCTGACTCCAGTCGGAAATTGTGCTCGGAAATTTCCGTCTACCGGAATTTCCGAGTGCCCCAGAAAAGTCCTCCAGAAATGGCTAAGGAAAAGTTTGGTTTTGCTTCTGACTCCAGCCGGAATTTCCGAGCTCTCTTAGACCGGAATTTCCGGGTGACCGGAATTTCCGAGTCTCTCTAGACCGGAATTTCCGGTTGACCGGAATTTCCGAGTCTCACTTATACCGGAAATTCCGAGTGTCGAAACAGCCAACGGCTATATTTCCTGAAGGGGTATAAATACCCCTCCCCTTCTTATTCCCCAGCAAATCTAAGGCAGCACGACTTTCCCCTCTCTCCTACTCCATTGTTGACCTTGGAAAGCTCACTTCCCTCTCAATCCCTCCATTGAATCTTCCATATTCTTTAGGGAAAGTTGAGAGGAGATCTAGATCTACAATCCTACCAATCCATCTCTCTCTAAGTGAGGGGAACTTAGTGGATCTAGTTCTTGGAGTTCCTTTGTGGTTCTTCCTCTTTATTCCTCCTCTCTTCTCCCACCTTAAGCATTAGTTGCTTTTGGTGGGATTTGGTAGTGAAGCATTTGACTCCTTTGTGGTTTCCTTTGTTCTTCCTCTCTTATTCCCCCATAAACATTTGTTGTTGTGTTGGAATTTGAGAGTGAAGGACTTGAGCACTTCGTGTGCTCTTGCCATTGCATTTGCATCGGTTTGAGCCCTCCACGAGGATTCGTGGTGGTTATACTTGTGAGCTTGTTACTCTTGGGTCTTTGGACCCTAGACGCCTTTTGTGGCCGGCCTTTTGTGGCCAAGACCTTTTGTGGTCAAGACCTTTTGTGGTCACTTGAGAGCCCCCAATTAAGTTGTGGGTGTGTGCCTCAAGACTTGGGAGCCCCCAATTAAGTTGTGGGTGTGTGCCTCAAGAGTTGTACGGGATTCGATCTCCGCCCCAAAGGAGATCAATAGTGGAAGGTGAACTCGAACCTTTTGTGGTTGAGTTCATATGGAGAAGAAGGTGAGCCTTTGTGGCGTTGCGGCTAACCTGTTGTGGTTGCGCACACCTCTCCAAACGAGACGTACACCATTGGGTGGAACTCGGGAATACATCCTCGTCTCCGCGTGCCTCGGTTATTTCTATACCCGAGCTCTTTACTTATGCACTTTACATTGTGATAGCCTTCGTGCTTGAAGTCATATATCTTGCTATCATCTTGTTACTTGTATTGCTTAGCTTAAGTTGTTGGTGCACATAGGTGAGCCTAGTTTATATATCTAGGTTGTATGCTTGTTAAAGTAAACCTCTAGTTTTATTCCGCCTTTATCAAGCATACCGGAATTTCCGGGTCATTTGTGTACCGGATATTCCGGCTACTCGGAATTTCCGGTCACTCTTGGACCGGATATTCCGGCTACTCGAAAAAGTTTTAATTCGCCTATTCACCCCCCCTCTAGGCGATGTCTATCTGTTCAGCGGAGTGGCGTGATAAGGAGGTCGCGCGGGGGACGCGTGGTACCACAATGGAGGATCCCTATCATTTCCCAATTGACATGGCGGAAACATCACGCGATGTATTGTTTTCCGGAAACTCACACACATGTTTCAGTTTTTGCCGCGTGGAACCGAGAGAGCGACTGACATCGGACTCCGACTTGCAGTAGGCTCGGATTCCATAAGCAATCGGCTCGAGATAAAAGCCCAGCTCCTCCCGATCTTCCTTGCATTCTACTAGGTTTGTGCCCATTCCCATCTTCCCCCGGAAATGCAACTACGAAACTATATGCGACCGCACTGTCTATCTGGGACATCTATCTCGAATCCGACGGTTCATGTGATATGTGCAAAAAGACTCTCCACTTGAATAAATGGACAAAACGATCCTCCTTATATAAAGATCCTAACAGCACCTAAACCAATTGTCGTGGTGGTGTCACGGCAGATGCCATAGGATGGCTAATTTGTGGGGCCGATGGACGTTGGTGGATCCGGGGAGGGATAGCAAGTTGAAGAACTCACACGGGGAGGATCCCGGTAAAACCGAGATCTCCCAAGAACACGAAACAAGAACGAAGTGCAACGGGGAAGATCTAACAAATACAAACAAATGCACGAAGGCACCAAGCACACACACGGTATACCCAGGTTTAGGGCCCTCGTGAGGAGGTAACACCCCTACTCCTGCCTTTCTTCTCTATATATTGGTGGTATAAGAACTACAACTTGCCACAAGATCTATCAAAGGTAGAAGTACAATGAACTAGATGAACTCAAGGTGAAGAGGAGTAACTGCTCTAAGAGTAAACGCAACTATAGCTTTGGCTCTCAGGTTGGTCTCTCTCTCTCAGGAGCAGTTATGGCGCCTTTTATAGAGTTCTGGCCGGGAGGGCCGGAAACCCTAAACTGCCTCGGCCCCACCGGACAGGCCTAGCCGGGAAGTCGTCACCGGCTAGTGCGACCTAGTCGCCGGACTATCCGGTGTAGCCCCTGCGTCATCATCTCGCTAAGGACGGCAGGCGCCGTCCTGCATCATCATTGTCCCCTTGTCAGCGACAAGACATGTCTTTGCCCATCCCGGATAGCCTTTTCCGGATTGCCGGGCTAGGCATGTCAGGTCTTGTCGTACCGTTGTCGTACCGGCTGACGCGCTTCCGTGTCAGGCGGGAGGTGACCATGCTTCCGTGTCAGGCGGGAGGTGACCATGCTTCCGTGTCAGGCGGAATGGTACTTCCCCCCGCGATATACGGGAAAGCCTGCTCTAGACCGTTGACGGCCTACCGGGAGCTCTCTCGCCGGCTACCTCCTCTCTTGCCACTGGGAGCCTCTTTTGCATAAGATCAAGACTAACACATACATTCCGGTTAGTGCTTGCCCGGGATACCTATCCGGTAAAGCCGAGTACACCAACATCCGGGAACCTCCTCGGGGTCCCAGGTCCGGGATCTTTTCCGGAGATGTCCGAACTTATCTCAGGATGAGTAACTCTAGGCCTAGCCTCCCGAAGATGTCTTAGCCTATCAGCAAAGACATCTTCGAGAAGCTAGTTCTTAGAGGAACCACCCGCTCATGCCCGTGCTGCGAATGTGAGGGTCGGGGGTGTCTATTTATAGCCGCAAGACCCGACCCTTACGGCTGCCACGGGGCACCTTGGCCTTTCCCTGTGTCCACGTGTCCAGCTGCCCTTTCGGCACACCAAAGGGTGCCCTTTGCTGTCGCCAAAGGTCAAGCACTGTTGTTATTCATTATAATTTACCGGGATCTGCCCCTACCCGGGGGGCAGCCCCCCGACACTAGTCCCCGAAGCTGGTGCGGCACAGCGACCCCGGATGATGTGCGGGATCAGCTTTAATAACAAACTTTTTTCCGAGAACACCTGACATTATTCTTTTATTCCATGCCGAGATTAATTCTTTCCGAGATCCTCTCACCGAGATGGTCTCAACCGGGAGGCGAAGCCTGCGACCGAGTAGCACCATCTTAGCAAATCTTGACCGTTGATTTCCCGATGAATTCGAGACAGCGAGTCTGGGCCCACCCGACGTCCCGTCTGCGCAGAGGCGCACTCGAGTGCTTCTGCGCACGCACGGTGTCGCTTGGGTTCCCGCGCCAGGGAGCCGCATCTGATCCGGAAACGAACCGTTGGGACCTTGTGGCCCTCGGTGTGGCCGGATCGAGCGCTCCGAATACTGCCACGTGGCCCGCTGCACAAAACAGATCCCACCCACGATCGTGGAGATCGTGGGCGGGAAAAACGGGAACCGCTCCGGAATCCCCCCCATAAATAGGGGACCGGAACGGTTTCCCTCACTTCTTCTCCTTCGCACTTCCTCTCCTCCACCATCTCGATCTCGCCGCCGCCGCTGCGCTCGTCGCCCGTACGACATCGCGCTCGCCGTTCGCCGGAGTTCACATCCCGCCGTCGCCCTCGCACGCTGTCGATCTCCTTCTCCACCGGTAAGTTTTCCCTCTCCGTGCCCTTGCGTTTCTCCGGTAGATTAGTTGCCCGACTCCGGCCGTGCCCTAGCACGAGCATGGTTGCGCCGACGCCGGTGACCACACACGGGCGGCGCGCACGAGGTGCACGGTGAAGAACCACCGTGTCTCTAGGATGTAGATTAGTTACCCTTATTCGTGCCTCGTTTGAGTTTAGCGCGATCCATTTTTCCTCCCTTTAGTTTTGATTATTTTACCCACGGTAGATCTTGCTTCCCATGAATCCGGTAGCTTTTAGCAGTTTGCGCCCCGACATCCCCGTCTCCGATAGACTAACTCCGACTAACCGCCACTGCGCCTGCAGAATAGCCCGGATACTCCTGCTTACTCCTCCGACATGGGTGAAGAACGTGCTCGGGGGTGTTGGGATGGGTCCGAGACGAAGCAGTCGGATCTTGACTGGCTCTATCGGACTCACCGGATTCCTCCGGAAGTCGAGAGCCGTCTACCGGGAGAGGAAGTTGCGCCGGAACCCCAACCCGGGGAATTCGTGGTATTCCTCTCGCACTTTGAGCGCCGGTTTGGGCTTCCGGCTAGCCCCTTCTTCCGCGACTTCCTCGACACGTACGGGGTCCAACCTCACCACCTTCCCGCCAACGCTATCATGATGCTCTCGGTCTTCACCACCTACGCGGAGGCGTACCTTGGCATATGGCCTTTTGTGGATCTCTGGGCCAAGTACTTTATCCTCCGCCGACAAGCCATCCCTAACCCGGATCAGAAGGTAAAGGACTTGGTCGACTGCGGAGCGGCCACCGTCATCCCTCGCGCGGACTCCGGATTTCCCATCGTCAAGGGATTAGAGTCTTGCCGGAAATGCCAGCGCAGCTTCTTCTACGTGAAGAACCGGGAGTCCTTGGGAGATGGCCCGGGATCCTCGAACCCGGACTTCATCAACCTGCCGGAATTCGTCATGGGTCCTCCGCGCGAATTCAGTCGCTGGAAGCATCTTCCCGACAGCGAGGAGATCGGATACATGCACGATGTTCTGCATGTCCTAACCCAGGATATGACCGGGGATGACCTCTTGCGCTGCTTTATCGTCCGCCGGGTCCGCCCCCTTCAACACCGAGCGCACAAGATGTGCCACATGTCCGGGAACTTCGACCCCACTAGGACCAGTATCCATAGGCTAAGCCACGGGGCGATCGTCCGTCGTGCCCGAGCTATTGCCCGGACGGAGATGACGGAGGATTATGAATGGGGGGTCATAGGGGGATCTCGGAAAAGACCGGTTGACCAGGTGCTTATATCAGTCTTTCACGCCTACGCCTTCGTTCATGCGCTCACTTGGACACCGACACGACCTAACTTGTTTGCGCAGTTGTTCGAGCGTCAGCACGAAGAAGACGCCGTCCACGTCAACGGAACTACACCCCGGATTTCCCGAAACCGGACGTGATGCCGAGAGAGGATCCCGACGGCGAGGACCATCTCGCCATCCCATTCGTTAAGGCCCCGGGTAATCCCTCAACCTCAGAGACAGTTTCCATTTCCTCGGATGATGATGAGATTGACTGCGAGATCCTTGAAGTTATTGACGCTCTCCCTCTGAATTGGGCCTCAGCTGTGGTTCCGAAACCGTCAACCGGGACCAAACGCGCCGAGAGCCGGAAGCGCGCGGCTTCCGACACCGATGGGGCTGAGGCCTCCGGCAACCCCCCCAAGAAGAGTAAACCGAGCAAGAAGACGACCGAGAAGCCTCCTCGGCGCCGGCAGAGGGGTCCTCCCCTTGTGGATTCCGGGTACGTCTTTCTTGCCTCATGTTATTTGCCTTCGCTCTCTCCATTACTTTTACTAAGACATTTTCTTTCAGTGACGCGCTCGAGCTCCCGACACCTACTGTTCCTCCTCCTCCGGGAACTCGGACTCCTAGCCCGGTTCGGGCCTCTCCTTCACCTCTTCGCCCTTCTGCTCAAGAAAATGAAGCCGCCGCCTCCGGTGCCGCACCGGCAAGCGTCGCGACCTCGGATGCACCTCCGGTGATCGACGAGATCGCGGTGCAGGTCACGACCACCTCGGGAGAGATTGTTCTTCCGGATAGCCCGCGTCGGGTTCCCGGACTGGAGGCAGAGATTGCCAGCCCTCGCCGGCAACCTGCGGCGAGTGGAGCCTCTCGGCCAGCCGCGCCCAAGGCCATCCCGGAGAAACCGCCTACCGCCTCCTCCCGGCCAGCAGATCAAACTATCAAGTCTCGCGGCAAGACTCCTGGGCAGAAAACATCTTCTGCTCCGCCCGCAGCTGCTCCGACATCTTCTTCCCAGGACTTGGTGCTGCGCCCGGGTAAGTTCTCATCGTTACCACCACCTCCTGCCGAGATCCCTACTGCCGCTTTGCGGATGTTGCGAGCAACGGTCAGCTCCTTTGCATCTTCAGGATCTCGGGACATCGCTGCCACCCGCGCTGCCGGCAGCTCCGGCATCCGGGTTGTTGATGACTTCAACAAGGCCTGGCTTGCCGCCGATGCTTCCGAGACTGCAGGGGACTTGCACGCTGCAGGTCCGAGCCGCAGCGCTCAAGCCCTGCATGCTCTCCAGGTGGCCGCGCTGGACGTCACCCGAATAAGCGAGGTAAATTTTTCTTCTTTTATCCGAAACACACTTGTCCTATCCACCACCACTAGTCCCCGAGATTGGTGCTTAGTGCTCTAGATTCCACTGAATAGCAGATCACTAGGTTCCAATCTTAGAGAAAAATCCAGGACTCGGACACCGAGTCCCCGAGATCCTCCCAACCGGGTAGGTTGCTTAAAAAATTGCTTCATCACCACTAGTCCCCGAGATTGGTGCTTAGTGCTCTAGATTCCACCGAATAGCAGATCACTAGGTTCCAATCTTAGAGAAAAATCCAGGACTCGGACACCGAGTCCCCGAGATCCTCCCAACCGGGTAGGTTGCTTAAAAAATTGCTTCATCACCACTAGTCCCCGAGATTGGTGCTTAGTGCTCTAGATTCCACCGAATAGCAGATCACTAGGTTCCAATCTTAGAGAAAAATCCAGGACTCGGACACCGAGTCCCCGAGATCCTCCCAACCGGGTTCTTTACCTTTCTTCCACAATGACTTCTCCTTCTGTCTTGCTATCAGGAGTGCAGCAATCAACGCCGCAACATCTTCAACCGGGTTCTCGCTGAACTTGGTAAGTCGAAGAAGTGCGAAGATCTCCTCCGGGAAGAACGGGATGCCGCTCGCCAGGTCTCGGTAGACCAAAAGGCTGCCCTTGGCACTGCGCAAGCCGAGATCGCGCGCCTCAACGGCGAGCTCGCCAAGGCCCAGACTGCCCTGTCCGAGATGAAGAAGGGCTTCATCGAGGCAACCCGGAAGCAGAAGGAGACCCTGGACCAGTCGGTGGCGCGCGCGGATAATGCTGAGGCCGAGCTGGGTATTCTCCTGTCGCGCTCTGATACCTGGCTCACCGAGCTCACCGTGCTGAACCGGGATCTCAACAGTAAGTAATCCGACATCCATCTACTCCCGTTACTTCCTTAACTTGCTGTTGCTCTTCTTGTGACTTAGTCGTTTTGACAGCTCTTCTTTTTAAAGGAGAGTTCGAGCACTCCCGCGAAGCCGCCGCCAAAGCTGTTCCCACCGCCCGAGAGAAGCGTGCCGGGAAGGGTCCCATCTCGGACGCCTGGGACATTGAGGATCACCTCACTGCCCTGAAGGCCCGGATAGTACCTCTCCGGACTATCGGGACGGAGCTCCTCAGCGCGGCGATCCACGTCCACGGCGCCTTGTGGCCGAGCATCCGCGGGAAGCTCTCGATCCCGGAGCTCTCGCGCGCACTCCTGGGTGCCGGGAGCCGCATCCACGCTTGGAAGCGCTCCGGTGCTAGAGCTGGTGCGGACCAAGTCTTGACCCAAGTACTCAGCTGGTACAAGGGTCTTGATCTGGCAGCGATCCTGCGCCTGCGGACGGTGTCGCCTTGGGTCAAAGATCCGGCAAAGATCCAGCAGCGGCGAGAGGTGGCGCATCGCATTGCGAAGTGGGCCAGCATCCGTGCCTTCACCGCCAGCACCGTTCCTTTTGAGTTTGAGTCCGATAACGAGGATTCCGAAGAAGATGATGCCGCTTCCGGCGATGGGGAAGAAGAGATCCTGGAGGAAGATGACGCTGCTTCCGGTGCTGCGTCCGAGAAGGTGGTTTCCCGGGATGCAACATCTTCGCCGATACCCGAGGCCACCGAGACCGAGGTGCATCCCGACGTCCCGAGTGGTGCTGCCGATGCTGAAGGTGAAGCTACTCCTGCTCCCAAGGTCGCCGCTCCCGAGGTCGTCGTCGAGAAGCCTACTTCCCCCACCGCTTAAAACACTTAGCAGCAAATTCGTTAAATCCCCGGGATGCCGGGTGCAATATGTATCGTACACTTAATTTATTTCTGTTTCACCGTGAACTATTTATTTGAACAAATTATATCAATGTACTCAGTTTTTAGTTCCCGAATCGCCCTTCATGTTTACCGTACTTAGGTAATTTCTGCTCTTGTCTACCATTTCGGCGTTCGACAGTCCAGTCACAAAACTCCACATACGGCATACATTACTTAAAACAATCCGAGTTCCTACTAACCGAATTCCCGACATAAAAAACGACTAAGTAAAAACAAGCATGCCGGATAGGTTCCTGTTCCGAGTCCCCGAGATCATTTTCGTGTTCCCCACCTTTCCTCTCTTTGCTCTTGACTACCATTTCGGCGTTCGTCAGTCGAGTCACAAGATGATTTCACATGACATACATTACTTTGACCTTTGAGAATCGGATTCGGAACTTTCCCGGCATGCACACAATAAAATACAAGATAGCTATCCGGCAGTCCCCGGGTTCCTTCCCGGGATGCCGGTAGAAAACAGTAAATAAACTTAACCAAAATAACAAGATATGCACATAACCAGGCAGTCCCCGGGTTCCTCCCGGGGTGCCTTACTTTCATTGATATTTGAGAATTGAGATACAACATAAAGTGAGCCCTTTACGAGTAAAAGGGGCGGAGTAGAGCTACATTCCATGGACGCTTGGTTTCCTCACCGGATCTGTCCATTACACCTTTCCTAGCCTCCTGTGCATCTACAAGGTAATAAGAGTCATTGTGCAATGCTCTGCTTATCACAAAAGGCCCCTCCCACGGAGGTGATAGTTTATGCATTCCGGCCGTGCGTTGGATGAGCCTCAGCACCAGATCCCCCTCGCGGAATACCCTCGGGTGTACTTTCCGGCTATGATAGCGACGGAGGTTCTGTTGATAAATTGCCGACCGAGATAGTGCCAATTCTCTCGCCTCTTCGAGTAAGTCTACACCATCTTCTCGGGCCTACTTTGCCTCGGTCTCGGTGAACATCGTCACCCTCGGGGAGTCATATTGTATGTCGGTCGGAAGCACTGCCTCAGCACCGTATACCATGAAGAATGGTGTGTACCCGGTTGATCTATTTGGTGTAGTCCGGAGACCCCATAACACCGCCGGCAACTCCTCTATCCAGCATCCCGGAGTTCTCAATAATGGTTCGATCAAGCGAGCTTTGATACCAGCCAAGACTAAGGCGTTTGCCCTTTCGACTTGCCCATTTGCTTCCGGATGTGCGACTGATGCTACATCTAGCCGGATTCCCTTCTCAGCACAAAATCGAGCGAATTCCCCCACAGCAAAGTTTGTTCCATTATCTGTGATAATGCTGTGTGGGTATCCGTATCTCAAGATGATGTCTTTCAGGAATTGCACAGCGGTGTGTCCATCGCACTTCCGGATTGGCTTGACCTCTATCCACTTAGTGAACTTGTCCACCATCACCAGTATATGTGTCATGTTGCCCCTTGCCGGTTTGAACTGCCCGACCATGTCCAAACACCATACTGCAAATGGCCAAGTGATGGGGATTGTTTTTAGTGCTGACGCCGGCATGTGTATCCGGTGAGCAAATCTCTGGCATCCTCCACACTTCCGGACAATATCTTCTGCTTGCTGCAATGCAATGGGCCAGTAGAACCCATGCCGGAACACCTTTGCCACCAGGGCCCGGGATGATGCATGATGTCCACACTCTCCCTGGTGTATCTCCAGGAGCATCTCTTGCCCTTCTGCCGGTTCCACGCATCTCTGGAGCACCTCGGTGACACTTCTCTTGTACAACTCTTGGTTCATGACAGTGTATGCCTTTGATCTTCGCATTATCTGACGGGTTTCCACTTCATTCTCCGGGATGGTCCCCTCCAAGATGTAAGCCATAATGGGCTGTGCCCATCCCGGAACAGGTCGCACCGGGAACGCGGGAGCGTCTATGTCCATTGGTTCTGCCGACATCACCTCTATCATCATCTGTCTTTGCCTCTCTGAGCACTGGGAGGCAGTCCCCGGGTTCGATGTTATGCTCCCGACATCTACTTCCATGGGTACTGCCTCTGAACCGGGCTCTTTGGGGATGAAGATAGAATCTGACTCGGGTGATGGCTGTATCGATGGCTTCCTCAAATGTTCCAGGGCGATCCCGGGTGGGATGGCATCCCGGGATGACCCTAGCTTGGACAAGACATCCGCTGCTTCGTTTTCTCCTCTGGGTATGTGCTTGAACTCGCATCCCTCAAAAAATCCGGAAATTTTCTGCACATGAAACCTGTACAAGGCCATGTTTGCATCAAGGGCATCCCAATTCCCCGACACCTGTTGCACCACGAGGTCGGAGTCACCGAAACACTCTATCCGGCGGATACCGATTTCCTTGGCGACGTTCAATTCGTGAACCAAAGCCTCATACTCCGCGACATTATTGGATGCCCGAAAATGGATCTGCAGCACATACTTCAGTACATCTTGTTTCGGGGAGGTGAGAACCACTCCGGCACCCAATCCGATCTTAGCTTTTGAGCCATCGAAATGCATCCTCCAGAAATTGTAATCCGGCATGGGAGGTTCATACTGCATCTCGGCCCAGTCTACCAAAAAGTCCGGCAGCGCCTGCGACTTGATGGCATCTCGTCTCTCATACGCCGGAGCGTATGGCGACAACTGGATGTCCCATTTAGCTACTCGGCCGCTAGCATCCTTGCAACCGATGATCTCGGCGAGAGGAGCTTCGCATACCACTGTGATCGGGTGTTCCTGAAAGTAGTGCTTGAGCTTGGTCACTGCCATGTACACCCCATATGCCATCTTCTGGTAGTGCGGGTAGTTCTGTTTGGATTCCGAGATCACCTCACTGAGGTAATACACCGGCCTCTGTATCAACTTGCCCCCTTCTTCCCTTTCTACCACCATTGCCACACTGACTACTCGGTTGGTTGCGGCAATATACAACATCATAGGTTCCTTGGGCAATGGGGATGCCAACACCGGTGCTGTTGAGAGCATTCTCTTCAAATCGTTGAACGCCGCATCCGCCTGCGGGGTCCAAATAAATGTTTTGCTCTTCTTCATCAGCTGGTACAGAGGCAAGGCCTTCTCCCCGAGTCGGCTCACAAACCGACTTAGGGATGCCAGACACCCGGTAAACTTCTGCACATCCTTGAGACGCACAGGCAACTTCATGCTCTCTATAGCACGAATTTTACCCGGGTTGACCTCGATTCCCCGGCTTGATATGAGGAAACCGAGTAGTTTTCCTGCCGGAACACCAAATGTGCACTTATCCGGATTCAACCTCATCCGGAATCTTCTTAGGTTCTTGAATGTTTCCCTCAGATCATCTATTAGTGAGGCTTTTTCTTTTGTTTTTATGACTATGTCATCGACATAGACCTCGGCATTCCGGCCTATCTGGTCATGCAAGCATTTCTGCATGCATCTCTGGTACGTAGCACCAGCA
This sequence comes from Poa annua, assembly GCA_026929855.1. NCBI lineage: Eukaryota > Viridiplantae > Streptophyta > Magnoliopsida > Poales > Poaceae > Poa > Poa annua. The sequence goes on along the minus strand of CM049432.1, from coordinate 71,160,554 downwards.
TTCCTCAATCCGAAAGTCATAACACGATAGCAATAAGCCCCATAAGGGGTAATAAAAGCAGTTTTTAATTGATCATCCGGATTCAAAGGTATCTGGTGGAAACCAGAATAAGCATCTAGGAAAGTTAAAAGCTCACTCCCGGCAGTGGAGTCTATCACTTGATCTATCCGGGGCAGCGGAAAGGGGTCTTTCGGGCATGCCTTGTTGAGGTTGGTGAAGTCGATGCACATGCGCCACACCTTAAGCAGGAGGGGATCATCTTTCTTCTTTTCCACCAGGACCGGATTCGAAATCCAATCCGGGTGCAGTACCTCCATTATGAATCCGGCAGCCAGCAGTATAGCCAGGTGCTCCATGACCGCAGCTCTTCTTTCATCCGAGAGGCGCCTAGTTGGTTGCTTCACCGGCTTCGCATCCGGTCGAACAAACAGAGAGTGCTCAGCCAACTCCCTCGGGACGCCTTGCAGATCGTCACTCGACCACGCAAAGGCATCCCGATTCTCACGGAGGAAGTCGACGAGCTCGCCTTCCTATTTGCTGTCCAGGTTGCTGCCAATGATAACTTGGCGCTCCGGGTTGCTGGGGTCCACGGACACCTTCTTGGTCTCTTTGGGGGGTTGGAACGACGCACCCTGCTCCGGGTTCACCATCCCGGGCATTCCGAGTTGTGAGGTCTTAGCCATCGCCACCACCTGCTGGATCCTCTTCTTCTCTTCTGCGATCACCAGGGACTCAGCTAAGCACGACCCCGCCGAGGCACACTCCATGGAGCGCTTGTGGTCTCCCGAGATGGTGATTATGCCGTTAGGTCCCGGCATCTTCATCTTGAGGTAGCCCATGTGTGTTGAGATCATGAACTTGGCGAGGGCCGGTCTGCCGATCAGTGCATGATACGGGCTCTCGAGGTCCACGACCTCGAACTCCAAGCTCTCGGTTCGACAGTTCTCCCGAGTTCCGAATAGCACCTCAACCCAGATTTTTCCCATGGGCGAGCAAGAGACCCCGGGCACAATGCCATGGAAGGTTGTCTCAGTGGGCAGCAGGGTGTTCATGGACACTCCCAGCTTCAGCATAGTGTCCTTGTACATGATGTTAATGGCACTGCCATTGTCAATCAGAACCCGGCTGAAGCGGACGTTGAGATTGGGTTCGACGAAAGTTGGGTCCACCACCAAGGCATACGCTCCCGGCTTGGGCATAACCCGGGGGTGATCCTTCCGGCTCCAGGTGATCTCCATCTCGGACCAGTGCAAGAATTTGGGTACTGCCGGGATCACAGCGTTCACCTCCAGAGCACGCTGCCGCACACTCTTCCGGTCCGTAGGCTCAGTCACGAAGACCACATAGCTTTGGTGCGCCTCCCGGTAGTTACCCTGCTGCTGTCCGCCTTGGTTGCCGTTGTCGTTCCGGGTGTGCACCACATTCACTGGGCGAGGTGGAGGTCCTCTCGGAGGAGGGGGAAGTCGGACATTGTTGGCCCCCGATGTCGGAGGAGGGGGTCTCGGAATATTGGGCCGAGATGCCGGAGCACTCGGCCGAATACCTCCCGAGCTGCCCTCCTGCAACGTGCGCTGATACCAGCTGCACTGCCGAGTAGAGTGGTTTGCGGGCTTGTTGGCCTCCAGAGTGTGGTAGCAGCATGGCTTATTCAGCATCTCCTCATACGTCAGGGGCTTCTTCTGCTCCACCCAGGTCTTCTGCACTTCCTGGCTCTGACCCCAAGCTGGGCCACTTGTCTTTTGACGCTGGTTGTTGCCGGCATCCTCCTGCTCCCGGGGGGCTACCTCCTGCTCCCGGGTTACTGCTGCGACATGCTGCGCGGCATGGTGGTATTCCGGCTGATTCCTCTTGTGGCCGAACTCTTGGCGATCATGGCTCCTGCTCGGTCCTGAACGCCGAGGTCCCGCATTCCTCCTGTTGGAGTCTCCGACATCCACCAGGGGTTGCATGGGATCTCCAAGCGTATAGGTATCGGCGATGCGCATGGTTTCCGCCAAAGTCGTTGGCATCTTTCTCTGCAGTTTCTGCCATAGCATAGAGCCATGCCGGCATCCTTGCGCAAACCAGGAGATGGCCTGCGCCTCCACTACTCCTTCGCAAGAGTTGCGAATATTGCTCCACCGGGTAAGGTACTCCCGGTCAGTCTCATTGCTCCTTTGCCTACAGATGGCGAGCTGCTGAGGTCTGTTGGGCCTCTTGTACGTGCTGGTGAAGTTGCTGATGAATGCTTCTTCAAAGTCCAACCAGCAGTCTATACTGCCAGTTCTCAGATTGTTCAACCAGATCCGGGCAGGTCCTTCCAACATCTGCGGTATATAACGTACCGCCCATCGTCTGTTTCCACCGGCTATGCTTACTGCAGTTACATAGTCGGTCAGCCAGTCCTCCGGCTTCTTGCTGCCGTCATAGGTCTTGGCACCCCTGTTGAGCTGAAAGTTCCGAACAGGAGGTTCCCGCATGATCCGAGGTCCAAACCAAGCAGGTCCCGGAGGTCCTTGCTCTTCCACCATCTCGGACTGGTGAATCCGGTCCAGCCGGAACCTTGCATCTGCCGGGTTCAGCTGTCTTGTTCCTATCCGAGATCCCAAGGGGTTCTCGTCTGGCTGATATTCGAGCTGGTGCATCCCCGAGTTGCCATCGTTGAGCCTATCCTGCACGGGGATCGCGGCTTGACGGGGGGCGGAGATGATGTCCCTCTGCGGGTTTCCCTGTACATGGGGAGGATTCCGGGGTGGATTACCACGGCCAATCGGGTTATTGTTTCCCACACCCAGGTTACCATCTCCACGGGTACTTCCCGCCTGTCCTGGGTTATGCTGTCCGGCTTGCCCTGCCTGCTGGATACCGGCAAATGCCGGGTCATAGGTCTGTAGTTGCTTGTTCCTCCCGGAACCTCTACTCCGGCTCCGGCTTTTGCTCTTGCTCTTGCTTCTGCTCGGATGTGGGGAAGAGGCTTCCCCATCCGACATCCGGCTATTGGGTCTGGCTGAATGCACCTGTGACCCTGCTCCGGGGTTCTTCTTCTTGAAGGCCTGGTTCTGCCGGTTGGCCTCAACCACTAGCTCGTTGACCCTCTCCTGTTGCTTGCGCAGGGCTTCACCGGATAACCCCACCAACTCGGCCATGGCGGCTTCGGCGGCCCTAAGAGTTTTTGCCGGTGAACTGTACACTGGCTTCCCCGCAGAAATCCGGCTTCCGGTGTTGCTAGTGGTGGCTCCACCAGCCAGCTCCTCATTCACCATTCTTCCCTTCTTGCGCAGATCTGCAATGCGCTTCTCCCGGGAGTCTATCTTAGTGAATCCGTGAGCAGCATTGTACTCCCGGAGGCTAACGCTGAGCTCGCGACGGAGCTCGGCGATCTCCTTTGCCTCAGCGAGAAGCAACTTCCGCTGCTCCTCCAACTCAGCCGAAGTGGCCTGGGTATCCGCTCCGGTAACCACGGGTACAGCTAACTTGGCTACCAAACCCGAGAGGGGATCCGGACGGCGTCGCGGCTGGGACGGCTGCGGATCACCATCTCAGGCCGCAGGTCTTTCCTGCGGGGGTTTGGCCAAACGAGGGACGCCGTCGGTATCGCCATCAGCATCCTGGTATTCCTCCTCGGTGGTTCCGACCATCATGACTGCGACGGAACTCGGGGAGCGGTCAGTATGCAGACCCCGAGCTGCGCAGAGCACGGGAGGGTCCTCAGCCCCCAGGACTAGGTCCGGGTAGCTACAGACAACCTCGGTGGCCACATAGGTGGTGAAACCACCGAAGTCGATAAGACATCCATTCCCCGGGAACGGTCTGTTCCGGAAGCAACCTGCGTTGTCGGCGACGAAGTCCATCTCCCCAAGTCTTACGACTAGGCCAGAGAGAACCCGAACGTCGAAACGTACCGGGGAGCCCGTCCGGATGTGTACACCAGCCAACGCCTCTGTCTGCCCCACGGTGGGCGCCAACTGTCGTGGTGGTGTCACGGCAGATGCCATAGGATGGCTAATTTGTGGGGCCGATGGACGTTGGTGGATCCGGGGAGGGATAGCAAGTTGAAGAACTCACACGGGGAGGATCCCGGTAAAACCGAGATCTCCCAAGAACACGAAACAAGAACGAAGTGCAACAGGAAAGATCTAACAAATACAAACAAATGCACGAAGGCACCAAGCACACACACGATATACCCAGGTTTAGGGCCCTCGTGAGGAGGTAACACCCCTACTCCTGCCTTTCTTCTCTATATATTGGTGGTATAAGAACTACAACTTGCCACAAGATCTATCAAAGGTAGAAGTACAATGAACTAGATGAACTCAAGGTGAAGAGGAGTAACTGCTCTAAGAGTAAACGCAACTATAGCTTTGGCTCTCAGGTTGGTCTCTCTCTCTCAGGAGCAGTTATGGCGCCTTTTATAGAGTTCTGGCCGGGAGGGCCGGAAACCCTAAACTGCCTCGGCCCCACCAGACAGGCCTAGCCGGGAAGTCGTCACCGGCTAGTGCGACCTAGTCGCCGGACTATCCGGTGTAGCCCCTGCGTCATCATCTCGCTAAGGACGGCAGGCGCCGTCCTGCATCATCATTGTCCCCTTGTCAGAGACAAGACATGTCTTTGCCCATCCCGGATAGCCTTTTCCGGATTGCCGGGCTAGGCATGTCAGGTCTTGTCGTACCGTTGTCGTACCGGCTGACGCGCTTCCGTGTCAGGCGGGAGGTGACCATGCTTCCATGTCAGGCGGGAGGTGACCATGCTTCCGTGTCAGGCGGAATGGTACTTCCCCCCGCGATATACGGGAAAGCCTGCTCTAGACCGTTGACGGCCTACCGGGAGCTCTCTCGCCGGCTACCTCCTCTCTTGCCACTGGGAGCCTCTTTTGCATAAGATCAAGACTAACACATACATTCCGGTTAGTGCTTGCCCGGGATACCTATCCGGTAAAGCCGAGTACACCAACATCCGGGAACCTCCTCGGGGTCCCAGGTCCGGGATCTTTTCCGGAGATGTCCGAACTTATCTCAGGATGAGTAACTCTAGGCCTAGCCTCCCGAAGATGTCTTAGCCTATCAGCAAAGACATCTTCGAGAAGCTAGTTCTTAGAGGAACCACCCGCTCATGCCCGTGCTGCGAATGTGAGGGTCGGGGGTGTCTATTTATAGCCGCAAGACCCGACCCTTACGGCTGCCACGGGGCACCTTGGCCTTTCCCTGTGTCCACGTGTCCAGCTGCCCTTTCGGCACACCAAAGGGTGCCCTTTGCTGTCGCCAAAGGTCAAGCACTGTTGTTATTCATTATAATTTACCGGGATCTGCCCCTACCCGGGGGGCAGCCCCCCGACACCAATATTCCCTTTGGTCAGATGATCTGAAAATTTACATGAGAATATTACCTTGTGAATGCTTATCATGTCAGTAAAAAAAAATAAAAACTCATTCCTTACAAAAAAAAAAGCATAACGAAATATAGAAATTCTTTGTTGGATAATTTTTTTAACATAACAAAAAAGCTTAACGCATCCCTTGTTTAAAATGTGTTGGATGATTTTTGTAACATAACGAAATCTAGAATTCTTTGTTAGTATATAATTTAAGGCAAAAAACGAAAATAATTTTAACTAATAAAATGTAAACAAAAAAATACGTTTACATTTTTTAGAAAATCTTGGTTAATTTGTTAATATAAAAATATGTTTGCATAATCACACATATCCAAATATACACTTATTCACAAACATACACATATCCAGAAAATTATGTTAATACATGCTAATACAAAAAAAAATGTTTACATTTTCAGGAAATCTTTATTAGTTTGTTAATACAAAAATATATTTCTATAAACACACATATCCACAAATGTTAATACAAAACGAAAAAATAAAATCATCTCCAAATATTTCCATATCCACTTATTAATGGTAATGATGAAAAGTTAAGTAGGTATACATAATATTGAGTACTTCAGTGCAAGAAACCTTTAAAGGTGAGGGGGTTTGATGTAAAAAAATAGCACAAATCGTAAAGCAAAATGGACGGTTTTGATGGAAAGTGCGGTCGCATATAGTTTCGGGAAAACGGCGTTCCATCTCACATTAATTCGAGAATCCCGCCGCGTCCTCTGTTCTCCGGCGTCGACACTGCTCTGAGGACGTACGGCGAACATAGAGGTCGCCGCCTACCGGCAGCCGTCCGTGCTCAGGCGGAAGCGTGCTCTGGCGGGATGCGTGAAGACGGAGGACTCCCTCCTCGGCGCCGGCGTGCGGAACGTCTTTCAGCAGCGTTTTCAGTCGGAGCTCGACGCGGTCCGTCGCCTCGTCCGCAAGGCGACCGCCACCGTGCAACGATCATCTGAGGAGCCACCGGCGCCCAAGAGGATCAAGGCGTCGTCCCCTCCTCGCGTTGACAGGAATCAGCTGAAGGCCGAACTGGAGAAGCTAGCGTCAGAACTCCCCGATCACATCATGCAGCTGTTGATGAGGCAGAGCCGCGCCATCCGCGGCGGCGAAATGGAGATCGACATGGACGCCGTCCAGGAGGAGGCCGTCCTGGAGTTACGGGAGAAGCTTGATGAGTTCGTTCGAGAGAGGGCAGAGCAAGAACGACACCAAGACGGGAGCAAGACGATGGCCGAAGAAGAGGAGGAAGACGTTGACATCGTTGGCGGCGTCTCCCCCTTGGCGCCGATCGTGTCGGCGCAGCTGCATCTCGCCGAAGAGGAGGACGAGGACGAGGACGTGGACGTATGTGGCGACGTCTCGCCGGTGGTGATGTCGAAGATTCTTGGCGGTGACGCGATCAGCTGCGGCAGCCCTAGTTCCAGCAGCAGCAGTGACTCTGATTCGGATTCAGACTCCGCAAGCGACAGCAGTGATTCAGATTCTGATTCAGACGAGAGCGTCGACAGTCCAGCTCCGGCGGAGCGCGCCGCCACGCCTCCAAGAACCGAGCTGATCAAGGAGTCTATGGATAGGCAGCGGAAGGAGGAGGCGAGATGCAGGGCAAGGGAGAAGGCCCGTCAGGACGTGCTTGAGGCAGAGAGGACGGCCATGCCCACCGAGACGATACACTGGACTGTCATCAAGAGCTTCGGCATCCACGAGTACGGCCTCGGCCCGCACAGCTTGTTGCGGCTGCTTGGACTCTCCCTCAAGGTTGAAGAATACGACGACATCGAGCAGCAGCAGCAGCAGCAGCAGCAGCCTCGTGAGAGTTCGGAAAAAGAATTGGAGGAAGGGGAGATCCGGCTGTGATCCTTCTTGGCTAGCAAGAATTGATACTAAAACTTGTTGTGTTCTTGATGTACGCTTGTACAATCACTGTATGAAATTATTTGATTGATTAATTACATCTCTTTCCTGTACATGTTTGCAGTGGGTTAATGCTTATCATAGAATTCTCTCTTCTATACAAACGAGGATATAAGGGGAAAAAGCTTTGCATTACGTTAGGTCATCGTTGCACAAACCTGCTATGGTTTGGTATAGACGAATGATATGGTCTAGCGAGACCAGATCGTGGCATCTACATGGAATTTTCGACGCAACACATTTTATGGAAAGGTTTTATATGTTGGCCGTGCTGATTTAGTGTCCGCCACAGTTAAACTCCAACGTTGTAATGAGTATATTATATATGAACCTTTAAATTGGAACTGAAAGATTCAGAGATATGCTAAGATATTGGGAACATGTCTACTATATATGTTCAATTGTATGCATCTTAGGAATGTTTGTGTCACCCTAGACGAAGTTCTATTATTGATTAATTGCAACAAGCAGAAATTAGATGTGTGAGTTCAGCTGTTCTCTCGGATCACTGTATTTTCTATTTGTCGACCATTGATGTGGATCGGACGATTTATATTCATATTTTGGCAATATACCCACAAGCAATAATTTCTTAAAAATATAATTAGTTCATAGTATATTGGACACTCAACTTGTTTATTTTAACATTTCTGAAGCATATTGTGCAATATTTTAAGTACTGAACGACTAACCTACAGATCTATGTACACATAATGTTTTGCTTTTCTTTGGGTCATTGGAGTTAGTGATACATCACTCGATTATTTTTGGCCATTGCATTTAGGGACAAACATGTTTTTTTGTAAACGTACATGGCTATTGTTCGTTTAGCTGATGTACTTCTTCATCACTATGGGATGGAGAAACGGAACAAATTCGGAGCAGAAATGCAGGACGGAATTTGTTTGCGCTATATGAGATTAAAACTGGTTAAGAGGTTAATCTCATCCCTGTTGATTATTGTCCATAGTTTGTCGATCTGTCTTCATACATTCCTCAAAATCCCGATAGTTACTCGACACATATACTAGCCTTTTCGTAGTCACTCCAAACACAACCCAGAGTGTCATCAGCCAATATAGTTAACAAAAAAGTGGAGCACAAGGGCAAGGCTAAGGCTAATTGGAGACAGACATGCAAAGGGAAGTCAGAACCAAGCCTCCTTAAGGCATGTCAAATAAAAAATCAGAAACTTATCCTAATCTCCAAGTTACCCTCTCTACGACATGCTTCTATTTAATCTGGTGTGGAAACTAATACACATAACACATTCATTCCTGATGGGCTCGTGTTGGTTGTCGATCTTCCTCGCCTTGCCCGGAGAAAAACATCAGGACAATAAGAATAGCAACCAAGAAGAGGAGGATGTACAGGGCATTCACACCAAGTAATGTCGGGGAACGACCGCCCATTGACTTCTTTATCGTTCTTCCAGCTCTATATCCCTCGAGGAAACGACTAATTTGGGATCCATGGTCACCTTCTTGCAGATTCTCCAAACCCTCAACCTGCGGCAAGAATCATTTTCAATCAATTACATAGAGCACAACAATAAATCACTATTGGAGGTTGTGGTCAAAGATTCATAAGCAGACAATGTCAGTTTGACCAAAATCTGATGGCAATGTCAAACATGAGGTTGCACATAACAATTGCATATCAATATACCACGTGACATACAAAGTTTTAGTTGTGAAATAAATCACTCCTTTCAAATTTCAAAGGTAGTATCATAATGAAAACTAAGAGGGACAACAAAAATGCCATACTTACCACTTCATACTCCTCATCTTTGTCCCAGACTACCATCTTTGGCAGCTGTGAGCTCTTAGAATCATGGAAAGGCACAGTAAATTCTTCCCATTGCTTGACCCCCACATATCCAAACACTAGATCATGATTTGCATTGGCGGCAGACCTTAAAACTTTTATCAACTGCAAGGAAGTTTCATCAGATTCATCCTCCAGAATCGTAAGAACAACTTTCCTATCATCATCTTTCAACATTTTAAGAGTCTCTGCATTGATGGGCACAGTTATAGGCAGTAGAGATTGCCGTATAAAATCGACCAAGAAGGTTCCTGCATCCACAACAATATATTGTGATGTACCATCAATCTGGGAAGGACATGCATTACACATCAGATCGTCCATATTTTGGTAAAATAGGTGAACTACATACATAGCTCCATCTCTACAAAGTCGAGGTACATCAATCAATAGTAACAGAACGAAGAATCCAAGATTTCAATCCATTGCACTTGCACATGTACAGAGAAAAAACATATAGAAAAAATTAGTTATCCAAGCATACCTTCAAAGGGACCATAGAAAACACTTTGCTGGTTATACTTTATATTGAGTGAAACCAATGCTGGAATCTTGTCAAAATCATATACGGCCATCATATCCTCAGAGAAATCTTTTGCTATACAAAACCATGCCTTCTTCTTGTATGTCGCTCCGTACTCAGCAATTGATGATTCATCCACCCCAAATCCAATAAATAATGGAAAACCTGCCCCGGCTTCCTGAACAAAACTCTTGATTGCTGAATCAGACTCAAGAACAGAAACATTAGGTGCGACAAGCTTCTTCAGGCTCTCAATGAGCAGACCGGCCTTCCTTGAACCAGTGTACTCCGTGGGGACTCCATGGTCAAAAAGCAGCAGAGTAGGGAAGCCACTGCATCCAGCAAAACAAACGAAATTTTCATTTATAAAGCACACTCCCGCCTGGTTTAACCAAACTAGCAGAAATATTTTCGACCAGGTTTCTTACTCTACTCCATATTTAGATCTAAGCTTCTTGTACTTCTCTGCATTTACTTTTGCCACTACAATCGGGGGGCTCAGCCCAGCAAGCACCGGAGCAGCTTCATCCAACTGCAAGTGGGCAACAGGAGAGACGGCTTATCAATTCACATCAAGGCATGCCACACCGACGAGGGGATAACGGAAAAAAACAGGTGAAGGTGGCATGTCTTGTCTTGGTGATAATGATATTACAAGCAAGAACAGGTTGAGCGAGTGGATCTTAGAGGGGCCAGTGCCAATTTTGTTTTCACTCTACAACTGAATCCAGTCAATGTCTTTGAACGATCACCACCACTAAGCACCGGGACAAATTTCCGTCGATCCAATCCAAGTGGGTCGGGATCTCAGTTCCACAGTACCCTACTACTTAAAATTTAACTGAACATCTGTGGTGGCGGATCGCGCGTAATGGAATGGAAGAAAGGGGGCGGGCGGATAGGGTACCTGCGGTGCGAGGCGTTTGCAGTGGCCGCACCAGGGGGCGTGGAAGTCCACGAAGAGGGAATCAACGGCGGCAACCGCCGCCTCAAAGTTGCTCTCGTCCAGCTCCACCACGCTCCCGTCACGGGGGATCTGGAACCCGTCGCCGCTCGCCAAGCAAGCCGGCAGCACAAGAGCGAGAGCGATGAGAGAAAGCAGCCGCCGCCGTAGCTGCTGGAGGCCGTCCTCCGCCACCGGCGCCATGGCTTAGCTCGATTCGATCTCGAGCGGAGCTGGCAGTGGTGAGCTGGTTTGGACTGGGTACGATCGAGTGGTACCCGTACAGTAGAGGATCTCCATTGGGCCGTGACAAATGGCCGGCCCAATGGGTCAGCCAACGTCATCCTTACAATACAGTATAGACTGTTAAAAATACAGTCGTACCGTATGAGGATCTGTAAAAATATGGTCTACTTGTTCACGAAATAGCAACGGCATGGAAGAACCAGTGAACATATATATAGGATGCACTGCGTCTCACAATGAGGTAATAACAGATATTGGTGCAGATATTCCAGATCGAAGAAGGTACTGTATTAAGTTTAAGCCCAGCGCTAGGTATCGGGCGACGGATTCCGGAAAAAGATCTCAGAGGCACACGAATGCAACATCGAAAAATCCATGAAAAAGCGAACTTCTAATGTATATAGAATCATTGAAATATCTCAAGCGTGTGTGTGTCTGAAGTAAAAAACACACATTTGTTGCATTAATGAAGGTGTCCTCTTGAAAGATGAATACGAAACAGAGATTCACATATTTCTGAGACAGTCTGACAGATGGAGATCAATAGCATTATGCTAAATTGGTGCCTGAAGAACTCTGAACGATAGCATAACCTCATACATTGATCCAAAAGATACATCAGGGAGGGTGCTGCAATGACCCAACATTCAAGCCACTTCGGTGCCTGAATTTCTTTGTAGTTCATATCCTAACCAGTTCCTGCTCGACATTCTAATATATTCTTTATACAATCTGTTACCCCCTACAATGTTTCGACTAAAAATTGGCACCCGAAGGCTCGCCGCTACTGCACTGCAATTAAAGAAGATGGCAACCAACATTTCGTAAGCTGATAAGGCAGGAATGCATTCTTATTGGCAACCACAACAGTAACACCTGCAAGCAGCTTCCAAGTTTTTCCTAGGGAGTTGTATGATCACAAGTATAGCACTCTAGCAGCAGCACGTCAGGGCTTGCCCAGCAGCTCACGCACCGTCTGTGCAAGCCCAGGCTCACTCTTGATGCCCTCAACCCATCTCGCGCTGATCCGCACGTTTTCAAGGCTCTGCTTCAGCGTCCTCTCAAATCCCGGCGTTGTGCGGGTCGCAAAGAACTTGGAAACCTCCACTGCCTTCTCATTGGAGGTGAACTGACAACAAAACAAGTGTGCATTAGCTATTGCCTGGTGTGAATAGGGGAGTATGAATTGCAGAAATAGGCAGACTCGGTAATAGAACTGTGGTTAGATGTACCAATGGGACAATGATTTTAATAAAGCCCCCCATTAGTGAGCTCCCTGAAATTGTCTTCGAGATACGCTCCCAGTTTTCCTGCAGACAGACAAATAAGGACACACATTAGCACTATATATTTAAAATATTTCAGTATATACTAACACCAACATGAACTCATTTCCTAAGGTATCAGATGAAGGAATCACAAAAACCAATGGTGGGGTGGTGCCTCAAGTTCACTCTCCTTGAAAAATAGATACAAAGGAGATCCTTTTGAAGGGATCGGGACCACAAATATGGTTAATTTGTTACTGAAAAAGTATGCCACTTTGAATAGTTCCTGTTGGCCAATACAAGAGCAGGTCCTCTTTGTAATGCAGAAATCTCAAATGAAGTTGGTATGAAAACACATCAAATAGTTGGATATAATCTCAAATGAAGTTTGTAGAAAGAAAACAGCCAGTGGTTAGATATTCCATTTGGTTCAGAATTCTGCAAAGACCAGATGTTCCAAACAGGGCCCAGAAATCATTACTTTACGCGTAGATAAACGGGTTATCAATCACAGTTAGAAGCGGTTGTACCTTCAACCAGTTCCACGCAATATCACGTGCCTCTGTTTGAAGACCTCTAAGTGCAACATATGCATCTTGACTACGGACCTGACAAGCGAGAGAGGCACAGATATCTGAGTACAAATTGCAAGTAGTTAACTCAGAAGTACAAGCTCGACCTTACACTACAATCGTGGATAAAGTAACATTTTTTGCACTTACCTCATTAGTGAAAATCAAATTCAGTGACTCTAGGACAATAACCTTATCCCGGCAAGAAGCTAATATGCCTATAAACAATAAAAAAATGCTTTCAGAACCAAAAACATGCGCAAGCTCTGTTAATTTAACATGCTCGAAGGTCTACACACCTAAGACACGTAACCTGTCTTCCCCTTCAGCTGACTCCCTGTATACTTTTCGAAGAGCGTCATAACCTGATCTGTTCGAGCTACTAACATTCTGCATCACAGCGAGGTATGCAGCCTGCAGAACAATGGCAGTTAGAAATGGAAGCAATAATCACTGGAGCACCACATGAAGTAATAGCAATAGGAAGGACCTTTCTAGTATCCGGAGGAAGAAGAGAAGTGTTGCTGTCATGTATGAAGATGTTAAAGCGCCTAACTCCTTCGTTAATGGTCTTACCGTGTCCAAGTTGGACAAGTGCAGTCAAGAGCAGTGGTCTAAGCATTACATCCAGGTGGCTCTCACCATTTTTGGGGTCCCAGCCTAACTTTCTGAAAGAGTACAGCACAAGACAATTGTCATATACCAGATTATAAGGCCCACTTGAAGTTTGAGCCCAATTTTGACCATACAATTAACTAATTAAATACGTTTTGTTTGTCACAAAATTTACATCACTGGGAACTTATTTCAACTATGAATCCAATGGTATACTTTTTATGACATATACTTTATATTATATATATTAAATTCATGCTCAAAGTTGGACTCGAAAATCAAGGGGAGGCTTATTAAACAACCAAAAATATGATCAATCTCTGTTAAGTTAACATGGTCGAAGGGCTACACACCTAAGACACGTGGCCTTTCTTCCCCTTCAGCTGACTACTCCCAATGGTATAATTTTTAAGACATATGCTTTATTTTATATAATAAATTCATGCTCAAAGTTGGACTTGAGAATCAAGGGGGGCTTACCATCCCGAACAGAGGAAGTAGTCAGAAAGAATAAACATAAAAAATTGTGGAATACTGTAATAATACAAAAGAGATGATATGTTGTGAATGTAACACATTAAGAGACTGATAAGTAGTTATGTAGGACATGGTTGAGCATACTCTGCAGGCGACAAAAGAATCTTGATCAAAAGTTGTTTGATGTCACCAGCCAAGCCAGGAGTAGCATCAACCGATATTTTAGCAATACTTGCAGTTACCTGCTCACCCAATGAAAAAGATATGGGTGATTTATCTTCAAGAAATAATTGAACATGATGGAATCAATTGGACGTACAAGATTCACATACAGAGTTTACGTGTGAAAGAACACTGTAATCAGCTTCCCCGCGATAACTGTAGAGTAAACGTAGCAACGATGCCAGTGTTTGCTGGCGGGCCATAGAAAGCGCATGTGAGTCGTCCACAATGCCTGCAATGCTAATGTTATGATACCTGCCACCAAAATATTGCAAGCAAACTCAAGTACCACATGTTGTTTTACCAATTTTATCCATTAGTGAGAGCTTCTTGGTCTCCAACGCATTTTGAAGTGCAGCTGCAAGTTCTTCATCATATTTAACTCTGTAAAATCCTGTTCCGTTTATATTCAATTTAGTCCAAAAGTTTCCACCCTTCTTTCGTTCACCACATTGTGACCCAATGACCAGCTTATCGCGTTTAAGTTTCAATAACTTTTTCTGTGCATCATATCCACCACAGCCTGAAGTTATAGGGACAATCCACATGCCAGGGCCAGAGGATCCATCTAATAAAAACTGGGCCTGTAACAAAAAGAAACCAGAAAATTTGTAGATGAAATACTATATAATGGGGATCTATCAGTCAATGAGGTCAACATATTACTCCCTCTGGTCCACTAAAATTGTCGTGAAAAATGGTGACTGCATAAGCTACAACATATTTTTAGGATAGAGGGAGTCAGGGAGTAGTATTTTCATTTACTCTATTTTACTATACAAATGTAAAGTGTCACTCATGTTTTAACATCAATATGGTACATCAGTATAACCTACTCCATAGAATTTAAAACTGCAAATACTAGAGACAGATCTCAGTGCCGAATAAAGCATGCATATACCGTATAAAATATGAATGAGGCACAGACTAGGTTGTTTTTATGATGCAGCCACATCTGTGACAACTGCTGTTTGCTTTGGTATAGTGGCTAGGGCTATCTACTACCATGTAGTGGGAACTGGCTAGGCTAATGGTTTATGTGCACATAATACATGAAGTAATTGGCAAAGTTAAATGGAAATTATCACTGTATTGCCACTTATACCTGGAGACTCACATTTGAGAGGACAAAACTCTGAATAACATTTTCCGAATTGTTTGTTTGAAATTGTTTAAATGCAAAACTCCGTTCAAAATTATATTTGAAAGAAAATTAAATATTTATGGACAACTTATCACTATTAAATATGGCAGTATATTATTACAGAAAAAGCATACTTCATAATTAAAATTTGATGATGAATAACATTCGTCTAAGGATTAATATATGTGTCTAACAAGCGCTGTTTCAAGTCCAAATGTGACACTTCCATTTCAATCTGCATAAAATTGAACACTAAATATTGTTTCCAAATATATATATTCTAATGCAAACTAGGTGGGATATATACCTGAAAACAAGGTTTTCGAGTCGACGAGTCGTTCAGGGGTACTAGTCAAGACTCATGGTCGACTAGTCGACATGAGTAGTTTGGCAATAGGTACTATAAAATTATCATATTATATGTATAACTGTATGGAAAAAATAGTTTGGCAAGCAATATCATATTATATGTACTATAAAATAATCATATTATATGTATAATTGTATGGGAAAATTTGTTTGGCAAGCATTTATGATATTATATATATAATTGTATAAAATTATCATATTATATGTATAATAGTTTGGCAAGCAATATGGAAAAAATATTACAAGCTGGGGCAACTTTAAGTTGTTCGACTAAAAACCTAGACTAGTCGAGACTAATCGATTGAGTCTTTCGACTCAACCAATTAGTCGAGTCGAGATATTGAGTCGACATTATATTTGAGACTCATCGACTAGTTGTCGAGTAGTCGCGACTAGTTGCTCGACCCAAAAACAGAGCCTGAAACTACAGAAAATTCTGATTTGCATCATGTGAAGTAATGTGCATTCAGATAAGTCGCTCGTGAGTCAGCATGGGAAGTTTCTATCTATCTTACCATACAAAATTAATTGTAGGTTTCCTTATGCATATTTGAATTAGGGCCCAAACTTTTAAATCTTCATCAATCAATGACTCAGATATAAGCATCGTCTTACCTGATACCTCTAATGTGCTAAGATTGAGAACCCTATAAGAGCTCCAACTTTAGAACAATATCTAGTTCGGTTCTTCTAGGGGATTCATCGAATTTCTTCTTGAAACTGTTCATACTCACGCTGTACCCCACAATGTTTGATTAGATAATGTGGTTGCTGTAAATAAGGTAATATGTCAAGGGACAGATTAATGGTCGTACAACCCAGGCATCTGATGGGGGGCAAAGCCCAAAAACCCTCTTTATAATCTTTGCAAAATAAACTAGGATGGCTGATAAATCAACTTAATTTAGAGTAAGGGAGGATGAGAAGACCCAGCCCTGAGCTAGAGGCAGGCGCCCTCGGCCTTAGAATGATCTTGCGACGACCTAGGATGTTCATTGATTTTTGCATGTGCCTTTTTTTTCTTCCTCCTAGGAGGCTTATGTACTAAACCCTCTATCTTTTCAATGGAATTAAATGCAAAAGGTTTTTGCGTTTTCTCGAAAGAAGACCCAGCCCTGGGCATGAAGAATTTTTGGATCCGCCCCGCATAGGCACACTAGAATATGTCCAGTTTCGTCTATCAATGAGTACAGTACTCTCAGGGGAGCAATTTAAAAGTCAGTTATATGTTCACAAAACGGTAGGAAACAAAAACTAGGTTTGGTTATCATAACCAGTGAGAATATGATTTTTTGAAAACAACTCTAAACGGCACAACTGACCTTAACAAAAGAATAACAAGAAATTCAAACAAAACAAACGTGTACTTGGTCGTTCACGTGACGATAAATGCGTGACAAATATGAGGGTGTTATTTAAGATAACTTATTACCTGCTCAAGTTCGATGTCATTCCCTTTAAGTTTTGCGTTAATAACCGGGTACCCTTTTTGCTTTGTCCATGAAGTCATCAAATCCTTGACAGGTTCACCAGTTTCCTTTTCAATAACAGCCCAAAGGTCCTCGGTTTTAGCATTGGAGTATGCATATTTCTTTATATATGAAGCCAGTGCTTTCTGAAAAGATACAGTTTCATAACTTTAGTGTATCAGAATACACCAGGAGAGCTTTATGGAGTTAAGCAGTAACAGGGGAAAAGTAGATAGCAAGGAGAACGGAGCTATCCGTTTCACTAACTAATGCAATTAATTATAATTTAAGTTTCAACATATTATGCAGTGCGCAATTTGACACATTCATGATATGATCAACAAAAGAGTCAAAGACCCATTCATTTGCGAATTGAAGTAATGTGTATCCACTTATTGTGATGCCTACTACAACAATACATAAGATGACCATCACATGTTGAATATGATATCTAGCGATAAAAGTTGCCTCTATATGCTCATTTACCAAATCATTCACCTTTACTCATGTGATCAGTGAAGCATAAGTGGTCCTGTATGATGTTCGCATGTAAACAAGGACAGGACATTTTGGAGGAAATGGCTATTTTGATCTTAGAACATGTCTTTGTAAAACAACCGTCTCACTCTAAAACACTATATACAAAAACGAATCTATGAACTAGTACATTTCAAGAGCATACAAACATTTAATATATTGGACAAGCCATGGAGTCAACTAGTGTTCACATTGGATGATATCGGAGGTTATCACTGTTTCCTCGAAGAGCAAAAGAAACAGCTTGAGAGTGATTCTGTACACTTTTAAGCAACATGACAAAGAAAAGAAATCTGATAGAATTTCAGTCAGAGGCAGTATTAAACCTGAAAACGATCTGCACCAAGGTAACTTTGTAGCATGCGAATAACAGAAGCACCCTTTTCATAGCTAATAGCATCAAAAATCTGATCAACTTCACTGGCATGGTGTATTTCAACCTGAGCATCAAGGAAAATGAATCAAAATATTAGCGCTACAAGCTGAATATGCGTTGATGAATCTACTGAAGTTAATCTTCGAAGTAAGATGTCAGACAAAAGATTTAAGCATCGGTTTCAATATCCCATAGAGTCAAACACGATAATGTGTCTTGTGTCAGTAATAAAACAGTATGCAGTATTGTTACTTATACTTACCATTATCAAAAATAACGATTTCAAACAGTTCTTGTACTTCTACGACAATATAATGCATGAAACCTATTGTTTTGGAGGAACTAGTGCACAACATATCCAACCACCCGACTAGGCTATGTCACGGAGTAACCAATGAGATTACCTCAATAGGATGAGACTCCTCTAATGAATCCAATCTGAGAGCAGTGGTTGTGCTATCTAAAAACTGTGTCCAGATATTCCATTGCGGAAAAAAGGAATCTACTGCTAGATGGCTCACCTGTGCAAACAGAAAGTCTATTCATTCAGTATACGTTGGAAACCTGATATTTCATTTTCAAATTTTTGGGCACTGAATTAATTTACCCATGTAGCAAATCCCTCATTTAACCACAAGTGAGTCCACCATTCCATGGTGACAAGATTACCGAACCATTGATGAGCCAATTCATGTGCCACGGTAATTGCAACCTACAAAAATACATGCTGAGTAAAATAAAGAAAGGATATTTACACATACAAAGATTTAATTACAAAGAAAATCATTATCAATATAGTGAATTATAGATGATTATAAGATAGTGCAGTCTTTTTGTAAACCCATGCATGTATGGTAACAATGCACAGTTAAGAAGTGAACCAGAAACGATGACCATATTAAAATGTTTCTGAGTTATGATAGATACGTTCTGTTTGCTGGAAGCTGATGAAGACTTGTCATCAAAAAGCAAAGCTACTTCGCGGTAAGTGACCAATCCGTAGTTCTCCATGGCTCCAGCGGCAAAATCAGGGATAGCAACCATATCCAACTTGGGGAGTGGATAAGGAGTACCAAAGTAACTGCACAATTGAGGAAATGAGTTTTTTGTTATGATACTATTTCAGCAACAACCACGGCTTGACTGACTATTTCATTAACACCAATCATGTCTCTTCGGCTCTTCACAAGAAACCAAAGTGCCAAAGTGTGGAAGCAAGGTTAGATTGTGATCTTACTCTTTATAGAGATTTAACGACTTCACTCCAACATCTAGTGCAAACTTCCCTTGACTACTCTTACCGACTTGAGTGTACACACGAACTCTCGTGCCTGAATAAAATTAAATAAACAACTGAAATTAAAAGGGATAGAAAAAATGACTCGTGTAGCTATTTGAATTGATAATGTCAGAATAAGAAGAGAAACAGAGCTGATACCTTTCGATGTCATACCCTCTACATATTCAAACAAACCAACTACTATGGCTACTAAGTACGTAGACATAAGCGGTGATTCCTGGTAACGCATAGTCTTGATAGGACCAGCAACTGTCGTGTTAGCTACTGGCATGTTGGACAGTGATGTCAGCTCAGATGGAACTTCGAGCGTTAGCTTAAACTTGGCCTGGAAAACAGATATAACAATATAGGAAATGTTAGAAAATGCATCTGCTCTTACGGATGGTTTGTGTGCACATATGTGGGAGGAACATAAACTCATGTGTTGACCAAGCAGAATATGCTTCACAGATGTACACATACTCAACTTACGAGCAGATTAAGAAAGTCACTTAACAGAAAGTCACTTAACAGTACCAAAATAGTCGATGAAACAAGTCAGGTGGCAAAAATCTGATTTCTGAACTCTCCATCCGGCTATTAGAATTACCTTAAATGAAGGCTCGTCCCAACAGGGGAAGCACCGTCGCGCATCTACGGACTCAAACTGCGTAACCGCCATGTTTCTCGACTTCCCCTTATACTCGTACTTGCTGCAATGAAATGGAATCAGCAGAAGCATAAAAAGCAGGAAAATACCAATGATGTGCACATAATGCTCAGTTAGATCATTGATTTAGTAAGGGATCATAGCAGTAGAACGCCTTCACAGTGAATTCCCCAACCACGCACTAGTGAGGAACAGGTGACAAACAACAATTCAGTTTTTCTCCTTTGGTTAATATATATCACCATGATTTGCTGGTATATATCACCAAAAGGGGGGGTCCATAATTCGCTAGTATATATCACCAATGTTGGGGTTCACTGATCATGATACGGTTGATAGTCCAACAATGGTAAGAAATCGGACAGTACCTCCTATAGAAGCCTCTCATCTGGTCGTTGAGAGTCCCGTTGAAGTCCATCTTGAGCACGCCGTCGCCGAGCGGCAACTGCTTGGCAAATCCGAGCACCAATACACCGTCCTCCTTGAAGAAGACCACCTCGGTGGGCGCCAGAGCCTGCGAGAATCCAGGCAAGGATGAATACTGAATGAGGTTGTCTGTGGCGCGAGTGCAAAGCTTCGAGTGGGAGCTCTTGTAACTGTTGTTGTTACCTGGAAGCGGATGGAGGCGGTGTTGAGTGAGAGGTCGGCGGCGTTGAGCACGAGGAAGCGGGTGGACGCGGAGACGGCGACGTCGATGGCCACCGAGCCGGAGAAGGTGCAGGCGACGAGGTCGGGGCGGAGGCGCAGCTCGTAGCGGCGCGGCGCCGCGAAGCGGGGCAGCCGCGCCTGGCCGCGGAACTGGCCCGCCGAGCCGCCCGCCGGCGGCGGGGCGGGTGGGCCCGGAGACACCTCGAGATTCGCGCCCTGCGTGCGTGCGCATCGCGCTGGGTTTAGCGTGAGGGAGGGAAGGGAAAGGTGGGGGCGTGCGAACAAAATTTCACACATTTGTCTGTTTTTCTAAATGACATTTTCATGAAATTTTAAAATGTTTACTAAAAAGATTTAAAGACATTTTCATGAACATTTGTCTGTTGTTTTTAAGACATTTTAATTGTTTATCAAATTTTATGGAAAATTCATAATGTTCACTAAAAAAATTCCCTGTAGTTGCCCGAGAAAATAATCCATCTAACCGACACTTGACTCCAAGAATAGTGCTTCGGCCAGACAGTAGGGAAACAGAATGTACTCGTGTCCTTGTATATTGCTATGCATGTGGTGATACTAATTTGATGTTGCTACCGGTTCAATCAAATTAGATGATTTTCAACTTTGTCCATGTCTATATGCAGTCACATGCGAATATATGAGAATCAACTAATTTTGTATAGAGTTGATCAAACTTATAACTCCCTCCGATCTAAAGAGTGTGGAAAAAGGTATACACAAAGTTATTCTATGACGGTACATTCTTCACGACACTTGAAAGTTGAAACCGACCAGAGACAGCGCAACGGGGTACACAATACGTCGTACACTCGTACGTTGTGGTTTACCGTTCGAACCGAAAACAAGAATATGATGTGGAGGTCAAAGTCACACTCGTGTGTCACTTTCCTTGTTCTACCTATCCCATCGTCGTGAAACACATGCATGTAGCCGGCAGTGCATTCAAGTCAAGGTGAGCAGGTGACAAAAACGTAATAATTATTGCAGATAAAATCTCGCAGGAGATACTACTACGACTAGGACGACGCACCTCGCCGTGGGACGCCATCCTCCGGCCGCCGCCACCGCCGGCTGCTGCGTGGACGGCGGGCATCATCATGGTGGTGATGACGGCGATGAGCGCCACCGCCACGGGCAGCGCGGCGGCGCCGGCGCCGGATCGAGCCATAGCCGGCCGCACGACGCGCGCGCGCTTCCTTCCTACGCCACTGACGGAGGTCGAGTGAGCGAGTGAATGAGAGAAGTCGGGGCAGTGGAGAGCGGGGCCGTGGTGTTATAGTGGCAGGTAGGTTTGACTGAGCATGCCAAGGTTCTGCTGTGAGGACGATAGCGGGTTGGATGGATCCAGACGTCGACGGATGCGCACAGCCCATCGACCAAAACTGACTGATTTATATCCATGTTCTCTCGCTAAAAAGATCTCTATACTATACTGACCGCCGCTTTCGTTTTGGATTGTGCCTTGTGGTCCTGATCTCTATACTATGCATTTTCTTTGGTTTGAAAGAATGTTGTCAACTAAATCCTATGGATTGAATTCCTATGCCTCAATTCTATAGGAATTTGAACATCCACTACAACCTTTTTTTTTACAATCAAATGTGTAGGATCGAGGTGTGTTTCATGTGTTTTTTCTGCGTTTGATCCAAACGACAATTCACACACTTTTCCTGTGTTTACAATTCTCGGTTTTACACTTACAAACGTGCCTCTTTTGGATCACAGAGTTGAAAACGTAGGAATCTTACAGGTTTACAAGTGCAAAGCAGAGGATTCTAAAACGTAGGAAAATTACATGAATAGTCGTTTGAATGAAACGTATGAAAAACAGAGGAAAAGTG
The DNA here is from genome assembly GCA_026929855.1 of Poa annua. Classification (NCBI taxonomy): domain Eukaryota; kingdom Viridiplantae; phylum Streptophyta; class Magnoliopsida; order Poales; family Poaceae; genus Poa; species Poa annua. Next base: position 71,138,222 of record CM049432.1, on the reverse strand, counting down.
CCTCGATCCTATGCACTTGAGTTTAAAAAAGAGATTAGAGTGGATGTTTAAATTCATGTGGAATTGAGTCATAGGAATACACAATCCCTAAGATTTTGTTGACACCATTCTTTCAAACCAAAGGTAATCCATAGGAATATTTTCTAAGGATTGCAATCCTATGAAAATCTTTTGAAAGTGTAAGAATACAAAGAGTCCCTTTCTTGTGTTTTCACTTTCTATGTTTTTCAACCCTCTATCCAAACAGGCCGTGAACGAGGTTGGATGACAATTTTTTAAATACTTATAACATGATTTGTCTTTTATATTATTTAAGCTTGCGGTCGAATTATTTATATATATATATATATCTTTGTCCAATAATGCTTTTCAACTTGTTTAACAATATAAGGGGGTGTTCTTAGGTTACGTGGGCACAACGTAGGCAAGTTACCCTCCTACAAGACATGAAGCAACACGACATCATGTCAATCACAAACCGGCCAAAACTGATCCAAAAGCAACTCGACTCAGTCGCAGTTGAAGATGGCTGCCTTGTCGCTGAGTACCCTACAGGCTACTTCTATACTGGTTTGCGGTTAGTAGTGCTTGCAGGCGTCCAGCGATTATTAATCCCACGTATCGAAGGGAAAACCAGATAGAACACTACGGAATCAATTACACGTTCTATGATTGTTGAGGGATAAAATCGTGAAGATTCGACGACTTAAGCTAGCAAAGCGTATCTATCTAGAAGAGTATCTACTTTGTTAGGTCGTGGTGACGACGTGACGTCTAGGTCACCGGAAGCTACGAGGTCGGATTTACATGGATTCTCAACTTCTTGGTAGAAGCCCTCGTCGTGACTTTGGTTTCTACTCCATGTGTCCTTAATTACAAAAAGTTTTGGTAGATAAGTTACTAGTCTCACTATGCGCATCATGACACACACTTGTGAGACTGATTTGGCTGGTGCACGTCAATAGAACTTGTCTCGAGTTCATATAATACTTTGTTTGTTCAGGCAGTGAGCAAGAACAAATGAGCAAATTTTATAGTCATATAAAAGCATAAATAAATCTGAAACATCTTGTTTAGGTAATGTTGCACTTCATTAGTTAACAAGCATCCATTCAAAAGAGTTAGAACAAGAAACAACACACGTAACGACAAACTCACACAAGACATACTCTTTATCATTTGTTTTGCGTTTCCGGATGATCGTGATTATTTTCGACGCCTTGCTTTTTAGGTGCTCTTAGCTTTTTATCTGACTTTGGATGTATCTGGTTGGGCACTCGTGTATCTTCCACCATTTGGCAACATTAGTTTAAAGAATGCTTGGTATATGGCCAATTAAGGCTGACAAAAATCATCGACAAAAGTGGTGGCAGATAGATTAAACATGCTATTGTGGGTTCTTATATAAACACGGCACCTACGGCTGGGCCGTAAATTCCTTCTACCAGAAGAACTAATGAAAAACTTGGATGATGCCTTTTGTCTAGAGCCAAGAGCATTGTCAAACAAAAACAGCTATGCTAATTTTGTATGCAGATTTTTTGTGCACACTAACATTATAGGATTACAACGGTCTATGATCTAGCACATCTTATTATGAAAATTGAGCATACATCTTATGATAAATCTTTATATCTCTCCTCAATTTTTTTAAGGCATCATGGCCTGGGTTGTGTGTGGTCGAGAAAAGAACTTCCGTGCACTAAAAATACGGTTTGCAGCTCATCAAGTTGTCGAAGAGTGACTCCCACGAAACAGGGATAGTCACACACTGAAGAGTAGTTTGAAGGGGGATTGAACACGGACGTCAAACAACCCTCGAGTGGCACGACGACGGTGCTCGTCGGGCCTGGAGAGGGACAATCACGACAGAGATGAACACCGACCCGTACCCAAGTTCACAACCCTCAGGAGGAGGTAACACCGCTACTCCTGCTTGTCTGTATTGCACTGCGGAGACTACAGTACAATGAGCTTGCCGAGGGCTCTCTTGAGTCAGTTCGTTGCTTGGAGAGGGAAGCTATGGTCTTCTTCCTCCTCCAGCTGTTGGCTATCCTACTCGCTTGGCTAGGGTTCCAAGGGTTCAGAAAGCAATTAGCCGATCCTTTCTATGGTGGAGCTCCTGCTCCTTTTATAGGCGCCTCGGGCCTCTTCCTTGCGTTGTACGTAGAGGGTGGGTTCCCACAGGGCAATGGCGCAAGGGAGAAGGTGTCCACAGTCGCCGAAACGTTCATGGACGCGGTCCATCCATGTTAAAGTTGGGCGCGGTGGCCGACAAGCTGCAGACTGCGCAGACCGGCTCGCAGGCGTTGCAGGGGTCGTGGTGGAGCTCACGATGACGATCTTCTTGGAGTGTTGCGCCGTCCAGCTGCTTTATCACCAAAGAGGAAAGTCCTGGCTGTCCTGTCGCGGGCGACGCAACTTTGTTGACTCCTTTATCACCAGAATGACAACTCGGGTGCTCGCGTCACTCCGCGGCTGCTGCAGAGGCCATGTGCACCCTGAAGTGCTTGCTTAGCCGCGAAGTGTCTCCACAGGGCCGTGGTGGCCTGTGGAGAGGTTTTTGTTGACTTCTCTCCAGGCGAAATGAGCCTTGGGGAGTCTCTTGAAGCGCGGGGTCCTCTTCAGACTCTGGCTTCCTCTTCAGGCTCTCAAGAGGAGTTGCCTCTCGAGGGTCTCTCCAAGCGGTGGCTTGGTCCTTAGTCGTTTTGCCGAATCTGTCGCGTGCGAGGCCTGTGGAGAGTGGGCTCTACACACCCTGGTCCTCACTGGGCCGATAGTATCCCCTGGTCCCGCGATGGGCGCGGCTGAGCCCATGGGCGCAGCCGGAGCATCGTGGGCCCAAAGTGTCCGGCCGGCCCGAGCCACGTGTCACTCAGATGAGTAACGGCCGCGCACGATCTGGGGCGTGCGTCGTGGGGGGTCCCACCGCGCCCCGGTAACTGCTCCTCGACGGAACGTAAATCTTGCGCGCTGAGGCGAGGAGTCGTTACTGCTTCCCATTCTTCTCGCAGAAGCCTCCTCTGTCTCGAGCTTTCCGCTCCTACTCTCCGACGCGCTCAACTCTTTTCTTCTCCAGCTTCTTCCACTGCCGTTCCTAACTCTTCTCCGGCGATGAGTCCCGCCAAGAACAAGGGCAAGGCGGTCGTGGCCTCTTCTTCGCAGGCGGAGCCTGCCGAGGTCGCGCACAACACGGCATTGCTGGGGGTGCGCGTCAACGACAAAGCCCTCGCCAAGGTCCGCTTCCTGGTGGCGGACCGGACCAATGAGCACGGCGCTACTGCGCTCAAGGCCGCGGCGCACGGGAAACGCCCACGAGGGTTTTTCCCCATCTTCCAGCACTGTGTTGCTGCAGGACTGGTGCCACCGTTCTTGGAGTCGGTGCTGGCCTTCTACCAGATCCAACTGCTGCACATCCACCCCAACTCCGTCCTTATCCTCGCCGTCTTCGCCTACCTCTGTGAGGCGTACTTGGGCCTGGAGCCCTCGTTGGGCCTCTTCTGGTGCTTCCACGCGCTCCGGAACACGGCGAAGAACAAGCGCTCTGGATGCGTATCATTCCGCATCGTGGACGGCATGGGGAGTGTTTACATCCCCATGTCGTGGAGCGAGGGCGAGGCTGTCACGTCAGTGACGAAGAAGGTGGACGACTTCCGCCAGCGGTGGTTCTTCGTCGGGGTGGAGAAGCCCTGCGCCTTCCTCGAGGTCCCTGACGCGCCGCCTGTGAAGAATTCGCACTGGGACAAGGCCCCCTTCAGCGGCACGCAGAACGCAATCTTGATGGGCCGCCTGAGCTACCTCCGGGAGGAGGGCCTCACGGGGCAGATCATCGTCGCGGACTTCGTGACGCGCCGCATTGCTCCACTCCAGGCGCACGTGACGCCAATGTGGATGTACTCCGGCCCCCAGGACAAGATGCGGCTGCACCGTGAGGACAACGACAAGGACACAGTCGACAACGTCCTGTCTGCGCTCTTCATCAATCTGGTGGTGCCAGCAATGGAGGAGCTCCCTCTCACGCTCCGGCCTCTGCACCAGTACAACAAGACCGAACGCCAGGCCATCCTGGAGGGGATGCCCTCGTTCACCCCGTCAGGTCTGGCGGGAAAATAGGTGCATGTGCCGGTGGTGCAGGAGGCACTGGCGGATTGATGTGGTGCTTGGGGGGTGCACAGGACACCCCCAAAATATTATTTCCTTTGTATAACTCTAGATTTTCACCACTTGTGCACCCCTAAAATTATATCTTTTGTCCATCTGTGCACCTATTTCTCTAACATGGCACCCCTGCCATCTCTGCTCTAGCTCCTCCACTGGCAGGAGGTGGAGGAAGAAGAGTCGCCCTCTGACTCAGAAGCCGGGCGAGGCGAGGAGGAGGCCGCGGCAAATCCCTCCGCAGGGGAGGTGTCCTCTTCAAGGGCCAGGCCCTTTACTGACAAGATTTGCGATATCTCGTCAGACGACGATGATGACGCCTTCGTGGTGGCGCCTTCGCGCCTTGTGGAGGAGGAGGAGGAAGAGGAGGAGGCCACGCCGGGGCGGAACAAGCCCTGCTCCAAGGCGGTCGTGGACCCGTCTTGGGCGAGGCCGTCAGATGTCCCCTCCAAGAGGAAGGCCGAGGCACCCCCGGAGGGGTCTGGTGCCAAGGCCAAGACCTCCTGGCGCTCGCCAGGCTTGGCGTGGGTCGACACCGGCGCCAAGCAGTCCGGGTAAGTGCTTCTAGCATTTAGTTGCTTGATTCTTGCTCTTTTCTTCTTCATCCATTCCTGAAGATCTTTCCCTGGTGCTTGCCAGTGACCTTGTGCCTGCGAAGCGCCCCAAGCTTCGCAAGGCAGCATAAGTGAAGAGAGCCACGACTGAGGCCGTGGCTGAGGAGGCCGCGAGGCCTGTGGAGATGGCCTCCAAGGGCCTAAGTGAAGAGATGCCTCAAGCGGAGGCGGTTGTGCCTCAGGCGGAGGCAGCAGCGCATCAGGCGGAGGCAACTGCACCGCCTCCCGAGCAGATGGTGGTGGAGACGCAGGAGGAGCGGGTTGCTACCCCTCCTCGCGCGGCCACGCCACCGCGTGAGCCAACTCCGGCCCGCGAGTTAACTCCAGCCCGCGCGGCTACTCCACCCCGCGCGGCCACACCTCCCGCGCAGCCAGAGGCCGAGGCGGACTAGGGCCCGCAAGGTGCGGGCGAGTCTGCAGGGGGAGCTCCTTCGTCTCCGCCGCGCCCTGCTGCAGGGGGCGTGTCGCAGGAGATGACGCGCCAGGACGGCGAGGCCAACTCGGGCGCCGCAGGGGGACGGAGCGCGCCCTAGCCCCTAGGCACGCCCTGAGGACCAGTTCTCCAGGCTCGACGCTCGGGCCGGGCCTTCCTGAAGGGAATATGCCCTAGAGGCACTTAATAAACATAGTTTATTTGTAATATCCCAATCGTTCATTATATGTTTTATACCATGTTATAACTGTATTAAGCGAAAACATTAATACAGGTGTGGTAGATAAACAACTAGGTCCCTAGTAGCCTCTACTAAGACTAGTTTCGTTGCGCGATTGATGATCAAGGTTTTCCGATCATAGGGCATGGCGCAGGTCGGCAATGGAAGTCATATCGTTAGGTGTAACGATGTGATGGACATACCCAGTATTTATAGGACATATTCATTACGCCTTAAGACCGTGAGATCAACTCTTATTGTTATCCCCAGAAGATACTTTGATCGCACCAAACGTCATATCTTATATAGTGTGACAATAACGGTGATACTTTTGGGTATCGGAAGGGGGTAGTTGAGACGAGGGGTCAACAACGGGATTTGTCAGTCCGCATAGCCGGATAGATACTCTAGGGCCCACTCGGTGAGATTATGTCAAATGAGTTTGCAAACATGTGCCTAGGTCACCGTCTGACATAATATCATAGACGAGTAGAAGATAGCGATGTCGGTAACGAGATCATGCTAGGTATGGAGATATCTGAGAATGATGCTCGGACACGCTAAGTATCGCCATGCCAAAGGGTTTAAGACTAGACGTCCAGGTTTGATAGATGAAAGTCATTCGTTATATCACAAGGATTAATTCATGGGGTCCAGGCCTACGAGTTAGTCGTTGATCATAGAGGAGTCTTGATCGTACCTGTTATTATATCGAACCGCTAGGGTAACACACTTAAGGGGTTTCGACAAGACAACCGGAAAGGAAAGAGATCACCGGGAACGTCCCGGGAATGGTCCGATGGAGATCGGGCAGCGACGAAAGAGTTTCCGGAGCTAGAATAAATTATATAAAAGATGTTTGATATTAATTAGTGTAATTAATGTTTAAATATGATTTTATATATTTATTTTCGAATTTTAAAAGGCAGATTTCCCTAAATGGGCCTTCTAGTGGAAAGAAGGCCCATGAGGGCGGGAAGCTTCCCCCCAAGGGAGGGGGGCTGGTTCAGCCAGCCCCTAGTGGGCCACAAGGGGCCCACTAGGGCCGGCGCACCCTCTTGAGCCGCACCAGGCATGTGGGGATAGTCCCACATTGCCTGGCTGGCAAGGTTGGCTCCCCCTGGGAGCCTATATAAGAAGGGGCACCCCTGGCCTTTTAATTCACCAATTAATTCCCTAATTCTCTCTCGATCTCGTGATTCCCTTTGTCGGAGTCGCGCCGAGTAGAGGAGGGGGATCTCTTCCACCATAGCCCGCTGCCGCGCTGCTGGTGTTCCGGTCCAAGTCTTCTGCTGCTCGTCCTGGACTGGAGCTTCGGAGGCCGTCGTCTCCACCGTATGTGTGAGACGCCCTGCGAGGTGCTGCGCTAGCGGTACTCGGAGGCCTGCTTCCTCCACCCAATCTCGGGGTCATCTTCGTCGTCTTCGTCGCGCCGAGTTCTCCGCGACCTAGAGGTCGGCTACGTCGTCTTCGTCGTCAACGCTTGTGCGCGAGCGTAATCCCCGCTATTCGGTCTACGAGGGTATGTATTCCGATCTCCGCCGTACTACTATATCTGCATAGTGTAGATCTTGGCTAGTTTAAGGATATCGTTGCTAGTATTTTTTTTTTTCTGCACACGATCCCCTTCAGTCGTATCAGAGCCGATCTATCGTAGATATAGCTGTACGATGTTAGAACCCGTGTTCTGCACGGGGGCACCGCTCCTGTTATTTGCTACCCTCTAGCGTGCACTTGTGATTCCAGCGGCATCGAGTTGATGAAGCGGCCCAGACCGACTTTACGCGTACGCTTACGCGAGACTGGTTCCACTACTGACATACGGCTTGTACCGTATCTGTGGCTGGCGGGTGCCTGTTTCTCTCTCTTTAGTTGGCTTTGCATTTTCAATGGAGGGCCCGAAAGGGATGCTTAAACATGCAATTATTGGATCGTTGTTGTGGTCATAAGGTTCGTAGGTATGAAGCGGTTCTATTTACGAAAGCCCCGAGCCACGTAAAATATGCAAAAGATAAAGTAGAAGCGTCTAACTTTATTTTGCAGGGGCTATGTGATATGGTCAAAGTAGGTTTATTAAATTGTTTATGAACTGCGGGCGCCAAGAAAACCATGGCGCATGGACCATATCACGTCGCATTACATTTGATGTTTTGTGTGCACCTTATATTGTGTGATTGTATATATAGTATATATTAGTTACACGGCGGTAGCTATATAAGATGATCCCTTCAAAATACCACTAGTGTTCTCCCTCCAACGCGCACCACCAAGAAAGTTCTACGTTATGAGACAGGCCGTGATGATCGGGTGTCAGACATCTCATCGTTCGCATACAGTTTGTGTAAGCCATATTGCACAAGCGTCAGCGTGGAGGTTTTTGGTGGCGAGCCTAGCATATTCAGAAATATGGCCTCGGAACAGGGAGACCGAAAGGTCGAGCACGAGTCACAAAATTGGTGTGGCGGGCAATTGTCTACTCTTGAAGTTGTGCCGCCGGCTCTGATGATGAGGGGTGGTGCAATGGATGGGGGTCGTGTAATCGCTTAAACGACCAGGAGGGATGTTCGTTTGAGTGGGAGTTCGAATAGTTATTTTCTAAAATACTAGAACTCATAATATAATGAACATAGTCTGTTTTGCAAACCTTTGTCGATATTAACCATTGTGATAGCATCTTTTCAAATTAGGCGCATTCCTGCGATTGAGAAACTTAAAATATTGGGTCCAAACTTCATAGTTTTATGCTTTAGCTTGAGGATACTCCTTGTTTAAACCATTAGCTCTTTGTGTTACAATACCCGCTAGGAGATAAACCCGGAGATTCCGCTAACAAAAGATAATTTGGATTATCATATTTTGTGCGGATGATATCATCATAGTCTAGTGCATGCTATGATCTCTGCCGTAAAGAACCAACGGTGGGTACGAGTTTTAGATCGCGGACATATGATATGGTCGCTAAACTCGGGGTACCCCAAACGTTGGGTTGATGAAGTTTATCAGTACGTTGACTGATTGTCTTCTCAACCAAGATGGAAGAGAATACACACATTGAGGGAGCACGTGGCGGTCATACTTAATGACATATGTTCATACTTAATGAACATTGAGACACCTCGCTCAGCTCAATCACTGGATGACAGACATCGTTGCCAAGTGCAAATCCTCTGTCATAGACTATGTCATGCAAGGGGAATCGTTCACCTTCATGGTTCTTGATTACCGTGGAAGTATCAAGAAAATGAAACAGATAGCCGGAAGTCATCAATGATGATGGTGTATATATGATATACATGTTATGAATGTTTTACCTTAGCAAGTACTCGCAGTAGTGACTAAGTTTTGAACTAGTCATGTTTTGTGAAAACCAGGTTTACTGCTTGAGTAGCTTGAAAGGATGAGACGACATTGCGTGTTGATAATGGCAGTCAAGTTGTTGTGATGGCCATAGACACTCTCCCTCTAGATCTACCATTTGAATAAATTCTTTATGATCGCCTGTTAGTATGATCGTTACAAGTGTGTCTCCTCTAGCGAGACACTTGTTCATACATGATAGTGACAAATTTGGTGTCCTATATTTATGAAGTAATGATCATATGCCAGATTGAATTTAGATGGTAGAAGCTACCACATTCATAATATTAATGCCAAAGGATACAAACTTAATAAAGACACCACATATGTGTGGCACTACCGTTTAGTCATGTCAATGTTATAGTCAATGCATTAGCTCCATACCAGATGGATCTACAAGTCCTAAGATTTGATATTTTGACACTTCCAAAATAACTGTGACACCATTTTCGGAAAGCGGGCATATAACTTATTGATAGTCATACATAGAGATGTATGTGGTTCAATGAAGTAATTGACGGGTAGTGGAGACCTTTATTTCGTGAACTTCACGTTTTGAGTATAGCTTGTTTAGAATCGTGCATATGGGTGTATGTGAATCAATGAAGTACTTTAACGTGTAGTGGAAGTCTTTATTTCATAGACTTCATGAATATTCCGAGTAGATATATGGATATCCACTCCGGGGAATGTTAGTCTGAGATTTTAATTCGATCAAACAAAGTTCAGAATGAAGTAGGAAATAAACTTAACAAGAAAATCAAATTCCCGCGATGTAGATCTAGGAAATGAAGATTTGAGTTATAATGTTGGCACATCATTAGAAGACTTGTGAGAAGAGTTCCACAAATTACGTCGCATGGAACACCATAGTGTCGTGGTGTGTTAGGACGTCGTAATTACACTCTATCGGATAGTGTGTGGTAAATAAATCTCTTACCGAATTATTGTGATCATTAGAGTCATATGGTAGAAACATAAACACTCACGTTAGCAAATAGAGAAACCATTTGAATCCATGGAGACAATACCATACGAGTGATGGCATGGCTTTTGAGCCTGGATTGTCGTTTCAGCAATTTAGTGTTTCGATGTAATCGAACCTAAAATGGATTAATCTTTGTAGTATACCCTACCTAAAGAGTTAGTTGGGTACATGTCTCACGACATAGGAAAAATCTTTGCCGGGATATACCCTGCGAAAGAAATAGTTTCTTGTCCAAGGGTATAAGTGAGAAAGAAAGTAGAGCGAGACGAAGTTGGTGAACTTCCTCTCCAGACATCAGAGTGGCACAACCGAAAGTGTGTTTGGTGTCAGGCTCCGTAGCTTAAAAAAGCTGATGATTCAAGATCATGAAGTTCTGAGGTCATACTAAGAGCGTAGGCATACGAGGTTGTGTTCCACACTGTGTGTTACGACAATCTTGTTATGAAGGTCAAATTAATGGAATATGATAGACCTACGAACTACGAAGAAGAGATGGTGGACCTGAGTCCGAGAAATGGCTATGAGTCATATATGATCCGAAATAAAATCCATATACGATTACCAGGTAATGACTTGGGAGATCTTGATGGCATCTAGGATGTTAATAGTATATGGAATTTTATGAGAGAGTAGACATTGAGCAGATTCGATTTGTCGTGAAACAGTTCCGACAGATTCAAAAGTTGACCACATGAGAGTTTGTCTCAAGTGGCGAAGCCTAAATCTATTCCGGGTCGTTTAGCAATCACTATAATTTCGAATGAGAAATTGATAGATGGATAAGGAAACCATTGTTCTTAATAGTGTCATTAAGAAAGAGTTGGTGATCCTGAGGATGCTAAACATGTATGCAAACTTCGGTGGTCCATTCATGGGCTGAAGCAAGCATATCGGAGATGGAATCTTCACTTTGATAATGTGATCAAAGGATTTTGGAGTTGTCCAAAATAGTTGAAGAAACCTACATTTGCAAAGAAGTGAGTGGGAGCAAAGTAGCTTTCCTTGATCTTATATGCGGAAGGCATATTTGAGTGGGAGCTAAGTAGCTTTTCCTTGGTCTTATATGCGGAAGGCATATTTGAGTGGGAGCTAGGTGTCATTCGTGATTTTGTATGTAACGACATATTGAATGACACACATCCTCTAGTAGAGTGTAAAGGATTATTTAAGTGATTAAATTTTCTATGAAATGAAGTTAGGAGTATTAGGCATCCGATTATAATTGTATAGATCGTAAGGGGCTTAATAACATTAAGTCGGAATATTTCCTAAGTCAAGATTCTGAAGTGTTTCAGAATAGGACAAGCAAAGAAAGAGGTTCTTGCTTGTATAACTAGGTAAAATATTAAGTTTATCTTGGCATTTTCAGTTATAGCAAATGATGTTCGACATTATCTATGTATCAGACATAGATGCTATCAGACTGAAAGCTCGACTTAGTGTGATCCAAGTTCTTGGTTGAAGAACAGGTTCTAGAGTGATCCTTGTGTGGATCAATGAACAAACGTTAAGTTTATTCTTCAGTGTCTATGAGAACTGAAGATATGTTTTCTAGTAAAGGGTAAGAGTGGAAAGACAACTTGCCGTAAAGTGGTTACGATGATGCAAGTTATGACACTGACCCATACGACTAGAAATCTCATATAGGAGATGTCCTTTATTTTGAAGAAAGACATGGTTAGTTTGCGAAGTCGCATATGAATGCACGGTCGCATAATCTACATAGGTATAGAATATATCGCGACTTCAGAAGTAGCAAGTGGGATTGGACTGAGCAGTTTTCCGAGCGTAGGTGGTCCCCTTAATAGATCTCTTAGACTTTTAAGGCCCATGCTACACGAATGCTCGAGTCTCACTCCATCCACTATATATTTCACCGTCATTGTAAGATACGGGATGATGTCAAACTAGGTGACATAGAAGTGTTGCAAAGCACACATAGGTCTCAATGTGTGAGATCTATTGACTGTATTCCTCTTTCACAAGGCGAGCAGGCACCAAGATGCTATGGGTGTTGAGCTTTTACCAAGTTGTAAACTAGATTAAGTGTTACTCTAGTGCAAGTGGGAGACTGAAGGGAATATGCCCTAGAGGCACTTAATAAACATAGTTTATTGGCAATATCCCAATCGTTCATTATATGTTTTATACCATGCTATAAATGTATTAAGCGAAAACATTAATACATGTGTGGTAGATAAACAACCAGGTCCCTAGTAGCCTCTACTAAGACTAGTTTCGTTGCACGATTGATGATCGAGGTTTTCCGATCATAGGGCATGGCGCCGGTCGGCAATGGAAGTCATATCGTTAGGTGTAACGATGTGATGAACATACCCAGTATTTATAGGACATAGTCATTACGCCTTAAGACCGTGAGATCAACTCTTATTGTTATCCCTGGAAGATGCTTTGATCGCACCAAACGTCATATTTTATATAGTGTGACAATAACGGTGATACTTTTGTGTATCAGAAGGGGGTAGTTGAGACGAGGGGTCAACAACGGGATTTGTCAGTCCGCATAGCCGGATAGATACTCTAGGGCCCACTAGGTGAGATTATGTCAAATGAGTTTGCAAACATGTGACTAGGTCGACATAATATCATAGACGAGTAGAAGATAGCGATGTCGGTAACGAGATCATGCTAGGTATGGAGATATCTGAGAATGATGCTCGGACACGCTAAGTATCGCCATGACAAAGGGTTTAAGACAAGACGTCCAGTTTGATAGATGAAAGTCATTCGTTATATCACAGGGATTAATTCATGGGGTCCAGGCCTACGAGTTAGTAGTTGATCATAGAGGAGTCTTGATCGTACCTGTTATTATATCGAACCGCTAGGGTAACACACTTAAGGGGTTTCGACAAGACAACCGTAAAGGAAAAAGATCACCAGGAATGTCCCGGGAATGGTCCGATGGAGATCGGGCAGCGACGAAAGAGTTTTCGGAGCTAGAATAAATTATATAAAATATGTTTGATATTAATTAGTGTAATTAATGTTTAAATATGATTTTATATATTTAATTTCGAATTTTTAAAGGCAGATTTCCCTAAATGGGCCTTCTAGTGGAAAGAAGGCCCATGAGGGGGGAAGCTTCCCCCCAAGGGAGGGGGGCTGGTTCGGCCAGCCCCTAGTGGGCCATACTAGGGCCGGCACACCCTCCTGAGCCGCACCAGGCATGTGGGGATAGTCCCACATTGCCTGGCTGGCAAGGTTGGCTCCCCGTGGGAGCCTATATAAGAAGGGGCACCCCTGGCCTTTTAATTCACCAATTAATTCCCTAATTCTCTCTCGATCTCGTGATTCTCTTTGTCGGAGTCGCGCCGAGTAGAGGAGGGGGATATCTTCCACCATAGCCCGCTGCCGCGCTGCTGGTGTTCCGGTCCAAGTCTTTCGCTGCTCGTCCTGGACTGGAGCTTCGGAGGCCGTCGTCTCCACCGTATGTGTGTGACGCCCTGCGAGGTGCTTCGCTAGCGGTACTCGGAGGCCTACTTCCTCCACACGACCTCGGGGTCATCTTCGTCGTCTTCGTCGTGTCGAGTTCTCCGCGACCTAGAGGTCGGCTACGTCGTCTTCGTCGTCAACGCTTGTGCGGGAGCGTAATCCCCGCTATTCGGTCTACGAGGGTATGTATTCCGATCTCCGCGGTACTACTATATCTGCATAGTGTAGATCTTGGCTAGTTTAAGGATATCGTTGCTAGGAAAAAATTTGTTTTCTACACACGATCCCCTTCACTTCCTCTCGCCGTGACCTGGTCCTCAGCGGCTAGGACTGGAGCACGGGGCACTGAGAGGACGCCTTCCGCCTCGTGAGGGAGTCTCTGGAGGGCTTGGAGGCGCATCTTGCTCTGGAGGACGCGCAGCTCGCCCGACAGCGTGACGAGCTTGCGGGGGCGTGGGTGTCCTTCCACGCCACGGTCGAGGCTCGCCGCCAGGAGGATCTGGCGCTGCAGGCCACGCGCGAGGAGGCCATCCACTTCACCAAGGAGATCCACAAGGGGGCCATCCGCGACGCCGATGAGATCCTTGCGCCCTCCAGGACGAGCGCAACGCAGCCGCTGAGCTCCTGGCAGAGGCGAGGGTCGAGCGCGAAGCCATGGAGGGCTCGCTGGCGCAGAAACGCCGCGAGCTAGCCCAGCTAGAGTCCCAGCTCCTCACCGCGCACCAGACCGCGCAGGAAACCCTGGAGGAGGACCGCAAGGGCCTGGCCGCCCGCGAGCAGCAGCTGGCCTCCAAGGAGAAAGACGTGCTGCTGCGCGACGAGCAGCGGCTCCAGGCGGAGGGCGAGCTCGCCACCAAGCGCGAAGAGCTCGAGGCGCGTGAGGGGAACCTGGCTCAGGCGCTCCGGCCGTACGACGAGAACATCGCCGTCCAGTAGCAAGTCCTGGAGTGCTTCCAGCAGCGGTTCGCCGAGAAGAAGAAGGAGGCGGAGGCGGACTTCGTGGAGCGCGAGAATGAGTTCAGTCAGACCACCGCCCAGGCGTACCACGACAAGGCCAAGAAGCAGGAGGACCGCTTCAAGGCCAAGCACGCTACCGCCGCCAAGCGGATTGCGGAGCTCGAGAAGGCCAACTCCAAGCTTGGGGTCCGCCTCCAGCGCGCCAAGGAGGCCTATCGCCAGGCGGAGGATGCTCGCAAGACCGCCGTCCTGGACCTGAACGCCCTCGTCAGGGACATGGAGGAGCAGGTGGGCCCCGTGGCTGAGCAGGTGGCGGAGGCTGCGGATGCCGCGCAGGCGGCTCATGTTCTCATGAAGCAGCGGGAGCGCATGTTCCAGGCGTTGGTAGCCAGGGGCAATGAGCTCGCTGCCCAGTTTGGCGCGGAGGCGCCGCACGCCGAGGCTCGAGGTCGTGGCGACGTTGCCATGTACCTGATCTACTTCGACCAGCTCCTCACGGTACTCGAGAGCCCCGTCGCTGATCTTCGCGAGGTGATCGAAGTCGAGAGCCGCCAGCTCCTAGGGGTGGTTGTTGACCGCATCGAGGGATGAACTTCACCGCTACGCCTGCCGGAATTGTGCGCGTCGCCTCAACCTCGGGCCACTTGGTGAACTTGTCGATGGCCACGAAGAGGTAGCGATAGCCCCCTTGCGCTGTTGGGAATGGTCCCAAGATGTCCAGACCGCGAACGGCAAGGAGAGCGGGATGGTTTGAAGTCCCAGCGGCTGATGGATTTGCTTGGCGTGGAACTGGCAGGCTTCGCAAGCTTGAATGATGTCAGCTGCATCCTGAAGTGCTTGCGGCTAGTAGAAGCCACTCCTGAAGACCTTGCATGTGAGGGTGCGGGCGCATGAATGGTGGCCGCATTCCTTGATGTGGACGTCCTTGATCAAGCTCTTTCCTTCTTCAGGAGGGACGCATTTGAGTGCGATGCCATTTGGGCGCTTGCGGTAGAGTTCTCCCTCGAGGATGTGGTAGGATTTTGCCTGGCGAGCGAATCGCTCTGCTCCGACATCTTCCTCGGGGAGGATTCAATTGGCGAGGTAGTCCTTGAGCTCGTCGATCCAGCCTGTCTCTTGATGCACCGCTAAGAGCAACAGGCGCTCCCCTGTCTGGGGGCCGCAGACCGGAGCCCCAGTTGTAGGTGGTGTTGGGAGCACTGCATCTGTGCTTGCGGACATGGCCTCTTGAGGCTTCTTTATGGATGCTTTGACAAGTCTCTCTTCAAAGACGCCTGGCAGCTGACCTTGCCTCCTTGATGAGCGCTTGGGGATATCATCAGTCTCTTGATTTTCCTTCCATGGGATGTGCATGAGCTCCATGCCCCTGAAGTTCTTCTCAAGCCCGCGGACCTCTTCATGGTACGCGGCCATGTGGTCGTCCTTAGTCTTGTAGCTCTTGTTGGAGAAGTTGACGAGCAGCTGGGAGTCGCCCTTGATGAGCAGGTGCTTGATGAAGGGGATCGCAGGCAGAAAACAAACAATTTCCTAGCAATGATATCTTCAAACTAGCCAAGATCTATACTATGCAGATATAGAAGTACGGCGGAGATCGGAATACATACCATCGTAGACCGAATAACGGGGATTACGCTCCCGCACAAGCGTTGACGACGAAGACGACGTAGCCGACCTCTAGGTCGTAAAGAACTCGGCGCGACGAAGCCGACGAAGATGACCTCAAGGTTGGGTGGAGGAAGTAGGCCTCCAAGCACCGCTAGCGCAGCACCTCGCAGGGCGTTACACACATACGGTGGAGACGACGACCTCCGAAGCTCCAGTCCAGGACGAGCAGCGGAAGACTTGGACCGGAACACCAGCAGCGCGGCAGCGGGCTATGGTGGATAGATCCCCTCATCCTCCTCGGCGCAACTCCGACAAAGGGAATCCTGAAATCAAGGAGAAATAAGAGAATTAATTGGTTTAATTAAAAGGCCACGGGTGCCCTTCTTTATATAGGCTCCCGGGGGAGCCAACCTTGCCAGCCAGGCAATGTGGGACTATCCCACATGCCTAGTGCGGCTAGGCTTGGTGCACCGGCCCTAGGTGGGCCCCATTTGGCCCACCTTGGCCGGCCAAGCCCCCCCCCCCACCGAGTTCCCTTGAGGGTCTCCCCCCATGGGCTTTCTTTCCACCAGAAGGCCCATTTAGGGAAATCAGCCTAGATAAATTTGGAAATAAATATATAAAATCATATTTAAACATTAATTACACTAATTAATATCAAACATATTATATATAATTTATTCTAGCTCCGAAAACTATTTCGTCGCTGCCCGATCTCCATCGGACCATTCCCGGGACATTCCCGGTGATCTCTTTCCTTTCCGGTTGTCTTGTCGTAACCCCTTAAGTGTGTTACTCTAGCAGTTCGATATAATAACAGACATGATCAAGACTCCTCTCCGATCAATGATTAACTCGTAGGCCTGGACCCCAAGAATTAACCCCTGTGATATAACAAATTACTTTCATCTATCAAACCTGGACGTCGAGTCTTAAACCTTTTGTCATAGCGATACTTAGTGTGTCCGAGACTCGTTCATAGATATCTCCATACCTAGCATGATCTCGTTACCGACAACACTATCTTCTACTCGTCTATGATATTATGTCAACTGGTGACCTAGTCACATGTTTGCAAACTCATTTGACATAATCTCACCGAGTTGGGCCCTAGAGTATCTATCCGGCTATACGAACTGACAAATCCCGCTGTTGACCCCTCGTCTCAACTACCCCCTTCCGATACCCAAAAGTATCACCTATCATTGTCACACTATATAAGATATGACGTTTGGTGTGATCAAAGTATCTCCCAGGGATAACAATAAGAGTTGAACTCACGGTCTTAAGGCGTAATGACTACGTCCTATAAATATGGGTATGTCCATCACATTGTTCAATCAACGACATGACTTCCATTGCTGACTGGCGCCATGCCTTATGATCGGAAAACCTCGATCATCAATCGCGCAACAAAACTAGTCTTAGTGGAGGCTACTAGGGACCTGGTTGTTTATCTACCACACATGTATTAATGTTTCCGCTTAATACAGTTGTAAGATGGTATAAAACATATAATGAACAATTGGAATATAACCAATAAACTAGGGTTATTAAGTGCATCTTGGGCATATTCCCTTCAGTCTCCCACTTGCACTAGAGTAACACTTGATGTAGTTTACAACTTGGTAAAATCTCAACACCCATAGCATCTTGGTGCCTGCTCGTCTCGTGTAAGAGGAATACAGTCAATAGATCTCACACATTGAGACCTATATGTGCTTTGCAACACTACTATGTCACCTGGTTTGACATCATCCCATATATTACGATGACGGTGAAATATATCCAAGTGGATGGAGTCAGACAGTCCAATCACACTTACTACTTCTGAAGTTGCCATATATTTCTATACCTACGTAGATTATGCAACAATGCATTCATATGCGACTTCGCAAACTAACCATTTCTTTCTTCAAAACAAAGGACATCTCCTATATGAGATTACTAGTCGTACGGGTTAGTGTCACAACTTGCATCATCGTAACCGTTTTACGGCAAGTTGTCTTTCCCCTCTTACCCTTCACTAGAAAACATATCTTCAGTTCTCTCAGACACTGAAAAATATACTTAACGTTTTTTCATCGATCCGCACAAGGATCACTCTAGAACCCGTTCTTCAACCAAGAACTTGGGTCACACCAAGTCTACCTTTCAGTCTGATAGCATCTATGTCTGATACATAGAGAATGTCGAACATCATTTGCTATCACTGAAAATGCCAAGATAAACTTAATATTTTACCTAGTCATACAAGCAAGAACAATCTTCTTCGCTTGCTATATTCTGAAACACTTCAGAATCTTAACTTAGGAAATATTCTGACCTAATGTTATTAAGCCCCTTACGATTTATACAATTATAGACTGGATGCCTAATACTCCTAACTTCATTCATAGAAAATTTAATCACTTAAATAATCCTTTACACTCTACTAGAGGATCTGTGTCATTCAATATGTCGTTACATACAAAATCACGAATGACACCTAGCTCCCACTCAGATATGTATTCATCATATAAGATCAAGGAAAGCTACTTAGCTCCCACTCAAATATGCCTTCCGCATATAAGATCAAGAGAAGCTACTTTGCTCCCACTCACCTTTTTGCAAATGCAAGTTTCTTCAACTGTTTTCGACGACTCCAAAATCCTTTGATCACTTTATCAAAGTGAAGATTCTATCTCCGATATGCTTGCTTTAGCCCATGAATGGACAACTGAAGTTTACATACATGTTTAGCATCCTCGGGATCACCAAACCATTATTGTACTGATTACAACTCTTTCTTAATGACACTATTAAGAAATATGGTTTCCTAATCCATCTATCAATTTCTCATTTGAAATTATAGTGATTGCTAAACGACCCAGAATATATTTAGGCTTCACCACTTGAGACAAAATCTTGTTGTGGTCAACTTTTAAATCCGTCGGAACTGTTTCACGACAAATCGATCCTTATCAGTATCTAATCTCTCATAAAATTCCATATCTATTAATAGCCTAGCCATCAAGAAGATATCCCAAGTCATTACCTGGTAATCGTACATGGATTTTATCTCGGATCATATATGACTTATAGTCATTTCTCGGACTTAGGTCCACCATCTCTTCTTCGTAGTTCGTAGGTCTGTCATATTCCATTAACATGACCTTCATAACAAGATTGTCATAACACACAGTGTGGAACACAACCTCGTACGCCTACGTTCTTAGTATGAGCTCAGAGCATCATGATATTATATCATCAGCTTCTTTCAAGCTGTGGAGCATGACACCAAAAACACTTTCGGTTGCGCCACTCTGATGTCTGGAGAGAAAGTTCATCAACTTCGTCTTGCTCTACTTTCTTTCTCACTTATACCCTTGGACAAGAAACTATTTCTTTCGCAAGGTATATCCCGGCAACGATTTTTCTTATGTCGTGATACATGTACCCAACTAACTCTTTATGTACGGTACACTACAAAGATTAATCCATTTTAGGTGTGATCATATCGAAACACTAAATTGCTAAAACGACAATCTAGGCTCAAAGCCATGCCATCACTCATATGGTATCGTCTCCACGAATTTAAATGGTTTCCCTATTATCTAACGTGAGTGTTATGTTTCTACCATATTACTCTATAATCACATTAATTTGATAAGAGATTTATTTAGCACACACTATCCGATAGGGTGCGATTACGACGTCCTAACATACCATAACACTATGGTGTTCCATGCGACGTAATTTCTGGAACTCTTCTCACGAGTCTTCCAATTGACGTGTCAACATTAGAACTCAAATCTTTATTTCCTTGATCTGTATCGCAGGAATTTGATTTTCTTGTTAAATTTATTTCCTACTTCATTCTGAACTTGTTTGATCGAATCAAAATTTCCAGACTAACATTTCCTGAGTGGATATCCATATATCTACTCGGAATATTCATGAAGTCTATGAAATAAAAACTTCCACTACACGTTAAAGTACTTCATTGATTCACATGCACCCATATGCATGATTCTCAACAAGTTATACTGAAAAGTTCAGTGAAGTTCACGAAATAAAAGTCTCCACTACCCGTCAATTACTTCATTGATCCACATACATCTATATGCATGACTATCAATAAGTTATATGCCCGATTTCCGAAAACGGTGTCTTAGTTATCTTGCAAGTGTCAAAAGATCAAATCTAAGAACTTGAAGATCCATCTGTTATGGAGCTAATTCATTGACTATAACATTGACATGAATTAAACGGCAGTGCCACACATATGTGGTGTCTTTATTAAGTTTGTATCCTTTGGCATTAATATTATGAATGTGGGAGCTTCTACCATCTAAATTCAAATCGGCATATGATCATTGCTTCATAAATATAGGACAACGATTTTGTCACTAACATATATGAACAATTGTCTCGCTAGAGGAGACACACTTATAATGATCATACTAACAGGCGATCATAAAAGAATTTATTCAAATGGTAGATCTAGAGGGAGAGTGTCTATGGCCATCACAACAATTTGCCTGCCATTATCAACACGCAATGTCGCCTCATCCTTCCAAGCTACCCAAGTAGTAAATCTGGTTTTCATAAAACATGACTAGTATCAAAAACTTAGTCACTACTGCGAGTACTTGCTTAGGTAAAACATTCATAACATGTATAACATATATACATCATCATCATTGATGACTTCCGGCGATCTGTTTCATCTTCTTGATACTTCCAACGTAATCAAGAACCATGAAGGTGAAGTATTCTCCTTGCATGATATAGTCTATGATAAAACATTTTCACTTGGCAACGACGTCTGTCATCCAGTGATCGAGCTGAGCGAGGCATCTCAATGTTCATCAAGTATGACCATATGTCATCAAGTATGACTTGTGTCATCAAGTATGACTGCCACGTGCTCCTTCAATGTGTGTATTCTCTTCTCTCTTGGTTGAGAAGAAGAACAATCAACGTACTGATAATCTTCATCAACCCAACTTTAGGGGTATCCCGAGTTTAGCGATCATCTCATATGTTGAATGGAAATTCGGCACCTAGAGGGGGGGGGGTGAATAGGTACTATTACAAATTTTAGGTCTTTTCAAATTTAGGCTCAACACAAAGGTAAATTCTCTAGATATGCAACTACGGTGAATTTACCTAAATGACAAGCTAAGCAATAATAAGATAAACAAGAGTACACGACAAGCAAATAATGGAGTAAGGATAAGGGGAACCAAGTGAACCACGCGGAGACGAAGATGTAATCCCGAGTTCCACCCAAGGGTGTACGTCTCGTTGGAGATGTGTGCGCTACCACAACAGGTTAGCCGCAACGCCATAAAGGCTCACCTTCTTCTCCGATGAACTCAACCACAAAGGTTGCGAGTTCACCTTCCACTATTGATCCCCTTTTAGGGCGGAGATCGAATCTCTTACAAATGCTTGAGGCACTCACCCACAACTTAATTGGGGGCTCTCAAGATGACCACAAAAAGTCAAGGACCACAAAAGGTCAAGGCAACACCAAGATTACAACAATGGTGAACTAGGTTTTCCCACCGGATACCCTAGCAACGAAATCCCCAAGTGAATGGGGAAGAAATGCAAATCGCTTCGGTGAAGATGTAGATCCGGGCCTTCTCGTCCAATCCTCCAAATATCAACGGATTTGGGTGGGGGGATTGGAAGATCTTGATGATTTGAGCTTTCAAGAAGTGTAGGAGAGAGAAAATCTGAGAGCTAGTTGTTCTTGAGTGAGTGAGGGGATATTTATAGCCCCTCCCCAATTCTGACCGTTGCCTGTGTCGACCACACGGAAATTCCGGTATAAGTCATGACCGGAAATTCCGGTCACTTGGAATTTCCGGAGAAGTGAAATTTCCGACATGAATTTCCGGCTAGAGTCAGAACCTTTTCCTCTTCTTTCCTTAGCAGATTTCTTCAAAGTTCTTCAAGGTGCACTCAGAAATTCCGTTGAATGGAAATTTCCGAGCACAATTTCCGGTTGAGATCAGAACACTTCTTATTCTTGACTTAGCCGTTTCTGAGGACTCTTCTCGGTGCAATCGGAAATTCTGGTAGATGGAAATTTCCGATCACAATTTCCGGCTCGCGTCAGAACACTTCCTCAATCTTGACTTAGTCGTTTCTGCGATGTTGATCTTGGTCCACTCGGAAATTCCGGTAAAGTGAAATTTTCAAGTACAATTTCCGGTTGAGATCAGCACCATTTCTAAAACTTAACTTAGTCATTTTTTGTGAAGTTCTGGTGATGTCGTGGTATCGGCATAATTGATAGGAGACGGGGGTCCTCTAGCCTATGTATGGATTGTGGGGAAGAAGGTTGGTGTCGTCGAGGACGGGATTGAACACGGCGAGTTTACCCAGCTTCAGATCCCACAGTGGTGGCGAGATCATATGTGCTGCTATAATTCACTATGAGGTAAAAGCCGTGAACATGTTACAATGTGTATGATGCCTATTGAGGCGTGCCCTAAAGGCTTCCTGGTGGCCGGGTTATATAGGCGGCCAGACCCCAGGATACAAGGCAAGTACTTGTCCGGCAAGTAATCAGAGTCCTAGACCTAGCCGGCCTAGTTGCCGCCTTCCATCTTGGGTTTGGTGGCTTGATGGGCCTCGGCCTTCCGCCTTCCTTGGACCGTCCGCCTACTTCCTTGAACATCAGCTATCTGGGCCGCCCGGCAGGCTTCAGCCTTACCACCCTTGGGCCACCATGGACTAGCCGGATTGATCCATGTTGGAGATACCCCTAGTTGATATATCCCCAACATTAGCCCCCAGAAAGGTTGAAGTTCTCCAGGCGCCGGCTTCTTCTTGATACTTCATTCGTCAATGTTGGCGGCTGCAGGACTTGAACCATTCTGAAAAACAATGGGGGCACGTGTACCCCGATGTTGGCACACAGCCGCCTTTATCCAACATGGGAAAAGACGGCTAAACGAAACTTCGCCGAGCATATTTCTTGACGGACATCGCCAGGCGGCTCACGACAGTTTAAAACCGGCCGAAGCGAAAATCACGTCATGATTGCAAATCGCGGGAAAAGAGGAGGCGTGGAGATCGTGCGATCATGCGTTGCAGCGGACGCTGGACACGTGTCCGACTAGCAACGCTGTTGCACAGGAAATAACGCCTGGGCCTATAAATAGGGAGCCAAACGGTTCATTTTTCACCCCTGCTCCTGCTCTCCCGCTCTCCTGCTCTTTTCACCGAGCGAACTCCGACGAGCATTCTTCTCCGGCGACCCTCGCGTACAACGATGTCCACCGGCCAGAACATCCCTTCTGCGGCGTCCGGCGGCCCGGCGACCGAGACCACCTCCGCGGCGGCGATGGGCGGCGCAACATCACGCCTCGCGACGGCGGCGACGTGCAATGTCACCACCGTCGCCTCTCAGACTCCCACCGCACGCGCCCAGGCGGCGGTCTCCTCGGCTCCTTCATCTTCCGCCGCGCCGGCGGCGTCGAATAGCGCACCCGCCGACGAGGAGGAGGAAGCAGCCGACCTTGGGTCGCGCTATTGGCTTCCCTCCATCGTCGACGAAGAGGCACTCCAAGACTTGGAGGCCGTCGGCTACCTCCCGACTCGGAAGGACTGCCAATGGAGATCCGCCTTCGAGGACGTCATCCCAACTCCAAAAGCTGGGGAGCGGGTAATCCTCACCTCCCATTTATTTAGGGGAATGGCGCTACCGCCTTCCGCCTTCTTT
The DNA here is from genome assembly GCA_026929855.1 of Poa annua. Lineage (NCBI taxonomy): Eukaryota > Viridiplantae > Streptophyta > Magnoliopsida > Poales > Poaceae > Poa > Poa annua. The sequence continues at coordinate 71,114,711 of CM049432.1, read as the reverse complement.
AGCGAGGTGTTAGATCACTACGGGCTCCAGCCCCATAATATAGCGCCCAATAGCATTCTAGTCTTAGCCGGCTTCACAGCTGTGTTCGAGGGCTATCTAGGTATTAGGCCTAGTTTAGACTTCTTCAGATATTGCTTCCGTTAACGGCGCCAGACTGTGCCGGACGGCGGACTGGCGACCTGCGGCCGTGTCACTTTCAACTGCCGCCAAGGACGCCAATGGTATCCCAAGATACCATACATCGAGTCCGTCAAGGGCTGGACGTCCACCTTCTTCTACTGCCAAGACATGGCAGCACCGGGGCGCCAATTTGGCGTCCCGGACTTTGTCAACGCGCCGCCTATGCCCAGGCCATGCTGGGACGAGGCGGTGCCCAAGTTGACGGAGGAGCTCCGCCTTATTCAAAGGCGGACCGAGTTCCTCACCCGCACGATGACTCCCCCCTTGCTGGATGGGGTGGACACCGTCATCTGCTTGCTTAGCCGGCAGATACTGCTCTTGTGGTACAGCCCGCACAAGATGTGTCAGTATTCGCCTACTGCCACAGCCTCTCTTCGCGTAAGCGAAGAGGGGTTACCAGCCGCCGACCTGGCGTTCCGACTTCGCAGCCTCGTCAAAGCAGGGCTGGTGAAGGCGGCGGAAGGTGTGCCCATGCACACCCACGACAACCCTCCCCTTGAGGTAGATATCCTACTTATTACTCTTCTTTGACGGCCTTTGCTGGCTTACTAGAGTCCTATTAACACTCGCCTTTTTTCTCAGCTCTCTGCCCTGGGGGAGGATGACCTGGCTCCTGACTTCTACGAGTCGGAAGCCGGGAAAACCAAGAAGCACAAGGCGTCCGGCGCTGCTTCCTCTACGGTCAATGTCGAGAGGAAGAAACGGACCGCAGCGGCTACAGAGCCGGTGCTCGTCGACCTCGACGAGAACGCGGGGATTAACATCCCCCGAAGGTACTCATTTCCGCCTTAAATAGTCGTCAAATTCCTCTATTACTGGCATTCATCTGGATGTGCTTGCTTTATTGACAGGGAACGGGTGGCAACTTCCAGGTTCCCGTCCAGGCTCCTTTCCAGGGGAAAGCGGCCTCAAGGTAGCTGGCCTGCTACCATGCCGCCAACTCGCCAGCCCCGGGCCGGCGGCTTTATGAGCGATGCTCGCCGCCATCCCCAGGCTCCGGCTTCCGCCAAGGACCTCCTCCGCTGGCCGCGCACCCAGCATTCCCCTTCCATCGGCTGAGGCTACGGCCAATGAAGCCGTTCAATCGCGCGCCGCCAAGGAGGAGCTGCTGGAGGTGGTTGCCGGCGGGACGCAGAGGGCAGCCCCGGCTGCAGGAGGCGGCAGAGTTAGGGACCCTTGGTCCACCTTTAAGGAGGCCAAGGAGTCCACCCTGGCTTTCGCTAACTTCGCCTCCCAGGCCTTTGACGACTTGGAGGGCGACATGTCTGTAAGTTTTTCTAACTTTGTGGCATATACATAGCCTTCCCCCCCAAGCACTTAGATGGCAGGTCGAAAACATTGACTGTCGGCTTAGTGGTTTTTTGACGATATGCTATATGCCTTTATCCTTGTCTGCAGGGCCTCCTGTCCGCCAACGTTGAGCTTATCTCCTTCTGATTTGAGATAAACCAGCGGTGCCGCGATCTGAAGAAGGATTGCGAGGCCAAGGACTTGCGGATCGCCGAGTTGGAAGCGGCCCGCAAAAAAGACGAAGGTAGAATTATTCTTTTTGCCTTCCGTCATCTTTCAATTTGTGCTGCCGCCAATCTTTTAGCTAGTGAATCCATATTGTAGAACTGCTAGATCACGCCCAGGATATATTGAAGGCGTCCACTGATATGCAAGCTATTATGAATGAAGTTTCCGATCTGGCGGCCGCCAATTTGTTGATGAAGGAGGAGCATCGGAAGGAGATGGAGGCACAGCAGTTGAAGTTTGCGCAGGAGTCTAGCCAGCTTACTGGGGAGCTGGATGGCATGCACAAGAAATTGGCGGAGGCGGAGAAGGCGGATGCTGAAGAAATATCCAAGCAGGCTTCTCGCGCCCAGACAGCTGAGGACGCGGTGGCAGCTCATATGATTGAGCTGTCCGCCTTCCATAACTCGGTCCTTGGTAATTTCTCACTCTTAATTTTCCGTCATCAAATTTAGCCTAAGCCGAATTGACGTTTTTATTTTTGATACAGTTGCTGCCGGCTTAAGCGATGACAAGGCTGTCAGCCCCCGCCTAGATCGCCTTGCGCGTCTGGGTGAGCTGATCACCGAGACATTGGCAGCGTCCAAGCGGTTTGCCACCAAGTTCTTCATCTCTTCCGGCAGTCAGGAGCCGTCCGAGTTCAGCGATGTGCCCATCATGCTGGAGCAAGCTACGAAGCTACACAAGAGCTCGCTGAAATCAGCGACGCGGGGTGGTGCCAAGACTGCGCTTGGACTATTCATGGCGCACTACCCCGAGGCGGAGATAGAAGCCGTCACCGAAGGCATGCCGTCTACTGATGAAGACGACAACGAGGTTGAGCCGGCCGCTGTGCTGGACAGCGTTGCCGGCTACGCCACGCGTGTTGCCGACATGGTTGACACTTCGATCTTTTACCGGCGCCATCATGTGCCTGCTTCTGGAGAAGCTGGAGCTGCCGGTACGGCCGAGGCGGAGGGGAGTGACAGTTCTGGGGCTGAAGTTGTCAGCCCCCAAGCCTGATATAGGCGTCCCCCGAGCTGTAGTTTCCTTTGCATGTCTCCTTTCCGACTTGATGGCCAGCCCTTTCCTGCCCCTGAAACAGTACAAACTCAACTTGTAATATTTGTATATACTTTTGGACCTGCTATGCTAGGCGGAAAGCTAGCAAACATGTTTTATTTTGCCTTATTTTATTTGTCCTGCCTTAATTTTACCCTGACTTATATGCTTTATTGTTTGTATGTTGGCGAACCTCAGCCGGGAACTTTAGCTGAAACAACCAGGGCTAAACCATGTGTTTAGAATCAGAAACCAAAGCCAACATGTTGGTGCCAAAGACATACTACTAGGCGAACCACGTATAAGTAAGCAGAAGCAAAGGAATTAGGCGGCGCAAAAAGTTGATTTTTTGTTTTGGGTTGGCTCGAAAGCTGCAAGTATCTACCAGTTTGAACCTTTGCACGGAGCTAGAAAATATGTAACTTAGATACATAGGGGATATATGACTGTAAGAAAGGACAAAAGATGGCATGCTTCTCAACACAGATGAGGAACCATAGACTTTTATTTCATAATCATATATAACTTATTACAATTATAAATTGCTAAGTGTAGAAAGGACGTAGCTGCTCAATATTCCAAGGCCGTCTTGTTTGTTCGAACGGGTTGTCAATGCCTCTTTTGCGCTTGGTTCCCCTCCTTCCTGCCGCCTTCTTGCGCCTTTTCTTTTCCTCTTCGTCGCGGATGTCGGCTAGGTAGTAGGAACCATTGAGCAACGCCTTTGTGACCATAAACGGTCCTTCCCATGGCGGGGATAACTTGTGCAAGCCTTTTCTATCTTGAATTAGGCGGAGAACCAGGTCACCTGTTCTGAAGCTTGGCTTCCGCACTCTCCGGCTATGATAGCGACGGAGTTGTTGCTGGTACAAGGCGGAGCGATGTAGAGCAACGTCTCTTTCTTCGTCTAGCAGGTCTAGGCTAACCTGTCTTGCACCTTCTACGTCTTACTCGATGTAGGCTTGAACTCTTGGGGAATCATATTTCATGTCGGTAGGTAGCACCGCCTCCGCGGCATATACTAAGAAGAAAGGAGTTTAGCCGGTAGATCTGTTTGGCGTTGTGCGCAAACTCCAGAGTACGGACTGTAGCTCTTCTGCCCAAGCGCCGGCTGCCCTATGTAACGGAGCTTCGAGACGGGGCTTAAGTCCTGAGAGGACTAAGCCGTTTGTACGCTCTACTTGTCCATTGGATTGAGGGTGTGACACGGATGCCAAATCCAGCCGGGTACCCAGATCACTGCAGTATTCTTCTATGTCGCCTTGAGATAGGTTGCTGCCATTATCAGTGATAATGTTGTGTGGAACTCCAAACCGAGAGATAATTCCCCAGAGGAAATTGGTGGTTGTTCGTGCGTCAAGTTTGCTGATCGGCTTGGCTTCGACCCATTTGGTGAACTTGTCGACAGCGACCAATAGGTGGGTATATCCACCACGTGCCTTCTTGAAGGGACCAACCATGTCTAAGCCCCATACCACGGACGGCCAGGTGATTGGAATTGTCCTAAACTCTTGTGCCGGCATGTGGGGTTGGCGGGCGTACAATTGGAAGCCTTTGCATGTTTTTACGATGTGCTCGGCGTCTTCTTTGGCGGTAAGCCAGTAGAAGCCTTGGCGGAAAGCTTTGGACACGATGGACCTGGCGGAAGCGTGATGCCCGCAGGTGCCAACATGTATGTCTTTCAGAATTTCCTGGCCTTCTTCTGGCTGTATGCACCGCTGATAGATACCGCACGTGCTTCGCTTATACAGCTCGCCTTTGATTATTGTGAATGCCTTGGCTCGCCTTATGATCTGCCTTTTTAGCAACTCATCGTCCTCCGGCAACTTGCTGTCGATTAGAAAATCGAGGTATGGGACAGTCCAATCCGGCTGTATCGAGTAGACAGCGAGACTTGCCGCTTCTATCGGTTCTTCTACATCGGGGTCCAACAAGTCGGCGCCCTTAATGGACGGCTTGTGCAAATGTTCCAGGAAAATATCCTTTGGTTTGCGTTCTGGCCCTAGTGTGGCAAGGGTGTCTGCCGCCTCGTTCTCAACTCTTGGAACATGCCGGACTTCGTAGCCCACGAAATTTTTGGCGAATTCATCAACCTTGACCCTGTATGCCGCCATTGTTGTGCTTTTTGCATCCCATGTTCCGCTTACTTGCTGCGCAACCAAATCTTAGTCACCATAGCAGAGGATTCTCTTGACGTCGAGGTCGTTTACCACGTGTAACCCGTGAAGTAAAGCTTCATATTCTGCGACTTTATTGGTTGCTGTGAAATGAATCTGCAACACGTAGCTGAGCTTGTCGCCTTTGGGTGTGCGTAGAACAACTCCAGCCGCCGAGCCTTTGAGCATCTTTGATCCGTCAAAGTGCATGACCCAATATTCCGACTCGGGGAGTACAGTTTCCTCTATGGCTTCTATCCAGTCGGCAACAAAGTCTTCTAATGCTTGAGACTTAATGGCGGTCCGTGGTTTGTAGACTATATCAAAGGCGGCAAGTTTGATGCCCCACTTGGCGACTCGACCTGTTGCCTCTGCATTGTTGATTATGTCTCCCAACGGCGCCTTGCTGACTACTGTCACTGTGTGCTCCTGAAAATAATGCCTAAGCTTTCTGGCGGCAAAGAATACACCATAAGCTAGCTTTTGGTAATGTGGATACCTCTGCTTGGAGGCGGAGAAGACTTCACTGATGAAGTAAACCGGTCGTTGCTCAGACGTCGCGGCTTCGCTTTCCTTTCTTTCCACAACCAAGACAATGCTGACAACTGTTCCAGTTGTCGCGATGTAGAGCAGCATTGGTTCCTGCGTTCGAGGTGCTGCCAATATCAGAGCAGATACGAGGGCCTCCTTAAGTTGCTGTAAGGCGGCATCTGCCTCTGCTGTCCACTCAAAGTTGTCGGATTTCTTCAATAGCCGGTAGAAAGGCATTGCCTTTTCCCCTAGGCGGCTTATGAAGCGACTGAAGGCCGCCGCCGATCCGGCTAGGCGCTGCACGTCCTTCAGAGTAGTAGGTCTGGATATGTTTTGGATGGCCTTGATCTTCTCCGGATTAACCTCGATCCCTCGTTCTGAGACGATAAATCCGAGTAGCTTGCCGGCTGGAACGCCGAAAACACACTTGGCGGGATTGAGTTTCATCTGGTACCTCCAGAGATTCTGAAAAGTTTCTTCCAGATCCTCTAGGAGATCTGCCTTCTTTTTCGACATCACCGCAATGTCGTCTACGTAGACGTGAACATTGCGGCCGATCTGTTCGTGCAGGCAATTTTGCATACAACGCTGGTATGTTGCCCCTGCATTCTTCAGGCCAAAAGGCATCGTGATGTAGCAGAAAGTCCCGTATGGAGTGGTGGAAGATGTTTTCAGCTGATCTGACTCCCTCATCTTGATTTGATGGTATCCTGAGTAGGCGTCCAAAAAACAAAGTAGCTCGGAGCCTGCTGTGGAGTCTACGACTTGGTCAATTCTAGGCAGCGCAAAGGGATCCTTTGGGCAACACTTGTTAACACGGGTATAGTTGATACACATCCTCAGCTCTTTATTCTTCTTTGGAACAAGTACATGATTTGCCACCCAATCGGTGTGTACAACTTCTTTTATGAAATTGGCGGCCTTCTTTATATCTCCTTTCCTATAGCCTTGTGTCTCTCATCTCCAAAGCGTCTTGTTGCTTGCTTCACCGGCTTGGATCCTTTTATGACGTTGAGTGAGTGCTCGACAAGTTCCCTCGGTACACCAGGCATGTCGGAAGGCGACCATGCAAAGATGTCGCGATTCTCACGGAGGAACTCAGACGAGCGCGCCTTCCTATTTGCTGTCAAGGTTGGAGTCGATGACAACTTGCTTAGACTTGTCGCCTGGGATGAGGTCCGCCTTTTTGGTGTCTTCTGAAGCTTCAAAGGTCTTCTTGACATCAATCTTTGGCTTGGGCATGGAGTTGTCTGGGTCCGCCTCAAGTAGTGCGAGTTCTTCCTTGTGGATGACGGCTTCTGCGAAGGCGGCCATGCCACGCTCACACTCCTTGGCTTTCTTGAAGTTGCCGAAATCGTGATGGTTCCGTTTTCCCCCGGCATTTTGAGCTTGCTGTATATGTAGCACGGCCTTGCCATGAATTTGGCGAAAGTCGGTCGTCCAAAGATTGCATGATAGACGCTTTTGAAGGGGACAACTTCGAACCGGAGGAACTCTGAGCGGTAGTTCTCCTTTGGTCCAAAAGTTACCTTCACCCTAATGCTCCCCATTGACTTTGCTTGCCCGCCGGGCACTATGCCGTGAAAAGTGAGGTTGCTGTGATCAAGCTGATCCTCTGACAGGTTCATGCGGCTTAGTGTGTCATAGTACAGGATGTTGAGGCTGCTACCGCCATCCATGTACCTTTGTGAGTCTGAAGTTGTCGACAATGGGATCGACGACAAGGGCGTACTTGCCTCGGTGAGGAACGTGATCAGGGTGGTCGGACCGATCCCAGGTGATCACCGCCTCAGACCAGTTCAAGTACTGAGGGACGTCCGGCATCGTCGCGTTGAGTTCGCGCATCTCCGCCTTTTCCACCTTAGCCGAAGGCGTGCCGACAAAACACACGAGAGATTCTTTGACCTTCGGGTATGGCTTCTTTTTCTTGGCGGCTGCGTCGTCATCGCTTGAGATTGACATGTCGTCGTCATCCTCGTCATCCTTGTTGTCTTTCTTGTCGTACTTCTTTGACTTTTTTGACTTCCAGCCAACTGTGGGATCCTTTTTGAAGTCATCCATGAAACGACACTCGCTAAGCATATGGTTGACCTTGCCAAGTGAGGCGTGGATGGGGCATGGCAAGATTTTTGCCTGCTCGTAAGTGATACGCGCCGCCTTAGGGCCTGACCCGACGTCGCGATTGTCTTTCTTGTTCTTCCACTTCTTTTTGCCGCCATTCCCTTGGAACGCGACGGCTACCTCGTTGGAAGGTCCGGCTTTGTCGTTCGTCGCCTGCTTGCGTTTGTTGTTCCATTTGGGCACGATGGTGACGTCTGGATCATCGTCACGTGCGTCGTCATCTGCCGCCGCGTATTGGGAGGCTAGGTTTAGCATCTCGCCAAGGTCCGTGATTTGTAGAAACTTCCGGCCCTGGAAATTTTCCGGCTCAAATATTCCGGTTGCTGGAACAATTCCAGAACCACTTCTTATTCGCATTTTTGGCTTTGATGCATATGAACTTAAATCACATACAAACTGAAACACTTAGCATTATATTAGTACATCATAAGTATTGTTAACTAACACAAAAAACACTAGGGATTAAGAAATGCTCTTTCATATGTTCGGGATCTAAAAACTCATCAGGGTCGGCGCCGACCCATGGCCACCTTGTGCAGCGCACAAGGGGCCCACTCTTGGAGAGGGCCCATGATTTATACGGGTATAGCATACATGTGTTGGGCTAGAAAAACAAATCAACTCCATAGGCCTCATGGGTGTCGTGAACGCAGGTATAGATACAAATTATTTGGTCCCACTATGTCTCTATGAATCACATTATATAAATTTGAAGAGGTTACGGTGCAGAAAACAATAATTTTTCTAGCGAACGAAACCCTAACTAGCCAGGATCTATCTATCTAGTACATGCGATAACGGTGGCGGAACGGGTTACATTACCTCCATGTAGACCGATAGCGGGGATTACGCTCCCGCACAAGCGTTGACGATGAAGTCGTACGTAGCCGACCTCGAGGTCGCGAAGAACTTGCCGCGATGTCGAAGTCGATGACGCCGGCGTGTCGATGATGATCTGCGTCGACGGGCGTCGGGCGGAAGAAGGCAGAGCGCCAGCACCGGGGCTGGTGCGCTGGCAGCAGGGGAAGGTGGCGCGGCGGCTGCAGGGGGCGAGACGACGTCGCCCAAGCTCCTCAATAGAGTAGCCTCCGAGCACTCGCAAACATACGGAGCCTAGAGACAACTCCCGGTCATTCAGATCCAGCTGAAATCGCAGGAGTAGATCTTATCTGGAATCCCGCAGAGCAACGGCGCTCTGCGGTATGGCTTAGGTGGAGAGAGACCCCTTTCCTCAGCTCGGCGCGGCTCCGACTTGGGAACCACGAGATCGAGAGAGAAATCGGGAATTAATTAGATTTTCCTATATATTAAATCAATTAATATGCCTTGCTATATAAAGGGGGAAGGGGGTGTGCAAACCCCTTGGCTCCCCCATGTGGGACTAAAGGAGGAGAGGGGGGTGGTGCGCCCCACCATGGGCCGGCCGAACCTCCCATGGGGCCCACCCCCCTTGTGGGGTGCGGCTCCCCCCTCTTGGGCCCTCTTAGGGCCCATGTAGGTGGGAGCCCCCTTTTTCCTTTATTTAATTAATATTAAATTAATATAAAAATCCCATTAATTCATAATTAATATATTTATATATAATTCAATATCCCGTGACTCCGAAAACTCTTTCGGACCACCCGAACAACTTTCGGACATTCCTGGAACCATTCCAGACCTCTCCGGAACTCCTTCCGGACCACCGGAACTCTTTCCGGATCATTTCTCTCTCCAACAAATTCCTATAAAATTCCAGAACCTATCTCCTAGCGTCGCTAAGACCTTAAGTTTGTTACGCTACGGTTCGAGAACACTCCAGACATGGTCGAGACACTCCGCTCACCAATGATCGTCAGGGATACCTGGAAATATATGACGACCCCTGTGCATTCCACGAATATCGTCGTTGAACCATAAGTATGATATTCATTCCCTTTGTCTCTGCGATACTACCTTGTCCGAGATATGATCGTAGACACACCGATGCCTTTGTTGTATCTCGTTACCGACGAAGGTTATTAACTCGTCTGCGATATTACATCTCCATGACCTAGTCATAAGCTGCGCAGCTATATAGATGCAATATCACCGAGTGGGCCCAGAGTATCTTTCTATTACAAGAATGAACAAATCCCGCTCTTGATCCTTACGTCTTGATGCTCTTTCGGAATACCCAAGATGGACACCGTTATTGTCATGCTATATAAGACACAACGTTTGATGCTCTCAAAGTATTCCTACGAAGCATTAATAAGTATGGTCTCACGGTCTAAGGAACAAGCTATCATACTCTTATCTATTGCAAATGACAAACATCGTAATACGATCTTATTGCAATACTTTGCGTATGTCCACCATCTTATTCAACTAACAAGATGACCCCATTGTCAACCGACGTCATTGTCCTTGACCGGGAATCTCGATCAACTGTTGCCCAATGGACTAGCTCATATAGAGGCTTGCTAGGGACCTGGTTGTCTATGTATCACACGTGTATTAATAATTCTGATTAATATAGTTATAGTATAATACACAAACCTATTATAAACTTATGAGATAATGCAATAAATACTACTTATTTATTTGCCTCTAGGGCATATCTCCTTCAAAATTAGTATTGTTACATGTTAGATTTTTAATTTAGGGTTCTACCTCAGGATGGCAATTTGACCCACGGGTACGGTATTCGCGGGTGTCATACCCGTAAGGGTAGTGGATGGGTATAATTTTATACACATGGTAGTAACCATACCCTGCCCCTTAATTCATGGGTAGGGCACGAATATAATCTCGCAGCCGTGGGTATACACATACCCTATCCGTTTATATATCTTACCCTATGGTATGGGTATCATTTATGCTATAATTTGACACTGCTTAATCGCTATATCCATTATTTATAGACGTCTCGGGATAAAAATGTGTGGTTGCATGAATTTTTTAAACATTTTACATCATGTATATTTATAGGGGCCAATTTTTCAATCTTGCACTAGGGCCCCAAAAAATATAGAGCCGGCCCTGAAACTCGTGCCCACCTTTAGTTCTCTCTGGCAGAGATCATAGCATACACTGGACTATGATGATATCATCCGCACAAAACTTGATAATCCAAATTATCCTTTTGTTAGCGGAATCTCCGGGTTTATCTCCTAGGGGGTATTGTATAACAAAGAGCTAACGGTTCAAACAAGGAGTATCCTCAAACTAAAGTATTAAACTATGAAGTATGGACCCAAACTTTTAAGTTTCTCAATCGTAGGATTGCACCTAATTTTAAAGAAGCTATCACAATGGTCAATATCTACAAAGGTTTTGCAAAACAGACTTTGTTCATTATATTTTGAGTTTTAGTATTTTAGAAAATAACTCCAAGAACTCCCACTCAAACGAACATCCATCCTGGTCGTTTCAGCGATTACACGACCCCCATCCATTGCGCAACCCCTCATCGTCAGAGCCGGCAACACAACTTCAAGGGTAGACAATTGCCAATCCCAACAACTCTGTGACTCATGCTCGACCTTTCGGACTCCGTGTTCCGATGCCATATCTGCATATGCTAGGCTCGCCACAATAACCTCCACGTAACGCTTGTGCAACATGGCTTACACCCACTATATGCGAACGACGATATGTTTGACACCCGATCGTCATGGCTTGTCTCATAACGTAGAACTTTCTTGGTGGTGCTCGTTGGAGGAAGAACACTAGTGGTATTTTGAAGGGGTCATCTTATATAAAATTACCGCCGCGTAACTAATATATACTAGTATATATAATCACACAATATAAGATGCACACGATAACATCAAATATAATGCGATGTGATATAGTCCATTGCGCCATGGTCTTCTTAGCGCCCGCAGTTCATAAACAATTTAATAAACCTACCTCGACCATATCACATTGCCCCTGCAAAATAAAGTTAGACGCTTCTACTTTATCTTTTTCATATTTTACGTGGCTGGGGCTTTCGTAAAAAGAACCGCTTCTTACCTACGAACTTATGAGCACAACAACGATCCAATAATTGCATATTTAAGCATCCCTTTCGGGCCCTCCATTGAAAATGCAAAGCCAGCTAAAGAGAGAGAGAGAGAGAGAGAGAGAGAGACCCACCAGCCACAGATACGGTACAAGCCGTATGTCAGTAGTGGAACTAGTCTCGCGTAAGCGTACGCATAAAGTCGGTCCGGGCCGCTTCATCAACTCAATACTGTCGGAATCACAAGTGCACGCTAGAGGGTAGCAAATAACAGGAACGGTGCCCCCGTGCAGAACACGGGTTCTAACAGCGTACAGCTATATCTACGATAGATCGGCTCTGATACCACTGAAGGGGATCGCAGGCATAAAACAAAAAGAATTCCTAGCAACGATATCTTTAAACTAGCCAAGATCTATACTATGCAGAAATAGAAGTACGGCGGGGATCGGAATACATACCCTCGTAGACCGAATAGCGGGGATTATGTTACCGTACAAGCGTTGACGACGAAGACGACGTAGCTAACCTCTAGGTCGCGAAGAACTCGGCGCGATGAAGCCGACGAAGATGACCTCAAGGTCGGGTGGAGGAAGTAGGCCTCCAAGCACCGCAAGCGCAGCACCTCGCAGGGCGTTACACTCATACGGTGGAGACGACGACCTCCGAAGCTCCAGTCCAGGACGAGCAGCGGAAGACTTGGACCGGAACACCAGCAGCGCGGCAGCGGGCTATGGTGGAGAGATCCCCTCATCCTCCTAGGCGCAACTCCGACAAAAGGAATCCCGAAATCGAGGAGAAATAAGAGAATTAATTGGTTCAATTAAAAGGCCACGGGTGCCCTTCTTTATATAGGCTCCCGGGGGGAGCCAACCTTGCCAGCCAGGCAATGTGGGACTATCCCACATGCCTGGAGCGGCTAGGCTTGGTGCGTCGGCCCTAGGTGGGACCCATTTGGCCCACCTAGGCTGGCCAAGCCCCCCCCCCCACCGAGTTCCCTTGAGGGCCCCCCCCCCTGGGCCTTCTTTCCACCAGAAGGCCCATTTAGGGAAATCAGGCTAAATAAATTTGAAAATAAAAATATAATATCATATTTAAACATTAATTACACTAATTAATATCAAACATATTATATATAATTTATTCTAGCTCCAAAAACTATTTCGCCGCTGCCCGATCTCCATCGGACCATTCCCGGGACGTTCCCGGTGATCTCTTTCCTTTCCGCTTGTCTTGTCGAAACCCCTTAAGTGTGTTACCCTAGCGGTTCAATATAATAACAGACATGATCGAGACTCCTGTCCGATCAATGATTAACTTGTTGGCCTTGACCCCATGAATTAACCCCTGTGATATAACGAATTACTTTCATCTATCAAACATGGACGTCGAGTCTTAAACCTTTTGTCATAGCGATACTTAGTGTGTCCGAGACTCGTTCATAGATATCTCCATACCTAGCATGATCTCGTTACCGACAACACTATCTTCTACTCGTCTATGATATTATGTCAACTGGTGACCTAGTCACATGTTTGCAAACTCATTTGACATAATCTCACCGAGTTGGGCCCTAGAGTATCTATCCGGCTATACGAACTAACAAATCCCGTTGTTGACCCCTCATCTCAAGTACCTCCTTCCGATACCCAAAAGTATCACCTATCATTGTCACACTATATAAGATATGACGTTTGGTGCGATCAAAGTATCTTCCAGGGATAACAATAAGAGTTGAGCTCACGGTCTTAAGGCGTAATGACTACGTCCTATAAATATGGGTATGTCCATCACATTGTTCAATCAACGACATGACTTCCACTGCTGACCGGCGCCATGCCCTATGATTGGAAAACCGCGATCATCAATCGCGCAACGAAACTAGTCTTAGAAGAGGCTACTAGGGACCTGGTTGTTTATCTACCACACATGTATTAATGTTTCCGCTTAATACAATTGTGGCATGGTATAAAACATATAATGAACAATTGGAATATAACCAATAAACTAGGGTTATTAAGTGCCTCTTGGGCATATTCCCTTCAGTCTCCCACTTGCACTAGAGTAACACTTAATGTAGTTTACAACTTGGTAAAATCTCAGCACCCATAGCATCTTGGTGCCTGCTCGTCTAGTGGAAGAGGAATACAGTCAATAGATCTCACACATTGAGACCTATATGTGCTTTGCAACACTACTATCTCACCTGGTTTGACATCATCACATATATTACGATGACGGTGAAATATATCCCAGTGGATGGAGTCAGACAATCCAATCACACTTGCTATTTCTGAAGTTGCCATATATTTTTATACCTACGTATATTATATAACAATGCATTCATATGCGACTTCGCAAACTAACCATGTCTTTCTTCAAAACAAAGGACATCTACTATATGAGATTTCTAGTCGTATGAGTTAGTGTCACAACTGCATCATCTTAACCGTTTTACGGCAAGTTGTCTTTCCACTCTTACCCTTCACTAGAAAACATATCTTCAGTTCTCTCAGACACTGAAAAATATACTTAACGTTTGTTCATTGATCCGCACAAGGATCACTCTAGAACCCGCTCTGCAACCAAGAACTTGGTTCACACAAAGTCTAGCTTTCAGTCTGATACCATCTATGTCTGATACATAGAGAATGTCGAACATCATTTGCTATCACTGAAAATGCCAAGATAAACTTAATATTTTACCTAGTCATACAAGCAAGAACAATCTTCTTCGCTTGTTCTATTCTGAAACACTTCAGAGTCTTAACTTAGGAAATATTCTGACCTAATGTTATTAAGCCCCTTACGATTTATACAATTATAGATTGGATGCCTAATACTCCTAACTTCATTCATAGAAAATTTAATCACTTAAATAATCCTTTACACTCTACTAGAGGATCCGTGTCATTCAGTATGTCGTTACATACAAAATCACGATTGACACCTAGCTCCCACTCAAATATGTATTCCGCATATAAGATCAAGGAAAGCTACTTAGCTCCCACTCAAATATGCCTTCCGCATATAAGATCAAGAGAAGCTACTTTGCTCCCACTCACCTTTTTGCAAATGCAAGTTTCTTCAACTATTATGGACAACTCCAAAATACATGTTTAGCATCCTCGAGATCACCAAACCATTATTGTACTGATTACAACTCTTTCTTAATGACACTATTAAGAAATATGGTTTCCTTATCCATCTATCAATTTCTCATTTGAAATTATTGTGATTGCTAAACGACCCAGAATATATTTAGGCTTCACCACTTGAGACAAAATCTCGTTGTGGTCAACTTTTGAATCCGTCGGAACTGTTTCACGTCAAATCGATCCTTATCAGTATCTAATCTCTCATAAAATTCCATATTCTATTAATAGCCTAGGTGCCATCAAGAAGATCTCCCAAGTCATTACCTGGTAATCGTACATGGATTTTATCTCGGATCATATATGACTCATAGTCATTTCTCGGACTTAGGTCCACCATCTCTTCTTCGTAGTTCGTAGGTCTGTCATATTCCATTAACATGACCTTCATAACAAGATTGTCATAACACACAGTGTGGAACACAAACTCGTAGCCTACGTTCTTAGTATGAGCTCAGAGCATCATGATCTTGTATCATCAGCTTCTTTCAAGCTGTGGAGCATGACACCGAAAACACTTTCGGTTGCGTCACTCTGATGTCTGGAGAGAAAGTTCATCAACTTCGTCTTGCTCTACTTTCTTTCTCACTTATACCCTTGGACAAAAACTATTTCTTTCGCAAGGTATATCCCGACAACAATTTTGCCTATGTCGTGAGACATGTACCCAACTAACTCTTTAGGTACAATACACTACAAAGATTAATCCATTTTAGGTTTGATCATATCAAACACTAAGTTGCTAAAACGACAATCTAGACTCAAAGCCATGCCATCCCTCATATGGTATCGTCTCCACGGATTTAAATGGTTTCCCTATTATATAACATGAGTGTTACGTTTCTATATGATCTGGCTCTTCTCCTAGAGGCTCTTCAGGGGTTGGATCAGTCCATTCGGCGACAAAGTATGCCAGCGCTCTTCCTTTGATGACCCGTGTGGTATCGAAGCCCAAGTTTAATGGTTGTAGCTCTATGTTCCATCCCGCGACACGGTCTGTGGCGTTAGGGTTGCGCAGGATCTGCTCCAAGGGAAATGAGGTGACCACCGTGATGGAGTGTCCCTGGAAGTAGTGTCACGGCTTCCTTGAGGCAATGAGGAGCACAATGAGGAGCTTCTGCTGCATTGTGTATCATTCCCAACCATCCCGCAGTACTGTACTGACGAAGTAGACGGGGTGCTCGACAAGGGTTGTCAGTTTAGGCGCAGCGTTGTCTGCCTGGGGAGGCTCTTCAGGGCCCTCTAGGGGGTTGGCATGTGGAGGCTCTTCAGGCTCTTTGGCTAGATCAGCCTGTGGAGGCTCTTTAGGCTTCTTGGCGAGATCAGCCTATGGAGGCTCTTCAGGCTTCTTGGCGAGATCAGGACTTGGGGCAGGCTCAGCTTGTGGCTCTGGGCCTGGCGGTGGGTTTGTGGAGCCTACCCCTTTGTCGAGCTCTTCGTCAGACGGTTTTGGCTTTGGAGTGGTTGCACTCGTCTTGTGTAGGACTGGCTCTTCCCTTTCTACCACCAGGTACACGCTGGCGGTCTCTGGGGTGGCTGATAGATACAGCTTCAGATGCTCGCCTGTCCTTGGGGCAACCATGACTGGTGGGCTGGCCAAGTACCTCTTCAAGTCCTCAAAGGCTTTTTCCGCTTCAGGCGTCCACTTGAAGGTGCCAGATCTCTTCATGATCTTGAAGAAAGGTAGGGCTCTCTCGCCGAACTTGGAGATGAAGCGGCCCAAGCTGGCCATGCAGCCTACCAGGCGTCGCATGTCCTTGAGCCGGCGGGGAGGTTGCATTTCCTCTATGGCCTTGATCTTGTCAGGATTTGCCTCTATGCCTCGGTGGGACACGAGGAAACCAAGCAATTTGCCTGAGGGCACTCCGAAGACGCACTTGGCGGGGTTGAGCTTGATGTTCACCTTGCGCAGGTTGGCGAAGGTCTCTTAAAGGTCCCTGAGTAGAGTATCTCCCTCTCGAGACTTGACGACAATGTCGTCGACGTAAGCCTCTGCATTTCTGCCCATTTGCTTGCCAAGGGCTATCCTCATGAGCCTCTGGAAGGTGGCGCCAGCGTTTTTCCGGCCGAAGGGCATGCAGACATAGCAATACACACCACAAGGGGTGATGAATGCCGTCTTTTCCTCGTCTTCCTTAGCCATCTTAATCTGGTGATAACCATAGAAGGCATCGAGAAAGCAGAGGAGGTCGCAGCCTGCCGTGGAATCCACGATCTGGTCGATTCTCGGCATGGGGTAAGGGTCCTTGGGGCAGGCCTTGTTGACATCAGTGTAGTCGATGCAGAGGTGGCCTCCTCCGGTGGGCTTTGGGACAACCACGCCGTTGGAGAGCCAAGTGAGTGTGTGCGACTTCACGGACAACATTTGCCGCTTTGAGCTTCTCGACCTCTTTGACACTGAATGCTTGCATCTCGGGGGCTTGCTTTCTTGCCTTTTGCTTGACGGGACGTGCATTTGGACACACGGCTAAGTGGTGCTCGAACACCTGACGAGGTTGTAACTCGGCAAATCCCAGGGTTGTGCACCCCGGGTTGATTGATGGGGAGAGAGAGAGAGGTGTTGGTGATCACGACGGCTGACAAACAAGGTTTTACCCAGGTTCAGGCTCCCGGAGGATAACACCCTACTCCTGCTTGTCTGATTATTGATGCGAGTAGCGATTACAATGGCAAGATTGCGATCTCACCAGGGTTTGTGGTGGTGGCTATCAGTGTGTCCTCTAGGACGGGCAACCCTTCTGGCTTTATAGGTCGCCAGGTCTCGGGCAGTTGGTACAGATATGGCAGGTTACAAAACCTAACCGAGTTGGATTAGGATACGTAGTACCCCGAGTGGGCCTTCTGTGGGATTTCCATGCTTGGCGCGGCCCAGGTAGCCTCATGGTGGGCTAGCCGAAAGGTAGCCCCACGTCAGTAGCCCCCGAGTGCTTGGTCGAAGCGCAGCGCCGGGCAAAGGACTTCCTCCTTTTGGACGCGCCATTGGATTGCTTGATCTTGAGCTTGAACTCGATTTCTTCAGTCGAACAGGCCTCTCCCGATGGGAGTAACCTTTGAAGTTGAATTACTTTGTCTTCTTCTTGTTATTCCGTTTCTTGATTTCTTGCTTCTTGATTCGACTTGCGTCTACTTGCTTCTTGATTTGACTTGCGTCTACTTGCTTCAGTGTCGGTCCCTGCTGATCAGCCTTCCTCCTCTCCCCGAGAATGGACCCGACGACGAGCCGAAATTCGTCGAGGATGATGATGATGATGATGATGATGACCTTCCGTCCGCTGTCTCCCCCAACGACGAAGCGGACGACGACGATGATGACGAGGAACCCGCGCGGAAGAGGCAGAAGCGCCGGAGCGGCGGTGACTCTGCGACTACTTCGTCGCCTGCGAGGGGTGTTGGGGATATACCAACTAGGGGTATCTCTAACATGGATCAGTCCGGCTAGTCCAGGGTGGCCCAAGGGTGGTAAGGTTGATGCCTGCAGGGCGGCCCAGATAGCTGACGTACAAGGAAGTAGGCGGACGGTCCAAGGAAGGCGGAAGGCCAAAGCCCATCAAGCCACCAAGCCCAAAACGGAAGGCGGCAACTAAGACGGCTAGGTCTAGTACTCTGATTACTTGCCGGCCAAGTACTTACCTTGTAACCCGGGGTCTGGCCGCCTATATAAGCCGGCCACCGGGAGGCCTTTAGGGCCAAGCTCAACCAAGTTGAGGCACGCATCAATACGCATCATACACATTGTAACCTGTTCACGGCTATTGCCTCATAGTGAATTATAGCATCACGTAGGATCTCGCCACCGCTGTGGGATCCGAAGCTAGGTAAACTCGTCGTGTCCAATCCCGTCCCCGACGACACCAACCTTCTTCCCCACAATCCATACGTAGGCTAGAGGACCCCCGTCTCCTATCAATTATGTCGATACCACGACAGTTGGCACCCACCGTGGGGCATGAGGTTTATGGCGTCACGTTCCTGGCGGGATCATCTTTGGCTGTCCGCAGCCAATATCATCATCGTCGACAAGATTGTATCTAGCCGGTTAATATGCGTCAGCGCATGGCAGATCAATCTAGTCGGCAAATCTGCTTCGGCAGATCAGCGCAATCGGCTTCGTTCTCTTTGGCAGATCGATCTGGCCGGCTAAAATCCGTATTGCCGGTACACGCGAGATACTGCATCCGCATACAGATCAATTAGGTCGAGATGGCTGATTCGCGTCTACACGATTTGGAAGGCGAATCGATCAAAGCTGAAACGATCAGCTGACCATGGCGTTCCCGCATGCACCAGCACGTGCGCGGTTTTGTCGGCAGCCAAAATCAGCAGGAGGTCACCTTCCGATCCGTCTAAACTTGGAATATTCCTACGTTGGTCTGTCTTGGTACATGCCTGACACGGAGTTGGGTTGGAAAATATATTTTCCCTCAAATCGATCCAAGTACAACTCTTCGCGGGAACTTACATGCTATTCTTGTTCAGAACGAATTGATAAGCTAGCACGTACTAGTTGGCGGAAGTTATTCAAGCTAAAACAACCAAGTCACGATCCGTCGTGAAGCTTAGTGCATGCAGCACGATTTCCAATGTCTGGTTGATCTCTTCTATGGAAAGAACAACTACATTTACCAAAATAAATAAGACGGCCAAATATTTAGTACTATATTTGCGTCTTCGTCTTTTAGCAGTCGACTAATCAAGTCCCTGAATTCTAGTCTTACCATTTGCAATGTTAAGCGGGACGCCGCCATTATTGCATTCGGTTTTGGCAAACACATCCCCAAATTGTTAGTTGTTTCGGATCGCCCAAACCTGATCAATTTGGGGAGACATCGATCGGTACAAAACAATAGAGATCCACATTTCGGCTTAATCGCTAACGTAACAAGACATCTTGTCGACGCATTTATCGTTGCGTTCCGGCTTAATTGCTAACGCGGCTTGGCGCTTCATCGCCGTCATCCGGCTTATTTGCTGCCGCAGCCTTCTCGCCGCCTTGCTGGGATCATCCTCGGAATCCTGGCGACATTAATATTGTCAGACTGGGGCTGCCGCCTACATACTGGGATTGTTTTCTTCAGCCTGGGGTTGGCGACTTCCATCACGCCCGTTTCCTCGACATCAACGTCAAAAAGCTAAGCTTATACACACTTAACATTTAATTATATGTATGATCATGAAATAAAAGTCTGTGGTTTGCTCATTATGCTCTGAGATCATGCCATCTTTTGTCTTTTCATTTGATCATATCCCTCTTAGTATCAAAGTTACCTGATATTTGCTCTGCGCTGCATGGTTCAAACTTTTAGATACTTGCCGCCTCCAGGCCAAATTAAGCAATCAGTTTGCACCGCCTAATACCGTTATCTGATTGTTTATGTGCGGATTACCGAGTAGTATGTCATTAGCACCAACATGTCGGCTTTAATTTGTCTCTGATTCTAAACTATTTGGTACTAGCCCTGGTTGTCTCAGCTAAAGTTTCCGGCTGCGGTTCTGCTAACATATTTAAAGTTAAACATATAAACTAGATAATATTAAGGCGGGCCACATAAAATTTACAACCCATAAGTGTTTGTTAAAATCTACCGGCTCAGGCCTTCCAATTATTCAGCTTTCATTAAAAGTACATCTTAATGCAGCTATGTTTACTATGCAGGATACTTAACACCAGGGGGCTGGAATCACAGCATTTTCATCATGTCTCAAGCCGCCTTTCAGTTAAGCCGACACGAGTCTCGGGGACTGCAATCATCGACTTACAACGCCACAAGTTCTTCCAAGCGTCAAGACGACTTCCGAGTACATCGACTCAACGCTTGGGGGCTGAAGATAGGCGGATCAAGAAAAACTCCGACACTCGGGGGCTCGACATCTATATTTGCCCTCGTTCGATACTTGGGAGCTGCACAACATGCATCTCTATCGTCAACAAGAAGTCCGCATTGGTGGCATGACCGTCTTGTCGTCGGCGACACGGTCACCTCCATGGTAGGACCGACTTATCGTTTGCGGCACAGTCGCCTCCGTGGCATGACTATCTTGTCTTCAACGACATAACCGCCTTCATGGCACAACCGCCATTGTCGTCAGCGACATGGTTGCCTGCGTGGCTAAAGGCCGCCTCCTTGGTATGGCTGACAATGCATGATTTCGTTACATTTGAGTTCAAACTGTCGTGGACCAAATGATGTCATCTATTAGACATTAGTTTGACCTGTCAGTAAGGGTAAGGCTTCTCCAAGAAGTCATCCGACAAGTTAAGCCAGCTGTCTTTCCCATGTAGGATAAAGGTGGTTGCGCGCTGGTGATCAAGCCAGCACGTGTCCCCCATTTTTATTCAGAATGGTTCAAGCCCTGCAGCCGCCAACGTTCAAGACTGAAGATCAAGAAGACGAAGAAGCTGACGCCTGGAGAACTTCAACCTTTCTGGGGGCTAATGTTGGGGATATACCAACTAGGGGTATCTCTAACATGGATCAGTCCGGCTAGTCCAGGGTGGCCCAAGGGTGGTAAGGCTGATACCTGCAGGGCGGCCCAGATAGCTGACGTACAAGGAAGTAGGCGGACGGTCCAAGGAAGGCGGAAGGCCGAAGCCCATCAAGCCACCAAGCCCAAAACGGAAGGCGGCAACTAAGACGACTAGGTCTAGTACTCTGATTACTTGCCGGCCAAGTACTTACCTTGTAACCCGGGGTCTGGCCGCCTATATAAGCCGGCCACCGGGAGGCCTTTAGGGCCAAGCTCAACCAAGTTGAGGCACGCTTCAATACGCATCATACACATTGTAACCTGTTCACGGCTATTACCTCATAGTGAATTATAGCAGCACGTAGGATCTCGCCACCGCTGTGGGATCCGAAGCTGGGTAA
Source organism: Poa annua (assembly GCA_026929855.1). Taxonomy (NCBI): domain Eukaryota; kingdom Viridiplantae; phylum Streptophyta; class Magnoliopsida; order Poales; family Poaceae; genus Poa; species Poa annua. The sequence continues at coordinate 71,093,179 of CM049432.1, read as the reverse complement.
ACTCGTCGTGTCCAATCTCGTCCTCGACGACACCAACCTTCTTCCCCACAATCCATACGTAGGCTAGAGGACCCCCGTCTCCTATCAATTATGCCGATACCACGACAAGGGGTGCGGAAGCTGATACAGAGGAAGTCGTCGCGACGTCGTCGGGTGCGCGGTCACCAGGTGGCTGGAGCGAGCCCCTGGTTGTTCCCCTGTTAGCTCCGCGCCACCGCGCGCGTTCGCGCGGCTGTCGTCCGTCTCCCTGTGGAGTGATGATGAACTCGAGACCACCAGGTTAGTACCTTGTTGACTTCGAGTTGTCTTTTGTAGTTCCAATCTTGCAGTTGGTCATTGTACTGTTGCTGCAGCCGTCGTTCTGGCGATGTCCACTCTCCTCATCGTGAGGTGGAGCATACATCCGCCCCTTCGACCGAGCTGGTGACCCGGGTGGCAGTTGAAGAGCGCACGCAACCTGCTGTCATCGCGTCTTCGAGTCGCGCTCCTCCGCCGCCTTCCGAAGATGTCGACCTCCTGGACCACGTAAGTCCCTTGTATTTTTAGCTTGTAGTCTTGAATTTTCATCGGGTGCGCGATCAGTGCTCCCGATGGGAGTAGCCCCCGAAGGTGTGGGTGACTAGTAGAGTCGCCCGCAACTTTATTAAGATCTTGCTTTTGTTTCAGCCGTACTATCGCCAGTAGCTAGATGCAGCCGCGGCTTATGTTCGCCTGGAGAAGGAGAGGGACCAGCTGCGTGCTTCTCTGGACCAAGCTACCGGGCGGGTTGCTGAGCTAGAAGTGAAGCTCCAGGCTCAGGCTGATCTTGAGAAAACTCTGCACGAGTTCCAGGAGCGCGAACGGGTGCGGGTTGGCCAAGAGAAGACTCAAGTCGACCGCCTCCTTTCACTCGTCGGTGCTCTTGGGGGTAAGTTTCGGCTTGATGCCTACTGTGTTTTTGCTTTTGCCTTTGTCTGATGTTTGACTTCTTCGCACAGAGACATGCGGTGGAGCTCCTGAGGAGGGCTCGTCGAGTGACACCGTCGACTTGGCGACGGCTGTCGGCTTCCTGGACCGTGTCTGCGCGTATGCGTCTGATGCTCTGAGGAAGTCCACAGATGCACTGAAGAAGTCGACAGGAGCCCTTACGACGGTGCACCGTAACATCTTCCCAAGCGACTCGCCGCCGACTGCCGTGGACGCCCTTGATGCTCCGTTCGAAGATGGCGCGAGCACCCTCGCCGACTTTACTCGGACGCAGACGGTACGCGGCTCCGAGCTCACCTTCCAGCTCCTTCTAGGCCACCAAATTCAGGGCGACTTCGAGAAGGTCGTCAGCGGCTTCCCCCGGAGGCCTGATGGCCGAACCGCGTCCTTAGGCGGAGTGAAAGTGCAGGCCGCACAGCTAGCTGTGAAGCTTGTGGCCACCTTCGAGAGGGCGCTGGCCAAGGCGACTGGGGCTGCTACTGCTCGGAAGAGTCGCTCGCAGTCGGAGTCTGTTGCCCAGGAGTAGTTGTAGGGGATTAGCAGTCGCAGCTTTTATGTACTGATAACTTTTGCTTTATAATTATTGCTGACTGATGTTTTGTCGGGTCTTCTGGCGTTTGACAATATTTTGGCTGAAATTGAATGTTTCTTCCCATCATATTTGTCTTTGCTGAGCAGTCGTGTACTGGCATTGATTCTGCACGTTCATGAAAAACTAACTTGCGTGGCGGCACGTCTTCTGCTTCTGCGGCTGGACCGAGTGGCGAGGGATCTTCTTCAGGTGCTCGCCGTCGCCAAACTGCTCCGGCTCCTCCACGAAGTGCGAATGACCAGCGCATAATCACTTATTTGAAGAATAAGGTGGTTGAGCTTGAGGCTACCCTGAAGAATACTGAGCTGCTCTTGCAGCGCTCCAGGTCGCATCCGACTGCGGGTTTTTCCCAGCGTGAAGATTTTCTGATCGGGGAGATCGATCTCATCAGTCGGCAACTTCAAGGTAGGTATCTTATGCGGCTGCATGTCCTTGTTGAAATTTGCTGGTTCTGACTTCTAGCTTGTGCATGCAGACGTGAACCCAGATTGGGAGGCTGAGCGGGACCGCGTTGAAGAGCGTGTTACCCGGGAGGCGTCTGGCGACTCTCACGAAGCTCGCCAATTCTGGGTGAACAAGTCGCGAGGGCGCATTCTTGCTCGCATGCTCGACCAAACCTGGCGTGCGGCTGTCCTCTTGGAGAATTTCCGGAAGACCTTGTGGCACATCCACCGCGTCTACTTCCCGCATAATGGGCAGCCGCATGGGCTGTCCACCTTGCTCGAGAGGTTCCGTGACGGCGATGCTCTGAAGGAAATCATCCATGCGCAGCTTGTCGCCGGGGCGAATGCGGCTCGGGCGTACGTTCGGCTGCATCGGCCTAACCTTCCGTTGGAGAGGCTGATGGGTGGACTGCCTGGCGATGCCGAGTACGCCGATACCCTGGCGGTTGCGCGCCAGATGATTGAGCAGGTGCAGAAGCACAGCGAGCGTCTTGTTGGCCCACTCGGAGCGCCGAAGGCCGAGCCTGCAGAATAAGAGTGGTTTTCTTCTGCTGTATAGGGTTAGTTAATGTGGCGACTATGCCAATGTAAATGACAGTATATGAAACTAGAAGAATTCTCGAGCAACGAGTGAAATTATTTTCATTACTGTGCGAGTATTTGCTTCTGTTTTGACTTGTGTGGCTAGCCCCCGAGTACCTTGGGTGACGACCTAAGCCTGCGTTGTGAACCTGTGTGGCGCAGCCCCCGAGTGAGTCGAGTGGCGTCCTAGGATTCTTTCAAGTGAGACCTGTGTACCGCGGCTACCGATTGCATCGGGTGGCGATTTAGGGTTTTGGACTTGAGCTGTATGGCGCAGCCCCCGAGTAGCTCGGGTGGCGGCCTAGGATTTCTTCGGTGAAACCTGTATGGCGCAGCCCCCGAGTGATTCGAGTGGCGGCCTAGGAATTTTCAAGTGTGAACTGTGAGGTGCAGACCCCGAGTGCGTCGGGTGGCGACCTAGGATTTTGGACTTGACCTGTGCGGCGCATCTCCCGAGTAAGTCGGGTAGAGGCCTAGGATTTTTGAGTTGCGCCTGTTTGGCGCAGCCCCCGAGAGGTTCGAGTAGCGGCCTAGGCTTTTCAAGTGTGACATGTGAGGTGCAGCCCCCGAGTGCGTCGGGTGGTGACCTAGTATTTTGGACTTGACCTGTGCGGCGCATCTCCCGAGTAAGTCGGGTAGAGGCCTATGATTTTTGTGTTGTGCCTGTTTGGCGCAGCCCCCGAGTTTGTTCGAGTGGCGGCCTAGACTTTTGTTTCAACCTGTATGGCGCATCTCCCGAGTAAGTCGGATAGAGGCCTAGGATTTTTGAATTGTGCCTGTTTTGGCGCAGCCCCCGAGTGGTTAGAGTGGCGGCCTAGGCTTTTATTTCAACCTGTGTGGCGCAGCCCCCGAGTAAATCGAGTGGCGTCCTAGGATTTTTTGTTTGTCTTGACTGAAAAGGTAAGGTGAACAGCATTTTCTTCAAATCACTTTATTGATTGCTGCGAACAGGCCGCCTCGTTAAAACCCTTCCAGTCCCCTCAGGTACCCTGGTAAGGGAAAGAGTGCGTCTGAAACCTGCCGCTTTGACATGCTATCCTTGTTACAATGGTTGATTCGACTAAGCATAGAACCGCCGGAGCTGTGCAATGTTCCACGGGTTGCTGCAGGCTGCTCCTGTCTTCGAGTCCTTTAGGTGACATGCTCCGTTGCCAATCGCCTCTGTGACGATGTACGGACCCTCCCATGGGGAGGCGAGCTTGTGCACTTTTTTCTGTTTGAGGCGAAGGACCAGGTCACCTGCGACGAAAGCTCTTGGTCGCAATCTTCGTCCGTGATAGTTGCGTAGGTCTTGCTGGTATACGGCTGATCGCGCCAGAGCGATGTCGCGTGCTTCGTCCAATATGTCCATGCTGTCTTCGAGTGCCTCTTCTGCATCTGACTCGTCGTATGCGACCACCCGTGGTGCGTCAAACTTGATGTCGCAGGGTAGGACTGCTTCTGCACCGTACACCATGAAGAATGGAGTGTACTGGGTGGATCTGTTAGGCGTGGTCCCCAGACTCCAGAGGACTGACGGTAGTTCTTCCACCCATGTGCCCGCTGCGCGCCTGAGTGGTACGCGCAGTCGCTTCTTGATGCCGCTGCAGACTAAACCGTTGGCCTTTTCTACTTGCCCATTGGATTGCGGCTGTGAGACGGATGCATAGCTGAGTTTGATACCTTGCTCTGAGCAGAAGTCTTTGAATTCTTCGGCTGTGAAGTTCGAGCCGTTGTCTGTGATGATCCCGTTCGGCACTCCGAACCTGAAGATGATGGACCTGATGAAGTTGACCGCTGCTGATGCAGTCGAACTTGTGATGGGTGCGGCTTAAATCCACTTAGTGAACTTGTCGACTGCAACCAGGAGGTGAGTGTGCCCTCCGGGTGATGATTTCTTCAGCGGGCCCACCATGTCTAGCCCCCATTGGGCGAAGGGCCAGGCTAGCGGTATTGTCTTGAGCTCTGATGCTGGCGCGTGTGGCTTGTTGGCAAACTCTTGGCACCCTGTGCATTTCTTTACTAGGTCTTCGGCGTCCTGCATGGCTGTTAACCAGTAGAACCCGGCTCGTAGTGCTTTGGCCACCAGTGCTCGACTACTGGCATGATGCCCGCAGACGCCCGCGTGGATGTCGAGTAGGATGGCTTGGCCGTCGACTGGGTCTATGCACCTCTGCAGGATTCCCGAGATACTTCTCTTGTAGAGCTCCCTCGGTACACCGGACATATCTGACGGAGTCCATGCAAACATGTCAGGTTTTGCCCGGAGGAAGGCGACGAGCGCGCCTTCCTATTTGGGAGGTAGAGCGGCGCCAATGGTGACACTAGCCCTCGAGCCCTCAGCCCCCGAGCTGCTGGTGCTCAAGGAGACCTTCTTTGTGGAAGCTGGCTCCTGAGAGAACAACTGCTTCTTTTTCTTGGGCCTCTCGAGAGGCTCCATGTCCTCTGCAGCCGGAAATGCCATGACAGCTGCCTTGTAGGCCATCTCAACGGTGCGCGTGATGTCCAGGACGTGGCCATGGATGGATGGATGGGGATTTTGACCATGTTGTAGGCATGATGTGTGACGGCCATGAACTTCGCGAGGGCGGGGTAGCCGAGGATGGCGTTGTACGGCAAGCCGATGTGCACGACATCGAAGTCGATGAGCTCGGTGCGGTAATTCTTCTGCATGCCAAAGGTGACAGCGATGCGGACCTGCCCCAGAGGCTCGATGGAGCCGCTGGTGAGCCCCGTGAAGGGCCTAGAGGGCATGAGCCACTCGTAGGGCACTTGAAGCGTCTCGAAAGTCTCTATGGAGATGACGTTCAGGCCGGCACCTCCATCGATGAGCATCTTGGAGACGGCGATGTTGTTGATGGTGGGGGAGCAGACTAGCGGGAGGGTTCCAACAGTCTTGGTAGACTTGGGGTGGTCTTGCGCGTCAAAAGCGATGGTGTACTGCGACCACTTGAGGGGCCTGGAGGTCTCGACGCTGGGGAGCGCGACGTTGAGCTCACGAGCGAACTGCTTGAACTGGTTGTTCGACTTGGGCGCTTGAGCCCCACCAAGGTTGCAGGCCATGGCTCCTCTTGGGGCCTGGTAGCCTCCATCTTCCTCGCCAGGGAGGTTGTCGTTTTTCTCGGCGGCGTTGGCCTGAGTGCCAGGTGACTTCTGATAGCCTCCCTTGCGTCCGCTTCCGCGGTAGCCGCGGTCTCGACCGCGGCCGTCGCTGCCCTCAGCCTGTTCGCGCTCCTTGCTTAGCCTCTTAAGGTCAAGCAAGCCTCGGTAGAGTGGTCGCGCCTGTTGTGGTAGACGCAGAATGGACGATCGTCCTCCTTCTTCTCGCCAGGCTCGGGGGAGCCCCTACGGGAGCCCTTGGCGTCAGGCTCTGCCGCGAGGACTGTGGTGGCCTTGCGCTTGGGCTCCTCCTTCTTCTTGTGGCTCTTGGACCCCTCGCCAGGGTCATCTCCTCGCAAGCTCATCTTGACGAAGAGGAGTCCCTCTTCAGCCTTGGCGCACTTGTCACCCAGATCAAACAACTTCACTACAGAGGTGAGCTTGTCGTGGATGCCGAGCTTCTTGTCGTGGTATCAACATAATTGATAGGAGACGGGGGTCCTCTAGCCTGCGTATTGATTGTGGGGAAGAAGGTTGGTGTCGTCGAAGACGGGATTGAACACGGCGAGTTTACCCAGCTTTGGATCCCACAGCGGTGGCGAGATCCTACGTGCTGCTATAATTCACTATGAGGCAATAGCCGTGAACAGGTTACAATGTGTATGATGCCTATTGAAGCGTCTGCCCTAAAGGCTCCCTGGTGGCCGGCTTATATAGGCGGCCAGACCCCAGGGTACAAGGAAAGTACTTGTCCGGCAAGTAAACAGAGTCCTAGACCTAGCCGGCTTAGTTGCCGCCTTCCGTCTTGGGCTTGGTGGCTTGATGGGCTTCGGCCTTCCGCCTTCCTTGGACCGTCCGCCTACTTCCTTGTACGTCAGCTATCTGGGCCGCCCGGCAGGCTTCGGCCTTACCACCCTTGGGCCACCCTGGACTAGCCGGATTGATCCATGTTGGTTATACCCCTAGTTGATATATCCCCAACATTAGCCCCCAGAAAGGTTGAAGTTCTCCAGGCGCCGGCTTCTTCTTGATTCTTCATCTGCCAAAGTTGGCGGCTGCAGGACTTGAACCATTCTGAAAATCAACGAGGCATGCGTGTCTTGATATTGACATGCGGCCGCCTTTATCCAACATGGGAAAAGACGGCTACTCTGCAATCTTGTCGAGCTTTCTTATTGACGGATTCCACTTAGCCGGCTCACGACAGTTTGAAAACGGCCTAGACGGGGATCTCGCCATGATCACAAATTGCGGGGAAAGAGGAGGCGTGGAGATCGTGCAATCATGCGCTGCAACGGATGCTGGACACGTGTCCGACTAAAAGCGCCGTTGCACAGGGAGCAACGCCTGGCCCTATAAATAGGTAACCGAACGGTCCATTTTCGCCACCCTGCCTTTGCTCTCCGTGCCCTCTTGCCCTTCCACTTCTCCGCTTCTTGCTTCCGAGCGAACTCCGGCGAGCACATCTCCTCCGACGACCTCCGCGCGCGGCGATGTCCACCGGCCAAAACCTTTCCACGGCGTCGAGCGGTCCGGCTACCGAAACCGCGCCCGCGACGGTGATGGGCGGCGCGGTAACTCGTCCCGCGACGGCGGCGACGGGCAATGTCGCCACCGTCGCCCCTCGGATTTCTACCGCGCGCGCGCCAGCGGCGGTTTCCTCGGCTCCTCCACCGACCACCGCGGCGACGACGGCGGGAGGCGCTCCCGTCGACGAGGAAGAGGAAGCGGCGGACCTCGGGTCCCGCTACTGGCTTCCCTCCATAGTCGACGAAGACGCCCTCCAAGACTTGGAGGCCGTCGGCTACCTCCCCACTCGGGAAGATTGCCGATGGAGGGCCGCCTTCAGAGACGTCATCCCGGCTCCGAGAGCCGGGGAGCGGGTAATCCTCACCTCCCATTTAGTTAGGGGAATGGCGCTTCCGCCTTCCGCCTTCTTTAGCGAGGTTCTAGATCACTATGGGCTCCAGCCCCACAACATAGCACCCAATAGCATCTTAGTCCTAGTCGGCTTCACAGCTCTGTTCGAAGGCTACCTAGGTATTAGGCCTAGTTTAGACTTCTTCAGATATTGCTTCCGTTGCCGGCGACAGACTGTGCCAGACGGCGGGCTGGCAACCTGCGGCAGCGTCACCTTCAACTGCCGCCAGGGCCGCCAATGGTATCCCAAGATACCATACCTTGAATCCGTCAAGGGCTGGACCTCCACATTCTTCTACTGCCAAGATATGGCAGCTCCGGGCCGCCAATTTGGCATCCCGGGATTCGTCAACGCCCCACCTATGCCCCGGCCATGGTGGGACGAGGCGGTGCCCAAGCTGACGGGGGAACTCCGCCTTTTTCAAAGGCGGATTGAATTCCTCACACGGACGATGGCTCCCCCTCTGCTGGATGGGGTCGACACCGTCATCTGCTGGTTCGGCCGGCAGATCCTCCCCTTGCGGTACAGCCCGCACAAAATGTGTCAGTATTCGCCTACTGCCACAGCCTCTCTCCGCGTAAGCGAAGAGAGGTTGCCGGTTGCCGACCTGGCGTTCCGGCTCCGCAGCCTCGTCAAGGCGGGGTTGGTGAAGCCGGTGGAGGGCGTGCCCATGCACACCCACGACAACCCTCCCCTCGAGGTAGATATCTTGTTCCTTGCCCCTTGTTGATAGCTTCGCCGGCTAAACTTGAGCTCCATTAAACTTGTCTTCTTTTTCAGCTCTCCGACTTGGGGGAGGATGACCTGGCTCCCGACTTCTACGAGTCGGAAGCCGGGAAGACGAAGAAGTGCAAAGCATCCGGCGCCGCTTCCTCTACGGTGATTGCCGAGATGAAGAAACGGATCGCATCGGCTACCGAGCCGGCTCTCGCCAACCTTGGCGAGAACGTGGGGATTAACATCCCCCGAAGGTACTCAATTCTGCCTTTAATAGACGACAAACTTCTTCAATACTGGCACCCAATTGACTGTGCTAGCTTTTTATTGACAGGGAAAGGGTCGCAACTTCCCGGTTGATGACCAGGATTCTTGGCAAGGGTAAGCGGCCTCAAGGCAGCTCGCCGGCTACCGTGCCGCCAACTCCTCAGCTCCAAGCCGGCAACTTTATGGGCGACGCTCGTCGTCAGCCCCCGGCTCCGGCATCTGGCGCTCCGCCAAGGGCCTCCTTGTCAGACCCTGCATTCAAGCTACACAAACGAAACGTATCGGTTGGGCCACACAACCAAGAACATACTGGGGTTACCAATCCCAGGAAACAATCAGGCCATGCTCGGAATGGATCATCGGCCGACAGCTCTTGGCGACCCCAACGTCACATACGTTTCCAGATTGTGCACGCAAGAACCCAAAAAGTCTTCCAACTCGTATACTTCAACCATACACACATGATATACGAGTCGGATTTTTAACAAGTTGAAACCACTGAATAAACCTAAGACACAAAGAAAGGAAATAATATCCAAAAGCTCTCACTGAGCAAAATATATCGAATGGCACCAATCAGAGGACACATGTCCCAACATTACATCATGCAGCGGAAACAAACCGGTCTGAGTACAGACAAGAAGCAAAGGGCTCAAGGCCGAAACGGAAAAGAAGGCCCATCCACGCAGTCCACCAGGAAGTAGCCCAGGGGAACTATAACTACTCGTCGTAGCTCTCGTCATCGAACTCCACGTAGTATCCACCCAACTGGTCGAGCGAAGAATCCTCAACTGCAGAAAAACCACAGCCCGCGAACGGGTCAATACACCGGAGCGTATCGAACAAGCTTAAGCTAACAGGTTACAAAACTGTAAGATTCCCAAAGTATGGGGGTAAGTGTACTTAGCGGCAGCAGCACTAGCAACCTAAAGAGACGCGCTAAAACTTCTGTCTAATCAGAGAGGGATAAGAGAGCGTTTTAGTAGCCATCTACAACTGACACCAATCATAACCCATTCTCGAATTAACCCCCTCAACCAGATATGAGGAAGCAATTTGGGAATACTCTCACGTTAACAGTTTTAGTTACCAGTTATTGCGAAGTAATTCTATATTACTAGTCAAATTATTTAACAATGATTAGGTATAAGTTATCTAGATCTCATTAGTCGGCAACGCACCAAGTTGTCCATAACCGCGGACGCGGCTCATCGATAAGATTATACCCTGCAGGGGTGCACTACTGGACCCATACTCGCATGATCAACCCAGTCAAAAACATTAGGGCCTTTCAACCCAACTTTTTTCCTTCACCACAACAAGTCCAGGAGCCACGGGAGCTATGCTGGTCCCGGCCAAAAGGGTGCGGACTCCCGCAGGACACACCCCTCCGCACCAACAGGCCGCACCCTATATGCATGTAACAAGGCACACCGCCAAAGTAAAATACTACACTAGTATCATCAATGCATATGAGACAAATGGAAAACCCGAACTAGGTGTGGCTCCCGGACAAGTCGAAGTTCCAGTCAAAGTCGAGGGGGGCTCCATAGGGCCTCCCACAAGTGGTTAGTGCGCTCATTCTAGGATTAGGGGAGCAAGATCTCAGTTCCTAGGTCGACACTTAGCAGAACAAAACACCTCGCAAGGCCTTCCGCCGGTGCCTTATCTTTTAATTATAGAACCCCAAAATAAGACATCAGTTTATTAAAATAGAATAATCTATCAAACTAAGCATATGAGATGAAGACAAAGGAACGACTCGCTCAACCAATTCTAAGCATGCACTACGACTCGCAAAGGCCAACAGATAACCATGCAAGGGGTTATGGGTTGTGGTGATAAAGCTATATAGGCTGCAGGATAAACATGTGATGGGATCGCAGTTCAAGAATCGATAACTAGGATAGCATAGATCAAAAGGCAGGAATGAAAACCAAACAATCGTGTAACCGGTTAGCAGAAGCTTGCCTGGCAGCTCGTGGCCTGGCACAAAAGCTGGAACCTCAGTATCGTAGGTACTCGCAGCAGACGCGTCGTCGTCTATCCAAAGAAAGTCAAACACAGACAATAGGAGACAATCATCAATACAGAGAAATGCGCAAACAAATGATGATGTAATATGGTATGAGATGATTAGGTCATATTAAAGCGGGGATGAAATTCCGGCAATTAATTATGGTGCACGTTATTTGTGTAACCAACAAATTAAATGTTGTGTAACAGATATAACATGGCATGGTGATTTGATCAATTTAAATGGAGTAGGCAATAATTAAATATTTGCCCAACACATTCCATATTTATTATTTAAGTGCAACATTATTTATCTACGCAACAAATTAAAAGTTATTAGCATGGCAAGTCATGATACAGATGATAAGGGCAATTTAAATGGAATTAGGGCATTATATATTTATTACCCCACATATTCCATATTTAATCATTTAATTGCATTTGATAAATTAAACTAAGCATTTAAAATAAATGATGCAAAATGACATAACAATGTTATATTAATGTTTACTACATTTTTCTGATATGAAAACATATAAAGTTTATTTTATTTGAGTTTATAGATTTAAAGTTATTGCATTTATAAATCTAGGGTTGTTTCTGTAATTGTGCAGGGACCTGTTGATGAGGAAACGGTGCTGGGGAGGTGTTCTGGGTAGAAATCAGCAACTACAGGGGGCTCTGGGTAAGATTCCTGGCGCCCAGACTTTTCTCACCGAGCCGAAACGAGCCCGAGAGGCTGCCCAGCGGGACCCAGCGCCACGCTGGCGTGTGAGGGTGTGTGGGTGCAGTGCGGGCTCCCACTGTCGCTGACAGGTGGAGCCGGGTTGTCAGTGGCAGAGAGAAAAAGGTGGGCTTTATTCACCGCGCCCAGAGGGATTCGAACCCAGGTCTGCGCAGGCACGGATCGATCGGACGCGCTAGCCAAAGGACCGAGGTAGTGTTGTTGAATTAAGTGTAGAATATCTGTTCATGTAGTGAAACAGGCACCACTTTCTGACGAAACTGAACCGAACAGAGGCGCGAGCGAGCAGCAGGGGCACGGCGGCGATAACCAGACGCCGGCGACCACGTTCGGGCGGCGCGGCGGCGTGCGTATACGGGCGTGTGTGCGTAGAGGGGTGGCGGTCTCGTTCCCATTTTCAGATGCAAAAGCGGAACTCCGGAGGGCTCGGTTTCGTGGTCGACATGCTAGGGTCCGCACCGGCCGTGAGCGGCAACCACTCCGGCGACTCCCGAACGGCGGTGCGCGGCACGGAAACGAAGGGGAAAGATGGGAGGAGGTGCGGCTCACCTAGCGGAGCTTGGTGGCGAGGCGAGGGAGCGTGGGGGCGACGGAGAGGAGCCGTTGGTGGCGGGGAAGGAGCGGCCGGCGTCGGGGACGACGGACTCGGTGCGATGCGCATGCGTCTCCCGGCTCCGGCTCCTGGGGCGTAGAGGACGGAGCACTTCAGGCGGAGTTGATGGCGTGAGGTGGAGGAAAAGGGACGACCGGAGGGACGGTGCTCGCGGCCGCGGAAACTCCGGTGGAATTTCGGTGGCGTACCGAGAGAAAACGAGAGGGGATGGCGGCGCTGCGGGGATCTAGGTTTAGGGTTTGGGTTTGACGGCGCGGGGCGTCTTAAGGAGAGGGGAAAAGAGGCAGGGGCGAGTGGGGCTGAGGTGCAGTGGCTCCTGGCCATGGCCACCTGTAAAGAGAGGTCGACCTCCTCCGTACGGAGGAGGGAGACAAGGTAGGTGGGCCGAAGTTGGGCATTTGGCCCACTTCGGCCAGGAAGTCTTATTTTTTTCTGTTTTCTTTTTCCTTTTTGTTTATTCTTTTTCTGTTTTGTAAATTTGAAACAAAATAGGAAAAGGAAAAGATATAAAACCTTTTTGACAATTTTTATAGTTTCAAAACAAACAGATTAAACTATTGAAAAGATTATTTGTACAAATTTGAAACTTCAATTTTGAAATGACTTGAAAAAGCATTTGAATTTAAATAAGGATTTAAATGTGGAAAAAGAATTTGGAAACAACATAATTAATTAAAATGCAACCACAAATGCAATGATGACATGAAGTTCCATTATATTGCACAAGTAGGCACACAATTTTGGAAAGTTACAAACGGGCTGTTACACTCCTCCACCGACCGCGCGCCCAAGACTCCCCTACTTTTGGCTGAGGCTACGGCCGATGAAGCCGCTCAATCGCGCGCCGCCAAGGAAGGGTTGCTGGAGACGACTGTCAGACCCTGAATTCAAGCTACACAAACGAAACGTATCGGTTGGGCCACACAACCAAGAACATACTGGGGTTACCAATCCCAGGAAACAATCAGGCCATGCTCGGAATGGATCATCGGCCGACAGCTCTTGGCGACACCAACGTCACATACGTTTCCAGATTGTGCACGCAAGAACCCAAAAAGTCTTCCAACTCGTATACTTCAACCATACACACATGGTATACGAGTCGGATTTTTAACAAGTTGAAACCACAGAATAAACCTAAGACACAACGAAAGGAAAATAATATCCAAAGTACCATTTTAGGAAAGTACAATTTTGGGATGTTACAACACTCCCCCCCTCAAAGGAATCACGCCCCGAGATTCTTCATGGAGCAACGAAGAGGTCGGGATACTCGGCACGTAGGTGGTCTTCACGTTCCCATGTAGCTTCCTTGTCAGAATGATGAGACCATTGAACCTTGTAGAACTTGACAGTGTTGTTACGGGTGCGACGTTCAGCTTCGTCAAGAATGCGAATCGGTTGTTCCACATAAGAGAGGTCTTCTCGAAGTTCAATAGATCCATGATCAACTGCACGTCCTGGATCTTGGAAGCACTTCTTGAGTTGTGACACGTGGAAGACATCGTGCACTTTGGAGAGGTTTGGAGGAAGTTCCAGACGGTAAGCCAATTCACCACGCCTTGAAAGAACGTTGAAAGGCCCAACATAACGCGGAGCGAGTTTGCCTTTGATGCCAAAGCGTTGCGTGCCTCTCAGAGGAGTGACACGAAGGTAAGCTTGATCACCAGGTGCATAGACCATGTCCCTGTGCTTGCTATCATAATAGCTTTTCTGCCGAGACTGGGCAATCTTCAGATTGTCACGAATGATGCGAACCTTTTCTTCAGCCTCTTGGATAATGTCAGGGCCAAAGAATGGACGTTCACCAGCTTGAGACCAATTCAGAGGAGTTCTGCATTTGCGGCCATAGAGAGCTTCGAAGGGAGCCATGCCTAGACTTGCTTGGAAACTGTTGTTGTAGGAGAACTCAACATACGGAAGGCAATCCTCCCATTTCATGCCAAAGGAGATAACACAAGCTCTGAGCATATCCTCCAGAATTTGATTCACTCTTTCCACCTGTCCACTTGTCTGCGGATGGTAAGTTGTGCTGAACAGAAGTTTGGTACCCAAGGCTTTCTGAAAGCTATCCCAAAATCGAGAAGTGAAGATACTTCCACGATCTGAGCTTATCGCCAAAGGAACACCATGTAAAGGAACCAATCTTGTCATATAGAGTTCTGCCAACTGACTAGCTGATACTGTCTCTTTGACTGGAAAGAAGTGAGCCACTTTGGAGAGACGATCAATGACAACAAAGATTGCATCGTTGCCTTTCTTGGACTTTGGAAACCCAGTAACGAAATCCATCTCGATCTTGTCCCATTTCCACTCAGGAATTTGCAGTGGTTGAAGAAGTCCAGGTGGTCTCTGATGAACTGCCTTGACACGACAACAAACATCACACTGAGACACATAGCGAGCAATTTCACGCTTCATCCTGGTCCACCAATAGATTGACTTGAGATCCTGGTACATCTTTGTGCTACCAGGGTGGATAGAAAGCGGAGTATCATGAGCCTCCTTGAGAATGATCTCTCTTAAGCTGTCAAGCTTGGGCACTACAATGCGTTCTTCAAACAGCAAGGTACCCTTGTCATCGAGAGAGAAACTCTTGTACTTATCCTTGCCAATGTTGTCTTTGATATTCTTGACACCAGAATCACGCAACTGTGCGGCATGGATCTTATCCTCAAGTGTAGGAGTGGCAATCAAGTTTGCAAGATAACCAGAAGGAACGACTTGAAGATTGAGTTTCTTGAATTCTTCATGAAGAGGAGGTTGGATGTCCTCAACCATGAGTTTGTTGCAATAGGACTTCTTCTGCTCGCGGACGAGCCTATGACGGAGCAAGGACTTCTTCTGTAGGCCCGTGTAGAAGGCATGGATAGCCTGTGCGTCCGAAAAACCATGACAGTTGGCTTTTTCGGATATCCAACGGCTGACAAAATCTATCATGGTTTCGTCCGGCTTTTGGATACAGCGTTGCAAATCCGTGTAGGTATTTGGGCGCTTGTATGTTCCTTGGAAGTGCTGGGAGAAACCTTTTCCATGTCGTACCAGCTATGGATGGACTTTTCAGGAAGGTTGTCGATCCAAGCTCTTGCCGTGCCTTCCAACATGAGAGGTAGGTAGCGGACGGCAATATAGCTGCTCCCGCCGGCAATTTCTATGTCCATGGCGTAATCGGATAGCCATGAGTCCGGCTTAACGAGGCCGTTGTACCTAGAACAGTTTTTTGACACTGATGTCATGTCCTTAGGGAACGGCTCTCTGCGGATGGCGTCACCGAAGCACTTTGGTCCAGAGTATAGCGGCTCCTTTCCTCTTGCTATGTCTTGTAGGCGGTGTCGTGCGTCTTTTGGATTGAGCTGCCGTGCGCCTCTGTTTGCGTCCGGCTCGTCCTGCGCTGTCCGGATTATGCTGGGCCTGGGTCCTTCTGCCTCCTCTCTCTTCTTGCTGCCGGTGCTACGCTGCGGAGACCGGCTTCGACCTCTCCTGGGAGGGTCGTTGCCGACATCTTTCCTAGGCGGCGGCCTGTTGTTCCGGCTACCGTCGTTGTCGCGTCTTGGCTGGGATGGAGGTGGCAGGTCTCCTCTGCTTCCTGTCCTTGAATTCTCGTCCCGCCTTGGCTTTGGCGGTGGCGTCTTCTTTGGAGGTGGCGTTGTCTTCCTTTTGTCGCCATGGCTACTGGAGCCAGACGGGCCTTCGGGGTCGGCGCCAGGTGCAGCTTTGCACTTTCCTGACTTAGACTCTAGGTCTCCCCCGCGAGCATCCGCCATGTGGCCGTACGAATCAGCGCGAGCTTGTTGTTCTAGGGCCTTGCTCACGAAAGTTCTTGCATTGGCCAGCTTTTCTTCCGCCGTGTAAGTGTTGTCGTCCAGGGTATCTAGCGCGGCGGCCGCGTTGAGGACGGGGGTGCAGAAGACAACATCTCCCCTTCTGTCCACGCGCTGTGGTGCCGTACGCCAGTCGAACCCGAGATCTTGAGCCGCTGTCGTTGCTTGCGTTGGCGGCTCCTTGCCACGGCGGTTTTTTGATGACCTTTTCTCCTCGAAGAGCTGCCGGCTTGTTTTGGCCGACATCTTCTCCTGTTCTTTCTCGATCTTCTTCGCAAGGCTCTCAACGTGCTCCTCTCTTTTTCGCAGGAAGTCAGAGTGCTTAAGCATGTTAAGCCTAAGCTCTTCCACTTCGTCAAGTGGGGTGTCTTTATTCACCGGAGTATTCATGATCTCGTCTACTTCTTTGATGACGGAGAGCAAATCCATGGGTTTGCTGCTGCCGCCTTTCTCGAGGCCAGTTTTCTTCTTTGCGCGCACCTTGTCGGAACTTTCAATGAGTTGACCGGCAGTGGTGTCGCCGGCATCTTCCGCCGGCTTGTTTTGCGCCTCCGAAGTAACTGGGGTTGTCTCGTGACCGACAACAACCATCATAGCCAGCTTGTCAGGCATGTCAGTATCCGCTGTGCCCTCTGAAGGAGCCGGATTGCCACTGGAAAAGCGGGTTTTGATCTTCTCTTCGAAGAGACTAGCATCATCATCAGAGTCAGAGTCTACGTTGACTTGAACGGTAGATCTGGATCCGGCATCTGACATCGCATCCTCCTGTAGAGCAGGGAGGATTGACTCAGGATCGTTGTTTTCCGGTTGGGAGTCAGATCCCAGTCCGACAACTCCGACGAAGTGGAAATCAGATTCTGCCGACTCCTGGGAGAAGGCGGATTCAGATCCATCTTGTCGGTCGACTGCTTGGTCGAAGGGTTGGTGGGTGGGGTTGTAGAAACGCGGTAGGCCGTACGCCTCTGGCGTATACCCGATGAAGACGTCGATCCCTCCGATCGGTACGATTACGCATCCGATAAGGTAGTCGTCCGCCGGGAGCCAGGACTCATCCGAGTTGACGTAGCTGTGGCCGCCATATCTTGTGACGCGACCGACGGCGATCTGCTTGCCCACGCCGCCAAGTGTTCCCGCCTGGAACGTGACGCCAGGAACCTTATGCCCCACGGTGGGCGCCAACTGTCGTGGTATCGGCATAATTGATAGGAGATGGGGGTCCTCTAGCCTGCGTATGGATTGTGGGGAAGAAGGTTGGTGTCGTCGAGGACGGGATTGAACACGGCGAGTTTACCCAGCTTCGGATCCCATAGCGGTGGCGAGATCCTACGTGATGCTATAATTCACTATGAGGCAATAGCCGTGAACATGTTACAATGTGTATGATGCCTATTGAAGCGTCTGCCCTAAAGGCTCCCTTGTGGCCGGCTTATATAGGCGGCCAGACCCCAGGGTACAAGGAAAGTACTTGTCCGGCAAGTAAACAGAGTCCTAGACCTAGCCGGCTTAGTTGCCGCCTTCCGTCTTGGGCTTGGTGGCTTGATGGGCTTCGGTCTTCCGCCTTCCTTGGACCGTCCGCCTACTTCCTTGTACGTCAGCTATCTGGGCCGCCCGGCAGGCTTCGGCCTTACCACCCTTGGGCCACCCTGGCCTAGCCGGATTGATCCATGTTGGTTATACCCCTAGTTGATATATCCCCAACACTTCTCGAGCATCCTGCGGTTTGTGACGCCCTCGCGGAAGGCAGCGATGACCTGGGTGTCAGGGATGTTTGGAATCTTGTTCCGCACCTGGCTGAAGTGGTGGATGTACTTGCGGAGGGTCTCATCCTTCTTCTGCACGACAGCGCGCAGGTCGTTGTGGGTGAGCGCGCGCTCGTACGTGCCCTTGAAGTTGGCGACGAACTGCTTGCAGAGCTCTTCCCACGTGCCCACAGAGTCCTCAGGGAGGTTCAAGAGCCACGACAGCGGGGAGTCGCGGAGCGCGTGGGAGAACCAGTTGGCCATGACCTTGTCGTATCCTCCCACAGCTTGGATGGAGGTGGTGTAGAGCTGCAGAAACTCAACGGGGTTGCTGGAGCCGTCGTAGCCCTTGGGGAGGGTTGGCCTGAACTTCTAGGGCCAGACCACGCGACGCAGGGAGCGGGTGAACGCCATGCAGCCTGAGACGTACGTGGCGACCCCGTTCTACAGAGCCGCGCGGTTCTGCTGGCCCACCTTGCCAATCTCCTCCACAACGCGGTTCTGGCGGTCCCGCTGGCGCTCCATCCCCACACGCGCGTCTGGCGCGGTGCGCTGCATGATTTGGCAGTCGCGCGGCGAGGAGGCGTGCGAGGCGGCTCTCTGTGTCGCGGCCGGAGCAGGTCCTGGAGGTGGCGGAGGCGCGTCAGGCGCAACCGTTCCCGTGAGGGAGTGGTGCACAATCGACCGCGATGGAGCAGGGCGAGTGGTGGCGATGCCGACGAGGTGGTTGAGGCGCTCCAGCCACAGCTCGTGAGCCTCTGCGGTAGGCCGGTAGCGGAGAAGTTCTTGCGCCATGAGCAGAGCTGTGTGCGGGGCTGGATCCGCGCGTCCCTGGGAGGAGGCGCTCTGGTGTTGCGTCCTGCGCGAGGACTCCGCGTCGGCCTGCTGCTCAGGGTGCTCCTCCCCGTGTTGCTTAGGCTCGCTTTCGGGGGTGCTCCATGTGCGGCTCGATGTTTGCACGCTCTTCACAGCATGGGGGGGGGACCCCGTCATCCACGAGTGGCGGTGGCGCCAGGCGCTGCAGTGGTTCCTTCAGGCGCGCGCCTGCTGGCGCGGGCGGCGCGTGCGGCTCGAGTGTCCGTCATGGCGCGGCGGCGGCTCGAAGGTCGTTGACGTGCCTCAAGCCCCTACCTGGCGCGCCAAATGTCGGAGAGTGACTCCCACAGAACAGGGATAGTCACACCCTGAAGAGTAGTTCGAAGGGGGATTGAACACGGAGGTCAAACAACCCTCGAGAGGCACGACGACGGTGCTCGCCGGGCCTGGAGAAGGACAATCACGACAGAGATGAACACCGGCCCGTACCCAGGTTCACGGCCCTCAGGAGGAGGTAACACCGCTACTCCTGCTTGTATGTATTGCACTGCGGAGATTACAGTACAATGAGCTTGCCGAGGGCTCTGTTGAGGCAGTTCGGTGCTTGGAGAGGGAAGCTATGGTCTTCTTCCTCCTCCAGCTGTTGGCTATCCTACTCGCTTGGCTAGGGTTTCAAGGGTTCAGAAAGCAATTAGCTGATCCTTTCTATGGTGGAGCTTCTGCTCCTTTTATAGGTGCCTCGGGCCTCTTCCTTGCGCTATACGTAGAGGGTGGGTTCCCACAGGGAAGTGGCGCGAGGGAGAAGGAGTCCACCGTCGCCGAAACGTCCATGAGCGCGGTCCATCCGTGCTAAAGTTGGGCGCGGTGGCCGACAAGCTGCATACTGCGCAGACCGCCTCGCAGACGTTGCAGGGGTCGTGGTGGAGCCCACAATGACGATCTTCTTGGAGTGTTGCGCCGTCCAACCGCTTTATCACCAAAGAGGAAAGTCCTGGCTTTCCTAGCGCGGATGGCGCAACTTTGTTGACTCCTTTATCACCAGAATGACAACTGGGGTGCTCGCGCCACTCCGCGGCTGCTGTAGAGGCCATGTGCGCCCTGCAGCGCTTGCTTAGCCGCGAAGTGTCTCCACAGGGTCGTGGTGGCCTGTGGAGAGGTTTCTGTTAACTTCTCTCCAGGCGAAATGAGCCTTGGGGAGTCTCTTTAAGCGCGGGGTCCTCTTCAGCCCTGTCTTCCTCTTCAGGCACTTAAGAGGAGTTGCCTCTTGAGGGTCTCTCCAAGCGGTGGCTTGGTCCTTACTCGTTTTGTCGAATCTGTCGCGTGCGAGACCTGTGGAGAGTGGGCTCTCCACACACTAGTCCTCCTGGGCCGACCCAAGTTGATAATAAAAATATGGTTTGCAGCTCATCAAGACGAGTAGTCAGGTGCGCGCGTATGAGTTTATACATTCTCCAATGCGTACCTTTTTTTAAAGCGGGCTAAAACTTTTGTCTTTTATATTGATAGGGGAGAAACAATAGACTGGTCAGAGGGCCACTGGTTAGCTAGCTAGTGCTGGCTACCCAGCGTCCCGGGTTTGAATCTCAGCCTGGGCACCGTTTGCAACTCCTTTCTTCTATAAAAGTAAGCTATGAGTGCTAGTGTCCATGGGTCTCGTTTTTTTAGAACAGGATAGTGACCCAGTGGTTGAGCACTTTTGACATCCTAAGATCGATTCCTATCGAGAAGGAATTATTTTGAATTTTCCAATAAAGGAGTCTTCTCCTATAAAAGAAAACCATAGGTGCTAGTGGCCATGGGTCTCATATTTTTTTATATAGAGGAGAAACAACAAACAATCTCAAGCGCGTACATGATCTGAGTTATATTTCCGTATTATATTATGTTTTCATGGTTAATTGGCAAATTACTTGTTAGTGATGCTCCTAGAATGTGGTACCGAAATCAGATAGTAATCGAATTGCATCAGCCGTATAAAATACGATACGGATTCGGGTAAAAGTCTGGATCCGCCTGGTAGTGAGGGTTACGTAAACTAGAGATTCCGCTCTGGGAGGTGGGGACGAGAGAAAGAGGGAGATACAGACAGAGAGAACGCGGCGGCGGCGGCGGCGGGAGCAGAGCGATGGTGTTCGGTCGGAACAAGCCGACTCCGTCCACAGCGTCTCCGTCCTCGGCGGCGGCGGCCGCCTGCGCGGAGGTCCGAGCGGCGTACCACGAGTGCTTCAACCGGTGGTACGCGGAGAAGTTCGCCAAGGGGCAGTGGCACAAGGACGACTGCGTCGGCCAGTGGAACAAGTACCGTGCCTGCCTGGAGGTAAAACCCAGAACGCCCTCTGAATCTTCCCCCATCTTCGCCTCAATCGCGGCTCTGGGTTCAATCCGATCTCTGGTTTGCTATGCGCCGTAGAGTAAGATCCCATCATTGACCGTCCCGTTTCTTGGATTCCCAAGAGGTTCTAATGGGGATGTTAGGATGGTCTATGGAGGTTTAAGTTTCATGGAAAGATCTGGAATCGCTTGTCTAGAAAGGATCTTTGAGCTTGAGGGATGGTGTCGATTACGTAGCTTCTTGAGCCGGAGTAGGTCAAGGTGGGGTTTCTGGGAATTAAGGTTTTCAACCTTACATCATTAGTTGAAACAGTTAAGGTTGCAAGACTTCGCTAGTTTCATGGCATTTGTATGAGAAAGCAGCTAACTGATCTCAGTCTGTTCTAAAACATTTAGAGTTATAGCTGTTCTCACTTTGCCTACTGTGGTCTGTCTGCAGCTGTTTCGTAAGCTAGTATTGGTCATAGTTTGTGCGATGCTGACTGAGAATTTGAGGCATGGTCGCTTGCTTGCAAGCCTGGTCGCTTCGTGACTGCCAACCCATCCAAAGCTCAGCCAAATCTGAGGAAAACTTGTATTGCCAATTTCTGTTTCTCAAAGAACTCTTATTTCATGACTTAATTATCCGAGGTAAATGGCAACACTGTGTATGCCCTCAGATGGATGGTTATATCAGGTTTACTGCTTTTTGTTTTGTTTGAAGTGGTGATTTGCTGTTACTGTGAGGGACAAAACCTTTGTAGCACTTGAGTTCAGTTAAATTGTTTATTTGTAGACAGTATTTCTCACAATCGAATTCAGCAACTGTGTTATTTACCTATTTAATTGTCCATATATATCACCAGAATAACTGTGTTAAGGACTGAGTTCAACAAAGCTGTCTTATACACAGCACTGTTTGGTTATATTCAGCACATTGAGTTTAACATGCATCAATGCCGTACTTTCTTCAGTTCCACTTAAGCAATTCATCATATTTTCATTTAGTTTGTGGTTATATGTATTTAGGTTTTAATTGTACGTATTTAGCTGATCTTTCCATGTTTAATTGTTCCAGGAACATCTCGAAGATAAGAATCTCAGACAAATCCTATTAGAGTCGGAAGCGTCCCCTAGTTATGCGCAGCTTGATCCTGATTCGTCATCAGGACAAGGTGCGACCTCTTCAAAATGACAGCCTAGGACTAACAACATGGTCGAGTTCTTTACTTTACCAAAACTCAGAGACACTCGGTAGACTCAACCAGAATGTAGTTCTGGTTGGACACATGTTATGTCCCTGGATCACGTTGGGTTCAGCACAAGAGATTAATTTGTTGAATTTCCCAGGATCGAACTGTACTCAAACGCACATAACAGAATGTGCTTTTATATACTCAGATCGATCAATAGTTTGTTAATATTTGGCTGTTGTGATCTTGAAGTAGGTTCTAGAATATTGTTTCATGCTATGGTGCCCTTGGGCCCGAAACTTCACTTTCCTTATAGGGTGTGTTTGGCAACCTTGTCATCGAGACATGGGTTTGCCAAGTGAGACAGGCTAACCTTATATACAGGTTGGTTGAGATTTTGTTGTGTGTTTGGTGTCATGTACATGTCACCCAGGCTAACAAACATTTGAAATAGGTATGGGCTGGGAATATACGTGCTCACCTACCAATCAGACCCAAGTATTGTTTTTTTATTAGAAAAGAAGGGTGTGATTCTTCGGCCTCTCCATCGAGTGATGCACACAGTCATACGCACTTATTAATTCTAACCAGATTTACAAATTATAATGTTGAAAACAAACTGAGATCAACCTCTCGACAATAAGGGTCGCTACCACTATGATGGGGGTGACTAACACCAACGCACATCATCTAAAACTGGAGTACCAGTTCAGCACTCAACGCACACCGACATGTACGTTTCGGTCGCTGCCACCGTCTTCCACGAACCCATCTTCAGAAAGGATCAACATCATGACCTTGCAAAACCGGTCTGGCGTCGGCATCGCCACGATGTCAGACAGCGCCTCCAAGTGTGAGTCTATCGACCCGAAATCGAGACCCCGCAGCGCCACGCCGCCGAGACACGCCGACTTCGACGTGGTAGATGGCAATCGCTCCGCCAGCTGACCCCTTCCAGGTAGTTTGTGTTCCAAAAACGATGCCCTCAAGAGGGTGAACGATTCCATAGGTGACGCCATCGTCCGATCTGAATAACCAGATCTAGGGTTTCCCCCGGAAAAAATGGTTGAGGGCGGAGCAACGATGCCTTCAACAAGGTGATGACGCCTGGGGACGCCACCATCGTCGGCTCCAAAAATGGAGCCCGGTTCTCACCGGCCAACCCGCCCCACACACTGTCGATCTACCCGAAGAAGAGCCCATGACGTTCGCGCCCTGGTCGATCTCCTCCGACGAAAGGGAAGACCACCACCGGCAAGGTTTCCTCGTGATGCAGGACGACCCCGGAGAGCTCGGCTACCGATCGAGTTCGTCGAGAAGCAAGAGGGCCCGACCAAAGATCAGCCCGATCTGCTCCATGACGTCCCGGCCAGAATCGAGGCCAGCAGTTCGCTCCGCCGCCTGCACCACTGCCGTCTCAAGAAGGCCGGAGCGGGCGCCGCCGCTGCGCCTCCATGGAGGCCGAGGAGCTCCGCCGCCGCCACCATGGCACACGGGCAACGACCGGTCACCGGCGGCGGCGGCGGCGGGAGGGGACGCGCAAGGGAGGAGCCGAGGGGCGCTGGCAGGGGCACCCCGGTGCGGCGCGGGGCATGGTGCTTCAAAGTCGAATGGTGCAAAGGTACAAAAAATTGTTACATTGAAACTGGAGCTGAGCACAAGCTTTTGGGTACACCAGATATCTTCCGTAGGCCAGGGCAACAACGGCATATGACTAGCGCTAATCCATATATCGGAAGATATTCGAAGCCACCCAAGCTGTCAGTATATCCAAGAGGGGAGGTCAAGTTCGTACCTATTTCCATGTTGAATGCCATATTACATAGCAAAAAAGGAGAAAACAAGCATTGCACTTTAGTGTGTTTGAAATGCTCTTGCGTATTAGTACAAATGATGCCTTTCCCATATGACGTATAGGATTGCGCATGTGATGTCACCCAATGCTTACACCCAAAGGCAAAGACCACATTTGATTTGGCCTCTTTTTAAGATGCGTTTGATTTTACCATGAAAGAATAATAAACGAGCAATGAAACGATTGGAGGACAAACCACTTGACACACTGTGCACTACCAATTTCTATTTAGTATATCTATCAGGATATTTAGGGCATATATGTTCTAGAGGTACAAAAATATACTGAAGTAGGCACAAAAACACATAGAGACACACTAAATACATCAAGTGAACGTAGAATAGAACTGGAAAA
This sequence comes from Poa annua, assembly GCA_026929855.1. NCBI lineage: Eukaryota > Viridiplantae > Streptophyta > Magnoliopsida > Poales > Poaceae > Poa > Poa annua. The sequence goes on along the minus strand of CM049432.1, from coordinate 71,069,151 downwards.
GGAGATCAGATTCAATTCAAAGTAAATGTCTCAATCTACAGTTCGTAAACATAAACAAAACAAAAACAAATCAACTACCACTCCAAAATGTAATATCAGTTTTGTAAAATAGTGTTTCAAATCAAATACATTAGAATTATACAACCAAACTATTAAAAAACAGTTGCAGGAATTTTTTATTATCTTTTGATATGTATAATGCAAAAGATATTATAATTAATATTGTATGAAATAAAAATATAAATAAGTGAAAATATTAGTATAAATGAATGAGAGGAAATCTAATTAGGGTGTGCCGTATGCTTGTTCTAGACTACGACGCTCTAGAAGGCGCTTATGATTTCCTTGAGCCTCCTCTAATCAATATATTCGGAATTATTTTCTATGTCACCAAGTGAAATGTGGGAAGTGATGAGTAGGACCAATGATTGTGATGAGTGGGAACGTTGAGTGAAATATATGTAAGGTCCTTTAACTCATGGGCGATGTCTGAAACAGTTTCCAAACTTAGTACTTCACCAACAGAGTTCGCCCCCTTCCTAAATATGTAATATCGTATGGTATCTCACATATTTAATAACATGGCATTCGGTGAGCTCGTTTGATGCGTTCATTTTATATATTGTTTTTAATGGACATTTCATTGTGTAGATGTAGGGATTTCTGCATTTTAACTATGGCAATGCACACTTTTAAGTATCTCGGTTTTGCCTGTTGACGCATAGATTTTGATTAATTTCTCGTGCAAATATGCTCCAACTTTGCGTAAGGATTGATAATTTACTATATTGCATCCTTACAATTTCATAGACGGGGAGCCTCGAAGGTAAAACTTTTGGCTTGTCTCGGGTTCCAGAAGTAGCCTCTTGCAGAAATATATGGAAATGCTAAGTACAAAGAGCCAAAGTGGTTGAACTCAAAGATGGATTGTTTTCGGGAAAGTCATTTTGCATCCTCGAGCACCTTTTTTGTACCCTAAAAAAATCATATATATAAGTTTCAGAAAATCTGAAAAATCATACATGAGCCCGGGAGCCGAAATCTCTACTCATTGTTGTCTTACTTTCATCTACACTAATAATATGCTAAAGAAATTGGCCTGAATTCCTGTCTATACACAATTACACAGTAATCGTGTTAAAGGTGATAGGTGATAGTTTTGACTCTAGAAATATCTACAAAAAGGAAACCACAAGTATTTGGAGGTATTGGATGTAACAAAATTTTAGATGTGGTTGTGGTGCACCATAACATGTTTTGTTTTGGCGAGGCTTCAGCCAATGGGCACCAACTGGCACACAAGAATAAAACTATGGTCAACGAGTATGAACTATCCATGCCATTGTTCATTCCTTGCAATAAGAAGTATCCAAACTATATAAGAAACTGAACCATCATACCGGATAAGTACTCAAATTAAATTTGATATACACTTGCTCTAAACCGACTTGTTACAGTTATTGTACATTTATCTAAAATGCTTTCGCTGAATCTATTGTATTCACGACTATCATCACCGCCATCTCCTTGTTCAAATAATCTTATTTGGTGGACAAATACATCAACAAGACAATCCATCGAAGTTCTAGAATCTTCTCATCAAATCAAAACTTTCCTGTAAAAGGAGTCCATAATCATCCCACCAGGGGTACTATTGTCAGATAAAAAAACAAAGTTGACAACATTCTATATAATTGAGATAAATTAAGTTGTCAGCTTGTATTTACTGGACACAGTAATCTTAAATTCTGATAACTTACTAGTTACATTTCAAATCAATGTCCGCATATTTCTTGCCTCTTGGTAGCAACTGTGCTGATCTTGATACTGCAACAACTTGGCAAACTGAAATTTTTTGCAATCATGTTACATTAGCATTTGAAATAGATGTCAGCAATAGTATACATATCGTTGGACAGAGATTATACCTGAGATGCTTTGAGGTCAAGCTCATCCCATTCAAAAGATGGATTTGTCCCTTCAACAATCCCTGCACCGGCATAAACTAGAGTGCTATGGCCCTGACACAAGATAGCTACGTGACTATATGCTTCTAAGTTAGCATAAGTTAATTATAATGACAAGGTTTATATACACTGTAGATCCAAATTCATAAAATAACTTCTTTCTCACTTTTCCAAGTAGTGCTGATCTAATCCCAACTGCAAACTCACTTTCAGCTCCTCCAAACCAACCAACAGGTCCAGCATACATTCCACGGTCAAAAATTTCTGTGACAACATCAGCAGATAGGAGAGATCATAATCAGTCCATTTGACTGCATAATTTATGAAATACACATAGCATACGTTAGTTTGAGGACAATAATGTAGCCTGACTAAAGGCACACACCATAATCCCGTATGAATTGACGTGCCTCTTCAGTGGGCAAACCACAAACAGCTGGGCTTGGATGAAGAGCATTTAGGATGTCAAACTGCAATGCCAACACAAGAATCAAGACTATTTTATGAACAGTAGCCAATGTTTCTTAACAATTCACGACAACAGAAAATCCAAACAATGTGAACATATCTAAGTGGTTGTAGATTACCTCATCGTCCTCGCTCCGTAATCTTGCAGCTAACTGAGCTGACAAATGTTGTACTCGTGGAAGTTTCCGAAGAGCCTTGCTGGGATTGACAACAACCTCATTACAGATCATCTGCAGATCAGGTCAGAACCACTGGTTCAACAAAACTGCAGTAATCACATTTTTTTTCTTTTCTTTTCTTTTCTTTTCTTTTCTGAAAAGCATTACTGCTGAGTAACAAGAGCAAAGCAAACTATCACATGGTCATATCTGAAATCGGACTGTAAAACTTAACTTGCCTCAAGCTTCTTCTTTATGCTGTCCCGTACTATAGTAAATTCAGTATCCTCCTTGGTGCTGCAAGAATTATTGACATTACTAACCAGTCGGTTTTGATACAATTTGCTGATATCACAGTACAATTACAGATATATGACGATCCTATGATTATGAAGACAAATAAATGAAACAAACCTTAGAAGCAAATCCTGCCCGATTTGAAAATCATCAGCCCTTGTTTTCCCTCTTGCTCGCGTACCAGCTAAAGCCTCGCTAGAAATGTTCAGGTATTTCCGGTGAAATAGTTGCTCTGGCTATTCAGAATGTTTCGATAAAATCAGCAATAGTTAGCACCGAGGTATTTAGGGTTTAGGGTTTAGAGAAAGTATGAATGCAAATCATGCAAGGAATACGTAAGAAAATGTCCAACAACGATTCTGAACGTACTTGATACAAAGGGAGGTAAGGTGTATAAGGAAAACTAAGGTGCATCGCAGAAGACATACACTATTTCCAACAAATGAAGGAGCATCAGGTGGTTGTATGCAAAACTGGTAGGCATTTTGGCCCTCAACCTGTATAGTCAAGAGTCACAAAATGATCTTCTCATAAACTAGACGATTTGACTACATACATTATGAGGAGGGAAGAGCAGTACAACATACCTTCAGGCAAGCTAACAGCTCCAAAGGGTCAATGCAAGTATCAGTAATGTACCTGCTGCACCTTGCCAGTACAACCTGCCGAACACATTCATCGGCAGTTCAAAATCTTCAGCGAACAAAGATGGGAAACAAGTATGTTCACAACTAATAGAAAATTCATGCATTGGTCGAAACATAAGATTCGAAACAAATTAACTGAATTCAACTTATGTATAACCGCAAAAAGACAAGACTGTCTAGTTTTTCTTTTAGCAAACGGTGACGTTAATGAACCGTTTACCTTCACTAATTCCGTTTGCCTCCCTTTGATCATCTGGAGAGCCTTAGTAACAGCAAGATCCCAAGAGGCCTTGGTGGGTACATGATTAAGATTGATGATGGATGTTTGTAGGGTGGATCTGTTCACCTTGACTGAAGAGGGTGATATCTGCATAAAAGTACAAATCAGTTGTTACTATCTTCTTCTTTCTATTTTTTAAAAGATGAATTGCCACTCTCTGCACATGGAAATACATTAAAAGCAATGCATGCCTTGTGCAATGTTGATTGGAGCTCTTCCACAGCGCTCTGCCATGTCCAGGAAAGCGAGTCGTCCCACGCAATCGTAGTCGCAAGAACCGAGCTCTCCTCAAGCTCATTGAACTCAACCTGCAATACAGTTTACACACACTTCAAAGAGGCTACCAATTGAAATGGAACTACTAGCATAGGTGCTGAACCTACCTGTGGAACAAGGAAGTAGAATGCACCGTAGTCCTCCCACTCGACAGAGGCTTCGCTCGTTGCATCGAAACGGATGGCGCCGTATGCGCGGATCAGCGGGCAGTCCCTTGAAAGAAACCTTCAGTGAGGAACAGCATCGTGAGCAACCTGGCGAAGCTGACATAGTTCATCGAGCCAGGCAGTGAGATGTTGCTAGCCATGGTGGGTGTACGCTACCAGCTACCTCTTGATGGCGCGCCAGTCGCGGAGGGAGAAGCGATCCGTGCCGCGGAAGAAGACCGCCGACCCCACGCCGGCGACGCTCACCGGCTGCTGCTCCTTCTGGCAGCCGTTGCCGTTGCTGTTCCCGTCGGCGGCGAGGACCGGCGTGTCCGGCAGCGGCGCCCGGGCGGAGAAGAAGCAGCGTGGCAGCGAGCTCTGCCTCTGCGCGTGAAGCCACTCGATGGCGTCCCCGCGCTGCCGAATCGGCACCTGCATGCGCGCGCGCGCGCATTTTATCCAGCTACCAGTTAGACGCATGGCACGCACGCACGCGAGCGCCACATGGACACCCGACCTACCTCGATGCGGATGATGCCGGAGGAGGACGCCGGCGGGTCGGCGCCTAACGCGGCGACGGCGGCCCTGAGCTGGGCCACCGCCTCCTGCGGTGCCGACGTGGCCGGCAGTGCTCGCGTCTCCCGCAGGCTCACCGCGCCACGGTCGCCAGCCACGCAGCCGTTCATGGACAGGGAGCACGACGGCCGGAGCCACCGCCCGACCTATATGTGCACACCACACCAGGCAAGAAAGACGCTGGCATGTCAGTACGTGAACACTAGCGAGATCAAGAAAGAACAAAAGCAGAGTGGTGGTGATTCGTACGAGCCTCGTCGTCGACGCCGTGCGGGAGGGGATGAGTCGGCCGGAGTAGTAGAGCGACGACGACGGCGCCATTGTTGACGCTGTGTCCAGGACTCCAGGCAATGGAAGGAGAGGAGGGGAGCACACACGTACAGTGAGACAGTCGTGCCCCACGCACGTTAACGTTTCGTCGCGACGGAAATGGTAGGAGATAAGACACGATCCTCGCAGTCGCAGGGGATAAGTGGCAAACTCGTAAATTCCACGTTACAACATGCCGAGCTGGGCTACAACAGGACTCCTTTCACCTACGTGGACAGTCAATCAGCCGTTCGTTGCTGCTCCAGATCAGCAGAGGATCTCTCCCTAGCTGGAATTACACAACGCTTCAGCTGATAAACATGAGGAGAACAACATGCGGATATCGACAGTATCACTGCAGCCTGTTGAAATTTGAATGAAAATGGTACAAAGACTAGAAGTGAATCAAGTTCAGGATTTCAGAGCTTGCATTATTGTAACAATGGACACGCTACTACACCCGGCAAAGACAAAAATTCCTCAAGAATGAAACACGGCAGTTCTTTAATTGAACAGACTGCAACAGCAGCGACTGGGAAAACGGAAGGCGTGAAGAAGTCCTTGTCAACTCGCCCCAATTTCATCCGAAACCGAGGTACATCCTGAGAGCTTACGAAGATCAAGAAATCAAGGCTTGAGGGCCAAGGCGATGCCGACCTTCGAGCTCTTCTCAATGGCCTTGGTGTCGACTTCCGCGGAAATGGTGATCAGCGACTTTGGCCGGAACTCGTTCTGGATCAGTGTGCTGACCTTTCCAGAGTTGTTGACGCGGATCTTCACGAGGGTAAGCGGGTCCAGAGCATGCTGAGTGCCGATTACGAGGGTGTTCTCGTTGCTCGAGAAGCTGTGGGTCAGCTCCGCCCCAACAGCTGCTTTTCCCAGAAAGTGGTAATAAGCTGCAGTGAGGCTGTCTCCCTTGTTGTTCCTGCAAGAAAAGAAAATTAATCAGCCGTGGAAAATGGCTGGCAGTCAACTCAGAAATGATGTCAGCTCCTGATAGATAGAAGCACTCGTATCAAACTTTGATTGTTTAGAGGAAGCTCATACACAGGGAGATAAATATTTTACAACCAGACATAAAATGAAACTAATACTAACAATTATTCACAACTTGCCAATTGGATTTAACTAAAGGAACCAAACTGCACGTAATCTTAATTTTTTCTAGATACTGCTCAATATTAGCTAAGTGCAATATGGTGTGTTTAACTTCTATATTCTTTATCTAATAAATATACACAGCAAAAACCACTGGCCAGACATATATACTTGTGCTCACGACAGGATGCTCCCTTTGTTTCAATATACAAAGTGATTTCTGACAGTTCAAATCCATGCTTTGACCAACAATTATTCTGTGAATACGTGTGTTACGTCCCACACGGAAGGTGATTTTTCAATACGGAGTAACATAAATGCAGCTGCCAACGAAATGATACTCCCTCCGTTCCATATTTGATGACTTTCATTTGTCTAAAAATTGATGTATTGACTTGTAACGTGTCTAGATACATCTACTTTTACACAAATGGAAGTCATCTAATATGGAACGGAAGGAGTACATGACAGACAATGGACTCAGAAACAATAAAATCTTGGTGTAACCAGGGATTTGGCAACTGATATCTTAGCTATTTGTTAATTATTATAAAGACGCATAAAAAAGTGACTAGTTTGGTAACCTATGCAACAAGCATCAAATAAGCGAAGAATAGTAATGTGATACGTGGAGATAACAAATGACATAGCTAGATCTTGAAAACTCACAGGTTCAGAGATGCAATAAGATCTTCATTAGTGAAACTGAGTGCAGCATTGTACTTAGTGAAATTCTTCGTTGCGGTATCAAGTGAGACATCAGCACCAACAGCTAGAGTGTTAGTTCCAACTGCAGCAGAGAGGTTGACTACAGGGTTGGCAGTCAAACCAATGCTTGCATTAACACCAGCATAGTCATGTAAGTACTGAAGCTCAACCTGCAAAGAAAGGAAAAATAAAAGCATAAGCAATATCGAACTAAGAAACCCATTACATCGAGCGCTTGAACACTACCTTTCCAGATTTCTGATCAGGAACAGCAAAGCTCAAGATGGTCTTCAGCCCTGGCGCTGCAAGGTCATCAGCAGTAATTGTAGTAATGACCTGCCCAAGAGATCAAAACTGTCAGTACAAGAGTTGCAAACACAACAGAATCAACGAGCTAGTTAGTCAGACAGCATAGTGGTCGCAACACCATATGGATATTACAGGAATTGTTTGCACACCATGACACACCAGATACAAGGAGAGAGAGAGGGAGGGAGATCTATACATTTGAGGCTGAGTTTGCCTTCACATCTACAGTAATGTTTTTGTTCTTGATCTGTGATTGGATCTCGCCTAGTATCAGATCAGCCTTCTTTGAACTGGTAGCAGTAATTGCCTGCATAAGAAATTTAAAGGAAATGTCAAAATTATTAGAACTTATGCCATAGGTGTCACAGTTACCTTAGCAATGTCAAAATAGCTGGACTTATACAAGTACTATAAAAAAACACTAACACCATGACACAAAGTATATATTGTTATATTTCATTGTGAATGCATGACACTTCACACAATGATTCTGTTTCAAGAAAGGGGTGGCATCCAAAAAATTCTAGTTTGCGAAATATATCATGAATTGAAGAGTATGGTATTAATGACTCGGACTCAAGATCCATATATTATCTTATTTTATTTTTAAGGGGAAGAATTTAGAACTCCACCAAAAAAAAAGGAACCACACAAACAATAAAATACTATAGCTTCTAGTAATACACTAAATTAGCCCATTTATTTTTTCCTAAAGCACAATATAAATTACCTAGTATCGGTTAAAGCTAAGACCGTATTAGCTGTCCAACCATGACAGGAAAGTCGAAGATAAAGCTCTAGAAGAATAAAACAAGCCATCTATTGCGGTGCTTGTAATAGCTTGCAAACAACAAAACTTGTACAGTATTGTTGCACTTGTAATTAATCGCAAGATAGCTATCTCAACATACAGCAATGTAGCCATTGTTCTCCAGGCGTGCTAAGGCGCTATGTTGACGACTTGATGTCTAAAATGGGTGTATCACGAATAAAGATTTAACCTACCTACTAGGATTAATGGGGACATTTCTATAAAAATAGCTGTCGTACCACAACTCCCTAATGAGTTCAGAACCTTGAAAGGGCTAGTATATGGAGTTCCACCCCTTTTCCCGAAGTAGGAACCAACATAATCACAAAACAAATGCAAACAACGACGAATCAGCCAGCCATAAGAAGCAAAGCCTGCCCACAACTGGTCAAACCAATGCCGAGAGACCGACCAATCAACCAATCGGATCGCGTGACTGGACAAAAATATAGCGCGAACAGATCAAGGGACCCTATAATCCCCAAAGGCGCGACGGACGACGCGACACGACCAAACGGAGCATTAACAAGGGAGGAGATGCCGCGGGGCACTTACGACGCCGCTGGCGGTGTAGGTGGTGAGGGTGAACTTGTGGTCGGTCTGGTAGTCCCTGTACAGCAGATCTGCAGGGGAAGAGAGCACCAATCAATCAACATGTCATCTCATCGGAAGAGTGAGTAGCTCGGGGAATCTCTCTTCCAGAAACGCGGCGAACCGGCTGGAGGGTCGGAGGAGCGGGGAGGGTCGGATGCGCGGGCACGTACCCTTGGCCTTCTTGCCGATCCCGCTGTAGAGGCCTGGCCCGCCCATCTCCTCCTGCCGGTGAGCTCGGTGCGGGCGGTGGAGGAGCTGCGTGGGCTCGTGGAGGGCGTTGGGAGGCGGCGGATGGGTGGAGGGAAGGGGGATGGAGGGGAGGAGGAGAATAAAGGCGGAGAAAAATCTACGGCGCACGCGTGGGCCCGCTTAAACCCTAGCGTCATGGTATTTTGTTTTCGTCAATGCAAAGCATATTTTTGTCTCTCTCGATTGTTACGATACGATGTACTATGAAAAAAAAATCACCATCTTCTCTCAAGCTTGTTACGATACGATGTTACCATTTCTTGATTTGGTAACGATTAATCCGGACTCGTTGTGAAACCATATATGTTTCTGGTTCAACCAGAATATTGCACATATAAAACATCGTGACTAGCGTTGTTGCGCCGAAGAATTAACGTATTTTTCTAAGAAACCTATAAACACAATAAAAAAGCATTTAAGCATTAACTTGAGCCAATTGCTTATGTGCAAAATGTCTTTAGCCCTTGTGTGCGAAAATACATGGGCCTAAGTTTGGAGAAACAAAGTATTAGTTATAACATATTTGTATTTACTCTACAAATGTATACGGGATCATGCAATTACTACATCAGGTTAACTATGGAGACTAACATATGTTTTACATTGATGAAAACAATTACCAAACCTATGATGAATCATACAATTACTAGGGTTGGAGTTGGTTATCGTGCCCCCAATTGAGAAACAAGTCAAGTGTCTTGATCATTTTTTCACTCTTATGACATAAAAGGCTAATTTCAAAAATATCTCTGTTTCTTTCTCACACCTTTGACAAGGGTGTTGTTCATCCAACTTCGGCGGGGGAGGGGTGCTATCTTCGTCCGATGTGTTCGTGTATGCCTTTGTTTGCTATAGTTATGTGTTGTTTCGGCGAGAGTCTAGAGGTAGTAGTAAATTAGCTACTATTCGTTAAAAAAGAAATCTAATCATCCTCGTGAGATTGGCCCCCTGAAAATCCTGCTTGAAACTCTTTCGTGGCTTTGCTATAAGACTATATGTGTTGCTATTGTTGTGTCCTCAGTGTTTTCCGTTTGATTTTTCAGAGATGTAACGTGGAGTACTGCAGGACGTATAAAGAATCAAAAGGGTTTATTCTTTTCCAATCATGTGGTCCAAACAATTTGTTTTGTGGGACTTCTTAATTCATCAATACGTACATGATTGGGTCAGCATGTATAAATAACATATTTTTAGTCGTGCTGGATATAACAAAGATCAATGCATATCATCTTCGTGTTCTCTTTTCATTTCCTTGAATCATACGCTAACAGGTAACAATTAAAATTCTAACATAAGAATTCTGGTGATTTTGAAATGATGGATACATCAAACAGAGCGGTTATAGATTCAGTCCCTCCGTTACAACTTAAATAGTGTGCTATTATTGCAAACAATAGGCTTCATCGCAGTTCCGTTGCATGATATTTTGTCAAAGGTACAAAATGATACTCATAATAATAGGTCCTTCTAGTGACAGAGTCCAAGGTTATCCTTTGAAGAAGCCAAGAGAAACAATGGTTATCGTCTGTATATAACACTTTTTAAAAAACAGGGAGCAGAAGATTTGCCCCAATCTATTAATTAAGAAGGAGAGAATTAATTACGGAAAACCATGCAAAAACTGATACAAACACCCCAAAGCGAACTACTCACAAGTAAAGAAAACCCCACAAGCTATGGCAAGCTCTTCCAACACACAACAACCTCAACCCTTACCTTTGAACAACGAAATGGAACCACCGCATGAAACACCTCAACAACAACACCAAAGTCATAGAACCGAGCCTAAAAGGAGCCGAGAAATAGAAGATCATTCATTCATCAAGCAGCCGTGGGTGTCTTTCCAATGCCGTGCGCTACATCTAAAAGCGCCCATAAGCTGCTTGTAACAAAATTCAGGGTCTCGAGTTAAGCGCACATCCCACGCTTGAGTTGACGTTAATCACTTTTCCTAAATAAAATTAAGTACCAATGATGGTGTTTAAATTCTCCGCGAAGCTCTGCTATGTGTTTACAATATGATACTTATGACATATGAGCATGACTATACTTGAAGCCTGCCGTTCGTCGTTGTTTTCCCAACGTCAATTCGAGCGTCACTGTCGAGCTTAGCCCAATAATCAGCCCTTCCCTTGCTAAGCACATATTAACAATTCAGTTACGTCATCTTGTTTCTTGTTAACATAATAACATGGCATCAATTTCAACCAAAACCACCTCCTCACCATCGAGATTACAGAAACCACGATCGCTAATCCTAGTTGCAGGTAGCCAAGCCGAGCACTCAAATTCAACCAGCAAGGAGGAATCCGAACAAGCTTAGAGGTCGATCAGACGCGGATTTCTGAAGCCAGTCCAAGAACTGGACCTTCTTGGGACGGGCCCGCCGGACATGGCGCCGCCGCGGCAGGAGGAGGAGGGGGAGGGAGACGGGGCGGCGCTTCGCGCGCCGGCGCACGTGATCGCGCGGGTGTTCTCGCAACTGGACTGCGTCGACCTCCTCAGCTGCTCCCTCGTCTGCAAGTGAGCGTCCCCCCTCCTTTTTTCGCCTCTTGCACTGCACGCGCCGTGTTCGACAGAACGACCGCTGCATACTTCGTGTCCATCTGAGCCTTCTGATCACTCGAGGACGACACGAAATCTCGTCTGATTGGTGGCTGTGTGCCTATGTGTGTTAAGTGTGTATTGGTCTGTGACCTGAATTTTGCTCACCAGGCAATGGTACCGTGATTCCGCTGAGCTCCGGGATGAGTGGAGGAAGGAGTACCTGGAGGCCTGGAACCTGCAGGGTCTCAGCGTCAAGTCCGAGACGCAGCCATGCCCGACTTGCTCCATCAGAAGCCTGCGATCCTGGTGTCCTTGACCTTGCTGCCCACCTTCATGAGCAAGCATATATCACTGAACAGCATCAGTATCAGAACTACTACCCGCAAATTCCAGAAGACTAGTGTTTATCATGTACTTACTATAGTAAGTTCCTAATAAACTACAGGGGAACCATGTTAATAAATACCGTGTATAGCTCTACAGTTACACAATGCATTCCGTCCAAAGAAGTTTGCATTATGAGTTGTAGACACTAGTTGCTCGGCAATGCAATTGCAAACTCTCCTTACTGACAAGGCAAACACTTCTCGTGCTCAGAAAATAGCATAGCAGACATGACTGGACAATGAAAATATGCACACTTCTACAACCCATCACAATGGACTTCTTCCAGTAACAGATGGATCCAACAATATGCATTCATTCTACAATAACAGTCATAAGCCTCTCAGCAAAGGCTTGTCTGCTCAAGTCACAACCTGAGGTTGTGCACAAGAACAAATTGCTCACAAGCAATCAAGCTCAATTTGATCGAGATGCAGTTAAGACATAACACAGATGATAGTAGTAGAGTGACACCAAATGATATGACAAGACTGGACATCCACTCACTTGCAACCAGCACCATTAAGGGACAATCGTCTGCCTAAACTTCTCCTTACAGTAACCCACTCCATGTAAGTCTTACCAGGTGTTTGTCTAGGTAATAACACCGTGTGAGATTCATAACTTAACACAGTAGTCCGTGCACGTAGGTAAAGTACTAACGATGTCGCCTAACATAGTTCATGTAATATACTTATAGGATAACTAACAAAGAACTGCAGAACTCTTGCAAAAACGGAAGGGCGTCCTTTTGAAGGTCTTCTTAGACTTTATTGGCCTGTAGAAGACCATCTCTTATCTGTGCGGCAACATCCTTGACGGCTCCAGGACCATGGGGGATGAACACTGCAGAGGACTTGGACGAGGCCCCAATCTCCTTCATGGTGTCAAAGTACTGGGTCACCAGAACCATGTCCATGATATCCTTTGCAGTGGTACCAGGGACATTCTCTGAGAAGGTGAGGACGCTGTCTCGCAGACCATCCACGATTGCCTGACGCTGCCTCGCAATACCAACACCAGATAGGTACTTGGACTCAGCTTCTCCTTCTGCTCTTTTGATCTGAAGAATCTTCTCTGCTTCAGCTTTGTCATTGGCTGCCGACCTCATTCTAGAAGCTGTTCCACAAAATCAAAAAATAAATCACAGCATGTATACCAGTGGATCATTGAGTATTAATCTAATTCATACGGACTGAAAGAAACAGATCATCAGCACTTACCAGCATTTATCTCATTCATCGCTTTCTTGACATGCACATCAGGTTCAATGTCTACTATCAAAGTTTGCACAATCTCATACCCATACATGGACATTGCCTACAACATTAGCAAATCAGGTCAGTCAAGATATTCTCTGTGCCCCAAAGCAACAAATAGAACAGAAACCTTTTCAAGCTCATCTTCAACAGCCTTTGCAATGTCATTCTTTTGCACAAATGCATCATCCAACCCCAGCTTCGGGACAGTGGCTCTAATGACTGAAACAGGACAGCTCTATGAGAACAAGCAGAAGGATAAAATTGGACCCAAAGATGGTATGTAGTCAAAACATGCATGCAATTCCAAAGACAGATAACTTACCATCAAAAACATAGGACTGGATTTGTCCCCTTGTGTTGCTTAGTTTGTAGAACGCATCAGGTGCCTTATCAACAAGTGCACGGTATTGAACAGAAGCAACAACAGTTACGAAGACATTATCCTGAATCGATGAAGATTGAGACATCAGAGTTGATAAAAACCAGGAAAGTATGGTGATGAACCAAAGAATGTTATAACGTGAATGCACTGACTGATGAACAGAGAAACACCAAATTGGAACATATGGTGGATCTTTACAGAATTTTTTCGTTCATTAAAATTGGTTCAGCAAGGTGTCGAAAAAGTACAGAAATGATGACATTAGGAGAAAACCTTTGTCTTTGTTTCGCAGCGGACATCTAGCTGGTTCACACGCAGTGAGAGGTAACCAACAATCCGATCTCCTATGCACCAAGGCAAGAAGTGGCAACCAGGCTCGAGGACTGCGTGGAACTTCCCAAAAGTTTCTTTGATGGCTACAGTTGACTGATCAACCTGAACTAAACCCAAAACACCACCCATGATTTATCTGCACAAAGGAAAAGATAGCCATCATAAAGTTTGGTTAATAAATACAAAAAATGTCAACTGCAGACTATACAGGAAAGATTCTTTGTTCATCATGCAAGAATAACCAAACTATTAGCTGATTACAGATATAGTGGCATGCGGCAGAACACAAACATGGTAGATATCCTACCAATTATTTGAACCGTCTACCAGTTCATTGGATATTCTAATTTACAAGGCACAAATTCTGATAGGTAAGGTAAAAAAATCTGATTAGGTCGTTTATTTTTTTCCCTTTCTGTAATGTAAGAAGAAATTGTCACCACAAAGTGGGTTAAAGCATGACATTGGTCATCCTCATCAATAAATGTATCAGTTATCGCTGAATAGGATAAATCACCAACAAGCATACAGATAGATGATGTAAATCAGTAAACAATGGGGCTCGCACATTCCCTTACACAGTAAACAACACTCAGACATTATCCTACTTCAAGAAAGGAAAGAGTATTGTAAATCAGCTCTATGCACCGTTATGATCTCGTTGTTAGTCGATGACAAGTTAAAACTCGTAAAATCCATGATGCACCACGATGCTTTCAAAAGCAGCGAACATGAGACACAATATAACAACTGAAGATCTTTTTGTTGGCAAATATTATTTTGCCAGAAAAACTATGTGCAGATTGGTGATTGTGGAAACAAAAAATTGAGAACACTTAATCAGAGGTAATAACGGACACTTGGATGGAACATTCTTTGGAGCTAATAGGCAACATGAATAACATATCCATACTATGGAGAGATAGTGTGAGATACAGATACATGGCAACTAAGGGTAGCCACAGCACAAACACCACGGTTTAGGGGGTTTAAGCATCAAAGGCATCTGACTAGAAACAGCTTAAACATGCAATTTGACACTAAAACCCCCAAATTTTGCAATCCACATGCACACTCGCCAATAAACCACCAAAGGTAGTACTTTTAACCATCAGTATCTAAGAAGTGATCAAGAAAGCAAGATCTATAACAAATCACGCTCGCTTACATCCCCCAGGACCACATATGTAGGATGATAAAAGCCACAATTACGAGTAGGGAGTTGCGTAACCGACTAAAACCGCCTCGAATTCCAAGGACTGCCACTTCCTTTCAGAAAAATTACAGATCGAATTACGGGAAGAAGAAAATCGCAGCTACCGACTGACGGGGACCTAAAAGGGCAAACTTTCGCATCTAGAAGAGCAGGAAACAGCAGCACACATGAATAAATCCCCATCTAAGAACGCGAACGCATCCCTCTCAACTGATCTAAAGAGCGCAAGGAAAAATATAGCAAAAAGAGAACGCATCCATCTGGTCTCCCGCGTGAACAAGAAGAGATTCCCGCTAGGAGGAGGAGGGGGAGGAATGGATCGGCTATTACCCTGGATCTTCGGGAGCTGAAGAAGAAGTCCGGAGATTTCGCAGCAAGAAATCGGTTCTGCCGCTGGGGTTTTTCCGTTTCTCCTAGGAACCCTGGTGGTGGTGGGGGATTGGGGAAGCCCGGAAGCGGCTATATATGCGCGCCAGCAGCGGAGATGGACGGTCCAGATCTTTGTGCCCGGAAGCCTGAAGCGATGGACGGTCCAGATCTTTCTGCGGCCGATCGTACGATCCTACCTTCTTGTTGGAACCGATCAAAGCTTATATCTCCTTTTGGCCTATAGTAGATCTTATCTTTCTTGGCAATTATACGTGCTAGTTAGGTTCATAGCAAGGCAATAACCGCGTGGGGGTGTTAAAGGCAACATATTTTTGTTCATGAAGGACATTTTATTATTTTAAAGGTTTAAGTATTACCTCCTTGGCGTCGTAGATGAACCGGGCGTAGGCCTGTGCCGTGGTTCGTCATCGGGGAAGCGTGAGCACGTCATTGCGACGATCCTAACCCAGGTGTTGTCGGGGTGTTCAGCCATTTTCTTGTGCTGGCTGAGCATCGTCGGCGACGCCTTATAAAGGCTGCGGTGGGCGGGACGCAAAAGGCACGTGTGCGAGAACAACCTGGCGCGCGCGGGAACGACCTCCTGCCCCCACGCGGGAACAGAGGGGCGGGAATCGCCGTCGTTGGCGGGAACGCACGAAACGCCGGGCAGGAAGCCGGTGTGGCGGGACGTGGCGGCGCTAATTCTACAGCCGCCATTGACAGTGGCTTAATTGCGTCGGGCCGTTGGGGCTACCCTCAATGCAAAACGGACAACGGACATAAAACGACTGATTTTCTATACGCGGCCAATGTAAACAGACCAAAACGGTCACGATTTGGACCCAAAATGCTCGGACCGCTAGAGATATGTCCTTAGTGCCCTATAGAGGATTTGATAGCGGGACTTTTTTTGTAACGTTTTTTCTGTTTTATCGGCTGTGTGCATATGTTATGTCATTATGACATTGCTTTGGATGTTCCTTATCTATTAAAAAAATTGGACGGAATGATAAGAAAGAAAGCCATGGAGCCGTGCAACGATAGGACTACCAATCTGGAAAACCATGGATAAGGACGGGGATTCAACTCAAGATGTTGAGTATGCTCAACCACAACTCCAACTATCGGGCCTCTTCCCTGTTCTCATCTTTCCATTAAGTCCCGTGCCTTTATCGAAAAAATTAAGTCCCGTGCTCTTGATCCGGAAGGAACGTCCCATCAGTTTCACCGAACAGCCCTCTATCCCAAAGGAAACGAAACTTCTCTGTACCTTCTGGTTTCTAAAATGGGCGCTAGGATACGTACGCCCCAACTTACCACCGCTCTGTCTAATGGTGGCTCATTGCTAGCCATTTTCATGTAGACCTTGCACTGTAACTGTAGGTGATAATGTCGGCTCTTTCTGAATGTCTTATCCCAAGTGCTTATTCTCGCGCACGTCAAATGGAGAGAACAAACTGCCGGCCGCGAGCCGCACGATTCTCTCGGTGCGTCAAGATGTCTACGCAGGCCCCACGTCGCCATTTTCCCCCAAATCCTTCTCCCCAAAATCCGGCGCGCTTCGTTCATCTCTCCGCTCGAGATCCTCCCCTAAAATCCGCCGGGCCCCGTCGCCATTTCCGGATCCACCTTGCTACTTCCGCCGCCAGATGCGAGGTATTCCGGTAGCGGGGTAGAGAGGCGGAGAACAGCGGTTGGAGGGGCGGTGGTGCGGAGCAGCGCGGGCTGAGTCGACGGAGCGGAGCAGCGGCTGCAGGTCGGTGTGCTTCATCGTCAAGGCGGAGCAGCGGCTGCAGGTCGGCGTGCTTCATCGTCAAGGCGGAGCAGCATCGCGTTTGGCGGTGGTGGTTCGTAGCAGCGGCGGCAAGGGCAGAGCAGCGACGACATGGCGGTTGACGCGGAGGTGCGACGACGGTGAGGGGTAGCCTTCTCCGGTGGGATGATATTGAAGGGGATCAAGTGCAGAAAAAAAATCCTAGCAACGATATCCTTAAACTAGCCAAGATCTACACTATGCAGATATAGAAGTACGGCGGAGATTGGAATACATACCCTCGTAGACCGAATAGCGGGGATTACGCTCCCGCACAAGCATTGACGATGAAGAGGACGTAGCCGACCTCTAGGTCGCGGAGAACTCGGCGCGACGAAGACGACGAATATGACCCCGAGGTCGGGTGGAGGAAGTAGGCCTCCGAGTACCGCTAGCGCAGCACCTCACAGGGCGTTACACACATACGGTGGAGACGACGGCCTCCGAAGCTCCTGTCCAGGACGAGCAGCGGAAGACTTGGACCGGAACACCAGCAGCGCGGCAGCGGGCTATGGTGGAAGAGATCCACTCATCCTCCTCGGCGCAACTCCGACAAAGGGAATCACGAGATCGAGGAGAAATAAGAGAATTAATTGGTGAATTAAAAGGCCAGGGGTGCCCCTTCTTATATAGGCTCCTAGGGGGAGCCAACCTTGCCAGCCAGACAATGTGGGACTATCCCCACATGCCTGGTGCGGCCAAGTTAGGTGCGCCGGCCCTAGGTGGGCCCCATTTGGCCCACCTAGGCCGGCCCTCCCTCAATCTGAAGCCCTGGGGGGACTTTCCCCCCCTCATGGGCCTTCTTTCCACCAGAAGGCCCATTTAGGGAAACCAGCCTTTAAAAATTCGAAAAAAATATATATATAATCATATATAATCATTTATTACACTAATTAATATCAAACATATTTTATATAATTTATTCTAGCTCCGAAAACTATTCCGTCGCTGCCCAATCTCCATCGGACCATTCCCGGGGCGCTCCCGGTGATCTCTTTCCTTTCCGGTTGTCTTGTCGAAACCCCTTAAGTGTGTTACCCTAGCGGTTCGATATAATAACAGGTACGATCAAGACTCATCTATGATTATCGACTAACTCGTAGGCCTGGACCCCATGAATTAATCATTGTGATATAACGAATGACTTTCATCTATCAAACTTGGACGTCTAGTCTTAAACCCTTTGTCATGGCTATACTTAGCCTGTCCGAGCATCATTCTCAGATATCTCCATACCTAGTATGATCTTGTTACCGACATCGCTATCTTCTACTCGTCTATGATATTATGTCAGCTGGTGACCTAGTCACATGTTTGCAAACTTATTTGACATAATCTCACCGAGTGGGCCTAGAGTATCTATCCGACTATGCGGACTGACAAATCCCGCTGTTGACCCCTCGTCTCAACTACCCCCTTCCGATACCCAAAAGTATCACCGTTATTGTCACACTATATAAGATATGACGTTTGGTGCGATCAAAGTATCTTACAGGGATAACAATAAGAGTTGATCTCACGGTCTTAAGGCGTAATGACTATGTCCTATAAATACTGGGTATGTCCATCACATCGTTACACCTAACGATATGACTTCCATTACCGACCGGCGCCATGCCCTATGATCGGAAAACCTCGATCATCAATCGCACAACGAAACTAGTCTTAGTAGAGGCTACTAGGGACCTGGTTGTTTATCTACCACACATGTATTAATGTTTTCGTTTAATACAGTTATAGCACGGTATAAAACATATAATGAACAATTGGGATATTGCCAATAAACTATGTTTATTAAGTGCCTCTAGGGCATATTCCCTTCAGATCTGCTGGTGAGCATCTCCACTCCACGGAAAAGGCGCGACCTTGATCTGTTCATTTTGGGTGTTGTACCATACCATGCATGTTTCTGGTTGGATGGACAGATTTCAGAGAGATTTGATGGACGATTTCAGTTGAATAGAATGGAATCAGCATGGTTGTGTTGTTTTGATGTGTGGGGTGAGTTGTTGTCGGGGTTTTTGTGCAGTAATTAGTGTACGTTTTGATTAAAACTCTGTACATCTTTTTGTTGTTGTTTCCTAGTTGTGTAGTTTGTGTAGGGGCAGTTGCTAGAAGTACAGTCGTAGTTGCCAGAAGTGCAGTCGTAGTTGCCAAAAATGCAGTCGTACTTGCCAAAAATGCAGCAGCTGTTTGTGTTGCACATTTCGTAAGCTGCTAGTTGCTAGACGATTTTAGTGGGAGCAGTTGTCAGAAGTGCAGTAGAGAGTTGACAAAAGTTGGGTAGAAATTTTGTAAACAACAGGGCACTTCTAGTTTGTTTTTAGGGTTAGAGGTGTTTACCAACTCACAATTCTATGTCCTTAAGGTTGTATGGTTAGGGTTAGTTTCTTTTTCAAAAACAGTGTGTTAATGCTCACTTTGTCCATTTATATTTTTTTCCCTTTAGGTTTCATGGCTAGCAGTGGAGATCCAGCACCAAGTTCGGATCTTGGGACTGTTAAAGGGAAAGGGCTAGTAAGTTTTTCCAGTCAGTTTTTCTCTTTCTCATGAGCACATTTTGTTGTCTGTTTTTTTTTCTTTTTCATCAAATGATGTCTATACGTAGGAGGCTGGTTTTAAGCGGAAATAGAAGCAAGCAGCGATGCGTGAGAAAGCTCTGAAAAGGAAGTATCCTGATTTGTTTGGAAAGGAGGCAGACAGTGAGCCAGCAAACCCTAAAGACAAAGAGAAATCAAATCTAAAGGATGACTCATCAGATGTAAGCCACCAATATACTTTAATGTGTAGTAGTTTGCCAGAAATGGCAGCATAATTGCTTAGTCACGAGATATTGATGATGCTACTTTTTGCTTACCAAAGTTGCTTAAATATGCCCACCACTTTTTCTATGTGTTGATCCATTTCTTTTGTGTTTGCCTAAGAGATAGTATGTTTTTCCTAATAACTAGTAGTTTTTGCCTAAAAAACAGTACGTTTTGCTTTATATCATCAACCATTTTTAGTTCTGGTATTAACCAGATTGGCTACTAGTTTCGTGCATGGTATCTGCATGTCATTATACTTCCCTTTTTGATGTATGGTAAGTCCTTTTTAAATATGACAATGTCTCTCATTCTTTTTGTGTTTTTTTTGTATCACCAGACTCTAAGAAACAGGGCATCCCCATCAAGGCTTGTTGCTCTGAATAAGAATCTAAGCAGCCAACAACAATGTGCCCTCATTGATAGGCAGTTTGGTGGATTGCTTGCAATTGAAGCTCCAACAATGCCAGCTGACCTCAGTCAATGGGTCATGAGGTGTTATGATCCAGACAAGTCAGAGCTTGTGATTCCCAACAGGGGGAGTGTTCCTGTTGATGCAAATAACGTCTCTGACATGTGGGGGTTGCCAAATTCAGGCATGAAGGTTGTGTGGGAGATTAATGCAGAAGTTGTAAAGGCAATCAATGCTGATTATGGTTTCAAACAAAGCACTGCTCCTGACTTGACATCTTGGTGTACGATGATTAAAGACAAATTGAAAGGGGATTTTGGTGATAAGTTTGTGCGAGCATGGGCTGTTGTAGCATTCGATTGCTTTCTCGCACCAACTACTGGCCTTAAAGTTAGCCCTCGGTGTTACTTAGCGGTTTCTGACCTGTACCAGCTAGAACGAATGAACATTTCTCAATTTGTTGTTGATCAAATAAAGCAAGCATTCTTAGGAGTGAAGAACAATAAGAAGTCAGTGTGATGTTGTGTTTACGACCTAGTAGTAAGCATCCAACCGCTCCATCCGCTTTTTTTGTTCTTATGGTTCTACTTTTTTAACCCTAGTCTGTGAATGTACTTTTTTGTGTTATGAATGATTTGCTCTATGCGGAGAAGTTGCTCAGATTTATCTGCTTGGCTTTTTTGGATCATAGGCGCATGCTTGTACTGTTTTTGTTTCCGGAATCATGCTATATGTTTTAGTTGCTTAGATATACTGAAACTTTTTGCTAAATTGCTTTTAACCTGTACAATAGTTGCACAGAAATACAACTTTTGTTGCATAGAACTGACCATAAGTTGCCATTATACACACATCACACGTTTCTACAAAAGTTGCCATGATTCATATTTTCTGTACATGTTTGCTTTTTTTTACTAACTTTTCCACTTCATGACACTTTTTCACTAGATGCGGTACCTAGATTCCCTGGTGGTTGACGAGCTAATTAGTGATTGCATGCCTCGCATAAACGCTTTGAACTCTGACTTGGTAAATAAGGTTATGAAGAAGGATAGAATTGCTCCTGGGGTTTTTGGGAAATTACAAGTGGGCTTTATTTTCATCAATCTTGTATCACTAAATTACATGTTCTGTTTTTTTCCCGTTTTATTTTTGCTCTGCAAACTTTTTGGCTTTTGTGTTTTTGTTAATGTTGTAATCATCTCTTCAATCCAAAAACAGCTTAAAGAGAAGTTCAGAAATACAGCCCAAATCGGCTTTTTTGGGGGGTTGCTTAAGGCCGAGCAATTTGTGAACGCAAATCTACCTGGAAACTACAATCAGAGCGTGAGTTCATGCTTCTTCTATTTTTACTTTTTTGCAAACGGTTGATAATTGTTTATTTAAATCTACTGAGTTGCTGATCATGACATATATGTTGCTTAAATAAACATAATTAGTTGCTCATATGAGGTGCCATTTAACACCTTTGTAGTGTGTTTTAAATTTTCACCTAGATGAACAGTACCATATAAAAGTTGCTTCATTTTACAAAGTTTGTTCCTCATGTGCACAAATTTAATGCAGAACAAGAGGAAATTGGGAGTGATCATTCACGGTTTATGTTCGGAATTTGAGGAATCCCTTGCTAAATTTGTGCAAGGCGTGGGCAAGTTGTAACAAGCTAACAGCTCCGGGAATAGACGCACTACAGGTGCTAATGAGCAGAGAAAGACAAAGAAGCAGCGCACAAGAACCTGTGGGAAGGACAACATCCATGCAGATGAAGAAAGCCAAGAAGAAGATGACAGTGAAGATACCGAACCAGAGGACGCTGACAGCGAAGATGACACAGGGTATGTTTGAATTACTCAGTTCTACTGTTTAAGCTTATACATTTTGCACATAACCGAATGTGAAGTTGCTCATTTAGTATCTATAATTTGCCAACACAAGCACTACTAGTTGCTTATTTTGGATGAGATTTTTTGGGTGTTTTATTACTGCTGATGTTTTTTACACAAACTCGCTTACTAAATTTCCCAACCTACCAGTAGTAGTTTATTTTATAATTATCAATGTTTATGTACACTTGTGTTTTATAACTTATTAATGTTGCTCACTTTCTATTTTTTTGATAGAAAGCACAAAAAACAAGACACGAACGAAGATGACGATGACGACGACCATGATGATGGGACAGGCAACATAGGGGCTGAGGCTGAGGAGCACGAGCAGAGTGAAAACTACAATGATAGTGATGAGGAGAAGGAAGATGAAGATGAAGATACATCGGATCATGATGAGACTCAGGGAGACCCAAGCAACAGGGACAATGACAATGATGCTGCTGGGGGAGATGATGATGTGAGTGCAAGAGGGGGAGCAGCAGATGACAAGCAAGATGGAGGCGATCCTGGCGACAAGATACCCCCAGGGCAGTACTATGTCAGGACTAGGTCCAAGAGATCCAAAGATAACACAAAAGGGGAGACAGGTAATAACAGCAGCGCATCACCATTGGGGGTGAGATCTCTCTTTTGGATATATGCATGATGGAGAAGAAAAGCAAATACCCTCATGTCCCGCAACTAGAGCTGCCATTCATTTGGGACGAGACGCCAACATCTTGGTCTAAAATGTACAACTTTGATGATTTGATCGACCGATTAGCAATCCCCGTAGACGAGCCAGATGAAATGAAGCTGAGTGGAGTCAGGTCTCAAGGTACATATAATGAGTGGTTTGAAGAATCACTCATTGCAGGAAAAGAGACAACTAACTGCTCTGCAGGGAAATCAGCAACCATGGTTCTCAAAGAGATTAGCGAGAGGAGAGCCATGGCTAGGCAGCGGAGGACAATAAGCGAGGGTCCTGAATGCTTTGGGAAAAACAAGGTGGCAACAGTGGTTTCAGAAGAGCACCAAATCAGACTCCAGAATACTGGAAATACATTCGCACATCAGACACCTGCAGAAACATGTGGAACAACTTCAATGGAGCAAGAGACATTTTACACACCATTCAGAGCAACTAAACCAGTCATTTGGGACGCCAACCCTTTACCTATCACACGCCAGGACAACTTGTGCACCATCTGATACGCGAGGTTGATCAGAGGTAATATGGGATGAAAGCAGGACAACTTGTGCACCATCTGAGACGCGAGGTGGATCAGAGGTAATATGGGATGAAAGCCCAGCAACAGCTTCTTATAACCGACAGCGACCAAACACAGTCCCGTCAATGAAAATGAGGACAAACTTGACAGTACCACTTCTGCAAACAACATCAAATACACAGGCCACAACATCAACTGCACATGCAATAACATCAACTGCACAGGCAACAACATGCAGGGTTCAGGCAACATCATACATGTCACAGGAAAAAACATCAACTGCCCAGGCAACAACATCAACTTCACAGGAAACAACATGCAGGGTTCAGGCAACATCATACATGTCACATTCAGCAACACCTACTGCACAGGCAACACCATCAACTGCACAGGCAAGAACATACAGGGTTCAGGCAATATCATACATGTCACAGGCAGCAGCACATCTGTTTGCGGAACGTCGGAGCTAAAATATTCCAAACCCACGCTTCAGAGTTGCCCTCCACCTTCTCCGGCACAAGCAAATAGGTATTCAGTGACGGCTAAAGACCTGGTTCATATTATGAAAAAAGTAACACCTCCAAGCAATAGATATGGGTTATCAGCAGCGTCCAATCCAGCACCTGATCAAGCCATAGCAAGCGTTGTTCGAAGGAAGTGCATTGGCGAAGGATATTGTGACCCCCAAGCTTCAGCCTGGGGCCAGAATTTGATTCTCCTAAACAATGTACCATAGATTCAGCTGCAGCCTTATGCGAGGTCGGCGATGAACTTTTTGAGCAACTAGACGCAGATAAGTTAGTTAGAGCATGTATTGAGGCTGAGAGACAGTCAAAACTAAAAGAGCAACAAAATTCTACAGCCACCGTTGTAGGCTCAGCATCTGATTTTGAAACACCAGCAAAGCAAATCATTGTCCAAACTGGAGACTCTATATCTGATGGAACCAATAGCTCATCATCAGCAACCAAATCACGCCAGGAGAATTATAAACCCCGCGGCTCACATGCAATCATATGTGGATGATGGATGCAAGAAGCATTTTGTTTGCACCCCTAGGAGTAATAAGCTATATGCATTAGTCATTTTGCATGGTGGAAGAAACACAAGAAGCAAGCATGACTCCAAAAGGTATTTTTTTGTTCTTTTTCGCAATGTTGCCAAAATGATTTTTATGTTCCATACTTTCTGCATGTTTGATTGCCCACGTAATCTGGCTTAGTTGCTTTTGTAAGATGCTTTTTAATTGCTAACTTTTAATCTATCTCAGTCCACCTGTTGTAAACTTCAACGGCTACTTCATCACACTAAAGAAACTAGCAGATTCGGTGAAACCAGAGGGATGGTTGCACAATTCTGTAATGGAAGTAGGTTTCTTGGAAATTGCTAACAACTTGCCTGCTTTATCGAGGAAGATCATAATGCCTTTGAGGATTGTTGTGAGTTCATTTTTTCTAGCTTTTATTTTTCGTTATTTAAGTCGTGCCATCCTTTTTCCCAATATGTGTGTTCATTTTTATAGTTGTTGCTAACTAGATCAATTTCTATGCGGACACGCTTTCAGCAGCTACAGTCGTCAGGAGCTGAAATCAACAAATTATTCATTGCTCAACGACGTCTAGACAAACAAGACATGGTTAGTTTTCTGGGGGATCAAACATGTGTTTTATGCTTGAAATCAGCAACTATTTATGTTCATTTAAGCAACTTTAATATTAATGTAAGCAACGTTTTATGTTTCTTTAAGCAACTATTTCTGTTTCTTAAGCAACTAGTTAGACTTTTTAAGCAATTATTTGTTGTTTTACTTTCAACGGTTGTTTTACTTTGTGCCACATTTTTACCTTGGCCTTGAATAATCTGTTTTCATATAACAGGTCATGCTTCCTGTCATGGAGTGTCTGGACCCAAAGGCAAAAGATCCAGTGAACCACTATTGGCTTCTGAATATCAACATTAGAGACAGGAAGTTTGAAGTGCTTGATTCATGGCGGACTCTACAAGACCGGGCTTTGAAGGATATAATATCTTCCATTCGCAGCATTTGGGATGACAACTATGCCAAGTCTAAAGTAAAGTTGGACCCGTTTCCCCTCGTAGAAATACCTGTTCCAAGACAAATAACCAAGTAAGCATACCAAACTTCCCCTCTGTGGTATTTTTTACCTTATTAGTACAGCCTAATCCTTCAGTAGTTTTTTTACCTTCTCTATGATATATGGTGGCTCAACATATGATCAAAGTTGCCCAGTATATGATCATAGTTGCCCAGAACAGGAACAAAGTTGCCAAGTTAATGGTCATAATTGCCCATTATTGATCAAAGTTGCCCCCACAGTATTCTCATGTTTTTAGCCTTCTCTATGATAAATGTTGACCAACACATAACAACGGTGGCCAAATAATCAAAGTTGCCCAGTTACGCTTCTTTTTTTATGCTCATGCAACAACTTTTTAGAATGCATTTCTTTTTGAAAAAAGAAACATGTTTAAACGCACTTCTAACTGCTATTTTCCTTTTTAAAAGCGACGACTGCGGTATATGCACACTTGCTAATACACAATTGTGGGACGGAAGGATCGTGCCAACCTATACAGGGAAAGATGTCCCAAGCATGCGTAAGTTCATGAGTCATAACTGGGTTACATCTGATAACAACAAAGCACCGTGGAGGGCTGCATCGCAAATGAAGTAGAGGCGTATGTTCCATGGAAAGTTGCTTTTTTCATGCACCGTCGTACTTTCATGAAAGTTGTTTTTGCAATCCAGCCTTGTTTTTCTGAAACGTGATAACAAGTTGCACAACAGAATAATTTTTGTTGCCTAAAAACAGTACACATAATTACATGTAAAAGTCGGAATATAGAAGTTGCTTGTCTTTGTGCCTTCAACTTGCCTCATTACATCACCATCACAACCCTTACATCAGAAAGTAGCTTTAGTTACGCGCCTTGAAAATGCCTTCATCATCACAACCCTAGCGACGCAACCTATCCTTACACGTAGCCGAATTGTGATCAAAGGAACCACACAAGCTGCACCGAATTTTTTGTTTCGGGTGCAACTCAAGAGCAGATTTAGTCCTGTTGGATTTGGCACGCCCTTTTGTTGTAGATTTAGGGGGGTCTCGAGCCTCATCAGGTGCAGGCGCACTGGTAGATGGTCCATCTTCTGCCCTTCTCTTCTTTTTCCGCGACTTGTTGAGCTGAGAGATTTCAGTAGCCGCTGCACGGACATGCCTATTCAAAATAGCAGCAACAACATCTGTTACACAAGCAATTTTGGCAATTTGCCAAAATCATGTTCATGTTCGCATGACGCAGCTACATCTGCGATTCTGGAGGAAGCACGTCAGGTTGGTGCTGCTCACTTGCTGTTGCTGCTGCACCAATCGAAACTGCACGCTGCGTAAACCTTTTAATTAGGTACCGATCAGGTATTACATCAACACCCAGGTGTGTGAAAAGCTTGAGAATATGGCAGCACAACATTCCATCCCTGTCCATCTTGGAACACTCACAAGAGTACAACCCTCCTTCTCTATCAGCAGACACCATATATGATCTAGTCTCATACTTAGCTAGCCATCCCCTATTTGGCTCAAGCCTATAGAGGTTGTTGCCAAAATGGATAACATTGTACCTACCAGTGAGCTCAAACTCGTTACGAAATCTCCTGTACATATACTTGGTATACACTGCAAGATCTTGTTCCTCAATGGGGAAGGGGGACCAGGGTCTAAGCTCAAGATAATCTGTTCTGAAATCATTTCCCTCTTCTCTCACTAGGACATGGTTCTGAATCTTCTCATATTGCCTAACAAAGCTCAGTATAGACTTGTTAGGGTTGACGTACGGCTTCAGAACAGAATTGAAGCCTTCGCTTCTCTGTGTGGACTGCAAGAGTGGGAAGAACATGTGCTTGAAGTAACAAGGTACCCAGCCAGCATGGGTGTCATAGAGCTGCCTAAAATGCGGGTGCGCAGCTGCAGCCGGCCACATGCCCAAAAATAGAGCCCATTTTACCTCAAACTCCTCAGGGGAAAAACTGAAATCTATACAATTATTGAAATCTTCAGCTAAGCCTGGGTCTCTACCAAGGATAGTTCCAACCTTGTTTTGTGCCTTTTGCATTATATGCCATCGGCACCAACGATGCACAGATAATGGGAACATCACAGCTATCGATGACTTCATAGCAATGTCTTGGTCAGTGAAAATATTTTCCGGTGACAGCCCTCCCATTGCTTCTAGGAAAGCCCCAAACAACCAATCAAAACTGGTAGCCAACTCCTGCCTAACAAAACCACATCCCAACAAGATAGACGAACTGTGCCTGTTGATGCCAATGAAAGGAGCAAATGGCATATTGTACATGTTTGTCATATAAGTGTTGTCAAAGGAGATGCAGTCATGGTATGCTTCAGTATATACTTTCCTTGCAAAACCTTCCACCCAGAATATATTCTCAACCCTGTCCTCAGCATCCCTTTTTACTTTGAAAAAAAATCTAGATATTTTTATTTATTCTCTTCAAAGTAGTCCAGGACTAAAACCATGTCGCCTTCATTTGCCTCTGTATTCAGAGTTGCGCAGAATTTGGTAATGTGTTTTGTGGTGTATGGAACAAGCAATTATGTCCCATAATACTCCGACATGATGCTCATAATCTTCCCTGTTGAAATGTCAGATTTCAAAAATGAATCTCAGTCAGTTCTACCTTTTTTGGTTTATTTTTTCTGTTAAAAACAAGGCAAAAGAACTAAATACAAACTTATATAATCAGGCAAGCATTTTTGCTTTTTTTCATGTATGTTACATAAGAATAACAAATGTAGGTATTTTTTGCACAAAACCCAGACATAAAGTTGCCCAGTTCAGTTACTATAGTTGTCAGAAATACCACCCACTGTTGTTCCTCAATAATGCATACTACAAGTTGCCCAGATTTCAGTACTAAAATGCTTATATATGACTTCAGTTATTTTTTACTAGTTGCCCAAATTTGTGTACCAACAAATTACTCAAAAGCCAAAATCACACGCACCTGCAGGCAAGTTGGTGCTTTATAAATTCTTAACAAAATCCTTCTCTTCAGGAGGTATCCCTTGATGCGATCTCAAGAATTTGGACAACGATGGTTTCCATACCAGAGGATGGTTATGGTCTGGATTGAAACTGATCACTTCCCATATCCCATCTTTGAGCTTTACAACCATGCTTGCTTTGCACTGTGTCTGTTTGATAGTTAAACTTTGCCTCTGTTTTACCGCCTTCCTCTTTGGGCCAATCTCTGCAATCGCGGATGCAATTTCAGCTGCCTCAGCTTCAACCTCGTCAAGTTCAACTGTATCTGGGCCAGGGCCAGCTTTGAACTGCAATTCTTCACCACCATCATCCACCGTACCTTTCCTGTCTTTGTTGCATGAAAATTGTTGTTTACCAAGACTCCAGTGTATGCTGACCTCCGAGAAGTGTTTTGTTTGATTGAAAATCCTTTCCTCAAAGCATACTGGTTGTAGTGCTCTTTAGCTTCAAGCAACGTGTCAAAACGCATACCGACTAGTTACTAAGTCCTTGTTGACTGAACGGAGCCAATCATCCGCCACTATTGGTTCAGTAGCAGAGGAGAACTTATTAGGCCTAAGCCTTAGGAATCTAGCAAGTCTGTCCACTGGGGGTGGTGGTGGAGGTGGCGGGTTGTTGTTGTTGTGGTTGTTGTTGTTGTTGTTGTTGGTTACTGCAATGAATTGAGTCATCATATTCATCAACTGAGCTTGAGCGGCCATCAGTTGTTGCATGGCATCATCGTTGTTGGTATCACGACGAGGAGGCATCTGTAGGTTTTTTTAGCATAGATGAGTGAAAGATAGACAGAACTAAGAGAAGAAAAATCCTACCCATGCACAAAGCAACCAAGTCAACACAATCAACACTCATAAGACAACTTAAAAAGAAAAAGTCTACTTAGCAAAATGAAACAAGTATTCTAAGTTGATTTAATAAAACAACAGAGTCTGCAAACCAAACATTCTATCATTGTCACACCACAAGTTGGAGATCAATGTTTTAAAAAGAACGACGAACTAAGCGAGGGAGAATATGGTGGTCCAACTACTAAGTCTAAACTTCGTCCATGACGTCTCCTTCATCTTCTTCGACTTCCTCGATGGTGATGCCTTCCTTCGTAAGGATCTCCTTGTAGTCATTCACCTCCTTCTCCAAGGCCTCGTTCTTCTCCTGTAACATTGTCGTCTCACGGTGCAGAGTCTCGATTGCTTCCTTCTCCAGGGCTTCAATCTTCTCTTGCAGCATTCTCTTCTCACGGCGTAGAGTCTCGATCAAATCTCGATCAGCTTCGAACTCGACGTCGTTGCTCAGAATTTCATCCTTCAAGGTCTTGATCTCCTTGTTCTTGTCTCTAATTCTCTTTTCTTGATTTTGGAACTTCTTCTCTTGAGCTCGGAACTTCTCCTCTTGAGCGTTGGCCACCTCTTCTTGGGCTTCGATCTTCTTTTGGGTCTCCTTGACTTGTGCCATTATTTCATCATTCTTCAACAGCTCGTTGCGCCTATCCTCTTCGAGTTGCCAGAGGTGAAGTTCTAAGTCTTGGAGATATGGGTACAAAGGTTCTGGTTTGGTTTTGTCTTCCTCGCTAACAAGGTAAGGAATCCCATGTTCGTCACGTTGGCCAAGGTTAGAAAAGTAGTGGTCTTTTAACTCCTCCTGGAATTGCCAGCAAAGACGTCCTATTAGCTCCTGCGTGACGAGATTCAGCCCTTTCTCCAAGGAGTCACTAATCGACTTGTACTGGATGTCTTCGGTCTTGGGTTCAGTCTGGCGCCCTTGTTGGTAAAGGCGAAATCCCCATAAGTCTTCTTTGTTGAAGTGCTTCAGCTAGCTTGCCTTGATGATGGGTGTTGGAAGCGCCAACAGTTCTACCAACTCTAGAAGATATCTTCCAAAGCGCATGTCCTTGAAGTCCTCCGCGGTTTGATACATGAAGAACGACATCCTTAAGTGATAAAGGTAGAGTTTGTTAAAACAAGACAAGGTAAGATATACTAGTTGTGGTGTACTTAAGTACTTAGAGAAAAAGGAGTTCTTTCCTAAAAGGTGATCACCACTATTATCAACTCTTTGTAAGTCGGATATTCACTATAGTGAGAGAGACAGACACCCGGCCAGCCACTTATAATTGTGGAACAGGTCTCATGTACGCGGACATGTAAGGTTAGTCCCGGGCCGCTTCATCCCACTATGCCGATAGGATCCAACATACTTCAAAGATGGTAATATTATGATCAAAAAGAGGCTTAACCAATCCTAAGGGCTCGAACCTACAGGCAACACTTTTGCTCTGATACCATTTTGTAGCGCCCCATCTTTTAAATAAAGATGGAACACCTGTGTTATGTGCTAGTCCCTGGATCACTGCCAGCACCACAGTACAAAATATATAGTATCATTGCATAAGTATCAAATTACTACAACGAGATCCAAAAATAGCTAAGTATAGCTTTATTACAAAGTGCATAGTCATGAAGACTAGCTAAATATTCAGAGTTCACAACGAAATAAAATCAATGGGCCTCCTCTTCTAGCATACGCCACAAGCAGACATGTTGGGTGTAGAATCGAGTCCAAACTCACTCCTCATCAGAATTACCTGCACATTTGAATATGCAGCCCCCGTAGGAGGTCAATACAATGAAGTATTGGCAAGTGACTATGGTGGATAAATTATGACAAGTCTAATTCTATATGCATATTTGGCTTGGTGGAGTTGTAGGCTATTTTGCAGAAAGCCAATTTTCTCCTATCTTTTGTAAAACACTTTTGTTTCTCAAAGACTTGGCACCAAGGGATGAAGCCCAAGTGCACCAACAATTCTTTCCTTAGTCAAATTTTACTTTATGAAAACCATGATGAGATTCTTCCGTCCATCTTGTCCAGTTGCTCGAAGTAGTCCATCACCGGGGACACGGCTGAGTACTCAGATTGTCGACTCTGCAGAGGTTGTGCACTTTCACCTTGAGACTCAATTAACCCAAACATCCTATACACGCGGAGTGCATTAAGGAAAGGAGAGAATTGAGACAAGAACTTTCATAAGAAGAATGCAACCATACTAGCAAGACCCGTTCCACCTACCAACTCTACATCTGCTTGTCAAGCTGACAGGTTGCACTCTCACAACTTAGTAATTCTAGACAGAGCCCATTGTCAAAAGGCTGCACGGGAAGCTTCTAAACTTGGAGGGACTTAGAAATCTCTTTGTTCCTGGGTGGCCGTCCACAAGTGCGCTTCTGGGTGACAACCACCATACTCATGGCCCTAAGTAGAATAGAAATTCATCCTAGGCAAGGACAACCACAAGCATGGTCCCAAAAGCCACTCAACATAAACCAAGCAACCAATTCCACCCAGGTGTGCATTTAAAGTTTTAACAGCAATATTTCTATAACATGATAAGTAAACACTTTTAGAGCATAGCTAAGCATCTAATAAAACTTTTGGTGGCTGCATGGGGAGGGATGGCTACACACTACTAGGATATTTTCAAAGTGTAAACTAACTTAGCATTATAAGATAGTTCAAAATTTCCCTATCATGCATACTACTCAAAATCTACTAATAATGCATATAGAAAAAATGGGGTAGATTATGAATGTCACTTGCCTTGGTAGCAAGAGGAACAAGCACAGCAAGAATAACAATCACAAGGGCCTTCCTCCTCTTCACAATCTAGAGACAAACAATAAAACTAAATAAACATACAACATAACACTTAAAAATATCAAGACAAAATATGTATGCATGCTTGCTATGCAATGAACTTGACAAGACAAAAATAATTACCATTTTATTTCCTCTGTTATTAATGCATGAATGCAATGATCAATATTTTAATATTTCATTTACTCATTTAAAATATTGAGCATATCATAGAAGTTTTAAGTTCTAAAACCACTTTCCTTAATTCTATTTTGATAAGTTTCAAATAAAACTCATGTTACACTCTCTGGACAGAGGGCATTAATAAACTTCTAAAACAATTGGATTTATTTGGAAAGAATTTTTATTAATTAAGTTATAGATTTAATATCCGAAAGCTAAGCAATTAAATTCCGCAATTTAATATACACTAAAGGGACAAACTAATGAAACCATACTGAACTACACGAACAGAGCTTCACGTGGATATAAAATTCATCAAATTTAGATGAACAGATCAAAAGTTATGAATTTTGTAAGTTTGTATTGTTTTCTGTTTTTAAAACAAATTTTCAGCCGAAATAGAAATTTAAAGAGGCCACGCGGCGCGCTCCGATTGGACGATACCGGTTCGCCGCGGATCGCGAACGTGAACCGTCCGATCTCTTTACAACGGGCGCTCAGGATCGACTCATCTAGATCCATTGGATCTAGATCCAACGCTTCACGTGACTCGGGCCAGAAGCGGGCGGCGCGACGCCGGAATTCATCCGAGCGCGGCGGCGCCATCGCCGGAGTTGCGGCTACGGCTAACAGAAGCAAGATTGGAGGGGGTTTGCTCACCACTTGATGCAGAACGTCGTGGCGAACTCTATGGCGCGGTAGGTGCGGTCGAGGTGGTCTGCTCCTTCCCTTGCGTGCTCGTCGGAGATGAACGGCGGACGACGGTGTCGGGTCGTCGACGGATACGTCGCCCTGGTGCATAAGAAGAGGCCGGAGCAAGCCCGTTAGGTGCGTACGAAGACAGGGAGTCGCAGAGGGATGCTGGGGTGGTGCTCGGGGCGCCGTACTCACCAGAACAGATCGAATCGCGGCGGCGGCAATGGCGGACGGCGGCGGACGGTTTCTGAGCAGCCTGGGGGCGATCTTGTAGGGTTTTGGGGTTCGGGAGGAGGCGGCGGAGGGGGGGGGTTTATATGGGGAAGGAGGGAGCGATTAAATCGCGATTTTCCAACGGATTTTGATCCGGATCAAAATAGGGTTCGGTGAGTTCGTGTTCATCACGACTTGGGGATGAAGATGACAAGTGGGTCCCGTCTGGAAGTGAGAGAGGTGGGGAGGTGGGCTACGCGGCTGGTTTGCTGGGCCGTTTCTTCGTGCGCGCGCGGCAGATAGCAGAGGGGCTCGGCCCAGTTAGCCCGAAACACATTTTTTTCTGTTTAAACCTTTTCCAAACAATTTGATTTTTAAAACTTATCAAAACATTTCAGAAAAATTCATAAAAATGTGTTTTGAAAAGCTAATTTAATTTAGAACTTTTTGATATCATTTTGCTAAATAGATAAAATAATAAAATACAGAATTTTATAAGGAGCTCAATTAGACCTCTTTATTGAAAACAACTTTATTTAAACTTATAATAAAAATTCAAAATATTATTTATGTGATTTCAAAGCCATGCCTATATGATGCATGATGCATGATGCAAGAATGCAAGGTTTTAAATTTTTGAGAAATTTGGGATGTTTCAGTGCTAGGCTGAACAAAAGTTAGAACACATAGTAGTGATGTACAAACTTCTAAATTTGCAGTGACACATTTTGTCTACTAACTGCATAAATCTGAGGAGAACTTAGCCAACACAATGTAGCTAGACTTGGTTCTTGGAACGTATAGAATCGTTGTTGCTTGTTCATGCTTGGAAAATATAAAAGGTCTTCAATTTTGTACTTGCTTCTTCTGAATTAGTTTCATATCTGCATCCATCCTATCCAACTTTTTGTACAAAGACATACCTGAGAACAGAACAAGGAAAAAAATTATGAACATAGACATGCACTAAAACTGTGTAGAAAAAGAGCAATTTCACTGTAATATAAAAGTGCAGTGAAGTCAACGCACATGCGTAGTTTCTTCGTCTTCTTTTTCTCCACTAGGACCGGGTTGGCGACCCAGTCCGAGTCCTTGATCTCTCGGATGAACTTGGCGTGCAGTAGTCTGTCGACTTCCATGGTGATCGCGTCTCGCTTGGGTCCTGAGAAGCGTCGCATGGATTGTTTGACTGGTCTTGCGTCCCTGTGGACTTTTAGAGAGTGCTCGGCGAGTTCCCTGGGTATCCCTGGCATGTCAGAAGGTTGCCATGCAAAGATCTTCCAGTTCTCACGTAGGAACTCGACGAGCGCGCTTTCCTATGCGGGGGTCAGACTTGACGAGACCTTGACCGTCTTTCTGCTATCAGTCGGATGGACTTGGTGGGTGACGGTGTCGTGAGTGTTCTGAGGCAGAAAAAGTGAGGTTCACTGCACACCTGTTGGAAGGACCCGCAGCATTGTGGTGGGATAATTATCAAGTGACTCATCCTTTGGATGGCATGACTTGGGATGCGTTCAAGGAAGGTTTCCGGTATGCTCACATCTCCTCAGGTATAATGAACCTGAAGAAAGAGGAATTTCGCGGCTTGAGGCAAGGAGGTAGAACTCTGAAGGAGTATATGGATGACTTCTGTATGCTATCAAGGTATGCGCCAGAGGACATTGGCACTGATGCAAAGAGGAAGGAAAAGTTCCTCAATAGACTTAAGGGAGAACTGAAGATACCTTTGTCTGTGGCATTGTGACGCCC
Organism: Poa annua; assembly: GCA_026929855.1. Lineage (NCBI taxonomy): Eukaryota > Viridiplantae > Streptophyta > Magnoliopsida > Poales > Poaceae > Poa > Poa annua. The sequence goes on along the minus strand of CM049432.1, from coordinate 71,034,077 downwards.
TAAAATCGGTACTATGTAGATTTAAGCGATCCCGCCGAAATCCGCATAATAACGATTTTAGGTCGCCCACCAGACATAATGTGCACGCCGAAACATGCGCATTATGTGGGTGGAATTGTGATAACATTACAACAGTTCCGATACATCCACAAATACAACAGAAGATAAATTACAACAACCACTCGAACGAGTCAAGATACAAATGATACAATACAAAGATTCAAATGACAGCGGAAGCTAAATAGTATCCGACTACGGATAAGATACAAATTGGATTAAGAGTTCTGAAGATAAGCAATGGCGCCATATCCCTGCCCAGCCAAGCCGGAGGGATTCCCAAGCTAACGTCGTCTGACTTCAAACCTGTTAACTGCACATAAAGCACATCCCAAAAGAGGGTCAGGGCACTCCCTGGCAAGCAAAACCGACTTGCCTACTTTCTACACCATCTCCCAAAATATGGGGTAGGTGGACTTAGCGGCAGCAGCACTAGCAACCTAAAGAGACACGCTACAACTTCCGTCTAATCAGAGAGGGATAAGAGAGCGCATAAAGTAAGCATCTACAACTAACACCAAACATAACCCATTCTCGAATTAACCCCCTCAACCAAATATGAGGAAGCAATTCGGGAAACACACACGTTAAACAGTTTTAATTATAATTTATTGTGAAAGTAATTCTATATTACTAGTCAAATTAATTAACTTTAATTAGGTGCAAGTTGTCTAGATCTTGTTAGCCAGCATCATCACCAAAGTCGTCCATAACCGTGGACACGGCTCATCGATAAGATTATACCCTGCAGGGGTGCACTACTGTACCCATACTCGCATGATCAACCCAAGCAAGCATCAGGGCTTCTCAACACGACTTATTCCTTCACTACAGCAAGTCCAAGTGCCACCCATATGAGTTGTTACCCGCGTCAGGAGTCCGGCCGAATCTCAATTGCGGACTCATTAGTTTGTGCCTACGCGTCATGCGGCTCAAACCACAGTAGGAACTGTCCGCTACGCGCGCACCACCCCTATATGACCCCCCGTATCACATACCCTCTCATCATCATCATGCACATGCATATGAGCAAATGGAAAACCCGAACTAGTTGCGGCACATGGACAAGCTGTAGATCCTTTCAAAGTCGAGGGGGGCTCCATAGGGCCTCCCACAAGTGGTTAGTGCGCTCAAAATTGGATCCGAGGACAAAATCTCAGTTCCTAGGTCGACACTGAGCAGAACAAAGCACCTCGGAAGGCCTTCCGCCTGGTGCCTTATCATTTAATTATAATACCCCAACACAAGATAGCATTTTATTAAAGTAGAACAATCTATCATACTAAGCAGATGAAACATAAGACCAACAGACGACTCGCACCAACAACTCTAAGCATGCGCTATGACTCGCAAGGCCAACAGATAAACATGCAACGGGTATTAGGTTGTGGGGATAAAGCTGTATGGGCTGCAGGATAAACATGTGATGGGATCGCAGTTCAAGAATCGATAACTAGGGTAGCAGAGATCAACGGCAGGAATGAAAGACAATGTATAGGTAAACAAGCAAACTTTGCTTGCCTGGAATCCCGCATGGAAGCAGATCTTGTCGTGGCTCACACATCTCAACGTCGTATCCGTGAAGAAGCAACAAACACTGGAAAAGCGTAAAAGATGCATTTTACAACTACGACAAAAGATCCAGCATGATCATGGAAGAATGATGCATGGCATGGCAAGATGCATTGCGAGATGCATTTAATCCAAAATAAGCGGAAACGGGATTTCCGACAATTAATATTAATGTTGAAGTTATTTATCTACCCCACAAATTAAATGTCCATTAAGATGGCAAGGCATGGCAAAGATGATCTAGTCAAATTAAATGGAATAGGCATCAATAGTAATTAAATGGCCACACATTCCATAATTATTATTTAGGTGAATCGCTACACCACCAAACCCAAGAGATGCAACAGATGCAAGTATGATGCGATATGCTCAAGATAGATGATATTTAATAAAAATAGGTTTAGGTTTAGGGTTTGGGTCCGTACGTCGGATCGGGTGAACTAGGGTTCGAAACCGACGTCTTCGGCCCGTCGGGGAAGTAGTCGTCGCGGAACCGGGACATCGTCGTTTGTCGGTGTCGTGGAAGTGGTCGGGTAGTCGTACTCGGACATCACCGTTGACGGGCGCGGGCACGTCGGAGCACAGGAACGGACACCAGAAAGAAACGCGCACGGGCGGGCACCGCGACTCGGACACGGGCGGTGACGGAAACGCGGCACCGGAAGAGGACGCGCACGCGCATGTAGCAACACCTCGAAGGGTGGACAACTCGGACACAAAAATGACGCCGAAGTTCTTTCGGGCATTGCGTCGAACACCTGGCGGGCGGTGGCGGCGGCGTGCACGCGGCCGGAAAGAGGAGGCAGCGGGGGCAGTGGCGCGGCGCGGGCGAACGCACGCGGGGCGGCGGCCGGCGACGCGGCGGCGGAGGAGCCCGGGCAGGAGGCGGAGGAGGCCGGGGCGCACGGGGCGGCGCGGAGACATGCGGGAGGAGCTCGGGCCGGAGCAGGGAAGGCCGGGGCGCGGGGTACGCGGGGCGGTGCTCGGGGAGGCGGCGGCGACCGACGGCGCAGGGGGCCGGCAGTGGCGGCGGGAGGCGCGAGCAGGGCGGAGGGCGGACGCGGAGGCGGGCGGCGGCGCGCGCGGAGAGGCGCGGGCGCGCGCTGGCGGCCGGAGCTGGGCGTCAGGTGCGGCGCTCGGGCGGCGCGCGAAGTGGGAGGCGCGACCGACGGCGGCGGCTGGCGGAGGAGGTGCGGAGGGCGGCGAGGCAGGCGCGGCGGCGGCAGGCGTGCGCAGCCGGAGGAGAGGCGGCGCGACGAGCTGGCGGCGGGCCGGTGCGGCGTGGAGAGGCGTGCCGGCGCGCGGGGCGCGCGCGCGGTGGCGTGCGTGGCGGCACAGGCGCAGGGGCCGGCGTGCGGGACGGTGGAGCTCGGGAGCACGGGCTCGGGAAGAGCTTCTCCCGTGCGGTTGCGGGAAGGAAGGAGAGAAGAAAAGAAAAAAAAGGAGAAAAAGGAAAAGAAAAGAAAGGAAGGGGAGAAAAGGAAAAAGGGAGGTGGGAGGAATCTTTTGCAAATTCCAGAAAAGAGAGGAGGGTGGCTGCAAAAAGTCAGGGGGTGGGAAAGAATTTTCCAGGGGGAAACCCTAGGGTTTGGGGTTAGATGGGCTTGGGCTTTATTTCTCTCCCGTTTAAATATTTCTGATTATATTTTTAAAACCAAAACGAAGAGGAATTTGAATACGAAACCTTTTACAAAATATTTTTAGTTTTGGATAGACAATTTAATAAACTAGTTTTTAACATTTTTAAAAGATTTAAAAATAACATATTTTTAATTAATTTGAAAAGCATTTAAATTTAATTATGGAAATTTAATTTAAATGCAACAAATTAAATTAATGCGATGCGATGCCATGTCGATGCAAAAAGAAAACTCACAAAACAAAAGGGGATAAATCCCGGGGCGTTACAGGCATATACTCCAAACTATCAAGCTCTGCTGGATCAAGCTATCACCCTGGACAACAACATAAGAAAGGAAGAGAATAGGAAGAGGAAGTTCAGTGCAAGTAAGGTTCATTCTGAAGGGACATATAAGAAACAACACACCTCTGAAGTCAGTAGACATAAACCCTGGCATCACTCCAACACTGGTAGTGGCCAAAAACATCATGGTCATAACCACAATGGAGGAAACAAAGGAAGCAATGGAGGATACAAAGGAAATAATGGAGGATACAATGGAAATAATGGTGGATACAGGGGAAACCATCATCATGGCCATAATCATGGGAATGGTAATCACCGTCCTAACTATGAAGGGAAGAAAGACTTGTCTAATGTGACCTGCTTCAAGTGCAAGAAGACAGGACATTATGCAACTGAATGCCCAGAGAGGAAAGCTGATGAAAATTCCAAGCCCAATCCTTTCCAGAAGGGACAAGTGAACCACATCAATGTGGAAGAAGTTCATGATGAACCTGATGCTGTGATTGGTACGTTCTTGCTCAACTCCTTTCCAGCATTAGTTGTATTTGATACTGGAGCATCTCATTCATTCATATCAAGAGCTTTTGTTAACAAACATGGGTTAGCTGAGGAAAGTCTAGGAAAACCTATTAGGGTAAGTTCACCTGGAGGAGAGATGATAGTAAATTCCGGGTGTAGGCAGTTAGACTTGCAAATCGGAAAACACACCTTCCCAACAGACTTAGTCATCCTAGAAACCCAAGGATTGGATATTATCATCGGAATGGATTGGATGACTCGTTTTGAAGGAATCATAGATTGTGCAAATAGAGCAATCACCCTCACCACCCCAGAGAAAAGGAAGATTAAGTTCAGATCAACTTTCGAACTTAAGAAGGTTAGGCTAAATTCTCTTAAGGGGGTTAGCCTTGGTGATGTGCTTATCGTCAAGGAATACCCAGATGTTTTTCCGGAGGAACTACCGGGAATGCCACCCGATAGAGATGTAGAGTTTCTCATCAAACTGAAGCCGGGAACAGGGCCAATAGCTAAAAGACCGTATCCTATGGCCGTCGATGAATTGAAAGAGCTCAAGAAGCAATTAGAGGAACATATCCAGAAAGGATTCATTCGTCCAAGTTCATCGCCATGGGGAGCACCAGTCTTATTTGTTAAAAAGAAGGATCAAACCCAGAGGCTAGTCACGGATTATAGAGATATAAACGAGCAAACTATCAAAAACAAGTACCCGTTACCCAAGATAAATGAACTATTTGATCAACTAGAAGGTGCTTGTGTTTTCTCAAAGATCGATCTTCGATCGGGGTACCTCCAAATGAAAGTTAGAGAAATGGATATACCCAAAACTGCATTTGTTACGAGATATGGCTCTTATGAGTACACAGTAATGCCTTTTGGATTAACCAATGCACCATCCTTTTTCATGAATATGATGAATAAAGTGTTCATGGATTTTCTGGATAAGTTTGTGGTCGTGTTCATAGATGATATTCTAATCTACTCCAAGAGTCAAAGAACATGAAGAGCACTTGCGTCTGATATTGCAGAGACTACGTGAACATAAGTTGTATGCCAAGTACAGAAAGTGTGGGTTTTGGTTAGAACAAGTCGGATTTTTAGGCCATGTGGTGTCCAAGGAAGGTATAGCGGTGGATCCTGAAAAAGTTTCAGCTGTAACTAATTGGGAACCGCCAAAGAATGTTGGTGAATTACGAAGTTTTCTGGGCCTAGCAGGATACTACCGACGATTCATTGAAAACTTCTCCAAGATTGCCAAGGCCTTGACGGAATTATTAAAGAAGGAGAAGAAATTTGAGTAGACGGAGGCATGCGAAACCAGTTTTCAGGAGTTGAAGAAACGTCTGGTTTCAGCCCCAGTTCTATGCTTACCTGATTTGGAGAAGGAATTCCAAGTATACTGTGATGCTTCACGCCAAGGCTTGGGAAGTGTGTTGATGCAGGAAGGTAGAGTGGCATCTTATGCCTCTAGACAACTCAAGAAACATGAAGCAAATTATCCAACTCATGATCTCGAGTTAGCATCAGTAGTGCATGCCCTGAAAACTTGGAGACCCTACCTGATGGGAAAAAGATGTGAGGTATTCACGGACCACAAAAGTTTGAAGTACATATTTACACAGAAGGAATTGAACATGAGACAAAGAAGATGGTTGGAACTTATTAAAGATTTTGATCTAAGTCTCCAATACCATTCGGGGAAAGCTAATGTGGTAGCAGATGCTCTGAGTCGTAAGGTGTATGTGAATGGCCTTACAGCAGGAGAATTACCCGAGGATTTATGCAAGGCATTCAAGGACCTCAGATTGGAAGTAGTACCTGAAGGGTTTGTAACCTCATTAGTTGTACAGCCCACTTTGATGGACAAGATACGTTAAGCTCAGAAAGGAGACAAGGAAATAGAAGAGATCAAAGTCAATTTAAGAGCTGGAAAAGCTAAAGGATTTCATGAGGATGAGCAGGGGATTTTGTGGTTTGAAAAACGTGTATGTGTGGCCAATGACCCTGATATTAGGAAGTTAATTCTGCAAGAAGCTCATGAAACACCTTATTCAATTCATCCGGGAAATACCAAGATGTATATGGATGTGAAAGAGAGATTTTGGTGGAATAATCTGAAAAGAGAAATAGCAGAATACATCGCTAAGTGTGATGTATGTAGTCGAGTAAAGGCAGAACATCAAAAACCAGCAGGGCTCTTACAACCTTTGAAAGTACCGGATTGGAAGTGGGATTCCATTGGGATGGACTTCATCACCGGATTACCAAGGACCAGATCGGGTTATGATTCTATTTGGGTTATTGTTTGTCGCCTAACCAAAATAGCTCACTTCATACCCGTGAAGACCACTTATACTAGTGCAAAGCTAGCCGATATTTACATGAAGAGAATTGTGTGCCTTCACGGTATTCCTAATAGTATCGTGTCTGATAGGGGGACCCAGTTTACTTCTCATTTTTGGAAGCAGTTGCACGAATCTTTGGGAACCAGATTGAAATTCAGTACGGCTTTCCACCCGCAAACAGATGGTCAGACTGAAAGAGTGAATCAGATTTTAGAAGATATGTTAAGAGCTTGTGCGCTCGACTATGGATCTAGTTGGGATGATAATTTGCCATACGCTGAGTTCTCCTACAACAACAGTTACCAAGCCAGCATTGAGATGGCACCGTTTGAAGCCTTATATGGAAAGAAATGCACAACCCCACTGTTGTGGAGTGGTGTAGGAGAACGGAGTTTCTTTGGGCCTGATATAATACAGGATGCTGAAGAGAAAGTCAGGCTAATTAAGGACAGATTGAAAATAGCACAGTCACGCCAGAAAAGCTATGCAGATTCCAAGCGTAGAGAAGTCACCTATGAAGTGGGTGATAGAACCTATTTAAGAGTGTCACCACTTCGGGGTGTGAAAAGGTTTGGAATCAAAGGAAAGTTAGCACCTCGATTCATTGGACCATTCAAAATTCTTTCGCGCAAAGGTGAAGTGGCATATGAGTTAGAACTACCCGAAGTGCTGTCTGCTGTTCATAATGTGTTCCATGTCAGTCAGTTGAAGAAATGTCATCCCGAGATGATGGGAGTTCCTTTAAAGGATACTGTACCCCTCGAGGAGGTACAATTGGAGAGTGACCTGACATACGAAGAGAAGCCCATCAAGATATTACAGACATCAGAAATAGTCACCCGTACCAAAACCAACAAGTTTTGCAAAGTCCAATGGAATCATCACACCGAGGACGAAGCCACCTGGGAACGAGAGGATGACCTCCGAGAAGACCACCCACACCTATTTGCTGACCTTTCCGAAGCTCGAGGGCGAGCTTCTTCTTAAGGGGGTTAGTCTGTAACATCCCAAATTTCTCAAAAATTTAAAACCTTGCATTCTTGCATCATGCATCATATAGGCATGGCTTTGAAATCACATAAAGAATATTTTGAATTTTTATTATAAGTTTAAATAAAGTTGTTTTCAATAAAGAGGTCTAATTGAGCTCCTTATAAAATTCTGTATTTTATTATTTTATTTATTTAGCAAAATGATATCAAAAAGTTCTAAATTAAATTAGCTTTTCAAAACATATTTTTATGAATTTTTCTGAAATGTTTTGATAAGTTTTAAAAATCAAATTGTTTGGAAAAGGTTTAAACAGAAAAAAATGTGTTTCGGGCTAACTGGGCCGAGCCCCTCTGCTATCTGCCGCGCGCGCACGAAGAAACGGCCCAGCAAACCAGCCGCGTAGCCCACCTCCCCACCTCTCTCACTTCCAGACGGGACCCACTTGTCATCTTCATCCCCAAGTCGTGATGAACACAAACTCACCGAACCCTATTTTGATCCGGATCAAAATCCGTTGGAAAATCGCGATTTAATCGCTCCCTCCTTCCCCATATAACCCCCCCCCCCCCCTCCGCCGCCTCCTCCCGAACCCCAAAACCCTACAAGATCGCCCCCAGGCTGCTCAGAAACCGTCCGCCGCCGTCCGCCATTGCCGCCGCCGCGATTCGATCCGTTCTGGTGAGTACGGCGCCCCGAGCACCACCCCAGCATCCCTCTGCGACTCCCTGTCTTCGTACGCACCTAACGGGCTTGCTCCGGCCTCTTCTTATGCACCAGGGCGACGTATCCGTCGACGACCCGCCGCCGCCGTCCGCCGTTCATCTCCGACGAGCACGCAAGGGAAGGAGCAGACCACCTCGACCGCACCTACCGCGCGATAGAGTTCGCCACGACGTTCCGCATCAAGTGGTGAGAAAACCCCCTCCGATCTTGCTTCTGTTAGCCGTAGCCGCAACTCCGGCGATGGCGCCGCCGCGCTCGGATGAATTCCGGCGTCGCGCCGCCCGCTTCTGGCCCGAGTCACGTGAAGCGTTGGATCTAGATCCAATGGATCTAGATCAGTCGATCATGAGCGCCCGTTGTAAAGTAGATCGGACGGTTCGCGTTCGCGATCCGCGGCGAACCGGTATCGTCCAATCAGAGCGCGCCGCGTGGCCTCTTTAAATTTCTATTTCGGCTGAAACTTTGTTTTAAAAACAGAAAACAATACAAACTTACAAAATTCATACTTTTGATCTGTTCATCCAAATTTGATGAATTTTATATCCACGTGAAGCTCTGTTCGTGTAGTTTAGTATGGTTTCATTAGTTTGTCCCTTTAGTGTATATTAAATTTCGGAATTTAATTGCTTAGCTTTCGGATATTAAATCTATAACTTAATTAATAAAAATTCTTTCCAAATAAATCCAATTGTTTTAGAAGTTTATTAATGCCCTCTGTCCAGAGAGTGTAACATGAGTTTTGTTTGAAACTTCTCAAAATAGAATTAAGGAAAGTGGTTTTAGAACTTAAAACTTCTATGATATGCTCACTATTTTAAATGAGTAAATGAAATATTAAAATATTGATCATTGCATTCATGCATTAATAACAGAGGAAATAAAATGGTAATTATTTTTGTCTTGTCAAGTTCATTGCATAGGAAGCATGCATACATATTTTGTCTTGATATTTTTAAGTGTTGTGTTGTATGTTTATTTAGTTTTATTGTTTGTCTCTAGATTGTGAAGAGGAGGAAGGCCCTTGTGATTGTTATTCTTGATGTGCTTGTTCCTCTTGCTACCAAGGCAAGTGACATTCATAATCTACCCCATGTTTTCTATATGCATTATTAGTAGATTTTGAGTAGTATGCATGATAGGGAAATTTTGAACTATCTTATAATGCTAAGTTAGTTTACACTTTGAAAATATCCTAGTAGTGTGTAGCCATCCCTCCCCATGCAGCCACCAAAAGTTTTATTAGATGCTTAGCTATGCTCTAAAAGTGTTTACTTATCATGTTATAGAAATATTGCTAAGTGTTAAAACTTTAAATGCACACCTGGGTGGAATTGGTTGCTTGGTTTATGTTGAGTGGCTTTTGGGACCATGCTTGTGGTTGTCCTTGCCTAGGATGAATTTCTATTCTACTTAGGGCCATGAGTATGGTGGTTGTCACCCAGAAGCGCACTTGTGGACGGCCACCCAGGAACAAAGAGATTTCTAAGTCCCTCCAAGTTTAGAAGCTTCCCGTGCAGCCTTTTGACAATGGGCTCTGTCTAGAATTACTAAGTTGTGAGAGTGCAACCTGTCAGCTTGACAAGCAGATGTAGAGTTGGTAGGTGGAACGGGTCTTGCTAGTATGGTTGCATTCTTCTTCTGAAAGTTCTTGTCTCAATTCTCTCCTTTCCTTAATGCACTCCGCGTGTATAGGATGTTTGGGTTAATTGAGTCTCAAGGTGAAAGTGCACAACCTCTGCAGAGTCGACAATCTGAGTACTCAGCCGTGTCCCCGGTGATGGACTACTTCGAGCAACTGGACAAGGATGGACGGAAGAATCTCATCATGGTTTTCATAAAGTAAAATTTGACTAAGGAAAGAATTGTTGGTGCACTTGGGCTTCATCCCTTGGTGCCAAGTCTTTGAGAAATAAAAGTGTTTTACAAAAGATAAGAGAAAACTGGCTTTCTGCAAAATAGCCTACAACTCCACCAAGCCAAATATGCATATAGAATTAGACTTGTCATAATTTATCCACCATAGTCACTTGCCAATACTTCATTGTATTGACCTCCTACGGGGGCTGCATATTCAAATGTGCAGGTAATTCTGATGAGGAGTGAGTTTGGACTCGATTCTACACCCAACATGTCTGCTTGTGGCGTATGCTAGAAGATGAGGCCCATTGCTTTTATTTCGTTGTGAACTCTGAATATTTAGCTAGTCTTCATGACTATGCACTTTGTAATAAAGCTATACTTAGCTATTTTTGGATCTCGTTGTAGTAATTTGATACTTATGCAATGATACTATATATTTTGTACTGTGGTGCTGGCAGTGATCCAGGGACTAGCACATAACACAGGTGTTCCATCTTTATTTAAAAGATGGGGCGCTACAAGCACTTTCTACAAACCATGCATACCAGTGATATATAGTTTGCTTAATTCTGCGGCTTTTGTTCTGCCCTTTTTATGGTAGATTCATACAACTGTACTGCCAAACACCTACTTTTGATCATAAAATCTAGCAAGTTAAATCACACATTATTTGCCTAACAGAAATATCAAGTTTGCCTAAAAGCTAGTAGTTTGTTGCCTGAAATCCGAAACCATGTTGCCTAGAACCTACACAGCAACAATGTGTTTTCTAGGAGTGTAATTGCCTAAAAACACACTATTTTGTTCATAAATTCACAATTCTAAAACACCTAATAGCACATACTTAGGGGTACCTACAGGGAGAATAGATCTACTGCAATTAGGGAGGGGGAGGGAGATAGAACCATGAGAAGAAGGGGGTGTGAGTTACCTCGTCTGGAATCTGAAACAGAGTTTCAAATCTGTTAATGGATCTACCTGAACCTGGAGAAGAAGCCATGGTTTTTAAGTTGCTTAAGGGTGAGGAGACTCAGGAGAGGCTTTGGAGGGGGAGGGAAAAGAGAGGACAAAGCAATTGTGGTGTTGCATGTCTCCGTGGGTTCAAATAAGACCAGCTGCAGTAGATTCCAAAAAAAAGATTGTATAATGCTGAAAAGTAGACCCATGTGTGGACCGGGGTGGTGGTGCATGTGCACACACAAACGGAATAGGCGTTCAAAGCCGCGAAAGAATGGCCGGCCAACCAATCGGGTCTCCCCTATTTCTGCTTTTGGCACATGGGGACAGGCCGTTGGCTATACGGGTCCATGTCTTATTGCGTCCTTGGCTTGGGTTTAGCTTGCTATAGAAGCGCTCGTACGCGTCAAGGAAGATGGGAAGAAAATGCAAGCATCCTAAAATGCGCTCATGCCACGGCAATGATGATTGGCTTAAGGCCTATTTGATTCGTAGGATTATTAAAGCGTAGGAAATAGGGAAAATGTTGGATTAGACTTTGAATCCTACAAAATCTAGTAAGAGTCTACAAGAAAATAAGTGTTTGAATCGCAGGAAAAAAATAAAGGAATTGTAAAATGTGGTTTGTGTGGATGAAAAGTTTCCTTCAAAACATAGTGCAATGAATTCATACAGGGAAATTACTAAAATCAAAGAACACACATGAATATTTTCGAAGGATTAAAATCCTTCAAAATTCTTATGGGATTTCTTTGAATCAAAGGAGCTCTTAGTGTGAATTACCATCTACTAATTTTTGTCAGTGCCGCGCTGATTCTACTGTGACAAGTGCAGCTATGCCCTTTGAGAGAGGCTGAAGCAACTTCAAATCAGGAGGGCCATTACATTTGAGACTACCCAAAGCTAGCTAGAGAGATGATGTACAGGCAGGGGCAGCATCAAGCGGAGATTAACCCCCAACACAAAACCATCCACCAGGGAAAATCTCATCACCAACATCTCCTTTTTCGCCTATATATCCTTCTTCACATGTCAAATCTACACGACAGACAAATCAGTCAATTCAGGTCGCACAACAATGTTCACGCAGCCCGCCCCAGGCCACCCCAAGTCCCCAACCCAAGTTCCATCACCAGAACAGATCCATGACCACCATCGCCGCATTAGCTATTTCATGTTCGGCTTGGGCGAGTAGCGGAACGGGGAGGCGCGGGGGCCGTCGGACATGCTCCTCATCGGCTGCTGCCCCCCGTTGGCCCGGGCGAACGAGCCATGCACCTTGAGGCTATGGCTGCTCCGGCTGTTCATGCTGCTCGAGTGCGCCATCCGCTCGGCCTGCATCGATTGGTAGAAGTAGGAGGAGCTCGCCATGTCCTTGAGGTTCAGCAGCGGCTTGAGAGCTTCCACCACCTGGCTCATCAGCGGCCGGGCCTTGGGGTCTCGGCTCAGGCATGCGCGCGCTAGCTGCGCCGCCTTTTGGGCGCCTTTCACCGAGAAGTTGCCCTCCAGGCGAGGGTCGACTAGCTTGTAGAAGCGCTGCCGCTCTCCTAGGAGGGGCCGTGCCCACTCCACGAGGTTGTGCTCACCGTTCGGGCGGTTCTTGTCCATCGACCGGCGCCCTGACATCATCTCCAGCAGCACCACGCCGAAGCTGTACACGTCGCTCTTTGATGTCAGATGACCTGAAAAGTTGGTCAAGAAATTTATGAGATCCAGTAAACATTACAACAAACATTGCATAACTAAATAATGGAGGAAAAACAACACATCAGAAATTGTAACAGCATTCCAGTATCTAGTACGAACACTGCCTTTAATTTTGGCACGATTAGCAGTGCATTATGATAGGCTGAAGCTTGATGTAATACCATGAAACTGGTCAAGCCAAATCCATGACATTCACCACTATCATCACAATGTCATACAACATTATTATTTCCATATATTTAAGTACATCAACCTATGCAAGCACTTTCACCACAGCTGTCTGGTTTCCGTAAGTATCTTTCACTCTTTCAGAGTTGGCAAGTTATGTCCGGAATGAAGAACTTACCTGTCATGACATACTCTGGAGCTGCATACCCATAGGTCCCCATTACTCGAGTAGACACATGAGTTTTGTCACCTACAGGGCCATCTTTAGCAAGCCCAAAATCTGAGAGCTTTGCATTGTATTCCTGCAAGAGCACATGTAAAACATATGAAATTAACAAGATGCAACTACACAAGTCATGTGATCCACAATGCAAGATCCAATTACTTGATTCAATACTTACCGCATCTAACAGTATATTAGATGTTTTAAAATCGCGATAAATGACTGGTCTTTCTGCTTCTTCATGAAGGAAGGAAAGGCCCTGTGCTGCCCCAAGAGCAACCTTCATTCTGATGGACCATGGGAGAGGAAGAGATCCTACAGTGAAGCATAATTCATGTAAGCTTCAAATTTAATGGATTCCAACTGAGATCGAATGAGCAAACTCTTGCTCTAATATGGTAAACAAAAAGGGAGAAAGGTTAACAAAGATTTAATGGTTCAGTACATACTTCTGAATAGATGATTATCCAAAGATCCACGTGGCATAAATTCATATACCAGCAATCTCTGGTCATCTTCAACACAATATCCAATTAATCTGACCAAGTTGGGGTGGTGAAGGTTACCAAGGAAATCAACTTCTGCCTGCAAAGAGTGACACAACGTAGAACATGGGGCAGAGTTATTGTGAATCATAATGAAAATGGATAGCAGAAATGATAAAAATAAATATAGCTTGAAGTAACAAAGCACACACCACCCATTCTTTGTGCCCTTGAAGACCATCATGATTGAGTGTCTTAACAGCAACTGTAAGACCTGTACCGGGTTTCACCGGCGCAGTTCCGTTCTCTTCAATCCACCCTTTAAACACACACCCAAAACCCCCTTCACCAAGAAGACTCTCAGGCCTGAAGTTCCGTGTCGCACATTTTAGGTCATTGAATGCAAACTTGCGCAATTTGGAGGACACCTTTATATCTTCCCCAGCTTTAGATGCTGATGAACTGCTCTCAGCATTACTGGTAGATGTCGAGCCTGAGACTACTGATGCAACTGGTTGGTTCCTGCTACCATTTTCTGTCGACTTTTCTGCTGTTCCATGAAATGGATAAAAGTATTAGTAAACCATAATATTACAAGAATTGTTCCTACAATTACAAAATTAAGAAATATAATTGCAATCTACACGACAAAGTGTGAGGAAAGGCCGCACTGAAGTGTAAGTTTAATTATGGGGCATGGACAACACAACCTACACACAAGTACCCCAGACAGTATTACCAATCTCCCTAAAAGATATTTTATGGTGCTTGGAAATCAGAAGATCTGTTCATCACCAATGGCCTAGGGTAAGAGGTACTTGTAAAAAGCTATTTATGTATGGGACAGGTACTAACATCAAAATAAAATGATATTTTAGCAATATAACTCATACCCACAAATATTAACCAAAGTAAACGTACATAGTTTTCTCGCAGTTCGACACAAGAGTTGCTAAACGGCATTTTGGCGTGTACAAAAAGCTAGCACACACAAATTAACATCCTTGCCGGTTGCTGCGGTTATCCACGCTCTTTTGAATTGGAAAGAGTTATAATTTCTGCCAGCTTGACAGATCCAAGGGGAGCAAGAGGAGGTAGTAACATGGGGATGTTGACTGGAGGTACCTGGTAGTACCTTTCAAGCATCGTAAATATCTCTCTCCTAAATAAATACCTAGCTGAATAGTCAACAATTTTTAAATATTTCCAATTAAAAAACAGAACTAGGTTTCTCTGAAGGAGGATAAGGAAAGAATGTCTTCTTTTATCTTGTTTCACGGTGAGCAGTAGCACCTGTCAAAGGTGGTTTTAAGGATTACAAGTTAATATACATGACAGACATTACAGTGCCAACTGGAGACCTTTTTCATATCTTTCAATCCGTTTTAGTAATGATTTTATTTTCAAGATATGTGATATCGTATCCTTAAAAGAAAATTCAGTAGCTGACTAGACTCGTTATCCCTATTTCTTTCTGTGTCGTGTTTGTTTCTTCATGCCTAAAATTCGATTAAGGGTGATCTAAGTATCAGAATTGTTGCTTTCAAACAATTAGAGTATTGTCACAATCACACCTGATGATATAACAATAACATTATCAAAATAAGTGAGGTGGCTGAGTATAACATATCAAATTCTCAACAGCCACTGTACATCACAGATGGCAGTGACACTTCTACGTGTGCGTCATTCTTGTTCAACTGTTACATTATTTAGTGTGACCTCTATGGAGCAAACTACCACATCTATCTATTCTAAAAATAGATACACATGAAACCACTCACACCACTGGTGCCACATGGACACTTGCTCCTTCAAAATTCCATCCTCCAATTTCACATTAATTAGGTGATAATGTGAACCGCTGAGCTAGAAATACGTCGCTCGATGTTCAGAAGGATCTGCCAACTAATTGGTGATTTTGTCGGTTTGTTATTCTAGCGAACAGTGCATTTCGAAAATTCATTGCTCGGCGACATGGATACGCGCAAAGAGTAGTGTCCCCAGCCGCGCACACACCTAGTTCACTCAACTCTCCAGTAATTTAAACCAGTTATCACAGTAGTACATTTCAACATTCATGGCTGGACGTGTGTTAGTTAACGCAATCAAGCAAGCGCACACAAGTTGACTCATTATGATAGCCAAGCAACCAAACCACACGCATCCTCGTCATTAACCATCTAACAAACTAGCACTACAATCAAGACCAAAGAACGTCAAATCTGAAGTTCTGAACATCGAAAACGAGAAGTGAAAGAGACATTACCGCCGTGCGTGCTGGCGCTGCTGGTGGAGGTGTCGACCTTGGACCGCGGGCAGCTCCCCGCGGGCCACAGCCGGATGCAGCACCCGGTGGCGACGCCGGTGGCGCTGTCGTCGTCGTCCCCGCCGCAAACCTTGCGGGGCAGGCCCTGCTTCCGAGAGCGCCTGCTGCGGCTGCGGCGGCACCACCCCCACCTCTCCCGCTCCTCCTCGCCGGAGCTCTCCCACCCGTCGAACTGGCCCAGCTCCGGCGGCGCGAGCCCCATGATGGCGCGAAGCAGCTCCCTCGCTCGCGACACGGAGATCCCGCCAAATCAGCTGGCTCCCCTGCACGAGCGCCACCAGATCGGCCTCAGAGAGCAGCAAACACCCACCTCCCACTCCACCTAAGCACACAAGCCCAGAAAGAAACCGAGCCCCGTCCGGCCAAAATCCCGTCAAATCACACCCAACTCCAAGCACCAACCGACCACCCACGCCGAACCATCGCGTCCCCGGCTCCCGGTAAACCACCACCACCCCCGCCCCCACGGAGCCGAGCGCAGCAGGCCCACCGCATGAGGAGGCAAGCGCGCGCACCTACCGAGCGACCGAAGCAGGCCGGATTCCCCCGGGACGCACGCGGCGGCGGTCCTCTCCGGCGTGCGGCGGCGGCGGCAGAAGCAGTGGAGTGGGGAATAATAATGAGCGAGAGAATAATTGGATGGATTGCGCAGGGGGAGAGAGAGAGAGGGACAGGGCAGCGGGAGAAAAGCACAAATGTTCCGAGCTCGGCTCTTTTCTTTTCTTCTGCTTTCCTGAGCACGTGGCTGACGTGGATGCCTTTTCCAGCGTGCGCGCCGCGGGCTGACATGGCCGGGGACGTGGTGCTGACGGGTCTTCGGTAACGGAACGGATTCCGAATGGTTCTCTTCCTCTTGCGTGCGTGTTGAAAAGTTTGAATTCTAATGGAGGAACCAACCGACTAGCTTGTTTTCCTTTCCGTGGCATCATAGCAATTTTGATGTATTTTTCGCTCCCATCATCCACCGCCCCCGGGATGCCTCATCCGTGTCGTGGCCCGTTCATCACCTCTGGCTACCACGGCATGCCCGCAACCGTTGGGGGTCTTATACGTCGAGATACGCGCGCGTGACGACTATCGCCTACCACTCGGCACGTACGACACATGACAAGGAGACATGTCGACTCGGGTTGCCATGCCGCAACATGAATTTTCAGGATGTGTGGACCCACGAGCAGGCACAGAACCTCGCTCCTCTGCCACGTCTCGTCACGCAAAAAGACATGCAGTGCCACCCCAACAGAAGGGGCGGACCAAGGTACAAGGTTGTGGGGGGGGGGGGGGGGGGGGGCAGACGTGACAGATGAGCTAGAGTTTTAGTCACCTAGGAGGGCCGAGAGGGAGGTGAATTGTGCTTGTCGCTGATGAAATACATATTATTTTCAGTCTAATTTATTTGCTCATTTTGCTTAGTACATGAATGCAGACTTTATGTGTGTTCTCTGTACGTACGCATATATAAATTTTTGGTGTAAAAAAAAGTCATATGATGAGCTACAAAAATATGGCAAAATTATGGACACAAAATAGGGAAAATATTGGGTTGTATGTGTAAGAAATTTTCTTTTTTGCGTAGCCTGAAACAAAAAAAAGTAACGAAATTTCTTGTGTGCACACATAATGTGTATTATTTAATGTAGGAAAATTCTGAATTTTGGGTTACATTCTTCTAATCTTCTTAAAACAGTCGGTTTAATTGACTGAGGACTCTGACATGAGATGTGCACCGGCCAAGAAACTTCATGTATGCTGTATTTGTTTTGACTTTAGACTGGCCGTGCCGCCATTAGACCAAGTCAAGACTCTTCTTCTGCGAGAAAAAAATACGAACGAACGCTCACATGTCACGCCAGATGAGCACAAAGCACCGTCAGAACGTGTACGATTGTTAGCTGATCGTCGCACATGTCACCTATGCTTACGCCGTAAATCACGGCCTTCCAGCAGCTTTATTTATACTAATACCAAGTAGCTGTCGCATCTAGGGGCGTAATTTCATTCAAGAGAAATCTACTACGTTGCACACTTCCTAACAGCAAAGTTCAATTACACATTTCTATCAGAAAAGCAAAACTCATGCATATTTTTTCGGTGGCCAAGACTTAATAATTCTCAGGTACTCGAAGATTAGCAAAACTGAAAAGTAACACATTTGCGTTCTGGACAAACACATGGCTTGCAAAATGTAAGTTTGGTAGCTCGAGTGCGGACAAATGGCTCCAGAGAGCCTTAACCACATTTTTAAATTTAACAAAAAAGCATACTATCTCCATTAATGTAAGATAAGGTGTCTAAGGTTTCGAAAAAAGTTTCAAAATATAAGATGTATTGCTATTTATAGACAATTTTACTCATCAAAAAATAAGTCACAATCTAGAACGGAGGCATTTGACCTATTATATTAATTTATGACTATTAGTAGTTCCTCTCTCTCTATTTTTGTCTAAACAAAATGAGACCATAACATGCAAAACCGGCGTCTTAATATCCATGCCAAAATCTTACACACCTTATATCATACTCCCAAAACAGAGGGAGTATTATACATGTAGTCAATGATGTATATTACAATCCTGCAAAATCTCAATGCAAATTTTGTTGTATTTTGAGTTATACAAAAAATGGCAAAATCTAATAAAAGTCGAGTTTTAAAAATGTGCATTGTTCACTATGCTTATGCCTACATATTGTGTTCCTTTTTGTGTAGGCTTGAATACAAGGTATTTTGAATTGGAGATTTTGCATGCTTAGCATATAGCATTGACTACGTACATATATATATATTATAAAACTTAACTTTGATTGTTTAATTTTCACTATATGGGGCTCGAACTCCATTTTGAGTTTCCGGATTGCATTCATTATAGGTATATTATCTAGAGAAAATTTGTGGAAGTACTTTACTAGGCGCCGCCTCATCCAACTTTTAAGGTTGTCATTCTAGACATCAACTTTCACCGGAATAGAACCTATAAATCTAAAAAATTGTTATATTATAAAAAATATTTTCTGAGAGATTTTTTTACACGCCTTGTAAACTATTTAAATATTTTTTGTTTGTTGTAAAAAGCTATAAAAGTGTTACAAAAAAAATTACGTCTGAGTATCATATCTATGTGGAATTGAGGAAGTATAAACATATTTTTTCAGGTATCCAATACATATGTATATATTAAAGAAAGATGATAACAAAAGTAGACAATACGCCTAACCACAAAAAGTTTGACCCACTAGTATTCAGAGATAAAAACATTGTTTAGGATTTCTGTGGTTAGGCAATACGCTTCCAATCCAAGGAAGTGGCCAGATCCTTAATAGGAAACATGTCCAAAGAGAGCGAACAAGCCCCTCAACTGCTGCAGGGGTAGAACCAGCAATAACTATGTCATCAACATAGACCAACATGAAAATTTGGACACCAACCCGACTGAAAATGATTGGATGGGGCAAAACCAAGATGAAGTAAGCGAGCATACCAAGCTTGAGGGGACTGTTTCAGTCCATAGATAGTATGCTGCAATTTGCACACATGAGATAAAACAATGTTCAGGGTTTTTGTGGTTAGGCAATACGCCTCCACCTCTTCTATATATATACTTGGCAGGGATACAACTCGTGTACACATACGCTACATATTACAATGTGTATAGTGTAAGGAGACCGATTCTTAACATTCAGATACGACTGCTACTGCGAAAGAGTGGCAGAATGTTTTGACATGAGAATGGAATTTTCACTTTGAGAAAGTGCTTGGAAAATAATTGGACAAACTAAAGTAGGCGGGGCTTTTATTAATCAGCAACACTATCTCTTTACAAAAATGTTTTATGTTCTTTCCTTGTCCTCTTCTCCCATAACCATCTGCTATACGCTATTTCACCCTACAAAATCCTGGGTGCTATGATTTTTTACCCCAAAAGAACCTATATGCAATGTTAACAAAATTATGTACGAGGTCACATGGAGTGCTTGGGTTTGCGGTCCCTTGCCGTCCATGACGAATACACACTCCAGGTCACAATCTATGAAACATCGTTGAACACCTCGGCTCCCTTGGCAACCTTGATGAAGACATCCTCCAAGGTAGTGTCAACGAGGCCCCAGGCATGTATGCTGAACCTGGTTTTTGCAATCTCAACTGCACGAAAAACGTCGTCTATTCTCACCTCCCGCTTCGGTAGCTCAAATTTTTGTGTTCCAGAAAGATTGTAAATCTTGTTTGCACTTGGCGACAGGCGACGCACTAGCCGGTCAATTTCCGACTCTTGTTCTGGAGATGTTGTCACTGTGAATATGTACGCACCCCCGTATCTTGCCTTTAGCTGTATTGCATGGTAGTGGTAAATAATTTTTAGAAGCGTCGCTACAGTAATTTGTGTGATTCAAGAAGGTAACCTACCTCTTTAGGGTTTCCGAGGCACTGGAACTCGCCATCAACAAATATGCCAACTCGATCACAAAGTACTTCTGCCTCCTCCATCGAATGTGCTGTCAGATACATTTGATCAGACAATACGCAGTAAAAGTGGTGAACTGGAAGGTAGGATGGATAAATGAACAGGGAAAACATAGCCATAGTTACTTGTGAGAACAATTGCACGGTTTCTCTTGGCCTCCTTCACAACGTTCCACAGGTTATTTCTTGATGCCGGATCTAGACCTGTGCTGGGCTCATCCATGTAGACAACCTAAGGAATGTTTCCTTCAGTTTCGTAACCAATTTGTGATTGAATTTCTACAAGTGTTAAATTTTTAAACATGAGAACGAGAAGAATACTTTGGGGTCTCCGATTAATGATATTGCCACACTGAGCCTTCTTTTCATGCCTCCACTGAACATTCCCACTTGCTCGTCACCAACACCACCATGAAACAGATTTACACTTTTCAGAGAATCATCAACAGCCTGATAGCGGAAGAGAATTCAATGTGTTTAAATGCGGCCACTGATACTGAACATACATCGAGATGCAGAATAGTATGACTGATGAGTGAAGAAACAGCGGTTCGAATTCTCCAACAGTAATATGCAAATACCGGACTCGAACAAAATTGCACAGATTATAGTACCTTCACTAATGCAGCACCTTTAAGATTCTTCAACCTAGCATAAAAGAGTAGATGCTCTTTTCCCGTCAATGTTTCCCAAAGTAAGCTGCAGTTTAGAGACAACACAAATTAACATGAGAAGACAATCTTGTTTGGGAAAGAAGGTGCCTGGCCTGGCCAGACAAGTTTTTAGTTCCAGTGAATACTCATGCTGGGGGCACATGCCCATATTTGTATATATGCCATCCATGTCCATATTTATATCCATTCCATGGGCATAAGCAATACCAGATGTAGGTCTAGTAAGCCCAACCATCTGAGAAAACATCATACAAAAGTTAATCGGGGTATGTCGTACTTTATGCAACTTCCATAAAAATTGCTACCGCATACTGTTTCAGTACCATACCATACTAATGAATGATGTTTTCCCTGCACCATTTGGGCCAAGCATTCCGAAGCATTGCCCTTTCGGTAGGGCCAGAGATAATCCTCTAACAGCAGTCTTGTCTGGGTTTCCGTCCCTTCCAGGATATATCTTCCTGAGGTTGTCACAGATCACAGCTTGGTTTGCGTTGCGGTCCATCAATAATTGCTCAACTACTCGTCTCTGAATAGATATCAACACATGAGTTTAATACAAAATGTGCTGTAGAAAAAGCTGGAAGTGACGACGTATGGCAGGTAACCTACTTCTTGAGCAACATCTGCTTTCTCCATACTAATGATTACTTTAGAATCCTGTTGCGCAAGTCTAGTTTTCTGCAATGATGGTGTATGCTTCTGCTGCGAACATCTAAAGAGGAGTAAGGGGTTTCTGATGCTGCCACTAATTAAAGAGGCTCTATCCAAATAGAATGCTAACACAAGCAGCAATGCCCATTCCACAGTCATTATGATCAAGATATCACACATTCCATTGATTGGGTCTTTCAAATTTCTCCAGGTCATGCCAATGGTTCCCATAGCACTTCCAGAAAATGCATATTGACCAAGCTCATACAATCCCCGATAGAGCGAAAATCCCGGGACAATTTCCATAACTAATATCCAACCACCTGAGTAGCAAACACAAAGTTTGTTACAGTATGGTCATAAAATGTAAATCGAATTGCAGATTACTGCTAAGCTAGCAACTTACGGGGAAAAGTTCTGTCCTCGATAAAAAATGGGAACAGAAAAGCCCCTAGTAAACCAGATCCAAATACATAGATATAACCAATCACTGCAGCAGGACAATAAACGAGATTTGTCATTTCTAAGAAGGAAATTTGACAGATGTTTACAAGTTTAAGGCACTGACCTGTGGCTATCTTGACCGATGAAAAGAAACATGCAACAAAAAAGGCAAAAGTAATCTGTAAATTTATATAGACGAAGAAAAAAACAAATTGTATGCCGTAGCTGTTCACTCTGAAGAAATTGAGACCTGCACAAAACAGGGTCAATTAGGAATGCATATATTTGTTCCCCGCAAAAGCAACTTTATGAGTAAATAGGTTATTTCAAGAATACTCATGAATAATTTGTGGAAGTTAATTACCTATCAAGTATCCAAAAATCACAAAACATGTGATATACGAAACTGATAGAACAAGGAAATAAGCATAAGATATCATCCAGTAAGGTCCATCCTTCAGACCGTGCATCTTCATCATGATTTTTAGCTTTTGCTGCTTCTCATACACCAGATATGCCAACATAACCTGGAAAGGAGAGTTAATTTGCGAGCGCACATTAAGACATTTTTTCACTGTACTTAAGGAATGTTACATCTAATCATACTCACTGGGAAAAGCAGTTCAACGACCCATGTGAAGAATAGCGAACTGATAAGAGAAGAGAGGTCGAGCCTATAACTTGTTCCATCTTTGGGCATCTCTTTTACATATTCAAGTAACAGTTCCACCCCAGGTCCTCGGATAAATTTGAGATATGCATTGGATACCTATAGAAATGAAGATGGAGAAGAGAAAATTGTCAAGTTTGACAGTACACTGTAATTACTTAGAGATGAATCAATGGAAAACAAAGCACGTACGGCATTCACCAAGCGTGGAACTCGTAATGCTGCTATAAATGAATATGCAGTTTTGTCGTTATAAGTAGAGTTGTACCAAACATTTATACCAAGGCCATACTCCGTTGTGTTCAGGAAGTCATAACCTGCAAAGAGGAATGAAGCTATACAGTATAGATGGATGCAAATAAGTGTTGTCGGATGAAAAAAGATCTGTTTGTACTCATGTTTGGATAGTTGGGCTTGTGCAATTGCTAATAACACGAGTAGCATTCAAGGGCAAGTTTATCAGAATAAGGTATTATGACACTGAGTACCAGAATCCAACTGCTATGCAAACCCATTACAAATGTAAAGAAGACAAAAATAAAATGGTGCTATGATGATAGGAAGGATAACCTGCAATGAACTCGTTTGTTGTTCCTCCTTCTCGTATATAACCCTTTAATAATTCATCATTGATAACTGATATACTGTCACGCCATAACGAAACACCTTCAACACACTGTATATCTGGTTTATTTCATGAAGATATCAGAGATGCAATCATAGCAGGCCTAAGCAAGAATCCAAACGGAAGAGGAACCTGTCTAGTTATTGTTGTAGCAAATATTTGGTACCGAGTATCCAGTACATTAGTAATTAACCAAGTAAATACAAGATTCACTTTGTTGACTAGCAACTAGTATTTTTTTTTCTAACATAGCAATTAGATGCTTTTTTTCCCTGTTTGTTTGTTTGTTTGTTTGTATTAAAAGTAGAAAACAAACAACAAAACATCAAAGTGAACTATGAATAATTTATGATCCATGTTTTAAATAGCAGATAACTGGATTGTAGACTTTATAGTTGAATAGCTTCACTATAACAGATAATGGATGGTTGGTAATACAGAAAACACTGTATTCGACACAATTTTGAAAAATATTCATCATCTTGAGTTACATGTATATATGAAATGGTTTGTTGTATAAAACTATAATTGATTTACGGACATAATACACACCTGCATTGCAAAAAGATCTGCAAGCTCAACTTACAAATCATTCCTGCTGCTATCTTAGTTGCTACCATCGCAATAGTACCCACAACCATCGATCTATTGGCCCTCATCATCGCAATAGCCGTTGTTATACTCTAGACCACCATTGTGAACCACTACATTTTCTCACTAGCGGCCAGACCTTGCTAATGCTAAATGGGAGATACAAACACTATCAGGTACAGATTATTATGATATTTGCATGCAAGTATGTTTCCTAAATAATTGCACAGTTAAGTCATTTTCCACACACAAAAGAGCATAAACTTATACTAGTTGTCAGTGACATAAGAACAATCCAAGGCACTCGCTATCACCCGACACTTAGAGCTATATGAGGTGCTCTGCTAGTCCAAAATGACTAGCCTTTGCATAGTTTTGAACTTCTGGGTATATCTGTATTTTCTCATATTTTATGTTTGTCAGTCCTTTTCAAGCCTTGACTTTGTTTTATTTGTCACTGTGTGGCCTCTTTTTTCTAATAAAAGATGTGCATAAAGGATTCTGTCAAAGACTGAACTATTGACTATCCACATTGGGAGACCACATCCCTTTCCAAATAAAAAAATGAACTATTGACGATCCACATCGAAACAGAATTCTGTCAAATGCAAATAAATTTTAATGTGGACATTGGGAGATCACATCCCTTCCCAAATACAAAACTGCAAATTCGATATCTTGTGGAAAGAAAGTTTAACTTACTTAGCTGAAGGGGTATGCCCCTAGCATTATACGAAATGGTTTGCGACAAGTAGGGAACACACTGAGGCTGAAGCAGATACAAAGTATCTGAAGAAGAAAACGCAGGCTCTAACAACTGTGTATACCATGGCGCGGTGTCTGAACCCTAAGGAAAAAAAATCAACCCAGACAGTCCTCCATAAACAAAACAGAAAAGGTCATGAAATTAAGAAAAACTTCACGGGCATCAAAGGAACTCACAACAACTATCCTGGATAGAGCATCAAGATAATCCGTCACATTAAGAGTGGGAGAGAACGCGGGAAATAGACCTCCTGCAATACCTGTCAATTGAAAAATGGTTAGTAGTCAGGAAGTAAGGCATATTGATCTTAATTATGAACAGTTGGTATGCATTGAGTTGTTACTGTGACAGCACATACTTTCAGCAAATGATCGGTCCCTTCCAGTGATGAGGACACTGGCGGGGCAAGACCCGGAGTCACGACATGAGGGATCAGGCAAATCATCAAATGGCTGAGAGAGTGTTTTGACAGCTCGGAACTCAGGCTGTGGGACCTGAATCAGGGCTGGCCACCGTGGCGGGTTGGGGATTGCGCAGCTCCAGACCTGCTCCAGTGTTGAGTATTGGACGCCACACTCCCTCCTCTTGCAGGTTCCATTAGTGTCGGTCTCGACACAGGCACAACCACAGTTGTACTTGGGATTATCGAGCTCTTTGTTGATGATGTTCTGGAGCACGAGAAGTAGAACGCAGACGAGGACTGGGAAGATGGTGATGCCAAAGTTTGTCTTCAGGTTCCGTTTCTGTAGCGCAGTTATGAAGAGAATCAGATACTGCATTCTCCACTATTAGTCATAAAATTTTCTTTATCGAAAAAATTTGGCACGAAAAGACAAGCAGCTGCACATCTATCTGGTGAGTGGTTTTCAGAAACATTGCGAGAAATCCTATAAACATATGTTTCTCCGTGCACATCATGCTGCTTCCCAGTAATCTATAAGGGATCCAGTAGATGCTATCAGTCCCTCCTTGGCTCTCCTCGCCCACTCGCCCAACAGATCTTTACTGAACCCCACTTGAGCTAAAATTCCACAAGCGCCTCAAAACAAATCAGATTGAAAGGCACTTTCCCCGCTCGACCCACCCGCTGCAACTCCAAGAACCGTGCAGACATATTCACAGGCACTTGGCGGGCACACCCAGACCAGAGTAACGCATCAAGAAAGTATAAGCAAAACAGAGAGTAGTAAAAACGAACAAGCGCGAGGGAGAGAAACGGAGCGTGCCTGGAGGCAGATGTTCTTGCGGAGGAGGGCGTTCGCTTGAGTCAGGAAACTCGCGGGGCGCCTCCGAGAATCCATGAGGAAGATTGCTAGGTCTGGAGCAGATGGGGGGAAAGACGACGGGGAAAGCAGATGGAGCTTTGAGGCGTTAGGAGTTCGGAGGCGGTACGAAACCGATGGAAAGGATTTAATTTTACCGGTTTAAATACCAACAACCTCTCGTGCTCCCGCCAAATTTGTTTGCTGGCTGGGATTCTGATCGTACGCCAGCCATCCTATTTCAACAAGGGTCTGCATGAGATTTGATGGATTTATCTAACAAAACGTCTTATTTTTGGAAATCCTTAGAAAAAGGATTCCCTTCGTAAAGATCCACGCGGATCTCGTGAGTTCCGGTGCTGACAAGTGTCGCAATTTCGTTCGTTTCTGCTACCACATTTTCTCCACGCGGTGACAAGTTGTAGCTCTCTGGTGGTGGGCAGAGTGTTGTACATGCATTTATTTTGAGATTCGTTTTTTTTAAACGAAATATCTTGAGAACCGTTTATCCGGTTTATGAACCGTTTTCACTTTTGAACTCCTCGCGTCGAGATTTTTAAAACTAGATCCCATATTGATAGGTTTCGACAAACTTTTTTGTATACTTCGGATTGTGTATGTTTTATATACCCAAAGTGTAGTCGTACGTACAAACTGAATTTTGTAGTTATACGTACAACTTGCTACGTGTAGTTGTTTGTACAACCCGAATGTATTTCTACGTACAACATGTCCTGTGTTGTTGTACAACCCGGTCTATGTTGCTGTACAACCCGGTCTGCGTGTTGTTGTACAACCCGGTTTTTGTTGCTGTACAACGCGGTCTCCGTTGTTGTACAACACGGTCTCCGTTGTTGTACAACACGGTCTCCGTTGCTGTACAACCCGGTCGGGGTTGCTGTACGTACAAACTGATTTGTGTTGCTGTACAACCCGGTCTGTGTTATTGTACATCCTGGTCTGCGTTGCTGTACATCCCGTTCTGCGTTGATGTACTATCATAGTTTATGTTTTGTACAAATTTAATAAAAGATCCATATCTAAATCTGGATTTGAATCTGGATATGTCCATGTGCGGGATCACCTCAATTTGCGTGTCCACGTGGCGGCAGCAGCTCACGCGCGGGACCACGAAATAGACATTCGCGAAGGCCACCCTTTCCCTAGTCCAACCCCTTATTTTTCCATAAGCAGGAAGTATATGCAATTGACATGACACCCATAGCCTGCTGGAATTTTAGTGAACTTGGGCCGAAGCCCAACTAAAATCCGAAATTCTCATGTTTTATTCTGATTGGCTGGTTATGCATGTACATGACTAATGTTTAGTCTCATACTGCTTGTGTAGAGTGAGCTGCACCACTTTATATAGTGTGATGTTCTAATACTAGTATGAGCTAGTGAGAATAAGAGAAGATGAAGAGTGCCACACGCGCGCGCCTCCTCCTCGCCTCGTCACGACACGACATGTCACGTCTCGTCACGACGCGCCGCGGGTTGCGGGTTGCGGGAATCTCGCCGAGTCGGGCTTATATTTTTGTTGTTCGGGGAAATCTATGATTCATTGATTAGTAATTAACGGACGCGTTAATTACCTTGCCGCTTCCGATTCCAATTGGATCGTGGGGCGTTACCGACTCGATCGTGTCTTACAACCCACGTCATACCCGACTCGCTCCATATATACAGCCCGGGGCAAACCCTATCCGCTGCCACGAGATACATGGTCTCACACCGTTCCAGAGCATTGCGCCGCCGTCTACCAAGTCTTCTCCATCCCGTCTTCCGGCGTGCACCGGTTGAGGGGACAGTAGGCCTCCGGAAGCCCGCCTCTTGTGATCCTGTACGGGAGTGGGGCGAGCAGGTTTTTGGGGAGCGCACTCGCGCGACTACTGGCTTCGAGTTCTTCCCCAACGACGACTTGTTCCCCGACATCGCCAGCCTCTTCATCAACGACACGGGGAACTCCAGCGGTGCGACTGCCGCTGCACTGTACGTGTTCATGATCTTCCTATATGAAGTTTTACTAGAGTTGCTGCTTCTAGTATGTGCTCTAGATTCAATCTGTTTATCTATTGTTTACGTAGATCACATGATTAGTTTAATCTATATTATTCTAGTCATAATCTGTATATTGTTTTCGCGGATTAAATCATATGCTAAATCGCCTAATTATTTAACAATCCAAAAACCTGATTATAGGCAATTAGCACCTGCTGGCTTTATCGCGTCAACGAGGCCGTTTTCCTTTAAATGGGTTATGTATAAGCGGTGGCGCATGAGAGCAGTGTTATGGTTTCAGAACTTAACTGCTATGCTTCCACCAAAGGCAAGCCTGATGACGAGCTTGACCCTGCACAACAGAAGTCCTTCGAGAGGCTTGAAAACATGTTTAAGAGTGCCCTTTTGAGTATTCTTGACGATTCCATTGTGGACTCGTATATGTCGTTTTCTAACGGCAAGTACATGTGGGATGCGCTCGAGGCCAAGTTTGGGGTATCAGACGTTGGCAGCGAGTTGTATGTCATGGAAACTTTCTATGACTACAAGATGACTGATGAGCGCCCTGTTGTTCAACAGGCTCATGACTGAGATCCAGTCACTCGCTAAGAAACTTGAGCACTTTAAGTGTATCTTACCGGACAAGTTTCTCGCCGGTGGCATTATCTCCAAGCTTCCACCTTTGTGGAGCAACTTTGCTACCTCTCTGAAACACAAGAGACAAGAGTTTTCCATTTCGGATCTCATTGGGTCGCTTGATGTGGAAGATAAGGCGAGAGCGAAGGATACACGTGCTCGAGTTACCGAGGCTAGTTCTAGTGCCCATGTGGTACAGAAGAAGAATTACAAGCCGCCCCACAAGACCAAGTTTAACAAGAACAACTCTAGGGGCAAGGGCAAGTCTGATGGAAAGTTCAAGCCATCACAACCTACCAACTTCAAGAAGAAGAACAATAAACCGAGGAAGGGTTCATGCCATGTTTGCGGTGATCTGAATCACTGGGCACCTCCATGTCCCAACCGCCATGAGCTGCGCGAACCTGAGAACAATGGCAAGAATGCCAATGTTGTCATTGGCAATTCTGAGATGAAAGATTCAGGGTACAGAATATTTCCCACCATCATTTCAGTTTGTCATTCACCTGAATGGTTGATTGACACTGGTGCCAATGTACATGTTGGTGTTGATGCCTCGATGTTCTCTTCTTACCAGATCACAGGGACTTCCCCCGTGCTGATGGGTAATGGGTCACATGTTTTTGTTCGTGGAGTCGGTACAGTCGATCTGAAGTTTACTTCGGGGAAGACCGTGCGTCTGAAGAACGTTCATCATGTGTCCGCCATCAATAAAAATCTCGTGAGCTGATCTTTGTTGTGTCGAGATAGTTTTAAGTTGGTTTTTGAGTCCAGTAAAGTTGCAATATCTAAGTATGGACAATTTGTTGGAAAAGGCTATGAGTGCGGAGACTTGTTCCGCCTATCTTTATCGGATATTTGCTCCAAAGTTATTAATCATCTTTGCCACGAAATTGAGTCTAATCTTTGGCATTCACAACTTTGTCACATTAACTTTGGTAGCATGACGCGGTTAGCTAATTTGGATTTAATTCTAAAATTCACTAATGTGAAAGGTTCCAAGTGTCAAGTGTGCGTTCAAGCTAAGCAACCTCGCAAGTCCCATAAGGCTGCGGAGGCAAGAGACTTGGCACCACTGGAACTTATACATTCAGATCTCTGTGAGATGAATGGTATATTGACGAGAGGCGGAAAGAAATATTTCATGACGCTTATTGATGACTCCACTAGATATTGTTATGTGTATCTCCTGAAAACAAAAGATGAAGCTTTAAACTTATTCAAAAACTATAAAGCTGAGGCAGAGAACCAACTTGATCTTAGAATAAAACGGCTAAGGTCTGATCATGGTGGAGAGTACTTTTCCAATGAGTTTGATTCTTTTTGTGCGGAACATGGTATAATCCATGAGAGGACGACTCCCTATTCACCTCAGTCAAATGGGGCAGCCGAAAGAAAGAACCGAACTCTAACTGATTTGGTTAACGCCATGTTAGACACTTCGGGTCTCTCCAAAAAATGGTGGGGGAGGCGCTATTGACAGCTTGTCATGTCCTAAACCGAGTTCCCGCAAAGAACAAAACCGTTTCTCCATTTGAGGAATGGGAAAGGAAAAAATTGAGACTCTCTTACATACGTACTTGGGGTTGTTTGGCGAAAGTCAATATTCCAATTCCCAAGAAGCGCAAACTAGGACCAAAAACCGTGGATTATGTTCTTCTGGGCTATGCTTTTGATAATCAAATCTGAGGTACCCGACATGCATGTTGGTACGATTATGGAGTCGAATGATGCGACTTTCTTTGAGGACATTTTTCCCATAAAGGGTATGTCTAGCTCATCAAATCCGGATATACCTAATACATCTAGTCAGGAATTAGTTGAGATTCCTGATCCTACCATTCTACCATTCCGATAGAACACACTAATAATCCCGTGGAGGATGACAATGAAGTTCCTGTTAGGAGCAAGGGACAGATGACTGCTAAGTCCTTTGGTGATGATTTCATTGTGTACCTTGTGGATGACACCCCTAGTACCACTTCAGAAGCTTATGCATCTCTTGATGCTGACTACTGGAAGGAGGCTATCCGTAGTGAGATGGATTCAATCTTAGCTAACGGAACCTGGGAAGTTACTGATCGTCCTTATGGGTGCAAACCTGTAGGATATAAGTGGGTGATCAAGAAAAATCTTAGGCCTGATGGTACTATTGAGAAGTACAAGGCGCGGCTTGTGGCCAAGGGTTATACCCAGAAAGAAGGAGAAGACTTCTTTGATACTTACTCACCTGTGTCTAGACTGACCATGATTCGGGTGCTACTTTCATTGGCTGCCTTGCATCGTCTTCTCGTTCATCAAATGGACGTTAAGACAACTTTCCTAAATGGAGAGTTAGACGAGGAAATTTATATGGATCAGCCTGATGGTTTTGTAGTACCGGGTCAGGAAGCAAAGGTGTGCAAGCTATTGAAGTCTTTATATGGCCTTAAGCAAGCTCCTAAGCAGTGGCATGAGAAGTTTGAAAAAACTTTAACTGCTGCAGGTTTCGTTGTTAACGAATATGATAAGTGTGTATACTATCGACATGGTGGGGTCGAGGGAGTTATTCTATGTCTATATGTCAATGACATACTGATATTTGGAACCAATCTTGATTTAATCAAGGAGGTTAAGGATTTCTTATCTCACTGTTTTGAGATGAAGGATCTTGGAGTAGCTGATGTAATCTTTAAACATCAAGCTGCTGAGAGATGGTGATGGTGGGATTGCACTGCTTCAGTCCCACTATGTGGAAAAGATCTTGAGTCGCTTCGGGTATGACGATTGCAAGCTTTCTCCGACACCATATGATCCCAGTGTGTTGATTCGAAAGAATCAGGGCATTGCTAGAGATCAACTGAGATATTCTCAGATCATTGGCTCGCTTATGTATTTGGCTTATGCCACAAGGCCTGACATATCTTTTGCTGTAAGAAAGTTGAGCCGGTTTGTTTCCAACCTGTGAGATGATCATTGACATGCGCTTGAGAGAGTTATGCGCTATTTAAAAGGCACTGCGAGCTATGGAATTCACTATTCTGGTTATCCTACAGTACTGGAAGGTTATAGTGATTCCAATTAGATATCTGTGAAGGGGACCGGGTGCAGAAAACAAAAAAAATCCTAGCAACGATATCACTAAAACATGCCAAGATCTATTCTATGCAGATATAGTAGTACGAACGGAGATCGGAATACATACCCCTGTAGACCGAAAGCGGGGATTACGTTCCCGCACAAACGTTGTCGATGAAGACCGACGAAGCCGACCTCAAGGTTGTGTAGAGGAAGCAGACCTCCGAGCACCGCTAGCGCAGCACCTCGCAGGGCGTTACACACGTACGGTGGAAACGACGGCCTCCGAAGCTCCAGTCCAGGACGAGCAGCGGGACTTGGACCGGAACACCAGCAGCGCGACAGCGGGCTATGGTGGAAAAGATCCCCCTCTCAACTAGGCACAACTCCGACAAAGGGAATCACGAAATCAAGAGAGAATTGGGGAATTAATTGGTAAATTCAAAGGCCAGGGGTGCCTCTTCTTATATAGGCTCCCGGGAGGGAGCCAACTTGCTAACCAGGCAATGTGGGACTAACTCCCACATGCCTGGTGCGGCATGAGCAGGTGCGCCGGCCCTGGTGGGCCCCTTTTAGCCCACCTAGGCCGGCCATGCTCCCCCCCCCCCCCCACCGAATTCTCTTGGGGATTTTCCCCCCATGGGACTTCTTTCCACCAGAAGGCCCATTTAGGAAAATCAGTCTTAATAAATTTGAAAATAAATATATAAAATCATATTTAGACATTAATTACACTAATTAATATCAAACATATTATATATAATTTATTCTTATATACTAGCTCTGAAAACTCTTTCGTCGCTGCCCGATCTCCATCGGACCTCTCCCGGGCTGTTCCCGGTGATCTCTATCCTTTTCGGTTGTCTTGTCGAAACCCCTTAAGTGTGTTACCCTAGCGGTTCGATATAATAACAGGTACGATCGAGACTCCTCTTCGATCAACGGCTAACTCATAGGCCTGGACCCCATGAATTAATCCCTGTGATATAACGAATGACTTTCATCTATCAAATCTGAATGTAAAGTTTTAAACCTTTTGCCATGACGATACTTAGCGTGTCCGAGCGTCGTTCATAGATATCTCCACATCTAGCTTGACCTCGTTACCGACAACGCTATCTTCTACTCGTCTATAATTTCATGTCTCCGTGACCTAGTCACATGCTTGCAAGCTCATTAGACATAATCTCACCGAGTGGGCCCTAGAGTATCTATCCTGCTATGCGGACTGGCAAATCCCGCTCTTGACCCCTCGTCTCAACTACTACTTTCCGATACCCAAAAGTATCACCGTTATTTTCATACTAATTAAGATACGACGTTTGGTGCAATCAAAGTATCTTCCAGGAATAACAATAAGAGTTGGTCTCACGGTCAAAGGCGTAATGACTACGTCCTACAAATTTGGGTATGTCCATCACATCGTTATCCAGCGATATGAATTCCATTGCCGACCGGCACCATGCCCTATTATCGGAAAACCTCGATCATCGATCGCGCAATGAAACTAGTCTTAGTAGAGGCTACTAGGGACCTAGTTGTTTACGCATCACACCCGTATTAATGTTTCTGCTTAATACGGTTATAGCATGACACAAAAAAATATTATGAACAAACGAGATATGATAAAGAAATACACTTTATTAATTGCCTCTAGGGCATATCTCCTTCAATCTGATGCTGATGAGATAAAGGCCACGAGTGGTTATGTGTTTACACTCGATGGTGGAGCTGTTTCCTGGAAGTCTTGCAAGCAGACCATCTTAACGAGGTCAACTATGGAAGCAGAACTCACAACATTAGACACAACCACTGTTGAAGCAGAGTGGCTTGAAGAGCTTTTGATGGACTTACCTCTGGTTGAAAAACCCATACCCGCTATCCTTATGAACTGTGATAATCAAACTGTGATAGTTAAGATTAAAAGTTCTAAGGATAATTTGAAGTCATCAAGGCATGTGAAAAGGAGATTGAAATATGTCAGAAAATTAAAGAACTCCGGAGTTATTGCGTTGGATTATATCCAAACGTCTAAAAACTTGACAGATCCTTTCACCTACTCTATGTGATCGGAGATGGGTTTGAGACCCACCGTATGAGTTGTCCATAGTGGTAACCTACTCTATGTGATCGGAGATCCCGTGAATTAGAAGTGGGAGACAAGTTGTTGGTCAGATGGGAGGAGAGTATCCTTACATTTTGAAGGGGATCGTGGGCAGAAAACAATAATTTTCCTAGCAACGATATCCTTAAACCAGCCAAGATCTATTCTATGCAGATATAGTAGTACGAACGGAGATCGGAATACATACCCTTGTAGACCGAAAGCGGGGATTACGTTCCCGCACAAACGTTGTCGATGAAGACCGACGTAGCCGACCTCAAGGTCGTGTAGAGGAAGCAGGCCTCCGAGTACCGCTAGCGCAGCACCTCGCAGGGAGTCGCACACGTACGGTGGAGACGACGCCTCCGAAGCTCCAGTCCAGGACGAGCAGCGGAAGACTTGGACCGGAACACCAGCAGCGCGGCAGCGGGCTATGGTGGAGGAGATCCCCGACTCCTCTTGCTCGGCGCGGCTCCAACTTGGGAACCACGAGATCGAGAGAGAAATCAGGAATTAATTGGTTAATTAAAAGGCTAGGGGTGCCCCTTCTTATATAGGCTCCCAAGGGGAGCCAACCTTGCCAGCCAGGCCATGTGGGACTATTCCCACATGGCTGGTTCGGCCAAGGGGTGCGCCGGCCACCCTGGTGGGCCCCTTGTGGCCCACCTAGGCCGGCCCCAGGCTCCCACCGAATTCCCCCAAGGGGGTTTCCCCCCTCTTGGGCCTTCTTTCGTCCGGAAGGCCCATTTAGGGAAATCTGCCTTAATAAATTCGAAAATAAATATATAAAATCATATTTGCATATTAATAACACTAATTAATATCAAACATAATATATAAAATATTTCCTAGCTCCGAAAACTCTTTCGGCGCTGCCCGATCTCCATCGGACCTCTCTCGGGACTGTCCCGGTGATCTCCTTCCTTTCCGGTTGTCTTGTCGAAACCCCTTAAGTGTGTTACCCTAGCGGTTCGATATAATATCAGGTATGATCAAGACTCCTCAATGATCAACGACTAACTCGTAGGCCTGGGCCCCCTGAATTAATCCCTGAGATATAACGAATGACTTTCATCTATCAAACCTGAACGTGAAGTCTTAGACCTTTTGCCATAGCGATACTTAGCACGTCCGAGTGTCGTTCCATAGATATCTCCATACCTAATCCCGACCTCGTTACCGACGATGCCATCTTCTACTCGTTCATGATCTCATGTCTCCGTGACCTAGTCACATGCTTGCAAGCTCATTAGACATGATCTCACCGAGTGGGCCCGAGAGTATCTATCCTGCTACGCGGACTGGCAAATCCCGCTCTTGACCCCTCGTCTCAATACTCCTTTCCAATACCCAAAAGTATCACCGTTATTGTCATACTAAATAAGATACGACGTTTGGTGCAATCAAAGTATCTTCGGGGAATATCGATAAGAGTTGATCTCACGGTCAAAGGTGTAACGACTATGTTCTCCAAATCTGGGTATGTCCATCACATCACTCTCCAGCGATATGACTCTCATTGCCGACCGGCGCCATGCCCCATGACCGGGAAACCTCGATCATCAATCGCGCAACGAAACTAGTCTTAGTAGAGGCTACTAGGGACCTGGTTGTTTACGTATCACACCCGCATTAATGTTTCCGCTTAATACGGTTCTAGCATGACACAAAAACCTATTATGAACAAACGAGATATGATAAAGAATACACTTTATTAATTGCCTCTAGGGCATATCTCCTTCAGTCTCCCACTTGCACTAGAGTACAAATTAATCTAGATTACAACTTGGTAAAAGCCTAACACCCATAGCTAACTGGTGTTGTTCATGCTTATCAAGCGGGAGAGGCTTCGTCAGCGGATCTGCCACATTCAGATCCGTATGCACTTTGCAAATCTTCACATCGCCTTCTCGTACGTACTGACGTATCACGTGGAAGCGTCGGAGAATGTGTTTGGCGGTGGAGTGAGTCCTTGGCTCCTTGGCGTTCGCAATGGCACCCGTATTGTCACAGAAGAGGACCACGGGGTCTTGCACGCTCGGGAACACTCCAAGTTCGATGACGAACTTCCTCAGCCACACAGCTTCATTCGCGGCCTCGCAGGCAGCAATGTACTCCGACTCCATTGTAGATTGTGCGACTATGGGTTGCTTCCCACTTCTCCAGCACACGGCGCCCCCATTCACCTTGAACACGTAACCTGTCTGTGACTTACAGTCATCGGGGTCTGAGCAGAAACTTGCATCTACGTAACCCGTTACGCCAAGTTCCTCATCGCAGCCACCATACACAAGGAACATTTCCTTTGTCTTATTGAGATACTTAAGAATGCTCTTAACAGCTATCCAATGCGGCATTCCAGGATTACTCTGGAACCGGCTTGTCAAACTTAGAGCTAATGACACATCTGGTCTAGTACTCAACATTGCATACATGATCGATCCTATGGCTGAAGCATAAGGATGTTTCGTCATTTCGGCCTTACCCAGTTCCGTCACCGGACACTGCGCCTTACGCAATATCTTATTCTTGATAACCAGCAGAGAACCCTTCTTTGCCTTCTCCATATGAAAACGCTTCAATATTTTATCAAGATAAGTACTCTGACTTAGTGCTAATAGGCGCCTTGATCTATCATGGTAGATCTTTATGCCTAAAACATACGCAGCTTCTCCTAAGTCCTTCATGGAAAACTTACTGTTTAAATATTCCTTCACGCTATTCAGAAGTTCCACATCATTCCCTATTAGCAATATGTCGTCAACATACAGTGCTAAGAACACAACTGAGCTCCCACTCATTTTCTTATAAATACAGGTCTCTTCCACATTTTGGATAAATCCAAAACCTTTGGTTACCTCATCAAAGCGAAGATTCCAGCTCCGAGATGCCTGCTTCAATCCATAGATGGATCGCTGAAGCTTGCACACCTTGTTAGCACTTCCTGGATCGACAAAACCTTCCGGCTGTACCATGTACAACTCTTCCTCAATGTTTCCATTCAGGAAGGCCGTTTTGACGTCCATCTGCCAGATTTCATAATCATAGTAGGCAGCTACCGCTAACAAAATCCGAATAGACTTAAGCATCGCTACCGGTGAAAAAGTTTCATCGTAGTCAATTCCATGAACTTGTTGGAAACCCTTTGCGACAAGCCGAGCTTTATAGACGGTCACATTACCATCAGCATCAGTCTTCTTCTTAAAGATCCACTTATTCTCGACGGCCTTGCGCCCTTCGGGAATATCCACCAAGGTCCACACTTGGTTATCATACATGGATCCTATTTCGGATTTCATGGCTTCAAGCCATTTCTCGGACTCTAGACTCTCCATCGCCTCCTTATAGTTCGTAGGTTCGTCTTGCTCGACTAGCATGACGGTGCAAACCATATTGCCATACCATTCTGGTGCGATCCGAGATCTACCAGACCTACGAGGTAGACCATCTTCCTCGACAGTTTCTCCCACTCCTTCCACGGAGGACGTTTCCGGAATTGCTTCCGTTGCGCCACTCGGAATCTCGAGTTCAGGATCAACGATTTCATCGAGGTCTACCTTCCTCCCACTTACTCCTTTCGCGAGAAATTCCTTCTCTAGAAAGGCACCGGTCTTCGCGACAAAAGTTTTGCCCTCAGCTTGGTTGTAGAAGGTGTACCCAACGGTTTCCCGCGGATATCCTACAAAGACGACTTTCTCCGACTTCGGTTCGAGTTTGTCGGGCTGTAGTTTCTTAACGTACGCCTCACAACCCCAAACCTTCAGAAACGATAACTTAGGCTTGTGGCCATACCATAATTCATACGGCGTCGTTTCAACGGACTTGGACGGAGCCCTATTTAAAATGAATGCGGCTGTTTCTAACGCATAACCCCAGAAGGACACTGGCAGATCGGTAAGAGACATCATAGATCGGACACTATCCAGTAGAGTACGATTACGTCGCTCGGACACACCGTTACGCTGCGGAGTTCCGGCGGGCGTAAGTTGGGGCACAATGCCACAACTCTTCAGATGTGTGCCAAACTCAAAACTCAAGTACTCTCCACCGCGATCGGACCGGAGATGCTTGATTTTCCTATTAAGCTGATTCTCAACTTCACTCTGGAATTCTTTGAACTTTTCAAACGTTTCAGACTTGTGTTTCATCAAATAGATATAACCGTATCTACTCAAGTCGTCAGTGAAGGTGACGAAGTAACGATAACCATTGCGTGTCGAAACGCTCATTGGTCCACATACGTCTGTATGTATGATCCCCAACAAATCCGACGCCCGTTCAACGAAACCTTTGAACGGTGTCCTGGTCATTTTGCCCATGAGGCATGGTTCACATGTATCGAGGGATCGGAAATCCAACGAGTCCAAGAGTCCATCGGAGTGGAGTCGCTTCATGCGCTTTATACCAATATGACCAAGACGGCAATGCCACAAAAACATGGCGGTATCGTCACTACACTTAATTCGTTTGGCTTCTATGTTATGGATGTGAGTACTACGATCGAGATTCAACAAGAATAAACCATTACTCTCGGGAGCATCAACATAAAAGATATCATTCATATAAATAGCACAATTTCTTGACACTGATTTAAATGAATAACCGTCTTGTAACAGGCAAGAACCACTTATAATGTTTACACTCAAGGATGGCACAAAATAACATTTATTTAAAGCCAAAACTAATCCCGATGGTAGATGCAGAGGGAGCGTGCCGACAGCCACCACGTCGACTCTCGATCCGTTGCCGACGCGCATCGTCACCTCATCCTTTGCCAGCCGCCTTCTATTCCGTAACTCCTCCTGAGAGTTACATATATGAGCAACAGAACCAGTATCAAATACCCACGTGTTGCTCCGGGCGGATGTAAGGTACACATCTATAACATGTATATCAAATATACCTTTCTCCTTGTCGACCGTCTTGCCAGACTTCCTATCCTCCAGATACTTGGGGCAGTTGCGCTTCGGTGATCCGATGGTTACCTCCATCTTCTTCAGCTTGATTTCTAATTCGGCCACTTCGAGCATCTTCAGGATTTCCGACAGGGGTTTTGACGTCCCTTTCGTGCCGTAGTCCACTATGGCGTTCTTATAGCTAGGGGGCAGAGAAATCAGCGCCCTATCAATCACCAACTCCTCTGGGATCACACTTCCCATATCACTCAGAAGTCGAGCGCAGCCAAACAACTTGGCCAAGTGCTCACTGATATTGCCGTGCTCTTCCATCTGGGCTGAGAAGAAAAGCACAGTTGCCTCGTACGTCTCAGCCTTGACTTGTCGTGCAAAAACAACCATGAGTTCAGTGATTATTTCATAAGCACCCTTGTTCATGAAGCGGTTTTGCAGGTCAGCCTCCATGGTAAAGAGCATGCCACTCTGGACATAAGAAGAAATCTCCGCTTTTACCCCATGGACAATCCTTTCGATTTCCGGGGCAGAGCTGGGAAGATCACCTAAGGGGGAATCAAGGATGTAGGCCACCTTGTGGGTTTCAAGGATGGACTTCAGATCGCGGAACCAGGACACGAAGTTAGACCCATCGGTCTTAAGCTTCTCTTTCTCAATGAACAGGTTCAGGTTGAAGGAGGGGTGAGACATCTACAATGGAATTTGCAACAACATAAGACTTTGTTCATAATAATTTTGAGTTATGGTATTTTAGAAAATAACTGACATAACTCCCACTCAAACGAACATCCCTCCTGGTCGTTTAAGCGATTACACGACCCCCATCCATTGCACCACCCCTCATCATCAAAGCCGGCGGCACAACTTCAAGAGTAGACAAAATCGTCCGTCACACCAATTTTGTGACTCGTGCTCGGCCTTTCGGCCTTCCTGTTCCGAGGCCATACCTCTGAGTATGCTAGGCTCGCCACCAAAGACCTCCACGCTGACGCTTGTGCAACATGGCTTACACCCACCGTATGCGAACGAAGATATGTTTGACACCCGATCATCACGGCCTGCCTCATAACGTAGAACTTTATTGGTGGTGCGCGTTGGAGGGAGAACACTAGTGGTATTTTGAAGGGATCATCTTATTCAACTACCGCCGTGTAACACACAATCACACACAAAATAAGATGCACACAAAACATCAAATGTAATGCAATGTGATATAGTCCATCGCGCCATTGTCTTCTTGGCGCCCGCAGTTTATAAACAATTTAATAAACCTACCTTGACCATATCACATAGCCCCTGCAAAATAAAGTTAGACGCTTCTACTTTATCTTTTGCATATTTTACGTGGCTTGGGGCTTTCGTAAATAGAACCGCTTCATACCTACGAATCTTATGACCACAACAACGATCCAATAATTGCATGTTTAAGCATCCCTTTCGGGCCCTCCATTGAAAATGCGAAGACCAACTAAAGAGAGAGAAACTGTCACCCGCCAGCCACAGATACGGTGCAAGCCGTATGTCAGTAGTGGAACCAGTCTCGCGTAAGCGTACGCGTAAAGTTGGTCCGGGCCGCTTCATCAACTCAATGCCGCTGGAGTTTGCAAGTGCACGCTAGAGGGTAGCAAATAACAGGAACGGTGCCCCCGTGCAGAGCACGGGTTCTAACAGCGTACAGCTATATCTTACGATAGATCGGCTCTGATACCACTGAAGGGGATCGTGGGCAGAAAACAATAATTTTCCTAGCAACGATATCCTTAAACCAGCCAAGATCTATTCTATGCAGATATAGTAGTACGAACGGAGATCGGAATACATACCCTTGTAGACCGAAAGCGGGGATTACGTTCCCGCACAAACGTTGTCGATGAAGACCGACGTAGCCGACCTCAAGGTCGTGTAGAGGAAGCAGGCCTCCGAGTACCGCTAGCGCAGCACCTCGCAGGGAGTCGCACACGTACGGTGGAGACGACGCCTCCGAAGCTCCAGTCCAGGACGAGCAGCGGAAGACTTGGACCGGAACACCAGCAGCGCGGCAGCGGGCTATGGTGGAGGAGATCCCCGACTCCTCTTGCTCGGCGCGGCTCCAACTTGGGAACCACGAGATCGAGAGAGAAATCAGGAATTATTTGGTTAATTAAAAGGCTGGGGGTGCCCCTTCTTATATAGGCTCCCAAGGGGAGCCAACCTTGCCAGCCAGGCCATGTGGGACTATTCCCACATGGCTGGTTCGGCCAAGGGGTGCGCCGGCCACCCTGGTGGGCCCCTTGTGGCCCACCTAGGCCGGCCCCAGGCTCCCACCGAATTCCCCCAAGGGGGTTTCCCCCCTCTTGGGCCTTCTTTCGTCCGGAAGGCCCATTTAGGGAAATCTGCCTTAATAAATTCGAAAATAAATATATAAAATCATATTTGCATATTAATAACACTAATTAATATCAAACATAATATATAAAATATTTCCTACCTCCGAAAACTCTTTCGGCGCTGCCCGATCTCCATCGGACCTCTCTCGGGACTGTCCCGGTGATCTCCTTCCTTTCCGGTTGTCTTGTCGAAACCCCTTAAGTGTGTTACCCTAGCGGTTCGATATAATATCAGGTATGATCAAGACTCCTCAATGATCAACGACTAACTCGTAGGCCTGGACCCCCTGAATTAATCCCTGAGATATAACGAATGACTTTCATCTATCAAACCTGAACGTGAAGTCTTAGACCTTTTGCCATAGCGATACTTAGCACGTCCGAGTGTCGTTCCATAGATATCTCCATACCTAATCCCGACCTCGTTACCGACGATGCCATCTTCTACTCGTTCATGATCTCATGTCTCCGTGACCTAGTCACATGCTTGCAAGCTCATTAGACATGATCTCACCGAGTGGGCCCGAGAGTATCTATCCTGCTACGCGGACTGGCAAATCCCGCTCTTGACCCCTCGTCTCAATACTCCTTTCCAATACCCAAAAGTATCACCGTTATTGTCATACTAAATAAGATACGACATTTGGTGCAATCAAAGTATCTTCGGGGAATATCGATAAGAGTTGATCTCACGGTCAAAGGTGTAACGACTATGTTCTCCAAATCTGGGTATGTCCATCACATCACTCTCCAGCGATATGACTCTCATTGCCGACCGGCGCCATGCCCCATGACCGGGAAACCTCGAACATCAATCGCGCAACGAAACTAGTCTTAGTAGAGGCTACTAGGGACCTGGTTGTTTACGTATCACACCCGCATTAATGTTTCCGCTTAATACGGTTCTAGCATGACACAAAAACCTATTATGAACAAACGAGATATGATAAAGAATACACTTTATTAATTGCCTCTAGGGCATATCTCCTTCACATTTTACTATTACACTCCGCAAAGATGCAATACTCTCCTAATCTGCATGGCAGGTTGATATTTATCTTAATATGTTCCAAGCGGCTTACTTTATAAGCGGAGACGTTATCCTGTCGGGCATCTATTGAGGTATACACTGAACGGGAATCCGGCACCTAGAGGGGGGGGGGGTGAATAGGTGCTATTACAAATTTTAGGTCTTTTCAAATTTAGGCTCGACACAAAGGTAAATTCTCTAGATATGCAACTACGGTGAATTTACCTAAATGATAATCTAAGCAATAATAAGATAAGCAAGTAAGGGAGCAAAGGTAAAGGGAACCAAGTGAAGCACACGGAGACGAAGATGTAATCCCGAGTTCCACCCAAGGGTGTACGTCTCGTTTGGAGAGGTGTGCGCTACCACAACAGGTTAGCCGCAACGCCACAAAGGCTCACCTTCTTCTCCGATGAATTCAACCACAAAGGTTTCGAGTCCACCTTCCACTATTGATCCCCTTTTAGGGCGGAGATCGAATCCCTTACAAACGCTTGAGGCACACACCCACAACTGAATTGGGGGCTCCCAAGAAGAGCACAAAAGGTCAAGGACCACAAAAGGTCAAGGTAACACCAAGAGTACAACAATGGTGAACTAGGTTTTCCCACCGGAAACCCTAGCCACGAAATCCCCAAGTGAATGGGGAAGAAATGCAAATCCCTTCGGTGAGGATGTAGATCCGGGCCTTCTCCTCCAATCCTCCAAAGATCAAGGAATTTGGGTGGGGGGATTGGGAGATCTTGATGATTTGAGCTTTCAAGAATAGTAGGAGAGAAAAAATCCGAGAGCTAGCTGTTCTTGAGTGAGTGAGGGGGTATTTATACTCCCCCTCAAAATCTGGCCGTTGGCTGTCTTGGTCACCCGGAAATTCCGGTATAAGTACCACCGGAAATTCCGGTCACCCGGAATATCCGGGTCTTTGAAAATATCCGAGCTGAATTTCCGGTTGAGATCAGAACCAATTCTGAACTTGACTTAGCCGATTTTCTGAGGTTGACTCGGAATATCCGAGTCCTTGAAATTTCCGAGCTGAATTTCCGATTGGAGTCAGTACCACTTCTGAATCTTGACTTAGCCAATTTTCCTGAGGTTGACTCAGAATATCCGGGTTGGGGAACCGGAATATCCGGGTCCTTGAAATTTCCGAGCTGATTTTTCGATTGGAGTCAGTACCACTTCTGAATATTGACTTAGCCAATTTTCCTGAGGTTGACTCGGAATATCCGGGTTGGGGAACCGGAATATCCGAGTCCTTGAAATTTCCGAGCTGATTTTCCGATTGGAGTCAGTAGTACTTCTGAACTTGACTTAGCCAATTTTCTGGGGTTGACTCGGAATATCCGGGTTGGTGAACCGGAATATCCGAGTCTGGGAAGAATTCCAGAAACTCTTTTTCTCTACAATTTGGCTTTTAGATTTCTGATATGAGTTTCACCCAAACTGAAATACTTAGCAATAGGATTAGTATATCATTGGTACTGTTAACTAACACACAAAACACTAGGGATTAAGAAATGTTCTTTCAATCTCCCCCTTTTTGGTGTTAGATGACAATACCAAGATTTGCATAGAAACAAAACGCAATATCATGTTTTTGGCAGAAAATGGCTCCCCCTAAATAAATGCAAGTAAGCAACACTAAATGGCAAAGGATAGGAGCAATTTTATAATAACAACCACAAGATATCACAAAGGAGAAACGAGACAAAAGTAAGATTATGGTAGCAATTGAGACTAGATAGATTTTCATACCTTGTGCATATAGAATATGAAAAGAATACCAACACAATCAATTCGAAGTCTCAAGCATAATATAATGATAGCATCAACCATTGTCTCAATACAAAGATATCACAAATGAAATAAAGAGAGTTTCATAAGTAAGTCAAAACACGATAAATGGACACAAGCGCAAATAAAAGATAAACGCATAAGCTTGTGCCCGACCCTTGCAAATCCCCGAAGAAGTCCTAATAGAGCAACTTCTCCCCCTTTGGCATCGAAACGCCCAAAAGGAAGAAGAGC
This sequence comes from Poa annua, assembly GCA_026929855.1. Lineage (NCBI taxonomy): Eukaryota > Viridiplantae > Streptophyta > Magnoliopsida > Poales > Poaceae > Poa > Poa annua. The sequence continues at coordinate 70,989,938 of CM049432.1, read as the reverse complement.
GATGCTACGTCCCATGGAAGTCTTCAGTCCGAGGGGTCCTCCTCCTCCTCCTCATCATCATCAGCCTCCTCATCATCATCATCGTCCTCATACTCCTCAGACGCTGCCTCCTCATCATCATCTTCCTCCTCCTCATCATAGTCATAGCCAGTGGTGTACGAGCTGCCGCCAAGGTCCTGGTCAATCAGTGTCCATGGAGCCAAGGAACCCTGGTTCCACTGAGCAAAGGTCAGGGGCTCAGACAGATCAGCAGGAGCAGGAGAGGCAGAAGCATGGTGAAGGATCAAGTCTTGCTTGTAGTCCAGCTGACGGCGATCCTTGTAGGCATTGTATTGCTCTTTGCGGATGTCCACATTCATGCAAAGGATGTTGCGCTGGAACCAGTTCAGCTTCTTGACATGCGCATGAGTGGTAGGAACATGAGTAGAGGCAGCAGCAGCCCTCCTAGCATCACCCATGAAAGATCCACCTGTAGCTGATGTAGTAGAAGGCCTAGGAGGGGGCTTGACCACAGTCTTCTTCACATAGAGCTTCTTGAAGTCATGTGGCACCAAATCACTGCTGCTGACGTTGAGGTTAGGGAACTTAAACTGGAGGAGCTTCATTATGTATGGAGCATAAGGAATAGAGACCCTGGTGGTCATAGCTTCATACATCTCATTGTAGATGTAATCCATCACATCTACTCTCCAGTCAGTATCAGAACCCGAGTCCTCCACAATGCGGTTGGCGTGAAGGAGCAGGTTGCAGAGATGGGTAACCACGTTGTCATTGTTGCCACCACTCGGTGCAATGTTCTCACGCAGGATGCGCACAAGAACATCATACAAAGGAAGCAAGTCACGAGTGAATCCAGGGGTGGCTCCCGCACCATATAAGTGAGATGTCTCCTTCTTGTTGAGCTTGTACGGCGTGTGCATGCGAGTGCCTTGGGGATTGTCACCATCAAACCTGTAGCCCAGTACCTTGCCAAACTCCTCGAAGTTGGACTCACAGTATGATTCCCCAGTCATCCACTTCATGGTCTTCTTTGAGTCACCCTTGATCACTAGGGTGGCGAAGAATTGCATTACAAGCTGCGCGTTGTAGGCACAACGGATGAGCGCCAACCTCTCCAAACCCATGGTCTTGACAATGTGGATGGCCTCAGCAAATGCGGTTTTCTTCTGCAGGGATGCAAAGTCAAACGGGTGCATGGGTCGAATGGGCTTCGACAGTGAGAGATAGAGATCCACAAATATGTGCTCTTGTGCTTGGCACCAAAAGCTGCGATCATCGAGAGAGGTGTCTCTTGCGCTGAGGTACCAGTCCCCCTGCCTCAGCTGAGAGTAATCCACAGAATGCATCTTGGAATAGTTCGGACGTTGGGGACTAGGGGCATTCTTTCTCTTCTTGGATGAGGGCTTGCTGGCAACAGCTTTCTTCTTCCTCTGAGGTGCAAGGCCCTTTCCCTTGTTGACTGATTGCTTGGAGACAGGTGCTCTACCAGTGTGCCTTGATCCCCCTGCGGACGGACTTCCACCTGAACCTGTGAATTTGAGCATAGAGGGTAGCATAAGGTAAGTGCACACAAGTCAGGAGATAATACACACATTAGATAGGCATTTGATGGATCACATGTAGTTAAACATGAGTTAATCTTAAAACTGCAGTGTTTGGCTCGGAATATCCGGGTCAGACATGACCAGAAATTCCGGGGGACCGGAAATTCCGAGTCAATCTGGACCGGATATTCCGGGTCAGACAGAAACTGCAGATCTGAGATTGACTTGGTCTAAAACTAGATCGATCCATCGTAATGCAAAACTAATGTATGTAGAAGGCAGGGAATAGTCCTAGGAACAATCTCTACCAAGCAACATTGAAACAAATAACTCCACATCAAGATCCAAGTGAAAGCACATAAGGAAGAAGAAAAGTGAAGTTACCCTCATCCATTGAGGCCATTGCTTGGAGGAGTGAGTTCCCGGGGCGGAGGAGGAGCAGATCCGGCCGAGAAAGAGGTTCCCCGGCGGTCGGAGTGCTCCGGAGGGACTTGGGAACAGCAGGGGCGGCGGCTGGAGGAGAGGGAGGTCGGGGGTGGAAGAAGGGCACTAATGAGCCCTTCACCCCGAGCCTGCCCTTATATTTCTGGACAAACCGCCAGACCGGATATTCCGGGTGTAACTTACACCGGATATTCCGGTTCAAAATGAACCGGATATTCCGACCTGCTGAACCAAAATCCCAGTTTTCAAAAGGATGACTTGTGTGCAATAGAGAGAAATGTTTTCAGGGGAAAGTAGGCTTGGGATAGATTTCCAAACTGATATTGGTACACCATACTCAACTCACAACAACCAAATCGAACCAAAAGAGACAAGTTGAGTAGGTTTCCCACATGCATGAAAAAAGAGGGCAAATAGCAACAAAAAGCTCCAAATAAAATCAACTCTTCAAGGAGAAGAGGGGCCACCATGTAGGAGTGTATGGCATGTTACCGCGAAGATGTATCTTGGGTACATAACCAATACTCGTCGTTTTAGCTCATTAGTCACAAGAATGAATATAGAGATAAAAGAACACTTGCTATCGGCATAATGGGGGGAGGGATGGTCCAATGTATTAGGACCGCACTCCCCCTATTTCCATGCCTACATCTAAACTAGATAAGATGCAATTACGCCCTAGGTGAGTGTGCAAGCGATCAAGCTAAGGACCTCGAATCAATGATATTAAGCTCATTCCTCAAAAAGCAAAACCTTCCTTCCTTAAGGGGCTTCGTGAAGATATCCGCCAATTGATCCCTTGTGCCCACATATGATAAGTCAATGTCTCCACGGGCCACATGATCTCTTATGAAATGATGGCGGATCTCAATATGCTTGGTTCTTGAATGTTGCACCGGGTTGTAGGCAATCTTTATGGCACTTTCGTTGTCACATAAAAGAGGCACTTTGTCGCAATCGACACCGTACTCCTTTAAAGTTTGCCTCATCCATAGCAACTGAGTGCAACAACTTGCGGCGGCAACATACTCGGCTTCGGCGGTGGAGAGAGATATGCAATTTTGCTTCTTAGAAGACCAACTCACCAAGGACCTCCCAATAAATTTACAAGCACCGGAGGTTGACTTCCTATCATCATGATCTCCCGCCCAATCGGAATCCGTGAATCCACCTAATGAGAAATTTGCATCCTTGGGATACCACAATCCATAAGTTGGGGTATAAGCCAAATATCTAAAGATTCTCTTGACCGCCACATCATGGCTTTCTTTAGGAGCCGCTTGATATCTTGCACACACTCCTACGGCTAGCACTATATCCGGTCTAGATGCACAAAGGTAGAGGAGAGATCCAATCATGGAGCGGTATACCTTTTGATCCACATCCTTACCCTTCGGGTTGAGCTCAAGGTGGCATTTGGTTTGCATTGGAGTAGAGACACCCTTGAGATCAAGCAACTCGTACTTCTTGAGCATGTCTTGAATGTACTTTGCTTGGTTGATGAACGTTCCTTCCCTCAATTGTTTGATCTCAAATCCGAGGAAGAACTTCATCTCGCCCATCATAGACATCTCAAACCTGTCAGTCATAAGCTTAGAGAATTCTTCGTTAAATGCTTTGTTAGTCGATCCAAATATAATGTCATCCACATATAATTGACAAATGAAAAGCTCCCCATTAACTTTCTTAGTGAAAAGTGTGGGGTCGATTTCCCCAACTTGGAATCCACGGTCTACAAGTAGTTCTCTAAGGTGCTCGTACCACGCTCGTGGGGCTTGTTTAAGGCCATAGAGTGCCTTATCCAACTTGTAGACATGGTTCGGATACTTGAGGTCCTCGAACCCCGGTGGTTTCTTAACATAAACAAGTTCATTTAGTGGACCATTTAGAAAAGCGGATTTAACATCCATTTGTTGCAACTTAAAGTTATGGTGAGAGGCATAGACAAGAAGAATACGGATTGACTCAAGTCGAGCCACGGGCGCGTAGGTTTCTCCAAAGTCAATGCCTTCAATTTGAGAGTAACCTTGAGCCACCAATCTTGCCTTGTTCCTCACTACCATGCCATGTTCATCTTGCTTGTTCTTGAATATCCACTTGGTGCCGATAACATTGCGGCAATCTTTGGGTCTTTCCACCAACTTCCACACTTTGTTGCGCTCGAAGTTGTTGAGCTCTTCATGCATGGCATCAAGCCAATCTTTATCTTCAAGAGCTTCAAAGACCTTCTTGGGTTCCACCATGGAGATGTGAGCTTGATGTTCACTAAAGCTTGCAAGTTGTCTTCGGGTAGAGACCTTGCTTCTCACATCACCAAGCACCTTGTCAAGAGATAGAGCTCTTAATTCTTGTGAGGTGCCAACCCTATTCAAGCGGCGGATCTCGATTTCCCTCCGAGTGGTGGAGGAATCGCTTGATCATCTTGATCATTCATGTCTCCGCCTTGACTGAATTGATGGCCTTGATCAACCATTGGAGTGGTGTCCATTGGTGAGGGAGAGAGTTGATCTTGGCCTTGCGAACTGCCACCGGGAATGTCAGCAGGACCGGATATTCCGGACCACCGGAATTTCTGAGTCCAACTTGAACCGGATTTTCCGATCCTCCGGAAATTTCAGGAGCAGCTGTAGAATCTTGTTCTTGTTCTTGGCTAGGTGCTTGGGCACGGTGTTGTCGATGGGTGTTTCTTGTGTTGGGGTGGTCACCACTTGTGAAGAACTTGGTCCTTGTTGATCAACCTCATAATAGAGTTCAACGGGGCGGTGGACTCCCAACCCCATTCTTCGGATAGCATCTTGAGGTTCATCATCACCTACACCGGAAACACCACTTTGCTCCACGAGGGAGCCGTCATTCTCCTCGAATACCACACTACAAGTTTCTATGATTATGCGCGAGGCCTTATCATAGACTCTATAAGTGTGGGATTCGGATCCGTAGCCCACAAATGTCCCTTTAAGAGACTTAGAATCAAACTTGCCCAAACGAACACCTTTGATGAGATAAAAACACTTACAACCAAATACTCGGAAGTAGGAGATATTGGGCTTGTTCCCGGTAAGCACTTCATAAGGTGTCTTCATGAGTCCTTTGCGAAAGAAGAGCCGGTTGGATGAATGGCAAGCGGTGTTGACGGCTTCGGCCCTAAAGTTGTGAGGGGACTTGAACTCGGCCATCATCGACCTTGCCATCTCAATAAGTGTGCGGTTCTTCCTTTCGGCTACACCATTTTGTTGGGGAGTATAAGCAGCGGAATATCGATGACGAATCCCTTCTTCACTAAGGAACTCGTTTAAGGTGTAGTTCTTGAACTCGGACCCATTGTCACTTCGTATCACCAAGATAGGGACATTGTGTTGACGTTGAGCTTCATTGGAGAAGTCGATGATAGTTTGTTGAGTCTCCATCTTCGTCTTGAAGAAGAAAACCCATGTGTATCTTGAATAATCATCAACAATCACCAAGCAATATTTCTTGCCACCAAGACTAGCTTCCGGGATGGGACCAAAGAGGTCAACATGGAGAAGCTCCAAAACCCTCTTTGACGAAATGATGGTCTTGCTTGGATGGTAGATGTCATGCATTTTTCCTTAAACACACGCCCTACACATTCGATCCTTCGAGAAAGAAACATGGTCTTTTAGTCCTAGGATATGGCCACCCTTGTGGAGACTTTGCAAAGTCCTCATGTTGACATGGGCTAGTCGGCGATGCCATAGCTAACCCAAGTCCGCCTTTGCGAATAGGCACATTGTATGGGAAGTGGTGACTCCGAAGAAGTCAACCACATAGAGCCCATTCTCAATATACCCAACGAAAGACACATTGAGAGACTTGCTCCGTAAGAGAATGACCATTTCCTTTTCGAAGACAACGGTATAGCCCAAACAAGTTAAGGAATGGACGGAGATCAAGTTGAAACCTAGGGACTCGACAAGCAAGACATTCACAAGTGTGATGTCCGGTACCACTACCACCTTGCCGAGCCCTATTACCTTAGACTTAGAATTATCACCATATGTAACGGTCATTTGATCATCATTGGGCTTCAACTCCGTTACAATATCCTTGCTTCCGGTCATATGACTAGTGCACCCACTATCAATTATCCATTTCGATCCTCCGGAAGCAAGGCCCTACACACAATCAATTCTTAGGTTTAGGTACCCATTTTGCAATGGGTGCCTTTTGGTTAGCAACAAGGGTCTTTGGTACCCAAATAGCATATTCAATGTAACCATGAAAAGGACCAATGTATCTAGCATAGACATCCCCATAATAATCAACATATAAAGCATAGTTGGGGTTAGATATTCCCGCAAAGTCATTACGAGTGGGAGTGCCCCTTGTGGCATTTCCACTCGCAATGTCAACCTTCTTGGCTTGTGCGGACTTGGTCTTCTTCTTGATCTCCTTCTTCTCCTTAGCAACATAGCCTAGACCTTCCTTACCCTTGTGGGGCACTCGCTCATGAAGAGGAGTAGTGAGTGTCCCCTTACCTTTATCAAGAGAGGTCTTGGGCTTGGTTGCCATAGAAGGAACAAACACAACCCTATCAATACCCTTCACAACATTTGCATTAGCATTCAAAGGAGGTGCTAGGTTTCTCAAGAGTAGATATCCGAGATTGGAGTTGATCACGAGACTTGAGAAGACGTTCGTGATCACTTGTCAACACCTTGTGAGCATTGTCAAGTGGCTCGAAGTCTTCGCAAAGTCTAGCATGAGCAACTACAAGCTCGGACTTTTCATTTTGCACAATTTTACATTTAGCAAAGTAGAGATCACGATCCTTAGTGATCTTAGCAAGTTGCTCCTCGAGGAGAGCACTAGCTTCTTGTTCATCTTCGAGAGAGGATTGGAGAGACACCTTAGCGTGTGCATCCTCTCTCTCAATCTCACCTTTTAGTTCAAGCTCATCCTCAAGCTCACCTATACGACTCATGATTGAGCCAAAGTGTTTCTTTCCTTATCCTTGCAAGTTAGTCATGAATTTATCAAAAGCAATGATTTCTTCCTTGACTTCTAGGCTCATAGCATCATCAATGTCATGTGATATGGAGTTGGGGGATAGTTGTACCTCGGATGTCTTTGCCATAAGACATCTTGCATTCTTGACGATGGGGCTCTCGTTTGGTGAGGAGAAGAGTGATGGAGGTGTGTAAGACATGGCTAGTGCGGCCACTTGCGTTGGAGTATCCTCCTTGTCACTATCTTCATCATCGGTGGGATATTGCTCTTGAGTCACCAAGACAATCTTTTGGTTCTTCTTGAAGAAAGGCTTCTTCATGGGCATGGGACCCTTGCCCTTCGTCTTGGCCACGAGCCTCCCACCATGATCCTCTCTTCTCTCCCATGGGCAATCGGCAACAAAGTGGCTCTTGTCATCGCAGTTATAGCAAAGTCTCACTTTGTTGAATGGCTTTCCTCCGTTGGGGGGAAACTTCTTGTCAATCCTTGCTTTGGCCCTTCCGGGGTTCTTCCAAAAGGTTCTTGCCGCAAGACCCATGTGTTGAGTGAGAGTTCTTGAGAGAGCTTCACTAGATAGCTCGACTTGATCATCACACTCCTCTTCATCCTCCTCTTCAACGGTGGCCTTCAAAGCAATTGAGGCATGCTTGTGCATCCCTATGGCTCTAGCTCTTGCATCTTGTGCAATCTTGGAGGCCACCTTGTATGCGGTCATCTCTTGCATAACTTCATTGGATGTCATCTTTGCAAAGTCATGTCTCCCTTGGAGTGTCTTCAAATCCGTGTCCTCAAAGGGCATGAGAGCGGTCACAAACTTCCTCTTGATCCAAGCATCATTAATGTACTCCGCCCCGAGGTTCTTGAGGAGTTGGCAACCAACACCAACCTCCGGTACATGTCCTCGTGGCTTTCTCCATCCAACTTGTAGAACCCTTCCACCTCATTGCATAAGGCATCATACCGGTTCTTCTTCATGCTCTCATTCCCAACGAAGATGTCGGAGAGAGCATTCCAAACTTCCTTGGCGGTGGAGAATTGTTGAATGAGCGCCATGTCCTTCTCTCCAACGGCCATTTGGAGTTGATGAAGAGCGGTGGTGTTGAGTTGGCTATCAACCACCTCTCTTCAAGTCAAGTTGGTTGGATCATAGTGAAAGAACATTTTCCCTCATGTGTGGTTTTGGTAATTGAATGACAATCTCTATGGACTAATGTTTGCTTTTGAGACATCATTATAGATCATGTCCATGGAATTGTGGAGTTCATGTGTTGGACTCTTGAAGCTTATTTCAAGTATGTCTTGAAGATTCAAGACATCATCTTAGTGAAGAAAAGATGAGTTGTGCAAGACCAAGAGAAGCTTTCTCGAAAATATCATATGCTTGGTGCTTGCAATGGATACATGAAGACGGAGCTAAGCGAGACTCTCCCATTGTGAGCATGGGGGAGTATTTGGAAAAGTCTTCATCAAGCATGTGCTTGGACGCGCAATCAAGAAAGATGAACCACTTGAAGAGATCAAGATATTCATCATCCAACTCAAGTGGAATGCTCAAGGCAAAGGTATGATCTTGATAGGGCTATAGGATAGATAGGCGTACTATCAAGAGGGGCTCTCAAGTTAGTAACTTGATCGCATTCTTGTGGAGAGCTCAAACCTTTGCATACTTGGCATATCATATTTCTTGGTTCTTATTTGGCTTTGATGTTGGTGAGGAATTAGAGCTTGGTTCATCTCCATGTCAAGCTCTAGTTCATCGAAATCGGTTTTACTTTGGACAACTTGTTGCGTTTTCGGTGGCGGAAATATTGCCGATTCTACCTTGAGGAAAGTCCCACACCTTGCCATGTGTGGAGATTTTACTCTATTTATGAGATGCAATATTTCCAACAAAATTGGTCTCACCTCATTTGGAGTTCGTTTGCAAAAGTTATAGCAGTTTTCGTTTCGGTGTTCTGCTGATTCGGATTATTGGGGCCGGATATTCCGCCCTACCTACCGGAATTTCCGGTTCCCCAGCTCATCCAAGAAAACGGCTAAGGAAAGGAGAAAAAGTGGCACTGACTTCAATCGGAAAATCAGCCCGGAAATTTTAAGGACCCGGATATTCCGGTTCACCAACCGGATATTCCGGTTCACCAACCGGATATTCCAAGTCAGCCTCAAGGAAATTTGCTAAGTCAAGATTCAGAATTGGTTCTGATCTCAACCGGAAATTCAGCCCGGATATTTTCAAAGGCCCGGATATTCCGGGGCACCGGAATATCCGGTGCCACTTATACCGGAATTTCCGGGTGTTGAATCAGCCAACGGCTATATTTCCTGGAGGGGTATAAATACCCCTCCCCTTCTTCCTCCTCAATAAATCCAAGGCAGCACGACTTTCCCCTCTCTCCTACTCCATTGTTGACCTTGGAAAGCTCACTTCCCTCTCAATCCCTCCATTGAATCTTCCATATTCTTTAGGGAAAGTTGAGAGGAGATCTAGATCTACAATCCTACCAATCCATCTCTCCTCTAAGTGAGGGGAACTTAGTGGGTCTAGTTCTTGGAGTTCCTTTGTGGTTCTTCTTCCTTGTTCTTCCTCTCTTCTCCCCCCATAAGCATTAGTTGCTGTTGGTGGGATTTGGGAGTGAAGGATTTGATTCCTTTGTGGTTTCCTTTGTTCTTCCTCTCTTATTCCCCCATAAACATTTGTTGTTGTGTTGGAATTTGAGAGTGAAGGACTTGAGCACTTCGTGTGCTCTTGCCATTGCATTTGCATCGGTTTGAGCCCTCCACGAGGATTCGTGGTGGTATTACTTGTGAGCTTGTTACTCTTGGGTCTCCTTAGACTTCAAGAGTGCCATGAGCATCTCATTCATCTTGAGGAGTTGGGCCTCCAAGGACGATCTCATATCAATAAGATCGGCCATGGTTGCCCCTTTGGCTAACGCCTCCTTATCCGCCTCTAATTTTTCACGGGCGGCCCTCTCGGCATCGGATTCCGTCATCGTTGCACTTAGGCGGTTAAGCCCTTAAAAGTGAACTTGGCTCTGATACCAATTGAACGGGAATCCGGCACCTAGAGGGGGGGGGGTGAATAGGTGTTATTACAAATTTTAGGTATTTTCAAATTTAGGCTCGACACAAAGGTAAATTCTCTAGAAATGCAACTACGGTGAATTTACCTAAATGATAATCTAAGCAATAATAAGATAAGCAAGTAAGGGAGCAAAGGTAAAGGGAACCAAGTGAAGCACGCGGAGACGAAGATGTAATCCCGAGTTCCACCCAAGGGTGTACGTCTCGTTTGGAGAGGTGTGCGCTACCACAACAGGTTAGCCGCAACGCCACAAAGGCTCACCTTCTTCTCCGATGAACTCAACCACAAAGGTTTCGAGTCCACCTTCCACTATTGATCCCCTTTTAGGGCGGAGATCGAATCCCTTACAAACGCTTGAGGCACACACCCACAACTGAATTGGGGGCTCCCAAGAAGACCACAAAAGGTCAAGGACCACAAAAGGTTAAGGTAACACCAAGAGTACAACAATGGTGAACTAGGTTTTCCCACCGGAAACCCTAGCCACGAAATCCCCAAGTGAATGGGGAAGAAATGCAAATCCCTTCGGTGAGGATGTAGATCCGGGCCTTCTCCTCCAATCCTCCAAAGATCAAGGAATTTGAGTGGGGGGATTGGGAGATCTTGATGATCTGAGCTTTCAAGAATAGTAGGAGAGAGAAAATCTGAGAGCTAGCTGTTCTTGAGTGAGTGAGGGGGTATTTATACTCCCCCTCAAAATCTGGCCGTTGGCTGTCTTGGTCACCCGGAAATTCCGGTATAAGTACCACCGGAAATTCCGGTCACCCGGAATATCCGGGTCTTTGAAAATATTCGAGCTGAATTTCCGGTTGAGATCAGAACCAATTCTGAACTTGACTTAGCCGATTTTCTGAGGTTGACTCGGAATATCCGAGTCCTTGAAATTTCCGAGCTGAATTTCCGATTGGAGTCAGTACCACTTCTGAATCTTGACTTAGCCAATTTTCCTGAGGTTGACTCGGAATATCCGGGTTGGGGAACCGGAATATCCGGGTCATTGAAATTTCCGAGCTGATTTTCCGATTGGAGTCAGTACCACTTCTGAATCTTGACTTAGCCAATTTTCCTGAGGTTGACTCGGAATATCCGGGTTGGGGAACCGGAATATCCGAGTCCTTGAAATTTCCGAGCTGATTTTCCGATTGGAGTCAGTAGTACTTCTGAACTTGACTTGGCCAATTTTCTGGGGTTGACTCGGAATATCCGGGTTGGTGAACCGGAATATCCGAGTCTGGGAAGAATTCCAGAAACTCTTTTTCTCTACAATTTTGCTTTTGGATTTATGATATGAGTTTCACCCAAACTGAAATACTTAGCAATAAGATTAGTATATCATTGGTATTGTTAACTAACACACAAAACACTAGGGATTAAGAAATGTTCTTTCACACACCTATATGAGTCTGACTGTTAAACGTCGCAGTCTATGAGAGTCGGGTGCTCTTTAATAAACTCATGAAAGGCCTTGGAGTATGACGTATAAGCTCCACACCGCCGGGAAGCCTTGCGGTAGCCCAGTATTGGTCAAGGGCTTGTGTTAAACTAGGTCGCAGTAAACTTGTAGTTCAAGGCATAGTCCACTATTCAAGTTGTGGTCTAACGTAGCATAAGTTTCTAACTGGAGTTCAACTTAACAGTCCCCACTAACCACCGATATATAAAACAATGTTTTGGAACAAAGTGGTACAATGTGCCAATGAGACTTTATGGGGGATTGCTAGAATTTTAGTGAACTTGGGCCAAAGCCCAACTAAAATCCGAAATTCTCATGGGCCATTCTGATTGGCTGGGTGTGCATGTATAGGACTAATGTTTAGTCCCATACTGCTTGTGGAAAGTGAGTTGCACCACTTTATATAGTGGGATGTTCTATTACTAGTATGAGCTAGTGAGAACAAGAGAAGATGAATAGTGCCACACGCGCGCTCCTCTTCCTCGCTCGCCTCGCCACGCCACGCCACGCCTCGCCTCGTCATGACACGTCATGACGCGCCGCGGGTTGCTGGAATCTCGCCAAGCCGAGCTTATATTTTTGTTGTTAGGGAAAATCTATGAGTCATTGATTAGTAATTAACGGACGCGTTAATTACCTTGCCGTTTTCGATTCCAATGGGATCGGGGGGCGTTACGGACTCGATCATGTCTTACAGGCCACGTCCTACCCGACTCGCATCATATATACAACCCGGGGCAACCCCTAGCCGCTGCCACGAGATACATGGTCTCACGCCGTTTCATAGCATTGTGCCGCCGTCTACCAAGTCTTCTACATCCCGTCTTCCGGCATGCACCGGTTGAAGTGACAGTAGGTCTCCGGAACCCCGCCTCTTGTGATCTTGTACGGGAGAGGGGCGATCAGGTTTTTGGGGAGCGCACCCACGCGACTACTGGCTTCGAGTTCTTCCCCGACTTCTTCCCCGACATCGCTAGCCTCTTTATCAACGACATAGACGACGACACGGAGAACTCCAGTGGTGCGACTGCCGCTGCACTGTACGTGTTCATGATCTTGCTATATGAAATTTTACTAGAGTTGCTGCTTCTAATATGTGCTCTAGATTCAATCTGTTTATTTACTGTTTACGTAAATCACATGATTAGTTTAATGTATATTATTCTAGTTATAATTTTCGCGGATGCCCTTGAGACGTGTCATGTTCCATGGTTCTCGTGCATGTGGTTATGCATTTTAGTTGCTAAGTGCTCTAGAACACGACGCTGACTATGGGCATATGCATGTATGTTCGCCATGCCAACTTTAGATGGAATGAACGTGGTGGTCAAACGGATGCGACAATATCATGGTTGAGTTCTGACGATACTACTTCAATACCGCGACTTGAGCTCCAGGTGAAAACCCTTGGGTGTCATCCATACTAGCAATGTCCTTTTGTTCACATCATTATCTTGTTGAACGCATTCATGAAGTTTACTCATTTATGCTCTTGAGAGTGGAGACTCGTGATATAGTTCTTTTAATAGATACGGAGAGTGAGACACTTATGTGCCATTACCTTTCTAATTAGAAGTGTTAATTTTGGAGAACCTTCCTACGGCCTATGTGTTGACAGAGCGGCCGGTGGTTGATATTGTTGTTGGTTACTTTGTGTCTTAGATGTGGGATTTTCTATTCTTCTTAATAATTAAACATTCTTGATGTCTCGACCTGCTCGTGATATTGAGTTTTTTTGAGAGGTTGGGTGACTTTTCGATAATATCCTTAGCTTGGCTGAGTTTTAAAAAGTAAGTCATGGGTACCTTGTACAAAGTTATTACACGGGTGGGAACATAGATGCCATGTAGGGGAGAAAAATCTGAGGTGACCAATGATGAATGAAAAGAGAGGTGGTTGTAACCATACCAGACGAGGTTATACCAAACGGATACCCTTTCGTGTGGGTACCTGATGCACGTAATAACTAAAATCCAATTGTCAATAAGCTGAAGAAGCCTAACAAGCGAAATCCAAGTCAAAAACTTTTACCATAAATAGCATAGTCGGTATTACTTACCATATATGTAATCCTAGTCGGTTACTACCCGAGACCTGTACCACTATATAAAGGACAGGAGGGTGTCCGATCAAGGACATGCCCAATCATAATCACCAAAACCTAGCAAGATCGACATCTTGCTAGACCCTTATACTCGTTGCATATTCACAATCAATAACAGACAAGCATGACATAAGGGAGTTATCTCACTCGAGAGCCCCGAACCTGGGTAAATCCCGCTTGTCAGCTGACGAATCTACCAACACTACGCGTTCTCTACCTCATAACTCTTACCCTAGTCTAGTAACCATGGGTATTGATAGGGGCATCCCTCGTCAATACCATTACAAATATCCAAGACATGGTGACTCTATAGCCTAATAAATAAATATTATCAAATATAGAAGTAACAAGGTAGTCTTCAAAATCGGTAGTGACTCTCGAGCAATAGTGTGCTAACTTTTTGAAAAAAAGGAAAACCATACTTTCAGGTTTCAAAAAAATCTAGAATTTAATACACAAATACATATACACATTACGTACGCCTGAAGTTTTGTTTAAAAAATATTATATTTGGGCTACACAAATAATAGATATTTCTGACAGATTCAACGTACCGTTTTTCCTTTTTTATGCCTAGAATTTTGTTATTTCTATATTGCCGGGGATACAACTTTTTTTACCAAAAAATGGCATATACGTAAAATAAAAGTATTGTATTATAGAATTTTACTTGGATTTTTCAAACTCAAATTCTAATAGGGTGGTGCTTAGGTGCACCAAAGTCTACCCCCACAATCTTATATGCATGTTACTGGTTTATCTTACTTTCCATTATGAGCAGTCCTAGCCTCTCTGATTTGTTAAATGAAAAGTGAATAGTTTTGCTCACAAAATAAAATCCTTGACAAAAGAAACTATAGCAGGATCTTGAGTTACTGTACACAATTAATGTCCGGTCCCATGGGCGGATCTACTGTCATATATGTAGTAGTGTTGTAAAGTTAACCCAATAACTTCATAGAAAAAGTGAGATCAATAGTCGAGGAGAAAGTTTTTCCATTTAAAAAATTATCTAGAGATGGTTGAAACTTTTGTTGTTTTGAAAATTCCGTAAGTCCGTAAAGAAACGCTTAAATGGCAAGGCAAGCTATCTATTTTCTTAAGTGATATGTTCAGGAAATATATACACTATCAATCTGTTGCTGGCTTTAGTGAGAAAATGTGTTTCGTAATGAGAAGAGCTAGCTAACTACTCCCTTTGTACCAAGCTGCTCCCTCGATCTGTACCAAACTACTAGCCCCGTTTCAAAATGTAACCCTTTTAAAACAAGCTAAACTAGCAAACTAAACAGTATTACCTGATGAAACAGGGCGTAGTTTGCTAAAAAGAACTTACTGTTGTATTATGTGTAACAAAGGAGTAGGTAGGCAGTGCACTGTGTTGGGTTTGTGAAATTTTACAAAAATAATCCTTTGGGCAAAGTTTAGCAAAAAATAACCCATTTTCAAAACTATTTTGAAATCTAACCCTTTGTGGTAGCGCCCGGCGCTACCCTCTGTGTGGTAGCGCCACAGCCTCCGTCGCCATCCTCGTGCCAGCGTGGCAACGCGAGCCCGTGTAGAAACGGCTAAGTCTGGAAGGGTAGCGCCATGCCCCTCGGCGCTACCCTTAAGAGGGTAGCTCCAAGCCCCATGGCGCTACCCTCCCAGACTTAGCCGTTTTCGACGTGCTTGAAGGGTAGCGCCATGGGGTTTGGAGCTACCCTCTTAAGGGTAGCGCCGAGGGGCATGGCGCTACCCTCCGAAGGGTAGCGCCGAAGGGCTTGTTGCCACGCTGGCACGAGGGTAACGACGGAGACTGTGGCGTTACCACACAGAGGGTAGCGCCGCATCGTTGGGCGCTACCAAAAAGGGTTAGATTTCAAAATAGTTTTGAAAAGAGGTTATTTTTTGCTGAACTTTGTTCAAAGGTTATTTTTGTGAAATTTCACGCTGGGCTTAGGGTACGTACGCGTGCATTAATCGTGCCTCACTCTCACAGCCACGTACTACGTCCCCAATGGCGGGATGGCCGGCCGCAGCTCATCCTCTCGTGGCAATGGCATCATCCTCTCCAGCTAACTATAGCCGCGCGCGAGATGTGGGATGTGGCGGTAGCAGTGCGTACTCGATCTGTACTGTACGCACACGCTAGCTCCGAATTAATGGTGATCCATCAAATCGAGAGAGCGCGGAGAAGAGCGGTGCGGACGTCGTTCATCACGGCCGGTCGACATGTGCATGCTATGTGCGGGAGCGATTCATTATACCTTGCTGTTTCCGTAGCTAGTACATGGGCCAATGTTATCTTCAATCAACTAACATAAGAACCTATGTGCACAGAGACCGATCACCACTCTCCAAGTAATAGAACTACAGTCTATATTGTTTAGACATAAGAAAAAAAAAAAAAGGACATGTCAATCTCATCAAATTAAAACCTTTTATATTCTTTTTTCCCCTTTAGGGTTTCTCTGTCCTCCGGCGGCGGCGACGCTACCGTGAGTCTCTACTTCCGATCGACGTCGATTATTGATCCCCAGACTTCCGATCCTGTTCGGGTCAGCGTGGGAGGCGCCTTGGTATCCTCTCTCACGACTTTGGCTGGGATCGGTGGGCTCTAGGGTTTGCGGAAAGCTTCATCCTTGGAAGTCAATGGCGAATTCAGATGAGGCTAGTGGATCTTCGAAGGGGAAGAAGGAATCAGTTGAAAAGCTACTCGAACGATTGAACTTGTTGGAGGATGAACAAGATGATTTCATCTGGGAAGATGAGGCGGGTGAACCACCTGATGCGGCAAAGTGGTTGGCGATAGCTAAGGTACACACATCAAAGGGATTTAGCCCTAGCGCTTTATACAGCGATATGCAATCTGCTTGGAATCCGGCGAAGGAGATCAGATGGAGAAGGATTGAGGATAATTTGTTTACGGCTCAGTTCGGGTGCCTTGCTGACTGGAACAAGGCGATGCACGAGGGGCCGTGGCTGTTTCGTAATCAAGCGATGCTGATGGAAGAGTATGATGGTTTTAAGAACCCGAGTCTAGTGGTGCTTGATAAGTTAGATGTTTGGGCACATGTTCTGAACCTGCCTGATAATTACCTGAAGGAGCATGTCATCAAGGGGATGTGCAGAACTGTTGGACAGGTCCGTGAGGTGCAAACAAAGTTACCTGCAGGATATGCCGGTGAATATGTTAGATTTAAGGTCTGGATTGATGTCAACAAGCAGCTATCTCGTTTTGTATTCATTACAAAGAATCAAAAGAAAGAGTTCTTTCAAGTACAATATGAAAAATTGCCGTTGTTCTGTGGGCATTGTGGGCTCATAGGACATTGGTACTAGGAATGTGGGACGGGTGAGCATGAGGCCTCAAGTTTGCAATGGGGTGATTTTATGCTTGTGAAGTCTGATAGAGGACGTGGGCGAGGTAACACTGGTGTTGGACGAGGTTCAGGAGGTGGCAGAATGCCGTTTATGGGAAGGGGCCGAGCTAGATCGGGTTTTGCAGGCCGAGACATGGAGACAAAATATGAGTCGAGGCAGGCTGCTACGCACACAAATGAAGATGTTGATGATGTTTCAGATAAGGAATTTCCTAGTAGGAAGAGGCTTAACTTTGGGGATCCTCCAGATCCTAAGGAGCATCTCGCAATAACTAACTCTCCCCATGAGCTTAACACAGAGGCTATCAACACAGAGAAGGATGGTGGATCCAAGGTTTCTGACCCTAATGGTACCCCGGGGAAAGTCCAACCCATAAAGAGGACTAAGAGGACTGGTGAAGAAAATGAAGAACTGATATCGGCAACTCCCCCAGCGGGGGTTGACCGAACGCAATGAAAATCCTAGGTTATAATTGTCGTGGCCTCAAAAAGTCCACGGCAATCCGGGCTCTGCTGAATCTCATTAAGCGGAGTTGCCCGGACATTGTTTTTCTGGCGGAAACACATCTTGATGAGTGGCCGACAGAATGTTTGCGTCGGAAGCTTGGAATGGACTTTAAGGAGGTTGTGGGAAGTGATGGACGAAGTGGGGGTTTGTTGCTGTTCTGGAAAAAAGAAGTGGTAGTAACTCTTAGACATAAGACGTCAAATTACATTGACGTTTTTGTTGGAGAAGCGCAAAGTAATGTTTGGAGATTTACTGGGATGTACGGCGAACCAAGGTGGCAAGATAAACACCTTACGTGGAGGAGGCTACGTGAACTCCATGCTGCCGCTAGCTTGCCTTGGCTAGTCATGGGGGACATGAATGAAATTTTGTATCCCTTTGAGAAGGAGGGAGGGATCCTAGACCACAATATCTTATGCAAGGTTTTAGGGAGGCAATTGAGGACTGTAATTTGTCGGACTGTGGTTACATTGGAGAGAAATTCACATGGCACCGAGGTCTCATTCGTGAGCGACTTGACAGGGCCCTAGCAAATGACGATTGGAAAGCTAGGTTTCGGGATGCTATTCTGCAAAACCTAGACTATGGGTGGTCTGATCATAGACCAATTTTAATGAGTTGCGACTTGGAACCTGACTTAAATCGGCCGGGGCCAACTATCTTGCGGTTTGAGGCGAAGTGGTTGAAGCAGTCTCAGTTTCAACAGGTGGTTGAAGATGCTTGGGCCAGATCAAATAATCGAGCAACGGATCTGGCAGGCAAGCTATCGATGGTGCACGAATTATTGCACAAATGGGACAGTACAGTTTTACAGAAAACTACCAAGAAAATGCGTTCTGTACAGAAAAATCTGGAGAAGGTGGCCGCTGCTCCTTTAACTGAAGAAAATGCACAGCTTCACAAAGAGCTAGCAAAGGAAATTGAATTTTTACGAGAACAGGAGGAGATTAGCTGGGCTCAGCGTAGTAGACTCAACTGGCTGCTACTAGGAGATAAAAACACAAGCTATTTTCACAATTTTGCAAGCGCTCGACGGAAAAAAAATCTGATCAAAAAATTAAAGGATACTGATGGTTCTTGGAAAGAAGGATGTGCGGACCTTAATCCTTTAGTGTCGCAATACTTTGCTGGCCTGTTTTCAACCGAGGTTGATGATCCCGATCCAGATCTGTTGGAAAAAGTTAATCCAAGGGTTTTGGATCATATGAATGAAGAGCTCCAGAAACCATATACGGGTGAAGAGGTGAAAAAAGCTCTATTTTCCATTGGAGATATGAAGGCTCCGGGCACTGATGGTCTGCATGCTATATTTTTTAAGAAATGCTGGAATATCCTAGGAGGGGAATTGACAGCTGAAGTCCTCAAGGCAATAAACAACAAAGACATTCCAGATGGGTGGAACGACACATTAATTGTTCTCATCCCCAAGGTTGATTCCCCGGAGTCTATCACGCAATATAGACCGATCAGTTTGTGCAATGTCCTCTACAAGGTAATTTCAAAAATTATTGCATCTCGCTTGAAACACGTTTTGCAAGATATTATTGCTCCGGTACAGAGTGCTTTTGTTCTAGGGCGTATGATCACTGATAATATTCTTCTGTCTTATGAGAGTCTACACACGATTAAAAATAAGAAGAAAGGAAAATGGGGCTATTGTGCGGTAAAACTTGACATGCACAAGGCATATGACCGGGTAGAGTGGAATTTCTTGGAAAGTATGCTGCTGAGGCTTGGGTTTCATGCAGATTTTGTTAATCTCTTGATGGCTTGTGTTCGATCGGTTAAGTATAAGATCAGATTTAATAATCAAGAAACCGAATCTTTTATTCCCTCAAGAGTGCTTCGGCAAGGGGATCCCCTTTCCCCTTATTTGTTCCTGATGTGTGCGGAGGGTTTATCAAGTCTTCTGGCTCATAGAGAGGAGGTTCGTGGCATTGCAGGTGTGAGGGTTTGCAGAAATGCACCATCGGTATCTAATTTATTGTTCGCTGATGATTCCCTAATCCTTATGAAGACAGATATGAATAATGCAACCTCATTGAGACAGGTTCTTGATCAATACTGTGCTAGCTCGGGACAGATGGTGAGTGAAGCTAAGTGTAGCATTTTCTATAGCCCTAATGTGCCGGCAGAAACAAGGGCAAACATTTGTGCTGAGTTAAACATTATGACAGAGGCTATTTCTGATAAATACCTTGGCCTTCCTTCTATGGTCGGTTTGGATAGAAGTGAGAGTTTTGTGCATCTTTTGGAACGAATCATTAAGAAGCTGGAGAATTGGAACGAGAAATTCCTATCGTTAGGCGATAAGGAAATTCTTTTGAAAGCAGTTATACAATCTATACCAGTTTTTGCCATGTCTGTTTTTCAGTTACCAAAGAAAATTGTGCAAGGAAATGACGGATGCCTTGTCTGGCTTTTGGTGGGGTGATACGGATGATCGCCGGTGCATGCACTGGATGGCTTGGTGGAAAATGTGCATTCCCAAAAAAGATGGGGGTATGGGCTTTCGTGACCTGTACTCTTTCAATTTGGCTATGTTAGCAAAACAGTGTTGGAGACTCACCTCTCAACCTGACTCACTGTGTGCTCAAGTGTTGAGAGCAAAATACTATCCTCATGGCAACCTCCTGAAGGCAGGACCTAAGAAAGGATCTTCATATACTTGGCAAAGCATAATGGCAGGCCTGAATACTTTTAAGAGATGATTTATTTGGAGAGTGGGCTCGGGTAGTTCAATCAATATTTGGGAGGACCCTTGGATCCCAGGAAGCCCGTCAAGAATGGTACTAACTCCGAAAGGCCAAATCTTACTGAAAAATGTTGATGAGTTGATACATCAGGATACCAACTCATGGGACGTTCAACTGCTCAATGACCTTTTTAATCCAATTGATGTTGCTAGAATCATTCGGATTCCTTTGAATGAGCATGTCACAGAAGATTTCGTTGCATGGAACTTGACCAAGAACTATTCCTTATCGGTTAGATCAGCTTATTTTGCACAATGGAATCACACCTTTGGGAGATCATCTGGACACATAGATCAAGGGCAATCAGCTAGGAATCCTGTTTGGGAGATTTTGTGGAAGCTTCAGGTCCCTAGCAAGATAAAAATATTTGTGTGGAAAGCTTTGCATGGTACTATTCCGGGCTTATCTATTCTCGCTGATCGACATATTAAAACTAGCCCACAGTGTCCAATGCGTAAATTGGAACCTGAGGACATTAGGCATCTGATGTTCACGTGCTCGAGAGCAAAGGAAGTTTGGTTATCGTTGGGAGTGTGGCATGAAGTTGAGACCAACCTCATTGATAGATCCGGGTCTGTTGTGATGGAAGAAATTCTCCGGAATAAAAGCCCAAACATGCCAGCCCTTGCTGATATAAACTTCAAAGAGTTAATTGTTGTGGGCGCCTGGTACATATGGTGGCAGCGCAGGGAAGCTGTAAAGGGTGAGCGTATGGCCACTCCAGCTCGGACAGCGTTCTCGATCCTTGCTCTTGCTTCGAACTACGGTGGTGCCGAGTCAGGGAAGAAACCACATGAAATCATATGGGAAAAGCCCCATGCTAACACCTATAAACTAAACATTGATGTTGCTTTCTTTGTGAATGGCTCAGGTGCAGCGGGTGCAGTCCTTAGGAATTGTAAGGGCGACGCAGTTGCAGGTGCGTGCTGGCCTCTTATAAATGTCTTGGATGCTGCTACATCAGAAGCGTTGGCACTTCAGAAAGGCTTGCTGTTAGTAGAACAATTGGGTTGTGCTCCGGTTATCATTGAAACAGATTCTATAGAAGTTTGTGAAGCTTTCAATGGAGTCACTGAAGTGTGGAGTCCGTATGCTGCCATCTTAACGGAATGCTTCATTATATCCCAGAGAATTGGAGTTGTCACGGTTAAGCATTGTCGTCGAGAAGCAAATTTGGTAGCACATAAACTAGCTAGGTTTTGTTATGAGTCTAATTCTGCTATTTTTTGGGACGATGATCCCCCTAGCTTTATTTTGCCTGATGTACTAAACGATGTAACTCTGTTTTGAGAAGGTGGCAGGTTGGTGACGCACTCTTTCCCTACCCAGGGTACCGAAAGGGACTGAAAGGGTTTTAATGAGGCGGCCTGCTGACCTTATATATGTGGTTGAAAATTCAAAAAAAAACCTTTTTATTTTTGCGACTCGCATCAAATTAACACCCTATAGCTTCCACGATTCTGAACAACCCCCTTTGGTCTAAGGGAGATGTTTAGTTTCTCATGTGCAATTATATTTGCTAATGCGTATGTGGTGTACTGTTTTCGTTGGTTAAACTCTTCTAAAAGTTGAACAATGTGCCACCAGAATATTCAGTTTTTTTGGTCCAAAATGCAGCAAGTACTGCTGAACTGTGAAATGAATACGTTTTGACAGGAAAATCTATAGATTAGTTGTGGAACCCGCGCATTCGGGCGTGGCTGGCATTGCGTTCGATGGCAACCACCAACGACTATTCACTGCGCGCGGTCACTCCAGTCAGTGTCCTCTGTACTGTACTTCTCAAGAGCTGACGATGATCTTGACACCCAACAATGGCGAGTCTTCTCCCACATGGATCTCCGTGCAGGTCACAGGCAGAAAACACCGCGGCGGTCAGTGAAAGCCCTGCAGTGCAGGTAGCAGCTGGCCCGGGGCTTGTCTGCAATTCAAGAAAGCGGCACCCATGCGCGCAGGCATGGGCAGCCACCCATGGCATGGCATGGCAGGGAGGTGAGGTACGGGGACGGCTACGATAAATGCGTGTGATAGAGTGGATTGGATTGTTCATCGAACGACTATACCAATCGATAATTGATGTTTGCATCGTGGATTCGTGGTCAAGTTCATCATTTGGAAACGAAGACGGAGAGGAATCAAGGCAAGGCCAGTATAGGTCTCAAACAGGACGCATGGTCTCATCTGGTTCTCCCATGATGCATGCAGCAGCTGCATGTTGGGATGTTTCAATCAGCATTAACGTCTCCTCTTTTTACAGAATGCAGCGAGCGTTGCTTCGATTATTTAAGAAGAACCCATGCCGGTGCAGTACATGAAAAGGGAATAGCAGGGTAAGCTAATTACAGAACTACTCGAGAGCATGTATAGCAGGAAGATAAGAGAGAGGTCGCTGTGCAGCCTCCCTAAAGCTCATGAACTACTCTCCCGCTGGCCACACCGATCCCATTCCCATCAATCCAAAGGATTTCCACAATCTCAGCGCAGTGACAAACATATATATCAGCCAGCATAGCAGAGCAACAGAGCGCCATTTTAGCACAATTGCATTGTCGGCCAGCAGATTGAGAACAGAGCTCCACACCACTCCTGAAGGTTGCCTGTCATTCATATGCTTCAGAAAATAGTCACTATGTCAGGCGTGTGTAATTCGTGCTAGAATCTCCCCTTAGGGCTCGCTTGGGATGTCGTATTTTAAGCAAAACCGGGAGATTTCTCCACGGACCTATGAAGCCCCTACGAAAAATCCAGCGCGCTGCTCCAGAAACTTTATGGTTCCGTAAATAAAAACTACATTCCAATCGGGGCCTTATGCATCTGTCTGATATAGAGGTTGATGGGGGATATCCCCATTTCAAAAAATCGCCGTCTCTATATGGTAGCATTGCTATTGTACAATGTAAGCCTCCATTTCAAAAGTTTGTCATAATTTTTTGCTAGAGTAAAGATTTCCTTTGGTATAACTTCTTCCATTTACAACTCACAACTATCGTGGAGAACAGGGTTGTGGCCGAGTAGATTAGAGACGTGGTGCGGCTGGTGCCGCTTCAAGCAACCCGAGTTTGACTCCTGTCAGGACCAGAATTTCAAAAATTATCACCAACGTGGATTTCTACTATATTATTGTCACCAATAGCTAGTCCTGACATGCTTTCATATTTCATTTTATCCACTCCACGAAATGAGACCTCTGCTTCACTCGTTTAGTCTTTTCAATGTCAGGAGCCAGCTTGGATGGACCTTTTTATCTTGACGGGCTTGGGTGTCGGTCCCTTCTTGGAGGCATCGCCGAGGTGTGTCGACACCGTACTCGCTCTCATCCCGGTGTGGTTGATGTCTCCGGGCGAAAGACTAGGTTTGGAGTTTGACCGGCGCGATAGCGGCGCCCTCGGCGTCGTTCCTCCGTTCGGAGTATCGTGTTTAGAGACATGGATTGGAGGTCCTATGTTGTAGTCCTCCGGTGCTTGCTGCTATCCAAGTCTGAGATGCAAGGACGCTATGAACACCTTCGCTTGCAAGGCCAAGACGACGCCTTTCTCTAGACGAACCAAATCCTGCCATCCACCTCCTTAGGATGGTGCGTCGACAAGGAAAGTCAAGATAGAGTTGTTCTACTTGGAGGCGACGACATTGGTTGAGACGCGGCCTTCTTGATCAGATTAGGATAGGTTCTTGTTGTTGTTTTTGTTGTTGTTGTTGCGTGTGGTGACTGTCTACGGACTAACCGGTGTGGAGTGTTGTGACAGTGTTGTATGCAACGGACTGTCACTTTCTTGTACTCAAACCTTTGCCTCCTATAAAAGTAAGGTACGCATTTGCGTACTCTCGAAAAAAAAAATCTTGACGGGCTGAAATCATGACTAGGTTCAAAGCGTTGTAAGCTTAAATTAGATTGTTAAATTTCTCTATTTAAGGAAGATTTCATGCTCCTGATTTCAATTCATGATCTCACCTTTTTAAAAAACATTTTTTTTGTAGTTTCAGGAAAATCTGAAAAGAAATTATGCATGTTCTCAAAAATAAATACTACAAGCATGCAAAATTGTATTTGAAACTATACACCACTCGGATCTATACATTCGTTATTTTTATGTAGCAGAAACTGCAAAGTATTTTGCGTTGAGATTTTGCACGGTAAAGACATGAGCGCTAGGCCGCTAGCTACCTCTACTATGATCATGCATGGCTGACCATATGAAGAAATTTTGTGTCGGTGGGATGGATCCAAGCTCAGTAGTCAGTACAACTCTTATTAACTAATTAAAGCCGCCTTAACAGACACGCCATAATAAGCGCCATGCATAATAGTAGGGGCCTGCCTCTACTTATCTTGCGTGCCAGTTGTCTCATTATGTTACACGCTCTAAGCTTTTTATCGTAAAACTTTCTAATATAGATGATTAATACAGTAGTTAACATTTTAGTAATAAGAAGTTAACGGAATAGTCCAAATAGTCTCACTTGCTAGTTTAACCAAAAACTAATACGAACTTATGGTTGATTGTATCGAATATCCAGATTAGAATGGAACTGGACAGAAAACACGATTCTCCTGGTGATACATCGTCTAGCCGGTCGGATATTTGTGGATAAAATTGGCATCCTTAAGCGGATATGGTAATGGAAAATCTATTGAGGATCTAAACTATATATAAGCTTAAAAACTGCCTTAATTAGGCGTCCCACAAATAAGCTATGGATCTAGCTATTGCTCATCTTCACGTAGACCCACACCCATGTGGATATGCTTGTACGTACGTAGTGCGTGCACCCATTGCAGATGAAAACCGATGCATCCACTGGCTGATCATCATCCAAGAATTAATCAAGACAAAACGTACTATGTGACCACGTTAAGTTAATGCCACACCTGTGTCTTATATGTTGCCGAAAGGTAAATACTCTCTTCGTGCCTTTTTATCAAACGTTTTGCCCACCCAATTAAGCTTGCCAAAACGGTTTAGAAAAGAGAGAGAGAGAGATAGGAAGTATGTGAACGTTATGAAGGCATGAGAACATGAACATGCTACTACTACGATAAGCTAGAGCAGAGATAACCGGGTTGTCATGCTAGAGAAATAGGTGTACAGATGGACAAAAATCTTATTTTTTCGGGGGTGCACAAGTGAAAATCCAGAGTTATATAAAGAAAATAATAATTTAGGGTGTCTTATGCACCCCGCAAGCACCACATGGATCCGCTAGTGCCCGTGGTATGTTAGAATCACAACGAAATTGCATTTGCAAATTTGGGACACTAAATTTTAGCAATGTCTAGCACGCGTGGTACCTTCACAATGTGACTTTACATAAAAACCAACATACAGTTGACACATGATGTTCTCCTATCCCCCCCCCCCCCCCCCCCCCTCCCCACACGTACACATGCTCTCTGAAATATTTTCTTCTATTATCATTTAAAATTATATTTTTATATCAAGTTATTCAACTGATTATATATACTATGTACTTTATATACACATAATTGCTTAGCAACGTGTTTAGCAAAATAAATCAGGTTTTGTTGCAACATAGGATAGCATTGGTGAATATGTTGAAAGGTGAGTGCTTGATTAGCACCACTGCTTAGGTGGAGATGTTTACGCATCTAATTAGTAATGATTAGAACCCAAGAAATAAACCATCTAAGAACCTAAAAAGAGATGCTTCCGCAATTGATTAATGATAAGGTAATTTTATTTCTCTTTAAGACTCATTATATAAGCATCTTGGATTGTACCCCTATAGTATTTTCTGAGGCATGGAAATACATGTCTGCATGGTCGTAGCCTCGTAGGAGGCTAAGTACAATTTATATAACTAACAAACTTTGTAAACAGTTATGGGGTCCATACCAGCACACATGACATTCTTTTCAAAACTGAGATGTTAAGGATTCTCTTATGTTCTCTTGTGTGAAGTTTACTATGGAATCATCAGAGATATCATCTATGGAATCATCAGAGATATCATCCATGGTAATTTTGATGAACATCTGAGGGAAGTTATTAGAATGATATGACGAATTGGTACGAGCCATGTGTATGAAATATGTCTGCTTTTTCCAATAAAGAGAGCTTTTGGTATCTCAATTCAATACCAACCAAAAAAATTGCTCTCAGATTCCACATGATCTAAATGTTATGAATATTAGTTTCTATAAAGGGAATGTATTTATATTCAGAAAATATCAATTACACATGGCCTCTACAACACGTACAATTAAGAGTTAATCGAGGAATTCATGATGCTTATAGCCAAACGAACAAAAATAAAAATAAAAAAACACCAACGGTTTCGCAGTAGTAGGCAACAACCATCACCATTGACAAAACACAGACTCCAAAATAGGTTCTCCAGTAACGATGCCTCCAGGAATAAAACAATTGTCAAGCGCCAGCAATATTTGATCTAACCGTCAAAATCGGATTATGAGTTTTCACCCTGAACCGAGTCCAGACAAATTTGCATACAGTGCATCCATATATGGTCATGAGTGTACAATGCACACCCAAATTTTTGAAAAACAAAATCATATGTATGTATGTATGTATGTATGTATTTATGTATTTATGTATGTATGTATGTATGTATGTATGTATGTATGTATGTATGTATGTATGTATGTATGTATGTATGTATGTATGTATGTATGTATGTATGTATGTAGTTTCGAGCAAAATAATGTCTAGATACATCTTCTTTTTGAGAGACTTAAGACACTTATTTGTGGACGGAGGGAGTACTTAACATCAATCTAAGCTGAAAATATTATTATTGTGTAGTATTTCTTCTCTAATTTATGCAAAAAAAATCGATGATTCATCCAACTATGTTTTTTTTTTAATAATTAGCTATTTGAATCATTTATGGAGTACCAAGTTGGAGAACTTGGATCCGTCCCTGGTAATGGATAGAAGTATGTTATTGCCATGTAACAACCAATAAGTCCATATTTGATGCTTTTGCTCCAAAGAGGTGGAGACTTGGACCCATACTCAAAGTCAAAGAACACTGCTAAAATCAGATTCACCTTATGATGCTGCTGCTGCAAAGCAAGAGGCTATTATATTCCCCCGTTCCTAAATATAATCGTTTCTATCATTTTTTGCACAAATGTGCACCTTATTTTTAAGATAATGAGTATATATTAATATCATAGAAATACCAATAACACACAACCTTTGCAACAACGCGATGCCCTAATGACATACCGGATGCGCATAGCCAATAGAATAATGAAGAATTACAAAAAGAAAAATCCTGCTATAGTGATCAGATCATCGAAGAAACACTAACACCACCAAAACAACAAATGTACTCCCTATGTTCCACAATATAAGGTATTTTAAGTGTAACACATGTTGTCTAAATTCATACTAAAATAAATGCGTATGTCTACTAAAATATGTATAGATACATATGTATACATATTAATATAAAAAACTACTAAAACATCTTATATTATGAAGCGGAGGGAGTATTTAGACATCTTTTAGTGAGATGTTCAGTAGAAAATATCTGAAAGACTTAAACCGAGGGACACTATCATGTTGCAACTGTATGACAGTTTTCATCAACTTAACAGTTAATACCAACCAGCGGGACAACCAACAAAATGTTTACGCCCAGCTTCTACCTTTTGTTTATAGCTTATAGGGAAACACCCAGCTTCTACCTGATACAGGGTATGGCACAAGTCGACTACACTTGTCACACACTATGGGTTTCGGCCCATACTGGCTTGGGCTCGCTGCCTATAAATACAAGACAAGATTGAACGTTTCACGCCAAAAATATATCCCGAAACACCACGCCATTCCTAGTCCCTAGCACCACGTCACGCCTCTAGGCTCTAGCTCTCGGCCGAGCGAGGAGCCGGCCGGCGATGTCGTCGTCCATGGCCTCGGCCACCGTGTCAGCGCTCCGCTCCCTCCCGCTCCCCATCCTCGTGCCGCTCGTGGCCTCGGCGCTCGCCTTCGTCGTCACCGTCCTCCGCCGCCTGCTCCGTCGTCAGCGCCCGGTGTACCTGCTCAACTACAGCTGCCACCTCCCGGACGCGGAGCGGCAGTGCAACCTGGAGGTGTGCGAGTACTTCGGGCTCCGCTCCGGCCGCTACACCGACGAGACCGCCGACTTCATGCGGCTCATCTTCCGCAAGTCCGGGCTCGGGCAGGAGACCTTCGCGCCGCCCTTCATCTTCTCGGGCAAGTTCGAGAAGACGCAGGCCTTCGCCATCCAGGAGGCCGAGGAGGGCCTCTTCGCGGTGGTGTCGCAGCTGCTCGCCAAGTCCGACGTACACCCGCGCGACGTCAGCGTCCTCGTCGTCGCCTGCTCCATGTTCTCCCCGCAGCCGTCCCTGGCGTCCATGATCGTGCGCCGCTTCAAGATGCGCGACGACGTCAAGTCCTACAGCCTCGCGGGTATGGGGTGCAGCGCGGGCACGGTGGGCATCGACATGGCGGCGCGCGCGCTGCGAGTCCAGCGCAGGCCAGGGTACGCGCTGGTGGTGGTGACGGAGAACACCAGCCTCAACTGGTACTTCGGCAACAACAAGCACATGCTGGTCACCAACTGCATCTTCCGCGTGGGCAGCGCGGCGGCGCTCATCACCGACGTGCCGGCCCGCCGCGCCGCCGCCAAGTACGAGCTGCTCCGCACGCTGCGCACGCACCACGGCGCCGACGACGCCGCATTCAACGCCGCCGTGCAGATGGAGGACGAGGACGGCATGGTGGGCGTAGCGCTCACCAAGGACCTCGTGCGCGTCGCCGGCGCGGGGCTCCGGCAGCACATCTCCACGCTCGCGCCATACGTGCTCCCTGTCTCGGAGCTGCTCAGGTACCGTGCCGTACCTTACGTGTTGCCCTCGCAGTAAATTGTGTGTCTCCTCGATGCTTCACCTCTACGCGCATTAACGGCTGCTGCGCCGTCCAGTATAGTAACTTTACTACTACTCTGGTATCTCTGCCACGCTGCGACTAGATGAACTGCTTTTCACCCAAAGACAGCAATGCTGCTCTAACATGGAGTATTAATTTCTACTACCAAATTCACGACAAAATCTTCTAGACATCTAGACTAGACTCATGCATGATCTAATGTAGGAGTAGTATACATGCTTATTTTAGAAGAAATTTAGTTGCCTGTGACATTTAAACGCCAGAAATCATGAGACAGTGTAGAAGTCCTCTGATCTGGCTTGTAGCATTGTAAGCCAACTGTAGATCGGAGTTCCTCTTATCTACAGTGTTATCTCTTCCACTATCTCCGAACCGATTTAACTGTCGTAGAGAAAGCACCGTGCTAGTACAATTTTTTTTATACAACCTCCGACAGTTTTTATGGATCAGAGGAGTATCATATTCAACCTTAATCAAAATGCAAGTCCTTCAACACCCTCAATGTACTTTTCTCATGTTCTTTTCACTCAGTGTTCAGTATTTTACATCTCTAGTGTACTCCTTTGTTGAAGAGAAGCGTTGGCATACCTACTACTAGTATTGATTGTAATTTGGGAGGGAAAGAGAAGGTTGTAGCCATAGAATTTGTGAAGAGTAGATTTGGCATTTATTACAATCAATAATTATCTTGTCTCAACTCTAAGAGGATATAAATTTTGGATCGGAAGGAGACAAGCTCGATTTTTTGGTACTCTAAAAGAGTATATGGGCAGCTTCGAGAATGATTATAGAAGTGTGTGCGGTCGGGGTTTTCCTTCATAAAGGATATGCTGTGATTGGTGTCCCTCTAGATGTCTACATTATTAGAAGGAAAATAGAAAAACAACCTCCCCCCAAAAAGAAAAAAATCCCTCTATATAAGTTATTATTAAAAAAATCAAGTTTTAGATTAAATAAAGCATAAAGGGAGGAAAATCTCTTTTTAATATTAAATTTGAACTCGGACTTATAACTGTTTAATGTAAAAATGCCTTCAACTTATCTTTTAGGATTTTTCCTTATTGATTTTTTGCTATGAATAAAAAAAGTTTGAGAGTTTTTAGAACTAAATCGAAATGAATGGGAGATGCCTCTGAACTGTTTTTTTTATTATTATCTTGATTTGTACAGACAGTAGAACAATATTTGGCACATAAAGGTTACCTTGACTCTTGGTTTCAACATTTGAGGCATGGCTTCAACTGAACTAACGGTAGCACAGCCCACATGCATCTTCAGAGTAGCAATATGAGAACTTAATGGAGAGCGCTCAGGCTGTAGCCTTTTCCGTAAATGTGTAGTTGCTTACTATCAACATCATTCGGTACGAAACTTCACTATTTGCTTCTCTGTAGTTTTCGTACCTGTCTCTGAACAGCTTAACGTTTAAACAAAATTACTATCACTAATATGTACTGAGATATTTGCTTATAGCTTACACATGACATGCAAGGGCAATGTTAGGTATGGAGTGACATTGCGTTGAGGGTGATCAGGTATGATGAGGATAGCTTACAGATGTAATTCAGATCTAAGATAACCATTTTAACCAACTAATCAACAGATAATATAAATATCTTTAAATATAAAAGTGCATCCCTAAAGTTGTCAAGCATTTCATCCTTTGCCTGTAGTTTTCAAGATCCAGCTAATAACATTACTGACGCGGTGTTAACAGTGTACAGCTTCAGTAACATGCAGCTATATTAATATGCCAGCGCAGTGTACGTAAGGACTAAGGACTGACATGGCCCTGAGGGATAACTTCAGCTAACTTATCAATAGACGACAGCTAAGCTTGAAATTCAAATCGCATTCGTAAATTTGCCACGCATTGTCAAGATCCAACTAATATACTGACGCGATCTAATATAACTTTTTTAGCCAACTAATCAACAGATAATATTGCATCCGTAAAGTTGTCGAGCATTTCATCCTTGGGCTGCAATTTTCAAGACCCAGTTAACAGTATTGCTGACGCGGTGTTAAAAGTGTGCAGCTTCAGTAACATGCATGCAGATTCAGCTAACTTATCGACAGAACACTGAAATTCAAGTTTTTTCAAGATTCTAACTAATATACTGACGCGATCTCGCCGGACGTGCAGGTACGTGTACCGTGTGGCGTGGGCGTACAGCGGCGGCAACCCGAAGGCGGCGGCGGCATTCGTGCCGGACTTCCAGCGCGCGTTCGAGCACATGTGCATCCACTCCGGCGGGAAGGCGGTGATCGACACGGTGGCGAAGCTGATGGGGTTCGGCCCCGCCGTGGTTGAGCCCGCCCGGGCCACGCTGCACCGGTTCGGCAACACCTCCAGCAGCCTCGTCTTCTACGAGCTCGCCTACTTCGAGGCCAAGCGCCGCGTCCGCGCCGGCGACCGCCTCTGGATGCTCGCCTTCGGCACCGGGTTCAAGGCCTGCAGCAACGTCTGGCGCGCGCTCCGCGACGCCGGCCCGGACGCCGACAACCCATGGAACGCCTCCGTCCACCGCTACCCCGCGGCGTTGCCCGTGCCGACCCCGCGCCGGCCGAACTACCAACCCCAGCAGCAGGAGC
The DNA here is from genome assembly GCA_026929855.1 of Poa annua. Taxonomy (NCBI): domain Eukaryota; kingdom Viridiplantae; phylum Streptophyta; class Magnoliopsida; order Poales; family Poaceae; genus Poa; species Poa annua. The sequence continues at coordinate 70,958,213 of CM049432.1, read as the reverse complement.
AGCAGCAGCAGAAGCAGCAGTGACGCTGTGCGTCGCCGTCGATCCATCGGCCGAGGAATAAATTGTGCTGTGGATTAACTAGGAACCGGTCGATATATGAGCCTTTGGTTTTGCTTCATGATCTAAGTCGAGGCGTCGTCACGTTTTCGATGATCATCAGATACTTCTTTGTGTACTGTTGGTTTTTTGTTCCAGTAAACATTCCATCGTGGTCTCAACTGTCATTTCTACTAGAGCCAAAATGCAGTTATGTTTTCATAAAACATCTTGAGCAGCAAATCATGAACATGAGAAGATGGTAATCATCATCCTTCCCCCTCCCTCTTGAAAAGACATTGTTCTCGACACATCAAGGTCTTCTCCGGCGTCAAATCAACAACATTGAAAGTATCACTCAAGCCAAACTTGGTTTTAGGAAGATCTGTCTTGTAGTATGCACTATCATTTCGAAAAAAACACACAGGTTTACGAATGTTGCAGACTACCGGCCCGGGGTTGGTAAAACTGTGGGTTGGTTGGGCCTCTTCATCAGCGCCAGAGGTAGATCGAAGATGGTCCATCCACGATGAGCTAGCTTCTAGCAAGATCGTGGCACATGTCCGCCAATCAAACACAAACACGCACAGCACTGCGCGTCATCAACAGCTGCTCCTCTGTGCTCTGCGTGCGCTTACTGAAGAGATAATGTGGTCATGCGCCCTACACCAACAGTGGTAGTTAGGTTCATGCAATAAACGCCCTGCTTACTTAGGACCGATGCATCACGCCAAGCAATGGCAACATGAACGCACTCCATGTGGGCGTGATGCATGGCGATGTGGAGGACGAACACAGCATAGCATATGTTTCACCCGGCCGGCGCTACTTGGCCATTTGTTGCTGTTGCTGCTACTCTGCTGCTCTAGCAAGTCACTTCACTGCTAGGTCCTTCAACGGCACAGAGCACTGGGAGCGTGTAGACTGCTATCACGTTATTGATTTGATCAACAGGCACTCGGGCCTGTCATGCTTCTGTTTTTTTGTACGATTGAGGGGCCTTTTTTTTTCCTTTTAGAAGATTGGTCCAAAATTTTCAAGCAATTAGCCTTTATGATTTTATTGCCAATAATCCAGAAAAAGAACCGGGCACAATGAACAGTGGGATGCAATAGCTGTTCGATGGATAGGCCCGTCCTCAGAGATAAACAAGGACGTGACATTCCTTTTAGAAGAGCAGAATCCAAATGAAGTGATAGACAAGTCAGTGTAAGTGTAACCGCAGAATTCTATGGTGGCAAATTTTGAATACGATATATTTTTCCTGCTATATTGTAAGAAAAATGCGACTTATGTAAATTGGGAGATTCTTTTAGTTAGATTCTCCTAGTGTTAAATCAGATGTTTTTTTTATACGAGGCAAAAGTTTTGCCTTTCATATGGTGTTTTGGCAGCCGTCCAAGGTGTTGGTTCACCTTTGGCCATACTACCTTTGCTTTGCTCTTCCTTTTGGGACACAACTGGCATATGACACTAAAATTTGGTTGCATGGAGTTCTGTTAGAGTTGAGTTCATTCTGTTGCAATTCTACATATTTCTTCACATCGCTTCGTCTTCCACTCCGGCATAGGAGTACACACAGAGGGAGTGATGGAGGCTAAGCCGAAACAAGATAGTTCAGGGGTTCATCAATTCCAGACAGAGCCTGTCTACATGGAGGAATTCTCTAGGGTCTTGCTCAACATGTCCATGGTGACAAAGTTCACCAAAACGTCACTTTGATAATCCAGTCTTGAGTGGATCATCATAACCATTGTCTAGTCATAGGAGATGAGGGCCTGGAGGAACTTGGTATTGAACCATCGTTGTTACCACAAGGGATTTGCGTCACATGAAAGAGCTCTTCGGGGAACTCATTTTCGAGAATCACGAAGTCATTGACTTGTTGAGCGTTGAATGCTAGGATTTCCCTCATATATTTCTTAGATAAAGGGATTTTATTACTTAAGAGTTTTAAGCATTACATCCGGCTTCTGCATAACTAAGATGCACATAAAATTCATAACCGAGAAAAATAAAAAGGCGAATTACATATCATGATGAGAAATCGTAGATCCGCCTAAGAAACTGGAAGGTCTATCCGGAGTCTATGCTGCCAGCCATGCCGGGATAGTAACTCTTGAGCCGCAGCCTCCAGTCTCGATGCCACTTTCGAAAATAAGTCTCGGTGCTCCACACGCTGCAGGGTTGACCAAGCTCGTAGCGTGGCTGTGCACCGATAGATAACCTACATAACATAAGCATTTTTATCATTAAAAATCTTGTCATTTCTACATAGCCACAACGACCAAATAACGGTAATCGTGCCCATCCTACAAAATGGTTTGAACCTAGGTTCCACGCCATTTAACCAGTTGCCAAAAACATTAGCAACAGTATGTGGTGGATGTAAGCAGGAACCTATCTGGATGGTTGACCATATAAACCTAGCAAATTCACACTGAAAGAATAAATGTGTAATGGTCTCATCATGAAGACAGAAGACACACTTTTTACTTCCGTGTCAATTACGCTTGGCAAGATTGTCTTTTGTAAAAATTACACCCGACAAAGATACCACGCAAACACCTTGGTTTACAGCGGGATCTTCATCTTCCAATTTTTGTTATTATCCTTAATATCGACCGGAATATCAGGAAGAATAAGTGCTCCATACATAGAATCAACCGAGATTTACCATTCTTTGTAAGATTCTATTGAAATATATTTGGGCCTACCGACAAATGGACTAAGTCAGAAAAGCAAGGCATTCCAGGCTGCCTGTCTCGTTCCAAGTAAACTTCTTCTGAACGAAACATTTGGGGGGTTGGAACTCAACACCTTTGCGAGCGTATCGCTTTTGTTTCGTATAATAGAGTACAGAGCTGGATATTGTTCCTTGAGGGTAAATTGGCCAAGCCATTTATCCTCCCAGAAACGAATTTCCGAACCATCTCTAATTGAGAAAGAGCCATGCTGGAAAAAGAACTTCTTGGTAGCCATGAGGCCATCCCAGAAGTGTGAATCACTAGATTTCCAAAGAACCTGAGAGACAGCTTGATCTCCCACATACTTTATAATCACGTTCTTTTTTGGCAGACCTGAAATACTGGATGTGATCAACACTCTACTTGAACATTGCCTTTTGGAGCAAATGCAAAGTTGTGGCACTGAGTTGCTCAACGACAGCTACTCGTCAGAGACAAATTATTGGGATCGAAGGGCTTATAGCCCTCTTTTATATACTCCAAAATTGTGCTGATGTGCTACTAATATGAGATTACAGAGAAAACTTCCAAATAGCAAAACAAGAAGCATCTAATGTCGGGATCATCCAGTGACAAGCGACGCGGCTGCCGCTTGGACCGAGAAGAGTTTATGCATGAGATACATGTGGAGCTTCCACAGACAGAGACATGGGAGGTGATCACTGGACATGAGATGCTCGACACTGCGTCCTGTGAGGGGGGGGGGCATGTCGACATGGAGGAAGAGGCTGAGAGGGACTATGGGGATATGCAACAGATGAGGTCAAGTATGCCAAACCTTGGAGAGCAGGTGGTGGTGTTGAACGACGACGAGGTGAGCATCGACGACCCCGGGGCGGGTGCCGTCCCGCTCACCGATCAGGGTATGGCCGGGCAGCAGTTCGACAAGGATGTCCTCATGTCGGCGCAAGCTGGCTTTGGAGAGCAGGACCTGGAGATGGATGCACCTCTATGCCCTTTGTCGGGCTTCCTTGCCCGGGTCATGGCGCCGACCGATGTCTACATTTTGGGCACGCCGGCCACGACGTTGGTCCACGAGGAGGAGGTGGAGGCGGCGTTTGTGCAGAGGAAAGACATGTTCGCCAAGCTTCACCCGAAAGGCGCCAACATCGAGCAGCTAGCCATGGAGGCCGTGGAACAACGTCTCGGCTCGCGACCTGAGGAGGACAACACCTCTGAGCGCCTGCGGCAGGACTACTTGGGTCTATGGGGTGACAAACCCCTCACAGATCAGGCGGTGGCGGCCATTGATGATCTTGTCCTTTGCATGAAGAAACCCAAAAAGAAGAAGGTGTCTGAGACCGGGGTGGCACGGCAGAGGCCGATGTAGATTGCCTAGATGATAGCGGCTAGCGGAGCCATCATCCTCTCAATGTAGATGATATGGAAGGAGACGAACCAGAGGTTTTTCTGCAACGTGGAGATCCCTTCGACGGAGGCGGCAGATTTGGTGCGGAAGAGATGGCGATGCGGGTTTTCGCCCACACGCAGGATCCGGGAGACTTTATTTTCTTTTTTGCTTGTACATGGAATTTTTCCTAACAAAAAATGTTGTACATAACCATCTATTCTATCTAATCGGACGACGGATTCGACCGCCTTAAGCCTTAAAAAAACATGGGACCTAGTTTGGTTCACTATATGAGGTTGTGTGATAGCAACTGGAGCATATTTGTTGTGGTGGTGGCATGGTATGATAACTCTTAGACCCATTATCGCCTTTACGAAACTGTGAGTCTGGTGGACTCCCCATCCAAACTGAGGTTTTTTTGTGCAATACTTTGACCACTTATATATAAAAAAATGTGAACTGAAACTGTATATAAAGTATCATTGAATTTGCCTTGCATTTTCTCTGTTTTATACATATATTTACTAATTTTATTGATATATTATAAGTACAAATCATAGTCAAAGTTGTAATTTGTTGACCAGCAATAATTAATGGCACGTTACATTTTGGGATGTAGGGAGTTTATGGGAGTATTACTTTTAGCAAAAAATATCGTAGTTACTAAAGTGGAGAAGGATGAACTGTATAACGAGACGGTTGCTCTTCGGAGAGAGAGATTAAATCCATATGGTTAGATGTCACATTAAAAGAGAAGAGTGATAGTTGTAGATGGATGTTTATTAAGTCCGGTAAGTTCACAGTATGTGGCTTTAAAAACCAGTCAAATTAAATGTCCTTATAGACAACTATGGTTTACAAGTACCTTGGAAATCAAGGTGTTTTTCTGGCTTGCCTTCAGAAATAGCAGTCCTATTAGAGATTTAGAGATAACCTAAGTAAGAGAGGTTGGGACGTAGCCTAAAGAAAGAAAGAAAAAAGCCTAAAGTGTTTGTTCTGTGACGAGAATGAATTGGTACATCACTTTTTCTTTAAATGGCTAGGTACAACAGGTGGATAGTTAAATGTGCTTTTGATATAGATGCAAATGTTGATTCAGTAGGGGGGTTAGTTACCTGAGGTTGTAGGTATGTGGTAGCAGTTGGTTTAGCTTATATTATGTAAGTTCTTTTTGTTTCCTTGGTAGTGGTTCTCTGATGTTAGCGCTACGATGAGATTTAAAAGCTAGATGCGCTGTGTTATCAAATGCAAACTTGGGGAGGGTCACCCTATATTCGAAAATAGATATAACGGTAACAAAAGTATCAAACCAGTTGCATTTCTGGATGACTGAAAATTGATCTTTTTACTCCCTAACTTGCTCAAGAAACACCTAGAAACTGTTGGCGGACAATTCTAGCGCGTCAAGCGACCTTGTTCCCTTCGTTGTGATTTGTGTGTTCCCTCACCCTCTGATTAGCATCACTCCCTGCAGAAATTGTTGCAGGTACAAGTTCATTTTCACTCCTTCACTGTCACACCATATCTTCTTCGGTGTCAAGGCGGAGAGGTGCCAGGATGTTCTCAGTGACATGTGAGCCTATTTGCACCTTGGATTCATGTGGCTGAAACCATACCACATCAGATCAGATTCGGTTTTGGCCAAGCAGCAACACTGTAAGAGCAACTCAAGCAGAGCCGCCATATCAGCCCAAAAATCCGGTCCAAATCCATCCCACGAGCCTCCACATTTGGAGGTTGGAGGTGGAAATATGTCGTTGCCTCCACCCACAAAATTTTATCCCCATTGTGCTGCTATCTTCGTCTCCAGCTCCGCCCTCGGATCGCCGTGATTTGGCCTAGCTCTCCTCCGCTGAATCCTTCTCCAACATCTGTCAACTTTGTCTCCCGCGTCTTTGGTGCAAGAGCCTTTATCCAATGTAACAATTGCCCAAATTTGTTCACTACTAGTATGGCACACATTCGTATAGATGACCATAAACCCTACAAGGTGAATGGCCATGATTAACACCGACGCTACTATCTACTCACTTCGTTCTAAATTAGATGATTTCTATTTGGACAAAAGTGGATGTATCTAGAGGCAGTAGTTGATAACATCTATTCATCTTGGTGAACATTTGTGAATATAATGTCCATTCCACATCCAAAAAAGATAAACATCTCGCAATGGCTCAAGAGACACTGAGGAAGGACATTGAGAGAGCATTTGGAGCGTTGCGAGCAAGGTTTGGGGAGGGACGCTAAGCAGAGGGTGAGGGAACACACAAATCACAAGGAAGGTGACAAGGTCGATTGACGCCCTAGAATTGTCCGTCAACAGTTTCTAGGTGCTTCTTGAGCAAGTTATGGAGTAAGGAGATCAATTTCCAGTCATCCAGAAATACAGCTGGTTTGATACTTTTGTTACCGTTAAATCTTTTCTCTAGAACAAGAGTATCCTAGCAAATATATAATGACTTTTTGTGTGATCCTACACAACATAATCATCGAGGACGAGAGGTATACGGTGATGGTCAACGAGTATGATAATGTTCACACATCAAGCCTCAGAGACACCCCCACTGCATTCAACCATTTCTTAAGGCGTACCGGAAGATTGAAGACTGAGCCTCCTATTATCAGCTGTGTAAAAATCTCATTGGGCATCACTGGCAGTATGGCAGCTACATGTGGGATAGTTTACATTTTTTAAATTCACTATTTGATTCAGTTTCATTGTATTATTTGTTGCATTCAGAAGATTTGTTAATTTAGATTATTTTTTGTATTCGGATTATTAGTTAACTTGAGTTATTTGTTGTATTTGGATCAATGCTTTGTACTAATATAGTCGAAATTTTAAAGACTGTTAAATACCAATGAAAAAAAAGCAAAAGCATTATGCAGGTTACAAATGCCGCCTTTGAGATTAGAAGACGTCGCTTCGGCACCCTCCATAATATTGTGGAGGGCGGCCCATTTGGCGTTTTGGATCAACTGTACTCCAGTTGGTCGAGCAAGACTACCCACTATTGACAGGTTAGAATGAAAATTGCACCTAGAAAATGTCAGTTTCATAACGATTGCTTCACAACTAAATAGAGAGGTTGATATGAAAAATACACCACTATTATGTGCCTGGTTGCAGTACATGCTTCACGATCAGCACGTTTGATATCAAACAATCTTAGCCGTCGACAGCAGTTTTAGTAGCGGTTGACGCAACACATGTAGAGACTGTGCAACAATGTCAGTTATTTTCAATGCTTCTCACATTGTGCCGCATGCCTAGATGGCCGTAGCAACAGCATAATGCATACTCCACAAAAGATAGGCCATTAATAAGTTTTCCTTTTGCCAGCATAATACACTTGACCACATACCGACAGTAATATGCACAGATAAATCAAGTTTTACAATCTTACCCACAACACAGACGCATGAAGGTTACAGTATCTTCACAAAGTAACAGGTGTAAACAAGTGACAAACATAAGACATGCTTAGCATAACAGGCTATGGAGGCGGGGTTAAATTGAATAGTCCTACTTGAGCAGTGACAACAGGCAACATCTAGCAGCTGATTTCTTCTTTCCTGCATTTGCTGTTCTTTTTTTCCCAGTTTCTTCTTTCACTGGAATGCGCTGTTCTTCCAGCTCTATGGAGCAAACTGCTCAGGAGGAGTCATGAGCTGGGCTATCCGAATGCATGTCCATGGAAGAGTCATTTGAAGCTGTGGGATTCGGCTCACGGACTGAGCCGTTCGTGAAGTACCCTGCGTCCCCGCCCTGATCCAGATGGTATGGTTGCAGGCCCCGGCGGACGGGGCTGGATAATGCGTTTGAAAAGACCGCTGAGTTCTTGGGCTGCGTCAACCCTGGGTTTCCTAGTGCAAATAAGCTTGGAGATGGTTGCTGGTTGCTTGTGTTGGGCAGATGCACAGTGGCCAGAGTGTTTTGGCTAGCATATTGTGATCTTGGGGAGGCCAATGGATTGTCGCCTCCATACTGAATCTCATGCTACACATACATACGTGTCGCAAACGTAAGTTATTAGTCTTGTACTAGAATTACACAGAAGTACAAGTGATGTAGCTGTACGTTAGGAGGCTACCGCCAGAGGTAATGACCAGTGAGGTATAGACTTGTAAAGGAAGCAATCAGTGCATATGATTAGTGTTAAGTTTGTGAGGATGGTAAGGTCATCTTATCCATTATACATCACTGTTCACTGAAGGACAAGATGGCAAAACTTGCAATACCACTCAGGACAAACATGATCCTTGAAATTAATCCATCCGAAGTCCACGTTTGAATAAGAATAGTTCCCTAAATACAGCAGAGGAAAACAAAAGAGTAACACTGCTTACCTGGATGTGCGAGGCTATATCGGCAACTGTCAGCCTCAATCCATTTTCATGCTGCCTCAAGATCCATTCATACAGCTTTTCCTGCTCAAGCGAAACAAACATTGAATAACGATAGTCAAAAGGGGGGAAAAGAAACATATGTCTGGCATCATGAGAAGTTTGAAACTGAAATGGAATGTATAATTCTAAAATTAACTATACGTCCTGCTGTTTACAGGTAGGTACAATACTAGTGGATTCTAGGCATTGGTAGAATTAACAGGTGCAGTATTGGGGAGGTAAATCGTCGTTCTAGAAGCATTGTGTCAAGTGGGCTCTTCAGGATAGCCAGCACACACATGGACGTGCAGTGCACAGCTTGTAGCAAAAAGATTAGACGCCGAGCAGTTAGGATAGAGAAGAAACTGAATAGGATAAGATTTAGCATTAACAATGTGTTAGTGGTACGAATCCAAAATAAGTACTCCCCTCCAAACCATACAGATTCCTCCGACATGGCTACCGCTAGCCATGGACAGGGGTTGAGGCCAATTACCCACTATGGTTATTCATGACATCCTAAAGTCTCTAAATGTAAGACATACGTTGTCTGGTTCTTTCTTTCTGACTTAATACTGTGAGAGTGAGAGTACCATGTGCGCAAAACAAATATGACATGTGTAGTCATGCAGAATCGGTATAAATTATTCGTAACTCAAAAGTAATCTGTGAAAGAAAAATATAGTTTGCGGCCCCTGAAAAAAAACTCGAGGTAATCCATCCCTTAGGTAGTTCATTATAAGAGACGTTGTAATGCAAGCAATATGCTTAAACCTTACAACATTGGTAAGAAAACTCTGGTCAAATGCCAAATTTATCGTATTGATGAAAATATTTAGCTGGCTTTGTACTGCAAGAATAGTCTATGACTATGTGAAAGCATCAAAACAGTAAGATGGTTACAAAATAAATAAGACATGATACCAAACATAACATACCCTGTTCAACCATTTCAGTACTGCAAGCCCATTAATATATACAAGTACTCTGAGCAGGTACCTCTTTGTTCTTAATTGTGCCAGTGCTTCTACACCAAAACAAAAAATGACCAAACCACATCTTGACTCTATAACTTATCCTGTTTTGTTAAAGCGATGCATGTGCATTGTCTAGTGTTTGTGTTTCACTTAATAAGTCGAGAAGATCATGCTCTTATTAAGAAGATCATGCTCATGAAGATACTTTAGTCCGATTGACTTGTTTGGTGTTCGGGTATTACGTAAGCTAGACTAGAAAGTAGTTACGCATACAATTTAGCGATGATAGAAGACATCCAAGGTTCTGACCATAACCATAGCTAAAGACACTGCAAATTCAAACTCCAATGCCAAGGACGCCGTCCGCAATTGGAAGAAACACTCTCACCTAACAGTGAGACTACTACACATAAGTAGGAGTAAAGCTGAAAAGGATGACTCCTCAGTACTGTTCTGGTCCAGAAGAAATCTGTCCCATAAGCAAAGCCACTTCTGCTCTGCACACCCTCCATCGCCACACATAGATCGTCAATTCTAATCAGGGTTGTTGCACGCACAAGTACCAGAGTACTCTCTGAATTATTGGCCCATCGCACACCAAATATCATATGAATTATGAAGTGAGGTCAAAGGACAGTGTCACAAGGCACCTCCCAAGAGAACAAAGATTGTGTGCCACACGCTAACTGTACGGTTGAAGCAGAAATTGCAAATTTCATAGTATGAGAACTATGCCCCGGAATTGGAACAATCTCATCGCACATCCAGCGAAAGGGCCGCCTAATTTGCCTCTGAACGATCCACTACACAACTAACTCTTCGCAGCAGACGCTAAAATTTCAGCAGCGTCGACCGGGTCCTGATAATGATAAGCACCACGAATCCAAATCCATTTCACCACAAAAAAGGGGGACGAAATAAAAATCCAACCTCCCACGTCACCCAATCAATCAATCAAAAATCTTCTACAGTGTCAGCACTAGTCTGTCTGTCGGTCGGTCAGTAACTGCACGACACGGTCAGAGAGAGAGATAGAGGCAGAGGTGACCTGGAGGCGCACAGAGACGCACGAACGTACCATGGCGTGTCGCTCGCCGGCCTGGAAGGAGAGCTTCTGCCCGCCCATGGCGAGCGTGTAGAGCTGCGAGAGCGAGTTGGCGGCGCCCCGGAAGGCGCCGTACATGGCCCGGTCCGTCTCTTCCAGCCGCGCCGCCTCCGCCTTGCGCTTCTTCCCCGTCATCCCCGCCAACCGATCGATCGCCCCGATCCGCGCGTCCAATTCGGCCGGAATCGAGCCCTGCGCGGAGCGGGAGCGGGAGGGGGCGAGATGCGGCGCGACCGCGAGCTCGAGGAACGGAGGCGGAGGTGAGGAAGGGAGGGGGAGGGGGGAGGGCGTCGCGTCGACACGAAGCGGCGGCTTTACGTCTATAGGTTTCCTATCATTTCCCACCGGTTTTATTTTATTATTTGTTTATTGTTTATTTATCGGCTGCCGCTGCTTTAATATTGCTGTGGTGGGCACGTCGCTGTTGGTGTGTCGCTGCAGGGTGGTCCCGGGGGCCCCACCGGGCGGTGAGTGAGAGGGGGAATGGAGGGTTTGGGGGATTGGCGCACGTGAGGGTGATGTCGACACCAGGAAGAGGGGACTGACAGGTGGGGCCGACAGCATCGGAGGCATTAGGGATGCCACACTTGGCAGTAGGCTTCTTTTCCAACTAGCAGAATGGCCGTACGTTGCAACGAGAAATAAAATAATATTTTTTAACTGAAAAGGTTGAAACAACTAAAATTGTGCCCTGAAATCATCTAAATATCAGAACTTGATGGAAAACCGTTTGATGAGGAAGTAATCACAATCATCTTTGCTCAAACTATATAACCTCAACCAAGCTTATGTGGTCTGACATATTTTGCGGAATATTGACACCCATTGAAAAACTAAACGTGAGTCAAACTGTCAAATTCTTATCAAATGTACAATGAAAAATCCATATAAAGTTTTCTTGCAAGTACAATGCACATGTTTTCCAATATTTTCCTAATTGAATATATATTTGTATTCTCTATGCAAGTTACATATGTCGTACTGCATACAAAGTGTAAATCCCAATGACTACAGGGAGCAATCAGTTAACCATTCTCTACGATTGAATTGATTCCCTCACCATTTTATTGCCACCTCGCTGTCATAAAAAGTGAAAATGTTGTGATGGTCATGTCATTGCACCAAGGTGAAAATGTTGTTATGGTAACATCCAGTCTCACTCCCTAATATTATGCTTTCGAAATTGCTTTGCATATGATATTTTCCATAGGATTCTTGTCCAATGCATCAATCCAACATTGTAGGTTGAAAAGCTGTTGCAAAGCAACAGAGTGATTAGTCCATCAGATGTTTTTTTTTGAATTTATTACATCGATTACAAAAAAAACTAAAAGAACGAGCAAATTTATGAGATCTTCAATCTCTTTCTTTCTCCATGACACAATCTTATACTTTTCTAAAAGAAGCCGTAGAAAAACATCGAAAACACCAAACCACATACCTGTGTATACAATCAATCAATCAAGCAACATCGGCAAGAGCACCACATATTTCAGGGACAAATAACCGAGCCACTTTATCGATGACGTTGCAAGCCGAGAGAACGAATCACCATTGTCGAAGACGTATTAGCCGGGATAGAAAATACGAGGACAAACCTCCTCACGAAAACCATGAGAAACAATCCAAGATTGATCTGGCGAAGCAAGATCTGAAGACCAATACCTACACAAACTTAATTTTCTAAAGCCACCATTGACGTCGAGAAGGAGATCTCGCCGACAAACGAAGCACAAAAGATCACTTATTGCCAAGGACGGAGCTGCCATATAGGCGCTGGTGTCAGCTGACCCCTATGGCAAATACCAAAACCTTCATTAATTAGCACTAATTGGTGATTACTTATGGCAAATTATCCTAGTCAAATAGAGAAAGTATATGCATGACCATCGACATTTTTCCTAGCTATGTCCCTGCTTATTGTAGACGATGACATTTCCATTAACAAAGAAGACAACAACCAAAACCAACCTCTAAGACCCTTGTATAACGTCCTACGTAGGTCCGAGGTCCCCACCACCCTCCTAGTGCCAGAGCGACACTTAGAGGATGTGAGGACCTGTTAACTCTTAGATAAAGATGACGATGAAGATGCAGATGGCGGCAACGGCGGCGGCTAGGGTTGAAACCCGATTAGTCCTTCAGGTGGTGCACTGATAAAAAAAATGGAAAAAGTGCATTTTAAACCTTGAACTTGTAGTGGTTCGGCGAAATAAACCCTAAACTTCAAATCCCAGTCGTTTGCACCCTAAACTTAACAATCCCGTCTAAATCTACCCTGAATTTTACGAAACATGTGTGTATAACTAACAGGTCTCTAGATTTTACGAATAGGTCCCTGATGTTTTTAAAAAACACAATTAGCTCCCCAATCGTTGGAGCCAGCTACCAGCCTCCACAAGCATGACGTCCCGCAGCCCTGCAGCTACCAGCTAGCTCGCCACGAAGCCTTGGCGAGGACGCAATTCCTAGACGTGGACGCGAGCGAGAAGCAGAGGGACCGGCCAGCGACGGCGACCTGCAGCTGCAGGGTGTGTGCGGGGGCGGCGAGCTCGGGGTGTGGGCGGCTAAGAGCATGCTCGTCGCCGGGGACGGGAGCACGGTGCCGGTCATGGAGAGAAGCTCGAAGCGGCCCTGGAGTGGCCGGCCGCGCCGCGCACGACTACGTCGGCGGCGGCGCCCGACGCTCCCAGCACGCAGACGCCCCGACCACGGCGGCACGCATACTCGACGATAGAGGCGTTCACGTCGGCTCCGGGGGAGACCTCGAGGATGTGCGAGTGGAGCGCGTTGAGGCCGTCGTGCGTGATGATCACCGGCGGCTTCGGCTTTTTCTTGGACCACATGGGACGGCCCCGGGTCTTGCGCAGCGGCAGGGAGACCTCCGCCGTCATCACGCACATCTGGACCTGCAGCAAGGCGGGGCTGAGAGCAGGGCGGTAGCTGGAGCGAGGCGGCGATAGCCAGCGGCGGAGGCCAATGTTCGTGAGATTTGATTGCTTGAAGAGAAATAGGGAATTGATTAGCACGGTGCGGGGCGCAATTTGGCTGAGGGAAGAGCGGCCCCTATCGACGGCGATGCTGGAACCGAGCACGAATGTAATCGGCCGTAGTTGATTGCCTGCCATTTAATGGAATGGATGATTTCCTTTTACTCCGACGATTAAATGGAGCAGAAGATTTAAATGCACCGGAGGATGGCACCAACGTTGAAAAACAAATCAAATGTTGGACGAAAATGAGTGGAGGGAAGGAGGAACCAAATTTTCTTTTTAGATAGGAGAGATTGCTTTTTGTTATTATTTAGTTTGTTTTTATGTTTCAAGCTACCCTAAGAAAAATTAGCTGTAAAACATAATCCCTTGGATCCTGAAAATAAAGTTTGTAAGTTTTTTCTACAGTCAAGCAACATACTCCCTCCGTTGGAAAAAGAAGGTCACACGAATAGATGTATCTAGATATATTTAGTGCTAGATACATTTTTTTCGAACGGAGGGAGTAGGTTACAAATTAACAACTATAGTATTATGGACATGTCGACAAGGTTTTCTTTTGCGCACAAGAAACATGTTGCAAGATTAGAATATTGAAGACAACTTAGAGGATTACAAGCTAATCAAATATTGGAGAAAGTTCATCGGTGATCGTTCTCTCTCGTCTATGGAAGATATGAGAGCACATTCGTCTTTCTATGGATGATAGTAACATATATGCCACGTTCAACAAAATGCCTCACGCAAGCCTTCCGTCTAGCCACAAATGTCCTATTGATCGATGGAAGATATACCCGAGCACTACGCTACCATATCGCTCGTTAATATGGTGAACAACGTAACTGTATTGTCTAGGTTATTTGATCGAATGGTGTAGATAAATATAACCAACAATATTCCCCTCGTTACATGTGGTAGTTTTGTATTTATTTTTTGCGGAAAAGAAACAGATTTATTGCAAAAAGTTCACCATCGGTATAAATACCCAAATATAATGTTGTTTTTTGCAAATTGACTTTTTTGAAGGATGCCATATTGACATATTTGTTCAGGAAAAAGAAACTGCAATGGTCCATGGCCACTTTGAAGCGGCCCAATATAAAAGCTAGTCTTGCTATATAAAACAGTCAAGTGGGGGAAAAGATTCATCCTCCGGAACAATTATCAAGGCCAATGTGGCGGCCAAATTATGTCGTTTATGTAATATAGTTAGCCCCCGTTCTTTATTGTATTTGCCACAAAAATAGACCAAATCGAGTGTATCATGTGGTGAGAGAATTATGTGCTAACAACGTAACATTGTGTCGACTGTCAACTTCTGTGATGAAGCCTGAAGGGCTACATATATCAATGACACAAAATGTGTCACTTGTTCTTTTCGAGACCAACAAAGTCACACAAGAATATTCAAGACACTATAAAGGACAAATGGGTGAAACCTCAAGTGAAGTGAAAAACGTCTTACAAAAATAAACCAATCATTTTCCTAAGCACCAATGCTTATTTATATAGGAAAGGTGCTTAGCTAAGCATCTGTCTAATTTAAATAAGCACAGGTGCTTAAACAAAAACCGGGTTATTTTTCTAAGCACCTCTCTTAGCACCTCCCATGCCCTCAGAGGCAGAAACAACAGCATGTATTAACACGCACCATTACGTTAGTAAATCAGAGGGAGTAACTGCAGTCGGCGCCGGCCGGCGACCGACGGCGCCCACCTAAGTTTCTAGAGTACACACCAGCAGTCTCGAGCGAGCACACGCATGTACGCGCATCGATCACCAGGGGTCACGTCGAGGCCACCGTCTCCTCGACGACATCCGTCCGCTGCCCTCGCCGTGTCCGCCTGCTCTTGGGCTTCGGCGCCCTGCGCCTCCGCCGGAGCGCGGCGACCGTGTCGGTGAACGCACGGAGGATGTCCTTGTGCACCGCCCGGTCGTTAAGCTGGAGGTAGCAGAACAGCAGCTCCTCCATGAAGTCCCAGTCCACCGCCGGCGCCAGCACGACCGCCTCCCTCCTCGCCCAATGCGCGTCCGCCATCTCCCGCATGGACCGCCGGAAGTCGTCGTACGGCGCGACGGAGAACGTCACCACCGCCACGCCGCCGCTCCGACCGGCCACTGCCGCCTTGGTGGCAGCCATCGCCGACGCCACGTCGCTCTCAGATACACCGGAGTCCTCCTCCTGCGCCGACGAGCCGCCCTCGCCGTCGTCGTCAACATCGACGGTCCGGCCGATTCTGAGTGACCGGAAACCGGCTGCGAGAGCATCATCCTCGTCGTCCTCGTCGCGATGGACGTGGCGTTGGCGGGCGCCTGAGGAGAAGGAGTGGGTCCGAGGGTGCATGCACGCGGAGAGGAAGGAGCTGGCGGCGGCGGTGGAGGAGGAGGAGGAGGGGATCGGGTTGTCGTTGGCGGTTGGACGGCCATGGCCATGGCCATGGAGCTTCTTGAGGGCCTTGGAGAAGTGTTGAAATGACTTGTGGAGCCTCGCGCGCTTCTTCTTGCTCATGTTCTTCTTCTTCTTGGCCTCCTCGTCCAACCCCTCCATGTCTGATATCTCTCTTCGTATGTGGGGACTGCTTGTGCGATGGCAAATGTACGTAGGCTGGGGTCTGAGGAAATGGGGGCCGGGGGTGGTGAGGAGGGAGTTACATATTTATCTCAAGAGTTATGTGTTGTACGTTTTGTGACAGTTATGTGCGATTTGTATTCAGTACACTTGAGAGGATATTTTGATATGTTGACTTCTTTTTATAAACTCTGAACACAACCTATTCCTAAAATCCTACAATATGTCATGATCTCTGGGATTAGCACACATTTATGCACGTCAATCGCTGTTTTAATGTGGGAGCACGTACCTCTGACTATTTTTTCTATCCAGGCTCATCCTCTTTTTCATTTTTCAACGGAAATAAAGTCTCACAAAACAGAGAGAAGAGGGAAGAAAAAAAGGCTTGTAATACCCTTTTTTTTTCCTCAATCGACACCCAAAATGTTTTGAGTGTTCTACAAAAACGATATAGAATAAGGCGATTAGGTTTGACGCACTAGCAGAAACTAAATGTCTTGCCCTCCATGTAGCTGAGCGAACATACCTCTAACTAGATCGAGTGAAGATTTCACGTGGCTCCGGTAGCCGTAGATCTATACTGTATTTTGTAAATAGTTATGCTTGTCATAGATAAAGTGGCGGGTTAATGATACACATACGCACTGCAGATCATATGTTCTGAGAGAACCCGAAATGCAGTGAAATTGACAGAAGACCACCATCGTCATTTTTACGGCCTAAGATCGCACATATTAGGTAGGACACAGTGATCCACACTGAAACGAGCCAATAGAGCAGGCGATCCTACGAAGGAAGAGTGGCCTCCTAGTCCGAGGCAACACTACAGTACCCCAGTGAAAGAAAAGTGCAAAGCACGGCATACTGACGAGCAAGGGGGCAGACATGAACTCAAAACGTTCTGAAAAAAATCACTGGAATCCCCGCATCTCGAGCTTCTTTAGCAGATAAGAAGTTCAAGAGAATCAGTGTGCTTTCCGCGTAAACACAGGAATGGCCCAGCGGCCACTGCAGAATTTGAACTTTCTGATGAGAGAATGGAATCTTCGCATCACAGTCCACACAGCACGATCACCTCTGAGTCCTGTAGTTCATTTCCCCGGCATTAACTTAAAATCGACCTACATTTCCACACAAGATCTGGACCGGACCGATTTGCAAGGTGCCTCATCACAGATCTATCCTGACGGCAGAGAGCAAGAACACAACTCTATCGACAGGATCAGCTAGGTATATACCATACAATACACATGCATACATCCCTAGGAACATAGAAGACACCTGGAAAATGGACACAAGCTTCTCAGAAGCCCTTCCCATGGGGGAACTTGCCTTTGCTACTGACAATTGACGGGCGGGAGAGCATGGGAAGCCCCCACTGTGACAAGAAGATAATGGTCGGGCAGGCATCATCAGCGTCCATCCCGCTGGCATGGCAGATCTTGGAAGAAGGCTCAGAGACCTTCCTTGGGAGGAGGACCGAAGTGATCTTGCTCCACTTCAGCTTCTTAAGAGAGAAGAAACAGGAGCAAGCTGCCTTACCATTCAGAGACGGCAGCCACCGCCGCCTGGCCCCGTCGTCCCGGCATTCCAGCCTCTGGTACTGGAAGAAGCCACCCGTTGGGGTGCCGCAGATGCCAGTGTCCTGCAGCCCCATCATTGCAGCTCAAAGTGAAAAGCTGCAAGGCCAAGATATAGACACTACGAGGAAGATGCAGATCATCTGTGAGACAAGCAACAGTAGCTTGCACATGGAGTGACCCAAAGCGGTATAATGCTGATAATTAGAAACATTGGAGCATGAACAACAGGACAAAGGTTGCCCTAATGTTTGATTCCTTATGCCACATGGGCCTAGCAACCCTTCACATCCATGTCCCTTCCTCACTAGCCACATCTCCCAATTTATTTTCCTGGAGTACATCTGGAGTATCTACTGGAAGACATTCTTGGTTGCCAGGTCAGCATGGTGTCATGTGTATCATGGCATCTAGAAAGAAGAGGTAAAGTATGGGAGTACAATTTTGTTTCTTGTTCCCCTTTTTGATGACTTGTCAGTTTCTATTGATACTCAATCAGTTCTGTCTGCCATTGGAATTACCCAGAATCTTTGCTATGATGGGCAATAAAAAGTGCTACTTTTGTTCAAAGTTATTAGATGGTACGAGAGAAAATAATGGAAAGTTTACATACAGAGGAAAGTGTACACATGTTTAATGATTGCGATCCAGAGATAAGACTCCATGGACATATACTTCTATGACTTCGCAAGAGTAAAATAGGGCTTTCTTTTAAAAATCAACGCTGATAAAAATATATGCGATCATATTGAAACTGTAACAATGGATTAAAACAGCAAGAAACAGCTAAACTAAGGCTCACACTCTACAAACATGTAGCCCAATACAAGTTTGTATTTGATACAATAACCACAAATGTGTTGCTAGTCTACTTGAACGAAAATTTCCAAACCTCCCTAACATTGGATGATCCATCAGTAACTTCAGCAAGTAGGTCGGACTGCATGGTGCCTAAAGGACAACAAAACAACAGTAAAGACAATGCATGAATACAGTAAAGACAATGCATGAATACCACAACACATGCAACTGTCTATACAAATTTCACATGATGAATCCAAAAAAGCCATGCATCTGAGTGTTAACAGCTGGTCTATAGTTTTGCCATGTGATTCATTTAACACAGGATATTTTAATCCTCACTTTCACATGCAGCATGCAAACTCCTTTCTTAACACATGTATTGATGCTTGCCTTCAAAGTAATAATGCAGAATTTAAACCCTAGACAGAATCTTGACATGCAAATTTACTATGCATATGTAAAACACAAAACAATCATGACCACTGTATAAAAAAGTACAGATGTTTTTCACAAGCCTTCCATTATGGAAGTGTGCAAAACAAGCATGCATTAAGGGGGAAAAAGATGGGGTAGATGAACAAATACTGGATGGTTAACAAGATTGAGAAACAAAACTTTACCATCTTCTGTAACCAAGCGTAGAAATTGCCTTGTGCCACCACCTACACCAAAGTAATGCTTCTTCCCTGCCATGTAAGCTACACCACCAGGGTAGCGTAAGCACTGCAAAAGGTTTCATAACTGTCAATAAAACATATTCAGAAAACTGGAGCAAACGAAAGAAAAATCAGTGAAAGAAGATTTTGGTGTGTACTTTCTTGATGAGCTTGTAGAGGCTAGGAAGTGAATCCAATGCATAAACAGTCTCAGCCATCAGGATGATATCGTAGCCACTGGACCCTTCATTTTCTGTGTGACGATTGGTTGATTTATCATGAAGAGCATCTCCACAAAGAAGTAAATTGTCGATTTCACTCCAGTCACCAGCATAAAAACCAACACTGCTAGATGTACATGTTCCTTGAGATGATTCCTTGAACAGGTTAACTTTCACATTTGGGATGGTGAGGCACCTAAGGACCTCAGCATTGAAATCTTGGAAGTGAACTAGACCAGCACCCTGAAAGTTCAAGCTTTTAAGAAACCAATATAATCGAGGAATTGTTTCAAAATGTCAAACCAAAGTGCAGACACATACCTTAAGACCTGCAAAGATGCCAGGAAGGCCATGTCCACATCCTAACTACAGAATCACAAAGATAGATAACGTAAGCAGATATCTGAATATGCCATTTTTTTATATCTCAGCTTAGAACTATTTGTATCAGAAATTTGTCAAGGACTTGGAAGTACTTTGGAAGCTAGACATCATAGAACAGTCCATGATTAGTAGGAGAGAGAGACGATCAAACTATATAACAGAACTTCCAATTGTGCGCAAGATTGTTCATAAAACATATAATCTTAGAGCAAGTATCACACCTCCAGTACATGTTTGCCTTCTACAAGCAATCGACCATCTTTGATGTCTGAATTTAGGGTCTTCACCAAGTCCAATGAACCTTCCCACAGCTTCAACCCACCTAGGACCCATGGATATTGTCAGGTTCACAAATAAGGCAAAATAAACTGCAAATAATCTTTACCTTCGTATTTTCCTGGGACTAAATCCGAGTTTTTTACACCAAAAACGTCACAGGTGTTCACTCTCCCCTAATAAATAAGATGAAGGACGAGAATATATTAGTTTAATGTCATCATAGGATCTAAAATGACATGTGGAATACAGTTAAAGAACAAGAAAGCTTGTATGCAATAATATTCCCCATAACTTCTGGAATAGAAGTAATTGACCTGACGAAATATTTACTCAAGATGTTGTGTGCACTGTCAATTTGTGCTCGAACTTCACAAGAAAAGAGTCTGGAAAAGGCAAAACTATTATATGGCTAAAGCAACATGTTTTCCTTTTCTTCATATTGGGTTTAGGGAAGAGGGTGAAAAAATTAAGTCATTAAAAATGTTAATGTTTCATCAGGTGTCATGTATTCTTGCTGAAGCATCAAACATGTAGTGAGCATTAAGAAATAGTTATGAAATAATCATAATATCATCATTTCTTGCATCCAGCAGTAACACTTATCATTGCACAATTTGAACTACAATTTGCCAACGGATCAGTACAAAAATGACTCATGTTTTTCTCCAAAAGCACAAATTCAATAACTGACAAATATCAGGTGAGGGAAGAATGAAATTAATGTATTTAACATAAATTTAATCTACTTAAATGTTGTTGCCTGTTGTCTACTTGCAGAACTTCTGTCCTAAATCTCGGTCAAATCAAGATACTGTATACAACAACACTATTATTAGTCCTACGGGGGAAGGACCCTGTGGCATTTATCATAGAAGAGTGATGCGACGTCACCGAAATTGCGAGCATGAGGACTCGAACTCGGTGGGAGGGAAGGCATCAGCTACACCCCCACCATCAGGCTATGCCTTAGTCTGCACAGCGTATTATTAATATTGGTGGCAGAAGTGGTACTACTGCAAGCTCTCCGAACAGTTTTGTGACATGCAAAACAACAACAAAAATATATTTGTGCTCTATCTTATCCTATCATCCTCACTTCAGTTCACAAACAGCTCTACGCTTTCAATGTAGCATAAAGCACATAAGCTACAGTCGATCTTTTGTGTTTATGCAGCGATTGTATTTAAGCATCCTCGAATCTTTGCAGTTCAACCAGCAAGCAGATGAGAGTATACATGAGCAAAGAATGAGCTGAGGCTGCCAATAGATACAATTGCCCTTCTGCTTCCATGCTCAGCTGATCATCGTGTCATTGTTGAGACCATGGGTTACAGAATAATCAAGCAATTGCATACATTAGGGGGGCTGCTCTTTTTTCTCTCTTTAGTCTTTACTTACACGAGGTAACTAGCGGTAGATATGCAGCGTAAGTAAGAGGGCATTTCGGCGAACACAAGGTAGGCACATGTAAATCGCACCTTGTAAATCGACAGGGAGTCGTCCACCACCACAGGCTCCAAGTTGCCGGCCGCGACGGGCGATTCCTGCAACCCAAACGAAGCGAGAGTCGAACCTTGATCCGAAAAGAACACGGCGAAGAAACAAGAAGAGCCGGATAGTGGGGGGAGAAATACCTCGGAGAGTAGGACCTCGACGGCTGGCGGCGGAGGCGGAGGAGGAGGGCCGGGGGCGGCGCCGAACCCAAAGCCGAAGGAAGCGCTGGGGTTGGAGAAGGAGAAGAGGGGCGAGTGAAGGGTGGGTTTCTTAGCCTCTGTGTCCTCCATGGCGGGTGGCGGAAAGGGCGGCGGCGCGGTGACGGAATATGCGGCGGGGTGCCTCGGCTCGGTGGTGAACCGGTTAAGTTTTCTGTATTTTTAGGCGATTTTGGCCGACATCTAAATTTGCCTATAGCTCAGTCGACTTAGAACTCGTAAGTTCTCAGTCTGCTGACGTAAGCATGACGTACGCATGAATTTTGGTCCAAAAATATTCAAATTCAAAACTTGTCACAAAAAAATTCAGTTGCAACCCACTTGCAACCAAAAAATCCAGTTACAATCCACTTTAACTAAAAAAAAATCAGTTTCGACCAACTTGTAACTGGAAAAAATTCAGTTGTAAACCACTTCTAACTGGGAAAACGTGAAAAAAAAAGTAAAAAAAAAAAAACGCACGCATCTTGACGCATGATCGAACGGTGTTGGACGCGACTGAGAACTCGTGAGTTCTCAGACGACTTAGAACTAGCAAAACCGAAATTTAGTAAGTTTCTAGGTTGTGATTCGCCGAAGACACGATTCAAAGTTTCAAATTCGTATCTTTCTGGTTTGCCAAATCCACCAAAGTATAAAAGTTTGTGATTGCTGCGTTCTCCTTAATTTATAGTGTACAGTTAAGATTAGCTAATACGCTAGCCCCTGTTTGTTTGGGTTGGGGCTTCAGCTGATAATGCTTTTAGGCATCAAGAAGCACAAGCCCAGCCAAACATCTTATCTTTTGGATCGAGCTTCCTTAATCGCTTCGACGATCTGCACTGGCTAGTTGAGAAGCACGTCGGGAGCAACTTCCTGCAGCTTCCCGCAGGCTCGAACTAAAGAAAATGAATCGGTTTTCTGAGTTGCCCCTCAATCTTGCATTATTTACCATGGACTGCCATCGCATGGAAACAACACGACACGGGATACCTCTTTGACCATGTCCTCGTTCGTCCCGACCGAACAGGTCGAGAAAGAAAGGAAGGAGATCTCTAGACGGGTAGGGTTTGTGAGGCCGCCGCCGACCTCGGCCTCTTCCTCCGGCGCTCCCGGACCTCCGCTATCTCCCTCTTGACCCATCCCGGTCTACGCGACAGCTCCCCCCGGTCCCCGCACCTCTCCCATGTGCGTCGTCTGCGAGTGTGGGCTGCACGTCGTCCTTGTCCACACTGTCGACGTCGAGGGCGCCGCCTCCATCCACGTCGACCCCGCTCCTCCCTCCGAAGCCTGCTGCTACCCGACGGCAACGGCAAGTTGACAAACTATGCAAATTATACAGTGCTTGTCGGGTATCTTGCTCCATACAGGGCACAAAAGTACCGGCTGCCGGAGTTATTTTGCTACATATTACTACAAGTTATCACAACGACTAGATTCATATTTTGTACTTAACTAACTGTAATGAAATACGAGAACCTCGCTTTATTTTGTCGTTATCTTTGGTATGTCTTATGTTAATATCAAAGTCTTTTGAAAATCTATGTAAAATATGTCTGTCACTTGTTGGTTATAATTTGAATGCCTGTGAATTCATGGGTCCATCTAGTTTATATGAATTATAATCATTTATTAACAAACATGTCCACCAGCCGTTCCAAAAGCACTTGCCAAACAACGTTTTCATATTTCACAAGCTGTCTAGCTTTAGCTGCTTCTCAGAACCTACCAGCTCCAGCTGCTTCTCGTTCAGCTGCAGCTCAAACAAATAGGGTCTAAGTAAACTAAAGGGCATGCCAAACACTCACTCCGTTCTTAGAAATAAGACATATTTTATTTTGTTAAGACAAATCTTTGATCAACAAGATGCTCACTGAATACAACGCAACGTTATATGGTATGAATTTTGTGTCACATATTTGTTTTCAAAAGTAATTTGTTAGGGCATCTTCAGTCGTTTTGCCCTCCAAGATTCAAAACTGGGTGAAAACAACGTACAATACAAACATGAGAGTTCATTTTTCGGCCGTAGCCCACCCAAGCAGGGAAAATGGGGGGCTTTTGGTGAGAGCACATGGAGTGGGGGGAGAAAAAGTAGGAGAGAGACGTCTTTGCACGCAAAATAGTGAAAAAGTAGGAGAAATATGTCATTTAACATGCAAATTGCCCCTAGGCCAAACCAGCCTGTAGGGTTCGTTGGCGCTAAAACGTCGTTGGGTTGGCTGGTAGAATTTCGGTGCTTTCGGCTTTTTTGACATAAAAAGTGGCCTTGGAGATCTTATGACTTTGGAGAAATGACTGCAGAGGGACGTAGTTATCTTACGTCCGTTCGTTCCTCATCCAACAACAGACACGAAAACTGCAGGCTGCTCCCCTCGGTCCATCAGTCGGCCATGGAATTTAACAGCCCACGCGGCCCAGTTTGACCAATGCGCTTGAGACGGAAACAGAGTAGCGAGACAAAAGGCGCGAGACCTCGATCAGAAGGAGCAAAATCGCTTGGAACCTGAGACGGCGGCGTTGCTCTTCTCCTCATTTTCGATCCGATCAGCTCGAACCTATAGGGCAGGAGTTGCTCTGCTCGTCAGGTTAATGTGCCCTTCTCTGTTTCCCTACGAACCCCAACCTTCAGATTGCTTGGAACTTGATCCGCCATGTTATTTCTCTCATGCAGTAGCTGGTTGATCTTGATTAAACTTAAGTTTTCTTATGGAGGAGTCAACGGAGATGAAAGATGAGATTGACACACCGCACCATGTTCCTGATACCAATAAGTAATTTTCTTATCCTCTCTACGGCTGAAATTGAAACCCGAAACTCATGAGCTAAATTGTGACTTGGCTTGTCTTAGCTTGAACTCGTGTTTAATGAGCCAAGCCGAGTTCTAAATCTGGACTAAAAGCGGGGTTTTCTTTGGCCAAAAGGTACTTCGAACTTGGAACGACTACTCGTGAGTAGTTCGCAAGTAGCTCGATAACTCGTTTAACACATTCCAAGTGTTCAAATATGCGCGCATAAGGACAAAAAGTTTTCTACTAATTCTGAACTATAACAATAATACTATAACAATAATGACCCTTCTATAATTTTATATCTCTAGTCAAAGGATAGATCAATGCTGAAACATAAAATCTCTACAACACTATCAATGTAAAAAAAACATTAACAATTTAGCACTAATATGATAAAAATTATATTTTTATTTCTTAACTCGTTTTAAATGAGCTACTCGTGAGTTTACCAAGTCCAACCAACTTTCATTTCTTAACTCGTTTGTAAAAAGGTAATCTATTGTGATTCTAAAAAAAGTAATCTATTAATCTCCTACCATTGTAACAAAAGGACTTTATTTTCTAAAACCGTACTTCCTCCAATACAAAATAATAAGTGTAGGACCCGACTATGTGGCAGGTGCCTGCTACGAAGCACACGCATACGCACGGCTGAGTGAGTGTGGCAGCGAGCATGTCATGTCTCAAAAGAGCAATAACTCCTATTTTTGCATGCACTAAAATCCAAAATTACTGACATCATTAAATATAGAATTTGAAATTCAAAATGTTCTGTAACTTAAACCGTTTATCGGATTTATGATCCGTTTTCACCGTTCGTAGATCACATGTTGATATGTTCCGACGATATTCTTATGATCCAAAAGTTACCACCCATTAACACGTAAGTTATCAGTACTATTATATGTAAGTTATCATCATATTAATAATTAGTTTTCTGGTTGAAATAAATCCATTTGTCGGTATTCTAAGTTCATTAGTAATAGGTAAATAAATCAAAATAATATGATAACTATATTGATAATGTATATCGAGTGATAAGTTTATCAATTTGGTAAATATTATTAAAAAAGTATGGTAAATATTATCGAAATAGTATGATAAATTATATGTTACGGACGTGGTAACTTTGGAGGAAAAAAAAGTTTCCAGAATATATCAACATGAGATCTAGTTTCGAAAATCTCGTCGCGATTAGCTCAGCGGTGAAAACGGATTCTAAATCGGGTAAACGGTTTGATCTACAAAATATTTTAAATTTTAAATTTTATAATTAGTATGGAATGACATCATCTTAGCGCATGCAGGGGCTGATCCAACGCGTGCATGTAAGCCCGGTGAAAGGCGCCTGTTATATAGAAATTCCGTAAGTGTAACACAATTGAAAACTGCGGAAGTACCAAAGTGTATTGCACTGAAACCAACTCCGTATAAGCTTTTGCCAAAGTTTGCCAAATTCACGGAGCGGAGTCCAACTCTGACTGCTGTTCAAACAGCACCCCGTACCAGCGGTGACTGGATATTTATTTGTGCCACGGTGGCTACCTATAAAATCTCCGCGCCTCCGTCTGTCTTTCCCTCCCCTCCCAAAACCCTAGCCCCCTCCCCTGCTTTGCGGCGCGCCAGAGCAAGCAAGCTAGCGAGCCGCCCCTGAATCCCGAGAAAGCCAGCCAGCGAGATGGATCGGCGCAAGGGAAGCAGCGGCAGCCGCGACGCCAGCGCCAACGCCAACGGCGGCCTCGCCGAGGCGACGGCGTCCAGGCTCAGGTTCGAGGACGCCGACGAGGCGGCCATGGAGGTGGAGGTGGAGGAGACCGCCGCCGCAGCGCCGGAGGAGGTCATCGGCCACGAGAAGACCAGCGCCGACTACTACTTCGACTCCTACTCCCACTTCGGTACGCGCGCTTCATCCGTGCTGGTTCCCCGTTGATTTCTGTTATCAGCGTGCTTTATGTACTACTGTAGTACCTTTTGTTGTTGTCCTTGTCCTTTTTGTGATAATATTGGCTAGCTGATGATTGAAACCATGAGCTGTTGTGTCGTTTCTTGTAAGTATCTGCGAGAGAAGAGATCATGGTTGGGTTGATCTCTTGCAGGGTTAGTGCCGCATGGACTTCAATTTGCGTACCTGAATTCTAGCGTCCCCCTCTGTTGGTTCGAACATTGATTCTCACCCTCATAGTAGTAGTCCAAGCGGTGGAATGAGGTTGTTTAATTAGTAGTTGTTGTGGGGAGATCAGATGTTCAGATATTGACATTTGCTCTTTCAAGCTTTTGTTGCTTCTCTAGATAGTTTAAACCTTCGGTTGCTGCATGCGCTTACTATTCGGTATTGTTTCTCCTTTCACCCATGTATATTGCTTAGCTTTTTTGTGCTTCAAATGTCTATTGTGTGGTGTACTGTCACGTTGCTGAAAAAATGGCCCAAATTTTCATATTCTGTTGAGTAGAGTCTAGTCATGTTCAAGTGGCATGGATGGTGATCTTTCAAAAATTTGTGTGGTCGTGATATTTTTTTGGTGACTGTATTCTACGCTGGCAAAACATTGTTAGCATTGCATTGTTTAATTCTTGACATCTTTCTTGGATTGATGGTATTACATACTTTGTATTATGTCTTTTGCATGTGTACTTATTCCCATTAGCAGTTTATTATAAGATCTTTTTTTTATGTTTTGCAGTAAGTTTATTTTCTACTCATTCTTTACCCTTGGTGTTTGTTTTGCAGGCATTCATGAAGTAAGTGGTTCTGAAGGAAACACCACCTCTCTCTTTCTCTCTCGGCCTTGCAGTTTGTGCCAATCAAATATTTGAGATGCCGCTTATTCTCCATGTATTGATTGCAGGAAATGCTAAAGGATGTTGTTCGTACAAGATCATACCAAAATGTTATCACCCAGAATGACTTCCTTTTCAAGGATAAAATAGTCCTTGATGTTGGCGCTGGGACTGGTATCCTATCCCTTTTCTGTGCCAAAGCAGGAGCTAAGCATGTCTATGCGGTCAGTTTACTTAATCTATGTTTTCAATTCAAGCTATTTTCGAAGGTTGCATATTGTTTTTTAATAAGAATAGTAAGATATTGACTGACTCTTGTTGGAGTCTTACAACCTAGTTATGTGTACCCAACTATCTATAATCTGAAATGGAATATAGTTTACTTCACCAACCCATATATCTCAGAAGTAAGAAGTAAGAAAAGATGCACAAAACATGTCCTGGTGACGAGGAGCTTGAAAATATTAACCTGCATGTTTGTCCCATATGCTCCTGTGCCTTCGGTTTTCTTTGTACCCATTTTGAAAAGTAGCACACTAAGAGTCTTTCTCCGTCTCAAAAGAAAATCACAATAAAAAAAGCACACAAGTGGGTACATTGTGTATGTGAGGGACATGTGTCGTCTATTCTTCTGTGAAGTTTGGGATTTCAGACGCTCTATAGCTTACTGTTTAGGCAATTATTTGTTTCATTCTACTCTGGTTCATTGACCACTATTTTTTTCTGATATTTTATAATTTTGCTTCTAACCTTTATACTTTTCTTACCTTAGTACAAATCTTTCATTTGCAGATTGAATGTTCCCAGATGGCTGACATGGCAAAGGAAATCGTGAAAACTAATGGATTTTCTGAAGGTAATTTTCTGGCACTTTACTAACCATTCTATTATAGTCTATATCATGGTAATCTGATATGATATGTTTACATTTTGCTTATGTTGCAGTCATAACAGTAATAAAAGGGAAAGTTGAGGAAATTGAACTTCCTGTCCCGAAAGTAGATGTCATAATCTCTGAATGGATGGGTTATTTCCTCCTGTTTGAGAATATGCTGGACACTGTTCTTTTTGCACGTGATAAATGGCTGGTAAGTGAACCATCACAGGGTACAAGTGTTTAAATTTTCATCTACAGCTGCCTCGTAGTATCTTTCTCCTTCAACTTTATGGCTGCAAGAAGCAATTTTGATTTATTGGGAGGTGGTGTATTGTACTTCAACTTTGGGAGGACTGTAAGCTTAAATTACATGCTACTTCTATGTAGGCTGAAGACGGTGTGGTTCTGCCAGACAAAGCCTCTTTGCATCTTACTGCCATAGAAGATGCAGAATATAAGGAGGACAAAATTGGATGTAAGTATGGTGATGTATGGTGCATTGGAGCATCATGCATGTGTTCAGAAGTTTTCCAGCATTTTTATATCTCCCTGATTGCTTGCTTTTCGTTCTTGCAGTTTGGGATAATGTTTATGGCTTTGATATGAGCTGTATTAAGAAACAAGCAATGATGGAGCCACTTGTAGATACTGTAGATGCAAATCAGATCGTCACTAACTGTCAGTTACTGAAGGTAATGGCGTACTTTCAACCTAGTTATGTTTTGTTTCTGTATTTCTCTGTTTGAGTAGCAAATCAGCTGAAATACTTGTATCTATTTTGTTATGTGTTAAAGACAATGGATATTTCTAAGATGTCATCTGGGGATGCGTCATTTACTGTACCATTCAAGTTGGTAGCAGAGCGTAATGACTTCATCCATGCTCTTGTTGCTTACTTCAACGTGTCATTCACCAAATGCCATAAGCTGATGGGCTTCTCAACAGGTTTGTCAGTTTTTAACTTTTGTTATACAGAGTATGGTTGTCTAGTCTTTCTTCAAGAAATTTGTTGAGTAACGAATGTACTATTTATTCTTTGCAGGCCCCAGATCAAAGTCCACTCACTGGAAGCAAACTGTTCTGTATCTTGAGGATGTTATAACTATCTGCGAGGGGGAGACTCTGTCGGGTACTATGACTGTCGCAAACAACAAGAAGAACCCCCGAGACATTGACATTACGCTGAAATACTCCATAAATGGGCAGAGATCCAAGGTGTCTAGAACGCAAAACTACAAGATGCGGTGACCGATGAGGAATTCAGCTATCCTGCAGCCCACTCAATTTCCGTTGACCAAGTATCCTGCGTTTCACACTGATGCTTGTTCCTTGGTCTTGTATTGACATGAGTTTGTCAGTGACATAAGCAACAAAGTAGAAAGTAGAGTTGACTGGCATGTTAATGTAGGTTGCTATCTTGCAAATCTATGCTGTGTTGCTTGCTGGTGTTGGCTTGGCATGAATTTTGGGAAATTGTTGTATACATTTTTTTCAAAATGGGTCCGTAATAGTATCAGCAGCTCACCACCATTACAAATCTATTTTGTCTTTGCAATTTACGGGTGAGATATTCTTCCATTTTCATCTTTTGTTATGTCTTTTTTTACTGTAACTACGGTAGGCGTTAGCCAGCCTGAACTTCATTTCAGTTAGAATTGACTATGAAGCTTTGCAGCCTCTACAAGATAAGTTCAAATGAACCAGAGTTTATAGGGGGTATATGAGAAGCAGAAATAAAAGGAAAACACACACACAACACAAAAGAGAGAGGTCACTCGGAGAGAACTCAGAGACAACTTATTGATGAGAAGATCATCACTGCCCAAGCACTGCAATCACAAGGGGAAAAAACATGACATGACAACGGAGACCTAGCGACGACACTGCACCGTCGACAAAATCAGAGCACGCGCAACCTAGCGACGACACTGCACTGTCGATGAAATCAGAGCACACACGACCGAGGCCACACAGCGCGCCGACACCACCTGTGTCAGGGTCGTGCACGACAGAGACGCTGCCATGCCGCCTGTGTGTCACCGGCTGAGATCAGGGAGCATCAGAGACACTCCCACCGCACGCAGGGGCCTTTGCCGTGGTCGAGAGACAAAGCACTGTCGAGTGCAACCCCAACCCCATCTGGGTTCGATATACCCGAAGGACATGCCGGCCTCCAGCACGCACGAAAGCCACCCACGCCAAGAGCTCTGCCAAGGATCCAACGCGAGGGCATATCAACCGGCGAGGAGAAGCAACCACCACCACTGCCACGGTCGACCTCACATCGGAGAGAAGACCGCACCCATGACCGCCATCTACAAGATCATGAGGCACACCAACGCAAGAGGAGCAGCGTCCACTGACACTGATGGCAAGACAGAGGGGTTCTACACTCAGCCACGACGGCCCCACGTAGGGAGCACGACGCCACCAAGCCCGCCATCTGCGAAGCCATGGAACCAGCCAGCCCAGCGGCACCCCGCTGCAGCGTGATGGCCGAGAGAGAGGCGGCGACCCTCGCGACCACCGGGAAGATCCGACGACAGCTGAGGAAGGCGCAGGACGCGACCGGCCCGCCCGGCCCATCAGGGGCCAAGATCGGGCCCGGGGGAGACATCCGCCCTGGCAGAGGCAGTTCGCTGCTGCAGCGGCGGCGCCGCTCGAGGGAGCACGGGAGAGGGGGGAGGGACGCCGGCGAGGTCTGCCGGCGACCACACAGGGCTGGGGGAGTCCGGTGGCTTGATTCCCCCAAAAACCAGGACGTCGGGCGGTGGTTTCCGGATCCCCGCCACCCCCTTCACCGGCGGCGCGCGGCGCTGGCCGGCAGCCGCCTCCGAGGACGACGAGGGAGGGAGGAGAGTGGGGTGGGGAGGTGGCGGCGCTAGCTAGGGTTCGCCTCCCCGGTCGCCTGGAGGAGCGACGCGAGGAGGCCGAAGCGTTTTTCCCTCTAGAATTTTCTTCGGTTATGTCTTTGTGGTGTATCCCCATTATTTCTTCTGCCTGAGCACGTTTTTACTTTAGAAATTTCTTTTAGTGTGTATAAAGTAGATTATAGAATAATGAAATAATATCTTTGTCAGACCTGTCTAGTAACAGTAGAGAGAAGCACACCCATTGCAGGGAAAGAAAGACCCTTGGCAAGTTGGCACGGTACATACACTACAGAGTAACTTCACAAATAAGTAGTAGTACAACATTTAGCTCACAATACTGTTCCTGAACTGCTCTGAAGATTTACTGGGAGAGGACACTGCAGAAGAAAAGTAAGCATGCAGTTTGAGATCAAAACCGGCAAGTAAATCTACACCGAGCAGTATGTAAAGCTGATAAAACGCTTACTTATAGAGGTAGGCACCAATGCCAAGAATGACACAGATCAGTATGATATCGACCGTGAAGTTCCTGGTCGATCGGAACTGCACAGAACATAGGCCCGTTAGCAGTCAGCAAGAATGAAGCTGTTCATTATGAATTCAGGGTCTAATAAAACCAACTCCTCACCTGGTTAACTGTTTCTTTAAGCCTGACATTAGTCTTTCTTAGCTCCGAGTTTGCTTTGTCCACCTGTGGAAGTCATTATGCATATCTTTCATCTTCAGCTGTGGACATGAGAGCAACAAAGGCAAGAAAATAGGCAAAACCTTTCTGTCCATCTCATCCATCAAAGGAACCTGTCTGTCCAGTTCCTGCAGAATTAAATGATTATTTTAGTCTCTTTAACTTAAATTCCGCATAGAATCAAGGATATACAGACGGTTCTACTAGATTTTATTTACAGTCAAGACTCAAGAGTACAGTACTTGATGCATTTGCAACAAACCTCGCTCATGTCCTCTGCCAGATTTTTCAGTGTGTCCAGGCCTTCGGAAATGAAGTCCAGCCCTTCATCCTGCGAATCACATTTGGCAAAGACAATTTTGTAAACCGGCCAACAAGCTGTGTTTTGATCGAATCAAATACAGTTGTCTAGCTGAATGGGCAGGGTCCGCCGCGAAGTTCAGAAAACACGGCATGGATGCCTCACCGGCACGTGGGACCAGGACCCACATGTCAGATCAAGCCAACCTTTTTTTTTTCTGTAGCTGCTATCATTGTGGTGGCATTTATCTACAAGTTCAGAAATACATTTGATCGGCAGAAAACATGCTCCATGAACAGAAACCTGCCTGTTTGATCCGGCGCATCTCGTATTCTCCTCTGAAAGCCTCCGATTCTTCGCTGGTCTGGAAGTAGCCCTCATCCAAAGTCTCAGCTGCAGTTAGTCACATACGGCGATTAGTTTGAATTCTGAAAGAAACTTACATACCTATGATCTGTAGATAGGTGTCTTAACAACTCCCTAAAACCAGAGGCATTTTTAATTTCAGATTAGATGCTATTTTCTTCAACAAGGAACGGTACAAACTGGAGAATATGTTGGTGCTCACTAATAAGTCCTGAAGAATGCACGGCGATATCAGAAACGGCCTGAAAACCATTTCAGTAGCAGAGATGTAACTTTGCAGGTGAAAACAAGGAAACCTGAAGAATCGAACTGGATCCCTGGCCGAACGCCGTTCTGGTCGGCCGTTC
The DNA here is from genome assembly GCA_026929855.1 of Poa annua. NCBI lineage: Eukaryota > Viridiplantae > Streptophyta > Magnoliopsida > Poales > Poaceae > Poa > Poa annua. The sequence goes on along the minus strand of CM049432.1, from coordinate 70,925,409 downwards.
CGCCCTCCCCGCAGCCCGCTGCCGCCCTCGGGGACGGGAATCGATTGGATCCTGTGATGCAATGCTGCGACCAGATCAGGCCGCAACGCCATTTCCTCGGTCGACAGCCCTTTCATCTGCGCAGTGCATGCTCCATGTTCATAGAATCATACATCCATATTTGTACAATAACTCGTGTATTCGTGTAAAAGATAAATCTTCATTTATTCGATCAGTTGATGACGAACATAGTTGATGGATAATGTTTAATGGTTGTAAATTTATGAGCTCGATCGAAATTGAATGGTACAGTACGTGATTGATTTTTTTCACCTTCTTGATGGATAGCTTCTGGAGCTTCACCGCGTCCTCCATGAGCCTGTCCTTGGTGCGCCGCACGCCGGCGTTCAGGGTCACCTTGGCCGCCCGGTTCGTCTCCCTCGCGGCCCTCTCCGATTTCTGAAATTCAATCACAGTTCGACAGCATTTCAGGACAATAATCCGAGAGAAACGTCGCAGTGATTTCAGGCAGGAATGATCAAAGGGAGATCGATCACCTCGATGGCTTCGTCGATGTCGGCGTAGAGCCGCGAGAAGGGGTCGGCGGCGTCATTCTGGTGCTTGTCGGCGTCGTACCTGTCGTACTTCTTGCAGATGGCGTCCACCCGCGTCAGCACATCGATCATGCTCATCCTGCCGCCCTCCCCGGCCGTACGTGATCACCGGCGGCAGTGCGGTGGTGGTCAGTTAGAACGGTGGGTAGAGGGGAAGGGGAAGGAGGAGAAGCGCCGGTCAGGTTGTGAGAAGGGGACTCGATTGGTGGTCGAGTTAGATGCGCGCGAAACTCCATGAGTTATGTTAGCTAGGCAACTTAGCGCGGTAATGCCGCCCGTGAATTAAATAAAATTTAAATTTGGTTATGTGTGCATTTAAAAATTACTACGCAATAAGGCGCGGCAATGCCGCACCCGTGTAGTAAATAAAATTTAAATTCGGTTGTCTGAAATTTTTGAAGGTTTACGTACCCACATAGTAAATAGAATTTGAATTCGGTGGTTTGAACATTTTAAAATTTTGTGGGTCTAATATGTTTGCACATTATAGTAAATAAGATTTGAACTTAGTCTTTGGATATTTGATTTTTTTTCATAACGGTGACATTTAAAGATATTAATTTGTAAGTAGTAATTTTTTTGTTGTTTTTTGTGTAAATGTTAACCAAGCCAAAAAAAAATTCAAATGTGTTGCATTGTGGCATAAATATTTAGGTCCTTTTTTTTGGGATAATTTTGATATTTTTTCATACTTTTCTGATGCCTATATTTAAAGATATTAAATTAACAAATTTAAACATTTGCTATTTTTTTATTGGAAAAAGGGAGAGAGGCTGACAGGCCAGGCCCATGACAAGCGTCATGCTGACGTCATGGGTGGCCAGATCTGCGCACGTGGCCGCGGCGGCGTTGACCATGCCGACGGCGCGTCCGCGTGAGCCGGACCGCGTGGCCTAGCCGGCTGGATGCGCCTCGTCATGGGGTGGCTGGAGGTGGCGGCGCCGCCTCACTTTGGTCGCCGGAGCGCCGGCGGAGAGGCGCGAATGCGGCGGCGGACTCCGAACGCGGCGGGGGCGATTGCAGCGCGACTACAGAATCCCGGCTCGTCAAATCCGGCGAGGACAGAGAAGGATGAGCGACGCATCCCCCAGCGGCAGCAGATTCGAGCGGGGAGGACGGGAGCAACGGCGACCTTCCGGTCGCGCGAGAGAGAAAGGGGTGGGGAGTTTCTGACGGGCACTTTTGCAAAAAAGCATCTGCGTTTTTTCGAATTCACGGATAGGTCCTCCGTAGTGCTGGAAAATGGAGTGCGGGTTACAGACTGAATCTTACAGTGGCTTTTCCGCAAATATGCACGGTGACCGGTGGGAACCGGCTCCGACCGGCCTGTTACCGGGCGACGTGGCAGCACGTGATTGGCCTAGAAGGCCGTGCTACAGTAACGTGTATCTGGGGGTGGTTTTGGGCACATCTGGACCGTCCGATGCGGCGATCGAACGGCTGACGTTTTGCGGGTGATGTGGACGAAGGATTGGAAGCGAATCCGTCGAACTTTTATACATAGGGTATGTAGGTTAGAAAATTAGTGAAATACGAAGAAGTTTGGGTTTAAAAATTGTTTAGGTTTTGGAAATTGTTTTAGTTGGGGCGTTTTCGGATTTGAATTTCTTTTGCGTTTATAAAATGAGTTGATTTAAAAGATATGTAAACATTTGGAATATGTAAATTTGAAATTCCATTATATGGCAGAAATTATAAGCATTATTTTTGCGAGGCTATTTGTAGAAATAGATTTATACAAGATTAGCATATTTTCTGAAATAGATAAAAAAGGAAAAGCAATTGGAAGGTGGACCTGGCTTGGACAGAGAGGAAAATTTAAGAAAAATAAAACATAATTTCTTCGGCAAGGGGATTGTCGTCGCTGAATAGCGTCTTCCCTCACATCCCTATGCATGTGTACATAGCGCCAGGCAGTACAGTGCTACCCTTCGATCATAGTGCCACTCCGACAGAAACATAGCGACACGTCTCAACCTCTCAGGACGCTACGAAGTTAAAAATAATGCACCGTCGTTTGGACGCTATAAAAAAAGGTTAAAATTAAAAATAGTTTATGAAAATGATTTTTTTATTAACGTTTGTGAAAAGGGTTAATTTTGTGGATTTTCTCTCCAGCAGTAGCTCAATGTTGGAAGTTTAATGACAGTTTTATGTCACACTGCTTCATAACAAAGGGTACTAAACGTCTAAAAGCAAGACTAACATAGAGTACTCCTAGTGCTGATGGTAAATATGCTATTCTCGTCCTAATGCGAAAGTCAGTGAAATGTTGTGTGGCGAGGAGAAACACTTGTGCTAAAGAAGTTTTTAAATAACTGGAAAAGAAAGAAAAAGACTTTCTGGAAGTTCAAATAACTAGAAAGGGAAGAAAATGACTTTCTGGAAAGGAACAAGAAGAGAAAAGGCACGGTACATGTTCAGATAACACTTTCTGAAAGTTGGATGGATTCACGGTCCATTCTGTTATCCACGTCGCCGTCTTTCCACCGGCCGTCCGATCTACTCGTTTGACGGCCTAGACTGCAACTCGCGGATCAAATTGAGGCGGTTCATCCGGTATTTTTAGTCAATGAGGTGGCCTGGTCACCGGCTGGTCGTCCCCCGTTTCACCGGTCACCGTGTCTATTTAACACAAAAGCCACTCAGGTTGAGAATGTTCGCATTGCACGGCCTTTCCACTCGATGGACTTTGACAACAAGATGGTTTGGATTGCTAGGTATGGTAGCACCACCTTTCTTGGTTGAGGACCTGTGTTGATGGTATGCCCTCTTTTGATGGCCACAAAGAGTATAAAATTATGGCCTAATGTCTACAGCTAGTATGTTTTTTATTCTAGTCAAGACAGTGAACTTGTAATCCTTAAGTATGTCTATGATTTTTATGTGTTTGCTTCTAAACCAGAGAGTGAACTTATAATCCTTAAGTATGGATTGTAAGACTATGGTACTACTATGCAAACTTGTATCATGCATTGCGTTCCGGCTCTTTTATGTGTACCAAATGTCAAGATGTCATGTACCAGATTATGTGTATGACTTATATTTATGTGTAGCAAATGTCAAGATGTCATGCACCAGATTATTGTAGATAGAAAATTTTGTGATCATTTTTTTTTTACTTCAAACATTTGTTATATTGTCTGCTTAAAAAATGGTGGTAATCTCACCAAATAGATTAGAAGGTTATCACAACCCACCTCCACGTACCATCCATCCAGGGCCGGCCCAGAGGGCGGGGCAGAGGGGCAACCGCCCTAGGCCCAGAGTGGTAGGGGCCCAACCAAATTAATACATATATACATTGATACATTTAAGGAAAAATAAAATAAAGATAAAAATCAGGTAGGGCAAAGCCCACGACCGGAGAGAGTTTATTGTTTGGATCAGTAAGTGTCATTGCTACAGCGTCGGGTGGTACACCATTAAGAGGATGAGCATTTCAATGCCAACGACAGACAACAGTGACTAGCTAACTGATGATGTAGCTAACACCAAGTGACGTAGCACACAAATATTTTATTATGCAGCCAACATTCTGGTGATAAATGATTGACACACGTGGCTATCGTGATGAGGGATACTCGTTCCCACCTGATGGTGGCATCAATAAGGTCATATCGAGAGGCTAACACAGACATCAGGCAAACATGACAACCACCACGGTACTCCAGAGTATAGGACACCTAATAATAGAGTATTCTCGCAATCATCGTATATTTTTCTATTATTCCTACAAAGTTTTAATTCGTTTAAACAATTTATTTGTTCATTAGGAGGAAGTATTCATAAAAAACCACGGGTGAAGACAAACTATGTACCGCGTAGAAAAAAACTAGCAAGTCTTCCCGTGAAAAGTACAATTTGGTTGGAATTAACAAGTTTAATTAGACCATTAGTCTGTCTTTTGCGGGAGCCCAACAGATCGTAGTAAAGGTATGATTACTATTTTTTAGTTTTAATACTATGCATACATTTCTATTTGAGAAAGTTACATGAAAAGTTGTGTGGACTAAATATAGCAAATATATTTCAATGAGACTAATAGGTCAAATAGTATAAATGCAAAAGTTATCGAATCTATAAAAAAATATCATTAGTGGTTTGTTTAAGTTTTTATGTTTTAATATCAAGTACAGAAAATGCACGTGTCGTGCGTTTGTTATTGAACACAATGCAACTTATTAGACAAAATCAAACTATGTGCTCTAGAATTTTCTATAAATTTGCTTATCATTTGATACATACAAACGGATATTAAGATATTTGTTTAGACTATAGTTAATATATATGTCTCACAAATATTAAGGATAATTATTTATTTATTATACATCAAAAAATGAGAAGGCGTACAATTATTTATAATTTTTAGTTTACGTAAATTTATATCTGATGTATATTACAATAAAAGAAAATATGCATAAGATTTATATTCAGTTGACTTAACTATCTAAACGTTGAGAAGATATAATTTGTGTAAAAAAAGAACATATATACTATAAGATTGTATATAATAAAACTATGTTATATTTAAATATTAGAGTTATATTTAAGTATAAGAGTTTGATATAATTATATTTATTAATTAACTCGTCCTGGGTCTAAAATTAGTTAGGACCGGCCTTGCATCCATCACTCCAACTCGTCAAACCAAACAGATAAATGGAACCATACACCAAAACATCCTCAAAGGTGAACCATCCCACCCCTAAAAAGTGGGGCGATCCATTCCATCCCTAGACTACTCGATTCATCCGCCCCAAGCCCCCAAATCGGGTCTCCCAGTCCGAGCTCGAGACTCGTCCTCCTCCCGCTTCCTCTGTTCCTCACATCGGACGGTGATGATAGGCGCCATGATGGCAGCAAGCCGTCGGGGGCTTGCACTGGCCTCGGCATGCGGCTCCTGTACGCCTCCAAGAACAGCGGATACACTTCGTGGCGTGCATCTGCCGGAGAGTTATCTGTCAAGCGCTCCTTCTTCCCGCTGGCTTTCCAGATCAGCGTTTCCTCCACAGGGTGCTATTCCAGCACCAGTGGATCAACTGACGTAAGTTTATCAATCAAATCCCCTTCACTTTATGTTTTGGTATGTCCAACACTAAAGTGTTTGTAGAAATGCCAGACCCAAGATTTCATTGTAGGCTTCGTCAGAGATTTGTACGGTGGTCAAGGACCTTGTTTTCGCCATTCTTGACGTTCCCTTACTAAACATGACCGCAAATTTATCCTTGTTTAAAGTCTGCCAGAGGCGCCTTAACACATCAGTACATCACTAGAATCTATTGGAGCAATGGAGCTTCCTAGCACTAGCCTCGGGAACCTTCTCAGCCTGTTCATCTTTGTCATATCAAATTGTTTGTTCGTGATCCCTTCATCTTAATTAGTTTATGGACAACGCATCTGCTTAGTGAATTATGTGAAGTCATTATTCACAAAAAACTTGGTTTATACATACATCATAGTCGACTTCAACAAAGGTTAATTAGTACGCAGTGTATTATCATGCACATGAGTGAATCAAGCTGAAGAGCCAAGATGCTAATAAATGGAGATGTGAGTTTATAAAGACAGTCTGAAACTGTATTATGTACTAGAATTCTCCTTGAGGCAGTTTTGTGACATCCCCTTGACCAAGTGTGGTAAAGAACTATAATAGCTCACCTTCGGATCATCAGTGGTCAGAGATCGGATAATGGCATGAAGTCAGAATAGCTAACCACTGGAAGAAGGAAGCTAAACTTTTCTTACATCTGTAAAAGAGCATGATTTCTTTAAGTTGTGCAATGGTCAATCAATTAACCTGCTCAGACCCCCAACCTGTTTTTATTCATGCATTTTCTCCCTTGGATGCGTCCCAAAATTACCAGTGATGTGCAATGTTTATTCATCCTGTAGCATAAGTGATGAGTCAGTTAAAACGAATTCTCACAAAAATAAACTGAAAGTTAAATCTTCTAACATCCATTCACACACCTGATCTTCTACGGATTTTTCTCATTCTATCTTCTCTCACTGCCAGAGGAGTACTCTTGTTAAAAAATAAAACTAGCATAATCTACAGATCAGATCAAGCCATCAAACCTGTCAAACAGTGAGGTGTTGCCCGGGAGTGATGGGATAAAGAGGGGCTCGTATGTAGGACAAACCTGACGTGCTGACCAGCAAGCTCATGTAATGTGGCATGAGCTTCAGATCTTTAAATTTGCACAGTAACATCGATTGCTCATGTAGCCCAAATATGCGGTTCTGAGCAATTGAAACGAAGCCTTGAAAGCCCTATTGCTAGCACTGCCATGCCGTGTAGCTTCCCTCATAGCCCAAATACTTTGTTTCATGCTAATTTACGCCTTTATCATGGATTTAGAGGATATTGAAATCGTGCTAATTTACGCCTTTGTTTCATTTTTCCAGATATGCAAATCGCTCGGATATGGACAATGATAAATGGATCACTGGGAGTAAATTTATGCAAGAACCTGGAGTGTTTAAGATGCTGAAGATGAATCCACTTCTTCAGAGTGTAAGTTCTGATTTGGTAGCTCTTGGAGACCTTCGAACTTTTGTGGTCTCTCAACTAGGTATTGCGTACGAGAATCATGTACGTGGAGTCAGCATTGCGATATCCTTGTTTGCGGAAAACATTGAAGTCTCTGCCAAGTATAAAGAAGTCAGACTTAAGGATGCATGGGGCCAGAGACTAAATCCTGGACAGGGAATTGCTATTGGAAGAACATACTATCGGCTTGCGATGCTGATTGATCAAATGGTGAGAGAAGTGTACCCAATGATTGAGTATCCAGAATGTTTTGCTGAACTGCTGAAGAGAATGAAAACCGCCGTGATGAATGAATCAATTTAGATGCTGCTGATTCAGCATGTTAGTCTGATGTCAATACATGACTACATTAGGTTCGTAGGAGATTCTGAGAATTTTATTAAGAAGCTGCCACTGTACAGAGGGGACTCTGGCATGACAGCGATGACAGATATTCTTTTTTTTTCGTTTGTCTAACATGTGTGGTTATGATGGAAAGCATTGGCTCAGCTCACTCAGTAAGCATAAGTTTCTTCTAACAGCTTACACGTTCTCTGAAGGTCGAAGAGAGGGAAGGAAGAGAGTAATGGGTGCTGCTAACCGGCTAAAGGATAGTTTGAAAAGAGGCCTTACTGCTAGCATTAGCATAGGCGGACTTGCAGCAGCACAAAAACGTCCAATATTTACAAGAAAGAAAGAACACCAACGATTAGCTTTGAACCAAATTTCAGTTCAGCGAGATGTTCTTTATCACTTGTATGATGAGATTCTGAACGCTGTTGAAGATTGCTTTCCCTATTCGCGGGAGGAAGTCGCTGAAGCTTCACGTGCTATCCTTCCAATGTCCGCAGTCATCATACAATATGAGCTATTTATTGCTGGCCTGTCTAATACTGAGATGAAACTGACCACTTTCCAGTCAGTGAGCCCTTACAGCCTTCGGTGCAAGGTCACGCTGCTCTCGACGGACTATGTCCTCACCTTCAAGAGGCAGATCCAACCGCCCCCTGTACCTTGAACAGGCAGAAGTGTAAGAGTCTCCAAACTGATCAAGAAGAAGATCGGCCATCGAGAGACCTTTCTTTTTGTGATAGCGATTATGATGATGATAACTAATTGTGTCTATTTTGTGATGAGTGGGCTGTATTGAGTCACCTGGATACGTTGGCCTTTGCTTGTTCTGTGATAAGGATTCAGCAATTTGAGGCCAGGAGACAAAATTCTGAATTGTTTCACTTTAATTTCTGATTATTAAGAATTCGTGTGTGCATTACTTTGCCTCTTTTTGAGAGATCTTGCTTGTCCTTTTGTTCCTGGAAAGTAATGCTTTGGCAAACTAGGAATTACTAGAATACTTAGATTTCCTGAAGTGGTTGTTGATGTTATTATTTTTTATTTTCCGTTTGTGCTAGACACTAGACAGGTACGTTTTGTGGTGGCTGCTTGCCATAGATTCAAGAGGATACAGATTGCATATTTTTTATCCTTTGTCTGGCTTACTTGTACTTAACTGTAAGCAAAGTCCATGTTTACTTGTTTTCAAAGAAAAGGTAGCTAAAAAGATGAAAACCAAACCAGTTAAAGGCTCTTGCATTGATCTAAATGTGATGCAGTTTTCTGCGTGTATATGATACATTTGTTTCTCGTTTTATCCCTACTTGTATACTGTTTATCTGGTTTGCTTCTTTATTTTCAGGATACATTCCGGTTGTTTAGGAACTCATTTATGCTTCACCTAAATCCGTCTATCTAATTAGAATTGTGGTTGATATTGTTACAGTAATTTAGTATAATTGAAAGAAAAAACCTGGTTGTCCGCTTGCTAGGTGAGTCTTAACTCTAACACTAGCTAGGTACGTTTAATCGAGACTGTTAGTTCAGCAAGTTTTATTGTAATTTTGTATTCTCTGGGACAGGTATGATCACGGGTGCATCTGTATCAACTGTGTACTACAATCTCCTCTATTTTTGTGTGCAAAGTTTTAAGTTTGCACCATGGGGTCCTCTATGGAGACCAATTTTCACTGTAGGCCCTTGTCTTATGGTATGTTGCTGATTTATGTCATTAGACTGTGAAGATGAATGGTTGTATTGAAACAATATTGACCACACACCATGATAAATCTTTCTGCTTCTTGTATGTTGATCCCGGTATCAGTACGAGTGGCTATGTACGAAACACTCGGCCTGATGAATGGGAAGAGGGTTCTATCGTGATATTGTCAAAGGGAACCGAACAAACTACCCTGAAATTCCATCAACTCTGCATATACTGCTTCTTTGGTGTCACTGCAGTGCTCGTCGGTGGTCTCCTTGGTCTTGGAGGTGGCTTTATCATGGGGCCACTGTTTTTGGAGCTCGGCATCCCTCCCCGGGTACGCTACACCCAGATTGTTTTCTGTATGTGTGTTTAGAAGTTATGCTTTGCCCGTAAAGAACTCCTGAAGTGAAACTATGATAGGTTTCAAGTGCTACTGCCACGTCCGCGATGATGTTCTCAGCTTCCATGTCCGTCGTGGAATACTACCTCTTGAACCGGTTTCCAGTCCCTTATGGTACGATACCTTGTGTTTGCTCTTTTTCTTACTAGTGTTTGACATGCACAGAATTAATTTCTTTGCCCTTTTTAGCTGCTTACTTCGTTGCCGTGGCGCTCGTTGCTGCCATTATTGGCCAGCACGTGGTAAGGAGGCTGATTAGTTGGTTAGGGCGGGCATCACTCATAATCTTCATATTGGCTTTCATGATATTCGTGCGCGCAATTTCCCTCGGTACGCTTTCAACATCTAACTGCACCTGATCAATTGTCCATTGATTGAACAGTGATAACAGATCTAGTTTTTTTTTTAAGGCAAAAGCTTTGCCTTTTTCTTTTATTAAGAAGAAGGTGCCCGGTTTATTATGCAAGAAACCGGGCGAAATATACAACAACACAACCCCATGGGGCAAAGCCCACACAACTTTGAGAACAACAGAGCCAAGATCCCGACACATGACCACTCCACAAAGACCGGCCAACCGACCACCCTTGCCGAAAAGAAGAAGCCGCAACCTGATATGAGAGGAGCAGGTACGGACACTCCGACGCAGATGAGGAGACCAACCCTCGAATCCGCTCACTGCATGTTGCCCGTCATCGTACACCGCAGCTTCGACTTCGCAGCAACAAACAACAAAACGAACCCACCGACCCCGTCGGAGTAGAGCTGCCAACACCAGCCTCACCTCCACAGAAGAAGCAAAGCTCTCGAGGCCGCCGCCCCGACATCCACCGCTCCAGTATGCCCTGCACACACAACCAACACCACCTTCCGGGGCCGCCACCCCGACATAACACCGCTCGTACTCGAGCTGCAACGCCGCACGACCCAGAAGCCTGTAGCCCGAGCTATACATGACCACTGCCCGCAGACCACGGCCGCCACACCATGCCGGGGGCCGCCGCCCCGACGTAATGTCGAACGATCCCCGCTAGGATGCGTCGACCGAGCCGATAACCCTGCTGCCCCTGCAGCTCAAGGTCACCACCCAAAGCTGTGCCAAGCCGCAACTCTGCCTCATGGAGCTACCACTGCACCGCTGCCCGAGGCCGCCGCCTCGAAGCCGCTGCCCCGACATCCACAAACCCAGAAGAGATGGGAAACTCATGCATCATCAGTAGACTCGCCCTCCAAAGCGGCGCCTCCAAGAAGGTCGCAACAAAACTGATGCCACCGCCCGCTCCGGTTGGAGCTTGGGTTCTCACCCGGAGGGACCAAGCCACTCGAATGGAGAGGAAAGAGCTCCACGACAATGCCTTCAACAAGGTAAACGACGCCCAGAGGACGCCGCCGCTGCCGGCACCAAACATTGGGCAAAGCTTTCACCGGAGCCTTCCATCCATCGAGAACTGCAAGCAGTACCCGAGGGCACCACACCATAGCACAGAGCAAACTCCACCTCCACTGTCCACCAGACCGCCCTACCCTGCTGCTACCAATGGCACGCAGCCACCACCGGCCACCGCGCACCCTCCAGCTCCCCGCGTGCGCCTCCACACCGGCACACCTCCACACTGGTCCAACTCGCCGGCACACACCAGAACGCAGCACCCAACACCACCTTGAAGCTCCGGTCACCACCCGCACCTCTACCAGCTCGCCACCGATGGGCCCGCCAGCGCCCAGATCCGGCCCGCAAAAGCCCATCGCGCCAGAGCCGCCACCTCCGCGCCGCATCTCCGCACCGTCGAGCTGCCACCCAAGAGGCCAGGTCGACGGGTCGCACCACCAGACCCGGAGCCGCCGCTCCGGCGTGCCAGCGCTGGCGGGCCGCCATCGCCGTCCCAGGCGAGCCTGACGTCCACCCGCGCGGAACAGAGAGACACCCCCGCAACCAGTTGTTTGGCCGCGGGGAGGCCGCCGCCACCGTGGCGCGAAGGCCGGCGGCAGCAGCGGCGAGGGGAGGCAGAGGAGGAGGGAGCTGATGGCGGGGCGGCAGTTCGCCTCCGGTGCCGCCCTAGGAGCGGCACGGGAGTAATATTGTAGAACAGATCTAGCTTTCAATCTGCAGGTGGGGTTGGTATCTCAAACAAAATCCAGCGGCATGAGTACATCGGGTTTGAGAATCTCTGCAAGTACGACGAGACGTGAACAGGCTAAATTAGGAGCAGTGGATACGTGATGCGCAGTTATCAGCAAGTGGAAACAGAATTAAATTGAAGTCGATTTGTATGTGGGGTTCTAGGATTCAAATCTTAATCCTTGTAACCAAAAGGTAATATAGTCGCACAAAAGCATGGAGGAGTGACGACTTGGACTAGAATCAAAATTAATTTCGGAGAAAACTTTTTTTACAGATATCTATGTTTGTCTGTCTGGGTCGATTTAGTTTGCATCGTATTGTAAGATCTGTTCTTGTGCCTGTGCAGAATATCATCTTAGATGTGCATTTTGTTGTTAGAAATCATTCAGATGAAAATTGTCCCTATACATATGGGCACGCGCTAGGCGTAGGTCCCCCTAAATCTGGGAGCGTTAGAGCAAGTCCAGCAGTTCTCTCAAACCCTCTCCTATACGTTTTTTTAGGGGAAAAAGGCAAAAAACAACCGCCTAGCAGTTCCCTCAACGCTCCCTTGATTTATAGGCGCCCCCGGTTCTACTCGCTCGTCTCCCCTACAAGTAGGGGAGGTGGAAGACTCACCTATCCCGATATTAGTGAGTTTTTTGACACTGTAATATGCCGATATTCGTGAGATTTTTGTTTATCTTTTAGATTTTGGTGATGGATAGATTTTTGACACTACAAGTTACAGAGGTAGCCGTTGGATTTTACATGTTAGTTATGCAATATTTTTAAAATATAAAAAATAGATAAAAAAATTAAATAGGGGAGATGTTTTAGGTGAACTGCTGGAGTTGAACATATTTTAGGGGAGATTTTTTTAGAGGCAGTCCCCTACATACACATATAGGGGAGACATTTTAAGGGAACTGCTGGACTTGCTCTTAGGTCCCCTTCCGCACCGTCCGATCAAACGAATTCACGCCGTCGGATGCGCTGCTCTGAGCGACAAGTTTCAGACATGTAATGAAGCAAACAAATTGCTTCAACGGTACACAAATCCCCATCCACGTCCTGTCTCTATCCGGAGCGGAGGAGCAGCGCCTCGCGTCGGTGACGCCGCCGGCACCTATTTGCTGCGTCCCTTCGCCGGAGATCGAGTGCCGCACATCCTATTCCGCATCTCCATGGCGCACCTCCTCCGCGACATCCTTTTCCCCGAAGAACGACGGCGTGATCCGGCGCCACGGACGAGGCGCAAATTCTGACCCCGTCGGAGCAAATCTTACAGCCTCTGGCGCCGGCGGAGGCGGCGCATCAGTGGGGAGTGAGGGCCCAACTAGGTTTCAGAACCCTAGAGTTGTGTTCAAACGATCGACCCAAGGATCTGCACAGGTAAATCCTAGAGTTGTTGTGCTATGTTGTTGATACTAATTTGTTCAGTTAGGAGGTAAATTAATAGTTTGTGCTGGTCGTAGTATGGTGTGTAGGAGATATAAAATATGTAAAACCATCTCATTAATTTTCGTTTCAACTTTTTGCTTCACGATTCTATATGTTTTGTTCCTTCAACATCAAAATTTGATATATCAGTACAGTATAACTCTGTTGGACAACAAAAAATAAATTAATATATACAAATAAAGATTCATGTCATGCTGTGTTGCAAAATCTGAGAACGAAACATTGTTATGATGTCTTCATTTTATCTCTTAATGTTGCAAAAGAAAAGCTTCATGATTTGTTATGTTGGAAATGTTGACATCCTTCATTGTTTACTCCTATGGTGCAAAAAAGATAGAAACAAATACGCATATTCTATTTTGTTTCCACAAAGTTATGCTGATGATGCTGGGGAAACAAGACAATTCTTTGATCTGAACATGTCGCTCAACTCTGATGAAGGGGATGCAGAGGAGCAGATGCATTCAGATGGTGCTACAGGGGTGGATGATGTAAAAATTGAAGATGACATAACTTCACAACCTTTGGAACCATTTGTTGGAATGAGTTTTGATGATTTGGATGAAGCACAAAAAATATATGATGACTATGCTTACAAAAAAGGTTTTGGCACACGAGTAGCTAGCTCCAAGATGAGTCGCAAGAGAGGAGAAGAAAAGGTACTGATCAACAAGACATTTGAGTGTGTCCATGTAGGGAAGACCAAAGATACATCAACAACAAATCTGAGCAGAGCAGGGAGAGCCGGAGTAATAGTCGCCAAGCTGGGTTCGCAATGGCAATGTCAGATACAAGGAAAAGGAACAGAGTGCAATGACACAATTGTAAAGCTTGAAGGAGATATGCCCTAGAGGCAATTAATAAAGTGTATTCTTTATCATATCTCGTTTGTTCATAATAGGGTTTTGTGTCATACTATAACCGTATTAAGCGGAAACATTAATACGGGTGTGATACGTAAACAACCAGGTCCCTAGTAGCCTCTACTAAGACTAGTTTCATTGCGCGATTGATGATCGAGGTTTACAGATCATAGGGCATGGCGCCGGTCGGCAATGGAAGTCATATCGTTGGAGAACGATGTGATGGACATACACAGATTTGGAGGACGTAGTCGTTACGCCTTTGACCGTGAGATCAACTCTTATTGTTATTCCTGGAAGATACTTTGATCGCACCAAACGTCGTATCTTATATAGTATGACAATAACGGTGATACTTTTGGGTATCGGAAAGGAGTAGTTGAGACGAGGGGTCAAGAGCGGGATTTGCCAGTCCATATAGCAGGATAGATACTCTCGGGCCCACTCGGTGAGATCATGTCTAATGAGCTTGCAAGCATGTGGCTAGGTCACGGAGACATGAGATCATAGACGAGTAGAAGATAGCGTTGTCGGTAACGAGGTCAAGCTAGGTATGGAGATATCTATGGTACGACGCTCGGACACGCTAAGTATGCTATGGCAAAAGGTTTAAGACTTTGCGTTCAGGTTTGATAGATGAAAGACATTCGTTATATAACAGGGATTAATTCATGGGGTGCAGGCCTACGAATTAGTCATTGATCATAGAGGAGTCTTGATATACCTGTTATTATATCGAACCGCGAGGGTAACACACTTAAGGGGTTTCGACAAGACAACCGGAAAGGAAAGAGATCACCGGGAACGTACCGGGAGAGGTCCGATGGAGATCGGGCAGCGACGAAAGAGTTTTCGGAGTTAGAATAAATTATATATAATATGTTTGATATTAATTAGTGTAATTAATATGCAAATATGATTTTATATATTTATTTTTGAATTTATTTAGCCTGATTTCCCTAAATGGGCCTTCTGGTCAAAAGAAGGACCAAGAGGGGAAAATTCCCAATGGGAATTCGGTGGGGGCTTGGGTGGCCGACCCAGGTGGGCCAAGAGGCCCACCAGGGGCCGGCGCACCAGCCATGGCCGCACCAGGCATGTGGGGATAGTCCCACATTGCCTGGTGAGGAGGTTGGCTCCCCCCTGGGAGCCTATATAAGAAGGGGCACCCATGGTCTTTTAGTTCACCCAATTAATTCCCTAATTCTCTCTCGATTTCGTGATTCCTTTTGTTGGAGTTGCGCCGAGTTGAGAGCGGGTTCTCTTCCACCATAGACCGCTGCCGCGCTGCTGGTGTTCCGGTCCAAGTCTTCCGCTGCTCGTCCTGGACTGGAGCTTCGGAGGCCGTCGTCTCCACCGTACGTGTGTGACGCCCTGCGAGGTGCTGCGCTAGCGGTACTCGGAGGTCTGCTTCCTCTACACGACCTTGAGGTCGGCTTCGTCGGTCTTCATCGACAACGTTTGTGCGGGAACATAATCCCCACTTTCGGTCTACAAGGGTATGTATTCCGATCTCCGTTCGTACTACTATATCTGCATAGAATAGATCTTGGCATGCTTTTAGGATATCGTTGGTAGGAATTTTTTTATTTTCTGCACACGATCCCTTTCAGTGGTATCAGAGCCGATCTATCGTAGATATAGCTGTACGCTGCTAGAACCCGTGTTCTGCACGGGGGCACCGTTCCTGTTATTTGCTACCCTCTAGCGTGCACTTGTGTTTTCCAGCGGCATCGAGTTGATGAAGCGGCCCGAACCGACTTTACGCGTACGCTTACGCGAGACTGGTTCCACTACTGACATACGGCTTGTACCGTATCTGTGGCTAGCGGGTGTCATTTTCTCTCTTTTTAGTTGGTCTTCACATTTTCAATGGAGGACCTGAAAGGGATGCTTAAACATGCAATTATTGGATCATTGTTGTGGTCATAAGGTTCGTAGGTATGAAGCGGTTCTATTTACGAAAGCCCCAAGCCACGTAAAATATGCAAAAGATAAAGTATAAGTGTCTAACTTTTTTTTGCAGGGGCTATGTGATATGGTCAAGGTAGGTTTATTAAATTGTTTATAAACTGCGGGCGCCAAGAAGACCATGGCGCAATGGACTATATCACATTGCATTACATTTGATTTTCTGTGTGCATCTTATATTGTGTGATTATATATATAGTATATATTAGTTACACGGCGGTAGCTATATAAGATGATCCCTTCAAAATACCAGTAGTGTTCTCCCTCCAACGCGCACCACCAAGAAAGTTCTACGTTATGAGGCAGGCCGTGATGATCGGGTTGAAGGAGATATGCCCTAGAGGCAAATAAATAAGTATTATTTATTGCATTATCTCATGAGTTTATAATAGGTTTGTGTATTATGCTATAACTGTATTAATCGGAATTATTGATACACGTGTGATACACAGACAACCAGGTCCCTAGCAAGCCTCTATATGAGCTAGTCCATTGGGCAACAGTTGATCGAGATTCCCGATCAAGGACAATGACGTCGGTTGACAATGGGGTCATCTTGTTAGTTGAATAAGGTGGTGGACATACGCAAAGTATTGCAATAAGATCGTATTACGATGTTTGTCATTTGCAATAGATAAGAGTGTGATAGCTTATTCCTTAGACCGTGAGACCGTACTTATTGTTGCTTCGTAGGAGTGCTTTGAGAGCATCAAACGTTGTGTCTTATATAGCATGACAATAACGGTGTCCATCTTGGGTATTCCGAAAGAGCATCAAGACGTAAGGATCAAGAGCGGGATTTGTTCATTCTTGTAATGGAAAGATACTCTGGGCCCACTCGGTGATATTGCATCTATATAGCTGCGCAGCTTATGACTAGGTCATGAAGATGTAATATCGCAGACGAGTTAATAACCTTCGTCGGTAACGAGATACAGCAAAGGCATCGGTGTGTCTACGATCATATCTCGGACAAGGTAGTATCGCAGAGACAAAGGGAATGAATATCATACTTATGGTTCAACGACGATATTCGTGGAATGCACAGGGGTCGTCATATATTTCCAGGTATCCCTGACGATCATTGGTGAGCGGAGTGTCTCGACCATGTCTGGAGTGTTCCCGAACCGTAGCGTAACAAACTTAAGGTCTTAGCGACGCTAGGAGATAGGTTCTGGAGTTTTATAGGTTTTTATTGGAGAGAGAGAAATGATCCGGAAAGAGTTCCGGTGGTCCGGAAGGAGTTCCGGTGAGCTATGGAATGGTTCCGGGAATGTCCGAAAGTTGTTCGGGTGGTTCCGAAATAGTTTCGGAGTCATGGGATATTGAATTATATATAAATATATTAATTATGAATTAATGGGATTTTTATATTAATTTAATATTAATTAAATAAAGGAAAAAAAGGGGGCTCCCACCTAAATGGGCCTGAGAGGGCCCATGAAGGGGAAACCGCACCCCACAAGGAAAGGGGGGGCTGGGCCTCCTAGTCCAACTCGGACTAGGAGTTGGAGGGCACATGGGGGATTCGGCCGAACCCCCCCTCCCCTCTCCTCCTTTAGTCCCACATGGGGGAGCCAAGGGGGTTGGCACACCCCCTTCCCCCTTTATATAGCAAGGCATATTAATTGTTTTAATATAGAGGAAAATCCAATTAATTCCCGATTTCTCTCTCGATCTCGTGGTTCCCAAGTCGGAGCCGCGCCGAGCTGAGGAAGAGGGTCTCTCTCCACCTAAGCCATACCGCAGAGCGCCGTTGCTCTGCGGGATTCCAGATAAGATCTACTCCTGCGATTTCAGCTGGATCTGAATGACCGGGAGTCGTCGCTAGGCTCCGTATGTTTGCGAGTGCTCGGAGGCTACTCTACTGAGAAGCTTGGGCGACGTCGTATCGCCCCCTGCAGCCGCCGCGCCTCCCCCCCTCTGCTGCCGGCGCACCAGCCCCCGGTGCTGGCGCTCTGCCTTCTTCCGCCCGACGCCCGTCGACGCAGATCATCGTCGACACCCCGGCGTCATCGACTTCGACATCGCGGCAAGATCATCGCGACCTCGAGGTCGGCTACGTACGACTTCATCGTCAACGCTTGTGCGGGAGCGTAATCCCCGCTATCGGTCTACATGGAGGTAATGTAACCCGTTCCGCATTGCATCATTATTGTGTGCTGTTGTGTGTGCATCCTATTGATTGCTTATATGCTAGATATACAACGGCAGCATCATAAATAGGATGATCCCTAACAAATACCAAAATTGTGTTCTCCCTCGTTGCGCACCACCAAGAAAGTTCTACGTTATGAGGCATGCCGTGATGATCGGGTGTCACACATCTCGTCGTTCGCATACAGTGGGTGTAAGCCATGTTGCACGCGCAGGGTCTTCGAGGTTTGATTGGCGAGCCTAGCATACTCAGAGGTATGGCCTCGGAACACGGGAAGATCGAAAGATCGAGCACGAGTCACAGAGTTGTTGTGATCGACATGTTATGTCCACCTTTGAAGCTGTGCTGCCGGCCGTGATGATCGGGGGTAGTGTGGTGGATGAGGGTCGTGTAATCGCCATTATTATTTTTAGGGATAATAATCTTGGTGTGGTGTGTTTTTGATAATGAGATTATAGAACTAAAACTCACCTATATATTATAAACTTATCTTACCTCTTTTGCGATCACATCTGGAGACTACGGAACTACGCTTCGGTTACTTCTTCAAGAGATCGGATTCTACCTTGGAAGCCGACGGGCCCAACTTCATCAGCTGGTGCATTGGTTTTAGAAACATTCTCCAAACACAACAAACATCCTATATGTGCTAGAACTTTAGTTAGGAGTTAGACCAGATGATTCTGATAGCAAGGAGCAAGATGATGAGTTCCGTAAGCATCATGGCATGTTCATGGAAGTGACGATCGTCATGAGCGTATGCCTAGCACCTGAGTTGAAAGTTGTTTCAACACATGGAGCCATATGTCGTGATTGATGCGATCAGAGGTCACTTCAAAGATGAATTGAGTCTTGAGCTGTTCAGACAGCTTAGAAAGTTCCCGACCATTCACATGGGGAGCATACCTGTCTGGAGACTCAGTTGAAGAAGTTGTGTGACATCTACTTCAGGCTTACGAATATCTACGATTTCTAGATAGCGAACTCCAGTGCAATGGAGATTGTGCTTTACCTCCTAGCTGTGAATAGCATGTGCGTGAATATGCTATAGAGACACGGTGAGCTTCTTCACGTTCGTGAACAAGTTCAAATCTCTAAAAGTTGATTCATCGAAGAAGAGTTCTTCGACGCTATGATGAAAAGTGTTTGATAATTGTTCTGTTTGTGAAACAGTCCCTGATTATCACAAGTATGTGGCGAAGGGTGACGTGACAGTGCACAAGTGATGGCAAGTTAATGGCCAGTAGTGCTCACGCCCTCGAGATATCATATTAGTTATTATCAATAGTTTTTGATAAGACATTTTGTAATAGTTAGAGTGTGATCTAGTTTGGTGTCTTGAATGTTGCAAGACATAATTATTCATATAGAACACATCAGTTGTTTTGTGTTATGAAGCAAAGCAGTTGTTTCATATTATGAGTAATTTGCATCACATCTCAATTACATTATGCGTATGATATACAGTTATAGCAGGAATGATAAAATTATGTGTCCAAAGAACAAACACCATCGAATTTAGTCATAAAGGCAGTGAAAGAAGTAATGGATAATTTTTGGTCCATTTAAGTATTTCGAGTGCCAAAATTGATTAAGTTTGAAATGCAGTATTGAAGTTGCAATACTAGAGGAAATTGATTGAGAGTCATTTTTTAATGATTAATCAATGGTGTTTTGCTTGATCCGAATTCTTCTATGATTTTGGTAAATAGGAGTATTTGCCCGATAAATTATGGAGTCTGAAATTAATTTGATAATAGATCAAATAGGGTTTTTCAGAAGAAAGATTAGTGAATATTGTATTCACAAGATTCGATCAAAGGACAATATTTTTGAATTATGGTTTCAACACAAAAGACTTGTGGAAATTCGTTTCACAATATTATAATGTCATATATGGTGATATGTGGGGAATTATAATCATGCTCTATTTTAAATAAAGTGTGGTCTGTCAGAATCTGTCTTAGAATCTCCTAATATGTTTGAAACATTATAGTCGATGTCCACTTTAGAAAATAGATATTTTTCTCAACGAGAATTCGTAGGATCGACAGTAGTGTCGACATGTATATGATTATGCGATAATTCGGAATATACATGAGTGGTTCTTTGTAGATTTCTCGCATTGGATGAGAGTGTATTCCAAAACCAAATAGAAACAAAACTTAGTTTGTTGTCTATGTAATTCCGAGGAAAATATGATTTTTCGAATTATGGTTTATGGATTGGAATTAGAAGCTTGAAATAAAGTGTCAGACCTATGTTGGAAGGTGTTCCAAAGAGTACATGTCTGCTAATGAAAATTTGGTGATTAAGAGTAAGGGAGACTAGAAAATTGTTTTCTGCTTGCAATCCTCTTCATAAAGATCATAATATTTTCATGAAAGAAACTTCTAAATAAAGTGCTGTTATATTTAATATTGCTGTCGGGTCAGATCACTGTATTAAGTATTACAGATCTTATTGACAGATCAAGGTGCACTTTATGAATACAAAGAAAGTTGAGAAAATATCGGAATACGAACAAAGGCTTTTTGAGTCTGGAAATCCAAAGTTACATTTTAAAGGATTAAGAGAGTAATTGTTGCTGCAATTCTTATTAGAGGAATAAGATTGTTTAATCGTCATATAAGGTGTTATATGATAAATGTGACTGTAAGAAAGACGCGGTAGCATGTCTTGTCAAGAAATGTGTCTTGGACAAGATCAAATTTGTTGACTACAATTGTGTAGACATGCTTGAAGTCTGAGGGATTTGTATTAATGTAATACTGTAGTTTGTATTAAATTTCGAATTGATAGAAGATCAATGATTTTGGTTTGACCAAAATGTCGATTTAAGTGGGAGTCATAGTTAGTTCACTCAGGTGAAATATGTGAAGAACATATTTTGAGTGGGAGCTCAGGAACTCAAATATGTGGATGACACGTTTTGAGTGGGAGCTCGTGTTGTCAAATATGTGGAGACATAATTTGAGTGGGAGTCGAATTCATCTTGTGTGGTTAACACATTGTGAAATTGTACCAATAGAATAGGATGAAGTTGTGAAACTATTTTAAAGCTAGTGTCTATTTGGAAATAGAACGGGAATTTTAAATAGTTAGTCGAGTTGTTTTGGATTATATCTGAGGAGTCAGAATAGAATCAAAGGGATGGTCCTTTGGAATCCAATTGATCATTAAGAGTAATGATGCGTGAAAGTAATGGTTGTATGACATGTGGGTCTATTATGTAATATTAGACATCATACAGAAATCATATTATCTGCTCGATGAAATATAACTGATGTTCTTGGAATAAAGAGCAGTTATGAAAGTAAATTTGGAATTTACTGGAAGTAGAAGTGCGTTAGTTAAGGGATTGACATTTGAATGTCAAGTTTTCTTCATTGGTGTGAAGGTATGTGGATATCGCGAGTTTGTAATTGTTACAAGGGGCTCTGTATGGCTGAGTGTGTTTTTCAGAGCAGTTATCTGGTTAGTATAATCAGAGTAAGTGCTGGGAAGCAGAAGTCTCACTTAGTTACGGTATTAGCATATATGTTGTTAGACGACGTGATGATATCAAGCGAGTTGATACCAGTGAATCGCAAAAGCGTGTACAATCATGGATTGTGCAGTAACACTTTTCCACAAGCAAGCATTGTCAAATGATTCTTATTTGATAAGGGATTCTGATAAAGTAAAATGCAGCTAGTTTATTTGTACTCTAGTGCAAGTGGGAGACTGAAGGAGATATGCCCTAGAGGCAAATAAATAAGTATTATTTATTGCATTATCTCATGAGTTTATAATAGGTTTGTGTATTATGCTATAACTGTATTAATCGGAATTATTAATACACGTGTGATACACAGACAACCAGGTCCCTAGCAAGCCTCTATATGAGCTAGTCCATTGGGCAACAGTTGATCGAGATTCCCGATCAAGGACAATGACGTCGGTTGACAATGGGGTCATCTTGTTAGTTGAATAAGGTGGTGGACATACGCAAAGTATTGCAATAAGATCGTATTACGATGTTTGTCATTTGCAATAGATAAGAGTGTGATAGCTTATTCCTTAGACCGTGAGACCGTACTTATTGTTGCTTCGTAGGAGTGCTTTGAGAGCATCAAACGTTGTGTCTTATATAGCATGACAATAACGGTGTCCATCTTGGGTATTCCG
Source organism: Poa annua (assembly GCA_026929855.1). Lineage (NCBI taxonomy): Eukaryota > Viridiplantae > Streptophyta > Magnoliopsida > Poales > Poaceae > Poa > Poa annua. The sequence goes on along the minus strand of CM049432.1, from coordinate 70,903,113 downwards.
AAAGAGCATCAAGACGTAAGGATCAAGAGCGGGATTTGTTCATTCTTGTAATGGAAAGATACTCTGGGCCCACTCGGTGATATTGCATCTATATAGCTGCGCAGCTTATGACTAGGTCATGAAGATGTAATATCGCAGACGAGTTAATAACCTTCGTCGGTAACGAGATACAGCAAAGGCATCGGTGTGTCTACGATCATATCTCGGACAAGGTAGTATCGCAGAGACAAAGGGAATGAATATCATACTTATGGTTCAACGACGATATTCGTGGAATGCACAGGGGTCGTCATATATTTCCAGGTATCCCTGACGATCATTGGTGAGCGGAGTGTCTCGACCATGTCTGGAGTGTTCCCGAACCGTAGCGTAACAAACTTAAGGTCTTAGCGACGCTAGGAGATAGGTTCTGGAATTTTATAGGTTTTTATTGGAGAGAGAGAAATGATCCGGAAAGAGTTCCGGTGGTCCGGAAGGAGTTCCGGTGAGCTATGGAATGGTTCCGGGAATGTCCGAAAGTTGTTCGGGTGGTTCCGAAATAGTTTCGGAGTCATGGGATATTGAATTATATATAAATATATTAATTATGAATTAATGGGATTTTTATATTAATTTAATATTAATTAAATAAAGGAAAAAAAGGGGGCTCCCACCTAAATGGGCCCTGAGAGGGCCCATGAAGGGGAAACCGCACCCCACAAGGAAAGGGGGGGCTGGGCCTCCTAGTCCAACTCGGACTAGGAGTTGGAGGGCCCATGGGGGGTTCGGCCGAACCCCCCCTCCCCTCTCCTCCTTTAGTCCCACATGGGGGAGCCAAGGGGGTTGGCACACCCCCTTCCCCCTTTATATAGCAAGACATATTAATTGTTTTAATATAGAGGAAAATCCAATTAATTCCCGATTTCTCTCTCGATCTCGTGGTTCCCAAGTCGGAGCCGCGCCGAGCTGAGGAAGAGGGTCTCTCTCCACCTAAGCCATACCGCAGAGCGCCGTTGCTCTGCGGGATTCCAGATAAGATCTACTCCTGCGATTTCAGCTGGATCTGAATGACCGGGAGTCGTCGCTAGGCTCCGTATGTTTGCGAGTGCTCGGAGGCTACTCTACTGAGAAGCTTGGGCGACGTCGTCTCGCCCCCTGCAGCCGCCGCGCCTCCCCCCTCTGCTGCCGGCGCACCAGCCCCCGGTGCTGGCGCTCTGCCTTCTTCCGCCCGACGCCCGTCGACGCAGATCATCGTCGACACCCCGGCGTCATCGACTTCGACATCGCGGCAAGATCATCGCGACCTCGAGGTCGGCTACGTACGACTTCATCGTCAACGCTTGTGCGGGAGCGTAATCCCCGCTATCGGTCTACATGGAGGTAATGTAACCCGTTCCGCCACCGTTATCGCATGTACTAGATAGATAGATCCTGGCTAGTTAGGGTTTCGTACGCTAGAAAATTATTGTTTTCTGCCCCGTAACCCCTTCACGGGTGTCAGACATCTCGTCGTTCACATACAGTGGGTGTAAGCCATGTTGCACAAGCGTCAGCGTGGAGGTTATGGTGGCGAGCCTAGCATATGCAGATATGGCCTCAGAACAGGGAGACCGAAAGGTCGAGCACGAGTCACAAAATTGGTGTGGTGGACAATTGTTTACTCTTGAAGTTGTGCCGCCGACTCTGATGATGAGGGGTGGTGCAATGGATGGGGGTCGTGTAATCACTTTAACGACCCCGAGGGATGTTCGTTTGAGTGGGAGTTATGTTAGTTATTTTCTAAAAATACTATAACTCAAAATTATTATGAACAAAGTCTTATGTTGTTGCAAATTCCATTGTAGATGTCTCGCCCCTTGTTTAATGTAGGTCTGTTTCTTGAGAAAGAAAAGCTTAAGACCAATGGGTCAAACTTCATGGCCTGGTTCCGCAACCTGAGGATCCTCCTCACTCCCCGTAGGGTGGCCTACGTCATTGAGACCGCCATAGGTGAACCTCCCGCAGATGAAGCCTCTGAGGATGAGAACAAGGTCTTCCAGACCAGATCGGAGGATTCTGCCTTTGTCCAGAGTGGCATGCTCTACGCCATGGAAGCCGACCTGCAGAAGCGCTTTGAGAAGATGAGCGCCTTTGAGATCATTTCTGATCTCAAGGCTGTCTTTGCGCCGCAGGCTAAGGCTGAGAGATATGAAGCTTCTGAGCTTTTCTTCTCGGCCAAGATGGAGGAGCATAGCAGTGTGAGCGAGCATGTGGTCAAGATGTCTGGCTACGTTCAACGCCTGAATGCTCTGGAATGCAAGATTCCTGATGAGCTGGCGATTGACAGGGTGTTGCAATCGTTGCCCCTAGCTATAAAGGCTTCGTCATGAACTACAACATGCAGGGCATGGTTAAGTCCCTGGGTGAGGTGTTCGTGATGCTCAAGACTGCTGAGGTAGAGATTAAGAAGGAGCACACGCTGTTGATGGTCAACAAGGCCGTCGATTTTAAGAAATCTGGTGGCGAGGGAAAGCAGAGCTGGAAGTCCAGGAGGGAGGGCAAGATGATTGCCAAGCCCAAGACTAACAAATCTGTTCCCAGAGCTAGCGTGGAGTGTTTCTACTGCAAGGGGAAAGGTCACTAGAAGCGCAACTGCCCCAAGTACCTGGAGGATAGGAAGTCTGGTAAGACAGTCGACAAAGAGCAAGGTATATTTGATATACATGTTATAGATGTGTACCTTACATCCGCCCGGAGCAACACGTGGGTATTTGATACTGGTTCTATTGATCATATATGTAACTCTCAGGAGGAGTTACGGAATAGACGGCGGCTGGCTAAGGATGAGGTGACGATGCGCGTCGGCAACAGATCGAGAGTCGACGTGGTGGCTGTCGGCACGCTCCCTCTACATCTACCATCGGGATTAGTTTTGGTTTTAAATAAGTGTTATTTTGTGCCATCCTTGAGTGTAAACATTATAAGCGGGTCTTGCCTGTTACAAGATGGTTATTCATTTAAATCAGTATCAAGCAGTTGTGCTATTTATATGAATAATGTTGATGCTCCCGAGAATAATGGTTTATTCTTGTTGAATCTCGATCGTAGTACTCACATCCATAACATAGATGCCAAACGGATTAAGTGTAGTGATGATACCGCCATGTATATGTGGCATTGCCGTCTTGGTCATATTGGTGTAAAGCGCATGAATCAACTCCACTCCGATGGACTTTTGGACTCGTTGGATTTCGGATCACTCGATACATGCGAACCATGCCTTATGGGCAAAATGACCAAGACACCGTTCAAATGTTTCGTTGAAAGGGCGTCAGATTTATTGGGGATCATACATACAGATGTGTGTGGACCGATGAGCGTTTCGACACGCAATGGTTATCGTTACTTCGTCACCTTCACTGATGACTTGAGTAGATACGGTTATATCTACTTGATGAAACACAAGTCTGAAACTTTTGAAAAGTTCAAAGAATTCCAAAGTGAAGTTGAGAATCAGCTTAATAAGAAAATCAAACACTTCCGATCCGATCGTGGTGGCGAGTATTTGAGTTTTGAGTTTGGCACACATCTGAAGAGTTGTGGCATAGTACCCCAACTTACGCCAGCCGGAACACCGCAGCGTAACGGCGTGTCCGAGCGACGTAATCGTACTCTACTGGATAGTGTTCAATCTATGATGTCTCTTACCGATTTGCCCGTGTCCTTCTGGGGTTATGCGTTAGAAACAGCCGCATTCATTTTAAATAGGGCTCCGTCCAAATCCATTGAAACGACACCGTATGAATTATGGTATGGCCAAAAGCCTAAGTTATCGTTTCTGAAGGTTTGGGGTTGTGAGGCGTATGTTAAGAAACTACAGCCTGACAAACTCGAACCGAAGTCGGAGAAAGTCGTCTTTGTAGGATATCCACGGGAAACCGTTGCGTACACCTTCTACAACCAAGTTGAGGGCAAAACTTTTGTCGTGAAGACCGGTACCTTTCTAGAGAAGGAGTTTCTCGCGAAAGGAGTAAGTAGGAGGAAGGTAGACCTCGATGAGATTGTTGATCCTGAACTCAGATTACGAGTGGCGCAACTGAAGCAATTCCGGAAACTTCCTCCATGGAAGGAGTGGGAGAAACTGTCGAGGAAAGTATTCTACCTCGTAGGTCTGGTAAATCTCGGATCGCACCAGAATGGTATGGCAACATGGTTTGCACCGTCATGTTAGTTGAACAAGACGAACCTACGAACTACAAGGAGGCGATGGCGAGTCTAGAGTCCGAGAAATGGCTTGAAGCCATGAAATCCGAAATCGGATCCATGTATGACAACAAAGTGTGGACTTTGATGGATATTCCCGAAGGGCGCAAGGCCGTCGAGAATAAATGGATCTTTAAGAAGAAGACTGATGCTGATGGTAATGTGACCGTCTATAAAGCTCGGCTTGTCGCAAAAGGTTTCCAAGAAGTTCATGGGATTGACTACGATGAAACTTTTTCACCGGTAGCGATGCTAAAGTCTATTCGGATTTTGTTAGCAGTAGCTGCCTATTACAATTATGAAATCTGGCAGATGGACGTCAAAACAGCCTTCCTAAATGGAAACATTGAGGAAGACTTGTACATGGTACAACCGGAAGGTTTTGTCGATCCAGGGAATGCTAACAAGGTATGCAATCTTCAGCGATCCATCTATGGATTGAAGCAGGCATCTCGAAGCTGGAATCTTCGCTTTGATGAGGTAATCAAAGGTTTTGGATTATCCAAAATGTGGAAGAGACCTGCATTTACAAGAAAATGAGTGGGAGGTCGGTTGTGTTCTTAGCACTATATGTAGATGACATATTGCTGATTGGGAATGATTTGGAACTTCTGAATAGCGTGAAAGAATATTTAAACAGTAAATTTTCCATGAAGGACTTAGGAGAAGCTGCATACGTTTTAGGCATAATAATCTATCGTGATAGATCAAGGCGCCTATTAACGTTGAGTCAGAGTACTTATCTTGATAAAATACTGAAGCGTTTCGGTATGGAGAAGGCAAAGAAGGGTTTTCTGCCGGTTATCAAGAATAAGATATTGCGGAAGGCACAGTGTCCGGTAACGGAACTGGATAAGGCCGATATGACTAAACATCCTTATGCTTCAGCCATCGGATCGATCATGTATGCAATGTTGAGTACTAGACCTGATGTAGCATTAGCTCTAAGTTTGACAAGCCGGTTCCAGAGTAATCCTGGAATGCCGCATTGGATAGCTGTTAAGAGCATTCTTAAGTATCTCAATAAGACAAAGGAAATGTTCCTTGTGTATGGTGGCTGCGATGAAGAACTTGGCGTAACGGGTTACGTAGATGCAAGTTTCTGGTCAGACCCCGATGACTCTAAGTCACAGACAGGTTATGTGTTCAAGGTGAATGGAGGCGCCGTGTGCTGGAGAAGTGGGAAGCGACCCATTGTCGCACAATCTACAATGGAGTCGGAGTACATTGCTGCTTACGAAGCCGCGAATGAAGCTGTGTGGCTGAGGAAGTTCGTCATCGAACTTGGAGTGTTCCCGAGCGTGCAAGACCTCGTGATCCTCTTCTGCGACAATACATGTGCCATTGCTAACGCCAAGGAGCCAAGGTCTCACTCCACCGCCAAACACATTCTCCGACGCTTCCATGTGATACGTCAGTATGTACAAGGAGGCGATGTGAAGATTTGCAAAGTGCATACGGATCTGAATGTGGCAGATCCGCTGACGAAGCCTCCCCGCTTGATAAGCATGAAAGGCACCAGTTAGCTATGGGTGTTAAGCTTTTACCAAGTTGTAATCTAGATTAATTTGTACTCTAGTGCAAGTGGGAGACTGAAGGAGATATGCCCTAGAGGCAATTAATAAAGTGTATTCTTTATCATATCTCGTTTGTTCATAATAGGTTTTTGTGTCATGCTAGAACCGTATTAAGAGGAAACATTAATACGGGTGTGATACGTAAACAACCAGGTCCCTAGTAGCCTCTACTAAGACTAGTTTCGTTGCGCAATTGATGATCGAGGTTTCCCGGTCATGGGCATGGCGCCGGTCGGCAATGGGAGTCACGTCGTTGGAGAACGATGTGATGGACATACCCAGATTTGGAGGACGTAGTCATTACGCCTTTGACCGTGAGATCAACTCTTATTGTTATTCCTGGAAGATACTTTGATCGCACCAAACATCGTATCTTATATAGTATGACAATAACGGTGATACTTTTGGGTATCGGAAAGGAGTAGTTGAGACGAGGGGTCAAGAGCGGGATTTGCCAGTCCGCATAGCAGGATAGATACTCTCGGTCCCACTCGGTGAGATTATGTCTAATGAGTTTGCAAGCATATGACTAGGTAACGGAGACATGAGATCATGGACGAGTAGAAGATAGCGTTGTCGGTAACGAGGTCAAGCTAGGTATTGAGACATGAGATCATGGTACGACGCTCGGACACGCTAAGTATCGCTATGGCAAAAGGTTTAAGACTTTGCGTTCAGGTTTGATAGATGAAAGTCATTCGTTATATCACAGGGACTAATTCATGGGGTCCAGGCCTACGAATTAGTCATTGATCATAGAGGAGTCTTGATCATACCTGTTATTATATCGAACCGCTAGGGTAACACACTTAAGGGGTTTCGACAAGACAACCGGAAAGGCAAGAGATCACCGGGAACGTCCCGGGAGAGGTCCGATGGAGATCGGGCAGCGACGAAAGAGTTTTCAGAGCTAGAATAAATTATATATAATATGTTTAATATTAATTAGTGTAATTAATATGCAAATATGATTTTATATATTTATTTTTGAATTTATTTAGACTTATTTCCCTAAATGGGCCTTCTGGTCAAAAGAAGGCCCAAGAGGGGAAAATTCCCAAGGGGAATTCGGTGGGGGCTTGGGTGGCCGACCCAGGTGGGCCAAGAGGCCCACCAGGGGGCCGACGCACCAGCCATGGGCGCACAAGGCATGTGGGGATAGTCCCACATTGCCTGGTGAGGAGGTTGGCTCCACCCTGGGAGCCTATATAAGAAGGGGCACCCCTGGCCTTTTAATTCACCCAATTAATTCCCTAATTCTCTCTCGATTTCGTGATTCCCTTTGTTGGAGTTGCACCGAGTTGAGAGGGGGATCTCTTCCACCATAGCCCTCTGCCGCACTGCTGGTGTTCCGGTCCAAGTCTTCCGCTGCTCGTCCTGGACTGGAGCTTCGGAGGCCGTCGTCTCCACCGTACGTGTGTGACGCCCTGCGAGGTGCTGCGCTAGCGGTACTCGGAGGTCTGCTTCCTCTACACGACCTTGAGGTCGGCTTTGTCGGTCTTCATCGACAACGTTTGTGCGGGAACGTAATCCCCGCTTTCGGTCTACAAGGGTATGTATTCCGATCTCCGTTCGTACTACTATATCTGCATAGAATAGATCTTGGCATGCTTTTAGGATATCGTTGGTAGGAAATTTTTTGTTTTCTGTACACGATCCCCTTCAAAGCTCGCATGATTGTTTCATTGCAGGAAGGGCGCTATACAATAACAACATTTCATGAAGAGCACAGACATCCATTGGTGCAGCAGCTGGGGCGTCGTAGGTACTACCGGTCTCACAGGAAAATACCAGAAGAAGACCGCGAGTTCCTGGAACTGATGCATAACCGCAACCTTAGAACCTCAGATATCATGGGATTGTTGGGAGATGCACATGGAGGAGACTTGAGAAACTTGGGTTATGTAAAGAGAGATGTCACAAACGAGAGGTCAAAAATGAGGTCAAAATTGTTGCTTTGCGACATAGACATGATAGTGGAATATTTCGAGAAAAGGAAGGAGGAGAACCCCAACTTTTACTATGCAACACAGGTTGATAGTGAAAATGCTGTGTTGTCACTGTTTTGGGTAGATGGGAGGACATGGTTGTTGTATCCAAAGTATAGAGATTGTGTCTTCTTTGACACAACATTCTGCACCAACAGGTACAATATGCCGTTTGCACCAATTGTTGGTATCAACAACCACCTTCAAACAATTGTGTTGGGATGTGCATTGCTCGCTGATGAGACCGTTGAAGGGTTCAAATGGGTATTTGAGAAGTGGCTGGCAGCAATGGATGTAGTGCAGCCAGCTCACATAATGACAGACCATGATCAAGCCATGGCAGCTGCAATAAAAGTGCTTTTTCCGGATACTATACACAGATGTTGCTTCTGGCATGTAATGAGAGTTGCGATTTTTTTTTGGTAAACCATTAAGAGATGGTGAAGCATTTGCTGAGGCCTTTTGGACTTGCATATTTGGCACCAACACAATTGAAGAGTTTGAAAATAGTTGGGCTCATATGTTGCAATGGTTTCAAATGGTTGAGCACAAACACCTCAAAAACATGTGGAAATCAAGGAAGACATGGTCCCCTGTGTACTTTAGGCGCAACTTTTTCCCCTTCACAAGCACAACAGGGCGATCGGAAGGGCTGAACTCTTATTTCAAGACTCTTGTTCACCATCCGACTTGGTGTGGACCTTTGTTAGGAAATTTGAGTTGTGCCAGAACCTCATGCTTGACCGTGAAGACAACGCATGATTCATTGTTTAGACAACAGTCCCGCCGTTGTGGGGAAGGTATGTTTGGATTTTTGTTGCATGATAATGTTTTCTTTCTAAAACAGGGGCTACTAAAAATGTGGTAGCATAATTTATTTATGAAACCAAATATAGTTGCGTGTACTGAAACAATTATGTAACAAGATTCACATTTGTTTTGCAGTTACAATCTAGAGAAACAAACTGCTGTGTTCTACACGAGGGAGGTCTTCAACCGCTTCCAAAAACTAATTGCTGCAAACACTGGATTCAGCATACAGCAACAAGAAGGTGGCGCTTTGCAGCAATTTTCCCTTGTTTCAAATGTTGGGCAAGACACACAAACATATCGAGTGCAAGCAGATGTGTCAAATGGATTATATGATTGCAGTTGCAACATGTTCGACGGCTGTGGCTTGTTGTGCCCGCACATAATTAGGGTGATGGTCCACTTGAATGTTCAGTTGATTCCAGAGAGGTACTTGTTGGAGAGATGGTCTGAAACAACAACAATATTTTCTCCTGTGCCCGATGCTGACAACTCTCGTGCCCCCATCTTTGGCATCCCTGGCACAAACACGTTGAGATACAACCGGTTGTGCAGGAAAATGAACCGGTTGGCTTCAGATGCTTGCTTACTTGATGAAACATATGAGTATGTGTCATCTTTGATAGATATAGCTGGAACTGTGGTGGCTGCAAAAAGGAGAGGATCAAATTTAAATGAAGAGGAACAACAAAATGTGCCTGGTACAACACAAATGCCACAAGGTGTTCCTGTTGATGGACAAGAGGTTCAAAGAAAAGCACAAGCAACACAGCATGGACAACCTGTGAGAGAAAGTGGTTTGAAAAACCCTACACGACAAAAGAAAAAAGGGCGCCCAACTGAATCAGAAAAGAGAAAAAAAACCAATGATTGAACAAGTTGAAGAAAACGCAAAGAAGAAGGCAAATACAAAAGCAAAGATAGAGGGGCAACCAAAGAAACCTGCATACCAGAAAGTGGCAAAAGCAAAGAAAACAAGGTGTGCCTACTGCGGGGGGGGGGGGGGGGGGGGGGACACCATGTTTCAGACTGTGAACATTTGCGTCCACCTCAAGCAACAAATGGTGCCAAGAACAATTCTGCTGAGACGCAAGCTGGTGGTATAACAAATGGTTACCCGATGAAACAAAACATAATCCCAGATGTGGAGATTGAGTTGAAGCTGTAGATTCATTGCAAAAACAACTTCTGTGATTAATATTGTACTACAGAAATACATTGTTTTAAACAAAAGTTATTGCACTATTATGGGTTCTATTATACTATGTTGTGATTTTACTTCTCTTCCACTTGTTGCTTGACCCCAAAATGTTGTGTTATTACCTATGAACATATTTGTGTGGTGATACAACAACAGAAGTTTTCTTGATCAAGTTTTTACAACTTCAAAAAGTATGAATATAAAAATTTATAGATACGTGAACAAGAAAATAACATATTTGCAACAAGAAACTACATGTTAGAAAACGAAAAAAAGTCCCATAATAGTCCAAAAATTATGTGTAAACAATACAACTGTATTTGCAACATAAACTAGTTAGGGAACAAAAAATAATTGTGCATTAGATCTGGCCCAGGAAAACAGTGAGGTAGTTTGAGAAAAAGAACATGTAAACAAAATAATAAATTGTTACAACAAAACTTTACACATAATGCAACAAAAGTATGTAAATAAAATTTTGCATGCAACAAAAGAATTATAGGATTCAGATGAACAAAACAAAAAAGCACTAGAATACAGCAGTTCAAGAAATGGTACAACATGACAGAAATGGCGAGCATTCAAACATCTCTGCTACAAATCCATACATATATAAGACCACAGATCCATACATTAGCAACATTTGTTTACAAAAAGGCACCAAAGTCTCGCGCATAAAACTGATTTCCTTACACATGTGAAACACCAAAAACTTAGTTGTTTCCTTCCACCATTCACTACATTAGACAAATCCACACAGAAAAAAGAGGTGGTGCTAAAAGCTTCACATATACTCCGCTTCGAACACAAGAGAAGAGTCTTCGGTGTTCAATGGTGAGTTGATGAGGGGTGCAGCACTAGACCGCCGATAGTATGGAATGACATCTCTGTCAAACATCACCAGCTCCTCCCCGTCCCAGTTGTCCATGGAGATCATCACAAAGAACCCGCAGTCGTAGCTGAAACAAAGAGTCACAAATGGCCATGAAGTTAGGTAACAAAAAATGAAGCAAAAAGAACATTACAAAAGGCCGAGAATTGTTAACTCAGGCATTAGGCTGTTGTGGGTATTGAGCTGGACCTCCATGTTTGAATGCTTCAATATTAATTGTGAAAGTTCCAGCCTCACTTGTTAGAGAGGCAAAATTTGTGAGTTGTAATGAATAAGAAACAACACAAAAGTGGGAGAAAATCATTAGCACAACTCAATTGAGTGATCAAACAAAAGGAAGCACAACAAAACATAATTGAAAAAGGTGGACCAACCAGATTGTTTATAATCTTATACACTGAAACAACTTCGCCTCCCTTCTTCTTGGGCTTCAGTGAGTCAAATGTATTAAATTCTTTGCACAACAAATTGATGCAAAAATTAATCCAATGCTTCTCGTGCACGATAGGGAAGAAAAGCTGGAAAAAAAGCAGTGAAGGCAAAATTACTAAGACATGTTAAATAATAATTCGAACTGTTGAATTGCTTTTGCAAAAAGAAAGAATAGCACTAACCAGGTCCTGTTTTTTCAAGTTGTATCTAACACAAGCTTTCTTGAACTCGTCAATGATGTCCCCTGATTTGAACTTGGTAGGGTCCTTTATAAGTTCCATCTGTCAAAAATACAACAACAACAACACAAAAAATGGGTGAACACTAACAGGTGGCAGCAAAACAAGTCATCAAGTGACAAAAAAAAAGATACAACAAATAAAAATGAAAAAACTGAAGCATGTACTTACAGTCATGCGCATCGAGAAAGCAAACTTCTTGCGTGCCCTTCTGTTATTCTATGTTCTCATCTGGTTCTCAATGTTAAACTTTTCAATATACAAGGACATCACATCGGAATCCATCCACGCACGGGGTTTGAACGAAGCATGGAATTTCTTGTGCGTCACAAAATAGTTTCCAATGGAAACAAATGGTTTACTGCAAAATCAAGGTGAAAAGATACAACAATGAATAACTAGAGTACCAAAAAGATATGATGACACACAAAATAGACGACAGATACCATTGTTACAAAATTAGAAGAACTAATGTTATAAAACTTCAGTACAGTAGCAACAGAAAAAGAAAACTTACTACACCAAACTTATATGCAAACAAAAAATAACTTCATGTCCAGGAACAACATTTAAAATGAACTGATGGTGCAAAAAAAAAAACTTCAACAACAAATTAAAACTCTAAATACAACAATCCAAACTTACTACACCAAACTTATATGCAAACAAAAAATAACTCCATGTCCAGGAACAACATTTAAAATGAACTGATGGTGCAAAAAAAACTTCAACAACAAATTAAAACTCTAAATACAACAATCCAAATATGAAATAGAAGGTTTCCAGTTTTAACTTTCTGAAGTTAAGAAACAAAAACAATGATATATTGTTATAAAAACATATCTGTTGGAAAACAAAAAATATGATATCACAACAATGCAAAAACATACATAACATAAATAATTTAGAGATGCACTCACTGGTGTTCACCCTTCTTCAGCTGCTTTGGTTTGCGTGAGTGTAATATGAAGTTGTTGTATACAACATCAACTTCGTCAGTAACCTTGGCTCTCTTCAATTTTGGAGGTGAGGCGTATTTTTTGGCTGCCTCTTGAAACGGTTGTTCTTCTCATGAGTGCTTGGGCCAGTATTGATATCAATTTCAATATTCTCTTAAACATATGGAGTGTATTTGCAAAAACACAAAAATAATTGTGAGTTTTATAAAACAGCAACCAAAGAAAAAAAATGGTACAAAAATGTAATGTACCTGCACTTAAAATATGGCAGACACCTGTGTATAGTGCAAATCACTGGATCGATTCGTTTGTACACACAGTTTACGATGTAATATCACAACAAAGTATCAATTTATTACAACACTGATCCAGACTTAGAAAATATTCATTACAATTTGCATAGCGTAAAGCTAGCAGTGAACAGAGTAAACCGCGGAAAATTATTCTTCATGGAGTCCCCAATCATCATCATGTGCCACAGGCGAGCATGTCGGTTGAAGACTCGAAACCCTTAGCAAAATCTCACTCATCATCAGAACAGTCTGTAATAAGAAAAATATTGCAACAACGTGGGTCAGAACCATTTAAAAATGGAACTGGCAAGTGACACTATGGTGGACACTTAGAGGAATAACTCTATAACCTATATGCTTATTTGGTTGGTGGAGCTCAAGGCTATTTGCAGAAAGCAAGTTTTTCCCTAACTCTTTGAAACAATTTTACCTAGTGACGAGGTGCTAACTCGGCAAATCACAGGGTTGTGCACCCCAGGTTGATTGAGGGGGAGAGAGAGAGGTGTTGGTGATCACGACGGCTGACAAGCAAGGATTTACCCAGGTTCAGGCTCCCGGAGGATAACACCCTACTTCCTGCTTGTCTGATTATTGATGCGAGTAGCGATTACAATGGCGAGATTGCGATCTCGCTAGGGTTTGTGGTGGTGGCTATGAGCGTGAGCGTGTCCTTGGACGAGCAACCCTCCTGGCTTTATAGGTAGCCAGGTCTCGGGTGGTCGATGCCGATGGCAATTACAGATATGGCAGGTTATGAGACCTAACCGACTTGGACTAGGTTACATGGTACCCCGCGTGGGCCTTCTGTGGGCCTCCATGTGCTTGGCGCGGCCCAGGTAATCTCATCGTGGGCTAGTCGAAAGGTAGCCCCACGTCAGTAGCCCCCGAGTGCTTGGTCGAAGCGTAGAGTCGGGCAAAGGACTTCTTCCTCCTGGACGCGCCATTAGATTGCTTGATCTTGAGCTTTGTACTCGTTTTCTGCAGTCGAAGAGGACACTCCCGATGGGAGTAATGCTCTCAGTCGAATTACTTTGTCTTGGTCCTTTTTGCGAAGCTTGCTTCTGTTCAGCCTCTTGGCTTACTTGCAGATGTATTCGGCTAATTGAGCCTACTCGATTTTCTTTGCCACCCGAATGATTTTTTCGGGTTCTCGGATCATCAGTCTATCCTACTTGGTTGGTTTCAGCTGAAAAGCTTACTACTCGAATCGCTCTGTCGAGTTGTCATGCTGTTTTCCTTGTTTAGAGCCGTTGGCTTGATGACGTCATTGCTGACGCTCCGTTGCACGCCTTTGCGCCCGATGGGACGTGACGTGGCAGGGCCCACTGGCAGAGCTGACTGCGGTCAGCAGTTGTCACGTCTCCGAACTGGGCGCGAAATTTTTGCGGCACGATGATGACGCCTCGATTCCCGTGCGTAGTGGACGAAGTGGGCGGCGACGGTTGGTTTCTCCGTGCGACACGTGGACGGCTGGATGTGGCTGCTCGGAACCGTTGCTCTGTGGACGGCTGAGATGAATTGTTTCGAGGCATAAGTACTGCGTTTTGACGCGAGGGCATCATCTTCTCCAATCGTCCGCGCCTCCTTTTCCTCTGCTCTCTACCATTCTCGCCGCCATCCGAGCTCCAAACCAATTGTCCTCCCACTCTGCTGCTGTTCCTTGTAGCCATGGGCAAGCCGAAGGCCACCGCTGGCTCCTCCGCCGCCGCCGCCGAAGCTGGGCTGAAGAAGATCGACAACGACTGGCAAAAGTCGAGTGTGAAGAGAGCTGACCTCGACGGGCTGCGCGCGCAGGGCCTCCTGCCTTTCTCTGACAAGGCTCAGGTACGCGCCCCTGGCAAGGAGACCTCCCCTGCACCTCGCGAGGGGGAGCGCGTTTGTTTCGTGGATTTCCTTCCACGAAGCTTCGGGTTCCCTCTCCACGATTTTGTTCGTGGTCTCTTGTACGCCTATGGGGTGCAGATCCACGATCTGACCCCCAACGGCATCTTGAGCATCGCGAGCTTTATCGTGCTCTGCGAGTGCTTCCTGGGGATCGCACCCCACTGGTCGCTGTGGAAGTCGCTTTTCCTCGTTCGCAAGAACGTTGGGAAAAGCGGGTTGCCATACCCGGTGGGCGGCTTCGGCATCCAGGTGCGTGGTGACACCACGTACTTTGAGATGAAGAAGTCTGACTCCGTCCAGGGGTGGCGGAAGAAGTGGTTCTACATCCAGTGGAACCAGGAGGGCGTGGCGCAGTTTGACGGCGCGCGCGGGTTGCGGAAGACCCGCGCTTGGGCGCACCCGCTCGCCGCGGAGGAGAGGGAGGCGACCAGGCCTCTGATTAGCCTGCTGCGCAACGTCCTCAAGACCCTCGGGCGGGACACGGGTGGCGTCTTCTTGATGGCCACCTTCTTCCATCTTCGCGTACAACCGCTTGCTGCTCGGCCCCACCCGATGTGGGCCGCTGAGGGCGCCAGCAGCGAGCCACTCGACGACGAGGAGGTGGAAACCAAGGTGAGGGGCATCACCAGCCTCCGAGCCACGGACCTCTGCAACGTCAAATGTCCCGTCGTGGCGTACGGAGCCGTGAACCCTGTTCCTGAGGTAAGTTCTTGACGTGTTCTCCTTGCTTCTTGATTCGACTTGCGTCTACTTGCTTATTGATTCGACTTGCGTCTACTTGCTTATTGATTCGACTTGCGTCTACTTGCTTCAGGGTCGATCTCTTCTGGTCAGCCTTCCTCCTCTCCCTGAGAACGGACCCGACGACGAGTCGAAATTTGTCGAGGAGGAGGACGACGACGACGAGCTTCCACCCGCTCATTCTCCCCGCGAAGAGATGGAAGATGACGAGGAGGAACCCGCACGGAAGAAGCAGAAGCATCAGAGTGGCGGTGACTCTGCGACTGCTTCATCGCCCGCACGGGATGTCGATGCGGATCTGGAGGAGGCCGTCGTGACGTCTTCGGGTGTGCGATCTCCGGGTGGTTGGGTCGGGCCACTGGCCGCTCCTCCCGTCAGCTCCGCGCCACCACGTGAGTTCGCGCGGCTGGCATCTGTCTCCCTGGGGAGCGACGACGATTTTGGGACCACCAGGTTATTACCTTTGTGCCTTGTTGTCTTCGAGTTGTACTTTGTAGTTCCAATCTTCGAGTTGATTGTTGTGTTGTTTTTGCTCCAGCCGTCATTCTGGCGATGCCAGTTCCCCCCTTCGCGTGATGGAGCACACGTCCGCCCCTTCGACGGAGTTGGTGACTCGAGTGGCGGTAGAGGAGCGCACACAGCCTGCTGGCCTCGCGTCGTCGAGTCGCGCTCCTCCTTCGGCTTCAGAAGACGTCGACCTCCTGAATCACGTAAGTTCTTTTGTGCTTGCATTTGTAGTCTTGAATTTTCATCGGGTGCGCGATCAGCGCTCCCGATGGGAGTAGCCCCCGAAAGTGTGGGTGACTAGTATAACGCCCGCAACTTTATTAATATCTTGCTTTTGTTTCAGCCGTACTACCGCCAGCAGCTAGATGCAGCTGCGGCTTATGTTCGCCTGGAGAAGGAGAGGGACCAGCTGCGTGCTTCTCTGGACCAGGCAACTGGGCGGGTTGCTGAGCTCGAGTTGAAGCTCCAGTCTCAAGCTGAGCTTGAGAAAGCTCTACACGAGTCCCAGGAGCGCGAGCGGGTGCGGGTTGATCAAGAGAAGACTCAAGTCGACCGCCTTCTCTCACTCGCCTGTACTCTTGGGGGTAAGGTTCGGCTTGATGCCTACTGTATTTTTGCTTTCGCCTTTGTCTGACGTTTGATTTTTGCGCAGAGACATGCTGGAAAAGGAAGTGATCGAGCGATGACAACCAGGAGGTGGGCTTGGAAGTGGAGCTCCTCCGGAAGGCTCGTCGAGTGACGTCGTCGACTTGGCGACGACTGTCGGCTTCCTCGACCGTGTCTGCGCGTATGCGTCTGATGCGCTGAAGAAGTCAACAACTGCACTCAGGAAGTCGACGGGAGCCCTTGCGACTGTGCACCGCAACATCTTCCCGAGTGATGCGCCGCCGGCCGCCGATGACGCTCTTGCCGCTCCGTTTGAGGATGACGCGACTACCCTCGCGGACTTCACTCGGACGTAGACGGTACGTGGCTCCGAGCTCACATTCCAACTTCTCCTAGGCCATCAGGTTGCTGGCAACTTCGAGAAGGTTGTCAGCGGCTTCCCTCGAAGGCCTGATGGGCGGACGGCATCCTTGAGCGGCGTGAAGGCGCGGGCTACACAGCTAGCTGTGAAGCTTGTGGCCACTTTTGAGAGGGCGCTTGCCAAGGCGGCTGAGTCGGCTGCTGCTCGGAAAAGTCGTTCGCAGTCGGAGTCTATTGCCCAGGAGTAGCTGTAGGGACTTAGCAGTCGTAGTTTCTTGTGTCGTCAACTTTTGCTTGTAATTATTGCTGACTGATATTTTGTCGGGTCTTCTGGCCTTTGACAGTATTTTGTGCTGAAATTGAATGTTTCTTCCCATCATATTTGTCTTTTGCTGAGCAGTCGCATACTTGTATTGATTCTGCATGTTCATGGCAGACTGACGTGCTTGGCGGCACTTCTGCTTCTGCGGCTGGGCCAAGTGGTGAGGGATCTTCTTCGGGTGCTCGCCGTCGTCGAGCGGCGCCAGCTCCTCCACGGAGCACGAACGACCAACGCATAATCACCTACTTGAAGAATAAGGTGGCTGAACTTGAGGCGACCCTGAAGAATACCGAGCTGCACTTGCAGCGCTCGAGGTCGCATCCCACAGCAGAGTTCTCACAGCGTGAGGATTTCTTGCTCGGGGAGATCGATCTGATCAGTCGATAGCTACAAGGTTGGTATTCTTTTGCAGCTGATGTCTTTGTTGAATCTTGCTTGTTTTGACTTCTAGCTTGTGTGTGCAGATGTGAACCCGGATTGGCAGGCTGAGCGGGATCGCGTTGAAGAGCGAGTTACCCGGGAAGTGTCTGGCGACTCCTACGAAGCTCGCCAGTTCTGGGTGAACAAGTCGAGAGGGCGCACCCTTGCTCTTATGCTTGATCATACATGGCATGCGGCATTTCTTCTGGAGAGTTGCCGGAAGACCCTCTGGCACATCAATCGTGTGTACTTCCCGCACAATGGGCAGCCGCATGGACTGGCCGCCTTGCTGGAGAGCTTCTGCGATGGAGATGCATTGAAGGAGATCGTCGACGCCCAACTCGTCGCTGGGGCTAATGCAGCGCTGGCATATGTCCGGATGCACCGGCCGCATCTTCCGCTGGAGAGGCTGCTGGATGGCCTGCCTGGAGATGCCGACTACGTCGAGACCTTGGCGGCTGCACGCCAGATGATCGGGCAGGTTCAGAGGCTGAGTGAGCGCCTTGTAGGCCCGCTCGACGCGCCGAAGGATGAGCCTGCAGATTAAGAGTAGCTATCTTCTGTTGTACATAGTTAGCTAAGTTGGGAGAATATGCCAATGTAAATCACAATGTATGAGGTTAAATATACTCTCGAGTAACGAAAATTAAACTGTTTGCTTTGCTGTGCAAGTGTCTGCTTTAATTTTCGACCTGTGTGGCGCAGCCCCCGAGTGTCTTGGGTGGCGGCCTAGGGTTTTGTCATTAACCTGTGTGGCGCAGCCCCCGAGTTATTCGAGTGGCGTCCTAGGATTTTCAAGTTAGACCTGTGTGCCGCAGTCTTCGAGTTTATCAGGTGGCGACTTAGGATTTTTGGTACTTGACCTGTATGGCGCAGCCCCCGAGTGGTTCGAGTGACGACCTAGGATTTTTGATAAAGCCTGTATGGCGTAGCCCCCGAGTAGGTCGAGTGGCAGCCTAGGATTACAAGTGTTACCTGTGTGACGCAGCCCCCGAGTGTGTCAAGGGCGACCTAGGATTTTTGAACTTGACCTGTGCGGCGCGACTTCCGAGTGGATCGGGTAGTGGCCTAGGATTTTTGAATAAGTCCCGCGTGGCGTAGCCCCCGAGTAAGTCGAGCGGCAGCCTAGGATTGCAAGTGTGACCTGTGCGGCGCAGCCCCCGAGTGCGTCGGGTGGCGACCTAGGATTTTGAACTTGACCTGTATGGCGCAACCCCCGAGCGGATCGAGTAGCGGCCTAGGATTTTTGTGAATTATGCTTGTGTGGCGCAGCCCCCGAGTGGTTCGGGTAGCGGCCTAAGCTTTTCTTTCAACCTGTATGGCGCAACCCCCGAGTGATTCGAGTGGCGGCCTAGGATTTTGTTTTCCCTGTGTGGCGCAGCCCCCGAGTGGTTCGAGTGGCGGCTTAGGTTAATGATTGCCTTGACAGAAAAGATAGAGTAGACAACTTTTTCTTCAAATCACTTTATTGATTCTTGCGAACAGGCCGCCTCATTAAAACCCTTCCAGTCCCCTTAGGTACCCTGGTAAGGGAAAGAGTGCGTCTGAAACTGCCGGGCTGATGTTTCTTGTACAATGGATGGGTCGACTAGGCATAGAACCGGCGAAGCTGTGCCACGTTCCACGGGTTGCTGCAGTCTGCTCCCGTCTTCGAGTCCTTCAGGTGGTAAGCTCCGTTGCCGATTGCTTCTGTCACAATGTATGGGCCCTCCCATGGAGAGGCTAGCTTGTGCACCTTCTTCTGCTTGAGGCGGAGAACTAGGTCGCCTGCGACGAACGCTCTTGGTCGCAGCCTCCGTCCGTGATAGTTGCGCAGGTCTTGCTGATACACGGCTGATCGCGTCAGGGCGATGTTGCGTGCTTCATCCAGGATATCCATGCTGTCTTCGAGTGCCTCTTCTGCATCTGACTCGTTGTAGGCAACCACTCGCGGTGCATAGAATTTGATGTCGACGGGGAGAACCGCCTCTGCGCCGTACACCATGAAGAATGGAGTGAATTGGGTGGACCTGTTTGGCATGGTTCGCAGACTCCAGAGGACTGACGGCAGTTCTTCCACCCATGCGCCCGCTGCGCGTCTTAGTGGCACGTGCAATCGTTTCTTGATGCCGCTGCAGACGAGGCCATTGGCTTTCTCCACTTGCCCATTGGATTGCGGGTGCGAGACGGATGCATAGCTGAGTTTGATACCTTGCTCTGAGCAGAAGTCTTTGAATTCTTCGGCTGTGAAGTTCGAGCCGTTGTCGGTGATGATCCCGTTCGGTACTCCGAACCTGAAGATGATTGACCTGATGAAGTTGACTGCTGACGATGCGGTCGAATTTGTGATGGGCACGGCTTCGTTCCACTTGGTGAACTTATCGACTGCGACCAGGAGGTGAGTGTGCCCTCCGGGTGAGGATTTCTTCAGCGGGCCCACCATGTCTAATCCCCAGTGGGCGAAGGGCCAGGCTAATGGTATTGTCTTAAGCTCTGATGCTGGCGCGTGTGGCTTGTTGGCAAACTCTTGGCACCCTGTGCATTTTCTTACTAGATCTTCAACGTCTTGCATGGCTGTCAGCCAGTAGAATCCGGCTCGTAATGCTTTGGCTACCAGTGCTCGACTGCCGGCGTGGTGCCCGCAGATACCCGCGTGGATGTCGAGTAGGATGGCTTGGCCGTCGACTTGATCTACGCACCTTTGCAGGATCCCCGAGATGCTTCTCTTGTAGAGTTCTCCGTTGATGACGGTGAAACTTTTGGAGCGCCTGATGATGCGCTTTGCTTCGACTGGGTCTGTTGGCAGCTTCTGGTGCAGTAGGTACGCCAGGTATGGTCCTGTCCACGTAGCTTCGACTAGCATGACCTCCATGGGGACCTTGTCTTGGCTTGGCGGGTTCTCGTCGCCTTTTGCTGTTGTGGAAGTGCTTGCTGCGGGCCGAGTCTTGATCGATCTCTGCGTGATGCGCTCGAGGAAGACACCGGGTGGAACTGGAACTCTTTCTGATCCCATGTTGGCGAGGACGTCGGCTTCCTCGTTGTTGTCGCGGCCGATGTGTCGTAGCTCGCAGCCGTCGAAGGTGCCTTCCAGCTGGTTGTACAGGTCTCTGTAGGCGATCATGTTGTCGGTGATTGCGTCGCAGGACTTCATGGTTTGCTGTACCACCAGGTAGGAGTCGCTGTATATCATGAGGTGCGTGGCGCCGCAGTTCTTGGCCATCCGCATGCCATGGATCAGGGCCTCATACTCGGCTTCGTTGTTGGATGGCGTCGGAAAGTCCATCTGTAGGATGTACTTCAGCTTGTCGCCTTTGGGGAGATGAGCACAACTCCTGCCCCAGCCGCCTTGAATTTCTTGGAGCCATCAAAGTACATTGTCCATGCATTGGACAAGTCGGGGACATTTGGGAGCTGAGCTTCAATCCATT
The DNA here is from genome assembly GCA_026929855.1 of Poa annua. Lineage (NCBI taxonomy): Eukaryota > Viridiplantae > Streptophyta > Magnoliopsida > Poales > Poaceae > Poa > Poa annua. The sequence continues at coordinate 70,882,254 of CM049432.1, read as the reverse complement.
CGGTGGTGAATTCTGGGAGGACTTGGGCCTTGATGGACTTCGGGTGAGCATACTTCAGCCCCCATGGTCCTAGCTCGACAACCCACTTGGCGACTCGTCCTGTCGCGCGTTGGTTTGTGAGAATGTCTGCTAGTCCGGAGGAGCTTACCACCGTGATCGGGTGCTCGGAGAAGTAGTGGACGACCTTCCTGGAGGTCATGAAAACTCCATACGCCAGCTTCTGATAGTGCGGGTAGTTCTGTTTGGACAGTGTGAGGACTTCGCTGAGGTAGTAGACGGGCCTTTGCACCGGGTGACTGTGCCCTTCTTCTTCCCGCTCGACCACAAGTACCGTGCTCACCACCCTGTTTGTCGCGGAGACGTATAGGTATAGCGGCTCATTTTCCAATGGTGCCACCAAGACTGGGGAAGTCGTCAGGGTTTTCTTGAGATGGTCGAATGCGTCCTGCGCCTCTTGTGTCCACTCGAACTTGTCTGTCTTCTTCATCAGTTGGTAGAAAGGTAAAGCTTTCTCGCCCAACTTACTAATGATCCGGCTGAGGGCTGCGACTCGGCCGGCTAATCGCTGCACTTCACGGAGCTTGGTTGGTGCTGCCATTGTGAGTATGTTCTGCACCTTCTCTGGCTTTACTTTTATTCCTCTTGCAGATACGAGGTACCCTAGTAGCTCTCCGGCTGGCACGCCGAATACGCACTTCTCTGGGTTGAGCTTGATCTGGTACACGTCGAGTGCAGCAAAGACCTTGCGGAGGTCGTCGACTAAGGTATCTTCCTTTCGGGTCGTGACGACGATGTCGTCGACATAGACTTGGACGATCTGCCCGATGAGCCCTTTGAGGCATGCTTGCATTGTCCGGCTGTACGTGGCACCCGCGTTCTTCAACCCGAACAGCATCGTCTGGTAGCAAAAGACGCCGTCGGGTGTGATGAAGGCCGTCTTCTCTTCGTCCTCGACTTTCAGCCTGATCTGCTGGTAACCTGAGTAGGCGTCTAGGAAGGACAGGCGCTCGCAGCCTGCTGTCGAGTCAATGATCTGGTCTATCCGCGGGAGCGGGAAGTGATCCTTGGGGCAGCATTTGTTGACTGCGGTGAAGTCAACGCACATGCGCAGTTTCTTCGTCTTCTTTTTCTCCACCAGGACCGGGTTAGCGACCCAGTCCGAGTCCTTGATCTCTCGGATGAACTTGGCGTGCAGCAGTCGGTCGACCTCTGCGGTAATCGCGTCTCGCTTGGGTCCTGAGAAGCGTCGCATGGATTGTTTGACTGGTCTTGCGTCCTTGTGGACTTTTAAAGAGTGCTCGGCGAGATTCCTGGGTATTCCTGGCATGTCAGAGGGTTGCCATGCAAAGGTTTTCCAGTTCTCACGTAGAAACTCGATGAGCGCGCTTTCCTATGCGGGGGTCAGGCTTGACGAAACCTTGACCGTCTTGTTGCTGTCAGTCGGATGGACTTGGTGGGTTACAGTGTCGTCACTCGTGTTGAAGGCGGCATCTTTTGCTGGCTTCTTGCGGGGTGGAAAGAGGGTCTTGTCGTTGTCAGCTGATATGGCCTTGAAGTGCTCTTCGACCCCGAAGAACTCCGAAATCTTGGCAAACTCGTGATCGCAGCTATTGGAGAGCCCGAAGTTGCCACGCACGGTGATTACTCCTTCGGTCCGGGCAACTTGACCATCAGGTAGGCGTAGTGGGGTACTGCCATGAACCTGCAAATGTTGGGCGTTCGAGTATGGCGTGGTACTGTGATTTCCAGTCGACGACCTCGAAGTCGATCGACTCCTTCCTGAAGTGCTCGGGTGTGCCGAGGATGACGTCGAGTGTGATTGTTCCCATGGGCGTGATTGCTTGCCCTGGTACTATGCCGTGGAAAGTGGTTTCTGACTCCGGCAATTTCTCTGTTGATCTGTTCATTCTCCTCAGGGTATCGGCGAATATGATGTTGATGCCGCTGCCTCCGTCCATAAACACATTCTTCAAGCTGTAGTCGCCAATCAGGGCCTCAATCACTAGGACGGCGTGTCCGGGTCTGGTTACATCGGACGAGTGATCTGCCCTGGAGAATGTGATTGGTGTCTCCGACCCTCGCAGGTAGTCTGGTACCGCGCGCGGGTTGTTGATGGCCTGAAGTACTTGGCGGGTGATGAGCTTTTGGCGCCTGTTTGACGGGGGTCCCTTCTGGATCATGTTCAGCTGCCCCCGAGCGGGTGGATACGTGTCGGTCGCTGCCGACTGGCCTTGGTGCTGCTGCTGTTGCGGCTGGGGGAATGCCCCGGCCGCCTGCGCCTGGTTGTTGTTTGCGGGTGCCGCCTGAATGGTTAACTGCGGAGCTGCCTGTAGTGCTTGCACCGGATCGATGATCTGCTGCATCGCCTGGTATATTTTACGTGCTTTGCGACAGTCTTTCAACAGATGGCTGGAACCCCACTTGCCTGTCTCCGGGTTGCGGAAAGAGTGATGCTTACAAGGTTGCATCAGCTCCTCTGCCAGGGTTAGCGGGCGCTTCCACTCGCGTTTCTGGCCTCCGTCATTGTGGCTAATGCTGCCGCTGCTGCGGTTGTACTGGCTCGAGCTGGACTGTCGACCCTGATCGTACTGTCGACTGTTGTCGCGCTTGTCATCACGGGGGGTTTCATATCCCGCCGCTACTAGCTCGATTGTGTCGTGGGTGTACCGCAGCTTCTTCTTTTGACGTGCCTCACGCCAGTTACTTGTTTCGACTTCCTTCTTGGGGGGAGTATCGCGGACGTAGTCCTCTCCTTCGGCCCACTGGTTGGCTGTCTTCATGAGCTCTATGGTGGTTTTCGGCTGGAGCCTACCAAATTCTTCGCGGAGGTCACGGCGAGCAACACCGTGCATGAAGGCGTCCATCACCCGGTCTTCTGAGACGGGTTCTATGGTGTTGTGGAGGAGTGTCCAACGCTGGATGTAGGAGCGGAGCGACTCGTCCTTTCCTTGCTTGCAGGCCTGCAACTCGATGTAGGTTGTTGGCCTTGCGAATGTTCCCGAGAAACTTTTTATGAACGTATCCTGGAATTCTTCCCAGGTTCGAAAAGAGTCCTTGGGCTGGCTTGTGAGCCACCCGCGCGCCGAATCCGTCAGCATAAGCTGGATGTACTGCATTGCCGTAGTCGACGTCCCGCCTTGGCAGGTACAGGCGATGAGGTAGTCCTCGAGCCACAGTCGTGGATCTTGCTTCCCGTCATACTTTGGGGTGCCCGCTGTCAGCTTGAAGCCCTTGGGCATGCGGGTGTCGCGGATGTTGAAGTTGAAGCATGCAGCGTCGCACGGCTCGAAGTCGCGGTCGGCCTGGTCGTCTAGGTTCGCTGCCCCAGCCGAACGTTCTTTGCGGTTGCGGTCCACCGTCTTCTGCGTGATGACGTCGCGAAGGTCCTTGATTGGTTGTCGCTGTGCCGCTGGGGCCCCCGAGGTTGCTGGCTCGCGTGCCCGGTTGTTTGGTACCTTGGCCGCCAGAGCTTCTTCGATCGCCTTTATGGAGGCGATTTGCTGCTTGTGGAGAAGGGAGCGTGCGTCCCCCTCCGGTGGCTGCGTGAGCCGGAGGTATGTCTCGACTGAGATCAGGGCGGCGTTCGCCGTCTTTGGGACGGGTATCCCGTTCTCATCCTCGGTGACGAAGGACGAGTCGAGGTTGCGGGTGGCCCTGGTTCGGTCGGCGTCCGTCAGGAGGGGAACACGGGCTCTGTTTCGCCGTGCTCCTTGGTTAACTTCCGTAGAGGAGGTAAATGAGAGGGCAGCCCGTCTGGCGCTTGATGCATCTGAAGGGGTTACGGTGCAGAAAACAATAATTTTTCTAGCGAACGAAACTCTAACTAGCCAGGATCTATCTATCTAGTACATGCGATAACGGTGGCGGAACGGGTTACATTACCTCCATGTAGACCGATAGCGGGGATTACGCTCCCGCACAAGCGTTGACGATGAAGTCGTACATAGCCGACCTCGAGGTCGCGGAGAACTTGCCGCGATGACGAAGACGATGACGCCGAGGTGTCGACGATGATCTGCGTCGACGGGCGTCGGGCGGAAGAAGGCAGAGCGCCAGCACCAGGGTTGGTGCGCCGGCGGCAGAGGGGAGGGGGGCGCGGCGGCTGCAGGGGCGAGACGACGTCGCCCAGGCTACTCAAAAGGAGTTACCTCCGAGCACTCACAAACATACGGAGCTTAGCGACAACCCCCGGTCATTCAGATCCAGCTGAAATCGCAGGGGTAGATCTTATATGGAATTCCGCAGAGCAACGGCGCTCAGCAGTATAGCTTAGGTGGAGAGAGGGGGCAAAACGGGCGGAGAAACAGCTCGGCCGGCCTGCAATACAATTAATTGTATTTTCCAATGAATTAATCCAATTAATATGCCTTGGTATATAAAGGGGGAAGAGGGCGTGCAAACCCCTTGCCTCCCCCATGTGGGACTAAAGGAAGAGAGGGGAGGGGGGGGGTTCGGCCGAACCCCCTTGGGCCTCTCCCTCTTCTAGTCCAATTCGGACTAGGGGGGCTTGAGGCCCCCTTGCTTGGTGCGCCACCCCCTCATGGGCCCTCATTGGGCCCATGTGGGTGGCAGCCCCTTTTTCTCCTTTATTTAATTAATATTAAATTAATATAAAATATAATTAATTAATCATTAATATATTTAAATACTAATTAATATCCCATGACTCCGAAACTATTTCGGAACCACCCGAACAACTTTCGGACATTCCCGGAACCATTCCATACCTCCCCGGAACTCTTTCCGGATCATTTCTCTCTCTCCAACAAATTCCTATAATATTCCAGAACCTATCTCCTGGTGTCGCTAAGACCTTAAGTTTGTTACGCTACGGTTCGAGAACACTCCAGACATGGTCGAGATACTCCGCTCACCAATGACCGTCAGGGATACCTGGAAGTATATGACGACCCGTGTGCATTCCACGAATATCGTCGTTGAACCATAAATATGACATTCATTCCCTTTGTCTCTGCGATACTACCTTGTCCGAGATATGATCGTAGACACACCGATGTCTTTGTTGTATCTCGTTACCGACGAAGGTTATTAACTCGTCTGCGATATTACATCTCCATGACCTAGTCACAAGCTGCGCAGCTATATAGATGTAATATCACCGAGTGGGCCCAGAGTATCTTTCCATTACAAGAATGAAAAAATCCCGCTCTTGATCCTTACGCCTTGATGCTCTTTCGGAATATCCAAGATGGACACCGTTATTGTCATGCTATATAAGACACAACGTTTGATGCTCTCAAAGCACCCCTACGAAGCATCAATAAGTACGGTCTCACGGTCTAAGGAATAAGCTATCATATTCTTATCTATTGCAAATGACAAACATCGTAATACGATCTTATTGCAATACTTTGTGTATGTCCATCACCTTATTCAACTAACAATATGACCCCATTGTCAACCGACGTCATTGTCCTTGATCGGGAATCTCGATCAACTGTTGCCCAATGGACTAGCTCATATAGAGGCTTGCTAGGGACCTGGTTGTCTGTGTATCACACGTGTATTAATAATTCCGATTAATACAGTTATAGCATAATACACAAACCTATTATAAACTCATGAGATAATGCAATAAATAATACTTATTTATTTGCCTCTAGGGCATATCTCCTTCAGTCTCCCACTTGCACTAGAGTACAAATAAACTAGCTGCATTTTACTTTATCAGAATCCCTTATCAAATAAGAATCATTTGACAATGCTTGCTTGTGGAAAAGTGTTACTGCACAATCCATGATTGTACACGCTTTTGCGATTCACTGGTATCAACTCGCTTGATATCATCACGTCGTCTAACAACATATATGCTAATACCGTAACTAAGTGAGACTTCTGCTTCCCAGCGCTTACTCTGATTATACTAACCAGATAACTGCTCTGAAAAACACACTCAGCCATACAGAGCCCCTTGTAACAATTACAAACTCGCGATATCCACATACTTTCACACCAATGAAGAAAACTTGACATTCAAATGTCAATCCCTTAACTAACGCACTTCTACTTCCAGTAAATTCCAAATTTACTTTCATAACTGCTCTTCTTCCAAGAACATCGGTTATACTTCATCGAGCAGATAATATGGTTTCTGTATGATGTCTAATATTACATAATAGACCCACATGTCATACAACCATTACTTTCATGCATCATTACTTTTAATGATCAATTGGATTACAAAGGACCATCCTTTTGATTCTATTCCGACTCCTCAAATATAATGCAAAACAACTCGACTAACTATTTAAAATTCCCGTTCTATTTCAAAATAGACACTAACTTTCAAATAGTTTCACAACTTCATCCTATTCTATTGGTACAGTTTCACAATGTGTTAACTACACAAGATGAATTCGACTCCCACTCAAATTATGTCTCCACATATTTGATAACACGAGCTCCCACTCAAAAACGTGTCATACACATATTTGAGTTCCTGAGCTCCCACTCAAAAATATGTTCTTTACATATTCCACCTGAGTAAACTAACATTGACTCCCACTTAAATCGACATTTTGGTCAAACCAAAATCATTGATCTATTATCAATTCGAGTTTAATACAAACTACAGTATTACATTAATACAAATCCTTCAGACTTCAAGCATGTCTACACAAATGTAGTCAACAAATTTGATCTTGTCCAAGACACATTTCTTGACAAGACATGCTACCGCGTCTTTCTTATAGTCACAATTCTCATATAACACCTTATCTGACGATTAAACAATCTTATTCCTCTAATAAGAATTGCAGTAACAATTACTCTCTTAATCCTTTCAAATGTAACTTGGATTTCCAGGCTCAAAAAGCCTTTGTTCGTACTCTGATATTTTCTCAACTTTCTTTGTATTCGTATAGTGCACCTTGATCTGTCAACAAGATCCGAAACACTTAATACAGTGCTGTGACCTGACAGCAATATTAAATATAACAACACTTTATTTAGAAGTTTCTTTCATGAAAATATGATGATCTTTATGAAGAGGATTGGAAGCAGAAAACAATTTTATAGTCTCCCTCACTCTTAATCACCGGATTTTCATTAGCAGATATATACTCTTTGGAACACCTTCCAACATAGGTCTGACACTTTATTCCAAGCTTCTAATTCCAATCCATAAACCATAATTCGAAAAATTATATTTTCCTCGGAATTACATAGACAACAAACTGAGCTTTGTTTCTACTTGGTTTTGGAATACACTCCCATTCAATGCGAGTATTCTACAAAGAACTATTCATGTATATACCGAATTATCGTGTAATCATATACATGTCGACACTACTGTCGATCTCATGAATTCTTGTTGAGAAACATCTATTTTCTAAAGTGGACATCGACTATAATGTTTTGAACATATTAGGAGTTTCTAAGACTGATTCTGACAGACCACACTTTATTTAAAATAGAGCATGATTATAATTCCCCATATATCACTATATATGGCATTATAATTTTGTGATACAAATTTCCACAAGTCTTTTGTGTTGAAACCATAATTCAAAAATATTGTCCTTTGATCGAATCTTGTGAATACAATGTTCACTAATCTTTCTTCTGAAAAACCCCATTTGATCTATTATCAAATTAATTTCAGACTTATGATTTGTCGGCCAAATACTCCTATTTACCAAAATCATAGGAGAATTCGGATCAAGCAATAAACACCATTAATTAATCATTAAAAATGACACTCAATTAATTTCCTCTGGTATTGCAACTTCAATACTTGATTTCAAGCTTAATCAACTCAGCACTCGAAATACTTAAATGGACCAAAAACATCCATTACTTCTTTCATTGCTTTCATGACTAAACTCGATGGTGTTTGTTCTAGTAATAGAACTCTTATTCACAGGACACGCTATTTTATCAATTCTACAATTATGAATACTTATCATACAATCAATGCAACTGAGATGTGGAACCTTTATTCATAATATAAAACAACTGACTTGTTCCATAACATAAAACAACTGAACTTGTCTTATTACATGAATAACTTTGTCTTGCAACAATCAAGACACACACACTCGCTCACTATTACAAAAGATCTTATCAAAAACTATTAATGATAACTATGATAACTTGAGGACGTGAACACCAAAAGGCCATCAACTCCTTGATTACTAGTTTCAGCGCCAGGTCACATCAAACTGCGCCGCATATATGTGATAATTAGGACCTGTTTCACAAACAGAACAAGTATCAAATACTTCATCATATATCAAGAGGCGAATTCATAATTCTGCATATATCAAATATATACCTGTAGCATTGAAGATCTCTCCTTCGATGGAATCAACATTCAGAGATTTGAATTCAGACACAAACTTGTAGAAGTTCATATCATCGGCCTTCATAATGTACTTGCGCACATGCTTCTCATAGCTAGGAGGTAGAGATATCAGGACAGTCCGAATGGCACAAGAATCTGCCATCCAGTAATCGAAGACCATCGTCAGCTGGAAGTAGATGTCATACAATCTCTTCAAATGTGTCTTCAGACAGGTATGCTCCTCCATGTGAATGGTCTGGAACATTCTAAGCTGCCTGAATTGATCACACTTTAATTCATCCCCGAAGTGCGTCTTTATCGCATCAATCATGACGCTTGGCTCCTTGCGTCGAAACAACTCTTTCAACTCGGGTGCCAGGCATACGGTCATGGTGATCTCCACTTCAGTGAATATGTCTCGACGCCTACGGAAATCATCTTCCTCCTCCTCGCTAGCAGAATCTCCTCGTCCTTCTCCTAACGGTTCATCGAGAACATATAGAATGTTGTTGTGTTCGAGAATGTTTCTAAAACCCCTGTACCATCTGATGAAGTTGGACCCGTCGGCTTCTAATGTAGCATCCGGGCTCTTGAGGAAGTAACCGAAGTATAGTTGCGTAGTCTACAGATGTGATCGCAAAAGAGGTAAGGTTAAGTTTATAATATGTAGGTGAGTTTTAGTTTTATAATCTCATTATCTAAAACACACCACACCAAGATTATTATCCCTAAAAATAATAATGGCGATAACACGACCCTCATCCACCACACCACCCCCGATCATCACGGTCGGCAGCATAGCTTCAAAGGTGGACATAAAATGTCGATCACAACAACTCTGTGACTCGTGCTCGATCTTTCGATCTTCCCGTGTTCCGAGGCCATATTTCTGGATATGCTAGGCTCGCCAATCAAACCTCGAAGACCCTGCGCATGCAACATGGCTTACACCCACTATATGCGAACGACGAGATGTGTGACACCCGATCATCACGGCCTGCCTCATAACGTAGAACTTTCTTGGTGGTGCGCAACGAGGGAGAACACAATTTTGGTATTTGTTAGGGATCATCCTATTTATGATGCTACCGTTGTATATCTAGCATATAAGCAATCAATAGGATGCACACACAACAGCACACAATAATGATGCAATGAAGTGCGATGTGACATGGTCGATGCGCCTGGACCTTCATGGCGCCATGTGCCTGGCCCCCGGCGCCCGGAATGGCTTCGAGTCTACAGAGCCCTCCATTGCCTCCGACAGTACGAGTAATAACAAAACTTACCGTAACCATGTCACATAAAATAACGCCTCTGCAAAACAAAGTTAGACGCCTCTAGCTTTATTTAGTTTTGCAAGTTTTACGTGGCAAATAGGCTTATTCGTAAGAGAATCGCTTCCCTACCTACGAACTTTGTACCACAACGTCGATCGTATAATTGCATGTTGAAGCATCCCTTTCGGGCCCTCCATTGAAAATGCTTTGCCGACTAGAGAGAGAGAAACAGACACCCGCTAGCCACAGATACGGTGCAAGCCGTATGTCAGTAGTGGAACCAGTCTCGCGTAAGCATACGCGTAAAGTCGGTCTGGGCCGCTTCATCAACTCAATACCGAAGGCATCGCAAGTGCACGCTAGAGGGTAGCAAATATAAGAAAGACGCCCTCATTCAACATGAGTTCTAACCGTACCAGCAGTACTACGCAAAGATCGACTCTGATACCACTGAAGGGGTTACGATGCAGAAAATAATAATTTTTCTAGCGAACGAAACCCTAACTAGCCAGGATCTATCTATCTAGTACATGCAATAACGATGGCGGAACGGGTTACATTACCTCCATGTAGACCGATAGCGGGGATTACGCTCCCGCACAAGCGTTGACGATGAAGTCGTACGTAGCCGACCTCGAGGTCGCGGAGAACTTGCCGCGATGACGAAGACGATGACGCCGGGGTGTCGACGATGATCTGCGTCGACGGGCGTCGGGCGGAAGAAGGCAGAGCGCCAGCACCAGGGTTGGTGCGCCGGCGGCAGAGGGGAGGGGGGCGCGGCGGCTGCAGGGGCGAGACGACGTCGCCCAGGCTACTCAAAAGGAGTTACCTCCGAGCACTCACAAACATACGGAGCTTAGCGACAACCCCCGGTCATTCAGATCCATCTGAAATCGCAGGGGTAGATCTTATCTGAAATTCCGCAGAGCAACCACGCCCAGCGGTATAGCTTATGTGGAGAGAGGGGGCAAAACGGGCGGAGAAACAACTCGGCCGGCCTGCAATACAATTAATTGTATTTTCCAATGAATTAATCCAATTAATATGCCTTGGTATATAAAGGGGGAAGAGGGCGTGCAAACCCCTTGGCTCCCCCATGTGGGACTAAAGGAAGAGAGGGGAGGGGGGGGTTCGACCGAACCCCCTTGGGCCTCTCCCTCTTCTAGTCCAATTCGGACTAGGGGGGCTTGAGGCCCCCTGCTTGGTGAGCCACCCCCTCATGGGCCCTCATTGGGCCCATGTGGGTGGCAGCCCCTTTTTCTCCTTTATTTAATTAATATTTAATTAATATAAAATATAATTAATTAATCATTAATATATTTAAATACTAATTAATATCCCATGATTCCGAAACTATTTCGGAACCACCCGAACAACTTTCGGACATTCCCGGAACCATTCCATACCTCCCCGGAACTCCTTCCGGACGGACCACCGGAACTCTTTCCGGATCATTTCTCTCTCTCCAACAAATTCCTATAATATTCCAGAACCTATATCCTGGTGTCGCTAAGACCTTAAGTTTGTTACGCTACGGTTCGAGAACACTCCAGACATGGTCGAGACACTCCGCTCACCAATGACCGTCAGGGATACCTGAAAGTATATGACGACCCCTGTGCATTCCACGAATATCGTCGTTGAACCATAAATATGACATTCATTCCCTTTGTCTCTGCGATACTACCTTGTCCGAGATATGATCGTAGACACACCGATGTCTTTGTTGTATCTCGTTACCGACGAAGGTTATTAACTCGTCTGTGATATTACATCTCCATGACCTAGGCACAAGCTGCGCAGCTATATAGATGTAATATCACCGAGTGGGCCCAAAGTATCTTTCCATTACAAGAATGAACAATTCCCGCTCTTGATCCTTACGCCTTGATGCTCTTTCGGAATACCCAAGATGGACACCGTTATTGTCATGCTATATAAGACACAACATTTGATGCTCTCAAAGCACCCCTACGAAGCATCAATAAGTACGGTCTCACGGTCTAAGGAATAAGCTATCATATTCTTATCTATTGCAAATGACAAACATCGTAATACGATCTTATTTCAATACTTTGCGTATGTCCATAACCTTATTCAACTAACAAGATGACACCATTGTCAACCGACGTCATTGTCCTTGATCGGGAATCTCGATCAACTGTTGCCCAATGGACTAGCTCATATAGAGGCTTTCTAGGGACTGGTTGTCTATGTATCACACATAATTCCGATTAATACAGTTATAGCATAATACACAAACCTATTATAAACTTATGAGATAATGCAATAAATACTACTTATTTATTTGCCTCTAGGGCATATCTCCTTCAGCATCCGCGTCCCTCTTGCGCCGAAGTAACTCGGCTTTTTCGGTGCGGAGTCGTTCGCCTTCCTTGCGTAGCAAGTACTGGACCGCCAGATGATCCTCTCTAGGTGCGTCGGGTGGAGGGAACATGCCCTCGTCGACATGCTTCATGGCCTGGATCCCCATGTTTCGTGTGATGACGAGTTTAGTCTGGTCTGGCATGACCACCTCTAGCGGGTACGCGGGTTCTTCGTCGTCATCGTGCGGCGCCGTGCCGGCCATGAAGACTTGCTTGGGGTAGACTTTAGTCGGAGAGTTTGTGTTGCCGCTGCTGCTTCTGTCGTCCGAGCCTTGCTCGGGATCGAAAATTGCTGCAACGTGACGCGCGGCACAGTCGTTGTTGCGTCTTCTCGCAATCGTCCACGTGTTTGGAGGTTTCGCAGCCGCCGGAGCAAGTGCGATTGGCTTGGGGTAGACTTGACAGCTCCACGAAGACGAAGACGCGTGCGATGTGGCGGTCGATCGCGAGCCCTTGGTCGTCCGCGCGGGTGCAGAAGTTGAGGTAGATCTAGACTTAGCCGACCGTGCGATTGAGATTGGTGTAGTAGACTCGATCCGCGCGTCCATTGCCGAGGTTGTCGATGTAGTTGACGTAGACGCGATCTTCGCGGGTGCGACAGGTGCGATCCTCGCGGGTGCGACCGATGCGATCTTCGCGGGTGCGGCAGATGCGATCTTCGCGGGTGCGGCAGATGCGATCTTTGCGGGTCTTGGTGAGGGCGGCGATAGATTTGCGGATGCGGGTGCCATCGCGCGTGGCGCGGTTGCCGCGGATCTGAGTACCCCACGACTGTCGGCGAAGCAGCATACGGAGCCGAAGGTGATGTGTATACCTTTGTCGAGATCGGCGTACACTGAGCGGTGAGCCGGAGGGTGGAGGACGTACTCGAAGGAGCCGAAGCGGATCGACTCCCTGGCGACACAGACGTCAGCCTTCATTGCGGATGGGGCCGGATCGACCATGATTCCAACTCTTTTTTGCGTTCCCACAGACGGCGCCAATTGACGAGGTGCTAACTCGGCAAATCCCAGGGTTGTGCACCCCAGGTTGATTGAGGGGGAGAGAGAGAGGTGTTGGTGATCACGACGGCTGACAAGCAAGGATTTACCCAGGTTCAGGCTCCCGGAGGATAACACCCTACTTCCTGCTTGTCTGATTATTTATGCGAGTAGCGATTACAATGGCGAGATTGCGATCTCGCTAGGGTTTGTGGGCTATGAGCGTGAGCGTATCCTTGGACGAGCAACCCTCCTGGCTTTATAGGTAGCCAGGTCTCGGGTGGTCGATGCCGATGGCAATTACAGATATGACAGGTTATGAGACCTAACCGACTTGGACTAGGTTACATGGTACCCCGCGTGGGCCTTCTGTGGGCCTCCATGTGCTTGGCGCGACCCAGGTAGCCTCATCGTGGGCTAGTCGAAAGGTAGCCCCACGTCACCTAGTTGAGACAAATATGGTATGAGAGCCATAGTTTCATTCTACCCTTGTTCGCCCTTCAAGTTTTAATTTAAAAGTTGGAATGGTGGAATCCTCCGTTGACATCCTCGTTCAGCTGCTCAGATTATCCGTTTCCGGGGACACGACTAAGTACTTAGATTTAAACTCTGCAGAGGTTGTGCACGTTCACCATTGTACCCATTCAACCCAAACTATCCTATACACTCTTGAAGTGTTAAGAAAAAGGAGAAGAATGAGACGAGATCTTTCAGAAGCATTTTCACTCCCCATGCTGGCCTGACGCGATCCATCTTCAAACCACTACCACCACCTGTCAGGCTGGGGCGAGTCCACGCAGCTTAGTTGATCAAGCCAGAGCCTATATTGGCAATGGCTGCACGGGAAGCAATCTTCACTCGGAGTTCTTCAGATTCCTCTGTTCCTGGGTGGCCATCCACAAGTGAATATCCCACAGGTAAAAACCCTGAGAACAACACTTAACTCATACAGCCAAGCAACCAATTCCACCCAGGTGTTTGATTATAACTTATTAGAATTTATCATTTTATCAAAATAGTTTTGCATAGCATCACAATTCTACTAAGTATTTTCATAGGAACCTAGACACAGGAATAAGGAAGTCTAAATAGGTCTAGCATAGCTTTTCTACTAAGTCCTAAACATGCTTAGGAAAATAAACTACTCATGCATAGAAAAATTCTAGAAAGTTTATGAGATGTGCCACTTGCCTTGGCAACCGGGAGTGCAGCAGTTACAGTTGCAAAGACTCTCGTTTCCCTCAGAATAGTCTAACAAAATATAAAGCCACATATAAACACACAAGCAATATAATCATACAAAAATATGCTATTCATGGGATGCAATAATTTAATTTCAGGAATCTCTTAGAATTTTTATGAAGTATGCATGATAATAATTTAAATTTGTTTTTCAATTATTTAGACTTGAATAAAAGGTTAACTCTAGAATTTTAGTTTATAGTAATAAATTTTTATAACTAAAATTTGTAAAAATGGTTATTGCACAGAGGGCATCTAAACAAATTTTTAGCAATTTGATTTACTCAAAAATAGTTTTTCTAACTAAAGTTATGTCAAAAACACTTAAACTACTCACATGAATATTTGAAATTTTTGAATGTGCCAAAACAGAAAACTAATAAAGCCAAAATATTCTAATGGTTCTAAGGATTCCAAATATATAAAAATATTTAAATTTGGATAAACAGATAAAAAGTAATGATAAAAAACAGTATGCAGGGTGTTTTGTGCAAAACTGCCAATTAAAATTATTTAAGAAAATCCGCAGAAAAATATTATCTGACGTGGCGCTGACGCGGCGCTTACGCGGCGTGCCACGCAAGCATACCAGTTCGGGTTTTAAGTGATCTAATCCTGGCTGTCCGATTTTGATCTAACGGTCTAGATTGAAATGACCAAAACCGAGCGGCGCGGCCGGCCGGAAGAACTCCGGTGACCGAAGCGCACGGCGGCGCCATCACCGGCGTTCACGCTCCTGACGTTCTACTGCTCTAAGAGGATAGCGAGGCATACCCTGACGAAGAGGAGATCACGGCGAGGTTGGTGGCGCGGTGGAGATGAACCGAGCGTCCTCCTCTTCTCGTAATCGCCCGCCGGAGATGCACACGGCGGCGGTCCTCGTCGGTGAGCACGGATGCGGGGTTTGGCTGCGTAAGAAACCATGAAACCTTGTCACTAAGATCCGCAACGACGAAAGAAACCGAGTGGGGGAGAAGAGAGGGCTCGAGGGGGTCGCAGCTCACCGGGGTTTGAAGAACTCGCCGGCGGCAACGACGGAGCTCCGGGGATGCTCGTGGGCGGCCTGGTGGCTCTCGGGGAATGGGGTTTGGGGCAAAAGAGAGAGGGTGTCGAGGGGATTCTTATAGGGGGTAACGGCGGGGTAAAGGGGGGAGTAAATCGCCGGGAATCAAAGAATTGATTCGGCCGTTTCTCAGCTAGGTCGTGGGCGTGATTTGGGGAAGAAGGGATCGCCGCGACGGGGATGACAGGTGGGGTCCACCTGCCAGAGAGAGAGAGCGCGCGCGCGGGCGGGGGTGGGCTGCTGGCGGGCTGAGGCGCTGCGCGCGCGGTAGTTAGCCAGTGGGCTTCGGCCCACTTAGTTGGCCCGACTCGTTTTTCTTTTAAATTTCATTTTTTTGTTTTAAATCTTTTGAGTATAAAACAATTTCAAAACTATATCAAAACTCCTCAGAAAAATTCATAAAAATATAATTTGAAAAGCTTATTAAAAATAGATCCTTTTGGTAGTATTTTTCTGCAAAGTAAAAAATAAAATAAAAAGGATATTATTATAAATTCAAATAACAAATTTGTGGGCATAAAAGAAAATAAAACATATATAAGTAATTTAATTTAAATCATATGTGACTTAAATGACAAGTTTAAATGATGATGATGCATGAATGCAAAGTTTTAAATTTTTCTGAAAATTGGGATGTTACAAACCTAACCCCCTTAAGATGAATCTCGCCCTCGAGATTCGAATTGGCTAGCAAATAGGTGAGGGTGGTCTTCTTTCAGGTCATCTTCTCTTTCCCAAGTTGCTTCTTCTTCTGAATGGTGATTCCACTGTACTTTACAGAATTTGATGGTCTTGGTTCGGGTGACACGTTATGCTGTCTCCAAAATCTTTATGGGTTTTTCTTCATAAGTGAGATCACTTTCTAGTTGTACTTCCTCTAGTGGCACCGTATCTCTTAGCAGTGTCTCTGCCATTTCTGGATGACATTTCCTCAGCTGGAGGACATGGAATACATTGTTAACTGCGGAAAGCGCTTCCGGGAGTTCCAATTCATAGGCTACCTCTCATTTGCGGGATAATACCTTGAAAGGTCCAATAAATCTAGGTGCCAATTTTCCTTTGATTCCAAATCTTTTAACTCCACGCATAAGTGAAACTCTGAGATAGGCTCGATCGCCTACTTCATAAGTGACTTCCCTCCTTTTGGAGTCCGCATAACTCTTCTATCTGGATTGTGCTATTTTTAAACGGTTCTTAATCAGTCTGACTTTTTCCTCAGCCTCCTTGATTATGTCTGGTCCGAACAAACTTCGTTCTCCTACGCCACTCCATAGTAGTGGTGTAGTGCACTTTCTTCCATACAGGGCTTCAAAAGGCGACATCTCTATGCTTGCTTGATAGCTGATGTTGTAAGAGAACTCAGCATATGGGAGATTATCATCCCAGCTTGACTTATAATCTAGAGCGCATGCTCTTAGCATATCTTGTAGGATTTGGTTTACTCTTTCTGTCTGTCCATCCGTCTGCGGATGGAACGCTGTGCTGAACTCTAATCTGGTTCCCAAAGACTCATGTAATTGATTCCAGAAATGAGAAGTAAACTGAGTACCCCTATCCGACACAATTTTCTTGGGAACACCATGTAGACACACAATCCTCTTCATATAGATGTCAGCTAGTTTGGCACTAGTGTAAGTAGTCTTCACGGGTATAAAGTGAGATACTTTCGTCAGACGATCGACTATAACCCATATAGAATCATACCCTAATTTAGTCCTGGGTAGACCAGTGATGAAATCCATACCAATCTGTTCCCATTTCCAATCTGGTACTGGTAAGGGTTGCATCAATCCTGCTGGTTTTTGGTGTTCTGCTTTCACACGACTGCAGACGTCACACTTCGCAATGTATTCAGCAATATCTCTCTTCAAATTGATCCACCAATACCTCTCCTTTACATCCATACACATCTTGGTGTTACCCAGATGTATGGAATAAGGTGAGTCATGAGCTTATTGAAGTATTAACTTCCTAAGATCGGCATCGTCAAGAAAACATATGCGTTCTTTATACCATACGGTCCCTTCTTCATCTTCTCTAAAATCCCTGGCTTTGCCTTCACTTAGGTTCTTCTTGATTTCTTTTACTGCTTTATCCTCTGACTGAGTTTCCTTGATTTTGTTAAATAGAAGAGGTTGAACTTCTAAGGATGCTATGAATACTTCAGGTACCACTTCCAATCGAAGGTCCTTAAATCCTTTACATAGATCTTCAGGCAATTCTCCTGCCGTGAGTCAATTTACATAAGTCTTACGGCTCAAGGCATCAGCCACTACGTTGGCTTTCCCTGGGTGGTACTGTAGACTTAAATCATAGTCCTTGATCAATTCTAACCATCTCCTTTGTCTCATGTTTAATTCCTTCAGAGTAAAGAAGTACTTGAGGCTTTTATGATCTGTGAACACTTCACATCGCTTTCCCCATAAATACGGTCTCCATATTTTAAGCGCATGTACCACAGAATCTAACTCTAGATCATGAGTGGGGTAGTTTACTTCATGATTTTTGAGTTGTCTTGAGGCATAAGACACTACTTTGCCTTCTTGCATCAATACGCTTCCTAGACCACGATATGAAGCGTCGCAATAAACTTGGAAATCTTTCTCTAGATCTGGTAATCATAATACTGGTGTAGACACTAAGCGTTTCTTTAATTCTTGAAAACTGGTCTCACAAGCCTCTGTCCACTCAAACTTCTTTCCCTTCTTCAGTAGTTCGGTCAAGGCTTTGGCAATCTTGGAGAAATTTTCAATGAATCTCCGGTAGTATCCTGCCAGTCCTAGAAAACTGCGGATTTCCCCCACATTTTTGGGTGATTCCCAATTTGTCACAGCAGCAACTTTTTCAGGATCCACTGCTATTCCATCTTTAGACACCAGGCGTCCTGGAAATCCTACTTGTTCTAAGCAAAATTCACACTTGTTCAACTTAGCATATAACTTATGCTCTCGGAGTCTTTGCAACACCAGACGTAAATGTTCTTCATGTTCTTTGTGACTTTTGGAGTAGACTAAGATGTCATCGATGAAGACAACAACAAACTTGTCCAGAAAATCTATAAATATCGTATTCATCATATTCATGAAATAGGCTGGAGCATTGGTTAACCCAAAAGGCATTACTGTGTACTCATACGAACCATATCTTGTAACAAAGGAAGTCTTGGGTATATCCATCTCTCTAACTTTTATCTGAAAGTACCCTGATCTGAGATCGATCTTGGAGAACACGACTGCCCCTTCTAATTGATTAAAGAGCTCATTGATTTTTTGGGTAGCGGATACTTGTTCTTGATTGTATGTTCATTTATGTCACGGTAATCGGTGACTAATCTTTGTGTACTATCCTTCTTCTTGACAAAAAGGATTGGGGCTCCCCAGGGTGATGAACTTGGACGGATAAAGCCTTTCTGCATAAATTCTTCCAGTTACTTCTTGAGTTCTTTCAGTTCATCAGTTGTTATCGGGTAGGGTCTTTTAGCAATTGGTCCTGTACCCGGCTTCAGTTCAATGAGAAACTCTACATCTCTATCGGGTGGCATTCCCGGTAGTTCTTCCGGAAACACATCAGGGTATTCCTTGACTATAAGGACCTCACCGATACTAACCCCCTTAAGAGAATTAAGCCTAACCTTCTTTAGCTCAAACTTTGATCTGAAATTGATTTTCAAACCTTCTGGAGTGGTGAGAGTGATGGTTCTATTTGCGCAGTCTATGATTACTGCATAACGGGACATCCAATCCATCCCTATGATAACATCCAAGCCTTGTGTTTCCAGGATGATCAAGTCCGTAGGAAACTGATGCTTTCCAGTCTTCAGACTCAATTGTCTACAACCTGAGGTTACTAGCATTTCTCCTCCCGGAGAGCTTACTCTAATAGGGCTTCCTATATTCTCCACCACTAACCCATGTTTGTTTACAAAAGCTCTTGAAATGAATGAATGTGATGCTCCAGTATCAAATAAAACTAGTGCTGGACATGAATTGAGCAAGAACGTACCAATGACAGCATCAGGTTCATCGTACACTTCTTCCACGTTGATGTGGTTCACATGTCCCTTCTGGAAAGGATTGGGCTTGGCAGCTTCTGCAGTCTTCTTCTCGGGGCAGTCAGTGGCGTAGTGGCCCTTGTTATTGCACTTGAAGCATAAAACTTGGCTGATATCTTTCTTATATTCAGGATTTGGGCGATGATGTCCATGGTTATGGCCAACATTTCCATTTCCTTTGGGATTCCCATTGTTTCCTTTGAACCCACCACTATGGTTGTGACCATTATGTTTGTGGTTGCTTCCTCCACTAGGATAGTTCCCATGTTTATGACCATGGTTTGTATCTTGAGGAAAGTGCCTTTTGAATGAAGGTTTAGAATGGTGTTTGTGAACATTCAACTTTCTCTTCCTGTTCTCAGCTTTCTTGATGTTATCCTCTAGTATGATAGACTGATCTAGGAGGGATTGATAATTTGGGGCATATGCTACTGTTAAAGGAATCTTCAGTTCGTCACTCAGCCCATTTAGGAATTTTGCTTCCTCTTAGCCTCAGTGTTGATGTCTTCAGAAGCATATCGAGAAAGGGTCTGGAAATCAGCCATGTACTCCTTAAGGCTCCTATTTCCTTGCCTCAGGTTTCCGAATTCTTCTTGCTTCAAGTTCATAATGCCCGAGGAGATATGAGCATTATGAAATCGTTCCTTGAAGTTTTCCCAAGTCAAGGTTTCTAGTGGGTGAGTGATTTGATAAGTTTCCCACCACTGAATTGCTGGTCCCTCCAATAGATGAGTAGTGAACCTCACCTTCTCAGCGTCAGTACATTCACAAGTCACTAGATCTCTGTCCACGGAACGCAACCAGTCATATGCCACAATTGGCTCAGTAGCAGTGGAGAACTTGTTAGGTCGGAGCCTAAAAAATCTGGTAAGTCTATCCACTTGGGTGGGTGGTGGCGGTGGCGCTGGTGGGTTGTGGTTATCGTTGTTGTTATTTTTGTTGGTTGCCGCAATGAACTGGGTCATCATAGTCATTAGCTGAGCTTGAGCGGCCATCAACTGTTGTATAGCATCATTGTTGTTGTTGTTGTTGTTGTTGTTGTTGTTGTTATCGGGCACACGGCGGGGAGGCATCTGTGGTTTTTAGCATAGATGAGTTTAGATGGAAAGGTCTAAAGAGAAAATACCTCAGTAAACAAACAACTTATAAGAACAACCAACACACAAATCAAAACCTTTGGATTAAAAACGGTATGAAAGTTTGGAAAAATAAACTCGCGAGGTTCCGTGGATACAAGGGAAAGTACTGCCTTACCACAAGTTGGTAGGTCAATACAAGACTAAGATAACGATGAGGTGTAAAGTAAATGGTAGTCCCACTAACTAACTACTCGACCATGTCATCTTCTTCAATTTCCTGAATCTCGATTCCTTCATTGTCGTGTACTTCCTTGAGTTCCTTCACTTCTTTCTCGAGGGCAGAGTTCTTCTCTTGCAGCTCCCTCTTCTCAGTACGAAGCCGCTTGATCAAGTCACTATCCGCTTCAAACTCGACTTCATTGCTCTCGAGTTCTGCCTTCTGTTCTTTGATAGTCTTGTTCTTCTCTTGAACCCTTTTCTCCTGTCTCTTGTACTTCTCCTCTTGTGCAGCAAACCTCTCTTCTTGGGCCTTAGTCACTTCCTCCTGAGCCTTCATCTTCTCCTCGTTCTCCTTGAGTAAGGCACATAGCTCATCGTTCTTCAGGAGCTCAGTGCGCCTATCCTCATAAAGTTCTGTGACGAGGATCTCCTACTCCTGGAAATAAAGACTAAGGGGCTTTGCTTTGCCTCTATCTCCGACATCAAAAAGGTAAGGTTCTCCATCCTCGTTTCTCCTTCCAAAGAAAATGGAGTAGTGGCCCCTCAACTCTGTACTGTAGCATCCGCAGAGGCGCCCAATACGGTCTTGCATGACTAGATTGAGTCCTTTATCTTTGGAGTCACTAACGATTTTGATCTCCAACGGGGGCTCTTCTCCACGTCCTGTCTGAGTTGCTTTTATTCCCCAACAACCCTCTTTGTTAAACTTCTTCAGGATGAAGCCCTTAACTTGAGGTAGCGGTAAACCTATCTTCTCGCCGATGTCGAGGAGGTAGCAGCCAAAACGGGTGTTCTCGAAGTCCTCCGCAGTGGTGAAGTGGAAGCTCGTCATCCATTGGGTAGAAAGAAAAGAATTAAAAACAAGAAATGCATAAGGTAAAGAAGTACTAGTCATATGTGCATTATTAATTTAGAAAAATACTAAGTCAAAACTTAAGGTGATCAACAAATATTAACAACTTTTTGTAAATTGGATATTCACTATAGTGAGAGAGACAGACACCCGGCCAACCACTTATGATTGTGGAACAGGTCTCATGTACGCGGACATGTAAGGTTTGTCTCCAGTCCGCTTCATCTCACTATGCCGCTAGGATCCAAAATACTTAAGGAGATAATACTATGATCAAAAAGGTTTATCCAATCCTAAGGTCTCGAACCTACAGGCAACACAGTGCTCTGATACCATCTGTAATGTACCTGCACTTAAAATATGGCAGATACCTGTGTATAGTGCAAATCACTGGATCGATTCGTTTGCACACACAGTTTACGATGTAATATCACAACAAAGAATCAATTTATTACAACGCTGATTCAGACTTAGAAAATATTCATTACAATTTGCATAGCGTAAAGCTAGCAGTGAACAGAGTAAACAACGGAAAATTATTCTTCATGGAGTCCCCAATCATCAGCATGTGCCACAGGCGAGCATGTTGGTTGAAGACTCGAAACCCTTAGCAAAATCTCACTCATCATCAGAACAGTCTGCAATAGGAAAAATATTGCAACAACGTGGGTCAGAACTATTTAAAAATGGAACTGGCAAGTGACACTATGGTGGACACTTAGAGGAATAACTCTATAACCTATATGCTTATTTGGCCGGTGGAGTTCAAGGCTATTTGCAGAAAGCAAGTTTTTCCCTAACTCTTTGAAACAGTTTTACCTAGTTGAGACAAATATGGTATGAGAGCCATAGTTTCATTCTACCCTTGTTCTCCCTTCAAATTTTAATTTAAAATTTGGAATGGTGGAATCCTCCGTTGACATCCTCGTTCAGCTGATCAGATTGTCCGTTTCCAGATACACGGCTAAGTACTTAGATTTTAAACTCTGCAGAGGTTGTGCACGTTCACCATTGTACCCATTCAACCCAAACTATCCTATACACTCTTGAAGTGTTAAGAAAAAGGAGAAGAATGAGACGAGATCTTTCAGAAGCATTTTCACTCCCCATGCTGGCCTGACGCGATCCATCTTCAAACCACTACCACCACCTGTCAGGCCGGGGCGAGTCCACGCAGCTTAGTTGATCAAGCCAGAGCCTATATTGGCAATGGTTGTACGAGAAGCAATCTTCACTCGGAGTTCTTCAGATTCCTCTGTTCCTGGGTGGCCATCCACAAGTGAATATCCCACAGGTAAAACCCCTGGGGACAACACTTAACTCATACAGCCAAGCAACCAATTCCACCCAGGTGTTTGATTATAACTTAGTAGAATTTATCATTTTATCAAAATAGTTTTGCATAGCATCAAAATTCTACTAAGTATTTTCATAGGAACCTAGACACAGGAATAAGGAAGTCTAAACAAGTCTTGCATAGCTTTTCTACTAAGTCCTAAACATGCTTAGGAAAATAAACTACTCATGCATAGAAAAATACTAGGAAGTTTATGAGGTGTGCCACTTGCTTTGGCAACCAGGAGTGCAGCAGTTACAGTTGCAAAGACTCTAGTTTCACTCAAAATAGTCTAACAAAATATAAAGCCACATATAAACACACAAGCAATATAATCATACAAAAATATGATATCCATGGGATGCAATAATTTAATTTCAGGAATCTCTTAGAATTTTTATGAAGTATGCATGATAATAATTTAAATTTGTTTTTCAATTATTTAGACTTGAATAAAAGGGTAACTGTAGTATTTTAGTTTACAGTAATAAATTTTTATAACTAATTTTTTTAAAAATGGTTATTGCACAGAGGGCATCTAAACAAATTTTTAGCAATTTGATTTACTCAAAAATAATTTTTCTAACTAAAGTTATGTCAAAAACACTTAAACTACTCACATCAATATTTGAAATTTTTGAATGTGCCAAAACAGAAAACTAATAAAGCCAAAATATTCTACTGGTTCTAAGGATTCTAAATATATAAAAATATTTAAATTTGGATAAACAGATAAAAAGTAATGATAAAAATAGTATGCATGGTGTTTTCTACAAAACTGCCAATTAAAATGATTTAAGAAAAATCGCAGAAAAATATTATCTGACGTGGCGCTGATGCGGCGCTGACGCGGCGTGCCAGGCAAGCGTACCGGTTCGGGTTTTAAGTGATCTAATCCTGGCCGTCCGATTTTGATCTAACGGTCTAGATTGAAATGACCAAAACCGAGCGGCGCGGCCGGCCGGAAGAACTCCGGTGACCGAAGCGCACGGCGGCGCCATCACCGGCGTTCACGCTCCCGACGTTCTACTTCTCTAAGAGGATAGCGAGGCATACCCTGACGAAGAGGAGATCGCGGCGAGGTTGGTGGCGCGGTGGAGATGAACCGAGCGTCCTCCTCTTCTCGTAATCGCCCGCCGGAGATGCGCATGGCGGCGGTCCTCGTCGGTGAGCACGGATGCGGGGTTTGGCTGCGTAAGAAACCATGAAACCTTTTCACTAAGATCCGCAACGACGAAAGAAACCGAGTGGGGGAGAAGAGAGGGCTCGAGGGGGTCGCAGCTCACCGGGGTTTGAAGAACTCGCCGGCGGCAACGGCGGAGCTCCGGGGATGCTCGCGGGCCTGGTGGCTCTCCGGGAATGGGGTTTGGGGCCAAGAGAGAGGGGGTCGAGGGGATTCTTATAGGGGGTAACGGCCGGGAATCAAAGAATTGAAGGAGATATGCCCTAGAGGCAAATAAATAAGTAGTATTTATTGCATTATCTCATAAGTTTATAATAGGTTTATGTATTATGCTATAACTGTATTAATCGGAATTATTAATACACGTGTGATACATAGACAACCAGGTCCCTAGCAAGCCTCTATATGAGCTAGTCCATTGGGCAACAGTTGATCGAGATTCCCGATCTAGGACAATGACGTCGGTTGACAATGGGGTCATCTTGTTAGTTGAATAAGGTGATGGACATACGCAAAGTATTGCAATAAGATCGTATTACGATGTTTGTCATTTGCAATAGATAAGAATATGATAGCTTATTCCTTAGACCGTGAGACCGTACTTATTGATGCTTCGTAGGGGTGCTTTGAGAGCATCAAACGTTGTGTCTTATATAGACTGACAATAACGGTGTCCATCTTGGGTATTCCGAAAGAGCATCAAGACGTAAGGATTAAGAGCGGGATTTGTTCATTCTTGTAATGGAAAGATACTCTGGTCCCACTCGGTGATATTGCATCTATATAGCTGCGCAGCTTATGACTAGGTCATGGAGATGTAATATCACAGACGAGTTAATAACCTTCGTCGGTAACGAGATACAACAAAGACATCAGTGTGTCTACGATCATATCTCGGACAAGGTAGTATCGCAGAGACAAAGGGAATGAATGTCATATTTATGGTTCAACGACGATATTCGTAGAATGCACAGGGGTCGTCATATACTTCCAGGTATCCCTGACGGTCATTGGTGAGCGGAGTGTCTCGACCATGTCTGGAGTGTTCTCGAACCGTAGCGTAACAAACTTAAGGTCTTAGCGACACCAGGAGATAGGTTCTGGAATATTATAGGAATTTGTTGGAGAGAGAGAAATGATCCGGAAAGAGTTCCGGAGAGGTCTGGAATGGTTCCAGGAATGTCCGAAAGTTGTTCGGGTGGTCCGAAAGAGTTTTCGGAGTCACGAGATATTGAATTACATATAAATATATTAATTATGAATTAATGGGATTTTTATATTAATTTAATATTAATTAAATAAAGGAAAAGGGGGGCTCCCACCTACATGGGCCCTAAGAGGGCCCAAGAGGGGGGAGCCGCACCAAGCAAGGGGGTGGGCCCCATGGGGGGTTCGGCCAGCCCATGGTGGGGGTGCACCACCCCCTCCTCCTTTGT
This sequence comes from Poa annua, assembly GCA_026929855.1. Lineage (NCBI taxonomy): Eukaryota > Viridiplantae > Streptophyta > Magnoliopsida > Poales > Poaceae > Poa > Poa annua. Next base: position 70,856,840 of record CM049432.1, on the reverse strand, counting down.
TTAGTCCCACATGGGGGAGCCAGTGAGTTTGCACACCCCTTCCCCTTTATATACCAAGGCATATTAATTGGATTAATTGATTGGAAAATACAATTAATTTCCGATTTCTCTCTCGATCTCGTGGTTCCCAAGTTGGAGCCGCGCCGAGCTGAGGAAGGGGGATCTCTCTCCACCTAAGCTATACCGCTGAGCACCGTTGCTCTGCGGGATTCCAGATAAGATCTACCCCTGCGATTTCAGCTGGATCTGAATGACCGGGGGTTGTCGCTAAGCTCCGTATGTTTGTGAGTGCTCGGAGGTAACTCTTTTTGAGTAGCCTGGGCGACGTCGTCTCGCCTCTGCAGCCGCCGCGCCGCCTCCCCCTCTGCCGCCGGCGCACCCCCTGGTGCCGGCGCCCCAGCTTCTTCCGCCCGACGCCCGTCGACGCAGATCACCGTCGACACCCCGGCGTCATCGTCTTCGTCATCGCAGCAAGTTCTCCGCGACCTCGAGGTCGGCTACGTACGACTTCATCGTCAACGCTTGTGCGGGAGCGTAATCCCCGCTATCGGTCTACATGGAGGTAATGTAACCCGTTCCGCCACCGTTATCACATGTACTAGATAGATAGATCCTGACTAGTTAGGGTTTCGTTCGCTAGAAAAATTATTGTTTTCTGCACCGTAACCTCTTCAGTGGTATCAGAGCCGATCTATGCGTAGTACTGCTGGTACGGTTAGAACTCATGTTGAATGAGGGCGTCTTTCTTATATTTGCTACCCTCTAGCGTGCACTTGCGATGCCTTCGGTATTGAGTTGATGAAGCGGCCCGGACCGACTTTACGCGTACGCTTACGCGAGACTGGTTCCACTACTGACATACGGCTTCCACCGTATCTGTGGCTGGCGGGTGTCTGTTTCTCTCTCTCTCTAGTCGGCAAATCATTTTCAATGGAGGGCCCGAAAGGGATGCTTAAACATGCAATTATACGATCGATGTTGTGGTACAAAGTTCGTAGGTAGGGAAGCGATTCTCTTACGAATACGCCTATATGCCACGTAAAACTTGCAAAACTAAATAAAGCTAGAGGCGTCTAACTTTGTTTTGCAGAGGCGTTATTTTATGTGACATGGTTACGGTAAGTTTTGATATTACTCGTACTGTCGGAGGCAATGGAGGGCTCTGTAGACTCGGAGCCATGCCGGGGCGCCGGGGGCCAGGCACATGGCGCCATGAAGGTCCAGGCGCATCGACCATGTCACATCGCACTTCATTGCATCATTATTGTGTGCTGTTGTGTGTGCATCCTATTGATTGCTTATATGCTAGATATACAACGGTAGCATCATAAATAGGATGATCCCTAACAAATACCAAAATTGTGTTCTCCCTCGTTGCGCACCACCAAGAAAGTTCTACGTTATGAGGCATGCCGTGATGATCGGGTGTCACACATCTCGTCGTTCGCATACAGTGGGTGTAAGCCATGTTGCACGCGCAGGGTCTTCGAGGTTTGATTGGCGAGCCTAGCATACTCAGAGGTATGGCCTCGGAACACGGGAAGATCGAAAGATCGAGCACGAGTCACAGAGTTGTTGTGATCGACATTTTATGTCCACCTTTGAAGCTGTGCTGCTGGCCGTGATGATCGGGGGTAGTGTGGTGGATGAGGGTCGTGTAATCGCCATTATTATTTTTAGGGATAATAATCTTGGTGTGGTGTGTTTTTGATAATGAGATTATAGAACTAAAACTCACCTATATATTATAAACTTATCTTACCTCTTTTGCGATCACATCTGGAGACTGCGGAACTACACTTCGGTTGCTTCCTCAAGAGCTCGGATTCTACCTTGGAAGCCGACGGGTCCAACTTCATCAGATGGTACAAGGGTTTTTTAAAACATTCTCCAAACACAACAAACATCCTATATGTCCTAGGACATTAGTTAGAAGTTAGACCAGATGATTCGGATAGCAAGGAGGAAGATGATGAGTTCCGTAAGCATCATGACATGTTCATGGAAGTGACGATCGTCATGAGCGTATGCCTAGCACCTGAGTTGAAAGTTGTTTCAACACATGGAGCCATATGTCGTGATTGATGCGATCAGAGGTCACTTCAAAGATGAATTGAGTCTTGAGCAGTTCAGACATCTTAGAAAGTTCCGGACCATTCACATGGGGAGCATACCTGTCTGGAGACTCAGTTGAAGAAGTTGGGTGACATCTACTTCAGGCTTACGAATATCTACGATTTCTAGATAGCGAACTCAAGTGCAATAGATTTTATGCTTTACCTCCTAGCTGTGAATGGCATGTGCGTGAATATGCTATAGAGACGCGGTGAGCTTCTTCACATTTGTGAACAAGTTCAAATCTCTAAAAGTTGATTCCATCGAAGAAGAGTTCTTCGACGCTATGGGTATATTTGATATACGAAGATATAAATGTATCCTTCTCATACTTGATGAAAAGTGTTTGATAATTGTTCTGTTTGTGAAACAGTCCCTGATTATCACAAGTATGTGGCGAAGGGTGACGTGACAGTGCACGAGTGATGGCAAGTTCATGGCCAGTAGTGCTCACGCCCTCGAGATATCATATTAGTTATCATCAATAGTTTTTGATAAGACATTTTGTAATAGTGAGAATGCGATCTAGTTTAGTGTCTTGAATATTGCAAGACATAATTATTCATATAGAACAAATCAGTTGTTTTATGTTATGAAATAAAGCAGTTGTTTCATGTTATGAGTAATTTGCATCACATCTCAATTACATTATGCGTATGATATACATTTATAATAGAGGGAATGATAAAATTATGTGTCCAAAGAACAAACACCATCGAATTTAGTCATAAAGGCAATGAAAGAAGTAATGGATAATTTTGGTCCATTTAAGTATTTCGAGTGCCAAAATTGATTAAGTTTGAAATGCAGTATTGAAGTTGCAATACTAGAGGAAATTGATTGAGAGTCATTTTTAATGATTAATCAATGGTGTTATTGCATGATCCGAATTCTTCCATGATTTTGGTAAATAGGAGTATTTGCCTGATAAATTATGGAGTCTGAAATTAATTTGATAATAGATCAAATGGGGTTTTTCAGAAGAAAGATTAGTGAATATTGTATTCACAAAATTCGATCAAAGGACAATATTTTTGAATTATGGTTTCAACACAAAAGACTTGTGGAAATTCGTTTCACAATATTATAATGTCATATATGGTGATATGTGGGGAATTATAATCATGCTCTATTTTAAATAAAGTGTGGTCTGTCAGAATCTGTCTTAGAATCTCCTAATATGTTGGAAACATTATAGTCGATGTCCACTTTAGAAAATAGATATTTTTCTTAACGAGAATTCGTGAGATCGACAGTAGTGTCGACATGTATATGATTACACGATAATTCGGTATATACATGAATAGTTCTTTGTAGAATACTCGCATTGAATGGGAGTGTATTCCAAAACCAATTAGAAACAAAGTTCAGTTTGTTGTCTATGTAATTCCGAGAAAAAGATGATTTTTCGAATTATGGTTTATGGATTGGAATTAGAAGTTTGGAATAAAGTGTCAGACCTATGTTGGAAGGTGTTCCAAAGAGTATATGTCTGCTAATGAAAATTGGTGATTAAGAGTGAGGGAGACTAGAAAATTGTTTTCTGCTTGCAATCCTCTTCATAAAGATCATAATATTTTCATGAAAGAAACTTCTAAATAAAGTGTTGTTATATTTAATATTGCTGTCAGGTCACAGCACTGTATTAAGTATTTCAAATCTTGTTGACAGATCAAGGTGCACTTTATGAATACAAAGAAAGTTGAGAAAATATCGGAATACGAACAAAGGCTTTTTGAGGCTGGAAATCCAAAGTTGCATTTGAAAGGATTAAGAGAGTAATTGTTGTTGCAATTCTTATTAGAGGAATAAGATTGTTTAATCGTCATATAAGGTGTTATATGAGAAATGTGACTAAGAAAGACGCGGTAGCATGTCTTGTCAAAAAATGTGTCTTGGACAAGATCAAATTTGTTCACTACATTTATGTAGACATGCTTGAAGTCTGAGGGATTTGTATTAATGTAACACTGTAGTTTGTATTAAACTCGAATTGATAATAGATCAATGATTTTGGTTTGACCAAAATGTCGATTTAAGTGGGAGTCAATGTTAGTTTACTCAGGTGGAATATGTAAAGAACATATTTTTGAGTGGGAGCTCAGGAACTCAAATATGTGGATGACACGTTTTTGAGTGGGAGCTCGTGTTGTCAAATATGTGGAGACATAATTTGAGTGGGAGTCGAATTCATCTTGTGTAGTTAACACATTGTGAAACTGTACCAATAGAATAGGATGAAGTTGTGAAACTATTTGAAAGTTAGTGTCTATTTTGAAATAGAATGGGAATTTTAAATAGTTAGTCGAGTTGTTTTGGATTATATGTGAGGAGTCAGAATAGAATCAAAAGGATGGTCCTTTGGAATCCAATTGATCATTAAGAGTAATGATGCATGAAAGTAATGGTTGTATGACATGTGGGTCTATTATGTAATATTAGACATCATACAGAAACCATATTATCTGCTCGATGAAATATAACCGATGTTCTTGAAAGAAGAGCAGTTATAAAAGTAAATTTGGAATTTACTGGAAGTAGAAGTGCGTTAGTTAAAGGATTGACATTCGAATGTCAAGATTTCTACATTGGTGTGAAAGTTTGTAGATATCGCGAGTTTGTAATTGTTACAAGGGGCTCTGTATGGCTGAGTGCGTTTTTCAGGTCAGTTATCTGGTTAGTATAATCAGAGTAAGCACTGGGAAACAGGAGTCTCACTTAGTTACGGTATTTGCATATATGTTGTTAGACAGCATGGTGATATCAAGCAAGTTGATGTCAGTGAATCGCAAAAGCATGTACAATCATGGATTGTGCAGTAACACTCTTCCACAAGCAAGCATTATCAAATGATTCTTATTTGATAAGGGATTCTGATAAAGTAAAATGCAGCTAGTTTATTTGTACTCTAGTGCAAGTGGGAGACTGAAGGAGATATGCCCTAGAGGCAAATAAATAAGTAGTATTTATTGCATTATCTCATAAGTTTATAATAGGTTTATGTATTATGCTATAACTGTATTAATCGGAATTATTAATACACGTGTGATACATAGACAAGCAGGTCCCTAGCAAGCCTCTAAATGAGCTAGTCCATTGGGCAACAGTTGATCGAGATTCCCGATCAAGGACAATGACGTCGGTTGACAATGGGGTCATCTTGTTAGTTGAATAAGGTGATGGACATACGCAAAGTATTGCAATAAGATCGTATTACGATGTTTGTCATTTGCAATAGATAAGAATATGATAGCTTATTCCTTAGACTGTGAGACCGTACTTATTGATGCTTCGTAGGGGTGCTTTGAGAGCATCAAACGTTGTGTCTTATATAGCATGACAATAACGGTGTCCATCTTGGGTATTCCGAAAGAGCATCAAGACGTAAGGATCAAGAGCGGGATTTGTTCATTCTTGTAATGGAAAGATACTCTGGGCCCACTCGGTGATATTGCATCTATATAGCTGCGCAGCTTATGACTAGGTCATGGAGATGTAATATCACAAATGAGTTAATAACCTTCGTCGGTAACGAGATACAACAAAGACATCGGTGTGTCTACGATCATATCTCGGACAAGGTAGTATCGCAGAGACAAAGGGAATGAATGTCGTATTTATGGTTCAACGACGATATTCGTAGAATGCACAGGGGTCGTCATATACTTCCAGGTATCCCTGACGGTCATTGGTGAGCGGAGTGTCTCGACCATGTCTGGAGTGTTCTCGAACCGTAGCGTAACAAACTTAAGGTCTTAGCGACACCAGGAGATAGGTTCTGGAATATTATAGGAATTTGTTGGAGAGAGAGAAATGATCCAGAAAGAGTTCCGGAGAGGTCTGGAATGGTTCCAGGAATGTCCGAAAGTTGTTCGGGTGGTCCGAAAGAGTTTTCGGAGTCACGGGATATTGAATTATATATAAATATATTAATTATGAATTAATGGGATTTTTATATTAATTTAATATTAATTAAATAAAGGAAAAAGGGGGCTCCCACCTACATGGGCCCTAAGAGGGCCCAAGAGGGGGGAGCCGCACCAAGCAAGGGGGTTGGCCCCATGGGGGGTTCGGCCAGCCTATGGTGGGGGCGCACCACCCCCTCCTCCTTTGTTTAGTCCCACATGGGGGAGCCAGGGAGTTTGCACACCCCCTTCCCCCTTTATATACCAAGGCATATTAATTGGATTAATTGATTGGAAAATACAATTAATTCCCGATTTCTCTCTCGATCTCGTGGTTCCCAAGTTGGAGCCGCGCCGAGCTGAGGAAGGGGGGATCTCTCTCCACCTAAGCTATACCGCTGAGCACCGTTGCTCTGCGGGATTCCAGACAAGATCTACCCCTGCGATTTCAGCTGGATCTGAATGACCGGGGGTTCTCGCTAAGCTCCGTATGTTTGTGAGTGCTTGGAGGTAACTCTTTTTGAGTAGCCTGGGCGACGTCGTATCGTCCCTGCAGCCGCCGCGCCGCCTCCCCCTCTGCCGCCGGCGCACCCCCTGGTGCCGGCGCCCCAGCTTCTTCCGCCCGACGCCCGTCGACGCAGATCACCGTCGACACCCCGGCGTCATCGTCTTCGTCATCGCAGCAAGTTCTCCGCGACCTCGAGGTCGGCTACGTACGACTTCATCGTCAACGCTTGTGCGGGAGCGTAATCCCCGCTATCGGTCTACATGGAGGTAATGTAACCCGTTCCGCCACCGTTATCACATGTACTAGATAGATAGATCCTGGCTAGTTAGGGTTTCGTTCGCTAGAAAAATTATTGTTTTCTGCACCGTAACCCCTTCAAGAATTGATACGGCCGTTTCTCGGCTAGGTCGTGGGCGTGATTTGGGGAAGAAGGGGTCGCCGCGACGGGGATGACAGGTGGGGTCCACCTGCCAGAGAGAGAGAGAGCGCGCGCGGGCGGGGGTGGGCTGCTGGCGGGCTGAGGCGCTGCGCGCGCGGTAGTTAGCCAGTGGGCTTCGGCCCACTTAGCTGGCCCGACTCGTTTTTCTTTTAAAATTCATTTTTCTATTTTAAATCTTTTGAGTATAAAACAATTTCAAAACTATATCAAAACTCCTCAGAAAAATTCATAAAAATATAATTTGAAAAGCTTATTAAAAATAGATCCTTTTGGTAGTATTTTTCTGCAAAGTAAAAATAAAATAAAAAGGATATTATTATAAATTCAAATAACAAATTTGTGGGCATAAAATCAAATAAAACATATATAAGTAATTTAATTTAAATCATATGTGATTTAAATGACAAGTTTAAATGATGATGATGCATGAATGTAAAGTTTTAAATTTTTCTGAAAATTGGGATGTTACAAAAAAGCACAAACAAGAAAGGGGGAGAGGTAATGAAACAACTACCTCCTGGTTGAATGGTTGGAGCCGATTCAGCAGGCTTTGACGCCGTGTCCAAAACTGTAATCAAGGGTGTGAAACAAGCAGCTGTTCCAGAGCTAGTGGCATAAGCAGGAGACTGAATAGCAACAGGCAATCTGGTGGGGCTGTGGTATTTGAGCAAACTGAATAGCATCCTCTGAGCCTCGTGGAAACAAATCAAAATTAGGAACATCATCCCAATATCCCGGTTCAAATGACCTAGCAGACCTACATGGGGGTGGCAAGATGACAGCTAAATCTTCGCATCTTGTTTTGATGGGTGCGAGAGAAGGCTCATCATTCATATCTGGGCTGGCCACAACTGACGGCTTGACAATGTTGGGATCCTTGAGGGGTTGCTCGCTTGCTGGATGCTTCTCAACCCTAGGTGGGCTGGCCACTGCAGAAGGCCATGTGTTGGGAACAGTGTTGACTGTCTCCTTTGACGGTACATGTCGAGGAGCCTCCCCCACAGAAGGTTGTTGCCCTTGCATAGGACACGGGATGGTAAAGTTCCCATCCGCTGTTTGAGCATCATGCACATCCTGTAAAAGAGCCGATGTGCGTCTTGTATGAAGACCCTTGAGAACATTAGCAAAACTCCCACACGCTGCATCAACATCAATTGCAAACAGATCCTTGTGCTTCCTGAACAAACCATGTAGATGTGGAGGCACCTACACAAATATAAAAATACAAAAATATTAGCTGACATCAATGAAGCAACAAAATACATGAACAAAAAAGCATAAACAAAAATCCTAGTGCTTCTACAAAGACAACAAAACTAAAAGATGTGTATAATTATAAGCACAATTAATGCAGACAAAAAATAAAAACACAATTAATGCGGTAAAGGAAGCAATTACTAAAGAAAGCAAGATATAGGAACACACCTCTATCTCTTGGCTGGTTGGAATTGCCTTATCAAGCCACTCGTTAAGAGACGCGGACAAATTTACCTCACCTTCCTGGCTGCCCCCCTCGGCAACTTCAGGAGCATGCTCATTTGCAGGAGCAGGTACATTCACAGCGGGTGCATCAACATATAGGGTCATTGACAACGGCAACATCTGCAATAAAAAACAAAAGGAACAAGAAAAACATAACTCTAAAATGGCACAGAACAAAAATATAGACAAAAAGTGTGTAAAAGGAAATAGAACTTACCGGACGTGTGCCCAAGGCAGAAGCACTAAGGCTTAGCCTGTTCTTATCAATCGCAACAACAAGAGTAAAATCTGCATCACAAACAAAACAAATCCTCGGGGTGCCATAGTTGATGATATGCTTATTAGCGGGCAACGGAGGGAAGCTAAGAAAGTCCATATAGATGACCTGACAAGCAAAAACAAACAAAACAAAAATGGCAGAAACATTAGTTAAAGAACACAAGAATGAGACAAAACAAAAAAACAACAACATAAAAATAACCAGCAACAAAAGTAGAAATTCATACAGCAAGCAAAGGTAAGCATTGGCCAATCCATTCTATCTTGGAAGAATCCAGCTCTAGGCGTTTCTCCATCTTGCTTCGAAATGCCGCCACACCACTCATAACTTCAGATAAGACGTGCTCATCTATTGCATAATGGTCAATTGCATGGACATCTGTCATGGCCCCAAGGTATTGACAGTTCACATTGTTGCCAGTGCCAGGACAAAGAACTGTAGCAAATGCAATAAGCCCAAAGCTTCTAATAATTGTTTCTTCGTCTGTGTCAACACATTCTCTCACAACCTGGATGGCTTTAGCAATTGAGGGGCGCCCCTTGTCATTCTTGTACATGTCGTGCAGGTCGCAATGCACGCTCCTCTTCCAAAGATCAATCGGCCGAGGACCAGATGGTGTAACAAGAACCTTCTTCACCATGGATGGGGTAAACATAATTGACCTGTCCTTGTATCTGAACTCTCACATAGTTGGATTGGTGTGCATTGCAACAAACTCGATAAGCTCCATAGGTGCAGCAAAACCTGACACATTAAGGAGCTCTTTGAAAGCACTTCGACCAATAACACCCCTCTTGTCAAGACTCAAACTGTCAATGACACTACGCAGGCGCTTTGCTGCAAAACGCATCTGAAAAATAGCATCCTTCGCTGCCATTGCTGAAGCACACGAAAACATAACACAACAACAGAAAAGATAAGTAACACAAAAGTAATAAGACAACAAAAAAACCTGAAAGACAAAACAAGTAAAATGATTCTACATGCACCAAAACAAAAAATAGAAAACAGTAGATATAATGGAATGACTAAATATCTAAGAACATACATACATTACAATTGCACAACAACAACAAAAATGGATGCACTTGCACAACATAAAATGGACATAACACAGAAATACGAAAATGTTGCTACCCCACTACAGAAATCGAAGCTACATTATATTAACATGTGAGTTTATTGAACGAAATGTTGGGACCATTCAGAAAACAACATAAAACAAAACAACAATTCGAGGCCAAAAAAGCCCCTAACCCTAGGCCAAGCCATAGAACTAAACAACTACAACATCAACAACCATCATACAACAGATCTGAAAACCTCCAACAACAACTAGCAGGATAAACATCAGGAAATGGTTCAGATCAAGCCCCTAACCCTAGAAAAACTACCGGGGAATGGGCAGACGGGGATGAAAGCCGCCGTTCATGGAGGGAGATAGGGGCACGATGTGATTACCTGCAAGCTGACGGAGGCGGGAGTGGCCGTCGCCAAAGAAGCTACACTCGCCGCGATGTCCCGACGGCGGCAAGGAATCGCCTCGGCGTCGCCTTCGTGGGAGCAGGGCATGACGGGATTTGGGGAAATGTTGCGACCGGGTCGCGATTCGGGGCGAGGGCGCGACTTGAGTTAGGTGACCTGCGGAACGACGCGTTAGGTCGCCCTAACAGAAGCGTTTTCCATACATATGTTGTAGAAGCCTAGAAGTACGTGCTGTTATCCTCAGTTTATGTGCAAAATTGGGTTGATTCCATGTGACTGGAACGAGAACCAAACTGCTCACATCATTGTTGCACACTGGATGCGGAACTGCAACTTCATGCTGAAATATCGATACTCCATCAGTTGTCATAATTGATGACTGCAATAAGGTGCAGATGAGAAGTACTGTGCTTAGTTGCTTACTGTATATTTTGCATGGAAGCTAGACATTGAAGAATGAACCTACACATAGGAGTGCAAACAAAATCATGCTGCTGCTTGCTTACATTGATGTACATTGATCTTCTCCGGTTTAAGGGTTTAAATCATACATGGTTAAATGCAGCTACTCATGTAGAGTGGCAGATATTGCATGTTTCTTAGATGTATTGTTCATCTTACAAAAATGTCATTCTACTTCAGAAAACAAACGTGTCATCGATTCTAGCTCAGGTGTGCCGAAAAAAGATTTGAATTTTGCGCCTGTGTAAAAATAACTAATTTAAGCACTGAAGTTTCTGCCCCGAAAATTTCCCTGGTGTCAACAGTAACACCCGATGAAACCACAGCTGGAACTTCACTTGATGTCCAGGTATAACAGCTCACAACACCCTGTTCTGGTCCTCTTTTACATTTGAGTTTGGTATTAAGAATGTGGGTAAAGGGAAGCCATTAGCATCTGCTACTCCATTATCCCCCCTTGCGGAGACAGCTGCGTCACCATATTATGATGCGAGCGCGGAGTTCAGGAGTCAGGAAGGCAGTGGAACAGCTGCCGAAGTAGATATTCAGGCATCGGAACCCACAGAAAAATGGTGCTTCCAGGAGATGGGTCGGAGGCATCTTCCCAGCCAGGAGTGCAAGGACTGAGATAACTAACAAACACACAAGACGAGGAAGAGCCACGTGCCTGGAGACATTCCTGCCCAGGGAGAGCGGCAATGTCCCAAGCCATGCTCTATGAGAGAAACACGGTCGACACCAACAACATCCACGGCAAGAAGAATCAGGACCTAACGGCATCATGTCAGACCACTAGATGACTCCAGTACTACTACTAGTAGCAAGGGTTTGTTACTTCGATTCAGAGCATTCCAACATGATCCTACACCTTGTAATAAAGTACCACTCACCGCAAAAGCAGATAATGCATATCAACAATACAAACAGCAAAATTATCAATTTGATGTGTTGGAGTCAACACAACAGACATCATTCTAACAGAAGATGTCACACATTTCTCTGAAATTTATGTCATATATACCATGGCAACCAGACTTTGAAGCACCACTCTAATGGTTTCTAACCCATACCAAAGATTTCTAAGCAGTCATGTTTACAGTAGCACCAATAGAGGCGATGCTATGAGAAACTTTATCTAAATCGTCAGAAGTCAGTCAGGATAGAGGAGAACATTGTATGCTAACGATAGGGGGGAAACTGTAAGCTGCAGTTATGAGAAGCATGCTTGAAATCTTTGATGAAGCATGCTTGTTTTACCACGGGCACTCGACGCTGTTTTTAGCATCTGAAGTGATATACAGTTTTTTACATGAATAGATCTTTCCCCGGCTGCCCTTCAACTGTCTTGGACCAGGTTGGTTGGTTCAGTCAGAACATACCTGGGCAGTTCATATTTAGCACCTGAAATGTTGAAGCGCTGGTAAACAACCTCAACACATTTGAAAGAGTGAAAACAAAAACGATCCAGATGGAAAATCGAACCTCTTTCATCATAGCAGAGAGTTAGGTCAGCATTTGAAACAATTACACCCGCACTTTCCACAATTATCTGCGCAAGGGCTACCTCAGACTCTGCTGCAACACGAAGGGCATCCCAAATTTCTGTAAGGCCTAAATGGTTAGTGCAAGGATCGCATATGCATGAGCAGCTATAAGTACTATGCATTCAAGCAGGAAAAAGAAGCTTAGGTCAACTAACAATATGTTATGAAGCAAATATATGTACAGACACATGATTTTCTTTGTGGGTTCTGCATAATTAAAAAATAAACCTCATTGTATAAGATGGCCAGTAAAACCTGAAGAAGTCGTCACAGGTAAAGGATATTGCAGTAAATTCAGTGCAAATCAAATAGCACCAGTTTTCTATCTGTAGAACTCATATCTATGTGACAGGATCATCCTTGTATAACTGTATCATTTGATGAAAAGATTACCTTCAAATTTAAAGACACCTCTCCTAGCCTCTCAGTGCCAACTAACTACTTTGTTATTTTTTTTACTACGTGTACCATAGATATACACATTACATAGGCAAGCAGCAAGTTTCTACCACCAACAGACTAACTTATAGGAACAAAATAGCATAAACCAAAATAAACCTATGTTAGTAACTCACGATTGCAATAACCAGACATTCAATGGACATAATATTTGATCCATGATATGTACATACAGAAGAGTAACACACAGATATGTATTTATAGTATTCTTCTATCTAATTAATTGAGATTAGACATTTTCAATGAGTAGTCATGCATGTATTTAATATATCTCCATAAAGTCATCAACTCTACAGACTGTACATATAAAAAATATTGTCAAGTGGCAAGAGATAAAGTGAGAATTCCATAATTGAATTGTACATTTTCAACAGATACAATATGATGCATCAGCACTTACATATTACTATCGTCATGCCTCACATGACACATATCTCTTGTTTAGAGATTAGCAACCCCCACAAGACTTGTTCCAACCATAATGGTACTATCTTAACTAGCAGTTTAGCACAGCCTAGTCCTTGTGGACACATTATCAGGATTCAGACAAATCAGGCTAACTAAATGACCATCCGTATTCATTAACAAATATTGACACAGATACGAGTTTACAGACACAAATCTATTAATCTAGCTGAACATCAGTAAATGTAACTCTTTTTTTCTGCGAATTATGTACGAGTTTACATACAAATCTATTAATCTAGTTGAACATCCATATAATGCAAATTGGCTCGGCTGTAATAAACAAGAAAAACAAATCATGAATAGTTCCAGCTTTCAGTGTCCAACTTGCACTAAATGCCATGTTTCTTGTACCGGGACAACAGAACAGGTCACAAACATAAACTTTGCTTATGTATTCCAAAATAAAGACTACTATATAGCAAAAGAAAACAGAAACCACCAAAGATACAGACAGAATGTTAATCATACTCCCAAGAATGCAATAGATATTAAGACCGTGTCTCGCTGACTGCTATGCTAACTAATTAGTGCAGTACAAATCATAGACATCATGTAGGAGGGCATAGTAGTGCATGCTATCGAATCAAGAAACATCCAGGTCAAACAAAAGAAATTAGAAGTAACACAACTTTGTTTCAGGAAAAGTAAATTTCTTCATCCATGCTAAATTTGTACTAACCACCATAAAGTTCAACAACATTCGAGTCTGTCACAGCTTAACAACTTTGGAAGATCCAAATCCACTTGCATCTTAATGTTCACAGACTGAAGAATCATGATATCCTCTTCGCCAAACAATGATTTACGAAGTTAGAAACTGTCCTATAACATCTTCCACGAGTTGTTAGCATAAAACCGCAACTTTGATGTCTAAATTACGAAAAACCACGACTTTGATGCGGGATCGCATAAAACCGCGACTTTGATGTCAATCGATAGCAATGTGCACAGATTTGGATCTATACGCGAATTAACACTTAAACTGGCCAGTGGGACCCACTTGTAAGGCTGATGTGGCAACTTAACTAGTCTCCGCTACGAAAAAAACTGTTTAGTTTGTGTGGCCCACCTATAAAAAAATAAAAGTGTCTAAAAAGAAAAGACTGCGTCGGCGTCCTCACCACCGGCGAGCTCTGGCTGCGTGACTCCCGCCGCGAATCGACTGCGCCGTCCGCCCCCAGGGCCCCCGCGTCCTCACCGTGGAGCGCATGAAGAAGGCCAGCGAGTTGGCCGTATCACAATAAGATGGACTTTACCCAGGATGAGAATAGATCAGTTACTAAATCTTGGATGGAAATTTCTTTTACTCCCTATTTCCCTGGGCAATCTCTTATTAACAACCTCTTCTCAACTTGTTTCACTATAAATAAGATAATACAATAACAGTAAGAATGTCGCTTTGGTCGTCCCCCGGGCTCTAGCACCCTGCTTCCTCTCCTCACCGCGCGCGCGTCGGCGGCGCCTGCGTGGGGGCCGGCCGAGTGTTGCTGTCGTGGCCCGAGGGATCCGTCGCTCGCAGCAGCCAGGGCGCGCGCATCGTGTCCTGGAAGTCCCCCGCCGACTACCCGAGGTCGGGCGCGGTGCGCTGAGGCCGCGGGGTACGGCGGCTGCAGGTCGTGGCGGTGCACGACGCGACGATGCGATGCGCAGAGGCTGTAGGGCTCGGCGGTTGCAGGTCGCGGCGATGCGAATCGAGCGGCGGCCGGCTGAGGCGATGATTCATGGCTTCCTGGCTTAATTCCTTTGGTCAGGAGGTGAAGCCGGACAGGCTAGCTGCGCCTGAACATGCGATCGGCTAGCTAGCTTCGCTCTGCGTGCGAGCCGGCCGGCCGGGCTAGCTTGAGCTCCTAGAGAATATGCTGGCGACGTGGCGCGTGCTCCTGGACCTGCAGACCTTCTCGGGGCGGACCTGGCCCGCACGACGCTGGCGAGGAGGAAGTTCGGGCGCGGCCGGCGCGGGCACGGCAACGCGCGCGAGAGATTGCCGGAGGGACGCCGCACGGACGGACGAGCTGACCGCCGGCGCCGTTCCTCCTCTTATTTTTCTTTTTTAGTTTTCTTTTAGATATTTTGATTTCTTTTAATTGGCCTTACAGGTGGGACTATGTCCATGTCAGCAAATTGACTAAGTTCTTGCCACGTCAGCCCTGACGGGTGGGTCCCACTAGTCAGTACTATTGTCAATTCGCGCTTAGTGCAGAAAGTTTGGACATTGCGATCTCGGACCATCAAAGTCGAGGTTATGTGCGATCCCACATCAAAGTCACGGTTTTTCGCAATTTGATCATCGAAGTTGTGGTTTTATGCTAACAACTCCATCTTCCACACATGCGCACAGGAAATAAAATATATAAGAAGTCCAATTTGCACTCAATAGCACAACCACAGGAATTAAATGTATAACAGGTTCAGTTTACACTCATGTTGCCACTCAATAGCATAATCTAATTCAGCATGAGCACTCTCCAACTACATAGGAGGCAGCAGCTCCATCTTCCCCGGGAATCCCATCCTCGCAAAAACAGCATTCTGGCAAACCCACAACAACAAATGATCCCATTCACTCCTCCAATGGGCATAGTATCATCCCTGCAATTTTTACCTCAAGAGGCCAGGAGCCAATATCACAACTCGAAGAAAAATCGTTCCCACGAAGGCACCACTCAAATCCCTACAAGGCCCTTCACCAGCTAGCCACACACACACCAAGAACTCAACTGTTACCTAACTCAATTTGGACCAAGAACTCAGGTTCCTGTCGAGCACGGCTCAACCAAGAACCCATTCTCACAAGGCCAGAACCCAACTGCGTGTCAACTACTCCATCACAGCGATGCCGTCAGAAAGACAAACGAATCCTCAAACCCCAATTCCACGAGCCGCGCGGAAATCGTAGGTTCGTTGCCACAAACACGCGACCCTAACCGGATGGATCAAACAGAAAGAAGGCGCAGGAAAGGAAATCTGAGGGGTTGGGGTGCTCGGATCGTGGAATCTTACCGCCACTCTTACCGCCTCCGGCGACTTCGGCGCCCTTGGGAGTGGACCCCACGCAGCCCATGGGAATCCTGCGCTCTTGCTGGTGGTGGAGGGCTTTAGGGGGACGAGGCACGGAGGCAGCAGCCGTGATTTCCTGTATATCTCATTTTCTTTTATTTTCATTTGCAGATGAACCTTTTATTTTCTCGGGTCCAATAACTGTCAATTTATAATTTACAGTTTAATGCCCATGCGTTGCTACGGGTTTACCGCACATATAAACATAATGCATCTAACTTTTGAATATTTCAACAACCAAATCATTAAGTCAAGGGAAAGAACATGCATTTCTAGATATTGAAACTACATATCATGCTATTGATCAATGTTTATGTTCATCCCTTGTCTTTCCCACACAACTCTAAAAATATCCTCAATGATAGTCGCCTCATTTCAACACGTGTCGCTCACTATTGTCACAAACAAGCATGTAGGAAGTGCTACCTCATTCACAAATGCTTCATTTATAGGTCTACTAGAAAGCTCTTTGTCAAGGCCTTTGGGCCATTGTTCCAAGCGCCAGCTCATGGTTTCCATGGCCATGGCGTTTGCACGGCTATAGGGTAGCGCGTCTGTTCACCGGCGTTCACAGCTACGACGTCACGTCCAACCCGCACCAGGACCAAGGCAAGGCCCATTGCCTGCGTCATCGCCATTGTGGCGGTCACGATCGGTGTCCTCGTGGTTGGCTGCGAGGGCATGGGCCCGGCCAATCTCGGTGCGGGCGAGCGCGATGGAGATAGGGTGCATGAGGGTCCTGACGGTTGGCACGCCGGATTAATAGCTGGGTGGGGTCTGCTCCACAATCTCCAGGATGGCAGTGTGGCGGATGCCAGCCGGGTCGTGCATGCATCCAGCGAGCCGTAAGGTCGCCATGGTCACCTCTCGGAGACCAGCAGGACACCGCACATCTTCAGATCGCTCGACATCTCGATCTCGTTCCCTCAATTATTTGAAACTAATGCTTATATCTGTCAGTAGAAAGATAAATATATTAGTTAACCTTCATGTAGAAGGAACTCAAGTTACATAAAATTCTTATGGCCATCATTGCTCATACAGACAGAATTCCCCTCAAATACAAATCAACACACAAGCACCCGAGATATGGATATAAGCATATAAGTGCAGTTAACAACACAATCCCCAATTTATAGTGGGCATGAAATTTGAATTATGATATAGTGTAGTGAATTGCAAAATTCTAAACAATGGAACTATCATCTGAAACCTTGCACTTTAAATAGTAGGCCAAAATATGTAACAAAGATGTGTCTTAAAATCACACAGGATAAATTAAAAAAGTGAAGGTAGTTCCCCTAAAGAAACAAGAAGAGGATATGTATGATAGAAGGTAATTATGAATGGTACATAGTCTATTTAGACAAAAAAAAAGGGTAAACATCAAGCCCACCATCCACTCGACCTTAATTGCAAATAAATAGCAAGCACCTAAAACCTACTTAATTGGGAAGGAGACGGAAAAAAATGTAAGCTACAAAAGCAACTTTCTTGAGATATACTTCCTATAGAACAGATTATAAGACGTTGTGGTACATGCACTTATGCATGGTCAGCGTCTTAAAATTTGATACGGAGGGAGTACAATACAAAACACTTTGCACTGAAGGTCTGGAATCTGCATAGTATCACTACTACAACAAGTTAAACGTTGCACTAAAGGTGTACCAACGTTCCAAAAGAGGCACACCAATTAAGTCGGGACACAAAAATATAAAGGTGCACTTTCCGAAAGAGGCTCCATCTCCACCAAGTAGCAGATCATCCAATCGGCATCCTCGTAGAATATGTTGTATATTTCCATAATTAGGATGTGACTAAAGCCTTTTCGTTGGAGCAACAACATGATGCAAGTCAACATTGTATCTGGGAGTACGAAACAATTCTCACTGCGTTTATCTAACACCGTGGCTGAACCAGATGGCCGACTAAGTTCAAAAAGGGGATATATCAAGTTTCAGGCACTGATCAAAAGTGCTCAATATGATTATTTTGACATGCCCAATTACGACTGCTCTTCGATATTAAGTAAAAGCACAAAATGTAATTAGCAGTACTCACATTGTTAACATGTTCGTCTTGTTGAGCTTTAATTTCATCATTCACTTGCTCCCTGTCAACACTACTAACCTATACACAAAGGAAATGGAAAGTTTATTTTAATCAGAAAATTTGTTAACCTTCCATGTATAAAATGACAACAGGGAAATGATAACCGCAACCACTCATGTCTTATAAGGAAGTTATAGATTATTTTCCAGAGGCTAAATCCAAGGCCTTCCCAACTGTCAGGTAACAAGGATAAACAATTGAATTGTAATAACCACAATGATGGTAACTGAAACAATACTACAAAGGAACATTTGTGTTATAAATTCCCCGAAAATG
The DNA here is from genome assembly GCA_026929855.1 of Poa annua. Taxonomy (NCBI): domain Eukaryota; kingdom Viridiplantae; phylum Streptophyta; class Magnoliopsida; order Poales; family Poaceae; genus Poa; species Poa annua. The sequence goes on along the minus strand of CM049432.1, from coordinate 70,838,245 downwards.
TTAACAACCTCTGTAATAAGAGCAAACCAGTATGTGAGACTTGGAGTGATAGAACTCATGTTATCAAAAGTTCAGAGAAGAAGCAAAGTTAAATTGTTAGAGCATAATGGTCACTATACCTGTTATGAATTGCAACTATAATGGTGACAGATAAGTCTTTCAACAACATGATGCAAATCAACTTCGTATCTGGAGTACTTGACAATGCTCTGCAGTTATCTAACACTGTGGCTGAACCAGATGGCCGACTAAGTTCAAAAAGGGGAAATATCAAGTTTCAGACACTGATCAAAAGTGCTCAATATTATTATTTTGACATGCCCAATTACGAATGTTCTTCAATATTAAGTAAAAGCACGAAATGTAATTAGCAGTACTCACATTGTTAACATGTTCGTCTTGTTGAGCTTTAATTTCATCATTCACTTGCTCCCTGTCAACACTACTGACCTATACACAAAGGAAGTGGAAAGTTTATTTTAATCAGAAAATTGGTTAACCTTCCATGTATAAAATGACAACAGGGAAATGATAACCACCACCACTCATGTCTTATAAGGAAGTTTTAGATTATTTTCCCGAGGCAAAATCGTTTACACGTTCTAATAAATAGTCCGAGCGGGTCTAAATAATAAACATTGTTTACAACACTTCTACACTGGTATTAGGAACTTAGCACTACAATAGAGATACATACATTCTTACCTTGAAGCAGTAGCCGACTCTCAGTTCAGTTAAAGGGAAGTTTCTCTTCTCAATTCGCCCTTCTATCTTGTAGTATGCGGAACATAACTCTACAAACATAGTTCTCAGTTTGTGGTAAGAGCATCATATTAACTGCTGTACTGCGTACAAGCTTTTTTATCACAGAAAAATGTAAACTATGAAATGATAGAAAACAAAACGACTGAGAAACTAACTTGAGAGATTTGTTATGTTATGTTTCATCACTCTCAATCATCACAATCAAGTGTTTAAATCAATCACAATGTATTTTCTCAGGGCAACTGCCCAGCCCATCTGCATGACATAACCGAGTATTTTCAGCAGTTATCCTAATTAGCATGCACTCGTAGGAGGTTTGGAGCATAATAAGTGGTATAGGGCACAAGACTTGTACACAGTCCTCTAACTAATGACTGGTAGATATAGGAGATCACCACAGGTGGTCAAGACAACAATGATCACCAGCTTGAGCCTGTACAAGGATCACCACCGGTTTCTAAACCCGCAGAATATACATATATATCTCATAAATCATGTTAGAATATACATAGCCAAAGCTAAACTCAAATAAGTCCTAAACACAGGTTAATGTTCGAATTATTAGCCATCATTTTCTGACTATGCCAAGATACATGGCAACAGTACAGATACACCCAACTGGACAGTAAATATTTTATACAGTAAGCAATATAAAAACCATTATATTTTTTCCTTTTGAATTTCAAATCCAAGGCAAATCTTAGTTTTCAGAGGCACTATGAGGTAACCTGTATCCCTTTTCACTATGAGGCACTTGAATGTCTTCCCAACTAAGAAGATTCTGACCAAAACTTGAAAGCAATATGAGTAAACTGAGACATGAGATGCATGGAGCGAACCAAAATTAGAACATGCAAGCAAGACAAAAGAGCAGCAAACCATCTGATAGCAGCCTGCAGACTTCATCAAAATGCGTTCTAAGATTTTGATCATTAAGCAACCAACCAGTCAATTGGTTCGAAAATATGTCAACTGATTAAGAAACACCACAACACGATCAAGATATCACCAGAATCATCAGTCCAATACTCCAAACCACTAAGTCTGATCCTAGAAACGGAAAAGAACAACTACAACTATCGAGACGACTCACAAGGTTATCGCTTGGGAGGCGCAGTTATCGCCAAATTTGTACTCCGAAGTCGCAGGTGCCGACTGATTTGTACCATAGCATCCCATCCTACAGGTCGGTGACGTCTGCGCCGTTACTGCACTGAGACCGCTCGCCCCAACAAGACCTGAAGTAGCCCATCACCTCCACCACACCCGTTCCATTCCATTCCATCCCTCCCATTTCATTCCATTCCATCTGGGTGTTCAGTTGATTTTGGAAGAGGTGGAATGGAACGGAATCTAATTAGTCTAAATACCCAACTAATTAGACCCTAATATAATCTAAATATTTAATACACTTTAATTATTCCCCAAATCACTCCAAATCACGGGAGAGGAGCAAGTCGCCTGGTCGTGACCGCGCCGTCCTGGCGTCGACCTTCGACGAGGGAGGAGGGCAGGGCAGGGAGGAGGGCGGCGCCGGCGACCTCCAACGACCTCCGGTCCTGGCCCGCCCCTACACGTGTCCTGGCCGCGCCTAGATGGAGGAGGGAGGGAGAAGGGCGGGGGCAGGAGGAGGGCGGCGTTGGCGACCTCCAGCCTCCGCCCGCGTCCGGCGACCTCTGGGCCCGGCCCGCCCCTGCGCGCGTGGATGGAGGAGCAAGGAAGAGGGCGTCTGGATGGAGGAGCAAGGGAGGAGGGCGTCCTGGCCGCGCCTAGATGGAGGAGGGAGGGAGGAGGGCGGCGCCGGTGAGCTTGGAGCAGCCGCGGGAGAGAGAGATATTACGCTGAGGGAAAGGGATTAGCGAGAGACAGAGAGCCGTTCCACTTGGGCCGGCCGATTTGGCCGGACGGGTTGGTTCCGCATCTTTACAGAATATTCCATTCCTGGAACCGCCTAATTCCATTCCTTGTGTCAACCGAACACTAGAACGGTCTCCAGGTGCGGAACGGTTCCGTTCCATTCCAGTTGGTTCTAGAAACGAACACACCCTAAGGTATGTTTGGTTATAGAACGAGGTAGAACATAATGGAACAGTTCTATTGTTTTGACTGATTCTAGTGTTTGGGTGGAGCAATAGAATGAAATTGGGTGGTTTCTCATACTGGAATATTCCACGTAGATGCGGAACCAACTCGTTCCGCCAAATCGGCTGGACGTGGTGGAATGTGTTGTCGCGTGAGGAGAATCTCACCGCACCCTCACTCTCACCCGTCACGCAATGCCTTCTCGCTGCCTATCAACAATATTATGAGGTTTGCTCATGAGAAGAATATTGGTAGTGGGCTAACCAGATTCTCTGATATCTTTAATGCAATCATTAATTCTGCTGCTCTCAGAGAAGTGGACATGTCAGGTGGTCAATTTACCTGGTCAAATGGTCAAGCTACTCCCACTTTGGAAAAATTGGATAGGGTTCTCATGAATGATGCTTGGGAACAACTTTTCCCTGTGACTCAGGTAAGAAAAATTATTAGAGTAATGTCTGATCACATCCCTCTGTTGCTGGATACAGGAGAGAAGCTGGAATCTAAAATAAGGGAATTTAGATTTGAGAAAGGGTGGATTTCTCATCCCGAGTTTCAAACCAGGGTTCAGTTGGCTTTGAATTCTTATCAAGTGTCTAATGATAGTATCAGCACTTTCCAAGAAAAGATTAAACGGGTAAAGACTTCTTGGAAAGGTTGGGGAACTAACATTAGAGGCGATTCTGTGAGAAGGAAGAAAGATCTTTCTAGTGAACTGGAAATTCTGGAGAAGTGGGAAGAAAGAGGGATACTTACTGGTGACCAATATGTCAGGAAAGCTGATATTCAAAAAGAGTTGATGGATATTTACGAACAGGAAGAGAGATATTGGTTGAGTAGATTTGGGGAGAGATGGCTCCTGCAAGGGGATGCTAATACGACCTATTTTCGTAAGTTAGCAAATGGGACAAAAAGGAAGAATACAATGTATACTTTGAAAAATGGGAGTGAGATCATCCAGGGCACGGATTCCTTATTGAGTCATGCTACTGGATACTATAAAATGTTGTTTGGTCATGGTGAGGGTAATAAGATGGCTTTGGAGCCAAATATTTGGTCTTCTGATGAAAAATTAAGTGATGAGGACAATGATGTTCTCAATAGACCTTTTTCTATTAAGGAGGTTAAGGATGTTGTGGATGCTATGGTTAAAAATAAGGCTCCAGGTCCTGACGGTATGCCTGTGGAATTTTATCAGGCCTGTTGGGAGATTATCAAAGATGATGTAATGAATCTGTTTAAAGATTGGTATGAGGAAAAGTTGAATTTGTATAGAATCAATTTTGGAATGATTATCCTTCTTCAGAAAGCCCCTGATGCTGATTTAATTCAAAAGTACATGCCCATTTGTTTACTCCAGGTGTTGTATAAGATCCTCACAAAAGTGATTACTATCAGGATGGAACCTTTTATGGGAAAATTAATATCTGAGTGTCAAAATGCTTTCATCAAAGGTAGGAATATTATGGATGGTGTGGTTTCTCTTCATGAAATCATCCATGAATCCAGAATGAAAGGGTGTCAGGGAGTCGTGCTGAAACTAGACTTTGAGAAAGCATATGATAAGGTTGACTGGGATTTTTTGCTTAAAAGTCTGGCTATAAAAGGGTTCAGTACTAAATGGTGTAAGTGGATCAATGATGTGGTTAGAGATGGGACCCTGTGTGTCAAAATTAATAATATAAGGGAGGCTGATTTTGCAAGTCATAGAGGGGTGAGGCAAGGTGATCCTTTCTCTCCTTTCCTTTTTAATATGGCTGCACAAAATCTGGCTAAGATGATTCAGATGGCTCATGGGAATGGTCTAATGGTTGGTCTAGTTCCTCACCTCACTGATAATGGGGTTGCTATGTTACAATATGCTGATGACACCATTATCTTAATTCAGGATGATTTGGAACAAGCTAGGCATTTGAAGTTGATTTTGTTCATGTTTGAGGCGATGTGAGGTCTGAAGATCAATTTCATGAAAAGTGAAGTAATGTTGGTTATGGAAGATAGTGTTAAATGGGTACTGTATGCTGACATGTTTGGGTGTCAATTAGGGGTGTGGCCCATAAAATATCTGGGAGTTCCTGTCAGTAGCTCCAGACTTCTTGTGACAGATCTCGATCCTGTTTGTGATAAACTAAAGAAAAAACTGGATGGCTGGGCTGGAAACACTTCATCCTTTGGTGGGAGATATATCCAAATTCAATCCTCCCTCAGTGGGGTTCCGGTATACCTTATTTCTATGTATCTGCTTCACGATTCAAACCTGGAAAATCGAACTACAATCCTGAGGAAGTTCTTCTGGGCAAATGTAGGCTAGAAAAAGAAATATCATATGGTTAAATGTCAAGTAATTTGCAGGCCTAAGGAGAAAGGAGGTTTGGGTATAAGGAACCTGAAGTTGTTTAATATATGTCTGTTGTGCAAATGGAGGTGGAGATTGGAGAACGGGGATGGTCTCTGGCAAAGGATTGTGAGAGCAAAATATAACATCACGCGGGGTATCTATGCTGTAAAAGTTAGACAAAGGGATTCCCCTATGTGGAAGGACCTTGTTAAGTTCCAAAAGTTTTATTTGGCTAGTAGGAGAATGGTGGTAATTGGGGGTAACGAAACTAGTTTTTGGCATGACACCTGGCTAGGGACTCTCCTTTATCTGAGTGTCCCCCTCAGATGTATGAAATCTGTGAGCAGCAACAGTTGACCGTGAAGGAAATGGCAACTAAGTGGTGGATTATGACTTTCAGGAGATGGTTAGATCCTAATGCTCAGAATCAAGCTGCTAGCTTGCGTAATTCTCTCATGTATGTTGCTTTAGGTGCTGGGCGAGACATACCTAAGTGGAAACTTAACAAAGGTGGCATCTTCTCAGTCAAATCACTATACCTAAAGCTTTCCTCTAGTGGGCCTGATAGGTCTTTTAAACAACTGTGGAAAGCTAAAACCCCTCTTAAAATTAAGATCTGGATGTGGTTGATCTGGCATAATGCAATTGCAACTAAAGATAGTATGAAAAAAAGAAAATGTGTGGGCAATTATACGTGTAGATTTTGTCCAGAAGATGAAACGATTTCTCATCTTTTCTGTAAGTGCCCAGCTGCTGTTTTTGTGTGGAGCACTATTAGCACTGCTCTTGGGGTCTCTGATAGACCCACTTGTTTCACTCAATATTTTTGGTGGGTGGCAAAGACACTGCCAGGTTTTACGAATTTTCATGTGGTTTGTATTCTCATCAATTAATGTGTTGGGCTATTTGGAAAACTCGTAACAAAGCTTGTTTCGAAGGAAAAGGAGGTGCATAAAGAGATGCTGATAGAAGGAGCCAACCGTCTTCAACAGGTGGCGCTGTCATCATAGAGCTCGGGAGTGAGGAGCCGGAGACAAGCAGGTCCTGCTAGACTGGAGGAAATTGGGGATGACTCTGCTTGAGAAGTGATGCCTTGGTTGAAGAAGATGAAGTTGCAAAAAGTCGGTTGGGAAGTGCTTGTTTCTTTTTGTGCTTGCTAGTGTCGTGCTGGCATTAAGTGGTTTGCTAGTTCCTGTGGTCTTAGGGTGTTGTTGTCACTTTGAGCCTGGTGTTTTCAATCCCTGTATGGTTGAGCCAGCTCCCCCCTGCTGGTTAAGTAGCTCTGTGCTAAGTCATGTTTTAAAACTTTAGTTCTATGTCCTTTTATGGTTTGTAAAACGATGTTCTGTTATGCTTATAATGGAAACCGGCTCCCAGCAGGAGGTGTAGTGGTAAGTTCTCACCAAACCATGTACTATATTATGCAGTGGAACCATGAATTTGTATTGTTGACAAATACTTGTTACGATTTTGAATGTATATTTGTTAGTGGTAAGCTCACCATTGCAGTGAAAAGAGGTGAGCATAAGCCAGTTCTAGCAATTCTATTCTCACAACCAAATAGGGAATAAAACCATTTCATGACATTTTTTTGTCCAAACCAAACACTATGATAGAATGGTTCCATTCCAGTTCTAGCTCATTCTAAAACCAAACACACCCTAAGTTCACGTCCGTGAAAAAAAACTCCGGCCGGCCGGCCGTCCCAAACAAGCTAGCCTTATCGATCGGTTAACATGCGTACATGAAAAAAACAGGCCGGCCTACCGTTCCGAAATAGCTGGCTTAATCGATCGGTCAAATTAAAAGTAAATCGGTTCCGATTTCGAATAAGTTAACCTAATCAATCACATAACGAAAGGGCACAGTAGATGTGGAGGCCTACACTAATCGTAATGGACCTATGAGCGCATCCTCCAGACTTATAACGGTCGACGCCTCACACACTAAGCCACAACTAAATCAGAGTGCCACATCCTCATCATCATCTGGTAGGTGGCCTCACGGAAGAAGGTGTCGTTTTGGTCTCGTCGGTTATTCCGGATGGGTGGAATAACACAATTATTCCCAAGGTTGATTCATCGGAGTCTATCACGCAATATAGACCGATCAGCTTGTTCTCTTCAAGGTAAGTTCAAAAAAGATTGCATCTCGCTTGATATTATTGCTCCGGTATAAAGTGCTTTTGTTCTAGGGCTTATATTCTGGCTTATGAGAGTCTACACACGATTAAAAATAAGAAGAAAGGAAAATGAGGCTATTGTTTGGTAAAACTTGACATGCACAAGGCATATGACCGGGTAGAGTGGAATTTCCTGAAAAGTATGCTCCTGAAGCTTGGGTTTCATGCAGATTTTGTTAATCTCTTGATGGCTTGTGTTCGATCAGTTAAGTATAAGATCAGATTTAATAATCAAGAAACCAAATCTTTTATTCCCTCAAGAGGGCTTCGGCAACGGGATCCCCTTTCCCCTTATTTGTTCTTGATGTGTGCGGAGGGTTTATCAAGTCTTCTGGCTCATATAGAGGAGGTTCGTGGCATTGAAGGTGTTAGGGTTTGCAGAAATGCACCATCGGTATCTCATTTACTGTTCGCTGATGGTTCCCTAATCCTTATGAAGGCAGATATGAATAATGCAACCTCACTGAGACAGGTCATGTCGGAGTACCGACATAGTTGATAGGAGACGAGGTTCCTCTAGTCTATGGATGAATGTGAGGAAGAAGGCTGGAGTCGTCGAGCTCGGGATTGAACACGTCGAGGTTACCCAGCTTCAGATCTCGCAACGATGGCGAGACCCTACGTGCTGCTCTAATTCACTATAAGGCAATAGCCGTGAACAAGTTACAATATGTATTGGAGCGTGCCCTAAAGGTCTCCCGGTGGCCGGCTTATATAGGCGGCCAAGGCCCGGGATACAAGGTAAATACTTGTCCGGCAAGTAAACAGAGTTCTAGACCTAGCTGGCTTAGTTGCCGTCTTCTGTCTTGGGCTTGGTGGCCTTCATCCTTCCTCCTTCCTTGGACTGTCCGCCTACTTCCTTGTAAGTCAGCTATCTGGACCGCCCGGCAGGCTTCAACCTTAACCACCTTTGGGCCACCCTGGACTAGCCGGATTGATCCATGTCAGAGATATCCCTGGTTGGTATATCCCCAACATTAGCCCCCAGAAAGGTTGAAGTTCTCTAGGTACCGGCTTCTGCATCTTCTTGATCTTTATTCTTCAATGTTGGCGGCTGCAAGACTTGAATTCTGAACAGAATGGGGAACGTGTATCAGAAAGAAACTTTGGCACACAGCCGCCTTTATCCAACATGGGAAAGAGGCTTAGCTTAACTTGCCGGATGGCTTCTTACGAAAGCCTGATCCTTGTCGGCCAGTTAAACTTACAATTGACAAATGACGTCATTTGGTCCACGACAGTTTGGAACCAAACGGAACGAAATCGTGTCATGCTTGCAAATCGCGGGAAAAGAGGAGTCGTGGAGATCGTGTGATCGTGCGCCGCTTCGCGATCGCTCGAATGAATGCCACGTGTCCGGCTTTGGGACCGTTGCACGGAGCGCAACGCCCGGCCTATAAATAGGGAGGCGAGGCGCTCATCTTCTTCCTCCGCACTCCATTCTCTCTCACTCTCGCCTCTTGCGCTCCCGATCTCTTCGCTACACCGAGAAAGAAACTCCGGCGGCCACCTCGACTCCGGCGACATAGCGCTCGGCAAATGGCCTTCGACCCGAAGACTACCACGGCGGCGACGGCGGCAAGCGGACCCGAGACGGAGCCCATCGCAACCGCGGCGATGGGCGGCGCCATTTCGCGTTCCGTGACGGCGCGCGCCATCATCTCTTCTTACGCACCTTCTTCATCTACTCCGGTCGCGCCCAACCGTGCGGCTACGACCACCGCACCCTCGTATTCAACCACGCCGGCGGCGCGACCGTCGATGATGAGGAGGAGCCCGTGGACCTTGGGTCTCGCTATTGGCTTCTCTCCGCGTTGGACGACGAAGTCCTTAAGGAGCTGGAGGAGGCCGACTACTTGCCATCCCAGGACGACTACGGTTGGCGGTCCGCCTTCGACGACATCGTCCCGGCTCCGAAAGCCGCCGAGTGGGTAATCCTCACCTCCCGTCTTGTTAGGGGAATGGCTTTGCCGCCTTCCTCCTTTTTTAGTGAGGTGTTAGATCACTACGGCCTTCAACCCCACAACATAGCGCCCAATAGCATATTATTTCTAGCCGGCTTCACAACTCTATTTGAGGTCTATCTAGGTATTAAGCCTAGTTTAGACTTCTTTAGATTCTATTTTCGTTGTCGACGCCAAACTGTGCCGGATGGAGGTCTGGCAACCTACGGCAGCGTTACGTTCAACTGCCGCCAAGGACGTCAATGTTGTCCCAAGATACCTTATATTGAGTCCGTCAAAGGTTGGACCTCCACCTTCTTTTATTGCCGGGACATGGCGGCTGTCGGTCGTCAGTTTGGCATCCCGGAGTTCGTCTGACGTGGGGCTACCTTGCGGGTAGCCCACGATGAGGATACCTGGGCCGCGCCAAGGATGGAAAGGCCCGCAGAAGGCCCACTCGGGGTATCTCATATCCTAGTCCAACTCGGTTAGGACTTATAACCTACCGTATCTGTACCAACCACCCGAGACCTGGCTGCCTATAAAGCCAGGAGGGTTGCCCGTCCTAGAGGACACGCTCAGAACCACCACAAACCCTAGCGAGATCGCAATCTCGCCATTGTAATCGCTACTCGCATCAATAACCAGACAAGCAGGAGTAGGGTGTTATCCTCCGGGAGCCTGAACCTGGGTAAACCTCGCTTGTCAGCCGTCGTGATCACCTTGCACTCTCCTCTCTCCCCATCAATCAACCCGGGGTGCACAACCCTGGGACTTGTCGAGTTCCAACCTCGTCAATTGGCGCCGTCTGTGGGAAGTTCAACAAGTGCTAGGATCATGGTCGCACCGGCTCCATCCGCAATGAAGATCGGCGCACCCGCCATCAGGGAGTCGATCCAATTCGGCTCCTTCGAGTACGTCATCCACTCGCCAACTCACCAATCGGTGTACGCCGATCTGGACAAAGGTATACACATCACCTTCGGCTCCATATTCTGTTGCATCGATAGTCGTGGCATGCTCAGGTCTACGACTACTGCGTTACGCGCGGCGGCGTCATCGAAATCGCCGACCACCGCGCCCGCTGGACCCGCCAGGATCGCATCTGCCGCACCCGCGGAGATCGCGACCGCTGGACCCGCCAGGATCGCATCTGCCGCACCCGCGGAGATCGCGACCGCTGATCCCGCCAAGATCGCATCTTCCGCACCCGCGGAGATCGCGACCTCCGAACCCGCGAAGATCGCATCTGCCGCACCCGCAGGATTTGCGCCAGCTGCACCCGCGAAGAGGACATCTACATCGACAATCTTGGCAACGGCCGCGCGAATCGAGTCTACTACACCAACCTCGGTCGCGCGGTCAATCAAGTCAAGACCCACCTCCACCGCCGCGCCCGCACGCGCGATCGGGGGCCCGCGTCCGACATCAACGCCGCGCGCGCCCTCATCTTCGTGGAAGTCCCAGGTCTACCCCAAGCCACTCGCACTCGCCCCGTCGAGTGCGGGCACATGGACAATCGCGAAGAGACGCGACAGTAAGTGCGCCGCGCGCCACGTTGCAGCAATTTTCGACCCCGAGCAAGAAGAGGGTGACAGAAGCAGCAGCGGCAGCACCAACTCTCCAACACAAGTCTACCCCAAGCAAGTCTTCATGGCCGGCACAGCACCGCATGACGACGGAGACGAACCCGTATATCCGCTAGAGGTGGACATGCCAGACCAGACCAAACTGGTCATCACGCGGGACATGGCGATCCAAGCCATGAAGCATGTGGACGAGGGCACGTTCCCCCCACCCAACGCACCTCGGGAGGACCACCTGGCGGTCCAGTACTTGCTACGCAAGGAAGGCGAACGGATTCGCGCCGAAAAGGCCGAACTCCTCAGGCGCAAAAGGGACGCGGACGCATCAAGCGCCAGGCGGGCCGCCCTCTCCTTCACATCCTCCACGGAGGTAAACCAGGGAGCACGGCGAACCAGAGCCCGTGTCCCCCACATGGCAGAAGCTGGTCGAACAAGGCTCACCCGCAACCTCGACTCTTCCTTCGTCACCGAAGATGAAAACGGGATACCCGTCCCGAAAACAGCGAACGCTGCCTTAATAGCAGTCGAGACGTACCTTCGGCTCACACAGCCACCGGAGGGTGACGCGCGCTCCCTCCTCCACAAGCAACAAATCGCCTCCATAAGGGCAATTGAAGAAGCTCTAGCGGCCAAGGGGCCAGGTAATCAAGCTCACGAACCGACGACGTCGGGCATCCCGGCGGCGCAGCGACAACCAGTCAAGGACCTTCGAGACGTTCTGACACAGAAGACGGTGGACCGTAACCGCAAGGAGCGTTCGGCTAACGCAGCACAAGCGGACGACCATACCGACCGCGACTTCGAACCATGCGGTGCGGCATGCTTCAGTTTCAACATCCGCGACACCCGTATGCCTAAAGGCTTCAAGTTGACGGCTGGCACACCAAAGTACGACGGGAAGCAAGACCCGAAGCTATGGCTTGAGGACTACCTTATTGCTTGCACCTGCCAAGGCGGAACATCGACCACGGCAATGCAGTACATCCAGCTCATGCTGACAGACTCTGCACGCGGGTGGCTCACAAGCCAGCCTAAAGATTCTTTCCGAACGTGGGAGGAGTTCCAGGACAACTTCATCAAAAGTTTCTCGGGAACATTCGCCAGACCAACGACCTACATCGAGTTGCAGGCCTGCAAGCAAGGGAAGGACGAGTCGCTCCGATCTTACATCCAGAGGTGGACACTCCTTCGCAACACCATGGAACCCGTATCAGAGGACAGGGTGATGGACGCCTTCATGCATGGCGTTGCTCGCCGCGACCTCCGGGAGGAATTTGGTAGGCTCCAGCCGAAGACCACAATAGAGTTAATGAAGACAGCCAACCAATGGGCTGAAGGAGAGGACTACGTCCGCGAAACTTCTCCCAAAAAGGAAGGCGAAACAAGCAACTGGCGCGAGTCACGTCAGAAGAGGAAGGCACGTTACACGCACGACTCAATCGAATTAGTAGCGGCGGGTTACGAAACCCCCCGCGAGGTCAAGCGTGAGGGCAGTCGACAGCACGAGCAAAGTCGACAGCCCAGCTCGAGTCAGTACAACCGTGGCAGCAGCAGCATCGACCACAGCGACGGAGGTCAGAAGCGCGAGTGGAAGCGCCCGTTAACCCCGGCAGAGGAACTGATGCAACCCTGTAAACATCACTCGTTCCGCAACCCGGCAACAGGAAAGTGGGGTTCAAACCACCTGTTGAAAGATTGCCGCAAAGCAAGAAAGATCTATCATGCCATGCAGCAAATCATCGCCCCGGTGCAGGCCATTCAAGCAGCACCGCAGCTGGCCATCCAGGCAGCACCCGCAAATAATAACCAAGTGCAAGCGGAAGGAGCGTTCCCCCAGCCGCAGCAGCAGCAAGGTCCGTCGGCAGCAGCCGACACGTACCCAGCCGCACGAGGACAGCTGAACATGATCCAGAAGGGACCCCCGTCGAACAGGAGGCAGAAGATCATCACACGCCAAGTACTCCAGGCCATCAACAGCCCGCGCGCGGTACCAGACTACCTGCGCGGGTCGGAGACACCAATCACATTCTCCAGGGCAGATCACCCAGCAGAGGTAGTCCGACCCGGACACGCCGCACTCGTGATTGAGGCCCTGGTCGGCGACTACAGCCTGAAAAAGGTATTCCTGGACGGAGGCAGCGGCATCAACATCATATTCGCCGACACTCTAAGACGAATGAACAGATCGACAGAGAAATTGCCGGAGTCGGAGACTACCTTCCACGGCATAGTACCAGGGCAAGCAATCACACCCATGGGAACAATCACACTCGACGTCATCCTCGGAACACCCGAGCACTTCAGGAAGGAGTCGATAGACTTTGAGGTCGTCGACTGGAAGTCACAATACCACGCCATCCTCGGACGCCCAAGCTTTGCCAGGTTCATGGCAGTACCCTACTACGCCTACCTGATGATAAAGTTACCCGGGCCAAAAGGAGTGATCACCGTCCGTGGAGACTTCGGCCTCTCCAACAGTTGCGACCGCGAGTTCGCCAAGATCTCCGAGTTCTTCGGCGTCGAAGAGCACTTCAAGGCCATATCAGCCGACAATGACAAGACCATCTTCCCGGCTCGCAAGAAGCCCGCCAAGGACGCAGCGTTCAACACGAATGACGACACTGTCACCCACCAAGTCCATCCGACCGACAGCGGAAAGACAGTCAAGGTCTCATCAAGCCTGACACCCGCATAGGAAAGCGCGCTCATCGAGTTCCTACGTGAGAACTGGAAAATCTTCGCATGGCAACCTTCTGACATGCCGGGGATACCCAGGGAACTCGCCGAGCACTCTCTGAAAGTACACAAGGACGCAAGACCGGTCAAGCAATCCATGCGACGCTTCTCAGGGCCCAAACGAGACGCTATCACCATGGAAGTCGACAGATTATTGCACGCCAAGTTCATCCGAGAGATCAAGGACTCGGACTGGGTCGCTAACCCGGTTCTAGTTGAGAAAAAGAAGACGAAGAAACTACGCATGTGCGTGGACTTCACCGCAGTCAACAAATGCTGCCCCAAAGACCACTTCCCGCTCCCGCGGATAGATCAGATCATCGACTCGACTGCAGGTTGCGAACGCCTATCTTTTCTGGACGCCTACTCAAGTTACCAGCAGATCAGGCTGAAAGTCGAGGACGAAGAGAAGACAGCCTTCATCACACCCGACGGCGTTTTCTGCTACCAGACGATGCCGTTCGGGTTAAAGAACGCAGGTGCCACGTACCAGCGGACAATGCAAGCATGCCTCAAGGGGCTAATCGGGCAGATCGTCCAAGTTTACGTCGACGATATTGTCGTCACTACCCGGAAGGAGGATACCCTAGTCGACGATCTACGCAAGGTCTTCGCCGCACTTGACGTGTACCAGATCAAACTCAATCCAGAGATGTGCGTGTTCGGCGTGCCAGCCGGAGAGCTACTAGGGTACCTTGTATCCGCAAGAGGAATCGAAGCAAATCCCGAGAAGGTGCAGAACATACTCACAATGCCAGCACCAACGAAGCTCAGGGAGGTGCAACGATTAGCTGGCCGAGTCGCAGCTCTCAGTCGGTTCATTAGTAAGTTGGGAGAGAAGGCCTTACCCTTCTACCAACTGATGAAGAAGTCAGACAAGTTCGAGTGGACGCAAGAGGCGCAGGACGCGTTCGACCATCTCAAGAAGACACTGACAACCTCTCCGGTCCTCGTGGCACCACTGGAAAACGAGCCGCTCTACCTGTACGTCTCAGCAACAAACAGGGTGGTGAGCACGGTGCTCGTAGTCGAACGCGAAGAGGAAGGGCACAGCCACCCGGTGCAGAGGCCCGTCTACTACCTTAGCGAGGTACTCACCTTGTCCAAGCAGAATTACCCGCATTACCAAAAGCTGGCATACGGAGTCTTCATGACCTCCAGAAAAGTCGTCCATTACTTCTCCGAGCACCCGATCACGGTGGTAAGCTCCTCTGGACTAGCAGACATCCTCACAAATCAGCGCGCGACAGGACGAGTCGCCAAGTGGGTTGTCGAACTAGGACCATGGGGGCTGAAGTATGCTCACCCGAAGTCCATCAAGGCCCAGGTTCTCCCAGAATTCACCACGGAGTGGATAGAAGCCCAGCTACCGAACGTCCCCGACCTGTCCAACGCATGGACAATGTACTTTGATGGCTCCAAGAAATTCAAGTCAGCCGGGGCAGGAGTCGTGCTCATCTCCCCCAAAGGCGACAAGCTCAAGTACGTCCTACAGATGGAATTTCCGACGCCGTCCAGCAACGAAGCCGAGTACGAGGCCCTGATCCACGGCATGCGGATGGCCAAGAACTGCGGTGCCACGCACCTCATGATCTACGGCGACTCCTACTTGGTGGTGCAGCAAACCATGAAGTCCTGCGACGCCATCGCTGACAACATGATCGCCTACAGAGACCTCTACAACCAGATGGAAGGAAACTTCGACGGCTGCGAGCTACGCCACATCGGCCGTGAAAGCAACGAGGAAGCCGACGCCCTAGCTAACATGGGCTCAGACAGGGTGCCAGTCCCACCCGGCGTCTTCCTCGAGTGCATCACACAGAGATCCATCAAGACTCAGGGTACAGCAAGCACTGCAACCGCAAAAGGCGATGCCAACCCGCCAAGCCAAGATAAGGTCCCCATGGAAGTCATGCTAGTCGAAGCCACATGGACAGGACCATACCTGGCATATATACTGCATCAGAAGCTGCCAACTGACCCAGTCGAAGCAAAGCGCATCATCAGACGCTCCAAAAGTTTCACCGTCATCAACGGAGAACTGTACAAAAGAAGCATATCAGGAATCCTGCAAAGGTGCATAGATCCAGTCGACGGCCAAGCCATCTTACTCGACATCCACGCGGGTACCTGCGGACATCACGCAAGCAGCCGGGCACTGGTGGCCAAGGCGCTACGAGCCGGGTTCTATTGGCTCACAGCCATGCAGGATGCCGAGGAGCTGGTGAGAAAATGCACAGGGTGCCAGGAGTTTGCCAACAAGCCGGACGCCCCAGCATCGGAGCTCAAAACAATACCACTAGCCTGGCCCTTTGCCCAATGGGGCCTGGACATGGTAGGCCCGCTGAAGAAATCCTCACCCGGAGGCCATACTCACCTCTTGGTCGCAGTCGATAAATTCACAAAGTGGATCGAAGCCGTGCCCATCACAAGTTCGACTGCATCCACAGCGGTCAACTTCATCAGGCCAATCATCTTCAGGTTTGGAGTACCTAATGGGATCATCACCGACAACGGCTCGAACTTCACAGCCGAGGAATTCAAAGACTTCTGCTCAGAGCAGGGGATAAAGCTCAACTACGCGTCGGTCTCGCACCCGCAGTCCAACGGACAAGTAGAGAAAGCCAATGGCTTAGTCTGCAATGGAATCAAGAAGCGACTGCGCGTACCCCTAAAACGCGCAGCGGGCGCATGGGTGGAAGAACTGCCATCAGTCCTCTGGAGTCTGCGAACAACGCCGAATAGATCTACCCAGTACACGCCATTCTTTATGGTGTATGGTGCAGAAGCGGTCCTCCCTGCGACATCAAGTTTGACGCACCAAGAGTAGTCGCCTACGACGAGTCAGAAGCAGAGGAAGCACTCGAAGACAACAGAGACACCCTGGACGAAGCACGCGACATCGCCCTGTCACGATCAGCCGTGTATCAGCAGGACCTGCGCAATTATCATACTCGGAGGCTGCGACCAAGAGCGTTCGTGGCAGGCGACCTGGTTCTTTGACTCAAACAAAAGAAGGTGCACAAGCTCGCTTCCCCATGGGAGGGCCCGTACATCGTAACAGAAGCAATAGGCAATGGAGCATACCGCCTAAAGGACTCGAAGACAGGAGCGAACTGCAGCAATCCATGGAACGTAGCACAACTACGCCGATTCTACGCCTAGCTCAAGTAACCATTGTACAAGAAAATCAGCGCGGCAGGTTTCAGACGCACTCTTTTCCTTACCAGGGTACCTGAGGGGACTGGAAGGTTTTTAATGAGGCGGCCTGTTCGCAAGAATCAATAAAGTGATTTGAAGTAAATCTGTCTCCTTTTTCCCGTCACTCAGGCAGCTCAAAAAATCCTAGGCCGCCATTCGAACCACTCGGGGGCTGCGCCGCACAGGTTGAAATAACAGCTTAGGCCGCCACCCTGAACATACTCGGGGGCTGCGCCATACAAGCACAGTCAAAATCCTAGGTCGCCACCCGAACCACTCGGGGGCTGCACCACACAGGTTGAAATAAAAGCTTAGGCCGCCACCCAACGTACTCGGGGGCTGCGCCATACAAGCACAGACTCAAAAATCCTAGGCCGCCACTCGACCGACTCGGGGGCTGCGCCATACAGGTCAAGTCCAAAATCCTAAGGCGCAACCCGCAACTCACGAGGGCTGCGCCACACAGGTCACACTTGCAACCCTAGGCTACCACTCGACTTACTCGGGGGCTACGCCAAACAGGTCTCAGAAAAAATCCTAGGCCACCACTCGACAGACTCGGGGGCTGCGCCATACCGGTCAAGTCCAAAATCCTAAGGCGCCGCCTACCACACACGGGGGCTGCGCCACACAGGTCACACTTGCAACCCTAGGATGCCACTCGACCTACTCGGGGGCTACGCCAAACAGGACTCAGAAAAACCCTCGGCCGCCACTCGAACCTACTCGGGGGCTGCGCTGCACAGGTCAAGTTCCAAATCCTAGGTCACCACCCGACATGCTCGGGGGCTGCGCCAAACAGGTCAAGTTCCAAATCCTAGGTCACCACCCGACATGCTCGGGGGCTGCGCCAAACAGGTAACACTTGTAATCCTAGGCCGTCACTCAACTTACTCGGGGGCTGCGCCAGACAGGAGTTAGTCAAGATCCTAAGTCGCCACCTGATAAAATCAGAGACCGCGGCATACAGGTAACACTTGAAAACCTAGGCCGCTGCTTGGCATACTCGACAGCTACGCCACACAGGTCGAATCAGGCACCCTCACTTTTCGAGTAAACATATCAATTCTCATTACTCGAAACAGTACTATAATCTATTACAGTATATTTACACAAAGCAAATTTGCCCTCTATAGCTAACCCTGTGCATCAGACGACAGCTACTCTAAACTGCAGGTTCAGCCTTTGGCGCATCGAGAGGACCTACAAGCCGCTCGCTCAAGTCCTGAACTTGCCGGATAATCCGGCGCGCAGCCGGCAAGGTCTCGTCGAAGTCGTCGTCACCTGGCAGGCCTTCAAGCACCCGCTCAAGCGGAAGATGCGGCCGGTGCATCCGAACGTACGCCAGCGCCGCGTTTGCACCGGCCACAAGCTGAGCGTCGACAACTTCCTTCAGCCCTTCGCCATCACGGAACCTCTCCAGCAAGGCAGGCAACCCGTTCGGCTGCGCATTATGCGGGAAGTACACGCGGTTGACGTGCCAAAGTGTCTTCCGGCAGCTCTCCAGAAGAAAGGCAGCGCGCCACGTACGATCAAGCATCGTGGCAAGGACGCGCCCCCTCGACTTGTTCACCCAGAACTGGCGAGCCTCATAGGAGTCGCCGGACGCCTCTCGAGTGACTCGCTCTTCAACGCGAGCCCGCTCGGCCTCCCAATCGGGATTAACATCTGCGCACACGAACCGCAAATCAGAAAGAGAAGGACAAACAACAGCGACGGCAGCCGCCAACATGATACATACCCTGCAACTGCCGACTGATCAGGTCCATCTCTCCAAGCAAAAAATCTTCACGACGTGAGAACTCCGCCGTGGGATGCGACTGGGAGCGCTGCAACAGCCGCTCGGTATTCTTCAGGGTCGCCTCAAGCTCCACCACCTTATTCCTCAAATAGGTGATTACCCGCTGATCATTTGCACTGCGCGGAGGAGCCGGCGCCGCCCGACGACGGCGAGCACCCGAAGAGGAAGCCGCGCCAGTCGCCCCGGCCAAGGGAGAAGGTGGAGAATCATCGCGCATGGCACTCTGTCAGGAATACGCAGAGTCAATACAGAAAGGCGACTGCCAAACACAGTTAAACTCAGAAGACAGAAAAGTCAGCAAAATCAATACTGAAGAGCAAAAGACCCGACAGGGCAATATTCATTACAAACATGGAGTTCAAAATACAGGTCGCAGCGACTGCTGCATCCCTACAACTATGCCTACTCTAAGGCCGCGGACTGCGACCGGGAACGGCCCTTCCGAGCAGCCGCCTCAGTCGCTTTAGCAAGGGCCCTCTCGAAGAGTGCCACAAGCTGCGCAGCCAGCTGCGAGGCGCGCTCCTTCACGCCACTCAGCGACGCGGTCCGACCATCAGGTTTGCGAGGAAAACCGCTGACGATCTTCTCGAAGTCACCTGGAACTTGGTGGCCTAATAGGAGCTGGAAGGTGAGCTCGGAGCCGCGTACCGTCTGCGACCGCGTGAAGTCGGCGATGGTGGTCGCGTCCCCAAACGGTGCAGTCAGAGCGTCCACGGTCGCTGGCGGCTGGTTGCCCGGGAAGATGCTCTGGTGCACCACGGCCAGAGCTCCGGTCGACTTCTCCAACGCGGCGGAAGACTTCTTCAGAGCATCCGAGGCATAGGCGCAAACCCGGTCGAAGAAGCCAACCGCGGTCGCCAAGTCGACTGTGTCACTCGACGCGTCTTCTGGAGGAACTCCACCACAAGTCTCTGCGCCAAAATTCAAAGTCAGGACAAGAAAAGGAACGAAGACTCAGTAAGCGTCAAGCCGATACTCACCCCCAAGAACAGCGGCGAGTGAAAGGAGACGACCGATTTGAGTTTTCTCCTGGGCGACCCGCGCCAACTCCCGCTCTTGAGACTCACAAAGAGCCTTCTCAAGCTCATCCACCCGACCAGTAGCCTGGTCCAGCGAGGAACGCAGTTGGTCCCTCTCCTTCTCCAGGCGAACGTAAGCCGCGGCTGCGTCAAGCTGCTGGCGATAGTATGGCTGAAATTAAAAAGAGCAAGGTGTCAATAAAGTTGCGGGCGACTATACTAGTCACCCACACCTTCGGGGGCTACTCCCATCGGGAGCGCTGATCGCGCACCCGATGAGAAATCAGAAATACAAGGAAAACACGAGAAGACTTACGTGGTCCAGGAGCTCAAGGTCCTCGACAGCCGAAGGAGGAGCCCGGCTAGACGAGGCCAGTCCGGAGGCCTCAACATGCACCTTCTCCACCACCACAGGCGTCTCCAGCCCAGTCGAAGGGCCAGAAGTAAGCTCCGTATCCCGAAGGGGGGAGCTGACGTTGTCAGAGCGGTGGCTGCAGCAAAATCAAGAACACAAGTCAACTAAAAGGCGAACCTGCAAAGTACTACTCGAAGAACATGTTGCAAAGAAACTAACCTGGGGGTGCTGGCGTCGTCGAAGCTCGACAGAGAAGGCGAAGGCATCCGTGCGAATGACCGTGGCGCTACAGAGCTGACTGGAGGAACGTTGAGAGGTTCCTCCCAGCCACCCGAAGATTGCGCACCCGGGGACGTCGCCACGGTCTCCTCCTCAGCAACATCCACACCCCTGGCAGGCGACGACGCAGTGGCAGACTCGCCGCGACTCGGAAGCTTCCGCTTCTTCTTCGCGGGTTCCTCCACTTCGTCTTCCTCCTCCACCTCATCGCGGGGAGAATGAGCGGAAGGGATCTCTTCGTCCTCATCCTCCTCCTCGACGAACTTCGATTCATCGTCAGGTCCGTTCTCAGGGAGAGGAGGATAGCTGATGAACAGAGCCCGACCCTAAAGCAAAGTAGACGCAAGTCGAATCAAAATGCAAAGTAGACTCAAGTCGAACAAGTACAAAAGAGAGCAAGATCAGACTCACCTCAGGAATGGGTTTCGCGGCCCCGTAAGGAGAAATGGGGCACTTGACGTTGCATGCGTCAGCGGCTCGAAGGTTGGTGATGGACCTGACGTTGGCCTCCACCTCCTCGTCATCCAGCAGCTTGGCGCTAACGCCCTCGGCGGCCCACATCGGGTGGGGCCGGGCGCTGAGTGGCTGCACCCGAAGGCGGAAGAAGGTGGCCATCAGAAAGACGCCACCCGCATCACGCCCAAGGGTCTGGGTCAGCTCGTGCAGCAAGGTCAGCAGGGGCCGCACAGCCTCCTTCTCCACGGCAGACAGCGGGTGCGCCCAGGCGCCGGTCTTCCGCAGTCCGCGCTTGCCATCGAATGCGTCCAGTCCGTCGTCGTTCGACTGGACGTAGAACCATCTCCGGCGCCACCCTTGGACGGAGTCGGACTTCTTCATCTGGAAGTACGCGATATCACCGCGCACCTGGATTCCGAAGCCGCCCACTGGGAAGGTCAGCCCACTCTTCCCCACGTTCTTGCGAACGAGGAAGAGCGACTTCCACAGTGCCCAGTGGGGCGCGACACCCAAGAAGCACTCGCATAACACGATAAAGCCCGCGATGCTCAAGACGCCATTGGGGGTCAGATCATGGATCTGAACCCCATAGGCGTACAGGAGCCCGCGCACAAAATCGTGCATGGGGAACCCGAAGCCACGCGGAATGAAGTCCGCGAAGCAAACGCGCTCCCCATCGCGGGGAGTGGGAAACACTTCTTTGCCAGGGACTCGTACCTGGACTTCGTCCGCAGGTGGCAGCAGGCCTTGCGCGCGGAGCAGCTCGACATCGGTCTTCTTCGTCGACGACCTCTGCCAATCGCCCTCGGGTTTCTTCATCACCCCGGCGTCGTCGGCGGCGGCGGAGGAGCCAGCAGCGACCTTCGGCTTGCCCATCGCCTTGGTCACAGGGTGCGTGGACAGATTGCTTCGAGCTCGCGGCGGCGGCGGCAATGGCAGAGCGCAAGAGGAGAGGAAAAGGCAAGAATGGATTGGAGAAGATGACATCCCAAACGCCAGGGCGCAGTACTTATTCCTCGAGGATCGGCATCTCAACCGTCCATCACGCAAGGGCTCCGAGCGAGAACATCCAGCCGTCCACGTGTCGCACGGAGAAACCAATCGTCGCCGCCAGCTTCCTCCACTACGCACGAGAACCGAGGCATCGTCATCGTGCCGCGCAAATTTCGCGCCCACTTCGGAGACGTGACAAGTGTGGACGTGGTCAGCTCTGACAGCGGGGCCCACCACGTCACGTCCCATCGGGCGCAGAGGCGTGCAGTAAACCGTCATCAATGACGTCACCAAGCCAACGGCTCCGAAATCAACCAAAGAAACTCGAAAGATTTGTTCGAGTAGTAAGCTTCGCAGCTGAAATCGGCAAGGTAAGATCAAGCAATGATCTGAGCACCCGAAGGAACCATTCGAGTGGCAACGCAGTAAGCTCAAGCAGCCGAATCCATCCAGCAAGTAAGCCAAAGCAGGCTGAATAGAAGCAAGCTTCACAAGAAGATGAAGTCAAAGTCATTCGACTACACAGATTACTCCCATCGGGAGTGGCTGATTCGACTGAAGAAATTCGAGTTCGAGCTCAAGATCAAGCAATCCAACGGCGCGTCCAGGAGGAAGGAGTCCTTTGTCCGACTCTGAAGATTCGATCAAGCACTCGGGGGCTACTGACATGGGGCTACCTTGCGGGTAGCCCACGATGAGGATACCTGGGCCGCGCCAAGGATGGAAAGGCCCGCAGAAGGCCCACTCGGGGTATCTCATATCCTAGTCCAACTCGGTTAGGACTTATAACCTACCGTATCTGTACCAACCACCCGAGACCTGGCTGCCTATAAAGCCAGGAGGGTTGCCCGTCCTAGAGGACACGCTCAGAACCACCACAAACCCTAGCGAGATCGCAATCTCGCCATTGTAATCGCTACTCGCATCAATAACCAGACAAGCAGGAGTAGGGTGTTATCCTCCGGGAGCCTGAACCTGGGTAAACCTCGCTTGTCAGCCGTCGTGATCACCTTGCACTCTCCTCTCTCCCCATCAATCAACCCGGGGTGCACAACCCTGGGACTTGTCGAGTTCCAACCTCGTCATCGTCAACGCGCCGCCAACGCCCAGGCCATGCTGGGACGAGGCGGTTCCCAAGTTGACGGAGGAGCTCCGCCTTGTGCAAAGGGGGGTCGAGTTCCTCACCGAGACAATGGACGCCCCGTTGCTGGACGGGGTAGATACGGTGCTTTGCTGGTTGTCCCGGCAGATTCTGCCTCTGCGGTACATCACATACATGATGTGTCAGTGTTCGCCTACTGACACAACTCCTCTTCCCGTGAGCGAGGGGGAGTTACCATCTGCTGAATTGGCGGCCCGACTTCGCAGCCTTGTCAAAACAGGGTCTGTGAAGGCGGTGGAGGGTGTGCTGATGCACACCCACGACAACCCTCCCCTTGAGGTAAGCACTTTGCTTTTGGTTCACTTTGACGGCTTTATTAGGCTTGGTTTAGGCCTCCTTAACACTTGTACCCTTTGGTTTATGCAGCTCTCCACTCTAGGGGAGAATGACCTGGCTCCCGCCTTTTATGAACCGGGAGCCGGGAAAACCAAAAAGCACAAGGCGGACGGCGCTCTTTCCTCTACGACCAGTGCTGAGAGGAAGAAATGGACCACACCGGCAACCGGGCCGGTACTCGTCGACGATGACGAGAACGTCGGGATTAAGATCCCTCGAAGGTAATTATCTCCGCCTTATTTGCTTTGTCGGTCCTTACTCGTTGCTGGAGTTCATCTGGCTAAGCTTCGTACTGATCTTGCTGCCAGGGATCGTGTCGCGACCTCCAAGTTGCCGGCCAAATCCTTGCTGGCCAGGGGAAAGCGGCCTCTTGGCACTTCTCCAACTAATGTGCCGCCAACTCCGCAGCCCTAGGCTGGCAGGTTTATGAGCGACGCTCGTAGGTGGCCTGAGCTCCGTGCTCCGGCTTCAAGCCCCCCTTCAAGAACCTCCTCGTCTAGCCATGCTACCAGCTTCCCTCTCGTTCGGCTGAGGCCACGACCAATGATGCCGGCCAGTCGCGCGTCGCCAAGGAGGAATTGATGGAGGAGGTTGCCGGTGGGCCGCCAAGGGAAGCTCCGGATTCTGAAGGCGAAGGTCAGGGACCCCTGGGCGTCTTTGAAGGATGCCAAGGAGGCTACTCTGTCCTTTGCGGACTTTGCCGCCACGACCTTCGCCAATCTGGAGGGCGATATTGCGGTAAGTTTTTATTTTGGCAATACTAGCATATATACGGTCATCCCCCCCCCCCCCCCGAGCACTTAGATGGCAATGTGATGAATTTATTGCCGGTTGAGTGGTTTTGACGTTTTGTTGTATACTGCTGGCTATTTTTCGCAGGGCGTCCTCACCGCCAACGTCGAGCTCATCTCTTCCAGGGCGGAGATGAACAAGCGGTATCGTGTCTTTAAAAAAAAAGACAACGAGGCCAAGAACGCGCGGATTGCCGAGCTGGAGGCGGCCCGCCAAAAAGATGAAGGTAAAAACACTAAGTTTTTTCCTTCTGCCATGTTATGTCTGCGTCCGCGAATTATTTAGCTGACTTATTCATATTGTAGAATTGCTAGATCAGACCCAAGATATTTTAAAGACGTCTACTGACATGCAAGCTATTATGAATGAAGCCTCTAACTTGACGGCCGCCAACTTGCCGATGAAGGAGGAGCACCAGAAGGCCATGGAGGCCCAACAACTTAAGTTTACGCAAGAAACTAGCCAACTAACTGGTGAGATGGATAGCCTGCGCAAAAAGTTGGAGGAGGCGGAGAAGGCGAATGCTGAAGAGATATCCAAGCAGACTTCTCGCACCAAAACCGCAGAGGACGCGCTGTCAACTCATGTACTTGTGTTGTCGGCCTTCCATGACTCGGTCCTTGGTAAGATTTCCATAATCTTCATGTTGTCGTTACAAGGACTTTGTAATTTTGGCTCATTGTAACGGCTATATTTGATGCAGTTGCTGCCGGCTTAGGCGATGACAAGGTTGTCAGCCCCCGCCAAGATCGTCTAGCGCGTCTGCGTGAGCTGATCACCGAGACATTGCGGCGTCCAAGCGGTTTGCCGCCAAGTTCTTCATCTCCTCGGACAGCCAGGAGCCCGCCGACTTCAGCGATGTGCCCAACATGCTAGATCAAGCAACGAAGCTACACAAGAGGTCGTTGAAGTCGGTGGCACGGGGTGGTGCCAAGACTACACTTGGCTTACTCATGGCCCACTACCCCGAGGCAGAGATCGACGTCATCACCGAGGGCATGCCGTCTACTTATGAAGACGACAGCGAGGTCCTGCCGGCAGCTGTGCTGAACAGTGTTGCCGTCTATGCCACGCTGGTTGCCGACATGGTGGATACGACTGTCTTCTACAAGCGCCATCCGGTGCCGCGATCCGGGGAAGATGTCGAAGTTGCTGCCATGGCTGATACGGAGGGGAGCGATAGCTCTGGGGCTGCAGTTGCCAGCCCCCATGCCTGAAGTTGGCGGCCCCCGAGCCAATACCTTAGTTTGTCGGCATCTCCTTTGAGTGCTTCTTGGCGGCCAACCTTCTCCTGCCCCTGAAAAACATTTGATCTCGACTTGTATTATATGTAAATAACTTTTGGAGATGTAATGCTAGGTGGGAGCCAGCTAACTTTATTTTGCTACTTAAGTAGTCTTGTTGTTTATGTGGCACGCCTTAATTTTCTTTTGACTTATTTGCTTGACTTTTTGTATGTTGGCAAACATCAGCCGGTAACTTTAGCTGAAACAACCAGGACTAGTACCATATGTTTAGAATCATAAACCAAAGCCAACATGTTGGCGCCAAGGACATACTACTAGGCGAACCACATATAATTAATCAAAAATGAAAGAATTAGGCGGCGCAAAAAAGTTAATTTTTGCTTTGGTTTGGCTCGAAAGCTGCAAGTATCTACCAGTTTGAACATTTGCACGGAGCTAAAAATTAGGTAACTTAGATACATAAGGGTATATGATTGCAAGAAAAGACAAAAGATGGCATGCTTCTAAACACAGATGAAGAACCATAAACATTTATTTCATAATCATATATAACTTATTACAATCAGAATTTGCTAAGTGTAGAAAGGACGTAGCTGCTCAATGTTCCAAGGCCGCCTTGTTTGCTCGAACAGGTCGTCAATGCCTTTTTCGCTTGGTTCCTCTCCTTCTTGTCTGCTTCTTGCGCCTTTTCTTGTCTTCCGCGTCTCGGATGTCGGACAGGTAGTAGGAACCATTGAGCAACGTCTTTGTGACTATAAACGGTCCTTCCCATGGCGGGGATAACTTATGCAAACATTTTCTGTCTTGAATTAGGCGGAGAACCAAGTCACCTGTTCTGAAGCTTCGCTTCCGCACTCTCCGGCTATGATAGCGGCAGAGTTGTTGCTGATACAAGGCAGAGCGATGGAGAGCGACGTCTCTTTCTTCATCCAACAAGTCTAGGCTATCCTGTCTTGCATCTTCTACGTCTTGCTCGATGTAGGCTTGAACTCGTGGGGAGTCGTTTCATGTCGGTGGGTAGCACCGCCTCTGCGCCATATAGTTATGGGGCAAAATAAATGTAATTATTTGGATGATGAACATATTTTTATTTATAAAAATAATGTAAAAACTCTCGGGTGCAAAATAATTTATCCCGCACCTGGGTGCAGAATAGGGTTTCCCTATATATATATGCATAAACAGAGATATGTTGCAACATCGTGGAGGTGGTAATCGGTGTCGTCCGTCTGCTTCAAGATCTGTGCACATGCGTGGTCCAAATATTTAGGGCTGGAATTATAACTCGAAACTCGCGAGCTAAACGAGTAACTCGCTACTCGACTCGAACTCGAAATACAAACGAGCCGAGTCGAGTTTCCATAATTTTGACTATTCGAGTTTCAAGCTTTTCGAGCGAGTTACCGAGTTACTCGCTAAGCTCGTTTGGCTCGGGAAAAAAAGAAAATAGCGGCAACCGTGAATATTGTAGCCCAGCCCAAGTGCCTAACTAAAAAAAGCCCACCTAGCAGATAAGACCATTAGGAAAGCACGATTAGGGATTACGGTACTGCTTTTCTTCCTCCAATCCTCCCGAGTCGCGACCGTGGCGGCCGGCGCAGGCGCGCAGAACATCTCCTCCGCAACCGCCAACCGGCCACCTCGACCTCGAGTCCTCGAGCGACCAACACGCCATGGAGAGGCAGCCGAGCTTGGAGTCGAAGACCTTGGGCGTGGGGAAGAAGAGGCGGGTTGGTCCGGCGTCTGGCACAGCTCCGGAGACTGTGGCCGTGGAGAAAAAGAGGCGGGTAGGTCCGGCGTCCGGCGCAGCTCGAGTGCGCACTGCGAAGGGAAGGCCTCCACGCTCCGTTGAACTTGCGATTATGAGGACTTCTTCAACAGCAGCAACAACTTCCCCAACGGTGAGTCTCCCCTTGTTTGATTTGTCCCAATATCAGCTTTCCGTAGATCCCTCACAATCGAGTTAGCTGATTAGGGAATTTATCTCTCTTTGAACCTTGGGATTCATGAGTAGCAAGTTTACTTTAATATTTTGTTGGAATAAAGTAGCAAGTTTACTGTAATATTTATGGACGTATTGGTACTGTTATTTGCAGATAAATGTGTCATTTGCATTTTTATGTATTTGAGACAGCAAGCTAGTAATTGTGTTATTTGCATTTTTATGTGCAGGAGCATTCTGGTTATGAGAATGAGGAGGATCAGTATGATATGAATGATGACATGTTCGAGAGTGAGCCTTCACACGTGTCCGTTGATTCTGGTTATGGAAATAAGAATCAAAATGGTTCAGTTGATGGTGTTGGTTGTTCTTCCAAGCCAAAGATACAAAAGGCAAAGATGGTGATGGTGTTGATGGTGTGCAGGAGCATTCTGGTTTTTGGAGTTTCTTTTGGAGGTTCTGTAGCTATTATATCGCAATGCACACAGGCAACTAAGGAAGAGAAGATGGATTGAATGCATCGGGCCTACGACCTGTTCTTTATTTCCCATCTTTCTAAATTATGCCTTGTGATGTGTGGAGTGTGGACTTTTGAGATAATGTCATGTATTGGACTTTGAACTGATATTTTGTTAAGCTATCTACAACTGTTATTTTGTTAAGCTGTCTACTGTAATGCTGTAATATTTTTGTGATTGCAGGAAGGTCATGTCCAAATTATTAGAAAAAATTACATCATAAAGTCATAGTATTAACTGTTTGTTTCTATAACCGAGCTACTCGCGAGTAGCTCGCGAGTACCTCCGAGTCGAGCCGAGTAGTATTTTCAGACTCGGTTGTTCATTCGAGCCGAGTTCGAGTAGCTCGTTTCATGAGCGAGTTTGAGCGAGTCGAGCCGAGCTTGCTCGGCTCGGCTCGAATTCCAGCCCTACAAATATTGCCTCTTATTCTTTTATCGATTTGTCGAATCCACTTTGTTATTTCAATCTCAAAGCAAATGAACGGTACCGATAGCAACCTGTCCAGTTATGCAACATACAAAAGCTTATGGCCGAGAATGGTACTGACGTGTTACCGATAGCAACCTGCCTAGTTTTGACACGTCAGTACCATAATCGAGCAATGGCGGAGAAATGAACGGTTTGAGATTTCAAGATCTGTGCACATGCGTGGTTCGGTTCGATCGAACCCGATGCCCTAACATCGACGAAAACGTCCGTCTGTGCCACGTCGGCTCTACAAGTGGGCCCGTCCCGTCAGAACTGCTAAACCCATCCATCAGCGCTCTCCGTAATCGTTAACGCCAATGTTGGTAGTTTTTAAGAATTTTTTTGGAGAATGGTACTGACGTGTTACCTGTGGAACAATTGTGGTAGTTTTGCGCAATTTCCTCGGGTTTCTATATATATATATATATACATATATATATATATATATATATGTCAGCTATTATACAATCGGTTGTTTTCAAACCGTTTATCGAAACTTAGCAAATGATATGCCGTTGGAAATCTAATGAAATTCCGCAATTTTATTTCTTCTAAAGATTTTCCAATTTTTGTACAGACTAAAAGTAATTTCAAAAATACGCAAATCTAGATCATGTCCCATACGGCGGACTGTATTTTGTTCAACGTTTCTTAACCGATTGTCGGAATGATGCAAATGATATGTCGTTGGAAAGCTATTGAAATTTTGCAACTTTTATTATTTATTGCATTTTCCAAATTCTTTACCGACTAAAAGTAATTTCTAATATACGCAAATGTGGAACGTGTCCTATACGGGCGGATAGTATTTTGTCCGGCATTTCTCAACCGATTACCGGAATAATGCAAATGATATGTTGCTAGAAAGATCAAAAAAATTTATATTGGTTGAATTTGCTAATTCCTAACGATATAAAAGTAATTTTAAAATTACTGAACTCATGCGCGAGATCAAACTGAAGAGTATATAACTTTAATTTCTCATAAAATACACTACATTTGAGTCATACAGTCCTCACATAGATAAGATTAGTGTGATAGATTTCCGCCCCGAGAAAAAGAGTAATTGCACTCCCCTCGACACATACTTGAACTTTTCGGTTTATGTTTGTGTACTGTCGTGGGGTTTTCGTGATAAGTGTTTACAAAAAAAACAAGAACTTTCTCATACGGTGTCGGTTTTTGCTCTATGACCACTCAAAATGCTTAGACTGAAAAGACGCATCTATTAGATTTATCAATAAAATTGGTAACAAAAATTTTAAAAATTCTAACTGGATATTTTGGATGGTCAAGTTTGGTCAACCCATAATTACCTGTTTGATAAATTATTTGGCAACTCATCCGATATTGGAATTGAGTGACTTTTGTTGTGCTCGAAAAATGAAGTCAGAGACTATCTACAAAAACTAAAAATGAAACTAAAAAATATATTTATAACAAAATTATGAGTATTATTCAGAAAAACTTTTTTATAACACACATATACTTCCTAAAAGTGAGTTATGTACTTTCGAAATTATTTATGTGTACTTCTAACAGGATATTTTACTGTTTCACTAAACCTCCCGGTGGTATGTGAAATTTTCTAACAAAATACTTGAACTTCCCTAAAATATTCTTGAACTTCTCGGTTTATGCGTGTGTACTGTCGATGGAATCACTAAACCTCCCGGAGCTATGTGAAATTGTCTAACAAAATTCCTGGACTTCCTTAAAAACATTCCTGAAGTTCTCGGTTTATACGTGTGTACTGCCGACGAAATCTTTTACTGTTTCACTAAACCTCCCGGTGGTATGTGACTTGAACAAAGTACCTGGACTTCCCTAAAACATTATTGAACTTCTCGTTTTATGCGTGTGTAGTGTCAAAGGGGTACTTTCACGATTAGTGTTCAGTAAATGAATGACAACTTTTTTATAAATTATCCATTTTAGATGTATGACTACTCAAAACGTTCAAGAAAAGAATACACATCTATCAAATTTACTGTAAAAAACGATTGATAAGTGGGTTTATTTTGTGGTCAAAGTTCGGTCAAAAAAAATTCATACTACACATGTACTTTTCAAAAGTGAGTTCTGCACTTCTCAAGTTACTTATGTGTACTTTTAGGCTTTATATTTACCGTTTCATTATGTGAAATTTATAAACAAAATACCTGTATTTTCTTAGAAACATACATGAACTTCTTTGGTGATTCGCTTGTATTGGCGATTGTTTCAACCCTGTACTGCGTTGTTTTGTGTCATCGTTTTAGAACAATATAACAGGCTCAACTGAGTCGTTGTCGATACGAAAGTAATAACAAAAAGTACGATTTATTGTTATTTTTAATATAATATTATACTTCATGTGCTTAAAATTTGTACTGTCTACGTTTAAAGCATAAAATCATCAGTTGTTGCCTCCAGCCCGGCTATGATGGATCGATAAAAAAGCAACGCCAAGTAATGAACACATCATGATGTTATGCATTGCCCTCTACATATACGTGTACTGCCTTTATTGAATCTGTGTACTGCCAAGACAAGTAATGACCAAAAATCACCCACAAAGAAGCTGGTAAGGATGTGCGCATCATCTTATATCGAGCAGTACACTGAATATTTTCTGAAACTGCCCTTTTGTTGCACTGAAATCTGGAGCAATCATGGTGCTGCTCCATAAACGAGAACATCTTGTGCACGACTAAACGTCCATACAGAAGTACTCATTCCTGTACAGCCAGCGAACACTACGACTTGCATATCAAAAAATTCATGACTTTGCTTCATCATAAGTGGATGATTACTGTCCGTTAATCCCACTCAGCTCAGTGTCCTCATCATCTGCATTATATTGCATAACAATATCAATTGTATATACATATGAAAGAGATGCATATACATGTGTGGGTTACATACAGGAATTTCAAATTGGAAAGTTACAAATATTGTGAATTTCTACAGTAGTTGAACATCCAGTGGTACTAGAATAACTACATGATGCAGTTTCATGTCAGCCGGATGCTCTAATTAAGTTCCTGTACATAGTAAATACTAAAATAGCTAGGTTGGATTCAATACTTCTTACACAAAGAACACAATACAAATACAAATGCATGTGAGATACCAAAAACTGCTGAAATGATGAAAACATGACTAAATTCACATTGCCAAAAACTGATGAAATCCAATAACTCTTCGTGTACTGCCATACGTCGTATGCCTGAACTTCAGTTTATGAATATGTATACTGCCATATATATATACATATATCTTTCTGAATACTTTAGGATCGGACCTGTACTGAATATGTGTAGAACCAATTCACGAAGAATCACATTCCCTAGCAGTAGCAGCGGACATCACGCCGAGATAGCAGTTAAAAACAAAAACGTCGGGACTCCAGTTCTCACACGCACAAGACTACCGCATCTGCATACCAACTACTCCCTAGTATAAGTTCTAATTTTTAGCAGTGCATCATTGTAGTCTGAAGCAATACACGAGTCTGCATCCCAAATTGTCAACAAAAAGGAGAACAAAAACTGCAGATTGGTGTCGTCGTGGGGAGCGAGCAAGCAGCAGGGCCGTGAGTTTCAGACGGCAGGAGGCGTTGCGCCAGCGGCCGGTCGGACCGACGGCGTTGCAGCTGGGGCTAGAATGGGCAATGGCAAGAGTGTGTGTGTGGTGGTGGTGGTGGTGGTGGGGGGGGGGGATAGAATTGGCGGCGGCAAATCCTCAAATTCGTGTTACAGTTCCCATGGCAACCTGGCAGATCACCTCGATCTCCCTGTCCATGGAAGCGGGCGGCGGATGGGGGTCGGTATGGTGGAGGAGTACTCGGGGAAGGAGAGCGACGGCGGCAGGGACTAGGCGGCGGTCATCTCCCCCTGCCTCCGGCGCTGGGCGGGTTGCGTCCTGGCTTGCAGCAGCTCCGTGGACTGGTACAAGTCTCACTCCATGGCGGCCAAGAGCGACGCCCACGGCTGGTGGAGACAAGCCGGAGGGCGTGAGGCCGGCCAACAAGGAATAAGGCGGGGGAGGTGCGGCGAGAGTGGTGAGCGGCGGCGCAGGCGGGGGAGAGAGAGAGAGAGACGGGATCGAGGCTGTGAGAAAGACCGAGCATGCTTACCCAATTACGTGGGGGAGGAGCCGTGGGCATGGTCGTGAGGGGTGGATGCGGGGCCGGGGCGGACGCGGAGGCGCATGGTGGGCACCGGCGGCGGCGCGCAGAGCTGTTCCCAGCGGTAGCGGAGGGCACCTGCGGCAGAGGGCGGAGCCGTTGGGCACTAGTGGCGGACCGAATGAACGATCGACGGTAGGGGAAACCGACCGACGGCGGGCGACGGGAGGCGCGCGTGAAGTCCGGGCCGGTGGCGGAGACGCCGGGGAGGCGCGCTGGAAGGCCGGAGATGGAGAAGCAGGGCGGCGCGGAAACGGGCAACAGGAGGCGTGAGTGAAGGCCGGGCCGGCGGTGCCAAGGCCTGCCTGAGACGGAGAAGCTGGGCGGCGCGAGGGCCTGCAGAGAAGAAGGACGGAGACGAGACACGGCCGGCGCGGGCTCCCTCGCTCGCCCGCGCCGGTAGAAGAAGGTGAGCTAGGTGGGGAAACACCTGGTCGGTCCGAGGCGCTTCGTGCCCAGCCAATAAATTATTTTGCACCGAAAATTTTTATATTGTTTTTTTTAAAAAAATATATTTATGATCTAAATAATTATATTTATTTTGCCACATAACTAAACAACTACGTAAAAAATACAATATATATAAGTCATAACAGTTAAAAAATACGTAAAATGCGTATTTTACGAAATATTTTTATATGGCGCATAAATAAACTTTTACGTCATTCTAATATTTCTTATGTTCATATGAATTTACGAAGTATGGCAAAATTTATGTGACGTAAAAATTATTTACGGTTTAAAGATACAGGGTGGGTGTAGAGTAACTATTCTACTCCCAGGGAGTCAAATAACGCTACTATATATAGGACAAGGTTTTTGTATGTTGCATAACTGGGGTGGTTGCAATCGGCACCGTTCGTTTGCATTGAGATATGTGCCGCAATATATATGGTTCCTTTTTGGTGGCTCACTTGGGAGGGAAAATACTAAAGAATAAGGGTGGGCAGCTTCTTTTCGTACCTAGGCCTACCAAAATTGTAATTTGTCAGCCGGCCCACATGCATATGGTCACACGCTGTATAAATCCAAAAATCTGCTCATCTCAACGCCCATGCATATAGCATCTCTCCTTCAGACCGGCCTGTTACCATTTTTGAACCGTGGTTCAATCAGAACGGTGCCCCAAATTTTCGAACCTGAGGTATGATGCGGAGAATGAAAGGTGCCTTCTACATATCTATACGGTGCATGCAAAAACAACAAAGAGTGCCTCATGGTCAATTAGACGGAGCCAATTTTAATGACAGAAAAAAGACACAACAAATCATGAGATCTTACACAAAAATCATCTCTAGAACAATGGAAAAAGAGGCATCCTTGCACATACAACATTCCCTTACAATAATCAACAACAAATTCCAGATAAAGAAGTCAAAGCACCCAGAGCCCCTGGGAACAAAGCAACAAATGGAGCCCTTGTCGAGGATGCGTGCGGGGGCACAGACCTCGCCGGAGGGGTGGCGCCTGTCGACAAGCAGGGGCCTCCCGGCCAGAGCACGACGTCTAGCTCGAGCACGGGAGGGATCAGTCGGGTCGGGGCCAAGGAGACCTAGGAGCCGAACACCTAGGAGCCTAGGAGACCTAGCGGCGGCGAGCGGCGAGGAGACCTGGACGCTGGCGGGCGCGTGCACTCCCTCCACTCCGGTGCCTCACCTTCCTCCATCCGGTGCCCTAGGGGAGCGACGACCGGTGCCTCCTCTCTCCCCTTTCGGTGCTGGGGATTTCTTGAGGGGGAGCTCGATGGAGGAGAGGAGCTTGGGCAGCGGCGGTGACGGAGGCGTGCGCCACCGAACTCCATCGCCGGACCGTGCGCCGCCGGACTCCATCGCCAGGCCGGGGAGGAGACGGAGCTGAGGCGGGGACGGAGCTCGGGGATAGCGCCGCCCAGGCTTGAGCCGGTGGAGGGCCGAGGGAGACGAGGAGGATCGAACGAAGGGAGGGAGTCGAGGTAGGGGATGGGAGGGGATGGGAAGAGGAGACCTCACGCGCCACGGCCAGCTCCCCGCCGCCCAACCTCGCTGCACGTCGGATCTGGAGGCTCACAGACGGGAGGGCGTGAGCTCGTCGACGGCCAGCAAGACCAAGGAGGGGGCGGGAGGTTGGGAAGGGCGACGTGGGGAACATGGACGAGGCGGCGACTGCAGCCACGACGGACCGGGATGAGAGAGGATAATAGAGAGAGGGGAACGTGGGTGGGGTGAGAGAAAGAGGATAAAGACGAGCCGCAAGAGCCGGCCGTGAAAATCTGCTCGTGTGCGTGGGTGCGTGAATCGGTGGGTGTGGTGTGTGTGGTATGGGAAGAGATAAGAAGAGAGGCAGGTCGGGCCGTGAATGGGCACGGGTCAGGCTAGTAAACAGGCCTAGGAGCCCTATGCTTTTTTTTACAGCTGGACCACAACCCAAAGGAGAAATAGTTGGGGGCTTCGAAAATTGGTTAAATGTTTGGAGGGAATGTTTTGGATAGAGAGCTTTCACGAATCCTGAAGCACATGGACGGCACCGATTACCACCACTGAAATGTTGCAGCATACACAGTATTTTCCCTATATATATACACAGTATTTTCCCTATAAATATACACAGCAATATACACAGTATTTTCCCTATTTTGCACCCAGGTGCAGGATAAATTATTTTGCACCCGAGGTTTTTTACATTGTTGTTATGAAAGAAAATATTTTTATGATCCAAATAATTACATTTATTTTGCTCCATAACTAAAAAATCTACATAAGAAATGCAATATATAAGTCATAATAGTGTAAAAACAGGTAAAAATACGTATTTTATGTAATATTTTTTATATACCATATAAATAAAGTTTTACGTGATGTTAATATTTTCTTATATTGCTATTAACTTAAGAAGTATGACAAAATTTATGTGGCGTAAAAATTCTTTACGGTTCAAAAGATACGGGGTGGATGTAGAATAACTATTCTACTCTCAGGGAGTCAAATAGCGCTACCATATATATATATATATATATATATTATATACATATATAAATATATATATATTATATACATATATAAATATATAGTTTGAATATAGGTATTTCATAGATGGCTCCCACCCCCCCCCCCCCCGAGCTCTGGCGGCTCCCATGGTGACTCCAATGGCGATCTCGGTGCCCACCTCATCTAGGTCCCTCCATGGCGGCTGGAAGAGAGAGGATGGATCCATTCAATGATCCCTCCTCCATTGCCCATCTCCTGGACTTCTCCATTGGTCACCAATTCAGATCTAAGGTTCGCCATCTCTTTGCCTCCTCGGTTAGCCCTATCTCCTCCTATCGACGTTTTTATCTTGTGGTTTCCTTTGGTCGTGCTGCCTTCCGTTGGGATGAATTGAATGTTAGTCTGGCCCTCTCGGCGGTGTTGGGGGTAGCCTATGATGAGATTGGTACGTCTCTTCTTGCGGGGAGAGTGTTCAAATTTGCAGTCAGCTCTAAAGATGTGGGTTTCTTGATATGTAATTTGAGATCTATTGATTGCAAAATGTTCAAATGCTATTTTCATCTCTGGGGTCATGGAGGGCCTAACTGGATGAGGGAAGAACAAATCTGGATAAATCAAAGGAATGCAGAATGGTCGCTGGTGAAAGCACGTCGATCACGTCCCCATGCAAACCCTAGACAGCCATTTGTCCCGCATATTTTCCAACGTCTCCGGCTTCACCTAGGAACCAATTTGCCTAGCCCATCTGTTCTTACGGGTGCCAATGCAATCCCAGTTGGTATCCGAGATGCATCTGATTCAGATCCCTCTGTTACTTTGGAGAATCATATTGTTCATCATGATCCGGTTTCACCGGCGCTTGAGCGGGATCTCAGCAAGATTGAATCTTGTCAAAATCTGAGATTACAATGGAGGCCCATTATTCGGCCTGTGCAAGTTTCCCCTGCGGCCCATTTAGAAGCCCAACAACCTCAGACTCCATCTGCTGCTAATCTGACTCAATCCACTAAGGAGGTTTCCTGCTGTTCCAGATGTCTCAGTCCGTTTCATGTTAAGATTGATTGTTCTAATCAGATTCGTTGCAGAGTTTGCTCAAAATATGGTCACATTGCCCGTAATTGCTTTGGTCGTTTTAACCATAAGAGAATCTTCTGGAGAGTTGTTACTAAGGATGTCCTTATATTGAATAAAGAAATACCAAACGATAGAGCTCTCGCTGCTGAAAGAGCATTTTCCCTCATGTGTGGTTTTGATAATTGAATGACAATCTCTATGGACTAATGTTTGCATTGATATATCATTATAGATCATGTCCATGGAATTGTGGAGTTCATGTGTTGGACTCTTGAAGCTTGTGTTGAGTGAAGCTTATTGCAAGAATGTCTTGAAGATTCAAGACATCATCTTGTGAAGAAAAGATGAGTTGTGCAAGACCAAGAAAGCTTTCTCGAAAAGATCCTATGCTTGGTGCTTGCAATGGATACATGAAGACGGAGCTAAGCGAGACTCTCCCATTGTGAGCATGGGGGAGTATTTGGAGAAGTCTTCATCAAGCATGTGCTTGGACGCGCAATCAAGAAAAGATGAACCACTTGAAGAGATCAAGATAGTCTTCATCCAACTCAAGTGGAATGCTCAAGGCAAAGGTATGATCTTGATAGGGCTATAGGATAGATAGGCGTACTATCAAGAGGGGCTCTCAAGTCAGTAACTTGATCGCATTCTTGTGGAGAGCTCAAACCTTTGCATACTTGGCATATCATGTTTCTTGGTTCTTATTTGGCTTTTATGTTGGTGAGTAATTAGAGCTTGGGTCATCTCCATGTCAAGCTCTAGTTCATCGAAATCGGTTTTACTTTGGACAACTTGTTGCGTTTTTGGTGGCGGAAATATTGCCGGTTCTACCTTGAGGAAAGTCCCACACCTTACCATGTGTGGATATTTTACTCTATTTTTGTTGGGTACTCTTCGTCGCTATCTTTCCAACAAAATTGGTTTCACCTCTTTTGGAGTTCATTTGCAAAAGTTATGAGAGTTTTCGTTTCGGTGTTTTTGCTGATTTGGATTATTGGGGTCGGATATTCCGATCTACCGGAATTTCCGGTTCCCCAACTCATCCAAGAAAACGGCTAAGGAAAGGAGAAAAAGGGTTCTGACTCCAGTCAGAAATTGTGTTCGGAAATTTCCGTCTACCGGAATTTCCGAGTGCCCCCAGAAAAGTCCTCCAGAAATGGCTAAGGAAAAGTTTGGTTTTGCTTCTGACTCCAGCCGGAATTTCAGCTCGGAAATTTCATGGACTCGGAATTTCCGGGTGACCGGAATTTCCGAGTCTCTCTTAGACCGGAATTTCCGGATGACCGGAATTTCCGAGTCTCACTTATACCGGAATTTCCGAGTGTCGAAACAGCCAACGGCTATATTTCCTGGAGGGGTATAAATACCCCTCCCCTTCTTCCTCCCCAGCTAATCCAAGGTAGCACGACTTTCCCCTCTCTCCTACTCCATTGTTGACCTTGGAAAGCTCACTCCCCTCTCAATCCCTCCATAGATCGACAATCCTACCAATCCATCTCTCCTCTACGTGAGGGGAACTTAGTGGATCTAGTTCTTGGAGTTCCTTTGTGGTTCTTCTTGTTTGTTCTTCCTCTCTTCTCCCCCCATAAGCATTAGTTGCTTTTGGTGGGATTTGGGAGTGAAGGATTTGACTCCTTTGTGGTTTCCTTTGTTCTTCCTCTCTTATTCCCCCATAAACATTTGTTGTTGTGTTGGAATTTGAGAGTGAAGGACTTGAGCACTTCGTGTGCTCTTGCCATTGCATTTGCATCGGTTTGAGCCCTCCACGAGGATTCGGGGTGGTATTACTTGTGAGCTTGTTACTCTTGGGTCTTTGGACCCTAGACGCCTTTTGTGGCCGCCCTTTTGTGGCCAAGACCTTTTGTGGTCACTTGAGTGCCCCCAATTAAGTTGTGGGTGTGTGCCTCAAGACTTGGGAGCCCCCAATTAAGTTGTGGGTGTGTGCCTCAAGAGTTGTACGGGATTCGATCTCCGCCCCAAAGGAGATCAATAGTGGAAGGTGAACTCGCAACCTTTTGTGGTTGAGTTCATCAGGAGAAGAAGGTGAGCCTTTGTGGCGTTGCGGCTAACCTGTTGTGGTTGCGCACACCTCTCCAAACGAGACGTACACCTTTGGGTGGAACTCGGGAATACATCCTCGTCTCCGCGTGCCTCGGTCATTTCTATACCCGAGCTCTTTACTTATGCACTTTACATTGTGATAGCCTTCGTGCTTGAAGTTATATATCTTGCTATCATCTTGTTACTTGTATTGCTTAGCTTAAGTTGTTGGTGCACATAGGTGAGCCTAGTTTATATATCTAGGTTGTATGCTTGTTAAAGTAAACCTCTAGGTTTATTCCGCCTTTATCAAGCATACCGGAATTTCCGGGTCATTCGTGGACCGGATATTCCGGCTACTCGGAATTTCCGGGTCACTATTGGACCGGATATTCCGGCTCCTCGAAAAAGTTTTAAATCGCCTATTCACCCTCCCCCCTCTAGGCGACGTCTAACCGTTCAGCTGCACCTTCCCCTGTTTTCCCCTGCAACCCTTGCACAGACGCCTCCGCCAGCCCACCGCCGTCGACCTCGCCTGACATTGGAGCTATGGCGAACTACCCTGTCGACCCTGTTCCTCACCTGCCTCCTGGAGCGGGTTATGAACCTTTTAGTCCTCTCCGACCGCAGAGAGGCTATGTGGTCATCGGCGGCGCTACTCCTGAGATATGCGATGACTGGGCGATCATCCTCCTCGAACCAGAGCCCTCATGGGAACCGTTTGAAGGTACTTCTGCTCTGATCACTGCTCAGATGGTGCAACGAGGTTATGATATTCGCCAAGTCAGTCGTTGTGCTATGGGTGCTGCGATGATTAGATTTTATGGGGTTATTGACAGAGACAGTGCTATTAGAAACAGTCCCTATTTTATTGGTGATACTGTGATGCGTGTCGTTGAGCAAGATAGAGGACGTAACTACAGAGCTGCCACTTTTACTCATGATGTTTGGCTTATGTTGCTGAATTTTCCTCCTGAATGTTGGAGCCTTAGCACCATAGTTTCCATCTTTGCTCCATATGGACGTTTCTTGATTTGGAATAGAGATGATACAAACAAGGCTCGGATCCTTGTGAAAATCAGGACTTTTGACATTGATAAAATTCCTGGAAGCATTGTTGTTATCCGGAACTTTAGTGAGGAAGGCAATGGGGGTTCTTGGTCTTGTCCTTGTATAATTCTGAACAGACGCATGCTTGGGGTGGTTGCTGGTGATGAAGATCCTCTCCCTCCTGAGGGACAGAACCCACACCCAGTTCCTACTATGATTGATGGGTTTTTGATGTGGCAGGAAGAAGAAGCTCCAGCTGCGCCACTTATCAATCCAGTTAATGAGGAGGACCCTGTCTTAGTTACTCCCCCTCAAAGTCCTGCCCCTGATGTACACATTATTCTCCCAGCTCTGGAAGAACCTGTACTTGTAGTACCTGATCAGGCACCTGTGATAGAACCACATGTTGATGTTGTGGAGGATCCAGCTGATGAGCCAGTGGTTGACCCAGTTATTGCCCCAGATGCTCCACCTCCTGTTCAGCCTTTATTTGTGGAGGTGTTCCCCCAGGCCGTACTCAACCTGCTCAATCTCTAGGCAACACAAGCAACATCTCTTCTGAGAATTCTGCTGCGGTTGGGAATGTTGCAGTTCAACTTCCAGCTACACATAATGTTGCAGTTCAGAGCTATCTACTTGCTGATAAACAACTAGTTCCATCTGTGGCATCTTCTGCTCTCACTCATGCTTCCAGGAAGAGAAAAGGGAAAACTATTATGTCGGTTGAACAGGTCAGGAGAAGCACTAGAATTGCCAAGCTCAAGGATGGTTTTAAGGATATTCCTGTTAACTCTGTCAATAAGGATCATGAAGATGATGAGGATGAGGAGCATGAACAGGACATGGGAGCTCTATTTTTTCATGTCAGAGATTTATATGCACCTGCTCCACCTTTTCTGCCTATAGAGACCATCCAGGCTATGGCCACTGGACCTTGTCAGATGCATCCTAAGGATGTATCAGGTGACAACTTGAACTATGACAGTACCAATGAAAGTGTTGAATAAGCTAGGCAAAGAGGGAAGCAACAAGATATTTTGCATCTATCACTATCATATCCATTATGTACTCTTGGTTTGTAATAAGTTGGTACTCTGTTTTTCATTTTCCTCCTATCAGTGTGGATTGTATTTGGCTGTGTGTGAACCTGGCTCCATGCTCTTTTGCTGTCAGTATGTGATATTGGTGCTAGCTGATGTTGTCAGCTTTTCTCAGAAATTTGTGTCTGTTAATTTTGTGCGATGCTATCAGTTTGTGTTAATTCTGACTATATCTTGTGTTTACATCATACAATTTGGGTTGTTTGTGGCAGTTGACAGTGGGTTTTTCATATGTGTTTTGATGATCGTTAACCTGCAACTGCCTCTGTTAGTCTCTGGGCTCTTTAATATTGCTCAGCTAAATATCTTTGATTTGGTTACCAATGAGTAGACAATGGAATATTTTGGACTGGAATCTGAGAGGAATTAACTCACAGACCAGATGGGATGACATTAGACAAAACATTGACGAATCAAATTGCAATATTATCTGTTTTCAGGAAACTAAAAAAGAACACTTTGACATCCAGTATATCAGGAACTTTTGCCCGAGACGTTTCAATAAATTTGTGTTTTCCCCTTCTGTGGGGAGTTCAGGAGGTATAATCACTATTTGGAATGGCAATCTCTTTGATGGTACTGAGATCTCCTCATCTAAATTTCATGTGACACTACAACTGATCTGCAAGGTTTCTGGTCAGGTTTGTTATCTTTCTAATGTTTATGGGCCAACCTATCCAGTTGAGAGAGCTCATTTTCTTAATTGGCTGATGAGCATTGACGCTACTCCTATGCATCTGTCGATGATACTTGGGGATTTTAATCTGATTAGGGGTCCAGAGAATAGAAACAGGCCGGGAGGTGATGTCAATAATATGCTTGCTTTTAACAGATTTATTGGTCATCATGATCTAGTGGAAATCCCACTTAAGGGTAGATCTTTCACCTGGAGTAACATGCAAGCTGCTCCTTTGCTTGAAAAGTTAGATTGGATTTTTACCTCTACCAACTGGACCTTCTTTATCCCCTAATACCCTTGCTAGTCCTCTAGCTAAGCTTTCATCACATCATGTCCCTCTTAAGGTGCAGGTTAGCATCCATGTCCCAAAAGCACAGGTATTCAGATTTGAAGAATTCTAGCTTGGGATGCAAGGATTTGCACAAATCATATCTAATAATTGGCAGCATCTGGGGAAGTATAAAAATGCGACACAAGATATTACAGCGAGACTGAAGTCGTTAAGACATGGATTGAAACAGTAGAGCAAAAGCTTATCCCAGTTAAGTAAGATTATCCACTCATGCAATTTTGTACTTGCTCTATTGGATGGTCC
Organism: Poa annua; assembly: GCA_026929855.1. Taxonomy (NCBI): domain Eukaryota; kingdom Viridiplantae; phylum Streptophyta; class Magnoliopsida; order Poales; family Poaceae; genus Poa; species Poa annua. Next base: position 70,796,369 of record CM049432.1, on the reverse strand, counting down.
AGAGGATCAAAGGCTTCTATCTATTATAGAATCAAATTTTAGAAGGCTACTTAAAGTTCACTTGACCAAACTGCTGGAGGCCAAGAGGATCTATTGGCGTAGTAGGGCTAAAATCAGATGGGCTAAACTAGGAGGAGAAAACACTAGTTTTTTCCATACCTTTGGCACCAAAAGCTTCAGATGTAATTACATTGCCATATTAAACACAGAGGATGATCGTTTGGTTTGTGATCATGTGGATAAAGCTGCAGTAATTTGGCAATCTTTCAAAAAGAGAATGGGTTATGTTATTTGATCTTAGTAACCTTATTGTGCCCAATACCAATATTGATTTTGCTAGCCTTGAGGTCCCCTTCACCAAGGAAGAAATTGATGACATTGTGAAGTGTATGCCAAAAGATAAATCACCTGGTCCTGATGGTTTTAATGGGGCTTTCTTGAAGAACTGCTGGGACCAAGTTAAGGAGCAATTCTATCAGTTGTGTTTCAGTTTCTTTGCAGGGGATTTGGATATCTCAAGCATTAATACAACATACATTACTCTCATCCCTAAGAAAAGTGATCCAGAATATGTTAATGACTACAGACCTATTTCTCTGGTCAGTATCACTTTGAAATTATTGACAAAGCTGCTGGCAAACAGAATGCAAAAGGTGATTATCCAAGCCCTGCACAAGAATCAGTATGGCTTCATCAAAAGTAGAACCATTCAGGACTGTCTTGCGTGGGCTTTTGAGTACATTCATCTTTGTCATAAGTCTAAGAGGGAGATCATAATCTTGAAATTGGATTTTGAAAAAGCTTTTGACAAGGTTGAATATTCTGCAATTCTTTTAATGCTAAAGCACTTAGGTTTTGGAGACCTTTGGCTGAATTGGATATCAAAGATCCTTCATACTGCTTCTACCTCAGTACTCTTGAATGGAATACCTGGTAAGAAAATTTGGTGCAAGAGAGGAGTAAGACAAGGTGATCCTTTGTCCCCCTTGTTGTTTGTCTCTACTGCTGAACTTCTACAATTTGTCATTAATGCTGCTTGGCGAAATGGAGAGATTGATTTGCCCCTTGATTGTTCCTATGGATTAGATTATCCAATAATACAATATGCTGATGACACATTGCTTATAGTACCAGCATGTTCTGATCAACTGAGAAGGCTTAAATTAATCCTGGATAAATTTTCTTTATCTACTGGTTTAATAATCAATTTCAGCAAATCCTCCTTGGTACCTATCAATGTTGATCAGGTTAAAAGTACTGATTTGGCTCTGATACTAGGGTGTAAATTTGAGGTTCTACCTTTTACTTACCTTGGATTGCCTTTGGGAACTACTAAACCAAAAATGGAAGATCTGATTGGGATTATACACAGAATTGATAGAAGATTGGTTGGTATTGCTGATACACTCTCTTATGATGGTAGACTGATTGTGATTAAGTCCATCATTTCGGCTATACCCAATTTTGCCATGTGTACACTGAAATTGCCACTGGGCTTCCTTGATTACATTGAGGGATCAACCAGGGGTTTCTTTTGGAGAGGGAAGGATATTTATAAAAAAGGAAAATGCTTAGTCAAATGGGACAATGTCTGTAAACCAAAGAGAGTTGGTGGCTTGGGTATATTGAATCTTAGAAACCAAAATATTGCCCTACTCATGAAGTACTTATTCAAGTTCATGAATAAGGCTGATTTGTCATGGGTTCAACTTGTATGGCAAGCATACTATGGAAATGACAAAATACCACAAAATTCTGGGCCTGTGGGTTCTTTTTGGTGGAAAGACTGTCTGAAGTTGATGGATAACTTCCTGGAGCTGGCGGCTTGTATTCCAGGTGATGGTGGAACAGTTAGGCTTTGGATGGACAAGTGGTCTGATGAGCTTCTTAGGCACAAATTGCCTCACTTATGCTCTTTTGCGAAGTCACAATCCATTTCCCTGAAACAGGCTCTTGCTGTCTTCTTTGATGAAGAATCACTAGACCTGTTTCATACTCCTCTTTCAGTCCCTGCTGTGCATCAATTTGCTCAGTTCAATAGTTTATTGACAGGACAAGCGGATGTTACTGTGGCTGATAAGTGGGTATTGGCAAGTAACACCAAAAATTACTCGTGTAAGAGAGTTTATGAGAACCTGATGCCAAAAACCCCTGCACCATCCCCTTTTCAGTGGATTTGGAAATCATGTGTCCTTCCAAAACACAAGATCTTTTTCTGGCTTTTATTGCAAGGCAGATTGAACACGAGAGATCTTCTAGCCAGAAAACATTTCCAGATTGAAGACTACAATTGCGTCCAATGTTCTCAAGGGATGACTGAGGAGCTTGTCCATTTATTCTTTGAGTGCGACTTCAGCAGGAACTTCTGGTGGAAATTAAATCTTGAATGGGATACTGATATGGACCTCCTTACCATGCTGATGGAAGCCAAGAAAACTTACTGATTGATTTTCTATAAGGAAATTCTTATTGTTGGTTGCTGGAGTATCTGGAACCATAGAAACAGATGTATATTTGATTCTCAGCCTATTTGTCTTGAGGCATGTTTCCAGAACTTTCTTTGTTCTTTTAGGTTGACTATGCACAGAGCCAAACCTTCCCTTAAGGAGGGGATGACCCAATGGGTGGACACTTTATGAACTTTTCCTTGTATCTGTACAGTTGTTAATGAGAAAATAGAAAATTAAGCAGTAGGGATTTTTCCCAACTGTTTTGCGCCTCAAAAAAAAAATATCTCACTCAGGTGTAGGATAAATTATTTTGCACCCGAGGTTTTTTACATTGTTTTTGTGAAAGAAAATATGTTTATGATCCAAATAATTACATTTATTTTGCCCATAACTAAAAAATATACATAAGAAATGTAATATATAAGTCATAATAGTGTAAAAATAGGTAAAATTGCGTATTTTACATAATATTTTTTATATGCCACATAAATAAAGTTTTACGTGATGTTAATATTTTCTTATATTGCTATTAACTTACGAAGTATGGCAAAATTTACGTGACGTAAAAATTCTTAACGGTTCAAAAGATATGGGGTGGGTGTAGAATAACTATTCTACTCCCAGGGAGTCAAATAGCGCTACCCTATTTTGCACCCAGGTGTAGGATAAGTTATTTTGTACCCGAGAGTTTCTACATTATTTTTTATAAAAAATATGTTTATGATTCAAATAATTACATTTATTTTGTCCCATAACTAAACAATCTAAAAAAGAAATGCAATATATAAGTCATAACAGTGTAAAAATAGGTAAAAATACGTATTTTACGTAATATTTTTTATATGCCACATAAATAAATTTTTACGTCATGTTAATATTTTCTTACGTTCCTATGAACTTACGAAGTACGGCAAAATTTACGAAAATTTACGTGACGTAAATATTCTTTACGGTTCCAAATCTACAAGCCGCCTGCTGCCTGCCGAGAAGCACAAGCGATGCTAGCCCACTGCGAATCCACCCAGTGCGGCCAGGCAGCACGCCGGAAGTCAAAGGGAACTAGCCGCTCACGACACCATTGGGTACCGCAGCCGACCACAATGGAGCAGAGGCCGCCGCTGCCCGCCGGGATTATGATGGAAAAAACGAAGAGGACACACGATGCTGGCGGCGGCGACCGGCTGCTCACCCCTAGACGCTGTCGCCGCCCCCAAATTCCAACCGCGCCTCACCCACGATTGGAAATTATGAGGTTATGGTAGTGGGGTAGCTCCCAAACGCCACGAACATAAATCAGATATTAAACCGTCGAAATAAAAAGCAACCCCAAATTAGAACAGACGGCAGGATGCGAAAAGGTTTGATTCAACCGGGGCGTACGTCGGGCTCGCTGCAGCGACCCGGGAGCAGAATTACTATTCTACACCCAGGGTGTTTAATAGAGCTTCTATATATATATATATATATATATATATATATATATATATATATATATATATATAGGCATATACAGAGATATGTTGCAACATTGTGGAGAGGCTAATCGATGCCATCCGTGTGCTTCAAGATCTGTGCCAATGTGTGGTCCCAACATTGCCTCTTTTTCTTTTGTTGATTTTTCATAAGCTCAACCTTATTTCTTGTTTGGGGAGGCATAGCTCCTAGCACTGCTGCATCTAGCCCTGCGGTCTGTGGATCCCGACAACGCCACCCAACTTCTTGCCCATGAGTTCGTGACCACCATCCCCATCTCTCTCTCTCTCTCTCTCTCTCATTTTCTCTTATCTCATCCTCATCCTCATCTCCTACGCGCTACAGAATCCACCGGCGAGCTCACCCCGCACCAACCACCCCGCTTTTCCATCCCCATCCCCATCCCGCTCGTGAATCCCCTGCTCCTCCCCGACGGCCCGAGCGCCAGCCACCAGAGCGCGCCTCCCCGCGTCCCTCCCGTCCTCGACCTGCCCTCCCGCGCGCCCCACCTTCTCGGTCACCGGCGCGGCCCCGCCCTCCCCCTGCATCGAGCGGACCGGAGGCCAGCACTGCAACCCGGATGCGGTGGCACCGGTGGCTGGACGCAGCGGCACTGGGCCAGGACGCCGCCGGCACCTTATCCCTCCCGCAACACCGTCTGTAGGCACCAGATGGGAGGGGAAGGCACCGAACGCGTCGAGATGCTCGTCGTCTGTCGCAGCGTCGGCCGGCCGGCCTTCCCCTGTCGCCCTGCTTCCCCAAGCCAGAGGAGCGCCGTGCGCCGGGAACGAGGTGGCCGGAGGAGGCGGCAGGGGCCCTCTTCCCCCCGTGTGAGCCTCCTTCCCGGCGAGGCCTTCCCCAACTCGTGCCGGCCCCCCGAGCTCCACTCCCCGGCCTCACCTCCGTCACCGGCCGCCGCCCGATGTCCTCTCCGCCTGCATCTCTCTTCCCCGTCCCGCCCGTGCAGGCACCGGATCCCGTCCTTGCGCAGGTACCGGAGGCAGGAACCGGATGAGCCGAGGCCGGATGCCACTCCTCTTCATCGATCTGGGCGGGGTTGCTTCCTTCCCTGATTTGTTTCGGTGCGTGTGTGTGATTTTTAGCATGTCAAGTGATGTACTAGCACTTTTTCTCGATTTAAAGGCACCGTTTGTGTGATATATTGGCACCGAATGCTTATGTGTATCCACCGAATCGCAAGGAATTCTATTACGTACATTTTACACTGCCTTGTATTTTTCTGCAATGGATGAACCATTTAATGGATTAAAAGCTAGACCTGAACTTTGTAGAGCACCGAATTATTGCGTTCCTGTATTTTCTATTAGAGAGCACCGAATGACTCATATGACACCATGTGAAGAAGCAGCCTATCAAGTCAGGGGATCAGTTTCCATTTTTGTTCGCTTAGGCATGAAAGTAAGCAGTCCCCATTTCTTTTTAGTAATTGCCTTATAAGCAGTCCACCAAAATGGAACCCCTCTCAATATTTGGCACCAATCACAAAGCAAACCAACGGTGCCGATTACCACCTCTCTAGTTATGCAACATACAAAAACCTTGTCCTATATATATATGGTAGCGCTATTTGACTCCCTGAGAGTAGAATAGTTATTCTACACCCACCCCATATCTTTTGAACCGTAAAGAATTTTTACGTCACCTAAATTTTACCGTACTTCATAAGTTAATAGGAACGTAAGAAATATTAACATGACGTAAAACTTTATTTATGTGGCATATAAAAAGTATTGTGTAAAATATGCATTTTTACCTATTTTTACACAGTTATGACTTATATATTATATTTATTATGTAGATTTTTTAGTTATGGAGCAAAATAAATATAATTATTTGGATTATAAACATATTTTCTCTTAGATTTATTTGATCATGATCATTAGACCAGGAAACCAATTCGAGTATGGAGATTCAGAATACCCGGTAGTAACCTGTTTTGCTTGTACGCATCATATTTCAAAATTTGAACCGTCCTACTCTTTGAAATATAATTACCAGCCATTAATGATGGTTTCCTTTCTTCTACAGTACTATATATGTGCATGCGTGATTCATGCTGATTTTCTGGCAGCACCAGATTCGTACCAAACAAATAAGGTATCTCGGGTATTTATATGCCCATTAATTGTTCCACAACCACAGCTCCACCTTTCCAAATATATTTGAATCTCACCCTCACGTCTAAGAGCTCTTGGAGGCGAAGCTGGCTGATGTTTTTCAATCGTTTCAATCGATTTCTGGCTTTGAGGTATGTACGTGCTAGCTCCCACCAGCGTTCAATCCTGATTATCTTCTCATGCACATGGTGACTATCGCCACCGTCGGCGTTGATCTTTACTATTAAATTACTATTAAATGGGAGTTCAACGTACGTCAAACTCCCCGCTCGTTCGATCGTCTGCCAGGCCTAGCTCGCTCGATCGTCGTCACGTCCGCATGGGCTAGAAAAAACTGCACACGGCCCATTTGCTCTCTCGGATGCGTACCCTTTCCGGAAACCCTATTCTTCTCTATTTTGTTGTCGTGGTGAGGCGGCTGGAGAAACTATGGCAGCTCCTTCCTCTCCGTTCCTTGCAACACCGCGTGTCGGAGGCTTCAATGATGCGGCGAGCACAGCCCAAACTCAACCCTCATCTTCCTCTGCAACGAGTCAACGAGTATGTGCCGCCTCCGTGTGCACCGCTGCTCCCGCCATGGCAACCGCCGATCTCTCCCTTACACATCTCGCCTTTGCATTGACAAGGCTCCACACAGGAGGATAGGGTTTGGAGGAGAAGTGTGGGTGGACCCGGTGGAGCATGGCCGTCGCCTAGGGTTCTCCTCCCGCCACATCCTTTGATGCCACATACTGCCGTCACAGAAGTCTGTCTCCAGCGCGTCCCGCCGCCGCCTCCACTGCCACATAATGCCGCCTAGCAGTAGCACCACCACGTCCGGCTACCCCCTTGCACCACTGCATCCAACGCCGCCCCGGTTGCTGTCGGACAGAGCCCAATTGGTTCATTCTTCCCCGTCGCCACTCAGTTGATCTCCCATCGTGCCGCCTTCGTACGAACGAAATCCTCGGCCACCGAATCCCCACCCACAAACTGCAACCATGTCGTTCATCGCCTCCGCCGTCCCGGTCACCAAGCAATACACGCCGACGAGACCGCCTCCCCACCCCTTTTCCCAGATCCTTATGTTGACATAACAGGAGATCCGGCGCCTCCAGGTTGAGTCGTCTTCCCACTCGCTGGACGTTAATGCCTAAATCGTTCTCAGCCTTCAGCTTGCCGCCCACCTCCAGTCATCGCCTTCACAGCGACCAATGTGTGTGCCAGTGCAAAGGTATCTGTTGGTGTTGGCATCGTGCAGTACAAACCAAAGCATTATGCCCTGTAGATTGTAAGTACATGGCTATATGATGCTGAAATCAGGGACAATTTTTTATTTCAGTTCCTTCTTTAGCATCTGGAAGTACTTGGGGTACCACAATTTCAATGCCTCGGAAGCACAGCGTGCCGTAGTTCTATTGATTGATTCTTTGCACGACTACCAGGTAAATAGAATCCTCATAGCCGTGGTCATCGATCTCGCCCTCCAGGGTCTGCCGTGCCGTAGGAGAAGTACTACGCGAGATTCGTCACCAACGGCACCTGCAACATCTCTGCGAGGACGATGGCATTGTAGATTTTTTTAATCAATGGTATGATTTCTGTATCAGCCTCTAGCCTGCCTCTTAAATAATTGTTAATCATTACATGAAGGTAGTAGTACGATATTTAAAAACAAACTACTCTTTCAAAATCTGACAATGTAGGGGATATCGTCTTGATGGCAATGGGCGATGGCTGTTCTGCGAATTGCTCACAAGCCATGAGAAAATCATGGTATAACAATGCTTATGTTGTGTACCCTAACCCTGTGCTTAGGATCAGATGATAGTTTGAACTATTATTTGTAGCATGACACACTACACCTCTTTTGTTATGGTGATGAATTGCTTTCATTTTTTGTTCTGTAGTAAGGGACAACACTAGCTTCAGTGACAACATCTCCAATCATCCAGTTTTGTGACTTCCCTCGTTGATTACTTTACACTATCAGAGTTCTAAATAGTCTTCTCTACAAAGCAAGCTCGTGATGTTTAAAAATGCTATGCATTCATGTATAATATTGGTACATTGTGATGCTTCACAAGTTCAGGTTTCTATTTTTTTAGGATGAAGGACACAATTTTCTCTTGTATGTATGATGGCACTTGATTATCCCTGTTGTCGATCGTGCGTCTACACCTCTCACCAGCTGCCAGGAACCAATTTCTTCGATGATCTTGCCGCAGACGATCGGCACGTTTCGATGCACTTTATTGAATGTTCAAGCAACAAAATTACTCTTAAAAATCTCCAAGTTTGAGATCCCTGCCTCAATATACGCAGAAATTTAGTCTTAAAAATCTCGAAGTTTGGGATCCCTGCCTCAATATACTTACGCAGTGGCGGAGCTTTGCTCTTACCAATGTGTGATGTTGGTTTCATCGAAGAAGCTTGCTGGCTGATTTGGGGGAGTCTGTTTTATCAAAAAAGCTTGCTGGCTGATTTGGGGGAGTCAGTTTCATCAAAGGCAGGTGGTGGTTGACTTGTGGGAGTCACATAGATGCATATGGCTATGGGTTTCACCACATAGATGCTTATTACTACGAGTTTCATTAAAGAAGCTTGATGGCCGATTTGGGGCAGCCACGTAGAAGCATATGTTCTTGCTTTCTGGTGCTTGAGAGAAGAGAGGATTGAGTGGAAAGCTAAATATATATTCTTGTATCTCCCAAAGAATTCAATACAATTTCAGGTCTTTCATCTGATATGTTTCTCGCAGTCAGATTAGGCTATACATCACTTTGTGCCTACTTACCATGTTTGCACGTTCACTTACCCTTTTTCTTTTGAGGTTTATGTGCAGACCTGAAGTCGTACGATGCTTTGGTTTATATACAAGGGGCTATGGCGTCCCCGTCTCCGGCGGCCATGGGAAGGGGCAAGGGGTAGTAGGAAGGGGCAGTTTCTAGCAGTCTGAAGAAGGCTTGCAAGAGTACCGCTGTCCGGCGCCTGTGAGCTTCACCTAATTTTTCACCTAATCTCTCAATCGATTTGCTGTTCTGCTTCCGATTGCGTCGATGAATATATATCATTTATTTCCAAAATGTCGGTCTTACATCTTCTGTCAGAACATTTGCTGCGTTGTACTTCATTTTCGGATGCCTTCTCGGCTGTAGCTTGCAGGTGTGCAAGAAGAAGAGTACCAGGCAAGGATCAAGGGCTCAGTGTACATTGACTGCGCCATGAAACCTTGCTTTGCCAGTTCCTCATATGATATGCATAATCAATGCTTGTTCATTCTTTGATTTGTGCATCTGTAATTTGGAAGGTAGAAAAGCTCGATATAGTATAGTGATTTTAGTAGATGTACAAAGGAGTTTAGACTAACTTTTTTTTTTCTAGATAGCCCTAAAAAGTCTGCACTTATATTTATATAAATGGTCTTGTGTTGATCAGTGAACCACCAAATATTATTTTCTCATGTTTTGGCACATATCTTGAGTTTTTAGCGTCTGCGCTTTGAAATATATCTTGGGTAGGAACAATTTGAATTTATATTTAATGTCGTCTTGCTAATTCTTTCAGTTGGATACTATTTTAGACAAGGAAAATTTTAAGTAGCAAGTCCTTCTTGACGAGGAGGAAATAATCCAGGAGTGCAAAGCACTTAACACCAGAGTAATTAAGTTGTCATTTTCCCTTTCCCTTCCTGAGTTTTTTTTCAAATGAAATGGTTTTAACTTTGGTTATGTATGATTATCCATATATATGTACTTACTATGCCTATTGTACATAGAAAAGCTCTAAGTATGATGGTTGCATAGAAAGAAGAATATTATTCGTTACACACATACCTATTTTCCAAACACTTCCAAAGCTTATTTTTGTTATCTTTGGCAAGGAACCACTGTATTAAAGCCAATGCTTGGTACTGAACTGAACTGCCATAGAAATCTTCAGTTTTATGTCAGGCTAACCGAATAACTAGACCCTTTCCTCACTCATGTAATGTTTTTGGTATCAGAAAGTGTCACAAATCCTGGTGCGGGATGGCGACGCCTCCTGCCAAAAGGCGCGGTCATTGGGTGATCTGCTCAAGAGGTTGTCTCAGGAGGGGGGACATGGTGCTGGCGTGTTGCTGCTCATCTAGGACGACCCGACGCCCAGAAGAGTACTTGGCAACCAGATGGTATGCATTGCATTTTATACTGTTAACTGAATCCAAATAATAACTTACTCAATTTCTGTTCAGAATTCAAAATTTTATCTTCCGTCCAGCGTTCTCTTGATGTCTTCTTAATTTGGCCTATCAAACTTTATCAGCCTCTTAAGGCTTCTTGCTGAAACAAAATAACCTGTCTTGTCTGACGGAGAGTGAGAATAACATGTCATTGCGTAGCAAGAGGAAGCGAGTATAATTCCCCGCTCAAAATTGTAAGCGAGTGCAAAATTATGATTCTCAGTTTAAGGTCGAGTATTTCCTTTGTTTTCTTTGATTTGGCTTAAGAACAGTAGTCGGACATTCCACTTTGTTAAGTTCTTTTTTATGATTTGACATTAAAAAAATGTAAGTGCATGGAATTTCCTGTTGTGTGTGTAGGGTATTAAGTTTGAAAGGTCAATTCCCTGTTTAGGAATATAGTGTTCATGCCTTTTGTCATTTGGGAACAGATGAGCAAGGCGATTAGAGATAGAAAGGAAATGAATCCGACTAGATATTTCTAACCAGGGAATTGTTTAACCCGATAGTGTAAGTAATTTTTTTTGCAGACATGTCTAATGCATAAATTTTAATGGAAATAGCTCATTGTGCATCTTGCTGTTAGCATTAATAAAATATTCAGATATAGGAAGTATTACATCGACTTAAGTGATGCTCTTGACCAGTTGTGAATAGATGAGGAAAATGACCGGAGATAAAAGAAGGGAATAAAACTGGGTAGCTAGCTGGATAATATTCAAACACGAGTAGTTTCAGTAATTTTGGTCATCTAATTTTGTGTGGATATGTTTAATGAGAAAGAGATTTAAGGAAATATATCCATACAAAAATATGTTCCACGATAGATTTGGTTTGCGTCAGTAATCCTTTATTTTGTCTTGGGATGTGGTAGGGATGAAGGAGAAGGGGCGCCCCTTATAGAATGCAAGAAGTCTTGCATCGATATAAATCATAGTTGATAAAGGTCAGTCAAGAGCCTTTGCCTTTCTAGGACACCTGAGTGAGTATGTGAACTAAATGACACTAGATCTATGCAGATAGATTTTCTGGACTGATACATGATATACAAATATTTAACATGTCATCTGGATCAGATGAGAGTCAGCGCTTGGCTTTGTAGTTAGTGATGAAAGATATTTAGTTTGTAATCTCACCAGGCCAATAAACTGGAGTCTGTTAGTTTTGTACATCTAGCTTCAGAGGTTTTGTAACATAAATTATATACTTGTAACAGAGAGCAGCCTAAATATATATTTCTTGGAGTATGAGGCCACCATGCATGGACTTTTGTTGGCTTGATAGGAGAAAAGTTCTGGTAATGTCCAGTCATTTAAGTCTATAGCTGTAAGATTATATCCCTACCATACTGAATAACGTCCTGCTGTATGTGCCTATTCTTTCCTACTACCTAAGATTAAGATACACACCATGAATGCTACATGCACTTAAATTGCATTATTTTCCAGTATGATTATATTTACGACAGCTGGAGCTTGTGGTTGTAAACCTTCCCGCTGCTTTTCTTTGTTGGGAACTATTTGTTACATTTTGTTTTCATATTTGAATCATGCATTGAACCTGGGTTATAATATGCAGTTTCCTTTTGCAATTAATCTAAATCTCTACGGTGATTTGTATTTGCTATATCCACTATACCGTGTACTGGTTGGATTTGATCTTTTGTCTATATCTCTTATTTATTTTAGACAAATAGATGAGATGTAGTACTCAAACTATTTCATCGCATGTTCAACCATGGAAAATTTCACTTTCTTTGTATGACGGAACTGTAGACTGTTTAAACCAGTCAAAAGCAACTGGCATGACCCGACTGGTTAGGGGAAACGATTGGCCTGCCCCATTGCCCACGTCTTCCATTCCGTGCATGCTAGGATCATATCTGATATATGAGTTTTAGAAGACAGTGTACCTTTCTATATTGATGAGTTATTTCAGTGCGGTTGTATTTGATAAGAATATTGCAATGTACAATTACTTGGGGTTAATCAAATTAAAGATGGGTTTTGGGCCACAATGTTTGCTTCTATATATTGTTTTCATTTGTTCTAAATATTGTTTGTTGTATGGTATTTCAATGTATTAAGCTTCAATAAATAGTGAGTTATGTTCAGTGTGTAGAGATCATGGTTAGAGTTATACCCACAATGTATTTAACTCTTTTAATACATGTATATTCGATGTAACCATGGATTGCACATGGAACACTTTCACACGAACGTAGAAATAGTGGAATGAAATATTTATGCCCTGTTGCAACTTTCAAACGAATGTAGAAATGGAAGTTGGTCGTCCATGTGCTGCTTAGGGAATCGGTGGGGGCCAATGAAAATATAAATAAGATTAGAAATTAAGAAATAGATGAGATATATATTTGGAGTATAAGGAGAGGCAGGAGTAGGGGTGTATGTGGACCTGTCGTGGTGGTATATGTGGAAAAGATATATGTGGACCGGGATCTTAACAGTAAGTGGACCTGTCGTGGTGGTGTCACGGCAGATGCCATAGGATGGCTAATGTGTGGGGCCGATGGACGTTGGTGGATCCGGGGAGGGATAGCGAGCTGAAGATCTCACACGGGGAGGATCCCGGTATAACCGAGATCTCCCAAGAACGAGAAACAAGATCAAAACACGAGGGGGAAGATCTAATAAACAAGAACAGATGCACGAAGGCACATAACAAACACACGATATACCCAGGTTCAGGGCCCTCGTGAGGAGTTAACACCCCTACGCCTGCCTTTCCTCTCTATATAAGTGTGGTACAAGGACTACAACATGCTCTTAGATCTCTCGAAGTGAAGAACACAAGGAACTAGATGAACTCAAGGTAAGAAGGAGTAAATGCTCTAGGAGTAAATGCGACAATAGCTTTGGCTCCCCCATTGGTCTCTCTTCCACAGAAGCAGTTATGGCGCCTTTTATAGAGTTCCAGCCAGGGGGCCGGAAACCCTAAACCGGCTTGGCCCCACCGGACTGGCCTAACCGGCATGGCGTCACCGGCTAGTGCGACCTACTCGCCGCGCTATCCGGCGTAGCCCCTTCGTCATCATCCCGGCAAGGACAGCAGGCGCCGTCCTGGAACATCATTGTCCCCCTGTCAGTGACAGGACATGTCTTTGCCCATCCCGGATAGCCTTTTCCGGATTGCCGGGCTAGGCACGTCGTGTCTTGTCGTACCGTTGTCGTACCGCCTGACGCGCTCCCGTGTCAGGCGGGAGGTGACCATGCTTCCGTGTCAGGCGGGAGGTGACCATGCTTCCGTGTCAGACGGAACGGTACTCCCCCCCGCATCAGGCGGGAAAGCCTGCTACAGACCGTTGACGGCCTACCGGGATCCCTCATGCCGGTTATCTTCTTGCTCGACCTCGTGAGTCCTTCCTGCACAAATCCAGGACCGAGATAGATGTTCCGTTTAGCACTTTCCCGGATCGCCTATCCGGTAAAACCGAATACTTCTCCTTCCGGGAGTCTCCTCGGAGCCCAAGATCCGAGATCCTTTCCGTATGCACCCGAGTTCGTCTCAGGATGAGTATCTCTAGGCCTAGCCTCCCGAAGATGTCTTAGCCTACCAGCAAAGACATCTTCGAGAAGCTAGTTCTTAGAGGAACCACCCGCTGATGCTTGTGCTGCTATTGTGAGGGCTCGGGGTGTCTATTTATAGCCGTTAGAGCTGACCCTTGCGCCTGCCAGGAGGCACCTTGCGCTCTACCAGCACTCAAGGGTCAAGTTGCCCCTTCAACACACTAGGGGGTGTCCCTTGCTCTCGCCAAAGGTCAAGTACTGTTGGCACACTACTGAATTACTCCGGGATCTGCCCTACCCGGGGGGTAGCCCCCCGACACTAGTCCCCGAAGCTGGTGCTGCGCAGCGACCCCAGATGATGTGCGGGATCAGCTTTAATAATAACTATCTTCCCAGAAAATATGAGACTGTCCTCCGACTAGACGCCGAGACTTGTTTTTTGCCGAGTTCCTCATACCGAGATCGCTTCAACCGGAAGGTGATGCCTGCAACCGGATAATGCAGCCTGAGTGAATCTTGACCGTTGGCTCTGCATTGAATTCCAGATCTTGAGCTGGGTCCCACCCGATGTCCTGTCTGATCAGAAGTGCACTCGAGTGCCTCTGACCGAGCACGCCGCTGCTCGGGTTCGCGCGCCGGGAGCAGCAGCCGATCCGAAGTCCAACCGTTGGGGCTGTGTGGCCACGGGTGTGGCTGGATCGGGCGCTCCGGTGAACGCCACGTGTCGCGCTGCACAGAATGGATCCCACCCACGATCGAGAGATCGTGGGCGGGAAATTTGGAAACCGCTCCGGAATCCCCCCATAAATAGGGGACCGGAACAGCCATCTCTTCCTCTTCTTCCACTTCAGCCTTCCGCCACCGTCGTCTCGAGCACGCCGCCATAGCCGTGCCCAGAGCTCGAACGCCGCCGCTCTCGTTGGTCGCTGGAGCCCGTCGCTTCATCATCGGTTCGCGCCCTTCTTGCCCATCACCGGCCTCACTTTCTCCGGTGAGTCCTCCTCTTTGCCCCGATGAACCTCTTTTACGGGAACGATATCTCACGCTCGGCCGTGCCCTAACGCACGCGCGTCTGCGCCGCCGCCGGCGAGCACGATTTACGCGGCGCGCACGAGGCGTGCAGCGGGGATGAAGACGCGCCGTAGATCTTAGCCTTTTGCCCGCACTAGGCTATGTTTGTGTTTAGCCCGAGCGTATTTTCCTCGATTAAGTTTTTATTTACCAGCACGCGGTAGATCTTATTTGCCAGGAACCCGGTTGTCATTAGGAGTTTGTGATCCGGTATATTAGCTCCCGGTAGACTAATTCCGACTAACTTCCGCTGCGCCTGCAGAGTAGCCCGGATACATATGCGGACTCCTCCGGCATGGCCGAAGAAAGTATTCGGGGGTGCTGGGATGGGTTCGAGACCATACAGGAGGACCTCGACTGGCTGTACCGAACTCACCGGATTCCGCAAGAAATTGAGAGCCGTCTCCCGGAGTGCGAGGTTCAACCGGAACCCCAACCCGGGGAATACGTTGTATTCCTCACGCACTTCGAGCGCGGGTTTGGGCTTCCGGCTAGCCCCTTCTTCCACGACTTTCTCGACACCTACAGCCTCCAACCCCATCACCTCCCAGCTAACGCCATCATGATGCTTTCGGTCTTCACCACCTACTCGGAAGCGTACCTCGGTGTGTGGCCATTTTTGGACCTCTGGGCCAGGTACTTCATCCTTCGCCGCCAAGTCATCCCCGATCCGGATCAGAAAGTAAAAGACTTGGTCGACTGCGGAGCGGCCACCATCATTCCCCATGGTGACTCCGGATTTCCTATAGTCAAGGGCCTAGAATCCTGCCGGAAGTGGCAGCGCAGTTTCTTCTATGTGAAGAATGGGGAGAGTTCAGGAGATGGTCCGGGATCCTCGAACCCGGATTTCATAAACTTGCCGGAGTTCGCCATCGGACCTCCCCGCCAATTCAACCTCTGGAAACGGTTCCCAGATACCGAAGAGGTCAGATGTATGCACGATGTCCTCAACATGCTGACTGACAAGATGACTGGCGACGATCTCCTGCGCTGCTTCATTATTCGCCGCGTCTGCCCCCTCCAAACCCGAGTGCACAAGATGTGCCATATGGATGGGAACTTAGACCCCACCAGGACCAGTATCTTTGGGTTGGACCGTCCTGCGGTTGTTCGGCGCGTTCGAGCTATTGCTCGGACGAAGATGCCGGATGACTATGTTTGGGGGTGTCATCCGGGGATCCCGGAAAAAACCGCTGAAACAAGTGCTCATGTCTGTCTTTCGCAAACTTGCATTTGCACTCGGGTTCTGCTGGAAACCGACATGGTTGTCATGCAATGATTTGTTCGTGCAGTTATTCGAGCGGCAAACCGAGGAGGACGCGATCCACGCCAACGGGAATTTCGCGCCAAACATCTCGGCACCGGCTAAGATGCCGAGAGAGGATCCTGACGGCGAGGACCATCTCGCCATTCCTCTAGTCAAAGCTGCCGCCCCGGGTAACCCTTCCACCTCAGAGGCTATTTCCTTTTCTTCAGATGACGAGGATGAGATTGACTGTCAAATACTCGATGTGATTGATGCTCTTCCCCTCAACTGGGCTTCAGCAGTGGTTCCGAAACCCACGGCCGTGACCAAACGCGCCGAGAGCCGGAAGCGTGCGGCTTCCGACACCGACGCTGCCGATGATTCCGGCCACCCCCCCAAGCGGAGCAAGCCGAACAAACAAACGACCGAGAAGCCTCAACGCCGAAGGAGGGGTCCTCCCACCGTTGACTCCGGGTAAATTTTCTTTGCGTCATGCTACATGATTTTGTCTTCTCCTGAAGTCTTTACTGATATATTTCTTTCAGCGATGCACTCGACCTCCCGGCATCCTTTGCCTCCCGACCTCCTGGATCCCGGACTCCCAGTCCGCCTCGGGCTGTTTCTTCTCCACCTCGTCCTTCCGCCGGAGTCAGCGAGCCTCCTGCTCCTGGTGCCGCACCGATTGCCGCTGCGACTTTGGATACTCGTCCCGTGATCGACGAGATTCCAGTCCAGGCCACGACCGCATCGGGCGACATCCTTCTTCCAGAGAGCCCGCGCCGGGTGCCTGGGCTTGAGGCGGAGATCATGAGCCCTCCCCGGCAGCTCGTGCCAAGTGGTCCCTCCCGGCAAGCTGCGAGCAAGACAGCCGCGGTAAAACAGCCCGCGGCCTCTTCCCGGCAACCTGATCATCCCGCCGGGAAAGCGCGCACCAAGGTTGCCGGGCAGAAAACAACTTCTGCCAAACCTACTGCTGCCCCGACATCCTCGGCCCAAGACTTAGCCCTAAGCACGGGTAAGTTTTCACCGTTACCGCCACCTCCTGCCGAGATCCCCACTGCTGCCCTACAGACGTTGCGAGCAACCGTAAGCTCCTTTGTGCCTTCAGGATCCCGGGAGGTTGTTGCTGCTCGCGCGCCTGGCGGCTCCGGCATACGCGTTGTTGAAGAATACAACCAAGCCTGGATTGCCGCCGACGCCTCCGAGATCGTGGAGGACTTGCACGCTGCCGGCCCTAGCCGCAGCGCCCAAGCTCTGCACGCTCTCCAGGTGGCCGCGATGGATGTTACTCGGGTTACCGAGGTAAGTTTGTTCCTTTTACCTTCTTCAATAAATACCTGTTCCTTCCCCACTAGTCCCCGAGATTGGTGCTTAGTGTTCTAGATTCCACCGAATAGCAGATCACTAGGCTCCAATCTTAGAGAAAATCTCAGGACTCGGAAGCCGAGTCCCCGAGTTCCTTTCCACCGAGTAACCTTTTTTCAAAAATTGGTCCATCTCCACTAGTCCCCGAGATTGGTGCTTAGTGCTCTAGATTCCACCGAATAGCAGACCACTAGGCTCCAATCTTAGAGAAAATCTCAGGACTCAGAAGCCGAGTGCCCGAGTTCCTTTCCACCGAGTAACCTTTTTTCAAAAATTGGTCCATCTCCACTAGTCCCCGAGATTGGTGCTTAGTGCTCTAGATTCCACCTAATAGCAGACCACTAGGCTCCAATCTTAGAGAAAATCTCAGGACTCGGAAGCCGAGTCCCCGAGTTCCTTTCCACCGAGTAACCTTTAATTGTTATCGATCTCGGAACTTCCCGAGTCCCCGGGATCTTTCCCAAGATTGACTTATCTTTCTTTGTCTTGATTTCAGGAGTGCGGCAAGAAACGTGGCAACATCTTCAACCGGGTTCTTGCTGATCTCGGTCAGTCCAAGAAGTGCGAGGGGCGCCTCCGGGAGGAGCGAGATGCCGCGCGCAAAATCTCGGTGGATCAGAAGGCTGCACTTGCTACCGCGCATGCCCAGATTGCGCGGCTCAATGGGGAGCTTGAAAAGGCCAAATCTGCTGCGACCGACATGAAGACGCGCTTCGTGGAGGCGACGCAGAAGCAGAAGGAGACCTTGGACCAATCCGAGGAGCGCGCGCATCTCGTCGAGACCGGGCTGGCTCTTCTCCGGTCACGGGCCGATACTTGGCTCTCTGAGCTAACCGTATTCAACCGGGATCTTAACAGTAAGTGGACCGACATCCCCCTTTTTTCCTTGCTCTCTTTCTTTGTTGTTGCTCTCCTTATGACCTAGCCGCTTGACAGCTCTTCTTTTTAAAGGGGAATTCGAGCACTCCCGCGACGTTGCTGCTCTTGCGGTTGCTGCCGCCCGGGAGAAGCGCGCCGGGAAGGGCCCTGTCTCGGACACTTGGGACATTGAGGATCACCTCACTGCCCTGAAGGCCCGGATAGTGCCTCTCCAGTTGATCGGGACCGAGTTGCTCAGCGCCGCGATTCACGTTCACGGTGCGCTATGGCCGGGCGTCAGTGCTACGCTCTCGGTCGGCGAATTGGAGAGTGCACTCCGAGGTGCCGGGCGGCGTGTCCACGCTTGGAAGCGTTCCGGCGCACGGGCTGGTGCCGATCAGGTCTTGAACCAGGTACTGAGCTGGTACGAGGGTCTCGACCTTGACGTGATCCAGCGGCTGCGCACCATCTCGCCGTGGTGCAGCGATCCGGCTAAGGTCCAGCGGCGACAAGAAGTGGCGCATCGCATCGCCTCCTGGTCCAATATCCGCGCCTTCACCGCCAGCGTCGTCGCTTCTGATTCCGAGTCGGATTACGAGGACGACAACGAAACCGGTGCAACTGATGACGTTGACGCTGAGATCCCGGAGGAGGACGACGCTGCTTCCGGTGCCGCCACCGAGACCGTGGTTTCCCGGGATGCTTCAACTCCTCCGCCACCCGAGGCCTCTCAGGCCGAGGCGCGCCCAGATGCCCCGAGTACCGCTGCTAGTGCTGAGGACACCGCCACTGCCGCTCCCGCTTCTGCCACCGCCGAGAAGTCGGCTTCCCCTACTCCTTAGAAATACTTAAGAGTAGAACTGTTAAATCCCCGGGATGCCGGGTGCAAGATGTAATATATACTATTAACATTTATGTTTCGTACCAAGTTATCTATCAGAACAAGCTATGTCGGTTTACTCTGCCACGAGTCCCCGAGTTCCTTTTCATGTTTACCGTACTTAGGCAATTTCTGCTCTTGTCTACCATTTCGGCGTTCGACAGTCGAGTCACAAAACTCCATACACGGCATACACTACTTAAGAATATCCGAGTTCTAGTTAACCGAATTCCCGACATAAAAAACAATTGGGTTAGTAAAAACAGGTATGCCGGCTAAGTTCCTGCTCCGAGTCCCCGAGACCATTTTCGTGTTCCCCACATTTGATTCTCTTTGCTCTTGACTACCATTTCGGTGTTCGTCAGTCGAGTCACAAGATGATTTCACATGACATACATTACTCTGACTTTGAGAATCGAATTCGGAACTTTCCCGGCATACAGATAACATAAAAAATAGGTATCAGGCAGTCCCCGGGTTCCTTCCCGGGATGCCGGTATGAAATAACAAACAAATTGGACAAAATAAATGGGCACACAACGAGGCAGTCCCCGGGTTCCTCCCGGGGTGCCTTACTTTCATTAATACACAAAAACTGAAATACATCATACACTGAGCCCTTTATGTGTAAAAGGGTCGAAGCAGGGCTACATTCCATGGACGCTTGGTTTCCTCTCCGGATTTGTCCATTACACCTTTCCTAGCCTCCTGTGCATCTACAAGGTAATAAGAATCATTGTGCAATGGCCCGCTTATCACAAAAGGTCTCTCCCATGGAGGTGACAGCTTATGCATTCCGGCCGTGCGTTGGATGAGCCTAAGCACAAGATCTCCTTCTCGGAACACTCTCGGGTGCACCTTCCAGCTATGATAGCGACGGAGGCTTTGCTGGTAAATTGACGACCGAGACAGGGCCAATTCTCTTGCTTCTTCAAGTAAATCAACATCATTTTCTCGGGCTTCTTTTGCCTCAGTCTCGGTGAACATTGTCACTCTCGGGGAATCATACTGTATGTCGGTCGGGAGTACTGCCTCGGCACCGTACACCATGAAGAATGGCGTATACCCGGTAGACCTATTCGGTGTAGTCCGGAGACCCCATAATACCGCCGGTAACTCCTCTATCCAGCAT
The DNA here is from genome assembly GCA_026929855.1 of Poa annua. Lineage (NCBI taxonomy): Eukaryota > Viridiplantae > Streptophyta > Magnoliopsida > Poales > Poaceae > Poa > Poa annua. The sequence continues at coordinate 70,776,028 of CM049432.1, read as the reverse complement.
CCCGGAGTTCTCAACAGTGGTTTGATCAAACGAGCTTTGATGCCGGCCAAGACCAAAACATTTGCTCTTTCGACTTGCCCGTTTGCTTCCGGGTGTGCAACTGATGCTACATCCAACCAGATTCCCTTCTCAGCACAAAACCGAGCGAATTCCCCCACAGCAAAATTGGTGCCATTATCCGTGATGATGCTGTGCGGGTACCCGTATCTCAAGATGATGTCTTTCAGGAATTGCACTGCGGTGTGTCCGTCACACTTCCGGATTGGCTTGACCTCTATCCACTTGGTGAATTTATATATCATGACCAGTATGTGTGTCATATTGCCCCGTGCCGGTTTGAACTGCCCGACCATGTCCAAACACCATACCGCGAACGACCAAGTGATAGGGATTGTCTTCAGTGCTGATGCCGGCATATGTATCCGGTGAGCAAACCTCTGACATCCTCCACATTTCCGGACAATGTCTTCTGCCTGCTGCAACGCAGTGGGCCAGTAGAACCCATGCCGGAACACTTTCGCCACGAGGGCCCGGGATGATGCATGATGTCCACATTCCCCCTGATGTATTTCCAGCAGCATCTCTTGTCCTTCTGCCGGTTCCACACATCTCTGGAGTACCTCGGTGACACTCCTCTTGTATAGCTCTTGATTCATGACGGTGTATGCTTTTGACCTCCGCACTATCTGCCGGGCTTCCACTTCACTCTCCGGGAGGGTTCCTTCCAAGATATAAGCCATAATGGGCTGTGCCCATCCCGGGATAGGTCGAACTGGGAACATGGGAGCGTCTATATCCATTGGCTCTGCCGACATCACCTCCATCATCATCTTTCTTTGCCTCTCTGAGCACAGTGGTGCAGTCCCCGGGTTCGATGTGATGCTCCCGACATCTACTTCCATGGGTACGGCATCCAAACTAGGCTCCTTGGGGATGAAGATAGAATCCGACTCGGGTGAGGGCTGAATAGATGGCTTCCTCAAATGCTCAAGAGCGATCCCGGGTGGGATGGCATCCCGAGATGATCCTAGCTTGGACAACACATCTGCCGCCTCGTTTTCTCCTCTGGGTATGTGCTTGAATTCGCACCCTAAGAAAAATCCGGATATTTTCTGCACATGAAATCGATATAAGGCCATGTTTGCATCCAGTGCATCCCAGTTCCCCGACACCTGCTGCACCACGAGGTCGGAATCGCCGAAACACTCTATCCGGCGTATGCCGATCTCCCTGGCGACATTCAGCCCATGAACCAAGGCCTCATACTCAGCGACATTGTTAGATGCCCGGAAATGAATTTGCAGGACATACTTCAGCACATCTTGTTTCGGTGAAGTGAGGACCTCTCCGGCACCCAACCCGATCTTAGCCTTGGATCCATCGAAATGCATCCTCCAGAAATTGTAATCCGGCATCGGAGGTTCATATTGCATCTCGGCCCAGTCTACCAAAAAGTCCGACAGCGCCTGCGACTTGATGGCATCTCGTCTCTCGTATGCCGGAGCGTACGGAGACAACTGGATGGCCCATTTGGCGACCCGGCCGCTAGCGTCCTTGCAACCGATGATCTCGGCCAGAGGAGCTTTGCACACCACTGTGATTGGGTGCTCTTGAAAGTAGTGTTTGAGTTTGGTCACTGCCATGTACACTCCATACGCCATCTTCTGGTAGTGCGGGTAGTTCTGCTTGGATTCCGGGATCACCTCACTGAGGTAATACACCGGTCTTTATATCAGTTTGCCCCCTTCTTCCCTCTCTACCACAATTGCTACACTGACTACCCGGTTGGTGGCAGCAATATACAGCAGCATGGGCTCCTTGGGTAACGGGGATGCCAACACGGGTGTTGTTGAAAGCATTCTCTTCAAATCGTTGAACGCCGCGTCGGCCTGCGGGGTCCAAACAAATGTTTTGCTCTTCTTCATCAACTGGTATAGGGGCAAGGCCTTCTCTCCAAGTCGACTCACAAACCGACTTAGGGATGCAAGACAACCAGTGAAGTTCTGCACATCTTTAAGACGCACGGGTAATTTCATGCTCTCGATAGCACGTATTTTACCCGGATTGACCTCAATTCCCCGGCTTGAGATGAGGAAACCGAGTAATTTTCCTACCGAAACACCGAATGTGCACTTATCCGGTTTCAACTTCATCCGGAGTCTTCTTAAGTTCTTAAACGTTTCCCTCAGATCATCGATCAGTGAGGCTTTTTCTTTCGTTTTTATGACTATGTCATCGACATAGACTTCGGCATTCCGGCCTCTCTGGTCGTGCAAACACTTTTGCATGCACCTCTGGTATGTAGCACCAGCATTTCTCAAGCCGAAAGTCATGACACGATAGCAATAAGCCCCATAAGGGGTAATAAAAGCAGTTTTCAATTGATCATCCGGATTCAAAGGTATCTGGTGAAAACCAGAATAGGCATCTAAAAAAGTCAAAAGTTCACTCCCGGCAGTGGAATCTATTACTTGATCTATCCGGGGCAGTGGAAAGGGGTCCTTCGGGCATGCTTTGTTGAGGTTGGTGAAGTCGATGCACATGCGTCACACCTTAAGCAGGAGGGGATCATCCTTCTTCTTCTCTACTAGGACCGGATTTGATATCCAATCCGGGTGCAGCACTTCCATTATGAATCCGGCGGCCAGCAGTATAGCAAGATGCTCCATGACGGCAGCTCTTCTTTCATCCGAGAGGCGCCTAGTCGGTTGCTTCACCGGCTTCGCATCCGGCCTAACAAACAGAGAGTGCTCAGCCAACTCCCTTGGAACACCTTGCAGGTCGTCACTCGACCACGCAAAAGCATCCCGATTCTCACGGAGGAAGTCGACGAGCTCGCCTTCCTATTTGCTGTCCAGGTTGCTGCCAATGATAACTTGGCGCTCCGGGTTGCTGGGGTCCACACCCACCTTCTTTGTCTCCTTGGGGGGCTGGAATGATGCACCCTGCTCTTGGTTCACCATCCCGGGCATTCCGAGTTGGGAGGTCTTGGCCATCGCCACCACCTGCTGGATCCTCTTCTTTTCTTCCGCGATCACCAGGGACTCAGCTAAGCATGAGCCGACCGAGGCACACTCCATGGAGCGCTTGTGGTCTCCCGAGATGGTGATTACGCCGTTAGGTCCCGACATCTTCATCTTTAGGTAGCCCATGTGGGTTGAGATCATGAACTTGGCCAGGGCCAGCCTGCCGATCAGTGCGTGATACGGGCTTTCGAGGTCCACGACCTCGAATTCCAAGCTCTCGGTTCGGCAAGTCTCCCGGGTTCCGAATAGCACTTCAACCCAGATTTTACCCATGGGTGAGCAAGAGACTCCGGGCACAATGCCGTGGAAGGTCGTCTCGGTAGGTAACAAGGTGTTCATGGACACCCCCAGCTTCAGCATCGTATCCTTGTACATGATGTTAATGGCGCTGCCATTGTCAATCAGAACCCGACTGAAGCGGACATTGAGGCTTGGTCCGACAAAGGTTGGGTCCACCACCAAGGCGTACGCCCCCGGCTTAGGCATAACTCTGGGATGATCCTTCCGGCTCCACGTGATCTCCATCTCGGACCAGTGCAAGAACTTGGGCACCGCCGGGATCACGGCGTTCACCTCCAGGGCACGCTGTCGCACACTCCTCCGGTCAGTGGGCTCGGTCACGAAGACCACATAGCTTTGATGCGCCTCCCGGTAGTTGCCCTGCTGCTGTCCGGCTTGATTACCGGGACCTGCACCATTGTCGTTTCGGGTGTGCACCACATTCACCGGCCGAGGTGGGGGTCCTCGCTGAGGCTGATTGATCCGGATCGCGTTGGCCGCCGATGTCGGAGGAGGAGGTCTCGGAATGTTGGGTCGAGACGCCGGAACACTCGGCCGGATAGCCCCCGAGCTGCCCTCCTGCAATGTGCGCTGATACCAGCTGCACTGCCGAGTAGAGTGGTTCGCTGGCTTGTTGGCCTCTAGGGTATGGTAGCAGCATGGCTTGTTCAGCATCTCTTCATACGTCAGGGGCTTCTTTTGTTCCACCCAAGTTTTTTGCACTTCCTGACTCTGACCCCAAGCCGGGCCACTTGTCTTCTGACGCTGACTGTTGCCGGCATCCTCTTGCTCCCGGGTCACCGCTGCGACGTGCTGTGCGGCATGGTGGTACTCGGGCTGATTCCTCTTCTGGCCAAAATCCTGGCGATCATGGCTCCTGCTCGATCCCGAACGCTGAGGTCCCGTATTCCTCCTGTTGGAGTCACGACATCCACCAGGGGTTGCATGGGATCTCCAAGCGTGTAGGTATCGGCGATGCGCATGGTCTCTGCCAAGGTTACCGGCATCTTCCTTTGCAATTTCTGCCACAGCATTGAGCCATGCCGGCATCCTTGTGCAAACCAGGAGATGGCATGTGCCTCTACCACCCCTTTGCAAGAATTGCGAATATTGCTCCACCGGGTAAGGTACTCCCGGTCAGTCTCGTTGCTCCTTTGCCTTCAGATGGCGAGCTGCTGAGGCCTGTTTGGCCTTTTGTACGTGCTGGTGAAGTTGCTGATAAACGCCTCCTCGAAATCTAACCTGCAGTCTATGCTGCCAGTTCTCAAGTTGTTCAACCAGATTCTGCCAGGTCCTTCCAACATCTGCGGTACGTAACGTACCGCCCAGCGTCTGTTTCCACCGGATATGCTTACTGCGGTTACATAGTCGGTTAACCAGTCCTCCGGCTTCTTGCTGCCGTCATAGGTCTTAGCACCTCGGTTGAGCTGAAAATTCTGGACAAGCGGCTCCCGCATGATCTGGGGTCCAAAGCAGGCAGGTCCCGGAGGTCCTTGCTCTTCCACTAGCTCTGACTGGTGAATCCGATCGAGCCGGAACCTGGCATCGGCCGGATCCAGCTGTCTGGTTCCTACCCGAGATCCCAAATCGCCGAGCTCTGACTGGTGAATCCGATCTCTGACTAGTGAATCCGATCTGGGACGGCTGCTGATCGCCGTCTCGGGCCACATCCCTTTCCTGAGGGGGTTTGGCCAAACGGACGTGGCCGCTTCCGGCATCGCCGTCAGCGTCCTGGTACTCCTCCTCGGTTGCCCCGACCATCATTACCGCGACGGAACTCGGGGAGCGACCGGCACGCAGACCCCGAGTAGCGCAGAGCATGGGGGGATCATCAGCTTCCAGGACCACGTCCGGATAGCTGCAGATAACTTCGGTGGCGACGTAGGTGGTGAAGCCACCAAAGTCAATGAGGCATCCGTTCACCGGAAAGGGTCTGTTCCGGAAACACCCTGCGTTGTCGCTGATGAAGTCCATCTCACCCAACCTTACGACAAGGCCAGAGAGAACCCGAATGTCGAAGTGAACGGGGGAGCCCGTCCGGATGTGTACACCAGCCAACGCATCTGTCTGCCCCACGGTGGGCGCCAACTGTTGTGGTGCTGTCACGGCAGATGCCATAGGATGGCTAATGTGTGGGGCCGATGGACGTTGGTGGATCCGGGGAGGGATAGTGAGCTGAAAAGCTCACACGGGGAGGATCCCGGCATAACCGAGATCTCCCAAGAACGAGAAACAAGAGCAACGCGCGAGGAGGAAGATCTAACAAACAAGAACAAATGCACGAAGGCACACAACAAACACACGATATACCCAGGTTCAGGGCCCTCGTGAGGAGGTAACACCCCTACTCCTGCCTTTCCTCTCTATATAAGTGTGATACAAGGACTACAACATGCTCTTAGATCTCTCGAAGTGAAGAACACAAGGAACTAGATGAACTCAAGGTAAGAAGGAGTAAATGCGACAATAGCTTTGGCTCCCCCGTTGGTCTCTCTTCCACAGAAGCAGTTATGGCGCCTTTTATAGAGTTCCAGCCAGGGGGGGCGGAAACCCTAAACCGGCTTGGCCCCACCGGACAGGCCTAACCGGCATGGCGTCAACGGCTAGTGCGACCTACTCGCCGCGCTATCCGGCATAGCCCCTTCGTCATCATCCCGGCAAGGACAGCAGGCGCCGTCCTGGAACATCATTGTCCCCCTGTCAGTGACAGGACATGTCTTTGCCCATCCCGGATAGCCTTTTCCGGATTGCCGGGCTAGGCACGTCGTGTCTTGTCGTACCGCAGACGGAACGGTACTTCCCCCCGCATCAGGCGGGAAAGCCTGCTACAGACCGTTGACGGCCTACCGGGATCCCTCATGCCGGTCATCTTCTTGCTCGACCTCGTGAGTCCTTCCTGCACAAATCCAGGACCGAGATAGATGTTCCGGTTAGCACTTTCCCGGATCGCCTATCCGGTAAAACCGAATACTTCTCCTTCCGGGAGTCTCCTCGGAGCCCAAGATCCGAGATCCTTTCCGGATGCACCCGAGTTCGTCTCAGGATGAGTATCTCTAGGCCTAGCCTCCCGAAGATGTCTTAGCCTACCAGCAAAGACATCTTCGAGAAGCTAGTTCTTAGAGGAACCACCCGCTGATGCTTGTGCTGCTATTGTGAGGGCTCGGGGTGTCTATTTATAGCCGTTAGAGCTGACCCTTGCGCCTGCCAGGAGGCACCTTGCGCTCTACCAGCACTCAAGGGTCAAGTTGACCCTTCAGCACACTAGGGGGTGTCCCTTGCTCTCGCCAAAGGTCAAGTACTGTTGGCACACTACTGAATTACTCCGGGATCTGCCCTACCCGGGGGGTAGCCCCCCGACAATCGGACCGTTTACCCTACCTTTGGATCTCATTTGAAACATAGTTTTCAGCCAGACCACTGTTTTTGGCTTAGAAATGGCGCCGTTTAACCTAACTTCGGAGCTCATTTGAAACACAATTTCAGCCAGTCCACTATTTTTGGCTAGAATGGGGCCGTTTACCCTACCTTTGGACCTCAATTTAAACACATTTTTCAGCGTGTCTACACTTTTTGCTTAGAAATGGGGCCGTTTACCCTACCTTTGGAGCTCATTTGAAACACAATTTTCAGCCAGTCCACTGTTTTTGGCTTAGAAATGGGTCGTTTACCCTACCTTTGGAGCTCATTTGAAACACATTTTTCAGCGTGTCTACAATTTTTTCTTAGAAATGGCGCCGTTTACCCTACCTTGAAAATTTGAAAATTTATATGGATTAGGGTGCATTTGGTGTGCCAAAATACCCATTTTGGTTCACTGAGGCAAATGGGAGTGGGCGAGCCAAAATCCCCGTTGGGTCCGCCGTGGTCCACTCGTCAGCGGGTGTACAGCCCTTGTTCTACGCGCGCGTCCAATCAGATCGCAGAATGAGCTTCTCGCGGATCGCCCCGAGTCTACCTGCAGATTCCTTCTAGAGGAAATCGGACGTCCACAGATTCCTTGTAGAGGAAATTGGACGGCTACATATTCCTTGTAAAGGAAATGACCATAAAAAAATCAAAAATTATCGAAAAATTGAAAAACCGACGCACATAGTCTTCTTATGTCATATACTAACGACTCAAGTTGAAAAACATGGTCTACATACATTCAAAAGGAGAAGGGTATGGATCTCAGGTGATATCGCATAACTCAAATTAAGAGGTCTAAGGTTGGAGAGAGTGGTTTTGCAATTGCAACATGAAATTTTCAAAAACCTCACTAAAACTTCATTTTGGAGTGACTAAGAACGATTCATGCTTAGTTTTTCATTTTCATGTTTTAAACTTGTTTAAATGTTGGTCAAACTTAGGTTTGACCAATTTTGAAATAACCATAAAAAATTCAAAAATTATCGAAAAATTGAAAAACCGGCGCACATAGTCTTCTTATGTCATATACTAACGAATCAAGTTGAACAACATGGTATACATACATTCAAAAGGAGAAGGGCATGGATCTCAGGTGATATCGCATAACTCAAAGTAAGAGGTCTAAGGTTGGAGAGTAGTGGTTTTGGAATTGCAACATGAAATTTTCAAAATCCTCACTAAAACTTTATTTTGGAGTGACTAAGAAGGATTCATGCTTAGTTTTTCATTTTCATGTTTTAAACTTGTTTAAATGTTGGTCAAACTTAGTTCAAATGAGAAGTGTATGGATCTCATGTGATATCGCATAACTCAATTGTGCAAATGAGAATTGCAACATGATAATTTCAAAATACTCACTAAAGTATCATTTAGTAGTGAGTAAGAATGGTCTAGGCTTAGTTCGCGCCCAAATTTTAGACAAATGTGCGCCTGTGCGCGCCAAGAGCACACCGGGCATGCTCTGAGCGCGCCCGGAGTGTGCACTTAAGGTGTTCGACATAAGTACAATAACAAATATTACAAATTTCCGCAAATGTTCAGAGCTTTGTCTTGCTCCTTGTGTTCTTAGAAGGAGCTACGGCCTTGCTCTGGGTGCACCTTGCTACGCCCACGCACTGCTTGTTCTTCTTGGCTTGTTTGTTCCTAGTTTGTGGTGATGCTCCTGTTGCTGGTGGTGATTCTCCTACTGCTGGTGATGCTCGTGATGCTCCTGTTGCTGGTGATGCTCGTGATGCTCATGTTGCTGGTGGTGCTGGAACCCAGGTACTTCCAGTAGCCGAAACTGGAGGTCTCGGAGGCGAAGCTCCAAATTCCTCTTCCTCTTCCATTCCAGCAACTGCTGCCGAAAAAATGCCTCTCCTTTAGGATCTTCTCGTTCCGTATCTTCTGGTGCTCCCCATTCTTCACGAGCATCTCTTTTCTGCGCACGAGTCCTTTTCTGCCAGTAGCCTTTAATTTTACCCTTCTTGCTTGTCTTTTCCCTGGCATTCGAAATTCAAGTGAAACAGATATTCCCTAACAAATATGGAAAACTATAGACACACATACCTTTCAGCAAACTCTCTTGCTACGGCTTTTCCTACTTTGGCGGATGCTTTTGCTGCTCTGGCGGCGGCTGCTTCTGCTGCTTCATCTGCGCCCCATCCTTCGTCTGTTACAAATGTAGAGGGGACTACATTGTTGCAATTCTTTTGCATGTGCCCTAGTTCCCCACATCATTTGCACGAACGCCTCTTTACGGCTCTACCCTCTACACCTGGTCTTAATCTGTTTACCCTTGGCCTTCCAGGTGCTCTGTTTAGCGCCGGAGGGTATAGTTGGAATCCTGGATGATACTCATCCTATTGTTCTTTTCCCAATAAAGCAGGCATGTTATCAGCATATGCTTCCTTAAACTTGGCAACAGAGAAATATTCAGACACATATTGATCAACTTTGCCCAAATCGCCTCCGAGGTAGTTCATGAAGTAGACGGAATGTATACATGGCTTGCCACTGAGCTCCCATCGCTTGCATTTACATTTCTTGTTTTCCAAATCCACTGGATACCTCCAAGCATGGTCTTTGAACGTATATGTCAGCTCAGCGACTAGGCCTATGCATCTTTGCATTTTCATAAAACCCTGCATTCTTCTTGCTCGTGTATGCAAATTCTTGATCACACTTGGGATGATGAAATGGCCATCATATGAGTGTCCAATTCTATTGCGCAATACCATCTTCTCCATTATCAACTGCTTGATGTTGTCAAATATTTCCCACACCATTAGACCTTTCAGGTGCTTAATCTTTGCGCTGAAACTTTCAATAACGTTGCTTGTCACATAGTCCATCTTGCAAGATGTTCCAAATAAGCTTCTCGTCCACAGCTTTCCGTGATGTGCATCCAAGTATTGTTCGACGGTGGGATTTTCATCGTACATGGTCTTCAAGTGGTGTCTATACTTCTTCTCGCTGCATGTGTACGATGCTGGCCAAAGGTTTGCATCAAATACTTTCTGACGTGGGGCTACCTTTCGGGTAGCCCACGATGAGGCTACCTGGGCCGCGCCAAGGACATGAAGGCCCACGCGGGGTACCATGTATCCTAGTCCAAGTCGGCTAGGTCGTATAACCTGCCATATCTGTAATTGCCATTGGCATCGACCACCCGAGACCTGGCTACCTATAAAGCCAGGAGGGTGGATCGTCCTCAGAGGACAACGAACACGCTCATAGCCACCGCCACAAACCCTAGCGAGATCGCAATCTCGCCATTGTAATCGCTACTCGCATCAATAATCAGACAAGCAGGAAGTAGGGTGTTATCCTCCGGGAGCCTGAACCTGGGAAAATCCTTGCTTGTCAGCCGTCGTGATCACCAACACCTATCTCTTTCCCCATCAATCAACCCGGGGTGCACAACTCTGGGACTTGTCGAGTTAACCCCTCGTCAATTGGCGCCGTCTGTGGGAAGACAAACAAGGGTTGGAATTATGGTCGCTCCGGCTCCATCCACAACGAAGATCGACGTTCACGTTGCAAGGGAGCCGATCCGCTTCGGTTCCTTCGAGTACGTCCTCCACCCGCCGGCCCACCGCTCGGTGTACGCCGATCTGGACAAAGGTATACACATCACCTTCGGCTCCATATACTGCTTCGTCGACAGTCGTGGAATATTCAGGTCTGCGGCTACCGTGCCACGCGCGGCGACGTCACCCGGACCAGCGACCCTCGCGTCGTCGTCACCAAGGTCACCTGCGAAGATCACATCTGCCGCACCCGTGGAGATCGCATCTGCGCCACCCGCAAAGATCGCATCTGTCGCACCCGCGGAGGTCGCGCCCGTCGCACCCGCGAAGATCGCATCTGCGTCGACTACATCGACAACTTCAGCAACGGCCACGCGGATCGAGTCTACTACACCAACCTCGGTCGCACGGTCGACTAAGTCAAGATCTACTTCAACTGTGGCACCCGCGTGGGCAACTAAGGGCTCGCGTCCGACAGCCACGTCACGCGCGCCTTCATCTTCGTGGAAATCCCAAGTCTACCCCAAGCCAATCGCACTCGCTCCGGCGGCTGCGAACACGTGGACAATCGCGAGAAGGCGCGACAACGACTACGCTGCGCGCCACGTTGCAGCAATTTTCGATCCGAGCAAGACTCGGACGACGGAAGCAGCAGTGGCAGCACCAACTCCCCGACTCAAGTCTACCCCAAGCAAGTCTTCATGGCCGGCACAGCGCCACACGGCGACGACGAAGAACCCGCATATCCACTAGAGGTGGACATGCCGGACCAGACTAAACTTGTCATCACACGGGACATGGCAATCCAGGCCATGAAGCATGTCGACGAGGGCACGTTCCCCCCACCCAACGCACCTCGAGACGACCACCTGGCGGTCCAGTACTTGCTACGCAAGGAAGGCGAGCGACTTCGCGCAGAAAAGGCCGAGTTACTTCGGCGAAAGAGGGACGCGGATGCGTCAAGTGCCAGGCGAGCCGCCATCTCGTTTACCTCCTCTACGAAAGTTAACCAAGGAGCAAGACGAAAAAGACCTCGCGTCCCCCTCATGGCAGAGGCCGATCAAACCAGGCTCACCCGCAACCTCGGGCGTCCCAGCGGCACAGCGACAACCAGTCAAGGACCTTCACGGCGTCATCACGCAGAAGACGGTGGATCGCAACTGCAAGGAACGTTCGGCTGGGGTAGCAAACCTAGACGACCACGCCGACCGCGACTTCGAGCCGTGCGGCGCTGCATGCTTCAGCTTCAACATCCGCGACACCCGCATGCCAAAGGGCTTCAAGCTGAGAGCAGGTACCCCAAAGTATGACGGGAAACAAGATCCGCGACTGTGGCTCGAGGACTACCTCATCGCCTACACCTGCCAAGGCGGGACGTCGACTACGGCAATGCAGTACGTCCAGCTTATGCTGACGGATTCGGCGCGCGGGCGGCTCACAAGCCAACCCAAGGACTCTTTTCGAACCTGGGAAGAATTCCAGGATACATTCATCAAAAGTTTCTCGGGAACATTCGCAAGGCCAACGACCTACATCGAGTTGCAGACCTGCAAGCAAGGAAAGGACGAGCCGCTCCGCTCCGCTCTTACATCCAGCGGTGGAAACTCCTCCGTAACACCATGGAACCCGTCTCAGAAGACCGGGTGATGGGCGCCTTCATGCACGGCGTTGCTCGCCGCGACCTCCGCGAGGAATTTGGTAGACTCCAGCCGAAAACCACAATAGAGCTCATGAAGACAGCCAACCAGTGGGCCGAAGGAGAGGACTACGTCCGCGATACTTCCCCCAAAAAGGAAGTCAAAACAAGCAACTGGCGTGAGGCACGCCAAAAGAAGAAGCCACGTTACATCCATGACTCAATCGAACTAGTAGCGGCGGGTTATGAGACCCCCCGTGATGACAAGCGCGACAACAGTCGACAATACGATCAAAGTCGACAGCCCAGTTCGAGTCAATACAACCGCAGCAGCGGCAGCATTAGCCACAATGACGGGGGCCCAAAACGCGAGTGGAAGCGCCCGCTAACCCCGGCAGAGGAACTGATGCAACCTTGCAAGCATCATTCGTTCCGCAACCCGGAGACAGGCAAGTGGGGCTCCAGCCATCTGCTAAAGGACTGTCGAAAAGCCCGCAAGATATACCAGGCGATGCAGCAGATCATCGCTCCAGTACACGCGTTACCGGCAGCCCCGCAGCTAACCATCCAAGCGGCACCCGCAAACAACAACCAAGTGCAAGCAGCCGGGGCATTCCCCCAGCCGCCGCAGCAGCAGCAGCAGCAACACCAAGGCCAGTCGGCAACGACCGACACGTATCCACCCGCTCGGGGGCAGCTGAACATGATCCAGAAGGGACCGCCATCAAACAGGCGCCAGAAGATCATCACCCGCCAAGTACTTCAGGCCATCAACAGCCCGCGCGCAGTACCAGACTACCTGCGCGGGTCCGAGACACCAATCACGTTTTCTAGGGCGGATCACCCATCCGATGTATTCCGACCCGGGCACGCCACCCTAGTGATCGAGGCCCTGATTGGCGATTACAGCTTGAAGAAGGTGTTCATGGACGGAGGCAGCGGCATCAACATCATATTCGCCGATAACCTGAGAAGAATGAACAGGTCGACAGAGAAATTGCCGGAATCAGAAACCACTTTCCACGGCATAGTACCAGGGCAAGCAATCACGCCCATGGGAACAATCACGCTCGACGTCATCCTCGGCATACCCGAGCATTTCAGGAAGGAGTCGATCGATTTCGAAGTCGTCGACTGGAAGTCACAGTATCACTCCATCCTCGGGCGCCCAACCTTTGCCAGTTTCATGGCAGTACCCCATTACGCCTACCTGATGATCAAGCTACCCGGTCCCAAAGGAGTTATTACCGTACGTGGCGACTTCGGGCGCTCCAACAGCTGCGATCGCGAATTCGCCAAAATTTCTGAGTTCTTCGGGGTCGAGGAGCACTTCAAGGCCATATCAGCCGACAACGGCAAGACCCTCTTTCCACCCCGCAAGAAGCCAGCAAAAGATGTCGCCTTCGACACAAACGACGACACTGTCACCCACCAAGTCCATCCGACTGATAGCAGAAAGACGGTCAAGGTTTCGTCAAGCCTGACCCCCGCATAGGAAAGCGCGCTCGTCGAGTTCCTACGTGAGAACTGGAAAATCTGCATGGCAACCTTCTGACATGCCAGGAATACCCAGGGATCTCGCCGAGCACTCTTTAAAAGTCCACAAGGACGCAAGACCAGTCAAGCAATCCATGCGACGCTTCTCAGGACCCAAGAAAGACGCGATTACCGCAGAAGTCGACAGACTGCTACATGCCAAGTTCATCCGAGAGATCAAGGACTCGGACTGGGTCGCTAACCCAGTCCTGGTGGAAAAGAAGAAGACGAAGAACCTACGCATGTGCGTGGACTTCACTGCAGTCAACAAGTGCTGCCCCAAGGATCACTTCCCGCTCCCGCGGATCGACCAGATCATCGACTCAACAGCAGGCTGCGAGCGCCTGTCCTTCCTGGACGCCTACTCAGGTTACCAGCAGATCAGGCTGAAAATCGAGGACGAAGAGAAGACGGCCTTCATCACACCCGACGGTGTCTTTTGCTACCAAACGATGCCATTCGGGTTGAAGAACGCGGGTGCCACGTACCAGCGGACAATGCAAGCATTCCTCAAAGGGCTATCGGGCAGATCGTCCAAGTCTACGTCGACGACATCGTCGTCACAACTCGAAAGGAAGATACCTTAGTCGACGACCTCCGCAAGGTGTTCGCCGCACTCGATGTGTACCAGATCAAGCTCAACCCAGAGAAGTGCGTATTCGGCGTGCCAGCCGGAGAGCTACTAGGGTACCTCGTATCCGCAAGAGGAATCGAAGCAAACCCAGAGAAGGTGCAGAACATACTCACAATGCCAACACCAACCAAGCTCCGTGAGGTGCAACGATTAGCCGGCCGAGTCGCAGCTCTCAGCCGGTTCATTAGTAAGTTGGGCGAGAAAGCTTTAACTTTCTACCAACTGATGAAGAAGACGGACAAGTTCGAGTGGACACAAGAGGCGCAGGATGCATTCGACCATCTCAAGAAAACCTTGACAACCTACCCAGTCTTGGTGGCACCACTGGAAAACGTGCCGCTATACCTATACGTCTCAGCGACAAATAGGGTGGTGAGCACGGTACTCGTAGTCGAGCGGGAAGAAGAAGGGCACAGTCACCCGGTGCAAAGGCCCGTATACTACCTCAGCGAAGTCCTCATGTTGTCCAAGCAGAACTACCCGCACTACCAGAAGCTGGCATACGGAGTTTTCATGACCTCCAGGAAGGTCGTCCACTACTTCTCCGAGCAACCGATCACGGTGGTAAGCTCCTCCGGACTAGGAGACATTCTCACAAACCAACGCGCGACAGGACGAGTCGCCAAGTGGGTTGTCGATCTAGGACCTTGGGGGCTGAAGTATGCTCACCCGAAGTCCATCAAGGCCCAAGTCCTCCCAGAATTCACCACCGAGTGGATAGAAGCTCAGCTACCAAATGTCCCCGACTTGTCCAACGCATGGACGATGTACTTTGATGGCTCCAAGAAATTCAAGTCGGCGGGCGCAGGAGTCGTGCTCATCTCCCCCAAGGGTGACAAGCTGAAGTATGTACTGCAGATGGATTTTCCGACGCCATCCAACAACGAAGCCGAGTACGAGGCCCTGATCCACGGTATGAAGATGGCCAAGAACTGCGGTGCCACGCACCTCATGATATATGGCGACTCCTACCTGGTGGTACAGCAAACCATGAAGTCCTGCGACGCCATAGCCGACAACATGATCGCCTACAGAGACCTGTACAACCAGATGGAGGGCAACTTTGACGGCTGCGAATTACGGCACGTCGGCCGCGACAGCAATGAAGAAGCCGACGTCCTCGCCAACATGGGATCAGACAAGGTCCCAGTTCCACCCGGCGTCTTCCTCGAGCGCATCACGCAGAGATCTATCAAGACTCAAGCCACAGCAAGCACTGCAACAACAACAAAAGGCGATGCTAACCCGCCAAGCCAAGAAAAGGTCCCCATGGAAGTCATGCTAGTCGAAGCTACATGGACAGGACCATACCTGGCGTACATACTGCACCAGAAGCTGCCAGCGGACGCAGTCGAAGCAAAGCGCATCATCAGGCGCTCCAAAAGTTTCACCGTCATCAACGGAGAACTCTACAAAAGAAGCATCTCGGGAATCCTGCAAAGGTGCATAGACCCAGTCGACGGCCAAGCCATCCTACTCGACATCCACGCAGGTATCTGCGGGCATCATGCCAGCAGTCGAGCACTGGTGGCCAAAACGCTACGAGCCGGGTTCTACTGGTCGACAGCCATGCAAGACGCTGAAGATCTAGTAAGGAAATGCACAGGTTGCCAGGAGTTTGCCAACAAGCCACACGCGCCAGCGTCGGAGCTTAAGACAATACCGCTAGCCTGGCCCTTCGCCCAATGGGGTCTAGACATGGTAGGCCCGCTGAAGGAATCCTCACCCGGAGGACACACTCACCTCCTGGTTGCAGTCGATAAGTTCACCAAGTGGATCGAAGCCGTGCCCATCACAAGTTCGACTGCAACCTCAGTCAACTTCATCAGATCAATCATCTTCAGATTCAGAGTACCAAACGGGATCATCACCGACAACGGCTCAAACTTCACAGCCAAAGAGTTCAAAGACTTCTGCTCAGAGCAAGGTATCAAACTCAGCTATGCATCCGTCTCCCACCCGCAATCCAATGGGCAAGTGGAGAAAGCCAATGGCCTCGTCTGCAGTGGCTTCAAGAAGCGACTGCGCGTGCCACTAAGACGCGCAGTGGGCGCATGGGTGGAAGAACTACCGTCAGTTCTTTGGAGTCTGCGAACTACGCCAAACAGGTCCACCCAATACACCCCATTCTTCATGGTGTACGGCGCAGAGGCGGTCCTCCCCTACGACATCAAGTTCGACGCGCCACGAGTGGTCGCCTACGACGAGTCAGATGCAGAAGAGGCACTCGAAGACAGCATGGATATCTTGGATGAAGCACGCGACATCGTCCTGGCGCGATCAGCCGTGTATCAGCAAGACCTGCGCAACTATCTTGGGCGGAGGCTGCGACCAAGAGCATTCGCCACAGGCGACCTGGTCCTCCGCCTCAAGCAGAAGAAGGTGCACAAGCTCGCTTCCCCATGGGAGGGCCCATACATTGTGACAGAAGCAATCAGCAACGGAGCTTACCGCCTGAAGGACTCGGAGACGGGAGCAGACTGCAGCAACCCGTGGAACGTGGCACAACTTCGCCGGTTCTACGCCTAGTTCGACCCAATCATTGTACAAGAACAATCAGCGCGGCAGGTTTCAGACGCACTCTTTCCCTTACCAGGGTACCTAAGGGGACTGGAAGGGTTTTAATGAGGCGGCCTGTTCGCAAGAATCAATAAAGTGATTTGAAGAAAATATGTCTCCTTTACCTTTCACACAGGGCAAGCTAAAATCCTAGGCCGCCACTCGAACCATCGGGGGCTGCGCCATACAGCTTGAAAGAAAAGCTTAGGCTGCTACCCGAATTACTCGGGGGCTGCGCCACACAAGCATAACTTAAAAATCCTAGGCCACCACTCGAACTACTCGGGGGCTGCGCCATACAGGTTGAAAGAAAAGCTTAGGCTGCTACCCAAACTACTCGGGGGCTGCACCACACAAGCATAACTCAAAAAAAAATTCCTAGGCCGCCACCTGAACCACTCGGGGGCTGCTGTAGTATACCTGCACGTAAATGATGGCAGGTACCTGTGTATAGTGCAAATCCCTGTATCGATTCGTTTGCACACACAGTTACGATGTAATATCACAACAAAGTATCAATTTATTACAACGCTGATCCAGACTTAGAAAATATTCATTACAATTTGCATAGCTTAAAGCTAGCAGCGAATAGAGTAAACATCGGAAAATTATTCTTCATGGAGTCGCCAATCATCATCATGTGCCACAGGCGAGCATGTTGGTTGAAGACTCGAAACCCTTAGCAAAAATCTCACTCGTCATCAGAACAGTCTGCAATAAGATATATTTTGCAACAACGTGGGTCAGAACCATTTAAAATGGAACTGGCAAGTGACACTATGGTGGACACTTAATGGAATAACTCTAATATCTATATGCTTATTTGGCTGGTGGAGCTTAAGGCTATTTTGCATAAAGCCAATTTTTCCTAACTCTTTGGAAAGCACTTTTCTTCTATTCGAGACATCCGTGGCATGAAATCCACTGTCTCATTCTACCCTTGTTCACCCATCAAGTTTTAATTTATAAGTTGGAATAGTGGAATCTTCCGTTGACATCCTCGTTCAGCTGCTCAATTGTCCGTTTCCGGGGACACGGTTAAGTACTTAGATTTTAACTCTTCAGAGGTTGTGCACGTTCACCATTGTACCCATTCAAACCAGGTTATCATTTTCACACCATTTGTGATAAGGAAAGGAAAGAATGAGACGAGATCTTTCAGAAGCATTTTCCCTCCCACTCTGGCCTGACGCGCTCCACCTACAAATCCTCTACCACCACCTGTCAGGCCAGGGGGAGTCCACGCAGCTTAGTTGATCAAGGCAGAGCCCATATTGGCAATGGCTGCACGAGAAACAATCTTCACTTGGAGTTCTTCAGATTCCTTTGCTCCTGGGTGGCCTTCCACAAGTGAATATTCCACAGGTAAAACCCCTGGGAACAACACTCAACTCATACAGCCAAGCAACCAATTTCCACCCAGGTGTTTGCTTAAAACTTAGTAGACTTTATCTTTTTCATCAAAATAATTTTTGCATAGCATCACTATTCTACTAAGTATTTTCATAAGATCCTAGACACAGGAATAAAGAGGTCTAAACATGGCTTGCATAGCAATACTATCCTACACATGCTTATAGAAAAATAATCTACTCATGCATAGAAAAATAATAGGAATTTTATGGGGGGTGTGCCACTTGCCTTGGCAACCGGAAGTGCAGCAGTTACAGTTGCAAAGATTTTCGTTTCCCTCCGAATAGTCTAACAAAAGAATAAAGAGCCACACATAAACACACAAGCAATTTGTTCATACAAAGAAAATATATGCTATGCATGAGATGAGATGCAATAATTTATTTCAAACGTCAAGAAACCAAAAATAAGTGTCTCTTTGCATTTGTGATATATGCATGAGTATATTTTAATTTGTTTTTCATTTATTTAGACATGAATAAAGGGGTAATATCAAGGATTTTAAATTTACTTAGATAAAATTTCATGACCAAATTTTGTAAAAATGACATTTGGATAGAAGGCATCTAAACAAGTTGTTAGCAATTTGATTTACTCAAAAATAATTTTTCTAACTAAAGTTATGTCAAAAATACTTAAACTACTCTCAGAATATTTGAAAATTTTGAAGGTGTCAAAACAGAAAACTAATGAATCCAAAGTGTTCTACTGGTTCTAAGGATTTCAAATATATAAAAATATTTAAATTTGGTTAAAGAGGTGAAAAGTAATGATGAAAACAGTATGCAGGGTGTTTTCTGCAAAACTGCCAATATAAATGATTTAATAAATTTCAGAAAATAATATCTGACGCGGCGCTGACGAGGCGCTGACGCGGCGTACCGATTCGGGTTTTTAAGTGAACTAATCCTGGCCGTTCACGGGGGATCTAACGGTCCAGATCTAGTCGACCAGAACCGAGCGGCGCTGTCGGCCGGAGGAGCTCCGGTGACCGAAGCACACGGCGGCGCCATCACCGGCGTGCGCGCTACCTACGTTCTATTGCTCTACGAGGATAGCAAGGCATACCTGGACGAAGAGGAGCTCGCGGCGAGGTTGGTGGCGCGGTGGAGAAGAGTCGAGGGTCCTCCTCTTCTCGAAATCGCTCGCCGGAGATGCGCACGGCGGAGGTTCTCGTCGGTGAGCACCGACACGGAGTTTGGCTGCGTAAGAAAACACGAGACCTTGTCACTAAGGTGCGCAATGACAAAGTGAAACGATTGGGAGTGAAGAGAGGGCTCGAGGAGGACGCGGCTCACCGGAGTTCGTCGAACTTGCCGTCGGCAACGGCGGAGCTTCGGGGATGCTCGTGGGCGCCTGGTGGCTCTCGGGGTACGGGGCTTGGGGCAAAAGAGAGAGGGGGTCGAGGGGGTTCTTATAGGGGCAACGGCGAGTTAATTGGGTGAGTAAATCGCCGGGAATCAACGAATTGATTCGGCCGTTTCTCGGCTAGGTCGTGGGCGTGATTTGGGGAAGAAGGGGTCGCCGCGACGGGGATGACAGGTGGGGCCCACCTGCCAGAGAGAGAGAGCGCGCGCGCGCGGGCGGGGACGGGCTGCGGTGCTGCGCGCGCGGTAGATAGTTGGTGGGCTTCGGCCCACTTGCTGGCCCGGCTCTATTTTTTTCTTTTTATAATTCCTTTTCTGTTTTTAAATATTTTGAGTATAAAAAAATTTCAAAACTATATCAAAACTTCTCAGAAAAATTCATAAAAATATAATTTGAAAATCTTATGAAAAATAGATCCTTTTGATATTATTTTTGTCTAAAGTAAAAATAGAATAAAAAGGAATATTATTACAAATTCAAATAACAATTTTATGGACATAAAATCAATTAAAACATATATAAATAATTTAATTCAAATTCTATATGATTCATATGTCAAGTTTAATGATGATGATGCATGGATGCAAAGTTTTAAATTTTTCTGAAAATTGGGATGTTACAAACCTGACCCCCTTAAGATGAATCTCGCCCTCGAGATTTGGGTTGGCTAGCAAATAGGTGAGGATGGTCTTCTTTAAGGTCATCTTCTCTTTCCCATGTCGCTTCTTCTTCTGAATGGTGATTCCACTGTACTTTACCGAATTTGATGGTCTTGGTTCGGGTGACACGCTCTGCTGTCTCCAAAATCTTTATGGGTTTTTCTTCATAAGTGAGATCACTTTCTAGTTGTACTTCCTCTAGTGGCACCGTATCTCTTAGCATTGTTTCTGTCATTTCTGGGTGACATTTCTTCAGCTGGCTGACATGAAACACATTGTGAACCGCGGAAAGTGCTTCCGGGAGTTCCAATTCATAGGCGACCTCTCCTTTGCGGGATAATACCTTGAAAGGTCCAATAAATCTAGGTGCCAATTTTCCTTTGATTCCAAATCTTTTAACTCCCCGCATAGGTGAAACTCTGAGATAGACTCGATCGCCTACTTCATACGTGACTTCTCTCCTTTTGGAGTCTGCATAACTCTTCTGTCTGGATTGTGCTATCTGTAAACGGTCCTTAATCAACCTGGCTTTTTCCTCAGCCTCCTTGATTATGTCTGGTCCGAACAAACTACGTTCTCCTACGCCACTCCATAGTAGTGGGGTAGTGCACTTTCTTCCATACAGGGCTTCAAATGGCGACATCTCTATGCTCGCTTGATAGCTGTTGTTGTAAGAGAACTCGACATATGGAAGATTATCATCCCAGCTTGACTTATAATCTAGAGTGCATGCTCTCAGCATATCTTCTAGGATCTGGTTTACTCTTTCTGTCTGTCCATCCGTCTGCGGATGAAACGCTGTGCTGAACTCTAACCTGGTTCCCAGAGACTCATGTAATTGATTCCAGAAATGGAAAGTAAACTGAGTACCCCTATCCGACACAATTTTCTTGGGAACACCATGTAAACACACAATCCTCTTCATATAGATGTCAGCTAGTTTGGCACTAGTGTAAGTAGTCTTCACGGGTATAAAATGAGATACTTTCGTCAGACGATCGACTATAACCCATATAGAGTCATACCCTGATTTAGTCCTGGGCAGACCCATGATGAAATCCATACAATCTGTTCCCATTTCCAATCTGGTACTGGTAAGGGTTGTAGCAACCCTGCTGGTTTTTGGTGTTCTGCTTTCACACGACTGCAGACGTCACACTTTGCAATGTATTCAGCAATATCACGCTTCAAGTTGATCCACCAATACCTTTCCTTTACATCCATATACATCTTGGTGTTACCCGGATGTATGGAATAAGGTGAGTCATGAGCTTCCTGAAGTATTATCTTCCTAAGATCGGCATTGTCAGGAACACATATGCGTTCTTTATACCATACGGTTCCTTCTTCATCTTCTCTAAAATCCCTGGCTTTGCCTTCGCTTAGGTTCTTCTTGATTTCTTTTACTGCTTTATCCTCTAACTGAGCTGCCCTGATTTTGTTAAATAGAAGAGGTTGAACTTCTAAGATGCTATGAATCCTTCAGGTACCACTTCCAATCGAAGGTCCTTAAATCCTTTACAAAGATCTTCAGGCAATTCTCCTGCCGTGAGTCCGTTTACATAAGTCTTACGGCTCAAGGCATCAGCCACTACGTTGGCTTTCCCTGGGTGCTGTAGACTTAAATCATAGTCTTTGATCAATTCTAACCATCTCCTTTGTCGCATGTTTAATTCCTTCTGAGTAAAGAAGTACTTGAGGCTTTTATGATCCGTAAATACTTCACATCTCTTTCCCCATAAATATGGCCTCCATATCTTTAGCGCATGCACCACAGAAGCTAACTCTAGATCATGAGTGGGGTAGTTTCCTTCATGATTTTTGAGTTGTCTTGAGGCGTAAGACACTACTTTGCCTTCTTGCATCAATACGCTTCCTAGGCCGCGATATGAAGCGTCGCAATAAATCTGGAAGTCTTTCTCTAGGTCTGGTAAGCATAATACCGGTGCCGACACCAAGCGCTTCTTTAATTCTTGAAAACTGGTCTCACAAGCTTCTGTCCACTCAAATTTCTTTCCCTTCTTCAGTAGTTCAGTCAAGGCCTTGGCAATCTTGGAGAAGTTTTCAATAAATCTCCGGTAGTACCCTGTCAGTCCTAGAAAACTGCGGATTTCTCCCACATGTTTGGGTGATTCCCAATTTGTCACAGCAGCAACTTTTTCAGGGTCAACTGCTATCCCATCTTTAGACACCAGGTGTCCTAGAAATCCTACTTGTTTTAACCAAAATTCACACTCGTTGAACTTAGCATATAACTTATGCTCTCGGAGCCTTTGCAACACCAGACGTAAATGTTCTTCATGTTCTTTGTGACTTTTGGAGTAGACTAAGATGTCATCGATGAAGACAACAACAAACTTGTCCAGAAAATCCATAAACACCTTATTCATCATATTCATGAAATAGGCTGGAGCATTGGTTAACCCAAAAGGCATTCCGTGTACTCATACGAACCATATCTTGTAACAAAAGCAGTCTTGGGTATATCCATCTCTCTGACTTTCATTTAAAAGTACCCTGATCTGAAATCGATCTTGGAGAAGACGACAGCCCCTTCTAATTGATCGAACAGCTTATTGATTTTGGGTAGCGGATACTTGTTCTTGATTGTATGCTCATTTATGTCACGGTAATCGGTGACTAATCTCTGGGTACTATCCTTCTTCTTGACGAAAAGGATCGGGGCTCCCCAGGGTGATGAACTTGGACGGATAAAGCCTTTCTGCATAAACTATTCCAGTTGTTTCTTGAGTTCTTTCAGTTCATCAGTTGCCATTGGGTAGGGCCTTTTAGCAATTGGTCCTGTACCCGGCTTTAGTTCAATGAGGAACTCTACATCTCTATCGGGAGGCATTCCCGGTAGTTCTTCCGGAAACACATCAGGGTATTCCTTGACTATAAGGACCTCACCGAGACTAACCCCCTTAAGAGAATTAAGCCTAACTTTCTTTAGTTCAAACTTTGATCTAAAGTTGATCTTCGAGCCTTCTGGAGTGGTGAGAGTGATGGTTCTATTTGCGCAGTCTATGATTCCTGCATAACGGGACATCCAATCCATCCCTATGATAACATCCAGGCCTTGTGTCTCCAGGATGATCAAGTCCGTAGGAAACTGATGCTTTCCAAACTTCAGACTCAACCGTCTACAACCAGAGTTTACTAGCATTTCTCCTCCCGGAGAGCTTATTCTAATAGGGTTTCCTATATTTTCCACAACTAACCCATGTTTGTTTACAAAAGCTCTTGAGATGAAAGAATGCGATGCTCCAGTATCAAATAAAACTAATGCTGGATATGAATTTAGCAAGAACGTACCAATGACAGCATCAGGTTCATCGTACACTTCTTCAACATTGATGTGGTTCACTTGTCCTTTCTGGAAGGGATTGGGCTTGGCAGCTTCTGCGGCCTTCTTTTCGGGGCAGTCAGTGGCGTAGTGGCCCTTGTTATTGCACTTGAAGGATAGGACTTGGCTGATATCTTTCTTATATTCGGGGTTTGGGTGATGCTGTCTATTGTTGTGGCCAGCATTTCCATTTCCCTTGTGATTCCCATTGTTTCCCTTGAAACTACCACTATGGTTGTGACCATGATGTTTGTGGTTGCTTCCTCCACTAGGATAGTGCCCAGGTTTATGACCCTGGTTTGTATCTTGAGGGAAGGGCCTCTTGAAAGAAGTTTCAGAATGGTGTTTGTGAACATTCAACTTTCTCTTCCTATTTTCAGCCTTCTTGATGTTATCCTCCAGTATGATAGCCTGATCTAGGAGTTTGATAATTTGGGGCATATGCTACTGTTAAAGGGATCTTCAGCTCGTCACTCAGCCCATTTAGGAATTTTTCCTTCCTCTTTGCCTCGGTGTTGATGTCTTCAGAGGCATAACGAGAAAGGGCATGGAAATCAGCCATGTACTCCTTAAGACTCATGTTTCCTTGTCTCAGGTTTCTGAATTCTTCCTGCTTCAAGTTCATAATGCCCGAGGAGATATGAGAATTACGAAAACCTTCCTTGAAGTTTTCCCAAGTCATGGTTTCTAGTGGGTGAGTGATTTGATAAGTTTCCCACCACTGAATTGCTGGTCCTTCCAACAGATGAGTAGTGAACCTCACCTTCTCAGCGTCAGTACATTCACAATTTACTAGATCTCTGTCCACGGAACGCAGCCAGTCATCTGCCACAATTGGTTCAGTTGCAGTGGAGAACTTGTTAGGCCGGAGCCTCAGAAATCTGGTAAGTCTATCCACATGGGGGGGTGGTGGCGGAGGCGGGTTGTGGTTGTTGTTATTGTTTTTGGTTGCCGCAATGAACTGGTTCATCATAGTCATTAGCTGAGCTTGAGCGGCCATCAACTGTTGTATAGCATCATTGTTGTTGTGGTCGTTGTTGTTGTTATCGGGCGTACGACGGGGAGGCATCTGTGATTTTTGTATAGGTGAGTTTTAGACGGAAAGGTCTAAGGAGAAAAATACCCCAACAACAAACAGCCTATAAGAACAAACATCACACACTCAAATCTTTGGATTAAAAACGACAATATAGTTTTGGGAAAATAAAACTCGCGAGGTTCCGTGGAATACAAGGGAAAGTACTGCCTTATCACAAGTTGATAGGTCAATACAAGACTAAGATAACGATGAGGTGTAAATAAATGGTAGTCCCCCTAACAAACTACTCGACCATGTCATCTTCTTCTTCTTCAATTTCCTGAATCTCGATTCCTTCATTGTCAAGTACTTCCTTTAATTCCTTCACTTCTTTCTCCAGGGTAGAATTCTTCTCTTGCATCTCCCTTTTCTCAGTACGAAGACGTTTGATCAAGTCACTATCAGCTTCAAACTCGACTTCATTGCTCTCGAGTTCTGCCTTCTGTTCTCTGATAGTCTTGTTTTTCTCTTGAACCCTTTTCTCCTGTCTCTTGTACTTCTCCTCTTGTGGCAGCAAACTTTTCTTCTTGGGCCTTAGTCACTTCCTCCTGAGCCTTCATCTTTTCCTCGTTCTCCTTGAGTAAGGCACACAACTCATCGTTCTTCAGAAGCTCGGTGCGCCTATCCTCATAAAGTTCTGTGACGAGGATCTCCAACTCCTAGAAATACAGACTAAGGGGCTTTGATTTTCCTCTATCTCCAACATCAAAGAGGTAAGGTTCTCCCTCCTCGTTTCTCCTTCCAAAGAAAATGGAGTAGTGGCCCCTCAACTCTGTGCTGTAGCGTCCGTAGAGACGTCCAATCAGGTCCTGCATGACGAGATTGAGTCCTTTATCTTTGGAGTCACTAACCATTTTGATTTCCAACGGGGGCACTTCTCCATGTCCTGGCTGAGTTGCTTTTATTCCCCAACAGCCCTCCTTGTTAAACTTCTTCAGGATGAAGCTCTTAACTTGAGGTAGCGGTAAACCTATCTTCTCGCCGATGTCCAGGAGGTAGCAGCCAAAACGGGTGTCCTCGAAGTCCTCCGCAGTGGTGAAGTGGAAACTCGTCATCCTTTAGGTAGAAAGAAAAGAATTAGAACAAGAAATGCATAAGGTAAGAAGTACTAGTCATATGTGCATTACTTATTTAGAAAGATACTAAGTCAAACCTCAATGTGATCAACAGATATTAACAAGTCTTTGCAAATTGGATATTCACTATAGTGAGAGAGATAGACACCCGGCCAGCCACTTAATTGTGGAACAGGTCTCATGTACGCGGACATGTAAGGTTTGTCTCCAGGCCGCTTCATCTCACTATGCCGCTAGGATCCAAAATACTTAAGGAGGTAATACTATGATCAAAAAGTTTTTCCATTTCTAAGGGCTCGAACCTACAGGCAACACAGTGCTCTGATACCATCTGTAGTGTACCTGCACTTAAATTATGGCAGGTACCTGTGTATAGTGCAAATCCCTGGATCGATTCGTTTGCACACACAGTTACGATGTAATATCACAACAAAGTATCAATTTATTACAACGCTGATCCAGACTTAGAAAATATTCATTACAATTTGCATAGCTTAAAGCTAGCAGCGAACAGAGTAAACAGCGAAAAATTATTCTTCATGGAGTCCCCAATCATCATCATGTGCCACAGGCGAGCATGTTGGTTGAAGACTCGAAACCCTTAGCGAAAATCTCACTCGTCATCAGAACAGTCTGCAATAAGATATATTTTGCAACAACGTGGGTCAGAACCATTTAAAATGGAACTGGCAAGTGACACTATGGTGGACACTTAATGGAATAACTCTAATATCTATATGCTTATTTGGCTGGTGGAGCTTAAGGCTATTTTGCATAAAGCCAATTTTTCCTAACTCTTTGGAAAGCACTTTTCTTCTATTCGAGACATCCGTGGCATGAAATCCACTATCTCATTCTACCCTTGTTCACCCATCAAGTTTTAATTTATAAGTTGGAATAGTGGAATCTTCCGTTGACATCCTCGTTCAGCTGCTCAATTGTCCGTTTCCGGGGGCACGACTAAGTACTTAGATTTTAACTCTGTAGAGGTTGTGCACGTTCACCATTGTACCCATTCAAACCAGGTTATCATTTTCACACCATTTGTGATAAGGAAACGAAAGAATGAGACGAGATCTTTCAGAAGCATTTTCCCTCCCACTCTGGCCTGACGCGCTCCACCTACAAATCCTCTACCACCACCTGTCAGGCCAGGGGGAGTCCACGCAGCTTAGTTGATCAAGCCAGAGCCCATATTGGCAATGGCTGCACGAGAAACAATCTTCACTTCGAGTTCTTCGGATTCCATTGCTCCTGGGTGGCCTTCCACAAGTGAATATTCCACAGGTAAAACCCCTGGGAACAACACTCAACTCATACAGCCAAGCAACCAATTTCCACCCAGGTGTTTGCTTAAAAATTAGTAGACTTTATCTTTTTTATCAAAATAATTTTTGCATAGCATCACTATTCTACTAAGTATTTTCATAGGATCCTAGACACAGGAATAAAGAGGTCTAAACATGGCTTGCATAGCAATACTATCCTACACATGCTTATAGAAATATAATCTACTCATGCATAGAAAAATAATAGGACTTTTATGGGGGGTGTGCCACTTGCCTTGGCAACCGGAAGTGCAGCAGTTACAGTTGCAAAGATTTTCGTTTCCCTCCGAATAGTCTAACAAAAGAATAAAGAGCCACACATAAACACACAAGCAATTTGTTCATACAAAGAAAATATATGCTATGCATGAGATGAGATGCAATAATTTATTTCAAACGTCAAGAAACCAAAAATAAGTGTCTCTTTGCATTTGTGATATATGCATGAGTATATTTTAATTTGTTTTTCATTTATTTAGACATGAATAAAGGGGTAATATCAAGGATTTTAAATTTACTTAGATAAAATTTCATGACCAAATTTTGTAAAAATGAAATTTGGATAGAGGGCATCTAAACAAGTTGTTAGCAATTTGATTTACTCAAAAATAATTTTTCTAACTAAAGTTATGTCAAAAACACTTAAACTACTCTCAAAAATATTTGAAAATTTTGAAGGTGTCAAAACAGAAAACTAATGAAGCCAAATTGTTCTACTGGTTCCAAGGATTTCAAATATATAAAAGTATTTAAATTTGGTTAAACAGGTGAAAAGTAAAGATGAAAACAGTATGCAGGGTGTTTTCTGCAAAACTGCCAATTTAAATGATTTAATAAATTTCAGAAAATAATATCTGACGCGGCGCTGGCGCGGCGTACCGGTTCGGGTTTTTAAGTGAACTAATCTTGGCCGTGCACGGGGGATCTAACGGTCCAGATCTAGTCGACCAGAACCGAGCGGCGCTGTCGGCCGGAGGGGCTCCGGTGACCGAAGCGCACGGCGGCGCCATCACCGGCGTTCGTGCTACCTACGTTCTACTGCTCTACGAGGATAGCGAGGCATACCCGTACGAAGAGGAGCTCGCGGCGAGGTTGGTGGCGCGGTGGAGAATAGTCGAGCGTCCTCCTCTTCTCGAAATCGCTCGCCGGAGATGCGCACGGCGGAGGTTCTCGTCGGTGAGCACGGACACGGAGTTTGGCTAC
Source organism: Poa annua (assembly GCA_026929855.1). Classification (NCBI taxonomy): domain Eukaryota; kingdom Viridiplantae; phylum Streptophyta; class Magnoliopsida; order Poales; family Poaceae; genus Poa; species Poa annua. The sequence continues at coordinate 70,747,967 of CM049432.1, read as the reverse complement.
GTAAGAAAACACGAGACCTTGTCATTAAGGTGCGCAATGACAAAGTGAAACTATTGGGAGTGAAGAGAGGGCTCGAGGAGGACGCGGCTCACCGGAGTTCGTCGAACTTGCCGTCGGCAACGGCGGAGCTTCGGGGATGCTCGTGGGCGGCCTGGTGGCTCTCGGGGTACGGGGCTTGGGGCAAAAGAGAGAGGGGGTCGAGGGGGTTCTTATAGGGGCAACAGCGAGTTAATTGGGTGAGTAAATCGCCGGGAATCAACGAATTGATTCGGCCGTTTCTCGGCTAGGTCGTGGGCGTGATTTCGGGAAGAAGGGGTCGCCGCGACGGGGATGACAGGTGGGGCCCACCTGCCAGAGAGAGAGCGCGCGCGCGGGCGGGGACGGGCTGCTGGCGGGCTGCGGTACTGCGCGCGCGGTAGATAGTTGGTGGGCTTACTTGCTGGCCCGGCTCTATTTTTTTCCTTTTATAATTCCTTTTCTGTTTTTAAATATTTTGAGTATAAAATAATTTCAAAACTATATCAAAACTTCTCAGAAAAATTCATAAAAATATAATTTGAAAAGCTTATGAAAAATAGATCCTTTTGATATTATTTTTTTCTAAAGTAAAAATAGAATAAAAAGGAATATTATTACAAATTAAAATAACAATTTTATGGACATAAAATCAATTAAAACATATATAAATAATTTAATTCAAATTCTATGTGATTCATATGTCAAGTTTAATGATGATGATGCATGGATGCAAAGTTTTAATTTTTTCTGAAAATTGGGATGTTACAGCTGCGCCATACAGGTCAAGTTCCAAATCCTAGGTCACCACCCGACACACTCGGGGGCTGCGCCAAACAGGTAACACTTGTAATCCTAGGCTACCACTCGACTCACTCGGGGGCTACGCCATACAGGCCCTATTAAAAAATCCTAGGCCGCCACTCGAACCACTTGGGGGCTGCGCCGTATAGGTCAAGTTCAAAACCCTAGGTCGCACTCGAAACACTCGGGGGCTGCGCCATACAGGTGACACTTGTAACCCTAGGCTGCCACTCGACCTACTCGGGGGCTACGCCATACAGGCCTTAGCAAAAATCCTAGGCCGCCACTCGAACAAGTCGGGGGCTGTGCCACACAGGTCAAGTACCAAAAATCCTAAGTCGCCACCTGATAAAGTCAGAGACTGCGGCATACAGGTCACACTTGGAAAAACTTAGGTCGTCACCTAACACACTAGGGGACTGCGCCACACAGGTCGAAAATTAAAACAGGCATTTGCACAGCAAAGCAAGCAGTTTAATTTTCATTACTCGAAAAATATTTTTGATCTCATACATTGTGATTTACACGGGCATACTCGCCATCTATAGCTAACCTTGTACAACAGAAGACAGCTACCCTAATCTGTAGGCTCATCCTTCGGCGCGTCGAGTGGGCCTACAAGGCGCTCACTCAGCCTCTGAACCTGCCCGATCATCTGGCGTGCAGCCGCCAAGGTCTCGGCGAAGTCAGCATCGCCAGGCAGACCATCCAGCACCTTATCCAGCGGTAGATGTGGCCGGTGCATCCGGACGTACGCCAACGCCGCATTCGCCCCAGCTACAAGTTGGGCGTGGACGACCTCCTTCAGCGCATCACCGTCGCGAAACCTCTCCAGCTAGGCGGCCAGCCCGTTCGGCTGCCCGTTATGCGGGAAGTACACACGATTGATATGCCAGAGTGTCTTCCGACAACTTTCCAGAAGAAATGCCGCACGCCAAGTACGATCAAGCATAGTGGCAAGGGTGCGCCCTCTCGACTTGTTCACCCAGAATTGGCGAGCTTCGTAGGAGTCGCCGGCTGCCTCTCAGGTAACTCGCTCTTCAACACGATCCCGCTCAGCCTGCCAATCTGGGTTCACATCTGCATACACAAGTTATAAGTCAGAACAAGATTCCGAAAAGACAACAGCCGCAAAAGGACACCAACCTTGTAGCTGTCGACTGATCAGATCGATCTCCCCAAGCAAAAAATCCTCACGATGTGAGAATTCTGCAGTAGGATGCGACCTGGAGCGGTGCAACATCAACATCAGCGCAGAAGGAGCGCCACCGCGCACGTCAGTCTGCCACGAATATGCAGAGTCAATACAAGCAATCGACTGTTCAGCAAAGACACACTTGATAGAAAGAAACTCAATTCTAGCACAAGCATTGTTCAAGGCCAAAAGACCTGGCAGGACAACAATCATTACAGAGCCAAAAGTTTAAGGTACAGACCACGGCGACTGCCAAATTCCTATACTACATCTACTCTAAGGCCGCAGACTCCGACCGGGAGCGACTCTTCCGAGCAGCAGCAGCCTCAGTCGCCTTGGCAAGCGCCCTCTCAAAGAGGACCACAAGCTGCACGGCCAACTGCGAAGCCTGCTCCTTCACACCACCCAGCGACGCGGTTCGGCCATCAGGCCTCCGAGGAAAGCCACTGACGACCTTCTCAAAGTCACTCGGAATCTGATGTCCTAAGAGGAGCTGGAAGGTGAGCTCGGAGCCACGTACCGTCTGCGACCGCGTGAAGTCGGCGATGGTGGTCGCGTCCTCAAACGGCGCAGCAAGGGCGTCCACGGCAGTCGGCAGCAGGTCACTCGGGAAAATGCTCCGGTGCACCGTAGTGAGAGCTCCCGTCGACTTCTTCAGCGCGGATGTTGACTTCTTCAGCGCGTCGGACGCATATGCGCAGACCCGGTCGAGGAAGCCGACATCAGTCGCCAAATCCACAACGTCACTCGACGTGCCTTCCGGGGGAGCTCCACCGCAGGTCTCTTCGCAAAGGGTCCAAGGTCAAACAAAGGAAAAATCAAGACACACTAGGCGTTAAGCCGAAACATACCCCCAAGAACACCGGCGAGTGAGAGGAGGCGGTCGACTTGAGTCTTCTCCTGGGCGACCCGCACCCGCTCCCGCTCTTGAGACTCATGCAGAGCCCTCTCGAGCTCAGCCTGAGCCTGGAGCTTCAGCTCTAGCTCAGCTCTAGCTCAGCAACCCGCCCAGTAGCCTGGTCCAGAGAAGCACGCAGCTGGTCCCTCTCCTTCTCCAGGCGAACATAATCCGCGGCTGCGTCAAGCTGCTGGCGGTAGTACGGCTGAAACAAAAGCAAGAAGTTAATAAAGTTGTGGGCAACTATACTAGTTACCCACACCTTCGGGGGCTACTCCCATCGGGAGCGCTGATCGCGCACCCGATGAAAATTCAAGACTGTAAGTACAAGCATAAAGGACTTACGTGGTCCAGGAGGTCGAGGTCTTCTGAAGCCGAAGGAGGAGCGCGACTCGGCGACGCAATGCCAGCAGGCTGTGCGCACTCCTCCACCACCACTCAAGTCACCAACTCAGTCGAAGGGGCGGATGTGTGCTCCACTTCCCGAGGAGGGGAGCTAGCATCGCCAGAACGACGGCTACAGCAAAGACAAGTACAGTGATCAACTCGAAGATTGGAGCTACAAAGTGCAGCTCGAAGAAAATAATGCATCAAGAAAATTCACCTGGTGGTCTCGAGGTCGTCGTAACTCCCTAGGGAGACAGACGGCATCCGCGCAAACGCACGCGGGGCCGCGGAACTGACCGGAGGAACAGCCAGAGGTTCACTCCAGCCACCCGAAGACCGCGCACCCGAAGACGTCGCGACGGCTTCCTCCAGAAAAACGTCAGCATCCCTCGCGGGCGACGACGCAGTCGCAGAATCGCCACCACTCGGGAGCTTCCGCTTCTTCCGTGCGGGTTCCTCCTCCTCATCTTCATCTTCCACCTCTTTGTGGGGAGAATGAGCGGGTGGAAGCTCATCGTCGTCATCCTCCTCCTCCACAACCTTCGCCTCATCGGCGGGTCCGTCTTCAGAGAGAGGAGGAAGGCTGACCAGAAGAGAATCACCCTGAAGCAAGTAGACGCAAGTCGAATCAATAAGCAAGTAGACGCAAGTCGAATCAAGAATCAAGAACTTACCTCAGGAACAGGGTTCGCGGCTCCGTACGTCGTGACACGACACTTGACGTTGCAGAGGTCCGCGGCTCGGAGGTTGGTGATGCTCCTCACCTTGGTTTCCACCTCCTCGTCGTCGAGTGGCTCGCTGCTGGCGCCCTCAGCGGCCCACATCGGGTGGGGCCGAGCAGCAAGCGACTGAACGCGAAGACGGAAGAAGGTGGCCATCAAGAAGACGCCACCCGCGTCCCGCCCGAGGGTCTTGAGGACGTTGCGCAGCAGGCCGAGCAGCGGCATCGTTGCCTCCCTCTCCTCCGCGGTGAGCGGGTGCGCCCAAGCGCGGGTCTTCCACAACCCGCGCGCGCTGTCAAACTGCGCCACGCCCTCCTGGTTCCATTGGATATAGAACCATTTCCTCCGCCACCCCTGGACGGAGTCAGACTTCTTCATCTCAAAGTACGTGGTGTCGCCACGCACCTGGATGCCGAAGCCGCCCACTGGGTATGGCAACCCGCCCTTCCCGACGTTCTTGCGAACGAGGAAGAGCGACTTCCACAGTGCCCAGTGGGGTGCGATCCCCAGGAAGCACTCGCAGAGCAGGATAAAGCTCGCGATGCTCAAGACGTCGTTGGTGGTAAGATCGTGGATCTGCACCCCATAGGCGTACAAGAGACCACGAACAAAATCGTGGAGAGGGAACCCGAAGCCTCGTGGAAGGAAATCCACGAAACAAACGCGCTCCCCCTCACGAGGTGCCGGGGAGGTCTCCTTGCCAGGGGCGCGTACCTGAGCCTTGTTGGAGAGAGGCAGGAGGCCCTGCGCGCGCAGCCCGTCAAGATCAACTCTCTTCATGCTCGACTTCTGCCAGTCGCCGTCGATCTTTTTCAACCCAGCTTCGGCGGCGGCGGCGGAGGAGCCAGCGGCGGTCTTCTGCTTGCCCATGGCTACAAAGCAACAGCTACAGAGTGGGAGGACAAAAGGTTTGGAGCTCGGAGGGCGGCGAGAATGGTAAAGAGCAGAGGAAAAGGAGGCGCAGACGATTAGAGAAGATGATGCCCTCGCGTCAAAACGTAGTACTTATGCCTCGAAACATTTCATCTCAGCCGTCCATAGAACAAGGGTTCCGAGCAGACACATCCAACCGTCCACGTGTCGCACGGAGAAACCAACCGTCGCCGCCCACTTCGTCCACTACGCACAAAAATCGAGGCGTCATCATCATGCCGCGCAAATTTCGCGCCAAGTTCGGAGACGTGACAACTGCTGACCGTGGTAAGCTCTTCCAGTGGGCCCCACCACGTCACGTCCTATCGGGCGCAGAGGCGTGCAACGGATCGTCATCAGTGACGTTATCAAGCCAACGGCTCCAAAAACAACTGAAACAGCTCGACAACTCGACAGAGTGATTCGAGTAGTAAGCTTCTAAGCTGAAACCAACAGAGTAGGATCGACTGTTGATCCGAGAACCCGAAGGAATCATTCGGGTGGCAAAAGAAAATCGAGTAAGCTCAATCAGCTGAATCCATCTACAAGTAAGCCAGTAGGCTGAACATAAGCACGCTACGGAAGAAGAAGACAAAGTAATCCGACTCCAAAGGTTACTCCCATCGGGAGAGGCCGGTTCGACTGAAGAAATCGAGTTCAAGCTCAAGATCAAGCAATCCAATGGCGCATCCAGGAGGAAGAAGTCCTTTGCCCGACTCTACGCTTAGACCAAGCACTCGGGGGCTACTGACATGGGGCTACCTTTCGGGTAGCCCACGATGAGGCTACCTGGGCCGCGCCAAGGACATGAAGGCCCACAGAAGGCCCACGCGGGGTACCATGTATCCTAGTCCAAGTCGGTTAGGTCGTATAACCTGCCATATTTGTAATTGCCATCGGCATCGACCACCCGAGACCTGGCTACCTATAAAGCCAGGAGGGTGGATCGTCCCCAGAGGACAACGAACACGCTCATAGCCACCGCCACAAACCCTAGCGAGATCGCAATCTCGCCATTGTAATCGCTACTCGCATCAATAATCAGACAAGCAGGAAGTAGGGTGTTATCCTCCGGGAGCCTGAACCTGGGTATATCCTTGCTTGTCAGCCGTCGTGATCACCAACACCTTTCTCTTTCCCCATCAATCAACCCGGGGTGCACAACCCTGGGACTTGTCGAGTTAACCCCTCGTCACTTTCCCCTTAAATTGCTTCTTGAAATTAGCAGCAAGATGTCTCATACATTCCCTGTGCTCTGCTCGAGGAAACACAATTCCTACAGCTTTATCCAAACCCTTGCAAGCATATGTATGGATAACCAATCCAGCAGGGTCCCCTATAACCTTGTGTAAATTGCATAGAAACCACCTCCAGCTCTGCTCGTTCTCCACCTCCACCACACCATAAGCAACGGGAAAAAACTAGTTGTGTCCATCAACTGCACAAGCAGCTACCAACTGTTCTTTCCATTTTCCAGTTAGAGCAGTTGCATCCACAGCCAAATATGGCCTGCAACCTTTACGAAACCCTTCATGGCAAGACTTGAGACAAAAGCCCTCGTGAAGACATTTCTATCAACAAATTTTCCATCCACTTTGGACCGCACAACCATATCATCGATTTCTACCACACTACCTGGATTTGCCTTCTCCACCTCACCTTTGAATGCGTACAACAACTGAAAGCTATCTTCCCACGCAGTACCTCTTGTCCTCGCTAGGGCCAGTTCTCTAGCTTCCCATACCTTCGAGTAATTCAGAGACCCGTTCATCTTATATGTTGCACTGATTGCTTGGGAGAGTTCAGTTGCTCCAATCCTTTGGTCCTCTCTTAGCACTGGAGTCATCTCACTTGCAAGGCACCCTTTGGTTGCTAAGTGTTCTTTAAGCCAGTCCACCTTAGGGGCACAAGTGTGTTCATGCATGTTATACTTTATCTCTACCATGTATTTCGCATCATGTTTGTCACGAATCTTCTTTGGCACAAGAACGGCATGCAACTTCCATTTGCATCTCTCATCTGGGCAGTGAATCGTATACCTGTCTTTCTGACTCTTCACAATGTCAAAAGTATTGTTGCTGATGAGACAGTACGTTGTAACTGCTAATCGAAGTTCATCCATATTTTTGAATCTTGTCCCTGCAACCAGCGATGGAGCAGTCCTATCCCATTCAAGATCTGGCATGTCATCGCCACCGTATTCATCTGCAATCATCATGTCATCGTTCTCCTCCTGCTCTTCAGGAATATCTTGTCCAAGCATAGCGGCAGGGGCCTATGGCCCAATTCATCCACAAACTGAGGAAACATCTTCTGATCTTCATCGTCGTTCCGCGGCACATGGTCGCCGGCTTCATCGTCTGAACGTGTAGCATCTTCACCATCTGCTGCAGTGGGCTGACTTGAACTATTAGTGGAGGGCTGACTTGTACTGCCACTGGGCTGACTACAAGGTAACGGTGGAAGGTTTGCATTAGCAACTGCCCCCTTTCCCGTTGAAGTCTTTCACAATTCATGTACAAGTCGTTTCTGAACGACCTCAATTCTGATTTTGCCGAATCGCTCCGTCGCGCTCTGAACAAATAAGTATCCAATTGCAGTGTCATCGGCGAGTGAGATGAAATTGTCCTCCACAATTGACCAGTATTTGAGAACAGCAGTATCAATCGGCCGCCAGCTGTACCGGGCACACATAGCATTAAGAAAATTCTTTACAGAAAAAGATGTTTCTACCACCAACTGAAACCAAAAAAGATCGCCTAACTCCTGATCGTCCCAGCGAAAGGCAACTTCGACTGACAAGCGAAAAGCGGTATTCGGATTCATCCTATCGAATAAAATTCATGACGATAAAGGTCAAATTGAAGCCATATTCAACTACATACATCACGAAATCGAGACAATCGATAGATTAATTGACAGATTATGTACTTACATCCCCATCCAAGTGTTATCTGAATCCGATTTCACCCAGTCCTCGCCTTAAAAAGGCGGAACGGGCGGAACGGCTGGGACTGGAACTATCGCCATGGATGCGTCTTCCAAGCGGAGGTTCAGTGCACCACCGTCAGACGAGGCGGCGCTAGGGCAGCGGTGGTAAGGCGCGGGGCGGCGTGTCCGATTGGGATTTGGGGGGTGGGGGAAGACGATGATTCAAACCTACCAACGGTCCAATTCGAAAAGCGCAGACCAAAGGAACTAGTGACTGGCCCCACGCGCCGACCAAAGGAATTTCCAACCGAGCAGCACACTAGCCGAGCCGCGGAAATTCCAGCCGAGCCGCGCCAGGCCGACCCCACCAGTCAGGCCAAGTGCGGTTCAAAGGAGGTTGACCAGAGGGAGCCGAGCGTTTGGGCGATATGCGAGCAAACCAGGGCACAGAACAGAGAAATAGCGCGGGTAGGGCACAGACCGATAAAACTCAGGTCGGTATGGCACAAAACCAGTTAACCCTCGAACTTAAGACTATGGTTGGGGAAATCTTAATGCATTGTTAGTATTTACGGATGTTCGCTAACAATCCAATCATATAGTATTTATAATCCCAAGTAGTGAAGAGCATGTATATTTAGCCTCTCCCACTTAGAAAACTGCATCGAAGACAATGAAACCAATATCTTCACTAATTAATCTTAGACAAAGACACCACAATTACCAACACTTTTCCACACTCATGGTACTGTTAGTTTATGTTACTTAGTATAACTTATTGCTGCAGCACTAACATTTACTTTCTTGTACTTATTAACTTACAAAACTATCTCTCATACCCGTATTATTGCTTTAGTTTTATTTCCTAGATAATGCAAACGTTTGGTGTGCGTAGAGTTGTATCAGTGGTTGATAGAACTTGAGATAACATTCATCCTACCTTTAGATGCTCGTTAGTTTTGACACTCTTATTTATCGAAAAGGCTACACACACTCCCTATACTTATGGGATATCAAGACCTTTTCTGGCGGCGTTGCCGGTGAGCAATAGCGTGTGGGTGAATATTCTTGTGTGCACTTGTTTGTTTTATCTCTAAATAGTTTTTACTTTCAGTTTTAAGTTGTTCCCTATCTTAGTATGGATAGGGAATGCGAATTACAAAAAAAAATAGTTGTACTTGTTATCTTAAAATGTTTTCTAAAAGGAAAGTGATTATAAAGATGAGTAATGGTTAAATGGGGGTCGACCTTGAACAATTATGTTCATGCCTATGAAATCAAAACAATTCTTTCCATGGAATCTTTTCAGTTAAAATCTTGTGTATATTATGTATATATTGTACATATTCCTCTATACCATGAAAATATAATGTATAGATAACTTCTAGTTGTAGATCGATGGAAGGTTCTGCTCATCATGCGCAGAAGAAAATAAATGTAGAGCTTGGCGATCGTTTTGCGACGTACCAGATTTAATCTTCTCCAGAGCGTCACGTCATCGCCGCTAACGCCGTCGCCAAGCTCGTCACCATGTTGGACGTGGCCGCCTTGGCGCGCTGCGCTAGGGCCAAGGCCGGCGCGCCTGCTCGTGGTCCATCACGGGGTTGTCCCTCGCGTTGATGAACGACAGCTCGTTGTCGGCGTGCCGTAGCTGGACGCCATGTACGGGAGGTGGGCGTAGGACCTCATCGTACAAATCACCAACGTGGAGTCCATCATGTGGGTCCCGCTTCTGCTGCTCGCGTTCGAGCTGCAAGACCTGGGTCCTGGCGCGTCGTCACCGGCGAGGTGGGGCCGCTTGGAGGCGGCGGCGGTACCGGCGGTCAGCACCGCGGGCAAGGACATAGTGGTGTTGATGAGGGACGCCATAGGAAGGGGAGGAGCACCTCGGCCTGGAGGAGATGATAAGGGGAGGGGAGGGGTGGTGATGAAGAACGCGTCACGGCCGACGCGCAAGCAGGAGGGAGTGTAGCCGCTGCCACTGTTGTGTCCGGGCCTGGAGGAAGAGAGGATGAGGCGAGTTTTGCAAAACAGCCTGTGAAGTTTCTTGCATCTAGGTACTCGACGGGCGGGAAATATGAAAAGTGCGTGCGTCACTGTTCATAACTGTTCATCCGCGATGGACGATCTGGTCCGTCTGATCTCGATCGTACGGCTGAATTTTCAAGCAAGGAGGGAGCATCAAAATCTCTCTCGTTAATACATAGAGGCATGGATCAATCACCAAACGATTTCTAAGTCAGCTACCTAGCTGGCTGTAGCTGGACAGTAAAACATGGTATCCTTTCTAAATACTAAGCTCCCTAGGATTGGTGCCTTCTCCTTCTCCTACAAGTCTACATCATGGTGGACCCCACTCACCTTTCACTATATAATTATTTATAGTTTACATTTAAATACAATTTAAGAATCATTTATTGGACATACACATATGTTTGTAATTATCTACTAATTTTTTGTGAAATAAAAGGGATACCCAAATACTAAGCTCCATAGGATTGGTGCCTTCTCCTTCTTCCACAAGTCTACATCATGGTGGACCCCACTCACCTTTCAGTATATAATTATTTATAGTTCACATTTAAATACATTTTAAGAATCATTTATTAGATATACACATATGTTTGTAATTATCTACTAATTTTTTGTGAAATAAAAGGGGATACCCATCTATACAAAAAGAAACTTGTGGTTGTAACAAAGAAAAATTAGCTCCATTCTCCTCAAAATTACTTTTTTGTAGAGACCAAAATACAAAAAACAACTTCTAGAGTTTTTAAAATACGATAATTATATGTTTTATTTCAATTTTAAACCTAAACATGTTGTTTCGATTTTTTGTAAAGAACATGCGGTGACTTTGGAGCTATCGTCGTTATCCGATAAATTTCTCTTATCTTTGCCTAGCTTCCACCACACGAAACCAAATCTCTCCCTCCGCCTCCCTCGAGCCGTATTTTATCGAAAGCAACATTCCATGCGCAAAGTTTGCATGTCTAGCACCCGAGACTACATGGCACCTCCATCCCTGATGTCCAGCCTCAAGTTCATTGTTAAATTGCACACCCTAAGCTCCCTAGGATTGGTGCCTTCTCCTTCTCCCACAATTCTACATCATGGTGGATCCCACTCACATTTCACTATATATTTATTTATAGTTCACATTTAAATACATTTTGAGAACCATTTATTGGACATACACATATGTTTGTAATTATCTACTAATTTTTTGGTGTAATAAAAAGGGATTCCCATCTATATAAAAAGAAAATTGTGGTTGTAACAAAGAAAATTAGCTCCATTCTCCTCAAATTACTTTTTTTTGTGGAGACCAAATACAAAGAAAAACTTCTAAAGTTTTTATAATGCGATAGTTATATATTTTATTTCAATTTTAAACCTAAACATGTCGTTTCGATTTTTGTAAAGAACATGCGGTGACTTTGGAGCTATCGGCGTTATCCGATGAATTTCTCTTATCTTTGCCTGACTTCCACAACACGAAACCAAATCTCTCCCTCCGCCTCCCTTGAGCCGTATTCTACCGAAAGCAACATTCAATGCGCAAAGCTTGCCTGTCTAGCACCGGAGACTACATGTAACATCCCAAATTTTGCAAAAATTTAAAACTTTTGCATTCATGCATCATTCATCCATAAACATAAAACTACACCACAAAATTATAAAATAAAACCTTAGATTACAAGATTTAATAATCTATAAGTTCCAGAAAATGTTTATTTAAACCTCTTTAATAAATATTATTTTAGCAATATTGTTAAGGGCAAGTATAATATTAAAAAGCTCCAATTTTGATAACCTTTCCAAAAACATATTTTTATGAATTTTTCTGATATATTTTGAATAGGTTTAAAAGTCATTTTTGAAATCAGTATTTAAAAACAGATATTATTTTTATTAAAAAGGAAAAGGAAATCAGGCCGGCCCGTAGTTATCCACCGCGTGCGCGCATCCGAACGCGGCCCAAGCCAGCCCGCGCAGCCCATCTCGACCCTCCTCTCGCTGACAGGTGGGACCCACCTGTCAGCTTCGTCTTCCTCCCGCCAGAGATCGCGCCCGAGACGAAATCGGAAACCGGCCGTGATTCTCGAGCATAATCAGCGCAAGGTTGCTCCCCGCGCCACCCTATATAAACCCCCACCTCCACCGCAACCCTCCGCACCCCAAACCCTAAATTCTCCGCCGCCGGGCAGCTCGCGAGCGAGCTCGGATCTCCGCCGCCGTAAAGCAAGCCGTACGGGGTACTCCGACCTCCCCCCGAGCTCGTATTGCCCCCCCCCCCTCGATCCCCCTCCTCGTTGCGCACGTTTTTGACTTCGTCCCGTGGTGTATTATGCAGCCGAACGTCGTATTCATCCACGCCCGAAGGAGACCGCCGCCGCAAGCAATTCCGGCGAGCTACACGAGGAGGAGAAGACCACGCCGACGACCACCACCGTGCCATCGACTCCGCCCCGACGTCCGCTACGCTTCGGTAAGCTCCGTTCGCCCCGTAGCCTCCTAGGACGCGAGAAACGAGCAACGCCGGCCGTGGCGCCGCCGCGGTCGGGTGAGCTCCGGCGAGTGCGCCGCCCGTTTTTTGTCAACGTATAGATCGATTAGATCCAGCGCGTCCATTTTAATTTAGATCAAATTCAATCTGGAAGCAGGGAAAGCTAAAGGATTTCATGAGGATGAGCAAGGGACTCTGTGGTTTGAGAAACGTATATGTGTGGCCAATGATCCTGATATTAGAAAGTTAATTCTGCAAGAAGCTCATGAGACACCTTATTCCATTCATCCGGGAAATACCAAGATGTATATGGATGTGAAGGAGAGATTCTGGTGGAACAACTTGAAAAGAGAAATAGCAGAATATATCGCTAAGTGCGATGTGTGCAGTCGAGTAAAGGCTGAACATCAAAAACCAGCAGGACTTTTGCAACCTTTGAAGGTACCGGATTGGAAGTGGGATTCTATTGGGATGGATTTCATCACCGGGTTACCAAGGACCAGATCAGGATATGATTCTATTTGGGTTATTGTTTGTCGTTTAACCAAAATAGCTCACTATATACCCGTGAAGACCACCTATACCAGCGCAAAGCTAGCTGATATTTACATGAAGAGAATTGTGTGCCTACACGGCGTCCCCAAGAGTATTGTGTCCGATAGAGGGACCCAGTTCACTTCTCATTTCTGGAAGCAGTTGCATGAATCCTTGGGAACCAGATTGGAATTCAGTACGGCCTTTCACCCGCAAACGGATGGCCAGACTGAAAGAGTAAATCAGATTTTAGAAGATATGTTAAGAGCTTGTGCGCTCGATTATGGATCTAGTTGGGATGACAATCTACCCTATGCTGAGTTCTCCTACAACAACAGTTACCAAGCTAGCATTGAGATGGCACCATTTGAGGCATTATATGGGAAGAAATGCACAACCCCATTGTTGTGGAGTGGTGTAGGAGAACGAAGTTTCTTTGGACCTGATATAATCCAAGAGGCTGAAGAGAAGGTCAGGCTGATTAAGGATAGATTGAAGATAGCACAATCACGCCAGAAAAGCTACACAGATTCTAAACGTAGAGAGGTCACCTACGAGGTGGGTGATAGAACCTATCTTAGAGTATCACCACTCCGAGGTGTAAAGAGGTTTGGGATTAAAGGAAAGCTAGCACCTCGATTCATTGGACCATTCAAAATTCTTTCTCGCAAAGGTGAAGTAGCATATGAGTTAGAACTACCAGAAGCTTTGTCTGCGGTTCATAATGTGTTCCATGTCAGTCAGTTGAAGAAATGTCACCCCGAGATGATGGGAGTTCCTTTAAAGGATATTGTACCCCTCGAAGAAGTACATTTGGAGAGTGACTTGACCTACGAAGAGAAACCCATCAAGATACTGCAGACCGCAGAAAGAGTCACCCGTACCAAAACCAACAAATTTTGCAAAGTCCAGTGGAATCATCACTCCGAGGAAGAAGCCACCTGGGAACGAGAGGATGATCTTCGAGAAGACCATCCACACCTATTTGTTGATCTTTCCGAAGCTCGAGGGCGAGCTTCCTCTTAAGGGGGTTAGTCTGTAACATCCCAAATTTTGCAAAAATTTAAAACTTTTGCATTCATGCATCATTTGTCCATAAACATAAAACTACACCACAAAATTATAAAATAAAACCTTAGATTATAAGATTTAATAATCTATAAGTTCCAGAAAATGTTTATTTAAACCTCTTTAATAAATATTATTTTAGCAATATTGTTATGGGCAAGTATAATATTAAAAAGCTCCAATTTTGATAACCTTTCCAAAACATATTTTTATGAATTTTTCTGATATGTTTTGAATAGGTTTAAAAGTCATTTTTGAAATCAGTATTTAAAAACAGATATTATTTTTATTAAAAAGGAAAAGAAAATTGGGCCGGCCCGTAGTTATCCACCGCGCGCGCGCGTTCGAACGCGGCCCAAGCCAGCCCGTGCAGCCCATCTCCACCCTCCTCTCGCTGACAGGTGGGACCCACCTGTCAGCTTCGTCTTCCTCCCGCCGGAGATCGCGCCCGAGACGAAATCGGAAACCGGCCGTGATTCTCGAGCATAATCAGCGCAAGGTTGCTCCCCGCGCCACCCTATATAAACCCCCACCTCCGCCGCAACCCTCCGCACGCCAAACCCTAAATTCTCCGCCGCCGGGCAGCTCGCGAGCGAGCTCGGATCTCCGCCACCGTAAAGCAAGCCGTACGGGGTACTCCGACCTCCCCCCTCGAGCTCGTATTGCCCCCCCTCGATCCCCCTCCTCGTTGCGCACGTTTTTGACTTCGTCCCGCGGTGTATTATGCAGACGAACGTCGTATTCATCCACGCCCGAAGAAGACCACCGCCGCAAGCAACTCCGGCGAGCTGCACGAGGAGGAGAAGACCACGCCGACGACCACCACCGCGCCATCGACTCCGCCCCGACGTCCGCTACGCTTCGGTAAGCTCCGTTCGCCCCGTAGCCTCCTAGGACGCGAGAAACGAGCAACGCCGGCCGTGGCGCCGCCGCGGTCGGGTGAGCTCCGGTGAGTGCGCCGCCCATTTTTGGTCAACGTATCGTGGACCGTTGGATCTAGATCCAATGGATCTAGATCGATTAGATCCCGCGCGTCCATTTTAATTTAGATCGTACGGCTCTCGCAGCCGCGTCGAAGCGGTACCGACCAATAAGATCGCGCCACGTAGCCCCTGTTAATTCTTTTTCGCAGGAATTTTTATAAATAAAACATAAAATATGCAAAACTTAGAAAATTCATAACTTTTGATGTACAAGTTCAAATTTAATAAACTTTATATCCACGGATAGCCCTGCTCATGAAGTTTATTTCTACATCATTTGTTTTCCTTTTTGACAAATTATAATTTATATAATTAGCAGAGGAGCCTTTCGGTTATTAAAATAATAACATAAATAATAAAAATGATTTGGAAAATAAATTTAATTGTTTTACGGTTATATTAATTCCCTCTGTCCAGCAATATTAATAAATATCATAAATAAAAACTTTCATAAAACAATAAAAGTTGTAATTATAGAAATCAAGTTTGCTATATTGTTTTTAATTATTAAATTGATAAATAAAATAAGAAATTCCTAGAAATTATATCTCATACATTTAATAAAGAGGATAAAAATTATTAATAAGTGTGTCCTATTTTCATAACATATCATTCATGCATACATATTTATGTCTGGTGTTGTGATGATTTTGTTAGTATTTATTTTATTCATTGCTTGTGCTAGATTGTGAAGAAGAGGAAGGACTTGCTTGTGATTGTTATCCTTGCTGTGCTTGTTCCTCCTGTTACCAAGGCAAGTGACATCCATATTCTACCCAATATTTTCTATATGCATGTGTAGTATATTTTTGAGTAGTGTGCATGATAGGGATTTTTGATTTATTTTATAATGCTAAGTTAGTTTATATTTTACAAATATCCTAGTAGTGTGTAGCCACCCTTTCTCCTAAGCAGCCATGAAAAGTTTTATTAGTTGCTTAGCTATGCTATTAAAATGTTTGCCATGTTATAGAAAAGTTTCTAAGTGTTAAAATCGAAAATACACTTCTGGGTGGAATTGGTTGTTATGGTTTATGTTGAGTGGCTTTTGGGACTATGCTTGTGGTTGTCGTCGCCTAGGATGAATGTCTATTCTACTTAGGGCCATGGGCATGGTGGTTGTTACCCAGAAGTGCACTTGTGGACGGCCACCCAGGAACGAAGAGATTACCAAGTCCCTCCAAGTTGAGAAGCTTCCCGTGCAGCCTTTTGACAATGGGCTATGTCTAGAATAACTAAGTTGTGAGGGTGCAACCTGTCAGCTTGACATGCAGATGTAGAGTTGGTAGGTGGAACGGGTCTTGCTAGTATGGTTGCATTCTTCTTCTGAAAGTTCTTGTCTCAATTCTCTCCTTTCCTTAATACACTCTGCGTGTATAGGATGTTTGGGTTAATTGAGTCTAAAGGTGAAAGTGCACAACCTCTGCAGAGTCGACAATCTGAGTACTCAGCCGTGTCCCCGGAAATGGACTACTTCGAGCAGCTGGACAAGGACGGGCGGAAGAATCTCAACACTGTTTTCATAAAGTAAAATTTGACTAAGGAAAGAATTGTTGGTGTACTTGGGCTTTATCCCTTGGTGCAAAGTTCTTGAGAAACAAAATTGTTTTACAAAAGATAGGAGAAAACTTGCTTTCTGCAAAATAGTCTACAACTCCACCAAGCCAAATATGCATATAGAATTAGACTTGCCATAATTTTATCCAGCATAGTCACTTGCCAATACTTCATTGTATTGACCTCCTTCGGGGGCTGCATATTCAAATGTGCAGGTAATTCTGATGAGGAATGAGTTTGGACTCGAGTCTACAACCAACATGTCTGCATGTGGCGCATGCTTGAAGATGAGGCTCATTGTTATTTGTTTTCGTTGTGAACTCTGAACTTTAGCTAGCCTTCATGGCGATGCAATTTGTAATAAAGCCATACTTGGCTATTATTTTGGATCACGTTGTAGTAATTTAATACTTATGCAATGATACTTTATATTTGAAGGGGTTACGGTGCAGAAAACAATAATTTTTCTAGCGAACGAAACCCTAACTAGCCAGGATCTATCTATCTAGTACATGCGATAACGGTGGCGGAACGGGTTACATTACCTCCATGTAGACCGATAGCGGGGATTACGCTCCCGCACAAGCGTTGACGATGAAGTCGTACGTAGCCGACCTCGAGGTTGTGAAGAACTTGTCACGATATCGAAGTCGATGACGCCGGGGTGTCGATGATGATCTGCGTCGACGGGCGTCCGGCGGAAGAAGGCAGAGCGCCAGCACCAGGGCCGGTGCGCCGGCAGCAGGGGGTGGCGCGGCGGCTGCAGGGGGCGAGACGACGTCGCCCAAGCTCCTCAATAGAGTAGCCTCCGAGCACTCGCAAACATACGGAGCCTAGCGACAACTCCCGGTCATTCAGATCCAGCTGAAATCGCAGGAGTAGATCTTATCTGGAATCCCGCAGAGCAACGGCGCTCTGCGGTATGGCTTAGGTGGAGAGAGACCCCCTTTCCTCAGCTCGGCGCGGCTCCGACTTGGGAACCACGAGATCGAGAGAGAAATCGGGAATTAATTGAATTTTCCTATCAATTAAATCAATTAATATGCCTTGCTATATAAAGGGGGAAGGGGGTGTGCCAACCCCCTTGGCTCCCCCATGTGGGACTAAAGGAGGAGAGGGGGGTGGTGCGCCCCACCATGGGCCGGCCGAACCTCCCATGGGGCCCACCCCCCTTGTGGGGTGCGGTTTCCCCCTCTTGGGCCCTCTTAGGGCCCATTTAGGTGGGAGCCCCCCTTTTTCCTTTATTTAATTAATATTAAATTAATATAAAAATCCTATTAATTCATAATTAATATATTTATATATAATTCAATATCCCATGACTCCGAAACTATTTCGGAACCACCCGAACAACTTTCGGACATTCCCGGAACCATTCCACATCTCCCCGGAACTCCTTCCGGACCACTGGAACTCTTTCCGGGTCATTTCTCTCTCTCCAACAGACTCCTATAAAATTCCAGAACCTATCTCCTAGCGTCGCTAAGACCTTAAGTTTGTTACGCTACGGTTCGGGAATACTCCAGACATGGTCGAGACACTCCGCTCAGCAATGATCGTCAGGGATACCTGGAAATATATGACGACCCCTGTACATTCCACGAATATCGTCGTTGAACCATAAGTATGATATTCATTCCCTTTGTCTTTGCGATACTACCTTGTCCGAGATATGATCGTAGACACACCGATGCCTTTGTTGTATCTCGTTACCG
Source organism: Poa annua (assembly GCA_026929855.1). NCBI lineage: Eukaryota > Viridiplantae > Streptophyta > Magnoliopsida > Poales > Poaceae > Poa > Poa annua. The sequence continues at coordinate 70,729,733 of CM049432.1, read as the reverse complement.
ACGAAGGTTATTAACTCGTCTGCGATATTACATCTCCATGACCTAGTCATAAGCTGCGCAGCTATATAGATGCAATATCACCGAGTGGGCCCAGAGTATCTTTCCATTACAAGAATGAACAAATCCCGCTCTTGATCCTTACGTCTTGATGCTCTTTCGGAATACCCAAGATGGACACCGTTATTGTCATGCTATATAAGACACAACGTTTGATGCTCTCAAAGCACTCCTACGAAGCAACAATAAGTACGGTCTCACGGTCTAAGGAATAAGCTATCATACTCTTATCTATTGCAAATGACAAACATCGTAATACGACCTTATTGCAATACTTTGCGTATGTCCACCACCTTATTCAACTAACAAGATGACCCCATTGTCAACCGACGTCATTGTCCTTGATCGGGAATCTCGATCAACTGTTGCCCAATGGACTAGCTCATATAGAGGCTTGCTAGGGACCTGGTTGTCTATGTATCACACGTGTATTAATAATTCCGATTAATACAGTTATAGCATAATACACAAACCTATTATAAACTTATGAGATAATGCAATAAATACTACTTATTTATTTGCCTCTAGGGCATATCTCCTTCAGTCTCCCACTTGCACTAGAGTACAAATAAACTAGCTGCATTTTACTTTATCAAAATCCCTTATCAAATAAGAATCATTTGATAATGCTTGCTTGTGGAAAAGTGTTACGTCACAATCCATGATTGTATATGCTTTTGCGATTCACTGGCATCAACTTGCTTGATATCACCATGTTTGTCTAACAACATATATGCAGATACCGTGACTAAGTGAGACTCTGCTTCCCAGTGCTTACTCTGATTATACTAACCAGATAACTGCCCTGAAAAACACACTCAGCCATACGGAGCCCCTTGTAACAATTACAAACTCGCGACATCTACATTCTTTCACACAAATGTAGAAAACTTGACATTCAAATGTCAATCCCTCAACTAACGCGCTTCTTCTTCCAGCAAATTCCAAATTTACTTTCATGACTGCTCTTTGTTCCAAGAACATCGGTTATAATTCATCGAGCAGATAATAAGGTTTCTGTATGATGTCTAATATTACATAATAGACCCACACAACCATTACTTTCACGCATCATTACTCTTAATGATCAATTGGATTTCAAAGGACCATCCTTTTGATTCTAATCTGACTCCTCAGATATAATCCAAAACAACTCGACTAACTATTTAAAATTCCCGTTCTATTTCAAAATAGACACTAACTTTCAAATAGTTTCACAACTTCATCATATTCTATTGGTACAGTTTCACAATGTGTTAACTACACAAGATGAATTCGACTCCCACTCAAATTATGTCTCCACATATTTGACAACACGAGCTCCCACTCAAAACGTGTCATCCACATATTTGAGTTCCTGAGCTCCCACTCAAAAATATGTTCTTTACATATTCCACCTGAGTAAACTAACTATGACTCCCACTTAAATCGACATTTTGGCCAAACCAAAATCATTGATCTACCATCAATACGAATTTAATACAAACTATAGTATTACATTAATACAAATCCCTCAGACTTCAAGCATGTCTACATAAATGTAGTCAACAAATTTGATCTTGTCCAAGACACATTTCTTGACAGACATGCCACAGCGTCTTTCTTATAGTCACATTTCTCATATAACACCTTATGTGACGATTAAACAATCTTATTCCTCTAATAAGAATTGCAGCAACAATTACTCTCTTAATCCTTTCAAATGCAACTTTGGATTTCCAGGCTAAAAAAAAACCTTTGTTCGTATTCCGATATTTTCTCAACTTTCTTTGTATTCATAAAGTGCACCTTGATCTGTCAACAAGATCTGAAATACTTAATACAGTGTTGTGACCCGACAGCAATATTAAATATAACAACACTTTATTTAGATGTTTCTTTCATGAAAATATTATGATCTTTACGAAGAGGATTGCAAGCAGAAAACAATTTTCTAGTCTCCCTCACTCTTAATCACCAAATTTTCATTAGCAGACATATACTCTTTGGAACACCTTCCAACATAAGTCTGACACTTTATTTCAGGCTTCTAATTCCAATCCATAAACCATAATTCGAAAAATCATATTTTCCTCGGAATTATATAGACAACAAACTAAGTTTTGTTTCTACTTGGTTTTGGAATACACTCTCATCCAATGCGAGCAATCTACAAAGAACCACTCATGTATATTCCGAATTATCGCATAATCATATACATGTCGACACTACTGTCGATCCTACGAATTCTCGTTGAGAAAAATATCTATTTTCTAAAGTGGACATCGACTATAATGTCTCGAACATATTAGGAGATTCTAAGACTGATTCTGACGACCATACTTTATTTAAAATAGAGCATGATTATAATTCCCCACATATCACTATATATGACATTATAATTTTGTGAAGCAAATTTCCACGAGTCTTTTGTGTTGAAAACATAATTCAAAAACACTGTCCTTTGATCGAATTCTGTGAATACAATTTTCACTAATCTTTCTTCTGAAAAACCCCATTTGATCTATTATCAAATTAATCTCAGACTCCATAATTTATCGGGCAAATACTCCTATTTACCAAAATCATGGAAGAATTCGGATCATGCAATAACACCATTGATTAATCATTAAAAATGACTCTCAATCAATTTCCTCTAGTATTGCAACTTGAATACTGCATTTCAAACTTTAATCAATTTTGGCACTCGAAATACTTAAATGGACCAAAAATATCCATTACTTCTTTCATTGCCTTTATGACTAAATTCGATGGTGTTTGTTCTTTGGACACATAATTTTATCATTCCCGCTATTATAAATATATATCATACGCATAATGTAATTGAGATGTGATGCAAATTACTCATAACATGAAACAACTGCTTTGTTTCATAACATAAAACAACTGATGTGTTCTATATGAATAATTATGTCTTGTAACATTCAAGACACCAAACTAGATCACATTCTCACTATTAGAAAATGTCTTATCAAAAACTATTGATGATAACTAATATGATATCTCTAGGGCGTGAGCACTACTGGCCATTAACCTGCCATCACTTGTGCACTGTCACGTCACCCTTCGCCACATACTTGTGATAATCAGGGACTGTTTCACAAACAGAACAATTATCAAACACTTTTCATCAAGTATGAGAAGAATACATTTATATCTTCGTATATCAAATATACCCATAGCGTCGAAGAACTCTTCTTCGATGAATCAACTTTTAGAGATTTGAACTTGTTCACAAATGTGAAGAAGCTCACCGTGTCTCTATAGCATATTCACGCACATGCTATTCACAGCTAGGAGGTAAAGCACAATCTCTATTGCACTGGAGTTCGCTATCTAGAAATCGTAGATATTCGTAAGCCTGAAGTAGATGTCACACAACTTCTTCAACTGAGTCTCCAGACAGGTCTGCTCCCCATGTGAATGGTCCGGAACTTTCTAAGCTGTCTGATTTGCTCAAGACTCAATTAATCTTTGAAGTGACCTCTGATCGCATCAATCACGACATATGGCTCCATGTGTTGAAACAACTTTCAACTCAGGTGCTAGGCATACGCTCATGACGATCGTCACTTCCATGAACATGTCATGATGCTTACGGAACTCATCATCTTGCTCCTTGCTATCAGAATCATCTGGTCTAACTCCTAACTATTGTTCTAGCACATATAGGATGTTTATTGTGTTTGGAGAATGTTTCTAAAACCAATGCACCAGCTGATGAAGTTGGACCCGTCGGCTTCCAAGGTAGAATCCGAGCTCTTGAAGAAGTAACCGAAGCGTAGTTCCGTAGTCTCCAGATGTGATCGCAAAAGAGGTAAGATAAGTTTATAATATATAGGTGAGTTTTAGTTCTATAATCTCATTATCAAAAACACACCACACCAAGATTATTATCCCTAAAAATAATAATGGCGATCACACGACCCTCATCCACCACACTACCCTCGATCATCACGGCCGGCAGCACAGCTTCAAAGGTGGACATAACATGTCGATCACAACAACTCTGTGACTCGTGCTCGATCTTTCGATCTTCCCGTGTTCCGAGGCCATACCTCTGAGTATGCTAGGCTCGCCAATCAAACCTCGAAGACCCTACGCGTGCAACATGGCTTACACCCACTGTATGCGAACGACGAGATGTGTGACACCCGATCATCACGGCCTGCCTCATAACGTAGAACTTTCTTGGTGGTGCGCAACGAGGGAGAACACAATTTTGGTATTTGTTAGGGATCATCCTATTTATGATGCTACCGTTGTATATCTAGCATATAAGCAATCAATAGGATGCACACACAACAGCACGCAATAATGATGCAATGAAGTGCGATGTGACATGGTCGATGCGCCTGGACCTTCATGGCGCCATGTGCCTGGCCCCCGGCGCCCCGGCATGGCTCCGAGTCTACAGAGCCCTCCATTGCCTCCGACAGTACGAGTAATATCAAAACTTACCGTAACCATGTCACATAAAATAACGCCTCTGCAAAACAAAGTTAGACGCCTCTAGCTTTATTTAGTTTTGCAAGTTTTACGTGGCATATAGGCTTATTCGCAAGAGAATCGCTTCCCTACCTACGAAATTTGTACCACAACGTCGATCGTATAATTGCATGTTTAAGCATCCCTTTCGGGCCCTGCATTCAAAATGCTTTGCCGACTAGAGAGAGAGAAACAGACACCCGCCAGCCACAGATACGGTGCAAGCCGTATGTCAGTAGTGGAACCAGTCTCGCGTAAGCGTACGCGTAAAGTCGGTTCGGGTCGCTTCATCAACTCAATACCGAAGGCATCGCAAGTGCACGCTAGAGGGTAGCAAATATAAGAAAGACGCCCTCATTCAACATGAGTTCTAACCGTACCAGCAGTACTACGCATAGATCGGCTCTGATACCACTGAAGGGGTTACGGTGCAGAAAACAATAATTTTTCTAGCGAACGAAACCCTAACTAGCCAGGATCTATCTATCTAGTACATGCGATAACGGTGGCGGAACGGGTTACATTACCTCCATGTAGACCGATAGCGGGGATTACGCTCCCGCACAAGCGTTGACGATGAAGTCGTACGTAGCCGACCTCGAGGTCGCGAAGAACTTGCCGCGATGTAGAAGTCGATGACGCCGGGGTGTCGATGATGATCTGCGTCGACGGGCGTCAGGCGGAAGAAGGCAGAGCGCCAGCACCAGGGCCGGTGCGCCGGCAGCAGGGGGGTGGCGCGGCGGCTGCAGGGGTCGAGACGACGTCGCCCAAGCTCCTCAATAGAGTAGCCTCCGAGCACTCGCAAACATACGGAGCCTAGCGACAACTCCCGGTCATTCAGATCCAGCTGAAATCGCAGGAGTAGATCTTATCTGGAATCCCGCAGAGCAACGGCGCTCTGTGGTATGGCTTAGGTGGAGAGAGACCCCCTTTCCTCAGCTCGGCGCGGCTCCGACTTGGGAACCACGAGATCGAGAGAGAAATCGGGAATTAATTGAATTTTCCTATCAATTAAATCAATTAATATGCCTTGCTATATAAAGGGGGAAGGGGGTGTGCCAACCCCCTTGGCTCCCCCATGTGGGACTAAAGGAGGAGAGGGGGGTGGTGCGCCCCACCATGGGCCGGCCGAACCTCCCATGGGGCCCACCCCCCTTGTGGGGTGCGGTTTCCCCCTCTTGGGCCCTCTTAGGGCCCATTTAGGTGGGAGCCCCCCTTTTTCCTTTATTTAATTAATATTAAATTAATATAAAAATCACATTAATTCATAATTAATATATTTATATATAATTCAATATCCCATGACTCCGAAACTATTTCGGAACCACCCGAACAACTTTCGGACATTCCCGGAACCATTCCACATCTCCCCGGAATTCCTTCCGGACCACCGGAACTCTTTCCGGATCATTTCTCTCTCTCCAACAGACTCCTATAAAATTCCATAACCTATCTCCTAGCGTCGCTAAGACCTTAAGTTTGTTACGCTACGGTTCGGGAATACTCCAGACATGGTCGAGACACTCCGCTCAGCAATGATCGTCAGGGATACCTGGAAATATATGACGACCCCTGTGCATTCCACGAATATCGTCGTTGAACCATAAGTATGATATTCATTCCCTTTGTCTCTGCGATACTACCTTGTCCGAGATATGATCGTAGACACACCGATGCTTTTGTTGTATCTCGTTACCGACGAAGGTTATTAACTCGTCTGCGATATTACATCTCCATGACCTAGTCATAAGCTGCGCAGCTATATAGATGCAATATCACCGAGTGGGCCCAGAGTATCTTTCCATTACAAGAATGAACAAATCCCGCTCTTGATCCTTACGTCTTGATGCTCTTTCGGAATACCCAAGATGGACACCGTTATTGTCATGCTATATAAGACACAACGTTTGATGCTCTCAAAGCACTCCTACGAAGCAACAATAAGTACGGTCTCACGGTCTAAGGAATAAGCTATCATACTCTTATCTATTGCAAATGACAAACATCGTAATACGATCTTATTGCAATACTTTGCGTATGTCCACCACCTTATTCAACTAACAAGATGACCCCATTGTCAACCGACGTCATTGTCCTTGATCGGGAATCTCGATCAACTGTTGCCCAATGGACTAGCTCATATAGAGGCTTGCTAGGGACCTGGTTGTCTATGTATCACACGTGTATTAATAATTCCGATTAATACAGTTATAGCATAATACACAAACCTATTATAAACTTATGAGATAATGCAATAAATACTACTTATTTATTTGCCTCTAGGGCATATCTCCTTCAATATTTTGTATTGTGGTGCTAGCAGTGATCCAGGGACTAGCACATAACACAGGTGTTCCATCTTTATATAAAAGATGGGGCGCTACACTACAGGGCACCTCCATCCCTGTCCAACCTCAAGTCCATTGTTAACTTGAACACCATGTGTGCTCCCCTCCGGTGGCCACCCAACGCCAAGGCCATAGTTAACTTGCATGTCACGTTCGCTCCTCTCTGGTGGCCACCCAACTCCATTGAGCTGACTTCCTACAACCCTCATACAGTAGTTGCACGTGAACACCCTTCCCGCCTCCCGCATCGGCCGTTGTCACCGTTGATGTTAGTAGTGGTCGATTGTCCATCCCTAATGTCACACCTCAAGTCCATTGTTAACTTGCACGCCACGTGCGCTCCCCTCCGGTGGCCAGCCAACGACATTGACTTGATTTCCTACAACTCGCGCAATGCATGTGAACACCCATGTTGGCTCCCGCATCGGCCCCCTTTTCATCGTTGATGTTAGTAGTCGTTGACTTGATGGTGGTGGCAACAACGGTTGAAACCTTGAATGACAAATCGATGGTGAATGAGGGTGGAAAGATGAGTTATACAATTACAGATGAAAAATGACGTGGGTATTTATCTGTAAACTTTATATATTTGCTTACATCTCACTTGTATGCAGAGAACAATCCAAATTATGTAAGAAAATGCATGTGCGTATTTTATAAACAGTTGAATGCATACACTAAAAAAGACCTATGTTTGACTAGACTCAGTTACATTCATCAAACTGTAAAAAAATCATGACCCAGAGGGTACAATAATAGAATAGCATGTGGTGTTTAACCATGGCGAACATGTAAATTATATGTTGAAAGAAGGGCATTTCTTCAATTAGATATATAATTATTGGTGGTATTCATGCCTGCTATTTTTTTATACAATCTGGATCTAATGCACAGATTGATATTGCATGTAAACAACTTGCGATCTCAGTTTGCTCTATATTTTGGTGAATTATTTAATATATATTTGTGGAATGCTCTTCTGTTTTTATCCGTATTCGATGCATTATTTAATTATGTCAACTATTATTGATTTTGGGATAATTCATATCAGATAATTATACCAGATTTTATTATATTAAAATCAATGACCTTCGTTGTAGGACCTCGATGGTTAATGAAACTTTGGTTAATCTATCTCTTCGAGTTTGCAGTTTTCATCATATCGTAGAATGTCTGCAGATTGTCAGAATTTTGATCAACTTAGTTTATCGTCAAATCATTATAGAACCATGTTCACAATTGTACTTTCATTACATTTTCTAATTGTCATTGTATCTTGATTCTCTAATTGAGTGTAAACTTTTTTAAGTGGGGTCATGCTCTTTCTGTTAAATGGAGTTGTGTATTCCTAACTTTACTACAACTATTTTCTTTCTCTACTTCTCTATGTAGTGATCCAACACTACTATTTTTTTCCATCATTAGTACTATTTTATTTTATATATGTGTTTCGTTTCATCTATTGTTATTCGTATTAGCACAGACGTGGCAACGCGCGTCATTTTCTTCTAGTTTAGTATAAATCTACCTAGCTACAGACTTCGGCGGAGGACAGACGAATGCACTAAATGGCTAACTGGGAGGAGTCACTGCGTCGAATCGTCGATCGCTACGATGCGGCGATTCACTGCGTTGTGCAAGGCGGCGCTAATTGCTCGTACGCAAGCGGCAATCTGTTCGCGGCTGCTGCGCGCCCTGTAGGTGCAGATTGATTGATCAATCGAGCAAATACGCAAGCGTATGCGCTAACTGATCCTTGTAGGATACGATGCCATCTTCCACTAACAGGCTCAGGTCAGGTTTAATCGTTTGTTTTCCTGATAAACCTACATGCCGGTCCGCAGCGTATTTCACGGCCCACCCGGCGAGTTGATAGCATAAAACTACTACTATTGAGAGGTCAATGTTAAAAAACTACCACTTTTATTTTAAATCGCGTGGAGCTACCCCATTTCACCGAAGTTTTCTCAGATAGCCCAAATTGTCGACCGAATGCGAATTGACACTAAATCTGACCGTCCGGACCCACATGTCTGGCTGACGTGGCGAGCTCAGACCAATTAACACATAAAATGACTGTGAGACCCACTTGTCTGTTCAATAAAAGTAATAAAAAATCTGAAAATTGTAAAAACTCTGGATTTTTTTTAAAAAAGACAGAATAAATAAAATCTGAGAAAAAAATCCCCCTCTCGACGCACGCTCCCCATCCAGAAACTGTCGTCGGCCAGGGCCCCCGCAAGCCACCTTCTTCTTCGTCGACGGCTGGGGTCGCCGGCCGTGGCCGCCGCACACCTCCATCCGCGCCGCCAGAAGCTCACCGGCCCCGCACGCAAACAACCTCACCGCGACGCGCCTGCCCCGAGCTCCTTCTTCCCCCCGCACGAACCCAACCTCAGTTGGTCGCGCTGGCCCTGAGCGCCTCTACCCCGTCAGCGCCGCCGATGGGATCTGGAGGCCAAACCCCGCTTCCCCACTTCGTCCACCGCTGATGGAATCTGGAGGCAGCGCCGCCGTCGCAAGCTCCCACATCCACGCCCTCGCGTTCTCCCCTATCCACCCTCGCATTCGGCTGCGGCGCTGGGAGGTGGAGGCGGGGCCCCGGCTGCTCGCCCTGGCCGCTTGCTTCCCCGACCGCTCGCCCCGGGCGCTCCCTTCTCCAGTCCGTACCCCGCCGCCGAGCCCGTCTCGCCACTCCCGTTCTTCCCGCTCCCGCTCGTCCCGCTCGTGCCCGTCGACAGCGGCTGGCATGGAAGGTCCTGGACCTGGAGGGCGGCAGCGTCAGGGACCATATGCGGCCGCCTCGGCATGGTCTGCATCCCTCCTCTGCTCCGCTGGGCGGGGCTTGCACCAGCAGACGGGACTCCATCTCCACCAGCAGCGCGCTCGCGTGGGCGTCATCGGAGTCCGTGTCGTCCCCAAACCTTCGCTGTAGCAGCGCGGCGAGCTCGCGGTCGGCCCAGGCGCTCCGGAGAAGCCGTTCCGGTAGCCAATCCTCTGCCCCACTGCCAGCGCCGCCGAGTAGGCCTGCGCCACGCGCTCCTCGTCGACGAACGACTGCACGATCCTAATCTACAACAGCTCCTGCTCGGCGATGTTGCTGGCGCCGGAGAATGCGTCCTGTCTATTGGAGGAGAGCTTGCCCATGGTGGCGGCGGTGAGGCCCCCGAGCTGGGAACGGCGGGGACAGAGCTGGGCATGGCGGGTTCCATGCCCTCTGTCAACAAGATTGGGGATTTTATTTTTCTCTTTTCGGATTTTTTTATTTTCTCAGTTTTTTATTGGACTGACTAGTGGGTAACACTGTCAGTTTGTAGTTAATTTGTCTAACTTTGCCACGTCAGCCTGATAGGTGGGTCCGGAAGGTCAGAAGCGGTGTCAATTCACGATCAATCCATGATTTGGACTATCTGAGAAAACTTCGGCGAAATGGGGTAGCTCCACGCGATTTAAAATGAAAGTAGTAGTTTTTTGACATTGACCACTGAATAGTAGTAGTTTATGCTATCAACGCTCACCCCGCATACCCTGTAGGTCCGCCATCGTCATGGGGAAGGTGGAGTTGGTGGTGTGCACGCAGATGGCAGGAGATGAGACTGGCTTCTACGTGGAGAGAGCCGGCGGAGCCGGGATGATGTCCCCGCAGAGTGTGGACCAGTTCTGGGACGCCGTCGTGGCCGAGACCTTCACACTCCCCGGCGTCGTGATCAGCGACACAGCCAGCAAGAAGCTGGACGCTTACATGTCGTCTTCGCCGTACCCGGTGGCCTCGTTCTCCTTCGCCTGCGAGACGGCGACTGGCGAGAACCGGGCGCCGATGGTGGCGGGGTTCTCGTCGCGGGGCCCGAGCAGGGTTGCCCCGGAGATCCTGAAGCCGGACGTCGTGGCGCCGGGCGTGAACATCCTCGGCGCCTGGTCGGGCGCCGCGTCCCCGTCGGGCTCCGAGATGGACACGCGGCGAGTCGAGTTCAACATCCTTTCCGGGACGTCCATGGCTTGCCCGCACGTTGCCGGCGCCGCGGCGCTGATCAAGAAGAGGCACGGCGACTGGACACCGGCCATGGTGCGGTCGGCACTGATGACGACCGCCGGCGTGCTGGACAAGAACGGCAGGGACATCGTCGACAGCGGCAACGCCGGCGCCGGGGACGTGATGGACGCGACGCCGCTGGCGACCGGTGCGGGGCTCGTCTTCCCGCGGCTCGCCATGGACCCTGGCCTGGTGTACGACGCCGGCGCGCAGGACTACGCGGACTTCCTGTGCACTCTCGGCTACACGGCGGAGCAGATGCGGCAGTTCGTGCCGGAGATGAGCACCGGGTGCGGCGCGAGGACTATCCCCGGGGGCGTGGCCAACCTCAACTACCCGTCGTTCGTGGTGGTGTTCGACAGGAGCCACGGCTGGATCCGCACGCTGACGAGGACGGTGACCAAGGTATCGGCGCAGCCGGAGACGTACAACGTGACCGTGGCGGTGCCGAAGGGGGTGGCGGCCACCGTGACGCCGACGACGCTGGAGTTCAAGGGGAAGAACGAGAAGCGGAGCTACACGGTGGGGTTCAGCATCCAGTCGGAGGGAGATGTGAGGCCGACCGGGACATGGGACTTCGGCCACATTTCCTGGGAGAACAGGAAGCATCGGGTCAGGAGCCCCATTGCCTTCAACTGGATGATCTGAATATACTGGCTGTTATGTAGTATACCATGTAGTATCTGAATAAGTGAGAGAGGGAGTTCTGAACTCTGAAACTGTTGTTGCATCTGGACTGTGAGTTGATCTCGTGAAACTGCATGAAACGATCAAGATTGCTTGCTTGTTGTGAACTTGCCAGAAGGAGATGGGAATAATTATCATACTATGTTTTCTCTCTTGTCCAATTGCTATGGTTTTAATTGTGTATTAATCATATGTTTGTCTCTCTTATCCAGTTCCTTATCTACAGAAATTTGTCTGGCAACAGTCTCACATCGAGATTACCTCGCTACAAAATAAAACTTAATAAGCATAACACAGTTCAGAAATCCAGAACTGCAGACTCATTTGGTTGGTCTGCATAAACAACCAATTCTGCCCTGAGCAACTTAACCGAGATTACAACAGAAAGGAGAAGCAACAGGGAGGAACCAGCCACAGAAATACACTAGAGTATACCTGCAATTACCATGAGCTACTATGAAGATCGCCGGGATGATGATCAGCAGGTCCAATAGAGAAGTGACCCAACAAACAGCAACCAGATGAAACAAGGCACATAAACCTGACAGGAGCCCATAGTCCAAGCACCAGCAATGAGAAAAGAACACATCCATGTTTTCATAAGGAGTGACGATACAGCAGGAACTTGAAATTAGCATCTCTAGGTTCAGCATGCATGTCACTGCCATGCATCACCATCAAGAACATGCCATAGTATTCAGAAAGGGTAACTAAGGCGCTAAACTCAGAAGGAACTTAAATTTAAGGTAGCTCAGTACAAGAAAGCTTAAATTCTAGTGAGTAAGGAGACGGTGCTGGTGCGTATCACTCTCACAATAAGGACACTAAGCTTATTTTGGAGCCTTGGAAGCGAGCCTTTTCTTCTTCCTCAGCTGAAAATAAAATGGTGAGACAGAATTGATGTTAGCAGCTACCAGTGATTGGACTATGCATGTACAAGTATATTCCAACAGAGTTGATATAAACCCGTATTGCACGAAGTATTGGAGAACTGGGAGATAAGTGAATTAGCTAGCGCCTAGCGAGCATGGAGCAATATACAACATAGATCAGTTAAAGGAGGCACCAGTGCACAACATGAAAATGAAACTGTAGTACTAAGCTCAGCTAATGAATATGGCACATCAACTGTTAAATCAGCACATGTCATGGAATTATTTATATTGATGATGAGAACCTACAATGGCAAAGACGAAGCACCAAGGAGATATATGGGAAATCTAGGGAAATGATATTAAGCATGATAGTGCGGTAAGCTCCAATATGTACAAATTGGTATAAATACGATTTATCAAGCATAGAGAATAATGCACCACCGACATAATCCATTAGTGTCTACATCGATATAAAATGTTGGTTAGCTGACTAGTACTTCACATCAACACTGAGGCAAGCATCATGGAATTACTTATATATAGCAAGCTTCATTATGTTTAAGTTGATACAACACTGTCAATGTAGCTTTAAATAAACACTAAAACAGATAATGTTGGACATTTTGCAGAGTGAGGTCTGGGGCCAACTAAGGCTACAAGCTAAAGGCCAAGAAAATAAAATGTGATAAATCAAATGGGTCACATTTAAGTCTCACCTCATCGCTGTGGCCACACTTCTTCTTGCGGCAGTTTGAAGCCCTGAGGGGAAGGCGTGCATAGCACCTGCAAAGCAAATTGCACAACAAAGTTGGACACATCAGCGAAGATATGCTTGTGAACGGTTAATCTACTTATGCAAAAGAAGTGTGACAAGAAAGTGTATCCACAACTGAGTTTAACTACCAAATTGATCGCCTTTATGAAGTGTAACTAACACATCATTAATTAAGAACTAGAAAAACACAAGTTTCATGGCGGCCGGGGAAGTAAAGCAAGCAAACAATTTAGAGATTGGCATGTGTACGTACTGGCGGCAGATGAACTTGTTCTGCCTGCACTTGAGCGCGAGCTGCAGGAGGCCGGGATCAATGATCGGGTACGTCCCACCCTTGCCGCCGCCGCGGAGGCGAAGCACCAGGTGAAGTGTGGACTCCTTCTGGATGCTGTAGTCAGCCAGCGTGCGGTCGTCCTCCAGCTGCTTCCCGGCGAAGATGAGACGCTGCTGCTCCTGCGGCACACCTGCGGTTATAGATCGGGCAATGGTCAGTCAGTTTGCTACCACCCTTGATGCAGTAGCGGCAAGCAATTAACAGATGCGAAAGGAATCTAAGATGAAGTGAAGTGCGGTTAGATTTGGTGGCGAATTCGTGTTCAAATGCGTCCGTCGCCCGCAGCTGGTTGCCGATCGAGGACAGAAAAGCTGGTCCTTTTCTGCTCTGATTACGAGCAAGCTGACGAATTAGTCGGCGGCAGGAAGGAAATTCTCAGCAAATCTACGGATCGAAGCGGCGCAAAGGCGGATAAATGTTTGTAGCAAAGCAAGCATCATGGGTAAGTTAAATCAAGAGCAAACGAAGGTGGAAACACGCGGCCGGCCGGCTGGAGTCCGAAACCTATGGAAACAGCGGCCGGCCGGACGGCGAGCGATGGGAGCAGAAAAGGTGGTCCGACGGAGAGAGCGCGTACGTACACACCGACGCAGCATAGCATAGACACGGATAGATAGGGAGGGACGATCGAGGGGGAGATCTTCACTCACCTTCCTTGTCCTGGATCTTGGCCTTGAGGGCGGCGATGGAGTCGCTGCTCTCGACCTCGAGCGTGATCGTCTTCCCCGTCAGCGTCTTCACGAAGATCTGCATCTTGGCCGTCGCCGGAGTGGAGCGTTGGACTGTGGGTGGTGGTGGAGTGTGGACAGCGCCGCGGACTCCACGCTCTTTATATAGGCGGAGCGTGGTGAGGGAAACGCGCCCGCCACGAAACCCTCGGAGCCCAGTGTGTGGTAGGGAATGGGTAAGCCCTGCAAGGCCCGGCCCAGCACGGGGTTTAGTTGGGCCGACAGATGCGGGTGCTCGCTGGCGGCGCCTCGGGCTCGAGCGAATGGTAGTTGGTCCGCATTTTCGTAGGCCCAATAGCAGCTACGATTTTTTTTTCGTATCCGAATATTTTTTTTCCAAAACCCACAAATATTTAATTTATGAATATCCTTAAAACTGAACATTTGAAGGAAAAAATGAAATACACAGGGTTCGCCTTGGCGTGAGAGCGTATCGCCGCCTCAAGGTACTGTTTCATGAGTCACCCAAAAACGGTCAAATATTAAAGCCAATGTTATTTTTAAGTGTCTATTAGCTTCTATTACTAAAGGTTTTTCGTTTTGTCAGTAAGCTCTGTTGAACTACTAATTGGCATGTATTCAATGACAATGCTCCATTTTTAGGTGCTTAATTAACCAACTTTGTGATGTCGTTGTGAAGCAACTGCGGGATCGTGTGGTTACAGGACTTCTGCAAGAATCCATGGTGATAAATTTGGCTATTAAATTTAATGAGATGTTGTAAAAAATATTGGATTATAATTGTAACGCAATTTCTCTTTTGGCAGGATGGATTACTTCGTGTAGTATTAAAGATGGAGGTCTTACACGTGTCTTCTCTCCAAATGATGCCTCTCTTGGAAGAAGGTCTTGAAATCCTATATTGTTTCGTGAAGACAGCTTGGCTGGTTTAGTATTACTCTATCCGTCCAAATTTACATGATTTTTGCGATTAAACTTTAACCATCACTTTGAGTCTTTGGCCCCATAATACATTTTTTTTTAAACGAGGGGCAAAAGCTTTGCCCCGTATATTAAATAAGAGGAGAAATGCAAGAAAGCAAGTTTTGAGACTAAAATACAACACGGTTACTCTCACGGCATCAAGTTGCTCAAACATTTGGCACCCGCGAGAACCCACAAGCGGGACTCATTTTTTACTTTGTCTAAAAGAATGAATGGCGGCGTGCACTTGTTGTGAAACACCCTAGCATTGCGTGCCCCATAATACATTAGGAGTGTGTCCCAATAACTATACCATTGGAAATTTTCGAATACAAATTTCATGGTGTATTTTCTATAGCACAACTTACATTTTTTGGGGTACAAGTTAAAATATGTGTGCATAGGGGCGGAGGAGTATGTACAAAGGGACATCGCACGTGTGGTGTTGTATAACTGACATGCTTATCATATATACATAATATATATTTTAATTTTACCCTGTCTTTATTGTCTGACCAATAAACTGTTGTCTTAATACGTGCTAACTATTAGTTTGTTTACCTAAAATTTAAAAAGAAACAATTTGTTTGCTCTAGGAATTCTTCATATCTGGTGGAGATGGGCTCCCTCGTGGAACTGTTGAGAATTTGGTCTCACGTGTTCGTCCTGTAATAAATCTGATCAAGCAGGAGGTAAACTTTGGATTGAATTTCTCATGAACCTCTTGGCGGCATTGGGCCATAGGCTTTGGATCCATTGATCTCTAGACTCTTGGTTGTATAAGTATAAGTGCACCATCCATAATTACCTTACCCTATCTCCAATTATTAGGTATAATCTGTACATGCTCACTAGAATGAACTTACCTATTTTCAATATGTACATGCCACAGTTGAATTCTTGTAAATATTTTGTAATTATAATGTTGTAGAGGATAATTCACATTGTCCCATTTATTTAGATTTAACCATGTAGATCAAGAAAACTCTGGTTTGCGTATTTTTAAAATTCAGAGACCTAAACAACGTCAAATGGTCCTGCCAATTTTTGACGATTTATTGTTAGAAGAAATGAAGTGTACTAGTCAAGGATCAACAAAAAGGACGACCGGGGGATAAACGAGCACAACTGAGGCGGCCTGGAAGGGGGTCGCGCCAGCCATGCTATTTTCCCACTCGAGCGAGTCGGATGTCGTCCATATTTGGCTCTATTAAACCACTGTGACCTAAAAATGACTACAAAAATAGCCCCCCCCCCCCTCCCCCGACGAGTCTTGGAGGGGAGTGATACATGCATTTTGCATCATCATATTAGCAACTTATATTTGCATTTTTAGCATGTTTAGATGATTTTTAGGGACTTTCCTACAAATTCCTTTATTTTGGTATTTAATTTATGGGAGGGTGAAAACCCCCCTTTTCATGTCTTAAATGTTTTAGGAACTTCTGGACGTCAAATAGATAGGGGGTGGGGGGATGCACAACAAGGTTTTCAATGGGAGAACGACTGTGGGCAAAAGATTCAGATGAGAGGCCCACGAGGGAGAAAAGACCACACATCACACTGCCCCACTCCCTGGCCGCGTGAGATTTGTCCGCTTGCCCCTCGGGCATCGTCTCGTGCTCCCAACCACTCCTCTATCTCGCCTGAAAAGTTACGCCCTAATTTTCCTGAGATTTATCAAGGCGGAGGCGGAAGCGTAAGCTCTCTCCTTCTCCGGGAGAGGGCATATCCTGCTGCTCCAGAGAACCGCAAATGTGGAAATCACCGCCATCGTCATCACCTCTCCACCAACATCCCCATCAAGACTAGCACACCATCTCCATCGCCATCTTCGTGATCCACTTCATCCCCTCATTGTTTGAGATTGTTCGAACCCTAGATATTGTTTAATTGTTATTATGCATGCGTGTGATTGGGCATTTGTCATTATTTTGGGGAGAGATTATACTTTCAAATGATGACTTTAGTTGTGTGTCTGCCCCTCTATTGAGCTGACCTTTCTCACGGGTTAGAGGGCTATTTCATTAAGAGTATTTGTGTGTGACGTGCTAATGGTTGATCTTTTCGTGTGGTCTTGTTTTTTTATTTGTGTAGTTGGTAGAATTCTCGTTTTTTCCTTGCAAAAACGCCATGATGATGTCGTCTTCAAGGGAAATTATACATGTCAACTTAATATACCATGTCAGATAAAATCTTGAGTTGCTATCACTTGTCATATAGATGGATCATCACCCTTATATAATTTCATTGGTGCATTATCTTCCGCGTTAAATGAATGGGAGAGCTCCTATTTCCTTGCTTTAATTTGGAAAAAAGAGATAAAATCAATGGAGTTACTGTTTTCAGCGAGAGATCTTAATGAAGACTTCACAATATTTTTATAGGAGAACGCAAAAACTAGAGTACAACATGAATGCACATTGTAGAAAACTTTAACTGTATATTCGAAATAAGGTAGTTAGTCTATGTTGAAAATTCAGAACGCAGCTAGTTTATATGATAAATAACAATGGTAAATTCAGTGTCAGTAGTGCTAACGGACTGAATACATAATCTAAGTTTTACCAGTTTTAGCTAATATTCATGTAGAGATTTGTCACTTTAATAACCCATCTGTGTTTCAGTTTTCTTTTTCGAGCGGAAGACGTGAGCCTTATTGAGATCAGGTAACAACGAACTTGGATTACATTGCATGATAAATACACGTCGTGTCTACATGGATTATTTAACATACTTTGTATAATTTACAGCAAATGCTTACCTAAGTTTGCGTGCACCCGGACGATATGTTCTCATTGTAGCATGTACTAAAAGATACGCACTTCGGTCAAAACATTTTAGTTAGACATGAGTGCAAGCCAAAGCCGTACAAGGTTCAGACTTTGCTTAATTTCAACTTCTGGTTAGACTTTAGCCAAATTTAGGTATTAAAAATAGACACTAGCTAAAAACAAAAATATCCAATGGCTGCGAGTAGTGCGTCAGTTATTATTAAGAAGGTACTAGTGTACGCGGTCCACCTTTAGAGCCTCAAAAGGACAGCGCTTACGCGGACCCTTAATTAAAAAAAGTCAATATCAAAAAAAATATTTATCATCAGACTAATCATAGTGGGATTAATATAGATAGTAACATAAGTGTCACATAGACTCTGGAAGGATCCAGCTGCTAAGAGGGTTCGAGCCGTAACGGATTAATGATGATGATATGGTAAATATTTAATAAGGAGGAAGTTGATGATTATATCATAGTTAGATACCGTAACATAACGTATTTCGAGACAAGAAGAGTTTTTAGCATAATGAATACGTAATAATATAATAGTACATATATGTTAGCACTCACTATTTATAACATAGGTTAGTACCATATGCATGATACCACTATATGATACTCTGTACTATGACTAGTCTCATAGATCAGAGCGCTTAGTTAATCCAACTGAAACCTTAATTATGTTCCGGGGGGATAACATCGAGCGACTCCTGTGGCGCCAAGGATCGAGACTGTAACTTTCGGGTCAACCGGAATTTGATCCTAGCGTCGGGATACAAGGGTCACACTGTAGATACTCTTACAACGTTGACACAAGCATACGATAAACTCTTGATGTCAAAGAAAATGGACCACCAGTAATAGCCTTTAGAGAATCCACAATGCAGAACGCTTAAGCGTTACAAAAAATAGCACAAAACAAATATCTACCTAAGTGCTCATCTCTCCAAACGTTAGACTCTTGGTTTAAACCCTAATGAAATCTCAGATGCCTACTTTTCTACGTGACCAGGCAGGAAGAGCATGTACAATGGAAACGTTTGTCTAGTGATGCTAAGATTTCAATCCCGGTGGAGGGGCATTTGCTTGATACAATCCGAGCCTATGGGCGTTTATTTGCCGGCGTTGACGCTTTAGTTATGTGCCACGAGTTTAGGTGATTTTTGGCCCGCGGCATAAAAATCCAAACATAGCTTGTTGGATAACTAGACTACTAGAGGCACATTGGAGCTCTCGATGCTTGTATGGTCCCTAGGATTATTTTTCAGATTCTTTCTCCACTAAGAACATCTACAACGCACGAGCGCTTGATTATAATCATCATAAAATCGAATTATCCGCTAAGGGCATGTACAACGCGCGGCGCTTAGGCCGATGCTAGGAAGAAAATCCCAGCAGTTACGCCAAGTTCCCGGTTGAACCTGGGATCGAGCCATGCGTCGACACAAGATGTAGCGCCGACGCCTGGACGAGATTTGAAGCGTCCACGGATATTGCGGGGAGGCGGACCCTACCCAGGCGCAAAAGAAAGGAAAAAAAGGCGCCGGCTTCTTCAACAACGAGGGATGAGAGCCATGAAAATTTGACGATTGCTTCGCCGCTGAGTCTCGCCGGCGACAACCAAGGGCATGGGCGTGATCAGAAGGAGGCGGCGGTTCCATTTTTTGGAAGAAATTGACGGATTGTTGCAGGTGAGGAGGTGTGCTATTTGGGATTTTCTACCGCTGTGAGATTCCTCCATGAAGATTTCAGGTGAGAGATTGGCCATGGCGACGATTTTGTAAGAAGGGGAGGAAACAAGAGATGATGGAGGCGTCCGTGAGCATGCAGCTTTGATCAGCACCATGCCGCCCCTGATTGCTAGCCACCGGTCCATCAACGTTGTCCTCCGGTGTGCTGCGCATCACGAATGAGCTAGTGCTCCAGTGCCCGGCAGGGCCTCTACAACGACTCGGGAGAGTGCAGGCCATCGCAATGGCGTCTTGCGTTGCAGAAGATGAACGCTTAATCAGGTGTGGAGCGTCTCAATTAGCGTCTTGCGTTGGAGGACATGGCGCTTAGCTGATTTTTCTTTCTCGAAACATTTATTTATTTCTTCTAAGCGCTCACCTAAGCGTCTCCCATTGTACTTGCCCTAAGCGTTCGGTTGTCGCAACCCTCAACGCTAGCATGCAGACTCCCGCGCCCAGCCGCGAGCAAGGAAAAAGGAGCATAAGAGCATCCACAGTGGGGCGCTTAGCAGCAGACGCTAGGAATTAAATCCAGGAAGTTTTGCCTAGTTCCCGGCAGTTTAGTGCAACTGCTTAATAAGTGTCTATGTTAGCGCCTAGGCGTTATGGATGCTCTAAGGGCATGTATAACGCTCGGCGCTAATGCCGGCGTAATATACGGGGATTTTGGCAGTTCGGGATTTTAATCCTAGCGTATGTCCATCATAGACGCAACAACAAGCAGCGACGCTTAATTAGCCTTTTTTCCGTATGATCTGGAGCGTGGATACCAGCGTGCACACGTAGCCGGACAGTTAAGCGTCCACCATTAGACTAGCTCTAGTGGGAAGTATCATATAGTGGTATCATGCATATGATACTACTATATGTTACTATGTCAATAGTGGGTGGTAACATAGATATAGTATCATATAAGCATGCATTTATTAGTCTATAGACTCATCTTATCTCGAAATCCGCTATGTTACGGTATCTACCTTTGATACCACCACCACTTCTCTACTCATTAATTACTTGTCACATCATTATTTTTGTCTAGGTGTCACTTATGTTACTACCTATGATACTCCCACTATGACTAGTCTTAGCATCCGACGTTGAGGAGCCGGGCGCTTAACTATTTCTTGATTTTCTTATATTTATTTTTTCCTTCCTAAGCGCCTAGATAGGTGTGTCTCGCAATGTATACATGCTCAAGATAAGTGCTAGGCGTCTACAAATTTCGCCTCCGTCGCCCGGGTTTGAGGGCTGAACTGCCGGGTCGGCCTGGATTATAATCCTAGCGTCGACTCCTTAGCATCGCATTGTAGATGCTCTAAGCGTCTAAAGTAACTAGCGCCGAGCGGCTTAATTACCTTGCGTCGGGCGCCCAGGATTGAAAGGAGCAACCGCGCATGCAGGTGGATCTAATCCTGGCGCCTCCTTCCTAGCGTCGCACAGGTAGAAACCACGGTGAGCACACACCGAGTCCAAGGCTGGAACCCAGACGGGCAGCGTGCGCACTCACACTGCTAGCCAACATGTAATATACATATGTCGACGCCCTGTTCTCATTCAGCTCTTAACTTCAAGTTGGCGTGCAATATATAAACGTGAGTGGCATTGCTCATTTTTTCGTTACCATTGCCCATTTGGTGTAGAGTGCTTGTTTCAATGGCGTTGTTCGTTTTCCTTGCTGCATCCGTTTTAGCTGCCACAACAGTTCATGTCGCCGGCCAGGAAGGTATATACTCCGTACGTAGTACATACAACACTGAAACCCATGTGAATATTTCATCACAAATTAATACATCCTAGCAGGCGCGAGGCTTTGGGTCGATACTAGCTAGCTCTTACCGATGTGGTTGTGTGAATTAATATATATATGTGGTCAATAATCAGGTTTCCTGAGCATCGATTGCGGCATGGACGACAAATTCAGCGGCCGCCGGGACATCGACACAAACATCTCCTACGTCTCCGACAGTCCGTACGTCGACGGCGGCGAGAGCCACAGGGTTGCCGCTGATGAAGAGGACGGTCTTCGCACCACCACGCAAACTCTACGGAGCTTCCCGGACGGCGTACGGAACTGTTACACGCTCCCAACCGAGAAGGGTGCCAAGTACCTGGTGCGGATGGTGTTCTATTACGGGAACTACGACGGCAGGAAGGCCAGCCCGACGTTCGACGTGCACCTGGGGAGCAACTACTGGGACACGTTCAAGAACGCGGACTACTGGTGGTCCGAGGCGGTCTTCATCGCATGGGCGAGCTGGGTGCCGGCGTGTGTGGTGAACACCGGCGGCGGCACGCCGTTCGTCAACACGGTGGAACTGAGGCCCCTCCGTGAATCTGTGTACCCTCAGGTCACCACTGACTATTCTATATCCGCCTATGCAAGGATAAATATGGGGGCAAACACTACTACCCGGTGAGTTTCAAGTTTCACTATATTTTTTTTAGAAAAGGGAATTTTATTAATCTCAGCCTCTGCATCGATTGATGCACACAGCCGTTTATTACAGCCTCTATGATTGAATTTGTTAGCTAAAAGATCGGCCTCTATGAAGGTTAGTTTTGTGTGTGCCACGTCGTATGTCTGGGCTGCTCCTTGCTCGCCACGTGGCATAAGGAGATGATTAAGTGTGGGAGCGTACTAGTTTTTTTGTCAAACAAATCCAGGAGAGGATTAGAGGGAGGAATACCAAACCGTGGGGGACTCTTTTCTTAATTGTTTTATTTAAGAAACAAAACAAAATCAAAATTAAATATCTTTCAAACTGGGTCTAGCTAGATAACAGTCAAATTTTCCCACTGTTTAAAAGATTGAGATTTTCAAAATCCAGTCACATGTTGATAGGATTTAATAAATGTACCGTGCTAAGAACAACACGTGTCCTAGATTAGCATTCCATGTGCTAACTGAGCCATGTAGCCATGTGAATTCTTGTTTGTTTTCAAACTCGAAAAAGTTTTCTCTCCATGAATCAAAAATCGATCCGCTGTTTTCACGGTTGACACCGTTATGATCAGATCTTCAAAACTATATCACACCTTAATATGTTTGATAACTTTTTTCCAACCCTAGTTACCAGATTATTCTCACTTGGTTATCAGCTAGTGTGGTTACCAGGGTAAAATAATGATACTTGGAGCGTCCATGGACTCACAGGTTTTAAACCTCTCGTAAACATGTGATGGACCTATCTAAAACTCAGTGGGGCCAAAATATGCTACTCCCTCCATATGACAAATAGATGTCATGTTGGACATTGACATGGTCAAGAGTTATACCATTGCCATCTAATTTTAACTTTAATATATGTACCAAACACAAGAAAATTTATAAGTAGGATTATAGTCTCGATAAGTGTAAACAGCATATGATTTACATGTTCTCAATCTAAATATATATATATATAGTCAAGATTTTAAAATTTTGAATTTAGACATGTCCAAAATGACATTTTTTGTAATGGTAGAGAGTAGAATATTTGGAACAGAAAGGAGCAGTATATGGACAAACAATTACTTTTAGATTGGCGTTCAAGCGGCGGGATAATATCATCTTTATAAAAAAAAGATATATCGTAGTTTGAGAAAGAAATCTTTTATTTTCTGAATGATGGGTTATCATTTTGAAGGTTTCCCGATGATCCATATGACCGATTCTGGGAGAGGAGGAACAACTCCTTATGGACATACCTTTCCACCGAAGAGACCATCCAGCTAGACGACGACTTCGCGGTGCCCCCTGTTGTTCTAAAGACAGCCATCGCTCCTGTCAACAATATCACAGTGCTAAACGTCCTTACATGGGAATCGTACAATACGGCATTCAAGTTCTTGGTGTTACTTCACTTCACTGACTTCCAAAATAGCCAGGTCCGGCAGTTTGACCTCTACATCAACGGCATTCCGATATACTTCGGAACTGAGGACAACCACAAGATTAGCCCACCGTATCTGAGTGCTTGGTGGGTGCGCAGTCCTCTTTGGTTCAGTGCAGAGGACAACAATTACAATGTCACTCTTGCAGCCACAAATACATCTGTGCTGCCCCCGATGATAAATGCATATGAGATTTTCAACCTCATTCCCCACGACACTCCGAGGACGTCCTCCATAGATTGTGAGCTCTATCTCTCCCCCTTTTTACATGTGTCTCCCTGCCCCGTTCATATATTTTCATTAAATTTAGTTGGTTTAATTTTTCATGCAAATGTATATAAACTATGGTTTTTGAGTGGAAGGTTTATAAACTATCTTCAACGTAGTATTTAAGAAATAAAAAGATGTTGTCTAATGTGACGAAGAGGTCTCGATCGCAACTTGATCGCAAGCGCATGAAAACCATCTACACGCACAGGGATGAACTCAGACTCAACCAAACATGACATGACCGAAGAACATGACGTCGCGCGGAGTTGATCGAACTGGGGACAGAATCAACGATAACATGCCCAGGCTTGCGTTCCTAGTTCTTTTATTAAACAAAAAGTCACTCAACCATGTCATGATTTGATAGAATATATGTATGAAACATATGCGCATTGACGAGTAGGTTCTATTCCCGTGATCGGTTTTGAGTTTGGTCAGCTCTAACTTCCTAATTTTGGATCAAAATTTGCACTTTTTTAATGAATTTCATCAAATTCATAGTTAGATGTATCTCAACCTCCTCCACAAATTTTAATTTGTATTTTGATGGGCATATCAATATTTTCTCTCTAGTATGTGTGTTTTTATATATGTTACAGAAAATACGTACGTGTCCATCAAAGCGAATAAGTAATAACAGAAAAACTGTGGGAAACGGGGAGATACATCTACTCGTGAAAGGAAATTTCAAATTGTTGACCGAGTGTGACGTATTTAACAAAATTTGTTAAAAATTGTGCAAATTTTGATTCACTGTTAAGAAGTTAGAGTCAACCAAACTTGAAACAAATAACGGGAATGGAACCTATTCATCGACACAGTTGAATGACTTTTTCTTTAATTAGAGAATTGACAAGGAAAAAGAAAAGGTAGGGATGTTTCCACTCCATAAGGTGACATTTTTTCTGGTCTACGGAAAGATTCCGGATCTGTTTCGGCAGGGGAGTTGAGATATACAGGTTTCGGCAACACTGGTGTCGACGGTGTGCTATTTTTCAAAACTAGGGTTATTTGTCAAATAAAATTTTAAAATTATTTAAAAACAAAATTTAAGATTTTGTGCTATGTTGGTCATAGATAATACCATCTGAAGATTTGAGTAATGCAACTAATACCGGTGATGGTAGCTCACAAACGATGCCTAATGCTCTTGCTCGGGCCACGTAAATCAACAGGAAGATCCTCATTCGGCTAGAGAAAAACCTTGTCACCACAGGGAGGTGTTTGTCTCTTCGGGCTGTCAATGTTATGTGAGAGAACCACCTATCATATAATGGTTTAGGCTTAGTAGTCTGCATATGTTGACAAGTTGTGAATTGGGGCCTACTCCTCCTGGCCCATTCTTTCAAGGTGTTTAGCTTAATGGCACCGATGTTGTGTAACTGAAGAGTTGATTCCACCATGTCACACACAACTGATGAGGTGGTGAGCTTATTTTTTTAACCAAAAGTTGCATATTTTTCAATGCGTGTAGAAGTGTCGAATCTCTGCAATTGGCCTAAGAACTATCATCAAACCACATGTTTTGCATCCAGTAATCAAACGGTTTTGTCTGGAGGATGACCGACATTAAAAAATCTGACAAATCTATTTTTCTTATCTTGTTATTGTAGTTAATGCAATGATGTATATAAAACTCGAGTATGGAATACAGAAAAATTGGATGGGTGATCCATGTTTTCCGCCAAAATATACATGGGATGGTGTGAAATGTGGCAATGTAACAGATAACACTACAAGGATAATATCTTTGTGAGTATTATTTATTTTTTATTTTTTCATGTTGCGCATGCAAATATGCAGCATTTGCCTTATGCTGGAATGTGTTTTTGCAGGGACATTTCCAATAGTAACTTGAGTGGAACGATATCTGATAACTTCACATTGCTGACACAACTTCAATTTCTGTAAGTATATTACATAGCGAGATGATTTTTAAAATGGGCAATCCATCCTCTGCATCGTGATGATGTACACAACAATTATACTAATAAAAAAGTAGCAACGAAGTATGCGTATGTGTATGACTTAGTGAGAGGATGCATGTAGTATATGAAAATTTATACTTCTTCAGCCCCACATGTTTCCACTCCAAAGTACTCTCTATGTAAATGAATAAAGTTGTGAGGAACATAACAAGTGCATCATACTCGTGTTTATTCGACTATACGTAATATCTGACATGCCATTTGACATGAATAAGGAGTCGCTTTTACCTGTATCAGTGATTGAAGAACACCAACAGGGTTCAGTTGAGCGGTCTTCTATTTGATAAGATTTGGTTGTTATAATCCTAAAAAACATCACTAGCAGATGTATAAAGTACATGTCTCTTTCTACAGGGATCTGTCTGGAAATAGTTTGAATGGCCCAGTTCCGTCTAACCTCTGTATAAACAATGCAAGATCACTCGTTTTCAGGTTTGGGTGTTCTTCTCGAGGTTTCTTGTTGTGTGAATATGCATTAGAATTGTACTTAATGCTTACTTTTCATTGATTTTAGGCATCTTACTATCAAGATTGTCTGTTTAATACCAAAGTAACCCTGAATAAATTCGTATATGTAATTACACTATTTCAGGTATGAATCTGGCGAAGATATGTGCAACAAAACAGTCGGTCTGTCTCCTTCAAGAAATAAAGCATCAGGAAAGAAAATAACTATAATATCTGTTTCAGTAGTGGTACCCATGGTGGTGGTGATTGGACTTGTTCTTTCATATATTATCTGGAGACAAAAGAGAAAACCTAAAAGTGAGTATGTTCTTCTCTTTTTTCTTCCCCCCGCCCCAAAATATATGACGTATAAATTTACTCTAAATTCAGCGTATTCTAAGTTTGACCATGTATATATACAAAAAATGAAGATCGACAACGCCAAATAAATATCCATATCAACCATAATAAATTTTACATAATGCATTTTTTCTATATTGTGCTTTTTGATATTCCCATCTATATATTTGGTCGAACTTAGTAATGATACACCATATATTTTGGGATGGAGGAAGTAACATGTACTAAATCCATTGATTACTATGGTTTCTTAACGTATTATTTTTCAACTAGTTTCGACACATGAGCTTCCAAGAGAGTCGGAGTTTCGGACTGCTGAACGAAGTACAAAAAGTCATGGGGACCACCTGCAGAATAGTGAGAATCGTCGGTTCACGTACAAAGAGTTGGAAAAGTTTACTAATAAGTTTGAACGGTTCATTGGACAAGGAGGTTTTGGGCTTGTGTATTACGGCTCTTTAGAAGATGGTACAGAGGTTGCTGTCAAGATGCGTTCTGAATCATCAACCCATGGTCTTGATGAGTTCTTAGCCGAGGTAATTCGTAGATAAAAAATACAGTTTGAAAATAAGTTGGGCAACTCACTATCATACCGAATTTACATGCAAACTAAGAAAACTTTGTCCTCTGTCTCATTACATAGGTTCATAGCTTGACAAAGGTGCACCACAGGTATCTAGTTTCTTTGGTTGGTTATTGCTGGGAGAACGATCATTTAGCACTCGTTTATGAGTACATGTCTCGAGGCAATCTTTGTGATCATATGAGAGGTTTGTCCGTTGCAAATCTTATTAATGGTTTGGAGATAACTGATCTATTGCAATGTTTTATTTTCATACAAAACTATATATATTGTTTTAACTTCTGAGGATTGTTGAGTGGTTTTAACTTCCGTGAAAGTAATAACTAGTGATAGTTTGCTTTACTTTTTGTCCAAAATAAGCATTTCCAAAGCATTGGAAGTAGTGTCCTTATTTAAACTAATTTAATCAATTTTCAATAAAGAAGAATTCTAACACATTTCTAGCAAACAAATATTGCAAAATGCGTGAAAATGGCATGTAAAGTTGTTGATACGTTACTGTTCTAATTGTTGCTCTATATGCTCATAAATGAAGGAAAAAGTGGTGATGAAACCTTGGATTGGGCAACACGCGTGAGGGTTGTGCTTGAAGCTGCACAAGGTCTGATGCAATAAAAATATTATTGTTGGCTTGAGCAAATATGTTATACTACCTCCGATCTAGAAAAACTGTCGTGGAGGCTATACGAATTTTGTTCAAATGTAGTTGATTCTCAGCGACAGTTAATTAGGATCAGAGGAAGTAGAGATCTTTTGCTTTGCTTTTGTTTTAACTGAACTTTTCTTGGGTCTTCGATGATATTTATAGGCCTGGATTACCTGCATAAGGGGTGTAGCTTGCCGATTATTCACAGAGATGTGAAGACCAGCAATATCCTGTTAGGTCAAAATCTGAGGGCGAAAGTAGCTGATTTTGGACTTTGCAAAACCTATATTAGTGAAACACAGACTCACATATCAACTAATGCGGCTGGATCAGCGGGTTACTTTGACCCGGAGTATGTATCTTTGTGCATAATATAACGTTTCTGTATTGTCATATGGCATTGTATCAATTAATCGCTTAATTCAAATTTAGATGTACTAAGATGAGGCTTTATTGCTGTTTTTTTTCAGGTACTACCACACTGGCAGGCTCGCTGAGAGCAGCGATGTTTACAGCTTCGGTATTGTTCTTCTGGAGATAGCTACCGGTGAGCCTCCGATACTGCCTGGACACGGCCACATTGTTAAGCGTGTGAAACAAAAGATGGCCACTGGTAACATCAGCTCAGTGGCCGATGTGCGGCTCGGTGGTGCCTACGAGGTTACCTCCATGTGGAAAGTAGTCGACACTGCCATGGCATGTACATCAGATAGTTCTGATCGAAGGCCAACAATGGCGGCTGTGGTGGCACAGCTGAAGGAGAGCCTGGCACTGGAGGAAGCCCGCGAGGACAGTGGCGTCAGGTTAAGCCCCTTTAGTGATACTGCGGCCTTGGTTTCCACATTTGGTCCATCGGCAAGATGAAGCTGCGACTATAACCGGCCGGATTATTTTGGCAGAAACAAGATATGTGTGTGTGTGTGTGTGTAGTACAACGGTGTTTTCTCCCGTGCTTCTAAATGATTCTCGTGTTAAGGCAAACTAATATGCATGTCGTGTGTGTACAAAAATTCTGGTGCATTCGGTTTTATGTGTGCAAAACAAACAATTAGCTGAGGCTAAGGTTACAGCTTATTCAGATACAGAACCACTTTCCATGCTCATATGTACGAACCTACGATCTGATGTAAAAGAAATTGTAATAGCTTACTTCCACATTTATTTGACTTCCTGTTGTTTTTCCTTTGATCTGATATTTCCAGGACCCATAAATCAAAACGATTGCAAATAGTTCTACCATTCTACAGTTAATTTTGATGAAAATTCTTCCTTACACATGGCTGCACCTGCCGGCATGGAGATCCGTCCTCTGCCGCGTTGAGCTCATAGGAATAGGCAGTGTCCCAATTTCATTTCTGATCATATACAGATTACACCATGTAGTGTATAGACAGGGAAGATCTCATTTCGCAAAGCTACATAGACTGGAAGTTGGCTATTCCTATGAGCCGAGTTGTTCATGTTGCAACTGAAGACAGGTTCAGACAACTTTTTTTTTAGAACCTGATAATAAGCTTTTTTTTAGATAAAGTGCTTTTATTACTTAAAAGATTTAACCGTTACACCCGGCCTCTGCATAACTAAGATGCACACAGCCACCAGTTCAGCACCACTCAAGTCGTCCAGCAAAAGAAAACAAGGCGAATTATAAATCAAAATGAGAAAATATAGATCCGCCTAGGAAACTGGTAGGTCTATCCGGAATCTATGTTGCCACCCATGCCGGGAAAATAACTCCCTGGCCGCAACCTCCAGTCTCGATGCCACCTCCAAAAATAAGTCTTGATGCTCCACCCGCTGCATAGGTGACCATGCTCGTAACAATGCTGAGCACCGGTAATTAACCTGCATAAGAGAAACATTTTTATCATTAAAAACCTTGTCATTTCTATATAGCCATAGCGACCAAATAACTGCAATCGCTCCCACCCTACTGAATAGTTTGAACCTAGGATCCACACCGTTTAGCCAGTTGCCAAAAATGTTGGCAACAGAACTCGGTGGATGTAGGGTAGAACCTATCTGGATGGCTGACCATATAGACCTAGCGAACTCGCACTGAAAGAAAAGGTGTGTAATGGTCTCGTCATGTTGACAGAAAACACACTTTTTACTTCCGTGCCAATTTCTTTTGGTAAGGTTATCTTTGGTGAGGATTACTCCTCGACGTAGATACCACGCAAACACTTTAGTTTTAAGAGGTATCTTCATCTTTCAAAGTTTGTTATTATTAGGATTATCGACTGGGATTTTGGGTAGAATAAGCGTTATATACATAGAATCAACCGAGAAAGTGTTATTCTTCGTGAATTCCATTAAAACTTATCTGGACTCCGACAAATGGATGGAATCCAGTTGTATGAGCAAAGCATTCCAAGATGCTTGCCTTGTTCCAAGTAAACTTCTTCTGAACGAAACATTTGGTGGGGAAGAACCCAACACCTTCGCGATCGTGTCACTTTTGTTTTGAACAATAGAATATAGAGCTGGGAATTGTTCTTTGAGGGTAGATTGACCAAGCCAAATATCCTCCCAGAAACGAATTTCCGATCCATCCCTAATTGAGAAAGAGCCATGTGGAAAAAAGAACTTCTTTGTTGCCATGAGGCCCGCCCAGAAGTGTGAATCCCCTGGTTTCCATAAAACCTGGGAAACAGCCTGATCTCCAACATATTTTCTCCTAAGGAGGGTTTGCCAAACTCCATCTTCGGATAGAAGTTTAGAAAGCCATTTACCTAGCAGCGCTCTGTTCTTAACCTCAAGGTCGTGAACTCCAAGCCCTCCTTGGTCTTTAGGACAGCAAACCACGCTCCATTTAGTCAGTCGGTATTTCTTCTTCTCACTATCCCCTTGCCAAAAGAATCTAGATCGGAAATAGTCCAATCGTTTTAAGACCCCTTTAGGCAGTTGGAAGAATGAAATCATATACAGTACCATGTTTGTTAGTATCGAGTTTATGAGAACCAATCTTCCATCCAAGGATAGTAGTTTTCCTTTCCAACTATTTAACCGTAACTGAAGCCTTTCCTCCACCCTTTTCCATTCAGCATTTGTGAGTTTCCGATAATGAATCAGAATGGCCAAATAGTTGATAGGAAATTGACCTTGCTCGCAGCCAAAAAGCTCAGCATACAAGGCGGCGTCCTCTTGGGCCTCGCCAAAGCAAAACAATTCACTTTTATGAAAGTTTATCTTAAGTCGCGACTGACAAAATCAGCTTAAGGTTACGAGCTTTTTCGATATCATGCTCCATAAAAAGAATTGTATCGTCGGCATATTGAAGAATCGATAATCCACCATCGACAAGATGAGGAATCACTCCTTCAATTTGACCCTCGGATTTAGCGCGTTCAATCAAGATAGCCAACATATCAGCCATTATATTAAATAGTGTTGGCGAAAGTGGATCACCCTGTCTGAGTCCTTTTTTCGTTTGGAAGTACTTGCCAGTGTCATCATTGACCTTAATGGCTACACTTCCTCCGGAAACAAAGAAATTAATTGACGCGCACCACTCAGAAGAAAAACCTTTCATTCTGAGCGTCTGTTGGATGAAACACCACTTGACTTTATCATAAGCTTTCTCAAAATCAATTTTAAGAATTGCCTCATTCAACTTTTTCCTATGTAGTTCATGGACCGTTTCATGTAAGACCGCGACACCATCAAGGATGTTGCGACCTGTCATAAACGCCGTTTGAGACGGACGAACTACATGATCTGCAACGGTGCTCAGTCGGATCGTCGCTACTTTGGTGAATATTTTAAAACTAACGTTAAGGAGGCATATAGGTCTAAACTGTTGGATCCTTTCTGCCTCGTTAACCTTAGGTAACAAAATTATTTCACCAAAATTTAAACGAAACAACTCTAATTGTCCTCTGCGGAGACAGGCAAACAACTGGAGCAAATCGGTCTTTATAACATCCCAAAAGTTCTGGTAAAACTCAGCCGGGAAACCATCAGGACCAGGAGCCGTATTATGTTTCATTTGGAAAACCGCATTTCTCACTTCCTCCTCTGAGTAGAGTTTAGTAAGAAGGCTAATTTCCTCGTCTGAAACCTGGGGTACGTCAGCTGTTCGAGACTCATCCAAGGATAAATTTTCTTCCTCATGAGCACCAAACTGACATTTATAATAATTTGTAATGTACGTCTTTAGTTGTTCATGACCCTCAATCGTTCCCTCATCCTGGACCAGAGAGTGAATACGCTTTTTCCTGTGTCTGCCATTGGCAATACTATGGAAATAGCGAGTATTCGAGTCTCCTTCTAGAATGAATTGAGCTTTGGAACGTTGATACCATTTAGCTCCTCCTCTCGCAGAAGTTTCGCTATCTGTGCATTAGATTGGCTCTTTAGCTCAATTTCTTGCGCGGACAGTAGCCGAACTTCTGCCAATGCTTCTAGAGCATCGATTATCGAGGAGAGTCGCACCTTTTCTTTCTTAAGTAAACCGGTGGTATGACGAGCCCAACCAACGAGGTGTGTATGTATAGCACGTATTTTGTTATTCCACTGCTGGAAAGGCGAATCTCCCGCAACCGGTAAATCCCAGATTCTTTTAACCATCTCATGGAATCCCTCACGGTGTAACCAACCTAGTTCAAACTTAAACTGTGGTTTACACTGCACTCTAGGTACTCATGTGGTCAATAGAATGGGAGCATGGTCCGACAAACTCTCAATACGTTCTAGAGCCCGTACCGACACCAAGGGGAACCTATCTTCCCATTCAGAGTCCATCAGTACACGGTCTAGTTTCTCGTATGTGGGATCAGGTAGGGAGTTAGCCCAAGTGAATTGTCTCCCCACCATCGTTATCTCTCTTAGGTTCAAGCTTTCAATGACTGCATTGAACAACAGAGGCCAACGGTTGTCGAACCGACCCTTGCTTTTCTTGAATGGAAACCTTAGCAAATTGAAGTCCTCTTTTGCCAAGTTTACCATATCACAGAGAAAAGAGGTCTTAGCCACTTCCTGAGCAGGCCCATACACGGCGATAAGACTCCAAGTAAAGTTATCAGATTTATTAGGGATATGCATTTTGATATGAAAATCACCATCTGTAACCTCCAATACTTCCATGGTATCAGTCCTAACACCCAGTAAAATTCCCCCAGAGCGGCCATGAGGAGGTCGCGAGTACCACTCAAACTTTAAACCGCCCGAAACACGGTTCAAGAGAGATTGTGAGAACTCACGTCTACCGGTCTCAGAAATTGCTAAGAAATCCAAATTTTAGTCCCGAATACAATCAGCGAAGTGCAAGTGTTTAGCCAGGTCACCAAAACTTCTGCTATTTGCAAACATGCCATTCATCGGGAAACTATGGGGGATTTGGATAACTTGGACCGTTTTCGGGACTTATTGGTTGATGATTTAGATTTCCGACTGAACGCTTTCAGATCATATAATGAACTTAAGCCGTCGTCATCCAAGCCACCATCCAACACTTCACCAATTAGATGAGAAAAAAGCTGACCATCTGACGTGGCAATCGCTTCATCCTCAACATCATAGGTGGAAGACAACCCAGTCGAGAGTTTAGGAATAACCGTGAGACGGTCAAATTCCATATGCCTCAAAACATTAGTTGAAACATGAACTTGAGATTGACTATTACCAAGCGAAAGACCTACGCTACTCAACTTCAAATGAATTGAATGCGGTGAAAAAGAAAGAAAAGATTTTGAATCCATACCAGAATAGTCCAAATTACGTGCCGCCTTACGACGCATGGCCCTCGTCATGGAATCCTCATCGGTGATGGAAGCACCATCCCCATCCACCCCAAACCTGTTGCTGCGGCGAGCCGTAGGGGTGGATGGCGTGGCAATGCGACCCTCCCCACGCGTAGCACTCGGCGTAGTGAGGACATGGGGTGGTGTGGACGAAGAAGTATCCACCCCAGCCATCATCACAGAACCGAACTGAGCCACGCGAGGCGAGAGGGTCGGAGGCGGAGTCGAGGTCGCACTCGTCGAGGCGGTGATAGGAGCTAGTCCATCCACGGGAGGCTGCAGTGAAGTATAAGCCCCCCTGGAGACCAACCCCTCGCTGTTCGAAGCCGTGAAACCACACGCTGCAAGCGCCCCAAGCGCGAAGCCCGGAGGAGGCGAAGTCGGAGTCGCAGGCCCCTCCTAGCCCAGATCGGTGGCTGTCAGAAAACCAGCACACACGTCACTCCAAGTGTCGCGGCCCCGCCCAGCTGCAGCTCGAGCAGAGCTCCCTACCGTCGGACTAGACCCAGTAGCGGCCACAACAGGCCCAGCGTCCGCCACCGCTGCACGCGACCCAGCATCGGCCAAGGCAGTAATCGACTCACCAACACCACTAGTAGAGTGCAGCCCATACTCGGCATCAACACCATCCCCAGCAGGAAAAACAGCCGTCGGAGACTCCGGCGAGGTACGCAGCAGTCCTGGTGAGGTACGATGAATCCTCTCCACAATTTCCCGACCTCTCGGGGTATTTTGACAAGCATTGTACGGGGTGATAGCCAACACAGAACCAACATTAGTACGGGGAGTAGATGGTCTGTTAGCACCCGAAGACTCGACCTGAGAGGTCCCATCAACATCCATATTGTTGGCTAGAGACCCATCGGTGTTGGGCAGCCCTAAAGGACCCTCCATGCCATGCTCATTACCCTCCTCATCGTCGGTGTCATCACTCTTACGACGCCAAAAGAAGGGCACAAAGCTTGAAGGGAATATGCCCTAGAGGCACTTAATAAATATAGTTTATTGGCAATATCCCAATCGTTCATTATATGTTTTATACCATACTATAAATGTATTAAGCGAAAACATTAATACATGTGTGGTAGATAAACAACCAGGTCCCTAGTAGCCTCTACTAAGACTAGTTTCGTTGCGTGATTGATGATCGAGGTTTTCCGATCATAGGGCATGGCGCCGGTCGGCAATGGAAGTCATATCGTTAGGAGTAACGATGTGATGGACGTACCCAGTATTTATAGGACATAGTCATTACGCCTTAAGACCGTGAGACCAACTCTTATTGCTATTCCTGGAAGATACTTTGATCGCACCAAACGTCGTATCTTATTTAGTATGACAATAACGGTGATACTTTTGGGTATCGGAAAGGAGTAGTTGAGACGAGGGGTCAACAGCGGGATTTGTCAGTCCGCATAGCCGGATAGATACTCTAGGGCCCACTCGGTGAGATTATGTCAAATGAGTTTGCAAACATGTGACTAGGTCACCAGCTGACATAATATCATAGACGAGTAGAAGATAGCGATGTCGGTAACGAGATCATGCTAGGTATGGAGATATCTGAGAATGATGCTCGGACACGCTAAGTATCGCCATGACAAAGGGTTTAAGACTATACGTCCAGGTTTGATAGATGAAAGTCATTCGTTATATCACAGGGATTAATTCATGGGGTCCAGGCCTACGAGTTAGTCGTTGATCATAGAGGAGTCTTGATCGTACCTGTTATTATATCGAACCGCTAGGGTAACACACTTAAGGGGTTTCGACAAGACAACCGGAAAGGAAAGAGATCACCGGGAGCGTCCCGGGAGGGGTCCGATGGAGATCGGGCAGCGTCGAAAGAGTTTTCGGAGCTAGGAAAAATTATATATATTATATTTGATATTAGTTAGTGTAATTAATATGCAAATATGATTTTATATATTTATTTTCGAATTTATTTAGGCTGATTTCCCTAAATGGGCCTTCTGGTCGAAAGAAGGCCCATGGGGGGGAAACCCCTCAAGGGAACTTTGTGGGGGAGGCTTGGCCGGCCTAGGTGGGCGGGCCCACCTAGGGCCGGCTCACCAGCCTTGGCCGAACCAGGCATGTGGGATAGTCCCACATTGCCTGGCTGGCAAGGTTGGCTCCCCCTGGGAGCCTATATAAGAAGGGGCACCCCTGGCCTTTTAATTCACCAATTAATTCCCAATTTCTCTCTCGATCTCGTGGTTCCCTTGTTGGAGCCGCGCCGAGAAGAGGAGGGGGATCTCTTCCACCATAGCCCGCTGCCGCGCTGCTGGTGTTCCGGTCCAAGTCTTCCGCTGCTCGTCCTGGACTGGAGCTTCGGAGGCCGTCGCCTCCACCGTATGTGTGCGACTCCCTGCGAGGTGCTGCGCTAGCGGTACTCGGAGGCCTACTTCCTCCACCCGACCTCGGGGTCATCTTCGTCATCTTCGTCGCGCCGAGTTCTCCGCGACCTAGAGGTCGGCTACGGCGTCTTCATCGTCAACGCTTGTGCGGGAGCGTAATCCCCGCTATTCGGTCTACGAGGGTATGTATTCCGATCTCCGCCGTACTTCTATATCTGCATAGTGTAGATCTTGGCTAGTTTAAGGATATCGTTGGTAGGAAAATTTTTGTTTTCTGCACACGATCCCCTTCAGTGGTATCAGAGCCGATCTATCGTAGATATAGTTGTACGCTGTTAGAACCCGTGTTCTGCACGGGGGCACCGTTCCTGTTATTTGCTACCCTCTAGCGTGCACTTGTGATTCCAGCGGCATTGAGTTGATGAAGCGGACCGGACCGACTTTACGCGTACGCTTACGCGAGACTGGTTCCACTACTGACATACGGCTTGTACCGTATCTGTGGCTGGCGGGTGCCTGTTTCTCTCTCTTTAGTTGGTCTTGCATTTTCAATGGAGGGCCCGAAAGGGATGCTTAAACATGCAATTATTGGATCGTTGTTGTGGTCATAAGGTTCGTAGGTATGAAGCGGTTCTATTTACGAAAGCCCCGAGCCACGTAAAATATGCAAAAGATAAAGTAGAAG
The DNA here is from genome assembly GCA_026929855.1 of Poa annua. Classification (NCBI taxonomy): domain Eukaryota; kingdom Viridiplantae; phylum Streptophyta; class Magnoliopsida; order Poales; family Poaceae; genus Poa; species Poa annua. Next base: position 70,693,026 of record CM049432.1, on the reverse strand, counting down.
CGTCTAACTTTATTTTGCAGGGGGCTATGTGATATGGTCAAGGTAGGTTTATTAAATTGTTTATAAACTGCGGGCGCCAAGAAGACCATGGCGCAATGGCCTATATCACATTGCATTACATTTGATGTTTTGTGTGCATCTTATATTGTGTGATTGTGTGTATAGTATACATTAGTTACACGGCGGTAGCTATATAAGATGATCCCTTCAAAATACCACTAGTGTTCTCCCTCCAACGCGCACCACCAAGAAAGTTCTACGTTATGAGGCAGGCCGTGATGATCGGGTGTCAGACATCTCGTCGTTCGCATACAGTGGGTGTAAGCCATGTTGCACAAGCGTCAGCGTGGAGGTTTTTGGTGGCGAGCCTAGCATATTCAGAAATATGGCCTCGGAACAGGGAAACCGAAAGGTCGAGCACGAGTCACAAAATTGGTGTGACGGACTTTTGTCTACTCTTGAAGTTGTGCCGCCGGCTCTGACGATGAGGGGTGGTGCAATGGATAGGGGTCGTGTAATCGCTTAAACGACCAGGAGGGATGTTCGTTTGAGTGGGAGTTCGGATAGTTATTTTCTAAAATACTAGAACTCAGAATATAATGAACAGAGTCTGTTTTGCAAACCTTTGTACATATTAACCATAATAATAGCATTTTTTCAAATTTGGCGCATTCCTGCGTTTGAGAAACTTAAAAGGTTGGGTCCAAACTTCATAGTTTTATGCTTTAGCTTGAGGATACTCCTTGTTTAAACCGTTAGCTCTTTTGTGTTACAATACCCGCTAGGAGATAAACCCGGAGATTCCGCTAGCAAAAGATAATTTGGATTATCGGATTTTGAGCGGATGATATCATCATAGTCCAGTGTATGCTATGATCTCTGCCATAAAGAACCAACAGTGGGTACGAGTTATTGGATCGCGGACATATGATATGATCGCTAAAACTCGGGGTACCCCTAAAGTTGGGTTGATGAAGTTTATCAGTACGTTGACTGATTGTCTTCTCAACCAAGATGGAAGAGAATACACACATTGAGGGAGCACGTGCCGGTCATACTTAATGACATATGTTCATGATTAATGAACATTGAGACGCCTCGCTCAGCTCAACCACTGGATGACAGACATCGTTGCCAAGTGCAAATCCTCTGTCATAGACTATGTCATGCAAGGGGAATCGTTCACCTTCATGGTTCTTGATTACGGTGGAAGTATCAAGAAGATGAAACAGATCGCCGGAAGTCATCAATGATGATGGTGTATATATGATATACATGTTATGAATGTTTTAGCTAAGCAAGTGCTCGCAGTAGTGACTAAGTCTTGAACTAGTCATGTTTTGTGAAAAAACAGGTTTACTGCTTGAGTAGCTTGAAAGGATGAGGCGACATTGCGTGTTGATAATGGCAGTCAAGTTGTTGTGACAGCCATAGACACTCTCCCTCTAGATCTACCATTTGAATAAATTCTTTATGATCGGGTGTTGGTATGATCGTTACAAGTGTGTCTCCTCTAGCGAGACTCTTGTTCATACATGATAGTGACAAATTGGTGTCCTATATTTATGAAGTAATGATCATATGCCGGTTTGAATTTAGATGGTAGAAGCTCCCACATTCATAATATTAATGCCAAAGGATACAAACTTAATAAAGACACCACATATGTGTGGCACTACCGTTTAGTCATGTCAATGTTATATGCATTAGCTCCACACTGGATGGACCTACAAGTCCTAAGATTTGATCTTTTGACACTTGCAAAATAACTGTGACACCGTTTTCGGAAAACGGGCATATAACTTATTGATAGTCATACATGGAGATGTATGTGGTTCAATGAAGTAATTGACGGGTAGTGGAGACCTTTATTTCGTGAACTTTACTGAACGTTTTGAGTATAGCTTGTTGAGAATCATGCATATGGGTGTATGTGAATCAATGAAGTACTTTAACGTGTAGTGGAAGTCTTTATTTCATAGACTTCATGAATATTCCGAGTAGATATATGGATATCCACTCCGGGGAATGTTAGTCTGAATTTTTGATTCGATCAAACGAAGTTCAGAATGAAGTAGGAAATAAACTTAACAAGAAAATCAAATTCCCGCGATGCAAATCGAGGAATGAAGATTTGAGTTATAATGTTGGCACATCATTGGAAGACTTGTGAGAAGAGTTCCACAAATTACGTCGCATGGAACACCATAGTGTTATGGTGTGTTAGGGCGTCGTAATCGCACCCTATCGGATAGTGTGTGGTAAATAAATCTCTTACCAAATTATTGTGATCATTAGAGTCATATGGTAGAAACGTAAACACTCACGTTAGCAAATAGGGAAACCATTTGAATCCATGGAGACAATACCATACGAGTAATGGCATGGCTTTTGAGTCTGGATTGTCGTTTCAGCAATTTAGTGTTTCGATGTAATCGAACCTAAAATGGATTAATCTTTGTAGTATACCCTACCTAAAGAGTTAGTTGGGTACATGTCTCACGACATAGGCAAAATCTTTGCCGGGATATACCTTGCGAAAGAAATAGTTTCTTGTCCGAGGGTATAAGTGAGAAAGAAAGTAGAGCAAGACGAAGTTGGTGAACTTCTTCTCCAAACATCAAAGTGGCGCAATCGAAAGTGTTTTCGGTGTCAGGCCCCACAGCTTGAAAAAGCTAATGATTCAAGATCATGATGTTCTGAGCTCATACTAAGAGCGTAGGCATACGAGGTTGTGTTCCACACTGTGTGTTACGACAATCTTGTTATGGAGGTCATATTAATGGAATATGATAGACCTACGAACTACGAAGAAGAGATGGTGGACCTAAGTCCGAGAAATGGCTATGAGTCATTTGTGATCCGAAATAAAATCCATATACGATTACCAGGTATTGACTTGGGAGATCTTCTTGATGGCATCTAGTATGTTAATAGTATACGGAATTTTATGAGAGAGTAGACATTGAGCAGATTCGATTTGTCGTGAAGCAGTTCCGACAGACCACATGAGAGTTTGTCTCAAGTGGCGAAGCCTAAATCTATTCTGGGTCGTTTAGCAATTACTATAATTTCGAGTGAGAAATTGATAGATGGATGAGAAAACCATGATTCTTAATAGTGTCATTAAGAATGGTTTGTAATCCTGAGGATGCTAAACATGTATGCAAACTTCGGTGGTCCATTCACGGGCTGAAGCAAGCATATCGGAGCTGGAATCTTCACTTTCATAATGTGATCAAAGGATTTTGGAGTTGTTCAAAATAGTTGAAGAAACCTACATTTGCTAAGAAGTGAGTGGGAGCTAAGTAGATTTTCCTTGATCTTATATGCGGAAGGCATATTTGAGTGGGAGCTAGGTGTCATTTGTGATTCTGTATGTAACAACATATTGAATGACACAGATCCTCTAGTAGAGTGTAAAGGATTATTTAAGTGATTAAATTTTCTATGAAATGAAGTTAGGAGTATTAGGCATCCGATTTATAATTGTATAGATCAGAGCGGGCTTAATAACATTAAGTCGGAGTATTTCCTAAGTCAGGATTCTGAAGTGTTTCAGAAGAGGACAAGCGAAGAAAGAGGTTCTTGCTTGTATGACTAGGTAAAAGATTAAGTTAATCTTGACTTTTTCAGTGATAGAAAATGATGTTCGACATTCTCTATGTATCACACATAGAGTCTATCAGGCTGAAAGCTCGACTTGGTGTGACCCGAGTTCTTGGTTGAAGAACAGGTTCTAGAGTGATCCTTGTGAGGATCAATGAACAAACGTTAAGTTTATTCTTCAGTGTCTATGAGAACTGAAGATAGGTTTTCTAGTAACGGGTAAGAGTGGAATGGCAACTTGCCGTAAAGCGGTTACGATGATGCAAGTTATTACACTGACCCATACGACTAGAAATCTCATATAGGAGATGTCCTTTATTTTGAAGATAGACATGGTTAGTTTGCGAAGTTGCATATGAATGCACTGTCGCACAATATACATAGGTATAGAAATATATCGCGACTTCGGAAGTAGCAAGTGTGATTGGACTGAGCAGTTTTCCGAGCGTAGGTGGTCCCCTTAATAGATCTCTTATACTTTTAAGGCGCATGCTACGCGAATGCTCGAGTCTCACTCCATCCACTGGGATATATTTCACCGTCATCGTAAGATACGAGTTTATGTCAAACTAGGTGACATAGAAGTATTGCAAAGCACATATAGATCTCAATGTGTGAGTTCTATTGACTGTATTCCTCTTCCACGAGGAGAGCAGGCACCAAGATGCTATGGGTGTTGAGCTTTTACCAAGTTGTAAACTAGATTAAGTGTTACTCTAGTGCAAGTGGGAGACTGAAGGGAATATGCCCTAGAGGCACTTAATAAACATAGTTTATTGGCAATATCCCAATCGTTCATTATATGTTTTATACCATACTATAACTGTATTAAGCGAAAACATTAATACATGTGTGGTAGATAACCAACCAGGTCCCTAGTAGACTCTACTAAGACTAGTTTCGTTGCGTGATTGATGATCGAGGTTTTCCGATCATAGGGCATGGCGCCGGTCGGCAATGGAAGTCATATCGTTAGGAGTAACGATGTGATGGATGTACCCAGTATTTATAGGACATAGTCATTACGCCTTAAGACCGTGAGACCAACTCTTATTGTTATTCCTGGAAGATACTTTGATCGCACCAAACGTCGTATCTTATTTAGTATGACAATAACGGTGATACTTTTGGGTATCGGAAAGGAGTAGTTGAGACGAGGGGTCAACAGCGGGATTTGTCAGTCCGCATAGCCGGATAGATACTCTAGGGCCCACTCGGTGAGATAATGTCAAATGAGTTTGCAAACATGTGACTAGGTCACCAGCTGACATAATATCATAGACGAGTAGAAGATAGCGATGTCGGTAACGAGATCATGCTAGGTATGGAGATATCTGAGAATGATGCTCGGACACGCTAAGTATCGCCATGACAAAGGGTTTAAGACTATACGTCCAGGTTTGATAGATGAAAGTCATTCGTTATATCACAGGAATTAATTCATGGGGTCCAGGCCTACGAGTTAGTCGTTGATCATAGAGGAGTCTTGATCGTACCTGTTATTATATCGAACCGCTAGGGTAACACACTTAAGGGGTTTCGACAAGACAACCGGAAAGGAAAGAGATCACCGGGAGCGTCCCGGGAGGGGTCCGATGGAGATCGGGCAGCGTCGAAAGAGTTTTCGGAGCTAGGAAAAATTATATATATTATGTTTGATATTAATTAGTGTAATTAATATGCAAATATGATTTTATATATTTATTTTCGAATTTATTTAGGCTGATTTCCCTAAATGGGACTTCTGGTCGAAAGAAGGCCCATGGGGGGGGAAAACCCTCAAGGGAACTTTGTGGGGGAGGCTTGGCCGGCCTAGGTGGGCCAAATGGGGCCCACCTAGGGCCGGCGCACCAGCCTTGGCCGAACCAGGCATGTGGGATAGTCCCACATTGCCTGGCTGGCAAGGTTGGCTCCCCCTGGGATCCTATATAAGAAGGGGCACCCCTGGCCTTTTAATTCACCAATTAATTCCCAATTTCTCTCTCGATCTCGTGGTTCCCTTGTTGGAGCCGCGCCGGGAAGAGGAGGGGGGTCTCTTCCACCATAGCCCGCTGCCGCGCTGCTGGTGTTCCGGTCCAAGTCTTCCGCTGCTCGTCCTGGACTGGAGCTTTGGAGGCCGTCGTCTCCACCGTATGTGTGCGACTCCCTGCGAGGTGCTGCGCTAGCGGTACTCGGAGGCCTACTTCCTCCACCCGACCTCGGGGTCATCTTCGTCGCGCCGAGTTCTCCGCGACCTAGAGGTCGGCTACGGCGTCTTCATCGTCAACGCTTGTGCGGGAGCGTAATCCCCGCTATTCGGTCTACGAGGGTATGTATTCCGATCTCCGTCGTACTTCTATATCTGCATAGTGTAGATCTTGGCTAGTTTAAGGATATCGTTGGTAGGATTTTTTTTGTTTTCTGCACACGATCCCCTTCAAAGCTGGCATCCGGGACAAAATCCACAGGCTCATGACTGAAATAAAACCCGTACTCCTTGAGCCTCACCACACACGAAGCCCCAACATACGGTCCATCATTAGCTGAATTCTTTTCCGACACCTTCGCGTCCAACATGCCCACAAGAATACGAACAATCCCACGGCTCTTGTAAGTGACAAGATCCACATCTAGAGTCGTCCCAATAAGAGTGCCCACTGCCCAAAAGCCAAGAAAGTGAACATGAACCCACACCTTCTCAAGCACTCTAAGGGGAGCGGCATCATCACTGGACTTCCACACAGAGACAGTAGCCTGGGACTTGTAGGACGGAATATTAAGTTGAATCCCGTCAACCCTCTGGAGAACCTCGACCGACGGAAAACCAATGAGGAAAGCATCATCGCCATCAGGCAATGCCTCCCACGTCCACTGTGCCGAGTAGCACATCCTGGAGATCAGACTATCAATAGCAGCTGCGGGAACCGGTCGCCTGCAATCGAAATCCTTGCCATCGGCGAGCTCGAAGGAATCAGGTGCGGCTTTTAAACACTGTCAGGGAGCTGCACAAACAACGTCTCCAGGTTGCCAATGCCCGTGGTGAAACAAGTAGGCTTGGGGAGCCTCAGAGTTGGACACCTGAATGTGGGATGACCTCCAGTATTATCACAAACTAAGCAGTAGTGTTTGATCGGACAAGCTTTGGAGGAATGTGAATCCGCTGAACACTTGAAACACTTACTACCTTCTTTGCCTTCCCCTTACCCCCTGTGACATCCTCAATGTGCTCAAGATTAAATGTCGTTGCACCCAAACCGTAGTCAACACATATTCGCACTCGCACCCGGGATGGGAGAAGGCGTCACCACCAGCTGACCCTGCACGTCCCCACCCACATGAGGAGCCATCGGCGGCGGTGCAAACTGCTGCTGTAACAAAGGCTGCTGGAAAGAGCCATGTGGCATCAACGGCAGCCTCGACAAAGGCATCGCCCCGGACACGTACTGCTGAGGCTGTCCAGCCTTGTTCTTCTTGCGCTTAGGTCGAGGAGCACCCTGTCCTGCTGCAACCGGGGGTGGCTGGCCCTGCTGCTGGTACACCGGATACCCCGGATTAATGAACGGAGGCGTCAACACGAGAGGCTGGAATTGAACATGTTGCTGCATCGTAGGCATGTACGCCGGCTGCCCGTAGTGCGACGACGACCGTTGGAGGGGCATGTACGACAGAGGCGGCGCACTCGGCCCAACCGAGGTTCCTCTGAAGAAGAAGCTTGCCGGGAGCGGCTTCCCCGAGCTGGCGCTGGCATTCGGTACGGCCGTGGCGGGTGGAGTTTGGGCTTGAGCGGCCGCCCCTTGATGCGGACAAAGCTGCGCGACAGCCACTTGTTGCGGGCGAGGTTGCGTGGCCGCCTGTTGGTGAGGTCGAGGCGCATCAGCCCTGGTTCCCTGCCCCTGAAGAGGCCGAGGCGGCGGAGCTCCCGACATCACGGACGGTGCGGCGGCGGACACGACCGCGGCAAAGGAGCGTCTCCCCCGGGGAGCGAGAGATGGAGCAGGGCGAACTCCGGGGGACGGAGCAACCAGGCTCGGCGGCAAAGCGGATGGACGGGAGGACGATGACGAGGTCGCCGAAGGAGGTGGCGGTGCTGAGTTGGTCGAGCGGGGCGAGAGGCGAATTGGAGGAGGCAGTCGATCTCGGGCCCAGAAGCTACCAAGCGAGCGGCGCAGGTGAGCCCAGGGGTCTGGACGGCTGAGATTGGCTGCGCATTTGGGCCCGCTCTGCATGGGAATTCGAAAATTCTCCACCGTGGACTGGGCCGAAGATGTCGCCTCGCCCATCGTGGAATCCGCCGCCTGCAGCGTGCAGGAAGAAGACCTCGCCTGAATAGCCTTGTCGATGAAGACACCGAGCACCGACGGAGGAGAAACACGTCTTGGTGGCAGCGGTCCTCGCCAAGCGCCCACCCTCGGCGGCGGCCGAGGAATCCGCACCCTGGCCTTGGGAGACGGCGGACAGAGGCGGCGCGACTCGAGCTGCTCCACCATCTTTGATCCCCTGCACAGAGACAACACGTTAAAGTGCTCACCTTGATTTACTTGCGATCTAGTCTCCCAAGTTCGGCTCGCCGGTGTGGGGAACCCGGCGACCTCCCAGAACTCCTGGACAAGCTCTGAGCCGGAACGGGGAGTGCCAGTATTCGCCGGCTGATCCACGCGAGTAGCCGAGGCCTCCTCTAGAGACGCCATCGCAACTCGAAAAGCGACGTGATCTTCGTCCATGCCGGAGGGAGCCGCTGTCAGATCGCCTAGGCAAGAGAACTGGGAGCCCGAGCAGCTCGCCTCCCAAGCCGGCGGCGCGAGCGTCTTCCGTCGTCGGCCACCAGTCGCGGCCGGCGAGGGGCGCCGCGGCCGCTGCGCCTGGATCGCCACTCACGTCACCACCCATAGTATAGGCTGCCAGAGTGCGCTGCACATGCACGCCCTTCAATAATAAGCATATGGTTATGACTTAGAGCAAGTCCAGCAGTTCCCTCAAACCCTCCCCTATATGTTTTTTAGGGGAAAAACTTAAAAACAACCGCACAACAGTTCCCTCAACGCTCCCCTGATTTATAGGCGTCCCGGTTCTGCTCGCTCGTCTCCTCTTCAAGTAGGGGAGGTGGAAGACTCCCCTATCCCGATATTAGTGAGCTTTTTGACACTACAATATGCCGATATTCGTGAGTTTTTTGTTTATCTTTTAGATTTTGGTGATGGACAAGTTTTTTACACTACAAGTTAGCCGTTACAGAGGTAGTCGTTGGATTTTACATGTTAGTTATACAATATTCTTAAAATATTAAAAAAATAGATAAAGAAAAATTAAATAGGGGAGATGTTTTAGGGGAACTGCTGGAGTTGAACATGTTTTAGGGGAGATTATTTTAGGTGCAGTCTCCTACATAGACATATAGGGGAGATATTTTAGGCGAGCTGCTGGACTTGCTCTTATGAAACGAAGGCAAAAGCTTCCCTGGTAGGTCTTTAATTTACGGTACGGACGGTGTACATCAGCCATCCAACATGCCAGATCCAACGGCAGATGTTCATCCATACTTGTCAACTCATTACATGGATATACATCACATTTATATTCCAGCTGTGGACTATCTTCTACTTAAACTATATGGGAGAGCACCTCTTTCCCTGCTTTGAACATTTCAGTATCTAGGTAGGAGAACATGTCCAGTACTGCAGCAACCATCACTTTACATGTTCAAAATACGTATAGTGCATAGATACAACTTGTATGCAACACTCCAGAAATCTTCAACCTATATTCAGAACGCAATTCGATATAGAGAATAACAATGATTATTTTAATGTCGGTAGTGCTAGCCATGTTTAGATTAGCTAATATTTACAAAGACAACTGACATTTTTTATTCCCGAGCAGCCTTTCAATTTTTAGCTGGAATTATATAGATGTTTTGTCTACCACAGTCTACATGCAGTTTTTTCATATTTATAATAACTTTTTTATAAGGGTGCAATGTTGGGTGCGCCAGCACCACAAGAAGGTGCAACTAGATAACTAAAGTATATGCATCTTAGTCAAAATATTTCAATTAGACGAGTGCATGAGCATTAAAACAAGATTTTCACCTTATTTAATTTCCTCGACTTTTGGCTGGAGTTCAGCCAAATCAATGGAAAAAAATATTGTTTTCATAATTTTCCATAACTTTAAGATAAGGGTACAAGGTTCGGGTGCAGCAGTACCACAAAGGATCGGTGCAACTAGATCTTCTTTGAAAATAAAACATCGGTGATGTGCAACTAGATAAGTTCACGTCGTAAGGTACTAGAGTAAAATATTTGCATATTGGTCGAAATATTTTAGTTAGACATTAATTAGTGCAAGACAATCCAAATAAGATTTTGACCTTGTTTAATTTCCTCAACTAGATATGTTCTCATCGTAGTAGTAGGTACTAAAATGTATTGCATCTTGGTCAAAATATTTTAGTTAGACATGATTGTGAGACAAAGTCAAACAAGGTTCTCACCTTGTTTAATTTGCTCAACTTTTGGTTTGCCCTATGGCTGAGACAGGTACGTCAGTTATTATTAAGTAAGAAATCGTGCCCGGCATACCTATCATTATTAAGCAATGTAGACGCGAACATACAACTCGAATCGTCTCAAGTTGGCGGGCAATATATACACACACACAAGGCATTGCTCAATTTGCCATCGCGCATTGGGCGTGGAGTGTTGTTGTTTCAATGGCGCCGCTTGTTTTGTTTGCTGCATTCGTGTTAGCAGCCACAGCAGTTCATGTCACCGGTCAGCAAGGTACGTAAGACAATTCCCTGAGGAGTGAAGAGCATCGATCCTACCATATAGTATGTGATATATCCATGCAATGCAACTACGCGTGTTGAGATCTTTCATTGGGTGTATGTATATGTCAATCTGCAGGCTTCCTCAGCATCGACTGCGGCCTGGACGCCGCATTCAGCGGCCGCAGGGACGCATATACAGACATCACCTACGTCTCCGACAGTCCCTACGTCGACGGCGGGGAGAACCACAGGATCGCCGCCGATGAAGTGAGCAATACCGGTAACGACCCCGCCCTGGAAACGCTGAGGAGCTTCCCGTCCGGCGTGCGGAACTGCTACTCGCTCCCCACGGAGAGTGGTGCCAAATACCTGGTCCGGATGGAGTTCTTCTACGGGAACTATGACGGCAAGAACGACACCTCGACGGTGCAGTTCGACGTGCATCTGGGGACCAACTACTGGGACACGTTCGTCAACGAGACCTACTACTGGTCGGAGGCGGTGTTCGTCGCGTGGGCGAGCTGGGTGCCGGTGTGCCTGATCAACAAAGGCAGCGGCACGCCGTTCGTCAGTACGGTGGAGCTGAGGCGGCTCGGTGCCTCGCTTTACCCGGACGTCAACACTGACCAGGCCATGTCCACGTATAGTAGGAGAAATTTGGGGGCAAGCACTTTTACCCGGTATGTTTAAAAGTTTTCCGATACTGAATTATCCTATTTTACTTCTTTGGTGATAAATTACGCCTCTGTCAGTACTTATTCGCTATGAAATTTGGGCTGTGCCACTAGTTTTGCCTGAATTGACGAAACCCCACTAAAACGAGCAACTTCGTTAATTTTATACCACTTGACTCGGCTACCAATAGGTCTCGTCTTAGACTCGCGTGTGATCGCATTTGGGTCTCATCCCACCTTTTATCCACGTCAGCCGAGATGAAACAAATGGTTTATACAATTTCCTTACATGCATTGTCCCGTCAGCCAGTGGTGGAGCTAGAACATATCGAATCAGGGTGCACACATGGTGTCACAACACATTTAACACATTTTTACGGGAGTATATATGGTGAAAAATTGCTAATTTACAAAGAAACTCTCCTCCCGGTGTCTTGTGCACCTGACAGGGTCAAGGTGGATCCGTCGCCATCAACAATGACAAAAGACGGTCAACCAAATATATCCAGATCCAAACCCATCTCGTGTAGAGAATGTATGTGGTAAGATGGTTAGGAGGGTGGTTGTACCCCTAGTTCATCAGAGTTTAAACCTTAGTTTTAACGCTAGTCTTTCTCATTTAGTCAGAAACTTTCATTAGTGGGAGGCGACGTTCTCGTCGAGACTCCTATGACCGTTCTACTCGACAGCGAGACCGATGACTTCGTTAATCTTAAGACATGGTAGAACACATTTTAGGTTATAAGAACAAACTAACTAAGCTAAACACCATCTACAGCAGGGGCGGAACTAGAAACAGCCTAAGTCTGGTGCTAATGCTAGCTTAGTGGTGCTAATTGTCTAGGATTTTCATATTACTAGCTTAAAATCTAACCGCTCCTACAGCTCCTCCTGCGCCAACCCCTCCGCTGCCTCCGCATGTCATCCTACAGCTCCTCCTGCGCCAACCCCTCCGCTGCCTCCGCATGTCAGTGACCTAAATTCACATGCCTTACGATCACAGGATCCAGGTGACGATCAAATATATGTGTGATGGTGTTATTGGGATAGTGTAGATATGTACTTATATATTAAGGGGCAAGTTTTTTAAGCTCTCCCGCGCTCGGAAATTGGGTCGTTCGATCGAGATCGGACGGCTAAATTTCACCGACCCGGTCGGTGAACAGTAACCAGACATTTTTGCAATTTTCCTCCGCCAAGGACCTAAGCGAAAATACCGTAGACTTTAAGGACTTTTCCGCAAAAGTGTCTGGACACAACCCCCCTCTTTCCTCTCTCCTGCAACATCCGAGTCACCGGCGCCGCCGCCGCGCCCCGCCGCCGCTCCGCGCCTCCCCGGTCCAGTCCACGGCCACCGGGAGAAACGTCGTCGTCTCCTCTATCTTCGCGCCGGAGGAATCGTGCTCGGGCGGTCGGAGTCGCCGCCGCTCCGCCGGAGTTTGCCGCCGGCGTCTGCGGTGTCCGCCTCCGCGGGAACGGTCACCGGCGGCGACTCCGGCGACCATTTGGCGCGCCGCGCTGCCGGTTGGACGCGTCACGCCGCGCTCCACCGATTCCTCGCCTCCACGGGTCGAGCTCGGCCGGCGTTGCGCCGCTGTGGGCCGAGCGCCGCCGCCCACTGACGTCGAGGGCTAACGTCAGCGCGGTCTGGCGGACGCGCAGGTCCCACCTGTCAGCCACTGTGAAAATTAGAATAAAAATTCAATTCAAAAAAATCATAACTTCTGTTGCACACTTCAGAAAAATACAAAAAAAAATACCAAAATTTGCAGAAAAAAAACACCTCTACAACCAACCCATTTTCATGTACGTTTAGAAAACTTTTTAAAAATACTAATCTTTTCCTTTTTCTCTTTTTTGTTTTCCTGAGATTTTTTACAACTTTTTAAACACGGTTTTGAATTAATTCAGACAAAAATCTAAAAAAATGTGTGAATCAACATAGTCATTGTAGCTCAATTAATTTAAAGCAAATTTAAAAAACGGGTAAATCGGCATAGCCATTGTAACTATCTTGAGATCTTTTTCAAAGTGACTCAAATCTTGAAATTTTCAGACAACAAATAGGAACTCATTTGACCCCTTTATGCCGTTTTGAGAAAATGAATTTCTGAGTTCTCTTATTAAAAAAAACAGATTTAAACTGCAGCATGTTTTAAACAATTTATAAAAAATATTTTATGATATTTCTTTTAACATATCCATAATTATGCTCAACATTTATTTTAGCAACATTCTAGACATACTAACAAAACAGATAAATGCAAACCACGATAATAGAATAGACTTTACACAAAATTTAACACGCGGCGTGTCAATTCCACTAGTATTGTATTATGTTTGACAATTAGCATTTTCTGAAATAAGTTGACAACTTATACTTATTCTCAATGATGAATTCAATTTTCATGAAGGTTTCCATACGATGCATACGATCGATACTGGTGGAGGCGCGTCGACACATTGTCGGTGAATAGTTCCACCCAAAATACGATCGACCAGCTGGATCAGGATAGCTACGAGGTGCCCATCCGTGTTCTTCAGACAGCCATTACTGTTAACAGGAATAACACGATGCTACTTGTTGCAACATGGGAAGCGTACAAACCATCATTGATGTTCAGGGTATTCCTCCACTTTGCCGACTTCCAGAAGAGCCAACTCCGTCAATTCAACATCTACATCAACAACGAACAGCTTAACGACTTCAGCCCCAAGTACCTAACCTCTTCCAGTGTGCATGATTCTGGTTGGTCAAAAACTAGCAATGGCAAATATTATATCATCCTTGCAGCCACCAATATCTCCGTGCTTCCCCCAATGATCAATGCATATGAGATATATACTCTCATACCTAACGACACTTTGAGAACATTCTCGAAAGATTGTGAGTGACCCCCATCCCCCCCCCCCCCCCCCCCCCCCCCCTTTTCTCTCTGTCTTGGAGTAAATTGGGCCATCCATTGTGAACACTTTCTTTAAGGTAAAAATAAAAACTCTAGCTTTGGTTAAATTATATTTCATGTCATAGAGATTGTTAGTTCACACTTTATTTTGGTATATATTATACCATAAAATGGATACTAGTATGGAATCATATTCTAGAGCACCCGACAATGATTGTAGTCACATGCTGTGGTGATAAGAAAAAACACATAAGGTAAACGAATAACCAACATCTACAATAAAGAAAATTTACAATGATGATTTCATTGCATTCGACCATATATAACTATTTTATTTGTGACACTATTCATTGATGTACTTCTTTCTAAGTTTTGGTTAATTTAAAGGTCCTACAATGCACCGGGAAGGTACCACTAACTATGTTCTCACGTAGAAACACATACATAGTGAAATATTAAGAGACCACCCATGAGGGTCTTTATCTTATGTTCGGTGCTCCATTGGCCATAAGTACTGTCATACCCTCCCCACATATGTTAGGCTTGGAGTTTACCAAGAGCAGGTGTCGGTTGCTCCCCGGTGATGCATAATGCATTTGTTTGGGCCTTGTAGACCACCGCAAAAGGCCCGTCCAGAGCAAAGCAAACAACCACTCAAAATGCGGGGTTTCTCTCTTCGTGTTGCCAATGTAGGAACCCCTCAAAATGATGAGGCCACCACTTTTTGTCCATGCGCCAATTTGATGTCAATTTTTTATAATAAAAGGGTGATTTATTAAATTCTTAGGTTAGTAGTATGCTGATAAATTTGTAAGAGCTTACAACTCGGCCTCCGCGTACCTTGGATACACAGAGAACTATGAACAAAATAAACAAAACAAATAGTGTAATAAAGCATGTGGAAAACTCGTAGCACTGCCTAAGGCAATGGGTTGTAGACTACTCTGCCTTCCGTGTGGGATAAAAATATCCCCTATCGCCTTCTCCGACCATATACACACCTATGTAAACAAACCTATGTTGTATGTACGTTGTAGAGACAACCGCTAACGGGGAAAATGGGTACACACCAGTAATGACAAGATAATAAGAAGAAGACTTAGCATTAAAAACCATATCATTTCTACAAATCCAAAGCAATCAAAAAAATCCTAAACACTCACACTATAATGACAAATTTATACTTGTGCTCAATTCCATGCACCCAGTTTCCAAATATGTTTGCCACACTACGTGACAGCTGATACAAGTTAGCTAGAAGCACATTGGATGACAAACCATATAGAATTAGCAAACTTGCACTTAAAGAGTAGGTGCTTAATTGTCTCATCTTAGTGATAAAAACACAGGCTCTCATGTTACTAGGCTTTGTAACGTTATCCTTTGTAAGGAATATACATCTTTGTGTACAACTCGAGATGTTTTAGTTTTAGCGACACCTTTATTTTTCAATTTTTTTGTTATTATTGAATGACATATCTAAATGAATGAGTGATGTGTACATATAATCCACTAAGAAACTATTATTATCATGTGGATTCTGACAAATTTGCCAATCCCATGCGACAATTAAACCATTTCCAACTACCCAAGAAAAGAGTTACATGCTGCAAGCCTGGATATGGCTAAATCTTACATGAACGTCATATTTGGTGGAGTTGTCTCTAAAACCATAGCATTTTTGTCGCTCCTGTGATTGACTATAAATTAAGATAATGATATTCTTCTCGGATAGTGGTATTCCCTAGCTCTTGGCCATCCTTGACACAAAATATCCATACCGGAAGTAAAATCTTCATCACCATTAGACCATCCAGAAGTGTGAGTCGCTGGTTTACAT
Source organism: Poa annua (assembly GCA_026929855.1). Lineage (NCBI taxonomy): Eukaryota > Viridiplantae > Streptophyta > Magnoliopsida > Poales > Poaceae > Poa > Poa annua. The sequence continues at coordinate 70,677,249 of CM049432.1, read as the reverse complement.
TAAACATGTGATGACTCCATTGAGACTATATGATTTTTATCTAGATGCCAAACCCCATCTTGGTAAGAATCTTGAACACAAATTTACAAGGGACAGCTGAATTTTTAAACTACGGGTTGTTAATACAAGGGCCCCATTAATCTTTGAGCTATTTTACGGTGCTTGTTAAAACTACCTAGGTAGTTTTAGGTAGTTTTCATCCTAAATTATTTCAGCCCTTAGATTCAATCCATCCTTGCTAAATTATTCCAGCCGTCCAATCTTTCACGAACAGCCTGCGCATCGTGTTCACTTTGTCGCTGTTCGCCGCTTCTTTACTCCCAGCGCCTTGCCGATGAGCTTCCACATCTCCAGCAGAGCGGGCACGTCCTGCGGGCCGTGGGGGTGGTGATGATGTGCAGTGGTAGCTCTGCAGGCGGGTCGTTGTGCTGCAGCCTCATGAGGTGCCTCTGCACGCTCCGGCGTGCGTAGAACATGATCCCGTCTCGGCCTCGAACACAGCTAGTGCGCAATAGTAGAAGGCAATGCGGACAGTGGCAACGGCCGAGCCAAGCCGGCCGGCGGCATCACGCGCGCGCATACCGGCATACATACTCTAGCCAAGGAAGCAAGCAGCTAGCAGCTATATGTATTGGACAAAGCTCGCTTAGCTAAGCTAGCATCCTAGCTGCTGGATGGTGCAATCGCCTGGCCATCTGGGGTACGCAGCAAAACGAAAGGAAGGTAGCGGCATTGGGATAGTGGCGTGGTTGCTTCGACCTTCAAGGCTACTGCGGCTTGTGCTGTTGTTGTTCGATGATCGCCATAGAAAAATAACAAAGAGCAGCGGCGAGGCGGACGGTTGCGGGCAGAAACGAACGGCGCGCGTGGCAATGGGACGCTCCCAGCAACTGACAGTGGGTTTCACTGACATGCATTAATCTAAATACCCTTTTAATTTTGATTAAAAATATATATATATCAGTAGTTTTAAGTAGTTTCAGGTAGTTTTAATTTGGTAGTTTCCGGTTCCTCCTATTTTATGACCGTCCGATCACAGGGGATGAACGGCTGTTAAAATTCCAAAGTACTGTAAAACTTGTATTAATCTTTTGGATGAGAAACCATGTTCCATATAGCCAGTAGACATTTATTTTTATCGATGTCTTGCCAAAATTTATACAATCTATGAATAACTCATTTTGTCATCTAGAGGAATGATACTCCCTCCGTTCCTATATGTAGGGCGTATAGTTTTTTGAGAATTATTTTCAAAACATAGGATTTATTGTGATTTATGGACAATTTTACCCATCCAAAAATGATTTCTAATCTTGAACGGGGTGATTTTACGGATTGTTTTCATTTCGCGACTATTAGGATTCCTCTCTTTCGAAAAATTTCAGAAACAAATGAATCCACCGTATGTCAAATACCAATGTATTAATATTCATACAGAAAACTATATGCCTTACATTGAGGAACAGAGGGAGTATCATATAGTGTCATATTACTTAGTACTGAATTAATGAGAACCAATCTTGTGTCGACCAATCACATTGCCCCTTTCCAACTACTTGGTATCTTCTTGAGGCTCTCCTTCACGTGTTTTCATTTGGTATTTTTTAGTCTCCAATATGAAATAGAATACTCAAATACCAAATTGTCTATCCCAGCTCACAACCAAATAGTTCACATATTAAAAAGTTCTTGGGGCTTGCCCGCAACAAAACAATTCACTCTTCTAGATAATAATTTCGAGCCTGAATAGAAGATGCCAATTGCAACGGGGCCTCCTCCCTGCCATCTGCTTCCAAGGCTTTTGATTAAATTGTGATCAATGGTTGTCTTGCTGAAAATTTGATCATGTATTTTCACTTTGAATAGAGTTGTACATAGAGACAAGGAGATAGGTTGGGTGGTACTAACAGTTTATGAAGTATTTGTAATGTAGCGCTTAAATTGTTTGACCTAAACCTACACTTTATTAATGTGTGTAAAGGTGTTAGTGGTTTGTAATTTTTTGGATGCAATTATCCCTACAAACCATCATTAAACAACATATTTGCACTCAACGATCAAGCAATTTTTTCACAAGGATGATCAAACATTTTTCTTCTCTAACAACTCATTTCTATTTGTTATGATAGTCGATGCAATGATGGCTATTAAACTTGAGTATGGAGTAAAGAAAAATTGGATGGGCGATCCTTGTTTTCCCGCCAACTATAGATGGAATGGTGTGATATGTAGCAACTCAACTAGTAACACTACAAGGATAATTTCTCTGTGAGTACTATGTTGATGGTGCTTCATGTTACAAGTGTAAATAAGTACTATTTTTCTTAATATGGAATGTTAATGTTCATGCAGGGATTTGTCTAACAGTAAATTGAATGGATCAATATCTAATAACTTCACATTGCTCACGGAGCTCCAATCTCTGTAAGTACAATATATAATGAGGATTACTATGGTATATACAAATTTGTCACAAAAAAGTGATACCTTTTCATACCCACATGTTCTAGACAACTCTCTCTTTCTAGAGTATAAGTTAGATGCGTGTAAGTGCATAAAAGGGAATCATTACTTTTATAGTTAAATTGTCCATAATATCTGACATTTCCATTTCATTTGAATAAAAAACTTTAATTTCCATTTGACATGGATGGGGATTAGCTTTGACATGTAGTCATGAGTGAAGAACACCAATATATTCCACGTGTGAGGAATTCTATTTGGATAGATTTGTTACATTTGTTACAATGCTAAAACTAGCCTTGAGTGTCTAAAACTACATGTTACTTTCTACAGGGATTTGTCTGGCAATAGTTTGAATGGCCCAATTATGCACACACTTTGTAAAAAGAATGGAGGACCCCTCATTTTCAGGTTTGGTTTTCTTCTTGAGGTTTCGTTTTCTGTAACATACGAATTGGAATTCGTACTTGAATGATTAGTTTGTATGATTTTTATGCAATTGAATTTTCAAAAAACATTGTACCAGAAGTAACCCTGAACATATTGAGAGATGTAATTTCACTATTTTCAGGTCTGAATCTGGCGAAGATATGTGTACAGAAACCATAAGTCCGCCTCCATCAAGAAAGAAAATTGTTGTAATATCTATTTCAATAGGGGTCCCCATCGTAGTAGTACTGGTTCTACTTGTTATTTCATGTCTGATTTGGAGAAGGAATACAAAGCCCAAAAGTATGTGTGATCGTCTATTTCAGAAACTACCATTAGCTATTAGTAATATTTACTATATTATAAGTGTTTATGTTATATGACTAACATTTGCAAAACCAGCCTCTACATATGATTCTCCAAGTGCGCCAAAATCTAGTAGAGCTTCAGCAAGTACAAAAAGTAAAGGAGATCACGTGCACAATTCTGAAAATCGCCAGTTCACATACAAGGAGCTGGAGAAGTTTACTAATAAATTCGAACGGTCTATTGGACAAGGAGGATTTGGCCTCGTGTACTACGGACGATTAGAAGACGGTACTGAGGTTGCTGTCAAGATGCGGTCTGAATCATCGTCGCATGGGCTTGATGAGTTTTTAGCTGAGGTACTTCTTCCCATAGTTAAAATAAATTGCAATTCAAAAGGCAAGTCATTGATTCGTTGTCATAGTGAGGTTATATGGAAATTAAGATATTCTCTTTGAAATATGTTTCATTACACAGGTCAATAGCTTGTCAAAGGTGCACCATCGGAATCTCGTTTCTTTGATTGGTTACTGTTGGGAGAAGGATCATTTAGCACTTGTTTATGAGTACATGTCTCGAGGCAGTCTTTCTGATCAGTTGAGAGGTTTGTCCGTTTACAAACCTGAGTAATATGATTAAGTGGTAACAAACTTGTTGTTTCGTTAAAATTCCATACGAATTCTATATTTATTGTTTGAACTTAACAGACTATCTTCAGTGATTTAATATACTTTAGTATATAAATATTTCAAGGATATCGACATATGGTCCTTTTGAAGTGCACATAATATCATCAGTAACGGCTACTCATGGCTGGGTATTGATTTTGTCCATTTTTTGTATATTGAGAACCGTGTGCTCACAAAGTACCAACCTATTCATCTAAAGTAGGAGTAATCAATTCCAGGCCAGAAGACCGTGTGGCCGGATATGCAAACAAATATTAGGCCGTGTGGCCGGATATGCAAGTAATCAATTACTCATTTTAGGTGTATTAGGCCTCTACCATTTTGCTCCACGACCAGGGCGGGCAACGAGTGGGTGTGAAAAAATTGGAAATCCATTTTTCCTTAGGCATGCATTGGCCCATGCTTCACGCATGCGGGCTAATAATTGCAGCTATTTGCATGTCCTCATTAACAACCAATTAGGTGTGAGTAATTTGTGCATGCACCATTAAAATGAACAATTAATATCTTAAGAGGCCTTAGAGTTTTTTAACAAATATATTTTGGTAAGAGGCCTAATACACCTAAACAGAGAGAGTAATAGACATTGCATTAATGTGTTAACTTTGAGACGTACAGTAGTTACAACAGTTATGTTCTAACTCTTAATATGCTTTTATATGAAGGGAAAAATGGTGTGGGCGAAACCTTGAGTTGGGGAACACGTGTACGAATTGCACTTGAAGCAGCACAAGGTATGGTATAGTGAAGACATATATGAAGTTTTCATAGGATGGGTTATAGATCATTTGATATTCCTGTCACTAATAAGGAACTTGATGTGATTTATGTAGGTCTAGACTATCTGCACAAGGGGTGCAGCTTGCCAATAATTCACCGAGATGTGAAAACCAATAATATTCTCTTAGGTCAAAATCTGAGAGCGAAAATAGCTGATTTTGGACTTTGCAAAACATATCTTAGCGAAATGCAGGATCACATATCAACTAATGTAGCCGGATCAGCAGGTTACATGGACCCCGAGTATGTGTCTTTCTACACTGTATAAATTTTGTACCTCTTTCTCGTATATCTAATAACTGAACATGAAGGAAGCCACTTGCAGACTATTTTTTCAATTTTTTTTATCAGTCCTCTATGTCCAGTCAAGAAAGAACTAAAATAGCATTGTCTTAATTGCTTACTAAAAAATTAGGATTGGTAAGATGTGGCTTGTATATGAAGGAATAAATGGTGTTGGCAAGACAAAGTAACAACCTTATTTCATCCAATTTATTGTTCTTTCAACTCAGAAGATTGTATGAAAGAGGGACTACTAATTGTTACTATGTTTCTATGAATTGTTGTTTTTAGGTACTACCACACTGGCTGGCTCACCGAGAGCAGCGATGTTTATAGCTTCGGTGTTGTTCTACTTGAGGTAGCCACCGGTGAGCCTCCAATATTGCCAGGCCATGGCCACATCGTTCAACGTGTGAAACAAAAGATTTCCAGTGGCAACATCAGCATGGTAGCTGACGCTCAGCTGGGAGGTGCCTACGATGTCAACTCCATGTGGAAATTGGTCGACACCGCCATGGCTTGCACATCAGATGTTGCTAGTCAAAGGCCAACAATGGCCGCCGTGGTGGCGCAGCTGAAAGAGAGCCATGCATTGGAGGAATCACACGAGGATAGTAGCGTAATGGGAAGCTTCACGAGTGTTCCAGGGGCCCCGGTGTCCACATTTGGTCCATCGGCAAGATGAAGTTGTGACTTGCTCATATTTGTTTCATTGCATCGTTGATGGACCCCTATTACAGTTGGCTCTTGCGAATAATTTGCATGTCATAAGAACTTATGTGCGTACGGGCATGTTATCTGTGTGGATTCCGTGTGTAAAAACTAAGGAGTGGCTCGGCTAAACTAAGCTTAAGTTTGCTTCACATGCTTGTTTGTATGAACCTACATGCTATGATTAGTTAATTGTTTTGCTAATTCTCATATACTACACAAGATTTTTCGTAAGTCTCCTTCAATCTTTTTGAAATGCGATTGCAGTAGACAACTTCTGTGATCCAACGACCCAGATTCGTAATACTACACAAGATATTAGCATATTTCAGCACAAATGAATGTTATTTAGGTACTGCACTGATTCGAGGCTGAGCTTCAGGTTCACAGCGTGCATCTGCAGCTCCACTTTCTGCTCCTCTCCGCATTACCTGTCCGCAATCTGATATCCACCGGCACGTTCTGCTCGGCCGGCGAGCAATGGATGGACAGTGCAAGCAGAGGCGGGTACTGGCGTCGTCGTGCTGGTAGTGCTTGCGGCACATGCTTCCATCGTACACCTTGATGGTGAGCACCGTGTCGTCGTCGTAACTGAAGACGAGGAAGTGCCTAGCTGCAGGTCGTGATCGCGGGCGAACTTGTCCCAGATGCGCCCGGAGATTTGGGCATCGCCGTCGAACACCACCTCCATGTTCCGTACGCGACGCCCTCCGCTGGCATCCAATAGCTTCACTTCCCGGGTCTCACTGCCGTCGAGCGCGCTTGCAATACTGTCAGGGAGCCATCAAACACCGATCCAACAATTGGAAGCATACTGGTAAAGAATATGGGTGAACATGAAATAGAAAGGGGCCGGGATGTATTGTATACTAGAATGATACCCCGCACGTTTGCAGCGGGTATCTCTTAAGAAAATTTGAAGCATGCTATAGAAAGATGCAAGCAAATAATTTCATTTGGTTGGCAAACTAATTTTCGTTGTTCCCTAACACATGATTTAATTTGATAATTACATTACATAATTGTGTGGTCTTATTATTTAAATGAAAAAAGGATGACATCGATAACTTAATTTCTAGAAAAAAAGATTACGTGGATAATTGCATGTAGAACAATAAGTAATGAATATTAGTGGGATGATGTGGACAATTGGTTGGCTATAATAGGAAGTGACGTGGATAGCTTGTATGTTGAGATAGAATCATTAATTGAAAGTTAATTGAAAGTTAGTGGGGTTTTACTTTATAAAAAGTATAGATTTGTATCCACCCATTCAACCCGCTAGCACTATATCTCGCCCTTCGCCAGTTGAAACACAGTCTCGCCCACACCCACACGACCTCTGACATGGGCCCGCCCATTTGAGACTTTTTTATCTGTTTTATTTTTCAATTTTGTTTCCATTTCATTTTATTTTCATTTTTTTGTTTCGCTTCTTTCATTTTTCTTTTTCTGATTTATGTTTTCATATTTTCGCTTTTAAAAAATGTTCACTTTGAAAATTGTCCGTTAAAAAAATATTTTTTAAGAAAATGGTTCCATTTTAAAAAAATGTTGATATTTGAAAAAAGGGTTTCCGGGACGACGATAACTATGTATCGTGTTTCACAAGATATTTTATGTCCCTTCTAAAATCAGGTCAAGCGCGTTTATATAAGCGAATGGGGGTGGAGGGAGGAGGCACATATCTTGTACTATGTTTTTAAACGATATTTAATTTCCCCATTTCCTAAATACAATGCAATAACAATAAAATACAGAAACCTAGAATTGGAACTTGGCATTGCGTCAATAATTTAGTCCATGGAAATTTTATGAAATGATATTTAATCATAGTAAACACATGTAGCAATAATTAAAAACTAGCATGAAACAATAAAAACATTATAGATACATTTTGGATAGATCAATGGTCTCCTTCAAACTGGTCACGAAACGGGCAACTGTCGAAACCCATGTCTCGAGAGCCACTCACTTATCCAACATCTATCAAACTTACAAACCTCCCTCTATAGGAAATTTGAACTATGAAAGTCAATATGGTGGTTTCACTTCGTGACCTCCACATTGATAGAATTTTGTTCTCCTGAAGCCGAGTTTTGGAGCCTAGGATTTAGGGGACCCTTGTGGACAATGATAAACTCTAGTGGTGTGCAAAATTTCAATGAAAAATATTTTTTACTTTAGGCTGGAAAAATGAGGATCCATATGTGGTGAATAGTACACACTTGAAAATTTGAATTTTTTTCTTCAAATTTATCATTTTTATGTAATCCAGAAGATAAATAATCTTGCATAAATATTTTGTACATCAGGTTATTTAACATGAGGCAATTTTTGCCTACTCTATTGATTCAAAAGGAGAGATATGGTGGCAAATTAATGAAAAACCCGATAATTTTGCATATTACTATCGCTCAACATAAACATCTAAGAATCTGTTTCTGATCTCTTGAAGCTTACACAAGTAGTCTATGTTTTTACGGAAAAAAAAGGAACATCGTTAAGCTCAGGCCCGGGTTTCCGCTCAGTTTCCAAGCTACTGTATATAGATAAAAAATTATCTAATGCTAGCAAGTAATTATCTAGTTAACTAGTAAAATGCCCGTGCGTTGCTACGGGTTCACAATAAATCATACCGACCCTAGAACTTAACATGTTTCTTTTTGAAAATTTTAAACCACTTGCAACGTGTTAATAATTGACTTCGCATATAATTTCCCTTGTTACAACACAAACCATCCATGTCAAAAAAGAGAAGGAGCTACATGTTTCCATACTTGAGGGCGAGCATTCATTTCCTTGGATATTGTAGAATTCAAAAGGCAAATCACGGTAAATAAAATGTAAAGACAAATATCATAAGAATGTCTAGATTTAAGATGTATTACTTGGAGACCAATAACATCATCGGTTGCTAAAAGAGTGATCAAGCCATAATCCGAATGTGCACCTGCTCCATACACTCCCCTTGAAGGATTTGACACTTTACCTGGTAACCAAAATAACAACAAATAGAAGAACTTGGCATGATCTTGCTGAATAAATATCATTCGATGCAAAGGCATGACCTGTTTCATGTCCAACTTCATTGTGCAATAGCCTTAATGTGGCTATAGGATCACCAAGCATTTCAGGTGTATCAAAGAAGTATGTATCGAGGTCCAAAGCAAGAGCAATGATCCTTGCAACCGATTTTGCCACTCTCCTGAAACTCATGAAATTCAGGACAAGTACGCACATGCTTACCTTTGATCGAATAAAAAAAACTTCATCTACCAGACACATAAGACGATATAAAAAGGCAAAAGGACATTCTGTAGACTACTGTGAAGCCCATTTATTAGCTCAGACTCCGATTTACAGGAATTATGTGTGCTACTTATTATTCTCGTTAAGTTACTTATAAATTTATACAATCTTAAATTTTAAAAGATCAACTTACACCAGGTTTTCCCAAGTTCAATGTACAATATACTTACAATGCTTCCCTGTGATATTTTTTCCATAATGTCCCTCTCTTTCGGCAATACTTCTAAGAGAGCAATAAGATAACTGGAAGATGGTAAAATGCTATATCTTGATATTTATTAATCATCAGATTTAGATGACGTATTTTAGTACAAAAATATCTTGAAAACAGAGACAGCTTACCTTCAAAAGGCCACTGATTTGGACCATAAAATGGCATGTTTGATTGAGGATCATCTGCAGGTACCTCAACACCTATATAATACCCTTCATTGTAGTCACCTAATAGTTTGCAATAGCTGATATTTTAGAGGTTGAGATTAAATTATAGCTATTCAAGAGAGTAAGAGACAAGACAACATAGCAAAGATATAATGATAATTCAAACTCATCATCAGTATAAAAGCAGCAACCAAACTTTCAGCATCCCCACTGCCCTTCGGAGGCCTGTAGATTGGCGACTGAACTTGCTTGCTTCACAAACTAAAGCATGGGATCGGTGAGCTCAATATCATGAGCGATCTTTGTCATTGAACAGTTTGGGGCTGCCATAACGACACCCCTTCCTGGAAAATCAATCAAACATATTCTTAACTGATATGTCTTCAAATTGACAGAGATTCTGACCATGCAAATAAACCGGATCAATGGGAGATGGAGCTGCGTATATATGTACCTCATGGCACTTTGAGGCATACACGGCAAAACTGAACAGCGTACCTTCAGAGTTCGTGTTAATGGAGTTCCGGTAAGGTTAGGACGACGAAACAACAATAATGAGCGTTGGCGGAATTGAAAACCTAGCAGTTCCTTTTACCTTGATCGAGGCAGTCCAAGAGAGTGACCGCTGCAAAGCTGTGTCGGCCAAGTCGTAGGTGCTCGGGACGGCCCGAGCTTCTGGGTAAGAGCCAACAGACTGTTGGAGTGCATAGGGCAGGTACTTTGGGGTTGGGGCAGTGTTCTTCCATCCGATCCGTCCTAGAGCGACATAGCAGTTTGAAGGCGGAGTTTCTAGCGACGTAGACTGTCGGATCTCGTGACGGCGGTGAAGAATCCAAAGGTCAGCGGCGGGCAATTCAGGAGGTGTCGAGGACGGTTGCCGGGCCACAAGAGGCGCATGAGGTAGGAGGCAGGTGTCGGTCAACGGAGAGTGGTTCCGTTTCCCCCGCCAAAGAAAGGAGGCGGCGCCGCAGGGAAGTTGCCTCAGGAATTCCGGCCTGGTCGGTGAGGGGCAGGGACTGGCGTCGTTTCTGAGGGAGGATCCGGCCGGCGAGGAATTGCAAGGTGCTTGGGAGGAATCACTCGCGGCAGGCGAGTCTGCACCCTCACAGCTGATTTCACGTGTAGGGGCGTGTACACCTCCGCTACATCTGGCGGGACGAGCCGCCGAGGATTTAGAGTTAGCGGGGACTCGGCGTCGCCTCTCAGCCGGCAACGATGAAAAAATCAGGGATTTCTATCCTTTCGATAGTTTTACAACTTCGTCCCTGTTTTTGTACTGCGGGTTAGTTGCATAGAAACGTAAGGGTTAAATCGTAAAATGGACACGACGTACGACCGATGACCCAAGCAATATTATATATCTATATATATATACTAGCAAAATGCCCGTGCGCTGCTACGGGATATTGAAAAATTATGTACAATCCGAATCAATAATTGTCTTAAATTTGAAAGGATGCGATTCTATTCATCCATCGATAAATACATGTGCTTCGCTAAGAAGAATATGACAATTATTCATCAAGGCAACTTGACATCAAGCAACTTGAAAAAATCATGACATCAAGCTACTTGAAATTTTTGTTCATTAAGGTGCTGTTTTTTTTTACCACACATATCTTATCCATCCCCATGCTACCAACAGTCTACCACGTTGTTTTTCCACGAGGCCACGAGCCCACGACCCAAGTCCCCAACTCCCAGGCTCCCAGCGCATATTTAAAACTAAAAATATTTTGTAAAGGTTTTGTATTCAAATTCCTTCTCGTTTTTGTTTTAAAAATATAAATGGAAAAGAAAAAAAAACAACCCATCTAACCACAAACCCTAGATTTTGTCCCCCTGAAAACTTTTCCCACCCCCTGAAATTTTTGCAGCCGCCCCCTCCTTTTTTCTGCTTTTCCTTTTTACCAGTTTTCCCCCTCCTTTCTTTCTTTTCTTTTTTCTTTTCTTCTTCCTTTTTTTTTCCTTTCCTTCTTTCCTCTTCTCTTCCTTCCCGCACGGAAGAGCCTTCCCTCCCCAGCCCGTGCTCCCCAGCCCGAGCGCCCCGGCCCTTCCTCTGACCGCCGGTCACCGCGCGCCGCGCCTCCCCAGCGCCCCGGCCGCGCGCCCCCGCCGTGCCTCCACCGCCGCGACGCCGCCGCTGCGTGCTCCTCCGGCCCGGTCGCCGCCGCCGCCCGTGCTCCTCCGGCCCGGTCGCCGCCGGCGCCCGTGCTCCTCCGCCTCTCCCCTGCTCACGCCGCCGCCTCCGCAATTCCAACAGGGCGACGGAGGCCCGCAACCGAGATGCACCACGCTCACGACTACGCGGAGGACAACGCCGACTTCCGGCGGTACCGGGGCGTGCGGCAGCGGCCGTGGGGCAAGTTCGCGGCGGAGATCGCTCGCCGAACCTAGTTAAACAGATGGACTACGGCTTAATTTTGATGTTTTCAAGGGACTAAAATGTAAAAGTGCCACGACGTACGACGACTCACCGGAACGAATATTATATAGTAGAGATACTAGTAAAATGCTCGTGTGTTGCAACGGGCGACGAAATTTAATGATCAACATTAATATTGCAGCTACAAATCAATCTGATATTTTGCTCAGCTTTTAGATATGTAAGTCAAATGCTAGTAAAAGTAAGACTACCTTTTCTTCAAGATGTTCATGTAACAGTTTATAAACTTGATCAATTTCATGCCTACTTATTTTGCATATCTTTTCCAAACAGCACAATACTTCTCCTCCAATACATGTTGTGTGTATATTTTTTATATAGAAGAGACTGAGAGCAGACCACGATCATCATATGATTTGCCTGAAACGGACAATTAAAAAGTATTTTCTCACTCTCTTCTTCAACTCAATTGTCCTTGCTGAGCCAGCAATTGCGGCCATGAATAAAAGGGGAAACCGCTTAACTTTTAGCAAAGTCTAAATTCTGAACTTGTTTCACTGTTGTCAATGAAACTGATATAAACAGAAGTTCAGTGCCACCAAACAGAAATCAACAAGTCCTTCAGCTTGTATTGCATTCAGTTTTCTTGTTGAGCTGAAGAATCTGCAGTGGAATATGGGCCTTCAGCTTGTAGGCTCACTGATGCTCACCGCCTGGGGCGACGACTTGGAGGCCTGGTGGAGACCCTTCGAGCTCCCCATGGACTGGCAATGGCTGCGCTTGTGTGCCTCTACCTGGAGTCCATGCGCGAGGACTACACTGCATGGACCAGAAAACCGGCTGTGCGTTCGTGTTCCGCACCAAGGAGCCGAACACCTCGGGCCACGCCGCGGTGATGGGAGAGGCGATGCCGCTGCTTGACGCGCTGGAGCTCGGGGACGAGCTGCAGGGATGGCGGCGTGGTGACATGGGCGGTAGCCGCTGCTGCTCGCAGCGTACTCAGCGTCATGAAGAGGAGGCCCTGGGGCACGGAGTGACGAGGTGGTAACTCGGCAAATCCCAGGTTTGTGCACCCTGGGTTGATTGATGGGGAGAGAGAGGTGTTGGTGATCACGACGGCTGACAAGCAAGATTTTACCCAGGTTCAGGCTCCCGGAGGATAACACCCTACTCCTGCTTGTCTGATTATTAATGCGAGTAGCGATTACAATGGCGAGATTGCGATCTCGCTAGGGTTTGTGGTGGTGGCTATGAGCGTGTCCTCTAGGACGGGCAACCCTCCTGGCTTTATAGGTAGCCAGGTCTCGGGCGGTTGGTACAGATATGGAAGGTTACAAGACCTAATCGAGTTGGACTAGGATACGTGGTACCCCGAGTGGGCCTTCTGTGGGCCTTTCCATGCTTGGTGTGGCCCAGGTAGCCTTATGGTGGGCTAGTCGAAAGGTAGCCCCACGTCAGTAGCCCCCGAGTGCTTGGTCGAAGCGCAACGTCGGGCAAAGGACTTCCTCCTCCTGGACGCGCCATTGGATTGCTTGATCTTGAGCTTGAACTCGATTTCTTCAGTCGAACAGGCCTCTCTCGATGGGAGTAACCTTTGGAGTCGAATTACTTTGTCATGTTCTTTATGTGAAGCTTGCTTCTATTCGGCCATGTTGGCTTACTTGTAGATCTGATTCGGCTGCGGGAGCTTACTCGACTTTCTTCGTCACCCGAATAGACGTTTCGGGTTCCTTGACCAGCGCATTGTCTTCAGTTGTTTCAACTTAGAAGCCTACCACTCGAACCTTGCATTCGAGTTATCTCGATGTCCAGTTTTTTGGAGCCGTTGGCTTGATGACGTCGTTGCTGACGTTTCTTTGCACGCCTCTGCGCTCGATGGGACGTGACATGGCGGGGCCCACTGGCAGCGCTGACCGCAGTCAGCAGTTGTCATGTTTCCGAACTGTGCGCGAAATTTTCGCGCACGATGATGACGCCTCGATTCTCGTGCGTAGTGGAGGAAGTTGGCGGCGACGGTTGGCCTCTTTGCTTGACACGTGGTCGGCGGGATGAAGATGCTCTGAACCGCTGCACGACGGAGGGCTGATATTGATTTTGCTGAGGCATAAGTACTGCGTCGCAGCGCGAGGGCATCGTCTTCTCCATTCGTCCGCGCCTCCTTTCCTCTGCCTTCTGCCATTCTCGCCCTCAACAGAGCTCCGTGCTTTTTGTCCGAGCACCTTGCACTGCCCCGCGACGCCATGGGCAAGCCGAAGAGTGCCGCTGGTTCCTCCGCCGCCGCCGACGAAGCCGGGCTGATGAAGAAGCCCGACGGCGACTGACAGAGGTCGTCTGTGAAGAAGGCGGAGGTCGAACTCCTCCGTGCTCAAGGTCTCCTTCCTTCCGCTGATCAAGTCCAGGTACGCGCTCCTGGCAAAGAAGTTTATCCCACACCCCGCGATGGGGAACGCGTATGCTTCGTGGATTTCCTTCCGCGGGGCTTCGGGTTCCCCTTGCACGATTTTGTGCGCGGTCTCTTGTATGCCTATGGAGTTCAGATCCATGATCTGACCCCCAATGGCGTCTTGAGCATCGCGGGCTTCATTGTGCTCTGCGAGTGCTTTCTGGGTATCGCGCCCGACTGGGCGCTGTGGAAGTCGCTCTTCCTCGTTCGTAAGAACGTTGGGAAGAGCGGGTTGCCATTCCCCGTGGGCGGCTTTGGAATCCAAGTGCGCGGTGACACCGCGTACTTCCAGATGAAGAAGTCGGACTCCGTCCAGGGGTGGCGCAAGAAGTGGTTCTACGTCCAGTCGAGCCAGGACGGCCTGGCGGCATTCGACAGCGGACGCGGGCTGCGGAAGACTCACGCCTGGTCGCACCCGCTGACTGCGGGGGAGAAGGAAGCCGCGCGACCTCTGCTGGGCCTGCTGCGCGACCTTACCAAGACCCTTGGGCGCGAGGCGGGTGGCGTCTTCTTGATGGCCACCTTTTTCCGTCTTCGGGTGCAACCGCTCAGTGCTAGGCCCCACCCGATGTGGGCCGTCGAGGGCGTCAGCACTGAGCCACTTGACGACGAGGAGGTGGAAGCCAAGGTGAGGTCCATCACCAACCTCCGAGTCGCGGATACCTGCAACGTCAAGTGTCCGGTTGCTGCTTACGGGGCATCGAACCCCGTTCCTGAGTTAAGTTCTTGACTTGTTCTCCTTGTTGTTCTGTTTCTTGATTTCTTGCTTCTTGATTCGACTTGCGTCTACTTGCTTCAGGGTCGATCCCTGCTGATCAGCCTTCCTCCTCTCCCTGAAAACGGACCCGACGACGAGTCGAAATTTGTCGAGGAGGAGGAGGATGATGATGATGACAAGCTTCCGTCCGCTGTCTCCCCCAACGACGAAGTGGACGATGATGATGACGAGGAACCCGCGCGGAAGAGGCAGAAGCGCCGGAGCGGCGGTGACTCTGCGACCGCTTCCTCGCCTGCAAGGGGTGCGGAAGCTGATCCAGAAGAAGTCGTCGCGACGTCGTTGGGTGCGCGGTCACCAGGTGGCTGGAGCGAGCCCCTGGTTGTTCCCCCTGTCAGCTCCGCGCCACCGCGCGCATTCGCGCGGCTGCCGTCTGTCTCCCTGGGGAGCGATGATGAACTCGAGACCACCAGGTTAGTACCTTGTTGACTTCAAGTTGTCTTTTGTAGTTCCAATCTTGCAGTTGGTCATTGTTCTGTTGCTTCAGCCGTCGTTCTGGCGATGTCCACTCTCCTCATCGTGAGGTGGAGCATACGTCCGCCCCTTCGACCAAGATGGTGACCCGGGTCGCAGTTGAGGAGCGCACGCAACCTGCTGTCATCGCGTCTTCGAGTCGCGCTCCTCCGCCGCCTTCCGTTGATGCCGAGCTTCTAGACCACGTAGGTCCTTTGTACTTGTACTTGTAGTCTTGAATTTTCATCGGGTTGCGCGATCAGCACTCCCGATGGGAGTAGCCCCCGAAGGTGTGGGTGACTAGTAGAGTAGCCCGCAACTTTATTAAGATCTTGCTTTTGTTTCAGCCCTACTACCGCCAACAACTTGATGCAGCTGTTGCTTACGTTGGCCTGGAAAAGGAGAGGGATCAGCTTCGCGCTTCCCTTGACCAGGCTGATAAACGGGTTGCTGAGCTTGAGCTGAAGATTCGGAGTCAGGGTGAGCTTGAGAAGTCCCTCCACGAGTTCCAGGAGCGGGAGCGGATGCGGGTTGACCAAGAGAAGACTCAAGTCGACCGCCTTCTTTCCCTCGTCGGTGCTCTTGGGGGTAAGTTTCGGCTTGATGCCTACTGTGTTGTTGCTTTTGCCTTTGTCTGATGTTTGACTTTTTTGCACAGAGACATGCGGTGGAGCTCCTGAGGAGGGCTCGTTGAGTGACACCGTCGACTTGGCGACGGCTGTCGGCTTCCTAGACCGTGTCTGCGCGTATGCGTCTGATGCTCCGAGGAAGTCCCCAGATGCGCTGAAGAAGTCGACGGGAGCCCTTACGACGGTGCACCGTAACATCTTCCCAAGCGACCCGCCGCCGACTGCCGTGGACACCCTTGCTGCTCCATTTGAGGATGACGCGACCACCCTCGCCGACTTCACTCGGGCGCAGACGGTACGCGGCTCCAAGCTCACCTTCCAGCTCCTCCTAGGCCACCAAATTCAGGGCGACTTCGAGAAGGTCGTCAGCGGCTTCCCCCGTAGGCCTGATGGCCGGACCGCGTCCTTGGGCGGAGTTAAAGTGCGGGCTGCACAGCTTGCTGTGACGCTTGTGTCTACCTTCGAGAGGGCGCTGGCCAAGGCGACTGGGTCGGCTGCTGCTCGGAAGAGTCGCTCGCAGTCGGAGTCTGTTGCCCAGGAGTAGTTGTAGGGGCTTAGCAGTCGCAGTGTCATGTACTGATAACTTTTGCTTTGTAATTGTTGTCGATCGATATTTTGTTGGGTCTTCTGGCCTTTGACAATGCTCTGGCTGAAATTGAATGTTTCTTCCCATCATATTTGTCTATGCTGATCAGTCGTATATTGGTATTGATTCTGCACGTTCATGACAGACTGACTTGCTAGGCGACACGTCTTCTTCTTCTGCGGCTGGTCCAAGTGGCGATGGATCCTCTTCAGGTGCTCGCCGTCGCCAAGCTGCTCCGGTCCCTCCGCGAAGTTCGAACGACCAGCGCATAATCACTTACTTGAAGAATAAGGTGATTGAGCTTGAGGCTACCTTGAAGAATACCGAGCTGCTCTTGCAGCGCTCCAGGTCGCATTCGACTGCGGGTTTTTCCCAACGCGAAGATTTTCTGATCAGGGAGATCGATCTCATCAGTCGGCAGCTTCAAGGTTGGTACCCTCTGCGGCTGCCTTTCCTTGTTGAAATTTGCTGGTTCTGACTTCTAGCTTGTGTATGCAGACGTGAACCCAGATTGGGAGGCTGAGCGGGACCGCGTTGAAGAGCGTGTTACCCGGGAGGCGTCTGGCGACTCTCACAAAGCTCGCCAATTCTGGGTGAACAAGTCGCGAGGGCGCATTCTTGCTCGCATGCTCGACCGGACTTGGCGTGCGGCTTTCCTCTTGGAGAATTGCCGGAAGACCCTGTGGCACATCCACCGCGTCTACTTCCCGCACAATGGGCAGCCGCATGGACTGGCCACCTTGCTCGAGAGGTTCCGTGACGGCGATGCTCTGAAGGAGATCGTCCACGCTCAGCTTGTCGCCGGGGAGAATGCGGCTATGGCGTACGTTCGGCTGCATCGGCCTAACCTTCCGTTGGAGAGGCTGATGGGTGGACTGCCTGGCGATGCCG
Organism: Poa annua; assembly: GCA_026929855.1. Taxonomy (NCBI): domain Eukaryota; kingdom Viridiplantae; phylum Streptophyta; class Magnoliopsida; order Poales; family Poaceae; genus Poa; species Poa annua. Next base: position 70,659,733 of record CM049432.1, on the reverse strand, counting down.
AGTACGCCGATACCCTGGCGGCTGCGCGCCAGATGATTGAGCAGGTGCAGAAGCACAACGAGCGTCTTGTAGGCCCACTCGGAGCGCCGAAGGCCGAGCCTGCAGAATAAGAGTAGTTTTCTTCTGCTGTATAGGGTTAGTCAATGTGGTGACTATGCCAATGTAAATGACAGTATATGAAATTAGAAGAGTTCTCGAGCAACGAGTGAAATTGTTTTCATTACCGTGCGAGTATTTGCTTATGTTTTGACTTGTGTGGCTAGCCCCCGAGTACCTTGGGTGACGGCCTAAGCCTGCGTTGTGAACCTGTGTGGTGCAGCTCCCGAGTGAGTCGAGTGGCGTCCTAGGATTCTTTCAAGTGAGACCTGTGTACCGCGGCTACCGATTGTATCGGGTGGCGATTTAGTGTTTTGGACTTGACCTGTATGGCGCAGCCCCCGAGTAGCTCGGGTGGCGGCATAGGATTTCTTAAGTGAAGCCTGTATGGCGCAGCCCCCGAGTAATTCGAGTGGCGGCCTAGGAATTTTCAAGTGTGACCTGTGAGGTGCAGCCCCCGAGTGCGTCGGGTGGCGACCTAGGATTATGGACTTGACCTGTGCGGCGCATCTCCCGGGTAAGTCGGGTAGAGGCCTAGGATTTTTGAGTTGCGCCTGTTTGGCGCAACCCCCGAGTGGTTCGAGTGGCGGCCTAGACTTTTCAAGTGTGACCTGTGAGGTGCAGCCTCCGAGTGCGTCGGGTGGCGACCTAGGATTTTGGACTTGACCCGTGCGGCGCATCTCCCGAGTAAGTCGGGTAGAGGCCTAGGATTTTTGAGTTGTGTCTGTTTGGCGCAGCCCCCGAGTTGTTCGAGTGGCGGCCTAGACTTTTATTTCAACCTGTGTGGCGCATCTCCCGAGTGAGTCGGATAGAGGCCTAGGATTTTTGAGTTGTGCCTGTTTTGGCGCAGCCCCCGAGTGGTTCGAGTGGCGGCCTAGACTTTTATTTCAACCTGTGTGGCGCAGCCTCCGAGTGAATCGAGTGGCGGCCTAGGATTTTTGTTTGTCTTGACTGAGAAGGTAGAGTGAACAGCATTTTCTTCAAATCACTTTATTGATTGCTGTGAACAGGCCGCCTCATTAAAACCCTTCCAGTCCCCTCAGGTACCCTGGTAAGGGAAAGAGTGCGTCTGAAACCTGCCGCTTAGACATGCTATCCTTGTTACAATGGTTGATTCGACTAAGCATAGAACCGCCGGAGTTGTGCAATGTTCCACGGGTTGCTGCAGGCTGCTCCGGTCTTCGAGTCCTTTAAGCGATATGCTCCGTTGCCAATCGCCTCTGTGACAATGTACGGACCCTCCCATGGGGAGGCGAGCTTGTGCACTTTTTTCTGTTTGAGGCGAAGGACCAGGTCACCTGCGACGAAAGCTCTTGGTCGCAATCTTCGTTCGTGATAGTTGTGCAGGTCTTGCTGGTATACGGCTGATCGCGCCAGAGCGATGTCGCGTGCTTCGTCCAATATGTCCATGCTGTCTTCGAGTACCTCTTCTGCATCTGACTCGTCGTAGGCGACCACCCGTGGTGCGTCAAACTTGATATCGCAGGGTAGGACTGCTTCTGCACCGTACACCATGAAGAATGGAGTGTACTGGGTGGATCTGTTGGGCGTGGTCCGCAGACTCCAGAGGACTGACGGTAGTTCTTCGACTCATGTGCCCGCTGCGCGCCTGAGTGGCACACACAGTCGCTTCTTGATGCCGCTGCAGACTAAACCGTTGGCCTTCTGAAAGAGCATTTTCCCTCATGTGTGGTTTTGGTAATTGAATGACAATCTCTATGGACTAATGTTTACTTTGAGATATCATTATAGATCATGTCCATGGAGTTGTGGAGTTCATGTGTTGAACTCTTGAAGCTCATGTGTTGAGTGAAGCTTATTGCAAGTATGTCTTGAAGATTCAAGACATCATCTTAATGAAGAAAATATGAGATGTGCAAGACCAAGACCAAGAGAAGCTTCTTGAAGAGATCCTATGCTTGGTGCTTGCAATGGATACATGAAGATGAAGCTAAGCGAGACTCTCCCATTGTGAGCATGGGGGAGTATTTGGAGAAGTCTTCATCAAGCAAGTGATTGGACGCGCAATCAAGAAAGATGACCCACTTGAAGAGATCAAGATAGTCATCATCTAACTCAAGTGGAATGCTCAAGGCAAAGGTATGATCTTGATAGGGCTATAGGATAGATAGGCGTACTATCAAGAGGGGCTCTCAAGTTAGTAACTTGATCGCATTCTTGTGGAGAGCTCAAACCTTTGCATACTTGGCATATCATATTTCTTGGTTCTTATTTGGCTCTTATGTTGGTGAGGAGTTAGAGCTTGGTTCATCTCCATGTCAAGATCTAGTTCATCGAAATCGGTTTTACTTTGGACAACTTGTTGCGTTTTCGGTGGCGGAAATATTACCGGTTCTACCTTGAGGAAAGTCCCACACCTTGCCATGTTTTGTTGGGTAGTCATCGCCGCTATCTTTCCAACAAAATTGGTCTCACCTCATTTGGAGTTCATTTGCAAAAGTTATAGCAGTTTTCGTTTCGGTGTTCTGCTGATTCGGATTATTGGGGTCGGATATTCCGGTCTACTGGAATTTCCGGTTCCCCAACTCATCCAAGAAAACGGCTAAGGAAAGGAGAAAAAGGGTTCTGACTCCAGTCGGAAATTGTGCTCGGAAATTTCCGTCTACCGGAATTTCCGAGTGCCCCCAGAAAAGTCCTCCAGAAATGGCTAAGGAAAAGTTTGGTTTTGCTTCTGACTCCAGCCGGAATTTCCGAGCTCTCTTAGACCGGAATTTCCGAGTCTCTCTAGACCGGAATTTCCGGGTGACCGGAAATTCCGAGTCTAACTTATACCGGAATTTCCGAGTGTCGAAACAGCCAACGGCAATATTTCCTGGAGGGGTATAAATACCGCTCCCCTTCTTTTTCCCAAAAAAATTCAAGGCAGCACGTTTTTCCCCTCTCTCCTACTCCATTGTTGACCTTGGAAAGCTCACTTCCCTCTCAATCCCTCCATTAAATATTCCATATTCTTTAGGAAAAGTTGAGAGGAGATCTAGATCTACAATCCTACCAATCCATCTCTCCTCTAAGTGAGGGGAACTTAGTGGATCTAGTTCTTGGAGTTCCTTTGTGGTTCTTCCTCTTTGTTCTTCCTCTCTTCTCCCCCCATAAGCATTATTTGTACTCTAGTGCAAGTGGGAGACTGAAGGAGATATGCCCTAGAGGCAAATAAATAAGTAGTATTTCTTGCATTATCTCATAACTTTATAATAGGTTTGTGTATTATGCTGTAACTGTATTAATCGGAATTATTAATACACGTGTGATACATAGACAACCAGGTCCCTAGCAAGCCTCTATATGAGCTAGTCCATTGGGCAACAGTTGATCGAGATTCCCGATCAAGGACAATGACGTCGGTTGACAATGGGGTCATCTTGTTAGTTGAATAAGGTGATGGACATACGCAAAGTATTGCAATAAGATCGTATTACGATGTTTGTCATTTGCAATAGATAAGAATATGATAGCTTATTCCTTAGACCGTGACACCGTACTTATTAATGCTTCGTAGGGGTACTTTGAGAGCATCAAACGTTGTGTCTTATATAGCATGACAATAACGGTGTCCATCTTGGGTATTCCGAAAGAGCATCAAGACGTAAGGATCAAGAGCGGGATTTGTTCATTCTTGTAATGGAAAGATACTCTGGGCCCACTCGGTGATATTGCATCTATATAGCTGCGCAGCTTATGACTAGGTCATGGAGATGTAATATCGCAGACGAGTTAATAACCTTCGTCGGTAACGAGATACAACAAAGGCATCGGTGTGTCTACGATCATATCTAGGACAAGGTAGTATCGCAGAGACAAAGGGAATGAATATCATATTTATGGTTCAACGACGATATTCGTGGAATGCACAGGGGTCGTCATATATTTCCAGGTATCCCTGACGATCATTGGTGAGCGGAGTGTCTCGACCATGTCTGGAGTGTTCTCGAACCGTAGCGTAACAAACTTAAGGTCTTAGCGACGCTAGGAGATAGGTTCTGGAATTTTATAGGAATTTGTTGGAGAGAGAGAAATGATCCGGAAAGAGTTCCGGTGGTCCGGAAGGAGTTCCGGAGAGGTCTGGAATGGTTCCAGGAATGTCCGAAAGTTGTTCGGGTGGTCCGAAAGAGTTTTCGGAGTCACGGGATATTGAATTATATATAAATATATTAATTATGAATTAATGAGATTTTATATTAATTTAATATTAATTAAATAAAGGAAAAAGGGGGCTCCCACCTACATGGGCCCTAAGAGGGCCCAAGAGGGGGGAGCCGCACCCCACAAGGGGGTGGGCCCCATGGGGGGTTCGGCCGGCCCATGGTGGGGCGCACCACCCCCTCTCATCCTTTAGTCCCACATGGGGGAGCCAAGGGGTTTGCACACCCCCTCCCCCCTTTATATAGCAAGGCATATTAATTGGATTAATTCATTGGAAAATACAATTAATTCCCGATTTCTCTCTCGATCTCGTGGTTCCCAAGTTGGAGCCGCGTCGAGCTGAGGAAAGGGGAATCTCTCTCCACCTAAGCTATACCGCAGAGCGCCGTTGCTCTGCGGGATTCCAGATAAGATCTACTCCTGCGATTTCAGCTGGATCTGAATGACCGGGAGTTGTCGCTAAGCTCCGTATGTTTGTGAGTGATCGGAGGCAACTCTTTTGAGGAGCTTGGGCGACGTCGTCTCGCCCCCTGCAGCCGCCGCGCCTCCCTCCCCTCTGCTGCCGGCGCACCAGCCCTGGTGCTGGCGCTCTGCCTTCTTCCGCCCGACGCCCGTCGACGCAGATCATCATCGACACCTCGGCGTCATCGACTTCGACATCGCGGCAAGATCTTCGCAACCTCGAGGTCGGCTACGTACGACTTCATCGTCAACGCTTGTGCGGGAGCGTAATGCCCGCTATCGGTCTACATGGAGGTAATGTAACCCGTTCCGCCACCGTTATCGCATGTACTAGATAGATAGATCCTGGCTAGTTAGGGTTTCGTTCGCTAGAAAAATTATTGTTTTCTGCACCGTAACCCCTTCAGTGGTATCAGAGTCGATCTATGCGTAGTACTGCTGGTACGGTTAGAACTCATGTTGAATGAGGGCGTCTTTCTTATATTTGTTACCCTCTAGAGTGCACTTGCGATGCCTTCGGTATTGAGTTGATGAAGCGGCACGGACCGACTTTACGCGTACGCTTACGCGAGACTGGTTCCACTACTGACATACGGCTTGCACCGTATCTGTGGCTGGCGGGTGTCTGTTTCTCTCTCTCTAGTCGGCAAAGCATTTTCAATGGAGGGTCCGAAAGGGATGCTTAAACATGCAATTATACGATCGACGTTGTGGTACAAAGTTCGTAGGTAGGGAAGCGATTCTCTTACGAATAAGCCTATATGCCACGTAAAACTTGCAAAACTAAATAAAGCTAGAGGCGTCTAACTTTGTTTTGCAGAGGCGTTGTTTTATGTGACATGGTTACGGTAAGTTTTGATATTACTCGTACTGTCGGAGGCAATGGAGGGCTCTGTAGACTCGGAGCCATGCCGGGGCGCCGGGGGCCAGGCACATGGCGCCATGAAGGTCCAGGCGCATCGACCATGTCACATCGCACTTCATTGCATCATTATTGTGTGCTGTTGTGTGTGCATCCTATTGATTGCTTATATGCTAGATATACAACGGTAGCATCATGAATATGATGATCCCTAACAAAATACCAAAATTGTGTTCTCCCTCGTTGCGCACCACCAAGAAAGTTCTATGTTATGAGGCAGGCCGTGATGATCGGGTGTCACACATCTCGTCGTTCGCATACAGTGGGTGTAAGCCATGTTGCACGCGCAGGGTCTTCGAGGTTTGATTGGCGAGCCTAGCATACTCAAAGGTATGGCCTCGGAACACGGGAAGATCGAAAGATCGAGCACGAGTCACAGAGTTGTTGTGATCGACATGTTATGTCCACCTTTGAAGTTGTGCTGCCGGCCGTGATGATCGGGGGTAGTGTGGTGGATGAGGGTCGTGTAATCGCCATTATTATTTTTAGGGATGATAATCTTGGTGTGGTGTGTTTTTGATAATGAGATTATAAAACTAAAACTCACCTATATATTATAAACTTATCTTACCTCTTTTGCGATCACATCTGGAGACTACGGAACTACGCTTCGGTTACTTCTTCAAGAGCTCGGATTCTACCTTGGAAGCCGACGGGTCCAACTTCATCAGATGGTACAAGGGTTTTTAAAACATTCTCCAAACACAACAAAAATCCTATATGTCCTAGAACATTAGTTAGAAGTTAGACCAGATGATTCTGATAGCAAGGAGGAAGATGATGAGTTCCGTAAGCATCATGACATGTTCATGGAAGTGACGATCGTCATGAGCGTATGCCTAGCACCTGAGTTGAAAGTTGTTTCAACACATGGAGCCATATGTCGTGATTGATGCGATCAGAGGTCACTTCAAAGATGAATTGAGTCTTGAGCAGTTCAGACAGCTTAGAAAGTTCCGGACCATTCACATGGGGAGCATACCTGTCTCGAGACTCAGTTGAAGAAGTTGTGTGACATCTACTTCAGGCTTACGAATATCTACGATTTCTAGATAGCGAACTCCAGTGCAATAGAGATTGTGCTTTACCTCCTAGATGTGAATAGCATGTGCGTGAATATGCTATAGAGACATGGTGAGCTTCTTCACGTTTGTGAACAAGTTCAAATCTCTAAAAGTTGATTCCATCGAAGAAGAGTTCTTCGACGCTACGGGTATATTTGATATACGAAGATATAAATGTATTCTTCTCATACTTGATAAAAAGTATTTGATACTTGTTCTGTTTATGAAACAATCCCTGATTATCACAAGTATGTGGCGAAGGGTGACGTGACAGTACACGAGTGATGGCAAGTTCATGGCCAGTAGTGCTCACGCACTCGAGATATCATATTAGTTATCATCAATAGTTTTTTATAAGACATTTTGTAATAGTGAGAATGTGATCTAGTTTGGTGTCTTGAATGTTACAAGACATAATTATTCATATAGAACACATCAGTTGTTTTATGTTATGAAACAAAGCAGTTGTTTCATGTTATGAGTAATTTGCATCACATCTCAGTTACATTATGTGTATGATATACATTTATAATAGCGGGAATGATAAAATTATGTATCCAAAGAACAAACACCATCGAATTTAGTCATAAAGGCAATGAAAGAAGTAATGGATATTTTTGGTCCATTTAAGTATTTCGAGTGCCAAAATTGATTAAGTTTGAAATGCAGTATTGAAGTTGCAATACTAAAGGAAATTGATTGAGAGTCATTTTTAATGATTAATCAATGGTGTTATTGCATGATCCGAATTCTTCCATGATTTTGGTAAATAGGAGTATTTGCCCGATAAATTATGGAGTCTGAAATTAATTTGATAATAGATCAAATGGGGTTTTTCAGAAGAAAGATTAGTGAATATTGTATTCACAAGATTCGATCAAAGGACAATATTTTTGAATTATGGTTTCAACACAAAAGACATGTGGAAATTTGTTTTCACAATATTATAATGTCATATATGGTGATATGTGAGGAATTATAATTATGCTCTATTTTAAATAAAGTGTGGTCTGTCAGAATCTGTCTTAGAATCTCCTAATATGTTCAAAACATTATAGTCGATGTCCACTTTAGAAAATAGATATTTTTCTCAACGAAAGTTCGTGTGATCGACAGTAGTGTCGTAATGTATATGATTATATGATAATTCGGAATATACATGAATAGTTCTTTGTTGAATACTCGCATTGGATGAGAGTGTATTCCAAAACCAAATAGAAACAAAACTTAGTTTGTTGTCTATGTAATTCCGAGGAAAATATGAATTTTCGAATTACGGTTTATGGATTGGAATTAGAAGCTTGAAATAAAGTGTCAGACATATGTTGGAAGGTGTTCCAAAGAGTATATGTCTGCTAATGAAAATTTGGTGATTAAGAGTGAGGGAGACTAGAAAATTGTTTTCTGCTTGCAATCCTCTTTATAAAGATCATAATATTTTCATGAAAGAAACTTCTAAATAAAGTGTTGTTATATTTAATATTGTTGTCAGGTCACAGCATTGTATTAAGTATTTCAGATCTTGTTGACAGATCAAGGTGCACTTTATGAATACAAAGAAAGTTGAGAAAATATCGGAATACGAACAAAGGCTTTTTGAGTCTGGAAATCCAAGTTACATTTGAAAGGATTAAGAGAGTAATTGTTGCTGCAATTCTTATTAGAGGAATAAGATTGTTTAATCGTCATATAAAGTGTTATATGTGAAATGTGACTATAAGAAAGATGCGGTAGCATGTCCTGTCAAGAAATGTGTCTTGGACAAGATCAAATTTGTTGACTACATTTATGTAGACATGCTTGAAGTCTGAAGGATTTGTATTAATGTAATATTGTAGTTTGTATTAAATTCGAATTGATAGTAGATCAATGATTTTGGTTTGACCAAAATGTCAATTTAAGTGGGAGTCATAGTTAGTTCACTCAGGTGAAATATGTGAAGAACATATTTTTGAGTGGGAGCTCAGGAACTCAAATATGTGGATGACACGTTTTTGAGTGGGTGCGTGTGTTCTCAAATATGTGGAGACATAATTTGAGTGGGAGCCGAATTCATCTTGTGTAAATGACACATTGTGAAATTGTACCAGTAGAATAGATAAGAAGGATGAAGTTGTGAAACTATTTGAAAGTCAGTGTCTATTTTGAAATAGAACGGGAATTTTAAAATAGTTAGTCGAGTTGTTTTGGATTATATCTGAGGAGTCAGATTAGAATCAAAAGGATGGTCCTTTGAAATCCAATTGATCATTAAGAGTAATGATGCATGAAAGTAATGGTTGTATGACATGTGGGTCTATTTTGTAATATTAGACATCATACAGAAACCATATTATCTGCTCGATGAAATATAACCGATGTTCTTGGAATAAGAGCAGTTATGAAAGTAAATTTGGAATTTACTGGAAGTAGAAGTACGTTAGTTAAGAGATTGACATTTGAATGTCAAGTTTTCTACATTGGTGTGATAGTATGTAGATATCGCGAGTTTGTAATTGTTACAAGGGGCTCTGCATGACTGAGTGTGTTTTTCAGGGCAGTTATCTGGTTAGTATAATCAGAGTAAGCGCTGGGAAACAGAAGTCTCACTTAGTTACGGTATTTGCATATATGTTGTTGGACAACATGGTGATATCAAGCTAGTTGATATCAGTGAATCGCAAAAGTTTGCACAAATCGTGTGTTGTGCAGATTGTCAGAGTAACACTCTTCCACAAGCAAGCATCATCAAATGATTCTTATTTGATAAGGGATTTTGATAAAGTAAAATGCAGCTGGTTTATTTGTACTCTAGTGCAAGTGGGAGACTGAAGGAGATATGCCCTAGAGGCAAATAAATAAGTAGTATTTATTGCATTATCTCATAAGTTTATAATAGGTTTGTGTATTATGTTGTAACTGTATTAATCGGAATTATTAATACACGTGTGATACATAGACAACCAGGTCCCTAGCAAGCCTCTATATGAGCTAGTCCATTGGGCAACAGTTGATCGAGATTCCCGATCAAGGACAATGACGTCGGTTGACAATGGGGTCATCTTGTTAGTTGAATAAGGTGATGGACATACGCAAAGTATTGCAATAAGATCGTATTACGATGTTTGTCATTTGCAATAGATAAGAATATGATAGCTTATTCCTTAGACCGTGACACCGTACTTATTAATGCTTCGTAGGGGTACTTTGAGAGCATCAAACGTTGTGTCTTATATAGCATGACAATAACGGTGTCCATCTTGGGTATTCCGAAAGAGCATCAAGACGTAAGGATCAAGAGCGGGATTTGTTCATTCTTGTAATGGAAAGATACTCTGGGCCCACTCGGTGATATTGCATCTATATAGCTGCGCAGCTTATGACTAGGTCATGGAGATGTAATATCGCAGACGAGTTAATAACCTTCGTCGGTAACGAGATACAACAAAGGCATCGGTGTGTCTACGATCATATCTCGGACAAGGTAGTATCGCAGAGACAAAGGGAATGAATATCATATTTATGGTTCAACGACGATATTCATGGAATGCACAGGGGTCGTCATATATTTCCAGGTATCCCTGACGATCATTGGTGAGCGGAGTGTCTCGACCATGTCTGGAGTGTTCTCGAACCGTAGCGTAACAAACTTAAGGTCTTAGCGACGCTAGGAGATAGGTTCTGGAATTTTATAGGAATTTGTTGGAGAGAGAGAAATGATCCGGAAAGAGTTCCGGTGGTCCGGAAGGAGTTCCGGAGAGGTCTGGAATGGTTCCAGGAATGTCCGAAAGTTGTTCGGGTGGTCCGAAAGAGTTTTCGGAGTCACGGGATATTGAATTATATATAAATATATTAATTATGAATTAATGGGATTTTATATTAATTTAATATTAATTAAATAAAGGAAAAAGGGGGCTCCCACCTACATGGGCCCTAAGAGGGCCCAAGAGGGGGGGAGCCGCACCCCACAAGGGGGTGGGCCCCATGGGGGGTTCGGCCGGCCCATGGTGGGGCGCACCACCCCCTCTCATCCTTTAGTCCCACATGGGGGAGCCAAGGGGTTTGCACCCCCCCCCCCTTATATAGCAAGGCATATTAATTAGATTAATTCATTGGAAAATACAATTAATTCCCGATTTCTCTCTCGATCTCGTGGTTCCCAAGTTGGAGCCGCGCCGAGCTGAGGAAAGGGGAATCTCTCTCCACCTAAGCTATACCGCAGAGCGCCGTTGCTCTGCGGGATTCCAGATAAGATCTACTCCTGCGATTTCAGCAGGATCTGAATGACCGGAAGTTGTCGCTAAACTCCGTATGTTTGTGAGTGCTCGGAGGCAACTCTTTTGAGGAGCTTGGGCGACGTCGTCTCGCCCCCTGCAGCCGCCGCGCCTCCCTCCCCTCTGCTGTCGGCGCACCAGCCCTGGTGCTGGCGTTCTGCCTTCTTCCGCCCGACGCCCGTCGACGCAGATCATCATCGACACCTCGGCGTCATCGAATTCGACATCGCGGCAAGATCTTCGCGACCTCGAGGTCGGCTACGTACGACTTCATCGTCAACGCTTGTGCGGGAGCGTAATGCCCGCTATCGGTCTACATGGAGGTAATGTAACCCGTTCCGCCACCGTTATCGCATGTACTAGATAGATAGATCCTGGCTAGTTAGGGTTTCGTTCGCTAGAAAAATTATTTTTTCTGCACCGTAACCCCTTCATGACTTCCATGGGGACCTTCTCTTGGCTTGGCGGGTTTGCATCGCCTTTTGCTTTTGTTGCGGTGCTTGCTGCGGCTTGAGTCTTGATAGATCTCTGCGTGATGCGCTCGAGGAAGACGCCGGGTGGAACTGGAACGCTGTCTGATCCCATGTTAGCGAGGACGTCGGCTTCTTCGTTGATGTCGCGGCCGACGTGCCTTAACTCGCAGCCCTCGAAGTTGCCTTCCATCTGGTTGTACAGGTCTCGGTAGGCGATCATGTTGTCGGCGATGGCGTCACAGGACTTCATGGTTTGTTGTACCACCAGGTAGGAGTCGCCGTATATCATGAGGTGCGTGGCGCCGCAGTTCTTGGCCATCTTCATGCCGTGGATCAGGGCCTCGTACTCGGCTTCGTTGTTGGATGGCGTCGGAAAGTCCATCTGTAGGACATACTTCAGCTTGTCACCCTTGGGGGAGATGAGCACAACTCCTGCCCCGGCTGACTTGAATTTCTTGGAGCCATCGAAGTACATTGTCCATGCGTTGGACAAGTCGGGGACATTTGGTAGCTGGGCTTCTATCCACTCGGTGGTGAATTCTGGGAGGACTTGGGCCTTGATGGACTTCGGGTGAGCATACTTCAGCCCCCATGGTCCTAGTTCGACAACCCACTTGGCGACTCGTCCTGTCGCGCGTTGGTTTGTGAGAATGTCTGCTAGTCCAGAGGATCTTACCGCCGTGATCGGGTGCTCGGAGAAGTAGTGGACGACCTTCCTGGAGGTCATGAAAACTCCATACGACAGCTTCTGGTAGTGGGGGTAGTTCTGCTTGGACAGGTTGAGGACTTCGCTGAGGTAGTAGACTGGCCTTTGCGCCGGATGGCTGTGGCCTTCTTCTTCCCGCTCGACTACGAGTACCGTGCTCACCACCCTGTTTGTTGATGAGACGTATAAGTATAGCGGCTCGTTTTCCAGCGGTGCCACTAGGACTGGGGAGGTTGTCAGGGTTTTCTTGAGATGGTTGAACGCATCCTGCGCCTCCTGTGTCCACTCGAACTTGTCCGTCTTCTTTATCAGTTGGTAGAAAGGTAAAGCTTTCTCTCCCAACTTACTAATGAACCGGCTGAGAGCTGCGACTCGGCCGGCTAATCGCTGCACCTCACGGAGTTTGGTTGGTGCTGGCATTGTGAGAATGTTCTGCACCTTTTCGGGGTTCGCTTCGATTCCTCTTGCAGATACGAGGTACCCTAGTAGCTCTCCGGCTGGCACGCCGAATACACACTTCTCTAGGTTGAGCTTGATCTGGTACACATCGCGTGCAGCGAATACCTTGCGGAGGTCGTCGACTAAGGTATCTTCCTTTCGGGTCGTGACGACGATGTCATCGACGTAGACTTGGACGATCTGCCCGATGAGCCCTTTGAGGCACGCTTGCATTGTCCGCTGGTACGTGGCACCCGCGTTCTTTAACCCGAACGACATCGTCTGGTAGCAAAAGACGTCGTCGGGTGTGATGAAGGCCGTTTTCTCTTCGTTCTCGACTTTCAGCCTGATCTGCTGGTAACCTGAGTAGGCGTCCAGGAAGGACAGGCGCTCGCAGCCTGCTGTCGAGTCGATGATCTGGTCTATCCGCGGGAGCGGGAAGTGATCCTTGGGGCAGCACTTGTTGACTGCGGTGAAGTCCACGCACATGCGTAGTTTTTTCGTCTTCTTTTTCTCCACTAGGACCGGGTTGGCGACCCAGTCCGAGTCCTTGATCTCTCGGATGAACTTGGCGTGCAGTAGTCTGTCGACTTCCATGGTGATCGCGTCTCGCTTAGGTCCTAAGAAGCGTCGCATGGATTGTTTGACTGGTCTTGCGTCCTTGTGGACCTTTAGAGAGTGCTCGGCGAGTTCCCTGGGTATCCCTGGCATGTCAGAAGGTTGCCATGCAAAGATCTTCCAGTTCTCACGTAGGAACTCGACGAGCGCGCTTTCCTATGCGGGGGTTAAGCTTGACGAAACCTTGACCGTCTTTCCGCTATCAGTCGGATGGACTTGGTGAGTGACGGTGTCGTCGTTCGTGTTGAATGTTGCGTCCTTAGCTGGCTTCTTGCGAGATGGAAAGATGGTCTTGTCGTTGTCGGCTGATATGGCCTTGAAGTGCTCCTCGACCCCGAAGAACTCAGAGATCTTGGCGAACTCGCGATCACAGCTGTTGGAGAGCCCGAAGTTGCCGCGTACGGTGATCACTCCTTTCGGGCCGGGCAACTTGACCATCAGGTAGGCGTAGTGGGGTACTGCCATGAACCTGGCAAAAGTTGGGCGTCCGAGTATGGCGTGATACTGCGACTTCCAGTCGACGACTTCGAAATCGATCGACTCCTTCCTGAAATGCTCGGGTATGCCGAGGATGACGTCGAGCGTGATTGTTCCCATGGGCGTGATTGCTTGCCCTGGTACTATGCCGTGGAAAGTGGTTTCCGATTCCGGCAATTTCTCTGTCGACCTGTTCATTCTTCTCAGGGTGTCGGTGAATATGATGTTGATGTCGCTGCCTCCGTCCATGAACACCTTCTTCAAGCTGTAGTCGCCGATCAGGGCCTCAATCACGAGTGCGGCGTGTCCGGGTCGGGTTACCTCGGATGGGTGATCTGCCCTGGAAAACGTGATGGGTGTCTCTCACCCACACAGGTAGTCTGGTACTGCGCGTGGGCTGTTGATGGACTGAAGTACTTGGCGGGTGATGAGCTTTTGGCGCCTGTTTGACGGGGGTCCCTTCTGGATCATGTTCAGCTGCCCCCGTGCGGGTGGATACGTGTCGGTCGCTGCCGACTGACCTTGTTGCTGTTGTTGCTGCTACGGCTGGGAGAATGCTCCGGCCGCCTGCACATGGTTGTTGTTTGCGGGTGCCGCCTGGATGGTTAGCTGCGGGGCTGCCTGTATTGCTTGCACTGGAGCGATGATTTTCTGCATGGCTTGGTATATCTTCCGTGCTTTGCGACAATCCTTCAGCAGATGGCTGGAACCCCACTTGTCTGTCTCCGGGTTGCGGAACGAGTGATGCTTACAGGGTTGCATCAGCTCCTCTGCCGGGGTTAGCGGGCGCTTCCACTCGCGTTTCTGGCCTCCGTCCATGTGGCTAATGCTGCTGCTGCCACGGTTGTACTGACTCGAGCTGGACTGTCGACCTTGATCGTACTGTCGAATGTTGTCGCGTTTGTCATCACGTGGGGTTTCATATCCCGCCGCTACTAGCTCGATTGTGTCGTGGGTGTAACGTGGCTTCTTCTTTTGACGTGCCTCACGCCAGTTGCTCGTTTCGACCTCTTTCTTGGGGGAAGTATCACGGACGTAATCCTCTCCTTCGGCCCACTGGTTGGCTGTCTTCATGAGTTCTATTGTGGTTTTCGGCTGGAGCCTACCAAATTCCTCGCGGAGGTCGCGGCGAGCAACGCCGTGCATCAAGGCGTCCATCACCCGGTCTTCTGAGACGGGTTCCATGGTGTTGCGGAGGAGTGTCCACCGCTGGATGTAGGAGCGGAGCGACTCATCCTTTCCTTGCTTGCAGGCCTGCAACTCGATGTAGGTCGTTGGCCTTGCGAATGTTCCCGAGAAACTTTTTATAAAATTATCCTGGAATTCTTCCCATGTTCGGAAAGAGTCCTTGGGTTGGCTTGTGAGCCACCCGCGCGCCGAATCCGTCAGCATAAGATGGATGTACTGCATTGCCGTAGTCGACGTCCCGCCTTGGCAGGTGCAGGCGCTGAGGTAGTCCTCGAGCCACAGTCGTGGATCTTGCTTCCCGTCGTACTTTGGGGTGCCTGCTGTCAGCTTGAAGCCCTTAGGCATGCGGGTGTCGCGGATGTTGAAGCTGAAGCATGCATCCCCGCATGGCTCGAAGTCGCGGTCGGCCTGGTCGTCTAGGTTCGCAGCTCCAGCCGAACGTTCTTTGCGGTCCTCCGTCTTCTGCGTGAGGACGTCGCGAAGGTCCTTGATTGGTTGTCGCTGTGCTGCTGGGACCTCCGAGGTTGCTGGCTCGCGCGCTCGGTTGCTTGGTACCTTGGCCGCTAGAGCTTCTTCGATCGCCTTTATGGAGGCGATTTGCTGTCTGTGGAGCAGGGAACGTGCGTCCCCCTCCGGTGGCTGCGTGTGCCGGAGGTATGTCTCGACTGAGATCAGGGCGGCGTTTGCCCTCTTTGGGACGGGTATCCCGTTCTCATCCTCGGTGACGAAGGACGACTCGAGGTTGCGAGTGACCCTGGTTCGGTCGGCGTCTGTCAGGAGGGGAACGCGGGCTCTGTTTCGCCGTGCTCCTTGGTTAACTTCCGTGGAGGAGGTAAAGGAGAGGGCAGCTCGCCTGGCACTCGATGCATCTGCGTCCCTCTTGCGCTGGAGTAAGTCGGATTTTTCGGCGCGGAGTCGTTCGCCTTCCTTGCGTAGCAAGTACTGGACCGCCAGGTGATCCTCTCTAGGTGCGTCGGCTGGAGGGAACGTTCGCTCGTCGACATGCTTCATGGCTTGGATTCCCATGTCCCGTGTGATGACGATTTTAGTCTGGTCCGGCATGATCACCTCTAGTGGGTATGCGAGTTCTTCGTTATCCTCGGGTGGTGATGTGCCCGCCATGAAGCATTGCTTGGGGTAGACTTGGGTCGGTGTGTTTGTGCTGCCGCTGCTGCTTCCGTCGTCCGAGCCTTGCTCGGGATCGAAAATTGCTGCAACGTGAAGCGCGGCGCAGTCGTTGTTTCGCCTCCTTGCGATCGTCAACGTGTTCGGAGGTTTCGCAGCCGCCGGAGCGAGTGCGACTGGCTTGGGGTAGACTTGGCAGCCCCATGAAGACGAAGTCGCGCGCGACGTGGCTGTCAGCCGCAAGCCCTTGGTCGTCCGTGCGGGTGCAGTAGTTGAGGTAGATCTTGATTTGACCGACCGTGCGATCAAGATTGGTGTAGTAGACTCGATCCACGCAGCCGTTGCTGAGGTTGTAGATGTAGTCGACGCAGATGCGACCTTCGCGGGTGCAACAGATGCGATCTTTGCGGGCGCGGTAGATGAGATCTTCGCGGGTGCGACAAATGCGATCTTCGCAGGTGCGACAGATGCGATCTTCGCGGGTCTTGATGAGGGCGGCGGTGGATTCGCCGATGCGGGTGCTGCCGCGCGTAGCGCGGTTGCCGCGGATCTGAGTATTTTGCGACTGTCGGCGAAGCAGCATACGGAGCCGAAGGTGATGTGTATACCTCTGTCCAGATCGGCGTACACCGAGCGGCGAGCCGGAGGGTGGAGGACGTACTCGAAGGAGCCGAAGCGGACCGACTCCCTGGCGACGCGAACGTCGGTCTTCATTGCGGATGGAGCCGGAGCGACCATGCTTCCAACACTTTTTTGCCTCCCCACATACGGCGCCAATTGACGAGGTGGTAACTCGGCAAATCACAGGGTTGTGCACCCCGGGTTGATTGATGGGGAGAGAGAGAGGTGTTGGTGATCACGACGGCTTACAAGCAAGGTTTTACCCAGGTTCAGGCTCCCGGAGGATAACACCCTACTCCTGCTTGTCTGACTATTAATGCGAGTAGCGATTATAATGGCGAGATTGCGATCTCGCTAGGGTTTGTGGTGGCGGCTATGAGCGTGTCCTCTAGGACGGGCAACCCTCCTGACTTTATAGGTAGCCAGGTCTCGGGCGGTTGGTACAAATATGGCAGGTTACAAGACCTAACCGAGTTGGACTATGATAGAGTTGGACTATGATACGTGGTACCCCGAGTGGGCCTTCTGTGGGCCTTTCCATGCTTGGTGCGGCCCAGGTAGCTTTACGGTGGGCTAGTCGAAAGGTAGCCCCACGTCACGGAGAAATCGCCGAACTGGTGGATGCCATGCCATTCGAGGCTGCCGGAGCGGAACCGCGACACGCGGGCCTGGACGGCGGACAGGCTCCCCGGGAGCGACAACGGGTAGGTGACCCCCGTCCTCCGGTGCTTTCGGGGCTGGTCATCGTGGCGATGTTGATCATCCAGCGGCGACAGAGAGGACCCCGACGCCGCACGCGAACGTGAGGGAGATGCCGGCCGCATCGATGGTGTGGTGCTGGCCAACTCCGGCTTCGCGGCAACCTGGGCGAGGAGGCGGGGTGGGTGGAGTGCGAAGGGGAGGAGAAGCGGTGCCGCGGCGGCTTGAGGCAGAGGCGGAGGAGAAGCTCCTGCTCCGCGCCTCGCCGGTGGGTCGTGTGCGTCGATCCCCTTCCCACCAAGCGGCAGGGACTAAAATAAAAAGAGGAAAACTTAATGTTTGTACTGCGGGTTAATTTCACATAAGCTGGGGACTAAAGTGCAAAAACATTGTGACGTACGACCGGTGACCCCAAGAGATATTATATAGTAGAGGTAGAGATAGTTAATACATTATTAAAACTCCATAAAGTAGTAACGCGTTATTTACATCCCTGTAGAAACCAGCGAAGCTTCTCCATCTCAAATATCACGTTTTCCATGAACCACAATCTGAGACGATTCCAAGACGCACCCGTCCTGGCCCCACACGCCTCCTTCACTGCCCTGCGGGTCCTACACGGGTCACACCGGTGACGTGGCCGTCCCAATCCCGGTTCCACGTCACAGAGACCCAACATCCACCGCTCATTCCTGATCGGACGGCCACCGCGCCCCCGCAGCCCGTCCCGGGCCCACCCGCAGCGACCGTAACGCGTGCTCGCTTCGTCGTCGTCGTCGTCCCCATCCTCTCCTCTTCAGATCTCTCATCAACTCCTCCCCGCTATTAATTACCACCTCTCTCTCTTCATCCTTCTCTCCGTAGCTCCACCTCTCTCTTCGTCCGACGTCGACCTCCTCCCTAGGGTTCGACGCCCGAAGCTTCCGCCGGCGGCGTCCGTCCGTCCGTCCGCGGCCAGGTAAACCCGCCGCATCCCCCCGCCCCGCCCGGATCTCGGGGCTATCCTGT
Organism: Poa annua; assembly: GCA_026929855.1. Lineage (NCBI taxonomy): Eukaryota > Viridiplantae > Streptophyta > Magnoliopsida > Poales > Poaceae > Poa > Poa annua. The sequence continues at coordinate 70,641,422 of CM049432.1, read as the reverse complement.
GTGATCGATCCATGCCCTTTCCCGATTCGCGTGCCCCGCCCGCCCGCCCGCAGATCTGTGTCGTCTCCTGCTCGATCCGTGTTGTAGTCCGCGCCGTGCATCCGTCTGTGTTTAGTCTCGAGGTTTGGCTTGGCTTGGTAGGTAGGTGAGCCGTCCAGATCCATGCGAATCTAGGACGCCGCGAACGTTGCATGGCTGCTACGTTCTTCGCCGGAGTCGTTTTCTCGCCGTCGATGCGAGTGATCGATGCGACGTTTAGTCGGTGGATCTGCGCTCGTTCTCGGGCCAGGAGACTTTCTTATTCCTGGTCGCACTTGATATGGGTTTAAGCAAAGCTTTCGTTTTGACAGGTGGCTGCTAGTGTTGTTTAGAATGAATTGAATTGCACTCGGGATCCAAGCTAATTGACCGAGTCAATGTTAGAGCGGTGTAGTTTGGGCACTATAGATTCGCCAGAATATTTGTAAACATCTGCAAGTTGCCTGCTTTGCTTAAATTAGTATTGAGCTTTGCATAGTTTGCTACTTTGCTCGAGTTTTTTTTACTGAATTGGAACTGTACCTTGTCCGGTTGCAAATTGATGTAACTGAGCAGGACCCCTGTACAATTTGGATTTAGCAAATCTGGTTGATAGCATGATATGTCGTTAAGCTTGGTTCAGATGTTCATTGCGGTCAAGTTTAATGTGTTCTATTATGTTACATACTTTCATATGCATTCTACGGGTTGTGCTGATCTCTTGTCTTTTGGTGACACAGGAAGATGGCTGGCGGTTTTCGAGTACTGCACCTTGTCAGGCCCTTCCTAGCTTTCCTGCCGGAAGTGCAGAGTGCCGATAGGAAGATACCATTCAGGGAAAAAGTGATCTACACCGTTATTTCTCTCTTCATCTTCCTGGTGTGCAGTCAGCTCCCGCTGTATGGCATCCATTCAACCACCGGAGCTGATCCTTTCTACTGGATGCGTGTTATCCTTGCATCAAACCGTGGTACTGTTATGGAGCTAGGTATCACACCAATTGTGACATCTGGAATGGTTATGCAACTTCTAGTGGGATCCAAGATCATTGAAGTTGACAACAGTGTGAGAGAGGATCGTGCTCTGCTGTAAGTATTTATAAAAATAGCACAATGTCGTGGTTTTCTTTCTTTCTGAAATTTTTAACAGTAATGAGTAGTGTGTCCATAATCTCATGTATATGTAGTTTATCATGTATGAAGTGAATGGCCAGTGAAAATTGTAAAGCTTGCTGATTCATGTCATATGTCCAGTACTAACGTGATGAATGTTGTACTTGTTTACTCAGGAATGGCGCACAGAAGTTGCTTGGTATACTGATCGCCATTGGTGAAGCTGTGGCATATGTTCTGTCTGGAATGTATGGCAGTGTGAGCCAACTTGGAACTGGAAATGCTATTCTCATTATACTTCAGCTTTTCTTTGCTGGCATCATTGTCATCTGTCTAGATGAACTTCTCCAGAAAGGTTATGGTTTGGGTTCTGGCATTTCTCTGTTCATTGCTACCAATATCTGGTAAGCATATTAAACTTGAATTCTCTTACTTATTGATCTGCTTCATTTGCAAGCTGGCTTATAGAAAAAATTCTGTTATGCAGTGAGAATATCATCTGGAAGGCGTTTAGCCCCACAACCATCAACAGTGGACGTGGTGCTGAATTTGAAGGGGCTGTCATTGCATTGTTCCATCTGTTGATTACTCGATCTGACAAAGTTCGTGCCCTACGGGAGGCTTTCTACCGTCAAAATCTGCCAAATGTGACCAATTTGCTTGCTACTGTATTGGTCTTCCTCATTGTTATCTATTTCCAAGGCTTCCGTGTTGTGCTTCCAGTGAGGTCAAAGAATGCTCGTGGGCAGCAAGGCTCATACCCAATCAAGCTGTTCTACACTTCAAACATGCCCATCATTCTGCACTCTGCACTGATTACCAACCTGTATTTCATCTCCCAGGTACAGGATTTAGTTCTAGCGCAGTAGTAACTATAGTAAGCACTTACATGTATGTTTACGGGCTGACATGTTTTAATTGTTTACTGCAGCTTCTGTACAGGAAGTACAGTGGAAATTTCCTTGTTAACCTTCTCGGCATATGGAAAGAATCTGAATATTCTGGTCATTCTATTCCTGTTGGTGGTCTTGCTTACTATGTGACTGCCCCATCCAGGTGAACAATTATTTTCTTGGCAATTCTGTGTCAAGGTTTTGGTAACTCTTAAAAATGCTGTTAGTTACTTACCATGTTGTTTAAACTGCAGTTTGGCTGATATTCTGGCGAATCCATTCCATGCATTGTTCTACGTGGTCTTTATGCTGTCAGCGTGTGCTCTCTTCTCAAAGACATGGATTGAAGTTTCTGGTTCATCAGCCAAGGATGTTGCTAAGCAGCTGAAGGTAAAAACAGCGCATATGCAGTATCTGTCTTGTCTAGTCACTGATTCTTCTTGCATGTGAGACATGTTTCGTGGACAAAATGATTCTTATGTGCATCATATGTACTCCCTCTGTCCATAAATAAGTGTCTCAAGTTTGTCAAAAAGAAGATGCATGTCACTAGATACATCTTCTTTTTGACAAACTTGAGACACTTATTTTTGGACGGAGGGAGTGTATGTTTTACATGTAGGTTTGCATATGTAACCCAAAATATTTATATGACAGTCTATGCTACATCAATTTCACATCCCTTTCATGCACTGTTCAAACCCCAATTATTCTGGACTCAGTCAGAAAACATTATCTTTGTCTAGAACTAGTTTTGTCTAAGTGTAATATAAAGTCTCCTGCCCTAATTATAAACGTTTTAGTTTGCCAAAATAGCCTACCAAAACGTCGTATATTGTCTGTTTTGGAAATTTAATTTTAACCTGCAAAATGTACTTCATTTAATCTTGGGTAATTCAACAGGAACAACAAATGGTGATGCCAGGCCACCGTGAGTCGAACTTGCAGAAGGAGTTGAACAGATACATCCCTACTGCTGCTGCATTTGGTGGAGTGTGCATTGGCGCGTTGACAGTTTTGGCTGATTTCATGGGCGCAATTGGTTCAGGAACCGGTATACTGCTGGCTGTTACCATCATCTACCAATACTTCGAGACCTTTGAGAAAGAAAGAGCAACAGAGCTTGGTTTCTTCGGATTTTGATATCATTAGCTTTGGGAGCATGTTATGGCTATAGCTCAGCCTTGACAGTCGCAGTGCTGCTTGGCTGGCTGTTGTGGTTGTAACCGGAGATCTTAAATTCTGTTTAGGTTGCCCGACTTATTTACAGTTGAGAAATTTGTAGATGCTGCGCTGTGTTCTCAGGCTAGTGTGTTGGCGGACCTGTCCAAGGACGGACATGGCCATCATCGATCATCTTCTGTAGCCTTCTCCTGTCTTTTGACTATAGCAACTGAATGTTTTGGGATCAATTTTAGTTATGGAGCTGAGTATATGTTTCTTTTTATTGTGACCCTTATTAATCTCTGATACTTTTGAGCTGTTAAGTAATGCAGTTTTTGTGTCCCGATAAACACTTTGTTTGATATTTTGAACTCTGCATCTTGTGCGGTTGTGCCCTTACTGATAGATGTAGACTTTGGTGGTTCTTCGTTTAGTGAAACACTTGAAGAAATAGGACTACACTGGAGTAAAATGAAATAGAGTCGTGTGCGCATTATACATGAAGACATACCGTTGTTGAAATGGTTGCAACAGAACAAGAGAGGCTTACTGAACGAAAAGCAAGCGTTTCAGTGCCTCTTCATAGCTATTTTGTACTATGATTCTTAGACCTTTTGGATTGATGGGAATATTTTTCGAAGCCTGATTCACACTAGCAATTTCGTCACGTCTCCTGTAAACTGTGCTATGATTCATATTGATAAGTTCTGTGCAAAGTAGAAACTTGGGCGTTGTTTTTCAATCCTACTGGACGTAAAGTATTTATACTTGTTTTATATCAGGTATATCAAAGATCATTAAAAGATACCAACTCATGATTATAAAGAACATGGTGATATAACATTCTGCTCAAGAAGTCTGCATGACATAGTTCTCCACATCAAGGATATAACCTCCCGTTAACATTTTTTTTCTACTTTCTGTCCTCGAGCTACAAAGAATCTTACGGTTCAGGTAATCAATTTAGCATTGCCGCGTGAGGTAACGTTCTTGGCAACCTCAACGATCTCTTCCATTTGGTTGTCCACCAGCTCATTGAGCTGCTGCTCCTGGGTATTGAGATCTTCTGGCTGCTGCTCGACCGTCTGGTCATCTGAGTCCGCGCCCTCCTTTGTCCAGTACACAGCAAAAGATGCATCCTCATCAAAACTAGTTGCCGTTTGAATAAGCCGCTTCCCATTGGTTCCAGAGGCGCCACCAAGCAACTCGCCTTTGGTGCGGTCGTAGATGCAGGCCCTGAAGTTGTCAATGCACTTGCGGTCCTCAGCATCAAGGTGTAGGTAGATCAGGATTTCCCAGCACCGCAGGAACTGCTTCTTGTTGATCTTCAGCTTCTCCCGCACAGTCTCAGCAAGGTCTGCCGGTGGAACCATTATCAAACTGCGTGACCTTTTTGAAAGATTGGTTCCCTCCAGCGACATGACCATTGCACAAAGAGCAGGCTTGATTGGGTCAAATGTAAGAAGACGGAGACAGTCGATGGACGAACGTACATACTGTAGGTAATCAGAAGGGTCTTCTATGGTTACATCATATATGTTCTCGGATTCTGCGATAGAATTGATTGATTCAAGAAGACGACGTCCGTGGCCTTCACCCTGATAAGGTGGCAAGACCAATATCTGAGAAAGATCAAAGAAACAATATCAGCAGAATCCAAACCAGACAACAGGCCAACTTTATTTTCCAAACATCAGGTATGCATTTATGTAGATTCAGACATCTGAAATGGAAGAATATATATAGTTGCTTTACAGAAATTGACTACACATGGATGAAACAATGCAGATGCATGAAGAAATATGAAGTAAAAGCTGCAATAAGTCCAACCTGGCTGATACGCAAGCGAGTGCTCTCAGGGTAATGATAAAAATGATGCACAGCTGCAAAGCCTAACAACTGAAATTTCGATGCAGATGACTCAGGTGCTGCCTTCTTCACTACAAGGAGCATTTCCCATCCATGTTCTGAGATGTCTATAGGTGTGGAACCTAGAGTGGAATTGTATTAGAAGAAAGGTAAAAAAAATGACAACTATACTATAAACCTTCAGTTACCTTCAACCAGAAGCAGAACAAGTGATATCAGGCGAGAATAAAGAAATGCAGCAGCACCTTGGAGCTCAACTCGAACAATCTGGCAACAAAAAACAGGTCTAACTCAGGACATGGGCAGCTCAGAAGGAGGATTGCAACAGTTTGAATGCAAATTGCTATGAAAGTAAAAGATCTAAACAATGTATCATTCAAAATTCTGAACTTGGAGTGGTAGTATTCTCACAATCACATCACCCATTACTCTACATCAACATAAAACTGAATACTAATATATTACATAATAACAGTTGAGGTAAACATTTCTTTAAAGAACTGCAGTTTATTTGCTAAGTTCAAGAACCAAGTCAGCAAAATGTCATCAATCAAATCACTTGAGCGGCGGTTCAAAAAAGAAAACCTACCTCAACTGCCAAATCATCTTTGTTTGAGGCATCATGTTTAACGGAAGTAGCATTCTTCACAACATCACTGCAAAGATTCCAAAAATAAGGCCCATCTTGCCTCCAAAAGCAATACAGAGATGCAGCTGTTGGGCTGTAAATAAAGGTACCTTATATAGTGGCATTCCTTTGAGAATGTCTCCAGGAATTCATCCTTTTCTACTAGGTTTTCCCCAAAAATGTTCTGTCAAAAGAGCAAATAAATATTACAGAGCCATGCATGTGGTTCTTCAGTTATGACTTATGAATGAAATTCTAAACAAACAGATCTTACCTGAAGGATAGGTTTTAGATCTGTGATTCCTTTCCCTCCCTGAAACAAATCAGTTAATTCTCTGTTACTCGATGGCTTGAGAAAATCAGGATATGCTTAGTTTTTATTACTGAAAAACTACAGGTGAAGTTCCAAACTTAGGATTAAGTCAGATAGCAGTATACAACATCATTAGTGTAAGATATTAAAGTTGTCATGATGATGGTTAGTGGTTAAACAAGATGAATACCAAGAAAAAAAAGATTTCCATTTTGGCAAAATCGTGTAAAAAATGCATCAAATGAGTGTTATTAATAGTGGCAACACCAAAACATCTACTCCCTCTGTTCCTAATTACATGACTTTCAATTGTCTAAAAGTGGATGCATCTAGATTTGTAACATGTCTAGATACATCCACTTTTAGACAAATGGAAGTCATCTAATCTAGAACGGAGGGAGTATATGATATTTCACAATGTTTGCAAGTGGAAATTATAGAATAGAAGGTGCCATCTATAAACATTTAACGAATTAAACACAACATAACATGCTAGATGTAATAGCGAGTATATTCTAGCGATAAAAACAAATTGCTCCATGCATACATGACGTTATAAATAAGAAACAGATAGCAAGGAAACATTAATCACAAGGGTAACAAGTATAGAGATTAACTGTAGTTCTGTACAGGCAAATCTAAGATTCAGGACACATGAAATGTTCTTACAAATAGTCTCATTATATCACAACCGAATAAGCAATACTCGCAGAAATTTCAGAAGAAAAAAAGTACTCACGTCAGATGTTTCTTTGAATGAAATCTCAGCATATGCATGCAATGATATAGCACTGATCCACACATTGATCTGCACGGATTGAGACATCAGACATAAAAAAAGATCCCATATTGCAAATAACAAGCATGTCAAACATACAAACAGAAATAAAGATACAGGGATTGGAGAGCCTGTTATTTCATCATTATTTTTTTTACAGAAAAATAAATTTATTACTTTGTTTCTACCTTGAGATCTGTGTACCCATATATCTTGCCATCTTCACCAACGAAATGATTTAGGTCAAATGGCTCAATAGCAATGCTGTCTTCTGAGCCCACATCGTCAGGATTTCTTGCTGTAGTGATGCCAACAGCAAAATACATTAAGAATCTGAAGAACCCAGATAACTGGATTATATGTTCATTGAGCTCAGTTTCAAAGCCTACAGGTATTGCTGTTTGCTTAAATGCAGTTAGTGAAAATTGATAACTATGTGATGTTTTTCAGATGAAAGACACATAATTTAGCATTATGTTACATGATTCTTCTTCACACCATGTGATGTTTTTCACCTGAACTTTTGGCACAGTGAGATTTTGTCATTACTGGTTACTCATAACTCTACTTCAAGGATATATATTTCTCCTAACTGGTGACACACTAAGGTAATTGTTGCTACAATTTTCCAGTTGCAATTCCATGCTACATAAGCTAGTGCAAATTTGCAGGACAGAAAATTCAAGAAGAGAGTAACACTTGCTGCCAGAACTATTTCAGATTAGATAAGACTAAGGGAGGCAGTAACATACCAATAAACACGTGCATGCACTCATTTGCCTCAGTTCCAGCATCTGTCGAACAGATAAAAAGAGGATCACATCAAATTCAGACATGTACCTAAACCAAAAACAAACTATGTAAAACCAACGAAATATATCAGGCAAGTAGTAGCTCTACAAGGCCAGTACGACTTAAGGGGGCGAGTACTCTCACTGTTGCTACAGGTAAATTTATCGGACCATTTCATCGGCATGATTGTCGGATCAAACAGTTGGAAAGTTTGGGATCAGAATAGTAGCGAAGATATAGACTCCTCTCCAAAGCGCAGTGAGCGTCTTAATCATTTCACATGACGAGAGTAAACGTGCAAAAATAACGAGATGAACAGCTCCACAAGTAAGCCAAGCAATCAGTACACTCCTATCGGTACTGACGAGACAGAACTGTTAATGTGGAAACTAAATCTGAAAGTAAAAAATCCACTAACCCTGTCGACTAACACGGAACATATTAAAAAAAACTTCCATTGGTAGTAGTACCCAGCAAAGAAAGGCATTCCATCTGAATATAACGGAGGGCGTATCCAGAAGCACAAGAACCTCGAGTCGAGGGCACCTCAGTCTCAGAGCTCAGTGGCCGGTACGCGTCTGTACGCCAAACCCCGCCGCAACGAGCTCCACGCAAGAGCGGAGTAGTAGAACCTAGCAATATACTCGCAGGACTACCGGCCGAGGGCAGCGTGAGCACGAACCCCGGCCACGAAACCAAATCTAGGAATCGAGAGAGAGAGAGAGGAGGCGGGGGAAGACGGGTCGGGTACCGATGCCGGCGAAGCCCACGCGGCGGCGCTTGCTGGGGTCAGCGGCGGCGGCGTCGGCGCTCCCCTTCTGCTTGAGCGCCATGGGTGTCGGGTCGATCTGGTGGCGGGGTAGCTAGGGTTTGGGGTTTTGAGGGGGAGAAGAGGCGGGAGATGGAGGCGGGAAAGGGGGAATTGCTGCGTGGAGGAGAAAATTGCAAAATACCACCACATTTGGGGCAAGGGTTTCAAAAAACCACCATGTTGTCAAAAAATTGCAAAAAACCACCGGCCTGAAGTAACAGCGTTGCAAAAAACACTGATTTGCTAGTTGACACGCTCTAAGTGAGTTTCTGACCAATGGGTCCCGGTGTCAGGCTTATGTGGCATGTCTGTTTTATAAAAAAGACCTGCATGTATTCTATCTTCTAATTCTCCATCCCTAAGTTAACTATTCTGCTCCACGAGACCCTTCTTGCCGCCGGTCACCTCCCCGTCCTATATAGCTCGCCGCCGGTCACCTCCCTTGTCGCCATATTGCGTTCCATCTGCTCCTCCTGCTGCTGCTGGACGTGGCCGTGGACTCCGATTCCAGGAAGCGAGGACGCTGGGCTCGGTCACTGCGGCACCCGCAACCGTGGATGTCGTGCGTGCCCGCCCGGACGCTTCTCGCGGCGTCTGCTCAAGGTCTGCTAGGGCGCTAGGAGGAGGCGGGAGGTGGAGCGCGCCGTGGGCAGGGAGCCAGGGACACGATTGAGGCGGAGCTGCAGGAGGTGGGGCGCGCCGTGGGACGCAGAGGGGCAGCCGGCCGTGGGGATGGCAAGCGGCGTTGTTGCAGGAGGTGGAGCGCTGGAGGAGGCAGAGACGGCGCGCGCGGGACGAGAGGGAGAGGGTGGTTGTGGAGGTGGGATGGTGCTTGACGGGGACGGCGAGCGGAGGCGGCGCTGGAGGAGGCGGAGACTTGTTTTCCCTGCGATTCCCTGGGAGGTGGAGCGCGGCCATGCTCATGGCGGAGCCGTCCCGGCCGGATCTCGGTGGAGGAGGTCGGGGCTAAGGAGCTTCGTCGGGGCGGAGCCGTCCCGACCGGATCTTCGGTGGAGGAGGTCGGGGATAAGGAGCTTCGTCGGGGCGGAGCCGTCCCGGCCGGATCTTCGATGGAGGCAGGATCTCGGTGGAGGAGGTTGGGGATAAGGCAGCAGGTGGGTCCCACGGAAAAATGCACAAAAGTCCAGAATTTGCTGCCGTGGAACGTTTATCTCCTCAGACCAGTCAGCACGTGCCACGTCAGCCCGACAAATGGGTCCCATTGTCAGTTTTCCTATTAACTGGCTTAAAACGACGGATCAGTGTTTTTTGCAACGCTGTTACTTCAGGCCGGTGGTTTTTTGCAATTTTTTGACAACATGGTGGTTTTTTGAAACTCTTGCCCCAAATGTGGTGGTATTTTGCAATTTTCTCTGCGTGGAGTGGCGACTGCTCTGAGACCAGCCGGGGGTAGATACGGAATTCTTTTCTATCTTCCAGCCCTCTAGTCAGGGACAGTGGTAACTTGCAACTCTGGCCCTTGGATCTTGGATGGACAGTCCAGATCGAAGGTGAGATATGCCACCAAAACCAGGGCGATTTTACCGGCGGCCCAGGAAAACAGAGTACCATAGATTTGAAAAATCTTCTTCCCGCCCCAAAAAATAGCCCGAGTTCGACGATCACGGTAGGCACAGTTGGGCAATCATATTACAAAAAAAATGCCAAAGTTGGGCGATCAAGTAGTCTCTCTCGATCAAGCCACGCAATCATGGCCACATTCGGCGTTCTGTTGATGCACATATCACATAGAGGTCGACGATGACGCGACGTCATCCTCGACGTTGACGACGGGCGTGGGGTCAGAGCTGGCGTCGAGCTCAAAGTGGCAGTCTCGGCGGCGCGTGCCAGCGACGACGAGGCGACTGCGGCCTGGCTCCAAGCGGCGAACAGAGGAGAGAAGCCGCCCCTCCGCTTGACAAGCGGTACCGCAGGCGCATCCAGTGCCTCCTCCTCCTCTTCTTCCTCGACGATGGCATGGTCCTCAGTCGGTGCCAGATGCGCGGCCAACAGCCTTTGTCGCTGCGTTGCCTCCCTCGTCTGGCACTGGAGGTTCGCCGTTCTCAGGCGCGTCGTCTTGGCGATCCACTCCTTGTTGGTCATGTTCGGCGGCTTCTCCTTCGGCGCTCTCGGCTTCTGCGACTTCCTGCCGATCATGGAGGTGGCGGAGGTCGCGGGGACGGCGACGGCAACGACGCGGGGTCCTGTGAATCAGGCGGGAGCCATGGCGGCTAGATCTGGGAGATGGGGAAATGACGGGATTGGGGCGGGGGGAGAGGTATATGTGGGGGAGAAATTGAGGGAAAGGGCAAATTATGGAGAGAAATCGCCTTCCCTCGCCGACAAGTCTGGCCCACACACGCCTTTTGCCCCCCCCCCCCCCCCCCCCGTTCTGGGGGGGGGCGACCGGTGGGTTTTTGTTAGCGTCGACGCTTAAAAGGCCTCCTGGGGGCCGACTCACCGACGACATGCTAGTGGCTAGGGTAGGAAGAGCTACAAAATTCAGAGTTCTTCCTGCTAGCCGCACAGTGCCTCCTGCATGGTCATCCGTCACCGTAGTGGGGGAGCTTGGGTTGTCCATATGGGGGCAGATAGGGTCAAAATGGCCAACGAAAACCTCTTTTTTTCTAAGTCTGGGGTAAAATGGGCCCATTCTTCCTTGCAAGCTCATGGGCTTGGGGGCCGCGGCCCCCCTGTCTTGACTGTAGCTCCGTGTCTGCGTCACCCTGTTCCCCCGCCGGGCACACACCGGCAAGCAGTTGCACGTGTAGGAACCTATTCCGGGCGAGCTCTTCCTGCGAGCTGCCGAACCTCTCCCGCTCGCTCCTCGTCGGCCCGGCGACTGCCAGCACGTTCCCGATCTCCCTCCGCAAGACGTCGTTCTCCACTAGGTGCCTGCTAGCGTCCTCGTCTGTTGGACGCGCCAGGCCCAAGGCGTCGAACACCATCGAGTAGTGGGGTCACTGACCAGTGGGCCTCAGCCCACGCGTCGTCCCTATCCGACAAGGGACGACAAAACTATCGAGGGTCATCCGGGGGAACGAGATCTACCCTGACATGGGGGAACGAGCGGCAGCGAGAATTGGCGGACAGCGATGGCGGCGGGGGCATATGGCGGTGAGTGGTGTATTGACGCATTACCAGCCCGTTTACACAGCTAGACTGATAGATGAAAATGAAGAAAAGGAAGCAATTGCCATGACTCACGGACCATACGATTGTACCAGGCAGCAGCACAACCAAGCAATGAAACGTAGTAATGACAGTTTTGGTTTGTACACCAACAAAAACATCATCCGCAAGATTGTTGCAGAGCCCTGAGGTATCAGCACTAGCCGGTGAGATGCATACAAAAGTTTAATATCATCTTCAGAACTCCAGAAATGAACAATCAGTTCCACAAGGCCCTGGCACTGCCATCGCTCTACGAAAGAACATAATTTAGACAAATTCTTCCCAGTGAAAGCCAGCAACTTCTTTTGTTAAATAATGAGATCAGAAAACAGTAATCAGGTGGAAAACAACGAAATGTTTTCTTACTATTAATTGAAGGCATTGTGGCTACTCATGGTTATTATGCATACCATACTTGTTCAAAAAAAAAAATTTATGCATACCATACCACAATGAAGATAAATGCATACGAGAAATCAACCACAAATTTTGAAGGCGAAAATAGCACACTACATCTGCGTATATTCAAGACATTTTAAAAGCCACCATTCAGAAATGACAAAGCATATACGTGTAGCAGTTAACGATTGCATGCTGCACGCAGCAAAGCTTGCGTCTGGATGCCTTGATATAAAGAAACAACTCACAGGCTTAAGAATAGGCTAATACAAGTTATACAACCAACACAACAACCCATGGCCACTTGACGAGCATTACAAAGGATGCGAGTAATCTAGCTGGATGAGAACGATTTTTAGGGTGTTGCGAAATATTGATATAGATCATGACAAATGTCTTCAACACAATGATGGTTAATTTGCTCATCAGTATCAACATTCACTATAACACTGTAGAGGCATCAAAAGCTATAAGGTTGTGACCTAGGAGCTAAAGCGGACCTGCAGTATCCTGTCCACCAGATTGGACGGTGATAAAACTACTAGAGAATATCACATCTTTTGTAAGCGACTTTATAGTATTTAGAGGCTTTCTACCAACATCCAGTTTCAAGTAAATACTGTACACACATCATCTGATATGGCTGAAACTACTAAACATTCCAGTGTGTACAGTCTTTGCTGCAGGTTTCGGTGCTTCAGAAGGTCCAAATACATTCCAGAACCTTAGAGTCTCATCTGCTGCGACAGAGGCTACCGTGGAGCCATCGGGGTTCTGCAACAAACACAGAGTATAACCAGGAATCATTTATCGTCAGCATAAGCAAGCAATCATCATCACTAATATCGTGCCACCAGCAATACCTGTGCCAAGCAGAGGACACGAGAAGTGTGACCTTCAAGTTCAGCCAATTTGATCATCGATGGGTATTTCCATAAAATAAGTGGTTTTTGAACAAATCCACAAGCACTCAGTAGCTCCTTTTCATTCTTATTCCAGAGTAGTGCACATACTTGAGCCCCAGTATCAACAGAATTCAAACATAAACCAGTGTGTGTGTTCCAGAATTTGATGCATCTATCATTTCCACCACCACCAGAGGCGAGTAAATTACTCTGGAATGGACACCAGGCAAGAGCTTTCACTGCAGCCAAGTGGTCATTAAACCTGTGAAGCCATCTATTATCCCCGAGAGATGGATTAGAAGATGCCATCGATGCATCCCATATGTGCACTAGGTTGTCGTTTCCACCACTTGCCAATTGCTGACAAGATCCTGACCATCTCAACCCGCATACCTCTGCTCCATGCCCTCGGTATGTCTGAACCATATGGGCTCTCATCCTGACATCATTGTTCACGATCTTGCCATCCATTCCACCAGTTGTCAGGATGTTACTGTTCCAAGCCAGTGAACCAACCCTCGATTCATGGACACCTCGGAGTGTTCTCAGCTGCAAAATTTACGAGATATATTTGTATCAGTTTGAGCAGAAAAGTGCTTACACTGCAGTTCGAATGTTGAGAGAACTAACCATGCGACTCGAGCTCGCGTCCCAGATCTGGATGTCAGAAGAGTTTAGGCCAACGGCAATATGTTGCCCCTCAGAAGACCAGCTGACACTAGTGATGGGACCATTGTCACCGTCAACAGTCACAAGCTCAGAAGTCGAGCTATCAGATGAATTCCACAAGTACAAGGTATTCTCAAGGGCAATGGACACCACATTTTTGCTTCCCCAATCCAACACGTTAAGATAGTAATCATCAACCACTCCAGGGGCATCTAACGTCCTCTCAGCAAACTGAAAAAAGTAAGCAGTCTAAGCATATGGTGAACTTAACAAAACAATGCTACTTGTCTGAAGAATCGGAAGGGCAGAAGGTCCCCCAAAAGCAATGCATTTTGCATACCTTTGGAATCTTTCGCCGCTGTTTAGCAGAGTTGGTCTGACTGAAATTTTCAACTGATATCTGCTGCAGCATCCCTTCAGGTTCTGGTGGCTTGTTCCTGAAGGCAAGAATCCTGGTCCTGCCGCTCAGGAGTTTCTCAGAGAGAAGCCTCCTGTATGCTTCTTTAGCTGGTGATACGATGCCTTCATTTTCCTGGTCCTTCTTAGGTTCCGTGAGGAGGTAATATGCCATGTCCATGTCCATTGCTGACCTATCTGGTATGAATCTGTCACCCTGTCATTATAAAATTCATACATAAATTAGAAATGTTTATTTTTCTACATGTTAGTGTAAATTTGAGAGTTACTCAAAAAGCTAAGAACTATTACACAATCTAGTATATTTCCGTTATGTGCTTGCTGGAAGTTGGTACATAAAAGATGCAAAATTTTAGTTTATGACCCCGAAGAAATGGTCGTGATTAATATGATGCTGTTGGAGTTTTCCGGAGCATCACGAATAGTTCTCCCATGATATATGTTGCAGGCAACTGAGACACGAATAAATAACGATTTGTACTGATTCTATTGTGAAGTAACCAAGCTTAAAGTAATAACTGTAGAGAAAATAGATAAGAATAATGCATACAACATATAAGTGCAGTAACATATTTATTAAGAAATATACAGCAGATATGTATGCAGAAAATTCTATAAAAGACAAACACAACAGGGCTAAAATAACAAACAATCAATTCACTTCTGAAATGAAGGGCTCGTGAGAACAAACTAAAGTTATGAAGGATTAATCTTTCGCAACCGAATGTACTAAATGAATGCATTGTTTGCATTTGACAGACCAAGGGCCGAAAAAACAACATTCAATAGTTTCTCGTTGATTACCAACACCAATGAGACCTAAAGGAAGTACGCATTTTGAAGCCTTACAAGTTTATAAATCTTCAGAAATAGTTATCAAACACCAAACCGGGCCAATTGAAACTAATCAAAAATCACGCTGACTCAAAATGTCTTGCGATGTTTATTTTTCAAATTTTAATCCTCTTAGAATTTTGGTTCATTGTACGTTCTTCCATTTTTATCCCCTTGTGGACCCAATCTTATGGGTTCTCTTGTACCCCTCCGCATCAAAATATAAGACATTTTGGTAGGTTGTTTTAGCTCCTGCAATATATGAAGTAGGTAATGTTCTACCTTATTGCATAAGAGGAATTAAATTTATCAGCAGCAAATTACAGTTTATGAAGGATCATTCTTTCTCAAACAAATGTACAGATTAACCATCTAGGACTGAAGAAAAGAGCATCTTTACAGAAACACTAGTATGCGTAACGCCCAGTGATCAACTATCATACAGTTTCAATATATCAATAAGAATGACATCTAGAATGGATTATGTCATTTCGAGTCTGGACAAGTTTATAAATCTTGATAAGTAGCTACAAAGCACCAAACGGGGCTAAAAAAATTTAGCCAACAAATCAAGAGATCATGCTGATCTTTTCAAGTGTGAAATCACAATGTATTGTGTTTCAAGAAGTAATCCTTTCAACAAAAGCCGTGAGCAAGAAATGCATAAGCACAAGCAGTTTGGTTCAGAAGGACGAATCATACTTCCTACCAATCAACACCTGTCCCCAAAAGAAAAAAAAGATCCTTGGCATCCATAACCGCTAGCTCATCCATTGCTGGGATGCGATCACCAAGGTAGGTCATATTTCTTTCAAGAATTACCAAAGTGCGTCGTTAATAGCCGCCTAATCATGGACAACTAGGACGCAAGAACGGGATCCCTTTCAAGAACGAGCGCCCTAGAACATCAAGAACCACCGAATAACTAAGGTGGACCACGAGAACATGTTTCTTTCGAAAATTACCAAAGCACCGTGTTTGAAGCAATCAATCAAGGATAACTAGGGCGCAAGCAAGGGGCCACTTCCAAGAACGAGCAAGCGCACATCAACAATCGTGGGGCAGAAGCCAAGAAAAGGGAGGGGATTTCGTGGCAACTCACGTAGCATTTGGTGGACGGGTTCTTGGAGTTGGTGCAGAGGGACGGCATGTAGGGCCTGCTCGGGCCGGCCACCTCAGGCGCCGGAGGCCGCAGCTCCCGCGGGCGGCGTCTCGGCGGCCGGGACGAGCTGGAGCCCGCCGCCTCCATGGGCGAAGCGAGGAATCCCCCGAAGGATCAGACAACCAGCAGCGCAGCGAGATGCTAGAATCGATCCGGGGAAGTTGAAAGATTCGAGAGTGCCGGAGTTGGGAGGCAATCGATGTGGATTGATTGCGAGGCACGGGGGATTTCGCCGGCCGGCAAGGTTTTGGGAGGATTTGGGGGCGTTTGGGAAGAGGGGGGAGAATTGTGTTGGGGGCTATTTTAGGAAATAGAAATACCGTGTCGTGTGTGCCGTCTGCTCGAAGCGGACCCTAACGGCTACTCGGCTAGTATTCTGAACTGAACCGTCACTGATTTTTACAGTAAAATCTGACGCGAAATTGTAGTCTGACGGATCACAACTTGAATTGCACGTACTCGTATATAAACTTAATTTTTTTACAGGAACATTTTTTCCTCCATTAGGGCACGACAAGATCGTCGACACACTTACATCAACTTGGAACTTTGATGATAGTCTACTTGGTGGTTTTCTTGTGAAGCCGGAGTCACTGCAAGTGTGCAAGTGATTGATCGGTGATGAAGTGAGTTCCGTGTGGTGTCTTGTGCGGCGACGAAGATGGCGTGCAATGGTTTGGTCGCGATAAGACTTCATAGTCGGCTCTGGTTTGACGCGTTCGAGTATCTTTGTTCGGGTCTCCCTAAATTATGAAGTCGGAGTTGTTATGCTTTCAAGCATCTTCATCTAAGCAGCGTACGATCATGATGACCTGTACGAGATGATCCGATGTTGCAAATCTTATTCGACACAGGTCTTACGCATCTCCTCTCTGAAGCTTATCATGAGAATTAGAGTTGTCTGCGCAAGCCATCTATTTGGTAAGTGTGCGCATACTCAACTCGCATCTTCCCCAACGCGTGGAGCCCGAGGCTCCGTTGTTGGAGGTCAAGCCCAGCTACTCCTAAGGTAGGCGGATGCGCTATGACTTTATAAGGAAAATGGTCTAGTCCGAGCGAACCTATACGACCCACTTTGCAACGACCTACTCGGTGGACCATATGCATCACCATACACGTTCCATGAAACAATCTGAAAGCAAATTTGGAAGCAGGGTGGAAAAATTGCATTGCGAGCTGCATGCTAGTTGCTGGATGTGATCCACGAGTGGGTCGCTGGAATGTTGGTTGTATAGGATCTTTCTCCGTGTCGGTCGAATCTCGTGAGCCAACAATTTCTACATTTCCCAATTCCACCCAGGATTCCCCTTTTCCCATCTTTTTCTTCAGGATTTCTCACACGGTGTTTTTTCGTCTCGGTTGCAAAGGTGGACCGGACAACTGGTCTCCATGTATGCATTCAACACTAAGCTTTGACCAAATGCATACTTTTTCATCTAAAAATTTGGTTTCATACTACTTTTTATATTTTTAAATTAGATAAGTTATATTTATCATTTGACTTTATTTAGACATGTTACATTGTATGTCTACCTCTGCTCATGGTTTTGCTAACCGGTCGGGAAATCAAGATATCCATCAGTAACCCGGATATCCCGAGAAAACCCCCGGAAATGCTTATACCGAGTAAAAAAATTCGTGATTTTTTATATAAAATTTTAATGAAGAAATTCAGAAATTGTCTAACCAAACCAAAAACCTGGCTTTGCTCTCTCCGTTTTCTCATACGGAAATTCAGAAAATGCTCATACGGAGTCCGTTATACTGGACTGGAGGTATTTTAGCGGTGTCCTCCCATGACCGCTGACCGGTCCCCTGCAGGAGGCGCCGTTTTGCCACCGGCACAACCAGCGCCGTCGTGGCCACGGTGGCCTCCGGTCTTCATCGACATGGAGGGGATAGCGACCGATTGACTAAGTACCATGGAGCAAAGATTGGATTTGGAGTAGTAGAAGGAAGACAGCGGACGAGCAGAAGAGCACGCACGCCGGCGAGTCAACCATGGAGTCCGTCGACGCAGGCGGCGAGGTGCGGCACTGGAGCGCGGAAGTCAACGGCGTCTCCCTCCACGTCGCGGAACAGGGCCCCGCCGCCGGCCCGGCGGTGCTCCTCCTCCACGGCTTCCCGGAGCTGTGGCTCTCGTGGCGCCACCAGATGGCCGCCCTCGCGGCGCGCGGCTTCCGCGCCATCGCCCCCGACCTCCGCGGCTACGGCGACTCCTCCGCCCCCGCAGACCCCGCCGTATACACCATCCTCCACCTCGTCGGCGACGCCGTCGCGCTCCTCGACCACCTCCGCCTCCCCAAGGTGCGTTCTTTTTCTGGTCTCTATGTCTCCTGGCCACTGCGAGTCAGAGTGTGCGATGCTGACACCGTCGTCGGTGCGGGAGCAGGTGTTTGTGGTGGGTCACGACCTGGGCGCGCAGCTGGCGTGGCATCTCTGCCTGCTCCGGCCGGACCGGGTGAGCGCCGTCGTCGCCCTCGGGGTGCCCTACTTCCCCCGCTCCCCTAGCCCGCCGACGGAGTTTTTCGCGGCGCTTGGCGACGGGTTCTACATCACGCAGTTCCAGGTTCCAGATGTGATCCTTGCCCATGATTGCCTCATGTGTCTTGTGATTTAGTTCTAGTAGCATCCAATTTTCTTGTGCTTAAAATTACAGTGCATGAGTTGTGTGAAATGGAAGCTCTTGCTGTTGCAGACTTTTGGAGAAAGTTGAAGCAAATGTGCTTAGAAATAGTTTGAAGCAGATGAAGATTCGAGGGGGGCTAATTGGTTGATGACGCTTTTAACTTTTGTGCTCAGAGGACACTCAGTGAAGAAACTTTGATTTATTAACTGACTGTCTATATCCAAATTGCAAACCTGTTTGTTTTCTGAAAATTAGAACAGTGCATCGCCCCTGTTAACATTTTGGAGAACTAACACTAGTAGGATTAGAGATTCTGTGTTCAGATATTGTATAATCAATAGTAGGATTAGAGATTCTGAGAATAAATTCTATAATCAACAGTTTCATTAGATATTGTATAATCAATAGTAGGATTAGAGATTCTGTATTCAGGACACAAACACTCAGTTGGCTCTGGTTTGCTCCCACATTAGCAACAACTCAAAAAGAAAACAATTGCAGCTTCAAGCACAGTGTATCATTAATATGAGCATGTCTCTTACCTTGCATTTGTAGTCATGGTCTGTATTTAGTATTTACCAACATATAGGTGTCGCAAAATGACCAATTTATTTCAACATCATGTGTGCAGGAGCCTGAAAGAGCTGAAAAGACATTTGCGCGCTATGACACCGCGACTGTCCTAAAGAAGTTTTACTCCAATGAATTAGACAACTTTGCCGCTCCTCCTGGAGTAGAGATCATAGACTTCCTCGAGGCATCGGCATCCCCACTTCCTTGGATGACCGATGGAGAACTAAGCCAGTACGCCGAGAAGTTCCAGAAGTCTGGTTTCACGGGGCCACTCAACCACTACCGCATGATGGACACGTAAGTTCCAGAAGCTCTACGCTTCCTGTTCCATCTAGCTCTGCACTATAATCCATGTGGAACGCAGGAATTGGAGGCTCACTGCACCATGGCATGGCGCGAAGATCACGGTGCCTGCAAAGTTCATCATGGGCGAGAAGGACATCGGCGTCGAGTCCTTTGGAACCAAGCGCTACGTTGAGGGAGGGGGATTCAAGTCCAAAGTTCCAGACCTGGAGGTTTCCATCATCGAAGGACACCATTTCCTACAGCAAGAGCAGGCCGAGAGAGTGAACGCTGAGATACTGTCCTTCCTGGGCAAGTTTACTGAGTAAGCAGATGGTATGCAAGTGAGCTTGTTTTAGATATGTGAGTTCTACCTTTTCTGAACTGAAGAACCGCAAAGCTCGTAGAGGTATATATATACTTGAATAAATGTCAGAGCTAGATATAGCCATTTATTGGCTTGAAAGGATGTCAAGTGTTCAACAGATTTAATACTGAATAAAGCAATGTTTTGATAAGGTGTAAAAGCAAGGCTTGGCATCTGTGCACGTATCCATGCACTCCCCTCTTTCTGTTATTGGATTTACCCTATGAACATGGATACACCATTTCTTTAGATGTTTTTCTCCAAGCTACTACGGAGTACAAGAGCACGCACTGAGCTCGGCGAGTCAACGGCCAATTACCTAACCATGGAGTGCATCGACGCAAGCGGCGAAGTGCGGCACTGGAGCGCGGAGGTGAACGGCGTCTCCCTCCACGTCGCAGAGCAGGGCCCCGCCGCCGGCCCGGCGGTGCTCCTCCTCCACGGCTTCCCGGAGCTGTGGCTCTCGTGGCGCCATCAGATGGCGGCCCTCGCGGCCCGCGGCTTCCGCGCCCTCGCCCCCGACCTCCGCGGCTACGGCGACTCATCCGCCCCCGCAGACCCCGCCGCCTACACCATCCTCCACCTCGTCGGCGACGCCGTCGCGCTCCTCGACTACCTCCGCCTCCCCAAGGTGCGCCCTTTCTGGCTTCTTTGTCTCTTTGTCAGAGTGTGTGATGCTGAGACTGACGTGATGGCATCAGGTGTTTGTGGTAGGTCACGACTGGGGCGCGCAGGTGGCGTGGCATCTTTGCCTGCTCCGGCCGGACCGGGTGCGCGCCGTCGTCGGCCTCGGGGTGCCGTACTTCCCCCGCTCCCCTGGCCCGTTAACGGAGCTCTTCATGGCGCGCGGCGATGGGTTCTACATCACGCAGTTCCAGGTTCCAGCTGGGATCCTTGCCCATGATCGCCTCCGGTGTCTTGTGAATTTGTGATATACTAGTTTATGCATCCAATCTTGTGCTCTTGCTGTTAAACACTTTGCCTGCAGAACTTTTTGAATGATTCAAGGGGGCTAATCGGTCGGTGAATCATTTAATTTCTGTGCTCAGTGTCAGTGTGGCTCAGAGGACTCAACGAATAAGCTTTGATTTATTAACGACCGCCCGTATCCAAATTGTGATCCTGTTTGTTTTCTGAAAATTAGAACAGTGTATCGTCTGTTAGCATTTTGGAAAACCAGGACTAGTGGGATTAAAGATTCTATAATCAATCGTAGGATTAGATATTTTATAATCAATAGTAGGATTAAAGATTCCACATTCAGGGCACGAACACTAAGTTGGCTCTCATTTGCTCCTACATTATAAGCAACTCGGAAAGAAAACAATTACAGCTTCAGGCCCAGTGTGTCACCAAGATGAGCATATCTTTTACCTTGCATTTGAGTCATGATGTATTTACTACTTCCTCTGTTTCTAAATGTAAGTCTTTCTACTACTTACATTTCAACATCATGTTTGCAGGAGCCTGGAAGAGCTGAAAAGGCATTTGCCCGCTATGACGCTGCGACCGTCTTAAAGAAGTTCTACTCCATCGAATTTGACGACTTCGCCGCTCCTCCTGGTGTAGAGATCATTGACTTCCTCAAGGCCTCAGCATCCCCACTTCCTTGGATGACCGACGGAGAACTAAGCCAGTACGCCGAGAAGTTCCAGAAGTCTGGTTTCACCGGGCCACTCAACTACTACCGCATGATGGACACGTAAGTTCCATAACATCTTCCACACTTCTTGTTTCATCTAGCTCTGCACTAATCCATGTGGAACGCAGGAATTGGAGGCTCACTGCGCCATGGCATGGCGTGAAGATCATGGTGCCTGCGAAGTTCATCATGGGTGAGAAGGACATCGGCGTCGAGTCCTTTGGAGTCAAGCTCTACGTCGAGGGCGGGGGTTTGAAGTCCAATGTTCCAGACCTGGAGGTTTCCATCATCGAAGGACACCATTTCCTCCAGCAAGAGCAGGCCGAGAGAGTGAACGCTGAGATACTGGCCTTCCTCGGAAAGTTCACTGAGAACTAAGTAAACAGATGGTGTGCAAGTGAGGTGGTTTTAGACCTATGAGTGCTAGCTTTTCCGAACTGAATAACCACAAAGCTTGTAGAGCTATATACTTGAATAAATGTCAGGGCTAGATATAGCCATTTGTTGACTTGAAAGGAATATAAGAGCATGTAAAATATGCTCCTGTTTTGATAAGGTTTTGATACTGAACAAAGCAAGGTTTTGATAAGGTGTACGGCTGTTTCTTTAGCAAAACAGAGAATTTCACATATGGCTACCTTGGAAAGACCGATTCGATTTGTGATGCAGCTGGAAATACTAGTTCCTGAACATATGAATTACAGGCCTTAGTTCTTCAAGCCATTATAACCAATTGCCATCGGTGATGGGGTGCGAAAATAATTATGTAGCACGATGGTCTTCCCATCGGTGCTTCTGGACCCCCTTGTTTATTTTTGTGTCAACCGAAGTATGTAAAATTGGTTCAATTTTAATATGTATAATCTGTAAAATGGAAAGAAGATGTGGTTCTTTCATGCCATGTCATGATTTATGCCTCTAGTTATTGCTAAAATGTTTCTCTTGGTAAGAGCATCACTAGCAGTGCCCTCAAACTGGTCAAACACTCAAAATAACCAGTTTTTTGAAGGTTGAGTCCAAAACGAGGCGCGGAACAGACCCTTTAACCCTAAAAAAATTGAAGGCTGAACCATCAAACTCACTTTCGACATGCAGTAGTGCAGGTCCAGAGGGAAATGTGAAGGCCCCTTCATTCGAGTCAACGCGAGCTCGCGGGCTGAAATTTCCCCACCTCTTCCTTGCATCCGCCTCCTCCGCCTGCAACGAGCCCGCGCCGTCGCGTCGCGCCTCCGCTCGGCAAGGTCGCCCCGCCGCCTGCTCGCCCCGCCTCCGCCCGATTTGCCGCCGCGCCTCTCCTCTGACCTCGCCGCGCCTCCGCCCGTCAACGTCGCCCCACCGCCTCCGAGCTTGCCCCGCCGCCTCCAAGCTCGCCCCGCCGCCTGCTCGCCCCGCCTCCGCCCGATTCGCCATTGCACCTCTCCCCTGACCCCCGCGCGCCTCTCCTCCGACCTCGCCGACCCCGCGCATCCCTTCTCCGCCCGATTCGCTGCCGTGCGCCTCTCCTCCGACATCGCCGCGCCGCCGACCCCGCGCGCCCCTCCTCCGCCCGCGACGAGCCCCCGACCCCGGTAAAGCTCATTTGCAATTTGCTATTACTGTAATTTGCAATGAACATTGTTGTAATAAGTTGACTTATTATTGTGTGTTTGAAACTATTATTTGCCGTGTTTTATGATAGATAGAATGATTATTATGTGATTCGAACTGTTATTTTTGGTTGTTGTCTGAAATCCTGTCGAAATCCTATTTTCAGGGTTTGAAGACCGGGGCGCAGATCAGTGCCCTCAAACTAACTCTCAAAACAGAATATCTACGCCAGCCGTTTTGAGACTTCAAACTCGCGTTTTCCCGGTCTTCAAAGGTGTTGAGTGTTACCAGGTTGAGGGCACTGCTAGTGATGCTCTAAGAGACGGAAATTACTTATCAGGCGCGGGTATGCATCGAAGCGGCTTCTCAAATAGTACAAACCGAAAGATCCAGGGGGAAGTAGGCGTGTCCTATGCAGGTTACCGTTATAAAGCCTGCATCTTAAGGGGATAAAACAAACAATTAGATCAGTACTAATCATGCATCTTCGGTACATGCTTTTATGTATAGTGGATACTTGATACAAGGATCAGAACTGCACTGTGTGTCTGTGTATAACCAAGCCTCGTATAACAATCACAATGTAATGATTAGCAGATTGAAATTTAACACATAAACATAGTGGAACATCAATGAACTACCACAGTGAAAGCTAAACACGCATTATCTTCACTTCATAATGTCATGCATGGGAGAAAGAGTGGTACAAGGATGAGAATTACACTATAGAACCAACCATCACATCACGATTTCCCTCCTATACACGAACTACGTGGCAATGAACCTCTACGAGTCAACAATTTCCCCATACACAAACAACAGAACAATGAACACAGAACAAGCCAAACATACCATAGAACCTATAGATATACTCAAATCTACCACATGTTCATGGATTTAGGCCTGTGACAGGCCTATCATTTGAAGAGTGGGTATTCAAAATTTTGAAACTTAATTTCTAACAGTTTAAAAGCTTTTCTTAATACGGTTTCAACTATGTGTTCATGAAATGGGAGAAGGAAGTGCGAACCATGTGAAAGTAAGGAGAATTTTGGGCTAAATACTTGAATATAATATCATTTTATGTTATATCTTTTATGGTTTTGCATACATTTATACACTATATACAATACATATACAATTCTTGGCAAATGATGGGTATTTAACCGAATACCCATGTTGAGCTAGGCCAGCCCCTGATTTAGGCTATAAGAACGAGAGTTGCATGCTATTTGCAGCCGTGTAAGCAGTAGGGTATGAGGATGACATACTGGAGAAGATGAGGAAGAAGGATTATTGCCGCCGACCACCACTAGAGAAGGAGATGACACTGCTCAACTGCTCCTTGGTGAAGAAGGATGTCGGGGGAGAGCTCAAAGGGGGGGGGGGGGGGGGGGGGGATGGTGGCATGAGTATTAGCGGTGAGGCGAATGGGGTGAAATAGGGGAAGTGAAATGGCGGGCGATCACCAAAAAACTCCAACCACATATTCAGGACTATGAGTTCCAACCTAACATTCTTACACCTAGAAAGACTCTCCCGTGCCTGCTGCTCGCCTCATGCCGCTCTTACATTCTATTTAGCATTAGAAATAGGTGTAACCAGACATACTTTTGACTAGGGGTAGTTTTTACGAAACCTCTTTAAGCAAGGCAAGGACGTGTTCACGCACGAGATCGATGTTGTGTTCCCCAGGTATAAATCATGCAAAAAAACGTGGCTCTGGGAAATGACGGGTTTGGTCATTTCTTCAGGACCTGATTGAAGGGTTAATTAAGCATCACGCGGGGCAAAAAACTTAGACCGGGCCTAACAAAACAAACCGCTCATTTGCTAAAAAGAGAGTAACATATACTCAGTCTTTCGGAGGTACTCAAAGGGATAGAGTGTGTGTTCAAAGTGGTGAGTGTATATGACCGTTTGCGTTGTACTGTGTTTCGTTTTTTTTCTCAGTCTCAAATTGTAAAACGTTTTAGTATGCTAAATTAGTCTACTAAAATGTCTTACAATTAGATATGGAGGTAGTAATAAATAAACTAATAAATTAGTATGCTCTCCCTTCGCAAGACGACTGCCGCACAACTTCAATACATTGTGGAAAACGTGGCGAACCATCTCCCCAAATGGCGCGCATGGTTGCTCAACCGTGGTGGGCGCCTTGAAGTGGTCAAGACGACCCTTTCGGCTGTATCCATCTTCGCCACGATGTCTCTGGATCTGTCAGTAAAGATTCTGGTTGCCATTGAGAAGATTATTCGAGGTTTCCTCTGGGCAGGGCAGGCCCGTGGAGGTCACTGCCTTGTGGCGTGGGATAGGGTGTGCATGCCCAAGCAGTTTGGTGGCCTTGGCGTCCCAAATCTGAGATTGATGAACCATGCGCTACGAGCCAGGTGGCTTTGGCTCAGTAGAACGGATGGCGCAAAGCCGTGGAAGGAATTCAACATCCAGGTCCCACGCGTGGTCCGCCTTTTTTTCGAGGCGGCAACTACCTCGGTGGTGGGAGATGGGACGTCCACTTTTTTCTGGACAGATAGGTGGCTGCCTGAAGAGCGTGTGAGAGATTTTGCCCCGAATATCCTTCTCAAGGTGCCGAAGGGCTCCAGGAGCTCCAGGCTGGTTAGCGAAGGTCTTGCAGGAGGCTGGCTGATGGATATACCGCCTGATCTTGGCGCTACGGAGATTGGGGAGCTGCTGTCCTTGGCAGACAGCGTGGAGGCTTTCACCCTATCTGAGGGGGTCACCGATGTTTTCAGGTGGAACTGGGAAGGTAACCATCAATACTCCGCTCGTTCAGCCTACAAGGCCTTCTTCGCAGGTAAGGTTGAGTTGGCAGGAGCTCAGCAGATTTGGCAGTCGAGAGCCCCGGACAAGTGCAAGGTGTTCCTCTGGTTAGCGTTGAGAAATAAGTGTTGGACTGCTGATCGCCTTGGGAGGAGAGGCCTTCCCCACCCGACCGCCTGTCCTTTCTGTGACCAAGTGGAGGAGGACATTAGTCATCTGTTGATTGGATGCGTTTTGGCCCGAGAAGTTTGGTCCTCCTTCCTGACGAGATGGGGGAAAGCGGAGTGGATACCAGAACCTGGGGATCGGCTGGTGGAGTGGCTCTCGTCTAAGGCAGCGAGAGGAAAGAAGGTTAAAGACCTGTGTACAGCTGTAATCTTGGTTTGCCGGTGTCTTTGGAGACACAGGAACGATGTTGTCTTTCAGGGTCACGCGCCTTCAGTCGAGGTCGTAGTCCAGATGATGGAAGTTGAGGCGGACCTTTGGAGGGCGGCAAGCCTGTTTAGGGATAGGTTAGCTCCCGTAGAAAGCTGGAGGGTTGGCGAGTGATCCCCTCTCCTTTGTTCTGGTGGGTGGCGTTCTTGGCGCATGTGTCTAAACGCGTTGTATTCGGCCGTTTGGCCTCTCCTTAAAACCGATGCGTATGCTGGGACGTATCCTTAAAAAAAAGTCGACCTGTCGATTCCGTCAATCCAATGATCCAAAGTCAACCTTCTAATCTGCGAAGATTCTGTGTCGTCCCGTACGATCTGATTCCATCTTTCTACTGACGAAGTCACAAGATATCGGCAAATTTGGAAAATTTGCAGGCCTACTGAACATCACGCACGTATCTGTACGTCCGCACCGATGAGATGATCGTGTCGCCTAGCCGCACTTCGTCGGGATTCCCAAACCACCACTCCCTCCAGCCTCCACTTCCAGTTCAGCAGCCACAAACCGCCGCCGTCGCCGGTCTCCTCCACTCGCCGCCGGCTGCGCAATGTGAGTGCCCGTCCCTCGACCACCCTGTCCATCGCATGCGCGCACCCAATGCCGGACTGATAGGGTCTGGCGCTCTCGTTCTTCTCCTTTTTAGATACTAGATCGATTGTGACGGCGTTTCGATCTGGATTTGTAGGGTTTGTGCCCCGACGGTGGTGGAGGTGCCTCGCGGGAGCGTCTCCGCCCGCCGCTCCTGGCCGCCTCGCTGCGGCCGCAGCTACCCCGAGAACGGCGACAACGACAGCGACAAGGGCGTCGTCGAGGAGGCGGCCGCTTCCTCCGCCGCCTGCAACGGCGGCCTCCCGCAGCACGACCCGCAGCCGAATAATAGGGAGGACGACGACGACGGCGGAGAGGCGCAGCCGCGCGGCCATGGGGACGCCGCGCCCCCCTCGGATGGCCACGCGGAGGATGTGATGCCGCTGGCGTTCGCTGCCCCGCAGAGTTCCGCCGTTGCTTCCGCTAATGGTTCCGTGGAAGATGGTGAATTGGGGAGCGAGGATGATGAGAACAGAAACAAGAGGCGGTTGTCATCCGCCATGAATCCACCCTCCAAGCGGAGGGCGGTCCCAGCCAGGCGCAGATTTCCGCCCGGCTGTCCTCGAGCTGCTGTTACCGGCATCAGCATCGGAGGTGAGGAGGTGCCGGTATCGGACGACACACCGATGATTACTAGCTAGCTAGTGGATATATTGTCCATTTGTGGGTGTCTGTCTTGCTCATTCTTCCAATTTCAGGTGGCGGTGCTTCTCCGATGTTTGGGCGAGGTGATTCTAACGAGGAACCGGAAGGCAAATCGGAAGGGGCTGGAGGTGCTACCGAGGCACGCAATTTTAGCATCCAAGAGTCCCAAGTCGTCGACCGTGTTGTAGGAGGCCAGCATGACCTTGACCATCAACAAAGTGATGTCACAAATGATTCACCAAGACGGGATTTATCTGGGGAGATGGATGATAGAACACCATTGCATGAATGGACGTGCATATCACTAGTAGCGGGAGATGGTGATGGGAGAAGCGACTGCGAAGGAAGCTTGCCAAAAGGAACTTCGATGACTCCTCCAAGAGGTCTTGTTAGTGTGAAGAAAAATGGCAAGAGAAAGTTGAAGCATGGTAACATTAACAAGGACAGTCTTAAGAGATCCGGTAAGGAGTCTAAGTGCGGACATCATGTTGCCACCGATCAAGTTGTAGAAAAGGATGATGTGGGCTTTTCTACTAAGAGAGTAATTGTACACGCGTTGATGGCTCCAAACCAATGCCCATGGATACAACGGAAGAAGTCTATTGCTAGTGTTTCTAAGTGTTCTGCTCCTACGACCAATGTGAGGAAAAAACATGAATTGGAAGACACCCCACTAGTAAAGGTGGATGTCAAATATGAGGGAAGCTTGCAAGAAGGTAACCTAAGGACTTATGCGAGAGGTTTTGTTAATGCAAAGACAAAGGGAAATAAAAAAGGTCTTGTTAGTGTTAAGGTGGACGTGACACGGCTAGATGAGATAGGGGTCTTTGAAAATGGCACACCGAGAAACAAGATTTCAGCTACTCATAGACGCGTGACACGCTCAAATGTGAAGGTGAAGAAATCCATGGTTTCTCGTAAGTTAAGGCATGATGGCATGAACAAGGACCCTTTGAATAGCTCCACCAAGGAGTCAGAGTGTGGAAACCATCTTTTGGCCGATCAAACCAAAGAAAACAATTACACGGGTCTTCCTACCGGGATAAATATATTAGCATTGATGGCTCCAGAAAATTGCCCATGGAGACAAGGAAAGAGGTCTATTGCTTGTTCTTCTCAGCCTCTCACTTGTAGCAATACAGCTCTTACGGTTCGTGAAGGTCTTTGTTTGCCCGACATATCTGAAGGAAAAGAGACCATTCCCATATGTGTGTTCAACACAATTGATGGCATGCAGCTAATGCCATTTAAGTACACCACTGAAGTCATTTACCCACCTTCGTATGTAAAAGCACCTCCAAAAGGCTGTGACTGCACTAATGGTTGCTCGGACTCCAGTGAATGTGCTTGTGCTGTGAAAAATGAAGGAGAGATTCCATATAATTTTAATAGCGCAATTGTTTATACAAAGCCTGTCATATACGAGTGTGGCCCATCATGCAGGTAGGGTGTTCAATATATATCTTACGTAAACAAAATAGCCTACCCTTGCTAGGTAGAAATTAATGATTTTATAGTGTAATTTATAATGTCAGGCAAGATTTCTTGTTTCCAATGCAATATTGTACTAAGTCTGACATAGGAGGTTCAGATTGGCAGATCCAGATGGCAGTGAAATATGAGGAATAGCTCATAAAGCTAAAACATTTTCATCTGAAGTTAGTTATAACAGAACTATTTATTGATATTAGATAGTTTGGTTAACTGAAAAATGCAAATTTGGTTAGAAAAATAGTGAGCTAACGAAATATTCAAAACTGCTTGCAGGTGCCCGCCAACATGCCACAATAGGGTGAGCCAGCATGGTCCCAAAATTCGGCTAGAAATTTTCAAGACGGGGAAGACAGGTTGGGGTGTAAGATCCCCCAGTTTTATCTCTTCAGGCAGTTTCATATGTGAGTATGTAGGTGAGGTATTGCAAGAGACAGAAGCTGAAAGGAGAGAGAATGATGAGTACCTGTTTGATATTGGCCGTGACGACGACTCTGATGAAGAAGAAGGCTCACAATCTTCTACCTCTGAGATAGTGGAGGATGTAGGCTATACAATAGATGCTGCAAACTTCGGTAACATTGGAAGATTCATCAACCATAGTTGCTCTCCAAACCTGCATGCACAGGATGTTCTCTGGGACCACGATGACACGAGGGTGCCACATGTTATGCTTTTCGCTGAAAAGAATATACGTCCGCTGCAAGAGCTGACTTACGATTATAATTATAACATAGGTCAAGTCCGCAAGAATGGCAAGGAGAAGATAAAAGATTGTTTTTGTGGTTCGCCCAAGTGTCGTCTTAGGCTTTACTAACGTAGTAGTGACTGCTGATGGTAATGTTCATATTTCAGTGGAAAGGAGTCCTGTTAGTGCAATGCTTTTACTCTTCAGGCCACCTTGCGGTCAGCATGTAATGTTTATTTTCATGTACGCTGTCGTCGAATTATTATTGGGTTTTAAAGAGCATATGACCTGTGCTTGTTCACTACTTTTTTCTTCTGTGTCGAACTTCAAACGAGTAAATGATGATCGTTGAATAGTTAGTTGTCAATTATGTTGTCACGTTATTTTATTTTCAGAAAATTGTATTAGGTATAACATGAGGTCTCTCACACTGTACCTTTTCTGGTCACAAATTGTATACATAGTTGTTGGTGCTTTTCTTCCAAGATAGATTGAATCACCAAGCTCAGAAAATATCAGTATCCTGCACACTCAAATCAGACTATCAGACAGTTGTATTGCCAGTTCTGGAATTAAAAGTTGGTTAAATAACAGTCCCATGGCAGTGCCAAACTGAATCAATCATACTATTTCCCCCTTCCATCTCAACTCACTTCCTTGATCTTACATGGCCCTTGGCCAGCATGTAGATCATCACACCAGGGTCCTTCCCTCTCTGAATGCACAAGACACCATTTATCAGCGCACACCTGTAGCAGTCCGTGCGCACAATCTCATTTTCCGCCTGTGATGAGCCTGCATACTTCCGTTTGTATGGTGATCTCGAGATGAAAAGTCCGTTTGATTGCCATGAAGAAATAAATAAATTTAAACATGTTGTATGCAGGGCAAGAGCAAGACTAGGCATTGCAACCAAACGCTTTGGTTTGGGCCTGACAAAACTAATTCATAAACCTCTGTACTCCATCCATTACAGAATTATGTGCCACCAGTTGCACTAGGAAAACTATTGTCGACAACGAGGATAGAAATCCATTTAATATCCAACAGTCTGTCAGGAAATATAGACTACCAAGCTGAAGTTTATGAAATAATAGAAAGTGGGATGCATGTAAAAAAAGGCACATTTATGTAATTTCTCACAGTGTATATCCATTTAATATCCAATGAGACAGTGACTAAATAAGCTCACTTACATCTGTATTCAGAGAAGACACTTGCTTCTGTGCTGGTCCAGAAAAATCAGCAACCATGGCTGAAAAGAAGTAAGGGGCATGTGAAACTAGTCTGGCCTCATCTACAATTTCAGAGCAGGCATGGCATTTTCAGAATAGAAATTGTACTAGGTATAACATGTGGTTACCTTTTCTGGTCACAAATTGTATACATAGTTGTTGGTGCCTTTCTTCCAAGATAGATTTAATCACCAAGCTCAGAAAATGTCACTATCCCTGCAACACTCAAATCAGACTATCAGACAGTTGTATTGCCAGTTCTGGAATTAAAATTTGGCTAAATAACAGTCCCATGGCAGTGCCAAACTGAATCAATCATACTATTTCCACCTTCCATCTCAACTCACTTCCTTGATCTTACATGACCCTTGGCCAGCATGTAGATCATCGCACCATGGTCCTTCCCTCTCTGAATACACAAGACACCATTTATCAGCGCACACCTGTAGCAGTCCGTGCGCTCAATCTCATTTCCCCCCTGTGATGAGCCTGCATACTTCCGTTTGTATGCTGATCTCGAGATGAAAAGTCCGTTTGATGGCCATGAAGAAATAAACACATTTAAACATGTTGTATGTAGGGCAAGAGCAAGACTACGCATTGCAACCAAACGCTTTGGTTTGGGCCTGACAAAACTAATTCAAGAATGCCATGTCTGACACAAGACAATCATAAACCTCTGTACTCTATCCATTACAGAATTATGTGCCACCAGTTGCACTACGAAAACTATTGTCGACAATGAGGATAGAAATCCATTTAATATCCAACAATCTGTCAGGAAATTAATCTGTGAGGAAATAGAGACTACCAAGCTGAAGTTTATGAAATAATAAAAAATGGGATGCATGTAAAAAAAGGCACATTTATGTAATTTCTCATAGTGTATATCCATTTAACATCCAATGAGGCAGTGACTAAATAAGCTCACTTACATCTGTATTCAGAGAAAACACTTGCTTCTGAGCTGGTCCAGAAAAATCAGCAACCATGGCCTAAAAGAAGTAAGGGGCATGTGAAATTAGTCTGGACTCATCTACAATTTCAGAGCAGGCCTGACTACTCTGAAGTTGACAGCAGTTTCGTCGTTCGCCCAAGAAATAAATTTACCATCATTCGAGATATTCAGAAACAAATATGATCAAGGCTAGAAGTCTGATCACCAGTAACCTTGTATCTCATTTATCTAACCCGAAAGAGTGTCTGTCTGGAAAAGAAAATGGAAGGAAGATAAGTTGTTCTCCTAAATCCACGTATTCATAAATCGTAGCAGATTGATGCATGAACTGGGTATAACATGAGGGTTAATTGCAGCTCTTTTCGTGACGAATTGTGCAGAACCAGACATACGGTTGCAACACATTGCCCCAAGCACAACTGCACAAACCATAAAATTCTCTGAACACAAAAGCAGCCGAGCTGCTGTGAAAGGCGAAATGGAATGTTCTGCTCCGAGAGACCACATTGCAGAGTACAAACAAAAGATTTCAATAATCAATCGAATTTTATATAATCAGTCACGTTACACATGCATTACAGAGTTTACAAGCCTTCTCTGAGGCATGAAGAATACATTACATCAGTGCCAGCATCTAATTCTAGCCAAGAATCTCCCCTTCCTCCAACTCTTCTTGTTGGAAGCTCTGACGGTGAGAAGGCTGCTGCTCCTGATCGTCTTCAATCTTGAGGGAGAGTCCAAGCAGTCCCAACAAGCTGTGTGGGCCGAGGCCGTACTCATGGATGCCGAGGCTCTTGATGACAGTCCAGTGTATCGTCTCGGTGGGCATGGCCGTCCTCTCTGCCTCAAGCACGTCCTGACGGGCCTTCTCTCTCGCCCTGCATCTCGCCTCCTTCCGCTGCCTCTCCAGAGACTCCTTGGCACGGGTGATCAGCTCGGTTCTTGGAGGCGTGGCGGCGCGCTCCGCCGGAGCTGGACTGTCGACGCTCTCGTCTGAATCTGAACGAGAATCGCTGCTGTCGCTTGCGGAGTCTGAATCCGAATCCGAGTCACTGCTGCTGCTGGAGCTAGGGCTGCCGCCGCTGATTGCGCCACCGCCAAGATTCGCCACCGGTGACGCGTCGCCGCAGATGTCCACGTATTCGTCCTCCTCTTCGGCGAGATTCAGCGGCGCCGACACGATCGGCGCCAAGGGGGATACGCCGCCAACGATGTCAACGTCTTCTTCAGCCATCATCATCATCTTGCCGTCTTGGCGTTGTTGATCTCCCATCTCTCGAACGAACTCATCGACCTGCTTCCGTAACTCGAGGACGGCCTCGTCCTGGACGGCGTGGATGTCGATCTCCATTTCGTCCCCATGGATGGCACGGCAATGCTTCAGCAGGAACTGTCTGATGTGATCGGGAAGCTCCGACGCTAGCTTCTCCACGTCGGCCTTGAGCAGGTCCCTCTCATCCCGCGTCACCTTCTTGCTCTTGATCACGCGATCAGGAGGAGACGCCTTCATCTTCTTGCGGTTCATCACATGAGGAGGAGGAGACACCTTCATCACGTGAGGAGGAGGAGGAGGAGGAGTCGCCTTCTTGCTCCTCTTGGCCGGAGGTTCCTCGGGTCGTGGCACCGGCACGGCAGCCGCCTTCTTGACGAGGCGACGGACCGCGGCGAGTTCTGCCTGGAACCGCTGCCGAACGATCTCCCGCCCGTGCTCCGCCACCGCCGGGCTGACTGTCTCCGTCGCGGCGCCGAGCGACTTACGCTTCCGGCTGCCGATCTCCATGATGGCGCAGCGCAAGAAACAAACAAGGGAGATTGGGAGGATGTGGGAAGGTGATTGGGAGGGAGATGAGGATGGAAGTGCGAATCAAGAACGAAGGGTACGGCGTCCATTTATGAGGAAACATTGATCACATTGAACTCGAACTCCGATTCTCTGAGCTTAGGGCACTTGACCATGCATGTTTAGTCCGTTTTGTACTCGCGCTTGTCTCTGGACTCCATGGGCAAAAGGGAGCCGTTGATTGGATTGCTGCCGTCTGCTAATCCATGTCAAGGTTGAAACGGAACAAAAATACAAAACAATGAATGCGGTGAGCGTGGATCGAACACGCGACCTTCAGATCTTCAGTCTGACGCTCTCCCAACTGAGCTATCCCCGCTAGATGTACTAATTCGGCATACATACCTTTTGTTTGCACAGAAAACCAATCCAGCTCTTATGATCATATCTACCTCCCCGAATCTTTCGGCTCCGTTAGTCTGTGAAGCCGTTTCGATACAACATAACGGCGTCCGATAAGTACCTCTTCTCAAACCAAAATAAAATAAAAGCCCACCTATATGTCCACTTTCGTAGAATTGTTGAGAGCTCACAAGTAAAGGGGTCAGTGTTCAAAGGGTATTTAAAAAGAATGATTTGCAAGAGGTTGCCACCCGTGTTCCCCTTTTAATCGGCAATAGTACAACCATGTCAGTGTTAAAAGGTATTTGAAAAGAATGATTTGCAAGAGGTTGTCACCCGTGTTCCCCTTTTATTCGGCAATAGTACAACCACCTAAGAAAATGAAGAGGGACGTGGAATGCTCCCCAAACCAATACAACTCAACTTCGTGTGTTTCAAAACTAACTGCATTGTAATTTCAAAATTATGTATGAAATATTAAAAGTGATGTGAAATTTGTATATTTTGAGAGGTGGTTCGTACTCAAATGATAAACTTGTGGTGCATCAACAACAGTTGTTATTCCCACTAACATGTTTAGTTTAAGTCATTATGCTTCCCGAGTGAGTTTTTCTAATAGCATGCTATTAGTGTTTACTTTTTTTTTGTCGAGTGATGTGTATGTTCACCGTTCAGTCGAGAATGTTACCACATCAAGAGATTTTTACATAACTAAACACCTTGCACTGGCACCAACAAGTACGAAACGGCAAACATCAAGCTACCGAACACTATGATTTTTTTGTATCCTCATGCAGACTAGATTTTTTTTGCTAGTTAACGTATTGTAAAACATGGCCACAACGCGTTACTACCACTCTCTTCATGAAAACACAGGTGTTTGGTGGTTGGTGGGAACCCAGGGCCTGTAGGCGAACATCAGGCCCAAGAGACCGTCAGTTCGTTTAAGAGCACGACCCCAAGCCCACCGGCAGTGAGAAGCGCTAGGGTTTCAGAAGCCTCCGCCTCCGCCTCCCTCCTCGCGCCGCCTCCCTCGTCGGCGATAGCCCGTCGCTTGCAGCCGAAGAAAGGTTCTTGTCCGCTCCCTCCCCTTCCCCTGTACCTCGTCGGATTCACGTCTAGATATCGATCCGTGTGCGTGTGATTAGTTGTTGTCTCCGATGATTCCGTTACCTAGCTTCGTTGGGACTCGGGAGGGAGATCTTTCTCCTAGTTTCAAGTTTTTATTGCTGGGTTTGTGCGGATATGAGTAGCCGGTGCTTAGATCTCGAATAGGCCCCGCGTCTGTACTTGCTAAATCGGCGAAAAACTGTTTCAGTTCGTTGTTCTTGCTGTGAAGGATTTGTGTAGGTGGAACTGGGGTTAGTTTTGTCTAGCAAATAGTTTAATCTTAGCTATATAGGCATTGGACAGCAGACATGATACTGTATTTACTTTGATATCGTTTGCTTGATTTCCCAGAAAGCTTGTCCGTTCTGACCTGATCAGATAAACTACCTTCTATCATGCAAAACATTGAACTGTTGATTGCATGTTTCTGATAGACTACGAAATGTACACGCCACTGGACTTGTTGTATCTAGGCATTTGTTTTACTTCTATTTTAATCTACATACATGAACATTTATAACTGTTGATTGCATGTTTAGAAGTAATTATGAACACAAAATTTGTGCCAGCACTAGAGCAATTGAATTGTACTGTAGCTACTTCTGACAGTGCTCCTTCTTTGCCTAATCCCAGTGCCTTCTGGTTGTGCAGCATGGACACTCAGGTCAAGCTTGCTGTCGTGGTCAAGGTGATGGGCCGCACCGGCTCCAGGGGTCAGGTCACCCAGGTCAGAGTGAAGTTCTTGGATGATCAGAACCGTCTCATCATGAGGAACGTCAAGGGCCCTGTCCGTGAGGGCGACATCCTCACCCTGCTCGAGTCTGAGCGTGAGGCCAGGAGGCTGCGCTGAGCGGTTGTTTTTCCTGTCTTCAGAAAATGTTGCTGCCTTATTACTGTAGTGCCTTTGAATCAAGTTCTTGAACACCTGTTTTGTCTTCCCCGTAGGCTATGGAGGTGTAATGAGTATTTCACTGGTTGCAGTTTTGTTCTGTTGCCTAAGTTAAATCGCACTATGGTTTGAGACCTAATCATGCTGTCACCTATGGGTATTGTGAATTTATGGGATGACTCCTATGTTGGATCCTATGATTTGGTTGCAGCTATAAATCTGAATTGAGTTATGCAATTATGAAGTTATGATGTGCCTGTGGCTTGTTCTGGTTCTTAGTGTGTTTTAATCTTGTATAAATTGTGTAAGCCTGGTAAAAAGATGGAACTTCTGCAACTGTTGTCTGACTTTTATTTTCTGTGTCAAACTTTGATCGAGTAATGATGATTGACGAGCAGGTAGATTTCAGAAATGAATTTCTACCGTGTGTAACATGGGGTCTCTCACTGTAGCTTTTGTCAGTCACACATATTTTACAAAATCGCAGGCTTTTTACCAAGATAGATTGAATCACCATGCTCCCAAAATGTTCCCATCCCTGCACACTCAAATCAGACTACAGATAGGTCTTCTATTCCCAGTTCTGGAACCAAGAACTGTCTACTTGCCAGTCCCATAACACCGCCAAAATGAATGATACTGTGTTCCCATCCATCCATCGCAACGCAATTTGTTGATCTTACATGACCCTGGGCGAGCATCATTACACCAGGGCCCTTCCCTCTCTAAACGCTCAAGACACCATCTATCACAACACTCAGTAGTCGGCGCACACAATCTCATAATCTCACTTGTTCGCCTGCGAGGTTCCTGCATACTTCCATTAGCATGCTCATTCTCAAGATGAAAATTTCGTTTGATGGCCATGTTGAAATAAACCACATTAAGCATGTTCTAGTAGGGCAATAGGCCAAGACTACTAGTGCAGCAAAACGCTTTGGCTTGAACCTGACAAAGGTACCAAATAGTCACAAAAGTAATTCGATTTTCGATGGTCAGAGTGTAGCAATACGTTTTGGTTTTTGCGAAAAGTGGTGGTTTTATGCTAATAACTCCATTTTCAATACCCACGAAAAATTAACTCCATTTGCAATGGTCAGAGTGCAGCAAAACCCTTTGGTTTGGGTGAAGTTTATGCAATAATAGAAAGTGGGATGTATGTAAATAAAATAGCCATATTAATGGCAAATAAGCTCACGTACATTGGTATATTCAGAGAAGACACTTTATCCTGTGATGGTCCAAAAATATCAGCTACCATGGCCTAAACGAAGGGGTGGCATGTGAAACTAGTCTGGCCTCATCAACAACTTCGGAGGTGGCATGAGTGCATGACTACTCTGAAATTTACAGCAGTTCCGTCACTCGCCAAACAAATAAAATTTAGCCTCATTCGAGATATTCACAGTCAAAAATCAAAGGCTAGAAGTAACTTTTACCTTATAAAAAAGATAATCAGTAACCTTGCATCTCATTTACCTGACCCAAAAGACTGTCTACAAGAAAGTAAGATGTAATAAAGATAGATCATTCAGAAACAACTCGTGTTTCCACGTATATATTTTCTTGGCCATTGTCAGCAGGATTTGTTTTGTTGTTATATCTGCGTGTTCATAAATCGTACCAGATTGAGCCATGATCTGGGTATAACAAGAGGGTTGATTGTATCTGTTCTCGTGACAAGTTGTGCACAACCAAGCAAATGTTTTTTTCTGAACACTAAGCAGCCGAGCTGCGGTGAAGGCATTATTCGTCTTCACTTTTCCCTTTCAGAAATGGAATGTCGTGCTCCGAGTGAAATGGTGATGGTGTTGTTATGTTGAATTAGTTTTCCGTTTTGTTAACTACTCTCGTGCAGAAATGGAGCAATTGAGAAATGCCGTTTTATCCACCGAAAATATGTACTAGAAAACAGAGATCAGTAATTTGGATTATATTCCAGTGAGTGGATCAAATAATTTTGTATATTCAGTCATGTTTAGCATACATTCTACAGGGTTTACACGCCTTCTTTTCTGAAGGCATCGACAAATCATGGACTCCTTGTCCAAAAAAAAAAGGAATCAACAAAATATGAAGTGTCATCTTGCTAGCCAAGATCAGAATCCAATCTCCCCTTCCTCCAACTCTTCTAGGAAGATCTGACGATGCTGCTGCTCCTGATCGTCGTCAACCTTGAGGAAGAGTCCAAGCTGTCGAAACAAGCTGTAGGGGCCGAGGCCGTACTCGTGGATGCCGAGGCTCTTGATGTCCGTCCAGTGTATCGTCTCGCTGGGCATGGCCGTCCTCTCCATCTCAAGCACGTCCTGACGGGCCTTCTCCCTTGCCCTGCACCTCGCCTGCCTCTCCCGAGACTCCTTGGCACGGGCGAGCAGCTCGGTCATTGTAAGCGTGGTGGCACGCTCTCCCGGAGCTCGACTGTCGACGGTCTCATCTGAATCACTGCTGCCGCAGGAGCCTGAATCGCTGCTGGTTCCCGAGTCCGGGTTCGAACCGCAGCTGCTGCTTGAGCTAGGGCTGCCGCTGATCGTTGCGTTATCTTCGCCAAGGTTCTTCGCGATCGCCACCGGTGACGCGTCGCCGCAGATGTCCACGTCTTCCTCCTCCTCCTCGGCGAGCTTCAGCGGCGCCGGTGCGATCGCGAAGGGGGAGACGCCGCCAACGATGTCAACGTATTCGTCCTCTTCTTGGTCTGCCCTCTCTCGAACGAACTCGTCAAGCTGGTTCCGTAACTCGAGGACTGCCTCGTCCGGGACGGCGTGGAGATCGATCTCCATTTCGTCCCCATGGATGGCACGGCAATGCTTCATCAGCAACTCCCTGATGTGATCGGGAAGCTCCGACGCCAGCTTCTCCAGGTCGGCCTTCAGCAGGTCCCTCTCGCCCCGCGACGCCTTCTTCTTGCTCCTCTTCTTGGCCGGAGGTTCCTCGGATCGTGGCACCGGCACCGGCACGGCGGCCGCCTTCCTGAGGAGACGATGGACCGCGGCGAGTTCTGCCTGGAACCGCGACATAACAACCTCTCGCCCGTGCTCCGCCGGGCTGACTGTCTCGAGGACGGCCTCGTCCTGGACGGCGTGGATGTCGATCTCCATTTCGTCCCCATGGATGGCACGGCAATGCTTCAGCAGGAACTGTCTGATGTGATCGGGAAGCTCCGACGCTAGCTTCTCCACGTCGGCCTTGAGCAGGTCCCTCTCATCCCGCGTCACCTTCTTGCTCTTGATCACGCGATCAGGAGGAGACGCCTTCATCTTCTTGCGGTTCATCACATGAGGAGGAGGAGACACCTTCATCACGTGAGGAGGAGGAGGAGGAGGAGTCGCCTTCTTGCTCCTCTTGGCCGGAGGTTCCTCGGGTCGTGGCACCGGCACGGCAGCCGCCTTCTTGACGAGGCGACGGACCGCGGCGAGTTCTGCCTGGAACCGCTGCCGAACGATCTCCCGCCCGTGCTCCGCCACCGCCGGGCTGACTGTCTCCGTCGCGGCGCCGAGCGACTTACGCTTCCGGCTGCCGATCTCCATGATGGCGCAGCGCAAGAAACAAACAAGGGAGATTGGGAGGATGTGGGAAGGTGATTGGGAGGGAGATGAGGATGGAAGTGCGAATCAAGAACGAAGGGTACGGCGTCCATTTATGAGGAAACATTGATCACATTGAACTCGAACTCCGATTCTCTGAGCTTAGGGCACTTGACCATGCATGTTTAGTCCGTTTTGTACTCGCGCTTGTCTCTGGACTCCATGGGCAAAAGGGAGCCGTTGATTGGATTGCTGCCGTCTGCTAATCCATGTCAAGGTTGAAACGGAACAAAAATACAAAACAATGAATGCGGTGAGCGTGGATCGAACACGCGACCTTCAGATCTTCAGTCTGACGCTCTCCCAACTGAGCTATCCCCGCTAGATGTACTGTTCTGCCACCTTGTCATATAGAAACTAGGTTGCTTCCATTCTCTTAGCAAATGATGTTGATTTGGCATTGCAATTTCTTGCATTTGTTTCCTATAGACTTGATAAAACCTTATAAAGTCTGACTCAACACAAAAATAATATGCAAAGTAAAAATGAACCGGAGAGAATATTGCTAGATTTTGGTCCTATATCAGCCAACATAATATCTCCATCCGGGTAATAAACAACCTATCCTATAAGATTCTTGCGCTTCAAGTAGTTCGTTCAGTAAGTTGTCGCCACACTTGGAGAGATAGAAGCGCCAAGTTAAAAACTTTATGTATTAGGCTTGATCCCTTAGCTGGTAAGCTGTTTAGTGTTCAACATAATGCTTTCATAAAAAATAGAGACATTACTGATGGTATTATGTCCTTGCATGAGATTATACACCATACTCATGTCAAGAAGCAAATTGGGGTTGTTTTGAAGTTAGATTTCGAAAAGGCTTATGATAAAGTAAATTGGAGTTTTTTTACTTGATTGCTTTAAAAAGAGGGGTTTTTCTGAGTTGTTTTGTGTTTGGATTCGACAAATTCTTCATAATGGGACAGTCTTGGTAAAAATTAATAATGAAATGGGAGCTTATTTCAAAGTGCGAAAGGGGTTCGGCAAGGAGATATTTTATCGCCTTTGTTATTTAATATGGCTGGAGAAGTGTTAACAAAAATGATTTTGGAGGCTCGGAAAAATGGTCTTTTTGAAGGTTTGGCTCCTGATTTGATTAAGAATGGTATTGCCGTTTTGCAATATGCATATGATACGGTCTTATGTTTTTTTCATGATCCTGAGAAATCTGTTAATGTGAAGTTGTTGCTTTATGCGTTTGAGATGATGTCGGGACTTAAGATCATTTTTTTTAAAAGTGAAGTGATTACTATTGATGGTGATGATACCATAACTGAGTTTTATGCTGATATTTTCAATTGTCAAGTGGGGAGTTTACCACTGAAATATTTAGGTGTGTCGGTAACCTTTTCAATTGTCAAGTGGGGAGTTTACCACTGAAATATTTAGGTGTGTCGGTAACCTTTTCAACTTTGAAAAATGTAGATTGGGATTTTGTTGCTGCAAAATTTTTAAACGTTTAGCTGCCTGGATTTGTGCAAATGCTTCTTCTGGAGGGAGATTAACATTGTTACAGGCTTGCTTGGCTGATATTCCTTCATATTATATGTCGTTGTTTCTCTTGAATATAACTTTTATGGAGAAGTTAAATAAGCACATGAGGAGGTTCTTTTGGCAAGGGATATCTGCTTAAGTGGAAACATATATGTAAATCAAAAAAAGAAAGGGGGTCTCGGTGTTACTGATCTTAGAAAACAAAATTTATGTATCCTTACTAAATGGTGGTGGAAGTTGGAGACGAAGGAAGGATTGTGGCAACAAATAGTTAAAGCGAAATATTTGAGAAACAAGTCTGTTTCTACGGTGAAAACGAGATTTAGTGTTTCTCCTTATTGGAAAGCGATCATGAAAGTGAGGGATATTTATCTGGGTGGTAGAGGGATTAAAATGCAGAATGGGTCTCTTACTCGATTTTGGAAAGATCCATGGTTAAACAATATTCCTATTATGCAAAGTAATCCTCAAATTTATAAAAAAATTAAGCTCCTGAGAAAACCTTTACAGCCTGTTTGGTTGCATAGAATTGAACATGGAATTAGAGAATCTAGAATTGGGGCCCTAATTCTTTTGTTTGGTTGTACAAGGAATTTGTATCTGGAATCGGAGGACCAATTCCACGCAGGCCCGCGTCGCGTGCGAACCGAGCACCTACAGTTTCCGAGGTCTCCAGTTCGGAAACCTCGCGGAATCGAGTCGCGAACGGTTCGTGCTCGCGTCCGCATCGACTGAGCCCGTGCTCGCGCGACGAGAGCGCATGACGGGAGCTCGCCGCCGGCCGCCCGCGTCGACTGACCTCGCCCGTGCTCGCGCGACGAGGGCGCAGGACGGGAGCTCGCCGCCGGCCGTCCGCGTTGAC
Source organism: Poa annua (assembly GCA_026929855.1). Lineage (NCBI taxonomy): Eukaryota > Viridiplantae > Streptophyta > Magnoliopsida > Poales > Poaceae > Poa > Poa annua. The sequence continues at coordinate 70,599,468 of CM049432.1, read as the reverse complement.
TGACCTCGACCGTGCTCGCGCGGGCACTGGACGGGAGCTCGCCGCCGGCCGCCCGCGCAGGTACGCCTCCACCTCTTCCTCCTCTTCCCCGCCCACCTTCTCCTAGCCTCCTCCCTCTCCCCATCTCGCCCCAACCCTGGCCGCCCCTCCCCGCAGCAGCGCCGCCCCTGCCCGACCTGCAACCCTAACCCTAGGCGGCGGAGGAGGGTCGAACGGCGGCGTCCTTGGTTGGCCGGCCATGCTAGCTCCTGTGATTGTGAATTTGTGATTCCACTCTCTGTACATACAAATTTGGGTGTTCTTGCTATGAACTATTGAACGGGAATCCGGCACCTAGAGGGGGGGGGGGGTGAATAGGTGCTATTACAAATTTTAGATCTTTTCAAATTTAGGCTCAACACAAAGGTAAATTCTAGATATGCAACTACGGTGAATTTACCTAAATGACAATCTAAGCAATAACAAGATAAACAAGCTAACAAGACAAGCAAGTAAGGGAGCAAAGATAAGGGGAACCGAGCGAAGCACGCGGAGACGAAGATGTAATACCGAGTTCCACCCAAGGGTGTACGTCTCGTTTGGAGAGGTGTGCGATACCACAACAGGTTAGCCGCAATGCCACAAAGGCTCACCTTCTTCTCCGATGAACTCAACCACAAAGGTTGCGAGTACACCTTCCACTATTGATCCCCTTCTAGGGCGGAGATCGAATCCCTTACAAACGCTTGAGCCACGCACCCACAACTTAATTGGGGGCTCTCAAGATGACCACAAAAGGTCAAGGACCACAAAAGGTCAAGGCAACACCAAGATTAAAACAATGATGAACTAGGTTTTCCCACCGGAAACCCTAGCCACGAAATCCCCAAGTGAATGGGGAGGAAATGCAAATCCCTTCGGTGAAGATGTAGATCCGGGCCTTCTCCTCCAATCCTCCAAAGATCAACGAATTTGGGTGGAGGGATTGAGAGATCTTGTAGATTTGAGCTTTCAAGAATAGTAGGAGAGAGAAAATCTGAGAGCTAGCTATTCTTGAGTGAGTGAGGGGGTATTTATACCCCCTTCCAAAATCTGGCCGTTGGCTGCCTCGGGGACCCGGAAATTCCGGTATAAGTGACACCCGGAATATCCGAGTCTGAGAAATATCCGAGTTGAATTTCCGGTTGAGATCAGAACCACTTTGACATCTTGACTTAGCCAAATTTCTGAGGGTGACTCGGAAATTCCGAGTCGGTGAAATTTCCGAACTGAATTTCCGGTTGAAGTCAGAACCACTTTCTGATCTTGACTTAGCCAAATTTCTGAGGGTGACTCGGAAATTCCGAGTCAGTGATATTTCTGAGCTGAATTTCCGGTTGAAATTAGAACCACTTTCTAAACTTGACTTAGCCAATTTTCTGAGGGTGACTCGGAAATTCCGAGTCAGTGAAATTTCCGAGCTGAATTTCCAATTGAAGTCAGAACCACTTTCTGATTTTTCCTTAGCCATTTTTCTGTTAGGTATATGAGACCCGGAATTTCCGATCCTGGAAATTTCCGGTTCCAATAATCCGATTCTGGGAAGAATTCCAGAAACTCTTTTTCTCTATATTTTGGCTTTGGGATATGTGATATGAAACTCACACAAACTGAAATACTTAGCAAATAGGATTAGTACATCATTGGTATTGTTAACTAACACTCAAAACACTAGGGATTAAGAAATGTTCTTTCAATCTCCCCCTTTTTGGTGTTAGATGACAATACCAAGATTTGCAAAGAAACAAAATGCAATATCATGTTTTTGACAGAAAATGGCTCCCCCTAAACAAGTTCATGTAAGCAACACAATATGACAAACGATAGGAGCAATTTTATAACAACAAACACAAGATATCACATAGGATAAAAGAGACAAAATGTAAGGTTATGGTAGCATTTGAGACTAGATAGATTTTCATACCTTGTGTATATAGGATATGAAGAGAATACCAACACAATAAATTTGAAGTCTCAACCATAGGATAATGATAGCATAATTGTCTGAATACACATAGTCATCACACATAGAAAATAAAAGAGTTCAACAAATAACTTCAAACAAGATAAATGGACACAAGCGCAAATAAATGGTAAACGCATATGCTTGTGCCCGAACCCTTGCAAATCCCCGAAGTCCTACTAGAGCAACGTCTCCCCCTTTGGCATCTAAACGCCAAAAAGGAAGAGGAGCGATGCTACGTCCCATGGAGGTCTTCAGTCCGAGGGGGTCTCCTCCTCCTCATCATCAGCATCAGCATCATCATCATCCTCATCATCCTCCTCATACTCTGCCTCCTCATCATCATCTTCCTCCTCATCATCATAATCATGTCCATTGGTGTACGAGCTGCCGCCAAGGTCATGGTCAATCTGAGTCCACGGAGCCAAGGAACCCTGGTTCCACTGAGCAAAAGTCATGGGATCAGAGAGTTCAGCAGGAGCAGGAGAGCCAGACGCATGATGAAGTATCAAGTCTTGCTTGTAGGCCAACTGATGGCGATCCTTGTAGGCAGTGTATTGCTCCTTGAACTCAAACCTGTTGTCACTTCTTATCACCAAGATAGGGACGTTGTGTTGACGTTGAGCTTCATTGGAGAAGTCGATGATAGTTTGTTGAGTCTCCATCTTCGACTTGAAGAAGAAAACCCATGTGTATCTTGAATAGTCATCAACAATCACCAAGCAATATTTCTTGCCACCAAGACTAGCCTCCGGAATGGGACCAAAGAGGTCAACATGAAGAAGCTCCAAAACCCTTTTTGAGGAAATGATGGTCTTGCTTGGATGGTGAATGTCATGCATTTTTCCTTCAACACAAGCCCTACACATTCGATCCTTAGAAAAAGAAACATGGTCTTTTAGTCCTAGGATATGGCCACCCTTGTGGAGACTTTGCAAAGTTCTCATGTTGACATGGGCTAGTCGGCGATGCCATAGCCAACCCAAGTCCGCCTTTACGAATAGGCACATTGTATGTGAAGTGGTGACTCCGGAGAAGTCAACCACATAGAGCCCATTCTCAATGTACCCAACGAAAGACACATTGAGAGACTTGCTCCGCATGAGGATAACCATCTCCTTTTCGAAGACAACGGTATAACCCAAACAAGTTAAAGAATGGACGGAGATCAAGTTGAAACCTAGGGACTCGACAAGCAAAACATTCACAAGTGTGATGTCCGGTGCCACTACCACCTTTCCGAGCCCTATTACCTTAGACTTTGAATTGTCACCATATGTAACGGTCATTTGATCATCATTGGGCTTCAACTCCGTTACAATCTCCTTGCTTCCGGTCATATGACTAGTGCACCCACTATCAATCATCCATTTCGATCCTCCGGAAGCAAGGTCCTACACACAATCAATTCTTTGGTTTAGGTACCCATTTTGCAATGGGCGCCTTTTGGTTAGCAACAAGGGTCTTTGGAACCCAAATAGCATATTCAATATAACCATCAAAGGGACCAATGTATCTAGCATAGACATCCCCATAATGATCAATATATAAGGCATAATTGGGGTTAGATATGACGCAAAGTCATCACGAGTGGGAGTGCCCCTTGTGGCATTTCCACTCGCAATATCATCTTTCTTGGCTTGTGCGGGCTTGGTCTTCTTCTTGATCTTCTTCTTCTCCTTAGCAACATAGCCTAGACCTTCCTTACCCTTGTGGGGCACTCGCTCATGAAGAGGAGTAGTGAGTGTCCCCTTGCCTTTATCAAGGGAGGTCTTGGGCTCGGTTGCCATGGGAGGAACAAACAAGATCCTAGCTTTATCCTTGACAACATTTGCATTAGTATTCAAAGGAGTAGAAATACTAGGTTTCTCAAGAATAGATATCCGAGTTTGGAGTTGATCACGAGACTTGAGGAGACATCCGTGATCACTTGTCAATACCTTGTGAGTATTTTCAAGTGACTCGAGGTCTTCACAAAGTCTAGCATGAGCAACTACAAGCTCGGACTTTTCATTTTGCACAATTTTACATTTAGCAAAGTAGAGATCACGATCCTTAGTGATCTTAGCAAGTTGCTCCTTGAGGAGAGCATGATCTTCTTGTTCATCTTCGAGAGAGGATTGGAGGGACACCTTAGCGTGTGCATCCTCTCTCTCAATCTCACCTTTTAATTCAAGATCATCCTCAAGATCACCTATACGACTCATAATTGAGCCAAAGTGTTTCTTTCCTTCTCCTTGCAATGGGATATGGAGGTGGGGGACAATTTTACCTCGGATGTCTTTGCCATGAGACATCTTGGATTCTTGATGACGGGGCTCTCGTTTGGTGAGGAGAAGAGTGACGGAGGTGTGGAAGAAATGGCTAGTGCGGCCACTTGCGTTGGAGTATCCTCCTTGTCACTATCTTCATCATCGGTGGGATATTGCTCTTGAGTTACCAAGACAATCTTTTGGTTCTTCTTGAAGTAGGGCTTCTTCATGGGCATGGGCCCCTTGCCCTTCGTCTTGGCCACGAGCCTCCCACCATGATCCTCTCTTCTCTCCCATGGGCAATCTGCAACAAAGTGGCTTTTGTCATCACAATTATAGCAAAGCCTCACCTTGTTGAATGGCTTTCCTCCATTGGATGGAAACTTCTTGTCAATCCTCGCTTTGGCCCTTCCGGGGTTCTTCCAAAACATTCTTGCCGCAAGACCCATGTGTTGAGTAAGAGTACTTGAGAGGGTCTCACTAGATAGCTCGACTTGATCATCATACTCATCTTCATCCTCTTCTTCAACGGTGGCCTTCAAGGCAATTGAGGCATGCTTGTGCATCCCTATGGCTCTATCTCTTGCATCTTGTGCAATCTTGGAGGCCACCTTGTATGCGGTCATCTCTTGCATGACTTCATTGGATGTCATCTTTGCGAAGTCATGTCTCCCTTGGAGTGTCTTCAAATCCGTTTCCTCAAAGGGCAAGAGAGCGGTCACAAACTTCCTCCTGATCCAATCATCATCAATGTAGACCGCCTCGAGGTTCTTGAAGGAGTTGGCAACCAACACCAACCTCCGGTACATGTCCTCGTGGCTTTCTCCATCCAACTTGTAGAACCCTTCCACCTCATTGCATAAGGCATCATACCGGTTCTTCTTCATGCTCTCATTCCCGACGAAGATGTCGGAAAGAGCATTCCAAACTTTTTTTGCGGTAGAGAATTGTTGGATGAGCGCCATGCCCTTCTCTCCAACGGCCATTTGGAGTTGATGAAGAGCGGTGGCGTTGAGTTGGCTATCAACCACCTCTCTTCTTGTCAAGTTGGTTGGATCATGGGGCTTGTATCCTTCTTCAGTGATGCGCCATAGCTCAATGGAGGCACTACATAGATGAGACTTCATTAGAAATTGCCATTGAGAGAAATGAGTAGGTTTAAGCTTAGGAGGATCACTTCTAAAGTTTACATGAGGGTGAGGGATAGGAGGGTTAGGAGAGTAATTATGGTTGACATTATGAAATTCCTCTCCTTTGAGGGTGTTAGAGGAGCTAGGTGATTCATCCTTTTCCGCCTTCCCGAGGGGAACACTTGGAGTAACATCTTTGGACCCATCCGAAGATGACTCCTTAGAGTTCTCAGCATGCTCCTTAGGAGGAGGAGAGGGAGAAGTAGCCTCGGGCTCCTTAGACTTCAAGAGTGCCATGAGCATCTCATTCATCTTGAGGAGTTGGGCCTCCAAGGATGATCTCATATCAATAAGATCGGCCATGGTTGCCCCTTTGGCTAACGCCTCCTTCTCCGCCTCTAATTTCTCACGGGCGGCCTTCTCGGCATCGGATTCCGTCATCGTTGCACTTAGGCGGTTAAGCCCTTAAAAGTGAACAAGGCTCTGATACCAATTGACCGGGAATCCGGCACCTAGGGGGGGGGGGGGGGGTGAATAGGTGCTATTACAAATTTTAGGTCTTTTCAAATTTAGGCTCAACACAAAGGTAAATTCTCTAGATATGCAACTACGGTGAATTTACCTAAATGACAATCTAAGCAATAACAAGATAAACAAGCTAACAAGACAAGCAAGTAAGGGAGCAAAGATAAGGGGAACCGAGCGAAGCACGCGGAGACGAAGATGTAATCCCGAGTTCCACCCAAGGGTGTACGTCTCGTTTGGAGAGGTGTGCGCTACCACAACAGGTTAGCCGCAACGCCACAAAGGCTGTAACAGCCCAAGGGTTAAAACCTAAAAACCTCTGTAATTTTTCCACTTTTGTGTAATTGCATCATGGCATGTTTATCATGTTGCTACTACTATGAACATTACCACTCCCCCACTTTAATCTTGCATATTTGTCAAGGAAGTTACAAGAGTTCAACATGAGATAATTGCACTTGCTAGGAACAAACTATTTTGAATATGGCATATTTGTCAAGGAAGTTCCAAGAGCTCAAATTATTATCTTTACATTGTCTCCAATTTAAAAAAGGGGCAACATATGAAAATATCAACAAAATGCCCTTTTAACACCTATGAACAAAAGTGCACCAAAACAATTTATTTTGGGATGCCAATTTTTGTGGTACCTCTAAATGGTATGGGGAAGCTCCCTGAATTTTCTCAAATTTTTATAAAAAGTTTAACTGCCTCCATAAAATCAAAACAGTGCTCTGGTTCTGAAAAAGAATTAAGAAAGGACCTCTTTGTAGTGGGGAAGGACCTGTTTGTGATAGAAGGGGAAAGTTGCCCAGGGGGTTCTTTGCGAAATTGTCTTCTTCTTCCTGTAGCGACCGAGGGGTTCGTCCCCGCCGCGGCCGTCGCCGTGTCGCCAGGCCGTGCGCCGCGCCCGGACCCCCCCTCTCCTCCTCTGCTGCCGCAAGTGGATAAGAACGCCCGGCCGCCGCTCTGCTTCTCTCTCCCCAGATTTTTCCTCCTCTTCCTCCCCACCGAACCCTAGCCATGGCCGCCGAGCTCGCCGCCGGCGATTGAGAGCGCCCCGAGCTCAGCCAGGACACCCGCGAGGACCGCCGCGACCTCTGCTGCCTCTCCGCCGTAGGATTTGAGCCGTGGACGCCTGCATTGACGTGCCCGTGCCCGTTTCCTTCCGACACCGCCGCTGCTCCGCCGCACGATTCCGACGCCGTCGAGCCTCCTCCGACCCCGCCGTCCTCCTCTACGTGCTCAGGGTGAGCTCGCTGTCCGAATGGACCTCGCCGTCCCCTCCCTTCGCCTCGGGTTCGTCGAGCCGCTAAAAACCGACGCCGGCCGCCGCTGGGCGTCGCCGTGCGCGCCTCTCCGGTGACCTCTCGTAGCGGCGCCGCCGTAGTTTAGCCGGCGTGCCCGTGCGAGTCCGTAGCTGCCGTAGAACGCCCCCCCCCCCCCCCCCCCCCGAGCAGTAGATCGACGAGCCGTGCTCGCCGCCGTCGCGTTCCCCGCCGCGCGCGCGCCGGTCGTGGCAACGGCGCCGTCAAACCGGCCGCTGGGCCCGTGCGCTTGCGTGGCTGCCCGCGTGGCGATGGCCCCACCCGACATTGGCTCTGGCTAGCCTCGCGCTCGGTGAAAAACGCCCGAGCGTTTTCTCTGCGAATTAATAAAAAGGCAGAAAATGTTTCAAACTTCAAAAATTCATAACTTTCAAAATACTTATCCAAATTTAGCAAATAATATACCAAAATGCTCAGAAAAATAAATGCCATCTAATGGTTTGATTCACATGTCCATTGCTGTTAATATATTTTTCTGTTTTGCTAAATTAACAAAGGGGTAGAAATAAAATGTGTGATTCAAATTTAAAATAAATTTCTACAATTACTAAAGTGGTGCCCCTTTTATCAGAAATGCTCATCAGCCCATGACCTACACCTTACCACTCATTTCAAGCATGTTACCTCAAATAAAATTGAAGAGGCACATAAAAACACATAGGAAACTACGTTTCCTATATCGTTGAATAATTATTCTTAGCATCCCATTTAAATGTCATATAGTTGTGATAATAGTTCAGTGCATTAAAATGTCATACCATCATGTGTTTGCGCATTGCATATGAAATGCTTGTATTGATTGTGTTCTTTCCGGTGTTTTTACGCATCGATAGATCCAGGAACCGGGGTCTCGCCACAATACCCCGAAGATCAGTATTACCCGCCTGCTGAGCAAGGCAAGCGTGATCCCCACCCTCTTGCATATCTTATCCTATTTTACGCAAATTATTTTCTCCACTATATTATTGCATGCGGTTCCAAATGTCAATTTGATTGGATTAGAGTATCCTAAAGTTGCATTCAGTTACTGAAGCCATTACCTGTTTTTCCCCTCCTATTAACCATAGAATTGTGTTGATGGCCGGAATTAATTACTTTGCTAGGTTGTTGCTTAGCCCTGCTTAGTTAACTGCTTAGTGATCCGATGGATATTCATGTCGGTATCAGATGTGGAAATTCCGCGGATGATGGGGGAGAAATGGTGGTAATATTTAATAAAATGCTAAAAGGTGGGGATGAGAGGCCACATGGTATGTGGTGGGTTGTCTCGTTCTCGCCGCCTCAGTGCGAGTTCTCGCCTTCGAGCCAAGTTGAGCGTGCTACCATGCGTGGGTATATGGAACCTCATCGACCGACTAACTTGTGAAGGACCAGCCGAGGGTCCTCTAGTTTGGCTTTCCATTTGCGCGTGTGTTGAGATGGTGGCCAAGACTGAGATGAGGATGATGGTGGTAGGAAAATGAGTGGCCGCGGGGCAGGGTGTTGGAGGCACTGAACTTGTCCTACGGTCACTGATGATCCTGGGTTAGTCCAAAGCGAGGTAAAGGTCGTAGCCGCTCCCACCCAGCCGGCTTTCCCCGGAAGAGAGCTAGTTGTACAGGCAATGGGCCGGACGGTACGCATGGATAAGGAGCTGGGAGGTCCCTCGGGAACCTGGCGACTTTCACATTGTACACCCCCTGCAGGGATAAATCTTTTCGAAAAGCCGTGTCCACGGTTAAGGACGACTTGGTGACGAATTCAGGGATCATAGAATAACTTTAACGGAATGATTAAAAATTGGGTACTAAAGGTACCACTCACGATTGAAAGGTGGACTTCCTCGAGGGTGATTCGGGGAGGTGCCTTGCTAAACAGGTACAGTGGTGGAAGAGGATGAGTAAGTGGATAAAAAGAAAAGAGTTACTTCTTACCCCTCTTCGAAAATGTTCTAATAGTCGATGCCTTGGAGTCATATTTTATGAATAAAATCAGCTTTACGCAAAACAGCCATAAACCTTGAAAGCCAATCATAGAGCAGATAGCTCAAAACCTTGTTGAGTTCGTCGAACTCACCCTTGTTTATTTTTGTTTCAGAGGAGGACTTTACCTACCCCGAAGGTGGGTTCTATGTTGACATCGACGAGTAGTCTGGGGTTCCCGGGTGGCAGCCTGGGGCAACTAGGAACCAACTGGCACGGGATGGTTTATCTGTAAGCCTCTTAGGCCATATTTGGATCTTGTTGTTAGAACAAATTATTTTGCTTCCGCTTGATGTACTGATGGGTCTGTGACCTTGGATTGTGATATTGCTATCTTTCTCTACTAAGAGTTGAACTATATTTATCTGGAGTCGTAGGGTCTGTCATGTGCCAGGTGTTCCGGTGTTTCAGTCTCTTTATTATACGTGAGGGCTATGCTTTGGATATGGCATGATCGAGGGGTTGTGTGGCCGATGATCCATGCCGAGCACGCCTGCCGATGTTTACTCGGCCTGGGAGTGGTAACCCCAGTAACCTTCGATTATGTAGCATGACCACCGACACATAGCATCACTGTATAATTTATGGATTGGGGCATTACAACTTGGTATCAGAGCAGTACCGCCTGTAGGAAACCCTTACTACTGGTCGACGTTGAGTCTAGTGTTGGTAAAAATATTTCTAAACTAAAAATGAGTTGTGAAAACCATCTTAGGATTCTTTTACTCCTTATCTGGTTACCCTCTAATCTCGGAGCCATCTTACCTCTATTTGTTTTGGGCCTAATTACGTGTCGCTTCCGCCGCGCATGGCTTGTCATACAAGTGGTGTACTCTTACTCACTTTGGGTTCAGGGTGCGGGGCGACCAGCTTTTGGGGCTCCCGTCCCTCTGCTTGCGTTCAGGATCTTTTTCCTTGCTGTCCCTAGTCTCTACCCGAGTTCTATTTTCATTCCCGACTCTAGAGTCTCCGGACCTGACATTTGAACTATTTTTGCTACAGATGACTGGTTCGGGCTTGGTTGTTCGCCTCACTCGATGTGAGGGTGTTCGAGGGTTCCCCGCCTTGTTTGCCGCAGCTTTGGCCAGCCAGGGTTGTAGGTGGTACCCGGAGTACACGGTGTATGAGGAGTATGCACCGTACCGCCAGGCGCAGTTCTTCTGTAAGGTGCGCGTGCTCAACGACGAGGGTCGCGTTGAGAACGTAGCTGGAGGCGTGGGTATGACTGTGGAGCAGGCGGTTCAGGAGGCCGCGTATAACGGCCTCTCTATTTACCGCAGCTACTGTCCGTACCTCGCTAACCAGGCTTCGGATTTCTGCCACTTCCCCGCTGCCGACGACAGCACGTCGGGTGTTTACCGTGCTGTGTACAGCAGCGGCGAGATGGAGTCGGACAGCAGGCACCGGGCACTGATTGAGCTAGTCCGGGCGTTGGACCGTCGAGCCCGGCAGTGGTACCTCTACGCTGTTTCGGCGCGCGCTAGCCACCGCCATACCCTGATGAGTATGCGCCCGTATGTCATGGATGGGACGCTTCCTCTCACACTACTTCGCCCACCCCCGCTGGAGGAGTTGCCCACCGACGTTTGCAGTCCAGATGTTGGCGGCGTAACCCCGCCTACCGGTCCTCACCGAGACCCGAGGCTTACTGCACTCGAGTCGCCGTATGGCAACCAGCCTGCCAGTGCGCGTCGTTTCCACACTCCCCCGGCGCCACTTGATGAGGATGTCATGGCGTACTACTAGCTATGTGTAATACCAGGAGATGCTCGAGTGATTGTCCCTTCCTGCGAGTTGTGCCAATTACTCCTTTGTTGTATCTCTGGAGCCTGGAGCAGTAGAGCTCGTTATGTAACAGACTCGTCACTGTTATCTTCCTAGGAACCATTCGGTGTAATGTGTATGAGGCTTGTACCTCTCTCTCGCAGCAGACTGTGGCTTGTACTAGAACCTATATTTGTGAACTCAGTTCCATTTATGCATGCGTTTAGTAATGTGCATGTTGTTCTATCTGTTGCTACTACCAGTTCTGTTGTCCCTAATTTTTGTGTACAAAGATGGCACGATGGGATGCTAACTGTGTCCTTGTCAATATCCAGAATGACGGGCCGTCGCCGTGGCGAAGATTTACCGCCACCTCCCACAATGGCGGAGGTCCTCCTACTTATGGAGGAGGGCCGTGTGCGCAGCGACCGACTCCTCGAGCAGTTGGTGCACCAAGGGAACCGGAGGAATAACGATTGTCATAATCTCACTGATTTCCTGCGGTCCCAGCCACCGTCCTTCTCCGATGCTAAGGAGCCCTTGGACGCAGATGACTGGCTGCGTGCACTGGAGCGCAAGTTCGCTGCCCTGCATGTTCCAGCTGTGGAACAAGTCAACTTCGCCACTTACCTGTTGGCGGGTGCAGCGGGCGCGTGGTGGGAGAGCCACCAGGCGATGTTCGCTGCTGGACATATTTTCACCTGGGAGGAGTTTCGCACTGCTTTCCGCGCTGCCTACATCCCCAAGCCCCTCATGGACTTGAAGAGGAGGAGAGCAAAAGTCATGGGATCAGAGAGTTCAGCAGGAGCAGGAGAGCCAGACGCATGATGAAGGATCAAGTCTTGCTTGTAGGCCAACTGATGGCGATCCTTATAGGCAGTGTATTGCTCCTTGCGGATGTCCACATTTATGCATAGGACATTGCGTTGGAACCAATGCAGCTTCTTTACCTTCGCATGAGTGGCTGGGACATAAGTGGGAGCAGCAGCCCTCCTAGCATCACCCATAGAGGATCCACCCTGAGCTGAGCTAGAAGAAGGCCTAGGAGGGGGCTTGACCACTGTCTTCTTCTCATAAAGCTTCTTGAAGTCATGCGGCTCCATCTCATCATTGCTGAAGTTATAGTCAGGAAACTTGAACTTGATTAGCTTCATGATGTAAGGAGCATAGGGAATAGTGACCCTGGTGGTCATGGCTTCATACATCTAATTGTAGATGTAATCCATAACATCCACACTCCAGTCTGCATTAGAACCAGTGTCCTCCACAATGCGGTTGGCGTGAAGGAGCAAGTTGCATAGAGGGGTCACCACATTGTCGTTGTTGCCACCACTTGGTGCAATGTTCTCACGCAGGATGCGCACAAGAACATCATAAAGTGGAAGCAAGTCACGAGAATTGCCTCCCTCACCATATAAGTGCGTTGTTTGCTTCTTGTTGAGCTTGTAAGGGTTGTGCATGCGATAGCCTTGAGGATTGTCACCATCAAACCTGTAGCCCAAACCTTGGCAAACTCCTCAAAGTTGGACTCACAGAAAGATTCCCCAGTCATCCACTTCATAGTCTTCTTCGAGTCACCCTTGATCACTAGGGTGGCAAAGAACTGCATCACAAGATGGGAGTTGTAAGGACAACGAGTGAGCACCAGCCTCTCCAAGCTCATAGTCTTGACAATATGAATAGCCTCAACAAAGGAGGCTTTCTTCTGCAGAGTTGCAAGATCAAACGGATGCATAGGCCGAATGGGCTTCGACAGAGAGAGGTAGAGGTCCACGAGTATGTGCTCTTGCTCTTGGCACCAATAGCTGTGATCATCCAGAGAGTTGTCCCTTGGCCTAAGGTACCAATCCCCTTGTCTGAGCTGAGAGTATTCAACTGAGTTCATCTTTGAGTAGTTCTGACGTTGAGGAATAGGGGCATTCTTCCTTTTCTTGGATGGTGGCTTGCTAGCAACAGCTTTCTTCTGCCTTTGAATAGGAGGATTGCTGGAGGAGGCAGGACCCTTTCCCTTGTTGATAGGGTTCTTGTGGACAGGTGCTCTTGCTGTGTTCCTTGATGCCCCAGCGGACGGACTCCCACTAGAACCTGTGAATTTGAGCATAGTAGGTAGCATAAGGTAAGTGCACACAAGTCAGGAGATTATACACACATTAGGTAGGCATTTGATGAATCATACGTAGTTAAACATGAGTTAATCTTAAAACTGCAGTGTTTGGCTCAGAAATTCCGATTCAGACATAACCGGAAATTCCGGGGGACCGGAAATTCCGAGTCAGACTGAGTCGGAAATTCCGAGTCAGACAGAAACATTGCAGATCTGAGATTGCCTCGGTCTAAAACTAGATCGATCCAACACAATGCAAAACTAATGTATGTAGATGGCAGGGAATAGTGCTAGGAACAATCTCTACCAAGCAATATTGAAACAAATAACTCCACATCAAGATCCAAGTGCAAGCACATAAGGAAGAAGAAAAGTGAAGTTACCCTCATCCATTGAGGCCATTGCTTGGAGGAGTGAGTTCCCGGGGCGGAGGAGGAGCAGATCCGGCCGAGAAAGAGGTTCCCCGGCGGTCGGAGTGCTCCGGAGGGATCTTGGAGCAGCAGGGGCGACGGTTGGAGGAGAGAGAGGTAGGGGGTGGAAGAAGGGCACTAATGAGCCCTTCACCCCGAGCCTGCCCTTATTTTTGGACAAACCGCCCGACCGGATATTCCGAGTGTAACTTACACCGGAAATTCCGAGTCACCGGATATTCCGGTTCATAAATGAACCGGATATTCCGACCTGCTGAACTAAAATCCCAGTTTTCAAATGGATGACTTGTGTGCAATAGAGAGAAATGTTTTCAGGGGGAAGTAGGCTTGGGATAGATTTCCAAACTGTCATTGGTACACCATACTCAACTCACAACTACCAAATCGAAACATAAAGCGCCAAGTTGAGTAGGTTTCCCACATGCATGAAAAGGAGGGCAAATAGCAACAATAAGCTCCAAATAAAATCAACTCTTCAAAGAGAAGAGGTCGGTGGCCGAGGCCACCATGTAGGAGTGTATGGCATGTTACCGCGAAGATGTATCTTGGGTACATAACCAATACTCGTCGTTTTAGCTCATTAGTCATAAGAATGAATATAGAGATAAAATAACACTTGCTATCGGCATAATGGGGGGAGGGATGGTCCAATGTATTAGGACCGTACTCCCCCTATTTCCATGCCTACATCTAAACAAGATAATATGCAATTACGCCCTAGGTAAGTGTGCAAGCGATCAAGCTAAGGACCTCGAATCAATGATATTTAGCTCATTCCTCAAAAAGCAAAACCTTCCTTCCTCAAGGGGCTTCGTGAAGATATCCGCCAATTGATCCCTTGTGCCCACATATGATAAGTCAATGTCTCCTCGGGCCACATGATCTCTTATGAAATGATGGCGGATCTCAATATGCTTGGTTCTTGAATGTTGCACCGGGTTGTAAGCAATCTTGATGGCACTTTCGTTGTCACATAGAAGAGGCACTTTGTCGCAATCGACTCCGTATTCCTTTAAAGTTTGCCTCATCTATAGCAACTGAGTGCAACAACTTGCGGCGGCAACATACTCGGCTTCGGCGGTGGAGAGAGATATACAATTTTGCTTCTTAGAAGACCAACTTACCAAGGACCTCCCAATAAATTGACAAGCGCCAGAGGTTGACTTCCTATCATCATGATCTCCTGCCCAATCGGAATCCGTGTACCCACATAATGAGAAATTTGCATCCTTGGGGTACCACAATCCAAAGGTTGGGGTATAAGCCAAATATCTAAAGATCCTCTTGACCGCCATATCATGACTTTCTTTAGGAGCCGTCTGATATCTTGCACACACTCCTACGGCTAGCACTATATCCGGTCTAGATGCACAAAGGTAGAGGAGATTATGTTACGAAGAGGACAATAGAAGAAAAAGAAGAAGGCTAGTGTTGACAACAATGTTTTTTGAGGTGTCTATGCTTGCTTTAGCTTATGTTAGTACTCAAAGGGCACCGAGAGATCTAGGAGCCTTCACTGAGTTTGAGGAGAAGGTTGCATATAGGAAGTATCTCTTGAAAAAGACATACAATGGGTCAGAGACAAGATGCTATGATGAGCTACGTTTAACCAAAAGAAATTTTCATAATCTTTGTGCTATGTTGCGTGAGAAGTGTGGTATGAAAGATAACAACTTTGTCACAGTAGAAGAAAATGTTGCTATGTTCTTACAAGTTGTTGGGCATGGAACTAAAATGAGAATGATCAGGTTTGAGCGTTCTTTAGAGACCACTAGTAGGCACTTCAAAAATGTTTTAGCTGCCATCCTATCTCTATCTGGAGAGTTCATCAAGCTCCCTGAGCCTGCTGTCACTCCTCCCGATGATTACAAATGGAAGTGGTTTCCCGATGCACTTGGAGCTCTAGATGGGTGTCATATTCCTGTGTTTGTTCCGGCGGCTGACAAAGGGAGGTATAGGAACAGAAAGCAAGATATCACCACTAACATGTTAGGTGTTGTTGATTGGAACATTTGACAAACAATATGATATCATTAGCAAGATGCTTGCTCAGAGTGGCTTTGGATGGGATTGGGAAAAAAACATGGTGATGGTTGAAAGTGATGAGGTGTGACTTCGATATGTGGAGGTACGACACACTTCAATTTTTTTATATTGTTTTCTTTTGCAACTTGAACGTCATATCTAATATAGGTGTGTCTTATGTAGGCAAACAAGGATGCAGCTTCCTACAGGGGCAAGGAAGTGAAAAATTGGCAAGCTATATCTACTATATATTCAAAAGATCATGCCACAGGTGCAGGTGCAAAGACAGGAGGCGAGTGTGCTCAACCACAATCCTCATCAGTTCCTCGGGTTGGGGATGATGATGATGAAACTCCTGATCCGCCCAAGAAGAGGCTACGCGCAGCTGATGCTATCCTTACCATGGTGGGAGAGCTGAAATGCACCTTTGACGAGGCTCTGAAGACAACAGGTGCACCAAAGGTGACTGATCCATCTGAAATCCTTGCTAAACTAAAGGAGATACCTGATTTGGTGGGTGATGATCTGCTTAGAGCTTATGGGAAGCTAACAGCCAATGAGCGTACCTTTCAGTCACTCATGGCACTACCAGCAAAGTTGAGGAAGCCATGACTAATGACCTTGCCTTGATGATTGCTACCCTTCTGGTTGCTCGTATGAACTATTATTTACGTACTCTGTAAGACTTAAACTGCCCGCTTTCTGCTATTTGTAAGACATAAACTACCACTTTGTTCTATTTGTGCTATGTGTTGGATACATATTTATCATCCATTTTATATTGTTCAAAGTCCAAAAAAAATTCAATTCCACATGATGTACATCCAAACAGGATTTGGAATTCCATTCTAGCCTTGATTCCACAGACGAATACCATGCGCATCCAAACAGCAAATCTGGAATTCCATTGAATTTGGTGATTTGGTATTCCATTGCCAATTCAATTCCACGGCGAATTCTGCGCAACCAAACACGACATTAAGGAAGGGGTGGAAGGGAATTTTGAGTTTCCTTTTCGTAGGAGATTTTGTTCTGATCTGGAAGATCAATGGAAGTTTATTATGGAAAAGGCTAGGAACACTCCAATGGTGGGGGAGAATGATATTGTTTACTGGAAGCTTACAAGTAACAAATGCTTTACTATGATATCTTGTTATGAAGCCTTGGAAAGTTCTTCTTTTGGTCCTAATTATAAATGAATTTGGAAAGCTAAAATAGCTCTGAAGATTAAAATATTTCTATGGAAAATTATGCAAAATGCTATCTTAACTAGGGATAATATGAAGAAGAGGAAATGGTTGGTAAACCCTTCTTGCTCTTTCTGTGATATGACAGAATCAAAGAATCATATTTTCTTCGAATGTGTCTCAGCAAAGGTGGTATGGGGTGTACTGGTTCAGTTCTTGGAACCAAGACACGTCCTAATTCTATGTGGCAATGTTTCGCTTGGTTTTATGCCTTCTGGCCGGTTGGAGAACGTTTTTATCCTTTGCTGATTGCCGCATTGTGTTGGTCAATTTGGACTACGAGAAATAAAATTACGTTTGAGAATTACAAGATGAAAACTCATGTTTGTATTATCTTCACGGCTGCTGCTTTTCTTAAACACTGGTCAGATCTTCACAAGACGGCGAACAAGGAAGTGATAAGAGCTGGAGTGTATCAGTTAGTTCAGAAGGCGATGGAAGTGTTGAAGGCGACTACTCCGGCTCCTATGACTTCGGTGATGTTGCGGATCAAGAATAACTAAGGCGTTCTTGTTGCTGTCTCAGATGGTGGTCCTGGAAGGAAGCAAAAGATGGAGATGTTTGTGTTTGCGTGGCTTTGGATACTCCTGTAGGATTTCCGGTTTCGATTTTGTGGTGGTGATCTGTTTATGTGTTTGGTTAGTTTGTTCGTTTGTGGCAGCAGGTTTTTGCCCTACAGATTTACTTGAGATTGAGTTCTCTAGTAGGTTTCCTGTTGTTGCCCCGGCTCGTTGTCCCTCTAGTTTCTTTTCTTTTCCTTTGAATTTGTGTTTCGTGAAAAATAATGAAAAGGGGTCAGCCCGGTTGGAAAAATGAAAATATTCCTTACCAACAATTGATTCAATGAATATTTCTCATAACATGCCGACAATGGCACCGAACATGTGAACAACAAAAATCCGATGAGTATTTCACAAACTTTGTTATTATTCGCCTAGATAACTCTGAATAGAATTGCTCACAAGCGGGGTCCACCCCGCTTCCCGTGGGATTCCTGCTTCTCCTCTCTGGTCTACTCACATTGTTTTTTCTCTGCCTGCACACGCTCGGCGCATCCTGCTCCTCCACTCTCCATAATTGCCCCTCCTTGGCCGCTGGTGGTTGGACTCGAGTCCGTCCGTCGCCGCCTCCCTCTCTTCCCCACTCACCGTCCTTCGGCCGCCCGGCCTCCACCTCGCCGCCGGTGAGCCATGGAGCGGCGATCCAGCACCCGCTTCTCGCCCACCGAGGTACGGCGCCGTCCATCCCCTCCCCTTTCCCCCACCGATGCCGCGGGGGTGCTCTGCTCTCTGGCGCGTCCTGCCACTCCCCCGCCGTACTGGTTCTACTCTAGGCGACATGAGCTCTCTTTGATTCAATCGGAAGTAGATGCTTACAGCTTGATGCGATCCAGCCGCTTAGATGCTGCCCCCATTGCGTGCGTTCTTGGGTGCGGTGGTCTTTCTTGGGTTTCTATTAGCACACAACATCTCGCTCGAGTGTTAAACTGGGCCTATTTGGAAATGAATATCGACAGCTCATTTTTCCTCTTCGTTGTTCTGTATATGTGAATGTGTGATAGCACATTGGTTGCGTTTGGTACTAGGTTAGGGGATCCATTATTCACCGGCGGAGCAGTGAAAATTATCTACCACGGCTCGATTTGGATTGAAAAAACTTCTTTTTTTTTGCATGAATTGCAAAATCTTTCTTAACATTCCTCTTCTACTGCATGTACTAATAATAAGAGCAACAAACATGGAAATCATCTTTGCTCCAGAATAGAAAACCACTCAAGCTGTTGCATAACACAAGGCAGCAAAATCTTGCAAGTTCATCTTTTTACTTGTATTGGTTATCCATTTTAGAACAAGGGCATAGTGCTATCATAAAGTGCTTCGTAGTTTGGTTTACCCAGATTGAGAGTTTGTTATGGGTCCTCTAAAGAAGAGAATGTTACTACTGTGCAAGGAATTACTCTTGTGCTATGTTGCATTTATGTTACCTCATGCACTGCGTTCAAGCTGCATGGCTTCAGTAGATGCTGGAGCATTATTGGATTGTTTACTTTGTTATGTAACTTAAAACTACTACCTGGATGTCACGCGTTCCTATTATACTTTCGAGTCTGCTCTTGATGATTGTAAAAGCGTAAACAAAGAATATAGCGATAGCAGCATGTTGGTATTTTGGGAACTGGTCAATAGCCATTTTTCTTATCATAATATGCCTCTGACCTGTCTTTTTCACTATTTTTAATGCTAGTGATTACTAATTAGAAGTACTACTTGGTACAGATTGCAAGGATGGAAAAGTTGGTTTCAGGAAGAAAAGAAAAGGTCTTGGATGATAATTTCTGTGAGAAGCTTGCTGAAGAATTTAAGTGAGTGCTGGACCGCTAGGCTGTGAATTATGACGCAGTGTTACTGATTCAATTGCAATTTTTGGGAGAAACTAATAGGAAGATGAAAGTGAATTATTTTGTTCTTTCTGGGCATGGCATGACTGTATTTACAAAGGGTGATCCAGAGTCAGCCTTATATCTGTGAAGCATACTTAGCTGTAATTGTTTGTAAGTGACACTTGTGATAATTGATCTCATTTTCTGCTCCCGTGTGCAGTCGTTCTGCAGCTCGAACCGGAAGTAGAGCACTACAGGCTACACAGGTGACAATATCGTTTTGCACTGTCCATGTTTCACCATGTGAGTTCATATGACATCTTTCAACAGGTTCGAGGATGGTTCCTTGATAAGCTCCCAGCATCAACTACACCTACCAAACCTACTTGCATGCCTACTACTTCTGAAGAAAAGACTAACTCAGAAGCACATGTGTTAGTTTCTGAGATAAATGCTTCACCTTCTGAAGAAAAGACTTTAGCATCGGAGGCTCGTGTGTTAGTTTCTGAACTAAAGCCTGAGCCTTCTGAAGAAAAAGTTTTAGCTCTTGATACAAGTATTTCAAACAATGAGGATGCACTTTCCCCGGATTTACTGAAAGGTTGTCCCAAGTATTAGCCTATTAGAACTTATCCTTCGTGCGTGTACGGCTGTACCATTTACTAAATTTATTATGTGCTGGATTCTTTTCAGAGAGTATAGATAAGGTTCCTGAACTTGAAGATCTGCAGTTTGAGGCTAGGTCATCAAGGGATTCTGCATGGTGAGGATTCTCTTGCGACAATTACATTCCTTTTTCTTTGCCATTTTCCCTCTCCTCTTTTATTTGCAGCAATTTCATTCTTCTTTGTTCTTTCCCTTACCCAGTTCTCTTGTCTTGCGACTAATCGAGTGATCCCATGAAACAATCCAGTTTTTTAAAGTTCTTTTCTCCTCAGTTTTATTAGGAGATTTGGGCATGTGCAATTCAGCATGGTTATATGGTGAATATATATTTATAAATAACACAAGCCAACTCTGTATAGTCTGAATTTTGCTTTAATAATTCTAGATAATGAGCATGTGGGTTGATCATAACAATTTGTATCTGTCTCTCTCGATAATGCTAGTATAACGTGTTAGTGACCGTAGTGGTCCAAGACATCATTGTCAATGCCTCAATGGTACCTGGATGACTTATATCCTTTTGTTCTGGCTGTCTGATCTTGCACTTCCATAATGTTATTAGCATTATTGCCATGGAGCACGAATTTTAATCGCTGTAGTTATACCCTGAAAAGGTGTGCTTTGGTTGGGTATCAAGTTTTTATCTTTCTTTTGTTTCTTTGGCAGCAACACTAAATTTCATATCAATTTTTGGTATGCAGGTACGACGTTGCCGTATTTTTGGCACACCGGAAGACAAGTTCAGGCGAAGTTGTAAGGATAATAATTGACTTCGTCGTATATAAGAGCATTTTATATGTTACGCCCATGACTTGTTTGATCGCTGAGTAGGGAATTATCTGTTATCACGTGCTGTGGTTTCATCACGAGAGTTTTCTTATCCATGCCATTTCATTGGATGAAGAATGAATGCTGAGGATAATGTACTTCGTTGCTTATCTTTCTGTTGTTATTTGTACAATAGTAACTGAAGTTCTGTTGTGTTCTCTATGTAACCAACTATTTCTACATTGCTGTTTGTCTACGTGATCCAGTATTTCTACATTGCTCTTCCTTCCAATATATGTACATTGCTATTCCCCAGTGTATCCCAACATTTCTGCATTGCTGTTGTAGGAAGTCAGAGTGAGGTTTAATGGATTTGGGGCTGAAGAGGATGAGTGGATAAATGTCAGGGCAGCTATCCGCCAGCAATCCATTCCGCTGGAGTCCTCGGAATGCCGAACCATTGTCAAAGGAGATCTTGTCCTGTGCTTCAAGGTACGTGGGTAACGATAAACCTTGAGTAGCATTTCACAAGATCTGCTACCATCGCCATACCCCCTCCCTCTCAACTTATTTGTTTTCTTCTTGCAATTTGTATGGCAGGAGAGCAATGATGATGCATTGCATTTTGATGCACATGTTCTGGATATCCAGAGGAAACAGCATGATATAAGGGGATGCAGATGTGTGTTCCGCGTTGAATATGTTCATGATCAGAGTCAGGTATTTTTCATATTGCTCTTTTCTCTCATTTATAAATTTCAATGCTCGTACATAGACCTACTGTGGTCTGATCCTGTGAAACTTCCTGATTTTTCTTCTCCAGGAGACAGTGAACCTGAAGAGACTGTCCCGGCGCCCGAAATACCTCTGATGGCTTCTGCTATCGTGGATCTTGCTCCTGCTATCTGCGCTTATCGAACTGACTGGGAGCCTCATATCTATTGAGAGAACTTAGACTAAACTCTAGTTGTTTCTTATTGATGTAGTGTGTATAGTAACCACCCGGCAGAACACTTAAGCCCTCTGTGGCACTTAGCTGTTGTAACGGCTATGAGTAGGGCTCCTCCCAGACAGGCATTTTTTTGCACGTACTCTGAGAAAGTTGGTGCCAAACTGGGCAGAGTCGGATTAATTAAACCATTGTGTTGGGATCGAAATACCATTTGACCTTCGCAGTTCTGAAGCTCTTGCGATTTGCTTTCTGCATTTGAACAGTTCGACAAACCTCTGCATTTCATTGTTGTACAAATAAAGAAAAAATAAATTCAAAAGACAAGCCCGTCTAGCTCAGTTGGTAGAGCGCAAGGCTCTTAACCTTGTGGTCGTGGGTTCGAGCCCCACGGTGGGCGTAGATTAGTTGTTGCTTTTTTATCCTTATTTTTTTTTTACTTTTCATCCTTATTTGAAAGAAAGGAAAAAGGCTCGAGCACATAGTGTTTTCTTTATTATTTGAAAGAAAGGAAAAGGCTCCAGCACATAGTTAGCGTTCTATGACTTTTACTATACGAGAATAGTATCACTTGATATTTTCAAATTCACATAGTAGACTTTGTCTTCAAATATGATGTTCCTTTTATTTCCTTACTTTTAAAAGAGTGAATTCCAAGCATTTTTTCATCCTTGTTTTTTTTATGTGTTTTCATCCTGATTTGAAAGAAAGGAAAAAGGCTCGAACTATCAATACAAGAATAGTGTCACTTGATATTTTCAAATTCACATAGTAGATTTTATCTTCAAATCTAATGTTTCTTTTATTTCCTTACTTTTAAAACAGTGAATTCCATCTTTTGCAGCTTAGCATGTGTGCCGCCAATTATGTTGATGTTTTCTAGATTAATAATTTTTATATCACTTTTTCCCCTTCCGATGATTTCTAAAATAAGAATTTTTAGATCAGTTTTTTCCTTTAATAATTTCAGCCGGTTGTGTCAATGAGGCATGCTTGTCGGGCTGACGTGGCACACTCTTATTTTTATGAAAAGTAGTGTTAATTAGTGCTGATTTCATTCAATAAGGGAATATACGAGCACAAATGACTCAAAAAGAAAAAAAGAAAAGGAGGAAGCAACCCAACCTCACTATGATAAGAGAACAATACACACACACCACGATCTAAACAGAACTACATAAGGCGAAGAGGGATACAACGTCGACATCAAGATCATGATGCATGGCTGTGGGTTGTGGATCTCGACCAAGAAGGCGACATCCGGTCGGCACATGCAACATCACTCAAATATGTATTTCCTAATCTTGACGACCACTTGGTCAAATAATCAACCACTCCAATTTGTATACCAGCAACACAATTAGAAATAAACCTTCTGTTTGTAATAATGTAATTATCAGGCTATTTCTGCAATTATAAAGTATTTATAGGGCGTTAAAGAAGAATGCGGCAATACGACAAGATGGATGGGCGAAACCGAAAGAAGGATACTGCAAACTCAACGTGGAGAAGGATATTGCAAACTGAACGTGGACGCCACTTTCATTGCTGAATCATGTACAGGAGCTACTTGTGATGTTATATATGATGATAAGGGTTCCTTTGTGGCATGCATTAGCTGTAGCATTGGTTCAATATCGGAAGCAACAATAACTGAGGCGATGGCATTGCGAGATGGTCTGCTGCTTGCTAAAACATCTTTTATTTAGTAATGTAGAGGGAGTAATAGGTTAGCTCACATGTTGGCTTATAAGGCGGAAGGGACCATTTTTGTTTGGATGGAGGATTCACTAGATTATATTTTTGAGCTTTTTACAAACCATGTAACCCTATTTGACAATCAATAAAGGCCCCAGAAGAGTCCTGCTGTTTTCTCCACACACACACAAAGTACTTAAAATCACCTTCTCTCTAAAAAAATGTAATTAATCACCAGTAGTCCTGCTAGAAAAAATAACATCAGATTTTACAGTTACCGCTCTTGCCCGTCTAGCTCAGTTGGTAGAGCGCAAGGCTCTTAACCTTGTGGTCGTGGGTTCGAGCCCCACGGTGGGCGATATTTTTTTGTATAGTTTTTCTTCGATATGAAGATACAGCAACATGTTGCTCCCTCGATTTATGCAATTTATTTAGTTGGCGACAGTTTATTTAGACGATGTGTACGCTCTCCCAGAAATGTACCTCAAACGATGGACCAGAGCTTCGCCTTGATAGATGAAAGGCACCGGAAGCATGGTTTTATGAAAGGCACAGCATGATTCTGTATTGAACCCAAGGTCGTGCCAGGTTTCTCCCAGAAGAGCCCACGGTGGAAACTTTGCTGCCGGATGGATGCGATAGATGAGATGAATATATATGTTCAAGCGGTGGAAAACTATCATCTCTATCTGAATAATATTGCAGTCGTCCAGTTCCAGTCCCCTGCACTATGACTATATGAGCACTTGGGTCATGAAAAGTCGAGACATATATGCAGCCTTAGAAGTCGAGAGCACATATATGCAGGTAAAGCAGTGGTGTAGCCGTGTAGGCTAGCTGGTGACAAAGCTGTTGCTCTACATCCTCTTTCAATAATCTCCATGCACAGTCAGTGTCAAGGGCTTTATTTGTTATCAGATTTAGTACTGTCTCTAGATTTGCTTAGCTCAGAGCTTTTGGAAATTAATTTTGCGTCTGGACCTTTGTGTGCTTGCTTACTTCAGTTGCCTTATGTACTTGACTGTCCTTTTCTTCTCTTACAGAATACATGTATTTTGCTGTACTTCTTGAGACATACCTGGCACTCACTCATCACCAGCATTTCTATAATTTACTCAGATTTCTTTGATACAGAATGCACAGACATGTGGATCCAGGTGGCACATCAGAATATACATACACATTTAGGTTTTTAGATTATATGTATCGGCTGGACAGCCAGACATACAGTTGCTGTTTGATGGATCTTTCTTTTCCTTCCATAACAAATGGTTGCCAGCCAGACACGACTCTCGCATATCCAGTCCATCAGTGCACCTACAACGGCATGTGAAAGCGATTGGCCTCCAATCATTTGCACGCTGACACTAGTTAGAGCTCTTAATACAGTGATGAGTACCTTATAAAATGGATGCTGGCTGCGTCTGCCAACTAGTGTTTCCAGGTGGATGTACTTCTGGAAGGTAGATATACCCTATTTTGTAGAATGTATAGATACATAAAATTTGCTGGAATTGGTTTCAAAGATGTGCATTATGACTAGAATTTCAGGCTGGGAATGGGTGGTGCCTGTCGGCAGTTTTGTGGTCAGTGATGGTGATTGCAGATGGTTGCCCGTAATCTACTCGGTGTCTTTTTTTGAGGCCTCCCTGTATTCCTGTTGATCCTATCTACCTGTGTGACTAGTGGTGGTGGTCTTTGATGTTTACCTGTGATCGCCTAATAGTTCTGCCCTTGTGTATAGAGTTGTGTTATATGCTGCGAGTTGTGTTATATGCTAGGTACACCACTTTATGTCTTACTCTACGTTTGACATTATTAATTTAACGCTAGGTATTTTTTGGCCTCTTATCTGAAAACACACACCTAAGTTTGCTTCTGTCCTTAGGCAATGTTGGTTTTGACTTGAATGGGTTGATGACACCAAGCCGTGGGTGGGTCTTGGAAACCCGTGCAACAACAATGACGTAGAGCTCTTTGCGGCGGTCACGATGGTCACACTTGGCGGAGAAAAGGCAATTTTTTGGATTTCTCCATGGTTGAATGGCCTCCGGCCTAAAGACATTGCCCCCAAGCTTTTCGAAGGATCCAAGAGGAAAAATTACACGGTGAAAAAGGCACTTGACGAAAACTTTTGGGTCAATAATCTCAACATCCAACAAGGACTACACATCGACTACATTCAACAATTTGCTACCCTTTGGGAGGATCTCTCTGATGTGACCCTCACTCAAGTAGTCCCCGATTTTATCCGGTGGAAATTCACTAATGATGGGTGCTACACCGTCAAGTCGACGTACAAAATGTAGTTTGAAGGAATTGTCGCTACCTCCCTTAATGCCACGATTTGAAGAACTTGGACTCCTCAGAAATGCAAATTCTTTACATGGCTTGTGATGCAAAATAGGATATGTATGACAGTTAGGCTCCAACGGAGAGGATGGCTAAATTGTGGAAATTGTCACCTATGTAGCCCAAGTGCAAGAATCGGCGAGTCACTTGTTATACAAATGCAGGTTCATCAAGTGCGTGTGGAAAGAGATTCTTACTTGGTGTGGGTGCAATGATGTCAACCCGGCTCTGGGATAGCAACGCAAGCGTTGAAGAATGGTGGTCCAAACTCGTCCTTGATTGTGGGGTGGCTAGGAAGACGATGTCCTCCGTCACCATGCTAATTTCGTGGGAGATTTGGAAGGAGCCCAACACTCGGCCTTCCGACATGTAGCCTCGCTGACCTTCGTAGTGATTTCGCATATCAAAGACGAAGCGAGGATGTGGCTTTGGTCGGGGCCAAATTTTTTTAACGATGTAATGCCGAAAGAGTGAGCTTTCTTTGTGAAGTCCTAGGTTTGTCCTATGCACTAAACTCTAAAATCTTCTCTTGAATTAATAAAAATGACAAATCTTTACCTTATTTAAATAAAAATAAAAACACACACCTGAAAACGACACCCTCCATCGCCGACCTTTTCCTTCTGTTTGTCGGGTTGAGAACAAAGGACTTCTTCGAAGGACATGCGAACTCGGTGCACCAGACAGCTCGGCAGGCAGACGCGTCTTGGAAGGACCTGATGTATGCAATTACTAGGCGACAACTGGTACTCGTACTCCTACCAAAGTCTTTTGCTTAGCCTTAACACGCACGATAACAATACCACTAGTCGAGATGGCTCTACCGGAAGAGATCACTACTTCTATAAGTGATTTGCAGTGGTTACTCTCACAACGTACATCAGGAGAATGCATGTTCCTACCTACATGTACATCATGCCAAATGTGCCTGATATGAGTAACATATCCGCAACCGCAATGCCTTATTTATTAGGGGGTGTTTTATTTATTTCTAATGGGATTAGAGATGGGAGAGGATTCAGTGAAATCTTTCCCTTCACTCAATCCCTTTAAATTCTCACTAATGCCGTTCGACTCAAGATGGTAGGACGCTTACCCTTTAAGATGATACAAAGATGTGCTTGATAAGGTAAGACATCTAGATGTATTTGCATGAAGTGTGCTATGAAATAGAGGTTTGGATAGGTGCATTTTTTTCCTCCAAATCATAACACTCGTGCAATCATTATGAAAATTTAAGTGGTCTATAGATATTTGGGGAGGCTTCATTCATTTAAACCAAATGGACTCCATGGGAAATTTCCATCCATCCAATGCCTTGTTTTGTTATCGCTACAATCGGTCTCGATTGCCAAACATATTCATTCATTACTTCATTTTAAAACCTATATTCATCTTCAAGCTCAGAAAGATATTACTTTAAAAATACATTAAGCCAGAGAGGGCCTTAAGCTTATGGTGCACCTGTTATAGTCGGTCTCGATTACACTATCTATGAACACTATAAGATATAGGAAAAATGAGGTCATACAAGAAACACGATCATCATAGTACAAAAATTGAATTCAAGTTCATAACAACAATGGCACAACCTCTTGATATCAATACTTCCCGTACTTATGACCGACTTTATATAGCTACTATCCGCATTGTGATTTTTTGCATGCATTTAAATCTAGATTTGACATTTTATACCATGATAGTAATATGCCGCATTTTTTTTTATAAAACTTTAAAGTAAACCGCAGAGATCGGAGCATGCACCACGAGCCTTGTTGCACCAGACATGTTATGCAATCTTACTTCCCTCCAGGAAAATATCTAATATTAGTCTTTGTAATATAAAAGCTCTATAACAACCACACACAAAACTACAGGGGTGACTAACGATTCAAAAGAGATAAATGATAGGTAAGATAGTTGACTTAAATTTGCTTAGAATCGATACTACATGTGGAAAATCTGAGACTATTATGTCACTTACTAAGCTTTCGGAAGAATGACAAGGGGTAAAGGGATAATTTGTTGTTTGGTGTTCTACAACTTCACTTATTCAAACACGTTCATTATGTATAAGTGACATTTTCACTAAAAACAACAAGCTTATTAATCGATTTTCAATAAAGAAATCGCTAGTTTTACATAGCTACAAACATAAAAACAGAAGATTACAAAGGAGAAACTACATTATACTTATTACATGCTCAAATGTTAAGAATAGTCGAACATTTTTTGTCGCTAACACTACATTGCAATGAAAGAAGTGAGACTAGCTCACTTGGTTAGTGAAGTGGTTCACCCAAGTTCAAATCCTCATGGATGCAGATTTGGGTTCTTATTATTT
Organism: Poa annua; assembly: GCA_026929855.1. Lineage (NCBI taxonomy): Eukaryota > Viridiplantae > Streptophyta > Magnoliopsida > Poales > Poaceae > Poa > Poa annua. The sequence goes on along the minus strand of CM049432.1, from coordinate 70,571,563 downwards.
AAAAAATAAAACCCGCTGTAGGGGCTTCCCCTACCGTATTCCTTTAAAAAAACTACATTGCAATGAAAGCTTAATCCAAAACATGCCAGTTTATCAATCTTCATACAGTGGGAGTATAACCTGCTCGCGCAACATGGCTCCATCACACCCTTTGATACTTACTAGTAGCTTTGCATGTGCACGCACGTCTCAACTAAAATTTGTGAATGCATCCCTCTTTCTATATCATGCGATAGTAATATGAATGTAGTATGATGAATTATCGTTAAGTTTACAAAAATTAGTCAGCGAGCAACATCCGACAAGATCGCTCATACATGTTTAATAGTACCTTCAATCTAGAAAAATTGTCTGTGGGGTGTATACATATTTTGTGATACTGCACTTGTTTCTCTCCGACACTTAAATATGACCAGAGGAAATAACTTGAAATTCATATGAAAGAAAAGTATTAAAAGTGTATACATTGGTACACGAAGTAGCATTATAATGTCTTCATTAAAGAACATTGTCATAAAGTAGCATTATGTGGTGTATCTATAATAAAACAAAGAGTAACATGCTATTTCTTACAAAATTCCAATAGCTCCTCTGGTTGACCAGCTGAAGAGTCAACCATTCAAGGATAGGTCCTCTCACCCATGCAAGTAGGCTACATATGTGAGCATTGAATTGCTTTGCTATGTATAAATTCATATAAAACAATTTAAGGACTGTGCTATTAAGGGTACGTGCCCCAGATTTGCTTTTCGTGGGCACGGAAAATAATATGGCAACCGAAACTTGCATGCAGCGGACACGTAGATTCTTTTTGGATATTGGAGCTTTAAAATGTTTTATTTCTCAAACCGTAAATCAAATTTCAAATCCGCTTTCATGGTTGACTTTGTCGCGACAAGATCTTCGAAACTAAATCCCATCTTGATATGTTTTGACAATATTTTTTTCTGAACCAAGTTACCAGATTATAGTCACTTAGTCACCAGATATTATCAAGTTGGTTACCAGATTAAAATCAAATGGTTGCCTGGTTATTTAAACTTTTTAGCCAGATTAAAATCAAATGGTTGCCTGGTTATTTGAATTTTTTTACTCACATAATCCTGTCATGATGGTATTCCATGTTTTACGTGTTTTGAATGGATCATATACTCCTATTTGACGTCTAAATCATGGATACGACAAAAAACATATAAATTTTACCGTGTAACGAGGTATTATTTGGATGGTGAGTGTTAACTAGTAATATGGCAACTACAATAATATAACCTGGTAACTAATGGTGAAAAAAAAGTTCATCAAAACATATTAAGATGGGATCTTGTTTTGAAGTTCTCATCGATCCGAACTCAACGGTGAAAACAGATAGTCAATCGGATTAACGGTTGAAAAGATAATTTATTTTGAATTTTCGGTTAGGGAAAAGATTCCTTTTATGCATGTATGACGTTGGTCTCACTCCACTATAGGGGAGATTCCTAAAATGCACCCGCCGGACAAAAAAGTTTCACCGGGCCGTTCTCTAGATAGATTAACGATAGATTAACCGATTAATAAATAGGTAAAATTAACCTGAAGAGGTGAGTGTCAAGATAAATCTTTTCTAATGATTGGATAGATGAAGAAAAAACTTGAATATTGAATTACTTACTATGTACTGAACAGAAGATTCACACACACATATTATATTTTTTCTTTTGCCACTAACTGAATACTCCATATATCATTGCAACAAAAGCGTAATCCAAAACATGCCAGTTCATCAATCTTCATACAGTGGGCATCTCAACAAAAAAAAATCTTCATACAGTGGGAGTATAACCTTCTCGCGCAATATGGCTCCATCACACACTTTGATACTTATTGATATTTTCTACTCCGTGTTCAAGGTTTCCCTGTCTTGGTTTTTTCCAAGATTGCACAGGCTGTAACAAAGTGACCCAAAATTGCAGTCCGTGTTAAAGGCTGTTGACCCAAAATTTACTCCATGGTAGTAACTGATTCGGTTAAAATAGTTACAGTATCTCCCTGCTGATTAGGCAGCAGGCAGGGTGCCATGCGTCTCTCTCCTCATCATCCCTCCCTGCAGAGCAAAAGCGGCACGCGCACCTTCCTCCCTTTCTCTCTCCACCCACCAGCGAGAGAGAGAGAGAGAGAGAGAGAGCGGCGAGCTGCCCACCTCCACTGCCGCCGCCGACGCGATGTCGCGCCTGTTCCGCGAGGCCCGCCGCGACTCCGCCGCATCCTCCACCTCCAATGGCTTCGCCGCCGCCGCGTCGGCGCTCCCGTCGCCGTTCCCGGACCTCGGCGTGCCGCTCTCGGCGGCCGAGCTGCGCGAGGCCGCCTACGAGGTCCTCGTCGCCGCGTCCCGCACCACCGGGGGCAGGCCCCTCACTTACATCCCCCAGGCGGCGGGCCCCGCGTCCCCCGCCTCCTCCTCGGCCTCCTCCGCCAGCAGCTTCTCCTCCCCGTCGCTCCAGCGCTCGCTCACCTCCGCCGCCGCCAGCAAGATGAAGAAGGCGCTCGGGCTCAAGTCCTCCGCCTCCTCCAAGGGAGGCAGCCCGGGTAGCGGCGGCGGCAGCGGGGCCAAGGCGGCCCCGCGCCGGCCGGCGACCGTGGGGGAGCTCATGCGGGTGCAGATGTGCGTGTCCGAGCCCGCCGACGCCAGGATCCGCAGGGGCCTGCTCCGCATCGCGGCCGGTCAGGTAGGATCTCGAGTTGGTTGTGGGTTGTTGGCGATTTTCTCTGTGGGATTTGAGATGAAATGCGGCTTAAAGTCTCGCCTTTTTCTTGCTTGCCCCGAATGTCGGCGTCGGCAGATTGTGGTAGATCTGGGGCCGGTTAAGCGTCTCGCGCCAAAAGCATAGAGGCGTGATCATCTTCCTTTGGGTAGTTTGGTTAGTGTTCTTCGTAGTTGACTGGAGGGCTGGCGAAAATTTCAAATTTTGCTTAAAAAGACAGCTTGTTTTCTCATTTCCTATTTTTGGTTTTCCGCATTACCAATTGTCGCGAGGGTGTGTGAAAATAGTTCTCTTTCCTTTTTTTAAGCTTTATGAATCTCGTAATTGTCGGTGGTGTCGGCTGCAGTAGAACCGCGCTCTATCCCGGGGATAATTTGATCGTACAATCCAATTTTCGTTGGCTCTTCTGGTTGACATTGATATGTTTCTCAAAGTATTATGAACAGCAAGATTTTTCAGTTACGTAACTAGCATTTAGTAGGAACCAGGGACCGTGTTAGTAGCATGATTCCTGTCATGTTACCGAGTTTTGCTCAAGGGATGAAGTACACTGAATGGGAAAATATACCACGAAAGTGGAGAAATCAGTGACATGGATACTGAGCCAGTCCACCATTAGGAAGGCAGTGATATACAATATAACTTTAAACAAATTAGTGAAATGTTATTTGCATGACTGAAAAGACTGAGTAAAAAACATTTTCATACTGACACAAACCACACCCTGAGCTTACCGTAAGCTTTAGCAGTATAGCTTTAGCTGCACAACATTGGTTTAATGAATAATTTCCTATAATTTTTATGGCATTGTTTGCTTGGATGATTTATGAACATGCCAACGATGGACAGGATATACACTAGCATATTCTTTGGTGTTGACATGAATGACATCCATCTTGCTGAACGTTTTGTAATATTTGTTTTGAACTTCAAGTTGATGTCAACATGTCCAACCTGAACTTTATGTCTTCATGTATACACCCTAGTATTATGTCATCTGTCACTTACTCGATTTGCATATTCCTATTGAAATTGTAAATTCAGATAAGAAATTTGAGTTGAGATTTTGGAGCCAGTATCTGTTCAATTTGATGGTCCTGCTAAATCCATATGCACATCGATGAAATTGATGTTCATTTCTGTAGTTATGTATACGAAGTTTGAACTCTACCTTTCTTTAATCTTACAAAAGAATATCTTGTAACAGCTTGGCAGGCGTGCAGAATCTATGGTTTTACCCTTGGAATTCCTGCAGCAGTTCAAGGCATCAGATTTCCCTGATCCTCAAGAACACGAGGCGTGGCAGGCTAGGAACTTGAAGCTTATTGAGGCTGGTTTGCTTGTCCATCCGTTTGTTCCACTGAACAAATCAGACAGTTCTGCACAGCGACTGAGGCAAATCATACGTGGTGCATATGATAGGCCGCTTGAAACTGGGAAAAACTCTGAGTCAATGCAGGTCCTACGCACTGCTGTCATGTCCCTTGCTGGAAGATCTCATGATGGAACTTCTGATGGATGCCACTGGGCGGATGGTTTCCCCTTGAATCTCCATCTCTACCAAATGTTGGTAGAAGCTTGCTTCGATACTGATGATAGCACCGTGGTTGATGAGATTGATGAGGTGATAGAGCTCTTGAAGAAGACCTGGGTTATTCTTGGAATCAACCAAATGCTTCATAATCTTTGCTTTGCATGGGCATTGTTCAATCATTTTGTTATGTCAGGACAAGTAGATATCGAACTGCTTTCTGCTGCGGAGAATCAGTTGCAGGAAGTCGCAAAGGATGCCAAAACCACTAAGGATCCAAATTATTGTAAAGTATTGAGTTCGACATTAAGCTCGATAATGGGCTGGACAGAAAAAAGACTTCTAGCTTACCATGAAACCTTCAGTACAAATAACATTGAGTCCATGCAAGGTATTGTCTCTATTGGAGTGTCAGCTGCAAAGGTGCTTGTTGAAGATATATCCCATGAATACCGGCGTAGGAGGAAAGAAGATACCGATGTAGCTCGCAGCAGGATAGAAACATACATTAGGTCTTCACTCCGGACAGCCTTTGCTCAAGTAAGTCCTTGTTAGCTCAAAAATATTGTAATGCGTTTACCTCATTCAGTATTGATGCATAGTGATATGCTGTAAAAATTGCCCAGATGCTTCATTGGTTATTTTTATTATTGTAATCATGTTAGTGCCATTTTGGTGATAAAACATTTACAAAGTCCACTCTGCTAATTAATCCCCGAGAAACCTTTTGGTCTGAATCAAACAGTACATTTAGTAATCTGTCTCTTACTAGATATTAAGAGCTGTAGATCTTATAATAAATCTGTGACACATCACCTGTGCAGAGAATGGAAGAAGCAGATTCGAAGAGATCATCAAGGAACCCTACCCCAGTAATGTGTATCCTTGCAAAGGACATTGGTGACCTAGCAATTAAGGAGAAAAATCTGTACAGTCCAGTATTGAAAACATGGCATCCCCTTGCTTCAGGTGTTGCTGTTGCAACCCTTCATTCATGTTTTGGAAATGAGCTGAAGCAGTTCATAGCTGGGCTTACAGAGTTAACCCCGGACACAGTACAAGTGCTTAAGTCCGCAGACAAATTAGAGAAGGATCTTGTTAATATTGCCGTTGAAGATTCTGTGGATAGTGATGATGGAGGCAAGTCGTTAATCAGAGAGATGCCACCATATGAAGCTGAAAATGCAATTGCTAATCTGGTGAAGGTGTGGATAAAAGAAAGGGTGGATAGGCTCAAGGGATGGGTTGACCGGAATCTGAAGCAAGAGGTGCTCTTATTTTACTTTACTGTCAGATTTATTTTCCCATTATAAATTGAAACCTTCATACTTTAGTGATTCATTTCTGTTGTTTCTGGTACTACTCCAAGATTAAGTTACTGTGTTTCTGCATATAGCTAGTGCATTCAAACGAGATGCAGTGTTATGTCTGGATTCAGAGTTACAGATGTACTCCCTTTCATGTATACAAGGATATTACGAAATGTGTTCTCATTATCACAAAATCGATTTCACTAAACTTGGAAGTCTAGATACATTCGTATTTTGACAAATTTAAGACACTTATTTTGGGACGGAGGGAGTACAAATTAAGTTTTCATTATATATTATTTTGGTATTGTAGATATCGATATATTAAAATAAAACTTGGTCAAACATGTTTGATCTAAGACAAGATTAAGCGGCCTTGTATATGTGGATGGAGGGAGTATGATGAGCAGTCTTCCTTGGTTGCTAATAACTGTTAACACCAATACCCAAATATGTCAATATCCTTCCATTTCGTATGCATAATTTATGTGTCCACAAAACATGTTGGTCTAGAGAAACTAATACATTATATGCAGCTCTGTTTGAATAAGATTTCTCTTCCACTAAACTTGGACCCATCTTCTGTGCAGACTTGGAGTCCAGGTGCGAACAGAGATAATTTTGCTCCCTCGTCTGTGGAGATGCTTCGGATTATTGGTGAAACCCTAGATGCATTTTTTCAATTGCCCATACCAATGCATCCAGCTCTTCTTCCTGATCTGACAGCAGGTCTGGATAGAAGCCTACAGCTTTATGTGTCCAAAGCAAAATCTGGTTGTGGTAAGTGCTAGGTTGATTAAAAATGGATTATTTTTGTAGCATGGTGTTCCGATGCTGAATAAAATGTTCGTTTGTATTGATTGCAGGAACACGGAATTCTTTTATGCCTGAATTACCTATACTAACGCGGTGCGAGGTTGGCTCGAAATTGTTATTCAAGAAAAAGGAGAAGCCACAGAATCCGCAGCATCGGGGATCACAAAATGGATCAACCAATGGAAATGATCCATTGGGCCTTCCTCAACTCTGTGTACGCTTGAATACTCTCCAGTACATTAGAAGCGAGCTGGAGAACCTTGAGAAGAAGATTAAAACATGCTTGCGAAATGTTGAGTCGGCTCAGGCTGATATTACCGATGGATTGGATGTCAAGTTTGAACTCTGTCAGGCGGCCTGTCAAGAAGGTATACAACACTTATGTGAGACGACTGCTTACAAGGTCACCTTTTATGACTTGGGTCATATTCTGTGGGACATCCTTTATGTTGGTGACACTGCATCAAGCAGGGTGGATTTACTGTTGAGAGAGCTTGATCCCATCCTCGAGACAATTTCTGGTACGGTGCACATCAAAGTGCGAAACCGTGCTATAACCGCGTTGATGAAAGCCACCTTTGATGGCTTCTTGCTGGTGCTTCTTGCTGGTGGGCCTTTACGTGCTTTTACCTGCCAGGACTCCCAGATAATAGAGGATGACTTTAGGTCCCTCAGAGATTTGTTTTTAGCTGATGGGGATGGTTTGCCAGAGGAATTGGTCGATAAGGCGTCCTCCCAGGTCAAGAATGTCCTGCCCCTCTTTCGGGCAGAGTCCGAAGCCCTCATTGATCGATATAAGCGCATGATGGCGGAATCGAATAAGTCTGCCTCAAAAAGTAAATTGCCACTGCCACCTACTACAATGCACTGGAGTCCAAATGAACCGAACACGGTATTGCGAGTTCTGTGCTACCGGCACGATGAGACAGCTACAAGGTTCCTCAAGAAAACCTATAACCTCCCCAAGAAGCTTTGATGCATGCTGATAGCTCACACACACTGTGTACATTTCCAGCCACCGCCATCATGAGGTTCGCTCAGGATTTCTGTACGGCATGAGCCTGTGAGAATCACCATTGTAAAGGTACCACGAGGGAGAGAAGTTGGTACTCGTGCTCAATTTTTTTTTCACTTTTAGGGGTGTGGGGGTACTTACAGCTTTATTTCTCGATGATTATTATGATACATGTTTCCCTGATCCAGTTTTTTTTGCTGACCTTTGCATCTGTAACCAATATATCTTCATTTCGTTCTAGTTTGCAACAGGTATATCCCATCTTGTAAATAAGCTCTGTATTTTGTATTGGCAATGCCGCTATTTGGTGCTTTATGACTAAACTATATTGCACACTTATTAGTATATCATTGTCGTTGGCTCCTGGTGCTCCTGTCTGCCGAAGCTTTTGCAACATCGTCCTGGGCATGTTGTAGCTGTTGTCGCTTAATTTTGGCCGTGCATTGTTGATGTGTTCTGTCAGTGTCTTATAACCTGTGGTTTCTGATCCACCTGACCATGCTAAATACTTCATATCGTTGTTCTGCATCTGCAGTGCATCAAAGCTTGGTATTTTGTTTCGCGACTCCTGAACATATGGTTTAACTTCCAATCGATACATAAAAGATTGTTTTTTGCGTCGAAATGTGTCTTTTCATTATAACTCGGAAAAGGGATTTACATCCAACTGGTCAGAACACGATGTAAACCATGTAGTAATTGGATGGACGTATTTCGACACAATACGGGTCTAAGTTACGTGCCCAAAATAAAACCGGAGAATACTGCTTGGTTGGCCGTATTGAGCCAGAGTAAATCCATCTTTTTTCCGCCAAATCGGTCTCCGTCGGCGGCGACAAGTGTTGCCCTGCAAGCCCCGCCGCTTCGCCATGAACCGCGAGGCGCTCCGCATGGTGTGCTCGCCGGAGTTCTGGCGCATGGGCGTCCTCTGGACCCTCTCCCTCATCTACTCCTACCTCCTCCTCTTCCTCCGTGGCCGGACCGCCTACTCTAGCCGCCGGCGAGACGTGGGCGACCGTAATGGCCGCGGCGGTGGCCGCCGCTCCATCTGCGTGGTCACAGGGGTAAGCGAGAACTGCCCTAGCACCTGCGTTGGCCTATTGTATTTCTTCCCGCGGTGTGTGTTGTGACTTGTGACTGACGGTGATGCTGTGTGCCCGCAGGCGACGTCGGGGCTCGGCCAGGCGGCGGCGGCTGCGCTGGCGCGGGAGGGCTACCACGTCGTGCTCGGTGAGTCGCCTGCCTGTATCTTGTGTTGCTTGTGCCTTGTTCCGGCATTTCGTCGAGCACTTGGTGCGCCTTCGTAGTCTGTCTCGTGCATCTCGCCCAGCTTGCCAACACCTAGGTGCTAATTAGGATATGATCCGGTGTTGGTTTGATAGTTTCGTTGCTACTTTCTGTGAGATATCGAGTCTATATAGGCGTTTATGCTCCCATTCTCCAGCAAAGCTCCATGCATGACCACAGAGTGTGTTCTTCCTTGAAAGCCGTCGGCGGCCATGTGCATTTGATGAATCTTTAAACACTCGTGTCATGTTTCATGTTATAATTCACCAGCTAATCTTGCATCTCGAAATCTTGATTACATCCATGTTAATTTTTCCGTCAAATTAGCTCATCCTTGTCAGGGACTTGATATTTTCGGACTAAAGTGATTCAGATTATATTTTGTGTCAGCTGGACGGTCTGCACAATTGCTATTTGAGGTATTGTTTGGAGCTCGGCGTTGGGTCTCTGTTTGATTTGTGTGTGAGTGTGTCATTCTCATCACTGATGCACTCTTTGTAAAACAGACCGCTCAAGAGATTCGAAGGAAACAGCCAGATGCCTGTCTTGAAGCGTTTCAATTGGACCTGTCATCTTACAAGTCAATTAAGAGGTTCGAGACTGCATTGAATCAGTGGATTCGGGATTCAAATCTGGAGCCTTGCATTCAGCTTTTGATAAATAATGCTGGGATGCTTGCAAAATCGCATCGAGTTACCAAAGATGGGATTGACGAGTATGTGCTTCCCTTGAATTTTTTTCTTCCGAAATAATCTGTGTTCTTTAGACCACAATGTTCTTTTAATATCAGCATTATGCTTTTTGACGAGTCCTTGTATATTTTTTAATCTAGACAAGTCTCTGAGTGAATCTTTGCAAATTTCAGAATGATACAGACAAACTACATTGGTCCATTCATCCTGACCAACATTCTTTTACCACTGCTGAAGAACAGCCCGGTACCTCCTCGAGTGGTTAATCTAACATCTTTCACACACAGATGTGGTAAGTTTGAAGTCATTTTATTGTAGATAGTGCACGAACTGTATGAACTATCTCCCAGCATAGGTTGAACAGTTGTGGCATTAGTTTTGCTACATTATACATATGTTTTGCATACATTAGTTTTCATCTATCTGATAGAGAATTGAGGGTTGCCAGTTTGACTAGATGTGTGAATGCATGCAGCAGCCCACCTGCGTCCATTTCCGGACTTCACAGGGGCTAGTCCCTGTAAGTCTGGTTATTGTTAGTTTGTATCTAGGTGTCGAACCTCGTTGCCAAAATCATATTCAGCACATATTCTCTGCTGCGTCTGTTTTGAATCTGGTATTTTATTTGTATAGTACCATTTGCTTAGCTTTTGCATTTACTCTTGCAGCAGAACTTAGTTTCCGCTTCAGATAGAGCATACCACAATTGTACCTGTCTCCCTTTCTTTGCTTGAATTTTCTTTTTGAACAATGCAAATTTTACATCTCCAGTGTCAGGAATTGACGTGTCTGAAGAGACACTGCGAGGAGTGAAGTTTTGTCAGCATTCAGTGGGTGGAAGTTACCCCTTAGCTTCTACTTATGAGTATACCAAGTGTATGTCTTCGTGCTTTAGTTTCACTTCATGGAGCTCTTATCTAATAAAATATATCTGTATCATTTTCCTTTTGCAGTTTGTCTACTGATGTTCTCATATGAACTTCATCAACAACTTCATCTCTTGTCTGGTGTCTCTGTCATGTATGTGCCAATCTTGTCTTGTGTTCCTTTGATTTGTTATTCAGGCAGTCGTATTTGATTCCCACGATATGACGTGTACCAGAGCTTTTTGCCCATTGTGCACCAAATAAATCTCTACTTAAATATGTCTGATCCAAATGTCAAGACATTATGGAATTTACTTAAATATTGTTTAGTTCTCTTTTCTATATAAGGATAGTTTTGAAGGCTCCTCTATGTTACACTACACTTTTGCAACTGCGTTCCATGCTTCTATACTACCTTGAGCTTTTCTAATAGTTTATTATTTGAAATTTGCTATTCACATATTAAGTCTTGCATTCGGTGCATCTAGGGCTGCTGACCCCGGTGTGGTAGAAACAGGCATCATGCGGGAGCTACCTCTTTGCCTTTCTCGGTTTGCGTTCTTTGTTCTGCGCGTCATGAATCTCCTACAGCAGACAGATACTGGGGTTGGTGCTGTCCTTGACGCTGCCTTGGCACCGCCTGTAAGCTTCCTATCAAATCCTCGCAATGCTCCCATTTAGCAACGAATAACAACTTAGTGATACCCTACTACCAACCGAGTTTGAGTTCGTGCGTGTGTTGCAGGAAGCATCTGGAAAGTACTTCTTTGGAGGGAGAGGAAGAACCCTCCAGTCTTCTGCGCTGTCGTATGACATGGAGGTTGGCAAGAAGCTGTGGGCGGAATCTTCAGCGTTGCTCCAGGAGCTGCAGCTTAGAGACCAGGAACTGAGAAGTAGTTGAGCCAGCTTGTAAATTTGATATATTGTTACAATACTAGATGAATTCCCAAGCAAACCTAACCATGATCCCTCTCTATGAGAAAGTAGTTCACACAGCGTTCTTTTGCACCCTCTCTGTCTCTGAGGTCTTTCTTACCCAACGATTGTTTTGTTAGCAAATTTGCTTTTATGATTTTCGTACGCAGGAGTATACGAAAATGATGGGCTCACTTCTTTTTTCCCCTTGGAATTCATGGCAATGCATCCGTTATTGCAGATGATTGCCGTTAAGGGCTTGTGAAATTCATGTTCCAAACAAGGTGCATATCCTGCTCCGCTACCGTGTAGTCATCCTGGGAATACTGTTTTTTCTAAGCAGGAGCTTCATACAACCGGGGAACGAAAATCACATCTACAGGGCGCGTCTGGGGAACAAATATGTTGAAATATGTAGGTCAAATGGAACAAAATCATACGGTTGGGTATATAATTTTAGTACCTGGGGAATAAAAATCACATCTGCAGGGAACACAAATTTAGCGTTGTTGGGACTATTTGACGCTCGAGGACTAAAACATTTAGTGCACAAGGAACAAATATGTTAATCAAATGGAACAAAATTATTTTTTTTAGAAACGAAGGTAAAAGCTTTGCCTTATATTTATTAAGAGGAAGGTGCCCGGTTTATTAGTGGAAGAAACCGGGCGAAAACCATAAAACGAACATCAACACCAAAAACCCACACAAACACAAAGACCAACACCTATGGACAACATTCAGAAGCAACCCGAAAGACCAACACCTATGACAACATCCAGAAGCAACCTGACCGCTAACAAACTCCCAACCATGGATCGACTACCTGGCTATTTCAAAAGGTCTCAACAATCCAGAACCGAGTAGTATCCATTAAACAGCCGCAGACGCCTTGCCAGTGGCGCCACTCTTCTTGCCTATGCTCCTAAGAGACTTCTTCACCTTCTTGATCTTGCCGGTAGGAGCCTCCTCTGCTAGGAGGCAAACAATCGCCTTGACAGACCCAGGGCTAGCTGCCTCCAATGAAGCGAGCAAACCACCAAGTTTTTTCACGAAGACCACCTCATCGATACGTGCCAACATACCATCACAATCAAAGAAGGGTGACTGGATGGACTTCAATGCCTCAGAATTAGGTGCCAAAGCACCTATCTCATCAACCTCATCCTCCATAGACGCCACCTGGCCAACAACCACGGGCGGTGAGGGAGAAACACCCACACAGGGCATCGAGGCCATCGTCAAAACCTCCACCGAGCTGAACTCCGTTGGAGACATAATAGATGAATCCTCACATGACTCCTGAAGCACTGGAGCCAAGATCTCGCCTATGTCCTCGCTCTCAGGGGTGGACGTGGCAACAAGCTGCGGCGACGGGCAAGGACAACCATGAGGAGAGTAACAACCAAAGTGAAGTGCTTCCTCAACCACGGACTGCATAGTGGAGTCAAGTGGAACCGAAGGCTGCACAAGGGCGAGCCCTAGAACACCAGAGGTACATGTCTCCATCGGTTGCAAAGAATCACCATCGTGTGCCAACAACAATTTGGGAGTTGCAATCTCTTCACGAAGGGGACGAGACGCCTCTTCAACACGGTCAACAACCAGCTGACGAAGCTCCATACGCAGCAAGGCAAAGTGCGACTGAAAAACAGAGTCATCGAACTCCTCGCAACACCTAGGAGAGGGCCTTGGCTCCGCCGGAGCACTTCGCAGGCAAGGAGCACGAGTGTCCGGTGAACTAGCCCGAGCATCCGGAGAGCAAGAACGGGCAGCGGGAGAGCGTGCATGGCAGAAACGCTCCCGATGACCAGGGCGACGACATCGAATGCATCTGAAAGGCCCCCGACAATTATGACTGTAGTTGGAACAAATGTTTTAGCTATGTAGGTCTAATTGGAATAAAATCATGGTTGCGACAATAATTTTAACCGCCATGAAACAAAAACCAAATCTACGAGGAACACAAACGTTTTAGTGACTCAGGAACAAATATGTGGAACAAATAGAACAAAATCGCAACTGCAATTAGAACGAATTTAGCTTGTATGAGGAACAAAAGTCACACGCAAATTTAATAAGGGGAAAAACAAATTTTAGTGACTTGGAATAAAACAGAACTTCTATTGGACCTCAATTATAGACTACGTGGACCCAAAAAAATGAACCATAGTTTAGCCCAAAATTATAACAAATTTCTAACAAACGAGGAATGAGAAAAAAAAAGAAATATAGCAAAGAAGAAGAGAACAAAAGAAAGAAAACATTGCAAGGAAATAAAAGAAAAACGGAAAAGGTAAGTAGAAGAAAATAGCCGAGCGCTCCAAGCCTTGTGACTGCCTCGTAGTATTAATTTTAACTTCCTGTAGTGTCAAGTATGGCATCTTAGTAATGTAAGCATGGTTGAGTTTTCTGCTCGAAAGCTGTAATCCCAGCACAAGCGGGATTGAAGTAATTTGCCAGATTAAGTTACACCAGTCTCAAAATATGTACAATCGGGGGGCTTCATTTTACTGGATACCTTGACTGTAGAAGGATGCAACCCTTACCGTGCCCCATATATGAAGCAAGCAAGGTACCCCTTTGTTTTTTGAATATATGTATATATGATACGTTTCGTCATTCCATTCCCTTGATGCATGATAGCTTTTTCTTTCAGCCGAATGAATCTATCTTTATTACATATATTATATTATTTCCTTTCCACCCTGGATTGCTGCATCGTTGCCCTCTATAAGAGACAGTACTCCTGCAAGGAACTCTGTCTTTTCGCTTTATATGGTACATGCATCCCTTCGCGCGACTAGCTGATCCAAACATAGTATTCCAACATAGTTCATTGTCTCTTCGCGCGACTAGCCGGTCCACTTTGTGGTGATTACGACTTCAAAGAGGAAGGAAATTTCCAGGATCGGGTATTGTAAAATTTATCCGTTTTAATGCTTAATTAGGCTCTCTTTGGATTTTAGGATTTTTTCAATCTTGCCACATTTGACATGGCATTTGCTAATATGATCAAATTTTGAGCAAGTAAGTTGCCCTGTCAAACATTGACATATCGTCTTCTGTCAGCCAAACGTTTTAAATCACAAATTCAAACCACACATGAAGTGGTCGAATGGTAGAGAAAAGCCACAACATAATTTGATTTTTTTTTCATGTGCGGACCGAATGTTAAATTTGTTTTTTCATGTGAGATATATCGTGTCTCTCTTCCAGCAAAATCATATAAGCGATAATGGTGGCACTGCAATGAGTGGTAGCACCAGAACCACGATACATGGAAGCATCAACTTACCTCCTTTATCGTAAGGAAAATACTATTTCAAATATAGATCAAGTTTTACATTCAGGAAAGGTTCCAAACACAAATTTCTTAAATTAGCTTTCTTGCCTTATCACAATCGAATGAATTGAGACAACCAGAGCAACTGGAACTACTACATCTGAGAGAGATGAGGAACCTAACATGGGAAAAGCCTCCTTTATACTATGAAATATTGACTGGTTGTTGTTTTTTCGTCTTATCTATTTGTTCCGAGATAGGGTTGTAAACATGTACTTTTGTCAGTAGCAAGCCCTTTTTTCTGATGTGTTTCCAAGGTGTGACCTTAATTGGTTATGTCTGGCAAAGGCATTGTTTAGAGCGAGGTCTTTTTTTCAGGGTGAAAACCTGAGATCTATGATCAGGGGTCGACAGCGCTTGTGCATTGTTCCCTTCTTAGAGGCGTCGTTTTTTGTCTGGTGTTGTTTTAGTGGTGTTAGTACTGATGTTCTAAGGAATTGATCACTATAGACTTTTCTTTTTTGTAATTCTTCCTTGTTTTTCTGGCTGTGTGCATCAGTAATCACTATGGCAATGCGCTATTGCAGAGGGGTGTAATTGGTATCTCCGTCTTTTTGTATATACTCTTTATCAAAAAATAAATCTTCCGTCGTTGTATTTTTTTTTTCTCTTCACGCAGACCGTCTGCGGTTAAACCAAAAGAAAGGCACATGGAAGCCGTCACTACAGCAATAGCTACTTCATCTAGTTCATCTGAAGAAAGACAAGGACAGCCACAGATGGATAAAGAGCTCCTGATAGCAGCCGTATCTGGTGATTCCGCATCAATGAAGGCCATGGCGTCACAAGATCCAAGCCTTCTTCTCGGAACAACTCCAGTAGGGAACACCTGCCTCCACATTTCCTCCATTTATGGTCATGAGGGATTCTGCAAGGAACTAGTGGAACTAGATGAGTCCCTTCTGGCCGCTGTAAACTCGGACGAGGAGACAGCACTTATCACCGCCGTCAGAAATGGTCGCATCTCCGTGGCTTCTTTTTTACTCAGGCGCTGCTGTCATCCAGGATTGAGGGAGGCAATCTTGCAACAAGATAGGTATGGATTCAATGCACTGCACCATGCCATTCGCAGCGGCAACCATGAGCTTGCACTGGAGTTGATAACAGTGGAGCCTGCCCTGTCGGAAGCAGTGAGCAAGTGCAATGAGTCACCTATGTTCTTCGCCGTGATGCAAAATCTTACACATATTTGTGAGAAACTAATGCAAAATCCTGATTGTGCTATTTCCGGGGGACGACACGGTTGGAACTGTCTACATGCTGCCGTTAGAAATGCCGATCTGGGTGAGATATGTAATATATAAATGATTATATCTACTTGTAAATTGTTACAATATTATTTCACACTCATAATAATAGTGATTTGTTTTCAGAAATTGTTAAACTACTTATGGAGAAACGTCCTGAATTGGCGAGGGAAGTTGAAAAGCTATCATGTACTCCAGTACAAATGGCTACACTTCATGGAAAGATTGATGTGTTACGAATAATCCTGGAACATGATTCAACTCTAGGGTATGAAATAAGCAGCATTGGCAATCCTCTCCTTAGTGCTGCCGCATATCGAGGTCAAGTTGCTTCTGCCCAAGAGCTTTTGAAGCACTGTCCCGAAGCTCAGACTTGTAACAAAGAAAATGGTGACACAATACTTCACAGGGCTATATGGTTTGATCAGCCAGAGTTTGTTGAATTTGTCCTCAAGGAACCACTACTTCACAAACTTGTTAACGTGCAAAACAACAAAGGAAAAACCCCTCTACATCTTGCAGTCCAGAAATGCAATCCTAGAATGGTTGTTGCTTTACTTTCTCACAAGGATATAGATGCCACAAGGCTTGACAACCGTGGTGTTTCAGCAGCTTGGGAGTTGTCGTCCTTGAAGGAAAAGGCTAAAACTTTAAACTGGGTACGTACATATGTTATATAATAGTATTGATCATGTATATAAACGGAATTACAAATAAGGAAATATTTTACTCTGTCGTAACTCTTCCTCTACTATGCGAGCAACCTAATCTTATTTATCTAAACATTTTTTGGTCGATGCCACATTGCTGCTATTAGCTTAGACAAACAAACAAAAAGTGTTCTAGGCTTTTAAATAGCATCAATCCATTTTTAGTCGATATATGTGCTACTTCACATTACAAAATACTCTTAAGTTTATTGGTACACATATATTTAACTGTAATTAAATATATTTTTATGGTCTTTGTAATTAAATAACTTCTCTACTAAACAGGGCTGGGATTTGTGAAGTCTCAGTAGATTCTTCTATGGTACAAATCTTTTGTGGTCTGTGCTCCACCTAGGCAGAGGTAGAAGAATAGTGTAATTAGGTTTGTTATTCATTGATCAGTATAGGTGTCAAATGTATCAGTATAGTATTCAGCGTGGGGTGGCCTCCTTTGAGTCTTGTAACTAACTATCTTTCTACCAATGCAATGAAACGCAATGCTTTTTGCGTTTTCGCAAAAAGTTATTCGGCAATTCCTGGTGCGTATTGGACTATTGTGTTTGTGTGTGATTATATATCCCTCTGTTTTTATTAGCACATGCTTGACTCAGACACATTCCAAGGTCCCATGTAGTACATTTTTTCTTATTCAGAGAAGTCTTCTTTACACGATATGTACATGTTGAAGGTCCCAAAATATAGATTACAAGGTGATTATTGATTTGAATAAAATTATTATACTTTTTCTACAACAATTTTTTGAACTAAATAAACTACTATGAATAACACTGTTGCTAAGAAACATTTTTGTATACCGTAAGATTTATATATGCTTTATTCACATGTGTTCATGCAGAATGAAGTGATAATGCTTATGTCGAAAGCTGATCCTCAAGAAGCTGGCTCTCTTCGTAATCTTCACGAGTCAGCCAAGAAAGTAGCTACTAATGAATCAAGAAAGGTTGCAAAGTCACTAACTCAGACATACACAAGCAACACTTCGTTGGTGGCAATCCTAATTGCAACAATCACCTTTGCCGCTGCCTTCACCCTTCCTGGAGGATATAGCAGTGATACCGGAAGCGAGGGACTGCCCATCATGTCCAAGAAGTTTGCATTTCAGGCGTTCTTGATTTCTGATGTCTTAGCGATGTGCTCCTCTTTTTGTGTGGCCTTCGTATGCATCATAGCCAGGTGGGAGGATTACGAGTTCTTGATCTATTATAGATCCTTCACTAAGAAGCTCATGTGGTTTGCATATGTGGCAACAACTACGGCATTTTCAACTGGTTTATACACGGTGTTGGCCCCAAGTCTCCACTGGTTGGCCATTGCAATTTGTCTCTTGGTAGCCGTGTTGCCCATTGCTACTAAGCTGCTGGGTGAATGGCCTGTTTTGAAGCTCAGATATCGGTTGGGTAGAAGTTTCAACTCTGATCTCCTTGACATGGTGTGACCTCATCGATTTGACTTCCGGTTCTGCTTTCTAAAAATAATCCGTTTATCTGTAATGGATATTGGTTCACTACTTATATTGTGTTGTTAAAGCAGCAGAGAAAAATATTGTGGCCTTAATTCTTGTATTATTCATTAAATTGGATCACAGTGATTCAATCTCTTAAGAAATGATTCATGCTATCTCCATCGGCAATCTCTATGTCTTCATTTGAAAGTTGATAGTTTGGCCTAATTTTGAATAGACATCGTTGAGATCACACCCTGCGTCCAATGAAGTTTCCGATTTGACGATGAATCTGCTTCTCAGTTCAATGTCTCACTATAATGACGAAACCCCAAGGAGCGAAACAAATGCCGGTGGGCTTGGCTTTAGGGAGTAATATCTCATCTTAGTTAATACATCTGCTGCTCCTGTAAGATCACCCTGCCTTGCATATCCTTCCATCATTGCTTGGCCGATGCTAGCACCTACCCACCTCATCTCTTTCATTGGCAAATGAGAAATCAATGTCAAGGCAAGAGATTAACATGTTAAAAAGTTAGGAACTTATGATTCGTTTGTACCCCCACCTAATCATGGGAGCTGCGAAGTGAGGACGATCGACCTCTGCTGATCCAACTGCTAAACTAATTCTTCTCGAGACCATAATAACATCATAGCATCACAGTTCAACAGCTGCCTCTACTGCATGCATACACATACACCAACATGTTTACATGCATACTTATTTTCAGACGGCAATCTATTCTTCATCACTTTAAAAGTACATGAGATCACTCCCAGTATATAGAATCTAGGTCCCAACCAAAATTAAGAGCAACATTTTATCCACCGAACAAACACATAACAGAAACGAATAGGTTCTCCAGTCCTTCACTTGAGGTCTCAGCAGACCACGCACTCTGTTGCTCTCACCTGCAAAATTGGTCCAGTAAGCATATCATGCTAGGGCGGCGGGTGCACAGGCCTTTCCTTCCATCAGTTGCTGGTGCTCGCCGGGCGGTAGTACTGGTAGTAGCCCAGCACCGCGAGCAGGGCGGCGAGCACGGCAACCATAGCCATTGTCGTGGCTGGGGTAGCCCATGACCAGTACGACTGGGCCTTCTTCCTCTTTAGGATCGCCTTTGGCAGCGGACCCTTGCTCTTGATAACAGTACTTCTGGAGCGGACCCTCTCCTTCTGTTCTTTGTTCACTGTGATAGAAACTGGAGCCACATCATCCTCCACTTGGGTTTCTGCTGCTTCATCAGACTTTGCGTCTGAGTCAGTTGGCTCGTCGGTATCCCCAGTTTTCTTCTTGGCCTTCTTCTCCTCTTTCTGAAAACGTTTGGTACCATGGTTAAGAGTTCCAGCATTGTAATCATCAGGCAGACAAAGTAGCTGATACTCTAGCGAAGGTCGCATTAGACTAGTCATAGTGGGAGTATCATATGTAGTAACATAAGTGCCACATAGGCAAAAATTATGATGCGGCAAGTAGTTAATGAGGAGAGAAGTGATGTCGGTATCATAGGTAGATACCGTAACATAGCGGATTTCGAGATAAGATGAGTCTATAGCCTAATAAATACATGGTTATATGATACTACATCTATGTTACCACCCACTATTGACATAGTAACATAGAGTAGTATCATATGCATGATACCACTATATGATACTCCCCACTAGGACTAGTCTTAAGACTCTAGCATTTCAACTACTCCGTAGTTGGGAATCAGAAGTACCTAGCTTTATTCAACATCTGATTGTAAACGATATGGCCATTATTTAAATAAAGCTTTAATTTGGAGAGAGAGAGAGAGAGAGAGAGAGAGATGGTGGTGTGTCTACCTTCAGCTTCTTCTCAGCTTCCTTTTGAGCTCGCGCTGCGGCCTTTGCTGCTTGCTTATCAGCCTGCTTCTTCTTCCTTTCCAAAGCAATTTTATTCTTCTCGATTTCCTCCTGTCTCTTGATCTCCTTTAGCTTTGCTACGTCAACCTCTTTAGGCTTGGGCTTCTCCTTGGCAGGCTCAGGCTCATAGTCATCATCATTAACCACAGCAGCTTTTACCTTGGCAGATACTTTTGCAAGGGGCTCATCTTTGGGAGCGACGGCTTGGGGAGCAGCAGCTTCCTTTGCTTGTTTCGAAGGCACTTTTGATGGGATAGGCTCCTGTAGCACAGGTGCTGCTGGCTGCTGCGTTTCGACAAATATCGGCTTCTCATCAGGATTCCTCATCCGGCCATCTCGGGTCAGCTGCCGGCCATTGAGGGAGGTGAGGATCCTCTTCTCATAGTCCTCTCTGAAGGCCTTGCTGCTGCACCATTGTGTCATGAACTTCTCAACCTACCATAGCATATTAAACAATAAGTATGGACATACATAAGTCAATGGACGATGTCAAGTTACAAGAGATGGTCATAGAAGCAAACCTCAGTCTTGTGGAGCTCTTGCAATTCTTCCACCTCATTCCTAGTAGAGTAATCCCTAGCTCTGTTCAAAACTGTGCGATTTTGATGGAAGGATGCATTCTGATGAAGATGAAGGCAGCATTATCAAAAAAAGTCCCCACATAAAAATTAGAAATAATTAAAAGAATTTGCTAACACAGTGTGGAAGATGAGTACAGACTTCATGTATGCCAAGAAGTGACTACAATGTGCAATGTTACATTAAAAGAAACAAGAAACTTCTCCAAATCACCTAATAAGGTTTCAACCCAAAGACCAAAATGCACGTGTATGGATTCAGTGAATTCATCTTATCAATGCGGCTGTGACAGAGAGCATGAAGCTTATAAAAGGATGGCAGATCAAAGATAATTTCATCTTCAAGCTTGAGGGAAGGAAATTTAAGTTCTGTGTAGGCAAGGCATGCGAAAATGATGCCTCGCTGCACACACATTTTAATGAGAACTGCAACACAAGTACACAACATGAGCATGAGAGATGTCCAAGGTATGCTGACTTACGTTAACATCTCGTTCTTTTCTCAATTCATTCAATGACTCATACGACTTGTCCTTTCTAGCGGTGGCCACGTCTAAATCTTCTTGAAGCGCAGTAATCTCAGCAACAACAATTTTTAGCTCATCCTCCAGGACCTTTATCTTAGACCTGACTGCTTCTCGGTCTTTCTTTACACCATCAATGCCCTCCCCGATGATCTGAAGGTGAAGTTGTAATAAAAATAATGCTAACTTAATATATGTTTTATTCAGGAGGTAAATGCACAATAAAATACGAAGTTACAGCACATACTACTTACTTTGACCTGATCCTGTATTGCGTCTCTTTCTACCACAGTATCTTGCAATTTAGCTCGCTTAGCAGCAGTGGAAGAGACCTTTGATCTAGTTTTCTCAAGATTCTTAATTTCTTTGACCAACCGCTTCTCCTCGTCTAATGGTATGCTCTCGTGAGATATGCGGTGTTCCAATCTCTTGATCTAGGGAGAATGAATGGAGAAAACAGAAACATAAGATAAAGATATGGAATAAAAAAGGAGGTTGAGTTATCAATCATACCTCATGCTCAAGCTCTTCAAGTGAAGAGCACAAGCCTGCACTCTCCGCCCGCATATTATTATTTTCGTCACGGAACTTGCCTAAACGGTTTCTAAAGGGTTCCATTTCCTTCAATTTCTCATTAAAAGCTTCAGTGTATTGCCTGTTCTCAGCACTCAATGGCTTAAGCTCTGAGATAATAGCGGCACGCTCAGTCTGCAGAGGAAGTGTGCATTAAGTTACATCACCGTACTTAAAGCGCACACTAGCAACACGTACATGAAAGGAATAACATACACTCACTTCTAAACAAGTTTCAGAACATGAGACTTCTAGTCAATGAGAATGAGCTTTAAGAACAATACCTTCTTAGCCTTTATAGCCTCAAAAATCTTGGACCGAGCTTGGATCTTACTTTGGAAATCCTTGTCAGCCTGCTCGAGTTTTGCTCTCAGCTTAGGGTCTTCAAGTGAGCGGATCTTGGCAAAGTAAAAGGTGTAAGTTTGCTTAGGTTCAGGCCACTCGTCTACTGCGTCCTTTGGAGGTGCCATCTCATTTACGACATTTGGTGCAGCTTTGGCACTGTCTGAACCAAAAACAGCTGCTTCTTCACGTTCCTTTGCAGTCGCTCTACCCTCCGTGTCTTGGAAAAGAGGCACGTCTCCATCAGCTACTTTAACCTGAACTGGTGCGGCTTCAGCTCCGACGACCTCCATTCCCATGTCCCTGCACATAGATAGCACATAAACTATTATCAAAACTGGCAATGATCTAACAGAAAATAGTACAGTTCATTTAGCTATTTTCCATTCTAATCCTCAGTACACAGGGAGTTAAATAGTGCAGTTAGTGCATCCAAAGTGGTGTTGTGTACACTAAACCACTGGTCGTCAGGTACATGCAGGCCACCCAGTACACTGTAGGCTACCATGACAATGGAGATGGCAAGACATTATCTGTTTATGGCGGTACTTTACTAATCCATGCCTCCATGGTGAAAGGTGGTAAGTACTTGGTGTTGTGTTGGTTTCTGGTGGCAAATACACACAATTTGGTAAAACCAAGTTGACATGTAATCTGAACTGAAAGGAGTGGATCTCCATAATCATTATTATTTTCAATTTAAGGAAATGTCGGAGTGAGCAAATAACGTAAGTAGATGGGAAACCATAACTAGCCTGATGGGTTGCCAATACTAGCAGTATCGGCCAGGAATAGAAACACAACGACTAAAGTGATCAGATGTGGATAATTATTATCGGCTGAGCTCCTGTTCGACTTCTCATATACACCTCTACTTCTTCTGACAAAAGAAAAGCGAAAAACCTTTCTACTGATGACGACATGGGGACTAGCTGGTTACCCGATCTAGTTGTCATGAAACGATCCTATGTTGCCTGGGAGCTCAATTCAGCACGCGCACATAACTTGCACTCTACTTCATGGGAGCGGAGCGCCTGAGAGGCCATGGCTACCAAACTATCAACTGTATTAAGTCTCGTGACTGCAAGTACAGATCGCGCTGGGTGACTCGGCTGGCTCACGGGCCGGACCAAACACCGAACGAGCACGCACGCAGGAGCCTGATTTAAACTCGTTGGTGGCGGGTTGGCCGTGGGAACTCCGCATCGGAGGCGCGTCGCGTCCGGCAGAGGATCCCGATCGAAACCCAGCTCCGCCGCCGCGGCGGATCCTCCTCCAACACCGGGTCAACCCCCGGCGGCGTGACTCACGAGGCGCCGCGGGATCACGACCATCAAGCGCGTCCCAATTCAGGCGAGTCAAGCCGATCCAGATCTACTACGAGGCCAGCAGCTGACGCCAGCAGTCCCCACAAAACGCGCGCGCGCATCGTCGCCGCATTGCCCGATCCGCCAGCGCCGGAAATCGGCGCCGCGGACGGCGAGCGCAACCCAGAACGGGAACACCACGCATGAATCGACTCGCACGCATGAGAGGAGATCACCGGGCACTCGGAAACAAACACGGAGCGGATCGGCGCAGACGCGACGGAGGGAGCGGGAGCTCACCTGGGGGGACGACGGGCGGAGGAGGAGGAGGGATGGATGGATCCGACGCGCTCGCCGGCTCCGATCTGGCGGTGCCGAATCTGGAGAGCTCTGTGGTGGTGTTGGGATTTGGGGGGTTTGGAACAGGAAGGGCAAGGGGGTCGGGTTATAAATGCGTTCGGGATGGGGTGGGATGGAATTGGGTTTTCGTTTCCAATCTATCTGATCTTGAGGTGGATCGCCGGTTTTTGTCCGGTTGTAGGAAATTACCGGTCCGCTTCCTCTTTCGTGCTCGCCCGCAAGGGGAAATCTGACCTGAGGTCAGCTCAGCTGGATGGATTTGGATACGTGGATGTGGTGGGGCTGCAACCTGGACGGATGATCGTCTGTCAGATCAGACGGACTAGCTTCGATCCGGATTCCTCACGTAGCCCTATGCCTTTTCCATTTCGGTCAAACGACCTCCTGTGCTTTTTGAAAAGTTTGTTCCCACGAATTCTGGTTGTGATTAGATCAGGGGATGAACTTGGAACCCTTAGGCCATGCACTATGTTGGTTCCCTTCCACCGAAATTGTTGTCACAGTTGATTCGTTATGGAGTTAGAGCATCATTATCAGTGTCCTCAAACTGGTCAAACTCTCAAAATAACCGCTTTTTTGAAGGTTGAGTCCGAAATGAGGCGTGGAACAGAACCCTCAGACCCTTTAACCCTCAAAAAAAATTGAAGACTGAACCCTCAAACCCACCTTCGACCTGCACTAGTGAAGGTTCAGAGGAAAATCTGAAGGCCCCTTCAATCTGGTCAAAGCGAGCTCGCGGGCGTGAAAGTTCCCAATCTCCTCCCGCCTCCCGCCCCGCCGCCCGATTCGTCTCCAGTGAGGTCCCCGCGGCCGCACCAAGCTCGCCCCTACTCGTCGTCGGCCATCTCTGCCTAGCCCTCCGTCCGATTCGTCCGCGACCCCGCCTCCGCCTCTCCCACCCCCGCCTCGACCTCCTCCGAGCTCGCCGCGTCGCCGAGGAGCTCTTCCCGCCTCCGACCGCGCCGCCGATGAGCCCCCACCCCTCCGACTAGCTCGCCCCGGCCTCCTCCGACCCCGCCCGCGACCCCGCCTCCGCCTCTTCCGCTCCAAGCCCCGGCCTCCTCCGACCCCGCCCGCGACCCCGCCTCCGCCTCCGCCTCTCCCTCCCCGAGCCCCGGCCTCCTCCGACCTTGCCGCGCCGCCGAGGAGCTCGCCCCGCCTCCGACCCCGCCCGCGACCAGCCCCGACCTCCTCCGACCCCGCCCGCGACGGTAAACCTCATTTTCATATTTGTTTTATTCATTTTCAATTTTGTTCATTGTATTTAGATTAATTGTATGTGTTTAAATATTTAGATGGACGTGAACATGGACAATTCGATGTCCGAAAGTTCCGGTTGGTCATCTTCGGATGATTCGGACATCGAAGAGCTGCTCGAAGATGATGACATCGATATGACGGTAGCTCTCGTCGCCGTGAAGGAGCTTGAGGACCGTGCGATGCTGCTTGATCGGAGGCAGGGGTCGAAGATGTGTCGAAGATGACAATGTTGGTACTCGAGTGCGAGCGGAGAGGAACCCCGATCGGCTCCAAGCTTTCCTCCAAGCACGTCGGGATATTGAAAATGTCAGCACTCATAACCGGCTCTGTGATGATCTGGTCGAGCACCATTGGCAGTTGGTTGGCCGTGGCCACTGATCTCTCTTTCTTTCACTCATGTTCTGTTAGGTTCGAACAATTATTCATGTTCTATTTGCTTTGAACTATTATTGTAATTTGCAATGAACATTGTTGCAATAAGTTGACTTATTATTGTGTGTTTGAAACTATTATTTGTTGGAGTTTTATGATATATAGAATGATTATTATGTCATTCAAACTGTTATTTTTGATGTTGTTGTCTATTCTGTTTTGAGGGTTAGTTTGAGGGCACCGATCTGCGCCGACCGTTTTGAGCCTTCAAACTCGCGTTTTCCCGGCACTCAAACTGGTGTTGAGTGTTACCAGTTTGAGGGCACTGCTAGTGATGCTCTTAGCTGCTATGTATGGAACCGCATTATACTATAGCAATGGACCACATTGACAGGAACAAAAACATATTTCATCTCCCTGTACGACGCTTGCTGCAAGCTTTTAACCAGGCTCATTCGGCGAGTTGTGCATGTGCGAGGGCAAGATAGAGTATTCTATTTCTATGAACCGAACCAAGTCTTTGGTTCGTTGGTGCGATTCCCTGCTATGTACCGAACCGGTTCAAACAGCTCAATGAATCGCTTTCATACAACATAGTGGCTTGTCTTACCACATTGATGGGTTCAAATAGGACTTAGAAGTGACATACAACAATAATAATAGTAGTCGTCGGTGCACTTTAAAATTTGTGCAAACAAACTTCTTCAAAAAACACAGAAGCACTCCTCACAATACTTTTGTCATGTTTAGCCTCCTCTTAATTAGTGCAACTACTATTGTCATATTTATCCCCCAGTTCAATGTTGAAGCAAAGATTGGGTTTTAACCTGTAATATATATACAGATATATATGGCCGCGTTTGGTAAAAAAGAACTTCAACTGCAGTGTAATCACTCTCTACTTTTGGAGGGAGCATGCATGTATCTGCGCAGTACTATCATTTTCAGTGACACGAGCCATGCGTGAACCAAATATAGATCATGCGTCCAGTGAGGCCACTATATCCCAACGAGACCGCACTACTTTTGTGTACTTCTATATATGTGCTTATCTATAGGTTTCTCCACCAAATCGTCCCGGATAACTCCAACAATTTCCATGTCGTACGTAGAGCCTCGAAGCACGTTTCATGCATGTGAACAACAACCCGCAGGTCCCAACAATTCTCACTTCTCCGGTGGCATCTCAGCTCTGCAGCTATCCGTTCTTGAGGGAGACGACGAGCGCCACCGTGTCCCGAACCAAGGATTAATTACCCGCAGATCGATGACGCGGCAGAAATGAGGGAAAGGCGATTCTGTTTAGGGCCGCCAAGCTTTATCCACGACGTCACGTACTCACGTTCCCTTTCTATCATCCCTTTTGGATTAACGTCACGTTTCATCTTTTCCAGTAGATTCATTCACGTCACGTTTCCTTCTCAGTTTGCTGGTCCTGCATCGACCAAAAGTAAGATGTCATAAAGGGAAAAGGATCATGTGAAGGATAAGGAAGCTAGGCGTCACACCATGTTTATTCCTCTACCTCGAATCTGACTGTAATACTGCTACCAGATGCTAATATGTTGTTAATTACCATGTAATACTGGCAGATGATAATTACGCTATATTTTAAGCAAAAGAACATAGCTGTAGCTAGTTAGTTGCACATTCTCTAGATACATAATACCTCTATTTTTGTTTCGATAAAACATTGTAACCTTTTTCCACATTTACATATCCAAACTTGTATGTAGCCATATTTTAATATTCATATTCACTCATTTTTATATGTATATATACAACATGTGCAATAGGCTAAAACATCTTATATTAAAAAATAGAGGGAGTACAAGTTTTAACAAACTTGTGACATCCTTTTATGAAACCGAGTGTCTCACTTTGCAATTATCCCGTTTAGTCCCAATGGGTGAGAAGGGGCGAGAGGCGCCCATCCCATATCCGTGCCACTTGTAACGTTATATCGAAGTTGATTTTTACTAGGGTATCTCTGATAAGGATCTCAACATTAAACAATGTTCCTACTCCTAAACGAAATTATAGCTCTATGGCCTTACCCGGTGTATTGGCTCTTACTCCCTAGGTTTCAAATTAGATGACTTTCATATATCTACATGTGGATGTGTCAAATTAGATATATCAACATGTAGATAAATGGAAGTCATCAAATTTACCGGCTGAATTTAGACCACACGAGAAAGAGGCAATTACATCCAATTTAGAGGAGTGTGACTATGAATTGGAGAAGACATCTTTTAGTTATAGTTTAGTTTCATGGAATTCGGATGTCAATTCCAGTTTTCAATTTTAAATATAACCTAACATCAGAATTTGAAAAAATCAATTTTCAAATTCAATTCTAATTCCAATTTTGTGTTCGAATATGAGCATCTAAACAGAGCCTTATAAAATAAGCCCGTAAAAGAATTCGGTCTAACTGGGATGGTGTTTCTAAACACGTATCATTGATACAAAATATTGAACGGTAGATTAGCATGATGTTCACCCAAGTATTGAATGATTAGCATGATGTTCACCCAAGTATTGAATAAGCGAAGTGGTAGAGCTGCAAGTGCTGCCAGTTTTTCTAGGGTTTCCTTCTCGCTCTGGCGATTTGGCGATCTCTGGATCTTCGAGGCTTGGTTTGGTGAGATCGAGGCCTTCCTCGTTCCCATCTATCTGTTCCCATTGATTGTTCGTTCTCTCCACCCCCCCGTCTTCTCACGTATCCCATATCTAGGGGTTTGACGTATTCAGGGTGATCAAAGGGCAACCCTAGTGTTCGCCGCCCACCCTTGGTACGTTCGATCCTAGGTGCTGGTGAGCGATCGTGATGGCGGGTGGACAGAGCAAATCGATGGGGATCACGGAGGCGGCGATGGCGGCGGTGAAGGGGAAGTCGACGGCGGCGGAGGCATATGTTAGCGGGAGCGCGGGTGACGGCGTGGTTGTGATGATGGGCCGCATGAATCTCACCGCGCAGGAGGCGCGCACTTTCGTCCTGGAGGAGGATGAGGACGAAGACGGTAACGCCCCGGAGTGGGCGATTGTGGGGAAGGTCTTGTCTCCATCGACGTACCACATCGACACGATCACGGCGGTGATCCGGCCAGCGTGGGGTAACCCGCGCGCGATGATGGTTCGTTCGGCAGGCTCCAACCTCTTCATTGCGGAGTTTGCATCGAAGAACGAGATGGATCGTGTGATCAATGGATCGCCATGGACGATTGGTAAGCATGCTATTATTTTGAGGAAGTTTGATCCTCGTATTCGACCTAGCGATATGATCTTCGACAAGCTGCCGCTGTGGGTACGTATTATGCGCTTACCCTATCCGTTGATGAACAAGAAGAGGGGTACCCCTCTGATGGAGATGGTTGGTGAGATGGTGAAGATAGAAGTGGATGAGAATGGACGTGCCTGGGGTGATTTTTTGAGGGCTAGATTGCTGGTGGATATCACTCAGCCTCTGATGCGATGTGTTGCGGTGCATTCACATCTTCGGAATGAAACTACTCTGTACGATGTCATGTACGAGCGGCTTCCGATGTATTGCTTCTCGTGCGGGATGGTGGGGCATTCTTCCTTAATGTGCCCGACTCCGGCCGGGAGAGATGAGGAAGGAAGGCTTCCATGGAATAGTGAGAGACTTTGTGTGCCCTTCCCAAAGAAGAAAGAAATAGGCTCATTCTCAGATCATAACACACAGTCAGGCCAGGGATCAAGCAATCAGGCAACTGGGCAGCAACAACAGAAAGGAGGGGCGGAGGTAACGTCGCCGGCCAAAACCCGTCAGCCTCGTGTTCGCAAAACTCCTGATATGCAGGGTGGGGATGGGGGACGTGGGAATCCCAAACTTACTGGGAACAAACGCAAACCAGCCCAGGCTTATGTCCCTAGGAAGCCTGCCGCTGCTGCACCGGTACTGGATGGGGAGCATGTCGCACCATTGTCTGGTGATGCCCCTCTGCTGCTGGAGTTCCGTAGTGATGATGCTGGCAGTACTGACTCCAATAAGAAGAGTAGGAAGAATGGAGACAGTGAGGTCTCATCTCGATCGGCGGATCCTACAGGGACTGAGAACCAGTCCCTGCCGGCGCAATGAGATGCTTGTGTTGGAACTGTCGGGGGCTTGGGTCGGACTTGACAGTTGGAGAGCTCCGGTGGCTCGTTAAAACATACCGACCCGCCTTCCTCTTCCTGTCAGAAACGAAGATGAAGGATAAATGTGTGCAAAATTTTATGTGGTCCCTTGGCTACTCGGGCTTCTTTGGTGTGAGTAGTGAAGGGATGAGTGGGGGTTTGGCCCTATTCTGGTTGCAGCCATATACCGTTTCTCTACAAGGTTTGAACCGAAGCTGTATTGATGTCACGATTGCAGCAGAGAATGGTGATGCTTGGCGTGCTAGTTTTGTTTATGGGGAACCAAAACGAGATAAGCGACATGAATTCTGGACTTTATTACGGCGTCTTCGAGGTCAGTACTCAGGCCCGTGGCTAGTGTGCGGGGACTTTAACGAGGTCCTCAGTAAGGAGGAGCACCTTGGCGCAACGGATCGGTCTGAATCACAGATGGCTGGATTTCGTGACTGTCTAGATGATTGTGGGCTTACGGACCTGGGTTTTTCTGATCCTACCTTCACCTGGACGAACAAACAGGAAGCTGATTGTAATATCCGTGTTCGCCTAGATCGAGGCGTTGCTAATGCTGAATTCATTAGCTTATTTGATGACTGTCAAGTGACAAATGTGATTACCACAACGTCGGACCATTATGCTGTTCACATAGCTTTGAAGAAGCTTGTGGATGATCTTGTTGCTCTGCCCATCCAGTTTGGCTTTAAATTTGAAGCTGCCTGGTTACGGGACCCGTCGTACAGGGAGGTGGTAGAGCAGGCCTGGACTGACCAAGGCCCTGTGGGTTTGGCAGCTACTTGGGCCAGACTGCAACGGGTGGCGGGCTCGCTGCGACACTGGAGTAGGGACACTTTCAGCTCGGTTAAGCTCGAAATTCAAAAGCTTGAGAGAAAGTTGTGCGCGCTCCGGTTGGCGCCATGGTCTTCTGATATTTCAGAGATCAAGTTTGTTGAGAAAAGACTGTGCGAGCTGTTTGAACGTGAGGAAATAATGGCAAGACAACGCTCACGTGTTGAATGGTTGCGCGAGGGCGATAGGAACACATCCTTCTTCCACGATCGTGCTTCAGCACGGCGGAAAACAAACAGAATCAAGGTTATTGTGAATGAAGAAGGTGCTCGTCTAACCAACATGGCCGCGATTAAAGGGGAGGGTGAACGGTTCTATGAGAAGATGTTTTCTTCTGAACCATGTGGATCTATTGATGCTGTCCTTAATGGAATCAACCCTAAGGTGTCCTCCGAGATGAATGATGACCTCTGTAAACCTGTCACAAATGAGGAGATTAAAGCAGCTCTCTTCCAAATGGGGGTGACAAAGGCCCCAGGTCCTGATGGCTTCCCGACTCTTTTTTATCAAACCCATTGGGGCTTCCTTGAGGAGGAGATTTGCAATGCGATCCACAAGTTTCTTGAGGGGTCTAGCGTTCCGGAGGGTTTGTGTGACTCTGTGATTGTTCTAATCCCCAAGGTATCACATCCTGAACATCTCAAGAATTTCCGACCCATTAGCTTATGCAATGTTCTTTATAAAATCGCTTCTAAAGTTCTTGCAAATAGACTCAAAGTGATCCTGCCAGTTATTATTTCTGAACATCAGAGTGCCTTTGTCCCGGGAAGGCTGATTACTGACAATGCACTTGTGGCTTATGAGTGTTTGCATACGATAAGGAAGCAGAAAGCCAAACTGCCCTTCTTTGCTCTCAAGATTGACATGATGAAAGCTTACGATCGTGTCGAGTGGAATTACTTGGTTGGCTGTTTGGAGAAATTGGGTTTTGTGGGTCCCTGGATCTCTATGGTGATGCGACGCGTCACAAATGTTCGGTATGCGGTTCGTATCAATGGGGAGCTCACCAACCCTGTTGTTCCGACCAGAGGCATCCGCCAGGGAGACCCCATCAGCCCGTATTTGTTTCTTCTGTGTGGGGAAGGTCTCTCATGCCAACTCCATCATCGGGAAGAAGCTGGTGACCTTAAAGGGATTCGGAATGGTCGCCTCGTCCCTCCAGTCTCTCATTTGATGTTCGCTGATGACACCATCTTCTTTGCCCGGAGTATTAGAAGAAGTGTGCAAGCTCTACATGATACATTAAGCCTCTTCTGCGCTGGATCGGGGCAAAAGATCAACCGAGATAAATCCTCCATCTTCTTTGGCCCACATTGTGACCTGGCTGTTAAAACTTCAGTGATGGATTGTCTTGGTGTTCATAATGAAGCTCTCCAGGATTCTTACGTGGGAATGCCTACTGATGTTGGTCGCTCCCCTATTGCCACATTCAGTTTCCTTCTGGACAGAGTGTGGAAGCGGTTAAATGCGCTCTCAGGGCGACCTCTTTCTCGGAAGGGGCTTGAGATTTTGATCAAATCTGTTATTCAGGCAATCCCCACAAATATTATGAGCTGCTTTCAAATCCCTGTGACGGTGCTGGAAGCGATCTGCAGAGCTATTGCAGACTTCTGGTGGGGTCGTGAGAATGGGAAGAAGAAGATGCATTGGAGGTCTTGGGAATGGCTTACCTCTCCCAAATTCCTCGGCGGTCTCGGTTTTCGTGATATGGTTAGCTTCAACCAGGCTATGCTGGGTCGACAGGCGTGGAGGTTTATGACAGACTCCTCTTCCCTCTGTGCTCGCGTGCTTAAGGGGCGGTATTTCCCAAACTGTGATTTTCGGATGCCCCTCAGCCTCGAACGGCGTCATTCACATGGCGCAGTATCCTTTTCGACACGGAGCTCGTTGATGAAGGAATTCGGTGGGGTGTGGGCAATGGTCAGTCGATCAACATTCTCACAGACCCGTGGATCCCTGGTGTTCTCCCGCGACATGTGCATCCTCTGATGCCTCTACCTGCGAATGCAACAGTCAGTTCGTTGATTGATCAAATGCATGGAGGCTGGGATACGGACGTGGTGCACTCGGCCTTTGAGGGGCATGTTGCAGCGGCGATCCTTCAGATTCCGCTGAGTGGTCGGGTTGGGGCGGACTTCATTTCATGGCCGTTTGAGAAGTATGGTGTTGAAGGGGATCGTGTGCAGAAAACAAAAATTTTCCTACCAACGATATCCTAAAAGCATGCCAAGATCTATTCTATGCAGATATAGTAGTACGAACGGAGATCGGAATACGTACCCTTGTAGACCGAAAGCGGGGATTACGTTCCCGCACAAACGTTGTCGATGAAGACCGACGAAGTCGACCTCAAGGTCGTGTAGAGGAAGCAGGCCTCCGAGTACCGCTAGCGCAGCACCTCGTAGGGAGTCACACACGTACGGTGGAGACGACGGCCTCCGAAGCTCCAGTCCAGGACGAGCAGCGGAAGACTTGGACCGGAACACCAGCAGCGCGGCAACGGGCTATGGTGGAAGAGATCCCCCCCTTCCTCAGCTCGGCGCGGCTCCAACTTGGGAACCACGAGATCGAGAGAGAAATCGGGAATTAATTGGTGAATTAAAAGGCCAGGGGTGCCCTTTCTTATATAGGCTCCCAGGGGGGAGCCAACTTGCTAACCAGGCAATGTGGTACTAACCCCCACATGCCTGGTGCGGCATGGCTGGGTGCGCCGGCCCCCTAGTGGGCCTCTTGGCCCACTTGGGTCGGCCCCCAAGCCCCCCACCGAATTCCCCTTGGGAATTTTCCCCTCTTGGGCCTTCTTTCGACCAGAAGGCCCATTTAGGGAAATCAGCCTAAATAAATTCGAAAATAAATATATAAAATCATATTTGCATATTAATTACACTAATTAATATCAAACATAATATATATAATTTTTCCTAGCTCCAAAAACTCTTTCGGCGCTGCCCGATTTCCATCGGACCCCACCCGGGACGCTCCCGGTGATCTCCTTCCTTTCCGGTTGTCTTGTCGAAACCCCTTAAGTGTGTTACCCTAGCGGTTCGATATAATAACAGGTATGATCAAGACTCCTCAATGATCAACGACTAACTCGTAGGCCTGGACCCCATGAATTAATCCCTGTGATATAACGAATGACTTTCATCTATCAAACCTGAACGTAAAGTCTTAAACCTTTTACCATAGCGATACTTAGCACGTCCGAGCGTCGTTCCATAGATATCTCCATACCTAATCCCGACCTCGTTACCGACGACGCTATCTTCTACTCGTTCATGATCTCATGTCTCCGTGACCTAGTCACATGCTTGCAAGCTCATTAGACATGATCTCACCGAGTGGGTCCGAGAGTATCTATCCTGCTATGCGGACTGGCAAATCCCGCTCTTGACCCCTCGTCTCAACTACTCCTTTCCGATACCCAAAAGTATCACCGTTATTGTCATACTAAATAAGATACGACGTTTGGTGCAATCAAAGTATCTTCCAGGAATAACAATAAGAGTTGATCTCACGGTCAAAGGCGTAACGACTACGTTCTCCAAATCTGGGTATGTCCATCACATCGTTCTCCAACGACATGACTCCCATTGCCGACCGGCGCCATGCCCCATGACCGGGAAACCTCGATCATCAATCGCGCAACGAAACTAGTCTTAGTAGAGGCTACTAGGGACCTGGTTGTTTACGTATCGCACCCGCATTAATGTTTCCGCTTAATACGGTTCTAGCATGACACAAAAACCTATTATGAACAAACGAGATATGATAAAGAATACACTTTATTAATTGCCTCTAGGGCATATCTCCTTCAGTGTCCCACTTGCACTAGAGTACAACTTAATCTAGATTACAACTTGGTAAAAGCTTAACACCCATAGCTAACTGGTGCTTTTCATGCTTATCAAGCAGAAGAGGCTTCGTCAGCGGATCTGCCACATTCAGATCCGTATGCACTTTGCAAATCTTCACATCGCCTCCTTGTACGTACTGACGTATCACATGGAAGCGTCGGAGAATGTGTTTGGCGGTAGAGTGAGACCTTGGCTCCTTGGCGTTCGCAATAGCACACGTATTGTCGCAGAAGAGGATCACGGGGTCTTGCACGGTCGGGAACACTCCAAGTTCGATGACGAACTTCCTCAGCCACACAACTTCATTCGCGGCTTCGCAAGCAGCGATATACTCCGACTCCATTGTAGATTGTGCGACTATGGGTTGCTTCCCACTTCTCCAGCACACGGCGCCTCCATTCACCTTGAACACGTAACCTGTCTATGACTTACAGTCATCGGGGTCTGAGCAGAAACTTGCATCTACGTAACCCGTTACGCCAAGTTCTTCATCGCAGCCACCATACACAAGAAACATTTCCTTTGTCTTATTGAGATACTTAAGAATGCTCTTAACAGCTACCCAACGCGGCATTCCAGGATTACTCTGGAACCGGCTTGTCAAACTTAGAGCTAATGTCACATCCGGTCTAGTACTCAACATTGCATACATGATCGATCCTATGGCTGAAGCATAAGGATGTTTCGTCATTTCGGCCTTACCCAGTTCCGTCACCGGACACTGCGCCTTCCGCAATATCTTATTCTTGATAACCGGCAGAGAACCCTTCTTTGCCTTCTCCATATGGAAACGCTTCAGTATTTTATCAAGATAAGTACTCTGACTTAGTGCTAATAGGCGCTTTGATCTATCGCGATAGATTTTTATGCCTAAAACATACGCAGCTTCTCTTAAGTCCTTCATGGAAAATTTACTGTTTAAATATTCCTTCACGCTATTCAGAAGTTTCACATCATTCCCAATCAGCAATATGTCGTCAACATACAGTGCTAAGAACACAACCGAGCTCCCACTCATTTTCTTGTAAATACAGGTCTCTTCCACATTTTGGACAAATCCAAAACCTTTGATTACCTCAGCAAAGCGAAGATTCCAGCTCCGAGATGCCTGCTTCAATCCATAGATGGATCGCTGAAGCTTGCACACCTTGTTAGCATTTCCTGGATCAACAAAACTTTCCGGCTGTACCATGTACAACTCTTCCTCAATGTTTCCATTTAGGAAGGCCGTTTTGACGTCCATCTGCCAGATTTCATAATCAAAGTAGGCAGCTACCGCTAACAAAATCCGAATAGACTTAAGCATCGCTACCGGTGAAAAAGTTTCATCGTAGTCAATTCCATGAACTTGTCGGAAACCCTTTGCGACAAGCTGAGCTTTATAGACGGTCACATTACCATCAGCATCAGTCTTCTTCTTAAAGATCCACTTATTCTCGACGGCCTTGCGCCCTTCGGAAATATCCATCAAAGTCCACACTTTGTTATCATACATGGATCCTATTTCGGATTTCATGGCTTCAAGCCATTTCTCAGACTCTAGACTCGCCATCGCCTCCTTGTAGTTCGTAGGTTCGTCTTGCTCGACTAGCATGACGGTGCAAATCATGTTGCCATACCATTCTGGTGCGATCCGAGATCTACCAGACCTACGAGGTAGAACATCTTCCTCGACAGTTTCTCCCACTCCTTCCACGGAGGACGTTTCTGGAATTGCTTCCGTTGCGCCACTCGGAATCTCGAGTTCAGGATCAACGATTTCATCGAGGTCTACCTTCCTCCCACTTACTCCTTTCGCGAGAAAATCCTTCTCTAGAAAGGTACCGGTCTTCGCGACAAAAGTTTTGCCCTCGGCTTGGTTGTAGAAGGTGTACCCAACGGTTTCCCGCGGATATCCTACAAAGACGACTTTCTCCGACTTCGGTTCGAGTTTGTCGGGTTGTAGTTTCTTAACGTACGCCTCACAACCCCAAACCTTCATAAACGATAACTTAGGCTTTTGGCCATACCATAATTCATACGGTGTCGTTTCAACGGATTTGGACGGAGCCCTATTTAAAATGAATGCGGCTGTTTCTAACGCATAACCCCAGAAGGACACTGGCAGATCGGTAAGAGACATCATAGATCGAACACTATCCAATAGAGTACGATTACGTCGCTCGGACACGCCGTTACGCTGCGGCGTTCCAGCTGGCGTAAGTTGGGGTACTATGCCACAACTCTTCAGATCTGTGCCAAACTCAAAACTCAAGTACTCTCCACCGCGATCGGATCGGAGATGCTTGATTTTCCTATTAAGCTGATTCTCAACTTCACTCTGGAATTCTTTGAACTTTTCAAACGTTTCAGACTTGTGTTTCATCAAATAGATATAACCGTATCTACTCAAGTCATCAGTGAAGGTGACGAAGTAACGATAACCATTGCGTGTCGAAACGCTCATCGGTCCACACACATCTGTATGTATGATCCCCAACAAATCCGACGCCCGTTCAACGAAACCTTTGAACGGTGTCCTGGTCATTTTGCCCATAAGGCATGGTTCGCATGTATCGAGGGATCCGAAATCCAACGAGTCCAAAAGTCCATCGGAGTGGAGTTGCTTCATGCGCTTTACACCAATATGACCAAGACGGCAATGCCACAAATACATGGCGATATCGTCACTACACTTAATCCGTTTGGCTTCTATGTTATGGATGTGAGTACTACGATCGAGATTCAACAAGAATAAACCGTTATTCTTTGGAGCATCAACATAAAAGATATCATTCATATAAATAGCACAATTGCTTGACACTGATTTAAATGAATAACCGTCTTGTAACAGGCAAGACCCACTTATAATGTTTACTCTCAAGGATGGCACAACATAACACTTATTTAAAACCAAAAGTAATCCCGATGGTAGATGTAGAGGGAGCGTGCCGACAGCCACCACGTCGACTCTCGATCCGTTGCCGACGCGCATCGTCACCTCATCCTTCGCCAGCCGCCTTCTATTCCGTAACTCCTCCTGAGAGTTACATATATGAGCAACAGAACCAGTATCAAATACCCACGTGTTGCTCCGGGCGGATGTAAGGTACACATCTATAACATGTATATCAAATATACCTTGCTCTTTGTCGACCGTCTTGCCAGACTTCCTATCCTCCAGATGGGGCAGTTGCGCTTCCAGTGACCCTTCCCATTGCAGTAGAAACACTCGACGCTAGCTCTGGGACCAGACCTGTTAGTCCTGGGCTTGGATGCCAACTTTGCCTCCCTCCGGGACTTCCAGCTCTGCTTTCTCTTGCCACCGGACTTCTTGAAATGAACGGTCTTGTTGACCATCAACAACGTGTGCTCCTTCTTAATCTCTACCTCAGCAGTCTTGAGCATCACGAACACTTCACCTACGGACTTAGCCATGCCCAGCATGTTGTAGTTCATGACGAAGCCTTTGTAGCTTGGCGGCAACGATTGCAACACCCTGTCAATCGCTCTGAATCTTGCATTTCAGAGCATTCAGGCGTTGAACGTAGCCAGACATCTTGACTACATGCTCGCTCATACTGCTATGCTCTTCCATCTTGGCTGAGAAGAAAAACTCAGAAGCCTCATATCTCTCAGCCTTAGCCTGCGGCGCGAAGACAGCCTTAAGATCCGAAATGATCTCAAAGGCGCTCATCTTCTCAAAGCGCTTCTGCAGGTCGGCTTCCATGGCGTAGAGCATGCCACTCTGGACAAAGGCAGAATCCTCCGATCGGGTCTGGAAGACCTTCTTCTCATCCTCAGAGGCATCATCTGCAGGAGGGTCACCTATGGCGGCCTCAATGACGTAGGCCACCCTATGGGGAGTGAGGAGGATCCTCAGGTTGCGGAACCAGGCCATGAAGTTTGACTCATTGGTCTTAAGCTTTTCTTTCTCAAGGAACAGACCTAGGTTAAACGAGGGGCGAGACATCTACAATGGAATTTGCAACAACATAAGACTTTGTTCATAATAATTTTGAGTTATAGTATTTTAGAAACTCCCACTCAAACGAACATCCCTCCTGGTCGTTTTAAGCGATTACACGACCCCCATCCATTGCACCACCCCTCATCATCAAAGCCGGCGGCACAACTTCAATAGTAGACAAAATCGTCCGCCACACCAATTTTGTGACTCGTGCTCGACCTTTCGGTCTTCCTGTTCCGAGTGAAGGGGATCGTGTGCAGAAAACAAAAAATTTCCTAGCAACGATATCCTTAAACTTGCCAAGATCTACACTATGCAGATATAGAAGTACGGCGGAGATCAGAATACATACCCTCGTAGACCGAATAGCGGGGATTACGCTCCCGCACAAGCGTTGACGACGAAGACGACGTAGCCGACCTCTAGGTCGCGGAGAACTCGGCGCGACGAAGACGACGAAGATTACCCTGAGGTCGGGTGGAGGAAGTAGGCCTCCGAGTACCGCTAGCGCAGCACCTCGCAGGGCGTCACACACATACGGTGGAGACGACGGCCTCCGAAGCTCCAGTCCAGGACGAGCAGCGCAAGACTTGGACCGGAACACCAGCAGCGCGGCAGAGGGATATGGTGGAAGAGATCCCCCTCCTCTACTCGGCGCGGCTCCGACAAGGGAACCACGAGATCGAGAGAGAAATTGGGAATTAATTGGTGAATTAAAAGGCCAGGGGTGCCCCTTCTTATATAGGCTCCCAGGGGGAGCCAACCTTGCCAGCCAGGCAATGTGGGACTAACCCCCATTGCCTGGTGCGGCTGCACATGGTGCGCCGGCCCCTGGTGGGCCCCTTTTGGCCCACCTGGGTTGGCCCCATGGCTCCCACCGAATTCCCCTAGGGAATTTTCCCCCTCTTGGGCCTTCTTTCGACCAGAAGGCCCATTTAGGGAAATCAGCCTAAATAAATCTGAAAATAAATATATAAAATCATATTTGCATATTAATTACACTAATTAATATCAAACATAATATATATAATTTTTCC
This sequence comes from Poa annua, assembly GCA_026929855.1. Classification (NCBI taxonomy): domain Eukaryota; kingdom Viridiplantae; phylum Streptophyta; class Magnoliopsida; order Poales; family Poaceae; genus Poa; species Poa annua. The sequence continues at coordinate 70,532,590 of CM049432.1, read as the reverse complement.
TAGCTCCGAAAACTCTTTCGGTGCTGCCCGATCTCCATCAGACCCCTCCCGGGACATTCCCGGTGATCTCTTTCCTTTCCGGTTGTCTTGTCGAAACCCCTTAAGTGTGTTACCCTAGCGGTTCGATATAATAACAGGTACGATCAAGACTCCTCTATGATCGACGACTAACTCGTAGGTCTGGACCCCATGAATTAATCCCTGTGATATAACGAATGACTTTCATCTATCAAACCTGGACGTATAGTCTTAAACCCTTTGTCATGGCGATACTTAGCGTATCCGAGCATCATTCTCAGATATCTCCATACCTAGCATGATCTCGTTACCGACATCGCTATCTTCTACTCGTCTATGATATTATGTCAGCTGGTGACCTAGTCACATGTTTGCAAACTCATTTGACATAATCTCACCGAGTGGGCCCTAGAGTATCTATCCGGCTATGCGGACTGACAAATCCCGCTGTTGACCCCTCGTCTCAACTACTCCTTTCCGATACCCAAAAGTATCACCGTTTGTCATACTAAATAAGATACGACGTTTGCTGCGATCAAAGTATCTTCCAGGAATAACAATAAGAGTCGGTCTCACGGTCTTAAGGCGTAATGACTATGTCCTATAAATACTGGGTACGTCCATCACATCGTTACTCCTAACGATATGACTTCCATTGCCGACCGGCGCCATGCCCTATGATCGGAAAACCTCGATCATCAATCGCGCAACGAAACTAGTCTTAGTAGAGGATACTAGGGACCTGGTTGTTTATCTACCACACCTGTATTAATGTTTTCGCTTAATACAGTTATAGCATGGTATAAAACATATAATGAACGATTGAGATATTGCCAATAAACTATGTTTATTAAGTGCCTCTAGGGCATATTCCCTTCAGTCTCCCACTTGCACTAGAGTAACACTTAATCTAGTTTACAACCTGGTAAAAGCTCAACACCCATAGCATCTTGGTGCCTGCTCGCCTCGTGGAAGAGGAATACAGTCAATAGACCTGACACATTGAGACCTATATGTGCTTTGCAACACTTCTATGTCACCTAGTTTGACATCAACCCGTATCTTACGATGACGGTGAAATATATCCCAGTGGATGGAGTGAGACTCGAGCATTCGCGTAGCATGCGCCTTAAAAGTCTGAAAGATCTATTAAGGGACCACCTACGCTCGGAAAACTGCTCAGTCCAATCACACTTGCTACTTCTAAAGTCGCGATATATTTATATACCTATGTAGATTATGCGACAGTGCATTCATATGCGACTTCGCAAACTAACCATGTATTTCTTCAAAATAAAGGACATCTCCTATATGAGATTTCTAGTCGTATGGGTCAGTGTAATAACTTGCATCATCGTAACCGCTTTACGGCAAGTTGCCATTCCACTCTTACCCGTTACTAGAAAACCTATCTTCAGTTCTCATAGACACTGAAGAATAAACTTAACGTTTGTTCATTGATCCACACAAGGATCACCCTAGAACCTGTTCTTCAACCAAGAACTCGGGTCACACCAAGTCGAGCTTTCAGCCTGATAGACTCTATGTCTGATACATAGAGAATGTCGAACATCATTTTCTATCACTGAAAAAGCAAGATTAACTTAATCTTTTACCTAGTCATACAAGTAAGAACCTCTTTCTTCGCTTGTCCTTTTCTGAAACACTTCAGAATCCTGACTTAGGAAATACTCCGACTTAATGTTATTAAGCCCCTTCTGATATATACAATTATAAATCGGATGCCTAATACTCCTAACTTTATTTCATAGAAAATTTAATCACTTAAATAATCCTTACACTCTACTAGAGGATCTGTGTCATTCAATATGTTGTTACATACCAAATCACGAATGACACCTAGCTCCCACTCAAATATGCCTTCCGCATATAAGATCAAGGAAAAGCTACTTACCTCCCACTCAAATATGCCTTCCGCATATAAGATCAAGGAAAGCTACTTTGCTCCCACTCACTTCTTTGCAAATGTAGGTTTCTTCAACTATTTTGGACAACTCCAAAATCCTTTGATCACATTATCAAAGTGAAGATTCCAGCTCCGATATGCTTGCTTCTGCCCATGAATGGACAACCGAAGTTTGCACACATGTTTAGCATCCTCAGGATTACAAACCATTCTTAATTACACTATTAAGAACCATGGTTTCCTCATCCATCTATCAATTTCTCATTCGAAATTATAGTAATTGCTAAACGACACAGAATAGATTTAGGCTTCGCCACTTTAGACAAACTCTCATGTGGTCTGTCGGAACTGTTTCACGACAAATCGAATCTGCTCAATGTCTACTCTCTCATAAAATTCCATATACTATTAACATCCTAGATGCCATCAAGAAGATATCCCAAGTCAATACCTGGTAATCGTATATGGATTTTATTTCAGATCATATATGACTCATAGCCATTTCTCGGACTTAGGTCTACCATCTCTTATTCGTAGTTCATAGGTCTGTCATATTCCATTAATATGACCTTCATAGCAAGATTGTCGTAACACACAGTGTGGAACACAACCTCGTATGCCTACGCTCTTAGTATGAGCTCAGAACATCATGATTTTGAATCATCAGCTTTTTCAAGTTGTGGAGCCTGACACCAAAAACACTTTCGATTGCGCCACTCTGATGTCTGGAGAGGAAGTTCTCCAACTTCGTCTTGCTCTACTTTCTTTCTCACTTATACCTTCGGACAAGAAACTATTTCTTTCGCAAGGTATATCCCGACAAAAGTTTTTGCCTGTGTCGTGAGACATGTACCCAGCTAACTCTTTAGGTAGGGTATACTACAAAGATTAATCCATTTTAGGTTCGATTACATCGAAACACTAAATTGCTGAACGACAATCCAGGCTAAAAGCCATGCCATCACTCGTATGGTATTGTCTCCGTGGATTCAAATGGTTTCCCTATTTGCTAACGTGAGTGTTTACGTTTCTACCATATGACTCTAATGATCACAATAATTCGGTAAGAGATTTATTTACCACACACTATCCGATAGGGTGCAATTACGACGTCCTAACACACCATAACACTATGGTGTTCCATGCGACGTAATTTGTGGAACTCTTCTCACAAGTCTTCCATTGATGTGCCAACATTATAACTCAAATCTTTATTTCCTCGATTTGCATCGCGGGAATTCGATTTTCTTGTTAAGTTTATTTCCTACTTCATTCTGAACTTCGTTTGATCGAATCAAAATTTCAGACTAACATTCCCCGGAGTGGATAACCATATATCTACTCGGAATATTCATGAAGTCTATGAAATAAACACTTCCACTACACGTTAAAGTACTTCATTGATTCACATACACCCATATGCATGATTCTCAACAAGCTATACTCAAAACGTTCAGTGAAGTTCACGAAATAAAGGTCTCCACTACCCGTCAATTACTTCATTGAACCACATACATCTCCATGTATGACTATCAATAAGTTATATGCCCGTTTTCCGAAAACGGTGTCACAATTATTTTGCAAGTGTCAAAAGATCAAATCTTAGGACTTGTAGGTCCATCCAGTGTGGAGCTAATGCATATAACATTGACATGACTAAACGGTAGTGCCACACATATGTGGTGTCTTTATTAAGTTTGTATCCTTTGGCATTAATATTATGAATGTGAGAGCTTCTACCATCTAAATTCAAACCGGCATATGATCATTACTTCATAAATATAGGACACCAATTTGTCACTATCATGTATGAACAAGTGTCTCGCTAGAAGAGACACACTCGTAACGATCATACCAACACCCGATCATAAAGAATTTATTCAAATGGCAGATCTAGAGGGAGAGTGTCTATGGCCGTCACAACAACTTGACTGCCGTTATCAACACGCAATGTCGCCTCATCCTTTCAAGCTACTCAAGCAGTAAACCTGGTTTTTCGCAAAACATGACTAGTTCAAGACTTAGTCACTACTGCGAGCACTTGCTTAGTTAAAACATTCATAACATGTATATCATATATACACCATCATCATTGATGACTTCCGGCGATCTGTTTCATCTTCTTGATACTTCCACCGTAATCAAGAACCATGAAGGTGAATGATTCCCCTTGCATGACATAGTCTATGACAGAGGATTTACTTGACAACGATGTCTGTCATCCAGTGATTGAGCTGAGCGAGGCGTCTCAATGTTCATTAATCATGAACATATGTCATTAAGTATGACCGCCACGTGCTCCCTCAATGTGTGTATTCTCTTCCATCTTGGTTGAGAAGACAATCAGTCAACGTACTGATAAACTTCATCAACCCAACGTTTGGGGTACCCCGAGTTTAGCGACCATATCATATGTTCGCGATCTAAAAACTCGTACCCACCATTGGTTCTTTATGGCAGAGATCATAGCATACACTGGACTATGATGATATCATCCGCACAAAATCCGATTATCAAAATTATCTTTTGTTAGCGGAATCTCCGGGTTTATCTCCTAGCGGGTATTGTAACACAAAGAGCTAACGGTTTAAACAAGGAGTATCCTCAAGCTAAAGCATAAAACTATGAAGTTTGAACCCAATCTTTTAAGTTTCTCAATCGCAGGAATGCGCCTAATTTGAAAAGATGCTATCACAATGGTTAATATCTACAAAGGTTTGCAAAACAGACTTTGTTCATTATATTTTGAGTTCTAGTATTTTAAAAATAACTATCCGAACTCCCACTCAAACGAACATCCCTCCTGGTCGTTTAAGCGATTACACGACCCCCATCCATTGCACCACCCCTCATCATCAGAGCCGGCGACACAACTTCAAGAGTAGACAAATGTCCGCCACACCAATTTTGTGACTCGTGCTCGACCTTTCGGTCTCCCTGTTCTGAGGCCATATTTCTGAATATGCTAGGCTCGCCACAAAAAACCTCCACGCTGACGCTTGTGCAATATGGCTTACACCCACTGTATGCGAACGACGAGATGTCTGACACCCGATCATCACAGCCTGCCTCATAACGTAGAACTTTCTTGTTGGTGCGCGTTGGAGGGAGAACACTAGTGGTATTTTGAAGGGATCATCTTATATAGCTACCGCCGTGTAACTAATGTATACTATACACACAATATAAGATGCACACAAAACATCAAATGTAATGCAATGTGATATAGTCCATTGCGCCATGGTCTTCTTGGCGCCCGCAGTTTATAAACAATTTAATAAACCTACCTGACCATATCACATAGCCCCTGCAAAATAAAGTTAGACGCTTCTACTTTATCTTTTGCATATTTTACGTGGTTCGGGGTTTTCGTAAATAGAACCGCTTCATACCTACGAACCTTATGACCACAACAACGATCCAATAATTGCATGTTTAAGCATCCCTTTCGGGCCCTCCATTGAAAATGCGAAGACCAACTAAAGAGAGAGAAACTGACACCCGCCAGCCACAGATACGGTACAAGCCGTATGTCAGTAGTGGAACCAGTCTCGCGTAAGCGTACATGTAAAGTCGGTCCGGGCCGCTTCATCAACTCAATGCCGCTGGAAAACACAAGTGCACGCTAGAGGGTAGCAAATAACAGGAACGGTGCCCCCGTGCAGAACACGGGTTCTAACAGCGTACAGCTATATCTACGATAGATCGGCTCTGATACCACTGAAGGGGATCGTGTGCAGAAAACAAAAAAATTCCTAGCAACGATATCCTTAAACTAGCCAAGATCTACACTATGCAGATATAGAAGTACGGCGGAGATCGGAATACATACCCTCGTAGACCGAATAGCGGGGATTACGCTCCCGCACAAGCGTTGACGACGAAGACGACGTAGCCGACCTCTAGGTCGCGGAGAACTCGGCGCGACGAAGACGACGAAGATGACCCTGAGGTCGGGTGGAGGAAGTAGGCCTCCGAGTACCGCTAGCGCAGCACCTCGCAGGGCGTCACACACATACGGTGGAGACGACGGCCTCCGAAGCTCCAGTCCAGGACGAGTAGCGGAAGACTTGGACCGGAACACCAGCAGCGCGACAACAGGCTATGGTGGAAGAGATCCCCCTCCTCTACTTGGCACGGCTCCGACAAGGGAACCACGAGATCGAGAGAGAAATTGGGAATTAATTGGTGAATTAAAAGGCCAGGGGTGCCCCTTCTTATATAGGCTCCTTGGTGAACGAATAGACGTCGCCTAGAGGGGGGGGGTGAATAGGCGATTTAAAACTTTCTCGAGGAGCCGGAATATCCGGTCCAATAGTGACCCGGAAATTCCGAGTAGCCGGAATATCCGGTCCACGAATGAACCGGAAATTCCGGTATGCTTGATAAAGGCGGAATAAAACTAGAGGTTTACTTTAACAAGCATACAACCTAGATATATAAACTAGGCTCACCTATGTGCACCAACAACTTAAGCTAAGCAATACAAGTGACAAGATGATAGCAAGATATATGACTTCAAGCACGAAGGCTATCACAATGTAAAGTGCATAAGTAAAGAGCTCGGGTATAGAAATGACCGAGGCACGCGGAGACGAGGATGTATTCCCGAGTTCCACCCAAAGGTGTACGTCTCGTTTGGAGAGGTGTGCGCAACCACAACAGGTTAGCCGCAACGCCACAAAGGCTCACCTTCTTCTCCTGATGAACTCAACCACAAAAGGTTCGAGTTCACCTTCCACTATTGATCTCCTTTGGAGCGGAGATCGAATCCCGTACAACTCTTGAGGCACACACCCACAACATAATTGGGGGCTCCCAAGTCTTGAGGCACACACCCACAACTTAATTGGGGGCTCTCAAGTGACCGCAAAAGGTCTTGACCACAAAAGGTCTTGGCCACAAAAGGCCGGCCACAAAAGGCGTCTAGGGTCCAAAGACCCAAGAGTAACAAGATCACAAGTATCACCACCACGAATCCTCGTGGAGGGCTCAAACCGATGCAAATGCAATGGCAAGAGCACACGAAGTGCTCAAGTCCTTCACTCTCAAATTCCAACACAACAACAAATGTTTATGGGGGAATAAGAGAGGAAGAACAAAGGAAACCACAAAGGAGTCAAATCCTTCACTCCCAAATCCCACCAAAAGCAACTAATGCTTATGGGGGGGAGAAGAGAGGAAGAACAAAGAAGAAGAACCACAGAGGAACTACAAGAACTAGATCCACTAAGTTCCCCTCACTTAGAGGAGAGATGGATTGGTAGGATTGTAGATCTATATCTCCTCTCAACTTTCCCTAAAGAATATGGAAGAATCAATGGAGGGATTGAGAGGAATCAAGCTTTCCAAGGTCAACAATGGAGTAGGAGAGAGAGGAAATCCGTGCTACTTTTTTTTTGGGGGAAGAAGAAGGTTATACCCCTCCAGGAAATATAGCCGTTGGCTGTTTCGACACTCGGAAATTCCGGTATAAGTGAGACTCGGAAATTCCGGTCACCCGGAAATTCCGGTCTAAGAGAGACTCGGAAATTCCGAGTCCATGAATTTTCCGAGCTGAAATTCCGGCTGGAGTCAGAAGCAAAACCAAACTTTTCCTTAGCCATTTCTGGAGGACTTTTCTGGGGGCACTCGGAAATTCCGGTAGACGGAAATTTCCGAGCACAATTTCCGATTGGAGTCAGAACCCTTTTTCTCCTTTCCTTAGCCATTTTCTTGGATGAGTTGGGGAACCGGAAATTCCGGTGGGGCGGAATATCCGACCCCAATAATCCGAATCAGCAGAACACCGAAACGAAAACTGCTATAACTTTTGCAAATGAACTCCAAATGAGGTGAGACCAATTTTGTTGGAAAGATAGCGACGATGACTACCCAACAAAAATCCTATAAATAGAGTAAAATCTCCACACATGTCAAGGTGTGGGACTTTCCTCAAGGTAGAACCGGCAATATTTCCGCCACCGAAAACGCAACAAGTTGTCCAAAGTAAAACCGATTTCGATGAACTAGAGCTTGACATGGAGATGAACCAAGCTCTAATTCCTCACCAACATAAAAGCCAAATAAGAACCAAGAAACATGATATGCCAAGTATGCAAAGGTTTGAGCTCTCCACAAGAATGCGATCAAGTTACTAACTTGAGAGCCCCTCTTGATAGTACGCCTATCTATCCTATAGCCCTATCAAGATCATACCTTTGCCTTGAGCATTCCACTTGAGTTAGATGATGACTATCTTGATCTCTTCAAGTGGGTCATCTTTCTTGATTGCGCGTCCAATCACTTGCTTGATGAAGACTTCTCCAAATACTCCCCCATGCTCACAATGGGAGAGTCTCGCTTAGCTTCATCTTCATGTATCCATTGCAAGCACCAAGCATAGGATCTTTTCGATAAAGCTTCTCTTGGTCTTGCACAAGTCATCTTTTCTTCACTAAGATGATGTCTTGAATCTTCAAGACATTCTTGCAATAAGCTTCATTCAACACATAAGATTCAAGAGTCCAACACATGAACTCCACAATTCCATGGACATGATCTATAATGATATCTCAAAGTAAACATTAGTCCATAGAGATTGTCATTCAATTACCAAAACCACACATGAGGGAAAATGCTCTTTTACCAGGGGGAGCCAACCTTGCCAGCCAGGCAATGTGGGACTAACCCCCATTGCCTGGTGCGGCTGCACATGGTGCGCCGGCCCCTGGTGGGCCCCTTTTGGCCCACCTGGGTTGGCCCCATGGCTCCCACCGAATTCCCCTAGGGAATTTTCCCCCTCTTGGGCCTTCTTTCGACCAGAAGGCCCATTTAGGGAAATCAGCCTAAATAAATCTGAAAATAAATATATAAAATCATATTTGCATATTAATTACACTAATTAATATCAAACATAATATATATAATTTTTCCTAGCTCCGAAAACTCTTTCGGTGCTGCCCGATCTCCATCAGACCCCTCCCGGGACATTCCCGGTGATCTCTTTCCTTTCCGGTTGTCTTGTCGAAACCCCTTAAGTGTGTTACCCTAGCGGTTCGATATAATAACATGTACGATCAAGACTCCTCTATGATCGACGACTAACTCGTAGGCCTGGACCCCATGAATTAATCCCTGTGATATAACGAATGACTTTCATCTATCAAACCTGGACGTGTAGTCTTAAACCCCATGGCGATACTTAGCGTGTCCGAGCATCATTCTCAGATATCTCCATACCTAGCATGATCTCGTTACCGACATCGCTATCTTCTACTCGTCTATGATATTATGTCAGCTGGTGACCTAGTCACATGTTTGCAAACTCATTTGACATAATCTCACCGAGTGGGCCCTAGAGTATCTATCCGGCTATGCGGACTGACAAATCCCGCTGTTGACCCCTCGTCTCAACTACTCCTTTCCGATACCCAAAAGAATCACCGTTATTGTCATACTAAATAAGATACGACGTTTGGTGCGATCAAAGTATCTTTCAGGAATAACAATAAGAGTCGGTCTCACGGTCTTAAGGCGTAATGACTATGTCCTATAAATACTGGGTACGTCCATCACATCGTTAGTCCTAACGATATGACTTCCATTGCCGACTGGCGCCATGCCCTATGATCGGAAAACCTCGATCATCAATCGCGCAACGAAACTAGTCTTAGTAGAGGCTACTAGGGACCTGGTTGTTTATCTACCACACCTGTATTAATGTTTTCGCTTAATACAGTTATAGCATGGTATAAAACATATAATGAACGATTGGGATATTGCCAATAAACTATGTTTATTAAGTGCCTCTAGGGCATATTCCCTTCACCGAGGCCATACCTCTGAGTATGCTAGGCTCGCCACGAAAGACCTCCACGCTGACGCTTGTCCAACATGGCTTACACCCACTATATGCGAACGACGAGATGTCTGACACCCGATCATCACGGCCTGCCTCATAACGTAGAACTTTCTTGGTGGTGCGCGTTGGAGGGAGAACACTAGTGGTATTTTGAAGGGATCATCTTATTCAGCTACCGCCGTGTAACTAATGTATACAATACACACAATCACACAAAATAAGATGCACACAAAACATCAAATGTAATGCAATGTGATATAGTCCATTGCGCCATGGTCTTCTTGGCGCCCACAGTTTATAAACAATTTAATAAACCTACCTTGACCATATCACATAGCCCCTACAAAATAAAGTTAGATGCTTCTACTTTATCTTTTGCATCTTTTACGTGGCTTGGGGCTTTCGTAAATAGAATCGCTTCATACCTACGAATCTTATGACCACAACAACGATCCAATAATTGCATGTTTAAGCATCCCTTTCGGGCCCTCCATTGAAAATGCGAAGACCAACTAAAGAGAGAGAAACGGACACCCGCCAGCCACATATACGGTACAAGCCGTATGTTAGTAGTGGAACCAGTCTCGCGTAAGCGTACGCGTAAAGTTGGTCCGGGCCGCTTCATCAACTCAATGCCGCTGGAATACACAAGTGCACGCTAGAGGGTAGCAAATAACAGGAACGGTGCCCCCGTGCAGAGCACGGGTTCTAACAGCGTACAGCTATATCTACGATAGATCGACTCTGATACCACTGAAGGGGATCGTGTGCAGAAAACAAAATTTTTCCTACCAACGATATCCTAAAGCATGCCAAGATCTATTCTATGCAGATATAGTAGTACAAACGGAAATTGGAATACGTACCCTTGTAGACCGAAAGCGGGGATTACGTTCCCGCACAAACGTTGTCGATGAAGACCAACGAAGCCGACCTCAAGGTCGTGTAGAGGAAGCAGGCCTCCGAGTACCGCTAGCGCAGCACCTCGCAGGGAGTCGCACACGTACGGTGGAGACGACGGCCTCCGAAGCTCCAGTCCAGGACGAGAAGCGGAAGACTTGGACCGGAACACCAGCAGCGCGGCAGCGGGCTATGGTGGAAGAGATCCCCCCTTCCTCAGCTCGGCGCGGCTCCAACTTGGGAACCACGAGATCGAGAGAGAAATCGGGAATTAATTGGTGAATTAAAATGCCAGGGGTGCCCCTTCTTATATAGGCTCCCAGGGGGGAGCCAACTTGCTAACCAGGCAATGTGGTACTAACCCCCACATGCCTGGTGCGTCATGGCTGGGTGCGCCGGCCCCCTAGTGGGCCTCTTGGCCCACTTGGGTCGGCCCCCAAGCCCCCCACCGAATTCCCCTTGGGAATTTTCCCCTCTTGGGCCTTCTTTCGACCAGAAGGCCCATTTAGGGAAATCAGCCTAAATAAATTCGAAAATAAATATATAAAATCATATTTGCATATTAATTACACTAATTAATATCAAACATAATATATATAATTTTCCTAGCTCCGAAAACTCTTTCGGCGCTGCCCGATTTCTATCGGACCCCTCCCGGGACGCTCCCGGTGATCTCCTTCCTTTCCGGTTGTCTTGTCGAAACCCCTTAAGTGTGTTACCCTTAAGTGAGTAGGTGCTCCACTATCATCTCAACATAGGCTTTTATCTTCATAGCTAGACTGTTGGGGTTTATCATAGATTCACCATTGCGAGCCCCATTCCTCGCATCCCACGGATGCCAACAAGTAACAGCCAGCAGCACATGTTCGACTTCCTTGGAGCGTGAAAGGAAGTCAAAGATCCAGCTCTTCGGATTAACAAAATCTCCGCGCCGTAAATGAACTGGATAGGACTTCTTCAGTTCATGCCAGACTTCTTTCGCGTACTGACAGAATAAGAAAACATACTCCACACGCTCCTCCCGGAAACAATAGATGCAATCATCCCGACAGGGGATGCGCCGATGTCGGAGCTGATGTGTCGTAGGGAGGCAGTCGTGAGCAAACCGCCATAGGGTTATAAGCATCTTCCCTGGAGCTCTGATCCTCCACAACATCTTAAAGGAGATAGCATCGGCAGTCAAATCAGAGCTTGAACCACGCCCGGAGGCGCTGTGGGAGAGAATAAAATCACGTGACCTGGCCATGTTGTAAGCTGATCGGACAGTGTACACACCTGAAGGAGATATGCCCTAGAGGCAATTAATAAAGTGTATTCTTTATCATATCTCGTTTGTTCATAATAGGTTTTTGTGTCATGCTAGAACCGTATTAAGCGGAAACATTAATGCGGGTGTGATACGTAAACAACCAGGTCCCTAGTAGCCTCTACTAAGACTAGTTTCGTTGCGCGATTGATGATCGAGGTTTCCCGGTCATGGGGCATGGCGCCGGTAGGCAATGGGAGTCATGTCGTTGGAGAACGATGTGATGGACATACCCAGATTTGGAGAACGTAGTCGTTACGCCTTTGACCGTGAGATCAACTCTTATTGTTATTCCTGGAAGATACTTTGATTGCACCAAACGTCGTATCTTATTTAGTATGACAATAACGGTGATACTTTTGGGTATCGGAAAGGAGTAGTTGAGACGAGGGGTCAAGAGCGGGATTTGCCAGTCCGCATAGCAGGATAGATACTCTCGGGCCCACTCGGTGAGATCATGTCTAATGAGCTTGCAAGCATGTGACTAGGTCACGGAGACATGAGATCATGAACGAGTAGAAGATAGCGTCGTCGGTAACGAGGTCGGGATTAGGTATGGAGATATCTATGGAACGACGCTCGGACATGCTAAGTATCGCTATGGCAAAAGGTCTAAGACTTTACGTTCAGGTTTGATAGATGAAAGTCATTCGTTATATCTCAGGGATTAATTCATGGGGTCCAGGCCTACGGGTTAGTCGTTGATCATTGAGGAGTCTTGATCATACCTGATATTATACCGAACCGCTAGGGTAACACACTTAAGGGGTTTCGACAAAACAACCGGAAAGGAAGGAGATCTCCGGGAGCGTCCCGGGAGAGGTCCGATGGAGATCGGGCAGCAGCGAAAGAGTTTTCGGAGCTAGGAAAAATTATATATATTATGTTTGATATTAATTAGTGTTATTAATATGCAAATATGATTTTATATATTTATTTTCGAATTTATTAAGGCAGATTTCCCTAAATGGGCCTTCCGGACGAAAGAAGGCCCAAGAGGGGAAAATTCCCTAGGGGAATTCGGTGGGGGCCAGGAGGGCTGCCCCAGGTGGGCCAAGGGCCCACCAAGGGGGCCGGCGCACCTCCCAAGCCGCACCAGGCTATGTGGGGATAGTCCCAAATTGCCTGGCTGGCAAGGTTGGCTCCCCCTGGGAGCCTATATAAGAAAGGGCACCCCCAGCCTTTTAATTCACCAATTAATTCCCGATTTCTCTCTCGATCTCGTGGTTCCCAAGTCGGAGCCGCGCCGAGCCAGAGGAGTCGGGGATCTCCTCCACCATAGCCCGCTGCCGCGCTGCTGGTGTTCCGGTCCAAGTCTTCCGCTGCTCGTCCTGGACTGGAGCTTCGGAGGCGTCGTCTCCACCGTACGTGTGCGACTCCCTGCGAGGTGCTACGCTAGCGGTACTCGGAGGCCTGCTTCCTCTACACGACCTTGAGGTCGGCTACGTCGGTCTTCATCGACAACGTTTGTGCGGGAACGTAATCCCCGCTTTCGGTCTACAAGGGTACGTATTTCGATCTCCGTTCGTACTACTATATCTGCATAGAATAGATCTTGGCATGCTTTTAGGATATCGTCGGTAGGAAATTTTTTGTTTTCTGCACACGATCCCCTTCACAATAAAGGTTGAGTTTCAAAAAAAAAGTATTGAATAAGCGAAGGAAAATCAAAGGCATCAAGTCCAGAATCCTTTCAAAATTATTTTAGAGTTGTTCCCTCCATAGGAATTTCAGAGTAAAACTTTGAGTAAATAAAATTTGCCCTTGACGCAGATGTGGATATTATTACGGCCTCTTAGTCATGTTATGTTTTCCAAAGCGTGATAAACTGGAATATAAAGTAAGTCTCGGAAAGAATGGCGTGGTTGCAAACTAGTATTACAGGACACAAGTGGAATATCAGAGGGAGGAAAAAGTTACACGAACCGCGTTGTTCATCTCAGGCACCTGATAGCTTGGTCCTTGGTGCTACTTCCCACTGATGAAAATAAACAAGCAAAGCAAACCTTTGCTAACAGTTTTCGTTCAACTACTTTACCTGAGCTACTTTTTAACATAGCAAACCGTTCCAGCCTGGGCCAGCTAAGAAGGCGATCCACATTTGTACCCTCATACAGAAGATAACAAGACAGTTTCCTTTCAACTTGCTACCACTGTCCAGAAGAAATACGTAAAATTACAAGACAGAGTGACAAATTAAAGGGTATTAGAAATAAACAAACACTAAACAACGAAAATACTAGCGCTCTTACCAAAACAGAATTGCAGCACTAGTTAAATAATTTCTTTTCAAGAATTCTAACAAGAATTTGAAACCATGATAGCTACACAAGCATCATACATCTTATGCATACTGCAACTACTAAGAACAGGATCATCGATGCTGGACATGCCATTGTAAGGGATTTGAATTCTTTGGGATATTCATCATGCCTAACGCACTCGGCTTTTTTTATGAGCACCAGCATTCACGGTCGCTGATTCTTCAAGTGCTTTCTTGATCCTATTCCGCACTTCGACCAAGAGATTCGGAAAGCTCTGTATCAAACGAATGTACTCATCTGATATTGTAACCGTCATGAAATTTCCACCATCAGCAAGGAAATCAAAGCATGTAGCTTTGAGTTTGGGGCAGGCATGGACCTCCGCCAGCTCCAACATCGAAAGCACACTATCTACTGTGATACCGTTGACACATAGTTTGTCCTCACAAATCTTCTTCAGCCCCTCTACCCCATATCGATCAGCGGCTACAAGCAGGTGCTGGTATTGTGCCATGGTGGAACAGACATCCTTTGCGCCAGCATCCGACAATGAACCATGATACATGTAATGGAGCATCGATCTGAAGGTCGAGGCCTCCATGTCTTCGACGGTGATAGAGGTGGTCTTGCCTTCCGCCATCGGGCCATAGAGTTCTGCCTTAAATACGGGCGATCGGGCCGCCAGCACCAGGCGATGTGCACTGATGTTCTCCTTGCCGATGTGGAAGGAAACATCAGTAAGTTCCTGTCTATCTGACATCATGGCCAGATCATGACCTAAATCCGGGAGATCCTCTTTCTTCGACGATGAAACCGAAGGTGTCCGGTCGATGTCGACGGAGCACGACACCATGAAGTAGTTGTCCACCAAACAGTTGGCCTTAACGTCGGCCCAGGCTGCGAGCAGAGCGTAAAAACCTTCGCTAGGCCTATACTCTGTGCTCAACGAAGTTGCTGGTGAGCCGGTCTTGTCCAGTAAAACCATGTGTACAGACACCTTCGCAGCGCTCCCAAGAACATGTGTTCTCAAAACGACCACGATGTTTGGCTCCAAGTTCCCAAAGATGTAATGTGCAGTGCATTTGCATCCAGCAACGACGACCTCCGCCTCTTCCAAAAAGCCATCGGCCGGACGGGGATCCTCGGGCGACGAGAGACATACTTGCAACTGGAAGACGCTGCTGTCTTTCCTAGGAACGATTTTGCAACCGGATCTCTTGCCTTCGGCCATGAAGAATCCTTACTGCTTCGACCGTGACCGATTTGGATTGGGGGAACTGGCAGCTATAGAGGAGGGAGCGGCGGCGGCAGCTACAATGGGGATCGCAGGGATGCTTTGCGGCCCGGGGCGGGGGAGTGGCGGCGTGCGGGTAGGGTTGGAACTTTGGAACTCTTGTCGACGACTTTGGGCTCTGGGAATCTGGGATGGTGTTTCTACACACGTATCAAAGCAAAGTACGTAACCTGGTTCTGAAAGCGTTCTGTTGTAGTCATCGTTACACGTGGGTTGCTGGGAGTCCGGCCGGAAAACCTTCCAGAGGGAGCCGAGCCACCGCCGAGGTGGCCGTGTCCAGTCCTCTTCGGCTCTTCCCCGCTCCAAGCAATGGCGCGCCGCCGCGTGCTCCTCTTCCTCAAGCCCTTCGACGTCTACCCTCCGCGCCCGCTCGCCGGCGCCTCCCTCCCCACCTCCCCGCCTCCGCCTCCGCCGCCGCGCGCAGCAAACCCCAAGGTCCGCACCTCTCCGGCTCAACATCTCCGTTTCGAGAAACCTTGGTTTCGCTGGTGGTTCACGGTTGTTGACGGTATTGAAGGGGTCCTTGTTGACTCCCGAGTCACCGTGCTCCGACGGCCCGTTGGGTTAAAATGGTGGTGGAGTGCATTTCATTTTCACCTCGTCGTGGAGGAATTGTAGATAGACGATAGCAGGAGGATGCACGCTGCCCCCCTGTTGTGCGCGCTCGCCTTTGGCGCCAGAAAGTAGCCGCGGCTGCATGATTTTGCACTGCGTGTCGTATTGTCGTTTGATCTTTCCATGTGCATAGCCGAGCACACCAGCTGTTTGTTGAAATGCTTGTGTGAAGCATATGATCTCTGGCCGGTGACTCGTGCTCGAGGAACTGTGTTCCTTGTACTGTTGGGAAACCAGGAATCCTTGCTGGGCCACGATGGGAACTTCCAGTTAGACTTTAGCCAGAATTACTGAATACCACCGGGAAAGTTGCATACTAGCTGAATTTACCGAGTTTCATCTCCTGCTTTCTCGCTGCATAACCATTTTTTACTGACATGTATTAAGGGTTTCGGTGTCTCTTATCGTGAATCTGATGCCTTGTTGCAGATCTTAAGTTATCTGGATGACAGATGCAGAGTTCACAAGGACACAATCGATCTCTGTAAGAGCGTGCTAGGGCGCAAGCCCCTTGACTGGATCTCAGTGCAGCGAAATCATTTGTCAAATCCAATACGCGATGTGGATCTTGTGGTTACTGTTGGTGGTGATGGCACACTTTTACGGGCTAGCCATTTTTTGGACAGCTCAATTCCCATTTTAGGTGTTAATTCGGATCCTACTTGTTCTGATGAGGTCAGTTCTTTTGATTATTGGCAATAATCATCAATTCAAACCAATCACAGTAGCAATGATTTTCTGACTATTATTTACTCTATATGTGTTCTTATTTGCATGCTTCTAAGCAGACTAATAGCTATACATGTGCTTGCTACGTACATTTATGGTTTTGTCCCTTCATGAAGGTTGATGAGTTAACTGACGAATTTGATGCAAGAAGAAGCACAGGATATCTTTGCGCAGCTACTGCCAGAAACTTTGAGCAGGTATGTTGTTGTTGTCTATGTATTCACTTGGTTCAAATTTTTGCTGAAATTTATGATTCTCTATATAGCATCAGAATATTTCATTTTTTCTTGAATATTCCTGTTCTCTTCAACGCTACATTTTCCCAGATACTTGATGCAACCCTTGCTGGCAGTAGACATCATTCAGAGCTCTCAAGAATATCCGTCAAACTTAATGGATCCCAGTTACCAACTTATGCTCTGAATGATATATTGGTGTCACACCCCTGTCCAGCAAGTGTATCACGCTTCTCATTAAGGTACTGTTTTTAGCCTATCCATTAAAGATCACGCTTTTATTCAGTCAATTCTGACCGGTATTACCATTTCAGGAAAAAAAGCAACATGGATACCTCATGTTTAATTAATTCTAGATCAAGCGGTCTCAGGGTCTCAACAGCTACTGGATCAACTGCTGCTATGCTATCAGCAGGAGGATTCATGATGCCAATATCAAGTCGCGAGCTTCAGTATATGATAAGGGAGCCCATTTCACCAACAGATGCTGATAAACCACTTCTCCATGGGTTAGTTAAGCAAGATCAACATATTCTTGTTGTTTGGTACAATCAAGAGGGTGCCGTGTATATTGATGGTTCGCATGTATCACATTCAATCCAGCATGGGGATACACTTGAAATCTCCTCAGATGCTCCAGTCTTGAAAGTTATTTTGCCAGATTATCTGTTAAACCAGGCATCTTTATAATGAAATAACAGTATCACTGCTGTGATGTTTGATTGCTTATTGATCTGGCACGATGTTTGAGGTGAGGTGAGTTCTTGAGTGCTTATAAACTGATGTACGTCTTTATATTGTGACGTGGAGTTAATTTGTGCTACCAAATGGAAAGTAGATGTTGATTTTGTAGTTTACCCTCTTGGAAGAAAAATCATAAGCAAGGTCAGATCGTGAGAGTTTAGAGATAGACTTGTGTCATGTCAACATCTTAATAATCTTAGCAGTTCAGCATTCTGAAGCAGAGATTTACTCACATCCATAGCAGGTCAAGTGTTAGTACGTTAGTATCTACATTGTACTGCTAGCATAGAGATACTGCCTCGCCCTAGTGGTTCTTACAGGTGTACAGACCTGAACTACATCTAACATTCAAGCCACTAAAGGTCTCAGACTACCATTGACATCTAAATTATGATGAGTCACTGGTGTTATTATAAGATGCCTGTGCCGTCATGCTCTGGCTCTCACTTGGGATTTCCCAGAAGTTTCTGCGTAGACCACTTGAGCTCAGGCTGTTTGCAGCAAGGCTGAGGTCTGATAGCAAGGGTTGCAGGGTGGTATGGCCCTCAAGCAGGCTCACAACGCTGGACATCTTTGGTCTGAGTGTCGGTGCTGCGTTGGTGCATAAGAGGGCAACATTCAGCATGAGGAGTGCCTCTTCTGTTGAGTAATTGGATCCTAGATCTGGATCTACCAGCTCCAGGAGAGTTCCTCTCTCATGTAAAACACAGGCCTGGAACACATTTACGAGATGCAGTTAGCCTCTTGCTTCAAGCTTTCAAGGTATGTACATGAGAATAAACATGAACTTTCAGAGTCGTTTTGTTTCACAATAGCTTAACTACCTACATGGAAAAAAATTACAGTTCCCTGAACTATTATTTCAGTTGATAACCTTATTTTCTTTCCTTAGAGGTAAAAATTATGAAATCCAACAATTTGGGGTTAGGAAACTAGTAGTATATGCCAGTTTATGAGTTAATTGTACTCTATTAATGTGAACTGATTCTGAAAGCATATAAAAGGCCATTATATGATGTGATTAACTAGCATCCATTCCTCTGACAAAGACCAAATTTGTTTGTTAGAATTTTTATTTGGATGGTTAAATTCATCCATATCTAAAAGAAGTTTGGGTGTATTGTCTATGTCTCGAGGGGAAGTTTGGGTGTAAGAGACGCCCTTACAATGTTGCTAATTGTTTTTTTTCTTTGCAAAATATTTGTTTGAGACATATTAATTACTTTGGATGCGATGTGACCATATATCCGAGTCTCGGTTCAGTATGGTCCATATAACTATGAATGAGGGGTAAAGGTTTCGAAGTTACCCAATCAAGAAGATAAACAAAATCTTCCTTTGGCCTGTAGTTTGTGTTACTTTTTCCACTGACAATTTCCAAAGCAACAACCCCAAAACTGTAAATATCAGCTTTATCTGTCAAATAACCACGCATTGCATACTCAGGAGCCATGTATCCACTGCAAGAATAATAAAAATGATCAGGTCAGCTGTACATTGGCAGTCAAATTGAATTACATACAAAGGTATGGGAAAAGTAATATCTATCTGTGGTTCTTCGAATGAAAATTAATAATATGTTTTAAGCATCTCAATCTGTGGAAATTATTAATCTAGTGTTTGTCATGTTTTTCTGTCATTTATGTTTGCATGCAGGAAAGCACCAACAGGTGTACATCTATGTAGGTTTCAGACTAACTTAGCTGATGTTAATTTTTATCTCTCTGGGTGTTATGTATTTTTGCCGGAAGTAAATGTTATTGTTCATACTTCGCTGCCACTTTTGCTTTTAACTGCCTTTTCCTTATTTCGCAAAAAAAACTGCCTTTTCCTTGTTAAGTCTTTTTTCTTAAAGGTCAGTAATTTTGTGGATATAATTTTACATTTAGGAAAAAAGGCATGAACTGGAAACACTTACATAGTGCCAGCTACTTTTGTGCTTATGTGGGTGTGACCATCTTCATTTAGCTTTGCTAGACCAAAATCTGAGATCTTGGCGTCCAAATCTTTGTCAAGCAATATATTGCTAGCCTTGATATCTCGGTGCACAATCCTTATTGCAGACTCCTCATGCAGATATACTAGACCCCTTGCTATTCCCAGGCAAATCTTATGTCTTGTCGGCCAGTCCAGTGACAGTCTATACTGTTCAACTGGACCCCACCCCACGATAGAAATTGTTCATTAGTCCTAACATGCAACACTAGTTAAGAGGAAAACCAAGAAATATAGGAAGTATGATTACCAAAGAGAGCACGTGCAAGGCAATTATTTTCCATGTACTCGTAAACTAACAAGAGCTGGTTTCCTTCACTACAGCAGCCATACAGCTTGACAAGGTTTGGATGCTGAAGTGCAGATATCATGCCTATTTCATTCACAAATTCACGATTCCCTTGTCTGGACTTTGATGATAGCTGTTTGACAGCAATAGTGGTGCCATCGGACAACAAACCCTGCTAGCACAGCCAGTGTTCTGTTAAAAGAATCATGTACTCCCTCTGATCCATATTAATGGACTTAACTTTGTCTTGATACGAATGCATCTAGGTAAGTGTTTAGACTAGATGCATTCGTATCTAGACAAAGTTAAGTCCATTAATATGGATCGGAGGGAGTACTTAAACTTGACTTTGTGGGATTTAAGCATGGGAGACTGTGAAGACTGACCTTGTAAACAGAACCAAAACCACCTTCACCAATCTTGTTGGCTGGATCAAAGTTTCTAGTTGCTACTTTCATCTGTCTCAAGGTAAAGGAGCCAATTTGGAGGTCGAGTGCTCGGAGATCTAATGAAAGTTATCATATGGTCAGAATATTTAGAAGGTACAGTTGAAGCTTAGGATTTACACTAGCTTTACATCGCTACATAGTAGTCATCTTGCTGTTGCTAATTCTGTCGAGAAGTGGAAAGTAGAGACGTTATGGATGATGTGCGCATGAACGGTGAAGCTAAGTTACAGATAGGCACCAGGTTGTCATCTAAAGTATAAATAGAAAAAGTTGATTAAGAAAAAATTATAGCACCTTGATGCATCATGCTCTTCCGTCGCTGCTTAATCCAGTAAATGCCAACAGCAAGAGCAGTAAATATTGCAACAATTGGGGTTCCAACCAGAAAAGCTTTAGATGTCCTTGAAATCTTCGTGCCACCACCAGTTTGGGGAGGCTCAACAGCCAAAGGTTGAAAGTCTGAGCATGAAGCCATGAACACACATAAACCAAAATCACCAGATTTTTAAGGAATACTATATTTTATCATTCAAAATTGTAAAGCAAAAAAACAGAGGATTCCCCATGTTGCTGTTCATTATTTGATGATGTACCCTTGTTCACAGAGATTAGTGGAGCGCATTGTGCAAATCCTTGAAATTCATATGTTAAAATGACATACTTGGAGTTACTGATATTGCAGATATTAGAGGGCCATAAAATCCTCTATATGGAATGCCTGTTGTCCCTCTTCCTGCCCAATATAATTTAATCTTTAATGTATGATTTCTGACATATGTTGCGAAAGTCTTGATAACTAGCTTCCCTGCCCCAGCAGCAGATTGCTCGATGTCAAAATTCTCTAGTACCATTTCTCCCTAAAATCGTAGAAAATCTCTTTAGTATCACAGGAGCTAACAAGATGCAATTATTATTGAAATGGATATGTTTGAGTATGTGCGTATCGAGTCATACCTGTATGAACACATTGAATTTTCGTTTGCCGAGGCTGCAATATGTGCTGTCATTTGTGAATACAATTTCAGCAAAATGGAGCTTCACAGTGTAGCTCCCATTATGCATGCAAAGTCCATAATATGTGAGCGAAAGAGGAGAAAGGCGTGCTCTTGCATACAACTCCGAGTTGAGCATGGTCAATTTTGATGTGTTTGATGCAATATAGTTGTCATCGTTGATTTTGTTGTCCATGAAATTTCCAGTGCTGCTGAATGCCCAGTTTGAGTCTGGGCTCACATACAGCAGGGAAGCACCTTTTGCTACCGTGTCAGCTTCATATTTTACTCCATTGATGATTGCTGCTTTGTCACCACAATTGATATGCAAGGAGGATTTGTCTTTGAAAAATGCGTAGAACAGTATTAATTATACAGTTCAATGATAAATTAGGAAGCAAAAGAACTACATTTTTTTTGGCTTGTGTGCTTAGAACTAATTGAACTTTGCACAAGAACTAATCACATCCCTGTGAGCTGTCTTGTTGCTTGTGTTTCTTTAGAGTTTATCCTGATGATTCTGTAATCTAGGAATAGGAATCAGTAACTTGAACTTACATTCTCCATTAGAAGCAGCACATGGGAAGTTCTTCTTCAAGCATGGCTGGACATTATTTCTGCACAAAAGGTTGAGTCACCCAGAGTAAAAGAACATATTGTTATGCCCAGACTTGTCTGTTCGTCTAAATCTCTTTAATCTATCGAGTAACAAAATAAAGAATCTTACACACTGTTCATTTCAGGTGAATAGCCCTCCACCAGATTGCTGCAAATTTAGGAGTTACAGAAACTATTTAATTATTTCCAGAAGTGGTGTGAATGACACAAAAATCTCAGGATTGTGGTATAGCTTTCTTACGCGCCCCCTTGAACGCATTGAGTAGGACCTGAGCTTCCCATGGTGAAGTTATTAAAAGATATGTCCCTGCATTTGATAACTAATGTTATATTTAATTTACCTACTACCAAGTAAATCTTTTGAGGTTAGATTGCTATAGGTTCAATCATATCACTACTAGTCAGATTACATTCTCTTAAGTTTGAAGCTTCATGTACGTACATGCATAGAGCATTTTTCTTACGTAGCTAACGCAGTTATTTGACAGATGAAGAAGATAAAGCCATGTCTGCACTTTTTCTGAGGAAATGCTGACTGCACATCTTGCGATAAAAAAAGTATATCTTATAGGATTTCTATGGTCATGAATGAATTGAGCATTAACAACTGAATAAACTTTGTCTTAGATATGCTAACTTATATGGTTTTTAACTTTTGTGACAATTTTTAGAAGATTCTTGAAAAGGAAAATCTGTGATATCATTTCATGGATATTTGTAGGTATTCACATGTAAGAATGGTGCTTCTTCCGAGTGTGCATGTACACATGAACTTACGCAATGCTGTTCCTTTGCAATAACCATCCAGGTATGTTCCCAGTGAGTGAGTTTCCAGTTAGATATCTGCAAGATAGTTTTTGTTGAGGTTCATTCATAGCCCAATGAAATGGCACGTCTAGTTCAGTCTATCATAAATGCCACAACTTACATATAATCTACACTTCCCATGTTAGTAAAAGAATCTGGTATTTTTCCAGTCAGTTTATTAAAGCTTAGATCCCTGCATAGGGAAGAGGACATTTGTGATAAAAATATGTGAATAAATAATACATTTAGCACTGAATATTTAATATAAATGTACTCTTAATCAACATGCTGCATCCGTTATCTATATAAGGATAAGGATCTGACATGACAAACTTACAGATGCTTAAGATCTTCGATGTACCCAATGTATGACGGGATACTCCCACTGATCGAACAGTTCCTAAGCACCCTAAATATAAAGAGTTCGTATTAAAACCTGTACACGAAAAAGCAAAAAAAATCAGCAGATCCTAGACTTACAGTGTTTTCATTGATTGCATTCCACTTAAATCAGGGAAAGCTGATCCAGTGCCTCTCAGATCACTAATCCTCCTGGTTAAAAGAAATATGGGACTTGGATTTACAACTAGTCTAATGAATTGCATCGTGAAGCTAGAATTATGAGAATTTCAAACATTTGCCATCATACATATCAGAAAGGTTTGTCAATTTGGACAAGCCCAAGGGAATAGGCCCTTCCAACATAGATCCTTCGATTTGCCTGCATCAAGAGGAACCACCTTAAATAAACAACATAGTTGTGGTGTCTGTGGATTCGAAACCTGTTTTATCATGAAGTCACTGACTTACAACTTTTCAAGCTTTGTCAATTTACCCAAGAACTCAGGGATTCTTCCAGATAAATTGGTTCCAGAAATCCTTCTGTTACAAATTTTAATAGTTAAACATTACATAGGGAGTCCGCAGAGCGTAACAGGTAATAAGAAAGATCGCAGTATCCTTACAAGTCGGTTAAATTGGTCAGCAAGGAAAGAGCAGCTGGCAGGGGTCCAGTGAACTCGTTGGTAGATATTATCCTGAGTGAAGATCAGTATATAGGTCATAAGGAACTATATTCACCAAACTACCAGCAACTCTGTATGCCATCAGTGTGTAAACAAAGCAAAATACTCACAGCTTCTGAATTTGAGTAAGTTGTCCAATTTCAGGCGGGATTAGACCGTGAAATTCATTTCCTTCGATGCTCCTTTCAGATTAAATGCCAGATTATAGTTACAAAAGAGAACTCAAAAGTAGTGAATCAGAGCTGCTTTCACCAGATTTCTTACTTACAGGTTAGTCATGGTTGTGATCCTTGTAAGAACCACGGGGAAAGGCCCTGACAATCTGTTTCCCATCAGTGACCTACAGGACTTCGGCATGTACAGATCAATGACATGCTGCATAATTCTGTTCTTCGACAACACATTCATTTTTATATAATTATACAATTTTGTACAGATTAACACGAGGAGATAATTGAAGTTTAATCACAGGGAACAAGTAGAAATTTGATTGAAAAAATATATTTCACATCATTGCATGTTTGCTCCATGTGCTTTATCTGCTGAAGTCCATCATAATCTTGTTAACTTTGTATTCCCTCTGCTTGAAAATATCAAGCCTGTAGATTTTGCAATCTTCTCTCCAAACATAAGACATACATGTATAATTAATGATTTTTCTCCTTTGTCCTCATTTATCTATAACCTGCTTACTTTTCATGGCTAAACTAGCATACTAACTTTCTCTCTTCTAATAACAATACAACAACATCAAGGCTAACATGGTCATTTCCCTCTACTATTTGTGGCTTTCTTAAAATACTCTTCGACATTTAGCTCCATGGTATACCAAACCATACACTTTTCGAGAATAAGTTCCATGCTATACCAAACAATAGTGTTAAATACGACTCGTACATTTTCTTAGTACTATATTGCAATCTTAGTTTCTGCAATGCAGTTCTACATTCTTAGAAGACAGTTCTGCAGTTATTATGGGTGCAGATATTTTGCTACAGCCATGTTTGCCCATCGAAGGAACATCCAGTTATTAAAATCTAACACGGTCATGTGCTATGATTCTCTTCTCATCAGAAAGTTGTGTCTCTTTTGTCTTGCATTAAGGGCATTTCCATGGATATCATGTCCCCTATGGCCTGCTTAGAAGACTAGGAATTCGATATTGCATCGACAAGACATCAATATGGAAAATGCAGCTTATTGCCTAACTTTTATTCTCCATGGATTCATCCTGAACTATTTCTGTACTGCTGAAAAGGTTGAAGAACTGTACAAAAGATGCCTATAGTTTGAAAAAACGTGCTTGTGAGTAGCCTAATTTGTTACTATCCGATATGTTTTGTATGTCGACAATCCCAGTCATGCTCCTTGCTCCGTAGATGAGATAGGGGCCGCTTTCACCAATTCTACCCAAAATATAACCTATCTAGTAGCATATTGTTCTTAGATTCCAAAACATCTCCACATGCTACGTTTGGTTGTACTACTCAAGGATAACAATAGAGTAGAGTGAAGGGTAGGGCCACTCACAATCCCTGCAACCTCATCCGGGCCCACTGGTCAGGCACTGTACCATGGAACAAGTTCCTACTTAGGTCCCTGCAACATTAGAATATGGAATTACTGTGCCATTGTTCTTAATAAACAAGCTTAAGTTTATGGGTTAGATTAGTTTGACTTGACCTGTACCCGCAAAAAATAAATTAGTTTGACTTCTATTGTTACTTACAGCTGAATGAGATTTGGGAGGTCAGCAAAGTCTGGTGGGAGCTGGGCGGTGAAGTTCTGCTCCTTTAGGAATCTGCAAGGATGATCCATCCGAACAGCGCAAAAGGTAGCATATGTTAAGAGCACAAAAATGTGACAACATGATCTGCTCAGTTATACTTTAGTAAGATCAGTTCTGCAGTCGTAAGGTATTGTTGCAACATAGATATCCTTCAGTTATAACTTAAAAAAAAAGATATCCCCAATTATGTTGTACACTAAGATCAGAAGAGACGAGCCGTCATGCGTGCATACATGTCAGTGACATGGCATAGGGTCTTGTTGTAGAAGGAGCAGTCACACTTCAGTCCGCCGTAGTCGCATGGATTGGCGGAGAAGTTCCAATGCGATATCCCGATCTTCGCTGCAATCCGGCGAAGAATGCGCCCTGTAAAAGCCACAGAAAGAGAAAGGTAATCAAGAACAGAAGAACACGAGTTCTAGTAGCAAAAAATGTTCGTGGGAACTAGACCACATCTTGAGCATTCCCTTCTTCTCCATCACAGGTGCTCAGCTCAAACTTTTCACGTCCACACATATACGGATGGATGAAGTGCACAAACCAGAGCACATTACTTCCAACTTGAGGGTGCCCATTTTTCTGGAGGAAAACTAAGATTTTTTTCGTCCTCTGTTGTTTACAGATTCTTGCATATATCTTGAACTAAAGTGAGGTATTGATTCATTCTTGCAGTTCTGGTCTAGTTCAACACTAGGCAAGAAAAGAATACCGAAATGGGAGAAGCAAAGATGACCAAAAGGAAGGGAAGAAGAAGAAGAAATAGGAGAAAAATCAAGATTCCCAAGCAAAAAGCATGCTCTGCTTATCAGTCATCTATCGAACCAGTGAACCAAACGCAGAAGAGAGAGTGAAAGCACAAGATAGATGGCAGAGACGAATGAATTGCATACAGCTGCGACCATACACACCTTCAGCTGAGAAGAGCCTAGGAGGGAGCGCATCAGCTGGCTTAGCTCCCGAGGACCCATGAAGCTCTGCAAGCAAGGCAAAGAAGAACAGCAGTCTCCAGCCACATGGCAACCTCCATGCCCCCATCTCTCTCCCTCTCTCCAGTCCAAGCTCTTCCAAGTGGAGCAAAGTGGCAGTCGAGACTGGAGAGGGCTCGAGAGGAGTGAGCGACTTGGTTTTCTGGGCAAGAACAAAGCACCTCTTCCTCTAAAATAAATTATTGCTACTCTGGGATTTTTCTCCACCATGATTTGGGCCCTCAGTCTCATGTACTGTGCCTTGTTGCGACTTGAGATGCTGTTTGGTACTGTCCGTCTGTGCCTTGCGCCAGCATGTGGACGCGAGTCAGCCGCGAGCTGTAAAATCTCGGCGAAAATAGAATGCTGGGGAGCAACCGTGTCAGACTGTTTGCCCTATAGGATGCTGCGTCGTTGTTCGGCGATGTAGGGTTTTATTCTCTTGCTTGGTCTATTTCTGTGCAATGTTATGTTGGCCTTGTTTCTGATTTCTCTAGCTGCTCTTACAAACCGTTCCTTTCAGAGCTGGATGCTGATCTTTTCTGCTAATGTTTTGTTCAACTGGCTTAGGCGATGAACAGTGGGAAACTGGGAATCCTGCTACCCGTGGACGGCCTTCGAACAGAGGTTAGAATGCTGTTTCTAGTCAGATAAGAGATTTCTGAAAAACATTGTGCATCTAGACTAGTCTTATCTTGATTTTAGAATAGCAGTAGTCTTCTATGATTGTACCATTGCTACAGTCCTATAGAATATATCCTCTGCTCGCTGTAGTTTCTTATTACTTGTTGGTTTTACATGGCTAATCGATGGTTTTGGTTTCATCGCATGCAGACAACCCTACCTGCCCGTACGTGGGTCTCAGTTGTAGGAGTACTGTATCAGATTCCTCATGTTTTTCTCGCACAGCATTTATCAGGGTGGACACGGCGAGTCGCCATTCCTGCCTGCTGTCTCCATCGCGCGTGTACCAATACCTCATCCAGCCTGGCTGCTCACCCCGGTCCAAGTCAATTCTTTGACTATCTTCGTCAACACCGGGTCCACACAAGTTCAGGGCTAGCCGAAGACCACCGTGATCGATCGCGTCAACATCTTACCACACTGGCAGTGGCAACTTGACATCCGAAAAATCTTTGCCGGGTCGTGAGAAAAATATTTGACATCCGGAGACAGACGAATCCTTGTTCCCCAAAACCTCAATGAATCTATGGCATTCATCTTGCTCACTGTCGATGACCATCTATCTGCCCAGGAAATGGATGATCCAAGGTGCAGAGAGAAGAAAGCTTCGTGAGCACATACCTTCTGGCCAGGGAGAAAGTTCAGATAAACTTTGGTGCTTATACGGCGGATTTCTACCGTAATTTTCATTCAGCGCCTTGATACACTGTTTGCCATCGAAGACCAAATTAACGACATGCATTCCTTGTACTGCACACTGGAAGACTCGATGGCTAGTCAAAACAATAGCTCTATATAATACTACTACTGACCACGTCGGCTCTGTTAGATTCGTTGGCCGATCGATTGGTCCCCTTCTGTCTCTTTCACACAATAATCATAGCCAGGATTGTCAATCCGTTCATATCTCTTGAGCATAAATAAACCAGGATCAAATGATGATGATATGGACACAAGTGCATTCTGCCCCGTCCCGGTGCAGGGAAATTTTAACAAACTGGTGGTAAAAAAAAAGGAACGTGCTATCGTTCTGAACTACTGAACCCTTTGCTTATTTCGCTACAAGAAAACGGACGCTCTGTCTCGTGAGAATCCATTTCGAAATATTTGTCATGGATAAAGTATGAACTACTATATTATTGCAGGATTTTCAGTCTCTGCCCTTATATTTTCAGATTTGGAGTTACATGGATATGAATGTATAGAATGCTGAAAGTCATGTTGAAGCAGAGAGAGAAAGAGCCTTTGTTGGTGCCGGAAACTAATAAAAATTGATAACCTTGAGTAGAAAAGGTTAATCGACCAGATTAATCTTTTTGCAAATGGCAAAGTCGAACCACTTATGGTGAGAGCAATATTCACTACTATAGAAACAATTCATCCCAACTTTTCGAGTTATAACTTATCTCCCCCGTGTTAGCCTCTCGTCCCCTCCTACCCCAACCCTTCCATCAGGCAACGGCGACGACCCTTCCATCTCACGAGACACGGTCAATCCATCCGATCTACTCTTCTGCAACTGCGTGTAGACTTGTCGAGATGGCATTGGGCCCCACATCCAAAGGGTTTTGTGGTTTTCTTCCAGGTGGAGCAACAACGTCTGGTCATTATCTTTGAGGGTAATGGCCTCACTCCGGTCTGTGTGAATGGCGGAGCAACGCTAGGATGGCACACGCGCCACAAAAAGCCATGTCAGTGGCACTTGGTGCAACAATACGCCATTGTATCCATAGATTTAGCTTCACTTCTTTACGTTCCCTAATTTTTTCATCCCCGTGCTTTTATTCATCTTGGTTGTTTGGAGAACATTTCAGTGCCACAATCACTTCAAATATGTGTGTGATGTTACAGTAACATCCTAGAATGTTTCAGCATGAGTTTTAAGACGTTGCATCGGTCAATTGTCACATGTTGCAGCATGACATGTATGTCTTTTTCGTCTTAGACACCACATCATATGTCTTCCAGAACAACACATTTTGTTATCATCTATGCATGATGAAATAGTGAGAGGGGTGGGAGGAAGATGAGAATGACATGAGAGAGGCGAACAAATTGTTAGGTTGCCTGCCCGTATGGCTACTGAGGCGTGGAATCTTGCTTGACCTGCCAGATGAGCTTGGCGGATCCTGGCTGCCAAGCCACCTTCCCAAATCGACTAATTGTAGGTCTACGACTAATACTATGTATGCAATACTTCACAAGTAAATTGTACTATGTTTCAGGGAAACTAATATTCAGTCAACATGAAAGAACTTGTACTTCCTCGTTTCTTTACTGATTCATTATCTATAAAAATGAAAAATATACTACAGTAATCTCCTCTTGCTACTTTTGTTGCTCATCTAGACAAACAACCCAAAGAAATATTTGTCCAATGTACACCCAGAACCATTACCTAGTGGCGCAGCAGATACAAGATACATAGAAATATAGCATACAAATCCATACCACCATGAGAGAAAACCACATTAAGACAAAAACTAATTTCGTAATCATGCTCCGTATAAGTTTTAACATCCAGAAATCCCCCACCACAAACCTTAAAATAGACATATAACAAATAATTAGACAAACTGGTAAAAAAAAAGAGCATCCCGACATTTTACCCCAAATCAGCAAGCCCGTGTATACTTCCTTGAGACCAGTTTCATGGGAAATCACAACCACTACGAAAAGCTTTTCCACAGAACAACAGTCAATTTGCAGCTTCAAAGAAAAGAACTAGATGCTGCATTTTCTTTTACTCACATATAATGAGCACTTGAATCCCATCGCCAACGACCTGCCCAAACAAAAGACAGGTCATAAAAGTGAAAAGCAGAAAATAGTGTCTTGTCAAGTAGGTGCAGGTTTATATCTGGTTACCCTAGCAATCAGGTCATCATACAGGACCCACTGCTCACCGTCGACAGCAAAACAGCAATAGCGCTGGCTGCACAAGCAAGCATGCATGTCAAAATAGCAAACCTAAGCGGTATTAAGTACCCAGTGAATATGATAATGCCAATATAAGTATATAACGTAAAATGCTACTGAAATGGTCGTTTTATGTTACAAGCAAAACACATTCAGTTTAAGAAAGCAGTCTGTAATAATTTTCAAAGAGCAAATGGTGGTCTTCGAAACTTTGGCAAAGGGCGACTCAAAAAACTTTGGCAGCTAAGCAATCCTTATTCCTTAAACGCCGATTAAAACGAAAGGTATACATGCTTTTTAGAGTATGCAATAGATGTTTGTTAGAACTGGACTTGGAATGAATGCGAATAACTGCGCGCAAAAATATGACTCACCGTACATATATCCAAAAGGAACATGTTTACCAACTGTAAAAACATGAGGTGAATTGGAAAGAGTGTGGTTTATAAGATTTGGTTTTCCACAGCCGCCCGCATCAGGATCACAAGTTCTATCGTCCTCTGTTAACACATCTTCAGAAGATGATCAAATGTATTGTCTAGACACATCCTCTGTACCATGGAACAAACAATAAACCACAATTGAAACATTTCAGCAACTATAAGATGCAGAAAACAACAAACCAGTAGAAGAACACATAACCATTGCACGTTGAAGTGAACCAGTATTGATATGATGGAGAAATAATGTTGATTTAAGTTGTCTAGACTCCAACCCACAATCGTGGCAGCTCCGAATGTAGTGTGATATGCATACTATCAAGTATCACTTCAATCGTGACCATGGGCTGGAGAATAGAGATTGTAAATGGAAGCAACAAAGATGTCATACGTGACCATCGTCGGTAATGATTTGGTAACAATAGTCAAATATGATCAAGTGTCTCTTCAATCTATTTCTAGTAGTTCATGAACTTTAATCTGCACTCACTACTCAGAGACAATGGATTTTGGACACAAGTAATGGGTGTTCATAGAAGTTTTTAGATAGCACAACACAACAATAATATGTATTACCAATATTTTGAAGAAAAATGATAAGTACCCATCACTACTTGACAGTTGACACTTATGCATAAGCTAGAAAGGCCACATTTAGTTTTTTTTTGGATCAAAGACACTAAGTGCCCAGCTTTAAATTAATAAAGCGGCATAGTTCAGACAAAGGTAGCAGGCCCATGGCCACACACCTGGGGATATCAGTTTACAAACCATACAGAAAGCTCACAATGAGCTGAAAACAGTACACCTTACACTAAGATAGATCAACATAAAATAAAGATAGCATCTTCAGGTAGAGTTGGCAGGGGTAGGCACGGGCTCTGCAGTGGATCTGTAGAGTTGTCAAAGCTCGGAGACGATCTTGTGGAGGGCTGTTCCTCAGACTTCGAGAGGGGTCTCCATTGCTGCATAAGAAGGACAATTTTGAAGAAGCAGTCAGCAGGTTGTCTAGGCACCACACCTTCACTGGCAAGCTTGTTACTAAAGTTTCAGAGCGCCGAGCAAAACGCAGAAAAAAGCAGCCAGATAAATTTTTGCTGTTTGCTGTTAAGAGAAAGCATAGTCAGACCACCGTACTGGTCAATTATTGGAGGATTCCATTGAACAGAAAAACATTGGCTATAACCACTCCACACAAAAGAGGCTAAAACGCAGGAGAAAAAGATGCGGTCCATGTCTTCCACTTGCCCACAAAGGGCATAATTTCCGTTAGAAGGGCCATGAAGTAACACAAGTTGGTCTCCAGCAGGCAGGCGGCCACATTTAGTCTCATTGTGATGTTGGTGCAATTTCATATAGTACACTTAAAAGAAACCGCTGTTAATAAGGCACTCACATTCAAATGGTGTTGAAGTACTTGTTGTTTGTTCTGCAAGCTGGTTCTGATACTCCAAAGTTTCTGCTGGGGTTTCATCCTCTTGCCCGTTCGGGTTTCCACCGGTTGTTGATAAGTTGCAGCCAAAGCCATCAGAATCAAGATGTGTCTGACTGCAAAAGTTGAGATGATCAAATACAATAAAGCCAAACATGGCTGTTCTGTCTAATTGAGAGGCAGATATCGACTGCCTTATATACTAAGAAAAAACATGACTGTTCGAAGCCAAAAGGAAACGAGCCTTTATCTGTTCATGTTCTTCATACTAAAATAGCAAAGAAATCACTAAAAGATTTAGAAGTATTTTCTAGTATATTCGAACGAGAAACCATAAAATATATAAGCGATGATCTTAACAAGTACTCCCTCCGTTCTAAATTAATTGACTCAGATTTAGTGCAAGTTGTACTAAATCTGAGTCAATTAATTAGAAATGATCTATCTATCTAATCAAACTTCCTTTTAAAACGTGAAAAAGCGAGTTACTTTACATTGTCACTGATGTCTCGCCATCTGCACTGTCTTGCGGAACAACACCCGGACCTTTGCATTTTCCAGAATCATTCATATCCTCATAAGATTGTTCGAGGCCACGTTTTATCCCATCGGCACAATGTCCAGCTATCGATGGTGTTAGGGAGGAGGTGGCGGCGGCGGCAGAAGCGTGCTGCAGCCTCTGAAATTCAGCAGTTTTCATTCCCTGCAAATCTACAGAGACAAGCTGTTGCAGCTCGCGCAGGTCGGAAAGAACCTCCTCTGCGCTGGGATGCTCGGAGTTCACCTGACCGAGATAGTAGAGCGCAGGGTCAGAGGGGTTCTCAATTTGGATCCCGCGCTCGCACTCGGCGATAATACTCGGGTAGGCGGCGATGGCGTCGACGTCGTGCATATCCGTGGAGGCCCCGAGAAGAACGTTGGCGTAGAAGTGGGCGAGCACGGCTGAGTCCGGCGCAACCTCGGTAGCTCGCCTAGAGGCCTCGATTGCAGACTTGAAATGGCGTGCCCTGATCTTTCTGTCAGCACAGACTGCAGCAGTCAGCTCGAGCGCGGTGCTGTATGCGAGGAGGAGGAGCGGCGGTGACGACTCCATGCCTCCAAGTTTGTCCATGGCCTTCTGAAGAATCCGAAGAGCCTTCGCATGTGTTCCCCGTCTGAGATGCTCAGATGCGTTCTTCCATAGGGCAAGCACATCTTCTCTGTTGCTGCCGGCCGCCGCCGCATCCATCTCCTGGAGAGAGGCGCCGGGGCGCTGAGTTGGTGGTGTAGGGTTCGACCGGCGTCCTCGATTCCCCCGAGCCATCTGGGAATAGGGGCCTCGGCGTCGCGGCGGCGGTGACCTGTGGCTGGGTCTTGGCGCAAGCTAGTGGACGAGGAAGATGGGGGTGGCGGCGGCGGCGGCGGCGGCGGGAGCCGACGGCGATAGATGGCGGTGATCGTGTGGTGGCGGCAGGGCCGGCCCTAACATTTTAAGGGCCATGTGCGAACTTCATTAACGGGCCCAGTTTTAGTGGACTTCTTATTTTTTAATTATATTTTCTATGTACATACCTATTAGTCATGGGATCTAAATTTGCTGGACCCTCCCACCTCTCACTCTGGCCCAAAGTCAGCCCTGGGTGGCGGCTGTGGGAAGATAATATATTTTTAAGGTAAAAGTGGTTGATAAGATATAAGGGAATTGACCTAGTTTATAAGAAAAATCGGGTCCAAAAACCATACAATCTGTACAAAAAAATGATACAGACAAAGCGACCCGCCGCCCACAAGATCCAAGTCGACAAACGGTACAACACACACCACCTGCTTCGGAGCCGCCGCCCCGGCGTAACAACCAGATCGATCTTCGCATTGCCCGAAAGTGATCCAGTCATGGTCGACGAACCCTCTGCCCACGTAGTCTTCATCCGGGTTGCCACCAAAACCACCAGTGCCGGAGCCGCCGCCCCGGTGTAGCAACCAGATCGACCTTCGCATTGCCCGAAGACGATCCAATCGGGTCGATGAACCCTCTGCCCAAACAATCTTTGTCTAGGTCGCCACCCAAGCCAACAGTAAATAAAAGTTCTGCCTCGAAGAACCATCATAGCGTGGGAGATCGAGGCCGCCGCCTCGACGCGCCACCACCTTCCGGAGCCGCCGCTCCGACATCCACCACACCGTCGATGAGAGAGACGAGCAAAATAGCCGCTTGTAGACACTCCAAGACAATGCCTCCAAGGAGGTAGTGACGGAGCCGCCACCATCGCCCGCTTCGGCAAGCCAAAGCTTGGGATTTCTCCCGGAGAGTCATAACCCCACGATGGTGAGAACGAAGCTCTTCGACAGGGCCTCCAAGAAGGCACACGACGCCGGGGCGCCGCCGCTGTCGGCCTTGATCAAAGATCAGGACAAGGCTTTCGCCTAGAGCTCCGTCACCTCCTCGCAAAGGGGTGAACATCCGACCATCTCAGCGACAAGCACCAAGGACACCGGTACAAACAAGCTGTCAAAATCAACTCTTCCATGCATTACCGCCAAGCTCCTCCTCGTGAAGCACTTGCAGCAACACCTCAAACTGCAACAGACGCCAACACGATCTCAATCCATTGGGGGGCAGCAGATCGGCGCGAAGCCAACCACATCTAGCATGGACCCCCCACGGTGAGACCACCTTCGGCATCTCCGGGGCCGCCGCCCCGGCGTCCTCCATGCCCCTGTCCGGCCGCCACCAAGAGCTCTAGGAACTCTGGCGAACGCCGCCCCGGCGTCCTCCATGCCCCTGTCCGGCCGCCACCAAGAGCTCTAGGAACTCTGGCGAACGCCACCAACATCTCCAAAGAAGCAGCCGTAGCAGTCCAGCTTCTCGCACCATCCGTACCCTGCCCGCCCAGGCCCGCAAAGCCCAGATCGAGCCCGACCAATACCAGAACGAGTGAGGGCACGGAGTCTTCCGCGCTGCCGGCGCCCACCGCGCCGCACCGCCGCCAGAGGACCCCGCAAACCTCTATCTCCGCCCGAGCCCGTCGGCTCGGTTTCGCCGACCCCGACCGCCGCCGCCCCCACGGGCCGGTCCGCCTCCAAGCTCGACCTCGAGGACCTCCCCCACGACCACCTTCTAGCGGCGAGGGGGCGCCGCCACCGCCGCGTACGAGCCTGTGGCGGCATCGGCGAGGGAAGCCGGACGGTGGTGGTGGCCGGCGACGAAAACACGTGTCTCCTGGCGCCGCCTGGGGGAGCGACGCGAGGGGCGAGGGGCGATTTTTATGTTCTGAGGGTGGAAGAAGATAATATATGACGGTTAGGATCGCCCAGCTAGAGGCGATAACTTAAACCCTAGACTTTCCTTTAAACGGTAATGGTGCGGACCTCCGGCTTGATGAAGGCGCAAATCCACGTGGCGTTGGCGCGGACCAGCGGCTAGAGCTCGAGCCAGCCACCGCAGGATACCGATAATCAGGACGAGCTCCTCATTGTCGTAGGGGATGGCCGGACGGGGGAGCTCAACTCTTCCGTTGTCGGTGAGCCTTCCACCTCAATGACATCCCCATCGCCGATGTCGTCAGAGTCAGACAAGGTGGAGCGGAGGGGTATCGGAACAGACTGGGAATTG
Source organism: Poa annua (assembly GCA_026929855.1). Lineage (NCBI taxonomy): Eukaryota > Viridiplantae > Streptophyta > Magnoliopsida > Poales > Poaceae > Poa > Poa annua. Next base: position 70,496,718 of record CM049432.1, on the reverse strand, counting down.
GAGTGTGTACCGGAGAATGAAGTGGAGTGAACATGTTGAGAAGGTAGGGACACGTAGTGTCACCTGGATCCTATTTTTTTTGAAAACACACAAATAAGTTCTAATTCGGTTTTAAGTGGTCCATCTCATGTTCTAAACCAATTTGATCAGCGTGGACCAGCGCCACATCGACAATGAACCCAGGGTGGCGCAATAGGCGGACTACGAAGTGTCAATGTTCATCAGACCGGTTTAGAACCTGGGACGAATCATTTTAAATAGAATTAGAACTCATTTGTGCGTTTTCAGACAATGAGTACCCAGTTGAAACTTCGCGGAAAGAATTATAACAGTCAGTGCAATTAACTCTTTTGAGAGGTGTTCATTTGGGTTAGATTTGAGGGTTTTTTTTTGCGAATTATTTTAGGGTTAAGTTGGATACTTGCTCTTTGTTACAGCCCGAACAAGTGCGGAAGTATGGGCCCGAGAAAATAAATAAAAGGTTCATCTGCAAATTTGGAAATAAAAATAAAGAAAACGGGATATACAGGAAATCACGGCCGCTTTCTGTTCCTTCCTTCCGTAGAAGCTCGGAAGCCAAGGCTGCTGCCTCCTCGTCCCCCCAAAGCCCTCCACCAGCAAGAGCGAGCGCAGGATTCCCCATGGGCTGCGTGGGATCCACCCCCAAGGGCGCCGAAGCCGCCGGAGGCGGCAAGAGTGGCGGTAAGATTCCGCGATCCGAGCACCCAACTAACCCCTCAGATTCCCCTTCCTGCTCCTCCTTCTTTCTGTTTGATCCGTCCGGTTAGGATCGCGTGTTTGTGGCAACGAACCTACGATCTCCGCGCGGCTCGTGGAATTGGGTTCTTTTGGGGATTCGTTCGTCTCTTCTGACGGCATCGCTGTGATGGAGTAGATGACACGCAGTAGGGGTTCTGGACTTGTGGGAGTGGGTTCTTGGTCGAGCCCTGCTCGGCTGGAACCTGAGTTCTTGGTTCCGAATTGAGTTAGGTTACAGTTTAGTTCTTGGTGTGCGTGGCGCTAGCCGGTGAAGGGCCTTGCAGGGATTTGAGTGGTGCCTTCATGGGAACGATTATTGGTCGAGTTGTGATTTGGGCTCGTGGACTCTTGAGAGTGGGTAAAAGTTGCAGGGATGATACTATGACCATCGGGGGAGTGAATGGGATCATTTGTTTGTTGTGGGTTTGCCAGAATGGTGTTTTTGCGGAGTTGTTAGCATAAAACCGCAACTTTGATGCTCAAATTGCGAAAAACCGCGACTTTGATGTGGGATCGCATAAAACCGCGACTTTGATGTCAATCGATAGCAATGTGCACAGATTTGGATCTAACTGCGAATTGACACTCAAACTGACCAGTGGGACCCACCCGTCAGGCTGACGTGGCAACTTAACTGGACAAACCCAGTTTGCGGGCCCACCTGTAAAAAAAAGTGTCTAAAAAAACGACTGCGCCGGCGTCCTCACTGCCGGCCGAGCTCCGGCGCGCTCTGCTCCGACCAGGCCTCGCCGCCTGCCCCAGGGCCTGGTGAGGGCGTCCCTGCAGCGGCTGGCGACGGTCTCCTTGAGGATCTTGTGCTCCAGCAGCTCGGTGCGCAGCCGGGACTCCCGATCCCGCAGGTCCTCGACGAGGCGGGCGAGCTCGGCCGCCTCCGGCCTGGCCGCCGCCGCCGGGGCCGACGCGGCGCGCGCCGGCTGCACCTGCGCGGAGGAGCGCGGGAAGTAGACCCCGAAGGAGCGCGCGAAGGAGCTGCCGCCCTTGGACCCCGAGCCGGGCGGCGGCGGCGCGGCCGCGGGCGAGCCGGAGGATCGCCGCCGCGGCGTCGTTTTAGCCTGTCTCCTAGACTCAATCGAGGTTTAAAAAAAAAAGACGCGTTTGTAGATTTAGATGGAATCTAGAAGTCGTCGGAAGGGAAGATTTTTTTATTTATTGTAGATAAATCGTCGTGTCCGCCGGCCGAGGCGCCGTGGACGGGGTGGGCTGCCGTAGCGGGGATGGAGGTGCCGCCGGCTTGCGCGCGGAGGAGGACTTGGGCATGGCCGGGCTGCAGGGATTTCCCCCCTTTTTTCCTTTTTTCCAGATTTTTATTTATTTTTATTATGCTGACAAGTGGGTCCCACCTTCAATTTGGTGTTAAACTTGCCACATCAGCCTGACGGGTGGGCCTCACTGGTCAGTTTGAGTATCAATTCACGGTTAGATCCAAATCTGTGCACATTGCTATCGATTGACATCAAAGTCGCGGTTTTATGCGATCCCACATCAAAGTCGCGGTTTTTCACAATTTGAGCATCAAAGTTGCGGTTTTATGCTAACAACTCTGTTTTTGCGAGGATGGCATTCCTGGGGAAGATGGAGCTGCTGCCTCTTGTGTAGTTGGAGAGTGCTCATGCTGAGTTAGATTATGCTATTGAGTGGCAACATGAGTGTAAACTGAACCTGTTGTGTGCTATTGAGTGTAAATTGGACTTCTTATGCATTCTATTTCCTGTGTGCATATCGTGTGGAAGATGTTATAGAACAGTTTCGAATAGAGGTCAATTTAACAAATATAGAGTGTAAATAAAGACTACTTAGTGAACCATAGTTTGGTTAAGAGGTGATCATGATTCTTCAGTCTGTGAACATGAAGATGCAATGGATTTGGATCTTCCGAAGTTGTTAAGCTGTGACAGACTCGAATGTTGTTGAACTTTATAGTGGTTGGTACAAATTTAGCATGGTGACGAAATTGACTTTTCCTAAACAAAGTTGTGTTGCTTCTAATTTCTTGTGTTTGATCTGGATGTTTCTTGATTCGATAGCATGCACTACTATGCCCTCCTACATGATTCAGAATTTTGATGATGTCTGTATGATTTGTACTGAACTAATTAGTTAGCATAGCAGTCAGCGAGACACAGTCTTAATATCTATTGCATTCTCAGGAGTGTGATTACCATTCTTTCTGTATCTTTCGTGGTTTCTGTTTTCTTTTTGTGCTATATAGTAGTCTTTATTTTGGAATACATAAGCAAAGTTTATGTTTGTGACCTGTTCTATTGTCCCGGTACAAGAAACATGGCATTTTCGCAAGTTGGATACTGAAAGCTGGAATTATTCATGATTTGTTTTTCTTGTTTATTACAGTCGAGCCGAGTTGCATTCTATGGATGTTCAGCTAGATTAATAGATTTGTATGTAAACTCGTACACGATTCGCGGAAAAAATAGTTACATTTACTGATGTTCAGCTAGATTAATAGATTTGTGTCTGTAAACTCGTATCTGTGTCAATATTTGTTAATGAATACGGATGGTCATTTAGTTAGCCTGATTTGTCTGAATCCTGATAATGTGTCCACAAGGACTAGGCTGTGCTAAACTGCTAATTAAGATAGTACTATCATGGTTGGAACAAGTCTTTTGGGGGTTGCTAATCTATAAACAAGAGATATGTGTCATGTGAGGCATGCAGATAGTAACATGTAAATGCTGATGCATCATATTGTATCTGTTGAAAATGTACTATGCAATTATGGAATTCTCACTTTATTGCTTGCCACTTGACATTATTTTTGTAGAGTCTGTAGAGTTGATGACTTTATCGAGATCTATTAAATACATGCCTGATTACTCATAGAAAATGTCTAATCTCAAATAATTACATGGAAGAACACTATAAATACATATCTGTGTTTTACTCTTCTGTATGTACATAACATGGATCAAATATTATGCCCATTGAATGTCTGGTTATTGCAATCGTGAGTTATTAACGTAGGTTTATTTTGGTTTATGTCCTTTTTTTTATAAGTTAGTCTGTTGGTTGTAGAAACTTGCTGCTTGCCTATGTAATGTGTATATTTATGGTACACATAGTAAAAAAAATAACAAAGTAGTTAGTTGGCACTGAGAGGCTAGGAGAGATGTCTTTAGATTTGAAGTAATCTTTTCATCAAATGATACTGTTATACAAGGATGATCCTGTTACATAGATATGAGTTCTCCAGAGAGAAAACTGGTGCTATTTGATTTGCGCTGAATTCATTGCAATATCCTTTACCTGTGAGTCTGTGACGACTTCTTTATGCTTCACTGGCCATCTCATACAATGAGGTTTATTTTTGAATTATGCAGAACCGACAAAGAAAATCAGGAAACCTAAGCCCTGGAAGCACCCCCAGCCGATTACAGTTGACCAGCTCAAGCAGATGCGTGATGAGTTTTGGGACACAGCTCCTCACTATGGTGGACAGAAAGGTATTTCTTACCCTTTTGTGTCTATCATGTGTCTGTACATATATTTGCTTCATAATATATTGTTAGTTGACCTAAGCTTCTTTTTCCTGCTTGAACGCATAATGCTTTTAGCTGCTCATGCATATGTGATCCTTGCACTAACCATTTAGGCCTTGCACAGAAATTTGGGATGCCCTTCGTGTTGCAGCAGAGTCTGAGGTAGCCCTTGCCCAGATAATTGTGGAAAGTGCGGGTGTAATTGTTTCAAATGCTGACCTGACTCTGTGCTATGATGAAAGAGGTTCGATTTTCCATCTGGTTCGTTTTTGTTTTCACTCTTTCAAATGTGTTGAGGTTGTTTACCAGAGGTGTTAACATTTCAGGTGCTAAATATGAACTGCCCAAGTATGTTCTGAGTGAACCAACCAACCTGGTCCAAGACAGTTGAAGGGCAGCCGGGGAAAGATCTATTCATGTATAAAACTGTATATCACTTCAGATGCTAAAAACAACGTCGAGTGCCCGTGGTAAAAGGAACATGCTTGATCAAAGATTTCAAGCATGTTTCTCGTAACTGTCAGCTTACAGTTTTCCCTCTATCGTTAGCATACAATGTTCTCTTCTATCCCGACTGTCTTCTGACGATTTAGATAAAGTTTCTCATAGCATCGCCTCTATTGGTGCTACTGTAAACATGAGTCTGCTAGAAATCTATGGTATGGGTTAGAAACCATTAGAGTGGTGCTTCAAAGTCTGGTTGCCATGGTATATGACATAAATTTCAGAGAAATGTGTGACATCTTCTGTTAGAATGATATCTGCTGTGTTGACTCCAACGCATCAAATTGGTCATTTTGCTGTTTGTGTTGTTGCAATGCATTATCTTCTTTTGCGGTGAGTGGTACTTTATTACAAGGTGTAGGATGATGTTGGAATGTTCTGGATGTAAGTAACAAACCCTTGCTACTAGTAGTAGTACTGGAGTAATCTAGTGGTCTGACATGATGCCGTTAGGTCCTGATTCTTCTCACCGTGGATGTTGTTGGTGTCGACGGTGTTTCTCTCATAGAGCATGGCCTAGGACATTGCCGCTCCCCCTGGTCCCTGGGCAGGAATGTCTCCAGGCATGTGGCTCTTTCTCCTCTTGTGTATTTGTTATTTATCTCAGTCCTTGCATTCCTGGCTGGGAGAGGAAATTACGTAAAACTACCACAATTGGGGCATAGGTTACGGTCAGTACCATTCTTGTAAAAAATTGTTAAAAACTACCAAGATTGGGGTAAACGGTCATAGACAACACTGGTTCCTGACTAAATGAATTTTTGACAGCAATGTTGACCGTCTGAACTCACCTGTCAGAGTCTTGTTGGCAGCCCACGTGGGTTTGGAGCTGAGATGGACGTAGGGCCCACCTGTCAGCCCCCCATATTTATTCCCCTCCTCTCTTCTTCCTTTTCATATGATTCAGAAAAAGGGCACGGCGGCATGTTCGTGTCCGTGGAGGCCGGATGCGCCGCACATGTCTCCAGGCATGTGGCTCTTTCTCCTCTTGTGTATTTATTGAGAAAATTGCACACAACACCAATATTTGGTGACAAAGTTGCACAAAACTTAGAATCAAAACAGCTTTTGCGGCTAGCCCCAACTTTTGGTGTAATATGTTGCGGCTAGCCCAAATAAATGTCTTAGTGTACTTAACAATTACCTAACAAATGGGGCCAATATTTTATACTATATATCACATTTATAAAATGTACAACATAATTGTACGATAAAACAAAGTAGACATATTTTTTCTATATTTTTATAATAGTATCTAAAATTTCATTTAGCATTTAAAATATGACACATAAATGTATAAACAATACATGTGCGATAAATCTAGCCCCACAAATAACCAACCACCTTGATATAATTTTTTAATTATCATGAAGTTGTGGTACCTATTTTTTAGAATTGACTTATGCTATATAAAATAAAAGCTCACTTTGTCAAAACATTGTTAAGATACGTTGCTAAGAGTCATAAGATATCTATTTGGTCTAGCTACAACATATTACATCAAAATTTTGTGTTAGTCGCAAAAATAATTTTAATTCTGTGTTTTGTGCAACTTTATCACCAAACATTGGTGTTGTGTGCAATTTTCTCAGTTGTTAAGTATACTAAGACATTTATTTGGGCTTGCCGCAACATATTATACCAAAAGTTGGGGCTAGCCGCAAAAGTTGTTTTGATTCTGTGTTTTGTGTAACTTTGTCATCAAACATTGGTGCTATGTGCAATTTCCTCGTATTTATTAGTTATCTCAGTCCTTGCACTCCTGGCTGGGAAGATACCTCCGTCCCATCTTCTGGCGGCACTATTTTTCCGTGAGTTCCGAGGCCTGAATATCTACTGCGGTAGCTGTTCACTGCCTTCCTGACTCCTGAACTCCACGCCCATGAGTTTGGGATCCTCTCGCATCATAATATGGTGACGCAGCTGTCTCCGCTCACCAAGGGTTCCCTTTACCCACATTCTTAAGATCAAACTCAAATGTAAAAGAGGACCAGGACAGGGTGTTGTGAGCTGTTATACCTGGACAGCAAGTGAAGTCACAGCTGTGGTTTCATCGGGTGTTACTGTTGACACCGGGGAGATTTTCGGGGCAGAAATTTCAGTGCTAAAATTTGTTATTTTTACACAGGCGCAAAATTCAAATACTTTTTTCGGCAGACCTGAGCTAGAATCGACGACACACGTTTGTTTTCTGAAGTAGAATGACATTTTTGTAAGATGAACAAGACATCTAAGAAACATGCAATATCTGCCACTCTACATGAGTAGCTGCATTTATCCATGTATGCTTTAAACCCTTAAGCCCCAGAAGATCAATGTAGCAAGCAGCAGCACGATTTTGTTTGCCCTCCTATGTATAGGTTCATTCTTCAATGTCTAGCTTCCATGCAAAATTGTTACCGATACAGTAAGCAACTAAGCACAGTACTTGTCATCTGCACCTTGTTGCAGACTTGCAGTCATCTTTACTATTTTTTTCAAGTACACATGGAACTATGTCGAAATAGTTATACACAGAATCATGACAACTGATGGAGTATCGTTATTTCAGCATGAAGTTGCAGTTCCGCATCCAGTGTGCAACAATGATGTGAGGATTCGTTTGATTCTCGTTCCATCACATGGAATCAATCCAATTTTGCACATAAACTGAGGATAACAGCACATACTTCTAGGCTTCTACAACATATATGTAGGGACAATTTTCATGCTGAATGGTTTCTGAAAACGAAATGAGCATCTAAGATGATATTCTGCACAGGCACAAGAACATATCTTACAATGTGATGCACGCTAAATCGACCTCAGGCGGACAAACATAGAAATCGGTAAAATAAGTATTCTCTGAAATTAATTTTGATTCTAGTCCAAGTCGTCACTCCTCCATGCTTTTGTGTGACTAGATTACCTTTTGGTTACAAGGGTTAAGATTTGAATTCTGGAACCCCCCATACAAATCGACTCTTCAATTTAATTATGTTTCCACTTCCTGATAACTGCACATCACTTATCCACTGCTCCTAATTTAGCCTGTTCACGTCCTACGCGTCGTACTTGCAGAGGTTCTCAAACCCCATGTACTCATGTCGCTGGATTTTTTGAATCATGTTTGAGATACCAACCCCACCTGCAGATTGAAAGCTAGATCTGTTAGCACTGTTCAATCAATGGACAATTGATCAGGTGCAGTTAGGTGTTGAAAGCGTACCGAGGGAAATTGCGCTGACGAATATCATGAAAGCCAATATGAAGATTATGAGTGATGCCCGCCCTAACCAACTAATCAGCCTCCTTACCACGTGCTGGCCGATAATGGCAGCAACGAACGCCACGGCAACAAAGTAAGCAGCTAAAAAAGGCAAAGAAATTAATTTTGTGCATGTCAAACACTAGTAAGAAAAAGAGCAAACAGAAGGTATAGTACCATAAGGGACTGGAAACCGGTTCAAGAGGTAGTATTCCACGACGGACATGGAAGCTGAGAACATCATCGCGAACGTGGCTGTAGCACTTGAAACCTATCATAGTTTCACTTCAGGAGGGAGTTCTTTACGGGCAAAGCATAACTTCTAAACACACATACACAAAACAATCTGGGTGTAGCGTACCTGGGGAGGAATGCCGAGCTCCAAAAACAGTGGCCCCATGATAAAGCCACCTCCAAGACCAAGGAGACCACCGACGAGCCCTGCGGTGACACCAAAGAAGCAGTATATGCAGAGTTGGTGGAATTTCAGGGTAGTTTGTTCGGTTCCCTTTGATGATAGAACCCTCTTCCCATTCATCAGGCCGAGTGCTTCGTACATAGTCACTCCTACTGATACCGGGATCTACATACAACAAACAGAAAGATTTATCATGGTGTGTGGTCAATATTGTTTCAATACAACCATCCATCTTTCAGATTCTAATGACATAAATCAGCAATTTACGATAAGACAAGGGCCTACAGTGAAAATAAACCTATAACTTTGAACACAAAATGGGACTTAAGATCAATAGTTAATTTTCATCAAATGTTTGAACCTGCAAGTTTGAGTCGTTTCAATTTGTTTAGAATTCAATCAAAAAACGGGAGCTAATTCATAAACTTGATAACAAGATGGTTCTGACACCATGTTGCAGCATTTTTGTGCAAGGAACGCCATACATTTCAGTAGTATCAAGGGTTCACAAAATCAACAATCACATGCAAGGTAATTCGTATATTTTTAGATAAAGAGGTAATTCGTATATATGCTATAAGATATATAACAAAAATTTAGTGGTTAAATATCATATAGGGTTTATATAGTATGTATAATATATCAACATGGATTGTTCATGTAACTGGGGTGAAACAGGCAAAACAATAATACCTGGAGAAAGTTCAAGACCCAGTACCACGTGGAGCAAGTTGAAGTGTAATTCTGTAAATATGAGAAAGTTCAAGATATTAGTGTTCATGAGATAACTGTAAAATAAATTAAATAAACAATAGTTCCCAAGCAATATAGTGATAGTATCTGTATGTATCATCTAATTAACTGAGAAAGTAGGCTTCTCGCTATATCAGATGTGTTATCAAAGCTACACAATGGGCCAGTTGTATATATTGAGTTGATTCCTGTCGTTGAATGACATTGGTGATTGGTCACAAAGGATGTTTTTTCACTATTACAAATTTTATTGTAACACATCGAGACATATTAGCTGAACACTATTATGTGGTAAAGACAAAAGAACTCAAAGAGAGACGAAAGGCTTGATACAGAGGTCAAGTAAAACTAATGGAAAAGCACAGAAAAAACCATACAAATGACAATACAACTAATGGTGAGAAGCTGAAAATTAGATGAGGCTGAGATTGACAATTTAGGTTTATAGATTTGAATTAGGATCCTCACCTTTGTGATCTGAATCGCAAGAAATGCTACCCACACGAAAGTGAGAAGACCAAACTCCTTCCAGTAAATGTTATTCATAAGGGATGGCTGAAATATTGGGAAGTTTTAGCTTTAAATCCTTGTGAATGCTGTTCTCAACAAATGCTGGGGATCATATATATTGTCATGAGATGTTTACCGCTTCATCTGATCGAATTTTCGCATCAGCTGCAGCACCTGGTCCTGTAAGAAGTGGTGCATACTCTGGTTCCTCACCTGAAAGGTTGCCAAATGTAAGAAATAACATCTGAATTTGGTGACAGGTGAGCAGCGCATCGTTTCCTAGCACTCTTACCACTTTGCTCCAACCGTTTGGCAGCCTCCTGGAAGAAATTAAAATAGTCAGATTAGTATATAAGAGAAGTAAAGGAGATTAAAAATTATAGTTTATAAAGATGATGAGACAATTGCCGAACATTACCCTTTGGACTATGGTCTCTTTCTTCCATGTCTCAACACCCTTCAGAAAAGCTTTAGTTGATGTGCCTAGAGTTTAATTTGGAGAGGCAAAAGGTCATTCCTGAGAATTAGATAACCAAAATACCAAGCAGCAGATTAGGAATGAATTGAGCACCTAGGAAAAGGACTATCAACAGAACCGTGACCAGCCAGTCAGGGAATATAACATTGAAAATAACTCCAATGCTGATTCCAAGCATGAGCATAGGCTGGATTAGCAGTGCTAGGTCATAGTCGATCATCGGCATATCCAAAGTCGGATGTTTCAGCTTGAGATTGTAGTACACAGTTGATACAGCTGCACCCGTGATCATACCTGTCCCAAAGAATACAAAATTGCAATAAAACTTGCTGAACTAGCAGTCTCGATTAAACATACCTAGCTAATGTTACAGTTAATTTTTCAGGACTCACCTAGCAAGCGGACAGCCAGATTTTTTATTTCAATTATAGTAAATTACTGTAACAATATCAACCAACAATTCTAATTAGATACACGGATTTAGGTGAAACATAAATGAGTTCCTAAACAACAGGAATGTAGCCTGAAAATAAAGAAGCAAACCAGATAATCAGTATACAAGTAGAAAAAACGAGAAACAAATGTATCATATACACGCAGAAAACTGCATTACATTTAGATCAATGCAAGAGCCTTTAGCTGGTTTGGGTTTCATCTTTTTAGCTACCTTTTCTTTGAAAACAAGTAAACATGGACTTTGCTTATAGTTAAGTACAAGTAAGCCAGACAAAGGCAAAAAAAAAATGCAATCTGTATCCACTTGAATCTATGGCAAGCAACCACCACAAAACATACCTGTCTAGTGTCTAGCACAAATGGCAAATAAAAAATAATAACATCAACAACCACTTCAGGAAATCTAAGTATTCTAGTAATTCCTAGTTTGCCGAAGCCTTACTTTCCAAGAACAACAACAGGACAAGCAAGATCCCTCAAAAAGAGGCAAAGTAATGCACACAGGAATCAATCATTAACGGCACAACATACCAAACAAGCTTGAGAAAAGAATTCGTAGTGACAGCATGAACCTTTCTTTAAGAGCATGCACAAAAGAGGAAATATCCAAAGCAAAACAGACAGATTCTCACACTTAGACATCGCAGTGGACGACTTGGCATCAAAACCGATAATCAAAGTGAGCATCGGCACAAAGATCCCGCCGCCACCAACGCCGCCGACGCTCCCAAACGACGCGCCGAAGAATCCTATCAGTGAACCCAGCACCATTTTCCATCCAAATTCCATTTCCTAGAACATGTACAGAATTCACCAGATTAGTGGCATATCCAAAAACACTACTACTAAAGATTGTAGTCTGGAGTTTAGGCTCCATGGACAAAATTAAATCAAGAGAAATTTCAGTCCCTTTATGCATGGCTCAAATTAAATTTCAGGTGACCCACAAAACCGAGCACAGGAAAAATGTACAGTATCCCATGCATCTCATGACTAAGAAGCAAACTAAAGCAGAAAAAGCGAGCGATTTTTGTAAGAGGAAATGCTCAAAAAGGCGTGGTTTGTTCTACCGGCCAAACGTGGTGGTAGGAATTCCCATCGCTCCCCCACATGAAATCGGCAATCCTGTTGAGGAGGCTGATTTCCTCCTCCGGCGCCACCAGAGCGGCGGAGGCCGGCGAGAAGCCCCGGTCGGCTGCGGCGGCGGCGACGAAGACGACGCACGCGGCGCCGAGCGCGGCAATGGCGTGCCGCATCCTCCTCCCCATCTTCCCGGCGCCCCCAAGATAGGCGGCCTTTTCCCACCGGCCGCTTTCCTGCTCCCAAGAGAACAAAATTGGGTGAGGGAGAGCTCCGCTTTCCTTGGTGGCGCTAGAGCCTCAGGAATCAAACGCTTCCGGGTTGGGGAAAACGTACAAAGACAGGGGCTTGCTGGATTTTTGGTGCGTTTCTTGGGTGCACAGCGGAACAGGACAGGAAAGACAGCAGAAGCCGCGGTTTTGGATGGTTCGGATTGGGAAAGGAAGCCGGGAGAAATACGGATGAACTGGGCACGCACAATGCGAAGAAGGTGATGGGACGAACTGGGATGTGGCGAGAGAATGGGGAAGGCGACGAACTCGGGCCAAATTTAGAGGTGCAGGTGTGGTGTGGCCAGGGCAGTTTGCATATATGCCCACCGGACAAGGACAGAATCACGAAGCGGTGCCGTTGAAATGTGCCGAGAATGTGATCCAGATCAGCATCGAATTATTTGCAATTTTCTTTATCGAATTATTTGCAATCTTCGGGCTTAGTATGAAAATTCCGTGGTTGCAGGGTTTAAGACGAGATTAAACGAAAGAGAACTTTGCGTACAGCACAATAAGAAACCAATATATGTCATCAGTCTTGAATCAGTTAAGGCACAAGGTGGTGAATAAATATTGGTTGACACACGATTTCTCGGGAGGTGCTCAGGGACGAGAACGAGATCCCGTCCAAGTGGGAACCTTCTTTCCAGACTCACTCTCTTGCTAGTGCTGTGCTGTCGCCTACTTCTTTGTTTTTTTTCAACTGAACAGATCCGACAAGTTACATGAAGATTTTGTACTGTAAAATTAGATATGGGATTGTCGTGTTCTACCGGGCGTTCACTAGCCGTGGAATCAGCAGACGACGACAGTGACTTTTGTATATACTGCATTTCTCTTTCAAATGAGTGACATGCATGAAAACTAATTTTCTTGACAAATAGAATATATATTGATGTAAAAAAGTTACTAGTTACACACGAACATTACAACAACACCATGTTAAACATTAGTCAAGACTTCAATAACGCATACAAATAAAAAGATATAAACAAAAAAAACATTGTTCCACTAAATTGATCAGAGACTTGCAGAACATAACCAAAGACGCAGGGTTTTACACTACCCCCCGGAGAGGCGAGACGTTTGATCTCGAATGCTGTGAGTGGGATCCAGATCAGATCTTCTGGTACGTACATGCTCATCGGTCCCATGCATTGTGGTTGAACATGCTACAAGAGCACGTGCCGAGACGATCTACCAGCTCGAACCTGGAGCAAGTAATTCCCAGACAGCTCTGACAGATACGTAAGATACACTACGTTTGTCTGCCAGTCCTCCCATCCACTTCCTGAGATTCATGTTCACTTAATTATTGTACTAGTACCTCCTACATGAGTTCATACACCAAGTTCCATTGAATGCGAGATCCAACCATAGAGAAACTAACCACTAACTACCCACGAACAATTTAAAATTAATTCAAGAGTTTGTGTTACCAACGAGCTAGCCCGGCTTCTCGATGACAGTTCACAGCAGTAACAAATGGATTACTAGTTCTGTAAGAAGATCTACCCCGAACCCATCGTCATAGCATCATAGCAGGGGTAAGCAAATACATGTACTCACTCTCCAGAGACCGAGAACGCTGCCCTGTCGTGCATCAAGCAGGCCAAAAGAGTGAGTCAGCTCCATGCTGTCATTGCAAGACGACATATACCAATCTGAAGTTCTGCAGATCAGGTCAGATAAGCCATACACAGATACACTCCCCCAGCGAATTCTGAATTATGAGGATTTCAAGTGAATCAATTCAGAATTTTATGTGACCTGGAATTGCTGAATCCTTATCTCCAGAACAAGCAAAGGCCAAAGCATCCTAGCTTTCTGGGAAAGAGACATGCACATCGTATAGTGCGTAGTGAAGGGGCACAGTCAGTCAGAGATCTGGCATGTTTTGGCATGTTCACCGCTAAGAAACGAAGATGAACGAATCATCACATGCAGCAACTGGGTCGTGGCGGCGTGGTCTTCCGTTTCCTTGTTTAAAAGAAGCTTAGATCTCCGGCTGCTAAAAGTCCGCGATGAATGATGCAGTAGCATGAACAACAGTTGCAAGGACGGGCCATGCAATACCACATGGTTATCAGTTGCTTAACATCATTTTAATTTCCAAACTGAGGTTTGGAATGACAAACCATGGAGCAAGGACGGTGGATCCAATCTTGGCAGTGCTACTATGCTAGCTCACTGTAGGGTCAACTTGTCATCACTGTTCACTTGGCATAATTACCACATGCAGTGGTAATAGATCACCGTTTCCAGGACGCAAAGTCATTCACCAAGCAAGCATGCTAATGGTCCATCACCTTTTTCTTCAAGGCAACTCCCTTTGTGTTAGGCCATGGCATTGGATTCTGTATCCAGGATTTGCACCAAGGAGATGGCTGCGCTGTTCGTCACCGGTCAAAACTGGAACAGAGAAAGAAGCTTACAAGGAACTGCTTCAGCAGAAGCGTGCCAACATTTTGCACCACCAAAATTTGACGTATCACATGTCCTATAGAGCGAGATGGCAGACGACTATGAATTCATGACAGTGGTGGGTCAAGGGGGTGGAGAAGGATGACCACAACTCGCAACCGATTCCAGGATGGCGAGACACTGGAGCTCTTCTCTTCTCGACCAACTGCAACAAGGCCATCTACAGTAGCACAGTGGCCATTTTTTGTAGCATAATTGCAGTTTTTTCTTCAATTGCTAGCATAGTGAAAATCTGAAGATGCAGGGATTCAGAGTCTAGGCACCTGTGTCATTAGAAGGGATAACCATGTGTTAAGAAATCATGATTAACTGTCTTGTCATGCAAGGAATCCAATAGGCACGGGCAAGTAAGCACAATAACACACTATACCTTGCGGCCACCTTAGCTGAGCTTCTCAGTGTCATTAGAGAGCGACACTCCAGATCCTTATCAATAATGCCCCGTCAACCAAGCCAAGCCTGCGGTGAACATAGTACCCAGATTGATCAAACCAGTGGTTAGCCGGTAGGCTCTGCTTCTAAGTAGTACTACAGTGATGCTCAATTGTATTTCCTCCAATCATCATCCATGGGTTACTATCTTGCATTTGATAGTTCCACTATATTTGATAGGCACCTGAGAGGGATATTTTTTGGTAGTTCTGATAAGACTAAAGAGCACCAACCAACATCGTGACACTCGAATGTCAAGAATGCTCCGTCAACCATGCTAAGCGTGTTGGGGATATATCAACTAGGGGTATAACCAACATGGATCAATCCGGCTAGTCCAGGGTGGCCCAAGGGTGGTAAGGTCGAAACCTGCCGGGCGGCCCAGATAGCTGACGTACAAGGAAGTAGGCGGACGGTCCAAGGAAGGCGGAAGGCCGAAGCCCATCAAGCCACCAAGCCCAAGACGGAAGGCGGCAACTAAGCCGGCTAGGTCTAGGACTCTGTTTACTTGCCGGACACGTACTTGCCTTGTACCCTGGGGTCTGGCCGCCTATATAAACCGGCCACCAGGGAGCCTTTAGGGAAGACGCTTCAGTGCGCATCATACACATTGTAACCTGTTCACGGCTATTGCCTCATAGTGAATTATAGCAGCACGTAGGATCTCGCCACCGCTGTGGGATCCGAAGCTGGGTAAACTCACCGTGTTCAATCCCGTCCTCGACGACACCAACCTTCTTCCCCACAATCCATACGTAGGCTAGAGGACCCCCATCTCCTATCAATTATGACGATACCACGACAGTTGGCGCCCACCGTGGGGCGTAAGGTTCCTGGCGTCACGTTCCAGGCGGGAACACTTGGCGGCGTGGGCAAGCAGATCGCCGTCGGTCGCGTCACAAGGTATGGCGGCCACAGCTACGTCAACTCGGATGAGTCCTGCCTCCCGGCGGACGACTACCTTATCGGATGCGCAATCGTACCGACCGGAGGGATCGACGTCTTCATCGGGTATAAGCCAGAGGCGTACGGCCTACCGCGTTTCTACAACCCCACCCACCAACCCTTCGACCAACCAGTCGACCGACAAGATGGATCTGAATCCGCCTTCTCCCAGGAGTCGGCCGAATCTGATTTCCACTTCGTCGGAGTTGTCGGACTGGGATCAGACTCCCAGCCGGAAAACAACGATCCTGAGTCAATCCTCCCTGCTTTACAGGAGGATGCGATGTCAGATGCCGGATCCAGATCTACCGTTCAAGTCAACGTAGACTTTGACTCTGATGATGATGCTAGTCTCTTCGAAGAGAAGATCAAAACCCGTTTTTCCAGTGGTAATCCGACTCCTTCAGAGGGCACAGCGGATACTGACATGCCTGACAAGCTGGCTATGATGGTTGTTGTCGGTCACGAGACAACCCCAGTTACTTCGGAGGCGCAAAACAAGCCGGCGGAAGATGCCGGCGACACCACTGCCGGTCAACTCATTGGAAGTTTCGACAAGGTGCGCGCAAAGAAGAAAACTGGCCTCGAGAAAGGCGGCAGCAGCGAACCCACGGATTTGCTCTCCGTCATCAAAGAAGTAGACGAGATCATGAATACTCCGGTGAATAAAGACACCCCACTTGACGAAGTGGAAGAGCTTAGGCTTAACATGCTTAAGCACTCTGACTTCCTGCGAAAAAGAGAGGAGCACGTTGAGAGCCTTGCGAAGAAGATCGAGAAAGAACAGGAGAAGATGTCGGCCAAAACAAGCCGGCAACTCTTCGAGGAGAAAAGGTCATCAAAAAACCGCCGTGGAAAAGAGCCGCCAACGCAAGCGACGACAGCGGCTCAAGATCTAGGGTTTGACTGGCGTACGACACCACAGCGCGTGGACAGAAGGGGAGATGTTGTCTTCTGCACCCCTGTCCTCAACGCGGCCGCCGCGCTAGATACCCTGGACGACAACACTTACACGGCGGAAGAAAAGCTGGCCAATGCAAGACACTTCGTGAGCAAGGCCCTAGAACAACAAGCTCGCGCTGATTCCTACGGCCACATGGCGGATGCTCGCAGGGGAGACGTAGAGTCTAAGTCGGGAAAGTGCAAAGCTGCACCTGGCGCCGACCCCGAAGGCCCGTCTGGCTCCAGTAGCCATGGCGACAAAAGGAAGACAACGCCACCTCCAAAGAAGACGCCACCGCCAAAGCCAAGGCGGGACGAGAATTCAAGGACCGGAAGCAGAGGAGACCTGCCACCTCCATCCCAGCCAAGACGCGACAACGGCGGTAGCCGAAACAACAGGCCGCCGCCTAGGAAAGATGTCGGCAACGACCCTCCCAGGAGAGGTCGAAGCCGGTCTCCGCAGCGTAGCGCCGGCAGCAAGAAGAGAGAGGAGGCAGAAGGACCCAGGCGCAGCATAAGCCGGGCAACGCAGGACGAGCCGGACGCAAACAGAGGCGCACGGCAGCTCGATCCAAAAGACGCACGACACCGCCTACAAGACATAGCAAGAGGAAAGGAGCCGCTATACTCTGGACCAAAGTGTTTCGGTGACGCCATCCGCAGAGAGTCGTTCCCTAAGGACATGACATGTTACGCCCGAAAATCGGTACTATGTAGATTTAAGCGATCCCGCCGAAATCCGCATAATAACGATTTAAGGTCGCCCACCAGACATAATGTGCACGCCGAAACATGCGCATTATGTGGGTGGAATTGTGATAACATTACAACAGTTCCGATACATCAACAAATACAACATAAGATATAATTACAACAACGACTCGAACGAGTCAAGATACAAATGATACAATACAAAGATTCAAATGACAGCGGAAGCAAAATAGTATCCGACTACGGATAAGATGCAAATTGGACTAAGAGTCCTGAAGATAAGCGATGGCGCCATATCCCTGCCCAGCCAAGCCGGAGGGATTCCCAAGCTAACGTCGTCAGACTTCAAACCTGTTAACTGCACATAAAGCATAACCCAAAAGAGGGCCAGGGCACTCCCTGGCAAGCAAAACCGACTTGCCTACTTTCTACACCATCTCCCAAAATATAGGGGAGGTGGACTTAGCGGCAGCAGCACTAGCAACCTAAAGAGACACGCTACAACTTCCGTCTAATCAGAGAGGGATAAGAGAGCGCATAAGATAAACATCTACAACTAACACCAAACATAACCCATTCTCGGATTAACCCCCTCAACCAAGTATGAGGAAGCAATTCGGGAAAACTCACACAGTGAACAAATTTTAGTTACCAGTTATTGTGAAAGTAATTCTATATTACTAGTCAGGTTAATTAACAATGATTAGGTGTAAGTTGTCTATGATCTTGTTAGACAGCATCATCACCAAGTCGTCCATAACCGTGGACACGGCTCATCGATAAGATTATACCCTGCAGGGGTGCACTACTGGACCCGTACTCGTTCGATCAACCCCAAAAGCAAAGCCAGAAGCTAGGGCATCTCAACACGGCAAATCTCTTCTCTACGACCCATCCAGTGAACCGCATGATTGTGTGCACGGCTAATCAGGTCCAGTGCCCGCGGGATACGACCTTCATAGCACTCTAAGAACGTGCCACCCTATATGAGAATCGACTACTCCATCATCATGAGATCGTTAGGTAACCATATGCATGCATCAAATGGAAAGCCCGAACTACTTGCGGCGCTCTGGATAAGAGGCGGATTAGATTGAAGCCGCGGGGGGCTCCATAGGGCCTCCCACAAGCGGTTAGTGCGCTCAAAATTGGATCCGAGGACAAGAACTGAGGTCCTAGGTCGACACTTAGCAGAACAAAGCACCTCGCAAGGCCTTCCGCCGGTGCCTTATCTTTTAATTATAATACCCCAATATAATACAACATTTTATTAAGGTAGAATAACCTATCATGCTAAGCAGGTGAAACAAATAAGACATACAGACGACTCACACAAACAACTCTAAGCATGCGCTACGACTCGCAAGGCTAACAGATAAACATGCAACAGGTATTAGGATGTGGGGATAAAGTTGTATGGGCTGCAGGATAAACATGTGATGGGATCGCGATAAAGAATCGAATACTAGGGTAGCAGAGATCAACGGCAGGAATGAAAGACAATGTATAGGTAAACAAGCAAACTTTGCTTGCCTGGAATCCCGCAGGGAAGCAGATCTTGTCGTTGCTCACACATCTCAACGTTGTATCCGCGAAGAAGCAACAAACACTGGAAAGCGTAAAAGATGCATTTTACAACTACGGCAAAAGATCCAGCATGATCATATGAGAATGATGCATGGCATGGCAAGATGCATTGCGAGATGCACTTAATCCGAATTAAGCGGAACCGGGATTCCGACAATTAATATTTGGGTGCAAGTTATTTATTTACTAGCAATATTAAATGTTGGTTAGCATGGCAACACATGGCATGAGTGATCTAATTAGATTAAATGGAATATGGCATTATATATTTATTACCCCACACATTCCATATTAAATTATTTAGGTTATTTGCTACACCCGCAAACCCAAGAGATGCAACACATGTAATTATGATGCGAAATGCACAAGATTGATGGCATTTTATAAAATAGGTGTAGGGTTAGGGTTTGGGTCCGTACGTCGGATCGGGTGAGATAGGGTTCGAAACCGACGTCTTCGGTCCGTAGAGGAAGTAGTCGTCGTCGGGGAAGTAGCCGTCGCGGAACCAGGGCATCGTCGTTTGTCGGTGTCGTGGAAATGGTCGGTGTAGTTGTACTCGGTCATCACCGTTGACGGGCGTGGGCAAGTAGGAGCACGAAAACGGACACCGGAAAGAAATCGCGCACGGACGGGCACCGCGACACGGGCACGGGCGGTCACGGCCACGCGGCACCGGAAGAGGATGCGCACGCGCACGGGGCAGCACCTCGAAGGGTGTACAAACACGGGCACAAAAATAACGCCCGGGTCTTGCGGGCATATCACCGAACACCTTGTGGGCGGCGGGTGCGGGGGCGTCACCGGACGGGGAAAACGGCGAAGCGGAGCGGATGAGGAGGCAGCAGGGACGGCGCGCTGTGGCGCGGGCGAACGCACGCGGGGCGGCGGGCGGCGACGCGGCGGCGGAGGAGCAGGGGCGCGCGGGGGCGTGGGCGGCGGAGGCGCACGGCGGGGAGGCAGAGGAGCAGGCGGGGGCGTTCGCACAGAGGTAGCATGGCGCGGGCGGCCGGAGCGCGCTGGAGCACGCGGGAGCGCGCGGGGCGTGCGGAAGGAGGAGGCGGCACGGCGCGCACGGGCGACGGCTCGGGGGCGCGGCGTGGAGGCGATGGGGAGGCGGCCGGAGGCGGCTCGGGGGCGCGGCCGGCAGCGACCGGCGTGGGGGAGAGAGGACGGCGGCCCTGGCGCGGCGGGGACGGCGGCGCTCGGGGCCTCGGCTGCGCGGGCGGAGGAGTTCGGGGAGGAGGCGGCGCAGGGCGGGGCGACGAGCGGCCGGATGCGGGGCAGAGGGAGCGGCGTCGTGCGGCGCGGGCGGCCGACCGGGGGGCGATGGGCGGATGCGGCCGGAGGCGGCCGGGCGGCGACGCGCGGTGGAGAGGCGCGGGCGCGGCGGCGTCGGGCGCGGCGGCCGGCGGAGGCAGGCCAGAGCGCGTGGGGCGGCCGGGCCAGAGGAGGAGCGGCGCACGGGGAAGGAGGCATCGGGAGTGCACGGGCGCTGCGGGCTCGGGAGCGAGGCTCCCGTGCGGGAAGAAGATGGTGCGCTGCATGCGGGCTCGGGAGAAGGAAAAAAAAGAAAAGGAAGAAAGAAAAAGGAAAAAAAGAAAAGAAAGAAAAAGGAAGGGAAAAAAAAGGAAGAAAAGAGAGGTGAGAGGACTTTTGCAAAAATCTCAGAAAAATGAGGAGGGTGGCTGCAAATTTCCAGGGGGTGGGAAAGAATTTTCAAGTGGGAAACCCTAGGGTTTGGCTTAGGTGGGCTTTGGGCCTTATTTCTCTTCCGTTTAATTAATTCTGATTTATATTTTTAAAACCAAAACGAAGAGGAATTTGAATACGAAAACTATGCAAAATATTTTTAGTTTTAAATAGACAATTTAATAAACTAGTTTTTAACATTTGCAAAACATTTTTAAATAACACATTTTTAATTAATTTGAAAAGCATTCGAATTTAATTATGGAAATTTAATTTAAATGCAACAAATTAAATTAATGACATGCAATGCGATGCCATGTCGATGCAAAAAGAAAAATACACAAAATAAAAAGGGGATAAATCCCGGGGCGTTACATGACATCAGTGTCAAAAAACTGTTCTAGGTACAACGGCCTCGTTAAACCGGACTCATGGCTATCCGATTACGCCATGGCCATAGAAATTGCCGGCGGGAGCAGCTATATTGTCGTCCGCTACCTACCTCTCATGTTGGAAGGCACGGCAAGAGCTTGGATCGACAACCTTCCTGAAAAGTCCATCCATAGCTGGTACGACATGGAAAAGGTTTTCTCCCAGCACTTCCAAGGAACATACAAGCGTCCAAATACCTATACGGATTTGCAACGCTGTATCCAAAAGCCGGACGAAACCATGACAGATTTTGTCAGCCGTTGGATATCCGAAAAAGCCAACTGTGATGGTGTTTCGGACGCACAGGCTATCCACGCCTTCTACACGGGCCTACAGAAGAAGTCTTTGCTCCGTCATAGGCTAGTCTGCGAGCAAATCACGGACCTTGGTGAGATGCTCAACCTAGCCGCCCAATACGCAGCGGCGGATGACGACGCCCGGGACGATGACCCAGACGTAAACATCATACCAAAGCGGAACAACAAGCGCAAGCAGGCGGCGGATGACAAAGCCAGACCTTCCAATGAGGTAGCCCTAGCATTCCAAGGGAACGCCGGCAAAAAGAAGTGGAAGAATAAGAAAGATGGTCGCGACGCCGGCTCAGGGCCTAAGGCGGTGCGAATCACTTATGAACAGGCAAAGCTTTTGCCATGTCCCATCCACGCCTCACTGGGCAAGGTCAACCATATGCTTGGCGAGTGCCGTTTCATGGACGACTTCAAAAAGGACCCCACAGTCGGCTGGAAGTCAAAGAAGTCAAAGAAGAACGACAAGAAAGACAACAAGGAGGATGAGGATGACGACGACATGTCTATCTCAAGCGAAGATGACGCAGCCGCCAAGAAAAAGAAGCCATACCCGAAGGTCAAAGAATCTCTTGTGTGCTGTGTCGGCACGCCTTCGGCTAAGGCGGATAAGGCGGAAATGCGCGAACTCAACGCGACAATGCCGGACGTCCCCCAGTACTTGAACTGGGTCGGAAGCAAGGATCACTTGGGACCGGTCCGACCACCCTGATCACGTTCCTCACCCAGGCAAATACGCCCTTGTCGTTGATCCCATTGTCGACAACTTCAGGCTCACAAAGGTACTTATGGATGGCGGCAGCAGCCTCAACATCCTGTACTATGACACACTAAGCCGCATGAACCTTTCAGAGGATCAGCTGGACCACAGCAACCTCACTTTTCATGGCATAGTACCCGGCAGGCAAGCAAAGTCAATGGGGAGCATTAGGCTGAAGGTAACTTTCGGACCAAAAGAGAACTACCGCTCACAGTTCCTCCGGTTCGAAGTTGTCCCCTTCAAAAGCGCCTATCATGCAATCTTCGGACGACCGGCTTTCGCCAAGTTCATGGCAAGGCTGTGCTACATATACAACAAGCTTAAAATGCCGGGGGAGAACGGAACCATCACGATTTCCGGCAACTTCAAGAAAGCCAAGGAGTGCGAGCGTGGCATGGCCGCCTTCGCAGAAGCCGTCATCCACAAGGAAGAACTCGCGCTGCTCGGGGCGGATTCAAACAACTCCATGCCAAGGCCAAAGATTGATGTCAAGAAGACCTTCGAAGCCTCAGAAGACACCAAAAAGGCGGACCTCATCCCAGGTGACAAGTCTAAGCAAGTTGTCATCGGCTCCAACCTTGACAACAAATAGGAAGGCGCGCTCGTCGAGTTCCTCCGTGAGAATCGTGACATCTTTGCATGGTCGCCTTCCGACATGCCTGGTGTACCGAGGGAACTTGCCGAGCACTCACTCAACGTCATAAAAGGATCCAAGCCGGTGAAGCAAGCAACAAGACGCTTTGGAGATGAGAGACGCAAGGCTATAGGAAAGGAGATAAATAGGCTGAAGGCCGCCAATTTCATAAAAGAAGTTGTACACACTGATTGGGTGGCAAATCCTGTACTTGTTCCAAAGAAGAATAAAGAGTTGAGGATGTGTATTGACTATACCGGTGTCAACAAGTGCTGCCCAAAGGATCCCTTTGCGCTGCCTAAAATTGACCAAGTCGTAGACTCCACAGCAGGCTCCGAGCTGCTTTGTTTTCTGGACGCCTACCCAGGATACCACCAAATCAAGATGAGAGAGTCAGATCAGCTGAAAACATCTTTCACCACTCCATACGGGACTTTCTGCTACATTACGATGCCTTTTGGCCTGAAGAATGCAGGGGCTACATACCAGCGCTGTATGCAAAATTGCCTGCACGAACAAATCGGCCGCAATGTTCACGTCTACGTAGACGACATCGCGGTGATGTCAAAAAAGAAGGCAGATCTCCTAGAGGATTTGGAAGAAACGTTTCAGAATCTCCGGAGGTATCAGATGAAACTCAATCCCGCCAAGTGCGTTTTCGGCGTTCCAGCCGGCAAACTGCTCGGTTTTATCGTCTCAGAACGAGGGATCGAGGTTAATCCGGAAAAGATCAAGGCCATCCAAAACATATCCAGACCCACCTGTCTGAAGGACGTGCAACGCCTAGCCGGATCGGCGGCAGCCGTCAGTCGTTTCATAAGCCGCCTAGGGGAAAAGGCAATGCCTCTCTACCGGCTATTGAAGAAATCTGACAACTTTGAGTGGACAACAGAGGCAGATGCCGCCTTACAACAACTTAAAGAGGCCCTCATATCCGCTCTGATATTGGCAGCACCTCGATCACAGGAACCAATGCTGCTGTACATCGCGGCAACAGGAGCGGTTGTCAGCGTTGTCTTGGCTGTGGAAAGAAAGGAGAACGAAGCCGCGACGTGTGAGCAACGACCGGTCTACTTCATCAGTGAAGTATTCTCCGCCTCCAAGCAGAGGTATCCGCATTACCAAAAGCTGGCTTATGGTGTATTCTTCGCCGCCAGAAAGCTTAGGCATTACTTCCAGGAACACACAGTGACAGTAGTCAGCAAGGCACCGTTGGGAGACATAATCAACAATGCAGAGGCAACAGGTCGAGTTGCCAAATGGGGCATCGAGCTTGCCGCCTTTGATATAGTCTATAAACCACGGACCGCCATTAAGTCTCAAGCGCTTGCAGATTTTGTCGCCGACTGGACAGAGGCCATGGAGGAAACGACACTCCCCGAATCAGAATATTGGGTCATGCACTTTGACGGATCAAAGATGCTCAAAGGCTCGGGGGCTGGAGTCGTTCTACGCACACCTAAAGGTGACAAGCTTAGCTACATGTTGCAAATCCACTTCACAGCAACCAACAACGTTGCCGAGTACGAAGCTTTGCTTCATGGGTTACACGTGGCAAACGACCTAGGCGTCAAAAGAATCCTCTGTTATGACGACTCAGATTTGGTCGCGCAACAAGTAAGCGGAACATGGGATGCGAAAAGCGCAACAATGGCGGCTTACAGAGCCAAAGTTGACGAATTCGCAAAAAACTTCGCGGGCTATGAAGTCCGGCATGTTCCAAGAGCTGAGAACGAGGCGGCAGACACACTTGCAAGACTTGGATCGGAACGCAAAAAAGTACCAAAAGATATTTTCCTGAAACATTTGCACAAGCCATCCATTAAAGGCGCCGATTTGATGGACCCCGATGTAGAAGAACCGGTAGAAGCGGCAAGTATCGATGTCTACTTGACACAGCCGGATTGGACAGTCCCATATCGCGATTTTCTAATCGACAGAAAGTTGCCGGAGGACGATGAAGTGCTAAGAAGGCAGATCATAAGGCGAGCCAAGGCATTCACGATAATAAAAGGCGAGCTATATAAGCGAAGCACGTGCGGCATCTATCAGCGGTGCATACAGCCGGAAGAAGACCGGGAAATTCTGAAGGACATACATATTGGCACCTGCGGGCATCATGCTTCCGCTAGGTCCATCTTATCGAAAGCTTTCCGCCAAGGTTTCTTCTGGCTTACCGCCAAAGAAGACGCCGAGAACATCGTAAAGACATGCAAAGGCTGCCAGTTGTACGCTCGTCAACCTCACTTGCCGGCACAGGAACTGAGGACGATTCCAATCACCTGGCCGTTCGCGGTCTGGGGCTTAGACATGGTGGGTCCCTTCAAGAAGGCGCGTGGTGGGTACACCCACCTATTGGTCGCTGTCGACAAGTTCACCAAATGGGTCGAGGCTAAACCAATCAGCAAACTTGACGCACGAACAACCACCAATTTCCTCTGGGGAATTATCTCTCGGTTTGGAGTTCCACACAACATTATCACTGATAATGGCAGCAACCTGTCTCAAGGCGACATAGAAGAATACTGCAGCGATCTGGGTATCCGGCTCGATTTGGCATCCGTGTCACACCCTCAATCCAATGGACAAGTAGAGCGTACAAACGGCCTAGTCTTATCAGGACTTAAGCCTCGTCTCGAAACTCCATTACACAGGGCAGCCGGCGCTTGGGCAGATGAGTTACAGTCGGTACTATGGAGTATGCGCACAACGCCAAACAGGTCTACCGGCTACACTCCTTTCTTCTTAGTATATGGCGCTGAGGCGGTGCTACCTACCGACATGAAATACGATTCCCCAAGAGTCCAAGCCTACATCGAGAAAGACGTAGAAGGTGCAAGACAGGATAGCCTAGACCTGCTAGACGAAGAAAGAGACGTTGCTCTACATCGCTCCGCCTTGTACCAGCAACAACTTCGCCACTATCATAGCCGGAGAGTGCGGCAGCGAAGCTTCAGAACAGGTGACCTGGTTCTCCGCCTAATTCAAGACAGAAAAGGCTTGCACAAGTTATCCCCGCCATGGGAAGGACCGTTTATAGTCACAAAGGCGCTGCTCAATGGTTCCTACTACCTGGCCGACATCCGCGACGAAGACAAAAAGAAAATGCGCAAGAAGGCGGCAGGAAAAAGGGGAACCAAGCGTAAAAGAGGCATTGACGATCCGTTCGAACAAACAAAACGGCCTTGGAATATTGAGCAGCTACGTCCTTTCTACACTTAGCAATTTATAATTGTAATAAGTTAAATATGATTATGAAATAAAAGTCTATGGTTTCCTCATCTGTGTTGAGAAGCATGCCATCTTTTGTCTTTTCTTGCAATCATATTTTCCCTATGTATCTAAGTTACCTATTTTCTAGCTCCGTGCAAAGGTTCAAACTGGTAGATACTTGCAGCTTTCGAGCCAACCCAAAGCAAAAATAAACTTTTTTGCGCCGCCTAATTCCTTTTACCTCTGATTACTTATATGTGGTTCGCCTAGTAGTATGTCTTTGACACCAACATGTTGGGTTTGGTCTCTGATTCTAAACGCATGGTTTAGCCCTGGTTGTTTCAGCTAAAGTTACCGGCTGAGTTTTCGTCAACATACAAAAAGTCAAACATATAAGTCAGGGTAAAATTAAGGCGGGCCATATAAATAAAGACAAAATAAAACTTGTCAGCTAGTTTCCGCCTAGCAAAGTAGCAACAAAAGTATATACAAATATTACAAGTCAATGTTGCATTGTTTCAGGGGCCGACCAAATAAGGCTAAAAGGAGGCAAGGACAGAAAGATATGGCTCGGGGGAGCGTCTACATCAGGCTTGGGGGCTGACAACTTCAGCCCCAGAACTATCACTCCCCTCCGCCTCGGCCGCGCCGGCAGCTCCAGCTTCCTCTCCGCCAGGCACAGGATGGCGCCGGTAGAAGATTGAAGTGTCGACCATATCGGCAACACGCGTGGCGTAGCCGGCAACGCTGTCCAGAACAGCGGCCGACTCAACCTCGCTGCCGTCTTCATATGTAGACGGCATGCCTTCGGTGACGGCTTCTATCTCTGCCTCGGGGTAGTGCGCCATGAATAACCCAAGTGCGGTCTTGGCACCACCCCGCGCCGCCGACTTCAGCGAGCTCTTGTGCAGTTTGGTCGCCTGCTCCAAGATAGCGGGCACGTCGCTGAACTCGGTCGGTTCCTGGCTGCCGGAGGAGGTGAAGAACTTGGCGGCAAACCGCTTGGACGCCGCCAAAGTCTCGGTGATCAGTTCGCCTAGACGCGCAAGGCGATCCAGGCGGGGGCTGACAACCTTGTCGTCGCCTAAACCGGCTGGAACTGTGTCAAAAATGAAGCCATCAGTTTTGGTTCAGGCTAAGCAAAATGGCAACGTTAAATAAGGAGTGAGAAATTACCAAGGGCCGAGTTATGAAAAGCGGACAGCTCAATCATATGAGTTGCCAGCGCATCCTCAGCAGTTTGGGCGCGAGAAGTCTGCTTGGAGATTTCCTCGGCAGCCGTCTTCTCCGCCTCCGCCAACTTCTTGCGCAGGCTTTCTAGCTCACCAGTGAGCTGGCTAGATTCCTGCGCAAATTTGAGCTGCTGGGCCTCCATCTCCTTCTGGTGAGCCTCCTTCAACTCCAAGTTGGCGGCCGCCAAATCAGAAGCTTCATTCATAAGAGCTTGCATATCAGTGGACGCCTTCAGTATATCCTGGGCGTGGTCTAGCAGTTCTACAAATATGTATTCGCTAACTAAATGATTGACGGCAACATAAGTCAAAAATATAGCTGAGGGCAAAGAGGATCAACCCTACCTTCATCTTTTTTGCGGGCCGCCTCCAACTCGGCAATCCGCAGGTCCTTAGCCTCGCACTCCTTCTTCAGGTCGCGGCGGCGCCGGTTTATCTCGACTCGGGAGGAGACGAGCTCGACGTTGGCGGACACAAGGCCATGCAGGACAAAACAAAGGCATAAAACATATTGTCAAATAACCACTAAGCCGGCAGTCAAATTTCTTTTATCTTTGACCTGCCATCTAAGTGCTCGGGGGAAAGACTATGTATATGCCGGAGTGGTAAAAACTTACAGACAGGTCGCCCTCCAAGTCGGCGAAGGCCTGGGAGGCGAAGTTGGCAAAAGCCAAAGTTTACTCCTTGGCCTCCTTAAAGGTGGACCAAGGGTCCCTGACTTTGCCGCCTCCCGTAGTCGGGGCTGCCCTCTGGGACCCGCCGGCAGTCGCCTCCAGCAACCCTTCCTTGGCGGCGCGCGATTGAGCGGCTTCATCGACCGTAGCCTCAGCCAAAAGTAAGGGAGTCTTGGGCGCGCGGTCGGTGGAGGAGGCCCTTGGCGGAGCGCCAGAAGCCGGAGCCGGGGGCTGACGACGAGCGTCGCCCATAAAGCTGCCGGCTTTGAGCTGAGGAGTTGGCGGCACGGTAGCCGGCGAGCTGCCTTGAGGCCGCTTACCCTTGCCAAGAAGCCTGGTCGTCAACCGGGAAGTTGCGACCCTTTCCCTGTCAATAAAAAGCAAGCACAGTCAATTGGGTGCCAGTATTGAAGAAGTTTGTCGTCTATTAAAGGCAGAATTGAGTACCTTTGGGGATGTTAATCCCCGCGTTCTCGCCAAGGTTGGCGAGAGCCGGCTCGGTAGGCGATGCGATCCGTTTCTTCCTCTCGGCAATCACCGTAGAGGAAGCGGCGCCGGATGCTTTGCGCTTCTTCGTCTTCCCGGCTTCCGACTCGTAGAAGTCGGGAGCCAGGTCATCCTCCCCCAAGTCGGAAAGCTGAAAAAGAAGACAAGTTTAATGGAGCTCAAGTTTAGCCGGCGAAGCTATCAACAAGGGGCGAGGAACAAGATATCTACCTCGAGGGGAGGGTTGTCGTGGGTGTGCATGGGCACGCCCTCCACCGCCTTCACCAGCCCCGCCTTGACGAGGCTGCGGAGCCGGAACGCCAGGTCGGCAACCGGCAACCTCTCTTCGCTTACGCGGAGAGAGGCCGTGGCAGTAGGCGAATACTGACACATTTTGTGCGGGCTGTACCGCAGGGGGAGGATCTGCCGGCCGAGCCAGCAGATGACGGTGTCGACCCCATCCAGCAGAGGGGGAGCCATCGTCCGTGTGAGGAATTCAATCCGCCTTTGAAAAAGGCGGAGTTCCTCCGTCAGCTTGGGCACCGCCTCGTCCCAGCATGGCCGGGGCATAGGTGGCGCGTTGACGAATTCCGGGATGCCAAATTGGCGGCCCGGAGCTGCCATATCTTGGCAGTAGAAGAAAGTGGAGGTCCAGCCCTTGACGGATTCAAGGTATGGTATCTTGGGATAACATTGGCGGCCCTGGCGGCAGTTGAAGGTGACGCTGCCGCAGGTTGCCAGCCCGCCGTCCGGCACAGTCTGGCGCCGGCAACGGAAGTAATATCTGAAGAAGTCTAAACTAGGCCTAATACCTTGGTAGCCTTCGAACAGAGATGTGAAGCCGGCTAGGACTAAAATGCTATTGGGTGCTATGTTGTGGGGCTGGAGCCCATAGTGATCTAGAACCTCGCTAAAGAAGGCGGAAGGCGGAAGCGCCATTCCCCGAACTAAATGGGAGGTGAGGATTACCCGCTCCCCGGCTCTCGGAGCCGGGATGACGTCTCCGTAGGCGGCCCTCCACCGGCAATCTTCCCGAGTGGGGAGGTAGCCGACGGCCTCCAAGTCTTGGAGGGCGTCTTCGTCGACTATGGAAGGAAGCCAGTAGCGGGACCCGAGGTCCGCCGCTTCCTCTTCCTCGTCGACGGGAGCGCCTGCCGCCGTCGTCGCCGCGGTGGTCGGTGGAGGAGCCGAGGGGCCCGCCGCTGGCGCGCGCGCGGTAGAAATCCGAGGGGCGACGGTGGCGACATTGCCCGTCGCCGCCGTCGCGGGACGAGTTACCGCGCCGCCCATCACCGTCGCGGGCGCGGTTTCGGTCGCCGGACCGCTCGACGCCGTGGAGAGGTTCTGGCCGGTGGACATCGCCGCGCGCAGAGGTCGTCGGAGAAGATGGGCTCGCCGGAGTTCGCTCGGAAGTAAGAAGCAGAGAAGTGGAAGGGCAAGAAGGCACGGAGAGCAAAGGAAGGGTAGCGAAAATGGACCGTTCGGTTACCTATTTATAGGGCCAGGCGTTGCTCCCTGTGCAACAACGCTTTTAGCCGGACACGTGTCCAGCATCCGTTGCAGCGCATGATTGCACGATCTCCACGCCTCCTCTTTTCCCGCAATTTGTGATCATGGCAAGATTCCCGCCTGGGCCGTTTTCAAACTGTCGTGAGCCGGCTAGGTGGAATCCGTCAAGAAGAATGCTCGACCAAAATTGTAGAGTAGCCGTCTTTTCCCATGTTGGATAAAGGCGGCCGCGTGTCAATATCAAGACACGCGTGCCTCGTTGATTTTCAGAATGGTTCAAGTCCTGCAGCCGCCAACTTTGGCAGATGAAGAATCAAGAAGGAGCCGGCGCCTGGAGAACTTCAACCTTTCTAGGGGCTAATGTTGGGGATATATCAACTAGGGGTATAACCCAACATGGATCAATCCGGCTAGTCCAGGGTGGCCCAAGGGTGGTAAGGCCGAAGCCAGTCCAGATAGCTGACGTACAAGGAAGTAGGTGGACGGTCCAAGGAAGACGGAAGACCGAAGCCCATCAAGCAACCGAGCCCAAGACGGAAGGCGGCAACTAAGCCGACTAGGTCTAGGACTCTGTTTACTTGCCGGACACGTACTTGCCTTGTACCCTGGGGTCTGGCCGGCTATATAAGCCGGCCACCAGGGAGCCTTTAAGGCAGACGCTTCAGTGCGCATCATACACATTGTAACCTGTTTACGGCTATTGCCTCATAGTGAATTATAGCAGCACGTAGGATCTCGCCATCGCTGTGGGATCCGAAGCTGGGTAAACTCGTCGTGTTCAATCCCGTCCTCGACGACACCAACCTTCTTCCCCACAATGCATACGTAGGCTAGAGAACCCCCGTCTCCTATCAATTATGCCCATACCACGACAAAGCGTGCCGTGAACAAAGAGATTCATCAAAGCAGTTTGTTGGCCGGTTGGCTTGTGTGCTTCTCAGCACTGATGATGATGCAGCATGCCTCGTTTCTCTGAGCTGCACAGCTGTATTTCCTCCCCTCATCATCATTCCATGGATGACTATCTTGCATTTTATAGTACCACGATCTTCTGATAAGCACATGAGGGATACCTTTTGAGATTCTGATACAGGAAAGAGCAAGGAGCAACTTCTTGCACTTCTATGCCCTACAATAAAAGCAGAGATTCTGTTTGCAGTTCCAAACATCTGCAAAATTCCAACTTAGGGATGGCAGACCAACAGTTGCGACGGATAGAGTCCACAAGATGGTCTATGCCAGGCCAAAGGTTATGGTCTAATTCGATAAGATTGAAGGTATCCGATGTTCCCAGCAGACCAGCGCCCATGGTAACCTCATAATTTCAGTTCCTCCAACAAGGAAATCCCAGGCACCAATTGGCTCATCTTAAGCATCTTATCAATGTCCACATATCAGCACTGCAGCTATGCGAAGGTGAAAGCCAAATATATGATGATATGTATCCATTTTCAAGTGAAGACGAATTTATCCTGCCAAAATTTCTTTTTTTTTGTCAAGAAAATAGAAGATCATTATGAACGCTTACTGTAAGAAGAACATCCAGTAGTTTATATGACCAGATGCATTAATTTTACATGGAACAAACTGATGCAATTAGGACATCTGCAATGTAAGATACTTTTACAGGGTGTATAAAGAGGCACGGTATAAACATGTCATCATGTACCCAGAAGTCGCCTCATGTTAAGCAAAGCATAGGTGCTTCGATAGTAACATTCTATTAATAAAAGACAGTTACATAGCCAGGCACCTGCTAAGCACTAACACTCACAAGTGTTGACGCAACAATTTACTAGTACCTTAGCTGTCTTGACTGGCAAGGAAAAAATAGTAATCTTTTGTTAAGCACCTCCAAACATCTGCATCATGTATGCCTTATGTACTACAGTTCACATGAATGAATCCCTCATTTCCAACTGGTGCAAGTTGGTTCCCAGTAATCAGGTCAAGGGCTTAACTTGGAACCTTGCACAAAGTATTTTCTGAATCAGTGCAAGTTGGTTCCAACTAATGCAAGCTGAATCACTCATTTCCAATTGAGATGCATAAACAATGTATTTAATGAATCTCACACACAATCAAATGTTATCTATTGAACTTTCAGCTATACGCAATCATAATGAACTTTTTGTCGCAATCCTCCTAGTAATTGCATCTGACCAGATCAAGAGCAGTAGTAGGAATGAACCCAAGTCCAGTTGTGCAGATTGTTAGATGACTTAGATGAAATCATTTATCATCTGCTGAACCATAGAGTTCACCTTGTCAAAAAATACGCTTAAGCATGAAAGCTACCAGCAGGGTTGCCAAGATATGGTAGAGAAATTAAACAAAATGTCAAATCCTTCAACCTATTCAGTAATAAATTAATTTGGATAACCTTCAATTTCACAATGAAGCTAAGCTTTCATTGTTTTTCAACATTCCCCATATTTGTACATTCCATGGCTGAACTTAGCATTAACACGATCTTTGTAATCTCAGTAATACGTATGTCCTCTCAACAAAAACTTCCTATTCAAGGTTTCTATTCACTATGACTCAACAGTGTTGTTACATGAAGACATCAGCACCAGAACCTGCTAATCAACCTGGCATACCTAATGATTTTACAGGCAAAAAAATTCACTAGATTTATATGCAGGAGTGGTATTGTATACTGCAAGTCTGCAATACGTTAGTATGTTATCCAGTTCAGTTAAAACAGTACAAGGTCCCTCTTATTTTTCTGACGATTTAGTGTCTTCTACTCTTCTATTATTTACCCACTTAATGAATTTCAACCAAGGCAGGTTTCTGTAACAAAAAAGAAAAATTCACCTGGCATGCTAATATATGTTTCTGAACTCTTTCAGTAGAGTGGCAATAGACTTTCAGTAGAGTGGCAAGAGACTTAGTAGTATATTATATGTGTCATACATACACATTAGCATTTTAACCATTTACCCCTAACACAGGCAGTATATGAAATGTCGCATTTGGAGCTTGCAAGAGCCACTACCTTGTCACTAATTTGAGTAGGAAAACAGCAGCATTCATCAGCAATACACTAAGTAGTCGAATACCACTGACAGCTAATCACCATCCAGTGTACATAATAGTATCATCTGAACTTAAAATCAAACACCACAAAATCAAACGAACAACACATACTCAGGGAAACATCTCATCAAGCTTGAAGAAAAAGCTCACGCGAAATCTTCCACCAAGATCGCCTTCTCCACCATCTCATCCTCCTCCTGCTTCTCCTGCTTCTTCTTCCGCTCCTCTACTTCTCGGATCCCCTCGACGCAACCCTTCTCCTGCCCCAGCTTCTTCTTCTCCAGCCCTTCCCCGACCACAATAACCCTATCCTCCTCGTCCCCGCGCCCGACGACCACCACCTCGTCGCCGGCTCCTCCTCCGCCTCCGCCGCCGACGACCACCACCTCGTCGGCGCCGCCCCCACGGCCGCCCCCGGTGCCAACAAGGGCGTCGGGGATGGCCCCGCAGGTGGGCCCCGCGTCCTCAACGCAGCCTCCACGCGGCGCGAGGGGGGCATCTCCGTCGTCGTCGGAGAGGGAGAGGCGAGGGAACCGGGACGAGACGGCCATGGCGGCCAGGGAGAAGGCCTCGGCGATGGACTCCGGCGGGAGCGCGCAGTCCTCCAGGCCTGCGTCCTCCAGCCGCGGCGGCCGGATGGGCTTGCCGGAGCCGGCAAGGAGCCTGCTTTCCTCTGCCATTTCGTTCGCTGCCAGCCACGGGCGCAGACTGGACTGGAGGTTTCCGGAAGGCGCTGTGGGCTCGCGAAGTCTGGAAGTGGGCTTCTCACAGTACTAGTATATTCCAACTGCTGATCAGATCGTACGGGCCTGTCTCAACTTGTACTAGGGCAATGCCGCACCAGTTTAGTGCAAAAATTGGTGTAATGAAAAGAGTTATATGTTTAAAAATTGTTTGGATCTTAAAAAATATTTAACTTGGGGTAGTTTTGCATATTTGATTCTGTTATGCGTATGTAAAAGAGTAAAGTTCAAAGAAATTTGAACTTTGGAGTATGTAAAATTGGAATTGGATTATGTGGTAGAAATAGCCTATATTTTTTGTGAGGATATTTGTAGGAATAGTTTCATGTTTTTAAAACAGGGTTAAGTAATATGGAAAAACTATAATATCTCTTATACGTAATTTTTTGTTAAGTTGTTTAAACATGGATGGAGATGTGCTATAAGTGAAGTTATTTTTGTACTGCAAATTTTGGTATTTTATTTGTATTTTTAAAATCGCGGTCTCAAAGTTATGAATTTTACATGTAGAAATGTGGCCCACTGTATTATTTGTTGGATCTAAATTTTTGTAAACATGCTTAAATATGGATAGTGGAGACCGGTCTGTGGATTTGAATTCGCGGTAATTTGGGGGAAAATTATAAATTCTATTATTAGTATGAAAAGGTATGGAATCGATTGTAGTTATTAGTTTTGGTTGTGCAAATGTATGTACATGGGTTGGTTGAGAAGAAATAAACTTTTCTTCAAATCTTGGCATTTTTTTTGTTTTCTTAACTACTTAACTACACATCAGAATGTATGACTATCTTTCATGTTTTGTAAAAATAGGTGACAATGTGTTGGTTAATGGGTTGGTTGAAAAGGAGTTTGTTCCCTCAATTGTTTTTTTGGGAATTTTTTTTATTCTTTTGAATACACACGGAAAGGTACGTATCCTTTGAATTTCTTTTTTTGTAGTAAATATTTTTTACATTGCATGAAAAAGCATGTAATTGTGTTAGTTAGGAAGATATATTTTTTCTGCGAATTTTGGTATTTTTCTTGTATTTTTCTGAAATGAAAATCAAGAGATATGATTTTTTAATGCCATATTGTTGTGCAGTCGCTCACAGTGGGTCCAGTGGGTCCCACGCGTCAGCCTAGCCACGCTGGCGTCAGGCCGCGATGTCAGCGGGCGGCGACGCTGGCGAGGTTCCGGTGGCCGGCGGCGGGCATGCGCGGAGCGCGGGCCATGCAAATCCGCTAGAGGAGAGCACGGCGAGCCGGACGGGCGGAGCTTGGGACCAAATCGTCGCCGGAGTCGCCGGTGACGACAGATCCCGCGGCGGCGCAGGCGGATGACGTCGGCGGCGAACCGCTGTGCTCTGTCGGCGACTCCGGTCTTCCGGGCGCGCACAAACCAGCGAGGAGGCAGCGTAGAAGACGGCGCACCTACCCGTGGTCGCGGATCTGGGCGGGGAGGCGCCGGCACGCGGCGGCGCCAGTTGCAGTGGCGACCTCGCGGTCGCAGGAGAGGAGAGGAAGGATGAGGGGATTCTGCGGTGGCGTTTTTGCACAAAAGTATTCAACTTTTTCCGTATTCGCAAATAGATCCTCTGCAGTGCAAATGTGTGGACTGCGGTTGAGGCCACGTTTTCTGAGATGCTTTTCTGCAAAATGGTGTTGCGACCGACGGAACCGGAGGCAGCGGGCTGGTGACCGGGCGACGTGGCAGCACGCTATTGATGCGGAAGGGCGTGCTACAGTAACCACCATTTGGGGAGTTCTTTGGGCGCATCTCGGCCGTCCGACGCGCCGATCGGACGGCCGACGTTTTTCGGGTGACGTGGAACGCAGAACTTGGGGTGAATCCCACCATCTTTCATATATAGTGTATTTTTCATCCAAAATGGCCTCTCAACCAAACTCTAATGATACAGGTAAAACTATTTTCAAATTTAACCTCTCAAGATAGCTAACAAACCAGTATAGCATAACAAAGCAAGGTAGATTGTCCTATTATTTTAAGTGTTTCTATTCTAATAGTTCAATTCTTATTGCTAGATTGACATGGAAGCGTGCATCATCAATAACTTTGTAATCATACACTTTAGATACAAGATATTACCTGTGCCACTACAGAAGTATACTTGGTATATAATGTTCATGTAGACTTTCCCTGTGACCCTGCATCAAAATTTTATTAAATATTGTCAGGTTATACTACTCCCTCCATCGTATCAACAGACAACGCAACGATATAACCCCCAAACGGATTCGTTTGACTTGGAGGGAAAGGCAACGTAGATGCAGGTAAAAGAGGTTCAAAACCTAATGGGTCTTCCTGCGATAGGAAAGGAGTTTGATCCCATACAGCGGGATGATCTCACTGAACTGTATGAAGAACTAAAGACCCGGAGGAGAAGAAGATAACACTCAAACGACTTCTTCACCTAATTAAAAACAATACATGGGCTACGGGCTACCTTCATCCGTGCCTTACACTGTATTCCGTTGGCATGATTTGATGTCCAACCACACAACGACACGTAGCTAGTAGTTGACATAGACAGGATATGTGAAATCAACTGGTCACTTCTAACTTGGAACAATCTTATGTCCATCATAAGACAGTTCCTAACTAGAGCAGAAAATTTGAAGGGTAACCTTCCTTTACTACAGGTTCAACCGCTGTCAGATTATTGTGTTATCAGTATGTAATTATACATATGTTTACACATTCAATTTATCTTTATGTTGTAGCTATGCCTATGGGAGAAGCTTGAGTCGAACTGATGTACACGCAACTTCTCCATAACCACAACTACAACATTAAGAGTCGTAATGCGGTGTGCCTCAGGCAGCACCGCCTTCTTCTCAGGCGACGACATGGCGAGCGAGTTGTGGGCGGAAATAATGAGATCGATGTGCGGCCGCGAAGATTGTTATATCGGTGCCAAGTGGTGCAAACGCAACCCAAAACTACGCGGTGGCGGTTGCAATCCACACGAAGCGTCGTAATGCGGAGCGACACGGCGGTTCGTGCGCTCGCAAGGTGTTCATCAGTTCGCTCAAAAGTTGCTCGCGTTTGGGGGTGGACCTTTGGGGAGTGCCACTGTGGACGGACTATAAATGTTAATCGGACACATGTCCGACACCCCCCAAGGAGGCCCAATTGGGGTGGAGGGGGAGGTGCCAGACACCGATTTAGAGGCCCCGGTGGAGATGCTCTAACTAGCATCCTTTTTGTCTAATTCTCAGGCACGCAGTGGGTGCCAGGAGATACGAGAGGAAGGTGGGGAAGTCTTCATTTCTCTGCAGGTAACCTAGTGAACTGACTCTGTTAATTTATGTATCATATTACACTGCTTAGTCAACTATGAACCTTATTTTCATTTTTATGTCTTTTAGCTATAATCTGAAAACCTGGCTTGAACTAGCCAACAACTCAAACTAAACCTACTGCACAGTTTGACGCCACTTAAAATTTGTTTAAGGTATTTGTTACGATGGGCTGCAATGCTAGAAATTGACATGCATGACATGCCACGGCCCTTCAAGGCGATGAGGGACCTCAACATGGACAAGGTCATCCAGGACATCATCAAGAAAATCTCTTGAAGCTGATGTTGCCTTGAGTAAGGATGAGCCTCTTGTAATGAAACTAT
Organism: Poa annua; assembly: GCA_026929855.1. Taxonomy (NCBI): domain Eukaryota; kingdom Viridiplantae; phylum Streptophyta; class Magnoliopsida; order Poales; family Poaceae; genus Poa; species Poa annua. The sequence continues at coordinate 70,459,268 of CM049432.1, read as the reverse complement.
TAATGTCAGTTTTGGGTAGGAAGTTGATATGGCAGTGGCCATAGAAGTTTGGATCGATGTTCTGTCTTACGTGTCCTTTGTAGCTAAGACCTGCTGAACTAATCACAATTGCAATGGATATTATTGCTTATTTGCTCCTGGTATATGCTCATGTTTCTGATCTAATGCTTGATTGCTCAGTGAAACTGCATCACCTGGAGTTCTATGATTTCATATGATCGTAATTCTGAATGTGCTGTAGTGGTAGGAGGTTGTTGACAATTCTATATTTTGGATTCTACAAACCACTTTGAAAGGTACAATTCTCTGAATCATGTGGTGCCAGTCGTCTCTCTTCTCTAAATGGAAGGAAGAAATGAACAAAATAAATTAACTGAACTTTTAAGTCTATGTTGGAGGATTGGATTAGTCTTTGGATCCATTGGTAGGGCTGCTCTGCATTCACGTGTTTAAATCGGTGTTAAAGATTCTGTTGTAGCGAATAACAAGACTCGAATACATCTAGCTACCACTAATAATATTCTAATAACTGCAAGAGGTCAGAAATTATCTTCTGTCATATTGATCACCATCTCTCTTCCTCTGATGGTTCGGATCAAATAACTGGAAGAGGTTAGAAACTAGTTACTCCTCCTCATCCACTTGGTTGACTATCAGGGCAGAGTAGAGTGACAAACAAACTAAGATGCTGCATGAGTATATGATACTGAAGGTCAGATTGGGCTCCCCTTTATTTTAAACTAGATGATGCCCCACGCGTTGCTTCGGGACATTAGTGTTTTTAAAAATAAAGACGGAGATGTATTATACGATGAAAATGGGAGATAAGAACAAAAATAATGTTCAGACTCAGCTGTCAACGGTTCCAAATCATTTAAATATAAATTGTATAAATGATCATTCCTGATTGCTCCAATTCTTCAACTTATAACCTATTTTTAATTTCAGTAGGAACCTTGTAAAAAATTGAAAATTTCAGTATATAATTGAGTTAAGTGGTGTAGAGTTTAAATGCATACGTTGTATACGGTGTCCAAAGGAAAATAAGATTCAACGAAAACATCAACGAAAACATCAGTAAATGTATTATACCAGTATTCCAACATAGAAAACACCGGTTAAACTTTATTATCAACCAACAATGAAGAACATTATTTTGCATTCATTATTAACGTGTTGGGATCAGAAATGAAGACGTGTCACAATTAAATCTTGACATGTTCTAAAGGAAAAACATACAAGACATAAAAAAATTGTGAAACATAATAAAAAGTTATTTGACCAACCTATGAGATTACATACAACAAAATACACCATGCTTTGCATGCCCTCTTCAATCTATGATGGCAACCATTTGAGCATGGTCTGTATTACTACGAGGGTGACATGAAAAATCTGATGGAAAGAGGGGTGATGTTAGTATACGAATGAGATGTACAACTATATATTTGAAGGGGTAAAATTGGGGAAAAGATACTCGGTATGTAGTGTGTACAATAGATATAGCACATCGTAAAAAAATAAATTGGAATTGAATTCCTATTAGATGTATGCATTGTCCTAAAAACACAAAGGTTGGCTGGAAATAACATCCATATCTAAAACAATACTCGATGTGGTTGACAGTAATATCTTATGAAGTGTGCCCCTTTTTCCGGTGTAAACAGACTGGTCTGCAGTATCAAGAAACATTCTTGGCTGAAAATTTCTTGGCCGAGCCATGTCTGAGGCATCCCTGTAACAAAAAACACGCAAAATGAAATAATAAATGGTAACGCCCCATCCCCATCGTTTCTAGATGCATTTTTTCTGCGTGCATCTACTGAAATTATTATACAAATAAAGAAGGAAGTTGGAAATCTATAAGGGAGCAGATTGGCAACATGTGGAACTGATATCAGTTCAGTGGTTGCATGATCAATTTTGGGAGCTCATGCGATTCCGGAAGAAAAGAGAAGGATATGACACTCACCCGGTCAGTCAGACCCCAATAGTTTCGACATCTGACGTCAAAATGGAGCTTGTATGGGTGGAGTGACGACGGATTAAGAGAACCGCCGTGCCATGATGCTGGTCTTGCATAGACTCTTGGAAAGAGCGAGAGGAGGTTTGGTGGTGTGAGAACCCCATGCATGCTTCGTACTATACACATGAGCATAAGCATGCATGGTGGATTTATATTAAGAGTTGGATGGATAATGAATAAGAGGGCAAGGAGAACCAAAGGACGCCTGACCATAGGTATTCAGTGACTGTTGGATTGTAGAAAAGGAATTGTTCATCTACTAACGACTGTTTTGATTGCAGGAAGACGAAACTGATGGAAGTAGTGGCCGGAGCCAGGAGGAGAATAAAGAGGAGGCTGACCGATCAGTTACGTCATGTACTAACGCTGCTCGGAACTGATTTTACTCCAAGTGATTATTTGGAAGATGAAGGCCCTGATTGGTTTGCCGTTTAACTTTCCCCTCCAGAAAAAAACCGACGGATTGTTCGCTAATTTACAGACCTTTCGAGGTCCGTATAATATTACATGCCATTTACGGACCAATTACCCCGTTCCCAAGCGGGCCCGAAGAGAAGACTAACGTGGAAAAACTGATGATGTGTGTCATCACAAAAGAAAGTCAAACTGATGTGGCAAATTGCTTAGGTGGACACCTTGCATGTTAAGAGAAATAATCTTATTGGGTTGCTCTCATTTATATACTATAGATTCTGCACTGATCACAACCTAGGATCAAAGAGATCTTTGTTTCCATTGACCACAAGGGCTTGTACAACATGTTATATGGCTCTAGTTTTCCCAAGTCAACCGGAAACCCTTGCATAGGTATCACCATCTAGAGATGTATCAATGCTCATGGGAATGGACGATGTTAGGAGTAAGTAAACGGGTCCTTTTCTAAAGGACCTCCTCGAGTAACAAAAATATCGGTCATGTCATGTGGAAAGCGTGGACAACCAAATTAATACAGGCAATTTGAACTACTAAAGGCAAGAATGTTGGGGATTTTTTTTCCAATTCTTTGACAAAACCTTGAGTTATGACTATGAGTAATATCAATCCACAAGAGATGTTTTTGAACAAGGAGAGGTCCCGAAGGATCTCGAGTCTGCATTAGTTCAGCAGAGGATGTATGTTTACAAGGACCACACAGGAGAAACAAAGTACAACCACACCCTAGACTTTACAGCAAACACCCTAAAAATGACTATGAAAACATGATCACCACCAAACACACTCCGCTGGCAATGTAGAGCCTCAAGGCACAACTACCCCCACTCCTACCAGGGACAGTACCACTTGGATCCTCTTGCACCTATGTGCCCAATCAAACACATATTTCAAGCTCAAGTCCCCAAACACATATAGGTACCCTTAAAAAAGACAAAGCCCACATGGGAAACAACACAAGTAACAACCACATGTCATCAACATATCGAAAAACACACTGCAACACCGTCATTGCAAGCACCGGGATTATACCTTCAATTGAGTATATTTTTCTTAATGTTAAAACAATCTTGCGTAACTTCTCAGGTACAGAAATCCTTTTCCTACTAAACCATGCAAATTATACGTTCCATTAGAAATTCCCTTTTGCTACTTCTACTTACCCTTATTTTGTTACACAAACACGGATAATCCTAAGCAGAACCAGATATCGATCATCGAGAACTGTTTCCATAAATAGATAGGTTCATTTTAAACCAAACAACTCATGTGTTGGAAACAAAAAAAACAAGCTACTAGAGTCTGGAACTTAAGAAGATAAATAAATAAGGTTACAAAGAAGCACAAATTGCTGTGGTTTATCATGTAAGCGGACTTCTCAGTGCTCCACTTAGCAAGCCTCTTAGGTCTTCACCCTATGCTTACACAGTCTCGAAGAGCTCCGCCATAAAGCTGGGGTCATCAAGGCACTAAAAAATATAAAACTAATCAATCCAAGTTCCCAAAATCATGTTTATAAAATGGTACAACAGTGCATATGCCATTACCTGGAATTGAACTCTTAGCCTTCGCTCCTCGTCTTCAACCTGTAGATGAGGGGAAATAGATATAATAGTTAACAACAAAAAACAGAAGTACGTAAACAATTCACCAAGAAAACAAATTCACCGTACGCTTTCAAATCTTTGCTCTATATGATATCCACCCAAACAGGGCAAATACTCATCAGCGCGTCCACGACAATATGCGTTAGCTTTGTTTGGGTGCTTCATATCAACTGCTTCATTATTCTGACAACCGTAGCAAAGACCTTCATTAAAGAGAGAGAGGGGCGATCATCACTTAATTGACACATAACGAATGAATACACATAATAGCTGAATCTTCGAATAAGAAAAATATACATAATACACATAAATTACATGAACCGGTTTGAGATTTTGAAGTGCAAGCTCAAGGATATTAGATAAGGTGAAGGGAAAGATGTCACAAGAGGCAAACAAAGAATCAATATAGTCCATAGTGTCTACAACACCGACCAACACATCTAAATTTATATATCCACACGACAAGTGGCAGTTTAGAAGGAATACCATTATCATTAAGTAAACTACAAACTCTAGAGGGAATGCCATTATCATTAAGTAAAGTACAGACTTTAGAGGGATTACCTTTATTATTAGGTTTAACAATGCAGAAACATGTGACCACCATTTTTTCGTGCTCTCCTTCTATACATTTGACTTCAGCAAAGAAAGAATTAACTACTCCTTTAGCCGCTGTAGTGAAATTGAAATGAAAGTACCCATCTCCCTTAGAAAAGAAGAATTGGTCATGTTGGACATTCTTGAGTTGAAGTGCAAGATCCTAAGACACGAAGAATGGATGAGATCAGCAATCGTTACATGAGTAAGACAGCAAGACATAGTACAGGGTACAGAGAGTGGGAGAGAGAACAAACCCCCAACAAATTGTGATCCTCGTTATGCTGGTCCACTAAAGCTTGAACCAATAGGTGAATTTCATCCTGGTTTTTGTCTGGCGGTTCCAAACATCTCCTCCTAGTGCCATCAGGCCAGTAGAGAGATTTCCGCACAGCACGCTCCATCAGGGAAAGCTTGTCTAATGATTCAGTGGACCTAGTTTAGAACAAAGCATTGTATATCATTAATAGTTGTAAGGTCTGCGAAGACATGCAAAATATCATATTTGAACCAAATTCATACATTTTGGGATCCTCGAGGTCATGAAGGTGGTGATCGATGGCGTTGTCTGCTTTCTGTATGCTCTCGAAAGGCCCGCATAAATCAGGGTATGTATGGCAAAATCCTTGTCGATCGGTCCTGATGTAAAATGTGAAGTACCAATCAGGAGGTTTCCGGACCAGTATGGGCGAGGAAGTGGCGGTGGAAGCTGATTCCTTCAGTATTGTTTTGCCTAGCAGCTTGCCCAGGTAAGAGACATCAGGTAGTGGAGATGAAGGCAAAGGCACCTGGTCGCGACACCTGAATTATGTGGAAAAGTTAAGCATGCTGGATGACTAAATTAAGGGCAACTTATCTTTGTCCTAAGAGTTGAATGTATAAAAGATCTTGCTGCCATATTATGAGTAATCAACAAGATGTCAATCAATGTTCTTCTCACTATACAACTGAAACTGTTTGCTGATACACAGGAAATAAAACGGCTTAGGACGATGAAGCAAAACTGAGACTTCACAGAATGTCAACGGTGACTGGTTTCTCCCTAGTTTGCAACACGAGCAATCAAATTATCCCTGCTCTTATCAGCATCATTTGAAGCTAAAGAAACGAGTAGTATTTCACTTTTCCAACTTCAAAATCGTACTGCATACTGGCTTTGGATTAACCTCAGCACCTCACCATACAAGATAAGGCAAAACCGTGATGGAGACTATGGTAGAACATAAAATTGATGGCAAAGGGCATATTCTGCCGACCCTGAATCAAGACTCGGGTATCTCTGTTTTCAGTCTGCTCCACAGTAGACAGCTCAAATACAGTTCAGACTGAAGTGTCAACTGTAAAAGGCATCACGAGTGAACTTTCAGATAGAATACCTAACGAACCATTGCAACCAACAGTTTCCGAATCATTGACATCATAGACTGGTACTTGTGCGATAATCTACCTCCGGTCCGCACTGAGTGTCGCTAGGAAAAGCGTAGACTAGTACAAATAAGTATACTAACGTCCGACACTTATTTCGGATCGACGAGTACATGTAATGCTCGTGCTACGGAAACATGTGAGTAAAAAAAACACTTTTTAATCTTGATTTACGTGAAAAAATAGAAGCCGATAAATTTCAATCAGTAACTTGCAATCTAAAATCCTGAGAAATCCGACTGAAACATTGCATATTCTTCCCCGCTCCAATCAGGTAAGCAGAAGAGAAACAACAATTCGAGCCATGTATATTTACAAAAAACAATTCGACCCGACTACGGTGAGAAACAGAGGACGGGAATTGAAAGATAGAGTCAACATACGGGACAAATTCGGCGGCAGAGCTCGAGGGGTAAGGGCCGGTGCGTCCTCCGGCGGGGAAGCCACGGCCAGCGCCACCACGGGAGGGTTGATTACGGTCGGGATCATGTTTGGCGCGACCGGAGGGGACGGCGCGAGGAGTGGACGGGCCGGGGCGGACTATTCGTTCGCCCGTAGCACGGGTATGCGGTGTTTCAACCCCCGCTAGGCGATCTCGAGGCTGCACACGCAAGGGTTGCCTACCGTGGCCTCCGCCATGGTGGCCGCTTCCGCTTGGTGACATGGCGGACGACGACGACAAGGATTAAGGGAACGCGTAGTCTATTGTTTTTCTAGGGGGTATTCTTCCTGTTTGTTTATATTGACGTGATCTCCGCGAAAGCTCGCCCAAAACAAACATGCAGACGACACAAGCCGAGTAGTAGTCTCCTAAAAAAAGAATCGAGTAGTCTCCTGAACGGATATTGTATGTTTTTCTCTCCTGGCAAAACTAGGTCCGGTCTCATGCCGTCGGATCTTGATACTACATTCATCAGCAAAGCAAATTTTTACAATTCAGATTCTCACCTTTTTAGAACTTAACCCGCGCTACAACCCATCCACTTAAACCAAGGGGTACATCACGTTGTCCCCAAACTTCCCTAATTTTCACTAAAAATGCCAGTGCGATACTTTCTCTTGGTATTGCAACAAAAATTATTGTCCTCTGACCCATCAACAAAATAATTATTGTCCTGTGTATAGAAGAAATATAATATCAAAAGGATGTGTATAGCGCCCCTTCGCCCCCAACCCCGCGTTGCCCTCCCTGGGCGGCTCGGGGCAACCCGAGAAACCCCGCCGCCGGGAGCCCCTCACCATCTCCCACGCTGCGTTGCCGCCGGAGGGGTGACCGGCAAAGCCGCGCGCACCCCAAGGAAGGTGGCGGCCGGCGGCTTTTACTCCAGTCGAGCTCTCCGCGGCGAGGATGCGGTGCGAGATGGCGACGGAGGCTTGCGGGCGGCCGGGGCGGTGCTCCATGGTGCAAGGCGACGCGGGGGAGACGTGGAGGTGGCGGCGCGTCGGCTGGCGTGGGCCGGACGGGCTTGGCCCGTTTTCTCTGCGGCGCCTCCGGTGCGTGGTGAGGTGGCCTGGGCAACGAGCAGGCTGCTGGCTGGGGACGGGAGCTTTGCTCCGCTTCTTCCGGTCGGAGCTTGCTGATCACTCCGTGTGGTGTGTTGTTGGGAGACCCCAAGAGTAAGGTATGAAGAGTGTAGCAGCAAGTTTCTCTCAGTTATGAAAACAAGATTATCGAACCAGTAGGAGATGAGAATTCGCTCGAGGTATCAACGGTGCTAGAAAAGTGCTGACCTGGAACCTGCACACAACACAACTGTCGGGTTATGACTCCCAAGAATCGGGGGTAGTCACTTCCTGAAGAGTAGTTCGTGAAGGGGGTTGAACACGGAGGTCAAAACCCTCGAGGGGCTCCGTGACGTTGCTCGCCGGACCTGAAGACGACACACCCACGAAAGAGATAGACACCAGCCTTTACCCAGGTTCACGGCCCTCGTGAGGAGGTAAGACCGCTACTCCTGCTTGTCTGTATTAGATGATGGAGTTTACAGTACAGTGGAGTTTGCCGGAGGCCCCCTTGAGGCAGTTCTTGCCTGGGGAGGGAAGCGATGGTCTTCTTCCTCCTCCGGCGTAAGGCTATCCTAACAAGAGTTGATAGGGTTTACAAGCGTTGTAGCACGCAAAGAGCCGACCTGTGCTACGATGGATGTCTGGCCTCTTTTATAGGCCCCTCGGGCGCTCTCCTTCGGCTTGGCCTTCCAGGTGGCTCCCACTCGATAGAGGCATGGTGGAGTAGGAGTCCACCGTGGTCCGTTCGTCCATGGACGCGGTCCATTGTTGGTAAAGGTGGGCGCGGTGGCCGACCGCGCTGTACTGCCCGCAGAAGGGGCAGTCTCTGAGGTGGAGCCCGCGGTGACGTTCTCCGTTGGAGGGTTGCGCCGTCCACCTGCTTTATCGTCAGAGTAGAAGGTCCTGGCAACTGCGCAGCAGGCAGAGCCGCTTTATTGACCCCTTTATCACCAAAACGGCAACGGGGGTGCTTGCGTCACCACGTGGACGTGGCAGGGGCCATGTGCGTCTTGCCGTACTTCCTTGGCCGCGACGTTTCCCTTCAGGCGCGAGGAGGCCTGAGGGGAGTTTCCTGCGGGGCTCCCTCGAGGCGCGTTGGCGCCTCGGGAGGGTTCCCCGAGGCGAGAGCCCATTCCCCCTCAGGCCTCGCACACTGGCCAGTCAGACGAAACGGCTAAGGACCAGGCGTCACCGCCTAACGGGACCCTGGGCAAATCCCCTCGAGGGCCTAAAGTGGAAGCGTGGCCCTCAAGGGATCCCTCTTCGAGGGGATAAGGGCGGTGTGTGAAGCCGATCACACCTCGGAGTCTCAAGATGTATCAGATAACATACCGCCAGAATCTCATGGATATCATATGACACCACCTAGGTTTTGCTGTGGTTCCAACACCCCGGGGGCCCCGCTTTGGCCGAAACTCCCCCCTATTTACCAGCAAATCAATCATGTCGTGTACTCCTTCCACGGGCGTCGAAAGGTGTAGCTTCAAGGGATTTTATAATTGGTTGTATTAGGGTGGGCCATGTGAATAGAAGGAGCCCAATTTGGGCACATATTATCACAGGAGCGGGAAAAACTCAATCACAATAAATGAGAACAAACTTTTTTATCTACTATTCGCCGAGTACCCTTCTCGGCGAAGACCATCTTCGCCGAGTACCTATCTCGGCAAAGGCCATCTTCGCCGAGTGGCTGAGGGAAAGATCTCGGCGAAGAAATTGCGCGGAATTAAATTTTGTTTCCAACTCTAAACTTTGCCGAGTGACCATCTTCGCCGAGTACCTAACTCGGCAAAGACCATCTTCACCGAGTGGCTGAGGGAAAGATCTCGGCGAAGAAATGGCGCAAAACTAAATTTTGTTTCCTACTCTAAACTTTGCCGAGTGTTGGCTGCCGACACACTCGGCAAAGGGTGCCTAATTCGCGCGTGAAGCCAAAATAGTTTCACACACTTTCATTGCCGAGAGGAGCACTCGGCAAAGAAGAGTAGCATTAAATTTGTTTTTATGATGACATCTTCGCCGTGCGCGATACTCGGCGAAGAAAAGTGACATTTAATATATTTTTTACGGTGACATCTTCGCCGTGCGTGACACTCGGCGAAGAAAAGTGATATTTAATATATTTTTTTTCAGTGACATCTTCGCCGGGCGTGACACTCGGTGAAGGGCAGCTCCATCACGGCGCCCGTGGGGTCCCACTGTCAGGTACCACGTGGCCGTTCTTTTTGCCGTGACCTTAGCTTTGCCGAGCGTCTTATTTGGTCGTCGCCGAGATATTTGTCTTCGCCGAGTGCTGGGCTTGTATTATCCCGGCGAAGAGCATGTTTGCCGAGTGGTCGTAAGTTCGCCGAGTGTTGTTAGTCCTGCGTCGGCGTAGGCCTCTGCCTCTTCGCCAAGTTGCCCCCGCGTTTCTGCATTCAGCGAAGACAAAACCACTCGGCGGAAACTCATTTTCCCGTAGTGGTCAGATGTGATTATGTGCGGGCGATCTAAGGGTGCTGGTGCCTCTGTGTACACTAACTTTGGTGGAGGTAGAGAAGTTTGAGACTTTGAGTTCGCTCGTTTAACAGTAGTAGAGAAGAATAAGAAAGAGACTTGATGCATCGATACATTTTCTATTCTTTTGGACATAGATAAGGTGTTTCTTCGGTAGTAAGGTAGGCGGTTTCAGTTGATTCATCATCCAGATAAGCAGAGCTCTCGGCAGGCAAATCACCGCAAGCATGTCCCTCCAACGCGCGAATCTCCCCAAGACCAGGAGTCCAGGACCAACCATCGTTCCAAGCAACACCGGCAGCTTCACGTCTTCAGACCGTAGCACATCCATGGCTTGCGCAATGGACGGCAGCTGAACCGGGTCTTGCTGCGCGCACCAAAGCCTCGTCACCAGCAGACGCTCCATCTCCACCTCGTCGAACTCGCCGTCCAGCCTCCGGTCCGCCGCTTCAAGGATCACATTCCGGCGGTACATGTCACGGACGCACGCCAGCAGCAGCGCCGCCGAGGCTGCCTGACCACCCGAGGCTCGCCTCGAGGGCGTCGGCCGCCTGCCGCAGGCGATCTCGAGGAGCACGACGCCGTAGCTGTACACGTCGCACTCGGCGCTCCGCCTCCGGCTGCTGACGAACTCCGGGTCGATGTAACCGACGGTGCCCGCGACGACCTGCGTCGTCTGCGGCTCGGCTCCGTGGTCGACGAGCCTCGCTAGCCCGAAGTCGCCGAGCTTGGCGTTGCCGCACGCGTCGAGCATTATGTTGGCTGGTTTGATGTCGCCGTGGACGACGCAGTGGTCGCAGTCCATGTGCAGATACCGCAAGGCTGAGCCCAGCTGAAGCGCGATCTTGTACCTGCATCCAGTTGGTGATGAACTGATGAGTACAGAGTTAAGTGTCTGAATTGTCGACGGCTCACTCGATGCAGAAGGAGAATTAAGTAGTACCTCTGTGTCCAAGTCAAGTGTCTGTCAGGATTGTAGAGATGGGCGTCGAGGCTGCCGCCGGACATGAGCTCGTATACGAGCGCTAGTCCTCCCCGTCGACCGCACCAGCCGACGAGCCGGACGATGTTGCGGTGCCTGAGCTGGCTCATGACGGTCACCTCTGCATGAAACTCCTTGAGACCTTGCACAGACTGCTCGTCCCGTGAGAGTGTCTTGATCAATCAAGCAGCCTCGGTACACAGGGCCGAACCCCCCTCTCCCGATCTTCCTCCCCTCTGCGAAATCTTCCGTCGCGGCAGCGAGATCACTGTGCATGAATTCCTTAGGCCCCAATCCTCCTCGCCGGAGGTCAAATTCCCTTATGATGTGCTCGCCGTCTTCTAGTTCGATACTTCGATAGCCGCGATTCTGTGCCGCGGCCTCTTGCTACGGATGCAGCAGAGCACAAGTCCAGCCACGGCGCAAATCAGCCCGAGCAACGCTGAACCTGCAGCAACAGATGCTTGCTCCATCCAAGACGAGGACGCGATTTGCCCACCCCGTGTCGCCGTATTCCGGTCATCTTCGGTAGAAGACAGCAATCTTCGTGGCGTGGTCTCGTCGCGCAGCCCTGTGCGAGTAGAACGCCGTGTAAGACTGACCACGGGGCACTGTTCCAATTCCTCGCGTGCTTGCGTAACCTGGAAGGGAGCGCAGTTCCAGGCCTCCCAGCGAACCGGCGGAGCATGACAAGCCAAGCTCAAACGATCTCTCCTGGAACGCATGCGCAACGAGGAAGGCAAGGTCGGTGCTGCAGTTCACGAGTTGCCTCAGCGCCAGTAAATCGGAAGAGGGTCCTACAGATACATAATAGTTTTTTCCCATGGTTGTTGATGAATCCACTTCACCGATCTTGAAGAGTACATGCCCGGGATCGGCGTCGGAGCCCTGAGGCCACGCCTGGCAATAGCACGAACCGGCGGCGAGGACACTGGAGATACCTGCGGTGGTGTTAGTTGCGAGGACAGCGTCACGCCGAGAGACCAGAGCCGGCTGATCGGGTCTGCTTTAGTTGAAGGAGAGTGCGTCGGCGTGTGAAGCAAGGTAGAAAACGTATGAGAGCACGATGATGAAGCGATGGGTTCTTGTTTGGGAACCAGCCATGGCGTTGCTGCTACTGGGTACTATCTCGATTGACAGTGCGCGAGGAAGAGGAGACGATATCGTGGAATTTACGGTCCACGTTCAGAGTCTGAGTCTGGTCTGTTTCATGTCGAAAGGCCGGAGTCAAAAATGCCCGCGCGGAGGCTTGACCGCTGCACCCTCGACACAGCAGCAACTTTGTTTTTTTTTTAGTGAAAGAGGAAAAGTCACTTTGCCTCGTGAGCTCGAGTGATCCTCCGTCTACTGTTTTAACAAAATATTTTAATGATACAAACATATCTGAAAAGATTTTCATGTTCTCAGTTACGTGTATTCTAAATAACACTTTATAATCTCTATATTTTGGTCTACACAAAAATGACTAAAATTTGATTTTTTTATAGCTCATAATACAATCTTTATTATTAAATGGGAGTTGGTACTTGGTACCCTCTAACAGGAAACGTCCCGCTCCGTTCGCTGACTATGCCGATCGATCACTCCCGCAACACGGCCCATCCAACATGGACTCGGCCCAACGCCCCTGACCCTGTCCAACCCTACCTCCTCGCCTCTCCCCTTCTCCACGCGACCACGCCCCGAGCCGCAGTCGTCCGAGCAATTTCACCACGTTCATCGACGAGGTCGAGGAACTCCACACGCTGCCCTTCCTTGGAATCCGCCGCTCAGCCGCCTCGGCCAACATCGTCAGGACGCAGCTCAGGCGGATGTCACTGCTCGTCCACCCATACAAGAACCCTTCCGCCCGCCGACGGAGCCTTCAAGATCCTCCACCTCGCGTACAACCCTCTGACCCCCGCCGCCACCTGTCTAAGGTAAACGACGCTGCAAACTCCTGGTGCAAGACCGGCCACCGTCGCCACGTGCTCCAGGTCGTCTAGTCGCCGTGTGCGGGATCAAGTGCAAGAAAAGGATAGCGGTATGCTTTTTTGAATCTTAGTCTCTTCCATTGAAGGATCTGTCTTAGAAATAGTGCTGCTCCCACATATTCATTAGTTGTGTTCTGAGTACATATTAGTTCAAGATTTTGGTAAAATGAGCTGACCAAGTACTTTTACTCAGTGCGGTGACATAATTGTTTTCCCTAGAGTACTGATGCTAAAGAGCTGCACTAACTAAATGTGGTTTTCTAGGATGTGTTTAAAGAATCGGATTAAATACATCTGTAGTTGATTTCATTATCTCGATAGGAAGCCCAAAAACTGTGTGAGGAATTCAAAGTGGAGGATGCGGCAGATGGCGCAATGCCCATGTGGTGAGTGAGACGGAGAAATTCCATATTCGACTCAAGGTGAACTGTAAGTTGATTAGTTACATGGAGCAGAACCAACAACTCTGGCTATTTGGCACTGGACACTCAACAAATCTTTTCAAATGAGACTATAGAAACCTGCTTTTATCAGTAATGTTTACCAGTTGATCAACTGCTCCTCCATCATTATCATCATTATCAGTGTACATATAAATTTTGACTCTCCTCATAAGATAATTTCCGGAAGACATAACCTTTTTATTCAAGATGTTATATTCAAGCTTTTGTAGGTTTTGTACACGTGCAGATAATTTATTCTATCCTCCAGTTAGATATGAAAAACTGAATTTTAATAAAACTCTCCAGATCTGCTCAGTGAGGTTGTATCAGCAAAGATGTGTATCGGTCAAATTATAAAAGTAATGCTTCCCAATTTGTATTGCTTGCATTAAATATTTTTGTCACTTCACTAATTCTGTTCAATATGCCAGCATTATTTCTAACTTACCATTAAATTTTACTGATTTAATTTGTTCCTTCAATAATATTAATATGTAGATATTAAGATGATTTCATCAAGACTTGGATAGAAGAAAAGGATGGGGAGCTACCATATTCAATCTGATGGTGAGTCCAATTGGGAACAAGCCCTTTTGTCTAACAAGCTAAATGACACATCGTTGTAAAATATTTGTTGTTGTATTTCACTTGGATCTTGGTTCCTTATAATTTACCTTGTTTTCATGAGTCATCCGATGTTTATTTGTTAACAGTGAATGGTTCAAAAGTTCATATTTAACTTCAATATTATCTATCAGAAGAGCAAGCAGAATAAGAAATAACTTTGCTATCTAAAGCGGTAGTATTCGGTTCTGTATTTGGAGTCTCTTCCTTTGTCTATAAATGGATTTCAGGTTTCAGACACAAGCTGATCCAGTTTATGCGTATGTACACACGTATGATGTGTTCCATCATGTCTTGATGCTAGTTACTGAATTACAAAGTATTAATAAAAGCGTGACTTTACATGATATTCAGAATTACGTGAACACAATGGAGGTACTAAGACTTTATATGCTGATTTAATGTTTCTTTGTGTAAACAGAGAAGAAGAATATTGTGTCGCAACAATTCTGAGGAAAATTACAGTCCAATAAAAGATGGATTTGTGCTTCCTGTACTTCCTCTGAACATAGGCGACAATTATGGACGGGCAAGTGAAAGGTTTTTGTAATCATATTTCTTGTGTTGATCCTATTGTGTATATGTAAGTACATGATTTTTCCCCTTCGACGGGCAGGCAATCTTCCAAATGAGTGAAGTGAAAACGTTTTTGAAAAAGACCCTTGCTGTGATAAAGTTTACACTTATTTGATGCTTTAGAAATTTTAAAGTTTACTGATAAAAATATTATTCTTGTGCAATTCCAGATGAATCAAGGAAGACAGCGGATAGTTGGATCTGATTGATGCCCTTGATTTATACACACTAAAAACCTACTACCTCTGTGATTTATTTAGTTGAAAGCCTCAGTATGCATGTGAAGCTACTTAAGTGTGTTTGCACTAACATAGTCAAATTTTGTGTTTGGATGGTTATATCACTTCCACTTGTGAGCAAGAGCATATCTGGAATTATTTTTTGGTCCATGATTTTATTTTAATGTTGGCTTTGTTTCTTGCTCTTATTTTGGTTATTTAAGTCAGAGAAGTATTTTTCTGTTCTGCTGAGGTAGTATTATTATCTGGTTTGCGGTTGGAATAAAGTGTATGGTTTAGAATCTGTTTTAGGACCAATCTATCAATGTATCAGTTACTAGTTTTGGCACAGTTTCAGTTTTGTGCTTTAGAACATAATTTCTGAATGAAGGATTGAAGGTTGGTACATCAGTATCAGGATCTCGTCCAAGATGCTCATTAAGTGTCTCTCTAGGTGGGGCATCACCAAGCTCTCCCCGGTCCAGGTATTTGAAGCATGAAGTTGTTTTAGATTAATATGATTATTCTTCCCATAAGCATATAAATTGTCTATCCTTCAGCACTGGATCTGTAGCCCCTTAATTTCAGGCCTCTGGAGGTGACATTGCTGAATAGAGATCGATGGAGGAGTTTACGGCTAGGTGCTGGAAAACCGAGAAAGAGAAAGCGGTGGTGGCAGTACTGCAGATAAGGAATAAAAGGTCCATTGGTGACCAGGCCAGAGAATGGAGGGAACACAGACGTGTCGAAATTATGCACATTAGTTCTGTATGGCTACACCGTGATGGCCGCTGTAGCACTATTCTTTTGTGAGCTCACTTAAGACACTAGGATCTTATAGAACATGAATCATGTTGTAGAGATGTAAATGTGTATCAATAGGTATGTGTACCACATTGATAGAACATGAAAAATGGTGCTCATTAACGTAAAAGTTGCATGCAACCATAGAGAACAAGGCAACACAATAAACATGTTTAAGTAGACCGAAACATGAGAGGACTTTCCACAAAATTAATTATGATATTTATTCATGTTAAAAAAGGTTTGACCACCAATTTCGTAAACAAAATAGGAATTAATGTCATTAAAACTTTAACATTTTATTCATATTAAAAAGAAGATTTCAATGCCCTAACTTTTGTAGTAACATATATTCATATTTTGTTGACCAAATTAATTTTCAAACTTAAATTGCATGTTTTCCTTTTAAATTGTACCGGATGGACTAGTTGGTTTATTTTCATGATATTTCAAAATTGCGAAGTGGGCTCATATATAAAACTGGAGGGAGTATTTTGTATGCTATGTCTTTTTGTGGCGACATTAGGCAGTTGAATGAGTTAGCGAAGAAATAAAACATATGCAAGCAGCAAGGTAGGAGTAAAGAAAGGAGGGGCGTTGGTGAAAGCCACTGAGGAATGTGATGGAAAGCCAACAAAATAAAACAATAATTGATAGATTTACATATCCGTAGCAATGCATGGGCATTCAACCAGTAATTTTAAATTGTGAGTTTCACGCTTGTACTAGACATCATTGAGAACATGTAGATTTTTTTTCAGATTTTTAGAATCTTTAAATATTACTTTTGAATTAAAAAACACAAATCATTAAAATTCAGTGAGTTGGTTTTCCACTCAGTGGAATAGCTAAGATCCCAAGAAATGCTTGGCACTGGCTGCTCTGGGTATCATCTCAAAGTCGCTGGCGGCCCAAGGCAGCATCTCTTCTCTTTTAGTAGAGTAGTCATAGTGGGGAGTATCATATAGGGTATCATGCATATGATACCACTGTATGATATTATTTCAATAGTGGGTGATAGTATCATATAGTCATGTATTTATTAGACTATAAACTCATCTTGTCTTGAAATCCGTTATATTACGATATCTACTTATGTTACTACATATGTTACTCGCAGTATGACTAGTCATATTGAAGTTTTGTGCATCGTGAATAATACAAACCATAGGTATATATAAATAGATTTATGCCAAGACAAAGGTGGCAGTGTGGAGTTTAATGCAATATGATGACCGACCCTACTGCTCAGTGTCGCCCATCAATTAGTTTTGTGATAAAACTTGTCGCATAAACTTGAGAAGACCGATGCTCAATTTTCACACAATACTCTTTAGTTGTTTCATAGTCAGGAATGCCCCTCCTTATATTTTATGTAATGGGGCCCTTTATCATCATAAGGCAATTACATTTAGCCTTAGTAACATCATGTTCCTTCTTGAGGCCATCAAATTTTTCATTATTTTTTCAGGCGATATAGGGTGACACTACTCTCATTTTGGAACAAACTAGTATGAGAGTGTCAATTCCGAGCGATATAGGGTGACAGTGTCGTTTCCGTAAGATCTAGGGTGACACTGTCGTTCCAGCGCGATATAGGTTGATAGTGTCGAATCCGGGCGATATAGGTGACAGTGTCGATTCCGGACAATCTAGGATGACAGTGTCGCTTCTGGCGATATAGGGTGACCGTGTAATTTTGGAGCGATCTAGGGTGACACTGTGGTTTCCGGGCAATATAGGGTGACTGTGCCGAATAAGGGCGATAGGGTGACAGTGTCAGTTCTGGACGATATAGGATGAGAGTGTCGATTCCGGACGATCTAGGATAACAATGTCGATTCTGGGCGATATAGGGTGACCATGTGGTTTTCGGGCGATCTAGGGTGACACTGTCGTTTCCGGGCGATATAGGATGACGACGTCGTTTCCGGACGATGTAGGGTGATCGTGGTGTTTCCGGATGATCTAGGACGAGAGTGTCATTTTCAGGCGATATAGGGTGACACTATCGTTTTCCTATGATGTAGGATAACATTGTCGGTTCTGGATAATATAGGGTGACTGTGTCGTTTTCGTGCGATCTAGGGTGATTGTGTCATTTCCAGGTGATATAAGGTGACAATGTCATTTTCGGATGATGTAGGGTGACCGTGGCGTTTCCGGACGATCTAGGATGAGTGTCATTTTTGGGCGATATAGGGTGTATGTGTCGTTTCAGTATGATCTAGGATGAGAGTGTCATTTTCGGACGATATAGGGTGTATGTGTCGTTTCCGGACGATCTAGAATGAGAGTGTCATTTTCGGACGATATAGGGTGACGGTGTTGTTTCAGTATGATAGGATAACAGTGTCGGTTCCAGATGATATAGGGTGACCTTGTCGTTTTGGGTGACACTTTCGTTTCCGGATGATATAGTGCGAGAGTTTCGATTCCGGGCGATTTAGTGTGACACTATCTTCTAGTTGGATTCCAGGCGATTTAGGATTACTAGTTTCGTTAAAAAGAGTAGTAATAAACTATTATATGATACAATTATCCCAGACTGCTAGTATAAGATACGAATGGTATACGATCTGGAATTATATTAATATAAGGAATGTATATGATAACGTCAGACTATAAGGAAATATTTCATCGTCTATGGGTATGTCCCCACTTGTATTATCATAACGAATCAGATTATAAGGAAATCATGCATCGGTCATGGTATGTCCCTACGTCTATTATTATAACGAATCTGATAATAGGGAAGTATGTACATCGTCCATGGTATGTATCTACCTAACATTAATGTACAATCTGCGGACTACCAAAATTATGGCATACACTACGACCTTTATAAGCGGCAACGATCGAGCCAGACACCAGCTCGTCCAGCCTTGTTTGCACATGCAGGCGGCAGCCGCTGCAAAGAAAAAACAAAAACACAAAGCCACCATCTTCTCGACGTCCGCCATGAAACCCAGCCTCTCCACCCTCCTCTGGTCCAGCAGCGTCCGAGACCAAGGGAACACCGATGAAGCCGTTCAAGCTACGCCCTGCATTAGCAAATGCTGTAAGTAATTTCCGCTGGAAATCTAATGTTCATAGCGACTGTAACTAGTGCCTATTAGAGTACCTTTTTTTTTTTAAGATAAAGGGAGCATTATTACTTAAGAATTTTAACCATTACACCCGGCCTCTGCATAACTAAGATGCACACAGCCACCAGTTCACGAGTAGTCAACACAAACATAAATAACTAGGCGAATTACATATCAAAATGAGAAATTATAGATCCGCCTAAGGTACTGGTAGGTCTATCCGGAGTCTATGATGTCATCCATGTCGGCAGAGAATCTCCCTGGCCGCGGACTCCAGCCTCGCCGCCACCTCCAAAAAAAGGTCCCTGTGCTCCACACGCTGCAGCACGGACCAAGCTCTTAAGGTAGCCGTGCACCGATATATGAGTACCTAGAGATTACCTAGAGATTACTTATCTATTAGTGTGGGCGACGTCAATTGTAGTTACTGGTTGATTTAACATACATATCAGGTCATTCTCTCTAGGCGATTATCAGTTGTCTGGTTGTTTATATTGGTGGTTAGTTTTCATGAAAGAAAATCCTCTATTCTATAATCAAAATAGAAAAGTAGCCGTCATGTTTTTCTTTGCAACTAACAAATTATTTAGCTGCAACTACAAAATTATAAATAAAGTAGCCGATTTTCTGACATAGCTACGAACAATTGTAGCATAATAAAAGCAATGTAGATTGTACTATTATTTTAAGTGTTTCTATTCTGATAGTCAGTTCTCATTACTAGATTGACATGGACGTGTGCATCATCCATACTTTTTTAATCATACACTTAGTTGAGATACAAGATATTACATGTGCCACTGAATGCAGAAGTATACTCGGTTTATAATGTCCATGTAGACTTTCCATGTGACTCTGCATCAAAAGATTTCGTTAAATACTGTCAAATTGTACTATTATTTTTCAGTAATTACTTCTCAATTATTTTTTTCTTTAATCCCTATTTCACTTCTCAATCTTCATCATATGCAGGTATGCTCTCAAAGGGCATTCTATGATACACTTAAAACCCTAGATGACCAAAGAAAACTCATGGTGCAGCTGACCGGCATTGATGATATGCTACTCATTTCTAGCATGAATATCCGTTGTAAGCCAATCCAGCAGACAGCGCAACACTATAACCACCAAACAAATTTGTTTGACTTGGGGGGAAAGACAGTGTAGATGCAGGTAGAAGAGGTCCAACACCTTATGGGTCTTCCTGCGATAGAAAATGAGTTCATTCCCATTCCCATACGTTAGTAATAGCTATCTGGGATAGTAGTTGACATAGGCAGGATAAGTCAAATCAACTGGTCACTTCTGACTTGAAACAATCTTGTATCCAATACAAAAAAAATTATAGTTGCATCACCAAATTTGAAGGGCAACTTCCCTTTAATACAGGTTGGACAGCTGTCAAATTATTGTGTTATCGGTATACTGATAACACAATAATCCGACAGCGGTTCAACCTGTAATAAAGGGAGGTTGCACTCCAAATTCGCTGCTCCAGCTAGGAATTTTGTTCTGCTAGACATAAGATTGTTCCGAGTCAGAAGTGACCAGTTGATTTGACCTATGCCTATGTCAACTACTAGCCCTGGTTAGCTAGTACTGACGGTGCCGTTGTGTGGTTGGGCATAAAATCATGCCAACTGAATATAGTGTAAAGGCACGGATGAAGATGGCCATGTATTGTTTTTAATTAGGTGAAGAAGTTATTTGAGTGTTATCTTCATCTCCTTTGGGTTTTTTTAGTTCTTCATAAAGTTCAGTGAGATCATCCCGTTGTATGGGAATGAACTCCTCTTCTATGGCAGTTCTTCATACAGTTCCTGAGATCATCGCACTGTATGGGATGAGCTCCATTTCTATGAATCGGGAAGACAAGACGTAACGGGTGTCAGAACACCGCTAAGCGGCCGTAATAAATTGTGCTGATCCCGGAGGTCAGAATCCGACGTGGTGCACGTTGCCGCGGTTGCCTGCACGCATTTACGTCCTTAAAAGCTGGGCGCGAAACACTCTGTTGGGGCGATATGGTAATATTTAATTTTTAAAAAAGGCAATATTCGGCCTATTGGACTGAACTCGCCGCTGGGCTTCAGGAATAGCACTCATTGAAATAGGCCTATTTGGCGTACCCGATTGCATAATCAGTGTGCGCGGTTGTGCATGGATGCTTGTACGATGCAATGTCAAACCGAGAAAGCTGAATGGGTTGAATCAATCACGTACTCAATCCATCAGTTCATGCATGGAAGGGCGACTCCGGAGGCGATTAGATCTTCCGCCAACAGCTCCCGTCCAAGGCAATTCCTAGCCGTCGCCACGGTGGCGGCGGCGGCCTTCCGTCTCCGGCCGCTTCAGCCCCTGTGGCGCAGTTACGGTGGGCGCGGCGGAGCTTGGACGCCGGGACGGCAGCCCCGGACCTTGTCCTCGGAGGCGGCGGCGACTTATGCGGCTGCTAGGGCGGCGCAAGGTTGGGCCTGGAGGGGCGCTGGCTCGTGGTGTCCATGGTGGAGCTCTCAACGGCGCGCAGGTGTGTTGGATCTCGACATGGATGCAACCTCCGTAAATCGGCAGGGGGCAGCGGTGCAGGAGCTGGCAGCCGCGGATCTGGCCCGGTTGCCGGATTTGGCTCGCTGGTTCGGGGTTTGTGCTGGCTCCTTCACTGACTCCACGAGGTGCGGTTCGTAACGATGACGCTGCTCAATCCTATGTCCTGCAGTGTTGTGGTGAGGTTAAAAAACGACGACGACAGCAAGGTGCTGCGGTTCTCGCCGACGAGCATCTCCGCAATGTCACCGTAGTGGCGCGCAGCTCTTTGGAGTCGTCCCTGAGCGGTAGACGGTGCCGGCGACCGGTCAGTCAGCGGCGGACTGGATTTACACCGGCCAGTCTTGTCGGCTCGGTTTGAATAAAGGTGGCAACTCTGGATCTGTCTAACACCAAGACGAATATTTTACTTGATGAAGCTCTTCATCGAAATGGTCGGATTGTCGAGTTCCGGAAGGCTCCGACGGCGAACTCCATTGGGCAAATCTCGCCTGGAGATCGACGGATCGGGTGAGAGTCGGTCGCGTGCAGCCATGTTTTTTCTGACCGTTTGGTTTCAGAGGTAGCGTTGTGAAGCTCTGCAGTCTGTTGCCATCATGGATTTGTCTTTTGTTTCATGATGAAGTCAGAGTGCGGAGAAGGACATGGAAGGCGGGATTTGAGAACTTGCAATGGTGGTTTCAGTCTTGGTGGGATGAGGGATTGGCTAAGTGATTGTAACTTGGATCAGCAGCAACGACAAGAGGGGGCAGCAACACAGGAGAAGTTCAAAGTCTAAACTTTCAGGGTGAAAACCCAAGGTCTGGACTTAATTGGTTGTGCCTGACAATTGCCTTGATGAAGGCATTGTTTTCGCGAGTGTAGACTTTCTTTGGATTTCTGGTACTGTTTTGGTTGGGTTTGATCTGTTGTAACAAGGAACGGATCACTCTAGCGGGACTTTTTTTTTGTAATTCTTCTTTTTATTCAGGTTGTGTGCACCCGTGGAGCTATTATAGCACGCGTTGTTGCAGAGACCGGGTATATTTGATATCATCGTGATATTAATAAATTCTTTTATCTATAAAAATGTGCTAGTGGCCCTGGCAATGTGCAGTCACATGTGGCTTCACGCTGAACACGGTTTTACACTCTAATACTCCCTCCGATCCATATTAATGGACTTAACTTTGTCTAAATACAAATGCATCTAGTCTAAACACTTAACTAGATGCATTTGTATCTAGACAAAGTTAAGTCTATTAATATGGATCGGAGGGAGTACTACTTTCATAGTGAGAAAACGACCGACGACAGTCCTAGTCTTCCTAGTAGACCTGAAGGCTGAAGGTTGAAGCCGTGGAAGACTCGCATCTGCTAATCAACGCGCCGGCCTGCTTTATACTCACGTACCTTTCCCCGAGCAGTAGTACGCCGACCGATCGACCAGCAATGGCCATAGCGAGCTCCCAACTCCTGTTGTTCTTCCTCTGCTATTGTTCAATGTCGTCAACCCATGTCCGTTTGGCTGGCTCGCTGTCCTTCGACCTCGACTTCTCCCGCCCCACCGCAAACCTCAGCGACTCCATCGTCTTTGCCGGGGCTGCATCCATCGGTGGCAGCCCGGCAGCGATCGACCTGACGGAAGCCAAACCTAACCAAAGCGAAGCCCACAGCACCGGCAGAGTGACGTACGTGAAGAAACTGCCGCTATGGGACAGGGCCACCGGCGAGATGGCAAGCTTCACCACCAATTTCTCCTTCCAGATAATCCCTGACCCGGCAGCTGGCCGCACCGGCGACGGCATGGCCTTCTTCCTCGCCAACTTCACTTCGGACATGCCCTCTAGCGCCGGGGGTAACCTCGGCCTCCTGTCCCGCGACTCCAGCACCGTCGTGAACGACGATGCGCGCTTTGTCGCGGTCGAGTTTGACACCTTCTCCAACAGGTATCTTGGCGACCCCAGCAACAACCACATCGGCATCGATGTCGACTCACTCAGCTCCACGGCGACCACGGATACGAGCTCCAGGGGCAAGAACCTGACGTCTGGTCTCCCGATGAGCGCCACGGTCAGGTACGACGACGGTACCAAGTTCCTATCTGTTGATCTCCGGATCGACGACACAATGTACTACGTCAACCAAATCATCGACCTCAGAAAGTATTTGCCGGAGGAGGTCGCGGTGGGCTTCTCGGCGGCAACCGGCGCCTACGCCGAGCTGCACCGGGTATTGTCATGGTCATTCACTTCCACCTTGGAACCCAAAAAGGCAGCAATGGAACCTGCGGCGGCACCACCTCACCCTCTTGTCCCTCCTCCTCCTCCTCCTCTGCAGAATCATCTTCCTCCGCAGCAGCAGAACCCCTCCAAGCATCGCAAAATAGTAGTAGGAATCCTGCTCCCAGTGTTAGGTACTCTTCTATTCCTGATCGTTTGTGCGGCGGTGGGCTTGCTTGTATGGCACCAGCGACGACGTGAACGAGAGAGGGACTCTGAAGAGAGAGCTGAGCTAGAGAGAGGGGTCACCGCCAACGGCCCCAGGAGATACACCTACCGCGAGCTCGCCACCGCGACAAACAACTTCGCGGAAGGTGCCAAGCTCGGCCAAGGCGGCTTCGGAGGTGTCTATCGAGGCGACCTCACCGGAGGCCACCCTGTGGCGATAAAGATGCTGTCGGCAGATTCATCGGCTCAAGGCAGGAAGGAGTTCGAGGCCGAGGTGAGGATCATCAGTCAGCTCACGCATCGCAACCTGGTTGATCTGCTGGGTTGGTGCGACAGTCGCGAGGGACTGCTGCTTGTCTACGACCTCGTCGAAGAGGGCACCCTTGATAAGCATCTCTACAGCAGCGAGAGATTGTTGACATGGCCAGAAAGGTACGTACTACGATGTGGCAGACCCAAAACTAGCTGCGTTTTACATGTAGGAGCTAGAAGTAGTGCTCTTCTTTTGAATTCCAGCTGATCGATGTGCTGCGTTTTATAACATGCAGGTATCAGATAATAATTGGTCTGGGCTCCGCGCTGCGTTACCTCCACGGAGAGTGCAAGCGGTGCGTCCTTCATGGTGACATCAAGCCGAGCAACATCATGCTCGACTCGTCCTACAGGACCAAGCTGGGGGACTTCGGGCTGGCGAGGCTCGTCGACCATGGAAAGGATGGTCACACCACGGACAGGCTCATGGGAACCGAGGGCTACATCGACCCTGCGTTCCTCAACACCAGCAGGCGAAGCAAAGAGTCGGACGTGTACAGTTTCGGCATCGTCCTCCTGGAGATCGTCGCCGGCCGGCGACCGGTGGTCGGAGCCTTGGGTGCCGTCTTCCTGCTGGTGGAATGGGTGCGCAGCCTCTACTGCAGGGACGCGCTCCTTGACGCGGTGGATGAGAGGCTGCAGGGTGGCGACGACGCCGACGAGGACGACGAGTGGTGGATGGGCCGCGTGCTGCTCGTTGGGCTCTTGTGCACGCAAGCCGACCAGAGTGAGCGCCCGTCTGTCGCCAACGCCATGCACTTCCTTCAGTCAAAAGATGCGAGGCTGCCGGAGCTCCCGCTGACGGTACAGGATTCGCCGTCGCCGGGCCTTCCGATCCACCCCACGTCCACCGCGCGCTCCTTGAGCATGGTGCATGAATCTAGCTAGATTTTCTTGTTTCGTCGGCCATGCGCCCATGCTGCCTTACCCATTGTTCGGATTAGTTGTCCACGCGACAACAGCTTACTGTGGAGATTTTTTTTTTCACCCGTGGGGTATAAACCCCACCTGAATTTTTCGGGAGAACATGGACTACATTTATGGTCATAGGGGTTCATAATATAAGGTTAATTCTTTCGGCATTCGAGTAATTATCGGGTCCAAAGATAACTTTCCATAAAATGAATTATTTTGTTTTGGCGAGGCTCAAGAATATGTCTCGGTTTATGCTGAATTATTTGGCTATGAGAAAGGACTATCTCCTATTAGGTATTTGGGTATTTTGATTCATTAATGAAAATTTATTAATGCTAAATAGAAGTTGGTGGTGGAGAGACTCCAACTTCGATTGAATAGATGGAAAGGCAAACTATTATACTTGGATGCAAGATTGGTTATTATAAATTCAGTACTTACTAATATGGTATTGTATGGTATTGTATATGATTTCTTGCTTCCAACTTCAAAAATGAATCTTAAAAAGGATGGATTATTACCGATCAAGATTTCTTTTGGCAAGGTGGTAGAACCAAAAGAAAATATCTAGGCTAAATGGAGTGTGGGGTGCCGTCCCAAAAACCAATGAGGACTCGAAATTCATGACCTTGAAGTCAAAAATTGAGCACTACTTGGTAAATGTATCTTCAAGTTTCTTACTAAAGATAGTGTTTGGCAAACCCTCATTTGGAGGAAATATGTGGGAAGCCAAGCGTTATCTTAGTTTTTTTGAAAACATGGTGATTCGCACTGCTGGGTTGGGTTTATGGCTACTAAGAACTTCTTCTCACATGGATCTTCTCAATTAAGGATGGTTCAGAAATTATATTATGTGAGGATAAATGGTTAGGCCAAACTATACTCCATGAACAATATACGGTTTTGTATAATATTGTGCATCACAAAAGCGATACTCTTGCTAAGGTAGTCTATAACATTCAGAACGAGTATATTCAATTCTAGACAAGCATGTTGGGATGCTCCATTATTGCGGTTGATTGCGGTTGGACTGTGTCCAGTTGACATATGATCAGAGAACTTTCATTGGAATCTAAATAAGAATGGTAAATTCTAGATTGATTCATTGTACAATGTGTTAATTCTTCCTCAATTACTAGTTGATAACAATAACAAAATTTGGAATATGACGATCCCGCTAAAAACTAAGATATTGCGTGGTATCTCTATCGAGGGGTAATTCTTATAAAAGATAACCGTGCAAAGCGTAATTGGTAAGGAAGCAAAAACTGTGTCTTCTGAGTTGGAGAATTCACGGCGGCTCAGTGAAAACGAAAGCGTAGGTATGATGAAGGGTTGAGATGTTCTCTGAAAAGTAATTCTCAACAACGAATGAAACGGGATGATTACTTCTAACAACTTGTTGGCTGCCAAATATGTAGGTCACCACATAATTCTGTCGAGGCGCCGACGGTCAAAATTCGTCGTTATAGCCATGTTTGTCGTGCTTCACCATCACGGCCAAGTCTTTCGGCGCCACGTGTCTCCACCTACGCTGACAGCTTTCCTACACTGACGGCTTTCTTAAGCTGATGGCCAGCTTGATGCTACGCCGACAACACAATCTACGCCGACGGCTAAACTAGACTGACGCCGGCTAAACTAGCATGTTGCTGGGCTATCCAGCTTGGGGCCTACGCCGGCGCCGACTAAAAGCTGCCGGCATAGGAAGCGACCGTCGACGCCTCACCGTTTTCTTATAGTGGTGAACTTTGAAGAAGGACTGAAATTAGGTGACACACTAAGGTTGAAGTTCAGAGGAAGGAGGAATCTCGACATGAAGCAACACCTCGATTGCAAACCATAAGTGGAGACTAGAAGATGCTATAGCACCTTTGAGAACTCCCGCTAAAATTATGCACCTTTAATGCTAAATAGAAAATTTTGCTAATAGCTCGCTAAATAGAGGTAAAATGCTAAATTGAGCCAAAAAATAACGCTATTTATCCCGTTAAAACTGCTACAATGCTGATTTGAATTTAAAAATTGGACCTCATTAGGTAATATGCACTTTTTTATTGTTACAATCATAATGATTGTTCAGTACACCTTTATATCACTAAATCATTGAATTTTCGGTCATATTTTGTACTCCCTCCGATTCCATAGAAAATACCATGAGTTGAGCGGGAAAAAATTACATAGATAGCAGTTTTGGTACGACGGTTAATTTAGATAGGACGGAGTAGATGATAGAAATATAATATGCCTAATTATCCTGAAAGTTCCCTTACTCTTTTAAAAACCCGCTAAATAGCTTAAAACGCTATAGCTTTCTTGGCGGCTGCAAAAATGCCACCGCTAAGAAGCATATCCTAGATTTTTATTTATTATATTTTTCACAAGTTACTCACAACGTACATATATGTATAAATATTTCTTGCTACGAAGCCTAAAACGGAGAGCGGCTGAAGTATTGTACCTGTGGCGATCCTAATAGTTGTGAAGCATCGACAGCCAAACTGTAACTTAAAGCAGAGAAAATTGTTCCAACTTACTCCAGTTAATACGAGAAAATTATAAATAACCACCACAAATACGGTTAGGTTTTCGCATAACCACCAAGATTACTAGAAATTGCGCGTGACCACCGGTTCAGTGTTAATGATTTTTAGACTGGTTTAACCGTGCGCGAAGCTCAGTTAAGCATGAAACTGACATGAGGGGCCAGTTTCAGGAGTGACGTGGCAATTTAGACAGCCGCCGTTGGACTAGACCTACCTGTCAGGTTAATTTGGAGTTTTATGCAATTTTTCCTAGGACCCACCTGTCAGATTTCTCTGTTTCAGATGAGCATTTCACCGAGCATCTTGTGCGCAGTGATGCCGGCAACCATGCGCCGCCGCCGCTGTTGCCCACCCGCACGCCGTCGCCGTGGTCCACTCGCGCACCGCCGCCATGTTCCAACCGCACGCCATCGTCGCCGCGCGCCGCCGCCGTGGCCACACACATCAGCTCACGCGGCCATGCCCGTGCTGAGCACAAGGCAGGCACGGTCTGCGCCTTAATCATGGTTGCACGCGCGAGCAGCAGGGTAGTGCTCACTGTAGGGACAACAGGGTGCTCATGGCCTCGCGGCGGTCGCCGGTCGTGAGCAGACACCCGCACCGCCGTCGTACCCGACCCCATCTTCCTCCGCTCCGACCGAGTACCACACACTCACGAGCTCGCAGACCGGCCTGGCCCATGCGTCGCGTCTCCGCGCTTGCCGGCCATGATGAAGCAGGCAGCGCACATGCTTGCCACACCCTCGCCTCGCGTTTTCACGACCCGGCTTGGCTGCTGCGCGCCGCCCGGCCCGACCATGTCCGGATCTCGCCCGTGCCGGCAGTGCGCGCTTTACCCTTGCGTCGCGCGCTCGTGGCTCCGGCTGTACTCTGTCGTCTCCTGCCGCTTCTGCATCGTTGCTCTCAAATTCCCTCTTCGTGTTGCGCGCATGCTTGCAATTTTTCCTAGCGAGTGGGAGGGCGAGCGGGGAGCGGTGGCGTACGCGGCGAGCGAGGAGCGGCGACGAGCGGGGAGCGGCGGCGGGCAGGCGAGCGGCGAGCGGTCGCGGGCAGGCGAGCAGCGTCGGGCGGGCGTGGAGCGGCGGCGGGCGGGGTCGGGCAGGAGGGATGCAGTCGTTACCTTATTTATTTTTATTTTTGGATATTCAATTTTTGGAAAATTGCACAAAAGTCCAGAATTAACGGGCAGTGTCAAACTTGCCACGTGGCACCTGTAACTGGGCCCCTCCTGTCATAATACGAGTTAAGTGAGCTTCGTGCACAGTTAGACCACGAGCGGTAGTTGTCTGAAAATTATTAGCGCTAGACCGGTGGTCACGCGTAATTTCTGAAAATCTCGGTGGTTATGTGAAAACCTAGCCGTAATTGTGGTGGTTATTGTAGTTTTCTCTGTTAATACGACGAACTCATTTGGCTTGGTGCTATTGCTCAAAGGAAATAACACAATATCAATATAATTAAACAGTGTTCTGTCTAAAGAAGGGAGATCTGATAAAGGGGTAATGGAAGACCGAAATACTGTACAACATAATAAGTCATTAAGTCTCAGCATGCATGTATTTGCAGCTAGCTAGCGCACTCCATCGAGAACTTGAAACCATCACAAGCAGGTACGCGAGATGTAGCAAGTACAGTACAATGATCACAACGAAGCACAGTTTTCTGTATCACTTTTGCTGCAACTAGCAAGGTGGCCCTCGCAAATGCGAGGGCATCATCTTCTTGCCATTCTCTATTTTTCATTATACTCTATGAGTGATAATACATAATTTTTGTCATGTAATGCTGACTATATGGACTTACATGGGCAATATTTTCCCACCATGATGGTACATAGTATAAACATTTCAATCAGTCAAAAATTTACTTTAGATCATTTAAATTAAATCATGTTTCTAATTCCACCACACACTCTAGCCATCATTTTTTTTGAAGCGCAAAACAGTAGGGTAAACCCCTACTGTCTCATTTTCTATTTTCTCATTCACAAAAAATAAATATTACAAAGTAGGTGTTCATAAGGTGTCAACCCATTGGGTCATACCCTCCTTAAGAGAGGGCTTAGCTTTGTGTATCACAAGCTTAAAACAACAAATGAAATCCTGGAAGCAAACATCTAGGTCAATCTCCTGATTATCAAAAATACTTCTGTTTCTGTGCGTCCATATCGCCCAGCATCCAACTATGAGTGTTTCCTTGAAGCAAATCAAATTGTATCTCCGTTTGGCTTCCATCAACATAAGCATCAGATCAAGATCAACATTCCACTCAATATTAAGCTTCCACCAGAAATTACGGCTGAAATCACAGTCAAAGAAGAGGTGTCTATAATCCTCAAAACCACCATCAGAGCAGAGAATGCAATCATAAGATTCAATGATGAAATTTTTTCTTGCCAACAATTCTCTTGTGTTCAATCTATCTTGCAAGAGCAACCAAAAGAAAATTTTATGCTTTGGGAGAACACATGATTTCCATATCCACCTCATGGGTATAGGAGCCAGACCTGGAGTTGAAAGTCTAGCATAGACCCGTTTGCTGGAATAAGATTTGTGAGAGGGTGAGAGCAACCACTGATCAGGGGCAGATATGCCATCTCTACTAAGGAGAGTAGTCTGAAGGTCAACACATTGTTGAGCTGCTATAGGAGAAATAGGAGTATGAAACATATCAAAGATATTCTCATCGCTGAGTATAGCAAAAGCTTGTTTTAAAGTAATCTCCTGACTCCTCGCAAATGAGCAAAGATGGGGCATCTTATTTCGCAAGAGATCATCCGACCAATTATCTAACCACAGCCGAATAGTACTACCATCACCAGGTGTAGCAGAGGCTAACTCCAAAAAGGTAGTTAGAAGTGTCAAGCCATCCTTCCACCAGAATGAACCACAAGGATTAGAATTTTGAGGGACCTTGCCATCAGCATAATGTGCCTGCCAAATGAGCTGAACCCATGGCACATATGCTTTGTTCATAAACTTAAAAAGGTGCTTTAATAGCAAGGCACAATTCTGAGTCCTCAGATTTAGAACACCAAGGCCTCCAGCCTTTTTAGGTTTACATACTGTATCCCATTTAACTAGACATTTTCCTTTTTTGTGAATATCCTTTCCTCTCCAGAAGAAGCCTCTTGTATTTCCTTCCACATAATCCAAGAAACCCAGAGGCAGCTTTAAGGTGCACATTGCAAAATTCGGGATGGCCGATATAATGGATTTAACAACAATAAGTCTACCATCATATGAGAGTGTATCAGCAATCCCAACTAGTCTTCTGTCAATTCTCTGTATAATGCCAAGCAGATCCTCCATCCTAGGCCTAGTAGTGCCTAGTGGTAAACCAAGATAGGTAAAAGGTAGGGATTCAACCTGACAGCCAATGGCCTGAGCAAGTTCCTGACTCTGTTGTTCCAGGATATTAATAGGCACCAGAGAGGACTTTGAGTAATTCACCCTTAAACCAGTAGAGGAGGAGAACTTATCCAGCAAAACTTTGAGTCTGTTTAACTGAATATTACAAGCTGGCATGATCAGCAGTGTATCATCTGCATATTGTATAATTGGGTAGTCCAAACCAAATGAGCTATCAAGAGGTAAATCCAGGTCACCTATTCTCCAGGCCTCATTAATAACAAACTGCAAGAGCTCAGCAGTAGAAACGAAAAGCATGGGTGAAAGGGGATCACCTTGCCTGACACCACGTTTGTGAAGGGGTTACGGGGCAGAAAATAATAATTTTCTAGCGTACGAAACCCTAACTAGCCAGGATCTATCTATCTAGTACATGCGATAACGGTGGCGGAACAGGTTACATTACCTCCATGTAGACCGATAGCGGGGATTACGCTCCCGCACAAGCGTTGACGATGAAGTCGTACGTAGCCGACCTCGAGGTCGCGAAGATCTTGCCGCGATGTCGAAGTCGATGACGCCGGGGTGTCGACGATGATCTGCGTCGATGATCTGCGTCGACGGGCGTCGGGCGGAAGGAGGCAGAGCGCCAGCACCAGGGGGGGTGGCGCGCCGGCAGCAGAGGGGGGGAGGCGCGGCGGCTGCAGGGGGCGAGACGACGTCGCCCAAGCTTCTCAGTAGAGTAGCCTCCGAGCACTCGCAAACATACGGAGCCTAGCGACGACTCCCGGTCATTCAGATCCAGCTGAAATCGCAGGAGTAGATCTTATCTGGAATCCCGCAGAGCAACGGCGCTCTGCGGTATGGCTTAGGTGGAGAGAGACCCTCTTCCTCAGCTCGGCGCGGCTCCGACTTGGGAACCACGAGATCGAGAGAGAAATTGGGAATTAATTGGATTTTCCTGTGATTTAAAACAATTAATATGGCTTGCTATATAAAGGGGGAAGGGGGTGTGCCAACCCCCTTGGCTCCCCCATGTGGGACTAAAAGGGGAGAGGGGAGGGGGGTTCGGCCGAACCCCCCTTTGGGCCCTCTTCTAGTCCAATTCGGACTAGGGGGGGAAGGCCCCCCCTTGCTTGCTGCGCCTCCCCCTCATGGGCCCTCTTTGGGCCCATTTAGGTGGGAGCCCCCCTTTTTCCTTTATTTAATTAATATTAAATTAATATAAAAATCCCATTAATTCATAATTAATATATTTATATATAATTCAATATCCCATGACTCCGAAACTATTTCGGAACCACCCGAACAACTTTCGGACATTCTCGGAACCCTTCCATAGCTCACCGGAACTCCTTCCGGACCACCGGAACTCTTTCCGGATCATTTCTTTCTCTCCAATAAAAACCTATAAATTCCAGAACCTATCTCCTAGCGTCGCTAAGACCTTAAGTTTGTTACGCTACGGTTCGGGAACACTCCAGACATGGTCGAGACACTCCGCTCACCAATGATCGTCAGGGATACCTGGAAATATATGACGACCCCTGTGCATTCCACGATTATCGTCGTTGAACCATAAGTATGATATTCATTCCCTTTGTTTCTGCGATACTACCTTGTCCGAGATATGATCGTAGACACACCAATGCCTTTGCTGTATCTCGTTACCGACGAAGGTTATTAACTCGTCTGCGATATTACATCTCCATGACCTAGTCATAAGCTGCGCAGCTATATAGATGCAATATCACCGAGTGGGCCCAGAGTATCTTTCCATTACAAGAATGAACAAATCCCGCTCTTGATCCTTACGTCTTGATGCTCTTTCGGAATACCCAAGATGGACACCGTTATTGTCATGCTATATAAGACACAACGTTTGATGCTCTCAAAGTACTCCTACGAAGCAACAATAAGCACGGTCTCACGGTCTAAGGAATAAGCTATCACACTCTTATCTATTGCAAATGACAAACATCGTAATACGATCTTATTGCAATACTTTGCGTATGTCCACCACCTTATTCTACTAACAAGATGACCCCATTGTCAACCGACGTCATTGTCCTTGATCGGGAATCTCGATCAACTGTTGCCCAATGGACTAGCTCATATAGAGGCTTGCTAGGGACCTGGTTGTCTGTGTATCACACGTGTATTAATAATTCCGATTAATACAGTTATAGCATAATACACAAACCTATTATAAACTCATGAGATAATGCAATAAATAATACTTATTTATTTGCCTCTAGGGCATATCTCCTTCAGTCTCCCACTTGCACTAGAGTACAAATAAACTAGCTGCATTTTACTTTATCAGAATCCCTTATCAAATAAGAATCATTTGATAATGCTTGCTTGTGGAAAAGTGTCACTGCACAATCCATGATTGTACACGCTTTTGCGATTCACTGGTATCAACTCGCTTGATATCATTACGTCGTCTAACAACATATATGCTAATACCGTAACTAAGTGAGACTTCTGCTTCCCAGCGCTTACTCTGATTATACTAACCAGATAACTGCTCTGGAAAAACACACTCAGCCATACAGAGCCCCTTGTAACAATTACAAACTCACGATATCCACATACTTTCACACCAATGTAGAACACTTGACATTCAAATGTCAATCCCTTAACTAACGCACTTCTACTTTCAGCAAATTCTAAATTTACTTTCATAACTGCTCTTATTCCAAGAACATCGGTTATATTTCATCGAGCAGATAATATGGTTTCTGTATGATGTCTAATATTACATAATAGACCCACATGTCATACAACCATTACTCTCATGCATCATTACTCTTAATGATCAATTGGATTTCAAAGGACCATCCGTTTGATTCTATTCTGACTCCTCAGATATAATCCAAAACGACTCGACCAACTATTTAAAATTCCCGTTCTATTTCAAAATAGACACTAACTTTCAAATAGTTTCACAACTTCATCCTGTTCTACTGGTACAGTTTCACAATGTGTTAACTACACAAGATGAATTCGACTCCCACTCAAACTATGTCTCCACATATTTGATAACACGAGCTCCCACTCAAAAACGTGCCATCCACATATTTGAGTTCCTGAGCTCCCACTCAAAA
The DNA here is from genome assembly GCA_026929855.1 of Poa annua. Lineage (NCBI taxonomy): Eukaryota > Viridiplantae > Streptophyta > Magnoliopsida > Poales > Poaceae > Poa > Poa annua. The sequence goes on along the minus strand of CM049432.1, from coordinate 70,425,261 downwards.
ACATGTTCTTCACATATTTCTCCTGAGTGAACTAACTATGACTCCCACTTAAATCGACATCTTGGCTAAACCAAAATCATTGATATACTATCAATTCGATTTTAATACAAACTACAGTATTACATTAATACAAATCCCTCAGACTTTAAGCACGTCTACATAAATGTAGTCAACAAATTTGATCTTGTTCAAGACACACTTCTTGACAAGACATGCTACCGCGTCTTTCTTATAGTCACATTTACATATAATACTTTATATGATGATTAAACAATCTTATTCCTCTAATAAGAATTGCAGCAACAATTACTCTCTTAATCCTTTTAAACGTAACTTGGATTTCCTGGCTGAAAAAGCCTTTGTTCGCATTCCAATATTTTCTCAACTTTCTTTGTATTCATAAAGTGCACCTTGATCTTTTAACAAGATCTGAAATACTTAATACAGTGCTGTGACCTGACAGCAATATTAAATATAGCAGCACTTTATTCAGAAGTTTCTTTCATGAAAATATTATGATCTTTATGAAGAGGATTGCAAGCAGAAAACAATTTTCTAGTCTCCCTCACTCTTAATCACCAAATTTTCATTAGAAGACATATACTCTTTGGAACACTTTCCAACATAGGTCTGATACTTTATTCCAAACTTCTAATTCCAATCCATAAACCATAATTCGAAAAGTCATCTTTTCTCGGAATTACATAGACAACAAACTGAACTTTGTTTCTAATTGATTCTGGAATACACTCTCGTCCAAAGCGAGCAATCTACAAAGAACCACTCATGTATATTCCGAATTATCGCATAATCATATACATGTCGACACTACTGTCGATCCTACGAATTCTCGTTGAGAAAAATATCTATTTTCTAAAGTGGACATTGACTATAATGTTTCGAACATATTAGGAGATTTCTAAGACTGATTCTAGCGACCACACTTTATTGAACAATAGAGCGTGATTATAATTCCCCACATATCACCATATATGACATTATAATTATGTGAAGCAAATTGCCACGAGTCTTTTGTGTTGAAAACATAATTCAAAAATACTGTCCTTTGATCGAATTTCGTGAATACAATTTTCACTAATCTTTCTTCTGAAAAACCCCATTTGATCTATTATCAAATTAATCTCAGACTCCACAATTTATCGGGCAAATACTCCTATTTACCAAATTTATGGAGGAATTCGGATCAAGCAATGAACACCATTAATTAATCATTAAAAATGACACTCAATTAATTTCCGCTAGTATTGTAACTTCAATACTTGATTTCAAGCTTAATCAACTCAGAACCCGAAATACTTAAATGGACCAAAGCATCCATTACTTCTTTCATTGCTTTTATGATTAAACTCGACGGTGTTTGTTCTAGCAATAGAACCTTTATTCATGGGACAAGCTATTTTATCATATCTACAATTATGAATACTTATCATACAATCAATGTAACTGAGATGTGGAAACTTTATTCATAAGATAAAACAACTGACTTGTTCCATAAAACAACTGAACTTGTCTTATTACATGAATAATTTTGTCTTGCAACAATCAAGACACACACACTCGCTCACTATTACAAAAGATCGTATCAAAAACTATTAATGATAACTATGATAACTTGAGGACGTGAACACCAAAAGGCCATCAACTCCTTGACTACCAGCTTCAGCGCCAGGTCACATCAAACTGCGCCGCATATACGTGATAATCAGGACCTGTTTCATAAACAGAGCAATTATCAGAAAATTTCATCATATTCCATGGGCGAATTCATAACTCTGCATATATCAAATATATACCTATAGCATCGAAGATCTCTCCTTCGATGGAATCAACCTTCAGAGACTGGAACTCACGTATGAATACGTAGAAGTTCATATCATCGGCTTTCAAAATGTACTTACGTACATGCTTCTCATAGCTGGGAGGTAGAGATATCAAGACAGTCCGAATGGCACAGGAATCTGCCATCCAGTAATCGAAGACCATCGTCAGCTGGAAGTAGATGCCATACAATCTCTTCAAATGTGTCTTCAGACAGGTATGCTCCTCCATGTGAATGGTCTGGAACATTTTCAGCTGTCTGAACTGCTCACGCTTCAATTCATCCCCGAAGTGCGTCTTTATCGCATCCATCATGACGCTTGGCTCCTTGCGTCGAAACATCTCTTTCAACTCGGGTGCCAAGCATACGGTCATGGTGATCTCCACTTCAATGAATATGTCTCGACGCTTACGGAAATCTTCTTCCTCCTCCTCGCTAGCAGATTCTCCTGGTCCTTCTCCTACCGGTTCATCGAGAACATATAGAATGTTGTTGTGTTCGAGAATGTTTCTAAAACCCCTGTACCATCTGATGAAGTTGAACCCGTCGGCTTCTAATGTAGCATCCGGGCTCTTGAGGAAGTAACCGAAGTATAGTTGCGTAGTCTACAGATGTGATCACAAAAGAGGTAAGGTAAAGTTTATAATATGTAGGTGAGTTTTAGTCCTATAATCTCATTATCAAAAACACACCACACCAAGATTATTATCCCTAAAATAATAATGGCGATGACACGACCCCCATCCACTCCACTACCCCCGATCATCACGGCCGGCAGCACAGCTTCAAAGGTGGACATAAAATGTCGATCATAACAACTCTATGACTCGTGCTCGATCTTTCGATCTTCCCGTGTTCCGAGGCCATACCTCTGAGTATGCTAGGCTCGCCAATCAAATCTCGAAGACCCTGCACGTGCAACATGGCTTACACCCACTGTATGCGAACGACGAGATGTGTGACACCCGATCATCACGGCCTGCCTCATAACGTAGAACTTTCTTGGTGGTGCGCAACGAGGGAGAACACAATTTTGGTATTTGTTAGGGATCATCCTATTTTATGATGCTACCGTTGTATATCTAGCATATAAGCAATCAATAGGATGCACACACAACAGCACTCAATAATGATGCAATGAAGTGCAATGTGACATGGTCGATGCGCCTGGACCTTCATGGCGCCATGTGCCTGGCCCCCGGCGCCCCGGCATGACTCCGAGTCTACAGAACCCTCCATTGCCTCCGACAGTACGAGTAATATCAAAACTTACCGTAACCATGTCACATGAAATAACGCCTCTGCAAAACAAAGTTAGACGCCTCTAGCTTTATTTAGTTTTGCAAGTTTTACGTGGCATATAGGCTTATTCGTAAGAGAACCGCTTCCCTACCTACGAACTTTGTACCACAACATCAATCGTATAATTGCATGTTTAAGCATCCCTTTCGGGCCCTCCATTGAAAATGCTTTGCCGACTAGAGAGAGAGAAACAGACACCCGCCAGCCACAGATACGGTGCAAGCCGTATGTCAGTAGTGGAACCAGTCTCGCGTAAGCGTACGCGTAAAGTCGGTCCGGGCCGCTTCATCAACTCAATACCGAAGGCATCGCAAGTGCACGCTAGACGGTAGCAAATATAAGAAAGACGCCCTCATTCAACATGAGTTCTAACCGTACCAGCAGTACTACGCATAGATCGGCTCTGATACCACTAAAGGGGTTACGGGGCAGAAAACAATAATTTTCTAGCGTACGAAACCCTAACTAGTCAGGATCTATCTATCTAGTACATGCGATAACGGTGGCGGAACAGGTTACATTACCTCCATGTAGACCGATAGCGGGGATTACGCTCCCGCACAAGCGTTGACGATGAAGTCGTACGTAGCCGACCTCGAGGTCGCGAAGATCTTGCCGCGATGTCGAAGTCGATGACGCCGGGGTGTCGACGATGATCTGCGTCGATGATCTGCGTCGACGGGCGTCGGGCGGAAGGAGGCAGAGCGCCAGCACCAGGGGGGTGGCGCGCCGGCAGCAGAGGGGGGGAGGCGCGGCGGCTGCAGGGGGCGAGACGACGTCGCCCAAGCTTCTCAGTAGAGTAGCCTCCGAGCACTCGCAAACATACGGAGCCTAGCGACGACTCCCGGTCATTCAGATCCAGCTGAAATCGCAGGAGTAGATCTTATCTGGAATCCCGCAGAGCAACGGCGCTCTGCGGTATGGCTTAGGTGGAGAGAGACCCTCTTCCTCAGCTCGGCGCGGCTCCGACTTGGGAACCACGAGATCGAGAGAGAAATTGGGAATTAATTGGATTTTCCTGTGATTTAAAACAATTAATATGGCTTGCTATATAAAGGGGGAAGGGGGTGTGCCAACCCCCTTGGCTCCCCCATGTGGGACTAAAAGGGGAGAGGGGAGGGGGGTTCGGCCGAACCCCCCTTTGGGCCCTCTTCTAGTCCAATTCGGACTAGGGGGGGAAGGCCCCCCTTGCTTGGTGCGCCTCCCCCTCATGGGCCCTCTTTGGGCCCATTTAGGTGGGAGCCCCCCTTTTTCCTTTATTTATTTAAAATTAAATTAATATAAAAATCCCATTAATTCATAATTAATATATTTATATATAATCCAATATCCCATGACTCCGAAACTATTTCGGAACCACCCGAACAACTTTCGGACATTCTCGGAACCCTTCCATAGCTCACCGGAACTCCTTCCGGACCACCGGAGCCCCCCTTTTGGAAAATTGCACAAAAGTCCAGAATTAACGGGCAGTGTCAAACTTGCCACGTGGCACCTGTAACTGGGCCCCTCCTGTCATAATACGAGTTAAGTGAGCTTCGTGCACAGTTAGACCACGAGCGGTAGTTGTCTGAAAATTATTAGCGCTAGACCGGTGGTCACGCGTAATTTCTGAAAATCTCGGTGGTTATGTGAAAACCTAGCCGCAATTGTGGTGGTTATTGTAGTTTTCTCAGTTAATACGACGAACTCATTTGGCTTGGTGCTATTGCTCAAAGGAAATAACACCATATCAATATAATTAAACAGTGTTCTGTCTAAAGAAGGGAGATCTAATAAAGGGGTAATGGAAGACCGAAATACTGTACAACATAATAAGTCATTAAGTCTCAGCATGCATGTATTTGCAGCTAGCTAGCGCACTCCATCGAGAACTTGAAACCATCACAAGCAGGTACGCGAGATGTAGCAAGTACAGTACAATGGTCACAACGAAGCACAATTTTCTGTATCACTGTTTGCTGCAACTAGCAAGGTGGCCCTCGCAAATGCGAGGGCATCATCTTCTTGCCATTCTCTATTTTTCATTATACTCTATGAGTGATAATACATAATTTTTGTCATGTAATGCTGACTATATGGACTTACATGGGCAATATTTTCCCACCATGATGGTACATAGTATAAACATTTCAATCAGTCAAAAATTTACTTTAGATCATTTAAATTAAATCATGTTTCTAATTCCACCACACACTCTAGCCATCATTTTTTTTGAAGCGCAAAACAGTAGGGTAAACCCCTACTGTCTCATTTTCTATTTTCTCATTCACAAAAAATAAATATTACAAAGTAGGTGTTCATAAGGTGTCAACCCATTGGGTCATACCCTCCTTAAGAGAGGGCTTAGCTTTGTGTATCACAAGCTTAAAACAACAAATGAAATCCTGGAAGCAAACATCTAGGTCAATCTCCTGATTATCAAAAATACTTCTGTTTCTGTGCGTCCATATCGCCCAGCATCCAACTATGAGTGTTTCCTTGAAGCAAATCAAATTGTATCTCCGTTTGGCTTCCATCAACATAAGCATCAGATCAAGATCAGCATTCCACTCAATATTAAGCTTCCACCAGAAATTACGGCTGAAATCACAGTCAAAGAAGAGGTGTCTATAATCCTCAAAACCACCATCAGAGCAGAGAATGCAATCATAAGATTCAATGATGAAATTTTTTCTTGCCAACAATTCTCTTGTGTTCAATCTATCTTGCAAGAGCAACCAAAAGAAAATTTTATGCTTTGGGAGAACACATGATTTCCATATCCACCTCATGGGTATAGGAGCCAGACCTGGAGTTGAAAGTCTAGCATAGACCCGTTTGCTGGAATAAGATTTGTGAGAGGGTGAGAGCAACCACTGATCAGGGGCAGATATGCCATCTCTACTAAGGAGAGTAGTCTGAAGGTCAACACATTGTTGAGCTGCTATAGGAGAAATAGGAGTATGAAACATATCAAAGATATTCTCATCGCTGAGTATAGCAAAAGCTTGTTTTAAAGTAATCTCCTGACTCCTCGCAAATGAGCAAAGATGGGGCATCTTATTTCGCAAGAGATCATCCGACCAATTATCTAACCACAGCCGAATAGTACTACCATCACCAGGTGTAGCAGAGGCTAACTCCAAAAAGGTAGTTAGAAGTGTCAAGCAATCCTTCCACCAGAATGAACCACAAGGATTAGAATTTTGAGGGACCTTGCCATCAGCATAATGTGCCTGCCAAATGAGCTGAACCCATGGCACATCTGCTTTGTTCATAAACTTAAAAAGGTGCTTTAATAGCAAGGCACAATTCTGAGTCCTCAGATTTAGAACACCAAGGCCTCCAGCCTTTTTAGGTTTACATACTGTATCCCATTTAACTAGACATTTTCCTTTTTTGTGAATATCCTTTCCTCTCCAGAAGAAGCCTCTTGTATTTCCTTCCACATAATCCAAGAAACCCAGAGGCAGCTTTAAGGTGCACATTGCAAAATTCGGGATGGCCGATATAATGGATTTAACAACAATAAGTCTACCATCATATGAGAGTGTATCAGCAATCCCAACTAGTCTTCTGTCAATTCTCTGTATAATGCCAAGCAGATCCTCCATCCTAGGCCTAGTAGTGCCTAGTGGTAAACCAAGATAGGTAAAAGGTAGGGATTCAACCTGACAGCCAATGGCCTGAGCAAGTTCCTGACTCTGTTGTTCCAGGATATTAATAGGCACCAGAGAGGACTTTGAGTAATTCACCCTTAAACCAGTAGAGGAGGAGAACTTATCCAGCAAAACTTTGAGTCTGTTTAACTGAATATTACAAGCTGGCATGATCAGCAGTGTATCATCTGCATATTGTATAATTGGGTAGTCCAAACCAAATGAGCTATCAAGAGGTAAATCCAGGTCACCTATTCTCCAGGCCTCATTAATAACAAACTGCAAGAGCTCAGCAGTAGAAACGAAAAGCATGGGTGAAAGGGGATCACCTTGCCTGACACCACGTTTGTGAAGGGGTTACGGGGCAGAAAACAATAATTTTCTAGCGTACGAAACCCTAACTAGCCAGGATCTATCTATCTAGTACATGCGATAACGGTGGCGGAACAGGTTACATTACCTCCATGTAGACCGATAGCGGGGATTACGCTCCCGCACAAGCGTTGACGATGAAGTCGTACGTAGCCGACCTCGAGGTCGCGAAGATCTTGCCGCGATGTCGAAGTCGATGACGCCGGGGTGTCGACGATGATCTGCGTCGATGATCTGCGTCGACGGGCGTCGGGCGGAAGGAGGCAGAGCGCCAGCACCAGGGGGGGTGGCGCGCCGGCAGCAGAGGGGGGGAGGCGCGGCGGCTGCAGGGGGCGAGACGACGTCGCCCAAGCTTCTCAGTAGAGTAGCCTCCGAGCACTCGCAAACATACGGAGCCTAGCGACGACTCCCGGTCATTCAGATCCAGCTGAAATCGTAGGAGTAGATCTTATCTGGAATCCCGCAGAGCAACGGCGCTCTGCGGTATGGCTTAGGTGGAGAGAGACCCTCTTCCTCAGCTCGGCGCGGCTCCGACTTGGGAACCACGAGATCGAGAGAGAAATTGGGAATTAATTGGATTTTCCTGTGATTTAAAACAATTAATATGGCTTGCTATATAAAGGGGGAAGGGGGTGTGCCAACCCCCTTGGCTCCCCCATGTGGGACTAAAAGGGGAGAGGGGAGGGGGGTTCGGCCGAACCCCCCTTTGGGCCCTCTTCTAGTCCAATTCGGACTAGGGGGGGAAGGCCCCCCCTTGCTTGCTGCGCCTCCCCCTCATGGGCCCTCTTTGGGCCCATTTAGGTGGGAGCCCCCCTTTTTCCTTTATTTAATTAATATTAAATTAATATAAAAATCCCATTAATTCATAATTAATATATTTATATATAATTCAATATCCCATGACTCCGAAACTATTTCGGAACCACCCGAACAACTTTCGGACATTCTCGGAACCCTTCCATAGCTCACCGGAACTCCTTCCGGACCACCGGAACTCTTTCCGGATCATTTCTTTCTCTCCAATAAAAACCTATAAATTCCAGAACCTATCTCCTAGCGTCGCTAAGACCTTAAGTTTGTTACGCTACGGTTCGGGAACACTCCAGACATGGTCGAGACACTCCGCTCACCAATGATCGTCAGGGATACCTGGAAATATATGACGACCCCTGTGCATTCCACGATTATCGTCGTTGAACCATAAGTATGATATTCATTCCCTTTGTTTCTGCGATACTACCTTGTCCGAGATATGATCGTAGACACACCAATGCCTTTGCTGTATCTCGTTACCGACGAAGGTTATTAACTCGTCTGCGATATTACATCTCCATGACCTAGTCATAAGCTGCGCAGCTATATAGATGCAATATCACCGAGTGGGCCCAGAGTATCTTTCCATTACAAGAATGAACAAATCCCGCTCTTGATCCTTACGTCTTGATGCTCTTTCGGAATACCCAAGATGGACACCGTTATTGTCATGCTATATAAGACACAACGTTTGATGCTCTCAAAGTACTCCTACGAAGCAACAATAAGCACGGTCTCACGGTCTAAGGAATAAGCTATCACACTCTTATCTATTGCAAATGACAAACATCGTAATACGATCTTATTGCAATACTTTGCGTATGTCCACCACCTTATTCTACTAACAAGATGACCCCATTGTCAACCGACGTCATTGTCCTTGATCGGGAATCTCGATCAACTGTTGCCCAATGGACTAGCTCATATAGAGGCTTGCTAGGGACCTGGTTGTCTGTGTATCACACGTGTATTAATAATTCCGATTAATACAGTTATAGCATAATACACAAACCTATTATAAACTCATGAGATAATGCAATAAATAATACTTATTTATTTGCCTCTAGGGCATATCTCCTTCAGTTTGCAGAATATTTTTTTCCCCGGCACACCATTTAAGAGAACACTAGCAGAAGCAGAGTATAAGATGGATTTTATCCAGCCAATCCATTTTTCCCCAAATCCCATATGTTCCAACATAAGAAGGATTGCACTATACTCCACCTTATCAAAAGCTTTTTCAAAATCAAGCTTAAGGGTAATGATTTCCTTTTTTGACTTATGGCAAAGGTGGATATATTCGAAAGCCCAAGCAAGACAGTCTTGTATGGTTCTGCTCTTGATAAAGCCGTACTGATTTTTATGTAAAGCTCTAACAATCACCTTCTACATTCTATTGGCCAAGAGCTTAGTGATAAGTTTAAGAGTGATACTCACCAAAGAGATTGGTCTATAATCATTAACCCCCTCAGGATTGGGTTTCTTGGGGATCAGAGTGATAAAGGCAGAATTAATGCTAGTGATATCCAAATTACCCTCATAGAACTTGAAGCAAAGGTTATATCGCCCTTTGTCGTATTAACCAACATATCATCATAATTAATGCCAGCTTGTAATATCGCCCTCATGTTATATCGCCCTTTGTCGTATTACAAGCTGATATCCAAATAAAAATCTAGCCATCATGTTATATCGCCCTTTGTCGTATTGTCCTAATACCCAATACTTTTGTTCAATTATTTGTTTTGCATGATTTGAATTTCTCCCTGCCAAACCCACTATTTAATTTAATAAGTATTCTATGTAACTCACTTGCATATGTCATGTCATGAAACATCTACTCCGGTATGGAAACTATTGTTAATTTTGGCATCTTCATTAGTTATAATTTTTTCTACAACTTTGAAATTTCAGTAATTCCTGTAATCAAATTTTAAAAATAAAAAATGAATAAAGTTCCATGCAAAATAATAACCTACTATCATGAAAGTGAATTTAATCTCAACATAGGAAAACCCCATGAGGTTGAAGTAAAGTCATGGAAACTTTTTGTTCGTGGAGATATTAAGTTTTAAATAAAATTTAATACACTTTAGAAAGATTCGAAAGACTGTATAATTACCATGTTCTATTGATCATGATTTTCTAATACAACAATGACAATCCATTGAGTTTTATTTCTTACTACACAATTATGATGATATGTTGGTTTTCATCTTTTTAAATTATTATAAACATTTGCTGCATATGATCTCTTAATAAATAGAGGGTCTACTTATCGGTATTTTGGTTTTGTGGGAACTTCTCACATGTCTATATTTTTCTACCATATTGTGCTTATCTAACATATTTTGTTTTAAAGTTAATTTGTGTGTGGTAAGAAAAGTTAAATTTATGATGACCCGTTATAACGTCTCTTTAAGTTTAGATTTTTTTTCTTTGCTCAAACCTTGCGCTTTACATCATATGTGTATGATTGAAGACGATTGTACTTTTGATTATGAGTCGAGTTTATGTCAACATGGAGCTTCTAGAGTCTCGTACTTCCTCAATTCAGGCTATGTCATATAAGATCGTAGTGTGCTCATGACTTTGTCTATATGTCATACTTAATGTTTATAAAATTATTAATCTTGTGGTTATCTCTATTCAATCATGGAAATATATATATTCTCTAGTAAACTTTTGTTAATAACGTTCAGTATGGACAATGTTTTTTACGACCGTAAGAATAAGAAGAGTCACGCCTTGACATGGTACAGCTAGGGTGTGCAGTTTTATTTTCATCAAAATAACCGCCGAACTGATTACTTTACACATGCCGTTTAAATACGTGCAAGTGCTAGTCTGTGTATATTTTTTTAATGGGAGCAGGAAGGAAAGGAGTCTGGCCTTGCCACGATTAAGCTAAGAGGTGCAGTTTTATTTTCTTTAAGGACATGTATAATATCAGCCTTCTCTTAACGTTGACACGTATGATAATTGTTTAGGTGTCGGAGAGAGAATGAAGAAAGTGAAGGTTGTCTTCTCTTAGTTAAGTGATGATCTCTTATGAAATAAGGGAATACTAATTTCATCATTATACCACTTGTTTTCCCTTAAAACTTTAATTTCCTATCAAAATATAATTTTTGTCTCATTAATTGATAGGGATGGCAATAAGAGATGATGCATTGTATAACTTTTAATTTTGTCTTCCCTAAATGACGTGGATGGCTAAGAGAAAGCATGCCTTCTCTATCATTGTACATGCCCTAACTAACCGATCAGATTGCTTGGTAATCTATTTAAATACGTGACAACACACTTATGTTAGGCAATCTTTTTATTTAAGCTGGCTCATTTTGCACATGCATTAAATACGTGACAGGGTTAGAAGACAATTAAAAGGCTACGTCGGTACGGAAAATTCGTTAAATCTTAACCGTATATTTTAGATCTAACCACTAAAATTAATTAAGATGATATGGATTAACGTGGTGATTCGAAAAACTAACTCATTTTGGTTTTAGTATATAATAGATATTCACCTCTTAGGTTTTCTTGTGCAAATGTTGAACCTATTCCGTACTTGAACAAGCAGAGACGGGATACTCTGCATCAAACTGAAGTACTCGCCGGTCGTCCCAACGGTCCTGAAATTCTCACCGCAGGCGAGGAAGTCAAGGCACCTAGCTTTGAGCCTGGAGCAGGCGTGCTCCTCCGCCAGCGCCAGCATGGAGACGACGGTGTCTACCGTGGTGAAGTCGTCGCAGAGCCTCTGCTCGCAGATGCTCTTGAGCCTCTCCACCGCGTACCTGTCGGCGACGACAAGCAGGTGCTGGAGCTCCACCAGGGAGAGAGGGCCCTCCTTGTTCTCGTCGGGGTTCTTGGGCAACGAACCGTGGTACATGTAGTGCAGCATGTATCTGAAGGTGGACGCCTTCACGTCGTGGATGGTGATGGTCGCCATCTTGCTCTCGGCCATGGGGCCGCAGAGCTCCGCCCTGAACACCGGCGACCGGACCGCGAGCACGAGGCGGTGCGCGCCGAAGCTCTCCCCGTCGACGTCGAAGTGGACGTCGATGAGGTCGAGATTATCCAGCATCTTGGCCAGACCATGGCTTAGATCCGTGAGCTCCTCCTTGGCAGCTGGCGCTGCCGCTGCCGCTGGAGCTGAGAAACGTCTCCCGTCATTGGTGGTGATGTCCACGGAGCACAGCACGACGAAGTAGTCCTCCTCCACGCAAACCGCCTCGACGTCGCTCCTCCTAGCCTTGAGCGAGCAGCCTCCTTTGACGGAATCGGCAGGGCCGGCGCCGTCCATGGCGCTGGAAGTCCCGACCGAAGGCGCCGGCGAGCCGGCCCTGTCGAGCAGGACCATGTGAGCGGCCACGGTGGCGTTGACGCCCGCCATCGTCGGGTGCGAGCAAGGCAGCTCGTGTCGTACGATGAGGCTGAGCGAGATCTGGTCCTCGCTGGTCGACCAGCGGTAGACATCGCACGTGTATCCTCCGGCGAAGGCGGCGCTGCTGCGTGATAGCTGGTGCGGGTTGTTCTTGGGGACGGGGCTTGCCTGCGCCGCCTCCGTGTTGCCATCCGTGCGCCCCTCCTGTCCAACGGCTTGGATTGGTTGACTGATGCCCCACGCCTCCACTTTCCTTTCCTAACTTTTTTCCCGTAACTAGCAATTATTTCCTGTGTGCTTGACCATGGCATCTGTCTCCAGTCCAAGTTAACAGCGATCTCAAGCCATACGGAGGAACTCGATGAGATGGCTGCCAACCCTTGCTAGCTCTCCCTCTCTTGCTCACGGACGAAGGTTGATGAAAAAGGAGAACACAGTGAACACGGTGGTTTCAGGCGACGAACGTTAGACTGCACATACAGTATATTTTTATTTTTACGAGCTCAAACTCCGGCCTAGCATCGTTACAACGACCACCAGTCCACCACAGCGGCTTTATACTGGATCCACCGCTGGGACACGATCCCCACGCCTCCAACCCAGTCTATCCGGCCGCTCTGACCACGTCCAGGACGCGGCGAGGCCACAACTATGCAGCATGAATGGCGGAGGGGGCACCGCTAGGTACAACACGTACGTCTGTAGTCTCGTCTATTCAGCGAATCAGCTACTCGGTGAGCTCTCCCCTGCACGATCAATGGCGTCGGCCGCCGCGGCCATTTCTAGGCGTGCAAGCAGCTTCTACCCCGGGGCGTTGGAGGCAGCGATGTACGCGTTAGCGCCTGTCTAGTCCCCTGATTTTGCTAGTTATTCTTTTCGTGCGAAAAAAAAAAAGATTGGTGGAGGCGATCAATCCAAGCCGTTGGACAAGAGGGGCGCACGGATGGCAACACGGAGGCGGGGCAGGCAAGCCCCGTCCTGTTCTTGGTGGCCGAGTTCCGTACGTGGAGCTAGAAGACTAGGCGAGCGTCTCTCGTAGGGACGATGTCGAAATCTCCTTTCCCCATGGCCGGCGTCTACTCCGCTGTGCAACCTCTGGATTGGCGGAACCGGCAGTCGATCTGGCAAGGATATATCGCTGCAAGATTGGACGAATCTGCCCACGGTTCTCGTTTTGATCTTTGGTTAGGAAGAGGTTTCATGTCCGAAACGGCCAAGGGTTTTACCGTCCGACGATCTGGGCCACGTCGCGTCCGATTCTGGCTTGGCCTGCCAGCCCGCAGTGGAAGCCGGCCTGCAGACTATGCGTTCGCGTTTAAAAACTTCTGTCTTCTTCGGGGGTGCCGCTACCTGGAGGCCTTCCTTTGCAAAGGCCAGTTCGCGTGCAGCGCGGAGGAGGCACGTGTCCTCGCCCGAGCGGTGTGATGGTACGAAGCCCCCCGCGTTCCTCCGTTCGAGCCCCGTGAAACGAAGCCCCCCGTGTACGTGATGCATGTCATGCACGCAAAAAAACATGGATTCCTAATAGCCATCAAGCTAAAGTACAGTTCGTGGGGAGGGGGGGGACGTCACACCTGCTCGTCCCCCCTTAAATTCCAGCTTGTACAGAACATGGGTGAACGTATAACTACACAGATCAGGTTGTATGTATAACTACACACAGATTAAGTTGGATATACAACCACACATACGGGGTTGTACGAACTATACACAATCCGAAGTACATAAAAAAATTTCATTGAAACCTATAAACAATGGATCTAGTTTTGAAAATCTCGACGCGAGGAGTTCAAAACTGAAAACGGTTCGTAATTTGGATAAACGGTTCTTAAAATATTTCATTTTAAAAAAACGAATCTCAAAATAAATGCACGTCCAACCCTCTGCGCACCACCAGTAAGCCGCCACTTGTCACCTAGGCCAACTTGGGGGTGGGCCCCAATAAAATTCTCAACAAGTATGTACGGACTTTTTTCTCTTTTTTTTTAATTTTCACCCTCACTCTTAGTGCTAACAAAGCAATTCCTAGTTGACGCGTAGGCGGTAGGTCGAAGCGGGTTGGGCCCAACTTTGGACGGGAGAGGACTAAGGCAGCATGAGCGTGGGAGGAAGACGACCTTGTGCGAGCAGCACCACTAACCGACGACGAGGACGACCCGGCTGGCCGCCAGTGGCGATTTTACCATACCTCCGCCTAGGGCACGTGCCCAGGCTCCATGGCGTACATGATCTGTCGATGAAATTTTGGTCTCAAACGAAGAAGACAACGATTTTGGGCCAATTCTGCTCACTGGGCCTTCCATCCTATGCTCTCTTTGGTTTTTTTCTATTGGGCACGCCCCTTCCTGACCCATGTGCCCAGGCTTTAAAGTTTGGCTAGCTTCGCCACTGCTGGCCGCGCTAGCGTAGGTGAGGCCAGGACCTTGTCGGAGACGGGGACGACGCGACCAACCACAATGTCACTGATGGAGGCGAGAATAATCTTAACGCAGGTGCGGGTGGGGACTGTGGAGCTCGCCGTCGATCGGAGAGGGGTGCGAGCTCCGACGACCAGAGTTAGGGTTAGAGGTGTCAGGGTGGTAGAGAGATGGTTGACTGAGGGGCGACCAACCGATGGATGTGGCAGCTAGAGCAGGATGGGGCGACCAGGCCTCACGATGGCGACCTAGAATGGTGTGCGTACGGGCGGAGCGCATTCCGCTCCGCGCGGAGCCCACATAGCCAAAGCTGCAAACGCGGAAGTATTGGGCCGGCGAGTCTTGCAAGGCCTGCCATCCGTCCGTAGCATGATGCAAATGCTGCAGCAGCCTGCTAGTGTGAATTAATCCTGATGGCTGGTGGCCGCCAGCCCGCCACTCACCATGAAATGTGAACCACATTGTGCCAGCAATGCGTGCGCAGGGTGGATGGTGATAGGATCGGGAGGAGGATGAAAGCATCAGCTCTTGTTGCCGCTGACGGATGCCGCCCAAATTGCTGGTGCCCGACTAATTAATGTGAAGCTTTTCCTTGAATTTTTGGGCTGCAAGATTAATCGGACCAATACTATCCTTTTGTTGCTTACTCCATATTCTCGGAGCGTGTTTTCTTTTACTTAAGGACGAAGGCATATGACCATGATCTACTTCAGGACAAAGGCTGTGAGCGTTGTTTGTTAGAGAGTTTCAGTATAAAAGGTTAGTTTAAATATGGCGCTGAAACTTTGAATTTATTTTCTCCAGGATCAACGTTGTCAACCTGTATTTCAAGTCGAAATCTTGAAAGTAGCTCTCGGATATTTGTTGGGCACGCAGTGGATGCTGTTGATACAACAACCATGACGTCCAGTTTGGAGAGAAGGTGGACGTTTTTTATAATTTTAAGCAGGGGTCGCCTACAAAGTACAAGTGCAGGTGAAGCCATTTCAAGCATAAGTAGTAGTAGTAGATACGAATATGATATGATATGATATGATATGACACACCTTAGAGATAGGATCCCTGAAAAGCCACGTAAAGTACGGTCTTAGCCTTTTGAAAACGTAGCCAAAGTTGGCAATTGAATAAGAGCACTCTCTCTGTTTTGCTAAATAGAGAAGAGCGAACACTTTGGTGGAGCTAGCTAGCAAGCTATACCCAGCTTTCGCCTGTGCAAGTACGTTATCGGAAAGCTAAGCTATAAACTAAACTAAAGTGATGAAGTGCGCTTCTATGATATTTGAAAATTAGCTGACTTCAATCTAAAAAAAATGAGCTGACCTTCTTAAATATTTTTCACCACATACACACACACAAAAGAATTTTCTTATATGGTGTGGTCAAACTTTCAAGGTTTGACAATCACTATCCATAGCCTTATAAGTTGCTAGCTAGGTCGGATATTTATAAATCACATGTATATATTTGTCTCTACAGATTTTCATGGAATTGCACATTCATGATTTTCCTTTTACCAAAGGTTCTTGAGAAGAAAACACACACTCATCCATCCACCTCAATATATTTACCAATGGTCCAAGAAAGTACTTGGATATGTATTGCTCTAGAGCATGCATCTATTCACCGGAATCCTCAGGAAAGCAGCTCGATGGCGATCCTTCCTTGTCGGCACGTCGTTCCTCGCCACTATCCATCCCTTTCGTATCGTGTACAGCGAATTAAGCGCACCAATATGTCAAGAAAACGAGGTTGGGAAAAGTAGGCGATCAACGTTCCTCCATCGATCATGGACGTACCTGTACAAGCCAATAAGGGACGTGCGTTCTGAAATGAAAGCCTGTCAAGACTTATAATCACATACTCCATCCGTACCAAAAAGATAAGATGTTTTACTTTTCTGAACTGTATTATGTATCTAATAATCGGCTAGTCGCGTTTTAGTACGAGAGGAAAAACACTTCCGTGAGCATGAGAGAGGAAAAGGCTCCGTCGTGTAAAGGAGATAACGAAAAACAACTTCTGGTACTAATTTAAACACGGAGGTTGAACGTAAAAAATGACCCGTTTGGATGTCCGACTCGCATCATGTATGTGTATATAGCAAAGTAATAAATTGTTGGCCCGCTAGAAACTTCCAGCCATACTTGGGCAGGGCGCCGCGGGAGTGTGTGTGCCTGTGGGGTGGGGGTAAACTCTCACTCCCACTTCTCACCTTCTCCGTCTGAGACGGTCGACGCTCAATTACCCCCACGCGGCTGCACCATCACTCCCCCAGTGGCATGGCGCACGACCGATGGGTCACCGGCCAGCATTGCACATGTCGAGGATTATAAAGGCCTCTTCCCACATTTTCTTTCGCGGTATTGGTGTTACAGAGGCGACATTGGCGGTCGGGACTTCCTCGGCGTCGCCTGCGGTTCCTTCGCCTCCCACTTTGGACTAGTGGTTTTGACGGAACCCATGCCAACGCCATTGATTGGAGGTTTTTTATCTCCGTCACCTCGACCAAGGGCTTGTTCAACACCAACGCAACCTATACGACAGAATGATGATTGTATTTTACACCCAAATTTACATTCGTTTGAACCCGATATTTTTATATTTTCCAATGATTATCCTACACTTTGCCTACTAAGACTAGTAATTTCCAGTAAACACAAAGATGTTCAGACCATACATTTTATATTTTCATGTGGACCTCAAGACATTTAGGAGGATATCCAAGTATATATGAGAAAAATAACAAAAGAGATGGATATCTAGGCAAACATGAGCATGTAGTAAATATATGTAGAAACCTATCATACAATTCCATATGACAACATGGCGTAACATCCTACAGAACATCATAACATCCATCATCTCATCCTAACATTATGCTGCCGCATCACCGTTCATCGATTCAAGCTTGTCGAAGTTGGACTAGACAACCCGAACCATCCATCCTTATACACTGTTTTCCAAATATGAGCTTGGCGGCATAGAAGGTGTTTCTATTGAATTGCAATTTGGGGTAGGGGGGAGGCATTATGTGGTCATCCATGGATTTTTTATTTTATTTTAGGGGAGGTCATCCCTGGAGTTGAGTGCATGGTAAACCTTCGACTAGGCTGGAGGGGGCGAAGTAGCTGTGGAGGGTGGAGGAGAGAAATCACCGGATCGAATCCATTTGTAATTTTAGGTGATCAAGATTTATCGAAAATTCGAGTTAACATGAATCAACTAATAAAGATAAGAAACAAAAATTAAGTTTGAACAGTTATATCCAATATTGAATTGAAGTGAAGCGGATCTTTGTAGAGCATATGCCCTCAACTTCTCATAATCTCTTCTTCCCTAACAAAAAAAAAGATCTCATTACCTCTACCCTTAAGTAACAGACGTATTATGACATGGAAAACGTAATAAGAGCAGAGCAGAGCAGGGGGCGAGGAAAGAAGGAAGCAGTTCCCCCAGCTTTCTCTAACAAACCACCGCTCCTCCTCTTTTAAGATCGGATCCGATCTCCCCGTCGTCGTCGCCTCCTGACCTCCTATTCCTCGCGCTCCACCTTCATCCATGGCCCACACGGGCCTCTCCGACGCCACGGCGCCGCCCGCCGACGCAATGCCGCCGTCCGCCACCACCACCAAGGCCGACGTCCGCATGATCTCCACCAAGGAGATGAGCGCGCACGCCGCCGCCGACGACCTCTGGATCTCCATCTCGGGCGACGTCTACGACGTCACGCCCTGGCTGCGCGCCCACCCGGGCGGCGAGGTGCCCCTCCTCACCCTCGCCGGCCAGGACGCCACCGACGCCTTCATGGCCTACCACCCGCCCTCCGTGCGCCCGCTCCTCCGCCGCTTCCTCGTCGGCCGCCTCTCCGACTACACCGTCTCCCCGGCCTCCGCCGACTTCCGCCGCCTCCTCGCCAGCCTCTCCTCCGCGGGCCTCTTCGAGCGCGTAGGGCCCATGCCCAAAATCCAGCTCCTCGCAATGTCGCTCCTCTTCTCCCTCGCCCTCTACCTCACCCTCGCCTGCACCACCACCACCGCCCACCTCTTCGCGGGAGGGCTCATCGGCTTCATCTGGATCCAGTCGGGCTGGATCGGCCACGACTCCGGCCACCACCAGCTCACCGCCCACCCGGCCCTCAACCGCCTCATCCAGATCGTCACCGGCAACTGCCTCACCGGCCTCGGCATCGCCTGGTGGAAGTACAACCACAACACGCACCACATCGCCTGCAACAGCCTCGACCACGACCCGGACCTCCAGCACCTGCCGCTATTCGCCGTCTCCACCAAGCTCTTCAACAACATCTGGTCCGTATGCTACGAGCGCACCCTCGCCTTCGACGCCGTATCCAAGTTCTTCGTCAGCTACCAGCACTGGACCTTCTACCCGGTCATGGGGTTCGCCAGGATCAACCTTCTCGTGCAGTCCATCGTCTTCCTCATCAACCAGAAGAAGGTGCAGCAGCGGTGGCTGGAGATCGCCGGAGTCGCATTCTTCTGGGTCTGGTACCCATTACTCATCTCCTGCCTGCCCAACTGGTACGAGAGGGTGGCGTTCGTGCTCATAGGCTTCTTCGTCACCGGGCTTCAGCATGTGCAGTTCACCCTCAACCACTTCTCGTCGGCGGTCTATCTCGGCCCACCAAAGGGGAACGACTGGTTTGAGAGGCAGACCGCCGGCACGCTCGACATCAAGTGCCCGCCGTGGATGGATTGGTTCCACGGCGGTCTGCAGTTCCAGGTTGAGCACCATTTGTTTCCTCGCCTGCCTCGCCAGCACTATAGGATGGTCGCGCCGTTCGTGCGCGACCTTTGCAAGAAGCATGGGCTGTCTTATGGCGCAGCCACATTCTTTGAGGCAAATGTCAAGACCTTGAAGACGCTAAGAGCCGCGGCATTGCAGGCTAGAGAAGCCACTACCGGTGCTGCACGAAAGAATTTGGTATGGGAAGCTGTCAACACTCTTGGATGATATATGAGGATTCGACTACAAGAGGCAATTGACAGCATCATCCAGACTTGTGGACATGCAAATTATCTGATTGCTTCTCGATTGTGTAGAGAGAAAGATTGAATCTTTTACCTCTTAGAGCCCTGTCGGATTTTTCGTGTTTCCAAGTGATTATCTTTGCAGTTGAAGAGTTAGTTCATGCTTCAATTGTCTACCTGTACACCACATTTAGGCTGTCACGGTAACCATATCAATAGTACTTCTTTTACATCAATATTAATTTTGTGGTCATGGTTGCATCCATTTCATTCTGGTTGCATTGAGCAGACTTCATGAGATTGTAATCCTAACTGAAATTGTATCTCCATGTTGCACTGGCAGCTTGAATTGCAATTGGGGAACAGCCTTTGTTCCAGTAATAAACATTCAGTCATTTTTCTAGGAAATGCTTATGCCGTTGCGAGATAATATATATATTTTCATTCAATACTGAAGTTATAATTTCTCCAATTTGCTGATAAGACGTAAATCTAGTCTCTGTTGATATTCTTTTTTCCATTTCTGAAGCTTTGTTGAGTTCTGAAGCCTTGTTGAGTGCTTGGCGCTATCATCCAGTTTTCAGATCTACGAACAGCACGTTATGTGCTGCATCGAGACTGTTAGCTGGAGTCGCTTAAGGATTGAAGACAACGACGATATATTTGTACTACTATATCACTGGCATGCTATTGCTCTTTCATTAACGATGCACGGAATATAAAACCATGTCGAATTTGTTATACTTCCTCAAGTAACAGACAGTTCTTGGATGTGATCTACAGATGCAGGTGGCGACGCGCATCGTGTTCCCTGGCCACCGCTTATCTCCCAAGAAGCACTGATCAGCTTGCATCGCTGTACGAAATACAGCCACTTCTTTGGTGTTGTTGTCCGATTCGTTAAAGATTTTCTTGGACCATGAGCGCCTGTGATTCGTCCGTCACTGGTGGTTAGCTAGCAGCGTCAGCGTGCAGCGCATGTGAGATGCCCCGTGCATGCCCATGGCGCCCTGACTGTTTGCGTAACAGAAATATTTGTCTGAGCCCGACGTATGTATACATACGTTGGGGTCCTTGCCTGGTTGTCTGGAACACTAGTTCTTTGTCAGAATGCATAGACCACCTCCAGAAATTTCGCATACAGCTCAGTAATTCTTTGAGATACACCACCTGAAAGTGTTCCCAACATGCAACCTGAAGATGTGATATCCGATTTAGAGAAGAGTTGTGATATAAGGCGTCGTTTGGAACAAAGGAAATTCGTAGGAATAGGATTCCTACAGGAAACTTTCCTATGACACCGTTTGGAACAAAGGAATATGAATCTCAGTTTCATTTGAAATTCCTATGACATAAGCTATTACATAGGAATTTTAGAGGAAAAAAAACATGAGGTCTCACTCCATGTTTTCATCTTCCCGTGTCTACTATTCCTGTATTTTTACTGCGTGACAACCAAACGCCACATGGGAAAATTTCCTGTGGTTTTAGTTCCTGTAGGAACTTTAGGAAACATGACATCTCAATTCCTGCATTTTTCCTATTCCTACGTTTTTACTTCCTATGTTTCAAACGGGGCCTAATTGATGGAATTGCCGTAGCTTGTGCCCTGTGATAATACACTGGAGGGGTAACTAAAGCAAATATGGAATGTGCAAACCCACAATGTAATCTTCTCTGTCCGGCACTTCTTCTGTGAACCCGCTATCACCTCTAAGGGTATATCCTTAAAAATATATTATGTATGTATGAACATTTCTACGGAACCTGGTGGTGTAATGGAGTAATGGATCTCGAGTAATCCTATATTCCTACCTACGAGTCACCGCGCACGCGTTTTCACGTGTTCCCTACACGTTTGAACGACCGTACCCATCTGTCAACTTGTAATACTAAACAGAAGAGTTGCTAGTACGGATTAGTACATCATGCTACTGAATTTCTTCAAAAAAAAAACAAATAAACGGAATTTAAACTTCGTTTAAAGCCCCATGTTCGGAAGAGTCACCGGCTCTTGGGCGAGGCCAAGGAATATCTCGATCGATGGCCGGGAAAGCTTGACCCTGCCCGCACTCTTGCGTGCCTCACATTCACAGGTCCCAAGTCGTCTGAGAAGAGCATCCTTGCAGCTCCAGCTGATTATTCCTTTGTGCCGTGCGCGCGGTGCCGCGCTGCTTGCGCCCGAAATATCTCCCTCCGGACAGCTCTCCGGCCACGACGTCAATCCGGCTATAGTACAGCCCACTTGCTCTTGCTTGCTCATCTTGTTTATTTTCTCTACGTGTACTTGACGGCAGTGGGCATCCAATGGGGAGGAGGCAATGACGAACTCAGCGCGTGATGATGCTGCCTTTGGCTTGCTTCCGTACCTCCCTTCTTTCCCGTTATGGTTTAGCGTCCATCTTGCTTAATTTGCTCCTACGACTGTCATTATACAGGCTTACAACACGTCTTCATTTTTTTTCAATTTAATGTTCGTCATGGTGTTGGTGTCGTTGTCCGTAGGAACCCGGGTTTTCTAACTCTTCTTTTTGTAGCTGTCTATCTATCGCAGAAAGTCTTTAGGTAGAATATCGTAAAGCGGTAGATACTTCCTCTACTAAGGACAGTGACACCGACACCATGACAGCAGCATGGAGCTATCTTTTTTTTCCCGAAAAAGTGAATATATTAATATCGATTAACGAAGCTTCAAATCACTCCATTTCGAAGCCTCACGGCCAGAAATATGGGTGCACACGACCGAATCTCATTCAATCCGGCAATTTCCAGGTATCAAGAGTCCAATGAAGATCACCGGCAGAACCTTCTAGATAAATGAGGATAGACATCACTGGAACACCGTTTTGGGCGAGAAGAATCCTAGGAACACCTCCTAATTCAGCAAAACCAATAGAACGCCCCGCCGCCGGTCAAATCAACGAAGGAGAAGGCAGTCGATGCACCGTCCGTCCAAAAATTAAGGGCATTGACCCAAATCGGATCGCCGCCACTGGAGCAACACCACCATGCTGCCATCGAATTGTCCGCCTTCCTCCTCTGCTCTTCGGATTGATCTAGGCCCCGACCGCTAGTGCCGCACCAGCTGGCCCGTCGCGAGCACCCAGCGCCACCCGAGATGCATCGTCACAAAGCCCCCCTGTTGTCGCTTTGCCCGCCTCCGCCTCACATGTCCAGTATGATCCAAACAATGACCGCTACAGCCACACCAACTGGCCCGCCTTGAGCTCCCTATCGCCGTCCGAGATGCGCAGGAGCACGGATCTATCTAAGCGATGTGCACTCAATACCCATCCGTGTAGTGTAGCCCAATCTTCAGGACATACTTGTGTATAGTACTCCATGTACTAAATCTGAGTCAAATAATTTAGAACCGAGGGAGTACATAGCTACATGTACGTGTGACATAGGATAAGAGGTTGTATGCTCTTCGATGCAAAGGCCAGGGTGATTCCCCTTTTCGAAAGAAAGTGCGAAATAAGTGTATGTTTAAATTTAAATTGACGGCGTGCGATTCCTCTGAATGAAAGGAGCTGACGACATTGCTTTTGAGGTGGCGGCGACACGACGGCATGTACGTGCGGCAGGATAGCTTCAAGCCACCGACCGATATTATGTTATGCAGTTACGCTATATGTGCGCGATAGAGACAGCCATACGTTGGCTCATCGATGGGGAAACCTAAGCAGGATCGAAGTCATGGCACCGTCCGTCCCCTGCAATGCAATCAAACGATTCCATCGAATGATGTGTGTTGCTTAAGTTTTTACTTCAGACCAAAATTCTACTTACGTATCAACCTGAGCCGGGAAGCGCTCCTGAAGTGCTTGACGACTGATGAGGGGCATCGACATAGCAAAGGGAAACCATGCTGCTCATCTCCTATCTGACGGCTACGAGAATAATACAAAGCTATGTGCGAATGCAGATTTGTGGTTTCTCCTTATGGCTGAACAATACAGTAACTTGTGGTGAACTTCTGTACTACTTGTCTTATGCTCTTGGGAGCTATTTTCTCCTACCATATTAACTAGCGCAACTGCAACCAAACATAGCTATATATAGATCATACTGTATTCCTTTACCATCATCAGTTCGCTGTTAAGGTTGGTGCCAAAGTTAGCAAATGTCTGTCCATATTTGGCTCTGGTTCTGTACGTAGCATACTAAACCAAATCTTTTGTTAGACACGCTTCCAAACTTCCCTTCCTGTTATGGTTTATCATCGTTTAATCTCATCTTACTTAATATGCTCCTAGTACTGTCACTATCTTTTCTCTCCAAAGAACCGTTCATGGTGTTCCGTAGGAACCCGTTTTTTTCAACTCTTCTTTTTGTCGTCGTCTATCTATTGCCGTCTTCTTTAGGTTAAAACCATGAAACGATAGCTAGGTCTTCTACTACGGAAAATGACACACCGACACCATGACGGAGGTACGGAGCTATCTAAGCAACGTGCACTCAACACTCATGTGTGTAGTGTAGCCCAATCTTGAGGACACACTTGTGTATATATAAGTATATAACTACATGTTGCTCTAGGTGTGAGAAAAGAGTATGTTTTAATTGATGGTGTGCGCAGCGCTTGTGTGTGCGATTCTCTGAATGAAAAGAGCTGGATAAGCACATTGTTTTGTAGTAGTAGGTGGCGGCGAGACGACGGCATATGTGTAGGTACGTAGCGCCTGGCGCGATAGAGATCGATGGCCACACCACATGTTGGCTGCCATCGATGAGGAAACCTTAGCAGAATCGATGCAGGGTTCAGTGTAGGCCTTTCAAAACTTCAGAACGCAGCGGAGACAGGACGGCATGGCACCGTCCGTCCCCTGCACACCAGCTGCAATGCGATCAAACGATTCCCTCGGATTATGTGTGTGCATGATTTTTCTTCAGACCTGCAGCGCTTGATGACTTGATGTCCTGATGACTGATGCATTGGCATACCAAAATGCCCATGCTGCTCATATCCTATCCTGACGGCCACGAGAATAATAAAGAGCTACTCCTGATACCTGAGCAAAACTGTAATTTAGGTGAACTTGTGCAATACTGTACTTGTCATGCAAAGGATGATTGTGGTTTCTCCTGATACCTGAGCAATACTGTAACTTAGGTGAACTTCTCCACTTGTCATGTTTTCTCCATCTTTGATGAATTGGGTGGCGAGCTTGATTTTCTCATAAGGGAAAAAAAACATTGTTTGGTTTTATGCGCTATTTCTTCCCTACCATATTGTAGCAACTGCAGCCAAACATAAATACGGATTAGTACTCTACTCCTTATTCAGATCATTAGTTGGCTGTTTAGTTTGATGCCAAACAGTTAGCAAATGTCTGTCCATTTTTTGCCCTGCTTCTATAGCATACTAAACCAAACCTTCTGTTAGACAAAGCTTGTGACTCTTCCCACCGCCAAAATGGTTATGCTCGGAGGAACAGTTTGGCCCACAGGATTTTGACACAAAATACGGCGACTTGATTTTCATGCCTTTACCATTATCTTGCGTGGCATCATGCTTATGCGTTCGTTGGTTCTTGCAGTGTGGATGGCTCTTTTGGAGTAGTCCGTTCGAAGCCAATAAACATGCGTTATTTGGGCAGAGGAAACGTCATGTGTGTTCAGACCTCACGTGAACGGAAAATCGAAACAATGGAGGACAAATTTGCATGGTAGCTGATAAGTGTTGGCTTTGACGATCCTGTTTTTTACATGTTATGACGTTTTGCTAACGCAACTGGATCATCATCAACTTGAAGAAATAATCCGGTGTGGAAGAAGTTATGTAAATTACCAACGCCTCCGAAGGTCCGTAATTTTTGGTGGAGAGTGATTCATGAATTTATACCGACCAGATCAATTCTACGGAAGAGACATATTGAAGAAAAAAAGGTTTCCTTTACAGTACCTTTTACTAGTCCCAAACTATGACTAGTATAGTTTCATCTAACAGCTGAGAGAGATTCGGCCCAGGAGGCCCATCAGTGTAATTCGGTGAAAAAAGAAACTAACTAGTTCTTCAGCCCAAAGTTTTTTTTTACGGTGCAGACCAATTCTTTGACTAGAACGATGACGCCCGCCGCCAGCCCCTCTCAGCTTCCGATAGTGGCAGATAAAACAAAAATTAAACATAACTAATCGTGCTTCTGTCCAATAATCTTCTACTGATATTTTGCTCGGAATACATTCTTGAATTTTGAGTGCATGATTAGATAATACACAAACTCCATACTGTCAATTCGTTACAAACTGGAGATATATAAGAGAGCTAGTGTCACGAACATATTTAAATTGGAGAAAGAACCAATGAATCAAAATTGTTCCTAAGATCTCACAGTTCACGAAAACTTATCTCAGACCAAGCACTATTATGTTATATATGCAACACTCCCCAAAATCAGAGATCAGCCACACATATGTGGCATCACTACTTCCAGTATTCAGGTTCATACTATAGCGACATCCACCTGCATCCTCTTGAAGCCCAGACATAGACAAGAAAACAGAACACCAGACAAGGCAACGATGGCAGCACCATGGCTGACCTAATAGACACAACAAGAAGAAGAACACACTGTAAGGTTCTTCCGCACATGGCGACCACGCACCACAGCCGCGACGACAGACCTCAGTGCGGCGGCGACTGAGGACGACGTATCTGAGACCTCCGATGTCGCGGCTGACACGACGCCCCTCTAGCTCTGCTCGCACGCCGCATGTGTCGTCACGGGCCCTGAGTACCACGAGAACGCGACTACATCTGCTTCGTCGTCGATTGCCTAGACATACTAGTCAGAGTTTTACCACTAGTATGAAACGTTTTCATCATTTGGATTAGCAAAAATAAATGGTTGTGGTTCATTTAAGGGTACCACAAAAGGCCTAAAAAATCGTTTTCTGAATTTTATGGAGGTGATGAAACCATCAAACATGCTTTATTTGAGTGTACTTGGGCTAAATTATTCTGGAGTGAGCTAGAGGATATGACATGCCTCAAAATACCTGAGCTGCACCTAGATTCTTGGGCAATGGATCTGATGGATTCCAAAGTTTCATCAATGGAGAAAATATGTATTGCTCTGTGTGGTTCCTATGCGGTTTGGACTGACCACAACACAAAGAAACATGGTGAGAATGGCTATTCAGTTTTACAATCTATCAAGTGGGCTCTTGACGTTGTTGTGGACATGCAAAGGCAAGGACTGAGAAGAAAACCAAGGTGGAGATTAAACCAGATGGAAACCTCCAATTGTTAATACTATGAAGGTTAATGTAGACGCATCCTTTGATGCTTCAGAACAAAGGGAGCAAGGCCTGGGAATTAGAGATCATACATGTCACCTGATTAGAGTGCACGCTCTTTGGTACCGGGATGCTGCCGATGCTATGACGATGGAGATCCTACCGATCCGTGATGGAGTGCAATTGGCCAATGATATGGGGTTTAGAAGTATGATAATCGATAGCGATGCCGAACAAGTGGTGAAGCTATGGAGCTTGGGAGTCTATGACAAAACCGAGGTTGCATACATCTTTCTTGATATTCAAGAGCTTAGCGGAGGTTTTGATAGTTTTAAAGTCAATTGTGTGGTGAGGGACGCTAACTATTTAGCTCATATGTGTTGCAAACAATCTAGTGCCACTAGTAGAAGATGTTTGTGGGTGAATTACATCCCGGACTTGGATATAACAGGTGGTGCAAGCAATCATTTAATTATAGTTGTTTGTTAAGTGATAATCCCTTTTTTGGCCAATAATATGAATATAACATTGTTTTAGAGTCATTGATAATTTCCGACTTGGATTTGAAGCAGGTCCATTCCAACTATAATTTGGACCCGCGGCGATTTAAAGTAAATATATTTATAATAAACTTTCATACTTATTTATATATTTTCATGTTAGTATGGTTTAAAGTATATGATCTATACTACTTATTTAGCACCGTTAACCATATAATATTTTCTCAATTGTTTTCCGTAATTTATTTTTACTTATATCACAAAAATTACATCTAGTTTGTGTACAAGTTTATTTTATTTTGTGAACATTGCCATATAACCACCTTAAACATGAAAAAGACACATATAGCATCGACTTTTATTAAATTGATCAATTTTGTGGTGCGTATATTTTTTTGTGAATGTTATTTTTTTCTAGTATTGTTAAATATATTGTTAGAGATACCAAAGCTTACGTCCTAACAAATATATTAATAGAAGTTTGTAGTGTATGTTTGCGTAATGAATTATATAGAAAGTTCCAGAGTATGTATTGTAAACAAGATTGCCGGAGTGATATTCGAAAAGAAATGACAGTTCTTGTTTCAATTTGTTAGTGCCAAAATTGTGTTTCTTTTTTCATGCAGGTACCCCAAATAAGATGGGAAGTTGGACTTCCATAGTTGTCACATGGTAGGCATAAGACCTGAATATGTTTAATATATACTTCCTCTATATTCTAATATAAGTTTTTTTTTATGTGCTCCACATATTGTTTAGATGCATACCAAAATGAGTGAACATAGCCGCTAAAACATGTCTAGATATATTTATATACCTGTGAATATGGAAAAATGATAAATATATCCTATATTTTAAAACGGAGAGAATACTTTTTAGCTGTATTCAAGTCATTAAATATGTTTAATGACATTTATAAAAAATAATTAAAATTTGTACTACAATTGTGTTCTAGTTTGAAGCCAAGAGACATCGGTTATTTCGGCAGAGAAGAGTGAACGGAAAATTAAAACGACGGAAGAACAGTTTTGCATGGTAGCAGATTAGGCTGGGCTTTGATGATCTTGTTGCGCAGTACCACTTTCATGAGGTATGATGTTTTGCTACTGTTTGAAGTGTGAGCCAGTTATAGACAGGAACGATGCACAGGGGTGCAAAGATCATCACGGCCGGGGTGGGTGCGGTGGACCAATGGCTGTTAATTATCTGATGACCGCAATCGATCAGCACTACTCGACATGCATATGCAGATCAGTGCTGAAAGCTATGGAAGGAGTGGCGCTAAATACTGAACCACACGTGATGTGAGGAAATGCCCGCAGTGCGTCGTCGTGTGAGCATGTAGGCAAAAACGAGAACACTATATTATAATAATCGTGAAATACGAACTTTAACATCATAGTCGTTGTAGTATAGTGGTAAGTATTCCCGCCTGTCACGCGGGTGACCCGGGTTCGATCCCCGGCAACGGCGTTAATTTTTTTGTCTTACGATGTGAATCGGGTCCTTCTCTTTCTCCTGCTCCATGCCTACAAACCAGTCGCGTCATCTGTTGCTCAGTTTCATGAACGAGGAGACTCGACCAAACCTGAAGTTGCATTTCACGGCACGTCGAGCATTTACCTTTCTCTCAGGTCGTACAGATCCTCCAAGACTCTGCGTCCAGCAACGGCATATTCTGATCTCTTATGGAGAAGCGCCACGGCATACGACTGAACTGCACAATGTTCCGGTGTGAGTAAGCCTAAGAGCTTAGCTCTGACGGTCACTTCGACCTGAAACTCACTCTCTGAACCCTTCAGGTTCAGGCTTTCATTTTTAAGTTTATCAACCACTAGGGCCGACCCCTTCACTGCTCAAGTGATATTTCCTCGTAAAAGACACTCTACTCACGATTGTAAGAGAAAGACGTTGAAAGAATCATGGTCACGCTCGCAAAGTTCACCGACATTCCCGACTTCCCTTTTACCCATTTTTTTGTGTTGGTCGCTCCTTGCTCGCATCACCTGCTCCTCACTCACTTCGCATCCCCTCGCTCATGTCTCCCTCCTCGCTCCCCGTGGAGAATTAGGATCTATCAAAGTAAAATGATGTTAACGCCTTAACGGGGGAATGATCCCTCCCGTCACTATACGTTGGACAGGTAAGTGAGACATCCGGTATTTGAGTAGAGTCTCACATTTTCGTCGAGTATGTCGAAACTATGGCTCGAACCCGGGCAGACTGGTTCCTCACTAGCAGCATCAACCACCACGAAAACGTCAAGTTCTAAGGATCCATCAAAATAGTTGAGGAATATGGTTGGAGTTGTTGTTTCAGATCTAAATTTATATAAAGATATATCTAATTTTAGACTAGCGTCAGTCACCCCTCGCTGATAGGTTTGGGCCGAGTTGGACTAGAACCAACTTAGAATGTTTCTGCCATATAAACCTCTTGTAAGACGCTGTTTTGAGATAAGCCGAAAGTTGTAAATCACTGGAGTCTGTAACCTCACTCAATCAACATGAAGATTGCTGGCTGGCGCCCATGATTTTTCTCTTCCGCTGTTGAAAGAGTTTTACACGTTAAAATATCGTCTCCCCCTTGTGTTGATCTTACTTTTGTTCATCGTTTATTTTCCTGTCGTTTATAACAAGTGGTATGAGAACACTGGTTTTCATATTATGGTTTTGCGGTGACATCGATGAAGTTTGGTCTACTATTGCTGGACTATAAGATGAGAGTCTCTCTGTCGGAAGTCAACATGTGTGCGATCCTTGCACAATCCAATGATTTTCCTCGAAACAGGTCGTAGCCCCGCTTTATAAATAAAGCCAATAACCACCAGCATACAATCACAGACACAAGCCCAACAACACACACACCACACAAGCTGGGGCATCAACAAACACAACGCCCAAAACAAAAAGAAAGGAAGAACAAGGTGAATCAATGAAGCGAAGATGACCAGTCATCGCTGCGCCCTCCGCTTTTTCCGAAGCGTCATATACCAAGCAACATCTCCAAGGAGGTCACCATCGACACGACGCCGCTGCAAGGACCAGGAACTGGTCCTAGGGTTTCCCTCGACACTCGGAGTAAAGTGAAATGAGGCTACTCCGATGCCCTCCAGCAAGGACTGGCGCCACCCGAGGGCGGCGCCGCGACGGTGTCAGAAGAACCAACAAAGATTTCTCTCGAGCCCCATCCACAAAAACACTCGGCATCAAGTGAAATGAGGCTACTCCGACGCCCTCCAACAAGGACTGGCGCCACATGAGAGCGGCGCCCCGACGGTGTCTGATGAACCAACATAGATTTCTCTTGAGCCCCACCCACAAAAACACCGGGTCGTGACGGAGCACCACCACCCTCTTCGACGTCCACCAGCATGCGCAACCGCGATCGACCAGAAATCAACGTCATCTCTTCAAGGGCACTGGCCGCGACCTGCAAGAAGGAGCAGGCGACCTCGTCGGACCTAGAGACAACGTCATCAAAGCCACGTGGGAGAGAACAACCCCCACCTGGCCCGGACAGAGCAACATGAGCAAACCAGGCCCACCTGGCTCGGCACAGCTCCCGTCGCCCTGCTGCAACAGCCTGGCAGCAACACCGTCGTTCCCTGAACCAGCAACATCGCCGCCACCATCTGCAGGAGCGAAGACAGGCGCAGACACACCGGCCCGCCCGAGCACAGATGGGCCCCGAAGGGCCTACATCTGGGCCGGGGGAAACCACTGGCGCCCAACACACCGCACTGACCGCCCCTCCACGAACAGCATGGCCGCAGCAGCGCCCACCCAGCTGGGCTGGACCACCGTCGCCCTAGAAGCGCCACCCCACGTGGCCGCCTCCGCGCGTCGGGGAATGAGCGACCGCCGCCGCCGGCACCGCCCGAGCCTTGCTCGGCGGTTCACGTCGACAACGGCGGGAGAGGAGGGGCGGAAGGGGTGGGGCGAGGAGGGAAGGAGGTGGGGTGTCGCGCCGGCCACCGCGGGGGCGGCACGGTCGCGAGAGAGAGGGGACCCAATCCAATGATTTTGAAGGTGCATTAGATGGTTTCGATGAGAAGGAGCTACATGGAGCGAGGCTAAGAAACAGAAAGGCCGTAAGCATCTTTCTCTTATTCAACTTAATTTCTGTAATGATATTGTTCAAGAAGTGTTGAAGCAGCAAAATACGAAATCTCTATGGGAAAAGCTGGAATTGATCAACATGTCTAAAGATCTAACACTTTTAGAAAAAAAGTATCAGCGGTGCACCCATTTTTCTGCTCGTGGCGCAATGCAAAGTGCTGGATTAGGACTGGTGATCTGCAATGCACAAGTGCTGATCTCTATGGGTCGTAAAGCTTTCTGCCTGGTTGTATCTTCCAGCTTGTACAAGTGCTGAAAAAGCGTAACTCATAGCGTGTCTCGAAGGCCTAAAACATATTGCTGATACCACTAAAAAACGTATTGTTGATCTCCGCTGCTGGCCGGCTACTCTAGATACTGATTGTGTGAGGGTGGTGAAGGGAGTCGCCTCATCATGTGACATATCACGATACTGGTGCATCTTTAAGGAAATCGAGGAGCTTCTACGAATTTACCCAGATATTCATATTCGCAGAGTTAATGGTGTGAGTTCAGACTAGCCATATTTCAAATCGTTCTGAAATTCCAAATTTATTTTTGGGTAATTTGGAATGTAGTGTTGAATTCCGAAAATCCCATTTATCCCCAAAAAATTAAAAAAATTCTAAATGTCCAGGTGAAACTCTAGTCTTTTTCAACCCAACCAAAACCCCTATATGCTATGCCTGACGAATTTGTGACCATGCCCGGTCTTTTTCTGCTAGTGGCTCAACCAAGCCAGCAATATCTCATGCACACCCCAACCTACTCATCCAGTAAGCAGAAATCGATATACGCTTAGATCTGAACAATCCCAAATTTCCGAATCCGGAATTTTTTGGAATCATATTTTCTCATGTAAAATCGGGAGTCGGATTATGAAACCCGAACTTTGTTTTTTCCAAATTTCCTGTCCCAAAATTTCAGGAAATCCCGAACACCCACCCAAGTATGTGAGTAATAAGGTGACAAATTGTTTAGTTAGGTAAGAGTAAGTCTTTTGGTGTGTTGCGCGATTCAGCGCCGACCTGCATGTCGGAACTTATAAACATTGGTTTCTGCTCCGGTGCTCCTCACTTGATAAAAGTTCAGATCCAAATAACACAAGCATGATCACGATCTAGCTCAACTAACTTTAGCTATTTAGCTAGCTAGAGATCGTTTCTGGTGACAGTAGCTCACGTCTAATTCTTTGAATTATTTATTGGTTTTATGTCACACATACGCTAACTAATATGGTTTTAGGAACAAATATAGCTGATTACTATATGATTGTTTAATTGTTGCAAAAATAAAATATGATTGTTTACTCTTTTGGCATAAGTTTTTTTTCGAATCTTATACCTATACTATATAAATATGCTAGATAATACGGGCTTGATTCTAGTCTTTGCAGGCCCAACTGAACAAATAACCAGACAAAGTTATCCCTTCAAGTTTTGTCAAGGGAGGAGCGCTGAATCAAACCTCATAAACATTATATACTACCTAAGTAATAAAGGTCATGATTTCATTGCAAAAAAAATAAATGTCATAATTTCCCTAAAAAAAAGTATGCTACTGTAATAAAACTCTGGCTTACGGCCCGTTTTCAAATTCCAGCCCATAGTTCCGCAGAAAGTCGCGTCTTCACCACGAGTACCAACCCTACAAGTTCCGCAGAGAGGCCTCGTCGCATCGCACGACGCAGGCTGCGAAACATCCCTGCGATCGCAATTCTAGTAGCTCGCCGCCGCCTCCCGCTGCCGGTTACCCCAATCGGAATCGGTCGAAGTCGAAAGCATCACGGATTCTCCATGGCCGAAGGCAAGAGGCCTGGTTGCAAAATCGTCCATAGGAGAGGCACGAGCGTCTTTCATTTGCAATTCTGTCTCTCTTCTCCTGAGGATCCCCGTCCCGCCAATGGCTTTCTTCAACATGCGGAGGTCGTCGTTGCTGGATGCAAATGCACTGCATATTGCATGTTTGGGGACTCGGACCCAAAACATATCATGCTCAGTTTGAAAGCATTGTATGACCCCGCTGCCAAGGTGTCCGTGTCTACGCACATGGTTTTACTCGACAAGACCGGCTCACCGGCGACTTCAATCGGAACAGAACTTGAGCGTAGGGAAGGTTTTTACTCTCTGCTCGCGGCCTGGGACGACGTTAAGGCGAACTGTGTGGTGGAGAAGGACAACCACTTAGTGGTGCTGTGCTCCGTCGACATCGATCGGACACCTTCGGTTTCATCGTCGTTGGAGGAGGTGCTCCCGGATTTAGGCCATGATCTAGCCATGATGTCAGATAAAAAAGAATTCACTGATGTTTCCTTTGACGTCGCCGGGGAGAGCTTCAGAGCACATCGCCTGGTGCTCGCTGCCCGATCGCCAGTCTTTAAAGCACAGCTCTATGGCGACATGGCCGAAGGCAATACGGCCTCTATCACCGTCGAAGACATGGAGGCCTCCACCTTCAGATCTATGCTCCATTGCATGTATCATGGTTCACGTCCGATGTATCATGTAACATGGATGTTTCTTCCACCATGGCACAATGTCAGCATTTGCTTGTAGCCGCTGATCGCTATGGGGTAGAGGGGCTGAAGAAGATTTGTGAGGACAAACTATGTGGCAAAGGTATCACAGTAGACAGTGTGGTCTCGATGTTGGAGCTGGCGGAGGACCATGCATGCCCCAAACTCAAAGCTAGGTGCTTTGATTTCCTTGCTGATGGTGACAATTTTAAGATGGTTGGGATATCTGATGAATACATCAGTTTGATACAGAGTTTTCCGAATCTCTTGGTTGAAGTGCGCAATAGGATCAAGAAAGCACTTGAAGAATCATCTACCTTGAATCCTGGTGCTCACAAAAAAAGCCGAGTGTGTTAGGCATGATGATAGGATCAGAGAATTGAAATTTTTTACAATGGCATGTCCATCATCGATGATTCTATTCTTAGTAGTTGCAGTATACAAAATTTGTATGATCGTTGTGTAGCTATAATGGTTTAAAGTTTTCGTTATAATTCTTGAAAAGAAATTACTTAACTAGTGTTGCAATTGTATTTTGGTAAGGGTGCTCGCATGTCATTATTAGGCGTTTGTTTATTCTGTCTTTTAATTTTGCGTACTTCTACTCAACAGTGGCAGTAATTTGGAAGGAAATTGTCTTGCACTATCTGTATGAGGGTACAAACGGGGATCACCTTATTAGCTGGGAAAAATCTGTTTCGTGCGCGCGCTCGATTCTATCCTACGGAGTGCTCACGTCTCCAACCCGTCCGATCACGATCGTGCGGCTCGCTCCGGATTCCTCGCCCCAGCCCCACACCACGTGGTTGACAAAGGCCATCCTTATCCACACACCCACGAACTCGCATTCCTCGCCGGCCCGCCGCCCACCTCCTTGGGCCACCGCCGCCACCCCTCGAGCGTCGCCACATCGCGCTACTCTCCTACACGAGCGCCTCCTGCCGCCACGCCGCGCTGTCGGTCGCGCACACTCGATCGGCACTGACCCCATAGAGAGGATCCAAAGGCCGGAATAGGAAGAACAGGAGGCGATGGTGATGTGGATCGCAAGTCGCAGACGCTCCCGAGACGAAGAGCCGCTGCCATGGAGTTGGCAGTGGAGAAGAACCCACAGCGCCGACGATCGCGTCTGCGGTGAACTCTGGCGGAGACGAGGATGAACTCGATTTCGTGGAGTGCGGCAACAAACGCACCATACGGGGCAACAGGCATGTCTCAGCCTCGATATCGCCTCCTTCTGATGAATTTTAATTGCGTTTTGCTCATACATCTGATGCAACTTACCTAGCGTTCAGAAGTCTGGTCATATTGCTGTATACAACATATTGTACTGCAAGTTGGATTGCGCTGCTTTATTATTGTTTTTCTGCATCCCCAATTGATCCACTGCATACGGAAGTGCCGAAGTGATGATGTAGTTTCTTTAATGCGTTATAAATAGTGTGTAATGTATGTAAATGCGTCTAGCAATGTAATTGTAATTTTTTCTCCCCGTTTTCATGATGATTTTGAACTAATGATGTTCACACATAACTTTTAGCACAATTATGTTCCCTGAATGTAAATTTGCCTTTTTCTCATTTTTACATCCAAGGTGTAACCCTAGTAGTTTTTGTAGTAATGCTGTTCACACAAAACTTCTAGAACAGTTATGCTACCCGAATGTATTTTTCATCAACTTCCATACACTAGCATTGTATATTCTTGTTATTATCGTAGATCATGTACTTAGATAGCTAATGCAGAAGATGCAATACTTTCGTAGTTTCATCTAGCTGTAGATGTAGTCCGAATTATGGAGATGTAGTTTGTACTAAGGCTGCAAGGCAAGGCCAGCATGATTCACACTGAACTTTACTAAGTTCCATACATTTTTGTTAAGTA
The DNA here is from genome assembly GCA_026929855.1 of Poa annua. Classification (NCBI taxonomy): domain Eukaryota; kingdom Viridiplantae; phylum Streptophyta; class Magnoliopsida; order Poales; family Poaceae; genus Poa; species Poa annua. Next base: position 70,389,260 of record CM049432.1, on the reverse strand, counting down.
AATTTAAGAACAATATTGACGAGCGCATGTACTTAGGTAGCTAACTGGTAGTTTTGTAAGGTCGGTATTTTTTGGATGTAATTCCACATTTTTAGACAATATAACTTCTTAAGTTAAAATACATTTTTCCTAATACAGGGGATGTAATTCAACATCTCGGGATGTAACTTCCAAACTTAAAAAAAATTGCTAATAGAGGGATGTAATTTCACATCTCAGGCTGTAAGTTCCGAAGTTAATATACATTTTTGGTAATAGAGGTGATTTAATTACACATCTCAGGATGTAACTACCAAAGATAATATACAGTTTTTTCTTGTAGAGTATTGTTTGTTCTTTGTTGATGCAATCACGGCTGATTTACAGAGGTGTAACAACATTATGGGATTATGTTTAACTTCTGATTTTTTTCTGTTGCATATACAAACTATCTTTTTTGCTTACCAATGGACGTAAACTCTATTCCATTTTACTAGACTTAACTTCACATTGGCATGTTGAATATCTCAGTGCCACACGGTAGCCCTTTGTTTTACTCTAACGTAAATTTTCTTTACCTGCTTGTAGCTTTATGCTTAGTGTGAATTGTTGCTTGTTCTAGTTTCAACATGATGCATCAATACCCAGGATGTAACTTCCCATAATACCACTGAATAATACACATGCTAACCAAGTTTATAATGCTAACATACTTTCTTTTGTTTAAACAAAATATTACAGGTTTTTCCCGTTTTTGCATTAAAATTACAACATCATTGACTAACATGACCTTTTCTCGGTATTATGTGCTTTCTCCTAGCAACATGTGTATGATTTGTGCATGTATCATCTTGTCCTCATTTTCGCTAGGACTCAAAATTATACCGTGGCTGCCTCTATGTTTCTAGTTACATGTAAATATTGATCTAGATGGCGAAACCACAAAAACACGGGCTTCATGTGTTTTCCTTTTGCCGTTTTTTACATACAGAGAGCACAGAGCCACTTTTTTGTTGGAATCACCGGGAGTGTTGTTTCTAGAACATGTCTTTTTTGGTTGTTCCTGGTTCATTGCAGATGTATTTTTCTTTGGATCATGAGCTCATGACCAGGTAGTTTTCTTTGTTGGGCAGCAGCTAGAGAGTCGTCGGAGATGGGAGATTTTCTTTTTTTTGAAGTATGGAGTTTGGTAATCAAGGTCCCAAGGATTCCAGTGACGACAAAGAAGGCCGGTGCGTCCCAGTTGCAAAAAACATGTGTATGTACATCAGGAAACCTATGTGTGTGCATCGGGGAGCATAATCACCTGTGTACATTTTATTGATTTGTTCTTACCAAAATACTACATGTAAATCGATGCAAAATTACAGCAAGAGTGATCCGAAGTATGAAAATTGTGCAGGGGGAAGCAGATCTTCTCAAAATGTAATGATCAGCTCCAATCTCTGGTAGATGTATTATGTAAGTATCTGCTCAGCATCGTCGCTACGTTGAATTTTTTTTTGGATGGGATGGGAAATAAGTTCATGTGTGTTGCACTGCTGCTTTTTCCCATCCGCACGTGAAGGTGTTTCTTTTCGAAGCCGCATGTGAAGGTGTTGGGCGCTCGTCCCTCACGAGCCGTGCCCTGTGCAAAACACTGTTTCTGGAAAGTGTGGTCAACCGTGAACCCTTTTTACCGTTTTTAGGAAGTACGACGTTTCGACAGGGGGCACTGCCTAGCGCTAAATCGAGCGCGCCCACTGTGTAGCCATGTCCTATTAGCTGGCACAGGTTGGAACCGTTTGCTATGTTAAATAGTACTGCTCAGGTAGAGTAGTTGAACGAAAACTGTTAGCAAAGGTTAGCTTTGTATGTATTCATTTTAGGAATGGCAATCTGGTGCCTACGATGAACAACTTTGTTCGTATAAACTTCTTCCTCCCTCTGATATTCCACTTTCTCCTGTCATGTAGAAAGGTAGACTTACTTTACGTTCCAGTTATCACGCTTCAAGGGCATAAGAATATTCCATATCTGCATCAAGGGAAAAAATTTACTCTGAAATTCCTAGAGAGAATAACTTAGAAAGAATTTCGAAAGGGGTTTTGGACTTGATGCCTTTGATTTTCTTTCGCTTATTCAATGCTTGGGATATACAGCATGCTATTCAGTACCCCGAGTCATCCTCTGATATTCCAGTTTCTAATTTTTTGTAAAGGAAGTATTACGACTTAAGAAAATGGCAGTAATACTCCGCATGTGGGACGGTTGCTGACTTGTACAGACTGTTTTAACCACCGTTTGTCTGACTTATTCAGGTGGAGCAGTTTTTAGTTATTCCTTAATATTTTATTCTGAAACTAGTACAGGGCGATGTACAATTTTTAGTGAACTTCAAATGGATTCTGCACTGGCCTCCTTGGAATTTACTTCGTTTATTTATTGTGCACAAGCACATCTCATATGTGAGAAGTACAAACTTCTACAAACAAGGCAAGTGAAGAGCTACCACGAAACTAATCCTTATTGTGCCTCATGCTGTCATAAAGATAAAGTACCAATTATATGTATATTGATTTCTTGTTCCAGCTAATATCACAGGTAATCCTGACCAGATTTCACCCATGAATAAAATATGACTGCTCCCAAACATGCGTTCTTTCATAATACAAAAATCATGTCTTGGCAGATCAGATAATTATCTTCCAGCACTACCAAACACGATTGAAAGAAGCTGATCTCAACATATTATTTCGGTGCAGGCTTTTAAAGGAAGGATTGCAGTATGTGAGAGCATTAGATTTGAGTTTAGTTTTTCTTTTAAGAACTGCACAGTACTGAAAATCTAGTCATAGCTATGATCCTGGTACTACTTCTGTAAACTTGATTGTGTTTGATTAGTAAAGCTCTTAAAAATTCAAAACAACAAAAATCTAGTCAGACAAAAGGTAAATAATGATGCAAGAAGCATCATATGATCTTTTAGTGTACCCTGTTCGATCCCTTTTGTGGTGCATTTAATTATGATTTTGCTCTTTAAATATGATGAAAGAAAATTAATCTAATACTAATTAGATATCCTTTTTTGGTTTCTTGTTTTACTTGTAGCAAAACAGTCGGTTGTTGTTAGTAGCTGCAAGATGCCTGCTGGTGAAATCCAGAGAAGTGCACAATTAGGCAAAACAATGTTTTGTTGTGCTCTGAAACAGAGGTTCTACAAACTATCTCGAAGGAGGACGTTGCAGCCAAGCAATTCACTTTCAGTCACCAACAAGTTTGCTATCCTTCATGGATTGGGTAGAGGAAAAACACAATTGTCCAAGCTTGAATTCTTCTTCCGTTCCATGATGAAGAAAAAATTCAGACTTAGATACATGGAAGTTCAGTATTGGCTAGACAAAGAGGGAAGTACCCGCACCCGCACTCACAGAAAGCTAAACAGAGTACACAGAGAACTCATACTAGGGCTACATCATGGATGAATATTGATTTCTTGCATCTGTATCCGAACTTAATTTAACTTGATTCGCTCTTGAGGCCCATTATCTGAAACTGGGATTTGGCAAGCAATTCAAAACAGATCCAGGTTAAAAGACCTGGACCTGGCGGTACGAGGGCACCGCTGCTGTTCGAGTGCTTATTTGTTCAGCTTCAGTTGTGATTTCTCCAAAATAATTCGAGCTCTGAGACAAAAGGCCGTAGCCCAGCGTTAAATTAATGACGCCAATGGCGGAAAATACAAGTGCTGAAAACCAGCTTACACACAACTCCACACACACAAAAAGATTAAACCAAAGGCTTGAACAAAGAGGTGTAGGCAGAGATACACGCAGGCCGAAAACGATGGTCGCAAAACAACCATCGGAGGAGAGACACGCCATGAACTCCAAGGCGACGCCTTCAGGAAGGAAACGGCACCAGAGTTCCGTCGCCGTCCGATCCCGAGGGAGCAGGGTTTTCACCCAGAGCACCAGGGGAAAGTGGAGAAGAGTCGCGACGGCGCCTTCAAGAAGGTAACATCGCCCACAGGCGTCGCCGCCGCCGGCCAAGGCAAACGCCCGTCAGGTTTTCACCCCGACAAAAATCCCCGCATCCAGATCCGAGTGTGGTCGGCTGTTGAGGTAGCTACCTCCCCACATCCAATGTTCGTCACTCCCCGGTCGACACGCCGTCTGTGATGACCCGCCATGCTACCGCATGATTGTAGCACGCAGAACATCGATGTAAAACTCGCGGAACACCGTTCCGCAAATTTCACACCATCAGAGTGGCACAACAGAAACATTGCATGAGTCCAACGGTCATACAAATATTATTACAAGCCAAAAGTGTACAAATTCAGAAAGATCCTCTTCGGTCCACCGAGGATCCGCACTACTTGGTTCTATTTGTAAACTTAAGAGTTTACAAACAAGGGGTATTAACAAACTTCAAACCATGGAGCTCAGCAACTTATTTAGTAAAGTTCTATGTTGCTCGGCTCACTAACTACACTAGGGATTTGCTCTAGTAATCTTCCGTCTCTTCCTCTTGGCCACCGTAGGTGATGAGGTAGTCGACGCCTTCGACTCCACCTGATAGGTATGGCTCGTCGTAGACCAGATTGTCTTGGTTGTAGATGTCGTAACCTCCTTCGTCTCATGTGGCCTCAAAGTCTAGAAAGGGGTTTAAGGCAAGGGTGAGTAACATCGTTACCCCACAAGTTCATTATGGTAAGGTGGGAAGTTTGATGCACTAGCTATAGCCACAGACAATGGATTGCCATAGGCTAATGCAATTTTTATAAACATTTCTTCAAATGTTGCTTTTATTCTGAAGAGCTATGTCCGTCAGGAGTCACAGGGCTAGGGCATTGAGGAGCCTCCTTTCCTGCTGCATTCGTCGTTCCGTCCTGAAACATGGAGTAACATGTCACATTCATACACTCTGCAGAGGTGCGCTGCTTTACCCATAAGAGATCAAGACCTTGTGTTGCACAACCGGGCAAATCTTTCCCGTCCACACTTCCTTGGTGTGGGGCCCAGTCAGTAATCCAAGCCAATCACTGCGCCTTTCCACCATCCCCGCACACCCCCCATTACTCCGGTTGCAAGCTAGTGGGCACCGTCCCATGCTAAAACTTGCTGACCAGTGGGCACCGTCCCAAGCTAGTCCCGAAGCCAACCTTCAATAGATGCTAGAAGCCACAACCCGAAGGTGAGATTATTATCTGAGCCATCTCAAGCTCATGAGCGGATTTACCACCGCCTGGCTTGTACTATGCATCCGTTGGTTTACGAGAGGAAAAGGGTACAACTGACTTCTCCGTCCCATTCCAAATCTTGTGGTTGCGCGTAATATTCGGCGCAAGAATCACTAGCGACATTTGTTGTCAAGTCCTAGATGATCCTTTCCCGTGCAAATGGAACCTCCACCACAACATTCTTACCGTGGTCCCATCTGCCAGCCATATGAGATTACCACCTCACTGGTGGATAACCTTAGTCATATCATTATAAAATAAGTTTTCGGTCCTTTTTGTAATGCATGTGATAATAGCATTTTGAAAATAGTTTTTTAACAAATATTTCAAGAGGACGTGAATAAAAGGGATGAACTTGCCTGCTGGCTGAGAGGTGGTGTAACGTGAAGGTTCGGACTGACCCGGGACCTCGGGTTCTGAAATAAAGCATCATTGTCTCATAAGACAATGTTTAAAGAAGTAGTGAATGCTATGATGCATTATTATGCTATGTATGTTTTAAATTGGAGTCTAGGAATTTAGCGTTGTTTTGGGTGTGACTTTTATTCTTTTTGTTTACTTTTATTTATTTAATTTAAGTCTTACAAGATATCAATTACTTTTAAAATAATTCAAGAGTGTGTAGAATATTAAATAATTGGATTAATATTTATTTTTAATAGATAAATCCATATACATTGAATTTAGGAATTTAAATCTTTTATTTAAAATACGAGGCTATGTAAATAGTTTTATTTCAAAATTTTACTTGAAAAATTTAGAATAAAATAATTTTGAATAGATTATATTTTTCTGAATTCAAAACTTATTTTTATTTAAAATTTTAAGTTTTATTTAATTGCATCTTTTGTTTTATTTCTTTCATTGTGTATTCTATGATTTATTTGGACATGGAAAAAAAATAAGTGGGCTTAGCCCACTGACTAGTGGGCCAGGGTGGCTCGGTCGGTAAGGAGCCACTGGTTCCACTGAACCGGTCAACCCCCATGACCCAGCTCCCCTCTGCCTCCCTCTCGATCCCCTTTCTCTCTCGGGATATGGAATCGCCGCCGCCGTCGCCGCCTCGCTCTGGCCAACCCTGGTGACATCCGCCGCCGCCACCCCGCGCAAACGATGCGTCGCGCCGAGATCCTCCTTCCCATCCAACTCTCTTTCCCGAGCGCGCCCCCGTCTGGCCGAGCTCTCCACAGGTGGAGTTAGGGTTTCGGTTCTAGCTGCTTCTTTGCACGCTGGTGGTGCTCCGGTGGTTTTGATGCACGGGGAAGACGTCCCCGGGTTGCGCTGCGCCGGCCGTGTGGGCACTGCTCCACCACGCCGACGTGGTTGCGCTCGGGCACTGGTAAGCATCTCTTCTCCACTGCCCTCTTGCTCTCTCCCCATTTGGGCCGTAGGCCATGCTCTCTGATGGTAGCTTGTAGTGGGGATTCGTAGCTTTTGGCAGGCTAGGATTATTGCAAGCCGATGTGTGGATCTTGCTGTGAGACAGATATGCTTCAATATTTGATACTGGATTAATCCAGTGATGTGGTCCTACTGATCCTGTGGTATTTACTATATTGGATATGCTGGTGTGTGCTACTCTAAATCTCTCAGATTCAGAGGTGTGCCACAGTACTGCTTGACTGAGACAAAGGTGTAATTGAGTTATGGAAAACTTTATGGCTATTTGAGAATGATTCCTGGGTTATTAATACCAGGAAAATGATTTGTATGTATTTGGATAGTTTCTTGAGCTGTGGTAATTAGGATTTGGTACATGGCTTGTGATTGAGGTGCTAAGTCCTTAGGGGATTAGTGCCCAGCAAGTGCATATGTGGGTTGATTTGCTGGTTGAATAATTGAGATCCTTAGCTAAATATGTTTAGCAAAGATTTGAATTATTTTACCTCAGCCAATGATGCTATGGCTGAGGCCTCTTTGAGATATGTGCGGATGCAATTTATTTTGCATCACTCATGATTTTTAGTAGCCTATGATGTTTGTCTGAGGCTGTGGTTGATTAAGTCCAGTTTTCAATGGATGCTTAAGGATGATTTGTTGCCTGCAGCTTGTGGTGTTTAGCTGAGGTGGTGTGGACATTGGATAAGGACAATTACTTAGGCTTGGCTTTATTTTATTGTGGCCCATAGCCTTTGACGATTATCTGAAAAGAGAAGATGCTTGTGTGCTTCTTGTAAAACCCCTATGATGAGTTATGCATACCATTTGTATGCATCTATGAGTGTTAAACACCTAACTAAACCATTTATGCATCAATTGATGTATCCACTTGCTAAATGAGTTGAGAATCAACATCAGGCAAGTTGTGGTGTGGTTTTGGTTGGTGTGAAGGTTCTGGATCACTTGTCAATCCTTCTCCTTCTTGTTTGCAGCCCTTCTCCTCCTAGCTTGTGCTCAACCCTTCTCCTCCTAGTGCTTGCGCAGCCCTTCTCCTCCCTGGTGCTGCTCAGCCCTTCTCCTCCTTGGTGCTGCTGGCCATCATCTTGCTTTGCTTTCAGCAGAGGTGGGGTTTTGGTGTAGTGGTGCTAGGTAGATGAATTGATTTGGTGAGATGGATTGGGTGTTGAACAGGGATGACATATGATGGTGCTGAATATGCTATGTTGTGAGCTGAAGTGAGCAAGTGCCTTTGCCTCTCTTGCTAGCTACGGCAGTGTTCCCTTATCTCTTCTGTTGCAGCTGTGCTGGTGACAGCAGTGGTTTTTGCATATGTGATTGAGCTGCTTGTGAGCTTGCCTGTGTACTGACTTGCCCAGATCCTGTGCTTGGAGCTGATCCATTCGGCTGGCTTGGTATTATCATGTCCATGTCTTTGTTTTGGGTTGCCAAGTGTAATATGTTGCCTAAACCAGTGATGTTAATCTGAGGTTATTCAAGATCCTAAGAACAGATACTCAACCTTGATTAAGGTTTTAACTCGATGATGAGTTTAACACTGCATCACACTGCCAATCTGAGAGTAATCTTTTGTTTAACTTCATTTATTTCTTGTATTTGTTTTGTATTCTTTTGTCTATCTTTTGTTTTCTTTTGTACTTGCAGGAAAGAAAATTGGTGCAAGATGAAATGATCAAGATGATTGTTGAGATGAAGAAGATTAAGATGCAATAATTAGTTTTCTTAGGATTTTTTGTTTCTATATGTACTCTCTTACTTATTTCAGTTTTTATTTAAATGTTTGTAAATACAATGTAACAATGTTGTTTATTAATAAAGTAAATATTTTTTTACTTCGTTATTTATAACTTGTATTTGTAATTATTTAATTTGTGAGTTGCACATTTATTAAATAATTACTTATCATTTGTTTGTGTAATTTCAAATTCAAATTATTTGAATATTTGAATTTGCTCATTTTCCTCAAACAAATAAAATACCTAAAGGTCATGTCAAAATTTATAACAATCACCTCCATTGAGCTAGGCCCTAACACAACGAGATGAAAGAAACTTTGATCTCTTCAGGGTTTTAAGTTGCGAAAAATTTATTCGGACTTTCAGATGCATGGATGCAGATGCACAAATTCTATTTCTACCCTCCATGGTTTCCTAAACGCTGGGACGTTACACCGTCCTCGCGGCCATGAAGAACCGGCAGCACCTGAGCCGCAACCCCCGCCTCGGCATCACGGCTCCCACCTACCAGGGCCGCCGCCCTGGCAACCACTGAGAGCCCAGCTCACCCATCGACGAAGAAGACGGGCTGCCCACGCCAGGCCGGCCACCGCGGCGAGCAAAACTCCGCGACCCCTGCCCACATCAGCCACCCATCACCCACCACCTCTCCTCCTCACCGAACGCCCATGGAGGGCAGGAGGTAGCCCTCCGGCCGACGGGACAGCCCAGCGCGTGGGGTTCCGAATGGATCTGGCCGCGTGGCCGCCGATCTGGGCGTGGTGGATTTGCCGGAGAGCACCAACCGCCGGTCCCCAAGCCGTGTTGGAGCTCGCCCAAGGCAGGAGCTCGCCGCCGAGCTCACACACAACGCCATGGCCGAGGGCCAACTCGAAAAACGGCGCCGGCCAGAGGAGGAGATGCACCGTGATATGGGGGAGAGGGGAGGGCAGGGCTGGAGAAGGAGGAGGCGACGACGCCCCGTCGCCGCCGCAGCCGGCCGCCGGCGGGGAGAGAGAGCGGTGGAGGGAGGGGTGGCGGCGGCTAGGATTTGGGCACCCGGGTCGCCCTCCGGAGAGAGCGACGCCACAATTCGAGCTCTCCTGCTAACATGGTTTCTTTTGGCCATGCTTTTTTTACTTGTCCCTGTAAAAAATCTCCTTACTGATCAAAGAATTTAGCAACTCTCCAAGTAACATTCAAAAAAAATTGCAGCCTGCCAAAACATTGATCTTTGGTGTTCATTCATTTGTTAATAAAATTGGTGATCATTATCTGTTTACAAATAACCAAGATTGTGCTATAGTTGCGGCATTTTACGGCTGCTATATTTTTGTTTACATTCGGATGTTTTCTGGTTTTGAAGCATTTTAGTTGGCTGTTGGACTGAATCGCGATCAGCTAATGATATGACAGTTAGCTTCAGGTTATTGAGTTGTTGTCAAATTCTTATGATAAATTCAATTTTTCCATTCAAGATGAGAGTTAGCTGTCAGCTGTATCTCGACAGTTAGCTTTTTCCGCCAGTTAGCAAATAAATTGAATGGCCACTCCGTCGTTTATCTCCGTTTGTAGTTAAGACTAAGCCTTTGTAGCTACTCCAGTACAAGAAGGAGAGGGCGCGCTTTGCTGCGCTCGTTTTGGCTATTTGCGCTAGATTTATCCGCTACAATGTTTGTATTATCATTAGTATACTAATTACCATTTCTACAAGCGTGAAGACATCATCAAAGCTAGCCATACCATTTCTCCAAGCGTATACATCGGCTCAAGAACAGGTTAAACGTATAAACCTGGACGGGCCTGACCACACCATTTCTCCAAGTTTAGTGGAACACCAAACAAAAACAATATTGATTGCAGAGTGTAGAGTGTTGACAACGAGAAGGGCTGTACTTTTCTCCAAGATAAAAGGGACAAAATACAACCATGGACATCATTACCATCCATATACCAAATGCTTTGGCTTTATACATGCAGATGGGACACCACGAGTAATTGTACTCTTACATATCGGCTCAGGAGGAAGACCAACCTAATGCATTTTAATCGCCTGTACTGTCGTATGGTCGGAGTGCCAACTGCCGAGTATCAGATGTGCCCGATGAGCTTGCTATCTCAGCTTTGCATAGAGGACAAAGTGCATTGATATTGAGTTATTTATCAACACATTCCTTTTGAGAACAATGTGAGCAGGGAAGCTCAAGAAGCTCATCATTGTGTGATTAGCAAGGTAGATGCAACAAACCTGCAAATATAATAAACAACTGGTTAGCAAGTGTGTGCAGTGGCAATTTTATTTTGACACAAAAGGAAAGTGCGAGGGATTCAAAGGAACAACATGACATAAAGTGCCCGCTCCTTGTCAGTTCCGGTGACCACTACGCCTCCATCTTAGCCTTCAGCTTCAATCCCTGAAGCATGACGTCGTTTCTTGGTTTTGACTTTGTAAGTCGACAAAGTATTGATGGATTCCGAGGTGGCCCCTCTTGTATTCTTTGTGTCTTCTCTAATACCCCTGACGGATCTAATGAAGGGAGACAACAACATATCTGAAGCGTACCTGCACTTTTAATAAGGCAGATACCTGTGTATAGTGCAAATCACTGGATCGATTCATTTGCACACACAGTTTACGATGTAATATCACAACAAAGCATCAATTATATTACATCGATGATCCAGAATTATAAAATATTTGTTACAAATTGCATAGCGTAAAGTTAGCATTGACAAAGTACACAGCGGAAATACAATAGCAGAGAGCCTCTATAACTTTCATGCTGCCACAGGCGAAAACATGTTGGTTGTAGACTCGAAACCTTTAACGAAACCTCACTCGTCATCTGATAAAATCTGCAATAAGAAAAATATTGTAACAACGTGGGTCAGATTCCATTAAAAATGGAGTCTGGCAAGTGACACTATGGTGGACACTTATGGAATAACTCTAAAGTCTATATGAATACTTGGCTGGTGGAGCTCAAGGCTAATTTGCATAAAGCCAATTTTTCCTATTCTTTTGAAAAAACACTTTTCTTCTATTCGAGACATCCGTGGCATGAAATCCACTGTCTCATTCTACCCTTGTTCACCCATCAACTTTTAACTTAGAAATTGGAATGATGGAATCCTCCGTTGACGTCCTTGATCAGCTGCTCAAAATTGTCCGTAACCGGGGACACGGCTAAGTACTTAGTTTTACACTCTGCAGAGGTTGTGCACTTTCACCATTGTACCCATTCAACCCAAGGTATCCTTTACACACCATTTGTGATAAGGAAAGGAGAGAATGAGACGAGATCTTTCAGAAGCATTTTCCCTCCCCATACTGGCTTGACCCGTTCCACCTAACATCCCCCTACATCTGCTTGTCAAGCCGGAGAGAGTCCACGCAACATAATTAATCAAGCCAGAGCCCATATGGCAATGGCTGCACTGGAAGCAATCGTCACTCGGAGTTCTTCAGATTCCTCTGTTCCTGGGTGGCCGTTCTCAAGTGTGCATTACTCTTTAGGAACCATAGAAATGGACCGAGTAGCCACTCAACATAAACCATCCGACCAATTACCACCCAGGTGTTTCATTCTTAACTTAGTAGAATTTAGATTTTCACAAAACAACATTTGCATAGCATCAATAATTCTACTAAGTATTGCATAGGTACCTAGACACAGGTATAAGGGATTCTACACAGGTTTAGCATAGTAACACATGCATTTAAAAATACACTAAGTAATGCATAAAAATAGGAAGTTTATGAGGTGTGCCACTTGCCTTTGAATGTTGTCGTTGTTCACAATTCTTTTCAACGATACTCGGGACTCTCCGTTCAATCTAACAGTATAGACAAGCAACAATACAACAATCAACAGCAAGCACAACTCCACAATGCATACAAACACATACTAGATGAATAAATAAGTTTTATAAAACTTTCTAAGGAAAATATGTTTATGCATGATGTGCAAAATATTCCTAAGGGCTAGAAATACTTTTTCATGCCATGAAAATCTGTTAAGTTAATGCAAGGCAAATAGGTGGGTCAAGAATGACTAAGGACTAAGGTCTTAAGTTGGGTAAACATACTTTGTTTTATATCTTCTTGAAACAAGCACTCTAATGGCTTAGCCATGATGTGCAAAATACTTAGAGAAAATACTAGCTCTATTCTTCGAGGTGATCAACAATTATTATCAACTCTTTGTAAATTGGACATTCACTATAGTGAGAGAGACAGACACCCGGCCAGCCACTTAAATTGTGGAACAGGTCTCATGTACGTGGACATGTAAGGTTTGTTTCCAGGCCGCTTCATCCCACTATGCTGCTAGGATCCAACAACTTCAAGATGATAACATCATGATCAAAATTTGTTTAAGTCTAAAGACAAGATTAGGAAAGAGGGAAAAATAGAAAGAAAGATGTAGTTGTCCTCCAGGCTTCATCTCCAGACTTGTAATAATCTCCTTGATGATGTCTTGATTGAAGTATAGACTTGATAAATCTTCAGACTTGCTGGTTCTTGTATCCTCGAGGCTGGTCTTCGATTTACTTAGTCTTCATGAAATCTCAGAGGAGAAGAAAAGACAGAGAGAGAGACTTACAGAATAAAAGGGAGTTGGCCTTCTTGAACTTCTTCTCACTTTTCTTCTAAGTGCTTGACATCTGGGGGATGCTTCCAGAGTCTGTTTTCTTCTAAGTCCTTCATGAACTTCTTCTTGATTTTCTTCTAAGTGTTTCCTCTCCTTGATGGTACTTCTGAAGTCTTGGTTTTGGCTAAGTCCTTCATTGGTCTTCCAGCTCCATCTTGAAAACTACTAAGTGTCTGGTGCATAGCACTTTTCACAAAATACTAAGTTTGAAAATAATCCTAACTTAGAGAAAACTATTGAAGAGGGGTTTTCCTTTGAGAATTTTATCTACAATATAAAATATGCAATGAATGAAATGCAAATTTTAAATCACAAGAAACATCAAAATATCTTTTGTGATTTCTTTATAAATATGCATAAGTTTATAAATGCAATTTAATAAATTTCTAGTTTTGGAAAATATAATAACAGAAATACTTATAAGATTAAAGTTTCCTATGATAAAAATTTTATAACAAAAATTTATAATTAATGTTAATAGACAGAAAGCATTTAATTAAATCTATTGCAATTGGATTCAATCAAAAATAATGTTTCTATTAAAAGTTATTTCAAAATTTGTCCAACTATTCAAATTAAACACACAACTATGAAATCAATCAAAATTACTCAAAATTATTTTATAGCAGTAGCATTAATTTACAAATATTTCAAAGTTTCTAAAACATATTTATTTGCAATTTTTGGATTTATAGATTTAAAGTTATTACAAATATACTCAAATTCACCATTTGAAATTTGAATATTTTATACTAAGTCAAATTTGAATTTTGTCTGATCCAAATTATTCTACATGTCGAGAGCTTTTCAAATATATAAAAATTATTAAATTTGGAGTTGTGGTTAAAAAGTTGTGACAGATCTAAGTGACAGGGGTTTTTCTGTAAAACTGCCGATTAAATTAAATTACGAAATTGATTATACACGTGGCAGCTGACGTGGCTGACACGCGGCGCTGACTGGGATCGCTGACGTGGATAAGTTATCGATCTGGACCGTCCAGATTTAGATCTACGGTCCAGATCCGATCTTACCGGTTCGTTTAATACCATCTAATCCTAACCGCTAACATCAGATCGGACGGCAGGGACTCGATGGCCAAACCTGGGCGGCGGAATCTCGCCGGAGGAGAAGAAACGGCGACGAGGCTCTCGGGTGTGGACGGCGCCGTCGCGATGATTGTTCCCCGGATGCGTGGATGGTCTCCCCGGATGCGGCGCTTCACGGCGGAGAGAATGGTGGCGTCGGCTTCGTCTCGTTCGTCCTGGAGGTGGCGTGGAGGATGCGGTCGAGGTGGCTCGGGCGCCGTCGAGCTCCGGTCAACTCGTCCTGCTCAATGTACTCGTCGGAAGGACGGGGATGGGGGTTAGGGAGATGCGCACGGTCCTGAGAAAAAGAATGGACACAATCTCGGGCTGTGGAGAGTGCTCACCTCGTCGGAATCGAGAAGAACACGGCGGCGACAACGGCTGACTCCGGCGAGCAGTACTGGCGGCCTGGCGGCGTTATTTTCGTGGAGAGGAGAGGGGAAACGGAGGCGGGGTTGCGGGCTTTATAGGGGGGGGGGGGATAGGAGATCCAATCCCGCAACAAACTGCCGGATTTTGGAAGGATTCGTTGGAGGATTTTCGGGAGCGAGATCTCCGGCTGGAGGTTGATGATGATGACGTCAGCGATGACATCATCCAGGTATTTCTTTTTCTGTTTTTATTTATTTAATTCATATCTTTTGATTTATAACTCCAAATGATGTCAAATTAATTTCTAAAAATTTGTAATATTATTATTCTTCTGTTAAACCAATTGTGGGAGTGTTTTGAATATTTTTGCAAAATAATATTTTGAAATATTGATTAATTACAAATTTGACACTTAAAGTCAAATTTGAATTTCTATCTTATTTAGATTTTCTTTTGGCTAAATAAATTTGTAAGATACTCACATTTCAATATGTTTGAATTTAAGTTATTTAAACTTGTTTTGCTAAAATCATTCATCTTTATCTTGGCATATTATTAAAGAACAAAATATAAATACTGCTTCAGGAAAAGGTGAAAGATAAGGTATTCATTTTTAATTGAAAATAATTTGTGCAACATTATATTTTATATTATGATAATTCATTTGAAAACTTCATAACAACTTTGGAAAGGATTTTTGTTTTGATTTTATTCTTATTTAAAATCCATTAATCATTTCATGTTCTGAAAATAAATAGATGGAATTCATTTAATCCAATGAAATGGTTATTTGGCTAATTCATTAATTTAAATTCTATGAAGTTTTAAAGTTATACACTATAGGCTTATAATTTCCAAACTATATTTTGAACATAGTTAAAGGAATGAAACCCATTTAGTAATTATACAATCTTTTGATTAATCTTGTATTTATGAATAGATATGGCTAAGTGGTTTAATTCAAATACTCATAAGGAATTAATTTATTTAAAATAAAATGGATTGTAGTTTTTAAAATATTTGTCAAATTATATTTTAAGATTTTTGAAACACAGTGGATAATAAAATGTTTAAACTGTGACATTTGAAATATTAAACTTTGAAGTCTTTTATAGTTGGTTTCCTTATGAATTTAATATTTTATTTTTATAAAAAGAAAAGTTTTAAATTTTAGTGATTTTTGAACTTTATAAAATGTTGGGATGTTACAATATCATTGCGCAGAGGATGAAAGGTATGGCATACACAATGCAATTGAAGGTGAGGAACACGACGCATAACCTTCACCTTCAAGAAACACAATTGAAAGGCATGAACACATTGCATACCCAGTGCAATTGAAGGTGAGGAAACAAAATGAGCAGCAGGGTAAAGAAACCGCATCACATACAAGAAGTAATATACTTCGTCCGTTCCTGAATCTAAGGCCTTTAGTTTTTTGGTAACAGTTTCACAATATATGGTTTATTGATGCTTTTGTTGCCTCCACATGTACAACAATAAGTGGAAATCTCTAAAATAATGGATCATTAGGATACTTATATATCGGGAGAGAGATTAGAAGGGATATGATTTCTATTTTCTCTCTTGTCCAACGTTTACTCAAAGAGAAAGTCGTGTTTTTTCTCCTCTCAGCCTCATGCGCTAATTTCTGTGCCAAAAAACTATAGGCCTTGGATTCAGGAACGGATGGAGTATATACTTACCTGAACAAGTTTAGAGCATCAATAGAAGAAGAACGTCCACCGAATATCCACACGTTTCCTACGACAAACTACACTAGGAAGAAACAATCCAAGGACATTTTGTAGTGGCAAAAATTGCACTGATCCTGCAAACAACAAGGTGCATTCATCATTTATAAACTGATACTTTGTCCATCAATAATAGAACAACATAACTATTGTCAAAAAACAGAACAACATATTTATAGACTATGTACTTCTGTAGTATCCATCAAAACTGTGGGCAGGAACAAACCAGCTAACAATACCCTAAGCTAGCTGAAAATAACGTCTAGTAATATTTTCCTGGTCAAACAACAAAAACAGTCGTAATCACAATGCATGCCTGCTAGAGAGGAAATTCCATATATAAGCTATATCAATTTCATATAAAGGCAACAACTGTATCTAGAATTATTCATGCAAAGGAAACATAAAATGTACCTTGGGTTAGCCAGAACTGCATTCCTTCGCTGCTCCGATACACTTCCAATAGTAGGCTCAGTCTAGTTGTTCTGTTAGGAGCCTTGACGGCAATGCGTATTTACTATCGATCCTCTATTTTATTTTGGCATTGCGATACCTTTAACTGAGCTCAAAAGCAAGTGAAAGAAAGTGTCATCAATAGGAGAAGTTAACAAAGTTTAGCAGGACCAACATGATGTTTCACTAATGTGAAAACAAAATTACTCTTTTGTGATCAATTCAGTAGTTAACCATGCTGAATTTTTTTTCTTAGGAAATCCCTGGGTCGATGAGGATTGAACCTACGACCTCTCAGTCATGCATAGTAATATATATATATATATATATATATATATATATATATATATACACACACACATAATGGTGGAATCAAGAAAAATGAGGCAACAAAGCTTGAATTCAGATAGCATGTACATGATGCAGACAATCCATATGGAAAAACCAATAAAGCTTGATGCTATTTCATCTAAGATATTACATAATATTGATTTCTGGAATATATTTACTAAAGTGAAATTACAAAAAGCACATATTGTGGAAGGATTGGCCTTCTATCACTGTATTCATTACTCTTGTTGCTCGTGAAACATTAGTAAAACATAGACCGTAAGTTTCTAATTTTGATCCCAGTATATTAGATTAGCAAAGGAGATATGCCGCCAAATGGCAAACCAAGTAACACTTTTGAAGTCCAATAAAGGGTATCATCTAGACCAAAAAAACTTAAACAACATGAAGGCCTAAACTGTAGTGCATATATAAATTAAATTCAGAACATACCATGTCAAACCAGTGTGTGTCAGAGCTTCATTACTCTCATCCATAAGCAGCGCATCATCATTGACCGGTCCAGACCCGAAATGATAAATATAGCAGTAGCCCAAGCTTCCAATCTTGTACAAAATCAAATTGATATCACCACATTAATTTTGCCCAATACCTCAGCCAAAACCATGTCGGATAAATTATCTGCAACACCAATAAACAGAGCTTAGTTTTATCTCTCCTACAACTGATCTCGAACATGCAGGAAATTAAAGAATATGGACTTGTTTCCAAGACTATTTAGAAACCTTTGAGCACCGAAAGATGATAGAGGTGCAGGAGGGGTGAAAGCCTAGTGCCCTTGGAGTCCTTCAAATGGATCCATGCATAGAAACCTTCAAAGGTAGCAGCGAATCCAGTTTGTATGATGCCAAAAATGCAAGAATCTGAGATAAAGCCCATATATTTCTTCCTATTCATGAAAGTAAGTAGTTAGAATTCTGAAGAAGACTGCATTTAGTACCTATGGACATCTCACCTTCAATTCTCATCCGAAATGAGACATGGAATAATTATAGAGCTATTTTCCAGTTTAGCATGGACATACTTGCTGAATCTTGTTAAAAGGTGTTGAGACTACTACAGAAAAAAAAACATGTACTACTAAAACTACATAGTTTGCTAGTAAAGATAAACATTTGTCTTTTTAAACTTCGGCTCCAGCATTGCTCATTTGTTTTTTAGATCGAGATTTTTCATGGTGGAAGTGGTTTTGTTCCAGAACAATTATTATTCAGCACAAAACCACTATATCAGCAACAATTGAAATGTAAAGAAAACTGTAAGTTTTATGGGATGCTGGCAGGTATGCACCTGGCACTGCAATTTACAAAGAAAGGGTACAAAATGTAATAGCTGCATAGTGCACCTAATTCAGAACATTGTCCACGAACTCCAGAACCAATTGATGCCACAAAAAGAATATCTACAAAAATATGATATAGCTCAAAACAGTAGAACCGAAAAAAGCCTCAAAGAAACTAACATCTTTGAACCATGTATAGCCATCTAAAAAAATACTAATTGTTCTTTTCATACTGTGATCTAATAAGAGAAAAGGAGCACAGAAAGATCATATGATTTCCAACGTAGATGCAACAAAGAACAAAAAAGTCTCTGACCACATACCCGACAGCAGAAAATCATCCTCAGTATGACCTAAAGCCTTTAAACCTTCCCTCCGCTTATTCCTTGCAAAGGATCTTAGTAAAATAAAAACCATCAAATAACTGGACTACTATATGGTGAAGGTGAACTAACACAAAATCGGTAATCATGTAAGCATACAAAAAACAACGTCCAGCAAGTGAAAAGTATCTCTCCTTTTCCATTCATAACCATTTGACTTGCATTTTGACATCCCATTTTTTCACCACATGAAGAAAGGAAAGTTGGATAATCAAATTAGTTGCACGTTAAATACAATAGAACGTAAGAAGGGTATATTTGTGATATTGGGAACAAATATGATTGAAGGCATTTTGAAGGTAGTGTATGACCAAATAAAACTGCAGACGGATTACAGCTAGAAGCTAGGAATAGGAGCTGAATATCCAGGCTAATGAGTTTCTGAAAAATAATAAAAAAATACGTTAGTAGCTGAATTGCCACAAGAGCTATATCTATCATTTTTATCCAACTTGCAAAGATCTAAGTAGTAATATAGTGTCATATGTAACTTCGAAGTAGAAAAGAGTTGCATAATCGACTGTGAAGTATTGTTCTTAATTCAGGTTGCAAGGACAACATTCATGGACAAACTCATAGGTTTAGTTCAACTAAATTTTGTATGCAATGTGCCAACCTAATTCATGTGTATACTGTGATCGTTCACTATAAATCAACGTAGTATATGCGATGGTCATGCTGCTACGCATTCTAGCAAACAAGTGATAAGCAGTACTTGTCTCTACCTGGGGAACAATTGCAATCAGCGGGAGGTTGTGACGAAATAATGATGGTATAGTTTCACTGAGGGCGGGGACGATGGCAGCAGAGTGCAGGCACCAAGCGAGCAGGCACCAAGCAAAGGTCGCTTGGTGCTCCTCCCGGCAATGGTGACGGATGGAGGTGGAGTTGGAGCGAGCTCGGCAAAGAAGTGGTGCCGAGCCCTTGAGACCCCACATGGCTGCGCCTTCCTCGCCAGCCACCAGCCACTCCTCCCGCAAATGGCACAGCGCGCGGCAGTGACGGCGCCGTAGACGGATTAACCTCCTTGTCCATCCATACAGGCTGCAACTAACACTCCTATCGCCGAGTATGGGGAAAGCAAGCAGCAGCGGCGCCGCTCCACGATGTGTAGAGGTAACGTGAGGAGGAGGATGGATGGCAGCGACGGCTAGGGTTTGGGCAGCGGCGGTGCTCGCGGCCTCCTCGTCCTCCAACTCAGGCACTCGGCGGGCTCGACCTTCTCCTCCTCCAGCGCAGGGAACCGACTGCGTGGGAAGGGACTCGTGATGGCACGGGGTCGGCAGCGTGGGCAGGCGGCGGCGCAGCCGCAGTGGGCATGCACGGGGTCGATGGCAGAGTCGTGGAACCAGCCGCCAGCCGGAGTGGGAGCGGGGAAAATGAGCACGGCTCTGTTTCTACGGTTAGGCACGCGCCTACATATGGGAAGACCGATTCACAAAATTTAGAAAATTGAGGGACTTTTCTGTAAAAAGAGGCGCGGGCCGTCAAACACTCAGACACAAACCTACAAAGAGGCAGACCCAACCAAAAGAGACAGCAAAAGTCTACATCAAACACCCCCGGCGAGCATGACAGGCGGGCCCAGAACAACGACGCACCACAGGCCTCTATAGCCAGGGAGCTTAGTTTTAGGAGGGATACTATCATTTCTTCTTCATCCGAATGTAACAAGTATGTGTGTCATTCTCGTGACAAGGTTGTGTGCCGTCCGGCTTCAAATATTCTCTAGAACGCAACAGCCCGAGATTGAAATTCAAACTCAACTCATTGTCCATTTTTAAAGGGAAATCCAAGATTCCTATGGAACAAGTATGCAAATACAACTCGGGAATTGCTATTTTTCAGCTAGCTGGGATATAAGCTATAGCCCAGCTAACTCGTCCAGCGTTAGATTCTCTACGCGCCAAGATCCGTGCGGCGGAAATTCTTAGAAAAAGGCTTCCCTTTGCAAAAGTCTATTTCCATCCACTGAGCTTCTGACACGTGTCGCAATTTCGTTCGTCTTTAATTCTCACATTTCCTCCCTGCATGACAAGTGGCGGCTTCCTGGTGGTGGACAGAGGGGTGGACGTGCATTTATTTTGAGATTCGTTTTTTCAAAATAAAATATTTTGAGAACCGTTTATCTGAATTATGAACTGTTTTCACTTTTAAACTCTTCGCGTTGAGATCTTTAAAACTAGATCCATTGTTGATAGGTTTCGATGATTTTTTTTGTACTTCGGATTGTGTATAGTTTGTACAACCCCATATGTGTAGTTGTACATTCAACTAAACTTATGTGTAGTTGTACATATAACATGATCTATACAACCTAATTTGTGTAGTTATACGTTAAATCCTGTTCTGTATAATGTGATCTGTATAGTTGTACGACCTGATCTGTACAACCTGAGTCTGTATAGTTGTACGTCTAAGTATGTGTACTTGTACGTACAAACTGATTCTGTGTAGCTGTACGTTTCAGTTTGTTAAGTTGTACGTGCAAATCTACATATTTGTATGTTTAAATTTGGGTGCGTGTACGCCTGCATCCATGTCCTATGCGTATGCTATGTGTTTGTGCCCAGTCATGTACGCAGATGTGGGGAGCTTCGTACGCGTCGGGCCTCGTGCGGCAACGACGCGGCGATCACGGTTGGCTCGAACGACGCAGGGGGCTTCATACGTCCGCTTTGCGCGGGAGGCTTCCGGCTTTGTGCGCGGGCGCACGGGGGGCTTCGTTGCGCTGCACACGTGGGATTTGCCCTTCGCAAAGGGCTGCCTCCGCCTAGCGGTACCCCGTGCGGCTGTAGGATTTTGTTTGTTTCGGTCCGGATTGCTCCCCTAAATAGTTGTTGGGTCGCGATTCTGTTTCTTGCAGCCCATTTTCTTCATAGTTTCCCTGGCCCACGTTTTTTTTTGACTTGGGCCACCTTTTGGGCAGGTTGGTGGTTAGTTGGATTTTCTGGATTTGTTTTTTTTTTATGTGCGGGGGCTTGTGTGGTGTGTTTTTTGCTGCCTTTTTTTTGTCTCGTGCGAACAGGGAGATACTTATCTAGGTTTCTATTTTTCTCGGTTTTATTGTTTTTAGCAACTTTCTAATTTTCCGGTTAACTTTTTGTCCTCCTTATTTTTTAACGAGCTCCAACATGAGGCATTTGTACATGATTCATATTAATCAACACGCAGTTGTAATTTTTGCATAGTTTTTTTTACATCCAGTTGCGACTCAACACGCCAGTTGTAATTTTTGCATTGTTTTTTTTTTGGATTGCTATTTCAAGCATTGCTCAGTCGACTCTGCCGTCGTTGGATCCTCGCGCGTAAAGAAGACGCGGACGCGTTATCGCGCGTGGAGTAGTCTGGGCGCCTTGTCGGGAAGTTTCTTGCTCTTGTTTTTTTCAGTCCGGTTGTCTCCCGTTTTTCTTATGGGCCACGAAATAGTCTACAGAGTAGAATTTTTTCCTGGGCTTTTTTTTTTCTGTGTTGTGTTTTTGTTGTTTTCTTTTTGGGAGTATTGTGTCATTTCCAGTTATGTTTTTCTGTGTTACTTCAGATTCACGTGTAGTCCTTTGTGTTACGTTTTGTTTTGTGATTCATATTTTTTGCTTTTTTTTGTTCATGTGTCCCTAGTCCTTTTCATTTTATTGAGGAATGTTTTACTTTTAAATTTTTGAATGTATGTGGTGTGATAATTCGCGTCGTTATGCGATTTTTTGTATAGACGTGTAAATCATGGTTAGTATCATGGACGAGTTACCGATGCTTTTTTTAATTTTTGGTTATGTGCATGGTTGTTGCCTTTTAGGTCTTGTCGTCAATTTGCATTTGGTGTTGTCGCCGTACGGATCTAGTTGTTGATGTGATTGCATGACTATATACAATAACGACTTTTTAATGGTGGTGCATGTGACGTTTTTTCTCGCACTATTGTGCAACTTCACAGGCATGTGACTTCCCCTTCTCCCCCGACGGTAAAATGGAGTCAGTTGCAACTCAACTTGTGACTGAGATTTTTGTCAATTTATGCTTTTGTAACTGACACTTCAAATGAACATCCCCTCTGACCTATAGATGTAGTTTGTCGCAATTATGGTTGTAACTGAGGGGATTTTTTGTTTCTGTTTTGTCGTTGTATATAATTGCAACTATACACGTAACTGACATCCTCTCCGCCAGGGGCTGTAAAATGGAGTCATTTGCAACTCAACACGTAACTGGGAATTTTTTGTTTCGATTATGGATTTGTAACTGACATTTCAAATGAACCCCTCCCCACTCTGACTGTAGATGGAGTTAGTCGCAACTAGGGTTATAATTGAAGGGATGTTTGTTTCCGTTTTGTCGTTGTATATAGCTGCAACTATATATGTAACTGATATCACTGTCTCCGCCTCCTCCCCCTCCCCCAGGGCTGTAATCGGAGTTAGTTGCAACTTAACACGCAACCAGTAAATATATTGTTTCAATCTAGGTTTGTAACCGACACTTCAAATGAACCCCTCCCACCCTCTGACTATAGATGTAGTCAGTCGCAACTAGGGTTATAATTGAGAGGATTTTTGTTTTCGTTTTGTCGTCGTATATAGTTGCAACTATGCAACCACTACTCTAGTCGCAATTAGGGTTGCAATCGAGATTTTTTATTTTTATTGCAACTTGGCATGTAACTGAATTTTTGAGTCGGTTTTTATTTCAGTTGCAACTTGGCACGTAACTGACCTTTTCTCATTTCTGATCCCACCGACTCTACGTGGGAGTCAGATACACTTACGGTTGCGATTGAGAGATCGAATGGGGGGGGGGAGGGTGTCATGTTGCAACTCGACACGAAATTGACACTTTCAATTTCAAAAATATTTTTTCTCTTTTTTATTCAGTTGCAACTAGGCACGCAACCGCTACTCTAGTTGGAAAATAGGGGTGGGTGGTAGTTGCAATTAGGGTTGCAGTTGAAATTTTTATTTTTACTTCAGTTGCAACTCGGCACGCAACTGACTTTTTCCCATTTTTTGATCTCCACGACTCTAGGTGAAGTCAATTTACACTTACGGTTGTAATTGGGAGATCGGAGAGGTTCGACGTTGCAACTCGTTTCAAAAATAAACTTTCTCTCTATTTTTTATTCAGTTGCAACTAGGCACACAACCACTACTCTATTTGCAAAATAGGGATGGGGTGGTAGTTGTAATTAGGGTTGCAACTGAAATTTTTATATTTTATTTCAGTTGCAACTTGGTACGCAACCGATATATCTGTTACAAAATAGGGTGATAGTTTCAATTAGGGTTACAATCGAGAATTTTTTAAAGACAACAAAACCAGTACCAACGCTTAGATCTCGTCGAGACGAGATTTAGAAAGTTGAATCACCAAAAACAAATTTACGGTTTAAAAGTTACGAGTGTTTTAAAATCTGTCCAGTAGAAAAAAAACAGAACCGCGAAAAAAAATAGAACGGGCCAGCCACGCACGGATGGGCCGCTACGCGTCACACGCGCGCGCCAGCGATTGGACAAGCCCAACAGGCCAGCATCAGCTAGCTGAGAAATAAGTTATTTCTCAGCTAGCATTAGAGACCCAACTCTGTTTCTTACGACCGTTTCCGAAATTCCAGCCTGCGGGCACCACGATTTCCAACCCTTCAAGATCTCAACTCAAACAAAATAAATAGCCCCAACCCTACACGCAGGTCTCATCGCACGCCGCCGCTGCCTGCGAAACATCACTGCGATCTCGCCGCCGCTGCTCCATCATCTATCGTTGCCACTCCCCCCAATCTGAAGCGGTCGAAGCATCGAGGATTCATCATGGCCCAACTCTATCGACCCGATTGCACAATCATCCCTAGGAAAGACACTAGTCTCTTCAGTTTGCGAGTATTGCTCCCATCACCTGAGGATTTCCGTCCTGCCGATCGCTCGTTTACACTTATTCAGGATACCGTTGTTGCTGGATGCAGATGCACTGCATATTACACGTTTGGGAACCCGGACGCAAAACAAATGACGCTCGTTTTGAGTGCATGGCCTAGCTCCGATCTGGGGGACGCTGCCAACGTGTCTAAACACATGGTTTTACTCGACAAAACCGGCTCACCGGTGCCTTCCATAGGGAAAGAGACTCATGATGAAGAATTCTGCACTCTAATCGCAGCCTACGACGACGTTAAGGTGAACTGCGCGGTGGCCAACTACTTTGCGGTGCAGTGCTCCGTGGATACCGATCGGACACCTTCGGATTCATTCCCTGATGATCAGGAGGAGCTCCCGGACTTGGGTCGTGATCTGGCCATGATGTCGGATAAACAAGATCTTACAGATGTTTCCTTTGACGTTGGCGGAGAGAGCTTCGCTGCACATCGTCTAGTCCTCGCGTCTCGATCCCCGGTCTTTAGAGCGGAGCTCTACGGCCCAATGGCTGAAAGCAAGATGACGTCTATCTCCATCCAAGACATGGAGGCCTCTACCTTCAGATATATGCTCCATTACATGTATCATGGTGCACTGCCTGATGCTGACGCAAAGGATGTTTGTTTAACCATGGCAGAATACCAGCACCTGCTTATTGCCGCCGATAGGTACGGGGTAGAGGGTCTCAAGAAGATTTGTGAGGAGAAGATATGTCACAACGGTATCACGGTAGACAATGTGGTCTCAATGTTGGAGCTGACAGAGGACCATGTCTGCCTCAAACTCAAAACTGCATGCTTTGATTTTCTTGCCGGTGTTGAAAACTTCAGGATGGTTGGGACATCTGCGGAGTACCTCCGTTTGATGCAGACCTCTCCGAATCTCTTGGCTGAAGTGCGGAATAGGTTCAACATATTACATGGAAAGCCTGGTATGTTAGAACCTACTGCTCGCAAGAAAACACGACGGTCTTAGTAATGATGATGATTCATGTAGTACTGATGCATAAGTGCTTAGTCGATGAATCTGGAGCCTGTTACAATGGCATGTCTTTTGACATTGATCTTTTGCTAGCTAGTTTCAGGAAAATGTATTCCTCGTGTAGTTTTCAGGTTTCAATTTCAATTTAATATGATGTTATCAGTAGGGTTGTTACTCTGTGCCTGTTTATATCTTGTATTTTAGTTAGTCAGTCTTTATGGTAATATCTTCTATTTCTTTCAAGCAGTGGCAGCAAACTGACTGAAAATCGTTTTCTATGTCTTGTTTAGTGCTACAACTATCAACCCTTCTAAATTACCCTTGCATGTTGGAACAATTGCATGGACCGCTCAAGTACATACCCTTATAAAATTCATAACATCATGTTAAACGACCCTTAGACACAGTGTTGTCGATTGATGGTTTCATTGCCTTCCAGAGTTATCACTCTTGCATAAGCTTTAATATCAGGATAGAATACCCATTAGCGAGTTTGAACAGTTTTCTTGCTTCCAGAACCAAGATACCTCGGCAACATCATATTATTTCTCCATATAGTTATCAGTTGTTAGTTCAAAATCATACAAACGTCTTCCTTCGTCCGATACCATTTGTCCCATGTTATGTAAAATAGTAGCAGTCTTCAAAGAAATATTCCACAACTAGACTCTCTCTAACGGGCGCCTGCATAATAGTGTGGCATTTTTTACTTTCTTTGGTTACTCATGTGCAATTAAAATAAAATCTTGTTATATATCCCACGCTGACCAAGTCCAGACAGTGAATCATGTAATGAGCTGACGAAAAATGCTTATTTTACCCTGAAATTTCTATGAAATCTCTTCTCTATCTCTATCTCTTCTCTATCTCTACTATATAATACGAGTAGTGTTTCTTCATCCTAATTTCGTACGTTTTTTTTGGTACGTCGTCTCGTAAAGTTTCGTACGTAGCTACGTGTATTAGGAACGAACTAGACAAGGTGGTAATAAAAAAAGTTAGACTAGATTTTCTGTTCGCATGTATGTAAGGCAGCACATGCCTATCCGGGCTTTTAGTCTTTCCAGGCCCAACAAGTCATATCTTTACTCTGTAGATCTCACGACTCAGTACTCCTAGTCTCTGATCCACCGCCGCGACTCCAAGGCAAGCTAATCGAGCTGATTGATTTTTCTTCAGACTTAGTATTGGTTGCAACCGGCGACCAACACTCCCGACGTCACAAGGATCGGCTTGCGTCTCAGCCCTAACCGCTGACGAGCGCGGCGTCGAATCTGTGGGTTCCCGCCGGCTCTAGGGCTTGTCCACGTGTCTTGTTGGGTTGCGTCTTGCCTCGTTCTATCTCATGATTTTGCAATTCAGTAGGATCATGTGTCTCCCGGTGTGGAGTGGCGGCATGAGATATGGCGTGATTTATAAGAGCTTTTAGGGTTCGTCGCCGTCGCCCCACGGCCAATGCGTGGAAGAGCCAGGGCTTGTTCAGTTGTTCGATCGACCCAATGCAGTGATTGCACATGCACAAGGTTAAGCTAAGCATGCACGCGACCCAAAATTCATGTGGCCATCGTTAGATGGATGCATGCTCTCCAAAATTCATCTATGATGAACTTGGCGAGAGCAATCGGCTTCACAACTCCTGCCATTTGAACGCGAGTGTGTCCTCCCCACGCCAGTCGCCCGGTGTACCTGGTGCCACTTCAACATGATATATGAAATCAATACAAACCACACCAGATGTGTGTCGGTGGAATAAAATCCCTTTTGCATGCGTGTGTGCAATGCAAGTACTACTATATGGATCAGTTGGATCGACTAGGCTAGATTGGTAATACTTGCTTATCTCGGCGGACTAAAGCTTATACTTTTGATGCAAATTCTAATTTATTTCTTCTTTTTAATCGATGACAGATTCCTACAATATGGAAAACTCTCACGCAAACCAGCAATTTGGGACCTAATCTCCGATCATAGATGTCAAGGAGCAAAGAAGGAGACAGTATGCAATGAATAAAAACATAAAAATTGAAAAAGCATCGTGAAGCGTATCAGCAAAAAGCCTGGTGCTCGCGGCCCGGTCTCCTGTCTTCAAAGCTGAGCTATTTGGCCCCATGGCTGAAAGCAAGATGGCATCTATCATCACCATCCAAGACATGGAAACCTCCACCTTCAGATCTATGATCCATTACATGTATCATGGTTCGCTGCCCGATGCTGGCGCAAAGGATGGCTGTTCCACGATAGCACAATACCAGCACTTGATTGTAGCCGCTGATCGCTACGGGATAGAGGGGCTGAAGAAGATCTGCGAGGAGAAGCTATGTGGCAACGGTATCACAGTAGACAGTGTGGTCTCGATGCTGGAGCTGGCTGAGGACCATGCCTGCCCCAAACTCAAAGATAGGTGCTTTGATTTCCTAGCTGATGGAGGGAATTTCCTGTTGGTTGCGACATCTGATGAGTACATCCGTCTGATGCAGAGTTTCCCGACTCTCTTGGTTGAAGTGCGGAATAGGATCAAGATAGCACATGAAGGATCCACTACCATGAATCCCGGTGCTCACAAGAAACTACGATTGTCGTAGGCATGATGATGAGATCGGTGAATTTGAATCCTCTTACAGTCCATTGTTGATTACCCTTTTCTTTTCTTTTTGTTGAGGGAATTGATTACTTTGCTATTAGTAGTTGCACCAATATGCATTCCTAGTGTAGCTATGATGATTTCAAGTTCTTGTTAGAGTTCTTGAAAAGACATGACAACAATGCTACTATTGTATTTTGTCAGGGGCACTGTATCTCCTTATTATGTGCCAGTTTATGTCTAGCTTTTAAAGGATTCACGTTGTCCGGCAATCTTGCGTATTTTTCTGAGCAGTGGTAGCAAGTTGAAGGAAATTTATCTCTTGCATCTTATGTATTAGGCTACAAATGTGGAACGTTTTTTCTATGCTAATCAGTAGCTCAAGTGCAGTAGTTCAAGGAAAATTGATCTCTTGCATCTTATGTATTAGGCTACAAATGTGGAACGTTTTTTCTATGCTAATCAGTAGCTCAAGTGCAGTAGTTCAAGGAAAATTGTCAGCAAAGGTTAGCTTTTTTATTCCTTTTCAGCAATGGCAACTACCATCAAGGTACTGCCCGGATTCGTGGGATGAACAACGGATTCCTATAAACTTCTTCCTACCTCTGATTTCCCACTTTCCTTCAACTTCTTCCTAGAAACATACTACTGTTTGAAGAAAATGACAGTAATAGTAGTTCATAAAGATTTCCCACTTTCTCTTGTCCTGTAAAAAATATGCTACCACTGTTTGAAGAGTAATAAAATTAGTTCGCAACTACGCCAGAGTGACCTAACTTGCATCCACGGTGGTCTGATTAGCTGACATGAAACGGGGACACAATATTGTCTCTGTTTGCGTGATGACCAGCTACGTACAGTAGTTCCGAGTGGTACAATTTTGCCATGTCCCCGTGATATCTCTCATCTCAATTTCCATGTTCCAGAACTTATTTCTTCTGCGGGATTATTTCTGGAACTTCACGATGAGCCCTGGACCCTGGTACATGCAACTATGTTCGTGTGTTGCTTTTTTTTTTTGAAATTATGTTCGTGTGTTGCTTAGTCGAATGAAAATTCACCTATATGTGTTGTTATCGTGCTGCAGTTATGTCCCACTTCCGTGTTACTTAAGCAAATGAGAACAGTTTGCTGATCTCGGTGCATGGGTAAGCTTATAATTCTCTTCTCTATTGAGTCGGCAATGGTTAGTTCTCTTTTCATATTTCGATAGAACTTAGTTTAGCCGTTTATGCAACTCGAATCAAGCTATTGGGTGCTTGGGAGAAGAACATCACGGTTGATGAACTCGTACCGGTGCCTTCCCCTGATATTCTGTGAAAATTAAATGACTGTAATATTCCACACCTTCGCCATCGTGGCCTGATCGCCTGACTTGACACCCTATATAGAGAGCAGGAGCAATAACACGCCTTCCGGCAAACAACTCAGCGATCTGGATAGGGTGTGTTTGGTTTAGAGGGTATGGTCTAGGGGATGAGGGTATCCCCAACCACCTGGTTAGGGATAACCACTTTTCTGTTTGGTTGAGAATATGGGATGAACTAGTTTTTTGTTTAGTTGGATAGACAAAATGTGGTTGGGGTTGAGAAATAGCAGTGCATAAACTGTTTATGGTAACCTCTTTGGTGGTATGGTGAGATTACCTCAATAATGTGATTGTTTCAAATCATATCTCACAATATATTGAACTCACAACAATAATATGGAGACGGAGGCTCAACATAATTTCGAAATTAGTAATTACAAGTTGATACTAAAAGTCCAACATCATAATTCAAGAAATATTACTTAGGCTAGCTACAACTTTACATGACATACTCCAATAAGAGAAATCAAAGTTCAGTTGACATGCACAAGTCAATACAACCCATAGACTAATGTTTGGTTGTCATCAAAAGCACAAAACAAGTACCACAAGCAATCAGCCATCAACCTTCGACATCTCCATTACTTGGATCAACATTTGGAACAAACTCTGGAAAGGTATTCTTGATATACCTAGCAACCCAAACCATCTTTTGATTGTTCTCCATCACTTGGAACGCCGTTGCGGTACGAGGATTTTCAACCAAGTAGGCATAGTAGTGGGCAAGAAAATCCAAACCAAAACCTGGGAGTGTCTTCATGTTCTCCCAAAGGTCCAATGGAGATTTGTTGTCGGTGGTAGCAGTCTTCTCTATGGCAACAACCAACCTTTCACTACAAGCAATGAGAGTTGCCTGCAGCCCCTCATCTACAGAAGGATTAGCTTTGGCCTTTTTATGCTTGGGAGACGAGGACTCACCCACATTGTGTGATTGGCTAGTTTCTTCAACGGTGGCAGCTCCTTCTTCATCAAGCTCAATCACATTGTGTGATGCTAGAGGCTCACTTGATCCTCTAGCAAATTGCCCCGTGGCCATGCTTCCTCCATGAATTGTAGCCATCTCACCATAATGCTCAATGGGCTTGTTAAGAAAAGGTTCGTCCTCTTTATGGTCCTTCAAGAGCTGAGAGAAAAGGTTCATTTCAGCAATATATAGGCATAAGAAGATTCATTCAGCAAGTATTTGACACAAAAGATACACATTACTGAAGGAGATATGCCCAAGGCAAATAAATAAGTAGTATTTATTGCATTATCTCATAAGTTTATAATAGGTTTGTGTATTATGCTATGACTGTATTAATCGGAATAATTAATACACGTGTGATACATAGACAACCAGGTCCCTAGCAAGGCTCTATATGAGCTAGTCCATTGGGCAACAGTTGATCGAGATTCCCGATCAAGGACAATGACGTCGGTTGACAATGGGGTCATCTTGTTAGTTGAATAAGGTGGTGGACATACGCAAAGTATTGCAATAAAGATCGTATTACGATGTTTGTCATTTGCAATAGATAAGAGTATGATAGCTTGTTCCTTAGACCGTGAGACCGTACTTATTAATGCTTCGTAGGAATACTTTGAGAGCATCAAACGTTGTGTCTTATATAGCATGACAATAACGGTGTCCATCTTGGGTGTTTCGAAAGAGCATCAAGACGTAAGGATCAAGAGCGGGATTTGTTCATTCTTGTAATGGAAAGATACTCTGGGCCCATGACGAGGTTGTATCTCGGCAAGTCCCAGGGTTGTGCACCCCGGGTTGATTGATGGGGAGAGAGTAGAGTGCAAGGTGATCACGACGGCTAACAGGCGAGGTTTACCCAGGTTCAGCCTCCCGGAGGATAACACCCTACTCCTGCTTGTCTGGTTATTGATTCGAGTAGCGATTACAATGGCGAGATTGTGATCTCGCTAGGGTTTGTGGTAGTTCTCAGCGTGTCCTCTAGGACGGGCAACCCTCCTGGCTTTATAGGTAGCCAGGTCTCGGGTGGTTGATACAGATACGGTAGGTTACAAGACCTAGCCGAGTTGGACTAGGATATGAGATACCCCGAGTGGGCCTTCTGCGGGCCTTTCCATCCTTGGCGCGGCCCAGGTAGCCTCATCGTGGGCTACCCGCAAGGTAGCCCCACGTCAGTAGCCCCCGAGTGCTTGGTCGAAGCGCAGAGTCGGACAGAGGACTCCTTCTTCCTGGACGCGCCATTGGATTGCTTGATCTTGAGCTTGAACTCGAATTCTTCAGTCGAACCGGCCGCTCCCGATGGGAGTAACCTTTGCAGTCGAATTACTTTTGCCTTCATCTTCTTGTAAAGCTTGCTTCTACTCAGCCTGATTGGCTTACTTTGTTGATTGGTTCGGCTGCTCGAGCTTACTGTGTTGCCACCCGAATGGTTCCTTCGGGTGCTCGGATCATTGCTTGATCTTACTTTGCTGATTTCAGCTGCGAAGCTTACTACTCGAATGAATCTTTCGAGTTTCTTCGGTTGATTTTGGAGCCGTTGGATTGATGACGTCATTGATGACGACCTGTTGCACGCCTCTGCGCCCGATGGGACGTAACGCGGTGGACCCCGTTGTCAGAGCTGACCACGGTCCACAGTTGTCACGTCTCCGAAGCGGGCGCGAAATTTGCGCGGCACGATGATGACGCCTCGGTTTCCGTGCGTAGTGGAGGAGGTTGGCGACGACGGCTGGTTTCTCCGCGCGACACGTGGACGGCCGGATGCTCTCGCTCGGAGCCCTTGCGCGATGGACGGTTGAGATGTTGATCTTCGAGGAATAAGTACTGCGCCCTGGCGTTTTGGATGTCCTCTTCTCCAATCCATTCTTTCCTTTTCCTCTCCTCTTGCGCTCTGCCATTGCCACCGCCGTCTCGAGCTCGAAGCGATCTGTCCACGCACCTTGCGACCAAAGCAATGGGCAAGCCGAAGGGCTCTGCTGGCTCCTCCGGCGCCGCCGCCGACGCTGCCGGGCTGATGAAGAAGCCCGAGGGTGACTGGCAGAGGTCGACGACGAAGAAGGCTGACGGAGATGTGCTCCGCGCGCAAGGCCTGCTGCCGCCTGCGGACGAAGTCCAGGTACGACTCCCTGGCAAAGAGGCTTTTCCTACTCCTCGCGATGGGGAGCGCGTTTGCTTCGCGGACTTCATTCCGCGTGGCTTCGGGTTCCCCATGCACGATTTTGTGCGCGGGCTCCTGTACGCCTACGGGGTTCAGATCCATGATCTGACCCCCAATGGCGTCTTGAGCATCGCGGGCTTCATCGTGCTCTGCGAGTGCTTCTTGGGGGTCGCGCCCCACTGGGGGCTGTGGAAGTCGCTCTTCCTCGTTCGTAAGAACGTGGGGAAGAGTGGGCTGACCTACCCAGTGGGCGGCTTCGGAATCCAGGTGCGCGGTGATACCGCGTACTTTGCGATGAAGAAGTCGGACTCCGTCCAGGGGTGGCGCCGGCGATGGTTCTACGTCCAGTCGGCCGGAGATGGCCTGGACGCATTCGACGGCAGGCGCGGGCTGAGGAAGACTGGCGCATGGGCGCACCCGCTGTCTGCCGTGGAGAAGGAGGCTGTGCGGCCCCTGCTGATGCTGCTGCGCGAGCTGACCGAGACCCTTGGGCGCGAGGCGGGTGGCGTCTTTCTGATGGCCACCTTCTTCCGCCTTCGGGTGCAGCCGCTGAGCGCCCGGCCCCACCCGATGTGGGCCGCCGAGGGCGTTAGCGACAAGCCGCTGGATGACGAGGAGGTGGAGGCCAACGTCAGGTCAATCACCAGCCTTCGAGCCGCGGACGCCTGCAACGTCAAGTGCCCCATTGCTCCTTACGGGGCTACGAAACCCGTTCCTGAGGTAAGTCTGTTATTGCTTTCTTTTTGTACTTGTTCGACCGAAGTCTACTTTGAATTTTGATTCGACTTGCGTCTACCTTGCCTTATGATTCGACTTGCGTCTACTCTGCTTTAGGGTCGGGATTTGTTCATCAGCCATCCTCCGCTCCCTGAGAACGGACCTGACGATGAGTCGAAGTTCATCGAGGACGAGGATGATGAGGAAGAGATCCCCTCCGCAGACTCTCCCCGCGATGAGGTGGAGGAGGAAGACGAAGTGGAGGAACCCGCGAGGAAGAAACAGAAGCTTCCGATCCGCGGCGAGTCTGCTACTGTGTCGTCGCCTGCCAGGGGCGTTGCTGATGAGGAGGCCGTGGCGACGTCCCCGGGTGCGCAGTCTTCGGGTGGCTGGGAGGAACCTCTCAACGTTCCTCCAGTCGCCTCTGCCGCGCCGCGGTCCTTCGCGCGGATGCCTTCGCCGTCGCTGTCGAGCTTCGACGACGCCAGCTCCCCCAGGTTGGTTTCCTCGCAACATGTTCCTCGAGTAGTACTTTTGCGGGTTCGCCGTTTACTTGACTTTGTGTTCTTGATATTACTGCAGCCACCACTCTGGCAACGTCAGCTCTCCCCTTCGGGACACGGAGCTTACTTCTGGCCCTTCGACCGGGCTGGAGACACCTGTGGTGGGGGAGAAGGTGCACGTGGAGGCCAACGTCATGGCCTCGTCTAGCCGGGCTCCTCCTTCGGCTGTCGATGACCTTGAGCTCCTGGACCACGTAAGTCTTATTTTGTTGTCCTTGTTCTTCTGATTTCTCATCGGGTGCGCGATCAGCGCTCCCGATGGGAGTAGCCCCCGAAGGTGTGGGTGACTAGTATAGTCGCCCGCAACTTTATTGACATCGTGCTTCTTTTATTTTCAGCCTTACTATCGCCAGCAGCTAGACGCAGCCGCGGCTTATGTTCGCCTGGAGAAGGAGAGGGACCACCTGCGTTCCTCGCTGGACCAGGCTACTGGCCGGGTGAATGAGCTTGAGAAGGCTCTCCGTGAGTCTCAAGAGCGGGAGCTGGCGCGGGCCGCCCAGGAGAAGACTCAAATCGGTCGCCTCCTTTCACTCGCCGCTGCTCTTGGGGGTGAGTGTCAGCCTTTCGCTTACTTAGTTTTCGTTCCTTTTCTTGTCCTGACTTTGAATTCTGGCGCAGAGACTTGCGGTGGAGTTCCTCCAGAAGATGCTTCGAGTGACACCGTCGAACTGGCGACTGCGGTTGGCTTCTTCGACCGTGTTTGCGCCTATGCCTCGGACGCTCTGAGGAAGTCTGCCGCCGCGCTGGAGAAGTTGACCGGGGCTCTGGCCGTGGTGCATCAGAGCATCTTCCCGGGCGACCAGCCGCCAACGACTGTGGACGCTCTGGCTGCGCCGTTTGGGGACGCGACCACCATCGCCGACTTCACGCGGTCGCAGACGGTACGCGGCTCCGAGCTCACCTTCCAGCTCCTTTTAGGCCACCAAGTTCCAGGTGACTTCGAGAAGATCGTCAGCGGTTTTCCTCGCAAGCCTGATGGTCGGACCGCGTCGCTGAGTGGCGTGAAGGAGCGCGCCTCGCAGCTGGCTGCGCAGCTTGTGGCGCTCTTCGAGAGGGCCCTTGCTAAGGCGACTGAAGCGGCTGCTCGGAAGGGCCGTTCCCGGTCGCAGTCCGCGGCCTTAGAGTAGGCGTAGTTTTAGGGATGCGGCAGTCGCTGCGATCTGTATCTTGAACTTCTTGTTTTGTAATGAATATTGCCCATGTCGGGTCTTTTGATCGTCAGTATTGAATTTGCTGACTTCTTTCTTTCTAAGTTGAACTGTGTTTGGCAGTCGCCTTTCTGTATTGACTCTGCGTATTCCTGACAGATTGCCACACGCGCTAATGCTCCGCCTTCTCCCTTGGCCGGGCCGAGTGGCGCGGCGTCTTCTTCGGGTGCTCGCCGTCGTCGGGCAGCGCCGGCTCCTCCGCGCAGCGCAAATGACCAGCGGGTGATCACCTATTTGAAGAACAAGGTGGTGGAGCTTGAGGCGACCCTGAAGAAGGCGGAGCTGACGTTGCAGCGCTCCCAGTCGCACCCCACGGCGGAGTTCTCACGTCGTGAAGATTTTTTGCTTGGAGAGATGGACTTGATCAGTCGGCAGTTGCAGGGTATGTATCATGCTGGCGACTGCCGTCCCAGTTGTTTATCCTTCTCGTTCTGACTTGCAGTTGATGTGTGCAGATGTTAATCCCGATTGGGAAGCCGAGCGGGATCGCGTTGAAGAGCGAGTCACTCGAGAGGCGCTAGGCGACTCCTATGAAGCTCGCCAGTTCTGGGTGAACAAGTCGAGGGGGCGCGTCCTTGCCACGATGCTTGATCGTACATGGCGCGCTGCCTTTCTTCTGGAGAGCTGTCGGAAGACGCTTTTGCACGTCAACCGCGTGTACTTCCCGCACAATGCGCAACCGAACGGGTTGCCTGCCCTGCTGGAGA
Source organism: Poa annua (assembly GCA_026929855.1). Taxonomy (NCBI): domain Eukaryota; kingdom Viridiplantae; phylum Streptophyta; class Magnoliopsida; order Poales; family Poaceae; genus Poa; species Poa annua. Next base: position 70,353,458 of record CM049432.1, on the reverse strand, counting down.
GGTTCCGTGATGGCGAAGGGCTGAAGGAGGTTGTCGACGCTCAGCTTGTGGCTGGTGCAAACGCGGCGCTGGCGTACGTTCGGATGCACCGGCCACATCTTCCGCTTGAGCGGGTGCTTGAAGGCTTGCCAGGTGACGACGACTTCGACGAGACTTTGCCGGCTGCGCGCCGGATTATCCGGCAAGTTCAGGATTTGAGCGAGCGGCTTGTAGGTCCTCTCGACGCGCCAAAGGCTGAGCCTGCAGTTTAGAGTAGCTGTCGTCTGATGCACAGGGTTAGCTATAGAGGGCAAATTTGCCTTTGTAAATACATTGTAATATTTCCTAGTACTGTTTCGAGTAATGAAAACATGACATGTTACTCGAAAGTGAGGGCGTATGATTCGACCTGGATGGCGCAGCTGCCCAGTATGCCAAGCGGCGGCCTATTTTTAACAAGTGTTACCTGTATGCCGCAGTCTCTGGTTCTACCAGGTGGCGACTTAGGGTTTTGACTAACTCCTGTCTGGCGCAGCCCCCGAGTAAGTTGAGTGACGGCCTAGGATTGCAAGTGTTACCTGTTTGGCGCAGCCCCCGAGTACGTCGGGTGGTGACCTAGGATTTGGAACTTGACCTGTGCAGCGCAGCCCCCGAGTATGTTCGAGTGGCGGCCGAAGGTTTTTCTGAGTCCTGTTTGGCGTAGCCCCCGAGTAGGTCGAGTGGTAGCCTAGGGTTGCAAGTGTGACCTGTGTGGCGCAGCCCCCGAGTATGTCGGGTGGTGACCTAGGATTTGGAACTTGACCTGTTCAGCGCAGCCCCCGAGTAGGTTCGAGTGGCGGCCGAGGATTTTTCTTTGGCCTGTTTGGCGTAGCCCCCGAGTATGTCGAGTGGTAGCCTAGGATTGCAAGTGTGACCTGTGTGGCGCGGCTCCCCGTAAGTCGTGGGTGGCGCCTTAGGATTTTGGACTTGACCTGTATGGCGCAGCCCCCGAGTCGGTCGAGTGGCGGCCTAGGATTTTTCTTTGGCCTGTTTGGCGTAGCCCCCGAGTATGTCGAGTGGTAGCCTAGGATTGCAAGTGTGACCTGTGTGGCGCGGCTCCCCGTAAGTCGTGGGTGGCGCCTTAGGATTTTGGACTTGACCTGTATGGCGCAGCCCCCGAGTCGGTCGAGTGGCGGCCTAGGATTTTTTGACTTTGTGCTTGTTTGGCGCAGCCCCGAGTGGTTCGGGTGGCGCCTAAGCTGTTATTTCAACCTGTGTGGCGCAGCCCCCGAGTGGCTCGGGTGGCGGCCTAGGATTTTGATTGTGCTTGTATGGCGCAGCCCCCAAGTGGATCGAGTGGCGGCCTAAGCTGTTATTTCAACCTGTGTGGCGCAACCCCCGAGTGGCTCGGGTGGCGGCCTAGGATTTTGATTGTGCTTGTATGGCGCAACCCCCAAGTGGATCGAGTGGCGGCCTAAGCTGTTATTTCAACCTGTGTGGCGCAACCCCCGAGTGGCTCGGGTGGCGGCCTAGGATTTTGATTGTGCTTGTATGGCGCAGCCCCCAAGTGGATCGAGTGGCGGCCTAAGCTGTTATTTCAACCTGTGTGGCGCAGCCCCCGAGTGGTTCGAGTGGCGGCCTAGGATTTTTGAGCTTCTTGAGTGACTGGAAAAGGAGACAGATTTTCTTCAAATCACTTTATTGATTCTTGCGAGCAGGCCGCCTCATTAAAAAACTTCCAGTCCCCGCAGGTACCCTGGTAAGGAAAAGAGCGCGTCTGAAACCTGCCGCGTTGACTTTCTTGTATAATGGTTACTTGAACTAGGCGTAGAATCTGCGTAGTTGTGCTATGTTCCATGGATTGCTGCAATCCGCTCCGGTCTTCGAGTCCTTTAGGCGGTATGCTCCATTGCCTATTGCTTCTGTTACGATGTACGGGCCCTCCCATGGGGAAGCGAGCTTGTGCACCTTCTTTTGCTTGAGTCGAAGAACCAGGTCGCCTGCCACGAACGCTCTTGGTCGCAGCCTCCTTGTATGATAATTGCGCAGGTCCTGCTGATACACGGCTGATCGTGCCAGGGCGATGTCGCGTGCTTCGTCCAGGGTGTCTCTGCTGTCTTCGAGTGCTTCCTCTGCTTCTGACTCGTCGTAGGCGACTACTCTTGGTGCGTCGAACTTGATGTCGCAGGGGAGGACCGCTTCTGCACCATACACCATGAAGAATGGCGTGTACTGGGTAGATCTATTGGGTGTTGTTCGCAGACTCCAGAGGACTGATGGCAGTTCTTCCACCCAAGCGCCCGCTGCGCGTTTGAGGGGCACGCGCAGTCGCTTCTTGATATCGTTGCAGACTAATCCATTGGCTTTCTCTACTTGTCCGTTGGACTGTGGGTGTGAGACCGACGCGTAGTTGAGCTTGATCCCCTGCTCTGAGCAGAAGTCTTTGAATTCCTCGGCTGTGAAGTTTGAGCCGTTGTCGGTGATGATCCCATTAGGTACTCCAAACCTGAAGATGATTGACCTGATGAAGTTGACCGCTGTGGACGCAGTCGAACTTGTGATGGGCACGGCTTCGATCCACTTCGTGAATTTGTCGACTGCGACCAGGAGGTGAGTATGGCCTCCGGGTGAGGATTTCTTCAGCGGGCCCACCATGTCCAGGCCCCATTGGGCGAAGGGCCAGGCTAGTGGTATTGTTTTGAGCTGTGATGCTGGGGCGTGCGGCTTGTTGGCAAATTCCTGGCACCCTGTGCATTTCTTCACCAGCTCCTCAGCGTCCTGCATGGCTGTGAGCCAATAGAACCCAGCTCAACGCCTTGGCCACCAGGGCCCGGCTGCTTGCGTGATGCCCGCAGGTACCCGCATGGATGTCGAGTAAGATGGCTTGGCCGTCGACTGGATCTATGCACCTTTGAAGGATTCCTGATATGCTTCTTTTGTAGAGTTCCCCTTTGATGACGGTGAAACTTTTGGAGCGTCTGATGATGCGCTTCGCTTCGACTGGGTCAGCTGGCAGCTTCTGATGTAGTATATATGCCAGGTATGGTCCTGTCCATGTGGCTTCGACTAGCATGACTTCCATGGGGACCTTCTCTTGGCTTGGCGGGTTGGTGTCGCCTTTTGCGGTTGTAGTGCTTGCTGTGCCCTGAGTCTTGATGGATCTCTGTGTGATGCACTCGAGGAAGACGCCGGGTGGAACTGGTACCCTGTCTGAGCCCATGTTAGCTAGGGCGTCGGCTTCCTCGTTGCTTTCGCGGACGATGTGGCGTAGCTCGCAGCCGTCGAAGTTTCCTTCCATCTGGTTGTAGAGGTCTCTGTAGGCGATCATGTTGTCGGCGATGGCGTCGCAGGACTTCATGGTTTGCTGCACCACCAAGTAGGAGTCGCCGTAGATCATGAGGTGCGTTGCGCCGCAGTTCTTGGCCATCCGCATGCCATGGATCAGGGCCTCGTACTCGGCTTCGTTGTTGGATGGCGTCGGAAAGTCCATCTGTAGGACGTACTTGAGCTTGTCGCCTTTGGGGGAGATGAGCACGACTCCTGCCCCGGCTGACTTGAATTTCTTGGAGCCATCAAAGTACATTGTCCATGCGTTGGACAGGTCAGGGACGTTCGGTAGCTGGGCTTCTATCCACTCCGTGGTGAATTCTGGAAGAACTTGGGCTTTGATGGACTTCGGGTGAGCATACTTCAGCCCCCATGGTCCTAGCTCGACAACCCACTTGGCGACTCGTCCTGTCGCGCGCTGATTCGTGAGGATGTCTGCTAGTCCGGAAGAGCTTACCACCGTGATCGGGTGCTCGGAGAAGTAGTGCACGACTTTTCTGGAGGTCATGAAAACTCCGTATGCCAGCTTCTGGTAATGCGAGTAATTTTGCTTGGACAAGGTGAGTACCTCGCTAAGGTAGTAGACGGGCCTCTGCACCGGGTGGCTGTGTCCTTCTTCTTCACGTTCGACCACGAGTACCGTGCTCACCACCCTGTTTGTTGCTGAAACGTACAGGTAGAGCGGCTCGTTTTCCAGTGGTGCCACGAGGACCGGGGAGGTTGTCAATGTCTTCTTGAGATGGTCGAACGCGTCCTGCGCCTCTTGCGTCCACTCGAACTTGTCTGACTTCTTCATCAGTTGGTAGAAGGGTAAGGCCTTTTCTCCCAACTTACTAATGAACCGACTGAGAGTTGCGACTCGGCCAGCTAATCGTTGCACCTCCCTGAGCTTCGTTGGTGCTGGCATTGTGAGTATGTTCTGCACCTTCTCGGGATTTGCTTCGATTCCTCGTGCGGATACAAGGTACCCTAGTAGCTCTCCGGCTGGCACGCCGAACACGCACTTCTCTGGATTGAGTTTGATCTGGTACGCGTCGAGTGCGGCGAAGACCTTGCGTAGGTCGGCGACTAGGGTGTCCTCCTTCCGGGTAGTGACGACGATATCGTCGACATAGACTTGGACGATTTGCCCGATTAGCCCCTTGAGGCATGCTTGCATTGTCCGCTGGTACGTGGCACCTGCGTTCTTTAACCCGAACGGCATCGTCTGGTAGCAGAAAACGCCGTCGGGTGTGATGAAGGCTGTCTTCTCTTCGTCCTCGACCTTCAGCCTGATCTGCTGGTAACCTGAGTAGGCGTCCAGGAAAGACAGGCGTTCGCAGCCTGCGGTCGAGTCGATGATCTGGTCTATCCGCGGGAGCGGGAAGTGGTCCTTGGGGCAGCATTTGTTGATTGCGGTGAAGTCCACGCACATGCGTAGTTTTTTCGTCTTCTTTTTCTCGACTAGAACGGGGTTAGCGACCCAGTCCGAGTCCTTGATCTCTCGGATGAACTTGGCGTGCAATAATCTGTCGACTTCCATGGTGATAGCGTCTCGTTTGGGCCCTGAGAAGCGTCGCATGGATTGCTTGACAGGTCTTGCGTCCTTGTGTACTTTCAGAGAGTGCTCGGCGAGTTCCCTGGGTATCCCCGGCATGTCAGAGGGTTGCCATGCGAAGATTTTCCAGTTCCCACGTAGGAACTCGACGAGCGCGCTTTCCTATGCGGGTGTCAGGCTAGATGAGACCTTGACTGTCTTTCCACTGTCGGTCGGATGGACTTGGTGGGTGACAGTGTCGTCATTTGTGTTGAACGCCGCGTCCTTGGCGGGCTTCTTGCGAGCCGGGAAGATGGTCTTGTCATTGTCGGCTGATATGGCCTTGAAGTGCTCTTCGACGCCGAAGAACTCGGAGATCTTGGCGAACTCGCGGTCGCAACTGTTGGAGAGTCCAAAGTCGCCGCGGACGGTGATCACTCCCTTTGGCCCGGGTAACTTTATCATCAGGTAGGCGTAATGGGGTACTGCCATGAACCTGGCAAAGCTTGGGCGTCCGAGGATGGCATGGTACTGTGACTTCCAGTCGACGACCTCAAAGTCTATCGACTCCTTCTTGAAGTGTTCGGGTGTTCCGAGGATGACGTCGAGTGTGATTGTTCCCACGGGTGTGATTGGCTGCCCTGGTACTATGCCGTGGAAGGTGGTCTCCGACTCCGGCAATTTTTCTGTCGATCTATTCATTCGTCTGAGGGTGTCGGCGAATATGATGTTGATGCCGCTGCCTCCGTCCAGGAATACCTTTTTCAGGCTGTAGTCGCCGATCAGGGCCTCAATCACGAGTGCGGCGTGTCCGGGTCGGACTACCTCTGCTGGGTGATCTGCCCTGGAGAATGTGATTGGTGTCTCAGACCCGCGCAGGTAGTCTGGTACCGCGCGCGGGCTATTGATGGCCTGGAGTACTTGGCGTGTGATGATCTTCTGCCTCCTGTTCGACGGGGGTCCCTTCTGGATCATGTTCAGCTGTCCTCGTGCGGCTGGGTACGCGTCAGCTGCTGCCGGCGGACCTTGCTGCTGCTGCTGCGGCTGGGGGAATGCCGCTTGCACTTGGTTATTATTGGCGGGTGCCGTTTGGATGGCCAGCTGCGGTGCTGCTTGGATGGCCTGCACCGGGGCGATGATTTGCTGCATGGCATGGTATATTTTTCTTGCTTTGCGGCAGTCTTTCAGCAGGTGGTTTGAACCATACTTTCCTGTTACCGGGTTGCGGAACGAGTGATGTTTGCAGGGCTGCATTAGTTCTTCTGCCGCAGTTAACGGGCGCTTCCACTCGCGCTTCTGACTTCCGTCGTTGCGGTCGACGCTGCTGCTGCCACGGTTGTACTGGCTCGAGCTGGGCTGTCGACGTTGCTCGTGCTGTCGACTGTCCTCACGCTTGACCTCGCGGGGGGTTTCGTAACCCGCCGCTACTAACTCGATTGAGTCGTGCGTGTATCGTGCCTTCCTCTTCTGACGTGAATCGCGCCAGTTGCTTGTTTCGCGGACGTAGTCCTCTCCTTCAGCCCATTGGTTGGCTGTCTTCATTAACTCTATTGTTGTCTTCGGCTGGAGCCTACCAAATTCCTCCCGGAGGTCGCGGCGAGAAACGCCATGCATGAAGGCGTCCATCACCCTGTCCTCTGATACGGGTTCCATGGTGTTGCGAAGGAGTGTCCACCTCTGGATGTAAGATCGGAGCGACTCGTCTTTCCCTTGCTTGCAGGCCTGCAACTCGATGTAGGTTGTTGGTCTGGCGAATGTTCCTGAGAAACTCTTGATGAAGTTGTCCTGGAATTCTTCCCACGTTCGGAAAGAATCTTTGGGTTGGCTTGTGAGCCACCCGCACGCAGAGTCTGTCAGCATGAGCTGGATGTACTGCATTGCCGTTGTCGATGTTCCGCCTTGGCAGGTGCAAGCGATAAGGTAGTCCTCAAGCCATAACTTCGGGTCTTGCTTCCCGTCGTACTTTGGTGTGCCGGCCGTCAATTTGAAGCCTTTGGGCATGCGGGTGTCGCGGATGTTGAAACTGAAACATGCCGCGCCACATGGCTCGAAGTCGCGGTCGGTATGATCATCCGCCTGTGCTGCGTTAGCCGAACGCTCCTTGCGGCTGCGGTCCACCGTCTTCTGTGTCAGGACGTCTCGAAGGTCCTTGACTGGCTGTCGCTGCGCCGCCGGGATGCCCGACGTCGTTGGTCCATGAGCTTGATTACCTGGCCCTTGGGCCGCTAGAGCTTCTTCAATTGCCCTTATGGAGGCAATGTGTTGCTTGTGGAGGAGCGAGCGCGCGTCGCCCTCTGGTGGCTGCGTGAGCCGAAGGTACGTCTCGACTGATATCAATGCAGCGTTTGCTGTTTTTGGGATGGGTATCCCGTTTTCATCTTCGGTGACGAAGGAAGAGTCGAGGTTGCGGGTTAGCCTTGTTCGGTCAGCTTCTGCCATGTGAGGGACACGGGCTCTGGTTCGCCGTGCTCCCTGGTTCACCTCAGTGGAGGATGTGAAGCAGAGGGCGGACCGCCTGGCGCTTGATGCATCCGCGTCCCTTTTGCGCCTGAGAAGTTCGGCCTTTTCGGCGCGAATCCGTTTGCCTTCCTTGCGTAGCAAGTACTGGACCGCCAGGTGGTCCTCGCGAGATGCGTTGGGTTGGGGGAACGTGCCCTCGTCCACATGCTTCATGGCTTGGATCGCCATGTCCCGCGTGATGACCAGTTTGGTGTTGTCTGGCATGTCCACCTCTAGCGGGTATACGGGTTCATCTCCGTCGTCATGCGGTGCTGTGCCGGCCATGAAGACTTGCCTGGGGTAGACTTGGGTTGGAGAGTTGGTGCTGCCGCTGCTGCTTCTGTCACCCTCGTCTTGCTCGGGGTCGAAGATTGCTGCAACGTGGCGCGCGGCGCACTTACTGTCGCGTCTCTTCAAGATTGTCCATGTACCCGCAGTCGACGGGGAGAGTGCGAGTGGCTTGGGGTAGACTTGAGACTTCCACGAAGATGAGGGCTCTCGCTCGGCGTTGATGTCGGACGCGTGCCCTTGACCGTGCGTGCGGGCGCGGCGGTGGATGCGCCGATCTTCATTGCGGATGGAGCCGGTGCGACCATGATCCTAGCACTTGTTGACCTTCCCACAGACGGCGCCAATTGACGAGGTTGTATCTCGGCAAGTCCCAGGGTTGTGCACCCCGGGTTGATTGATGGGGAGAGAGTAGAGTGCAAGGTGATCACGACGGCTAACAGGCGAGGTTTACCCAGGTTCAGGCTCCCGGAGGATAACACCCTACTCCTGCTTGTCTGGTTATTGATTCGAGTAGCGATTACAATGGCGAGATTGTGATCTCGCTAGGGTTTGTGGTAGTTCTCAGCGTGTCCTCTAGGACGGGCAACCCTCCTGGCTTTATAGGTAGCCAGGTCTCGGGTGGTTGATACAGATACGGTAGGTTACAAGACCTAGCCGAGTTGGACTAGGATATGAGATACCCCGAGTGGGCCTTCTGCGGGCCTTTCCATCCTTGGCGCGGCCCAGGTAGCCTCATCGTGGGCTACCCGCAAGGTAGCCCCACGTCAGCCCATTCGGTGATATTGCATCTATATAGCTGCGCAGCTTATGACTAGGTCATGGAGATGTAATATCGCAGACGAGTTAATAACCTTCGTCGGTAGCGAGATACAACAAAGGCATCGGTATGTCTACGATCATATCTTGGAAAAAAGGTAGTATCGTAGAGACAAAGGGAATGAATATCATACTTATGGTTCAACGACGATATTCATGGAATGCACAGGGGTCGTCATATATTTCCAGGTATCCCTGACGATCATTGGTGAGCGGAGTGTCTCGACCATGTCTGGAGTGTTCCCGAACCGTAGCATAACAAACTTAAGGTCTTAGCGACACTAGGAGATAGGTTCTGGAATTTTATAGGAATTTGTTGGAGAGAGAGAAATGATCCAGAAAGAGTTCCGGTGGTCCGGAAGGAGTTCCGGGGAAGTGTGGAATGGTTCCGGGAATGTCCGAAAGTTGTTCGGGTGGTTCCGAAATAGTTTCGGAGTCATGGGATATTGAATTATATATAAATATATTAATTATGAATTAATGGGATTTTTATATTAATTTAATAATAATTAAATAAAGGAAAAAGGGGGGCTCCCACCTAAATGGGCCCTAAGAGGGCCCAAGAGGGGAAACCGCACCCCACAAGGAAGGGGAAGGCTTGGGCCTCCTAGTCCGAGTTGGACTAGGAGTGGGAGAGCCCATGGGGGGTTCGGCCGAACCCCCCCTCCCCTCTCCTCCTTTAGTCCCACATGGGGGATCCAAGGGGGTTGGCACACCCCCTTCCCCCTTTATATAGCAAGGCATATTAATTGATTTAATTCATAGGAAAATCCAATTAATTCCCGATTTCTCTCTCGATCTCGTGGTTCCCAAGTCGGAGCCGCGTTGAGCTGAGGAAAGGGGTCTCTCTTGAACGGGAATCCGGCACCTAGAGGGGGGGGGGGGGTGAATAGGTGATATTACAAATTTTAGGTCTTTTTAATTTTAGGCTCAACTCAAAGGTAAATTCTCTAGATAGATATGCAACTACGGTGAATTTACCTAAATGAGAAACTAAGCAATAGCAAGTAGCAAGTAAGGGAGTAGGGTAAAGGAAACCAAGTGAAGCCCGCGGAGACGAAGATTTATTCCCGAGTTCCACCCAAGGGTGTACGTCTCGTTTGGAGAGGTGTGCGCTACCACAACAGGTTAGCCGCAACGCCACAAAGGCTCACCTTCTTCTCCGATGAACTCAACCACAAAGGTTTCGAGTCCACCTTCCACTAATGATCCCCTTTTAGGGCGGAGATCGAATCCCTTACAAACACTTGAGGCACACACCCACAACTGAATTGGGGGCTCCCAAGAAGACCACAACAGGTCAAGGACCACAAAAGGTCAAGGTAACACCAAGAGTACAACAATGGTGAACTAGGTTTTCCCACCGGAAACCCTAGCCACGAAATCCCCAAATGAATGGGGGAGAAATGAAGATCCCTTCGGTGACGATGTAGATCTGGGCCTTCTCCTCCAATCCTCCAAAGATCTATGAGTTTGGGTGGGGGGATTGGGAGATCTTGATGAATTGAGCTTTCAAGAATGATAGGAGAGAGAAAGTCTGAGAGCTCAAATGTTCTTGAGTGAGTGAGGGGGTATTTATACCCTCCCTCAAAATCTGGCCGTTGGCAGTCTTGGTCACCTGGAAATTCCGGTATAAGTTGCACCGGAAATTCCGGTGCCCCGGAATATCCGGGCCTTTGAAAATATCCGGGCTGAATTTCCGGTTGAGATCAGAACAGATTCTGAACTTGACTTAGTCGATTTTCTTCGGTTGACTCGGAATATCCGAGTCCTTGAAATGTCCGAGCTGAATTTCCGGTTGGAGTCAGTGCCACTTCTGATTCTTGACTTAGCCAAATTTCCTGAGGCTGACCCGGAATATCCGGTTGGTGAACCGGAATATCCGGTCCTTGAAATCTCCGGGCTGATTTTCCGATTGAAGTCAGTGCCACTTCTGAATCTTGACTTAGCAATTTTCCTGAGGTTGCTTCGGAATATCCGGTGGGTGAACCGGAATATCCGGTTGGTGAACCGGAATATCCGGGTCCTTGAAATTTCCGGGCTGATTTTCCGATTGAAGTCAGTACCACTTCTGAACTTGACTTAACCAAAATCTGGGGCTGACTCGGAATATCCGGTGGGGGGACCGGAATATCCGAGTCCCTGAAGAATTCCAGAAACTCTTTTTCTCTACAGTTTGGCTTTAAGATTTGTGATATGAGTTTCACCCAAACTGAAATACTTAGCAATAGGATTAGTATATCATTGGTATTGTTAACTAACACACAAAACACTAGGGATTAAGAAATGTTCTTTCAATCTCCCCCTTTTTGGTGTTAGATGACAATACCAAGATTTGCAAAGAAACAAACAGCAATATCATGTTTTTGGCAGAAAATGGCTCCCCCTAAATATATGCAAGTATGCAACACAAGATAACAGAGGATAGGAGCAATTTTATAACAATAACCACAAGATATCACAAAGGAGAAACGAGACAAGATGTAAGATAATGGAAGCACTTGAGACTAGATAGATTTTCATACCTTGTGCATATAGAATATGAAGAGAATACCAACACAATCAATTCCAAGTCTCAAGCATAATATAATGATAGCATCAAACATTGTCTCAATACAAAGATATCACAAATGACAAAGGAGAGTTTCACAAGTAACTAAAAATACGATAAATGGACACAAGCGCAAATAAATGATAAACGCATAAGCTTGTGCCCGACCCTTGCAAATCCCGGAAGAAGTCCTAGTAGAGCAACTTCTCCCTCTTTGGCATCGAAACGCCAAAAAGGAAGAAGAGCGATGCTACGTCCCATGGAAGTCTTCAGTCCGAGGTGTAGTCCTCATCATCATCATCAGCATCAGCGTCAGCGTCCTCATCATCATCATCATCGGCCTCATCCTCATCATCAGCTGCCTCCTCATCCTCATCCTCATCCTCCTCATCATAGTCATAACCTGTGGTGTACGAGCTGCCACCCAGGTCCTGGTCAATCAGGGTCCATGGAGCCAAGGAACCCTCGTTCCACTGAGCAAAGGACAGGGGCTCAGACAGATCATCAGGAGCAGGGGAGCCAGAAGCATGGTGAAGGATCAAGTCAAGCTTGTGGTCCTGCTGACGGCGATCCTTGTAGGCCCTGTATTGCTCCTTACGGATGTCCACATTCATGCAGAGAATGTTGCGCTGGAACCAGTTCAGCTTCTTCACATGTGAATGAGTGGTGGGAACATGAGTAGAGCTAGCAGCAGCCCTCCTCGCATCACCCATGAAAGATCCACCTGGAGCTGAAGTAGTCGAAGGCCTAGGAGGGGGCTTGACCACATTCTTCTTCTCATAGAGCTTCTTGAAGTCATGGGGCGTCATATCTCTGTTGCTGACGTTGAGGTTGGGGAACTTAAACAGGATAAGCTTCATGATGTATGGAGCATATGGGATGGAGACCTTGGTGGTCATAGCCTCAAACATCTCATGGAAGATGTAATCCATCACATCAACTGTCCAGTCAGTGTCAGAGCCTGAGTCCTCCACAATGCGGTTGGCGTGAAGGAGCAGGTTGCACAGAGGGGTTACCACATTATCATTGTTGCCACCACTCGGTGCAATGTTCTCACGCAGAATGCGCACAAGAACATCATACAGAGGCAGCAAGTCCCGAGAGAATCCAGGGGTGGCTCCCACACCATATAGATGAGCTGAGCTGTCTCCTTCTTGTTGAGCTTGTGGGGGTGGTGCATGCGAGCGCCTTGGGGATTGTCCTCCCCACCAAAACTGTAGCCCAACACCGTGCCAAACTCCTCAAAGCTCGACTCACAGTAAGCTTCCCCAGTCATCCATTTCATTGTCTTCTTCGAGTCACCCTTGATCACTAGGGTGGCGAAGAACTGCATAACGAGCGGCGCGTTGTAGGCGCAACGGATGAGTGCCAATCTCTCCAACCCCATGGTCTTCACAATATGGATGGCCTCAGAGAAAGCAGGCTTCTTCTGCAGTGTTGCAAAGTCAAATGGGTGCATGGGACGAATTGGCTTCGTCAGAGAGAGATATAGATCCACAAGTATATGCTCCTGTTCTTGGCACCAATAACTGTGATCATCAAGAGATGTGTCCCTTGCCCTGAGATACCAGTCCCCCTGCCTCAGCTGAGAGTAGTCAACAGCATGCATCTTGGAATAGTCCAGACGCTCGGAGCTAGAGGTACTCTTTCTCTTCTTATATGGGGGCTTGTTGGCAACAGCTTTCTTCCTCTGAGGTGCAATGCCCTTTCCTTTGTTGACAGGTTTCTTGGAAACAGGTGCTCGAGCAGTGTGCCTTGATCCCCCTGCGGACTCATTTCCACCTGAACCTGTGAATTTGATCATAGATGGTAGCATAAGGTAAGTGCACACAAGTCAGGAGGTAATACACACATTAGATAGGCATTCGATGGATCATATGTAGTTAAACAAGAGTTAATCTTAAAACTGCTCTGTTTGGCTCGGAATATCCGGGTCAGTCATGACCGGAAATTCCGGGGGACCGGAAATTCCGGGTCACGATGGACCGGATATTCCGAGTCAGACAGAAACTACAGATCTGAGATTTGACTCGGTCTAAAACTAGATCGATCCAATGTAATGCAAACCTAATGTATGTACAAGGCAGGGAATAGTCCTAGGAACAATCTCTACCAAGCAACATTGAAACAAATAACTCCACATCAAGATCCAAAAGAGGAAGAAGAAAAGTGAAGTTATCCTCATCCATTGAGGCCATTGCTTGGAGGAGTGAGTTCCTTGGGCGGAGGAGGAGCAGATCCGGCCGAGAAAGAGGTTCCCCGGCGGACGGAGTGCTCCGGAGGGGCTTGGGAGCAGCAGGGGCGGCGGGTGGAGGAGAGGGAGGTCGGGGGTGGAAGAAAGGCACTAATGAGCCCTTCACCCCGAGCCAGCCCTTATATATCTGGACAAAACCGCCAGACCGGATATTCCGGTATAAGTTGTACCGGATATTCCGAGTCACCGGATATTCCGGTTCAAAATGAACCGGATATTCCGACCTGCTGAACCAAAACCCCAGTTTTCAAAAGGATGACTTGCGTGCAATAGAGAGAAATGTTTTCAGGGGAAAGTAGGCTTGGGATAGATTTCCAAACTGATATTGGTACACCATACTCAACTCACAACAACCAAATCGAATCAAAAGAGCCAAGTTGAGTAGGTTTCCCACATGCATGAAAAGGAGAGCAAATAGCAATATAAAGCTCCAAATAACATCAACTCTTCAAGGAGAAGAGGTTGGTGGCCGAGGCCACCATGTAGGAGTGTATGGCATGTTACCGCGAAGATGTATCTTGGGTACATAACCAATACTCGTCGTTTTAGCTCATTAGTCACAAGAATGAATGTAGAGATAAAAGAACACTTGCTATCGGCATAATGGGGGGAGGGATGGTCCAATGTATTAGGACCGCACTCCCCCTATTTCCATGCCTACATCTAAACTAGATAAGATGCAATTACGCCCTAGGTGAGTGTGCAAGCGATCAAGCCAAGGACCTCGAATCAATGATATTAAGCTCATTCCTCAAAAAGCAAAACCTTCCTTCCTCAAGGGGCTTCGTGAAGATATCCGCCAATTGATCCCTTGTGCCCACATATGATAAGTCAATGTCTCCACGAGCCACATGATCTCTTATGAAATGATGGCGGATCTCAATATGCTTGGTTCTTGAATGTTGCACCGGGTTGTAGGCAATCTTGATGGCACTTTCGTTGTCACATAGAAGAGGCACTTTATCACAATTGACACCGTACTCCTTTAAAGTTTGCCTCATCCATAGCAACTGAGTGCAACAACTAGCGGCTGCAACATATTCGGCTTCGGCGGTGGAGAGAGATATGCAATTTTGCTTCTTAGAAGACCAACTCACCAAGGACCTCCCAATAAATTGACAAGCACCGGAGGTGGACTTCCTATCATCATGATCTCCCGCCCAATCGGAATCCGTGAATCCACATAATGAGAAATTTGCATCCTTGGGATACCACAATCCATAAGTTGGGGTATAAGCCAAATATCGAAAGATTCTCTTGACCGCCACATCGTGGCTTTCTTTAGGAGCCGCTTGATATCTTGCACACACTCCTACGGCTAGCACTATATCCGGTCTAGATGCACAAAGGTAGAGGAGAGATCCATTCATGGAGCGGTATACCTTTTGATCCACATCCTTACCCTTCGGATTGAGCTCAAGGTGGCATTTGGTTTGCATTGGAGTAGAGGCACCCTTGAGATCAAGCAACTCGTACTTCTTGAGCATGTCTTGAATGTACTTTGCTTGGTTGATGAATGTTCCTTCCCTCAATTGTTTGATCTCAAATCCGAGGAAGAACTTCATCTCGCCCATCATAGACATCTCAAACCTGTCAGTCATAAGCTTAGAGAATTCTTCGTTAAATGCTTTGTTAGTTGAACCAAATATAATGTCATCCACATATAATTGACAAATGAAAAGCTCCCCATTAACTTTCTTAGTCAATGCCTTCAATTTGAGAATACCCTTGAGCCACCAATCTTGCCTTGTTCCTTATCACCATGCCATGTTCATCTTGCTTGTTCTTGAATATCCACTTGGTGCCGATAACATTGCGGCAATCTTTGGGTCTTTCCACCAACTTCCACACTTTGTTGCGCTCGAAGTTGTTGAGCTCTTCATGCATGGCATCAAGCCAATCTTTATCTTCAAGAGCTTCAAAGACCTTCTTGGGTTCCACCATGGAGATGTGAGCTTGATGTTCACTAAAGCTTGCAAGTTGTCTTCGGGTAGAGACCTTGCTTCTCACATCACCAAGCACCTTGTCAAGAGATAAAGCTCTTAATTCTTGTGAGGTGCCAACCCTATTCAAGCGGCGAATCTCGATCTCCCTCCGAGTGGTGGGAGGAATCGCTTGATCATTCATGTCTTCGCCTTGACTGATTTGATGGCCTTGATCAACCATTGGAGTGGTGTCCATCGGTGAGGGAGAGGGTTGATCTTGGCCTTGTGAACTGCCACCAGGAATGTCAGCAGGACCGGATATTCCGGGTTCAGGACCGGATATTCCGGGTTCAGGAACCGGATATTCCGGTCCTCCGGAAATTCCTGGAGCAGCTGTAGAGTCTTGTTCTTCTTGGACAGGGGCATTGGGCACGGTGTTGTCGATGGGTGTTTCTTGTGTTGGGGTGGTCACCACTTGTGAAGAACTTGGTCCTTGATGATCATCCTCATAATAGAGTTCAACGGGGCGGTGGACTCCCAACCCCATTCTTCGGATAGCATCTTGAGGTTCATCATCACCTACACCGGAAACACCACTTTGCTCCACGAGGGAGCCGTCATTCTCCTCGAATACCACACTACAAGTTTCTATGATTATGCGCGAGGCCTTATCATAGACTCTATAAGTGTGGGATTCGGATCCGTAGCCCACAAATGTCCCTTCAAGAGACTTAGAATCAAACTTGCCCAAACGAACACCTTTGATGAGGTAGAAGCACTTACAACCAAATACACGGAAGTAGGAGATATTGGGCTTGTTCCCGGTGAGCACTTCATAAGGTGTCTTCATGAGTCCTTTACGAAAGAAGAGCCGGTTGGATGAATGGCAAGCGGTGTTGACGGCTTCGGCCCAAAAGTTGTGAGGGGACTTGAACTCGGCCATCATCGATCTTGCCATCTCAATAAGAGTGCGGTTCTTCCTTTCGGCTACACCATTTTGTTGGGGAGTATAAGCAGCGGAATATTGATGACGAATCCCTTCTTCACTAAGGAACTCGTTTAAGGTGTAGTTCTTGAACTCGGACCCATTGTCACTTCGTATCACCAAGATAGGGACATTGTGTTGATGTTGAGCTTCATTGGAGAAGTCGATGATAGTTTGTTGAGTCTCCATCTTCGTCTTGAAGAAGAAAACCCATGTGTATCTTGAATAATCATCAACAATCACCAAGCAATATTTCTTGCCACCAAGACTAGCTTCCGGAATGGGACCAAAGAGGTCAACATGGAGAAGCTCCAAAACCCTCTTTGACGAAATGATGGTCTTGCTTGGATGGTAGATGTCATGCATTTTTCCTTCAACACATGCCCTACACATTCGATCCTTCGAGAAAGAAACATGGTCTTTTAGTCCTAGGATATGGCCACCCTTGTGAAGACTTTGCAAAGTCCTCATGTTGACATGGGCTAGTCGGCGATGCCATAGCCAACCCAAGTCCGCCTTTGCGAATAGGCACATTGTATGGGAAGTGGTGACTCCGGAGAAGTCAACCACATAGAGCCCATTCTCAATGTACCCAACGAAAGACACATTGAGAGACTTGCTCCGCAAGAGAATGACCATTTCCTTTTCAAAGACAACGGTATAGCCCAAACAAGTTAAGGAATGGACGGAGATCAAGTTGAAACCTAGGGACTCGACAAGCAAGACATTCACAAGTGTGATGTCCGGTGCCACTACCACCTTGCCGAGCCCTATTACCTTAGACTTGGAATTATCACCATACGTAACGGTCATTTGATCATCATTGGGCTTCAACTCCGTTACAATATCCTTGCTTCCGGTCATATGACTAGTGCACCCACTATCAATTATCCATTTCGATCCTCCGGAAGCAAGGCCCTACACACAATCAATTCTTGGATTTAGGTACCCATTTTGCAATGGGTGCCTTTTGGTTAGCAACAAGGGTCTTTGGAACCCAAATAGAATGTTCAATGTAACCATCAAAGGGTCCAATGTATCTAGCATAGACATCCCCATAATAATCAACATATAAAGAATAGTTGGGGTTAGATTTGCCCGCAAAGTCATTACGAGTGGGAGTGCCCCTTGTGGCATTTCCACTCGCAATATCAACCTTCTTGGCTTGTCAGGCTTGGTCTTCTTCTTGATCTCCTTCTTCTCCTTAGCAACATAGCCTAGACCTTCCTTACCCTTGTGGGGCACTCGCTCATGAAGAGGAGTAGTGAGTGCCCCCTTACCTTTATCAAGAGAAGTCTTGGGCTTGGTTGCCATAGAAGGAACAAACAATACCCTAGCAATACCCTTCACAACATTTGCATTAGCATTCAAAGGAGTAGAGGTGCTAGATTTCTCAAGAGTAGATATCCGAGATTGGAGTTGATCACGAGACTTGAGAAGACGTTCGTGATCATTGTCAAGTGACTCGAAGTCTTCGCAAAGTCTAGCGTGAGCAACTACAAGCTCGGACTTTTCATTTTGCACAATTTTACATTTAGCAAAGTAGAGATCACGATCCTTAGTGATCTTAGCAAGTTGCTCCTCAAGGAGAGCATGAGCTTCTTGTTCATCTTCGAGAGAGGATTGGAGAGCCACCTTAGCGTGTGCATCCTCTCTCTCAATCTCACCTTTTAGCTCAAGCTCATCCTCAAGCTCACCTATACGACTCATGATTGAGCCAAAGTGTTTCTTTCCTTCTCCTTGCAAGTTAGTCATGAATTTATCAAAAGCAATGATTTCTTCCTTGACTTCTAGACTCATAGCATCATCAATGTCATGTGATATGGAGTTGGGGGATAGTTGTACCTCGGATGTCTTAGCCATAAGACATCTTCCATTCTTGACGATGACGCTCTCGTTTGGTGAGGAGAAGAGTGATGGAGTAGTGGAAGACATGGCTAGTGCGGCCACTTGCGTTGGAGTATCCTCCTTGTCACTATCTTCATCATCGGTGGGATATTGCTCTTGAGTCACCAAGACAATCTTTTGGTTCTTCTTGAAGAAAGGCTTCTTCATGGGCATGGGCCCCTTGCCCTTCGTCTTGGCCACGAGCCTCCCACCATGATCCTCTCTTCTCTCCCATGGGCAATCGGCAACAAAGTGGCTCTTGTCATCGCAATTGTAGCATAGTCTCACTTTGTTGAATGGCTTTCCTCCGTTGGGGGGAAACTTCTTGTCAATCCTTGCTTTGGCCCTTCCGGGGTTCTTCCAAAAGGTTCTTGCCACAAGACCCATGTGTTGAGTGAGAGTGCTTGAGAGAGCTTCACTAGATAGCTCGACTTGATCATCACACTCCTCTTCATCCTCCTCTTCAACGGTGGCCTTCAAAGCGATTGAGGCATGCTTGTGCATCCCTATGGCTCTAGCTCTTGCATCTTGTGCAATCTTGGAGGCCACCTTGTATGCGGTCATATCTTGCATAACTTCATTGGATGTCATCTTTGCGAAGTCATGTCTCCCTTGGAGTGTCTTCAAATCCGTGTCCTCAAAGGGCATGAGAGCGGTCACATACTTCCTCTTGATCCAAGCATCATTGATGTACTCCGCCCCGAGGTTCTTGAAGGAGTTGGCAACCAACACCAATCTCCGGTACATGTCCTCGTGGCTTTCTCCATCCAACTTGTAGAACCCTTCCACCTCATTGCATAAGGCATCATACCGGTTCTTCTTCATGCTCTCATTCCCAACGAAGATGTCGGAGAGAGCATTCCAAACTTCCTTGGCGGTGGAGAATTGTTGAATGAGCGCCATGTCCTTCTCTCCAACGGCCATTTGGAGTTGATGAAGAGCGGTGGCGTTGAGTTGGCTATCAACCACTTCTCTTCTTGTCAAGTTGGTTGGATCATGGGGCTTGTATCCTTCTTCAATGATGCGCCAAAGCTCAATGGAGGCACTACATAGATGAGACTTCATTAGAAACACCCATTGAGAGAAATGAGTAGGTTTAAGCTTAGGAGGATCACTTCTAAAGTTTACATGAGGGTGAGGGATAGGAGGATTAGGAGAGTAATTATGGTTGACATTATGAAATTCCTCTCCTTTGGGGGTGTTAGAGGAGCTAGGTGGTTCATCCTTTTCCGCCATCACGGGAACACTTGAGGTAACATCTTTGGACCCATCCGAAGATGACTCCTTAGAGTCCCCGCATGTTCCTTAGGTGGAGGAGAGGGAGAAGTAGCCTCGGGCTCCTTAGACTTCAAGAGTGCCATGAGCATCTCATTCATCTTGAGGAGTTGGGCCTCCAAGGACGATCTCATATCAATAAGATCGGCCATGGTTGCCCCTTTGGCTAACGCCTCCTTCTCCGCCTCTAATTTTTCACGGGCGGCCCTCTCGGCATCGGATTCCGTCATCGTTGCACTTAGGCGGTTAAGCCCTTAAAAGTGAACAAGGCTCTGATACCAATTGAACGGGAATCCGGCACCTAGAGGGGGGGGGGGGTGAATAGGTGCTATTACAAATTTTAGGTCTTTTTAATTTTAGGCTCAACTCAAAGGTAAATTCTCTAGATAGATATGCAACTACGGTGAATTTACCTAAATGAGAAACTAAGCAATAGCAAGTAGCAAGTAAGGGAGTAGGGTAAAGGAAACCAAGTGAAGCACGCGGAGACGAAGATTTATTCCCGAGTTCCACCCAAGGGTGTACGTCTCGTTTGGAGAGGTGTGCGCTACCACAACAGGTTAGCCGCAACGCCACAAAGGCTCACCTTCTTCTCCGATGAACTCAACCACAAAGGTTTCGAGTCCACCTTCCACTATTGATCCCCTTTTAGGGCGGAGATCGAATCCCTTACAAACGCTTGAGGCACACACCCACAACTGAATTGGGGGCTCCCAAGAAGACCACAACAGGTCAAGGACCACAAAAGGTCAAGGTAACACCAAGAGTACAACAATGGTGAACTAGGTTTTCCCACCAGAAACCCTAGCCACGAAATCCCCAAATGAATGGGGGAGAAATGAAGATCCCTTCGGTGACGATGTAGATCTGGGCCTTCTCCTCCAATCCTCCAAAGATCTATGAGTTTGGGTGGGGGGATTGGGAGATCTTGATGAATTGAGCTTTCAAGAATGATAGGAGAGAGAAAGTCTGAGAGCTCAAATGTTCTTGAGTGAGTGAGGGGGTATTTATACCCTCCCTCAAAATCTGGCCGTTGGCAGTCTTGGTCACCCGGAAATTCCGGTATAAGTTGCACCGGAAATTCCGGTGCCCCGGAATATCCGGGCCTTTGAAAATATCCGGGCTGAATTTCCGGTTGAGATCAGAACAGATTCTGAACTTGACTTAGTCGATTTTCTTCGGTTGACTCGGAATATCCGATTCCTTGAAATGTCCGAGCTGAATTTCCGGTTGGAGTCAGTGCCACTTCTGATTCTTGACTTAGCCAAATTTCCTGAGGCTGACCCGGAATATCCGGTTGGTGAACCGGAATATCCGGTCCTTGAAATCTCCGGGCTGATTTTCCGATTGAAGTTAGTGCCACTTCTGAATCTTGACTTAGCAATTTTCCTGAGGTTGCTTCGGAATATCCGGTGGGTGAACCGGAATATCCGGTTGGTGAACCGGAATATCCGGGTGCTTGAAATTTCCGGGCTGATTTTCCGATTGAAGTCAGTACCACTTCTGAACTTGACTTAGCCAAAATCTGGGGCTGACTCGGAATATCCGGTGGGGGGACCGGAATATCCGAGTCCCTGAAGAATTCCAGAAACTCTTTTTCTCTACAGAAATACTTAGCAATAGGATTAGTATATCATTGGTATTGTTAACTAACACACAAAACACTAGGGATTAAGAAATGTTCTTTCATCTCTCCACCTAAGCCATACCGCAGAGCGCCGTTGCTCTGCGGGATTCCAGATAAGATCTACTCCTGCGATTTCAGCTGGATCTGAATGACCGGGAGTTGTCGCTAGGCTCCGTATGTTTGCGAGTGCTCGGAGGCTACTCTATTGAGGAGCTTGGGCAACGTCATCTCGCCCACTGCAGTCGCCGCGCCTCCCCCCCTCTGCTGTCGGCGCACCAGCCCCGGTGCTGGCGCTCTGCCTTCTTCCGCCCGACGCCCGTTAACGCAGATCATCGTCGACACCCCGGCGTCATCGACTTCGACATCGCGGCAAGTTCTTCGCGACCTCGAGGTCGGCTACGTACGACTTCATCGTCAACGCTTGTGCGGGAGCGTAATCCCCGCTATCGGTCTACATGGAGGTAATGTAACCCGTTCCGCCACCGTTATCGCATGTACTAGATAGATAGATCCTGGCTAGTTAGGGTTTCGTTCGCTAGAAAAATTATTGTTTTCTGCACCGTAACCCCTTCAGTGGTATCAGAGCCGATCTATGCGTAGTACTGCTGGTACGGTTAGAACTCATGTTGAATGAGGGCGTCTTTCTTATATTTGCTACCCTCTAGCGTGCACTTGCGATGCCTTCGGTATTGAGTTGATGAAGCGGCCCGGACCGACTTTACGCGTACGCTTACGCGAGACTGGTTCCACTACTGACATACGGCTTGCACCGTATCTGTGGCTGGCGGGTGTCTGTTTCTCTCTCTCTAGTCGGCAAAGCATTTTCAATGGAGGGTCCGAAAGGGATGCTTAAACATGCAATTATACGATCGACGTTGTGGTAGAAAGTTCGTAGGTAGGGATGCGATTCTCTTACGAATAAGCCTATATGCCACGTAAAACTTGCAAAACTAAATAAAGCTAGAGGCGTCTAACTTTGTTTTGCAGAGGCGTTATTTCATGTGACATGGTTACGGTAAGTTTTGATATTACTCGTACGGTCGGAGGCAATGGAGGGCTCTGTAGACTCGGAGTCATGCCGGGGCGTCGGGGGCCAGGCACATGGCGCCATGAAGGTCCAGGCGCATCGACCATGTCACATCGCACTTCATTGCATCATTATTGTGTGCTGTTGTGTGTGCATCCTATTGATTGCTTATATGCTAGATATACAACGGTAGCATCATAAATAGGATGATCCCTAACAAAATACCAAAATTGTGTTCTCCCTCGTTGCGCACCACCAAGAAAGTTCTACTTTATGAGGCAGGCTGTGATGATCGGGTGTCACACATCTCGTCGTTCGCATAAAGTGGGTGTAAGCCATGTTGCACGCGCAGGGTCTTCGAGGTTTGATTGGCGAGCCTAGCATACTCAGAGGTATGGCCTCGGAACACGGGAAGATCGAAAGATCGAGCACGAGTCATAGAGTTGTTATGATCGACATTTTATGTCCACCTTTGAAGCTGTGCTGCCGGCCGTGATGATCGGGGGTGGTGTAGTGGATGGGGGTCGTGTCATCGCCATTATTATTTTTAGGGATAATAATCTTGGTGTGGTGTGTTTTTGATAATGAGATTATAGAACTAAAACTCACCTACATATTATAAACTTAACCTTACCTCTTTTGCGATCACATCTGTAGACTACGCAACTATACTTCGGTTACTTCCTCAAGAGCCCGGATGCCACATTAGAAGCCGACGAGTCCAACTTCATCAGATGGTACAGGGGTTTTAGAAACAGTCTCGAACACAACAACATTCTATATGTTCTCGATGAACCGGTAGGAGAAGGACCAGGAGATTCTGCTAGCGAGGAGGAGGAAGATGATTTCCGTAGGCGTCGATACATATTCATTGAAGTGGAGATCACCATGACCGTATGCCTGGCACCCGAGTTGAAAGAGTTGTTTCGACGCAAGGAGCCAAGCGTCATGATGGATGCAATAAAGACGCACTTCGGGGATGAATTAAAGCGTGAGCAATTCAGGCAGCTTAGAATGTTTCAGACCATTCACATGGAGGAGCATACCTGTCTGAAGACACATTTGAAGAGATTGTATGACATCTACTTCTAGCTGACGATGGTCTTCGATTACTGGATGGCAGATTCCTGTGCCATTCGGATTGTCCTGATATCTCTACCTCCTAGCTATGAGAAGCATGTGCGCAAGTACATTTTGAAAGCCGACGATATGAACTTCTACAAGTTCGTACGTGAGTTCCAGTCTCTGAAGGTTGATTCCATCGAAGGAGAGATCTTCGATGCTACAGGTATATATTTGATATATGCAGAATTATGAATTCGCCCATGGTATATGATGAAGTGTTTGATAATTGCTCTGTTTGTGAAACAGGTCCTGATTATCACATATATGCGGCGCAGTTTGATGTGACCTGGCGCTGAAGCTGGTAGTCAAGGAGTTGATGGCCTTTTGGTGTTCACGTCCTCAAGTTATCATAGTTATCATTAATAGTTTTTGATACGATCTTTTGTAATAGTGAGCGAGTGTGTGTGTCTTGATTGTTGCAAGACAAAGTTATTCATGTAATAAGACAAGTTCAGTTGTTTTATGCTACGGAACAAGTCAGTTGTTTTATCTTATGAATAAAGGTTCCACAACTCAGTTACATTGATTGTATGATAAGTATTCATAATTGTAGAAATGATAAAATAACGTGTCCTATGAATAAGAGTTCTATTACTAGAACAAACACCGTCGAGTTTAGTCATAAAAGCAGTGAAAGAAGTAATGGATGTCTTGGTCCATTTAAGTATTTCAAGTGCTTGGTTGATTAAGTTTGAAATCAAGTATTGAAGTTGCAATACTGGCAGAAATTAATTGAGTGTCATTTTTAATGATTAATTAATGGTGTTTTACTACTTGATCCGAATTCTTCCATGATTTTGGTAAATAGGAGTATTTGCCCGATAAATGATGGAGTCTGAGATTAATTTGATAATAGATCAAATGGGGTTTTTCAGAAGAAAGATTAGTGAAAATTGTATTCACAGAATTCGATCAAAGGACAGTATTTTGAATTATGTTTTCAACACAAAAGACTCGTGGAAATTTGCTTCACAAAATTATAATGTCATATATAGTGATATGTGGGGAATTATAATCGTGCTCTATTTTAAATAAAGTGTGGTCGTCAGAATCGGTCTTAGAATCTCCTAATATGTTCGAAACATTGTAGTCGATGTCCACTTTAGAAAATAGATATTTTTCTCAACGAGAATTCGTAGGATCGACAGTAGTGTCGACATGTATATGATTATGCGATAATTCGGAATATACATGAGTGGTTCTTTGTAGATTGCTCGCATTGGATGAGAGTGTATTCCAAAACCAAATAGAAACAAAACTTAGTTTGTTGTCTATATAATTCCGAGGAAAATATGATTTTTCGAATTATGGTTTATGGATTGGAATTAGAAGTTTGGAATAAAGTGTCAGACCTATGTTGGAAGGTGTTCCAAAGAGTATATGTCTGCTAATGAAAGTTTAGTGATTAAGAGTGAGGGAGACTAGAAAATTGTTTTCTGCTTGCAATCCTCTTCATAAAGATCACAATATTTTCATGAAAGAAACTTCTAAATAAAGTGTTGTTATATTTAATATTGCTGTCGGGTCACAGCACTGTATTGATTATTACAGATCTTGTTGACAGATCAAGGTGCACTTTATGAATACAAAGAAAGTTGAGAAAGTATCAGAATACGAACAAAGGCTTTCCAGCCTGGAAATCCAAGTTACGTTTAAAAGGGATTAAGAGAGTAATTGTTGCTGCAATTCTTATTAGAGGAATAAGATTGTTTAATCGTCATATAAGGTGTTATATGAGAAACGTGACTATAAGAAAGACGTGGTAGCATGTCTTGTCCAGAAATGTGTCTTGGACAAGATCAAATTTGTTGACTACATTTATGTAGACATGCTTGAAGTCTGAGGGATTTGTATTAATGTAATACTGTAGTTTGTATTAAAATTCAAATTGATAGTAGATTAATGATTTTGGTTTAACCAGGATGTCGATTTAAGTGGGAGTCATAGTTAGTTCACTCAGGTGAAATATGTGAAGAACATATTTTTGAGTGGGAGCTCAGGAACTCAAATATGTGGATGACACGTTTTTGAGTGGGAGCTCGGGTTGTCAAATATGTGGAGACATAATTTGAGTGGGAGTCGAATTCATCTTGTGTAGTAAACATATTGTGAAACTGTACCAATAGAATAGGATGAAGTTGTGAAACTATTTGAAAGTCAGTGTCTATTTTGAAATAGAACAGGAATTTTAAATAGTTAGTCGAGTTGTTTTGGATTATATCTGAGGAGTCAGATTAGAATCAATAGGATGGTCCTTTGAAATCCAATTGATCATTAAGAGTAATGATACATGAAAGTAATGGTTGTGTGACATGTGGGTATGTTATGTAATATTAGACATCATACAGAAACCACATTATCTGCTCGATGAAGTATAACCGATGTTCTTGGAATAAGAGCAGTTATGAAAGTAAAGTTGGAATTTACTGGAAGTAGAAGTGCGTTAGTTGAGGGATTGACATTTGAATGTCAAGTTTTCTACATTGGTGTGAAAGTATGTAGATATCGCGAGTTTGTAATTGTTACAAGGGGCTCTGCATGGCTGAGTGTGTTTTTCAGGGCAGTTATCTGGTTAGTATAATCAGAGTAAGCGCTGGGAAACGAAAGTCTCACTTAGTTGCGGTATTTTTGATGTATGTTGTTGAACAGCATAATGATAACAAGCAAGTTGATATCAGTGAATCGCAAAAGCATGCACAATCATGGATTGTGCAGTAACACTTTTCCACAAGCAAGCATCATCGAATGATTCTTATTTGATAAGGGATTTTGATAAAGTAAAATGCAGCTGGTTTATTTGTACTCTAGTGCAAGTGGGAGACTGAAGGAGATATGCCCTAGAGGCAAATAAATAAGTAGTATTTATTGCATTATCTCATAAGTTTATAATAGGTTTGTGTATTATGCTATGACTGTATTAATCGGAATAATTAATACACGTGTGATACATAGACAACCAGGTCCCTAGCAAGCCTCTATATGAGCTAGTCCATTGGGCACAGTTGATCGAGATTCCCGATCAAGGACAATGACGTCGGTTGACAATGGGGTCATCTTGTTAGTTGAATAAGGTGGTGAACATACGCAAAGTATTGCAATAAAGATCGTATTACGATGTTTGTCATTTGCAATAGATAAGAGTATGATAGCTTGTTCCTTAGACCGTGAGACCGTACTTATTAATGCTTCATAGGAATACTTTGAGAGCATCAAACGTTGTGTCTTATATAGCATGACAATAACGGTGTCCATCTTGGGTGTTTCGAAAGAGCATCAAGACGTAAGGATTAAGAGCGGGATTTGTTCATTCTTGTAATGGAAAGATACTCTGGGCCCACTTGGTGATATTGCATCTATATAGCTGCGCAGCTTATGACTAGGTCATGGAGATGTAATATCGCAGACGAGTTAATAACCTTCGTCGGTAACGAGATACAACAAAGGCATCGGTATGTCTACGATCATATCTCGGACAAGGTAGTATCGCAGAGACAAAGGGAATGAATATCATACTTATGGTTCAACGACGATATTCGTGGAATGCACAGGGGTCGTCATATATTTCCAGGTATCCCTGACGATCATTGGTGAGCGGAGTGTCTCGACCATGTCTGGAGTGTTCCCGAACCGTAGCGTAACAAACTTAAAGTCTTAGCGACACTAGGAGATAGGTTCTGGAATTTTATAGGAATTTGTTGGAGAGAGAGAAATGATCCGGAAAGAGTTCCGGTGGTCCGGAAGGAGTTCCGGGGAAGTGTGGAATGGTTCCGGGAATGTCCGAAAGTTGTTCGGGTGGTTACGAAATAGTTTCGGAGTCATGGGATATTGAATTATATATAAATATATTAATTATGAATTAATGGGATTTTTATATTAATTTAATATTAATTAAATAAAGGAAAAAGGGGGGCTCCCACCTAAATGGGCCCTAAGAGGGCCCAAGAGGGGAAACCGCACCCTACAAGGAAGGGGAAGGCTTGGGCCTCCTAGTCCGAGTTGGACTAGGAGTGGGAGAGCCCATGGGGGGTTCGGCCGAACCCCCCCTCCCCTCTCCTCCTTTAGTCCCACATGGGGGAGCCAAGGGGGTTGGCACACCCCCTTCCCCCTTTATATAGCAAGGCATATTAATTGATTTAATTCATAGGAAAATCCAATTAATTCCCGATTTCTCTCTCGATCTCGTGGTTCCCAAGTCGGAGCCGCGCCGAGCTGAGGAAAGGGGTCTCTCTCCACCTAAGCCATACCGCAGAGCGCCGTTGCTCTGCGGCATTCCAGATAAGATCTACTCCTGCGATTTCAGCTGGATCTGAATGACCGGGAGTTGTCGCTAGGCTCCGTATGTTTGCGAGTGCTCGGAGGCTACTCTATTGAGGAGCTTGGGCGACGTCGTCTCGCCCACTGCAGTCGCCGCGCCTCCCCCCTCCGCTGCCGGCGCACCAGCCCCGGTGTTGGCGCTCTGCCTTCTTCCGCCCGACGCCCGTCAACGCAGATCATCGTCGACACCCCGGCGTCATCGACTTCGACATCGCGGCAAGTTCTTCGCGACCTCGAGGTCGGCTACGTACGACTTCATCGTCAACGCTTGTGCGGGAGCGTAATCCCCGCTATCGGTCTACATGGAGGTAATGTAACCCGTTCCGCCACCGTTATCGCATGTACTAGATAGATAGATCCTGGCTAGTTAGGGTTTCGTTCGCTAGAAAAATTATTGTTTTCTGCACCGTAACCCCTTCAATTACAGGTATATATAGGCATAAAAAATTTCCACCAATACAAAAACATAGAAAAGGAACAATTTCAGCAATATATAGGCATAACAAGATTCATTCAGCAAGTATTTGACACAAAAGATACACATTACAGGTATATATAGGCATAAAAAATTCCAGCAATACAAAAACATAGAAAAGGAACAATTTCAGCAATATATACGCATATGGGGATTCATATCAGCAAGTATTTGACACAAAAGATACACATTACAGCTATA
Organism: Poa annua; assembly: GCA_026929855.1. Lineage (NCBI taxonomy): Eukaryota > Viridiplantae > Streptophyta > Magnoliopsida > Poales > Poaceae > Poa > Poa annua. Next base: position 70,325,405 of record CM049432.1, on the reverse strand, counting down.
TATAGGCATAAAAAAATTCCAGCAATACAAAAACATAGAAAAGGGACAATTTCAGCAATATATAGGCATATGGGGATTCATATCAGCAAATATTTGACACAAAAGATACACATTACAGCTATATATAGGCATAAAAAATTCCAGCAATACAAAAACATAGAAAAGGAACAATTTCAGCAATATATAGGCATATGGGGATTCATATCAGCAAGTATTATACCAGAATGTGGCTTGTGTAATGCTCATGATCAAGAATAATGATGAACTTCTCTTCATCCCATCCTGCACCACTCAACTGCTTCAGTTTCACAATCTTTTGATACTTCCTCCTCCATGTCCTGTTATGATTACTGATTTGTGTATCGGTCAAGCTAAGATGAAAGTGCTCATTCAAAGCTTTGGCACAAGCAACGTAGTGACACTTCTTGAAGCCGGTAGATGTTCGAGTGCCCTTAGCCACAACATCACATAGATTAGCAAGCATGTATGCTGACATGGTAGGTGTCCATGCAACTTGCTTAGTTTCCATTTCCTACAATATTCCACACAAAAGAACACATTGCGATTGTGTATTAGACATAAAAAAACAATTTCAGCAACAAGTTGGACATGTGAGACATTACAGTTTTCTATTAGAACATAGAGAAATAAAATCAGCAAGCAATCATCTCCATACAATTTAATTCCAGCAAATAAAATGTCATTAGGAACTTCATTTCAGCAAATAAAATGTCATTACAAACACGGCCAACCAACAATGATTACATATTTTGTTGCTGCAAATAGTTTTGTTGATCTTCCCACATTTGATCAGCAATTTCTTGCCTAAAATTAGACATGTATGCAAGTTCTTGTGCTTGGCCACTTGATGTTGAGGCATGCTGAATGTTTGGTGTCCATTCATCCTCCGGTATGATATATTCGTCTATCCCATCATTTATAACCCAATTGTGAATAATGCAGCAAGCTACAACAATGTCTACTTGAGTAGGAAAACGAAAAAATGGTTGGGTATCATCAAGGATTTTGAATCTTCTCTTGAGTGACCCAAATCCACGCTCTACGGACACGCGTAGAGAAGAATGCCTAAGGTTGAACAACTCCTTCTCATCTTGCACTGGATTGTTTCCCCACTCATTCAAATGGTATCTCACACGTCGAAATGGAGGCAAGAACCCCGGTCTGGCTCCATATCCAGCATCAACTAGGTAAGACTTTCCTAACAAATGAGGGACATTTGGGTTATTTGGATGGTGTATAAAGACTATGATTGACAGCTGGTTGATAATCTATTACCTTGTGGCACACGTAAACCATTCTCACGTTCTAAAGCATCACGTAGTACAAGTGCATCATGCGCTGTCCCCTCCCAACCAGCCAGCACATATGTGAACCGAAGATCAAAATCAACGGTTGCCATCACATTTTGAGTGGTATGGGTCTTTCTACCACGGAAAGAAGCCTCCATATCCTTTGTAACGGAGGCCCGCACATGTGTTCCATCAATAGCTCCAACACAATCCTATTGGTGAAAAAAGAAAAGTTTATGATCTAGACATCACCATGCTTACAAAACAATATCTGTTGACACACCATCTCATACCTTAAAGTATGGATCCCACCGATGGTTCCCTTCTATTTTGGCAAGAGTGTCCATTGATGGCTTCCTAATAAGCTCATCTCGCAGCTCACCGATGGCATGGAGGACTCTTTTAAAATATCGGCTAACAACTTCACCAGATCTACCAAAGTTCAATCCAATTACCCTATTCCTAACATTGTGTCCAACGGTGTGCAAGAACATAGCTACTTGTAGCTCAATAGATGTATGTATTGTGTCCTCCAACAAATTACGATCTCTAAATAGTTGACATAAATGGAAAAGGTGCTCTCCGAAGCCTAAGCATGTTCAAACAAGTTGTGTCATTCTTCCATACTTTGTTATCTAGGTACTCTCTTCTCATCCTATCGGTTTCATCTATTGGTGCATAACTAATTCTTTCTCTCCGTTTTCGTTTTCTGGATTGCACAACCAAGGTCAACATTGAAATAAATATATATGCCACTGCCGAATTAATTAACTTCCTTTTCTCGTTGTCCATCTACAATAGAAAGAACAACTGAGCAAAAACACACATCTGCTGGTTCAACATTGTAATATAATGTAACACACGTCATACATGGAACAAAATTATACCACTGATTAGTGACAAACTCCACAAATCTGGTAGTTCAATGAAGATCTGCTAGTCCACCTCGTTCCCCTGTGCAAATCAGAGAAAGAATTATGTGAGGATGGATACTACCGATGGACATGGCGAGCTGGGAGGAGGGGCCCTGCCGCCGCTGACCAAAGAAAAAGAGGGGAGAGGGAGGAAGATACCTCATGCCGCCGTCCGGAGTAGCCCCGCCGCCGCCGGTCACCACACCTCGATTTCTTACCGCCGCCGCCGTCCCTGGTTACACCGATAGAAGAGGAGAGTGAGGAGCAACGAGAGAGAACAACCCGCATCGGACCATGGAACAGAGCGGAGGGGAAGAGAGGTACCCGCTGCCGCAGCCCCGGAGCAGCTCCGACGAGGTCCCGGCGCGCCGCTCGATTTGCAGGTCGCCGCCGCCTCTCTGGTTCGTGAGGGGAAAGTGAGGACAGAGAGAAGGAAATAGGATAAGGTGAGGGTTTTCTTTCCTTGCCTGGGCGGTGAGTGAGCGACTTCGGCGCCAAAAAATTATTCCGGGTCACGATAGCGCGGGAGCGAGAAGTGGTTAGCGCCATCCGGCACATTTGGCCGGACGAGCGGAGCCAGTGTTTCATGCGAATATTCGGAGAATCTGGCTACCGTTGCCTCCTCCATCCCTCAAACCAAACATTGGATAACCACTAAAAAAGTGGCTACCCCTACCACTTGGGGATATCCCCTAAACCAAACACACCCTAACATACCGTAGCAGGCAGCACTGCCTCACCGACGAGGCCGATGTCTGATAAGATGTGGAAGGCCTCGTCCTTAATGTTTGCTCATACTTTATCAGTATATATAAAAACAAAGATTTCTTCATTTCAAAACAAATATACTCCATATGAATGGGAGACCCGAACAGGTAGTAACACAATTCTGAATACGGCCCATTTCCAATTTGCAGCCCAAAACTTAGCACGCAGCAGTATTCCACACTCCTAGCCCTAGCCGCCGTCCACTCTCAGTTCTCTCCTCGGTCCTCGTTGCACTCCTCTTCCGCCACCGTCCCAGCCACCGGATCCGCCGCGCCCCCTCTTCCGCCGCAATCCCGGCAGCCTGCGAAGCTCCATGTAAAATCTGTTCCTGCCCCGCATTTCCACAAACGAGGCGGACGGGGAAGACATATCAGCTCGCCTCCGCCGCCTAGCTGATTGCCTATCACCGCCGCTTTCCCTCAGACGAATCGATCGAGGTCCTATCCTATCGTCGAGGCTTCGACATGGCCGAAGGCGTCTCATCAGATTGCGAAATCGTCCCTACAAGAGACGGTCGCATCTTCCATTTCCGAGTAAGACCCTCGTCGCCCCGTCTTGCCCACAGTGCTCTGTCCGAGGGCACCTCCCTTGCTCTTGCTGGATCCAGTTGCGTTGCATTTTACATACCCCTAAGTTCGGCCCCCGACATCATCATGGTCGCTCTCAGTCTGTATCGTGATCCCCCTCTGGAAGCCGCTGACAAGGTGTTTGCACACATGGTTTTTCTCGACAAGGCTGGCTCGCCGGCGCCTTGGATGGCGAGAAGAAGAACCAAAAGCTTTTCTACCCCTCACCATGTGGAGCTGCTCGCACGGAGGGACGCTATCATGGATAACTGTGTGGTGGACAACTACTTCGTGGTGCAGTGCTCCGTGGACATAGACTGGATACCTCCACCCTCACGGATGGAAGATTTAGGTCATGATTTGGCCATTATGGTGAACAAAGAAGATCTGACAGATGTTTCCTTTGATGTTGGGGACGAGAGCTTCAGTGCACATCGCCTGGTGCTTGCAGCCCAATCGCCTGTCTTGAAAGCGCAGCTCTATGGCCCGATGGCTGAAAACAATAATGCGTCTATCACCATCCAAGACATGGAGGCTTCTGTCTTCAGATCTATGCTCCGTTACATTTATCATGGTTCATTGCCCGATACTGGCACCGTAGAATCTATGGCAGAGTACCAGAATCTTCTTGTAGCCGCTGATAGGTACGGGTTAGAGAAGCTAAAGAAGAATTGTGAGGACAAGCTATGTGGTAAAGGTATCACAATAGACAGTGTGATTTCATTGTTGGTACTCGCGGAGAACCATGTCTGCTCCAAACTCAAGGCTAGGTGCTTTGATTTCCTTGCTGATGGTCACAATTTCAAAATTGTTGGGACATCTGGTGAGTACATCCAAGTGATGCAGAAATTTCCGACTCTTTTGGATGAAGCGCGAAACAGGCTCAAGATATGGCATGGCATACCAACCATCAAAGAACATCCAGCTTCGTCCGTAGAGGAGCACCTACTGGATTTGGGTTATGATCTGGCCATGATGTCAAATAAACAAGATTTGACAGATGTTTCCTTTGATGTTGGTGGTGAGAGCTTCAGTGCACATCGCCTGGTGGTCGCGGCCCGATCACCCGTCTTTAAAGCGCAGCTCTATGGCCCGATGGCTGAAAGCAAAAGGCAACCTATCACCATCCAAGACATGGAGGCCTCTACCTTCAGCTCGATGCTCCATTACATGTATCATGGTTCACAAGGAATTGATGTATCTTCCACCATGTTTCAGTACCAGCACCTGCTTGTTGCAGCTGATAGGTACGGGGTAGAGGGGCTAAAAAAGTTTTGTGAGGCCAGGCTCTGTACCAACGGTATCATGATAGACAATGTGGTCTCTATGTTGGAGCTGGCAGAGGACCATGCCTGCCTCAAACTCAAAACCAAGTGCTTTGATTTCCTCGCTCAATCTAAAAATTTCAAGATTGTTGCGACATCTGATGAGTACATCCAATTGATGCAGAACTTTCCATCTCTTTTGGTTGAAGTACGTAACAGGTTCAAGATGGCAGACGCTCGCAAGAAAAGCCGAGTGTGTTAAGCATGATGGGATCGACGAGTTCCAGTCCTCTTCTTAGTATTTGCATTAATATGTATGTATGTTCCTCGTGTAGCTATCATTGTTAATGTTCTTGTTTGAGTTCTTGGAAAGACATGACGACACTAGTCCTGGAACTGTATTTTGTTAGTTATGTCTATTCATGTCTAGCCTTTTAACTAGTCACTCTTTCTGACAATCTTGTGTATTTCGTTCGAGCAATGGCAGCAGGTTTGAAGGAGAATTGCCTTGTATTTTTCTGTATGAGGGTACAAATATGGATTGCTGGTATTAACTGGTACAGTGTGCTACGGTTTGCTGTGCCAAACAATAGCTTAGGTGCAGCAGCTAAAGGAAAATTTTGAGCGACGGTCAGTTTTGCTGTTTACAAGCAATGGCAACTAACATCAAGCTATCGAGAGCCTGTGATGAAGATGAACGGCAGGGTTCATACCTCTAACTTGCAAGTTCTGGACTTTTTTGTGGAGACAAAATTTTGAACTTTAATTAAGATAATTTCAGTAAGTGGACTGCAGGCAATTCTGTGTTAAATCACTCTTTTAGAATTCCTGTACGTTTTAATGAGATCATTACGCAAAATCTCAACTACAGGCGCGCTGACTAGATTAAACGAACCATAACTTTTGCACTGTTTTCTCATTTTGACCAGCGTGGCCAAGAGGACTCTCACCCGGGTTATCATATGGCGGACACTATTGATAGAATTTCATTTTCCACAAAATTAGTTGCTCGGAGATGTTCACCGCACCTATGGTCTCAACGTAGTTGTTTACTGCAATCATTATCGAGTTGTTTTTAGTCACCGCCGGAAGCTCTTAGATTTAGTGTTGTTCATGTTTGTCATCATCACCGGAGCTATTCATGGCTGTTATTCTACTACCCCTGTTTCGACCAACTCCCGGAACCTGAACATTGCTAAACGTTTGTTAGACCTGGCGTGTGGGATACACAAATCAATTTTAGTGTCAAACCGAGAAAATAGGGTTATTTTGGGCTATGTGTTGATAATTAGCTCAAAAGATGTGGTATTCTGGAAGTAAGTCTACCTGTGGCTTTGTGTAAATAAGTGCCCCCAAGTTGTGGTTCAGTGTAATTAACTAATTATCATGTATTTATTTTACAGCAAATTCGTGTTACAGATCTTATAGAATGGAGATGAATGCTCTGAAAAAATTGGTATAGAACTGGAGTGTTGTTGAATTTCTGACATTGGTTCGTTTTTATCATTTTCAAGTTTCAACTATATGTAGACAGACACCATACTTTACCATAGCTGATAGCTGCCAGTTTTCTTCTACTACAAACTCCGATCCATAAAAAGTGTCGCTCATCTAATACAAAGGAGGGAGTAGCATATATATGCTCATCTAATATGAAGGAGGGAGTAGCATATATATCGTTGTGTGCCTACCATCATTTCTAAGGGCGTAGCATAGATCTACAATGCAAGCAATGACTGAGATGGTTCGTACCGTGCATAGCATAGATCTACAATGCAAGCAATGACTGAGATGGTTCGAAGAATGTATTTCCTTTGGAACTCACATATCCAATTGAGACATGATTACCAGAACTGCATACTCACTCTGATCCATTTTAATTGTCGTGGTAGCTTTATAAATTTGTAGGTGCATAGTTCACTTCCTCCGACACATATTTCGGATCGGAGGGAGTATCAAATTTGAGAGATGATTACCAGAACTATTGATAACATCAAACTAATATAATTTCTCACCATACAGAAAGAGAGAATTTCTTGGAAAAACAAAAATTGAGTACCAAAATCATATCTGCAACAAAACACTGTACATACATATTGCGCTTTACGCCAAATACAATACCAAGTTTCCTTATTCAGCGTTTTAACATATTCCAGGTAGGGAACAAGTCTAACTATCTTCGGCTGTTTGAATATCATCAACTTGACAAAGTGCTGCCAATTTGCAAACATGCCTTTTCTGCATCGTCATAATGTGTGAAGTAACTTTGACGGCATCAAACATGCCTGAAGTAATATAACCCTCCACCGAATTAGACAATTATATCGGACCATAACAATAGCACACTCTAGTTTCTTCCCACCACTTTAATAATGTAGAACCAGTCATGCCTGAAATAATTCAACCGTGTACCAAATTAGACAATTATACCGGATCATAACAATAGCACACTCTAAGTTCTTCCCAGCACTGTAATACTTCCTTTGTTTCATAATACAAGATGTTTTAGCCATTTTTTCACATTTATAGGTTTACACATATATCTAGACATGTTTAGCTTATGTGTTCACTCTTTTTAATCCGATTTTTTTAATCCGAATGTGGACAATATGTGTAACACCTAAAACTATGGAACAGAGGGAGTAATGTAGAATCTATCAATCGGAGTCCCCTTTTTCAGAACCTCTTCATAGCCACTGACAAATAATTTTACTATTGCCAGAATACATGTAGCACTCATCACAGTTTGTGTAAAAAAAACCTGAATTTTTTCATATTTATCAGAAACTCATAAAATTAGGAGTGCAGACATCAGTACATCACATGATCATTTGGTCTAGCACTGACACTACGAACTGCTAGGGCATGATTATGTTCTCAACGCATTTTGTTTAGCTCACTATTCAAAAGTTACAATCTCGGAGAGCATGAGAATTAAGTACCTTGCTAACCCTAGAATTTTAAGAATCAAATAGCACCAAATTCTAGGCAAATGAAGAGGAAAAAGTGATGCAAAATGAGAGAAGGATACTGATCGCATAAGCATTTGATATAGATGAACTCCTAGGATACATGAGCATAAAGCCATGCTACTATTGTTATTAAGATTAGGATTCTCTGATGGAAATACCAAAAGTATATGAGCAGAAACAAAAAGCAAGGTGACTAGTTGCACATAATGAAAGACAGAGATTACTATAGAACATGATTGAAACAAATGGTGGACATCTGAGAAGAACACAAATACAAACTATAAAACAGGAAGAGCATGTGAAATTGTGGACTTGGCAAAATGCAATCGAGGTACAAGCCTACAGTGTCATATGATCACGTCAGTTTGGTCTAACTGTACTGTAAAAATCAGGCTGCAAAGTAAGCATACCCTTGTAGATCAAGGTGATCTGTTGCCAAGCAAACAAACTAAGAGTCTAAGACATAGAGAAAACATCATAACGACTTCACAATCAGCTCGAAGACCATTTCTTTTGAGATCCTTAAAGCAAGACATCTTGTCTATTTCTCTATCAGCAGTTCAGCTAATAAATTTGCAAAATCTCATCCCAGAAATAATATGGAAATCTACCACGTACAGTTTTGTCTTATGCACTTAAACTTCTCACTATGTTTCAACTAATCAGATACCCGAAGTAATCTGTAGTCAATTGATCAGAGAAAACAAAACTGTGGACACAAATGTTTGTCAACTTATTACTGCGGAAGCGCTGCACACAAACGTTTTATGCTCAAAACTTTGCCATGGGTGATCTACCAGATACAAATAGTGTACAAGGTTACGCACTTGCACTAGCAGGTGACTGGCAACCTTGGTTACATAACATCTCGCTTATGAAAGAAAACAGGATATAACACAGAAGAGCTAAAAGCCATATACCTATGCGGTGCACATCATCTAAAGCAGTCCAAGCATTGCGAAGACAGACCGTCTTAGTGCTGTGACCATTGGATGCTCTTGATGTCGATGCCAGCCTTGGCCATCTCATAGAGTGGGCTCATCTCACGGAGCTTAAGCACCTGATGCACAGTGAGGTCGGTTGCTCTGTCGACCTCCGCCTCGGTGGTGAAGCGGCCTATGCCGAAGCGAATGGAGGTGTGCGCCATGTCCTCGTCCACCCCGAGCGCCCGGAGGACATAGGAAGGCTCCAAGCTAGCACTGGTGCAGGCGCTGCCGCTGGAGACGGCCACCTCCTTGAGCCCCATGAGCAAGCTCTCCCCCTCGACATAGGCAAAGGACAGGTTGAGGTTGCCCGAGTAGCGGTGCTCCATGCTACCGTTGATGACAACATCATCGACCTTGGCGCGGATGCCGTCGAGCAGGCGCTGCTGCAGTGAAGAAACCCTCCTCTCGTCGTAGTCCATCTCCTTGGCGGCGATCTCACAGGCAGCACCGAACCCGACGACGAGCGGGGTGGGGACGGTCCCGCTGCGTATACCGCGTTCCTGCCCACCTCCGCTCATCTGCGGCTCAACGCGGATGCGAGGGCGGCGGCGCAGGTATAGCGCGCCGACTCCCTTGGGCCCGTAAATCTTATGCGCGGAGAGGGACATGAGCCCGATCCCCATCTGGTTGACATCGATGGGTATCTTCCCGAGCGCCTGCGCGGCGTCGGTGTGGAAGTGCACGCCCCTCTCGCGGCAGATGCGCCCGATCTCCTCCATGGGCTGGACGACCCCGATCTCGTTGTTGACGGCCATGACGGAGACGAGGCCCGTGTCGGGGCGTATGGCCTCTTGGAGCTGGGCGAGGTCGACGAGCCCGTCGGGGCGGACGGGGAGGTAGGTGACGTCGAAGCCGTCCTGCTGGAGGTGGCGGCAGGAGTCGAGGACGCACTTGTGCTCGGTCTGGGTGGTGATGACGTGGCGCTTGCGGTCGCGGAGGAAGCGCATGGCGCCCTTGACGGCGATGTTGTTGCACTCGGTGGCGCCCGAGGTGAAGAAGATCTCGCGCGGGTCGGCGCCGACGAGGGCGGCGACCTGGGCGCGGGCGCGCTCGACGGCGGTCTCGGACTCCCAGCCGTAGAGGTGGGTGCGGGAGTGCGGGTTGCCGTACTGGGTGAGGTAGTAGGGGAGCATCGCGTCGAGGACCCGCGGGTCGACGGGGGTCGTGGCTTGCATGTCCATGTAAAGCGGGCGGCCTGAGATGCGCACGCCCTTGATGGTGATGGCGTCATCGTCGCCGTCCTCAGGGACGGCGGGGGCGGGCGGGTCGACGGGGAGGGCGGCCGTGGAGAGGGCGCGGGCGGCGGTGGGTGAAGGGGATGGGGGGAGGCGGCGGAGGAAGAGGGGGAGGAGGCGGCGGGAGAGCGCCATGGGTGCGGGTCGGGGGGAGAGGTAGGGTTCAGGAGGCGATGCTCCCGATTCGACGGAGGGGCGAATTGGGGAATGGTTGTGCGGAGACGATAGGGGACAGGGCTTCTTGGGGCCTTGGGGTAGGATAGGAACGGCGAAAGGCGGTGGAGGAGGTAAGTTGGGCACGCAACGAAGCTCGAAGCCCATCGCTGTCGCGTAGGCGTAGCCACGCGACAGCGATGGGCTTCGAGCTTCGTTGCGTGCCCAACTTACCTCCTCCACCGCCTTTCGCCGTTCCTATCCTACCCCAAGGCCCCAAGAAGCCCTGTCCCCTATCGTCTCCGCACAACCATTCCCCAATTCGCCCCACGCGCCGGTTCAGCCCAGGTTCCGGCAAGGAAAGGTCGCGCTGTGTCCGCGTGGGCTCAGTTTAACGACGAAACAGTGTTAAATCATTCCTTCTTCCAGGAGAAAAAAAAAGCTGCGGCCGCCGTCACCGCCGCCCGCTGTCTTTGTCGTCTTCGAGATTGAATCAACGGGTCCCGCCTTCTCTTCTGCATGACGGGAGAGAGGAGGTGGTTACCCTGGATCTGCTCTTCACTATGAAAATATTTACAAGTTATGTTTTATTTTGATTTTATTAACATTACTTATTACTTATGCGGTGGTGATGACGCTAGCTTATTGAAATAAGGTTGTTATTTGTGCCCGCGAAGCGCTAGTGAAAGGATGTGCCGCCATATCTGTTGACACAGGTTATGTGTCCTTAGAGGAAATAATCTCGCCGGTTGTGGAACATGTTCGATCATCGAGTTTAGGCATATTAGTCTTATCCATGATGTTGTTAAAATTGTGACAAAAACTCTTATCTACAAGGTTGGCACACGACAAGGATGATTTTGTCTTTCAATTTGTTTTCGAGATTGGATAGCGGCCATGCTCTCCACCTCCTCCCCAAAGGTCCTTCTAAATGGCATCTCGGGCAACCCGATCAAACATGGGTGTGGCTTGAGACAAGGATGCCTACACTACCCCTTACTCTATGATATTGTGATTGACCCGCTACAACTGATTCTACATGTTGCCAACAGAGGGGCTCGGGTTAGGAACGGGTTAGGAACTCGTTCTACACCGACAACGCCACCATTTTTTGTCCCATTGGGGAGTACGTTTCCAACCTCCCACTAATTCTTAGAAATTTAGGATTGGCCAAGGGGATCACAACCAACTTCGAGAAAAGTCATGTTGCGCTCATTTGTTGCCACGCCCTTGATCTGACCTATATCCTTCATGATCGTCCAACTATCACAACAAACATCCCCGTGAAGTACCTTAGGCTGCCTCTTGCGGTCAAGAAGCTTTGCAAAAATTCACAACCAACAAATCGAAGACAAAGCGACCAAATGCCTAGTGACCTACAAAGGGAAATGCTACACCTTGGCAGAGAGGAAAGCGCTAGTGAAGTCGGTCATCTCCTATCAAGATATCTACCCTCTCACATCGCTTGATGTGCCCTTGGAACCCCTTCAAGTTATCCAAAACAATTTAGAGGCTTCTTGTGGGTGGGCACCTCAGAAGTACTCCGACGGAAAAGGTAAAGTAAATTGGATGGCGGTGGGTCGTCCTACCTCGCTTGGAGGTTTTGGCATCCTCCACATAGAGTGGTTCGGTAGGGCCTTGCGACTTCGGTGGCCTTGGAAGGCTTGGATAACGCTGGAATAACTTTGGGTCGGCTTGGAAAACCCGTGCAATTTCAAAGACATGAAGCTCTTCTATGCTCTAACTATAGTCAGAATCGGTGATGGCAATAAAGTTTGTGTTGTAAAAAACATAAGAGTGTATTGCCCTAACTATAGTCACTATAGCCATGTCGATGGATGGTACCAGCCCAAGATGTATTGCCCCCTCCATCGATGCACTCTCAAGGCAGAAGACATAAGAGTGTTCGTAGTGCAACTACCAGCGATGTTTGGGTCCATCAAATTGACATTTCGGCGGGTCTTTTGGTCCAAAACCTTCAGGAATTCCACAAGCTTTGGGAGTATACCTCGCAGATCACTCTCTTCGACGGTGTGGACGACTCCAACCTTTGGATGCTCACTTCCAACGGATCATATTCGTGCTCCTTGGCTTACAAAGCTCACTTCGTCGGGACCATTAGATATTGCATGGACTCGGTGGTATGAAAGATTTGGGCACACCCTAAGTGCAAGTGTTTCTCGTGGCTCAACATTGAAAAGCAAGTGTGGATGGGGGGCCGTGTTGAGAAGCGAGGTTGGCCCAATAGAAGAATTGTCATCTTTGTCATGATGAAACAGCTTGCCAACTACTCTTCAAATGTCGATTCTCTCTTCAAATTTGGAACATGATTAAAGTTTGGCTACACCTTCACAACTTCGAACCTCCATCTTGGAACTCCTTCGACGATGTTCAGGGATGATCCTGGGCCACAATCACCCTCACCCATGACGGCAGCTAGAAAGTTATTGCCTCCCTTCTTATGCTTGTCACTTGGGATCTTTGGAAAGAACACAATTAATGCTAGAACCTTTAGAAATGTGAACACCATGCCTACTATTGTCATTGATAGAATCAAGTTCGAAGCTAGAAATTGGGTTATTGCCGAGGCTAAACACTTTGGTCTCTTAATTTTGGGAGAGTAGGCTTCCTTGTTCGGAGGTTCTCTTCCTCCTTGGCTTGTAACCGAACCTTAAACCCTTCTCTATTAATGAGTTAGGGCAAGTCTATTGCCTTTCTTTAAATAAAAAATCATAATGTGACCAAGATGACATGCACCGTCATGGCAAAAGCTAAAACATTCAAGAACCAGAAGAGGTAGAGAACAAAGAGGTAGAACCCCACCAGCGGAAAACGACGTCTGCTGTGTCTTCTCATGCGCACATGGTCTTCTTTTGTTCGGGCATGGAACAGTAAACACACGCTGGTGATGGTCGGTGCCGGCACAGCCCACACGAAGCTCAGCGCGACCATGGAGCCGAACGGCATGGCGAATAAGCTCCATACAAACCTTTTGATCATGGGCGAGTGATCCAACCCCGGGATCACGACGACCATGCATGAATGCCAGGAGCATGCCCATGAGCGCCCACCAGAGGAAGATGAGGGCCAAGCATATCCATGCCATGCTCGACCTCGATGCGCCCCTCCCGTAGATCAGGAGCATGGTTGCGATCATGGAGCAGGCGACTGCCGAGGTGTCGAGCGCCAGGAAGGTCTTGTAGTGAGGCCTTCCCTCAAGGTTGGGCACTCCCTTGGAGTCGTATCCGCCCGGCACGTTCACCATGGTGTTCAAGGCGATGGTGGCAATGAGCACCGCCACAATGCCTAGGTTCTTGGACAATTTGTCGACCCATTCATTCACAGAGCTTCCCCTCCATGCGGGTATGCGATCGTGGCGTTGCGTCCCGATCCAAGCTCCGCGGGCCGACAGCTTGAGCACGAAGCTGATCTGGAACAGGAAAACAGGCAAGACAAGTTACGCAAAAATATGCAGCTTTGTCAATCTTCTTGACAAGAACAAAGAGTGTGCAAATAAGTTTGTTCACATGCTCATCAGTCAGTGCTTTACCATGGGTAGGAAGCTGGTAACATCTGACACGAGGTCAAATGGCGTTTCTCCCTTCATTGTTAGCAATGTTCAACTCGATGTACTCGCTCTCCAGAATTGCAAGCTGTGGCTTGACAGCAATCACGGCCGTGTGCAGCGGCGTGTTCCCGTCATTGTCTTGCTCGTTCACTAGACCGCCGGCAATCGGGCTGCCGACCACATATTTGACTACGGATTCATGGCCGCTCTTGATGGCAACATGGAGGAAGTTCCCGCCGTTCATGTCTGTAACCTCGGCGCAGTCCGGGCAGGCTCGTAGGATGTCGTCGATGACTTCGACATGGCCCATCCTTGCCGCGATATGCAGAGGCGTAAAGCCTTGCTGGTCTTGGAGATATAGAGCGGATGGCACAGATCTAATTAACATGCTGATTATCTCGCTGTTACCGTCGGAGACAGCATAATGCAGAGGAGTACCCGACCAATCAGTTGCTGGAGCGGGGTTCAGATTCTGATTCAGAATCAGATTCTGATTCCATTCAATTATTGCCTGTGTAATTTCTGCAAAAGTATGAAAATTAGAATGGAGGTTTGGCACAAGCCGACTGCTCATGCGATCCATATTTCGAGCGGCCATTAGAGCCGCAGATTTTCCTTTTGTGTAGACGAAAATCATCAATATTTATCTGTGAAACTTTGCAGATTTGTTGATCATATAAATATGTACCCTTCTTTTTTCTAAAATACAGGGCTCCAAATATACTCACATTGAAAATAGTATATATCTCGATATAGTAGTATTTGCTCTTTTCAGTTTGTAAAGCATATCTTGTTTCTCTTAATTGAACTCTTTGCAAGTGGGACTAAGTTTGTAGAATAAAAGATTTAAATGTGTTTGACATAAAACAAACAAGTTGTGACTGCTACACATACGAGACATGCCTTATGAACAAACTAACTAAAATAAATTAAGTAGAGTATCATGTTAGCACGTCTCGGTCCACTAAGATTTTCTTATATCTCAGTTGTTCCTGAAAATGCAACATTACTTCAGTGTAACATTATGATACTCTCCTATGTTCCCATTCTCCTGTTGTTTCTACTTACTTGATGCTTGTAAGACTAGTTATAGTGGGAAATATCATAAAGTGGTATCATGCATATAATATTAGTCTATGTTACTATCTCAATGGTGAGGAGTATCATAGAAATAATATCACATAATTATGTATTTATTAGCCTATAAACTTATCTTGTCTCGAAATCCATTATGTTACGGTATCTACATATGATACCGCAAAAACCTCTCTCTTTATTAAATATTTGTCACATCACCATTTTTGTCTATGTGGCATTTATGTTACTACCTATGTTACTCCCACTATGACTAGTCTAAATAACTCTAATACTTCCGTTAAAGTATTTTAATGGAAAAGGGAATTTCCCAGTTGGAGTCTAGTGAAAAGGTGACATTTACTTTTTCTCGCAGTAGCATTTTTGTGAAAGGTTGCAAGTTGCTTTTCACTAACTGAAATTTTACTTACAAAAATTTCAATCGACTAGGAGGATTAGAAAAAAACGATTTATATTTTTCATATCATTTTTGCCAAACCTAGAATTATCATATTTTTGGTAAATTTTCAAACCGGAAACGAGACTTAATAGGGTCAAAGAGACAAAGACTGAACCAGATCTCTCACTATGTCAACGGAGCGGCTTAGCACGGCGAGATACAACGCCGACGCCCCAGCCTGGTTCACAACGGCTAACAACGCCGGAGTATCCGTGATCAGCGGCATCAGCTTCTCCACCACCACATGGCGCCCGTGCCGCGCCGCCACATGCAACACCGTGTCCCCTCTGTTGTTCACCTGGAGAAGAACCTGCGGCAGCGTCTGCTCCGGAATCAGACTGATGAGGTGGGTGACCATGTCGTGATGCCCCGCCCTCGCGGCGAGGTGCAACGCCGTCTCGGCCCTGGAGTTCACGTGTGCCATCAGAAGTGCGACATGGGCTTCTTCCAGCGCGCCTTGGAAGAGTGTTGTCACTACACCGACGTGGCCCTGGCGGGCAGCTATGTGAAGAACTGTGTTCCCTCCCGCTGTTTCCTCGGCGCGATTGCAGAACGCTTGGCCGTGCTGGTCTTGCACTGAGGTACACAAAATACCATTACCGTCGACCCGTCGTCGTTACAGTTGACATGTACTGTAGAAGTGAAAATGTAAGCTGAGTAGCATGGCTAAGAAATTTTACCGCTGGTTAGAAGGCCCAGCACGACGTTTGCAGCTCCAGAGAAGGCGGCACGATAAAGGTTTGGGCACATTTCCGGAAGTACCGGGAGCTGCAGCACCGGAGGCACCGGCACGTTAAAGGCTTGGGCATTCTGCTCGCCGGCCTGGGCGTCTTCTTCGACATTGTCGCCACCATCTTGAGGGAGCTGCGGCACCGGAACTAACAAGTTCCCGCCTGCATGAGACATTAGAGCTTCCTCTTCTTGGGAGTCTATTTGGTCCATCTTGAGAGCCTGAAGATCACAACTGTCTTCTTCTATTCTTAAGGACAGAACAAACGTTATTAACTAAGACTTGTTGGGGTCACCCAGTAGTAAGAACGTGCTTTGCCCGTTCGAACATTATAAGGAGAGAACATGCATTATGGAACCAATACGATAAATGGAGTGAATGGTTTCATGTCGTCCAATCAGGAGGAGGAAAGGCCACCCGTTGCTGCCCACGGCGAGGCACGCCCCGGACTGTCCATTTATTTTTAAGCACATGCGCCGGTTTTACCTGCCAAACTATCGTAGCGTTGGGAATTTGGGATGAGACCTTTGTTTGTTAGAACTTGGAACACTAGTAGAAAACAGGCTAAAGGACCAAACAGAAATACCCCATTTGTCCCGGTCGTACTGCAAACCGGGATAGATGGGGCCTAAATCCCGTCGAGCGCTCCAGTCGATACCCATTTGTCCCGATTCCAGCCACGAACCGGGACAAATAAGGTACCACCCGCCCAGCGCACCAGGCGTCACCCATTTGTCCCGGTTCGGGACTGGAACCGGGACAAATGTCCTGCTTTCAGTTACGCCCGCGCGGAAGCCGAGCCATCGCCGCGTTTTTTCGACGCGCACGGAAGACGAGCAGAAGTACGCGCCGCCGGCGATTCCTCTGCTCTCCGGCGATTAATTCCTCTGCTCCGGCCGGCGATTCCTATGCCTCTCCGGCGCTATAAAATGCACAGTACGGCTCCTCCACACACTATCTCTCCGGCTCCTCCACACACATCTCTCCTCTCTTCTCTCCGGTCCTATGGAGCCACTCGCGCGTCCGCCTCGGTCCGAGTTGTACTACTACAAGAAAGAAGGCATGCGGTTCAAGGTGTGGGTCACCCTTCGTGCATGGCGCGTGGAGAAGTGGATCCGCGACGTGAAGAACTACTTCCTCGACGCCGCTCCGATCAAAGCCGTTGGGCTCGATTGCGAGTTCACCGACCCTCGACGGAAGGATACTCCGCAACGCGCCGCCGTCCTTCAACTCTCGGTGGCGACCGAGACTCTTGTCTTCCAAATTTGCGAAGCTGACCGGCTCGTGGATTTCTTAGGTGATGAGACAATCAATTTCTATGGCGTGACAATCCATAATGACATGAAGATGCTAGCCTACTATAAAATTATTATTCGGTCCACGGTCGACCTGTAGAGGGATCGCCGAAACCCTACCGGCAATTTTACTTCGAGTCTTTATGCTCTCTCTAATGCTATCATTGGGACAAATCTTGAGAAGCAGAAAAAATACAGGAAGAAGAAGAACACAGACGACGACAAGGACGTCGACGACACGTTAGAAGAAGACCTAATTTTCGGATGGGCAAAGTTCCATTGAGTTACGATCAAATCGTATATGCTGCTTTAGATGCTCGCCTTGGCTTCGAGATTGCACAGAAGTGGGATAGTCTATGCGGCTATAATACTGAGTATGATCATCTTAATATCGTTAATATCGTTGATGAGTAGACTATCTATGTATTCGGTTACGCAAAAATTCTATGTGTGCGTGTTCTCACGTATTAACCGAAATATATCTAAAATTTGCAAAAGTTATTTCAAACTGTGCCAAAGTTTTTTCAAATTCCAAAGTTTACAAAAGTTATTTAAAATAGAAAACAGAAAATGGTTTTGTATTAGTTAGTCAAATTCAAACACTTTTCATATTCATAGTTTTTCCAAAATCCAAAGTTTGCAAAATTTATTTAAAACAGAAAACAGAAAAAGAAAATAAGAGCCCAGGCCATTTGTCCCGGTTTCAATCACAAATCGGGACAAATGGGGCGACCAGCCTATTTGTCCCGGTTTGTGAGTGAAACCGGGACAAATGGCCCATGCCTATATATACTCAGTAGCCCCCCCCTCTTCCATCATAAAGTGCGCGAAGCAGCAACAAGGCACCAATTTGTGTGGATTCTATGTCTGTGAATTCATCCGAATTCACTTCAATGAGGGGGCAGACTAGAATGGCGTACGTTAACAATTTATTCAAACTTGTTCACTTTTCGAATTGAATTATTTTCATATTGGTTGGTATATTGGTGTTGATCTCTCCTTTTTAGTTTGAGACGATCCGGAACAGGCTTAATGCAAAAGACCGCCTCCTACCAATTGCGGAGGAAATTGCGGGTTTTCTGCTTGACTATGTGATAAAGCCAGACGCAGAATGCAGTATAATCCAGCCACCGAAAAAGACCACCCGGAGGAAAAAATAGGGTCTAATGCATCTATGTCATGTAATGATCTCTGTTTGTAAATATTTATACATGATCTTCCGGTTGTAAATATTTATTGTAAATATTTGTTTCGGAAAACTCGTGTATTAGTAGTATTCATGACTATCCCGAGGAAAAAAATCGTGTATTCATGATATATATTATATAGTAGCGTATAATATGCAACTCGATCTTGTTTGAAATGAAACATAAATATAGAAAACAGAAACACAAAAGAATCAGTAAAATAGAAAACATGAAACAAAATAAAAGAAAACAAAAAAACATATATATTAGTGCCAGCCAGAGGCTGGCTGGTTTGGCCACGTGCCCCACCTAATGGTCCCGGGCCGTGGCATGCCCGGGACAAATAGGGGTGGCTATTTGTCCCGAGCACGTTGTCCCGAGAGCGTGCCCGGGACAAATAGCCCTCCGGCCCGGGACCATTGGCTTGTTCTGCTCTAATGGGATGAATGGTTTCATGATTGCAGCGACACATTACCTCCGCTCTGTTAAAACTTATAACTAGACTAGATGATTGCAGACATTATAGACGTATTTGGCAACCCGCATGCTGGGCTCTAAGTGAACCGTAAACCGGATCCGGATCCGAGCCATAACCAATGAAAAACCGCCAATTTATCCGTTTCTGTTCAACCAGTTTTAAGTGAAGACGCCGCATCCCTTCATGAGCACGTGCAATAAAACACCGTTTTCTTCTTGTTTATTGCTAAGCATGTATACTACTACCTCCGATCCTAAAAATGTGTCGGATGTAGTATGTAAAAATTGTACTATCCAGCTCACATCAAGCAACACATATTCCGGAATGGAGGGGGTAGTTATTGGAAGTCTCCGCAACCGTAACCATGTGGACGTGGCTGCTTGAGGGCTCCAGAAAACATGGTAGAGGAAGGGCGGCCAATGTTTGCCATTTCCATTATAACGTTCTCTAAGGTGCTCAAAGAACTTGAACTAGAGGTGCTTCTATCCCTGACGTTTTCAGACTCTGCTTGTTTCAGGAAGATTACCATAAGGACAACCACGGGTTGCAACTGGGATATCAAGGTGAAGGATGTGTCAAAAAGTTGTTCCGGGTCAGGGCACTAGTGGAAAAAAGACTTTACGTCTAGACTATCAGTGTCAGTTATATTTGCGACCGGTACTAATAAGTATCAGTACCGGTCCGAAGGGGAGGTGGGCATCAGTACCTGTCCGTAATAAACCTTTAGTACCGGGTCGTAATACAGCACGGTACTAAAGATCAGTGGGATGGCAACGGCCACGCGGGGCTGGGCGAGTGGAGCTTTCGTACCGGTTCGTGTTACGGACCGGTACTAAAGCCCTCAACCGTCGAATCCCGCCACGATTTTAGACGCGACTGGGAAGTTTTCTTTCTCCGGTCTCTTCCTCTCTTCTTCATTTTGGACGGCCGGCGGCTCGCTGATCCTCTCTCCTTCTCCGGCGACTCTCTCCCTCTCTCTTCCATCCCTCCGGCCACCATGAATCCGGCGCCACCAATCACTTGCTACGGACCGGTGGTTGCACATACTACCAATCTTAATGTCGTTTATACGAACTATAGCGTAATGGTGGGTGGTTGTCTCTCCGATTTCAAGAAGTGGCTTGGTCAAGCTCGGGAGCAAGACAAGTTCATCGGTCTTGATCTCGAGTACACGGCCAATCAAGAGGAGGTTGCGGTCATCCAAATTTGTTTCAAGAAGCATGTCTTGGTCTTCCAATGGGTAAGGTATTAAATCATCCAAGGCTTAATTATTTTCTTTAATTTGTTGATTCATATGGATAGGAAAATTACATAGGATAGCAATTTCTCTTTGATTATATATATTGGCCGAAATGAAATTGCAATGTGCATATATATTGGCTGAAAATATCTTGGCATATGAATATTTGGCCGAAATGAGATTGTATGTTGCATTGCATTGCATTGCATGCATATATTCCATTGCATTGCGTTTGGCCGAAATGAGGAAAATCTTATAGTTTCATTGCCTATATTGTTGTTATTATACATTGGCCGAAATTAAAATCTGATATGGTGCCGAATAAATGTTGCATTGCATATATTGTTGTTATATTTTTTTTGAAACGAATGCGGTAGGGGAAGCCCCTACAACGGGTTTTTATTTTATTTTTAAATAATAAGAACCCAAATCTGCGTCCATGAGGACTTGAACCTGGGTGGCTGGGTTGTACATCCACTTCCCTAACCAAGTGAGCTAGGCTCACTTCTTTATTGTTGTTATATTACATAAAACTAAGTGCCAATGTTGGCCGAAAATTGCATTGCATAAAAAACTAAGTGCCGAAAATGAATGTTGCATTGCATGCATATATTGTTATTATTATATATATAACAACTAAGTGCCAATTTTTTGCATATACACTTGATCTCTGAAATTATATATTGGCCGAAAATGAAAGTTCCATTATATATTGCAGTATTTTTAACATGTGTTTCATTTGTTGTTGCAGAAGTGACAAGCAATGTCAACCAATACTCATGGATTTTCTTTGCAGCGGCATTCATTTTGCTAACGTTGATATAACGAATGAAAAGATCAAGATGAAACGTACCTGGGGTCTTGAGATACCATCTGCCTGCGTGTGGTTGTTTTTTATGCTAATTGTCACCTAATTGTGGAATATGAGATCTTTATCACAAATTATGACTTCAAAATGACCATAACTTGATCATTTGACTTGAAACTTCTAGATGTCTATACATGATAGACCTTTTTGTGAAGACTCTTTTTGCAAATTTTGTCAAAAATAAAGTTTATCATTTTTCATAGCAACTAGTGCACCTATAAGGTCCCCATGTCAAATGATTTCTTTTTTGAAGTGTTTATCACATTATTTCATTATTTCATAAAGAAAGTCAAAACGGTCGCGATGACAATTCATCAGAAGATGTAATGCTTTATAGAACTATCAATGTTTTTGTGATATAACCACTAATTGTGTACCTTAAAATTATTTTTCCTAAAATTTCAGACCAATCTATCAAATAGTTGTAGTTCAAATTTGAATTACTTTTGAAAAATAGACATAAACTAATTTAATTAGGGGAAATTAGGTATAAATCAAGAAAAAAACCCAATACATGGGCATTATCCATCATATGTGTACTAGTTTCCATGAAAATTAAATGGGTGCCATTTTGCATCATATTGTTGGTACTTTGTTCACAAAAAAGTCAGTTTTTGCACTTAAAAAGAAGAAAATGATATTTATAAAAATAATTTTAAGATTTCCTTTGACATGGTTGTTTTTTATACTAATTGTCACCTATTTGTGGAATATGAGATCTTTATCACAAACTATGACTTGAAAATGATCATAACTTCATCATTTGCCTTGAAACTTCTAGATGTCTATACACGATAGACCTTTTTGCGAAGATTTTTTTGTAAAAAAATTCAAAAATAAAGTTTATCATTTTCCATAGCGACTAGTACACATATAAGGTCCCCATGCCAAAGGATTTCTTTTTTTGAAGTGTTTATCACATTATTTCATTTTTTCATAAAGAAAGTCAAAACAATCGTGATGACCATTCATCAGAAGATGTAATATTTTATAGAACTATAAATGTTTCTGTGATATAACCACTAGTTGTGTACCTTAAAATTATTTTTACTAAAATTTCAGACCAAGCTATCAAATAGTTGTAGTTCAAATTTGAATTACTTTCGAAACATAGGCATAAACTCATTTAACTAGGGAAAATAAGGTAGAAATCAAGGAAAACCCCAATACATGAGAATTATCCATCATATGTGTACTAGTTTTCATGAAAATTAAATGGGTGCCATTTTGCATCATATTTTTGGTACTTTGTTCACAAAAAAGTCAGTTTTTGCACTTAAAAAATAGAAAATGATATTTATGAAAATAATTTCAAGATTTCCTTTGACATGGTAGTGTTTTATACTAATTGTCACCATATAAGGTCCTCATGCCAAAGGATTTCTTTTTTGAAGTGGTTATCACATTATTTCATTTTTTCATAAATAAAGTCAAAACGGTCCCGATGACAACTCATGAGAAGATGTAATGTTTTATAGAACTATCAATGTTTCTGTGATATAACTATTAGTTGTGTACCTTAAAATGATTTTTGCTAAGAAATATTTCTTTCTTTAAATTTTTTATCACATTATTTCATTTTTAAATATTTATTATTATATAATCATTTTTTTTAATCAAGTAAAATTTTATAATATAAGAAATGAATAAGTGTTTAATCATGACCGAGTGGTTAACATGATTGATAAGATAGAACTATCAGTAAGTTCTCAGTTCTCTCTTAGTATCTAGTTTAAAAGGAATCTAAATGTTAAGCGTGTTAGTGTTATAGCAGTTTCAAGATGGGCAACCAATCGGGAACTTTGATAATTCTAAAATAGATTAAGTGTGTAGAGATTAAATGTGTAGATATTAAGTGTGTAGATATTAAGTGTGTAGGAAAGGGGAAAATTAACTAGATTAAATAGTTAGACTGGTATTAAGTGTGGGTTAGTGGATAGTTAAGTGAGAATTTTCGAAATTCTAAAAAATATTTTTTTTCTAAAAGTTTCAAAAAAGAAATTAATTATTTTAAAAACCGACCGGTACTAAGGGTCTCCAGCCGAAACCGCACTTCACGACTGAAAGTGCATTCTATGCACTACTAGATTTTGGTGACTAATGACAACACAAAAGGTGTTCTAATGTTTGTGATGAAGCTTGCAGGTTCTTTTACAGGTATTTTGATAAAGAGGAACACTTACTTGGCCTAAGTTTCATGTCTACTTCACTTGGTCTTTCTTCAGGATTTCAATCAGGAGATTTCCGGGGTTCGGAGATTTCCGGTCCCTAGACCGGAGATCTCCGAGCCAATCAAGTTTTTTGCTAAGTCTCAGATCAGAATGCGTACTGACTACAACTCAAGCTGAGCTGGAAATGCTCTCAGAGATTTCCGGCGCTCGGAGATTTCCGAGCCCCAGTCCGGAGATCTCCGAGTGACAGGAAAATTCAACCAAGTCCAGAACTAAATTGCGTACTGACTCCAGATCAAGCTGAGCCGGAAATGCTCCCGGAGATTTCCGGAGTTGGAGATTTCCGAGCCCCAGTCCGCAGATCTTTGGGCGCCAGAGATTTTTTTGACCAAGTCAAGAAGCTAAATCAGTACTGATCCAGAGTCAAGTTCTACCGGAATTTCACCCGGAAATTTCCGGAGTCCGGAGATCTCCGGTCCTCAACCCAGAGATTTCCGGGCTAGCGGCTGTTCAACGGGCAGATTTTGAGAGGGGTATAAATACCCCTCCACCTACCTCCAGCAGACTAAGCTTCCAGATTTTCTCTCTCCTCCATTGGTGCTGAAGCTCGTTTCTTCCGGATCTCCCAATCTAGCCACTCAAATCCGTTGCTACTTGGGGATCTGAGGAAGAAGCCACCGATCTACAACTCCACCGAAGCGATTTGATTTCCCCCCTCTATTTCTTGAGGGGCAACGAATCTAGGGTTCCTTTGTGGATAGCTAGGTTCATCTTTGTGTGTTCTTGATCCTTTGTGGATTCCTTTGTGGATTTGACCTGTTGTGGTCGTTGTGGGAGCCCCCAATTCAGTTGTGGGTGTGTGCCTCACGTGTTTGTACGAGATCTTCTCCGCCCTTAAAGGAGTCCTTAGTGGAAGAGTGGATTCGGACCTTTGTGGTCGAATTCACAGGAGAATAGGGTGAGGCCTTTGTGGCGTTGAGCAAACCTTTGTGGTAGCTCACACCCCTCCAACGAGACGTACACCTTTGTGGTGGAACTCGGGATAAAATAGGTGTCTTCGAGTTCCTATGGTTGTCTTGCTCCACTCTCCTTTACTGCATTCCTTTCTTGCTTAGATTCCTAGTTGTCTTTCACTTGTATCACCTAGTTGCACATTTAGACAACTTACTTTCCGCTAGCCTAAAAACTGAAAAACATATAAAAATTGGTCACCACCTATTCACCCCCCCCCCTCTAGGTGGTCAACTGCCGTTCAATTGGTATCAGAGCCTGGTTGTCTCTTAAAAGCTTCACCGCTTGAGACCAACCTTGGACAATGCAAGTTGACCCGAAAGAGGGTTCCGAAGCGGACGCCGCGACTTTGGCGGCAATGCAAGAGAAAGGTGCCACTATGGCCGATATCAACTCTTTGGAAACAAAGTTGACATCGTCCATACAAACCGAGTTCAAGAAGTTTCATGATATGCTTGAGTCTCTCAAGACATCTAAGGAAACCTCTCTTGCTTTGCCCTCAAAGTCTCCGGTGCTTCTGGGCATTACTCAAGATGTGGACCCCGAATTGTTGAAGGGAAAGCAATTGCCTTTGGATGGGAAGGGCGATGCTACTAGTTCCTCAAACCATCAAAACACTTCATCTTCCCAAGATGAAGTGCCTAAAGGCTACAACGCCACTCCTCCCCCATCCCAATACCATACCCCCGATCCCATTATTCCTCATCCGCAAGTTTCTCATAGGGGTGATCCCCCATTGCTTAAAGATTATACTTTCTCTCAATGGCAATATGTGATGAAGTCTCATGTGTGCAGCTCTTCAATCGAGTTGTGGCGTATCATTCAAGTTGGATACAAGCCGCATGATCCAACCAACTTAACAAGAAGAGAAGTGGTGGAGTCTCAACTTGATGCCACCACTCTCTACATGATCCAAAAGGCGGTTGGGAACAAGGACATGTCTCTCATCCAACACCTTACCACCGCCAAGGATACATGGGATGCTCTATCCGAGTTGTTCGTTGGAAATGATAGCATGAGGAGGAACCGCTATGACTCTTTGAGCAATGAAGCCGAAGGCTTCTTCAAGCTTGATGGTGAAGATCATGAGATGATGTATAGAAGATTGGTGACAATAGCCACAAGTTTTCGTGAAGTTGGTGCCTCTCATATTGATGATGCTTGGATCAAGAGAAAGTATGTTAGTTCTATGATGGCATGTGAGCCAACCAATGTCAAGAGTCTTCAAGGAAGACACAACTACCATCTCATGACATCTAATGAGGTTATGCAAGAGATGGCCGCTTATAAGGTAGCCACTAAGAATGCTCAAGACGCAAGGGCAAGGGCTCTTGGAATGCAAAGAGGCACAACCAACCTTGCTTTGAAGGCTACCGTTGAGGAAGACAACGATGATGATAATCTTGGAAGCTTTGCCGGCTTGCCGCCATGTCCGAGGAAGCACTCAAGATTGCCTACAATGATCATCTCGCTCTTGCGGCTCGCACATTTTGGAACAACCCCTCAAGAGGCAAGATGCGTTTTGACAAGAGTGCACCTCAAGCCGATAGGGTCTCACCCTCCAAGTCAAGGACATGCTACAACTGTCAAGACAAGTTCCATTTCGTTGCCGAGTGCCCTTATGAGAAAAGAGAAGAGCATGGTGGACGTCTAGTGCTCAAGGACAAAACCAAGATGCCCCCCAAGAAGGCCTATGAAAAGAAGAGGCCTTTTAACAAGAAGCCTCGCATTGTGTTGTTGACTCAAGAGGAGTATCCTACCGATGATGAAGAATCGGAGGAAGAAACGCCAAATGAAGTGGCGGCTCTTGCCACCACATCAACAACTACCGTTCCTCCATCAACAACAAGAACTCCTTCAACTACGACAAGCTCTTCATCATCACTATTCACATCTCCAAATGAGAACTCCATCACCAAGAGCTCAAGGTGTCTTATGGAAACGGCATCGGAGGTACCTTCATCCTCTCACTCTATCATGAATGAAATGAATGAACTTGATGATGCCTCTAGCCTTCAAATCAAGCAAGAGCTTGTGGCATTCGACTCTTTTATCACTAACTTGCAAGGTGATTGCAAAAAACATGTTGGTGCCCTCATGGCTCGGATTGGTGAGCTAGAGCATCTCAATGAAGAGAAGGGTAAGATAGAAAGAGAAGACGCTATTTCTCTATCTTACTTGAAATCCTCTCTTGAGGAGGTTGAAGAGTCTCATGCTCGTCTTGAGGAGCAACTTGAAACTATTGAGGAAACTCATAATTCCTCACATGCTAAGCTCATTAAGGATCGTGATATGTACTTTGCTAAATTCAAGGTGGCTCAACAAGATAAAGCCGAATTTGCGGTTGGGCATGTTAGACTCATTGAGGATATGGAGAAGCTCGTCATAGCCCACAAGGCTTTGGAGAGTGAACATGCTCTTCTAAAGGAGTCGTATGCTCAACTCCAAACTCGGCTAACTAACCTTGATTCTCTTAGCATCTCTGCCTCTAAGTGTTCGTGTGATAATGCTAATCTTGTGAAGGAGAATGCTAGGTTGAAAAGTGAGATGACTAAGGCCTCCACATCCAAGATCATCCTTCTCAAGGGTAAACAAGTTGTTGAGAATCCCATCGTGGAGCCTCACACTCGACAAGGAAAGGAAGGTCTTGGATATGTGCCTCCCATGAAGATGAATGCCAAGAAGGGTATTCCCAAGAGCGTCAACCCCATCCAAGCCAAGAAGGCCGACTCCATTCAATCCAAGGAAGGTCTTGCGAGTAGGAATGTCACAAGGGGCAAGCCTACTCGTAAAGATCACGTCGGGGACAACAACCCTAACTATGCTTTATATGTCGATTATTATGGGAATGTTTGTGCTCGTTACATTGGACCCTACTATGGTTTTATTTCATATGCTATGTGGGTTCCTAAGTCTCTTGTCGCTAACCATAAAGCGCCCATTGTGAAGCAATGGGTTGCTAAATGCAAGAAGTGATCTCTTGTAGGATCTTGCTCCCGGTGGTTCAAAATGGATAATTGATACTGGATGTACAAGTCATATGACCGGGAGCAAAGAACTCGTCACGGAGTTGAAATCTAATGAAGATCAAGTAACTGTGACGTTTGGTTACTTATCAAGGTCTAAGGTAACCGGGCTTGGCAAAGTGGTAGTTGCCCCCGACATTACTCTAGTCAATGTTATGCTTGTTGAATCTCTTGGCTATAATTTGTTATTGGTTCGTGCCTTAACAAAGATGGGGATCTCTCCCTTATTTGATAAGGACATTGTGGTCCTCTTGTGGAGTAAGTCGCTAAGAGTGGCTTTCGTGGGATACGTGGAGCATGAGCTCTATGTGGTGGACTTCTCCGGAGCCACCACTTCTCAAGCCATGTGTCTCTTCGGAAAAGCCTACGTGGGTTGTCTTTGGCATCGCCGACTAGCCCACGTAAACATGCGTACTTTGCAAAGTCTCCACAAGGGTGGCCACATCCTTGGACTAAAAGATCATGTTTTCTTTTCAAGGGATCGAATTTGTAGAGCTTGTGTGGAAGGCAAGATGCATGATATTCCTCATCCTAGCAAGACCATCATATCTTCTTCCCGGATTTGGAGCTACTTCATGTTGATCTATTTGGACCAATTCCAGAGATAAGTCTTGGTGGCAAGAAATATTGTCTCGTGATTGTTGATGACTACTCAAGGTATACATGGGTCTATTTCTTCAAGACCAAGGATGAAACTCAACAAGTATTCATCGATTTCTCAAAGGAAGTTCAACGCCAACATGACCTTCCCATATTGGTTGTTCGAAGTGACAATGGGTCGGAATTCAAGAACTACACTCTTAATGACTTTCTTAGTGAAGAAGGCATTCGTCATCACTATTCCGCTGCTTACACTCCTCAACAAAATGGCGTTGCCGAAAGAAAGAACCGGACTCTCATTGATATGGCGAGATCTATGTTGGCGGAGTTCAAGTTTCCCATCAACTTTTGGGCGGAGGCTATTTCCACCGCTTGTCACTCATCAAATCGCCTCTATTTCCGCAAGGGCTTGAAGAAGACTCCATATGAGATCCTTACCGGCAATAAACCCAACATTGGCTACTTCCGAGTGTTTGGATATAAGTGCTATTATCTAGTCAAGGGTGTCCGGTTGGGTAAGTTCCACTCTAAATCTATTGAGGGAATCTTTGTTGGATATGGTAACGAGTCCCACACTTATAGAGTCTTTGATAATTCCTCCCGGATTATCATAGAGTCTTGTAGTGTGGAATTCGATGAAAATAATGGCTCCCAAGTGGAGCAAGTTGGTGTTTGTGATGTAGGTGATGAACAACCTTTTGATGCCATTAAGAAGATGGGGTGGGCTTCTTCGCCCCATTGAAGTCCATCAAGAAGTTGTTCAAGAAGTCGCAAGTTCTCCCATCAAGGAGACCTCACCATCACAAGAACCACAAGGTGGCTCACCCATAGCAAATGATGAATACCCTCAAGAACAATCTCAAGTTCTTCCTCAACAAGAGCATACTATTTCTTCGCAAGTTGAAACTCAAGAGGATCATCATCAAAAAGATCATGTCTCCTCCACGAAGATTATTGAAGACAACTCCACTTCTCCAAGTTCTACTCTAGGGCAAGATCATCCTTCTCCACCAAACGAAGAGAATTCACATGATGATCAAGGCCCTCTAGAAGGTGAAGACGAGGATCCAAAGGATCAAGATGGTCAAGAAATTGTCCCCTCAACAAGGGAGGCAATTGAAACTCGTCGTCAAGCTCGCTTTGCTAAGTCTTTGGAACTTAGGGCGTTATCTCTCGACAAGGTCATTGGTGATATACGAGCAAAGGTCATTTTAGTGAGCATCAAGCACATATTTCCATGGTCGAGCCCAAGAAAGTTTTCGATGCTCTTGAAGATCTCGATTGGCTAGGGGCTATGCATGAAGAACTTGACAACTTCGAGCGCAACAAAGTGTGGCGCCTAGTTGAGAAGCCGAAAGATTGCCGCAACGTTATTGGCACTAAGTGGATCTTCAAGAACAAGCAAGATTAACATGGTATCGTTGTAAGGAACAAGGCACGGTTGGTGGACCAAGGTTTTTCTCAAGTCGAAGGCCTCGATTTTGGAGAAACTTTTGCACCGGTTGCAAGACTCGAATCGATTCGCATTCTTATCGCTTATGCTTCTCACCATGGTTTCAAATTGCAGCAAATGGACGTAAAAAACGCCTTTCTTAATGGTCCCTTGCAAGAACTTGTGTATGTTAAACAACCCCCGGGTTTTGAAAACCCAACCATCCTAACCATGTCTATGTCTTGGACAAAGCTCTCTATGGCCTTAAACAAGCCCCACGTGCATGGTACGAGCACTTGAGAGAGTTCTTGGTAGACCGTGGATTTGAGGTTGGGGTAATCGATCCCACTCTTTTCACTAAAAAGGTTAATGGTGAACTCTTCATTTGTCAACTGTATGTTGATGACATTATCTTTGGTTCTACTAACCGTGTGTTCAATGATGAGTTTTCCAAGTTAATGACCGACAAGTTCGAGATGTCCATGATGGGTGAACTCAAGTTCTTTTTTGGCTTTGAGATAAGGCAATTGAGGGAAGGGACCTTCATATGTCAAGCCAAGTACATTCAAGATATGATCAAGAAATTCAAATTGCTTGGACTTAATGGTGTGACTACCCCTATGCAAACCAAGTGCCACCTCCAACTCAACCCCGACGGTAAAGAGGTAGACCAAAAGGAGTATCGTTCTATGATTGGATCTCTTCTTTATTTGTGTGCATCTAGGCCCGATATCGTTTTAAGCGTTGGAGTGTGTGCTCGTTATCAAGCCGCGCCTAAGGAAAGTCAGTTGATGGCCGTGAAGAGAATCTTCAGATATTTGGTTCATACCCCTTGCTTTGGGTTGTGGTATCCCAAAGATGGCACCTTGTCTCTTTGTGGACACACCGACTCCGATTGGGCGGGCGACATTGATGATAGGAAGTCCACATCCGGGACGTGTCAATTTCTTGGAAGATCTTTGGTGAGTTGGTCCTCGAAGAAACAAAATTGTATCTCTTTATCCACGGCGGAGGCCGAGTACGTCGCTGCCGCAAGCGGATGTACTCAACTTCTTTGGATGCGGCAAACTTTAAAGGGTTACGGTGTCCTCTTGGACAAAGTGCCGCTTTTATGTGATAATGAGAGTGCCATCAAAGTTGCATACCATTCGGTACAACATTCAAGAACCAAGCACATTGAGATTCGTCATCACTTCATCCGCGATCACGTGGCTCGAGGAGATATTGATCTATCATATGTTGGTACAAGGGATCAATTGGCGGATATCTTCACGAAGCCCCTTGATGAAGCCCGTTTTTGCTACTTGAGGAATGAGCTCAATATCATAGATTATCGGGCCTTGGCTTGAACTCCGTACACTCACTCCAACGTTTAAGGCTTTATTAGACCTAGAGGTACGCATGGACTTAGGGGGAGTGTTTTCCTAATACATTGGACTCTTCCCCCCCCTAATATGCATATAGTGACATATCATTGCTAAAACTTCAAATTTAATTTAATTTGTGAGCTTCAATGTTGAGATGTAGTTATGGACCCAAGATATATCTTCGCAGTATCATGCTACAACTCATACACGGTGGCCTGGGCCACCAACACTCTTTTTCTTTGGACTCTATTTGGTTTTATTTTTGATTCTCACTTGCATTGTCTTTGACTCTTTTTGGGAAAACACACTCTTGGTTGGTCTTCTCTTGTGTTTTATGATTCTTGCAACTTGAGTGTGTCTTCTTTTTCAGTTTGAGTGTCTATCCTAAGCTTTTCACTATCTTTAAACATGCTTTTTCCTTTTGTTTCTTGTTCCTAGAGTTTTTGGGTTTGAACGGAAATCTCCGAGCCTTACTCGGAAATCTCCGGTCACCAGAGAATTTCGAGACTAAGTCCATTCAAAAATCAGCACTGACCTGTGATGATTATTGACCGGAAATAGTCCCGGAAATTTCCGGTGTCCGGAAATTTCTGAGCTGAGACTCGGAAATCTCCGGCCCCTGCGATTTTTCGGCACCTAAGTCCTTTTCAATTTCGGCACTGACCTCAGGCGAAGCTGAATCGGAATTAGAGCCGGAAATCTCCGGCCCGATGTCCGGAAATCTCCGAGCGTGCGAAAGTTTTCCAGGGCTAAGTCCGTATCCGGAAATAGCCCCGGAAATCTCCGGCACACGGAGATCTCCGAGCCTCAGTCCGGAGATTTCCGGTTCCAAATTTTCATGCCTATATAAGGGCACGGGTGGACCGGCCGGTTCGGCCAGTTCATCCACCCCGTGCCCTATTCCTCTCTCTCCTCTGAAAATCTCCATATCTTCCGTTCCTTGCTGCGGGTGGATCGTTCGAAGGTTTCTCGCGTGCTTCGGGGATCTTCTTATCCTCCTCGAGGGCTTCATTTTCATCCGCACGCTTTCTGCGATGTCTTCTGGTAACTCCTCGTTTTTCAAATCTAGGACGAAACTAGTTTTCGTTTAACCTAGCCGATTTAGGAGGTTGTTGCTTGTTTCCTTTGGTAGAATTGCTCCCCTTGGCATGCTCTACACTCCACGTGCACAGATCTGTTTTTCATTCAAAGTTCTTGTTCAGATCTGTCAAAATTTCGTGCAGACCGGAAATCTCCGAGTCAGACTGGGAAATCTCCGGACCTCGGAGATCTCCGAGTCAGACCCGGAAATCTCCGGCCTACTCAGAATTAAATGAGCTAAGGACAGATACTGTGTTTGCAAAAACTTCTCTAGTACGTTCCTTTTTCATTCTCGGACATGAGTGCTTACCCCATATGCTTTCCATCCTCTCTTTGCTGTGTGTTTGCAGGTTCCAACCCTCGAGGCCGTTTCAAGCAAATCTCTACACGTGGAAAAGGCAAATCAGTTCATTCTCGCCCTCCCAGTGGGTCCTCAAGTGAAGATAGCATACCTGCTGAGTCTGCAGCTCTGCTCAGGAAACCCACTGGGCCTAGCAAGAAGAAGAGGCCCGAGCTCCGTCTTGAAGACTTCAACAAAGGCAGTTTTCGCAAGTGGCGAAGTGAGCTCTCCTATAATGTGGAGTCTGATGATCCTAAGTACTTTTGCACTGAGATGGCATGGCTCTACAGGGAAGTTTATCAGAAGTTCTCAATTGACAAGCCCGTCTGCCCCATGAAGTGGATTGACTTTGACAAACTAATGAAGAAGGTTGACTATTTTGGTGGTGCTGTCAAGGTAGTTGGACTTCTGGGTCTGGAGCACTTGATGAGTACTGAGTGCAACTACATCGTATCTTTTATCCATCAGTTCTATGCTACTGTGGTGCTTGACTCCTCAGAGGATATTGGGATGACCTGGATGTCTGGCAGGCAGCGCTTGACTTCCTCTTTCCGAGAGTTTGCTCGGATTCTTGGCTGTCCCTTCAATGGTTTGTCTGTTCCAGCTGGCGCCCGCATGCATGTCCAGGGCATTTCTTACAACAAGCATGTCATGACTGATCTTTATCAGCCTGGAGGAAGGATTGGCTCTCAGAATGGTCTTCTCCCTACTTATGATATTCTGCTTCGCATGTTCCGTTGGACTATTGCTCCCATTGCAGGTAATGCGGACAATATTGCTGGGGCCCTAGTCAACTTGATGGCCAAGGCTCATGCGGCCTATCTTGGTGAATATGAGGTTGAGCAGGAAGTCTACAAAGTGGATGTCATGGATTTCATTTTCCAGGAGATGTCTCTGGCAGTTTTTGAGAGGAAAGTTCCTCCATATGCTCCCTATGTGATGTTACTCATCAAGAGGCTCTACAAGCAATCTGAGCAAGACGGAGATGATTTTGATGCAGCCTTTGGTACTCAGCCCCACAAGGCAGCCCTGCTTATTCAGAAATCTGCTCACCTTGTTCAACAACAAGCCACCATGCAAGATATCAACGAGGATGAGATTTTTGGTGGTCCTTCTCAGGTTCCCTCCAATCCCAACATCAAGAAAGCTGACAAGAAGAGTCGCCCATGGGTAGTTCGAGCTATTGAGAAAATCATGAACATGAAATGTTGCATTCACAGTGAGAACTACTCCATCTACTCTCAGAACCATCGCATTATGAAGCGCCACGAAGAGATGATGGCTCATATGAAGATGCCTGCTCCAAAGCACCCTTTGAAGCCTGTGATTCCTTTCAAGGATTGGAATGCAGATGGACTCACTTTTGATTGGGATGATATAGTGCCAGAGGACAACGATCTCGAGTATGATGATGGTGCTGAGGAGGACGAGGATGATGATGCCGAGCAGGATTCCGACTCTTGAGTCATGGGACGTTAGTAGAACCTCCTCCCTTTTTGGTATCTTGATGCCAAAGGGGGAGAAGTATCTCTAGGACTCTCGGGATTTGCATGGGTTGGGAGCACTTCCTTCTTTTCGTTTTGTTTTTATTGTGTGCTCCCTATTTTCGTGACTATTTATTTTTTTCATGTGTGCGAGACATGAGTACCGTTAAATTCTCTATTGTAATAACTCTATTGTCTAAGTTTGTTGCTTCTTGTATGTATTGTGTATTTGTGTGTTTTGTGAAATGTAGGGAGAGTGTTGATCCTAAGGAACGTGCACTTTGTATTCCAAAAACATCCTAAAAATAGTGCACTCACTTAGGGGGAGCTCCGTCTATATTTTACAAATCCGTTCTCCTTTCGTGTTGTCATCATTCGCCAAAAAGGGGGAGATTGAAAGTGCATTCTATGCACTCCCAGATTTCTGTGACTAATGACAACACAAAAGGTGTTCTAATGTTTGTGATGAAGCTTGCAGGTTCTTTTACAGGTATTTTGATAAAGAGGAACACTTACTTGGCCTAAGTTTCATGTCTACTTCACTTGGTATTTCTTCAGGATTTCCATCAGGAGATTTCCGGGGTTCGGAGATTTCCGGTCCCTAGACCGGAGATCTCCGAGCCAATCAAGTTTTTTGCTTAGTCTCAGATCAGAATGCGTACTAACTCCAACTCAAGCTGAGCCGGAAATGCTCTCGGAGATTTTCGGCGCTCGGAGATTTCCGAGCCCCAGTCCGGAGATCTCCGAGTGACAGGAAAATTCAACTAAGTCCAGAACTCAATTGC
The DNA here is from genome assembly GCA_026929855.1 of Poa annua. NCBI lineage: Eukaryota > Viridiplantae > Streptophyta > Magnoliopsida > Poales > Poaceae > Poa > Poa annua. The sequence continues at coordinate 70,291,040 of CM049432.1, read as the reverse complement.
GTACTGACTCCAGATCAAGCTGAGCCGGAAATGCTCCCGGAGATTTCCGGAGCTCGGAGATTTCTGAGCCCCAGTCCGGAGATCTCCGGGCGCCAGAGATTTTTTGACCAAGTCAAGAAGCTAAATCAGTACTGATCCAGAGTCAAGTTCTACCGGAATTTCACCCGGAAATTTCCGGAGTCCGGAGATCTCCGGTCCTCAACCCGGAGATTTCCGGGCTGGCGGCTGTTCAACGGGCAGATTTTGAGAGGGGTATAAATACCCCTCCACCTACCTCCAGCAGACTAAGCTTCCAGATTTTCTCTCTCCTCCATTGGTGCTGAAGCTCGTTTCTTCCGGATCTCCCAATCTAGCCACTCAAATCCGTTGTTACTTGGGTATCTGAGGAAGAAGCCACCGATCTACAACTCCACCGAAGCGATTTGATTTTCCCCCTCTATTTCTTGAGGGGCAACGAATCTAGGGTTCCTTTGTGGATAGCTAGGTTCATCTTTGTGTGTTCTTGATCCTTTGTGGATTCCTTTGTGGATTTGACCTGTTGTGGTCGTTGTGGGAGCCCCCAATTCAGTTGTGGGTGTGTGCCTCACGTGTTTGTACGGGATCTTCTCCACCCTTAAAGCAGTCCTTAGTGGAAGAGTGGATTCGGACCTTTGTGGTCGAATTCACAGGAGAATAGGGTGAGGCCTTTGTGGCGTTGAGCAAACCTTTGTGGTAGCTCACACCCCTCCAACGAGACGTACACCTTTGTGGTGGAACTCGCGATAAAATCGGTGTCTTCGAGTTCCTATGGTTGTCTTGCTCCACTCTCCTTTACTGCATTCCTTTCTTGCTTAGATTCCTAGTTGTCTTTCACTTGTATCACCTAGTTGCACATTTAGACAACTTACTTTCCGCTAGCCTAAAAACTGAAAAACATATAAAAATTGGTCACCACCTATTCACCCCCCCTCTAGGTGGTCAACTGCCGTTCAGCGACCCACGTGGAGGAACTTTAGTACTGGTCGCAACACGCTCGGTGCTGATACTTTGGGGCCAACAGTCCCCTTGGACAGTACCGGCTGCAAAACCGGTATTGATGCCCCTCCCCGACCAGTACTGCTTGTATGTTTTCCACTAGTGGGGGTTGTCCACCATTTGCAATTGTTCACGACTTCAAGAGTGGCTACTTCCTCATCTTCAAAAAATAAGCTCCAACTCATTTCAGAATAGTCATCTTAGCCTACAATTTGATGTGAGGTGGTGAAGAAGTGACCTTAGCACCCAGTAGCCACCAGGAGGATCCTCGTGGAGAATTGTTGGGTTATTGCATTGGTGCATGATCTTGTTGTTAGTTGATTATGATACTGAGTCTCATCGTGCACTAAGTATGTGTTGGTTAAGGTACTAGTGCTGTACGATTTGTTAATAACTAAGTATGTGTCAAACATTAAAAAATGTAGGGATATATGTTTTAAACAAATTGCCGGCAAGATTGAGAAGAGATAGAGATGTTGTAAAAGGCTAGATATAATGATAAAATAATAAGAAAATAAATATCATGAAGGTGCTTGTGAGTTGTGATGGCATTTTTAGATAAAGAGAATTTATTGATATTAAGGAAGTACCAATTACACCCAGCCTCTACAACAACGCACTGCCCTAGCGGCATTACGGATGCACACAGGAAAAAAAATACAAAAAAACACGCTACATTGATCTAATCTTTGAAACATTGGTACTAACACCACCAAGACAATACCAAAACTTCAACTTCTCCAAAAGCGACGCCTCCAAGAAGGTAACAGTGCACAAGCGTTGTCGTCACGCCGATCATAGATCTTAGGTTTTCACCCTGAAGAAAGCGTGACTCTCAAAACAATGTTTTCAACAAGAACATTGCCAGGCACAACCAATTAAGCCCAGACATTGGATTTTCATCCTGAAAGATAAGCCTTTGAACCTCTCCTGTGTAGTCGCCCCCACTCGCATACAGATGCTCAAAGTCATCCAAGACTGGAGCCACCATTCCTAGACCTCATATATCGACTTCCATGTCATTCTCCGCCAGCACCACAGAACGAGAACGTGCTCCATGATATTAACAGCCAGGAGAGTTTCGAAGCGCTCCCTCTGAAACCAATTGGTCAGATAAAAATACGGGTGCGCACGACCGAATTCCACCCGATCCAGCAATCTCCAGACATGATAGCCCAGTAGAGCGCTGGACGGAGCCTTCCGAAACACGACTCATCCGTCAGATAAAAAGGACATACACCGGCAAATCTCCGAACTTGGCCGGAGCTAGACACACGTCAACAAGCCACCAACGTAGGTTGATCGATGGACGTGGAAAATCTATAACTAGGAGGACCCGCTCCTATTTCAAAATCCGTTGATGTTGTATCAAGATGTGTGCAACACATTTTACAGTAAACACCCTAAATTTTAAACATATATGTTCATGAATCCATCAAATCAAATTAGGCATTAATAATTATTGCTCTGACAGTTTTTTGTATTACCGAAAATAAGAACACATCAAATTAGGCATTAATAATGAAATATTCCATGCATAAATTTTATGAAGCATTAACACATACGTTCAAAAGGTAATATTTCTCATCGCAATAAAATCTTCAGTTTCATACCATCCAAGATCATATAGGATATTTTCGGAATCTTCATTTTGGAAAGGTAATTTTCGGATCATCAAAATGCATGAATAAACAAATGAACACGCATGAATAAATTTGGAAATTTAGGATGATTAAAACGGATGATTATTGCTTCCCGAAATTTAGGAAACAAATTTCTCCACATTAGGAAACATGTTTATTGCTTTGTGAAATTTCCCTGGATTTTTTTCATTGATTTTTTCACATGAACATACATGAATAAAAAAGAATTTGGAAGAACATGTATGTGAATAAAAATGGAAGGAAATCCATTTGGGAATCATGCATTAATAGTACATTTTCGGATTCCAAAATGAAAGGAAAATCAATGCTACACCAATGGAAAGAAATATTGCTACACCAATCATGCAAGAAAAAATGGTTGCAAAATTTCTGAATCTAAACACGAACAAATCCGAAAAAAATTCCGGATCTAAACACGAACAGATCTTGACCAGGAGGCGTGGAGGTCTATATCCGGCCATGGCGGCGTCGGATCCGGATCCGGCTCCACCAAGCCGTCTTCTGCCCAGGCACCACCGCCTCCTCTGGATCTGAGGTCGGGCACGACCTCCAGCTCGTGCGCTGCCGGGAGTACGACGGCCTTCGGCTTCCAGGTCGGGTACGCAGCGAAGGCTGCCGTTGGGGACTGGCTAGGTGAGGGGCGGCGCCACTCGAGGAGGGAGGGGTGGCGGCTCCATGGCTGGGAGGTGGGAGCAGAAGGTGGGGGTCGGGGAGGGGCTTATGATCTGGATTAGATTATCCGGTGTGCGGGGAGGGGTTGTTTTATAAAATTGTAGTCAACTGAGCCACACGAATCTATATGCAAGATCGACGTTTTTTGAAATAGGAGCGGGTCCTATTAGTTGTGGTTTTGCATTTTCGTCGATCGATCCACGTGGATCGATCCGGTACTCCAAATGGATAAATCGATCAATCCATAGATGTAGTAGCCCAGGATCTGTAGTCCAACGCCTGGCGAGAGTCGAAACAGATCGATCGATCCAGTACTCCAATACTCCTGTGCGTGGGATTTGCACTTTGGCTCACACAAATCGTCCAGCGCGCGGGGACATGCACGCGAGCGCGGACGATCTGAACGGCCACCGGCGGACGTCAAATTTAGATCGGATCGAGGACCGTGGAGGATGAAGACTGCAGAGACTTATTAAACGAAAACGAGGAGGGTCGCCCCGCCGCTGCTGTCCGCCGTCAGACGACATCCTCCAGCGGCGACGGAGGCAAGGGAGTAAGGGGAGCGGTGGCCGGCGGCTGGGCGGTAGGGTTTCCCTCGAGTCGTCCGATGTGGACGACGCGAGGGTCCTTCACCATACATATGTACTACGTGTATTTTAAGCTAGTGTACCAGTTGAGATGGCATATCTACTCGATAACTTAAAGCACTGTTACCAAAGCGAAAGCACGGAGATTCTTGGAGAAAAAGCGAATTTGCACGGGTAATTGCGCAAGCACAAACCATTGTAAGCACTGGAAACCCCATTATGATAAACCCTTTGTCTAAACATCTTGTGCCAAAGCTTTCTGCATTGTTTATCACTACACACTAGGCACTTTCAGTTCATCCGACTACACACCGTTTCCCTTTTGTTCTAATCTATCGGCGGCAAGGAAGTCAAGGCACTTGGCTTTCAGTTTGGGGCATGAGTGCTCTCTGCTAGCTCCAACGTCGAGCACACCGTGTCGATCACGATACCGCGATCACAAAGCATACTCTCACAGATCTTCTTTAGGGTTTCCAAGGCGTAGATATCCGCGGCGACGAGCAGATGGTGGTATTCCGCAATGGTGTCAAATTCTCCCGCTGACTGAATCTGACGTGGTTCGATTCTAGGATGTTTTGCTAACTGTTCACCATGGAAATTCCACACATGGTAAAACGGTGTGAACCCAAACTTAAGAAGGTGCGTACTCACATCTACCTTCGTCTGTCGCTTTCTGTTACCACATTTTGTACAAGGACAAAACACTTTCATGGGTCTGCTAGTGATGTCAAACGCCTTGTTCACAAACTCCTCGGCCTTATCTCTCCATTCATTACTAAACACAAACTGACTCTTTCTGCCAGCATACATCCACTCACGGTTCTCCATCCTTTAATCAGTACCAAAAAAGACATACAAAATGCTTTTAGTTCACCATGTCACTCAATTTTAAAAAATTATTTTTACGGCATGCATCCACCTATCTCTCAAATGGGTAAAGGACCTAAACAGCCCGCGGATACGTGGACCGAGTACGTCCTCCCCGCTCTACCCGATCCAAGATATAATTTTGGCAGCACCTCCCCGATGTTGTCCCGATCCACGTCTCGGCAAAAAGCCGAGAGAATGTGCATCCGGAGAACAACGGGGAGGCACTGCCGAAATTCTATCTCAGATCGAGGTAGAGTAGGGAGAACGTACCCAATCCACGGACCCGCGGGCTGCCCCGTAAATGCCGTAAGCGTTACGGCTGAAAATATGCCACTCTAACTCTATGTGCATATTTTTCTGCGTAACGCTTACGGACGGGTATAGACGCCTAGGTGACGCGACAGACTCGGTGATCTAGACCAAAATAAAACCCTAGGTACATTCAAGCGAGGCACATGAATTTCTCACCCTTGAAGCGTGAACGATGGCGAAGAAGATCCTTCGCCGACACCCTCCGTCGACAGCCCCGCTCTCACGCTCCACACATATCGCTGCACGGGAAAAGAACTCAAAAAAATGTTATTTTGACTCTTGCACAACAACCCGATAAAATCCCTGCACGAGGATGGAATTAAGTTTCTTGCTTCGATAAAATCCTTGCTCTTTCTTGCACAACAACACAACAACGGCGTGGAACACAAACTGAAACGAGGAGGAGGCGCGGCGTGCGGCTCACCTAGGAAGGCCGGAGGCCAGCTCGGACGGCCAGAGGAGGGGGCGCGGCGTGGAGGAGGGGCCAGCCGGCGTTGATGCGGGCGTGGAGGAGGAGGCCGGCGTGGAGGAGGGGCCGGCCGGCGTTTATGCGAGCGTGGAGGAGGAGGCCGGCGTTGATGCGGGCGTGGGGGAGGAGGCCGGCGCGATGCGGACAGAGGAGCAGGAGGCCGACGTGGAGGAGGAGGCGCAAGGGAGTATCCGGCGGCGGCGGGGCTAGCTCCGGGCAGCTTCGGGCGGCGCGGGGGATTCGAGCATGGCGGCGGTAGGGGAGGTGCCGAGCTTGATGCAGGCACGGCCGGGGAGGCGCGGGGTGGGGGCGGCGATGAAGGGGTGGCGGCGGCGGTGGAGGCGCGGGGTGGGGGCGGCGGCGGCGGTGGAGGCTCGTGTGGGGGGCGGCGATGCGGGGGACGGCGGCGGTGTGCGTGGTGTGTGTGACAGTGAGTGCGAGAGAGTTTGCCGTGCGTGGTGTGTGACAATGCGTGGTGTGTGGCTGTAGAGATAGGATAAGGGTTTGCCGTGCGGGTTTTCTTTGCCGTGAGCCAATTGCTTTGCCGTGTGTCATTCCAGGAAAGCGCACGGCAAATAAGCTCTTTGCCGTGCGTCTATTTCTTTGCCCTGTGCATTGTTGTTCTCATTTTTCGTTTTGTTTTTCCTCTTTTAATTCAATTTCTGGTTTACTATTTTTGTGGACTTTTATCAGTATTAGTTAGGACACTACCATTTACATTTTTCACATTCTACATTGTAGTTACCCTTATTTACCAAACTGTAAAATACAAATTACGGGAGTAGTTTCCACGGTTTAACATGATCCTATGATCTAACCAAACAAAAACAAAACAAAAAACTCCACCGAGTTACCATCGTTTGGAGAAAGTATACCGCGCGGGGGAAGGGATAAACGTTGTCGTTTCCATTCAATGTGGGGTTTCGCCGGGGCGAGAGTCCGGAGTGTCGGACCCCTCTTACTACGTAGTAAGTTATTGCACTTAGAGGTGAAAACTCCCGTTTCGGGTGTCGGGCATAGAATTATGCGACTGAACACATGATATGTTGGTTCCTCATGGTCCTATGTAACAAACTAACACAACCAAGCAAAAAAATCATGCGTCTACCCCCTCTCGTCGCCGAACAAAGGGGTAGATCGACAGGTTTGACTTTTTTTCCAGCGGTTTTAGGGTTTCGTCGTAGAGGGGGTGCAGAGCGTCGGAACCCCAACAAAACTTGCATATAACCCTAACATATGTATAAAAGTGTGTTGATAGGTTTTGGGAACCAATATACAGCTCTAAGGTTCGACCCGCTTCACCGACCCTGTTACTCCGTAGTAAGTTCTTGCACTAAGAGGTGAAAACTCCCGTTTATGTTGTCGGGCATGGAATCTTGCGACGAAAAACATGAAATGTGTGTTACCCATGTTCCTATGTAACAAACTAACACAGCGAAACAAAAAATTACACGCGTCTAACCCCTCTCGGGACCGGCCAAAGGGGTAGATCGACAAGTTAGACTTTATCCAACAGGGAGCAAGGTTTCGCCGTAGAGGGGGTCCGGATCGTCGAAACCCCACCAAAACTTTCATAGACCCCTAACATATGTATAATAGTGTGTTGGTAGGATGTGGGAACCAAGATACAGCTCCGAGACGCGACCCACTTCATCGATCCCTCTTACTCTGTAGTAAGTTCTTCCACTTAGAGGTGAAATCTCCCGTTTCGGGTGCCGAGCATGGAATCATGAGACGGAACACATAAGATGTTGGTTACTCATGGTCCTATGTAACAAACTAGCATAACCAAGAGAAAAATTTCATGCGTCTACACTCTCTCAACACCGGTCAAAGGGGTAGATCGACATGTTGGAGTTTTCTCCAGCGGGAGCACTATTTCGCCGTAGAGGGGGTCTGGAGCGTCGGTACCCCACCAAAACTTACATAGAACCCTAACATATGTATAGTAGTGGGTTGGTAGGTTGTGGGAACCATCATACAGCTCCGAGGTGCGACCCGCTTCACCGACACCTCTTACTATGTGGTAAGTTCTTGCACTTAGAGGTGAAAACTCCCGTTTCGGATGTCGGACATGGAATCTTGCGATGAAACACACGAAATGTGTATTCCCCATGTTTATATGTAACAAACTAACACAACCAAACAAAAAATTCATGCGTCTACCCCCTCTCAGCGCCGGTTAAAGGGGTAGATCGACATGTTGGACTTTTTTCCAACGGGAGCATGGTTTCGCTGTAGAGGGGGTCCGGATCATCGGAACCCCACCAAAACTTGCATAGACCACTAAAATATGTATAATAGTGTGTTGTTAGGTTGTCAGAACCAAGATACAGCCCCGAGACGCGACCCATTTCAACGACCCCTCTTACTTTGTAGTAAGTTCTTGCACTTAGATCTGAAATCTCGCGTTTCGGGTGTCGGTCATGGAATCTTGCGACAAAACACATGAAAAGTGTGTTCCCCACGGTCCTATACAACAAACTAACACCTCCAAGCAAAAAAGTTCATGCGTCTACCTCCTCCCGACGCCGGTTAAAGGGGTAGATCGACATAGAATCATGTGGTAACATGTTCCCAAAGTTTGGTTGAGATGTTCATATGATCTAACTAACATCACGAAGAAAAGCCGACCGAGCAACCCATTTTCAACGCCTTGAACGTTCGATCCACTCATTTTGGGGTGTTGATGCATATTATTGAGATAAATATAATTAAGTGTAGTAAATAAACGTACTATAAACCTTTATAAAGAAAAAAATATAGTAAGCTTATCAAAACAGTGTAAACAGACGATTTGCCGTGCACCACAACGAAAGGCACACGGCAAATCTAAACTATGCCGTGAGCTAACATAACAAACGCACGGCAAACCCACAATGTGCCGTGCACTGAGATATTTGTGCACGGGCGAAATTATTTGGAGCGCGGGAAATGGGTTCTTGTCGGGGGAATAAAATTTGAGACTCGTTGCCGTGAGTTCTGTCATACACGGCCGGCAAAGATATTTCCCGCGAATTATTGGTTAGCGCGGGAAAGTTGGTGAATTTAGTGGTCGCCGGTCCCCGTGTTTTGCCGTGCTGGAAAAACTTATCGCACGGCAAAGTTCTCTTTACCGGCCACGGTATTTTTGTCGAGTGTTTTGTGTCCGTTGTGCCGTGTCCAATACTTTGCCGTGCGCCCTGGGTAGTATGTGCCGTGAGTGGTTTGTGTGCCGTGCGCTGATAGTATTTCCTCACGGCAAAGAATTCTTTGCCGTGTCCCGCAAATTTTTAGCTCACGGCAAATATAACTCCACACGGCATACACAAAATTTCCGGTAGTGGTGGAGGCATCATCGTCCGCCTCGTCGTCGTCGTTGTCTAAGGATTTCAAAACACCACGATACATGTACTCAAGCATATATCTGAACGTAGATGCCTTCATGTCTTTGACGGTGATGGATGTTATCTTGCTTTCGGCCATGGGGCCATAGAGCTCTGCTCCGAAGACCGGCGATCTGGCCGCGAGCACGAGGCGATGCGCACAGAAGGTCTCGCCACGTTGAAGAAAACGTCAGTGAGGTCTTTTGCATCCAGCAGCTCGGCCAGGTCCTGACCTAAATCTGAAAACCGTGATGAAGCAGGTGACGTGTGTGTCGTGACGGAGCGCCGTTACGAGTTTCTGCGCCGAGGGTATTTTAACACCGACGGCCTAAAATCACCGTCGACGTCACGCGCTAGCCCGACGGCTTTTGCGAGCCCGACGGCCACGGCGTGAGCCCGATGGATCACAGCCCGACGGCCTTAGTCCGACGGTGGCCGCCGGGCTCACTGAGACCGAGGGTTTCTGTGATGAGGCCGACGACAAATGCCGTCGGGCTGTGCTGTTACTCCTGTAGTGTCCAGTCCCAGTCCCCATGTTATCCGGTGACCCGGTATTGTCGAGTAGAACGATGCTGGCGGTAACCTTGGCTCTTGTGTCAATACACACCAAGAGAAGCAGCCTGATGTAGGTCCCGTCGCTGGTCTCGGCACAGAATATGCTGCATACGCATCCGCCGACGACGGCGCTCGCCACTTCACGCCAGTCCTTTGAGAGATCTTTGGTCGCCGGGTATCTTACGCTAATTATGAAGGTTTCAGGGTCTGTTGTCGAGATCATGTCGCACGCATTGGGTTTGGCCATGGTGTGTGGCCGGACGTTCTTGATCGCCGGCCGATTGGCGAGAGGAGCTAGCAGACCTGCAGGTAAGGTTTTACTCCACGGCACGATGGGACAGGAAGTTGTTTTTGTATGCATCGGGCTTTCAATGGTAAGGTTTTACAGTCTCGCGGAATTTTATCGGTATCTTACCGGACTCGTGTTCACTTTGACATAAATCTCGCAATAATATCTCCGGATTAGAGTTCTGATGAGAACGGGACCCTGCAGCAGGAGGTTGCGTGTGAAAAATCACAAAATTATCCCTTTTAATAAAATTGAACAAGAAAATAACCATTTTTCAAAAATATTTTGGGAAATAACCATTCTGGTAGCGTTTCTCTCCATGGCGACGGCGCTTTCTCTCTTTCCCTCCTAAATCTTCATTGAAACCGGCCATATTTGGACGAGGAGCTTCGACGATTTCATCCCCAAATCCTTCCAAGGTATACTCCTCCTCTCCCCTCAATTTTATCCCCAATATGTGTAGGTGCTAGTGCTATTTTTGTTGGTACATTAGTAATTGTTTAGATGAATGCTCCTCTAATTTGAGTGTAAGATAGCTACTTATGTTGATATTTTAGCGATAACCTAGTTCATGGTAGATTCGAAATTTGGGGTATTATAGGAAATCCTTAGGAAGTTATGTGGGGGATCATTTCCCAATATGTGTAGGTGCTATTACTATTTTTTTGTTGCATATTACTCATTGTTGTATATTATAGAAAAGGGTTACTTTTTGTGTAAGTTTTCTTAAAGATTAAATATGTGAATTTTCACGGAGGTTCTCGTTCCTGGTCGTTGGGCTGGTCATTGCAGTTATTGAGCGAGCTCCATCCCGGTGAAGTTGGCCCGCCATCGCCAAGGTGATTCCTACAGTGGAATCACCTCTGGCTAGCACAAAGGAGTTGGCGACCCAAATAGCACACCCACATTTCCCATCAATGTATGTGTGGGCTCATTTTGAGACAAATCCTATACATCGTATGCTCGCAATGCATTTGGTCAGTGTCGCCTGAAGGATCAGTTTACTATGTCAGGCCCATTTTACTTTGTTGCATCCTTTTTTTCTTCTCTATTTCTTTTTCTATTTTCTTTTATGTTTGTTTTCTTTTTCGGTTGTGTTTCTTTTCTTTTATGTTTGTTTTGTTTTCAATTTTTAAAATAGATTCATATATTTTTAAAGTTTTAGATCTCGAAAAAAATCCAGACTTTGCTTTTTTTTTTAAGTTACATATTTTGAATAAATATTCGAAAAAGTTTATGAACTAAAAACAGATTTGGAAATTGTTTGATTCGAAATTGGGCTGATTGTAGAAATATGTTTAAAATTCAGATTTTCAAAAAAATTAGATTTTGTAAATTGTTTAGATTAAAAAGTCAATAAATTCATCAAATCTGGAAAATGTTCAAGGTAAATAATGTTCATAGTTGGAAAAAACATTCCATATTTTGCAAAACATTTGAACTTCAAAATTGTTCATGTTTAAAAATGCAAGTCTAGAAAAATGTTCAGATTCTTGGAAAAAGTTCAGTTTTGGAATTTGTCCAGATTTCAAAATCTTCGGATAAAGGAAAACATATTTTGCTACCGCTAAGGGAAAAAAAACTTTTTCTGTTGGATCAGGCAGGAAGGACTTGCTTACGACGACATGGGTGTGTTGCTTCAAGGCACCATATAGGACCTCCCTCGTTTCCAGGAGGCCCTATTTACCGACCGTTGGGTGCGTGTATGTGATCCGCACGCTCGTCGCTCCACCTCCTCCATTGCATTGTCTTATCGTCAACCCCCCGCCACCGACGGTCGTAACCACTTGCCTCCGCCCGCAGCGCTCGGCACTGCTACTGTGTTGTCTCCGCCCTCCCCCCCCCTCCCTTGCTCGAGTTGCCACCTCCGCCGGTCTTTCGACCATCCCTCTAATGAAGACCAAGAACTGCCATGACGTGAGCCCGGTGATGAACCATGCTAATCCATGCCCAGGCATGGGATGTGTGTTTCCTCTGAAGGATAGATGATTATCTTGCCAGCAATAACAGAGGAAAAAATCAAGGGATTACTTCAGCACCAAGAAAGGAAGGCATCAATGCTGCGCAAGAACAGATGACCAAGAGGGGACATCCATGGTGGGTCGTCGGTACCCTGGCACTTGCTAGCCGTGTCCCTCCCAAAATCAGACACACTTTTGGGAATTCTACGGGAGTGGCAGACCAGCCCGACGGCAATTATAACGCCGACGGCCAAAAGTCGGGGCCGTCGGCGTCACAATATAGCACCGACGGCCAGAGAAAAACCGTCGGGCTCAAAACACGTCGGCGTTCTAATGTGAGCCCGACGGCCACCGTCGGCGTCAAAACACCGTCAGACTTCTCCCCCCCGTCTCCCCCGCGTGGGCGTCTGGACGAAGCGACCTGACGGCGCCGTAACCACCCACACTGACGCCGACGGCAATACCGTCGGGCTCATTGAACTATTTTCCAGTTTTTCTTGAAATATTAGGTTACGTTCATAAATATTATTCGTAAGGGTACTAAATCACAATAAATAACATAAGAACTAATTTGTACAAATATTGTGGCCATAATATAAGGACACATATGCGGGTGTGAAAGTGCATGGTTGCCCCCATGCGTGGTTTTGGTAATTAATGACAATCCTTATAGACTAATGTTTACATTGAGATATTCTTATAGATCTTGTCAATGGGAATTTATAGGAGTTCATGTGTTGGACTCTTCAAGATGACTTAATGACCAATGCTCTATTCAAAGGGTTTATATGAAGAATGGTCATGTGTAGAGTTGAGCTCATTGCAAGTATGGCTTGGAATATAAGATTGTGTGAACAATCATGTTTAACCCCAAGCCATCATACATATCAAGAGAAGAAGATGAAGTGCAAGTTCAATATGATGCATATCGGAAGATATCCTTTGATTGAGTCTTGCAAAGGAAACATGAAGACAAAGCCTAGCGAGTCCCTCCCATAACGGAGTATGGGGGAGCATTTGTAGAAGTCTTCATCAAGCATGTGCTAGCAAGCACAATCAAGAAAGGTGTTTCAACTTGAGAGAGTCAAGATCTTCATCATTGAGCTCAAGTGGAATGCGCAAGGCAAAGGTATGATCTTGATAGGTTTTCTCTCTTACCGGTCTCATGGTGTTAGTAGGAGACCGGGGTTTAGGATAGATGGCGTACTATCAAGAGGGGCTCTCAAGTGAGTAACTTGATCGCATTGTTGTGGAGAGCTCAAACCTTTGCATACTTGTCTTCTCATATTTCTTGGTTCTTATTTGGTTTTTCTCCGTGTTGAGTTTTGGTGCTTGTCGTGATCTTCATGACAAGACCAAGTCCTTCGAAAATGGTTTTACTTTGGAAAACTTGTTGCCTTTTATCCATGTGAGGATTTAGAGCTTGGTTTATCTCCATACTAAGCTCTAGTTCATCAAAAACAGATTTCGTATGAATATCTTGTTGCGTTTTTGATGAAGGAGTTTTTACTGGTTTGCATTGTTTAGGAAAGTTCAACCTTTCCCCATTTGGTTTTATCCTCACATGATGGACTGTGATGTTTCTATGCACATTCAAGTAGAGCTCGTTGTAACGATTCCAACGAGCCAAAAATCATCGAAAACGGAGTCCGGATGGAAAAGATATTGACGTTTTCGTTTATCAGTTTCTGCTGTTTTTTGCTGTAGCGGTAGTACCGCCGTGGTACCGCCCGAGGTACCGCCGGAGCTAACAGAGAGCTGTTTTCGGCGGTACCGGGAGCGGTAGTTCCGCCGGGGCGGTAGTACCGCTGCCCGGGGCGGTAGTACCGCTACGGAAGCCTGTTTTCAGCCCGTTTTGATGCCCTAACTCTCTAGGGGGGCGGTAGTACCGCTAGGGCCAGCGGTAGTACCGCTACGGCGCGAATCTGCACCCAACGGTTAGAATTTGGGTTGACCTATTTAAGGGGCCTTCTTCCCCAATGGTTCCCTAACCTTTCTAGCAAGTTTTGACCTCCATTGTTGATCTTCTTGAGCTTGCTATCTCTCCATCCCTCCAATGATTCTTGCTAATTCTTGAGGGAAAAGAGAGAGGAGATCTAGATCCACCTTTCCACCAATCAATCTCCTATCTAAGTGAGGGGAACCTAGTGGATTTAGATCTTGGAGTTACTTTTTGGTTCTTCTCCTTTGTTCTTCCTCTCTTCTCCCCCCATAAGCATTAGTTGCCTTTGGTGGGATTTGAGAGTGAAGGATTTGACTCCTTTGTGGATTCCTTGTTCTTCCTCTCTTCTCCCCCCATAAGCATTAGTTGCTTTTGGTGGGATTTGAGAGTGAAGGATTTGAGCACTTGTGCTCTTGCCTTTTGCATTTGGTGCATCGGTGTGCTCTCCACGAGGATTCGTGGAAGTTGAAAGTTTGTGAGCTTGTTACTCTTGGGTCCTTGGACCCTAGACGCCTTTGTGGTGGTTGGACCCTTGTGTGGTCACTTGAAGCCGTTCGGGAGCCCCCAATCCCATTGTGGGTTGTGCCCCGGATTGTTGTTGGAGGCCGTTCGGGAGCCCCCAATCCCATTGTGGGTTGTGCCCCGGATTGTTGTTGAAAGGCTCCAGATTCCGCCTTGAAGGAATTCCGATAGTGGAAGGTGAACCAAGCCTTTGTGGTACGGTTCATCGGAGAAGAAGGTGAAACCTTTGTGGTTGTTGAACCGTTGTGTCGGTTCACACCTCTCCAACGAGACGTACTCCCTTAACAAGGAGGAACTCGGGATTACATCCTCATCTCCACGTGCCTCGGTTATTTCTATACCCGAGCTTTTACTTATGCACTTTGCATTGTGATAGCCTTCGTGCTTGAAGTATTCTATTGCTATCACCTTGTTGTTTATCTTGCTTAGCATAAGTTGTTGGTGCACATAGGTGAGCCTAGTTTATTTAGGTTGTCGGCTTGTTAATTTAAACACCTAGTTTTATTCCGCAATTATCAAGCCTAAACCAGAAAAGTTTTAAACCGCCTATTCACCCCCCCTCTAGGCGACATCATTGTCCTTTCAATTGGTATCAGAGATTAATGGAGGCTCTCTTTGAGAGATTAATGGACTATCATATTTTGGGGGAGTGATATGCTTCGTGCACTTCAGAATCCTAAAATTGTGTATTCATGAGAAATACAACTTAGTGTTGATATTTTTATATTATCGACTATCTATGTGGTATGTCATTCTCATGAGAAATTCAATTTCTATAATGTCCATTAATTTTTCGAGTTGGTTTTGTTTGCCTCTTGCTTTAAATAAATGGATTATCACATTATGGGGAAGTAATAAGCTATGTGCATATTACAAGCCTACAAAATGTGAACATATGAGGTTTTGCCACCTAGAATTGATATTGCTAGTTATCTTGTTCCTATGTGGCATGTTGCTCAAACAAGTTTCCATTTACTTAAATGCTTTTTGTCTCTCACTCTTTTGGATCTTGTTTGTGGAGGATGTTCTTGGTATGGCTTTCCCAAATATGTTCTCATGTATCTTTTGGGAAGCCAATTGTTTCAAGCTACTCCTTGGAGTTGCTTTGCACCTTCGCATGATTTGTGAAGCTATCAAGAATATCTATCTATCTAAGCATGGCTTTTAATTCCTATCATTTGCCATATGCTTATGTTTTGTGAATATGATCTTGAATATATCTTTGCAATCCACCCCCGAGAAATATCTCCATACATTACTTGTCTTGACAAGTGATATCTTTTTGTGGTAAATATAATGATCATATTCGCTTTGGCTCTTGCTTTGAATTGCTTTATTTGATTGCCAAGGATTTGTTTTGATCTAACTCTCATTTGTCTTCATTGTATCTTTTGGATCCTTTATTGCTCTACTTAAAATTTATTTAGTGCTTTCTTGAGTTGGGAAAAGCAATGAACCAATTCTTGTGCATTGACATTCAAAAGTCATACTTCTTGATAATGCACTATTCTTTGGGAAGCTATCCTACTTTGAGTAAAACACCGTTCTTTAATTTGGTATTGCAATTTCTTGTCTTTCTTGAACATGACTAGTGTTTGAATAATATATATGGAGAGTGATGATCTCATTTGTGTGCATTGTGTATTCAAATGCAAAATCATAAATTATGCACACATCGTGGGGGAGCAATCCTATATGCTTTTTGAACATTAGTTGTCTTCGTTTGATATTTGATCCCGATGACGTGTCTTCTTGGAAGACAAACATTCTTCGTCTTGGTACCTTGTGCCATCATGAAAAGTGTAGAGGGTTTGGTTTATTCCTTGATGATATTTTTCATCAATTGGTCTCTTGTTTTCATTGGTATCTTTTCAAAGTGATATCTTCAATCACGTGTTGATTTGGGTATTTGATACAATTTGGATAATTTATTTTCTTGTCACACTTGTGTGTGCTTTGTTGGTTTACTTGGTGTTGTATCTAAATTATATCTCGCTTGGTTCTTGTAAGTCTTGTGCATGCATATTTATTATATGTATATATTATGGCATGCTTACTTTCGTTGATCCAATATATAGGATAAACTCCATCAAATCCTAAATGGCTAAGATGTGCATCAAATTCAATTTCATATCAATATGCACATATTTATGTGGAGTTTGTCCTATGTGTTGTAGTTGCTCTAACTACTTTGGACCCAATTAGTTTGGGTACCATGTTGTACTTAAATTTGTTTTAGGTACACTTGAGATGCATTGGAAGCTTGTCTCATCTACAAGGTGGTGTCACCATGTGTTCATTGGAGCCAAGTTTGGATGATGGTTCACTCTTATCTTCTACATCACCAATGCTATCTCGGTAACAAGTATCTACCTCATGCATACATTTCTAGCTTTCAACCTTGTGTAGGTTGTATCTTGGCATGAATATTTTTGTTGCAATTAATTTGGTTCTTGAAAAACATCCTTATTGCAAATATGAGTAAGCCGGGATGATTACATATAAGGGGACTATATATTCATTTCTATGATTCATCGATCCCAAGTATGTCAATCTAGCACTTTCTACTTAAAGTCTCTCATGTGCAATATTGATGTTTCTTCAAATCATTTGCCTTTCGTGATACTTGTTATCTTACTCGGAGCATCCATTTGTTAACCTTTATCCCTTGTGGATAATTTTTGATGCTATGATGAGTATGTGTTGGAAGTTCACTTATATTCCGTTAAGATATAATTGGGATTTGTGCTATGCTTTTAAGCAAAGATCTTATTGGTGTATTTATGACTTCCTCCTGGATATCATAATCTTTACCCGTGTATCTATCTTGTGTGTACATGTTTATTTGTAGACCCATATCTTAGTGATTAGTGTCTACTTAGAAACTTATACACATGAGATTAGTTACATCTTTTATTGATATTCCAATTTTTTAGTGACCACCTCTTTTTGCTTTTAGTTATTTGGTGGTTTCTAAAAGGAACAAGTTTTATTTTTCATGTGTTATGCTTTTTGCATTTTACTAAGCTTGTGGAGTTATTTGCTATATCTCTTTTGGTGTGTGGGTATGGGAAAGACACGATATGCACTATGTGCAACTCTTCTTGAAAGACTATGGTGATGCTATCATCCTTGTATTAGTCTCCTATAATGTCTTTTTATCTCACACCCATTATTTGATTTACCGCTCCTTGCTCTTGTTGCAAAACATTTTATTAGGTGAAAGTTGTTTTGCCTCCTTTATCATTTACATTCTCTTGCATGAGCTTGTGTTCGAATTTATCTAGGAGGGAGTGAGGATTCCATGTTGTGCACACTATATTGAAACACAAATCCTATTTGTGCACGTACCTTGGGGAGTTCCCTCATGATATTTAGAACATTTTTTGGATCCTTTTGATTGCTTGCTTCTTTCGTTGAAGTATCTTTCCATTTGAAATTCTTTTGCAATCTTTGGATCCTCTATATAGTTTGATCTCCCTCCATCTATTCGTCATTGGATATGTGCATTTGATTTCACTCATATTATGAGAAATGCACACATTATGGGGGAGCTCTCACTATATTTGCGTTCTAAGTTTTTCTTCCTATTTCGGCAATCGATGCCAATGGGGGAGAAATTTAGAGGGTTTAAGGGAATATGAGTTTATTCTCTTGCGGTTCTCTTGCATCCTTGATCTTTGTGTTGCATGGTTGCTTAAATTCATTATATAAACCCTCGTAAAAGGGATTGTCATCAATTACCAAAATGGGGGAGATTGAAAGTGCATGGTTGCCCCCATGCGTGGTTTTGGTAATTAATGACAATCCTTGTAGACTAATGTTTACATTGAGATATTCTTATAGATCTTGTCCATGGGAATTTATACGAGTTCATGTATTGGACTCTTCAAGATGACTTAATGACCAATGCTCTATTCAAAGGGTTTATATGAAGAATGGTCATGTGTAGAGTTGAGCTCATTGCAAGTATGGCTTGGAATATAAGATTGTGTGAACAATCATGTTTAACCCCAAGCCATCATACATATCAAGAGAAGAAGATGAAGTGCAAGTTCAATATGATGCATATCGGAAGATATCCTTTGATTGAGTCTTGCAAAGGAAACATGAAGACAAAGCCTAGCGAGTCCCTCCCATAACGGAGTATGGGGGAGCATTTGTAGATGTCTTCATCAAGCATGTGCTAGCAAGCACAATCAAGAAAGATGTTTCAACTTGAGAGAGTCAAGATCTTCATCATCGAGCTCAAGTGGAATGCGCAAGGCAAAGGTATGATCTTGATAGGTTTTCTCTCTTACCGGTCTCATGGTGTTAGTAGGAGACCGGGTTTTAGGATAGATGGCGTACTATCAAGAGGGGCTCTCAAGTGAGTAACTTGATCGCATTGTTGTGGAGAGCTCAAACCTTTGCATACTTGTCTTCTCATATTTCTTGGTTCTTATTTGGTTTTTCTCCGTGTTGAGTTTTGGTGCTTGTCGTGATCTTCATGACAAGACCAAGTCCTTCGAAAATGGTTTTACTTTGGAAAACTTGTTGCCTTTTATCCATGTGAGGATTTAGAGCTTGGTTTATCTCCATACTAAGCTCTAGTTCATCAAAAACAGATTTCGTATGAATATCTTGTTGCGTTTTTGATGAAGGAGTTTTTACTGGTTTGCATTGTTTAGGAAAGTTCAACCTTTCCCCATTTGGTTTTATCCTCACATGATGGACTGTGATGTTTCTATGCACATTCAAGTAGAGCTCGTTGTAACGATTCCAACGAGCCAAAAATCATCGAAAACGGAGTCCGGATGGAAAAGATATTGACGTTTTCGTTTATCAGTTTCTGCTGTTTTTTGCTGTAGCGGTAGTACCGCCGCGGTACCGCCCGAGGTACCGCCGGAGCTAACAGAGAGCTGTTTTCGGCGGTACCGGGAGCGGTAGTTCCTCCGGGGCGGTAGTACCGCTGCCCGGGGCGGTAGTACCGCTACGGAAGCCTGTTTTCAGCCCGTTTTGATGCCCTAACTCCCTAAGGGGGCGGTAGTACCGCTAGGGCCAGCGGTAGTACCGCTACGGCGCGAATCTGCACCCAACGGTTGGAATTTGGGTTGACCTATTTAAGGGGCCTTCTTCCCCAATGGTTCCCTAACCTTTCTAGCAAGTTTTGACCTCCATTGTTGACCTTCTTGAGCTTGCTATCTCTCCATCCCTCCAATGATTCTTGCTAATTCTTGAGGGAAAAGAGAGAGGAGATCTAGATCCACCTTTCCACTAATCAATCTCCTCTCTAAGTTAGGGGAACCTAGTGGATTTAGATCTTGGAGTTACTTTGTGGTTCTTCTCCTTTGTTCTTCCTCTCTTCTCCCCCCATAAGCATTAGTTGCCTTTGGTGGGATTTGAGAGTGAAGGATTTGACTCCTTTGTGGATTCCTTGTTCTTCCTCTCTTCTCCCTCCATAAGCATTAGTTGCTTTTGGTGGGATTTGAGAGTGAAGGATTTGAGCACTTGTGCTCTTGCCTTTTGCATTTGGTGCATCGGTGTGCTCTCCACGAGGATTCGTGGAAGTTGAAAGTTTGTGAGCTTGTTACTCTTGGGTCCTTGGACCCTAGACGCCTTTGTGGTGGTTGGACCCTTGTGTGGTCACTTGAAGCCGTTTGGGAGCCCCCAATCCCATTGTGGGTTGTGCCCCGGATTGTTGTTGGAGGCCGTTCGGGAGCCCCCAATCCCATTGTGGGTTGTGCCCCGGATTGTTGTTGAAAGGCTCCAGATTCCGCCTTGAAGGAATTCCGATAGTGGAAGGTGAACCAAGCCTTTGTGGTACGGTTCATCGGAGAAGAAGGTGAAACCTTTGTGGTTGTTGAACCGTTGTGTCGGTTCACACCTCTCCAACGAGACGTACTCCCTTAACAAGGAGGAACTCGGGATTACATCCTCATCTCCACGTGCCTCGGTTATTTCTATACCCGAGCTTTTACTTATGCACTTTGCATTGTGATAGCCTTCGTGCTTGAAGTATTCTATTGCTATCACCTTGTTGTTTATCTTGCTTAGCATAAGTTGTTGGTGCACATAGGTGAGCCTAGTTTATTTAGGTTGTCGGCTTGTTAATTTAAACACCTAGTTTTATTCCGCAATTATCAAGCCTAAACCAGAAAAGTTTTAAACCGCCTATTCACCCCCCCTCTAGGCGACATCATTGTCCTTTCAATTGGTATCAGAGATTAATGGAGGCTCTCTTTGAGAGATTAATGGACTATCATATTTTGGGGGAGTGATATGCTTCGTGCACTTCAGAATCCTAAAATTGTGTATTCATGAGAAATACAACTTAGTGTTGATATTTTTATATTATCGACTATCTATGTGGTATGTCATTCTCATGAGAAATTCAATTTCTATAATGTCCATTAATTTTTCGAGTTGGTTTTGTTTGCCTCTTGCTTTAAATAAATGGATTATCACATTATGGGGAAGTAATAAGCTATGTGCATATTACAAGCCTACAAAATGTGAACATATGAGGTTTTGCCACCTAGAATTGATATTGCTAGTTATCTTGTTCCTATGTGGCATGTTGCTCAAACAAGTTTCCATTTACTTAAATGCTTTTTGTCTCTCACTCTTTTGGATCTTGTTTGTGGAGGATGTTCTTGGTATGGCTTTCCCAAATATGTTCTCATGTATCTTTTGGGAAGCCAATTGTTTCAAGCTACTCCTTGGAGTTGCTTTGCACCTTCGCATGATTTGTGAAGCTATCAAGAATATCTATCTATCTAAGCATGGCTTTTAATTCCTATCATTTGCCATATGCTTATGTTTTGTGAATATGATCTTGAATATATCTTTGCAATCCACCCCCGAGAAATATCTCCATACATTACTTGTCCTGACAAGTGATATCTTTTTGTGGTAAATATAATGATCATATTCGCTTTGGCTCTTGCTTTGAATTGCTTTATTTGATTGCCAAGGATTTGTTTTGATCTAACTCTCATTTGTCTTCATTGTATCTTTTGGATCCTTTATTGCTCTACTTAAAATTTATTTAGTGCTTTCTTGAGTTGGGAAAAGCAATGAACCAATTCTTGTGCATTGACATTCAAAAGTCATACTTCTTGATAATGCACTATTCTTTGGGAAGCTATCCTACTTTGAGTAAAACACCGTTCTTTAATTTGGTATTGCAATTTCTTGCCTTTCTTGAACATGACTAGTGTTTGAATAATATATATGGAGAGTGATGATCTCATTTGTGTGCATTGTGTATTCAAATGCAAAATCATAAATAATGCACCCTTGTGGTTGGACCCTTGTGTGGTCACTTGAAGCCGTTCGGGAGCCCCCAATCCCATTGTGGGTTGTGCCCCGGATTGTTGTTGGAGGCCGTTCGGGAGCCCCCAATCCCATTGTGGGTTGTGCCCCGGATTGTTGTTGAAAGGCTCCAGATTCCGCCTTGAAGGAACTCCGATAGTGGAAGGTGAACCAAGCCTTTGTGGTACGGTTCATCGGAGAAGAAGGTGAAACCTTTGTGGTTGTTGAACCGTTGTGTCGGTTCACACCTCTCCAACGAGACGTACTCCCTTAACAAGGAGGAACTCGGGATTACATCCTCATCTCCACGTGCCTCGGTTATTTCTATACCCGAGCTTTTACTTATGCACTTTGCATTGTGATAGCCTTCGTGCTTGAAGTATTCTATTGCTATCACCTTGTTGTTTATCTTGCTTAGCATAAGTTGTTGGTGCACATAGGTGAGCCTAGTTTATTTAGGTTGTCGGCTTGTTAATTTAAACACCTAGTTTTATTCCGCAATAATCAAGCCTAAACCAGAAAAATTTTAAACCGCCTATTCACCCCCCATCTAGGCGACATCATTGTCCTTTCAGGGTATCTCCGGAGTTTTGTAGTGGCGGGGTTCCGAAACTTAGAGGTGAAAACCCCGTTTCGGGTGTCGGGCATGGAACCGTGCGACGGAACACATGAAATGTTTGTTTTTTATGGTCCAATATACCAACCTAACACATCCAAGCAAAAAAATCCATGCGTCTACCCCCTCCCGACGCCGTTTAGAGGGGTAGATCGACGGGTTCAGACTTTTCTCCACCGGGAGTAGGGTTTCGCCGTATAGTGGGTCCGGAGTGTCAAGACCCCATCAAGACTTGCATAGACCCCTAATATATGTATACTAGTGTGTTGGTAGTTTGTGGGAACCAAGATACATCTCCGAGGTGCGACCCGCTTCACTGACCCCTCTTTCTCCGTGGTAAGTTCTTGCACTTAGAGGTGAAAACCCCCGTTTCGGGTGTCGGGCATGGAACCGTGCGACGGAACACATGAAATGTTTGTTTTTTACGGTCCAATATACCAACCTAACACATCCAAGCAAAAAAATCCATGCGTCTACCCCCTCCCGACGCCGTTTAGAGGGGTAGATCGACGGGTTCAGACTTTTCTCCAGCGGGAGTAGGGTTTCGCCGTATAGTGGGTCCGGAGTGTCAAGACCCCATCAAAACTTGCATAGACCCCTAATATATGTATACTAGTGTGTTTGTAGTTTGTGGGAACCAAGATACATCTCCGAGGTGCGACCCGCTTCATTGACCCCTCTTTCTCCGTGGTAAGTTCTTGCACTTAGAGGTGAAAACCCCCGTTTCGGGTGTCGGGAATGGAACCGTGCGACGGAACACATGAAATGTTTGTTTTTTATGGTCCAATATACCAACCTAACACATCCAAGCAAAAAAATCCATGCGTCTACCCCCTCCCGACGCCGTTTAGAGGGGTAGATCGACGGGTTCAGACTTTTCTCCAGCGGGAGTAGGGTTTCGCCGTATAGTGGATCCGGAGTGTCAAGACCCCATCAAGACTTGCATAGACCCCTAATATATGTATACTAGTGTGTTTGTAGTTTGTGGGAACCAAGATACATCTCCGAGGTGCGACCCGCTTCACTGACCCCTCTTTCTCCGTGGTAAGTTCTTGTACTTAGAGGTGAAAACCCCCGTTTCGGGTGTCGGGCATGGAACCGTGCGACGGAACACATGAACTGTTTGTTTTTTATGGTCCAATATACCAACCTAACACATACAAGCAAAAAAATCCATGCGTCTACCCCCTCCCGACGCCGTTTAGAGGGGTAGATCGACGGGTTCAGACTTTTCTCCAGCGGGAGTAGGGTTTCGCCGTATAGTGGGTCCGGAGTGTCAAGACCCCATAAAGACTTGCATAGACCCCTAATATATGTATACTAGTGTGTTCGTAGTTTGTGGGAACCAAGATACATCTCCGAGGTGCGACCCGCTTCACTGACCCCTCTTTCTCCGTGGTAAGTTCTTGCACTTAGAGGTGAAAACCCCCGTTTCGGGTGTCGGGCATGGAACCGTGCGACGGAACACATGAAATGTTTGTTTTTTATGGTCCAATATACCAACCTAACACATCCAAGCAAAAAAATCCATGCGTCTACCCCCTCCCGACGCCGTTTAGAGGGGTAGATCGACGGGTTCAGACTTTTCTCCAGCGGGAGTAGGGTTTCGCCGTATAGTGGGTCCGGAGTGTCAAGACCCCATCAAGACTTGCATAGACCCCTAATATATGTATACTAGTGTGTTGGTAGTTTGTGGGAACCAAGATACATCTCCGAGGTGCGACCCGCTTCACTGACCCCTCTTTCTCCGTGTTAAGTTTTTGCACTTAGAGGTGAAAACCCCCGTTTTGGGTGTCGGGCATGGAACCGTGCGACGGAACACATGAAATGTTTGTTTTTTATGGTCAAATATACCAACCTAACACATCCAAGCAAAAAAATCCATGCATCTACCCCCTCCCGACGCCGTTTAGAGGGGTAGATCGACGGGTTCAGACTTTTCTCCACCGGGAGTAGGGTTTCGCCGTATAGTGGGTCCGGAGTGTCAAGACCCCATCAGGACTTGCATAGAACCCTAATATATGTATACTAGTGTGTTGCTAGTTTGTGGGAACCAAGATACATCTCCGAGGTGCGACCCGCTTCACTGACCCCTCTTTCTCCGTGGTAAGTTCTTGCACTTAGAGGTGAAAACCCCCGTTTCGGCTGTCGGGCATGGAACCGTGCGACGGAACACATGAAATGTTTGTTTTTTATGGTCCAATATACCAACCTAACACATCCAAGCAAAACAAATCCATGCGTCTACCCCCTCCCGACGCCATTTAGAGGGGTAGATCGACGGGTTCAGACTTTTCTCCACCGGGAGTAGGGTTTCGCCGTAGAGGGGGTCCGGAGTGTCAAGACCCCATCAAAACTTGCATAGACCCCTAATATATGTATACTAGTGTGTTGGTAGTTTGTGGGAACCAAGATACATCTCCGAGGTGCGACCCGCTTCACTGACCCCTCTTTCTCCGTGGTAAGTTCTTGCACTTAGAGGTGAAAACCCCCGTTTCGGGTGTCGGGCATGGAACCGTGTGACGGAACACATGAAATGTTTGTTTTTTATGGTCCAATATACAAACCTAACACATCCAAGCAAAAAAAATCCATGCGTCTACCCCCTCCCGACGTCGTTTAGAGGGGTAGATCGACGGGTTCAGACTTTTCTCCACCGGGAGTAGGGTTTCGCCGTATAGTGGGTCCGGAGTGTCAAGACCCCATCAGGACTTGCATAGACCCCTAATATATGTATACTAGTGTGTTGGTAGTTTGTGGGAACCAAGATACATCTCCGAGGTGCGACCCGCTTCACTGACCCCTCTTTCTCCGTGGTAAGTTCTTGCACTTAGAGGTGAAAACCCCCGTTTCGGGTGTCAGGCATGGAACCGTGCGACGGAACACATGAAATGTTTGTTCTTTATGGTCCAATATGCCAACCTAACACATCCAAGCAAAACAAATCCATGCGTCTACCCCCTCCCGACGCCGTTTAGAGGGGTAGATCGACGGGTTCAGACTTTTCTCCACCGGGAGTAGGGTTTCGCCGTAGAGGGGGTCCGGAGTGTCAAGACCCCATCAAAACTTGCATAGACCCCTAATATATGTATACTAGTGTGTTGGTAGTTTGTGGGAACCAAGATACATCTCCGAGGTGCGACCCGCTTCACTGACCCCTCTTTCTCCGTGGTAAGTTCTTGCACTTAGAGGTGAAAACCCCCGTTTCGGGTGTCGGGCATGGAACCGTGTGACGGAACACATGAAATGTTTGTTTTTTATGGTCCAATATACCAACCTAACACATCCAAGCAAAAAAAATCCATGCGTCTACCCCCTCCCGACGCCGTTTAGAGGGGTAGATCGACGGGTTCAGACTTTTCTCCACCGGGAGTAGGGTTTCGCCGTAGAGGGGGTCCGGAGTGTCAAGACCCCATCAAAACTTGCATAGACCCCTAATATATGTATACTAGTGTGTTGGTAGTTTGTGGGAACCAAGATACATCTCCGAGGTGCGACCCGCTTTACTGACCCCTCTTTCTCCATGGTAAGTTCTTGCACTTAGAGGTGAAAACCCCCGTTTCGGGTGTCGGGCATAGAATCGTGCGACGGAACACATGAAATGTTTGTTTTTTATGGTCCAATATACCAACCTAACACAGCCAAGCAAAAAAAATCATGCGTCTACCCCCTCCCGACGCCGTTATGAGGGGTAGATCGATATGTTAGTTTTTTCTCCAGCGGGGGTCCGGGGTACTGAGCGTCGAAAGGGGTAGCAATATGCTAATGTCAACATTTTTGGAATATAATTTACTATACTACAAATAAACTATGAATTTGCAGAAAAATAAAAAAATGAAGAATACATTGATTAACTAAAAGAAGAAAAAATAAAAAAAGTTGCTATTCTAAGACCGACGGCAATGCCGTCGGCCTTAGAATAACCCTAGCTACATCTGGTCGGGACGACCAGATCAATCCCGACCTCAGTTATCTCCCGCGCGCCGCCAGCCACGAACCCGCCGCCGTGCCCTTCCCTCCCGTGCGCCGCCGCCGTTCCCTTCCCTCCCGCGCGCCGCCAGCCACGAACCCGCCGCCGTGCCCTTCCCTCCCGTGCGCCGCCAGCCACGCCCCCGCCGCCGTGCCCTTCCCTCCCGTGCGCCTCCGCCGTGCCCTCGTCGCCCGGACACCCCCGCCGCGCCCTCCCCACCCGCAATCCCCCACGCGCCGCCGCGCCACCCGCCGCCGTGCCCTCCCCCTTGCGCATGCAGCCGCGTCGTCGACCCGCGACCGCCTAGAGTAGAGGTAGATGCTTCTTGTTCAGACTTCAGACAATAGCTTTGTACATCGTAAATTGTCATTTGTTAGTTCATTTGTGAATTTGTAGTTCATTTGTGAATTTGTAGATGCTTTGGTAGTTCAAATTTGTGAATTTGTAGTTCAATAAGGTAGATTCTTTGCTAGTTCATTTGTGAATTTGTAGTTCAAATTTTGGTCCGAAATTTTGAGCTAAAAATCTCCAAATTTAATATCCACTCGAACCTCTTCTTTCCTATTTAGGAGCCATTTTTTAATCATTTTTGTATATCATTGAACAATCATTCTTGTAGTTTTTTCTTTGTTTTACAATGCTCTGTTTTACACCTACAATCTTATTAAATTACTATATTTTTTAATTTCTCTGATCTAAAGAAGTCTTAAATGTTAGTGCTACTGTTAGTGCTAGGTCAGTGCTACTGTTTGTGCTAGGTTAGTTTTATAATTATTCTTAGTTTTAGATTTTATTGGTAATGTATTTGCTACTATTAATCTATATTATATTTTATCATGTAGGTTTCTCGGATTTCTCACCGTCCAGAGCCGCCGTCTTGGAGCCGCCGCCGTCTCGGAGTCGGTCGTCGTGTTCGTGTTGTTCGACTACTTCCTCTACATCGGAGGGTGAGATAAAACTCCTTCTCCTCTCTTGCATTTTTATGTTCTAGATATTAGTTTCACGTCAAGTCGCGTAACCTAGGTGTCTTTTCCCGTCCGAAAGCGTTACGCGGATAAATATGCGTTAGAGGTCAGCATATTATGATGTGTAACGCTTCGGCATTTACGGGACAGTCGGCGGATGCGTAGTTGAGTACGTTCTCTGTGTTCTGCTCCGGTCCGAGTTAGGATTTCGGTAGTGCCTCCCCATTGTTCTCCGGATGCACATCCTCTCGGCTTTTTGCCGAGACGTGTATCGGGAGAGCAGCGGGGAGGTGTTGTCGAAATTCTGTCTCGGATCGGGGTAGAGCATGGAGAACGTACTCAATCTACGGATCCGGCGGCTGCTAGGAGGCTATCCTATTAGAGATGTAGGATGATGCACGCGTTTTCCCGGTAGAGAATATCTTGTATTTAATTAAATGCCATTTATTTGATATCAAATTCTATTTTTGTTGTTATTAACTCTAAGTGCAGATGGCTGATGATGAGTGGATGTACAGTGGTCGTATTAGTAGGACTGACATGACAGCTGAGTGGCAGTGGAAAACTGAATATTATGTGAAGGACGCACACCGTGGTTCTAAGACAGTTCGTCCGCTTTGCCCTTGTGCTCGGTGCAAGATGAATAACCGTCAGGGTAGCTTAGAGATGACAAAACACCTTTGGCTTTACGGATATATGCCCGACTTTAACATGCAAATCAACTTTCCCGAGAGTGACCGTGTTAGAGAGGTGGTGATGCGGCAACACATCGATGGCAGTGCCCACGATGGCATTGCAAACATGCTTGTTGATCTTCACTATGCAAATCAGGCACATTCGCCACCTCCCGAAGATCCGGATGAACAGGAGGAATCGGATTTACTGGATGAACCAGAGGAAACCGCGAAGGCCTTCCTTGAAATGATGGCCACCGCGAAGAAACCTCTTTATCCGGGTGCAGAAGTCTCTCAGCTTGATGCCATATCGCAACTGTTAGCTGATAAGGCCAAACACGGCCAAACCCGATCAAGCTTTGAAGATCATTTGAAAACAATGGGTAACATGCTCCCTAAGGGACATTGTCTGCCTCGTACCATGTATGAGTCGAAGAAAATCATGAAATCGCTTTGCATGGATTATGAGAAGATACATTGTTGTCCTAAGGGTTGCCTTCTGTTTTGGAAAGAGTTTGTGAATCACACTCACTGTAGCAAGTGTGGGGCCTCTAGGTATGTAGAGGTGAAGGGCGCCGAAGGTGAAATGGTGCAGACGAAAGTTGCTGTAAAGATTCTTCGGTATCTCCCATTCATAAAAAGGATCCAACGCCTTTACATGGATGAGGAGACTGCCAAACAGATGACATGGCACAAGACGGGGAAGAGATACCCTGAAATTAGTGATAAAAAGAAGAAGATGAAACATCCGGCTGATGGTGAAGCGTGGAAACATTTCGACAGAGTATACCCTGATAAAGCCCGAGAGTCTCGAAATGTCAGAATTGCGATAGCAACCGATGGTTTCAATCCATTCGGTATGTCGGCTAGGTCGTACAGCTGTTGGCCCGTGTTTGTTATGCCGCTCAATCTCCCTCCCGGAGTCTTAATGCAACGCAAGACCATATTGTTGTCTCTGATCATTCCGGGGCCTGAATATCCGGGGAAGAATTTGAGTGTGTACATGCAGCCGCTAATCGATGATTTGGAACATTCTTGGGCACACGGCACATGGACATATGACCGGGCAACGAAGAAAAACTTCTGCATGACAGTTTGGTACCAGTATTCCATGCATGACCTACCCGGTTATGCCCTATTCTGCGGACACTGTACAACCGGAAAGATGCCATGCCCAGTGTGCAGGCATGCTCTTATGTTCGTATGGCTGAAGAAGGGTGGCAAGTATTCCGCCTTTGACAAGCATCGACAGTTCCTCGAAGAAGGTCATAGATTCAGAGAGGACAAAAAACACTTCTTGAAAGACAAAGTTGTCAGTGAAGTAAACAAGATACCAACGTTTGATTGTAAAGTTGTTGATGCGGAGCTACGTGCTCTAAAGCCTAAGACCAAAGGCAAAGATTTTATTGGATATGGTGAGACGCACAACTGGACTCACATACCAGGTTTGACGCAACTCCCCTATTACAAGGACCTCAAACTTCCTCATAACATCGATGTGATGCCACTAGTAGAAAACGGGCCATAGGACCAAACAGAAATACCCCATTTGTCCCGGTCGTATTATAAACCGGGACAAATGGGGTCAAATAGTTGGTCTCAGCCTACACGCGTTTCAAAATCGAACCTTTTGTCCCGGTTCCAGACACGAACCGGGACAAAAGGTCACTGGACCCCATTTGTCCCGGTTCAAGCCACGAACCGGGACAAAAGTAGGTGCCTATATATTTAAAAATGGTTTGACACTTAAAAATTCATTGTTGACACTTAAAAAATAGAAAATAATATTTATGAAAATAATTTGAATAATCCCTTCAACACGGTTGTTTACTATACCAAGATGCACTCATTTGTAGAATATGAGATTTTTATCACAAATAATTTGAAAAATATGAATTAGATTCAAATAATCATCATAAACTCATTTAACTAGACGAAATTAGGTAGAAATTAATTAAAAACCTAATACTTGTATATTATCCATCATATGTGTACTAGTTTCCATGAAAATTAAATGGGTGTCATTTTTCATCATATTTTTTATATTTTGTTCACAAAAAAGACATTTTTGCACTTAAAAATAGAAAATGGTATTTATTAAAATAATTTGAAGAATCCCTTTGGCATGATT
Organism: Poa annua; assembly: GCA_026929855.1. Taxonomy (NCBI): domain Eukaryota; kingdom Viridiplantae; phylum Streptophyta; class Magnoliopsida; order Poales; family Poaceae; genus Poa; species Poa annua. The sequence goes on along the minus strand of CM049432.1, from coordinate 70,261,166 downwards.
GTTTCTTATACCAATGCGAACCTATTTGTGGAATACAAGATCTGTATCACAAAATATACGGTGAAAATTACCGTAACTTGATCATTTGACTTGAAACTTCTAAATGTTTATAGATAATAGACCTTTTTGTGAAGACTTTCGTTGCAAATTTTGTGAAAAGTCAAGTTTATCATTTTTCATGGCAACTAGTACACATATAAGGACCCCATGCCAAATGATATCATTTTTGAGATGTTTATCGTTCTGTTTTATTTTTTTCGTTAAAACGATCAAAATAGTCGCGATGACTATTCATCAAAAGAGGTAAGATTTTCTAGAATTATCAATATTTCTGTGATATAACCAATAGTTGTGTACCTTAAAATGATTTTACAAAAGATTAAAACCAAACTATCAAATAGTTATAGCTCAAATTTGAATTAGTTTCGAATAATCGACATAAACTCATTTAACTAGACGAAATTAGGTAGAAATCAAGGAGAAACATAATACTTGGGGATTATCTATCATATGTGTACTAGTTTCCATGAAAATTAAATGGATGCCATTTTTCATCATATTGTTTGTACTTTGCTCACAAAAATAGTCATGTTTCGCACTTAAAAAATAGAAAATGATATTTATGAAAATGATTCTAAGAATCCCTTTGGCTATCAAATAATTATAGTTTAAATTTGAATTAGTTTCAAATAGTCGACATAAACTCATTTAACTAGGTGAAATTAGCCAGAAATCAAGCAAAAACCTAATACTTGAGGATTATCCATCATATGTGTACTGGTTTCCATGAAAATTAAATGGGTGTCATTTGACATCATATTTTTTGTAATTTGTTCACAAAAAAGTAGCATGATAGTTTCTTATTTCAATATGCACATATTTGTGCAATATGAGATTTTTATCACAAATTATGTTGTGGAAATGACCATAAGTTGATCATTTGGCTTGAAACTTCTAAATGTTTATATATGAAAAACCATTTTGTGAAGTTTTTTTTGGAAATTTTGTGAAAATAAAGTTTATCATTTTTCATAGCAACTAGTACACGTATAAGGACCTCATGCCAAATGATATCTTTTTTTGAAATGTTTATCATTTTATTTTGCCGTAAAACCGATCAAAATGGTCACCATGGCTATCTATGTTTCTGTAGTGCAAAAGATGATTTGGATAACATATTTGAAATCCTCTAAGTTTTTTCATCAATTTAGACATTTTATTTGTTGAATTCTGAATTAAGGTTTTAAAGATACGAATTATTCCATAGTAAATGAAAAAGGCAAAATAAAGTAATATTTATTTTATCATTACTTATTACAATATTATTATTATTTTATAGTCATTGTTGTTTATTCAACTTAATTTTTATAATACAAGTAATGAAAAAGTATAACATGATGACCGAGTGGTTAATATGATTGATAAGATAGTAATATCAGTAAGTTCTCAGTTCTCTCTTAGTATCTAATTTGAAAGGAACCTAAATGTTAAGCATGCTGGGGTTGGAGTAGTCTGAGGATGGGTGACCGAACGGGAAGTTTGATTTGAGAATAAGTGTGTAGTTAGTGATGAGGTGTGTGAGTTAGTAGGTAATTAAATGTGTGGCTAAGTGAGAAACAAAAAAAAATAGAAAACACGAAAGAAAAAGAAAAACATAATAGCAGCCAGCAATACGAACAGGGAAAGAAATACGAAAGAAAAAGAAAAACAGAAAATAGGAAAAAAAACAAAAAACACTATTGTCCGGGGTCGTAATACGAACCGGGACAAATAGCCTCCGGCAAAAAGACTGCCTGACGCGGCCACGTGCCCCCCAATTGGTCCCGGGTCGTGGCGTGCCCGGGACAAAAAGGCACCCTATTTGTCCCGAGCACGTTGTCCCGGGAGCGTGCCCGGGACAAATAGCCCATATGGCCCGGGACCAATAGCATGTTTTGCTCTAGTGTGCACACCGAAAAGAATGTCGCAGAGTCCGTCTTTCACACAACCCTAGACATTCCTGAGAAGACGAAGGACAATGTGAAGGCTAGGGTCGATCAAGAGAGGCTTTGTGACAGAATAAAACTAAACATGCAGCGTCCTGAGGGCAATCGAAGAAATTGGGTCAAGCCAAATGCTGACTTCTGCCTTCTAGCTGCCCAAAAGAAGGAGGCATTCAATTGGCTCAAACACAATGTGAAGTTCCCACATGGTTATTGTTCTAACATGAGTAACGGAGTCAATTTAACAACGGGCAGAGTCAACGGGCTTAAGAGTCATGACTATCACATATGGATTGAGCGAATAATGCCGGTGATGCTTCGAGGCTATATCCCTGATCGTGTTTGGCGGCCACTTGCGTAGTTGAGCCATTTCTTCCGCACGCTGTGTGCCAAAGAAATATGTCCGGAAATGATGAAAATACTTCATGAGAAAGTCCCAGAGTTGATATGCAAGTTAGAGATTATAATTCCGCCAGGCATGTTTACTCCGATGGTACATCTCATATTGCATCTACCTAACGAGGCATTATTGGGGGGACCGGTTCAGAACCGTTGGCAGTTTTGTATAGAGAGAATATTTAAGAATATGCGAACCAAATGTGGAAACAAAAATCAGATTGAAGCATGCATAGCCGAGGCATATATCATCGAGGAGGTGTCAGATGTATCTACAACATACTATCCTGAAGATGTTCCCAATATGCATAATCCGCTCTCTCGGTACAATACCGATAACCCCAGCTATAAACCCAAGCTTCATCTCTTCCAAGGCCAAGGCGGTAAGTCTGGTGGTCAACATATTTACACTGTGACGGAGCAGGAGTGGGAGGACATCATGCTCTATGTGTTGATGAACATAGATGAAGTAGAGGATACATTCGTGCCTCAATTTCTGGATGAGGAGTGGTTGGGAAAAGAAAATCCTACTGTATCGGAATTTAATACTCTTTTAAGGAAGGGTGCCCCCAGAAGGCAAAATTTTGTGGCTTGGTTCATGGAAAAAGTAATTTCTAACTCACCCCCTTGTCTATTGTAGTTTATGTAAACACGAAACTAACAATTTTGACTAAACTTGTAGGGAAATCAACAGAAAACATCTATGACAGATGAATTGAGATGGGTTTCGCAGGGTTTCGACCCTAAGGTGGCGACTTATGAAAAGTATGATGTGAATGGGTATCGTTTCCATACCGAGAAACACCAAAATACTCGGCCAAATGCGAAAACAGTAAATACTGGAGTGTTTACCGGAGGTCGAAATGAGGATGAGTACTATGGAAGGTTACAGAACATATATGAGGTGAAATTCGATAAAGGGGCCCATCCTCTCACTCTTGTTGTGTTCAAGTGCCATTGGTTCGACCCAGTGGTTGGACTAAAAAGTACCCCTTCCATTGGTTTAGTGGAAGTGAGGCCTTCAACCACCTATAGCGGGTCCGATGTATTTGTTGTGTCTAACCAGGCAACACAAGTTTATTATCTACCATACCCATGCCAGAACGAGGAACTACAGGGTTGGGAAGTTGTGTTCAAGGTATCGCCACGTGGTAAGCTACCCATGCCAAACGTGGACGATTACAACAATATAAACCCCATCACATACGAGGGAGATTTCTACCAGGAGGAAGAGGATGGCGGTGACTTTGATGTCCTTATGGGTGGTCTTGATGAAGTCGATGATAGTGAAAGACATGAAAGAGGTGAGGCAGTTGTGAATGTAAAGGACATAGATATGCTCAGCAAGTTACATCTAGATAGTGAAAGTGACGAGGATGAGCCTCCACCGTTCGATGGCATACCCTACTACTCACGTGATAGTGATAGTGACCCTGATGATGATTAGACCCGAACACAACCCAAAACTTGGTGAGCGTCTTTTATGTTTTATTTCCAACTTGCTTACTACGTCTTATTTTTTCATCAATGTTCTCAATGCTTTCTTTTGCTTATTTTCGAGTTCTCAATGCTTTCTTTTGCTTATTTTCGCATGAAATTGTAATTTCTGCTTACTAACATTTTACATGTTCTCAGTGCAGGTGACTAAACCATGAGCAAGAATTCCGCGGCATCCATGCTTAGGAACATTTGTCGTTTGCGAAAGCCCCCTAAACGCTTAGGGGAGAGTGACGACGAGGACGATGGACGAGGCGGGGGTCAACCCCCTAGAGGACGAGGCGGGGGCCTACCCCCTAGAGGATGAGGCGGGGGTCACCCCACTAGAGGTCGAGGACGAGCCTCGAGGGAGACCACAGTTGAGATCGAGGTCGAGGACGAGGACGAGGACGAGCCTCGAGGGCGACCTGCACCGCGAGCTCGAGGACGAGGACGAGGCTCGAGGACTAGACCTTTGTCGGAGGTTTCATCTTCACGGATGATGACACCTTCGACGTCTTACTTCAGTGAGGTAATTGCTATCATGCCTACTGTCTACTATCATGCTCATACTCACTAACTGCTATTTTATTTAGGTACCCTCCGCAGCAACCCACTCGGAGGACAGGGAGGTGGAGCAGCAGCACTTCGTGGTGCAGGAGCCTCAGCATCAGTACTTCGAGGGGGAGGAGCCTCAGCAGCAGTACGTCGAGCAGCAATACTTTGGGGTGGACTTGGAGCAGCCCGTTGATGAGGACCCGGAGCAGCCCGTTGACGAGGACCTGGAGCAGCACGCCGAGGAGGAGGAGGAGGAGGAGGAGTATGTACGCTATTTTCTCCTATTCCTACCACTTAGTTTTGTTCACTTACATTTTATTTGAACTCTAATTTGCATTTTAATTTTAATTTGCAGCACGAGGGGGAGGATCTTGGGCCCTTGTGGACTCGAGGAATAAAGAATCTTCCAAGAAGATCAACATCTCAAGAGGGCAAAATTCTTATTAAGCCGGTCAACAAAAAGTAAGTGGCTATCTTTTGATCATATAAGTATGTGGCTAACTCTCCTTGCATACTAATATTGTTCTTTCATGTGCAGCAATTTTCAACTCATCACCAGTTCGGGAAATCTTCCAGGTGGTGTACTTGTGGGCCTTCTGAAGAGGCATTGGCCAGGCCTCTACAAGGAGAATCCTGAGGATCCAAATTCTCTGAAGAAGTTAGCCATGAGGTGGGAGGACTACGAGGCCGCTCAGGGCTCCGACTACATGGAGACTGTGGAGGGTGAGGGTTTTAAGCCTAGCTGTGCAGAGGTTGTGGTTCACAAGTTCTGGGTAAGAACTATTATATGGTGTTTTGTTTACTTGTGATTCTCAACCATAGTTAACCATAGTTTTGTTAACTTGTGATTCTCACCATAATAAGATTGTCCACATGATTGTAGGAGTTCTATCGCGTGCCTCCCGAGCACGAGCACAAGAGCCACGAGGTCTTCTTTACGACGGTGAGGATCAAGTTACGCCAGATGTGGTATGATGTTAAAATTACATCTATCGCTCAGTTCTACGCCGAGAAAGGCACGAGATACAACAAGAAGAAAATCCTTCAGCTCAAACTTGGTGAGAAGATGTCCCACGAGGATTTCATGGGGGTAATGAAATTTTCTTTTTATTCCATGTCTATCGTAAAGTGCATTATCTGTTCTTCACTTGAGATGTTGACTTGAGATGTTTTCATCTTAAGATTTGTCCAAAGTGGGCTCTGGGAAAGAAGGATGGCTGGGAGAAACTGGTGGACATGTGGACCGGGAAAGATCTAGATTTCAAGGCCAAGAGCATTCAGAACAGTCTCAATCGCGGTCATGAGGGAACTCACTGTCAAGGGAACCGACACTTCTACCACTACAAGGATCATCAGGTATAAATATGGAACAACCTACTCGTTTTCCCTGGCAGTGTTTTCTTTTTAATGCATACCATTTGTTGTATGTATTTTAGATGACCGCTAATGAAGGGCGGGAGCTGGGAGAGTTTGAAGTGTGGCAATTGGCTCATAAGAAGAAGGTGGTCAAGGACGGCGATGATCAATACTATGGCACAACCACTCTGAACCTTGAGGAGTACAAGACCAGGTTTATTTTTCAAGATCATGTTTACTAAATGCAAGTAAGAAATAATTTGTACTTACTAATCGTTTACTTGTTATGAATGTCATCAGGTACAAGGAGCTGAATGGACCGGATTCTGACCCTGTTAAGGAGCCAGTCGACGAGAGGGTCGTGATTATCGCAGGACATGGAAGGCCACATGGCCGCTCGCGCACATTTGACACGGTGATCGAGCCTACCACCAACTACACACGTGTCAAATCACTCACGGGTGTTTCTGTTACACCTCGTGCACCGCGTGGTAGAGCCACCCATGCTGTGGACCATGTAAGCTTTCTCTCATTTTTCTTCTTCATTCTTAGTTCCCATTCATATATGGGTATGCTCATGAGATTCACTATGTCATATTTAAGGAAATGGAACAAGCCTGGCAAGAGGCTCAGGATGCTTGGATGCAGCAGATGCAGGATCATTCGGCGGCTGTGTATCAAGCTCAGCAGTCGCATCAGTTTGCCTATATGACGGTGAGTTGTGGTCCATCCAATCCTAGCCAATAAATTTCATTGTCCGAGTTTGTACTTCATAATGCATGGCATCTAAACTCACTTGCAGGCGCTTAGTACGATAATGAGAGAGGGTACTCCACTACCCGAGCCAGTACCGGCTCCGCCACCACCGCCGTACCCTCCACGGCCGTGCTACGCCGATTTCGTCGCACACTACACCCAGGCGACTCCTGTTAGTACTTCACCAAAGCTTCACTAAGTTATTTTTTGTACATCTAGATATTTACACTTAGTCATATTTTGTTCAAACATGTAGGGATCGTCTTCTTCACGGGCAATGGCTCCGTTTGGTCGAGCTTCTGCCTCACCCATGGCCACTCCGGTTCACTCACAAGGTCCTAGCCCGGGTGCTTCTACCTCGCTGCGTCGATCACCCCACCACGAGAGCCGCGAGATGCGTCGACAATCGTCAAACCCGGTTAGTTCATGAAAAACTCTGACATAAACCAACCATAGACTTAGAACTATTTTTCATGATTCAGTTTGAACTTAGAATGTTTGCATGAATTTGGACTTAGAACGTTTGTATGAATTTGGACTTAGAACATTTGCATGACTTTGATCATTTTTCCTTGCATGAATTTGGACTTAGAAGGTTTGCATGACTTTGATCATTTTCTCTTGCATTAATTTGAACTTGATACATTTGCCATGCTAACCGGAGTTCGTTTTCATTTTGTAGTGATCATGCTCTTGGCGGTGGAATTCGTGCTTGAGAGTTCCTTTGGAGAGATCATTTTGTAGCTTCATGAGCTTGATCATGTAGAAACGTGTGATATATGTTGTGTGATATAGAAACGTGTGATATATTTGGTAGCTGATGATCCCTACATGTTGTTCATGAGTTTGATGATGTTTATATGTTTGATGATCCCTATATGATGATGTTTATATGTTTGATGATCCCTATATGATGATGTTTATATGTGAATCCCAGAAAAAAATTTGAAATTTGCAGGGAATAATTAAAATGCAGCAAAATGCTGCTGTTTTCACTCCAGACTGAGCCCGACGGCAATGCCGTCGGCGTCATGCTGTATTGCATAATTATGCAGTAATGAGGCCGACGGTATTTGCCGTCGGCGTAGTAACGCTATGGTGAGGCCGACGGCAATGCCGTCGGGCTCACCGTATGGCCTGTGCAGCTCCAGCAGGTGACGCGTGTGTCGTGACGGAGCGCCGTTACGAGTTTCTGCGCCGAGGGTATTTTAACACCGACGGCCTAAAATCACCGTCGGCGTCACGCGCTAGCCCGACGGCTTTTGCGAGCCCGACGGCCACGGCGTGCCGTCGGGCTGTGCTGTTACTCCTGTAGTGTCCAGTCCCAGTCCCCATGTTATCCGGTGACCCGGTATTGTCGAGTAGAACGATGCTGGCGGTAACCTTGGCTCTTGTGTCAATACGCACCAAGAGAAGCAGCCTGATGTAGGTCCCGTCGCTGGTCTCGGCACAGAATATGCTGCATGCGCATCCGCCGACGACGGCGCTCGCCACTTCATGCCAGTCCTTTGAGAGATCTTTGGTCGCCGGGTATCTTACGCTAATTATGAAGGTTTCAGGGTCTGTTGTCGAGATCATGTCGCACGCATTGGGTTTGGCCATGGTGTGTGGCCGGACGTTCTTGATCGCCGGCCGATTGGCGAGAGGAGCTAGCAGACCTGCAGGTAAGGTTTTACTCCACGGCACGATGGGACAGGAAGTTGTTTTTGTATGCATCGGGCTTTCAATGGTAAGGTTTTACAGTCTCGCGGAATTTTATCGGTATCTTACCGGACTCGTGTTCACTTTGACATAAATCTCGCAATAATATCTCCGGATTAGAGTTCTGATGAGAACGGGACCCTGCAGCAGGAGGTTGCGTGTGAAAAATCACAAAATTATCCCTTTTAATAAAATTGAACAAGAAAATAACCATTTTTCAAAAATATTTTGGGAAATAACCATTCTGGTAGCGTTTCTCTCCATGGCGACGGCGCTTTCTCTCTTTCCCTCCTAAATCTCCATTGAAACCGGCCATATTTGGACGAGGAGCTTCGACGATTTCATCCCCAAATCCTTCCAAGGTATACTCCTCCTCTCCCCTCAATTTTATCCCCAATATGTGTAGGTGCTAGTGCTATTTTTGTTGGTACATTAGTAATTGTTTAGATGAATGCTCCTCTAATTTGAGTGTAAGATAGCTACTTATGTTGATATTTTAGCGATAACCTAGTTCATGGTAGATTCGAAATTTGGGGTATTATAGGAAATCCTTAGGAAGTTATGTGGGGGATCATTTCCCAATATGTGTAGGTGCTATTACTATTTTTTTGTTGCATATTACTCATTGTTGTATATTATAGAAAAGGGTTACTTTTTGTGTAAGTTTTCTTAAAGATTAAATATGTGAATTTTCACGGAGGTTGTCGTTCCTGGTCGTTGGGCTGGTCATTGCAGTTATTGAGCGAGCTCCATCCCGGTGAAGTTGGCCCGCCATCGCCAAGGTGATTCCTACAGTGGAATCACCTCTGGCTAGCACAAAGGAGTTGGCGACCCAAATAGCACACCCACATTTCCCATCAATGTATGTGTGGGCTCATTTTGAGACAAATCCTATACATCGTATGCTCGCAATGCATTTGGTCAGTGTCGCCTGAAGGATCAGTTTACTATGTCAGGCCCATTTTACTTTGTTGCATCCTTTTTTCCTTCTCTATTTCTTTTTCTATTTTCTTTTATGTTTGTTTTCTTTTTCGGTTGTGTTTCTTTTCTTTTATGTTTGTTTTGTTTTCAATTTTTAAAATAGATTCATATATTTTTAAAGTTTTAGATCTCGAAAAAAATCCAGACTTTGCTTTTTTTTTTTAAGTTACATATTTTGAATAAATATTCGAAAAAGTTTATGAACTAAAAACAGATTTGGAAATTGTTTGATTCGAAATTGGGCTGATTGTAGAAATATGTTTAAAATTCAGATTTTCAAAAAAATTAGATTTTGTAAATTGTTTAGATTAAAAAGTCAATAAATTCATCAAATCTGGAAAATGTTCAAGGTAAATAATGTTCATAGTTGGAAAAAACATTCCATATTTTGCAAAACATTTGAACTTCAAAATTGTTCATGTTTAAAAATGCAAGTCTAGAAAAATGTTCAGATTCTTGGAAAAAGTTCAGTTTTGGAATTTGTTCAGATTTCAAAATCTTCGGATAAAGGAAAACATATTTTGCGACCGCTAAGGGAAAAAACGAACTTTTTTCTGTTGGATCAGACAGGAAGGACTTGGTTACGACGACATGGGTGTGTTGCTTCAAGGCACCATATAGGACCTCCCTCGTTTCCAGGAGGTCCTATTTACCGACCGTTGGGTGCGTGTATGTGATCCGCACGCTCGTCGCTCCACCTCCTCCATTGCATTGTCTTATCGTCAACCCCCCGCCACCGACGGTCGTAACCACTTGCCTCCGCCCGCAGCGCTCGGCACTGCTACTGTGTCGTCTCCGCCCTCCCCCCCCCTCCCTTGCTCGAGTTGCCACCTCCGCCGGTCTTTCGACCATCCCTCTAATGAAGACCAAGAACTGCCATGACGTGAGCCCGGTGATGAACCATGCTAATCCATGCCCAGGCATGGGATGTGTGTTTCCTCTGAAGGATAGATGATTATCTTGCCAGCAATAACAGAGGAAAAAATCAAGGGATTACTTCGGCACCAAGAAAGGAAGGCATCAATGCTGCGCGAGAACAGATGACCAAGAGGGGACATCCATGGTGGGTCGTCGGTACCCTGGCACTTGCTAGCCGTGTCCCTCCCAAAATCAGACACACTTTTGGGAATTCTACCAACCCGTGGCCATCGATTGGCCAGGAGAAGGACGAGTTGTCACGTCGTCAGTCGCCATAACCATAGGTTTCCTGCCAAAACTCCCCACACGTTCCTCGTGTGATCGCCTATGGCAGTCCTCCTGGCCTATATAGGGAGGACAAAGGCCACCGGAGAAAATGAGGAGATCCAGAGTTCATCTGTTAGGATAGCGTAGAGCTAGCCGTTGATTAGAAAGAGAAGGTAAAGACATGATTTCCTCCCGGTCAGGATCTGCTCATTTTCTTCCTTCAACCACAACTCCCCGGTAGCGACCTAGGAAACACTTTGTAGACACACCATGATGAATTATTCAATCCAAACATGTAGGAGTAGGCTTGTTAGCCTCCGGGTAGCCTTAAGTTGGTAAAACATTTTTGTCCTTGTCGTGTTCGTGGATCTTTCGCCACTCCTCTCTTGGAAGCCGATGATCGTAACCTACTTCGCGCCCCATACCAAACCAAATAAAGGGGGCACCCTCTACTCGTGGTGTCCATGCAAAGAGACAAGGCAGTTACATATAGAAAGACTGGGCCAGACAAATTTTAGTAAACTTTGCAAAAGAATTAGACACCACATAATCCCGTGCTTCTTTCACATGCAGTACTTTCTTCAATCTATTTCCATATTATGTCTCTTTATTATTTATTTATCATTACTTTAGTTTTTAAATTTTATTTTATTTTATGATGAATTTATATTCTTGTTTCATTTGTACGGGTTGTAGGGTTGCACAACTGAATTTTTAAAAATAATTGCCAGGCTACACAACAGCCAAGATCCACTATAAAGATAGAAGTAACAGTAAGTTAATGATTTAGCTATAGTTTGTTACGCAGACTTTTGAAGCGGAAGGGATGATAAAGATGAAATAGATGTAGCCGGTTCTTAGTTTCCAGTAAGTTAATGATTTAGCTATAGTTTGTTACGTAGACTTTTGAAGCGGAAGGGATGATGAAGATGAAATCGATGTAGCCGGTTCTTAGTTTCCAGCCTTCTAGATCCAACCGAGCGAGGGTCTGATGTCTTACCCCTTTGAGAGTTTGCATATGTCTGTTGGATCTATTTCATTGGACTTCAATCTCCAAAACTAAGAATCTACTAGTGTATATGAAGGTGAAGATCTATACACATGAAAAGAAGAGAGAGATTTGATCTCAATCTAAAGGGAAAGATCACCTATAAAACCCCGTATAATCTTTTGTTTGGAACTTGAGATCCATGTGTCTTCAATAGGAGGGATTCGGGGTTCATATAGTAGGGAGATGGGGAGGGAGACTTGGGGGAGGGGCTCCCTCCCCAAGCCGTACCGCCGCCCTACGGTGGGCCACAACCGACCAAACTGACATACGGTTAGGGTGCCTTTCCATGCCCTAGCCACCGGCCCCCTCATGGGCCATGTGGCCCACTCGGGTGGGAGGATGGGCACCTCCCTTCCTTACCCTGCGCTAGCCCATCACCACCTCCATGTGGTGGGTCCCTAGGGCCCATATGGCAGCCCCTTTGTGGAAATTTTTTCTTTCCTTTTTAGTATTTTTCATTACTTTTTTATTTATATTATGTCTAATTAATTCTCAAAACGTGTTTCCACTTTATAGAAAATACCTAGAATTATTTTGCTATTCCATAGATATATTTGTATGATCGGGGACAAACCATGTATACGTGCAAAGTATAGAGTTAGAAGAATCACTCTTTATATAAATCTTAGAAATAATTCAGAAAGTGAACGAAACAGTTTCAATCACCCGGGAATGTCCACTGATGCAAATCTCTCTCTGACATACATATAATATCAACCACTCAGAAAAATCATTCTGGTTATCCTCTCTTGTTATCCGAACCTATCAATATTACCCCTATATATTAAGAGGCCTCATTTTCACGCCCTCCCAGCGATCCAACTACTGTAGCATGAACAGTTATGAACAGTGTATTGATCCCGCACCGTCGCTTCCTGATCTGACGGTCCGCACGTTTTTTTGATATATTAAGAGGCCTCATTTTCACGCCCTCCCAGCGATCCAACTACTGTAGCATGAACAGTTATGAACAGTGTATTGATCCCGCACCGTCGCTTCCTGATCTGACGGTCCGCACGTTTTTTTGCACAAAAGCCCTTGCCTTTTCTGGTATTTACGTATCCGTCATTTCCTATATAATACCAACGTATAACCCTAGATCCCCAATCCTCATCCTCTCTCCCTCAGGCTCTATCCCGACGCAGCGGCGGGCCGGCGGCCACAAATCCTTCTCTGTTTCTCCCACCGCCCATCGCCATGGGTCCACCCTCCTTCTCCTCCGCTGCCGACGAGCGGCAGCGCGGCTGCCTGGCGATGCGCCTCGAGCACACGAGTGGAAGCCTCAGCGCGTCGATCTCTTGGCGCGTCCTCACATGCAGCTCCCTCTCCCACGCAGACGGCGAGGTCGGCACCGAGCAGAGCGGCCGGCTACGGGTAGTTGTCATGGTGTGTGGCGTTCACCGGCCGGACTTGCGGCGCGTATGCGTTGCGATCGAGGACGGCGTCGACGGCCGGGAGCCCATGGACACGACCCCTCCACCGCGCCTCTTACCTCAAGACCGGGCGGGGCCGGGTCCAACTGCGAGACCTCGACGCCGCCTCCATCCAGTACAAAAAAAGAGAAAAAACATCCCGTCCATGGTCTTCTCCTCTCTCCCGACCTCCCTAGGGTTTCCGGCCGGCGACCGCCGCCCAGCCCACCGGCGCTGCTGCTCCATCAATTCTCTCCCCACCCTCAGCCGCTTCTCACGTCTTGCAGCTCCTTCTCCCCCCTTGACGGCGTCCTTGATGATTTTGTCGGCGACATGTTTGGGCGTGGTGTTCGTCGCCCCTTGGGGGAGAGGCTTGTGGTGCTGTTGGGCGTGCCCGGCGAGGCGGCAGCGGTGGCCACGACTTCGAGGAGTCTAGAGGCGGTTGTACAAGACGCTTTCTCCTCTACCCCAAGCTCTTATGTGGTTCTATCCCCCATGGATTTGGGAGCCCGGGATTTCAGCCAGCTAGGGAACATATGCACAGGTGATGCCCCGCATCCATCTCTTCCTCTATTTTACATCACATCAGTTCAGAGTTGATGCCTCTTTTCTTCGGTAATAGTTGAACAGTTAGAATTTGCTCTTTTGTTTTAGTTGAATTGTTCATTCTATATTGCTGATGCACTTTTAAAAAGATGCATGCACCTTTCTGCTATTTTTATATAGTGAGAGATTATGCACTTACTCTTATTGTTGAGGAGACTAGATTCAGTTTTTTATATAATGTTTAACTTATGGAACTATGAAGAACGGAAAGAGTTAGCTTGATATGCCTTCATTTCCTTTTTAGAATCACGTGTGTAAGATTTAGTCTGCCTCATTCAACATATCATCTGAATAGTTCAGAGTTGATGCCTCTTTTCTTGGTAATAGTTGAACAATTAGAATTTGCTCTGTTGTTTTAGTTGAATTGTTCATTATATAACGCCGATGCACTTTTAAAAAGATGCATGCACTTTTCTGCTATTTTTATATAGTGAGAGATTATGCACTTACTCTTATTGTTGATGAGATTAGATTCAGTTTTTAAATAATGTTTAACTTATGGAACGATGAAGAACGGAAAGAAATAGCTTGATATGCCTTCATTTCCTTTTTACAAGCAAGTGTGTAAGATTTAGTCTGCCTCATTCAACATATCATCTGAATTGCAAATTTCTCAGAAATTGACATGGTCTGTTCAATCTTTAAGAGAAAACATGTCTCTAAAATAGTATTTTAGTAGCCATGTTTTGCAAAATCCTGATATGGTGGCTTATTTGTAGTCGTTCAATCCTTAGACATCTGGGACATTGATGACGTTGGTGGAGATGCAACCTTTGTTACTATGACATATTGAACTTGAAGTATACTATCCTCCTCTTAGTAAATAGTTTTAATGTCTCGAGCATGTTAGGGCTAGCTAGCTACGCGTGCAGGATCGACGGTCGGCCGATCTTCAGGTAATCTATTGCTCGCCCACCGGCCGAACGAGCTAGCTTTTTTTCCCAAACTATCTATACATAATTCAGCTCACAACTATGACTATGTTATAGAGCTTTTCCTTTATCTGATATTTACTTATTTATCGGCTAAACTATATTTGTATGTATGGACCTGATATGGAATTAGCTTCCGATGCATGGATTTCTGGCATCTTTGTTGGCTTGATTGGAATGGACAGTTCAAGTAGCATGACAAACTAAACAAATGCAAGCTGAAATTAAGCTGTCATTTACGAATATTAAATCTCACTGCACAAGCTAGCAATTAGATTATTTGTAGCAGAGTGTGTGCTTACAACAAACTCAATTAATTGATACACATACCATACCAATTATATCTAGGAAGTTCAACTTGGTTAGCTAAGTAGATCCTGAGCAGTGAGATATGCTCATTTGATTGGTAATTTGACTTGCAGATTTGTTTGACATGATTGGCTTGGTATACAAATTTTGAGTCTTTACCATGCTACGAGTGAAACAGTATATTTTAATTAAACATCATTTATCGTCCCATTTCAGCAAGCAGTTGATTGTCTACAATTGATAGTATGACATATACTATTCCAGTTTGCATATGTTGAGATATGCCTTCCATTTGAGCTATAGCAGAGAAAGGGTAGAATGTCAGAATGATTTAATGGTATTTCATTTGTTCTGATAGCAAGGGACATAAAGAAACTGAACCGGTAATTGATTTGGAAGAAGTTTAATTCAGAAGTAGTACTTTTTATCAAGCTGGTCCCTTTTAAAGCGATTTATTTTGCAAATGAATACTACATGCGTGCATTTTTGATATTTACTCAGGAAATAAGTAAAATATAGCATTTACTTCAACAAATGCATATAGGAAACTTTGTTAGACATTTGCAGAGTTATAACTATTTCGATTCTTACAACTTCTCATGTTTGAAAATGTAGTACCTTAGTTTACAGATTAGTTGCTTAAATGCATGGTTGAAATGGATTAGTAAGATTTAAATAATACACTATTTGATTCTTTACATACTAATTGCTTTCCCTCATCTTTTTGTACTGATTGCTTTCCCTCATCTTTTTGTACTGATGCTTTCGAATGTTCTAACATGTATTTCATATATTTCAAATTTAGGAACAACTGGATTTTGTATATACTGATTGCTTTCTTTGTCCCTTCTCATGCTGATATCTAGAGATGTTCTAATGTACATTTCATATCTTCTTAACTGAAGAATAGGTGCTTCTGTTTCTTTCCCTTACTTACAAAGCTGTCTTCATATTCCATCAATTTTCTATTTTCCTGCTACTTAACATTTCGTTTGTTCTGTTCCTTTATATATCAACCTTATTGGCCTTTTATATTCAATGTTGTCGATGGTTAGCTTTGATTTTTGCTGCTCTTATCGTCCACAAATAGTGCATGCGCATTTATTTGTTAGATTTGTAGTTACTTTCAGCTTCGAGGGTGTGTGCACCTCCAGTGAAAATTAGTTGTGAGCTTCATTAACTTTTAAAATTTATTGATTATGCCCAGGTGTTTCTCCCCTCATATGCCCATTCCACTAGCCATAGAAGCACCTCCTGGTGAAAGCATTGATCCGCTCATGCTTTTCGCTCCTGAAGCAATCATCGTTCTTGACGAAGATGAAGATGACAACAACATAAGCACCCGACGAGGACGCTGCAATCCTTCCTCTCAAGTCTCAAGCACGTCCATAAAGAAGTATCGGCCAACATCAACATTACCGCCGATGATGGCGTTGTAGCAGACTACGGAATCGAAGACAACATCTCTCTCGCTACTCGCTACGGACAGTAACGCCGTCGTCGACACTTGCGCCAACACCGACATCAGCATCATCGAGGAAACCCATGTATTTATACATCCGCTCCTAATCTTATTCCTCTTATTCCCACATTGGTTTCCAGCTCTTACAATGCATTACCAACGACAACTTACTATGGAGGCACCAAAAATGAAGTTTCTGTACAATCATTGTCACCAGACAGAGGAACATCATTTCAATATATTTGAGGTCAGAATTTATAATAGCTTAATATAAGACCCATGTGATAGCTTTTGTGAAGATAACATGGCTATCATATTGATCACACCGCTGCCTCTTTGACAATCATCAAGCCACTATGTCAATCGAATCAGCAGCATGTTCCTGCTTTTCAACGTTTTGTAAATAAAATGCATGCATCTATTTAACTATATTATCCAGATATATTTGTTTCTGCGTTGACAAGCACACTGCTATCTAATGTATTCTTTGTGTAATTATGCATCTATATTACAACGTGTACATATTGTTACATCTAAGCATGCAAAGTGTGTAATATTAACAGTAAAATGCAACATGAAAATTACAGTCTCCACAACTTACTTGCAACATATATTATACCCCTATAACAACAAAATATTTCATACAAAAAATATCTCTTAAAGGCGCCGCGCCAAATTCAACTAGTACACAACTATCCAGACCTAATTTAAGTGTGTGACTCGTACAGGTTCAATAACAAGTGGACATGATTCGGAGGGACTTCTCCGATTAATAATCAGCATCAGGACCATAGACATCCATATTGACTCCCACTATTGTATGAAAAATTATCATTATCTTAAGGTTTGCTTTGCATAAAGAGACTTCAACTCTACACGTGATCTTGGAAATAAAGAAGTAGAGAGAAAAACAAGTTGTGGCGATCTTGAATTGGTAATATTCAATGAAATTCAATTAGAGGGCAGCACACATAAAAATATTAGCAAGAAGCACAATCAGTCCAATTTGCAGGAAGTTGGACTTCACTTCTGCATGTAATCTTCAAAATAAAGAAGCAAAGAATAAAATAAGTAATTTGTGCCGATCTTGCCTTGGTAATTTTCAAGGTACTTCAATTACAAGGTGGTACCTACAAAATTATCGGTATGAAAACTTGGATTGTTTTTATTGGGGATCATCAATTCATTTTGATACAAGATACTTACAAGCTGTGCTTCGTCACACTATTATCCAAAATCACACGATAATTGAATGTAATGTAATTATGCTGCACTGTTTTTAGATGAGCTTTCAAACATTTGATGTGTTCGATTATTTGTTTCTGAAAGTTACAGCTGAAACATGCGGGTATTCTCTAGTTCTAACACACAGTTTTCACTCTACTGTCCTAATCTATCCCTCACTTGGACCAACAATGAAGGGAAACTCTGCATTAAGTGGAGATACTCATTCGACGTTGCCACGACTTTGAAGTTTTTATCGGCGGCAAGGAAGTCAAGGCACTTGGCTTTGAGTTTAGGGCATGTATGCTCTTCTGCTAGCTCCAACGTCGAGCACACCGTATCGACCGTGATGCCACGATCGCAAAGCATACTCTCACAGATCTTCTTTAGGGTCTCCAAGGCGTAGATATCGGCGGCCACGAGCAGATGGTGGTATTCCGCAATGGTGGAGGCATCATCGTCCGCCTCGTCGTCGTTGTCTAAGGATTTCAAAACACCACGATACATGTACTCAAGCATATATCTGAACGTAGATGCATTCATGTCTTTGACGGTGATGGTTGCCATCTTGCTTTCGGCCATGGGGCCATAGAGCTCGGCTCTGAAGACGGGCGATCTGGCGGCGAGCACGAGTCGATGCGCACAGATGGTCTCACCGTCGACCTCAAAGGAAACGTCGGTGAGGTCTTCTTTATCCAGCATCGCGGTTAGATCCTGACCTAATTCCGGAAGCACCATGGGGGGTGAAGCTGGAGGAAGAGGCGGCCAGTCCCCTATGATGGATACGGTGCACAGCGCCGCGAAGTAGTCGTCTACCACGCAGTTGGCCTCGACGTCGGCCTTCGTTGCAATCAGCGAGTAACCTCCTCCTGAATGATCTGCAGACGGCGGCTCGTCTCGTCCTATGGCCGTGGGCGCCGCCGCCGGTGACCCGGTCTTGTCCAGTAGAAGGATGCTGACGGTGACCTTATCATCTCTCCCCGGCGGTCGGTTCTTGCCAAGGGTAACAAAGAGCGCCAGCCTGATCCTGGTTCCGTCCAAGCTCTGGGTACAAAATGCGTCGCAGTTGCATCCGCCGACGACGGTGCCCGCGTTTTCATAGCGGCCGTGTGGGAGGTCCGAGTATCTTACGCGGAGCGCGAAGGTCTCAGCGGCTGTCGTCCAGACGATTTCGCACGCCTGATGTTCGGCTTCTCCCATGATGTGTGGGCGGTGTGGTCAGATGTTCTTGATCTTCGATCGGCTGATCGGCGAGAGGAGCTTTATTAACACCTTGTCTCCGTTCTCGCTCGCTAGCTCGTCGAAACCACGATAAGGAAGCGATTAGAGAGACACAGCAGGGAAGATGTCATAGGCGAGGCATAAGCATACGCACGGTGCATTTCTGAAAGGAGCCTCGTAGTGAGAAAAACAACCCCTATTTTTGTATGCACTAAAGTCCAAAATTACTGATATCATTACACATTAAATACAAAATTTGAAAATTCAAAATATTTTGTACCTTAAACCGTTTATCGGAATTATGATCCGTTTTCGGCATAGTCACGTCGAGATTTTTTAAACTAGATACCATGTTGATATGTTCCGACGATATTTTTTATGACCCAAAAGTTACCAGCTATCAGTATTATTTTATATAAGTTACCACCATATTAATGATTAGTTTTGGATTGAAATAAAACTATTTTTCCGTATTCTAAGTTCATTAGTAATAGGTAAATAAACCAAAATAATATGGTAACTATATTGATAATGTGTATCGAGTGATAAGTTCATCACTATTGGTTTAGTAAATATTATTGAAAGAGTATGGTAAATATTATCAAAATAGTATGGTAACTTATTTGTTACAGACGTGGTAACTCTTGAGAAAAAAGTTCTCAGAATATGTAAATATGGGATCTAGTTTCGCAAATCTCGTCGCGAGTAACTCAGCGGTGAAAATGATTTCTAAATCGGATAAACAGTTTGGTATACCAAACATTTTAAATTTCCGATTTTTATTATTAATGCATGATGACATCATCTAAGCGCATGGTATGCAGTGAGCTGATCCAACGGCCGGAACGCATGCGTGGATGTAACCCGGTGACAGGCGCATGCTATATAGAAACACTATGATTAATGGTATGAATAATTTCCGTACCGAATCTGCATCTATATCCGTTTCTAAGATGGGATAATTGGTTATGTGCCCTGAGTTTTATCAGTTTGTGCCATACCTGCGTTGTTTCTCCGGTATGTGCCCTGATTTGCTCGCATATCGCCCAAACGCTCGTTTCTCTCTGGTGAACCTCTTTTGACCCGCACTTAGCCTGACTGGTGGGGTCGGCCTGGCGCGGCTCGGCTCGTGTGTCGGCTCGGTTGGGATTTCCTGGTATCGGCGCGTGGGGCCGGGGCACTAGTCTGACTGGTGGGGACGGCGTGTGGGGTAGGGCATCAGGTCGGTGCGGGTTGGCGCGTGGGGTCAGCGTAGATTTCTCGCCGCCAACCACTTCCAACCTATCCTCCAGTCGACGATTCCGGCTACCATGGACGCTCTTCCATGGCACCTCCGCCAAGAGCACCGTCGCTGCGTCAACAGCGACGGAGCGCGCAAGCGCTCGAGCAGGCGGTGGACACTGAAGGGAATCCAGCCGTCGCCATCGCTGTTGCGGCGGGATACAAAGGAGTTTTATCTCCTCCACGGTCTCCTGCCAGCGCCGCCCACGCCGCTCGTCCTCGCGCCACCGTCACCTCCCGCCGACGAGGAGACCTCGTCCGGCTCGTGGACCTTGTCGCCGTCGCCGCGCAGCCCACCCGAGGTCGTCGTGGACGAGGAAGGGTTCGAGATGTACGATCCCGCTGTCTTCGAGTCCTCGGTGACCCGCGAGCACTTCGTCCCCGACGAGGTCCTCGAAACGGTCACCGGGGCCGTCCAGGCGCGATCCTTGAAGGAGGTCCAAGCGTACGCGAAGCGCCGCCGCCGGAGGGTCGAGATAGAGCTGGACCACCTCCACCGCGGGCCGGCCCGAGCTCGAGCAAGGGGAAGGCCATCATCGTCTACGTCGACGACGACTCCTCCGACGAGGAGTGGAGCACTCTGGCGACAGCGCGGCCGCACCCTACGAGCTCAGGTGAGCTAATTTTGCTGCTTAGGGTAAGGGTCGCGTAGAACATAGATTTTGGAAGGTCGTATGTAATCTCCGGCGAGATCCGACGAGCACGCTCTGAATGTAATCTCCCGCAAACGAAGAACTATATGAATTTTAAATATGCGGGTCCGATTTGCTCCGGCGAACACATTTTTCAGCGAGTCCACCATTTTTTCTTAGAAATGGGGCGTTTACCCTACCTTTGGAGCTCATTTCAAACATATTTTCCAGCGAGTACAACATTTTTGCTTAGAAATGGGGCCGTTTAGCCTACCTTTGGAGCTCATTCGCAACACTTTTTTCACCGAGTCCACCAAGCTAACTTGGGAGTTCATTTGAAACACATTGTTCGGCGAGTCCACCATTTTTATTTAGAAATGAGGCCGTTTACCCTACCTTTAGAGGTCATTTGAAACATATTTTTCAGCGAGTCCACCGCCCTTCCTTTGGAACGCGAGTCGACCATTTGTGATTAGAAATGAGGCCGTTTACCCTACCTTTGGAGCTCATTTGAAACACATTTTTTCAGCGAGTCCACCACCCTTCCTTTGGAACTCATTTCAAACACATTTTTCTGCGAGTCGACCATTTGTGCTTAGAAATGAGGCCGTTTACCCTGCCTTTTGGAGCTCATTTGAAACATATTTTTCAGCGAGTACACCACCCTTCTTTTAGAACTCATTTCAAACACATTTTTGGCGACGACCATTTGTGTTTAGAAATAAGGTCATTTACTCTACATTTGGAGCTCATTTGAAACACATTTTTCAGCGAGTCCACCACCCTTCCGTTGGAACTCATTTCAAATACATTTTTCGGCGAGTCGACCATTTGTGTATAAATATGATGTCGTTTACCCTACCTTTGGAGCTCATTGAAACACATTTTTCAGCGAGTCCACCACCCTTCCGTTGGAACTCATTGCAAATACATTTTTCGGTGAGTTGACCATTTGTGTATAAAAATGATGTCGTTTACCCTACCTTTGGAGCTCATTGAAACACATTTTTCAGCGAGTCCCACACCCTTTCTTTGGAACTCATTTCAAACACATTTTTCGGCGAGTCGACCATTTGTGTTTAGAAATAAGGTCGTTTACCCTACATTTGGATCTCATTTGATAGTTATTAGGTGTTGATCTATTTTAGTTATTAGTTGTTTTATTAAGGGCAATGACCTTGTGCTTGACGTCTCAAATTGTGTGTGTAAATCCACTTCAGTTTGCAAATTATTTGGTGAGTCCACCATTTTTGCTTAGAAATGAGGTCGTTTACCCTAACTTTGGAGCACATTTGAAACACATTTTTCAGCGAGTCCAATCTCATTTGAAAATTTATATGGATTCAAGATAGATTTGAGCAAGCTCATCGCTATCCCCAATTGGTTTGCCAAAATACCCATTTGGTTACGACGGGTAACAACCGAAATCCGCATTTGGTGCGCCAAAATATCCATTTTGTGTCACTGAGTCAAATGGGGGTGGTCCAGCCAAAAACCCCGTTGGGTCCACTCATAAGTGGATGTACAGCCCTTGTCCTACGCGCGCGTCCAATCAGATTGCAGAACGAGCTTACCGCGGATCGTCTGCAGATTCCCTCTGGAGAAAATCGGACGTTTGCATATTCCTTCTAGAGAAATCGGACGGGTTCAGTTTGATCGACATTTGAAATGAGATTCAAATATTCAAAAAATGTCAAAAAAGAAAAATCCTGCGCACATAGTCGTCTTATGGCATATACTAACGACTCAAGTTGAAAAACATGGTCTACATACGTTCAAAAGTATAAGGGCATGGAGATCAGGTGATATCGCATAACTCAAACTATGAGGTCTAAGGTTGGAGAGAAGTGGTTTTGGAATTACAACATGAAAACCTCACAAAAGTTTCGTTTTGGAGTGACTAACAAGGATCCATGCTTAGTTTTTCATTTTCAGGTTTTAAACTTGTTTAAATGTTAGTCAAACTTAGGTTTGACCGATTTTGAAATAACCATAATAAATTAAAAAATATCAAAAAATTGAAAAACTGACGCACATAGTCTTAATATGTCATATACTAACGACTCATGTTGAAAAACATGGTCTACATACATTCGAATGAGAAGGGCGGGCGAGAATCTCATGTGATATCACATATCTCAAATGTGGAAATGAGAATTGCAACATGATAATTTCAAGATACTCACAAAATTATCATTTAGGGCTGACTAAGAATGGTCTAGGGCCAGTTCGCGCACAAATTTTACATAAAGGTGCGCCTATTCGCGCTCAGAGCATGCCGAACACGATCTGAGCGCGTCCAGAGTGCGCACTTAAGGTGTTCGTCATAAGTATAATAAAAAATATTCAAATGATTTAAGTTGATAAACAAGGTCTATACACGTTCAGATCACGTAACTACATAGAGCGTGCAAGTTCACATCCAGTTCGTGTCTAGATTGCGCTTGATGTGTTGACACGGACAGTTCGTGTCCACTCGTCCTCGTCCAGAACGCGTTCATTGTGCGCACTTAAGGTGTTCGACAGAAGTATAATAACTCAGTAACATTAAGTACAATAACACTATATAGAAGAGAGGTTCAGATTCGAATATCCCTAAGTTCATAATATATATGAAGATAACGCTAAGTTCATAATTCGATGAGATAAAAAGGCTGATACTTGAGTGTTCAAACAAATAGAGAGAGCTCTCTCTATAGCAGCTGCTCTTTCTTGGCCCTGCAGGAACACCCTACTGGCCTCGATAAGCTCAACAGCGAGGAGCCCCCTCTATAGCAGCTGCTCTTTCTTGGCCTTCTCCACCTTCTTGTCGAGGCGCTGCTTGTCCAGCGTCATAACTTGGTTTTCCAGGGCTAAAGATTCATTCCGCGCCAGGTTGATCTCCATCTGGAGGGCCAAAACCTTCTCATGAAGCTTTAGATTGTTCTCCACCTGGACCTTCAGCTGGTCGGACAACTTCTCAGCAAAGTCAAAGGCCATGAGGAACTGCTCTCTAGCTTCCACCGTCTCGTCCATGTATTGATTAGCTTTCTTCAAGGCTACAACTAGTCGTTCTTGTAAGTGCTCAATCGACTGCGTGAGGGAGGCGATCACCGACACCTCCTCCGGCGTGCGATCCGCCTCCGCTGCATTATACCTGCACACATAATCCGAATATATATGATGTTAACAAACCATGAGACCGGATGTAAACAACAGATGCAACCGTAAGGAACTAACAATCGGAATCAGACCACACGTACATCATGGTAGCGGAGCGCTTGAGCGGTGATGCCATGGATGGTGAAGCCGCGACGAGTACAAGAATTTGGATGAGTGGCGGCGTCGGGAAGACTGGAGGATGAAGTACATACGGGAGGGGGTGTGCACCTCTATTTATGCGAGACTAGAGGATGAAGTACCCCACGAACTCGTTTCCCCACGCCCCACACCTGCACGTTTCCCACTTACTCGCTTCCCGCGCGTTTCCCACTTACGCACTTCCTGGGGGTGCCGGACATCGTCCGGACATGGCCTCCGACAGGTGCGGCCCACCCGTCATACATATACGGCACGAGGTTGTGCTCTAAATTGTGCCGGTGTGCAGGAGGCCGGTACGTCCGCCTTAACGGCGACACGTTTTTGCAAGCGACGAAGCGACGGGACGGCGAGCCGTCTGCTGCACGCCTCGAAATTACGCAGGCGCCCATGCTTTCCCGGCTTTCCAAGCGTCGGCGTGGCCGTATCTCGTCGCCGCCGCAATAACTCCGACGCGACGCATGCTCACCCACCCGCCGCTTCCCGCCCAGTGCCACCGCTTCCCGCCTCCGTTTCCATCCCCTCCCCGCCTATATAACTCCTCCGCCGTGCCCGCAGCCTCCAAAGCCAACACCATGCCTCGCCGCCTCCAGACCACCTGGGCCACCCTCACCCGCGCCCACCCTTTGGGGCAGGAGGACCATCCGGAGCAGGCGCCGGAGCTCCAGCCTATCAGCGACGTCTTGCCCTCGACTAGGCGGACGTCGACGTGGAGGACCAGGAGGAGGAGCCCCCGCAGGAGCAGGAGCTGCCACTGTCGCTGTGGCCCGACCAGGTGGCCACGATGAACTCCATCGACACCTTGCATGAGGCGGATGATGACTTTGCGGAGGCGGTTGATGTCTACGCGGAGGCGGCGGACGCGGTTGCTGACGCCATGGAGGCGATTGCTGACACGATGAACTCCATCGACGCCTACATGACCGCCGTGCGCGCGGTGTACGACGACCTCAACGCCGTGGCGGCGGAGCGCGCGGCGAACCCGGCCTTGATGGAGGCCGCCCAGCTGGCGGTTGTCTCTGATTTGCACGTCAGGCGGAGAGCACGCTAGGAGGCAGGCCAGGGCGACCTAGACAGAGTTTAGAGTCGGACTAGTTAGTATATATTAGGGCTAGTTAGGGTTCAAATTCGAAAACAGCGGACCGACGGTATTAAAATGGAGCCGCGGTATTACTAATTCATCCAACGGTCTATTTTAAAAACAGACGACCAAATCCTAACCGACCCGCACACTAGCCGAGCCGCCGAAATTCCAGCCGAGACACGCCAGGCCGACCCCACCAGTCAAGCCAGGTGCGGGTCAAAGTGGGTTGACCAGAGGGAAACGAGCGTTTGAGCGATATGCGAGCAAACCAAGCCACATACCAGAGAAATAGCGCGGGTATGACACATACCGATAGAACTCAGTTAGGTATGGCACAAAACCAATTGACCCTTTTAAGATATGATATGTCACTTTAGAAATTCGTTGGATATGGTTGGTGATATACATATTGGACAATCGGATATGATATTGAAAATATCCGACGCCTTCTAATCGGATTATCCGATAATATTAGCCGCATCCCAACAAATCTAGAGAACCTAATTACTCTTTTGTGGCATGATATAGCCGGTAATCGTGGCCACTTCGTGCTGCAATTAAAATGGAGCGGCGGTGTGTCAACCAAACACGCGTCACATTTACGTGGCACCAGTTCACACCCCGTCATCGCATCTTCCCCACCCATGCGCGTTAAGACCGACACACCATTCTCGGCCTGCCTAGCAATACAAGGGGCTCTCTTTCCTTCCTCGCCGCCCTCCTTTCCTCTCACCCCTTTCGTCGTCAGCCACCCATGTCGCCGCTACAATGTCGGGCGGTTCGACTTCAAAGTTTTGATGATGCGTTCTGCGGTGGGCGTAGGTTCAACCTAAAGCATGCACATGAGTTGGATCGCTTCGAGTTGTTCGCCCGGCCGGACACCTACGTCCAAAGGGAGTGTTCTGAGCATCGAGTGCCTCGCGGTGGCACCCTTCCCGAAACTCCGGAGAAGATTGAGCTTGCCTACACGTAACGCCGCTGAAGGATGTTGTCAACAACTGTGGATTGCAACAGACTCCATGGCTTCACGAACTAGCATGATGATGCCATCACTATGCATGATGACGACGATAACAAAATTGTCGGCTAATCCAACGTCGCGGCCGAGAACTAGGACTAGAGTTTAGGGGTGCCCGTGACTCTTATTTAAATTTTATTCAAAAATCCTATAATATATGCCAAATTTTGAATGGATTTTTCATCCTTCAACAAAATTCTTTCTTTTTTAAGTTATCCTTCAAATAAATTCTATTACTCTGGAGAATTATTTTCTATTTAGGATGTGACTCCTACGAGGGCAGCATCCTAAACCGGATTTTGTAGGTAGGTGGGATGTGTTTTCGAAATGTCAATAAGGATGCTCTAAGTTACTACCCCTCCGTACATAAATAAGTGTCTAGTTATAAAAAAAATTCCCCTGACTTTTGGTTCTATATTAGATAACTTCTAATTTGTACTCCCTCCGATCCATATTAATGTACTCAACTTTGTCTAGATTCGTATGTATCTATGGATCGGGGGAGTACTAGAAAGGACGAGAATGTTTTTTTGTATGCTTCATTGGACTTTTAATACCCTTATTTTTCTGATCCATCACGAATCCAGATCCTGCTGCTGTAGCACGAGATTGTCGTTTGTGCGTGGCCAGTGATACACTGATCCAAGATTCCAACCATTTTACACGATTTTTCCGCCTTCTTGTAGTTCGATCCACATCGCTGCTGGCCGGCCGCCTGTTTCATTGCTGTGCTGGACTCACAGACGTGCAATCTCTCCTACGCGTTTCTCCAGGTACGCTTCTAGAACCTTCCACACCCGACCGCATTGCGTTTCTCGCTGAATTCATCGCTAAGTTTTTCCTCATGGAACTTTTCGGCTGTATTTCTTCGAGCTTTTAAGCGCGGGGAATTGAAAGCCTATATCCCTGTCGAATTGAAAGCCTTCCCGATGGGATCAGGTCTCTCTCTCTCTCCTCCGCTGATTTTCGCCGCCTGCAAATCCTCCAGGTTCCTCTCCAGGGAAGAGCACCAGGATCTGATCCCATCGGAAAGGCTTTCAATTCAACCCGCGTCGCCTCTCCCTTGGCCGCTCCGCCTATATCCCTGTCGTCCGCCGCCCTCCATTGCTGCCCCAAGTAAGAGCCTCTATTTTTAGTGAGGCCGACAAACGATCTTTGAGCTCTTACTGTCAAGCACTCTTTTATTGGGCCTAAATATACACTGTCAAGTAGAAATTAGACCTAGTATGGA
Source organism: Poa annua (assembly GCA_026929855.1). Taxonomy (NCBI): domain Eukaryota; kingdom Viridiplantae; phylum Streptophyta; class Magnoliopsida; order Poales; family Poaceae; genus Poa; species Poa annua. Next base: position 70,234,015 of record CM049432.1, on the reverse strand, counting down.
CTAGGCCGCAGCTACTAGTATTACTCCCTGTCAATGCTCCTGAGCAACCTAGACCTGGATTAGGGAGCCAGGTAACCATGTCTCGCTTTAAATTTACTTTCAGAATTCAGAGGTTGATGGTTCAGTACTTCAGTCCGTTGTATAATTGCTCCATGTTAGTTAAATATAAGTGCTACCACGTTTGCTGTAATCTTTCTTGACTGAAGCCGATTTCGCTGTGCAGAAACATTACTTTTTCAGTTAATACAATTGTGCAGGAGTTCATAAGGTGCCCAATGGAAATCATCATCCTCATCTCACTTGTTGTGCTTCTTGTGCTGGGAGCACTCTTTGTTATCCCGAGATCCAACAACAAAGGTAAAAGAAAAGGTGCATGACCTGTAATCTTAAGAGAAGTCGTTTCAGATTTATTGGCGCTGACTAGATGTTGCAACGCAGGTAAAGGGAAGGAAGCACATTCAGGAGGAAATGAAACGGTGAATTTCATCCTCTATTTTAAAATAGTGTGTCTTTCTGTAATACATCGACGTTACTCTAAGGATATATTTTTTCTTGAAAATTGCCATGGTCACTCAGATTGTTTCATTGTTAATCTAAGTACAAGATTGTTTTAGGTAAATCTAAAATGCACCCCAGTTTTATTTGGGACCAGTCAGTAAAGCCTCTGGCAGAAATACAGGTACAAGTGATGAACTCAACTAGAAAAACTATGCTGTAGCGCTGCGTTTGAGAGTCTGAAGGTGCTCTGTAGTTGCATTAACATGCAAATATGTCTTGAACAGATGCATTTGTGCTTTACAGTGTTCCTTATGTTTGTTAATCAATGGATAAGATTGTTCTAGGTTAATCCAAAATGCACGGCATTCTCGTTATCTCCTTACTGATATTTCAAATTCAGACACCTAGGAGCTATTCAAAGAAAGATGTATCAACTCACAACACAAGGAAGGATTGCTGGATCATAATCAAGGAAAAGGTTGGAGCAAAACCAGCAACCAGTTTACTGACTACCATCATCTCATATTACTGTCTATATTAAATTTGGGAAATTTATATTCTCATCATTCTTTGAAATTGTGATCGATTCAGGTTTATGATGTAACTCCATATGTGGAGGAACATCCAGGTGGTGATGCCATTCTTAACAATGCTGGCGGAGATTCAACAGAGGGATTTTTCGGGTAAGTAGTGTTTCATATATTTCTTTCGTCATATGCTGGAAACACTGTCATTAAAATCACGATTCCTGATCATGTTACTTATGTACCATGTATCGCCAACTGTCAGGTGTTAATTTATTGCACCATTTGAGGTTAAACTTACCGAAGATCTTTTAGTAATTCAGTGATCTTTCTGTCAGGTGGACTTATGGATCTAGTAATTCAGTAAGTGGCAGAATTAGATTTATGGATCTCGTTAACCCGTTTAAAATTTCAATATGTATTGAATTTCAAATCACTTAAGCAGTCCAACATAAAAATGCAATTAGGCTGTCATTGTTCCTATCCATGATTCGCTATTGCTCTCGTATTCCAAAGTTATGATGCAATGATTTTGTTATTGTGGGTAGTTTTCATTTATGTTTGGTATCACTGAAACTATGTGTGATGGCCCATATTCATGATATCTAAGAACATGTGGATGTTGTTATCCAGAACAAAGGTATACTATATTTACATATGTAAAACTAATAATTTCGTTAACTAAAATAAGATATGAATGATGGTTGTTTCAACGCCGGGGTATTAGCTTTGAACTTTAAACATCACCACCAATATGGGATTTTCTTATCCTGATGGGGATGTTTCTTAATAGTTATGTCAGGGAAAGCTAGGTCTGATTTTTCTATTAATATTTCGGTTCCACTTTTATCCCTAACAACACGCAAAGCTTTCATAGACATTATGTTAGAGAACTTTCTAATCGCCAAGACGCACTTTCACAGTCCTGGTACCATTGAGTTTTTTGCCCTGACAAAAAGATACTAACTTGACGCGCTTTCAGGCCGCAACATGGCACGAGAGTCTTCGATATCATTGAGGATTTCTGCATCGGTGAATTGAAAGACTGATGATAAAGAGAGGCTGTAAAAGATCCAAATGTGAACCCATGCGCTTCCTGAAGATGACGACTAGGAACGAAAACCGTTTCCTAATTGTGATGAGGACTGCCCCCATGCCCCAGCTGTGTGGTTCTGATTTCATATTTGACCTCATTCTTATAGTAGTACCGGTGTTTTGGACCACGGACTATTTTATGTGTCCCGAATGTTTTCCTAGAGTTATCTGTAAAAGAAGATATGTTTTCTTAGCTCAGCTCAGACAACGAATTCATACGGATTCCTAGCATGACAATGAAAGTTTAATCTGTACCGCTTTCCAGAAGAAAACTTTGGTCAGTCAAGTTTTCCCTTGGGCCTGTCTCAATTGTCGGAGAATTGTCTCAATTGTTGGAGAATTTCACACTGATGGCCATAGAGCACGTCTGGCTCACATACTTCTGTCCATGAAGTTATCACGAAGGACACAAATAAATAGCAGGTAATATTTCGTAGTTGTCAGGTTTTTATCTATGAGACTGTATAAGACAAGAGCATAAACCTTCTGATTCCGGAGAGACGATGAATTGCAAACATGGATCACAGGATCTTATTTTTCTTGACAAGAAAATGAATAATACAATTCAACACCCTTGTGGGCAAAAAAAAAGAGGAAGATGACGAAGGAGGCACTAATCTTATCTCCTAAATCTTACAACCTGCACTGAGGAAGAACTTAGAGTTCTTCCCTCCTCTGTCACTGGACAAACGCCAGAGCTCAGAGGGTGGTCACATAAATCTGCTTCACTAATTAGTATATTTTTATTCTTCTTTTGAGTTCTCGTTGCAACCGTCTAATGCGAAGAAGCTAGAAACGTCGAAGTCGAGATCGAAATCCTCCATCGAGGAGTCCATGGCGGGCGGCGGCGTGCTCGTGGTCGTGGCTACCATGAGCGCGGACACCATCGTTTGGAGCTCACACTGCGCCCTGGTGAAGAGGTTGTTCGAGTCCGAGGTCGCCGGAGAGGGTTCAAGTGACGTGGGCATCGAAACGCCCTGCCAGAAGCAGTTCTCCGGCGTCGAAGGCGTCAGGCCGCTCACCGCCGGCGAGGAGAAACTGAATGGCGTGGTGGCGTTCCGGCCCTGGTGAGCCCTCGGCGTGAGCCCCTCGGTTTTCACCGTGAGGCTTGAGCTCAGGTTCTGCAGAAGGCTAAGCGCGCCGCCCTCCGGCTGAGCCTTGGCCGCCGTGGCCCTGTGAACGCAGGTGTGTTCGCCGTTGTAGATCACGTCGTAGAGCGACGGATCCTCGTCGGCGCGCTGCACCTGCTTCGTCGCCGTGCACCCCTGAGATTTCCGGTGCGTGCATCGGTAGTATCCCCTGCAATGTTGGATGATCCACATCAGGCATGGCAAAACAGAAATGGCTTCTGAACTCTGAACTGAAATGTTTGGACTTTGAGGAAATTTTATGGATTGTGATGTCAGAAAGAATCTAGCTCAAAGCGGAGTAGCATCCAGTAGGAACAAAATTCACTGGAAGATAGATATCCCCAATCAGAGGCAACAGATGCGTGCAGTAACCATCCGACAAGTGGATGCCATATATACATTTGAGAACAGCGGAAAGGCACCCAATGAAAAGAACAACCACAGTGTCGGAATCCAAAAGGAAAATATTTCGTTGCCACTTCCGAAAACATGCGCAGATTAGGCTCTGAAGAAGGTCTGAAATGTGCGAAAACCTACCTTGGGTGGTGGGCGCCAAGGATGTCCTTCTGCCCGTACTTCCTCCAGCTGTGGCCGTCGTCGTCCGCCGAGCTCACCCGGACCTGATGCTTCGGCTTGTCCATCGTCTTCCTGCAGATCCAACAACAGCTCAATAATTTAGCCCAGAATAAAATTCTAGAACACGAGTGATTCATCACTCATGAACCTTGACAAACTGGAAAAATCTCAAGAAAAGTACTCACCTCTTCTTGTTGTGCTTGAAAGGCATGTCGGAGAGGCCGCTCAGAGGGCTGGGCGTCGCGGAGAGCGGCGGCGAGTCGAGACCGGCACTGAAGGCGGAGCGTTTAGGTCCGTCGAAGTAGCCGGACATGATCATGCTGATGGACTTCTCGGTGACGTTGGAGATCTGCGCGGCCAGTTGCTTGCAGAGGTCGGGAGAGCCTCCCAGGTGCACGTCGAGCTGCTTCACCAGCTCCTTGATGTGGCTCAGCTCCGTCACCACCAGGCGGCTCCCTCCTCCATTGCCATCCACCAAGCTCTCCATCTCTGCTGATTCTTCGCTTCTAAAGAGCAAATATTTCCTCTCTTGTTTTCCAGGGCAAGCTAGGCAAGGATAGGAATGACGATTGGAGGGCAAGCTAGAATAGCAGAGCGATGTGAGAAATGGAGATGTGGTCGGTGTTGAGGTGAGTTGGAGCGAAGGTGGGGGATCGGAGGTCATATATAATGGGGGGCGGAACCGCGTCTGGGTGGCGAGGGAGGAGCGAAGAGGAGGATACTCACCGGTGAGCTTGGAGTAGTAGCTAGTAGATTGATTTGATTGGCCAATGCCATGCCGAATCGGGTTGGAGGTAATGGATGCCCAGATAGACGGTTTCTAGCACCATGGACAGTGACTTCACCATGTCAGCAAAAATGTTAAATAGGGAAGAAACAGGAATTTTATAGAGCGCCTGAGAATTTCATAGAAATTTTGTGGGATTTCACCCACGAGATCTTTCCCAGGGAGAAACTTCAGATCAGACCACCCAAATTTCTATTCACTGAAATTTTGTCGAATTTCCCCCACGAGATCTTTCCTAGGGAGAAACTTCAGATCAGACCACCCAAATTTCTATTCACTGAAATTTTGTCGAATTTCACCCACGAGACCTTTCCTAGGGAGAAACTTCAGATCAGAGTATCAGACCACCAACCATTACGGTTCAAAAAAAAAAGACCACCAAAATTTCTATGAACTGCTTTAATGCCTAATAATTCTATGTCAAGAGAGATAGATAAAGAAATGGGGCATGGAAAGCGGCGGAGATCCGTCTATCAGCAATTCATACATTTTGTGAAAGGCCTCGACTTATCTTGCAAAGCACAGCCACACGAAATGCATGCCACTGGCCTAAAGTAAATCGTGATAGCTAGGTGCCCAGCTTAAGAGGCATATATGTGACGTCGTGTTGTCTTGTTCATATTGGGAATAATGTGCTCCTACATGCGATGCATGGTTTCGAACCATCGCTTTCCCGCGTGTTTTTGGCGATGCGTTAAATTTGGCCATGCAACATGTCCCCTTTTAGGTTGTGCGTTTGATCTTGAGAAGGTGCGTAGGCCTTTTTGGTGCCTCAGTTCCACACTGAAAGTAACGGCATGCAATGCATCACATGGTATGAAAACCAGTTCAAATCTTCTTCTTCCTTTGTCTCTTTTACACCTACTGTGTTCTCTGATTGAGTATGCAGACGGTCAGAACTTGATTCCTGCAGAGGGGATAGCAAATCTTACCTACCTTTGAAAATGGAATATCAGGGGAGTCAGTGTTACTGAAGCTATTGGAGTATATATTTGTGTTGGTGCCAAATATTCTTGATGACCCTCCAGCACACTGATCAATGTTGGTGCCAAAAAACTTGTATTGGTTTAAAATGATGCCTTTGAATTGATAGTAGTAGTAAGCTAAAAATGAATGCTCCAATCACTCTACAGGGTCGAACAGAATTGGCGAGTACCCGTTAACCCACTCGCTTGCCCTGCCAACACTGCAGGAATCTTTGGCCAAACAGACACGAGAGGGAGAGATAGCGAGGTGACAAATACTTTAGCCCAATATTTAAGCTCAAGGTTGCCAATGATGCGGACCAATTCAAGCTTTGCCCCTTTGCATGCTTGAACAGGAACCCGATTAGCAGAAGCTGCTCCTACAATCATCTATCGGCCCAATGGATGATATTCTTATACAGTTCGAAACTTATAAAATACTCCTACCGGAAGAACAAATTAATATGATAATCCGAAACATGTCGTTTAGCCATGGAGACCTAGAGAGCTTGCCATAGGCCGGTTTGTATATTCTTGTGTAGCTGTTCATGGCGTAATCGTCAACCATATAGAGCGCTAGTGGCCGATCATGTGCGTTCAAGCATTTCTTCCGCCGTTATTCCAGTCCCATCCCTTGAGCTCTTTCAAGTTTCAAGTCATAAATTAATTAATTTGCGGCATTACATCCTTCAGGGTTACTAACCTAGCTAGGCTACTGCAGTAATAATAATGCTTTCCCCCCTGTAAGCTAATTCTGCAGTATGGAAATTAACACCTTGCCAGTAATAACAGCAGCAGTTCTTCGAAGCATGTACCTCGTCCGGTTCATGATTCTGTCAAAGTTACCGTCAGATCTTCAACCGATCGGTGAAGAAAGTTCAGTTCTGTCTTTGTCATGGCATGAAATCTTTCTGTTAGCGTGCGTGCGAGCGCTTAATCTACGCTTTATATATAAAAAATCTTATCTTTTTGGTGGTAGAGCGCCCGCTTCTAGAGGAATTAAAAATCGGCAATTGGGTTTGATAGTTTGTGGAGAGGTCAGAGTTTAGCGTCCCATTGGCTAGGCGAAACAGCGTGGAAGCTGACCAGATGGAAGAATCTTCAAGCCTCTTTGCGCGTAAACGTCATGGTGACGTCGCTGCCTGGTGGGCCCACTGACGTCATCTCCGTGGTGAACGATTGCTACCCTTTTTTGGCTGCCCATGTATGGCTAGCTGAGTTCTCCCTTTTCGTATCAGGTGTCTCAAATATATATACTCCATTTGATGTTGAGAGTTTATGCTACGTAGCTAAGCTTGGACTTTGCTTGTTTATATGCCACTTATGCATGTTTTTGTGAGTTTAGTATAGCATGAGAGCTAAAGGTAAATTATGTTGGAACGATGCCATAGGGAATATAGTAGTAGAATGAAGCATGTTGTCACAGCGTCTTAGCACCTACTGTGGTATTATAATCCTTGATATATAACCCATGGCGGCCTATTTTGCTTGATAACTATTTTAAGATGGAAAACATAATAGAAACCGTGTCAACTCGTAGTCGTGTAGCTAGTCGAGTGGAAGGAGGGGGGAGAAACAGGGATAAGAACCACATGTGCCGCAGATAAACAAGAATTTGAACCCATTTATTTAAGCACGACAGGGAGAGAGCGTTGCTGCTGATGATGAGTAGGTGTGGAGCAACTTAACTGCCAAAAACAATAAGTGTGGTACTAGTCCTTAACAACATCCTAGTATTTGTTTGGGACCCATGAGTAGCGAAAGGTGCCCTTGTTAGTTGTCACATCAAGTCATCAACGCGGGATCTTTTTTTTCTCTTCATTTGTCAAAAACGTAAGTACACCCACCTGCTGAGATACAACACAGGTTAACATTCTAAAGCGCCTTGCAATCTAATGGCATGTTTCTTACGTGTAGGACTTGCAGTAATTCTTCGATCAGCTCCTATTTAAGCATTTCGAGAATCATTTTTCTCCTCAAGGAGGAGTGCCTGCTAGCTGATAAGCAAGACTTGCACACATAAATCGTCTGAGAGGGCAACGCTAAGCATTATACGGACATTTATCCTCATGGTATACTAGCATTGGCTTGTAGTTAACGAAGCTACGAGAAAAATATAGGACTTGCATTCTTCAGTAGGCTCCTATTTAGGCCCCGTTTAGAACACATTAATTGAAAAACGTAAGAATAGGAAAAACACAGAAATTGAGGTGTCCTAAATTCCAAGAGGAGCCAAAACCATTAGAATTTTTTCAAAGTGTCGTTTGCATTGTAGACATACAAAGATTAAAACATGAGGTGAGACCTCATGTTTGATTTCCTTCAAAATTCTTAGGGAATAGCCTATCCTGTTGAAATTTCAAAGGAATATGAATTTCCTATTACTTTATTCCAAACAATACCATACATGTAACATTCCTATAGAAATAATTTATTCCAAACGGGGCCTTAAGCATTTCAAGATTCAGTTTCACCTCAAGGAGGAATATGTGTGTGCTAGCCGATTAGCAAGACTTTGCGCACTTAAAGACACAAAACATTGTCTTAAACAAAAATAAATCAAGATACACTATCTACGTACAACCCCAAAATTAGTGATGCGAGGTCTCGTTTATGCCACTTTTTCTCTATTTTATACGCGCTCCGTTCTAAATTAATTGACTCAGTCAATTAATTCAGAACGGAGGGAGTACTAGTCTAGTTTAAAGTTTAGACCATTTTTTTATACTACACTAACATAAAATGAGAGAGATACGACACAAAGTACTTCAACCACACACCTTTCTCCAAATCATTAGTTTTCCCTTGAAAATTGGCAAGAACATGCATGTGACTTGACAAGAACATGAATTTCCGGCCGATCAAGCACGTAGGAACCGAGACACTAAACAAACTACACCAAGGCCACGACGTCCTACGTACAAGCGCGTAAACATCAATTTCCGCGGGATCGATCTCCCCGGCGCCGGGCCGGCGATCGAGCTAGCGCGGGGACCCCAAACTACATACACCACCAAGGCCACGACGTCCTACGTACAAGCGCGTAAACATATCCTCGACAGACACGCACAAAGACAAAGTGAACTCTTTGCGACCACCATACCGTAGGAGCTAGCTAGGGTAGAGAGATGGACCGTATTATAATACAGGTGCAGGTAGCTTGCGTGCTCATGTACCACGTGCTGCAAAACACACTTGTGTGCCCCCAACTGATGATCTCCCACTGGCTGCAACTTGTAAAATGCCAAGTGGTGACGATCAACTTGATTCACCATTCCCATTAATTGGCTCCTTGTCAACCGCGAAGATGGATGGATGGAGATGTAATCCATAAACAAAGGCGGCATCTCGATCAAACCACTTCTCAATCCCACGGTTTTTGCATCCGATTATAATTAACCAGTACCAGCCCCTGGTTTTGGACGTAGTACTTGTGGTTGGAGCGAGCTAGGCAACGGCTGATTAAATCAACGAGAACGTTATCGTAGGGTACGCGGGCATGCATTGCATACGAGCATATGGATATCGAGATATATGCACGGACGCACGCGGTGGGATATACCGCGTGGGTGGGGCATGCCGCGGTACCTGTGTGTGCAACGCCACGACGCGGTCTTCTTCCTCCCGATTGCTTTTCCAGTTTTGCCTTGGAGCTTTCAGTCCAGGTTCAACGAGTGAGCGGCTAAATCTATATGTATGATCACGCCGGGCCTTCAGGTCGGGCAAGAGGGACGACCGTCCCGGTCTGAGAAGAGAATGACCCAAAATGTTAACTCACCATGACATTGTTCATTATCCGGTGTTAAAAAAAGAATGAAAACAAGGACTTTTCTTGTCGACAATGCACAATTTTGATTATGCTTTCACTCATTGTATGTGTAGAAAATAGTACAAATACATAAGAAAAGGGCATTCCATAAGGTAAAATGGAACTAGTGCTTATTATAAAAGTTTAATTCATAATCCTTGGTATTATTACGGGTGAACTATGCGAATTGGAGATGGTGAAACCCGATTGAGTGTGTATCCTAACATAAGAAAATGGTTAAATTAGTGAAATTCTACGAAACTAGACTTCCATGTTTAATTTTGTGCAACACACTTTTAATTCATAAATTTGGCGAGATATTTGTTTATAATATATGAAAAAGAATCACATCGCATAAAACCATATAAAATAATAAAAATTACATATGCAAAAATACTAAAATCCATGGTGCTTTCTCCACTGTGAGCACTCTACGCCAATGTTATTTCAGCACCAAATGTATAACACGCACATTTTCCTAATTTTGATGTTTTTAAAAGTGACCATGAAAAGTAATTTCATTGGTTAAGTTTATACTCTACAAATTTCTATAAATATGGTTACATACTCAAACACTAGAAATTTCTATTCAAGCATTTGTTTGATCGTACTCTTTACAAATATTTACCAAAAATAGTTATAAATTATATAAATTGTACATTGTAGAAAGTACAATTCTAGAAAAAACTTAGTTACAATATATAGTTTAGTATATTTGAATGAATTCACTACACACAGAAAACACCAACTAATATTTTCAAATGTGATTAAACTATGCAAAATACATAAAACTATACATGTAACTCTATAACATGCTAAAAAAAGTCTAAGTAAAGTATAAAAATTCAGTATAAACAATTTTTACTTTTATTTACTCCGTGACCAAATTTTATTGAATCGGCCCTACGTATGACCGGTTAACTTCAGCACGAAGTGGACAACTTTTTTGGCAAAAATGACCAAGCCCCTTACGTGTATAGGTTTATGTTTTAGGAATCTGAATTGACCGAATACACGAGAACACACACATATCTATGTAGCTAGGCTACTCATCAACACATTAAGATGACCGGAATTGGTATTATAGCCACATAGACTATCCCACTTCCGTGCAATTTTAAAGCCGAGGCGAGCGTCCAGAGCGGCATACACGACTTGATTGTAGATCAATAGAGCGTTGCCCCATCCTAAAATTAGGTCCAGGTATTCTTCTTCATCGTCATCTTCTGTGACCTTCTTCTTGTTGTACTTCTTCTTGTTCTCAAGTTTTGTCCCAATGACAACATTGAAGGAGATATGCCCTAGAGGCAAATAAATAAGTAGTATTTATTGCATTATCTCATAAATTTATAATAGGTTTTTGTATTATGCTATAACTGTATTAATCCGAATTATTAATACATGTGTAATACATAGACAACCAGAGTCCCTAGTGAGCCTCTATACAAACTAGTCCGCTGGACAACAGATGATCGAGATTTCCGATCATGGACAATGGCGTCGGCTGACAGTGGGGTCATCTTATTGGTTGAATAAGGTGATGGACATACGCAAAGTATTGTAATAAGATCGTATTACGATGTTTGTCATTTGCAATAGATAAGTAATATGATAGCTTATTCCTTATACCGTGAGACCGTACTTATTGCTACTCCGTAGGGGTGCTTTGAGAGCATCAAATGTTGTGTCTTATATAGCATGACAATAACAGTGTCCATCTTGGGTATCCCGAAAGAGTATGTTGAGACGTAAGGATCAAGAGCGGGATTTGTTCATTCTTGTAATGGAAAGATACTCTAGACCCACTCGGTGAGATTGTATCTATATAGCTGCGCAACTTATGACTAGGTCGTGGAGATGTAATATCACAGACAAGTTAATAACCTTTGTCGATAACGAGATACAACAAAGACATCGGATGTCTGCGATCATATCTCGGACAAGGTAGTATCGTAAAAACAAAGGGAATGAATATCATGTTTATGGTTCAACGATATTCGTAGAATGCATAGGGACCGTCATATATGCCCAGGTATCCCTGGCGGTCATTGGCGAGCGAAGGGTCTCCACCATGTCTGGAGTGTTCTCGAACCATAGCGTAACAAACTTAAGGTCTTAACGACACCTGGAGAAGGTTCTGGAATATTATAGGATTTTATTGGAGAGAGAGAAATGATCCGGAAAGAGTTCTAGAGGTCCGGAAGAAGTTCCGGAAAGGTCTGGAATGGTTCCGGGAATGTCCGAAAGATGTTCAGGTGGTTCGGAAAATGTTTCAGAGTCACGGGAGATTAAATAATAAGTAAATATATTAATTATGAATTAATAGTATTTTATATTAATTTGATATTAATTAAATAAAGGAAAAAGTGGGCAACCCACCTAAATGGGCCCTAAGAGGGGGAGCAAAACCACAAGGAAAGGGGGAGGCCCATGGCTGGTGCGGCTAGGCCCAGGCCGGCCGAACCCCCCTCCTCTCCTTTGTTTAGTCCCACATGCGGGAGCTAGGGAGTTTGCACATCCCCTCCCGCCTTTATATAGCAAGGCATATTAATTGGATTAATTCGCAAGAAAATACAATTAATTGTATAGCAGGCCGGCTGAGCTGTTTCTCCGCCCGTTTTGCCTCCTCTCTCCACCAAATCTATATTGTCGGGCGTCATTGCCCTGCAGGATTCCAGAAAAGTTCTACCCCTGCGATCTCAGCTGGATCTGTGTGATCGGGGTTGTTGTTAAGCTCCGTATGTTTGCGAGTGCTCGGAGGCGCCACATTTGAGGAGCCTGGGCGACGTCGTCTCGCCCACCCAGCAGCCCTGCCGCTGCCCCTGTCGTCGGTGCCACGCCACCTTCCGCCCGACGCCCGTCGACGCAGGTCATCGTCGACACCCCGGCGTCATCGTCTACATCGTCGCGGCAAGTTATCCGCGACCTCGAGGTCGGCTACGTACGACTTCATCGTCAACGCTTGTGCGAGAGCGTAATCCCCGTTATCGGTCTACATGGAGGTAATGTGACCCGTTCCGGCACCGTTATCGCATGTACTAGATAGATAGATCCTGTCTAGTTAGTGCGTTCTTACGCTAGAAAAAATATTATTTTCTGCACCGGAACCCCTTCAAACATTGTAGAGAGAATAGAGACTCGGAGTAGGATTCACAGTTGGGTTCCGGCTATCCCTCTGGAGGTTGACCGCGGACCAATAACAATCCCGTAGGAGAGCTTCATCCGCATGTCATTGTGGATAGCCACGCCGTAGAACTTGATGGTCTCATCACCTAAGAAATCCATGAGGAGCCGCGACACCCGATCAGCCCAACAGATTTGGAAGATAAGCGTCTCGGTCGCGACCGAGAGTTATAGAACGCTGGCGCACTGACCACTCTGTCAAGTGTCGGTGAACTCGCAATCGAGGCAACGCGTTTGATTTGTGCGACGTCGAGAAAGTACTTCCTCTCGTCACGGATCCAACTCTCAACGCGTGATGCACGGAGGGTGACCCATACCTTGAAGCGCATACTCTCCTTGATGAAGTAGTATAACCGATCCTCAGGTACGTACTCGAGTGCAGTGGCGAAGCCGGCATACAGTAGTTGGGTTCAGATGAACACAATAAATTTGCTCTAATCAGCCTAAATATCTACTTAGCATCTTGTACCACTTAGTTTGACTCTTCATGTTAACATAAATGAACCCAACTTGTAATTTTGCGTGCTTCGCCATTGCTTGAGTGGATCCATTGGAAGGGAGGAGAGGGATCGAGAGAGAGTTTTTGCAAGGGAGGGGAGAGAGATTGGCATAGATTTTATAAAGGGCGGAGAGGGAAGCCGGCTTGGCAGAGAGGATGCCGGCGGCGCTGATCGACCATCTTCATCTTCCGTACGTTCATGCAGTGTGAATCTGTGCCAAGTGCCTGATTATCTTCGTCTTCCACGCACAAATTAATCAAAACGGCGGTTGATCAAACTTCCCGTGCGCGGGGAGGTTACAGGTTTTGAATTTAGTTCTGGTTTGAGACATGAACGGGACTAAAGGTTTCTAGCCCGTTCATGTCTCAAACCGGGATTAAAGGTCTGCCACGACCCGGGAATCAAGACATTCGGCCTCCTACACAACCGAATCACGACTAGTGCCACAGTTGTTCCGGTTTAATTTTTTTTTGTTCCGGTTTAAATATGGCTGGGAGTCTTGGGACGAATGGTCGGAATGGAAGGTTAGTTTTTCACTAGTGAATGCTCTGATGCTCTTTATTAAACACTGCACTTTTATCTAGTATTAATCTCGTGAACTACTGTCCCATAATGTTCCTTGTGTTACATGAAAGACTTTATAGATTTTGTGCTAGTGTAGCATGTCGCGTGACCGAACAATATCATCTCTTCTTAAAATGATAAGAACAAATCTGTATCAGTTCTTTATACTATTTCTATAGTGAACTTAAATCTAATAAAAATAAAGTTGCTACATACAATTCAGTTGCTCCGTTCATGTTACTAGATAAATCTTGGATCTTTTTATTTACTAGATAAATATGTGTTTACTTTTAGTTACTAGATATATTTTAGATAAACTATGGTCTAGTTAGACGTCATTAATGAAACAATGGAGGTAATGTGACCCGTTCCGTCAACGTTATCGCACGTACTAGATAGATAAATCCTAACTAGTTAGGGCGTTCTTACGCTAAAAAATTATCGTTTTCTGCACCGGAACCCCTTCAAACATTGTAGAGAGAATAGAGACTCGGAGTAGGATTCACAGTTAGGTTTCGGCTATCCCTCTGGAGGTCGACCGCGTACCAATAACAATCCCGTAGGAGAGTTGCATCCGGCATGTCATTGTGGATAGCCACGCCGTAGAACTTGACGGTCTCATCACCTAAGAAATCCACGAGGACCCGCGGCACCCGATCAGCCCAACAGATTTGGAAGATAAACATCTCGGTCGCCACCGAGAGTTATAGGACGTCGGCGCGCTGACCACTCTGTCGAGGGTCGGTGAACTCGCAATCGAGGCCAACGCGTTTGATTGGTGCGACGTCGAGAAAGTACTTCCTCACGTCACGGATCCAACTCTCCACGCGTGATGCACGGAGGGTGACCCATACCTTGAAGCGCATATTCTCCTTCGTGAAGTAGTACAACCGATCCTCAGGTACGTACTCGAGTGCAGTGGCGAAACCGGCATATAGTAGTTGGGTTCAGATGAACAGAATAATTTTTCTCTAATCAGGCTAAATAGCTACTTAGCATCTTGTACCACTTAGTTTGACTCTTCATGTTAACATAAATGAACCCAACTTGTAATTTTGCGGGCTTCGCCATTGCTCGAGTGGATCCATTGGAAGGGAGGAGAGGGAACGAGAGAGAGTTTTTGCAAAGGAAGGGGAGAGAGATTGGCATATATTTTATAAAGGGCGGAGAGGGAAGCCGGCTTGGCAGAGAGGAGAAGAGAGGATGCCGGCGGCGCTGATCGACCATCTTCTTCCGTACGTGCATGCAGTGTGAATCTATGCCAAGTGCCTAATCATCTTCGTCTTCCACGCACAAATTAATCAAAACGACGGTTGATCAAACTTCCAGTACACAGGGAGGTTATAGGTTTTGAATTTAGTCCCGATTTGAGACATAAACGGGACTAAAGGTTTTTAGCCAATTCATGTCTCAAACCGGGCTTAAAGGTCTGCCAGGACACCCGGGAATCAAGACGTTCGGCCTCCTATACAACCGAATCACGACTAGTGCCACGGTTGTTCCGGTTCAATTTTTTTTATTTTTTTATTTGTTCCGGTTCATTTATGGCTGGGAGTCTGGGACGAATGGTCGGAAGGTTAGTTTTTGACTAGTGTATGCTCTGATGCTCTTTATTAAACCCTGCACTTTTATCTAGTATTAATTCGTGAACTACTGTCCCATAATGTTCCTTGTCTTACATGTAAGACTTTATAGATTTTGTGCTAGCGTAGCATGTCGCGTGACTGAACAATATCATCTCTTCTTAAAATGATAAGAACAAATGTGTATCAGTTCTTTATACTCTTTCTATAGTGAACTTAAATCTAATAAAAACAAATCTTACTGCATCGTTGCTACATAAAATTCAGTTGCTCCGTTCATGTTACTAGATAAAATCTTGGATCTTTTATTTACTAGATAAATATGTGCTTACTTTTAGTTACTAGATAGATTTTAGATAAACAATGGTCTAGTTTGACGTCATTAATGAAATTTGCATTTAGTAGTTTGATATGTTAATATCTAGTTAAACATATAGGTACTAGTTTATACCATACATTTCTAATCATCCTTATTCCTTTCTTAATGCTTTTAGTACGATGTGGAAGATGGACAAGAAGGCGAGGGTACAGTGGCCCAGAAGAAGAGGAGCTCGACATATAATGACGAGCACTACAGGAGTAACAGCGCACCCCCATGGCATTTGCCGTCGGGTTTAGCACGGAAATCCTCGGCTTCAACGAGCCCGACGGCCACCGTCGGGTTAAGGCCGTCGGCCTGTGATTCATCGGGCTCACGCCGTTGCCGTCGGGCTCGCAAATGCCGTCGGGCTCACGCACTACGCCGACGGTGTTTTCTGGCCGTCGGGCTCATAATGCCCTCGGCACTGGAAACGTACAGACGGCGCTCCGGCCGTTAGGCACACGCGTCAGCTGCTGGGCTCACGCTGAAGAACGAGGCCGACGGCAATGCCGTCGGGCTCACCACTACGTCCCTACGCCGAGGGCAATTGCCGTCGGGGTCACCACGGGATGGAATCCCGCATCAGTACTACGCCGACGGCATTACCATCGGGCTACCTATTTCAGAATATTTAAGCTAAAATATTTTGCTGATTCTGGGCACATTTTAAATAATATTCTGGGCAAATTTCAAATAAAATTCTGGCACATTTGAATACATCATATCATATATCACAAAACATTCACACAACATAACACAATTGATCACAAACATGTTGCAAATCGAACATACACATGTTCCATACACAAACATCATTCACACAACGTATCACACGTTCTAACATGACAACCACCATACACAAACATTCACATGTTCCTACACGGATGAACTATAAGTTCACGAAGCGACATCTCCGAAGGAACTCTCCACACCACCAAGAGCATCGTCACTACAAGATGAAAAAGAAACTCCGAGATTAGCATGTGAAATCTAACATGCAAGGAAAAATGATCAAAGTCATGCAAACCTTCTAAGTCCAAATTCATGCAACGAAAAATGATCAAAGTCATGCAAATGTTCTAAGTCCAAATTCATGCAAACGTTCTAACTCCAAAATCATGCAAACGTTCTAAGTCCAAATTCATGCAAACATTCTAAGTCCAAATTCATAGAAATGTTCCAAGTCTAAACTGAATCATGAAAAATAGTTCTAAGTCTATGGTTGGTTTATGTCAGAGTTTTTCATGAACTAACCGGGTTCGGCGATTGTCGATGCGACTCGCGGCTCTCGTGGTGGGGTGATCGAGTCAGCGAGGTAGAAGCACCCGGGCTAGTACCTTGTGAGTGAACCGGAGTGGCCTTGGGTGAGGCAGAAGCTCGACCAAACGGAGCCAGTGCCCGTGAAGAAGACGATCCCTACATGTTTGAACAAAATATGACTAAGTGTAAATATCTAGATGTACAAAAAATGACTTAGTGAAGCTTTCGTGAAGTACTAACAGGAGTCGACTGGGTGTAGTGTGCGACGAAATCGGCGTAGCACGACCGTGGAGGGTACGGCGGTGGTGGCGGAGCCGGTATTGGCTCGGGTAGTGTAGTACCATCTCTCATTGCCGTAGTAAGCGCCTGCAAATGAGTTTATATGCCATGCATCATGAAGGACAAATTCGGACAATGAAATTTATTGGCTAGTAGATTGGATGGACCACAACTCACCGTCATATAGGCAAACTGATGCGACTGCTGAGCTTGATACACAGTCGCCGAATAATCTTGCATCTGCTGCATCCAAGCATCCTAAGCCTCTTGCCAGGCTTGTTCCATTTACTTAAATATGACATAGTGAATCTCATGAGCATACACATATATGAATGGGAACTAAGAATGAATAAGAAAAATGAGAGAAAGCTTACATGGTCCACGGCACGGGCAGCTCTAGCACGCGATGCACGAGGTGGAACAGAAACACCCGTGATTGATTTGACACGTGTGTAGTTGGTGGTAGGCTCGATCACCGTGTCAAACATCCCGAAGCGGCCATGTGGCCTTCCATGTCCTGCGAGAAACACGACCCTCTCGTCGACTGGCTCCTTAACGGGGTCAGAATCCGGTCCATTCAGCTCCTTGTACCTGATGGCATTCATAACAAGTAAAAATAATATGCAGAACACAGAGAACGTACCCAACTACGCATCCGCCGACTGTCCCGTAAATGCCGAAGCGTTACGCATCATAATATGCTGACCTCTAACGCATATTTATCCGCGTAACGCTTTCGGACGGGAAAAGACACCTAGGTTATGCGACTTGACGCGAAACTAATATCTAGAACATAAAAATGCAAGAGAGGAGAAGGAATTTTATTCCCCCCCCCCCCCTCCGTTGTAGAGGAAGTAGTAGAACAACACGAACACGACAACGGCTCCGAGACGACGGCGGCTCCGGGACGACGGCTCTGGGACGACGGCTCCGAGAAACCTACAAGATAAAATATAATGCAAATTAATACTAGCAAATATATTGTCATATTTTTATATTACCAACTAAATCTAAAACTAATAATAACTATAAAACTAACCCTAGCACTAATCCTAGAACTGACCCCACCACAAACAGTAGCACTAACCCTACCACTAACCCTAGCACAGTAGCATTATTAGCACTAATTCTAATTCAAAAAATTACCAGGAGGTGGTCGAAGTCGGGGCCGGAGGAGGTGCTCGGGGAGGAGGTGCTCGGGGAGGAAGGAGGTGCTCGGGGAGGAGGAGGTGCTCGGGTGGAGGTGGTGCTCGGGGAGGGGGAGGTGCTCGGGGAGGGGATTTTCGGGCAGGGAGGAGGAGGAGGACGGCGGCGAGATACGTGCGACGGCGGAGAGGTGCAGGCGACGGCGGCGAGGTGTGGGCCACGCGCGGCGGCCTGCGGGCGTCGTGCAGGCGGCGTGCGTCGGCCTACGGGAGGGCGGCGACGGCGCGGTGCGGGCATGCGGGAGGGCGGCGTGCGGGAGGACGGCACGGGATTGGGTGGATCGATGGGGAATCAGCCCCAATCACGTGCCCGGGTTGACTTAATTGGTGCAAAAGCTAGCCCGACGGCATTACCGTCAGGCTTAGACTTTTTTTCAAAAAATCAATTCAATTTTTATAAAATTAATATATTGCAATATTTTAATTCAAAGTTACCGTTAAGCACGCTAAGTAGGAGCTGTCGGGGGGCTGCCCCCCGGGTAGGGGCAGATCCCGGTATATTATAATAAATATCAACAGTGCTTGACCTTTGGCGACAGCAAAGAATACCTCCTGGTGTGCCGAAAGGGTAGCTTGACCCTTGGGCACTGGAAGAGGGCAAAGTGCCTCCTGGCAGCCGCAGGAGTCACCTCTGGCAGCTATAAATAGACACCCCCGACCCTCGCAATCGCAGCACAAGCATGAGCGGGTGGTTCATCTAAGAACTAGCTTCTCGAAGATGTCTTTGCTGATAGGCTAAGACATCTTCGGGAGGCTAGGCCTAGAGTTGCTCATCCTGAGATGAGTTCGGACATCTCCGGAAAGGATCCCAGACCTGGCAAAACCGAGGAGGTTCCCGGATGATGGTGTACTCGGCTTTACCGTTTAGATAGTCTGGGTAAGTGCTAACCAGGATGTGTGTGTCGATCTTGGTCTTATGCAGAAGAGGCTCATGGTGGCAAGCGAGGAGGTAGCCGGCGAGAGGGCTCCCGGTAGGCCGTCAACGGTCTAGAGCAGGCTTTCCCGTCTATCGCGGGGGGAAGTACCGTTCCGCCTGACACGGAAGCATGGTCACCTCCCGCCTGACACGGAAGCATGGTCACCTCCCGCCTGACACGGAAGCATGGTCACCTCCCGCCTGACACGGGAGCGCGTCAGCCGGTACGACAACGGTACGACAAGACCTGACGTGCCTAGCCCGGCAATCCGGAAAAGGCTATCCGGGATGGGCAAAGACATGTCTTGTCTCTGACAAGGGGACAATGATGATGTAGGACGGCGCCTGCCGTCCTTAACGAGATGATGACGCAGGGGCTACACCGGATAGCCCGGCGACTAGGTCGCACTAGCCGGTGACGACATCCCGGCTAGGCCTGTCCGATGGGGCCGAGCCAGTTTAGGGTTTCCGGCCCTCCTGGCCGGAACTCTATAAAAGGCGCCATAACTGCTCCTGAGGGAGAGAGACCAACTTGAGAGCAAAAGCTATAGTCGCATTTACTCTTAGAGCAGTTACTCCTTCTCACCTTGAGTTCATCTAGTTCTTCGTACTTCTACCTTTGGCAGATCTTGTAGCAAGTTGTAGTCCTTATATCACCAATATAAAGAGAGGAAAGGCAGGAGTAGGGGTGTTACCTCCTCACGAGGGCCCTGAACCTGGGTATATCGTGTGTGTGCTTTGTGCCTTCGTGCATTTGTTTGTATTTGTTAGATCTTCCCCTTTGCACTTTGTTCTTGTTTAGTGTTCTTGGGAGATCTCGGTTTTACCGGGATCCTCCCCGTGTGAGTTCTTCAGCTCGCTATCCCTCCCCGGATCCACCAACGTCCATCGGCCCCACAAATTAGCCATCCTATGGCATCTGCCGTGACACCACCACGACAGGAGCTCATCTAAATAATAATTAGAAACCACAAAAATAATAGCAGAAAAGCTCAAAAAGTCCAAAAACTCAATGTATACTAATGACTAATGTTTACCCTAACCTAACTACATGTCTGGAACTAAACACACGCACAAACATAGCTCCAAAAGGACGCTCCAGATCCCCTCTACGGCGAAATCCTACTCCCGCTGGAGAAAAGTCTGACATGTCGATCTACCGCTCTAAACAGCGCCGAGAGAGGGTAGACGCATGATAATTTTTGCTTGGTTGTGTTAGGCTGGTTTATTGGATCATAAAAAACCAACATTTCATGTGTTCCGTCGCACGATTTCATGCCCGGCACCCGAAACGGGGGTTTTCACCTCTAAGTGCAAGAACTTACTACGGAGTAAGAGGGGTCAGTGAAGCGGGTCACACCTCGAAGATGTATCTGGGTTCCCACAAACTATCAACACACTAGTATACATAGTTTAGGGGTCTATGCAAGTTTTGATTGGGTCTTGAAGCTCCGGACCCCCTCTACGGCGAAACCCAACTCCCGTTGGAGAAAAGTCTGACCTGTCGATCAACCCCTCTAAACGGCGCCGGGAGGGGGTAGACGCATGATTTTTTTTACTTGTATGTGTTAGGTTAGTATATTGGACCATAAAAACAAACATTTCATGTGTTCCGTCGCACGAATCCATGCCTGACACCCGAAACGGGGGTTTTCACCTCTAAGTGCAAGAACTTACTACGGAGTAAGAGGGGTCAGTGAAGCGGATCGCACCTCGGAGATGTATCTTGGTTCCCATAAACTACCAACACACTAGTATACATAGTTTAGGGGTCTATGCAAGTTTTTATGGGGTCTTGACGCTCCGGACCCCCTCTACGGCGAAACCCTACTCCCGCTAGAGAAAAGTCTGACCTGTCGATCTACCCCTCTAAACGGCGCCGGGAGGGGGTAGACGCATGATTTTGTTTGCTTGGATGTTTTAGGTTGGTATATTGGACCATAAAAAACAAACATTTCATGTGTTCCGTCGCACGAATCCATGCCTGACACCCGAAACGGGGGTTTTCACCTCTAAGTGCAAGAACTTACTACGGAGTAAGAGGGGTCAGTGAAGCGGGTCGCAACTCGGAGATGTATCTTGGTTCCCACAAACTAAGAACATACTAGTATACATAGTTTAGGGGTCTATGAAAGTTTTGATGGGGTCTTGACGCTCCGGGCCCCCTCTACGGCTAAACCCTACTCCCGCTGGAGAAAAGTCTGACCTGTCGATCTACCCCTCTAAAAGGCGACGGGAGGGGATAGATGCATGAATTTTTTTTCTTGTATGTGTTATGTTGGTATATTGGACCATGAAAAACAAACATTTCATGTGTTCCGTCGCACGACTCCATGCCTGACAACCGAAACGGGGGTTTTCCCCTCTAAGTGCAAGAACTTATTACGGAGTAAGAGGGGTCAGTGAAGCGGGTCGCACCTCGGAGATTTATCTTGGTTCCCACAAAATACCAACACACTAGTAGACATAGATTAGGGGTCTATGCAAGTTTTGATGGGGGTCTTGACGCTCTGGACCCCCTCTACGGCGAAACCTACTCCCGCTGCAGAAAAGTCTGACCTGTCGATCTACCCCTCTAAACGGCGCCGACACGTGATTTTTTTTCTTGGATGTGTTAGGTTGGTATATTGGACCATAAAAAACAAACATTAAATGTGTTTCGTCGCACGAATCCATGCCTGACACCCAAAACGGGGGTTTTCACCTCTAAGTGCAAGAACTTACTACGGAGTAAGAGGGGTCAGTGAAGTGGGACGCACCTCAGAGATGTATCTTGGTTTCTAGAAACTACCAACACACTAGTATACATAGTTTATGGGTCTATGCAAGTTTTGATAGGGTTTTGACGCTCCGGACCCCCTCTACGGCGAAACCCTACTCCCGTTGGAGAAAAGTCTGACCTGTTGATCTACCTCTCTAAAAGGCGCCGAGATGGGGTAGACGCATTTTTTTTCTTGTATGTGTTAGGTTGGTATATTGGATCATAAAAAACAAACATTTCATGTGTTCCGTCGCACGGATCCATGCCTGACACCCAAAACGGGGGTTTTCACCTCTAAGTGCAAGAACTTACTACGAAGTAAGAGGGGTCAGTGAAGCGGGTCGCAACTCGGAGATGTATCTTGGTTCCCACAAACTACCAACACACTAGTATACGTAGTTTAGGGGTCTATGCAAATTTTGATGGGGTCTTGACGCTCCGGACCCCCTCTACGGCGAAACCCTACTCCCGTTGGAGAAAAGTCTGACCTGTCGATTTACCCCTCTAAACGGCGCCGGGAAGGGGTAGACGCATGATTTTGTTTGCCTGAATGTGTTAGTTTGGTATATTGGACCATAAAAAACAAACATTTCATGTGTTCCGTCGCACGAATCCATGCCTGACACCCGAAACGGGGGTTTTCACCTCTAAGTGCAAGAACTTACTACGGAGTAAGAGGGGTCAGTGAAGCGGGTCGCAAGTCGGAGATGTATCTTGGTTCCCACAAACTACCAACATTCTAGTATACATAGTTTAGGGGTCTATGCAAGTTTTGATGGGGTCTTGACGCTCCGGGCCCCCTCTACGGCTAAACCCTACTCCCGCTGGAGAAAAGTCTGACCTGTCGATCTACCCCTCTAAAAGGCGACGGGAGGGGGTAGACGCATGATTTTTTTTGATTTTATGTGTTAGGTTGGTATATTGGACCATGAAAAACAAACATTTCATGTGTTCCGTCGCACGAATCCATGCCTGACAACTGAAATGGGGGTTTTCCCCTCTAAGTGCAAGAACTTATTACGGAGTAAGAGGGGTCAGTGAAGCGGGTCGCACCTCGGAGATGTATCTTGGTTCCCACAAAATACCAAAACACTAGTATACATAGATTAGGGGTCTATGCAAGTTTTGATGGGGGTCTTGACGCTCTGGACCCCCTCTACGGCGAAACCTACCCCCGCTGCAGAAAAGTCTGACCTGTCGATCTACCCCTCTAAACGGCGCCGACGCATGATTTTTTTTCTTGTATGTGTTAGGTTGGTATATTGGACCATAAAAACAAACATTTCATGTGTTCCGTCGCACGAATCCATGCCTGACACCCGAAACGGGGGTTTTCACCTCTAAGTGCAAGAACTTACTACGAAGTAAGAGGGGTCAGTGAAGTGGGTCGCACCTCAGAGATGTATCTTGGTTTCTAGAAACTAACAACACACTAGTATACATATTTTAGGGGTCTATGCAAGTTTTTATGGGGTTTTGACGCTCCGGACCCCCTCTACGGCGAAACCCTACTCCCGTTGGAGAAAAGTCTGACCTGTTGATCTACCTCTCTAAACGGCGCCGAGAGGGGGTAGACGCATGATTTTTTTTGCTTGTATGTGTTAGGTTGGTATATTGGACCATAAAAAACAAACATTTCATGTGTTCCGTCGCACGGATCCATGCCTGACACCCAAAACGGGGGTTTTCACCTCTTAGTGCAAGAACTTACTACGAAGTAAGAGGGGTCAGTGAAGCGGGTCGCAACTCGGAGATGTATCTTGGTTCCCACAAACTACCAACACACTAGTATACATAGTTTAGGGGTCTATGCAAGTTTTTATGGGGTCTTGACGCTCCGGACCCCCTCTACGGCGAAACCCTACTCCCGTTGGAGAAAAGTCTGACCTGTCGATCTACATCTCTAAACGGCACCGGGAGGGGGTATACGCATGATTTTTTTTCTTGGATGTGTTAGGTTGGTATATTGGACCATAAAAAACAAACATTTCATGTGTTCCGTCGCACGAATCCATGCCTGACACCCAAAACGGGGTTTTCACCTCTAAGTGGAAGAACTTACTACGGAGTAAGAGGGGTCAGTTAAGCGGGTCGCACCTCGGAGATGTATCTTGGTTCACACAAACTACCAACACACTCGTATACATATTTTAGGGGTCTATGCATGTTTTGATGGGGGTCTTGACGCTCCGGACCCCCTCTACGGCGAAACCCTACTCCCGCTGGAGAAAAGTCTGACCTGTCGATCTACTCCTCTAAACGGCGCCGGGAGGGGATAGACGCATGATTTTTTTTGCTTTGATGTGTTAGGTTGGTATATTGGACCATAAAAAACAAACATTTAATGTGTTCCCTCGCACGAATCCATGCCTGACACCCAAAACGGGGGTTTTCACCTCTAAGTGCAAGAACTTACTACGGAGTAAGAGGGTCGGTGAAGCGGGTCGCACCTCGGAGATGTATCTTGGTTCCCACAAACTACCAACACACTAGTATACATAGTTTAGGGGTCTATGCAAGTTTTTATGGGGTCTTGACGCTTCGGACCCCCTCTACGGCGAAACCCTACTCCCGTTTGAGAAAAGTCTGACCTGTCGATCTACCCCTCTAAATGGCGCCGGGAGGGGGTAGAAGTATGATATTTTTTGCGTGGATGTGTTAGGTTGGTATATTGGACCATAAAAAACAAACATTTCATGTGTTCCGTCGCACGAATCCATGCCTGACACCCGAAACGGGGGTTTTCACCTCTAAGTGCAAGAACTTACTACGGACTAAGAGGGGTCAGTGAAGCGGGTCGCACCTCGGAGGTGTATCTTGGTTCACACAAACTACCAACACACTCGTATACATAGTTTAGGGGTCTATGCAAGTTTTGATGGGGGTCTTGACGCTCCGGACCCCCTCTACGACGAAACCCTACTCCCGCTGGAGAAAAGTCTGACTTGTCGATCTACCCCTCTAAACGGCGATGGGAGGGGGTAGACGCATGAATTTTTTTGCTTGGATGTGTTAGGTTGGTATATTGGACCATAAAAAACAAACATTTCATGTGTTCCGTTGCACGAATCCATGCCTGACACCCGAAACGGGGGTTTTCACCTCTAAGTGCAAGAACTTACTACGGAGTAAGAGGGGTCAGAGAAGCGGGTCGCACCTCGGAGATGTATCTTGGTTCCCACAAACTACCAACACACTATTATACATATTTTAGGGGTCTATGCAAGTTTTGATGGGGTCTTGACGCTCCGGACCCCCTCTACGGCGAAACCCTACTCCCGTTGGAGAAAAGTCGGACATGTCGATCTACCCCTCTAAGCGGCGCCGTTAGGGGGTGGACGCATGATTTTTTTTGCTTGGATGTTGTAGGTTGGTATATTGGACCATAAAAAACAAACATTTCATGTGTTCCGTCGCACGGATCCATGCCTGACACCCGAAACGGGGGTTTTCACCTCTAAGTGCAAGAACTTACTACAGAGTAAGAGGGGTCAGTGAAGCGGGTCGCACCTTGGAGAGGTATCTTGGTTCCCACAAACTACCAACACACTAGTATACATAGTTTAGGGGTCGATGCAAGTTTTGATGGGGTCTTGACGCTCCGGACCCTCTCTACGGCGAAACCCTATTCCCGCTGGAGAAAAGTCTGACCTGTAGATCTACCCCTCTAAACGGCGCCGGGAGGGGGTAGACGCATGATTTTTTTTAATTGGATGTGTTAGGTTGGTATATTGGACCATAAAAAACAAATATTTCATGTCTTCTGTCGCAAGAATCCATGTCTGACACCCGAAACGGGGGTTTTCACCACTAAGTGCAAGAACTTACTACGGAGTAAGAGGGGTCAGTGAAGCGGGTCGCACGTCGGAGATGTATCTTGGTTCCCAAAAACTACCAACACACTAGTATACATAGTTTAGGGGTCTAGGCAAGTTTTGATGGGGTCTTGACGCTCCGGACCCTCTCTACGGCAAAACCCTACTCCCGCTGGAGAAAAGTCTGACCTGTCGATCTACATCTCTAAACGGCACCGGGAGGGGGTAGACACATGATTTTTTTACTTGGATGTGTTAGGTTGGTATATTGGACCATAACAACAAACATTTCATGTGTTCCGTCGCACGAATCCATGCCTGACACCGGAAACGGGGTTTTCACCTCTAAGTGCAAGAACTTACTACGGAGTAAGAGGGGTCAGTGAAGCGGGTCGCACCTCGGAGATGTATCTTGGTTCACACAAACTACCAACATACTCGTATACATAGTTTAGGGGTCTATGCATGTTTTGATGGGGGTCTTGACGACCCGGACCCCCTCTACGGTGAAACCCTACTCGCGATGGAGAAAAGTCTGACCTGTCGATCTACCCCTCTAAACGGCGCCGGGAGGGGGTAGACGCATGAATTTTTTTGCTTGGATGTGTTAGGTTGGTATATTGGACCATAAAAAACAAACATTTCATGTGTTCCGTCACACGAATCCATGCCTGACACCCAAAACGGGGGTTTTCACCTCTAAGTGCAAGAACTTACTACGGAGTAAGAGGGTCAGTGAAGCGGGTCGCACCTCGGAGATCTATCTTGGTTCCCACAAACTACCAACACACTAGTATACATAGTTTAGGGGTCTATGCAAGTTTTGATGGGGTCTTGAAGCTCCGGACCCCCTCTACGGCGAAACCCTACTCCCGTTTGAGAAAAGTCTGACCTGTCGATCTACCCCTCTAAATGGCGCCGGGAGGGGGTAGAAGCATGATTTTTTTTGCGTGGATGTGTTAGGTTGGTATATTGGACCATAAAAAACAAACATTTCATGTGGTCCGTCGCACGAATCCATGCCTGACACCTGAAACGGGGGTTTTCACCTCTAAGTGCAAGAACTTACTACGGAGTAAGAGGGGTTAGTGAAGCGGGTCGCACCTCGGAGATGTATCTTGGTTCACACAAACTACCGACACACTTGTATACATAGTTTAGGGGTATATGCAAGTTTTTATGGGGGTCTTGACGCTCCGGACCCCCTCTACGACGAAACCCTTCTCCCGCTGGAGAAAAGTCTGACCTGTCGATCTACCCCTCTAAACGGCGCCGGGAGGGGGTAGACGCATGAATTTTTTTGCTTGGATGTGTTAGGTTGGTATATTGGACCATAAAAACAAATATTTAATGTGTTCCGTCGCACGAGTCCTTGCCTGACAACCGAAACGGGGGTTTTCACCTCTAAGTGCAAGAACTTACTACGGAGTAAGAGGGGTCAGTGAAACGGGTCGCACCTCGGAGATGTATCTTGGTTCCCGCAAACTACCAACACACTATTATACATAGTTTAGGGGTCTATGCAAGTTTTGATGGGATCTTGACGCTCCGGACCCCCTCTACGGCGAAACCCTACTCCCGTTGGAGAAAAGTCTGACATGTAGATCTACCCCTCTAAACGGCGCCGCGAGGGGGTAGACGCATGATTTTTTTTACTTGGATGTGTTAGGTTGGTATATTGGACCGTAAAAAACAAATATTTCATGTGTTCTGTCGCAAGAATCCATGTCTGACACCCGAAACGGGGGTTTTCACCTCTAAGTGCAAGAACTTACTACGGAGTAAGAGGGGTCAGTGAAGCGGGTCGCACCTCGGAGATGTATCTTGGTTCCCACAAACTACCAACACACTAGTATACATAGTTTAGGGGTCTATGCAAGTTTTGATGGGGTCTTGACGACCCGGACCCCCTCTACGGAAAAACCCTACTTCCGATGGAGAAAAGTTTGACCGGAACTTTCACCGGAAGTTTGGCCGGAACTTTCCGGGCGACCGGAAGTTCCGGCCCTCGACCGGAAGTTCCGTTCTAGACAAACGAGAAAATCGGCTAAGTCAGGAATTGCTCGCGCTCGGGCAAAGCCGGAACTTTGGCCGGATCTTTCCGGGCGACCGGAAGTTCCGGCCAAACCACCGGAAGTTCCGATGCTGAACATGTTGGTTTTTCTCCAAGTCTGGAACTGCCTGCGCCCTGGCCAGGCCGGAAGTTCCTCCGGAACTTTGGCCAGAACTTTCCGAGGTGACCGGAAGTTCCAGCCTAAGTGACCGGAAGTTCCGGCCTGCGTAGTAAAAAAAGGCTAGTTGGTGGAGGGGGGTATAAATACCCCTCCACCTACCTCCAGCCATTTCAGCTCTCACACTCTCTCTCATCATAAATTGCTGAAGCTCAAATCTTTAAGATCTCTCAACTCCTCCACCCAAATCTGTTGATCTTTGGAGGAGTGAAGGAGAAGGCCCCGATCTACTACTTCACCGAAGCGATTTGTAATCTTTCCCCATTCACTTGGGGATTTCGAGTCTAGGGTTTCCCCAGGGAAAACCTAGGTCTCACCATTGTTGGTACTTGGTGTAAGCTTGACCTGTTGTGGTCTTGACCTTTTGTGGTCTTCTTGAGAGCCCCCAATTAAGTTGTGGGTGTGTGCCTCAAGCGTTTGTAAGGGATTCGATCTCCGCCCTAAAAGGGGATCAATAGTGGAAGGTGGACTCGCAACCTTTGTGGTTGAGTTCATCGGAGAAGAAGGTGAGCCTTTGTGGCGTTGCGGCTAACCTGTTGTGGTAGCGCACACCTCTCCAAACGAGACGTACACCCTTGGGTGGAACTCGGGATTACATCTTCGTCTCCGCGTGCTTCGCTTGGTTCCCCTTATCTTTGCTCCATTACTTGCTTGTCTTGTTAGTCTATTTATCTTGTTAGTGCTTAGACTGTCATTTAGGTAAATTCACCGTAGTTGCATATCTAGAGAATTTACCTTTGTGTTGAGCCTAAATTTGAAAAGACCTAAAATTTGTAATAGCACCTATTCACCCCCCCCCCTCTAGGTGCCGGATTCCCGTTCAATTGGTATCAGAGCCAGGTTCACTTTTAAGGGCTTAACCGCCTAAGTGAAACGATGACGGAATCCGATGCCGAGAGGGCCACCCGTGAGAAATTAGAGGCGGAGAAGGAGGCGTTAGCCAAAGGGGCAACCATGGCCGATCTTATTGATATGAGATCGTCCTTGGAGGCCCAACTCCTCAAGATGAATGAGATGCTCATGGCACTCTTGAAGTCTAAGAAGCCCGAGGCTACTTCTCCCTCTCCTCCTCCCAAGGAGCATGTTGAGAACTCTAAGGAGTCATCTTCGGATGGGTCCAAAGATGTTACTTCAAGTGTTCCCCTCGGGAAGGCGGAAAAGGATGAATCACCTAGCTCCTCTAACACCCTCAAAGGAGAGGAATTTCATAATGTCAACCATAATTACTCTCCTAACCCTCCTATCCCTCACCCTCATGTAAACTTTAGAAGTGATCCTCCTAAGCTTAAACCTACTCATTTCTCTCAATGGCAATTTCTAATGAAGTCTCATCTATGTAGTGCCTCCATTGAGCTATGGCGCATCATTGTAGAAGGATACAAGCCCATGATCCAACCAACTTGAGAAGAAGATAGGTGGTTGATAGACAACTCAACGCCACCGCTCTTCATCAACTCCAAATGGCCGTTGGAGAGAAGGACATGGCGCTCATCCAACAATTCTCCACCGCCAAAGAAGTTTGGAATGCTCTTTCCGACATCTTCGTCGGGAATGAGAGCATGAAGAAGAACCTGTATGATGCCTTATGCAATGAGGTGGAAGGGTTCTACAAGTTGGATGGAGAAAGCCACGAGGACATGTACCGGAGGTTGGTGTTGGTTGCCAACTCCTTCAAGAACCTCGGGGCGGTCGACATTGATGATGCTTGGATCAAGAGGAAGTTTGTGACCGCTCTCTTGCCCTTTGAGGAAACGGATTTGAAGACACTCCAAGGGAGACATAAATTCACAAAGATGACATCCAATGAAGTCATGCAAGAGATGACCGCATACAAGGTGGCCTCCAAGATTGCACAAAACGCAAGAGCTAGAGCCATAGGGATGCACAAGCATGCCTCAATTGCCTTGAAGGCCACCGTTGAAGAAGAGGATGAAGAGGAGTATGATGATCAAGTCGAGCTATCTAGTGAGACTGTCGGGGGGCTACCCCCCGGGTAGGGGCAGATCCCGGTATAATTCAATAAGGTGCCAACAGTACCTGGCCTTTGGCGAGAGTGAGGGACACCTCCTGCTGTACTGAAAGGGCAACTTGACCCTTGAGCGCTGGTAGAGGACAAAGTGCCTCCTGGCAGGCGCAAAGGTCAGGTCTTGCAGCTATAAATAGACACCCCCGGCCCTCACAATTGCAGCGCAGGCATGAGCGGGTGGTTCCTCTAAGAACTAGCTTCTCGAAGATGTCTTTGCTAATAGGCTAAGACATCTTCGGGAGGCTAGGCCTAGAGATACTCATCCTGAGATGAGCTCGGACACCTCCGAAAAGGATCCCGGATCTAGGACTCCGAGGAGACTCCCGGATGGAGGGGTACTCGGCTTTACCGGATAGGTAGTCCGGGTAAGTACTAACCGGAATATATGTGTCGATCTTGACCTTATGCAGAAGAAGCTCGTAGTGGCAAGCGAGGAGGTATCCGGCGAGAGGGCTCCCGGTAGGCCGTCAACGGTCCATAGCAGGCTTTCCCGTCTGTTGCGGGGGAAGTACCGTTCCGCCTGACACGGGAGCATGGTCACCTCCCGCCTGACACGGAAGGATGGTCACCTCCCGCCTGGCACGGGAGCGCGTCAGCCGGTACGAGCGTGGTACGACAAGACCTGACATGCCTAGCCCGGCAATCCGGAAAAGGCTATCCGGGATGGGCAAAGACATGTCTTGTCTCTGACAGGGGGACAATGATGATGCAGGACGGCGCCTGTCGTCCTTGTCGAGATGATGACGAAGGGGCTACACCGGATAGCCCGGCGACTAGGTCGCGCTAGCCGGTAACCGCATGCCGGCTAGGCCTGTCCGGTGGGGCCAAGCCAGTTTAGCGTTTCCGGCCCTCCCGGCCGGAGCTCTATAAAAGGCGCCATAACTGCTCCTGAGGGAGAGAGACCAACTTGAGAGCAAAAGCTATAGTTGCATTTACTCTTAGAGCATTCACTCCTTCTCACCTTGAGTTCATCTAGCTCTTTGTACTCCTCCCTTTGAGAGATCTTGTAGCAAAGTTGTAGCTCTTATACCACAAATATATAGAGAGGAAAGGCAGGAGTAGGGGTGTTACCTCCTCACGAGGGCCCTGAACCTGGGTATATCGTGTGTGTGTTGTGTGCCTTCGTGCATTTGTTCTTGTTTGTTAGATCTTCCACCTCGTCCTTTGTTCTTATTTCGTGTTCCTGGGAGATCTCGGTTTTACCGGGATCCTCCCCGTGTGAGCTCTTCAGCTCGCTATCCCTCCCCGGATCCACCAACGTCCATCGGCCCCACAAATTAGCCATCCTATGGCATCTGCCGTGACACCACCACGACAGTTGGCGCCCACCATGGGGCAGATAGAGGCGTTGGCTGGTGTACACATCCGGACGGGCTCACCAGTTCGTTTCGACGTTCGGGTTCTCTCTGGCCTGGTCGTAAGGCTAGGGGAGATGGACTTCGTCTCCGACAACGCAGGTTGCTTCCGGAACAGACCGTTTCCGGTGAACGGATGTCTCATTGACTTCGGTGGTTTCACCACCTACGTGGCCACCGAGGTTGTATGTAGCTACCCGGACGTGGTCCTGGAGGCTGAGGACCCTCCCATGCTCTGCGCAGCTCGGGGTCTGCGTGCCGGTCGCTCCCCGAGTTCCGTCGCAGTGATGATGGTCGGAGCAACCGAGGAGGAGTACCAGGACACTGACGGCGATACCGACGGCCTCCCCCGTTTGGCCAAACCCCCGCAGGAGAGACCTGCGGCCCGAGATGGCGATCCGCAGCCCTCCCAGCCGCGACGCCGTCCGGATCCCCTCTCGGGTCTGGTGGCCAAATTAGCTGTACCTGTGGCTGCCGAAGCGGATACCCAGGCCACTTCGGCTGAGTTAGAAGAGCAGCGGAAGTTGCTACTCGCTGAGGCAAAGGAGATCGCCGAGATCCATCGCGAGCTCAGCGTTAGCCTCCGGGAGTACAATGCAGCTCACGGATTCACTAAGATAGACTCCCGGGAGAAGCGCATTGCAGATCTGCGCAAGAAAGGAAGAATGGTGAATGAGGAGCTGGCTGGTGGAGCCACCACTAGCAACACCGGAAGTCGGATTTCTGCGGGGAAGCCGGTGTACAGCTCACCGGCGAAAACTCTTAGGGCCGCCGAAGCCGCCATGGCCGAGTTGGTGGGGTTATCCGGTGAGGCCCTGCGCAAGCAGCAGGAGAGGGTAAACGAGTTGGTGATTGAGGCCAACCGGCAGAACCAGGCCTTCAAGAAGAAGAACCCCGGGGCAGGGTCCCAGGTGCACTCAGCCAGACCCAATAGCCAGAAGTCAGATGGAGAGGCCTCTTCCCCGCATCCGAGCAGAAGCAAGAGCAAGAGCAAGAGCCGGAGCCGGAGTCGAGGTTCCGGGAAGAACAAGCAGCTACAGACCTATGACCCGGCCTTCGCCGGTATCCAGCAAGCCGGGCAAGCCGGACAGCGTAACTCGGGACAGGCGGGAAGTACCCGTGGGGATGGTAACCTGGGTGTAGGAAACAATAACCCGGTTGGCCGTGCTAATCCACCCCGGAACCCTCCTCATATACAGGGAAACCCACAGAGGGAGGTCGTCTCTGTCCCCCAGCAGGCCGTGATCCCTGTACAGGATAGGCTCAATGATGGCAACTCGAGGCTGCAGCAGCTCGGGTATCAGCCAGACGAGAACCCTTTGGGATCTCGGATAGGGACCAGACAACTGAACCCGGCAGATGCAAGATTCCGGCTTGACCGGATTCACCAATCCGAGTTAGTGGAAGAGCAAGGACCTCCGGGACCTGCCTGCTTTGGACCTCGGATTATGCGGGAATCACCTGTTCGAAACTTTCAGCTCAACAGGGGTGCCAAGACCTATGACGGCAGCAAGAAGCCGGAGGACTGGCTGACCGACTATGTAACTACAGTAAGCATAGCCGGTGGGAACAGACGATGGGCGGTACGTTACATACCGCAGATGTTGGAAGGACCTGCCCGGATCTGGTTGAACAACCTGAGGGCTGGCAGCATAGACTGCTGGTTGGATTTTGAGGAAGCATTCATCAGCAACTTCACCAGCACGTACAAAAGGCCAAACAGACCTCAGCAGCTCGCCATCTGTAGGCAAAGGAGCAACGAGACTGACTGGGAGTACCTTACCCGGTGGAGCAATATTCGCAACTCTTGCGAAGGAGTGGTGGAGGCATAGGCCATCTCCTGGTTTGCGCAAGGATGCCGGCATGGGTCGATGCTGTGGCAGAAGCTGCAGAGAAAGATGCCAACAACCTTGGCAGAGACCATGCGCATCGCCGATACCTACACGCTTGGAGATCCCATGCAACCCCTGGTGGATGTCGGTGACTCCAACAGGAGGAATGCGGGACCTCAGCGTTCAGGACCGAGCAGGAGCCATGATCGCCAGGAGTTCGGCCACAAGAGGAACCAGCCCGAGTATCACCATGCCGCGCAGCATGTCGCAGCAGTGACCCGGGAGCATGAGGATGCCGGCAACAACCAGCGTCAGAAGACAAGTGGCCCAGCTTGGGGTCAGAGTCAGGAGGTGCAAAAGACCTGGGTGGAACAAAAGAAGCCCCTGACGTATGAAGAGATGCTGAACAAGCCATGCTGCTACCATACTCTGGAAGCCAACAAGCCTGCGAACCATTCTACCCGGCAGTGCAGTTGGTATCAGCGCACGTTGCAGGAAGGCAGCTCGGGAGCTATTCGGCAGAGCGCTCCGGCATCTCGGCCTAATATCCCGAGACCCCCTCCTCCGACATCGGGGGCCAACGCTGTCCGACTTCCCCTTCCTCCGAGAGGACCCCCACCTCGCCCGGTGAATGTGGTGCACACTCGGAACGACAACGGTAACCAAGGCGGACAGCAGAAGAGTAACTACCGGGAGGCACATCAGAGCTATGTGGTCTTTGTGACCGAGCCCACTGACCGAAAGAGTGTGCGACAACATGCTCTGGAGGTGAATGATGTGATCCCGGTGGTGCCCAAGTTCTTGCACTGGTCCGAGATGGAGATCACGTGGAGCCGCAAGGATCACCCCCGAGTTATGCCTAAGCCGGGAGCGTATGCCTTAGTGGTGGACCCAACTTTTGTCGGACCCAACCTCAACGTCCGCTTCAGCCGGGTTCTGATCGACAATGGCAGTGCCATTAACATCATGTACAAGGACACGATGCTGAAGCTGGGAATATCCATGAACACCCTGCTGCCTACCGAGACAACCTTCCACGGCATTGTGCCCGGAGTCTCCTGCTCTCCCATGGGAAAGATCTGGGTTGAGATGCTATTCGGAACTCGCGAGAACTGCCGAACCGAGAGCTTGGAGTTCGAGGTCGTGGACCTCGAGAGCCCATATCACGCACTGATCGGCAGACCGGCCCTCGCCAAGTTCATGATCTCAACTCACATGGGCTACCTCAAGATGAAGATGCCGGGACCTAACGGCATAATCACCATCTCGGGAGACCACAAGCGCTCCATGGAGTGTGCATCGGCGGGGTCATGCTTGGCTGAGTCCCTGGTGATCGCGGAAGAGAAGAAGAGGATCCAGCAGGTGGTGGCGATGGCCAAGACCTCCCAACTCGGAATGCCCGGGATGGTGAACCCGGAGCAGGGTGCATCATTCCAGCCCCCCAAAGAGACCAAGAAGGTGGGTGTAGACCCCAGCAACCCGGAGCGCCAAGTAATCATTGGCAGCAACTTGGACAGCAAATAGGAAGGCGAGCTCGTCGACTTCCTCCGTGAGAATCGGGATGCCTTTGCGTGGTCGAGTGACGATCTGCAAGGCGTCCCGAGGGAGTTGGCTGAGCACTCTCTGTTTGTTCGACCGGATGCGAAGCCGGTGAAGCAACCAACCAGGCGCCTCTCGGATGAGAGAAGAGCTGTTGTCATGGAGCACCTGGCTATACTGCTGGCCGTTGGATTCATAATGGAGGTGCTGCACCCGGATTAAGGTGTGGCGCATGTGCATCGACTTCACCAATCTCAACAAAGCCTGTCCGAAGGACCCCTTTCCACTGCCCCGAATAGATCAAGTGATAGACTCCGCTGCCGGGAGTGAGCTTTTGACTTTTTTAGATGCATATTCTGGTTTCCACCAGATACCTTTGAATCCGGATGATCAATTGAAAACTGCTTTTATTACCCCTTATGGGGCTTATTGCTATCGTGTCATGACTTTCGGGTTGAGGAATGCTGGTGCCACATACCAGAGATGCATGCAGAAATGTTTGCATGATCAAATAGGCCGGAATGCCGAGGTCTATGTCGATGACATAGTCATAAAGACAAAAGAAAAAGCCTCACTGATAGATGATCTGAGGGAAACATTTAAGAACTTAAGAAGATTCCGGATGAATTTGAATCCGGATAAGTGCACATTTGGTGTTCCGGCAGGGAAGTTACTCGGTTTCCTCATCTCAAGCCGGGGAATCGAGGTTAACCCGGGTAAAATTCGTGCCATCGAAAGCATGAAGTTGCCGGTACGCCTCAAAGATGTGCAGAAGTTCACCGGGTGTCTTGCATCCCTAAGTCGATTTGTGAGTCGACTTGGGGAGAAGGCCTTGCCCCTGTACCAACTGATGAAGAAGAGCAAGACAATTGTTTGGACCCCGCAGGCTGATGCGGCGTTCAACGATTTGAAGAGAATGCTCTCAATAGCACCAGTGTTGGCATCCCCGTTACCCAAGGAACCTATGTTGTTGTATATTGCCGCAACCAACCGAGTAGTCAGTGTGGCAATGGTTGTAGAAAGGGAAGAGGGGGGCAAGCTGATACAGAGGCCGGTGTATTACCTCAGTGAGGTGATCTCGGAATCCAAGCAGAACTACCCGCACTATCAGAAGATGGCATATGGGGTGTACATGGCAGTGACCAAGCTCAAGCACTACTTTCAGGAACACCCGATCACAGTGGTATGCGAAGCTCCTCTCGCCGAAATCATCGGTTGCAAGGATGCTAGCGGCCGGGTAGCCAAATGGGCCATCCAGTTGTCTCCATACGCTCCGGCGTATGAGAGACGTGACGCCATCAAGTCGCAGGCGCTGCCGGACTTTTTGGTGGACTGGGCCGAGATGCAGTATGAACCTCCAATGCCGGATTACAATTTCTGGAGGATGCATTTCGATGGCTCAAAGGCTAAGATCGGATTGGGTGCCGGAGTGGTCCTCACTTCCCCCAAAACAAGATGTACTGAAGTATGTGCTGCAAATTCATTTTCGGGCATCCAACAATGTCGCAGAATATGAGGCTTTGGTTCATGGACTCAATGTCGCCAAGGAGATCGGCATCCGCCGGATAGAGTGTTTCGGTGACTCCGACCTCGTAGTACAACAGGTGTCGGGGAATTGGGATGCCCTCGATGCAAACATGGCCTTGTACAGGTTTCATGTGCAGAAAATATCCGGATTTTTTGAAGGATGCGAGTTCAAGCATATACCCAGAGGAGAAAACGAAGCAGCGGATGTCTTGTCCAAGCTAGGGTCATCTCGAGATGCCATCCCACCCGGGATAGCCCTGGAGCATTTGAGGAAGCCATCTATACAACCATCACCCGAGTCAGATTCTATCTTCATCCCCAAGGAGCCTGGTTCAGATGCAGTACCCATGGAAGTAGATGTCGGGAGCATAACATCGAACCCGGGGACTGCGTCCCATTGCTCAGAGAGGCAAAGAAAGATGATGATAGAGGTGATGTCGGCAGAACCAATGGATATAGACGCTCCCGCGTTCCCGGTTCGACCTGTCCCGGGGTGGGCACAGCCCATTATGGCTTACATCTTGGAGGGAAATCTCCCGGAGAATGAAGTGGAAGCCCGGCAGATACTGCGAAGATCAAAAGCATACACTATCATCAATCAAGAGCTGTACAAGAGAAGTGTCACTGAAGTACTTCAGAGATGTGTAGAACCGGCAGAAGGGCAAGAGATGCTCCTGGAGATACATCAGGGAGAGTGTGGACATCATGCGTCATCCCGAGCCCTGGTGGCGAAAGTATTCCGGCATGGGTTCTACTGGCCCACTGCATTGCAGCAAGCAGAAGATATTGTCCGGAAGTGTGGAGGATGCCAAAGATTTGCTCACCGGATATACATGCCGGCATCAGCATTGAAGACGATCCCTATCACTTGGCCATTCGCAGTATGGTGTTTGGATATGGTCGGGCAATTCAAACTGGCAAGAGGCAATATGACACATATACTGGTGATGGTGGAAAAGTTCACCAAGTGGATAGAGGTCAAACCAATCCGAAAGTGCGATGGACACACCGCTGTGCAATTCTTAAAAGACATCATCTTGAGATACAGATACCCACACAGCATTATCACGGATAATGGCACCAACTTTGCTGTGGGGGAATTCGCTCGATTTTGTGCTGAGAAGGGAATCCGGCTGGATGTAGCATCAGTCGCACACCCAGAAGCAAATGGGCAAGTCGAAAGAGCAAATGCTTTAGTCTTAGCCGGTATCAAAGCTCGTTTGATTGAACCATTGTTGAGAACTCCGAGATGCTGGATAGAGGAGTTAGCGGCGGTGTTATGGGGTCTCCGGACTACACCGAATAGATCTACCGGATACACGCCATTCTTCATGGTATACGGTGCTGAGGCAGTTCTCCAGACCGACATACAGTATGACTCCCCGAGAGTAACATTGTTCACCGAGACCGAGGCAAAGGAGGCCCGAGAAGATGATGTGGATTTACTCGAAGAGGCAAGAGAGTTGGCACTGTCTCGGTCTGCAATTTACCAGCAAAATCTTCGCCGATATCATAGCCGGAAAGTACACCCGAGGGTGTTCCGGGAAGGGGATCTGGTGCTGAGGCTCATCCAACGCACGGCAGGAATGCATAAGCTATCACCTCCATGGGAGGGGCCTTTTGTGATAAGCAGGGCATTGCACAATGATTCTTATTACCTTGTAGATGCACAGGATGCTAGGAAAGGTGTAATGGACAAATCCGGTGAGGAAACCAAGCGCCCGTGGAATGTAGCTCTACTTCGACCCTTTTACACGTAAAGGGCTCAATGTATGTTGCATCTCGGATTTTTATTAATGAAAGAAAGGCACCCCAGGAGGAACCCGGGGACTGCACGGTTGCGTGCATGTCTTGTTATTTTTGTCAAATTCATTTACTGTTTTGTACCGGCATCCCGGGAAGGAACCCGGGGACTGCCGGATAGTTATCTTTTATATTATGTGCATGCCGGGAAAGTTCCGAGTCCGATTCTCAAAGTCAGAGTAATGTATGTCATGTGAAATCATCTTGTGACTCGACTGACGAACGCCGAAATGGTAGTCAAGAGCAAAGAGAGGGAGGGTGGGAAACACGAAAATGGTCTCGGGGACTTGGAGCAGGAACTTGTCCGGCATGCTTGTTTTTTCCTAACTTAGCTATTTTTTATGTCGGGAATTCGGTTAGTAGGAACTCGGATTGTTTTAAGTAATGTATGCCATATGCGGAGTTTTGTGACTCGACTGTCGAACGCCGAAATGGTAGACAAGAGCAGAAATTACCTAAGTACGGTAAACGTGAAAGGCAATTCGGGAACTCAAAGCAGAATAAATTGACATAAGTTGTTCAGGCAAATAGTTCAGTGCATAATGAAAATAATATAAGTATACGATACATCCTGCACCCGGCATCCCGGGGATTTAACGAATCTACTCTAGTTTTTCAAGCGGTAGGGGAAGTCGGCTTCTCGACGGAGACCTCGGGAGCAGCAACCTCGGGAGCAACAGCCTCAGGAGCAGCAGCAGGAGCAACTTCGGCTTCAGGTCCGGCAGCGCTGCTCGGGGCGTCGGGACGCACCTCGGTCTCGGTGGCCTCGGGTCTCGGCGAAGTCGCTGCCTCTCGGGGAACCACGCTCTCGGGCGCAGCACCGGAGGCAGCATCGTCCTCTTCCGGGATCTCCTCTTCCGCGTCGCCAGTTGCGCCGGTGTCTTCGGAGTCCTCATAGTCTGATTCGGACTCGGAGGAAACGGTGCTGGCGGTGAAGGCACGGATGCTGGCCCACTTGGCGATGCGGTGCGCCACCTCTTGTCGGCGCTGGACCCTTTCCGGATCGGTGACCCAAGGCGAAACCGTCCGAAGACGCAGGATCGCCCCCAGATCGAGACCTTCATACCAGCTGAGTACTTGGGTCAAGACCTGGTCGGCACCAGCCCGCGCACCGGAACGCTTCCAAGCGTGGATGCGACTCCCGGCACCCCGGAGTGCACTCGAGAGCTCCGGAATCGAGAGCGTCCCGCGGATGCTCGGCCACAGTGCGCCGTGGACGTGGATCGCGGCGCTGAGGAGCTCCGTCCCAATAGACCGGAGAGGTACTATCCGGGCCTTCAGGGCGGTGAGGTGATCCTCAATGTCCCAGACATCCGAGATGGGACCCTTCCCGGTGCGCTTCTCTCGGGCGGTGGCAACAGCAAGGGCGGCAGCCTCGCGGGAGTGCTCGAACTCTCCTTTAAAAAGAAGAGCTGTCAAACGACTAGGTCATAAGAAAAGCAACATCAAATAAAGGAAGTAACAAGAGAAGAGGGGTGTCGGTCCACTCACTGTTGAGATCCCGGTTCAGTACGGTGAGCTCGGTGAGCCAAGTATCAGACCACGACCGAAGAAGAGCCAGCTCGGTCTCGGCATTATGCGCGCGCTCCACCGACTGGTCCAAGGTCTCCTTCTGCTTCTTGGTCGCCTTGATGAAGCACTTCTTCATCTCTGACGCGACAGTCTTTGCTTTGTCGAGCTCGCCGTTGAGGCGCGCGATCTCGGCTTGCGCGGTAGCAAGGGCGGCCTTTTGGTCTACCGAGACCTGGCGCGCGGTGTCCCGCTCTTCCCGGAGGCGACCTTCGCACTTTTTCGACTGACCGAGCTCAGCAAGAACCCGGTT
Organism: Poa annua; assembly: GCA_026929855.1. Classification (NCBI taxonomy): domain Eukaryota; kingdom Viridiplantae; phylum Streptophyta; class Magnoliopsida; order Poales; family Poaceae; genus Poa; species Poa annua. The sequence goes on along the minus strand of CM049432.1, from coordinate 70,194,070 downwards.
GAAGATGTTGCGGCGTTTCTGGCTGCACTCCTGAAAGCAAGACAAAGGAGGAGTCAGTCTGGAAAGGATGTAAGGAACCCGGTGGGGAGGATCTCGGGGACTCGGTGTCCGAGTCCTGGATTTTTCTCTAAGATTGGAACCTAGTGATCTGCCATTCGGTGGAATCTAGAGCACTAAGCACCAATCTCGGGGACTAGTGGTGAAGGAGCAATTTTTGAAGCAACCTACCCGGTTGGGAGGATCTCGGGGACTCGGTGTCCGAGTCCTGGATTTTTCTTTAAGATTGGAACCTAGTGATCTGCTATTCGGTGGAATCTAGAGCACTAAGCACCAATCTCGGGGACTAGTGGTGGTGGAAGGAACAAGTGTGTTTTTGATGAAAGAGGAAAAGCTTACCTCGCTTACTCGGGTAACATCCAGCGCGGCCACCTGGAGAGCATGCAGAGCTTGAGCGCTGCGGCTCGGGCCTGCAGCGTGCAAGTCTCCCGCAGTCTCGGAAGCGTCGGCGGCAAGCCAGGCCTTGTTAAAATCATCAACAACCCGAATGTCGGAGCCGCCGGCAGCGCGGGTGGCAGCAACGTCCCGGGATCCTGAAGATACAAAGGAGCTGACGGTTGCTCGGAACATCCGCAAGGCTGCAGTAGGGATCTCGGCAGGAGGCGGTGGTAACAATGGAAACTTACCCGTGCGCAGCACCAGCTCTTGGGCCGAGGATGTCGGAGCAGCTGCAGGCGGGGCAGAAGGTGTTTTCTGCCCAGCAGTCTTGCCGTGAGACTTGAGAGGTGGATCAGCTGGCCGGGAGGAGGCTATGGGCTGTTTCTCCGAGATGGTCTTGGTCGCAGCTGGCCGAGAGGGGCCGCTTGCCGCGGGTTGCCGGCGAGGGCTAAGGACCTCTGCCTCAAGCCCGGGCACCCGGCGCGGACTATCCGGAAGAAGAATTTCTCCCGAGATGGTCGTGGCCTGCACCGCGATCTCGTCGATCACCGGATGCGCATCCGGGGGCGCAACGGTAGCCGGTGCAGCACCGGAGGCGGCAGGCTCGCTTCTTCGAGTAGAAGGGCGAGGAGGTGAAGGGGAGGCCCGAGCCGGGCTGGGAGTACGAGTCCCGGGAGGAGGAGGAACAGCAGGTGACGGGAGCTCGAGCGCATCACTGAAAGGAAGTGTCTTAGTAATAGTTGTGGAGAAAGCAAAATCAGATAACATAAGGCAAGGAAAACGTACCCGGAATCCAAAAGGGGAGGACCCCTTTGCCGGCGCCGAGCGGGCTTCTCGGTCGTTTGTTTACTCGGTTTGCTCTTCTTGGGGGGTTGCCGGAGTTATCGGCCCCCTTGGTGTCGGAAGCCGCGCGCTTCCGGCTCTCGGCACGTTTGGTCCCGGTTGTCGGTTTCGGAACCACTGCTGGGGCCCAATTCAGAGGGAGAGCGTCAATAACATCAAGAATCTGGCAGTCAATCTCATCTTCATCATCCGAAGAAATGGAAACTGTCTCTGAGGTTGAAGGGTTACCCGGGGCCTTGACAAAAGGAATGGCGAGATGGTCCTCGCCGTCGGGATCCTCCCTCGGCATCTCGTCCGGTTTCGGGAAGTTCGGCACGTAATTCCCGTTGGCGTGGACGGCGTCTTCTTCGATTTGACGCTCGAACAACTACGCAAACAAATTAGGCCGTGTCGGTGTCCAGGTGAACGCATGTACGAAAGCGAATGCACGAAAGACAGATATGAGCACCTGGTCGCATGGTTTTTTCCGGGATCCCCCAATGACACCCCAAGAGTAGTCCTCCGTCATCTCCGTCCGGGCAATAGCTCGAACGTGACGGACGACCCCGACGTGATCTAGCCCAAAGATACTGGTCCTAGTGGGGTCATAGTTCCCGGCCATGTGGCACATCTTATGTACTCGGTTTTGAAGGGGGCAGACCCGGCGAATGATGAAGCAGCGCAGGAGATCATCGCCGGTCATCTTCAACTTTAGCATGTTCAAAACGTCGTGCATGCAATTGACCTCGTCGTTATCGGGAAGCTTCTTCCAGAGACGGAATTCGCGCGGAGGACCCATAACGAATTCCGGCAGATTGATGAAGTCCGGGTTCGAGGATCCCGGACCATCTCCCGAGTGCTCCTGGTTCTTCACGTAGAAAAAGCTGCGCTGCCACTTCCGGCAGGACTCTAGTCCCTTGACTATGGGGAATCCGGAGTCCGCGCGAGGGATGATGGTGGCCGCTCCGCAATCGACTAAGTCCTTTATTTTCTTATCCGGATTGGGGATGGCTTGGCGGCGAAGAATGAAATACTTGGCCCAGAGATCCACAAATGGCCATATGCCGAGGTATGCCTCCGCGTAAGTCGTGAAAACCGAGAGCATCATAATGGCATTGGCGGGAAGATGGTGAGGTTGGACGTCGTACATGTCGAGGAAGTCGCGGAAGAAGGGGCTAGCCGGAAGCCCAAACCCACGCTCGAAGTGCGATAGGAATACCACGTATTCCCCGGGTTGGGGTTCCGGTGCAACCTCCCCTCCCGGGAGACGGCTCTCGACTTCCGGAGGAATCCGGTGAGTCCTATACAACCAGTCCAGATCTGACTGCTTGGTCTCGGACCCATCGCAGCACCCCCGAGCACGTTCTTCGCCCATGTCGGAGAAGTATGCAGGGGTATTCGGACTACTCTGCAGGCGCAGCGGCGGTTAGTCGGAGTTAGTCTACCGCAAACTGGAATGTCGGAGCACAAACTGCTAAACACTACCGGGTTCCTGAGAAATAAGATCTACCGTGTGCTAAATAATCAAAACAAAGAAGGGGAAAATAGGCTCACGCTAGACTCGAGCGAAGCACAATGCGGATAACTAATCTACATTCTACCGCCACGGTGCTTCATCGCCGTGCGCCTCGTGCGCGCCGCTCGAGTGTGCTCACCGGCGGCGGCGCAACCGTGCTCGTGCTATGGCACGGCCGGGGTCGAGCAGTTATTCTACCGAAGAAAAGCATCGGATCGGAGAAGAACAACTCACCGGTGAAAGAATAGGTCGGCGACGTGCGAGAGGGACGGCGGTGTTCGAGCTCCGGCGCACGGCGAACGCGACGGCGTTCGGATGAAGAGCGCAGCGGCGGCGGTGTGCTCGAGACGGTGGTGGAGGAGGAGCGAAGAAGAAGAAGTGGAGGAGACCGTTCCGGTCCCCTATTTATGGGGGGGGGGGGGGGGGGATTCCGGAGCGGTTTCCAGTTTTCCCGCCCACGATCTCCACGATCATGGTGGGATCTGGATTGTGCAGCAAGCCACGTGGCACTATCCGGAGCGTCCGATCCGGCCACACCGAGGGCCACACGGCCCCAACGGTTGGATTTCGGATCGCCTGCGGATCCCGGCGCGGGAACCCAAGCGACGGCGTGCTCGCGCAGGGGCACTCGAGTGCGTTTCTGCACTGACGGGACGTCGGGTGGGCCCTGGCTCACAGTCTCGAGTTCATCAGGAGGCCAACGGTCGAGATTCGCTGAGGATGTGTTATCCGGTCCCAGGCTGCACCTCCCGGTAAACATAGTCTCGGTAAGAAGGTCTCGGGAGAACCGACTTCGGCAGAAAGGGAAAGGCTGGTGGCATGTGTTCTCAGAAGATAGTTGTTGTTTAAAATCTGATCCCGCACATCATCCGAGGTCGCTATGCGGCACCAGCTTCGGGGACTAGTGTCGGGGGGCTACCCCCCGGGTAGGGGCAGATCCCGGTATAATTCAATAATGTGCCAACAGTACCTGGCCTTTGGCGAGAGCGAGGGACACCTCCTGCTGTACTGAAAGGGCAACTTGACCCTTGAGCGCTGGTAGAGGACAAAGTGCCTCCTGGCAGGCGCAAAGGTCAGGTCTTGCAGCTATAAATAGACACCCCCGGCCCTCACAATTGCAGCGCAGGCATGAGCGGGTGGTTCCTCTAAGAACTAGCTTCTCGAAGATGTCTTTGCTAATAGGCTAAGACATCTTCGGGAGGCTAGGCCTAGAGATACTCTTCCTGAGATGAGCTCGGACACCTCCGAAAAGGATCCCGGATCTAGGACTCCGAGGAGACTCCCGGATGGAGGGGTACTCGGCTTTACCGGATAGGTAGTCCGGGTAAGTACTAACCGGAATATATGTGTCGATCTTGACCTTATGCAGAAGAAGCTCGTAGTGGCAAGCGAGGAGGTATCCGGCGAGAGGGCTCCCGGTAGGCCGTCAACGGTCCGTAGCAGGCTTTCCCGTCTGTTGCGGGGGGAAGTACCGTTCCGCCTGACACGGGAGCATGGTCACCTCCCGCCTGACACGGAAGGATGGTCACCTCCCGCCTGGCACGGGAGCGCGTCAGTCAGTACGAGCGTGGTACGACAAGACCTGACATGCCTAGCCCGGCAATCCAGAAAAGGCTATCCGGGATGGGCAAAGACATGTCTTGTCTCTGACAGGGGGACAATGATGATGCAGGACGGCGTCTGTCGTCCTTGTCGAGATGATGACGAAGGGGCTACACCGGATAGCCCGGCGACTAGGTCGCACTAGCCGGTAACCGCATGCCGGCTAGGCCTGTCCGGTGGGGCCAAGCCAGTTTAGGGTTTCCGGCCCTCCCGGCCGGAGCTCTATAAAAGGCGCCATAACTGCTCCTGAGGGAGAGAGACCAACTTGAGAGCAAAAGCTATAGTTGCATTTACTCTTAGAGCATTCACTCCTTCTCACCTTGAGTTCATCTAGCTCTTTGTACTCCTCCCTTTGAGAGATCTTGTAGCAAAGTTGTAGCTCTTATACCACAAATATATAGAGAGGAAAGGCAGGAGTAGGGGTGTTACCTCCTCACGAGGGCCCTGAACCTGGGTATATCGTGTGTGTGTTGTGTGCCTTCGTGCATTTGTTCTTGTTTGTTAGATCTTCCACCTCGTCCTTTGTTCTTATTTCGTGTTCCTTGGAGATCTCGGTTTTACCGGGATCCTCCCCGTGTGAGCTCTTCAGCTCGCTATCCCTCCCCGGATCCACCAACGTCCATCGGCCCCACAAATTAGCCATCCTATGGCATCTGCCGTGACACCACCATGACAGAGACCCTCTCAAGTACTCTTACTCAACACATGGGTCTTGCGGCAAGAACGTTTTGGAAGAACCCCGGAAGGGCCAAAGCGAGGATTGACAAGAAGTTTCCATCCAATGGAGGAAAGCCATTCAACAAGGTGAGGCTTTGCGATAACTGTGATGACAAAAGCCACTTTGTTGCAGATTGCCCATGGGAGAGAAGAGAGGATCATGGTGGGAGGCTCGTGGCCAAGACGAAGGGCAAGGGGCCCATGCCCATGAAGAAGCCCTTCTTCAAGAAGAACCAAAAGATTGTCTTGGTAACTCAAGAGCAATATCCCACCGATGATGAAGATAGTGACAAGGAGGATACTCCAACGCAAGTGGCCGCACTAGCCATTTCTTCCACTCCTCCGTCACTCTTCTCCTCCCCAAACGAGAGACCCATCATCAAGAATCCAAGATGTCTCATGGCAAAGACATCTGAGGTAAAATTGTCCCCCACCTCCATATCCCATGACATTGATGATGGAATGAGCCTAGAAGTCAAGAAAGAAATTATTGCTTTTGATAAATTCATGACTAACTTGCAAGGAGAAGGAAAGAAACACGTTGGCTCAATTATGAGTCGTATAGGTGAGCTTGAGGATGAGCTTGAATTAAAAGGTGAGATTGAGAGAGAGGATGCACACGCTAAGGTGTCCCTCCAATCCTCTCTCGAAGATGAACAAGAAGCTCATGCTCTCCTCAAGGAGCAACTTGCTAAGATCACTAAGAATCGTGATCTCTACTTTGCTAAATGTAAAATTGTGCAAAATGAAAAGTCCGAGCTTGTAGTTCCTCATGCTAGACTTTGCGAAGACTTCGAGTCACTTGAAAATACTCACAAGGTATTGACAAGTGATCACGAACGTCTCCTCAAGTCTCGTGATCAACTCCAAACTCGGAAATCTATTCTTGAGAAACCTAGTACTTCTACTCCTTTGAATACTAATGCAAATGTTGTCAAGGATAAAGCTAGGATCTTGTTTGTTCCTCCATGGCAACCGAGCCCAAGACCTCCCTTGATAAAGGCAAAGGGAAGCTCACTACTCCTCTTCATGAGCGAGTGCCCCACAAGGGTAAGGAAGGTCTAGGATATGTTGCTAAGGAGAAGAAGAAGATCAAGCCAGCACAAGCCAAGAAAGATGACATTGCGAGTGGAAATGCCACAAGGGGCACTCCCACTCGTGATGACTTTGCGGGCATATCTAACCCCAACTATGCTTTATATGTTGATTATTATGGGGATGTCTATGCTAGATACATTGGTCCTTTTGATGGTTATATTGAATATGCTATTTGGGTTCCAAAGACCCTTGTTGCTAACCAAAAGGCACCCATTGCAAAATGGGTACCTAAACCAAAGAATTAATTGTGTGTAGGGCCTTGCTTCCGGAGGATCAAAATGGATAATTGATAGTGGGTGCACTAGTCATATGACCGGAAGCAAGGAGATTGCAACGGAGTTGAAGCCCAATGATGATCAAATGACCGTTACATATGGTGACAATTCAAAGTCTAAGGTAATAGGGCTCGGCAAGGTGGTAGTGGCACCGGACATCACACTTGTGAATGTCTTGCTTGTCGAGTCCCTAGGTTTCAACTTAATCTCGGTCCATTCCTTAACTTGTTTGGGTTATACCGTTGTCTTCGAAAAGGAAATGGTCATTCTCTTGCGGAGCAAGTCTCTCAATGTGTCTTTCGTTGGGTACATTGAGAATGGGCTCTATGTGTTTGACTTCTCCGGAGTCACCACTTCCCATACAATGTGCCTATTCGCAAAAGCGGACTTGGGTTGGCTATGTCATCGCCGACTAGCCCATGTCAACATGAGGACTTTGCAAAGTCTCCACAAGGGTGGCCATATCATAGGACTAAAAGACCATGTTTCTTTCTTGAAGGATCGAATGTGTAGGGCGTGTGTTGAAGGAAAAATGCATGACATCTACCATCCAAGCAAGACCATCATCTCTTCAAAGAGGGTTTTGGAGCTTCTCAATGTTGATCTCTTTGGTCCCATTCCGGAAGCTAGTCTTGGTGGCAAGAAATATTGCTTGGTGATTGTTGATGACTATTCAAGATACACATGGGTTTTCTTCTTCAAGACGAAGATGGAGACTAAACAAACTATCATCGACTTCTCCAATGAGGCTCAATGTCAACACAATGTCCCTATCTTGGTGATAAGAAGTGACAATGGGTCCGAGTTCAAGAACTACACCTTAAATGAGTTCCTTAGTGAAGAAGGGATTCGTCATCAATATTCCGCTGCTTATACTCCCCAACAAAATGGTGTAGCCGAAAGGAAGAATCACACTCTTATTGAGATGGCAAGGTCGATGATGGCCGAGTTCAAGTCCCCTCACAACTTTTGGGCCGAAGCCGTCAACACCGCTTGCCATTCATCCAACCGACTCTTCTTCCGCAAAGGACTCATGAAGACCCCCTATGAAGTGCTCACCGGGAACAAGCCCAATATCTCTTTCTTTCGAGTCTTTGGTTGTAAGTGTTTTTATCTCATCAAAGGTGTTCGTTTAGGCAAGTTTGAATCTAAGTCTCTTGAAGGGACTTTTGTGGGCTACAGGTCCGAATCCCACACTTATAGAGTCTATGATAAGGCCTCGCGCATAATCATAGAAACTTGTAGTATGGTGTTCGAGGAGAATGACGGCTCCCTTGTGGAGCAAAGTGGTGTTTCCGTTGTAGGTGATGATCAACCTCAAGATGCTATCCGAAGAATGGGTTTGGGAGTCCACCGCCCCGTTGAACTCTACTATGAGGTTGCTCAACAAGGTTCTACCTCACAAGAAACACTCGACAACAATGCCGTGCCCAACTTGTCTCAACGAGAAGAAGCTCAAGAAACTGCTTCTGCCCCTGAAATTTCTGGTACACCGAACTTCCGGCCTTTGTCCCGGAACATCCGGTCAATGGACGTGAACTTCCGGTGTCTGGTCCAGAACTTCCAGTCCCATGTCCGGAACTTCCGGTGCCAAGACCGGAACTTCCGGTCCCTCAGACCGGAACTTCCGGTACCAAGGATTTTTCAAGGAGCAGTTCTCCCCAAGGCCAAGATCAACCTCCTCCCTCATCAGTTTCACCTTTCGTTGATCAAGGCCATCAAATCTGTCAAGGCGGAGACATGAATGATCAAGATGATCAAGCGATTCCTCCCACCACTCGGAGGGAAATCGAGATCCGCCGTTTGAATAGGGTTGGCACCTCACAAGAATTAAGAGCTCTATCTCTTGACAAGGTGCTTGGTGATGTGAGAAGCAAGGTCTCCACCCGAAGACAACTTGCAAGCTTTAGTGAACATCAAGCTCACATCTCCATGGTGGAACCCAAGAAGATCTTTGAAGCTCTTGAAGATAAAGATTGGCTTGATGCTATGCATGAAGAGCTCAACAACTTCGAGCGCAGCAAGGTGTGGAAGTTGGTGGAAAGACCCAAAGATTGCCGCAATGTTATCGGCACCAAGTGGATTTTCAAGAACAAGCAAGATGAACATGGCATGGTGGTGAGGAACAAGGCAAGATTGGTGTCTCAAGGTTACTCCCAAATTGAAGGCATTGACTTTGGAGAAACCTATGCGCCCGTGGCTCGACTTGAGTCAATTCGTATTCTTCTTGCTTATGCCTCTCATCATAACTTTAAGTTGCAACAAATGGATGTCAAATCCGCTTTTCTAAATGGTCCACTAAATGAACTTGTTTATGTTAAGCAACCACCGGGGTTCCAGGACCTCAAGTATCCGAACCATGTCTACAAGTTGGATAAGGCACTCTATGGCCTTAAACAAGCCCCACGAGCGTGGTACGAGCACCTTAGAGAACTACTTGTAGACCGTGGATTCCAAGTTGGGGAAATCGACCCCACACTTTTCACTAAGAAAGTTATTGGAGAGCTCTTCATTTGTCAATTATATGTGGATGACATTATATTTGGATCGACTAACAAAGCATTTAACAAAGAATTCTCTAAGCTTATGACTGACAGGTTTGAGATGTCTATGATGGGTGAGATGAAGTTCTTTCTCGGATTTGAGATCAAGAAATTAAGGGAAGGAACGTTCATCAACCAAGCAAAGTACATTCAAGACATGCTCAAGAAGTACGAGTTGCTTGAGCTCAAGGGTGCCTGTACCCCAATGCAAACCAAATGCCACCTTGAGCTCAACCCTAAGGGTAAGGATGTGGATCAAAAGGTATACCGCTCCATGATCGGATCTCTCCTCTACCTCTGTGCATCTAGACCGGATATAGTGCTAGCCGTAGGAGTGTGTGCAAGATATCAGGCGGCTCCTAAAGAAAGCCATGATGTGGCAGTCAAGAGGATCTTTAGATATTTGGCTTTTACCCCAACCTATGGATTGTGGTACCCCAAGGATGCAAATTTCTCATTATGTGGGTACATTGATTCCGATTGGGCTGGAGATCATGATGATAGGAAGTCAACCTCCGGCGCTTGTCAATTTATTGGGAGGTCCTTGGTAAGTTGGTCTTCTAAGAAGCAAAATTGTATATCTCTCTCCATCGCCGAAGCCGAGTATGTTGTCGCCGCAAGTTGTTGCACTCAGTTGCTATGGATGAGGCAAACTTTAAAGGAGTACGGAGTCGATTGCGACAAAGTGCCTCTTCTATGTGACAACGAAAGTGCCATCAAGATTGCCTACAACCCGGTGCAACATTCAAGAACCAAGCATATTGAGATCCGCCATCATTTCATAAGAGATCATGTGGCCCGAGGAGACATTGACTTATCATATGTGGGCACAAGGGATCAATTGGCGGATATCTTCACGAAGCCCCTTGAGGAAGGAAGGTTTTGCTTTTTGAGGAATGAGCTGAATATCATTGATTCGAGGTTCTTAGCTTGATCGCTTGCACACTCACCTAGGGCGTAATTGCATCTTATCTTGTTTAGATGTAGGCATGGAAATAGGGGGAGTACGGTCCTAATACATTGGACCATCCCTCCCCCCATTATGCCGATAACAAGTGTTATTTTATCTCTATATTCATTCTTATGACCATCTTGAGCTAAAACTGAAGGGGTTACGGTGCAGAAAACAATAATTTTCTAGCGTACGAAACCCTAACTAGCCAGGATCTATCTATCTAGTACATGCGATAACGGTGGCGGAACGGGTTACATTACCTCCATGTAGACCGATAGCGGGGATTACGCTCCCGCACAAGCGTTGACGATGAAGTCGTACGTAGCCGACCTCGAGGTCGCGAAGAACTTGCCGCGATGTCGAAGTCGATGACGCCGGGGTGTCGATGATGATCTGCGTCGACGGGCGTAGGGCGGAAGAAGGCAGAGCGCCAGCACCGGGGCTTGGTGCGCCGGCAGCAGAGGGGGGTGGCGCGGCGGCTGCAGGGGGCAAGACGACGTCGCCCAAGCTCCTCAACAGAGTAGCCTCCGAGCACTCGCAAACATACAGAGCCTAGCGACAACTCGCAGTCATTCAGATCCAGCTGAAATCGCAGGAGTAGATCTTATCTGGAATCCCGCAGAGCAACGGCGCTCTGCGGTATGGCTTAGGTGGAGAGAGACCTCCTTCCTCAGCTCGGCGCGGCTCCGACTTGGGAACCACGAGATCGAGAGAGAAATCGGGAATTAATTGGATTTTCCTATGAATTAAATCAATTAAGATGCCTTGCTATATAAAGGGGGAAGGGGGTGTGCAAACCCCTTGGCTCCCCCATGTGGGACTAAACAAAGGACAAGGGAGGGGGGTTCGGCCCCCACATGGGCTGGCCGAACCAGCCAATGGGGCCCACCCCCCTTGGTGGTGCGGCTCCCCCTCTTGGGCCCTCTTAGGGCCCATATAGGTGGGAGCCCCCTTTTTCCTTTATTTAATTAATATTAAATTAATATAAAAATCCCATTAATTCATAATTAATATATTTATATATAATTCAATATCCCGTGACTCCGAAAACTCTTTCGGACCACCCGAACAACTTTCGGACATTCCTGGAACCATTCCAGACCTCTCCGGAACTCCTTCCGGACCACCGGAACTCTTTCCGGATCATTTCTCTCTCTCCAACAAACTCCTATAATATTCCAGAACCTATCTCCTAGCGTCGCTAAGACCTTAAGTTTGTTACGCTACGGTTCGGGAACACTCCAGACATGGTCGAGACACTCCGCTCACCAATGATCGTCAGGGATACCTGAAAATATATGACGACCCGTGTGCATTCCACGAATATCGTCGTTGAACCATAAGTATGATATTCATTCCCTTTATCTCTGCGATACTACCTTGTCCGAGATATGATCGTAGACACACCGATGCCTTTGCTGTATCTCGTTACCGACGAAGGTTATTAACTCGTCTGCGATATTACATCTCCATGACCTAGTCATAAGCTGCGCAGCTACATAGATGCAATATCACCGAGTGGGCCCAGAGTATCTTTCCATTACAAGAATGAACAAATCCCGCTCTTGATCCTTACGTCTTGATACTCTTTCGGAATACCCAAGATGGACACCGTTATTGTCATGCTATATAAGACACAACGTTTGATGCTCTCAAAGCACTCCTACGAAGCAACAATAAGTACGGTCTCACGGTTTAAGGAATAAGCTATCATACTCTTATCTATTGCAAATGACAAACATCGTAATACGATCTTATTGCAATACTTTGCGTATGTCCACCATCTTATTCAACTAACAAGATGACCCCATTGTCAACCGACGTCATTGTCCTTGACCGGGAATCTCGATCAACTGTTGCCCAATGGACTAGCTCATATAGAGGCTTGCTAGGGACCTGGTTGTCTATGTATCACACGTGTATTAATAATTCCGATTAATACAGTTATAGCATAATACACAAACCTATTATAAACTTATGAGATAATGCAATAAATACTACTTATTTATTTGCCTCTAGGGCATATCTCCTTCAGTCTCCCACTTGCACTAGAGTACAAATAAACCAGCTGCATTTTACTTTATCAAAATCCCTTATCAAATAAGAATCATTCGATGATGCTTGCTTGTGGAAAAGTGTTACTGCACAATCCATGATTGTGCATGCTCTTGCGATTCACTGATATCAACTTGCTTGATATCATTATGTTGTCTAACAACATATATGAAAATACCGTAACTAAGTGAGACTTCTGTTTCCCAGCGCTTACTCTGATTATACTAACCAGATAACTGCCCTGAAAAACACACTCAGCCATACAGAGCCCCTTGTAACAATTACAAACTCGCGATATCTACATACTTTCACACCAATGTAGAAAACTTGACATTCAAATGTCAATCCCTTAACTAACGCACTTCTACTTCCAGTAAATTTCAAATTTACTTTCATAACTGCTCTTTTTTTTTTGAAGCGCAAAACAGTAGGGTAAACCCCTACTGCCTCATTTTCTATTTTCTCATTCACAAAAAGTAAAACAATACATAGTAGGTGTTCATAAGGTGTCAACCCATTGGGTCATACCCTCCTTAAGAGAAGGCTTAGCTTTGTGCATAACAAGCTTAAAACAATAAATAAAATCCTGGTAACAAACATCTAGGTCGATCTCCTGATTATCAAAAATACTTCTGTTTCTGTGCGTCCATATCGCCCAGCATCCCACTATGAGTGTTTCCTTGAAGCAAATCAAATTGTATCTTCGTTTGGCTTCTATTAACATAAGCATCAGATCAAGATCAGCATTCCATTCAATGTTCAGCTTCCACCAGAAATTACGGCTGAAATCACAGTCAAAGAAGAGGTGCCTATAATCTTCAAAACCACCATCAGAACAGAGAATGCAATCATAAGATTCAATGATAAATTTTTTTCTGCCCAACAATTCTCTTGTATTCAATCTATCTTGCAAAAGCAACCAAAAGAAAATCTTATGCTTTGGGAGAACACATGATTTCCATATCCACCTCATGGGTATAGGGGCCAGACCTGAAGTTGAAAGTGTGGCATAGACCCGTTTGCTGGAATAGGATTTGTGAGAGGGTGAGAGAACCCACTGATCAGGGGCAGATATACCAACTCTACTATGGATGGTAGTCTGAAGGTCAAAACATTGTTGGGCTGCTATAGGAGAAATAGGAGTGTGAAACATATCAAAGATATTCTCATCGTTGAGTATAGCAAGAGCTTGTTTTAAGGTAATCTCCTGATTCCTCGCAAATGAGCAGAGATGGGGCATCTTATTTCGCAAAAGATCATCAGACCAATTATCGAACCACAGCCGAATAGTACTACCATCACCAGGTATAGCAGAGGCTAACTCCAAAAAGGTATTCAGAAGTGTCAAACAATCCTTCCACCAGAATGAACCACAAGGGTTAGAATTTTGAGGGACCTTGCCATCAGCATAATGAGCCTGCCAAATGAGCTGAACCCATGGCACATCTGCTTTGTTCATAAACTTGAAAAGGTGCTTTAACAGCAAGGCACAATTCTGAGTCCTCAAATTTAGAACACCAAGGCCTCCAGCCTTTTTGGGTTTACAAACTGTATCCCATTTAACCAGACATTTTCCTTTTTTGTGAATATCCTTTCCTCTCCAGAAGAAGCCTCTTTTATTTCCTTCCACATAATCCAAGAAACCCAGAGGCAGCTTTAAGGTGCACATGGCAAAATTCGGAATGGCCGAAATAATGGATTTAACAACAATAAGTCTACCATCATATGAGAGTGTATCAGCAATCCCAACTAATCTTCTGTCAATTCTCTGTATAATGCCAAGCAGATCCTCCATCCTAGGCCTAGTGGTGCCTAGTGGTAAACCAAGATAGGTAAAAGGTAAGGATTCAACCTGACAGCCAATGGTCTGAGCAAGTTCCTGGCTCTGTTGCTCCAGGATGTTAATAGACACCAGGGAGGACTTAGAAGATCAAAAGACATTTCAGGAGTATCAGAACACCCAATTCGCTTCTTGAAAGCATGCCACAAAATAGCTGCCTTATCCTCATGATCACAAACAATACGCCCATCATCAGTAGTGATATTGGCAATAAAATTATTTCTGAAGCTTTTGGTTGCAAAGGTGTGAAAGAACCTGGTATTCTCAGCCCCAAGCTTGGCCCATCTAATCTTAGCCCTATTCCTCCAATAGATTCTTTTGGCTTCTAGGATATTTGAGAGATGGGTCTTAATAGCTTTCCTGAAATTGATTTCAGGGATGGACAACATCCTTTGATCTTCCAGACCATCTAACAAGGCAAGCACAAAGCAACAAGAGTCAATAATTTTGTTTAGCTGAGATAAACTTTTACTCCATTTTTTTAACCCATATCTGAGGTGTTTAAGTCTGGAAGTTATATCCTGTGCAGCATTTTTGAAGAGACCAGGGTTATGCCAATTCTGTGTGATGGTCTCCTTGAAACCATGAAAATTTATCCATTGCTCCTCGAATCGAAAAATCCGAGATTTAGGAATGTCAATTCCAATCTGGACTTGCATGGGGACATGATCAGAAGATAGTTTAGCAAGAGGATTAACCATAGTGTTTGGAAAGTTTGATGTCCAAAGTGCAGATGTGAAAACCCAGTCAAGCTTTTCCAAAAGTGGTGGGTTTTGCATATTGCTCCAAGTAAATGCTCTACCTTTCAGAGGAATTTCAACCAAATCATGATGGCTAATCAGTCTATTGAAAGCAATCATGTTGCTAACATCTCCACCTGGCCTGTTCCTGTTTTCTGGACCACGAACCAGATTAAAATCACCCATAATAATCCAATTATCCATTGGTGAGGAATCGAGATTATGCAGCCAATTGATAAAAAAGGATCTCTCATCAGGCTGGTTGGGCCCATAAACATTAGTAAGATACCAAATATGGCCACTTATATTACAAGAAAATTCCACTGTGATATGATAACGAGAAATACTAATTTGTTGCCCTCTGACGAAATGACTGTTCCAGATAATAATCAGACCACCAGAGCTACCCATAGAAGGAGAGTGGATGAACTGATCAAAACGTCGTGGTGCAAAGTTTCTGATATAAGACAGATCAAAATTCTCTCTTTTAGTTTCTTGGAAACACATGATGTTGCAATTTGATTCCTCTATGTTTTGCCTGATGTCATTCCACCTTAATTGGGAATTAATCCCCCGCAGATTCCAGTCTAAGATAATCCATTTTCTACTCATTAAAAACCAAGGTGGGGGAGTGAGTACTGAGCAGAATTAAAAAGCTCAGTTTGCATGTAAGATAGCGAAGGCATGTGAAAAAGGAAATAACGCATAGCCTAAAATGCCCATAACATGCAAAACAACAAGACCACCGTAAACACAACTGCCAGGTTAAGGTAACTAAACACCAACTGATCACCAACACAGTATAATAAGAGAACGAGTGTTGTTCTGCCACCAGATCCTCACAAATCACCACAGAACTACCACCACACACCGACACAAGACCAGTGTTCACTGCACAACGTAGGTCCAAATACAGTCTTATTACATGCCATTGACTCTTAAGGTTCAGAATAAAAACAACCACAAAATAGATCCTTGGAAGCAAACTTTGCACATCAGAAAGGAACAGATCCCAACATGAAGTATCTTCATTCCACACTATCATTGGCACTATCATAGTTGAGATGATCATCAGAGACATCATCAAGATGCATCTGGCAGGGCCCAGTAGCAATGGACTGTAGCAGATCAATAGGCAGGTGAGGAGGTGCAGCCCCTTCAGAGTCAATGACAGAGGCAGTGTATTTTTTAACATGTTCCTTTGCAAAAGCCTCAGCATCCTTGACATCCTTGAAACCACCCTTGACTTTAGCTAGCCTGGAGCTCCTCCTAACTTGCTCAGTAGTGAGAGGAGCTTTACCCTTCCTCTTCCTGACAGAGACAGAAGCAGGGACCATGACAGTTCCCTCATCCTCAAGTTCAGAAAGTTGTACCGACGAGGAAGGTTTAGGAATGGCAGCTTTTGTTTTGATGTGAAAGAGGCATTTGCTCTGAGTAGACCCATCTGTATCCACCTCAACAATCTGACAAGATGTGCCCACAACTATATTGTCAGATAAAGCAGATAGGAGATCAGTTGGTGAGACAGGAGTGGTGGTTAGCAATTTCTGAACTGCAGCAAGATAGCTCTGTGGAGGCAAGGGCAGGGCAGCTGCAAAATTCTGGGCTGAAGCAGAAAAAGACTCTGCAACATCATTAGACTGTACTGCAGCATTAACAGGTGAATTCAGATCATCCCCAATAGTAGCAGGCACATCATGAGCATTGAGACCAGCATCAGGTAGATCTTCAGCATCCTCCACTGGGTCATGCTCCTGCAACATAACTTCCTGGTCAAGAACCACATCTAGTTGATCTATCTCAGACGCTAATCCTTCCTGAACATTTGCATGGGCAACAGGGCTCTGTGGGGGTGTCTGAAGAACAGGATCATCATTATTCTGAACTGGGACATCAACAGGTTCATGACCCTCATTCTCAGCATGCCACATGGCAAAATCATCCACCACAATAGGAATAGGGTGGGGGTTCTGTCCATCAGGCGGGAGAGGGTCTTCATCTCCAGCACCAACACCAAGCATATGAGTATTGAGCAAATGACAGGGGCAGGACCAGCTGCCACCTTGCCCATCCGCACTGAAGTTCTGAATCACCACAATGCTGCCTGGAATACTCTCAAGGTCAAACGTCCTAATCTTCACAAGAATTCGTGATTTGTTCTCCTCATCACGGTTCCATATCAGAAAACGACCATAGGGTGCAAAGGTAGTAACAATAGAGTTAAGGTTCCAACATTCAGGTGGGAAATTCAGCAGCATTATCCACACATCATGAGTAAAGGTTGCAGACCGATAGTTCAGTCCCCTATCATGTTCAATCACTCTAATGACAGTATCACCAACGAAGTATGGACTGTTTCTAATAGCACTATCTCTGTCAATAACCCCATCAAAGCGCACCAATGCAGCTCCCATGGCACAACGACTAATCTGGCGAAACTCAAAACCTCTCTGATGGAAGAAATCAGTAAGCAATGCAGAGGTACCTTCAAACTGATCCGGGCTAGGTTCAGGTTCCAATCTGATAATCGCCCAGTCGTCACAAACCTCCGGGAAGGAGCCTCCAAGCACAACATAGCCACGCTGCGGACGGAGATTGTTGAAGGGGATGATGCCAGAACCAGGTGGGAGATGAGGGATAGGATCACAGGGGTAGTTAGCCATGGTTTTGCCTACGCCAGGTAGCGTCAGCAGAGCAGCGGAGACACCGGGACAGGTAGCAGCGGCAGAGTCGAGGGTTTTCTAAATCTGGGGAGACGAGTCGACAAGCAGTGCATCAGGTGTAATAAGAGGACTCTGTCTGATAACTGCCCGATATTTCCTTTTATGGATATGCTTGGAAAAACAAAATTTGGCAATGTGACCATAATTCCAACAAGATTGACAACGAATCTGATTAGTGCAATGAGTCCTTAGGTGACGAAAATCAAGGCAACGGGAACAGACAGCGTTTGTTGCAGACACGTTTGGCTGGGAGGCCTGATGGGCTGCCAAAGGTGGGCTAGATGGGCCAATAGGAGGCTTTGTCGCAGCGGGCCGAGAAACAGGCAGCCATTGAAGCCTGGGTAACTGATTGGGAAGCGAAATGCGCGATTCCCGCTCGATCAGATCTCTCTCCTGATGAACTGGGCAATTAGACTGAATCTGATTCGAACTAAAAGCTTGATCAAGAAATCTAACTCCAAGAGGAATTGAATTTGCCCCCGTCAATACATTAGGCAACGGATTAATAAACGAAGGTGCAAGTTGAGAATTGAGCCGATGGAAAACCTTCGAGACACGTGGATCATGGGGTGGTGCATGCTTTTCAGAAGCAGAACGAGATCCACGTGAAACTCCTTGAGTAGACCATTCAGATGCTGATTCTAATAACCAACGCTGTTCCTCCAACTGCCAATTCGGACCTCCTTTACCCCAAAGATGAAAGTAACAAGCAAACTGAGGACACTTGACAGATCTCAAATTATGAATCATGAAACCCACAGCCTTTGAACTGACAGCGAACTTGAAAACTCGATCAGCCAAACGAGTCGTGCCGATCTCATCAAAAGCAACCCCCAATGATGCCGAGAGGGCCAGACTGACATTGATCTCATCCAAACGGAAAGAAGCACGGCCAAATGAAACCACTAAGAAGAACCGGTGGGACGCAGAGATCGGACTGACCGAGATGGAGAAAAGATCACGAACCTTAGATCGAAAACGATGGCCGATGGAAAAATCCAATGAATGAGCGATGGATGAAGGATCAGTGAGAGGATCCATCCCGCTACTCCTTGGAGAAAAACCACCGGAGAGGCCCTAGATGGTGGCGGCGGCGTCATCGCCCTTTCATAACTGCTCTTATTCCAAGAACATCGGTTATATTTCATCAAGCAGATAATATGGTTTCTGTATGATGTCTAATATTACATAATAGACACACATGTCATACAACCATTACTTTCATGCATCATTACTCTTAATGATCAATTGGATTTCAAAGGACCATCCTTTTGACTCTAATCTGACTCCTCAGATATAATCCAAAACAACTCGACTAACTATTTTAAAATTCCCGTTCTATTTCGAAATAGACACTGACTTTCAAATAGTTTCACAACTTCATCCTTCTTATCTATTCTACTGGTACAATTTCACAATGTGTCATTTACACAAGATGAATTCGGCTCCCACTCAAATTATGTCTCCACATATTTGAGAACATACGCTCCCACTCAAAAACGTGTCATCCACATATTTGAGTTCCTGAGCTCCCACTCAAAAATATGTTCTTCACATATTTCACCTGAGTGAACTAACTATGACTCCCACTTAAATCGACATTTTGGTCAAACCAAAATCATTGATCTACTATCAATTTGAATTTAATACAAACTACAGTATTACATTAATACAAATCCCTCAGACTTCAAGCATGTCTGCATAAATGTAGTCAACAAATTTGATCTTGTCCAAGACACATTTCTTGACAAGACATGCTACCGCGTCTTTCTTATAGTCACATCTCTCATATAACACCTTATATGACGATTAAACAATCTTATTCCTCTAATAAGAATTGCAGCAACAATTACTCTCTTAATCCTTTCAAATGCAACTTTGGATTTCCAGGCTCAAAAAGCCTTTGTTCGTATTCCGATATTTTCTCAACTTTCTTTGTATTCATAAAGTGCACCTTGATCTGTCAACAAGATCTGAAATACTTAATACAGTGCTGTGACCTGACAGCAATATTAAATATAACAGCACTTTATTTAGAATTTTCTTTTATGAAAATATTATGATCTTTATGAAGAGGATTGCAAGCAGAAAACAATTTTCTAGTCTCCTTCACTCTTAATCACTAAACTTTCATTAGCAGACATATACTCTTTGGAACACCTTCCAACATAGGTCTGACACTTTATTTCAAGCTTCTAATTCCAATCCATAAACCATAATTCGAAAAGTCATCTTTTCCTCGGAATTACATAGACAACAAACTAAGTTTTGTTTCTATTTGGTTTTGGAATACACTCTCATCCAATGCGAGCAATCTACAAAGAACCACTCATGTATATTCCGAATTATCACATAATCATATACATGTCGACACTACTGTCGATCCTACGAATTCTCGTTGAGAAAAATATCTATTTTCTAAAGTGGACATCGACTATAATGTTTCGAACATATTAGGAGATTCTAAGACAGATTCTGACAGACCACACTTTATTTAAAATAGAGCATGATTATAATTCCCCACATATCACCATATATGACATTATAATATTGTGAAACGAATTTCCACAAGTCTTTTGTGTTGAAACCATAATTCAAAAATATTGTCCTTTGATCGAATCTTGTGAATACAATATTCACTAATCTTTCTTCTGAAAAACCCCATTTGATCTATTATCAAATTAATTTCAGACTCCATAATTTATCGGGCAAATACTCCTATTTACCAAAATCATGGAAGAATTCGGATCATGCAATAGCACCATTGATTAATCATTAAAAATGACTCTCAATCAATTTCCTCTAGTATTGCAACTTCAATACTGCATTTCAAACTTAATCAATTTTGGCACTCGAAATACTTAAATGGACCAAAAATATCCATTACTTCTTTCATTGCCTTTATGACTAAATTTGATGGTGTTTGTTCTTTGGACACATAATTTTATCATTCCCGCTATTATAAATGTATATCATACGCATAATGTAATTGAGATGTGATGCAAATTACTCATAACATGAAACAACTGCTTTGTTCCATAACATAAAACAACTGATGTGTTCTATATGAATAATTATGTCTTGTAACATTCAAGACACCAAACTAGATCACATTCTCACTATTACAAAATATCTTATCAAAAACTATTGATGATAACTAATATGATATCTCGAGGGCGTGAGCACTACTGGCCATGAACTTGCCATCACTCGTGCACTGTCACGTCACCCTTCGCCACATACTTGTGATAATCAGGGACTGTTTCACAAACAGAACAATTATCAAACACTTTTCATTAAGTATGAGAAGAATACATTTATATCTTCGTATATCAAATATACCCATAGCGTCGAAGAACTCTTCTTCGATGAATCAACTTTTAGAGATTTGAACTTGTTCACAAATGTGAAGAAGCTCACCGTGTCTCTATAGCATATTCACGCACATGCTATTCACAGCTAGGAGGTAAAGCACAATCTCTATTGCACTGGAGTTCGCTATCTAGAAATCGTAGATATTCGTAAGCCTGAAGTAGATGTCACACAACTTCTTCAACTGAGTCTCCAGACAGGTATGCTCCCCATGTGAATGGTCCGGAACTTTCTAAGCTGTCTGAACTACTCAAGACTCAATTCATCTTTGAAGTGAACTCTGATCGTATCAATCACGACATATGGCTCCATGTGTTGAAACAACTTTCAACTCAGGTGCTAGGCATACGCTCATGACGATCGTCACTTCCATGAACATATCATGATGCTTACGGAACTCATCATCTTCCTCCTTGCTGTCAGAATCATCTGGTCTAACTCCTAACTAATGTTCTAGCACATATAGGATGTTTGTTGTGTTTGGAGAATGTTTCTAAAACCAATGTACCAGCTGATGAAGTTGGACCCGTCGGCTTCTAAGGTAGAATCCGAGCTCTTGAGGAAGCAACCGAAGTGTAGTTCCGTAGTCTCCAGATGTGATCGCAAAAGAGGTAAGATAAGTTTATAATATATAGCTGAGTTTTAGTTTTATAATCTCATTATCAAAAACACACCACACCAAGATTATTATCCGTAAAAATAATAATGGCGATTACACGACCCTCATCCACCACACTACCCCCGATCATCGCGGCCGGCAGCACAGCTTCAAAGGTGGACATAACATGTCGATCACAACAACTCTGTGACTCGTGCTCGATCTTTCGATCTTCCCGTGTTCCGAGGCCATACCTCTGAGTATGCTAGGCTCGCCAATCAAACCTCGAAGACCCTGCACGTGCAACATGGCTTACACCCACTGTATGCGAACGACGAGATGTGTGACACCCGATCATCACGGCCTGCCTCATAACGTAGAACTTTCTTGGTGGTGCGCAACGAGGGAGAACACAATTTTGGTATTTGTTAGGGATCATCCTATTCATGACGCTACCGTTGTATATCTAGTATATAAGCAATCAATAGGATGCACACACAACAACACACAATAATGATGCAATGAAATGCGATGTGACATGGTCGATGCGCCTGGACCCTCATGGCGCCATGTGCCTGGCCCCCCGGCGCCCCGGCATGGCTCCGAGTCTACAGAGCCCTCCATTGCCTCCGACCGTACGAGTAATATCAAAACTTACCGTAACCATGTCACATGAAATAACGCCTCTGCAAAACAAAGTTAGACGCCTCTAGCTTTATTTAGTTTTGCAAGTTTTACGTGGCATATAGGCTCCCTACCTACGAACTTTGTACCACAACGTCGATCGTATAATTGCATGTTTAAGCATCCCTTTCGGGCCCTCCATTGAAAATGCTTTGCCGACTAGAGAGAGAGAAACAGACACCCGCCAGCCACAGATACGGTGCAAGACGTATGTCAGTAGTGGAACCAGTCTCGCGTAATCGTACGCGTAAAGTCGGTCCGGGCCGCTTCATCAACTCAATACCGAAGGCATCGCAAGTGCACGCTAGAGGGTAGCAAATATAAGAAAGACGCCCTCATTCAACATGAGTTCTAACCGTACCAGCAGTACTACGCATAGATCGGCTCTGATACTACTGAAGGGGTTACGGTGCAGAAAACAATTATTTTCTAGCGTACGAAACCCTTGAAGGAGATATGCCCTAGAGGCAAATAAATAAGTAGTATTTATTGCATTATCTCATGAGTTTATAATAGGTTTGTGTATTATGCTATAACTGTATTAATCGGAATTATTAATACACGTGTGATACATAGACAACCAGGTCCCTAGCAAGCCTCTATATGAGCTAGTCCATTGGGCAACAGTTGATCGAGATTCCCGATCAAGGACAATGACGTCGGTTGACAATGGGGTCATCTTGTTAGTTGAATAAGGTGGTGGACATACGCAAAGTATTGCAATAAGATCGTATTACGATGTTTGTCATTTGCAATAGATAAGAGTGTGATAGCTTATTCCTTAGACCGTGAGACCGTACTTATTGTTGCTTCGTAGGAGTGCTTTGAGAGCATCAAACGTTGTGTCTTATATAGCATGACAATAACGGTGTCCATCTTGGGTATTCCGAAAGAGCATCAAGACGTAAGGATCAAGAGCGGGATTTGTTCATTCTTGTAATGGAAAGATACTCTGGGCCCACTCGGTGATATTGCATCTATATAGCTGCGCAGCTTATGACTAGGTCATGGAGATGTAATATCGCAGACGAGTTAATAACCTTCGTCGGTAACGAGATACAGCAAAGGCATCGGTGTGTCTACGATCATATCTCGGATAAGGTAGTATCGCAGAGACAAAGGGAATGAATATCATACTTATGGTTCAACGACGATATTCGTGGAATGCACAGGGGTCGTCATATATTTCCAGGTATCCCTGACGATCATTGGTGAGCGGAGTGTCTCGACCATGTCTGGAGTGTTCCCGAACCGTAGCGTAACAAACTTAAGGTCTTAGCGACGCTAGGAGATAGGTTCTGGAATTTTATAGGTTTTTATTGGAGAGAGAGAAATGATCCGGAAAGAGTTCCGGTGGTCCGGAAGGAGTTCCGGTGAGCTATGGAATGGTTCCGAGAATGTCCGAAAGTTGTTCGGGTGGTTCCGAAATAGTTTCGGAGTCATGGGATATTGAATTATATATAAATATATTAATTATGAATTAATGGGATTTTTATATTAATTTAATATTAATTAAATTAAGGAAAAAGGGGGGCTCCCACCTAAATGGGCCCTAAGAGGGCCCATGAGGGGAAACCGCACCCCACAAGGAAGGGGAAGGGTGGGCCTCCTAGTCCAACTCGGACTAGGAGTTGGAGGGCCCATGGGGGGTTCGGCCGAACCCCCCCTCCCCTCTCCTCCTTTAGTCCCACATGGGGGAGCCAAGGGGGTTGGCACACCCCCTTCCCCCTTTATATAGCAAGGCATATTAATTGATTTAATTCATAAGAAAATCCAATTAATTCCCGATTTCTCTCTCGATCTCGTGGTTCCCAAGTCGGAGCCGCGCCGAGCTGAGGAAGGAGGTCTCTCTCCACCTAAGCCATACCGCAGAGCGCCGTTGCTCTGCGGGATTCCAGATAAGATCTACTCCAGCGATTTCAGCTGGATCTGAATGACCGGGAGTTGTCGCTAGGCTCCGTATGTTTGCGAGTGCTCGGAGGCTACTCTACTGAGGAGCTTGGGCGACGTCGTCTCGCCCCCTGCAGCCGCCGCGCCACCCCCCTCTGCTGCCGGCGCCCCAGCCCCGGTGCTGGCGCTCTGCCTTCTTCCGCCCGACGCCCGTCGACGCAGATCATCGTCGACACCCCGGCGTCATCGACTTCGACATCGCGGCAAGATCTTCGCGACCTCGAGGTCGGCTACGTACGACTTCATCGTCAACGCTTGTGCGGGAGCGTAATCCCCGCTATCGGTCTACATGGAGGTAATGTAACCTGTTCCGTCACCGTTATCACATGTACTAGATAGATAGATCCTGGCTAGTTAGGGTTTCGTACGCTAGAAAATTATTGTTTTCTGCCCCGTAACCCCTTCAGTGGTATCAGAGCCGATCTATGCGTAGTACTGCTGGTACGGTTAGAACTCATGTTGAATGAGGGCGTCTTTCTTATATTTGCTACCCTCTAGCGTGCACTTGCGATGCCTTCGGTATTGATTTGATGAAGCGGCCCGGACCGACTTTACGCGTACGCTTACGCGAGACTGGTTCCACTACTGACATACGGCTTGCACCGTATCTGTGGCTGGCGGGTGTCTGTTTCTCTCTCTCTAGTCGGCAAAGCATTTTCAATGGAGGGCCCGAAAGGGATGCTTAAACATGCAATTATACGATCGACGTTGTGGTACAAAGTTCGTAGGTAGGGAAGCGATTCTCTTACGAATAAGCCTATATGCCACGTAAAACTTCCAAAACTAAATAAAGCTAGAGGCGTCTAACTTTGTTTTGCAGAGGCGTTATTTCATGTGACATGGTTACGGTAAGTTTTGATATTACTCGTAATGTCGGAGGCAATGGAGGGCTCTGTAGACTCGGAGCCATGCCGGGGCGCCGGGAGCCAGGCACATGGCGCCATGAAGGTCCAGGCGCATCGACCATGTCACATCGCACTTCATTGCATCATTATTATGTGCTGTTGTGTGTGCATCCTATTGATTGCTTATATGCTAGATATACAACGGTAGCATCATAAATAGGATGATCCCTAACAAAATACCAAAATTGTGTTCTCCCTCGTTGCGCACCACCAAGAAAGTTCTACGTTATGAGGCAGGCCGTGATGATCGGGTGTCACACATCTCGTCGTTCGCATACAGTGGGTGTAAGCCATGTTGCACGCGCAGGGTCTTCGAGGTTTGATTGGCGAGCCTAGCATACTCAGAGGTATGGCCTCGGAACACGGGAAGATCGAAAGATCGAGCACGAGTCATAGAGTTGTTATGATCGACATTTTATGTCCACCTTTGAAGCTCTGCTGCCGGCCGTGATGATCGGGGGTGGTGGAGTGGATGAGGGTCGTGTCATCGCCATTATTATTTTAGGGATAATAATCTTGGCGTGGTGTGTTTTTGATAATGAGATTATAGGACTAAAACTCACCTACATATTATAAACTTAACCTTACCTCTTTTGCGATCACATCTGTAGACTACGCAACTATACTTCGGTTACTTCCTCAAGAGCCCGGATGCTACATTAGAAGCCGACGGGTCCAACTTCATCAGATGGTACAGGGGTTTTAGAAACATTCTCGAACACAACAACATTCTATATGTTCTCGATGAACCGGTAGGAGAAGGACCAGGAGATTCTGCTAGCGAGGAGGAGGAAGATGATTTCCGTAAGCGTCGAGACATATTCATTGAAGTGGAGATCACCATGACCGTATGCCTGGCACCCGAGTTGAAAGAGTTGTTTTGACGCAAGGAGCCAAGCGTCATGATGGATGCGATAAAGACGCACTTCGGGGATGAATTAAAGCGTGAGCAGTTCAGACAGCTGAGAATGTTCCAGACCATTCACATGGAGGAGCATACCTGTCTGAAGACACATTTGAAGAGATTGTATGACATCTACTTCCAGCTGACAATGGTCTTCGATTACTGGATGGCAGATTCCTGTGCCATTCGGACTGTCCTGATATCTCTACCTCCTAGCTATGGGAAGCATGTACGTAAGTACATTTTGAAAGCCGACGATATGAACTTCTACGTATTCATACGTGAGTTCCAGTCTCTGAAGGTTGATTCCATCGAAGGAGAGATCTTCGATGCTACAGGTATATATTTGATATATGCAGAATTATGAATTCGCCCACGGAATATGATGAAATTTTTGATAATTGCTCTGTTTGTGAAACAGGTCCTGATTATCACGTATATGCGGCACAGTTTGATGTGACCTGGCGCTGAAGCTGGTAGTCAAGGAGTTGATGGCCTTTTGGTGTTCACGTCCTCAAGTTATCATAGTTATCATCAATAGTTTTTGATACGATCTTTTGTAATAGTGAGCGAGTGTGTGTGTCTTGATTGTTGCAAGACAAAGTTATTCATGTAATAAGACAAGTTCAGTTGTTTTATGTTATGGAACAAGTCAGTTGTTTTATCTTATGAATAAAGTTTCCACATCTCAGTTACATTGATTGTATGATAAGTATTGATAATTGTAGATATGATAAAATAGCCTGTCCCATGAACAAAGGTTCTATTGCTAGAACAAACACCGTCGAGTTTAGTCATAAAAGCAATGAAAGAAGTAATGGATATTTTTGGTCCATTTAAGTATTTCGAGTGCTGGGTTGATTAAGCTTGAAATCGGGTATTGAAGTTACAATACTAGCGGAAATTAATTGAGTGTCATTTTTAATGATTAATTAATGGTGTTCATAGCTTGATCCGAATTCCTCCATGATCTTGGTAAATAGGAGTATTTGCCCGATAAATTATGGAGTCTGAAATTAATTTGATAATGGATCAAATGGGGTTTTTCAGAAGAAAGATCAGTGAAAATTGTATTCACGAAATTCGATCAAAGGACAGTATTTTTGAATTATGTTTTCAACACAAAAGGACTCGTGGTAATTTGCTTCACATAATTATAATGTCATATATAGTGATATGTGGGGAATTATAATCATGCTCTATTGTTAAATGAAGTGTGGTCGTCAGAATCAGTCTTAGAAATCTCCTAATATGTTCTAAACATTATAGTCGATGTCCACTTTAGAAAAAGATATTTTTCTCAACTAGAATTCGTAGGATCGACAGTAGTGTCGACATGTATATGATTATGCGATAATTCGGAATATACCAGAGTGGTTCTTTGTAGATTGCTCGCATTGGATGAGAGTGTATTCCAAATTCAATTAGAAACAAAGTTCAGTTTGTTGTCTGTGTAATTCCGAGGAAAAGATGATTTCCGAATTACGGTTTATGGATTGGAATTAGAAAGTTTGGAGTGTCAGACCTATGTTGGAAAGTGTTCCAAAGAGTATATGTCTGCTAGTGAAAGATTAGTGATTAAGAGTGAGGGAGACTAGAAAATTGTTTTCTGCTTGCAATCCTCTTCATAAAGATCATAATATTTTCATAAAAGAAACTTCTAAATAAAGTGCTGTTATGTTTAATATTGCTGTCAGGTCACAGCACTGTATTAAATATTTCGGATCTTGTTGACAGATCAAGGTGCACTTTATGAATACAAAGAAAGTTGAGAAAGTATCAGAATACGAACAAAGGCTTTTCAGCCTAGAAATCCAAGTTGCGTTTAAAAGATCAAGAGAGTAATTGTTGCTGCAATTCTTATTGAAGGAATGAGATTGTTTAATCGTCATATAAAGTGTTATATGTAAATGTGACTATAAGAAAGACGCGGTAGCATGTCTTGTCAAGAAATGTGTCTTGGACAAGATCAAATTTGTTGACTACATTTATGTAGACATGCTTGAAATCTGAGGGATTTGTATTGATGTAATACTGTAGTTTGTATTAAAATCGAATTGATAGTAGATCAATGATTTTGGTTTAACCAAGATGTCGATTTAAGTGGGAGTCATAGTTAGTTCACTCAGGAGAAATATGTGAAGAACATGTTTTTGAGTGGGAGCTCAGGAACTCAAATATGTGGATGACACGTTTTTGAGTGGGAGCTCGTGTTATCAAACATGTTTTTGAGTAGATAGATAGATCCTGGCTAGTTAGGGTTTCGTACGCTAGAAAATTATTGTTTTCTGCCCCGTAACCCCTTCAACCCTAACTAGCCAGGATCTATCTATCTAGTACATGTGATAACGGTGGCGGAACGGGTTACATTACCTCCATGTAGACCGATAGCGGGGATTACGCTCCCGCACAAGCGTTGACGATGAAGTCGTACGTAGCCGACCTCAAGGTCGCGAAGAACTTGCCGCGATGTCGAAGTCGATGACGTCGGGGTGTCGATGATGATCTGCGTCGACGGGCGTCGGGCGGAAGAAGGCAGAGCGCCAGCACCGGGGCTTGGTGCGCCGGCAGCAGAGGGGGGTGGCGCGGCGGCTGCAGGGGGCGAGACGACGTCGCCCAAGCTCCTCAACAGAGTAGCCTCCGAGCACTCGCAAACATACGGAGCCTAGCGACAACTCCCGGTCATTCAGATCCAGCTGAAATCGCAGGAGTAGATCTTATCTGGAATCGCAGAGCAACGGCGCTCTGCGGTATGGCTTAGGTGGAGAGAGACCTCCTTCCTCAGCTCGGCGCGGCTCCGACTTGGGAACCACGAGATCGAGAGAGAAATCGGGAATTAATTGGATTTTCCTATGAATTAAATCAATTAATATGCCTTGCTATATAAAGGGGGAAGGGGGTGTGCAAACCCCTTGGCTCCCCCATGTGGGACTAAACAAAGGACAAGGGAGGGGGGTTCGGCCCCCACATGGGCTGGCCGAACCAGCCAATGGGGCCCACCCCCCTTGGTGGTGCGGCTCCCCCTCTTGGGCCCTCTTAGGGCCCATATAGGTGGGAGCCCCCTTTTTCCTTTATTTAATTAATATTAAATTAATATAAAAATCCCATTAATTCATAATTAATATATTTATATATAATTCAATATCCCGTGACTCCGAAAACTCTTTCGGACCACCCGAACAACTTTCGGACATTCCTGGAACCATTCCAGACCTCTCCGGAACTCCTTCCGGACCACCGGAACTCTTTCCGGATCATTTCTCTCTCTCCAACAAACTCCTATAATATTCCAGAACCTATCTCCTAGCGTCGCTAAGACCTTAAGTTTGTTACGCTACGGTTCGGGAACACTCCAGACATGGTCGAGACACTCCGCTCACCAATGATCGTCAGGGATACCTGGAAATATATGACGACCCCTGTGCATTCCACGAATATCGTCGTTGAACCATAAGTATGATATTCATTCCCTTTGTCTCTGCGATACTACCTTGTCCGAGATATGATCGTAGACACACCGATGCCTTTGCTGTATCTCGTTACCGACGAAGGTTATTAACTCGTCTGCGATATTACATCTCCATGACCTAGTCATAAGCTGCGCAGCTACATAGATGCAATATCACCGAGTGGGCCCAGAGTATCTTTCCATTACAAGAACGAACAAATCCCGCTCTTGATCCTTACGTCTTGATACTCTTTCGGAATACCCAAGATGGACACCGTTATTGTCATGCTATATAAGACACAACGTTTGATGCTCTCAAAGCACTCCTACGAAGCAACAATAAGTACGGTCTCACGGTCTAAGGAATAAGCTATCATACTCTTATCTATTGCAAATGACAAACATCGTAATACGATCTTATTGCAATACTTTGCGTATGTCCACCATCTTATTCAACTAACAAGATGACCCCATTGTCAACCGACGTCATTGTCCTTGACCGGGAATCTCGTTCAACTGTTGCCCAATGGACTAGCTCATATAGAGGCTTGCTAGGGACCTGGTTGTCTATGTATCACACGTGTATTAATAATTCCGATTAATACAGTTATAGCGTAATACACAAACCTATTATAAACTTATGAGATAATGCAATAAATACTACTTATTTATTTGCCTCTAGGGCATATCTCCTTCAAAAACGACGAGTATTTGTTTGTACCCAAGATATATCTTCGCGGTGACATGCCCGACACTCCAACATGGTGGCCTCGGCCACCAACCTCTTCCTATTTTTCTAGGACGAGTTGGTTTTAATGACGTACGCTGATTTCTTTTTTGCATCTTCTTGGTTCTATGGAAAACACACTCAAGTTGGTCTTCTTGACAACTTATTGCTTTTTGCAACTTGAGTGGGAAGTACCATCATCAGTTTGGATTTCTCACCTCAGCCTTCCCCCTTGAACCCTGCTATTCCATCGCTCATGTCCATTTTTTTTCCAGATAATTTGGTTTGGTTTTCCTTAAGTACGGAAATTCCGGGTCTCAGACCGGAACTTCCGGTGCTCAGGAAACTCCAGTCTTTCCTCCAGTGGCAAAGTCTGGAATTCTCCATCCCCTGGAGAAACCGGAACTTTGCCCGGAAGAAAGAACGGAAGTGTCCGGGGCACCGGAACTTCCGGTGCTAGGAAATTTCCAGCCTTTCTTCCAGTGGCTAAGTCCGGAATTCTCCATCCCCTGGAGAAACCGGAACTTTGCCCGGAAGAAAGACCGGAAACTTCCGGTGCACCGGAACTTCCGGTGTGAGGACCGGAACTTCCGGCTTAAGTGGCTCGGGTCTATAAATAGGGCTGCGCGGGGTGAACTGTTTCGTTTCGAACGGTTCTTCCACCCCCGCGCCGCCCAGATTCATTCTCTCTCCTCTCCCGAGCCCTAGAACTCCACCAAATCAATCTGAGGCCTTCCGACCTCGGATTCCTTCGGTTCAAAGCCGGATCTACATCTCCTCGACGAGGGGATCCGTTTTCTCCGATCGGTTTTCG
The DNA here is from genome assembly GCA_026929855.1 of Poa annua. Taxonomy (NCBI): domain Eukaryota; kingdom Viridiplantae; phylum Streptophyta; class Magnoliopsida; order Poales; family Poaceae; genus Poa; species Poa annua. Next base: position 70,163,347 of record CM049432.1, on the reverse strand, counting down.
CCATGGACTTCGGTAATGTCTTCTATTTTCAAATCTAGGACAAATCTCATTTCGTTTAACCTAGTGGATTTAGAACATATTATGTAGAATCCCTTGGTAGAAGCCATCTCTTAGGCTTGCCCTACAATCTCTCAGTAGTAATTTGAATTTTTGTTGAAATTTCTTGAAGTTACATGGAATTTTCGGTTTTTGTCTGAAAAATCAGAACTTCCGGCCTACAGGCCGGAACTTCCGGTGCCTGAAAAATTCCAGCAATTCCTCCTACGACTAAGTCCAGTTTCTCCAGCCCCTGGAGAAAACGGAACTTTGCCCGGAAGAATTGCCGGAAGTTTCCGGGGCACCGGAACTTCCGGCCCAAAATCAGAAATTTCAGGACTAATTGTTTTTGCTACTGAATCTTGTTTCCTTGGACATGAGTGCTTATTGAACGGATAGACGTCGCCTAGAGGGGGGGTGAATAGGCGATTTAAAACTTTTTCGAGGAGCCGGAATATCCGGTCCAATAGTGACCGGAAATTCCGAGTAGCCGGAATATCCGGTACACGAGTGACCCGGAAATTCCGGTATGCTTGATAAAGGCGGAATAAAACTAGAGGTTTACTTAAACAAGCATACAACCTAGATATGTAAACTAGGCTCACCTATGTGCACCAACAACTTAAGCTAAGCAATACTAGTAACAAGATGATAGCAAGATATATAACTTCAAGCACGAAGGCTATCACAATGTAAAGTGCATAAGTAAAGAGCTCGGGTATAGAAATAACCGAGGTACGCGGAGACGAGGATGTATTCCCGAGTTCCACCCAAAGGTGTACGTCTCGTTTGGAGAGGTGTGCGCAACCACAACAGGTTAGCCGCAACGCCACAAAGGCTCACCTTCTTCTCCTGATGAACTCAACCACAAAAGGTTGTGAGTTCACCTTCCACTATTGATCTCCTTTGGGGCGGAGATCGAATCCCGTACAACTCTTGAGGCACACACCCACAACTTAATTGGGGGCTCCCAAGTCTTGAGGCACACACCCACAACTTAATTGGGGGCTCTCAAGTGACCACAAAAGGTCTTGACCACAAAAGGTCTTGGACACAAAAGGCCGGCCACAAAAGGCGTCTAGGGTCCAAAGACCCAAGAGTAACAAGCTCACAAGTAATACCACCACGAATCCTCGTGGAGGGCTCAAACCGATGCAAATGCAATGGCAAAAGCACACGAAGTGCTCAAGTCCTTCACTCTCAAATTCCAACACAACAACAAATGTTTATGGGGGAATAAGAGAGGAAGAACAAAGGAAACCACAAATGAGTCAAATCCTTCACTCCCAAATCCCACCAAAAGCAACTAATGCTTATGGGGGGAGGAGAGAGGAAGAACAAAGGAAACCACAAAGGAGTCAAATCCTTCACTCCCAAATCCCACCAAAAGCAACTAATGCTTATGGGGGGAGAAGAGAGGAAGAACAAAGAAGAAGAATCACAAAGGAACTCCAAGAACTAGATCCACTAAGTTCCCCTCACTTAGAGGAGATGGATTGGTAGGATTGTAGATCTAGATCTCCTCTCAACTTTCCCTAAAGAATATGGAAGATTCAATGGAGGGATTGAGAGGGAAGTGAGCTTTCCAAGGTCAACAATGGAGTAGGAGAGAGGGGAAAGTCGTGCTGCCTTGGATTGGCTGAGGAGGAAGAAGGGGAGGGGTATTTATACCCCTCCAGGAAATATAGCCGTTGGCTGTTTTGACACTCGGAAATTCCGGTATAAGTGAGACTCGGAAATTCCGGTCATCCGGAAATTCCGGTCTAGAGAGACTCGGAAATCCGGTCACCCGGAAATTCCGGTCTAAGAGAGCTCGGAAATTCCGGCTGGAGTCAGAAGCAAAACCAAACTTTTCCTTAGCCATTTCTGGAGGACTTTTCTGGGGGCACTCGGAAATTCCGGTATATGGAAATTTCCGAGCACAATTTCCGACTGGAGTCAGAACCCTTTTTCTCCTTTCCTTAGCCGTTTTCTTGGATGAGCTGGGGAACAGGAAATTCCGGTAGGGCGGAATATCCGGCCCCAATAATCCGGATCAGCAGAACACCGAAACGAAAACTGCTATAACTTTTGCAAATGAACTCCAAATGAGGTGAGACCAATTTTGTTGGAAAGATAGCGACGATGACTAGCCAACAAAATATTGCATCCCATAAATAGAGTAAAATCTCCACACATGGCAAGGTGTGGGACTTTCCTCATGGTTGAATCGGCAATATTTCCGCCACCGAAAACGCAACAAGTTATCCAAAGTAAAACCGATTTCGATGAACAAGAGCTTGACATGGAGATGAACCAAGCTCTAATTCCTCACCAACATAAAAGCCAAATAAGAACCAAGAAATATGATATGCCAAGTATGCAAAGGTTTGAGCTCTCCACAAGAATGCGATCAAGTTACTAACTTGAGAGCCCCTCTTGATAGTACGCCTATCTATCCTATAGCCCTATCAAGATCATACCTTTGTGTCGGGGAGCTGCCCCCCGGGTAGGGGCAGATCCCGGTAAATTATAATGGATAACAACAGTGCTTGACCTTTGGCGACAGCAAAGAGCACCCCTTGGTGTGCCGAAGGGGCAGCTGGTCACTTGGGCGCGGGGAAAGGCCAAGGGGCCCCGTGGCAGCCGTAAGGGTCATGCCTTGCGGCTATAAATAGACATCCCCGATCCTCGCATTTGTGGTACGGGCAAGAGCGGATGGTTCCTCTAAGAACTAGCTTCTCGAAGATGTCTTTGCTGGCAGACTAAGACATCTTCGGGAGGCTAGGCCTAGAGTTGCTCATCCTGAGGTAAGTTCGAACATCGTGCGGAAAGGATCCCGGACCTGGGATACCGAGAAGGTTCCCGGGTGATGGTGTACTCGGCTTTACCGGATAGGTATCCGGATAAGCACTAACCGGAATGTACGTGTTGATCTTGATCTTATGCAGAAGAGGCTCCCAGTGGCAAGAGAGGAGGTAGCCGGCGAGAGAGCTCCCGGTAGGCCGTCAACGGTCTGGAGCACGCTTTCCCGTCTATAGCGGGGGGAAGTACCATCCCGCCTGACACGGAGGCATGGTCACCTCCCGCCTGACACGGGAGCGCGTCAGCCGGTACGATCGTGCTACGACAAGACCTGACATGCCTAGCCCGGCAATCCGGAAAAGGCTATCCGGGATGGGCAAAGACATGTCTTGTCTCTGACAAGGGGACAATGATGGTGCAGGACGGCGCCTGCCTTCCTTAGCGAGATGATGACGCAGGGGCTACACCGGATAGCCCGGCGACTAGGTCGCACTAGCCGGTGACGACATCCCGGCTAGACCTGTCCGGTGGGGCCGAGGCATTTTAGGGTTTCCGGCCCTCCCGGCCGGAACTCTATAAAAGGCGCCATAACTGCTCCTGAGAAGAAAGGACAAACTTCAGTGCCAAAGCGATAGTTGCATTTACTCGTAGAGCATTCACTCCTCTTCGCCTTGAGTTCATCTAGTTCGTTGTACTTCCTCCTTTGACAGATCTTGTAGCAAGTTGTAGTCCTTATACCACCAATATATAGAGAAGAAAGGCAGGAGTAGGGGTGTTACCTCCTCACGAGGGCCCTGAACCTGGGTATATCGCGTGTGTGCTTGGTGCCTTCGTGCCTTTGTTTGTGTTTATTAGATCTTCCCCGTTGCACTTTGTTCTTGTTTCGTGTTCTTGGGAGATCTCGGTTTTACCGGGATCCTCCCCGTGTGAGTTCTTAAACTCGCTATCCCTCCCCGGATCCACCAACGTCCATCGGCCCCACAAATTAGCCATCCTATGGCATCTGCCGTGACACCACCACGACAGTTGGCGCCCACCGTGGGGCCGACAGAGGCGTTGGCTGGTGTACACATCCGGACGGGCTCCCCGGTACGTTTCGACGTTCGGGTTCTCTCTGGCCTAGTCGTAAGACTTGGGGAGATGGACTTCGTCGCCGACAATACAGGTTGCTTCCGGAACAGACCATTCCCGGGGAATGGATGTCTTATCGACTTTGGTGGTTTCACCACCTATGTGGCCACCGAGGTTGTCTGTAGCTACCCGGACCTAGTCCTGGAGGCTGGTGACCCTCCCATGCTCGGCGCAGCCCGGGGTCTACGCGCTGACCGCCACCCGAGTTCCGTCGCAGTGATGATGGTCGGAACCACCGAGGAGGAATACCAGGATGCTAATGGCGATACCGACGGCGCCCCTCGTTTGGCCAAACCCCCGCAGGAAAGACCTGCGGCCCGAGATGGTGATCCGCAGCCGTCCCAACCGCGGCGCCGTCCGGATCCCCTCTTGGGTTTGGTAGCCAAATTAGCTGTACCCGTGGTTACCGGAGCGGATACCAAGGCCACTTCGGCTGAGTTGGAGGAGCAGCGGAAGTTGCTTCTCGCTGAGGCAAAGGAAATCGCCGAGCTCCGTCGCGAGCTCAGCGTTAGCCTCCGGGAGTACAACGCTGCTCACGGGTTCACTAAGATAGACTCCCGGGAGAAGCGCATTGCAGATCTGCGCAAGAAGGGAAGAATGGTGAATGAGGAGCTGGCTGGTGGAGCCACCACTAGCAACACCGGAAGACGGATTTCTGCGGGGAAGCCAGTGTACAGTTCACCGGCAAAAACCCTTAGAGCCGCCGAAGCCGCTATGGCCGAGTTAGTGGGGTTATCCGGTGAAGCCCTGCGCAAGCAGCAGGAGAGGGTCAACGAGCTGGTGGTTGAGGCCAACCGGCAGAATCAGGCCTTCAAGAAGAAGAACCCCAGAGCAGGATCGCAGGTGCATTCAGCCAGACCCAATAGCCGGATGACGGATGGGGAGGCCTCTTCCCCACATCCGAGCAGAAGCAAGAGCAAGAGCAAGAGCCGGAGCCGGAGTAGAGGTTCCGGGAGGAACAAGCAGCTACAGACCTATGACCCGGCATTTGCCGGTATCCAGCAGGCAGGGCAAGCCGGACAACATAGACCGGGGCAGGCGGGAAGTACCCGTGGAGATGGTAACCGGGGTGTGGGAAACTGTAATCCGGTTGGCCGTGGTGACCCACCCCGGAATCCTACCCATGTACAGGGAAACCCGCAGAGGGACATCATCTCCGCCCCCCGTCAAGCCGCAATCCCCGTGCAGGATAGGCTCAACGGTGGCAACTCGGGGATGCAGCAGCTCGAGTATCAGCCAGACGAGAACCCCTTGGGATCTCGGATAGGAACAAGACAGCTGAACCCGGCAGATGCAAGGTTCCGGCTGGACCGGATTCACCAGTCCGAAATGGTGGAAGAACAAGGACCTCCGGGACCTGCTTGCTTTGGACCTCGGATCATGCGGGAACCTCCTGTTCGGAACTTCCAGCTCAACAGGGGTGCCAAGACCTATGACGGCAGCAAGAAGCCGGAGGACTGGCTGACCGACTATGTAACTGCTGTAAGCATAGCCGGTGGAAACAGACGCTGGGCAATACGCTATATACCGCAGATGTTGGAAGGACCTGCCCTGATCTGGTTGAACAATCTGAGAGCTGGCTGTATAGACTGCTGGTTAGACTTTGAAGAAGCATTCATCAGCAACTTCACCAGCACGTACAAGAGGCCCAACAGACCTCAGCAGCTCGCCATCTGCAGGCAAAGGAGCAATGAGACGGACCGGGAGTACCTTACCCGGTGGAGCAATATTCGCAACTCTTGCGAAGGAGTGGTGGAGGCGCAGGCCATCTCCTGGTTTGCGCAAGGATGCCGGCATGGCTCTATGCTATGGCAGAAACTGCAGAGAAAGATGCCAACGACTTTGGCGGAAACCATGCGCATCGCCGATACCTATACGCTTGGAGATCCCATGCAACCCCTGGTGGATGTCGGAGACTCCAACAGGAGGAATGCGGGACCTCAGCGCACAGGACCGAGCAGGAGCCATGACCGCCAAGAGTTCGGCCACAAAAGGAATCAGCCGGAATACCACCATGCCGCGCAGCATGTCGCAGTAGTAACCCGGGAGCAGGAGGTAGCCCCCCGGGAGCAGGAGGATGCCGGCAGCAACCAGCGTCAAAAGACAAATGGCCCAACTTGGGGTCAAAGTCAGGAGGTGCAAAAGACCTGGGTGGAGCAGAAGAAACCTCTGACGTATGAGGAGATGCTGAATAAGCCATGCTGCTACCACACTCTGGAGGCCAACAAGCCCGCAAACCACTCAACTCGGCAGTGCAGCTGGTATCAGCGCACGTTGCAGGAGGGCAGCTCGGGAGGTATTCGGCCAAGTGCTCCGGCATCTCGGCCCAATATTCCGAGACCCCCTCCTCCGACATCGGGGGCCAACAATGTCCGACTTCCCCCTCCTCCGAGAGGACCCCCACCTCGCCCAGTGAATATGGTGCACACCCGGAACGACAACGGCAATCAAGGCGGACAACAGCAGGGTAACTACCGGGAGGCGCACCAGAGCTATGTGGTCTTCGTGACTGAGCCCACGGACCGGAAGAGTATGCGGCAGCGTGCTCTGGAGGTGAACGCTGTGATCCCGGCAGTGCCCAAGTTCTTACACTGGTCCGAGATGGAGATCACCTGGAGCCGGAAGGATCACCCCCGGGTTATGCCCAAGCCGGGAGCGTATGCTTTGGTGGTGGACCCGACCTTTATCGGACCCAACCTCAACGTCCGATTCAGCCGGGTTCTGATTGACAATGGCAGTGCCATTAACATCATGTACAAGGACACGATGCTGAAGCTGGGAGTATCCATGAACACCCTGCTGCCCACGGAGACAACCTTCCATGGCATTGTGCCCGGGGTCTCTTGCTCACCCATGGGAAAAATCTGGGTTGAAGTGCTATTCGGAACTCGGGAGAACTGTCGAACCGAGAGCTTGGAGTTCGAGGTCGTAGACCTCGAGAGCCCGTATCCTGCACTGATCGGTAGACCGGCCCTCGCCAAGTTCATGATCTCAACACACATGGGCTACCTCAAGATGAAGATGCCGGGACCTAACGGCATAATCACCATCTCGGGAGACCACAAGCGCTCCATGGAGTGTGCTTCGGCAGGATCGTGCTTAGCTGAGTCCCTGGTGATAGCAGAAGAGAAGAAGAGGATCCAGCAGGTGGTGGCGATGGCAAAGACCTCACAACTCGGAATGCCCGGGATGGTGAACCCGGAGCAGGGGGCATCATTTCAGCCCCCCAAGGAGACCAAGAAGGTGTGCGTGGACCCCAGCAACCCGGAGCGCCAAGTTATCATTGGCAGCAACCTGGACAGCAAATAGGAAGGCGAGCTCGTCGACTTCCTCCGTGAGAATCGGGATGCCTTTGCGTGGTCGAGTGACGATCTGCAAGGCGTCCCGAGGGAGTTGGCTGAGCACTCTCTGTTTGTTCGACCGGATGCGAAGCCGGTGAAGCAACCAACTAGGCGCCTCTCGGATGAAAGAAGAGATGCGGTCATGGAGCACCTGGCTATACTGCTGGCTGCCGGATTCATCATGGAGGTGCTGCACCCGGATTGGATTTCGAATCCGGTCCTGGTGGAAAAGAAGAAAGATGATCCCCTCCTGCTTAAGGTGTGGCGCATGTGCATCGACTTCACCAACCTCAACAAGGCATGCCCGGGATGCTGGATAGAGGAGTTGCCGGCGGTACTATGGGGTCTCCGGACAACTCCGAATAGATCTACCGGGTACACGCCATTCTTCATGGTATACGGTGCTGAGGCAGTGCTTCCGACCGACATACAATATGATTCCCCGAGAGTGACAATGTTCACCGAGACCGAGGCAAAGGAGGCCCGGGAAGATGATGTGGACTTACTCGAAGAGGCAAGGGAGTTGGGATTATCTCGGTCTGCAATTTATCAGCAAAATCTTCGCCGATATCATAGCCGGAAGGTGCACCCGAGGGTGTTCCGGGAGGGAGATCTGGTGCTGAGGCTCATCCAACGCACGGCCGGAATGCATAAGCTGTCACCTCCATGGGAGGGACCTTTTGTGATTAGCAGGGCATTGCACAATGATTCTTATTACCTTGTAGACGCACAGGAGGCTAGGAAAGGTGTAATGGACAAGTCCGGTGAGGAAACCAAGCGTCCATGGAATGTAGCTCTACTTCGCCCCTTTTACACGTAAAGGGCTCAGTGTATGTTATATCTCAATTCTCAAATATCAATGAAAGTAAGGCACCCCGGGAGGAACCCGGGGACTGCCTGGTTACGTGCATATTTTATTATTTGGGTAAGTTCATTTACTGTTTTCTACCGACATCCCGGGAAGTAACCCGGGGACTGCCGGATAGCTATCTTATATTTTACTGTGTGTATGCCGGAAAAGTTCCAAATCCGATTCTCAAAGTCAAAGTAGTGTATGTCATGTGAAATCATCTTGTGACTCGACTGACGAACGCCGAAATGGTAGTCAAGAGCAAAGAGAGGGAAGGTGGGGAACACGAAAATGGTCTCGGGGACTTGGAACAGGAACTTATCCGGCATGCTTATTTTTACTAACTTAGTTATTTTTTATGTCGGGAATTCGGTTAGTAGGAACTCGGATTGTTTTAAGTAATGTATGCTGTACGTGGAGTTTTGTGACTCGACTGTCGAACGCCGAAATGGTAGACAAGAGCAGAAATTACCTAAGTACAGTAAACATGAAAGGCAATTCGGGAGTTAAAAGCCGAATACATTGACATAGTTGTTAGAATAAATAGTTTATGGTGAAACAGAAATAAGTTAAATGTACGATACATGTTGCACCCGGCATCCCGGGGATTTAACGGATTTGCAGCTAAGTGTTTGTAGCGGTGGGGGAAGTAGGCTTCTCGACGGAGACGTCCGGAATGACGACCTCGGGAGCAACGACTTCCGGAGCGACGACCTCAGGGGCGACGACCGCAGGAACGGCGACCTCGGGAGCAGGCGTAGCTTCACCTTCAGCATCGGCAGCACCACTCGGGACGTCGGGATGCACCTCGGTCTCGGAGGCCTCGGGTATCGGCGAGGGTGTTGCGTCCCGGGAAGCCACCTTCTCGGACGCAGCACCGGAGGCAGCGTCGTCTCCCTCCAGAATCTCTTCTTCCCCATCGCCGGAAGCGGCATAATCTTCTTCGGAGTCCTCGGTATCTGACTCAGACTCTGAAGGAACGGTGCTGGCGGTGAAGGCATGGATGCTGGCCCACTTCGCAATGCGATGCGCCACCTCTCGCCGCTCCTGGATCTTTGCCGGATCTTTGACCCAAGGCGACACCGTCCGCAGGCGCAGGATCGCTGCCAGATCAAGACCCTCGTACCAGCTGAGTACTTGGGTCAAGACTTGATCCGCACCAGCTCTAGCACTGGAGCGCTTCCAAGCGTGGATGCGGCTGCCGGCACCCAGAAGTGCGCGCGAGAGCTCCGGGATCGAGAGCTTCCCGCGGATGCTCGGCCACAAGACGCCATGGACGTGGATCGCCGCGCTGAGGAGCTCCGTCCCGATAGACCGGAGAGGTACTATCCGGGCCTTCAGGGCAGTGAGGTGATCCTCAATGTCCCAGGCGTCCGAGATGGGACCCTTCCCGGCACGCTTCTCTCGAGCGGCGGCAACAGCCTTGGTGGCGGCTTCGCGGGAATGCTCGAACTCTCCTTTAAAAAGAAGAGCTGTCAAAACGACTAAGTCACAAGAAGAGGAACAACAAATAAAGGAAATAACAGGAGAGGAGAGTAGTCGGATTACTCACTGTTGAGATCCCGGTTCAGCACGGTGAGCTCGGCGAGCCAAGCATCAGATCGAGACCGGAGAAGACCCAGCTCGGTCTCGGCGTTATCCGCCCGCGCCAGCGACTGGTCCAGGGTCTCCTTCTGCTTCTTGCTCGCCTCGACGAAGCCCTTCTTCATCTCCGACATGGTAGCCTGGGCCTTGGCGAGCTCGCCGTTGAGGCGCGCAATCTCGGCTTGCGCGGTGCCAAGGGCGGCCTTCTGATCCACCGAGATCTGGCGCGCCGCGTCTCGTTCTTCCCGGAAGCGCTCCTCGGACTTCTTCGACTGACCGAGTTCAGCGAGAACCCGGTTGAAGATGTTGCGGCGTTGTTGGCTGCACTCCTGATAACACGACAAAGAAGGCAAAGTCAGTATGGAAAAAGAAGTAAAGAACCCGGTTGGGAGGATCTCGGGGACTCGGTGTACGAGTCCTGGTTTTTTCTCTAAGATTGGAACCTAGTGATCTGCTATTCGGTGGAATCTAGAGCACTAAGCACCAATCTCGGGGACTAGTGGTGATGGAGCAATTTTTTAAGCAACCTACCCGGTTAGGAGGATCTCGGGGACTCGGTGTACGAGTCCTGGATTTTTCTCTAAGATTGGAACCTAGTGATCTGCTATTCGGTGGAATCTAGAGCACTAAGCACCAATCTCGGGGACTAGTGGTGATGGAGCAATTTTTTAAGCAACCTACCCGGTTAGGAGGATCTCGGGGACTCGGTGTACGAGTCCTGGATTTTTCTCTAAGATTGGAACCTAGTGATCTGCTATTCGGTGGAATCTAGAGCACTAAGCACCAATCTCGGGGACTAGTGGTGATGGAGCAATTTTTTAAGCAACCTACCCGGTTAGGAGGATCTCGGGGACTCGGTGTACGAGTCCTGGATTTTTCTCTAAGATTGGAACCTAGTGGTCTGCTATTCGGTGGAATCTAGAGCACTAAGCACCAATCTCGGGGACTAGTGGTGTTGGAAAGAACAAGTGTGTTTTGGATAAAAGAAGAAAAATTTACCTCGCTTATTCGGGTGACGTCCAGCGCGGCCACCTGGAGAGCATGCAGGGCTTGAGCGCTGCGGCTCGGACCTGCAGCGTGCAAGTCCCCTGCAGTCTCGGAAGCATCGGCGGCAAGCCAGGCCTTGTTGAAATCATCAACAACCCGGATGCCGGAGCTGCCGGCAGCACGGGTGGCAGCGAGGTCCCGAGATCCTGAAGATGCAAAGGAGCTGACCGTTGCTCGCAACATCCGCAAAGCGGCAGTAGGGATCTCGGCAGGAGGTGGTGGTAACGGTGAGAACTTACCCGGGCGCGGCACCAACTCCTGGGAAGAAGATGTCGGAGCAGCTGCGGGCGGAGCTGATGTTTTCTGCCCAGAAGTCTTGCCGCGGGACTTGGGAATTTGTTCTGCAGGCCCGGAGGAGGCGATAGGCCGTTTCGCCGGGATGGCCTTGGGCGCGGCTGGCCGAGAGGCCCCACTCGCCGCAGCTTGCCGGCGAGGGCTAGTGATCTCTACCTCCAGTCCGGGAACCCGACGCGGGCTATCCGGAAGAACAATTCCTCCCGAGGTGGTCGTGGCCTGCAGCGTGACCTCGTCGATCGCCGGAGGTGCATCCGAGGTCGCGACGCTTGCCGCTGCGGCACCGGAGGCGGCGTCGCTTTCTCGTGTAGAAGGGCGAAGAGGGGAAGGAGAGGCCCGAGCCGGGCTAGGAGTCCGAGTTCCCGGAGGAGGAGGAACAGCAGGTGTCGGGAGCTCGAGCGCGTCACTGAAAGAAAATGTCTTAGTAAAAGATATGGAGAAAGCGAAGTCAAGAAACATGAGGCAAGAAAGACGTACCCGGAATCCACAAGGGGAGGACCCCTCTGCCGGCGTCGAGGAGGCTTCGCGGTCGCCTTCTTGCTCGGTTTACCCTTCTTGGGGGGGTTGCCGGAGGCTTCAGCCCCATCGGTGTCGGAAGCCGCGCGCTTCCGGCTCTCGGCACGTCTGGTCCCGGCTGACGGTTTCGGAACCACGGCTGGGGCCCAATTCAGAGGGAGAGCGTCAATAACGTCAAGGATCTCGCAGTCAATCTCATCGTCATCCGAGGAAATGGAAACTGTCTCTGGGGTTGAAGGATTACCCGGGGCCTTAACGAATGGGATGGCGAGATGGTCCTCACCGTCGAGATCCTCTCTCGGCATCACGTCCGGTTTCGGGAAATCCGGGGCGTAGTTCCCGTTGACGTGGATGGCGTCTTCTTCGTGCTGACGCTCGAACAACTGCGCAAACAAGTTAGGTCGTGTCGGTGTCCAGGTGAGCGCATGTACGAAGGCATAGGCGTGAAAGACTGATATAAGCACCTGGTCAACCGGTCGTTTCCGGGATCCCCCTATGACCCCCCATTCGTAATCCTCCGCCATCTCCGTCCGAGCAATAGCTCGGGCACGACGGACGATCGCCGAGTGGCTTAGCCTATGGATACTGGTCCGAGTTGGGTCATAGTTCCCGGACATGTGGCACATCTTGTGCACTCGGTGTTGGAGGGGGCAGACCCGGCGAACAATAAAGCAGCGCAAGAGGTCATCCCCGGTCATATCCTGGGCGAGCACCTGCAGGACCTCGTGCATGAATCCGATCTCCTCGCTGTCGGGAAGATGCTTCCAGCGACCGAAATCGCGCGGAGGACCCATGACGAATTCCGGCAAATTAATGAAGTCCGAGGTCAAGGATCCCGGACCATCCCCCAAAGGCTCCCGGTTCTTTACGTAGAAGAAGCTGCGCTGCCATTCCGGCAAGACTCTAATCCCTTGACGATGGGGAATCCGGAGTCCGCGCGAGGGATGACGGTGGCCGCTCCGCAATCGACCAAGTCCTTCACCTTCTGATCCGGATTGGGGATGGCTTGTCGGCGGAGGATAAAGTACTTGGCCCAGAGATCCACAAAGGGCCATATGCCAAGGTACGCCTCCGCGTAAGTGATGAAGACAGAAAGCATCATGATGGCGTTGGCGGGAAGGTGGTGAGGTTGCACGCTGTACGTGTTGAGGAAGTCACGGAAGAAGGGGCTAGCCGGAAGCCCGAACCCGCGCTCAAAATGCGATAGGAATACCACATATTCCCCGGGTTGGGGTTCCGGCGCGACCACCTCTCCCGGTAGACGGCTCTCGACTTCCGGAGGAATCCGGTGAGTCCGGTACAGCCAATCAATATCCGACTGCGTTGTCTCGGATCCGTCCCAACACCCCCGGGCGCGCTCTTCACCCATCTCGGAGAAGTACGTGGAAGTATTCGGGCTATTCTGCAGATGCAGCGGCGGTTAGTCGGAGTTAGTCTACCCGAAATGAGGATGTCGGGACATAAACTGCTGAAAGCTACCGAGTTCATGCGAAGCAAGATCTACCGTGGGTCAAATAATCAAAACTAAACGAAGGGAAATGGACTCGCGCTAGACTAAAGCGAGGCACGAATGCGGGTGACAAATATACGTCCTAATACCACGGTGGTTCTTCGCCGTGCGCTTCGAGCGCGCCGCTCGGATGTGGTCACCGGCGGCGGCGCAACCGTGCTCGTGCTACGGCACGGCCGGAGTCCGGCGGTTATCCTACCGAAGGAATGCGTCGGAGTAGAGAGGAAAAACTCACCGATGAGCGAGAAGGTCGACGGCGTGCGAGAAGGACGACGGGGCGCGAGCTCCGGCGAGACGACGTGCGGGCAACGAGCGCAGCGGCGGCGGCGAGCTCGAGACGGTGGAGAAGAGGAGGCGCGAAGAAGAGAGGGAGACCGTTCCGGTCCCCTATTTATGGGGGGGATTCCGGAGCGGTTCCCATTTTTCCCGCCCACGATCTCCACGATCGTGGGTGGGATCTATTTTGTGCCGCGGGCCACGTGGCGTTATTCGGAGCGCTCGATCCGGCCGCACCGAGGGCCACAAGGCCCCAACGGTTCGTTTCCGGATCAGATGCGGCTACCTGGCGCGAGAACCCAAGCGACACCGTGCGTGCACAGAGGCACTCGAGTGCGCCTCTGCGCAGACGGGACGTCGGGTGGGCCCAGACTCGGTATCTCGGATTCATCGGGAAATCAACGGTCAAGATTTGCTGGGGTGGTGCTACTCGGTCGCAGGCTTCGCCTCCCGGTTGAGACCATCTCGGTGTGAGGATCTCGGAAAGAATTAATCTCGGCATGGAATAAAAGATTGATCTCATGTGTTCTCGGAAGAAAGTTTGTTATTAAAGCTGATCCCGCACATCATCCGGGGTCGCTGTGCCGCACCAGCTTCGGGGACTAGTGTCGGGGAGCTGCCCCCCGGGTAGGGGCAGATCCCGGTAAATTATAATGGATAACAACAGTGCTTGACCTTTGGCGACAGCAAAGAGCACCCCTTGGTGTGCCGAAGGGGCAGCTGGTCACTTGGGCGCGGGGAAAGGCCAAGGGGCCCCGTGGCAGCCGTAAGGGTCATGCCTTGCGGCTATAAATAGACATCCCCGAACCTCGCATTTGTGGTACGGGCAAGAGCGGATGGTTCCTCTAAGAACTAGCTTCTCGAAGATGTCTTTGCTGGCAGACTAAGACATCTTCGGGAGGCTAGGCCTAGAGTTGCTCATCCTGAGGTAAGTTCGAACATCGTGCGGAAAGGATCCCGGACCTGGGATACCGAGAAGGTTCCCGGGTGATGGTGTACTCGGCTTTACCGGATAGGTATCCGGATAAGCACTAACCGGAATGTACGTGTTGATCTTGATCTTATGCAGAAGAGGCTCCCAGTGGCAAGAGAGGAGGTAGCCGGCGAGAGAGCTCCCGGTAGGCCGTCAACGGTCTGGAGCACGCTTTCCCGTCTATAGCGGGGGGAAGTACCATCCCGCCTGACACAGAGGCATGGTCACCTCCCGCCTGACACGGGAGCGCGTCAGCCGGTACGATCGTGCTACGACAAGACCTGACATGCCTAGCCCGGCAATCCGGAAAAGGCTATCCGGGATGGGCAAAGACATGTCTTGTCTCTGACAAGGGGACAATGATGGTGCAGGACGGCGCCTGCCGTCCTTAGCGAGATGATGACGCAGGGGCTACACCGGATAGCCCGGCGACTAGGTCGCACTAGCCGGTGACGACATCCCGGCTAGACCTGTCCGGTGGGGCCGAGCCATTTTAGGGTTTCCGGCCCTCCCGGCCGGAACTCTATAAAAGGCGCCATAACTGCTCCTGAGAAGAAAGGACAAACTTCAGTGCCAAAGCGATAGTTGCATTTACTCGTAGAGCATTCACTCCTCTTCGCCTTGAGTTCATCTAGTTCGTTGTACTTCCTCCTTTGACAGATCTTGTAGCAAGTTGTAGTCCTTATACCACCAATATATAGAGAAGAAAGGCAGGAGTAGGGGTGTTACCTCCTCACGAGGGCCCTGAACCTGGGTATATCGCGTGTGTGCTTGGTGCCTTCGTGCCTTTGTTTGTGTTTATTAGATCTTCCCCGTTGCACTTTGTTCTTGTTTCGTGTTCTTGGGAGATCTCGGTTTTACCGGGATCCTCCCCGTGTGAGTTCTTAAACTCGCTATCCCTCCCCGGATCCACCAATGTCCATCGGCCCCACAAATTAGCCATCCTATGGCATCTGCCGTGACACCACCACGACACTTTGCCTTGAGCATTCCACTTGAGTTAGAATGATGACTATCTTGATCTCTTCAAGTGGTTCAACTTTCTTGATTGCGCGTCCAAGCACATGCTTGATGAAGACTTCTCCAAATACTCCCCCATGCTCACAATGGGAGAGTCTCGCTAAGCTTCGTCTTCATGTATCCATTGCAAGCACCAAGCATAGGATCTTTTCGAGAAAGCTTCTCTTGGTCTTGCACAACTCATCTTTTCTTCACTAAGATGATGTCTTGAATCTTCAAGACATACTTGCAATAAGCTTTACTCAACACATGAGCTTCAAGAGTTCAACACATGAACTCCACCATTCCATGGATAAGATCTATAGGGATATCTCAATGCAAACATTAGTCCATAGAGATTGTCATTCAATTACCAAAACCACACATGAGGGAAAATGCTCTTTCACTTATCCCCGTGCTTTCCTCTATATCTATGATGTGTTCATGCAGGGGCAGGGAGTCAGGCTGGTAGTCGACATGGTCGTGCTAAGAAGCAGGTTGTGAAGAGAAGTGCAAGTCGTGGACCAGCTCACGACGAAGAAGAAGTGGAGATCTTGTCTGAGGAAGAGCATCAGCCAGATCCAGCTTGGGTTCAGTCTTCTGCAGCTCGCTCTAACAAGAAAAACAAGGGGCCCGCTGTCTCTGTTCTGCGCATGTCTGCCTCGGATTTCAATCAGTGGAGGTGCACATTTGACTATGCCAATCCGAAGGAGCACCAGATTTTCCACAGCTTGGACATGAAGCTCCTTCATGATGAGCTCTATTGTGGCTTCTCTGAGAAGAAGCGCGTGTGCCCGATGCAGAGCATTGACTTCGACTATCTTGAGAAGAAGAGAAGCTACTATGGGGGTGCTGTCACTATTGTGGATGCTCTTGGGCTTCGGCCCCTTATGACCCGTTAATGCAACTACAGCATTCCCTTGATCCATCAGTTCTTCTCCACTGTGGTGTTTGATGATTCCCCCAACATTGGGATGACTTGGATGTCAGGAAGATTCAGACTTCAGGCTTCCATCAAGGATTTGGCTGCTCTTCTTGGTTACCCCTTCCAAGGGTTAGATGAGCCTGCTGGTATGAGGTTACACAATGATGATGACCGCTACGACAAGAATGACATGGCCGAGTGCTATGAGACTAATGGCACTATTGGCGGCACTCATGGCTTGAAGCCTGTGTATGACATTGTCCTTCGGATGTTCCGCCACTCCATTGCTCCAAGTGTTGGGAACAATGATGCTATTCGCCGAGGACTTGTCCATCTCATGGCATTGGCAAGCCAAGCGTACCTCTCAGACTCAGTGCCAGAGCCCAATGCATTCTCCTTTGATGTCATGGACTTCATTTTCCGCGAGATGCACTATGCTATTTTCCACAGGAAGGTGCCTCCCTACGCACCTTACATCATGCTGCTCATTAAGGACAGGTTTCCTTTCACCCCTGAGGAGCGTATTGATGTGGACGCTGCCCTTGAGTGCACCATTCACAAGCCTGTTCGTCTCCACATGAAGAAATCCCACTTGGCTGCTCCATCTCGCCCCATGGGTACCTATGATGATGAGGAAGCCACCACTGGGCGCAACCGCGCTCCCTCTGATCCCACTGTCAAGAAGGCTGCCAAGAAGAAGCGGCTGTGGTTTGTGAGGGCTCTTGAGAAGATCATGCACATGGGTTCTTGTCTGCACATGGAGGACTATGCCATGTACGAGCAGAACCATGCCATCCTCACCAACCAGTCCGCTATGATGGCTCACCTGAAGATGCCCAACCCACCGGCTGCTCCTCCTCCACTCATTGCTTACGAGCACTGGAATACCAGAGGGATTAGTTGGGACATTGATGTCCCAGAAGATGCCACAAATGACAAAGATGCCATGGATGAAGATGAGGAGGGCCTGCACCACGACGTCGACTGACTCTTGGGGCGGTAGCATCGATCTTCTCCCTTTTTGGTCTCGCAAGATGCCAAAGGGGGAGAAGTTTATCTATTAGGACTTTTCGGGGATTTGCAAGGGTGGAAGCACAAACCTTTATTTCTCTTTCGGTTTTAATTTGTGCTTCTTGAACTTTTAGTCGTTTGGTTTGGAACTCTATCTTTCAGCATGTGGTAAGACATGTGAAACATTGTGTTCTGATGTAATTAGTTTATTCGTGTCTTACCTTATTGTCTATTTCAGCAAGTTATGATATCTATTCTTCATTTGATGAACTTGCTAGAATTGTAAAAGATAGGGGGAGCTGTGATCCTAAATAGATGCGCACTTGTATTCAAACACAAGATTTAATAGTGCATATATTTAGGGGGAGCCCGTCTATGTTTTGCAAATCCTTTATCCCGTTTGTGTTGTCATCTCTAACCAAAAAGGGGGAGATTGAAAGAGCATTTTCTGTCTCCTGAGTTTTGGTTAGAAATGACAACACGAAAAGGATGTTTAACGGTGTGCCTGAGTATTTCAGATACTACATAACCTTGAAGAACAAAAAGGGTGAAGATCATCAGGGTTGAATGAGAGAACTGGCTGGCAGTTTTTCCTGTTTTGTCAGGCCGGAAGTTCCGGTGCTGTGACCGGAAGTTCCGGCCGAAGGGCCGGAAGTTCCGGGCATAGCACCGGACATTTCCATCTGGCCAGAAAATGGCTAAGTTCTTTTAGGATTTAGCCCTGGCAAAGGCGGAACTTTCACCGGAAGTTTGGCCGGAACTTTCCGGGCGACCGGAAGTTCCGGCCCTCGACCGGAAGTTCCATTCCAGACAAACGAGAAAATCGGCTAAGTCGGGAATTGCTCGCGCTCGGGCAAAGCCGAAACTTTGGCCGGATCTTTCCGGGCGACCGGAAGTTCCGGCCAAACCACCGGAAGTTCCGGTGCTGAACATGCTGGTTTTTCTCCAAGTCTGGAACTGCCTGCGCCCTGGCCAGGCCGGAAGTTCCTCCGGAACTTTGGCCGGAACTTTCCGGGGTGACCGGAAGTTCCGGCCTGCGCAGTAAAAAACGGCTAGTTGGTGGAGGGGGGTATAAATACCCCTCCACCTACCTCCAGCCATTTCAGCTCTCACACTCTCTCTCATCATAAATTGTCGAAACTCAAATCTTCAAGATCTCTCAACTCCTCCACCCAAATCCGTTGATCTTTGGAGGAGTGAAGGAGAAGGCCCCGATCTACTACTTCACCGAAGCGATTTGTAATCTTTCCCCCATTCACTTGGGGATTTCGAGTCTAGGGTTTCCCCAAGGAAAACCTAGGTCTCACCATTGTTGGTACTTGGTGTAAGCTTGACCTGTTGTGGTCTTGACCTTTTGTGGTCTTCTTGAGAGCCCCCAATTAATTTGTGGGTGTGTGCCTCAAGCGTTTGTAAGGGATTCGATCTCCGCCCTAAAAGGGGATCAATAGTGGAAGGTGGACTCGCAACCTTTGTGGTTGAGTTCATCGGAGAAGAAGGTGAGCCTTTGTGGCGTTGCGGCTAACCTGTTGTGGTAGCGCACACCTCTCCAAACGAGACGTACACCCTTGGGTGGAACTCGGGATTACATCTTCGTCTCCGCGTGCTTCGCTTGGTTCCCCTTATCGTTGCTCCCTTACTTGCTTGTCTTGTTAGTCTATTTATCTTGTTATTGCTTAGATTGTCATTTAGGTAAATTCACCGTAGTTGCATATCTAGAGAATTTACCTTTGTGTTGAGCCTAAATTTGAAATGACCTAAAATTTGTAATAGCAATTCACCCCCCCCCCCTCTAGGTGCCGGATTCCCGTTCAGGGGTCAGTGAAGCGGGTCGCACCTCAGAGATGTATCTTGGTTCCCACAAACTACCAACACACTAGTATACATAGTTTAGGGGTCTATGCAAGTTTTGATGGGGTCTTGACGCTCCGGACCCCCTCTACGGCGAAACCCTACTCCCGTTGGAGAAAAGTCTGACTTGTCGATCTACCCCTTTAAACGGGGTCGTTAGGGGGTAGACGCATGATTTGTTTTTGCTTGCATGTGTTAGGTTGGTATATTGGACCATAAAAAACAAACATTTCATGTGTTCCGTCGCACGGATCCATGCCTGACACCCGAAACGGGGGTTTTCACCTCTAAGTGCAAGAACTTACTACAGAGTAAGAGGGGTCAGTGAAGCGGGTCGCACCTCAGAGATGTATCTTGGTTCCCACAAACTACCAACACAGTAGTATACATAGTTTAGGGGTCTATGCAAGTTTTGATGGGGTCTTGACGCTCCGGACCCTCTCTACGGCGAAACCCTATTCCCGCTGGAGAAAAGTCTGACATGTAGATCTACCCCTCTAAACGGCGCCGGGAGGGGGTAGACGCATGATTTTTTTTACTTGGATGTGTTAGGTTGGTATATTGGACCACAAAAAACAAATATTTCATGTGTTATGTCGCAAAAATCCATGTCTGACACCCGAAACGGGGGTTTTCACCTCTAAGTGCAAGAACTTACTGCGGAGTAAGAGGGGTCAGTGAAGCGGGTCGCACCTCGGAGATGTATCTTGGTTACTACAAACAACCAACACACTAGTATACATAGTTTAGGGGTCTATGCAAGTTTTGATTGGGTCTTGACGACCCGGACCCTCTACGGCAAAACCCTACTTCCGCTGGAGAAAAGTTTGACCTGTCGATCTACCCCTCTAAACGTCGTCGGGAGGGGGTAGACGTGTGATTTGTTTTTCTTGGATGTGTTAGGTTGGTATATTGGACCATAAAAAACAAACATCTCATGTGTTCCGTCGCACGAATCCATGCCTGACACCCGAAACGGGGGTTTCACCTCTAAGTGCAAGAACTTACTACGGAGTAAGAGGGGTCAGTGAAGCGGGTCGCACCTCGGAGATGTATCTTGATTCCCACAAACAGCAACACACTAGTATACATAGTTTAGAGGTCTATGCAAGTTTTGATGGGGTCTTGACGCTCCAGACCCCCTCTACGGCGAAACCCTGTTCCCGCTGGAGAAAAGTCTGACATGTCGATCTACCCCTCTAAACGGCGCCGGGAGGGGGTAGACGCATGATTTTTTTTGCTTGGATGTGTTAGGTTGGTATATTGGACCATAAAAAACAAACATTTCATGTGTTCCGTCGCACGAATCCATGCCTGACACCCGAAACGGGGGTTTTCACCTCTGAGTTCCGGAACCCCGCCACAACAAAACACCGGAGATACCCGCATATGTGTACAAAAGACCGGAGAATCCCGCCGCATTATGGCCACATTTGATCACAATATTTATACAAATTAGTTCTTATGTTATTTATTGTGATTTAGTACCCCTACAAATAACACTTTTGAATATAATCTAATATTTTAAGAAAAACAGGAAAAAAGTGTATTGAGCCCGACGGCAGGCGTCAGAGTGGGTGGTTACGGCACCGTCAGATCGCTGCGCCTAGACGTCCACGCGGGGCAGTAGTCCGACGGTGTTCCTACGCCGACGGTGGCCGTAGGGCTCATCGATAGGACGCCGACGGCACTTTGACCCCGACGGTATTTCTCGAGCCGTCGGTGTCATGTTGTGACACCGACGACCCCCACATTTAGCCGTCGGCGTTATAATTACCGTCGGGCTGAGCTGCCACTCCCGTAGTGGAGGTAGTATCCCTCAAACCGGAAATTTGTTGAAATGCTTTAGAATTTTTGGATAAACAAAGAATAGATCCTTACCCCTCTTTTTATCATTCGAATCTTTGATTCATTTAACTTTTCAACTTCTATTTAATATACTTTAAACAGAACACCTCGGAGCCAAAATGCTGCTCCCGTACTTTTTGTTTTGGGCATATCATTTCAGATTGTTGGGAGACTAAACTAGTAGATGAACTGACAATAAAAACTATCTCAGTTTGGAACGAGTTGGAAGTCCAAAAGTAATGAAAAAACATTAATAAAATTGTAAACTATATCTCATCTCCTAACACTTACACATCACACCTCCACTGTCCCAGGAAGAAGAACATGTACTGTCCCTGAAGTTGCATTGGCCCAGAGCCCCAGAGGGTGGGTACTTCTCTAATTATCTACTGTTGCGGTTTTTTTTTCTTTTGTTTTTCTTCTGGCGTTAACACTCCGGGCCATCATCTCCGACAAGGAAGATAGAAACATCAAAGCACTCCTCCACGGTGGGCTCCGGCATGCTCGCGGCAACCAGCGCGGACACCATTGTTTGGAGCTCAGATTGCGCCGTCCACTCCGCCTCGAACGGGCTCATGGGGATGTAGCTCGACTCCGAGGTCGCCGGTGAGAGTTCAAGCTGGAACGGCGAGAGCGACACGCCTTGCCCAAAACAATTCTCCGGCGTTGACGGCGTGGAGAACAGGTAGTGGTCCGACAGCGCCAGGCTGCTCACCGCCGGCGAGGAAAAACTGAAGGGCGTGGATTGCTCAGGCCCGGACGTGAGCCCGTCGGTGTTCACTGTCAGGCACGAGCTCAGGCTCTTCAGATGGCTATGCGCCTCCGGGCTCGGCGTCGCCTGCTGCACCTTGGCTGCTGCCGCCGCCGTCTTGTGAAGGCAAGTGTGTGTGCCGAGGTAGATCACGTCGAGGAGCGTCGGGTCCTCGTCGGCGCGCTGCACCTGCTTCGTGGCCGCACATCCCTGAGTTTTTTGGTAGGTGCAACGGTAGTATCCCCTGCAATGGTGTACAGTTCACGTCAGGCACGGAGTACAGATCAGTGGAAACCATACATTTGGGAAAAGACCAATCAAAAGTGTCCGAATCCAAAAGGAAAATATCTTGTGGCAACTTCGGAAAACATGTGCGAATTAAGTCTCTGAAATTGATAAACTTTTTCCTGAAATGTGCCAAAAACCAACCTTGGGTGCTTGGATCCAAGGATGTCCTTCTGCCCGTACTTCCTCCAGCAGTATCCGTCGTCGACTGTCTCCGCTCCTCCTCCTCCCGCCGAGCACACCCTAACCTGATGCTTCTGCTTGTTCATCATCTTCCTGCAAACAGAACAAAAACGGTTCAATAACCCAGAAAAAAATATTTATTGAAATCTGATTCCTGAATCCTGACAAGCTAACAATTTTTTTCGAAGTATTCACTCACCTCTTCTTGTTCGCCTTGAAAGCCATGCATGAGACGCCACTGAGGGGGCTAGGCGTCTCGGGGAAAGGCGGCGAGTCGATGCCGGCGCCGGCGGCAGAGCGCTTCCGGCCGTCGAAGTGCCCGGACCTGATCATGCCGATGGACTTCTCGGTGATGGTGAAGATCTCCGCCAGAAGGTGGTTGCAGAGTTCGGGGCAACCTCCCAGGTGCACCTCGAGCTGCTTCACTAGCTCTTTGACGTTGCTCAGCTCGGTCATCACCAGAAGGCTCCCTCCTCCATTGCCATCGACAGCGCTCTCCATCTCTCTCTCTCTCAGATGTTAGTGTCTACTAGTGCAGCGAGCCGCGTGTGTGAGAGGCAGAGTGGAGATGTGATCAAAGTTGAGGTGAGAAGATGGTGAGTGAAGCAAAGGGGCGACGAGGTGAACTTTTATAATGGGGGAAGGAACACCGCGTCTGGGTTAAGGAGAGCTGAAAGAATAATTTTTGTTTTTGTTTATTGGAGTAAGAGCCAAAATAGTATTCAGACAGGTGAGCTTAGTAGAGACTGTGATTTCATTGGCCGATCCCATATTGGGTTATAACTTATGAATCATTAGATTCTTAGGAAAGTTTTCCTGCGTACATGAACTTTCAGGGCTTGTTTGATTCATAGGATAGGAAAGTCATAGGAATAGGAAAAGTATAGGATTGCTATGTCATGTACACTTCAATCCTATAGGATTTGGTTTGTATCAGAGTTTGTTTGATTCTATCAAAGGAATTGTAAAAAGAAGTTGGAGCGGATGTTAGAATTCCTATGAGAAGTAGTATAAAAATTCCTATGTGAAAAATTCCTATAGGAACCAATCCTATGAATCAAACCACTAGGAAAGGAAAAATTCCTATGGGATAAATTTCTACAAAAATCCTACAAGATTCTTTTGAATCAAACAAGCCCTCAGTTTGTTGCTGATTTAGTTTGGAGTCTGGACCAACTTCGCCATGGCAGCCAGAGTGCTAAAGACTGCAAGAGATTTTCCATTTGCCTTATACTACAGCAGCTCTGAACAACAGAAAACAATAACCATTAAAATTTTGTAGGCTTTAAATCCATGTAAATATTTAGCCACTTCTGATCACAAACAAGATGGAATGCAATATTTACCTCTGTCGTCAGCCAATTAATAGACTTTCTTTCAGTCCAGATTCTGTTTGTACCCATAAGAGCACAAAGTCATGACATTTTTGCTCAAGGAGTCCCTCAGATGTCTGCACAAATTTAGACCACACTGTCACACCCCTCTTAGTGGTTGCATTTTGTCTTGGTCATATGGGGCATAAACGAATAACAAGTATGCATGCATATGTTGGAAACATCGTTTTCTTGCTGTGTTTAGTGGTGCGTCTTTGACGGTACTCGCTGGCTCGCTGCGCACTACCCTTTTAGGGTATGATTTTAACATAAGTAGAACCGCAAAGCCTACTTTCTTCACTATGTTCCACAAAGAAACCGAAAGTAATGGCAGCTTCTATGAAACTCGGTGCATATTTCGCCTGCATCTTCCTGTCTCTTTCACACCTACTGTTTTTTCTCACTGATGTTCAGAATTCTCTACCAACAGATTACAGAGGGCAGGTAAATTCTACCTTTTGAAAAGGAGTATCAAGAGGAGATAAGAGGGACTTACTAATAAACTTGTTTCTTATGACTTTCAGACAACCTAGCTGATCAATTTTGTACCAATCTTGTACTACTGGTCTGGTACTGTAGAGTGTTCATCTATTATATGTATACGTACAATGTATAGCGCCAGTGCTAATAAGACAATAATTAACTCACTTTGTTACTGTGTCGCGCATATAACACTGGCAAGGACCCTTTGAGTCACTGTCAGTCACACCCTGCCAACACCGGAAGAATCTTAGACCAGAAGGAGAAGGAATTTATAAGCTCAGTTGCCCACGATGCTGACCAATTCAATCTTGGGCTTCTTGGCTCTTCGCGTGCTTGAAAGTTGAACGGAAACCACATTAGCAGATGCTGCTCTTTGATCGGATCAATGGATCACATTTATCCATGTAGATCCACAATATAGTACTCACTCCGTTTCTAAATGTAACCATTTTTAACATTTACAAACGAAGGGAGTATAAATTAGTACGGGTTTTGGGTTCCGCGAACAACCAATTATGTATCCTAAAGCTTAAAATGTCGTGCAAGATTACGTATTATGTATGCCTTTGCATTGTTTTTCTCGTTGGTCTGATATACCGATAAGATCAATCCTTGACTATATAAACTACGTTCCAAATTACTTGACATATATTTTCCTAGATATGAATGTATCTATACACAAAACAAGTATAGATAAATCTTTATTTAGACAGATCTAAATCAACTAATATGAAACAGAGGGAATGTGAAGTATAGAGGTAGTGGTCATGTGCGATCATGCATTTCATTCGCTGCTATTCAATGAGTCCAATCTTAGTCATTCGAGTTTTGAAGTCTTAGAATAAGTGAATAACTAATGTTACATTTCCATCCTTAGAGGAAGAACATGCATTTGCGTCATCACTGTAGCTATATACTTACTACACGCAGACCCCAATTTTGGAGCTGGGTTCATATTTTTGACAATCATATTTGACGGTGTATAGTACTCCCTCCTGCACAAAGTAGGTTGCCTATAATTTCATGGAGAGAAGTGCTCATGTGTTTTTCGGGCAGTTTTTCTGCACGAATATTAAAACTCACTGACAGCTGTGATTATGTTTACATGAGATTTAGTAGTGACGTAAGAGAAGTACTAATCAAGTGGGATTTCCACCCCCCCCCCCCCCCCCCCAATTCTCGTCCGTAATCACAGCCGACGGTGCACTTTAAAATATGTGCGTAATAACTTTTCGAAAACACATGAGCACTTCTCTTTTGTGGAATGTCAAACTTGATAAAGTTTGAGAAAGTATATTGATAAAATTATCAACTTCTATAATAATTGGCATGGAATATATTTTCATATGAAATGCATGTGGTATTTTAAATGTCCATATAATTTTTTTAGCTAAATAAACAGGGACCTCCTCCCCGGTTCCATTTGCGGAGCAAACGAAACCAGTGTTCACAACCAGGCCACAACAAGTTCCCAGAAGCTAAAGACAATCAAACTACAAAGTTGAAAGCTACTCAGCTACTCCAGCCACAAAACGGCCAAGCCCATGGCCCCTCCAGCCAAAACTAAACACTACCGAAATATGCAATTCACATGACGCGATATCGTCACATCACCACATGAATCGCCTCACCCATACAATTTTTGTACATCCTTGACCAAATTTTAGAAATTTTGACTTCGACTAAAAACTATATGTAGCATATTTTACGCAGAGCCAGTACAAGAAAGTTACCTTCTGTAATACACGTCGTGTCATGACACGATACCATTTTGTTTCATTATGCACCCGCGTGGAAATTGGAAAAGGGTCTCGGGGGCTTGCGTGGTGTCTGAAAAAGCAAAACGCCTGTTTCTAGATGGATAAAAATGTGTGGTGAACTCAAGTCAGAGCTCGCGTCCCATTGGCGAAGCGAAGCAGCGTGGAAGGTGACCAGGTGCATGGATCCTTACGCGCTTACGTCACCGTACGGACAGACGCTGACGTCAGACGGAAGATGCCAAGTGCTGATGGATCGATTGGCATCTTTTTCCGTTCTGCATCTTTCTGTAGCTATTCATGGCTAGCTCCACTCCAAGTCATGATCTTGGGTCGAAAGATCCGTTCATCGCCTAAATTTGATTTTATTAATTTTTGGTTGCCTGGCCATTTCTGATCTGTTCACCGGTCCGTGAAATATGTTTTTCCTGTAACGACTAATCTCAGCCTAAAACTTAGACACGCCAGCAATATTAACCCACTAGCATGGTAGGCCGGTAGCACCATAATACAGTGATATTGATCTTTGGATATCAACCCACTAGCATGGTAGCACCATAATTAGTGCAAGAACTTCCCGTAAAAGTACTCCGATATTTGAAACTAGGATGGTTAATTAGCAAGAGTTATTACATTAACATTTAGAATCTCTCGAATCTAAGTGGTAATGATCAAAAGTTTTCTAAGGGCATGTAGAATGGTAAAGAAAATGGGTCTTCTCTTAACTATATACGTCATTTAAATAAAGCAATAAATATCAGCCGTACAATGTACTAGATCATGTAGGCGCTCGTTGCTGCGCCCGTCCATTATGAATATATATTTATATATAATTAGATTTTTTTAAATAATTTGAAAAAAAACGGAGATGTGGTTCGCCCTGGTCACGACTCGCGAGAGAGCAGAGCCCGCTAGCATGGCTGTACTTTCTAGTTGGGGTTTGGTGGAAGTTTTTGGCACAATCAACCACGGTGCTTCAATTTGATGGGTAGAGTAGATTCCCCTAGGGACTACAACAGACGGACGTGATTTAGCGAGATAGTGATCCAACGGTTAAAAATGGTGATGGCCTGAGATTGCTCCCTCTTGTGCTAGTTTTAATATCCCTAATTACATTATCTCTTGTCATCATCTATAACAATTGATGCAAATTAACTAAATTGTGATAGAAATGATGTTAATAAGAGGGAACATATGGTATGGTGGTTTAAATAACTTTTTCTTAGTTTTTAAAAGATCATCTCTTAGGTAAGGGAAGATAATTCTTTCTCCCTTCATTCTTTTTCCTCCAACTAACAAAAATCTGACGTGGCATCTCTATATGAAGGCTTATCTCACCCCCATGATACATTCATTCATCCATCCGCACCTCTCAAAGCACCTTAAATAATCATTGGGCATTAGACACGAAAAACAGCCACACCGGCACCCTCCGGGTGTTCGGCTTGACATATTTTCTATCCAACACCCCCAACCACCCTAAAAAGTACGGAACCTACTCGAGGGCGCCGGATTTGGCATGCATTATTCGGCATGGTCGATTTTTACAATGGTATCAACGCACTGCAACACTCTTTGTTGTTTGCAAGATTTGCCGACGGCCAAGCTCCGGAGTGTAAGTATGCGATCAACGGTTGTGAGTATGACGAGGGATGCTACCTAGCTGATGTCATATATCCTCGTTGGTCGATACTTGTGAGGACAATTCGCAACCTATCGGCGAGCAACCTCTATGTTCCCAGGCAAGCAAGAGAGTGTCTGAAAATATATGGAGTGAACATTTGGTGCTAGAAGCCCGTTTTACGACTGTGAGGTAGCCTTGTCTATCTTAGTCGGTAGATGTCAGCGATCACGAACGCTTGTGTCATCATGCATAACATGATCATCGAGAGTGAGCATGATGCTAACTTGGTCATGAATGAGTTGTATGACTACCATGAACCCCTAGTCGAGCTACAGTGGGGCGAGTGGGGCGTGACGGCCGAATTTTCTGATTTCCTTTCTACTCATCCTAAAATTCGCGATGAAACAACTCATGATCAACTGTGAGTGATCTAGTTGTGCACTTGTGGTCACGCCGAGCACATGAGCATGTTGTTTCCTAAAACTTATCGTATATTAATTTTACCTTTAATTGTTGTTTTAACTATACTTTTCTATGTTTAAATAATTAATTATTGGACTATGCATTCATTTTCGTATGTTTTAGATAGAAATTCATTCATATTATGAAAAAATGGATAGAGACACCAAGCGGACAGAACTTAAAAGGTGCTAGACAAATTTATGAGATGCCACTGTATTTACCCTATATAAAAGTTAACCGGCGTTAAGCCTTCGTACGAACTTGGCCACGTCTCGTATAATCAGGAATTCTGTTGGACTTGACGACTCTAGTCTTAGATGCTAGAGTAAACATCTTGCGGTCCAAAACATTGAAGTGCATACAGTGATATTGATCTTTGGATATCAATGATCCAGTCTCCACCTACCTGAGCAGTGTACGTAATGCGCATGGCACTGGGGAAGCAGAGAAAATTATCAAGGACTAACTGCCAAAACCGCTGCCCATAGATAAATGAAACTAAACACACACCACATATGCGGCACATAAACAAAACTATGGCTTTTTGTTTAAACACCTAAATTTATGTCTGAACGCATGCTTTCTTGATACAACAAGGACATGGTCTACAAGTGGGTGGAGAAACTGGCAAAATGAAACAGTTCTAATAAAATCAAAAGAACATGGTCATATTTCAAAATAGAATAAATAAATGGTTGCTACACCTCTACCACATATATATATCGCTGAAAGCGAGTGCACCTGACAACAACGCGGCTTTTCATAGCGGTTCAGGAGTTCTTCTCGAAGAATGTGTCGTTCCTTCCATTTGAGTGAGGCAGAAAAAGTTTAGAACTGATACTTTTCGTCTTCTCAACCTAAACATTTTGCAGCTGCAGTCAGTTTGTCTCATGAAAAAGAGCTACTTTACTATGCACGCACGGAGTACAATTAGAGCAACTATATGATATACATAGAACTTTCAGAAAAATGCTACTCCCTTTGTTCCATATTAGACGACTTTCATTTGTTACATCCACTTTTTTTTTATATAAAAACAAGTCAATGTAATTTAAAACGGAGTGAGTATATTTCAGTGTGTAGGATAAAAATCGGGGTCAAACGGATACTCGAAACATCACCATACTAGCAACGCAAATTTGCAGTAACAACGGAAATTCTTTTAGGGTACGTAAAACCAAGTGGGGGGAAATTTTAGGGTGGTACGCAACCCTTGAGGAGAAAATCAGAGGTGGATATCATGGCGGCGGTGAAGTTCATGGCGAGGAACCCGATTGTGGGCGGCTATCCTCATTTGTTGACGGGTGGGTCCAAAGTGGTTAAACGGTTTATGTGGCGTATGAAGAAAACATTTGTAAGGTACCGGCTTTAGAGCAATTAAAATAGTTGTAGAGTACTTTTGTTTAAAGGGTATAGAATAGTTCTGCTTTGAAATGGCAAGACAATGCGATGTTTAGTTCCCATGGAATCTCATCCACCATGGCATTGGGACCTACCAACGGAACCCCAAGCAGGCACACAAGGATGTACCACGCGGCTGGGGCGGCGCGGGGTGTATTCCTGGGTATGCAAGTGCATACCCATGATTCTTGCAACACAAGATTGATTAGAGCAAAATAGTGATGATTTTTCTGAAAATAGGGATGATTATAGGAAAATAAATATCTATAAATACCCACTAATTAATTCCTAGCGCCCCCACTGCCACGCGGCCGATACTCCAACTAGCCGAGCCTGGTAGCACTCTATCGCATAAACATACTCGTAGGAGACAAGCACGTGCATGTGACAGCGCGACGGCAGGGACCGATAGATGCGCGCTGCACCCGAGTTGTACACTTGTATTCACACTGTGTGTCCCAACCACCATTGGTGATTGGCCAAAGACGGAAACAAAAGAAGAGATCTCCGATGGATCCCCTCCCGCCCTCCGTGTAGTTTTCTGGTTGGAGACTCGATTTTCTTATTTATAGAGCAACACGGCGACAACAAATGGAAATGGGCACTGTTTCAGTGTACCGCGTGGTCTCCCCGGCCGTGTGGAGCCACGATGGAGGGACGTATACGTGGGGGCTGACTACATGCGCATGTGGCGCAGCAGGCACATAAACCAGAAAATGCGTCGTCTAGCCATGGAGGCATGAATACACACCACAGACCCACAGTGTAACATGGATGTACGTACTGCCTGGCTTCCTTTTCATCGACTTCGTCTTGGCGTCTGCCTCCCCTTCTTGCTAGACTTTCATCTCTCAACCGATTGTTTAAATTGATTCTTCAACATCTG
The DNA here is from genome assembly GCA_026929855.1 of Poa annua. Classification (NCBI taxonomy): domain Eukaryota; kingdom Viridiplantae; phylum Streptophyta; class Magnoliopsida; order Poales; family Poaceae; genus Poa; species Poa annua. The sequence goes on along the minus strand of CM049432.1, from coordinate 70,133,169 downwards.
TTTAAGTAAATGTTTGACCATGCATGCAAGCCAAATGGTGCAAGAAAAGTGCTGAAACTAGCTACGGGTGTCTTCTGAAATTCAGATAGTTTGGAAAGACAAAGAAAGCTGCATGCCTGACGGCCTCAGTTTTTTCTTAAACGGATGCAACATTTTTGTCATATATATATATTTTTTGAGTTGGCCTCAGATTAGTGAGAAAAGAAGACCATCTAAACCTAGGGTCATCTACGCCCGTTCTTAAACATGTGTTTTAAAATCTGCAAAAGTGTGGAAACAAAGTTGTATGCGTTCATATTTTCCTCAATCTAGATGCACTACGCAAAGTTTCACGGGATTAATATTTTCCTCTTAAAAACAGAATTAAGTTCTGGAAAAGAATATTTTCATAAGATATTTCTAATCTTTTCTACACATGCCAAAAACGAGAATTGAACTATTTTGTGAATGATCCTAGAAAACCCTTGCACAAAATATCTTGATGCCAGTCATACTTCTGGTTAGCCACGCCATACTTTGTTAGCATCGACTTTGACGCATTATGGCGAGCGACAACATGTCGTTCATGGATTATTGGATATTAGTTCAATGGATGTGGAGCGTCTCCATTTTGGACGGAAGAGGAGAGGGTCATACGGAGTAACAGAAGACATATATAGATACTTGAATTACAGATTCATGCTCAACTATTTCCATAAATGGTGCTCGTTCCGAGTCAGTAACTGAAGAACAAAATAAACAAAACAGAAGCATCAAAGGTGGTTTAGGGTGTGCTTCATCGTTGACTGCTCCGGCGGCGAAGTTGAAGCCTACATGCGTGTTGATTGGTCTATTAGGGTTTTTCAAAACTTATTTGGTATTTTCTTTTCTATAGGGCTGTTCCTGTCAGTTTTTAACCTTCCGGGTTGTGTAAGGGTCATGTATGATCTTTGTTCGTTATGAATGTGACATGTACTTAAAAAAACATTTTAGGCTGATGCGGATTCATAGAATTGCGGAGAATCTTGTAATGGGGTTAGCTATTTAGATGTGGGCCTAGTTTTAGATAAAGGATTTTATTACTCAAAGTATCAAGATGATACAAAAGTGCCTTAAGCCTGGCATCTGCATAATAAAAATGCACACAACCACACATGAAAATGCGACTAAAAGATAAGATGTGAAATACAAAGGTCCAAAAACTCATATATCTGAAGTTTAGTTTTTTATATGCACCTTGGCTACGGCCTTTTCGTTTTCCTTAATCTCGTCTGAGGTCCTCCATAAGGCCGTAAGAACATCTCCAACACCAGCGGTACACGACGCGCTATATTTTTTTGCGGCGCTAGAATTGCGATTTAGCGCGCGCGGGGCGTGTTTTGCTTTAGAAGCGCTATAGTTCAGCGCGGCGCGGCTGCACAATTTTACCTCCAGCAGAGGCGCTAAAAATCCCACCGCGCGTAAACAACATTCACACCAAACATGCAAATAAACCGAATCAAACCGACACAAAATAAATCAGCAATAAATAGTTTAATTATTTATTACAACCCAAATAAATAGGTATTCCGGAACTATAGAACAAATAGTTCATTACACAACACAACAAATGAAACAAACACACAATTCAACTCAATGTTGTCCATTCCATGTCCACCACTCCTCGATAAGATCCCTTTGAAGCTCATCATGTGGGTCATTACGTCGAATGGCATGGTAGGATGCAACAAAGCATGCCACCCTCTCAGCCCTCCTCCACGGTTGCACGGGAACACCCATTAACTCATAATGAGTGTAGTCAAAATCTTGTCCGCGCTCATCCTCGATGATCATGTTATGCATGATCACACATGCGTTCATGACGTACCAAAGCATATCTTGATCCCAAAATCTAGCCGGTCCTCTAACAATAGCAAATTGGGCTGGCAAAATCCCAAATGCTCTCTCCACATATTTCCTAGCCGCCGCTTGAGCATTGTGAAAGTCAAGATTTTTTTACCTACCGGTTTCACAAATGTTTGGCACTTTGGGTAGATGTCGTCTGCAAGATAGTAGCCATAGTTGTAAGTATGGCCATTTGCTACAAACTCCATCGGACAAGTTTTTACTTTTGCAATCTTATTCATGAGTGGTGACCGATGAAGAACATTATTATAATTGAGAGCTCCGGGCATTCCGAAAAAAGCATGCCAAATCCAAGTCTCATAATCGGCCACCGCTTCAAGAATTATGGTGGAATCCTTCTTATGGCCCTGAAATTGTCCATGCCATGCTGCAGGACAATTCTTTCAACTCCAATGCATGCAATCAATTGATCCAAGCATACCTGGAAACCCTCGAACATCATTGAACTCCAAAAGCCTAGCCGTGTCCGCTGCGTTGGGAGCTCTCAAGTATTCCTTACCAAACACTTGCACAATGCCAACTTCAAAGCGCTTGACACACATGATGGCTTGACTCTCGCCCATCGCCAAGTGATCATCCACTAGATCCGCCGGAATACCATATGCTAACATACGCAAGGCGGCGGTCACCTTTTGAAAGGTGCTATGCCCAAGTTCACCGGTGGCGTTCCTCCTTTGCTGGAAAACCGATCATGTTTACTCAGTTCTGAAAGAGCATTTTCCCTCATGTGTGGTTTTGGTAATTGAATGACAATCTCTATGGACTAATGTTTGCATTGAGATATCATTATAGATCATGTCCATGGAATTGTGGAGTTCATGTGTTGGACTCTTGAAGCTTATTTGTTGAGTGGAGCATATTGCAAGTATGTCTTGAAGGATTCAAGACATCACATTAGTGAAGAAATGTTGAAAGATACAAGGTTGATCAAGATGTTGATCAACACACAAAGCTACAAGATGTACCAAGAGCGATCATGTATCTCTTGGGATGGTAAACACTTGTCCGCATAGCTTTGTGAACTAACCCATGATATATGTGTGTGTGGTATCTTTATATGAGGTTAGGTATCTTCCCATGGGATTGCATCAAATGAAGATTTCATATAGCTCATGGAGGATGACGTCATGTGGTGATCGTCATCAAGGTGAGATGTGCAAGACCAAGACCAAGAGAAGCTTCTTGAAGAGATCCTATGCTTGGTGCTTGCAATGGATACATGAAGATAAAGCTAAGCGAGACTCTCCCATTGTGAGCAGGGGGAGTATTTGGAGAAGTCTTCATCAAGCATGTGCTTGGACGCGCAATTAAGGAAAGATGAACCACTTGAAGAGATCAAGATAGTCTTCATCCAACTCAAGTGGAATGCTCAAGGCAAAGGTATGATCTTGATAGGGCTATAGGATAGATATGCGTACTATCAAGAGGGGCTCTCAAGTTGGTAACTTGATCGCATCGTTGTGGAGAGCTCAAACCTTTGCATACTTGGCATATCATGTTTCTTGGTTCTTATTTGGCTTTTATGTTGGTGAGGAATTAGAGCTTGGTTCATATCCATGTCAAGCTCTTGTTCATCGAAATCGGTTTTACTTGGATAACTTGTTGTGTTTTCGGTGACAGAAATATTGTCGGTTCTACCATGAGGAAAGTCCCACACCTTGCCATGTGTGTCGATTTTACTCTATTTATGGGATGCAATATTTCCATTTTTGTTGGGTGCTCATCGTCGCTATCTTTTCAACAAAATTGGTCTCACCTTATTTGGAGTTCATTTGCAAAAGTTATAGCAGTTTTCGTTTCGGTGTTTTGCTGCGGATTATTGGGGCCGGATATTCCGCTCTACCGGAATTTCTGGTTCCCCAGCTGATCCAAGAAAACGGCTAAGGAAAGGAGAAAAGGGTTCTGACTCCAGCCGGAAATTGTGCTCGGAAATTTTTATATACCGAAATTTCCGAGTGCACCCAGGAAAGCCTTCCAGAAACGGCTAAGGAAAAGTTTAGTTTTGTTTCTGACTCCAGCCGGAATTTCAGCTCGGAAATTTCATGGACTCGGAATTTCCGGTTGACCGGAATTTCCGAGTGTCACTTATACCGGAATTTTCGAGTGTCGTAACAGCCAACGGCTATATTTCCTGGAGGGGTATAAATACCCCTCCCCTTCTTCTTCCTCAGAAAACCCAAGGCAGCACGACTTTCCCCTCTCTCCTACTCCATTGTTGACCTTGGAAAGCTCACTCCCCTCTCAATCCCTCCATAGAATCTTGCATATTCTTTAGGGAAAGTTGAGAGGAGATCTAGATCTACAATCCTACCAATCTATCTCTCCTCTAAGTGAGGGGAACTTAGTGGATCTAGTTCTTGGAGTTCCTTTGTGGTTCTTCTTCTTTGTTCTTCCTCTCTTCTCCCCCCCCCCCCCCCCATAAGCATTAGTTGCTTTTGGTGGGATTTGGGAGTGAAGGATTTGAATCCTTTGTGGTTTCCTTTGTTCTTCCTCTCTTATTCCCCCATAAACATTTGTTGTTGTGTTGAAATTTGAGACTGAAGGACTTGAGCACTTCGTGTGCTCTTGTCATTGCATTTGCATCGGTTTGAGCCCTCCACGAGGATTCGTGGTGGTGATACTTGTGATCTTGTTACTCTTGGGTCTTTGGACCCTAGACGCCTTTTGTGGTCGGCCTTTTGTGGCAAAGACCTTTTATGGTCACTTGAGAGCCCCCAATTAAGTTGTGGGTGTGTGCCTCAAGACTTGGGAGCCCCCAATTAAGTTGTGGGTGTGTGCCTCAAGAGTTGTACGGGATTTGATCTCCGCCCCAAATGAGATCAATACTGGAAGGTGAACTCGCAACCTTTTGTGGTTGAGTTCATCAGGAGAAAAAGGTGAGTCTTTGTGGCGTTGCGGCTAACCTGTTGTGGTAGCGCACACCTCTCTAAACGAGACATACACTCTTGGGTGGAACTCGGGAATACATCCTCGTCTCCGCGTGCCTCGGTTATTTCTATACCCGAGCTCTTTACTTATGCACTTTACTTTGTGATAGCCTTCGTACTTGAAGTTATCTATCTTGCTAGCTATCACCTTGTTACTTGTATTGCTTAGCATAAGTTGTTGGTGCACATAGGTGAGCCTAGTATATATATCTAGGTTGTATGCTTGTTAAAGTAAACCTCTAGTTTTATTCCGCCTCCATCAAGCATACCGGAATTTCTGGGTCATCCTTGGACCGGATATTCCGGCCACTCGGAAAAAGTTTTAAATCGCCTATTCACCCCCCCCCCCCCCCCCCCCCCTTTAGGCGACGTATATCCGTTCAAGTTCCTCTGCAATTTTCTTGAACAAGTCAATGCGCATCCAAAATCAACGCCAAAAATAAGACTCGGGGTATGTAGGATGCTCGATAAAATAGTTTCTCATCAATCTATCATGAGCACCCATCCTTTCCCTCCACAATTTTAGGCGACCCATCACTGAATCACCGTGCTTTGGTCGTTTCCTAGCACGGATAGCAAGGATCATAGCCAATTCTTCCTCCTCTTGCATATCAAATTCTTCATCGGAGGACAAACATGAATCATCACTAGACGAATCTAGTACTTCTTATAAAGAAAAACCCCACTAACTTATAATAAATGATTCTATCTCAACATGCAAGCCATCCACATCACTTCTTCTTTTAACCAACCAATTATCCACATCATCTCACAAAAATTAATTATTTATTGTCCATCTCTACATGGAAGTATCCACATCATTTTTTCTTTAGCCATTAAATTAGCCACATCATCTTTTTATTTTGTGATTCAATGATAAGACCACACAATTCCTCAATATAATTACTAAATTAAATCACGTGTTATTCATGCATGCATATTTCTATAGTTTGCTTCAGAGTTTATGCGTTTATTTTGTTCTTAGAGATACCCGCTGCAACGCGCGGGGTATTCATCTAGTTCATCTACAATCATGAATGTGTACTAGTTATTTACCTACAAACAAGTTATTCAAACTATCTATAAACTAAAAATTTAGAGAAAACAACAAACATACCTTGCAAGTATTTTGTCAAACACCTTGCGCGCGCGGAGGTTTGACGACCGCCAAGCGATGTTCGTCGGAGGAACTGCGCGTTGGCTGGTGGCGAGGAAGGAGCTGGACCAAGGAGTGGCGACTGCGCGCAGCGGAGTAGAGGCAGAAGCACCGGAACCAGGTGGCGCCAGTGGCGCTGCGGGCAAAATCGACGCGGCGGCGACCTGTCCAGCGGTACAGCAGGCGACGCGCAGGGGACGAGCGGCGGAAGCGCCGACGGCTGGTCTATTCGCGCGCCATGGTCGCCGGTGAGGATGGGGAAAGATGCGGACGGAGTCGCGTGTGGGTGGAGGATTCAGATCCGCCGACGGTTGATCAATTCGCGCGAATATCTTTTCGACCGCACGCGCTGGAGCGGCCGCCGCAAATTCACCGCAGCGAGTACCGTTTGGGCCAGCACGCTGGCCCCCTTTTACCGCGCGTGGAGTTTTAGCGCGGCTGCTGGAGACACAGTTTCGGGTGCGCGCGCCATATCGGCGGTTTCTTAGGCACGCGGCGTTTTTAGCGCTGCTGTTGGAGATGCTCTAAGTATTCATTTCTAACAGTGCCCGGCTGGGGACCCTAAGTGATACCGCTTCGGAGCTCCTGCACACACGGGAGAAGGCGATTAGGTTTTGCCTCCTGCCGGCGGCGCCGCCGGGCCATCCGCCTCCGTGGCCTTGTGCCATGGTTGCGCGGTGGATCCCGGTCCCTGCCGGCGGGAGGGCTTCATCCTCACATGTTGTTTTGTGTTTTGCCAGGTTTTGTGTTTTTCTTGGAGAGATTAGGCGGTGGCTACTCTCCGATGATGGAATAAGGTCCTCCCCACCTAGCCTCCGTTCCGACGACGTCCCTAGCGTTGTTGAAGGGTGTGTGGAGGTTTGTCTCTGGTGGATCTCATCAGATCTGGCCAGTGGTTTTCTTCGGTGGATCCGGTTAGATCCGATCTTCGTTCGTCTTCGTCCGTGTGTCAAAAAATTAGATGCTTCTGATCTATGCATCTCTTCATCGGCGACGGTTGCTGTGCTGGTGCGCTGGTCCTCTCGGGCCGTAGCACGACGACTTCCCGACTGTCTTCTACAACAAGATTCGCCCGGCTCTGATCATGGAGGGGTGATGGCAGCGGCGCGCCTTCGGCTCGCTATAGTGTCTGTAGTCGTCGCTAGGTGGTCTTCGGATCTAGATGTAATTCTTATTGCTTCTGGTTCTTATACCGCCTTGATGGTTGATGAATAGATTGGAGGTTTCTTCGCAAAAAAAAAACAGTGCCCGGGTGGGTATACCCTTAAAAAACACACTAACTCGATTTTTCATTTACAGGTTGAACATCTGTCCTCCATCTACTAGCCGGGAGTCCAAAAGAAATGAAATAATCTTGAAGAGAAAGGGAAAATAATCTCATCTCCTAACGCTTGCATTGTTGCTCAGTACACCTGCACTGACACAGGAGGAAGAACTGTATCTTGTTCCCTCCTCTGTCGCTGGACTGCTTCTCTAATTATCTACTGTTGCGATTTGCCCCCCCTTCTTTAGCATCTCTCCTGGCCATCATCGCAGGCGAGGAAGATAGAAATGTCAAAGTAGTTGGGGTCGAATAACTCGAACTCGTCCATGGAGAAGGATGTCTCCTGCACCGCGGGCTCTGGCATGCTCGTGGCGGCGATCATCGCGGTCACCATTTCTTGGAGCTTGGACTGTGCCCTCCAGTCCGCCTCGAACGGGTCCATTTGGATGTAGCTCGACTCCGAGGTGGCCGGTGAGAGTTCAAGCTGAGACGGCGAAAGCAGCACGCCTTGCCCCAAATAGTTCTCCGGCGTCGACGGCGTGGAGAACAGGTAGTGCTCCGGCGCCGTCATGCCGCTCTCCGCCGGCGAGGAGAAACTGAAGGGCGTGGATTGCTGAGGCCCGGACGTGAGCCACTCGGTGTTCACCGTCAGGCTCGAGCTCAGGCTCTGCAGAAGGTCACGCGCGTCCGGGTTCGGAGTCGCCGGCTGAAGCTTGGCTGCCGCCGCCGCCTTATGATGGCACGTGTGCGCGCCGTGGTAGATCACGTCGTAGAGTGTTGGGTCATCGTCGGCACGCTGCACCTGCTTTGTCGCCGCGCATCCCTGAGTTTTTTGGTACGTGCAACGGTAGTATCCCCTGCAATGGTGCACAGTTCAGGTCAGGGACGGCGAACAAAACCATGGCGTGCCCAGTTCTCAACTCAGTATTTATTCCGTTTTCAGAAAATTTATGATTGCAAAGTCAGACTGAATTTAGCAAAATATAGCTCTAAAAAGGATATTTTTTCATGAAATGTGCGAAAACCAACCTTGGGTGCTGGGATCCAAGGATGTCCTTCTGCCCGTACTTCCTCCAGCTGTAGCCGTCGTCGACTGTCTCCGCTCCTCCTCCTGCCGAGCTCACTCTAACCTGATGCTTCTCTTTGTCCATCATCTTCCTGCAAATCCAAGAACAGAACGCCCAGTCAATGATATAGCCCCAAAAATCATGAACCTTGACAAGGTCGAATTTTTCACAAATTATTCACCTCTTCTTGTTCGCCTTGAAAGACATGTTGGAGACGCTACTGAGGGGGCTGGGCGTCTCGGGGAAAGGCGGCGAGTCGATGCCGGCGCCGGCGGCAGAGCGCTTCCGGCCGACGAAGTTGCCGGACCTGATCATGCCGATGGACCTCTCCGTGACGGTGACGATCTGCGCGGCCAGATGCTTGCAGAGGTCGGGACAGCCTCCCAGGTGCACGTCGAGCTGCTTCACCAGCTCTTTGATGCTGCTCAGCTCGGTCATCACCAGATGGCTCCCTCCTCCATTGCCTTCCACTACGCTCTCCATCTCTCTCTGCTCTTAATTTCTTGCCGAAGAGTTTCTTCTCTGTTTTTTCAAGGCAAGCCAAGAAACAAATTGTGCAGGATGCGTGCGTGAGAGTCAGGATGGAGATGTGATCAGAGTTAAGGTGAGTGAAGCGAAGGGAGGAAGGGGAAGTGCTTATATAATGGGAGAAGGAACCGCGTCGATGGGTTATTGTGAGCAGGAAAAATGTTTTTTTTAGCAAGATGATGAACATTATTCTGACCGGTGAGCTTAGTAGAGACTGTGATTTTATTGGCCGATCCCATGATGGGTTATTAACTAATGAATCCATAGGTTGTTAGCGGATGGTCCTGCATTGCAGGAACTTTCAGCTTGGTCACTGGGTTTTAGTTTGGAGTTTGGATCAACTTCACCGATGCAAACAAAATATTAAACAATGCAAGAGATTTTCATTTTACCCTCGTCCCAGTTTCTGGATACAGTCGCAAAAATAATTAGTCTCAAAACTTCCCACCTTGTAGGCATAATTATATTTAATTCTCTCTTACTTAGTGGTTGGTTGCCTCCCTCTACCAATCTTTGCAATATTTCAACACCAATCGTTTAGTGCAAATTAAGCCCTAAAACTGCGAGGAGGGAGTATAGTACAGCTGCTATGAACTTTTGGAATGTGGACAAAAGATTTTTTATTCAAATTTCGTAGAACAATCCATGTCAATGTTTACTATGGGGCCACACTTTTGATCACCAAATAGATGGAGTGTAAAACTTCCCCTGTTTTATTAATCAATAAAATTTGATAGCATTCATATTTTATGGATTTCATGTGAGCCATCTCAAGAGCCGTATCTGCAAATATACGTGTTTAGTTTAAATGTATGTTGGATCTTCCATTGTTAGGATCTCTATCTTTGAAGATTCCCTTGGATGTTTGTACAAATCAAGATCACATGTCCAGTTTGTCACACACCTTTCTTAAGACATGGTATGATGTTGCAATCTTGGCTCGTTCATACCAGGAATAAATGAACACTAAACATGTAAGTTCAGTTGTCGATAGCCCTTACAAATTCAACATTTGTAATTTTTGAATGCTCTAAATTATGTGAACTACACATATGATACACTCTCTCCATTCCGTAATAGAATACATATTTTTTTTTTCAAAATTCAAACCATCTAAACTTTGATCAATAGTATAGAGAATAATATGAAACCATGTACCTGTAAATTAATCTTGTCAGAGAAATTATTAAATAATTTGCATACTATTTCCAAATAGTATTATAATTATTGTTAGTTTTGTTTAAACTTGATCAAATTTCACTACTTTTGACTTTAGAAAAAAACATACATCTTAATTTCAGAAATGAAGGTATTAGTGCAGTGCAGGATTTATATGTTACACAATACATTATTTTAAAACATAGTAATTTTAAAAATGATGTATTTGGATAGTGTACAAGAAATAAACAAATGGGATTCGTATGATTGAGGAGAGATAGTTGAGAGAGATAGAGTGTGAGTGCATTGGACTTTGCAACAAAAAAATGAGGTTTGAGCTCGTGTTGATATTTCAATGGGATAAAGGGTATCTGAATGGAATCCTCCAAAATTCCTATGATTTGAAGACATTCCATATAAAAAATTCTATAAATTTGAATCCTTCAAAATTACTATTAAATTACTTTAATCCAAAGAGGCCCTTTGTATAAAGGGTCCGGTCTCTAGCCATCAAAGCACTGTAACGCGCATGACAGGGAGAATCAGAGAAGACGGAGACTAGCTACAAAGCACAGTAAGGCGCGTGACAAGGAGAATTAGAGAAGATCATGAAGGAGACTGGCTACCAAAGCACTGCCCACAAATAGGCCGGATAAGCTCAACAGACACCACATTTCACAAAAGTCCTGTGTGAAAGCATGCATGTTTGATCTTTTCTTAGTACAACAAGGACATGGTGTGGGTGGAGCAGGCGAGCAGCTGCCTAAACAAAAACACTACAGTAGTCAGTAGTGAGAGCAAGGTCGATCATGTGTCAAAATAGAGCAAATATAAGTGGTTCCCATATCGCTGCCCCTGTAGCTGAAAGCGAGCGCACCTCTCACATCAACGCGGCTTTCATTTTTCTTCGACGAAGATCAACGCGCGCGGCTTTTCCTACCATTTCTGAAGTTGTTTTCTCGCAGAACAAAGGGCTCCCTTGTTTGACCGGATTCAAGATTTGTCTGTCCATTTCAGTGCCGCCAAGAAAGCGTAATACTTAACCGTTTTCTCCACCTAATGAACATATTGAAATGCAGTTATTTCGTCCGAAAGAGAGATGATAGCTCAGTGAAGCTCGAGGTAGCAGCTGCACGGTACGAACTCTAATAAGCAGTGACCTGGGACTGTTTTGAACTAGGAAAACTACTTCTGGAACACAGCCGATTGATTCGTTCTCCCTTGAAACCGCGGGAATCGAACGCGGGACTGGAGGCCTTCGCGTAGCCTTCACGGTCCTGTCGCGCAGCAAGGGGGCAAGCGTACCCCGGCCGTGTTCAACTCGTTCGTTTTCTTGGAGTTTTCCCCTCCCTCCATGTGTATCTAGCACTGATGCGCCGGTACGCGACCTGTAAATTTCGTAGGAGGTGTGTGTGTGTGGGTTTCAGCTTCCGAATGCGTGGGACTCGGTCATGACTCGGACGGCTCTGTCAGTTACGGCCACGAACTTCCCCTTCTTACTGAGCTTTGATCTTCTCAATTTGATGAATTCTTTGATCTCGAAAGGTTGTCCATGTAACATATGTATAGTGGAAGGACTGCTAGAAACTGGTACAAGACTTACATATCTGTACTCAAGGTTCTGAGTTCTGATCATGCAAGGCAAAAGGCAAAAGCCAAAAGGTGCAAGAGCAAACCACCCGTGTGTCTTCTCTGAAATTCAGATAGACATCAACCGCGATCAACTTGCAAGTTTCTACTACCAGATATGCAACTTAATTTTGGCCGCCAAATACCAGATGTGCCATGTGACCTCAAATTATTGGTGGGGGTGAGCCTGGATGCTGACTGTTTGTGCCATGGGACTTGTATTGGAAGTTTCTCTCCTTGGCATGATATTATTATGATTGGTCAACAACTAGAATAACGAACTGAATCATACTCTACTAGATATCAGTCACATCAGAACATAGATGCAAAATATCGTTGTTGCCGATACCATTAAGAAAACAATGTGGAAATGTGACACAGCAATTAAAATATGAGTATATATATATACTACAAGAGTTGAAATTGATCTATTATAAGGTGCTCCCAAAATTGATTAAAAGTTGATCCCAAAATTCATGAAGGCCTGTGCATATCCCAGAACTGCTAATTGCTCCTCTGTCCTATTTCTACCATGGGCCAACATCTTGGCCCCCAAATCCAATAATGTTAGCCGGCTTGTTTGACTGGCCATTCTTGCATCAGATGAAATATCTGAGCATGTCTTTACTAGGAATGTTCATGGAACTGTCCAAAGATCTCGAGAACATTGTAGTCTAAAGATTGAGTACTACACGAGGTATGAAGCGTTAAGTGTCATACCAAGTAATTGCCAAATGGTTGCTTCAGATGACGAGTAGCTTCATATATACACTAGCGAAAACTGTAATACGGCTCGCACATTGATATTTGATGAAAATATGCCATTATTTGGTTTGTTTCGCGGGTGTAAGTTAGGCTCGAGGTTGCAATAAAGCTTCATCTAAACCTAAGATTCAACTCAACTATGTTCTTTTGTCTGTTACAGAGAGGCGTGTGCGTGCACAGACACTACACATGTGCCATTTCCTTGATGGAAATTGTGACATTTTCCGACTTAATATAAGATCCGGATCATGGTAACTGCATGCTGGTTTCTGGTACTCTACATGATAAATCTCGATAAGAACGAGGTGCAACTAAGGAAAAAGTAAAACTACTCTGCACAATTTTTGCATCATAAGTCCCATTTAGATGGAGAAAAGCAAAGTAATCTTAGGTTGATTACATTTTGCTTTTGGCAGATGATCGCTACTTTGTTCCCTTGATGCTTGCTTCCGCATGATTTTTGCAACTACGAGTGCTGCTCAACTTTGAAGTTCTAGGTAGATTCATATTAGAGAGGTGGAACCGTGGAACAGATGCCACGCTTGTATAATTAATGTATCCTAGAGATTTATTATTATTTTTTAGAATCTAAAGAAAGAATATATATAGACTGTACTATGGGGCACAAACTCACTATATTGAGTTATGACGGCCCTCAAATTTTCAAAACAATAATGATACTAATGGGCCTCCTTGCTACGATTCTTTCCTGCAGCAACCATGCTGGTAAATCCTATCACCTACTAGCGGCGTCAACTTGTAGCGCCGCCTGAAGCGCTTTTGTGATGCCAGCCCATTCTGGCGCCTTTTCCCTTTTTTTATTCTCTGTTTAGTTTTCCTTTATTTTTTTTATTTTTTTCACTTATTATGATTTTTTAATTACTAATGTTAAGAATTTGAATATGTTCAGTTTTGAAAAGTGTTCAGATTTCAAAATAGTCTAACTCGAAAATTTTGAGATTTCAAAATGTTAAGATTTGATTTTTTTTCGAAAATGTCCAATTTTTAAAATATTCATATTTCAGAATATTTTTGAAATTTAAAACATGTTAGGACTTTAAATTGTTCACAATTGTAAATTGTTCTTTTTATTTTGTCTTCCATTAAAAAATAAAACTACATTTTTAAATAAATACCTATTAAATGGAAACATCATTAGAGCCTTTAGTGGTGGAAACATCGTGTACTGTTTCGAAGTGGTATATAAAGAGGTCCGAAAATGGATTAGCGTATTGCAGTATTTGCAGGGACACTAACCACTGGTTATTTCTCAACAAAAACCATCCCCGTGCAACAAAATTATTCATGTCCCCATCCATCATGTTAGCAAATAGAAAATGAATATCCATCCTCATCTTAGCCAACAATCTTGAATACAAAAAAAATTGGGCAACACTTAACTAGCGTGGGGGGTGGAGAGGGACGACAACATGCGTGAGAATCATGCCGGCTTGCGGGGCCATGGAAGGGGAGACTAGGGTTTGGAAGGGAGGTCTTAGGGTCCGGCAACTAGGGATGAGTCACGAGACATGGGAGGGAAATGTTCGGGTGGTGGCCTGGTGGGATCAAGGTTTTCGGTGTATACACATCTCTCTTTTACTTTGCTCCACATATCATCTTAGCGCATAATCAATGGGTAGATCTCTCTTTTACTCTGCTCCACATGTCATCTTAGCCCATATTCAATGGGTACGAGGTATGGGTAATGGCAACGAAGAAGCACCCCTTCCTTACCCAATGGGGAGGGTTTTGACTTTGATAACATCCACACGCGGAGAAAATTCAAACCAAAACTACCCCTTCAATATGTGAATTAACCACCCGAGATTGAGAAATGGGGCCCCATTATCATATTTAATTGGGGACACTCCTATACACGGCTTAAAGTGGCATAACCCCCTTGTGCCGCCCCGAAGGACAATTTATTGGGTTGCGCTATTGCAGCCCATTAATAAGAGAGTTTTTCTCACTTTTTTTTGTAAAATCTTTGTCAATAAACAATATAAAAATACCAGATTTCAACTAAAATTATAAATTAATGTAATAGTGGACAAAGTAGTTTTTAAATATGTAACCCTCTATAGCATATCTTCAAACTGGTGGGCATATTTCGAATCGCTTATGTCCTACACACTCTTTCTAGAAGGGGCAAGATCTAATTTCTAAGTTTAAAAATTAGGACGCGATTAGCGCTAACTAAATCTCAGTCACCTTAGGTCACCTCCTAATTTCAGTTGCAACTCACCTGCAACTCACATGCACACGAATTATGATGCAATTCAACCTTATGCAAATGGTAAAAAAATAGTGTCACTATTTGTACGTTGCTACACGATTGCACTATTCATAAAGTAACTCATATGCGTTTCTACACGATTGCACAAGATTTCAAAAGAGCAGTAACCGAATTCAAACGCTTACAACGGAACTAAAATTCCCTTTCTCTCATATTGCTCTTCGTTTGTATGTAAGCCAAACTATGTTCATATATGGTCGCCAGTTCAAGGTGGGCAGTCACCGGACGGGAGGTGTGCCGGGTGTTACGTTTGGCATTTACAACATCAGATTAACGTCACTAGACGCATTATGGAATTTTATTTCATACTATACCAAACCGTAAATGCTAGACCCTACAATTTTTTATAAGATTGTCAAACTTAAATTTGTTTGACTTAACACAAAACTAGAAGTACACTTACTATTGGCTAGTTCATGGGTTATAATTGTCTTCCCGGCATGAATCAGATCTGAAAGTGACCCTGGTATTTCAAATGAAGTAATCCAGTTGGGACGCTCCTAGCGAATAGTTGCCCTTTTTTCGGGTTGCTGTTTGTTCTGCATGAAAGCCGATGTATGTTCGTATGTCGTGACCTTTCATGTATGACGTACGTATACACACAGATGACACATATACAGCAACCGTGGCGATAAACATTCATGCATGACGTTCCATCATTTACTTATGCGGATGTCAACCCACAAAGGCAAATTCGACACTAGAGGAAGAGCACGGAAATTTAAGCAACCAAAAATGTCATATACACTGTACCTGTACAATGTTCCTTACCTGCGTACACATCAGTGGCTCGATCGCTAGCCTTTGGATCTGTCAAGATTCAAGACAGGGACAGCGGTGAGACGAACACGTATGGGGAACTCTGTTGGTTAGGAACTAACACACCGGTGGTTGAAAAGGAGAGATGCCATGATGCATACCACATGATGGCAACATACCACCACTAGCGTAAGTTGCTCGCTAAGCGATATGATGTGCAATTCGTTAATGAAAAATGTCAGTGTTGATCTTACTTGGCCACACAAATATGATATAGACTGTTGATCACCGTTACAAATATAGACTGTTGATTTGCAGCCAGACAAACTAATACTTTACTACTTCCTCCTTTTCAAATTATAAGATGTTATGTATCTCTCTCAACATGGACTATGCACGTATGGATCAAAATGAATGAATCTACACACTAAAATCATATACTAGATACCTTACGATTTGGGGGAAAATCTACTTACAAACGGAGTGAGTACAAATTAAAGAATGGATGCATGTAAGTCTGTCATATCTCTTTTGCATTTTGGATTGCAAGAAACACACGGAGATGTTCAAAAAAAAACACACGGAATTCTAAAGAGTTTGCGGCGCCATCGGCTCACTCTTGGTTCAAGAACATCGCTGTAGTTTCTATTATGTTTGGCATACCTCATGCTTCTATGATTGATCTGAATTATTCTCACAAAAATAAGAGAGGAGATAATCGAGAACCCGAAAAGGCCAGAACCGTGCAGCCGAGGGCATATGCGTGAAATAGATTGGTCACGAATAAAAAGGACAGGTTCCGGTGGCAGTCTATGTTAAAAACATCTTTGTTCCAATATCTTTCGAGACGTCAAAAATGGCCAGATAGAATGAGAAACAAAAGAGGCCCACTAGTAGCACACTGCGGTGTCTTTTGAGATGGGAAAAGTCAAACTACGTGACGTTTTCACGTGATGTTGCTTGTCGTTCATGGCCAACAACAGCCCTCCTGCCGCTGCCTACGTAGCAGCCATGGAAAAAACTGCTTGTTTTGGCCTTATCCCGTGCAGGTAAGGTGCTATGCTACGGGTGCCATTGACAGCGCTCCCCTGTCCAATAATTGTTCTAATTAATCAGGACATCTCCAATGGGACACCGACGGAAATTGTCTTTTTGATCTGTTTGGGGGTGTCTCGCAGATAGGTCAGATGTACATATATGCCGTTTTTCTGTTTTGATATGAGGATGAACCCAGTGGCTTGACGAGGTTTCAGTGGAGCTACCTCACCTTTGTGGAAACATTGTCGTGATCCTATATGGTAAGTGATCATTGAAACAGGCTTTCACCCCTAACACAGGCAACTCATGAAAACCGAAGCAAGTGCTGTCGTGGAGTCCCTACATGCACACTAGTATTAGTATTAGGCCTTGTTTACTACAGAGTTTTTATGTGGATAGAAGGATTGGAGATGAAAAGGGATTTGATGAATATCCAAACTCCACCAATACCCACAAATACTCTTCTCCACAACACATTAGCGTGAGGTAGAGTTTTTGTTTCAATAAAAAATGAGGTGGCTGGTACGTAGGAGATATTTAGGGATTATACTCACTAACTAGTAAAATGTTCGTGGGTTGCTACGGGCAAACAGAAAAACCTATTGTCCGCATACAAAATGACTCATCTCACAATTAATATTTTGCCTTACATGATGATCAAGTTTAGATAATAAATGATCATGTCAAATTCAGCTATTTTCCTTCTAACTGTGAATTAATACTGAATTTGTGGAATCACCTTTGGTGTTCAGCTCTTTTCCTCCTAATTATGATAGTAGCACCATCTCTTCTCCCCAGTAAAGGTTGAACGTCCTTCTCTTGGCTAATGTTTATAAGCATGTCATGAATCTATTTTTTTTGGCCTCCCACACAATTTTGGTGTTGCGTCGTGCAAGGCGTTGGCGTGTTGCCCTGCTTCCTCCCCAAGCCCAATTTCTGATTACAAAGTATTCAGAGCATTTGTTAGCTCAAAGGTTCAGAATACATAACTGGATGAATTTTTATCAGTACATTTCGTAATAAAGCAAAGTATATCTACACATGTTTTGGTGCAGAATTGAAACGCAAATACAGCAAGTAATGTCATATGAACAGAACCATCATGAGTCCCAGCGGCAACACATATGGAATACAATAGCATATATACATTCAATCAAATAAGAACAGTCACCTCATCTGAAGAGATAAAACCACATCGGTCTCGTTGCAACAGATCAGGTGCTCACTGCAGTCAGGTGCTCTGAAGAGATGCCTCTATAGGTCTTCGTCAACACCACACATGGATGGGAAACCAACATAGTTTACAAACAACAGGTTTCAACCAAAAATTGTGAAGAAGAAACAAAGGATAAAATTAGGAACGTACACGACATTCAAACCCACCATAGTCCTCCGCCGGTAGCATTGCCGATGGAAGCTGCCGCTCACAACAATGGCGATGCAACCCAGCGCCCCGGCTCACCACGCCTCCGCTGTTAAAATAGAATAGAGGGAAACTATGATTCATCAAATCACAAAAAAACATGATCAATCATGAGAAATTCAGATTGTGTTGCTTTTATTGAAGAGACAAATATATGAGTAGACTTTAGACTTAGATGCAAATTACTAAATTCTTCAATACATTGATAAGATGGTGAATGGTCACAGGGACATGTCAGCATCTATTCAATAGTAGTTAAAGATGGTAATTAGAGAATAAGTTGCAAAAATATTAGTGCAATCCTTACATGTAAGGCCTGAGTTGTGAACAATACTACCCATAAAATAAATCATAGACAACCGAGTGCACAAGAACAGTTCAATACTCTGAATTAACGAATATGGACATGTATCTCTACTATATAATCGGTACGCGTACGCGCTCTCGTCGCGTACGTTAGCTGGCCCATCGATTGCACGGGAATTCCGCAATCTCCTGTCAAATAACCTGCAGTCAACAGTTATACAAGATTCAGCCATATGGCTGTAACTTCTTAGTTAGACTTCAGTTTGTGCAAGGATCTTGAAAGAGCATTTTCCCTCATGTGTGGTTTTGGTAATTGAATGACAATCTCTATGGACTAATATTTACTTTGAGATATCATTATAGATCATGTCCATGGAGTTGTGGAGTTCATGTGTTGGACTCTTGAAGCTTATGTGTTGAGTGGAGCATATTGCAAGTATGTCTTGAAGGATTCAAGATATCATATTAGTGAAGAAATGTTGGAAGATACAAGGTTGATCAAGATGTTGATCAACACACAAAGCTACAAGATGTACCAAGAGCGATCATGTATCTCTTGGGATGGTAAACACTTGTCCGCATAGCTTTGTGAACTAACCCATGATATATGTGTGTGTGGTATCTTTATATGAGGTTAGGTATCTTTCCATGGGCTTGCATCAAATGAAGATTTCATATAGCTCATGGAGGATGACGTCATGTGGTGATCGTCATCAAGGTGAGATATGCAAGACCAAGACCAAGAGAAGCTTCTTGAAGAAATCCTATGCTTGGTGCTTGCAATGGATACATGAAGATGGAGCTAAGCGAGACTCTCCCATTGTGAGCATGGGGGAGTATTTGGAGAAGTCTTCATCAAGCAAGTGATTGGACGCGCAATCAAGAAAGATGACCCACTTGAAGAGATCAAGATAGTCATCATCCAACTCAAGTGGAATGCTCAAGACAAAGGTATGATCTTGATAGGGCTATAGGATAGATAGGCGTATTATCAAGAGGGGTTCTCAAGTAGGTAACTTGATCGCATCTTTGTGGAGAGCTCAAACCTTTACATACTTGGCATATCATATTTCTTGGTTCTTATTTGGCTTTTATGGTGGTGAGGAGTTAAAGCTTGGTTCATCTCCATGTCAAGCTCTTGTTCATCAAAATCGGTTTTACTTTGGGCAACTTGTTGCGTTTTCGGTGGCGGAAATATTGTCGGTTCTACCATGAGGAAAGTCCCACACCTTGCCATGTGTGGTGATTTTACTCTATTTATGGGATGCAATATTTCCAACAAAATTGGTCTCACCTCATTTGAAGTTCATTTGCAAAAAGTTATAGCAGTTTTCTTTTCGGTGTTTCTGCTGATTCGGATTATTGGGGTCGGATATTCCGATCTACCGGAATTTCCGGTTCCCTAACTCATCCAAGAAAACGGCTAAGGAAAGGAGAAAAAGGGTTCTGACTCCAGTCGGAAATTGTGCTCGGAAATTTCCGTCTACCGGAATTTCCGAGTGCCCCCAGAAAAGTCCTCCAGAAATGGCTAAGGAAAAGTTTGGTTTTGGTTGTGACTCGAACCGGAATTTCAGCTCGGAAATTTCATGGACTCAGAATTTCCGGGTGACCGGAATTTCCGAGTCTCTCTTAGAACGGAATTTCCGGGTGACCGGAATTTCCGAGTCTCACTTATACCGGAATTTCCGAGTGTCGAAACAGCCAACGGCTAAATTTCCTGGAGGGGTATAAATACCCCTCCCCTTCTTCTTCCCCGGCAAATCCAAGGCAGCACGACTTTCCCCTCTCTCCTACTCCATTGTTGACCTTCGAAAGCTCACTTCCCTCTCAATCCCTCCTTTGAATCTTCCATATTCTTTAGGGAAAGTTGAGAGGAGATCTAGATCTACAATCCTACCAATCCATCTCTCCTCTAAGTGAGGGAACTTAGTGGATCTAGTTCTTGGAGTTCCTTTGTGGTTCTTCTCCTTTGTTCTTCCTCTCCTCTCCCCCCATAAGCATTAGTTGCTTTTGGTGGGATTTGGGAGTGAAGGATTTGACTCCTTTGTGGTTTCCTTTGTTCTTCCTCTCTTATTCCCCCATAAACATTTTTTGTTGTGTTGGAATTTGAGAGTGAAGGACTTGAGCACTTCGTGTGCTCTTGTCATTGCATTTGCATCGGTTTGAGCCCTCCACGAGGATTCGTGGTGGTGATACTTGTGAGCTTGTTACTCTTGGGTCTTTGGACCCTAGACGCCTTTTGTGGCCGGCCTTTTGTGGCCAAGACCTTTTGTGGTCAAGACCTTTTGTGGTCACTTGGGAGCCCCCAATTAAGTTGTGGGTGTGTGCCTCAAGACTTGGGAGCCCCCAATTAAGTTGTGGGTGTGTGCCTCAAGAGTTGTACGGGATTCGATCTCCGCCCCAAAGGAGATCAATAGTGGAAGGTGAACTCGCAACCTTTTGTGGTTGAGTTCATCAGGAGAAGAAGGTGAGCCTTTGTGGCGTTGCGGCTAACCTGTTGTGGTTGCGCACACCTCTCCAAACGAGACGTACACCCTTTGGGTGGAACTCGGGAATACATTCTCGTCTCCGCGTGCCTCGGTTATTTCTATACCCGAGCTCTTTACTTATGCACTTTACATTGTGATAGCCTTCGTGCTTGAAGTTATCTATCTTGCTTTCACCTTGTTACTTGTATTGCTTAGCTTAAGTTGTTGGTGCACATAGGTGAGCCTAGTTTATATATCTAGGTTGTATGCTTGTTAAATTAAACCTCTAGTTTTATTCCGCCTTTATCAAGCATACCGGAATTTCCGGGTCATTCGTGGACCGGATATTCCGGCTTCTCGGAATTTCCGGGTCACTCTTGGACCGGATATTCCGGCTCCTCGAAAAAGTTTTAAATCGCCTATTCACCCCCCCCTCTAGGCGACGTCTATCCGTTCAGATCTGTCACATGATCACCAACAATGTATACCGTCTTGTGATTGTACAACATGGTCCAATTTATTTGAGTGCTTGATTATATCCTGATTAAATATACAGAGTGACACCTCAGATATAGATATATGATTTGAAAGTTGGTTACGCCCATAAGGAATTGTTGCTGAATTACCAGGTAAAGGTATTTAGATGTGCAAACAACTTGTTCAACAATCTCATATGTGAACATCACTTGTTGTTCCTACAAATTTACCTGTCCTTTGTACCATTCTGCTAATTAGTAATGAATTATCTTCAAATATTGTGTGCCCTTGCAGAAATCACCATGTCTAACTTGCAGAAACCATACGCGCAGATGAGCCTCGCCAGTCCGCAATCAGCCAGGTAGGCTTCAAAGTTCTCATCCAGGAGGATGTTGCTTGACTCGATATCTCGGTGTAGTATGTGAGGCTCACATGACAGGTGCAAGTATGTCAGACCCCTTGCAGAACCCTGTGCTATCCGTAGCCTCTTCTGCCAATCCAGTTGTGCACCGCTGTCGGGCCTCTCGTGAAGCCAGTAGTCCAAGCAGCCATTTTCCATGTATGAGATGATCAATAGCTTGTCGTTGCCGATCTTGCAATAGCCCTGCAGCAAGACAAAGTTCGGATGCTGAGCCCGTGAAAGTGTCTCGATCTCGGCTTGGAACTCCCTCTCTATCCGAGAGTAGTCCCCAGAAAGCCGCTTGATTGCAACACTCCTCCCTCCGACAGAGTTGCTTGAGAGACAAGGCCAAAATCACCACCACTCCTGCAGCTCGAGCTTGGCCTGGTCGGTGCCGGCGACGTCCAGGAAGCCGACGCCCGTCTCGGGCACCACCTGGAACTTGATCTTGGACCTCCCGAAGTCCATGGTCCCGCCGAGCCCGCCCGTCCCAACGCCCTACCCGCCCTGCGCGCGGCAGAAGAGGAGGAAGAGCCCATCGAAGGCGATGAAGGAGGGGATAAGGTTGCCGACGAAGGCGAGGAAGCCGCCGGGCGCCGACTCCGACGGAGATTTCTACGCCGTTGGTGGCGAGGAACCTCGTTGTAGCCCCACTGGCCGCCGTCCAGGATGTCACCGGCGGCGGAGGGTATCGGCGAAGGGGTTGGAGGCGGGCGTGGGGGCTTCGGCCTGGATCTGTGGGGCCGGAGCGGGAGGAGGAGCTGGACGTCGGCAGCGAGCGCGGGGAAGGCGGGCGTTGTGGCGAGGGCGAGGAGGCGGCGGCGCTAGGTAGGGTAGGAGCCGGCGCAGCTCACCTCTTTTCTTCGTTCGTTCGGAAAAAAATGATTGAACCGGTATGTTGGACTTAGGACTGCGGGTTGATTTACTCATATTTGAGAGGCTAACCTGTAAAACTGACACGACGTACGACCAATAACCCCAAGCAATATTATATAGTAAAGATAATGTCCTAAATACGCTAAAAATAAACATACTACTACTCGGGATCTTTAAAGATCTGAGATAATCTACTCATTTCCCCTAAATATACTAGAAGTAAACACAGCCTTAATTATTTAGTGTACTTTAGTGCATGTGAGCTAAAAGAAGCGAAATTATGCATTGTTAGCCCACAACCAATCTTGCCAGCTGCTTACTGTTTTTGGCTTACATTACGGAGTACAAGAATCAGTTTTAATTTGGAGTCAATATCGAGATATAATTTGAGTCGAGCCGTAACGTATATCCAATCAAGTACTCCCTGTAAATTAAATTTGTTTCTAGAAGTGTTTGTGCCAGCTTGTTTCGTAATAGCACAGGAGTCTATACATCTCCATACAGCATATTTAACCCAGCTAGACGCAACCCAATCCCTGATGCAAAAGCCGTCTACGCGTACGTACCGGAAAGCCGGAACGAAATTCGTTTCGAAACTGGCTGCGTAGCGTAGATCCGGCGTCGTCACGGGCTACGTCAGCGGCTTTCTTCGCCGTCGCCGTCGCCGGCTCCACCAGGCCACCACTGTAACTGTATATAAGTGCCAACGATCTCTCTCTCTCTCTCCTCCATCCACCCTGTGGCATCATCTCATCTGTAGCGCCAAGAAAGCAGCCTGCACACGAGGGTACAGCAGCGACGTCCCACTCTCCCCTGTCGGGTTCTCCGATAGATAGATATTTCGCCGAGTCGCCGGAAGCGGTCGGGCGGCGCCGTCGGCGGGAAGCTTGATTCGATATACAGATAATGGATGACGCCGGCGAGATACACGCGTTCGGGCGCAGCCTGCGGGAGGAGAGCACGGCGTGGTCGCGGGGCGCGGACGACGTGTTCTCGCGGTCGTCGCGGGACGAGGACGACGAGGAGGCGCTGCGATGGGCGGCGCTGGAGAAGCTGCCCACCTACGACCGCGCACGGACGGCGGTGCTGGCCATGCCCGAGGGCGAGCTCAAGGAGGTGAACGTCCACAAGCTCGGACCCCAGGAGAAGCACGCGCTCATGCAGCGCATCGCATGGGTCGGCGACCAGCACGAGCGATTCCTCTCCAAGTTCAAGGACCGCCTCGACAGGTGAGTAGACCTTGTTCTGTTCTTCAGTTCGGATAACATCTACTGAGATCTCGACTGATGTTCCTTCACTTTTTTTGATGTTCGTCAGAGTTGGGGTTGAGCTGCCGACGATCGAGGTGAGGTACCAGAACCTGAATGTGGAGGCGGAGGCGTACGTTGGCAGCAGGGGCCTGCCCACGATCCTAAACACCTACGCCAATGTACTCGAGGTATGTAACGAACTCCTACTGTTATTACCCTGTCTGTTTGCTTGCCCAGTTTTTTGGTTAATAATGTCAACAGTGGATATGACATGACATAACTGATTGACGTTGACTCCTATCGCACGACGATTGGCCGATTTTGACTACCCAAAGTCACTCTTTTCTTCTAGTAATTCTTACTGTTATTATACTCCTCTACTACAACTAGTGAACATCATAAACATGTCGTCCACATACTAATGATTGATGGTATTTTATTCATCATTGAGGTGGTACTGAGTACTGACAACTTAGATACATTAATCCAGAAAGAAGTTCCTAACTGCAAACCTAACACGGTGCTTGAGAAGTACTACTAGTGAACATAATAACATCATAACATGTCATCCACACACTTGATACTATTTTACTCATCTTTAGGTGGCACTGACTACTGAGTACTGACAAATTATAGCTACATTAATCCAAAAGAAAAAAGTTACTGAATGCAAACCTGGCACGAAGCTTCAGAAGCTAAAGTTTCCAGATGGAAGCTTCAGACATTAGGATTACAGCAAATCCAGCAGACCATACGATAAATAAATAATCCTCCCACTGGTCTAATGCAGCTGCGGTATTAAGTATTATAATACGCAAATAATTTGATTCTAGTAAATTTACCTTGCCTCTTTGTACTGCATAATATGAGTGCTGACATGGTGTGGAAATCATCTTCAAACAGGGCATGGCAAAC
The DNA here is from genome assembly GCA_026929855.1 of Poa annua. NCBI lineage: Eukaryota > Viridiplantae > Streptophyta > Magnoliopsida > Poales > Poaceae > Poa > Poa annua. Next base: position 70,108,583 of record CM049432.1, on the reverse strand, counting down.
GCTCTTCACCTAACACCCAACAGGAAGCAGAAAATATCAATCCTTCACAATGTCAGCGGAATCATCAAGCCTCACAGGTAAACATCTGGACACATTGACACCTCGCAGATCATCTCCTCCGGATTCTACCTTACCCCTTCTTTTGTTTAGGATGACCTTGCTTTTGGGTCCCCCTGGCGCGGGAAAAACCTCACTACTTTTGGCCTTGGCCGGAACTCTGCCTTCAGGTCTCAAGGTACAACAGTGTTTTGTTTTCTTTTGGCTAATATCATTTTCAAGGTTATAACTTGCTAGAACTAACACGAGAAAACGTTGCGATGATAAAAAGATGTCAGGGGAAATAATTTACAATGGGCATACCATGGACGAGTTTGTGCCACGGAGATCCGCAGCTTATGTTAGCCAACATGATCTGCATATGGGTGAGATGACTGTCCGTGAGACGGTCAATTTCTCTGCAAAATGTCAAGGAATTGGTCATCGATTTGGTAAGAGCAGGAAAAAGGGAGACCCCAAAATTCATTACAGTATCATATTGCATTGTATAACTTGATTTTCTACAAAATGATCAGACCTGCTCATGGAGCTATCAAGGAGAGAAAAGGAAGAAAATATCAAACCAGATCCAGAGATAGATATCTACTTGAAGGTTCCGTATTGCTGCATTCCATATTGCAGTGCACTTATTCACTGTTTCAGCAGACGTTTCAATAAAAGGTTTGATGCACATTAATCTCTTGTTTTTCTTATGCAGGCTGCTGCAACAGGAGAGCAGAAAGCCGAGGTGGTCACAAATCACATACTAAAGGTGCATGCGAATCTGCCATTTATTTATGGATTGCACTCAATCACACAATTATAACAAGACAGAGCATTACTAATTTTTAATTTCCATTTGAATTATTGAAGATCTTGGGGTTGGATATCTGTGCCGACACAATCGTAGGCAATAATATGTTGAGAGGTATATCCGGAGGGCAAAAAAAGAGAGTAACCACAGGTAAATATAGTTTGAGAGTAAGAAACATACCACCTGCTATGTCTTGCAGAAATAAATTGCATTGCATTCCTGTACAATCTAACTCATCCATTCCCTGACATGGTTTTGCAGCTGAGATGCTTGTAACACCAGGGCGCGCCCTATTCATGGATGAGATATCAACTGGACTGGACAGCTCGACAACCTTCCAGATTGTCAACTCTATCCGGCAAACAATTCACATCATTGGTGGAACAGCAGTCATCGCCTTGCTACAACCTGCACCAGAGACATATGAATTGTTTGATGATATAATTCTCCTCTCAGACGGTCAGGTTGTCTACAATGGCCCTCGAGAACATGTGCTGGAGTTCTTTGAATCAATGGGATTCAAATGTCCTGAGCGAAAAGGCGTAGCTGACTTCTTGCAAGAAGTGAGTTTCATCAATATTTGTCTCAAGCTTTCTCTGATTATAGATTTATCATTTAAAAACACATTAATTTGAAATTCTTTCAAGGGAAGTTTCATAATGCAAAGTTTGTCCAAAAGTGGTACAGATGGAACAAAATATTTTAAGTTGGGATTTTTGTTAATATCAGGATCATAACTGTCTACAATGTTGAAGAGTGACTGACTATAATTGAAATTTGATAGGTTACATCAAGGAAAGATCAGGGACAATACTGGATAAACAGTGACGAGACATACCAATATGTTCCTGTTAAGAAGTTTGCAGAGGCATTTCAATCTTTCCACGTTGGTCAGGCCATAAAGAGTGAGTTAGCAGTCCCATTTGACAAGAGCAGGAGTCATCCTGCAGCCCTGAAAACATCACAATACGGTGCCAGCATGAAGGAACTACTCAAAGCTAACATCAACAGAGAGATACTGCTTATGCAAAGAAATTCTTTTGTGTATATATTCAAGGCAACTCAGGTGAAAAATAAAAATCAACAAGAGTTCAAATTTTATTTATTCATTGTTACCCGTAGAAAGTATAAAAGTACATAACGTATGTTATCTTATTATATCTCTTACTTCTGCAGTTGACAATCATGGCAATCATAGCAATGACCGTCTTTCTGCGCATCAATATGCATCATTCTTCAGTAACAGATGGAGGGATATACATGGGTGCTCTCTTCTTTGGGATCTTGATGATAATGTTCAATGGTTTAGCAGAAGTAGGTCTAACCATTGTAAAGCTCCCTGTTTTTTTCAAGCAAAGGGATCTTCTCTTCTTTCCAGCATGGACATACACCTTACCGTCATGGCTCATTAAGACCCCCCTATCCTTGCTCAATGTAACAATTTGGGTCGGCATAACATATTATGTCATTGGATTTGATCCCAACGTACAGAGGTAAGGGGGTATATTCTATCATACATGAGTTTTTCAATGTATCCCCTAAGCTAACTAAAACAATGCAATGTTGCAGATTTTTTAGACAGTTCCTGCTGCTCTTCTTAATGAATGAGGCATCATCTGGACTCTTCCGCTTCATCGCTGGCCTTGCAAGGAATCAGGTTGTTGCAAGCACCGTCGGTTCCTTCAGCATACTTATTTTTATGCTCACAGGTGGATTCATCTTGGCAAGAGGTACGCAAAAGTAGCAAAGCTCAAGTCCTAAACACTATGTTTGTAGTTTCCAGCTCAGAACATCTGGACTAAATTACCTTTGTTCAGTTGCTTTTTCCACGTTGGATGTGGTATTTATGCATCATTAATTCAACTATTCCTTTGATTTAACAGAGAATGTGAAAAAATGGTGGATATGGGGGTACTGGATATCACCTCTGATGTATGCACAAAATGCTCTATCGGTGAATGAGTTCCTAGGTGAAAGCTGGAATAAGGTAAGGAGACACTTATGAAATAGGATAAAGAATCATCTGTATGAGTACATATGGCTAAAGCATAGTGTTACTGATACACTTCAGATAATCCCCGGTTCCATGGAACCACTTGGAAAACAAGTTCTGGAATCTCGTGGAGTTTTTCCTGATGCAAAGTGGTATTGGATTGGCGTTGGTGCCTTGCTCGGATATGTGCTGCTATTCAATATGCTCTATACCGTCTGCCTCACATTCCTCGACCGTGAGTTAACCGTCACTTGTATTTTCTACCAATAGATAGCTATCTTGCAATTCTCGAAACAAAGTTGTACATTCTAATCTTAAACATTTTTTTATCCGCAGCATTTGACAGCAACCAGCCAACAATATCTGAGGAAACGATGAAGATAAAACAAGCTAATCTCACTGGTGAAGTTTTAGAAGAATCATCGAGAGGACGGGTTAAGAATAACACTATAGCATCTACAGGTACTTACTATTAATCTGAGGAAGATATAAGATAATAATGCCAAGGCTGATAGTTAAGATATAATTAAAAAATTAAACCCTTCATGTGTTTACCAGATACTGCAGACTGGAGCAATGAAGAATCAACTTCCAACAATGCAACTATGAATTCTAGTCCAAGCAAGAAAGGAATGGTCCTCCCTTTTGTACCTCTCTCCATCACATTCGAAGATGTAAAATACAGTGTAGACATGCCACAGGTATTTTCTTTGTGAAAATTATTAGAAACACAGATATGTCCAATATGTGGAACATATATGAGTGAGAACATCATTTATAATTCCTTTATCCAACAAAAACTGTAGGAAATCAAAGCACAAGGTGTGGCAGAGAGCCGGTTGGCATTACTTAAGGGTATCAGTGGTTCATTTAGGCCAGGAGTACTTACAGCTCTTATGGGTGTCAGTGGTGCCGGTAAAACAACACTGATGGATGTGTTAGCTGGACGAAAGACCAGTGGATACATAGAGGGAAACATTACAATTTCAGGCTATCCAAAGAAGCATGAAACTTTTGCTCGTGTGTCGGGATACTGTGAGCAGAACGACATCCATTCACCGAATGTGACCGTGTACGAGTCTCTTGCATTCTCGGCATGGCTCCGATTACCTGCCAGCGTTGATTCCTCAACAAGAAAGGTTTGCAAAGAACACAATTTTCATCTTTTTTAATATTTGCATAGTATACAAGCACATATGTTAGAAAATTATAAGAAACATGATTAAATGAGAAGACTAATATTGTCAACTGCTTTTAAATATCACAAATGCAATAAAAGTTTAATTTTAAAATTTAAGTACTCCGAAATGCTTGAGAGAGATATGTTTACATGATTGTAGATCACTTTTATGCACTAGTTACATCTTCGTAAGGATGACATATCCACTGACTGCTTTATATAACACAACCTGGCATGCAGATGTTCATTGATGAGGTCATGGAGCTAGTGGAACTTTTCCCCTTAAAAGATGCATTGGTTGGATTACCCGGTGTTAGTGGATTGTCAACTGAGCAGAGGAAAAGGCTGACAATAGCCGTGGAGCTGGTTGCTAACCCTTCTATTATTTTCATGGATGAACCGACATCTGGACTTGATGCACGAGCAGCAGCCATTGTCATGAGGGCAATAAGGAATACCGTAGATACAGGAAGGACAGTTGTTTGCACCATTCACCAACCAAGCATCGACATATTTGAATCTTTTGATGAGGTACTAAATATAGTGTCTACATTTATAAAAGAAGAGGATAGTAAAGCCACATGGGCAGTTCATACTTTTTGTAAACCCTTCTAATACCTGATGGCGATGTGTGTCTTTGCAGCTCTTCCTGATGAAACGAGGAGGTGAAGAGATTTATGTTGGTCCACTAGGCCGGCACTCGTGTGAATTGATCCGATATTTTGAGGTGACAAAAGAGAACCTAAATTACTTTAGATTCGCGATGCAGTCTCGCACTGAACAGAAATGTTATTGAACCGCTTTGATTTTGGTTCTACACAGGCTATTGAAGATGTCAGGAAGATCAAAGATGGCTACAACCCTTCAACATGGATGCTGGAAGTGACAAGTGCAGCGCAAGAACAGATAACTGGGATTAGCTTCAGTCAAGTATACAAGAATTCTGAACTATATCGGTAGGTTTCTGGTTGCATATATTTTGACTTTCTAGTATGTTTAGATTACTATGTAAGAGGGCAGATCTCTAAGATACAAAACAACAGAAACTTTGCAAACATACAGATGGCCCATTGTAAAAGCATGATAATACTAGTATGTTATTTTTCTTTTCACAATTGATGTTTCAAATATCTAAAATGTGCACGAATATTTTTGGTTGGGTTGCATTTCAGGAGGAACAAAGATTTAATAAAGGAGCTAAGCACACCGCCTGAAGGTTCAAGCGACCTATCCTTTCCAACGCAGTACTCACAAAACTTCCTCACTCAATGTTCCGCTTGCCTGTGGAAGCAAAGCCTGTCATACTGGAGAAATCCTCCATATACTGCAGTCAAGTTCTTCTATACTACATTAATTGCGCTGTTGTTTGGAACAATGTTCTGGGGCATTGGAAGGAAAAGGTAATATAATATCTAGCAAAATAAAGCATGCACTCAAATTTATATATGATATTTGTTAAGGAGACTACACATAGTTCTCACCCTTCTAACTCACCCGAAACATTTTACTATTGCAGGCACAGTCAACAGGACTTGTTCAATGCCATGGGTTCCATGTATGCATCAGTTTTGTTCATGGGGGTGCAGAACTCAGCTTCAGTTCAACCGGTTGTGGCTGTTGAGCGCACAGTCTTCTACAGGGAAAGAGCGGCACACATGTACTCACCTTTGCCATATGCGTTGGGACAGGTAGATTTTCTTAGCTTTGACTTTCATCTTTAGTTATTAGTAAAAAGTTAAAAACAAAACTAGTGAGTTCAACGCTCAAAAAGCATAATATTGTCAGTTAAATCATCATAAATAGGTGCAAGCATGTACATACCAGGTTTGATAAAAGATTTAAGATAATTTTGAGTTACTGCCAGTGCAGATGGTACAGATAGTTAAACCAATACCCTAAGTAGTGGAGAGCAATAGTAAAACAATATGGCCGCTAACATCTAGTTTCCCTTGCAGGTTGCAATTGAACTTCCATACATCTTTGTTCAGTCCTTAATATATGGTGTGCTAGTATATGCTATGATTGGGTTCGAGTGGACAGTTGCCAAGTTCTTTTGGTACCTGTTCTTCATGTACTTCACTCTGGCTTACTTCACATTCTACGGAATGATGTCGGTAGGCCTGACTCCAAACTACAATGTTGCCTCTGTTGTTTCCACGGCTTTCTATGCTCTTTGGAACCTTTTCTCGGGATTTATTACACCAAGAACTGTAAGTATACTATTTGTTCTCAGTATTTAACTTCTTATGCTTCCACTTCTAACTAGAACAATTACCAAACTTTGCTCCTTCTTTTCCTAATATTCTGCAAACTGGCTACTTTTCTCCACAGAGAATTCCAATATGGTGGAGATGGTACTACTGGCTCAGCCCTATTGCCTGGACACTCAATGGTCTGGTTACTTCACAGTTTGGAGATGTAACAGAAAAGTTTGAGGACAGTGGCGTGCAGGTGTCCGAGTTTGTAGAAACCTATTTTGGGTTCCACCATGACTTCTTGTGGGTAGTCGCTGTGGTGGTCGTCTCATTTGCCGTTCTCTTTGCTTTCCTTTTCGGAGTCTCAATCAAGCTATTCAACTTCCAGAAGAGATAAGTGACCACGGAAGACATATCCAAGTTTGATCAAAGCGACACTACAATAGGGTTAGGACCTTGCAATTGCATTGCATATATGTGAATACTAGTATAGCATATATTTATAAGAACAACAATGCTTGTACATATGTACAGTTAGTCAGTGACAGTGCACATTGTGCCTAATGTCTACTATGAACTAGTTCAGTTTTGCATGATGTATGAATCAAGTGAGTTTGCCACACTGACGATTTTCTCTATCAAGTTTTAGCCAATTTGCGATCACAAAACAAAACCGTGGCATACTGTACTCGAATTTTACCCAATTGAACTGATACAGACAGAACTTTGAAAAAAACTTTGCACAAGATGCCAGAAATCCCACGGGAGACCATCGCGGACTCTATTTACGAAACTTCTGAGTTCTTAGTAAGCGATTGAACTGAAATGCGGCCACCGATTCAACTAAACAAGAACTCGATCTACAAGAAGCTCGCGCCCACCCTTTCTCGCCATAGAAGCATTAAGGACAGTGTCGCACAGTCGCAGAACGTCGCGAAGAACCGTAGTGGAGCGGGTAACTCACCAGCATGAGTAGGCGATTGGCGGACTCCATGGAGACCAGGCGGTGGCGACGGACGCCATGGAGCCCCGGCGGTGCTCGACGAAATGCCCACGAGAAAGCGGAATCCTATTTTCCGCGTACCGCGGAGATAACCCGTCTCCGCGTACCCCTACGCGCGTATTGGGCCGGCCCAGGAAGACGAGTTTTCAGATTAGTTCTCTGTTTCGTTTTTTCTTTTTTTTTGTCTGTTTCTTTTCTTTTCTTTCTTTTGAATGTTTTATTTTTCTTTTCGTTTCCTTTTTTTGGCTGTTTCTTTTTTTTACGTTTTGCGAATGCTCGCCGAGATAGTATGTACTATGTACCACCTGGGCCCATTAGGAAGTGCGGCCGACCCTGTCTCACTTTGAGCCTTGGCTCATTTTCTATCTGAAAAACCAACACCTTGGCCCATTGCAAAAGCTGTTATTTGGATCATGCCATAGCCGAAACCGAGAAAATTGTAAAAGACCATCACATTTGGGGATAGGGTTTCAAAAAACCACCATGTTGACATTTTTTATCAAAAAACCACCACTACAGAGTAACAGTCACACAAAGAACACTGATCGACAAATTTAGACGGTCTAATTTAAATTCTGACAGGTGAAGCCCACTGTCAGGCTCGCGTGCCGTGGCAAGATGAAATGGTAAGGGATAAAACTTTACTGGATTGTTCTATAAAAAAACCGTAGGGCCCACTACCGGCTCAATAAGAAAAAATGGCAGCAGAGAGACGAGCAGGCGACCTCGTGCAAGCCGGCGGCGGCGGCCTCGTGCACTATCACGATGCCCACATCTCTTTTGATTCCGGCTCCTTGCACAGCTCGTCCACGACTGGTAGAGGCACTGACCCAATTTTCTGCCCCGATGAAGACGGAGCCAATTGCCCGAGCGCCGCCGGCCTTTTCAATTTCGGCGAACCCGAGATCGACGAGCCACTCTGACCCCCCGGAGAGCTCTATGGACCACGGTGAACTGAGCTCAAACGCATGTGTCCTCGTACACACCTTGGGAAGGACTTGCTCGACGTCCAGATCGAGCGCTGCCGTCTTCTTCGATTCTGATGAACACAAGCTCGCTACGACACAACGAGGCCCTGGAGATTGTTGCCCAACCGTTTCGCATCTCCTCCTACACTCTCGCGAGCTCGCGACCTCAGAAAGAATTTCCCCGATGCGGCGCAGATCGAGCGCCACCGTTTCTTCAATTCCGACGAGCTCTTCTTCACCCAGGGCCGGTGACTGCACCTTCAGATTGGCCTCGATGCGCCGCTTCTTTTAGACGGCTACATGGCACACCGGAATTTGGTGGAGAGTTCGCACCCCGACTAGTCGACGTCTCACCGGTGACAGGGAAGAATGCCACCGTCGCCATTGTTGACTTCGCCCGCTGGTGATCTGCTCTTTTGTGCCGCTCCGAGCTTAGCGACGAGAGTGATGAGCTACCCTTTGGTGCAACCGTCACCGGAGGGCGGCGCCGGCACGCACGCCGCCGCCGGCCATGGTTGACCGGACAGAAACATAAAAGACCAGACAATTGGCAAAAAAACCCAGAACTAACTGGTGTCTTCTTTGACTATTTATTTCATGCCACCTGGACGTCACAGTGGGTCTGCCTGCCAGAAACGCGCTTAGCCAACGTAAATTGGCCAATCAGTGTTTTGTGCATGGATGTTACTCTGAAGTGGTGGTTTTTTGATAAAAAATGATAACATGATGGTTTTTTGAAACTCTATCATCAAATGTGGTGTTTCTTTGCAATTTTCTCTAGCCGACCGGATGGTTAGAACTAAGGCTCACAAACAACTATCCAATACCCAGAAGTTAATTGGAGCGTTAAAAAGGCATGTGTAGTTTCCCAAAAAAAAAACAGATTTGTTTTGAGATTTCTCAGAAAAGAAGTTTTGGTCGTGAGGCTTTTGACGAGAGCTCTCCTCTTGAAAAACTAGCAGCAGCCGTCACCACCTCTGTCTCCATCATAGATAGGCCCCCCCTCCTCCGGTCAGCCTCGCCAGTGTCTCGAGGGGTGGGGAACACGATTTCTAGTTGGAGTTCTTAATAAAATTAGTGTTGGATTGAATTAGTGTTTTGGTAATCGTTTTATTCATAAATAGAGTTGGAACATTTACAATAAACAATCTTCGGTCCTTCCTTTAACGATGAGATCTTCTTCCTGATCAATGGTGGTGCCCTGATTAAGATTAAAATTGTCTAGGTGGATCAATTTTTTTTGCTCTCATGGTTGTTGCGAGGAGTGTCCTTGCAATACTTGTTCCGGTTGCTACGTGTTCGACAATGGTGTTTCACACTCTCGGCTCCCACCAACATCGATATGTCTGTTCGGTTGTTATTCCTTGGAATACTGATGCCGGTACACTTGCTGATGTTGGTTGATCACCTTTATATCGGTTGTAGCGTGTAGCATATGTCATTTGGAACCCTTCTCCTGTTAAAAAAAATACACCGTTTAGCCTAATATTGTGTTTGGATGTAGGAATTGAGCTCTGGAATTGAATTGGTCTGGCAATTCCATTTCCCACATGGAAAGGAATTGGACTCCAATTCAAATTCCAGTGTTTGGTTGGCAATGAAATTTATGTCCGAAATCAAAAGTAGAACATGATTCTAATTCCTGTTTGGATGTATAAAGTATGAAATTGGATATTTTGTTGACTTTAGACAATATAAACCTGTCAATGCATCAAAAAATTCGTACATATGTATTCGAATATTGATATATTATTTTGCACACATAATAAAATAAAATTTGAAATCAAGCCAGAAAAATAACACAATTTCAAATTAAATAGTTTGGACAGTCAGGACATAGATGGATGTTCAGTATTGTTGCCGATGCAAATATTGTTCTCTTCGTGTGAATCTTAAAGATGCACGCCAGAGATTCAGAATCAAGCGAACATGAACAAATCACAAACCGTGTGCACTCAGGACCCCATCGTCTTCAAGGAACACGACATCCAGGACCTCCTCGACAACCAGAGGTTCGCCTCGAGCAGCAGCTGTCTCCGTGCAGGACGAGCTCCGGATGGTTTCGGTCGCCGGCAACACAAGGACCAAGCTGAGCTCTGCGTCGTCGCCGACCAGCCCACGATCACCGAGAGCGAGACGTGCTCCCTCGCTGGCGAGCGCACGGAGGTTAAACATGTCCACGCCGACGTCCTGGTGCTAGCTAGGCTGTAGCAAGCCGGTGTTGCAGCGGAACGAGGAGAGCGAGGTGCGGCTCGCTGGAGAAGGGAGGTGCGAGCTCTGACCGGCGGCGGCGCGAGAAGCTGGCGTTGGGCGAGCAAATCAGATGTAGGGAGCGCCGGCAGCAACGCTCGAGAGGCCGGCCGACCGGCGGAGCAAGCGATGTGGTTGCGGGCCGGAGGAGAGAGGCGTTGGAGTTACCTCAGCCGTCGTTGCCGCGGAGCAGAAGGGTCGCGGTGGAGAGAGTCGCGGTGGGGAAAGATAAGGTCGAGGGAGTGGCTAGCTACGATTCCGTGTGATTCCGAGCCTCCACCCTCGGAAAGATTTTGGGCTAAGCGCATACGTGCGGGGGATGGGTTCGGAATTGAGAAGACTTCCCATACCCAAATTCACAAGCCACTCCAAACAGTGGAATTGAGTCTAACAATTCCAAATTACCAATTCCAGGGCTCAATTCTTACATCCAAACACAGCGTAAATAAAATTAGGTCTAGTTCATGGAATTAAATAGCATGAAAGTTCAAGAAAAAGAACTATATAGTCGTTACACTTTGGTTTACTCTTCAACTTTTCCAAAATGAGAAAGGGAAATTAAAGGAAGCGGCTAGATAGGAGTAAACCGAGAGAAGCCAACAACAAGCAGGCCGAGAAACGTCACGATTAGCTAGCTCTATGTGCATGATCGTTTATCCAGGAACGGTGCAGCACCGCTGGCTAGGTAGCAGCACTGCTGGCGTAATAAGCAACATCCAGATGGGCAACGTGTTCGAGGTTCTTATCATCTTCTACGCCATGACGTACGTACGTCAAGTCACCAACACAATAATTCTCTCGCTAATTTACCAGCCAGTCGAAATCAACAACCGAGAGTATTATGGGGCACTCCATTGGAAGGGGTAGTCCAAAATTCAGGGTCCTCGAACAGAAGAGAGCAAGTTCCATCACTCGGCTCGAAATCATGCGGAGATTTGGTTCGAAAATATTTTCAGAAAATGGAGCAAACAAAAAGTGTCGAATGACTGGCTTTCGTGGCCCCAGAAATGAATTTAGCAGCGGATATGCGTTGCTATTGGCTTAAATATGCAGACTTCGACGTCTCAACAAACGCAATTGATAGAAGCTGGCACGAGACCTCAGTAACCTGTCGACCAGAGATTGCTGAATGTTGAGGGCAATGAAAAGCTGTTATCGTACCCTGAATGGGGTTCAAAATCCTTTGCAGTAGCTGATCACAGGGGAAACTGTACAGTAGCCAAAGTGCGCCAGATAACATTACCAAGCTAATTGATCATCAAAGATCAACAGGACACATATCCATGTATAAAAACTACAATAATTACCTTAGGAACTTGCCTGCTAGCTCTGTAGTCTACACATATATACTCGAGAACATTGCACAATCTATGATTAAGGACAATATTTTTCTACAACCTCTCATAGATTATACAAAAACACACACCTGCCCCAGTGAATAAAACTTAACAAATTCGGCATGAAACACAACTCCTACCGACAAGTACTCTACGGCGCCCGAAGAAGAATCACCAGACAGAGATGGATCAGTAGCAGGGCAACCGTGCTTGTCGTCGTCCTCCGTGGCGGGGACGCCGACGTCGTGGACCCGGTGATCGGGTTGTCGTGCTGGTAGTACCACGGGAACCATGGCAGGATCGGGTTGGGCGGCGGCGGAGCCGGCCCAGACGGGACGGCACTGTACGGCGGAGGGAGGAATCCCGGCATGACCCCCGGCGGTGTCAGCTGGAAGCCCCCTGGAGGCGGTGGCGGGTAGCTGCCGCCGAAGACGTCGCCACCACTACCGCCTGTTCCTGCTGGTGGCGGTGGCGGGTAGCTGTTGATGATGCCTCCGGAGGGTGGTGAAGGGAGGCACGGGTACTGGCAGACCGGCATGTCGGCCACCGTCGTGGTGGTGAGCACGGTGATCACGGCGAGGAGGACGGTGATCAGGGAGGATCTAGACATGCCTGCGTACGCGCGCGTGTGTGCTGTGGGAGAAGGCCGGGGGGGGGGGGGGGGGGATCAGCGGGTGTTTGTAGTAGGTGTGTACTCGGTGGTTGCACCGATCAAGATGGCTTTTTTGTCACTGGGACGTTTGTTCAAACAGAGCGCATACTCGCATGAGAGGATCAAAATCTTGGATGAAAAGTGTAGCTTTTCCTTACAGCGAGACCACATGTGTGCATGCATGTAGTGTAGGTGGCATCGTCACATTAATTACCAAATTCAAAAATCTAAAATGATTTATCTTCTAAAACATTATTCTGATTAGACATTTGTTTATACCATTAGATTCGTCGCGATGAGTGCTTCAAAACTAAATCCATTGTTAATATGTTTAGATGAAAAAAAAACCACCACTTACTAGATTGTGATACTATGACTATCATATTAATACAAATAATTATTAAGATAAGTATATATAGATGGACTCGAATCACTTGTGACACATCTATAATCTGGTGTGATGAAATTTTCCCGTCAGATTAAACATTATATTTACCAGATTTATATTGAATAGCTATGGTTATCATGTAATTTTATAGAGGGTTTTTACACATTATAAGGATATGTATAGCTAGTGAGTAAGAGTTTATATCTTTCTAAGACCCAAGAAATAATATCGTTTCACGTAAAATAGTATTTATCGACCTTATTTTGAAGTAGAATGGACGTACAGAAATCTGATAACCAAGTTATTATAATGTGATAAGTTAGTTGTAATAATCTGGTAACTACTGAAAGAAAAAAATCTTCAAAACATGGCAACATGAGATCTAGTTTTGTAGATTTAATCACGATTAAGTCAACGGTGAAAACGGATTTTGAATCAGATTAGTCATTTGAAAGATAAACCATTTTTTATCCAAACAATAAAGAGAATCTAAACGATGTCATCTGTGACATCACTACATGCATGCATGGAAAGGAGCCGCTGCCCGGAGGGGGAAATATTGTAGTCTCCATCATTCATTTGCTTACAGTTGCTATGAGTACATAACCCGAAGCTCATGCCACTGCATGTCTTGCAAATTCTAATTAAATTTTCGAGAAATGTCAAAACGAGTGTGGGATAAAAGCCTAATGGCTCAATTTTTAAAATATTTTGAGATTATAATATAAAGATATAACTTGTGAAGTTCAAACTACTTGGATTTCTTTTTGTGAAATATCAAAAAAGTTTGGAATCAAAGCCTAAAGGATCTAGGGATAATTGGAAATTTAGATCATGATACAAAAGTTGTACCTTATCAAGTTTAAAATACTTCGAAATTAATTCATATATAGGATATACTATTTTCTAATCTAAATATTCAAACTGTTGCATTTGAGGCTTCAGAATTCAAGTATATTTAAATTCGAAATTCTTTATTGGTTGACTTAAGAGTTCAAATAAAAAAATTACACTTGAGATTTTTAGTTATGGTGTGTCGATTGAGTATCTTTATCAAGTGATGAATTCAACTTAATTATCAAGTCAAGTATTTATTAAATCAGGTTAAGCATGATAACTTTATAATGGTCTCACATATATACCGGCAACTTACATTGGCGGCTCCAGGAGTTCATATGCTCTTGATCAAATAAAATATTAAAATAAATAGTTAACCATTTTTTTAAAATGAAAAGAAATTTCAGAAGAAGATATACGAATTGTCTACAACCATGCAAAATTGCGTGGTAAAATGATATTTATGTTTTATGTGTAAAAAAGACAAATCAGTGACAAAAACTGGATTCATAAATTTATTTTTAGAACACTGTTGTTGTTACTTTTAAAAGAGCACCACACATGTCGGTTCATCACAAAACTTTGCACGTATTTAGAAAATATATGTATTTTCTTCACCAATTGATTTAAAAAAATTTCTATAATGTTTTACTATTTTGATCATTTTCTTCGATCAGGAGCATATGAACCCGGGAGCCGAAATGCCTCCCACCACACAAGTCCTAGTAGGAGGACTCCCATCCCAAACCGTCTTGGGAGGGGGTCTGGCCTGCCCTAGGGCCGGCGCCAGTCCCTCCTCCCCTTGGCCACCTATAGATCATACTCCACCCTTTCGAAAAAATAACAAGTTCCTCTCTTCTTGAGATAGTGTGAATTAGACAATGCTCTAAATACTTCTAATTAGACATTGCTCTAATGTCTCTCTCTAATTAGATCTCATGTGTTGAGAATTAGATCTCTCTAGTCTCATACACATCTAATCAAGTTGATTACATCTACCACCTATATTACACCAAAAGATTGTCTCTTTGTCGGCGTCAGGTAGCTCTAGACAGTGCAACGCTGACAGAGTGCTAAAGTGGATGTGTTGATATTAGAGGAGGGATTACACACATAATCCTCACGAGAGAATTAAGTATCTCAGTTCCTGACATGGACGTAAGATTCTTCATCAGGCTTCACCGATATCTATTTCGACAAATACAAGATCTTCTGCAAACAGTATTTGTAAGTATTCTAGATATGCACATTATGGGGTGTTGTTAGGTAAGTCAGATTTTTTTAAAAACTCCTCAACGTAACCCTTTATCCTCTTCTTCGTGCTCGACGTCTATTGGAGGCTCTGATCTTTCGTCTCCTGATTTCCTCTCCGATGTCAAGCTAAGAGCCTGTTGTGGTGGTTTCTTTGCTAGTCGTCCGATCATTCATCTTGGCTGACGTTTACGTAAGGATTCGGTGCTCGGCGTAATGTAGCCTATGTTCTTTTAGTTTGTCCTTATTTTGCTTTGTATGAAGTCTGGTATCGTGTGATCGACTAAGTTTTTTAGTATAAAGTTGTGCTTTAAGTTTTTCTAAAGAAAGGTTATTAAAATATGGTCGACATATAGTTTTGTTTTGAAGATCTCGTCGGGCCAAACTAACTGAAGACAGACCTTAAATTGTGCACACGATCTGACAGTCCAATCAGTTTAAGATCGAATCTTCCTCATATTGGGCTGCTTAGGACAAAGGAATCTTAGGAACCATTCTATAGCTTTCAATCGGAATCTTCGTTTTGGCTGTATCTAATTGTTCTCATTCGAGCTAATCGAACAGAGATTTTATTAACGCTTTTCCGCCAACAAAAGTGACCGTCCATGTCAAACAACCGGGGCCTAGACACAGCTTCATTGATCCGAACGAAACTTAAGGATGAAGGGGGTAAACCGAAGGAGGACAGAAGGAGGCACACTTTAAAGAATGGAAATAATTGGACTTTTTTACTTCCATATGCAGAATGTTCATTACAAAGCTTCCACGACACCAAAGAAGCCAAGAAAAAAATATTTGTTTACAACGACAAACTACCCTTGTTCTGCGTGACATTTGGAGCTCCAGAGACCACCTTACTAGCCCAAACTGAGTGTTTGAGTGTTGACGACGACTATAAATACCAGGAACGTCCAGCATTTCCTCTTCAAGTTCCTCAAGTTGTAATCGCACAGCAATCTAGCTACACCACGCAGAAATACTCTAGGAGGAAATCACCATGGAAGCGACTTCAAAGGACGACCTCATTAGCGGCGACGACGGCGCTCTCATGGCCGCCCTGATGGCTAACAGGCAGCTGCTAGAAGCTAAGATCCTCACTAACAACGCAGTACTCGCCGCCAACGACGACGGAGCCGCCTCGCAGCCCGGCGATTTCTTCGTCGTCGGCGAGTGCGACGGGCAGAAGACCATAGACGGCGAGCAGGTGCCACTGGTCCTAACACCGGCAAGAGAAGTCGAAGCCGGCGGCACAGGCTACGCGGCGCTCGTGGCAGCTCTCCAGGCCAAGAGGGAGTGGCTGGAGGGCAAGGTCATCGCCAACAGCGCCGTGCTGCTGCGTGGGTTTGGTGTCCGTGACGCGGCGGAGTTCCACGCCGTCGTGGAGGCGCTCGGCTGGCCGGACATCCGGTATGTCGGCCCGGCGCCGCGCACCCACGTCCACGGCCGCGTCTGGACCGCTAACGAGGGTCCCCTCGAGCAGAGCGTCTACTTCCACCACGAGATGGTGCTGGTGCGTGCTTAGTTATACACTTATACATAATACATGGCATCATCTGCATCTGCAGTCGTATGAGCGCTCTGGGTCGAGTGTTCATCTTTATCCATGTGTGGGTCTTGATTGCATCATCTGTTTTACAGATCAAGGAGTTTCCGAGGATGGTGATACTGTTCTGCGAGGTGCCGCCACCGGAGGGCGGGGAGACGCCGTTCGTGCCGAGCTTCCGGGTGACGGAGCGGGCGCTGGAGGAGTTCCCGGAGATGGTGGAGGATCTCGACGCCAAGGGGCTACGGTACACGTTCACGGCGCCGAGCAGCAACAACACCGGGTCCATGAGAGGGAGAGGATGGGAGGACGCTTTCTCCACGTCGGACAAGGCTGAAGCAGAGAACAGGTATACATGTCCGCTTGCCAGCAACTCTATTTTCCCCCCTCCGATTTCCCTTGATTTATAAACCTGCCAGAACACAGCATAAAACTATCGTTTTGACTAATGTGGCGCATATTATAGGTCCTTCCATACTATTCATGTGACAAATAACATCGAGTTGGCATGTGAAATTCAAGGAAAATGAGATTTTGACTAATCTTGGCATGTCTTTTTTTTAAGGAAACGAGATTAAAATTTTGTAATCAAGGAATACATATAAATTGTAGCAAAATATCAAAAACTTTTAAAACGTGGAGAAATAAATCAAAAAATGAGGAAACAAAACAATCGAGTAATTGGGAAATTATAATTTATATACATAGATTTTGTAGAAGGAAGATACATATTTATAAAGAACAATCTCACACGAGTCTTTAAAAATATTTACAGACCGTAAAAAAATCTCTGAAATTTCAATTTTCAACAAAAAAATGTGTCATGATTTTTAATTTATTTCCGTTTACCACTTATTTTATACTCTTTCCGATCATCAAAATTCTTTGAATAATTTATTTTTAGGAAATACTACATGTTTAACATGGTTTCATCATTTTTTTATGTTTGATAGTTTTTTCTTAGTTCTTTGGGTCTTTTGTTTTTTAATTTATTCTCAGTTGTTGACTATCAACTTCTATGTGGACACGATGCTACCTTATAGGCATACACATGCACCAGGTTTGACAAAATCATCATGACTTTGATTGTTCAAGGGTGTGCGATATTTTTTGACCGTAAAAGGCAGGAGCTCAGCCATTGCATTAATAGAAGAAGAAGAATTGATCCAGTTTAGAAGGGAAACCGGACCCAAACCCAAACATTACACGGTTAATTACGGGAACCGGCAAAACCACTCAAAGCACACTAAAAGGAATTAAGGCACATCATCGGAGCCAGAAACAAGAGCCCCTAGGCCCAATTCCAACGGAAACACCTTGTAATCGACAACACCAAGGAACACCACCCGGAGATCAC
Organism: Poa annua; assembly: GCA_026929855.1. Taxonomy (NCBI): domain Eukaryota; kingdom Viridiplantae; phylum Streptophyta; class Magnoliopsida; order Poales; family Poaceae; genus Poa; species Poa annua. The sequence continues at coordinate 70,090,779 of CM049432.1, read as the reverse complement.
TCACCTCACAAGAGGAGAGCTTGCACCGAGCCTTAAGAAGGCAACAACTAACCATTAACTTGAACCAACTCACGGATGGCCTGGAGCGCCGTTGGCGAAGGAGGTTGCTTGCACATCCGTAGAAAGGGCTTCATTCTTTCCTGCACTTCTTCCTCGGAGCCTGTCTTTGAACTTGCGTCCTTTGGCAGTTCTCCGAAAGCCTCTGCCAATCTATACTCAGCTCGCTTGGCAGTGGGAATGGTGCAATCTTTGTTCTTCTCTTCCAATCTGCAACTTCGCCTCCCGACCCAAGGGGAGACTTCTTCAATATGCAAGCTAATCGGTGCATCGAGCAAGGATAGTGGTGTCGTGCAGCCGAAGTTGCTCAGAAACTCATCCAGCAAAGCGTGCGACATATAGGAGACCGGCATCCCATTACCATAAGCTGGAATGTCAGGCTCAAGGATCTTCGGGCTGAGAGAGTCTCTCGGCGACGCCAACTCCAGGGGCACCTGCCCATCAGATTTGTTAGCCAAAAACACCTCAGCCAGCTCCACATCCTTACAAGCTGCCACAACATCATCAACATTGTGTTGCTCTTCCAAGCCCTGGACCATGGTCTCGAAAGGGGCAGAGACCACTTCAGGAGGATCCGAGTGTTGTTCCAACAAACCACCAACTTCAGGCAAGCAACAAGCTCCAGCTGCCGCACTGGCATCCTCATCCTCCGGCAAGGCGAGCGATGCAGCTTCCTCAATCTTGTCAGTAATCAAGGACATCGCAAGACCAAGCCTACCGCCGAGATTCTCCATTAGCTCCCAAAGCCCTGAAACCTGATCAGACCAACCCTGCACGGAGGACACCAAGAAGCGAAGCGGCGAGAAAACCTCCTCTAAGCGAGCGGCAAACAAGGCTTGCAGCTCGGCATTTAGTGCCACAGCCTGGGCTTCAAGGAACGGTTGCAACAACCTCAAAGCATCCGCAGAGATGCCCGCAACAGTTCCAGCCTCACCGAGTCCATAAGGAGCCCCCCATTGATGGCATCCTGATTGGCCGCAACAGATGCCCACGAGCGCTGAAGTTGATCAGAAGGGGCTGGGGGCGGTCGGCTGCCGCTGCAAAGCTCTTGGGGCCAAGTCTTCGGACGACGCGGAGGCGCTGAAGGCGAGCTGGAGTTATGGTGAGGCTCTTGCCAGGTTGAACGGCGCGCCTCGCAATCCCTCTCACGGTGGCCAACCTGGCGGCAACCCAGGCAGCAGATAGGGCCGCGGCAATCAACGACGAAGTGGTCAGGTTCCAAGCAGCGGAAACAGAGGCCGTAGGTCCGCCGCTTGAAGGCAGGTGGGAGCCCAGCCTCCTTCCTGGACGACGGGGCAGGCGGCTTCTCCGGCCTCGGGCGGCGCCGTCCCCCGACCTCAATCCAAGCCCTCTCCGTAGACACCTCTGGCACCTCAGAGATGTGCACCGGAGTGAAGTTCAGAGGGAGCTCAGCTGTGGGAGGCGGCAGAGGGAGGTCATGGAGCCCGGAAGGCGGCGAGGGAGCGGAGGTGAGGCCTCCAGCAGCAGCAGTCACTGGCAACTCCACAAGCAGGGCGCCGCGCGTCTCCTCCATGCCGAGCAGGGGGCCGAGGACGCAAGCAACCATCGGCGGATCAGGACCGAATCCGGCCCGGGCCGCGGCCGGCGGGGGCGGAGGGGAACGGTGAGGGCGCAAGGAAATGGTGGACGACGGGGCCGGAGCGGCCGCCGCCGGGAGGGGCCGGTGGTGGTCTGGGGAGTCCGGGATCGCCTCCACCATAGCGGGGCAGCAAGCTGCGCTAGCGGGAGCGCGAGAGAGTGGAAGGTGAGGGGCTGAGGGGAGGTGGTGGGAGCAGGTCGGCGGCTGGGGAGGGCATGGCTGCGAGGGAGGAGGGGCTGGCTGGGCGGAGGCACGCGGCGGCGGCGGCGGAGTCGCCAACGGGTCGTGAGAGGCTAGGGTTCTGGTGTCAGGGTGAGCCTGCGGGTAGTGTCTGCTTCACAGGAATACCGCCATACGGGGTGTGCGATATTGGAGATGTGTAACTACACAAGCATGCTTGCTGGATTTAGTTCTCTTTGTCATATTTTGTTTTCACAAAAAACAATTACCCGTTCAAGGATTAGTAGATGCATGGTGAGACAATTCTTAGCTAGATTCGCAAGTTTATCTATCAGATTATCCACAATTCTCTTACAATGGGAATTGGGAAACTATTGTCAATGTTACAGTCACAACAACCTTATATATATATATATATATAACAGATTTTAACTGCTGTTTCGCCATGCCAGGATGTAAAAAGACGAATGCAGAAAAACATAACACAAAAAAAAAGTTTAAAATCGGAACTTTCAAAAAAAAAGGAGATGTGGAAGATTATCGATCTCGAATCTAAACCTCCATCCATGATCGATAAACATCTCCTTGAAACCTAAAAAAACATCTCCTTGGAACCTCGCACACACTATCTCCACCTACTTCAGTGCTACGTCACAATGAAAGCCAAATACATAGCTGATGTGCACATAATAGTACTATATATACTACAACGGGCAATAGAGAATAAATACTCCTATTGTAACAGTGGATTCCATTATTTTCAAATGATTTCAAGGAGAATCATGCACAACAAACCACTTGGAAGCTCCAACTTATTTTATGTTGGTCGTTGATTAATTCTTGTATGGCATGATAAAGAATTCAATTGAAGTGCTTGTCTTGACTCTTAACGACATACACAAACATGACACGTGAGCAATGAGCAAAGCAGGAGTACAATCTCTTACAAACAAGACAATGGGAAATGGAAAGATTGCACTTGTTTTCACATATGATTTTATAATCCTTTTTAAAGCAATATATAAACCTTGATTCACCTACAATTGCACGTGACTGATCCTAAGATCGTTGTCTACGATTTAAGCGTTCACCTGAGTATAATTGTAGTACTATATCACTTTTTGTGCTTTGTCGAAAAAATAAATATCCATTCTTGTAGTAGTACACAACTACACAAGTAACCAGATCTTAAATTTCACGCAAAAAAAGCCTAACGAAATAAATAATGATTTGTCAATAAATACATATATTTTGCCAAATCCTTTAATCAATTAGTCATGTCATTGATATTTAGAGAAATATTATACCATATCAATATAGCTGAACCCAATTGTACTGTGTTCTAGCTTCACCACTGATTGTAAGCTGTACGTTTGCAGGGCAAACGCGCTTGGAATGGACGTGGAGTGGCTCCCGGACGGCGGCGTGAAGACGATCCTAGGTCCCCGTCCGCTGACACGAGTGTTCCCCGGACGCAAGGGCCGGCGGATGTGGTTCAACACGGTCGCCGGGATGCACGGCAAGGAGCTGAGCTCCGCCACGGCTGCTGACGGTGCCGAGATCCCGGGGAGCTTCGTGCGGCGGTGCGAGGAGATCATCGAGGAGGAGAGCATCCAGTTCCGGTGGCGCAAGGGCGACATTCTCATCCTCGACAACCTCGCCACGCTCCACGGCCGGCGGCCGGCGTTGCCTCCCAGGCGGGTCCTCGTCGCTACTTGCAAGTGATGGATGATCCAAGAGCTCTCACGTTAAGCATCCGACATTCCGAAGTGAGTACGTTGAGCTTCAGAATCAGAATCAGAGTACGCTGCGAACGAGTTGGGTCGGCCTGTGGAGTTACGAGCCTTTTAGAGCAAATGGGCCAGCTCAGTTGGTACATCCCAATTCGGGCCCCTCAGCCTCGGCTTTAAACGTTTGCTTAGTCTTTGTGCTTTTTTATAATTTATAATGAATTCCACTTTTTACCCCATATTGATTTGTGACACTAATTACATGTCTAATGAAAAATCGTCTAAGTTCTCATTTTAAAAACTATGCACCTTTTTTTTAAACGTGTGAGATGATGATCGAGACTTGAAAATATCAGGACAACGACGAGAAGTTAAATAGATGGCGGAGAGAAGGCTGGACATTTCCGTTGATGACGCCCTTCGATCTTCCGCATATTCTAACGCACCACATGTATCCAACACGTCAATTTATTCTGACAAAATATGCAAAATACAAAATGGGGTAAAAAATCATATTCAAAATTTTATATATGGTATATTTTATGGTTTTGTTTCAACTAAATGGGCTAATAATTATCACAAAAGTATAACTATGTGGTAGTAAGTGGAATCACTTACTACTTTTTTTTCCAAAACAAAGTTTTGTCCCTTCTGGAAGGTGTGTATCATACATATGCTCTCTCTATCCCTAAAAAAATGCTAGCTCTCCCTAACCTTAAACACTTGTATATGGAGAATGATCGCGTGTACCCTGTGGGAAAGAAGTGGAACCTACATCTGAAGAAAGGTACATATTAGAGACTGGCACTTTTGCCGGATGGATCTAATTTCTAAAACAAGCGTTCTGCTCCGACTGGTCCTCACCAGCTCACCATTCAAAATGTGCCCTTACGTGATGTTTGGGGAAGAATCGCATACATCTCTCCATTGTTTTCTCAAGGTGGGAATAATTATTACCGCATTATCTCTTTATACTTTGAGTCAGCTAAGCAGCCACCTGCTGGCTCTGTCTGTCTGACTAGTACGTCCTAATTAATCAGTCTCACATATATATGCGATTGAGAGCTGATGTATGACACGAGTAGTAGTAGAGTGCCACCACGATCACCAAGTATGGCTCCAGAGAATGTGATGTTCCACCCGTATCCGGAACTGCTCATGGCGGCGCGGCGAGGCGATTGGGGGCGGCTAAAGCATCTCCTTAGCAAAGAGGATGACACAGGGGTGCACGATGTCGCCATCCAGGTCGAGGAAGCTGTTGCCGTAGTCATCGAGGTTTCAGCCCCAATAGCACCTGCTGAGGTAGTAACCATGGCGGGCGACTCCGTCCTCCACGTGGTCGCGTCGCGGGGAGACGGCCACCAGTTCCTGGAGAGTGCCAAGGTGATATACGGCAGGGCCAGCCATCTCCTCCATGCCCGGAACAGCAACGGCGACACGCCCATGCACTGCGCCGCCAGGGCCGGGTGGGGCAAAATGGTCACCCACCTAGTGGCCCTTGCGAGGAGGGACGGCGACAATGGCGATGGCGGCGTCGACGACAAGAAGGTGAAAACGATGCTGCGGATGCAGAACGACCTGGGAGAGACGGTGCTCCACGAGGCGGTCCGTCTCAGAGACGGGGGCATGGTCGACAGGCTGATGTCGGAGGACTCGCAGCTGACTCGTTTTCCACCGGCCGGTGGTGCCTCCCCGCTGTACCTGGCCGTCTCGCTGGGACACGACGACATTGCACGGCAGCTCTATGAGAAGGACCCAGCGCTGTCCTACTCTGGGCCTGACGGGCGAAATGCCTTGCATGCAGCTGTTCTCAAAGGCGAAGGTGAGTAGTAGGACAATTTGTTTTCCATAAGATGCAAAATTGGGTGGAACCTCAACCTTCACCCAATCTTCAATCCTCATTTATCCAAATTCACCGGGTGTAGTGCATTGGATCTTGAGGAAAATACAATAGAATTTAGTGAATTGTGGGGGTAAAACTCAGGAACTACATTAAGGCTAAACGGGGTTATGAAAATATGTGGAGATTTGAGCTTTGATCAGGATAATCCCGCCAATTTTTAAAAATACACTACAACCAAACAAATCCTAAGGCGGAAGGCAAGCATGATCACAACAAGTGATAGCGAAGGAAATTCCAAAATAAACTTGACTAGAGTCTCCTCTTCTAGCCGGTTCATGGTTGTAAATTGTAGGTGGATATTATTTTCTCAGGAGTAAGTTGCAAGTGTTTAGTCTATCATACAAACAGCGATAATAACACTTTAGTTATGCTCAGATTGCAAGGAGCTTTTCCTGTGTCACTGTGCCTCCACTGAGAACTAGCAATTGCAGAGACAACAAAAATGCTACTGGAATGGAACAAAGATCTCATCAGACGAGGCGACCTATCCACTAGAAGCACACCCCTTCACTTCGCGGCATCATGGGGGGCGCACGAGGTGATCAGCTTGCTGCTGGCCGCTGACCCATCCGCAGCATATCAGGCCGACATCGACGGTTCGTTCCCCATACATGTGGCGGCATTCGCAGGCAGAGTGAAGGCGGTCTCCGTCCTTCTCAAGGGCCGGGAGGACTGCGCCGAGCTCCGCGATGCCAATGGCAGGACCTTCCTCCATGTGGCTGTTATTGAGGAGAGCCAGAACGTGGTGACGTACGCTTGCGAGATGCAGCGCCGGAAATTTGCGTCGTCCGTCATGAACATGCAGGACAAGGATGGCAACACCGCGCTGCACCTTGCGGTTCAGGCCGGGAACTTCTGGATCTTCAATCCTCTCATGAAGAACCGAAAGGTCATGCTGAATCTCAGAAACAAAATGGGTCAAACGCCACTTGATCTTTCATGGACCACTATACCTGCAGGGGTGCATTACGGGTTGGTAAGCAAACTTACTAGGTTTATGCATATTCCTTAATTTTTTGAACTGTGCTGATGCGCATATTCCCAATGACATAGGGTGCATAATCGAAGGATTTATTTTGTCTTCTTAATTTTTTTTCGCAGAACCCAAGTATTATGATACATAACTTGCTACAAGATGCGGGCGCTAAGAATGGTACTTCTCGATGTGACCACTTCCATAAGAAACACATTCCTAAGCTGGACAAAGATAAAGAAGCGAAGAAGATCACCGAGTCCACGCAGACCATCGGCATCGCTTCTGTTCTAATCGCCACCGTTGCGTTCACGGCAGCCTTTGCCCTACCCGGCGGCTACCGAGGCAATGACGACAAGAAAGGACCCGCTGGCACGCCGACGCTCGCCGGGCACTACACCTTCGACGTGTTCATCATCGCCAACACGCTGTCCTTCATCTGCGCGGGCCTATCCATCACCAGCCTCATGTACGCAGGGGTCACCTCCGTGGACATACGCACCCGCATGATCTCCTTCGTCATCTCGGTGACCTTCATGGCCGGCTCCGCGAGGAGCCTCGGTGCTGCCTTCGTGTTCGGGATGTATGTGGTGCTGGCCCCGGTCGCACATACGACGGCCATCGCGTCTTGTGCGATCACGGCTCTCGGGCTGGTCGACGCCATTTGGGCCTTCTGGATGGTGGGGACCGGAGAGCTGATGCTGCTGAAAAGGCTCGGAGTTCGGGCATGGTGGAGACTGGGATGGGCCATTCTAATGACTTCGCTATTGCAGTTCTGGCCGTACATTGTGATTGCCGGCGTGCTTGCTATCTCCAAGATCAAGAGAGTGCATTGACCTGGAAATGAAATTGTGTAGTCACTGCTTATGACGGAATTTATGCTCCAGTACTTCGTTTTCTTTTGTGTATTGGAAGATGAGGGAATTGAGGGATAAGCAAGAGAATATATTGCTTCATAAGGGCAGAATATTACACATCACAATATGGGAGACGATGATACGCCATAGTAGTGAATCATCTTTTTTTACTCCGGGTCCTCACTCCTCAAACCTATACGACCAGAGTGGCAAGTCTGTTATAATTTGGAGATTGTCATGCTAGCACAGGAAAGGTTCATAACATTGTCTGATAAATTGCGCTCGGCTACTGTAGGACCACTCTGGCAACTATGCTGTTTCCGGTGGTGAATAGGCGTGCACATGGTCAAGATGCCACTAGCGATAAGTTATCCGCAACTTACTTCTAGGATATCAGCAGTTACTGCTTTAGGTCATTGTTTAATAGCGTACCTCCATGAAAAAGTCAAGCCTCGGTTTAGAGCTGATAGGTCTGATCTACAACCATGATTCCTAAAGAAACTTCACCAGACCAACACCAACATATATATGGTAAAAATAGAAATACACCTTAATTACATTTTATAAGCAACTACTCTCCATTCGACCATTCCACAATATAAAATGTTGTAGGTGTTATGTATGTTGTCTAGATTCACACTAAAATAATTAAATAAGTGTACACATATATTAAAATGTGTCTAGATACATATGTATATGAGTGTGAAAAAAATAAAACATCTTATATTATGAAACAGAGGGAGTATTAATTAGAAACACACGACTTCAGTCCGTGACGGGCATGGCAGGCTGGAGCTAATTTGTGATGACTGCGGACTGGTGACTTGGTGAGTCATCTAGCTAGCAAGTCTCGATATATATTGCATAAAATTTAGAAATAAAAATGAAGTGGGCTTGCAGGCCATGCGTACTGATCTGTCTCGCTTGATAGAGTAATGTGTTAGTTGGTATTATAAAAATTTGCTGCTGATTTCTTATACTCCCTTCATCCATAAAAGAATGTCTCAACTTTTTGTTTAAATTTGTATGTATGTAGACACACTTTAGTGTATAGATACATGCAAATTTGGACAAAATTGAGACATTTTTTATGGCCAGAGGAAGTATAGAATTTGAAAGTCAAATTCCTAATTATCGCTTAGTTGGCAAGGTGGCAATAACGATGCTGTGACAGTTCACCTCCCAATCAGCTACTAAGCTAGCTTCATGATTGAGCAAAATGGTTCTTTAGTGGCGGCGAATAGCAGTCGTTTGAACATCTTTTATTTTATGTTGCACATGGATGCTGGGGCTTCGTCTCTCCTTTCGTTATTGATGAAATTATCGCGTGAAAAAGAAACTGATTCAGAACAAGGGGCAGTCGTTAACGAAAGTTCATCTTTGCTATAAATTCCGCTTGCAGCTAACCAGCAATCTCACACAGAAAACTCTCTAATTAGTTAACGCACGCACTCTCCACTCATCAGCGCCATGGCTCCTGCTGCCTTGTCCTCAGACTCTCCTGTCCTCCCTCACGTAGCAATCTTCCCCTTCATGGCCAAGGGCCACACCATCCCGCTCATCCATCTCGTCCACCACCTCCGCCGCCGCCGCCTCGCCACCGTAACTTTCTTCACCACCCCCGGCAACGCAGCCTTCGTCCGTGACGGGCTGTCTGGCGCGAACGACACGGCTGTAGTCGAGCTCGCATTCCCGGCTGATGTCCCGGGAGTCCCGGCGGGCGTGGAGAGTGCCGAGGGCCTCACGTCCATGGCCTCATTTGTAGCTTTTGTCGGCGCCGTGTCGCTGCTCCAGCCGCAGCTGGAGGCATCGCTTGCAGCCATGGAGCACCCACCCAGCCTCCTCGTCGCCGACGCGTTCCTCTACTGGGTGAACGCTTCCGCAGCCAGGCTCGGCGTCCCAAAGGTGTCCTTCTTCGGCATCTCGGCGTTCGCTCAGGTCATGCGGGAGCTGTGCATCCGGTACAACCCATGCGCTGTGCTGCGGCCCGGCGACGTGGATGGCGATGGTAATCCGGCGACGTTCACTGTGCCGGAGTTCCCCCACATCAAGCTCACCTTCGAGGACATCATGGCGCCCTTCGGGGAACCGTCTTCGGTCGCACTGATGATGGAGCTGGACGGCAAGCTGGGGAAGGCCATAGAGGAAAGCCGTGGACTGATCATCAACACCTTCCATGGCTTAGCCAGCCCGTACGTGGGCTTCTGGAACCAGCAGTGTGGGCCCAGGGCCTGGGCCATCGGACCTCTTTGCCTCTCACAGCCGGCGTCTCCGTGTGTTAACGGCCGGCCAGCATGGCTGGAGTGGCTGGACAAGAAGGCAGCAGCTGGCCAGGCCGTACTATATGTCGCACTCGGCACGCTGGCCGCCATCCCAGACGTGCAGCTGAAGGAAGTTGCAGAGGGGCTGGAGCGGGCCGAGGTGAACTTCATATGGGCTGTAAGGCCCGAGAACACTGATCTCGGTGCAGGGTTCGAGGATCGTACCAAAGAAAGAGGCTTGGTGGTAAGAGAGTGGGTGGATCAACCGGAAATCCTGCAGCACGAGAGCGTGCGAGGGTTCTTGAGCCACTGCGGGTGGAACTCAGTGCTGGAGAGTGTCACCGCCGGTGTGCCGCTAGCGGTTTGGCCTATGCAGGCAGACCAACCGCTAAACGCTAGATATGTAGTCGATGAACTCAAGATTGCGGTTAGAGTTCTGACTAGTGATGGATCAATGCGGGGTTTGGTCACAAGTGAAGAGGTCGTAAGGGTGGTAAGTGAGTTGATGCTAGGTGAATTGGGAGCTGAAGCAGTGAAGAATGTTGCAAAGCTGTCGGTGCTAGCGAAAGAGGCCGTGTCGGAGGGAGGATCCTCCTGGAAGGAAGTGGAGGAAATGATCCGTGAGTTGTGCGCAACAAACGTAAAGTGATGAGGTAAACATAGAGGAGCCCGGAGATGTTTAATTACCATGGTATTGTTTCAAACAAATAATGTGCAGCAGATCCCTGAATCTATAAGAAACAAGTATGTGTGTCACTGGTATTAGCTCATATGCACTTTTCACTAGATTTTCCCTTAGGCTCTGTTTGGATGTAGATATTCAGCTCAAAGATTTGAATGGGCGTTCAATACCAAATCATCCAGATACCGAAAGCTTCAATTCAAGTTTTCTTTGTTTTGATGTGATTATATTGGCAGTCGAACTTTGCTGTTTGTTTTCTTTCTTGTTCTCCTCCTACAAGACTAAGTAAAGTTTCAATTTATTTTCAACTCTAATTCACAGTTTCCTCAGACACCTAGAGTTGTTCCACCACTCTAACCTTCATATAATGTATCCTCCTCGTATTGATTGATGATATAATTTAGTTTAGGACAAGGTTTTCTATATTGCAAATGAGTGCAATAATTGCCCAACAGTCTGGACCTATCACCAATGTCGTTGTACGATCCATCACTTCTACCGAGCGCAACTACCATTCAGCCAGACTATCTTAAGATACCCTCTGGTCTGGCTGCCATGAACATACATCTAAATGTAGATTGTGCTTGTAGTATTTTACTGATCACTAATGGACTCAACGGATATTTTTCAGAGTGTAGAGTCGTGTTTGGGTGAAAAATGTGGCTAACCAAATGGTTAAGATCCCAGTACATCAGACACAATTAACTTACTGATAGTTGTTGTAAGATGGAACTTCAAGTGAGCTACCACAATTGGCTTCTCAAAACAAAACGAAAAGATTAAATCGGAAGACTGGAAAGAAGAGGAACGGGGAAGAGAGAGAGGATCGAACCTGAATGGTTAGGGATGCAAACGAAGTTGCTGCAGATATGTAGCTAGGTCGCTGCCAAGTCCGGCGGAGGTGCAGCCGGAATCGAAGAACTTGAAAGCATCGCCACAGAAATCGACGCGCCGCGGGAGGGGATTTGGTCTCGATTGAAAAAATAGAGCTCCCCGGCGTCCTTGCCGGCGCAGCGCGCGCGGAGGACGGGGGGCGGGGAGACGGCGGCATCGGCGAGTGAGAACCGGTGGGGGACGGCGGGGCTGGCGGCTTCTCTGTCTGCGCTGGGCGGTGCACCGTGGACGGCTGTAGGCAAAACTGTCTATCAGGCACAAAACTGCTCGTCCAAACGCTCTTTCCGGCCCGAAAGGAAAAAAAAAATCTTGCAGCCCAAGCGACCATTTGAATAAGGGAAGCCGGTCGATAGCCTAAAGGCCACAATGGCACGGGCTCTTTCAAACAAAAATGTCACCGCTGAGAATTTCAAAAAAAAAGAAAAATGTCACCGCTGAGCAGGCTGTGAACATCTGTGAATCTGAACATTTCTCAAAAAAAAATGTGAATCTGAACAAACTCAAAAAAAAAAACTGTGAATCTGAACAAATACACTTGTTATGTGGAGGAAACAGTAAATACATTTTTTATTTGATGGTAAAATAAGCAAGCATGCCGTCTCATAAAAAAAACCTTAGGTATCGTGATAAAGAAAAGTGTGTGTCTATAAACTTGCTGCCAATTTAATTACAATCATTTGTGATGAGCAGGTTGGAGCATCACCACATAAAATATTACTACACCCAGATTTCCCTAACCGAACTAGAACATGGGCAACACCATTGGCCACCCGGTCCACATTTGAGACAACAATATTTGGGTACATTTTCAGCTGCTCTCAGTCTTCAAGAACTAGTGCCCAACTAGGGATCGTTCAGAATCATCCCCGGATAAAGCTTGAACCGCTCGGCAATCAGACTCCAAATGCGCCGGCCATCGTCAGAGTCTAATAAGATGTCGGAGTCCCTCGAGACATGTCACGAATTATGATGCCAATGCCACGTTGTTTAGAAGTAGAGTCTCAGTCCGCTTCCACATTAGATTTAACCGTGCCTTCAGCTGGAGAGTTCCATGTCGGAGGGTCAAGCGAGTAGGACGGATCAGCACCCATGGCTGCAGGAAAGGAAACAATAAATAAATTGAACTAGGAACGCACACATTTTGGTTTCTCATTAGTTTGTCATATGGATATTCGGAGAATAGTACAGCAAAAAAAATCAACAATTGTCACTTTCCTCCGTCCATCATATGACACTTCTGACACTTCTGTTATTGCATTCTAAGAGCATCTCTAACATAGCCCCCAAACCCGCGGAAAAACTTAAAACTCCGACGATTTTATGGGCTGAGTCCTTTTTTACGCAATAGCAGTTTGCAAACTCCGTACATCCCATAAACGCGATAAGGTCGCCCGTAGATTTCCTCCGCGAGGCCGTATATATGCTGGGATCCCCACTTTTCTCAGTTCGCAAACCCTATCCGCCGCCGCCGAGCAACCCCCCCTCCCCCCCGCCCCCCACACCTTCTTCTCCGGCGAGCAATACTCCGCAGCCGGAGATCCTCCACCGCCTCCGCCTCCTCCGCGATGCCCCCCAAGCGTGAGAGCTCCACCCCCAAGCATGTCTTCTTTATGTGTATGTATTCTGTATGCATTTATGTGTAGTGTGCCCATTTTAACAATACATTTTCTTTATGCAGACAAACGATGCACACCTCTTGTTCAGAGAAATGGATGTTCTGAAAAATAAGCCTTTTTACATTAATGCATTGCTATGTAGAGTTTACAATGTATCCAAAGTGGCAGACAAAAGGGCATGAAGCTTCTCTAAAAAAGCAAAACAAGACTGCAGGTGCAAGTCCGAGTACTCCCTCCAATGATGAAGATCCCCGGGTATGCATGGATGATCTTGAACATGAGGAAAGACATGATGGTACGAAGAAGGAGAAAGCACGGAGAGGTAAAGGTCATGTATGCGATGTTGGTGCTTGCAGGTTGTCATTTGACACTGTGTGGGCACAAAAGCAAGAGAAGGATGAGATCAAAGAGGCCGCAAAAAATACTCGCTTTGCACATGCATATGAATTGCAAAAGAAGGATATTGAACTGAAAGAGAGGGATGATGCACGAAAACAGTTTGAATCAGATGAGAGGATCATGCTCATGGACACTAGTGCTATGAGTGATATTCAAAAGCAATTCTACCAACACAAGCAGGATGAGATTGTTGCTCGACGCCTAGGCTATTGTGAACTACTTTATGCTTTCTGCTATTTTGTTGTAGTTGTACAAACTTGATGCTTTGTGAGATGTATGAACTTTATGTCGTAGTTGTATGGACTTTATATTGTAGATTGTTGTTGTGCACCTAGGAAATGGATTTTATTGATAACACTGCATTACATTGATCAAAAGAAATGGGTTACATCACTCAATGAAAAGAAATGGATTACATCACTCAATGAAAAAAAATGGAAAACTACTACATCACTCATTTCCAAACTTCTGCCACACGTGTTCAACTAGATCATTTTTAAGCTGAGAATGGTCATCTCTATTTCTAATCCGAAGGTTCATCTGAATAAACTCGCTCAGCTCTTCTGCATGAGTACGAGATATTGTGACTCTTTCTCCCATTGCCTTATAGGCGCAGTTTTGTCGACCATTTACTCGCTCCTCTTCAACTATCATATTGTGCATTATCACACAAACTTTCATGACATCACTGATTTCTTTACGTTTCCATCCTTTAGCAGTTCCACGAACAATAGCAAAACGGGATTGCAGAACTCCAAAGACTCGCTCCACATATTTTTCTGTAACTCTCTTGCTTTCGGGCAAAAAATTTATGCTTTCTACTTTGGGGAGATGGAATGCTCTTCACAAATGTTGTCCACTGTGGGTAAATGCCATTTGCAAGATAATACCCCATTTTGTATTGATGACCATTGATGCTATAATTGTGATAACCCAAAATTTTAATTTATCGTTTAATTTGAATAAATTAAGTTTTAGTGTTTAATTACTTGTTTGTGCTAAATTTTTGCGTTCTAAACCGGGTGCATGAAAAATGAATAAAGAAGTCATCTGAATTGCTTGTGCATGTACATAGCTAGTAGCATTTTTCCATCGATCAGCTAGCTAGTCCTATTAGTAGTCCATGTGTTTTCCATCTGGCTAATTACTTAACCACACGCAATGGTTTACTTGTATTTATAAAACCTAGTGTATTTTACAAAATATATGAAAGTGTATGATTTGCTTGCTGAGTACTTCTTATTTGTACTCACCCTTGCACCCCATTGTTTTTAGCTACAGCCGACGGTATCATCGGAGTGCGTAACGGAGGACGACGTCATCATCTGAAGAGTAGGCTGGACCAGTTGGGTGGCATGCGACTAGAGAAAATAATCATGTAAATGTAACTAATCTTGTTAATATGAATAAAGAGCTGTTTGAGATCCACTGAGCTGGTTTATGCCTGCTTTTCTAGCCGTTCGCGTGTATAGTCTTTCGAGTCTATATGTGTGCGGCGGCTGTCATTCTTCCAGTCCGGGTCTCGGGGCGTGACAGTTAAAGTGGTATCAGAGCTCAAGGTTATAGGTCACGCGGGATACTGATCGGTAGATCCTTAGATTCGTTAGTTTAGCTTTGCGACTAACTTTTGATATATGTTTTTTGTTTTAACATCCATCATGTTTTCTTGTGTTAACTTATAGAAATTTTTTCTTTGAAAAAAGAAATTGGTTAACTATATAAAATCTATTGTTTGTTTTTGCTAAAAATCTTGAATGTTTTCTAAACATTATGCTTCTTCATAACTTAAAAGGAATTTGAAAATAAATTTTATGTTGAATTTCAGGGACGAAATTCATATAAGGTGGGGAGAATGTGATAACCCAAAATTTTAATTTATCTTTAATTTGAATAAATTAAGTTTTAGTGTTTAATTACTTATTTTTGGGTTCAAAACCGGGTGCATGAAAAATGAATAAAGAAGTCATCTGAATTGCTTGTGCATGTACATAGCTAGTAGCATTTTTCCATCCGATCAGCTAGCTAGTCCTATTAGTAGTCCATGTGTTTTCCATCCGGCTAATTACTTAACCACACGCAATGGTTTACTTGTATTTATAAAACCTAATGTATTTTACAAAGTATATGAAAGTGTATGATTTGCTTGCTGAGTCCTTTTTGTTTGTACTCACCCTTGCACCCCATTGTTTTTAGCTGCAGCCGACGGTATCATCGGAGTGCGTAATGGAAGACGACGTCATCATCTGAAGAGTAGGCTGGACTAGTTGGGTGGCATGCGACTAGAGAAAATAATCATGTAAATGTAACTAATCTTGTTAATATGAATAAAGAGCTGTTTGAGATCCACTGAGCTGGTTTATGCCTGCTTTTCTAGTCGTTCGCGTGTATAGTCTTTTGAGTCTATATGCGTGCGGCGGCTGTCATTCTTCCGGGCCGGGTCTCGGGGCGTGACAATAATTTACTTCTGGAGCTTTCCCTTCGGCTAGCTTTGTGAACACAGGAGATCGTTGAAGAACATTTATGTCATTGTTAGACCCTGGTAAACCAAATAAAGCATGCCAAATCCAAAGATCATGTGAAGCAACAGCCTCCAAGATCATAGTGGGCTCGCTCACATGACCTTTAAACATGGCATTTCATTTTTTAGGGTAATTTTTCCATGTCCAATGCATGCAATCTATACTCCCTAACATATCAGGAAATCCTCTTTCCTCTGCTTTAGCAAGTAATATTGCGGTATCTTCTTCATTTGGATACCTGAGGTACCTTTCCCCAAAAACATCACATACTTTGATCACAAATTTTTTGCAGAACTCTAGATTAGTAGATTCCGCTGACCTGATGTACTCATCGGCACCATGAGCTGTTGTGATGGGTTCGTAGCATAGAAAACAAAATTTTTCCTATGGTGAGAACAAACCAACAAGCCAAGATCTACTCTAGGAGATGCTCGTAACTAGTGGAACATATTCCAAGAGAAACTCAACCTCGAAGACTGTAAGCGTTTCGAGAATAATTCTCGTGGATGATGTAGTCGTTCACTTGCCGATCTCAAGATCGTGAAGATGTGCGCTGCAACGGGCAGCGCCTCCGTACTCGGTCACACGTACGGCTTGATGACGACCTCCGTTCCCTCGATCCAACGGGCAGCGGAAGTAGTAGAACCACCAAGGAACTCCAACAGCACGACGGCGTGGTGTGGTGGAGAACTAAACGGCCATGGCTTCGCCAAGCGGATGGCCAGAGGTGAAGCGGCGGGAGGAGGGAGAGAGGATCAAGTGTGTGCTCAAAAGGGAGCTCTCACCCCTTCATATATAGGAGAGGGGTGAGGTTGGGTTGTTGCCCCTAGGGGTGACTCCACCTCTTCCCTTGATGTGAGTGGAGCATCCACTCATGCCCACTCATTCTCTTTTAATCTCCACTCAAAAATCCCAAGGTTTTTTTATTAAATAAAACAATTTTATTTCCTTTTAATATTTGTTAATTCTATTAACAAACATTAACACTTACCCCCTTGGTTCATCTGTTAATTCTATTAACAACCATTATCAACTATTGACAATTAACCCCTTGAACTATTTCAATATTACCCGAAACAATTTCGGTGTTGTCCAAACTTTTCTCCAAAATTCCGTGTCTACTCAAAAGCGTCGACAAACCTTAAGTGTGTCACCCTACGGGTTGTGAATAATGTAGACATGATCGAGACACCTCTCCGATCAATAGTCCACAGCGGGATCTGGAAATCCGTAATGACTCCTACATATTCAACGATGAATCTTGTGATCATGTGAACCAAAAACGTCATAACCAATTCCTTTTATCGCGCGATATTTTACTTGTCTGAGATCCGATCATTGGTATCATCTATACCTTGTTCGATCTCGTTCCCGACAAGTACTCTTTACTCGTTCAGTGATATGACATCCTTGTGACCTAGTCACGTGCTTGCAAGCGGTGTCGATGTGATATCACCGAGAGGGCCCAAAGTATATCTCTCCGTCATCTGGATGGACAAATCCCACTTCTTGATCCATGAGCCTCAACTAATACTTTCAGAATACCCAACGCCACCTTTATGGTCACCCTGTTACGGTGTGACGTTTGATGTCATCAAAGCATTCTTCCGGTGTTGGTGATTGACATGATCTCATGGTTTAAGGATTAGGGTTACTTCGTATGCTCAGTACAACAATATAAATTTAATGACTTGATCGTATTGCTATACTTAATTTGGGTGTGTTCATCATAGCATTCTCCTAATGACGTGATCCCATTATTAACAACATCCAATGTTCATGATCAGGAAACCTTGATCATCAGTTAATCAACGAGCTAGTTAAACGAGAGGCGTTACTAGGAACTCTAATTTGTTCATTAGTCACACATGTATTAATGTTTCCGATTAATACAATTCTAGCATGAGAAATAAACAGTTATCATAAACATGAAATAAGATAATAACCACTTTATTATTACCTCTCGGGCATATTCCTTTCAGTTATTCCATATGTTAGCATCCGCATTGCCGCGATCATCTTTTGCAGATGATGCAACCCCAGAGTACCAACAACACTTCTTCTCTGTGTAAAATAACCATCATAGTCATGTGCAAGTATACCCTCAGCTATGCGGTTGAACAAATTACGAGACATCCTTAATCTGTGCATAAAAAGTAAATGAGAAAGCGAGATGAAAAATAGGGAAATACAGAGAAGAGTAATAATTACGAACCTTCGCCGAAAGTAATTTTCGGGATAGCGAGGAACTTGCTTGAAGTAGTCATCCCACAGCGAAGAAATCCGGCATCTCTTCCTCGATCGATTGTCTGACGTCCAGGCCTAGAACCGCCATGACGTCGAGTGTTCATCTGCTCTTCCTCTTCGCGCTTGGCGAATGCTGCAAGCAAGAGTTCATCGTCGCCAGATGAAGACGATGAAGAATTCATGACCATATCCCATGAGGATGTGTTCATTGTGTCGTATGAGAGAGGGTAGAGACCTGTATGGAGATTTGAGAAGGCACCGGCAGGAATGCTGAGAGAGAGGTGGGAGGGCTGATATATATAGATCAGAAATATAGCCGTTGGAAATATAGCCGTTGAAAATATCTCCGTTACAAAATATCTCTGCTGGAATTTAGAACCGCTTGAAAAAAATGTTGTTGTCGAATGGTAGTTACAAAAATATTATTATAATAGAGGAGAGAGAATATACATGTGCTGCTATACACCTTTCACTGAAAAATTAGGAGGTGTAAAAATTTGGAAGATGTATATGGAAGTGTATATGAAGATATACACCTCCAAATTTACACTAGTTGTTGGAGATGCTCTAAGGTAGGCAAAATAGTCGCCAAGTAAAACCATACTATTTGTGTGTGTAAATCTGGCTTACACCCGTTGTATGCGAACGTTGAGTCTATCACACCCGATCATCACGTGGTGCTTCGAAACGACGAACTTTCTTAACGGTTCATACTAAGGAAGAACACATTATTATCTTGATATTAACTGTGAGAGGATCATCTTATAATGCTACCGTCGCGATCTAAGAAAAATAAGATGCATAAAAGGATTAATATCATATGCATGGATAATATGATATGATATGGTCCTTCTTGCACTTGATCTCCATCTTGTGCATCTTGGCATGATCTTCATCATTCCACCTGCATGGCACCAAGGTCCATGGCGCCTCCATCTTGATTGTCCTCCAAATTTACAACATATCATCTAGATATGATATTTAGCACGCAAGCCATAAATTAAAAAAGACAACCATTTGGCTCCTGCCGGTTTGTCATAATCTACAAAAAGTATCATCTCATACATCAAATTTGAAACTTTGACCATATCGCATCACATGCCCTGCAAAAACAAGTTAGACGTCCTCTAATTTATTTTTGCATATTTTACGTGGCTTAGGGCTTTTGAAGATAGAATCGTTCTTACCTACGAACATGAAACCACAACGGTGATGAAAATATTATTAGCAACCTGTTCTATTTTATATCTTAACTATAGTAGGAGAGACAGACACCCGCAAATCCACTTATGCAAAACAAGTGGAACAAGTCTCATGTGCGTGGACATGTAAGGTTAGTCCGGGCCGCTTCATCCTACTATGCCACTAAGATACAAAATATACAAAGGAAGCAATAACATGATCATCAACGCCCACATACACATATGTGTTCTACCCGTACAAAGCATCTACGCATAGACACGGCTCTGATACCACTGATGGGTTCGTAGCATAGAAAACAAAATTTTTCCTACGGTGAGAACAAACAAACATGAAGGGGTTACGGTGCAGAAAACAATAATTTTCTAGCGAGCGAAACCCTAACTAGTCAGGATCTATCTATCTAGTACATGCGATAACGGTGGCGGAACGGGTTACATTACCTCCATGTAGACCGATAGCGGGGATTACGCTCCCGCACAAGCGTTGACGATGAAGTCGTACGTAGCCGACCTCGAGGTCGCGGAGAACTTGCCGCGATGTCGGAGTCGATGACGCCGGGGTTGCCGACGATGATCTGCGTCGACGGGCGTCGGGCGGAAGAAGGCAGAGCGCCAGCACCGGGGCTGGCGCGCCGTCAGCAGAGGGGGGAGGCGCGGCGGCTGCAGGGGGCGAGACGACGTCGCCCAAGCTCCTCAATAGAGTAGCCTCCGAGCACTCGCAAACATACGGAGCCTAGCGACAACTCCCGGTCATTCAGATCCAGCTGAAATGGCAGGAGTAGATCTTATCTGGAATCCCGCAGAGCAACGACGCTCTGCGGTATGGCTTAGGTGGAGAGAGACCCCCTTCCTCATCTCGGCGCGGCTCCAACTTGGGAACCACGAGATCGAGAGAGAAATTGAGAATTAATTGAATTTCCTGTGAATTAAATCAATTAATATGCCTTGCTATATAAAGGGGGAAGGGGGTGTGCAAACCCCTTGGCTCCCCCATGTGGGACTAAACAAAGGACATGGGAGGGGGGGTTCGGCCCCCACATGGGCTGGCCGAACCAGCCAATGGGGCCCACCCCCCTTTGAGGTGCGGCTCCCCCTCTTGGGCCCTCTTAGGTGAAGGGGATCGTGTGCAGAAAACAAAATTTTTCCTACCAACGATATCCTTAAACTAGCCAAGATCTATTCTATGCAGATATAGTAGTACGAACGGAGATCGGAATACGTACCCTTGTAGACCGAAAGCGGGGATTACGTTCCCTGACAAACGTTGTCGATGAAGACCGACGTAGCCGACCTCAAGGTCGTGTAGAGGAAGCAGGCCTACGAGTACCGCTAGCGCAGCACCTCGCAGGGAGTCGCACACGTACGGTGGAGACGACGCCTCCGAAGCTCCAGTCCAGGACGAGCAGCGGAAGACTTGGACCGGAACACCAGCAGCGCGGCAGCGGACTATGGTGGAGGAGATCCCCGACTCCTCTTGCTCGGCGCGGCTCCAACTTGGGAACCACGAGATCGAGAGAGAAATCAGGAATTAATTGGTGAATTAAAAGGCTGGGGGTGCCCCTTCTTATATAGGCTCCCAAGGGGAGCCAACCTTGCCAGCCAGGCAATGTGGGACTAACCCCCCACAGCCTGGTTCGGCCAAGGGGGTGCGCCGGCCCCCTGGTGGGCCCCTTGTGGCCCACCTAGGCCGGCCCCTAGGCTCCCACCGAATTCCCAAGGGGGTTCCCCCCCTCTTGGGCCTTCTTTCGTCCGGAAGGCCCATTTAGGGAAATCTGCCTTAATAAATTCGAAAATAAATATATAAAATCATATTTGCATATTAATAACACTAATTAATATCAAACATAATATATATAATATTTCCTAGCTCCGAAAACTCTTTCGGCGCTGCCCGATCTCCATCGGACCTCTCCCGGGACGTTCCCGGTGATCTCCTTCCTTTCCGGTTGTCTTGTCGAAACCCCTTAAGTGTGTTACCCTAGCGGTTCGATATAATATCAGGTATGATCAAGACTCCTCAATGATCAACGACTAACCCGTAGGCCTGGACCCCATGAATTAATCCCTGAGATATAACGAATGACTTTCATCTATCAAACCTGAACGTGAAGTCTTAGACCTTTTGCCATAGCGATACTTAGCACGTCCGAGCGTCGCTCCATAGATATCTCCATACCTAATCCCGACCTCGTTACCGACGATGCTATCTTCTACTCGTTCATGATCTCATGTCTCCGTGACCTAGTCACATGCTTGCAAGCTCATTAGACATGATCTCACCGAGTGGGCCCGAGAGTATCTATCCTGCTATGCGGACTGGCAAATCCCGCTCTTGACCCCTCGTCTTAATACTCCTTTCCAATACCCAAAAGTATCACCGTTATTGTCATACTAAATAAGATACGACGTTTGGTGCAATCAAAGTATCTTCGGGGAATATCAATAAGAGTTGATCTCACGGTCAAAGGTGTAACGACTATGTTCTCCAAATCTGGGTATGTCCATCACATCACTCTCCAGCGATATGACTCTCATTGCCGACCGGCGCCATGCCCCATGACCGGGAAACCTCGATCATCAATCGCGTAACAAAACTAGTCTTAGTAGAGGCTACTAGGGACCTGGTTGTTTACGTATCACACCCGCATTAATGTTTCCGCTTAATACGGTTCCAGCATGACACAAAAACCTATTATGAACAAACGAGATATGATAAAGAATACACTTTATTAATTGCCTCTAGGGCATATCTCCTTCAGTCTCCCACTTGCACTAGAGTACAAATTAATCTAGATTACAACTTGGTAAAAGCCTAACACCCATAGCTAACTGGTGTTGTTCATGCTTATCAAGCAGAAGAGGCTTCGTCAGCGGATCTGCCACATTCAGATCCGTATGCACTTTGCAAATCTTCACATCGCCTTCTTGTACGTACTGACGTATCACGTGGAAGCGTCGGAGAATGTGTTTGGCGGTGGAGTGAGACCTTGGCTCCTTGGCGTTCGCAATGGCACCCGTATTGTCGCAGAAGAGGACCACGGGGTCTTGCACGCTCGGGAACACTCCAAGTTCGATGACGAACTTCCTCAGCCACACAGCTTCATTCGCGGCCTCGCAGGCAGCAATGTACTCCGACTCCATTGTAGATTGTGCGACGATGGGTTGCTTCCCACTTCTCCAGCACACGACGCCTCCATTCACCTTGAACACGTAACCTGTCTGTGACTTACTGTCATCGGGGTCTGAGCAGAAACTTGCATCTACGTAACCTGTTACGCCAAGTTCCTCATCGTAGCCACCATACACAAGGAACATTTCCTTTGTCTTATTGAGATACTTAAGAATGCTCTTAATAGCTACCCAATGCGGCATTCCAGGATTACTCTGGAACCGGCTTGTCAAACTTAGAGCTAATGCCACATCTGGTCTAGTACTCAGCATTGCATACATGATCGATCCTATGGCTGAAGCATAAGGATGTTTCGTCATTTCGGCCTTACCCAGTTCCGTCACCGGACACTGCGCCTTACGCAATATCTTATTCTTGATAACCGGCAGAGAACCCTTCTTTGCCTTCTCCATATGAAAACGCTTCAATATTTTATCAAGATAAGTACTCTGACTTAGTGCTAATAGGCGCCTTGATCTATCACGGTAGATTTTATGCCTAAAACATACGCAGCTTCTCCTAAGTCCTTCATGGAAAACTTACTGTTTAAATATTCCTTCACGCTATTCAGAAGTTCCACATCATTCCCTATTAGCAATATGTCGTCAACATACAGTGCTAAGAACACAACCGAGCTCCCACTCATTTTCTTGTAAATACAGGTCTCTTCCACATTCTGGATAAATCCAAAACCTTTGATTACCTCATCAAAGCGAAGATTCCAGCTCCGAGATGCCTGCTTCAATCCATAGATGGATCGCTGAAGCTTGCACACCTTGTTAGCACTTCCTGAATCGACAAAACCTTCCGGCTGTACCATGTACAACTCTTCCTCAATGTTTCCATTCAGGAAGGCCGTTTTGACGTCCATCTGCCAGATTTCATAATCATAGTAGGCAGCTACCGCTAACAAAATCCGAATAGACTTAAGCATCGCTACCGGTGAAAAAGTTTCATCGTAGTCAATTCCATGAACTTGTCGGAAACCCTTCGCGACAAGCCGAGCTTTATAGACGGTCACATTACCATCAGCATCAGTCTTCTTCTTAAAGATCCACTTATTCTCGACGGCCTTGCGCCCTTCGGGAATATCCACCAAAGTCCACACTTGGTTATCATACATGGATCCTATTTCGGATTTCATGGCTTCAAGCCATTTCTCGGACTCTAGACTCTCCATCGCCTCCTTGTAGTTCGTAGGTTCGTCTTGCTCGACTAGCATGACGGTGCAAACCATATTGCCATACCACTCTGGTGCGATCCTAGATCTACCAGACCTACGAGGTAGAACATCTTCCTCGACAGTTTCTCCCACTCCTTCCACGGAGGACGTTTCCGGAATTGCTTCCGTTGCGCCACTCGGAATCTCGAGTTCAGGATCAACGATTTCATCGAGGTCTACCTTCCTCCCACTTACTCCTTTCGCGAGAAATTCCTTCTCTAGAAAGGTACCGGTCTTCGCGACAAAAGTTTTGCCCTCAGCTTGGTTGTAGAAGGTGTACCCAACGGTTTCCCGTGGATATCCTACAAAGACGACTTTCTCCGACTTCGGCTCGAGTTTGTCGGGCTGTAGTTTCTTAACGTACGCCTCACAAGCCCAAACCTTCAGAAACGATAACTTAGGCTTGTGGCCATACCATAATTCATACGGCGTCGTTTCAACGGACTTGGACGGAGCCCTATTTAAAATGAATGCGGCTGTTTCTAACGCATAACCCCAGAAGGACACTGGCAGATCGGTAAGAGACATCATAGATCAGACACTATCCAGTAGAGTACGATTACGTCGCTCGGACACACCGTTACGCTGCGGAGTTCCGGCGGGCGTAAGTTGGGGCACTATGCCACAACTCTTCAGATGTGTGCCAAACTCAAAACTCAAGTACTCTCCACCGCGATCGGACCGGAGATGCTTGATTTTCCTATTAAGCTGATTCTCAACTTCACTCTGGAATTCTTTGAACTTTTCAAACGTTTCAGACTTGTGTTTCATCAAGTAGATATAACCGTATCTACTCAAGTCATCAGTGAAGGTGACGAAGTAACGATAACCATTGCGTGTCGAAACGCTCATTGGTCCACATACGTCTGTATGTATGATCCCCAACAAATCCGACGCCCGTTCAACGAAACCTTTGAACGGTGTCCTGGTCATTTTGCCCATGAGGCATGGTTCACATGTATCGAGGGATCCGAAATCCAACGAGTCCAAGAGTCCATCGGAGTGGAGTCGCTTCATGCGCTTTATACCAATATGACCAAGACGGCAATGCCACAAAAACATGGCGATATCGTCACTACACTTAATTCGTTTGGCCTCTATGTTATGGATGTGAGTACTACGATCGAGATTCAACAAGAATAAACCATTACTCTCGGGAGCATCAACATAAAAGATGCCATTCATATAAATAGCACAATTGCTTGACACTGATTTAAATGAATAACCGTCTTGTAACAGGCAAGACCCACTTATAATGTTTACACTCAAGGATGGCACAAAATAACATTTATTTAAAACCAAAACTAATCCCGATGGTAGATGCAGAGGGAGCGTGCCGACAGCCACCACGTCGACTCTTGATCCGTTGCCGACGCGCATCGTCAACTCATCCTTCGCCAGCCGCCTTCTATTCCGTAACTCCTCCTGAGAGTTACATATATGAGCAACAGAACCAGTATCAAATACCCACGTATTGCTCCGGGCGGATGTAAGGCACACATTGAAGGGGTTACGGTGCAGAAAACAATAATTTTCTAGCGAGCGAAACCCTAACTAGACAGGATCTATCTATCTAGTACATGCGATAACGGTGGCGGAACGGGTTACATTACCTCCATGTAGACCGATAGCGGGGATTACGCTCCCGCACAAGCGTTGACGATGAAGTCGTACGTAGCCGACCTTGAGGTCGCGGAGAACTTGCCGCGATGTCGGAGTCGATGACGTCGGGGTTGTCGACGATGATCTGCGTCGACGGGCGTCGGGCGGAAGAAGGCAGAGCGCCAGCACCGGAGCTGGCGCGCCGGCATCAGAGGGGGGGGGGGGGGGGGGGAGGCGCGGCGGCTGCAGGGGGCGAGACGACGTCGCCCAAGCTCCTCAATAGAGTAGCCTCCGAGCACTCGCAAACATACGGAGCCTAGCGACAACTCCCGGTCATTCAGATCCAGCTGAAATCGCAGGAGTAGATCTGATCTGGAATCCCGCAGAGCAACGGCGCTCTGCGGTATGGCTTAGGTGGAGAGAGACCCCCTTCCTCAGCTCGGCGCGGCTCCAACTTGGGAACCACGAGATCGAGAGAGAAATTGGGAATTAATTGAATTTCCTATGAATTAAATCAATTAATATGCCTTGCTATATAAAGGGGGAAGGGGTGTGCCAACCCCCTTGGCTCCCCCATGTGGGACTAAAGGTAGGGGCGGGGGGTGGTGCGCATCCACCATGGGCCAGCCGAACCCCCTTGGGGCCCACCCCCTTTGTGGGGTGCGGCTCCCCCTCTTGGGCCCTCTTAGGACCCATGTAGGTGGGAGCCCCCTTTTTCCTTTATTTAATTAATATTAAATTAATATAAAAATCCCATTAATTCATAATTAATATATTTATATATAATTCAATATCCCATGACTCCGAAACTATTTCGGAACCACCCGAACAACTTTCGGACATTCTCGGAACCCTTCCATAGCTCCCCGGAACTCCTTCCGGACCACCGGAACTCTTTCCGGATCATTTCTCTCTCTCCAATAAAAACCCATAAAATTCCAGAACCTATCTCCTAGCGTCGCTAAGACCTTAAGTTTGTTACGCTACGGTTCGGGAACACTCCAGACATGGTCGAGACACTCCGCTCACCAATGATCGTCAGGGATACCTGGAAATATATGACGACCCCTGTGCATTCCACGAATATCGTCGTTGAACCATAAGTATGATATTCATTCCCTTTGTCTATGCGATACTACCTTGTTCGAGATATGATCGTAGACACACCGATGCCTTTGCTGTATCTCGTTACCGACGAAGGTTATTAACTTGTCTGCGATATTACATCTCCATGACCTAGTCATAAGCTGCAGCTATATAGATGCAATATCACCGAGTGGGCCCAGAGTATCTTTCCATTACAAGAATGAACAAATCCCGCTCTTGATCCTTACGTCTCGATGCTCTTTCGGAATACCCAAGATGGACACCGTTATTGTCATGCTATATAAGACACAACGTTTGATGCTCTCAAAGCACTCCTACGAAGCAACAATAAGTACGGTCTCACGGTCTAAGGAATAAGCTATCATACTCTTATCTATTGCAAATGACAAACATCGTAATACGATCTTATTGCAATACTTTGCGTATGTCCACCACCTTATTCAACTAACAAGATGACCCCATTGTCAACCGACGTCATTGTCCTTGATCGGGAATCTCGATCAACTGTTGCCCAATGGATTAGCTCATATAGAGGCTTGCTAGGGACCTGGTTGTCTATGTATCACACGTGTATTAACAATTCCGGTTAATACAGTTATAGCATAATACACAAACCTATTATAAACTTATGAGATAATGCAATAAATACTACTTATTTATTTGCCTCTAGGGCATATCTCCTTCAGTCTCCCACTTGCACTAGAGTACAAATAAACTAGCTGCATTTTACTTAATCAGAATCCCTTATCAAATAAGAATCATTTGATTATGCTTGCTCGTGGAAAAGTGTTACTGCACAATCCATGATTGTACATGCTTTTGCGATTCACTGGCATCAACTTGTTTGATATCACCATGTTGTCTAACAACATATATGCAAATACCATAACTAAGTGAGACTTCTGCTTCCCAGCGCTTACTCTGATTATACTAACCAGATAACTGCCCTGAAAAACACACTCAGCCATGCAGAGCCCCTTGTAACAATTGGTACAGTTTTACAATGTGTTAACTACACAAGATGAATTCGACTCCCACTCAAATTATGTCTCCACATATTTGATAACACGAGCTCCCACTCAAAACGTGTCATCAACATTTTGAGTTCCTGAGCTCCCACTCAAAAATATGTTCTTCACATATTTCACCTGAGTGAACTAACTATGACTTCCACTTAAAACGACATTTTGGTCAAACCAAAATCATTGATCTACTATCAATTCGAATTTAATACAAACTACAGTATTACATTAATACAAATCCCTCAGACTTCAAGCATGTCTACATAAATGTAGTCAACAAATTTGATCTTGTCCAAGACACATTTCTTGACAAGACATGCTACCGCGTCTTTCTTATAGTCACATTTCTCATATAACACCTTATATGACGATTAAACAATCTTATTCCTTTAATAAGAATTGCAGCAACAATTACTCTCTTAATCCTTTCAAATGCAACTTTGGATTTCCAGCCTCAAAAAGCCTTTGTTCGTATTCCGATATTTTCTCAACTTTCTTTGTATTCATAAAGTGCACCCTGATCTGTCAACAAGATCTGAAATACTTAATACAGTGTTGTGACCTGACAGCAACATTAAATATAATAGCACTTTATTTAGAAGTTTCTTTCATGAAAATATTATGATCTTTATGAAGAGGATTGCAAGCAGAAAACAATTTTCTAGTCTCCCTCACTCTTAATCACCAAATTTTCATTAGCAGACATATACTCTTTGGAACACCTTCCAACATAGGTCTGACACTTTATTCCAAACTTCTAATTTCAATCCATAAACCATAATTCGAAAAGTCATCTTTTCTCGGAATTACATAGACAACAAACTGAACTTTGTTTCTAATTGATTCTGGAATACACTCTCGTCCAAAACGAGCAATCTACAAAGAACCATTCATGTATATTCCGAATTATCGAATAATCATATACATGTCGACACCACTGTCGATCCTACGAATTCTCGTTGAGAAAAATATCTATTTTCTAAAGTGGACATCGACTATAATGTTTCGAACATATTAGGAGATTCTAAGACTGATTCTGACAGACCACACTTTATTTAAAATAGAGCATGATTATAACTCCCCACATATCACCATATATGACATTATAATATTGTGAAACGAATTTCCACAAGTCTTCTGTGTTGAAACCATAATTCAAAAATATTGTCCTTTGATCGAATTTTGTGAATACAATATTCACTAATCTTTCTTCTGAAAAACCCCATTTGATCTATTATCAAATTAATTTCAGACTCCATAATTTATCGGGCAAATACTCCTATTTACCAAAGTCATGGAAGAATTCGGATCAAGCAAAACACCATTGATTAAAAATGACTCTCAATCAATTTCCTCTAGTATTGCAACTTCAATACTGCATTTCAAACTTAATCAATTTTGGCACTCGAAATACTTAAATGGACCAAAAATATCCATTACTTCTTTCACTGCCTTTATGACTAAATTCGATGGTGTTTGTTCTTTGGACACATCATTTTATCATCCCCGCTATAAATGTATATCATACGCATAATGTAATTGAGATGTGATGCAAATTACTCATAATATGAAACAACTGCTTTGCTTCATAACACAAAACAACTGATGTGTTCTATATGAATAATTATGTCTTGCAACATTCAAGACACCAAACTAGATCACACTCTCACTATTACAAAATGTCTTATCAAAAACTATTGATGATAACTAATATGATATCTCGAGGGCGTGAGCACTACTTGCCATTATCTTGCCATCACTTGTGCACTGTCACGTCACCCTTCGCCACATACTTGTGATAATCAGGGACTGTTTCACAAACAGAACAATTATCAAACACTTTTCATCATAGCGTCGAAGAACTCTTCTTCGATGAATCAACTTTTAGAGATTTGAACTTGTTCACGAACATGAAGAAGCTCACCGTGTCTCTATAGCATATTCATGCACATGCTACTCACAGCTAGGAGGTAAAGCGCAATCTCTATTGCACTGGAGTTCGCTATCTAGAAATCGTAGATATTCGTAAGACTGAAGTAGATGTCACACAACTTCTTCAACTGAGTCTCCAGACAGGTATGCTCCCCATGTGAATGGTCCGGAACTTTCTAAGCTGTCTGAACTTCTCAAGACTCAATTCATCTTTGAAGTGACCTTTGATCGCATCAATCACAACATATGGCTCCAGGTGTTGAATACAACTTTCAACTCTGGTGCTAGGCATACGTTCATGACGACCTTCACTTCCATGAAAATATCATGATGCTTACGGAACTCATCATCTTTCTCCTTGCTATCAGAATCATCCGGTCTAATTCCTAATTAATGTTCTAGCACATATAGGATGTTTGTTGTGTTTGGAGAATGTTTCTAAAACCAATGCACCAGCTGATGAAGTTGGACCCGTCGGCTTCCAAGGTAGAATCCGAGCTCTTGAAGAAGTAACCGAAGTGTAGTTCCGTAGTCTCCAGATGTGATCGCAAAAGAGGTAAGATAAGTTTATAATATATAGGTGAGTTTTAGTTTTATAATCTCATTATCAAAAACACACCACACCAAGATTATTATCCCTAAAATAATAATGGCGATTACACGACCCTCATCCACCACAGTACCCCCGATCATCACGGCCGGCAGCACGGCTTCAAAGGTGGACATAAAATGTCGATCATAACAACTCTATGATTCGTGCTCGATCTTTCGATCTTCCCGTGTTCCGAGGCCATACCTCTGAGTATGCTAGGCTCGCCAATCAAACCTCGAAGACCTGCGTGTGCAACATGGCTTACACCCACTGTATGCGAACGACGAGATGTGTGACACCCGATCATCACGGCCTGCCTCATAACGTAGAACTTTCTCGGTGGTGCGCAACGAGGGAGAACACAATTTTGGTATTTGTTAGGGATCATCCTATTTATGATGCTACCGTTGTATATCTAGCATATAAGCAATCAATAGGATGCACACACAACAGCACACAATAATGATGCAATGAAGTGCGATGTGACATGGTCGATGCGCCTGGACCTTCATGGCGCCATGTGCCTGGCCCCCGGCGCCCCGGCATGACTCCGAGTCTACAGAGCCCTCCATTGCCTCCGACAATACGAGTAATATCAAAAACTTACCGTAACCATGTCACATGAAATAACGCCTCTGCAAAACAAAGTTAGACGCCTCTAGCTTTATTTAGTTTTGCAAGTTTTACGTGGCAAATAGGCTTATTCGTAAGAGAATCGCTTCCCTACCTACGAACTTTGTACCACAACGTCAATCGTATAATTGCATGTTTAAGCATCCCTTTCGGGCCCTCCATTGAAAATGCTTTGCCGACTAGAGAGAGAGAAACAGACACCCGCTAGCCACAGATACGGTGCAAGCCGTATGTCAGTAGTGGAACCAGTCTCGCGTAAGCGTACGCGTAAAGCCGGTCCGGGCCGCTTCATCAACTCAATACCGAAGGCATCGCAAGTGCACGCTAGAGGGTAGCAAATATAAGAAAGACGCCCTCATTCAACATGAGTTCTAACCGTACCAGCAGTACTACGCATAGATCGGCTCTGATACCACTGAAGGGGTTACGGTGCAGAAAACAATAATTTTCTAGCGAGCGAAACCCTAACTAGCCAGGATCTATCTATCTAGTACATGCGATAACGGTGGCGGAACGGGTTACATTACCTCCATGTAGACCGATAGCGGGGATTACGCTCCCGCACAAGCGTTGACGATGAAGTCGTACGTAGCCGACCTCGAGGTCGCGGAGAACTTGCCACGATGTCGGAGTCGATGACGCCGGGGTTGTCGACGATGATCTGCGTCGACGGGCGTCGGGCGGAAGAAGGCAGAGCGCCAGCACCGGGGCTGGCGCGCCGGCATCAGAGGGGGGGGGGGGGGGGGGAGGCGCGGCGGCTTCCGGGGGCGAGACGACGTCGCCCAAGCTCCTCAATAGAGTAGCCTCCGAGCACTCGCAAACATACGGAGCCTAGCGACAACTCCCGGTCATTCAGATCCAGCTGAAATCGCAGGAGTAGATCTGATCTGGAATCCCGCAGAGCAACGGCGCTCTGCGGTATGGCTTAGGTGGAGAGAGACCCCCTTCCTCAGCTCGGCGTGGCTCCAACTTGGGAACCACGAGATCGAGAGAGAAATTGGGAATTAATTGAATTTCCTATGAATTAAATCAATTAATATGCCTTGCTATATAAAGGGGGAAGGGGTGTGCCAACCCCCTTGGCTCCCCCATGTGGGACTAAAGGTTGGGGGGGGTGGTGCGCACCCACCATGGGCCAGCCGAACCCCCTTAGGGCCCACCCCCCTTTGTGGGGTGCGGCTCCCCCTCTTGGGCCCTCTTAGGGCCCATGTAGGTGGGAGCCCCCTTTTTCCTTTATTTAATTAATATTAAATTAATATAAAAATCCCATTAATTCATAATTAATATATTTATATATAATTCAATATCCCATGACTCCGAAACTATTTCGGAACCACCCGAACAACTTTCGGACATTCTCAGAACCCTTGCATAGCTCCCCGGAACTCCTTCTGGACCACCGGAACTCTTTCCGGATCATTTCTCTCTCTTCAATAAAAACCCATAAAATTCCAGAACCTATCTCCTAGCGTCGCTAAGACCTTAAGTTTGTTACGCTACGGTTCGGGAACACTCCAGACATGGTCGAGACACTCCGCTCACCAATGATCGTCAGGGATACCTGGAAATATATGACGACCCCTGTGCATTCCACGAATATCGTCGTTGAACCATAAGTATGATATTCCTTCCCTTTGTCTCTGCGATACTACCTTGTCCGAGATATGAACGTAGACACACCGATGCCTTTGTTGTATCTCGTTACCGACGAAGGTTATTAACTCGTCTGCGATATTACATCTCCATGACCTAGTCATAAGCTGCAGCTATATAGATGCAATATCACCGAGTGGGCCCAGAGTATCTTTCCATTACAAGAATGAACAAATCCCTCTCTTGATCCTTACGTCTCGATGCTCTTTCGGAATACCCAAAATGGACACCGTTATTGTCATGCTATATAAGACACAACGTTTGATGCTCCCAAAGCACTCCTACGAAGCAACAATAAGTACGGTCTCACGGTCTAAGGAATAAGCTATCATACTCTTATCTATTGCAAATGACAAACATCGTAATACGATCTTATTGCAATACTTTGCGTATGTCCACCACCTTATTCAACTAACAAGATGACCCCATTGTCAACCGACGTCATTTTCCTTGATCGGGAATCTCGATCAACTGTTGCCCAGTGGACTAGCTCATATAGAGGCTTGCTAGGGACCTGGTTGTCTATGTATCACACGTGTATTAACAATTCCGATTAATACAGTTATAGCATAATACACAAACCTATTATAAACTTATGAGATAATGCAATAAATACTACTTATTTATTTGCCTCTAGGGCATATCTCCTTCACACATCTATAACATGTATATCAAATATACCTTGCTCTTTGTCGACCGTGTTGCCAGACTTCCTATCCTCCAGATACTTGGGGCAGTTGCGCTTAGGTGATCCGATGGTTACCTCCGTCTTCTTCAGCTTGATTTCTAATTCGGCCACTTCGAGCATCTTCAGGATTTCCGACAGGGGTTTCGACGTCCCTTTCATGCCGTAGTCCACTATGGCGTTCTTATAGCTAGGGGGCAGAGAAATCAGCGCCCTATCAATCACCAACTCTTCTGGGATCACACTTCCCAGATCACTCAGAAGTCGAGCGCAACCAAACAACTTGGCCAAGTGCTCACTGATATTGCCGTGCTCTTCCATCTGGGCTGAGAAGAGAAGCATAGTTGCCTCGTACGTCTCAGCCTTGACTTGTCGTGCAAAAACAACCATGAATTCGGTGATTATTTCATAAGCACCCTTGTTCATGAAGCGGTTTTGCAGGTCAGCCTCCATGGCAAAGAGCATGCCACTCTGGACATAAGAAGAAATCTCCGCTTTTACCCCATGGACAATCCTTTCGATTTCCGGGGCAGAGCTGGGAAGATCACCTAAGGGGGAATCAAGGATGTAGGCCACCTTGTGGGTTTCAAGAATGGACTTCAGATCGCGGAACCAGGACACGAAGTTAGACCCATCGGTCTTGAGCTTCTCTTTCTCAATGAACAGGTTCAGGTTAAAGGAGGGGTGAGACATCTACAATGGAATTTGCAACAACATAAGACTTTGTTCACAATAATTTTGAGTTATAGTATTTTAGAAAATAACTGACATAACTCCCACTCAAACGAACATCCCTCCTGGTCGTTTAAGCGATTACACGACCCCCATCCATTGCACCACCCCTCATCATCAAAGCCGGCAGCACAACTTCAGGAGTAGACAAAATCGTCCGCCACACCAATTTTGTGACTCGTGCTCGACCTTTCGGTCTTCCTGTTCCGAGGCCATACCTCTGAGTATGCTAGGCTCGCCACCAAAGACCTCCACGCTGACGCTTGTGCAACATGGCTTACACCCACCGTATGCGAACGAAGATATGTATGACACCCGATCATCACGGCCTGCCTCATAACGTAGAACTTTATTGGTGGTGCGCGTTGGAGGGAGAACACTAGTGGTATTTTGAAGGGATCATCTTATTCATCTACCGCCGTGTAACACACAATCACACAAAATAAGATGCACACAAAACATCAAATGTAATGCAATGTGATATAGTCCATCGCGCCATGGTCTTCTTGGCGCCCGCAGTTTATAAACAATTTAATAAACCTACCTTGACCATATCACATAGCCCCTGCAAAATAAAGTTAGACGCTTCTACTTTATCTTTTGCATATTTTACGTGGCTTGGGGCTTTCGTAAATAGAACCGCTTCATACCTACGAATCTTATGACCACAACAACGATCCAATAATTGCATGTTTAAGCATCCCTTTCGGGCCCTCCATTGAAAATGCGAAGACCAACTAAAGAGAGAGAAACTGTCACCCGCCAGCCACATATACGGTACAAGCCGTATGTCAGTAGTGGAACCAGTCTCGCGTAAGCGTACGCGTAAAGTCGGTCCGGGCCGCTTCATCAACTCAATGCCGCTGGAATACACAAGTGCACGCTAGAGGGTAGCAAATAACAGGAACGGTGCCCCCGTGCAGAGCACGGGTTCTAACAGCGTACAGCTATATCTTACGATAGATCGGCTCTGATACCACTGAAGGGGATCGTGTGCAGAAAACAAAATTTTTCCTACCAACGATATCCTTAAACTAGCCAAGATCTATTCTATGCAGATATAGTAGTACGAATGGAGATCGGAATACGTACCCTCGTAGACCGAAAGCGGGGATTACGTTCCCGCACAAACGTTGTCGATGAAGACCGACGTAGCCGACCTCAAGGTCGTGTAGAGGAAGCAGGCCTACGAGTACCGCTAGCGCAGCACCTCGCAGGGAGTCGCACACGTATGGTGGAGACGACGCCTCCGAAGCTCCAGTCCAGAACGAGCAGCGGAAGACTTGGACCGGAACACCAGCAGCGCGGCAGCGGGCTATGGTGGAGGAGATCCCCGACTCCTCTTGCTCGGCGCGGCTCTAACTTGGGAACCACGAGATCGAGAGAGAAATCAGGAATTAATTGGTGAATTAAAAGGCTGGGGGTGCCCCTTCTTATATAGGCTCCCAAGGGGAGCCAACCTTGCCAGCCAGGCAATGTGGGACTAACCCCCCACAGCCTGGTTCGGCCAAGGGGGTGCGCCGGCCCCCTGGTGGGCCCCTTGTGGCCCACCTAGGCCGGCCCCTAGGCTCCCACCGAATTCCCAAGGGGTTCCCCCCCCCCCCTCTTGGGCCTTCTTTCGTCCGGAAGGCTCATTTAGGGAAATCTGCCTTAATAAATTCGAAAATAAATATATAAAATCATATTTGCATATTAATAACACTAATTAATATCAAACATAATATATATAATATTTCCTAGCTCCGAAAACTCTTTCGGCGCTGCCCGATCTCCATCGGACCTCTCCCGGGACGTTCCCGGTGATCTCCTTCCTTTCCGGTTGTCTTGTCGAAACCCCTTAAGTGTGTTACCCTAGCGGTTCGATATAATATCAGGTATGATCAAGACTCCTCAATGATCAACGACTAACCCGTAGGCCTGGACCCCATGAATTAATCCCTGAGATATAACGAATGACTTTCATCTATCAAACCTGAACGTGAAGTCTTAGACCTTTTGCCATAGCGATACTTAGCGCGTCCGAGCGTCGCTCCATAGATATCTCCATACCTAATCCCGACCTCGTTACCGACGACGCTATCTTCTACTCGTTCATGATCTCATGTCTCCGTGACCTAGTCACATGCTTGCAAACTCATTAGACATGATCTCACCGAGTGGGCCCGAGAGTATCTATCCTGCTATGCGGACTGGCAAATCCCGCTCTTGACCCCTCGTCTTAATACTCCTTTCCAATACCCAAAAGTATCACCGTTATTGTCATACTAAATAAGATACGACGTTTGGTGCAATCAAAGTATCTTCGGGGAATATCAATAAGAGTTGATCTCACGGTCAAAGGTGTAACGACTATGTTCTCCAAATCTGGGTATGTCCATCACATCACTCTCCAGCGATATGACTCTCATTGCCGACCGGCGCCATGCCCCATGACCGGGAAACCTCGATCATCAATCGCGCAACAAAACTAGTCTTAGTAGAGGCTACTAGGGACCTGGTTGTTTACGTATCACACCCGCATTAATGTTTCCGCTTAATACGGTTCCAGCTTGACACAAAAACCTATTATGAACAAACGAGATATGATAAAGAATACACTTTATTAATTGCCTCTAGCGCATATCTCCTTCATTAGGGCCCATATAGGTGGGAGCCCCCTTTTTCCTTTATTTAATTAATATTAAATTAATATAAAAATCCCATTAATTCATAATTAATATATTTATATATAATTCAATATCCCGTGACTCCGAAAACTCTTTCGGACCACCCGAACAACTTTCGGACATTCCTGGAACCATTCCAGACCTCTCCGGAACTCCTTCCGGACCACCGGAACTCTTTCCGGATCATTTCTCTCTCTCCAACAAAAACCTATAAAATTCCAGAACCTATCTCCTAGCGTCGCTAAGACCTTAAGTTTGTTACGCTACGGTTCGGGAACACTCCAGACATGGTCGAGACACTCCGCTCACCAATGATCGTCAGGGATACCTGGAAATATATGACGACCCCTGTGCATTCCACGAATATCGTCGTTGAACCATACGTATGATATTCATTCCCTTTGTCTCTGCGATACTACCTTGTCCGAGATATGATCGTAGACACACCGATGCCTTTGCTGTATCTCGTTACCGACTAAGGTTATTAACTCGTCTGTGATATTATACCTCCATGACCTAGTCATAAGCTGCAGCTATATAGATGCAATATCACCGAGTGGGCCCAGAGTATCTTTCCATTACAAGAATGAACAAATCCCGCTCTTGATCCTTACGTCTCGATGCTCTTTCGGAATACCCAAGATGGACACCGTTATTGTCATGCTATATAAGACACAACGTTTGATGCTCTCAAAGCACTCCTACGAAGCAACAATAAGTACGGTCTCACGGTCTAAGGAATAAGCTATCATACTCTTATCTATTGCAAATGACAAACATCGTAATACGATCTTATTGCAATACTCTGCGTATGTCCACCACCTTATTCAACTAACAAGATGACCCCATTGTCAACCGACGTCATTGTCCTTGATCGGGAATCTCGATCAACTGTTGCCCAATGGACTAGCTCATATAGAGGCTTGCTAGGGACCTGGTTGTCTATGTATCACACGTGTATTAACAATTCCGATTAATACAGTTATAGCATAATACACAAACCTATTATAAACTTATGAGATAACGCAATAAATACTACTTATTTATTTGCCTCTAGGGCATATCTCCTTCAGTCTCCCACTTGCACTAGAGTACAAATAAACTAGCTGCATTTTACTTTATCAGAATCCCTTATCAAATAAGAATCATTTGATAATGCTTGCTCGTGGAAAAGTGTTACTGCACAATCCATGATTGTACATGCTTTTGCGATTCACTGGCATCAACTTGTTTGATATCACCATGTTGTCTAACAACATATATGCAAATACCGTAACTAAGTGAGACTTCTGCTTCCCAGCGCTTACTCTGATTATACTAACCAGATAACTGCCCTGAAAAACACACTCAGCCATGCAGAGCCCCTTGTAACAATTACAAACTCGCGATATCTACATACTTTCACACCAATGTAGAAAACTTGACATTCAAAAGTCAATCCCTTAACTAACGCACTTCTACTTCCAGTAAATTCGAAATTTACTTTCATAACTGTTCTTTACTCCAAGAACATCGGTTATATTTTATCGAGCAGATAATATGGTTTCTGTATGATGTCTAATATATACACAATAGACCCACATATCATACAACCATTACCTTCATGCATCATTACTCTTAATGACCAATTGGATTCCAAAGGACCATCCTTTTGATTCTATTCTGACTTCTCAGATATAATCCAACACAACTCGACTAACTATTTAAAATTCCCGTTCTATTTCAAAATAGACACTAACTTTTAAATAGTTTTACAACTTCATCCTATTCTATTGGTACAGTTTCACAATGTGTTAACTACACAAGATGAATTCGACTCCCACTCAAATTATGTCTCCACATATTGGATAACACGAGCTCCCACTCAAAAACATGTTATCCACATATTTGAGTTCCCAAGCTCCCACTCAAAAATATGTTCTTCACATATTTCTCCTGAGTGAACTAACTATGACTCCCACTTAAATCGACATCTTGGTTAAACCAAAATCATTGATCTACTATCAATTCGAATTTAATACAAACTACAGTATTACATTAATACAAATCCCTCAGACTTCAAGCATGTCTACATAAATGTAGTCAACAAATTTGATCTTGTCCAAGACACATTTCTCGACAAGACATGCTACCGCGTCTTTCTTATAGTCACATTTCTCATATAACACCTTATATGACGATTAAACAATCTTATTCCTCTAATAAGAATTGCAGCAACAATTACTCTCTTAATCCTTTCAAATGCAACTTTGGATTTCCAGGCTCAAAAAGCCTTTGTTCGTATTCCGATATTTTCTCAACTTTCTTTGTTTTCATAAAGTGCACCTTGATCTGTCAACAAGATCTGAAATACTTAATACAGTGCTGTGACCTGACAGCAATATTAAATATAACAACACTTTATTTAGAAGTTTCTTTCATGAAAATATTATGATCTTTATGAAGAGGATTGCAAGCAGAAAACAATTTTCTAGTCCCCCTCACTCTCAATCACTAAACTTTCATTAGCAGACATATACTCTTTGGAACATCTTCCAACATAAGTCTGACACTTTATTCCAAACTTCTAATTTCAATCCATAAACCGTAATTCGAAAATTCATATTTTCCTCGGAATTACATAGACAACAAACTGAGTTTTGTTTCTATTTGGTTTTGGAATAGACTCTCATCCTATGTGAGTAATCTACAAAGAACTATTCATGTATACTCCGAATTATCGTATAATCATATACACGTCGACACTACTGTCGATCTCACGAATTCTCGTTGAGAAAAATATCTATTTTCTAAAGTGGACATCGACTATAATGTTTCGAACATATTAGGAGATTCTAAGACAGATTCTGACAGACCACACTTTATTTAAAATATAGCATGATTATAATTCCCCACATATCACCATATATGATATTATAATATTGTGAAACGAATTTCCACAAGTCTTTTATGTTGAAACCATAATTCAAAAAATATTGTCCTTTTGATCGAATTTTGTGAATACAACATTCACTAATCTTTCTTCTGAAAAACCCCATTTGATCTATTATCAAATTAATTTCAGACTCCATAATTTATCGGGCAAATACTCCTATTTACCAAAATCATAGAGGAATTCGGATCAAGCAAAACACCATTGATTAATCATTAAAAATGACTCTCAATCAATTTCCTCTAGTATTGCAACTTCAATACTGCATTTCAAACTTAATCAATTTTGGCACTCGAAATACTTAAATGGACCAAAAATTATCCATTACTTCTTTCACTGCCTTTATGACTAAATTCGATGGTGTTTGTTCTTTGGACACATAATTTTATCATTCCCGCTATAAGTGTATATCATACGCATAATGTAATTGAGATGTGATGCAAATTACTCATAATATGAAACAACTGCTTTGCTTCATAACACAGAACAACTGATGTGTTCTATATGAATAATTATGTCTTGCAACATTCAAGACACCAAACTAGATCACACTCTCACTATTACAAAATGTCTTATCAAAAACTATTGATGATAACTAATATGATATCTCGAGGGCGTGAGCACTACTGGCCATTATCTTGCCATCACTTGTGCACTGTCACGTCACCCTTCGCCACATACTTGTGATAATCAGGGACTGTTTCACAAACAGAACAATTATCAAACACTTTTCATCATAGCGTCGAAGAACTGTTCTTCGATGAATCAACTTTTAGAGATTTGAACTTGTTCACGAACATGAAGAAGCTCACCGTGTCTCTATAGCATATTCACGCACATGCTATTCACAGCTAGGAGGTAAAGCGCAATCTCTATTGCACTGGAGTTCGCTATCTAGAAATCGTAGATATTCGTAAGACTGAAGTAGATGTCACACAACTTCTTCAACTGAGTCTCCAGACAGGTATGCTCCCCATGTGAATGGTCCGGAACTTTCTAAGCTGTCTGAACTGCTCAAGACTCAATTCATCTTTGAAGTGACCTTTGATCGCATCAATCACAACATATGGCTCCAGGTGTTGAATACAACTTTCAACTCTGGTGCTAGGCATACGTTCATGACGACCTTCACTTCCATGAAAATATCATGATGCTTACAGAACTCATCATCTTTCTCCTTGCTATCAGAATCATCTGGTCTAATTCCTAACTAACGTTCTAGCACATATAGGATGTTTGTTGTTTTTGGAGAATGTTTCTAAAACCAATGCACCAGCTGATGAAGTTGGACCCGTCGGCTTCCAAGGTAGAATCCGAGCTCTTGAAGAAGTAACCGAAGCGTAGTTCCGCAGTCTCTAGATGTGATCGCAAAAGAGGTAAGATAAGTTTATAATATATAGGTGAGTTTTAGTTCTATAATCTCATTATCAAAAACACACCACACCAAGATTATTATCCCTAAAAATAATAATGGCGATTACACGACCCTCATCCACCACACTACCCCCGATCATCACGGCCGGCAGCACAACTTCAAAGGTGGACATAACATGTCGATCACAACAACTCTGTGACTCGTGCTCAATCTTTCGATCTTCCCGTGTTCCGAGGCCATACCTCTGAGTATGCTAGGCTCGCCAATCAAACCTCGAAGACCTGCGCGTGCAACATGGCTTACACCCACTGTATGCGAACGACGAGATGTGTGACACCCGATCATCACGGCCTGCCTCATAACGTAGAACTTTCTTGGTGGTGCGCAATGAGGGAGAACACAATTTTGGTATTTGTTAGGGATCATCCTATTTATGATGCTACCGTTGTATATCTAGCATATAAGCAATCAATAGGATGCACACACAACAGCACACAATAATGATGCAATGAAGTGCGATGTGACATGGTCGATGCGCCTGGACCTTCATGGCGCCATGTGCCTGGCCCCCGGCGCCCCGGCATGGCTCTGAGTCTACAGAGCCCTCCATTGCCTCCGACAGTACGAGTAATATCAAAACTTACCGTAACCATGTCACATAAAATAACGCCTCTGCAAAACAAAGTTAGACGCCTCTAGCTTTATATAGTTTTGCAAGTTTTACGTGGCAAATAGACTTATTCGTAAGAGAATCGCTTCCCTACCTACGAACTTTGTACCACAACGTCAATCGTATAATTGCATGTTTAAGCATCCCTTTCGGGCCATCCATTGAAAATGCTTTGCCGACTAGAGAGAGAGAAACAGACACCCGCCAGCCACAGATACGGTGCAAGCCGTATGTCAGTAGTGGAACCAGTCTCGCGTAAGCGTACGCGTAAAGTCGGTCCGGGCCGCTTCATCAACTCAATACCGAAGGCATCGCAAGTGCACGCTAGAGGGTAGCAAATATAAGAAAGACGCCCTCATTCAACATGAGTTCTAACCGTACCAGCAGTACTACGCATAGATCGGCTCTGATACCACTGAAGGGGTTACGGTGCAGAAAACAATAATTTTCTAGCGAGCGAAACCCTAACTAGCCAGGATCTATCTATCTAGTACATGCGATAACAGTGGCGGAACGGGTTACATTACCTCCATGTAGACCGATAGCGGGGATTACGCTCCCGCACAAGCGTTGACGATGAAGTCGTACGTAGCCGACCTCGAGGTCGCGGAGAACTTGCCGCGATGTCGGAGTCGATGACGCCGGGGTTGTCGACGATGATCTGCGTCGACGGGCGTCGGGCGGAAGAAGGCAGAGCGCCAGCACCGGGGCTGGCGCGCCGGCAGCAGAGGGGGGAGGCGCGGCGGCTGCAGGGGGCGAGACGACGTCGCCCAAGCTCCTCAATAGAGTAGCCTCCGAGCACTCGCAAACATACGGAGCCTAGCGACAACTCCCGGTCATTCAGATCCAGCTGAAATCGCAGGAGTAGATCTTATCTGGAATCCCGCAGAGCAACGGCGCTCTGCGGTATGGCTTAGGTGGAGAGAGACCCCCTTCCTCAGCTCGGCGCGGCTCCAACTTGGGAACCACGAGATCGAGAGAGAAATTGGGAATTAATTGAATTTCCTATGAATTAAATCAATTAATATGCCTTGCTATATAAAGGGGGAAGGGGGTGTGCAAACCCCTTGGCTCCCCCATGTGGGACTAAACAAAGGACATGGGAGGGGGGGGGGGGGGGTTCGGCCCCCACATGGGCTGGCCGAACCAGCCAATGGGGCCCACCCCCCTTTGTGGGGTGCGGCTCCCCCTCTTGGGCCCTCTTAGGGCCCATGTAGGTGGGAGCCCCCTTTTTCCTTTATTTAATTAATATTAAATTAATATAAAAATCCATTAATTCATAATTAATATATTTATATATAATTCAATATCCCATGACTCCGAAACTATTTCGGAACCACCCGAACAACTTTCGGACATTCTCGGAACCCTTCCATAGCTCCCGGAACTCCTTCCGGACCACCGGAACTCTTTCCGGATCATTTCTCTCTCTCCAATAAAAACCCATAAAATTCCAGAACCTATCTCCTAGCGTCGCTAAGACCTTAAGTTTGTTACGCTACGGTTCGGGAACACTCCAGACATGGTCGAGACACTCCGCTCACCAATGATCGTCAGGGATACCTGGAAATATATGACGACCCCTGTGCATTCCACGAATATCGTCGTTGAACCATAAGTATGATATTCATTCCTTTTGTCTTTGCGATACTACCTTGTCCGAGATATGATCGTAGACACACCGATGCCTTTGCTGTATCTTGTTACCGACGAAGATTATTAACTCGTCTGTGATATTACACCTCCATGACCTAGTCATAAGCTGCAGCTATATAGATGCAATATCACCGAGTGGGCCCAGAGTATCTTTCCATTACACGAATGAACAAATCCCGCTCTTGATCCTTACGTCTCGATGCTCTTTCGGAATACCCAAGATGGACACCGTTATTGTCATGCTATATAAGACACAACGTTTGATGCTCTCAAAGCACTCCTACGAAGCAACAATAAGTACGGTCTCACGGTCTAAGGAATAAGCTATCATACTCTTATCTATTGCAAATGAAAAACATCGTAATACGATCTTATTGCAATACTCTGCGTATGTCCACCACCTTATTCAACTAACAAGATGACCCCATTGTCAACCGACGTCATTGTCCTTGATCGGGAATCTCGATCAACTGTTGCCCAATGGACTAGCTCATATAGAGGCTTGCTAGGGACCTGGTTGTCTATGTATCACACGTGTATTAACAATTCCGATTAATACAGTTATAGCATAATACACAAACCTATTATAAACTTATGAGATAACGCAATAAATACTACTTATTTATTTGCCTCTAGGGCATATCTCCTTCAAAACAAGCCAAGAACTCTAGGAGATGCTCGTAAGGAGTGGAACATATTCCAAGAGAAACTCACCCTCGAAGACAATAAGCGTTTCGAGAATAATTCTCGTGGATGATGTAGTCGTTCACTTGCCGATCTCAAGATCGTGAAGATGTGCGCTGCAACGGGCAGCGCCTCCGTACTCGGTCACACGTACGGCTTGATTACGACCTCCGTTCCCTCGATCCAGCGGGGCAGCGGAAGTAGTAGAACCACCAAGGAACTCCAACAGCACGACGGCGTGGTGTGGTGGAGAACTAAACGGTCATGGCTTCGCCAAGCGGATGGCCAGAGGTGGAGCAGCGGGAGGAGGGAGAGAGGATCAAGTGTGTGCTCAAAAGGGAGCTCCCACCCCTCCATATATAGGAGAGGGGTGAGGTTGGGTCGTTGCCCCTAGGGGTGACTCCACCTCTTCCCTCTTGATGTGAGTGGAGCATCCACTCATGCCTACTCATTCTCTTTTAATCTCCACTCAAAAATCCCAAGGGTTTTTCTTTATTAAATAAAAAAAATCATTTCCTTTTAATATTTTTTAATTCTATTGACAAACATTAACACTTACCCCCTTGGTTCATCTGTTAATTCTATTAACAACCATTGTCAACTATTGACAATTAACACCTTGAACTATTTCAATATTACCCAAAACAATTTCAGTGTTGTCCAAACTTTTCTCCGAAATTACGTGTCTACCCAAAAGCGTCGACAAACCTTAAGTGTGTCACCCTACGGTTCGTGAATAATGTAGACATGATCGAGACACCTCCCCGATCAATAGTCAACAGCGGGATCTGGAGATCCGTAATGACTCCTACATATTCAACGATGAATCTTGTGATCGTGTGAACCAAAAACGTCATAACCAATTACTTTTGTCGGGCGATATTTTACTTGTCTGAGATCCGATCATTGGTATCATCTATACCTTGTTCGATCTCGTTCCCGACAAATACTCTTTACTCGTTCTGTCATATGACATCCTTGTGACCTAGTCACGTGCTTGCAAGCGGTGTCGATGTGATATCGCCGAGAGGGCCCAGAGTATATCTCTCCGTCATCTGGATGGACAAATCCCACTTCTTGATCCATGAGCCTCAACAAATACTTTCGGAATACCCAACACCACCTTTATGGTCACCCTGTTACGGTGTGACGTTTGATGTCATCAAAGCATTCTTCCGGTGTTGGTGATTGACATGATCTCATGGTCTAAGAATTAGGGTTACTTCGTACGCTCAGTACAACAATATAAACTTAATGACTTGATCGTATTGCTATACTTAATTTG
This sequence comes from Poa annua, assembly GCA_026929855.1. Classification (NCBI taxonomy): domain Eukaryota; kingdom Viridiplantae; phylum Streptophyta; class Magnoliopsida; order Poales; family Poaceae; genus Poa; species Poa annua. The sequence continues at coordinate 70,046,042 of CM049432.1, read as the reverse complement.
GGTGTGTTCATCATATCATTCTCCTAATTACGTGATCCCGTTATTAACAACATCCAATGTTCATGATCAGGAAACCTTGATCATCAGTTAATCAACGAGCTAGTTAAACGAGAGGCGTTACTAGGAACTCTAATTTCTTCATTAGTCACACATGTATTAATGTTTCCGATTAATACAATTCTAGCATGAGAAATAAACATTTATCATAAACATGGAATAAGATAACCACCACTTTATTATTGCCTCTCGGGCATATTCCTTTCAGTCTCCCACTTGCACTAGGGGCAATAATCTGTATTACATTGTAATGACCCTAACACCCATGGAGTTCCGGTGTTGATCATGTTTTGCCCTTGGGAGTTGTTTAGTAAAAGGGTCTGCCACATTCATATTCGTACGTACTTTGCAAATCTTTATATCACCATCCTTGATATGCTCACGGATGGAGTGAAAATGGCGCTTGAAATGCTTGGAATTCTTGTGAGACCTTGGTTCTTTAGCATTGGCTATGGCACCATTGTTGTCACAATAGATAACCATCGGATCCAACGCACTTGGAACCCCACCTAGTTCGGATATGAACTCCTTCATCCAAACTCCTTCATGCGCTGCCTCCGAGGCAGGAACATATTCCGCTTATGTTGATGATCCTGCCACCACAGGTATCTTGGAACTCCTCCAGCTTACTGCTCCTCCATTCATAAGAAATACGTACCCAGATTGTGACTTAGAGTCATCCGGATCGGTGTCAAAGCTAGCATCGACGTAACATCTTGCGACGATCTCTTCTTCACCGCCATACACGAGAAACATATCATTAGTCCTTCTTAAGTACTTTAGGATATTCTTTACTGCCATCCAGTGTTCCAAACCTGGATCAGATTGGTACCTGCTAGTCAAGCTAATAGCATGTGCCACATCCGGTTTTGTACATAGCATAGCATACATGATAGAGCCTATGGCTGAGGCATAGGGGATCTTGTTCATCAATTCTCTATCTTCCGATGTAGCTGGATTTTGAGTCTGACTCAATGTCTTTCCTTGTAACATAGGTAAGAGTCCTTTCTTACTTTCGTCCATTCTGAACTTCTTCAGAATCTTGTCATGGTATGTACTTTGCAAAAGCCCAATTAAGCGTCTTGATCTATCTCTATAGATTTTGATGCCTAATATATACGATGCTTCACCGAGGTTCTTCATCGAAAAACTATTGTTCAAATAACCTTTATACTATTCAAAAATTCTATATCATTTCCAATCAACAATATGTCATCCACATATAGTATTAGAAATGCTATAGAGCTCCCACTCACTTTCTTGTAGATACAAGCTTATCCATAAGTTTGGACAAATCCAAACCCTTTGATCACCTCATCAAAGCGGAGGTTCCAACTCCGGGATGCTTGCTTCAGTCCATAAATGGATTGCTGAAGTTTGCATACCTTGTCAGCATCCTTAGGATCGACAAAACCTTTGGGTTGCACCATGTACAACTCTTCCTCAACGTGACCATTAAGGAACACAGTTTTGACATCCATTTGCCAGATTTCGTAATCGAAAAATGCAGCAATAGCTAACATAATCCTAACAGACTTCAGCATCGCTACAGGAGAGAATGTCTCCTCGTAGTCAATTCCTTGAACTTGTCGAAAACCTTTTGCGATAAGTCGAGCCTTATAGACGGTCACATTACCATCAGCGTCAGTTTTCTTCTTAAAAATCCATTTGTTCTCAACGGCCTTGCGGTCATTGGGTAAGTCCACCAAAGTCCATACTTGGTTTTCGTACATGGATTCCATTTCGGATTTCATGGCTTCTAGCCATTTGTTGGAATCTGAGCCCATCATCGCTTCATCATACGTCGCAGGGTCATCATTATCAACTACCATGACGTTCATGACGGGGATGCCGTACAGTTCAGGAGCTGTACGCGTCCTTGTTGACCTGCGAAGTACAGTAGTATCCTCTTTCGGAGTTTCATGATCTTGATTATCATTAGTTACCTCTTCAACTCCGGAACCATTTCCGGCGCTGCGCTACTCGCCATTCCAAGAAGAGAAGGTTCAATGACCTCGTCGAGTTCTACCTTCCTACTACTCAGACCTTTTGAGAGAAACTCCTTCTCCAAAAAGGATCTGTTCTTGGAAACGAAAACTTTGCCTTCGGATCTGTGATAGAAGGTGTACCCAATTGTTTCTTTAGGGTATCCTACGAAGACGCATTTTTCCGCTTTGGGTTCGAGTTTATCAGGCTGAAGCTTCTTCACATAAACATCGCATCCCCAAACTTTTAGAAACGATAGCTTAGGTTTGTTTCCAAACCATAGTTCATACGATGTCGTTTCAACGGATTTAGATGGAGCCCTATTTAAAGTGAATGTAGCTGTCTCTAGTGCATGACCCCAAAATGATAGTGGCAAATCTGTCAGAGACATCATAGACCGAACCATATCCAATAAAGTACGATTACGAAGTTGGGATACACCATTACGCTGGGGTGTTCCGGCAGGAGTGAGTTGTGAAACTATTCCACATTCTTTCATATGTGTGCCAAACTCGTAACTCAAATATTCACCTCCACGATCGGATCGTAGAAATTTAATTTTTCTGTTACGATGGTTTTCAACTTCACTCTGAAATTCTTTGAACTTTTCGAACGTCTCAGACTTGTGTTTCATTAAGTAAATATACCCATATCTACTTAAATCATCAGTGAAGGTAAAAAATGAAGGAGATATGCCCTAGAGGCAAATAAATAAGTAGTATTTATTGCATTATCTCATAAGTTTATAATAGGTTTGTGTATTATGCTATAACTGTATTAATCGGAATTGTTAATACACGTGTGATATATAGACAACCAGGTCCCTAGCAAGCCTCTATATGAGCTAGTCCATTGGGCAACAGTTGATCGAGATTCCCGATCAAGGACAATGACGTCGGTTGACAATGGGGTCATCTTGTTAGTTGAATAAGGTGGTGGACATACGCAAAGTATTGCAATAAGATCGTATTACGATGTTTGTCATTTGCAATAGATAAGAATATGATTACTTATTCCTTAGACCGTGAGACCGTACTTATTGATGCTTTGTAGGAGTGCTTTGAGAGCATCAAACGTTGTGTCTTATATAGCATGACAATAACGGTGTCCATCTTGGGTATTCCGAAAGAGCATCAAGACGTAAGGATCAAGAGCGGGATTTGTTCATTCTTGTAATGGAAAGATACTCTGGGCCCACTCGGTGATATTGCATCTATATAGCTGCGCAGCTTATGACTAGGTCATGGAGATGTAATATTGCAGACGAGTTAATAACCTTCGTCGGTAACGAGATACAGCAAAGGCATTGGTGTGTCTACGATCATATCTCGGACAAGGTAGTATCGCAGAGACAAAGGGAATGAATATCATATTTATGGTTCAACGACGATATTCGTGGAATGCACAGGGGTCGTCATATATTTCCAGGTATCCCTGACGATCATTGGTGAGCGGAGTGTCTCGACCATGTATGGAGTGTTCCCGAACCGTAGCGTAACAAACTTAAGGTCTTAGCGACGCTAGGAGATAGGTTCTGGAATTTTATAGGAATTTGTTGGAGAGAGAGAATTGATCCGGAAAGAGTTCCGGTGGTCCGGAAGGAGTTCCGGGAGGTATGGAATGGTTCCGGGAATGTCCGAAAGTTGTTCGGGTGGTTCCGAAATAGTTTCGGAGTCATGGGATATTGAATTATATATAAATATATTAATTATGAATTAATGGGATTTTTATATTAATTTAATATTAATAAAATAAAGGAAAAAGGGGGCTCCCACCTACATGGGCCCTAAGAGGGCCCAAGAGGGGGGAGCCGCACCCCACAAAGGGGGGTGGGCCCCATGGGAGGTTCGGCCGGCCCATGGTGGGGCGCACCACCCCCCTCAACCTTTGGTCCCACATGGGGGAGCCAAGGGGTTTGCACACCCCCTTCCCCCTTTATATACCAAGGCATATTAATTGATTTAATTCATAGGAAAATCTAATTAATTCCCGATTTCTCTCTCGATCTCGTGGTTCCCAAGTCAGAGCCACGCCGAGCTGAGGAAAGGGGTCTCTCTCCACCTAAGCCATACCGCAGAGCGCCGTTGCTCTGCGGGATTCCAGATAAGATCTACTCCTGCGATTTCAGCTGGATCTGAATGACCGGGAGTTGTCGCTAAGCTCCGTATGTTTGCGAGTGCTCGGAGGCTACTCTTTTGAGGAGCTTGGGCGACGTCGTCTCGCCCCCTGCAGCCGCCGCGCCACCTCCCCCTCTGCTGCCGGCGCACCAGCCCCGGTGCTGGCGCTCTGCCTTCTTCCGCCCGACGCCCGTCGAGGCAGATCATCGTCGACACCCCGGCGTCATCGACTTCGACATCGCGGCAAGTTCTTCGCGACCTCGAGGTCGGCTACGTACGACTTCATCGTCAACGCTTGTGCGGGAGCGTAATCCCCACTATCGGTCTACATGGAGGTAATGTAACCTGTTCCGCCACCGTTATCGCATGTACTAGATAGATAGATCCTGGCTAGTTAGGGTTTCGTACGCTAGAAAATTATTGTTTTCTGCACCGTAACCCCTTCAGTGGTATCAGAGCCGATCTATGCGTAGTACTGCTGGTACGGTTAGAACTCATGTTGAATGAGGGCGTCTTTCTTATATTTGCTACCCTCTAGCGTGCACTTGCGATGCCTTCGGTATTGAGTTGATGAAGCGGCCCGGACCGACTTTACGCGTACGCTTACGCGAGACTGGTTCCACTACTGACATACGGCTTGCACCGTATCTGTGGCTGGCGGGTGTCTGTTTCTCTCTCTCTAGTCGGCAAAGCATTTTCAATGGAGGGCCCGAAAGGGATGCTTAAACATGCAATTATACGATCGACGTTGTGGTACAAAGTTCGTAGGTAGGGAAGCGATTCTCTTACGAATAAGCCTATTTGCCACGTAAAACTGTCAAAACTAAATAAAGCTAGAGGCGTCTAACTTTGTTTTGCAGAGGCGTTATTTTATGTGACATGGTTACGGTAAGTTTTGATATTACTCGTACTGTCGGAGGCAATGGAGGGCTCTGTAGACTCGGAGCCATGCCGGGGCTCCGGGGGCCAGGCACATGGCGCCATGAAGGTCCAGGCGCATCGACCATGTCACATCGCACTTCATTGCATCATTATTGTGTGCTGTTGTGTGTGCATCCTATTGATTGCTTATATGCTAGATATACAACGGTAGCATCATGAATAGGATGATCCCTAACAAAATACCAAAATTGTGTTCTCCCTCGTTGCGCACCACCAAGAAAGTTCTACGTTATGAGGCAGGCCGTGATGATCGGGTGTCACACATCTCGTCGTTCGCATACAGTGGGTGTAAGCCACGTTGCACGCGCAGGGTCTTCGAGGTTTGATTGGCGAGCTTAGCATACTCAGAGGTATGGCCTCGGAACACGGGAAGATCGAAAGATCGAGCACGAGTCACAGAGTTGTTGTGATCGACATGTTATGTCCACCTTTGGAGCTGTGCTGCCGGCCGTGATGATCGGGGGTAGTATGGCGGATGAGGGTCGTGTAATCGCCATTATTATTTTTAGGGATAATAATCTTGGTGTGGTGTGTTTTTGATAATGAGATTATAGAACTAAAACTCACCTATATATTATAAACTTATCTTACCTATTTTGCGATCACATCTGGAGACTACGGAACTACACTTCGGTTACTTCCTCAAGAGCTCGGATTCTACCTTAGAAGTCGACGGGTCCAACTTCATCAGCTGGTACATTGGTTTTAGAAACATTCTCCAAACACAACAAACATCCTATATGTGCTAGAACATTAGTTAGGAGTTAGACCAGATGATTCTGATAGCAAGGAGCAAGATGATGAGTTCTGTAAGCATCATGACATGTTCATGGAAGTGACGATCGTCATGAGCGTATGCCTAGCACCTGAGTTGAAAGTTGTTTCAACACATGGAGCCATATGTCGTGATTGATGCGATCAGAGGTCACTTCGAAGATGAATTGAGTCTTGAGCAGTTCAGACAGGTTAGAAAGTTCCGGACCATTCACATGGGGAGCATACCTGTCTGGAGACTCAGTTGAAGAAGTTGTGTGACATCTACTTCAGGCTTACGAATATCTATGATTTCTAGATAGCGAACTCCAGTGCAATAGAGATTGTGCTTTACCTCCTAGCTGTGAATAGCATGTGCGTGAATATGCTATAGAGACACGGTGAGCTTCTTCACGTTCGTGAACAAGTTCAAATCTCTAAAAGTTGATTCATCGAAGAAGAGTTCTTCGACGCTATGATGAAAAGTGTTTGATAATTGTCCTGTTTGTGAAACAGTCCCTGATTATCACAAGTATGTGGCGAATGGTGACGTGACAGTGCACAAGTGATGGCAAGTTCATGGCCAGTAGTGCTCACGCCCTCGAGATATCATATTAGTTATCATCAATAGTTTTTGATAAGACATTTTGTAATAGTGAGAGTGTGATCTAGTTTGGTGTCTTGAATGTTGCAAGACATAATTATTCATATAGAACACATCAATTGTTTTGTGTTATGAAGCAAAGCAGTTGTTTCATATTATGAGTAATTTGCATCACATCTCAATTACATTATGCGTATGATATACATTTATAGCGGGAATGATAAAATTATGTGTCCAAAGAACAAACACCATCGAATTTAGTCATAAAGGCAGTGAAAGAAGTAATGGATAATTTTGGTCCATTTAAGTATTTCGAGTGCCAAAATTGATTAAGTTTGAAATGCAGTATTGAAGTTGCAATACTAGAGGAAATTGATTGAGAGTCATTTTTAATGATTAATCAATGGTGTTTTGCTTGATCCGAATTCTTCTATGATTTTGGTAAATAGGAGTATTTGCCCGATAAATTATGGAGTCTGAAATTAATTTGATAATAGATCAAATGGGGTTTTTCAGAAGAAAGATTAGTGAATATTGTATTCACAAAATTCGATCAAAGGACAATATTTTTGAATTGTGGTTTCAACACAAAAGACTTGTGGAAATTCGTTTCGCAATATTATAATGTCATATATGGTGATATGTGGGGAGTTATAATCATGCTCTATTTTAAATAAAGTATGGTCTGTCAGAATCAGTCTTAGAATCTCCTAATATGTTCGAAACATTATAGTCGATGTCCACTTTAGAAAATAGATATTTTTCTCAACGAGAATTCGTAGGATCGACAGTAGTGTCGACATGTATATGATTATGCGATAATTCGGAATATACATGAGTGGTTCTTTGTAGATTGCTCGCATTGGATGAGAGTGTATTCCAAAACCAAATAGAAACAAAACTTAGTTTGTTGTCTATGTAATTCCGAGGAAAATATGATTTTTCGAATTATGGTTTATAGATTGGAATTAGAAGTTTGGAATAAAGTGTCAGACTTATGTTGGAAGGTGTTCAAAAGAGTATATGTCTGCTAATGAAAGTTTAGTGATTAAGAGTGAGGGAGACTAGAAAATTGTTTTCTGCTTGCAATCCTCTTCATAAAAGATCATAATATTTTCATGAAAGAAACTTCTAAAGTGTTGTTATATTTAATATTGCTGTCAGGTCACAACACTGTATTAAGTATTTCAGATCTTGTTGACAGATCAAGGTGCACTTTATGAATACAAAGAAAGTTGAGAAAATATCGGAATACGAACAAAGGCTTTTTGAGCCTGGAAATCCAAAGTTGCATTTGAAAGGATTAAGAGACTAATTGTTGCTGCAATTCTTATTAGAGGAATAAGATTGTTTAATCGTCATATAAGGTGTTATATGAGAAATGTGACTATAAGAAAGACGCGGTAGCATGTCTTGTCAAGAAATGTGTCTTGGACAAGATCAAATTTGTTGACAACATTTATGTAGACATGCTTGAAGTCTGAGGGATTTGTATTAATGTAATATTGTAGTTTGTATTAAATTCGAATTGATAGCAGATCAATGATTTTGGTTTGACCAAAATGTCGATTTAAGTGGGAGTCATAGTTAGTTCACTCAGGTGAAATATGTGAAGAACATATTTTTGAGTGGGAGCTCAGGAACTCAAATATGTGGATAACACGTTTTTGAGTGGGAGCTCGTGTTGTCAAATATGTGGAAACATAATTTGAGTGGGAGTCGAATTCATCTTGTGTGGCTAACACATTGTGAAACTGTATCAATATAATAGGATGAAGTTGTGAAACTATTTTAAAGCTAGTGTCTATTTGGAAATAGAACGGGAATTTTAAATAGTTAGTCGAGTTGTTTTGGATTATATCTGAGGAGTCAGAATAGAATCAAAAGGATGGTCCTTTGAAATCCAATTGATCATTAAGAGTAATGATGCATGAAAGTAATGGTTGTATGACATGTGGGTCTATTATGTAATATTAGACATCATACAGAAACCATATTATCTGCTCGATGAAATATAACCGCTGTTCTTGGAGTAAAGAGCAGTTATGAAAGTAAATTTGCAATTTACTGGAAGTAGAAGTGCGTTAGTTAAGGGATTGACATTTGAATGTCAAGTTTTCTACATTGGTGTGAAAGTATGTAGATATCGCGAGTTTGTAATTGTTACAAGGGGCTCTGCATGGCTGAGTGTGTTTTTTCAGGGCAGTTATCTGGTTAGTATAATCAGAGTAAGCGATGGGAAGCAGAAGTCTCACTTAGTTACGGTATTTGCATATATGTTGTTAGACAACATGGTTATATCAAGCAAGTTGATGCCAGTGAATCGCAAAAGCATGTACAATCATGGATTGTGCAGTAACACTTTTCCACAAGCAAGCATTATCAAATGATTCTTATTTGATAAGGGATTCTGATAAAGTAAAATGCAGCTAGTTTATTTGTACTCTAGTGCAAGTGGGAGACTGAAGGAGATATGCCCTAGAGGCAAATAAATAAGTAGTATTTATTGCATTATCTCATAAGTTTATAATAGGTTTGTGTATTATGCTATAACTATATTAATCGGAGTTAATACACGTGTGATACATAGACAACCAGGTCCCTAGCAAGCCTCTATATGAGCTAGTCCATTGGGCAACAGTTGATCGAGATTCCCGATCAAGGACAATGACGTCGGTTGACAATGGGGTCATCTTGTTAGTTGAATAAGGTGGTGGACATACGCAAAGTATTGCAATAAGATCGTATTACGATGTTTGTCATTTGCTATAATAAGAATATGATTACTTATTCCTTAGACCGTGAGACCGTACTTATTGATGCTTCGTAGGAGTGCTTTGAGAGCATCAAACGTTGTGTCTTATATAGCATGACAATAACGGTGTCCATCTTGGGTATTCCGAAAGAGCATCAAGACGTAAGGATCAAGAGCGGGATTTGTTCATTCTTGTAATGGAAAGATACTCTGGGCCCACTCGGTGATATTGCATCTATATAGCTGCGCAGCTTATGACTAGGTCATGGAGATGTAATATCGCAGACGAGTTAATAACCTTCGTCGGTAACGAGATACAGCAAAGGCATTGGTGTGTCTACGATCATATCTCGGACAAGGTAGTATCGCAGAGACAAAGGGAATGAATATCATATTTATGGTTCAACGACGATATTCGTGGAATGCACAGGGGTCGTCATATATTTCCAGGTATCCCTGACGATCATTGGTGAGCGGAGTGTCTCGACCATGTCTGGAGTGTTCCCGAACCGTAGCGTAACAAACTTAAGGTCTTAGCGACGCTAGGAGATAGGTTCTGGAATTTTATGGGTTTTTATTGAAGAGAGAGAAATGATCCGGAAAGAGTTCCGGTGGTCCGGAAGGAGTTCCGGGGAGCTATGGAAGGGTTCCGAGAATGTCCGAAAGTTGTTCGGGTGGTTCCGAAATAGTTTCGGAGTCATGGGATATTGAATTATATATAAATATATTAATTATGAATTAATGGGATTTTTATATTAATTTAATATTAATTAAATAAAGGAAAAAGGGGGCTCCCACCTACATGGGCCCTAAGAGGGCCCAAGAGGGGGGAGCCGCACCCCACAAAGGGGGGTGGGCCCCATGGGAGGTTCGGCCGGCCCATGGTGGGGCGCACCACCCCCCTCAACCTTTAGTCCCACATGGGGGAGCCAAGGGGTTTGCACACCCCCTTCCCCCTTTATATACCAAGGCATATTAATTGATTTAATTCATAGGAAAATCCAATTAATTCCCGATTTCTCTCTCGATCTCGTGGTTCCCAAGTCGGAGCCGCGCCGAGCTGAGGAAAGGGGTCTCTCTCCACCTAAGCCTGCGATTTCAGCTGGATCTGAATGACCGGGAGTTGTCGCTAAGCTCCGTATGTTTGCGAGTGCTCGGAGGCTACTCTTTTGAGGAGCTTGGGCGACGTCGTCTCGCCCCCTGCAGCCGCCGCGCCACCTCCCCCTCTGCTGCCGGCGCACCAGCCCCGGTGATGGCGCTCTGCCTTCTTCCGCCCGACGCCCGTCGACGCAGATCATCGTCGACACCCCGGCGTCATCGACTTCGACATCGCGGCAAGTTCTTCGCGACCTCGAGGTCGGCTACGTACGACTTCATCGTCAACGCTTGTGCGGGAGCGTAATCCCCGCTATCGGTCTACATGGAGGTAATGTAACCCGTTCCGCCACCGTTATCGCATGTACTAGATAGATAGATCCTGGCTAGTTAGGGTTTCGTACGCTAGAAAATTATTGTTTTCTGCACCGTAACCCCTTCAAAAAATAACGATATCCACCGCGCGCCGACACACTCATTGGACCACACACATCGGTATGTATGATTTCCAATAAATCCGTCGCCCGTTCTAGTCATCTTGCCCATAAGGCATGGTTCACATGTTTCAAATGATTCATAATCAAGTGATTCTAGGAGCCTATCAGAATGGAGCTTCTTCATGCGCTTAACACCAATATGACCTAAGCGGCAATGCCACATGTATGTAGCAATATCATCATTCAACTTAATTCTTTTGGCATTCACATTATGAATGTGTGTATCATTACTATCAAGATTCAAAAGAAATAAACCATTCGTCATAGGTGCATGACCATAAGAGATATCATTCATATAAATCGAACATCCATTGTTCTCGGACTTAAATGAATAACCGTTTTGCATTAAACAAGATCCAGATATAATGTTCATACTCAACGCAGGCACCAAATAACAATTATTTAGGTTCATCACTAATCCTGATGGTAGACGAAGAGGTAGAGTCCCGACAGCGATCACATCAACCTTTGATCCATTGCCGACGCGCATCGTCATCTCATCCTTTGCTAGTTGTCGCCTATTCCGTAGTTCCTGTTTCGAGTTACATATGTTAGCAACCGAACCAATATCAATACCCAGGCGCTACTGCGAGTACTAGTAAGGTACACATCAATAACATGTATACTACATATACGTTTGTTCACTTTGTCGGCCTTCTTATCCGCCAAATATTTGGGTCAATTACGCTTCCAGTGCCCAGTGCCCTTGCAATAAAAGCACTCAGGGTCAGGCTTAGGGCCAGCCTTGGTCCTTTTCTCAGGTGCGGCAACAGTTTTGCCGCCCTTCTTGAAATTACCCTTTGGTTTGCCTTTCTTGAAACTAGTGGTTTTATTGATCATCAACACTTGATGCTCCTTTTTGATCTCCACTTCAGCAGTTTTGAGCATTGACAGAAGCTCAGGGAGAGTCTTCTTCATGCCTTGCATATTGTAGTTCATCACAAAGTCCTTGTAACTTGGTGGGAGTGATTGGAGAACACGATGAATTCCTAGCTCATTGGGGATCGATATACCCAGGGCTATGAGCTTATCGGCGTACCCAGACATTTTGAGTACGTGCTCGCTAACGGAGTTGTTCTCTTCCATCATGCAGCTAAAGAACTTTTCTGAAGCATCATAACTCTCTACGGCAACATGGGTATCGAAAATCATTTTCAGTTCTCCCATTGTATCAAAAGCGGTGTTGTTCTCAAAACGTTTTCGCAGCTCCGGCTCTAAACCGTACAGAATGCCACAATGAACTACACTGTGGTCCTCCTTCTGAGTCAGGAAAACATTTTTCACATCATCGGGAGCGTCATCAGCGGGCGGGGCACCTAGCGGTGCATCAAGCACATGGAGCTTTTGACAAGCTGTGAGGAGAATCCTCAGGTTAAGTGCCCAATTGGTGAAGTTGCTTCCATTGTTTGCTAGTTTCTCTTTCTCCATGAACATATTGAAATTGAAAGCAGGTGGTGCCATGATCTACAACATATTTGCAAAGACTATTTAGACTAATATTATGATAAATTAAGTTCAAGTAAATTCAAAATTATTACGTGAGCTCCCACTCAAAAACAACATCCCTCTAGTCGTTTTAGTGATTACACAAACCAAATTCACTATACCAATAACCGATCATCACGAGAAATGGTGCAGCTGCAAAGGCGAACATCGACATATTCATCATATCATCTATATGACTCATGCTTTACCTTTCGGTTACGTGTTCCGAGACCATGTCTGTACATGCTAGGCTCGCCAAGTAAAACCATACTATTTGTGTGTGTAAATCTGGCTTACACCCGTTGTATGCGATCGTTGAGTCTATCACACCCGATCATCACGTGGTGTTTCGAAACGACGAACTTTCTTAACGGTTCATACTAAGAAAGAACACATTATTATCTTGATATTAACTGTGAGAGGGATCATCTTATAATGCTACCGTCGCGATCTAAGCAAAATAAGATGCATAAAAGGATTAACATCACATGCATGGATAATATGATATGATATGATATGGTCATTCTTGCACTTGATCTCCATCTTATGCATCTTGGCATGATCTCCATCATTCCACCGGCGTGGCACCAAGCTCCATGGCGCCTCCTTCTTGCTTGTCCTCCAAATTTACAACATATCATCTAGATATGATATTTAGCACGCAGGCCATAAATTAAAAAAAGACAACCATTTGGCTCCTGCCAGTTTGTCATAATCTACAAAAAGTATCATCTCATACATCAAATTTGTAACTTTGACCATATCACATCACATGCCCTGCAAAAACAAGTTAGACGTCCTCTAATTTATTTTTGCATATTTTACGTGGCTTAGGGCTTTCGAAGATAGAATCGTTCTTACCTACGAACATGAAACCACAACGGTGATGAAAATATTATTAGCAACCTGTTCTATTTTATATCTTAACTATAGTAGGAGAGACAGACACCCGCAAATCCACTTATGCAAAACAAGTGGAACAAGTCTCATGTGCGTGGACATGTAAGGTTAGTCCGGGCCGCTTCATCCTACTATGCCACTAAGATACAAAATATACAAAGGAAGCAATAACATGATCATCAACGCCCACATACACATATGTGTTCTACCCGTACAAAGCATCTACGCATAGACACGGCTCTGATACCACTGATGGGTTCGTAGCATAGAAAACAAAAAATTTCCTACGGTGAGAACAAACCAACAAGCCAAGATCTACTGTAGGAGATACTCGTAAGGAGTGGAACATATTCCAAGAGAAACTCACCCTCGAAGACAATAAGCGTTTCGAGAATAATTCTCGTGGATGATGTAGTCGTTCACTTGCCGATCTCAAGATCGTGAAGATGTGCGCTGCAACGGACAGCGCCTCCGTACTCGGTCACACGTACGGCTTGATGACGACCTCTGTTCCTTCGATCCAGCGGGGCAGCGGAAGTAGTAGAACCACCAAGGAACTCCAACATCACGACGGCGTGGTGTGGTGGAGAACTAAACGGCCATGGCTTCGCCAAGCGGATGGCCAGAGGTGGAGCAGCGGGAGGAGGGAGAGAGGATCAAGTGTGTGCTCAAAAGGGAGCTCCCACCCCTCCATATATAGGAGAGGGGTGAGGTTGGGTCGTTGCCCCTAGGGGTGACTCCACCTCTTCCCTCTTGATGTGAGTGGAGCATCCACTCATGCCTACTCATTCTCTTTTAATCTCCACTCAAAAATCCCAAGGGTTTTTCTTTATTAAATAAAACAATTTTATTTCCTTTTAATATTTTTTAATTCTTTTAACAAACATTAACACTTACCCCCTTGGTTCATCTGTTAATTCTATTAACAACCATTGTCAACTATTGACAATTAACACCTTGAACTATTTCAATATTACCCGAAACAATTTCAGTGTTGTCCAAACTTTTCTCCGAAATTCCGTGTCTACGCAAAAGCGTCGACAAACCTTAAGTGTGTCACCCTACGGTTGAATAATGTAGACATGATCGAGACACCTCTCCGATCAATAGTCAACAGCGGGATCTAGAGATCCGTAGTGACTCCTACATATTTGACGTTGAATCTTGTGATCTTGTGAACCAAAAATGTCATAACCAATTCCTTTTGTCGCGTGATATTTTACTTGTCCGAGATCCGATCATTGGTATCATCTATACCTTGTTCGATCTCGTTCCCGACAAGTACTCTTTACTCGTTCTGTGATATGACATCCTTGTGACCTAGTCACGTGCTTGCAAGCGGTGTCGATGTGATATCACCGAGAGGGCCCAAAGTATATCTCTCCGTCATCTGGATGGACAAATCCCACTTCTTGATCCATGAGACTCAACTAATACTTTCAGAATACCCAACGCCACCTCTATGGTCACCCTGTTACGGTGTGACGTTTGATGTCATCAAAGCATTCTTCCGGTGTTGGTGGTTGACATGATCTCATGGTCTAAGGATTAGGGTTACTTCGTATGCTCAGTACAACAATATAAACTTAATGACTTGATCGTATTGCTATACTTAATTTGGGTGTGTTCATCATAACATTCTCCTAATGACGTGATCCCATTATTAACAACATCCAATGTTCATGATCAGGAAACCTTGATCATCAGTTAATCAACGAGCTAGTTAAACGAGAGGCGTTACTAGGAACTCTAATTTGTTCATTAGTCACACATGTATTAATATTTCCGATTAATACAATTCTAGCATGAGAAATAAACATTTATCATAAACATGGAATAAGATAATAACCACTTTATTATTGCCTCTCGGGCATATTCCTTTTAGTTATTCCATATGTTAGCATCCGCATTGCCGCGGTCATCTTTTGCAGATGATGCAACCCCAGAGTACCAACAACACTTCTTCTCTGTGTAAAATAACCATCATAGTCATGTGCAAGTATACCCTCAGCTATGTGGTTGAACAAATTACGAGACATCCTTAATCTGTGCATAAAAAGGAAATGAGAAAGGGAGATGAAAAATAGGGAAATACAGTGAAGGGTAATAATTACGAACCTTCACCGAAAGTAATTTTCGGGATAGCGAGGAACTTGCTTGAAGTAGTCATCCTACAACGAAGAAATCCGGCATCTCTTCCTCGATCGATTGTCTGACGTCCAGGCCTAGAACCGCCATGACGTCGAGTGTTCATCTGCTCTTCCTCTTCGCGCTCGGCGAATGCTGCAAGCAAGAGTTCCTCGTCGCCAGATGAAGACGATGAAGAATTCATGACCATATCCCATGAGGATGTGTTCATTGTGTCGTATGAGAGAGGGTAGAGACCTGTATGGAGATTTGTGAAGGCACCGGCAGGAATACTGAGAGAGAGGTGGGAGGGGTGATATATATAGATCAGAAATATAGCCGTTGGAAATATAGCCGTTGAAAATATCTCGTTACAAAATATCTCTGCTGGAATTTAGAACCGCTTGAAAAAAATGTTGTTGTGGAATGGTAGTTACAAAAATATTATTATAATATAGGAGAGAGAATATACATGTGCTGCTATACACCTTTCACTGAAAAACTAGGAGGTGTAAAAATTTGGAAGATGTATATGGAGATGTATATGAAGATATACACCTCCAAATTTACACTGGTTGTTGAAGATGCTTTAAGGTAGGCAAAATTGTCGCATTTTAGGTGCCACATGCTGAGCATGAACCGATGCTTTGATTCACTACTTTCACCAACTTTGGATTACACCTATATCTTACTGTCCCTTTGCCACAAACAATGCAATTTGACCAACGGTATCATTTTAAAATAGTGCCAAAAAAATCTTCAACTTGAACAGAGTATGAAATCTATTCATATTAGACGGCCGTTATAAGATCAATCAGCTATAGTCCAGGTCATGTCTCCCTGGAAGATCCAATGGCACACCTCCATCTCGCCGGGTTTTCCACCAAGCGCCATGAACGCCCCGTGATTCGGGCTCCATTCCGACGTGTCGAGGTGGCAGATCGCCACCCCACGGTTGATCTTCTGGCTGGAATCGACGGCGAGGATCTCTGCCTCGTACACCCTGACGCTCGGCACGGAGTGGCAGTAGTAGACCAGGTACGGGAACAGGCTCTGGTGGCACGACACGGACGCCGTCACGCTGCCGCCGTCGATGCCGATGATCTTCCCGAGCCTGATGTCCCTTCCGCTGCCCGCCGCGGACTCCGTGCTGCGCACGGCGATGTTGTCGCCCAGCATCTCCACGGCGAAGTCCAGGACGTCCTCGGCCGACGTCGCGCACCGCTTGGTCTCGCCCCGGCTGGGCGGGCGCGCGCACTCGTCCACCGTCGACGCCACCACCTGCCTCATCGCCGTTCCCGGCGGCGCACCGAACAGGTCCGACACGGCGCCCGCCTCGAACGGTATCTTCGCGGCGATGTCCCTGGGCAGGAACGCTCGCGGCGGCATCTTGTCGCTGATGTCCGGCATCGGCATTCGGTTCCCGGTTATGAGGTCACGCTCCCGGAAGAACTTGCCCGGCTCCGGCGACCACTTTGGCGGCAGCCGATGGTTCCCGCCGGACGACAAGTCCGCCATCACCTTGGACACCTCCATCTTGGACATGTTCTGGTACTCCTTGAACTCCACGCCGTCGTTGGAGTAGGCCTTGAACGTGGTGTTGTCGCCGGTGTAGTGCGTGAACCCGATGCGGTGGTTGGGGTTGGAGCCCTGGCCGTACCCCTTGAACGCCACGCTCCCCGGGTTCACGGACTTGCCGTAGCTGTCGAAGTCGGCCGTGGCGCCGTTGGCGTCGTTCGCGTAGGACGTGAAGCTGTCGTCGCCCACGTTGGCGTTGTCCCTGTACGCCTTGAACTCGTCGGCGCCGGCGTTGCTCCCGGAGGCATAGCTTCTGAAGGTGTTCTGGGGGGCGTTGCCGTTGAGGCCGTAGGAGTCGAACGTGTCCCTGGCGCTGTTGCCCTTGTCGCCGTAGTTTATGAAGCCGGACATGATGGTGTTGGAGTGGTTTCCGTACGCCTTGAAGGACTCGCCGGCGCCGTTCGCGGTCTTGCCGTACCCGGTGAAGCTCTCAACGCCGGAGTTGGCGTCCTGCGTGTACGCCGTGAACTCGCGTGCACGGCCGTTCCCGTCGGCGTCGTAGGTGTTGAAGGTGACGGCGGCCGTGTTGGTCTCGCCGTCGTAGGCGGTGAACTCGCCGGAGCCTCCGGTGGCGCCAGAGGTGTAGGAGTTGAAGCTCGCGGTACCGACGTTGCCGAGCGCCTCGTAGGTGGCGAAGGAGTCGTTCCGGCCAAGCGAGCCCTTTCCGTACCGACGGAACGAGTCCACCGGGTTGATCTTGCCTCTCGAGTAGACGGCGAACGCGTCTGCACCGCCGCCACCGCTGTTGCCGTAGCTGCTGAAGTTGCCGTTGTCGTAGTTCTTGAACGGCGCGGCGCTGGAGTTCGAGGATGGCGATGATCCGGACGCTTCACCGGCCACGGAGGACGATCCCGACCAGATGGCGTCGGAGGTGGCGGGGCAGAGGATGGAGGCCGCGGAGCAGAACGCGGGGAGGCGGGAGCCGAGCTGGCCGGCGGCGGCGAGGGAGGAGAAGGCTGCGGCGTCGGGCGCGGAGAGCGGTGACAGCTTGGCGAAGAAGAAGGCCGGGTGGAGGCGGTTGCCGTGCACCTTCCGGTTCCAGTACCGGATGAAGGACGCCTTCGCCGTGAACGGGTTCACGGGCAGCGACAGCGACGGCGTGAGTCGCGGCGTCGATGGAAACCGCGGCGGCGCAATAGGTGGTGGGGAGAATGCATCGAAGGACGCCGAAGGGCGTGGCAACCCTCGTGGCGTTGGGAAACGTTGAAGTGGTGGTGCCTCCCTGTGGCGTTGGACATCGGAGGACGGTGTGGGCAGCGGTGAGCCTGCTGGCGCCAGGGGATGTGGCGTTGGATATGGGTAAGGAGAGTTGGCAGCATAGGAGGACGGCACAGCACTTGGAAATCCCCGTGGCGTCAAGGGACGTGGCGCCGGAGTTGGGTTAGGAGAGTCGGCAGCATTTGGAAATCCCCATTGCGTCAAGGGACGTGGCGCCGGAGAAGGGGAAGGGGAGACGACGGCAATGCCGGCCGGCGAACGGCGTGGCCATCCTGATCTTGGCGTCAGGAAATGCGACGGGGGAGGGGGTGGGGAGAGGTCATCGGATAGCCATGGCAGTAGTGGCGATGGAGTTGAGCGTGGCAGAAGGAATGGAGTTGACCGTGGCAGGCGAAGCAGGAGGATGGCGACCAAGAAGAGGTGAGAGTAGCGAGAGGGCGCCATTGTTGGGTGGGAAGAAGTTGGGGATCGATGCAGCGGGAGATTTATAGGAGCATGAGGAGGCGTGAGTTCATTTGGGCGGGAGGCCGAGGAGGCGTGAAGTCAAATGTGAACCGTGTGAGTCTGGACTGCAAAGCGTTGGAGAATTAGAAGAGGTGTTGGTGGCTTTGCAGTTCAGAATCAAGTTCAGTCTGACCAAACCAAGCACGCACATCTACATGCCATGCGAGCTCGCACCGCCAGGCAGCCACAACGCCGGCCACCGGCCCGTCCCGCGACACCTGGCCACATCCGGCAGCTGAGACTAGGAAGGCCATCCCATGTACTACGTCTAATCGTCTATCTAGTTGTGGTGTTTTTCTTTTCTTTCTGAAAACAGAGTGCTGCTTTCTGGTCGCTTATTAAAGATGACCTTTTCAAATTATTTGAGATGTGGAATAGGAGGTCTTTAGACCTGTTTAGACTCAATTTTTGTCTAATAACCCTCATTCCTAAGGAGCCTGATGCTGTGAGTATTCAGAAATTCAGACCTATTGCATTAATCAATTGTAGTTTTAAAATATTTTCCAAATGTGCTACAAATAGACTGGGACTTATTTGTGAGGATCTGATATCTCCCAATCAGACAACCTTTATTAGAGGGCGGTTTATTTTAGAAAGTGTAGTGGCTGCTCATGAGATTATTCATGATGTAGTCAGAACTGAAGAATCTGGCTTTATCTTTAAGCTTGACTATGAAAAAGCGTATGATAGAGTTGACAGGTCCTTCTTATTTAAGATGCTGGCCTCCAGAGGTTTTAGCCCCAAGTTTGTGGGGTTAGTAAGATCTTTACTAGATAATGGTTCTTTTGGCGTCAGATTAAATGATGTCAACAGTGATTTCTGTATAGCTGGCAGAGGAGTGAGACAAGGAGACCCTATTTCTCCCTTACTCTTTAATCTGACAGCTGATGTTTTCACAAAAATGTTAATTAGGGCTGCAAACAATAATCTGATTGCTGGCCTGCTATGTGGTTTTAACAGGACAGGTGTTATCAGCATGCAATATGCTGATGATACTTTGCTTTTTCTTCAGAATAAAAAAGAATTTGCTATGAATCTTAAATGGCTTCTTTCCTGTTTTGAACAAATCTCTGGTATGAGAATTAATTTCCATAAATGTGACTTAGTGGCCATTAATGTCACTGAGGAAGAAGCTCAAATTTTTGCTCAAATCCTGAGCTGTAGAATTGGTGAGTCCCCCCTGGAATATCTAGGGGTCCCACTTCACTACAAAAAACTTAGGAAAGAAGATCTTCAGCCTATTGTTGATGCAATTATTAAAAAGGCTGGAGGTTGGAGAGGTAAACTAATGTCTCATGCAGCAAAATTAGAGCTGGTTAAGAGTGTCTTAGCTAGCATTCCTTTGTACCTGCTGAGTGTCATTAAGTTTCCAAAGTGGGCAATAGTCTTGATCAATTCCCAGATGGCTCACTGCCTCTGGGATGATTATGAGGGGCACTTTAAATACCACCTGGCCAATTGGGGTCTAGTTTCACAGAAAAAAGAGTTTGGGGGTTTAGGCATTCCAAACCTGGTTGATATGAACATGTGTCTGCTAGCCTCCTGGATTAAGAAGTACCATCTAGATGATAATAAATTGTGGAAGCAGATTATCGACCATAAGTATACAGTTAATAATCCTAATATCTTCTCGTGCTCTACCTTGGGGGCCTCTCCTTTTTGGAAAGGTGTTCTTTGGCAGCTAATGCTGCTAAGTTAGGGTACCAATGGAAAGTGGGTAATGGTAAGAAGATTAAGTTTTGGGAGGACCATTGGTTTGGAGGCTCTAGCCTGGCTATCCAATATTGGGAAATTTATTTTATTGCTAATGAGCAAAATATCACAGTAGCTGATGCTTGGGATGGGTTGAATTTAAAAATCACCTTCCGTAGATGCTTTGATGATAGGCTGATGAGCTTGTGGTATGAAGTCATACAAATTGCTACCTCTATACACTTTAGTGATGAAGAGGATAGTATTTTATGGAAATTGGATTCTAAAGGAGTGTACACAGTTAAATCTCTTTATGCGGTGGTGAACTTTAGGGGGATTACTCCCCAGTTTGTTCCAGCTTTGTGGAGAATTAAAGTTCCTCCTAGAGTCCATTTTTTTCTCTGGCTTTTTTCTCACAATAAAATCCTGACTAGGGATAATTTAAGCAAGAGACAAAAGGTTGAGGATCCCACCTGTGTGTTCTGCACTGAACTTGAGACTGGTAATCACCTCATGTTTGAATGTGTGGTTGCCAAGCAGGTGTGGTCAGAAGTTTGTAGGATGACAGGCGTAACCTGTAGACCTATTACGTATGAATCCAATGCTAGACTATGGCTCAGTGAAAGCAAACATGTTGGTGTTAATGTGTTTTCATGCAGCTGTTATGTGGGTGCTATGGAAAAGTAGAAATGACATGTGCTTTAACCGAGTTTCATGGTCTGGTATGCAGGTCCTGTGGAGAAAGCTGACATATACGGTATCGACTTGGCTAATCCTATTATCAGGGAATGCAAAGGAGCAACTGAAGCTGTGGATGGAGCAGTTGGAGTTGCTTGCCAGAAGCCCTCCCCCTCTGACATGGCGAGAACTAGGATGAGAGCTGCTCTGAAGAAAGCAAAATGTGAGACTGGCTCAGCAAAGGTTGCAGATTGGGAGGCCACAACCAGAGCTCTAGCGATCACATTGAACAAGGCTGATCTGGTGATGGTCGAGGATGGCCTGCACTGGAAGGTGGTCCAGAAGAATGATCTCTGTATTCGGCGTTGATCGGTGTGGCAGAGTTTGGGGTTGGGTTGTCTTTATACTTGTTCCCTTTAGTTTGCTAAAACCTGTTCGTGGGTGCTTTTGCGCCGGTGCTGGGGCAGTGGTTCTGCTGTTCCCCTGCGTGTCGTAATCTGTCATGCTGTAAAACTCGTGTTTCGTTCGTTGAATGGAACTGGGGCGGAGGGCCCTTTTCTTCTAAAAAAACAGAGTGCTGCTTCATTTTCTTAAGAGAAAGACCGGACAAATGCCGGGAGAGGTTGAGAACAAAGAATGAAAAGATGAATCGAATGAAAGAAAAAACTACAGTATAGAACAGGGAGGGTAGTCTATTGCTAAGAGTAAGACTATACAGATTGGTGTTGGCGCATCGGCTTATGCTCCAGCCGCCACACCGTTATCAGAACCCCAGCGGCTCGCCATTGCTCCAGCTCCGACAACACCAGGTCCGTTGCTTCGCCTACATTGCACGCCTTGTTCTTGAAGATCGTGTTGTTTCGTTCTTTCCATATTGTCCACCGGGTGAGAAGTGCCAGATGGACGCAGATGTGCGGGAGCAGGTGTTTGCATGGGCGCCTAACCTTGGACCGTCCCCCACCTCTGGGACGGAGCCTGGATGATTGGTGGAACGGTATGCTCGCGACTGTCCCGAAGGCGAAGCGCCGTGAGGCAAGTGGGGCTTTCATCTACTCCATGTGGGGCTGTTGGAAGGAGAGGAACATACGGGTTTTCAGAAACACCACGCTACAGCCATTGATGGTGGCGCACCTCGTCCGGGAGGAGATTGAGCAGCGGGCGTTGACTCATGGACATGACCCGGGAGACTAGGACCCTTTACTTACTTCTTTTCGATTTCTTTGCGATTTCTCTCAGACCGTCATCTCGACAGGTCTGATCTTCTGTACATAAACTCTCTTTCTATCTAATCGGATGGCAGATACGACTGCCCTTAAACCCAAAAAAGAAATGCCAGAGCACGCCAACGGTTCGCTGTGGTTTGCGGCACCAGATTCTTCACGTCTGATTGGTGTTGTGTTTTCGAGTTTTCCCTGTACCCTTTGGTATATTTAGGAATTTTTGAATATCACACTTAAATAAAGAGACTTTAAACATCACAGACGACAACGTCCAAACCAAAAAAAAAAAAATCGTACGCGCAGTGGCCTCGGAGTCGCTCACAAAAATACACGAAAAATGATCCAATGGTATGTACTTTGTGTAGTTATAGAACAGAGAAACGAATGAAATTAACTTGCACACAAAAGCATCTTAAATCAGATCCCAAATTTCGACCAATTCAAATAAATAAACATCATAATATGTGAGGTTCAGTTTGTGGAGCCTCACATCATTAAAAAAAAACAAGCGCCTCCAGCTCAGCAAAGGTCCTCCTATCACACATTATAACATGTGAGGTTCAGTTTGTGGAGCCTCTGGAGCTCTATTACTAATCCGGCTACTCATGGTGAATATGTGAAATTCTCAGGTACTTCAATCCAGACAAGTCATGTAATTGCTTTAGACTAGAGCAACCTGCCAAGTTTAAATTCCGAAGCGAAGAAATGTTACCAAGAGATTCTGGGAGTTGTTCGAGTCTGAAGCATCCCTCCAAGTTTAGGTTTTCTAAGCTTTCCAACTGAAACGGGTGAGGCAACTGATCAAGACCGGTGCAGTTTGATAGATCCAGCCGCTGTAATTTATGAAGCCCACATATAGATACAGGTAACTTGCAATTCCGGGAACAGCATGACAGGTTGAGGTTCTCTAACCCCTTTAGATCACCAAGGGGTGGAGGCACGTTTTGGAGTTTATCACATCCATGCATATTCAAATATTTTAGCTTCCAAAAAGTTCCGATAAACGTGGGTAAGGCCTCAATGGACGTTTTCGAGATATCTAAAAACTCGAGGTTCTGCAAGCAGCCCATTTCATTTGGTAATGCTCTTATTCTGAAGCCTGAAATATTGAGATATCTCAGATGATTCAGCTGATCAACCGAAGCTGGTAATTCTGCAAGGAGGCAACCATTAAGATCCAAGAGACGTGTGTTCCTTAGTACTGGGAAAATATCCGCTATAGGCTTTGTTGCCTCACAGTTTCTGAAAAGCACTGCCTTTGCACTGCTTACCAAATATTTGGCAGTTGCTGATTCCTCACTGTAACATGTCAATGTTGCATAGCGGAAAGGAGGCTTCCCTACATAACCACTTGGTGCCATGCCATAGTCCAAATGTACGATATCATCTCTCGTCAGATATCTCAGAAAATCATACGCCAAATTATTCACTCGAAGAACAACAGAAGAACTGATGCATTTCATCTCGACCTAATTAAGAAAGGAGATTATGTCAGTTTCATTGAACTAAACGCTATCCCATCAATCCAACACACTTGCATCAAATAATAGGCATCAATTAAATGATAAAAACGATCTGTAGCTAACTGAAGAGGTAACGATAGTAGTAACTTGCACAAAAGTTATGCCTAGAACAAGCAACTGGTATTCGTCATAGAAAAATTGTAGTGTTTTAACTTCTTACCAAGGGCGTATCTACAACTTCAAGGATGGATGCTTCTAAAAGGTGTTCAGTGTATATGTCTCCAAGCAGAGAAGCAGAGAAGACCCCAAGGTTTGATTCAAACAAATCTAATGCACTCCACTGTCGAATAAGTTCATCCTTGTCTATGGTAGAACCTCTGGGAAGCACCGACAAATAAAGGAAGCACAATTTTAATATATGGTGCATGCTGTAATATATTTCCATTAATGAAGAAAATATTGTCCATTTAGGAGAAAATCTTTCCTCCAGTTTCTAGAATTCTTCATCCCTAGCAGCGAGCCAGGTGTTCATACCCTGATTATGCACCATTGAACCAAGAAACTGAGCCAACATAGGAATTCCATTGCACCTCCTTACTATTTCCTTACCAATTTCAGTATACTGTGATCTACAATTGCATCTTTGTTTCCAAATGCTTTCTCAGAAAATAAAGTCCAACAGTGTTCTTCAGATAGACCACACAAGTTGTATGATGAACTAGTACGCATCACTTCCGCTACTAGCTTACTAGAAGTGGTCACTATAACCTTGGTACATTTCTGTTTGTGCCCAAATAAATCCTTCAAAGCAAACAGCGAGTTTGCATTCATAGAGAACAAATTGTCCAAGATAATTAGGCAGCTTCTGTGATGAAGTATCTCTTGAAGATCATAAGCAAGCTGGAAGGGGGCCTCCGAAGAATAATCTCTGCAGACTCGAAGTATCCTACCTTTCACCGATTTATTAGCTTCTGATATAATGTGTGTACCGATTTTCATAAGGTCCAAGTTGTTGCCAAGGCTTATCCATACCCGGAAATCAAATTCCCAACCTTCTCCCTCCTCCTCGAAAACTAACCTAGCAAGACTCGTTTTGCCCAGCCCTGGTTGGCCAACTATTGGAAGGATGGACAAATTATCGCCGTTATTTTGCAAGAGCAATTCTTATACATATTGTTTGTCACGATCCCTTCCAATGATTGCAGCTCCATCGAAACCAAATTGTTCCTGCTGTGGCTTAGGAAGTTCTTTAGCGCGTCGATGTTGACGCGAACAGAATCTGACAGAACGGTCCGTTGCATAACGCACCCCCCTGCTGATCTTGTCCAGTCTAGGGGCAACGCTTGTATGCAGCATTAACGGACTTGATAACCAGAACAATGTAGCCTGCAAAATGCGGTTCTGTTACTTTGAATACTCGGCTTAAAAAATCATTTGAAAAAATATGGTTCTGTTACTTGCTAAAATACTTGACTTGGAACATCATTTTTAAATATTTGAATAAAAAAGGAACAGTTAGAGTAATATCTACAAATATTACCAAAAACATTGTTAAAATACTTCTACGAGAGGGTTTTATTGAAAGTGTTTGGAAACATAGGAACGTAACAGATAGTTCGCATCGCGTCATGATGCTAGCTTGCTGTAACCAATGTCTAGCGTGTGTGTGCTGTGCGTGCATGTGTGACACAATGCCGGAGAGAAAAAAGAACAGCTTGGAGAGTACCTTCCAGGTCCGGCGGCTGGGTCGGTGTCTGATGCTGCCGTGGCATTCAAGCTCGTCGAGTAGATCCTCCAACTCGTAGAGCAAGCTCTTGATCTCCCTCACCCGCACGGTCGCATCCAAGGATTGATCCTCCATCAAGATCGACGGAACCACCCGCAACGTGCACAGGGGCTGCTTAAGATAATTCAGGACCTCGTCGAACTTGGACGGAAGCCCCCGCCTGACGGCACCAGATTCGAGCCGCCGTTGGATCCCGTCTATGGCAGCGGCGGCGGTCGTGGTGGCCATGGCGCCGCGATCTTTTTTTCTTGGTGGAACCGTGGATGGTAAGGCGGATGAGGGAAGCGACGTATCCACCACACTTGGAATCGGCAGGGGAGTGGAACTTCGACGTGGTGGGTGCTCTCTCTCTCTCCTCGCGTCTCTCGTTGTCCCCCACGCGGGCGACGGGGACGCAAACCCTAGCGTCGCCAGCCTGACCCCGCGCTCTTCCTCTCCTCCCCGCCATCGCCGGTGAG
Source organism: Poa annua (assembly GCA_026929855.1). Lineage (NCBI taxonomy): Eukaryota > Viridiplantae > Streptophyta > Magnoliopsida > Poales > Poaceae > Poa > Poa annua. The sequence continues at coordinate 70,020,127 of CM049432.1, read as the reverse complement.
CGCCGCCGGGCCTCGCCCGCGCGTTGCCGGTGGCGGCGGGCCCTGCTCTTTCCCCTTCCGTGGTGGTCAGGGCGCGGGCCATGGCTGCTGGTGGCAGGCGACGTTCTCTGCGCGGAGAGCGCCGGCGCGGCTCTCCGGCGGCGTGACAGCCTCGTCGACCGAGCGACACGTTGTGTAGAGGCGCGGTCCCGGCCGCGACGTGGTGACCTGTGGTCCGTCGGGCTCGGGTGGCGGCGGGGCTTCGGCATCGACGCTATCTCGGGTGGTGCAGCAGCCTCCACCGGTGTGTGTACAGGAAGGTCACGACGGCGCGTCTGAGGAGGACGGCGACCTCGGCGGTGGGGCTGCACAACGAAGGCGGTGAGGGGAGCACGGCGACGGGGACATGTCGCCTCTAGACTTGTCCTGGCCGGAGGTGCTTGGCCCAGATTTGGGCCCTTCGGGCCCGATCGGGTTCTATGGGCTCTGGCCAGTGCGTGCGGTACACTGTCGTATTCTACAGGAGGACGTCTTCATTCTTGATGCTGCAACACGGTGGTGGAGTTGGTCGGGCCTGATCAGGCGGATCTGACCGATCCGGTCGGCGACTGTCTCGGGCGGTGGGGGACTGGATCTCCCCCTAACGTTTGTTGATGTTGACCTCGTAGGTGTGGTCATGTGTCGTTCTACAGGAGGACGTTTGCAATCTTGATGCTGCAACACGATGGCGGAGCTGGTCGGGCTTGATCAGGCGGATCTGGGCTTGACCGACACTGCCGCTGTGTCCGGTCGGCGACCGTCTCTGGTAGTGGGGGACTGGATCTCCTCCTAAAGGTTGTCGATGTCGTCCTCGCAGGCCTAGATTTGTTGCCGGCCTCACTTACTTGTTGTGTGGACCCTGTAACTTGCTGGCTCTTCGGGTGCGGATGACGGGGCGACGGCCCTGGAAGGTGGTTTGCGCGTGCGACTCTGCGACGAGCGACGTGTCAGCGGTGATGGTCGTCTTCTTGGACCACGTGGGTGGCGTGGAGTTGGCGGATGGAGTCCCTGGTGCTGGCTTCGCTTCGGCAATGGCGGTGCCCAGATCGCGTCCTGGTGGCTGTGCTCGAGACTCTTGGCGTTTTGTGGTTTCGATGCGGTAGAATGGTGCTTCCGAGCAAAAGCTCTATGCTTTGGCGCCAACAGTGACGACGCCTGTGGGTGTAGTAAACCTTTTGGGGGCGTTGTTGTGGGTGCCTTCTTCGCACTTAATCGTAGAAAGGTGCTTCCGGGCGAAATCTCTGCGCTTCGGCGCCATTAGCGACTAGGCCTGCGGGTGTCGTATCCCTCTTGGGGGCACTGTGGTGGTTGCCCTCTCTGCACTAGGGATCCGGGTGAAAACCTTGACCTCTCGGTCGAGACGGCGGCGGCGTTGTGCGTCGTGACCCGGTTGAGGGCGTCGTCGTGGAGCCTTGATACTCCTCGATCTTTTTTCCGAGTCCTCGCTGGCAAGTCCGGTTTACTTTCTTTTTTTGTTGTTTATCTTTGATCTGCCTTGTAAGAGGGTTTTCTCATCACCTTGTATCGGTTCGGCCGTTGGGCTTTATTTATAAAGCGGGGCGAAAACCTGTTTTCTGGGAATCGGTGATGACCCACAAGTATAGGGGATGTATCGTAGTACTTTCGATAAATAAGAGTGTCGAACCCAACGAGAAGTGGAAGGTGTTAGACAAGTGGTTTTGATGAGGATTTCACTTTAAACACTAGAAGACAAGTTTTTAGCAGACTTTGATATAACAAATAAATAAAGTGCGAGTAAATAGAGCGCGGCAAATATAATTGCAGCGAGTGGCCCAATCCTTTTGAGAGCAAAGGACAAGCCGGTTTGTTTACTTATGATGACCAAACGTTTTTGAGCACACACGGGATTTCTGTCTAGCGTTTTCGCTTCATATTTATGAATAATGTTCAGTGTTTAGATAAGTGTCTTGTGGGTGAACCTAGTCTAATGCACCGCCCTTCCTAGGACTAATACATACTTATGATTATACCCCTTACAAGCATCTGCAAATACAAGAAAAGTAATTAAGATAAATCTAACCATAACCTTAAACTCTGAGATCATGCGGTCCCTCGCGCATCGGAATACCAACGGGGGTTTAGGTTTCTGTCACTCCGGCAACCCCACAAATGATAACCGAGTACACAATGCATTCCCCTACGTCCATAAAGGCGAAGTGTCATGTAGTCGACGTTCACATGACACCACTAGAAGAATGACACCCCAACTTAAATATCAAAACATCAGATATTAATCAACATAGTTCACTACTAACATCTAGACTTCTCCCATGTCCTCAAGAACACAACGAACTACTCACAACACACCATAATGAACATGATCAGAGGTGATATAATGATGGTTAACAATCTGAACATAAACCCTAGTTCAATGGTTTCACTCAATAGCAATCAACATCGGGAGTGTTTTCCCTATCAAATATATAGAGTTTAGCCCTAGATGTTACAACGGGAACGGAGTGGATGGACGGAGATGACGGCGTCGGTGGTGGAGATGGTGGTGTTGGCGATGGTGATGGAGTGCAGCTCGATGACGGTGACGATGGCGACGATTTTCCCCCTCCGGGAGGGAATTTCCCCGGCGGCAACGCAGCCTGCCGGAGAGCTTTTCTCTTTCTGTCTTCTCCGCCTCGTGGTGGCGGCGGAGATGATTTCTGGCTAACGTATGATTTTTAGGTCTTCAGGGGAAACAAGTACGTGAAGGGGTGCGCCAGGAGGTGGGCCAGGGCGGCCACATTGCCTGCTCGCGCGGCTGGCTTGGGAGCCGCGCCGGGAGGTTGTGTGGGCCCCCTGGGCCCCACCCCAGGCTCCCCTTTTGGCCTCCTTCATGAAATAATTTAGAAATAATTCCTAGTTAGCCACTTTGTTCTTCTGGTCTTCGTAAATATTGTATCTTGACGGTGCTTTTTCCTGCAGAATTCAGACTCTGGGGTTCCATCCCCCAATGATCATCAATCATGCAAAATAGATGAAATAACATAAGTATCATCTCCAAATATGATATATATCAATGAATAGCAGTAAATTATGATATACAATAGTGATGCAAAATGGACGTATCAACTCCCCCCTAGCTTAGACTTCGCTTTTCCCCAAGCGAAAGCTGAACTCGGTAAACATGACCAAAGGTTCATGGAGTAAAGTGTCGATATAAAATATACGGACAAGAAGCATCACATGTATAAATGCACGAGTCATCTTAGATATTAACTCCGTTCATGTATAAATCAACTTGTAACAAGTAGAAGGAAACCACAGTAAAGTACATAGAGAAAACCATAGTTGGTGTTGGCAAACTTAGTCCTTGGTCCGAGAACAATGAGCAATTGAGGTTAGTTTATAAAACAGCCCTCTTTATAGGTTGATAGCTCCAAAAATCAAATTCATTAGATACCAACAATGCGCTAAGCAAGAAAGAATGAAAGACATGATTAACAATAATAATATATGAATGGTTGAATCACAATCAACTCAATTGCTTGATTAAGATAGAACAAGATAGGTTTACTGACTCAACATAAAGTAAAAGATAGGCCCTTCGCAGAGGGAAGAAGAGATACAAGCATGTGCTAGAGATTTTCGTTTATAGTTTTTTTGAAATCATATAGAGAGCGTAAAAGTAAGTTTTTGAGCGGTGTTTGTTGTTGTCAACGATTCGTAACAAAGTTCTTGTCATCTTCCATACTAAGAAAGTTAAGGGTGGTTCCGAATATTTTTTAAAGACAAGACATTATCATATTCATCTTTTTTTCTCTTTACTTTCACAGCCATGACAATCCTTCCCACCTTTCTAACATAACCAAGGCTAGCCGAATTCACGGGTGCCCACCAATCAATCTTAAACCATGGAGGAGTGCCTATATGTAATGCCCCAATCCATAAATTATACAATGATGCTATGTGTCGGTGGTCATGCTACATAATCGAATGTTACTGGGGTTACCACTCCCAGGCCGAGTAAACATCGGCAGGCGTGCTCGGCATGGATCATCGGCAACACAACCCTTCGATCATGCCATATCCAAAGTATAGCCCTCAAGTATAATAAAGAGACTAAGACACCGGAACACCTGGCACATGACAGACCCTACGACTCAAGATAATATAGTTCAACTCTTAGTAGAGAAAGATAGCAAATATTACAATCCAAGGTCACAGACCCATCAGTACATCAAGCGGAAGCAAATTAAGTTGTTCTAAACAACAAGATCCAAATATGGCCTAAGAGGCCTACAGATAAACAATCCCGTGCCAGCTGGTTCCTAGTTGCCCTAGGCTGCCACCCGGGAACCCCAGACTACTCGTCGATGTCAACATAGAACCCACCTTCGGGGTAAGTAAAGTCCTCCTCTGAAACAAAAATAAACAAGGGTGAGTTCGACGAACTCAACAAGATTTTCGCCATGCGCATGTGCTGAACCAAGCAACTAATGTCGATGAGCTATTTGCTCTATGATTGGCTCTCAAGGTTTTATGGCTGTTTTGCGTAAAGCTGATTTTATTCTTAAAATATAACTCCAAGGCATCGACTATCAGAATATTTTTAAAGAGGGGTAAGAAGTAACTCTTTCTCTTTTGATTCACTTACTCATCCTCTTCCACCACTGTACCTGTTTAACAAAGGCACCTCCCCGAATCACCCTCGAGGAAGTCAACCTTACAATCGTGAGTGGTACCTTTAGTACCCAGTTTTTAATCATTCCGTTAAAGTTATTCTATGATCCCTGAATTCGTCACCAAGTCGTCCTTAACCGTGGACACGGCTTTTCGAAAAGATTTATCCCTGCAGGGGGTGTACAATGTGAAAGTCGCCAGGTTCCCGAGGGACCTCCCAGCTCCTTATCCATGCGTACCGTCCGGCCCATTGCCTGTACAACTAGCTCTCTTCCGGGGAAAGCCGGCTGGTTGGGAGCGGCTACGACCTTTACCTCGCTTTGGACTAACCTAGGATCATCAGTGATCGTAGGACAAGTTCAGTGCCTCCAACACCCTGCCCCGCGGCCACTCATTTTCCTACCACCATAATCCTCATCTCAGTCTTGGCCACCATCTCAACACACGCGCAAATGGAAAGCCAAACTAGAGGACCCTCGGCTAGTCTTACACAAGTTAGTCGGTCGATGAGGTTCCATATACCCACGCATGGTAGCACGCTCAACTTGGCTCGAAGGCGAGAACTCGCACGGAGGCGGCGAGAACGAGACAACCCACCACATCCATGTGGCCTCTCATCCCCACCTTTTAGCATTTTATTAAATATTACCACCATTTCTCCACCATCATCCGCGGAATTTCCACATCTGATCCCAACATGAATATCCATCGGACCACTAAGCAGTTAAGTAAGCATGGCTAAGCAACCACCGAGCAAAGTAATTAATTCAGGCCATCAACACAATCCTATGGATAATAGGAGGGGAAACAGGTAATGGCTTCGGTAACTGAATGCAACTATAGGATACTCTAATCCAATCAAATTGACATTTGGAACCGCATGCAATATTATAGTGGAGAAAATAATTTGCATAAAATAGGATAAGATATGCAAGAGGGTGGGGATCACGCTTGCCTTGCTCAGCAGGCGGGTAATACTGATCGTCGGGGTAATGTGGCGAGACCCCGGTTCCTTGATCTATCGATGTTTAAAAACACCGGAAATAACACAATCAATACAAGCAATTCATATGCAATGCGCAAACACATGATGGTATGACATTTTAATGCACTGAATTATTATAACAACTATATGACATTTAAATGGGATGCTAAGAATAATTATTCAACGATATAGGAAATATATTTTCCTATTTGTTTTTATGTTCCCCTACACTTTTAATTTAGGTAACATGCTTGAAATTATTCTGAATGTGTAGAACCAGTGCTTATAATCATTTTTACTTAGAGGGTACAATTCTAGCAATTTGAGGAATTTATTATGAAGTTAAACTACACCTTTTTATTTCTACACCTTTCTTCATTTTAGCAAAACAGAAAATTACAGTAGCAGTAATGGAAGTGTGAGTCAGTCCATTAGAGAGCATTTATTTTTCTGAGCATTTTGGTATATTATTTGCTAAATTTGGAGAAGTATTTTGAAAGTTATGAATTTTTGAAGTTTGAATCATTTCTGTCTTTTTATTAATTCGCAGATAAATCGTTCGGGCGTTTTTCACCGAGGCTGGGCTAACCCGAGCCACTGACGTGCGGGCCAGGGGCCAGGGTGGCGCTGACGCGGCGCGGGGCTGGCTCAGGGTCGCTGACGCGTGGGCCCAGCGGCCAGCGCACGCCGGAGCGCACGGCCGCGGTGGACGCCGGCGGCGAGGGGCACGGCGACGGCGTTCTACGGCGCTAGCGGTCTCGCGGAGGGGCGCGTTCGACGCGCGCGCGCACGGGGAGCAAAACGCGGGCGGCGCCGCTACCTAATGGTCGCCGGAGCGCCGTGAGCAGCGACGGCGAGCGGCGGAGAGCTACGGCTACGGCGGAGCTGCACGGGCACGGCGAGCTAGAGCGAGAGAGAGGGACAGAGGATGTCCAGGACGCGCGCCAGCTCACCCTCGTAGCGTGGGAACCCGCAGCGTGGACGGAGGAGAACGGAGGAGGGCGTGCGCGAGCTCGGAGTCTGGCGGCCGGAGCGGAGGAAGACGATGACGGGGCGGTCGATCCCGAGCTCCCCGTCTCGATTCCTTCAGCGTGGAGGTAGGTGGCGTCGCGGCGAAGCTCGCGGGTGTCCTAGCTGGGCTCGGGGTGGACTCCAACGACGGCGATGCGGCGGCGGAGCTCCTCTAGGGTTCGGCCATGGCGGGGGGAAAAACAGAGGAAAAGATCGGGGGGGGGGGGGGGGGGGGAGTGAGCAGAGCACGGCTCGTGGTGGTCTTATCCTCTCCAGGGCAGCAGAGGAGGAGGGGGGGTCCGTGCGCGGCGCAGCGCAGCTCGACACCGGGACGGGGTGCGACGGGGACGGCGCGCTCGGTCGCTACAGAGGAAGACGAAGGAGGTTTTCTGGAAACCCCCTGCCACTTTCTTTTTCCTTCACAGACAGGTCCTTTTCCATTGCAGAGAGGTCCTTTTCTAATTCTTTTCAAAACCAGAGCACTGTTTTGATTTTATTGAGGCAGTCAAACACTTTATGAAAATTTGAGAAAATTCAGGGAGCTTCCCCATACCATTTAGAGGTACCACAAAAATTGGCATCCCATAATAAAATGTTTTGGTGCACTTTTGTTCATAGGTCTTAAAAGGGCATTTTGTTGATATTTCCATATGTTGCCCCTTTTATAAATTGGAGACAATGTAAATATAATAATTTGAGCTCCTAGAACTTCCTTGACAAATATGCAAGATTCAAAGTAGTTTGGTTTTAGCAAGTGCAATTATCTTCTTTTGAACTCTTGGAACTTCCTTGACAAATATGCAAGACTCAAAGTGTCTTGGTTGCAATGTTCATAAGAGTAGCAAAATGATATGGATGCCATGATGCAATTACACAAAAGTGGAAAAATTACAGAGGTTTTCAGGTTTTAAACCTGGGGCTGTTACAAATCTACCCCCCTTACAGGAATCTCGTCCCGAGATTCTAAAGTTGTGGAAGAAAGTCGGGATACTCCTCACGAAGACTAGACTCTCTTTCCCAGGTAGCTTCTTCTTCGGAATGGTGAGACCACTGAACTTTGAAGAACTTGGTAGTCTTATTCCGAGTCTTCCTTTCTGCTTCATCTAGGATACGTATGGGATGCTCGCGATAGGTGAGATCCGCCTGGATATCCAGCTCCTCATGACTGACTCCACGGATAGGATCCTTGAAGCAACGGCGGAGTTGGGATACATGGAACACATCATGCACATCCGGGAAGTTGGTTGGGAGTTCCAGCTGGTAGGATAGATCTCCTCGTTTGGCCAGAATGGTGAAAGGGCCAACGTAACGAGGGGCCAATTTTCCCTTGATACCGAAGCGACGAACACCACGAAGAGGAGAGACGCGTAGATAGGCCTTGTCACCAATCTCATAATGGACCTCCTGATGGTGCTTATCATAGTAGCTCTTCTGCCTAGACTGGGCAATCTTCAGATTCTCTCGTATGATTTTCACCTTCTCCTCAGCTTCATTGATCACATCTGGACCCAAGAGTTGCCTCTCTCCGGTCTCGGACCAATTTAGCGGAGTTCGGCATTTTCTTCCATACAGAACCTCGAATGGGGCCATACCCAGACTCGCTTGATAGCTATTGTTGTAGGAGAACTCAGCGAAGGGAAGGTATTTTTCCCACCCCTTTCCAAAAGAGATTACACAAGCTCGAAGCATGTCCTCTAGGACTTGGTTCACCCTTTCGGTCTGTCCATCAGTTTGGGGAAGGAAAGCTGTGCTGAAGTTGAGGCGGGTTCCCATGGCTTGTTGGAAACTCGTCCAGAATTTCGAGGTAAACAAGCTGCCACGATCAGAGATTATCCTCTGGGGAACACCGTGAAGTACGATGATCCGGGAAGCATACAGGCCAGCTAGCTTAGCAGCTGTGATGTCGACTCGCACTGGGAGGAAGTGAGCCACTTTGGATAGTCGATCGATGATTACCCAGATAGCATCGTTGCCCCTGGGAGACTTCGGCAGACCCGTAATGAAGTCCATACCGATCTCATCCCATTTCCATTCTGGTATCGCGATAGGGCGAAGAGTGCCAGCAGGCCTTTGATGTTCAGCCTTTACACGACGACAGGTGTCGCATTCAGAAACATACTGGGCGATTTCTCTTTTCATCCGAGTCCACCAGAATAGTGGTCGGAGGTCTTGGTACATTTTAGTACTACCGGGATGAATAGAGAGAGGGGAATCATGCGCTTCTTTGAGGATCAGCTCCTTCAGATTTTGTTCCTTTGGCACTACCAGACGGTCACCAAAGTACACGATTTCCGCTTCATTCTCCGAGAAGCATTTGGCCTTTCCACTAGCAATGTTCTTCTTGATATTAAGAATGCCAGTATCTCGCTTCTGCGCCTCCTTTATTTGGTCTACCAGAGTAGATTTGATTTCCAGATTTGCGAGGTAGCCAGAGGGAACAATTTCCAGGTTCAAACGGGCGAACTCTTCATGGAGAGCAGGTTGAGCCTTCTCAACCATCAGGTTGTTGCTATAAGCTTTTCGACTTAGCGCGTCAGCCACGACGTTCGCCTTGCCGGGTTGGTAATTCAGACTCACATCATAGTCTTTAATTAACTCCAACCAACGTCTTTGCCTGAGATTTAGATCCGGCTGAGTGAAAAGGTACTTCAGACTCTTGTGATCCGAGTAAATCTCGCAACGGTTACCAAACAGGTATGGTCTCCATTGCTTCAGAGCATAAACCACTGCGGCAAGCTCCAAATCATGAGTTGGGTAGTTTTGCTCATGAGGCTTCAATTGGCGAGAGGCATATGCCACTGCATGGCCATCTTGCATTAACACACAGCCCAAGCCTAGCAGAGAGGCGTCACAGAAGACCACGAAATCCTTGCTTGCGTCTGGCAGGGCAAGCACAGGAGCAGAAGTGAGTTTGGCCTTCAGGGTTTTGAAGCTCTCTTCAGCTTGGTCCGTCCATACGAACCTTGTATCCTTCTTGAGAAGGTTGGTCAGAGGCTTGGCTATTTTGGAGAACCCTTCGATGAATCGGCGGTAGTAACCTGCCAATCCCAGAAAGCTTCGGATGTCCTTGACAGACATGGGAGTTACCCAATCCATAATAGTTCGAACCTTGTCGGGAACGACAGCCACTCCACTTGCGGAAATCACATGGCCGAGGAAGACGAGATTATCCAACCAAAACTCACACTTGGAGAACTTGGCATAGAGGCGGTGTTCTCGAAGGCGTGTCAGGATCAAACGAAGATGTTCGGCATGCTCTTCATCGGTTTTGGAGTAGACGAGAATGTCATCGATGTAAATGACAACGAACTTGTCGAGATAATCCATGAAGACGGAGTTCATGAGCCTCATGAACGTCGCAGGAGCATTAGTGAGACCAAAGGACATAACGGTATACTCGTAGGAGCCATAGCGAGTAACAAATGCCGTCTTTGGGATATCCTGCTCTCTGATCTTGATTTGATGGTACCCTGATCTCAGGTCCATCTTGGAAAATACCGTTGCCCCAGCTAGTTGATCCAATAGATCATTGATGCGAGGAATAGGGTACTTGTTTTTGACTGTCACCGCATTTAACGGCCTGTAGTCAGAGACTAGACGAGGCACGGTAGAATCCCTCTTCTTGACGAAGAGTACGGGACAACCCCAAGGTGAACTGCTAGACCGAATGAACTCTTTCGCTAACAGTTCATCAATTTGCTCCTTTAACAGCGCCAGCTCCTCCACCGGCATCCGGTAGGGCTTCTTGGCAACCGGCGCGGTACCGGGGAGCAACTCTATGACGAACTCCACACTTCGATCAGGTGGCATGCCAGGCAATTCCTCCGGGAACACATCCGGGAAGTCACACACCACGTGGATGTCTTGGATTTCAGGAGGGGATAAGCCTTCCATAAGGCAAAGGAGAAGCTCAGGTGAGTGGGGCACGGATGGAGATGGAGGTCTGGACTGTGCAGACCAATACTCCACAATTTCGCCGGAAGAGGTGGTCACGGTGATGGTTTTGGCAGCACAGTCGAGGTTAGCCTTGTATTTCCCTAGCCAGTTCATGCCCAGTATGGCATCAAAGCCGGTTGAATTGAAGGCTATCAGCGGAAACTGGAAGGGGAATGAGCCTATATTAATTGAAACTTCAGGGGTCACCCTTTTGGTTTGCCAACGAGTACCAGGGCTGGTGACATATAACGGTGCTTCCAACTCTTCAAACGGTATATTGTTCCGTTGTGCAAATGCTACCGAAATGAATGAATGTGATGCTCCAGAATCAAACAGTACTGTAGCTAGAGCTTTAGCAATTCGAAGCGTACCCATGAGAACATTGGGGTCGTCCTCCACGTCTTCAACAGTGACGTGGTTCAGGCGACCACGACTAGCCGTACCCGTCTTGGCTACGGGCGTGGCAGGGGCTGGTGGTGGCGCCTTCCTAGGGCAAACTCTGGAGTAGTGGCCGGGCTGGCCACAGCTGTAGCACGTGCTTGTCGGTGGTGCAGGGAGTTGAGGACGATAACCACTTCCGCCCGGGCCCATTTTTGGAGTAGGAGGGCGCGGCGGAGGTGGCCTGTACTCCGAGGTCCTTGGCACGAACGGAGGACGGGGCACAGAGCTATAGGGAACGAAGACCCTACGCTTCTTGCCGTCAGCAGCCGAGGAGCTCTGATGATCCCCCTGAAGTGGCCTCTTAGTGGCCTCTAGTTCCTTCCTTCCCTGTTCCAGGGTGAGAGCCTGGTTGTACAGTTCCTCGTAGCTCGGGAACTTGAAGGGCAGCAACTCGTAACGAAGCCTTGGATTGAGCCCCTTGCGGAACAACTCCTGCTTGTCCGCATCATTGGTCACATCCCGAGGGGCGTAACGGGAGAGACGGCTGAACTCATGACCATAGACTGGAATGTCCATCCGTCCCTGATGCAAGTCCAGGCACTCCCTCCTCTTCAAGTCCATGAGGGGCTTGGGAATGTAGGCAGCGCGGAAGGCAGTGCGAAACTCCTCCCAGGTGAAAACATGCCCAGCAGCAAACATCGCCTGGTGGCTTTCCCACCACGCGCCCGCTGCACCCGCCAACAGGTAAGTGGCGAAGTTGGCTTGCTCCACAGCTGGAACATGCAGGGCAGCGAACTTGCGCTCCAGTGCACGCAGCCAGTCATCTGCGTCCAGGGGCTCCTTAGCATCGGAGAAGGACGGTGGCCGGTGAAAGAACATTTCTATGATCTCTGTGTTTTGTGTGTTAGTTAACAACATGTGGATGTATTAAGTTGGTGTTAAATAATGCAGGATAATCTAGGAACTCTTCAGATGCATCAGCACCAAAAGAGGAGAAAAAGAGACAGCACTGAAAGTGTGCTCAGCCCCTGGTGGGGGCCGGAGTTTCCGGTCCATGGGGCCGGAGTTTCCGGCCCTGTCTGAAGTTTCCGGTCCCTGAGGACCGGAATCTTCTCCGTTGCTCGGTTGTCGAAGTTGTGCTCAGCCCCTGGTGAGGGGCGGAGTTTCCGGTCCCATGGACCGGAGTTTCCGCCCCAGGCCAAAGTTTCCGGCCTCGTGTATCTCGAAGATGTCCATGTTCAGATTGAGGATCTGGTGTTCAGCCCCTGGTGCCCCCCGGAGTTTCCGGCCTCCCTAGGCCGGAGTTTCCGCCCTGGCCGGAGTTTCCGGCCACTAGGGCCGGAGTTTCCGGCCTGGGTTTTGGCTGCAACGGTTACATCTTTGGAGGGGTATAAATACCCCTCCTCCTTCCTCCAGAAAAGTGCTTGACCTAGAAAAGGAGGAGCTCCATTGTTGCAAGCCAAGAAACTCAAGATCTCCCAATCCCCCCATCCAAATTCGTTGATCTTTGGAGGATTGAAGGAGAAGGCCCCGATCTACATCTTCACCGAGCCGTTCTTCATTTCCCCCTCATTCATTTGAGGGAACACTTGCTAGGACTTCCACTAGGAAACCTAGCCCATTGTTGTACTTACCTATTGTCTTTGTGACAGATTGTAGCTGTTCGGGAGCCCCCAAGCCCTTTGTGGGTCGTGCCCCGAATCGTTGTTGTAAAGGCTCCGGATTCCGCCTCGAAGGATTCCGATAGTGGAAAGTGGACCAAACCTTTGTGGTGCGGTTCACCGGAGATTAGGGTGAGGCCTTTGTGGCCGTTGAACCATTGTGTTGGTTCACACCTCTCCAACGAGACGTACTCCCATTCAAGGGAGGAACTCGGGAATACATCCTTGTCGTCTCGTGTCTTCACTTCGGTTACTTCTATCCTTATTTATTGCCTTATTATATCTTGCTTAGTTGCTAGCTTGTCATATAGGAAATTCACCTTAGTTGCATATCTAGTGAATTTACCTTTTGTGTCAAGCCTAAATTGAAAAAGACCTAAAAATTGAATTAGCACCTATTCACCCCCCCTCTAGGTGTCATACCGATCCTTTCAATTGGTATCAGAGCTAAGGCTCTCTTTTCGGGTTTAACCGCCTAAGAGAAGTATGACACAAAGTGAGGATGAGACCGCAAGGCTTGCCGAGGCTAATGAGTCCCTTAAAAAGGACCAAGCCACCGCGACATCCATGGCCGATATCAAAGCTTTGGAAACAACTTTGACATCTTCCATGGATGCTAGGTTTAATGAGTTTCGTGACTTGCTCAATAAACTCATTAACAACAAGCCCTCGGATTTCATCCCGCTTGAAAAAGCTTCTAACTCCGATGAGGGTGGACCCAAGGAGGATAAAGAGCAAAAAGAGAAGGAGGTGAAAGCAAATGATAAGACTAAGTCATCTCCCAACTCGCATGAGGAAAAGGAAGAGTATCATGCCGTTCGGGGATGGTACTCTCCCGATCCAATTATCACTACCCGCATAAACCCTTTAGGTCCCCCACCTAAGCTTAATGCATTAGCTTTTGCTAGTTGGCAACGCTCAATGAAATCTCATGTCAACAGTGCCTCCATCGAGCTTTGGAGGATTATTGAAGAAGGATACATTGTGGAGGATCCAAGCAACATGACCAAGAGAGAGTTCGCCGAAAAGCAACTAAACGCTTCCGCTCTCCATATGATTGAACTCTCCTTGAGCGACACCGACAAGCATCATGTTCTACATGCCACCACCGCCAAAGAAGCTTGGGATTGTCTTGAGCGTGCCTTCCTTGGAAATGAAAGCATGAAGAGAAATAGATATGAATCCTTGAGCAATGCCGCCGAAGGTTTCTACATGCTTGACAACGAGACCCATGAAGAGATGTATGGTAGACTCAAGACTCTTGCCAAAGCCTTTTATGATGTGGGAGCAACATATGTTGATGATGCTTGGGTCAAGAGGAAGTATGAGAATGCTCTCTTGCCCTCGGAGCCAATGGAGTTGAAGTCTATTCAAGGAAGATACAACTACCTTCAATTGTCTTCCCATGAAGTTATGCAAGAATTTCAAGCCTCCAAGGTTGCCACCAAGAATGCCGAAGATAACCGTTCTAGGGCCATGGGAATGAGACAAGGTCCCTCTCTTGCCTTGAAGGCCAAGGTGACTTTCCTAGATGCAAATGATGAAGTTGAAGCTTGTCCTGGCAACATTGCTCCACATGATCTTGAGCAAGCCCTCAATGGTCACATTGCACTTGCCACAAGAGTGTTTTGGAATGACCCGGCTAGTGCTAAAGCTCGTGTTGATCGAGATAACAACACAAGTGGCAAGAAAGAGCTTGCCTCAAGGACAAAGACATGCTACAATTGTCATGACAAGAACCACTACATAAGAGAGTGCCCTTATGAGAACCGTGAGCAAAATGATGGGAAGCTCATCCCAAAGGATCACTCCAAGTTGATTCAAAAGAAGCCCGCAAGACCAAGAAAGCCCTTCTTCAAGAAGGCACCGAGAATTGTGTTGGTGGCACAAGAGGAATATGCCACAAGTGATTCCGAAGATGAAGATGCACCTAACAAAGAGGTAGCCGCATTGGCTATTGTCTCCACTTCATCATCATCTCTCTTTGAATCCCCCAATGAGAACCTCTCCATCAACACCGCTCGTTGCCTCATGGCTCATGTCACCGAGGTATGATCCCCTTCTCCTAAGACTATGCATGATCAATCTAGTCTTGAGATTAAGAAGGAACTAGTTGCCTTCGATACTTTTGTGACTAACTTGCAAGGTGAGGCCAAGGAACATGTTGAGTCTCTCATGAGACAACTATGTGCGGCGGAAGAACTTCTTAAAGAAAAGAGTAAGATTGAGAGAGAGGATTCTCTCACCATTGCTTCCTTGAATGCTTCCATAGCATCCTTAAATAGCTCTCTTGATGAAGAAAGTGAATATAGAACCACTCTAGAGGAAAGACTTGAATCTCTTGATGCTAAAAATGATGAAATCATTAGTAAAATCATTAAGGATAGAGATCATGTTTTTGCCAAATATAAAGTGATTAAAAAGGAGAAAGTTGAACTTGGGGTTGCAAATACTATACTTCTTGAGGATATGGAGAAGCTTGATAAAGCTCACAAGGTCTTGAAAACGACCCACTCCATCCTTGTTAAGTCTCATGAGCAACTCCTAACTCAACTCTCTAAAACTTGCTCAACTAGCATAACCATTCTTCCTCGTGTTCATGAAAATGTCATTGAAGAAAATGCTAAGTTAAAGGTGGATCATGCTAAGACCTCTATTCCTAAAGGTAACGATAAGGGTTTTGCTTATTTGTTTGAGCTAAAACCACACAAAGGAAAGGAAGGTCTTGGGTATGTGGCCGAGGCAAAGAAGAAGGTGAGCAACACCAAGGAGAACAAGACCAAGCCCGCACAAGCTAAGACTAACATTGCGAGTGGTAATGCCACTAGGGGCAAGACCACTCGTAGTGACTTTGCGGGGCATAACAATCCCAACTACATTCTTTATGTTGATTATTATGGTGATGTTTATGCAAAATATGTTGGTCCTTATGATGGTTACATTGACTATTCTATTTGGGTTCCTAAGACCCTTGTTGCTAACCGAAAGGGACCCATTGAAAAATGGGTACCTAAATGCAAGAAATGATTTCTTGTAGGACTATGCTTCCGGTGGATCTAAATGGGTGATTGATAGTGGATGCACTAGTCACATGACCGGAAGCAAGGAGATCATGACGGAGTTGAGACCAAATTTAAATCACTCAACCGTCTCTTATGGTGACAAGTCCAAAGCCGAGGTAAAGAGTCTTGGCAAGGTGGTAGTTGCAAGGGATATCACCCTTGTAAATGTCATGCTTGTTGAGTCTCTAGGTTACAATCTTATGTCCGTTCGTGCTCTTAATAAGATGAACTTTGATGTCTATTTTACTCTTGATATGGTGGTACTCTTGAGGAGCAAGACTCTAAAGGTCATGTTCGTTGGGCATGTTGAAAATGAGTTGTTTGTGGTAGACTTTTCGGGGTCAACCAACACTCAAGCAATATGCCTATTCGGAAAGGCCGATGTGGGGTGGTTGTGGCATCGCCGCTTGTCCCATGTCAATATGAGAACTTTGCAAAGTCTTCACAAGGGTGGCCACATTCTTGGACTAAATGAGAATGTTTCTTTTTCTAGAGATCGTCTTTGTAGGGCTTGTGTTGAAGGAAAGATGCATGATTCTCCCCACCCAAGCAAGACCATCATCTCATCATCAAGGGTATTGGAACTTCTTCATGTTGATCTTTTTGGTGCCGTACCTCAACCTAGCCTTGGTGGGAAGAAATATTGTTTGGTGATTGTCGATGACTATTCAAGATTCACTTGGGTTTTCTTCTTCAAGACGAAGGATGAAACTCAACAAACCATCATCGATTTCTCCAATGAAGTTCAACGTCAACACAATCTTCACATATTGGCCATTAGAAGTGACAATGGCTCCGAGTTCAAGAACTACACCCTAAATGAGTTTCTTAGCGACGAGGGAATTCGACATCAATACTCCGCCGCATATACTCCTCAACAAAACGGTGTAGCCGAGAGGAAGAACCGGACTCTTATGGATATGGCTAGGTCCATGTTGGCGGAGTTTAAGTCTCCACTCTTCTTGTGGGCCGAAGCTATCTCCACGGCGTGTCACTCCTCCAACCGGTTATTCTTTCGCAAAGGGAAGAAGGAAACTCCATATGAAATGCTTACCGGCAACAAGCCCAACATCTCCTACTATCGAGTCTTTGGTTGTAAGTGTTTCTACAAAATCAAAGGTGTACATCTTTCTAAGTTTGAAGTTAAAGCCTTAGAAGGTGTTCTTGTTGGGTATGGTGCAAACTCTCACACTTATAGAGTCTATGAAAAATCCTCAGGGAGAGTTGTAGAATCTTGTAGTGTGAGGTTTGATGAGAATGACGGCTCCCAAGTGGCGCAATTTCATGTTTGTGATGTAGATAACGAGGAACCTCAAGATGCAATTCAAAGGATGGGTGTTGGATTTCATCGCCCCATCGAGATTCATCATGAGCCTCCTCAAGGAAGTACAAGCTCCACTCAAGTGGAGATTCCATCATCACAAGTTGAAGTGGCACCCTCTATGGAAGCAAATGAGACACCTATCCAAGAACAAGATCAAGTTCCTCCTCAAGTTGACCAAGAGGTCTCACAAGATTCAAGAACTCCTATTCTCAACCCTAGTCAAGATCAAGAGCAAGAGCATCCATCTTCTCCCATCATTGAAAATGTGCAACAAGATGGCAATGCTCATCAACACCGTCAAGACGGGGACTCAAATGATCTAGGTGATCAAGCCGAAATCCCACGCGACAATGGGGATATCGAAACCCGTCGTCAAGAAAGAGTCAAGAGAAACTTGGAAATCAAGTGTCACAAGCTTGAAGCCATCATTGGTGATGTATCTCGCAAGGTTTCCACAAGAAGTCAATTGGCAAGCTTTAGTGAACATCAAGCTCATATCTCTATGATTGAACCAAAGAAGGTGTTTGAAGCACTTGAAGATCCGGATTGGTTGGAAGCCATGCATGAAGAACTCAACAACTTCAAGCGCAACAAAGTATGGAATCTAGTAGAAAAGCCAAAGGATTGCCGCAATGTTATTGGCACCAAGTGGATATTCAAGAACAAGCAAGATGAGCATGGATTGGTTGTAAGGAACAAGGCGAGATTGGTAGCTCAAGGGTACTCTCAAGTTGAAGGCATTGATTTTGGAGAGACCTATGCTCCCGTGGCTCGTCTTGAGTCCATCCGTATCCTACTTGCCTATGCATCTCATTTTAATTTTAAGTTGCAACAAATGGATGTGAAGAGTGCATTTCTTAATGGTCCCTTAAAGGAGTTGGTATATGTAAAGCAACCTCCGGGATTTGAGGACCCACACTTCCCAAACCATGTCTATAAGCTTGATAAGGCCCTCTATGGTCTCAAACAAGCACCTCGAGCTTGGTATGAGCACCTAAGAGAGCTATTGCTAGATCGTGGCTTTGAAGTGGGGCAAATCGATCCCACTCTCTTCACAAAGAGGGTAAAAGGGGAGCTCTTCATATGTCAACTTTATGTTGATGATATTATCTTTGGCTCATCTAACAAAGCTTTCAATGATGATTTTTCAAAGCTTATGACGGATAGGTTCGAGATGTCCATGATGGGAGAGTTGAAATTCTTTCTTGGTTTTGAAATCAAGCAATTAAGTGGAGTGACTTTCATCTCTCAAGCCAAATACATCCAAGACATGCTCAAGAGGTTCAAGATGCAAGATGCAAAAGAGAAGAGGTTTCCTATGGACACCAAATGCCATCTTGAACTTAGTCCAAAGGGTAAAGATGTCGATCAAAAACTCTATCGCTCTATGATTGGTTCTTTGCTTTATCTTTGTGCATCTAGACCCGATATTGTGTTGAGTGTAGGAGTGTGTGCAAGGTATCAAGCGGCTCCTAAAGAAAGTCACTTGATAGCGGTGAATCGAATCTTCCGATATTTGGTTTATACCCCAAGGTTTGGTTTGTGGTATCCTAGGGGGTCCAACTTCTCTCTTGCCGGTTACACGGATTCGGATTGGGCCGGTTGCAAGGATGATAGGAAGTCTACTTCCGGTGCATGTCAATTCCTTGGGAAATCTTTGGTGAGTTGGTCCTCCAAGAAGCAAAATTGCATATCCTTATCTACCACCGAAGCTGAGTATGTGGCGGCCGCTAGTGCTTGCACTCAATTACTTTGGATGAGGCAAACTTTAAAGGAATACGGTGTCCTTTGTGACAAAGTGCCTCTTTTATGTGACAATGAAAGTGCTATCAAGATTGGTCACAACCCCGTGGAGCACTCAAGAACGAAGCATATTGAGATTCGCTATCATTTTATTCGAGATCACATCAACCGGGGTGATATTGAGCTTGGTTATATTCCAACGAAGATTCAACTTGCCGATATGTTCACCAAGCCACTTGACGAAGCACGGTTCACCTTTTTGAGGCATGAGCTAAATATCGTGGATTCTAGGAGCATTGGTTGACTACCTTGCATGCACACCTCTATCTCAACTTTCTATTTTGGTCTAGGTGTAGGCATGGACATAGGGGGAGTGCGGTCCTAATCTATTGGACTTTCCCTCCCCCCATTATGCCAATAGTAAGAATTGTTTTCGTCTCCTTTGTTCATTCTTATGAATTGCGAGCTTAAATGTTGAGTAATGACGGTGAACCCAAGATATATCTTCGCGGTATCACACCACATAATCTCATACATGGTGGCCTTGGCCACCAACTTCTTCGTTGTGAAGAATTGATACTCTTGTGGTGTTATCTTGTTTTTCCTTGTTTCATTCTTTCTCTTATGGAAAATGCACTCAAGCGTTGCTTCTTAATGTCGCTTTTGTTGTTTCTTACCAAACTTGAGTGCATGG
Organism: Poa annua; assembly: GCA_026929855.1. NCBI lineage: Eukaryota > Viridiplantae > Streptophyta > Magnoliopsida > Poales > Poaceae > Poa > Poa annua. The sequence continues at coordinate 70,000,677 of CM049432.1, read as the reverse complement.
TACCATCTCCAGTGACCATTTGTCTTATCCCAGGCCTACCTCATCTTAAAAACTGCTCCTCTTGCCTTTGCATGTCCAAAACACTTTAAAACCTGGGATTTGGAGTCGGTGGGGCCGGAAACTCCGGCCTTCCAGGCCGGAGATTCCGGTCTGACTGAAGTTTCCGCCCCTAGAACCGGAATCTCTGGCCAGGGCCGGAGACTCCGGTGTCTAGGGCCGGAGACTCCGGTGTCTAGGGCCGGAAACTCCGGTCTGGGCAGTTTCGCTGGGGTCTTCAAAGGGGATCGGGGTGAGGAGTTGTTCCACAACTCCCCACACACCCCCGACCCCCACTCCTTCCCCAGCCGCCGCCGCCGCCTCCAAGGACCACTCCGGCCGCTCCCCGCCGCCGGAATCCGCCGTGCCACCGGCCCCTCCTCCGTACAAGTGCTAGGGATCCTTCTCCCTCGCATTTGACCTCCACCATGTCGGGTAAAGGCTTTCTTCTCTCTCTCTAGGTTTTCACTCTAGATCTTGTTTTGAGAGAAGTTTTGCCTGTGCTGCATGGTGTAGAACCCTAGTGTTGGCATTTCAATCCCTAGAAAATTAGTTGTGCTCTTTTTTCCTTAGATTTGACCTAGATTGAAGTTTTCCTGCCACAGGGCGGAAACTCCGGCCCCTCCTGCACCGGAATCTCCGGTGTGGACCGGAATATCCGCCCCTGTGGCCGGAAACTCCGGCCTAGCTCATATCTGGGAGAAATTCTGACACTTTTAATTTTCTTCTTTTTTGGCTTTCTTGGACATGCAAACTTATCTCCATGCTATCCTTGTACTCTCTTTTCACAGGTCATAAGAAAAAGGTGGTCACTCGGAATCCACTCCTTGCTTCAAGTAAACAAAGAGCTCAAACAAGGAACAATCTTATTTTTGATAGCAGCAGTGGCCGCATGAGACAACAGAGCACTATTGATGAGGAAGCCACTAGACAAGCTGAACTTGGTGGTTTTGATAATGAAGAAGAGGCCGAGCAAGCCCATTTTGACTCTTTGTCCACTGTTCTGGGTATGGGAAAGCCTGAGTTCCGTCGTATGAGGTCACAACAGTTCTATGACTTGCCTCCCAACACCACCAACCCCAATTTCCCAAGGAGGGAGCAGCAGCTGATTATGCAGGAGATTTATGCTCGGATTGAGAAGCACGCAGTCTGTGAACAGAAGATTCTGGATCTTGAGGCGCTGAACAAGAAAGCATACTTTCGGGAGGCTGTTTGGATTGCTAGGAAGCTTGGTCTGGAAAAGCTCATCTCTTTCACTCAGCAGGATTATGATATTCAGCTTGTGCAGCAGTTCTTTGCCACAGTGGTGTTTGACAACGATGAGGATGTCACTATGACGTGGATGACTGGACCTATCAGGTGCACCTCCAACTTTGTGGAGTTTGCGACAGCTCTGGGCTATGAATTCAAGGGGGCCACTACTCCAGTTGGGCTGAGGATGCATGTGGAAGGGACTGCATATAACAAGAGCCGTTTGCGTCCTCTTTACTCCGTTGCTTCTTCTGTGGGCTCTAATCAAGACCTCCTTCCCACCTTCAACATCTTCCTCCGCATGGTTCGGCTCAACCTTGCTCCTCAAGCCGGGAATGTGGATGCTATTCGAGGAGGCCTTGTCAACCTACTCTACCATGCTTACAGGGTCCTTCAAGCCGGTCCGGAGTGCCGTGGCCAAGAGGTGGATGTCATGGATTTCATTAAGTGCGAGATGCATTGGGCCATTTTCGAGCACAAGAATCCACTCTATGCTCCCTATGTGATGAAGCTCATTCTCTCCAAAGTGCCCACACTTGATCGCTCTACCTTCATCAAGCATGCCAAGGGTACTCTCCATATTCTCTCCAAGCACACAAAGCAAGCTTCATCCTCTCATGCACCTCCTCCACAAACTAGTGATGAAGAGGACGTTCCCTTACCCAAGAGGAGAAGTAAGAATGCCGATCCCCCCACTAGTCTTCAAGGGAAGGACAAGGTAAACGCAGAATTTCGCAAGCTCTCTTGGTGGAAGAGGAAACTGCTATGCATGGATGTTGCCATTCACAAGGAGAATCATGGGTCATATGTGAGAGAGAAACACATTTTGAGCAACCAAAATTTGATGATCAAGGAGATGCGCAAAATGAACAATGGAAATGTTACTCCTCCTCCGGAAGAAGATGAAGCTGGCATTCCCATCATTTCCTCATATTCGTCTGACACGGTCCCTCTTGAGCAATGGAATCAGGATGTCTTTCCTTGGGCTGATTTTTCGGATGTGACCTCCTTTCCTACCTCGTCTCACAACCACGGCAAGGCTCCCATGAACCTCTCCGATGAGGACTACGACAACGAAGGAGATGACGACATGGATGAAGACACCGAGTGATCTTCTTGGGCCCGTTAGTTATGCTCTTTTCCCCTTTTTGGTGTCTCGGTGCCAAAGGGGGAGAAGTAGTTCTATTAGGTTCTCTCCGGGATTTGCATGGGTTGGGACACAAGCATGTGCCTCTATCATTTTATTGCGCTTGTGTCCTTGTTATGTTATTTGAATTTCGAACTCATTTGCCTTCTCTTTGTCATGAACTATGTGTGTGTAAGACATTTGGATTTCTTATATTATGTGGTTGAGACTACTATTGTGCCTTGATTATATGGGGTTAATATCTTCAGTTTTATGCACAAGGTATGGTTTATCTCCTAACACTCAACCCATACTATACTATGTCTTATTTGTGAAATGTATTGCCTCTATATGTGTGCACGTGCATTCCAAAGCAAATATTCTTGATGCACACATCTAGGGGGAGCTACTTCAGCTATCTGTTATTGCAAATCCATATGTTGTCATCTAACACCAAAAAGGGGGAGATTGAAAGAACATTTCTATGATCTCTGTGTTTTGTGTGTTAGTTAACAACATGTGGATGTATTAAGTTGGTGTTAAGTAATGCAGGATAATCTAGGAACTCTTCAGATGCATCAGCACCAAAAGAGGAGAAAAAGAGACAGCACTGAAAGTGTGCTCAGCCCCTGGTGGGGGCCGGAGTTTCCGGCCCTGTCTGAAGTTTCCGGTCCCTGAGGACCGGAATCTTCTCCGTTGCTCGGTTACCGAAGTTGTGCTCAGCCCCTGGTGAGGGGCGGAGTTTCCGGTCCCATGGACCGGAGTTTCCGCCCCAGGCCAAAGTTTCCGGCCTCGTGTATCTCGAAGATGTCCATGTTCAGATTGAGGATCTGGTGTTCAGCCCCTGGTGCCCCCCGTAGTTTCCGGCCTCCCTAGGCCGGAGTTTCCGCCCTGGCCGGAGTTTCCGGCCACTAGGGCCGGATTTTCCGGCCTGGGTTTTGGCTGCAACGGTTACATCTTTGGAGGGGTATAAATACCCCTCCTCCTTCCTCCAGAAAAGTGCTTGACCTAGAAAAGGAGGAGCTCCATTGTTGCAAGCCAAGAAACTCAAGATCTCCCAATCCCCCCATCCAAACTCGTTGATCTTTGGAGGATTGAAGGAGAAGGCCCCGATCTACATCTTCAATGAGCCGTTCTTCATTTCCCCCTCATTCATTTGAGGGAACACTTGCTAGGACTTCCACTAGGAAACCTAGCCCATTGTTGTACTTACCTATTGTCTTTGTGACAGATTGTAGCTGTTCGGGAGCCCCCAAGCCCTTTGTGGGTCGTGCCCCGAATCGTTGTTGTAAAGGCTCCGGATTCCGCCTCGAAGGATTCCGATAGTGGAAAGTGGACCAAACCTTTGTGGTGCGGTTCACCGGAGATTAGGGTGAGGCCTTTGTGGCCGTTGAACCATTGTGTTGGTTCACACCTCTCCAACGAGACGTACTCCCATTCAAGGGAGGAACTCGGGAATACATCCTTGTCGTCTCGTGTCTTCACTTCGGTTACTTCTATCCTTATTTATTGCCTTATTATATCTTGCTTAGTTGCTAGCTTGTCATATAGGAAATTCACCTTAGTTGCATATCTAGTGAATTTACCTTTTGTGTCAAGCCTAAATTGAAAAAGACCTAAAAATTGAATTAGCACCTATTCACCCCCCCTCTAGGTGTCATACCGATCCTTTCAGCTGGGACCGCAGGAACTCAGTGAGAGTATGACAATCGTTATTCCTCCGGTTCCCTTGGTGCACCAACTGCTCGAGGAGTCGGTCGCTGCGCACACGGCCCTCCTCCATAAGCAGGAGGACCTCCGCCATGGTGGGAGGTGGCGGTAAGTCTTCGCCGCGGCGACGGCCCGTCATTCTGGATATTGACAAGGACACAGTTAGAATCCCATCGTGTCATCCTTGTACACAAAAATAGGGACAGCAAAACTGGTAGTAGCAACAGATAGAACAACATGCACATCACTAGACGCACGCATAGATGGAACTGAGTTCACAAATATTGGTTCTAGTACAAGCCACAGTTTGCTGAAAGAGAGGTACATACCTCATACATATTACACTGGATGGGTACTAGGAAGATAACAGTGACGAGTCTATTACATAACGAGCTCTACTGCTCCAGGCTCCAGAGATACAAACAAAGGAGTATTTGGCACAACTCGCAGGAAGGCACAATTACTCGAGCATCTCCTGGTAGCACACATGGCTAGTAGTACGCCATGACATCCTCATCAAGTGGCGCCGGGGGAGTGTGGAAGCGGCGCGCACTGGCAGGCTGGTTGCCGTACGGCGACTCGAGTGCAGTAAGCCTCGGGTCTCGGTGAGGACCGGTAGGCGGGGTTACGCCACCAACTCCCGGACTGCAAACGTCGGGAGGCAACTGCTCCAACGGGGGTGGGCGAAGTAGTGTGAGAGGAAGCGTCCCATCCATGACGTACGGGCGCACCCTCATCAGAGTATGACGGTGACTAGCGCGCGCCGAAACAGCGTAGAGGTACCACTGCCGGGCTCGACGGTCCTGAAGTGAATATGCCCTAGAGGCACTTAATAAACATAGTTTATTGGCAATATCCCAATCGTTCATTATATGTTTTATACCGTGCTATAACTGTATTAAGCGAAAACATTAATACAGGTGTGGTAGATAAACAACCAGGTCCCTAGTAGCCTCTACTAAGACTAGTTTCGTTGCGCGATTGATGATCGAGGTTTTCCGATCATAGGGCATGGCGCCGGTCGGCAATGGAAGTCATATCGTTAGGAGTAACGATGTGATGGACGTACCCAGTATTTATAGGACATAGTCATTACGCCTTAAGACCGTGAGACCAACTCTTATTATTATTTCTGGAAGATACTTTGATCGCACCAAACGTCGTATCTTATTTAGTATGACAATAACGGTGATACTTTTGGGTATCTGTCGTGGTATCGGCATAATTGATAGAAGACGGGGGTCCTCTAGCCTACGTATGGATTGTGGGGAAGAAGGTTGGAGTCGTCGAGGTCGAGATTGAACACGGCGAGTTTACCCAGCTTCGGATCCCACTGCGGTGGCGGGATCCTACGTGCTGCTATAATTCACTATGAGGCAATAGCCGTGAACAGGTTACAATGAGTATGATGCCTATGAGATTGTCTCTGCCCTAAAGGCTCCCTGGTGGCCGGCTTATATAGGCGGCCAAACCCCAGGGTACAAGGTAAGTACTTGTCCGGCAAGTAAACAGAGTCCTAGACCTAGCCGGCTTAGTTACCGCCTTCCGTCTTGGGCTCGGTGGCTTGGTGGGCTTAGGCCTTCCGCCTTCCTTGGACCATCCGCCTACTTCCTTGCACGTCAGCTATCTGGGCCGCCCGGCAGGCCTTGGCCTTACCACCCTTGGGCCACCCTGGACTAGCCGGATTGATCCATGCTGGTTATACCCCTAGTTGATATATCCCCAACATTAGCCCCCAGAAAGGTTGAAGTTCTCCAGGCGCCGGCTTCTTCTTGATTCTTCATCTGCCAAAGGTGGCGGCTGCAGGACTTGAACCATTCTGAAAATCAACGACGCACGCGTGCCTTGATGTTGACACGCGGCCGCCTTTATCCATCAAGGGAAAAGACGGCTACTCGGCAATCTTTGCCGAGAATTCTTCTTGACGGTTACCGCCTAGCCGGCTTCACGACAGTTTGAAAACAGACTAAGCGGGAATCTCGCCACGATCACAAATTGCGGGAAAAGAGGAGGCGCGGAGATCGTGCAATCATGGGCTGCAACGGATGTTGGACACGTGTCCGACTAAAAACGCCGTTGCACAGGGAGCAACGCCTGGCCCTATAAATAGGTAGCCAAACGGTTCATTTCTTTACCCTGCCTTTTGCTCTCCTCGCGCCCTTGCCTCTTCTGCTTCTTCGCTCCCAGCCTCCGAACGAGCTCCGGCGAACTTCTCTCCTCCGGCGACCTTTTCTGACGGCGATGTCCACCGGTCCAGCTCACTCGACGGCGTCGAGCGGTCCGGCGACCGAAGCCGCGCTCGCAGCGTCGATGGGCGGCGCCATTACTCGCCCCGCTCCGGCGGCGACGGCGGGCAATGTCTCCGTCGTCCCCCCTCGGGCTTCTGCCACACGCGTCCCGGCGGCGGGCCCTTTCTCTCCTCCACCAAATACCACGGCGACGGCGGCGACGAGCGCCCCCGGCGACGAGGAAGAAGAAGCGCCGGACCTCGGGTCCCGCTATTGGCTGCCTTCCATTGTCGACGAGGACGCCCTCCAAGATTTGGAGGCAGTCGGCTACCTCCCCACTCGGGAGGATTGCCGGTGGAGGGCCGCCTTGGGAGACATCATTCCGGCCCCGGAAGCCGGAGAACGGGTAATCCTTACCTCCCATCTGGTCAGGGGAATGGCTCTTCCGCCTTCCGCCTTCTTTAGTGAGGTCTTAGATCACTACGGGCTCCAGCCCCATAATATCGCACCCAATAGTATATTAGTCTTAGCCGGCTTCACAGCTCTTTTCGAAGGCTATCTAGGTATTAGGCCTAGTTTAGACTTCTTTAGATATTGTTTCCGTTGCCGGCGACAGACGGTGCCGGACGGTGGGCTGGCAACCTGCGGCAGTGTCACCTTCAACTGCCGCCAGGGCCGCCAATGGTATCCTAAGATACCATACCTCGAGTCCGTCAAGGGCTGGACCTCCACCTTCTTCTACTGCCAAGACATGGCAGCGCCGGGCCGTCAAGTCGGCATCCCGGCATTCGTCAACGCGCCACCCATGCCTCGCCCATGCTGGGACGAGGCGGTGCCCAAGTTGACGGAGGAACTCCGCCTTATTCAAAGGCGGATCGAGTTCCTCACGAGGACGATGGCTCCCCCCAGCTGGATGGGGTCGACACCGTCATTTGCTGGCTCAGCCGGCAAATCCTCCCCCTGCGGTACAGCTCGCACAAGATGTGTCAGTATTCGCCTACTGACACAGCCTCTCTTCGCGTGAGCGAAGAGATATTGCCGGTCGCCGACCTGGCATTCCGGCTCCGCAGCCTCGTCAAGGCGGGGTCGGTGAAGGCGGCCGAGGGCGTGCCCATGCACACCCACGACAATCCTCCCCTCGAGGTAAATATTTTCTTGCCTTGCCCCTTGTTTGACAGCTTTGCCGGCTAAGGTTGAGTTCCTTTAACATATCTTCTTTTTCAGCTCTCCGAGTTGAAGGAGGATGACCTGGCTCCCGACTTCTACGAGTCGGAAGCCAGGAAGACGAAGAAGCGCAAGGCATCCGGCGCTGCTTCCTCCACGGCGAACGCCGAGAGGAAGAAACGGATTGCATCGGCTACCGAGCCGACTCTCGCCAACATTGGCGAGAATGCGGGGATTAACATCCCCCGAAGGTACTCAACTTTGCCTTTTCCAGATGGCGAACTTCTTGAATATTGGCTGACTTATTGTGCTTGCTTTGTATTTTGACAGGGAAAGGGTCGCAACCTCCCGGTTGCCAACCAGGCTCCTTGGCAAAGGAAAGCGGCCGCAAGGCGGCTCGCCGGCCACCGTGCCGCCAACTCCCCCGCCCCACGCCGGCAGCTTCATGGCTGACGCTCGGCGCCAACCTCCAGCCCCGGCTTCGGGTGCTCCGCCAAAGATCCCCTCCACCGATCGCGCGCCGACAACTCCTCTATTACTGGCTGAGGCTACGGCCGATGATGCCGCTCAATCGCGCGCCGCCAATGAAGGGTTGCTGGAGACGACTGCCGGCGGGTCTCGGAGGGCAGCTCAGACTGCGGGAGGCGGCAAAGTCAGGGACCCTTGGTCTACCTTTAAGGAGGCCAAGGAGTCAACCTTGGCTTTTACCGCCTTTGCCTCGCAGGCCTTCGACGACTTGGAGGGCGACCTATCTGTAAGTTTCTCCGGCATATACATAGTCTTTCCCCCCGAGCACTTAGATGGCTTAGTCAAAAGAAACTTTGACTGCCGGCTTAGTGGTTTTTCGACAATATGTCATATGCTTTTGGTTTTTGTTACAGGGCCTTGTGTCCGCCAACGTCGAGCTTGTCTCCTCGCGAGTCGAGATAAACCGGCGCCATCGCGACCTGAAGAAAGAATGCGAGGCCAAGGACAAGCGGATCGCCGAGCTGGAGGCGGCCCGCAAAAAAGATGAAGGTAGAGTTGATCCCTTTCTCCAACTATGCTTTTGACTTATGTTTCCGTCAATCATTTAGCTTAGCGAATCCATATTTGTAGAACTGCTAGACCACGCCCAGGATATCCTGAAGGCGTCCACTGATATGCAATCTCTTATGAATGAAGCTTCAGACTTGGCGGCCGCCAACTTGGAGTTGAAGGCGGCTCATCAGAAGGAGATGGAGGCCCAGCAACTCAAATTTGCGCAGGAATCCAGCCAGCTCACTGGTGAGCTGGAAAGCCTACGCAACAAGTTGGCGGAGGCGGAGAAGATGGCTGCGGAAGAGATATCCAAGCAGACTTCTCGCGCCCAAACTGCAGAGGACGCGCTGGCAACTCATATGATTGAGTTGTCGGCTTTCCATAACTCGGTCCTTGGTAACTTCTCGCTTCTTTTTTGATACTGCCATGTTGTTTTTAGCGTGAGCCAAACTTATGACTTTATTTTTGATGCAGTTCCCGCCGGTTTAGGCGATGACAAGGTTGTCAGCCCCCGCCAGGATCGCCTTGCGCGTCTGGGTGAGCTGATCGCCGAGACTTTGGCGGCGTCCAAGCGGTTTGCCGCCAAGTTCTTCACTTCCTCTGGCAGCCAGGAGCCGACCGAGTTCAGCGACGTGCCCGCCATCCTGGAGCAGGCGACCAAACTTCACAAGAGCTCGCTCAAGTCGGCGGCGCGGGGTGGAGCCAAGACTGCCCTTGGGTTGTTCATGGCGCACTACCCCGAGGCGGAGATTGAAGCCGTCACCGAAGGCATGCCGTCAACGTATGAAGACGGTAGCGAGGTCGAGCCGGCCGCTATTCTGGACAGCGTTGCCGGCTACGCCACGCGAGTCGCCGACATGGTGGACACTTCCATCTTCTACCGGCGTCATCCTGTGCCTGGCGGAGAGGGAGCTGGAGCTGCCGGCGCGGCTGAGGCGGAGGGGAGCGATAGTTCTGGGGCTGAAGTTGTCAGCCCCCAAGTCTGATGTAGACGCTCCCCCGAGCCATATCTTTTTCATGTCCTTGCCTTCCACCAGCCTCATTTTGTCGGCCCCTGAAACAATGCAACATTTGTAATATTTTGTATATACTTTTGCCGTTGCCTTGTTAGGCGGAAACTAGCTGACAAGTTTTACTTTGTCTTTATTTATATGGCCCGCCTTAATTTTACCCTGACTTATATGCTTGACTTTTTGTATGTTGACGAAACCTCAGCCGGTAACTTTGGCTGAAACAACCAGGGCTAGACCATTTGTTTAGGATCAGAGACCAAAGCCAACATGTTGGTGTCAAAGACATACTACTAGGCGAACCACATATAAGTAATCAGAGGTAAAGGAATTAGGCGGCGCAAAAAGTTTGTTTTTGCTTTGGGTTGGCTCGAAAGCTGCAAGTATCTACCATTTTGAACCTTTGCACGGGGCTAAAAAATAGGTAACTTAGATACATAGGGAAATATGATTGCAAGAAAAGGCAAAAGATGGCATGCATCTCAACACAGATGAGGAACCATAGACTTTTATTTCATAACCATATTTAACTTATTACAATTATAAATTGCTAAGTGTAGAAAGGACGTAGCTGCTCAATATTCCAAGGCCGTTTTGTTTGCTCGAACGGGTCGTCAATGCCTCTCTTGCGCTTGGTTCCCCTTTTTCCTGCCGCCTTCTTGCGCATTTTCTTTTCGTCTTCGTCGCGGATGTCGGCTAGGTAGTAGGAACCATTGAGCAGCGCCTTTGTGACTATAAACGGTCCTTCCCATGGCGGGGATAACTTGTGCAAGCCTTTTCTGTCTTCAATTAGGCGGAGAACCAGGTCACCTGTTCTGAAGCTTCGCTTCCGCGCTCTCCGGCTATGATAGCGGCGGAGTTGTTGCTGGTACAAGGCGGAGCGATGGAGAGCTACGTCTCTTTCTTCGTCTAGCAGGTCTAGGCTATCCTGTCTTGCACCTTCTACGTCTTGCTCGATGTAGGCTTGAACTCTTGGGGAATCGTACTTCATGTCGGTAGGTAGCACTGCCTCTGCGCCATATGTTAAGAAGAAAGGAGTGTAGCCGGTAGATCTGTTTGGCGTTGTGCGCAAACTTCACAATACCGACTGCAACTCATCTGCCCAGGCGCCGGCTGCCCTGTGTAATGGAGCTTCGAGACGAGGCTTAAGTCCTGATAAGACTAGGCCGTTTGTACGCTCTACTTGTCCATTGGATTGAGGGTGTGACACGGATGCCAAATCAAGCCGGATGCCCAGATCGCTGCAGTATTCTTCTATGTCGCCTTGGGACAGATTGCTGCCATTATCAGTGATAATGCTGTGTGGAACTCCAAACCGAGAGATAATTCCCCAGAGAAAATTGGTGGTTGTTCGTGCGTCAAGTTTGCTGATCGGTTTGGCCTCGACCCATTTGGTGAACTTGTCGACAGCGACCAATAGGTGAGTGTACCCACCGCGCGCCTTTTTGAAGGGACCCACCATATCCAAGCCCCAGACCGCGAACGGCCAGGTGATTGGGATCGTCCTTAGCTCCTGTGCCGGCAAGTGAGGTTGACGGGCGTACAACTGGCAACCTTTGCATGTTTTGACGATGTTCTCGGCATCTTCTTTGGCGGTGAGCCAGTAGAAACCTTGGCGGAAAGCTTTGGATACAATGGACCTAGCGGAAGCATGATGCCCGCAGGTGCCAATATGTATGTCTTTTAGAATTTCCCGGCCTTCTTCCGGCTGTATACACCGCTGATAGATGCCGCAAGTGCTTCGCTTGTACAGCTCGCCTTTTATTATCGTGAATGCCTTGGCTCGCCTTATGATCTGCCTTTTTAGTACCTCATCGTCTTCCGGCAACTTTTGGTCGATTAGAAAATCGAGGTACGGGACTGTCCAATCCGGCTGTGTTAAGTAGACAGCGAGACTTGCCGCTTCTACCGGTTCTTCTGAGTCGGGGTCCGTCAAATCGGCGCCTTTAATGGATGGCTTGTGCAATTGCTCCAGGAAGATATCTTTTGGTACCTTTTTGCGTTCCGATCCCAGTCTTGCAAGTGTGTCTGCCGCCTCATTCTCCGCTCTTGGAACATGCCGGACTTCGTATCCTATGAAGTTTTTTGCAAATTCGTCAACTTTGGCTCTGTAAGCCGCCATTGTTGCGCTTTTCGCATCCCATGTTCCGCTTACTTGCTGTGCGACCAAATCTGAGTCGCCGTAACAGAGGATTCTTTTGACGCCTAGGTCGTTTGCCACGTGCAACCCATGAAGCAAAGCTTCGTACTCGGCAACATTGTTGGTTGCTGTGAAGTGGATTTGTAACACGTAGCTTAGCTTGTCACCTTTAGGCGTACGCAGAACGACTCCAGCCCCCGAGCCTTTGAGCATCTTTGATCCGTCAAAGTGCATGACCCAATATTCTGACTCGGGGAGTGCTGTTTCCTCCATAGCCTCTGTCCAGTCGGCGACAAAGTCTGCAAGTGCTTGAGATTTGATGGCGGTCCGTGGTTTATAGACTATATCAAAAGCGGCAAGTTCGATGCCCCATTTGGCGACTCGACCTGTTGCCTCTGCATTATTGATTATATCTCCCAACGGAGCCTTGCTGACTACTGTCACTGTGTGTTCCTGGAAGTAATGCCTAAGCTTTCTGACGGCGAAGAATACACCATAAGCCAGCTTTTGGTAATGCGGATACCTCTGCTTGGAGGCGGAGAACACTTCACTGATGAAGTAGACCGGTCGCTGCTCACACGCCGCGGCTTCGCTCTCCTTTCTTTCCACAGCCAAGACAACGCTGACAACAACCCCTGTTGCCGCGATGTACAGCAGCATTGGTTCCTGTGATCGAGGTGCTGCCAATATCGGAGCGGATGAGAGGGCCTCCTTAAGTTGCTGTAAGGCGGCGTCTGCCTCTGCTGTCCACTCGAAGTTGTCGGATTTCTTCAGTAACCGGTAGAGGGGCATTGCCTTTTCCCCTAGGCGGCTTATGAAACGACTGACGGCCGCCGCCGATCCGGCTAGGCGCTGCACGTCCTTCAGACAAGTAGGTCTGGATATATTTTGGATGGCCTTGATCTTCTCCGGGTTAACCTCAATCCCTCGTTCTGAGACGATGAATCCGAGGAGTTTGCCGGCTGGGACGCCGAAAACGCACTTGGCGGGATTGAGCTTCATTTGATACCTCCGGAGATTCTGAAAAGTTTCTTCCAAGTCCTCTAGGAGATCTGCCTTCTTTTTTGACATTATCGCGATGTCGTCTACATAGACGTGAACATTGCGGCCGATCTGTTCGTGCAGGCAATTTTGCATACAGCGCTGGTATGTTGCCCCTGCGTTCTTTAGACCGAAAGGCATTGTAATGTAGCAGAAAGTCCCATACGGAGTTGTGAAAGATGTTTTCAGCTGATCTGACTCTCTCATCTTGATTTGGTGGTATCCTGAGTAGGCGTCCAGAAAACAAAGCAGCTCGGAGCCTGCTGTGGAGTCTACGACTTGGTCAATTCTAGACAGCGCAAAGGGATCCTTTGGGCAACACTTGTTAACACCGGTATAGTCGATACACATCCTCAGCTCTTTATTCTTCTTTGGGACAAGTACAGGATTTGCCACCCAATCGGTGTGTACAACTTCTTTTATGAAATTGGCGGCCTTCAGCCTATTTATCTCCTTCCCTATAGCCTTGCGTCTCTCATCTCCAAAGCGTCTTGTTGCTTGTTTCACCGGCTTGGATCCTTTTATGACGTTGAGCGAGTGCTCGGCCAGTTCCCTCGGTACACCAGGCATGTCGGAAGGCGACCATGCAAAGATGTCACGATTCTCACGGAGGAACTCGACGAGCGCGCCTTCCTATTTGCTGTCAAGGTTGGAGCCGATGACAACTTGCTTAGACTTGTCACCTGGGATGAGGTCCGCCTTTTTGGTGTCTTCTCAAGCTTCGAAAGTCTTCTTGACATTCATCTTTGGCTTTGGCATGGAGTTGTCTGAATCCGCCCCGAGCAGCGCAAGTTCTTCCTTGTGGATGACGGCTTCTGCGAAGGCGGCCATGCCACGCTCGCACTCCTTGGCTTTCTTGAAGTTGCCGGAAATCGTGATGGTTCCGTTTTCTCCCGGCATTTTAAGCTTGCTGTATATGTAGCACGGCCTTGCCATGAACTTGGCGAAAGCCGGTCGTCCGAAGATTGCATGATAGGCGCTTTTGAAGGGGACAACCTCAAACCTAAGGAACTCTGAGCGGTAGTTCTCTTTTGGTCCGAAAGTTACCTTCAGCCTGATGCTCCCCATTGACTTTGCTTGCCTGCCGGGCACTATGCCATGAAATGTGAGGTTGCTGTGATCCAGCTGATCCTCTGACAGGTTCATGCGGCTTAGCGTGTCGTAGTACAGGATGTTGAGGCTGTTGCCGCCATCCATGAGTACCTTTGTGAGTCTGAAGTTGTCGACAATAGGGTCGACGACAAGGGCGTACTTGCCTGGGTGAGGGACGTGATCAGGGTGGTCGGACCGGTCCCAAGTGATTGTTGCCTCCGACCAGTTCAAGTACTGAGGGACGTCCGGCATTGTCGCGTTGAGTTCGCGCATCTCCGCCTTATCCGCCTTAGCCGAAGGCGTGCCGACAAAGCACACCAGAGATTCTTTGACCTTCGGATATGGCTTCTTTTTCTTGGCGGCTGCGTCATCTTCGCTTGAGATAGACATGTCGTCGTCGTCCTCATCCTCCTTGCCGTCTTTCTTGTCGTTCTTCTTTGACTTCTTTGACTTCCAGCCGACTGTGGGATCCTTTTTGAAGTCGTCCATGAAACGACATTCGCCAAGCATATGGTTGACCTTGCCCAATGAGGCGTGGATGGGACATGGCAAAAGTTTTGCCTGTTCATAAGTGATTCGCGCCGCCTTAGGCCCTGAGCCGGCTTCGCGACTATCTTTCTTATTCTTCCACTTCTTTTTGCCGGCGTTCCCTTGGAACGCTGCGGCAACCTCATTGGAAGGCCCGGCTTTGTAATCCGCCGCCTGCTTGCGCTTGTTGTTCCGCTTTGGTATGATGTTGACGTCTGGGTCATCGTCCCTGGCATCGTCATCCGCCGCCGCGTATTGGGCGGCTAGGTTGAGCATCTCACCAAGGTCCGTGATTTGCTCGCGGACAAGCCTATGACGGAGCAAGGACTTCTTCTGCAGGCCCGTGTAGAAGGCATGGATAGCCTGCGCGTACGAAACACCATGACAGTTGGCCTTTTCGGATATCCAACGGCTGACAAAATCTGTCATGGTTTCGTCCGGCTTTTGGACACAGCGCTGCAAATCCGTGTAGGTATTTGGACGCTTGTACGTTCCTTGGAAGTGCTGGGAGAAAACCTTTTCCATGTCGTACCAGCTATGGATGGACTTTTCAGGAAGGTTGTCAATCCAAGCTCTTGCCGTGCCTTCCAACATGAGAGGTAAGTAGCGGACGGCAATGTGGTTGCTCCCGCCGGCAATCTCTATGGCCATGGCGTAGTCGGATAGCCACGAGTCCGGCTTAACGAGGCCGTTGTACCGAGAACAGTTTTTTGACACTGATGTCATGTCCTTGGGAAACGGCTCTCTGCGGATGGCGTCACCGAAACACTTTGGTCCAGAGTATAGCGGCTCCTTTCCTCTTGCTATGTCTTGTAGGCAGTGTCGTGCGTCTTTTGGATCGAGCTGCCGTGCGCCTCTGTTTGCGTCCGGCTCGTCCTGCGCTGCCCGGCTTATGCTGCGCCTGGGCCCTTCTACCTCCTCTCTCCTCTTGCTGCCAGTGCTATGCTGCGGAGACCGGCTGCGGCCTCTCCTTGGAGGGTCGTTGCCGGCATCTTTTCTAGGCGGCTGCCTGTTGTTCCGGCTACCGCCATTGTCACGTCTTGGCTGAGGGGGAGGTGGTAGGTCTCCTCTGCTTCCCGACCTTGAATTCTCGTCCCGCCTTTGTTTTGGCGGTGGTGCCTTCTTTGGAGGTGGCGTTGCCTTCCTTTTGTCGCCATGGCTACTGGAGCCAGACGGGCCTTCGGGGTCGGCATCTGGTGCCGCTTTGCACTTGCCTGACTTAGACTCTAGGTCTCCCCCGCGGGCATCCGCCATGTGGCCGTAGGAATCAGCGCGAGCTTGTTGTTCTAGGGCCTTGCTTAGGAAGTGTCTTGCGTTGGCCAACTTCTCTTCCGCCGTGTAAGTGTTGTCATCCAGGGTATCTAGCTTGCAGCCGCATTGAGGATAGGGGTGCAGAAGACAACATCCCCCTTCTATCCACTCGCTGTGGTGCCGTACGCCAATCGAACCCTAGGTCTTGAGCCGCTGTCGTCGCTTGCGTAGGCGGCTCTTTTCCACGGCGGTTTTTTGATGACCTTTTTTCCTCGAAGAGTTGCCGGTTTGTTTTGGCCGACATCCTCTCCTGTTCTTTCTTGATCTTCTTCGCAAGGCTCTCAACGTGCTCCTCTCTTTTTCGTAGGAAGTCAGAGTGCTTAAGCATGTTAAGCCTAAGTTCTTCCACTTCGTCGAGTGGGGTATCTTTGCTCACCGGAGTGTTCATGATCTCGTCTACTTCTTTGATGACGGAGAGCAAATCCGTGGGTTTGCTGCTGCCGCCTTTCTCGAGACCAGCTTTCTTCTTCGCGCGCACCTTGTCGGAACTTTCGATGAGTTGGCCGCCAGTGGTGTTGCCGGCTTCTTCCGCCGGCTTGTTTTGCGCCTCCGAAACTGGGGTTGTTTCGTGACCGACAACAACCATCATAGCTAGCTTGTCAGGCATGTCTGTATCCGCTGTACCCTCTGAGGGAGTCGGATTACCACTGGAAAAGCGGGTTTTGATCTTCTCTTCGAAGAGACTAGCATCATAATCGGAGTCAGAGTCTACGTTGACTTGAACGGTAGATCTGGATCCGGCATCTGACATCGCATCCTCCTGTAGAGCAGGGAGGATTGATTCAGGATCGTTGTTTTCCGGCTGGGAGTCGGATCCCAGTCCGACAACTCCGACAAAGTGGAAGTCAGATTCCGCCGACTCCTGGGAGAAGGCGGATTCAGATCCATCTTGCCGGTCGACTGCTTGGTCGAAGGGTTGGTGGATGGGGTTGTAGAAACGCGGTAGGCCGTACGCCTCTGGCGTGTACCCGATGAAGACGTCGATCCCTCCGATCGGCACGATTTCGCATCCGATAAGGTAGTCGTCCGCCGGGAGCCAGGATTCATCTGAGTTGACGTAGCTATGGCCGCCATACCTTGTGACGCGACCGACGGCGATCTGCTTGCCCACGCCGCCAAGTGTTCCCGCCTGGAACGTGACGCCAGGAACCTTATGCCCCACGGTGGGCGCCAACTGTCGTGGTATCGGCATAATTGATAGAAGACGGGGGTCCTCTAGCCTACGTATGGATTGTGGGGAAGAAGGTTGGAGTCGTCGAGGTCGAGATTGAACACGGCGAGTTTACCCAGCTTCGGATCCCACTGCGGTGGCGGGATCCTACGTGCTGCTATAATTCACTATGAGGCAATAGCCGTGAACAGGTTACAATGAGTATGATGCCTATGAGATTGTCTCTGCCCTAGAGGCTCCCTGGTGACCGGCTTATATAGGCGGCCAGACCCCAGGGTACAAGGTAAGTACTTGTCCGGCAAGTAAACAGAGTCCTAGACCTAGCCGGCTTAGTTACCGCCTTCCGTCTTGGGCTCGGTGGCTTGGTGGGCTTAGGCCTTCCGCCTTCCTTGGACCGTCCGCCTACTTCCTTGCACGTCAGCTATCTGGGCCGCCCGGCAGGCCTTGGCCTTACCACCCTTGGGCCACCCTGGACTAGCCGGATTGATCCATGCTGGTTATACCCCTAGTTGATATATCCCCAACAGTATCGGAAAGGAGTAGTTGAGACGAGGGGTCAACAGCGGGATTTGTCAGTCCGCATAGCCGGATAGATACTCTAGGGCCCACTCGGTGAGATTATGTCAAATGAGTTTGCAAACATGTGACTAGGTCACCAGCTGACATAATATCATAGACGAGTAGAAGATAGCGATGTCGGTAACGAGATCATGCTAGGTATGGAGATATCTGAGAATGATGCTCGGACGCGCTAAGTATCGCCATGACAAAGGGTTTAAGACTATACGTCCAGGTTTGATAGATGAAAGTCATTCGTTATATCTCAGGGGTTAATTCATGGGGTCCAGGCCTACGAGTTAGTCGTTGATCATTGAGGAGTCTTGATCATACCTGATATTATATCGAACCGCTAGGGTAACACACTTAAGGGGTTTCGACAAGACAACCGGAAAGGAAGGAGATCACCTGGAGCGTCCCGGGAGGGGTCCGATGGAGATCGGGCAGCGACGAAAGAGTTTTCGGAGCTAGGAAAAATTATATATATTATGTTTGATATTAATTAGTGTAATTAATATGCAAATATGATTTTATATATTTATTTTCGAATTTATTTAGGCTGATTTCCTTAAATGGGCCTTCTGGTCGAAAGAAGGCCCATGAGGGGGAAAACCCTCAAGGGAATTTTGTGGGGGAGGCTTGGCCGGCCTAGGTGGGCCAAATGGGGCCCACCTAGGGCCGGCGCACCTGGTTTGGCCGAACCAGGCAATGGGGGATAGTCCCACATTGCCTGGCTGGCAAGGTTGGCTCCCCCTGGGAGCCTATATAAGAAGGGGCACCCCTGGCCTTTTAATTCACCAATTAATTTCCAATTTCTCTCTCGATCTCGTGGGTCCCTTGTTGGATCCGCGCCGAGTAGAGGAGGGGGATCTCTTCCACCATAGCCCGCTGCCGCGCTGCTGGTGTTCCGGTCCAAGTCTTCCGCTGCTTGTCCTGGATTGGAGCTTCGGAAGTCGTCGTCTCCACCGTATGTGTGCGACTCCCTGCGAGGTGCTGCGCTAGCGGTACTCGGAGACCTACTTCCTCCACCCGACCTCGGGGTCATCTTCGTCGTCTCCGTCGCGCCGAGTTCTCCGCGACCTAGAGGTCGGCTACGGCGTCTTCATCGTCAACGCTTGTGCGGGAGCGTAATCCCCGCTATTCGGTCTACGAGGGTATGTATTCCGATCTCCGACGTACTACTATATCTGCATAGTGTAGATCTTGGCTAGTTTAAGGATATCGTTGGTAGGAAATTTTTTGTTTTCTGCACACGATCCCCTTCAGTGGTATCAGAGCCGATCTATCGTAGATATAGTTGTACGCTGTTAGAACCCGTGTTCTGCACGGGGGCACCGTTCCTGTTATTTGCTACCCTCTAGCGTGCACTTGTGATTCCAGCGGCATCGAGTTGATGAAGCGGCCCGGACCGACTTTACGCGTACGCTTACGCGAGACTGGTTCCACTACTGACATACGGCTTGTACCGTATCTGTGGCTGGCGGGTGCCTGTTTCTCTCTCTTTAGTTGGCTTTGCATTTTCAATGGAGGGCCCGAAAGGGATGCTTAAACATGCAATTATTGGATCGTTGTTGTGGTCATAAGGTTCGTAGGTATGAAGCGGTTCTATTTACGAAAGCCCCGAGCCACGTAAAATATGCAAAAGATAAAGTAGAAGCGTCTAACTTTATTTTGCAGGGGCTATGTGATATGGTCAAGGTAGGTTTATTAAATTGTTTATAAACTGCGGGCGCCAAGAAGACCATGGCGCAATGGACTATATCACATTGCATTACATTTGATGTTTTGTGTGCATCTTATATTGTGTGATTGTGTGTATAGTATACATTAGTTACACGGCGGTAGTTATATAAGATGATCCCTTCAAAATACCACCAGTGTTCTCCCTCCAACGCGCACCACCAAGAAAGTTCTACGTTATGAGGCAGGCCGTGATGATCGGGTGTCAGACATATCTTCGTTCGCATACGGTGGGTGTAAGTCATGTTGCACAAGCGTCAGCGTGGAGGTTATGGTGGCGAGCCTAGCATATTCAGAAATATGGCCTCGGAACAGGGAGACCGAAAGGTCGAGCACGAGTCACAAAATTGGTGTGGCGGACGATTTTGTCTACTCTTGAAGTTGTGCCACCGGCTCTGATGATGAGGGGTGGTGCAATGGATGGGGGTCGTGTAATCGCTTAAACGACCAGGAGGGATGTTCGTTTGAGTGGGAGTTTGGATAGTTATTTTCTAAAATACTAGAACTCAGAATATAATGAACAGAGTCTGTTTTGTAAACCTTTGTAGATATTAACCATTGTGATAGCATCTTTTCAAATTAGGCGCATTCCTGTGATTGAGAAACTTAAAAGGTTGGGTCCCAACTTCATAGTTTATACTTTAGCTTGAGGATACTCCTTGTTTAAACCGTTAGCTCTTTGTGTTACAATACCCGCTAGGAGATAAACCCGGAGATTCCGCTAACAAAAGATAATTTGGATTATCGGATTTTGTGCGGATGATATCATCATAGTCCAGTGTATGCTATGATCTCTGCCATAGAGAACCAACGGTGGGTACGAGTTTTTAGATCGCGAACATATGATATGGTCGCTGAACTCGGGGTACCCCAAACGTTGGGTTGATGAAGTTTATCAGTACGTTGACTGATTGTCTTCTCAACCAAGATGGAAGAGAATACACACATTGAGGGAGCACGTGGCGGTCATACTTAATGACATATGTTCATGATTAATGAACATTGAGACGCCTCGATCAGCTCAATCACTAGATGACAGACATTGTTGCCAAGTGCAAATCCTCTGTCATAGACTATGTCATGCAAGGGGAATCGTTCACCTTCATGGTTCTTGATTACGGTGGAAGTATCAAGAAGATGAAACAGATCGCCGGAAGTCATCAATGATGATGGTGTGTATATGATATACATGTTATGAATGTTTTAGCTAAGCAAGTACTCGCAGTAGTGACTAAGTCTTGAACTAGTCATGTTTTGTGAAAAACCAGGTTTACTGCTTGAGTAGCTTGAAAGGATGAGGCGACATTGCGTGTTGATAACGGCAGTCAAGTTGTTGTGACGCCCATAGACACTCTCCCTCTAGACCTACCATTTGAATAAATTCTTTATGATCGGGTGTTGGTATGATCGTTACGAGTGTGTCTCCTCTAGCGAGACACTTGTTCATACATGATAGTGACAAATTGGTGTCCTATATTTATGAAGTAATGATCATATGCCGATTTGAATTTAGATGGTAGAAGCTCCCACATTCATAATATTAATGCCAAAGGATACAAACTTAATAAAGACACCACATATGTGTGGCACTACCGTTTAGTCATGTCAATGTTATATGCATTAGCTCCACACTGGATGGACCTACAAGTCCTAAGATTTGATCTTTTGACACTTGCAAAATAACTGTGACACCGTTTTCGGAAAGCGGGCATATAACTTATTGACACTCATACATAGATATGTATGTGGTTCAATGAAGTAATTGACGGGTAGTGGAGACCTTTATTTCGTGAACTTCGCTGAACGTTTTGAGTATAGCTTGTTGAGAATCGTGCATATGGGTGTATGTGAATCAATGAAGTACTTTGACGTGTAGTGGAAGTCTTTATTTCATGTACTTCATGAATATTCCGAGTAGATATATGGATATCCACTCCGGGGAATGTTAGTCTGAATTTTTGATTCGATCAAACGAAGTTCAGAATGAAGTAGGAAATAAACTTAACAAGAAAATCAAATTCCCGCGATGCAAATCGAGGAATGAAGATTTGAGTTATAATGTTGGCACATCATTGGAAGACTTGTGAGAAGAGTTCCACAAATTACGTCGCATGGAACACCATAGTGTTATGGTGTGTTAGGACGTCGTAATAACACTCTATCGGATAGTGTGTGGTAAATAAATCTCTTACCGAATTATTGTAATCATTAGAGTCATATGGTAGAAACGTAAACACTCACGTTAGCAAATAGGGAAACCATTTGAATCCATGGAGACAATACCATACGAGTGATGGCAGGGCTTTTGAGCCTGGATTGTCGTTTCAGCAATTTAGTGTTTCGATGTAATCGAACCTAAAATGGATTAATCTTTGTAGTATACCCTACCTAAAGAGTTAGTTGGGTACATGTCTCACGACATAGGCAAAATCTTTGCCGGGATATAACTTGCGAAAGAAATAGTTTCTTGTCCGAGGGTATAAGTGAGAAAGAAAGTAGAGCAAGACGAAGTTGGTGAACTTCTTCTCCAAACATCAGAGTGGCGCAATCGAAAGTGTTTTCGGTGTCAGGCCCCACAGCTTGAAAAAGCTAATGATTCAAGATCATGATGTTCTGAGCTCATACTAAGAGCGTAGGCATACGAGGTTGTGTTCCACACTGTGTGTTACGACAATCTTGTTATGGAGGTCATATTAATGGAATATGACAGACCTACGAACTACGAAGAAAGAGATGGTGTACCTAAGTCCGAGAAATGGCTATGAGTCATTTATGATCCGAAATAAAATCCATATACGATTACCAGGTAATGACTTGGGAGATCTTCTTGATGGCATCTAGGATGTTAATAGTATATGGAATTTTATGAGAGAGTAGACATTGAGCAGATTCGATTTGTCGTGAAACAGTTCCGACAGACCACATGAGAGTTTGTCTCAAGTGGCGAAGCCTAAATCTATTCTGGGTCGTTTAGCAATTACTATAATTTCGAATGAGAAATTGATAGATGAATGAGAAAACCATGGTTCTTAATAGTGTCATTAAGAATGGTATGTAATCCTGAGGATGCTAAACATGTGTGCAAACTTCGGTTCTCCATTCATGGGCAGAAGCAAGCATATCGGAGCTGGAATCTTCACTTTGATAAAGTGATCAAAGGATTTTGGAGTTGTCCAAAATAGTTGAAGAAACCTACATTTGCAAAGAAGTGAGTGGGAGCTAAGTAGCTTTACTTGATCTTATATGTGGAAGGCATATTTGAGTGGGAGCTAGGTGTCATTCGTGATTTGGTATGTAACAACATATTGAATGACACAGATCCTCTAGTAGAGTGTAAAGGATTATTTAAGTGATTAAATTTTCTATGAAATGAAGTTAGGAGTATTAGGCATCCGATTTATAATTGCATAGATCAGAAGGGGCTTAATAACATTAAGTCGGAGTATTTCCTAAGTCAGGATTCTGAAGTGTTTCAGAAAAGGACAAGCGAAGAAAGAGGTTCTTGCTTGTATGACTAGGTAAAAGATTAAGTTAATCTTGGATTTTTCAGTGATAGAAAATGATGTTCGACATTCTCTATGTATCACACATAGAGTCTATCAGGCTGAAAGCTCGACTTGGTGTGACCCGAGTTCTTGGTTCAAGAACATGTTCTAGAGTGATCCTTGTGTGGATCAATGAACAAACGTTAAGTTTATTCTTCAGTGTCTATGAGAACTGAAGATAGGTTTTCTAGTAACGGGTAAGAGTGGAATGGCAACTTGCCGTAAAGCGGTTACGATGATGCAAGTTATTACGCTGACCCATACGACTAGAAATCTCATATAGGAGATGTCCTTTATTTTGAAGAAAGACATGGTTAGTTTGCGAAGTCGCATATGAATGCACTGTCGCATAATCTACATAGGTATAGAAATATATCACGACTTTAGAAGTAGCAAGTGTGATTGGACTGAGCAGTTTTCCGAGCGTAGTTGGTCCCCTTAATAGATCTCTTAGACTTTTAAGGCGCATGCTACGCGAATGCTCGAGTCTCACTCCATCCACGGGGATATATTTCACCGTCATCGTAAGATACGGGTTGATGTCAAACTAGGTGACATAGAAGTGTTGCAAAGCACATATAGGTCTCAATGTGTGAGGTCTATTGACTGTATTCCTCTTCCACGAGGCGAGCAGGCACCAAGATGCTATGGGTGTTGAGCTTTTACCAGGTTGTAAACTAGATTAAGTGTTACTCTAGTGCAAGTGGGAGACTGAAGGGAATATGCCCTAGAGGCACTTAATAAACATAGTTTATTGGCAATATCCCAATCGTTCATTATATGTTTTATACCGTGCTACAACTGTATTAAGCGAAAACATTAATACAGGTGTGGTAGATAAACAACCAGGTCCCTAGTAGCCTCTACTAAGACTAGTTTCGTTGCGCGATTGATGATCGAGGTTTTCCGATCATAGGGCATGGCGCCGGTCGGCAATGGAAGTCATATCGTTAGGAGTAACGATGTGATGGACGTACCCAGTATTTATAGGACATAGTCATTACGCCTTAAGACCGTGAGACCAACTCTTATTATTATTTCTGGAAGATACTTTGATCGCACCAAACGTCGTATCTTATTTAGTATGACAATAACGGTGATACTTTTGGGTATCGGAAAGGAGTAGTTGAGACGAGGGGTCAACAACGGGATTTGTCAGTCCGCATAGCCGGATAGATACTCTAGGGCCCACTCGGTGAGATTATGTCAAATGAGTTTGCAAACATGTGACTAGGTCACCAGCTGACATAATATCATAGACGAGTAGAAGATAGCGATGTCGGTAACGAGATCATGCTAGGTATGGAGATATCTGAGAATGATGCTCGGACGCGCTAAGTATCGCCATGACAAAGGGTTTAAGACTATACGTCCAGGTTTGATAGATGAAAGTCATTCGTTATATCTCAGGGGTTAATTCATGGGGTCCAGGCCTACGAGTTAGTCGTTGATCATTGAGGAGTCTTGATCATACCTGATATTATATCGAACCGCTAGGGTAACACACTTAAGGGGTTTCGACAAGACAACCGGAAAGGAAGGAGATCACCTGGAGCGTCCCGGGAGGGGTCCGATGGAGATCGGGCAGCGACGAAAGAGTTTTCGGAGCTAGGAAAAATTATATATATTATGTTTCATATTAATTAGTGTAATTAATATGCAAATATGATTTTATATATTTATTTTTGAATTTATTTAGGCTGATTTCCTTAAATGGGTCTTCTGGTCGAAAGAAGGCCCATGGGGGGGAAAACTCTCAAGGGAATTTTGTGGGGGAGGCTTGGCCGGCCTAGGTGGGCCAAATGGGGCCCACCTAGGGCCGGCGCACCTGGTTTGGCCGAACCAGGCAATGGGGGATAGTCCCACATTGCCTGGCTGGCAAGGTTGGCTCCCCCTGGGAGCCTATATAAGAAGGGGCACCCCTGGCCTTTTAATTCACCAATTAATTTCCAATTTCTCTCTCGATCTCGTGAGTCCCTTGTTGGATCCGCGCCGAGTAGAGGAGGGGGATCTCTTCCACCATAGCCCGCTGCCGCGCTGCTGGTGTTCCGGTCCAAGTCTTCCGCTGCTCGTCCTGGACTGGAGCTTCGGAGGCCGTCGTCTCCACCGTATGTGTGCGACTCCCTGCGAGGTGCTGCGCTAGCGGTACTCGGAGGCCTACTTCCTCCACCCGACCTCGGGGTCATCTTCGTCGTCTCCGTCACGCCGAGTTCTCCGCGACCTAGAGGTCGGCTACGGCGTCTTCATCGTCAACGCTTGTGCGGGAGCGTAATCCCCGCTATTCGGTCTACGAGGGTATGTATTCCGATCTCCGCCGTACTACTATATCTGCATAGTGTAGATCTTGGCTAGTTTAAGGATATCGTTGGTAGGAAATTTTTTGTTTTCTGCACACGATCCCCTTCAGGTCCAACGCTCGGACTAGCTCAATCAGTGCTTGGTGCCTGCTGTCCGACTTCATCTCGCCGCTGCTGTACACAGCTCGGTAAACACCCGACGTGCTGTCGTCGGCAGCTGGGAAGTGGCAGAAATCCGACGCCTGGTTGGCGAGGTACGGACAATAGCTGCGGTAAATAGAGAGGCCGTTATACGCGGCCTCCTGAACCGCCTGCTCCACGGTCATACCCACGCCTCCAGCTACGTTCTCAACGCGACCCTCGTCGTTGAGCACGCGAACCTTACAGAAGAACTGCGCCTGGCTGTACGGTGCATACTCCTCATACACCGTGTACTCCGGGTACCACCTACAACCCTGGCTGGCCAAAGCTGCGGCAAACAAGGCGGGGAACCCTCGAACACCCTCACATCGAGTGAGGCGAACAACCAAGCCCGAACCAGTCATCTGTATCAAAAATAATTCAAATGTCAGGTCCGGAGACTCTAGAGACAGGAATGAAAGTAGAACTCGGGTAGAGACTAGGAACAGCAAGGAAAATGATCCTGAAAGCAAACAGAGGGACGGGAGCCCCAAAAGCTGGTCGCCCCACGCCCTGCAACCCAAAGTGAGTAAGTGTATGACACGTCATGCGCGGCGGAAGCGACACGTGATAAGGCACAAAACAAATAGAGGTAAGATTGCTCCGAGATTAGAGGGTAACCAGATAAGGAGTAAAAAGAATCCTAAGATGGTTTTCACAACTCATTTTAGGTTAAAAATATTTTTACTAACACTAGACTCAACGTCGACCAGTAGTAAGGGTTTCCTACAGGCGGTACTGCTCTGATACCAAGTTGTAATGCCCCAGTCCATAAATTATACAATGATGCTATGTGTCGGTGGTCATGCTACATAATCGAAGGTTACTGGGGTTACCACTCCCAGGCCGAGTAAACATCGGCAGGCGTGCTCGGCATGGATCATCGGCAACACAACCCTTCGATCATGCCATATCCAAAGCATAGCCCTCAAGTATAATAAAGAGACTAAGACACCGAAACACCTGGCACATGACAGACCCTACGACTCAAGATAATATAGTTCAATTCTTAGTAGAGAAAGATAGCAAATATTACAATCCAAGGTCACAGACCCATCAGTACATCAAGCGGAAGCAAATTAAGTTGTTCTAAACAACAAGATCCAAATATGGCCTAAGAGGCCTACAGATAAACAATCCCGTGCCAGCTGGTTCCTAGTTGCCCCAGGCTGCCACCCGGGAACCCCAGACTACTCGTCGATGTCAACATAGAACCCACCTTCGGGGTAAGTAAAGTCCTCCTCTGAAACAAAAATAAACAAGGGTGAGTTCGACGAACTCAACAAGATTTTGAGCTATTTGCTCTATGATTGGCTCTCAAGGTTTTATGGCTGTTTTGCGTAAAGCTGATTTTATTCTTAAAATATAACTCCAAGGCATCGACTATCAGAATATTTTTAAAGAGGGGTAAGAAGTAACTCTTTCTCTTTTGATTCACTTACTCATCCTCTTGCACCACTGTACCTGTTTAACAAAGGCACCTCCCCGAATCACCCTCGAGGAAGTCAACCTCACAATCGTGAGTGGTACCTTTAGTACCCAGTTTTTAATCATTCCGTTAAAGTTATTCTATGATCCCTGAATTCGTCACCAAGTCGTCCTTAACCGTGGACACGACTTTTCGAAAAGATTTATCCCTGCAGGGGGTGTACAATGTGAAAGTCGCCAGGTTCCCGAGGGACCTCCCAGCTCCTTATCCATGCGTACCGTCCGGCCCATTGCCTGTACAACTAGCTCTCTTCCGGGGAAATCCGGCTGGGTGGGAGCGGCTACGACCTTTACCTCGCTTTGGACTAACCTAGGATCATCAGTGACCGTAGGACAAGTTCAGTGCCTCCAACACCCTGCCCCGCGGCCACTCATTTTCCTACCACCATAATCCTCATCTCAGTCTTGGCCACCATCTCAACACACGCGCAAATGGAAAGCCAAACTAGAGGACCCTCGGCTAGTCCGACACAAGTTAGTCGGTCGATGAGGTTCCATATACCCACGCATGGTAGCACGCTCAACTTGGCTCGAAGGCGAGAACTCGCACTGAGGCGGCGAGAACGAGACAACCCACCACATCCATGTGGCCTCTCATCCCCACCTTTTAGCATTTTATTAAATATTACCACCATTTCTCCACCATCATCCGTGGAATTTCCACATCTGATCCCAACATGAATATCCATCGGACCACTAAGCAGTTAACTAAGCATGGTTAAGCAACCACCGAGCAAAGTAATTAATTCAGGCCATCAACACAATCCTATGGATAATAGGAGGGGAAACAGGTAATGGCTTCGGTAACTGAATGCAATTATAGGATACTCTAATCCAATCAAATTGACATTTGGAACCGCATGCAATATTATAGTGGAGAAAATAATTTGCATAAAATAGGATAAGATATGCAAGAGGGTGGGGATCACGCTTGCCTTACTCAGCAGGCGGGTAATACTGATCGTCGGGGTAATGTGGCGAGACCCCGGTTCCTTGATCTATCGATGTTTAAAAACACCGGAAAGAACACAATCAATACAAGCAATTCATATGCAATGCGCAAACACATGATGGTATGACATTTTAATGCACTGAATTATTATAACAACTATATGACATTTAAATGGGATGCTAAGAATAATTATTCAACGATATAGGAAATATATTTTCCTATTTGTTTTTATGTTCCCCTACACTTTTAATTTAGGTAACATGCTTGAAATTATTCTGAATATGTAGAACCATTGCTTATAATCATTTTTACTTAGAGGGTACAATTCTAGCAATTTGAGGAATTTATTATGAAGTTAAACTACACCTTTTTATTTCTACCCCTTTCTTCATTTTAGCAAAACAGAAAATTACAATAGCAGTAATGGAAGTGTGAGTCAGTCCATTAGATAGCATTTATTTTTCTGAGCATTTTGGTATATTATTTGCTAAATTTGGAGAAGTATTTTGAAAGTTATGAATTTTTGAAGTTTGAATCATTTCTGTCTTTTTATTAATTCGCAGATAAATCGTTCGGGCGTTTTTCACCGAGGCTGGGCTAACCCGAGCCACTGACGTGTGGGCCAGGGGCCAGGGTGGCGCTGACGCGGCGCTGACGCGACACGGGGCTGGCTCAGGGTCGCTGACGCGTAGGCCCAGCGGCCAGCGCACGCCGGAGCGCACGGCCGCGGTGGACGCCGGCGGCGAGGGGCACGGCGACGGCGTTCTACGGCGCTAGCGGTCTCGCGGAGGGGCGCGTTCGACCCGCGCGCGCACGGGGAGCAAAACGCGAGCGGTGCCGCTACCTAATGGTCGCCGGAGCGCCGTGAGCAGCGACGGCGAGCGGCGGAGAGCTACGGCTACGGCGGAGCTGCACGGGCACGGCGAGCTAGAGCGAGAGAGAGGGAGAGAGGATGTCCAGGACGCGCGCCAGCTCACCCTCGTAGCGTGGGAACCCGCAGCGTGGACGGAGGAGAACGGAGGAGGGCGTGCGCGAGCTCGGAGTCCGGCGGCCGGAGCGGAGGAAGACGATGACGGGGCGGTCGATCCCGAGCTCCCCGGCTCGATTCCTTCGGCGTGGAGGTAGGTGGCGTCGCGGCGAAGCTCGCGGGTGTCCTAGCTGGGCTCGGGGTAGACTCCAACGACGGCGATGCGGCGGCGGAGCTCCTCTAGGGTTCGGCCATGGCGGGGGGGAAAACAGAGGAAAAGATCGGGGGGGGGGGAGGGAGGGAGCAGAGCACGGCTCGTGGTGGTCTTATCCTCTCCAGGGCAGCAGAGGAGGAGGGGGGGTCCGGGCGCGGCGCAGCGCAGCTCGACACCGCGACGGGGTGCGACGGGGACGGCGCGCTCGGTCGCTACAGAGGAAGACGAAGGAGGTTTTCTGGAAACCCCCTGCCACTTTCTTTTTCCTTCACAGACAGGTCCTTTTCCATTGCAGAGAGGTCCTTTTCTAATTCTTTTCAAAACCAGAGCACTGTTTTGATTTTATTGAGGCAGTCAAACACTTTATGAAAATTTGAGAAAATTCAGGGAGCTTCCCCATACCATTTAGAGGTACCACAAAAATTGGCATCCCAAAATAAAATGTTTTGGTGCACTTTTGTTCAGAGGTGTTAAAAGGGCAGTTTGTTGATATTTCCATATGTTGCCCCTTTTATAAATTGGAGACAATGTAAATATAATAATTTGAGCTCCTAGAACTTCCTTGACAAATATGCAAGATTCAAAGTAGTTTGGTTTTAGCAAGTGCAATTATCTTCTTTTGAACTCTTGGAACTTCCTTGACAAATATGCAAGACTCAAAGTGTCTTGGTTGCAATGTTCATAAGAGTAGCAAAATGATATGGATGCCATGATGCAATTACACAAAAGTGGAAAAATTACAGAGGTTTTCAGGTTTTAAACCTGGGGCTGTTACACTATATTTTTGAAAAACTCAACCTTTGATATTATAGTGGTCTGACCACCCTTTTGCAATATTAATGACGAGAGATGTAGCATGCAAGTCATGGGTTACTTAATTAGTACGGAAGATAACAAACCCAACTATTATTTCCTCATGAGCTAGTGAACATTGACACAAATAAGGGATAGTAATTTTTAATAAAGATAGCACAAGAAGTATTTACTTGGAGTGGCGCCAAATACCACATAGTAGGTAGATATGGTGGACACAGATGGCAGGGGTTTTGGTTCAAGGTTTGAATGTATGAGAAGCATTCTAGCAAGGTTGGGTAGCAAGCATAAGAGTTGAAGGATGCAAACAAACATATATGTAGTAAAAGACAATCATGCAATTCTTACTTGAAAGAACACACAATTTTAAGTTGTGAATACTAAGCTTGTCAAAGCCAAAAGATTTACTATATGTTCCCAAATTGATCACCAATACTAGATGACAAGATCAATCATACATGATAAAAGTTGCAACCTAAAATAAAGTGTGCAGAAAATAAATGATAACACTTCTCATTAATATTTCATAACGGCAACTCACACCAAGGGATACATAGATAACCAACTAAAAGAGAGATACTTCCACATTGCAAACCATAATATAAGATAACTTCCCTACTCATGATATGACACTACTGAAAAGGTAAGAGATGAAAGATAATGGTGATACCGCGACACTCCCCCCAAGCTTGGAACAAGCGAAGGGAGATGCCAATACTGCTGATGAATTACTCCTTCGGTGGTGATGGTGACGAGTCCTCTTGATCCAGCTTCCAAGGTAATGGTTCGCCATCAACAAACGATGCCTGGGTCTCGATGATCCTGAAACTCGTAGCAACACTAATGCGTTTAAATCTGGTTTCATACTCACAGTTCTGATTCTGAACATCATAGAGTTGCGCCTGAAGAGCGTTGGTGGTTTTGTGGAGTGAGAGGATGTCCTCCCAGAGCTTCGAAGTCTCCTCTTTATGCTTGGCCATGAGTTCAGAAAAAATCCGGTGAACAATGTCCACCTCACGCTCCCATCTTCTTGTACTTGAAAACTTCTTGCTCCAGGCTCTTCATCCTATCCTCCATGCTTCCCTCTCCTTGCGGGCCTTGAACATCTTCAACTTGTAGCTTCCCTTGCTTGAGAGACAACTCTTTGGATGCATATTCAACTCGTTCATGTACGGGTTGACGATGTTCGCAAAGAAACTGTCCTTGGAGGGCTCGGATGAAGACATGATGGCTCTAGATCCACAGCTAAAAATCTGGCAGAAACAGCTCGAAACAAGAGCACGTCGAAAACATGATATACGGAACTCGGGGGCCTCGGGTGAATTTATAGCAAAAATTTACGAAATAAAAGGAAGGCAACAGTACGAAACCGAGTAGGAGAGGAGCTCCGAGGCCTCCACATCGCCTGCTGGCGCGACCAGCAAGGGCGCCGCGCCACGTGGTGGTGTGGTCGCCTCAGACCTCGTGTACTGTTTGTTTTTGTCTCATAATTTTCCAAAAATAAATCACATATTTCTAAAAAATAAATTTGCGGACTTTTTCTTACCGAAACTGTACCTTTTCCAAATCAGGTTCCGCGAACTAAGAAATATTTTCTTTATTATAATTCTCCGGAGAAATTGCTTGAATAACATCAACATCTTCATTATAAGAATCTCCAGAAATATAATGCTTGATTCTTTGTCCATTTACCACTTGTGTAGAGTCATCCTTGAGCGAAGCAATTTTTATCGCACCCGAACGAAACACCTCCACAATAACATATGGTCTTTTCCACTTGGAGAGTAATTTTCCTGCAAAAAATCTAAGACAAGAACTATACAATAGAACTTTCTCACCAACATGAAAATCTCTCTTAAGGATTCTCTTATCATGCCATCTTTTAACTTTCTCTTTAAATAGTTTAACATTTTCATAAGCTTCACTTCTCCATTCATCTAAAGAACTCAAATTAAGAAATCTTTTCTCACCAGCAAGTTTGAAATCTCTATTTAGTTCTCTCACTGCCTAATAAGCTTTGTGTTCTAATTCTAAAGGTAAGTGACATGATTTTCTATAAACCATTTTATAAGGAGACATACACATGGGATTTTATAAGCAGTTCTATAAGCCCACAATGCATCATTTAATTTACTAGCCCGATTCTTCCTCGTTCTATTAACAGTCTTTTGCAAGATTTATTTAATTTCTCTATTTGATAATTCAACTTGCCCACTAGTTTGAGGATGATAAGCTGAAGCAATTCTATGATTAACACCATATTTAGCAAGAACTTTTCTAAAACCACCATGAATAAAATGAGAACCTCCATCAGCCATAAGATATCTAGGAATACCAAACCTAGGGAAAATAATTTCTTGAAGCATTTTTAATGATGTTTCACCATTAGCACTTTTAGTAGGAATAGCTTCTACCCATTTAGTAACATAATAAACAACAACAAGTATATGTGTATTACATTCTGAAGAAGGGAAAGGACCCATGAAGTCAAATCCCCAACAATCAAACGGTTCAATAATAAGAGAATAATTCATAGGCATTTCATTACATCTAGAGATATTACCAACTCTTTGACATTCTTCACAAGATTAAATAAACTTTCTTGCATCTTTAAAGAGAGTAGGCCAATAAAAACCTGATTGAAAAATCTTTTGTGCGGTTCTATCTCCAACGTGATGTCCTCGATAAGCACTACTATGGCACTTTCTCAATATCTCTTTTTGTTCATACTCCGGAACACATATTCGCATAATACCATCAACTCCTTCTTTATATAAGTGTGGGTCATCCCAGAAATAATGCCTCAAGCCATAAAAGAATTTTCTACTTTGTTGATCTGAAAAGGTTGGAGGCAAATACTTTGAAATAATAAAGTTAGCATAATCTGCATACCAAGGACTATCTCGTGAACTCACCCTTATTGCAGCCAATTGTTCATGTGGAAAACTATCATTAACAGGTATAGGATCATAAGCAATGTTTTCCAATCTAGACAAATTATCAGAAACAAAATTTTCAGCACCTTTCCTATCTACAATGTGTAAATCGAATTCTTGCAATAGTAATACCCATCTAATAAGCATAGTCTTTGCATCTTTCTTTTCCATAAGGTATCTAACTGCAGCATGATCAGTATGATGATGGGTTCGTAGCATAGAAAACAAAAAAAATTCTACGGTGAGACCAACAAGCCAAGATCTAATCTAGGAGATGCTCGTAACGAGTGGAACATATTCCAAGAGAAACTCACTGTAGCGCCCAATCTTTTAAATAAAGATGGAACACCTGTGTTATGTGCTAGTCCCTGGATCACTGCCAGCACCACAGTACAAAATATATAGTATCACTGCATAAGTATCAAATTACTACAACGAGATCCAAAAATAGCTAAGTATAGCTTTATTTTAAAGTGCATGGTCATGAAGACTAGCTGAAAATTCAGAGTTCACAACGAAAGTAATAGCAATGAGCCTCCTCTTCTAGCATACGCCACTATTAGACATGTTGGGTGTAGAATCGAGTCCAAACTCACTCCTCATCAGAATTACCTGCACATTTGAATATGCAGCCCCCGTAGGAGGTCAATACAATGAAGTATTGGCAAGTGACTATGGTGGATAAATTATGACAAGTCTAATTCTATATGCATATTTGGCTTGGTGGAGTTGTAGGCTATTTTGCAGAAAGCCAGTTTTCTCCTATCTTTTGTAAAACAATTTTGTTTCTCAAAGACTTGGCACCAAGGGATGAAGCCCAAGTGCACCAACAATTCTTTCCTTAGTCAAATTTTACTTTATGAAAACTATGATGAGATTCTTCCGTCCATCCTTGTCCAGTTGCTCGAAGTAGCCCATCACCGGGGACACGGCTGAGTACTTAGATTGTCGACTCTGCAGAGGTTGTGCACTTTCACCTTGAGACTCAATTAACCCAAACATCCTGTACACGCGGAGTGCATTAAGGAAAGGAGAGAATTGAGACAAGAACTTTCAGAAGAAGAATGCAACCATACTAGCGAGACCCGTTCCACCTACCAACTCTACATCTGCTTGTCAAGTTGACAGGTTGCACTCTCACAACTTAGTAATTCTAGACAGAGCCCATTGTCAAAAGGCTGCACGGAAAGCTTCTAAACTTGGAGGGACTTAGAAATCTCTTTGTTCCTGGGTGGCCGTCCACAAGTGCGCTTCTGGGTGACAACCACCATGCTCATGGCCCTAAGTAGAATAGACATTCATCCTAGGCAACGACAACCACAAGCATAGTCCCAAAAGCCACTCAACATAAACCAAACAACCAATTCCACCCAGGTGTGCATTTAAAGTTTAACACTTAGCAATATTTCTATAACATGGTAAGTAAACACTTTTTATAGCATAGCTAAGCATCTAATAAAACTTTTGATGGCTGCATGGGAAGGGATGGCTACACACTACTAGGATATTTTCAAAGTGTAAACTAACTTAGCATTATAAGATAGTTCAAAAATTCTCTATCATGCATACTACTCAAAAATCTACTAATAATGCATATAGAAAACATTGGGTAGATTATGAATGTCACTTGCCTTGGTAACAAGAGGAACAAGCACATCAAGAATAACAATCACAAGAAGGGCCTTCCTCCTCTTCACAATCTAGAGACAAACAACAAAAATAAATAAACACACAAACACAACACTTGAAAATATCAAGACAATAATATGTATGCATGCTTGATATGCAATGAATTTAACAAGACAAAATAATTACTATTTTATTTCCTCTGTTATTAATGCATGAAATGCAATGATCAATAATTTAATATTTTATTTAATCATTTAAAATATTGAGCATAACATAGAAGTTTTAAGTCCTAAAACCAAATTCTTTAATTCTATTATGAAAAGTTTCAAATAAAACTCAAGTTGCACTCTCTCGACAGAGGGCATTAATAAAAAGCTAAAACAATTGGATTTATTTGGAAAGAATTTTTATTAATTAAGTTATAGATTTAATAGCCGAAAGCTAAACAATTAAATTCCGCAATTTAAAATACACTAAAAGACAAACTAATGAAACCATACTAAACTACACGAGCAGAGCTTTACGTGGATATAAAATTCATCAAATTTGGATAAACATATCAAAAGTTATGAATTTTGCAAGTTTCAATAGTTTTATGTTTTTAAAACAAATTTTCAGCCGAAATAGATAATTAACAGGCCACGCGGCGCGATCTAATTGGACGATACCAGTTCGCCGCGGATCGGCACGGAAGCCGTCCGATCTAACTTAAATCGTACGCTCCAAAATAACGGGACGAAACGGTAAAAGAAGAAAAATAGTGCCCGTCCGATCTGGATCTAATGGTCCAGATCGCACTGGCCGGATGCGAGCGGCGCGGGTCGCCGGAGCTGCTCCCCGCGGCGGAGCTATTGCCGGAGATGCTCCACTACTCGCGAAAGGAGGATCGGTGGGGTCGTTTGCTTACCGATCGAAGCGTGACGGCGAGGCGGTCTTGATGGCGCGGCGGAGGCGATCACGGTGGTCCGATCCTTCCTCTACAGCTTGCCGGAGGAGAACCGCGGACGACGGCGGCGGGTCGTGGATGATTCCGTCGCCCTGGTGCACGAAACATGACAAAGATGAGTCCATTAGGTGTGCACGATGACAGGGAGTCGCAGGGAGTTTTGTGGCGGCGGCGGACGGTTTCTGAGCAGCCTGGGGGCAATCTTTTAGGGTTTTGGGGTTCGGGAGGAGGCGGCGAAGGGGGGGGGGTTATATGGGGGGAGGAGGGGGCGATTAAAACGCGTTTATCCAACGGATTTTGATCCGGATCAAAATAGGGTTCGGTGAGTTCGTGTTCGTCACGATTTGGGGATGATGATGACAAGTGGGTCCCGTCTGGAAGTGAGAGAGGGGGAGGTGGGCTACGCGGGCTGGTTTGCTGGGCCGCTTCCTCGCGTGCGCGCGGCAGATAGGGCTCGGCCGGCCCGTTAAGAAATCTTTTTAATTAAACTCTTTTTCTGTTTTAAAACTTTTCAAAACAATTTGATTTTTTTAAATCCTATCAAAACATTTCAGAAAAATTCATAAAAATATGTTTTGAAAAGCTAATTTAATTTAGAACTTTTCGATATCATTTTGCTAAATAAATAAAATAATAAAATACAGATTTTTATAAGGAGCTCAATTAGACCTCTTTATGGAAAACAACTTTATTTAAACTTATAACTAAAATTCAAAATATTCTTTATGTGATTTCAATGCCATGCCTATATGATGCATGAATGCAAAGTTTTAATTTTTTTAGAAATTTGGGATGTTACACTCACCCTTGAAGACCATAAGCGTTATGAGAATAATTCTCGTGGATGATGTAGTCGTTCACTCGACGATCTCAAGATTGTGAAGATGTGCGCTACAACGGGCAACACCTCCATACTCGGTCACACGTACGACTTGATGACGACCTCCGTTCCCTCGATCTAGCGGTGCAGCGGAAGTAGTAGAACCACCAAGGAACTCCAACAACACGACGGCGTGGTGTGGGGGAGAACTAAACGGCCATGGATTCGCCAAGCGGATGACCGAGAGGTGGAGCAGTGGGAGGAGGGAGAGAGGATCAAGTGTGTGCTCAAGAGGGAGCTCCCACCCCTCCATTTATAGGAGAGGGGTGAGGTTGGGTCGTTGCCCCTAGGGGTGACTCCACCTCTTCCCTCTTGATGTGAGTGGAGCATCTACTCATGCCCACTCACTCTCTTTTAATCTCCACTAAAAAATCCCAAGGGTTTTTCTTTATTACATAAAACAATTCTATTTCTTTTTAATATTTGTTAATTCTATTAACAAATATTTACACTTATCCACTTGGTTCATCTGTTAATTCTATTAACAACAATTGGCAACCTTTGACAATTAACCCATTGAACTATTTCAATATTACCCGAAACAATTTCGATGCTGTCCAAACTTTTCTCCAAAATTCCGTGTCTACCCAAAAGCGTCGACAAACCTTAAGTGTGTCACCTACGGTTCGTGAATAATGTAGACATGATCGAGACACCTCTCTGATCAATAGTCAACAGCGGGATCTGGAGATCCGTAATGACTCCTACATATTCAACGATGAATCTTGTGATGGTGTGAACCAAAAACGTCATAACCAATTCCTTTTGTCTCGCGATATTTTACTTGTCTGAGATCCGATCATTGGTATCATGTATACCTTGTTCGATCTCGTTCCCGACAAGTACTCTTTACTCGTTTTGTGATATGACGACCTAGTCACGTGCTTGCAAGCGGTGTCGATGTGATATCACCGTGAGGGCCCAGAGTATATCTCTCCGTCATCTGGATGGACAAATCCCACTTCTTGATCCAGTAGCCTCAACTAATACTTTCGGAATACCCAACGCCACCTTTATAGTCATCCTGTTACGGTGTGACGTTTGATGTCATCAAAGCATTCTTCCGGTGTTAGTGATTGACATGATCTCATGGTCTAAGCATTAGGGTTACTTCGTATGCTCAGTACAACAATATAACTTAATGACTTGATCGTATTGCTATACTTAATTTGGGTGTGTTCATCATATCATTCTCCTGACATGATCCCGTTTTTAACAACATGCAATGTTCATGATCAGGAAACCTTGATCATCCGTTAATCAACGAGCTTGTTAAACGAGAGGCGTTACTAGGAACTCTAATTTGTTCATTAGTCACACATGTATTAACGTTTACGATTAATACAATTTTAGCATGAGAAATAAACATTTATCATAAACATGGAATAAGATAATAACCACTTTATTATTGCCTCTCGGGTATATTCCTTTCAGTCTCCCACTTGCACTAGGGGCAATAATCTGTATTACATTGTAAATACCCTAACACCCATGGAGTTCCGGTGTTGATCATGTTTTGCCCTTGGGAGTTGTTTAGTCAAAGGGTCTGCCACCTTCAGATCCGTATGTACTTTGCAAATCTTTATATCACCATCCTTGACATGCTCAAGGATGGAGTGAAAACGGCGCTTGAAATTCTTGGAATTCTTGTGAGACCTTGGTTCTTTAGCATTGGCTATGGAACCATTGTTGTCAAAATAAATAACCATCGGATCCAACGCACTTGGAACCACAACTAGTTAGGACATGAACTCTTTCTTCCAAACTCCTTCCTGCGCTGCCTCCGAGGCAGCAACATATTCCGCTTCTGTCGACGATCCCGCCACCACGGGTTGCTTGGAACTCCTCCAGCTTACTGCTCCTCCATTCATAAGAAATACGTACCCAGATTGTGACTTTGAGTCATCCGGATCGGTGTCGAAGCTAGCATCAACGTAACATCTTGCGACGATCTCTTCTTCACCGCCATACACGAGAAACATATCCTTAATCCTTCTTAAATACTTTAGGATATTCTTTACCGCCGTCCAGTGTTCCAAACTTGGATCAGATTGGTACCTGCTAGTCAAGCTAATAGCATGTGACACATCCGGTCTTATACATAGCATAGCATACATGATAGAGCCTATGGCTGAGGCATAGGGGATCTTGTTCATCAATTCTCTATCTTCTGATGTAGCTGGACTTTGAGTCTGACTCAATGTCTTTCATTGTAACATACGTAAGAGCCCTTTCTTACTTTCGTCCATTCTGAACTTTTTCAGAATCTTGTCAAGGTATGTACTTTGCGAAATCCCAATTAAGCGTCTTGATCTATCTCTATAGATTTTGATGCCTAATATATACGATGCTTCACCGAGTTCATTCATCGAAAAACTATTGTCCAAATAACCTTTTATACTATTCAAAAATTCTGTATCATTTCCAATCAACAATATGTCATCCACATATAGTACTAGAAATGCTACAGAGCTCACACTCACTTTCTTGTAGATACAAGCTTCTCCATAAGTTTGTACAAATCCAAACCCTTTGATCACCTCATCAAAGCGGAGGTTCCAACTCCGGGATGCTTGCTTCAGTCCATAAATGGATCTCTGAAGTTTGCATACCTTGTCAGCATTCTTAGGATCGACAAAACCTTTGGGTTGCACCATATACAACTCTTTCTCAATGTGACCATTAAGGAACACAGTTTTGACATCCATTTACCAGATTTCGTAATCGAAAAATGCAGCAATTGCTAACATAATCCTAACAGACTTCAGCATCGCTACAGGAGAAAAGTCTCCTTTTAGTCAATTCCTTGAACTTGTCGAAAACGTTTTGCGACAAGTCGAGCCTTATAGACGGTCACCGTCAGTTTTCTTCTTAAAATCCATTTGTTCTCAACGGCCTTGCGGTCATTGGGTAAGTCCACCAAAGTCAAATACTTGGTTTTCGTACATGGATTCCATTTCGGATTTCATGGCTTCTAGCCATTTGTTGGAATCTGAGCCCATCATCGCTTCATCATACGTCGCAAGGTTATCATTATCAACTACCATGACGTTTATGACGGGGTTGTCGTACAGTTCAGGAGTTGTACGCGTCCTTGTTGACCTGCGAAGTACGGTAGTATCCTCTTTCGGAGTTTCATGATCTTGATTATCATTAGTTCCCTCTTCATCTCGTGAAGTCAACTCCGGAACAATTTCCGACGCTGCGCTACTCGTCATTCCAAGAAGAGAAGGTTCAATAACCTCGTCGAATTCTTCCTTCATACTACTCACACCTTTTGAGAGAAACTCCTTCTCCAAAAAGGATTCGTTCCTAGCAACGAAAACTTTGCCTTCGGATCTGTGATAGAAGGTGTACCCAATTGTTTCTTTAGGATATCCTATGAAGACGCATTTTTCCACTTTGGATTCCAGTTTATCAGGTTGAAGCTTCTTCACATAAACATCGCATCCCCAAACTTTTAGAAACGATAACTTAGGTTTGTTTCCAAACCATAGTTCATACGGTGTCGTTTCAACGGATTTAGATGGAGCCCTATTTAAAGTGAATGTAACTGTCTCTAGCGCATGACCCCAAAATGATAGTGGCAAATCTGTCAGAGACTCATAGACCGAACCATATCCAATAACGTACGATTACGACGTTCGGATACACCATTACGCTTTGGTGTTCCGGCAGGAGTGAGTTGTGAAACTATTACACATTCTTTCATATGTGTGCCAAACTCGTAACTCAAATATTCACCTCCACGATCGGATCGCAGAAATTTAATTTTTCGGTTACGATGGTTTTCCACTTCACTCTGAAATTCTTTGAACTTTTCGAACGTCTCAGACTTGTGTTTCATTAAGTAAATATACCCATATCTACTTAAATCATCAGTCAAGGTAACAAAATAACGATATCCACCACGCGCCGACACACTCATTGGATCACACACATCGGTATGTATGATTTCCAATAAATCCGGCGCCCGTTCCATCGTGCCGAAAAACGGGGTTCTGGTCATCTTGCCCATAAGGCATGGTTCACATGTCTCAAATGATTCATAATCAAGTGATTCTAGGAGCCCATCAGAATGAAGCTTCTTCATGCGCTTAACACCAATATGACCTATGCGGCAATGCCACATGTATGCAGCAATATCATCATTCAACTTGATTCTTTTGGCATTCACATTATGAATGTGTGTATCATTACTATCAAGATCCAAAAGAAATAAACCATTCTTCATAGGTGCATGACCATAAAAGATTAACATTCATATAAATCGAACATCCATTGTTCTCAGACTTAAATAAATAACCGTTTTGCATTAAACAAGATCTAGATATAATGTTCATGCTCAACGCAGGCACCAAATAACAATTATTTAGGTTCATCACTAATACTGATGGTAGACGAAGAGGTAGCGTCCCGACAACGATCACATCAACCTTTGATCCATTGCCGACGTGCATCGTCACCTCATCTTTTGCTAGTTGTCGCCTATTCCGTAGTTCCTGTTTCGAGTTACATATGTTATCAACCGAACCAGTACCAAATACCCAGGCCCTACTGCGAGTACTAGTAAGGTACACATCAATAACATGTATATCACATATACCTTTGTTCACTTTGCCGGCCTTCTTATCCGGCAAATATTTGGGGCAATTACGCTTCCAGTGCCCAGTGCCCTTGCAGTAAAAGCACTCAGTGTCAGGCTTAGGGCCAGCCTTGTCTTTTTCTCAGGTGCGGCAACAGTTTTGCTGCCCTTCTTGAAATTACCCTTCGGCTTGCCTTTCTTGAAACTAGTGGTTTTATTGATCATCAACACTTGATGCTCCTTTTTGATCTCCACTTCAGCAGTTTTGAGCATTGACAGAAGCTCGGGAAGAGTCTTCTTCATGCCTTGCATATTGTAGGTCATCACAAAGTTCTTGTAACTTGGTGGGAGTGATTGGAGAACACGATGAATTCCTAGCTCATTGGGGATCGATATACCCAGGGCTATGAGCTTATCGCCGTACCCAGACATTTTGAGTACGTGCTCGCTAACGGAGATGTTCTCTTCCATCGTGCAGCTAAATAACTTTTCTGAAGCATCATAACTCTCTACGGCAGCATGGGTATCAAAAATCATTTTCAATTCTCCCATTGTATCAAAAGCGGTGTTGTTCTCGAAACGTTTTCGCAGCTCCGGCTCTAAACTATACAGAATGCCGCAGTGAACTACACTGTGGTCCTCCTTCTGAGTCAGGAAAACATTTTTCACACCATCGAGAGCGTCATCAGCGGGCGGGGCACCTAGCGGTGCATCAAGCACATAGAGCTTTTGACAAGCTGTGAGGAGAATCCTCAGGTTAAGTGCCCATTTGGTGAAGTTGCTTCCATTGTTTGCTAGTTTCTCTTTCTCCATGAACATATTGAAATTGAAAGCAGGTGGTGCCATGATCTACAACATATTTGCAAAGACTATTTAGACTAAGATTATGATAAATTAAGTTCAAGTTAATTCAAAATTATTACGTGAACTCCCACTCAAAAAAACCATCCCTCTAGTCGTTTTAGTGATTACACAAACCAAATTCACTACACCAATAACCGATCATCACGAGAGATGGTGCAGTTGCAAAGGCGAACATCGACATATTCATCATATCAGCTATATGACTCATGCTTTACCTTTCGGTTACGTGTTCCGAGACCATGTATGTACATGCTAGGCTCGCCAAGTAAAACCATAGTATTTGCGTGTGTAAATCTGGCTTACACCCGTTGTATGCGAACGTTGAGTCTATCACATCCGATCATCACGTGGTGTTTCGAAACGACGAAGTTTCTTAACGGAGCATACTAAGGAAGAACACATTATTATCTTGATATTAACTGTGAGAGGGATCATCTTATAATGCTACCGTCACGATCTAAGCAAAGATCTAAGCAATATAAGATGCATAAAAGGATTAACATCACATGCATGGATAATGTGATATGATATGGTCCTTCTTGCACTTGATCTCTATCTTGTGCATCTTGGCATGATCTCCATCATTCCACCGGCGTGGCACCAAGGTCCATGGCGCCTCTTTCTTGATTGTCCTCCAAATTTACAACATACCATCTAGATATGATATTTAGCACGCAGGCCATAAATTAAAAAAGACAACCATTTGACTCCTGCCGGTTTGTCATAATTTACAAAATGTACCATCTCATACATCAAATTTGTAACTTTGACCATATCACATCACATGTCATGCAAAAACAAGTTATACGTCCTCTAATTTATTTTTGCATATTTTACGTGGTTTAGGGCTTTCGAAGATAGAACCGTTCTTACCTACGAACATGAAACCACAACGGTGATAAAAAAATTATTAGCAACCCGTTCTATTTTATATCTTAACTATAGTGAGAGAGAGAGACACCCGCAAAGACACTTATGCAAAACAAGTTGCATGTCAGTCGTGGAACAAGTCTCATGTGCGTGGACATGTAAGGTTAGTCCAGATCGCTTCATCCCACTATGCCACTAAGATACAAAATATACAAAGGAAGCAATAACATGATCATCAACGCCCACATACACATATGTGTTCTACCCGTACAAAGCATCTAGGCATAGACACGACTCTGATACCACTGATGGGTTCGTAGCATAGAAAACAAAAAAAAATTCTATGGTGAGAACAAACCAACAAGCCAAGATCTAATCTAGGAGATGCTCGTAACGAGTGGAACATATTCCAAGAGAAACTCACCCTCGAAGATCGTAAGCGTTTCGAGAATAATTCTCGTGAATAATGTAGTCGTTCACTCGCCGATCTCAAATCGTGAAGATGTGCGCTGCAACGGGCAGCGCCTCCATACTCGGTCACACATACGGCTTGATGACGACCTCCGTTCCCTCGATCGAGCGGGGCAGCGGAAGTAGTAGAACCACCAAGGAACTCTAACAGCACGACGGCGTGGTGTGGGGGAGAACTAAACGGCCATGGCTTCGCCAAGCGGATGGCCGAGAGGTGGAGCAGCGGGAGGAGGGAGAGAGGATCAAGTGTGTGCTCAAGAGGGAGCTCCCACCCCTCCATATATAGGAGAGGGGTGAGGTTGGGTCGTTGCCAGCTAGGGGTGAATCCACCTCTTCCCTCTTGATGTGAGTGAAGCATCCACTCATGCGCACTCACTCTCCTTTAATCTCCACTCAAAAATCTCAAGGGTTTTTCTTTATTAAATAAAACAATTTCATTTTTTAAATATTTGTTAATTCTATTATCAAACATTAACACTTATCCACTTGGTTCATTTGTTAATTCTATTAACAACAATTGGCAACCTTTGACAATTAACCCATTGAACTATTTCAATATTACCCGAAACAATTTCGTCGTTGTCCAAACTTTTCTCCAAAATTCCGTGTCTACCCAAAAGCGTCGACAAACCTTAAGTGTGTCACCCTACGGTTCGTGAATAATGTAGACATGATCGAGACACCTCTCTGATCAATAGTCAGGATTTGGAGACCCGTTATGACTCCTACATATTCGATGATGAATCTTGTGATCGTGTGAACCAAAAACGTCATAACCAATTCTTTTTGTCCCGCGATATTTTACTTGTCCGAGATCCAATCATTGGTATGATCTATACCTTGTTTGATCTCGTTCCCGACAAGTACTCTTTACTCGTTCTGTGATATGACATCCTTGTGACCTAGTCACGTGCTTGCGAGCGGCGTCGATGTGATATCAATGAGAGGGCCCAGAGTATATCTCTTCGTCATCTGGA
This sequence comes from Poa annua, assembly GCA_026929855.1. Classification (NCBI taxonomy): domain Eukaryota; kingdom Viridiplantae; phylum Streptophyta; class Magnoliopsida; order Poales; family Poaceae; genus Poa; species Poa annua. Next base: position 69,956,937 of record CM049432.1, on the reverse strand, counting down.
TGGATAAATCCCACTTCTTGATCCATGAGTATAAACTAATACTTTTGGAATACCCAACACCACCTTTACAGTCACCCTGTTACGGTGTGACGTTTGATGTCATCAAAGCATTCTTATGGTGTTAGTGATTGACATGATCTCATGGTCTAAGGATTAGAGTTACTTCGCATGCTCAGTATAACAATATAAACTTAACGACTTGATCGTATTGCTATACTTAATTTGGGTGTGTTCATCATATCATTCTCCTAATGACGTGATCCCGTTATTAACAACATCCAATGTTCATGATCAGGAAACCTTGATCATCACTTAATCAACGAGCTAGTTAAACGAGAGGCGTTACTAGGAACTCTAATTTGTTCATTAGTCACACATGTATTAACGTTTCCGATTAATATAATTCTAGCATGAGAAATAAACATTAATCATAAACATGGAATAAGATAATAACCACTCTATTGTTGCCTCTCGGTCATATTCCTTTCATATGAATAATAACTTTAGAATCAACAATGTATTGCCTAAACTTATCACAAGTAAATACAACAGCTAGAAATTCTTTTTCAGTTGTAGCATAATTCTTTTGAGCAGAATCAACAGTCTTACTAGCATAATAAATAACATTTAATTTCTTATCTATTCTTTGACCAAGAACAACACCAACAACAAAATCACTAGCATCACACAAAATTTCAAATGGTAAATTCCAATCAGGTGGTTGAACAATAGGAGCAGTTATTAAAGCTTTCTTTAGAGTTTCAAAAGCTTCCTTACAATCATCATAAAAAACAAATGGTATATCTTTTTGCAATAGATTTGAAGGAGATATGCCCTAGAGGCAAATAAATAAGTAGTATTTATTGCATTATCTCATAAGTTTATAATAGGTTTGTGTATTATGCTATAACTGTATTAATCCGAATTATTGATACACGTGTGATACATAGACAACCAGGTCCCTAGCAAGCCTCTATATGAGCTAGTCCATTGGGCAACAGTTGATCGAGATTCCCGATCAAGGACAATGACGTCGGTTGACAATGGGGTCATCTTGTTAGTTGAATAAGGTGATGGACATACGCAAAGTATTGCAATAAGATCGTATTACGATGTTTGTCATTTGCAATAGATAAGAGTATGATAGCTTGTTCCTTAGACCGTGAGACCGTACTTATTGATGCTTCGTAGGGGTGCTTTGAGAGCATCAAACGTTGTGTCTTATATAGCATGACAATAACGGTGTCCATCTTGGGTATTCCGAAAGAGCATCGAGACGTAAGGATCAAGAGCGGGATTTGTTCATTCTCGTAATGGAAAGATACTCTGGGCCCACTCGGTGATATTGCATCTATATAGCTGCGCAGCTTATGACTAGGTCATGGAGATGTAATATCACAGACGAGTTAATAACCTTCGTCGGTAACGAGATACAACAAAGACATCGGTGTGTCTACGATCATATCTCGGACAAGGTAGTATCACAGAGACAAAGGGAATGAATATCATATTTATGGTTCAACGACGATACTCGTAGAATGCACAGGGGTCGTCATATACTTCCAGGTATCCCTGACGGTCATTGGTGAGCGGAGTGTCTCGACCATGTCTGGAGTGTTCTCGAACCGTAGCGTAACAAACTTAAGGTCTTAGCGACACCAGGAGATAGGTTCTGGAATATTATAGGAATTTGTTGGAGAGAGAGAAATGATCCGGAAAGAGTTCTGGTGGTCCGGAAGGAGTTCCGGGGAGGTATGGAATGGTTCCAGGAATGTCCGAAAGTTGTTCGGGTGGTTCCGAAATAGTTTCGGAGTCATGGGATATTGAATTATATATAAATATATTAATTATGAATTAATGGGATTTTTATATTAATTTAATATTAATTAAATAAAGGAAAAAGGGGGCTCCCACCTACATGGGCCCTAAGAGGGCCCAAGAGGGGGGAGCCGCACCAAGCAAGGAAGGGAGGCTTGGGCCCCCCTAGTCCGAGTTGGACTAGGAGTGGGACAAGCCCAAGGGGGGTTCGGCCGAACCCCCCCTCCCCTCTCCTCCTTTAGTCCCACATGGGGGAGCTAGGGGGTTTGCACACCCCCTTCCCCCTTTATATACCAAGGCATATTAATTGGATTAATTCATTGGAAAATACAATTAATTGTATTGCAGGCCGGCCGAGCTGTTTCTCCGCCCGTTTTGCCCCCCCCCCCCCCCTCTCCACCTAAGCTATACCGCCGGGCACCGTTGCCCTGCGGGATTCCAGATAAGATCTACCCCTGCGATTTCAGCTGGATCTAAATGACCGGGGGTTGTCGCTAAGCTCCGTATGTTTGTGAGTGCTCGGAGGTAACTCTTTTTGAGGAGCCTGGGCGACGTCGTCTCGCCCCTGCAGCCGCCGCGCCACCTCCCCCTCTGCCGCCGGCGCACCCCCTGGTGCCGGCGCCCCAGCTTCTTCCGCCCGACGCCCGTCGACGCAGATCACCGTCGACACCCCGGCGTCATCGTCTTCGTCATCGCGGCAAGTTCTCCGCGACCTCGAGGTCGGCTACGTACGACTTCATCGTCAACGCTTGTGCGGGAGCGTAATCCCCGCCATCGGTCTACATGGAGGTAATGTAACCCGTTCCGCCACCGTTATCACATGTACTAGATAGATAGATCCTGGCTAGTTAGGGTTTCGTACGCTAGAAAAATTATTGTTTTCTGCACCGTAACCCCTTCAGTGGTGGTGGCGGAGATGGTTTCTGGCTAACGTATGATTTTTAGGTCTTCGGGGGAAACAAGTATGCGAAGGGGTGCGCCAGGAGGTGGGCCAGGGCGGCCACATCGCCTGCTCGCGCGGCTGGCTTGGGAGTCGCGCCGGGAGGTGGTGTGGGCCCCCTGGGCCCCAACCCAGGCTCCCCTTTTGAACTCCTTCATGAAATAATTCATAAATAATTCCCAGTTAGCCACTTTGTTCTTCTGGTCTTCGCAAATATTGTATCTTGACGGTGCTTTTTCCAGCAGAATTGAGACTCCGGGGTTCCATTCCCCAATGATCATCAATCATGCAAAATAAATGAAATAAAGTATCATCTCCAAATATGATATATATCAATGAATAATAGTAAATTATGATATAAAATAGTGATACAAAATGGACGTATCAATCGGCAGGGGCTAGACTCTAGAGGCTCGAGGTTGAGGCCAACCCGGCTTGGAGGCAAATCTTATTTGCCGCGTAACGCGTGCAGAATCCAGAAGGTAGCTCGACAAGGATTATTTTCTCGAAAAATAAGGGTCATCTGTGCAAGTGCAAGGTGCAAGGCGGACAGAGCAAGGGCACTGAGGATTGAGGGCTTACTGGTTTTTTAGATAAAGAGTATATATTAATATCGTGAAATATCAATTACACCCAGTTGTTACACCAACATAATAACCAAAAGTATTACGGATACACACAACCGAAAAACAATAAGAAGAAATAAAAAAGAAAAGTCCCGCTATAGAGTTACCGTCTTTGTAACAACATCACATCCACCACGTCGAAATTCTGAAATAGTGGACATACGCCGTCGTCGTCTGATCAAAGATCTTGGGTTGATCAGATCTTGGGTTTTGAGGGCTTACTGGCTAAGAGAGTGGCCTGAAATCATCATGCGCAACAAGTGTGGACGGGGTTCACAATCATTGCAATTGAGTTTTTTCAGCCTAGCACAGCTTGTCCTTGGATGATGAATGTTGTTAAAGTGTAAGCAATCCGAAGCAGTGGAGCTCAGCACAAAAGGGTCCAGCTTGTTGCCTACTTTACCCGCCGGGCTCAAAAGTGCAAATGCTGCCGTCTTTATTCAAATGACGCTACTTCCTACCGAGGAGCGATTGGAGGAGAAAGCATGATATCAGAATTAGAACGGATGGGAGAAGCATAATAATTGCCGTCTATGGTTTGTTCGAATTGTTGATTGCTCACATCAGGCAAACCCTGGTGCTTTATCACCATCCCTTTGGCAGGAAACTCCTCATCCCTGCTGCTCCCGTCTATGGACTTGACACCCCTGGCTATCCCCTCCTCTTTCACAAATTCTGCCCAGCTTCTTTCATACTTGTACGGCTCTCCTTTGCGCTTTCTATGGCCTTTCCAAGTTTCCCACAGCCGCTCCCCTACCTCTTCTATTCTTGGGCGATCGTCCTCTTCAAAAGCTGTACACGAAGATGCTAAGCTGAGCCAGTCTCCTAGAAATTCTTCATCCACGTGATCCGCCAGACGGTAATCCAATATCTCTCTGACGTGCCCTGACTTGAATTTCTCGAGAACCTGCATGCACAGTAACATAGTCTGGTATGTCATTCTATGAAGTTTTGAAGCACAAAAGGAAAATGCATCGAGCGTAGTGGTTACGGAAACTGAAGCAAACCTACTCTAAGAGCATACTTTGCACGAGATGAATTTCATTAGGACAGACACACCAACTGGACACAAAAGCATACGAGGTTAAGACTTACCAATGTCGCTGTGCTAGGTTGCAGTTCAGAGGGGTCTCGCAATTCTTCACGGTTCCACTCCAGCGGTCCACGGGAAGATATAATTTCTAGGAGTACTACACCAAAAGAGTAAACATCGGATTTAACAGTAAGCTCAGTCCTTTGCAAATACTCTGGACTCATGTAGCCAGGTGTCCCTATAAGTTGGTCAAGGGTACCACTTCTTGAAAGTTCGAAAGCGGTCAGCTTCGCTCTATAACTCTCTGTCAGTAGGATTTTTGATGTCTTCAAATTGTAACAGATTAAAGTTTCACCTGCGAAGATTAATCATGACCATAATAAGGAACTTCTCATAAGATGCCCATGATGATATAAAAGTATAACATTATTTAAGAATGGCAAGCACAAATAAGTAGTACGATAATTGATCTATGATTCTGATGACACAGAAACTTTTCAATAAGATAAAATGGATTGAATCTTTTTCAAACAAATACTCCCTCCGTTGCACAATATAAGATGTTGTAGATTTTGTACATGTTGTCTAGATCCATATCAAAATAAGTGTACACATACACAAAAATGTGTCTAGATACAAGTTTGGACATGTGCATGTGGAAAAAGGCTAAAAAATCTTATATTTTGGAACGGAGGGAGTATGTCAGCTAAAGGAAACATGTAGCTCATGTCCTATTACCACAGCAGATCGCTTTGATGCACCAATAACTCGTAATCATTGTGTTGGAGTATGATTTAAGTGTCCTAGCAGACTATAGAGTATTCTAAGGGGGTGGAGTCTGTCTTAGCATAGTATTGTTGTCCTACTAGAGTCTAGATTGTTCTTGTGTATAAGTGAATACGATATGCATGATGAGCTATATATATAGGTGGGTGGTGGAGGTCCAAGCGAGGGCGCTGGTGACAGCAGGAGAAAGTAGATGTTGCGACTGCTATTGTCCTGGATTGGAAAGGAGCGCGGCTGGAGGTGCCCTGGAGCAGAGAGAAGGGAGCTGCTTTCCAGGAGCAGAGAGAAGGGATGCTGCTGAGTGAAGAAGAAGAATTTGAAGCGGAGGAGGAGCTGCAGGTGTGCGTGCAGCCAGGAGGAGAGGTGCTTCTGTAACTGGCTTTGTAGAGCAGAAGCAAGAAGTTCGACTTGATGTGTTCCTTGAGTTCAGGAAGCAGCTGCTTGGGTTCAGCTTTTTTCTTAGGACAATCAGTGGGAAAGGCTTCCGCTGCAATTTTTCTATTTAGAAAATTGTATGGGTACAGAAATACATACAAAGAGTTTACAAAAGATCAAAACGATTTCTAAGTTTCTGTCTCTAGCCAATATTTGAACACTTGCTCATACTTCTTTTTCCTCCTGTATTTGACAAGATGGAGCTCTTGGAAGTAGATGGCCTTCCAGCTTGCAAAGCTTGGGGCATGATTTTTGAAGATCTTGCTGTTCCTGATTATCCAAATAGTCCAGTCTGTCAGCTTTGCTTGGCTGCTCAACAAAACCGAGAGAGTGAGGGGCAATACTGCACATCACCAATGAGTTCAAGGTGCTTCTGCAGCTATGGGGAAAACCCAAGGAATTGAGAAGGTGCTTGAGAAACTAGCTCAAATTCTCACGGCAAAGGAGGGTGAAGCAACATCTTCAGGTAACACAATTGTCGCTCACACCGAGCCAATCCCAAAGATAGAGCTGATGCCTAATGATATCAAATTGGAGGGTGTGGTAAATTATTGATTTGGTCAAGGAGGGCATTGCTTATACTGAGAACAAAGAGACTTGAGAGCTTTACTTTACTGAAGGAAAAGCAATTGAACCAGTGGACAAGACAAGTTCAGAATGGAGGACTTGGATTACCACCAACTCATTGGGTGGTGGCATGGTTGTTGATTTCTTTGTCTCCAACACCATTGCGCCAGTGTCAAAACCATCACAAGTGCAGCGAGGTATGGAGGACTTTATCGAAATTTTACTCAGGAGAGGGAAATGTGATGCTGATGGTTGAGTCACAGGAGAGACTTAGTGATTAAGAATAATATAATAACCCCATCTCCTCTCGCATACATGGCAACCAGGAACAATGAGACTAGAGATTGTTTCAACTGTGGTGAGGCAGGACAAATGAGTCGTGGTTGCCGTGCCCCACACAATCCAGTTCGTGGGAGAGCGAGAGGAAATGACCGAGGTGGACCAAGAGGATGTAGAGGCTAGGGATATATGATTGGCCACAAAGCAAATATGGCACTCCAAGAAGAAGGATTACTTGACCGAGAATAGGTCTTTGTGAACAAGTTAGAAGAGTTGAAGAAGATGGAGAGTACTAATGATACGGCCCAAGGAGACTGTACATTTGGTGATTTTGTCCACTTTGCTTTTGCTGATGAAGGTAACTGTGCTCATACATCCACATGATCCAAAATGTCCTTTTCAGACCGTATTCTTCATTTGGGTGCATCGAAACATGTGGCGGGCACATCACATTAAGTCGTATACTAAGATATCCTTCCACACGATAAGAGCAACTCCAACAGATGACGTATAACACATCACCTGTTTTCGATTTTACAACACCTGTTTTTGCGTTTTACATCACCAATTTGTTTTGTCCATTCCAGATGATGTATAATAGGTCACCAGTAGAATTCTAGATGATGCAAAATAGGTCACCACACTGAAATCCAGCGGCAGAGAGGGAACAAGACGATCTAACGATCGTCAAGCATGGTTTTGGCCGGAGAAGGGTGCCGGACTCTGCGGAGCACGATAGAGGAGGCGGCGGAGCACGACATAGGTGCACAACTCCTGGGAGGAGGTCGATGGTTGAGGTGAAGTCGAGGTCGCGCGCGGGAGGGCGGCGGTGGCAGGCGTGGCCGGAGAGCCCGGGTCCCGCTGCGCTGACCAGCAACCAAATTGACAACCAGCGTGGTGTCCTGGACCCACACCAGCGACGAGAGACGGCGGTCCAAAATTGACAGGGAGAAGCTCGGCGGCGGTGCAATGATTCACCGCGGCGGGGCTCAGCAAGGCTCGGCGGGGGCGGAGGGCGCGTGGGGAAGGGCGGTGCCGGTCGATTTGGCCGGCAACGGTTGGGTAGGTGGGGGTGGATCACACGTAGGATGAGGCTCAAATGCTGAAGTTGGCGGTTGGGTTGTGCGAGCGTTGGATTTTTACCTTTGCATCACCTCTCTGGTGATGTATATTTGCATCACCAAACCTAGAAATATACATCATGTGCTAAAAATTTGCATCACCAAAATACCCTGTTGGAGCTTTTTTTTGGCGCTTGGTGATGTAAAAGTTAGTTATTTTACAAATGCCAAATTTGTTGGAGTTGCTCTAAAGAAACTATTCAGACTGCTCATTGCACCTCACAACCCATTAAAGGCACTGACACGATACAATGCACACAATTTGTTAAACTTTCATATTATTGTCTTGTCATAGGTGTCACAGGCAAGAAGTAGGGTACCATAGCCTATTCAGAGAACATGGGGCTGAGGCATGAGGATAGCCTGTTCAGAGACCGGTAAAGAGAAAAGGAAGAGACTTCGACGGAGCACGCGGGAGGGAACTGCCTCCACCGCCTTCCAGCGATAGCCGGCCGGATACTGCAGCAGGTCAAACCAGGCCAACCTGGCCCAGCCATGCCCGAATGGGCTAGTGAAGCCCCGCCACTGCATTGCAGCAAGGGTGCTACCGTCCGTGCCTACCTGGCACTAGTCCCTACTCCTTTTACCAGAAGATCCACAACGATCCCCGCCGCCAAGCAGCAGCATCGTCGCCCTCGTGTTCACCCGGGCCTGCCAGACCACCGCTGAGACATGGATTTTAGTCGACGTAGATTGGATCGAAAGATCGCATTTCCGCTCTTCTCCTATCGGAGTAGTCACTTCCCACTCTATTCAAGTGAACAGTTTAGCCACTATCCTCCCATATACTCTTCTTTTTCATTGCTTATGACCTGTCTGAGGAACACCACACCAACACAGACAAGCACCTAGCACACACGACTGGGAAGGTCGAAGGAGCATCAGCGAGGACACTGCCACGCTGAAATTAGATTAGCGATTTCAAATCTCTTGACGATGTGATTTCTGATTTACCGATTAAGTGATTATGTCATATTATAGCAGAGATTGGGGATTGTCAAATTTGATTTATTGCAGCGCAAGAGACATATAATCCTGCTGAAGATTAAGGATTGACGACAATAGCACTTGAAAATGACATCCTAAAGAAGATTAATTACGAAGATATGATTGAAGATTTTATTTTACGAAATACCAAACGATGATTCTTTTCAGCAAAGCATAAGGTCAGATTATTGGTTTAATAGTACCTTTTGTAGAATTAATATTTAAAATAAACATATTTTTAATTGCTATGTAATGTGACAATTTCAAATATTTAGGCCCCATTTTGCATTTCGCACAAGGCCCCAAATTTCTGGAGACGGCCCCGCAAGTTACAATGTGGTTGTGTATGAGAGCTTAACACTAAGGTTGCCCATAGGCCGGCTTTATATAGGCAGCCAAATCTAGGGCTTACATGGAATGTGGAACCGACTAAGGCAGGAAACCTAGACTAACACAATGCATTCTTGTTCCTCAAGTCGTCTTGATGGCGGCATCCGTCTTGTCTTCCAGAAGCCGGATTCACCTTCATCATGTGCTTCGGCCTACTGGGCCACCCGACAAAGCTGCAGGTTTTGCCACACATGGGCCACCCTGGTAGGCCGGCTTAAGACCACTCCTAGGGGATACCCATTTGGCATATCCTCGACAGTGGCAAACAATGAAGTGTCTATGGTTTAGCAGCAACAATGTGGGAGCAACAATGAGGGAGCAGGAAGCCATGGCGATGCTCCAACATTGTTGAATTAGACATTTGCCTTTTAATAAAAATGAGCGAGCTATTTGCTGATGTAATGTGTAGGGTGGGTAAGAACAAGCTTGCATGTGATGCTTGTGAGTTTGTGAAACACACGAGGACATCTTATGTGAGAGGGGGAGACTGAAGCGTTGAGGATAAACAAAAATGAACAAGATACATGGTTGATTCAATCTCATGTCCTATGGGTAAGGAGAGATGGAGAAAGCCAAATGGGGAAGAAAATTTGAAGGTGTATACAAGGAGACGACCTATAGTTGATGAGAGATGGAGAAAATCAAATGAGGAAGAAAATTTCAAGGTGTATACAAGGAGACAATCACAACATGAGCAACAACAACAAGCTAAAACACAGGGAGACATAGACATGTGCAGGGGGAAAACATGCTCCAAGAGGTGTTGAGATTGTCGAATTGTATGATGAAGAGACATACTCCACACCAACTCCATCTAATACGAGAGATTCAATAGACTATTCAATAGACTTGCCCATTGCCTTGAGGAAAGGAAACCAAGTTAGAGCTAGAAAGCCTCCTAATAGTATTGTGATGATCATGACTTAGATAATTATGTGTCATACACATCTTTGCCTCCAATTTACAAGGCCTTCATTGCTTCATTGTAATCCGTGGTGATCCCAAGATACCGGAAGCAGTAAAACAAGACCCAAAGCGGCACAAGGCCATGATAGAGAATAAAACTTGGGAGCTCGTACATCTTCCAGCGGGAAAGAGGCCGTTTGTTGTAAATGAATCTACATTGTGAAGCAAAATCCAGAAGGGAAAGTTGAGAGGTACAAGGTACAAGGCAAGACTAGTAGCTAGAGGATACAGTCAAACATACGGGATTGACTATGATGAGACATTTGCGCCAATAGAAACGATGAACACATTGAGGATCCTAATCTCTTGTGCCACTAACTTCGGGTGGCCTTTGCATCAGCTAGATGTCAAGAATGCACTCTTGCATGTAGATTTACACGAGGTATACATGGAGATACCATATGGTTTGTCTACTCCTAGAACATCTTTATACGACCTAACGCAATCACCACAACATGGTTTGATAGATTCAAACATGTAGTATGTGACATGGGATATAAGGAGTGCAATGGAGATCATACAGTGTTCTACCGACACTCGGAGCATCGAGTTACCATTCTTGAAGTATATGTAGATGATATCATTATCACATGAGACACTGAGGTGGAGTTGTCACAACTGAAGAAGAACCAGAGCAATGAGTTTGAGGTAAAAGATCTTGGCAACTAATATTCTGTCTCAGTATTGAAATTGCTAGAACCTGTAAGTGATAGTTCTTTCACAGCGGAAGTACGTCCTTGACTTGCTTAGTGATGCAGGGATTCTTGGATGTCGGGATGCATTAACACCTATTGACCAAAATCACAAACTATGTGCTCATGCGGAAACTGGTCGGGCACCTTTTACATTTGTGTCATACAAGTCCCGGAGATATAGTGGATAGGGAGAGCTCTCGGAAATTGGTCGGCCGCCTTCTACAATTGTGTCATACAAGTCACATTTCCTATGCAATAAGTGTGGTAAACCGATTCATGCATCATCCTATAAGTGAGCACTTGGAAGTTGTTTATCGGATCTTGCGATATTTGTAGTAGTCTCGGGAAAGGAATGTGGTTTAAGAAAAATGGTCACCTAAATGTGGATGGTTACATTGATGCTAATTGGGCTAGTTGCCTTGATGATAGTAGGTCAACTTCAGGCTATCGTGTTTTTGTTGGTGGAAACCTTGTATCATGGCAATGGAAGAAGCAATCAGTGGTGTCAAGGTCAATGACCGAAGCTGAGCATAGAGCTATGTCTCCTTGCTGAGATGTTGTGGGTGAGAAATATCCTATCAAAGTGTTGAGGAAAAGTCAATTGAACGTATGGTGTGACAATAAGTCAGCTGTTTGCATGGAGAGTTATCCAGTCCAGCATGATAGAACCAAGAATGGAGATAGATCGCTTCTTCATTAAAGAGAAAATGGATGATGGTATAGTAAGGATAAACCATGTAAACCCCGGAAAACAAATAGCAGATTGTCTAACTAGAAGCTGAGTGAAAATGTAGTTCCTCATGTGACAAGATGGGAATGATAGATATCTATCATCCATCTTGAGGGGGAGTATTGGAGTATGAATTAAGTCTCGTAGTAGACTCTAGAGTATTCTAGGGAGTGGAGTCTGCCTTAGTATAGTAGTGATGTTCTACTGGAGTCTAGATTGCTCTAGTGTATAATTGAATATGTATTCCTGTTGAGCTATAAACATGGGTGGGCGATGAAGGTCCAAGGGACTAGTCTACCAAGATATTTTGCCAAAATTAACACACTGCAATTATTGTACATGGTTTTCATAGTAACATGTAGACCTTCAGCTTGAAGTTACAGAGTTGGTACGCTATAGCTTGCTACTGTTTAAACAAATGTGGCAAATCAGTCTTAAAATGTTTCTTGGTTGTTATTGACATAACTATCAGATACCAACATGCAAGCTTGGTTAATGCACAAATTGCATGTATTAGCAAATAGAGTGAATGATTAGACTTGTGGTAGCCCTGTTTTCTATTATCCTTGGTGCCACATGGGCATCTTGATTGGGAGACATGTCTTATACATCAATTTCACACATTACAGTAATTACGAAGTGTACTTAAAGTTCTCCATTGTTCACACTTGACTTAATTAATATGTAAAAAATCCATTGATTTAAGGTTGTTTCTTAGGGGTACGCCAAGTTCTCCTAATAAAAGGGATATCAATGTCCTTATCGAAAAGTCAAGCTTAGTTTTTTCTCCTCCAAATATTCTCTAGCACTGGTTTATGTTACTACCAATATCCATCTAACCCGAAATTTCAGTGTTAAGTCTTCTCTCAAAAAAATTCTCCTCATGCGAGTTTATGTCTACCTATCTTTCCTAACCGACACTAGTAAATGTATATGTAGGTAGGCTTGTGACCAAGATTTGAATGGGTTAAAAGCCTCATGCATGCAAGAATGTATATATGTTCAGGCCCCGGGAGACGACCGTCTCCGCTAACAACCCTGCTCCTTTCTTGTCAAAATGTATTACGGCATATGAGGTACTCAAGGGATGACCGGCTGGTGTTGCAGCCGGCTGAGCTGTTCCTCTCTGTATGTGTGTGTGAATCATCAACCCCTTTGGGTGTACCCGCGTACAATAGCCTTAGTCATGGAAGTATAGCATTACAATGCCCAGGTACGAACCATGATGGAAGGAGGATACACTAGGTTGATGTACCCTACACCTGGTTGGACGGCCCATACATCGGTATAGGCTGAACCATTGAGGTCATCTGCTTGTGATTCCGAGGCGTTGTGACATAGGCGCAAAGGTCAGATAACTGATTGGACGCGACCTGACTGGAGGAGCTGTGGCTGCGTGCTTCTCCCGGACATGGCTGTAGAGTGGGTTGTGAGGATGTGTCTTGTCTGCTCTCGTGTCAGTACGGTTGGCAAGCCTTGGCTTTGGATATCTGGATGGGTGATGGACCCTGGCTGGAGGGCGAGTCGCCCATGGGTCAGACTGCTTAGTTGGGGTGTCGGGTGTGCCTGATAGTTTTGCCTTTGAGCGGTATCTGGTATCTGGTATCTGGCATCCACAGTCCGGTCACTACCGCTCTCACCTAAGTTTGTTCGAGACATCCTACATGTCACAAATTTTAACTGATTCTGGCTATGAAATCGAGCACCCTCGAGTGCATGCATTCAACCTAGGTTATTTTAACTTGGCCATGTGAACTGAAATGGATCGAATTTGTGTCTAAAAACAAAATTATGACGCAATTATTAGTCAATTTTTAAGTTGGGCATGCTATTGTTGATATTCCTTCTCTCTTTTTCTACCGAAGGAAGTATGTTTTAAATTACTTGAATTTACAGATAATAAAAGTGTATGGTGCATTTAATGAATTTGTACGAAACCAATATTGACACCGTGAACTGTCACTTTCTTACCAGCAGATAAATGAAGATAAGTCAAGGCAATAGCAACATCTATGGCGATCAATATGCGTTGATCCAAATCCAGGATTTGCTGTTGTTGGCCTGAGAGATAGATTAAAACTTAACATGTAATTCAGATTTTAGAACAATAGGGAGTATAAATGAGCAACTTAACATACCATGCAGGTGTTGCCTTAGACTGCCTTTTTTAACATATTCACTGATCATAATAAACTCATTTCCTTTCTCAATGTAACATAGAGACCTCACCAAACTCCAGTGATTAATTGCTGCAAGGAGCTGTGCTTCCATGCGAACTTTTGCAACTAGAACAAAGTCCTGACAATAAAAAAAGACGCCATTATAACTTGGTGAAGAATAATAGCATATTGTTGTTATGCGGGGAATTCTCTACACTAGGAAGGCATGTGGCTGCAACTGCAAAGCAAGAGGAGGATATGGTAGCAAGGTGAATGCTGCACCCTCTGGCATTTGATTAGGTTTCTATTAGTAATAAGTCTTAACCTCATGTTGAAAGCTATGGAGCCAGCCATAAAAGGGTCGGGGAGGGAGGGAGTGCTTCAAGGGGCTGTAAGAAATGGACCTCCTGATTTTATCTCTGTGATCCCCATTCCACGGGGCCTACCTTTGCTCCAGAGCTGTACCTCCACTATCGTTCGTCCTCGGACCGTTACTAACCCAGCATGTGACATACTACATATAAAGTCAATAAATACAGACTACCATACCTAGCTCGGCAGCAAAAAAAATCATCATGACCAATACCATAATAAGCGGCAAAAATATGTATGCAAGTCTCTAAAAAAAGGGTATATGGCAAGAAGTGCCACAATAGGATAAATTAAGAGAGCAGGTGTGAAAATAACCTTTTTAGCTCTCCTGATGGCAACGATCTGGTTATCTGGTAAGATACCCTTGTAGATAGACCATAGTCCACTTTCACTTAGCTTAAGTGAAGGTGAAAATTTCCGAGTAGCCTTCTGAACCTGCTTAAGGCTTAAGTTCAAGGGTATTTGTGCAGACATTTTGGACCTAGGAAGCTTGTGAGAGATTGATGGGGTCTCCCTTGATGGCATGCTTGCTGAAGAAGATGTAATACGTTCTACTGGAATGAAAAATTGTTAATCACAATAGTCAAACAAAGCACAAATGTTTCATAATGTTTCCCTGCCAAAAATAATTTGACAAAGAAGATTTCCAGATGTATCCTTGTTTGCTTTTAACCATGCTAGTCTGGTAGAGTAGATGTAGAAAGAAGGTGGGACATAGTAAGGAGTGGTAATAAATCTATACTGAATGCTCACCCCCGACCTGGTTTCCTAGTTGTTTCAGCCCTACCTGTACATTGTTTTTTCTGCCTTTTGTTTTTTTCTATGTTTCTTCTACTTCTTTGTTTTAGTCTAGGCAGGGCTTCCTTTTTAATTTTTTGTTTTTCTTCGGTTTGTTGCTGTATGGTTTTGCAGTATTTCAGCCATTTCTCCTAATAATAAATGGCGTGCATTTCGGTACATGACCAAGGAAAAAAATAGGGGAAGTTGGAACGATGCCACCACATAGTCTGCAGTTTTACAAAAATGCCACCGGCTGTGAGAATGACATAAGGGTACACCTAGATGTTACTGAGACATCCGGTGACACTTTTCTAACTCGAAGGTTTGCAATGGCAAGGTTTCAAACACTCCTAAATGTTAATGCTTTTTAAGCTGTAATAATGATGTTTAATAAAATGGGGACATAATATTTATGGCATGCTTCAGCACAATATGCCACAAAAATAAACCATCTAACAGCACTTCAAGGGAGATTGTTTTTTAATAATACAAATTTTAAAAGGAAATTTGAACAATAGTGTGCGAAAGTACAAAAATTGACAAATAGCACGCTGTCGGCCCCATGCCGACAGTAGCGACAGCCTGTACATACACCTCAGTTTTGTTCTAATCTTTTTATTAAAACAAAATTTGTTTAACCATGTCTCGGTTTGAGATGAAATACACATAAATTATATGCGTATCGACAAGTAGGTTTCATTCCCGTGATCGGTTTTGAGTTTGGTCAACTCTAAATTCTTAATTTTGAATCGCAGTTCGTAAAATTATTTGACAAATTTTGTCAAATTCGTCGCACTCGGTTGACCGTTTGAAATTTCCTTTCACGAGTAGATATATCTCACACTTCTCCACATTTTTTACGTTGTACTCCCTCTGTTCTGAATTAATTGACTCTGATTTAGTTCAAGTTGTACAGAACGGAGGGAGTAACTTTTTGGTTTCGACAAATGTACTTATGTTTTCTCTCAATTACATATTTTTTCTATAGATGCTACCGAAAACATAAATATTTATGTTTTCTCTCAATTAGTAATTTTTTTATTTTCCCGCACTATTGTTCAAATTTCGTTTAAAATTCGTATTATTAAAAAAAATACTCCACTTCAAGGAATCAAAATCATCATTTTATCCCTAATTATGCATATATCACATAGTGCATGTTTTGATCACTATTGCGTTCTACTGATCAATGCATATTTCAACTGATTGTGATTCATAAGCTTAGAGTCGATAAACAATTTAATTTCTGAAAATAAATAAATTTTTCTGTTCTTTGTATCTGCCATATAGGGTCATGGATATGGTCAAGGAAATTCTATTTTTTCAGTTATACTGGAACTACTAAGATTACAATGACACAGAAGATGAGGATGACTTCTTTATTGTGGAACGCCTAGGCAGTCTTCTATGTTGTTCTGACACAGCATATTTATTAGCCTAGGAAAATACCTAACCACAAACAGGTCAACTTTATACACACGAAAATAACTTAATGTCACATCAAATTTATGTTTAGTCTAGAATGACAAATAGTCGGTAACCTGAATTATGACAGAGGTTTCCCATTCAATTTAGAGTGACAAATATTTATGTGCTAACCTGATTGTCCCAAAGTGGTACTGAACTTCGGGAAAAATTTCCGGGCTATTGAGGTGCCAAGGCCTGCCGTGGCTGGGCTTTGCTGCAAAGATAGTAAGGATGATTGACCAGAATGCTGCAAGTCCGATGAGTCCACAACATGGTCAGTATTCTTACATGCATTATCCTTTATTTGCACAAAATAGCTGCCTAGCAGGATGTGAGGACCACAGAAATGTTTGAAAAGTAATCAGTTTATTATATATCATGCCACTAATCTACATACCTTGTACAGCTAAGTAACAGGAGAAAAATGCAATATGTTGAAGAAATAAGTATGACAACAAATGAAGCACACACTTACTTACCGGAGTGGTCAATTCATGTAAAATATTTGTCCCAGATGAACTTTGGTTTGTTGTTTCATTTGGGATCTTGCTACTGGATGATTCTTCAGTGCAATTGATCCCCAGATGTTCCAAACAGGTTACCGCTTCACCATCATCCCCCACAGATGCATCCATTATTATTATTTCAGTAGTTTTCAAGGATTCAAGCCATTGCAATAAACTGAAAGAAATCCTGCACCCAGTAATCAATATGTTTACTGGTGATGGAGATGACAATGGCCCCAAAGGTTCTCCACATGACAGAATCCGGTTACTATTTTTTATTTTATACTTCAGACACTTTGGCAGAGATGGTTTAAACATGACATTAGGGCAGAATAGCACGGACAACTCTTCAAGAGCAGGGAATATGAACTGCTGATTCCCATTGTTGGTGGTCAACAGTATAGGCAACTCTTCTAAGTTTAGTAAAATTTCCAATTTCAGATGTGTTAACTTCTTGAAGGGCTTTGGGCCCCCAGAAAGGCCCATTTCCAGATTTATGAGATTGGGCATATCTTTTATATGCAAGAGACGCAAATTTATTAGCTGGCCCAATGGAGGGAGATCTTTGCAGTACCCAAGGAAGAACAGATGGAGGGTGACAAGGTTAGGGAGTAAAGTCACCATGTTGTTCATCATCCATGTAGGCCATACAAAGCCTGAATACCTAGCTAGCTCGAAATGCTCTAAACTCCAGTGTGGTTGGAGCTTTTCCAGAACCTCTTCACCTAAATCTTCAACTATTTCATTTTTTCTTAGAAACACAGGGATCTCTTCAACTAAAGTATTAGCCCACTCCAGCTTAAGGAAACGAAGCTCTGGTCGATTCTGCAGATTTGCACTCTCTGCGATCCTTAAGCCCCTGGACCCTGTTGTGAGGTCTGGAATAACAAGCTCATCGGTTGCTATATGCCAATTTTCATCAATACCAACAGAGCACCTGATGTATGGTGGAAGATAGGAAACTATCATTGGATCTTCTGTCAACAAAAACTTCAATCCTGTCATTTTATGTATGATATCTAGGAACATTTGAGATACACTATGGGATGGATGCTTGAAAGCACAACCAGTGAGGTCCAGCATATGCAGCTTCTGAAGCCTAAAAAAAGACACAGGTACGTCAAGAAGATTTTGTGACAAGTTTAGATATTCTAGATTGAACAAGCAGCCAAGAGAGTCCAGACAGTCAATGGTGGGGAGGCATTGCGAGAGATTCAAAAACTTCAGTCTAGTCAAGTTATTGAAACGGTTAGGTCGAGTGGGCAGCTTTAGACATTGCTGTAGGTTCAGGTACTCCAGATTGGTGGTTAGCATCCCAATACTTATGTGGAGTTCCTCACAGAAAGCTAGATCCAATATTCGAAGGCTCTGAATATCCCCAAAGGACGGAGGGAGGTTCTGTAGTCTACGACACCTGCGAAGTATAACGACTTCCAACTTCAGGAGATTGCAAAGAGATCCAGGCAATTGTGTGAGCTCATAGCAGCTCGACATGTTCAGGATCCTAAGAAAATATAGGTTGCCAAAAGATTCTGGTATCTGCTTCAGGTTGAAGCAACTAGATAGGTTTAGATCCTCCAAGTTCATTAAATTACCAAATGAAGGTGGCAACTGCGGAAGCTCAGTGCAGCTTGACAAGTCAAAAAATCGCATGCCGCGAAGATTACAGAGAGAGTCATCAAGCTCAGAAACCTCATAACAACATGACAGCCTAAGATGCTCGAGTGTTTGGAGGTGACTAAGGGCTGCAGGCAAGTTTTGAAGTATGTCACAGCCTTGCAGATTCAAATATTTGAGCTTCTCTAAATAACCAATGAAAGAGGGCAATTCCTTGAGAGAAGTATTTGACAGATCCAATGCCTCAAGGTTTATCAATGTACGCATGGAGGAAGGTAATGTCTGAACCTTTAAGCCAGAAATATCAAGATATCTTAGATGCTTCAAATGACCAATGGAAGAGGGTATTTCTTCAATGCAGCTTCTACTAAGATTCAAAACACGCAAATGCTTCAGTAATTCAAATGCTTCTCGATGGAGCTTTATAGCCTCAACATTCATGAAGTGTAATGCCCTTGCCCCTGTAAGCAGTGAGCTGCAAAGTGTTGATTGCCCTCTGTAATAGGTCAACAATGCATACTGGAAAAGGAGGTCTTTTGCATTATAATTCATTTCTTTACCATCCAGAATAATAATATCATTGCATGCAACATGCCTTGCAAAGTCATGGACGAGGTTATGCATGTAAAGTGTTGTAGGCGATGTTCTGTATTCCATTCCATAAACCTGGAAACAAACAGAACAGAAATCACATAATTTTCCCCAACATAACCACCTTGTTTGAATTTGGACTAGTTTAGCACCATCAGTGGGAGAACCTAACTATGACGCAGAACATAAAACAAATTGAACCAAGAAAGCTTGAAAAGGAAAATGCTAAAGGTGAATATCAGTGTTCAAATCTTTTATAGTTTTCCAAGGCCCCCTGGCAGCACTTTTAGGTGAATACTCAGGGGTTAATAACATGCAAGTTTTCTTTTACTATGTATACTGACCAGCTGTGGCCCAGCCCAAGCTGATCGTGTTGATCACCAGCTGCTGCGAGGCTGTGCCCCTACCTGGCAGCTTGCATCGCTGCCCGACCAGTGCATGTAGGCTTCTGCGCCTTGCGCCCCTGCCCATGTGTAGGTTAGGCCTGTCCGTTTTCTAGCTATTCCAGTAAGGATTGGGATGTACCTGATGCCCCTAACCAAGGTTAGGTGATTTACATGTAAAAAAAGGTTAGGCGATTTAGACGTCCATTACTTTGATCGGTCAATTAATAAATGCAAAAATAATATGTTACCCTTATTTATGTGGATGTCAAAATCTGATACCCTTTTATCTAAAAAATATATTATATGGATGTCTTTGCGTATTGAGAACCAGTTCTATATGATGTTTTTGGCTGAATATATAGCACCATGATTGCCCATATTTATATAATACGACTTGACAGTTTTTTTTCATGTATATTTCGTTTCTTTTAAAAAATTGGCCTCCTCTTATATTTTATTCACGCTCCGCCACTACCTCCTTCTGTCCCATAATATAAGATGTTTTAGGTATTCCAATACGGACGGCATATAGATGTATATAGACGTATTTCAGTGTGTAGATTCACTCATTTTGCTCCTTATATAGTCCATATTGAAATAGCTAAAACGTTTTATATTATGGTACAGAAAATCAAGTAAATTTTGAGGACACGCATTTCTGAAAAACTTCATAATGTGACTGAAGCTTTCAGACACAAAAAGATACATGCAGATGGCACCATGCATGCGCGCAATGGGAGAGAACGTGCTGCATGGTAGTAGAAACCTCCAGTTGTGAGGCTGCCGACCAGGGCTCAAGCGCTAGTTCTCACAAAAAATGACCCTCAATCCACCAAGGGTCGAGTTTTTTTCAAACTCGTGATGGGATGAGATGGAAGTGGTAGTCCACCTCTTAGAGAGATAAGGCAGCAGCCGTAGTAGGTAAGCAACATGTTGAAATGCACTAAACTTAGTCATCCGAACACATAGGGAAGCTCCCAAATATGGTCTAAACTAAAGCTATGACATATTAGTTGTCGTGGTGGTGTCACGGCAGATGCCATATGATGGCTAATTTGTGGGGCCGATGGACGTTGGTGGATCCGGGGAGGGATAGCGAGCTGAAGAGCTCACACGGGGGAGGATCCCGGTTAGACCGAGATCTCCGAGGAACACCAAACAAGCTCAAAGTGCAAGGGGAAAGATCTAGCAAACACGAACAAATGCACGAAGGCAAAGAACACACACACGATGTACCCAGGTTCGGGGCCCTCGTGGGGAGGTAACACCCCTACTCCTGCCTTTCCTCTCAATATAAGTGTGGAATAGGATCTACAACCCGCTCTTGAAGCTCTTGCGGTGATGAACACGAAGAACAAGATGAACTCGAGAAAGGGAAGAGTAAATGAGACTAAGGTCTTGGCTCCCAAGTTGGTCTCTTCCCGCAGGAGCAGTTATGCCGCCTTTTATAGAGTTCCGTCCAGGAGGCACCTTGCACTCTACCAGCTCCGAAAGTTCAAGTTACCCCTTCAGCGCACCTGGGGGTGGCCCTTGCACTCGCCAAAGGTCAAGTACTGTTGCCACAATGTAGAGTAGTGCCGAGTTTCGCCCTACCCGGGGGGTAGCCCCCGACACTAGTCCCCGAAGCTGGTGCTGTGCAGCGACCCCGGCTGATGTGCGGGATCAGCTTTAATAACAACAATCACCCAAGGAAACATGGGACGATCCTTCGATTTGATGCCGAGACGATCTTTACCGAGATCCCCACACCGAGATCCTTCCGACCGGAAGGCCATGCACCTAACCGGATAGTGCCCCGCCAGTGCATATTACCGTTCGCGCCGGATTGAATTCCAACTCAGGGGCTGGGTCCCACCCGGGGTCTTGTCGAGTCAGAAACGCACTCGAGTATTTTTGACTTCTCGCCTCCTTGCTCGGGTTCGCGCGACGGGGTGCGCAGCTGATCCGAAGTGGAGCCGTTGGGGAGCGTGTGGCCCATGGTGCGGCCGGATCGCGCGCACCGGAGGGTGCCACCCGCGTGGCGCAAACTGATCCCACCCACGATCGGAGAGATCGTGGGCGGGAAACTTGGAAACTGCCCCGAATCCCCCCCATAAATAGGCAACCGGCACGGTCTTTTCTTCTTCCCCAAACTTCTCATCTTTCCCGCAACCGTCTCGAGCACTTCGCCGTCGTCGCGCTCGGAGCCCAAGCATCGCCGCTGCCGTCCGCCGCCGGAGCCTTTCGCCTCCGCCATCGGGCCACGCTACTCTCGCTCGTCACCGTCCTCTTTTCCTCCGGTGAGTTCTTCCTCCCGCTCCGGCGAACTCCACCACGACTACGATGCTTCGTGCTTGGCCGTGAAACCACACATCCACGGGTTGTGCCGCCGCCGGCGAGCGCGAGCAGCGCGGCGCTGACGGTGGCGCCCTCCATACTTTAGGTTTCACTCGCACTAGCCCATCTTCATATCTCACCCGAGTATATTCGCGTCGATTAAGTTTCATTTTATTCGAGCACGGTAGATCTCATTTGCTAGGAACCCGGTTGCTTTTAGGAGTTTGTGATCCGGAGTCCTAGCTCCCGGTAGACTAACCCGACTAAATGCCGTTCCGCCTGCAGAATAGCCCGGATACATCCTCAGGTCCCTCCGACATGGGTGATGAGAGTGTCCGGGGGTGCTGGGATGGGTCCGAGACCACCCAGAAGGATCTCGACTGGCTGTACCGGACGCGCCGGATTCCGCCAGAAGTCGAGAGTCGACTCCCGGAGGACGAGGTCCAACCGGAACCCGAACCCGGGGAATACGTTGTATTCCTCACGCACTTTGAGCGGGGGTTCGGGCTTCCGGCTAGCCCCTTCTTCCGCGACTTCCTCGACACCTACAGCCTCCAACCTCATCATCTCCCAGCCAACGCTATCATGATGCTCTCGGTCTTCACCACCTACGCGGAAGCGTATCTCGGCGTGTGGCCTTTCTTGGACCTCTGGGCCAAGTACTTCATCCTCCGCCGCCAAGTCATCCCCAACCCGGACAAGAAGGTCAAAGACCTAGTCGATTGCGGGGCGGCCACTATAATTCCTCGCGCCGACTCCGGCTTCCCCAAAGTCCAGGGACTAGAATCCTACCGGAAGTGGCAGCGGAGCTTCTTCTACGTGAAGAACCGGGAGGTCTCGGGAGATGGTCCGGGATCCTCGAGCCCGGACTTCATCAATCTACCCGAGTTCGTCATGGGTCCTCCCCGCGAATTCGACCTCTGGAACCGGCTCCCGGATACCGAGGAGGTTAGATGCATGCATGACGTCCTCAACGTGTTGACGGAGAAAATGACGTCTCATGACCTCCTGCGCTGCTTTATCATCCGCCGCATCTGCCCCCTACAGACCCGAGTGCACAAGATGTGCCATATGGACGAGCTGTTAGATCCCACAAGGACCAGCATTTTTGGGCTGGACCATGCTGCAGTCGCCCGGCGCGTTCGAGCTATTGCTCGAACGAAGATGCCGGATGACTATCAGTGGGGTCTTGTCGGGGGTTCCCGGAAAAAACCACTGCGGGTGCTTGTGTTTGTCTTTCGCCAACTTACATTTGCACCCGGATTCTGCTGGAAACCGACATGGTTGTCATGCAATGACTTGTTACCGCAGTTATTCGAGCGGCAGACCGAGGAGGACGCGATGCATGCCGGTGGTAAGTACGCGGAGAACATCCCGGCACCGGATAAGATGCCGAGAGAGGATCCCGACGGCGAGGACCACCTTGCCATTCCTCTAGCTCGTGCTGCTGCTCCGGGTAATTCTTCAACCCTAGAGGCTATTTCCATTTCATCAGATGATGAGGATGAGATTGATTTTCAAATACTCGATGTGATTGACGCTCTTCCCCTCAACTGGGCTTCGCCAGTGGCTCCGAGACCCACGGCCGTGACGAAGCGCGCCGAGACCCGCAAGCGTGCGGCCTCCGACACTACCCCTGCCGGTGCATCCGGCACTACCACCAAGAAGAGCAAGCAAACGACCGAGAGGCCTCCACGTCGAAGGAGAGGTCCTCCCACTGTCGATTCCGGGTAAGACCTTTTTGCTTTGAGTTACATGGTTTTGGCTTTCTCCCGATGTCTTTTCTGATACACTCTTTTCAGAGCGGCACTTGACGTCCCGGCTTCCGCGGGTTCCCAACCTCCGGGATCCCGCACTCCTAGCCCGCCTCGGGCTGCTCCTTCTCCAGCTCGCACTTCCGTACAAGACAGCGAGCACCCTGCCTCTGGTGCCGCGCAAACTGCCGCCGCGACTCCGGAGGCTCGTCCCGTGGTGGACGAGATTCCGGCCCAGGCTACCGCCGCATCCGAAGACATCTTCCTCCCGGACAGCCCGCGCAGGGTGTCCCAACTTGAGACGGACATCGCAAGTCCTCCTTAGCAGGTCGTGCCGGGAGCCTCCTCCCGGCAGGCCCCGGGCAAGACTCCTCCGCCGAAACAGCCCACGGCCCCTTCCCGGCAATCTGACCTTCCTCCCGGGAAATCGCGCAGCAAGGCCGCCGGGCAGAAAATAACTTGGCGACATTCAGTCCATGAACCAAGGCCTCGTATTCAGCGACATTGTTAGATGCCCGGAAATGAATTTGCAGCACATACTTGAGCACATCTTGTTTCGGTGATGTGAGAACTACCCCGGCACCCAACCCTATCTTGGCCTTGGAGCCATCGAAATGCATCCTCCAGAAATTGTAATCCGGCACCGGAGGTTCGTACTGCATCTCGGCCCAGTCTACCAAAAAGTCCGGCAGCGCCTGCGACTTGATGGCATCTCGTCTCTCGTATGCCGGAGCATTTGGCAACCCGGCCGCTTGCATCTTTGCAGCCGATGATCTCGGCGAGGGGAGCCTCGCACACCACTGTGATTGGGTGCTCTTGGAAGTAGTGCTTGAGCTTGGTCACAGCCAAGTATACTCCATATGCCATCTTCTGGTAGTGCGGGTAGTTCTGCTTGGATTCCGAGATCACCTCGCTGAGGTAGTACACCGGTCTCTGTATCAGCTTGTCCCCCTCTTCCCTCTCTACCACAATGGCTACACTGACTACCCGGTTAGTGGCAGCAATGTACAGCAGCATAGGCTCCTTGGGCAATGGGGATGCCAACACGGGTGCTGTTGAGAGCATTCTCTTCAAATCGTTGAACGCCGCATCGGCTTGCGGGGTCCAAACGAATGTTTTACTCTTCTTCATCAACTGGTACAGGGGCAAGGCCTTCTCACCTAGTCGGCTCACAAACCGACTTAGGGATGCTAGACAACCAGTGAACTTCTGCACATCTTTGAGACGTACCGGCAATTTCATGCTCTCGATAGCACGTATTTTACCCGGGTTGACTTTAATTCCCCAGCTTGATATGAGGAAACCGAGTAACTTTCCGGCGGGGACACCGAATGTGCATTTATCCGGGTTCAATTTCATCTGGAATCTTCTTAAGTTTTTAATGTTTCCCTCAGATCATCAATCAATGAGGCTTTTTCTTTTGTTTTTATGACTATGTCGTCGACATAGACCTCGGCATTCCGGCCTATCTGGTCATGCAAACATTTCTGCATGCATCTCTGGTATGTAGCACCAGCATTTCTCAGACCAAAAGTCATGACACGATAGCAATAAGCCCCATACGGGGTAATAAAAGCAGTTTTCAATTGATCATTCGGATTCAAAGGTATCTGGTGAAAACCAGATTCAAAGGCTGGTGAAGTCGATGCACATGCGCCACACCTTAAACAGGAGGGGATCATCCTTCTTCTTCTCTACCAGGACCGGATTCGATATCCAATCCGGGTGCAGCACTTCCATCACGAATCCGGCAGCCAGCAGTATGGCGAGATGCTCTATGATGGCAGCTCTTCTCTCATCCGAGAGGCGCCTAGTCGGTTGCTTCACCGGCTTCGCATCCGGTCTAACAAACAGAGAGTGCTCAGCCAACTCCCTCGGAACGCCTTGCAGATCGTCATTCGACCACGCAAAAGCATCCCGATTCTCACGGAGGAAGTCGACGAGCTCGCCTTCCTATTTGCTGTCCAGGTTGCTGCCAATGATGACCTGGCGCTCCGGGTTGCTGGGGTCAACCCCCACCTTCTTCGTCTCCTTTGGTGGCTGGAATGACGCGCTCTGCTCCGGGTTCACCATCCCGGGCATCCCGAGTTGGGAGGTCTTGGCCAGCGCCACCACTTGCTGGATCCTCTTCTTTTCCTCAGCTATCACCAGGGACTCGGCTAAGCACGAGTCGGCCGAAGCACACTCCATGGAGCGCTTGTGATCCCCCGAGATGGTGATTATGCCGTTAGGACCCGGCATCTTCATCTTCAGGTATCCCATGTGAGTTGAGATCATGAACTTGGCCAGGGCTGGCCTGCCGATCAGCGCGTGGTACGGACTTTCGAGGTCCACGACCTTGAATTCCAAGCTCTCGGTTCGGCAGTTTTCCCGGGTTCCGAATAACACCTCAACCCAGATTTTACCCATGGGTGAGCAAGAGACTCCGGGCACAATGCCATGAAAGGTCGTCTCGGTGGGTAGCAAGGTGTTCATGGACACCCCAAGCTTCAGCATCGTATCCTTGTACATGATGTTAATGGCGCTGCCATTGTCAATTAGTACCCGGCTGAAGCGGACGTTGAGGCTTGGTTTGACAAAGGTTGGGTCTACCACTAAGGCATAGGCATAACCCGGGGATGATCCTTCCGACTCCACGTGATCTCCATCTCGGACCAGTGCAAGAACTTGGGCACCGCCGGAATCACAGTGTTCACTTCCAGGGCGCGCTGTCGCACATTCTTTCGGTCAGTGGGCTCGGTCACGAAGACCACATAGCTTTGATGTGCCTCTCGGTAGTTGCCTCCGGGTTGATTACTTGGGCCTGCGCCATTGTCGTTCCGGGTGTGCACCACATTTACCGGCCGGGGCGGGGTCCTCGGTGTGGTTGATTAATCCGGATCGCGTTGGCTCCGGATGCCGGAGTGGGAGGTCTCGGAATGTTGGGTCGAGATGCCGGAGCACTCGGCCGAGTAGCCCCCGTGCTGCCCTCCTGCAATGTGCGCTGATACCAGCTGCACTGCCGAGTGGAGTGGTTTGCTGGCTTGTTGGCCTCCAGGGTATGGTAACAGCATGGCTTGTTCAGCATCTCTTCATACGTCAAGGGCTTCTTCTGGTCCACCCAAGTTTTCTGTACTTCCTGGCTCTGACCCCAAGTCGGGCCAGTTGTTTTCTGACGCTGATTATTGCCGGCATCTTCTTGATCTCGGGTCACAGCTGCGACATGCTGTGCGGCATGGTGGTACTCGGGCTGATTCCTCTTCTGGCCAAAATCTTGGCGATCATGGCTTCTGCTTGATCCCGAACGCTGAGGTCCCGCATTCCTCCTGTTGGAGTCCCCGACATACACCAGGGGTTGCATGGGATCTCCAAGCGTGTAGGTATCGGCGATGCGCATGGTCTCTGCCAAGGTCGTCGGCATCTTCCTCTGCAATTTCTGCCAAAGCATTGAGCCATGCCGACATCCTTGCGCAAACCAGGAGATGGCATGTGCCTCTACCACTCCTTCGCAAGAATGGCGAATGTTGCTCCACCGGTAAGGTACTCCCAATCGGTTTCGTTGCTACAGATGGCGAGTTGTTGAGGTCTGTTGGGCCTTTTGTACGTGCTGGTGAAGTTGCTGATGAACGCCTCTTCGAAATCTAACCAGCAGTCTATGCTGCCGGTTCTCAAGTTGTTCAGCCAGATTCTGGCAGGTCCTTCCAACATCTGTGGCACATAACGTACCGCCCAGCGTCTGTTTCCACCGGCTATGCTTACTGCAGTTACATAGTCGGTCAACCAGTCTTCCGGCTTCTTGCTGCCGTCATAGGTCTTAGCACCCCGGTTGAGCTGGAAGTTCCGGACAGGCGGCTCCCGCATGATCCGGGGTCCAAAGCAGGCAGGTCCCGGAGGTCCTTGCTCTTCCACTAGCTCGGATTGGTGAATCCGGTCGAGCCGGATTCTGGCATCAGCCGGATCCAGTTGTCTGGTTCCTATCCGAGATCCCAAAGGATTCTCATTGGGTTGGTACCCAAGCTGCTGCAACCTTGAGTTGCCATCGTTGTGCCTGTCGAGTACCGGGATCACAGCTTGCTGCGGCACAGAGGCGGCCTCCCTATGCAGGTTTCCCTGAACCTGTGGCGGATTCCGGGGTGGATTACCACGGCTAGCCGGGTTATTGTTTCCTACACCCCGGTTGCCACCACCAGGATTACTCTGTGCCTGCCCGGAATTATGCTGCCCGGCTTGCTGGATACCGGCGAAGGCCGGGTCGTACGTCTGCAACTGCTTGTTTTTCCCGGAGCCCCGACTTCGGCTCCGGCTCTTGCTCTTGCTCCTGCTCGGATGCGGAGAGGAGGCCTCTCCGCCCGATCTGTGGCTGTCAGCCCTAGCTGAATGCACTTGGGATCCTGCCCCTGGGTTCTTTTTCTTGAAGGCCTGGTTCTGCCGGTTGGCCTCGATGACCAACTCGTTCACCCGCTCCTGCTGCTTGCGCAGAGCCTCACCGGATAGCCCAGCCAGCTCCGCCATGGCGGCTTCGGCAGCCCTAAGAGTTTTTGCCGGCGAGCTGTATACCGGTTTCCCAGCCGAGATCATGCTACCCGTATGACTAGTTGCGGCCCCACCGGCCAGCTCATCATTTACCATTCTGCCTTTCTTGGGCAGATCCGCGATGCGCTTGTCCCGGGAGTCTATCTTAAGGAACCCGTGAGCTGCATTGTACTCCCGGAGGCTAGCACTGAGCTCACGCCGGATCTCAGCGATCTCTTGCGCTTCGGCGAGCAGCAACCTACGTTGCTCATCCAAGTCAGCCGAAGTGGCTTGGGTATCTGCATCAGCTGTCAAGGGGACAGCCAACTTGGCCACCAGACCCGAGAGGGGATCCGGGCGACGACGGGGCTGGGACTGCTGCGGATCGCCGTCTCGGGCCGTACCTCTCTCCTGAGGAGGTTTGGCCAAGCGAACATGGCCGCTACCGGCATCGCCGTCGGCGTCCTGGTACTCCTCCTCGGTTACCCCGACCATCATGAACGCGACGGAACTCGCGGTGCGACTCGCACACGGACCCCGGTTGGCGCAGAGCATGGGAGGATCCTCAGCTTCCAGGACAATGTCCGAGTAGCTGCAGATAACCTCGGTGGCGACGTAGGTGGTGAAGCCACCGAAGTCGATGAGGCATCCGTTCACCGGGAAGGGTTTGTTCCGGAAGCACCCGGCATTGTCGCTGACGAAATCCATCTCACCCAGCCTGACGACAAGGCCAGAGAGAACCCGGACGCCAAGCGAACGGGGGAACCCGTCCGGATGTGTACACCAGCCAACGCCTCTGTCAGCCCACGGTGGGCGTCAACTGTCGTGGTGGTGTCACGGCAGATGCCATATGATGGCTAATTTGTGGGGCCGATGGACGTTGGTGGATCCGGGGAGGGATAGCGAGCTGAAGAGCTCACACGGGGGAGGATCCCGGTTAGACCGAGATCTCCGAGGAACACCAAACAAGCTCAAAGTGCAAGGGGAAAGATCTAGCAAACACGAACAAATGCACGAAGGCAAAGAACACACACACGATGTACCCAGGTTCGGGGCCCTCGTGGGGAGGTAACACCCCTACTCCTGCCTTTCCTCTCAATATAAGTGTGGAATAGGATCTACAACCCGCTCTTGAAGCTCTTGCGGTGATGAACACGAAGAACAAGATGAACTCGAGAAAGGGAAGAGTAAATGCTCTAGGAGTAAATGAGACTAAGGTCTTGGCTCCCAAGTTGGTCTCTTCCCGCAGGAGCAGTTATGGCGCCTTTTATAGAGTTCCGTCCAGGAGGCACCTTGCACTCTACCAGCTTCGAAAGGTCAAGTTACCCCTTCAGCGCACCTGGGGGTGGCCCTTGCACTCGCCAAAGGTCAAGTATTGTTGCCACACTGTAGAGTAGTGCCGAGTTTCGCCCTACCCGGGGGGTAGCCCCCCGACATTAGTGCATTCAAAACTCATGAATACATCTGTTCTAAAAAATACATGAATTTTCAGACAGTGTGATGTCAAATTATAGCTTCAAAGTATAGACTTTTTAGATTTTTACTAACATATAAATATATATAAACAATGCCAAATTTTGCATCTTAGAGACTGTCGTAAATCGATGTCTAAAACATGCACTTCGAACGGAGGGAGTACTAACTGAAAGCTAAGCTAAAAATACCAGCATGATGTACTATGCATAATTCATGGTGAACCAAATGGTCAATCCTTTTACCCTGAGATAAAACCATTGATCCGAAAGGGAAAAGATTATTGACATCATAAGTAATGCATTACTCATTCGAGCTTATTAATGGAAGCAGTAAAAAACATGAGTAAAATAGAAACTAACTAACTAGTAAGTTTCCATGCTAGCATTAGTTAAAGGCCTAAAACCATACTTCAAACAACAAAAGAAAGACTGACACATATAACAAGCACTTGGCGACTTACTGAATGTGTATTTGTAACTTGGAGAAAATGTATTGAAAGAAGGTCCTGAATGTGCATCTCCCCATGAACATAGGGAGGCAAGGTCTCATGTTTTGATCCGATCAGATCAAGTGCAATCCACTGTCGGATAAGTTTTTCTTTATCAATAACAGATCCATTAGGAAATATTGATAAATATAAAAAACATAGTTTTAGCGCTGAGGGCATGTCCCAGTATATTTGATTCAATGATGAAAACAGTTTAGTTTTCATGGAATATGTTTCCTCTAATTTCCAGATTGATTCATCCCTTGCTGCTAACCAGATATCCATGACTTGATTGTGCACTACTGAACCAAGAAAATGAGCTAAAGCTGGTAGTCCATCACATCTGTCCACAATTTGCTTCCCAATTTTATTTAGGCATGTATTGACACCACCATCTCCATCCCCAAAAGCCTTTTGAGAAAATATTGTCCAACAGTCATCTTCAGATAATGGAAGCAACTTGAATGGTGGGATTGTGTACATTAGCTCTGCAGTTATTTCACTGCAGGTGGTCACTAAAACCTTGATCCACTTGTTTGTACCCCTGAGCATTTCCTTCAATTCATCCAACTGGCTTTTATCTGTGCAACAAAGGTCATCCAAGACAATTAGACAACTTTTGCCATGAAGTGTCTCCTGCAAGCGATTCTTTAGCACTTGAAGATTTCCATGAAACTCGACGTCGGTATTAACTACCGAGGGTCTTCCTTTTGTTTCACTAGCTTGTGACATTATATCAGCAGCAATATTTTTAACGTCAAATTTCCTATTTAAGTCGATCCAAATACGAAGATCAAAATTCCACCCTTCTCCCTGGTCATAGAAAATTAATTTGGTGAGAGTTGTTTTCCCCAAACCCGGAAGACCGACTATGGGAATGATGCACAATGTTTCTGCATTATTTTGTAACATTAATTCCTCTATTTTTGTTTTGTCACTATCTCTTCCAACGATTGCAGCTCTACAAAACTCTTCTTCGCTATCAGTTTGCTCAAGATCACACCTTGGTTGTTGCATCATCGTGAAAATGACAGAATTTCTTGATAAATGATCCAATCTTTTTCTGAGGGTCTTCATTTTATTCACTCTAGTACTATACGAGAAAATTGAACATGGAGAACACAGTGGTGTTGCCTGCAAATTTTATTTAAAAATGATCAATCGAAGGCATCCAAGAAAAATAACCGAAGGTTGCATTTTCTGCTCAGTGAGCAAAAACTTAGTAATGCACACTGCGATAGCAGTTATTGGGGGGTTGGGAGTATCGAACCTTTGTAACAAAGCCGCTCCTCGGAGATTCAGTGTCACTTTGGTCTTCAAATTCGTCCAATAGATTTTCCATGTCATAGACAATCCGACTGATCTTCGTCATCCAATCCTGTACATCAGTACGCACCCAAAAGTGTCTCTCCACACTTACCAGCACATCTCGCAACCTTGAGAGAGTTCGCCCGACGTGCGCCACGTGCTGGTCTACGTCCGAGGGCAGCTCCGACCGGCGAGCGCCGGAGGCCAGCCGGCGTAGGAGCCGGTCAACGACGGCGCCGGCGGTGGCCATATGGCATATCGATTTCAGGTACTTTTGGGAAAAAAAAATTGGGTGGGTTGGTGCGGCTTCGGAGCGGCTGTCGCCCCATTCCCAGGCTGAGAGCCTTCGGAGATAGATAACCAGGCTGTGGCCACGCTGGCAACTGGGCCCACACAGAAAGCCTTCGGAGACTTCGAACAGCCGGGTCAACAAACCAATCAGTGCTGCTACACCTGCTCAAAGCCTCCCTCCTTCGCCACATCCTTCCGGTAGCGCTCTCCTTGCCGGCCATGGTTGGTACCGAGATGCTTGTGGCTGCGGCGGTGAGCCAGGTCGCCCGCAAGATCGGCGAACTCGTCGGCGCCGCGCAGGGCGAGGTCAAGCTGTGCTGCAATTTCAGCGACGATCTGGAGAGCATAAAGGACACTCTGGTGTACCTAGAGGACCTGCTGAAAAATGCGGAGAAGAACTCCTTCGGGAGCGACAGGGCGGCCCTGCGGCACTGGCTGTCCCAGATCAAGGCCCTGGCTTTCGACATCGAAGACATCGTCGACGAGTACTACTCGTCCAAGGAGCAGTTTCAAGGGAGCAGCAGCTACGCTCAGAAGGTAAACGGTCTTTGTTCTGGTTAGATAGTTTCTTTTGTGTTTTCGCGAAACAAACACAAAAAATTGTAATCGATCATGAATTATATTCACGCGTTACAGTTTCTGCAGTAATTTCATCTCAGTGCTGCTTAGGAGTATATATAAGCAATGTACCTGACTTTTGGATCTAGATTTATTTGATGTCTTAGTAGGTTTCTCTTCAGAAAAACATAAATGTGTTACTAGGTCAGTGAATCTAGATGCATGTCCAGCAATATTTGGTTGCTAGTTCACATGACTATTATAGATAGTTTTAATTTCCCTTTTTCCAAAGCAAAAAGACATACTCCCTCCGGTCCGATTTAACTGTCGGAGAAAGAGTACCAGCCTAGTATGAAACGTATACAAACTTACGACACTCTTTTTGGATCAGAGGGAGTACTTCAAAGCAGATTTGAAAGCAGGGCCTGATTTGCTACCATCCACAATTCAATGCTTTGGGATCTGTGTAAATCAGTCTCAAATCAAGAATCTTGCACATTTGCACTGAATGTGGGGCTCTCAACATATAGATAAAATTCTTGAGCATTTAAGCTGGGGCTGAGCAAGAAATAGAGTACTTTGATTTAAGGTGGCCAAATAGTAAAGAATGTATCATCCAGAGGCAGTGGGGAACAAGCCCTTCTTTTGACATAGTAAAATACTACCTACCAAGGATTGTACCCCTTCCACTCTTCCACTCTGTTGTGGCACGTAGTTGCAGAAGCACTTCTCCAGTTGGCTTTTACTAATCAGTACTCGCTGTGATCACATGTTGAGAGCTTACATATTTTTTTATGACAGCAACGATTCTGATTTTTCATTAAATTTGCTGGTAAATTAACAGGGATCATTATTCTGCTCACTTTCCAATCCAATAATTTCGAAAGTTAGCATGGTTCATAAGATGAAATCCAAGAGAGGGCTGTTACAGACAAGGCAACACTTGCCTACTCAATATCATTTCATTTCACATATTAACTCAGTGGTGGATTTTGATGAGAAGCAAACAACATCATACAGAAATAGTGACATTACAATTTTTGGAAGAAATATGGACTTGGAAAATCTCATGGACATGATAATGAAGAAAAGTGTTGATGAGTTTTCCATTATTTCCATAGTAGGGCCTGTAGGTCTTGGGAAGACAAGTCTTGCACAACTAGTTTTCAATGATGCACGTACAAAGGTATTCAGCTTCAGGATATGGGTTCATGTTTCTATGGGTAATGTCAGCCTTGAAAAAATTGGAAGGGATATAGTTTCACAAACTAATGAAAGGATTGAAGGAAACATGCAGTTGCAGTCAATTAAGAATGCTGTTCAAACCGTACTTAATAAGTATAGCTGCTTAATAGTATTAGATAGCTTGTGGGGTAAAGATGAAGAAGTGAATGAGCTGAAGCAGATGTTGCTCACTGGTAGAAAGACAGAAAGCAAAATCATAGTGACAACCCACAGTGATAAAGTTGCTAATCTCATGTCTACTTGTCTGCCTTACAACTTGTCTGCATTATCTGAAGATGATTGTTTAAAGATATTCTCTCAAAGGGCAATGACAGGTCAAGGTGACCCACTGTTCAGAGAATATGGAGAGGAAATTGTTAGAAGGTGTGGCGGCACACCCTTGGTTGCCAACTTTCTGGGATCTGTGGTGAATGCTCAGAGACAGAGGCGTGAGATATGGCAAGCTGCCAAAGATAAAGAAATGTGGAAGATAGAGGAAGATTATCCTGAAGACAAAATTTCACCAATGTTTCCATCATTCAAGATAATATACTATAATATGCCTCATGAACAAAGATTATGCTTTGTATATTGTTCAATCTTCCCTAAAGGTTCTATCATACACAAGCGAAAACTTATTCAGCAATGGATTGCACTTGACATGATTGAGTCCAGACATGGAACCTTACCGCTTGATGTAACTGCTGAGAAGTATATTGATGAACTTAAGGCTCTATATTTCATTCAAGTTGTAGAAGGTCATCAAGTAAGTTCTTTGGTTCGTATTTATATTTTTGACTTACTGCTTGCTTTATTTGCGTGTACTATATGTTGAACACTACTATGTGCACAATAAATTTTATGTGGCGTTCCAGAAGTCAGGCAACTCATAAGAATCGTTGTAGCTCATATATTTATTTGTATATGTAGCTTCTCATTAAGCTTGGTATGTGGATCTAATGCGAAGGAAATCTCACATAAAAATGTCAAGTTTTGACTGTGATAATTGATTTAGGAATTGCAATGTTAATAAGGTTAATTACTGCGGAGAGCACCAATATTGTTAAGGAATAAATCAGGCTTTCATAACAATAGTTTTTGTGCACGTTCATGCCTAAACTTTGCACAAAATACTATTTTATGAATTTCATGATAAGATGGGTGTTTGTATATTTTTTATGTAAGTAAAGGAATTAAACTTCTCTACAGGTTACTGCAGAAATAGCCAATGCTTCGGAGGAAATGCTATGCATGCATAATTTGGCACATGATCTTGCTAGGTCAGTTGCTGGTGAAGATATCTTAGTGACTTTGGACGCAGAGAATGAACGCAATAATAGATACTGTGATTACCGTTATGCACAGGTGTCTGCTTCTAGCTTGCAGTCAATAGATAGCAAGGCTTGGCCTTCCAAAGCAAGGTCACTGATTTTCAAGACTAGTCATACAGAACTGGAGCATGTTAGTGAAGTTCTTTCAGTGAACAAGTATTTACGTGTTCTGGATCTCAGTGAATGTTCTATCAGGGAGATACCTGCTCCTGTTTTTCAGCTGAAACAGCTGCGGTATCTTGATGCTTCGACTTTGTCCATTACAACACTCCCATCCCAAATTGGTAGCTTTAATAAGCTACAGACATTGGATCTTTCAGAAACTGAACTTATGGAGCTGCCATCCTTCCTCAGCAACTTAAAAGGGCTGAATTATTTGAATCTTCAAGGTTGCTTGAAACTTCAGGAGTTGAATAGCCTTGATTTGCTGCATGATTTGCATTACCTCAACTTGTCAAGCTGTCCTGAAGTTAGAAGCTTCCCTGAATCTATTGAAAACCTCACCAAACTTCGTTTCTTGAACTTGTCGCATTGTTCTAAGCTTCCGACATTACCCGACAGATTGTTGCAATCATTTGCTAGACTTTGTTCTCTTGTGGATCTGAACTTAAGTGGTTTCGAGTTTCAAATGCTGCCTGGGTGTTTTGGCAACATTTGTTCACTTCAATATTTGAATCTGTCAAAGTGTTCTAAACTTGAGGAACTCCCCCAATCATTTGGCCAGCTTGCATATTTGAAAGCCCTTAATCTTTCATGTTGTCCTGATCTTAAAATTCTTGGTTCCTTTGAAGGCCTTACTTCTCTCCAGATTTTGAATCTCTCAAACTGCTCTAGTCTTAAATATTTGCCACTGTGTCTTAGAAAACTCCAAACTCTCGATGTTTCTGGGTGCCAGGATTGTATAGTACAATTCTGTTCTCAGAATTCCGGAAGTTCCCCGTCTCATCAATTTTTAGAGCAAGCTGAGCAAGTCAGATTAAGTTGTGATATCTCAGCAATCATTCCTGAAAAGCCTGCTGCAATAGGAGATCTGAAAGGAAAGACGAAATTGGCTTCCCACGTGGATAAAGAACCTGAAGTTATTACTAAGGTACATGCATTCACATATATTTTCTTGAGTAAAACTAAGAAGTATCTTCTGTTCATTTCCATTTCTCATGGCAGCACTTTCTTTAGTTTGGCTAGATCGAGTTCCTGGCTATATAGAAAACTATTGTAAAAATTTGAACCACTAGTGTTAGCAATTGCCGAAGAACTGATACTTTGTATAGTTGTACTCAAATAGGAAATTGCTTTGTTTATAGTAATCTAATTGGATACTTCAACATACATCACGATCCTTTTTCAACAGTTCAGTAAATAGCTTGGAGGTCACATGTTTTACAGATATAAATGGGGCACTACTTATCAGATAGATTTATTTTCCATAGAATGTCGTTATGTCATTCTAATTATCTCACAGTCCTTATTTCTTACTGTAGCCAAATGAAAATGGAGATATAGTACAAGGGATTCCAGGACAGCAGTCCATGTTATCTTCATCTTATTCTTTCGCATCAAGCTCAAGTGCACCATTGGCATATGTCTCCTCTTCAGATATCTCAAAGATGGACCATACATTGTCTAATGGACAAACAAAAGGTATGCTACTAAACAATTTTATTCGCAATTTAAACATCTGAATAAGAGGTTTAGACTTCAGATTCTTAATACTTTGTAAGAAACTACCTCTGTGCCAAAATGTAAGCCTTTTTAGCAAGCTAAACTACCTGACTAAAAAGGCTTATATTGTGAAATGGAGGGAGTACTTTTTAAGAAACGAATCTACTTTTCAACCCTGAACTCTTGGGAAAGTTCATTTCTCCAACCTGAACTCTTTAACCATTTGAGTGCAACCTTTAACATTTTGAACGGTTTACCATAAAAAGAAGAACTCGGCGCAGTACACTTTTCACCTGCAGGGGATCTGAAAAGTGGTTGTAGGTGATGTGTCCACCACATCCCTGCCAGGTCAGCAAACGCTCTTTTGTGATCCGTTTTTACTATTTTTCTTGGATAAGCAGAGTGACGTTTTTGCATCCGAATGGTGGAGTTTCTTTTAGATAGCTTATTCTTGTAGTGTTTGTTTATCCATGGCATCGATATGCGAGTTATGCGGAGGACGCTTGGCCATATGTGATCCACTTCAATCAAAATCATTCGTGAACCAGAGGGCGAAAAGTCAGAATTTATCAGTAGTTCAAGGTTGCAGTTCAAACGTTTCGAGAGGCTAGAGTCGAAAGGGCACCCCGGCCACAGTTTAGGGTTGAAATGGGGGGGGGGGGGGGGGGGGGGGGTTCTTTCTATTTGAAAATACTGTTGTGAGCAAAGAAGGCGAGCTCCCTCCAGTCCGTAAAACAAAAATATAGTACATGTTTATTTACTTTGAGAGGTACAAATCTTGCTGAAGATACTTTTTATGCTGTCTTTGTACAAAGATGTACATAATTCAGAAGTACTTTGGATGGTATGATGACATATAATATCCCTTTGACCAGATTTTCTTTAAGCTGGGAACTTGTAACGAACTTGGATACTCACTCGTGAACAAATTTGATAAATATAGACAGCTTTGATTTCGACATGGCAAAGTATCATATTATGGCTTAAAGCCTTAAAGCAAAGACTAAAGACTCTGCTACGGAAAAATGAGGAAGAACCCAAACAATTATAATAGGTCGATGCTAGTTAAATTCAGAACCCATGGCAACTAAGCTCTTTAATTTTATCTACACGTGAATTTGGTAGGTACTGAATCGAATGAAAAAGGCCAAGAGCGTCGGGGATATACAGAAGATGTGCTCATAACTGAAGAAAACATATGCTCATTGGGCACATTGGTTCATCTGCGTGAAGCGGACACCATAGGCAGCAATGACAACCGCATAAACGGATGCAATGGAGCATGTCAGTGCAATATTCCATGTGCTGGGATAAACCATGGGGTTGTTGCACATCAATCCAACCGATTTGAGGGAGAAGTTTTGATTTGAACAAATCGCCAGCTTGGTTGTGGCGTTGGAGAGACCTCCACCTCGCAATGAAGAAGAAGAGGAGGAGAGCTCGTGCAAGGAAGCTCAAATTGAGGTCACCGAGGACTTCGAGGATGATGAGTGATCATGTTGGGGTGTTAGTATCGATCTTCTCTCTTTCTTGGCATCTCAGTGCCAAAGGGATGAGAGTTCTATTTCGGTGTCTCCAGAGATTTGTAAGGGTCAAGTCACAAGCCACGGCCTTTTCTTTGATTCTCATAGCTTCTGAACAACTTTTTTATTTGGTTTTGTTTGTTGAACTTTGTCTTATGTTCTATGTGCGTTGGTAAGACATGCAAGCCCGGCTAAAACTTATGTATGGTTAAGGCTTTATGTTCATCTCTTATTTATTTTCTTATATACATGCAATGTTCAGGATATCGATTTCCCTTAACTTATCTGTCGACCTAAGATAAGTGATGGACGATTTACCGATTTTATTGGGCTACTATTTATCGGCAAAGCTTCTAAAATTCTAGGATTTTCCTATCATCAGAACCAATCATTATGGCAAACCCTCAAGCCATGTCATGAAATCTGAATTTCTCGGAAGTAACCTGAGATGTATAGGAAGTAGCCCTCTATATAAATAAAAGGCAGCAGCCATATATCAGACTACAGAACTCAACAAAAACATTGAGAGCTCAGATTGGGCCCACTGATTTACCTGAAAAAAATGTGATATACATACCGGTAAATGCAGGCAGTATGCACTTATCTTTGGTCTGACCCCGTTAAGTGATGAACTAGGTCGAAGGAGAAAATGGTCTGCTTCTGCTCATAGTTCTGGATGGGCTTGTTAAGAAACTCAGCGTCCTTGGGGTGATCGTACGGATGAAAAAAGTTCGACAGTTAGTGATTGACAGTTGGACATTGGGGATTTGTGCACATGTTAAACAGTAGGCTAACCAGAATGTGGCCTCTCAAGTGTTCGATCTCTAAGATGATATTTTGAGTTTTCCCATCCCAGTATGCACTACTAAGATCATTGAGCTTTGACAACTTTATCCACATCACTCTCCACTTTCTTAGATGGTTATAGATCTGAGTAGAGGTGATCTCCTAGCCAGGGAATTCAAAAACCAATTTGGCAACTGATTTCATATGCACCTCTGAAAGAGCATTTTCCCTCATGTGTTGTTTTGGTAATTGAATAACAATCTCTATGGAATAATGTTTGCATTGAGATATCATTATAGATCCTGTCCATGGAATTGTGGAGTTCATGTGTTGGACTCTTGAAGCTTATGTGTTGAGTGAAGCTTACTGCAAGAATGTCTTGAAGATTCAAGACATCATCTTAGTGAAGAAAAGATGAGTTGTGCAAGACCAAGAGAAGCTTTCTCGAAAAGATCCTATGCTTGGTGCTTGCAATGGATACATGAAGATGAAGCTAAGCGAGACTCTCCCATTGTGGGCATGGGGGAGTATTTGGAGAAGTCTTCATCAAGCATGTGCTTGGACGCGCAATTAAGAAAGATGAACCACTTGAAGAGATCAAGATAGTCATCATCCAACTCAAGTGTAATGCTCAAGGCAAAGGTATGATCTTGATAGGGCTATAGGATAGATAGGCGTACTATCAAGAGGGGCTCTCAAGTTAGTAACTTGATCGCATCGTTATGGAGAGATCAAACCTTTGCATACTTGACATATCATGTTTCTTGGTTCTTTTTTGGCTTTTATGTTGGTGAGGAATTAGAGCTTGGTTCATCTCCATGTCAAGCTCTTGTTCATCGAAATCGGTTTTACTTTGGACAACTTGTTGCGTTTTCGGTGACGGAAATATTGCCGGTTCAACCATGAGGAAAGTCCCACACCGTGTCATGTATGGTGATTTTACTCTATTTATGGGATGCACTTTTTGTTGGGTACTCATCATCGCTATCTT
This sequence comes from Poa annua, assembly GCA_026929855.1. Taxonomy (NCBI): domain Eukaryota; kingdom Viridiplantae; phylum Streptophyta; class Magnoliopsida; order Poales; family Poaceae; genus Poa; species Poa annua. Next base: position 69,917,488 of record CM049432.1, on the reverse strand, counting down.
TCCAACAAAATTGGTCTCATCTCATTTGGAGTTCATTTGCAAAAGTTATAGCAGTTTTCTTTTCGGTGTTTTTGCTGATTCGGATTATTGGGGTCGGATATTCCGATCTACCGGAATTTCCGGTTTCCCAACTCATCCAAGAAAACGGCTAAGGAAAGGAGAAAAAGGGTTCTGACTCCAGTCGGAAATTGTGCTCGGAAATTTCCGTCTACCGGAATTTCCGAGTGCACCGAGAAAGCCCTCCAGTTTTGGCTAAGGAAAGAAGGATTTTTGGTTCTGACTCGAACCGGAAATTGTGCTCGGAAATTTCCATATACCAGAATTTCCGAGTGCACCCAGAATAGCCTTCCAGAAACGGCTAAGGAAAAGTTTGGTTTTGGTTCTGACTCCAGCCGGAATTTCAGCTCGGAAATTTCATGGACTCGGAATTTCCGGTTGACCGGAATTTCCGAGTCTCTCTTAGACCGGAATTTCCGGATGACCGGAATTTCCGAGTCTCACTTATACCGGAATTTCCGAGTGTCGAAACAGCCAACGGCTATATTTCCTGGATGGGTATAAATACCCCTCCCCTTCTTCCTCCCTAGAAAATCTAAGGCAGCACGACTTTCCCCTCTCTCCTACTCCATTGTTGACCTCGGAAAGCTCACTTTCCTCTCAATCCCTCCATTGAATCTTCCATATTCTTTAGGGAAAGTTGAGAGGAGATCTAGATCTACAATCCTACCAATCCATCTCTCCTCTAAGTGAGGGGAACTTAATGAATCTAGTTCTTGGAGTTCCTTTGTGGTTCTTCTTCTTTGTTCTTCCTCTCTTATCCCCCCATAAGCATTAGTTGCTTTTGGTGGGATTTGGGAGTGAAGGATTTGACTCCTTTGTGGTTTCCTTTGTTCTTCCTCTCTTATTCCCCCATAAACATTTGTTGTTGTGTTGGAATTTGAGAGTGAAGGACTTGAGCACTTCGTGTGCTCTTGCCATTGCATTGGCATCGGTTTGAGCCCTCCACGAGGATTCGTGGTGGTATTACTTGTGAGCTTGTTACTCTTGGGTCTTTGGACCCTAGACGCCTTTTGTGGCCAAGACCTTTTGTGGTCACTTGAGAGCCCCCAATTAAGTTGTGGGTGTGTGCCTCAAGTCTTGGGAGCCCCCAATTAAGTTGTGGGTGTGTGCCTCAAGAGTTGTACGGGATTCGATCTCCGCCCCAAACGAGATCAATAGTGGAAGGTGAACTCGCAACCTTTTGTGGTTGAGTTCATCAGGAGAAGAAGGTGAGCCTTTGTGGCGTTGCGGCTAACCTGTTGTGGTTGCGCACACCTCTCCAAACGAGACGTACACCTTTGGGTGGAACTCGGGAATACATCCTCGTCTCTACGTGCCTCGGTTATTTCTATACCCGATCTCTTTACTTATGCTCTTTACATTGTGATAGCCTTCGTGCTTGAAGTCATATATCTTGCTATCATCTTGTTACTTGTATTGCTTAGCTTAAGTTGTTGGTGCACATAGGTGAGCCTAGCTTATATCTAGGTTGTATGCTTGTTAAAGTAAACCTCTAGTTTTATTCCGCCTTTATCAAGCATACCGGAATTTCCGGGTCATTCGTGGACCGGATATTCCGGCTACTCGGAATTTCCGGGTCACTCTTGGACCGGATATTCCGGCTCCTCGAAAAAAAGTTTTAATTCGCCTATTCACCCCCCCCCCCCCCCCCTCTAGGCGACGTCTATCCGTTCAATTGGTATCAGAGCCAGGTTATCTCATTATTAGGACTAACCGCCTAGAGATAAAGATGTCGTTTAGAGATCTAGTGCACAATCCCTCTTATAGATTCGATGGCACAAATTATGATGTTTGGAAAATTTGCATGCTTAATCTTTTTAGAGACATGGGTTCAAATTTAGAGAGTATTGTAGGTATGGGTTTTTCTCCTCCAAAGGATTCACAAGAATTATCTTTAGAGGATGAGAAAAACTCTTATCTAGATACTCTAGCATCTAATGGTCTCATATGTGCTTTGAGCGATGTAGTGCGTGCGTCAATCATGCCTTTTCGGAGCGCTCATGAATTATGGACAAAACTTTAAGATATATATTAGGTGTCCAACATTCCAAGGATGATTGTCCTCCTTCCACTTCCGGTCGTGATGAGCTCACGACTTCCTCCACTTCACCGACATGTGGTGTGCCACAAGGTAATGATATGGTGAGTGGTGATAGAAATTGCAATCTTGATGGTGAACCTACTATTGACTATACTTCACACTCATCTTTTTGCAATACTCTATCTTTGGACTTAAGCACATATAGCACTCAAAATGTCATACATGCTAGTGTTGATGGTCCTTGCATATCATGTAGTAGTTGCTTAACTAAATCTCATGATGATATGCTTTCCTTGTCTTGTTGCCATGATCAAATTGCTTCTATTTCCTCTAGTACTTGTTTGGCTAACAATGTAGAGGAATTCCAACAATTGTTGGAACAAGACTTGGACCTCAATGGTGTTTCAAGTAACTCTTCATCGTCTTCATCCACTACTCATCTTTGCCTTATGGCTAAGGAGTATAAGGTAGGTCCTACCGTGCACTCCAATATATCTCATGGTGATGATGATGATGTTGATGATGATACTAGTCTTGAAATCAAACAAGAAATTATTGCTTTTGATCATTTCATGACTAACTTGCAAGGAGTTGGCAAGAAACACTTTGGCTCTCTTATGAGCCGTATAGGTGAGCTTGAGGATGTTCTTGAGCTAAAAGGTGAGATTGAGAGAGAAGATGCCTATGAAAAGGTATCTCTTCAATCATCTCTAGAATATGAACAAGAAACTAATGCTCACCTTCAAGAGCAACTTGAAACTATCATGGAGTCTCATAACTCGAAAATTGCTAAACTCACTAAAGAACATGAACATGCTATTGCTAAATGTAATGTGCTTAGTAAACAAAATGCTAAGTTAAATAATGAGCTTGTCATGTTGTCTCCTTCCACTTCTAATGATAATGATGCTTGTGCTACTAACTCCACTTTGTGTGAAGCATCTATTTTGAAGGAGAATGGTGAGCTAAGGGCTCAACTTGATTTGCTAACTAGCAAGTATGGGATATTGGAAGAAAATCATGAAAAGCTTTCAAGCTCTAATGAGGATCTTCTAGCATCCCATGCTAGGCTAAAGTTAGCTCATGAGGCGGTCACAACGAAGGTAAAATCTTGTGAGCCTCCTATGGTCACTAGCACAAACTCTACTACTAATGTTTTATTGCAATGTGCTAGTACTAGTAATTCTACATCACATACCATTGCTAAATCTTGTGATGAATTACATTCCTTGCCTTGTTGCTCTAACAATGTAGCATCTACTTCCTCTAGTATTTGTGTTGAAACTAACCATATAGAGGAACTCAAAGAGCTCAAGGCACAAGTCACTTCTTTGAAGAGAGACTTGAAGAAGTGTCATGAAGGGAAGTCCACCCTCGACAACATGTTGAGAGTGCAACAACTTCCTCATGACAAGAGTGGACTTGGATTCAACTCCAATAACAAGAACAAGTCCAATGTCAAGAAGAAGCACAAGTTCATCAAGAAGAAGGGCCAAGAACAAGTTATTGATTCGGCCAAAATTGTGTACTTCAAGTGCAATGCTGAAGGCACCATGTGAGATCTTGCCCTTTGAAGAAGAAGCCTCTTAGTGAGAAGCAACAAGGGAAGAAACCTCAAGTTCAAACTCAAGCTTCCCAAGTTGAAGAACCTTCCCTTCCCAAGAAGAAAGGTAAAAGTCGCCTTTGCTACAAATGTCGTGGGAAGGATCACTTTGCTTCTTCATGCACTCACGGTACCTTATCCAACCCTTCTACTATTTATATTGTTCATTCTCTTAGGAAGGATAAGGTTGGCAATGTGTTTGCCAAAGTTATTGGTACTCAAAGTGGTGTCAAGAAAAGAACCATTTGGGTTGCCAAACCTATTGTGACTAACCTCTTAGGACCCAACTTAGTTGGGGACCAACAAGCTCAAACTTGATCAATAGGTGTAAACGGAGGACATTGGAGACTTGACTACATCATGAAGAATTTAGGGATCTTCATCACTCATATTCTCTCAAGTCAAGTCAATTGGATTATATTGTCTTAGCATATATCTAATGCTCCTCCTTGCGGTAACTTGTATCTAATTCATATGTATACATTGAAAGATACTTGCACCCTTACATGTGTTTGGTTTTGTGCCTTACTAGTGTTTCATATGTGTTGTGCACTCTACTTACTTATGTTGAGTAATCAAGCTTGTGTATGTTGGTTTGCACACCATGTATGTTTGAGCCTCTTGTCTATTTGTTTTTATCTTAATTGGCTCTTTTTAGGGATTTTAATGGACTATCCCATTTTTGGGGAGTGATGTGCTTTTTGGTAACTCACCCCCTTAAAATGTGTATTCATGAGGAATACCACTTAGTAGTGATATTTCAATATTATCTACTCTCTTTGTGGTATACTCATGAGAAATTCAAATTCTAATGTCCATTAATTATCTCTTGTTGGATTTCTTTTGCCTCTTGTTACAAAGAATGGATTATCACATTATGGGGGAGTAATAAGCTATGTGCATATTACCAGCCTAGAAAATGTGAACATGAGAGGTAGTGTCACCTAGAGTTGATATTGTTGATTATCTTGTTCCTAGGTGGCATGGTACCCAAACAAGTTCCATATTTGCTTAAATGCATTTTGATCAACCATCTTTTGGTATCTTGTTTGTGAGAAAGTTTCTTGATGCCTAGAATGATCATTGAATATGTGAAGTCATCAAGAATATCTAAATAAGCATGTTTTTCAATTCTTTTATTTTGCCACGTGCTTATGTTTTGTGAATATGATCTTAATTATATATGTCATGTACCACCGAGAAATATCTCCATACAATCATTGTCTTTGACAAGTGATAATTATATTGGTGGTAAAATTATTGATCATATTTACATTGGCTTTTGTTCCTAAATTGTATTATTCTATCGCCAAGTTTGTGTTGGTTTAACCACCCATTTGTCTTCTTTGCTTCATTTAGATCTTTTTGTTGCTCTACTCATAATTTGTGTTGTGCTTTCTTGAGTTAGGACAAGCAAGGATCCCATTGTTGTGCAATTACATTCAAAGACTTAATTCTAAGTAATGCACTATTCTTGGGGAGCTATCCTACATTGAGTAGAACATCATCCTTTTAATTGTTATCGGGTCTTATTGTTTTTCTTGAACTTTGTGTTCAAAAAGATATATGGAGGGTAATGATCCCACTTGTGTGCATTTTGTATTTACATAAAAGATCTTAAAAATGCACTAATCATGGGGAAGCTACTCTATACTCTTTAGAACACTATTCTTTAAATTGGTTTTAAAATTGGTTTTGTATCGTATTGCTCTTCTTGAACATGACTAATTGTTTAACAATATATATGGAAAGTGATGATCCCATTTATGTGCATTTTGTATTTAAATACAAGATCATAAGTAATGCATAAATCTTGGGGGAGCAATCCTATATGTTATTCAACATTAGTTGTCTTCAATTGGTTTTTGATCCCGATGATATGCCTCTTTGAAAGACAAACATTTTTCGTCTTGGTACTTTGTGCCATCATGAAAAGTGTAGATGGCTTGGTTTATTTGTTGGAACCTTACTCTTCTTTGTGGAGTTGGCTATCTCATCCCATGGTTCCTAGTCTACCTTTTTGGATGAGATAAACCTTCGAGCATGCTTGTTTGATTTATTTCTTATGCTCATTGGTTTAGCCTTGACCTTGTTTTCATTTGATATCTTTTCAAATTGGTTTGTCCTATCATGTGTTGGTTTGAGTCTTTGATACAATGAGGACAAATCCTTCTCTTGCCACACTTTTGTGTAGCTTCTTGTTTTAATTGATGTTTTGTCCAAATTGTATCTCGCTTGGTTCTTGAAATTTTTGTGCATGCATATTTACTATATGAATATCTTATGGCATGTTTACTTTCGTTGATCCAATATATAGGATAAACTCCATCAAATCCTAAATGGTTAAGATGTGCATGAAATTCTATTTCATATCAATATGCACATATTTATGTGGAGTTTGTCCTATGTATTGTAGTTGGTCTAACTACTTTGGACCCAATTAGTTTGGGTACCATTGTGTACTTGATTTATTTTAGGTACATGAGAGATGCATTGGAATCTTGCCTCTATTTAAAGAAGATGTCTTCACCATGTGCTTCTTGGAGCCAAGCTTGGATGATTGTGAACTCTCATCTTCTACACCATCAATGCTATCTCGGTAACAAGTATCTAACTCATGCATTTACTTCTAGCTCTCAACCTTGTGTAGGTTGTTCTTTGACATGAGTTTCTCTAAGTTGCATTTTATATGATTTTTGCAAAGTTTCTTTCGAAATATCTTCATTGCTATTGTGAGTAAGCCGGGATGATTACACATCAAAGGGGATTTATATAATCGTCTTCATGATTCACCGATCCCAAATATGTTAATCTAGCTAATTCTTTTCAAAGTCTCTCATATGCAATATTGATGAATTCTCATAAATCATTTTCCTCATGTGATATTTGTTTTGTGTCTCAAAGTATCCCAACTATCACTTATCCTATGTGGGTATTTGTGATGCTTTGAGAACTTGGTGTTGGAAGTTCATCTATACCCTCTAAGAATAATTTGAGCTACGTGCTTTGCTTTCAAGCAAAAATTCTTATTGATGTATTTATGACTTCCTCGTGGATACCACGTGCGTTAACTTGTACCTACATTGTGTGTGCATGTTTCTTTGTGGACTTAGTGTCCACTTAGAAACTTATACACATGAGGGTAGTTACATATTTAATTGGTATTCAAAATCTTTAGTGATCACCTTTTATTACTTTCTTGATTCTTTGGTGATCTCTAAATGGCACAAGCTTTGTTTTTCTTTTGGTTTCACATTGCCTCTTAATAAGCTTGTGATCCTATTTGATTTATCCTCTTGGGTGTGCTTGTTTACGAAATACATGATATGCACTATGTGCCTCATAATTTGAAAGACTATGGTGATGCTTAGGCACATCCTTGTTTAGTCTCCTAAAATGTATTTTCATGACACACCCATTCTTTCCCGGTTGAGCAAGTCTTTATTTTCCACTTCTCTCATTTATTGCTCAACATTTGTTTGTTGTAAGGTATACTTACTTTCTTAACTATACAATCTTGCACCTTTTTGTGTTTGAAAGAATCAAGGAGGGAGCGAGGATTCCATGTTATGCACACCATATTGAAATACAAATCTTTTCATTGTGCATGTACCTTGGGGAGTTCCCTCTTGATTTTTAGAACACTTGGTTGATCTTATCATAACATCTTCTTGTGCTCAATTGGTTTTTCGATCCCTTGATTGCTTGCTTCTTTGTGAATGTTTTCCCCCTTTTGCAATTGGTATCCTTCCAGTGGATTTCAATTGGTATCTTTCTTGTGCAATTTTTGGATCCTCAATATAGTTTGATCCCCTTCATCCTTTCACATTGGATAAGTGCATTTGATTTCACTCATATCACGAGAAATGCATAAATCATGAAGGATATCTTATTATGTTACCTTTCCAAAGCCTTTCGCCCATTTCGGCAATCGTTGCCAATGGGGGAGAAGTTTTGGAGGGTTGTATGGAATTGGCTTTTTACTTTGGTATCTACTTTGGTATCTTCTTAAGTATTTGCCTATTTGCCTTCCTTGCCTTTGCATTCGTTGCTTGGTTTTATATATATAGTGGAAACTCCACCATCGGTAATGGTCGATAATATATGCAATGAATTCATGTTCATACACATGTGCATAAATTATGGGCGAGTTTGCTCTATATATGTGGATGGACTAACATCACATACCTTTGTAGTATTTGATGTTAGTGCAACCATTCTTGTTCGGTAAATTCCATATTATAAACCCTCTCAAAAGAGATTGTCATCAATTACCAAAATGGGGGAGATTGAAAGAGCATTTTCCCTCATGTGTGGTTTTGGTAATTGAATGACAATCTCTATGGACTAATGTTTGCATTGAGATATCATTGTAGATCGTGTCCATGGAATTGTGGAGTTCATGTGTTGGACTCTTGAATCTTATGTGTTGAGTGAAGCTTATTGCAAGAATGTCTTGAAGATTCAAGACATCATCTTAGTGAAGAAAAGATAAGTTGTGCAAAACCAAGAGAAGCTTTCTCGAAAAGATCCTATGCTTGATGCTTGCAATGGATACATGAAGATGAAGCTAAGCGAGACACTCCCATTGTGAGCATGGGGGAGTATTTGGAGAAGTCTTCATCAAGCATGTGCTTGGACGCGCAATCAAGAAAGATGAACCACTTGAAGAGATCAAGATAGTCATCATCCAACTCAAGTGTAATGCTCAAGGCAAAGGTATGATCTTGATAGGGCTATAGGATAGATAGGCGTACTATCAAGAGGGGCTCTCAAGTTAGTAACTTGATCGCATCGTTGTGGAGAGCTCAAACCTTTGCATACTTGGCATATCATGTTTCTCGGTTCTTTTTTGGCTTTTATGTTGGTGAGGAATTAGAGCTTGGTTCATCTCCATGTCAAGCTCTTGTTCATCGAAATCGGTTTTACTTTGGACAATTTGTTGCGTTTTCGGTGGCGGAAATATTGCCGGTTCAACCATGAGGAAAGTCCCACACCGTGCCATGTGTGGTGATTTTACTCTATTTATGGGATGCACTTTTTGTTGGGTACTCATCATCGCTATCTTTCCAACAAAATTGGTCTCACCTCATTTGGAGTTCATTTACAAAAGTTATAGCAGTTTTCTTTTCGGTGTTTTTGCTGATTCGGATTATTGGGGTCGGATATTCCGATCTACCGGAATTTCCGGTTTCCCAACTCATCCAAGAAAAAGGGCTAAGGAAAGGAGAAAAAGGGTTCTGACTCCAGTCGGAAATTGTGCTCGGAAATTTCCGTCTACCGGAATTTCCGAGTGCACCCAGAAAGCCCTTGTGGCGTTGAGTTCATCAGGAGAAGAAGGTGAGCCTTTGTGGCGTTGCGGCTAACCTGTTGTGGTTGCGCACACCTCTCCAAACGAGACGTACACCTTTGGGTGGAACTCGGGAATACATCCTCGTCTCTGCGTGCCTCGGTTATTTCTATACCCGAGCTCTTTACTTATGCTCTTTACATTGTGATAGCATCCGTGCTTGAAGTCATATATCTTGCTATCATCTTGTTACTTGTATTGCTTAGCTTAAGTTGTTGGTGCACATAGGTGAGCCTAGCTTATATCTAGGTTGTATGCTTGTTAAAGTAAACCTCTAGTTTTATTCCGCCTTTATCAAGCATACCGGAATTTCCGGGTCATTCGTGGACCGGATATTCCGGCTACTCGGAATTTCCGGGTCACTCTTGGACCGGATATTCCGGCTCCTCGAAAAAAGTTTTAATTCGTCTATTCAGCCCCCCCCCCCCCCCCCCCCTCTAGGCGACGTCTATCCGTTCAACCTCTTTAACCCCTTGTCAGTCCTCGCCCCGGAGACGTGAGCTCGCACATCTGGTTCAACGTGAAGGTGGACAGGAATGGAGGCCACTTCATGGTCGTCACCATCTTGCTCTTCTTCTCCTTGTTGCTAGCACTTGCACTTTTCACTTTCGCCGCCACCAGATCAGGCGTATGCACCTGCACTGAAGCAATGCTAGGAACCTCGTACATCTACATCTCTTGCGTTTTCAGCACCTCCTCCATCTCAGAGTCCGGGACAAGAGAGAGAGAGAGCGAGTTGGCTCTCATCTTTGGCCAGGGATTGGCTAAATCGAAAAGGCTTGTGTCCTACAAAGGTTAGGATAAAGACTAAGAGAAAGCAATCCACCCTATATCGACTAAACAACATTATTTGAAGCATGAGTGACGAAGACCACATAGCTCATAAACTACAAGACAACACATATCTAAAAATTGCTCAGAATTCATCGACATTTTATAAATCTACAGCATGCTACGCCAAACTAAAGGCAAGTCACGAACCTAAACATGCTAAGACCTAGGGTTTGATTGTGCTTACCGGCATCGTAGCGTGCACGACCGGTCTCTGCTCGGGGAGATCGACGAATAAGAAGTCCTCCGCTGTGCACCCTCGACCACCCACGCTCGGAGTAGAAGGTGGCGTCGCTTACCCGGTCCTCGTCGATGAAGCTTTCTTGGCTAATTTTTTTTAAATAATACTTTTTTTTTAGAAATTATGGAAATATTGCGCAGTTTGAGTTATTTGCAAAAATAACACGGCCTCGGCTAGGTGGTGGCCGACTGGGGCTGGTCGGCCCGGAGGTGGCCGACTGGGCTCGTCGGCCCAGAGCAGGCCGACCAGCGCTGAGAGAGAATCACGGGCGCGGCCGACTGCCTGATCGGCACCGATCGGCCACGGTTCGGCCACGTCGCGGCCGACTGGCCCGTCGGCTACCTCCTGGCCGACGAGGTTCTGTTTAACAGCCCGAGCCTTCTTCTTCCTCCCATCTCGTTTTCTCTTCCTCTCTTCTCTCTCTTTCTCTTGCTCCTCTTCCTCTCCTATCCACGAGCAGCAGAGGACGGGGAGGGCGCGGAGGGTGCGACGGGGAGCGGGCTGGTGAGGGCGCGGAGGCGGGCGAGCGCGGACGGAAGGGAGCCGTTGAAGGCGGAGGAGGCCGCGAAGGAGGAGGCCGGACACGTCGAGCCCCACGACGGTGCCGCGGACGCCGCAGGTGACGGCCGCACACGCTTCAAGGGTAAGACTTTTCCATGTATTAGGGTTAGGGTTAGGGTTAGGGTTAGGGTTAGGGTTAGGATTTAGTTTGTATTAGTAGTTTCGGTAGAATTTTAGGTACGATGTGATATTAATATTTGATGCATTATAATATTTTTTAGGTGAGCAATTATGTCGAATGTAGTAAAGTTTGTTTTCTACTACGGTGTCGGTTCAGTAAAGCAAAATGAGTATGGGATGGACCTGAGTGAGTTTGAGCACGTCGAGTTGGATCTGACTGACCCTGAAAATTGGTCTGTTAGTCAGTTAAAAGATTGGTTGGCACAGTGTTTGGGATTAAATGCAGAAACACACACTGTCGGGGTGCACGCGTTATGGTCAAGGTCCAGTAAAAAAATTTGGTACACTCTGAGGCCGATTGATCGGGATTCTCAGTCGGTGAACTGGTTGCAAGGTTGCGAAAATAGGGGAAGCCACCCAGTTGCCTTGTTGCTTCCTGTCGTTAAGGAGGTAAATGTCAATCCACCTGAAGGCGAGGGTGGGCACGATCCAGGGCAGAGCAGTGCAGCAACCATGGAAATTGAACATGATGACAACCATGGTTACGAAGGAGGCAGTGCTTATGAATCAGGGCAGAGTAGTATGGCTGGAGGGCATGATGACGGTGAAAATGTGGAGGCAGATGGGGATGAGGAAGATGGCCGAATGCAGAACGAGATGGAAGATGAAGATATTGAGGGTCATTGCGGTGATGGCAGTGATTCTGATTCATCGAATGACACAGAGTACGAGCCGGAGGTGCCTTATCCAGCTTCATGGACTCAGGACTTCTCATCTGGCATGACTCTGGAGGATGGTCATGATTCTTCCTGGCAATATCACCAGAGCAGCATGGCTGTGGGAGCAATTTACGCTGACAAGCAACATCTGCAGGAAGCAATCATACAGTGGGCAATGTCGACATCAAGGGTTTTCAAGACAACTGTGTCGAGTAAGAAATATCTGACCATGGAATGCTCGAGGATAGATTGTCCGGGTAGGGTGCACGCATATGTCCCCAAGTATGATACAAACTGGGTTGTGAGTGACATGGTAATGCATACATGTCGTATTCCCAGCATCCTTCAGGATCACCGTAATCTGTCATCCACGCTTATTGCTCGTTTGTTTTACACGGAGATAGTGGAGAGCAAGGCGATGGAAGTGAAGGCAATAAGGAACAAAGTCTTCACAAGATTCAATTTCAACATTTCTTATGGCAAGGCCTGGAGGGCTAAGCAGAGCGCGCTGGAGGCCAGATTTGGGTCATTCTTTGACTCATATGATTCTGTTGTCCGGTTGCTCCGCACGCTTCAGGCGAGGAATCCTGGCACATATGTTGATCTTCAAGACTTCTACATGCCAGAGTTCCCTACAGTTAGGGTGTTGCACCGTTTGTTCTTCTCTTTTGGTGTATGCATCGAAGCCTTCAGCCACTGCCGACCAGTGTTATGTGTCGATGGCACATTTTTGACCGGCAAGTACAAGGGTCAGATATTGACTGCTATTGGCCAAGACGGCAATAACCAACTGTTGCCCCTTGCTTTCGCTTTTGTTGAGAGCGAGAACACGGAAAGTTGGACGTGGTTCTTTAGGCAGTTGAAAAAAGCTGTTGTCAAGGATAAGCAGAATGTTTGCGTTCTACATGACAGACATGCGGGTATACTCAACGCTATAAAGGCATTAACAAACCCTGGACCAGATGAAGAAACACCGTGGGTGGATCTTCATAGTCGTTGGTGCATGCGCCATCTAGGTGCTAACTTCTTCTCACAGTTTAGAAATAAGAGTCTCATGAATCTGTTCAAAAAACTCTGCAAGCAGAACCAGGAATGGAAGTACAATTTTCTCCGTGGCAAGCTTGATGAGTTCACGAACAAACATGTTCGGGAGAGGAAAGCTGCACGTAATGCGGCAGTGGCGTTTCATGTAGCCCAAGTAGCGGCACAAGCAGCTACAGGGCCTGCACCGCAAGAAGAAGAACCGATCGGTCTGTGTGATCTTCCAGGCTTTGACCCACCGGGCACGAGGAGAAAGGGTGGACGGTTGATTAAGAATTTCCAGCAGTGGATTGAGCATGAGCCCGTGGAGAGGTGGTCATTGTTGCACGACTCATACGGAGCCAGGTATGGCGTCATGACTACAAACCTTGCCGAAACATACAACTTTGTCCTTCGAGAGAACAGAGCCTTGCCATTAACTGCCCTTGTGGAGGGAATTTTCCAAGGCATAGTTAATTACTTCAGAGTCAAACGCCAGCAAGCCGAAATGCATATACTTCGCACTCCAGACTCACCCTGGTGTGAAAAGATTACGAAGTACATGGATGCTAAGATGGAGAAGGCACGAACTTTCCAAGTGGTTGCCATCGGAAATCAGGAAAGGAGGTTCGAGGTCCGCTTACCTACCGACAAGTTCGGTTGTGGCAATGTGTTGAGAACGCATGAGGTGAAGATTGGAAATGAAGCATGGCCAACCTGTGAATGCACATGCAACAAACCGAAATTGTTTCACCTTCCATGCTCGCATGTACTTGCTGCTTGTGGGCAGCTTGGTTTGGAAGCAATCTCGTTTGTGTCACCGTACTTCAGTCGTGAAGCTGTCTTGAACACATGGACAGGTGAGATGCAAGGATTCCGAGCCATTGGTAATTTCAACACCGTTGAGCCAGGTGAGAGGAGGTACATTCCTGATCCAAGGTTACTTCGTCCGGGTAGAGGTAGACGCCAGTGTAGACGCATACGTAATGATATGGATGAATCGGAAGCTGGAGGACCTACCAGGCAATGTTTTCTATGCAACCAATTTGGCCATAGGGATACGAACTGTCCGGAATTTGGACCTGGTGATGCTACGGTACGTGGAAGAGGCAACCGAGGCCGGAGAGGAAGAGGAAGAAACTAGAGTACCTTTATATTTGTAATAAATGCAGACTACGTATCTGCCTCTATGTACTACTCTGTAATCGTGGAACCATTATGTTTGTATTTGTACTCTGTAATCATCAAAATTGTAATTTGTTTGGATTTATAGTCATTTAAATTTTGTTATTTGGTCATTCTATTATCATTTTAATCTGTACTTACAGAGATGGCGGGGATGGCGTTGCTTAACCCGGTGGTGGACAACAAGCATCGTGCTAATCTAATGCAGGATAATGTTCTCCACCCTCTGATCACTCGTGGTCAGAAGGATAACTGGCAGATACACCCAGCTTCAGCCCGCTTTTCCTTTGACGACGGCATGAAATCGTCGTCATCATCGCTGGAGTATACCCAGAGAAATGAACGACCGTACCTCTCACGTATGTCTTGAGTTCGATGAATCGGCGCACTTCAGCACGGATTTGTTCTGGGGTCCTATACGGAAACTCATCTCGGCATAGCCTCGCCCCTAGCAAAGCGAGATGTCTCTCACTACCAACAATTTCTTCAAGTGGAATTTCCCTACCATCTACCTTCAAATATGTGACCATCTTAGCTAGCTGCTCGGATGCGGCTATATGAAAGCCGGACACACACTTCTCACAAGGTACAATACACACCATGCTGGCGCTCTGTGAGAGTACCCCGCTTAGCCTAGAGTGGTTTTTATAGGACAATGGTGGCGGGAGGAACATGCGGGAAACGGTGGCGGGAGAAACGGGCGGGAAACGGTGGCGGGAGGAATAGGCGGGAACGGTTGGCGGGAGAAACGGGCGGGAAACGGTGGCGGGAGAAAAAGGCGGGAACGTCTGGCGGGAGAAACGGGCGGGAAACGGTGGCGGGAGAAAAAGGCGGGAACGTATGGCGGGAGAAACGCGCGCTAATCGTGCGGAGAAATGGGGGTTTGCTGCCATGCAAGGATCGGCTTACCCTGGGCCGACAGGGCTGGTCGGCCACCTCCCAGCCGACCAGGTGTACGCCGGGTCTGCAGGCACGCAGATGCGGCCGACCAGATCTGGTCGGCCAGCTCTGGGCCGACGAGCCAGAGTCGGCCTGCTCCGGGCCGACGAGCTCCAGTTGGCCACCACCTAGCCGAGGCCGTGTTATTTTTGCAAATAACTCAAACTGCGCAATATTTCCCGAATTTTTTTAAAAAAGTATTATTTTAAAAAAATAGCGCTTTCTTGCTGACGGAGAGCTCAAAGATGGGGAAAATTGCGGCGGGAGCTTGAACGGTGATAGCAGAGATAGGGGAGGGAAACGAATTGGACGGTGAGCGAAATTTCTTCCCCCATTTTCATGAGAGCGCACGTGCGCGCGTGGCCGGCCACCATCTCCAGAGGCTGCACGAGCTCGGCTCCATGTCTGCACGTTTTGCAGGGTGACTCAATGGAACAGCCAAATCGAACGTTTCTGTTGGACCTGGCCTTGACTGCTTTAAGATGTGTGTACATGTAGGAACTTGTGAAGAAGCCTAGAAAAAATAAATATGCTCAAATCTCATTTCTGAAAAGAGCTATTTACACAAGGAGTTCTACAACTTGCTTCACATATGCAAACTAATCCTACAACTTTACAAATTGATAAAATACATAATTGCCTACGTCGAGATATTTTTACATATTTATTTAAAACCTTAAATATCAGTTTCAAAATTTGTAAATAGATTGCTACCTATATCCCGGGCACTCATATTAAAAGCGGTACAAAACGCGAAATACTATAATGACCCTTATTAACTTATTAGAAAGAAGTTGAGCATGTCGTGTTGGTTGTGCACATGTGGCATCACCATCCATGTCGCGTGTTCGAACCCCCACAGTCGCCCGCTTCGTTTTAATTGTTTCGACCGGGGTATTTTTGCAAAAAATTTGATGCCATGTGTGTCGTCTACGGTTTTGGACCAATTTACTCTCTCAATACAAGTTTATGTACCGCTACTTCACACTTTGCAAGTTGTAGGACTAGTTTGCACATAAGAAGCAAGTTGTAGGAGTTCTAGTGTGTATAGCTCTTCTGAAAACTGCGTGGGCTCTCCATGGACAAACAAACACGTCCTTAAGTTGCCATTTTTACAAAATTTGGACCAATCCAGCTCCAAAAAATATTCGGGCCAGTTTTCTAGGTAACCAATATGCTTGGGTTGACTGTTCGTCGAATAGAAGTCGAATACTCCCTCCGATGCATAAAAAGTGTCGCTCATCTAATACAAAGTTTGTACTAGCTTAGTACAAAATTAGCGACACTTTTTATGGATCGTAGGGAGTAGAACAATATAACATACTAATATACTAGCTCTGTATATAAAATGTTTTATGTTCACATGCATATAGACTCATTTTAATTATGTAAAATACATGTATATAGGCATATTTTATGTTGAAACGTCTTATATTTTTTGATACGGATGGAGTAGTATTTTGAGGATTGCGATTGGATGAACTAGTCAAGAAAATGGACGGCTCTCCGGAACTTGTCGTGGTCTTCTCGCTCGAGCTTTCTCTCTTCCCCATCCCAAATCAACCCACCCCAAAGCGAACCAAAGATCGTCGGAGCATCAGTTCTGGTCTTCTCCTTCCGGCCCGCCCATTCTAGAGCCAATCGCCACATCACCCGAGCCCCAGCTCGCCCATTTCCTTTCTCCGCGGTTAGATCTTGCTCCAGGGCATTGCGCCCGCGCTTTGCCTTTCCTTCCAATGGGAAGCAGTAATCAAGACACGGGAGTGAGCATACGGGCGGATGGTTGGCTGCAGAAGCATGTCGATAGCCTCATGCAGATCCCGGATAAGATTCAGAAATCTCTCAAGGTTGGTCGCTTCTTGATCAGGGGAAGAAAGTTTCTTTGTTCTCGCGAATGTTGAATTGGTTGCGCGGATATTGATGAGCCTTTTGGGTTCTTGTACTAGCTGCCTTTTGGGAATTTCTTGAAGACCAGCGGTGTTGGTGGCTGCGGTGACAAAGCTCCAATGCCATTAGGGGAAATGAGGGTGTCCTGTAGTCCTGATGCTGCTGCTTCAGATATTTGCTTGGAGAGGCAGCTCCAGGCTTGGAGGGATGATCCTAGTTGGACTGACCAGCCTCCAGAAATCAAGGTAACAAAGTTGTGGTAGAAAGATTTTACACATCAAATTGGGATGTCCATAGGTTAAAGATGAAGGTATATATGAAAATGTAAATCTGGTGGAACATCCGGAGAAGGATCTTTCTTCACACTGAAACATCTTTCAGTTTGATGTAACAGTAGTTCACAGTAATTTCTGGATGGATATCCTGACCTTTACATTGTCAAATCTTTACAATTACAGGTGACTGTGCCGCAGGGCTCGCTTTGCAACCTAAATCTGAGATTCCAGGCAGGATTACCACCGGATGCAGTTTACAACATTATAATAGATCCAGAGAACAAAAGAGTGTTCAAAAATATCAAGGTGTGTGCATACAAATGTTCTCCTATTTATTCAGAATGATGGTGGAATGGCCTTCTGAATGTTAAAGGAACTGTTGGATGCTTGGACTCTGTTTTTTATTGTTCTCCAGTGTTGAAAACTTTATATTGTTCTTTTAGTTATATGTGTTGCTTTACAGGTTGTATTCAGAATAGCTATATTACATCCTTTAGTATGACATAAAACATGAGGCCATGCAGCATGTATGTTTTTGATTCTTCATGATTACCCAAAATTGGTTACTTCTACCAGCTAAACAACCCAATGAACCTCTGACCAATCATGTTAACTTACCCGTACACTCAGATATTGTTCTAATTTTCAGGAAGTGGTATCAAGGAAAGTCTTGCTTGATGAAGGATCAAGGCAGATAGTTGAAGTGGAACAGGCAGCAATATGGAAATTCCTCTGGTGGTCTGGCATCTTGTCAGTTCATGTTTTTGTTGATCAGAATAAAAGAAATCACACAGTAAAAGCTTTTATAACTTCCCCACAAGTTTGAATTGAAACATGCTGTATGTTGCATGATATCAGAATATGTGGTTTCATTCTAAAAATATTTGTAGGTGAAGTTCAAACAAGGGAGAAGTGGTTTTATGAAGAAGTTCGAGGGTTGCTGGAAAATAGAGCCCCTGTTTGTTGACAAGGAAGTATGCCTTCCTCTTGATCCATGTACGCTGGAAGAATATGATTCTTGTACTGCCGGCAGAGGAAGAGTTGGATCTGCAATTACCTTGGATCAGCTTATTGAGCCGGCTATCTTACCTCCACAGCCCATTGCATGGTATGTGAGAGGAATTACCGCAAAGACAACCGAGATGCTGGTCAATGACCTGATATCAGAAACCGCTCGGCTTCGAGGCATGGCAAGCAATGTGGATGACAAACACTATATTATAGAAAACTGTGATACTAATAACGATCTCCTAACAGAAGAGTGTGGCGATGTTAAGGAACGATGGCGACAGAGAAGAAAAACAGGCCGACATGGAAGTTCCCTTAGACCGACAAGACAACAAGTATGAACTCTGTAGCCCAGATGGAATCCTTTTCCACAACCAAGTTAGTGTACATGTTACAATCTTGCTGTTGATAGTGTAGCGTTTCTTAAGTTTTGATTATTGACAGTGATATGTCCAACAATACTGATAACATCATGTTCCGCATCTTGTCATTTGGGACGTGACATTCTAGATGAACACTTGTAAGATAGATGTTGCATATTGAACTATAACTGTGACTGATTATGATGTGAGTACAGCTCTACTTGTCAGAATCCAATCTTCTATTCGTTCTACTTGCTCTGAATTTTGTTCCCAGGCAGCTGAATTTAAAACTAAAATTGAAGAGTAAGCATCTGAAATTGCTTGAACGTCACCGACTGATCTGTTTAGCATGACTATTACATTTTTCAAGAGATCCTGTTAAAAAATTGGTAAAGTTACGATACGTTCCTAGGCAAGCAAAACTTAGAATGTTGTTATGTGATCAAGGTTTTAAATAGCGCGCTATTTGAAATAGCGCAACCTTTTAAAAAACGCTATGAACGAAATAGCGTGCTAATAGCACGCTATTTTATAAAATAGCGTGTCACAAAACATTGTTCAGCTTTCAGCATATAGCAACAAAAATGACACATTTCAGGAGCTAAAAGTCAAAAACTAAGGCTAAACATTGTTCAGCTAACAAAGAATGGTCCAGATATAGGCATATATAGCATTGTTCAGAGTTCAATAGTTCATAAATCCGAGGAGGAGACAACGACCTGAGGAGGCGACGGCGACCAGCGGAGGTGATGCGGCGAGCAGAGGAGGCGGCAAGAGGCGGCCGACCGTGGCTGAAGGAGACGGGCGAGGGCGACGCACCGGCGGCCGCCGCTGCCGCTCGGTAGGTTTGGTCGGGCGAGGGAGTTAGGGTTCGCTCGGTCAAGGGCGAGGGCTACAGCGATGTGGTTAGGATTACTGGGCCGGAAAGCCCAAAAGAATAGTGGGCTGATGTTAAATTCTTCTGAAAATACAGCGCCACGTCAAAAAAAATAGTAGCGATACGCGCTATAGCGTAAAATTGATGTATTTAGCGCGAATAGCGTCGTAGCGAGCAAAATATGCATAGCGTTGTGTTTAGTTCCCAGATATGCTATTAGCGCGCTATAGCGGTGTTTTAGCGTGCTATTTTTTTCCTTGTATGTGATAGAAGATAATGATAACTCATGTGAATTAGTTTCATGGAAATTGAAGCTGGCTAGTTGAAGATGAAGGAGATTCCAGTTTCTGAAGCTTGCCCAAACTTGTGGGTGAGTGAGTTGGTAAAAGCAAGCAACCGTTTGATCCATTCATCCATCCTTTCTCCATAGCTGCAAGCCAAGAAAAGCCTTCAATTCCTTTCTTTCCTTCGCATGCTCAAGGCAACGGCACCTATGAAACTAGTTCCACCCTACGTTGATCCAATGCCAAAGCCTAGTAGTACAACCGTTGCCTCTCATCGAGCCTAGCTACTGCTCGACCTCCGCACGGCAGCCATGTCCGGCCAACCACAGCCACCGTCGGTGCCGCCGCCGCAGCCACAGCCGTTCCGGTTCTGGCTTCCTTACAGAAGCAATGTTGGGACGTGGCGCCAGCAGCCGCGGCCAATACCAGCACCTTCTAATAGACCTCAGCCGCCAGGTCCATCCCCATCGGCTCCGGCAGAGCCTGCGCCACCGCCACGAGCTCGCGCCACGGAGGAAGACATCCCCATCCAGGCTGACTCGTCCGATGAGTCGGACACGATTGCTGTTGAAGCCTTAGACTCGTTGCGGTCTCGCGGAGCCAGGCCGGCTATGGCTGACCTGGAGTTGACGCTCTCGAGGTCGCCACCGTCGCCAGAGGGCCATGGACAGGGCACGAGCGGGGATGGCCACGCCAAGATCTCCATCTCCGGATTCCCGAGGGAGCGCCTCTTCGATGGCGCCCGCGCGCCGTACCGGCGAGAGATCGAGGACGGGCTCAAGAGCCTCGCCGGCCGCGAGACGCCTTCGGCGCCGAGGCCATCGGACCAGGGGTACCGCGTCATCACGCTGGCCGGCCACAACGTCGGCGCCAGCATGGTCGTCGGGAACGGCACCAGCGGCGCGTCACGGCCGAGAACCACAGCCGAGCAGGAGGTGTCCTCCGCGAGGCCGCCGTCGGTGGCCGCGAACGTGAACAACAACGTGCAGGGCGTGAACAACTCGGCGATGGAGCAGAGCACGTGCAACTCCGGCGACCCCGGGGTGCGCCTGGACATCAAGAACGCGCACGAGAAGCCGGCGGTGCTGGCGCCGAGCGAGGAACCGGAAGAGAAGCCAAAGGAGCGAACGCTGCCGGCGCAAGAGAAGAGCACGGCAGCGAGTGCCAGGGAGTCGGCCCCGGTGCCGCCGAGGACGAGGCGATGCCTTCGCGCGCTGATGATCGAAGAGCGGAAGCCGAAGCCGCCCGCCTGCCGGTTCCAGTGTGTGGCGGATCACGCGCCGCCGCCGGCGACATCGAGCGACAGCGGTAGTAAGAGCGCGGAAGAGAGCACGAGGTGAAGTCAAAGGCATGCGTGTACTGAAATCGGAAGCTGTGAATTGATAGATTTTGCGCCAAAGTACAATGTGACTATTTCTGCAAAATTGTTTAAGCCGACAACGTGTTTGCCCGCGCCGTTTCTTTGTCATCTTCGGCCCTGATTGACAACAGTTATTAGGCTCGATCATACCGTAGAATCTGAGTCGTGCGATGTATTAGGCAAGTAATTCGTGATTGATCGAGCAAATTGCACATAACACCACATGTTAGTGCAGCTGTTGCACAAAACCATGTGGTTATGTGCAAGTAATTCGTGATTGATCCAATCTCTGTAATCGATACGTATGTATGCTGCTTGCTATGTAAAAGCCAAGAGCTGTTGTCGTGTGCCCGTTGGGAGCTGTCGATCCAATCCAACTTCTCACATCGATGGGCGCCGGCGCAAGCAAAGCCAAAGGGCCGCCGGCGTGCTCCCAGCCCTGTTGCTGGTCGGACTTCCCGCACGACCTTGCGGGCATCGTCCTGCTCCGGCTACACATTCACGCCGACCACGTCCGCTTCGGCTCCGTCTGCCGCCACTGGCGCCACGCCGTGAAGCAGCTGCACTCGCCGTCGTCTCCTCCGCCGCTCCCCTGGCTCAACTTCCGTGACGGCACCTTCGAGAGGGTCACCGACGGCAAACGTCACCGTGTCCCCTTGGAGGTTTACGAGCGGTGCCGAGGCTCCTTCGACAACTGGCTGCTGCTGGAGGACGTCAGGGCCGGGAGCCGCCAGCACTACCTGAAGAACCCTCTCACCGGAGCCGTGGTAAGGCTCCCGAGCCACTGCAAGGAGCCCGTCCGCAGTGACGGCTGCGACGACGCGCGCGTCGTGCCGCCCAGCTCCACGACCTTCCACCTCCGGAAGGTGGTCATGTGCGTCAACGGCATCATCGCCGCCAAGATCAGCTACCACTTGCTCCCGGACGTGGTGGTGTTCTGCTGTCCGGGCATGTCGTCGTGGCCGGCGGGCATATGCAACGGGACGTGGTACCACGACATGGCCCGTTTCAAGAGCAAGATGTACGCCGTGAGCAGGAGGGGCGACCTATACGAGCACGAAGTCAGAAGGGGCGCTGGCACCGGCGAGCCCGTGGTGACGCGGGTCGAACGAGTCATCCTGGCGCCGCCGTCGGCGGAAGGATTTCCCCCGGAGGCGGTGACCACCATGGACGGGCCCTACGCCGCTCTTGTGTGTTCCCGGACATGCTATCTTGTTGTATCACGGGGCAAGCTGCTCATGGTTCGATGGATCATTCCTTCCGCCTCCAGGAGCAATGACAGGGACTGGGCCGACACCATGGCCTTCAAAGTGTTCGAGGCAGACCTGGAGATGTGCCGGTGGGTGCAGCTGGAGAGCTTGAACGACCGGGTACTCTTCGTTAGCGGCAACTGCTGCAAGGCCATTAGTGCAGGCGACTACTTCAGAGGAGACCAGATAGAATTCTGGTGCCATCGGCCAACCTGTAGAAATACAAGTACATGCGGCGTGTATGACATGAGAAGCAACACCATCTCTCCAGTTTCACCGCGCATCGCGGATCAAACCAAGGCGGCCTGGTTCTTCCCCTCCACCAATCAGATATGAAAAGAACTACAAGGGCTAGGCGCGCTTCCACCGCCTGTGGATACATCATACATGCAGTAGTTTGTGTTAAGAGTTAATACTTGTTCTTCCTGGAGAAATTGTTAGTTTTACAATTCGCGTGGACAATGAACAAGATCATGATCATGGAAAAAAACTACTACTCAGCAACAAGCTCGGGCTGTCGGTTTCAACTTTTTTATTCAGGGAGCCCGATCAAGGAAATTGTAAAGGGAATGAGTGCTCATCCAAAATAAATAACAGTACTCCCTCCGGTCCACTTTAAGTGTCGCAAAAACAGAACTGTGCTGGTACAAAATCTGAAGAGAGCTACGACACTTAATCCGGACCGGAGGTAGTACAAATAGATGAATCTAGAACTTGTGTCTAGTAGGAGTTACCTGAAAACCTTTTGTAGTACACTGTATGCCTCTATATGGCCCCATCTTAAATATACCCAATATTAGTATTTAAACACTTGTGCGCAAACACTCTTTCAGATATTTCCCCCTCGTTGGTATGGGTAGGTAATATAATTCCACAACATTCCATAAAGCAATTGCAGCAGTTACTCCCACATACAATTTATAACATGCCAATAAATAATTATCTGTAGTTGGAACACTGGTTTCAATGTATGGCCATACTTTACAAAAAATAGCATACATACATGTGGTCTTATATGAAATGGGAAGAAAAAACTCCACCTCCACTCCTTGTGATTATCCTGCATCTACAAGAAATTGTGTTTGTTCTAAGAAAAAATGGCACCAACATCTTATCTAGCAGAGCCACAGTTCCAATCTAGTTCTAACTCCTCAAACATTACAACAATTCCAGTGTTAATGAAGACAGTGGTTTCTGAAAATCTCAGGGTACACACATATTAAAATACTTATCAAGTGATTTCCTATTTCCGCAATAAATTAAGAACCAATTGGATCGATATTTAAGTAGATACCACATACCATTGCCAAAAGAATGTATACCTCAACAATTAATATGTGCATTTACTTCTGCTCTTTCTAACAAGACATCAAGTGCAAAGGCACATATTCACTCATGTTTCTCCAGCTATGTTCACATGTCATACACCATACATGCAAGTGCAATGAGGATTATCTGTCTGAGTACAAGAACATCCGAGCTTAGCCAAAAGCCCAAGATATGGGTTGTCAGTTTCAACCCATATACATCGCTGTGGAGTAGCAATCACATATCAGAACTAGGGAGTGTATGACCTAAACCAGCATATCATGTGCATATCGGAGGAACGACAGCTATTAGGTGTTAATGGCACATCACAGGATGCCTTGGCCTTATCAAAGTGGTAGCAGGGGCTGCTTCAACTCATCCTTTGCTTTAGCATCATCTACAACAGGAGCTGGATTTTGGCGACATCTTCTAAACCGAGCAAAGATACCCTGCAAGAAAAGGCAAACACCAGAACAGTGAATTTACAGTTCATCATATGATGTGAATCAGATGGCACTATAAGTAACCCATACCTGACAACTAGGAAGCTGAAGAGAAGGAAACTTTGGGACACCTACATATGTAAACCATATGTATGCTATCCCAACAAACATGGCTACAAAATGTCCCCGAAATAACCAGGTGAACAGAGCTGTCTCTGGCAAGCATTTGCAAAGTATGTAATCTGTGAAAGCAACCGTTGAGCCAACAGTCCATAGAGTAAGCATAGAAACTGCTTCCGTGCATCTTCTGCCGCGACCAAATAGGGACAACACTAAGCCCAGCAACCATACACTCACAAACATAACAAAGAAGAACATGACGAAAGCCTTCTCAGTGCTTTGATTATCTGTATGCTGAATGACAGCCATCAAACTTAAACGCTGCTCTGGTTTCTGCTCTGGTTGCTCTTGCTTCTGTTCAGAAGCTTGATATCTTGGAAAAAATATCAGAACTTGAGGCAGAGCAAAGAATACACAGTCGACAAGCATCTTGTTGAATTTCTCCATTAAATTCTCCCCCTAAAGCATATAATGGGATATAAATCAAATGACAATCTCGAATCTAGAGATTTTCTTCATAACTTAAAACTGAAAATTTGATACATTCAATAGGAGTAGCTACTAGACAGAGGGAAGGTTAACTGGTGTTTGTTGAGCAATGAAGGTACAAGGTTTTACCACAAAAGGACCTCGGCTAGACTCAGAGCTAATCAATTAAGGTCATTAACATGATGGTCTGCCAAACTACTCCCCTGATGCCAAGCAGGAAATTTTAACATCTTTTTACAAGAGCATAATGGGAAAGCCTGGAAGCTCCTCTCACATTGTGAATATACAAAGGTTGTACCCCAACTTAGTCAGCCTAACTTTGCTCACGGCTCCCTTCACTGAAAAGGAGATCTATCAAGCCATGAAAGACATTCCAAGAGATAAATGTCCAGGATCCGATGGCTTTGGATCAGAGTTTTATCAAGATTTTTGGCAAATAATCAAGGGAGATGTGATTCGATTTTTGATCAATTTTGCAATGGAAGATTTCAACTTGACAACATAAAGCAAATAATCAAAGGTTTTGACGACAGATGAATCTTGTGGATGCATTGCCTCAGCAAAAACTGCAATTCGGAAATTGGATTGATATTAAGGGAGGGCTTCGACAGGGAGATCGCCTCTCCTTTTTATAGCGGTAGTCGATGTTGCACAACAGACTATCAGAACATATATACTTGATGCAAAGGAAAACTTAAGTGAGCAGTACCTGGAAGCCTCCCGCTGCTTCTGTATCAGAATTTGGTGCTGGACTAGGTTCCGGAGCATTATCCTCACTTGTTTTCTTCTCACACTTCCCCCCTATGTTTTTTTCCGCCTTCAAGTTTGTAACATGATCTTCCTCTGACTCAGGTTTCAGTTGTCTGACTTCATCCTCATGGTGCAACAGATAATCTGCATGATATAACACAAATATTCAGTTACTGCTGGAGAAAATAATAATACTCTGAGGCATGTATACTACTATGGAGAGCACACAGTAGCAAAGTCTTCATCACAGAATAAACATACTATATCCCAGATGATGGTGCCTATTTGATATTCTAATAGTAGCTTATTTTTGGTCAATAGCACGAAATGATAGTACATGGCATGAAGGCTAGTTCTTGGTACAACAAAATAACCATTTGTTTTCCTACCACATATACGGATGGTGCCAGCAGAAGCTCACCTGTTATCGAGCCAAACAGAGGTGCGCTTGTGCACGACCCAATCCATTGAGCATCACTGGCATGATCAAAGTCCCTGAAAAGACGCATGGAAGGCAAAGAGGAGTTACATATTTCATTTGTTGCCACCTGCAAGCAACAAGCAGGTGCAGCTGTGCGGGTAAACTTGATCTCAATTTTAAAATACCTAGCTGAGATATCTGTTGTTGTGCAGCTCTTCGGCCCAATGTCAGAAAGAAGAAGAGATGGCTGCCAAAGAAAGAAAAGTAGAATCGAACAAATGTCATACATCTAGCATCTTACTGTTAATGCATATGTGAGTAAATTCATTGGTGGCCATAGAAATGGAAAAACTACAAAGATGCCTAGCAGAAATGCGAAACAAAGCAAAAATACTAAAATTGTAGCATTTCTGACCTGAGCAGAGAATTTGGACTGGGTGATAAAAGGAGCAAGAACATCACTTAGATCACCTTCTTCATGTGCATCGAATTCTTTCCCGTCCACATCCAGCTCTTGAATCTTAAAAGAGTTAAAAGGTCAATTCAGGCCATTATGAGGATTAGATTGTATTGTAGTGGCTCAGGTTTTAGGGCCCTTTCCCTTTTTATATAGGACGAGGCTGATCACCAAATCCTAACAACAGGGAACAAATTAACTGAATTTCTATTTGGCAGGAAATAACTAAATCAGAGACAAGGAATAGACTTATCTCACATTGTTCTATTAATGATGCTAAATATAAGTAAGCATTAATTCCCGGAAAGAACAAGTAGTCACAAATCGGGTAAAGTACAAAAAACAAGAAAAGTGCCAGATTGCTGTAATACCAGCAATTGTGCCATGATTGCTCAATGATGCAAGTAAATCCAACATAAGAAATCCAACCAAGTTAAGAGAAGTGTTTACCCTGGGATGGTGCTGATGGAAAACTGATTGCCCTTGAGGATAAAGTGCTTCTACCACATCCTTCTGACTGATTAGCAGCAGCAGACAACTGTGAAATAGTCGAAAAGAAGACAAGCATTATACACTGGCCCAATCAATCAACTGTTAATATCAATGAGATTCATAGAATGCCGTATCCTTTCTTGAACCATCCAAATACAGAGTGCTTACACAGACCACAGCAACGAGCGAGACACCAATAATTTACTCCATGACCAGAAGGAAGGCAAGGCAACGCCTCACCTCGCACGAATCTGGTCGATGTCGATCGTGCGGACCGCAGGCTGGAGAGCGTCGCGTCGAAGCAGAGGTGCTGGCGCCCTTGCGCCGACGCCGGTCGCTGCCGACGCCACGTCCACGCAGATGTTGGCGACGAGCCACTCGCGGAGGCGGAGCAGCTCTTCGCCTCCGTGCCCACCGGAAGCAACGAGCGTAAGCGGCGGCGCATCGCAGCCAGGCAGAGGGGGAGGCGACCACTCCAACAGGCGAGGAAGCGGCGCAGCGGCGCGGAGGCCGAGGACGTCTTGCAGGTCAGCGCCTCCGTGGCCATGGGACGCGACAGCAGGCGGGGACGCGGCCCAGCGAGGGGGAGGCGGAGGCGAGGGCGCGGGCGCGAGGGCTGCGTAGCCGTTGGCGACGAGCCGCTCGAACACCTCCGTGGCCATGGG
Source organism: Poa annua (assembly GCA_026929855.1). Taxonomy (NCBI): domain Eukaryota; kingdom Viridiplantae; phylum Streptophyta; class Magnoliopsida; order Poales; family Poaceae; genus Poa; species Poa annua. The sequence continues at coordinate 69,890,370 of CM049432.1, read as the reverse complement.
GCGGCGGGGAAGCGGCGCGGCGAGGCGGAGGCGAAGGCCGGCTCGCAGGTCACCGCCTCCATCCGACGCAAGGAGAGTGGGTGGGGAAACGCGAGGGGGGAAGCAGAGGCGGAGGTGGAGGCCATCTCGCGCCGACGGCGGATGCTGCCCACGCCAGGTCCACATGGCCGTCGTCGAGGATCCTCTCGAGCACCTCGAAGAGGGATCCTCGGAGGTCGCCGTCGCCGCCGGCGTGCGGACCGGGCGCGATGACAGGACGCGCGGGTGCTCCATAGCGAAGCCGCAGAGGCAGGGGCGAGGTCGCCCCGAGGGCGACCAAGGCACCTGGCACGCCACCACTCCCCGACGCCATCGCCGCCGGTGCGCGAGCAGCCCGCACCCGCGTCTCCTTCCCGCCCGGGGGCTTCTAGAACCTTCCTTCCTGGGTTTTGGGGGAACTTTTTTTTTGCGAGAAGAAAAGTTGGTTAGGAGGCTGGGCTGGGATGGAAAGGAATAGAGCTGGGAGAAATAAAGAGCCTACATAGGTTTCTTGTTACGCGGAGGTAACGTCGCTCCGCGCACACCATAATGGGCCCGGCCCATTTTATGCCGCCGACGAGCGTGCGATTTCAGACTTTTCTGTTTCACTCTTTTTTTTCTAACCCAAGTAGTTTCACTCGTTCTTTCAAAGTTAACGTTTTAGTTTAGTTAAATTTAAAAAAAAAACGTTTTAGTTTAGTTAATTTAAAAAAAACGTTTTAGTTTAGTTCCGTGCAACGCTACGTACTTCATTTATTTTGAAAACTGGGATCTGACCCAAGTTTAAATAATCCATATATAGAAATAGGCTAATGAAATGTGGTGTATCTTTGTCCTTTGTCATTTGCCTAAAGTACACGTTATTCACACAAATATGTATCAGTTTTTTAAAAAATGTATACGAAAATTATGCGCTTACAAGGGTAGATCATGTTCCGGTACTCGGTTTCAAGTTTCACCGATTGTAACATCTCAACTTTCAATCAGTGTTCAGAAGTTTTTTAGATGAATTTTGTCAAATCCTCAATTGACCTTTTGAAACATCCTTTGACGATGATGATAATATCAACATCTCGCACAACTTTCGTCTTGAATTTTTTGTTTTGTTTTGGTGATCATATACGAGCCGATATTTAATTGTAGGTTCCGCTCATTGTCGGTGTCTTCTCCTACCTATGTCGCGGTGTCTTCTCCTACCTATGTCGCGATCGCTCGATGCACTTATTTCATCTTTTGATTGAACTGTGATGAGCGAAATATGGGATTAACCGATTTGACCCTGGTGAAAGTTACCTGGATTTGAATGTATTTAAAATTCCGGTGAACTGAATCTGAATTTGAAGGCATCTAAAAAAGCAGAAAAGTTTTCGCGCCCGCTAACACTAAAACAAGTATCCTATATATAATATATATCTAAGAAGTAGATAGATATATGATAGGACTAGGGGATCGGATCGGATTTTGTCTTTACCATATCCTTTACCATCATTTTTCATCGGATTCAGAGCGGATCAGATAATGACTGGATGCGGATTCGGATGCGGATATCCGTGATGATAGATTCAGAGGCGAAAATGGGGCGAATTCGGAGCGGTAATAAAATTAATCGGATAAATATGTGTACAAGTAAATTATCAAACCATAACACAAAAATAATTGTTCAGTAACCTAATAACAAAGTTGTAATTCATAGTCTTCACAATGACTATTTAAATGAGTTGTTGTTCGACTAACAAACTCGACAACTTACTAGCTGCAAATTATACTATATTATACTAGATATTTCGGTAAAAATCAATTTTTCGGATAAACCATCGGATAATCTTATTTAAATTTTAGATAATCCATATTTTAGGCTATTTTATATACCATATCATATATCATATCCGGGTGTCAAGTTCAAAATCGGATATTTTTATCCATCGGATTTCTTAAAATCGAATATAGATTGTTGAAAATGGTTTCAGAATCAAATATAGTGTAAAAATTATCCTATCCATTTACAGGACATGCGTAGAAATGCTATAAGGTTCCAGCATGCGTAGCGGGCTGCAGCGGTCCACTACTAACTGTTGGACTTGTCGTGGATTGCTACATACGGCCCACGCAATATCCAGTCAGACTGAGTTGTTGAGTTGGAAATATCCAGTTCTGCCTTTCAATCGCTCAAGAGGCATACTCCGGAATAATAAAATACCAAGGGACACTTTGCATTTTGTGCCGCCGTGAAGGCCACAGAGCACCTCAGGCTAAGCAGCAACGATCCTTTGTGTACCGGACTGTAGCATCGTTTTTGTGCTAATGCTAAGAAACATATCTACCATATATATGCTAAGTCAAGTTACCAACAATTCTATGACTTCAACTGGATACAGGTATAATCCGATAAAAGGCTACCTAATTTGATGAACTAGCAAGATAGTATAACTTTATTCAATCATTTTACTAGACCTTCTAACGTCGCAATGTGCTTCTACTTACTCCCAAACTAGCCAGGTCATAGATGTTATGACTCCGAGATGGCGGCAATACCACATTCTCAGATATTGGATATTGCTGGTGTATCAACATGTCACAAAACATGCTATCTCAAAACGAATTTTACCAATGTTGGTACGCGATAGTTTTTGCCGGATAAATTTTAGCTTGCGAAATTTTCTCAATAAAAGTTATACAATTAACACATCACAAAAAATGAACATGATTGTGGAGATGTACCTCTTCAAGGAATCAAGACTCAACTACAATCACTATTGAAAGCGTAGAGAAAATTATTTTGGCATGACAACCGGAGTAGAGGAGGGCCACTTAAGCAAGTAGCTCCAAGTATATAATACCTATCAAGTGAAGCAAATGATGGCGATCGTAAGTTGGATGAATGCAATTGGATTAGAGCATTCATTAGTGATGTTGCATGACCCCTCTAGGATGCACGAAATGTGGAGCGCCTATGCCGAGTCTATGCTCACCACTCGGACGACACTTCTAGGATGTTGCATGACCCCATGTGTCAACTCTGCCTATAATCACAAGAAACTGTGATTCACATGCCCAATAATTATCCCTTACTATTTATTTTGTACGGTGTGCAAGGAACAGAGATTATTATGCCAACAACCATTCGTGACACTACCCCCTAGGAGTGTGAGCGGTGAAACGACATGTTATCCATACAAAGAGATGTGAAGCGTCGCATACATCTTGTGAAACAGTTGGAAGAAGATAGCCTAAGATCGTTCACATCAGTGCGTGACTTCACTTTGTGACTTACATGAAGTGATGAGGATGACTCTTACAAGGACAACAAACGAGGGTACACAACGGAGTATCGGTAACTCGATATTGGCTAGGCACTATATGTTTTATTGTTTTCTAACCGTATAACGCATTTGCCGGTTACTCAGAAAAAGATAAAGAGGAACATCAAACCACAATCTTGTTCAAACACATGTTACACACATGCCGTGGCACAGCATCCGACTTAGCAGAAGATCCCAAGGCACTGGCTGGCCCTTCTAAAACCAGACAGAACACCGAATTCTCAGCCTCTCCGAGAGGCCAAACAGAAATGGCGGCTTCCTGCACGCTCAAGGTCCCTGCTCCCTTCGCCGCCGCCGCCTCCTCCTCCAGTTCAGCTCGCCGCTCCAGGTACCAGCACCGCAGTCAGCTCCTACTTCCACCACCGCATTCAATTCGCGCGCGCGCGCAAGGACTGACCCCTTGGTGTTGTTTTCTTGGTTTTGACGGGGTGGGCGCAGGCGATTTGGGGTGGTGGCCATGGCCAGCGTGGGGCAGAAGGTCTACGCGCCGGGTGTGGCAGTCTCCGAGGGCAACGGCGGGCTGCCGAAGATCAGCCTCAAATCCCCGCAGGGGAGGTAATTCTGGTTTCGGTTGATTTGGGGATTTTTCAGGTGTATGACTGTCAGTGTATGACTCGTGTGCGATTTTGTGATGTTGGTAAACGGGGAGATAATGCAGCATGAGTAACACCATACTTTATTGGGAAAAGTATTTGACGTATAATTGCTTTAGTGTACTGTACCCACGGTGAAGACTAAATAAAAATCAAGAGATCAAAACCAAAATGCTTTGAAATGGTGAACTGATTGATGGCTTTGGTATTCCACTGTGTAAGTCATGGAAGTAGTGCCGCAAGGTTTTGATGGTTCATTATTTGGAATTAGGCAGCACAAAAGATGAAAGGGTAGCACATTTAGAGTGTTAGACTACGTAATCACAGTTCCAGTGTGCCAGCATGGTAATGAGAACTCTGAAATTTAGTCCAGATGTATGCATAAATTTCTGTATTAAAGAGCTGAGTAGTAGCTTATCACGACGTTTGTAAATTTAAATTCAGGTTATTCCTAAAGTTCTTCTACTACTGCAACATAATGTACTATCTAGACTTCTATTTTACCTTTGCAACAGCTAATTGTGTACTCATTCTATGCATGAAGTGAGGCTGAGATTTACCTATTTGGAGCATGTGTTACGTCTTGGAAGGTTCCCAGTGGAAAGGACCTACTCTTTGTGAGACCGGATGCTGTATTCAACGGTCAGAAACCGATCAGGTCGGCATGAAGATTTATTGGATAGACAGCAGGAGTTTAACTGATAGCTAACTGTCTGTTTTTTCTGAAAGCAGCGGCGGAATTCCACATTGTTTCCCACAGTTTGGCCCTGGCGCCATACAACAGGTTTGTAAAGCCATTTTTATATTCCACCCTATGCAGTTAGGTATTACTAATATGTGTGATCGTTACACCATATAAGCTTTCACAGACTCCGTCCTGTTGAGTGACTATTGGCAGATCTGTAGTACTAAATAAATTAGTTGTCACATCCCAGTTTAGCCCAAAGCATTACCTGCACTCCTGCAAGTATCATATATTCATGAACCTGTATGTGGAATGGGACATCACTGGCTAATGTTATTTAGCTGTGCTGTCAGGAACTTATTTCATAATGTCCATGCCATCTATCAGATGTAAAAGAATGAAATATTTTTGCAGCCTATTATTTTGTACTCCCTCTGTTACAGAATATAAAATGTTGTAGGTTTTTTTTATATGGACTACATACGGACCGAATGAGTGAACCTACACACTAAAATGCATCTAAATACATTTGAATCCATCCAAATCTGAAAAAGCTACAACATATATTTTGGAACGGAGGGACTAGTAATCAAGGCAATTTCACTTTTTGCAGCACGGATTTGCAAGGAACGTGAATTGGTCTATCACTGATTCAGAAGTCACCGAAGGAGATCCAGCTGTAACCTTGGAGCTAAAAGATGACTCTTACAGCCGGTCAATGTGGGATTTTAGTTTCCAAGCTTTATACAAGGTAAAACCCTGCTAGTACCTATGCCTTGGTGCGCTATATCTTTGAAATCATAAGCTTATCAAAATTACAATTGACATTCCAATCTTGCCCATCTGCAGCATATGAAATTTTGCTTGTCTAATCCTTTGTAGGTTGCACTGCACTCTACAAGCCTGTCAACAACCCTGACAATAATAAATACTGACGATAAACCTTTCTCGTTCAACACAGCACTCCATACTTATTTCAGTGTAAGTTTCAGCTTTGTGAATGAAGCCAGCCTAATATCTGCTTGCTACATTCTATATTTCACATGAATCACAATTTTTTTTTGTGCAGGCTTCAATTGCTGGTGTTTCAGTGAAAGGTCTTAAAGGTAGTAAGACTCTCAATAAGGATCCTGACCCTAAAAATCCTCTAGAGGGCAAAGAAGAAAGGTCAGTTTGAGCTGATCAGCTAGTCCAGTCTTCGTTACAAACTTACAATTATATCTCTACAATGCTAGTTTAAACATTTAAACTCCCAAGGTCTCACATTCTTCGAAGAACTTTCCGGAACTCATTTGTGCGAAATAAGAGTGGTAACATACTAGCATGAAACACAGATACTTTTTCTCTATGGTGTGAACTGCTTGGGGCTGCTGCATTTCTTGTTGATATTTTACTAATTTATTGAATGAATTTAGTTGTTGATCTCGGAAACAAATATGTAGTAATTGAAGCAACATATCCAAGTGTCAGCTGCTGAGCACGAAGTAAATATCTAGACATGCTCCTGAGCCACTTTATGTCATACAGGGAAGAGGTGACCTTTCCAGGATTTGTCGACTGTGTTTACCTTGGCGCACCGGGTGAGCTTACCCTGGACAATGGATTGGGTGACAAAATTGTCATCACAAATACAAAGTAGGTTTACTTGACCTATAGGGCAGTGAATTCTTCTTCCACATTGCAAAGATCACATGATTAACTGTGTTAATTTCGGAAATGCAGTTGGTCAGATGCAGTGTTGTGGAACCCTCACTTGCAAATGGAAGCGTGTTACAAAGATTTTGTCTGTGTCGAAAATGCGAAGGTACGGTGACGAATAAAATTGATAAGTATATTAGTAGCATTTAGCGTACTCTCCAGATTCCTAAATGGAGGTGATTGCATAATTTTTACTAATGGATTGGCTGGTTTCATTATGTAGATTGATACAGTAGAGCTGGGTCCGAAACAATCTTGGGTGGCAGAGCAGAAAATTGAACTACTCTGAAGCTAATTAGTGCAAAAACAACACAATGCGGTTAAAGGGCCCTTTTTTACTTTCTGGCAATGTGAACATATGTCACTTCCAATATACCTAGTTCAACTTATGTCATCACATCGGATGTACATGTGAACTATTTTATGTTTATAAGTAAATTAATAAGTTCAGTTATCTTTTATTTCTCCTGTTTGGTCAGCTGCCTTGTATGTTCTGCTCATAGCATGTCCTGCAAGATGTACATTTGGCTACGAAGGATAATTGTTGCGGACGTATTGTGTTGTTCTTGGCAGAGAAACATGGTCTGCTCAACCGTGATCCAAACAGTGGCGTGCTTCCATTGCTGAACTGTGGTCGTTCGTGGTTTATTGGTTCATACATATGTTCAAAGGTTTATTGGTTCAACACTATGCAGAATGATTTTTAACACCTGCTTATTACTCCCTCCGTCTTTTTTATGTTCCAATATACGTTATTACAGCCAATATACTCTTATATTGATTGTAATAACAACTTGTATTATGAGACAAATTATTGCTCATTTGTGTATTAATGACTTGGCATAAAAATGACCGTCAAATGTTATGAAATTGAGCTACTAATTTCTTCACGAATATGGAAGAATTTAGCCAGATATGTCTTGCAAAGAAACTCCATATGATTCTGCTTCATTTAGATATATTGCAATATAAATCATCAGCGCCTGTTTTTACTTGATTTCTATGAGTTTGCTCTGCTAGTAATAGTATGCTAGAAACTTAACCATCATATTCATATGACCCCCAACCAAGAGATCAAATTATTTTAAAGTTTGGATGTCACTAAAAATACATTACTTGGTTTACAAAAAACGGAACACTACATCCCAGCTCTATCCAGCAAGGCCAGGTTACAGGGCAATGGGCAGAGAAAAAAGCGAGACAAACTAATTTACAAAGGGGAAGCCTGACAAGGTTACAGTTTCAATCCTGGGTTGAAATCAACCCCACCAAAACCGGCAGAGGGGTGCTATTTCAATTTTGTTATTTGTGTGCAACCCAAGTAGCAGCTCTAGTTCAAAAGTTTGTATACGATGGATTTGATGGGTCGATACAAACCCTTTTTGAACACCCTCAGTTACAGTTCAGGGCGTTGATTCGCTCAATCCATAGACTCGTTTTGCGGAGTCAAGCGTATTGGCAAGAAGCATTGCGATGGTGACTGGTCCCACTCCGCCTGGAACTGGAGTTATAGCAGAGGCCACAGTAACTGCTTCTTCAAAGCATACATCTCCGGTCAATCGATAGCCATAATCACTGGCTGGATCCTGAAAAGGGCATGAACTGGTTATGGCCAAGTAGGCTAAAATATGTATTACATTGCTAGTTATTTAACTCAGCTAATTATAAGGGAAAAAAAGGGTTATGCACTCAAAATTAAGACTCCATTTTGCTACCTGGTGGTGAATTAGCTGATCAAATTTCAAAACCTTCAGTGAGACTCAGGCTCTATACTGGTAGATGTGCTAGGGTGATGATTTAATAGTTTAAATTGGTAACCATCTGGACATCTTATCAGTGAATTAGGATGTGCAGTTTTAAATTTACCATGTTGTGCACTAAGGACAATCTCAAAAAACAGACTAACAGGAAAATCAATATCAGCAAACAAATTTGCAACTATTATGAGAACAAACAATAACATAAACAAACAATAACTTTCAAAAAAAAACATAAACAAACAATAGTAGTGATTCTGCACTGAAGTAACCTTCACATCATCAAACGGACACTATTAACAAACCGTAGTAAACAAACAATAGCAGTGATACTGCACACATTATGTATAATTTTCTCGTGCATATCACAAGAAACATCTCTCATTACCTCGACTGGATTTGTCCCAACATCAATCACAACTGCACCTTGCTTTAACCAGCTTCCTCTTACCAGGTTAGCCACTCCAGCAGCTGAGATAACAATGTCAGATTCACGAGTAATCTCCTCTGGGTTTGCTGTGAAGGCATGGATAACACTTACAGTGGCATGATGTCTCTGGGGAAAGTTAAATACAGTCACATCATACAGTAGTGCAGTTAAAACTTCCAGATAATTGTTGATGAGTACATTTTACAACTTTACCTGTAAAAGCAAGGAAGTGGGTAATCCAACAACTTTGCTTCTCCCGATAATAGTGACATGCTTTCCCATGAGATCAATCCCAGATTGGAGCAATAACTCAAGGCAGGCTTTTGCAGCACAGGAAACAAACAAAGGTTTCTGGCTTCTGAGAGCGAGATTACCAATGTTTAAGGGGTGGAAACCATCAACATCCTTGTCTAGACTAATGGCGTTCAGAATTTTTTCCTCGTCCATATGCTGATTTAGACAAAACCATAGCATAAAATGGAAGGCTTGATGGTGCAATATGCCAGCAAAGCTTAGACACAGAGTAAGCCAAATTTAAAATTGAAAATGAAAACTCAAATAAAATACAACTGAATGTTTCTCTTTATTACCATGTGAACTAAAGTACTTTGCATTACTCAGGTCATCATAAAAATTATCTAGTCTGTGTAAATGAAAAGGTTTGCATGCTATAAATCTATGAACTAGACCAGACAGCATGCTTTTATTAAGGGCGGAAACCAAAAAAGTAAATGCATTACTTGTGGTAGTGGTAGCTGAACAAGGACGCCATGAACTGACGGATCTTCATTGAATCTCGACACCGAATCAACCACCTCATCTTCTGTGCAATTCGCAGACAACTCCGCCAACAAAGACTTTATTCCAACTTCCTCACAGCCCTTTACTTTGAATCTCACATAGGATTCAGAGTCCCTTCTATTTCCTACCAATACTACAGCAAGGCCAGGAACATGTCCGACTGCATTTTTCATTTGACGAACTTCTTCGGAAATCTGTAACCTTATGTCCTCCGCAATGGACTTTCCATCAATAATGGTCGCCGTGGACTTGCAATCAACTATGAAAATAACAAAGAACCTCAGGAACATAAATCATTAGCACAAAATGCTCAACAACAATGAGGTACGTAGCTAGCTTCTATGGCAAACCTTGAAATTTGACTATACCATTTCATCAACCAGACATAGTAATACTCAGGTGATAATACAGCATGCCAAAAAACACTACTTTAGACAACAAAGCTTACGCTTGATCGTGTAAATGTATGAATCTTTTTCCAACTGGTGCTTGGAAGTTACCAACAAAATCAAAACAGCATATACTAAAAATTATGGGCGAATTAGCAAAATTTGGACCCACATTTGATCCCACAATGTGTTAGAATTTGGGCCCATGAGTGGAAAGCCCAATAGCAATTTCTGAAATCTCAAAACCCATGGAAAAATGGCAGCACACATGAGAGTGGAGTGGGAGCTAAAGTTTAGTCCCACATTGCTAGTTTAAGAGGAGTGGCACCACCTTATATAGTGGAGTGGAGTGCTACTTGGTAAGCTTGTGAGAACATGAGGCTCTCTCACGCTCCTCCTCCTCCGCCGCCGCTCGCACGCACGCACGCACCGCACCGCACCGCACCGCCCGCCCGCCCGTCCGTCCGTCCGTCTCGTCACGACGGGTTGCGGGAATCTCGCCGAGCCGAGCTTTATTTTTGCAGTCTGGGAAAAACGGTTTGGACGGACGCGTCATAGATAGTCGGTTCGGGTCGCTCCCGGATCGTGGGCTACTGTAACCGACCTAAACGTGCGCGACGTGGACTTGGCCCATGTTGTACCCGTTAGGGTTTTCCCTAGACGTGCTATATAAAGTCGGGTACTGCGTGCGTTGCAAACACACCAAACCGATCTAGGTTTTGCCACCTCCTGCCTTGCGCCGCCACCGTAGTCTACTCCATCCCGAGCGCCGGCGTGCACCGGCGAACGGGACAGCAGGTCTCCGGAACCCTCGTCCTTGTGATCCTGTACGGGAGAGGGCGAATAAGGTTTTTGGGAAGCGCTCCGCGCGACTGCTCTGAACCTCTTCATCACGGCTCGCCTTCCTAGATGTGTAACTCGCCGGACTCGCGGGCTGCTCGTCAACAACGTCGCCATCGACTTCAGGAAGCTGCTGCCGTCGCTGCTGCTGCTGCAACAACTACGACGACTACTACGACTACTTCATCTACAGTTGTTCGGTACGTTCATCACGTGCCGATGTGCCGATTTAGTATGTCTATGTATGTAGATGTTTTGTTGTTGTTCATGTTAATTAATACATCTAGTATTTGCAAGATTAACATGCTAGTAGCTGCTGTTATAATGTTAAATATACTGGAATTAATCATGGAAATTGTGCCTAATATTCCAACAATCCAAAAACCATATTTGTGTTATAGGCAATTTCCTGAATTAAACATGGGACATCTATCTGATTCGCTGAGGCCGGACAAGTTGACCGGTGCGGATTTTAAGAGATGGAAGATCAAGACCACGTCGTGGTTGCGATCTCTGAAAGTGTTCGAGGCCAGTGAGGGTTTACCTGAAGGAGCTATATCTGACGAAGATCAGAATAAGTTCAAGGATACCAACACTGCCTTTGTGGGACTCGTTCTGAGTGTTCTTAGCAACAAGCTGTTTGATGTGTACATGCACATCTCAGATGGCAAAGAGCTCTGGGAGGCACTGAACGCTAAGTTCGGTGTAGCAGATGCTGGCAGTGAACTGTACATCATGGAGACTTTTCATGACTTCAGGATGGCTAACAACCGTTCTGTAGTCGAACAGGCTCATGAGATACAGTGCATTGCGAAGGAGTTTGAGCATGCTAAGTGTGCCTTACCTGACAAGTTTGTGGCCGGGTGCATTATTGCAAAGTTGCCTTCTTCATGGAGGAACTTCGCCACAACTCTCAAACACAAGAGACAGGAGATGTCGGTTGAAAACCTGATAGCGTCTCTTGATGTTGAGGAGAAGGCTCGGGCTAAGGACACTGCTGAGAGAGGTGGTGAAGGTCAGTCTAGCGCCAACATGGTGCAGAAGAACCATAACCACGGCAAGAACAAAGGAAAGAACAAGCCTGCTTTCAATGTACCTGCCAAGACTAATTCTTTCAAGAAGAAGAAGAAGATGATGAACAAGTCTGGGCTAGGTTGCTATACCTGTGGAGAGCTCGGTCACTTCTCTGTGGACTGCCTAGATCGTGCAGACAAGAAAGGGAAAAAGGCCAAGACTGTCAATGTCGTGACCGCTAGCAATACTGATGGGTATGGTAATTTACCATTTGTGCTTTCAGTATTTCATTCTCCATGTTGGTGGATTGATACGGGTGCTAACGTTCATGTGTGCGCTGACATCTCTTTGTTCACTTCTTATCAGGTCGCTCAGGATTCTTCCGTCCTAATGGGGAATGGATCACATGCTACTGTTCGTGGTGTTGGCACGGTAGATCTGAAGTTTACTTCGGGGAAGATCGTGCAGCTGAGGAACGTGCAGCATGTCCCTACTATGAACAAGAATCTCGTTAGCGGTTCCCTTCTATGCAGAGATGGGTTTAAGTTAGTCTTGGAGTCCAATAAAGTTGTGGTGTCAAAGTTTGGACAATTTATTGGTAAAGGTTATGAGTGCGGAGGCTTGTTCCGTTTTTCACTTTCAGATTTCTGTAATAAATCAGTAAACCATATTTGTGGCGGTGTTTCCGATGATACCAGTGTTTGGCATTCTCGTTTATGTCACATTAATTTTGGTTTGATGTCTCAGTTGTCTAGTATGAGTTTAATTCCGAATTTCACTATTGCCAAAGGTTCCAAGTGCCATAGTTGTGTGCAATCAAAGCAACCTCGAAAGCCTCACAAGGCAGCCGAGGAGAGACACTTAGGACCCCTGGAACTCGTACATTCGGATATGTGTGAGATGAATGGCGTGTTGACAAAAGGTGGAAAGAAATATTTCATGACTTTAATTGATGATGCTACTAGGTTCTGCTATATATATTTGTTGCAAACTAAAGATGAAGCTTTAGACTACTTTAAAATTTACAAAGCTGAAGTAGAAAATCAACTAGAGAGAAAGATCAAACGTCTTAGGTCAGATCGTGGTGGCGAGTATTTCTCCAAAATATTTGATGTATTCTGTGAGGAACATGGCATTATTCATGAGAGGACGCCTCCCTATTCTCCCCAATCAAACGGGGTTGCCGAGAGGAAAAACCGCACGTTGACCGACTTGGTGAACGCCATGTTGGACACTGCTGGTTTATCTAAGGCATGGTGGGGGGAGGCTTTATTGACTTCGTGTCATGTCCTGAATAGAGTTCCTAACAAGAATAAAGAGAAGACCCCTTACGAGGAGTGGTCTGGGAGAAAACCATCACTTTCTTATTTACGCACTTGGGGGTGCTTGGCGAAAGTCAATGTTCCAATTCCTAAGAAACGTAAACTCGGACCAAAGACAGTGGATTGTGTCTTTCTGGGTTATGCTCAGCGGAGCATCGGCTATAGATTTTTAGTAGTTAAATCTGAGGTACCTGATATGCATGTTGATAGTATTATGGAATCTCGTGATGCAACATTTTTTGAGAACATGTTTCCTATGAAGGATATGCATAGCACTGCTAGGATTTCTTCTGCGATATTTACTGAATCTAGTACATCTGTTGATTATTCTGAACAACCACATGTTGAGGAAGTCCTTGAGAAGGATGACAATGAAGCTCCCAAAAGGAGCAAGAGACAGAGGATTGAAAAATCCTTTGGTGATGATTTCATTGTGTACCTTGTGGACAATACCCCTACGTCCATTGCAGAGCCATTCGCATCTCCTGATGCGGATGACTGGAAAGAAGCTGTCCATAATGAGATGGACTCGATTCTTTCTAATGGAACTTGGGAATTATCTGAACGACCCTACGGTTGCAAACCCGTGGGTTGTAAATGGGTGTTCAAGAAAAAGCTAAGGCCTGATGATACTATTGAGAAGTACAAGGCACGGCTTGTAGCCAAGGGTTACACTCAGCGTGAAGGCGAAGATTACTTTGATACCTATTCACCTGTCGCTAGACTGACCACCATTCGTGTACTACTTTCCATGGCTGCCTCCTATGGTCTGATCGTTCATCAAATGGACGTAAAGACAACTTTCCTTAACGGAGAGTTGGAAGAGGAAATCTATATGGATCAGCCCGATGGGTTTGTAGTAAAAGGTGAAGAGAGAAAGATGTGCAAATTGTTAAAATCTTTGTATGGGCTGAAGCAAGCACCTAAGCAATGGCATGAGAAGTTTGACAGAACGTTAACGTCTGCAGGCTTTACCATTAATGAGGCTGATAGGTGTGTACTACCGCCATGGTGGGGGCGATAGTGTCATATTATGCTTGTATGTTGACGACATACTAATTTTCGGTACAAGCATGATAGTGATAAATGAGGTCAAGTCTTTCTTGTCAAATAGCTTTGATATGAAAGATCTGGGACAAGCTGATGTGATTCTGAACATCAAGCTGATTAGGGATGAGAGTGGAATTACGTTAACGCAATCACACTATGTTGAGAAGATCTTGAGCCGATTCGGCTTTATAGACAGCAAGCCTTCTCCAACACCCTATGATCCCAGCGTGACACTCAGAAAGAACAAGAAAGAGACGAGAGATCAATTAAGGTACTCTCAAGTGGTCGGTTCACTCATGTACCTAGCGAGCGCGACGAGACCTGATATCTCTTTTGCTATGAGCAAATTGAGCAGGTTCATGTCTAACCCGGGTACTGATCATTGGCATGCACTTGAAAGGGTCATGCGCTATCTGAACGGTACAATGAGTTACGGGATTCACTATTCAGGGCACCCTGCTGTGCTTGAGGGATATTGTGATTCGAACTGGATCTCAGATGTTGATGAGCTCTACGCCACAAGTGGATATGCGTTTATTCTTGGTGGTGGCGCAGTATCATGGAGGTCTTGCAAACAGACCATATTGACGAGGTCAACCATGGAAGCAGAACTTACTGCGTTAGATACAGCTTCTGTTGAGGCAGAATGGCTGCGTGAGCTCTTGATGGACTTGCCGGTGGTTGAGCAACCATTACCGGCCATCCTTATGAACTGTGACAACCAAACGGTTATTGTCAAAGTGAACAGTGCTAAGGATAACGCGAAGTCATCAAGACACGTTAAAAGACATTTGAAGTCTGTCAGGAAATTGAGAAACTCCGGAGTAATAACTGTTTCGTATATTCAAACAGACAAAAACCTGGCAGATCCCTTTACGAAGGGACTATCACGTAATGTGATAGAAAGTGCATCGAGGGAGATGGGGTTGAGACCCGTGAGCGTTACTCCATAGTGGTAACCCAACCTATGTGATCGGAGATCCCGTGAATTAGGACCTGGGAAGAACAAGCTAGTGGTGTGACAGAGAAGAGTTATTACCTAACCCTCTCTATGTTAAGATGCACAACTCTCAAAATCTGTAAGGCAGGTTGGCTGCATGCCTTAATGTGGTTATGTTGGCTATTCATATCAAAGATGTTGTTCTACAGAGCATTCTTGAAAGAACACACCTATATGAGTCAAATTGTTAAACGTCGTAATTTATGAGATTTGGGTGATCTCTAGTAAACTCATGAAGAGACCGGGTAGTATGACGCATATGCTACACCCGCGGGGTAGGCTACTGGCAGCCAAGTACCAGTTATGATTTTGTGTGAAATCTAGAAGCACCAAACTTGCAATTCAAGGTTCGTCCATTGTTCAAGTTGCCAATAGACGTAGCTCAAGGTTCTACGCAGAAGTTCAACTTAACAGTCTCTGCTGAAACACTGGTATATAAACAAGACTCGAGGTCTGGCAAACATCTCTAAATGGGATTTGAGATCTGGTGGGGGATTGTTAGAATTTGGGCCCATGAGTGGAAAGCCCAATAGCAATTTCTGAAATCTCAAAGCCCATGGAAAAATGGCAGCACACATGAGAGTGGAGTGGGAGCTAAAGTTTAGTCCCACATTGCTAGTTTAAGAGGAGTGGCACCACCTTATATAGTGGAGTGGAGTGCTACTTGGTAAGCTTGTGAGAACATGAGGCTCTCTCACGCGCTCCTCCTCCTCCGCCGCCGCTCGCACGCACGCACCGCACCGCCCGTCCGTCCGTCCGTCCGTCTGTCTCGTCACGACGCGCCGCGGGTTGCGGGAATCTCGCCGAGCCGAGTTTTATTTTTGCAGTCTGGGAAAAACGGTTTGGACGGACGCGTCACAGATAGTCGGTTCGGGTCGCTCCCGGATCGTGGGCTACTGTAACCGACCTAAACGTGCGCGACGTGGACTTGGCCCATGTTGTACCCGTTAGGGTTTTCCCTAGACGTGCTATATAAAGTCAGGCACTGCGTGCGCTGCAAACACACCAAACCGATCTAGGTTTTTCCACCTTGTGCCTTGCGCCGCCACCGTAGTCTACTCCATCCCGAGCGCCGGCGTGCACCGGCGAACGGGACAGCAGGTCTTCGGAACCCTCGTCCTTGTGATCCTGTACGGGAGAGGGCGAATAAGGTTTTTGGGAAGCGCTCCGCGCGACTGCTCTGAACCTCTTCATCACGGCTCGCCTTCCTAGACGTGTACGCTCGCCGGACTCGCGGGCTGCTCGTCAACAACGTCGCCATCGACTTTAGGAAGCTGCTGCCGTCGCTGCTGCTGCTGCAACAACTACGACGACTACTACGACTACTTCATCTACAGTTGTTCGGTACGTTCATCACGTGCCGATGTGCCGATTTAGTATGTCTATGTATGTAGATGTTTTGTTGTTGTTCATGTTAATTAATACATCTAGTATTTGCGAGATTAACATGCTAGTAGCTGCTGTTATAATGTTAAATATACTGGAATTAATCATGAAAATTGTGCCTAATATTCCAACACAATGCTCCACTTTCAGAGGACATAGCTGAAAACTTCCTCTCAGAAGACATAACTCAAAACTTTCAGAAGACAGGATCTGGACATGGGTTCTGCACCAAGTAACCAACATACGAACTGACAGCAAACGATCTAAACATATCAAAGACCATAAAATGTGTTCGCAGAGTTCATGTATCTAATCCTGATAAGTAACATTTAAGGTTTTGTGTACAGCATGTACTCCCAAAATCACTGATCCAAGAAGCGCAGGTCAAGGATAACGACGCCTGTAACCAGAGATTAGCAGGCCCCTAAGCTCCGCTCACCTGAAGAAGCTCGCGGGGGAACCGGCCTCGCCACGGCGCGCGGGGGTGGGTCCCAGGTGTCGCTGATGTCCGGTCCAAGAAGTCGGCTGCTACTGCTCCTCCGGCGCCGCGTCCTCGCCTTATCCTCCTCCGCTGCCACTGTAGATTCGTGGAGACCGCGCGCAGCACGAGAGAGCAAGGAGGTAACAGGTGGGATGGAGCGTCGTCTAGTGGCGGCGAGCATGGCCACGGCGGCGCCGCCCATATCCGTCGAAGCGCTTTGTGCAGACGAGGTCGCCGCTCTAGGCCGATGGAAGAGATATCGATGGACATTTGGGCCTATTTGGGCTCGAGAAAGCGGTACTTTTTGGCGTGTTTGAGTTATCTGGGCTGAAAAAGCCCGTCTGATTGTTAAAAGAAGGAAAAAATATAGTTTTCATCCCCAAATGTCATCATTGTTGAATGAGTACAATCTGCCCGTCATCTTCATCAATCATGGACTTTTTATAAATGAACTCATCTATTACTGACTAATCGTACTCATTGTCCAACAAATGCATTCCTACAAATTTACAACTATCAAAATCCGGTTCTGGTCATCGAACAGTTGACGGTCGAGGTGTATGGCACGCGGTGTATTACATACCTACAACGTGATGGACATGCAAGTTGTATTTGACCGGAAGAGGTGATTGATTTGTTTGATTGATTGTATTTAATTTTCCTGTCATCTAAGATATCATTAGCATTAAATGGATCAGAGTAGATGATGCAGTAGAAAAAAAATGAAATGTTGGACGAAACCGGAGGAGGAAAGAAGTAACCAATTTTTTAAAAAAATAGCAGAGAAGAGATTTGAGTCGAATAGGAAAAACAGGTGGTTGATAGGTTTTATAATACACTAAAGATGGTTGATATATGTTTCATCAAAAGATAAAGAGAACTTGTGCTTAACCATTCGACGAAAAACTCATTTGCATATACATTGCTCATTCTCAACGAAAAACTCAACCACACATACAAAAAATCAACCGATGCTCCCTTCCCGCCATCTCCGTGCCGCCGCGCGGCAGAGAAGCCACCGTCCCCCAGCCGCCGGAGAGGCCATCACTGGAAAGATCGACGCGGATGTGATCCGGCGCAACAAGGCCATCACTGGCCACATGCGGGCCGGCCGCGTCGGCGAGGCCGAGCGCCTATTTGACGCCATGCCCCGCCGCTCCACCTCCACCTACAACGCCATGCTCGCCGGCTACGCCTCCAACGGACGCCTCCCTGTCGCGCTTTCCCTCTTCCGCTCCATCCCACGGCCGGATACCTTCTCCTACAACACTCTGCTACATGCCCTGGCGGTCTCGTCATCCCTCACTGACGCCCGTAGCCTGTTCGAGGAAATGCCGGTGAAGGACTCTGTGTCCTACAACGTCATGATCTCGTCTCATGCCAACAACGGACTCGTCTCTCTTGCACGAAAATACTTTGATCTTGCCCCGGAGAAGGATGCTGTCTCATGGAATGGAATGCTTGCCGCTTATGTCCGGAATGGACGGCTTCAAGAAGCAAGGGACTTGTTTAATTCAAGGACAGAGTGGGATGCCATTTCCTGGAACGCCTTGATGGCTGGATATGTGCAGTTGGGTCGGATGGTAGAAGGACAGGAGCTTTTCGATAGGATGCCACAAAGAGATGTTGTTTCTTGGAATACTATGGTGTCAGGGTATGCCAGGGGAGGGGATATGGTGGAGGCAAAAAGGCTGTTCGACATGGCACCCGTGCGGGATGTATTCACATGGACGGCAGTAGTGTCTGGATATGCACAAAATGGAATGCTAGAGGATGCCCGGATGATGTTTGATGCCATGCCCAAGAGAAACGCAGTATCGTGGAATGCAATGGTGGCAGCATATGTCCAGCGGAAGATGATGGAGAAAGCAAAGGAGCTGTTTGACATGATGCCCAGCAAGAATGTGGCGTCATGGAACACAATGCTGACAGGGTATGCTCAGGCAGGGATGTTGGATGAGGCGCAGGCAGTTTTCGACTTGATGCCACAGAAAGATGCAGTCTCGTGGGCTGCAATGTTGGCTGCATACGCACAAGGTGGTTTCAGTGAGGAAACCCTACAGCTCTTCATCAAAATGGGGCGGTGTGGTGAGTGGGTCAATAGGTCAGCATTCGCTTGTCTGTTGAGCACGTGTGCTGACATTGCTGCACTTGAGTGTGGAATGCAGCTGCATGGGAGGTTAATTAAAGCTGGATATGGGTTAGGTAGGTTTGTTGGCAATGCACTTTTAGCTATGTACTTCAAATGCGGTAACATGGAGGATGCTCGCAGTGCATTTGAGGAGATGGAGGAGAGGGACGCAGTTTCATGGAATACTGTGATTGCGGGTTATGCACGCCACGGTTTTGGCAAGGAGGCACTTGAGGTGTTTGATATGATGACGGCGACATCCACCAAGCCAGATGATATTACACTAGTAAGAATGTCCTTCCATATTTTTTGTTCTTCAAGCATATTTGTTGGAAAAGTTGCTTTATGTACAATATGTGCTCCTAACGAATCGAATCATCGACAATGATTCTTTACCATCAAGTTCACTTTCTTTTAGTAAATCATTCACAGGAAAAATTTATTAGTGACTTTGGCCTACTTTAGAAGACTGTAATAGTAATGAACAAATACACAGTTTCCGTTGTACTCTGGTAACTCTACTTATTCTTTTTGGTTAATTTTGACTTTCAGGTTGGAGTACTCGCAGCTTGTAGTCATTCTGGCTTGGTCGAGAAAGGGATTTCGCACTTTTATTCAATGCACCGCGTTTTTGGCGTGACAGCAAAACCTGAACACTACACTTGTATGATAGACCTGCTAGGACGGGCTGGACGGTTGGATGAAGCACAGGGCCTTATGAAGGACATGCCATTTGAGCCGGATGCTACCATGTGGGGTGCATTGCTTGGTGCAAGTAGGATCCACCGCAATCCCGAACTAGGCAGGAGTGCAGCTGAGAAAATATTTGAACTGGAGCCTGAAAATGCTGGCATGTATGTCTTGCTTTCAAATATATATGCTTCTTCTGGTAAATGGCGTGATGTGGGGAAAATGAGAGTTATGATGGAGGAGCGTGGTGTGAAAAAAGTGCCTGGATTCAGTTGGATGGAAGTACAGAACAAAGTACATACTTTCTCTGTCGGTGACTATGTGCATCCTGAAAAAGAAAAGATATATGCTTTCCTGAAAGACCTTGACAGGAGGATGAAGAAAGCTGGCTATGTATCAGCTACAGAAATGGTTTTGCATGATGTGGAAGATGAAGAAAAGGAGAACATGCTGAAGTATCATAGCGAGAAGCTTGCGGTTGCTTATGGTATTCTAAACATTCCTCTTGGGAGGCCTATCAGAGTGATGAAAAATCTCAGAGTGTGTGGAGACTGTCACAATGCTTTCAAGTATATCTCTGCAATTGAGGGCAGGCTGATCATATTGCGGGATTCTAACCGCTTTCACCACTTTAGAGACGGCTCTTGTTCATGTGGTGATTACTGGTGACTGCTTAGTAGAATCTAATGTGAAATATTCCTGATGGAAAGGGCAGTTGACAACAAAAAAAATGATTGCAATGCAGGGTGCAAACAAAAATTAAAGGCATTGTGGTGACTGGATCTGGCCATCCAGCATTAGGCCTGCTGCCGAAGTAGTGCTTCAAAGAATATGTTTGGTAATTGCCACATTTTGGCCTCACAATATACTCGTGAAGACACATCAGTAGTCCTGCTTCGAAAAATATGTTTTGTTGGTGATTGCCAAATTTTGGCCTCTCATTTGGCTCGTCGCCCAGTGTATTTCCCATCTCATGTGATGTAAGGAAGCCTTGATCAACAGTAATCCGTGGACAAGTTCGCTAGGAATGTGGCGGTTGGAGGAACTTTGGAGTCTGGACATCAAGGTATGATCACTGCTGACTTGTAACCAGTGTAACATGTCAGCTTAGGTGACAAGTACTTACAAACCACCCATCGTAATTGTTTCAGTACCTAGTCAGTGAGGAACTATGAATGTCCTAACTACTTTGTTTTCCTGTTACCTGGTATGGCCTTGGATACTCAACAGGATGAACATTCAGTATTCTCTGTTCAACCCAAATATACCTGATGTTGCCAAACCAAACTATGGAAAGCAGTCAAGCAGACATTTTGGCATGTTAGTTCGGTCAGAATAACCATGGCAGCAGAATTTTATGTTTGATGGCCCTACATTACATGGACAGTTGATGCATTTCTGATTGAGCTCCACACTGCATAATCAGTCACTTGGAGCTATCGAGTTGCAAGAAGATATTGTCTGAACTGAGACGTGTTATGGTATCTGACAGCGGTGCTACCAGCGTCGATGCAAGCAGCGAGGAGCAGGTCGGCCCAGTTTGTGTTTTCAAGACTGAAAGTTTTGTTTAAATGCCTGGATCCATTAATATGTGTGTTGGTTCCTTTATGCTCTCGCTGCTTGCATCGCTGAGAACACAAACTGGGCCGACCAGTAGGATGCTACTATATCTAGATTATACTATGCATGTAGTAATGATTTTTTTTGACATTTAAAGAATCGGTTGTGGTGATTTGTATAGCAATGAAATGCATCTATAGTCCTCGAAGTTGTAGGTCATGTTTAAAACAGTCCTCAAACTCAGAATTTATCTTAAAGTGCGAAAGTTGCAATAGAGCAGTCTCACTGCGAAAGTTGCAATAGAGCAGGCTCATTTAGTATAGTCCTGAAAGTTCCTTTGTATGTCCACGATCCTAAATACTAGTGGATAGGGTATAGGGCTGACTTGGCAATAGAGCAGGCTCACTGCGATCTGGTTCTCAAAGTTACCGACGATGTCCAAAACAGTCCTAAACCTTAGGATTTTCATTCTTTTTAAACAATGCAATTTATTTACCATCTACTTGTTATACTAAACAATGCAATTTAATGTCTTGTGGCTCTAGATTTTTTCGAGTATTTGGTCATGCCTTTGATTATTGAAGCGTCACAACCGGCTTAGCGTAGTTTTTTTTGGAAATTATAAATTATCCATGTTGTATTTTTGGGATCTATGTGGAGTTCGAAACGATGAAGCTCTACATACTTAGTTTTATATCTTTTTAACAGTGTAATAACAATGTAATAGTTAATCTTTGATTTGTTTATGCTTTATTTCTATGGATCGAACAGTGCACATAATTGTGGAGTTGATCCGGTTCATAAAATATCGTGCACCTTATTCATGAAATCATATGTAAACATATTCCACATTCGCGATCAAATGTGGTTTATAGGTAAATAAATAAATTGCTTTGTTTAAATAAATTTTGAAAATCATGAGGTTTAGGACTGTTTTGGAGTAACTTGGAGGTCCGTAGTAAGCCTGCTATATTACCACATCACCGTTATATACTGGCCATTCGTATTTAGGACCTTATATGGATATATAGAGCAATTTTCAGAACTACACTCATGGGTCTAAGAACTGTTTTAGACATGACCAACAACTTGAAGATTGTAGATGCATTTCACTCTGAATGTTTTTTTTGGTGGAGAAATTTGCACACAACATCAATGTTTGGTGATAAAGTTGCACAAAACATTGAATCAAAACAGATTTCGCACCTAGCCTTAACTTTTGGAATAATATGTTACAACCCTAATAGATGTTTTATGACTCTTAATACTACCTCCATTCCAATGAATAAGGCTTATATTATTTTAAAAAAGTCAATCCATATAAACTTTGACCAACTTTTCATTAAAAAGTGTTAACTTGCAAAGTATAAAACTAATGTCATTAAGAACATCATAGACTATATTTTCATATGATATTTGTATAAGATCATATTTATTTGTAGATTTTTCTAAAAGTTTGGTCAAACTTTACTTGACTTGACTTTTGTAAAAAAATATAGGCCTTATTCATCGGAACGGAGGGAGTAACCTATATGAAAAGTGGGGCTATATTTTTTATATCATATACGACCCTTTTAAAAATAGTTACATAATTGTGTGATAATTAATAAAAAATATTATGCTCAAATATGTCTTCACTTTTTCAATTTTGTCTATGCTAAACACAAAGTATCTGATATTAAGATTTTGCCATTATAGTACATATCATTTTGTTATATATAATTTTTCAAAACTTTAAATTACTGGCTATTTGTGGGACTAGATTTATTATATTATATTATATATTACGTACTTGTATTGTTTATACGTTTATGTGTCATATTTTAAATGCTAATTAAAATTTTGGATACCCTTAGAAAATTATAGAAAAACATGTCGTCTATTTATTTTATCATTCAATTATGTTGTACATTTTTTTATAAATATGATATACGGTATAAAAAAAGAGAAATCTATGTTTAGAACAGTCTAAGAATAGTTTTACGCGTAGAACGTGGTCGCGTCCGTTCGATCAACCTCCTGAGACCCATGCATGCTCAGCTTCACGCACAAGACGACAAAAAAATCTCCGCTACCGATCCCCCAATATGAGAGAAATAGCAATGTGCACGCACTAAAATCCGAAATTGCTGACATCATCCCACATTTAATGCAAAAATCGAAAATTCAAAATGTTTTGTAACTCAAACCGTTTATCGGATTTATGATCTGTTTTCACCGTTGAACTAGTCGTGTCAAGATCTTCGAAAGTAGATCCCATGTTGATATGTTTCAACGATATTTTTTTATGACCCAAAAGTTACCCACCCATTAACATGTAAGTTATCGGGCTATATTTATGGTACTCACCCATGTAATGATTAATTTTCAGTTTTAAAGTATATCTCACTTTACTTGGTGTGTAATACTCACTCCGTCCCAAAATAAGTGTCTCAAATTTGTCCAAAGGTGAATGCATCTAGACATGTTTCATATATAGATACATCCACTTGTGAGCAAACTTGATACATTTATTTTTGTACGGAGGGAGTAATTAGAGGACATGGTAACTATATCGATTTTACGGTGGATAACTATCTCATGAATACATGTTTAACTTCACTGATGGGTAATTTTTATCGTGAGAACTATATCGTTTTTGTGGTGAATAACTATATCATGAACATATGGTTGACTCCATCAATATATTGTGGGTAACTTCATGAGTACATGGTGGTTAACAGTTTAGTACAGGATTAGTAACTATTATCGTTCGAGTCTATTAATTAGGTCGACTATGTGGTGGATAACTATATCATGATCACATGGGTAACTTCATGGTGGATAACTCCATCTGTACCGTGTGAGTAACGCTATCAATATTTGGTGGGTAAGTTTTTATCGACAGAGTAGGGTAACTACATCAATTTCGTTGTGGATAACATATGGAGCAGTACTGGATGGGTAACTATATCAGTGCTACGTGGATACGTTTATCAGTACAAGGTGGGTACTCTGTTAATACTAGGAACTTTATCAGTGATATGTATTTAACTTTATCAGTATAGAGTGGGTAACTTTATTAATACAAAGTGGGTGACTCCATCGGTACTAGGAGGGTAACTCCATCGATACTAGGAGGGTAACTCGGTTGGTACTAGGTTGGTAACTCAATCAGTACTAGGTTGGTAGGATTGAGATCGGGAGCCTGAGTCGTGTGCGGAATCAGAGGCGTGACTCTGTGCTGCGTCATCAAGAACGGATGCGAGGAGAAAAGAGATGGACGGTTCGCGTTGATGCATCGACTTATGCCAATTAGAAGGCGCCTGCTAATTACATACACAATGTCCATCCTTTTATGTGTAGTTTCACTATGAAATCGGCAATTATCATACTAATACTTAGTCATGTATAATAAATTAACATCTTATAGTAATGTGGTAACTTAAAAGCTCGTAAAGATCTAAAATAATAAGAAAACATGGTTTATTTTAACCCGAAAGCGTATCGGTAATATGGTGGGTAACTTACGTGTACAAGACCGGGTAACTTATATGTTACGGGGTGGTAACTTCTGAACGAAAAAAAAGTTGTCAAAACATATCGATATGTGATCTAGTTTCGAAGATCTCATCACGACTAGTCTAACGGTAAAAACGGATTCTCAATCGGATAAACGGTTTGGGTCACAAAACTTTTAAATTTCCGGGTCCCACATTTAATGTGGGATGACATCAGCTTTTCAGTTTGTATGTGCATGCATGTAAAAGGAGCCATTTCTCTCGCTCCGCTCGGCGAGGGAGGCGCACAAGTTGGTGATTGGAACCATGTGGGTTGTTGGGACCACGTTCTATGGATTTTGTTAAACGTAGAACTAGTCGTCCGAAAAAAAAGTGACCCACCGTTGTTAGATACACTTTTTTTATATACTAAGATATCTACATTTGAGTTAGCCACAACATATTACATCAAAAGTTAAGGTTAGCCGTAAAAGTTCTTTAATTCCGTGTGTTTTGTACAAATTTACCACAAAATGTGTGCAATTTCTCTCTACATTTGCCACAACATATTAAGGTTAGCCACAAAAGTTCTTATAATTCTGTGTGTTTTGTACAAATTTACCACCAAATGTGTGCAATTTCTCTCTTTTGGTGTGTACGGTGTACCGTCCTTTCTCCCTCTCGCAGAACGTATCTGGATGCAATTATCACGGACGTGAGTTCCCATGAACAAGCCACAGTATCAGATGTTCATGAGTGCAGAAAAAGAGGAAATCTTTTGACCAAAGTTTTCAAGTGAGGATGGGGACGTGCGCTTGAATTGAAACCGATGAGACCTTTGCGCTGGGTGAGAGAGAGAGAAGGGAGGCGTTAATGCACGACTGTGTTGCCACTTGTGCGAGATGTTGCAATGGTAGCCTGCTTCGCAAGCCGCGAGCTCTTCTTCTACTGGTGTAGTAGAGCGGCAGGGCAGGGTGATTACTCTTCCCTCGCCCGTTCCGATACTCCACTAGCCAACGGGCAAGATCAGCTCGGCCGCCTACAAATACGGGGATCGCCGCGCAAGGCGTGGCTACCATTGCAGCATCTCCCCGGCGCCACTCCAAGCTCCGGCGAACTAACACATCAGCCACTCAGGATGTGGATCTCCAAGGACACCGAGACCGAGGAAGACACCGACTCGTGCATCTACCCTTCCGACCTCGAGGTGAACCCCCTCGCCACCGCCGGTGGCGCATCCTACCAGGCAGCGGTGGGCCTGACTACCGCGCGCGCGCTCCGCTTCGTGCCGTACGGCGAGGCGGTGTCCGCCGTCCGGGCCCTGCAGGGCGCGTCCCACGAGGACCTGCGGCTGCGCGTCCACGAGCTCTCCAGCTCCCTCAACGGTGTGTTCTTCAACGGCGGCACCGAGCCGGAGAAGGCGCCGCCCTTCTCGGCCGGCGCACGGTTCCCCGAGGGCGGCGCCCTGTTCGTCTGCGCCGACCGCGCGCCGCTCGCGCCGGCGCTGCGGGACGCGACGCGGGCAATGATGCAGGTCGCCGTGAAGGACGCCAGCCACGGGGCCTGCGACTGCTACTACGACGTCGTGCGCGCGCTGATGCTGCTGCTCGTGGGCGACGAAGGGCGCCCTGCTCCCGAGGTGGTGTTCTGCCGGGAGACGTTCGAGTCGGCGTTCGCGCTCCAGTGGGTGGCGCCCGCTCCTGATGCAGTAGGCGACGATGCTGCTCTGTGACATGTTTGACAGTCGGTCGTCGTAATCCTTAGCTAAGTACTGTACCGTGTTTGCTAGTTTCTTCTCAACCAGCTGCCGTCTCTCTTTTGGGTACCAAATGTTCCAAGTCTGCTCTATGGTGTTAAGCTACTCTATGTTCATTCTGTATGATTTCTGAATCGAGTGCTCTGTCGTTGTTCAAGTACTGTGCATTGTGTCCATGAAAATGGGTTTCAGATTGCCGCTTGTTATGGATTCATTCATGGGTCATGGGTGTTCGAGTGGACCTAAACCTCGCCTACTTTTCTTTGGACTAGCTCATCTATTTTGTACGGAGTACATGCGAATCCTAGGCCTGGGATTGTTACGCACCTATGCTGCTAGATTTTGTTAGAAGCATATACCCTTGTTGCATTTTTTTACTTGAGGACAGATTGTTGCTGAACACCATGAATTTTCTGTACGTGCATCGGGGAAACGCAATGCACTCAAATGCGATGCGAAGATAATTTTAAAAGCTAAATGTATTAGCTCCCCTTGATACACAACTGTACAAAAGGGTGAAGCGTTATGGACAATGGCAAAGGTACGAAATGTTAGAAGTAAAAGAAGGTTCTGAAATTTGCATTCTTGCCAAACCATTAATTCAAGGATGATTCCAAATTTATCCACTCAAATATGTGAGAAGAGCAATATAATCACAAGCATGAAGGTTTAAAAAAAGGTACCAGCGTCAGAACAAAAGCATGTCCCTCAGTACTAATTGTAAATAGTCTTGCTAACAGATTGAATCAACAACCAGTAGCCGGCTTGTTTACCCACCAGTTTTCAGCATGACTGGTGTGTCTAACGAAAATGGCATGATCAAACCTTAAGTGTGTAAAGGTGGCACCATCAACATTTCCCAGCTATTACGTAAAACAGTGTATGTACTGAAATAGCATTTGTATAGGCGAACATGGCCAGTTGCACTGTCACGATCAGTCGTATTGAACTCCAATCTCGAACCTCAAAGGCGAGGCAATGCATTGTTGCTCCACAAAACACATAATATCTGACACGATTACATCATTCTTGTCGAAGGATTCATTATCAAATGCAGTATCGGGTACATTCATACATAGAAGAAGTACTCATTTAAAAAAAAAGGATCTCTAATTCAACAATAAGCTTATCTTTAATACATATCCTTGAAAAGCTTATCTTTAATATTCGATGAATCCCAACCATGGGAAGCGAAAAAGATTCATCAAATTCATTTAGATTTCAACGAGAAAACATCTTAAGACGCCATCCAGATTTATCTAGCAAAACCCTCACAAAGTAGCAAAGAAAGCAACAAAAAGTAGAGTGCATCGCTCCCATCGAAGAGAAGGAGTAAAATCCATTCCAAACCTTCAAACTTATAGAAGGTAGCCAAATCGAACCATAAAATTTAAATCTCACCGGTTGGCACACATGACTTACTAACAAGTTCCATTTTATTGTTCCGAGACATGATGATAGAACTGAGAATGGGGCTTCTTCTGGTTCTCCTACCGGCTCGGATGACCTAGCGTTGTATCTACTGTCGAGTGCTTAAGAGATCTCTAGATTGACGATGCAGCAACTCAAAATGGGGTGCGGTAGAATCACATGCCAGCGTGAAGTACATGCAAGTAGCGGTGAAGAGCATTAGGAAACGAGGATGACGAGCCTTTTTTTTTTAGAGGGTAGTGACCCTGGAAGCTGCAGACGCTATAAATCTTGGCGGGAGAGCGTTGAAAAGAGACTATTGGCTAGTGTGGTTAGGGATGTAGTCAGACGGTTCAGCTGACAGTCGAACATAGAGGACTACCTGCTAGACACTTTTATACCTGCATTCGGGCCCAATTTGGGTCCGGGCATCACACGACCGCTGCTCAGCTCCACGCTACGCCTTGCTGCCCGCCTCCGTGACTTGCTGCCAGCTGCCACGTTGAAGGACCATTGACGTTGTGACCGGTAGCATCACGGCCAATTGGGGGGGGGGGCTGCATGAGATAACCACTAAAGTAGATGGAAGAGAGAAAGCCCCGCCGCCGCCGTCACCGCACGGGATTTGCTTGACGGCCGTGAGGAGGGGAGAGACGGGACGTGGGGGTGGTGTGGTGGGGGGTGCCGTCCTAGGTCGAGCGACGCAGGGTGGTTTCTTCGTCCCACCCCTATATGAATTGAAGATTCATGATGGACTTCACTCAAAGAGAAGACATATATATCACCGTGCCCACATGCAAACACATCCATGATCCCAGGCGCCCAGGCATGGACGTTGGAATTGTCCGACAAAGTTGAGGAACTCATTCATGTGCTGAGAGTGTTGGTCGAACATGGTCATGTACAGAGTAAAACAGAGGAAAAGACATGAGCAGAACGGCCGTGAGCCAGCCAGCGAACCCGAGAAGAAAAACAGCGCGGCGCGCACCCGTCTCCTCCACCTCGTTGCGTTTTCTATTTTGCGTCGCCTCCCTCTCCTCAACGTTCTCCCCACCTCTCTTCCTCCACCCCGCCGCGCTGCCCTCTCATATACGCCACCCACGCCGCGCGCCTCGCCCCTCCCTTCTCCTCCTCCCCCATCGCCTGTTTTGCCCGGAAGAAGCGCGGCCTCCCCACCCGCCTCTCCGCCAGGAAGGAAGGGTGCTGCCGCTGTCGGCCGGGGGAACCTGCACGCGCGCGCCATGGCGTACAGGGCGGAGGACGACTACGACTACCTCTTCAAGGTCGTGCTCATCGGCGATTCCGGGGTCGGCAAATCCAACCTGCTCTCCCGCTTCACGCGCAACGAGTTCAGCCTCGAGTCCAAGTCCACCATCGGGGTCGAGTTCGCCACCAGGAGCATCAGGGTCGACGACAAGGTCGTCAAGGCGCAGATCTGGGACACCGCAGGACAGGAGAGGTACGCCGTACGCTCTCCAGTCTCCATCGTTACTTTTCCTCTTCCCATTTCCGCCTTCACCCTTCACCGCCGTGCTCTTCTTCGTGCCTGCCTCGTAACCACGCCTATATATAGGCCCTCTGTTTCGTGTTGCTTTCCCGTCTCTTCAGGAATTTCGGCAGGTTCTTGGTAGGGCTACGGTTTGATGTCGATAATCACGAATTCACGATTAATGGCTTGATGTGTCTCTTAATCCATTGTGGGCTGTCTGTTTGATGTCGATAATCACGAATTCACGATTCATGGCGAAATGGCCGCGTATTATCATATTTAAAAATGTGATTTTTCCTGTCATGCGGCATTGTCCTTTTCTCATCACGGCGGGCATAAAACGGGAAATGCTGAACTTACATAGGCATGCCGCCGCCTCCTTAGAAGAATAATAATGTTGCCCCAGTCGATAATCTAATTCAAGTCAAACCGTCGGTGCCATCAATTTCTATGTGAGATCGCTAGTGGAATAAGTGTTGTTTCTTCTGTCATGTTTTACAGCGATGTATGTATAGATGTGTGAGCTGGTGTTACTTAAATCCTGTCGTCCACCTGGCATTGTATTTAAAAAATGTTCCTAGTGCAAGCTGCGATATTATGCAAGCACCTTGTGTTTGCAAGTCTGGCTCGAAATTACACGCTCTTTCTTGTCTGCTCACTAGCTATGGATCGAATATTAAATTTCCCTAATTGTTGTTCTGACAGTACCATGCTACTAAGAATATTCCTCTGTTCAGAAATGGATTATTCAGTTAGTGTTTGCATACTTATTCCTGTAATCTGTTATCATTTTGGACAAATATTTGTCTTTTATATGGCACGGAGGGCTACATGTGTTCAGCTATCTGCTGTAGACATTTTGCTGAGAATGTTCTGTATAACATGTCCTAGCGTAGCTTATTCAATCAGCTCATAGTCTATCATTAGCTTCACCAGAACAATTGCTACATGAGTTCTCAATGCTTCTGTTTCTGTAGCATGGAGTCTGTTGGACCTATTAGCTCCTTCCCAATACGGTTGTGATTCACACAACACACACCTCACTCTCTTACACACTCACACCAGGAACATATGAAGCTCTATATATCTTCTCAATATAGCACACAAGCTTGAGGCTACATCTTTGCTTACTAGCTTGGTTCTCATACAAAGGGGTACATCGTTATATAGGCTACCTAGGTCGGTTACTGTTCACTGAACAGTAGGTCGGTTACACTACTCCTGTAACTTCTAGAAACTACCACATAACTGCTATTCAAAACTGACTTGAACACTTCATGAACCTACCAGAAACTTTATCTGTAGATGTGACAAAATTACTTCTAACGGAGCCTGGCCTTAACATGTGTTATTTTCTTCCTCTGTAGATATCGGGCAATTACAAGTGCGTATTATCGAGGGGCTGTTGGAGCACTTGTGGTGTATGATGTGACTCGTCATGTGACCTTTGAGAATGTGGAACGGTGGTTGAAGGAGCTCCGGGATCACACAGATGCAAACATTGTCATCATGCTTGTTGGCAACAAGGCTGATCTGCGCCACCTTAGGGCTGTATCAGTGGAGGATGCCAAGGCCTTTGCTGAGAGGGAAAGCACCTTCTTTATGGAAACATCTGCGTTGGAGGCCATGAATGTTGAGAACGCCTTCACTGAGGTTCTAACTCAGATCTATCGTGTGGTCAGCAAGAAAGCCCTCGACATAGGTGATGACCCTGCCGCACCACCAAGAGGACAAACTATCAGTGTTGGTGGCAAGGATGATGTCTCTGCTGTGAAGAAGTCAGGGTGTTGTTCATCATAAATTTGTTTTGCACGTGAAGAGGGACCATATACTCACCTGATTATATGATGGGTAACTGCAAATATGACTTCCTTTTTTGCCACCTAACCTGGTTGTTTGTGAGATTATATTGGTGTACCAAGAAATTCATTTAGATATCAAGATTTAACCCCAGGCCGGAAGGGAAGAAAATAACTTTGGAATGTCACTGATTTATGGTTGCCTTTCATCATGGTTTACCGGCTATATTGTCCCACTTCAATTGACAGAAGATCCTCTCAATATTTCACTACGCAGCTTTAACCTGGTAAAGGCTGTAATGGGAGCTACGCTTCATTACTTCTCTTGTTGGTTTTCCTGCTGAATGGATGTGTATTATATAGCCCTCAGAGATGGTACTGTATCTTCTATATCACAATAGGTTGAGTTATGTTATGCTTGGTAAATGTCATCTGTAACTGGTAGCCAGTATGAGTTTTACACGGTTATACCATTATCTTGTGTAATTTCCCCAGATGTACAGAATTTGCATTAAAGATCCCTGTTTCTTATCAGCCTATGTTTTCATATGCTACCATTTCAAGCCTACGATATTGGTTATGCTGCTGCTTTTAAGACCGCATTTGGCATTGTGTTGGCCTTTTAGAAGTAACTCCCTTTCTGGATATTATAGTTGGTTGAAATGCAAACTGAACACGAGATGTATGTTGCTTTCACGCCAGGTATGTGTGACTGTTTCTGAACTAGCATCACCTAGAAAGAAGGTTCCAAAATAGCTAATTATTTGTCTTGTTGACAACTATGAAACCAATCTACATAACTCTACCTTGCATTGCTACAGCTTGCGACTGATAGGTAGGCTTAGAATATTTAGTTTTGACTTTAAAGTTGTAGCATATCAGCAGATTTCAGCACTGTTAACTGTCTGGCTGCAGCAAATCTGACTTTGTTGTCAGAACTTCTCATAATCTCGACTATTTCTTGTCTTGTGTTGTGTTGTGTTGTATTGTGTTGTGTAACGCTAATATAATCGAGACAGCATTTTTTCAAAGTGGGTGTGATCGGGCGGAATGCTGTGTGTAATTGTGTTCTTTATCAAAAATTTGGACGAGTGATATGTAATGACTACAGCATGACCAACCTAACACCACTATTTCAACAAAAATTCGGAACATTAAAACTGCCGATGAGAATAATTTGCACCATAGTAGTACTGTAGTAGTACGTTTTCATAAGTTTTAAGCAACAATATTTGGCGCTGGAGAAGTTCAGGCCTCAGGGTGTCAGCCTTTTTTGGAAGTTTATATTATCTTGATATCAACGCTCAAAACCCCTCACATCACATAATTTCATCAACTGAAAAGCATAGGTTTCTGAAGTATCGAGAAAATGTATTGATTTTCTCTTTGCAATCCAGAAATATTCTGCACCGTCAACTGAGACACGACGCCGGCGAAAACACCGCGCCTCGGACCGCCCGGATTGGCTCACCCGTGGACGTCGATCTGACCGTGGAACGGGGGAGGTGTTGGTGGTGGTGCAGCGGCATGGAGCTGGTGTCGAGCGGGTACAGCACGGCGACGGTGAGCACGGAGCAGACGAGCATGGGCACGGGGCCGAACACCCACATGAGCAGCGCCGTGGCGAAGTAGAGCGCCCGGAGCCCCAGCGCCCAGAAGTTGCCGCCCCGGATCACCGCGCGCTGCACGTGGCTCGCCGGCGGCGCGTCCGGCCCTGCCTGCAGCCCGCTCACCAGGAAGCTCGCGTGCACGTAGTGCCCCGCGGACTGGATGAAGCAGATAAAGGAGGCCAGGAAGCAGACGAGCAGCGACGTGTACTTCACCGCCGCCGTCGTCGTGACAGCCGCCTCCGGCGCGCTGCCGCTGCTCACCCACGCGCCGATCAGCGACCCCACCGCGATGCACAGCGACGCCAGCGTCGTGGACGCCGAGATGTTGTCGGAGATGACGCTCAGCGCCAAGGCCGTCTCCTCCGGCGCCGTTGCCTGCGTGGTTGTCGAACAGGCGATCAGTTCCGCAAGAACCAGCAATGGCCGCCATGCACTAAACTGAAGAAAATGAAACGAAACTGATCAGCAACAAGCACCTGCGCCATGCGCTGGACCCAGGCGAGCTTGTTGTGGTTCTCGTAGCCGATGGTCGTGGTGTGCGGATGGCGAAGGACCCGGAAGAGGAGGAGGAGGTGGTAGCCGACCATGATCGCAAGCCCACAAGGGACCAGCACCAAGTCCATGGATCCCTTGCTCATCATCTTCACCACCTAGTTATGTACCCTGTGCTCTTGTTCTGCTCTGTTCTAGCCTGTGATCCCCCTCTTTGGCGCGCAGATTTCTCTTTTTAATACAAATCTTTGTATGATATTGGAATGAGATTGTACGATTATATTTGTGTTTGCCATTTGCTTAGGCTTGTGTGTGAGACTTGCCAAACTGTTGCAATAATGAGAGCTCGTTTTCAGTCCCTCGGTTGCTTGCGCATTTCGACCTAAATAACCCAACTGTGACATTGGTTGCAGGAGTGGGAAGAAGCAACATATTTTATTTGTTTTCTTATTCTTCAGAAGTACTGTTGGTTGCTTCGAAGAAATGCTCGAGGATTAACTTCAGAAATACTGGCATCTTTTTGTTATTTCGGAACCTGAATATATCAAGCTCTCTGCACGGCTTGCACTCAGATGAGACGCGTTTGCTTGCACAACTGCTTGAGGACGTACTATGGGATACAAGAAACAATCAGTTCTTAAGGAAAATGCGTAGATTCAAGTCCAACACTACATGCAGCGCTCAAGTACGGCTTCCAGTGCTTCTACCTCAGCAGTAAAATCCACTTTGAAACAGACCTTCCTGACACTGACATTTTGAATAAAATGTTAACTTCATAGACTACACGTATTGAACTAGATTTTATATACAGATATAAAGGTTGGATTGGTTTTGACAACATGAGCTCAAGTAGTTACTCCCTCCGTTCTTATTTAATTGACTCAGATTTAGTGTAAGTTGTACTAAATCTGAGTCAATTAATTTAGAATGGAGGGAGTAGAAGTTCAGAACGACCCAGCTCTTAAACTGATTTCAACGTGAAATTTTAAAGCTAGAATCTAGTTCAAATGATCTATGAAAATAAATTATCAATCTTCACAAAGTCTGAAAAAATATAGCTTCACAGTTATGTTAATGTTTTTCTGTCCTTATACAGTCTAGGGAAGCATACCCTCTTTGACTCTCGTGGTTCTGATTAAAACATACAACTCTCTTCTCTCTTGCACTGAAATGTGCAAGAGCTCCTCCACTGCTACACTGTCCAACATCTTGTCTACGATATCTGACATCGCACAACTAGTTTTGAAGTGTTTTGTCTCTAATATTGTTGGCATATCTGTTGGAACCCTAGGTGTGATTTGCATGGGGGTAGTTAATATGAGACATAGTTTTCTGCGTGTTTTGTACTGTAGGGGTTAAATTGCATGTTTGTTGTGGCGGCAACAGTGGGGGCACCAGCTCCAAGGAGGTTGGAGAAGTAAGGGCATCTCCAGTCGTTGCGGCCCCCAGGACTAAAATCGTTGGTGATTTGCGCTCGCCGCGGCTCGAAACGACGCAAATCCGAAACCTGGGGGACGCGTTTACCAGCCGCGAACCAAGGCGGCCGCCCCGACGGCGCGTTTTCGGCTATATTTTAGCATTTTGGCATACAAAGTCACATGTTTAAACATTTTGACATACAAATTCACATGTTTAATCATACAAATTCATACACAAATAAATAGTTCAATAATGTTAAAAAAGATAAAACAAATAGTACTAAACATCGGCGGCATTGCCATTTCCCTTGAGCGCCCACAAGTGTTGCACCAGATCATCTTGTAGAGCTTGATGTGTTGCAACGTATCGAATCTCCTGACGCGTGGCGAGTAAGTCTGTCCATGATGTCGGCACCTGGTGATCAATATCGGCAAGAGGACCCTGACGGTAGTATGGCATCCTTGCCTCACTGTCAGGCACCGGGTCATCCCGCTCACTCTCAATGATCATGTTGTGCAAGACCACACAACATTGCATCACCTCCCACATGTTGGAATTCGACCAAGTCATAGCTGGGTACCGGACAACGGCGAATCGAGACTGAAAGGGCATGTGCCCTCATGTATGGTTTTGGTAATTAATGACAATCCCTAAAGACTAATGTGTGTTTTGAGCATATTGCAACTATGGCTTGATGTTGTCAAGGCATCACCTATATGAAGAAAGATGGTATCTTCCATGGGCTTTCAACAAGAAGATCAATTTATATAGCTCATGGAGGATGATGTCATGCCATGATCGTCATCAAGGTTGACTAGTGCTAGACCAAGGGAAGCTGCCGGAGACATGAAGACGAAGCTAAGCGAGACTCTCACATGATGGAGTATGGGGGAGTATATGGAGGAGTCTTCATCAAGCATGTGCTAGCAAGCACAATCAAGAAAGGTGGACCTCTTGAAGAGATCAAGATCGTCATCATCTAGCTCAAGTGGATTGCTCAAGGCAAAGGTATGATCTTGATAGGGCTATAGGATAGATAGGCGTACTATCAAGAGGGGCTCTCGAGTGAGTAACTTGATCGCATCTTTGTGGAGAGCTCAAACCTTTGCATGCTTGGCATATCATCTTTCTTGGTTCTTATTTGGCTTTTCTCCTTGTTGGTTTTTGGTTCTTGTCGTGATCTTCATAACAAGACCAAGTTCTTCGAAAACGGTTTTAGTTTGGAAAACTCGTTGCGTTTTCGGTGTGGAAATATTACCGGTTCAACCTTGAGGAAAGTTCCACACCTTCACATGTGTGGGGACTTTGCTCTATTTTTGGTAGCCCTCTCCTTGTCAGTGTCTTTCCAACGGAGTTGGTCTCAAATCATTCGGAGTTTATTTGCAAAAGATATTTCAGTTCTGTTGTTTCTGCAGTTTTCTTAAGGGTCGGAAATGTCCGGACCTTGCTCGGTGATTTCCGGTGCTCGGAGATTTCCGAGCCCCAGTTCGGAGATCTCCGAGCGACGGAAGATTTTTGCTAAGTCCAGAACTCAATTGCGTACTGACTCAGTTCAGTTTTCCATCGGATTTTTTACCGGAGATTTCCGGGGTCCGGAAATCTCCGACCCTGGTTTGGATATTTCCGGTCACAAGTTGCAGTTTTTCGCCAAGTCTTATTTGCCTTTAGCACTGATCTTTTCTCAGATCGCGTCGGAATTCCTACCGGAGATTTCCGGTGTCCGAAAATCTCCGGCCCTCAGTTCGGAAATTTCCGGACTGGAGATTCCCAACGGCTAGAAATCAGGGAGGGGCTATAAATACCCCTCCCCTTCTTCTTCCTTGAGCTGACGACTTTCCCCTCTCTCTCTTGCCATTGTTGACCTTGAGAAAGCTTGCCCCCTCTCAAATCCTCCCATGATTCTTGCATATCTTTGAGGGGAAAGTGAGAGGAGATCTAGATCTACAATTCTACCAATTCATATCTCCTCTAAGTGAGGGGAACTTAGTGGATCTAGATCTTTGAGTTCCTTTGTGGTTCTCCCCCTTTGTTCTTACTCTCTCTTATCCCCCTATAAGCATTAGTTGCTTGTGGTGGGATTTGGGAGTGTAGAATTTGTCTCCTTTGTGGTTTCTTGTTTCTTCCTCTCTTATTCCCCCATAAGCATTTGTTGCTTTGTTGGAATTTTAGTGTGAAGTACTTGAGCACTTTGTGTGTTCTTGCCATTGCATCTTGCATCGGTTTGAGCCCTTCACGAGGATTCGTGGTGGTGAAATTCGTGAGCTTGTTACTCTTGGGTCTTGGACCCTAGACGCCTTAGTGGCCGCCTTTGTGGCATAGGACCTTTTGTGGTCAAGGCCTTTGTGGCTAGTTGGGACCTTTGTGGTCAAGACCTCTTGTGGTCATTTGGGAGCCCCCAATTCGGTTGTGAGTGTGTGCCCCAAGGTTGTTGTACGGGATTGTTCTCCGCCCCAAAGGAGTTCATAGTGGAAGGTGGACTCGGACCTTTGTGGTCGAGTTCATCGGAGAAGAAGGTGAGGCCTTTGTGGCATTGAGCAAACCTGTTGTGGTTGCTCACACCTCTCCAACGAGACGTACACCTTTTGTGGTGGAACTCGGGAATACATCATCGTCTCTGCGTGCCTCGGTTATCCCTATACCCGAGCTCTTTTCTTATGCACTTTACTTTGTGATAGCCATCGTGCTTGAAGTTCTTTACCTTGCTATTCCTTTGTTGTTTGTCTTGCATAGCTTAAGTTGTTGGTGCACATAGGTGAACCTAGTATATTTAGGTTGTGTCATTGATAAGTTAAACACTAAGTTTTATTCCGCATTTATCAAGCCTAAATTGTAAAAAGTGATCCTCGCCTATTCACCCCCCCTCTAGGCGACGTCTTTCCTTTCAATTGGTATCAGAGCCCAGGTTATCTCATAATTAGGCTTTACCGCCTAGAGATAAAGATGTCGTTTAGAGAATTAGTGCACAATCCCGCTTATTTATTTGATGGCACTAATTATGATGTTTGGAAAATTCGCATGCTTAATATCTTTAGGGACATGGATCCTAATTTAGAGAGAATTGTAGATATGGGTTTTTGTCCTCCAAAGGATTCCCAAGAATTATCTTTAGAGGATGAGAAAAACTCTTATCTCGATACTCTAGCTTGTAATGGTCTTATCTATGTTTTGAGCGATGTAGTTCTTGCGTCAATCATGCCTTGTCGGAGCGCTCATGAATTATGGACCAAGCTTGAAGATATATATGATGTGTCCAACACTACCAATGATGATTGTCCTCCTTCCACCTCCTACCGGGATGAGCTCACGTCTTCTTCCACTTCACCAACATGTGGCTTGCCACAAGGTAATGATATGGTGAGTGGTGATAGAGATTGCATTATTGCTGGTGAATCTACTATTGATCATATTTCTCACCCATCTTATTGCAATGTTCTATCTTTGGACTTAAACTCCTCTAGCACCATAAATGCCTTACATGCTAGTGTCTATAGTCCTTGCATATCATGTAGTAGTTGCTTAACTCATGATGATATGCTTTCCTTGTCTTGTTGCCATGATAAAAATGTTTCTATTTCCTCTAGTACTTGTTTGACTAACAATGTAGAGGAATCCAAACAATTGTTGGAGCAAGACATGGACCTCAATGGTGCTTCAAGTAATTCTTCATCTTCCTCATCCATTACTCACTTTTTTCATATGTCTAAGGAGTCTAAGGTATCTCCTACCTTGAATTCCAATACATCTAATGATGATGATATTAATGATGAAAGTGATAATGATGCCTCCATTGAAAAGAACTTTGATATTGTCTCTCATGCTCTTTTAAAGAAAAAACATGCCCATGATAGCTTCTTAGAAATCATGACTATTCTTATTGAGCGCAAGGAGACTATTGATGCCTTGGAGACTCGTTGTGATGAAGGATGGGGTCTTGCTCGTGATTCCGCGGGTGAGATCCACAATCTTGAGATTGCTCTTAAGGAAGAGCAAGAAACTCGAGTTTCTCTTGAGGAGAAGCTAGAAACTAGTGAGGAGTTAAATAATGAAATGATTGCTAAACTCACTAAAAAATGTGACCATGCTCTTACCAAACTAAAAATGGGCAAATCCAAATCTCTTGAGGAGACTCTTACTTTAGAATTATCTAAAGTAAAAGAAACCCGTGATAGAGCTCTTGAGGAAGCCATTAACTTCAAAAGAAAGTATAATGAGCTTGTTAAATTGTCCTCTTCTATTCCCAATGATAATGATGCTTGTGCTACTAACTCCATTTCTTGTGAAGCATCTATTTTGAAGGAAAATGTTGAGCTAAGGGCTCAACTTGAGTTGCTATCTAGCAAGTATGTGAAGTTGGAGGAAAATCATGAAAAGCTTTCGAGCTCTAATGATGATCTTCTAGCATCCCATGCTATGCTAGAGGTTGCTCTTGAGGCAATCTCTACAAAGGTAAAATCTGGTGAGCCTCTTGTGATCACTAGCACAATTTCTAGTAAAAATACTTCATTGCCACGTGCTAGTTCTAGTAATTCATCCACTCACAACATTGTTACATCTTATGATGAATTACTCTCCATGCCTTGTTGCTCTAACAATGTAGCATCTACTTCCTCTAGTATTTGTGTTGATACTAACCATGTAGAGGAAACCAAAGAGCTCAAGGCACAAGTCACTTCTTTGAAGAAAGACTTGATCAAGGGTCATGAAGGGAAGTCCACCCTCGACAAGATGTTGAGAGTGCGAAGACTTCCTCATGACAAGAGTGGACTTGGATTCAACTCCAATATCAAGAACAAGTCCATTGACAAGATGAAGCACAAGTTCGTCTAGAAGAAGGGCCAAGAACAAGCTATTGATTCGGCCAAGATTGTGTGCTTCAAGTGCAAGGTCGAAGGGCACCATGTTAGATCTTGCCCCTTGAAGAAGAAGAAGCCTCTTAGTGAGAAGCAACAAGGGAAGCAAGCTCAAGTTCAAACTCAAGCTTCCCAAGTTGAAGGATCTTCACCTCCCAAGAAGAAAATTAAAGGCCGAGTGTGCTACACATGTCGTGGTAAGAATCACTTAGCCTCTTCATGCACTCATGGTAACTTATCCAACCCCACTATACTTGATCATGCTTATTTGCTTCGGAAGGATAAGGTTGGCAATTTGTTTGCCAAGTATGTTGGTACTCAAAGTGGTGTCAAGAAAAGAACCATTTGAGTTGCCAAGCCTATTGTGACTAACCTCTTAGGACCCAACTTGGTTGGGGACCAACAAGCTAAAACTTGATCAATAGGTGGAGTCGGAGGACATTGGAGACTTGGCTACATCATGAAGAGTTAAGGGATCTTCATCAACCATATTCTCTCAAGCCAAGTCAATTGGATTATATTGCCTCATCTTATAACCAATGTTCCTCCTTGCGGTAACTTGTATTTAATTCATATGTACTCATCGAAAGTTACTTGCACCCTTGCATGTGTTTGGTTTTGTACCTTACTAGTGTTTTATATGTGTTGTGCACTATACTTACTTTTCATTGAGTAATCAAGCTTGTGTATGATGGTTTGCACACCATGTATGTTTTTGAGCCTCTTGTCTATTTGCTTTCATCTTAATTGGCTCTTTTAAGGATATTAATGGACTATCCCATTTTGGGGGAGTGATGTGCTTTTTGGTAACACACTATCCTTAAATGTGTATTCATGAGGACTACCACTTAGTGGTGATATATCAATGTTATCTACTCTCTTTCTGGTATGTCTTACTCATGAGAAATTCAAATTCTAATGTCCATTAATCATCTCTTGGATTTCTTTTGCCTCTTGTTAACAAAGAATGGATTATCACATTATGGGGGAGTAATAAGCTATGTGCATATTACAAGCCTATAAAATGTGAACATGTGAGGTAGTGTCACCTAGAGTTGATATTGTTGATTATCTTGTTCCTAGGTGGCATGGTACTCAAACAAGTTCCATATTTGCTTAAATGCATTTTGTTCACCCTTCTTTTGGTATCTTGTTTGTGAGAGAGTTTCTTGATGCTTAGTATGATCATTGAATATGTGAAGTCATCAAGAATCTCTAGATAAGCATGTTTTTCAATTCTTATATTTTGTCACATGCTTATGTTTTGTGATTATGATCTTGAATATACATGAACCACCGAGAACTCTATATACAATCATTGTCATTGACAAGTGATAATTATATTTGTGGTAAATGTATTGATCATATTTACATTGGCTTTTGTTCATAAATTGTCATATTCTATCGCCAAGTTTGTTTTGGTCTAACCACCCTTTTGTCATCCTTGCCTCATTTGGATCTTTTTGTTGCTCTACTCATTTTTTTTTGTGCTTTCTTTTGTTAGGGCAAGCAAGGATCCCATTGTTGTACATTTACATTCGAAGAATAAATTCTAAGTAATGCACCATCCTTGGGGGAGCTATCCTACATTGAGTAGAACATCATCCTTTTAAATGTTATCGGGTATTATTGTTTTTCTTGAACTTTGTGTTCAAAAAGATATATGGAGGGTAATGATACCACTAATGTGCATTTTGTATTTACATACAAGATCTCAAATAATGTACTAATCATGGGGAAGCTACTCTATACTCTTTAGAACACTATTCTTTATATTGGTTTGGTATCTTATTGCTCTTCTTGAACATAATTAATGCTTTAACAATATATATGGAGAGTGATGATCTCATTTGTGTGCATTTTGTATTCAAATACAAGATCATAAGTAATGCACTAATCTTGGGGGAGCAATCCTGTACGTTATTGAATATTAGTTATCTTCAATTGGTATTTGATCCCGATGACATGTCTCTTTGAAAGACAAACATTTTTCATCTTGGTACTTTGTTCCATAATGAAAATTGTAGAGGGCTTGGTTTATTTGTTGGAACCTTACTCCTCTTTGTGGAGTTGGCTATCTCCTCCCACGGTTCTTAGTTTACCTTCTTGGATGAGATGAAACCCTCGAGCATGTTTGCTTGTTTTATTTCTTATGCTCAATGGTTTAGCCTTGACCTTGTTTTCATTTGATATATTTTATTATTGGTTTCTCCAATCATGTGTTGGTTTGATTATTTGATACAATGAGGACAAATCCTTCTCTTGCCACAATGTTGTCTAGCTTCTTGATTTAATTGGTGTTTTGTCCAAATTGTATCTCGTTTGGTTCTTGAAAGTTGTGTGCATGCATATTTACTATATACATCTTTTGTCATGCTTACTTTCCTTGTTCCAATATATAGTATAAACTCCACCAAATCCTAAATGGCTAAGATGTGCTTGAAATTCAATTTCATATCAATAGGCACATATTTATGTGGAGTTTGTCCTATGTATTGTAGTTGCTCTAACTACTTTGGACCCAATGAGTTTGGGTAACACTTTGTACTTAAATTTGTTTTAGGTACATTGGAGATGCATTGGAAGCTTGTCTCGATTACAACGAGAAAGTCCTCATCATGTACCTTTTGAGCCAAGCTTGGATGATCATGAGCACCTACCGTCTACTTCTTCAATGCTATCTCGGTAACAAGTATCTATATCATGCATACTCTCCTAGCCCTCAACCTTGTGTAGGTTGTTTCTTGGCATGAGTCTCTCGAGTTGCTTTTGATATGGTTTTTGCAAAGTTCCCTTCAAATCGTCTTTATTACAAATATGAGCAAGCCGGGATGATTACATAGTAAAGGGAACACACTTGATCGTGTTCATGATTCATCAATTCCAACTATGTTAATCTAGCAATTCTTCTTATTTTATCTCATATGCAATATGGATGAATTTTCAAAATCATTTGCCGCTTGAGAGAGTGTTTACCATTCTCAAAGCATCTCAACTATCACTTATTATTTTGGGTATTTGAGATACTTTGAAGAGTGTGTGTTGGAAGTCTTCCTAGCTTTGTGCTATGGGTGTAGGCAAAATTCTTATTGGTTTATTTAGACTTCCAAGTGAATATCATGTTCTTTATCTAGTACCTATTTTGTGTGTGCATGTTTCTTTGTGGACTTAGTGCCTACTTAGAAACTTATATACATGAGATTCGGTACATCTTTAATTGATATTCAAAATCTTTATTGATCACCTTTATTTCTCTCTTGATCCTTTTGTGATCTCTAAAAGGCACAAGCTTTGCATTTGATTTGGTATCCTCTTGCCTCTTAATAAGCTTGTGAATCTATTTGATGTGTTTTCGTTGGTGTGCTTGTATGCGAAATACATGATTTGCACTATGTGCCATATACCTTGAAAGACTATGGGAATGCCTAGGCTCATCCTTCTTAGTCTCCTAACATGTGTTTCCATATTACATCCATCCTTTCTCGTTTGAGCAAGTCTTTGATTGTCTCGTTTCTTTTCGTTTGCTCAACATTTGTTTGTTGCAAAGTGCATTCTTTCCTTTTCCGTCTATGCACTCTTGCACTTATTGTTCAAATTAATCTAGGAAGGAACGAGGATTCCATGTTGCGCAACTTTATTGAATTACAAATTCTTCATTGTGCATGTTCCTTGGGGAGTTCCATCTTGATTCATTTGAACACTTGATTGCATTTATCATAACATCTTCTTGTGTCCAATTGGTTTTCGGATTCTTTGATTGCATCTTTCGAGTTGCAATTGATATCCTTCAATTTTTTTATTGATATATTTTCTTTTGCATTTCTTGAATCCTCAATATAATTTGATCCCCTCCATGTATTCGTTATTAGATATATGCATTTGATTTCACTCATATCATGAGAAATGCATAATTTATGGGGAAGCTCTTATTATATTGGCCTTCTAAATTTTTCTCGCATTCCGGCAATGGATGCCAATGGGGGAGAGATTTAGAGGGTTTTAAGGGATTTAGTTCTTTTCTCTTGCAACCTTGCTTTGCTTAGTGTGTTGCATGGTTATTTTTAATTCCTTATATAAACCCTCGTAAAAGGGATTGTCATCAATTACCAAAATGGGGGAGATTGAAAGGGCATGTGCCCTCATGTATGGTTTTGGTAATTAATGACAATCCCTAAGGACTAATGTGTGTTTTGAGCATATTGCAAGTATGGCTTGATGTTGTCAAGGCATCACCTATATGAAGAAAGATGGTATCTTCCATGGGCTTTCAACAAGAAGATCAATTTATATAGCTCATGGAGGA
The DNA here is from genome assembly GCA_026929855.1 of Poa annua. Lineage (NCBI taxonomy): Eukaryota > Viridiplantae > Streptophyta > Magnoliopsida > Poales > Poaceae > Poa > Poa annua. The sequence continues at coordinate 69,846,598 of CM049432.1, read as the reverse complement.
TGATGTCATGCCATGATCGTCATCAAGGTTGACTAGTGCTAGACCAAGGGAAGCTGCGGGAGACATGAAGACGAAGCTAAGCGAGACTCTCACATGATGGAGTATGGGGGAGTATATGGAGGAGTCTTCATCAAGCATGTGCTAGCAAGCGCAATCAAGAAAGGTGGTCCTCTTGAAGAGATCAAGATCGTCATCATCTAGCTCAAGTGGATTGCTCAAGGCAAAGGTATGATCTTGATAGGGCTATAGGATAGATAGGCGTACTATCAAGGGGGGCTCTCGAGTGAGTAACTTGATCGCATCTTTGTGGAGAGCTCAAACCTTTGCATGCTTGGCATATCATCTTTCTTGGTTCTTATTTGGCTTTTCTCCTTGTTGGTTTTTAGTTCTTGTCGTGATCTTCATAACAAGACCAAGTTCTTCGAAAACGGTTTTAGTTTGGAAAACTCGTTGCGTTTTCGGTGTGGAAATATTACCGGTTCAACCTTGAGGAAAGTTCCACACCTTCACATGTGTGGGGACTTTGCTCTATTTTTGGTAGCCCTCTCCTTGTCAGTGTCTTTCCAACGGAGTTGGTCTCAAATCATTCGGAGTTTATTTGCAAAAGATATTTCAGTTCTGTTGTTTCTGCAGTTTTCTTAAGGGTCGGAAATGTCCGGACCTTGCTCGGTGATTTCCGGTGCTCGGAGATTTCCGAGCCCTAGTCCGGAGATCTCCGAGCGACGGAAGATTTTTGCTAAGTCCAGAACTCAATTGCGTACTGACTCAGTTCAGTTTTCCATCGGATTTTCTACCGGAGATTTCCGGGGTCCGGAAATCTCCGACCCTGGTTTGGATATTTCCGGTCACAAGTTGCAGTTTTTCGCCAAGTCTTATTTGCCTTTAGCACTGATCTTTTCTCAGCTCGCGTCGGAATTCCTACCGGAGCTTTCCGGTGTCCGGAAATCTCCGGCCCTCAGTTCGGAAATTTCCGGACTGGAGATTCCCAACAGCTAGAAATCAGGGAGGGGCTATAAATACCCCTCCCCTTCTTCTTCCTTAAGCTGACGACTTTCCCCTCTCTCTCTTGCCATTGTTGACCTTGGGAAAGCTTGCCCCCTCTCAAATCGTCCCATGATTCTTGCATATCTTTTAGGGGAAAGTGAGAGGAGATCTAGATCTACAATTCTACCAATCCATATCTCCTCTAAGTGAGGGGAACTAAGTGGATCTAGATCTTTGAGTTCCTTTGTGGTTCTCCCCCTTTGTTCTTACTCTCTCTTATCCCCCTATAAGCATTAGTTGCTTGTGGTGGGATTTGGGAGTGTAGGATTTGTCTCCTTTGTGGTTTCTTGGTTCTTCCTCTCTTATTCCCCCATAAGCATTTGTTGCTTTGTTGGAATTTGAGAGTGAAGGACTTGAGCACTTTGTGTGTTCTTGCTATTGCATCTTGCATCGGTTTGAGCCCTCCACGAGGATTCGTGGTGGTGAAATTCGTGAGCTTGTTACTCTTGGGTCTTGGACCCTAGACGCCTTAGTGGCCGCCTTTGTGGCATAGGACCTTTTGTGGTCAAGGCCTTTGTGGCTAGTTGGGACCTTTGTGGTCAAGACCTCTTGTGGTCATTTGGGAGCCCCCAATTCGGTTGTGGGTGTGTGCCCCAAGGTTGTTGTACGGGATTGTTCTCCGCCCCAAAGGAGTTCATAGTGGAAGGTGGACTCGGACCTTTGTGGTCGAGTTCATCGGAGAAGAAGGTGAGGCCTTTGTGGCATTGAGCAAACCTGTTGTGGTTGCTCACACCTCTCCAACGAGACGTACACCTTTTGTGGTGGAACTCGGGAATACATCATCGTCTCTGCGTGCCTCGGTTATCCCTATACCCGAGCTCTTTTCTTATGCACTTTACTTTGTGATAGCCATCGTGCTTGAAGTTCTTTACCTTGCTATTCCTTTGTTGTTTGTCTTGCATATCTTAAGTTGTTGGTGCACATAGGTGAACCTAGTATATTTAGGTTGTGTCATTGATAAGTTAAACACTAAGTTTTATTCCGCATTTATCAAGCCTAAATTGTAAAAAGTGCTCCTCGCCTATTCACCCCCCCCCTCTAGGCGACGTCTTTCCTTTCAGAGACTGTAGCGCACTAAATGCTCGCTCGACATCCTACCTGCAATCCTCCTAGCACTTCGAAAACCAAGCTTTCGCGCTTCCTGCCACAGGCTTGAAGATGGTCTTCACAAATGTTGCCCACTTGGTGTAGATGCCATATGCAAGATAGTAGCCTTTTGTGTACTGGTGTCTGTTGATCTCATAGTTCACTGGGGGAGCATGGTCTTCGACAAGCTCGGCAAAGACATCCGAGCACTGCAACACATTGATGTTGTTGTGAGTTCCAGGCATACCAAAAAATGAATGCCAGATCCACAGATCATATGAGGCCAGGGCCTCAAGAATCACCGAGCACTCTCTTTTCTTGCACTTGTACATCCCCTGCCAGTCAAATGGACAGTTCTTCCATGCCCAATGCATGCAATCGATACTACCAAGCATCACAGGAAAGCCTCTTGCTGCATTCTCTGCAAGAAGGCGAGCAGTGTCTTGCTCATTGGGTGATCACAAGTACCTTGGGCCAAATACTGCAACCACTGCCCGACAGAACCTGTTAAAGCACTCAATGGCCGTGGACTCACTCATGCGCAGATAGTCATCCTGTGCATCTACAGGAGCACCGTATGCAAGCAACCTCATGGCCATAGTGCACTTCTGAATAGAGGTAAACCCTACTATGCCAGTGCAATCCTTTTTCAATTTGAAGTAGGTGTCGAACTCTCGGATTTCTTACGTTATCTTGAGGAAGAGCTTGCGGTTCATCCTAAAACGGCGTCGGAACACCTTCGCATCCTGGGTGGGATCATCGGCGAAGTAGTCGGAGTAGAGGATGCAGTACCCCTCGTACCGCTGCCTCGGCTTGGTCTTGTGGCGACCCATTTTATATCCAACACGCCGCGGCCCACCCTGATTCTCGGCGAGCAAGCCGACGAGGGAGGCCAAGATCAGCAGGTGCTCTTCGTCGTCGACGGCGGCCTGATCTTCCTCGTCGAAGAGCTCGGCAAGTATCTCCTCGTCGGAGTCCATTGTTGTGCCAGCTTTTCGCCGAACACCTTGCGCGCGGGGTGGTCTCCCTTTCGCACTAAAGAACGCCCCAGAGGCGTTTTCGTGGCGGAGGAGGGGGCGGCGCCGACGGGGCGCGGGGTGGTGGGGCTAGGTGGCGGATCGAACTGGTGTGGCGGCAAAGGCGTGGCGGTGCAGGTAGGGATGGGGGACGGCGGCGTTCCGCCGGCGACACAGGAAGGGAGGGGAAAGGCGAGCCAGATCTGTGGGGAAAGGCGGTGTCTCGCCGATAACGCTGGCCCACGTGTGGTTTTTCCTACCGCCGGCGCCCCAGGCCGAACCCAGTGGGCTGGGTTTTGCCTGGGGGCGCCAGCGCTATTTTCCGCTGAAACGGCGCTAACTGGGCTTCTGGGGGCGACTGGTGGAAAAACGGCGCTTTTGGCTTCCGTCGGCGCCAAAAAGGCCTCCTGGGGGGCGCTGGGGAAGGGGGGAGGGGCGACTGGAGATGCCTAAAAGCCTTCTGTAACAGGCCGAGGGGTAGGCCTTCGAAGGTTAGTCACTTCCATGAAGAAGTGTCTCCACCCCACTCCTGCTAGGTGATCTTAACAACCAGGTTGGTGTTAATTCTCATCACTGCTGCCTTATGTCAACATCTAGGCACCATCACAGGGTTCATGGTCCTAAAAGCCAACACTACATGCATGCTGATGGTGAGGCTTAGAGATTCCAAAACACGAGGCTGGCATGGATTTAAGGGTGTGTAGGACAGTAGGGAGCTACCATTTTAACTAGATCAAGATCGGTCACTTCTTGATCTTCAAAGCACTTACGTAGGATGTGACATGATCACGCCATTTTCAATTACTTCTCTGGAGATTTGGTCATGAGGTGCTCGGAGCATGATCCCGCTCTTGCCATGATCGATGAATGATGATTTTTTATGTATTTAGTGTTATATTTGATTTATTTAATTTGTGGGGTGAATTTCAGTATTGTTTTTTTTTACCATGTTACCGTAGGGGAATCCCCTACGGTGTGTTTTTATAAAATATAAAGGGCAAAAGCCAAGTCTTACATGTGTGGACTTTGGAGAGTCAATAGATTTGACTCAGCCTAAAGATAAAAGTAAAATACTAAACTTATCAGGGAAAAAGCAGAACCACTAGAGAAAGAAAAGCTTGCACACTCGCAGCTTTAACTCTATACTGAAGCAAAAGAAGGTCCCTCCTTGTATGGTATTTCCAGCTGTCCAGCGAAGGTGGAATGAGCCTGAAGATTAAATCAGTCCTCATCTTCCAAATATTCCACGCCACATAAGCAAATATCTCAATGAAGTTGGCGTGCGGGAAGGAGTCCAAAGCATCCATTAATCTGTCCCTGATCGGCAGAGAGCGATCCCAGTCCACTCCTTCGAAATCCCAGCAAGAGCTAGCAAAGTCGCAGTCAAAGAAAAGATGATTGTTGTCCTCCATAATAGCCTTGTTACATAGCACACAATCTGAGCCACCCTCCATTTGCCAATGTTTCCTTAGCATCATATCTTTTGTGTTCAAACGATCATTGATGAGTAACCAACAAAAAACTTTAATTTTCGGAACGCTTTTCGACTTCCAGAAACGCTGCAGTACCTTGTCCTTGGGGGTCTCCTGGAACATGAACTTATAAAAATCGGAAGATGCATATTTTCCTTTTCCCCAGGTGAATGTTCTAGTATCTGGCTGTATGGACAGATCTACCCCCTCATCACAGAGTTGCCTGAGCTCCTGTAGTTCGTCATAAGCCTGTGGAGATAACGGCAAATAGAGGATAGCACTGGGGTCTTGTAACAAGTTCAGGTTTCGCACCGACATGTCTTCCTTTTCCACAAATGAGAAAAGCCGGGGGAATTTATCCAGAAGCAGGTCCTCTGATAGCCAGAAGTCCTTCCAAAAAAGAATAGTGGAACCGTCTCCAACTTGGCAATTAGTGATGCTCCGATAAATCTCAGCAAAACTAAACACATCCCTCCACCAGAAAGAGCCTCGCTTGGATTGACTTTGTGGTGGCTCATCCGAGTATAGAGACCATACCAATTTAACCCATGGTATGTCTTCCTTGCTGAAGAATTTGTGCAATTGCTTCAGGAGTAGAGCCATGTTCTGCAGTTCCAGGTTGATCACACCAAGCCCCCCATGGTTCTTTGGCTTACACACCATGTCCCACGCTGCTAGTCCTGCAAATGAGGTTGAGTCTTCGCGTTTGTCCCAAAGACAATGACGTCTAGCTCTATCAGCCGATTTGATGAAGGTTTTGTGAAGCTTCAGTGTGCACATCAGGAAAGTGGAGGGGCCCGACATGACAGAGTTTACAATTTGTAGCCTGCCCCCCATGGGCAAAAAACGCATGCAACCATTTAATCTCCGTTCGATCTGATCAGTGACAGGGGCAATGTCTTTAACCATAGGTCTAGCAGTTCCTAAGGGCAGCCCCAGATATGTGAAAGGCAAGGACCCAATAGAACAATCAAAGACAGACGCCAACTGCGTCATTTTGTCCTCAGAGACATTTATTGGCAGGATACATGATTTGTTGTAGTTCACATGTAATCCAGTAGCCGCAGCAAATTCATGCAACAGACCTTTAAGAGCCACTAATTGGTCAGGACAAGCTTGCATCACAAGAAGCGTATCATCGGCGTATTGTATGATAGGAAAGTCTGAGCCAAGGATGGGTAAGGGGGCAATGAGAGTACCTTCATTGAACAGAAAGTTTACCATCGATTGCAGAAGATCAGAGCCAGCCACATAAAGCGTGGGAGATAGAGGATCTCCTTGACGCACCCCTCTTTTGCAAGCAAATTTTTTCCCTGGTGTACCATTCAGGAGAATGGAGGAGGAGCCACTCTTAAGGATACAGTCCATCCACCCCAACCATCTATCATCAAAACCTTTATGTTTCAGGATTTTCAGGATTGCTGAATGTTCAATAGTGTCAAACGCCTTAGCGAAATCTAGTTTCAGGATGATGCATTCCTTTTGTGTTTGTTTGCATTGATGAATATATTCGTAAGCCCAAGATACACAGTCTTGGATTGTTCGTGACTTTATAAAACCATACTGATTTACATGAACAATCTCCTTAATCTTGGATTGCAACCTGTTAGCAAGGACTTTAGTCAAGAATTTAAGGCAACAGTTCAGCAAGGAAATGGGCCGAAAATCCTTGGGTCCCTCCGGGGAAGTCACTTTTGGAATAAGAGTTATGAAAGAATCATTAATGCTTTGCAGGTTGATTTGTCCCATCCAGAAATCTCGGCATAGATCATAGAAATCCCATTTTACAATGTGCCAGCATTTCTTCAGAAAAAAACCTGTAAAACCATCTGGACCTGGAGCTTTTGCATTGGGCAAACTGTTAACTACCTCTTCAACTTCCTTCATGGTGAACCGAGAGGATAGAGCAGAAAGATCCGGCTGCGGGGAGAGGTAGCGAGCAAAATTAAAATTGGCATCAATGTTACACGAAATCTCCAACCTTTCCTTATAAGTTTGCCAAAGAACCCCAGCCTTTTCATCTTGTGTGGTAGCCAGAGAACCGTCATCTCGCACCAAAGAGCTGATTGCATTTTTACGGAAACTGACCGTGGCCATCGCATGAAAATAAGAAGTGTTTTCCTCTCCCGGTTTAGCCCATCTAGCCGTACATCTTTGCTTCCAATAAGTTTGCTTGTATTTGAGAAGAAGATCAAGTTGCCTCTTGACAATGTTACGGAAATTCCGTTCTGAAAAATGCAGCGGCCTTTGATCCTCCAGCTCATAGATCATGAAAATAACCTCATTACAGTTATCAATAATTTTGTTAATCTTGGAGATGCTGGTGCTTCAATTTTTCAGCCCTTTGCGCAACAGCTTGAACTTGGAAGATAGTCTTTTAGCACTGTCCCCAGGACAATGGATTTGCCAAATAGATTCCACAGTTTGAAAGAACCCTGGCATCATGATCCAGTGGTTTTCAAAACGAAACACACCAGCTTTGGGAATAGCAGTTCCAATCGATACAACACAAGGGATATGATCTAAAGTAGGTCTTGCCAACGGGGTTACCAAAGTATTAGGGAATTTTAGGGTCCAAGCCGTGGATGTGAAGAACCAGTCCAGCTGTACGAGAAGCGGATCTCTCTGCATGTTAGACCAAGTAAAGGAACGACCTTTAATGGGTAATTCTATCAGCCCGTGATAGCTAATGATCTCATTGAAGGTTTCAATGTCCTGTAGATTAGCTCCATCACGATTTCGGTTTTCCACTGATCGATAGAAGTTGAAATCTCCCACTAGAAGCCACAGTGAGTCGGTATCGATACTGAGATGAAATAACCATGCGACAAATCCATCTCTAGCAATGCCAGTACAAGGGCCATAAATATTAGTGAGTATAAAAGATTCATTAGACTGTAGTGAAGTGAAGGAGATGACCAGACCGCAAAAATCTTGCAATACCACTTGCCCAGCAAAAGCTTTACTCGACCAAAGTGTCAGCAACCCCCCTGAAGCACCATCAGACGGCACAAAGGCGAATTGATCAAATCTCTTGGGCGCAAAACCTTTGATAAAAGTATTATCAAAACTAGTCCTCTTGGTCTCCTGGATGCATATAAAAGAAGCATCGCTTTCTACAATTTTTGCACGAATATGTGGCCATTTAAGAGGATCATTGATTCCACGAATATTCCAACTAAGAACATTCCAGGATTTGTTTCTCAGAGTGGATTGCATAACGACGGAAACAGTTTAACATATACCAGATAAAACAGTCGCAGGTTCAAAAGGAACAACATAAAGTAGATTAAAAAAGGAAAGAAAACTCCTGACCCCAGGAACAACATGGCGCCACTGGACACCACCAAGAGCACCACCATGAACACCATGGCACTATTAGGCATTCTTGTTCTCCAGGAGCTTGTCATCAGTGAGATCCTCAGGGCTGATGTTGCAACGCTCAATGCCGAGGCGCCTCATCTCCTCTAGACGAAGCACAACTGGTTTCTTAGCTTTTGTGGCAGTGGTTCGACGAGGTAGCAGGTAGGGGATCGACTGGTATTTGAAACCTTCGTTGTTCTGCCTTGTTATACGAGAAGAACCTGAAGAAACAATCTTCTTGGCCTTGCAACTTCGGCCGGCTACGCAGGAAGAATCAGCATTTGAAGAAATGGCTACCACGTCTGAGCAGAAACTCTCCAAGTGAGGGTCACTGCCTAGGAGGCCCAGCCCCTCTCCAGACCCAACAGAGGAAGAAGCAGGTTTGTAACATCCTAGGATTTTTCAAATTCTGAAAAATCAGAAAAATTAAAAACTTTTTGAAAACTATTTGTATGTCGATTTGAAAACAAAATTCATGCATGCATTCATCATTTTCTTGCATTGTTTAGATTTGAAATTACAATGGTTGAAATACTATTTCCAGTTGAAGATCTATCTGCGAAAATATTAAAAACAAAATAATGATTATGCTATTTATCTTATTTTACTTTAATATTTTGATTGTAATTATTAGAAATAATTATTTTCATATGTTCACAATTGTGGTACCAAATTTTATTTAGCCATAAATAAATTGATTAAATTTCTATTTTCAAATTTGACAAAAGTGTCAAATTTGCATTAAATCAAATATCAAAATTAATATTTTTAAAAAGTGGTCAAAACATGTCCACAAATGTTTTAAAAGAAAGATATGATTTTTAGAAATTTTTAGAAATTAATGTCACTTAATTCGGAGTTCAAAAACAAAAGATATGAAAGAAATAAGAAAAAAAACAAATCAGCCCCAGCCGGCCGGCCCAAGATTGATCCGAACCGAACCGTGACCTGCTATCGTATCCAACTCAAACTTTGAAATTCGTTTTTCCAACCACCTTTCATTTAAACACGTTTATCTCGAGAAATATAACTCCAAATCCGTATCCGTTTGATCCTACGCGTTCACAATTCCGAGCCCTATCTATTCCACCATCCCTCCGCCTATATAAACCCCTGTAGCCGCCGGAATCTCTTTTAATCAGCGAAATAGTATTTCGTTCGTTCGACGAACCAAACCATCTCCAATCGTGACGGGGCCTTAATCATTGTTGTAGATCTCGTCGATACTTTTCCATCCCAATAAGCCTCAACTCTTTTCATCAAGCGTGGAGGAAGTATTTCGAATCGTCATCCATCAGATCTGAAGTCGTATTTCTCAGATCTCTTCGCACTCGTTGCGCCAAATCGAAATTCCTCCGGTGAAAAGGTAAATCTACTCTATATCTACAACTTTCCTGTTGACAACTTTTTATTTTAACGTACGTAATTTTCTGTATAATACAGATCGTGTTTGATGTTGTTCGAGTAACCAAACCATCTCAAAAGTTTGGGACGACAATACGAAAGTTGTTCCCCTGATCAAGACCTTTCTTTTGCCTCAAGCCTCACCTCTTTTGGTTCAGCGAGCTGAGAGATATTCGCGTTTGAAGTTTCGGATCAGACAGGTATTTTGTGATTTGTGACCAATCTATTCATCCACTTATGTTATAATTCTGATAATTAGAAACAACACGTAATTCTCTACAACTTTCGTTAACAGTGTTTTTCCATCCGAGCAACTTTATTTTTGGTCAAATTCGTAGTCAAATCCCAGTCAGCCTGCCACGTCAGCAAGTCAATTCCCACGTCAGCAGTCAAATCAACAGTCAACCGAAGACCGGCAGTTTTATAGAAAAATCCTAAATTTTAAATCTATCACTACTTTTTATTGGTTTGGTCAAATTTTACAAATAAAATATTTTTGGAAAGCTTATGTCACGTAGAAACTTTTGGCATCATTACTTTTATGTTTGGTAAAATTAAAATTTGTTAAAGTTCAAAAGTGGCATTAATGGTAATTTGAACATATCTTCAAATTTGGAATTTAAAATTTATCTAACTCTTTTGCGATAAATTTGAATGTCTAAGTATTGGCAGTAGTATTTTTCTACTAATTTTGTAGAATAATTTTCTATGATTTTATAATTAATATTGATTAAATACTTTTAAGTGTTGTTTTAATGATTAAAATTGATTTAAAAAATGTATTAAAAATTATTTTCATCATCTATTCGAATTATAAAGTACTTAGTCATATTATGACCACTTTGGTATTAAAAGGTACTTAGAAATATTTTGCCTCTTTAAACAAAATAAATTCTTCCTTAGAAAATATTTGATAACTATTTTTTTCGACAACACTCTTTCTTAGAAAAATTTCAACATCTTAAAGATTCTAAATCTTTTCCTTAGAAAATTTTAGCATCTAGAAAACTTAGTTGTTTTATTTTGTTAAGTGTTGTCCTTAGAAATAAATTGCATTGCATGCATGACATATCTATTGTATAGTTATACTCCTTATAGGAAAACTCCTTCCTTATTTTCCCTAAGTTAGGATTATTTTCAACCTAGTGTTTTGGTAAAGTGCTATGCACTTAGACACTTAGGATTTCCAAGATGGAGCTAGAAGGCCATTGAAGGACTTAGCCAAAACAAGACTTCAGAAGTATCTCCAAGAAGTAGAAGCACTTAGAAGAAAAATCAAGAGGAAGTTCATGAAGACCAACCAGAAATATTTTCCAAGTCTTGCTCTCTCTCTCTTTCTTTTCTCTGAGACTTCATGAAGGACTGAGAAGAAAACAGACTCTGGAAGCATCCTCAAGATGTCAAGCACTTAGAAGAAAAGTGAGAAGAAGTTCAAGAAGGCCAACCTCCCTTTTATTCTCTAAGTCTTTCTCTCTGCCTTTTCTTCTTCTCTGAGAACTCAAAATCCAAGACCAGCCTCGAGGATACAAGAATCATCAAGTCTGAAGATTATTCAAGTCTACCAAGAATTCAATCAAGACATCACCAAGGAGAATATTATAAATCTGGAGATGAAGCCTGGAGGACAACTACATATTTCCTTCTATCTTTTCCCTCTTTCCTAATCTTGTCTTTCACTTAAGACTTAAAACAATTTTTGATCATGTTATTACCCACTTGAAGTTTGTTGGATCCTAGCGGCATAGTGAGATGAAGCGGCCTGGAGACAAACCTTACATGTCCACGTACATGAGACCTGTTCCACAATTTAAGTGGCTGGCCGGGCCTCTGTCTCTCTCACTATAGTGAATATCCAATTTACAAAGAGTTGATAATAATTGTTGATCACCTTGAAGAATAAACTTAGTATTTTCTCTAAGTACTTTTACACATCATGACTAAGACATTAGAGTGCCTATTCAAGATGAATTATAACAAAGTTATTTTGTCAAACATATGACCATAGTCCTTAGTCATTTTGACTGACACATTTGCCTTGCATAAACTTAAAAGATTTCCAGGGCATGACATGCATCTCTAGCCCTTAGAAATAATTTCAATATCATGCATGACATATTTTTCCTTAGAAGTTTTATGAAAATTATTTGTTCACTATGTATGTGCATGTATGTTTGATGATTGTTGTTTGTTGATTGTTGTATTGTTGTTTGCTTATATTGTTTAGCTTGAACGGAGAGCAAACGTTCGTTGTGAAAAGAGTTTGTGAACAACGACAACATTCAAAGGCAAGTGGCACACCTTATAAACTTCCTATTATTTCTATATGCATTACTTAGTGTATTTTTATATGCATGTGTAGGATAGTATTGCTATGCTAAACCTGTGTAGAATTCCTTATTCCTGTGTCTAGGTTCCTATGCAATACTTAGTAGAATTATTGATACTATGCAAATGTTGTTTTGTGAAAATCTAAATTCTACTAAGTTAAGAATGAAACACCTGGGTGGTAAGTGGTTGTATGGTTTATGTTGAGTGGCTACTCAGGTCCATGTCTATGGTTCCTGGAGTATGTACACTTGTGAATGGCCACCCAGGAACCGAGGAATCTGAAGAACTCCGAGTGACGATTGCTTCCAGTGCAGCCATTGCCATATGGGCTCTGGCTTGATCAATTATGTTGCGTGGACTCTCTCCGGCTTGACAAGCAGATGTAGGGGATGTTAGGTGGAACGGGTCAAGCCAGAGTGGGAGGGAAAATGCTTCTGAAAGATCTCGTCTCATTCTTCTCCTTTCCTATTCACAAATGGTGTGTAAAGGATAGTTTGGGTTGAATGGGTAAAATGGTGAACGTGCACAACCTCTGCAGAGTGTAAAACCAAGTACTTAGCCGTGTCCCCGGTACGGACAATTTGAGCAGCTGATCACGGACGTCAACGGAGGATTCCATCATTCCAACTTCAGAAATAAAACTTGATGGGTGAACAAGGGAAGATGAGATTTATGGTTTTCATGCCATACTCGTCTTGATTTCAAGAAAAGTGTTTTCAAAAGAGTAGGAAAAATTGGCTTTATGCAAATTAGCCTTGAACTCCACCAGCCAAATATGCATATAGGCTTTAGAGTTATTCCATTAAGTGTCCACCATAGTATCACTTACCAGACTCCAATTTTAATGGAATCTGACCCACGTTGTTGCAATATTTTTCTTATTGCAGATTGTTCAGATGACGAGTGAGGTTTCGTTCATAGGTTTCGAGTCTACAACCAACATGTTTTCGCCTGTAGCAGCATGAAAGTGATAGAGACTCACTGATATTGTATTTTCCGCTGTTTACTCTTTCAAAGCTAGCTTTATGCTATGCAACTTGTATTGAATATTCTGTAAGTCTGGATCATCGATGTAATAAAATTTATACCTTGTTGTGATATTACATCGTAAACTGTGTGTGCAAACGAATCGATCCAGGGATTTGCACTATACACAGGTATCTGCCTTATTTAAAGTGCAGGTACGCTACAAGGTTCTTGGGCCACCCACGGCCCATCATCTACAATAGGCCCAAAGAAACTTGAACGAGTAGTGAAAGAGCATGTCGCCAGAAGCAGCTCAACTGAACCCTCCACAGTCAGACATAGGAACAAGTTTTGGAACATATCAGAAGAAAAGAACGCAGAGGTAGCACCCTTGGTGGCTTCCTTCTCAGCAATATCCATGATACTGTTAAAATAGAACAAGCGATACATCACCTTGGAAAAGAGGAGTTGCGACAGCTTTTGCCAGAGAGCTAATTCAGCTTCGAAGTCTTGTGCCAGCCTGACAGAGGATGCATCAGTGATACAAAAACGAGAAGTGTACACTCTCTTGGACAACAGATTACAGAAACAGGCAAACTCGTCCACAGTGAGATCAAACACTTCATCTGCCGACAGGAGGACAATAGCAGTTGGACCACGGCTGGAACTGGCAACATCGCCGTTGTTGTTCTGGAGCAGCGGAGGCTCAGAGATGTCAAGCTGCAGGACGGCGCCTCCGGCACGAACAAAGTGAGCATTGCCTCCTTGGATACCATGCAGAAGGTTATGGGCAGCTAGCTCCACTTCTGAAAGCTCATCATCAGAGATATTGGCGAACCAAGATTGTGGGTCGTCAGACACATTACCATCCGGTACGATGCCATCCATCATCGATGGACCCTCATAACCAGTCAAAGCTCGGTAGCTGAAACCTTGGTACGGCGGTGCAACAGGCATATCCGCTGGCCATTCCCCCCAACCATTTTGGTTCTGCTGAATATTTTGGGCTGCAGCTTGCTCCCAAGGATTGGAGGCATTTTGGACTAACCAATCCTGGACATCCAGATGGTACTGTTGTGCAACAGTCAGGTAAGGCAGGCTTCTCGGATGAGGAGAAACATTCAGCGGGGGCGCCGGTTCTTCAGTTGACTCAGGTGCCACGACAGAGGATCTGCCATTTAAGAAGTAAACAGGAAACGACCAAGAGCGGGTGACCGAGCCCATGAGGTCAGCGCCTCTAGTCATCACAACACTGAAAGGCACCAAGCTTTCATCCTTGATTAACACTTTGGCCAGAACTCTCACTTTATTCACCAGACTAGCAAGGTACCAAAGAGAGAAATAACCTTGTTGATGTAGTACTGAGTTTGATAATCTAGGGGGTAAGCAACCATCATAATCCACACCCTCATGCGAGAAAACAGGTAATCTCATATTAATACCTTCATCATGTGGAATAACAGAAAAATTTCCCCCCGTCTCTCTATCCAGAGCATGCGGACCTGATGTGACAATGTGATCTTTAATAGCAGCCGAAGCAAAGCTGACCAAACCAACACCCAGAGCGCAAACATCACGGTAAATAACAGGAGCATGGAGATCTCGACCCAAGATTTCACAAACCTCATCCAGCATGCCTTCTTTGTCGATGTCTAGGATATCATAGTCGACGATCACAATGCCGTATTCATCATGCTGCAGTGGCGGAGGACCCACCACGATATGGCACCGCTGGATGCGACTTGCCGGCCCTTCCTCAACCTCAATCGGCCCCGGCAAGAAGCTTGAAGGATTTACCGGGTAGTTTGCCATGGCGTCCTGTAGAATCTCACCCGGAGCGCCTGCACGGGGGGAGGAAGGCAGGGGAGGTAGTGGAAATGGCACGGATGAACTGGGTGGAGGAGGCGGCGGAAGGGAGAGAGACGAGCTGCCAGGCAAGGAAGGTGATGAAATGACGAGCGGAGTAGCCGAGCTAAGGGAGGAAAGGGGAAAACTGTCGTTTCCCCGGGAATCGAATCGCCAAACACTGTCACCGCGCCTAGATTGCGCTTTGGCACCCAAACAGACTTGGTCAAACGTCCAGAGAGGGAAGGTCCGGAATCAGGGCCGCACTTAGGTGATGAAATTTCAGTATTGTCTATATCGTAGTATTATGACCGCTTAACATTTTTGTTATTAAGTACTTAGTCTAGTTGTGCTATGTATATCGGATTACTTACAACCACTTTTACCTGTTGTTGCTTCTTTTGCGGGTAATCTCAACACTCTGGAGAATATGTTACCACTCTGCGTACATAACCAAACACGAGTCGTTGCATTAGCCACAGCTTAAACATCGAATCAAACAGTAGTCTTCAAATTTTCCAACATACAGAAAAATAACATTGCAAGACAACTAAACAGGCTGCACAAGGTGCCAATGGTGCCACATGCATGTAACGTCTCTCTTCTCTTGAGCCATCGCCTATGAAGCCCGGAAAATCGAACGGCAACCGAACAGGCCGTAGGCTGCACACTGAATATCATTCCTTTTTGTTTTTTTTCTCGTGGCTCGAATCCAATATTTCCCCATGGATCATCAAAGTTGCTTGCTCTCCTGGATAAATACCCTTTTGGTCGAGAATCACAACGATGCTCCTTTCTGCAACGCCGTCTCCGTCTTCTTCCTCTTGGTCCACCGGGCAGGCACAGTGACCAGGCAGCCAATAGGCACGTCGTAGTCACATGCATGATGCATTGCAAGAACCGGTTTGGTTGTTGGGTGCCTACGCAAGGAAATCCAAGGGCAGGGAACCCCCAATCCATCTCGTTATCCACGTAAGATTGCACAGTCACATCCTACTCTAACTCACTATTGCCTATACAATACAGTAGCTACATGTAGACCTCGAGGGAGGAGCAGGAGTCAGCTTGCACTTTCCCTTCATGTCCTCTTGTGTGTACCCTCACAAACAAACTCGATCATACTTGGATTGTTTTTGGAACTTGTGGATTTTCATACTACTCCGAGGTTTTAAAGCTTGTGACGAATGACCATAAACAAGTTTAAACAGTAGCAAATGCTGTGTCTTCTTTGCATGGTTGATGCTACTCGCTTCCTTCCCATGTCACTCGGTTTACAAAACTGCTATGCGTCAGTTTAACTGAAATCCAAGAACTAGCTATAGCTCACGTGAAAGACTGGCGGACAGAGGCACGCGCAGCTAAGCCAATGCCAATGCCAGGTCCATCCATCCCTCACATCAGCTGCCTAAAAGCTCGAAGCGACGCGAGTATGAGACCGGGGAGAGACAGAGTCAGAGATGACCTTTGTGCAGCTTCTCCCTCCAAGTAATTTCCACGCCTGTCTGGCTCTCTCTCCAATTTTTTTGTCTATCTCCCCGTTATCGTCTCTAGTTATTAAACGAGACATATCACAATATAAATAAATATATTGAAACGCAGATGAAGTTATGCATTTTTGTAAACTGAAGAAGCAGAGTTGTATGATTCTACTGTGAAAACGAGTCAAATCAAGTGATGATGCCTTTACCTTGCGCATATGCATGGCTATACTGCTCCAAGCTAGCTACTAGAATCAAATATGCAGCTGAGCTAGCGAATGTGAAAGTCGTACGGCGTTACTGCGAGCCATCGTGCGGCACCCACGCAAGGCCTGCAGGCACCATGAACGCAAGCAAAGAAAGACAGTACAAGTGCTTACGGTTCACGTGTGGTGAGCTGACGTGAGGAATTCAATTCATGGCGAGGCTATCAGTCCCAGGCAACGGGTGGCGTGTGAAACAGCTGAGACCATGCATGCAGATGCAGGCATTCACTGTAGGATATAAGCTCTACACTGCCATGTACGTACGTGTACACATCCGTGAGTTAAGCCCGCGGACGTGTTTGGTATGTACATTGTACTGTACCACAGTAGTCAGTACAGGAAAGATTCGAGCGGAGACCCGATATCATACTCGCTCCGATCGCTTCAGTTTTACCAACAAAATATGAGCAGTACATCACGAATTATAAATCAATCTTTTCGTATTTAGATTAAATCTTATCATTAATGATTTTGTTTGCCACGTAGCTCGTTTTCTTTTTGGGTCTAGTGAATTATTCAGAAACATGTATACGCCTCACAAGCTGAAAGAAAGTAACCAACATTATCGAGATTTTGATTGCCGCACCCCTTCATGTCCAGGGTGAATCTGAAAGGAATATGCTCTATAGACACTTAATAAACATAGTTTATTATCAATATCCTAATTGTTTATTATATGTTTTATACCATATTATAATTGTATTAGGCGAAAACATTAATATAGGTGTGGTAGATAAACAACCAGGTCCCTAGTTGCCTCTACTAAGACTAGTTTCGTTGCGCGATTGATGATTGAGCTTTTCCGATCATAGGGCATGGCGCCGGTCAGCAATAGAAGTCATGTCGTTGGTTGAACGATGTGATGCACATACCCGGTATTTATAGGACATAGTCATTACGTCTTAAAACGTGAGACCAACTCTTATTATTATTCCTAGAAGATACTTTGATTACACCATCGTATCTTATTTAGTATGACAATAACGGTGATACTTTTGGATATCGGAAGGGGGTAGTTGAGACGAGGGGTCAACAACGGGATTTGTCAGTCCGTATAGCCGGATAGATACTCTAGGGCCCACTCGGTGAGATTATGTCAAATGAGTTTGCAAACATGTGACTATGTCACCAGCTGACATAATATCATAGACGAGTAAAAAATAGCGATGTCGGTAACGAGATCATAAATCAATCTATTTGTATTTAGATTAAATCTTATTATTAATGATTTTTTGGCATGTAATAGCTCCTTTTTTTGGGTCTACTGAATTATTCAGAAATATGTGTATGCCTCACAAGGTGAAAGAAAGTTACCAACATTATCAAGATTTTAATTGGCTACTCTGAAAAGTAATGTTTGTTCTGATTTTTATAGGTCAGGCTCATCAGCCATGAAGTTGTGTCGTTACCTTGTTAAAGATGTCTCGCCTTGTCGATGTGATATCCTTTAGTGGTTGGCCTTGGCTATCAAAATGAAAATCATTGTCTCGTAGAGGCTGAGAATTTAACCTAAAAGTAAGTTCAAACGGTCAGTGTTTTTTTTACATGCAAAAAAGTCCCCCTTTTGGAACATATATCATTCAAATATATATTTCTAAAAATAAATATGTATATGTTTACATTGTAGAGATCAAAATTGAATCTGTATAGTCGTAGAAACAATGTCTAACTTGCTAAAGCAATATTGTTATCTAGATGCAAATACAACACATATATGTTGCACTTCTTCCAACCAGTGGCGAAGCTCCAAAAATTATCATTGGGTTCATTACACTATACAACTAGAGATGATTAAGTTATCTGAATCAAATTCATTGTAATTATAAAGTAATTATCATAATTCATTGGGTTCATCGTTGTGGGCTGGCTCCGCCACTGCATCCAACCCCTCTTAGGTGCGATTTACTCTAGAAGTACTACATATATTCGAGTAATTCTAGTTTGTATAGAAAGTGTAGCGTATATTGAACTCTAGTACTTATGAAATACAGATATATGTAGTGTACAATAAGGGTATCGATGTGACCCAACATACGCCTCAAACTTCTCCAAAACTATTGGAGTCACAATTTTTCTAACCGGACACATCGGGATCGCAGGCATAAAACAATAAATTTTCCTATTGGCGATAACCTTAAACTAGCCAGAATCTACACTAAGCAGATATATAAGTACGGCGGAGATCGGAATACATACCCTCGTAGACCGAATAGTGGGGATTACGCTCCCGCACAAGCGTTGACGACGAAGACGACGTAGCCGACCTCTAGGTCGCGAAGAAACTTGGCGCCACGAAGCCGACGAAGATGGCCTCGAGGTCGGGTGGAGGAAGTAGGTCTGCGAGCACCGCTAGCGCAGCCTCTCGCAGGGCGTCACACACATACGGTGGAGACGACGACCTCCAAAGTTTCAGTCCAGAACGAGCAGCAAAAAACTTGGACCAGAACACCAGCAGCAAGCAGCGGGCTATGGTGGAGAGACCCCCTATCTTCTCGGCGCAACTCCGACAAAGGGAATCACGTTATTAAGAAGAGAAAGAAAAAATAACTGGTGAATTAAAAAGCCAGGGGTGCCCTTCTTTATATAGCCTCCCGGGGGGAGCCAATCTTTCCAGCCAGTCAATGTGGGACTATCCCCCATTGCCTGGTGTGTCTCTAGATGATGCGCTAGCCCTAGGTGGGCCCCATTTGGCCCACCTAGGCCGGCCATACCTCCCCCACCGAATTCCCTTGAGAAATTTCCCCCCATGGGCCTTCTTTCCATCAGAAGACCCATTTAGAGAAATCAGTCTAAATAAATTGAAAAATAAATATATAAAATCATGTTTAATCATTAATTACACTAATTAATAGCAAACACAATATATATAATTTATTCTACCTCCGAAAACTATTTCGTCGCTGCCCGATCTTCATCGGACCATTCCCGGGACGTTCCCGGTGATCTCTTTCCTTTCCGGTTGTCTTGTCGAAACCCCTTAAGCGTGTTACCCTAGCGGTACGAGACTCCTCTCCGATCAATGATTAACTCATAGGTCTGGACCCGATGAATTTACCCCTATGATATAACGAATGGCTTTCATCTATCAAAAATGGACGTCGAGTCTTAAACCTTTTGCCATGACAAGTGTGTCTGAGACTCGTTCATAGATACCTTCATACCTAGCATGATCTTGTTACGACACCACTATTTTCTACTCGTCTATGATATTATGTCAGCTGGTGACCCAGTCCCATGTTTGCAAACTCTTTTGACATAATCTCACCGAGTGGGCCGTAGAGTATCTATCCGGCTATACGGACTGACAAATCCCGCTCTTGACCCCTCGTCTCAACTATCCCCTTCTGATACCCAAAAGTATCACCGTTATTGTCACACTATATAAGATATGACGTTTGGTGCGATCAAACTATCTTTTAGGAATAACGATAAGAGTTGATCTCACGGTCGAAAGCGTAATGACTACACCCTACAAATTATGGCTAAGTCAATCACATTGTTCCACCTAACGATATGACTCCATTGCCAACTAACGCCATGTCACATGATCGGGAAATCTCGATCATCAATTACACTATGAATTAGTCTTAGTAGAATCTATTAGGGACCTGGTTATTTATCTATCACACGTGTATTAATGTTTCCGCTTAATACAGTTATAGCATAGTATAAAACATATAATGAACAATTGATATATGCCTAATAAACTATCTTTATTAAGTGGCTATAGTGCATATTTTCTTCAAAAGACACAACGAAACATTATCCATAATGTACCTCGCAAATTTTGTGGCCGCAAAATTCCATCATAAAATTCCACATATTCGTTGTTGACTTTGGGGCTGGTGGGTCCTTCTAACAACACAGGAGCCCTGGAAAAATGGATACGAAAAGACCATCAAATTAGCAATTAGAAGCGGTATCACATTTTACGCAGGTGCATATAGAATGTAGACCTAGACCCCTTTCTAATTTGGGCTCCGAACTTTGTGTAACATCGGATGGACCCTGACGATATATAAAGACGAACGTACGCAAGATCTCCATTCCTTTTTTCTTTTTTTTTCGTGGTGGCACCGGCCGCCCACACGGCAAGGAATCGCAAGAAACGCTGGACCGAGCAGCAACTTGACGCAATTCACCCAACCCGAACGGATCGCTCTACCCGCAGAAGAAAGCCAGCGGTTCGTAGTAAGAATCGCAGAAAACGAGGAGCAACGTACGGCCGGCCACCACCAACGCCACAACGCGTCCAGGAGGAAGAGCACGCCGTCACGCGCCGCGCGGCGCCCAGCACCGTCGTGTCCCGTCTCCGCCGCCGCCCCCCGCACTGCATGAGCATGAGCCGGAGCCGCCCAAAAGAGCCAGCGAGAAGAGAACAAGAAACGCTTGTACTGTAGCCACTATTGCAACGTAAACTCATTTTTGGATTTGGCGCAAAGGGACGAGGGAGAAGATAGATAGAGCGGCCCCGTCCACGCCAAAAGCAGCAGCAACAGACCGCAACCTGGAGCCTTGCACGACCAGTTTTATATTCATTTCTTACGTACTAGTATTTCATTCCAATGATCCAATCCCAACTTAGGTCGTTTTTTTATACAATAAAATCTACCGTCGTGTTGGGTCCACGATACTCCTACAGAGCTTCTACAAAAATGAACACGAGGTTCTGCACTGCACCTCTCGTTCCTGGCGCGCGGCTCACTGACTGGAACGGACGAGGAGGAGATGAGTAATAACTGCAGCGCAGCAGGGGGGCGCAGTGAGGCGAAAAATGGAGAAAACGAGGCGCTGCTGACTGGCCAGCCCAGCCCGGGAGCGGAGGGCCACCACGCTTCCCGCATTTCCCAGCACGCTCTTTCCAAACCGGTTTTCGGCAACTGCTGCGGCCACGCAGCCCCGTGAACCCAGGGCCAAAAGTTACTATGCAGCGTATCAACGGGATTTAAAACCAGCCACTGCCGTATCTGGTCAAATTTTGATCGACTGTTTCCAGGTTTTCATGTCACTGATTTTCCTCCAATGTTAGTGCTACTCCAATTTAGCTTTTATTACGACGTTTTTTTCTTCTTCTTTGCACCACTTCAATGAAGGAATCTAAAGCCCAATACCAATTATATAGTCGACTAGGAAGCTCATTTTGGCACAGAGATCTAGTGCTCCCTCTTTATAAAATAAAATTTCAAAATCACGTTGACAAGTTCTTAAAAATACAAATAAACCATTTATGGTGTCAACGATGTTTCATGTAAACTTGTAAATCTTGATATGAAACAATATATGTTCTGAGCTACACATAAATGACAATATTTTGTACATTTTAAAAGAGTCTGCATTTAGTTTCACACATTTATTATTTTTATGTAGCTATAAGAATATAAAGTATGTGAAATCAAGATTTTACATGTTTGTGAAATAGGTCATCGACAAACATACAAGACTTTTTTATTTTTTTTTATAAATATGTATTGTGCTTTTTTTTAATACAGTGAGCATTGGAGCCCGGGAGTTAGAAATATCTACTAGAATCATTCTTCATTAAAACAAAGATTTTCATTTGGAAATGCTTTTATCATGCAAACAAAAGACGAGGACAAAGATTATGTGGACATTCATAGTAAGATAATTTGAGAGATGGTAACCAACCTATATAGCTTCATGGAAGTAGTCGCAATTTCACCACCGAGTCTCTATTTAACAAACATTTGATTAACTAGGTTAATTGTCGGCCTAAATTGGTTCTTTATATGCTAGCAGTTAATTTGTCGATAGTTGCATTAGCTCCACTTCACTTCTACTTCAATGGAATTCAAAGCACAAATTAGGGACATTAAAACTAAGTAAAAAACGAGGCCTCTCACGACCTCAACCATTTCAGCCGTACGATCGCGCTCCTGGGCGATTTATGTCCATCGGATATTCATCAGTTCCATAGTGGGCCGAAAGTCCCTGAGGGCACTTCTACTTCAATGAAATTCAAAGCACAAATTATCACTAAATGTTAGTCGATGACGCACTACGACACATATGTCGCTACCTGAAACGACAAAATACGTTGACATTCGAGTTATGAAAGCAAACAATAGCATGACCGCGTCCGTAACACGTCACTCAATTCGACATTCAAATTCGGTCTATATACTCCGCCCTACCGCCAACGGTTGACACACACACACGACATATGATATGATCTATCCCGACATCGACGACATGTCGGGTACCGTACTTTGGGTCCCCTAGCCATTACACTCACTCTCTTCTCCACTGATCACACTCCGGTGCAGTCTAGCCAAGAGACAAAACCATGGAGCCTTCCAAGCCTGCCACCACAAGGCAACTCCCTTCTTAAAACCTCCCTCTGGCCTTCGCCCACACTCCCCACTCTCTCCACCCACCAAGCCCACAACCATGGCTGCCCTCCCCGGCCTCCTCCTTCTCCTCGTCGCCGTCGTCAC
Organism: Poa annua; assembly: GCA_026929855.1. Lineage (NCBI taxonomy): Eukaryota > Viridiplantae > Streptophyta > Magnoliopsida > Poales > Poaceae > Poa > Poa annua. Next base: position 69,823,875 of record CM049432.1, on the reverse strand, counting down.
TCTCCTAGCCGTACTCCCTCTCCACACCGTCGCCTCCTCCGACGCCGCCCACCTCCTCGCCGCCAAGGCCGAGGTCTCCGACCCCGCCGGCGCACTCTCCGGCTGGGACGCCCGCTCCAGCCAGTCCCTCTGCGCATGGCCGCACGTCTCATGCGCCCACAACTCCACCACCGCCGTCGCCGGGCTCCACATCTTCAACCTCTCCATCGCCGGCGTCTTCCCCGCGTCGCTCTGCTCGCTGAGGTCCCTGCAGCGCCTCAACCTCGCCGGGAACGACCTCGTCGGCCCACTGCCCGCCTGCCTCGCCGACCTGCCGGCGCTCGTGGACCTCGACCTCTCCGGCAACGACTTCTCCGGCGAGGTCCCGGCGGCCTACGGCGGCGGCTTTCCGTCGCTCGCCGAGCTCAAGCTGGTCCAAAACTCCCTCTCCGGCGAGTTCCCGGCGTTTTTGACCAACCTCACCGCCCTCCAGGTGCTCCACCTCGCCTACAACCCGTTCTCGCCGTCGCCATTGCCGGAAAACCTCGGCGACCTCGCCGGCCTCCGCCAGCTTTATCTCGCCAGTTGCAACCTCACCGGTAAAATCCCTTCTTCCATCGGAAACCTTGGACATCTCGGCAATCTGGACCTCTCGTATAACAGCCTCTCCGGCGAGATACCCGCGAGTGTTGGGAATTTGAGCTCTCTGTTCCAGATGGAGCTGTACAGTAACAGGCTCTCCGGGAGGATACCGGAGGGCCTGGGCCGGCTGAAGAAGCTCCGGAACATTGACATCTCCATGAACCTGCTCACCGGCGATATACCGGAGGACATGTTCGCCGGGCCAAGCCTGGAGAGCGTGCACATGTACCAGAACAAACTGACCGGGCGACTTCCGGCGTCGCTTCGGACAGCGCGGCGCCTCGTCGATCTCAGGATGTTCCAAAACAAGATTGAAGGGCCGTTCCCGCCGGATTTCGGGAAGAACTGCCCGCTGGAGTTCTTGGACATGTCGGACAACCGGATGTCGGGTCCGATCCCGGCGACAATCTGCGCTTCCCGGAATCTGACGCAGCTCCTCCTGCTGGACAACCAATTCGAGGGCGCCATTCCGGCTGAGCTGGGGCAATGCCGGACGCTACAGAGAATCCGGCTCTTCAATAACCGCCTCTCTGGACCCGTGCCCCGGGAATTCTGGGGATTGCCGCATGTCAACATGCTCGAGCTCAGTTCCAATGCTCTGTCAGGCACGGTTGATCCTGCCATTGGTGGTGCCAAGAACCTGTCCAGGCTTGAAATTCAGGACAACCGATTCACTGGTGTTCTGCCGGCCGAGTTGGGCAATCTGCGCAACCTGCAAGAGCTTCTGGCTTCAGATAACAACTTGTCCGGCCCGGTGCCTCCTTCAATTGTTGAGCTTTCTCAGCTTGCCGTGCTCGATTTGAGTAACAATTACCTCTCTGGGGAGATCCCACGGGTCATTGGACGGATCAAGGCGCTGATACGACTGAACCTTTCGCATAACCGCCTCACCGGAATCATCCCCGCAGATATTGCTGAAATCGGTGGGATGAATTTTCTAGATTTGTCAGACAACGAGCTCTCCGGTGGGGTGCCCGTGCAATTGCAGAATCTCAAGCTGAATGATTTCAACCTATCCTATAATAAGCTCAGTGGACCTCTGCCTCATTTCTTCACTGACTCAAGGTTCCGACAGAGCTTCTTGGGTAACCCTGGCCTGTGCTATGGGTTCTGCACAAGCAATGGCGATCCCAATGCCATCCGCCGTGCCCGTGCCAACATGGTTGCCTCCATCCTCGCCGCGTCTGCGGTCATCCTGCTCATCGGTTTAGCATGGTTCACTTGCAAGTACAGAAGCTACAAGAAGCGTGCTGCTGAAATCAGTTGTGAGAAATCAAGCTGGGTTCTCACATCCTTCCACAGGGTGGATTTCGATGAGAGGGACATCGTGAACAGCCTCGATGAGAACAATGTGGTTGGCAAGGGTGCTGCAGGGAAGGTATACAAGTCCGTCGTTGGGCCTAGAAGCGAGGCTGTGGCTGTCAAGAAGCTCTGGGCAACCGGTGTTGTGGGCAAGAAGGATGACACTTTCGAGGCTGAGGTGGCGACGTTGAGCAAAGTCAGGCACAAGAACATCGTCAAGCTCTTCTGCTGCGTGACCAACAGGACCTGCCGGTTGCTTGTGTATGAGTACATGCCGAACGGCAGCCTTGGGGACTTGCTCCACAGCGCCAAAGCTGGCATCTTGGATTGGCCGACGAGGTTGAAGATCGCAGTCCATGCTGCTGAGGGCCTCTGCTACTTGCACCATGACTGTGTGCCATCGATTATCCATCGAGACGTGAAGTCTAACAACATCTTGCTTGATGAGGAGTTTGGCGCAAAGGTTGCAGATTTTGGTGTTGCAAAGACTATCGAAGATGGACAGGCCACAATGTCGGTCATTGCTGGCTCTTGTGGTTACATTGCTCCTGGTGAGTTCTTGGTGCCAAATTTGTTTCTAACATGTTTGAACTATTACGTCCTTTACAACTGTTATGGTTTGTATTAAAAGGTACTAGTTGCTCAGATGTACTTGGAGCAATATTCAGAAGAGCTCCTAGCTTCATTCTGTTCCCATTTTACTTCCTGAAAGACATTTACATGACATGTTCTGTAAAACCTTTTCACTTGTTGCGCAGTGGTGCTAAAGCTAAAAGTTTCTTTTTGACAATTTAAAAGCTTTATTGAATCGTGAGTGTGATCCTTTGTGCATTGCAGAGTATGCCTACACTCTTCATGTACCTTCATTCTGTTCCCATTTTACTTCCTGAAAGACATTTACATGACATGTTCTGTAAAACCTTTTCACTTGTTGCGCAATGGTGCTAAAGCTAAAAGTTTCTTTTTTGACAATTTAAAAGCTTTACTGAATCGTGAGTGTGATCCTTTGTGCATTGCAGAGTATGCCTACACTCTTCATGTAACTGAGAAGAGCGACGTGTTCAGCTTTGGCGTCGTTATTCTGGAGCTTGTCACTGGTAAAAGCCCCATGGCACAAGAGATTGGCGAGAAGGACCTGGTGGCGTGGGTTTGTGACACTGTTGATCAGAGCGGTGCGGAGTCTGTTCTTGATCAGAAGCTTGTCGACCAGTTCAAGGATGAGATGCGCAAGGTTCTCAACATCGGCCTGCTGTGTGTCAACCAGTCCCCAAACAACCGCCCACCAATGAGGTCTGTGGTGAAGATGCTGCTGGAGGTGGAGGGACAGAACAAGCCGAAGGCGAAGAAGGCACCTGCCTTCTGATCTGGGGGGGAAACCCTTCTGAAGAACCATTGATAGGAGGAATAAATGCTAATTTGTGCTCTTCTTGAATCATTTACTTAATACCATTAGCAGCTAGCTAGCTCTCTGAATCTTTAGTACTTTGGTAAACTCAGTAACTTGGAAGCTAACCTGTCGCTCAAATGAATGAAATGTGCAGTTGCTGTCAACCAATCTGTTGCAGAGATCTGTTTTTCTTGCATGTTTGATGCTTTTGTCATGGCTGGTAGAGTAGCAAATTCTGCTTTCCATTTTACGATCCTCAAAAGTGCATTTGTTATGTTGCTATCAACCTTTCAGCCAAGAGCTCACGATACTTTGGAACATCTTATGGAGATGCTCCCATGCTCAGTGAGCTGAAGCACTCATGAATCTGAGTAGGACTACACGTCTAGAACTCCTATTTAAAGTAAGCTGTGATAGCTCAATATGAATGATGATTGAGTTGTGCTTAGTGCATATATGAAATGTTTTCTCAATGCAACCATGCTAAGCAAAAAAGATACTAGTGGTTTCAGACTTCCAGTGGCCCTGTTCTCCCCCATTTGTTCTTTTTGTTTGTTGCCTTTTGCGTGTGCACTTTGCCTGGTAAGCACACACAGCTGAGTCCCCAGTTTCCACGGACAGTTGGAACAGAAGCTGCACAAGTATTGCCTGCTTCCTTCTCTAACCTTGGTCTGGCCTTATCTCTGTATCACAAATTTCACCTGCTGTACAGTTCTTTTATCTTCTTCAATCTTGGCAATATGTTGTTCTTTTTAATCAGGTGCATGCACCTCGCCGACTAACCTGTACACAAATTTATTCAAGGACAAACACATGATTGGAATGCAGTTTTAAAGCCTATGTTAAACACAGTGCATCTGGGTTCCCCAGTTAGGACAGGTTGATCTGTAAATATAATTTCATAACCCGTCACTGAATCGATACGCATTTAAGTGCGTGCTCAAGAAGGATCAGGAACTAGTCTAGTCATAGTGGGGAGTATCATACAGTGGTATCATGCATATGATACTAGTCTTTGTTATATTTTTTTTATTTTTTTTGAAACGTGGAGCAAAAGCTTTGCCCCTTATCCATTAATTAAGAAGAAGGTGCCCGGTTTATTAACGGAAGAAACCGGGCGAAAACCATACAACAAGTACCAACACCACCAGGCGAAGCCCACATAACATCAAGGACCCACACAACATCAAGAACCCACACAACTCCACAAAGAACCGGCCAACCGTCCACCCTTGTCGGAGAGAAGAAGCCGCAACTGCTATGGGAGGAGCAGGTCCGGGACACTCTGACATAGATGAAGAGACCAACCCTTGAATGCGCTCACTGCCTGTAGCCCGTCATCGTACACCGCAGCTTCGACTTCGCAGCAACAAACAAGCAAAACGAACCCACCGACCCCGTCGGAGTAGAGCTGCCAACACCAACCTCGCCTCCACAGGAGCCACGAAGCTCTCGGGGCCACCGCCCCGACATACCGCTCCAGTATGCCCTGCATATACCGCCATCACAACCTTCCGGGGCCGCCACCCCGACATAACACCGCTCGTACTCGAACTGCAACGCCGCACGACCCAGAAGCCTGTAGCCCGAGCTACACAGGACCACTGCTCGTAGACCACGGACGCCACACCATGCCCGGGGCCGCCGCCCCGACGTAATGTCCAACCATCCCCACTTGGATGCGCCGACCGAGCCGATAACCCTGCCGCCCCTGCAGCTCAAGGTCACCACCCAAAGTTGTGCCAAGCCGCAACCCTGCCTCATGGAGCTGCCACCGCACCGCTGTCCGAGGCCGCCGCCTCGGCACACATCCACCATCTCGAGGCCGCTGCCCCGACATCCACAATCATGAAGAGATGGGCATGAGACAACAAGCATCAACACTAGACTCACCCTCCAAAGCGACGCCTCCAAGAAGGTCACGACATAACTGTCGCCGTCGCCCGCCCGAAAGGAGCTTGGGCTTTCACCCGGATGGCCAAGCCCCTCGAATGGAGAGGAAAGAGTTCCACGACACCGACACCGCCTTCAAGAAGGTAAACGACGCACGAGGGCGCCGCCGCTGCCGGCACAAACCAAGGTTGGGCAAAGCTTTCGCCGGAACTTTTCCTCCCATCGAGAATGCAGGTCTTCAAGCCACAGCGGGCGCCACGGCATGTTGACCTTGTCCTGTGCTGTTGCCCCAGCATCCCTCCTTCCCCTTCTCCTCCACACGCAGGGTGAGCAGCAGCACCGGACACCGGCCTGCACCAGGCCGTACGCACCCTCTGGCCGCGCCCCGAGCCGCCGCTCACGCCCCGCGCAGCACCACGCGCTGCAACCCCTGCACCAGGACGCTCCCCGTGTCGTCGACCGCGCGCAGCAACTCCTGGCCGCCTCCCGTGTCCTCGACCGCGCCGCGCGCAGTCCCTCTCGCTGCCGACCGTGCCCCTCGCGCACGCCCAAGGCCCGGCCGGACGGGCCCAGATCGGGCCCGCCAAGCCCATCTGGCGCAACCCACTCCTGGCGACGGCGCGACGACGCTCCCGTCACCTCACACCGCCACCGCGACCAGAACGTCGACCGCTTCCTCCACCCGAGCCCGCCGGCTCGGCATCCTCCGCCCAGACCGCCGCCGCCCCCACGGGCCGGTCACCACCAGCTGAGAAGAGGACCGCCCTCCGACTGCCTTTGTGGCAGAGGAGGGGTGCCGCCACCGTCGCGGACGAGGCCGGCGACGGCAGCGGCAGGGAGGGACCGGCGGGAAGGGTCGCGCGGCGCGCCGGCAAAGTCGCCCCTAGCGCCGCCTGGGGGAGCGACGCGAGGGGAACGGGGACTCTTCAGTGATGAGTCAGGCCACTATCTTGGGCGTCCCGTCTTTGTTATATTTAACTCGTGTATATCGGGTTGCGAATTCGATTCAGTGTATTCCTTCTAAAAAAAAGTCTTTGTTATATTTAACTCGTGTATACGGATCATGGATGTGCTCTTTAGGCTTTTAGGCTTTTAGCCTTTGTGGTTCACAGCTATCTTGCATGAAGGATTGAAGGTATAATCATAGAACGAAAAGAAAAACTGGGGTTTAAGATGGAGCTGTTCTCATTCTCTTCAGACGAAAGCGGCAGGTGGATCGAATTGAACCTTTTTTCTTCGAAGTAAGGTAGAAACTAACGGTGATTAGACATAATTCTGTTCTAAAATATTTATCTCTTTGAGCAGAGAGCGATTTCAGTTAACTTAATGAAGGAGAACCATGTACCCTGAACATTAGGAATCTTAACGCATGGCCCCATCGTGATCATACACCCATGATGAAATCTCTACAACTTAGTGCAATCTGGGCTCCCCCAATCTGCCCTCAACAAAAGGCGCATCTACGAGGTGCTGCACATTTGGTCTCCTCAGCAGCCAATGAGATGTAAGTGCCGGCGTAGCACTGTCATCGCTGAACCATGATGGTCAAAAGCCACACAACACAAAATAAAATAACAAAAAGCAAATGAGCACCAATATGGTTTGAGATGTAGGATCGTGTAACTGGGAAGAAAACGATACAATGGTAATCATGTACCCTTTTGTGCATACATGGATGCTTCAAAGTGGTGCATGCCTACAGTCAGGCCAATGTTTTCTCGAGTGTGCGTGGGAGGTCACTCCTAAACCCCAGTTGGTAGACAAGGCTACAAACAGCAGACTCAGAAATATTTGCAGACAAAAAAAAGGGCACCTAAGCCCTTGTTTGTTGCTGAAAGCAGAATACTCCTGCAGAGAGGAGAATGGAAATACCAAAGAACCCCGAGGGACCATGACTACTGAAGAACCCATGGCAAGAATAATCTTGTTTCACGCGACTCATGTCTGGTAATCTGGTTTACATGAGTGACAAGATCAGAAGAAGCATCACAAGTTGATTGGTTTGGAAATATGTCAAAAGAGTTTTACTGACAAGGGGGCTGGGGAGTTCGCTCCCTACGGAAACGGGACGAAGAATGCTCACCTCCTAACAATTCAGATAATGTATTACCCATTCAAGTGAACTGAAATATTGAAAGAATCTTACTAGTAAACCTAACAACTATCGGTGTAAATCATTGGGTAAATTAATGATATCCCACTTCATAACTTTCACACATGGTGCTCTGAAATCTGAAGAAATGGCTAAGTGAAAGGAGTAAGAGCCTGAACCAAAATGGCCATTTTAAACAGGTAAGCAAGCTTGAACTGTCGGAAGCCATCAGTTATGGTGCTTTTATGCCTGACCAATGGTACTTCTTCCTCAGGGACACGCGATTCAACTCCATGGATGAGAGTCCACGAAGATGATCCCCTCACCTTCCTCTGTCCCCACAAGATAATCTCCTCCAGCTTGTCCACGGTGATGTGCGGTTTCTTTTCCACAAACACTAACAGCTCACGAATTGCCTGCAACAATGAGATCCTTGTCTTCCTCACAAATTGGCCGTTGCCGTCCGCTTGAATGAAGACCTTCAGGGAGTGTTTGGTCAGAACCGCAATGCGGACCGCACGTCCGCACCATCCTCGCCGCCGACGAGCCGGATCCTGGTGGCTGTGTGCGGGCAGAGCAATTCTTCTGTCTCCGCTTCCAGGAATACACGACTTTTTTTTTTTGAGAAGGAATACACGAGTTGCTCGGCCCTCTCCTAAAGCATACGTAGTTTGGTTCTCGGGCCATTGGAGCTTTGGTATCAGGCGGGCCTGCGATTCTTGTTCATTCTGGAGCTTTACGAGTCGGATCATCCTTAACATCATGGGCCGGCCGGATTTATTCCAAAAAATAAATCATAAACGTGCTATCACCGATTTAACGCTCAGGCGTCAAACCAACGCCTGCTGACCGAACGCTTGTCCACATCACGTGCGGCCTGTTAATAAGTTTTTTTATATAAATATCGAGATTCATATATTAAAAATAATAAGCTTTCGATATAAACTTCGAAAAATTGAGAAAAAACTTTTAGAGAGTTATGATTTTCCAAGGGGTTTGAAATAAATATCCGTATGATTAAAGAAAGTCCTTTTAGTTGAAAATAATCGGTCGTGAGTTTTGAAAAATGTTTATATGAGAGAAAATATGTGTCATCGTACTGAAAAATAGTTCACTAGGCTAATAAAATTCATGTATTACATAAGAACAAATATGTGGAAGAAGGCATGCATGAGGCAGCTGCAGGCCTGGGCATCACGAGAGCTGCTCGAGTCTGTCACCATCGTCGGGCCGTGGAGGATGTTAGGCGTTCTATGTCGGCCGACAGGTCGTTAGGGTTTGAATCGCCAGAGCTACCGAGCTGCTCTCAGAGCATGGCGGAGGTGGTTGAGTGGTTTGGCCATCTCTAGAGGATGGAGATGGCGAGCGGCCGGACTTACTCGACAACCCTTCCAATAAAGTTTGTTAATGGAACTTGGAGGTCTCTTGATCTGCTCGTTCCCTGCCCTCCCTTTTATGGTCGTGGTGATGGATGGGAGAGAGTGGGGGCAAGCGACTTCTTTGCTTAGAAGCTCGATATTGGGAGCGAACGTGCCTCTCGGCGCACGACATGGAGACCTAGAGGATTTCTCCAACGCTGACAACTTTGCGCCAGAGTTACTCAAGGTAATCAGAGCCACTCCTTGCTGGGAAGCGGTGTTATTTGTCAGCCTCTGTCATCCTTTAGAGGATATTCCTCGATCTCAGTTGATGATCCCAAGTGGGTTGTTCATAGGCTGCGACGCTGATGCCCGAACTTAGAGGTCTGCAAGAAGCGACAGCGGCACAAACCCATGCTTTGATTGCTTTTCCCCCTTTTAATTTCAGGATCCGGCTTATAAAATGATAGTGCCTTGTCGAATTACCCCTAGATATTTGGGCCTCTTTATAAACTTGATCCTACCACGTTGAATTCAGGCTATCCAGTTTGAAAAAAAGAATCTATGGGGATGTGAAGGTTGGACCCGTTTGTCCCATTTTCTATTCATTTTACCCATCTATGATAAAATTTTATAATACACTTAAAAAATAAATAAAAATAGAATAAACGAGTCCCCTTTTTTCATCCTTAGATCTTTTCATTTCAAGATGCACGAGTTAAGAGAAATTACATAATGCTCTTTTTGTTACTAAAGTTTTTATGGGGGTTGGCGAGAATTGTCCCGGTTAAATCTTAGATCCCCCCATATCACCAAATTATCGTTTGTTTGTATTTGACCGGTTTTATCCCCATTTTTTCCAGAATTGCCGAAAGATCTAGCGTTTTTCTTAAATATCCAAAGCACTACCGATTCCCCCCACAATTTTTTTAAATCTCCAATCCACTAGAAAAGGGTTGTGTTTTCCATTATTCCCATACACAGTCTAAAAACAAAAAAAAATTCTAATTTGGAGAACATACAGTACATGGTTTGTTTCGGCCGCCCGCCATGACCCCCCACGTAACGAGATCGCCGACGGTCCCCCGCACGCGCCACCATCCTCGGCCGAAACCATACGCAAAACCTGGATCACTTCCCCCCCCCCCCGAAACTAACGCAGAACCCGCTGTGCCGCCTTCCCCCGGTTTGAATACCACACCAGCGCGGGTGGGACCCACAAACTGTTCCGCTGCTACGTGCCTCCCCTGACGTGTCCACGACTACAGCGGGAGCGGCAGAAAAATCTCGCCCCACACCGGACGGCGGGCCCTACTACCCCACGATTGGAGCGGCACGTAGCGTGAGGTGGCTAACTGCGACCCAACAGCGCAAGCAAAAACGTGTCACGTCCCCCAGGCCCGGTTTATTATTGTTTATCAGTCGCCGGAAGAAATATCTACGTCAAACGGCACGTCTACGAGGTGAGGTCCGTCCGCTAACCTTTCGTCGAATTTCGACCGCATCGGAAGCTTTGGCTTTGCCCCCCGGAGTTGGACTGGACCAAAAGAAAGAATGAATTCGTTGCTGTCTCCGGCTGGACGGGACACGTTGCGTTTGCATGGGGCCGAGCCGTGCCCGGTCGCGATCGCCTATCGCGTGTCCAAAATATTCAATTCAATCCGCTCGCTCGTTCGGCGCGATTAGGTTGGGGTTAGATTAGACTTTGGTTTATTATTAGATCATAGATTAGTGACGGTGTTATCATGGCCGAGCGTCACGTGTCCCTCTCCGGTGGAGTGAAGAGAAGACGGAGGCCGTTTTCGTGGGAGGGACGGAGGGTGGGTGGAGGCACGTGTCGTGGTGCGCGCCGCGTGCCCTGCGCGACTCGTGGACGGTCACGATGTTGCGTCGGGCGGTGGATGCCACCATGTGTCGCCCCCTCCCTCACAGATGGCGACGCGCGCCATGGGCCATGGCGCCACGACACCTGCGGTTGAGCGACGAGGAGGGGGAGACCTTTAAAAACGGACGGACGGACGCCTCTCCTCCATTCCCATTCCATTCGTATTTCGTATGTTCTTCTTCTTCTACTTCTACTAGCTCGGAGCTGAGAAGCGATAATTTTCAGACGGGGGGTTTGCTTGGTGTTGATGTCGATGGCGCAGGTGTGCTGTGACTCGGCTACGTCGGCGGTCGTCGTGGGCGCCGAGGCCGAAGCAAGAGCCAGGGCGCGCGCGGGCCGGCGCCGTAGAGACACGAGGTGGAAGATCTCCGCCGCGGCGGCGGATCAGGTTGGCGGCGGGGACAACGAGGCCGCGGCCGCCACGAGGAAGAGGCGCGCGGCAGCGGCGGCAGGGGGCGAGGTCGTCGCGGCCAAGAGGCACGGGTTCGCGTCGGTCACCGGGCGGAGGAGGGAGATGGAGGACGCCGTGTCCGTGCGGGAGGCCTTCTTCGCCGCCACAACCGCCGCGGCGGACGAAGAGCCCGGAAAAGCGAACTGCGACTTCTACGGAGTATTCGACGGTCACGGCTGCTCGCACGTCGCCGACGCGTGCCGGGACCGGATGCACGTCCTCGTCGCCGACGAGCTCGCCGCGGCCCTCGCCACCGGCACCACCACCACCTCCGCCGCCATGGAGCGGAGCTTCGCGAGGATGGACGCGGAGGTGGCGGCGGCCGGCGCCAGCAGCTCGACCTGCCGCTGCGAGGCGCACAAGTGCGACCACGTGGGCTCCACCGCCGTCGTGGCCGTCGTCGACGCCAACCGGATCGTCGTGGCCAACTGCGGCGACTCCCGCGCCGTGCTCTGCCGCCACGAGGACCCCGTGCTGCCGCTGTCCTCGGACCACAAGCCCGACCGGCCCGACGAGCTGGAGCGGATCGAGGCGGCGGGCGGGCGGGTCATCTTCTGGGAGGGCGCCAGGGTGCTGGGCGTGCTGGCCATGTCGCGCGCCATTGGTGATGGATACCTCAAGCCCTACGTGACGGCGGTGCCCGAGGTGACGGTCACCGAGAGGTCGGACGGCGACGAGTGCCTCATCCTGGCCAGCGACGGGCTCTGGGACGTGGTCAGCAACGAGACCGCGTGCGAGGTCGCCAGGGCGTGCCTCCGGAGGGGCAGGGAGCGGTGGTGCGCCGAGGCCGCGGCCATGCTCACCAAGCTGGCTCTCACCAAGAGCAGCAGCGACAACATCTCCGTTGTCGTCGTCGATCTCCGGCGCAGAAATCAGTCGTCGTAAGGAGGGTCGATCGGTCCTCCACACTAGCATCATACTCGTAGTAGAAGTAGTAGTAGTGACAGTATTAGGATGAATCAAAAGTTAGCGCTAGTGATTCGACTGATTAATTCTTCTTTTTCTTAGATTAAATTTTTTCTCTTGCAATGCAACAAACATTCCTCCCTGAATCAAGTTCAGTGGAGTGCATATACGTATTTTGAAACAGAAACACAAGTGTGTCATCACAATATTTAGTAGGGGAAAGTACTAGAGTCTCCTCATGCATGCTTTGGCTCAGATCTGTACTGAGTAGCATCGAGTTGCATCAGATGTTTTCGTCAGTTCGGACTGAGGGGCTGAATCGTATAACAATTGTAACTATAACTGATCCTGTTTCAGATGTTCGTCAGTTTTAGTTGCATCAGATGCTTTCGTCAGTGGGGAATTCGGCTAAGGGATGACAACTCGTTGAAAGCAGATGAACTACCGTCTGGGCGAGCAAGAAGGTTCAGCTGCAACCGGAGCACCGAACAACAGAATATGGGCTCAGCTCAATATAGAATGAAGTCAAAGCAGAGATGTTTCCACGTGAAAATCAAAGAGGGCAGATCCGGGACGGCTGCTCCGATTCCCGACTCTTTGCGTGAAGAAAGAAAGAAGAAGATGGTGAGAGTGAGATATTTGCTCTTCGATGGATCGATTCATCTGGAAGCTCGACATCTGCCTGCCCAGCTGTTGGGAGCCGGAGGCTCTGCGGTCCAGCTGGGGGTTCCCGCTCGTTCCTGGCAACGCACAACACCTCGACAGAATTCTCTCCATCTTCTTTGAAAAGAAAGAGTCTGTCGCTCACTGATTGAGGTGATCGATCGAGCTGGAGCCTGGAGGAGGAAGAAGGCATAGAAAAATCGTCCACTCCAAACTTCCCGTGCCGCGGTTTGCGTCCAACAACAGGTTTTCGCTTTATTATCAGTGAAATGGAATGGTGACAGTGGAACCGTTCAAGGATTTGGTGGGATATGTTCGTTTGTTCTTCTTCCAGGTGTTGGCCTCTGGTTCATCCTCTGTTATCTCTCATCGTTTGGTGGAGCCGCGAGCGGTAGATACTCAATCGCAACGGCAGGATCGACACGCATCACTTGTCCAGAAGCAAAATTGAGCGGTGTTGCTGGTGGGCTGGTGGCGGGTGTAATCGGCCAACTGATCATTCTCAGAGATCTGTTCATGCTTAGCAGAGGAAAACCGAGCTTATGAGCTTGCTTTTGGTGTCCCTCTTTTTTTACTGAATGATTCCGGGGGCAAAACCCTTTCTGCGTCAGCTATCTGTGTACAGGTTTATCTCTCGATGGAAAAAAAACCTTGGAAACAAAAAGTTGTCTGATCCCAGGTTCGAACTGGGGACCTTTAGTGTGTGAGACTAACGTGATAACCGACTACACCAACCAGACTATATGTTAATGTGCTCAAACACAACGTATTTATATGTGTACAGAAATCTAGGCCAGAGTGATACGAACTGTCAACCATGTTGTTTGACACAGGATAGGATATAGTTTCGTCTGTTCGTGTTCGCTCTATAAATATCTCGTACGTTGCCCTCCATCAAATACTCAAATTTCTCTTTAATTATGTCGTTTATTCGTTATAAAAGATTTACCACTTCGACTCAACATAATTTTTGTTCAGTTTCTCTATTTTTACTACTCAATAAAGTTCGATCTCTTTCTCAAGCTGCTAATCTAGAGGTTGCATACTACTCAGGCTGCCGAATCTGAAAGTGCATGGGGATAATGCAAATGGAAGCTATTCCTGCTTGGAATGAGCTACCATCTCGAGGGTCGTCAAACCGGCAATTGCAGGCATAGAAATTTTTGTTCAATTTGCAAGGGATAGTGATTGTTTGGGGGCCTGGAGCATGCGATGATGACGGCATAGGAGCGGCAGGTCGAGGTTGAGGAGGCCAGTAGATCAGATGCTTGCCCTAGTAGTTGGTGCTCGGGTGTAACATCCCGATTTTCAGAAAAATTTAAAACTTTACATCCATGCATCATCATCATTAAACTTGTCATTTAAATCACATAGAATTTAAATTAAATCATTATATATGTTTTTAATTGATTTTATGTCCATAAAATTGTTTTTTGAATTTATAATAACATTCCTTTTTATTCTATTTTTAATTTAGACAAAAATAATCTCAAAAGGATCTATTTTTAATAAGCTTTTCAAATTATATTTTTATGAATTTTTCTGAAAAGTTTTGATATAGTTTGAAATTATTTTATACTCAAAAGATTTAAAAACAAAAAAATGAATTATAAAAAGAAAAATCGAGCCGGGCCAGCAAGTGGGCCGAAGCCCACAAGCTATCTACCGCGCGCAGCACCGCAGCCCGCCAGCAACCCATCCCGCCCGCGCGCGCTCTCTCTCTGGCAGGTGGGCCCCACCTGTCATCCCTTCCACGGCAACGACTCGCCCCCAAATCACGCCCGCGACGACGCCGAGAAACGGCTGAATAATTTTGATTCATTGTGGAGGATTCATTGCTCCATTTACGTCGCCGATTCTTACTATAAGAACCCCTCGATCACCTCTCCCCTATGCCCCAAACCCTAGCACCCGAGAGCCACGAGGCTGCCCGCACGAGACCTCGACTTTCCGCCGCTACTGCCGGTAAAACTCGCACCGTGTGCTCAACTCCGGCCACCCCGGACCTTCTCTCCTCCCCCTTCGTTTTGTTTCATCCTTGCGCATCATTGTGACACGATTTCGCATTCTGTCTCGCAGCGTGACGTCGTAACGGTGCACTACCGAAGCAACCCGCCGCCGCGCACAACTCCGGCGAGCAATCCCAGGAAGCAAAGGACGCCCCAGCCCCCATGACCTCGCCATCGTCTCCGCGTCGACCTCCTCTACGTTCTGGTATGCTCCGTTCGTCCCATACTGCACTAGATCTTGTAGAACGTCCGTCGCCGGCGCGCCGCCGCCGCATGAGTCACCTCCGGCTAGGTTTACGGCGACAGCGCCGCTCGGTTCTGGTCGATTTGATCTGAACCGTTAGATCGCCGTGCACGGCTAGGATTAGATCACCTAAAAACGAATCGATACGCTTGCGTGGCACGCACAGTCATCGCCGCGTCGGAGCCACGTAGGCGTAGGTTTTTCTGGGATTTTCTTAAATAGAATTAAAATGACAGTTTTACAGAAAACCCCTACATCTTATTTTTATCATAAATTTTTATCTGTTTAACCAAATTCAAATATTTTTATAGATTTGAAATCCTTAGAACCAGTAGAATATTTTGGCTTCATTAGTTCTCTGTTTTGACATATTCAAAATTTTCAAATATTTTTGAGAGTAGTTTAAGTGTTTTTGACATAACTTTAGTTAGAAAAATCATGTTTGAGTAAATCAAATTGCTAAAAATTTGTTTAGATGCCCTCTGCCCAATTGTCATTTTTTACAAAATTTGGTTATGAAATTTTATTTAAGTAAACTAAAATTCTTGATGTTACCCTTGTATTCATGTCTAAATAAATGAAAACAAATTAAAAATTTGTTCATGCATATGTCATAAAAAATTCTAAGAGATACATATATTAGTTTCCTGAAATTTAAAATAAGTTAATGCATCTCATGCATAGCATATATTTTTCATCTTATGAATATTGCTTGTGTGTTTATGTGTGGCTTTTTATTTCTTTTGTTAGACTATTCGGAGGGAAACGAGAATCTTTGCAACTGTAACTATTGTACTCCCGGTTGCCAAGGCAAGTGGCACACCTCATAAAAGTCCTAGTATTTTTCTATGTAATAGTAGTTTATTTTACTAAGCATGTTTAGGACTTAGTAGAAATGCTATCCAAGCCATGTTTAGACTTCCTTATCCATGTGTCTAGGTTCCTATGAAAATACTAAGTAGAATTGTGATGCTATGCAAAACTATTTTGATGAAATGTTAAATTCTACTAAGTTATAATCAAACACCTGGGTGGAAATTGGTTACTTGGCTGTATGAGTTAAGTGTTGTCCCTAGGGGATTTACCTGTGGGATATTCACTTGTGGATGGCCACCCAGGAACAGAGGAATCTGAAGAACTCCGAGTGAAGATTGCTTCTCGTGCAGCCATTGCCAATATGGGCTCTGGCTTGATCAACTAAGTTGCGTGGACTCGCCCCGGCCTGACAGGTGGAGGTAGTGGTTTGTAGGTGGAGCGCGTCAGGCCAGAGTGGGAGGGTGTCGTGGTGGTGTCACGGCAGATGCCATAGGATGGCTAATGTGTGGGGCCGATGGACGTTGGTGGATCCGGGGAGGGATAGTGAGCTGAATTGCCCACACGAGGAGGATCCCGGTATAACCGAGATCTCCCAAGAACTAGAAACAACAGCAAAACGATATAGGGAAGATCTAACAAACAAGAACAAAGGTACGAAGGCACACAACACACACACGATATACCCAGGTTCAGGGCCCTCGTGAGGAGGTAACACCCCTACTCCTGCCTTTCCTCTCTATATAAGTGTGGTACAAGGGCTACAACTTGCTCGTAGATTTCTCCAAGTGAAGAACAAGCAGTACTAGATGAACTCAAGGTATGAAGAAGTAAAAGCTCTAGGAGTAAATGCAACTATAGCTTTGGCTTCCAAGTTCGTCCTTGCTCCATAGAAGCAGTTATGGCGCCTTTTATAGGGTCTCGGCCAGGAGGGCCGGTAACCCTAAACTGGCTTGGCCCCACCGGACAGGTCTAGCCGGCATGTCGTCACCGGCTACCGCGACCTAGTCGCCGCGCTATCCGGCATAGCCCCTTCGTCATCATATCGGCGAGGACAGCAGACGCCGTCCTGGATCATCATTGTCTCCCTGTCAGAGACAGGACATGTCTTTGCCCATCCCGGATAGCCTTTTCCGGATTGCCGGGCTAGGCATGTCAGGTCTTGTCGTACCGTTGTCGTACCGACTGACGCGCTCCCGTGTCAGGCGGGAGGTGACCATGCTTCCGTGTCAGGCGGGAGGTGACCATGCTTCCGTGTCAGGCGGAAAGGTACTTCCTCCCGCATCAGGCGGGAAAGCCTGCTGCAGACCGTTGACGGCCTACCGGGATCCCGCATGCCGGCTACCTCCTCGCTTGCCTCCGTGAACCTCTCCTACATAAGATCAAGATCGAGACAGGTACTCCGGTTAGCTCTTACCCGGACCACCTATCCGGTGAAACCGAATACACCTCCTTCCGGGAGTCTCCTCGGAGCCCGAGATCCGAGATCCTTTCCGAAGGTGTCCGAGCTCGTCTGTGGATGTGCATCTCTAGGCCTAGCCTCCCGAAAATGTCTTAGCCTATCAGCAAAGACATCTTCGAGAAGCTAGTTCTTAGAGGAACCACCCGCTGATGCTTGTGTTGCCATTGTGAAGGCTGGGGGTGTCTATTTATAGTTGCTAGAACTGACCCTTGCGCCCGCCAGGAGGCACTTGGCACTCTACCAGCGCTCAAGGGTCAAGTTGCCCCTTCAGCACACCAGGGGGTGTCCCTTGCTCTCGCCAAAGGTCAAGTACTGTTGGCACACTGCTGAGATATTCCGGGATCTGCCCCTACCCGGGGGGCAGCCCCCCGACACTAGTCCCTGAAGCTGGTGCTGCACAGCGACCTCGGATGATGTGCGGGATCATCTTTAATAACAACCATCTTCTGAGAACATACGACACCATCCTTTTACTACATGCCGAGATCGGTTCTTCCCGAGATCTTCCTACCGAGATTGTTTTAACCGGGAGATGAAGCCCGTAACCGGATACTGCAGTCTCATCGAATCTCGACCGTTGGCTTCGTATTGAACTCGAGACTGCGAGCTGGGCCCCACCCGACGTCCCGTCTGACTAGAAATGCACTCGAGTGCTTCTGCCCGAGCACGCCGTCGCTTGGGTTCGCGCGCCGGGAGCCGCAGCCGATCCGAAGCCCAACCGTTGGGGCCGTGTGACCCTCGGTGTGGCCGGATCGGGCGCTCCGGCTAGCGCCACGTGCCGTGCTGCACAAAATGGATCCCACCCACGATCGTGGAGATCGTGGGCGGGAAAACTTGAAACCGCTCCGGAATCCCCCCCATAAATAGGGGACCGGAACGGTCTCCTCTTCTTCTTCCTCTCCTTCGCTTCTCCTCCACCGTCGTCTCGAGCGCATCGCCTGCCGCTGTGTTCGTCGCCCGAACGCCGCCGCCCTCGCTGTTCGCCGGAGTCCGAACGCCGCCGTTCCTCTTGCGCGTCACCGACCTCCTCTTCTCCGGTGAGTTGCTCTCTCCGCCCCGATGATCTTCTTTAGTAGAATAATATCTCGCCTTCGGCCGTGCTCTAACACACGCGCGGTTGAGCCGCCGCCGGTGAGCACGACTCGAGCGGCGCGCACGGGGTGCACGGCGGTGATGCACCGTTGCGGTAGGGCTTAGATCTTTTGCTCGCATTACGTCTCGTTCGAGTTTAGCCCGAGTATATTTTCCTCACTTTAGTTTTGATTTATCAGCATACGGTAGATCTTATTTGCCCTGAACTCGGTTGTGTTTAGGAGTTTGCGATCCGGCATCTTAGCTCCCGATAGACTAACCCCGACTAACCGCCACTGCGCCTGCAGAGTAGCCCGGATACGTCTGCGGATTCCTCCGGCATGGGTGAAGAAGGTATCCGGGGATGCTGGGATGGATCCGAGACCACCCAGGAGGACTTGGATTGGCTCTATCGGACCCACCGGATTCCTCCGGAAGTTGAGAGCCGTCTCCCGGAGGATGAGGTTCAACCGGAACCCCAACCCGGGGAATACGTTGTATTCCTCACGCACTTCGAGCGTGGGTTTGGGCTTCCGGCTAGCCCCTTCTTCCGCGACTTCCTCGACACTTACAGCCTCCAACCCCATCACCTCCCCGCCAACGCCATCATGATGCTTTCGGTCTTCACCACTTATTCGGAAGCCTACCTCGGCGTATGGCCATTCCTGGACCTCTTGGCCAAGTACTTCATCCTTCGTCACCAAGCCATCCCCAACCCGGACCAGAAAATAAAAGACTTGGTAGACTGCGGAGCTGCCACCATCATCCCCCGTGCTGACTCTGGATTCCCAATAGTCAAAGGACTAGAGTCCTGCCGGAAGTGGCAGCGCAGCTTTTTCTATGTGAAGAACCGGGAAAGCTCGGGAGATGCTCCGGGATCCTCGAATCCGGACTTCATCAATTTGCCGGAGTTCGCCATTGGTCCTCCGCGCAAATTCAACCTCTGGAAACGGCTCCCCGACACCGAGGAAGTCAGGTGCATGCACGACGTTCTGAACGTGCTGACCGACACGATGACCGGCGATGATCTCCTGCGTTGCTTCATCATTCGCCGCGTCTACCCCTCCAAACCCGAGTGCACAAGATGTGCCATATGGCCGGGAATTTAGACCCTACCCGGACCAGTATCTTTGGGCTAGATCACGCTGCGGTCGTCCGCCGCGTTCGAGCTATTGCTCGGACGAAGATGACGGATGACTACTCTTGGGGTGCCATCGGGGGATCCCGGAAAAAACCCCTGAAACAGGTGCTCATATCTGCCTTTCGTAAACTTGCCTTCGCGCCCGGGTTCTGCTGGAAACCGACATGGGTATCATGTGGTGATTTATTTGCGCAGTTATTCGAGCGGCAAATTGAGGAAGACGCTATCCACGCCAACGGGAATTTCGCGCCGAACATCCCAGCACCGGAAGAGATGTCGAGGGAGGATCCCGATGGTGAGGAGCATCTCGCCGTTCCTCTGGTGAAAGCTGCCGCCCCGGGTAACCCTTCAACCTCAGAGGCAGTTTCCATTTCTTCGGATGATGAGGAAGAGATTGACTATCAAATTCTCGATGTGATTGACGCTCTCCCTCTCAACTGGGCCTCAGCAGTGGTTCCGAAGCCGACGGCCGTGACCAAACGCGCCGAGAGCCGGAAGCGTGCGGCTTCCGACACCGACGCTGCCGATGACTCCGGCAAGCCCCCCAAGAGGAGCAAGCCGAACAAACAAACGGCCGAGAAGCCTCCTCGACGCCGGCAGAGGGGTCCTCCCACTGTATACTCCGGGTACATTTTCTTTGCCTTATGCTATATGACCTTGTCTTCTCCATGAAATATTATTGAGATATTTTCTTTCAGGGACGCACTCGACCTCCCGTCACCCGCTGTTCCTCCTCCTCCCGGAACTCGGACTCCCAGCCCGGCTCGGGCTTCCCCTTCTCCTCCTCGCCCTTCTACTCGAGGAAGCGAACCTGCTGCCTCCGGTGCCGCACCGGCTACCGTTGTGACTCCGGATGCACGCCCGGTGATCGACGAGACCCCGGTGCAGGCCACGACCACCTCGGGAGACATTCTTCTTCCGGAGAGTCTGCGCCGGGTGCCTGGGCTTGAGGCAGAGATTCTGAGCCCTCGACGGCAGCTTGCGCCAAGCGGCCCCTCCCGGCAAGCCGCGATCAAGACCGCCCCGGAGAAACGTCCCACAGCCTCTTCCCGGCAAGCTGATCAACCTGCCGCGAAGTCGCGCCGCAAGGTTGCCGGGCAGAAAACAACTTCTACCAAACCTGTTGCTGCCCCGACATCCTCGGCCCAAGACTTGGTGCTGCGCACGGGTACGTTTTCACCGTTACCACCGCCTCCCGCCGAGATCCCTACTGCCGCCTTGCGGATGTTGCGAGCAACCGTAAGCTCCTTTGTGCCTTCAGGATCCCGGGACGCTGTTGCTACCCGCGCGCCCGGCGGCTCCGGCCTACATGTTGTTGATGAATACAACCAGGCCTGGATTGCCGCTGACGCCTCCGAGAGCGCGGGAGACTTGCACGCTGCAGGCCCAAGCCGCAACGCTCAGGCTCTGCACACTCTCCAGGTGGCCGCGCTGGATGTTACTCGGGTGACCGAGGTAAGTTTGTTCTCTTTCTTTCATCAATAAATATTTGTTCCTTCCCCACTAGTCCCCGAGATTGGTGCTTAGTGCTCTAGATTCCACCGAATAGCAGATCACTAGGCTCCAATCTTAGAGAAAATTTCAGGACTCGGACACCGAGTCCCCGAGATCCTCCCGACCGGATAGCTTGTTTCAAAATTTGCTCCATCACCACTAGTCCCCGAGATTGGTGCTTAGTGCTCTAGATTCCACCGAATAGCAGATCACTAGGCTCCAATCTTAGAGAAAATTTCAGGACTCGGACACCGAGTCCCCGAGATCCTCCCGACCGGGTAGCTTGTTTCAAAATTTGCTCCATCACCACTAGTCCCCGAGATTGGTGCTTAGTGCTCTAGATTCCACCGAATAGCAGATCACTAGGCTCCAATCTTAGAGAAAATTTCAGGACTCGTAGACCGAGTCCCCGAGATCCTCCCAACCGGGTAGCTTTTTATGCGCTACAGATCTCGGACTCTCCCGATTTCCTTACATCTTTCCCAGACTGACTCCTCCTTCTTTGTCTTGATTTCAGGAGTGCAGCAAGAAACGCTGCAGCATCTTCAACCGGGTTCTTGCTGACCTCGGTCAGTCCAAGAAGTGCGAGGGGCGCCTCCGGGAGGAGCGAGATGCCGCGCGCAAGGTCTCGGTAGACAAGAAGGCCGCACTTGCTACCGCGCAAGCCGAGATCGCGCGACTCAACGGCGAGCTCGAAAAGGTCAAGGCTGCTGCGACCGAGATGAAGACGCACTTCGTTGAGGCGACGAAGAAACAGAGGGAAACCTTGGACCAGTCCGAGGAGCGCGCGCATCTCGCGGAGACCGGGTTGGCTCTTCTCCGGTCACGGTCCGATAGTTGGCTCTCCGAGCTAACTGTGCTGAACCGGGACCTTAACAGTAAGTGGACCGACATCCCTCATGTTTTCCTTCCTCTCCTTCCTTGCTATTGCTCTTCTTATGCCCTAGTCGTTTGACAGCTCTTCTTTTTAAAGGGGAATTCGAGCACTCTCGCGAGGCTGCCGCCCGGGAGAAGCGTGCCGGAAAGGGTGCTGTCTCGGATGCCTGGGATATTGAGGACCACCTCACCGCCCTGAAGGCCCGGATAGTGCCTCTCCGGTCGATCGGGACGGAGCTGCTCAGCGCTGCGATCCACGTCCACGGCGCACTGTGGCCGAGTATCCGCGCGACGCTTTCGGTCGCCGGACTCGCGAGCGCACTCCGGTGTGCCGGGAGGCGCATCCACGCTTGGAAGCGCTCCGGTGCGCGGGCTGGCGCCGACCAGGCCTTGACCCAAGTACTTAGCTGGTACGAAGGTCTTGACCTGGACGCGATCCAGCGCCTGCGGACGATCTCGCCGTGGTGCAGTGATCCGGCTAAGATCCAGCGGCGACAAGAGGTGGCGCATCGCATCGCTTCGTGGTCCAACATTCGCGCCTTCACCGCCAGCGTGATTGCTTTTGATTCCGAATCCGACTATGAGGATGACGAAGAAACCGTTGCGACCGGCGACGCGGATGATGAGATTCCGGAGGAAGACGACGCTGCCTCTGGTGCTGCTGCCGAGACCGCGGTTCCCCGGGATGTTGCTACTTCTCCGACACCCGAGGCCTCTCAGGCCGAGGTGCGCCCTGACGCCCCGAGTACCGCCGCCGGAACTGAAGCCACCGCTGCTCCTGCTGCCGCTTCTGCTGCTCCTGCTCCCGAGGTCTCTGCTTCTGCTGATGTCTCCATCGAGAAGCCGACTTCTCCTACCACTTAGAAATACTTAAGAGTAGATTCGTTAAAATCCCCGGGATGCCGGGTGCAAGATGTAACATACACTATTTAATATTTTCGTTTTGTACTGAATTATCTATCCGAACAACTTATGTCAATTTATTCTGTTATGAGTCCCCGAGTTGCTTTTCATGTTTACTGTACTTAGGTAATTTCTGCTCTTGTCTACCATATCGGCGTTCGACAGTCGAGTCACAAAACTCCACATAAGGCATACATTACTTAAAACAATCAGAGTTCTGGCTAACCGAATTCCCGACATAAAAAATAACTGAGTTAGTAAAAAACAGGTATGCCGGATAAGTTCCTGCTCCGAGTCCCCGAGACCATTTTCGTGTTCCCCACATTTGATTCTCTTTGCTCTTGACTACCATTTCGGCGTGCGTCAGTCGAGTCACAAGATGATTTCACATGACATACATTACTTTGACTTTGAGAATCGAACTCGGAACTTTCCCGGCATACAAATAATATAAAAGATAGCTACCCGGCAGTCCCCGGGTTCCTTCCCGAGATGCCGGTACAAAACAATAAATGAACTTGACAAAACAAAAGTAAAATGGGCACAGAACTAGGCAGTCCCCGGGTTCCTCCCGTGGTGCCTTACTTCCATTAATACTGAAAACTGAGATACATCATACACTGAGCCCTTTATGTGTAAAAGGGTCGAAGTAGAGCTACATTCCATGGATGCTTGGTTTCCTCACCGGATTTGTCCATTACACCTTTCCTAGCCTCGTGTGCATCTACAAGGTAATAAGAGTCATTGTGCAATGCCCTGCTTATCACAAAAGGTCCCTCCCATGGAGGTGACAATTTATGCATTCCGGCCGTGCGTTGGATGAGCCTCAGCACAAGATCCCCTTCTCGGAATACCCTCGGGTGCACTTTCCGGCTATGATAGCGACGGAGGTTTTGCTGATAAATTGCAGACCGGGACAGTGCCAATTCCCTTGCCTCTTCGAGTAAATCAACATCATCTTCTCGGGCCTCCTTTGCCTCGGTCTCGGTGAACATTGTCACTCTCGGGGAATCATATTGTATGTCGGTCGGGAGTACTGCCTCGGCACCGTATACCATAAAAAACAGCGTGTACCCGGTAGATCTGTTCGGTGTAGTCCGGAGACCCCACAAAACCGCCGGTAACTCCTCTATCCAGCATCCCGGAGTTCTCAACAGTGGCTCTATCAAACGAGCTTTGATGCCGGCTAAGACTAAAGCATTTGCTCTTTCGACTTGCCCGTTTGCTTCCGGGTGTGCAACTGATGCTACATCCAGCCGGATTCCCTTTTCAGCATAAAATCGAGCGAATTCCCCCACAGCGAAATTGGTGCCATTATCCGTGATAATGCTGTGCGGGTACCCGTATCTCAAGATGATGTATTTCAGGAATTGCACAGCGGTGTGTACATCACACTTCCGGATTGGCTTGACCTCTATCCATTTGGTGAATTTGTCCACCATAACCAGTATATGTGTCATATTGCCTCTTGCCGGCTTGAACTGCCCGACCATATCCAAACACCATACTGCGAATGGCCAAGTGATAGGGATTGTCTTCAGTGCTGACGCCGGCATATGTATCCGGTGAGCAAACCTCTGGCATCCTCCACACTTCTGGACAATATCTTCTGCTTGCTGTAATGCAGTGGGCCAGTAGAACCCATGTCGGAACACTTTTGCCACCAGGGCCCGGGATGATGCATGATGTCCACATTCCCCCTGATGTATTTCCAGTAGCATTTCTTGTCCTTCTGCCGGTTCTACACACCTCTGGAGTACCTCAGTGACACTCCTTTTGTACAACTCTTGATTGATGACGGTGTATGCTTTTGACCTTCGCACTATCTGCCGGGTTCGATGTGATGCTCCCGACATCTACTTCCATGGGTACTGCATCTGCACCAGGCTCCTTGGGGATGAAGATAGAATCCGACTCGGGTGAGGGTTGAATAGATGGCTTCCTCAAATGCTCCAGAGCTATCCCGGGTGGGATGGCATCCCGAGATGATCCTAGCTTGGACAAGACATCCGCTGCCTCGTTTTCTCCTCTGGGTATATGCTTGAACTCGCATCCTTCAAAAAATCCGGATATTTTCTGTACATGAAACCTGTATAAGGCCATGTTTGCATCGAGGGCATCCCAATTCCCCGACACCTGTTGCACTACGAGGTTAGAGTCACCAAAACACTCTATCCGGTGGATGCCGATCTCCTTGGCGACCTTCAGTCCATGAACCAAGGCCTCATATTCCACGACATTGTTGGATGCCCGAAAATGGATTTGCAGCACATACTTCAGTATATCTTGTTTCGGGGAAGTGAGGACAACTCCGGCACCCAATCCGATCTTAGCCTTTGAGCCATCGAAATGCATCCTCCAGAAATTGTAATCCGGCATCGGAGGTTCATATTGCATCTCGGCCCAGTCTACCAAAAAGTCCGGCAGCGCCTGCGACTTGATGACGTCTCGTCTCTCGTATGCCGGAGCGTACGGAGACAACTGGATGGCCCATTTGGCTACCCGGCCGCTAGCGTCCTTGCAACCGATGATCTCGGCCAGAGGAGCCTCGCACACCACTGTGATTGGGTGCTCTTGAAATTAGTGCTTGAGCTTGATCACTGCCATGTACATTCCATACGCTATTTTTTGGTAGTGCGGGTAGTTCTGTTTGGATTCCGAGATCACCTCACTGAGGTAATACACCGGCCTTTGTATCAGCTTGCCCCCTTCTTCCCTTTCTACCACCATTGCCACACTGACTACTCGGTTGGTTGCGGCAATATACAGCAGCATAGGTTCCTTGGGTAATGGGGATGCCAACACGGGTGCTGTTGAGAGCATTCTCTTCAAATCGTTGAACGCCGCGTCAGCCTGCGGGGTCCAAACAAATGTTTTGCTCTTCTTCATCAGTTGGTACAGGGGCAAGGCCTTCTCCCCAAGTCGACTCACAAACCGACTTAGGGATGCAAGACACCCGGTAAACTTCTGCACATCTTTGAGACGCACGGGCAATTTCATGCTTTCGATGGCACGAATTTTACCCGGGTTGACCTCGATTCCCCGGCTTGAGATGAGGAAACCGAGTAATTTCCCCGCCGGAACACCAAATGTGCATTTATCCGGGTTCAATTTCATCTGGAATCTTCTTAAGTTCTTAAATGTTTCCCTCAGATCATCTATTAGTGAGGCTTTTTCTTTTGTCTTTATGACTATGTCATCGACGTAGACCTCGGCATTCCGGCCTATCTGGTCATGCAAACATTTCTGCATGCACCTCTGGTATGTAGCACCAGCATTCCTCAAACCGAAAGTCATGACACGATAGCAATAAGCCCCATAAGGGGTAATAAAAGCAGTTTTCAATTGATCATCCGGATTCAAAGGTATCTGGTGAAAACCAGAATAGGCATCTAAAAAAGTCAAAAGCTCACTCCCGGCAGTGGAATCTATCACTTGATCTATCCGGGGCAGTGGAAAGGGGTCTTTCGGGCATGATTTGTTCAGGTTGGTGAAGTCGATGCACATGCGCCACACCTTAAGCAGGAGGGGATCATCCTTCTTCTTCTCTACCAGGACCGGATTCGATATCCAATCCGGGTGCAGTACTTCCATTATGAATCCAGCCGCCAGCAGTATAGCCAGATGCTCCATGACGGCAGCTCTTCTTTCATCTGAGAGGCGCCTAGCTGGTTGCTTCACCGGCTTCGCATCCGGTCTAACAAACAGAGAGTGCTCAGCCAACTCCCTCGGGACGCCTTGCAGATCGTCACTCGACCACGCAAAAGCATCCCGATTCTCACGGAGGAAGTCGACGAGCTCGCCTTCCTATTTGCTGTCCAGGTTGCTGCCAATGATAACTTGGCGCTCCAGGTTGCTGGGGTCCACACCCACCTTCTTGATCTCTTTGGGGGGCTGAAATGACGCACCCTGCTCTGGGTTCACCATCCCGGGCATTCCGAGTTGGGAGGTCTTGGCCATCGCCACCACCTGCTGGATCCTCTTCTTTTCTTCCGCGATCACCAGAGACTCAGCTAAGCATGACACCGCCGAGGCACACTCCATGGAGCGCTTGTGGTCTCCCGAGATGGTGATTACACCGTTAGGTCCCGACATCTTCATCTTAAGTAAGCCCATGTGAGTTGAGATCATGAACTTGGCCAGGGCTGGCCTGCCGATCAGTGTGTGATATGGGCTTTCGAGGTCCACGACCTCGAATTCCAAGCTCTCGGTTCGGCAGTTCTCCCGAGTTCCGAACAGCACTTCAACCCAGATTTTTCCCATGGGTGAGCAAGAGATTCCGGGCACAATGCCGTGGAAAGTTGTCTCGGTAGGCAGCAAGGTGTTCATGGACACCCCCAGCTTCAGCATCGTGTCCTTGTACATGATGTTAATGGCACTGCCATTGTCGATCAGAACCTGGCTGAAGTGGACATTGAGGTTTGGTCCGACAAAAGTTGGGTCTACCACCAAGGCATACGCCCCCGGCTTAGGCATAACCCTGGGGTGATCCTTCCGGCTCCACGTGATCTCCATCTCGGACCAGTGCAAGAACTTGGGCACCGCCGGGGCACGCTGCCGCACACTTCTCCGGTCAGTAGGTTCGGTCACGAAGACCACATAGCTTTGATGTGCCTGCCGGTAGTTGCTCTGCTGCTGTCCGGCTTGGTTACTGGGCCTGCACCGTTGTCGTTCCGGGTGTGCACCACATTCACTGGCCGAGGTGGGGGTCCTCGCGGAGGCGGGTTGATTCGGACAGCGTTGGCCCCCGACGTCGGAGGAGGGGGTCTCGGGATATTGGGCCGAGATGCCGGAGCACCCGGCCGAATAGCTCCCGAGCTGCCTTCCTGTAATGTGCGCTGATACCAGCTGCACTGCCGAGTAGAGTGGTTTGCGGGCTTGTTGGCCTCCAGAGTATGGTAGCAGCATGGCTTGTTCAGCATTTCCTCATATGTCAGGGGCTTCTTTTGTTCCACCCAGGTCTTTTGCACCTCCTGACTCTGACCCCAAGCCGGGCCACCTGTCTTTTGACACTGGCTGTTGCCGGCATCCTCCTGTTCTCGGGTCACTGCTGCGACGTGCTGTGCGGCATGGTGATACTCTGGCTGATTCCTTTTCTGGCCAAAATCCTGGCGATCATGGCTCCTGCTCGGTCCTGAACGCTGAGGTCCCGCATTCCTCCTGCTGGAGTCACCGACATCCACCAGGGGTTGCATGGGATCTCCAAGCGTGTAGGTATCGGTGATGCGCATGGTCTCTGCCAAGGTCGTTGGCATCTTTCTTTGCAACTTCTGCCACAGCATTGAGCCATGCCAGCATCCTTGTGCAAACCAGGAGATGGCATGTGCCTCTACCACTCCTTCGCAAGAATTGCGAATATTGCTCCACCGGGTAAGGTACTCCCGGTCGGTCTCGTTTCTCCTTTGCCTACAGATGGCGAGCTGTTGAGGCCTGTTAGGCCTTTTGTACGTGCTGGTGAAGTTGCTGATGAATGCTTCCTCAAAGTCTAACCAGCAGTCTATGCTGCCAGCTCTCAGGTTGTTCAACCAGATCCGGGCAGGTCCTTCCAACATCTGCGGTACGTATCGTACCGCCCATCGTCTGTTTCCACCGGTTATGCTTACTGCAGTTACATAGTCGGTTAGTCAGTCCTCCGGCTTCTTGCTGCCGTCATAGGTCTTGGCACCCCTGTTGAGCTGAAAATTCCGAACAGGTGGTTCCCGCATGATCCGAGGTCCAAAACAGGCAGGTCCCGGAGGCCCTTGTTCTTCCACTAGCTCGGATTGGTGAATCCTGTCGAGCCGGAATCTGGCATCTGCCGGATTCAGCTGTCTGGTTCCTATCCGAGATCCCAAAGGGTTCTCGTCTGGCTGATACCCGAGCTGCTGCAGTCTTGAGTTGCCATCGTTGAGCCTGTTCTGCGCAGGGATCACGGCATGCTGGGGAACAAAGGCGACCTCCCTTTGTGGGTTTCCCTGAACATGAGGAGGGTTCCGGGGTGGATTACCACGGCCGACCGGGTTATTGTTTCCTACACCCAGGTTACCATCCTCACGGGTACTTCCCACCTGCCCCGAGTTACGCTGCCCGGCTTGCCCGGCTTGCTGGATACCGGCGAAGGCCGGATCATAGGTCTTTAGTTGCTTGTTCTTCCCGGAACCTCGACTCCGGCTCCGGCTCTTGCTCTTGCTCTTGCTTCTGCTCGGATGCGGGGAAGAGGCCTCCCCGTCCGATTTCTGGCTATTGGGTTTGGCCGAGTGCACTTGGGATCCTGCCCCGAGGTTCTTCTTCTTGAAGGCTTGATTCTGACGGTTGGCCTCAATCACCAACTCGTTTACTCGCTCCTGCTGCTTGCGTAGGGCCTCACCGGATAACCCCACCAATTCGGCCATGGCGACTTCGGCGGCCCTAAGAGTTTTCGCCAGTGAGCTGTATACCGGCTTCCCCGCTGATATCCGGCTTCCCGTGTGACTGGTTGTGGCTCCACCTGCCAGCTCCTCATTCACCATTCTTCCTTTCTTGCGCAGATCCGCGATGCGCTTGTCCCGGGAGTCTATCTTAAGAAATCCGTGAGCTGCATTGTACTCCCGAAGGCTAGCATTGAGCTCGCGACGGATCTCGGCGATCTCCTGCGCCTTAGCGAGTAGCAACCTCCGCTGCTCCTCCAAGTCAGCCGAGGTGACCTGGGTATCCGCTTCAGCAGCCACAGGCACAGTTAACTTCGCCGAGATCGGCCCGAGAGGGGATCCGGACGACGCCATGGCTGGGATGGCTGTGGATCGCCATCCCGGGCCGCATCTCTTTCCTGAGGAGGTTTGGCCAAACGGATGTGGCCGCTTTCGGTATCGCCGTCAGCATCCTGGTACTCCTCCTCGGTTGCCCCGACCATCATCACCGCGACGGAACTCGGGGGGCGATCGGCACGCAGACCCCGAGCAGCGCAGAGCATGGGAGGGTCCTCAGCTTCCAGGACCACGTCCGGGTAGCTACAGATAACTTCGGTGGCGACGTAGGTGGTGAAACCACCAAAGTCAATGAGACATCCGTTCACCAGAAAGGGTCTGTTCCGGAAGCATCCTGCGTTGTCGCAGACGAAGTCCATCTTCCCTAGCCTTACGACCAGGCCAGAGAGAACCCGAACGTTGAAATGAACGGGGGAGCCCGTCCGGATGTGTACACCAGCCAACGCCTCTATCCGCCCCACGGTGGGCACCAACTGTCGTGGTGGTGTCACGGCAGATGCCATAGGATGGCTAATGTGTGGGGCCGATGGATGTTGGTGGATCCGGGGAGGGATAGTGAGCTGAATAGCCCACACGAGGAGGATCCCGGTATAACCGAGATCTCCCAAGAACTAGAAACAACAGCAAAACGATATAGGGAAGATCTAATAAACAAGAACAAAGGCACGAAGGCACACAACACACACACGATATACCCAGGTTCAGGGCCCTCGTGAGGAGGTAACACCCCTACTCCTGCCTTTCCTCTCTATATAAGTGTGGTACAAGGGCTACAACTTGCTCGTAGATCTCTCCAAGTGAAGAACAAGCAGTACTAGATGAACTCAAGGTATGAAGAAGTAAAAGCTCTAGGAGTAAATGCAACTATAGCTTTGGCTTCCAAGTTCGTCCTTGCTCCATAGAAGCAGTTATGGCGCCTTTTATAGGGTCTCGGCCAGGAGGGCCGGTAACCCTAAACTGGCTTGGCCCCACCGGACAGGTCTAGCCGGCATGTCGTCACCGGCTACCGCGACCTAGTCGCCGCACTATCCGGCGAAGCCCCTTCGTCATCATATCGGCGAGGACAGCAGACGCCGTCCTGGATCATCATTGTCTCCCTGTCAGAGACAGGACATGTCTTTTCCCATCCTAGATAGCCTTTTCCGGATTGCCGGGCTAGGCATGTCAGGTCTTGTCGTACCGTTGTCGTACCGGCTGACACGCTCCCGTGTCAAGCGGGAGGTGACCATGCTTCCGTGTCAAGCGGGAGGTGACCATGCTTCCGTGTCAGGCGGAAAGGTACTTCCTCCCGCATCAGGCGGGAAAGCCTGCTGCAGACCGTTGACGGCCTACCGGGATCCCGCATGCCGGCTACCTCCTCGCTTGCCTCCGTGAACCTCTCCTACATAAGATCAAGATCGAGACAGGTACTCCGGTTAGCTCTTACCCGGACCACCTATCCGGTGTAACCGAATACACCTCCTTCCGGGAGTCTCCTCGGAGCCCGAGATCCGAGATCCTTTCCGAAGGTGTCCGAGCTCGTCTGTGGATGTGCATCTCTAGGCCTAGCCTCCCGAAGATGTCTTAGCCTATCAGCAAAGACATCTTCGAGAAGCTAGTTCTTAGAGGAACCATCCGCTGATGCTTGTGTTGCCATTGTGAAGGCTGGGGGTGTCTATTTATAGTTGCTAGAACTGACCCTTGCGCCCGCCAGGAGGCACTTGGCACTCTACCAGCGCTCAAGGGTCAAGTTGCCCCTTCAGCACACCAGGGGGTGTCCCTTGCTCTCGCCAAAGGTCAAGTACTGTTGGCACACTGCTGAGATATTCTGGGATCTGCCCCTACCCGGGGGGCAGCCCCCCGACAGAGAGAAATTGCTTCTGAAAGATCTCATCACATTCTTCTCCTTTCCTTATCACTATAAGCGTGTAAAGGATATTTGGGTTGAATGGGTACAATGGTGAACGTGCACAACCTCTGCAGAGTTAAAAATCTAAGTACTTAGTCGTGTCCCCGGAAACGGACAATTGAGCAGCTGAACGAGGACGTCAACGTAGGATTCCGCCATTCCAAAAAAAATTTAAATTAAAAGTTGATGGGTGAACAAGGGTAGAACGAGACTATGGCTTTCATACCATATTTGTCTCCGAGGTAAAATTGTTTCAAAAAGTTAAGGAAAAACTTGCTTTCTGCAAAATAGCCTTGAGCTCCACCAGTCAAATAAGCATATAGGTCATAGAGTTATTCCTCTAAGTGTCCACCATAGTGTCACTTGCCAGATCCATTTTTAATGGTTCTGACCAACGTTGTTGCAATATATACCTTATAGCAGACTGTTCTGATGATGAGTGAGAATTTTACTAAGGTTTCGAGTCTTCAACCAACATGCTCGCCTGTGGCACATGATGATGATTGGGGACTCCATGGAGAATAATTTTCCGTTGTTTACTCTGTTCACTGCTAGCTTGATGCTATGCAAATTGTAATGAATATTTTCTAAGTCTGGATCAGCGTTGTAATAAATTGATACTTTGTTGTGATATTACATCGTAACTATGTGTGCAAACGAATCGATCCAGTGATTTGCATTATATACAGGTATCTGCCATATTTTAAGTGCAGGTACACTACAGATGGTATCAGAGCCACTGTGTTGCCTGTAGGTTCGAGCCCTTAGGATTGGAAAAACCTTTTGATCATAGTATTATCTACTTAAGTATTTTGGATCCTAGCGGCATAGTGAGATGAAGCGGTCTGGAAACAAACCTTACATGTCCGCGTACATGAGACATGTTCCACAGTTAAGTGGCTGGCCGGGTGTCTGTCTCTCTCACTATAGTGAATATCCAATTTACAAAGAGTTGTTAATATTTGTTGATCACATTAAGATTTGACTTAGTATTGTTTCTAAATTAATAATGCACATATGGCTAGTACTTCTTTACCTTATACATTTCTTGTTTTAAATTCTTTTCTTTCTACCTAAAGGATGACGAGGTTCCACTTCACCACTGCGGAGGACTTCGAGGACACCCGTTTTGGCTGCTACCTTCTCGACATCGGCGAGAAGATAGGTTTACCGCTACCTCAAGTTAAGGGCTTCATTCTGAGGAAGTTTAACAAAGAGGGCTGTTGGGGAATAAAAGCAACTCGGCCAGGACGTGGAGAAGAGCCCCCATTGGAAATCAAAATTGTTAGTGACTCCAAAGATAAAGGACTCAATCTAGTCATGCAAGACCTGATTGGGCGTATCTGTGGACGCTACAACACAGAGTTGAGGGGCCACTACTCCATTTTCTTTGGAAGGAGAAACGAGGATGGAGAACCTTACCTATTTGATGTCGGAGATAGAGGCAAAGCAAAGCCCCTTAGTCTTTATTTCCAGGAGCTGGAGATCCTCGTCACAGAACTTTATGAGGATAGGCGCACTGAGCTCCTGAAAAACGATGAGCTATGTGCCTTACTCAAGGAGAACGAGGAAAAGATGAAGGCTCAGGAGGAAGTGACTAAGGCCCAAGAAGAGAGGTTTGCTGCACAAGAGGAGAAGTACAAGAGACAGGAGAAAAGGGTTCAAGAGAAAACAAGACTATCAGAGAACAGAAGGCAGAACTCGAGAGCAATGAAGTCGAGTTTGAGGCTGATAGTGACTTGATCAAGCGGCTTCGTACTGAGAAGAGGGAGCTGCAAGAGAAGAACCTTGCCCTGGAGAAAGAAGTGAATGAATTAAAGGAAGTACTCGACAATGAAGGAATCGAGATTCAGGAGATTGAAGAAGAAGAAGATGACATAGTCGAGTAGTTAGTTAGTGAGACTACCATTTACTTTACACCCCATCGTTATCTTAGTCTTGTATTGACTTACCAACTTGTGGTAAGGCAGTACTTTCCCTTGTATCCCCGGAACCTCACGAGCTTTATTTTCCAAAAAAAATCATGTCTTTTTAATCCAAGGGTTGAGTTGTGTGATTGTTGTTCTTATAAGACTGTTTGCTTGTTGGGGTATTTTCTCTTTAGACCTTCCCGTCTAAAAACTCATCTATGCAAAAACCACAGATGCCTCCCCGCTGTGTGCCCGATAACAACAACAACAACAACAACAACGACCACAACAACAACGATGCTATACAACAGTTGATGGCCGCCCAAGCTCAGCTAATGACTATGATGACCCAGTTCATTGCGGCGACCAACAACAATAACAACAACCATAACCACAACCCACCACCGCCACCACCCCCCAAGTGGATAGACTTACCAGATTTCTGAGGCTCCGGCCTAACAAGTTCTCCACTGCAACTGAGACAATTGTGGCATATGACTGGCTGCGTTCCGTGGACAGAGATCTAGTGACTTGTGAATGTACCAACGCTGAGAAGGTGAGGTTCACTACTCATCTGTTGGAAGGACCAGCAATTTAGTGGTGGGAAACTTATCAAATCACTCACCCACTAGAAACCTTGACTTGGGAAAACTTCAGGGAAGGATTTCGTAATGCTCATATCTCCTCGGGTATTATGAACTTGAAGCAAGAGGAATTCAGAAACCTGAGACAAGGAAACAGGAGCCTTAAGGAGTACATGGCTGATTTCTATGCCCTTTCTCGATATGCCCCTGAGGACATCAACACGGAGGCTAAGAGGAAGGCAAAATCCCTAAATGGGCTGAGTGACGAGCTGAAGATTCCTTTAACATTAGCATATGCCCCAAATTATCAAATCCTCCTAGATCAGGCTATCATACTAGAGGACAACATCAAGAAGGCTGAAAACAGGAAGAGAAAGTTGAATGTTCACAAACACCATTCTGAAACTTCTTTCAAGAGGCCTTTCCCTCAAGATACAAACCAGGGTCATAAGCCTGGGCACTATCCTAGTGGAGGAAGCAACCACAAACATCATGGATCACAACCATAGTGGTGGTTTCAAGGGAAACAATGGGAATCACAAGGGAAATGGAAATGCTGGCCACAACAATGGACATCATCGCCCAAATCCTGAATATAAGAAAGATATCAGCCAAGTCCTATGCTTCAAGTGCAATAACAAGGGCCACGACGCCACTGACTGCCCCGAAAAGAAGGCCGCAGAACCTGCCAAGCCCAATCCCTTCCAGAAAGGACAGGTGAACCACATCAATGTGGAAGAAGTGTACGATGAACCTGATGCTGTCATTGGTACGTTCTTGCTCAATTCATGCCCAGCATTAGTTTTATTTGATACTGGAGCATCGCATTCATTCATTTCAAGAGCTTTTGTAAACAAACATGGGTTAGTAGTGGAAAATATAGGAAGCCCCATTAGAGTAAGCTCTCCGGGAGGAGAGATGCTAGTAACCTCTGGCTGTAGACAGTTGATTCTGAAGATTGGAAAGCATCAGTTTCCTATGGACTTGATCATCCTAGAAACACAAGGCCTGGATGTTATCATAGGGATGGATTGGATGTCCCGTTATGCAGGAATCATAGACTGCACAAATAGAACCATCACTCTCACCACTCCAGAAGGCTCGAAGATCAACTTTAGATCAAAGTTTGAACTAAAGAAGGTTAGGCTTAATTCTCTTAAGGGGGTTAGTCTCGGTGAGGTCCTTATAGTCAAGGAATACCCTGATGTGTTTCCGGAAGTACTACCAGGAATGCCACCGGATAGAGATGTAGAGTTCCTCATTGAACTAAAGCCGGGTACATGACCAATAGCTAAAAGGCCCTACCCAATGGCAACTGATGAACTGAAAGAACTCAAGAAGCAATTGGAAGAGTTTATGCAGAAAGGCTTTATCCGTCCAAGCTCATCACTCTGGGGAGCCCCAATCCTTTTCGTCAAGAAGAAGGATAGTACCCGGAGATTAGTCACCGATTACCGTGACATAAATGAGCATACAATCAAGAACAAGTATCCGCTACCCAAAATCAATGAGTTTTTCGATCAACTAGAAGGGGCTGTCGT
Organism: Poa annua; assembly: GCA_026929855.1. NCBI lineage: Eukaryota > Viridiplantae > Streptophyta > Magnoliopsida > Poales > Poaceae > Poa > Poa annua. Next base: position 69,788,659 of record CM049432.1, on the reverse strand, counting down.
GTTCTCCAAGATTGATCTCAGATCAGGGTACTTTCAAATGAAAGTTAGAGAGATGGATATACCCAAGACTGCCTTTGTTACAAGATATGGTTCATATGAGTACACAGTAATGCCTTTTGGGTTAACCAATGCTCCAGCCTATTTCATTAATATGATGAATAAGGTATTTATGGATTTTCTGGACAAGTTTGTTGTTGTCTTCATCGATGACATCCTAGTCTACTCCAAAAGTCACAAAGAACATAAAGAATATTTACGTCTGGTGTTGCAAAGACTCCGAGAGCATAAGTTATATGCTAAGTTCAACAAGTGTGAATTTTGGTTAAAACAAGTAAGTTTTCTAGGACACCTGGTGTCTAAAGATGGGATAGCAGCGGATCCTGAAAAAGTTGCTGCTGTGACGAATTGGGAATCACCCAAAAATGTGGGAGAAATCCGCAGTTTTCTAGAACTGGCAGGATACTACCAGAGATTCATTGAAAATTTCTCCAAGATTGCCAAAGCCTTGACTGAACTATTGAAGAAGGGAGAGAAATTTGAGTGGACAGAAGCTTGTGAGACCAGTTTTCAAGAATTAAAGAAGCGCTTGGTGTCGGCACCAGTATTATGCTTACCAGATTTAGAGAAAGACTTCCAGGTTTATTGCGACGCTTCATATCGTGGCCTAGGAAGCGTATTGATGTAAGAAGGCAAAGTAGTGTCTTACGCCTCAAGACAACTCAAAAATCATGAAGTAAACTATGCCACTCATGATATAGAGTTAGCCTCTGTGGTACATGCGCTAAAGATATGGAGACCATATTTATGGGGAAAGCGATGTGAAGTTTTTACAGATCATAAAAGCCTCAAGTACTTCTTTACTCAGAAGGAATTAAACATGCGACAAAGGAGATGGTTAGAATTGATCAAAGACTATGATTTAAGTCTACAGTACCACCCAGGGAAAGCCAACGTAGTGGCTGATGCCTTGAGCCGTAAGACTTATGTAAACGGACTCACGGCAGGAGAATTGCCTGAAGATCTATGTAAAGGATTTAAGGACCTTCGATTGGAAGTGGTACCTGAAGGATTCATAGCATCCTTAGAAGTTCAACATCTCCTATTTAACAAAATCAAGGCAGCTCAGTTAGAGGATAAAGCAGTAAAGGAAATCAAGAATAACCTAAGTGAAGGCAAAGCAAGGGACTTTAGGGAAGATGAAGAAGGAACCGAATGGTATAAGGAACGCATATGTGTCCCTGACGATGCCGATCTTAGGAAGTTAATACTTCAAGAAGCTCATGACTCACCTTATTTCATACATCCGGGTAACACCAAGATGTATATGGATGTAAAGGAGAGGTATTGGTGGATTAATTTGAAGCGAGATATTGCTGAATACATTGCAAAGTGCGACGTCTGCAGTCGTGTGAAAGCAGAACACCAAAAACCAGCAGGGTTACTGCAACCCTTACCAATATCAGATTGGAAATGGGAACAGATTGGTATGGATTTCATCACTGGTCTGCCCAGGACTAAATCAGGGTACGATTCTATATGGGTTATAGTCGATCGTCTGACGAAAGTATCTCACTTTATACCCGTAAAGACTACTTACACTAGTGCCAAGCTAGCTGACATCTATATGAAGAGGATTGTGTGTCTACACGGGGTTCCCAAGAAAATTGTGTTGGATAGGGGTACTCAGTTTACTTCTCATTTCTGGAATCAATTACATGAGCCGCTGGGAACCAGATTAGAATTCAGCACAACATTCCATCCGAAGACGGAGGGACAGAAGAAAGAGTAAACCAAATCCTAGAAGATATGCTGAGAGCATGCGCTCTAGATTATAAGTCAAACCGAGATGATAATCTCCCATATGCTGAGTTCTCCTACAACAACAGCTATCAAGCGAGCATAGAGATGTCGCCATTTGAAGCACTGTATGGAAGAAAGTGCACTACCCCACTACTATGGAGTGGCGTAGGAGAACGTAGTTTGTTTGGACCAGACATAATGAAGGAGGCTGAGGAAAAAGTCAGACTGATTAAAGACCGTTTAAAGATAGCACAATCCAGACAGAAGAGTTATGCGGACTCCAAAAGGAGGGAAGTCACGTATGAAGTAGGCGATCGAGCCTATCTCAGAGTTTCACCTATGCGGGGAGTTAAGAGATTTGGAATCAAAGAAAAATTGACACCTAGATTTATTGGACCTTTCAAGGTATTATCCCGCAAAGGAGAGGTTGCCTATGAATTGGAACTCCCGGAAGCACTTTCCGCAGTTCACAGTGTGTTTCATGTCAGCCAGCTGAAGAAATGTCACCCAGAAATGGCAGAAACGCTGCTAAGAGATACGGTGCCACTAGAGGAAGTACAACCAGAAAGTGATCTCACTTATGAAGAAAAACCCATAAAGATTTTGGAGACAGCAGAATGTGTCACCCGAACCAAGACCATCAAATTCTGTAAAGTACAGTGGAATCACCATTCAGAAGAGGAAGCAACTTGGGAAAGACAAGATGACCTGAAAGAAGACCACCCTCACCTATTTGCTAGCCAATCCGAATCTCGAGGGCGAGATTCAACTTAAGGGGGTTAGGTTTGTAACATCCCAATTTTCAGAAAAAATTAAAACTTTGCATCCATGCATCATCATTAAACTTGTCATTTAAATCACATAGAATTTAAATTAAATTATTATATATATTTTTAATTTACTTTATGTCCATAAAATTGGTATTTGAATTTATAATAATATTCCTTTTTATTCTATTTTTACTTTAGACAAAAATAATATCAAAAGGATCTATTTTTAATAAGCTTTTCAAATTATATTTTATGAACTTTTCTGAGAAGTTTTGATATAGTTTTGAAATTGTTTTATACTCAAAAGATTTAAAAACAGAAAAAATGAATCATAAAAAGAAAAATCGAGCCGGGCCAGCAAGTGGGCCGGAGCCCACAAGCTATCTACCGCGCGCGTGGCACCGCAGCCCGCCAGCAGCCCGTCCCGCCCACGCGCGCTCTCTCTCTCTCTCTGGCAGGTGGGCCCCACCTGTCATCCCTTCCACGGCAACGACTCACCCCCAAATCACGCCCGCGACGACGCCGAGAAACGGCCGAATAATTTTGATTCATTGCGGAGGATTCATTGCTCCATTTACGTCGCCGATTCTTGCTATAAGAACCCCTCGATCACCTCTCCCCTTTGCCCCAAACCCTAGCACCCGAGAGCCACGAGGCTGCCCGCACGAGACCTCGACTTTCCGCCGCTACCGCCGGTAAAACTCGCACCGTGTGCTCAACTCCAGCCACCCCGGACCTTCTCTCCTCCCCCCTTCGTTTTGTTTCATCCTTGCGCATCATTGTGACACGATTTCGCATTCTGTCTCGCAGCGTGTCATCGTAACGGTGCACTACCGAAGCAACCCGCCGCCGCGCACAACTCCGGCGAGCAATCCCAGGAAGCAAAGGACGCCCCAGCCCCCACGACCTCCCCATCGTCTCCGCGTCGACCTCCCCTGCGTTCTGGTATGCTCCGTTCGTCCCATAGCGCACTAGATCTTGTAGAACGTCCGTCGTCGGCGCGCCGCCGCCGCGGGAGTCACCTCCGGCTAGGTTTCCGGCGACAGCGCCGCTCGGTTCTGGTCGATTTGATCTGAACCGTTAGATCCCCGTGCACGGCTAGGATTAGATCACTTAAAAACGAATCGGTACGCTTGCGTGGCACGCACAGTCAGCGCCTCGTCAGCGCCACGTCGGAGCCACGTAGGCGTAGGTTTTTCTGCGATGTTCTTAAATAGAATTAAAATGGCAGTTTTACAAAAAAAACCTACATCTTGTTTTTATCATAATTTTTTATCTATTTAACCAAATTCAAATGTTTTTATATATTTGAAATCCTTAGAACCAGTAGAATATTTTGGCTTCATTAGTTTTCTGTTTTGACATATTCAAAATGTTCAATAATTTTTGATAGTAGTTTAAGTGTTTTTGACATAACTTTAGTTAGAAAAATCATGTTTGAGTAAATCAAATTGCTAAAAACTTGTTTAGATGCCCTCTGCCCAAATGTCGTTTTTTAAAAAAATTGGTTATGAAATTTTATTTAAGTAAACTAAAATTCTTGATGTTACTCTTGTATTCATGTCTAAATAAATGAAAACAAATTAAAAATTTGTTCATGCATATGTCATAAAATTTTTCTAAGAGATACATATATTAGTTTCCTGAAATTTAAAATAAATTATTGCATCTCATGCATAGCATATATTTTTCCTTGTATGAATATTGCTTGTGTGTTTATGTGTGGCTTTTTATTTCTTTTGTTAGATTATTCGGAGGGAAACGAGAATCTTTGCAACTTTAACTGCTGTACTCCCGGTTGCCAAGGCAAGTGGCACACCTCATAAAAGTTCTAGTATTTTTCTATGCATGAGTAGTTTATTTTCCTAAGCATGTTTAGGACTTAGTAGAAATGCTATGCAAGCCATGTTTAGACTTCCTTATCCCTGTGTCTAGGTTCCTATGAAAATACTTAGTAGAATTGTGATGCTATGCAAAACTATTTTGATGAAATGTTAAATTCTACTAAGTTATAATCAAACACCTGGGTGGAAATTGGTTGCTTGGCTGTAAGAGTTGAGTGTTATCCCCAGGGGATTTACCTGTGGGATATTCACTTGTGGATGGCCACCCAGGAACAGAGGAATCTGAAGAACTCCAAGTGAAGATTGCTTCTCGTGCAGCCATTGCCAATATGGGCTCTGGCTTGATCAACTAAGCTGTGTGGACTCGCCCCGGCCTGACAGGTGGAGGTAGTGGTTTGTAGGTGGAGCGCGTCAGGCCAGAGTGGGAGGGAAAATGCTTCTGAAAGATCTCGTCTCATTCTTATCCTTTCCTTATCACTATAAGCGTGTAAAGGATATTTGGGTTGAATGGGTACAATGGTGAACGTGCACAACCTCTGCAGAGTTATAAATCTAAGTACTTAGCCGTGTCCCCAGAAACGGACAATTGAGCAGCTGAACGAGGACGTCAACGGAGGATTCCACCATTCCAAAGAATTTTAAAATTAAAACTTGATGGGTGAACAAGGGTAGAATGAGACTATGGCTTTCATACCATATTTTTCTCAACGAGGTAAAATTGTTTCAAAAAGTTAAGGAAAAACTTGCTTTCTGCAAAATAGCCTTGAGCTCCACCAGCCAAATAAGCATATAGGTCATAGAGTTATTCCTCTAAGTGTCCACCATAGTGTCACTTGCCAGTTCCATTTTTAATGGTTCTGACCCACGTTGTTGCAGTATATACCTTATTGCAGACTGTTCTGATGATGAGTGAGAATTTTACTAAGAGTTTCGAGTCTTCAACCAACATGCTCGCCTGTGGCACATAATGATGATTGGGGACTCCATGAAGAATAATTTTCCGTTGTTTACTCTGTTCACTGCTAGCTTGATGCTATGCAAATTGTAATGAATATTTTCTAAGTCTGGATCAGCGTTGTAATAAATTGATACTTTGTTGTGATATTACATCGTAACTGTGTGTGCAAACGAATCGATCCAGTGATTTGCACTATACACAGGTGTCTGCCATATTTTAAGTGCGGGTACACTACAGACGCCAGCCCGGTGGAGGCGATGGAGCAGCGGCGGACATGGCGGGAAGTGGAGGCGCGGCAGGAGGCCGCGAGTCCGCGACGGTGCGAGTTTTGGCTGCGACGGCCTTGGCGTGAAACACTTGAGGAGACCGTGTCGCCTTACGAGCTTGGGTCTGAGCCTCGACCTGGAGGATAGAGCACACCTCGGTGAATGTGGGGTAGGGCTTGAGCATGGGGATGAAGGATTGTTGCTTCTCGAACTGATCGCTGAGGTCGACGAGGAGGGAGTTGATGAGTCCTCAACGTGATCGCCAAGTTCACAGAGTTCATCGCCGATAGCCTTGATCTGTTGGCAGAAAACGGTGACTGGAGAATCGCCCTCGGTGGTCGTGCGAAGCTCGGTGTGGAGCGCGTTGATGTGCGCGTCAGAGTTGTCCTAGAACAACCACTTGAGAGAGGCCCAAAGCTCGGCGGTCGTGGCCTCTTCGATGGAGACTAAGTTGAAGAGGCTTGTGGAGATGCGGGTGTAGATCCATTGTATGGTCGCGAGGTCGTCTTTCACCCGTCTAGGATTGGCAGGCTACGTTGTGGAGCATGGTTGGATATGGTGGCGAAGGCCGCAACAGCCGAGGTGGATGTGGAAGAGGTGGCTCCAATGTAATAGTTGTGAGCGTCGAGATCAAGAGAGATGGGAATAAATGGAGAGACGTCAGCGATGGTGTCGGTTAGAGAAATCTGAGGTGGTGGGGGATAGGTGTGTTGGGTGTTGGTGGAGTCAAGATTATCTTTCAATTCCAGGTCATTGGACAATTAGAGCTCAACTTGCACACATTGCAGGGATACAATTTTCATGCTCATCATTATGCTAAGCTTTTCTTAAGAGGCCTTTTATGGTATCCCAAGTGAATAATAGCCATCCATTTTGGACCATACAAAGGCTTATACCGTGCTAAAAAAGTGGCTATTACGATTTATACTACTCATCATTTGTTTTTTGAGAATTATTTATACTGCTCACCTCGCCAGGCAAAATCGTTGCAGTAGAATAAAATCTCCGTAAATGGGCCGGCCCAAGAGAGTCCAGTCTATCTGATATGTGTTGTCATTCACCAACAAGAGAATCCAGCTCCACCACGCCTAGTCCAGATGAACCTGGCTGTCACCTTCTCCATGTTTCCGGCCGGTTGTGGCCGCGCATGGGCTGCGTGCAGGGCGCCATCATTGGAGTGCTCCGGCTGGAGTACCCAAGGTGCGCATCACTCTCTCTGAGAAGAACTAACGAAAACAAGGAGTGATGCAAATACAACTTGTTCGTGTCATGTAGAATTACATGAAAATGGTGCAAGGAAAGAGAAATCCCAACTCCAAGCATGCAGCTGGTTTAAACGATACTTATTCAGCTCAAATTTTAGAGCTAACACCACTTTGCCAGGGACTCCACAAGCTGGAGCCAAGCCACAAACATGCACTAAATTTAAAGAGAGTTGCACCGGCTGCAAGGCCCCACAACTTTCAACCCGACAGAAGATGGAACTTTTCCCACAATGTATGTTTCTATAGTCAAGAGTGTTTTATGGGCTTCCGTGATCATATCCCTGCTCATCCAGAGGCATCTACCACTTTTGTTGGAAAAACATATATTTTCACCGTGGTCAGAGGTGTACGAGGTGTTCAGTGTAAGGGACTTAAGTGACCTTGCATTCTCAAGAATATGGCTGGTCAGCTCAACCAGGCTCTTTGCAGAACAGAAACCAGCGATCTGCACATCTTTGATGTTCCCATGCAAGTGTCCTGGTATCTGCCTTAGATCATGGGGATAATTTTGTAAAATCGATTCTTGCTCCATAGCAACTGGCGCTACCTGCATTGGATAGATGTTGATGTCAAATATAACGGTGAAAAGACAAGACATATGCTTGAACTAATGCATTCTTCAGCAAGAGGAATATGACTTACAAACAACTTTAAAGTCTCCAAGGAAGGACAGGCATCAAAAAAAGGAACCAGAGAGATATAATCATAGTCCGGGGAAATAAACTCAAAACATAGTCGCTGGAGGTGGAGGAATTTGCCAGGAACAGGTACCACCAGTGTATCCCTCTGCATAAAAAAAATGCTTCACAGTAATTATCCAAGGACTTTGCTAGTACTTTTTGTTGCATAATGCTGGTTTCTAATAATCTAAAGTTTAAGAGTATACCACATATGAAGATATGTAAAGAGCTTCAAGATTTGGCACAATGTGCGGAATATTTTTGCAAGCATAGTGAAACTGGCCCCAAGATGAATCAAATGATTTGAAGTTTTGCAATGAATCACCAAGTGATAATCGTACACGGGCACCAGTATATCTAAAATAGTAGAGATTATGGGCTTTGCTATCTATAACTTCCAGATTTTTGCAGTCAGTGACATCCAAGCGACTAAGACGTTGCAGCAGGCTAGGTATCTGCAGCAAAATTATCTCATTGCAATGAACGAGTCTCAATTTCACCAAAGCAACTGAACTGGAAAGAAGGCAACTCAACTCATCCCCGGTAATATGCACATCAGAAAAATCAAGACTCGTCAGGCTTGTTAAGCAGTAGTAAAGTCCAGGCATGGGACGGAAGGCACAATTCCTGAGATTAAGATGCGTAATCGACTTGCCACTCCCATCAAGTAAAAGTGCGCACGGGAATCCGAACACATCTGCATGACGCGAGTGCAGCACCAGCCCTAGGCTAAGCTCTTCAATGCCTGGTCTAACAGCCTTATGAAGCCATCGTTCGAGATCAGAGGATGTGGTGGAAAAGGGAAAATCAGTAATCAGAAACCTGAGTTTCTTCACGCCAACGCCGTCGTGATTTTCCAGAATATGTTTGGCTTTGCTTGAAATAATAGCCAATGCTTGAGATGACGACATCTCGTCTTCCAAACCCAGTGCTGTCATATTTATGGTGAGATTGGGAAAACATCTCCAAGAACGTCGAAATGAACGAGACACGCAGGCAACAAGTGCAGCATCTCGTAGATTGAGTAGGAAATGTATATGATGCCATATGTCCTGCATGCACAAGCATTGGGAAAAGTTGAACATTGTAGTTGCAAATGGGAAAAATTGCTTCAAAGTGGAAATGAAAAAAATAGGACCATGTGGAGTAACACTAACAATAAGGTAATTATATCTGAACAATTCAAATGTCCAACATAGTAACGTACCATGTAACAGAACCTAACAGCTTTAGTACCTACTTCAGTGTCACATAGATGGCATGAAGATGAAGGGATAACCAACAGAGCAGATGGAATTTACCCTACAGAACTACAAAAATATGCCTATCTAGGCTATATACCATTTAACTCGAATTAGGAAGTATTATAAAAAAACACCGCTTAGTCCAAACTGTGAGCCAACGAAAGCATTCAGAGGTACTCCTGCATATATAAAATGATTTTTTTCTTTGTTGAAACTAAGAGCCTGCTTGATTTTTCCATGTCAATATGCCAAATACACATGCTTACAGACACCGGATACTGACCACACTCGGCTAATCGAGGGGAAGAAGTACAAAGCAGGAAGTCAACTCTTTATCAAATGATAGTATTTTATTCAGCACGCATTGATCCACTAATTTGCGCAGCCAGAATAATCACGGTTATATTATACTTAGAATATAAGTTGACTGTGATCAGCATTTAATTGCGAACCTCTGGAAGGCTTGGTCCTGAATATCTCATTTTAGCAGTCCGAGAATTGTCATCTTGTCGGCAGGGTGAGCCCTTCCTTTTAGCAGCTGAAGTCAACAATCCATCTGCAGTACGTGATGCGTTGGTTAGAAGAATATTGACACTGATGGGAGAAAAAACAAGTATATCACAGATACACCCGATTCTTCTCCATCAGCCAAGTGTGACCTAAGAACACCAACTCAAAAAGAAGCCAAAGTTGTTTTGGTATAAACAATAAAAATTCAAGTAAACATCAAAACAGTTTTTCTAGGAAACATGGCATGTTCACTGTTGTTTTGCTCCCTTAACTAAACACCATGGAAAAAAAACCAGCACGCTATAGCATTTTGAAAATTGTCTCGCTAAGTAAATCATGTATAATGTCTCGCTAATAGAACGCTATATCGCTAATAGCTTATTTTTAGACTGGCACTATTTTGCTATAGCAAGCTATTTTTTCCTTGCTAAACACACAGAAAACAGTTTTTTTTTACTCAGGCAAAATTAAATATAAAAAGTACCCTTTTCTGTTCATAAGACCGTCAAACAGGTTACAGATTCAACGCAAAACAAAAACAAAATTACGGGTCACAGATCGATGGCAAAAGTTGTAGTAGTTGTGAAGAGGACATGCAGAGACAGCATAGCAGAGATGAATAAGCAGATAGGCTGAGGGAGCTAAGAGGCGGTGGCTTACTACGGCCTTGAATTGGCCGGCGACGACGACGATCCGGCCACATAGACATGAGTCGATTGAGTGCCAGCATCCCCATGATGTGACGATCCCAGGGGTGAGAGCTGCTCGATCTATTTTCTTCAGCAATTCGAGGGAGGGAGGAGAAGCCTAATCTAACAACCGCCGGCGAGACAACGACAACGTGCAGTAGGAGTTCTGTAACCTGTTTGACGGCGGAGAAGCTCAAGGCAACGACAACGTGCTCTGGCGTGTGCGCCGTACCGTGGCCGCGCGCGTCAGCGGAGGCGACGTGCTGAGGCGAGGTCGAGGGAGCCGCGACTCTCTCCTAGTATGAATGACACCGGCCGGCGACGATTATTTTCTGTTCGGAGTACTTCTAGTGTCCAATCCAATCCTATGTCGGTTCCTCACCTTGTAAAAATACCCAATTCATCAATAAAGAAATCACAAGTATTCCTCTCAATTCTTCCGAGTTGTAACACGCTTATCAGCACTTTGGCTCTAGATGAGAGCATCTGGCGACAACAGAGAAACATAGGGGAAAGAACAAGCATGTTCGAGGAACACCTACTGTATATTTTTCCTGGACTAAAAGAAGAAGAGGAACCAAGACCTCTACATCAAGAGAAGGAGATTGAAGGTACTGTATCAATCACATGAAAGAACCAAAGGTAAGGCAAAGGCACTTCACCGTTTCAATAGGACTGCTCCTAGTGAGCGACGCCGCCGGCAACACTGTAATTGCTGCAGGTTCGCAATCTTCGTCGGCGGCCTCAGCAAGGCGCGGCGACAGCACGCCGTCGGCTTGCATCGCCGCACACCCTGGCCAAGGAGGCCCAGCCCCTACGCCGGCCATGGACTACGGCCCCGGCAAGGTGGACGACGCGTCCCTCAGCCTGAGGCGACGCCCCGACGCCTGCTCCTCCGAGCGCGTCGAATCTGCATATGGAGGAGACGGTCCGGTCCCGGGCGTTGCTATTAACTTCGGCGGCGCCCTCGCGGAAGCAGAGCCACCTGAGGTATTTACGGGGGCAGCGACATGCTCACGACCCAATCTCCGGCGAGCTCCGGTACCGCTCCCGGCTGCTTCAATTTGGGGAAATATCCTCGATTTGGAACTCACGGGAGAGAAGTTCTGGACCATATTGTGTCTATACACGATTATATGTTTAATGTGTTAACATTTTACAGTACCTATAAAATATATACGGATGGTACAATAATACTTCCTCCGTTTCCTGTATGTAAATCCTATAGTTTTTTAGAAAAATTACAAAATATAGGGTTTATTATGATTTAGAGATAATTTTACTCATCTAACAATGAGTTCCAATCTAGAACGAAGGGATTTTATGGAATGTTTTCACTTGGTGGCTCTTAGGGACTCATCTCTTCTGAATGTTTGGCAATTGAGATGTATTTTCTTGCATAATTAAATATCAACTCGCCATCAATTAAGTCCGAAAATACCTAGAAGGCACAAAATTGACTTGATTCGAATTGAACTGATATGCAAAAATTGTGAGTGTGACTATCGCAAATTTATATATGGGATCACAAGGTAATGTGGCATCTACTGTATTATGTGCAGATTACCCATGATTATTTGTAAGGTCTACATTTTGTCAAATCTGACATTACGACTATCTTCAAAGTGCTATACCATATATTTAAATTAAATCATAACATAAGGTACTAAGGTTAATGTGTCTACTGATTTCGATGAAATTACGCCTCTTAGTATTGTGAGACGGACTCCATAAAAATATTCATGTCTCCACACGAGGCAGACTTCATAAAAAGGGTGATATCTCCAAAGTGTTATGATAGATGTTTGAGGTCTACACTTGAGTACGCAATTTTTTTTGTAACTTTATTACGACTTCCAAATTCTTTGTCGGTTCCTCACCTTGGATAAATACCCAATTCATCAATAGAGAGATCACAAGTTTTCCTCTCGATTCTTCCTAGTTGTAACATTTTCCACCGAATTAGACCTGCTGGGCCAATTCTTTTACTTAGTTTTTTCACCGAATTATCAAAATTGGGCCTACTAGGCTAATTCTCTCTCAGCCATTCGATCAAATCATACTAGTCATGTTTTTGGACTAGTAAAAGGTACCATAAAACTTGCCTTTCTTAAACTTCAGAATACACTTCACAGGTTCCGGTGTTCAGGTGTAGGCAATGAAGCTTGCCTCAATGTAGTTGTAGCTGATCATTCAGATGTGCTTCAATGCACAATTGTACGGTTCCGGTGTTTAGGTGTAGGCAATGAAGATCTTTCAGATGTGCTTGAATGCCAAATTGTACATGTACTTTGCTGCTAAATCAATAAAGTTCTCTGTTAAAAAATAGTTTTTTTAAAAATCCGTTGAATTTTGATTCCTGTGGTGAGAATTATTCGTATTCGGTTGGATTTCACCACCTCCTTCTATATACTAGTTGAAATCGGCGCGGCGACACGCCGCGTCCTTGATGTTATTTTTGGAAAATTTCTTAATGATAATTTTTTTGATTGTGTTTTACTCAGTTTTTTTTTTGAAAATGTGTTTTACTCAGTTTTAACTGAGTAATATAGGTTGCTAGAAGAAGTGGTACTTTTAACTCATACAATTGATTTATTTGAATAGTCGATATGGTTTGCCGGAAAAACTAAACATGATGCATATGAGGTTACACATATATAAGATTATATGGGGTTACATTAGACAACATGATGGTCGTATGTATAAAGATTGACAGAGGAGATTCATCTACAGAACACTAAGTATTTCGGACCAAAATCTTCATAATGGCCTGATCAACATGGTGGCCGAAGTGGCGGTACAAACATTTAGACGGCATCCATTCTGGGTTGGTAGAGTCTCAGCAAGACATCGATATGATCAAAGATTGGATGGTATCTTGATTAGCTGAGATAGCTGCTTTGGTGTTAGAAGTTGTACACTTAAATATCTATAAGGGCAACCCTGCATATACTGTCTGAAAAAGGTAAGATAGGCGTAAGCACTCTTGACTCTTATCGCAATTAGAAACTTACATAATATAACATCTATAAGGGAAACTCTGTATATATTGGTTAGAGAAAGTAGACGGTAGGACCACACTTTCCAAACAATACATCATGCTAAATTCTTGCATATACATATCCTAGCATAAACACACACAACAGCACATGATGCTAGGGATAAAGAACACATAAAAACTATCCACAAAATGCGCCATAATGAAACATTTTGGTATACTCATAGCAACCACAGAAAGAGAATTATGAGAAATGTTGTGTAGGAAAGCAAGTCTATATGATACTGAATATTTAGGTGCAGTAAACTGTATCATGTCTGCGGAAATCTATTATGATAGGACTGAATGAAGTATCAATTAGTTCTTAATTAACAGGGTGAAGTTGAACCAATCATAAATGTGAATGCCATGGCTGCAGCTTGCACTATTGATCTTTCTTTGCAGAGCAGATTATTTCTACTAATCAGGTTGTAGTGTGTTCCAAACAGGCTTAAACATTTATTTACTCAGAAGTATCATAATATGTTTATATTAAAAGATCTGCACACTTCAGCTTCATGGTTATGATTGATGTATCTAAAGGGTCTTTAGTTTGTATTAATAGTTCAGACACCTTTTTATCTTCAAAAGTACGCCTCTATATAGAAACCGAAGTTAGGACAACAATTAAAATGTTGCTAAACCATGAACTCTATTGAATCAAGCTAAGACATCATAATTATCTTAACTGTGTCACCTGAAAAGAATAATTCCTACATTGAAAGGCTAGACCTAGTCTTATTGTTGATCCTCGGTTTCTCCTTGCTCCATTCATGAAAACCTCCAAATCTTGCATCATGTGAGCTTGGTACACAATTCCTGAAAAAATCAGAAGGAAAAGAAACCTTAGAAAATCTGGGAAAGAAATCTTGACATTACTGGAGGAGCGACAGAATTCTGAGCTGATATAGAAAAGAATCTTGACCAAGGCAGGGAGAAGAGAAGGGGTGAGTAGTCTAGAAGAAAAGACATGACTAAGAAAAGCACCAGTTCAACATACATTCATAAAGTCATTGTGAAACAAAATATCGAAAACATCCAATTATTTATTACTACCTCCGATTCTATAAACTTGTCATGGAGACTATTCTGTCACAGTACGAAATTCATAATAAATTGCGCTAGTTATTCTAGATGTAGTAAGGGCTTCTGCGCAAAAATGCAGCGCGGCCCGTCAGATCAGGGGCCGACGGTGCGGGACGAAAACACTATTAATTACTGTTCATAGGAAGAGTAATCGATCGCTGTGAGGGCATGAAAATCTCCCCCCTTAATATATAGGGGTAATAGAAATTTACTTGATAGCTATATGCCTTAACAAACTGTAAGCTAGTACATTGAATGGACATTCAAAATCTTGTTGGTAGCTATATGCCTCAAGAACTCATATCATTAACCATCAAATTGACGCAACACATGATGCAAACGAATTAGTGTTTCTCAAACTGCTAGCATATTCAGTAAACCAAGCTTAAATTTCCCTGCTGGCTATATGCCCCAAAAAACTCGTAAGTATTGCCAATGAAATTCATGCATCGTTTCCTGCTAACGAAGTGGCAACAAAAATATAGTTCATACCTTGAAGGCAACATATTTTGAGCATCCCCTTTTAAGAAATGGATGATGATCATTTGCTTCTGGCGCAAACAATAACCAATCCATCAGCTCCCCCTCCAGTGGCTTATATATTCACCACACTGCCAAATCTGCTTCAACAAAGAAATTAAGAGAAAAAAATGTAAAACGCAAATGGACATTTCATTTTTTAACTCAACCGTCCAATATTCCTCTTGTTTTTATTTTTCTCTGCAGAACGTTAATCATGTGAGATACAAAATTGTCAATGAGCCTGTCTCGAAGCTGAAAAAGGGTGAAAGTGTATTTGCTACTGGGTTCTAAAGCAATTTCGGTACAGATGCTATGCTAAACGTTGTTGATTGAAAATACAAAGTAATCAAGTTTTGTAAGAATCTATAGAAGGAAACACATGTTTTTTAAACTGACCATCACAACAAGAAATACGAATGACCTAACAGAACTTCTGCATTTGGCATTCATATCTTCCACATTGGCATTCATATCCGCTCTTAAATTCTAGACCTTACATATATCCATTGGTGAGATCCTAAAAACAGAACTGGATGATCATCTATGAGAATTATTTATTGACCATAATGCAAGGTAAAATATCGTGCACAGAGGGACAAACAAATGAGCTTAGGCAATGGAGTGTATATATCAACAAAAAGGAGCAAAAATAATTTTAATTGTGAGAGCTACAGAACATCACCTGAAGGTCTACAATAATAAGCCTAGCTCATATTAGTGTCATGTAATGTTTGCAGATCCCAGTTCTTGCAGATAGGGTCAACACATGTGAGAATTTTGCATTAATAAATTTTGGGAGCCACGTCCCTGACTGATGAAGCCTGCATGTTTCCTTTCTCTTGATCTGCACATAATTAAGAAAAACCTGTCCTTATAAAACGGCAGATGTAGTAGTAGATTAAAAGTAAGCAATCCAATCTGGAGGAAAATTGGATCTGATGTGAGCCCAGCGACAACCAGAACTACAGAAGCAAGACGACCACCAATTTTTGGAAAACCAGGGTGATAATCATACCATAAACAACCACAGAGTCTAGCTTGTTGGTGAGGGGGAGGCCGGGAACTGCTGGCATGCTGCTCCAATGCTCATCCGCTCGACTGCCGGCCGGCCGTAGAGGACGTGTGCTGGGTCGCCGCCGGGCGCCGGGCGCCGGGCGCTCGATCTGAGGCATCGTCTTGTCGAAGCCGTGGCCGTGGTTGCTGCTGCAGTGCTCATCCGCTCGGCTGCCGGCCGGCCGGAGAGGACGTGGGCTGGGTTGCCGGCAAGTTGCAGAGTTCCTCCCACTCAATCTCTGTCTCCCACCAGAAATCGTCCCTGCAGTTGCTGCAGTCAGAATGGAGATGGGGAATGAAAATGACGGCTAGAGCCGGAGCCGTCCCCTGCGCCCAGATGCGCTTGCCGACGGCGGCGCCACTTCGCAGATCGGGATGGTACATCGCCTCCATCCGCGCGGCCCGCAAGCGCCGCTCCCTGCGCCGCCGCCCCAGCGCCTCCAACCGCGCGGCGCCGCCCTCAGGGCCGTCTCCACCCACGCGGCTAACCCTATCTGTGGTGGAGGCGGCGGCGTAATCGCGGGAGCGAGAAGGAAGGCGGATTCTGCGGGCGCGGCGGCGGCGGCGGCGACTCGGAGGTCGCGGGAGAGAGGAAGGAGCGGGGGGCTGTGTGCGGCGGAGGCCACATGAAGATGGAGAGGCGACGGGGAGAGAGGAGGAGAGCCGAGCTGGGGGCGAGCCGGTGGCTTCGCGGCGGCGGGGTGGAGGCGGCCGCATCAGAGAGGAGGGCGACGGGGTGAGAGGAGGAGAGCCGAGGTGGGCGAGGAAAAATGAGGAAGACTGCCTTCGGAGTGCTAGGGTTTGGCATTTATTTTCGAGACGAACGATTCGGGACGAACGCGAGCGGGCAAACCAAACGCAGCACGCGTTTCGCCTGGGTTTCGCCGCCGCCGTCCTCTGCAACCGCCGCCGCGGGAACGGTCGCCGGCGGCGCCCCGAAGGTCGCGGGAGAGGGAAGAGGTCGGGGATGACTGCGGAGATAGTTTTGCAAAAACGTCCTCAACTTTTTTCAAAATTACATCTAGGTCCTTGGCGGGGGAAATTAAAAAGTGCCTAGACACTGTTCATCACTGCTCACAATGAACAGTGAATCGAACGCTCACAGCGCGCCATTCACTCCGCCCTTAATATATAGAGTAATATGCACGGGCAAATTTTAGCACATCAGCGGCATCTCCTTCTGCGCCAGTGATCGGCAGCACGGCAAGCCTGCAAGGCCGGTGGCCACGGCAGCTCGTACGGGTACGCCGATCCCGCGTACATGTTCCTCTCGTGCGTGCGCTCCGCCTCCCCCGTGTCCAGCTCGACGGAGAAAAGCCAGGTCTCACCCCTCGGTGTCAAGAGGGCGTACTTCGCGTTCGCCGCGACAATCACGGCTGGCTGCTGGAACTCCGTCTCCTCGCGCCCCGGCAGCCCGGAGGTCGCCTCCGGCAGCCTTACGAGCAACTCCTTCGACCACTCGGTGCTTCCCTGGTGCTGCGCGAAGACCGCGAGGTCTCTGCCGATCATGCGGACGACGCGCACCGCGCCGTCATCGCCGCCGACGACCCAGAAGGTCGACAGCTCGTTAGGCATCCCCACCACGGCGTCCGGGAACGCGACGAGCGAGAACTCCGCGGTGGTCTCGTCCAGAGAGAGCAGGACGCCGTCGCGCTGCATCGCCCAGTACCGAGAGCAGCGCGTGCGCCCCACGAAGCTGAGCACGCCAAACGACGGGAGGGGCACGCCGGCCGATGTCTGCCCCAGGCTCCAGCCTCCGTCGGTGCCGGAGGAGAACACGCACGCGCGGGGCGCGCCACCGACGTACGCGACGTCCTCGTAGACCGCGACGATCACGCGGAAGTTGGAAATGCCGATGCAGCCACCACACGTCTCCGTCTCGTCGACGGACTTGCCATCGAGCAGGAACGTCCCGAAGCAGAGGTGGCGACGCATCTCCGGCGGGTAGGCGATTCCCTGGTACCGCCGTGAGAGCGGCTCGCAGACGACGAGGTCTGGGAATCGTAACCAGTTTGTCGCTGTTCTCGAACGGTAGAGGAGAAGGAGGCCGCCGCGGCTGTCGGCGAGCTCCCATGCCGACGAGCCCGCGTCACTGACGTTGGGGAGGAAGTCGAGGGAGAAGTGGCGTCTGTTGATGGCACCGGCCGTCGAGGGGTCTGGGACGAACACCTGGCTGTTCCCGTCGGGCGGCAGCTTGTCCCGATAGCTATGGTCGACGACGTGGTAGTGACCGGGGATGTGGGCAGCGTGGAGGGAGCGGAACCGGGTCAGGAACGAGGTGTCGGCGATGATGCAGCGCCAGCGCTTGCAGGTGAACGCGGCGCGGAGCAGGGCCAGGGAAGAGCCCACGCGGAGGAGGACGAGCTCCAGGAGGTGGTCGGGGATATGGTGGACGCTCGTTGGCCCTGACGGGATGATGACCTCGCTCCTCGACGCTCTCTTGGGCTTGGTGTGGCGTCGACGTGGTCTCTTAGTCGCCATCGACGGCGCACTTGCTTAAGGCAATATATCTTCTTGACAGTTGATACGAATGTGTCTTATATACTGATTCAGTGAGCAGCTCAAACCTATTATTGACTATTCCTAATACCACTGTGACAACGCGATTTGGAGCATACGCGGCCCCGTGCCCCCCAAGGAACTTTTTCCTTGGCTTTTTCAGGGAAAGGCAACTTGCCAACCACGGAACTTAACACTGGCTCATGATACTTTTTGTGCTAAGTCAATATAAAATAAAGGAATGTTTCTTTTTGCAGGGAAATAGACAATAATATTAGTACACCATTGTTATAGAAAGATCCACAACAAAAGAGAAAGTACAAATAGATCATTATGAAGCCCGACTCCATCGATGACGAGGACGAGCCAACGGTGCCCCGCCACTACCGCCCCTCTAATGTCTTGGATGTGACGCAGTCCCTTCATGGACGGGAAGTCGATGGACAATGGTTCTGCAGACTTCATCACGGTGCACAAGAACACCATCTCCATATGCAAAATCAACATCCGGATCGGCCGCCACGTCGAATCCGGTGATGGAAATACGAACTTGACGTCCAAGGATCTGTGAGCTCGGGTAACACAAGAGCTCCACCGTAGAGCTCCGAAGAGCGGAGACGAGCTCTGACGCAAAACGCCGTGCCGACCGCACCACCATCTCCTCGGCGCCGCTAGTAAGGACCCCAGACAACCGTATGCTATGTACGAGCCGTGGATCGGTGATTCCACATCCTCCCGCCGCCGAAACGGCCGTCAGAAAACGATACATCCACGTCCCACCGGCGAGTGAGGAATCAAAAGTAGAAAACGAACCTTTCGTACGGAGCATTAGTCCGGCCGGGTTGGGGGCCGGTACTAACGTGGCATTAGTACCGTTCCCAGTGGCTAGTTGGGCCGAGGGCACTAGTACCGGTCCGTGTCACGAACCGGTTTTGCGTCAGGCAGGGCTAGAGCCAAAATCGTTAGTACTGGTTCGTGACACACGGACCGGCACCAAAGAGATACCTTTAGTACCGGTCCGTGTCTGTCTGACACGGACCGGTACTAAAGGTTTCGGCTATAAATTTCATGTTTTGAATTATTTTGAAAAATCCACATAAACTCATTTAAGTAGGCGAAATTAGGTAGAAATCAAGAACACTTATAATCTTTTGGAATTGCCCATCAAATGTATATATTCTTTGTGGAAATAATATAAGTGTCATTTTGCATCATATTTGAAGGGGTTCCGATGTAGAAAACAATAATGTTTCTAGCGTATGAACACCCTAACTAGTCAGGATCTATCTATCTAGTGCATGTGATAACAGTGACGGAACATGTTACATTATCTCCACGTAGACCGATAGCGGGGATTACGCCCCCGCACAAGCATTGACGATGAAGTCGTACGTAGCCGACCTCGAGGTCGCGGAGAACTTGTCGCAACGGTGCAGACGATGACGTCGAGGTGTCGACGAAGACCTGCGTCGACGGGCGTTGGGCGGAAGATGGCGAGGCGCCGGCGGCTGGGGAGTGGCACCGGCGACAGGGCAGCGGCAGGGCTGCTTGGTGGGCGAGACGACGTCGCCCAGGCTACTCAAATGTGGCGCCTCCGAGCACTCACAAACATACGGAGCTTAACAACAACCACCGGTCATTCAGATCCAGTTGAAATCGCATGGGTAGAACTTTTCTGGAATCCCGCAGGGCAACGACGCCCGGCGGTATAGTTTTGGTGGAAAGAGGGGGCAAAACGGGCGGAGAAACAACTCGGCCGGCCTGCTACAAATTTAATTATATTTTCCATGAATTAATCCAATTAATATGTCTTGCTATATAAAGGGGGGAGGGGGTGTGCAAACTCCCCAGCTACCTGATGTGGGACTAAACAAAAGAGAGGTGGGGGGTTGAGCCGCACCATCCATGGGCTCCAAAGCCTCATCGGTGCGGCTCCCCCCTTTTGGGCCTTCTTGGCCCATTTAGGTGGGCTGCCCCATTTTATCCCTTTTTTACTTAATATTAAATTAATATGAAATACTATTAATTCATAATTAATATATTTACATATAATTTAATCTCGCGTGACTCTGAAACATTTTCCGGACCACCCGAACATATTTCGGACATTCCTGGAACCATTCCAGACCTTCCCGGAACTCCTTCCGGACCACCGGAACTCTTTCCGGATCCTATCCAATAAAATCCTATAATATTCGAGAACCTTCTCTAGGTGTCGTTAAGACCTTAAGTTTGTTACCCGTAGAGAACACTCCAGACATGGTCGAGACACTCCGCTCAGCAATGACCGCCAGGGATGCCGGGATGCATATGACGGCCCTGTGCATTCTACGAATATCATCGTTGAACCATAAACATGATACTCATTCCCTTTGTTTCTGCGATACTACCTTGTCCGAGATATGATCGAAGACATCCGATGTCCATGTTGTATCTCGTTACCGACAAAGGTTATTAACTCGTCTGTGATATTACATCTCCATGACCTAGTCATAAGCTGCGCAGCTATATAGAGGCAATCTCACCGAGTGGGACCAGAGTATCTTTCCATTACAAGAATGAACAAATCCCGCTCTTTATCCTTACGTCTCAACATACTCTTTCGGGATACCCAAGATGGACACCGTTATTGTCATGATATATAAGACACAACGTTTGATGCTCTCAAAGTACCCCAATGAAGTAGCAATAAGTATGGTCTCACGGACTAAGGAATAAGCTATCATATTACTCATCTTTTGCAAATGACAAACATCGTAATACGATCTTATTGCAATACTTTGTGTATGTCCATCACCTTATTCAACTAATAAGATGACCTCATTGTCAACCGACGTCATTGTCCTTGATCGGGAATCTCGATCAACTGTTGCCCAATGGACTAGAGGCTCACTAGGGACTCTGGTTGTCTATGTATCACACGTGTATTAATAATTCCGATTAATATAGTTATAGCATAATACAAAAACCTATTATAAACTTATGAGTAATGTAATAAATACTACTTATTTATTTGCCTCTAGGTCATATCTCGTTCAGTCTCCCACTTGCACTAGAGTACAAATAAACTAGCTGCATTTTACTTCATCAAAACCCCTTATCAAATAAGCGTTATGTGATAATGCTTGCTTGTGGAAGAGTGTTACTATGACAATCTGTACAATACATAATTATGCGTTCTTTTGTGATCCATTGATATCAACCTGTTTAATATCAGCATGTTATCTAATAAAATATATACAAATACCGTAACTAAGTGAGACTTCTGTTTTCCAACGCTTACTCTGATTCTGCTAACCAGACAATTGCCTTGAAAACACACTCAGTCATAGAGAGCTCCTTGCAACAATTACAATCTCGCGATATCCATATACTTTCATACCTATGTAGAAGACTTGACACTACAATGTCAATCTAATAACTAATGCACTTCTACTTGTAGTAAATTCTAAATTTACTTTTACAACTGTTCTTCTTCTAAGAACATCGATCATATTTCATCGAGCAGTTAATATGGTTTTTGTATGACGTCTAATATCACATAATTGACCAACATGTCATACAACCACTATTACTGTGCGTCATTACTCTTAATGATTAATTGGATTTCCAAGGATCATCCTTTGATTCTATTCTGACTCTTCAGACATAATCCAAAAACAACTCGACTAACTATTTAAAATTTCTGTTCTATTCCAAATAGACGCTAACTTTCAAATAGTTCCACAACTTCATCTTTTTAATTAATTCTACTGGTACAATTCACAATGTGTCATTTACACAAGATGAATTCGGCTCCCACTCAAAATATGTCTCCACATATTTGAGAACACGAGCTCCCACTCAAAAACATGTCATCTATATATTTGAGGGTCTAAGCTCCCACTCAAAAATATGTCCTTTATATATTCTACCTGAGTAAACTAACTTTGACTCCCACTTAAATTCACAATTTATCTCGACATTTTGGTCAAACCAAAATCATTGATCTCTTATCAATTCGAATTCAATACAAACTATAGAATTACATTAATACAAATCTCACAGATTTCAAGCATGTCTACATAAATGTAGTCAATAAATTAGTTCTTGTTCAAGACACATTTCTTGACAAAATATGCTTTCACGTCTTTCTTATAGTTACATTTCTCATATAACACTTTATATGATGATCAAGAAATCTTATTTCTCCAAAAGGAATTACAACAACATTTACTGTTTCAATCCTTTCAATGTAACTTGGATTTTCAAGCACAAAAGACTTTGTTCGTATTCTGATATTTTCTCAACTTTCTTTGTATTCATAAGGTGCACCTTGATCTGTCAACAAGATCTGAAACACTTAATATTATGCTGTGACCTGACAACAATATTAAATATAGCCGCACTTTATTTAGAAGCTTCTTTTATGAAAATATTATGATCCTTACGAAGAGGATTGCCAGCAGAAAAAAAAATTCTATTCTCCTTCACTCTTAATCACCAAATTTTCATTTGTAGACATATACCTTTCGGAACAATTTCCAATATTCTAATTTTATGAATATAGGTTTGACACATTATTTCAAGCTTCTAATTCTATTCCATTAACCATAATTCGAAAAATCATATTTTCCTCGGAATTATACAGACAACAATACAAGTTTTGTTTCTGTTGGATTCTGGAATACACTCTCATCCAATGTGAGCAATCTACAAACAACTATTCGGGTATATTCTGAATTATCGTGTAATCATATACATAACGACACTATTCTCGATCACACGAATTCTCGTTGAAAAATATCTATTTTCTAAAGTGGATCGACTATAATGTTTCGAACATATTAAGAGATTTTAAGACAGATACTGAAAGACCACACTTTATCTAAAATAGAGTATGATTATAGTACTTCACATATCACCATATATGATATTATAATATTGTGAAACAAATTTTCACAAGTCTTTTGTGTTAAAACCATAATTCAAAAATATTGTCCTTTGATCGAATTTTACGAATACTATATTCACTAATCTTTCTTCTGAAAACCCCATTTGATGTTTTACCAAATTATTTCAAACTCATGATTTATTATGTAAATACACTTATTTACCAATAATCATAGAAGAATTCGAATCAAGTAAAAATTCACCATATAAAATCTGTAATCAACATCGGTTATGTGAAATAGGTCATTTGAGAATTAACTTAATAATCATTCAAAATGACTCTTAACTAATTTCCTTTCGTATTGACACTTCAATACTAATTTTAAACTTAATCAATTCGGCACATGTTATACTTAAATAGATCAAAGTATCTATTACTTCTTACATTGCCTTTATGATCAAATTCGATGGTGTTTGTTCTAGTAACAAAATCTTTTATTCCTTAGACATATAATTTTATCATTCCCGCTATTATAAATGTGTGTCATACGCATAATATAATTGAGATGTGATACAAATTACTCATAATATAAAACAACTGTTCTATTTTATAACATAAAACAACTGATTTGTTCTATATGAATAACTATGTCTTGTAACATTCAAAACATCAAACTAGATCACACTCTCACTATTAAAATATTCTTTTATCAAAAACTCCTGATGTCCATTGTAGGAACGCCCGCCGCCATCGTGCTGCCGTCCCCAACCCATCGTCTTCACGGCCATAGGGAACGACAAGGGCCATGCATGACCCCACCCACAGCCGGTGGCTCCCCTTCCTCCCGAGACGGCCTCCTTGAGCTCCCCCACGTGCCAGCCGCGCGATGATCCTTACCACCTCCTAAGTGTTACAGTGTTGATCTCGATGCCGCACGGTCGCGAGCTGTGCATGGTATTTTTATGTTTACATACCCTCTTTGATGTGTGCAAACGCACGTAAAGAAACACTTATTGCCGCGTGTCAATACACTGAAAAGCGACATTTCTCTATGACTATGAGCTGGCACACGGTAAAGGGAAAGGTCTTTGAGGTGTGTTTGCACACGACAAAGAGCGACCAGCAAAGAGGCCATCAGCCCATCACTGTCCGTCATCGGCGTGAAGTGGCAGTGGGGTCCACTACCAGCGTTGCCGTGTGCCTGGATATTGGACGCACGACAGAGAGCTCATTACCGTGCCTTTTTTTGGCCATGTGCGCTGCGTCATGTGCGGCACACGGAAAGGCTTTACCGTGTGTTTTTCTTTGTTTGCTATGTGCCCTGAGCAGACGGCAAAGAGGCGCTCTCCCGTAGTGGGCCAAGCTCCCTGGGGATTTTTTTTTATTTCGGGAACCAAAACCTTAGTTCCTAGACTTTGCAAATGGTTATAGTTATGTGACCGTGCCCAAATTCAGACCCATTGCACACGGTTTTAAAAACAGTGTGGGATGGAGCCTATTGAGCAAACAGCTCCGTGCCTATGTTGATAGTAGGATTCAGTGTGTCGTGTATGAGTGCAATTAAACTTGCAAATTATAACTTATAAGAAAAAACTACTCCCTCCAACCCGAATTTATGGGTGGATTGATGTTTTAATTTTTTTCAAAAAACCTCCCCATCTGTTGGAAATGTTTTGCAATCATGTCCTTCTTCCTCCATGACGACCGCTGCCGTCTGCAGCTAGCTTGAGAAAGCGCGAGTCCGCGGTGATGGGCGCGAGGCCGCTGGCGACAGGAACGGCGGCGCCGCCCTAAAGGAGCTGGTCGGCGAGGACAGAGTACTACGCCGCGAGCCGCTGAGTCGTGAACGGGATCATGGCGCGACCATCGTGTTCAACATCGTGCTCGCGCAGCTACAGACCTTCTCCGTACAGCACGGCAGCGCCTTGGACACCGCGATCTTCGGAGGATCGTTCCACATCCCACCGGTGTCGCTGGAGGCCATTCCCTATGCCATGCTCCTCATGCTCGTCCCGGCCTACGAGATCCTTCTCGTCCCTTTCATGAAGCGGCTCACTGGCACGCGGTCCGGGATCACGCCGCTGCAGCGCATCAGCGTGGGCCTCTGCACCGTTTCGTTCTCTATGGTCGCGGCCGCCATCGTAGAGCGCCGGCGCTAGGACCTCGCGGCGTCTGGGACGCAGATGTCCGTGTTGTGGATCGCGCCACAGTTCCTCGTGTTCGGTGTGCCGGAGATGTTCACCGCCGTGGGGCTCATCGAGTTCTTCAAGCAGGCATGTGCGGGCATGCAGTCCTTCCTGACAGCGCTCACCTACTGCTCCTACGCGTCCGGGTTCTACCTCAGCTCCGTTCTCGTCACCACGGTGAACAAGATCACGGCGAACGACGGCGGGGCGACTAGCTCGGCGACAACGACCTCAACAAGGACATGTTGGACCTGTTCTACTGGATGCTCGTCGTGCTCAGTGTCATCAACTTCATCTGCTATCTGCTCTGCGCAAGGCGGCGCTTGGCCTCGTAGATCCCGCCGGACCACCCGATGACCCACCGGCGAGTGGAGGCGTGCGACTCCTGGTGCCCGCTGCCTTCGCACGCGCATACACCTTCTCTCCTCCTCCGCGCCGGTGGTCGCTCCTCCGGCGCCTTCGCATCCCTCTCCGTCCGCGACGGCGGGGAGGCCATGGCCGCCAAGGCGGAGGAGGCGAAGGAGTTGGCGGCGGAGGGGTCCGGGAAGAAGGGCAAGGTGCCGCCCTTGGCGCAGCTTCTCAAGCACCCCCTGGCGCTGCTTGCGCTCGTGCCCAGCAGTGCCGCGCTCTTCGCCGCCGGCGCCGTCGCCAAGACCGTCAGTCACGATTCTCTTTTTTGTGTGGCAGGGATGTTTGGCTTCAGGTGAAAAACAGTAGGATGTTTTTTGCAAAAACGCCACCACGCCCATTAATTCGGGTCGGGTCGGAGGGAGTACATTGTTTTGAAATAGAAGAAAAAAGTACATCACATTTGATCAGAATGGGCTGTCTATTTTTTTTTTAGTTCCAGCCCGGTCTTTGATTTGGTGCTGGTAATTGAACTTGCAAATTATAACTGCCAGCTTCCATACATACATGCACAGATTTCAAAACATCAGCGGCATTTTAATCTTTTTTTTTTGTGAGGGCATTTTAATCTTCTTGCAGCGCCGGCGACCGGCACGGCAAGCGTCCAAGGCGGGTGGCCATGGCAGCTCGTACGTGTACGCCTCTCCCGCGTAGCTGTTCCTCTCGTGCTCCCTCTCCACCTCCAGTGTTTGGAGGTCGACGGAGACAATCCAGTTCTCCTCCTCCTGCGGCTTCACGAGGATGTACCTTGTATTCGCCGCGACGATCTTGGCTGGTCGCTGGAAGTACGTCTCTCCCCACCCCGGCAGCCCGCAGGTCGCCTCCGGCAGCTTTATGAGTTTCTCCACCACCCACTGGTCACCTCCATTGAGTTTCGCAAACACCGTGAGGTCTCCGTTGTTGACGATGCGGATGACACGAACCACGGCGCCGCCGTCCACGACGTCGTGGTGGCTGCCGATGACTCGGAATGTTGAGTTCTCATCCGGCGTCCCCACGACGTCATACGGGAACGTAACGAGCGAGAACTCCATGGTGGTCTCGTCGAGAGCCAGCACCACCCCCTCGCTCTCCATGCGCCAGTAGAAAGACGAGCACGCGCGGCCGACGAAGCTGATCAAATGTAACGCTGGAATGGGGACGCTGGTGCTGGCCGAGCTCTCCTGCCAGCCGCCGTCGTTGCCCGAGGAGAACACGCAGGCAGTAGGAGCGCCCCGGCCATCCTCGAAAACATTGCTTCCGTAGACAGCGACGACCACTCGAAAGCTCGACATACTGATGCAGCCACTACCTGTCTCGCCGTCGAGCAGGAACAGGCCGAGGCACCGGGAGGAGCGCATCTCCTCCCAGCAGAGGATTCCCTGGTAACGGCGTGCGAGCGGGTCGCAGACGATCATGTCAGGGAACTGGAGCTCGTCCTGTGTCATGTACCATGAAAATTTCCTCCTGTAGAGGAGGAGGAGGCCCCCGCGGCTATCACCGAGCTCCCAGTCGGCGTCCGGGAGGAATTTGAGGGAGAAGTGGCGTCTGTCGAGGGCATCGGCCGTCGAGGGCTCGGGCACGAAGACCTGATTGTTCCCGTCGAACGGCAGGTCGTCGTGCGTGGGGTCGACGATGTGATAGTGGCCGGGGACGTGAGGGGCGTGGAGGGAGCGGAACCGCGTCAGGAACGAGGTGTCCGCGATGATGCCGCGCCAGCGCTTGCACGCGAATGCGGCGCGGAGCAGCGCCAGGGAAGAGCCCACGCGGAGGAGGACGAGCTCCAGCAGGTGGTCGGGGATGTGGTGGACGCTCGTTGGCCCTGACGGGATGAGCTCGCTCGTCGACGATCTCTTGGGCTTGGAGTGGCGCCGGCGGTGCCGGCGAGCCATCGACGGCGGACTCGGGATGCACTTGCTTACGGGAATTGATATATCCTCTCCACACGAATGTGTCTCTTATATATACTGATTCAGTGAGCAGCGGTTTCAAAGCTATTATTTGACCACTCCTAATACACTCTCACAACGCGATTTGGAGCATACGCGGCTCCGTGCCTCCCACGGAACTTTTTTCTTAGCTTTTTGAGGGAAAGGCAACTTGCCACCCACGGAACTTAACACTGGGTCATGATACTTTTTATGCTAATTAAGTCAGAATGAAACAAGAATATTTCATTACAATAAAATATTTTACACTCCCTCCGATCTAGTATAACTTATAAGTGGCGTACAAAAACAAACTAGCTAGTTAGTACAACTTGCATGCATGTCTTATGACATCTTTTGTGGATAGGAGGGATTACCTTTTGTTCTCTTCAAAATAACCTTTATTCCCTTGCAATAGATATATCAAAAAGTGAAAAGATCCAAGACGGCATCCCTTTATTTACTCTTGTTGAAAATAGGTTAGCCGCTCCGTTTCGAGGGTGTTTTGTAATGGAAGGTTGGGGAGATCAATCTCTGAACATTCACAAACCCTAGGTTTTGGAGGTAGTCCTCTCGCAGATGCGTTGGTTTCTGGTTTGTTTGAGGGGTCCGGAAGTTTCGATGGTCAAATACTGGAAGTTCTGCCCTCCTCTTCAGAAATTCGGATGGTCAAACACCGATAAATGGCTAAGCCCCTTAGCATTTTTGCTCCTGTCTCTCGACCGAAAGTTGCGCCGAAACAAGTGTAGGAAGTTTCCGGCGGTCAAAATTTCTACCCCTACACCACAGAAGTTCCGGTCCACCAATAGTAGCGGCGGGTAGACTTTTGGGAGCGGCTATAAATACCCCTCCACCTATCTTGAGCAGCCTCTCGTCCAAACTTCTCTCTTCTCCAAGCTTCTCTCTTCTCCACTGCGCAAAAGGTTTTATTGCGTACCCACCCAAACTTGACATACTTCTCTATGTTTTGGTGGAGAATAACTAGATTTAGACGTCTACCGAATACGGACATTGCCTCCCCCTAAATCTCAAATTAAGTTTTGAAGCTTCATCTTTGCATCGGAACCTTCCAGACGAGTTGGGGGTATCCAATACAATTTTGGAGAGTCTCAACCTTGTTGTAAAGGTTTCGTCAACACCTTCAAGAAGACGTCATAGTGGAACTAGTCAACGGTGAAGCTCACGAACAATAGGGTGAGTACATTTGCCCCTGACAGAAACTCATCTACTGATCTTGCGGAAGGCCATCAGATCTTTTGCAGCGCCATCCTTCAACGAGGGGTCATCTGTTCGAAGTTCTACAAAAATGAACTACGACTGGTCAATATGGTCATCGCTAATCAGGTGGCAAGCAGGTAGAAATTGCGGTAAACTGACCGAAAAGATGATTTATTGACGGTAGCACAGGCGATTGCTGCGACAACACTCGGAGTAGGAGCCTCCAACAGGATAAAGGAACAGAGGATGCGGAAAGGCAATCAAGGCTACACGAGTGCACTCCGGAGCAAGGGAAATGGTAAAAAGAACATAATACACCAGATTACGCATGGCCCTAACTGGATTTATTCTCAGTTGCGTTCCATCGAGCGGCCAACTAAAACTTCCATCACCTGATCACCTCCTCCACATGCTACAAGTACTGGATATACATACAACTTATTATTATTCGTAGATGGTAATACAGCTCGCAGTCGCATTCATGGAGGAACAGCCGGCACAGTTGAGAATTCTATCTACTGTGTCCGTGCCTGGTCGAGGCGCTGCTGCGCCCAGTTCTTCACCTCATGCGCCTTGGAGTCCAGCTTCGCGCCGGCGTGGTCCACCTTATCTGCCCCCGGCGGCGAGGACGACCCGTGCGACAGGTAGCGGTACATCCACGCCAGCACGCCCATGGCCGCGGCGCCGAACGCCCCCGACGACACGAACCCGGTCGTCAGCAGCGCCACCGCTATGCCCGCGGGCACCAGCACGGGGCTGAAGATCACCATCAGCGGCGTCGCCACGATCAGCGCCACCACCGTGCCCGTTAGTGTCAGGGCCGACAGGAACAGCATCGACCCTGCTGCCGCTGCCGCAGCCACCGCCTTCCCGACGGTGACCGCCATCGGCTGGTTCTGGCCCTGGCCATGGCCTCCATAGTTGTAGTCGTCGCCGCGGATAGCTCGCATGTAGTCCTCCCCGACGGCGCCGCCGCCTCCGTGCGCCCCACCACGGTGGTGCCCGTGCTCTGCAGCCATGCGCGTAGATGCCCAAACTTCCGCTTCGCTACACTGAAAGTCTGAATCCCACCCTTAGCTCGCAGAGATATGCAATAACCAAAAATTGTTGTGTGGGTTCGTCGAGGAGATCGACGAGGTTTATAAGATGCGATGCCGATGGAGGAATCCTCGGACATGTGGAGGCACAGCGGGTGTACGTGGCGAGGGGCATGGACTGCATGGATAGCGATTACCTTGCATCGCGCCACGTAAGTGCCAACTTGCAGGCGGCCGGCATCTCCTCTCATACGTGTTGCGAAGGCAAACCCTCTTCCGAATAGAGCTGCTCGACCTGCCGCCTCAGCACATGGTTCCAACTCGATAGTACTGTGATCGCTGTTGTATTGTTTGTCCAGGCACCACGGGACTGCCAGCTCAGCCCGACGACAATGATAACGTCGATAGTTAAATGTCGTGGCTGTCGGCGTCACAACATAACACCGATGGCCGTAGACGTACCGTCGGGCTAAAAGTGCCGTCGGCGTCCAAGAGGTGAGCCCGACGGCCACAGTCGGCGTAGATGTACCATCGGTGTACCCCTCGTGCACGTCTCTGGACACGTCAATCTGACGGCGTAATCCCCCCTCCCCCAACTATGACGCCGACGTCAATACCGTCGGGCTCAGTACACTATTTTCCAGTTTTTCTCAAAATATTAGATTACATTTAAAAATATTATTTGTAAGGCTACCAAATCATAATAAATAACATAAGAACTAATTTATACAAATGTGGCCATAATATAAGGACACATATGCGGGTATCTCCGGTGTTTTGTTGTGGCGGAGTTCTTGCACTTAGAGGTGAAAACCCCCGTTTCAGGTGTCGGGCATAGAATCGTGCGATGGAACACATGAAATGTTTGTTTTTTATGGTCCAATATACCAACCTAACACATCCAAGCAAAAAAAATCCATGCGTCTACCCCTCCCGGCGCCGTTTAGAAGGGTAGATCTACGGGTCAGACTTTTCTCCAGCGGGAGTAGGGTTTCGCCGTAGAGTGGGTCCGGAGGGTCAAGACCTCATCAAGACTTGCATAGACCCCTAATATATGTATACTAGTGTGTTGGTAGTTTGTGGGAACCAAGATACATCTCCGAGGTGCGACCCACTTCACTGACCCCTCTTTCTCCGTAGTAAGTTCTTCCACTTAGAGGTGAAAACCCCCGTTTCGGGTGTCGGGCATAGAATCGTGTGACGGAACACATGCAATGTTTGTTTTTTATGGTCCAATATACCAACCTAACACATACAAGTAAAAAAATCCATGCGTCTACCCCCTCCCGTCCCCGTTTAGAGGGGTAGATCTACGGGTCAGACTTTTCTCCAGCGGGAGTAGGGTTTCGTCGTAGAGTGGGTCCGGAAGATCAAGACCCCATCAAGACTTGCATATACCCCTAATATATGTATACTAGTGTGTTGATAGTTTATGGGAACCAAGATACATCTCCGAGGTGCGACCCGCTTCACTGACCCCTCTTTCTCCGTAGTAAGTTCTTGCACTTAGAGGTGAAAACCCCCGTTTCGGGGGTCGGGCATAGAATCGTGTGACGGAACACATGAAATGTTTGTTTTTATGGTCCAATATACCAACCTAACACATCCAAGCAAAAAAATCCATGCGTCTACCCCCTCCCGGCGCCGTTTAGAGGGGTAGATCGACGGGTCAGACTTTTCTCCAGCGGGAGTAGGGTTTCGCCGTAGAGTGGGTCCGGAGGGTCAAGACCCCATCAAGACTTGCATAGTCCCCTAATATATGTATACTAGTGTGTTGGTAGTTTGTGGGAACCAAGATACATCTCCGAGGTGCGACCCGCTTCACTGACCCCTCTTTCTCCGTAGTAAGTTCTTACACTTAGAGGTGAAAACCCCCGTTTCGGGTGTCGGGCATAGAATCGTGCGACGGAACACATGAAATGTTTGTTTTTTATGGTCCAATATACCAACCTAACACATCCAAGCAAAAAAATCCATGCGTATACCCCCTCCCGGTGCCATTTAGAGGGGTAGATCTACGTGTCAGACTTTTCTCCAACGGGAGTAGGGTTTCACCGTAGAGTGGGTCCGGAGGGTCAAGACACCATCAAGACTTGCATAGACCCCTAATATATGTATAATAGTGTGTTGGTAGTTGGTGGGAACCAAGATACATCTCCGAGGTGCGACCCGCTTCACTGATCCCTCTTTCTCCACAGTAAGTTCTTGCACTCAGAGGTGAAAACCCCCGTTTTGGGTGTCGGGCATAGAATCGTGCGACGGAACACATGAAATGTTTTTTTTTATGGTCCAATATACCAACCTAACACATCGAAGCAAAAAAATCCATGCGTCTACCCCCTCCCGGCGCCGTTTAGAGGGGTAGATCTACGGGTCAGACTTTTCTCCGGCGGGAGTAGAGTTTCGCCGTAGAGTGGGTCCGGAGGGTCAAGACCCCATCAAGACTTGCATAGAACCCTAATATATGTATACAAGTGTGTTGGTAGTTTGTGGGAACCAAGATACATCTCCGAGGTACGACCCGCTTCACTGACCCCTCTTTCTCCGTAGTAAGTTCTTGCACTTAGAGGTGAAAACCCCCGTTTCGGGTGTCGGGCATAAAATCGTGCGACAGAACACATGAAATGTTTGTTTTTATGGTCCAATATACCAACCTAACACATCCAAGCAATAAAATCCATGCGTCTACCCCCTCCCGGCGCCGTTTAGAGGGGTAGATCTACGGGTCAGACTTTTCTCCAACGGGAGTAGGGTTTCAACGTAGAGTGGGTCCGGAGGGTCAAGACCCCATCAAGACTTGCATAGACCCCTAATATATGTATAATAGTGTGTTGGTAGTTGGTGGGAACCAAGATACATCTCCGAGGTGCGACCCGCTTCACTGATCCCTCTTTCTCCACAGTAAGTTCTTGCACTCAGAGGTGAAAACCCCCGTTTTGGGTGTCGGGCATAGAATCGTGCGACGGAACACATGAAATGTTTTTTTTATGGTCCAATATACCAACCTAACACATCGAAGCAAAAAAATCCATGCGTCTACCCCCTCCCGGCGCCGTTTAGAGGGGTAGATCTACGGGTCAGACTTTTCTCCGGCGGGAGTAGAGTTTCGCCGTAGAGTGGGTCCGGAGGGTCAAGACCCCATCAACACTTGCATAGAACCCTAATATATGTATACAAGTGTGTTGGTAGTTTGTGGGAACCAAGATACATCTCCGAGGTACGACCCGCTTCACTGACCCCTCTTTCTCCGTAGTAAGTTCTTGCACTTAGAGGTGAAAACCCCCGTTTCGGGTGTCGGGCATAAAATCGTGCGACAGAACACATGAAATGTTTGTTTTTATGGTCCAATATACCAACCTAACACATCCAAGCAATAAAATCCATGCGTCTACCCCCTCCCGGCGCCGTTTAGAGGGGTAGATCTACGGGTCAGACTTTTCTCCAGCGGGAGTAGGGTTTCGCCGTAGAGTGGGTCCGGAGGGTCAAGACCCCATCAAGACTTGCATAGACCCCTAATATATGTATACTACTGTGTTGGTAGTTTGTGGGAACCAAGATACATCTCCGAGGTGTGACCCGCTTCACTGACCCCTCTTTCTCCGTAGTAAGTTCTTGCACTTAGAGGTGAAAACCCCCGTTTCGGGTGTCGGGCATAGAATCGTGCGACGGAACACATGAAATGTTTGTTTTTTACGGTCCAATATACCAACCTAACACATCCAAGCAAAAAAATCCATGCGTCTACCCCCTCCCGGCGCCGTTTAGAGGGGTAGATCTACGGGTCAGACTTTTCTCCAGCGGGAGTAGGGTTTCGCCGTAGAGTGGGTCCAGAGGGTCAAGACCCCATCAAGACTTGCATAGACCCCTAATATATGTATACTAGTGTGTTGGTAGTTTGTGGGAACCAAGATACATCTCCGAGGTGCAACCCGCTTCACTGACCCCTCTTTCTCCGTAGTAAGTTCTTGCACTTAGAGGTGAAAACCCCCGTTTCGGGTGTCGGGCATAGAATCGTGCGACGGAACACATGAAATGTTTGTTTTTTATGGTCCAATATACCAACCTAACACATCCAAGAAAAAAAATCCATGCGTCTACCCCCTCCCGGCGCCGTTTAGAGGGGTAGATCGACGGGTCAGACTTTTCTCCAGCGGGAGTAGGGTTTCGCCGTAGAGTGGGTCCGGAGGGTCAACACCCCATCAAGACTTGCATAGACCCCTAATATATGTATAATAGTGTGTTGGTAGTTTGTGGGAACCAAGATACATCTCTGAGGTGCGACCCGCTTCACTGACCCCTCTTTCTCCGTAGTAAGTTCTTGCACTTAGAGGTGAAAACCCCCGTTTCGGGTGTCGGGCATAGAATCGTGCGACGGAACACATGAAATGTTTGTTTTTTATGGTCCAATATACCAACCTAACACATCCAAGCAAAAAAATCCATGCGTCTACCCCCTCCCGGCGCCGTTTAGAGGGGTAGATCGACGGGTCAGACTTTTCTCCACCGGGAGTAGGGTTTCGCCGTAGAGTGGGTCCGGAGGGTCAAGACCCCATCAAGACTTGAATAGACCCCTAATATATGTATACTAGTGTGTTGTTAGTTTGTGGTAACCAAGATACATCTCCGAGGTGCGACCCGCTTCACTGACCCCTCTTTCTCCGTAGAAATTTCTTGCAATTAGAGGTGAAAACCCCTGTTTCGGGTGTCGGGCATAGAATCGTTCGACGGAACACATGAAAGGTTTGTTTTTTATGGTCCAATATACCAACCTAACACATCCAAGAAAAAAAAATCCATGCGTCTACTCCCTCCCGGCGCCGTTTAGAGGGGTAGATCGACGGGTCAGACTTTTCTCCTGCGGGAGTAGGGTTTCGCCGTAGAGTGGGTCCGGAGGGTCAAGACCCCATCAAGACTTGCATAGACCCCTAATATATGTATACTAGTGTGTTGGTAGTTTGTGGGAACCAAGATACATCTCCGAGGTGCGACCCGCTTCACTGACACCTCTTTCTCCGTAGTAAGTTCTTGCACTTAGAGGTGAAAACCCCCTGTTTCAGGTGTCGGGCATAGAATCGTGCGACGGAACACATGAAATGTTTGTTTTTTATGGTCCAATATACCAACCTAACACATCCAAGAAAAAAAATACATGCGTCTACCCCCTCCCGGCGCCGTTTAGAGGGGTAGATCGACGGGTCAGACTTTTCTCTATCGGGAGTAGGGTTTCGCTGTAGAGTGGGTCCGGAGGGTCAAGACCCCATCAAGACTTGCATAGAACCCTAATATATGTATACTAGTGTGTTGGTAGTTTGTGGGAACCAAGATACATCTCCGAGGTGCGACCCGCTTCACTGACCCCTCTTTCTCCGTAGTAAGTTCTTGCACTTAGAGGTGAAAACCCCCGTTTCGGGTGCCGGGCATAGAATCGTGCGACGGAACACATGAAATGTTTGTTTTTTATGGTCCAATATACCAACCTAACACATCCAAGAAAAAAAATCCATGCGTCTACCCCCTCCCGGCGCCGTTTAGAGGGGTAGATCGACGGGTCAGACTTTTCTCCACCGGGAGTAGGGTTTCGCCGTAGAGTGGGTCCGGAGGGTCAAGACCCCATCAAGACTTGCATAGACCCCTAATATATGTATACTAGTGTGTTGTTAGTTTGTGGTAACCAAGATATATCTCCGAGGTGCGACCCGCTTCACTGACCCCTCTTTCTCCGTAGAAAGTTCTTGCAATTAGAGGTGAAAACCCCTGTTTCGGGTGTCGGGCATAGAATCGTTCGACGGAACAAATGAAAGGTTTGTTTTTTATGGTCCAATATAACAACCTAACACATCCAAGAAATAAATCCATGCGTCTACCCCCTCAAGGCGCCGTTTAGAGGGGTAGATCGACGGGTCAGACTTTTCTCCGGCGGGAGTAGGGTTTCGCCGTAGAGTGGGTCCGGAGGGTCAAGACC
This sequence comes from Poa annua, assembly GCA_026929855.1. NCBI lineage: Eukaryota > Viridiplantae > Streptophyta > Magnoliopsida > Poales > Poaceae > Poa > Poa annua. Next base: position 69,752,845 of record CM049432.1, on the reverse strand, counting down.
CCATCAAGACTTGCATATACCCCTAATATATGTATACTAGTGTGTTGGTAGTTTGTGGGAACCAAGATACATCTCCGAGGTGCGACCCGCTTCACTGACCCCTCTTTCTCCGAAGTAAGTTCTTGCACTTAGAGGTGAAAACCCCCGTTTCGGGTGTCGGGCATAGAATCGTGCGACGGAACACATGAAAGGTTTGTTTTTTATGGTCCGATATACCAACCTAACACATCTAAGCAAAAAAATCCATGCGTCTACCCCCTCCCGGCGCCGTTTAGAGGGGTAGATCGACGGGTCAGACTTTTCTCCACCGGGAATAGTGTTTCGCCGTAGAGTGGGTCCGGAGGGTCAAGACCCCATCAAGACTTGCATAGACCCCTAATATATGTATACTAGTGTGTTGGTAGTTTGTGGGAACCAAGATACATCTCCGAGGTGCGACCCGCTTCACTGACCCCTCTTTCTCCGTAGTAAGTTCTTGCACTTAGAGGTGAAAACCCCCGTTTCGGGTGTCGGGCATAGAATCGTTCGACGGAACACATGAAAGGTTGGTTTTTATGGTCCAATATACCAACCTAACACATCCAAGAAAAAAAATCCATGCGTCTACCCCCTCCCGGCGCCGTTTAGAGGGGTAGATCGACGGGTCAGACTTTTCTCCTGCGGGAGTAGGGTTTCGCCGTAGAGTGGGTCCGGAGGGTCAAGACCCCATCAAGACTTGCATAGACCCCTAATATATGTATACTAGTGTGTTGGTAGTTTGTGGGAACCAAGATACATCTCCGAGGTGCGACCCGCTTCACTGACACCTCTTTCTCCGTAGTAAGTTCTTGCACTTAGAGGTGAAAACCCCCGTTTCAGGTGTCGGGCATAGAATCGTGCGACGGAACACATGAAATGTTTGTTTTTTATGGTCTAATATACCAACCTAACACATCCAAGCAAAAAAAAAAACAATGCGTCTACCCCCTCCCGGCGCCGTTTAGAGGGGTAGATCTACGGGTCAGACTTTTCTCTAACGGGAGTAGGGTTTCGCCGTAGAGTGGGTCCGGAGGGTCAAGACCCCATCAAGACTTGCATAGACCCCTAATATATGTATACTAGTGTGTTTGTAGTTTGTGGGAACCAAGATACATCTCCGAGGTGCGACCCGCTTCACTGACCCCTCTTTCTCCGAAGTAAGTTCTTTCACTAAGAGGTGAAAACCCCCCTTTCGGGTGTCGGGCATAAAATCGTGCGACGGAACACATGAAAGGTTTGTTTTTTATGGTCCGATATACCAACCTAACACATCCAAGCAAAAAAATCCATGCGTCTACCCCCTCCCGGCGCCGTTTAGAGGGGTAGATCGACGGGTCAGACTTTTCTCCAGCGGGAGTAGGGTTTCGCCGTAGAGTGGGTCCGGAGGGTCAAGACCCCATCAAGACTTGCATAGACCCCTAATATATGTATACTAGTGTGTTTGTAGTTTGTGGGAACCAAGATACATCTCCGAGGTGCGACCCGCTTCACTGACCCCTCTTTCTCCGTAGTAAGTTCTTGCACTTAGAGGTGAAAACCCCCGTTTCGGGTGTCGGGCATAGAATCGTGCGACCGAAGACATGAAATGTTTGTTTTTTATGGTCCAATATAACAACCTAACACATCCAAGAAATAAATCCATGCGTCTACCCCCTCCCGGCGCCGTTTAGAGGGGTAGATCGACGGGTCAGACTTTTCTCCAACGGGAGTAGGGTTTCGCCGTAGAGTGGGTCCGGAGGGTCAAGACCCCATCAAGACTTGCATAGACCCCTAATATATGTATACTAGTGTGTTGGTAGTTTGTGGGAACCAAGATACATCTCCGAGGTGCGACCCGCTTCACTGACCCCTCTTTCTCCGTAGTAAGTTCTTGCACTTAGAGGTGAAAACCCCCGTTTCGGGTGTCGGGCATAGAATCGTGCGACGGAACACATGAAATGTTTGTTTTTTATGGTCTAATATACCAACCTAACACATCCAAGCAAAAAAAATCCATGCGTCTACCCCCTCCCGGCGCCGTTTAGAGGGGTAGATCTACGGGTCAGACTTTTCTCCAGCGGGAGTAGGGTTTCGCCGTAGAGTGGGTCCGGAGGGTCAAGACCCCATCAAGACTTTCATAGACCCCTAATATATGTATACTAGTGTGTTTGTAGTTTGTGGGAACCAAGATACATCTCCGAGGTGCGACCCGCTTCACTGACCCCTCTTTCTCCGAAGTAAGTTCTTTCACTTAGAGGTGAAAACCCCCGTTTCGGGTGTCGGGCATAGAATCGTGCGACGGAACACATGAAAGGTTTGTTTTTTATGGTCCGATATACCAACCTAACACATCTAAGCAAAAAAATCCATGCGTCTACCCCCTCCCGGCGCCGTTTAGAGGGGTAGATCGACGGGTCAGACTTTTCTCCAGCGGGAGTAGTGTTTCGCCATAGAGTGGGTCCGGAGGGTCAAGACCCATCAAGACTTGCATAGACCCCTAATATATGTATACTAGTGTGTTGGTAGTTTGTGGGAACCAAGATACATCTCCGAGGTGCGACCCGCTTCACTGACCTCTCTTTCTCCGTAGTAAGTTCTTGCACTTAGAGGTGAAAACCCCCGTTTCGGGTGTCGGGCATAGAATCGTGCGACCGAACACATGAAATGTTTGTTTTTTATGGTCCAATATACCAACCTAACACATCCAAGAAATAAATCCATGCGTCTACCCCCTCCCGGCGCCGTTTAGAGGGGTAGATCGACGGGTCAGACTTTTCTCCAACGGGAGTAGGGTTTCGCCGTAGAGTGGGTCCGGAGGGTCAAGACCCCATCAAGACTTGCATAGACCCCTAATATATGTATACTAGTGTGTTGGTAGTTTGTGGGAACCAAGATACATCTCCGAGGTGCGACCCGCTTCACTGACCCCTCTTTCTCCGTAGTAAGTTCTTGCACTTAGAGGTGAAAACCCCCGTTTCGGGTGTCGGGCATAGAATCGTGCGACGGAACACATGAAATGTTTGTTTTTTATGATCCAATATACCAACCTAACACATCCAAGAAAAAAAATCCATGCGTCTACCCCCTCCCGGCGCCGTTTAGAGGGGTAGATCGACGGGTCAGACTTTTCTCCAGCGGGAGTAGGGTTTCGCCGTAGAGTGGGTCCGGAGGGTCAACACCCCATCAAGACTTGCATATACCCCTAATATATGTATAATAGTGTGTTGGTAGTTTGTGGGAACCAAGATACATCTCTGAGGTGCGACCCGCTTCACTGACCCCTCTTTCTCCGTAGTAAGTTCTTGCACTTAGAGGTGAAAACCCCCGTTTCGGGTGTCGGGCATAGAATCGTGCGACGGAACACATGAAATGTTTGTTTTTTATGGTCCAATATACCAACCTAACACATCCAAGCAAAAAAATCCATGCGTCTACCCCCTCCCGGCGCCGTTTAGAGGGGTAGATCGACGGGTCAGACTTTTCTCCACCGGGAGTAGGGTTTCGCCGTAGAGTGGGTCCGGAGGGTCAAGACCCCATCAAGACTTGAATAGACCCCTAATATATGTATACTAGTGTGTTGTTAGTTTGTGGTAACCAAGATACATCTCCGAGGTGCGACCCGCTTCACTGACCCCTCTTTCTCCGTAGAAAGTTCTTGCAATTAGAGGTGAAAACCCCTGTTTCGGGTGTCGGGCATAGAATCGTTCGACGGAACACATGAAAGGTTTGTTTTTTATGGTCCAATATACCAACCTAACACATCCAAGAAAAAAAATCCATGCGTCTACCCCTTCCCGGCGCCGTTTAGAGGGGTAGATCGACGGGTCAGACTTTTCTCCTGCGGGAGTAGGGTTTCGCCGTAGAGTGGGTCCGGAGGGTCAAGACCCCATCAAGACTTGCATAGACCCCTAATATATGTATACTAGTGTGTTGGTAGTTTGTGGGAACCAAGATACATCTCCGAGGTGCGACCCGCTTCACTGACACCTCTTTCTCCGTAGTAAGTTCTTGCACTTAGAGGTGAAAACCCCCGTTTCAGGTGTCGGGCATAGAATCGTGCGACGAAACACATGAAATGTTTGTTTTTTATGGTCTAATATACCAACCTAACACATCCAAGCAAAAAAAATCCATGCGTCTACCCCCTCCCGGCGCCGTTTAGAGGGGTAGATCTACGGGTCAGACTTTTCTCTAACGGGAGTAGGGTTTCGCCGTAGAGTGGGTCCGGAGGGTCAAGACCCCATCAAGACTTGCATAGACCCCTAATATATGTATACTAGTGTGTTTGTAGTTTGTGGGAACCAAGATACATCTCCGAGGTGCGACCCGCTTCACTGACCCCTCTTTCTCCGAAGTAAGTTCTTTCACTTAGAGGTGAAAACCCCCGTTTCGGGTGTCGGGCATAAAATCGTGCGACGGAACACATGAAAGGTTTGTTTTTTATGGTCCGATATACCAACCTAACACATCCAAGCAAAAAAATCCATGCGTCTACCCCCTCCCGGCGCCGTTTAGAGGGGTAGATCGACGGGTCAGACTTTTCTCCAGCGGGAGTAGGGTTTCGCCGTAGAGTGGGTCCGGAGGGTCAAGACCCCATCAAGACTTGCATAGACCCCTAATATATGTATTCTAGTGTGTTGGTAGTTTGTGGGAACCAAGATACATCTCCGAGGTGCGACCCGCTTCACTGACCCCTCTTTCTCCGTAGTAAGTTCTTGCACTTAGAGGTGAAAACCCCCGTTTCGGGTGTCGGGCATAGAATCGTGCGACCGAAGACATGAAATGTTTGTTTTTTATGGTCCAATATAACAACCTAACACATCCAATAAATAAATCCATGCGTCTACCCCCTCCCGGCGCCGTTTAGAGGGGTAGATCGACGGGTCAGACTTTTCTCTAACGGGAGTAGGGTTTCGCCGTAGAGTGGGTCCGGAGGGTCAAGACCCCATCAAGACTTGCATAGACCCCTAATATATGTATACTAGTGTGTTGGTAGTTTGTGGGAACCAAGATACATCTCCGAGGTGCGACCCGCTTCACTGACCCCTCTTTCTCCGTAGTAAGTTCTTGCACTTAGAGGTGAAAACCCCCGTTTCGGGTGTCGGGCATAGAATCGTGCGACGGAACACATGAAATGTTTGTTTTTTATGGTCCAATATACCAACCTAACACATCCAAGAAAAAAATCCATGCGTCTACCCCCTCCCGGCGCCGTTTAGAGGGGTAGATTGACGGGTCAGACTTTTCTCCAGCGGGAGTAGGGTTTCGCCGTAGAGTGGGTCCGGAGGGTCAAGACCCCATAAAGACTTGCATAGACCCCTAATATATGTATACTAGTGTGTTGGTAGTTTGTGGGAACCAAGATACATCTCCGAGGTGCGACCCGCTTCACTGACCCCTCTTTCTCCGTAGTAAGTTCTTGCACTTAGAGGTGAAAACCCCCGTTTCGGGTGTCGGGCATAGAATCGTGCGACGGAACACATGAAATGTTTGTTTTTTATGGTCCAATATACCAACCTAACACATCCAAGCAAAAAAATCCATGCGTCTACCCCCTCCCGGCGCCGTTTAGAGGGGTAGATCGACGGGTCAGACTTTTCTCCACCGGGAGTAGGGTTTCGCCGTAGAGTGGGTCCGGAGGGTCAAGACCCCATCAAGACTTGCATAGACCCATAATATATGTATACTAGTGTGTTGGTAGTTTGTGGTAACCAAGATACATCTCCGAGGTGCGACCCGCTTCACTGACCACTCTTTCTCCGTAGTAAGTTCTTGCACTTAGAGGTGAAAACCCGGTACGGACAATTTGAGCAGCTGATCACGGACGTCAACGGAGGATTCCATCATTCCAACTTCAGAAATAAAACTTGATGGGTGAAAAAGGGAAGATGAGATTTATGGTTTTCATGCCATACTCGTCTTGATTTCAAGAAAAGTGTTTTCAAAAGAGTAGGAAAAATTGGCTTTATGCAAATTAGCCTTGAACTCCACCAGCCAAATATGCATATAGGATTTAGAGTTATTCCATTAAGTGTCCACCATAGTGTCACTTGCCAGACTCCATTTTAATGGAATCTGACCCACGTTGTTGCGATATTTTTCTTATTGCAGATTGTTCAGATGACGAGTGAGGTTTCGTTTATAGGTTTCGAGTCTACAACCAACATGTTTCCGCCTGTGGCAACATGAAGTTGTTGGAGACCCACTGCTATTGTATTTCCGCTGTGTACTTTTTCAATGCTAGCTTTATGCTATGCTACTTGTATCGAATATTTTGTAATTCTAGATCATCGATGTAATAAAATTGACGCTTTGTTGTGATATTACATCGTAAACTGTGTGTGCAAATGAATCGATCCAGGGATTTGCACTATACACAGGTATCTGCCTTATTTAAAGTGCAGGTACGCTACAGATGGTATCAGAGCACTGTGTTGCCTGTAGGTTCGAAACCCTAGGTTTGGATAGAAATAGGTTTGACCATAGGATTGAAAATCTATTTTTCTTCACTTTTCTAAAAACAAATCTTTTCACTATGTCTTCCTCGTATTCTCATCTACTATCAACCTTTTGAAAATACCTTATCTTATTCTAGATGACCATGTTCTTATAGTCTAAGTCTGATTCTGCTGCTTCATATGGAAAAGCTACGATGCAACATAAAGTTCTACATGCATGAAAGACCACTGAAGAACCAGGATACGACCAACACTTCGAAGATATCCATAAAGGTTGAACAAGAACTTGAAGCACTTGCGAAGGAAGTAGATGTGACCACCACCTAAATAGAATGACGATATCGTGTTAGTGTATTGATCATATCAACTCGGCTATATGACAATACTAGATTGTTTGTTTGTTGTGAACCTTGTTGCTTGATGTTTGTTAGATGTTGATTGATTATGCTATAGATGGGTTGCCTTGTTTTGTTTTATTGAACTAGGATTCCTCCATAGTAAAATTCAACTCATTGCTTTCTAAACCAAACAGATGTCTCACCCAAATACCAACACCAATGTTTTGCATACAACTATGCAACTACTATTTGAGAACCAGAGTCAGCTGTGGAATTTGATCAATGATCAACTGCCAAAGATTGATCAAAACCATAGTGTTTTTGAAGAGGACCTTATGACCAAACCAAAGGTATGCAAAACTTGTGGAGATATAGGACATACGTCCAAAGAATGTTCTGATGAGTGCCCCCCTGGTCATACCAGACATCTAGTTAAAGGATGCCCACAAGTCAGGTTACTTGCTTCCTGTGTGAAGGAACAAATCATGTCCCAATACAGTGTCAACTTTATCCCTTGGTGCAACAAGTTATCCAGCAAACCAAGCAAGGAATGCAACAGTCTCTCATGAAGACCCTGGAGGAACAAGGACAAAAGCTTAAATCCAAGAAAGTTCTTAGCCACATAAGTTGCTACAAGTGCAAAGGTAAGGGACATTACGCTGATAAGTGCCCTGAGTGGAAGAAGGATAAATCACTCCAAGGACCGAGTGGAAAACGTAAAGTACTATAACTTGCCGTATCACCACATACCATTACATTTTAAATAGTAGTACACTCTACATCAGAAAAATAAACAAGATTAAACAAAGTTCCTAGACTGACCACAAAAATTTCTTTTAAGGGTGGTAGCCACCCAGATAATTCTAACCCAGCTGTCTGAAACCCAGAGATCCCAAACCATCTTTCTTTCGAGCCTCCCCAATCAGAAAATTCATCCCCTGCTAGTTTCTAGTTTCCATGTCAGAAATTTCATTTCTCAAAACATCCCGAGTTATCAGAATGATTCAAGCATTTGCTTTGTCTTTCTAGCCTCTCCGAATCTCGGGGACGAGATTCCTTTTAAGGGTGGTAGTCTGTAACATCCCAATATTTTGGAATGTTCAAAAATCAATAAAATTTAAAACTTTTGTTTTGATTAAAATAAAATATTAAAATGCATAAGAAAACTAACTATAAAAGACTTCAACCATTTTTGAAAAAGTCAATTATTTAAAATTCCCAATGTGTCATTATTTTCAAAAGTTATTTCCAATTAAACATTACATTATCCATTGTATTTCAAAAACCTTCATATGTAATTTGACAAATGTTTTATAAAGTACAAACCATTTTATTTTAAGTAAATAGTTTACTTATAAGAAATTGATCTCAACCACTTAGCCATAGCTATTCATAAATTAAAATAATAGTTACAAGTGTACCTTTAAACTATTTAAAACATGATCTATTTGCCAAATGGTTTTCACTCTTTTAACTAAGTTTAAAATATTGTTTGGAAATTATAAGCCTATAGTTTATAACTTTAAAACTTCATAAATTAAAATTAATGAATTATCCAAATAAACATTTCATTTGCTTAAATGAATTTCATTTATTTTCAAAGCATGAAATGATTAATATATTCTAAATGAGAAATGAATTAAAACTAAAACCTTTTCCAAAGTTGTTATGAAGTTTTCAAATGAATTATCTTAATATAAAATATAATGGTGCACAAAACATTTTAGAATTAAAATGGAATTTATTATATTTCCCATTTCCTTAAAAAATATTTATATTTAGTTATTTTACTATTATACCAAAACAAAGAATGATGGTTATTAAAAATCAGATTTAAATAAACTTACTATCAACCATATATGATTGTGTTATTGTCATAGATTTAATTTAGCCACAAATATAATACTCTAAATTTAATTTGGACATGAAGTGCCCATTTTACAAATAGTCAATATTTCAAAAATAATATTTTTAAAAGTATTCAAAACATAACCACAAATGTTTTAAAGCAAAGATATGATTTTTACAAAATTATAGAAACTAATTTGAGGTTAATTGGATTCATACTTTAAAAGTTATTTAAAATCCAGAAAACAGAGAAGAAAAACGGTACAAAAAAAAAAGAGAAGAGAACTAAATGGGCCGAGCCGAGCGCCTAACGTGCGCGCGCGCAGCCAGCAACAGCCCAGTAGCAGCCCAGCCCGGCTCCCTCTCCCACTCCCGCTGACATGTGGGGCCCACATGTCAGCATCTCCTTCAACCTCGCTCCCCAGATCACGCCCCGAGTCAAGAAACGGCCGGTGATTTCAATCTCTTCAATCCGCGTGTTTAAAGACCTAAATCAACGCCCCTCCTGCCCTACTTAAACCCCGCATCCTCCTCGATCTTTTCCCCTCTTCCCCCTCTCGAAAACGCGCCTCCAGGCCGCCACAACCGCTCGCCGGAGTTTGCGTTTGTCGCCGGCGTCTTTCTTCCGATTCCGGCGAAGTGAGCCACCCCTCGCGCCCCAAACCACCCCCTCCTCTCCCGCTCATAGATGCGCACCTCCTGACGCATTGCGCGCTCTCCCATTGCAGTACAACGCACGGGACACGTCCGACCAGAGCTCACCGGCGCCCGAACCACCCCGCTCGCACCTCCACGCCACCTCAAGGGCGCCCGAGACGACGTCGTCGCGTCCATCGTCTTCCTCGCGACGAACCGCACCCGAGGGCGTCAGCCGCGCGTCCGGGGGAGCACCGTAGCGTCATCCCCGTCCTCGCCGAGCGCAGCGCCGCCGTCGGCCTCGTCTCCGGTGAACTCGCGCCGCCGCCCGGTGGTCAACGCACGGTGAGCGTCCGATCTGTTTTCCACGCCCACGATTAGATCGTTTCAAAACCGAACCGGTATGCCGTTTAGATCCGTCCGATCCAGATCTCACGGTGCAGATCCACCCACTTAATCCAGTCAGCGCCACATCATGCCTTGTCAGTGCACAGTCAGCGCCCAGTCAGCGCTGACGTGTAAAATGATTTCTCTCGATTTAATTAAATGGCAATTTTGCATAAAAGCCCATGTCACTTAGAATTGTTATAACTTTTTACTCGCACATCCAAATTTAAATATTTTTATATATTTGGAAAGCCCTTAAAATGTAGATTATTTTGGACCTGCCAAAATTAAAATTTGACTTAGTTTAAAATATTCAAATTTCAAATGGTGAATTTGAGTATTTTTGTCATAACTTTAAATCTGTAAATTCAAAAATTGTAAATAAAATTGTTTTAGAGACTTTGGAATATTTGTAATGTGATGACACTGCTATAAAATATTTTTGAGTAATATTTGAATGAATTCATAGTTATATAGTTAATTTGAATAGTTTGAGTATTTTTCAACATAACAATTAATAGAAATATTATTTTTGATCAAATCAAATTGCTATAAATTTACTTAAATGCCCCCTGTCTATTAACACTAATTACAAAATTTTGCTATAAAAATTTAATTATAGAAAACTTTAATATTATAATTATTCCTTTTATTATATTTTCCAAAAAATAGAAATTAATTAGATTGCATTTATAGCCAAATGCATACTTTATAAATATCACAAATTTTGTATGATATTTCTTAGGATTTAAAAAGTGCTTTGCATGCATAACTCATTTTCACATGTAGATATATTTCCCATAGGAAATCTCTTCATTAGTTTTCTCTAAGTTAGGAAGATTTCCAAACTTAGTATTTTGGCAAAAGTGCTATGCACTAGACATTTAGGATTTTCAACATGGAGCTAGAAGGCCAATGAAGTACTTAGCCAAAACAAGACTTCAGAAGTATCTTCAAGGAGCAGAAGCACTTAGAAGAAAAATCAAGAAGAAGTTCATGAAGACCAACCAGAAATATTTTCTAAGTCCTGCTTTCTCTCTCTTTCATTTCTTCTTTCTTCTCTTAGACCTTTTGAAGACTCAGTTAAATCCAAGACCAGCCTAAGTGATGCAAAAATCACCAAGTCTGAAGATTATTCAAGAAATCATCAAGGAGAATATTACAAGTCTGGAGATGAAGTCTGAAGGATCAACAACACTTATCTCTCTATCCTTTCCCTCTTTCCAAATCTTGTTTTCACTATAGACTTAGCAGTTTTCTCTAAATAATTATACACATCAAGACTAAGCCATTTGAGAACTTATTCAAGATGATATAAAACAAAATATTTTATTCAACTATTGACATTAGTCCTTAGTCATTTTGACATACATTTCGCTTGCATTAACTTAAAAGATGTTCATGGCATGACATGTTTTCCTTCAAAGTTTTACAAAACTTGTTTGTTCATTTGATATGAGCATGTATGTTTGATGATTGTTGTTTGTTGATTGTTGTATTGTTGTTTGCTATTATTGTTTAGATTAAACGGAGAGCAAACGTTTGTTGTTGAAAAGAGTTTGTGAACAACGACAACATTCAAAGGCAAGTGGCACACCTCATAAACTTCCTATTACTTCTACATGCATTACCTAGTATTTTTATATGCATGAGTAGGATAGTATTGCAATGCTAAACCTGTGTAGAATTCCCTTACTCCTGTGTCTAGGTTCCTATATCATACTTAGTAGATGTATTGATGCTATGCAATTGATGAAAAGTTTTACAAAATGTTAAGTGACTACTCAGGGCTGTGCTCATGGTTGTCATCGCCTAGGATGAATGTCTATTCTACTTAGGGCCGTGAGCATGGTGATTTTTACCTGAGAGTGCACATCCACTAAGTGAATGAAACTCCTGGGTGGATTGGTTGTATGGCGGCGAAGTTGAGTGGCTGCTCAGGTCCATGTCTATGGTCCCTGGAGTACGTGCACTTGTGGATAGCCACCCAGGGAACAAAGGAATCTGAAGAACTCCGAGTGACGATTGCTTCCCGTGCAGCCTTTTGACAATGGGCTCTGTCTAGAATAATTAAGTTGTGAGGGTGCAACCTGTCAGCTTGACAAGCAGATGTAGGGGGATGATAGGTGGAACGGGTCTTGCTAGTATGGTTGCATTCTTCTTCTGAAAGTTCTTGTCTCAATTCTCTCCTTTCCATAATACACTCCGCGTGTATAGGATTTCTCGGACAAATTGAGTCTAAAGGTGAAAGTGCACAACCTCTGCAGAGTGTAAAACTAAGTACTTAGCCGTGTCCCCGGTACGGACAATTTGAGCAGCTGATCACGGACGTCAATGGAGGATTCCATCATTCCAACTTCAGAAATAAAACTTGATGGGTGAACAAGGGAAGATGAGATTTATGGTTTTCATGCCATACTCGTCTTGATTTCAAGAAAAGTGTTTTCAAAAGAGTAGGAAAAATTGGCTTTATGCAAATTAGCCTTGAACTCCCCAGCCAAATATGCATATAGGCTTTAGAGTTATTCCATTAAGTGTCCACCATAGTGTCACTTGCCAGACTCCATTTTTAATGGAATCTGACCCACGTTGTTACGATATTTTTCTTATCGCAGATTGTTCAGATGACGAGTGAGGTTTCGTTTATAGGTTTCGAGTCTACAACCAACATGTTTTCGCCTGTGGCAACATGAAGTTGTTGGAGACCCACTGCTATTGTATTTACGCTGTGTACTTTTTCAATGCTAGCTTTATGCTATGCTACTTGTATCGAATATTTTGTAATTCTGGATCATCGATGTAATAAAATTGACGCTTTGTTGTGATATTTCATCGTAAACTGTGTGTGCAAATGAATCGATCCAGGGATTTGCACTATACACAGGTATCTGCCTTATTTAAAGTGCAGGTACGCTACAATTAGTAAATGTTTAGAGGTAGATCGCTGAGAGAGGTATTGCCGTGTCGGTCCGGGGTGTCCAAATATGTTATTCAAACAATATTAGTAAATGAAATTATAATTTATATTTTGATAACTGTTAATTAAAAAATTGCAATAGATTAATTTTATAAAAAATTGAATTGACTTTTTGAAAAAAAAAATCTAAGCCCGACGGTAATGCCGTCGGGCTAGCTATTGGAATAATTAGTCAACCCCACGCGGGATTGGGGCTTATTCCCCATCCACCCAATCCCGCGCGAGTCGATCCCCCGCGCCTGCCGCCGCCCTACCGCACGCCGCCCCGCCGCCGCCGCCCTCCCGCACGCCTGCAGGCCGCCACGCCTGCCCGCGCGCCGTCGCCTGCCCGCGCGTCGCCCGCACCCCCAGCGCCCGCCCGCGCCGCCGCACACAGCTCGCACGCCGCCGTTCTCCTCCACGAGCCCTCCTCCGCCTGCGCCGCCGCACGCCGCCTGCAGCTCGCCGCCTCCTCCCCCGTTGCGCCGCCGCCTCCCCGTCCTCCTCCCTGAGCCCTCCCCCACCCGCACGCCGTCCTCGCCGCACGCAGCCCGCCGCCCTCCTCCTCGTTCCTCCATGGCCGTCCTCCTCCTCCTTCCCTCGCCCGAGACCGAGCTGCCCTACCCGGTGTCCTCCTCCTCCTTCCCGGTCCCGAGCACCTCCTACCCGACTTCGAGCACCTCCCCGACGTTGAGCACCTCCCCGCACCTTCCTGGTAATTTTGTGTGTGTATTGCTAGTGCTAATGCTATTGTTAGGGTTAGTGCTACTGTTAGGGTTAGTGCTACTGTTAGTGGTGGGGTTAGTGCTAGGATTAGTGGTGGGGTAATGTAAAAATATGACAATATATTTTCTAGTATTAATCTTCATTATATTTTATCATGTAGGTTTCTCGGAGCCGTCCTCTAGGAGCCGCCGCCGTCTTGGAGCCGTTGTCGTGTTCGTGTTGTTCGACTACTTCCTCTACATCGGAGGGTGAGATAAAACTCCTTCTCCACTCTTGCATTTTTATGTTCTAGATATTAGTTTCACGTCAAGTCGCGTAACCTAGGTGTCTTTTCCCGTCCGAAAGCGTTACGCGGATAAATATGCGTTAGAGGTCAGCATATTATGATGCGTAACGCTTCGACATTTACGGGACAGTCGGCGGATGCGTAGTTGGGTACGTTCTCTGTGTTCTGCTCCGGTCCGAGTCAGGATTTCGGTAGTGCCTCCCCGTTGTTCTCCGGATGCACATCCTCTCGGCTTTTTGCCGAGACGTGTATCGGGAGAGCAGCGGGGAGGCGCTGTCGAAATTCTGTCTCGGATCGGGGTAGAGCATGGAGAACGTACTCAATCTACGGATCCAGCGGCTGCTAGGAGGCTATCCTATTAGAGATGTAGGATGATGCACGCGTTTTCCCGGTAGAGAATATCTTGTATTTAAGTCAATGCCATTTATTTGATATCAAATGCTATTTTTGTTGTTATTAACTCTAAGTGCAGATGGCTGATGATGAGTGGATGTACAGTGGTCGTATTAGTAGGACTGACATGACAACTGAGTGGCAGTGGAAAACTGAATATTATGTGAAGGACGCACACCGTGGTTCTAAGACAGTTCGTCCGCTTTGCCCTTGTGCTCGGTGCAAGATGAATAACCGTCAGCGTAGCTTAGAGATGACAAAACACCTTTGGCTTTACGGATATATGCCCGGCTTTAACATGCAAATCAACTTTCCCGAGAGTGACCTTGTTAGAGAGGTGGTGACGCGGCAACACATCGATGGCAGTGCCCATGATGGCATTGCAAACATGCTTGTTGATCTTCACTATGCAAATCAGGCACATTCGCCACCTCCAGAAGATCCGGATGAACAGGAGGAATCGGATTTACCGGATGAACCAGAGGAAACCGCAAAGGCTTTCCTTGAAATGATGGCCACCGCGAAGAAACCTCTTTATCCGGGTGCAGAAGTCTCTCAGCTTGATGGCATATCGCAACTGTTAGCTGATAAGGCCAAACACGGCCAAACCCGATCAAGCTTTGAAGATCATTTGAAAACAATGGGTAACATGCTCCCTAAGGGACATTGTGTGCCTCGTACCATGTATGAGTCGAAGAAAATCATGAAATCGCTTTGCATGGATTATGAGAAGATACATTGTTGTCCTAAGGGTTGCCTTCTGTTTCGGAAAGAGTTTGTGAATCACACTCACTGTAGCAAGTGTGGGGCCTCTAGGTATGTAGAGGTGAAGGGCGCCGAAGGTGAAATGGTGCAGACGAAAGTTGCTGTAAAGATTCTTCGGTATCTCCCATTCATAAAAAGGATCCAACGCCTTTACATGGATGAGGAGACTGCCAAACAGATGACATGGCACAAGACGGGGAAGAGATACCCTTATATTAGTGATAAAAAGAAGAAGATGAAACATCCGGCTGATGGTGAAGCGTGGAAACATTTCGACAGAGTATACCCTGATAAAGCCCGAGAGTCTCGAAATGTCAAAATTGCGATAGCAACCGATGGTTTCAATCCATTCGGTATGTCGGCTAGGTCATACAACTATTGGCCCGTGTTTGTTATGCCGCTCAATCTCCCTCCCAGAGTCTTAATGCAACGCAAGACCATATTGTTGTCTCTGATCATTCCAGGGCCTGAATATCCGGGGAAGAATTTGAGTGTGTACATGCAGCCGCTAATCGATGATTTGAAACATTCTTGGGCACACGGCACATGGACATATGACCGGGCAACAAAGAAAAACTTCTGCATGACAGTTTGGTACCAGTATTCCATGCATGACCTACCCGGGTATGCCCTATTCTGCGGACACTGTACAGCCGAAAAGATGCCATGCCCAGTGTGCAGGCATGCTCTTATGTTCGTATGGCTGAAGAAGGGTGGCAAGTATTCCGCCTTTGACAAGCATCGACAGTTCCTCGAAGAAGGTCATAGATTCAGAGAGGACAAAAAACACTTCTTGAAAGACAAAGTTGTCAGTGAAGTAAACAAGATACCAACGTTTGATGGTAAAGTTTTTGATGCGGAGCTACGTGCTCTAGAGCCTAAGACCAAAGGCAAAGGTTTTATTGGATATGGTGAGACGCACAACTGGACTCACATACCAGGTTTGACGCAACTCCCCTATTACAAGGACCTCAAACTTCCTCATAACATCGATGTGATGCACACCGAAAAGAATGTCGCAGAGTCCGTCTTTCACACAACCCTAGACATTCCTGAGAAGACGAAGGACAATGTGAAGGCTAGGGTCGACCAAGAGAGCCTTTGTGACAGAATAAAACTAAACATGCAGCGTCCTGAGGGCAATCGAAGAAATTGGGTAGCCAAATGCTGACTTCTGCCTTCTAGCTGCCCAAAAGAAGGAGGCATTCAATTGGCTCAAACAGAATGTGAAGTTCCCAGATGGTTATTGTTCTAACATGAGTAACGGAGTCAATTTAACAACGGGCAGAGTCAACAGGCTTAAGAATCATGACTATCACATATGGATTGAGCGAATAATGCCGGTGATGCTTCGAGGCTATCTCCCTGATCGTGTTTGGCGGCCACTTGCGGAGTTGAGCCATTTCTTCCGCATGCTGTGTGCCAAAGAAATATGTCCGGAAATGATGAAAAGACTTCATGAGAAAGTCCCAGAGTTGATATGCAAGTTAGAGATTATATTTCCGCCAGGCATGTTTACTCCGATGGTACATCTCATATTGCATCTACCTAACGAGGCATTATTGGGGGGACCGGTTCAGAACCGTTGGCAGTTTTGTATAGAGAAAATATTTAAGAATATGCAAACCAAATGTGGAAACAAAAATCAGAATGAAGCATGCATAGCCGAGGCATATATCATCGAGGAGGTATCCTCACCCCCTAATGTATAACAAAAATCCTAATGTATCGGAATTTAATACTCTTTTAAGGAAGGGTGCCCCCAGAAGGCAAAATTTTGTGGCTTGGTTCATGGAAAAAGTAATTTCTAACTCACCCCCTTGTCTATTGTAGTTTATGTAAACACGAAACTAACAATTTTGACTAAACTTGTAGGGAAATCAACAGAAAACATCTATGACAGATGAATTGAGATGGGTTTCGCAGGGTTTCGACCCTAAGGTGGCGACTTATGAAAAGTATGATGTGAATGGGTATCGTTTCCATACTGAGAAACACCAAAATACTCGGCCAAATGCGAAAACAGTAAATACTGGAGTGTTTACCGGAGGTCGAAATGAGGATGAGTACTATGGAAGGTTACAGAACATATATGAGGTGAAATTCGATAAAGGGGCCCATCCTCTCACTCTTGTTGTGTTCAAGTGCCATTGGTTCGACCCAGTGGTTGGACTAAAAAGTACCCCTTCCATTGGTTTAGTGGAAGTGAGGCCTTCAACCACCTATAGCGGGTCCGATGTATTTGTTGTGTCTAACCAGGCAACACAAGTTTATTATCTACCATACCCATGCCAGAACGAGGAACTACAGGGTTGGGAAGTTGTGTTCAAGGTATCGCCACGTGGTAAGCTACCCATGCCAAACATGGACGATTACAACAATATAAACCCCATCACATACGAGGGAGATTTCTACCAGGAGGAAGAGGATGGCGGTGACTTTGATGTCCTTATGGGTGGTCTTGATGAAGTCGATGATAGTGAAAGACATGGAAGAGGTGAGGCAGTTGTGAATGTAAAGGACATAGATATGCTCAGCAAGTTACATCTAGATAGTGAAAGTGACGAGGATGAGCCTCCACCGTTCGATGGCATACCCTACTACTCACGTGATAGTGATAGTGACCTTGATGATGATTAGACCCGAACACAACCCAAAACTTGGTGAGCGTCTTTTATGTTTTATTTCCAACTTGCTTACTACGTCTTATTTTTTCATCAATGTTCTCAATGCTTACTTTTGCTTATTTTCGAGTTCTCAATGCTTTCTTTTGCTTATTTTCACATGAAATTGTAATTTGTGCTTACTAACATTTTACATGTTCTCCATGCAGGTGACTAAACCATGAGCAAGAATTCCGCGACATCCATGCTTAGGAACATTTGTCGTTTGAGAAAGCCCCCTAAACGCTTAGAGGAGAGTGACGACGAGGACGATGGACGAGGCGGGGGTCAACCCCCTAGAGGACGAGGCGGGGGCCTACCCCCTAGAGGACGAGGCGGGGGTCACCCCACTAGAGGTCGAGGACGAGCCTCGAGGGAGACCACAGTTGAGGTCGAGGTCGAGGACGAGGACGAGCCTCGAGGGCGACCTGCACCGCGAGCTCGAGGACGAGGACGAGGCTCGAGGACTAGACCTTTGTCGGAGGTTTCATCTTCATGGATGATGACACCTTCGACGTCTTACTTCAGTGAGGTAATTGCTATCATGCCTACTATCTACTATCATGCTCATACTCACCAACTGCTATTTTATTTAGGTACCCTCCGCAGCAACCCACTCGGAGGACAGGGAGGTGGAGCAGCAGCACTTCGTGGTGCAGGAGCCTCAGCATCAGTACTTCGAGGGGGAGGAGCCTCAGCAGCAGTACTTTAGGGTGGAGCAGCATCAGCAGCAGTACGTCGAGCAGCAATACTTTGGGTTGGACTTGGAGCAGCCCGTTGATGAGGACCCGGAGCAGCCCGTTGACGAGGACCTGGAGCAGCACGCCGAAGTGGAGGAGGAGGATGTACGCTATTTTCTCCTATTCCTACCACTTAGTTTTGTTCACTTACATTTTATTTGAACTCTAATTTGCATTTTAATTTTAATTTGCAGCACGAGGGGGAGGAGCTTGGGCCTTTGTGGACTCGAGGAATAAATAATATTTCAAGAAGATCAAGATCTCAAGAGGGCAAAATTCTTATTAAGCCGGTCAACAGAAAGTAAGTGGCTATCTTTTGATCATATAAGTATGTGGCTAACTCTCCTTGCATACTAATATTGTCCTTTCATGTGCAGCAATTTTCAATTCATCACCAGTTCGGGAAATCTTCCAGGTGGTGTACTTGTGGGCCTTCTGAAGAGGCATTGGCCAGGCCTCTACAAGGAGAATCCCGAGGATCCAAATTCTCTGAAGAAGTTAGCCATGAGGTGGGAAGACTACGAGGCCGCTCAGGGCTCCGGCTACATGGAGACTGTGGAGGGTGAGGGTTTTAAGCCTAGCTGTGCAGAGGTTGTGGTTCACAAGTTCTGGGTAAGAACTATTCTATTGTGTTTTGTTAACTTGTGATTCTCAACCATAGTTAACCATAGTTTTGTTAACTTGTGATTCTCACCATAATAAGATTGTCTACATGATTGTAGGAGTTCTATCGCGTGCCTCCCGAGCACGAGCACAAGAGCCACGAGGTCTTCTTTACGATGGTGAGGATCAAGTTACGCCAGATGTGGTATGATGTTAAAATTACAGCTATCGCTCAGTTCTACGCCGAGAAAGGCACGAGATGCAACAAGAAGAAAATCCTTGAGCTCAAACTTGGTGAGAAGATGTCCCACGAGGATTTCATGGGGGTAATGAAATTTTCCTTTTATTCCATGTCCATCGTAAAGTGCATTATCTGTTCTTCACTTGAGATGTTGACTTGAGATGTTTTCATCTTAAGATTTGTCCAAAGTGGGCTCTGGGAAAGAAGGATGGCTGGGAGAAACTGGTGGACATGTGGACCGGGAAATATCTAGATTTCAAGGCCAAGAGCATTCAGAACAGTCTCAATCGCGGTCATGAGGGAACTCACTATCAAGGGAACCGACACTTCTACCACTACAAGGATCATCAGGTATATATATGGAACAACCTACTCGTTTTCCCTGGCAGTGTTTCCTTTTTAATGCATACCATTTGTTGTATGTATTTTAGATGACCGCTAATGAAGGGCGGGACATGGGAGAGTTTGAAGTGTGGCAATTGGCTCACAAGAAGAAGGTGGTCAAGGACGGCGATGATCCATACTATGGCACAACCACTGACAACCTTGAGGAGTACAAGACCAGGTTTATTTTTCAAGATCATGTTTACTAAATACAAGCAAGAAATAATTTGTACTTACTAATTGTTTACTTGTTATGAATGCCATCAGGTACAAGGAGCTGAATGGACCGGATTCTGACCCTGTTAAGGAGCCAGTCGACGAGAGGGTCGTGATTCTCGCAGGACATGGAAGGCCACATGGCCGCTACGGGATGTTTGACACGGTGATCGAGCCTACCACCAACTACACACGTGTCAAATCAATCACGGGTGTTTCTGTTCCACCTCGTGCACCGCGTGCTAGAGCCGCCCATGCTGTGGACCATGTAAGCTTTCTCTCATTTTTCTTCTTCATTCTTAGTTCCCATTCATATATGGGTATGCTCATGAGATTCACTATGTCATATTTAAGGAAATGGAACAAGCCTGGCAAGAGGCTCAGGATGCTTGGATGCAGCAGATGCAGGATCATTCGGCGGCTGTGTATCAAGCTCAGCAGTCGCATCAGTTTGCCTATATGACGGTGAGTTGTGGTCCATCCAATCCTAGCCAATAAATTTCATTGTCCGAGTTTGTACTTCATGATGCATGGCATCTAAACTCACTTGCAGGCGCTTAGTACGGCAATCAGAGAGGGTACTCCACTACCCGAGCCAGTACCGGTTCCGCCACCACCGCCGTACCCTCCACGGTCGTGCCACGCCGATTTCATCGCACACTACACCCAGGCGACTCCTGTTAGTACTTCACCAAAGCTTCACTAAGTCAT
This sequence comes from Poa annua, assembly GCA_026929855.1. Taxonomy (NCBI): domain Eukaryota; kingdom Viridiplantae; phylum Streptophyta; class Magnoliopsida; order Poales; family Poaceae; genus Poa; species Poa annua. The sequence goes on along the minus strand of CM049432.1, from coordinate 69,732,497 downwards.
TTTTTGTACATCTAGATATTTACACTTAGTCATATTTTGTTCAAACATGTAGGGATCGTCTTCTTCACGGGCAATGGCTCCGTTTGGTCGAGCTTCTGCCTCACCCATGGCCACTCCGGTTCACTCACAAGGTCCTAGCCCGGGTGCTTCTACCTCGCTGCGTCGATCACCCCACCACGAGAGCCGCGAGATGCGTCGACAATCGCCAAACCCGGTTAGTTCATGAAAAACTCTGACATAAACCAACCATAGACTTAGAACTATTTTTCATGATTCAGTTTGGACTTAGAATGTTTGCATGAATTTGGACTTAGAACGTTTGCATGAATTTGGACTTAGAACATTTGCATGACTTTGATCATTTTTCCTTGCATGAATTTGGACTTAGAAGGTTTGCATGACTTTGATCATTTTTTCTTGCATGAATTTGAACTTGATACATTTGCCATGCTAACCGGAGTTTGTTTTCATTTTGTAGTGATCATGCTCTTGGCGGTGGAATTCGTGCTTGAGAGTTCCTTCGGAGAGATCATTTTGTAGCTTCATGAGCTTGATCATGTAGAAACGTGTGATATATGTTGTGTGATATAGAAACGTGTGATATATGTAGAAACATGTGATATATTTTGTAGCTTCATGAGCTTGATGATGTTTATGTATGGATGTTGTGTGATATATGATGATTTGTGTTATGTTGTGTGAACAATTTGAGTTTTATTACGTGCAGCATCCAAATGTGTTAGATTATATGTGAATCCCAGAAAAAAAAATTGAAATTTGCAGGGAATAATTAAAATGCAGCAAAATGCTACTGTTTTTCACTCCACAATGAGCCCGACGGCAATGCCGTCGGCGTAATGCTGTATTGCATTATTATGCAGTGGTGAGGCCGACGGTAGTACCGTCGGGCTCACTGTGGCTGTGCTCTTGTGCTCGTGCTGCTGACGCGTGTGTTCTTACACCGACGGTATTGCCGTCGGGCTCAGTGTGGACACTAACGGAGAGCGTCGTCTACGCGTTTCGTGTGCCGATGGCCATGATGAGCCCGACGGCCGGAATACACCGTCGGCGTCATGCACGAGCCCGACGGCATCTGCGAGCCCGACGGCACCGGCGTGAGCCCGATGGATCACCGCCCGACGGCCTTAGGCCGACGGTGGCCGTCGGGCTCACTTAGGCCGAGGGTTTCTGTGATGAGCCCGACGGCAATTGCCGTCGGGCTGAGCTGTTACTCCTGTAGTGAGGGGCCTAGAGTTGAGCCCGACGCCGCTTTACAATTTTCAGGGTATACATTTATGATGATTTTGTCAATCTTAAGATCTGATTCATCGATCTAGTTTTTCGGTGGTGCTTATAGAGCTAGGGTGTATGTAGGGGTGGGTGTATGCCCGTGTATATGAGCATTTGCGTTTTACTTGCGTTGTACTGTGTTTCTTAAAAAAATGTTTTTATAGTGCCACACGCTATTGGAGAAATAGTTCAGACCATTGTCTTCCGTACGATAATAATCTATGTTACAAGGAAATCATTAATGGATTTCACTTTTTAATTTCAAAATATGATTCATGTATTTTCTAAATAAAGATTACATTAAGGTCGGTTTCCATTTGTCCTACTACCTAAATGTGAAATGTTACTATAAATGATTTTGTTTATAAATTATAGACTCTTTTTGTTGAAAGTTCACACCATTTGTTTTATCCATACTATGTCATGTCACCACTATAGGTATTTACAGTGCATCTTGCCTCAATCTTACTCTTACTATGGGAAGCCAACAATCAAGACACCTAATTTAGATCTTTTTCATGGATGCGCCACCTCCTCCAGACGGCTGAGGGGGACCCTAATACACCACTTTGGCTTGTCCATTACTCCCTATTAAAGGGGATCGCAGGCAGAAAATAAAAAATTCGTATCAACGATATCTTTAAACTAGCAAAGATCTATACTACTGCAGATATAGAAGTACGGCGGAGATCAGAATACATACCCTCGTGAACCAAATAGCGGGGATTACGCTCCCGCACAAGCGTTGAAGACGAAGACGACGTAGCCGACCTCCAGGTCACGAATAACTCGGCGCGACGAATACGATGAAGATGACTTCAAGGTCGGGTGGAGGAAGCCAACCTCCCAGCATCACTAGCATGGCACCTCGCAGAGCGTCACACACATACGGTGGACACGACGGTCTCCGAAGCTCCAGTCCAGGACAAGCATCAGAAGACTTGGACCGGAACACCAGCAGCGCGGCAGCGGGCTATGGTGGAGAGATCCCCTCATCCTCCTCGGCGCAACTCCGACAAAGGGAATCACGAAATCGAGAAGAAATAAGAGAATTAATTGGTTGAATTAAAAGGCAATGGTGCCCCTTCTTCTATAGTCTCCCAGGGGAGCCAACCTTGCCAGCCAGGCGATGTGGGACTATCCCCACATGCCTGGTGCGGCTCAAGAGGATGCGCCGTGAAGGAGATATGCCCTAGAGGCAATTAATAAAGTGTATTCTTTATCATATCTCGTTTGTTCATAATAGGTTTTTGTGTCATGCTAGAACTGTATTAAGCGGAAACATTAATACGGGTGTGATACGTAAACAACCAGGTCCCTAGTAGCCTCTACTAAGACTAGTTTCGTTGCGCGATTGATGATCGAGGTTTCCCGGTCATGGGGCATGGCGCCGGTCGGCAATGGGAGTCATATCGTTGGAGAACGATGTGATGGACATACCGAGATTTGGAGGACGTAGTCGTTACACCTTTGGCCGTGAGATCAACTCTTATTGTTATTCCTGGAAGATACTTTGATCGCACCAAACGTCGTATCTTATATATTATGACAATAACGGTGATACTTTTGGGTATCGGAAAGGAGTAGTTGAGACGAGGGGTCAAGAGCGGGATTTGCCAATCCGCATAGCAGGATAGATACTCTCGGGCCCACTCGGTGAGATCATGTCTAATGAGCTTGCAAGCATGTGACTAGGTCACGAAGACATGTGATCATGGACGAGTAGAAGATAGCGTTGTCGGTAACGAGGTCGAGATTAGGTATGGAGATATATATGGAACGACGCTCGGGCATGCTAAGTATCGCTATGGCAAAAGGTTTAAGACTTTGCGTTCAGGTTTGATAGATGAAAGTCATTCGTTATATCACAGGGATTAATTCATGGGGTCCAGGCCTACGAGTTAGTCGTTGATCATAGAGGAGTCTTGGTCATACCTATTATTATATCGAACCGCTAGGGTAACACACTTAAGGGGTTTCGACAAGACAACCGTAAAGGAAAGAGATCACCGGGAACGTCCCGGGAGGGGTCCGATGGAGATCGGGCGGCGCCGAAAGAGTTTTCGGAGCTAGGAAAAATTATATATATTATGTTTGATATTAATTAGTGTAATTAATATGCAAATATGATTTTATATATTGATTTTCGAATTTATTTAGCCTGATTTCCCTAAATGGGCCTTCTGGTCGAAAGAAGGCCCAAGAGGGGGGAATCCCCTTGGGGATTCGGTGGGGGCTAGGAGGGGCCGACCCAAGTGGGCCAAGGGCCCACTAGGAGGCCGGCGCACCCTCCCATGCCGCACCAGGCATGTGGGGATTAGTCCCACGTTGCCTGGTTAGCATGTTGGCTCCCCCCTGGGAGCCTATATAAGAAGGGGCACCCCTGGCCTTTTAATTCACCAACTAATTCCCAATTTCTCTCTCGATCTCATGATTCCCTTGTCGGGGTCGCGCCGAGCTGAGGAGGGGGATCTCTTCCACCATAGCCCGCTGCCGCGCTGCTGGTGTTCCGGTCCAAGTCTTCCGCTGCTCGTCCTGGACTGGAGCTTCGGAGGCCGTCGTCTCCACCGTACGTGTGTGACGCCCTGCGAGGTGCTGCGCTAGCGGTACTCGGAGGTCTCCTTCCTCTACACGACCTTGAGGTCGGCTTCGTCGGTCTTCATCGACAACGTTTGTGCGGGAACGTAATCCCCGCTTTCGGTCTACAAGGGTACGTATTCCGTGAAGGGGATCGTGTGCAGAAAACAAAATTTTTCCTACCAACGATATCCTAAAAGCATGCCAAGATCTATTCTATGCAGATATAGTAGTACGAACGGAGATCGGAATACGTACCCTTGTAGACCGAAAGCGGGGATTATGTTCCCGCACAAACGTTGTCGATGAAGACCGACGAAGCCGACCTCAAGGTCGTGTAGAGGAAGCAGACCTCCGAGTACCGCTAGCGCAGCACCTCGCAGGGAGTCGCACACGTACGGTGGAGACGACGGCCTCCGAAGCTCCAGTCCAGGACGAGCAGCGGAAGACTTGGACCGGAACACCAGCAGCGTGGCAGCGGGCTATGGTGGAAGAGATCCCCCTCCTCAGCTTGGTGCGCCTCCGACTTGGGAACCACGAGATCGAGAGAGAAATCGGGAATTAATTGGTGAATTAAAAGGCCAGGGGTGCCCTTTCTTATATAGGCTCTCAGGGGGAGCCAACCTTGCCAGCCAGGCAATGTGGGACTAATCCCACATGCCTGGTGCGGCACTGGAGGGTGCGCCGGCCCCCTTAGTGGGCCCTTGGCCCACTTGGGTTGGCCCCTCCTGGCCCCCACCGAATCCCCTAGGGATTTTTCCCCTCTTGGGCCTTCTTTCGACCAGAAGGCCCATTTAGGGAAATCAGCCTAAATAAATTCGAAAATAAATATATAAAATCATATTTACATATTAATTATACTAATTAATATAAAACATAATATATATAATTTTTCCTAGCTCCGAAAACTCTTTCAGCGCTGCCCGATCTCCATCGGACCCCTCCCGGGACGTTCCCGGTGATCTCTTTCCTTTCCGGTTGTCTTGTCGAAACCCCTTAAGTGTGTTACCCTAGCGGTTCGATATAATAACAGGTATGATCAAGACTCCTCTATGATCAACGACTAACTCGTAGGCCTGGACCCCATGAATTAATCCCTGTGATATAACGAATGACACTCATCTATCAAACCTGAACGTAAAGTCTTAAACCTTTTGCCATAGCGATACTTAGCATGTCCGAGCGTCGTTCCATAGATATCTCCATACCTAATCCCGACCTCGTTACCGACGACGCTATCTTCTACTCGTTCATGATCTCATGTCTCCGTGACCTAGTCACATGCTTGCAAGCTCATTAGACATGATCTCACCGAGTGGGACCGAGAGTATCTAACCTGCTATGCGGACTGGCAAATCCCGCTCTTGACCCCTCGTCTCAACTACTCCTTTCCGATACCCAAAAGTATCACCGTTATTGTCATACTAAATAAGACTAGCTAAATGCCCGCGCGTTGCTACGGGTTTCAAAAATTTATCTATCATACATATGAACATAATACGTACTAAAAATCACATGTATATAAAAAGATAGCACATGATATTCTAAAAAATAAGAAGATTTCTTTTCCCAAATATGTAATTAGATTAAAATAGCTATAAATTTTATGTTGTATGTAAGAACATAGTATAAATTTGTGAAAAGTCAATCTGCACCCTATTCGCGATTTGTCCTCGTTGGCATGGTCGGCCAGTTTATCCTTGTGTCTGCAATCAGCACATATCAAAGCACAATTATCCATAGAAAAAAAATACCATGCACATTATTTCTGAACTAATGGTGGAATGTCAAGCATAAAGGAACACCTTGAAGATATATATATGTATAATCATTGCAAAGTAATTGTCGCAGAAACCTCTATTTAGTTAAATATATCCATGTATAGCTCATAAATCATGTTAGAATATACATAGGCAAAGGTAAACTCAAATAAGGCCTAAACGCTGCTTATAAAAATTCGATGTCAAGATACATGGCAACATTTACACAAATAATTGGAGTGTAATAGTATAGATACACACATCTGAACAGTAAGCATTGTATACACTATACAGTAAGCAATATAAATACCTTTGTATTTTTTTTCCTTTTGAAAGTCCAATCCAAGGCCTACCACCAGATGCAACCTTATTATTTGGTGTCACTATAATGTGACTTGCATCCCTTTTGTAAGATCAAGAAACAATGCTTCAGAAAACAACTTTAGAAATAAGGCTATATAAAGCAACAATAGAAGGACAAAGTCACAAAACACATGACGTTGTCCTTCTATAAACTGAATGTAGAACAAATCAGCCTTAACACTGTACCCAAGAAAAAATATTGTATTGTAGCCAGCCAACTACACAGTTTTGAGGATTGGTTATCATCGGGTCCTTCAACACATTCAGGTTGCAGGCTATTTCCCTTTTCACATGATTTATCTCCACCAGGTTTCCTTCTCTTTGAACAGCCATTGGACTCCATATCAAGTTTCCCAAGATTGCTGGATCGGGTGACCCGATCCAATCCATTCTCTAAATTTTTCTTACGGAAGACATCTGAATCATCAGTAAGACATTTGAATCATCAGTAACAACTCCATCAACAAGATTGTTAATTTCCATGTATGCACGCTGAGCTTCAGCTTCCATGGGCGCAATTATATATGGCAAGACAAACATTTGGAGCAATTCCTGTATCAAGCACAGATATATGCAGCTTAATTTGTGTACTACTAAACACAATTAATTACATATATTCTCCGTTTCACTACAACTCAGTTCAGAGATAATAACCCTCAGCCAAAAAATTCTTAGCTAATTAATAGAGGTCAAGTGGATTTCAACAAACCTGGCATTCAACAAACATCTCACTGCTGACGGACTGTACATGGCTTTCAAGCTTCCGCCTTTCATTTCCAAGATCTACATGTTCTTGTCTAAGAAAGGATATTTTCTCCATATTATTCTCCGACATAATATGGCTATCACAGTTCTCACTCAATTTTGTACAGTTCATCTCAGATGTGGTAATGTTTATATCTTTTTTGAATAACATTTTCCTTTTGTATAGCTGTGTTGACTACCAATTCATCCATCAAAAGTTCCATTTTGGGTCCCTTGGAGGTTTATCCAATAAAAGGATCATTTGTGTTGCACTCTGATTTATGAGAATTCAAAATTCTTTGCTTGATAACTTCATTGCTATTATCCTTAAGCCATTCCCGAGTTCTTGGTCGAGATATGATTGTATCATTGTCCTTTGAGCTGAGAGATGGTCTAGCAGCAGGAGTTCTGGTGGATACATCATATGGAGGGAAGAGACCCTATTGAATAAGCTCTCTTCGTACCAGTTTGCCCATCATTACTCTCCCTTTGAGCTTGGTTTATATTTTCTTGTCCATCAGATTCAAGCACCTCGGGATCATGCATAACACCGTCCTCACCAGTATTGCTTTCTACTCCCATTTTTTATTGTTTCTTTACAAAAAGAAGCTTTGGAGCCAGAATAAGTTATACCAGAAGCTTCAGACTGTTTGGGAACATCATCATAAGATTGCAAAGATTTATCTTCAACAGATATTTGTAAATCTTTAGGGGCCCCATTCTCAAACTCGTGCTACTCAAAATCATCTAAACTTCTCTTTACTCCTTCCTGTATGAGTGCCTCTTCTTCTATATCCCCTTTTGGTAATTTAAACTGATTGTATACACAGTTGGAAGGAACTTCAGGAACATCGTAGCCACCTTCCTCCCATTGTACCTCATCATCAACAGACATGCATTGGGAGGCGACGATTGATGATCCTTCTCATCAACCTTCATTGGAAGTGTTTCTTCTTCTATGACACCTTCTTCCCAAGTGGCTTCAGAGTTGTCAGGATTCTTCTGTATTCTTAGCCAAACGATCATCATCATCAAAGAAGATGGATGAAGTTCCAGAAACTAAATGCAAAAACAGCTCATCATCATTGTTCGTCGCTCCAGTTTGATCATCCACAAAATATATCTCTATAGTTTCTTTGCTTCCCTCTAAAATGTCATTCTCTTATAGTTTTTTTTGCTTCCCTCTGAAATGTCATCAAAGCCTCCTACAAGTGACGATGTGTGATAGTTGACACCAATAGTTTCAGCAAGACCCTCACTGAGACCAATAAAACTCTGCACCCTATCATTTTCAAAATGAATATGAGTTATTAGGTCAGATGAAGTACATCACGTTTTGACAGCAACAAGAATAATCATTGTATCTGGACCTAAATTGTAGATCTGTTGGGTGATTACTTCCACCATGTCTCCTCATCTGCCTCCAGCATTCACGAGCCGTGCCTCCTCTGTGTGGATCAGCTTATCCATACACCTTGACATCTGACTCCTTAAGAGCCCAGCTTTCGCTTCGCCGGGGTACCTATCCCCATACCTCTCCTCTCCGCAACAAGGATCTCTCTGGCGGTCCACTGAGGGCGCCACCGGCTGTGCTGCAGGATATCGAGCCCACCTTTGTTTTTGCACGGGAAATTACCAGAGCAAAAACCAACACACGAACAAAAATGTGAGGAAGGGTTAGAGAAAGAGGGGATCCAAGTAGCACCTGATCTTGCCTGAGCTGGTGAATACGGACGCGCTGACGAGCTGAACAACACCAGTGGCAAGGAGGAGCCGGCGAGGTGACCCGGTTATTGGGGAGGGAGGAGACGGCAACACGGCCATGGTCCTCGAGACACGGCAGTTGCGCCCACGCTTGGCGCGGCGCTCCTTGGCCAGCTGTGCATCGGTGCACTGCGTTACAGTGCCCTCCGCCTGCTCAGACCGACGGGGCCTATGCTGTCGGCACGGGAGAGGATGCGGTGAGGGTAGGTGAATGGCGGGTGGGAGAGAGAAGAGAAAGGGAAGCAAGAGGCGGCGATGGTGGGGCGGGCGGAGCGGAGGCGCCATATGCGTCCTCCTTCTTTTCCTTTTGTGAACTGTTTTTTCTTTTCTTTTCCTTTTTGTGAACCACTATTTGTGGCAGGGCATGTAATTCATTTGAAGTGTGAGGGCAATTGAAGTGTAACACCATTTAGATTGTGACACCATACCACGCATTCTGCTTTAATAGTAAAGATACGACGTTTGGTGCAATCAAAGTATCTTCCAGGAATCATAATAAGAGTTGATCTCACGGTCAAAGGCGTAACGACTACGTTCTCCAAATCTGGGTATGTCCATCACATCGTTCTCCAACGATATGACTCCCATTGCCGACCGGCGCCATGCCCCATGACCGGAAAACCTCGATCATCAATCGCGCAACAAAACTAGTCTTAGTAGAGGCTACTAGGGACCTGGTTGTTTACGTATCACACCCGCATTAATGTTTCCGCTTAATACGGTTCTAGCATGACACAAAAACCTATTATGAACAAACGAGATATGATAAAGAATACACTTTATTAATTGCCTCTAGGGCATATCTCCTTCATTCCGATCTCCGTTCGTACTACTATATCTGCATAGAATAGATCTTGGCATGCTTTTAGGATATCGTTGGTAGGAATATTTTTGTTTTCTGCACATGATCCCCTTCAGTGGTATCAAAGCCGATCTATCGTAGATATAGCTGTACGCTGTTAGAACCCGTGTTCTGCACGGGGGCACCGTTCCTGTTATTTGCTACCCTCTAGCGTGCACTTGTGTATTCCAGCGGCATTGAGTTGATGAAGCGGCCCGGACCGACTTTACGCGTACGCTTACGCGAGACTGGTTCCACTACTGACATACGGCTTGTACCGTATTTGTGGCTGGCGGGTGTCAGTTTCTCTCTCTTTAGTTGGTCTTCGCATTTTCAATGGAGGGCCCGAAAGGGATGCTTAAACATGCAATTATTGGATCGTTGTTGTGGTCATAAGGTTCGTAGGTATAAAGCGGTTCTATTTACGAAAGCCCCAAGCCACGTAAAATATGCAAAAGATAAAGTAGAAGCGTCTAACTTTATTTTGCAGGGGCTATGTGATATGGTCAAGGTAGGTTTATTAAATTGTTTATAAACTGCGGGCGCCAAGAAGACCATGGCGCAATGGACTATATCACATTGCATTACATTTGATGTTTTGTGTGCATCTTATATTGTGTGATTGTATATATAGTATATATTAGTTACACGGCGGTAGTTATACAAGATGATCCCTTCAAAATACCACTAGTGTTCTCCCTCCAACGCGCACCACCAAGAAAGTTCTACGTTATGAGGCAGGCCGTGATGATCGGGTGTCAGATATCTCGTCGTTCGCATTCAGTGGGTGTAAGCCATGTTCCAAAGGCGTCATCGTGGAGTTCTTTGGTGGCGAGCCTAGCATATTCAGAAATATGGCCTCGGAACAGGAAGACCGAAAGGTCGAGCACGAGTCACAAAATTGGTGTGGCGGACTTTTGTCTACTCTTGAAGTTGTGCCGCCGGCTCTGATGATGAGGGGTGGTGCAATGGATAGGGGTCGTGTAATCGCTTAAACGACCAGGAGGGATGTTCGTTTGAGCGGGAGTTATGTTAGTTATTTTCTAAAAAATACTAGAACTATAAATTATTATCAACAAAGTCTTATGTTGTTGCAAATTCCATTGTAGATGCCTCGCCCCTCGTTTAACCTAGGTCTGTTCCTTGAGAAAGAAAAGCTTAAGACCAATGGGTCAAACTTCATGGCCTGGTTCCGCAACCTGCGGATCCTCCTCACTCCCCATAGGGTGGCCTACGTCATTGAGGCCGCCATAGGTGACCCTCCTGCAGATGATGCCTCTGAGGATGAGAAGAAGGTCTTCCAGACCAGATCGGAGGATTTTGCCTTTTTTCCAGAGTGGCATGCTCTACGCCATGGAAGCCGACCTGCAGAAGCGCTTCGAGAATGTTGCGCCCCATCTTTAAATAAAGATGGAACACCTGTGTTATGTGCTAGTCCCTGGATCACTGCTAGCACCACAGTACAAAATATATAGTATCATTGCATAAGTATCAAAATACTACATCGAGACCCAAAAATAGCCAAGTATAGCTTTATTACAAAGTGCATAGTCATGAAGACTAGCTAAAATATTCAGAGTTCACAACGAAAATAAAAGCAATGGGCCTCCTCTTCTAGCATGCCACAAGCAGACATGTTGGGTGTAGAATCGAGTCCAAACTTACTCCTCATCAGAATTACCTGCACATTTGAATATGCAGCCCCCGAAGGAGGTCAATACAATGATGTATTGGCAAGTGACTATGGTGGATAAAAATTATGGCAAGTCTAATTCTACATGCATATTTGGCTTAGTGGGGTTTGTAGGCTATTTTGCAGAAAGCCAGTTTTCTCCTATCTTTTATAAAACACTTTTGTATATCAAAGACTTGGCACCAAGGGATGAAGCCCAAGTGCACCAATAATTCTTTCCTTAGTAAAATTTTACTTTACGAAAACCATGTTGAGATTCTTCCGTCCATCCTTGTCCAGTTGCTCGAAGTTGTCCGTCACCGGGGACACGGCTGAGTACTCAGTTTGTCGACTCTGCAGAGGTTGTGCACTTTCACCTTAAGACTCAATTTGTCCGAGAAATCCTATACACGCGGAGTGTATTATGGAAAGGAGAGAATTGAGACAAGAACTTTCAGAAGAAGAATGCAACCATACTAGCAAGACCCGTTCCACCTATCAACTCTACATCTGCTTGTCAAGCTGACAGGTTGCACTCTCACAACTTAGTAGTTCTAGACAGAGCCCATTGTCAAAAGGCTGCACGGGAAGCTTCTAAACTTGGAGGGACTTAGTAATCTCTTTGTTCCTGGGTGGCCGTCCACAAGTGCGCTTCTGGGTGACAACCACCATACTCATGGCCCTAAGTAGAATAGAAATTCATCCTAGGCGAAGACAACCACAAGCATAGTCCCAGAAGCCACTCAACATAAACCAAACAACCAATTCCACCCAGAAGTGCATTCAAGGTTTTAACACTTAGCAATAATTCTATAACCTGATAAATAAACTTCTTTATAGCATAGCTGAGCATCTAATAAAACTTTTGGTGGCTGCCAGGGAAGGGATGGCTACACACTACTAGGATATTTTCAAAGTGTAGACTAACTTAGCATTCTAAGATAGTATCAAAATTTCCCTATCATGCATACTACTCAAAATCTACTAATAATGCATATAGAAAACATAGGATAGATGATGAATGTCACATGCCTTGGTAACAAAGGGAACAAGCACAGCAAGAATAACAATCACAAGGACCTTCCTCCTCTTCACAATCTAGAGACAAATAATAACACTCAATAAACACACAAGCATAACACTTAGAATATCAATACAAAAATATGTATGCATGCTTAATATGCAATGAACTTAACAAGACCAATTAATTACTATATTAAGTTCTCTGTTATTCATGCATAAAAATGCAATGATCAATATTTTAATATTTTAATTAATCATTTAAATAATGAGCATATTAGTAGTTTTAAATTATAAAACCAATTTCTTTAAGTCTATTAGAAGAAGTTTCAAATAAAACTTATGTTACACTCTCTGGACAGAGGGCATTAATATAACTCCAAAACAATTGGATTTATTTGGAGAGAAAATTTATTAATTAAGTTATAGATTTAATATCCGAAAGTTAAACAATTTAATTTCGCAATTTAATATGCACTAAAAGGATAAACTAATGAAACCATAATAAACTACACGAGCAGAGCTTCACGTGGATATAAAATTCATCAAATTTGGATGAACAGATCAAAAGTTATGATTTTTGTAAGTTTGTGTTATTTTCTGTTTTTAAAACAAATTCTCTGCCGAAATAGAAAATAAAAACGCCACGCGTCGTGCTGTGATTGGGCGATACCGGTTCGCGCGGATCGCGTACGTGGACCGTCCGATCTATTTTAAATCTAACGCGCCAGATCCACCCGATCTAGATCCATTGGATCTAGATCCGATGGCCAGGATCTAAAGGGGGGGTCGGGCGGCGCGGTTCGCCGGCGATCCCGTGCCCGCGGCGGCGCCCATCGTCGGCATCGCTTGATCTCGTGTTCTACGGCAAGGAGGAGAGGGAAAATCGTACCACTGGACGCGGATTGTCGTGGCGAACTCGATGGCGTGGCAGACGCGGTCGAGATGGCTCTTCTCCTCCCCTGCGAGCTCGTCAGAGATGCGCGGCGGACGGCGGCGTCGGTCTTCGATGGAGCAGCCGCCCTGGTGCACAAAAGAACGCCGGAGCAAGTCCGTTAGACGCGCACGGAGACAGGGAGGCGCAGAGGGGGTGTGGGGGTGAAGCTCGGGTGCTGGTCTCACCGGAGCGGTGCAAAATACGGCGGCGGCAATGTCGGCGATGATCTCGCGATTCTGGCGAGTTTCTGTTAGGGTTTTGGACGCGGGAGACGGAGGCGGAGGGGGGGGGGGGTTTATATGGGGACGCAGGGGACCGATTAAACCGCGAGTTAATAACGGATTTTGATCCGATTTGATATAGGGTTCGGTAGAAATCGTGTTCTTCACGATGAAGGAGATGACAAGTGGGGCCAGGCCGTCAGCAACTGAGAGGAGGGAGCTGGGCTGCGGCGTGGGCCTCTGTGCTGCGCGCGTGGCGGATAGCGAGGAATCGAAGTGGGCTTCGGCCCAAATTAGGTCGTCTCTTTTTTTTTTAACAAAGCCTTTTCTGATTTAAAACATTTAAATCAAATTTGATTTTTAAAACTTATCAAAAAAATTCAGAAAAATTCATAAAAATATGTTTTGAAAAGCTAATTAAATTTATAACTTTTTGATATCATTTTTCTGAATAAATAAAATAATAAAATACTGATTTGTAAAAGGAGCTCAAATAGACCTCTTTAATGAAAACAATTTTATTTAACATTATGATTAAAATTCAATTTACTCCTTATGTGATTTCAATACCATACTTTTATGATACATGATGCATGAATGCAAAGTTTTAAATTTTTGAGAAATTTGGGATGTTACAGACTAACCCCCTTAAGAAGAAGCTCGCCCTCGAGCTTCGGAAAGGTCAGCAAATAGGTGTGGGTGGTCTTCTCGGAGATCATCCTCTCGTTCCCAAGTGGCTTCGTCTTCGGTGTGATGATTCCACTGGACCTTGCAAAACTTGATGGTTTTGGTACGAGTGACTCTTTCTGCTGTCTGTAATATCTTGATGGGCTTCTCTTCGTATGTCAGGTCACTCTCCAATCGTACCTCCTCGAGGGGTACAGTATCCTTTAAGGGAACTCCCATCATCTCGGGATGACATTTCTTTAACTGACTGACATGGAACACATTATGCACAGCAGACAGTACTTCAGGTAGTTCTAACTCATATGCCACTTCACCTTTACGAGACAAAATTTTGAATGGTCCAATGAATCGAGGTGCTAACTTTCCTTTGATTCCAAATCTTTTCACACCCCGAAGTGGTGACACCCTTAAATAGGTTCTATCTCCCACTTCATAGGTGACTTCTCTACGCTTGGAATCTGCGTAGCTTTTCTGGCGTGATTGTGCTATTTTCAATCTGTCCTTAATCAGCCTGACTTTCTCTTCAGCATCCTGTATTATATCAGGCCCAAAGAAACTCCGTTCTCCTACACCACTCCACAACAGTGGGGTTGTGCATTTCTTTCCATATAAGGCTTCAAACGGTGCCATCTCAATGCTGGCTTGGTAACTATTGTTGTAGGAGAACTCAGCGTATGGCAAATTATCATCCCAACTAGATCCATAGTCGAGCGCACAAGCTCTTAACATATCTTCTAAAATCTGATTCACTCTTTCAGTCTGACCATCTGTTTGCGGGTGGAAAGCCGTACTGAATTCCAATCTGGTTCCCAAAGATTCGTGCAACTGCTTCCAAAAATGAGAAGTGAACTGGGTCCCTCTATCAGACACGATACTCTTAGGAACGCCGTGAAGGCACACAATTCTCTTCATGTAAATATCAGCTAGCTTAGCACTAGTATAAGTGGTCTTCACGGGTATGAAGTGAGCTATTTTGGTTAGACGACAAACAATAACCCAAATAGAATCATAACCCGATCTGGTCCTTGGTAATCCAGTGATGAAGTCCATCCCAATGGAATCTCACTTCCAATCCGGTACTTTCAAAGGTTGTAAGAGTCCTGCTGGTTTCTGATGTTCTGCCTTTACTCGACTACATACATCACACTTAGCGATGTATTCTGCTATTTCTCTCTTCAGATTATTCCACCAAAATCTCTCTTTCACATCCATATACATCTTGGTATTTCCCGGATGAATTGAATAAGGTGTTTCATGAGCTTCTTGCAGAATCAACTTTCTAATATCAGGGTCATTGGCCACACATACACGTTTTTCAAACCACAAAATTCCCTGCTCATCCTCATGAAATCCTTTAGCTTTTCCAGCTCTTAAATTGACTTTGATCTCTTCTATTTCCTTGTCTCCTTTCTGAGCTTCACGTATCTTGTCCATCAAAGTGGGTTGTACCACTAATGAGGTTACAAACCCTTTAGGTACTACTTCCAACCTGAGGTCCTTAAATGCCTTACATAAATCCTCGGGTAATTCTCCTGCTATAAGGCCATTCACATACACCTTACGACTCAGAGCATCTGCTACCACATTAGCTTTTCCCGGATGGTATTAAAGACTTAGATCAAAATCCTTAATAAGTTTCAGCCATCTTCTTTGCCTCATATTCAATTCCTTCTGTGTAAATATGTACTTCAAACTTTTGTGGTCCGTGAATACCTCACATTTTTTTCCCATCAGGTAGGGTCTCCAAGTTTTCAGGGCATGCACTACTGATGCTAACTCGAGATCATGAGTTGGATAATTTGCTTCATGTTTCTTGAGTTGTCTGGAGGCATAAGACGCCACTCTGCCTTCCTGCATCAGCACACTTCCCAAACCTTGACGTGAAGCATCACAGTATACTTGGAATTCCTTCTCCAAATCAGGTAAACATAGAACTGGGGCTGAAACCAGACGTTTCTTCAACTCCTGAAAACTGGCTTCGCATGCCTCTGTCCACTCAAATTTCCTCTCCTTCTTTAATAATTCCGTCAAGGCCTTGGCAATCTTGGAGAATTTTTCAATGAATCGTCGGTAGTATCCTGCTAGACCCAGAAAACTTCGTAATTCACCAACATTCTTTGGCGGTTCCCAATTAGTTACAGCTGAAACCTTTTCAGGATCCACTGCTATACCTTCCTTGGATACCACATGGCCTAAAAATCCGACTTGTTCTAAACAAAACTCACACTTGCTGTACTTGGCATACAACTTATGTTCACGTAGTCTCTGCAATACCAGACGCAAGTGCTCTTCATGTTCTTTGTGACTCTTAGAGTAGATTAGAATATCATCTATGAACACTACCACAAACTTATCCAGAAAATCCATGAACACTTTATTCATCATATTCATGAAATAGGCTGGTGCATTGGTTAATCCAAAGGGCATTACTGTGTACTCATAAGAGCCATATCTCGTAACAAATGCAGTTTTGGGTATATCCATTTCTCTAACTTTCATTTGGAGGTACCCCGATCGAAGATCGATCTTTGAGAAAACACAAGCACCTTCCAGTTGATCAAATAGTTCATTTATCTTGGGTAACGGGTACTTGTTTTTGATAGTTTGCTCGTTTATATCTCTGTAATCCGTGACTAGCCTCTGGGTTTGGTCCTTCTTCTTAACAAATAAGACTGGTGCTCCCCATGGCGAGGAACTTGGACGAATGAATCCTTTCTGGATATGTTCCTCTAATTGCTTCTTGAGCTCTTTCAATTCATCGACGGCCATAGGATAAGGTCTTTTTGCTATTGGCCCTATTCCCGGCTTAAGTTCGATGAGAAACTCTTCATCTCTATCGGGTGGCATTCCCGGTAGTTCCTCCGGAAAAACATCTGGGTATTCCTTGACGATAAGCACATCACCAAGGCTAACCCCCTTAAGAGAATTTAGCCTAACCTTCTTAAGTTCGAAAGTTGATCGGAACTTAATCTTCCTTTTCTCTGGGGTGGTGAGGGTGATTGCTCTATTTGCACAATCTATGATTCCTTCAAAACGAGTCATCCAATCCATTCCGATGATAACATCCAATCCTTGGGTCTCTAGGATGACTAAGTCTGTTGGGAAGGTGTGTTTTCCAATCTGCAAGTCTAACTGCCTACACCCGGAATTTACTAGCATCTCTCCTCCAGGTGAACTTACCCTAATAGGTTTTCCTAGACTTTCCTCAGCTAACCCATGTTTGTTAACAAAAGCTCTTGATATGAATGAATGAGATGCTCCAGTATCAAATAAAACTAATGCTGGAAAGGAGTTGAGCAAGAACGTACCAATCACAGCATCAGGTTCATCATGAACTTCTTCCACATTGATGTGATTCACTTGACCCTTCTGAAAAGGGTTGGGCTTGGAATTTTCCTCAGCTTTCTTCTCTGGGCAATCAGTTGCATAATGTCCTGTCTTCTTGCACTTGTAGCAGGTCACATGAGACAAGTCTTTCTTCCCTTCATGGTTAGGACGGTGATTCCCATTCCCATGATTATGGCCATGATGATGGTTTCCCCTGGATCCACCATTATTTCCATTGTATCCTCCATTGCTTCCTTTGTTCCCTCCATTGTGGTTATGGCCATGATGTTTTTGGCCACTACCAGTGTTGGAGTGATTCCAGGGTTTATGGCTACTAACTTCAGAGGTGTGTTTCTTATATGTCCCTTCAGAATGAACCTTACTTGCACTGAACTTCCTCTTCCTGTTCTCTTCCTTTCTTATGTTGTTGTCCAGGGTGATAGCTTGATCCAGCAGAGCTTGATAGTTTGGAGTATAGGCCACAAACAAAGGTATTTTCAGTTCTCCCTTAAGTCCATTGAGGAACTTTTCCTTCCTCTTTGCATCAGTGTCAATGTCCTCTGGTGCATACCTTGATAGCATACAGAAGTCATCCATATACTCCTTCAGAGTTCTACCTCCTTGCCTCAAGCTGCGAAATTCGTCTTTCTTCAGGTTCATTATACCTGAGGAGATGTGAGCATTCCGGAAACCTTCCTTGAACGCATCCCAACTCATGCCATCCAAAGGATGAGTCACTTGATAATTCTCCCACCACAATGCTGCGGGTCCTTCCAACAGGTGTGCAGGGAACCTCACTTTTTCTGCCTCAGAACATTCACAAGTTACTAAGTCCTTGTTGACTGAACGGAGCCAATCATCCGCCACTATTGGTTCAGTAGCAGAGGAGAACTTATTAGGCCTAAGCCTTAGGAATCTAGCAAGTCTGTCCACTGGGGGTGGGGGTGGCGGTGGCGGGTTGTTGTTGTTGTGGTTGTTGTTGTTGTTGTTGTTGTTGTTGTTGTTGTTGTTGTTGTTGTTGTTGTTGTTGTTGTTGTTGTTGTTGTTGTTGTTGTTGTTGTTGTTGTTGTTGTTGTTGGTTGCTGCAATGAACTGAGTCATCATATTCATCAACTGAGCTTGAGCGGCCATCAGTTGTTGCATGACGTCGTCGTTGTTGGTATCACGACGAGGAGGCATCTGTAAGGTTTTTCAGCATAGATGAGTGAAAGATAGACATAACTAAAAAAGAAAAAATCCTACCCATGCAACAAGCAACCAAGTCAACACAATCAACACTCATAAGACAACTTAAAAATAAAATGTCTACTAAGCAAAACAAAACAAGTAATCTAAGTTGATTTAATAAAACAACAGAGTCTGCAAACCAAACATTCTAACATTGTCACACCACAAGTTGGAGATCAATGTTTTTAAAAAGAACGACGAACTAAACGAGGGAGAATATGGTGGTCCAACTACTAAGTCTATACTTCGTCCATGACGTCTCCTTCATCTTCTTCGACTTCCTCGATGATGATGCCTTCCTTCGTAAGGATCTCCTTGTAGTCATTCACCTCCTTCTCCAAGGCCTCGTTCTTCTCTTGTAACTTTGTCGTCTCACGGTGCAGAGTCTCGATTGCTTCCTTCTCTAGGACTTCAATCTTTTCTTGTAGTATTCTCTTCTCACGGCGTAGAGTCTCGATCAAATCTCGATCAGCTTCGAACTCGACGTCGTTGCTCAGAATTTCATCCTTCAAGGTCTTGATCTCCTTGTTCTTGTCTCTAATTCTCTTTTCTTGATTTTGGAACTTCTTCTCTTGAGCTCGGAACTTCTCCTCTTGAGCGTTGGCCACCTCTTCTTGGGCTTCAATCTTCTTTTGAGTCTCCTTGACTTGTGCCATTATTTCATCATTCTTCAACGACTCATTGCGTCTATCCTCTTCTAGTTGCCAGAGGTGAAGTTCTAAGTCTTGGAGATATGGGTACAAAGGTTCTGGTTTGTTTTTGTCTTCCTCGCTAACACAGTAAGGAATCCCACGTTCGTCACGTTGGCCAAGGTGAGCAAAGTAGTGGTCTTTTAACTCCTCTTGGTAATGCAAACAAAGACGTCCTATTAGCTCCTGCGTGACGAGATTCAGCCCTTTCTCCAAGGAGTCACTAATTGACTTGTACTGGATGTCTTCGGTCTTGGGTTCAGTCTGGCGCCCTTGTTGGTAAAGGCGAATTCCCCATAAGTCTTCTTTGTTGAAGTGCTTCAGCTGGCTAGCCTTGATGATGGGCATTGGAAGTGCCAACAGTTCTACTAACTCTAGAAGATATCTTCCAAAGCGCATGTCCTTGAAGTCCTCCGTGGTTTGATACATGAAGAACGACATCCTTAAGTAATAAAGGTAGAGTTTATTAGACAAGACAAAGGTAAGATAAACTAATTGTGGTGTACTTAGGGAAAAGAAGTTCTTTTCTAACAGGTGATCAACACTATTATCAACTCTTTTGTAAGTCGGATATTCACTATAGTGAGAGAGACAGACACCCGGCCAGCCACTTATAATTGTGGAACAGGTCTCATGTACGCGGACATGTAAGGTTAGTCCCGGGCCGCTTCATCCCACTATGCCGCTAGGATCCAACATACTTCAAAGATGGTAATATTATGATAAAAAAGGGGCTTAACCAATCCTAAGGGCTCGAACCTACAGGCAACACTTTAGCTCTGATACCATTTTGTAGCGCCCCATCTTTAAATAAAGATGGAACACCTGTGTTATGTGCTAGTCCCTGGATCACTGCTAGCACCACAGTACAAAATATATAGTATCATTGCATAAGTATCAAAATACTACATCGAGATCCAAAAATAGCCAAGTATAGCTTTATTACAAAGTGCATAGTCATGAAGACTAGCTAAAATATTCAGAGTTCACAACGAAAATAAAAGCAATGGGCCTCCTCTTCTAGCATGCCACAAGCAGACATGTTGGGTGTAGAATCGAGTCCAAACTTACTCCTCATCAGAATTACCTGCACATTTGAATATGCAGCCCCCGAAGGAGGTCAATACAATGATGTATTGGCAAGTGACTATGGTGGATAAAAATTATGGCAAGTCTAATTCTACATGCATATTTGGCTTAGTGGGGTTTGTAGGCTATTTTGCAGAAAGCCAGTTTTCTCCTATCTTTTATAAAACACTTTTGTATATCAAAGACTTGGCACCAAGGGATGAAGCCCAAGTGCACCAATAATTCTTTCCTTAGTAAAATTTTACTTTACGAAAACCATGTTGAGATTCTTCCGTCCATCCTTATCCAGTTGCTCGAAGTTGTCCGTCACCGGGGACACGGCTGAGTACTCAGTTTGTCGACTCTGCAGAGGTTGTGCACTTTCACCTTAAGACTCAATTTGTCCGAGAAATCCTATACACACGGAGTGTATTATGGAAAGGAGAGAATTGAGACAAGAACTTTCAGAAGAAGAATGCAACCATACTAGCAAGACCCGTTCCACCTATCAACTCTACATCTGCTTGTCAAGCTGACAGGTTGCACTCTCACAACTTAGTAGTTCTAGACAGAGCCCATTGTCAAAAGGCTGCACGGGAAGCTTCTAAACTTGGAGGGACTTAGTAATCTCTTTGTTCCTGGGTGGCCGTCCACAAGTGCGCTTCTGGGTGACAACCACCATACTCATGGCCCTAAGTAGAATAGAAATTCATCCTAGGCGAAGACAACCACAAGCATAGTCCCAGAAGCCACTCAACATAAACCAAACAACCAATTCCACCCAGAAGTGCATTCAAGGTTTTAACACTTAGCAATAATTCTATAACCTGATAAATAAACTTCTTTATAGCATAGCTGAGCATCTAATAAAACTTTTGGTGGCTGCCAGGGAAGGGATGGCTACACACTACTAGGATATTTTCAAAGTGTAGACTAACTTAGCATTCTAAGATAGTATCAAAATTTCCCTATCATGCATACTACTCAAAATCTACTAATAATGCATATAGAAAACATAGGATAGATGATGAATGTCACATGCCTTGGTAACAAAGGGAACAAGCACAGCAAGAATAACAATCACAAGGACCTTCCTCCTCTTCACAATCTAGAGACAAATAATAACACTCAATAAACACACAAGCATAACACTTAGAATATCAATACAAAAATATGTATGCATGCTTAATATGCAATGAACTTAACAAGACCAATTAATTACTATATTAAGTTCTCTGTTATTCATGCATAAAAATGCAATGATCAATATTTTAATATTTTAATTAATCATTTAAATAATGAGCATATTAGTAGTTTTAAATTATAAAACCAATTTCTTTAAGTCTATTAGAAGAAGTTTCAAATAAAACTTATGTTACACTCTCTGGACAGAGGGCATTAATATAACTCCAAAACAATTGGATTTATTTGGAGAGAAAATTTATTAATTAAGTTATAGATTTAATATCCGAAAGTTAAACAATTTAATTTCGCAATTTAATATGCACTAAAAGGATAAACTAATGAAACCATAATAAACTACACGAGCAGAGCTTCACGTGGATATAAAATTCATCAAATTTGGATGAACAGATCAAAAGTTATGATTTTTGTAAGTTTGTGTTATTTTCTGTTTTTAAAACAAATTCTCTGCCGAAATAGAAAATAAAAACGCCACGCGTCGTGCTGTGATTGGGCGATACCGGTTCGCGCGGATCGCGTACGTGGACCGTCCGATCTATTTTAAATCTAACGCGCCAGATCCACCCGATCTAGATCCATTGGATCTAGATCCGATGGCCAGGATCTAAAGGGGGGGTCGGGCGGCGCGGTTCGCCGGCGATCCCGTGCCCGCGGCGGCGCCATCGTCGGCATCGCTTGATCTCGTGTTCTACGGCAAGGAGGAGAGGGAAAATCGTACCACTGTACGCGGATTGTCGTGGCGAACTCGATGGCGTGGCAGACGCGGTCGAGATGGCTCTTCTCCTCCCCTGCGAGCTCGTCGGAGATGCGCGGCGGACGGCGGCGTCGGTCTTCGATGGAGCAGCCGCCCTGGTGCACAAAAGAACGCCGGAGCAAGTCCGTTAGACGCGCACGGAGACAGGGAGGCGCAGAGGGGGTGTGGGGGTGAAGCTCGGGTGCTGGTCTCACCGGAGCGGTGCAAAATACGGCGGCGGCAATGTCGGCGATGATATCGCGATTCTGGCGAGTTTCTGTTAGGGTTTTGGACGCGGGAGACGGAGGCGGAGGGGGGGTTTATATGGGGACGCAGGGGACCGATTAAACCGCGAGTTAACAACGGATTTTGATCCGATTTGATATAGGGTTCGGTAGAAATCGTGTTCTTCACGATGAAGGAGATGACAAGTGGGGCCAGGCCGTCAGCGACTGCGAGGAGGGAGCTGGGCTGCGGCGTGGGCCTCTGCGCTGCGCGCGCGGCGGATAGCGAGGAATCGAAGTGGGCTTCGGCCCAAATTAGGTCGTCTCTCTCTTTTTTTTAACAAAGCCTTTTCTGATTTAAAACATTTAAATCAAATTTGATTTTTAAAACTTATCAAAACATTTCAGAAAAATTCATAAAAATATGTTTTGAAAAGCTAATTAAATTTATAACTTTTTGATATCATTTTTCTGAATAAATAAAATAATAAAATACTGATTTGTAAAAGGAGCTCAAATAGACCTCTTTAATGAAAACAATTTTATTTAACATTATGATTAAAATTCAATTTACTCCTTATGTGATTTCAATACCATACTTTTATGATACATGATGCATGAATGCAAAGTTTTAAATTTTTGAGAAATTTGGGATGTTACAGAGAAGATGAGCGCCTTCGAGATTATTTCTGATCTGAAGGCTGTCTTCACGGCGCAGGCTAAGGCTGAGAGATATGAGGCTTCTGAGCTTTTCTTCTCGGCCAAGATGGAAGAGCATAGCAGTGTGAGAGAGCAAGTAGTCAAGATGTCTGGCTACGTTCAACGCCTGAATGCTCTGGAATGCAAGATTCCCGATAAGCTGGCGATTGACAGGGTGTTGCAATCGTTGCCACCAAGCTATAAAGGCTTCGTCATGAACTACAACATGCAGGGCATGGCTAAGTCCCTGGATGAAGTGTTCGTGATGCTCAAGACTGTTGAGGTAGAGATTAAGAAGGAGCACACGCTGTTGATGGTCAACAAGGCCGTTGATTTCAAGAAATCCGGTGGCAAGGGAAAGCAAAGATGGAAGTCCAGGAGGGAAGGCAAGATGAGTGCCAAGCCCAAGACTAACATATCTGGTCCCAGAGCTAGCGTGGAGTGTTTCTACTGCAAGGGGAAGGGTCACTGGAAGCGCAACTGCCCCAAGTACCTGGAGGATAGGAAGTCTGGCAAGACAGTCGACAAAGAGCAAGGTATATTTGATATACATGTTATAGATGTGTATCTTACATCCGCCGGGAGCAACACGTGGGTATTATACTGGTTCTGTTGCTCATATATGTAACTCTCAGGAGGAGTTACGGAATAGACGTCGGCTGGCGAAGGATGAGGTGACGATGCGCGTCGGTAACGGATCGAGAGTCAACGTGGTGGCTGTCGGCACGCTCCCTCTACATCTACCATCGGGATTAGTTTTGGTTTTAAATAAGTGTTATTTTGTGCCATCCTTGAGTGTAAACATTATAAGTGGGTCTTGCCTGTTACAAGACGGTTATTCATTTAAATCAGTGTCAAGCAATTGTGTTATTTATATGAATGATATCTTTTATGTTGATGCTCCCGAGAATAACGGTTTATTCTTGTTGAATCTCGATCGCCTCACATCCATAACATAGAAGCCAAACGGATTAAGTGTAGTGATGATACCGCCATGTATATGTGGCATTGCCGTCTTGGTCATATTGGTGTAAAGCGCATGAAGCAACTCCACTCCGATGGACTTTTGGACTCGTTGGATTTTGGATCTCTCGATACATGCGAACCATGCCTTATGGGCAAAATGACCAAGACCCCGTTCAAAGGTTTCGTTGAACGGGCGTCGGATTTATTGGGGATCATACATACATATGTGTGTGGACCGATGAGCGTTTCGACACGCAATCGTTATCGTTACTTCGTCACCTTCACTGATGACTTGAGTAGATACGGTTATATCTATTTGATGAAACACAAGTCTAAAACTTTTGAAAAGTTCAAAGAATTCCAAAGTGAAGTTGAGAATCAGCTTAATAGGAAAATCAAGCACCTCCGATCAGATCGCGGTGGAGAGAACTTGAGTTTTGAGTTTGGCAAACATCTGAAAAGTTGTGGCATAGTACCCCAACTTACGCCAGCCGGAACACCGTAGCGTAACGGCGTGTCCGAGCGATGTCATCGTACTCTACTGGATAGTGTTCGATCTATGATGTCTCTTACCGATTTGGCAGTGTCCTTCTGGGGTTATGCGTTAGAAACAACCGCATTTATTTTAAATAGGGCTCCGTCCAAATCCGTTAAAACGACACCGTATGAATTATGGTATGGCCAAAAGCCTAAGTTATCGTTTCTGAACGTTTGGGGTTGTGTGGCGTACGTTAAGAAACTACTGCCCGACAAACTCGAACCGAAGTCGGAGAAAGTCGTCTTTGTAGGATATCCGCGGGAAACCGTCGGGTACACCTTCTACAACCAAGCTGAGGGCAAAACTTTTGTCGCGAAGACCGGTACCTTTCTAGAGAAGGAGTTTCTCGCGAAAGGAGTAAGTGGGAGGAAGATAGACCTCGATGAGATCGTTGATCCTGAACTCGAGATTCCGAGTGGCGCAACGGAATCAATTCCAGAAACGTCCTCCGTGGAAGGAGTGGGAGAAACTGTCGAGGAAGGTATTCTACCCCGTAGGTCTGGTAGATCTCGGATCGCACCAGAATGGTATGGCAACATGGTTTGCACCGTCATGTTAGTTGAACAAGACGAACCTACGAACTACAAGGAGGCGATGGCGAGTCTAGAGTCCGAGAAATGGCTTGAAGTCATGAAATCCAAAATAGGATCCATGTATGATAACAAAGTGTGGACTTTGATGGATATTCCCGAAGGGCGCAAGGCCGTCGAGAATAAATGGATCTTTAAGAAGAAGACTGATGCTGACAGTAATGTGACCGTCTATAAAGCTCGGTTTGTCGCAAAGGGTTTCCGACAAGTTCATGGAATTGACTACGATGAAACTTTTTCACCGGTAGCGATGCTTAAGTCTATTCGGATTTTGTTAGCAGTAGCTGCCTATTATGATTATGAAATCTGGCAGATGGACGTCAAAACAGCCTTCCTAAATGGAAACATTGAGGAAGAGTTGTACATGGTACAACCGGAAGGTTTTGTCGATCCAAGGAATGCTAACAAGGTGTGCAACCTTCAGTGATCCATCTATGGATTGAAGCAGGCATCTCGGAGCTGGAATCTTCGCTTTGATGAGGTAATCAAAGGTTTTGGATTTATCCAAAATTTGGAAGAGACCTGCATTTACAAGAAAATGAGTGGGAGCTCGGTTGTGTTCTTAGCATTGTATGTAGACGACATATTGCTGATTGGGAATGATGTGGAACTTCTGAATAGCGTGAAGTAATATTTGAACAGTAAATTTTCCATGAAGGACTTAGGAGAAGCTGCGTATGTCTTAGGCATAAAAATCTATCGTGATAGATCAAGGCACCTATTAGCACTGAGTCAGAGTACTTATCTTGATAAAATACTGAAGCGTTTCGGTATGGAGAAGGCAAAGAAGGGTTCTCTGCCGGTTATCAAGAATAAGATATTGCGGAAGGCACAGTGTCCGGTAACGGAACTGGATAAGGCCGATATGACTAAACATCCTTATGCTTCAGCCATAGGATCGATCATGTATGCAATGTTGAGTACTAGACCGGATGTGGCATTAGCTCTAATTTTGACAAGCCGGTTCCAGAGTAATCCTGCAATGCCGCATTGTATAGCTGTTAAGAGCATTCTTAAGTATCTCAATATGACAAAGGAAATGTTCCTTGTGTATGGAGGCTGCGATGAAGAACTTGGCGTAACGGGTTACGTAGATGCAAGTTTCTGCTCAGACCCCGATGACTCTAAGTCACAGACAGGTTATGTGTTCAAGGTGAATGGAGGCGCCGTGTGCTGGAGAAGTGGGAAGCAACCCATTGTCGCACAATCTACAATGGAGTTGGAGTATATTGCTGCTTGCGAAGCCGCGAATGAAGCTGTGTGGCTGAGGAAGTTCGTCATCGAACTTGGAGTGTTCCCGAGCGTGCAAGACCCCGTGATCCTCTTCTGCGACAATACGGGTTCCATTGCGAACGCCAAGGAGCCAAGGTCTCACTCCACCGCCAAACACATTCTCTGACGCTTCCATGTGATACGTCAGTACGTACAAGGAGGCGATGTGAAGATTTGCAAAGTGCATACGGATCTGAATGTGGCATATCCACTGACGAAGCCTCTCCCGCTTGATAAGCATGAAAAGCACCAGTTAGCTATGTGTGTTAGGCTTTTACCAAGTTGTAATCTAGATTAATTTGTACTCTAGTGCAAGTGGGAGACTGAAGGAGATATGCCCTAGAGGCAATTAATAAAGTGTATTCTTTATCATATCTCGTTTGTTCATAATAGGTTTTTGTGTCATGCTAGAACCGCATTAAGCGGAAATATTGATACGGGTGTGATACGTAAACAACCAGGTCCCTAGTAGCCTCTACTAAGACTAGTTTCGTTGCGCGATTGATGATCGAGGTTTCCCGGTCATGGGGCATGGCGCCGGTCGGCAATGGGAGTCATATCGTTGGAGAACGATGTGATGGGCATACCCAGATTTGGAGGACGTAGTCGTTACACCTTTGACCGTGAGATCAACTCTTATTGTTATTCCTGGAAGATACTTTGATCGCACCAAACGTCGTATCTTATATAGTATGACAATAACGGTGATACTTTTGGGAATCGGAAAGGAGTAGTTGAGACGAGGGGTCAAGAGCGGGATTTGCCAGTCCGCATAGCAGGATAGATACTCTCGGGCCCACTCGGTGAGATCATGTCTAATGAGCTTGCAAGCATGTGACTAGGTCACGGAGACATGAGATCATGGACGAGTAGAAGATAGCGTTGTCGGTAACGAGGTCGAGATTAGGTATGGAGATATCTATGGAACGACGCTCGGACATGCTAAGTATCGCTATGGCAAAAGGTTTAAGACTTCGCGTTCAGGTTTGATAGATGAAAGTCATTTGTTATATCACAGGGATTAATTCATGGGGTCCAGGCCTACGAGTTAGTCGTTGATCATAGAGAAGTCTTGGTCATACATGTTATTATATCGAACCGCTAGGGTAACACACTTAAGGGGTTTCGACAAGACAACCGGAAAGGAAAGAGATCACCGGGAACGTCCCGGGAGGGGTCCGATGGAGATCGGGCGGCGCCGAGAGAGTTTTCGGAGCTAGGAAAAATTATATATATTATGTTTGATATTAATTAGTGTAATTAATATGCAAATATGATTTTATATATTTATTTTCGAATTTATTTAGCCTGATTTCCCTAAATGGGCCTTCTGGTCGAAAGAAGGCCCAAGAGGGGGGGAATCCCCTTGGGGATTCGGTGGGGGCTAGGAGGGGCCGACCCAAGTGGGCCAAGGGCCCACTAGGGGGCCGGCGCACCCTCCCATGCCGCACCAGGCATGTGGGGATTAGTCCCACATTGCCTGGTTAGCAAGTTGGCTCCCCCCTGGGAGCCTATATAAGAAGGGGCGCCCCTTGCCTTTTAATTCACCAATTAATTCCCAATTTCTCTCTCGATCTCGTGATTCCCTTGTCGCAGTCGCGCCGAGCTGAGGAGGGGGATCTCTTCCACCATAGCCCGCTGCCGCGCTGCTGGTGTTCCGGTCCAAGTCTTCCGCTGCTCGTCCTGGACTGGAGCTTCGGAGGCCGTCGTCTCCACCGTACATGTGTGACGTCCTGCGAGGTGCTGCGCTAGCGGTACTCGGAGGTCTGCTTCCTCTACACGACCTTGAGGTCGGCTTCGTCGGTCTTCATCGACAACGTTTGTGCGGGAACGTAATCCTCGCTTTCGGTCTACAAGGGTACGTATTCCGATCTCCGTTCGTACTACTATATCTGCATAGAATAGATCTTGGCATGCTTTTAGGATATCGTTGGTAGGAATTTTTTTGTTTTTTGCACACGATCCCCTTCACGTCGGCCCTTGGTGGCCCCATTTAGCCCACCTAGGCCCAAAGCCTCCCCCACCGAATTCCCTTGGGGTTCCCCCCATGGGTCTTCTTTCCACCAGAAGGCCCATTTAGTAAAATCAGACTAAATAAATTCAAAAATAAATATATAAAATCAGATTTAAACATTATTTACACTAATTAATATCAAATATATTATATATAATTTATTCTATCTCCGAAAACTATTTCGTCGATGCCCGATTTCCATCAGACCATTCCCGGGACGTTCCCCGGTGATCTCTTTACTTTCCGGTTGTCTTATCGAAACCCCTTAAGTGTGTTACCCTAGCGGTTCGATATAATAACAGGCATGATCGAGACTCTCCGATCAATGACCAGCTCTAGGCCTGTACCCCATGAATTAATTCATGTGATATAACGAATGACTTTCATCTATCAAAGTTGGACGTCTAGTCTTAAACCTTTTATCATATTTATACTTAGCGTGTCCGAGCATCATTCTCAGATATCTCCATACCTAGCATGATCTCCTTACCAACATCGCTATCTTCTACTCGTCTATGATATTATGTCAGCTGGTGACCTAGTCACATGTTTGCAAACTCATTTGACATAATCTCACCGAGTGGGCCCTAGAGTATCTATCCGGCTATACGGACTGACAAATCCCGCTGTTTACCCCTCGTCTCAACTACCCCCTTTCGATACCCAAAAGTATCACCTATCATTGTCACACTATATAAGATATGACGTTTGGTGCGCTTCTAGAGATAACAATAAGAGTTGATCTCACGGTCTTAAGGCGTAATGACTACGTCCTATAAATATGGGTGTGTCCATCACATCGTTCAACCAGCGACATGACTTTCATTGTCGACCGGCGCTATGCCCTATGATCGGGAAACCTCGATCATCAATCGCGCAACGAAACTAGTCTTAGTAGAGGCTACTAGGGACCTGGTTGTTTATCTACCACACCAATATTAATGTTTCCGATTAATACAGTTATAGCATGGTATAAAACCTATAATGAACAATTGGAATATAACCAATAAACTATGTTTATTAAGTTCCTCTAGGGCATATTCCCTTCACCTATATCTCCTCGCCACTCGTAGATGCATGAGTGTCTGCTCGTTGTTACTGCGACTCTATTTCACGGGGCCCTGGTCTATTTTGATTCTCCTTTCCGGACCTAGGTGGCGACGACGGGCAAAATCGAGGCCTTGTGCCCCGAAGCTGGGCGCAGCGGCAACGGAAATCGAGGGCCATGCACAACGGTGACCCGGAACTGGATATCGACTTGAGCGACGCTCTTCTTGCAACGCTATGTGTAGAATTGGAGAATTTGGTGCGGTGTTGTACTGGCGACGGGAAGAGAATCAGAAACGGTTGGGAAAAATAAAAGTAACCAGAAGCGGTTGGGAAAAAGAAAAGAAAATGCACTTATGTGGACTCCAGCTCCAAACAGAGGTCTTAAACATTGCAAGAGTTTTGATTTGCTATAGCGGGCTCTACCTTAAGATCAAAGATGTAATAAGCATTGGACGTTCGGGGGAAATATCTAGGTGTGAAATTAATTATTTTAACCTTACAAGAGCGGAATTCAGTCACCGTTCAATTGTTAAAGACATTGTCAATAGTTTTCCAGACCTTTTTCAGATGAAGAGCTCATAGAGATATGTGTAATGTCATATGACCTTTGCAGTTTGATAGCTAAATCAACGTACACCGATGCATTAGAGGCATACAAATTGTTCCTAAAACTAAGATCTGTAGAAATAGAGACTTCTCCTTCTACAATATGTCCACATCATGTTGGATCTCGCTCATATTTTAATTTATATTTAATTATAGTTCACATTTAAAATTTAGTTTAATAATATTCTATTGGACATATTATATATACATATGTTTGTACTTATCTATTTTTTTGTGAAATAAGAAGAGATTCCTATTTTTTAAAAAATTATTTCCCCGTAGACAAAAATATAAAAAAAATCCTAAAATTTGTATAATATGTGCACGATAGTGTTATGTTTTATTTCAAAAAATTGAAAACTAACCATGTCATTTCGGTTTTTTAAAAACGTCATGAGATGAGTTCGGAACTACCAGAGAGCCCCACTCATAATTTAAATTTATATTTAGTTATAGTTTGCATTTTATAATTTAGTTTAATAAATATTCTATTGGATATATTATATATACATATGTTTGTACTTATCTACTAAATTCTTGTGAAATAAGAAGAGATTCCTATCTTAAAAACAAAAAAACTGCTTCATTTCCCCTTAAAATTTCCTTTTATGTAGACAAAAATACAAAAAAATGCTAGAGTTTGTAGAATATGTGCACGTAGTGGTATGTTATATTTCAAAATTGAAACCTAACCATGTCGTTTCGGTTTTTTAAAAACGACATGCGGTGCGCTCGGAGCTATCAGAGAGATATCCGATAACCCTCTCTCTTATCTAGGCACTGCCTAGCGTTCAACATAGCGCCATGACGCTTGTGCTACACGACACCGTTTTTCTCCCTCCGCCTCCCGCGAGTCGTATTGTACCGAAAACAACCGTCCCTACGTATAGTTTGTATTTCTCTCCACACACACCTCTATGCAAAGTTTGCCCTTCTATCCACACATCTCTGTCTTCGTCAAGCACATGGGACTACATGACACCTCATCCCTGATGCCACGTGACACCATTTCTCTCCCTCCGCCTGTCTCGAGTCGTAT
This sequence comes from Poa annua, assembly GCA_026929855.1. Classification (NCBI taxonomy): domain Eukaryota; kingdom Viridiplantae; phylum Streptophyta; class Magnoliopsida; order Poales; family Poaceae; genus Poa; species Poa annua. The sequence goes on along the minus strand of CM049432.1, from coordinate 69,701,376 downwards.
TGTATCAAAAACACACCATTGAACTGACTTCTACGATCCTCATAGTAGTTGCATGCGAACACTCATGTCGTCTCCCACACCGGCCACCGCTATCACCGTTGCATTTAGTAGTGGTTGACTCTCTAATTGTAATGTCGCCCCTCAAGTAGTACATTGGTAACTTGCATGCTACGTATGCTCATACTATATGTCAAAAGAAGTGTATTTATACAATTCAATATATAATGGTTGGTGGTATTTATACTATTTAATATTTTATAACTTATTTTATATAATCTAGATCTAATGCACGGATTAATATTGCATGTAAACAGTTTAATCTCTTAGTTCGCTCTATATTTTTGTGAATTATTTAATATTTATTGGTGAAATGTTCCTCTGTTTTATATAGTACCGGCCGTATTCGATGCAATTTATTTAAATATGTTTGGGCATAATTATGCCAACTATTATTGATTTTGGGATAATTTATGTCGAAAAATATACTTAATTTTATTATACTAAAATCAATGACCATCACTATATGATCTCGATGTCTAATCTGTCTTTTTGAGTTTGCAATGTTCATCATACAATGTCTTTAGATTCTCGGAAATTAGATTAAATCATTATATAACCATGTATACAATTTAAATTTCATGACATTACAATTAAATAATTATGTCCCTTCTCTACTTCCATATAGTGATCAAGTTGTACTATTTTTCATCATTAATATTGTTTTATAAGTATGTTTCTTTCAAAGTATTTTTTTATCTATCGTCGTTCATATTAGGATGGACGCGGCAACACACGTCTTTTCCTTCTAGTAAGAAATCATAGTCCCATGATATAAAAACACTCATCGGTTAGTCTATTGGCTACCTGATTTGGAAAATGAGATCCGCATCTACTCCCTCCATCCTGATTATTTTGCCTAAGTACAGAGTATCCGTACATGTCTTCGAGACGGAGGGAGGATTATTTATTTTCTACCCCATGTGGTATACGGTGGTCTTAGCACATATGATAAACTTAACTATTTTTCATATATTTTATATGCAGTAGACAGTAGCTCATGAATTAATCTTTAATTACCAAATATGAACAATAACCATAAATCTATATGGAGTCGGGGCATATGCTCGCACTATTTAAAATAAAGTTTCAAAATGGCAAAAAATATTAAAAATAATTGGTTGTACATCCCAACATTCTATGCTCACTCACAAAATATCATGGATAAAGGACAATGTTTGGATGCATGTGTCGCACACAGAAAAAATATGTCGGGTGGTAAGTCATAGTAGCACAAAAAAAATCTTTTTACACAAGCCACAAACAATGTCCTTTTTCCGTGAAGCTTTATGTGTGAACATAAAATATCCGGATGCATGTCCGATTTTTTTATCAGATCTCTTTTTACATTTTGGAATGTTTTTAAATTGCACTTTTTTGCAACGAGTGTATCTACTCCTACAAGCCAAAATATAACCACGTTTTTTGTTTAGGAATGGATCGAGACGGTAAGATCGATTTAAAAGGACCCAAAATTCAGTAACCAAATATGGAAGATATTATATGTATAGAGTTTGTCAGGTATTGTTTACTTAAGTTCTTTGTGAGCACAACTATTTCAAGCTAAGCAATACATACCGGAAGCAAGGAGTGCCTGCTTGCCGGCATAGTATATCGGTTTCCAACAGATACGATAGGCCGGATAGCGGGATAGTAATAGCATCAGTTTCCAACACTGCGATCGGCCGGATGTAAATTCGTATACAAATACAATGCCTTTAGATGGTGTTATATAGTACTCGTGAGGCCACAGCCCACAGGTCTTGGATTCGCGGCGGCCATATGGGAGACCTAAGGACGAACACCACGCCACCACCTTCAACGTCCATGGAGGACGTTCCCGACGACCTGATCGCACAAATATTCCTAAGCATGCCATCGTCTCTACAGCTCGTACGTGCCGCGTGCACGTGCAAGCGCTGGCGCCGCATCCTCGCCAGCGGCTCCTTCCGCCGCCGTTTCCGCTCCCTCCACCTGCACCCTATCGTCGCCGGCCACTACCGCGTCGATGAACATAAGCACGGGTCGCGTCCGCCGGGCTGCAACCCCGTCTTCTCCCTCCCGCGATCCGCGGCAACCGTTGACATGCGACCCGAGCACTTCTCGCTCGATTTCCTCCCGGGCTCCGCTGGACGACGATCCTGGAGCATCGCCGACAGCCGGGACGGCATCCTCCTCCTCACCGACTGCCGCTACAACGAGTTCGTCACAACCTTCGGCTCTCTCGTGGTCTGCGACCCCATGACGCGGCGCTGTAGCGCGTTGATCGGTTACCCAGGTTACCTCGCGGGCTGGGAGTTCTTCGGCGCCTTCCTGCTCGACGGCGAAGCCAACGCCGCCGACGAGCGCATCAGCGTGTCAAACTTTAGGGTGATCATCACGGCCTATGACGAGGGCGCTGCCACGACCAGTACATACTCCTCCGCCGACGACAACTGGTGGACCGCCACGCAAGGGGCCTACCCGGTGTCGTGGAGCGGCAAGTTCTTCTTGGCCGGCCCTACCGAGGATTCCATCTACTGGACGACCAAGGACGACAGCAGAGGCTCCGAAGTTCTTGCTCTCGACAAGCACACCCAGGAGTTCTCGGCTTCCTTGTTTCCGGAGGAGCTGCCGTACTGGCCGGCTGAACCCAAGCTGAGGGTCGTGCGCTGTGACGATGGCACGGTGCGAATTGCGCTTATGGACGAGGATCGCCTAAGGGTCTTCATTCAAACGGAGGGCGGCGACGACAAGTGGGCTGTGGAGAGGAGTATCCAACTGAGGCAATCGATTTCCGCGTTTCGAGGTGTTGATGAGCGGCATCGGAGCATCATCGTACCGGACAAGGTTCTCTCGGCGGTGGAGGGGTCCGTCGTGTTGGGCACACAACAAGGAGGCGTGGGGCTGGTCTCGGTCGATCTCACCACCATGGAGTTTAAGGACGTGGACGACGGGATCAAGTACCCCGCGTATAGGTACCAGCTGCCATGGCCGCCGACGATCCGAGCTTGCTTGTCCTGAAGGCCCGTACCAGCTAGCCTCTGTTGTTGCGTCCTGAAATCTGAAGTATGAATCACGAACAATGATTTTAGACTTTTACTGTCTGCGATTTGAAGGAAGCATCCTTCATTGTATCAAACTGTCGATGTTGTCTTTTAAAACTAGACTAGATGTCAAATTCATTTAGTTTTAGAGCAACGTACCAACTCGTCTGACACATGCGCATAGGACGCCATCCTCCGATTAGTTTAGCAACGGTATAGTAAATTTCTATACGGTTTTGCTAGTTCTAAGTCGTCTGAGAACTCACGAGTTCTAAGTCGCGTACACCACCGTTCGATCTTACGTCAAGATGTGTGCGTTTTTCTTTTTCACGTTTTTTTTAGTTATAAATGGTTTGCAACTAATTTTTTCCAGTTGCAAGTTGGTCGAAACTGATTTTTTTTTAGTTACAAGTGGGTTGTAACTGGATTTTTCAGTTGCAAGTGAGTTGCAACTGAATTTTTTGGGACAAATTTTAAATTTGAACATTTTTTTCCAAAACTCATACACACATCATGCTTATGTCACCCGACTGAGAACTAACGAGTTCTAAGTCGACTCAGCTCTAGGCACGCCCATTTCTATATCTCTACTATATAATATCTATTTATATATATTTTTTATTTTTACTATATAATATCTTTTAAGGTGAGGCGTCGTACGTCGTGGTTATTTTGCACATATGTCCTTCAATTTTATGTAAATCAACCCGCAATCCAGCTGCCTGTCTATCCGATCATGTTTGGCCTTTTTGCATTTTGACCCCATCCTAAATCCTCCCGAGCTGCCGTCGCGTCTGATCCTCCCGCGATTGGCCACCGCCGTCCTCCTCTCTCCGGCGACAGACCCGTCCTTCCTACTCCACCGCACCATGCCCCGCTCCGTCTTACGGCGTCGCCCCGTTTCTGCCCACCACCAAATCAAATCTCGAGCTACCTGCCTCCAGTGACGACACGGCGGCCGGATCGGAGGTCGACGAGGCGATGGGTTATGGGGAAATCAACGGAAGAGTCCCTTGCCAGCCGCATCCTTGCTCTACGTGCTCCGCCCAAAATCCGTTTCTCGCCGGCGAGTTCTGCCCCGATCTGCCCTCCTTGGACTGCTCTCCTTGATTGATCAGTACGGTTGTAACCATACTGTTTACCTGTTTGTTGCTAGATCCCTCCATACAGTGAGTGTTCCATGAAGTCTATGTGAGTATCAGGTTTGGATTTGTGTGGACATGTAGCACGTTCGTGAACAAGCTGCTACAGGAGGCCATTGATGAGCGGAAGGAAAGGTGAAGATACGCTGGTCGGAGCGAATTCCTTTTGTTCTTTCTGGGAGAGGTCTTCACAAATTTCAACCTTCAATGCCACGACTCCTGCAGGATTTTCAAGCTTGAAAAAACTTGACAGAAATATTTCTGGCTCAATCTGTCGAGCGGGCATCACCCTCTGGCTCACATCTTCAGGCACTCCCGTAGTGGTAAAGCGTCAATATTTCTGTCACAGGATTTTCAAGATACATATTCGAGGTGCGACCCGCCCCCTCCCCGCCCCGTTTAGAGAGGTAGATCGACATGTGAGACTTTTCTCCAGCGGGAGTAGTTTTTCGCCGTAGAGTGGATCCGGAGGGTCAAGACCCCATCAAAACTTGCATAGACCCCTAAACTATGTATACTAGTGTGTTTGTAGTTTGTAAGAACCCAGATACATCTCGGAGGTGCGACCCGCTTCACTGACCCCTCTTACTCCGTAGTAAGTTCTTGCAGTTAGAGGTGAAAATCCCCGTTTCGGGTGTCGGGCATGGAATCGTGCGACGGAACACATGAAATGTTTGTTTTTCTCCAGCGGGAGTACGGTTTCACCATAGAGTGGATCCGATCCGGAGGGTCAAGACCCCATAAAAACTTGCATAGACCCCTAAACTATGTATACTAGTGTGTTGGTAGTTTGTGGGAACCAAGATACATCTCCGAAGTGCGACCCGCTTCGCTGACCCCTCTTACTTCGTAGTAAGTTCTTGCACTTAGAGGTGAAAACCCCCGTTTCGGGTGCCGGGCATGGAATCGTGCGACGGAACACATGAAATGTTTGTTTTTTATGGTCCAATATACCAGCCTAACTCAATCAAGCAAAAAAAATTTAATGCGTCTACCCCCCTCCCGGCGCCGTTTAGAGGGGTAGATCGACATGTCAGACTTTCCTCCAGCGGAAGTAGGGTTTCGCCGTAGAGGGGGTCCGGAGCGGCAAGACCCCATCAAAACTTGCATAGACCCCTAAAATATGTATACTAGTGTGTTGGTAGTTCGTGGGAACCAAGATACATTTCCGAGGTGCGACCCGATTCACTGACCCCTCTTACTCCGTAGTAAGTTCTTGCACTTAGAGGTGAAAACCCCCGTTTCGGGTGCCGGGCATGGAATCGTGCGACGGAACACATGAAATGTGTGTTTTTTATGGTCCAATATACCAGACTAACACAACCAAGCAAAAAAATTCATGCGTCTACCCCCTCCCGGTGCCGTTTAGAGGAGTAGATCGACATGTCAGACTTTTCTCTAGCAGGAGTAGGGTTTCGCCGTAGAGGGGGTTCAGAGCGTCAAGACCCCATAAAAACTTGCATATACCCCTAAACTATGTATACTAGTGTGTTTGTAGTTTGTGGGAACCTAGATACATCTCCGAGGTGCGACCCGCTTCACTGACCCCTCTTACTCCGTAGTAAGTTCTTGCACTTAGAGGTGAAAACCCCCGTTTCGGGTGCCAGGCATGAAATCGTGCGATAGAACACATGAAATTTTAGTTTATTGTGGTCCAATATACCAGCCTAACACACCCAAGCAAAAAAATTCATGCGTCTACCCCCTCCCGGCGCCGTTTAAACGGGTAGATCGACACGTCAGACTTTTCTCCATCGGGAGTAGGGTTTCGCCGTAGAGGGGGTCTGGAGCGTCAAGACCCCGTCAAAACTTGCATAGACCCCTAAATTATGTACACTAGTGTGTTGGTAGTTTTTGGGAACTAAGATACATCTCCGAGGTGCGACCCGCTTCACAGACCCCTCTTACTCCGTACTAAGTTCTTGCACTTAGAGGTGAAAACCGCCGTTTCGGGTGCCGGGCATGGAATCGTGCGACAGAACACATGAAATGTTTGTTTTTTATGATCCAATATACCATCCTAACACAACCAAGCAAAAAAAACTATGTATACTAGTGTGTTGGTAGTTTGTGGGAACCAGGATACATCTCCGAGGTGCGACCCGCTTCACTGACCCCTCTTAATTCGTAGTAAGTTCTTGCACTTAGAGGTGAAAACCCCCGTTTCGGTGCCGGGCATGGAATCGTGCGACGGAACACATGAAATGTTTGTTTTTTATGGTCCAATATACCAGACTAACACAACCAAGCAAAAAATCATGCGTCTATCCCCTGCCGGCGCCGTTTAGAGGGGTAGATCGACGGGTCAGACTTTTCTCTAGCGGGAGTAGGGTTTCGCCGTAGAGGGGGTCCGGAGCGCCAAGACCCCATCAAAACTTGCATAGACCCCTAAACTATGTATACTAGTGTGTTTGTAGTTTGTGGGAACCCAGATACATCTCCGAGGTGCGACCCGCTTCACTGACCCCTCTTACTCTGTAGTAAGTTCTTGCACTTAGAGGTGAAAACCACCGTTTCGGGTGCCGGGCATGGAATCGTGCGACGGAACACATGAAATGTTTGTTTTTTATGGTCCAATATACCATCCTAACACAAACAAGCAAAAAAAATCATGCGTCTACCCCCCTCCCGGCGCCGTTTAGAGGGGTAGATCGACATGTCAGACTTTCCTCCAGCGGAAGTAGGGTTTCGCCGTAGAGGGGGTCCGGAGCGGCAAGACCCCATCAAAACTTGCATAGACCCCTAAAATATGTATACTAGTGTGTTGGTAGTTCGTGGGAACCAAGATACATTTCCGAGGTGCGACCCGATTCACTGACCCCTCTTACTCCGTAGTAAGTTCTTGCACTTTGAGGTGAAAACCCTTGTTTCGGGTGCCGGGCATGGAATCGTGCGACGGAACACATGAAATGTTTTTTTTTGTGGTCCAATATACCATCCTAACACAACCAAGAAAAAAAATCATGCGTCTACCCCCTCCCCGCGCCGTTTAGAGAGGTAGATCGACAGGTGAGACTTTTCTCCAGCGGGAGAAGTTTTTCGCCGTAGAGTGGATCTGGAGCGTCAAGACCCCATCAAAACTTGCATAGACCCCTAAACTATGTATACTAGTGTGTTTGTAGTTTGTAACAACCCAGATACATCTCGGAGGTGCGACCCGCTTCACTGACCCCTCTTACTCCGTAGTAAGTTCTTGCACTTAGAGGTGAAAACCCCCGTTTCGGGTGCCGGGCATGGAATCGTGCGACGGAACACATGAAATGTTTGTTTTTTATGATCCAATATACCAGCGTAACACAACCAAGCAAAAAAATTCATGTGTGTACCCCCTGCCGGCGCCGTTTAGAGGGGTAGATCGACAGGTCAGACTTTTCTCCAACGGAAGTAGGGTTTCGCCGTAGAGGGGGTCCGGAGCGTCAAGACCCCATCAAAACTTGCATAGACCCCTAAAATATGTATACTAGTGTGTTGGCAGTTTGTGGGCACAAAGATACATCTCCGAGGTGCGACCCGCTTCACTGACCCCTCTTACTCCGTAGTAAGTTCTTGCACTTAGAGGTGAAAACCCCCGTTTCGGTGCCGGGCATGGAGTCGTGCGACGAAACACATGAAATATTTGCTTTTTATGGTCCAGTAAACCGGCATAACACAACCAAGCAAAAAAACATGCGTGTACCCCCTCTCGGCGCCGTTTAGAGGGGTAAATCGACAGGTTAGACTTTTCTCCGGCAGGAGTAGGGTTTCGCCGTAGAGTGGATCCGGAGGGTCAAGACCCCATCAAAACTTGCATAGACCCCTAAACTATGTATACTAGTGTGTTGGTAGTTTGTGCGAACCAATATACATCTACGAGGTGCGATCCGCTCCACTGACCCTTCTTTCTCCGTAGTAAGTTCTTGCACTTAGAGGTGAAAACCCCTGGTTCGGGTGTCAGGCATGGAATCATGCGACGGAATACATGAAATGTTTGATTTTTATGGTCCAATATACCAACCTAACACAGCCAAGCAAAAAAATTCATGCGTCTACCCCCTCCCGGCGCCGTTTAGAGGGGTAGATCGACAGGTCAGACTTTTCTCCACCGGAAGTAGGGTTTCGCTGTAGAGTGGATCCGGAGTGTCAAGACCCCATCAAAACTTGTATAGACCCCTAATATATAGATACTAGTGTGTTGGTAGTTTTTGGGAACCAAGATACATCTCCCAGGTGCGACCCGCTTCACTGACCCCTGTTGCTCCTTAGTAAGTTCTTGCACTTAGAGGTGAAAACCCCCGTTTTGGGTGTCAGGCATGGAATCGTGCGACGGAACACATGAAATGTTTGATTTTTATGGTCCAATATACCAACCTAACACATCCAAGCAAAAAAATTCATGCGTCTACCGCCTCCCGGCGCCGTTTAGAGGGGTAGATCGACAGGTCAGACTTTTCTCCAGCGGGAGTAGGGTTTCACCGTAGAGTGGATCCGATCCGGAGGGTCAAGACCCCATAAAAACTCTCATAGACCCCTAAACTATGTATACTAGTGTGTTGGTATTTTGTGGGAACCAAGATACATCTCCGAAGTGCGACCCGCTTCACTGACCCCTCTTACTTCGTAGTAAGTTCTTGCACTTAGAGGTGAAAACCCCCGTTTCGGGTGCCGGGCATGGAATCGTGCGACGGAACACATGAAATGTTTGTTTTTTATGATCCAATATACCAGCCTAACACAACCAAGCAAAAAAATTCATGCGTCTACCCCCCTCCCGGCGCAGTTTAGATGGGTAGATCGACAGGTCAGACTTTTCTCCAGCGGAAGTAGGGTTTCGCCGTAGAGCGGGTCCGGAGCGTCAAGACCCCATAAAAACTTGCATAGACCCCTAAAATATGTATACTAGTATGTTGGTAGTTTGTGGGAACCAGGATACATCTCCGAGGTGCGACCCGCTTCACTGACCCCTCTTACTCCGTAGTAAGTTCTTGCACTTAGAGGTGAAAACCCCCGTTTCGGGTGCCAGGCATGGAATCGTGCGATGGAACACATGAAATTTTTGTTTATTGTGGTCCAATATACCAGCCTAACACAACCAAGCAAAAAAATTCATGCGTCTACCTCCTCCCGGCGCCGTTTAAACGGGTAGATCGACACGTCAGACTTTTCTCCAACGGGAGTAGGGTTTCGCCGTAGAGGGGGTCCGGAGCGTCAAGACCCCGTCAAAACTTGCATAGACCCCTAAATTATGTACACTAGTGTGTTGGTAGTTTTTGGGAACTAAGATACATCTCCGAGGTGCGACCCACTTCACAGACCCCTCTTACTCCGTACTAAGTTCTTGCACTTAGAGGCGAAAACCGCCGTTTCGGATGCCGGGCATGGAATCATGCGACAGAATACATGAAATGTTTGTTTTTTATGGTCCAATATACCATCCTAACACAACCAAGCAAAAAAAATCATGCGTCTACCTCCTCCCCGCGCCGTTTAGAGTGGTAGATCGACAGGTGAAACTTTTCTCCAACGGGAGTAGTTTTTCACTGTAGAGTGGAGCCGGAGGGTCAAGACCCCTTAAAAACTTGCATAGACCCCTAAACTATGTATACTAGTGTGTTGGTAGTTTGTGGGAACCAAGATACATCTCCGAGGTGCGACCCGCTTCACTGACCCCTCTTATTTCGTAGTAAGTTCTTGCACTTAGAGGTGAAAACCACCGTTTCGGGTGCCGGGCATGGAATCGTGCGACGGAACACATGAAATGTTTGTTTTTATGGTCCAATATACCATACTAACACAACCAAGTAAAAAAAATCATGCGTATACCCCCTGCCGGCGCCGTTTAGAGGGGTAGATCGACGGGTCAGACTTTTCTCTAGCGGGAGTAGGGTTTCGCCGTAGAGGGGGTCCGGAGCGCCAAGACCCCATCAAAACTTGCATAGACCCCTAAACTATGTATACTAGTGTGTTTTTAGTTTGTGGGAACCCAGATACATCTCCGAGGTGCGACCCGCTTCACTGACCCCTCTTACTCCGTAGTAAGTTCTTTCACTTAGAGGTGAAAACCACCGTTTCGGGTGTCGGGCATGGAATCGTGCGACGGAACACATGAAATGTTTGTTTTTTATGGTCCAATATACCATCCTAACACAAACAAGCAAAAAAAATCATGCGTCTACCCCCCTCCCGGCGCCGTTTAGAGGGGTAGATCGACATGTCAGACTTTTCTCCAGCGGAAGTAGGGTTTCGCCGTAGAGGGGGTCCGGAGCGTCAAGACCCCATAAAAACTTGCATAGACCCCTAAAATATGTATACTAGTGTGTTGGTAGTTCGTGGGAACCAAGATACATTTCCGAGGTGCGACCCGATTCACTGACCCCTCTTACTCCGTTGTAAGTTCTTGCACTTTGAGGTGAAAACCCTTGTTTCGGGTGCCGGGCATGGAATCGTGCGACGAAACACATGAAATGTTTTTTTGTGGTCCAATATACCATCCTAACACAACCAATAAACAAAATCATGCGTCTACCCCCTCCCCGCGCCGTTTAGAGAGGTAGATCGACAGGTGAGACTTTTCTCCAGCGGGAGTAGTTTTTCGCCGTAGAGTGGATCTGGAGCGTCAAGACCCCATCAAAACTTGCATAGACCCCTAAACTATGTATAATAGTGTGTTTTTAGTTTGTAAGAACCCAGATACATCTCGGAGGTGCGACCCGCTTCACTGACCCCTCTTACTCCGTAGTAAGTTCTTGCACTTAGAGGTGAAAACCCCCGTTTCGGGTGCCGGGCATGGAATCGTGCGACGGAACACATGAAATGTTTGTTTTTTATGATCCAATATACCAGCCTAACACAACAAAGCAAAAAAAATCATGTGTCTACCCCCTCCCGGCGCCGTTTAGAGGGGTAGATCGACAGGTCAGACTTTTCTCCAACGGAAGTAGGGTTTCGCCGTAGAGGGGGTCCGGAGCGTCAAGACCCCATCAAAACTTGCATAGACCCATAAAATATGTATACTAGTGTGTTGGTAGTTTGTGGGCACCAAGATACATCTTCGAGGTGCGACCCGCTTCACTGACCCCTCTTACTCCGTAGTAAGTTCTTGCACTTAGAGGTGAAAACCCCCGTTTCGGGTGCCGGGCATGGAATCGTGCGACGAAACACATGAAATATTTGTTTTTTATGGTCCAATAAACCGGAATAACACAACCAAGCAAAAAAACATGCGTGTACCCCCCTCGGCGCCGTTTAGAGGGGTAAATCGACAGGTTAGACTTTTCTCCGGCAGGAGAAGGGTTTCGCCGTAGAGTGGATCCGGAGGGTCAAGACCCCATCAAAACTTGCATAGACCCCTAAACTATGTATACTAGTGTGTTGGTAGTTTGTGAGAACCAATATACATCTACGAGGTGCGAGCCGCTCCACTGACCCTTCTTGCTCCGTAGTAAGTTCTTGCACTTAGAGGTGAAAACCCCTGTTTCGGGTGTCAGGCATGGAATCGTGCGACAGAATACATGAAATGTTTGATTTTTATGGTCCAATAACACAGCCAAGCAAAAAAAAATCATGCATCTACCCCCTCCCGGCGCCGTTTAGAGGGGTAGATCGACAGGTCAGACTTTTCTCCACCGGAAGTAGGGTTTCGCTGTAGAGTGGGTCCGGAGCGTCAAGACCCCATCAAAACTTGTATAGACCCCTAATATATGGATACTAGTGTGTTGGTAGTTTGTGGGAACCAAGATACATCTCCCAGGTGTGACCCGCTTCACTGACCCCTCTTGCTCCGTAGTAAGTTCTTGCACTTAGAGGTGAAAACCCCCGTTTCGGGTGTCAGGCATGGAATCGTGCGACGGAACACATGAAATGTTTGATTTTTATGGTCCAATATACCAACCTAACACATCCAAGAAAAAAAATCATGCGTCTACCCCCTCCCGGCGCCGTTTAGAGGGGAAGATCGACAGGTCAGACTTTTCTCCAGCGGGAGTAGGGTTTCACCGTAGAGTGGATCCGATCCGGAGGGTCAAGACCCCATAAAAACTTGCATAGACCCCTAAACTATGTATACTAGTGTGTTGGTAGTTTGTGGGAACCAAGATACATCTCCGAAGTGCGACCCGCTTCACTGACCCCTCTTACTTCGTAGTAAGTTCTTGCACTTAGAGGTGAAAACCCCCGTTTCGGGTGCCGGGCATGTAATCGTGCGACGGAACACATGAAATGTTCGTTTTTTATGGTCCAATATACCAGCCTAACACAACCAAGCAAAAAAATTCATGCGTCTACCCCCCTCCCGGCGCCGTTTAGAGGGGTAGATCGACATGTCAGACTTTTCTACAGTGGAAATAGGGTTTCGCCGTAGAGCGGGTCCGGAGCGTCAAGACCCCATCAAATCTTGCATAGAACCCTAAAATATGTATACTAGTGTGTTGGTAGTTTGTGGGAACCAGGATACATCTCTGAGGTGCGACCCGCTTCACTGACCCCTCTTACTCCGTAGTAAGTTCTTGCACTTAGAGGTGAAAACCCTTGTTTCGAGTGCCGGGCATGGAATCGTGCGACGGAACACATGAAATGTTTGTTTTTTGTGGTAAAATATACCATCCTAACACAACCAAGCAAAAAAATCATGCGTCTACCCCCTTCCCGCGCCGTTTAGAGGGGTAGATCGACAGGTGAGACTTTTCTCCAGCGGGAGTAGTTTTTCGCCGTAGAGTGGATCCGGAGGGTCAAGACCCCATAAAAACTTGCATATACCCCTAAACTATGTATAGTAGTGTGTTGGTAGTTTGTGGGAACCAAGATACATCTCCGAAGTGCGACCCGCTTCACTGACCCCTCTTACTTCGTAGTAAGTTCTTGCACTTAGAGGTGAAAACCCCCGTTTCGGGTGCCGGGCATGGAATCGTGCGACGGAACACGTGAAATGTTTGTTTTTTATGGTCCAATATACCAGACTAACACAACCAAGCAAAAAAAATCATGCGGCTACCCCCTCCCGGCGCCGTTTAGAGGGGTAGATCGACGAGTCAGACTTTTCTCTAGCGGGAGTAGGGTTTCGCCGTAGAGGGGGTCCGGAGCGTCAAGACCCCGTCAAAACTTGCATATACCCCTAAACTATGTATACTAGTGTGTTGGTAGTTTGTGGGCACCAAGATACATCTCCGAGGTGCGACCCACTTCACTGACCCCTCTTACTCCGTAGTAAGTTCTTGCACTTAGAGGGGAAAACCCCCGTTTCGGGTGCCGGGCATGGAATCGTGCGACGAAACACATGAAATATTTGTTTTTTATGGTCCAATAAACCGGCATAACACAACCAAGCAAAAAAACATGCGTCTACCCCCTCTCGGTGCCGTTTAGAGGGGTAAATCGACAGGTTAGACTTTTCTCCGGCAGGAGTAGGGTTTCGCCGTAGAGTGGATCCGGAGGGTCAAGACCCCATCAAAACTTGCATAGACCCCTAAACTATGTATACTAGTGTGTTGGAAGTTTTTGCGAACCAATATACATCTACGAGGTGCGAGCCGCTCCACTGACCCCTCTTGCTCCGTAGTAAGTTCTTGCACTTAGAGGTGAAAACCCCTGTTTCGGGTGTCAGGCACGGAATCGTGCGACGGAATACATGAAATGTTTGATTTTTATGGTCCAATATACCAACCTAACACAGCAAAGCAAAAAAAATCATGCGTCTACCCCCTCCCGGCACCGTTTAGAGGGGTAGATCGACAGGTCAGACTTTTCTCCACCGGAAGTAGGGTTTCGCTGTAGAGTGGGTCCGGAGCGTCAAGACCCCATCAAAACTTGTATAGACCCCTAATATATGGATACTAGTGTGTTGGTAGTTTGTGGGAACCAAGATACATCTCCCAGGTGCGACCCGCTTCACTGACCCCTCTTGCTCCGTAGTAAGTTCTTGTACTTAGAGGTGAAAACCCCCGTTTCGGGTGTCAGGCATGGAATCGTGCGACGGAACACATGAAAGGTTTGATTTTTATGGTCCAATATACCAACCTAACACATCCAAGCAAAAAACTTCATGCGTCTACCCCCTCCCGGCGCCATTTAGAGGGGTAGATCGACAGGTCAGACTTTTCTCCAGCGGGAGTAGGGTTTCACCATAGAGTGGATCCGATCCGGAGGGTCAAGACCCCATAAAAACTTGCATAGACCCCTAAACTATGTATACTAGTGTGTTGGTAGTTTGTGGGAACCAAGATACATCTCCGAAGTGCGACCCGCTTCACTGACCCCTCTTACTTCGTAGTAAGTTCTTGCACTTAGAGGTGAAAACCCCCGTTTCGGGTGCCGGGCATGTAATTGTGCGACGGAACACATGAAATGTTTTTTTTATGGTCCAATATACCAGCCTAACACAACCAAGCAAAAAAATTCATGCGTCTACCCCCCTCCCGGCGCCGTTTAGAGGGGTAGATCGACAGGTCAGACTTTTCTACAGTGGAAGTAGGGTTTCGCCGTAGAGCGGGTCCGGAGCGTCAAGACCCCATCAAAACTTGCATAGACACCTAAAATATGTATACTAGTGTGTTGGTAGTTTGTGGGAACCATGATACATCTCTGAGGTGCGACCCGCTTCACTGACTCCTCTGACTCCGTAGTAAGTTCTTGCACTTAGAGGTGAAAACCCTTGTTTCGGGTGCCGGGCATGGAATCGTGCGACGGAACACATGAAATGTTTGTTTTTTGTGGTAAAATATACCATCCTAACACAACCAAGAAAAAAAATCATGCGTCTACCCCCTCCCCGCGCCGTTTAGAGGGGTAGATCGACAGGTGAGACTTTTCTCCAGCGGGAGTAGTTTTTCGCCGTAGAGTGGATCCGGAGGGTCAAGACCCCATAAAAACTTGCATAGACCCCTAAACTATGTATACTAGTGTGTTGGTAGTTTGTGGGAACCAAGATACATCTCGGAAGTGCGACCCGCTTCACTGACCCCTCTTACTTCGTAGTAAGTTCTTGCACTTAGAGGTGAAAACCCCCGTTTCGGGTGCCGGGCATGGAATCGTGCGACGGAACACGTGAAATGTTTTTTTTTATGGTCCAATATACCAGACTAACACAACCAAGCAAAAAAATTCATGCGTCTACCCCCTCCCGGCGCCGTTTAGAGGGGTAGATCGACGGGTCAGACTTTTCTCTAGCGGGAGTAGGGTTTCGCCGTAGAGGGGGTCCGGAGCGTCAAGACCCCATCAAAACTTGCATATACCCCTAAACTATGTATACTAGTGTGTTGGTAGTTTGTGGGAACCAAGATACATCTCCGAGGTGCGACCCGCTTCACTGACCCCTCTTACTCCGTAGTAAGTTCTTGCACTTAGAGGTGAAAACCCCCGTTTCGGGTGCCGGGCATGGAATCTTGCGACGAAACACCTGAAATATTTGTTTTTTATAGTCCAATAAACCGGCATAACACAACCAAGCAAAAAAACATGCGTCTACCCCCTCTCGGTGCCGTTTAGAGGGGTAAATCGACAGGTTAGACTTTTCTCCGGCAGGAGTACGGTTTCGCCGTAGAGTGGATCCGGAGGTTCAAGACCCCATCAAAACTTGCATAGACCCCTAAACTATGTATACTAGTGTGTTGGTAGTTTGTGCGAACCAATATACATCTACGAGGTGCGAGCCGCTCCACTGACCCCTCTTGCTCCGTAGTAACTTTTTGCACTTAGAGGTGAAAACCCCTGTTTCGGGTGTCAGACATGGAATCGTGCGACGGAATACATGAAATGTTTGATTTTTATGGTCCAATATACCAACCTAACACAGCCAAGCAAAAAAATCATGCGTCTACCCCCTCCTGGCGCCGTTTAGAGGGGTAGATCGACAGGTCAGACTTTTCTCCAGCGGAAGTAGGGTTTCGCTGTAGAGTGGGTCCGGAGCGTCAAGACCCCATAAAACTTGTATAGACCCCTAATATATGAATACTAGTGTGTTGGTAGTTTATGGGAACCAAGATACATCTCCGAGGTGCGACCCGCTTCACTGACCCCTCTTGCTCCGTAGTAAGTTCTTGCACTTAGAGGTGAAAACCCCCGTTTCGGGTGTCAGGCATGGAATCGTGCGACGGAACACATGAAATATTTGATTTTTATGGTCCAATATACCAACCTAACACATCCAAGCAAAAAAATTCATGCGTCTATGAAGGGGATCGTGTGCAGAAAACAAAAAATTTCCTACCGACGATATCCTAAAAGCATGCCAATATCTTGAAGGAGATATGCCCTAGAGGCAATTAATAAAGTGTATTCTTTATCATATCTCGTTTGTTCATAATAGTTTTTTGTGTCATGCTAGAACCGTATTAAGCGGAAACTTTAATGCGGGTGTGATACGTAAACAACCAGGTCCCTAGTAGCCTCTACTAAGACTAGTTTCGTTGCGCGATTGATGATCGAGGTTTCCCGGTCATGGGGCATGGCGCCGGTCGGCAATGAGAGTCATATCGTTGGGGAGTGATGTGATGGACATACCCAGATTTGGAGAACATAGTCGTTACGCCTTTGACCTTGAGATCAACTCTTATTGATATTCCCGGAAGATACTTTGATTGCACCAAACGTCGTATCTTATTTAGTATGACAATAACGGTGATACTTTTGGGTATCGGAAAGGAGTAGTTGAGACGAGGGGTCAAGAGCGGGATTTGCCAGTCCGCATAGCAGGATAGATACTCTCGGGCCCACTCGGTGAGGTCATGTCTAATGAGCTTGCAAGCATGTGACTAGGTCACAGAGACATGTGATCATGAACGAGTAGAAGATAGCGTCGTCGGTAACGAGGTCGGGATTAGGTATGGAGATATCTATGGAACGACGCTCGGACGTGCTAAGTATCGCTATGGCAAAAGGTCTAAGACTTTACGTTCAGGTTTGATAGATGAAAGTCATTCGTTATATCTCAGGGAATAATTCATGGGGTCCAGGCCTACGAGTTAGTCGTTGATCATTGAGGAGTCTTGATCATACCTGATATTATATCGAACCGCTAGGGTAACACACTTAAGGGGTTTCGACAAGACAATCGGAAAGGAAGGAGATCACCGGGAGCGTCCCGGGAGAGGTCCGATGGAGATCGGGCAGCGCCGAAAGAGTTTTCGGAGCTAGGAAAAATTATATATATTATGTTTGATATTAATTAGTGTTATTAATATGCAAATATGATTTTATATATTTATTTTCGAATTTATCAAGACAGATTTCCCTAAATGGGCCTTCCGGACGAAAGAAGGCCCAAGAGGGGAAAACTCCCTAGGGGAATTCGGTGGGGGCCAGGAGGGCTGCCCCAGGTGGGCCAAGGGCCCACCAAGGGGGCCGGCGCACCTCCCTAGCCGCACCAGGCTATGTGGGGATAGTCCCACATTGCCTGGCTGGCAAGGTAGGCTCCCCTTGGGAGCCTATATAAGAAGGGGCACCCCCAGCCTTTTAATTCACCAATTAATTCCCGATTTCTCTCTCGATATCGTGGTTCCCAAGTTGGAGCCGCGCCGAGCAAGAGGAAGAGGGGATCTCCTCCACCATAGCCCGCTGCCGCGCTGCTGGTGTTCCGGTCCAAGTCTTCCGCTGCTCGTCCTGGACTGGAGCTTCGGAGGCCGTCGTCTCCACCGTACGTGTGTGACGCCCTGCGAGGTGCTGCGTATTCCGATCTCCGTTCGTACTACTATATCTGCATAGAATAGATCTTGTCATGCTTTTAGGATATCGTCGGTAGGAAATTTTTTGTTTTCTACACACGATCCCCTTCAGTGGTATCAGAGCCGATCTATCGTAGATATAGCTGTACGCTGTTAGAACCCGTGCTCTGCACGGGGGCACCGTTCCTGTTATTTGCTACCCTCTAGCGTGCACTTGTGTATTCCAGCGGCATTGAGTTGATGAAGCGGCCCGGACCGACTTTACGCGTACGCTTATGCGAGACTGGTTCCACTACTGACATACGGCTTGTACCGTATATGTGGCTGGCGGGTGTCAGTTTCTCTCTCTTTAGTTGGTCTTCGCATTTTCAATGGATGGCCCGAAAGGGATGCTTAAACATGCAATTATTGGATCGTTGTTGTGGTCATAAGATTCGTAGGTATGAAGCGGTTCTATTTACGAAAGCCCCAAGCCACGTAAAATATGCAAAAGATAAAGTAGAAGCGTCTAACTTTATTTTGCAGGGGCTATGTGATATGGTCAAGGTAGGTTTATTAAATTGTTTATAAACTGCGGGCGCCAAGAAGACCATGGCGCGATGGACTATATCATATTGCATTACATTTGATGTTTTGTGTGCATCTTATTTTGTGTGATTGTGTGTTACCCGGCGGTAGCTGAAAGATGATCCCTTCAAAATACCACTAGTGTTCTCCCTCCAACGCGCACCACCAATAAAGTTCTACGTTATGAGGCAGGCCGTGATGATCGGGTGTCAGACATATCTTCGTTCGCATACGGTGGGTGTAAGCCATGCATGTTGCACAAGCGTCAGCGTGGAGGTCTTTGGTGGCGAGCCTAGCATACTCAGAGGTATGGCCTCGGAACAGGAAGACCGAAAGGTCGAGCACGAGTCACAAAATTGTTGTGGCGGACGATTTTGTCTACTCTTGAAGTTGTGCCGCCGGCTTTGATGATGAGGGGTGGTGCAATGGATGGGGGTCGTGTAATCCCTTAAACGACCAGGAGGGATGTTCGTTTGAGTGGGAGTTATGTTAGTTATTTTCTAAAATACTATAACTCAAAATTATTATGAACAAAGTCTTATGTTGTTGCAAATTCCATTGTAGATGTCTCACCCCTCCTTTAACCTGAACCTGTTCATTGAGAAAGAGAAGCTTAAGACCGATGGGTCTAACTTCGTGTCCTGGTTCCGCGATCTGAAGTCCATCCTTGAAACCCACAAGGTGGCCTACATCCTTGATACCCCCTTAGGTGATCTTCCAAGCACCGCCCAGGAAATCGAAAGGATTGTCCATGGGGTAAAGGCGGAGATTTCTTCTTATGTCCAGAGTGGCATGCTCTTTGCCATGGAGGCTGACCTGCAAAACCGCTTCATGAACAAGGGTGCTTATGATATAATCACTAAACTCATGGTTGTTTTTGCACGACAAGTCAAGGCTGAGACGTACGAGGCATCCGTGCTTTTCTTCTCAGCCCAGATGGAAGAGCACGGCAATATCAGTGAGCACTTGGCCAAGTTGTTTGGCTGCGCTCGACTTCTGAGTGATCTGGGAAGTGTGATCCCAGAGGAGTTGGTTATTGATAGGGCGCTGTTTTCTCTGCCCCCTAGCTATAAGAACGCCATAGTGGACTACGGCATGAAAGGGACGTCAAAACCCCTGTCGGAAATCCTGAAGATGCTCGAAGTGGCCGAATTAGAAATCAAGCTGCAGAAGATGGTGGTGACCATCGGATCACCTGAGCGCAACTGCCCCAAGTACCTGGAGGATAGGAAGTCTGGCAAGACGGTCGACAAAGAGCAAGGTATATTTGATATACATGTTATAGATGTGTACCTTACATCCGCCCGGAGCAATACGTGGGTATTTGATACTGGTTCTGTTGCTCATATATGTAACTCTCAGGAGGAGTTACGGAATAGAAGGCGGCTGGCGAAGGATGAGGTGACGATGCGCGTCGGCAACGGATCGAGAGTTGACGTGGTGGCTATCGGCACGCTCCCTCTGCATCTACCATCGGGATTAGTTTTGGTTTTAAATAAATGTTATTTTGTGCCATCCTTGAGTGTAAACATTATAAGTGGGTCTTGCCTGTTACAAGACGGTTATTCATTTAAATCAGTGTCAAGCAATTGTGCTATTTATATGAATGATATCTTTTATGTTGATGCTCCCGAGAATAACGGTTTATTCTTGTTGAATCTCGATCGTAGTACTCACATCCATAACATAGAAGCCAAACGAATTAAGTGTAGTGACGATACCGCCATGTTTTTGTGGCATTGCCGTCTTGGTCATATTGGTATAAAGCGCATGAAGTGACTCCACTCCGATGGACTCTTGGACTCGTTGGATTTCGGATCCCTCGATACATGCGAACCATGCCTCATGGGAAAAATGACCAGGACACCGTTCAAAGGTTTCGTTGAACGGGCGTCAGATTTGTTGGGGATCATACATACAGACGTATGTGGACCAATGAGTGTTTCGACACGCAATGGTTATCGTTACTTCGTCACCTTCACTGATGACTTGAGTAGATACGGTTATATCTATTTGATGAAACACAAGTCTGAAACATTTGAAAAGTTCAAAGAATTCCAGAGTGAAGTTGAGAATCAGCTTAATAGGAAAATCAAGCATCTCCGGTCCGATCGCGGTGGAGAGTACTTGAGTTTTGAGTTTGGCACACATCTGAAGAGTTGTGGCATAGTGCCCCAACTTACGCCCGCCGGAACGCCACAGCGTAACGATGTGTCCGAGCGACGTAATCGTACTCTACTGGATAGTGTCCGATCTATGATGTCTCTTACCGATCTGCCAGTGTCCTTCTGGGGTTATGCGTTAGAAACAGCCGCATTCATTTTAAATAGGGCACCGTCCAAGTCCGTTGAAACGACGCCGTATGAATTATGGTATGGCCAAAAGCCTAAGTTATCGTTTCTGAAGGTTTGGGGTTGTGAGGCGTACGTTAAGAAACTACAGCCCGACAAACTCGAACCGAAGTCGGAGAAAGTCGTCTTTGTAGGATATCCATGGGAAACCGTTGGGTACACCTTCTACAACCAAGCTGAGGGCAAAACTTTTGTCGCGAAGACCGGTACCTTTCTAGAGAAGGAGTTTCTCGCGAAAGGAGTAAGTGGGAGGAAGGTAGACCTCGATGAAATCGTTGATCCTGAACTCGAGATTCCGAGTGGCGCAACGGAAGCAATTCCGGAAACGTCCTCCGTGGAAGGAGTGGGAGAAACTGTCGAGGAAGATGTTCTACCTCGTAGGTCTGGTAGATCTCGGATCGCACCAGAATGGTATGGCAATATGGTTTGCACCGTCATGCTAGTCGAGCAAGACGAACCTACGAACTACAAGGAGGCGATGGAGAGTCTAGAGTCCGAGAAATGGCTTGAAGCCATGAAATCCGAAATAGGATCCATGTTCGATAACAAAGTGTGGACTTTGGTGGATATTCCCGAAGGGCGCAAGGCCGTCGAGAATAAGTGGATCTTTAAGAAGAAGACTGATGCTGATGGTAATGTGACCGTCTATAAAGCTCGGCTTGTCGCAAAGGGTTTCCGACAAGTTCATGGAATTGACTACGATGAAACTTTTTCACCGGTAGCGATGCTTAAGTCTATTCGGATTTTGTTAGCGGTAGCTGCCTACTATGATTATGAAATCTGGCAGATGGACGTCAAAACGGCCTTCCTGAATGGAAACATTGAGGAAGAGTTATACATGGTACAACCGGAAGGTTTTGTCGATCCAGGAAGTGCTAACAAGGTGTGCAAGCTTCAGCGATCCATCTATGGATTGAAGCAGGCATCTCGGAGCTGGAATCTTCGCTTTGATGAGGTAATCAAAGGTTTTGGATTTATCCAGAATGTGGAAGAGACCTGTATTTACAAGAAAAAGAGTGGGAGCTCGGTTGTGTTCTTAGCACTGTATGTTGACGACATATTGCTAATAGGGAATGATGT
Source organism: Poa annua (assembly GCA_026929855.1). Classification (NCBI taxonomy): domain Eukaryota; kingdom Viridiplantae; phylum Streptophyta; class Magnoliopsida; order Poales; family Poaceae; genus Poa; species Poa annua. The sequence continues at coordinate 69,679,525 of CM049432.1, read as the reverse complement.
GGAACTTCTGAATAGCGTGAAGGAATATTTAAACAGTAAGTTTTCCATGAAGGACTTAGGAGAAGCTGCGTATGTTTTAGGCATAAAAATCTATCGCGATAGATCAAGACGCCTATTAGCACTAAGTCAGAGTACTTATCTTGATAAAATATTGAAGCGTTTTCATATGGAGAAGGCAAAGAAGGGTTCTCTGCCGGTTATCAAGAATAAGATATTGCATAAGGCGCAGTGTCCGGTGACGGAACTGGGTAAGGCCGAAATGACGAAACATCCTTATGCTTCAGCCATAGGATCGATCATGTATGCAATGTTGAGTACTAGACCAGACGTGGCATTAGCTCTAAGTTTGACAAGCCGGTTCCAGAGTAATCCTGGAATGCCGCATTGGGTAGCTGTTAAGAGCATTCTTAAGTATCTCAATAAGACAAAGGAAATGTTCCTTGTGTATGGTGGCTGCGATGAAGAACTTGGCGTAACGGGTTACGTAGATGCAAGTTTCTGCTCAGACCCCGATGACTGTAAGTCACAGGCAGGTTACGTGTTCAAGGTGAATGGAGGCGCCGTGTGCTGGAGAAGTGGGAAGCAACCCATAGTCACACAATCTACAATGGAGTCGGAGTACATTGCTGCCTGCGAGGCCGCGAATGAAGCTGTGTGGCTGAGGAAGTTCGTCATCGAACTTGGAGTGTTCCCGAGCGTGCAAGACCCCGTGATCCTCTTCTGTGACAATACGGGTGCCATTGCGAACGCCAAGGAGCCGAGGTCTCACTCCACCGCCAAACACATTCTCCGACGCTTCCATGTGATACGTCAGTACGTACAAGGAGGCGATGTGAAGATTTGCAAAGTGCATACGGATCTGAATGTGGCAGATCCGCTGACGAAGCCTCTTCCGCTTGATAAGCATGAACAGCACCAGTTAGCTATGGGTGTTAAGCTTTTACCAAGTTGTAATCTAGATTAAGTTGTACTCTAGTGCAAGTGGGAGACTGAAGGAGATATGCCCTAGAGGCAATTAATAAAGTGTATTCTTTATCATATCTCGTTTGTTCATAATAGGTTTTTGTGTCATGCTAGAACCGTATTAAGCGGAAACTTTAATGCGGGTGTGATACGTAAACAACCAGGTCCCTAGTAGCCTCTACTAAGACTAGTTTCGTTGCGCGATTGATGATCGAGGTTTCCCGGTCATGGGGCATGGCGCCGGTCGGCAATGAGAGTCATATCGCTGGAGAGTGATGTGATGGACATACCCAGATTTGGAGAACATAGTCGTTACGCCTTTGACCGTGAGATCAACTCTTATTGATATTCCCGGAAGATACTTTGATTGCACCAAACGTCGTATCTTATTTAGTATGACAATAACGGTGATACTTTTGGGTATCGGAAAGGAGTAGTTGAGACGAGGGGTCAAGAGCGGGATTTGCCAGTCCGCATAGCAGGATAGATACTCTCGGGCCCACTCGGTGAGGTCATGTCTAATGAGCTTGCAAGCATGTGACTAGGTCACGGAGACATGAGATCATGAACGAGTAGAAGATAGCGTCGTCGGTAACGAGGTCGGGATTAGGTATGGAGATATCTATGGAACGACGCTCGGACGTGCTAAGTATCGCTATGGCAAAAGGTCTAAGACTTTACGTTCAGGTTTGATAGATGAAAGTCATTCGTTATATCTCAGGGATTAATTCATGGGGTCCAGGCCTACGAGTTAGTCATTGATCATTGAGGAGTCTTGATCATACCTGATATTATATCGAACCGCTAGGGTAACACACTTAAGGGGTTTCGACAAGACAACCGGAAAGGAAGGAGATCACCGGGAGCGTCCCGGGAGAGGTCCGATGCAGATCGGGCAGCGCCGAAAGAGTTTTCGGAGCTAGGAAAAATTATATATATTATGTTTGATATTAATTAGTGTTATTAATATGCAAATATGATTTTATATATTTATTTTCGAATTTATTAAGGCAGATTTCCCTAAATGGGCCTTCCGGACGAAAGAAGGCCCAAGAGGGGAAAATTCCCTACGGGAATTCGGTGGGGGCCAGGAGGGCTGCCCCAGGTGGGCCAAGGGCCCACCAAGGGGGCCGGCGCACCTCCCTAGCCGCACCAGGCTATGTGGGGATAGTCCCACATTGCCTGGCTGGCAAGGTAGGCTCCCCTTGGGAGCCTATATAAGAAGGGGCACCCCCAGCCTTTTAATTCACCAATTAATTCCCGATTTCTCTCTCGATCTCGTGGTTCCCAAGTTGGAGCCGCGCCGAGCAAGAGGAAGAGGGGATCTCCTCCACCATAGCCCGCTGCCGCGCTGCTGGTGTTCCGGTCCAAGTCTTCCGCTGCTCGTCCTGGACTGGAGCTTCGGAGGCGTCGTCTCCACCGTACGTGTGCGAATCCCTGCGAGGTGCTGCGCTAGCGGTACTCGGAGGCCTGCTTCCTCTACACGACCTTGAGGTCGGCTTCGTCGATCTTCATCGACAACGTTTGTGCGGGAACGTAATCCCCGCTTTCGGTCTACAAGGGTACGTATTCCGATCTCCGTTCGTACTACTAGATCTGCATAGAATAGATCTTGGCATGCTTTTAGGATATCGTCGGTAGGATTTTTTTTGTTTTCTGCACACGATCCCCTTTAGATCTATTCTATGCAGATATAGTAGTACGAACGGAGATCGGAATACGTACCCTTGTAGACCGAAAGCGGGGATTACGTTCCCGCACAAACGTTGTCGATGAAGACCGACGAAGCCGACCTCAAGGTCGTGTAGAGGAAGCAGGCCTCCGAGTACCGCTAGCGCAGCACCTCGCAGGGAGTCGCACACGTACGGTGGAGACGACGGCCTCCGAAGCTCCAGTCCAGGACGAGCAGCGGAAGACTTGGACCGGAACACCAGCAGCGCGGCAGCGGGCTATTGTGGAGGAGATCCCCTTGCTCTGCTCGGCGCGGCTCCAACTTGGGAACCACGAGATCGAGAGAGAAATTGGGAATTAATTGGTGAATTAAAAGGCCAGGGGTGCCCCTTCTTATATAGGCTCCCAGGGGGAGCCAACCTTGCCAGCCAGGCAATGTCGGACTATCCCCACATGCCTGGTGCGGCTAGCCTTGGTGCGCCGGCCCCCTGGTGGGCCCCTTGGCCCATCCAGGCAGGCCACCTTGGCCGCCACCGAATCCCCTAGGGATTTTTCCCCCTCTTGGGCCTTCTTTCGACCAGAAGGCCCATTTAGGGAAATCAGCCTAAATAAATTCGAAAATAAATATATAAAATCATATTTGCATATTAATAACACTAATTAATATCAAACATAATATATATAATTTTTCCTAGCTCTGAAAACTCTTTCGGCGCTGCCCGATCTCCATCGGACCCCTCCCGGGACGCTCCCAGTGATCTCCTTCCTTTCCGGTTGTCTTGTCGAAACCCCTTAAGTGTGTTACCCTAGCGGTTCGATATAATATCAGGTATGATCAAGACTCCTCAATGATCAACGACTAACTCGTAGGCCTGGACCCCATGAATTAATCCCTGAGATATAACGAATGACTTTCGTCTATCAAACCTGAACGTAAAGTCTTCGACCTTTTGCCATAGCGATACTTAGCACGTCCGAGCGTCGTTCCATAGATATCTCCATACCTAATCCCGACCTCGTTACCGATGACACTATCTTCTACTCCTTCATGATCTCATATCTCCGTGACCTAGTCACATGCTTGCAAGCTCATTAGACATGATATCACCGAGTGGGCCCGAGAGTATCTATCCTGCTATGCGGACTGGCAAATCCCGCTCTTGACCCCTCGTCTCAACTACTCCTTTCCAATACCCAAAAGTATCACCGTTATTGTCATACTAAATAAGATACGACGTTTGTTGCAATCGAAGTATCTTCCGGGAATATCAATAAGAGTTGATCTCACGGTCAAAGGCGTAACGACTACGTTCTCCAAATCTGGGTATGTCCATCACATCGTTCTCTAGCGATATGACTCTCATTGCCGACCGGTGCCATGCCCCATGACCGGGAAACCTCGATCATCAATTGCGCAACGAAACTAGTCTTAGTAGAGGCTACTAGGGACCTGGTTGTTTACGTATCACACCCGCATTAATGTTTCCGCTTAATACGGTTCTAGCATGACACAAAAACCTATTATGAACAAACGAGATATGATAAAGAATACACTTTATTAATTGCCTCTAGGGCATATCTCCTTCAGTCTCCCACTTGCACTAGAGTACAACTTAATCTAGATTACAACTTGGTAAAAGCTAAACACCCATAGCTAATTGGTGCTGTTCATGCTTATCAAGCGGGAGAGGCTTCGTCAGCGGATCTGCCACATTCAGATCCGTATGCACTTTGCAAATCTTCACATCGCCTCCTTGTACGTACTGACGTATCACATGGAAGAGTCGGAGAATGTGTTTGGCGGTGGAGTGAGACCTTGGCTCCTTGGCGTTTGCAATGGCACCCGTATTGTCGCAGAAGAGGATCACGGGGTCTTGCACGCTTGGGAACACTCCAAGTTCGATGACGAACTTCCTCAGCCACACAGCTTCATTCGCGGCCTCGTAGGCAACAATGTACTCCGACTCCATTGTAGATTGTGCGACTATGGGTTGCTTCCCACTTCTCCGGCACACGGCGCCTCCATTCACCTTGAACACGTAACCTGTCTGTGACTTACAGTCATCGGGGTCTAAGCAAAAACTTGCATCTACGTAACCCGTTACGCCAAGTTCTTCATCGCAGCCACCATACACAAGGAACATTTCCTTTGTCTTATTGAGATACTTAAGAATGCTCTTAACAGCTACCCAATGCGGCATTCCAGGATTACTCTGGAACCGGCTTGTCAAACTTAGAGCTAATGCCACATCCGGTCTAGTACTCAACATTGCATACATGATCGATCCTATGGCTGAAGCATAAGGATGTTTCGTCATTTCGGCCTTACCCAGTTCCGTCACCGGACACTGCGCCTTACGCAATATCTTATTCTTGATTACTGGCAGAGAACCCTTCTTTGCCTTCTCCATATGGAAACGGTTCAGTATTTTATCAAGATAAGTACTCTGACTTAGTGCTAATAGGCGCCTTGATCTATCGCGATAGATTTTTATGCCTAAAACATACGCAGCTTCTCCTAAGTCCTTCATAGAAAATTTACTGTTTAAATATTCCTTCACGCTATTCAGAAGTTCCACATCATTCCCTATTAGCAATATGTCGTCAACATACAGTGCTAAGAACACAACCGAGCTCCCACTCATTTTCTTGTAAATACAGGTCTCTTCCACATTCTGGATAAATCCAAAACCTTTCATTACCTCATCAAAGCGAAGATTCCAGCTCCGAGATGCCTGCTTCAATCCATAGATGGATCGCTGAAGCTTGCACACCTTGTTAGCATTTCCTGGATCGACAAAACCTTCCGGCTGTACCATGTACAACTCTTTCTCAATGTTTCCATTCAGGAAGGCCGTTTTGACGTCCATCTGCCAGATTTCATAATCATAGTAGGCAGCTACCGCTAACAAAATCCGAATAGACTTAAGCATCGCTACCGGTGAAAAAGTTTCATCGTAGTCAATTCCATGAACTTGTCGGAAACCCTTTGCGACAAGCCGAGCTTTATAGACGGTCACATTACCATCAGCATCAGTCTTCTTCTTAAAGATCCACTTATTCTCGACGGCCTTACGCCCTTCGGGAATATCCACCAAAGTCCACACTTTGTTATCGTACATGGATCCTATTTCGGATTTCATGGCTTCAAGCCATTTCTCGGACTCTAGACTCTCCATCGCCTCCTTGTAGTTCGTAGGTTCGTCTTGCTCAACTAGCATGACGGTGCAAACCATGTTGCCATACCATTCTGGTGCGATCCGAGATCTACCAGACCTACGAGGTAGAACATCTTCCTCGACAGTGTCTCCCACTCCTTCCACGGAGGACGTTTCCGGAATTGCTTCCGTTGCGCCACTCGGAATCTCGAGTTCAGGATCAACGATTTCATCGAGGTCTACCTTCCTCCCACTTACTACTTTCGCGAGAAACTCCTTCTCTAGAAAGGTACCGGTCTTCGCGATAAAAGTTTTGCCCTCAGCTTGGTTGTAGAAGGTGTACCCAACGGTCTCCCGCGGATATCCTACAAAGACGACTTTCTCCGACTTCGGTTCGAGTTTGTCGGGCTGCAGTTTCTTAACGTACGCCTCACAACCCCAAACCTTCAGAAACGATAACTTAGGCTTTTGGCCATACCATAATTCATACGGCGTCGTTTCAACGGACTTGGACGGAGCCCTATTTAAAATGAATGCGGTTGTTTCTAACGCATAACCCCAGAAGGACACTGGCAGATCGGTAAGAGACATCATAGATCGGACACTATCCAGTAGAGTACAATTACGTCGCTCGGACACACCGTTACGCTGCGGCGTTCCGGCTGGCGTAAGTTGGGGTACTATGCCACAACTCTTCAGATGTGTGCCAAACTCAAAACTCAAGTACTCTCCACCGCGATCGGATCGGAGATGCTTGATTTTCCTATTAAGCTGATTCTCAACTTCACTCTGGAATTCTTTGAACTTTTCAAACGTTTCAGACTTGTGTTTCATCAAATAGATATAACCGTATCTACTCAAGTCATCAGTGAAGGTGACGAAGTAACGATAACCATTGCGTGTCGAAACGCTCATCGTTCCACACACATCTGTATGTATGATCCCCAACAAATCCGACGCCCGTTCAGCGAAACCTTTGAACGGTGTCCTGGTCATTTTGCCCATAAGGCATGGTTCGCATGTATCGAGGGATCCGAAATCCAACGAGTCCAAGAGTCCATTGGAGTGGAGTCGCTTCATGCGCTTTATACCAATATGACCAAGACGGCAATGCCACAAAAACATGGCGGTATCGTCACTACACTTAATCCGTTTGCCTTCTATGTTATGGATGTGAGTACTACGATCGAGATTCAACAAGAATAAACCGTTATTCTCGGGAGCATCAACATAAAAGATATCATTCATATAAATAGCACAATTGCTTGACACTGATTTAAATGAATAACCGTCTTGTAACAGGCAAGACCCACTTATAATGTTTACACTCAAGGATGGCACAAAATAACATTTATTTAAAACCAAAACTAATCCCGATGGTAGATGCAGAGGGAGCGTGCCGACAGCCACCACGTCGACTCTCGATCTGTTGCCGACGCGTATCGTCACCTCATCCTTCGCCAGCCGCCTTCTATTCCGTAACTCCTCCTGAGAGTTACATATATGAGCAACAGAACCAGTATCAAATACCCACGTATTGCTCCGGGCGGATGTAAGGTACACATCTATAACATGTATATCAAATATACCTTGCTCTTTGTCGACCGTCTTGCCAGACTTCCTATCCTCCAGATACTTGGGGCAGTTGCGCTTCCAGTGACCCTTCCCCTTGCAGTAGAAACACTCCACGCTAGCTCTGGGACCAGACCTGTTAGTCCTGGGCTTGGCAGCCAACTTTGCCTCCCTCCGGGACTTCCAGCTCTGCTTTCCCTTGCCACCGGACTTCTTGAAATCAACGGTCTTGTTGACCATCAACAGCGTGTGCTCCTTCTTAATCTCTACCTCAGCAGTCTTGAGCATCACGAACACTTCACCCAGGGACTTAGCCATGCCCTGCATGTGATAGTTCATGACGAAGCCTTTGTAGCTTGGTGGCAACGATTGCAACACCCTGTCAATCGCCAGCTCATCGGGAATCTTGCATTCCAGAGCATTCAGGCGTTGAACGTAGCCAGACATCTTGACTACATGCTCGCTCACACTGCTATGCTCTTCCATCTTGGCTGAGAAGAAAAGCTCAGAAGCCTCATATCTCTCAGCCTTAGCCTGCGGCGCGAAGAAAGCCTTAAGATCCGAAATGATCTCAAAGGCGCTCATCTTCTCAAAGCGCTTCTGCAGGTCGGCTTCCATGGCGTAGAGAATGCCACTCTGGACAAAGGCAGAATCCTCCGATCGGGTCTGGAAGGCCTTCTTCTCATCCTCAGAGGCATCATCTGCTGGATGGTCACCTATGGCGGCCTCAATGACGTAGGCCACCCTATGGGGAGTGAGGAGGATCCTCAGGTTGCGGAACCAGGCCATGAAGTTTGACCCATTGGTCTTAAGCTTTTCTTTCTCAAGGAACATACCTAGGTTAAACGAGGGGCGAGACATCTACAATGGAATTTGCAACAACATAAGACTTTGTTCATAATAATTTTGAGTTATAGTATTTTAGAAAATAACTAACATAACTCCCACTCAAACGAACATCCCTCCTGGTCGTTTAAGCGATTACACGACCCCCATCCATTGCACCACCCCTCATCATCAAAACCGGCGGCACAACTTCAAGAGTAGACAAAATCGTCCGCCACACCAATTTTGTGACTCGTGCTCGACCTTTCGGTCTTCCTGTTCCGAGGCCATACCTCTAAGTATGCTAGGCTCGCCACCAAAGACCTCCACGCTGACGCTTGTGCAACATGGCTTACACCCACTGTATGCGAACGACGAGATGTATGACACCCGATCATCACGGCCTGCCTCATAACGTAGAACTTTCTTGGTGGTGCGCATTGGAGTGAGAACACTAGTGATATTTTGAAGGGATCATCTTATTCAGCTACCGCCAGCCAGGCAATGTGGGACTATCCCCACATGCCTGGTGCGGCTAGCCTTGGTGCGCCGGCCCCCTGGTGGGCCCCTTGGCCCATCAAGGCCGGCCACCTTGGCCCCCACCGAATCCCCTAGGGATTTTCCCCCTCTTGGGCCTTCTTTCGACCAGAAGGCCCATTTAGGGAAATCAGCCTAAATAAATTCGAAAATAAATATATAAAATCATATTTGCATATTAATAACACTAATTAATATTAAACATAATATATATAATTTTTCCTAGCTCCGAAAACTCTTTCGGCGCTGCCCGATCTCCATCGGACCCCTCCCGGGACGCTCCCGGTGATCTCCTTCCTTTCCGGTTGTCTTGTCGAAACCCCTTAAGTGTGTTACCCTAGCGGTTCGATATAATATCAGGTATGATCAAGACTCCTCAATGATCAACGACTAACTCGTAGGCCTGGACCCCATGAATTAATCCCTGAGATATAACGAATGACTTTCATCTATCAAACCTGAACGTAAATTCTTCGACCTTTTGCCATAGCGATACTTAGCACGTCCGAGCGTCGTTCCATAGATATCTCCATACCTAATCCCGACCTCGTTACCGACAACACTATCTTCTACTCGTTCATGATCTCATGTCTCCGTGACCTAGTCACATGCTTGCAAGCTCATTAGACATGATATCACCGAGTGGGCCCGAGAGTATCTATCCTGCTATGCGGACTGGCAAATCCCGCTCTTGACCCCTCGTCTCAACTACTCCTTTCCAATACCCAAAAGTATCACCGTTATTGTCATACTAAATAAGATACGAAGTTTGGTGCAATCAAAGTATCTTCCGGGAATATCAATAAGAGTTGATCTCACGGTCAAAGGCGTAACGACTACGTTCTCCAAATCTGGGTATGTCCATCACATCGTTCTCTAGCGATATGACTCTCATTGCCGACCGGTGCCATGCCCCATGACCGGGAAACCTCGATCATCAATCGCGCAACGAAACTAGTCTTAGTAGAGGCTACTAGGGACCTGGTTGTTTACGTATCACACCCGCATTAATGTTTCCGCTTAATACGGTTCTAGCATGACACAAAAACCTATTATGAACAAACGAGATATGATAAAGAATACACTTTATTAATTGCCTCTAGGGCATATCTCGTTCAGTCTACCCCCTCCCGGCGCCGTTTAGAGGGGTAGATCGACAGGTCAGACTTTTCTCCAGCGGGAGTAGGGTTTCACCGTAGAGTGGATCCGGAGGGTCAAGACCCCATAAAAACTTGCATAGACCCCTAAACTATGTACACTAGTGTGTTGGTAGTTTGTGGGAACCAAGATACATCTCTGAGGTGCGACCCGCTTCACTGACCCCTCTTACTCCGTAGTAAGTTCTTGCACTTAGAGGTGAAAACCCTTGTTTCGGGTGCCGGGCATGGAATCTTGCGACGGAACACATGAAATGTTTGTTTTTTGTGGTACAATATACCATCCTAACATAAACAAGCAAAAAAATTCATGCGTCTACCCCCTCCCCGCGCCGTTTAGAGGGGTAGATCGACAGGTGAGACTTTTCTCCAGCGGGAGTAGTTTTTCACCGTAGAGTGGATCCGGAGGGTCAAGACCCCATAAAAACTTGCATAGACCCCTAAACTATGTATACTAGTGTGTTGGTAGTTTGTGGGAACCAATATACATCTCCGAAGTGCGACCCGCTTCACTGACCCCTCTTACTTCGTAGTAAGTTCTTGCACTTAGAGGTGAAAACCCCCGTTTCGGGTGCCGGGCATGGAATCGTGCGACGGAACACGTGAAATGTTTGTTTTTTATGGTCCTTTATACCAGACTAACACAACCAAGCAAAAAACTTCATGCGTCTACCCCCTCCCGGCGCCGTTTAGCGGGGTAGATCGACGGGTCAGACTTTTCTCTAACGGGAGTAGGGTTTCGCCGTAGAGGGGGTCCGGAGCGTCAAGACCCCATCAAAACTTGCATAGACCCCTAAACTATGTATACTAGTGTGTTTGTAGTTTGTAAGAACCCAGATAAATCTCCGAGGTGCGACACGCTTCACTGACCCCTCTTACTCCGTAGTAAGTTCTTGCACTTAGAGGTCAAAACCCCCGTTTCAGGTGCCGGGCATGGAATCGTGCGACGGAACACATGAAATGTTTGTTTTTTATGGTACAATATACCAGCCTAACACAACCAAGCAAAAAAATGCATGTGTCTACCCCCTCCCGGCGCCGTTTAGAGGGGAAGATCGACAGGTCAGACTTTTCTCCAGCGGAAGTAGGGTTTCGCCGTAGAAGGGGTCCGGAGCGTCAAGACCCCATCAAAAGTTGCATAGACCCCTAAAATATGTATACTAGTGTGTTGGTAGTTTGTGGGCACCAAGATACATCTCCGAGGTGCGACCCACTTCACTGACCCCTCTTACTATGTAGTAAGTTCTTGCACTTAGAGGTGAAAACCCCCGTTTCGGGTGTCAGGCATGGAATCGTGCGACAAAACACATGAAATATTTGTTTTTTATGTTCCAATATACCAACCTAACACATCCAAGCAAAAAAATCATGCGTCTACCCCCTCCCGGCGCCGTTTAGAGGGGTAGATCGACAGGTCTGACGTTTCTCCAGCGGAAGTAGGGTTTCGCCGTAGAGTGGATCCGGAGAGTCAAGACCCCATCAAAACTTGCATAGACCCCTAAACTATGTATACTAGTGTGTTGATAGTTTCTAGGAACCAATATACATCTCCGAGGTGCGACCCGCTTCACTGACCCCTCTTACTCCGTAGTATGTTCTTACACTTAGAGGTGAAAACCCCCGTTTTGGGTGCCGGGCATGGAATCGTGCGACGGAACACATGATTTTTTTTTATGGTACAATATACCAGCCTAACACAACCAAGCAAAAAAATTCATGCGTCTACCCCCTCCCGGCGCCGTTTAGAGGGGTAGATCGACAGGTCAGACTTTTCTCCAGCGGGAGTAGTTTTTCGCCGTAGAGTGGATCCGGAGGGTCAAGACCCCATCAAAACTTGGATATACCCCTAAACTATGTATACTAGTGTGTTGGTAGTTTGTGGGAACCAAGATACATCTCCGAGGTGCGAACCGCTTCACTGACCCCTCTTACTCCGTAGTAAGTTCTTGCACTTAGAGGTGAAAACCCTTGTTTCGGGTGCCGGGCATGGAATCGTGCGACGGAACACAGGAAATGTTTGATTTTTATGGTCCAGTATACCAACCTAACACATCCAAGCAAAAAAATTCATGCGCTTACCCCCTCCCGGCGCCGTTTAGAGGGGTAGATCGACATGTCAGACTTTTCTAGATCGGGAGTAGGGTTTCGTCGTAGAGTGGATCCGGAGGGTCAAGACCCCATCAAAACTTACATAGACCCCTAAACTATGTATACTAGTGTGTTGGTAGTTTGTGGGAACCAAGATACATCTCCGAGGTGCGACCCGTTTCACTGACCCCTCTTACTCCGTAGTAAGTTCTTGCACTTAGAGGTTAAAACCCCCGTTTCGGGTGCCGGGCATGGAATCGTGCGACGGAACACATGAAATGTTTGTTTTTTATGGTCCAATATACCAGACTAACACAACCAAGCAAAAAAAATCATGCGTCTACCCCCTCCCGGTGCCGTTTAGAGGGGAAGACCGACAGGTCAGACTTTTCTCTAGCAGGAGTAGGGTTGCGCCGTAGAGGGGGTCCAGAGCGTCAAGACCCCATCAAAACTTGCATATATCCCTAAACTATGTATACTAGTGTGTTTTTAGTTTGTGGGAACCCAGATACATCTCCGAGGTGCGACCCGCATCACTGACCCCTCTTACTCCGTAGTAAGCTCTTGCACTTAGAGGTGAAAACCCCCGTTTCGGGTGCCAGGCATGGAATCGTGCGATGGAACACATGAAATGTTTGTTTTTTATGGTCCAATATACCAGCCTAACACAACCAAGCAAAAAAATTCATGCGTCTACCCCCTCCCGGCGCCGTTTAGAGGGGTAGATCGACACGTCACACTTTTCTCCAGCGGGAGTAGGGTTTCGCCATAGAGGCGGTCCGGAGCGTCAAGACCCCATAAAAACTTGCATAGACCCATAAAATATGTAAACTAGTGTGTTGGTAGTTTTTGGGAACTATGATACATATCTGAGGTGCGACCCGCTTCACTGACCCCTCTTACTCTGTATTAATTTCTTGCACTTAGAGGTGAAAACCTCCGTTTCGGGTGCCGGGCATGGAATCGTGCGACGGAACACATGAAATGTTTGTTTTTTGTGGTCCAATATACCATCCTAACACAACCAAGCAAAAAAATCATGCGTCTACCCCCTCCCCGCGCCGTTTAGAGGGGTAGATCGACAAGTGAGACTTTTCTCCAGCGGGAGTTGTTTTTCGCCGTAGAGTGGATCCGGAGGGTCAAGACCCCATAAAAACTTGCATAGACCCCTAAACTATGTATACTAGTGTTTTTGTAGTTTGTGGGAACCAAGATACATCTCCGAGGTGCGACCCGCTTCACTGACCCCTCTTACTTCGTAGTAAGTTCTTGCACTTAGAGGTGAAAACCCCCGTTTCGGGTGTCGGGCATGGAATCGTGCGACGGAACACATGAGATGTTTGTGTTTTATGGTCCAATATACCATCTTAACACAACCAAGCAAAAAAATCATGCGTCTACCCCCTGCTCGCGCCGTTTAGAGGGGTAGATCGACGGGTCAGACTTTTTTCTAGCGGAAGTAGGATTTCGCCGTAGAGGGGGTCCGGAGCGCCAAAACCCCATCAAAACTTGCATAGACCCCTAAACTATGTATACTAGTGTGTTTGTAGTTTGTGGGAATCCAGATACATCTCCGAGGTGCGACCCGCTTCACTGACCACTCTTACTACGTAGTAAGTTCTTGCACTTAGAGGTGAAAACCCCCGTTTCGGGTACCCGGCATGGAATCATGCGACGGAACACATGAAATGTTTGTTTTTTTATGGTCCAATATACCAGCCTAACACAAAAAAGCAAAAAAAATCATGCGTCTACCCCCTCCCGGCGCCGTTTAGAGGGGTAGATCGACAGGTCAGACTTTTCTCCAACGGAAGTAGGGTTTCGCCGTAGAGGGGGTCCGGAGCGTCAAGACCCCATAAAAACTTGCATTGACCCATAAAATATGTATACTAGTGTGTTGGTAGTTTGTGGGAACCAAGATACATCTCCGAGGTGCGAACCGCTTCACTGACCCCTCTTACTCCGTAGTAAGTTCTTGCACTTAGAGGTGAAAACCCTTGTTTCGGGTGCCGGGCATGGAATCGTGCGACGGAACACAGGAAATGTTTGATTTTTATGGTCCAGTATACCAACCTAACACATCCAAGCAAAAAAATTCATGCGCTTACCCCCTCCCGGCGCCGTTTAGAGGGGTAGATCGACATGTCAGACTTTTCTAGATCGGGAGTAGGGTTTCGTCGTAGAGTGGATCCGGAGGGTCAAGACCCCATCAAAACTTACATAGACCCCTAAACTATGTATACTAGTGTGTTGGTAGTTTTTGGGAACCAAGATACATCTCCGAGGTGCGACCCGCTTCACTGACCCCTCTTACTCCGTAGTAAGTTCTTACCCTTAGAGGTGAAAACCCCCGTTTCGGGTGCCGGGCATGGAATCGTGCGACGGAACACATGAAATGTTTTTTTATGGTACAATATACCAGCCTAACACAACCAAGCAAAAAAATTCATGCATCTACCCCCTCCCGGCGTCGTTTAGAGGGGTTGATCGACAGGTCAGACTTTTCTCTAGCAGGAGTAGGGTTGCGCCGTAGAGGGGGTCCGGAGTGTCAAGACCCCATCAACACTTGCATATATCCCTAAAATATGTATAATAGTGTGTTTGTAGTTTGTGGGAACCCAGATACATCTCCGAGGTGCGACCCGCTTCAATGACCCCTCTTACTCCGTAGTAAGTTCTTGCACTTAGAGGTGAAAACCCCCGTTTCGGGTGCCAGGCATGGAATCGTGCGATGGAACACATGAAATGTTTGTTTTTTATGGTCCAATATACCAGCCTAACAAAACCAAGCAAAAAAAATCATGCGTCTACCCCCTCCCGGCGCCGTTTAGAGGGGTAGATCGACACGTCACACTTTTCTCCACCGGGAGTAGGGTTTCGCCGTAGAGGGGGTCCGGAGCGTCAAGACCCCATCAAAACTTGCATAGACCCATAAAATATGTAAACTAGTGTGTTGGTAGTTTTTGGGAACTAAGATACATATCTGAGGTGCGACCCTCTTCATTGACCCCTCTTACTCCGTATTAATTTCTTGCACTTAGAGGTGAAAACTCCCGTTTCGGGTGCCAGGCATGGAATCGTGCGACGGAACACATGAATGTTTTTTTTTGTGGTCCAATATACCATCCTAACACAACCAATCAAAAAATATCATGCGTCTACCCCCTCCCCGCGCCGTTTAGAGGGGTAGATCGACAGGTGATACTTTTCTCCAGTGGGAGTAGTTTTTTGCCGTAGAGTGGATCCGAAGGGTCAAGACCCCATAAAAACTTGCATAGACCCCTAAACTATGTATACTAGTGTGTTGGTAGTTTGTGGGAACCAAGATACATCTCCGAGGTGCGACCCGCTTCACTGACCCCTCTTACTTCGTAGTAAGTTCTTGCACTTAGAGATGAAAACCCCCGTTTCCGGTGCCGGGCATGGAATCGTGCGACGGAACACATGAAATGTTTGTGTTTCATGGTCCAATATACCAGCCTAACACAACCAAGCAAAAAAAATCATGCGTCTACCCCCTGCCGGCGCCGTTTAGAGGGGTAGATCGACGGGTCAGACTTTTCTCTAGCGGGAGTAGGGTTTCGCCGTAGAGGGGGTCCGGAGCGTTAAGACCCCATCAAAACTTGCATAGACCCCTAAACTATGTATACTAGTGTGTTCTTAGTTTGTGGGAATCCAGATACATCTCCGAGGTGCGACCCGCTTCACTGACCCCTCTTACTACGTAGTAAGTTCTTGCACTTAGAGGTGAAAACCCCCGTTTCGGGTGCCTGGCATGGAATCGTGCGACGGAACACATCAAATGTTTGTTTTTTATGTTCCAACATTCCATCCTAACATAAAAAAGCAAAAAAAAATCATGCGTCTACCCCCTCACGGCGCCGTTTAGAGGGGTAGATCGACAGGTCAGACTTTTCTCCACCGGAAGTAGGGTTTCGCCGTAGAGGGGGTCCGGAGCGTCAAGACCCCATCAAAACTTGCATTGACCAATAAAATATGTATAATAGTGTGTTGGTAGTTTGTGGGAACCAAGATACATCTCCGAGGTGCGAACCGCTTCACTGACCCCTCTTGCTCCGTAGTAAGTTCTTGCACTTAGAGGTGAAAACCCTTGTTTCGGGGGCCAGGCATGGAATCGTGCGACGGAACACAGGAAATGTTTGATTTCTATGGTCCAATATACCAACCTAACACATCCATGCAAAAAAATTAATGCTTCAACCCCCTCCCGGCGCCGTTTAGAGGGGTAGATTGACAGGTCAGACTTTTCTCCAGCGGGACTAGGGTTTCGTCGTAGAGTGGATCCGGAGGGTCAAGACCCCATCAAAAATTGCATAGACCCCTAAACTATGTATACTAGTGTGTTGGTAGTTTCTGGGAACCAATATACATCTCCGAGGTGCGACCCGCTTCACTGACCCCTCTTACTCTATGGTAAGTTCTTACACTTAGAGGTTAAAACCCTTGTTTCGGGTGCCGGGCATGGAATCGTGCGACGGAACACATGAAATGTTTTTTTATGGTACAATATACCAGCCTAACACAACCAAGCAAAAAAATTCATGCATCTACCCCCTCCCGACGCCGTTTAGAGGGGTAGATCGACAGGTCAGACTTTTCTCCAGCGGGAGTAGTTTTTCGCCGTAGAGTGGATCCGGAGGGTCAAGACCCCATCAAAACTTGCATAGACCCCTAAACTATGTATAATAGTGTGTTGGTAGTTTGTGGGAACCAAGATACATCTCTGAGGTGCGACCCGCTTCACTGACCCCTCTTACTCCGTAGTAAGTTCTAGCACTTAGAGGTGAAAACCCCCGTTTCGGGTGCCGGGCATGGAATCGTGCGACGGAACACATGAAATGTTTGTTTTTTATGGTCCAATATACCAGACTAACACAACCAAGCAAAAAAATTCATGCGTCTACCCCCTCCCGGTGCCGTTTAGAGGGGTAGATCGACAGGTCAGACTTTTCCCTAGCAGGAGTAGGGTTGCGCCGTAGAGGGGGTCCGGAGCGTCAAGACCCCATCAAAACTTGCATATACCCCTAAACTATGTATACTAGTGTGTTTGTAGTTTGTGGGAACACAGATACATCTCCGAGGTGTGACCCGCTTCACTTACCCCTCTTACTTCGTAGTAAGTTCTTGCACTTAGAGGTGAAAACCCCCGTTTCGGGTCCAGGCATGGAATCGTGCGATGGAACACATGAAATGTTTGTTTTTTATGGTCCAATATACTAGCCTAACACAACCAAGCAAAAAAAATCATGCGTCCACCCCCTCCCAGCGCCGTTTAGAGGGGTAGATCGACACGTCACACTTTTCTCCAGCGGGAGTAGGGTTTCGTCGTAGAGGGGGTCCGGAGCGTCAAGACCCCATCAAAACTTGCATAGACACCTAAAATATGTACACTAGTGTTTTGGTAGTTTTTGGGAACTAAGATACATCTCTGAGGTGCGACCCGCTTCACTGACCCCTCTTACTCCGTATTAAGTTCTTGCACTTAGAGGTGAAAACCCCCGTTTCGGGTGCCGGGCATGGAATCGTGCGACGGAACACATGAAATGTTTGTTTTTTGTGGTCCAATATACCATCCTAACACAACCAAGCAAAAAAAATCATGCGTCTACCCCCTCCCCGCGCCGTTTAGAGGGGTAGATCGACAGGTGAGACTTTTCTCCAGCGGGAGTAGTTTCTCGCCGTAGAGTGGATCCGGAGGGTCAAGACCCCATAAAAACTTGCATAGACCCCTAAACTATGTATACTAGTTTGTTGGTAGTTTGTGGGAACCAAGATACATCTCCGAGGTGCGACCCGCTTCACTGACCCCTCTTACTTCGTAGTAAGTTCTTGCACTTAGAGGTGAAACCCCCGTTTCGGGTGCCGGGCATGGAATCATGCGACGGAACACATGAAATGTTTGTGTTTTATGGTACAATATACCAGCCTAACACAACCAAGCAAAAAAAATCATGCGTCTACCCCCTGCCGGCGCCGTTTAGAGGAGTAGATCGACGGGTCAGACTTTTCTCTAGCGGGAGTAGGGTTTCGCCGTAGAGGGGGTCCGGAGCGTCAAGACCCCATAAAAACTTGCATAGACCCCTAAACTATATATACTAGTGTGTTTGTAGTTTGTGGAAACCCAGATACATCTCCGAGGTGCGACCCGCTTCACTGACCCCTCTTACTCCGTAGTAAGTTCTTGCACTTAGAGGTGAAACCCCCGTTTCGGGTGCCGGGCATGGAATCGTGCGACGGAACACATGAAATGTTTGTTTTTAATGGTCCAATATACCAGCATAACACAAAAAAGCAAAAAACATCATGCGTCTACCCCCTCCCGGCGCCGTTTAGAGGGGTAGATCGACAGGTCAGACTTTTCTCCAGCGGAAGTAGGGTTTCGCCGTAGAGGGGGTCCGGAGCGTCAAGACCCCATCAAAACTTGCATAGACCCCTAAAATATGTATACTAGTGTGTTGGTAGTTTGTGGGAACCAATATACATCTCCGAGGTGTGACCCGCTTCACTGACCCATCTTACTCCGTAGTAAGTTCTTGCACTTAGAGGTGAAAACCCTTGTTTCGGGTGCCGGACATGGAATCGTGCGACGGAACACATGAAATGTTTGTTTTTTATGGTCCAATAAACCGGCTAACACAACCAAGCAAAAAAATTCAGACGTCTACCCCCTCTCGGCGCCGTTTAGAGGGGTAGATCGACAGGTCAGACTTTTCTCCATCGGGAGTAGTTTTTCGCCGTAGAGTGGATCCGGAGGGTCAAGACCCCATCAAAACTTGCATAGACCCCTAAACTATGTATACTAGTGTGTTGGTAGTTTGTGTGAACCAAGTTAAATCTCCGAGGTGCCACCCGCTTCACTGACCCCTCTTACTTCGTAGTAAGTTCTTGCACTTAGAGTTGAATACCCCCGTTTCGGGTGCCGGGCATGGAATCGTGCGACGGAACACATGAAATGTTGATTTTTTATGATCCAATAAACCAGCCTAACACAACCAAGCAAAAAATATCATGCGTCTACCCTCTCTCGGCGCCGTTTAGAGGGGTAGATCGACAAGTCAGACTTTTCTCCAGCGGGAGTAGGATTTCGCCGTAGAGGTGGTTCGGGGTACGGAGCATCGAAAGGGGTAGAAAAGTTCTGACTTCTCTTTTATTTCTTTGGTTAGGTCATACAATCTTGAAAAAATAAGGTTTGATGGGATTCTCTTGGCTAAATCCAAAATTATATATGATCCGATCCATATAAAATAAGGTTAGGTCATACAATTTGCTTAAATATGCCAATGTCAACATTTTTGGAATATAATTTACAATAATACAAATAAACTAGGAAATTGCAGAAAATAAAAAAATGAAGAATACATTTCTAAAAGAAGAAAAAATTAAAAAACACAGTTCTAAGCCTGACAGCAATGTCGTCGGCGTTAGAGTAACCCTAACTTAACCGTGCGCGGCACCTGGTCGGGACGACCAGATCGACCCGCACGCGCGCTCTGCTCCCCGCACTTCCTCCCGCCGCCAGCCAGCCCCCGCCGATGTGCGCCGCACGCCCTCCCGGACGCCAGCCCCCACTGCCATGCGCCCTCCGGCCCCGCCTGCGCGCCCTCCCTGCCCGCACGCCCTTCCCGCCGCCAGCTCCCGCCACCGTGCCTTCCGTCCCCCGCCCGCACGCCCTCCCCGCCGCCAGCCCGCGCGCCACCCGCCGCCGTGCTCCTCCCCCGTGCTCCACCCGAGACCACATCTCCTCCCCGAGCCCTCCCTTGTGCGCCACCGGCCCCTCCCCGTGCGCCACCTCGTCCTCCTCCCCAGCCCCACGCCCGCCGCCACCTCGTCCTCCTCCCTGTGCTCCACCCGACGCCATCGCCGCCACCTCGTTCTCCTCCCCGAGCTGCTAGAGCCGGCCTCCTTCCCTTCCCGAGCTGACCTCGCTGGTAATTTTTTAATTTTTAGTGCTACTGTTAGTGCTAGCTAGGTTAGTGCTAGGTAGGGTTAGGTTAGTGCTAGCTAGGGTTAGTGCTACTGTTAGTGCTAGGTTAGTGCTACTGTTTGTGCTAGGTTAGTTTTATAATTATTCTTAGTTTTAGATTTAATTGGTAATGTATTTGCAAGTATTAATCTAGATTATATTTTATCATGTAGGTTTCTCGGATTTCTCACCGTCCAGAGCCGCCGTCCCGGAGTCCCTGTCGCCTCGGAGCCATCGCCGTTTTCGTGTTGTTCGACTACTTCCTCTACAGTGGAGGGTGAGATAAAACTCTATCTCCTCTCTTGCATTTTTATAATCTAGATTTTAGTTTCACGTCAAGTCGCGTAACCTAGGTGTCTTTTCCAGTCCGAAAGCGTTACGCGGATAAATATGCGTTAGAGGTCAGCATATTATGATGCGTAACGCTTCAGCATTTACGGGACAGTCGGCGGATGCGTAGTTGGGTACGTTCTCTGTGTTCTGCTCCGGTCCGAGTCAGGATTTCGGTAGTGCCTCCCCGTTGTTCTCCGGATGCACATCCTCTCGGCTTTTTGCCGAGACGTGTATCGGGAGAGCCACGGGGAGGTGCTGCCGAAATTCTGTCTCGGATCGGGGTAGAGCATGGAGCACGTACTCAATCTACGGATCCGGTGGCTGCTAGGAGGCTATCCTATTAGAGATGTAGGATGATGCACGCGTTTTCCCCGGTAGAGAATATCTTGTATTTAATTTAATGCCATTTATTTGATATCAAATGCTATTTTTGTTGTTATTACCTCTAAGTGCAGATGGCTGATGGTGAGTGGATGTACAGTGGTCGTATTAGTAGGACTGACATGACAGCTGAGTGTCAGTGGAAAACTGAATATTATGTGAAGGACGCACACCGTGGTTCTAAGACAGTTCGTCCGCTTTGCCCTTATGCTCGGTGCAAGATGAATAACCGTCAGGGTAGCTTAGAGATGACAAAACACCTTTGGCTTTACGGATATATGCCCGACTTTAACATGCAAATCAACTTTCCCGAGAGTGACCGTGTTAGAGAGGTGGTGATGCGGCAACACATCGATGGCAATGCCCACGATGGCATTGCAAACATGCTTGTTGATCTTCACTATGCATATCAGGCACATTCGCCACCTCCAGAAGATCCGGATGAACAGGAGGAATCGGATTTACCGGATGAACCATAGGAAACCGCGAAGACCTTCCTTGAAATGATGGTCACCGCGAAGAAACCTCTTTATACGGGTGCAGAACTCTCTCAGCTTGATGCCATATCGCAACTGTTTGATGATAAGGCCAAACACGGTGAAACCCGATCAAGCTTTGAAGATCATTTGAAAACAATGGCTAACATGCTCCCTAAAGGACATTGTCTGCCTCGTACCATGTATGAGTCGAAGAAAATCATGAAATCGCTTTGCATGGATTATGAGAAGATTCATTGTTGTCCTAAGGGTTGCCTTCTGTTTCGGAAAGAGTTTGTGAATCACACTCACTGAAGCAAGTGTGGGGCCTCTAGGTATGTAGAGGTGAAGGACGCCGAAGGTGAAATGGTGCAGACGAAAGTTGCTGTAAAGATTCTTCGGTATCTCCCATTCATAAAAAGGATCCAGCGCCTTTACATGGATGAGGAGACTGCCAAACAGATGACATGGCACAAGACGGGGAAGAGATACCCTGATATTAATGATAAAATAAAGAAGAGGAAACATCCGGTTGATGGTGAAGCGTGGAAACATTTCGACAGAGCATACCCTGATAAAGCCCGAGAGTCTCGAAATGTTAGAATTGCGATAGCAACCGATGGTTTCAATCCATTCGGTATGTCGGCTAGGTCGTACAGTTGTTGGCCCGTGTTTGTTACGCCGCTCAATCTCCCTCCCGGAGTCTTAATGCAACGCAAGACCATATTGTTGTCTCTGATCATTCTGGGGCCTGAATATCCGGGGAAGAATTTGAGTGTGTACATGCAGCCGCTAATCGATGATTTGGAACATTCTTGGGCACACGGCACATGGACATATGACCGGGCAACGAAGAAAAACTTCCGCATGACAGTTTGGTACCAGTATTCCATGCATGACCTACCCGGGTATGCCTATTCTGCAGACACTGTACAGCTGGAAAGATGCCATGCCCAGTGTGCAGGCATGCTCTTATGTTTGTATGGATGAAGAAGGGTGGCAAGTATTCCGCCTTTGACAAGCATCGACAGTTCCTCGGAGAAGGTCATAGATTCAGAGAGGACAAACAACACTTCTTGAAAGACAAAGTTGTCGGTGAAGTAAACAAGATACCAACGTTTGATGGTAAATTTGTTGATGCGGAGCTACGTTCTCTAAAGCCTAAGACCAAAGGCAAAGGTTTTATTGGATATGGTGAGACACACAACTGGACTCACATACCAGGTTTGACGCAACTCCCCTATTACAAGGACCTCAAACTTCCTCATAACATCGATGTGATGCACACCGAAAAGAATGTCGCAGAGTCCGTCTTTCACACAACCCTAGACATTCCTGAGAAGACGAAGGACAATGTCACGGCTAGGGTCGATCAATAGAGGCTTTGTGACAGAATAAAACTAAACATGCAGCGTCCTGAGGGCAATCGAAGAAATTGGGTCAAGCCAAATGCTGACTTCTGCCTTCTAGCTGCCCAAAAGAAGGAGGCATTCAATTGGCTCAAACACAATGTGAAGTTCCCAGATGGTTATTGTTCTAACATGAGTAACAGAGTCAATTTAACAACGGGCAGAGTCAACGGGCTTAAGAGTCATGAGTATCACATATGGATTGAGCGAATAATGCCGGTGATGCTTCGAGTCTATCTCCCTGATCGTGTTTAGGGTTTAGGGTTGAGGCATTATTGGGGGGGTCCGGTTCAGAACCGTTGGCAGTTTTGTGTAGAGAATATTTAAGAATATGCAAACCAAATGTGGAATCAAAAATCAGATTGAAGCATGCATAGCCGAGGCATATATCATCGAGGAGGTGTCAGATGTATCTACAACATACTATCCTGAAGATGTTCCCAATATGCATAATACGCTCTCTAAAACCCAAGCTTCATCTCTTCCAAGGCCAAGGCGGTAAGTCTGGTGGTCAACATATTTACACCGTGACGGAACAGGAGTGGGAGGACATCATGCTCTATGTGTTGATGAACATAGATGAAGTAGAGGATACATTCGTGCCTCAATTTCTGGATGAGGAGTGGTTGGGAATAGAAAATCATACTGTGTCGGAATTTAATACTCTTTTAAGGAAGGGTGCCCCCAGAAGGCAGAATTTTGTGGCTTGGTTCTTGGAAAAAGTAATTTCTAACTCACCCCCTTGTCTATTGTAGTTTATGTTAACACGAAACTAACAATTTTGACTAAACTTGTAGGGAAATCAATAGAAAACATCAATGACAGATGAATTGAGATGGGTTTCGCAGGGTTTTGACCCTAAGGTGGCGACTTATGAAAAGTATGATGTGAATGGGTATCGTTTCCATACCGAGAAACACCAAAATACTCGGCCAAATGCGAAAACAGTAAATACTGGAGTGTTTACCGGAGGTCGAAATGAGGATGAGTACTATGGAAGGTTACGGAACATATATGAGGTGAAATTTGATAAAGGGGCTCATCCTCTCACTCTTCTTGTGTTCAAGTGCCATTGGTTCGACCCAGTGGTTGGACTAAAAAGTACCCCTTCCATTGGTTTAGTGGAAGTGAGGCCTTCAACCACCTATAGCGGGTCCGATGTATTTGTTGTGTCTAACCAGGCAACACAAGTTTATTATCTACCCTACCCATGCCAGAACGAGGAACTACAGGGTTGGGAAGTTGTGTTCAAGGTATCGCCACGTGGTAAGCTACCCATGCCAAACGCGGACGATTACAACAATATAAACCCCATCACATACGAGGGAGATTTCTACCAGGAGGAAGAGGATGGCGGTGACTTTGATGTCCTTATGGGTGGTCTTGATGAAGTCGATGATAGTGAAAGACATGGAAGAGGTGAGGCAGTTGTGAATGTAAAGGACATAGATATGCTCAGCAAGTTACATCTAGATAGTGAAAGTGACGAGGATCAGCCTCCACCGCTCGATGGCATACCCTACTACTCACGTGATAGTGATAGTGATCCTGATGATGATTAGGCCCGAACACAACCCAAAACTTGGTGAGCGTCTTTTATGTTTTATTTCCAACTTGCTTACCATGTCTTACTTTTTCATCAACGTTCTCAATGCTTACTTTTGCTTATTTTCGAGTTCTCAACGCTTTTCTTTTGCTTATTTTCGCATGAAAATGTAATTTCTGCTTACTAACATTTTACATGTTCTCAATGCAGGTGACTAAACCATGAGCAAGAATTCCGCGGCATCCATGCTTAGGAACATTTGTCGTTTGCGAATGCCCCCTAAACGCTTAGGTGAGAGTGACGACAAGGACGATGGACGAGGTGGGGGTCAACCCCCTAGAGGACGAGGCGGGGGCCTACCCCCTAGAGGACGAGGCGGGGGTCACCCCACTAGAGGTCGAGGACGAGCCTCGAGGAGACCACAGTTGAGGTTGAGGACGAGGACGAGCCTCGAGGGCGACCTGCACCGCGAGGTCGAGGACGAGGACGAGGACGAGCCTCGAGGACTAGACCTTTGTCGGAGGTTTCATCTTAGCGGACGATGACACCTTCGACGTCTTACTTCAGTGAGGTAATTGCTATCATGCCTACTCCCTACTATCATGCTCATACTCACTAACTGCTATTTTATTTAGGTACCCTCCGCAGCAACCCACTCGGAGGATAGGGAGGTGGAGAAGCAGCACTTTGTGGTGGAGGAGCCTCAGCAGCAGTACTTCGAGGGGGAGGAGCCTCAGCAGCAGTGAAGGGGGATCGTGTGCAGAAAACAAAAAAATTCCTAGCAACGATATCTTTAAACTAGCCAAGATCTACACTATGCAGATATAGAAGTACGGCGGAGATCGGAATACATCCCCTCGTAGACCGAATAGCGGGGATTACGCTCCCGCACAAGCGTTGACGACGAAGACGACGTAGCCGACCTCTAGGTCGCGGAGAACTCGGCGCGACGAAGACGACGAAGATGACTCCGAGGTCGGGTGGAGGAAGTAGGCCTCCGATTACCGCTAGCGCAGCACCTCGCAGGGCGTCACACACATACGGTGGAGACGACGGCCTCCGAAGCTCCAGTCCAGGACGAGCAGCGGAAGACTTGGACCGGAACACCAGCAGCGCGGCAGCGGGATATGGTGGAAGAGATCCCCCTCCTCTACTCGGCGCGGCTCCGACAAGGGAACCACGAGATCGAGAGACAAATTAGGAATTAATTGGGTAAATTAAAAGGCCAGGGGTGCCCTTTCTTATATAGGCTCCCAGGGGGAGCCAACCTTGCCAGCCAGGCAATGTGGGATTATCCCACATGCCTGGTTCGGCCAAGGCTGGTGCGCCGGCCCTAGGTGGGCCCCATTTGGCCCACCTAGGCCGGCCAAGCCCCCTCCACCGAATTCCCTTGAGGGTTCCCCCCCCCCCCATGGGCCTTCTTTCGACCAGAAGGCCCATTTAGAGAAATCATCCTAAATAAATTCGAAAATAAATATATAAAATCATATTTGCATATTAATTACACTAATTAATATCAAACATAATATATATAATTTATCCTAGCTCCGAAAACTCTTTCGGCGCTGCCCGATCTCCATCGGACCCCTCCCGGGACATTCCCGGTGATCTCTTTCCTTTCCGGTTGTCTTGTCGAAACCCCTTAAGTGTGTTACCCTAGCGGTTCGATATAATAACAGGTACGATCAAGACTCCTCTATGATCGACGACTAACTCGTAGGCCTGGACCCCATGAATTAATCCCTGTGATATAACGAATGACTTTCATCTATCAAACCTGGACGTCTAGTCTTAAACCCTTTGTCATGGCGATACTTAGCGTGTCCGAACATCATTCTCAGATTTCTCCATACCTAGCATGATCTCGTTACCGACATCACTATCTTCTACTCGTCTATGATATTATGTCAGCTGGTGACCTAGTCACATGTTTGCAAACTCATTTGACATAATCTCACCGAGTGGGCCCTAGAGTATCTATCCGGCTATGCGGACTGACAAATCCCGATGTTGACCCCTCGTCTCAACTACTCCTTTCCGATACCCAAAAGTATCACCGTTATTGTCATACTAAATAAGATACGACGTTTGGTGCGATCAAAGTATCTTCCAGGAATAACAATAAGAGTTGGTCTCACGGTCTTAAGGCGTAATGACTATGTCCTATAAATACTGGGTATGTCCATCACATCGTTACTCCTAACGATATGACTTCCATTGCCGACCGGCGCCATGCCCTATGATCAGAAAACCTCGATCATCAATCGCGCAACGAAACTAGTCTTAGTAGAGGCTACTAGGGACCTGGTTGTTTTATCTACCACACCTATATTAATGTTTTCGCTTAATACAGTTATAGCATGGTGTAAAACATATAATGAACGATTGGGATATTGCCAATAAACTATGTTTATTAAGTGCCTCTACGGCATATTCCATTCAGTCTCCCACTTGCACTAGAGTAACACTTAATCTAGTTTACAACTTGGTAAAAGCTCAACACCCATAGCATCTTGGTGCCTGCTCGCCTCGTGGAAGAGGAATACAGTCAATAGTTCTCACACATTGAGACCTATATGTGCTTTGCAACACTTCTATGTCACCTAGTTTGATATCATCCTGTATCTTACGATGACGGTGAAATATATCCCAGTGGATGGAGTGAGACTCGAGCATTCGCGTAGCATGCGCCTTAAAAGTCTAAGAGATCTATTAAGGGGACCACCTACGCTCGGAAAACTGCTCAGTCCAATCACACTTGCTACTTCTAAAGTCGCGATATATTTCTATACCTATGTAGATTATGCGACAGTGCATTCATATGCGACTTCGCAAACTAACCATGTCTATCTTCAAAATAAAGGACATCTCCTATATGAGATTTCTAGTCGTATGGGTCAGTGTAATAACTTGCATCATCATAACCGCTTTACGGCAAGTTGCCATTCCACTCTTACCCGTTACTAGAAAACCTATCTTCAGTTCTCATAGACACTGAAGAATAAACTTAACGTTTGTTCATTGATCCACACAAGGATCACTCTAGAACCTGTTCTTCAACCAAGAACTCGGGTCACACCAAGTCGAACTTTCAGCCTGATAGACTCTATGTCTGATACATAGAGAATGTCGAACATAATTTTCTATCACTGAAAAAGCCAAGATTAACTTAATCTTTTACCTAGTCATACAAGCAAGAACCTCTTTCTTCGCTTGTCCTTTTCTGAAACACTTCAGAATCCTGACTTAGGAAATACTCCGACTTAATGTTATTAAGCCCCTTCTGATCTATACAATTATAAATCGGATGCCTAATACTCCTAACTTCATTTCATAGAAAATTTAATCACTTAAATAATCCTTTACACTCTACTAGAGGATCTGTGTCATTCAAGATGTCGTTACATACAAAATCACGAATGACACCTAGCTCCCACTCAAACATGCCTTCCGCATTAAAAGATCAAGGAAAAGCTACTTAGCTCCCACTCAAATATGCCTTCCGCATATAAGATCAAGGAAAGCTACTTTGCTCCCACTCACTTCTTTGCAAATGTAGGTTTCTTCAACTATTTTGGACAACTCCAAAATCCTTTGATCACATTATCAAAGTGAAGATTCCAGCTCCGATATGCTTGCTTCAGCCCATGAATGGACCACCGAAGTTTGCATACATGTTTAGCATCCTCAGGATCACCAACTCTTTCTTAATGACACTATTAAGAAACATGGTTTCCTTATCCATCTATCAATTTCTCATTCGAAATTATAGTGATTGCTAAACGACCCAGAATAGATTTAAGCTTCGCCACTTGAGACAAACTCTCATGTGGTCTGTCGGAACTGTTTCACGACAAATCGAATCTGCTCAATGTCTACTCTCTCATAAAATTCCATATACTATTAACATCCTAGATGCCATCAAGAAGATCTCCCAAGTCATTACCTAGTAATCGTATATGGATTTTATTTCGGATCATAAATGACTCACAGCCATTTCTCGGACTTAGGTTCACCATCTCTTCTTCGTAGTTCGTAGGTCTATCATATTCCATTAATATGACCTTCATAGCAAGATTGTCGTAACACACAGTGTGGAACACAACCTCGTATGCCTACGCTCTTAGTATGAGCTCAGAACATCATGATCTTGAATCATCAGCTTTTTCAAGCTGTGGAGCCTGACACCGAACACACTTTCGGTTGCGCCACTCTGATGTCTGGAGAAGAAGTTCACCAACTTCGTCTTGCTCTACTTTCTTTCTCACTTATACCCTCGGACAAGAAACTATTTCTTTCGCAAGGTATATCCCGGCAAAGATTTTGCCTATGTCGTGAGACATGTACCCAACTAACTCTTTAGGTAGGGTATACTACAAAGATTAAGCCATTTTAGGTTCGATTACATCGAAACACTAAATTGCTGAAACGACAATCCAGGCTCAAAAGCCATGCCATCACTCGTATGGTATTGTCTCCATGGATTCAAATGGTTTCCCTATTTGCTAACGTGAGTGTTTACGTTTCTACCATATGACTCTAATGATCACAATAATTCGGTAAGAGATTTATTTACCACACACTATCCGATAGGGTGCAATTACGACGTCCTAACACACCATAACACTATGGTGTTCCATGCGACGTAATTTGTGGAACTCTTCTCACAAGTCTTCCAATGATGTGCCAACATTATAACTCAAATCTTCATTCCTCGATTTGCATCGCGGGAATTTGATTTTCTTGTTAAGTTTATTTCCTACTTCATTCTGAACTTCGTTTGATCGAATCAAAAATTCAGACTAACATTCCCCGGAGTGGATATCCATATATCTACTCGGAATATTCATGAAGTCTATGAAATAAAGACTTCCACTACAACGTTAAAGTACTTCATTGATTCACATACACCCATATGCATGATTCTCAACAAGCTATACTCAAAACGTTCAGTGAAGTTCATGAAATAAATGTCTCCACTACCCGTCAATTACTTCATTGAACCACATACATCTCCATGTATGACTATCAGTAAGTTATATGCCCGTTTTTCGAAAATGGTGTCACAGTTATTTTGCAAGTGTCAAAAGATCAAATCTTAGGACTTGTAGGTCCATCCAGTGTGGAGCTAATGCATATAACATTGACATGACTAAACGGTAGTGCCACACATATGTGGTGTCTTTATTAAGTTTGTATCCTTTGGCATTAATATTATGAATGTGGGAGCTTCTACCATCTAAATTCAAACCGGCATATGATCATTACTTCATAAATATAGGACACCAATTTGTCACTATCATGTATGAACAAGTGTCTCGCTAGAGGAGACACACTCGTAACGATCATACCAACACCCGATCATAAAGAATTTATTCAAATGGTAGATCTAGAGGGAGAGTGTCTATGGCCGTCACAACAACTTGACTGCCATTATCAACACGCAATGTCGCCTCATCCTTTCAAGCTACTCAAGCAGTAAACCTGGTTTTTCACAAAACATGACTAGTTCAAGACTTAGTCACTACTGCGAGCACTTGCTTAGCTAAAACATTCATAACATGTATATCATATATACACCATCATCATTGATGACTTCCGACGATCTGTTTCATCTTCTTGATACTTCCACCGTAATCAAGAACCATGAAGGTGAACGATTCCCCTTGCATGACATAGTCTATGGCAGAGGATTTGCACTTGGCAACGATGTCTGTCATCCAGTGATTGAGCTGAGCGAGGCGTCTCAATGTTCATTAATCATGAACATATGTCATTAAGTATGACCGCCACGTGCTCCCTCAATGTGTGTATTCTCTTCCATTTTAGTTGAGAAGACAATCAGTCAACTTACTGATAGACTTCATCAACCCAACGTTTGGGGTACCCCGAGTTTAGCGACCATATCATATGTTCGCGATCTAAAAACTCGTACCCACCGTTGGTTCTCTATGGCAGAGATCATAGCATACACTGGACTATGATGATATCATCCGCACAAAATCCGATAATCAAAATTATCTTTTGTTAGCGGAATCTCCGGGTTTATCTCCTAGCGGGTATTGTAACACAAAGAGCTAATGGTTTAAACAAGGAGTATCCTCAAGCTAAAGCATAAAACTATGAAGTTTGGACCCAACATTTTAAGTTTCTCAATCGCAGGAATGCGCCTAATTTGAAAAGATGCTATCACAATGGTTAATATCTACAAAGGTTTGCAAAACAGACTCTGTTCAATATATTCTCAGTTCTAGTATTTTTAAAAATAACTATCCGAACTCCCACTCAAACGAACATCCCTCTTGGTCGTTTAAGCGATTACACGACCCCCATCCATTGCACCACCCCTCATCATCAGAGCCGGCGGCACAACTTCAAGAGTAGACAAAAGTCCGCCACACCAATTTTGTGACTCGTGCTCGACCTTTCGGTCTCCCTGTTCCGAGGCCATATTTCTGAATATGCTAGGCTCGCCACCAAAAACCTCCACGCTGACGCTTGTGCAACATGGCTTACACCCACCGTATGCGAACGAAGATATGTATGACACCCGATCAGGGCCTGCCTCATAACGTAGAACTTTCTTGGTGGTGCGCGTTGGAGGGAGAACACTAGTGGTATTTTGAAGGGATCATCTTATATAGCTACCGCCGTGTAACTAATGTATACTATACACACAATTACACAATATAAGATGCACACAAAACATCAAATGTAATGCAATGTGATATAGTCCATCGTGCCATGGTCTTCTTGGCGCCCGCAGTTTATAAACTCTTTAATAAACCTACCTTGACCATATCACATAGCCCCTGCAAAATAAAGTTAGACGCTTCTACTTTATCTTTTGCATATTTTACGTGGCTTGGGCCTTTCGTAAATATAACCGCTTCATACCTACGAACCTTATGACCACAACAACGATCCAATAATTGCATGTTTAAGCATCCCTCTCGGGCCCTCCATTGAAAATGCAAGACCAACTAAAGAGAGAGAAACAGGCACCCGCCAGCCACAGATACGGTACAAGCCGTATGTCAGTAGTGGAACCAGTCTCAAGTAAGCGTACGCGTAAAGTCGGTCCGGGCCGCTTCATCAACTCGATGCCGCTGGAATCACAAGTGCACACTAGAGGGTAGCAAATAACAGGAACGGTGCCCCCATGCAGAACACGGGTTCTAACAGCGTGCAGCTATATCTACGATAGATCGGCTCTGATACCACTGAAGGGGGATCGTGTGCAGAAAACAAAAAATTTCCTAACAACGATATCCTTAAACTAGCCAAGATCTACACTATGCAGATATAGAAGTACGGCGGAGATCGGAATACATACCCTCGTAGACCGAATAGCGGGGATTACGCTCCCGCACAAGCGTTGACGACGAAGACGACGTAGCCGACCTCTAGGTCGCGGAGAACTCGGCGCGACGAAGACGACGAAGATGACCCCGAGGTCGGGTGGAGGAAGTAGGCCTCCGAGTACCGCTAGCGCCGCAACTCGCAGGGCGTCACACACATACGGTGGAGCCGACGGCCTCCGAAGCTCCAGTCCAGGACGAGCAGCGGAAGACTTGGACCGGAACACCAGCAGCGCGGCAGCGGGCTATGGTGGAAGAGATCCCCCTCCTCTACTCGGCGCGGCTCCGACAAAGGAACCACGAGATCGAGAGAGAAATTGGGAATTAATTGGGTAAATTAAAAGCCCAGGGGTGCCCTTTCTTATATAGGCTCCCAGGGGGAGCCAACCTTGCCAGCCAGGCAATGTGGGACTATCCCACATGCCTGGTTCGGCCAAGCCTGGTCTGCCGGCCCTAGGTGGGCCCCATTTGGCCCACCTAGGCCGGTCAAGCCCCCCCCCCATCGAATTCCCTTGAGGGTTTCCCCCCCCCCCCCCCCCCCCCCCCATGGGCCTTCTTTCGACCAGAAGGCCCATTTAGAGAAATCAGCCTAAATAAATTCGAAAATAAATATATAAAATCATATTTGCATATTAATTACACTAATTAATATCAAACATAATATATATAATTTATCCTAGCTCCGAAAACTCTTTCGGCGCTGCCCGATCTCCATCGGACCCCTCCCGGGACATTCCCGGTGATCTCTTTCCTTTCCGGTTGTCTTGTCGAAACCCCTTAAGTGTGTTACCCTAGCGGTTCGATATAATAACAGGTACGATCAAGACTCCTCTATGATCGACGACTAACTCGTAGGCCTGGACCCCATGAATTAATCCCTGTGATATAACGAATGACTTTCATCTATCAAACCTGGACGTCTAGTCTTAAACCCTTTGTCATGGCGATACTTAGCGTGTCCGAGCATCATTCTCAGATATCTCCATACCTAGCATGATCTCGTTACTGACATCGCTATCTTCTACTCGTCTATGATATTATGTCAGTTGGTGACCTAGTCACATGTTTGCAAACTCATTTGACATAATCTCACCGAGTGGGCCCTAGAGTATCTATCCGGCTATGCGGACTGACAAATCCCGCTGTTGACCACTCGTCTCAACTACTCCTTTCCGATACCCAAAAGTATCACCGTTATTGTCATACTAAATAAGATACGACGTTTGGTGCGATCAAAGTATTGAAGGAGATATGCCCTAGAGGCAAATAAATAAGTAGTATTTATTGCATTATCTCATAAGTTTATAATAGGTTTGTGTATTATGCTATAACTGTATTAATCGGAATTATTAATACACGTGTGATACATAGACAACCAGGTCCCTAGCAAGCCTCTATATGAGCTAGTCCATTGGGCAACAGTTGATCGAGATTCCCGATCAAGGACAATGACGTGGTTGACAATGGGGTCATCTTGTTAGTTGAATAAGGTGGTGGACATACGCAAAGTATTGCAATAAGATCGTACTACGATGCTTGTCATTTGCAATAGATAAAAGTATGATAGTTTATTCCTTAGACCGTGAGACCGTACTTATTGTTGCTTCGTAGGAGTGCTTTGAGAGCATCAAACGTTGTGTCTTATATAGCATGACAATAACGGTGTCCATCTTGGGTATTCCGAAAGAGCATCAAGACGTAAGGATCAAGAGCGGGATTTGTTCATTCTTGTAATGGAAAGATACTGTGGGCCCACTCGGTGATATTGCATCTATATAGCTGCGCAGCTTATGACTAGGTCATAGAGATGTAATATCGCAGACGAGTTAATAACCTTCGTCGGTAACGAGATACAACAAAGGCATCGGTGTGTCTACGATCATATCTCGGACAAGGTAGTATCGCAGAGACAAAGGGAATGAATATCATACTTATGGTTCAACGACGATATTCGTGGAATGCACAGGGGTCGTCATATATTTCCAGGTATCCCTGACGATCATTGGTGAGCGGAGTGTCTCGACCATGTCTGGAGTGTTCCCGAACCGTAGCGTAACAAACTTAAGGTCTTAGCGACGCTAGGAGATAGGTTCTGGAATTTTATAGGTTTTTGTTGGAGAGAAAGAAATGATCCGGAAAGAGTTCCGGTGGTCCGGAAGGAGTTCCGGGGAGCTATGGAAGTGTTCCGAGAATGTCCGAAAGTTGTTCGGGTGGTTCCGAAATAGTTTCGGAGTCATGGGATATTGAATTATATATAAATATATTAATTATGAATTAATGGGATTTTTATATTAATTTAATATTAATTAAATAAAGGAAAAAAAGGGGTTCCCACCTAAATGGGCCCAAAGAGGGCCCATGAGGGGGTGGCGCACCAAGCAAGGGGGCCTTCCCCCCCCCCCTAGTCCGAATTGGCCTAGAAGAGGGAGAGGCCCAAGGGGGTTCGGCCGAACCCCCCTCCCCTCTCTTCCTTTAGTCCCACATGGGGGAGCCAAGGGGGTTGGCACACCCCTTCCCCCTTTATATAGCAAGGCATATTATTTGATTTAATTCATAGGAAAATCCAATTAATTCCCGATTTCTCTCTCGATCTCGTGGTTCCCAAGTCGGAGCCGCGCCGAGCTGAGGAAGAGGGTCTCTCTCCACCTAAGCCATACCGCAGAGCGCCGTTGCTCTGCGGGATTCCAGATAAGATCTACTCCTGCGATTTCAGCTGGATCTGAATGACCGGGAGTTGTCGCTAGGCTCCGTATGTTTGCGAGTGCTCGGAGGCTACTCTACTGAGGAGCTTGGGCGACGTCGTCTCGCCCCCTGCAGCCGCCGCGCCACCCCCCTGCTGCCGGCGCGCCACCCCCCCCCCCCCCCCCTGGTGCTGGCGCTCTGCCTTCTTCCGCCCGACGCCCGTCGACGCAGATCATCGTCGACCCCCCGGCGTCATCGACTTCGACATCGCGGCAAGATCTTCGCGACCTCGAGGTCGGCTACGCACGACTTCATCGTCAATGCTTGTGCGGGAGCGTAATCCCCGCTATCGGTCTACATGGAGGTAATGTAACCTGTTCCGCCACCGTTATCGCATGTACTGGATAGATAGATCCTGGCTAGTTAGGGTTTCGTACGCTAGAAAATTATTGTTTTCTGCCCCGTAACCCCTTCAGTGGTATCAGAGCCGATCTATGCGTAGTACTGCTGGTACGGTTAGAACTCATGTTGAATGAGGGCGTCTTTCTTATATTTGCTACCCTCTAGCGTGCACTTGCGATGCCTTCGGTATTGAGTTGATGAAGCGGCCCGGACCGACTTTACGCGTACGCTTACGCGAGACTGGTTCCACTACTGACATACGGCTTGCACCGTATCTGTGGCTGGCGGGTGTCTGTTTCTCTCTCTCTAGTCGGCAAAGCATTTTCAATGGAGGGCCCGAAAGGGATGCTTAAACATGCAATTATACGATCGACGTTGTGGTACAAAGTTCGTAGGTAGGGAAGCGATTCTCTTACGAATAAGCCTATATGCCACGTAAAACTTGCAAAACTAAATAAAGCTAGAGGCGTCTAACTTTGTTTTGCAGAGGCGTTATTTCATGTGACATGGTTACGGTAAGTTTTGATATTACTCGTACTGTCGGAGGCAATGGAGGGCTCTGTAGACTCGGAGTCATGCCGGGGCGCCGGGGGCCAGGCACATGGCGCCATGAAGGTCCAGGCGCATCGACCATGTCACATCGCACTTCATTGCATCATTATTGTGTGCTGTTGTGTGTGCATCCTATTGATTGCTTATATGCTAGATATACAACGGTAGCAACATAAATAGGATGATCCCTAACAAAATACCAAAATTGTGTTCTCCCTCGTTGCGCACCACCAAGAAAGTTCTACGTTATGAGGCAGGCCGTGATGATCGGGTGTCACACATCTCGTCGTTCGCATACAGTGGGTGTAAGCCATGTTGCACTAGCAGGGTCTTCGAGGTTTGATTGGCGAGCCTAGCATACTCAGAGGTATGGCCTCGGAACACGGGAAGATCGAAAGATCGATCACGAGTCATAGAGTTGTTATGATCGACATTTTATGTCCACCTTTGAAGCTGTGCTGCCGGCCGTGATGATCGGGGGTAGTGGAGTGAATGGGGGTCGTGTCATCGCCATTATTATTTTAGGGATAATAATCTTAGTGTGGTGTGTTTTTGATAATGAGATTATAGGACTAAAACTCACCTACATATTATAAACTTCACCTTACCTCTTTTGCGATCACATCTGTAGACTACGCAACTATACTTCGGTTACTTCCTCAAGAGCCCGGATGCTACATTAGAAGCCGACGGGTCCAACTTCATCAGATGGTACAGGGGTTTTAGGAACATTCTCGAACACAACAACATTCTATATGTTCTCGATGAACCGGTAGGAGAAGGACCAGGAGATTCTGCTAGCGAGGAAGAGGAAGAAGATTTCCGTAAGCGTCTAGACATATTCATTGAAGTGGAGATCACCATGACCGTATGCCTGGCACCCGAGTTGAAAGAGATGTTTCGACGCAAGGAGCCAAGCGTCATGATGGATGCGATAAAGACGCACTTCGGGGATGAATTTGAAGGGGATCGTGTGCAGAAAACAAAAAAATTCCTACCGACGATATCCTTAAACTAGCCAAGATCTATTCTATGCAGATATAGTAATACGAACGGAGATCGGAATACGTACCCTTGTAGACCGAAAGCGGGATTACGTTCCCGCACAAACGTTGTCGATGAAGACCGACGTAGCCGACCTCAAGGTCGTGTAGAGGAAGCAGGCCTCCGAGTACCGCTAGCGCAGCACCTCGCAGGGAGTCGCACACGTACGGTGGAGACGACGCCTCCGAAGCTCCAGTCCAGGACGAGCAGCGGAAGACTTGGACCGGAACACCAGCAGCGCGGCAGCGGGCTATGGTGGAGGAGATCCCCGACTCCTCTTGCTCGGCGCGGCTCCGACTTGGGAACCACGAGATCGAGAGAGAAATCAGGAATTAATTTGTGAATTAAAAGGCTGGGGGTGCCCCTTCTTATATAGGCTCCCAAGGGGAGCCAACCTTGCCAGCCAGGCAATGTGGGACTATCCCCACATGCCTGGTTCGGCCAAGGGGGTGCACCGGCCCCCTGGTGGGCCCCTTGTGGCCCACCTAGGCCAGCCCCCAGGCTCCCACCGAATTCCCCAAGGGGTTTCCCCCCCTCTTGGGCCTTCTTTCGTCCGGAAGGCCCATTTAGGGAAATCTGTCTTAATAAATTCGAAAATAAATATATAAAATCATATTTGCATATTAATAACACTAATTAATATCAAACATAATATATATAATATTTCCTATCTCCGAAAACTCTTTCGGCGCTGCCCGATCTCCATCGGACCTCTCCCGGGACGCTCCCGGAGATCTCCTTCCTTTCCGGTTGTCTTGTCGAAACCCCTTAAGTGTGTTACCCTAGCGGTTCGATATAATATCAGGTATGATCAAGACTCCTCAATGATCAACGACTAACCCGTAGGCCTGGACCCCATGAATTAATCCCTGATTGTGCGACAAGGGGTTGCTTCCGACTTCTCCAGCACACGGCGCCTCCATTCACCTTGAACACATAACCTGTCTGTGACTTAGAGTCATCGGGGTCTGAGCAGAAACTTGCATCTACGTAACCCGTTACGCCAAGTTCCTCATCGCAGCCACCATACACAAGCAACATTTCCTTTTTCTTATTGAGATACTTAAGAATGCTCTTAACAGCTACCCAATGCGGCATTCCAGGATTACTCTGGAACCGACTTGTCAAACTTAGAGCTAATGCCACATCCGGTCTAGTACTCAACATTGCATACATGATTGATCCTATGGCTGAAGCATAAGGATGTTTCGTCATTTCGGCCTTACCCAGTTCCGTTACCGGACACTGCGCATTACGCAATATCTTATTCTTGATAACCGGCAGAGAACCCTTCTTTGCCTTCTCCATTTGAAAACGCTTCAAAATTTTATCAAGATAAGTACTCTGACTTAGTGCTAATAGGCGCCTTGATCTATCGCGATAGATTTTTATGCCTAAAACATACGCAGCTTCTCCTAAGTCCTTCATGGAAAACTTACTGTTTAAATATCCCTTCACGCTATTCAGAAGTTCCACATCATTCCCTATTAGCAATATGTCGTCAACATACAGTGCTAAGAACACAACCGAGCTCCCACTCATTTTCTTGTAAATACAGGTCTCTTCCACATTCTGGATAAATCCAAAACCTTTGATTACCTCATCAAAGCGAAGATTCCAGCTCCGAGATGCCTGCTTCAATCCATAGATGGATCGCTGAAGCTTGCACACCTTGTTAGCACTTCCTGGATCGACAAAACCTTCCGGCTGTACCATGTACAACTCTTCCTCAATGTTTCCATTCAGGAAGGCCGTTTTGACGTCCATCTGCCAGATTTCATAATCATAGTAGGCAGCTACCGCTAACAAAATCCGAATAGACTTAAGCATCGCTACCGGTGAAAAAGTTTCATCGTAGTCAATTCCATGAACTTGTCGGAAACCCTTTGCGACAAGCCGAGCTTTATAGACGGTCACATTACCATCAGCATCAGTCTTCTTCTTAAAGATCCACTTATTCTCGACGGCCTTGCGCCCTTCGAGAATATCCACCAAGGTCCACACTTGGTTATCATACATGGATCCTATTTCGGATTTCATGGCTTCAAGCCATTTCTCGGACTCTAGACTCTCCATCGCCTCCTTGTAGTTCGTAGGTTCGTCTTGCTCGACTAGCATGACGGTGCAAACCATATTGCCATACCATTCTGGTGCGATCCGAGATCTACCAGACCTACGAGGTAGAACATCTTCCTCGACAGTTTCTCCCACTCCTTCCACGGAGGACGTTTCCGGAATTGCTTCCGTTGCGCCACTCGGAATCTCGAGTTCAGGATCAACGATTTCATCGAGGTCTACCTTCCTCCCACTTACTCCTTTCGCGAGAAACTCCTTCTCTAGAAAGGTACCGGTCTTCGCGACAAAAGTTTTGCCCTCAGCTTGGTTGTAGAAGGTGTACCCAACGGTTTCCCGCGGATATCCTACAAAGACGACTTTCTCCGACTTCGGTTCGAGTTTGTCGGGCTGTAGTTTCTTAACGTACGCCTCACAACCCCAAACCTTCAGAAACGATAACTTAGGCTTATGGCCATACCATAATTCATACGGCGTCGTTTCAACGGACTTGGACGGAGCCCTATTTAAAATGAATGCGGCTGTTTCTAACGCATAACCCCAGAAGGACACTTGCAGATCGGTAAGAGACATCATAGATCGGACACTATCCAGTAGAGTACGATTATGTCGCCCGGACACACCGTTACGCTGCGGCGTTCCGGCGGGCGTAAGTTGAGGCACTATGCCACAACTCTTCAGATGTGTGCCAAACTCAAAACTCAAGTACTCTCCACCGCGATCGGACCGGAGATGCTTGATTTTCCTATTAAGCTGATTCTCAACTTCACTCTGGAATTCTTTGAACTTTTCAAACGTTTCAGACTTGTGTTTCATCAAATAGATATAACCGTATCTACTCAAGTCATCAGTGAAGGTGACGAAGTAACGATAACCATTGCGTGTCGAAACGCTCATTGGTCCACATACGTCTGTATGTATGATCCCCAACAAATCCGACGCCCGTTCAACGAAACCTTTGAACGGTGTCCTGGTCATTTTGCCAATGAGGCATGGTTCACATGTATCGAGGGATCCGAAATCCAACGAGTCCAAGAGTCCATCGGAGTGGAGTCGCTTCATGCGCTTTATACCAATATGACCAAGACGGCAATGCCACAAAAACATGGCGGTATCGTCACTACACTTAATTCGTTTGGCTTCTATGTTATGGATGTGAGTACTACGATCGAGATTCAACAAGAATAAACCATTACTCTCGGGAGCATCAACATAAAAGATATCATTCATATAAATAGCACAATTGCTTGACACTGATTTAAATGAATAACCGTCTTGTAACAGGCAAGACCCACTTATAATGTTTACACTCAAGGATGGCACAAAATAACATTTATTTAAAACCAAAACTAATCCCGATGGTAGACGCAGAGGGAGCGTGCCGACAGCCACCACGTCGACTCTCGATCCGTTGCCGACGCGCATCGTCACCTCATCCTTCGCCAGCCGCCTTCTATTCCGTAACTCCTCCTGAGAGTTACATATATGAGCAACAGAACCAGTATCAAATACCCACGTATTGCTCCGGGCGGATGTAAGGTACACATCTATAACATGTATATCAAATATACCTTGCTCTTTGTCGACCGTCTTGCCAGACTTCCTATCCTCCAGATACTTGGGGCAGTTGCGCTTCCAGTGACCCTTCCCCTTGCAGTAGAAGCACTCCACGCTAGCTCTGGGACCAGATTTGTTAGTCCTGGACTTTTGCAGCCAACTTTGCCTCCCTCCGGGACTTCCAGCTCTGCTTTCCCTTGCCACCGGACTTCTTGTAGTCAACGGTCTTGTTGACCATCAACAGCGTGTGCTCCTTCTTAATCTCCACCTCAGCAGTTTTGAGCATCACGAACACTTCACCCAGGGACTTAGCCATGCCCTGCATGTTGTAGTTCATGACGAAGCCTTTGTAGCTTGGTGGCAACGATTGCAACACCCTGTCAATCGCCAGCTCATCGGGAATCTTGCACTCCAGAGCATTCAGGCGTTGAACGTAGCCAGACATCTTGACTACATGCTCGCTCACACTGCTATGCTCTTCCATCTTGGCTGAGAAGAAAAGCTCAGAAGCCTCATATCTCTCAGCCTTAGCCTGCGGCGCAAAGACAGCCTTAAGATCCGAGATGATCTCAAAGGCGCTCATCTTCTCGAAGCGCTTCTGCAGGTCGGCTTCCATGGCGTAGAGCATGCCACTCTGGACAAAGGCAGAATCCTCCGATCGGGTCTGGAAGACCTTCTTCTCATCCTCAGAGGCATCATCTGCAGGAGGGTCACCTATGGCGGCCTCAATGACGTAGGCCACCCTATGGGGAGTGAGGAGGATCCTCAGGTTGCGGAACCAGGCCATGAAGTTTGACCCATTGGTCTTAAGCTTTTCTTTCTCAAGGAACAGACCTAGGTTAAACGAGGGGCGAGACATCTACAATGGAATTTGCAACAACATAAGACTTTGTTCATAATAATTTTGAGTTATAGTATTTTAGAAAATAACTAACATAACTCCCACTCAAACGAACATCCCTCATGGTCGTTTAAGCGATTACACGACCCCCATCCATTGCACCACCCCTCATCATCAAAGCCGGCGGCACAACTTCAGGAGTAGACAAAATCGTCCGCCACACCAATTTTGTGACTCATGCTCGACCTTTCGGTCTTCCTGTTCCGAGGCCATACCTCTGAGTATGCTAGGATCGCCACCAAAGACCTCCACGCTGACGCTTGTGCAACATGGCTTACACCCACCGTATGCGAACGAAGATATGTATGACACCCGATCATCACGGCCTGCCTCATAACGTAGAACTTTATTGGTGGTGCGCGTTGGAGGGAGAACACTAGTGGTATTTTGAAGGGATCATCTTATTCAGCTACCGCCGTGTAACACACAATCACACAAAAATAAGATGCACACAAAACATTAAATGTAATGCAATGTGATATAGTCCATCGCGCCATGGTCTTCTTGGCGCCCGCAGTTTATAAACAATTTAATAAACCTACCTTGACCATATCACATAGCCCCTGCAAAATAAAGTTAGACGCTTCTACTTTATCTTTTGCATATTTTACGTGGCTTGGGGCTTTCGTAAATAGAACCGCTTCATACCTACGAATCTTATGACCACAACAACGATCCAATAATTGCATGTTTAAGCATCCCTTTCGGGCCCTTCATTGAAAATGCGAAGACCAACTAAAGAGAGAGAAACTGACACCCGCCAGCCACATATACGGTACAAGCCGTATGTCAGTAGTTGAACCAGTCTCGCGTAAGCGTACGCGTAAAGTCGGTCTGGGCCGCTTCATCAACTCAATGCCGCTGGTATACACAAGTGCACGCTAGAGGGTAGCAAATAACAGGAACGGTGCCCCCGTGCAGAGCACGGGTTCTAACAGCGTACAGCTATATCTTACGATAGATCGGCTCTGATACCACTGAAGGGGATCGTGTGCAGAAAACAAAAAATTTCCTACCGACGATATCCTTAAACTAGCCAAGATCTATTCTATGCAGATATAGTAATACGAACGGAGATCGGAATACGTACCCTTGTAGACCGAAAGCGGGATTACGTTCCCGCACAAACGTTGTCGATGAAGACCGACGTAGCCGACCTCAAGGTCGTGTAGAGGAAGCAGGCCTCCGAGTACCACTAGCGCAGCACCTCGCAGGGAGTCGCACACGTACGGTGGAGACGACGCCTCCAAAGCTCCAGTCCAGGACGAGCAGCGGAAGACTTAGACCGGAACACCAGCAGCGCGGCAGCGGGCTATGGTGGAGGAGATCCCCGACTCCTCTTGCTCGGCGCGGCTCCGACTTGGGAACCACGAGATCGAGAGAGAAATCAGGAATTAATTTGTGAATTAAAAGGCTGGGGGTGCCCCTTCTTATATAGGCTCCCAAGGGGAGCCAACCTTGCCAGCCAGGCAATGTGGGACTATCCCCACATGCCTGGTTCGGCCAAGGGGGTGCGTCGGCCCCCTGGTGGGCCCCTTGTGGCCCACCTAGGCCGGCCCCCAGGCTCCCACCGAATTCCCCAAGGGGTTTCCCCCCCTCTTGGGCCTTCTTTCGTCCGGAAGGCCCATTTAGGGAAATCTGCCTTAATAAATTCGAAAATAAATATATAAAATCATATTTGTATATTAATAACACTAATTAATATCAAACATAATATATATAATATTTCCTAGCTCCGAAAACTCTTTCGGCGCTGCCCGATCTCCGTCGGACCTCTCCCGGGACGCTCCCGGAGATCTCCTTCCTTTCCGGTTGTCTTGTCGAAACCCCTTAAGTGTGTTACCCTAGCGGTTCGATATAATATCAGGTATGATCAAGACTCCTCAATGATCAACGACTAACCCGTAGGCCTGGACCCCATGAATTAATCCCTGAGATATAACGAATGACTTTCATCTATCAAACCTGAACGTAAAGTCTTAGACCCTTTGCCATGGCGATACTTAGCATGTACGAGCGTCGTTCCATAGATATCTCCATACCCAATCCCGACCTCGTTACCGACGACGCTATCTTCTACTCGTTCATGATCTCATGTCTCCGTGACCTAGTCACATGATTGCAAGCTCATTAGACATGATCTCACCGAGTGGGCCCGAGAGTATCTATCCTGCTATGCGGACTGGCAAATCCCGCTCTTGACCCCTCGTCTTAATACTCCCTTCCAATACCCAAAAGTATCACCGTTATTGTCATACTAGATAAGATACGACGTTTGGTGCAATCAAAGTATCTTCCGGAAATATCAATAAGAGTTGATCTCACGGTCAAAGGCGTATCGACTACGTTCTCCAAATCTGGGTATGTCCATCACATCGCTCTCCATCGATATGACTCTCATTGCCGACCGGCGCCATGCCCCATGACCGGGAAACCTCGATCATCAATCGCGCAACGAAACTAGTCTTAGTAGAGGCTACTAGGGACCTGGTTGTTTACGTATCACACCCGCATTAATGTTTCCGCTTAATACGGTTCTAGCATGATACAAAAACCTATTATGAACAAACGAGATATGATAAACAATA
Source organism: Poa annua (assembly GCA_026929855.1). Classification (NCBI taxonomy): domain Eukaryota; kingdom Viridiplantae; phylum Streptophyta; class Magnoliopsida; order Poales; family Poaceae; genus Poa; species Poa annua. The sequence continues at coordinate 69,636,265 of CM049432.1, read as the reverse complement.
CACTTTATTAATTGCCTCTAGGGCATATCTCCTTCAGAATTAAAGCGTGATCAGTTCAGACAGCTGAAAATGTTCCAGACCATTCACATGGAGGAGCATACCTGTCTGAAGACACATTTGAAGAGATTGTATGACATCTACTTCCAGCTGACGATGGTCTTCGATTACTGGATGGCAGATTCCTGTGCCATTCGGACTGTCTTGATATCTCTACCTCCTAGCTATGAGAAGCATGTACGCAAGTACATTTTGAAAGCCGACGATATGAACTTCTACGTATTCATACGTGAGTTCCAGTCTCTGAAGGTTGATTCCATCGAAGGAGAGATCTTCGATGCTACAGGTATATATTTGATATATGCAGAATTATGAATTCGCCCATGGAATATGATGAAATTTCTGATAATTGCTCTGTTTGTGAAACAGGTCCTGATTATCACGTATATGCGGCGCAGTTTGATGTGACCTGGCGCTGAAGCTGGTAGTCAAGGAGTTGATGGCCTTTTGGTGTTCACGTCCTCAAGTTATCATAGTTATCATTAATAGTTTTTGATACGATCTTTTGTAATAGTGAGCGAGTGTGTGTGTCTTGATTGTTGCAAGACAAAGTTATTCATGTAATAAGACAAGTTCAGTTGTTTTATGTTATGGAACTAGTCAGTTGTTTTATCTTATGAATAAAGTTTCCACATCTCAGTTACATTGATTGTATGATAAGTATTCATAATTGTAGATATGATAAAATAGCTTGTCCCATGAACAAAGGTTCTATTGCTAGAATAAACACCGTCGAGTTTAGTCATAAAAGCAATGAAAGAAGTAATGGATGTTTTGGTCCATTTAAGTATTTCGAGTGCTGAGTTGATTAAACTTGAAATCAAGTATTGAAGTTGCAATACTAGCGGAAATTAATTGAGTGTCATTTTTAATGATTAATTAATGGTGTTCATTGCTTGATCCGAATTCCTCCATGAATTTGGTAAATAGGAGTATTTGCCCGATAAATTGTGGAGTCTGAGATTAATTTGATAATAGATCAAATGGGGTTTTTCAGAAGAAAGATTAGTGAAAATTGTATTCACGAAATTCGATCAAAGGACAGTATTTTTGAATTATGTTCTCAACACAAAAGACTCGTGGTAATTTGCTTCACATAATTATAATGTCATATATGGTGATATGTGGGGAATTATAATCATGCTATGTTTTCAAAGTATGTTCGCCAGAATCAGTCTTAGAAATCTCCTAATATGTTCGAAACATTATAGTCGATGTCCACTTTAGAAAATAGATATTTTTCTCAACGAGAATTCGCAGGATCGACAGTAGTGTCGACATGTATATGATTATGCGATAATTCGGAATATACATAGGTGATTCTTTGTAGATTGCTCGCATTGGATGAGAGTGTATTCCAAATTCAATTAGAAACAAAGTTCAGTTTGTTGTCTGTGTAATTCCGAGGAAAAGATGATTTCCGAATTACGGTTTATGGATTGGAATTAGAAAGTTTGGAGTGTCGGACCTATGTTGGAAAGTGTTCCAAAGAGTATATGTCTGCTAATGAAAGTTTAGTGATTAAGAGTGAGGGAGACTAGAAAATTGTTTTCTGCTTGCAATCCTCTTCATAAAGATCATAATATTTTCATGAAAGAAACTTCTAAATAAAGTGTTGTTATATTTAATATTGCTGTCAGGTCACAGCACTGTATTAAGTATTTCAGATCTTGTTGACAGATCAAGGTGCACTTTATGTATTCAAAGAAAGTTGAGAAAATATCGGAATACGAACAAAGGCTTTTTGAGTCTGGAAATCCAGAGTTACATTTGAAAGGATTAAGAGAGTAATTGTTGCTGCAATTCTTATTAGAGGAATAAGATTGTTTAATCGTCATATAAGGTGTTATATGATAAATGTGACTATAAGAAAGACGCGGTAGCATGTCTTGTCAAGAAATGTGTCTTGGACAAGATCAAATTTGTTGACTACATTTATGTAGACATGCTTGAAGTCTGAGGGATTTGTATTAATGTAATACTGTAGTTTGTATTAAAATCGAATTGATAGTATATCAATGATTTTGGTTTAACCAAGATGTCGATTTAAGTGGGAGTCATAGTTAGTTCACTCAGGAGAAATATGTGAAGAACATGTTTTTGAGTGGGAGCTCAGGAACTCAAATATGTGGATGACACGTTTTTGAGTGGGAGCTCGTGTTATCAAATATGTGGAGACATAGTTTGAGTGGGAGTCGAATTCATCTTGTGTAGTTAACACATTGTGAAACTGTACCAGTAGAATAGGATGAAGTTGTGAAACTATTTGAAAGTTAGTGTCTATTTTGAAATAGAACGGGAATTTTAAATAGTTGGTCGAGTTGTTATGGATTATATCTGAGGAGTCAGAATAGAATCAAACGGATGGTCTTTTGAAATCCAATTGATCATTAAGAGTAATGATGCATGAAAGTAATGGTTGTATGACATGTGGGTCTATTATGTAATATTAGACATCATACAGAAACCATATTATCTGCTCGATGAAATATAACCGATGTTCTTGGAGTAAGAGCAGTTATGAAAGTAAATTTGGAATTTACCGGAAGTAGAAGTGCGTTAGTTAAGGGATTGACGTTAGAATGTCAAGTTTTCTACATTTGTGTGAAAGTATGTAGATATCGCGAGTTTGTAATTGTTACAAGGGGCTCTGCATGGCTGAGTGTGTTTTTCAGAGCAGTTATCTGGTCAGTATAATCAGAGTAAGCGCTGGGAAGCAGAAGTCTCACTTAGTTACGGTATTAGCATATATGTTGTTAGACGACGTGATGATATCAAGCGAGTTGATACCAGTGAATCGCAAAAGCGTGTACAATCATGGATTGTGCAGTAACACTTTTCCACAAGCAAGCATTATCAAATGATTCTTATTTGATAAGGGATTCTGATAAAGTAAAATGCAGCTAGTTTATTTGTACTCTAGTGCAAGTGGGAGACTGAAGGAGATATGCCCTAGAGGCAAATAAATAAGTAGTATTTATTGCATTATCTCATAAGTTTATAATAGGTTTGTGTATTATGCTATAACTGTATTAATCGGAATTATTAATACACGTGTGATACATAGACAACCAGGTCCCTAGCAAGCCTCTATATGAGCTAGTCCATTGGGCAACAGTTGATTGAGATTCCCGATCAAGGACAATGACGTCGGTTGACAATGGGGTCATCTTGTTAGTTGAATAAGGTGGTGGACATACGCAAAGTATTGTAATAAGATCGTACTACGATGCTTGTCATTTGCAATAGATAAAAGTATGATAGTTTATTCCTTAGACCGTGAGACCGTACTTATTGTTGCTTCGTAGGAGTGCTTTGAGAGCATCAAACGTTGTGTCTTATATAGCATGACAATAACGGTGTCCATCTTGGGTATTCCGAAAGAGCATCAAGACGTAAGGATCAAGAGCGGGATTTGTTCATTCTTGTAATGGAAAGATACTGTGGGCCCACTCGGTGATATTGCATCTATATAGCTGCGCAGCTTATGACTAGGTCATAGAGATGTAATATCGCAGACGAGTTAATAACCTTCGTCGGTAACGAGATACAGCAAAGGCATCGGTGTGTCTACGATCATATCTCGGACAAGGTAGTATCGCAGAGACAAAGGGAATGAATATCATACTTATGGTTCAACGACGATATTCGTGGAATGCACAGGGGTCGTCATATATTTCCAGGTATCCCTGACGATCATTGGTGAGCGGAGTGTCTCGACCATGTCTGGAGTGTTCCCGAACCGTAGCGTAACAAACTTAAGGTCTTAGCGACGCTAGGAGATAGGTTCTGGAATTTTATAGGTTTTTGTTGGAGAGAAAGAAATGATCCGGAAAGAGTTCCGGTGGTCCGGAAGGAGTTCCGGGGAGCTATGGAAGTGTTCCGAGAATGTCCGAAAGTTGTTCGGGTGGTTCCGAAATAGTTTCGGAGTCATGGGATATTGAATTATATATAAATATATTAATTATGAATTAATGGGATTTTTATATTAATTTAATATTAATTAAATAAAGGAAAAAAGGGGCTCCCACCTAAATGGGCCCAAAGAGGGCCCATGAGGGGGTGGCGCACCAAGCAAGGGGGCCTTCCCCCCCTAGTCCGAATTGGACTAGAAGAGGGAGAGGCCCAAGGGGGTTCGGCCGAACCCCCCTCCCCTCTCTTCCTTTAGTCCCACATGGGGGAGCCAAGGGGGTTGGCACACCCCTTCCCCCTTTATATAGCAAGGCATATTAATTGATTTAATTCATAGGAAAATCCAGTTAATTCCCGATTTCTCTCTCGATCTCGTGGTTCCCAAGTCGGAGCCGCGCCGAGCTGAGGAAGAGGGTCTCTCTCCACCTAAGCCATACCGCAGAGCGCCGTTGCTCTGCGGGATTCCAGATAAGATCTACTCCTGCGATTTCAGCTGGATCTGAAAGACCGGGAGTTGTCGCTAGGCTCCGTATGTTTGCGAGTGCTCGGAGGCTACTCTACTGAGGAGCTTGGGCGACGTCGTCTCGCCCCCTGCAGCCGGCGCGCCACCCCCCCCCCCCCTGGTGCTGGCGCTCTGCCTTCTTCCGCCCGACGCCCGTCGACGCAGATCATCGTCGACCCCCCGGCGTCATCGACTTCGACATCGCGGCAAGATCTTCGCGACCTCGAGGTCGGCTATGCACGACTTCATCGTCAACGCTTGTGCGGGAGCGTAATCCCCGCTATCGGTCTACATGGAGGTAATGTAACCTGTTCCGCCACCGTTATCGCATGTACTGGATAGATAGATCCTGACTAGTTAGGGTTTCGTACGCTAGAAAATTATTGTTTTCTGCCCCGTAACCCCTTCAAGTATCTTCCAGGAATAACAATAAGAGTTGGTCTCACGGTCTTAAGGCGTAATGACTATGTCCTATAAATACTGGGTATGTCCATCACATCGTTACTCCTAACGATATGACTTCCATTGCCGACCGGCGCCATGCCCTATGATCGGAAAACCTCGATCATCGATCGCGCAACGAAACTAGTCTTAGTAGAGGCTACTAGGGACCTGGTTGTTTTATCTACCACACCTATATTAATGTTTTCGCTTAATACAGTTATAGCATGGTGTAAAACATATAATGAACGATTGGGATATTGCCAATAAACTATGTTTATTAAGTGCCTCTAGGGCATATTCCATTCAAGCAGTACTTTGGGGTGGAGCAGCCTCAACAGCAGTACTTCGAGCAGCAGTACTTCGAGGTGGAGCAGCCCGATGATGAGGACCCGGAGCAACCCGTTGACGAGGACCTGGAGCAGCACGCCGAGGAGGAGGAGGAGGAGGTACGCTATTTTCTCCTATTCCTACCACTTAGTTTTGTTCATTTACATTTTATTTGAACTCTAATTTGCATTTTAATTTCAATTTGCAGCACGAGGGGGAGGAGCTTGGTCCCTTGTGGACTCGAGGAATAAAGAATCTTCCAAGAAGATCAAGATCTCAAGAGGGCAAAATTCTTATTAAGTCGGTCAACAAAAAGTAAGTGGCTATCTCTTGATCATATAAGTATGTGCCTGACTCTCCTTGCATACTAATATTGTCTTTTCATGCAATTTTCAAGTCATCACCGGTTCGGTAAATCTTCCAGGTGGTGTACTTGTGGGCCTTCTGAAGAGGCATTGGCCAGGCCTCTACAAGGAGAATCCTGAGGATCCAAATTCTCTGAAAAAGTTAGCCATGAAGTGGGAGGACTACGAGGTCGCTCAGGGCTCCGGCTACATGGAGACTGTGGAGGGTGAGGGTTTTAAGCCTAGCTGTGCAGAGGTTGTGGTTCACAAGTTCTGGGTAAGAACTATTCTATTGTGTTTTGTTAACTTGTGATTCTCAACCATAGTTTTGTTAACTTGTGATTCTCACCATAATAAGATTGTTTACATGATTGTAGGAGTTCTATCGCGTGGCTCCCGAGCACGAGCACAAGAGCCACAAGGTCTTCTTTACGATGGTGAGGATCAAGTTACGCCAGATGTGGTATGATGTTAAAATTACAGCTATCGCTCAGTTCTACGCCGAGAAAGGCAAGAGATACAACAAGAAGAAAATCCTTGAGCTCAAACTTGGTGAGAAGATGTCCCATGAGGATTTCATGGGGGTAGTGAATTTTTCTTTTTATTCCATGTCCATCGTAAAGTGCATTATCTGTTCTTCACTTGAGATGTTTACTTGAGATGTTTTCATCGTAAGATTTGTCCAAAGTGGGCTCTGGGAAAGAAGGATGGCTGGGATAAACTGGTGGACATGTGGACCGGGAAAGATCTAGATTTCTAGGCCAAGAGCATTCAAAACAGTCTCAATCGCGGCCATGAGGGAACTTACTGTCAAGGGAACCGACACTTCTACCACTACAAGTATCATCAGGTATATATATGGAACAACCTACTCGTTTTCCCCGACAGTCTTTCCTTTTTAATGCATACCATTTGTTGTATGTATTTTAGATGACCGCTAATGAAGGGCGGGACATGGGAGAGTTTAAAGTGTGGCAATTGACTCATAAGAAGAAGGTGGTCGAGAACGGCGAGGATCCATATTATGGCACAACCACTGATAACCTTCAGGAGTACAAGACCAGGTTTATTTTTCAAGATCATGTTTACTAAATGCAAGTAAGAAATAATTTGTACTTACTAATTGTTTACTTGTTATGAATGTCATCAGGTACAAGGAGCTGAATGGACCGGATTCTGACCCCGATAAGGAGCCAGTCGATGAGAGGGTCGTGATTCTCGCAGGACATGGAAGGCCACATGGCCGCTTCGGGATGTTTGACACGGTGATCGAGCCTACCACCAACTACACACGTGTCAAATCAATCACGGGTGTTTCTGTTCCACCTCGTGCACCGCGTGCTAGAGCCGCCCGTGACGTGGACCATGTAAGCTTTCTCTCATTTTTCTTCTTCATTCTTAGTTCCCATTCATATATGGGTATACTCATGAGATTTACTATGTCATATTTAAGAAAATGGAACAAGCCTGGCAAGAGGCTCAGGATGCTTGGATGCAGCAGATGCAGGATCATTCGGCGGCTGTGTATCAAGCTCAGCAGTCGCATCAGTTTGCCTATATGACGCTGAGTTGTGGTCCATCCAATCTACTAGCCAATAAATTTCATTGTCCGAGTTTGTACTTCATGATGCATGGCATATAAACTCACTTGTAGGCGCTTACTACGGCAATGAGAGATGGTACTCCACTACCTGAGCCAGAACCGGCTCCACCACCACCGCCGTACCCTTCACGGCTGTGCTACGCCGATTTCGTCGCACACTACACCCAGTCGACTCCTGTTAGTACTTCACCAAAGCTTCACTAAGTCATTTTTTGTACATCTAGATATTAACACTTAGTCATATTTTGTTCAAACATGTAGGGATCGTCTTCATCACGGGCACTGGCTCCGTTTGGTCGAGCTTCTGCCTCACCCATGGCCACTCCGGTTCACTCACAAGGTCCTAACCCGGGTGCTTCTACCTCGCTGACTCGATCACCCCACCACGAGAGCCGCGAGTCGCGTCGACAATCGCCGAATCCGGTTAGTTCATGAAAAACTCTGACATAAACCAATCATAGACTTAGAACTATTTTTCGTGATTCAGTTTGGACTTAGAACATTTCTATGAATTTGGACTTAGAATGTTCGCATGAATTTGGACTTAGAACGTTTGCGTGATTTTGGACTTAGAACGTTTGCATGAATTTGGACTTAGAACATTTGCATGACTTTGATCATTTTTCGTTGCATGAATTTGGACTTAGAAGGTTTGCATGACTTTGATCATTTTTCCTTGCATGCCTTTTGGACTTGATACATTTGCCATGCTAACCGGAGTTCGTTTTCATTTTGTAGTGATCATGCTCTTGGCGGTGGACTTCGTGCTTGAGAGTTCCTTTGGAGAGATGTCGCTTCATGAGTTTGATCATGTAGAAACGTGTGATATAGATGATGTTTATGTATGGATGTTTACATGATGATTTGTGTTATGTTGTGTGAACAATTTGAGTTATATGATGTGCCGCATTCAAATGTGTTAGATTATATGTGAATCTGTGACTAGAAAAAAAATTGAAATTTGCAGAGAATAATTAAAATGCAGCAAAATTCTGCTGTTTTTTCACGCCGTCGGGCTCACTAGTGCATTGTCGGGCCGTGGTGAGGCCGACGGTACTACCGTCGGGCTCACTGTGGCCTGTGCTCGACAGAGCGTCAGGCAGCTGACGCGTGTGTCCTTGCCGTCGGGCTAGGTGTCGTCTAACGGCCGGAGAACGCCGTCTACGCATTTCGTGCGCCGACGACATTATGAGCTCGACGGCCGGAAAAAACCGTCGGCGTAGTGCACGAGCCCGACGACATCTGCGAGTCCGACGGTAACGGCGTGAACCCGATGGATCATAGGCCAACGGCCACAGGCTCACTGACGCCGCATTCCGTCGGGCTCACTGACGCCAAGGGTTTCTGTGCTGAGCCCGACGATAAATGCCGTCGGGCTGAGTTGTTACTCCTGCGCCGGCGACGGAAGTCATTACCGTTTTCGTGCTCGACGAAATCTCGAAGAAAAAACATTATTAGCTTCCGGCGACCATGCCGTCGCCTGCCACCGTGCTCGACGATGTCCCCGACGAACTGCTCGAACTGGTATTCTTGCGCCTCCCCTCTTCGCTCCTGCTCATCAGGGCCGCGTGCACGTGCAAGCGCTGGCGCCGCATCGTCCGCCGATCGCAGCTTCCTCCGGCGCTTCCGAGCTCTCCACCCGCGCCATGTCGTCGTCGGCCACTATCGCCTCGATGCGCGTGCATACGGTTCGTGTCCGCCGAGCCGCAATCCTGTCTTCTACCTCTCTCCATCGGCAGACACCATCGTCGATCTGCGGCCCGAGCGCTTCTCCCTCGACTTTCTCCCGGCATGCGATGATGGCTGGTGGGATCTGGCTGACAGCCTCGGCGGCATCCTCCTCCTCCAGGATGTCGATCGCACCGAAGAGGAGTTCTACATCTCGTCACAGCTCCGCCGCCTCGTCGTTTGCGATCCCATGACGCGGCGCTGCAAGGAGATCGCCCCCCCGGCATCTCACGATGGAAGGTTGCTCGGCGCGTTCTTGCTGGATAGCGACGCCGATGAGATCGGTGGGCGCATCAGCCTGGCAAATTTAGGATAATATTCGCACTGATCTATGACAATGGCGTCCCCAGGTCCTTCATATTCTCCTCCAACAACGGCGTCTGGACTGTGGCGGCGAGCAAGGCGCTCAACCATCTGCCGTCCCCATACTACTTCCTGGGACGAGTCGCCAAGTCTATCTACTGGACGAACATACGCAGAGAAATTCTCGTTCTTGACAAAGACGCAGCAGAGTTGAACTTCTCCTCTTCTGTGTTCCCAGATCCCCTATACTCCTACCTAGTTTGGAATTCAAAGGCTCGGATCGTGCCATGCCACCATGGCACGGTACGCATTGCCAGCCTACGGCACGGCCACCTCAGGGTCTTCATCCAACCGGAGGGCAGCGATGAATGGGTGCAGGAGAAGAGTGTCCAAGTTGATGGTGGTGAGTACAGGCTGGAGAAGATTGTGTCGGGGGGTGCATCACATTGGGGGCGGCGGAAGGCGTCGGGCTCATCTCCGTCGACCTCGCCACCATGGAGATTAAGAGCGTCGCGCACGATGGGAACAAGTATCACGGGCCCGAGCACATGTACCAGCTGCCATGGCCTCCCACAATCCGAGCTTGTTTACCGTGAACCAACATTTTATTGCTCTGTGCTAGTTAATGTGGTCTGAAGTGTGAGGTGACGAAATAACATGGGTTTGTCTATGTCTCGGTCGGCCGAGAAATTTTTAAATCTCGATCGACTTAGAAAAGCGCAAGCAGAAATTGCACTCGCACATTTTTCTGGTATTATAAAACTGTAACTCATGCATTTGTTTTTGGTGACCGAGACTTAAGAGACGCTTTACTGCCTTGTGAATTTTATTACAAATTACAAATACATCTTCTTACCATTCATATTACGTGCATTTTACCGTCTCTTTGCCAAACTAGTGCACCTATTATACAACTAACAATTGTATTTGTGTTAGGAACACAAAACACTTCTTGTATCTGAATTGCAATGTTGCTTGAGAGAGACGAGGGAGAAGGCGAGAAACACACCCGCGCATGATGATGGCGACAACGAAGGCATCGTCCTCGTCTTGCCAAAGCAGCTGAGTTTATCATCCTCTCTCGACTGCAATTTGTACTACGATTGCAATACACGTCGATGATTCATATTACGATTTAGCCAGATTACCCTACGTCCATGTTGAAGATTATTTATGTTATCTCATGGGCTCTCAAGATCTTGCGTCGAAACATGTGCGTGGTCAGAGCGATTAATTATGGGGTTGAATCTTGTTGCAGGATCCAAGAATTGCAATTTATACTGCTTCCAACTCGAGATGTTTCGGATTGCTGTTCTGAAGTAATATGTTCTGTAAACTCTGATTCGAAAAAACTATAATTGTGTCTTCTGATCTTTCCTCGGAATGCACTCAAAGGAATCCATGGTGATCTTCTGAGGCATGAATGTTGGCATGTGGCGATCTTGACCGAGCCTGTTGAGAGGTGTACAGTATAACATAACAAATCCGATTAAACTTTGTTACTTGAAAATCAGATTAATTATTGCAGGTCCGAAATGTAGAAGTTCTCTGATTCTAGTATTCCTCTTTTTTTTAAAAAAAACCTTATTTCAAATGTTAAAATATAAATAAAAAACAACTCTTGGACTCGAACCAAATCAAATGTGGCTATATGGATGGGCATCTATGGTAATACTATCAGTACTTTTCAGTAGAAGAAAATAATTGAGTTGCCCGGTTGATGTGCACAAATAAAAATGTAAGCTCGTAAGATCAATATGATCTGCAAAAAGAATCCATAAGGAAAGAATGAATCAGAAAAAATGGATTTACAAACCTCCTTGGTGAACAGTGTGATCCGCGACGTAGCAAAAGAAACATTAAAAAACGTGGACGGTAGGATTCGAACCTACGCGGGCAAAGCCCATATGATTTCTAGTCATACCCAATAACCACTCTGGCACGTCCACTGTTTGCTAATTTGCTCTATTGCCACCTACTTGTTGTCCCCATTTTTATGATGATAAAGCTGAACAACCCAGTGTATGATGTGCCTATTACAAGAAATGAGAACGCCTAAACGCTTGTGGTGGAGCAATGATTGTGTCACTCCCTGCAAGCCGTGAAATTTTGCCCAGGATGACAGTGTCCCCTATGAGAAACAGAGCAACGGGTATTGCAGTACCTAATATAATGGCCTTCCTGAAAGACTTAGTAAGGATATGATATCCTTCTCGAAGCCAGCAAATTAGGATATAATTATGACCAGTCTAACAGAAAACTCATGATAGAATGAGGTCTATGGAGTTTCATACTGTCCAGATGAGGAATAGTTCTTGTTGTTTAATATATTTTTTCTTTCAAAATAAGGAATATATTTGTGTCACAAGTCTGATAATGTCTGTATACTGTTGTTTCCATGACTCAAAACTGCTGTACATATGCAGGTATTGCACACAGATTTATGTCATCAAATCTTACCTTACCTTTGACAGGTCTCCCTCCAAATCACTACACAGGACAAGAAAACCATTCTATTCTATTAAAGAGAATACTCGGTCCAGTGCGAAGAAGATTAATTTATTCGAAGTGAATATGGTAAGCAGGATTACCTGGTATACAAATGAAAGGGAAATTATTTGTATACTTTGGGGAGCAGCAGAAAAAATGTTACAACAAGAGAACTCTGCTGTATGTTTCCACTTGCTACCGACTATAAAACATACCCAGTTCGTTCACTGTCTATGCTCTGTACTCTGTTCTGGGATGTTCCTTGCGCCAAAGAAATTTCTAAGTGGTCTTTCCATGTTATGTTTGTCACCAGAAATAGTTTTCTCTATTCGAACAATTACTGAATTCGTACAAACATGGGGCCATATTTCATTTCACATAGAACATGTTTATCTAGAAGTACTAAGGATTCCACCCTACACACTTCCACTCCTGATGCTCATTGTATGCATGTACTCAATATATTTATGATAGGATCATGTAAAACTCCACACCACAAGTTCGTAACTGCTAAGTAGCATTATGCATATTTGGTAGTAGTAGAATTTACCACAAGAGTTGTGATTTGTGAAGGACACTATGCTACTCAACACCAAAAACCATTCATGGCACCAATGACTAGCTGACTGTACTTTCCAATACAACAAGTTTTAGTGCTTACCAGCTGATCCAGAAATCGACTGCTGTACGACTTAATGGTAATATCATGTCAGATGTAAATTGCCTAAATACTTCTGTAGTGCACCAGATCAGATGATATTCTGAATGTCACTAGAGCTGCGAGTTTGCTGGTTCTGTTGCGTTTGACTGCAGCAAGGTTCATGTGTTACATAGTTTTTGGTTCCTTCTTGGATTGAAAAAAACCACATTTCCTTCTATTGGTAAATGGCTGGATGACTTGGAATCAGTTAATTAAGTATTTTGCCTAAAATCTTGAGAGTATGGAAGTCCATAGCCCTCATTCTATTTGAGTAAAACCACACTCTGCCTCTGGACAAAACATACAACGGTACAAATGCGTTGTCTACTGGTCCAAGTTTTTGCACATGTTTCAATCCATGAATAAGCTTGAAAATTATTACTCCTATAGACATGGTTGGGATCACACAAGGCCTGGTCAATACAGGGAAAATCTACTTTATTGACAAAATATTCCTGACTGACCATGGATCATCTTGCACTTAATTTTTTCACGGTGATATTGACAACAATGTAAATGTATTAATTTCTTTATTTTGACATGCTTATATAGAGAAGCTGGATTCTTTTTTTATGACAGGGGAACAAGATAGATAGTAGTGGAATCATTTGTCTTACTTCTCAATAAACACATCCCCAAGTTCAGAATTCATATAATATTTATCTGGTTTGATCTTAGAGGGCATATAGGCTATAATAGCCCCTTGTTTCCTTCCCTCTTTTCTTTTTTGACTCTTTCCTTCATTTAAGCACAGGTCTCATATGGATATGGTTGTGGATCAGATAAAATAATAGGTTCCGGGATATGTGTGATACCCACATTAATATTATATTTTCCATGTAATTTAATAATGGATATTCTGCATGATGATCTCATACTTTTAGATACCCATGATTTATACAAAGATTAGAAAGTAAGTGGTCACACCTTTGTGAGGATTGTTATATAATGGGACATGTAAGACAATTGAAATCTGGGAGAAAGCTATCATACTTTAAAACGATGATAGAACGAAATATATACATCTTATAAAGCAAAACCCCACTAAATACAATTAATGTTTCTATCTCAACATGTAAGCTATCTACATCACTTACTCTTTTAGCCAACCAATTGTCCATGCCATCCCTCTATTTCATTACTTATTTTCTATCTCTACACCATACCGCTATGCAATTGTAAAATTAAATAATTGCTAATCAAGTGAACTTTTCTGTCCATTAGATTTCATTTCTTAAGGGATGCCCGCTGAAACGCACTGGATATTTTTCTAGTAAAGGTTTACTTCAAACATAAGATGTAGATTTATTTTAGACCCGTTGCAACGCACTGGCACTTTGCTAGTAGTAGTGTATACAACACACGCAGTAGGTTCAAATTTCTGAATACCTCCGGAACCCAATAAACTTGTGATTTGAGATCGGTATAGAGAAACTATATAATGGTTTATCTGCAAAAATAAACATGGAAAATTAATAATTGCAGTTTTTCTATACATTCCCCTATTTATGCCCCTGAAGAAAACAATCTTAAACAATTTAAGTGCTGGAGACAACATTCACATGATATAAGACACTACAAAGAGGTGAACATTCAGATCTCTTTTTTTATGTACATAATACGACAGTAAGCAAAACATGCTTGATTGTCATGACTCTATGTAAACTACTTTACAAGACTTCTCTTCACACCAACATGCGTGAGAAAATAATGAAAGAATTATCACTATTTTAACTTGTTCTATGTTTACAAAATCCCCAGTTTAGTATTCGGCCAGGGAAGCAACCATAAGTTGGTCATCAGCAATCAACTAAAATGTAAAATCAGAAATCTAAGAGTCATAAAATAATTGTCCGACTCGTTTGCATCTCAACATGCTCTTGATCTCCTACAACAATGGTATCAGAAACCGGGAAGTAAACCAAAATCATAATACCGACCATGGCAGAAAGCATCAACACCAGAAAGGAGATGAACACAAGAGATTCGTGGGCTATTTGACCTGGCCATGGAATAATTGAGAGACCAAGAAGTGTGGCTCGCAGAGGTAATATTACGGTAGCAAATATTAGCATATATATCCTCCGCCGAAGCCCCTTGTTGATCACGAGTGATAACATCTGACCTCCAATAAACATCACATAAATGATTAAGATGAAGTAGAATGCCCCAAGAAATATGCTGCTGAGCAACGGGTATGTGCATGCAACATTGCCCTGATGGTCCCCCGAGGCTGAATACCAGTACTTTGCAAGATTTGATGTCTGCCCATCATCTGAAGCAACACGAGGACCAATGAAAACAACACATGCTTCCCAAAAGAGTGAAGGAAAACAGATAATGAACATGGCACATATAGTCTTCCGATTCCATTTCTTGTTTAAGGTACCGAGCTCTTGTTTCTGCAAAGCTGCACTGAGAAGGGAAGCGAGTAACAAGAATAATCCTGGTTCCGCGAATCCCAAATTCGAGATGATGTAGAATTTGCACACATTAGCTTGCCATGTCCGGTCAGAAGTAAACATTCCTTCTCCATTCACAAAAGTGAGCCGAAGTACTTCTCCGATACCCCACCAGAATGCGACCAATAATAATGTTATTCGTGTAAGCCACGGCCCATTGAAATAGCTCAGGCGCTGGTAGCCTCTCCATTTTATCCAAAGCTGAAAGTATACTGACCGGCTCAGGCAAATCAACCCCAGGATGGAAACTATGGATACGAGAGCAATGGTGACCACACCAATGATATTGGTGAAAAATGTGATCAAGAGCATTAGAGAAAGCGTAACAACTCAAAACCTCCACACATTCTCACTTTATTACCAGCACTAGCACAACTCACATATTACATACCAAAAAACCTGCAAGGAGAGAAGAGCAAAAAAGATGATGGTCAATAGGAAGGGTCATTGGAAATTGGGTTACCTATTTAGAATTTAAAACAATAACAGATGAAGGACTTTGACTTGTCAGTTTAAGACTTTCAATTGGGTTAGTAGATGAAGCTTCTTAGAAAGTCGGCGCTAATTTTTAATCATTTTTTGTTTGCCAAACCTTGGACCGGTTCATAGTTAACTCCTCTACTTCTCTTCTCACCAATATATATAATTTTATCAAAGTTGACTTCTCCATTCAAGATCATTGCTATCTCAAGATTTACCTATTGTTTCATGATTAGACGGTTATTAGCATCAACCAATCATTCAACTCCAAGACGGCAAGTTAATAAGCCACATAAAATTCACAAAAAAAAATGTCTCAAACTATAATGGGATAAACAACCTATTCACAAAAACCAATCTATTATAAAATCTCAAGATACAATAATGACACCATGCACAATGAAATAAAAGAATCCACAACAACAATCACCATAGCTTGAGCAAGGGGCCGGATTAACGAACGCTCATACCTCTGTACCGAATGGCCAAAATCGATCATGGACAGGACGGACGCAATCGCGCGATGAGCTAGAACGGGTAAGCAATGGTGATGACGGCACAAGCGAGGCGAAGGGATTGGGGGCGCCCGAGGTGTCGGCGTCGGCGTCGGCGCTGAGCTACGGCAGGGCAGCAGTTTATGGAGATTCTGTAGCTGCGGCTTGGGTCGGATTAGGGGTCGGGGCCGGAGGGGGGAGAGGGCGCCGGCGCCGGCGCGGAGAGGTCGAGAGAATCCGTGGAAGAGATCGCTCGCCGCAGGCAGGAGGACGTCGAAGAGAGCCCGCAGGGAAGTCGGCCCATAACCTTTGACAGCTGGAAACGCGTGGAGTGCATGTTGCTGGGCTGGTCAAACGTTGGGCATGGCCTACGGTGTAAGGGCGTCTCCAATGTTAATTTAAGGGTCGGCCATAGGGAGAAATTTGGTCTTAAGACCCGACCATAAACATAGTGGCCCTCGACCATAGCTCAAAAAACATAAGACCCGGTCACACCGGTATGGCCGAGCGATAAGGAAAAAATACAATTGATTCTCTCTCCTCTCTCCATATCAAGCGTCTTGCGGTTCTGCTCCCGCGAGATGAAGGATGGCCGGAGACTGAAGGCGGAGTTGGATCCAGTCTACAGGAGACATTGTGCATAGGGTAGCGGCATGCTGAGTTTCCAGATCGATGCGACGAAGGACGAAAAGATTTGGAGATCGGAACCATTTATGGTTTCCAGATCGGTAGCGAATCTACGACTACGCCCAACAACAAGCGCGCACGGCGTTGGCTGAGGCCGGTAGCAACGGCGAGGGCCTCCTCGCCCACAAGCTAGTGCGGAGGCAGCAGCGGAAGAAGACTTAGAGGAGCATATCTGGAGTGAGGTGGAGGAGGGAATCGTTGGTTGCACCTTGCGTAAGGCGCCACTATGGCTGGAACACTGGCGGCAGGAGGTGCACGAGAGGAAGAGCGGGCGGCGGCCGAAGTTGGAGCAGTAGCCAGAGGCGACGATGTGCATGGAGCGGCGGCGCGCTGGGCTTGCTGGTGGAGGCTGGCGTGAGGCAGAGGAGACGAGCTACGGCGGCTGCCCGCGGCCAGTGACCAGTTGAGATTGGGGAATCGATAGATTGCTTGATGCTTCCAGAGAAGAAAAAATAATAATTGTGGGCTCCACCTTTTTTTTTTTGCGAAGGAGAGAATTACAATTAAGGCACGATGGGGTTGTACTCAGCAGCTACTGACTCCGCGATTTCCTGGGGGAAACTCCGCAGCCAGAACTCAGTTCTGTGATGAACTCTACCCATCCTTGCTAGCTCGTGACTGACAGCATTCCTTTCACGACTGATGCTAGCAATCTGTATATCTCTCTTCTGGATTAATTCTCTGATTCTGGTGATTCGGAAGGCATGGATCGAAGTATTGGGTGTACTTTTGCTGATCAATTTGACTGCCTCAGCGCAATCAGTTTCCATGGAGAAACGTTGGGTTGCCCACATCAAGGATAACCGGAGTCCCTCTTCAATGGCTGCTAGTTCCGCTTCCGTGGCATCCCCACAATGGACAAGATGTCGACAAGCAGCAACAACCACCTCTCCACTGTGATCACGAAGTACCACCCCGGCGCCTGCGTTCGCATCGTCAACGAAGGCGCCATCCACATTCAGCTTCAGCTCACCCTGCCGTGGTGGCTCCCATCTCTTCCTCACCTTCTTCCGTCCATCCTCCTGGCCCCGCTTCCTCGTAAGGCCTTTGGTAGGATCAATGACCATTTTTCCTTTCGCTATATCTGCAGCAGGGAATTGTTTAATTAACATTAACGAGTTCATATAGCTTACCAAGAATCTCCTTGATCCTTCAATGGGTGGGCAAGGCTTCTCATGCGTGATTTCATTATGGGCATGCCAAATACGCCACAGAGTCATGAGCATTGGGGCACGCTGTTCTACTTTGATGATCGTGATCACATGTAAGAGCCACTCCGAGCCCGTAGGTTTTAGCATGCAATCATCGGGTAGGTTCCATTCCTCCTTCATGGCCAACCACAGGCTACGAGCATGAGGACACCGCATGAAGACATGGTACGTATCCTCGTCCTCCTTTCCGCATATATCACATGTAGCTGTAGTAGCAATATTCCGCCTCCTCAGGTTCTGTTTTGTTGCCAAGGCGTTACGGCTGATCCTCCAGGCGAGATTCTTGACCTTTGGAGGAACTGGTACATTCCACAACACTACCCACGCCGGTCTTTCGCCATCAGGTCGGCCACTCGTAGCTCCCCTATCTTGGGCCATCATGCTCTGAGAGAGCGCCAGGCGATATGCGCTCTTAACGGTGAATAAACCATTTTTCTCCGGCTGCCAGGCGATAAAGTCCACCTCATTCCTCTGCGATGTTTTGATTTTCAGAATCTCCTGTCGATCCTCCTGGTTAAAGTACAGCAATAACCTCTGTTCGTTCCACTCACCCGATGGCAGCAAGAAGTCCAATACCCATCTATATCTACAGCGACCTTGCGGAGAGGTTGGAAGAAAGCTTCCATCTCTTGGTATCCAGGGATCTCTCCATGTCCTCACCGAGGCACCATTACCCACCCTCCAAATGACACCTTGTTTCAGCAGTGCGAGGCCGTGCTCAATAGCATGCCACGTTGACGAACCATTGCCAGTAAAAACCGTATCAATCAAAGATCCGTTCGGGTAATACTTTGCTTTCAAGAGACGAGCACACAACGTGTTGGGGAATTGGATCAATCTCCAGGCTTGCCTAGCTAGCAAAGCCTGATTAAACAGCCGCATATCTTTGAATCCCATACCTCCAAAACCTTTTGGCCGGAGCATTATATCCCAGGCCACCCAGCAAGTTTTCCTTTGTCCTTCCTCTGCACCCCACCAGAATCTTCTAATCATTTTAGTGAGTTCGTCACAGAGGCCAAGAGGCAATTTAAACACACTCATCACATAAACCGATATCGCCTGGGCCACAGCTTTAATGAGAACCTCTTTTGCCGCCTGGGATTTGTGGTTGTCGTCCCACTCAACAAGACACTTTGCAAGCCGAGCTTGTAAGCTTTCAAATTTACCTTTTGTCATTCGGCCCTCAGGCGTTGGAAGTCCGAGGTATTTTGTTTCAAACGACTCCTGGGTAGCCTGTAGCACCTCCTTCACCTCAGTCCGTACTAGAGCTGGACAGGAATTACCAAATAATATGGAGCATTTATCCGGGTTGATCAGTTGGCCAGTGCTAGTAGCGTACAAATCCAAAACAGTTTTAACATGTTGAGCCTGCTCCACATTAGCTTTAAAGAAAAGAAAACTATCATCCGCAAATAGTAAGTGAGAAACACCAGGGGCATTGCGGCAAATCTTCAAAGCCTCAATACGATTATCTGTGACTGCCTGTTGGAGAAGGGTGGATAAACCATCAGCAACAAAAAGGAATAGAAAGGGGGAAAGGGGATCACCTTGTCGGAGGCCCCGAGAAGGCGAGAACGAATCCAGGAGGGTTCCATTAAATTTTACTTTGTACTGTACCGATGTGACACAAGCCATTATCCAGTCCACCCATCGATACGAGAACCCTAACCTTTGCAACACTCTCTTTAGAAAATCCCAATCCACCCGATCATACGCCTTTGAGAGGTCCAGCTTATACGCACAAAACGAATTCTCCTGTTTTATGTTATGCTCAATAGAATGCAGACACTCAAACGCCACTAGGGCATTATCCGTGATTAACCTCCCCGGCACAAAGGCACTCTGGTTAATTGAGACAATATCACCAAGAATAGGTCGTAGCCTGTTGACCAAACATTTAGCTATGATTTTGTAGATGACAGTGCATAAACTTATTGGTCGAAAGTCCTTTAGAGTTTCAGGTTGTTCTTTCTTGGGAATAAGAACAATAGCAGTGTCATTGACACCTTCCGGCATGTGACCAGTAACAAAGAACAGTTTAACCGCATTTAAAATCTCCACCTTTATTGTTCCCCAATTACGCTGATAAAATCTTGCCGGAAAACCATCCACACCTGGGGCTTTCAAAGGTCCGATCTGAAATAATGCATCACCAATTTCATCATCCGTAAAGTCCCGACAAAGGTCGGTGTTCATCTCAGAAGTGACCTTTGGTTGTATCAAAGAGATGAGCACCTCCGGATTAAGAGAAGGATCCTTTGTGAATAATTCCTGAAAATAGGATGTTGCCATGAGCTCCATAATAGTGGGAACATCCTTCCACGTACCATCCGTATCTTTCAACTTTTTTATTTTATTCCTGCGTGCCCGCCATTTAGCTGTCTGGTGAAAATACTTAGTGTTGCTATCACCCTCCTTTAGCCATGTAATACGAGAACGTTGCAACCAGAACATTTCCTCCCTATATAAGAGTTCATTTAGGTGATCAGATGCCTGCCGAATCTCCTTTTGGTCAGCATTATTCAGCATAAGGAGTTCCATCTTCTTCCGTGCTTTGCTCAGTTCTTGTAACACGTTGCCAAACTTCCTTTTGCTCCAGTTTTGGAGGTCACTCATAACTCGATCCACCCCTGCCATTATCTCGCCGAGGTCATGTTTCACGCCAACATCTTCCCACGCAGCCGCTATGCGTTCCGATAGCTCAGCCTCTCTCTCCCACATTATCTCGTATTGCCTTCTAGGCCTTCTGTTTATCGGTCGTTCTTCCTGCAAGATATTCAAAAGGATGGGACAATGATCAGATACAGGAGACACCAAATGTTGGAGGAAAGAATCAGCGAAAAGCTCCCTCCACTCCGGGCATGCCACAGCCCGATCCAGCCTAACTCGAACATTGGCATTACCCCTTCTCTTGTTATCATATGTGTATGGTACCCCAGTAAACCCAAGATCATTAAGATTGCAATCAGAGAGGACCTCTCTGAACGCCTCCATTTGGCTTACAGCACGCTGTGATCTTGAGAGATGCTCTTCTTGCCAAAGCACCTCATTGAAATCACCTATAACTAACCAAGGTAAATTCGAGAGGGTTTTCAGTTCCCTCATGGCATTCCACATGAGATAACGATCTTCTACACGTGGTTCTCCATAAACACAGGTTAGGCGCCATTGTGGTGCATTAGGACACAGCCGCACATACGCATCAATATATCTCTCATTAATTGATTGGACTTCTACAGAAATACTCTCATGCCAAAATAAGGCTAAACCACCACTTAAACCATCACTACTAAGACCAGCAAAACCTTTAAGACCTAACCTATTGCGCATACGGCGCATTTTATTCTTATGTTGCCTAGTTTCACACAAAAATAAAAGACGAGGACTCCACACTTGGGAAAAGGTAACCAGCTCCTTCGCTGTCGGGGCATTCCCGGCTCCCCGACAGTTGAAGGACAAGCAACTCATTGCGCCTGACGAGACCACACATTAGGTCTCGTCAGGGTACCGGAAGCCCCGGGTCCGGTTGCTGCCTGTTTCTTCCGCATCCTTGCCTCATCCACCTGTCTGTCTGCCGTGTGTTCATCCTCCGCATGCTGAACGTGGTACCTCGGCCTCTCCATCCTTCCCTTCTTCATCAAGTTTCGGTCCTGTCCCTTCAGATTCAGTGCCAATGTTAGGTCCAACCGATCCTCCTGATCCCCATATGCAGCCAGACGCTTCCCCAACACCGAGTCCGCAGCTTGCATGGTCACATCCGCAATGCTGCTTAGTGATGCAGTTGAGTTGGACAGGTTTTGGATCGCTGGTATCATGTCTTCACTGTTAGGACTTCGCGGTGGCTGCACCTGTTGCACATCATCCTCTAGCGCCGGCATTCCCAACTCCTGTTCGCGCTCAGCCTTGTCGGCGAACAGCTGATTATCTCGGATGTTGTATGGTCTTGGCGGCTCAGAATTACACCTCGGCCTACGCCCTGCATGCCCACCTCTCAGCAAGTCCAACTGTTCTACCGTGCGAGCAAGAGATTCCTCCACCTCTTCCGTTGTTCTGAACACTGGCTCCTCTATCCCATCCCTTGCATCCACTGCCTCTGGAACATGTGCAGTATACCTAGCCGTCTCCTTGGCAGGCTGATTGTGTGCAGAGTTGGGTCGGCCCAACGGCGACGAGCTAACACTGCCCACTGGTGAGTTAAACGCTAAGCCTTTCTTCACTGCTGGATTGACAGGGGCCGTGTAGACACGACGGTCATACTTACGTTTTGGCGAACATCGGAGCGAGTCATCGTAATGCATGGTTGGGATACCTTTTATCTTCTTCTCACACTCCTCTTTCCGGTGTCCAATGAAGCCACAGTGAAAGCAAAAATGCGGCACACGTTCGTACCGCAGCGGATACACCATGGGTGAGCTTCGTCCTTTGACCTTGGTAGTAAATCTGGTCTGCAGCCTTTTATTCAGCGGGATGGCAATGCGGATCCGTAAATAGTCATTGAGTTCCAGTCCTTCTTGATCAACATCAACCTCCTCCACTTTTCCAAGATACGCCCCCACAAACTCGCCGTAAGCTACGGTTTGCTTATTCCATGGAACATCGTAGAAACGCACCCATAGCTGAATTGTATCTAGCACCGTCTCTGATGGCTGGGCATTGTTAACAAACGGGGCAATCAGAACAGCTACCCCCAGCTTAATCCATGGACCACCTCGTTTGACAAAGCGATAGTCTCCTTCTCCCTTAAACGTGATGATGAAGAAATTGTCTTTAAGCGGGGTAAAAAACATCTTCTCCCGGATACCCCAGACCTTCATGAAGTGCTCGTGCAGGCTAGCCCAGTTCGCCGCTTTCAGAGAGTAATACCTGGCGAGCAGCTTCCATGGTTGCACAGTCGATCGATCTTCTGCCACGACTTCCTCAGGTTCCTCGACACAGATGTCATCTTCAAGATCTACTTCCCCCGCAAGTCGGGCCTCCGGCCCGACATTCGTGCCATCCTCATCTTCCGCCTCCCAGTTGCCATCGTAATATTCTGAAACCTCCGTGATGATGACCCGGTGGTCCTGACGGGCAGCCACGATCGCGCCCTCCACCAGCGGCTTCGGGTGGGTAGATGCCTCACCGGCGTCCCCTTGTTCACCCCCACCGCCAGTAGACGACATCGCTCGAGACTGCTTGTAGTCGGGAGGTTCGCCGGGATCGAAGGTTTTAGATCTCTCGTCGAAAGATCGGATGAGTTTCTTGACAGAGCCGTCCGCAGCCGGCCTTATATGGCGCCTCTCCCCGATTGAATCTACCATCAGAGCGCCTCCGTGAACCAGCCGAACTCCTACTGGAGGTCTCGTACACGACTTGGACTTCCCAACGGACTCGTAGACATCACAAACTCGGATACAGAGATCGTTCCCGTTCATGGTTTGGCGGCGGTGGCGCGCAGTCGCCTGGGCGTCGCCAGAGAGCCAACCCTAGACGTAACGACTTTGACTCTAGCCGTCGAGATTGTGGGCTCCACCTTATGACCCAACGAAAATACTTAAGCATTGTGGGCTTTTTGACAAGGCTATAGCAACAATGGTGGGACCCATCTTATGTCAAAATTTGGAATAAGCATTGGAGACGCCCTAATAGAACAGGAAGAAAACAAATGAAATCGCCCATCTAAAATTCAAAACAAATCACCCATCTCCAATTGATTCACCGGCAGTGTATATCTCAGTGTGAAAAACATAATGTTGTAATGAAATCCTTTATATAGATAGTATTGGGATCTTTCAGTGTGAAATTGAATCCAAATTCATATTATTCTAGGGTACACAAAAATAATAAATCTAGCAAAATTCCAAGTTTTAAAACTATTGATCTTTTTAATCTGTGTAGCTCAGCCGCTCGGGATCCAAAAGGCCACTCTTGAAGGAAAGAACCCTTATTTTGAGTCATTTTATTATTTTATCTTTTTGTGACACATGTGACACTATTCATGATAGATTTCCCTTTTTTCTTCTTAATCTTGTTTTTTAATTTGGACCTGAATTTTTTTTTGGTTGTAGACACATACTCCCCCGTTTTCACAATGTAAGATGTTTTTTAGCCATTCCTAGTCAAATCGTGAAAGGAGATGATAAAACCGTCCCGCTCATTCCCAGTTCACGTACCCGAGGAATCCATGCGATCAATGCCCGGTCGATAGCTCCATGCATCTCGCAATCTCGGTGTTTTTTTTTTCACTGTTGCGCTATGTTTTGCCAACCGTCATCATCGGCGCCAACCTGGGATTGCGAAAGGAGATCACCACTTGTGAATGAATGGGCAAAGTGTGCCAGAGATCGATAGACCGGGCGTTGATGTCACCTACCGAGCTCGCTGCACAGAAAGATGGGCTGAGAGCGTGATGCTAGGCCGAATCTTAAGGGGAAATAGTTTTATAAAACTTGTTCTACAAATTCACCGTGTTGACCAACGGTAACAAGTCACACGCGATTTATGTGGCAGTTTAATCTAAAAATAGGTAACCGGATTTAATCCCTTCAAAGAACTAAACTCACTAGATATAGGCCTCCCTTGTTGATCCACGTGTCAACATCCTATTGGTTTAAATCATGGTTAAAATAATATTAGTTGTCCATCCAGATTAATAAAAAAGTATCTAATAAATAGAGCTCATCCACATCTCAACCTTCTAATAGTTTAGATTAAGATAAAAAATAAGATGTGTCCATTGAAGTTAATACAAAACTTTTTTTCTATCTGCTGCATATAAAACTACGGTATTGCCCCTCTCTTAGAGCATCTTCAATAGCTTCCCTACTTTACGGCATAACTCTTTCTAGATAATTTGATGCCGAAATCTTGCTCCAGCAGCTACCTATACAAATTTTGTTGTCATCTATAAACAAAAAATACAAAGTGTTGCAAATATAAAACATTCAAACTTATGCTAAATAAAAAGGCGAACATGCACAACACTAACTACCAATCAGAAGTTTTATATTGCCCTCACACCTCCTACAACCGTGCCTATTCTAACATGGACTTTGCCTCGATTCTAGCAGTACCGCCACAACTCAGACCGATTCGGCGAATCCACCACCACTGTACAAACATTACACATCGGGAGGGTTTCAACCTTGAGGGACGCCAACCTTGAGGGACTACCAATCAGAATTTTCATGTTGCCATCAAGTCTCTCCTCCGGTGACCACAACTGCCTCTTCTCCCATCGATTTGGCCTTGAATCCGACAACTCCGCCGTAACTCGACCGCAAATTCACCACCACTGTTCAAGTGCACCACCAATTGGGAGGGATTCAACATGAGTGTTGTTCTTACTCTCCTCCCGTGCACGACTACCAGTGACTCCATTTTGTGACTCTGGCTAAGGAGTCACCCTAGCAGCCCTCCTACCCTCCCCTTTTCATTGTGCCTCATTCTTTCCTGCAAGCACGAGAACGATTGACATACAATAACTCTGCCTTCGGCTGCACCTCTACTAGCCCTTCCTATCATGACTACTCCGCCTCTACAAACCAGTTGTCGGGATCATCTCGTTAAGAGATTAATAAATTTAAAGTTGTTACTTTTATATTATATATAGTTTATAAGTTGCTAGAAACAATACATGCAATATTTTCCTAAAGAGGTATGAATTTCTAGCTGGTCATGTAGGAGATACTAATATTTACTCAGCCCCACATATTATTTATTGGGCAGCCGCTCAGCAAAGCGCGCATTCCCCTTCTAGTTCATTTTATCTCTCCTAGACACGTGTCAATTGTTATAGTTGGTCCAAGAAGATAAATTTGTACATCAGGTCACATAAAATTATTTTCCGATCTTGTGGTATTTCAAAAAAAAACTGTCAACTTTATTAACCAAAGCACATCATTACTAGATACAATCCAGGGCAAAGTTTCTGAAAACAGTCCTCGTCGTAGGTACTGTCATATAATCGTGCGACCTGTCAGAACCAAGACTTCCAAAGGTTTCCTCCGCCGTCGCATCTAACAGAGGGTTCCTCCGCCGCCATATCCATATGGGGAGCTGCAGCGAGATATCGGCGCCGTCGCCAGCGAGCGAGGTAGACATCCCCGACGAGCTGCGCGAACTTGTATTCCTCCGTGTGTCTTATCTCCACTCGTTCGTGCCGCGTGCACGTGCAAGCGTTGGCGTCGTATCATCGCCGACGACGCCTTCCTCCGCCGCCTCCGATCCCTCCGCGCGTCCCCCCTCGTCGCCGGACACTACCGCGTCGAAGATCGTAGGGACACGGCATGGATTCCAGGCTGCAACCCCGTCTTCTACCTCTCGCCGACGGCAGACACCGTCGACTTGCGCACCCAGCACTTCTCGCTCGACTTCCTCCCGGCCCGCAGTGGTGGCTCCTGGGAAATCACCGACAGTCGAGGTGGCCTCCTCCTCCTAAACCAGTTCACCGTCGACAAGGCATGAACTATCATCCGGGACCTCGTCGTCTGTCAGCCCATGACGCGGCGCTACAGGGTGATCCCTCTGCCGGTGTGTTCTGCCACCAACTGCTTCAGTGCTTCTACCATGGTGCCTTCCTGCTCGACGGCGACGTCGACGAAAACGATGGGAACATTACACTGTCAAATTTCAGGATAGTAGTCGATCTCCGATTGGATGTCATTGCTAAGGCCTGAGGGAGTAGTTTCCGGGATTTACACATATCAGTTTACATTTCTGGGAATTTGCGCTGACACAAACAAATATGAATGTTTCCTCATATTAATTTACATTTCTGGGATTTTGCAACTGAGGGTATGCTGGGCTCTGCTATCTCCGTCCAGATTTTGTTTACTCTGGCTATATCAATTGTTTGGAGCTGGTGCAAATGTTATTTTTGTTGGTAGATAGATGGATTGTTGGTTTGTTGCTGCTTGTTTAGAGCAACTGTAGCACATGCCCTAAAAACGTTGATTTCTTCGCATTAAACATGGTGCAGCAGATTCATCTCCGGGTTATAGCGTCCCAAAGCACTTAGCATCAAAATGGACTATTTCCACCACAACACAACACGTGTATCTTCCCTGAGATTCTGATCACCCCTTGATTCACATTCATGAGCAGAGTTATGAGGAGAACTCACCTCAAATTCTCTCTCGAACCCTAGATATAACGGTTTGGATGATGCGTTTACAGGCCACCCTTAAAGTGTTTAAGGTCGGTCTGGTATGCATGCTCCGGTCCAAAACCTTATAACTCTGCTAGAATTTTAACATCATGTACTACCTCCGATCCGATAAAAGTGTCGTAAGAAAACAACATATCCAAGACAACTCCTACACATAGCTTTCGACGGTTTTTCCGGATCGGAGGGAATAGCTTTTATGGGTTCTGCTAAACATGGAAGCCCGTGCAAAGCGCTGGTTGCGTTAGTATGGATGCAACATCTACACCTCGTGGCCAGGTGGGCCGGCCCAGTATCCCGCTCACAAATCAGACGACTACTTCGTTACACACGTGAACTGTGAACTATGGCGGAAGAACTCCAATCGCCTTGCACCTACCTTCAACTTTCTCGGAACAGCCAACGACACCTCTCAGTCGGACCTGTAATTATATCATATCCATTATCCAGCAAACTAAAGAGGCTGAAGATTTTGCAGGGCAGACTTGCGGGAAGCAAACTAGATGAGAACCATGGCTCCTATAGGTTTTGTTGTCATATTGAGAAGGGGAACAGATGGAGAGGCAAGGAAAAAAATAGGGGCATGAAGCGAAGGACGTAACGTCAACGCACCTTCACCTTCATCGCTCCGACGTCGGCGTTAAGCATCTGCCATCATTATCCTGAAAGAACTGAAATTTTACTGATCCTTTGAATCCCACATCGTTGCACCTTTTGAGTTCGCATCACATCGCATCGGTGGTGTTGCTCGCTGCATATCGTGAAATATCCTCTGCCATACTTTTTTCAATCAATATTAATCAGAATCGGTGGTTGGGCGGTCGCCTGTGTAGGGGCCGCTATAAGCCCTTACGAGGGATTGATAGCGTTCTTCTAGATCGCATCACGATTCCTTCGCTTTCTCTGCCCCGTTCTATGGCATCGTTTCCTTTTTTACAAAGCGAGTGTAACCGGTTCAGGTGATGGACCTCTACGCTTCAGTCGACCCAAATGCATTAGGGAAGACCAAGGGACAACTGACTACGGGATTGAAAGGCAATTGAACGGTTAGAATTGTGGGAATAATTAGATGTTGAAGACGTCCAAATGGTGAGAGGTTTCCTTTTTCTCAGTTTCATTATCCCTAGAAAAAATGTCAAAAAAAATCCCTAGAAAATTATTTAGTTTTATTATAGAAATCTCATTTTGCTCGTTGTGGAAATTGATTTATAAGTTGTGTTGTGCCCAATCATTTGCGAATTTACATTCTAATTTTTTCTAGCCTCACTTAATTCTTTTGAGATTTCTTTAGTCACACTTGCTTTCCTAGAGTCAAGTAAAGAAACCTTAACAAATGGCAACAACAGCCTGTGAAACAAAAGGAGAGCTCCAAGCTCGGACCGACACGTTCTTGGCACGCGAAGCCGACGCCCCGACCCCCCCTCCCACCTGCCTAGGCTCAGCCCATCATGGACCAGCGAGCCCCTCGTTACGCTGCGTGCGACCCAAACAGAACCCACGTCTCCGGACCATGGACCGGGAGCAGGGACTCGCGGCCGGGACATCCACCATTCGCCGAGGATGAGGAAATGAATGCGTTGAGTCGCTCTCGCGAAAGGGACCCTCGCTCTGCTCCGCTCCGCCCTTCTCCTCCGCGTGGCGGAAATTCTCTCCAATCAATAGCAAGTCTTCCCTGCAGCTGCCGCCGCGCCGTACCTCAGCCTCGCCGCCGCCGACGCCTCCCGCAACCCCGCGGCCTCTCACGCGCGTCCCCGCTCTTCCTCACCGGGACATCGTGCTACCTGCGCCATTGGGTTTCGAGGTATGAGGTTGTTTTCATCCAGCGAGCGATTACTTTTTTTCTTTTAAGCGAAGGCGAATTTGTTCATCAAACTATAGAGTTTTTTTCTTCTTTCTTTCAAGGGAAGGCCAATTTTATTCATCAATTGATAGCAGCGTCGGTTACAGCAAGAGTTCATCCCCAGCGAGCGATTAGTTAAAATCGGACTGACCTACGCAATTTCATGGGCGTGCCGTGCCGGGGCACACCCTGCACACCATCTAGATCCGCCCCTGCGTCACTGAACCGTAGATACGTTCTAATGAGATTATATTAGTCTTGGATTAGAGGGTTTGGGTTGGGCCTTGCACTTCTCCTGTACTCTGTTAACCATCGATTTTGTGATGCCATGTAATTGGGAACAAAGCAAAGAACTCATTGCTCAATAGTTTTCACTAGCGTGTTCAAAAGATGTAGTACTACAAAATAGCCGGGCACAATGAAACTCTAGTTTAACATGAAGATTAAAATCCACCGGGCACTTTGCCTTTTAGGGAAATGTTTTTGTGGGTTGTACTAGTACGCATGTAATATTAAGAAAGATCATATTCCTGTATAATGGAATAAACATCATGGCATTCTTCAAATAAATGCTATATGCAGACTCATTGTATGCTTCGTATGCTTCGCCATTACTGCTTTGTCTTTCATGACTCATGAGTGGCTTCCTCTGCTCATACTTTGGCCTACTTAATGCATTCATAAGTCTACGTTTATGTTTGTATACTGAAATGGATGTATGAGAGGTTCTTTGTTTTGAAATTTGTAGCTTAGGATACTTCCACTGGGATCTTCCTTGGAGCCAATGAAGCTATCCAAATTGAAAAACTAATGTTCACTGGATTATACTGAGAACCGACATTCTTCTCAGCTGTATCTTTACTGAAACACCGGCCATATTTAGCTCCTAGTTTAGAAGGATGGGGAATCAGATATGGTTAGCCATGCACTTGCTCTTTTGTGATTAGAGCAAATCCTGAAATCAATAAATCCAAATGGAGCGCGCAAATTGCGATGAGCCACATGAGCATGTTGTAAATGTAGCATATGGGGATACTGCATCAACATCAACCAGCCATCAAGATATGCACAGTGATACGGATGAACAACATCAGGAAGATAGGGCATCAACAAGCACACGAACCCCATCGCCACAGTCTTCAGCATCAACGTCACCAACTGCTTACGACTCCAGAAATTTATCATTTCCTAGAAGAGATAGTTTCTATGGCCGTGGAAGAAGTCTTTGGAATTCTGGTTTATGGATCTCGTTTGAACTTGTCATGTACGTAGCACAGATTACAGCTGCTATTGTCATCCTCATCTTGTCAAGAGATGAACTTCCCCATGCCCCTTTAGTTGCTTGGATCATTGGTTATACAGTTGGCTGCATTGCAAGTCTTCCTCTTATTTATTGGCGCTATGTACATCGAAACAGAACTTTGGAGGCAGAACCTGAACAGCCACCTACAACTTATCCTACTTTGACTTCCTCTCAGTCATCAGAAGGACGCAATCAGCGTACCAGTGGTACTGTCTTGCATCTTGGGTTTATCACGATTTCTTGGCCAAGGTGATTTTTTAAATCCAGTTAATATTCATTTTCAGTTTCCTAAACTTATAAATGTTGTGTTATCCTTCTATGCAGTCTTACTCGTGTGCATTTTCTATCTTTTGAAGTTGTAATCCTATAAATGGTATCCATACTGAATTGAAAAAATTAATTGTTAAGTTCAATGAGAATACAATCTTTAGAGCATCACATAATTTGTTTAGGTTGAATGATCTTACATTTGCTTGTGTTAATTCTTTTGTAGATATAGAATTTTTTTACAGTATGGAAACAAACTTGTGAGAAGAGTTAACCAGAAATGATAGCAGCTTATGCTAAACCTTTGAAAAAAAAGTAAATGGAATTCTCAGTTTGTAGAGTTAAGATAATATATCTGCAGTTTTATTTTACAGTATAGCGTTGTCTATAGCTTACTACGGTAATTTCTGTAAATCAGTAAAGTAATTTTTCTGAATGGATTATCAGGGTGTCTTGTCTGTGCTTTAACTCCCAGTGATACTTGGGTTTAACCTTTGAGTCTGCTCTTCTGGTTTACCAGTTAATCTGTTCACCCCTAAGAACTCGGCAGAGTGAACACCTTTTGATGGCTTTCAAAGATGTTTATCCGGAAAGGAGAACTCCATGTATTTTGATTGCATTCGGTATATAGCTGTAGGCTTGTTCACTTGTGTGAGCAAAATCATGTTGATATCTAGAATGAGACTGGTAATTTACAATAGTCTAAAGCATTAATATTTGGTTAATAACTTGTAGAATTGGGGGACATGGGGTCTTATACTACTTAGTGGTATGTTAAATTTGAAATGAATGAATGCTGATATCTGACGTGATTATGTTTTATAGGCCTAGCATACTGGCTTATCATTCCAAGACAGCTGTCGACTGTTTCTTTGCTGTATGGTTTGTTGTTGGCAATGTGTGGATTTTTGGTGGGCGTGGCACATCATCAGATGCTCAGGACGCTCCCAACATGTATAGGTAGTTGCATTGCTCTCTGTTTGCTCCATGATTTGTTGAACTCCAACTGACTTTGCTGCCCCTTTATAGGCTTTGCTTAGCATTCCTTGCACTTTGTTGTGTTGGGTATGCCGTTCCGTTCATCATGTGTGCAGCAATATGCTGCTGCTTTCCATGCTTAATTTCTGTTCTGCGCCTACAAGAGGATTTGAGTCAAAGTAGAGGAGCTACTCAAGAGCTGATCGATGCATTGCCAACCTTCAAATTCAAACCAAAACGAAGTAAAAACTGGGTGCTTGATCATGCTTCAAGCTCAGAAAATCTTAGCGAGGGTGGAATCCTGGGCCCAGGAACTAAAAAGGAAAGGATTGTTTCGGCTGAAGATGCTGTGAGTATTTCACATCCTTTCCCCGTCTATGATATTCAACAAATACTCTGTGGATTTACTACCCGCCTTCATATTGTTTATTATTTAGTAACAATAGCTCTATTCAACACACGTGTGTCATAGATACTCAATGTTATATTAGCTACTCCCTCCGTCCACAAATAAGTGTCTCAAGTTCTTCAAAAAGAAGATGTATCTAGACATGGGTTTTGTCTAGATACATCTTCTTTTTGACAAACTTGAGATACTTATTTTTGGACGGAGGGAGTACATATTTTGTGTTCCTTACTTTGGAATATTTGTTTATCAGTAAATGGTATAACTATTCATTATATTTGTTTACAACTCACCAGACAAGCATTAAAAAAAAAATTGTTCTCAATGCTTGGAACTGATTGATTATAGTGCTTTATGGAGATATTCTTTGTTTGCATGGAACACAGTTCTGTACTATAGCCTTGTAGTTCTCATGAACCTTCAAACCATTCTAGTTTTCGTTCTTGCATACAAAATCGTTTTCCATACATTGTTATCCCCTTATTTAACAACACGTCCCTCTAGATCATTCTAAGTTAGATTTTATACTCCACGAGCGAAATCAATATTTTGTTAGTGAGTTCACCTTTTGCAATTTGCGAATGTCAGATAATGGCCAAGTTCTCGAAATACTTTACCATATTGGTTTCAAGTTTCGTTCACTCATATGGGGCACATTTGCTCTCTTTCCGGGCATGATTCACAAGTTATAACTGTCGAACTCTACTGATACTGGCGCAGGTTTGCTGCATCTGCCTTACTAAGTATGGAGATGACGATGAGCTTCGCGAGCTTCCTTGCAACCACTTGTTTCATGTGCAATGTGTGGATAAATGGCTCAAGATAAATGCAGTATGCCCACTCTGCAAGACGGAGATTGGAGGCGTGGTCCGATCGTTCTTTGGGTTGCCCTTTGGCCGCCGCCGTGTTGATAGGGTGACAGGAAGAGGTGTAGCTAGCTCAAGATTTAGTGTATAGAACACTTCCTTTTGCTCCGCTATGCGTTGTTTTCTCATGGGATTCAATGGGATGAATCTCAAGGAAACCATTGTGCTGCTTTCTGTCCACCAAAGGTTACGCTTGGTTCACCAAAGTTATGACAGCAAGTGGAGACCTGGTGCTTGTAGTGGCAAGTTTGTGGTGTACAGTAGAGATGATAGTATACTCTGATGTATCATTTGACAACAAGCGTGTAAATAAAGAAACGAAGTTCCACTTGTGAGCATAGGGGAGGATGTTATGTTGTGTACTGTCGTTAATCTTGTTTTACTGCCAGTACTGTGAATTTCTCTGGTTGGCAACAATGCACCGGATGCGCGGCACCAGTCTCATGTTTGGGTTGCTTTGGAGACGCTATAATGTTGTTGTGTTTCACTGCAAACCTATTGTTTTTGTTGCCTTCAGTTGGGACAGTGCAAACCACTGCAGTTACTGGTGAAAAAAATGTTTACATCATCAGAACATTTACATGTGCTAAAGCCCTGAAAGAAAAGCGATGCGTTACTTCATGTATGAGCCGAAGCTGAAGATTCGAAAGCCTATGTACTCGATTTCAATTTCTGGTACCATTCTAGCATGATGTTTCCTGCCTGTTCGGTTAAGCATATAGCTAATCATGGCAACCTCTCCTGTCATGAGTTCTTCTGGTCCCAAGAGCTAAAACTCTTTTTTTTAACAGGGGCAAAATAATTAACCCAATCTATTAATTAAGAAGAAAAGATTTACCCAATTAATTAATGGAAAAAAATAGCTAGAACTCTTTTTCACCGATGGAGCTATTTCGGGAGGCAAAATCTGCCATTCACCAAATTAAGAGCTGGTGAAGACTACATCTGCTCCTCCCATGTACTCTCTCTGTTCCACAGTATATGATGTTTTGGACATTACACATGTTGTCTATTTTTACACTAAAATGAATGCACATGTACACAAACATGTCTAGATACATGTGTGTACATATGAATGTGGAACATGGCTAAAACATCTTATATTGTGCAATGAGGGAGTATGTATGTGTACATGCATTAGACACAATGTTGCATATGGTTAGCAACGGGGAAATATGCTCACAATAATTCAGTGCCGAAAATATCTGCAGGGGCAGCACTACTCTGCCAGAGAGGAGTCTCCCGGTTCCAGCTGCTGTCTCGTTATTCATAATGCCCATTGTGGTTAGCCTGTTGTCCTCATGACCGATTAGTTTATGAAACGCCAGAGAAGAACTGCCTGAATTATAGTACTCCAACGCGTGGATGTCATGGACAGACAGACAGACAGACAGACAGGTGCAGGGAATGTCAACATTCAGAGATCTCCCTCGTGTGGGGGCTGCTGGCAGCTCGCTCGCCACACAAGAATATTCCTCGCCTGTCTATTTCCAAAGGAACTAACTGAGCTGGGGGTTGATACCAGAGGCGTTGTGTCGTCACCGACTGATTGCTTCTATCATTATGGTTTATTTTGGGCGTTTGTGTACTGGTGATCTTCTTGACGGGAACTCAGGAAGGGGAAGTACAATAGCTTTGCTATGGGTTGTCGTTCTCTTCTTGGTAGCTAACACAGATTAAACATCATGATATGCCAATCTCAGTTCTCTCTGTTTTCGCAGAGAGGATGCCTGCGTACTGAACATGGTGTCCGGACGTCCTTTGGTTCCGTTTTGAATCGGTAAGGATGTTGGCGGGTCGATTCCCTCGAACTACCGCACTAGCTGTGGAAGGAAATTCGCGTGGCATGCTAGTTTTTCATCGTGGGAGCTGTTGCTCTCCGTTGGAAAGATAAGTCTACCTGAATAACTGAAGCTCTCCAAAATTCAGAGGAGAGGGGGATAGCTAGCTACATCATGAGATGAAACATACTAGGCAATTTGGTGCGGCGATACGCCGCACCCGTGTGAAAATAGTAAAATGTGCTACATCAGCCACATAGCTGTAGTGTAGGTAGGCAATGCTTACATATTGTCCAGTTATACATTCAGTAATAACAGACTACTAAAAGGCTTCCTTTATAGTTAGCTAGCTATTGTCAGTAACTTAGTACTATATAACTAATAATACATAAGGTAGCAGTGTTATACAGGATAAGAGTGATCACGCAGAGTTTGCATCCAAAATAACTTTTAACATTACATTATCTCCTTTTGGGCATGTACTTAGTGTCTAACCTATCAGCAGAATCTGAGTTTTGGGGTACACTTGACTTTCCATAAGTAGACATAAGTCTCATGGGGTGAATGTCTCTGAAGCAGAATTGATAGAACTCAAGAATAAGAAAGAGTAAAGCTCACCTACACTTATCTTGCCTCCTCAAAGGCCTGTAAACATGAAGGTAGACTAAAATTAGAGCTTAAGGTCTCGGGCTGCCAAGAAGTTCTAAGCAGAGACATCCTCATTGAGAGCAAATGAGACTAAAATTAGATTCTTAATTGCTTATCCAGTGCCACAATGCTAAGTAGCTCAACTGCTCAAAGATAAGATTGACATAATCACTACGGCATTCCACCCAAGATTAGAGAAATTCTCATATAAGGATATCAAATTCTTTCAACTGTTGCTCATTCTCATGATGTTTCCATATTAACTATTTTCTTCCCATCGCTTAACTGATGGATATAAGGGATATAAGATAAGTGCAGCTGTAGGGAATTCCTGATGCTCCATTTTCTTCTTTGAGCATGCCAGAGCCACCAGATATAGTGCTGGATGCAATCTATTGTGGTTTCGGTTAAGAGAATCTAAGTGCATAGTGACACAATATGTGAATAGATAGATTGGATAAAGCTTATGAAAAAGCAAGTACTAACCAAACTGAATGAATAAGCATACACTTTAAAAATGTAAAATAATTATGATGGCGTCTAAAAAGTATGGTTTGCAGCCCGTGCAAGTTGCAACTCAATCTCCACAAATAAAATCCATAAGCCGCATTTCAATAGACTTTCAATGTGAATGCAATTTATGAGTTTTTGTGCAGAGTATATATGGAATAATACCAAAGCATTGGTCAACAGATAATCATTGTAGACTAAGTTCATACTACAAACTCTCATAAACAATTGTAGCAGTGACCTTAAGTTTTCATTTGTTATCCACCGTCTAGAAGAAGAGTAGTGTGATCCTGACATAAACTACGCAATATCAGAGGAACGCAGTGCCAAGTTGAGAGCAGCCCATGCACAATAAAAGAGAAAGTTTTGAAGGCTAATACTAATTATTCAGAAGGTAGTCCAACCTACCATCTATATGTGCATAGGTAGAGAAAGTGCTCAGCTACCAAAACAATTAAATACCAAAAAAGCCACAATGTACAGTCATTTGTTTGCTATAATTCATTTGTGCCTACCACAGTCATTTGTTTGCTACAATAACATGTTCATACTGGCAGGTGCTTCTCACTCAATTGGCCGCGTTCGAACATGTTCATACTGGCAGGTACTGGGCAAGTAAATGAATGATTTCCTCACCCAAGAACTATCTGGTCCTTCATGTTCTTGCCAATTGCCACACACGAAGGCTACTGTTAAATCTGTATGTACAAACAGATTACGGTGAATGCTTGACACCAACACTTACTGGCAGGTACTGGGAAAGTAAATGCATAAATTCCTCACCCGAGAACTATCTGCTCCTTCATGTTCTTGTCAATTGCCACACGAAGGCTACTGTTAAATCTGTATGTACAAACAGATTACAGTAAATGCTTGACACCAACGCTTACTGGCAGGTACTGGGCAAGTAAATGCATAAATTTCTCACCTGAGAACTATCTGGTCCTTCATGTTCTTGCCAATTGCCACACACGAAGGTTACTGTTAAATCTGTATGTACAAACAGATTACGGTGAATGCTTGACACCAACACAATTAGGAAGACTATAACCTGCAATCTGCCACTAAAATAAAAGGTTTCAAAAAATATTTGGTTGATGCAAACAAAGGTTGAAACATGTTCATACTTTTTGCATCCAAGGTAAATAGTACAACCGACAAAAAGGGGAATAATCAACTTTGAGAGAGACAGAGGCGAGAACCTGTAGATCAAAGAGAGGACGTCACTGGATACAACAATTGATGGAGGACATAATGGCGTGGATCTCCTGCAAGGGAAACCGGTCATTCTTCATTAGGACCACCTATTTACTTCTTATATAAAATGTACTGTACACATGTATATATATATAACCAAACTATTATGTAGAAACTAAATTTCGGTGGATATAACAATATTTTATATCGCATCATGTTACATGGTATTTTATCTAGCATAAAGCACGCACTGCAAAAAGTAAGCAAAGATGCCAGCACACACATATCTCACATCACTGAATCCAATAGACACCACCTTGCTGCCATCTAACACAGCCACACAGTCAACACCCTTAGGTTGCACTATGGTTGAGAAGCACTGAAAAAGAACTAAGCAAAGCTGAGAAGCACGGAAAAAAAATAAACCTTGCTGCCATCTAACACAGACACACAAGATCAACAAATTACATGTAGAACATTAAGGCCTAAGCTTCCCTAGAACTTCCTCTTCTTCCATAACACATCTGACCCCAAAAAACAGAGAGAAATGAGAACATAATCTTAGGTTTGCCACAGATAATTACCCCTATTCTTTAGAACAGGAGATCAAATTAAAGCTAAGAGCCTACTATTTCATAAGCACACGCAAAAAATAAGAAACATAGGAGAGATCATGCACAACACCTTGCTTGAGGTGTAGAGGACGGGTCGGAGGTTTGCTGCAAGAGGATGGCGGCCAGGGGACTTTCAACACGCAAGCAGGGACGGGCCAGCGGCCAGCGAGCTGCTCTGAGTAGGGGTGAGCAGGACTTGGCTGGTGGCGGAGGAGGACCAAGAGGACGCCGCCGCCGAGGTATGGTGCGGACTGGAGCGGCGCAATGAGCTCGGCGACGGGGCGAAGTAGGGCATGTGCCCTGCAGACGCCGCCGCCGAGGTAAGGTGCGGACCTCCCCATCCGCCTTCTCTTGGCGCGGCTGCTGCAGTTGGTGCGCGAGGGATTCAAGAAACTCGAGGCCACAACGACGGGAGGAGGCAGGGGATTGGAGAGGAGTCCTGCGAGGGCATTGGGAGAGGAGAGGGGCGCGAGGGATTGGAGAGGCTTGAGGTCCAGCAAGGGGAGGCAGCAGAGAAGAGGCGCAACGAGCTCGGGCAGCCTGAGAAGAGGAAAATGGCGGCGGTGGTGAGCACGTGCAAGCGCGGCGGCCAGAGGACAGCGGGCGCACGGCTGCAGAGGAGAGGCGAGGAACGGGTCGGCGATGTGACGACTGCGTCGCCTGGTCTCAAGAGGAAGACGGGTGGGGAAAATGAGCTGCGTCCGCACGCCGCCGGCGACGATTCCGCGGAAGCGGCGTTCCGTCAGCTGATCTGCGGCGAGGATGAGGAAGTTGCAACGGTGCACATCCCCGTGCCCTTCGATTGGATCGGGGAGGCACGTAGCGGCAACTGCGACGTGCGGCAGCGCCGCCGGCGACCTCCCGACTGCACGAGAGAGAAAGGGGTGGGGGGATCCTTGCGTGCAGTTTTGCAAGAAAGCGTGTGAGGTTTCCGAATTAGCGAACATGTCCTCCTCGGTTGTAAAAAATGGACTGCGGGTTACGGGATGAATGTTTAAGTGGCTTTTTAGCAAATAGGCATGGTGACCGGTGGGAACCGGCTCCGACCGGCCAGTGACCGGGCGACGTGGCGCGACGTGATTGGCGTAGACGGCCGTGCTACAGTACTATGAATCTGGGGGTGGTTTTGGACGAATCCTGACCGTCCGACGCGGTGATCCAACGGTTGGAAGAAAAAAGGTGACGTGGATAGCCGATCTGGATGCTATTTCAACCAACCTTTATATATAGTACTATGGCGGTATGTGAAAAATAAAAAGTTTGTCTTGCTACTGAGATGTTCATGACTCCTTGAAAGGATCGGTATGACACCTAGAGAGGGGGGGTGAATAGGTGCTAATTCAAATTTTAGTTCTTTTTCAAATTAGGCTTGACACAAAAGGTAAATTCTCTAAATATGCAACTATGGTGAATTTGCCTATATGACAAGCTAGCAACTAAGTAAGATATAATAAAAGCGATAAATAAGGATAGAAGTAACCGAAGTGAAACCACGAGACGACAAAGATGTATTCCCGAGTTCCTGCCTTAAATGGGAGTACGTCTCGTTGGAGAGGTGTGAACCAACACAATGGTTCAACGGCCACAAAGGGCTCACCCAAATCTCCGGTGAACCGCACCACAAAGGTTTGGTCCACTTTCCACTATCGGAATCCTTCGAGGCGGAATCCGGAGCCTTTACAACAACGATTCGGGGCACGACCCACAAAGAGCTTGGGGGCTCCCGAACAGCTACAATCTGTCACAAAGACAAGAAGGTAAGTACAACAATGGGCTAGGTTTTCCTAGTGGAATCCCTAGCAAGTGTTCCCTCAAGTGAATGAGGGGGAAATGAAGAACGGCTCAGTGAAGATGTAGATCGGGGCCTTCTTCTTCAATCCTCCAAAGGTCAACTAGTTTGGGTGAGAAGATTGGGAGAACTTGGAGCTCTTAGCGTTTGCATCAATGGAGGTGAGAGAGTGTAGAAGCTCAACTCTTCAAAGGTAGGTGAAGGGGTCCTTTTATAGGTCTTCAAAAACTGGCCGTTTGGAGCTGAAACTTACGCAGCGGTACTACCGCTGGAGAGGCCGGTAGTACCGCTGGACCTTTGAATCCAGCCGTTGCCCGCTTCACGAACTTCACTGCGACTCCAACTTCACGCAGCGGTACTACCGCTGGCGATCCCGGTAGTACCGCTGTGGAGCCCGGTAGTACCGCTCCGGTACCGCTGGAGGTACCGCTATAAGAAACAGAAGCCTGAAAACGGCGGTACCTCCGGCGGTACCGCCAGCGGCACCTCGACTTCGAGCTGGCCTGCGAACCTGCAAAAAATAACATAGCGGTACTACCGCTGGAAGGGCCGGTAGTACCGCTCTAAGAAACAGAAGCCTGAAAACGGCGGTACCGCCAGCGGTACCTCGACCTCGAGCTGGCCTGCAGACCTGTAAAAAATAACACAGCGGTACTACCGCTGGAAGGGCCGGTAGTACCGCTGGACAACGGTAGTACCGCTCAGGAACCGCTGGAGGTACCGCACCGCGCAACAGAGCGCCGAAACGGCGGTAGCTCAGGCGGTACCGCCAGCGGCAGCCAGGGCTCCGAGCAAGGCTCAGTCCAGTGCAGCGGTACTACCGCTGATGCCAGCGGTACTACCGCTGCCTGGAGCAAGGCTTGCTGAAAAGCTTTTGCAGCGCCCGTTACGATCGTTTCCTTTTTGCTAAGATCTTAGATACTGCAAACTTTAATAGCCATGTTAGAACACATATTGTGTTGTCATTTGAAAGAACATTTCTTAATCCCTAGTGTTTTGTGTGTTAGTTAACAATACCAATGATATACTAATCCTATTGCTAAGTATTTCAGTTTGGGTGAAACTCATATCACAAATCTTAAAGCCAAATTGTAAAGAAAAAGAGTTTCTGGAATTCTTCAGGGACCCGGATATTCCGGTTCCCCAACCGGATATTCCGAGTCGACCCCAGAAATTTGGCTAAGTCAAGTTCAGAAGTGGCACTGACTTCAATCGGAAAATCAGCCCGGAAATTTCAAGGACCCGGATATTCCGGTTCACCAACCGGATATTCCGGTTCACCAACCGGATATTCCGAAGCAACCTCAGGAAATTTGCTAAGTCAAGACTCAGAAGTGGCACTGACTTCAATCGGAAAATCAGCCCGGAAATTTCAAGGACCGGATATTCCGGTTCACCAACCGGATATTCCGAGTCAGCCTCAAGGAAATTTGCTAAGTCAAGATTCAGAAGTGGCACTGACTCCAATCGGAAATTCAGCTCGGAAATTTCAAGGACTCAGATATTCCGAGTCAACCTCAAAAAATCGACTAAGTCAAGTTCAGAATTGGTTCTGATCTCAACCGGAAATTCAGCCCGGATATTTTCAAAGGCCCGGATATTCCGGGGCACCGGAATATCCGGTGCAACTTATACCGGAATTTCCGGGTGACCAAGACAGCCAACGGCCAGAATTTGAGGGGGAGTATAAATACCCCCTCACTCACTCAAGAACATTTGAGCTCTCAGACTTTCTCTCTCCTACCATTCTTGAAAGCTCAATTCATCAAGATCTCCCAATCCCCCCACCCAAACTCATAGATCTTTGGAGGATTGGAGGAGAAGGCCCAGATCTACATCGTCAACGAAGGGATCTTCATTTCTCCCCCATTCATTTGGGGATTTCGTGGCTAGGGTTTCCGGTGGGAAAACCTAGTTCACCATTGTTGTACTCTTGGTGTTACCTTGACCTTTTGTGGTCCTTAACCTGTTGTGGTCTTCTTGGGAGCCCCCAATTCAGTTGTGGGTGTGTGCCTCAAGCGTTTGTAAGGGATTCGATCTCCGCCCTAAAAGGGGATCAATAGTGGAAGGTGGACTCGAAACCTTTGTGGTTGAGTTCATCGGAGAAGAAGGTGAGCCTTTGTGGCGTTGCGGCTAACCTGTTGTGGTAGCGCACACCTCTCCAAACGAGACGTACACCCTTGGGTGGAACTCGGAAATAAATCTTCGTCTCCGCGTGCTTCACTTGGTTTCCTTTACCCTTTACTCCCTTACTTGCTACTTGTTATTGCGTAGATTCTCATTTAGGTAAATTCACCGTAGTTGCATATCTAGAGAATTTACCTTTGAGTTGAGCCTAAATTTGAAAAGACCTAAAATTTGTAATAGCACCTATTCACCCCCCCCCCCCCCTCTAGGTGCCGGATTCCCGTTCAATTGGTATCAGAGCCTGGTTCACTTTTAAGGGCTTAACCGCCTAAGTGCAACGATGACGGAATCCGATGCCGAGAGGGCCGCCCGTGAAAAATTAGAGGCGGAGAAGGAGGCGTTAGCCAAAGGGGCAACCATGGCCGATCTTATTGATATGAGATCGTCCTTGGAGGCCCAACTCCTCAAGATGAATGAGATGCTCATGACACTCTTGAAGTCTAAGGAGCCCGAGGCTACCTCTCCCTCTCCTCCTCCTAAGGAACACGCCGGGAACTCTAAGGAGTCATCTTCGGATGGGTCCAAAGATGTTACCTCAAGTGTTCCCGGGATGGCGGAAAAGGATGAACCACCTAGCTCCTCTAACACCCCCAAAGGAGAGGAATTTCA
Source organism: Poa annua (assembly GCA_026929855.1). NCBI lineage: Eukaryota > Viridiplantae > Streptophyta > Magnoliopsida > Poales > Poaceae > Poa > Poa annua. The sequence continues at coordinate 69,594,381 of CM049432.1, read as the reverse complement.
TAATGTCAACCATAATTACTCTCCTAACCCTCCTATCCCTCACCCTCATGTAAACTTTAGAAGTGACCCTCCTAAGCTTAAACCTACTCATTTCTCTCAATGGGTGTTTCTAATGAAGTCTCATCTATGTAGTGCCTCCATTGAGCTTTGGCGCATCATTGAAGAAGGATACAAGCCCCATGATCCAACCAACTTGACAAGAAGAGAAGTGGTTGATAGCCAACTCAACGCCACCGCTCTTCATCAACTCCAAATGGCCGTTGGAGAGAAGGACATGGCGCTCATTCAACAATTCTCCACCGCCAAGGAAGTTTGGAATGCTCTTTCCGACATCTTCGTTGGGAATGAGAGCATGAAGAAGAACCGGTATGATGCCTTATGCAATGAGGTGGAAGGGTTCTACAAGTTGGATGGATAAAGCCACGAGGACATGTACCGGAGATTGGTGTTGGTTGCCAACTCCTTCAAGAACCTCGGGGCGGAGTACATCAATGATGCTTGGATCAAGAGGAAGTATGTGACCGCTCTCATGCCCTTTGAGGACACGGATTTGAAGACACTCCAAGGGAGACATGACTTTGCAAAGATGACATCCAATGAAGTTATGCAAGAGATGACCGCATACAAGGTGGCCTCCAAGATTGCACAAGATGCAAGAGCTAGAGCCATAGGGATGCACAAGCATGCCTCAATTGCTTTGAAGGCCACCGTTGAAGAGGAGGATGAAGAGGAGTGTGATGATCAAGTCGAGCTATCTAGTGAAGCTCTCTCAAGCACTCTCACTCAACACATGGGTCTTGCGGCAAGAACCTTTTGGAAGAACCCCGGAAGGGCCAAAGCAAGGATTGACAAGAAGTTTCCCCCCAACGGAGGAAAGCCATTCAACAAAGTGAGACTATGCTATAACTGCGATGACAGGAGCCACTTTGTTGCCGATTGCCCATGGGAGAGAAGAGAGGATCATGGTGGGAGGCTCGTGGCCAAGACGAAGGGCAAGGGGCCCATGCCCATGAAGAAGCCTTTCTTCAAGAAGAACCAAAAGATTGTCTTGGTGACTCAAGAGCAATATCCCACCGATGATGAAGATAGTGACAAGGAGGATAGTCCAACGCAAGTGGCCGCACTAGCCATGTATTCCACAACTCCATCACTCTTCTCCTCACCAAATGAGAACCCCATCATCAAGAATGGAAGATGTCTTATGGCTAAGACATCCGAGGTACAACTATCCCCCAACTCCATATCACATGACATTGATGATGCTATGAGCCTAGAAGTCAAGGAAGAAATTATTGCTTTTGATAAATTCATGACTAACTTGCAAGGAGAAGGAAAGAAACACTTTGGCTCAATCATGAGTCGTATAGGTGAGCTTGAGGATGAGCTTGAACTCAAAGGTGAGATTGAGAGAGAGGATGCACACGCTAAGGTGTCTCTCCAATCCTCTCTCGAAGATGAACAAGAAGCTCATGCTCTCCTTGAGGAGCAACTTGCTAAGATCACTAAGGATCGTGATCTCTACTTTGCTAAATGTAAAATTATGCAAAATGAAAAGTCCGAGCTTGTAGTTGATCACGCTAGACTTTGCGAAGACTTCGAGTCACTTGACAATGCTCACAAGGTGTTGACAAGTGATCACGAACGTCTTCTCAAGTCTCGTGATCAACTCCAATCTCGGATATGTACTCTTGAGAAACCTAGCACCTCTACTCCTTTGAATGCTAATGCAAATGTTGTGAAGGGTATTGCTAGGGTTTTGTTTGTTCCTTCTATGGCAACCAAGCCCAAGACTTCTCTTCATAAAGGTAAGGGGACACTTACTACTCCTCTTCATGAGCGAGTGCCCCACAAGGGTAAGGAAGGTCTAGACTATGTTGCTAAGGAGAAGAAGGAGATCAAGAAGAAGACCAAGCCCGCACAAGCCAAGAAGGTTCACATTGCGAGTGGAAATGCCACAAGGGGCACTCCCACTCGTAATGACTTTGCGGGCATATCTAACCCCAACTATTCTTTATATGTTGATTATTATGGGGATGTCTATGCTAGATACATTGGACCTTTTGATGGTTACATTGAATATTCTATTTGGGTTCCAAAGACCCTTGTTGCTAACCAAAAGGCACCCATTGCAAAATGGGTACCTAAATCCAAGAATTGATTGTGTGTAGGGCCTTGCTTCCGGAGGATCGAAATGGATAATTGATAGTGGGTGCACTAGTCATATGACCGGAAGCAAGGATATTGTAACGGAGTTGAAGCCCAATGATGATCAAATGACCGTTACATATGGTGATAATTCCAAGTCTAAGGTAATAGGGCTCGGCAAGGTGGTAGTGGCACCGGACATCACACTTGTGAATGTCTTGCTTGTCGAGTCCCTAGGTTTCAACTTGATCTCCGTCCATTCCTTAACTTGTTTGGGCTATACCGTTGTCTTTGAAAAGGAAATGGTCATTCTCTTGCGGAGCAAGTCTCTCAATGTGTCTTTCGTTGGGTACATTGAGAATGGGCTCTATGTGGTTGACTTCTCCGGAGTCACCACTTCCCATACAATGTGCCTATTCGCAAAGGCGGACTTGGGTTGGCTATGGCATCGCCGACTAGCCCATGTCAACATGAGGACTTTGCAAAGTCTCCACAAGGGTGGCCATATCCTAGGACTAAAAGACCATGTTTCTTTCTCGAAGGATCGAATGTGCAGGGCGTGTGTTGAAGGAAAAATGCATGACATCTACCATCCAAGCAAGACCATCATTTCGTCAAAGAGGGTTTTGGAGCTTCTCCATGTTGACCTCTTTGGTCCCATTCCGGAAGCTAGTCTTGGTGGCAAGAAATATTGTTTGGTGATTGTTGATGACTATTCAAGATACACATGGGTTTTCTTCTTCAAGACGAAGATGGAGACTCAACAAACTATCATCGACTTCTCCAATGAAGCTCAACGTCAACACAATGTCCCTATCTTGGTGATACGAAGTGACAATGGGTCCGAGTTCAAGAACTACACCTTAAACGAGTTCCTTAGTGAAGAAGGGATTCGTCATCAGTATTCCGCTGCTTATACTCCCCAACAAAATGGTGTAGCCGAAAGGAAGAACCGCACTCTTATTGAGATGGCAAGATCGATGATGGCCGAGTTGAAGTCCCCTCACAACTTTTGGGCCGAAGCCGTCAACACCGCTTGCCATTCATCCAACCGGCTCTTCTTTCGCAAAGGACTCATGAAGACACCTTATGAAGTGCTCACCGGGAACAAGCCCAATATCTCCTACTTCCGTGTATTTGGTTGTAAGTGCTTCTACCTCATCAAAGGTGTTCGTTTGGGCAAGTTTGATTCTAAGTCTCTTGAAGGGACTTTTGTGGGCTACGGATCCGAATCCCACACTTATAGAGTCTATGATAAGGCCTCGCGCATAATCATAGAAACTTGTAGTGTGGTGTTCGAGGAGAATGACGGCTCCCTCGTGGAGCAAAGTGGTGTTTCCGGTGTAGGTGATGATTAACCTCAAGATGCTATCCGAAGAATGGGGTTGGGAGTCCACCGCCCCGTTGAACTCTATTATGAGGATGATCATCAAGGACCAAGTTCTTCACAAGTGGTGACCACCCCAACACAAGAAACACCCATCGACAACACCGTGCCCAATGCCCCTTTCCAAGAAGAAGAACAAGACTCTACAGCTGCTCCAGGAATTTCCGGAGGACCGGAATATCCGGGTCAAGATGGACTCGGAAATTCCGGTGGCCCGGAATTTCCGGTTCCTGAACCCGGAATATCCGGTCCTGCTGACATTCTTGGTGGCAGTTCGCAAGGCCAAGATCAACCCTCTCCCTCACCAATGAACACCACTCCAATGGTTGATCAAGGGCATCAAATCAGTCAAGGCGGAGACATGAATGATCAAGATGATCAAGCGATTCCTCCCACCACTCGGAGGGAAATCGAGATCCGCCGCTTGAATAGGGTTGGCACCTCACAAGAATTAAGAGCTCTATCTCTTGACAAGGTGCTTGGTGATGTGAGAAGCAAGGTCTCTACCCGAAGACAACTCGCAAGCTTTAGTGAACATCAAGCTCACATCTCCATGGTGGAACCCAAGAAGGTCTTTGAAGCTCTTGAAGATAAAGATTGGCTTGATGCCATGCATGAAGAGCTCAACAAATTCGAGCGCAACAAAGTGTGGAAGTTGGTGGAAAGACCCAAAGATTGCCGCGATGTTATCGGCACAAAGTGGATATTCAAGAACAAGCAAGATGAACATGGCATGGTGATAAGGAACAAGGCAAGATTGGTGGCTCAAGGTTACTCACAAATTGAAGGCATTGACTTTGGAGAAACCTACGCGCCCGTGGCTCGACTTGAGTCAATCCGTATTCTTCTTGCCTATGCCTCTCACCATAACTTTAAGTTGCAACAAATGGATGTTAAATCCGCTTTTCTAAATGGTCCACTAAATGAACTTGTTTATGTTAAGCAACCACCGGGGTTCGAGGACCTCAAGTATCCGAACCATGTCTACAAGTTGGATAAGGCACTCTATGGCCTTAAACAAGCCCCACGAGCGTGGTACGAGCACCTTAGAGAACTACTTGTAGACCGTGGATTCCAAGTTGGGGAAATCGACCCCACACTTTTCACTAAGAAAGTTAATGGGGAGCTTTTCATTTGTCAATTATATGTGGATGACATTATATTTGGATCGACTAACAAAGCATTTAACGAAGAATTCTCTAAGCTTATGACTGACAGGTTTGAGATGTCTATGATGGGTGAGATGAAGTTCTTCCTCGGATTTGAGATCAAACAATTGAGGGAAGGAACATTCATCAACCAAGCAAAGTACATTCAAGACATGCTCAAGAAGTACGAGTTGCTTGATCTCAAGGGTGCCTCTACTCCAATGCAAACCAAATGCCACCTTGAGCTCAATCCGAAGGGTAAGGATGTGGGTCAAAAGGTATACCGCTACATGATTGGATCTCTCCTCTACCTTTGTGCATCTAGACCGGATATAGTGCTAGCCGTAGGAGTGTGTGCAAGATATCAAGCAGCTCCTAAAGAAAGCCACGATGTGGCGGTCAAGAGAATCTTTCGATATTTGGCTTATACCCCAACTTATGGATTGTGGTATCCCAAGGATGCAAATTTCTCATTATGTGGATTCACGGATTCCGATTGGGCGGGAGATCATGATGATAGGAAGTCCACCTCCGGTGCTTGTCAATTTATTGGGAGGTCCTTGGTGAGTTGGTCTTCTAAGAAGCAAAATTGCATATCTCTCTCCACCGCCGAAGCCGAATATGTTGCAGCCGCTAGTTGTTGCACTCAGTTGCTATGGATGAGGCAAACTTTAAAGGAGTACGGTGTCAATTGTGACAAAGTGCCTCTTCTATGTGACAACGAAAGTGCCATCAAGATTGCCTACAACCCGGTGCAACATTCAAGAACCAAGCATATTGAGATCCGCCATCATTTCATAAGAGATCATGTGGCCCGTGGAGACATTGACTTATCATATGTGGGCACAAGGGATCAATTGGCGGATATCTTCACGAAGCCCCTTGAGGAAGGAAGGTTTTGCTTTTTGAGGAATGAGCTTAATATCATTGATTCGAGGTCCTTAGCTTGATCGCTTGCACACTCACCTAGGGCGTAATTGCATCTTATCTTGTTTAGATGTAGGCATGGAAATAGGGGGAGTGCGGTCCTAATACATTGGATCATCCCTCCCCCCAATATGCCGATAGCAAGTGTTCTTTTATCTCTATATTCATTCTTGTGACTAATGAGCTAAAACGACGAGTATTGGTTATGTACCCAAGATACATCTTCGCGGTAACATGCCATACACTCCTACACGGTGGCCTCGGCCACCAACCTCTTCTCCTTGAAGAGTTGATGTTATTTGGAGCTTTATGTTGCTATTTGCTCTCCTTTTCATGCATGTGGGAAACCTACTCAACTTGGCTCTTTTGATTCGATTTGGTTGTTGTGAGTTGAGTATGGTGTACCAATATCAGTTTGGAAATCTATCCCAAGCCTACTTTCCCCTGAAAACATTTCTCTCTATTGCACGCAAGTCATCCTTTTGAAAACTGGGGTTTTGGTTCAGCAGGTCGGAATATCCGGTTCATTTTGAACCGGAATATCCGGTGACTCGGAATATCCGGTGTAACTTATACCGGAATATCTGGTCTGGCGGTTTGTCCAGAAATATAAAGGCAGGCTCGGGGTGAAGGGCTCATTAGTGCCTTTCTTCCACCCCCGACCTCCCTCTCCTCCACCCGCCGCCCCTGCTGCTCCCAAGCCCCTCCGGAGCACTCCGTCCGCCGGGGAACCTCTTTCTCGGCCGGATCTGCTCCTCCTCCGCCCAAGGAACTCACTCCTCCAAGCAATGGCCTCAATGGATGAGGGTAACTTCACTTTTCTTCTTCCTCTTTTGGATCTTGATGTGGAGTTATTTGTTTCAATGTTGCTTGGTAGAGATTGTTCCTAGGACTATTCCCTGCCTTGTACATACATTAGTTTTGCATTACATTGGATCGATCTAGTTTTAGACCGAGTCAAATCTCAGATCTGTAGTTTCTGTCTGACTCGGAATATCCGGTCCATCGTGACTCGGAATTTCCGGTCCCCCGGAATTTCCGGTCATGGCTGACCCGGATATTCCGAGCCAAACAGAGCAGTTTTAAGATTAACTCTTGTTTAACTACATATGATCCATCGAATGCCTATCTAATGTGTGTATTACCTCCTGACTTGTGTGCACTTACCTTATGCTACCATCTATGCTCAAATTCACAGGTTCAGGTGGAAGTCCTTCCGCAGGGGGGTCAAGGCACACTGGTAGAGCTCCTGTTTCCAAGCAATCAGTCAACAAAGGAAAGGGCATTGCACCTCAGAGGAAGAAATCTGCTGCCAGCAAGCCCTCAACTAAGAAGAGAAAGAGTGCCTCTAGTTCCGAACGTCCGAACTATTCCAAGATGCATGCTGTTGATTACTCTCAGCTGAGGCAGGGGGACTGGTACCTCAACGCAAGAGACACATCTCTCGATGATCGCAGTTATTGGTGCCAAGCACAGGAGCATATACTTGTGGATCTATACCTCTCTCTGACGAAGCCAATTCGACCCATGCACCCATTTGACTTTGCAACACTTCAGAAGAAACCTGCTTTTTCTGAGGCCATCCACATTGTAAAGACCATGGGTTTGGAGAGATTGGCGCTCATCCGTTGTGCCTACAACGCGCAGTTTGTTATGCAGTTCTTCGCCACCCTAGTGATCAAGGGTGACTTGAAGAAGACCATGAAATGGATGACTGGGGAAACTTACTGTGAGTCCAGCTTCGAGGAGTTTGGCAAGGTACTGGGCTACAGATTTGATGGGGACCATCCCCAAGGCGCTCGCATGCACCACCCCCACAAGCTCAACAAGAAGGAGACAACTCATCTATATGGTGTGGGAGCCACCCCTGGATTCTCTCGGAACTTGCTGCCTTTGTATGATGTTCTTGTGCGCATTCTGCGTGAGAACATTGCACCGAGTGGTGGCAACAATGATAATGTGGTAACCCCTCTATGCAACCTGCTCCTTCATGCCAACCGCATTGTGGAGGACTCGGGCTCTGACACTGACTGGACAGTAGATGTGATGGATTACATCTATAATGAGATGTATGAGGCTATGACCACCAGGGTCTCCATTCCATATGCTCCATACATCATGAAGCTTCTCCTGTTTAAGTTCCCTAACCTCAACGCCAGCAGCAACAGTGATTTGGTGCCTCATGACTTCAAGAAGCTCTATGAGAAGAAGACTGTGGTCAAGCCCCCTCCTAGGCCTTCGACTACTTCAGCTCCAGGTGGATCTTTCATGGGTGATGCGAGGAGGGCTGCTGCTAGCTCTACTCATGTTCCCACCACTCATGCGCATGTGAAGAAGCTGAACTGGTTCCAGCGCAACATCCTCTACATGAATGTGGACATCCGCAAGGAGCAATACAATGCCTACAAGGATCGCCGTCAGCAGAACTACAAGCAAGACTTGATCCTTCACCATGCTTCTGGCTCTCCTGCTCCTGCTGATCTGTCTGAGCCTTTGTCCTTTGCTCAGTGGAACGAGGGTTCCTTGGCTCCATGGACCCTGATTGACCAGGACCTGGGTGGCAGCTCGTACACCACAGGTTATGACTATGATGAGGAGGATGATGATGAGGAGGCAGCATCTGATGAGTATGAGGACGATGATGATGATGATGAGGAGGCTGATGCTGATGATGATGAGGAGGAGGACCCCTCGTACCGAAGACTTCCATGGGACGTAGCATCGCTCTTCTTCCTTTTTGGCGTTTCGATGCCAAAGGGGGAGAAGTAGCTCTACTAGGACTTCTTCGGGGATTTGCAAGGGTCGGGCACAAGCTTATGCGTTTATCATTTATTTGCGCTTGTGTCCATTTATCGTGTTTTTAGTTACTTGTGAAACTCTCCTTTTGTCATTTGTAATATCTTTGTGTTGAGACAATGTTTGATGCTATCATTATATTGTGCTTGAGACTTGGAATTGATTGTGTTGGTATTCTCTTCATATTCTATATGCACAAGGTATGAAAATCTATCTAGTCTCAAGTGCTTCCATTATCTTACATTTTGTCTCGTCTCTCCTTTGTGATATCGTGTGGTTGTTGTTATAAAATTGCTCCTATCCTCTGTTATCTTGTGTTGCATACTTGCATTTATTTAGGGGGAGCCATTTTCTGCCAAAAACATGATATTGCTGTTTCTTTCTTTGCAAATCTTGGTATTGTCATCTAACACCAAAAAGGGGGAGATTGAAAGAACATTTCTTAATCCCTAGTGTTTTGTGTGTTAGTTAACAATACCAATGATATACTAATCCTATTGCTAAGTATTTCAGTTTGGGTGAAACTCATATCACAAATCTTAAAGCCAAATTGTAAAGAAAAAGAGTTTCTGGAATTCTTCAGGGACCCGGATATTCCGGTTCCCCAACCGGATATTCCGAGTCGACCCCAGAAATTTGGCTAAGTCAAGTTCAGAAGTGGCACTGACTTCAATCGGAAAATCAGCCCGGAAATTTCAAGGACCCGGATATTCCGGTTCACCAACCGGATATTCCGGTTCACCAACCGGATATTCCGAAGCAACCTCAGGAAATTTGCTAAGTCAAGACTCAGAAGTGGCACTGACTTCAATCGGAAAATCAGCCCGGAAATTTCAAGGACCGGATATTCCGGTTCACCAACCGGATATTCCGAGTCAGCCTCAAGGAAATTTGCTAAGTCAAGATTCAGAAGTGGCACTGACTCCAATCGGAAATTCAGCTCGGAAATTTCAAGGACTCAGATATTCCGAGTCAACCTCAAAAAATCGACTAAGTCAAGTTCAGAATTGGTTCTGATCTCAACCGGAAATTCAGCCCGGATATTTTCAAAGGCCCGGATATTCTGGGGCACCGGAATATCCGGTGCAACTTATACCGGAATTTCCGGGTGACCAAGACAGCCAACGGCCAGAATTTGAGGGGGAGTATAAATACCCCCTCACTCACTCAAGAACATTTGAGCTCTCAGACTTTCTCTCTCCTACCATTCTTGAAAGCTCAATTCATCAAGATCTCCCAATCCCCCCACCCAAACTCATAGATCTTTGGAGGATTGGAGGAGAAGGCCCAGATCTACATCGTCAACGAAGGGATCTTCATTTCTCCCCCATTCATTTGGGGATTTCGTGGCTAGGGTTTCCGGTGGGAAAACCTAGTTCACCATTGTTGTACTCTTGGTGTTACCTTGACCTTTTGTGGTCCTTGACCTGTTGTGGTCTTCTTGGGAGCCCCCAATTCAGTTGTGGGTGTGTGCCTCAAGCGTTTGTAAGGGATTCGATCTCCGCCCTAAAAGGGGATCAATAGTGGAAGGTGGACTCGAAACCTTTGTGGTTGAGTTCATCGGAGAAGAAGGTGAGCCTTTGTGGCGTTGCGGCTAACCTGTTGTGGTAGTGCACACCTCTCCAAACGAGACGTACACCCTTGGGTGGAACTCGGGAATAAATCTTCGTCTCCGCGTGCTTCACTTGGTTCCCTTTACCCTTTACTCCCTTACTTGCTACTTGTTATTGCGTAGATTCTCATTTAGGTAAATTCACCGTAGTTGCATATCTAGAGAATTTACCTTTGAGTTGAGCCTAAATTTGAAAAGACCTAAAATTTGTAATAGCACCTATTCACCCCCCCCCCCTCTAGGTGCCGGATTCCCGTTCACATTAGCACCAAAACAAGGGTCAACTAGAAGATGCTCTTTCACTCCTTTTTGCACATAACTGTTCAGCCAATTATTGTGCTTCACTTGTTTTCCTTTGGCTTGATCGTTTGTTTACTCCTTAGTCAATGAAGAGGGGGAGCTCGTGCCCCGTTTCAAAAAGAGCGAAAACATTAAAACTTTGTCCTGAACCATTGGACAAGCTTAGCTTTCGATCCTGAACTCTATGTCCCATACAAGTTTGACCTTAAACATTCAAAAGCTAGATAGATATGGTTCCTCACCCAACTTGAGGAACACTGCCAATTGACGTTTTTTTAGAAAAGGAGAGTGTGATTCCCCGGCCTCTGTATCGAGTGATGCACAACCATACACACTTATTAATTCCAACCAGATTTACTGCCAATTGACGTGGTGGTGGTTTTCCTCATGTGGCATGTGATAGGGTACCCTTGCTGCTTGCGGTGTAGCCCGGGAGATGTCCAACCGCCCTATAAGGTGGTGGCATCCTTGGGGAGTAATCGACATGATTGCACGCGATGTAGTCTGGCAAGCCAAGGTCCGTGGTCACTCTTGTAGGGTGCGGTTATTGTCGGGGTTAGACGACGTTGTAAGGATGCGAGTGTGACAGTTCAGTTAGAGGGGGTCACTGGTTTTGGTGTAGTCCGATACTCTAGTCTCTAGTTCGTGAATACAACAAGCACATGCACCGTCCAAGGGTGTTGAGGTTCCTCACATGTGGTTCAGGGAATAGCTAGGTGAGGCACTCCAGGTGGAAATCTCGGAAGTGCCTAACTTTCTTTGTGTGCGGGCCTTGTGCTCTGAGATTTAAGTCTTAGGGCATGGATCTCACACTGTTAAAATCTTTGACGTCGCTCCCTCTTTAGAAATGTTGTCTTCGAGATCATGAACCTCGTTGGATGTCTAGCACGAGAATATAGTAGTGCATGCATGTTGACATGTGCTTGTTGTTAGGTTATGTGAGGGAAAACAAAAAAAATGTCTTACACATAACAGTCAAGATCTATCTGTGAAGATAGAAGCGGAAATATACGTCGATGAAGCCTGATGAATATCCCCATGGCCAAGCCTAGCAGTGAGGATGTCGCCGATTCCTCGTTCCAGTCCGTCAACGTCCAACTCGAATATGATCAAAGGTATTAATGGACACTTAAAAAACCATTAAATCAGGATCAATGATGGGGGTCAGCGGAACCTCCACAACTTCATTGCATGAGTGGAGGGAGTGTGGCTCTCCTCTCCTACGGGTGGGGGCGTAGCTACCTCCTACCCTAGGGCCAGTGCTAGGGGTGCCTCTTGCCCCCCAAGATGTGATGTAGGGCCTTTAGAGCATCACTAGCAGTACCCTTAAAAGTCCAACCTTTAAAAGTGGAATAAGGGTTGAGAAATGACAGGAATAAGGGTTAGAAACTAAGGGCGTAGATCAGTACCCTCAAACTCAACCCTTATAACAGAATATTCCAGGTTTGAGGGCACTGCTAGACGCCGCAACCCTAACCCTTAAAACTGCCATATATGTTTCCTCTCAATTTTCATAGAACAATAATAGTTTGAGCACACAATAATCATTCTAGTTATTATTACAACACCAAAAAGTAGTTTCAAACACATAATAATCATTCAACTTATTACAACAAGGTTGTTCAAAATTACAACAATTGTTCGAATTAAATAGAACATGGAAAAATAAACACAATGGTAGATCAATGGCGACGCCTATCTAGCTGCCAATGGTGCTCGATAAGATCCTTCTGTAACTGGCAATGAGTGTTGGCACTCTCAATCTCTCGATGTGTTTGTAGAAAAGATTGTAGGCGATTTGGGTTCCTTTCCGGTTGCACTCGGGTTCCAACATTGTCACTGAAACAAGGCAAATTCAAACCCCTCTCATCCTCAAGGATCATGTTGTGTAGAATCACACAACATTTCATAATGTTCACAAGGGTTTTTTTGTCCCAAAACCGAGATGGACCCCGAACCATGGCAAACCTTGCTTGCAAAACACCAAAAGCTCTCTCAATGTCCTTGCGGGCTGATTCTTGTGCCTTGGTAAAATGCCCACTCAGGATAAATGCCATCGGTGAGATAGTATCCCATAGAGTACTCATTGTACATTATTTTGAAGTTGCAAGGTGGAGCATCTCCAGAAACTATTCTAGAAAATAAAGGGGATCTTGCTAGCACATTGATGTCATTGAGTGTTCCCGGTAAACCAAAAAATGCATGCCAAATCCACAAGTCCTCCGATGCTACGGCCTCAAGAACAATGGTAGGATCATGGCTTTTACCACAATACATACCATGCCATGCTTTTGGACAATTTTTCCATGTCCAATGCATGCAATCAAGACTACCAAGCATGTCCGGCCATCCCCTTTTTTCATTCATCTCCATCAACCTCTTAGTATCTTGCTCATTCGGTGCTCGGAGATACCAATCACCATACAAATGGATGATCATTTTGGCAAACCTACGGACGGACTCCGTGGTTGTATCTTGGCCAATGCGAAGATACTCATCCGTATAGTCCGCAGGCACGCCATATGCGATCACTCGCATTGCAGCCGATATCTTTTGGTATGCACTAAAGCCCATGGTGCCGGCGGCGTTTCTACACCGCTTGAAATACTCAGAGTTGGCCTCACAATCCGTAACAATTTTCACAAACAAACTACGGCGCATTCGGTACCTTCTCCGAAAAAGGCGAGGTGGGTATGTCGGTACCTCCGAGTAGTCTTGCATAAGTTGTCCGTGCCCGAGACAGCGGTTCCTTTGGATGCAAACGCGACCCATCTGAGACCCCCTTCTCTGATCGAGCAGCCGAGCTCGGTCCTCTAGCTCTTGCACGGCGAGGACGACGACCAACATCTCCTCATCGTCGTCTTGAAGCAAATCATCGATGTCCGAATCGTCGGACGAAGACCAACCGGAGCCATCGGTGTCCATCTACAAATATTTGAGAAGCTACAAATTAAAACAAGTAAACAAGCAAATTAAAAGAAGCAAACAAGAAAAATCCATACCTGTGCGTGTCGGCGTCGGGCGGATCCGGCCGCCGCGTGCTCAGGTGAGCTCGCTCTCGGCCCGGCGGCGGCGAATCGGGTGTCGGGGCGGAGGCGGAGAAGCTCGAGATGCGGGGGTGCGGCGCGGCGGCGGAGGAGCTCGCGAGGCGGGGGCGCGGCAGGGGCGGACGCGGCGGAGGCGTGAGCGGCTCCTTGCGGCGCGGGGGCGACCGGAGCCGGCGGCGGCACGGCAGCGACGCGGGGGGCGGCGGTAATGGCGAGGCGGGGTCGCGGGAGGAGAATGAAATTTCCCTCCCGCGCGCGTGCGACGAGCGAGTGCGGGTTGGGGCGATTTTCCCCTCCAACCCTCATCGGTACAGGTTGGAAGGAGGAAACCCGGGTTGACCCTTAATTAATTTACGGGTTTAAGGGTTTGAGGGCTCTGCTAGTTCGTGTTTTGCCACTCGAATCCATAAAAAACAGTTATTTTTAAGGGTTGGCCTTTTTAAGGACACTGCTAGGGATGCTCTTAGCCCTAAAGACAAGTGGGGGCACCCCTAGATGGGATGTAGGGCCCATGTGGTTGTCCCCAATTTGGTCTTTTGGACTTATGGACCATTATTTTTTTTATGGGCCTTTCAAAGTTTTTGCTCGTATTGGTGATGTTGCTTACAAACTGGAGATTCCTACCACTTGTCAAATTCATCTGGTGTTCCATGTGTCACAACTGTACCAGATCACTCGCCTATGTTTTCTTCCTTGCCTGTACCACTTGAACTCAAAGCAGATGAAGTTTTTCCGGAAGAGATTCTAAAGCGCCGGTTGGTCAAGCGCGGCAGCTCGACTCAGCTCCAGGTCAAGATCAAATGGGCAAATTTGCCAACTGAGGGCACCCACAATGTTGCTTTGGCCAAATCTGACACAGATGTAAATTTGGCATCGTACTAAAATTTGGCAACAACTTCACAACGTAGGCTATTCTATATCTCTGTGATGTGGGTCCCCGCACAAAGTAAAAAAGATATTTTTCCACGCCCGCATGCGCATGGCTGAACTGCCCACTGCTCTCATCATGAGCAAGATATAATATTTTATTAGAATGAGAGGATTTAGCATCGGAGCAAGAAGTTGCTCCGGTTCCCAGTTTTGCTAGATTTGGAACCACCCCTACAATGTTAGGAACTAGCTACACGTTGTGGCTGCTCTGAGGTCGCCACCTGGGAGGATTATGAAGTCCTTCGAGCAAGGTTCGAGACAACACCAGCATGGGGACATGCTGGTTCTCAAGGGGGCGGCATTGTCGTGACTACATCACCTGAAGACACAAGTGATGTCACGACGACTACTGAGTGTAGCGTGGTGTGTGTTGGGTTGTGCACATGTGAGGGCCGAGCCTAGGGCCGTGCCATGTAAGATGTAACAGCTGGCCCGGTGTGGCCTGTAGCGTAGAGGGATAAGTAGTAAGTGGTTGAGAGACATCTGTATCGAAAAACTATTGTACAACTTCCTTTCCAAGGAATTCTACCCTCCTCCTCCTCCTCCAGATCTCTCCCCGAACCTATATCTCTTCTCATGTGGTTAATCAATCCATGAATTACTAGGTTCATGACATGTGGCTGCCCCCGATTTAGTCTTTTAGACTTATGGACTAAAAGATCCCCTGATTTTTTTCTGATAAAGATCAATTTTTATGCATGGAGTGAGTAGGTTATATTATGGGCACGAAGAGATCAATGACATGCATTGCTCACCCTTTCTAGCTAGATTCATAAAAGTTGGTGACCCGTGAGTCCTCGAAGCCATGGTGCCATCAACAGTAGACACTACTTTTTTCCGTAGGCTCTGTCACTGTCCGTCGGTGTCATGCTTAATCACGAGGTGTAGGACCATGAATGGAAGCAGGCGTCCTCAATCAGGAGAGCGAGCATGTGATCAATCATGAACCAAGCAGTAAACAAAGCCTAATTAATTCAGCGACGACCCGGCTCGCCGGATTCGATCTCCGTCCACGTCGAGCCCATGTCGACGACGACGAGAGCACCACCACGCCTTCGGACGCAACCTCCGGTGCTATGCAAGTCGCCGCAGCACCGACAGGAGCGTCAGTCACGGGTGGGGCCCACCCGTCTCTCACTGAGGCGCGGGCCCGGCCGTCACGCCCTCCTGTCCACTGGCGTGCAGCACGGCAACCCCGGACGACTCGGACCCAGACCATTCAAATTTTCTTCTCTTCCACTGCCCCCGCATCTCCATCTCATCCCTCCTCCCATCCCCTCGCTCGCCAAGCAGATCCACGCGAGTGAGCGGAGACTCGCGGAAGAACTTCCCGAGAGATGGCGGCGAACGGGTCGTCGGGGCCTGGGGAGGAGAGCAGGACGGTGCTGGTCACCGGAGGGGCCGGCTACATCGGCAGCCACGCCGTGCTGCAGCTGCTCGCCGCGGGCTTCCGCGCCGTCGTCGTCGACAGCCTCCAGAACTCCTCCGACCTCGCCGTACGCCGTGTCGCCGCGCTCGCGGGGGAACACGCCACCAACCTCTCCTTCCACAAGGTAACAACGCCGCCTCTCCGTCCGGGGCCGCCGCTAGGTAGCAATGCTCGGCTCTGCCCTCGCTCCCCCCCCCCCCCCCCCCCCCCTGCGCTTAGATACATTGCATTCCATTGCATCTCTCGTCGTACGTCCTCGCCGCCGTTCGATTGCGTATTTGCGTGGTCCTTGGTGTGGGGATAGATCTCGCCACGCGCTCGACGTGCTGGCTACGTATTCCGTGCTTTTTTTTAGATAATGGAATATCTACATCCTTGCTGTGTACTCACGGAATGGTTGTTTTCGGGCTCCCTTTGGCCTTGGCAGTATTTTTTGGTTCTGCGAATGACCTGGTTCGCGCATCATATCTTCTGGGTGATTTATGCAGATCTCCCCGCTGCCGTTCTGGGGCCTCGTATTTAATTTGATGCTTTGCGGTCCTGTTGCTGGATTTGTGAAAGGGAATTTTGTTGTCTTCTGGCATGCCAACTTAGCCGAGAGGGCGAGATATATTTTACTACCTCTGTTTCCTAGCTTGCTAAAAAAGCTTATATTGTGGAACCGAGGGAGTAGGATGGAGAAAACAATGTTAATCATGTGCCAAATCCATCAGAACATGAAAGAGAAAACAATGTTAATAATGTGCCCATGTTTTGTATGAAAGCAAATGTCTTCTTACTCTATGAAGTGTTTAAGGGTGACTTATGGAAATCTATTGCTTCTTGTG
Organism: Poa annua; assembly: GCA_026929855.1. Lineage (NCBI taxonomy): Eukaryota > Viridiplantae > Streptophyta > Magnoliopsida > Poales > Poaceae > Poa > Poa annua. The sequence goes on along the minus strand of CM049432.1, from coordinate 69,577,833 downwards.
AATGATTATGTATTTAAGGGTGACTTGACACTAATAACTCATCTGCTTTTGCAGGTGGATATACGTGATGAGGATGCACTGGAAACTGTTTTTGCTTCCACAAGGTGAAGCACAATATATGATAGTAATCAATGTACTTCTGTTCATTTTTACTTGTTTAATGATTTGGTTCTTCTTATGTGTAAAGGCATTTACATTTGTTGAATACATGTTCTCCAGGTTTGATGCTGTTATTCACTTTGCTGGACTGAAAGCTGTTGGTGAAAGTGTACAGAAGCCATTGCTTTACTATGACCATAACATTGTTGGCACGATAACTCTTTTGAAAGTCATGGCAGCTCATGGATGTAAGAAGGTACTTACAAGTCCTCTTTCCAGGGGCTACCTTCTACTCTCTGACCTCATGTGCATAAACTGCCTTAACTGATATGTTTTATTAAATTCATTATTCAGACTGTAATATGTTTCTTGGTATTGCTTTGAACACTAGTAGTATTTAGCTTACAGATGTTAGTAATTATTCAAAATATCATATTGTATTATGTATGAGAATTCTATTTATACCTCTCATCTTAAAAGAAAACTTGTATTTGACTTAGTTTATCTGCTCTGAGCTCCAACATCTATAAATTGTAACAATTGATCCATGCACACTCAAAATTTTCTCTGCGTTAAGTTTTTTTTTTTTACTTGAAGTATATATCAATTGATGCTTTGTTTGCATTGTATGTAACACTATAAGTATTTAAACTAAAATTTATTTTCATTAATGCTTCATTCAACCACTGGTAGTTTGTTTTAGGTTCATTCAGTTATTTGTTTTTATTCATACCAGATGAATACTGACATGTGTTTTTGTCTTCTTATGTGTTCAAATGTTGTAGTTGGTGTTTTCATCATCAGCTGCAGTTTATGGATCACCTAAGAACTCACCCTGCACAGAGGAGTTTCCTCTCACTCCGAACAATCCATATGGCAGAACCAAGGCATGTTACAGATCTTTTCCTATGCATAAATATCTGCATCAAGTCTTTTAACTGATTGCAATCATAAAAATAAATTGCAGCTTATAGCTGAGGAGATATGCCGTGATATATACCGGTCAGATTCTGAGTGGAGGATCATTTTACTAAGGTACTTCAACCCTGTTGGGGCTCACCCCAGTGGATACCTTGGTGAAGATCCACGTGGAATTCCGAACAACCTTATGCCCTTTGTTCAGCAAGTTGCTGTTGGGAGGAGGCCATCAGTGACAATATTTGGAAATAACTATGCAACTAAAGATGGAACTGGGGTATGTTTCCCTCATGCTATTCTTAGTTAGCTATTAATTTACCACACAATTTAAATTTTATGCAACCATTTTGGTCCATGCTGTTCATATCCTATCTGCTACTAGACACTAGTGTTATGTAATAGGAGTGTGTACGATGCAGTAGGTCTTTTCTAGTTATCTCTAGAGGATGTGTTTATGAAATATAAATAGCTTAACAGTAACACTAGAAGAAGTGGTATCAGGAGACTGAAGAAAGTTCCTCAAGTTGGCCCCTTAGATGTCAAATTATGTAGTAAGTAAGGAAATGACGTAGTGCTTACTAAAATATACTGTTCTTGCAAGCAAATAACTGAAGAAAAATAATCACAGTAGACAGTATACTTGAGACAGGCTGTATAACTAGAAATTTGACCTCGAATTCTGTTCAATTGTGCATAGAGCTTTTGGTTAGCTTTGTATATCTTTACTATCGTGTTCCTGAGAAAGCCACCAATGTTTTGACCTGTGATACATATCTGGTTTGATCTTATGAGCATTGGTGACTCTGTCCACAAAACTACCAAATAACATGCTAATAAAAATATGTTGTCATCCCCTAAAAACAATGTTGTCATGTGGACGCTGGACATTGGGTACTTCCGATGTCATCACACTTTTAAATAAAGGGCAAACCCAAGCCTCAGGCTTCTAATGCCGGGCTTGCAAATTGTATTGACGCACAGAGGATAACACTAGAACCACATCCTACAACTGAGATAGGCACTCCCATTGACATTGTTTATGCTTCATTCTTTTCGACCAATTGTGGTTCATCCTGTCAATCTGAGATTTTCCTGCGGTTTCTGTCCAAGTGCTATATTCAAGCTCTGAAACCAATGAAGCATTTGTGTATATTATCACGAAACCTGCAGTTAAGGTTTTCTCATCTTCTAAGGACACTGTTTGCCTGGTGTGCAGGTACGGGATTATATTCATGTGCTTGATCTTGCCGATGGACATATTGCTGCATTACAGAAGCTTTTTGATAACTCATCAAACATAGGTTTGCACAATTGACTGCTCTCCCAAATACTTCATCATGAATGCTTATATCATTTTCCAGACATATGTATATAACGACGTAGTAGCTGCTAACTATCCTTCTGCACTGCAAATCCCCAAGCATTAAACATAGACAACTCATTATTTTATTCTTTCACTTTGGAATCAAGTATTGAGGGCCCAAACTCCAATTTCTGCTTGATCAGATGCATAGCATGATTAAATGTATCTGACTATCTGTTTGCTATGTAGTTTGATCACTAAAATTCAAATCCTCATGCAGGATGTGAACCATACAATCTTGGATCGGGAAAGGGGACATCGGTATTGGAGATAGTCAATGCATTTGAGAAGGCTTCCGGAAAGGTATGTTTGCATAATATATGAGACTTGGACATGTAACCCTGTATTTTTGCCATCATATCTTTTCCTGGTTAACATATGTGACACAGTCTGCTTTACTGTAATGTTATGAAAGCACTCCATGGATTTATTCAGCATGTTGCACAAGGTTTTACATGCTTAAGCTGACTATTTGCAAATTCACATCTGGCAATTTCACAGAAAAGTTGGGATCAGTAATAGTGTAGGTTGCTGCAGGTATTGAAAAGATTAAGTTTCTTATTAAAAACGTGGAGTAGCTAGTACAACCTCTGCTCCGAAATATAAGAATTGAACTCCCAAAACGTCTTATATTTAAGAACAGAGGGGTTACTTATTTATGTGAACAGACTGTTATGATGCTAAGCCCCTTCATTCTGGTTACTGATATGTGTGTTAAACTTTTACAATTCGTCGTATGAGGGTCTCTAGAAATTTTATGAGTGATTATTGGACTTTGCAAGTACAATGAAGAATGAACTGTATGTTACGATGTTATCATGCGACGCTTGGTCAGATGTTAATTGTTGATCTTTCTGCCACATCCAATGATTTTAAGACTTGTGCGAGTTGTTTTCTGATGCATATGTTCTTGTACCCTTTGTTAGAAAATTCCGTTGGTCATTGGTCAGCGTCGCCCTGGCGATGCCGAGGTTCTCTTTGCAGGAACTGGTAAAGCAGAGAGAGAATTCAACTGGAAGTAAGAATTCAACTGGATCTATAAAAAAAATCAGTTGTAACATTCGTTTGGTTATTAAATGTTGTTATTCTGTCTACAGAGCAAAATATGGCATCGCAGAGATGTGCAGGGACCAGTGGAACTGGGCTAGCAAGAACCCTTACGGATACGCCACACCTGATTCGACCAAGCAGAATGGTAGCAATTCACACTGAACAATGCTGATTGGTCTGTGTGTGGACTCACTTGTACATGCAACTTAGCGCCTACGACCTGGGATCAATGTAGGTCTAGTCGGTCAGTCATACAGAGAAAATATACGAGATTAGAGAAGATGTTTCTGTTGTTCTTGGATAGCGTACGTGATATCAGTACAAATCTGTCTTCCACTTGCATATAGTTTATTATTCTAGGGAGATTGCTATAGTCAAACCAGCTAATTCGATTCTTTTACTGCTAATCGAGTTGCTTTGCCTAGCAGCTGTATACGAATCCATTTGTGCCTGTAATAGTAATTAGTTGAGCTACAGTTTGTATCTTTATTCTTGCAATGTGTTACCCCCTGGTGTATATATCAGAAAATGCAGCAATATGTTGTACTCCGTCGTTTGGGGTCTAGAACTTCGTGGGAGGGTGCATTGCTGCATTTTGCTTTTCTGATCGTGCGGTGCAGCGGTGCCTGTATAGTGTGTACTGCAGTGTGGATTTGTGATCATCTGTTATTTTTCCATGAAAAAGAAATTGCCAGACAGATATATTTTGGGACAATTTGTCACAAGACACCGTCATTTTCTGTCATTTGCCAAAACATGTCTTTGTCTAGTACCATTACAATTTTGTGACAGGTTTGCCAGAACGCATCACGTCGACTAATGCGAAAAGTTTGACTAAGCGCTAGACATTTAGCAACTTATCGAGAGAGATTGCTTACCCATCTGGTTGACATGCCATGTTGGGACCCGAGGTACACGTGACATCATGGTTCAGAGCAACTGCAGCCGTCACAATTTGCTGCTTGGGTGCACACTTGCCATCAGAATCAGACAGGGAATTGAAAAAACAGAGATGTGTATAAGGGACAGCTAGCAGTTGTGAGATAAGAGCAAATCTCTCTCTAGCAAGGGAGTCTAGAAGTGGCGTTGGTAGAGAGCTCCGCGGGTGCAAATGATGCAGATCGGGAGGGATCGACAAGTCCGGGCGAGCTCTTTGCTCACGAGACGAAGAAGACGGGCAACACACTCGCTGGCAAGGGAGATGGCCAGCGCAGCTGGAGACGGCGGAGGTGAACTGATCGGCAACTATGGTGGTAATTAAGACAGCCGTAAAATGGGTTTTAGGCGTCGAGAACTCAAAACTTCCGTTTTGGAAGTTTTGAGTACAAAGACACAATTTTACCCCATACCAATTGGGTTTTGTAAAGTTATCTTTTATAAGAATTACCCCTCCATGAAGATACCACCTAAGATGTGTAATTCTAACTAAAGATGACCTTGGAAACGTAATTGACATGGGAGTAAAAAGTGTGTCTACTGTCACAAAGACAAGGCAATCAAGCACTTATTTTTCGAGTGCAAATTTGCTAGTTCTATATTGTCAATCGTCCAGATACGTTCTACCTTATATCCCCAATAAGTGTCGATAATATTTTTGGTGTATGGCTCAATGATGTGGATGTCAGGTTTAAACAACTTGTTAAGGTAGCATCACTGGCCTTTTAGAAATGACAAGTTTTTTGATGATTAAAATTCTATTCTTATGTAGGAACTACTGATACACTCCATCGGTGGTCGCCGTTGCAATGTGTGGAGTATCGATACCTGTTTATGGAGGTGTGTACGACGAGAGTCTTTTTATCCCAACATGGATTACAGTATAATTTGCAGATCGGCCCTCCATCAGAATAGGATGTTTTTTACACTTTCTCATCATGTAATACGTCTATTTTTTACTTTTCTTTGAACTTCGAACCTGTCACTTGCGTGCATCTTTGTTATGCCAAGGCGGTGTGTAATGCGTAAAACTCTTTAAGTAATAAAGCTCACTTCATCGGAAAAGAAACACCTTACATAACTCTTGGTTAATGATTTGTACATGGAATCAATCGAGAATTCACCATTCTTAATGAGATTTCATTAAAATTCATCTGAAACCTGTGTCAACTAGGCAATGTCCAACCGCAATAGCAAAGCATCCCAAGAAACTTACCCAGGACCAAATAAATTCCTTCTGAACGAAACATTTGATGGGGAAGTTCTCATCACCTTAGCGAACGTATCGCCTTTGTGTCGCATCGCATATTGTACTCAGGCTTGACCTAATCATTTATCATCCCAGAATCTAATTTCTGAACCGTCCTTAGCAAAAACTTATTCGTAACCATGAGACCAGACGAGAAGTATGAATCGTCATGTTTCCAAAGAATCGCTTGTATGTCCATATACTTCCTCCTAAGGAGGGTTTGTCGGGCCTCAAGGTCATGAATTATGAGTCCTCTTTGATCTTTTGGACAGCAAACCAGACTCCACTTAGATAGTCGATATTTCCTTTTTTCACCATCACCGGGCAAGAAGAATCTCGATAGAAAATGGCTATGAACAGATTGATAGCTTATCCCAAAGCAAAACATTTCGAAGTTTGAAAATTTGAAAGGGAACCCAGTTTCAAATCTGTAATATACTCCCTATGTTCCAAAATGTAACACGTTTTGGGAACACATTGGTTGAAGCAGCTAGTTAATGACAATGGGGAACTTGAGGACTTGAAATCAATCATGCACAAAAAATGTACATATCAAATGAGTACGAACTAATCAATCAGGATCAATTACCAAAAAGAGTGTGGTTTATAAAGTACACCACATGAAATGTCTGATCGACCAGTCAAGATCGAAAATCCCAACTGAATGACAAACTAGATGAATCTGCTCCTTACAAGATATTTCCACTATTTTGGAGTATTTATATGTTCTCACAACTGAAGGCAGCAGATTGTAAAAGAAGCAAGAAACATATACCATCATAGTTTGCCAGGCTCCAGTTCACGACTGCAAATAAATGGACGAAGTCAACAGATCGTAAAAAAAACTAGTATGGCTGCAAAGAAAATGGTAATCAGCATACTAACCAAGTAATGGGATTTTCCTCTAATTGATCGATGATGTCCGAATTAACAAGAGGTTGTATGGCACGCTTGACATCTTCGTCAGCCCACTCCAGTGTCTCCCACCATTTCATCTGAACAAGGGGAACGCTGATATTGCGCAATCTCTGTGGCATGGTTTGCATCAGGAAAGGGAGTCTTTTCACCTTTGGACAAAACGATATCTCCATGGCCTCAAGTGATGGGAACGTCACTTCAGGATCACATAAGCTCGACAACCCAGTAAGGCTTTGCAGCTCAAAGTATTTGAGACACGGAAAGCTTTGAAACGATGCCTTTGGGCTCTCATGTCCTCCATATTCTGTCTTCATGTTGTCCTTCTTCTTCGTTCGAACAATTTGACTCATGTTAGTGCAATTATTTACAAGGATTCTCTCAAGACAAGGAAGGTACATTGCCCATGAAATATGCCTAAGACTCTGGCAGTGTATGATTGCCAACTTAGTTAACCTTGGAAAAAGAGATTCTGGAGTTACTCGCCTCCAAATTATTCTCTTTAAGCTGAGCAGGCTGTCAAACGTGAGCGATTGTATTATGTCAAACTGGAACATTGCTCCTTCTATACTGCTTCTTATTAGTATCTGCTGCATAGAACATTTTTGAAGCGTCAGATCATGTAAGCTCGTTTGCACCGAGGAGCTTGAGAGAAAACCATCTAAGAAGCAGAATAATGGTGTCCCTGTCAACCTGCTCAGATGGATGGATCTAATAGGGAGGCTAGGAAACTTTTTTAGCAATTCATATGTTGCATCACCTTTGACCCCAATTTCCACAGCTTTCAAGTCATCCAGGATATCCAATTCCTGGAACAATGATCGAGTATAGTCTGCACGGGATGATACCTGAGATGACAACATATCTAGAACTTGCAATGCCTTAAGCCTTGATATGGTGCCCTTTGGTACTGTATGTATTGGATTACCTCTTAGATATAGAAATTTGAGCTTCATGAGGTGTTGAAGGTCCTCGGGCAATTCACTGATATAATTGTATGACAAGTTGAGGTACTCTAGATCCCCCAAAGCACACAACGCTAAAGGTAAAACATGAATTCGGTTCCGACTCAAATCTAGGTATGTCAATGTAGTGAACAGGTAAATATTTCCAAGTGCCTTCTCATTGAACTTATTATCTTGAAGAAGCAGTGTCCTAAGTTCCGTAGAACAGGATCCTAGCCAGCACTTAGATCTGACACTGCCCAGACAATTTTCGTTCCCATCATCGCCACCAAGATATGGGAGTTCTTCCAGTGCATTGCCCATCATTGATAAATACTCCACTCTGTTCCAAGGGATGCACTTTCTAGACGCAGTTTTACCAATTTGTGCATGAACGACCCATTTGTTATTGTTTTCACCACAACCACAAGATATCCATATTGCCATATCCCGAATCACATCATGCATTTTAAGGTGCTGACTACTGTCTTCAGTAGCTTCTAGCAATGATGTAGCTTGCAGGTGACTTATTATGTTGTATCCTTCACTGTAAGAACTGTCTATAACACATTTATTAAGTAAACCTAAACCCATCCAACATTGGATCAGATCGTCTTTAGCAATAAGAGAATCCTCTGGCCACAATGAGCAAATCAGGAAACAACGTCTCATAGTATCATTCGCTAAGCAATCATAGCTAAGTTTTAACTTGAAAAAAATTGTGTTCTCCATAGACGTGGGATCACCCACATCATGGCCAGATCGTTGCAGTAAACGAATAGATGTTTCCCATTCACTTGGATCTTTCTTTGGATACATTGCCTTTCCGGTTGCTATTAACGCCAGGGGCAAGCCCTTTAGCTCCTTCACAAGCTCTTTTGAAAGGGCTCCAATGCGAGGATTCGAGAAAAGAAGCTCTTGACCAACATTTTCCTGAAAAAGCTGCAACGCCTCATCTTGTCTCAAGCAATCCACTTTTATCTCTTTTCTGACCTTCATTACACCACACACAACTCGTGACCTTGTTGTGAGGACCACTTTCCTCTTGTATTGACCAACAAATCCAAGAGGATATGGGATACCAGTTAATTGTAAGTCCAATTGTTCCCAGAGGTCATCCAGCAGTACAAGAAAACTCCTCCTGCTTAGAAAGTCAGATATTATATTTGCTTGAAATTCTATATCTTCGTCTCTCCTTAAGCCAAGTTTCTTTACTATTTCAGCTTGGATCTTTTCAATTGAACAATCTTTTGAGGCTGTTACAAAAATTACAACATCAAAGAAAGAGTCTCCGACAAAGGAATTGTTGATCTTCTTCAGAAGGTGAGTCTTACCCACTCCACCTAGACCCCATATCCCAATCATTCCAACTGAAGAATCCCTAATGCACTGGGCAGCCTCCTGTACATTAAGCTCCTCACTGAGCAGCCCATTGGATAAGACGGGCATTTCTCGGACTGATGGTGGCAGCGGCTGGACTGCAACAACACTAGTGTCAATCTTGGCATACTCTTGGGCTTTCAGAATCTCCTTTTCTGCACACTTGCTGATTTTGTAATTTGACCAGCAATTTATAGAGATACACCCAAAAACTTTGCATCTCTCATCGTACACTTGACTGATTGCTTCTTCCTCGGATTTGATGGCATCCACATCTTCAAGCCACCTTTGAACTTCATTCTTTGCTTTCATGCCATTTCTCTCAGCAATCTCAATCTCGCACTGAACATCGCTTCCCTTAGCGATCAAACCCTGGGTCGCTTTCTTGAGATGTTTCACATTTCTGCTAGCTGTGAATGGATACATTAAATGCTTGAAGACGGTGTCGTAAAGTGGCCTAATAAGAGTGTTGACTACACCAACCATGTACGCCATTTATGTAAGCCTGTAAGGAGTACAAGAAAAACATACTTGAGGAAGCTATGTGAAACAGATAATGATATTCTTAATTTACTAGCTCATAGTTACAGTACATATAGATGGTAAGATTCAGTGGATAGTCAACTGTTGAAGAAGTTTATAGAAGTGATGAACTAGTAAGATTCTTGTGATATGCTGCACAACGCCACAACGTCAAGTCTTTGAGGGTGATGTTGGTATGTTCTTCACAGTGGTCAAGATTGGGGATATAAGGTTAAGACTGCACATGGATATAAGATGCAGAAAGTTTCCAAGCTACGAATCAACAGATATAGTAAGATAGGGTAGAGGAAAACCTGCACTAGTATGTATAAAGTTAAATAAACATGATAGTTTTCTTTTATGGAAAGGATAAAAGTGCCTAAGAATTTAATGAGAGATCAGTTTCAGGGCTGAATAAGTTTCTTAGTAAAATGCTCTTAAGTGAACAATTGAGTTGTTAATTACACTCATCAGATTTGAAATACAGAATTTCAGACCCTTCCCGGTCACCAGCTATGCCGCTGGGGATAGGCTGCCGCCTTTGTGACCCCAACGGCCCTACCGCAGCCTGAAAGGGTACATCTTTAGTGATAATTTACCGAAATAATTTATTTATTTTGCGAAAACGCAAAGAGCATTGCGTTTCATTTCATTGATAGAAAGGAGAGTTAATTACAAGCCTACAAGGAGGCCACCCAACACCGTACAACTCCACCCAAGCCTCTAAGGAAGAACTAGGGCGAGCCCCCGGGCCCCTGCGCTCACCCACAACCGCGCCTCCGTCTTGATGGTTTCCATCAAAGCGCCAACAGAGGGACGTGCGTTGTCGAAGACGACCGCGTTCCGTTGTTTCCAGATCCACCACGCGGAGAGCACGATCACCGAAGAGGTGCATTTGCATAACACACGAGGGGTGTCCTTGAGAACCAACGCCCACCAAGCCGCGAATTCATCCTCAGCAACGGGCGGTCTTGAGGTTGATCGAATCCAAGATAGCACTTCATGCCATATCGTGCGGGAGAAAGAACAACCCGTGAGGATGTGTCCTATCGACTCCGCCACCTGGTCGCACAACGGGCAGGCTGCCGTATGTGGCAGGCCCCGTCTCGCCAACCTCTCCCCCGTCCAACAGCGATCCAAGCACGCGAGCCAGATGAAGAATTTCACCCTAGGGGGAGCCCATGTCTTCCAGTTCAACTTCCAAGAGCTTGAAACCGTCGCACCGCTGAACAATGCGTCGTAACTGTCAATTAGCCAACTCAATTTCCTCTATTGAAAACAAAGTGATATACAAGGTTACATGGGCCTACTTGGGCCAGACTAGGCACTAATGGGCTAGATCAAAATACATATATTCTATCATATATTCTAACACCCCCCTTCAAACTCAAGGTGGATCTGAGACATTGAGTTTGAGAACATGGAGTTTATGTTGTTCTCTTGTTTGAGCTTTTGTGAAGAAATCTGCAAGTTGAAGCTCTGATGGAACATATTCGAGATGAATGGTTGATTGTTGACAATGAGAGCGTGTGAAGAAAGCATCCACACCAATATGCTTGGTTAACTCATGCTTGACTGGATCATTTGCAATCTGGATAGCAGCAGTGTTGTCACAAAGAATGGTTGTGGGTGCATCACATGAGACACCAAGATCAGCCAATAACCAACGGAGCCAGACAATCTCTGAAGTAGTAGTAGATAGTGCTCTTAGTTCTGCTTCAGCACTAGAGCGTGACACTGCTGTTTGTTTCTTTGACTTCCACGCAATAAGAGAGGTGCCGAGAAAAAGACAATAGCCAGTGACAGAGCAACGATCAGCAGGATCACTTGCCCAAGTGGAATCAGAGTAAGCACGAAGCTCGAGCTGATTTGTGTGAGCATAGAATAACCGTCGAGATGATGTCCCTCTCAAATATCGAAGAACACGAAGCAAGTGGCTATAATGAACTGTGGTAGGAGCACTAACAAACTGACTTAGGATGTGAACTGCATGAGCAATGTCCGGTCTTGTCACGGTGAGGTATACAAGGCTGCCGACAAGGTGACGATAGCGAGATGGATCCTCAAGGGGAATGCCATCAGTAGAACGCAGCTGTAGCTGGAGTTCCATTGGTGTAACAGCAATGCGAGTATCAGTGAGGCCTGAGCGCGCTACCAAATCCTGAGTATAACGAGACTGTGAAATATAGTAACCATCATCCGTACGATCAACCTCAATTCCCAGAAAGTAACTGAGAGACCCCAGATCTGACATCTTGAATTGTTCACTTAGTTTTCTTTTAACAAAAGCAATATACTTCTGGTCATCTCCAGTTATTAGCATATCATCCACATAGAGCAGAAGCAAAGTACGACCACTGCCAGATGTATGAACGAAAAGTGCAGGGTCATGTTCACTGGGAGAGAAACCAGCAGCTCTAACGACAGAACTGAATCTCTCAAACCATGCACGAGGGGCTTGTTTAAGCCCATAAAGTGCCTTACGAAGGCGACAAACATGACCAGCCGGAGCCTCAACACCCGGAAGTGGCTGCATATAAACTTCCTCATGTAGATCACCATGAAGGAAAGCATTCTTCACATCCATTTGTGAGATTTTCCATGACCGAGCTGCAGCCACAGCAATCAGAGTACGAACAGAGGTCATGTGAGCAACCGGAACAAATGTCTCATCATAATCTCTCCCATGAGTCTGCTAAAAACCTCTAGCAACAAGTCGAGCCTTGTAACGCTCAACAGAACCATCTGACCTGGTTTTGATTTTATACACCCACTTACAAGTGATAGGAACTGATCGAGGAGGCAATGGTACCATCTCCCATGTTTGTGTACCCTCTAGGGCCGCAAGCTCCTCAGACATAGCCAACTGCCACTCGGGTAGCACAGCTGCCTCCTGATAAGTACTAGGCTCACAAGTTGCCCCTGCGCAAAAACCATTTTTATATCTGTCTAGAAGCTCAAGAGTGGAGCGATCACGAAGGGCATACCTGTTTGTCTGAGAGGATTCATCAGTGCAAGGTTCAGTGGTACTGGCCGGAGGAGAAGAAGACAAAGGAATAGATGAATGAGCCTCAGATGAAACTACAGGACGACGACTATAATAAAAAGGAAAGGAATCCAAACGTGGTGGGAGTGGCAAGGAAGGTCTAGAATGTGAAGTTGGTGATGAAGGTGTGTCTAGTGGTGATTGATCAGAGACTGACTCATCCGAGGAGAAGATGGGTGGAAGTGAGAGAAAGGAGGTGGACTCTAAAGAGGTGGAGGATGATGATCGCGTGTTGTCAGAATAGAAAAATGGTTGATCTTCATTGAAAATCACATCCCTAGAAAACCGAATGCGACGAGCTGAAGGATCATAGCAACGGTACCCCTTATGCTCAAGACTATAGCCAAGAAAAACACACTGGACAGACTGAGCAGTCAACTTGGTCCGCTCGCGAGGGGCTAATAGGACATAGCAAGTACAACCAAAAACACGAAGATGACCATACATGGGGGGAGAACCAAATAGAACCTCACCAGGAGACTTGCCTTGAAGACGGGAGGAAGGCTGGATGTTTATGAGATACACTGCCGTGGAAATAGCTTCACCCCAGAATTGTGTAGGGACAAAAGAAGAAATCAGAAGAGTTCGAGCTGTCTCAATTAAATGGCGATGCTTTCGCTCGGCAACACCATTCTGAGCGTGAGCACCAGGACAAGAGAGCTGGGGAAGGGTACCCTCGGAAGAAAGGAACTCACGAAAAGATGTAGAGAGGTACTCCCCCCTGAGTCAGAGCGAAAAACACGAATAGCACTGGAAAACTGAGTATGAACCATGCGAGTAAAAGATTGATATATAGAATTCAACTGGGAACGATGTTTCATAAAATAAACCCAAGTATATCGAGAGTGATCATCAACGAATATGACATAATGTTTGTGACCGCCCTTTGAGACAAAAGGGGAGGGACCCCATACATCAGAGTGCACTAAATCAAAAGGACGACTAGAACAAGTGGTGCTGGATGGATATGGAAGTTGTATCTGTTTCCCTAGCTTACAACCCTTACAATGGAAGTCAGCATCCACATGAACACGACCCAAAACCCCTTGTCCAACAAGAGTTGATAAACGAGAACCACATAGATGACCTAAGCGATGATGCCATTGGGCAAAAGAAAACGACAAAGTTGATCTCGATGTTGAGGAGGATGAAGCAGACGACGCGGAAGCTGAAGGAAGATGAAGGGTGTCAAGTTCATAGAGGGATGTGGATCCTCTACGGCGATGGCCAGTTCCAATGATCCTCTTGCTCTGAAGATCCTGCACATATCAAGATGTTTTGTCAAAACCAACAAAGTAATCCATATCAGTAATTTGACCAACAGACATGAGATTCATTGACAATTCTGGGACAAAGGAAATATTTGGAACCGAAAACTTGGATGTGCAAAGAGAACCCTGATGAGTAACAGAACAAGGTGTACCATCAGCGGTGTGAACAGAGGCACCATCCTTCACTGGCTGACACGACACGAGTTGGGAGCGATCTGAGGTGACGTGGAATGAAGCTCCAGAGTCAAGCACCCAATGCTGAGTGGCACGAAAAGCAGACTGAGAAGCAGCAGACACGGAAGCACTCATTGCTGGCTGTTGTGGCTGTTGTGGTTCGCTGATCACAATAGCAGAAGACTTCCTGGTAGATGTGTGACGCTGATGCTGCTGAACAGGGTACTTTCTTTGATACTCGGCCAACAACTCTGGGTGTAGGGAAAAACAACTATCAATTGTGTGACCAGACCTTTTGCAGTGGGGACAAAATTTTCCTGAAGAAGTGCCTTTGTAGGGACCCCGAGGAGAAGCAAGAACACTGGTGTGAGTCATTGGAGCTGAGGCAAGAGAGGAAAGACGTGTCTCCTCTGCAATCAAACTAGCAAGTGCTTCATCTAAGGAAGGCGGTGTAGGACGACCAAGAAGTTGAGTGCGGTTATTCTCAAAATCCTGTCTGAGCCTCATCACAAACTGATACATGAAAGACTGCGCTTCATAATTTTCCTTGGCCACACAACACTCGCACCCAGAACGGCTCTTTGGAGTCATCGACATAAGCTGACTACTGATGCGAGTGAAAGCTGCATGATATTCCTCTATGGACAAATCATGTTGTTGAAGATTTTGCAAATTCTGCAACAACGAGTATCGAAGTGCCCCACTTGGCTGAAGATATCTCTGTTCCAAATACTTCCATATTTCTTTTGCAGTGGAATGATGCTCAAGACTCATCCGCAGTGAAGGAGCAACATTAAGAATTAAGGCACCCATGACCTTAGCATCTGAATTTCTCCATTTCTTCCTTGTGGCCTCATCAACCTTTTCATCTGGAGCATCATCAGTCAAATGATCATCAAAACCAGCAGCTCGCACCATAGTTCTAACCGAGAATGCCCACTCTCTATAATTTGAGCCATCAAGCTTGATGTCACTAGAGAAAATATAGCCATTCTTGGCCATTGAGAGAAAAAGATGGATGAAGCCAGCAAACTAAACAGCAGCTGTTCCCCTTACGCAGCTCCCCAGCAAAATAGCAGCTGACCAAAGTAGGAACAAGCAGATGCAGGAAAACACTCACAGCTAGGAGCAGCAGCAGCTTGGAATCAGCACGACGGCAACTGAATCGGAGCTGGAGCCCTCCGGCCGGCCGGAGCGACGGACCACGGACAGCAGGCAAACACTGCAGGAGATGCACAAGCCGACCTGGGATGTGCAGAGACGATGGGAGTAGCAGCCGGCGGCGACTTGCCGGCAACTTGCCGGAGCTGGCGACGAGGCGGCGGCGAGGAGCTAGGTCACGACCAGACCATGCTCTGATACCATGTCAATTAGCCAACTCAATTTCCTCTATTGAAAACAGAGTGATATACAAGGTTACATGGGCCTACTTGGGCCAGACTAGGCACTAATGGGCTAGATCAAAATACATATATTCTATCATATATTCTAACAGTAACAAGACTTGGAAGAGTACTGTCCGTCCGGGGTCCAGCGCCAGACCAGCGTGTCCGGCTGCTCGGTAAGGTGAATCCCACGTAAGGTGTTCCAAATGTGAACATACTGCGTGAGGGCAAGCGGGCTAAGGGCTCCTGAGATATCCCCTATCCATCGGCGCTCCACCAGCGCCTCTCTCACCGTTCTCTTTTTCCTAGCCTTCTTGGCGCTCACCGCGAAAAGATGGGGGGCCAGGTCTTGGATGGATTAGCCCCCCAACCACTTGTCCACCCAGAAGAGCGCAGAGGAACCGTCGCCGAGATGCATCTCAGAAGAGGCATGGAAGATTTGGCGTTCTTCTCTAGAGAATTGCATGTCCAGGCCCCGCCACGGTCTCAGCTGAACCGTGCGCATCTTCCACAACCAACGGACACGTAGGCTGATGGACGTGCGTCCCAAATCTGGGATGCCCAGGCCACCAAGTTGTAACGGACGGCACACCCTAGCCCAGTTGACATGACAGTGACCTCCATTTGCCTCTGCCCGACCTGCCCATAGGAACCCTCGAAGGATCTTCTCCACCTTCTTGAGGATTTTCTTGTTGACGCTTAACACCACAAGCTGGTGCAAAGGGATTGCTGCCAGCACTGATATCACCAGGGCTAAACGCCCCGCCTTGGGCATCATTGCCGCTTTCCATGTGGGAAGCTTGTCCGCGAGCTTGTCCAATAGAGGCTGGAAGGCCTCGCTGGATAGCCTCCGCAGGCCCAAGGGAATACCCAGGTAAGTCACTGGAAAAGGGGCCAACTGGCAGCCCATGGTCTCAGCCGCCTCCTCGCCTATGCCATCCTCACACCCTATGGGAGAAACGGAACACTTGGCGAAGTTGGTGTGTAGGCCCGAGGATTTTCCATAGAGATCCAGAATTTCTTTGACTGCATTAAGCTCTACCGGATCTGGGTGGCAAAACAGAATCACATCATCGCGTAGAGTGAAACTGTTGTTACCAAGTCTTGGCGGGCCACTTTTTTTAGGATACCCAACTCCACTGCTTTGGCCAGGAGCTTATTCAGAGTGTTGATCACTAGGACGAAAAGTTGTGGCGAAAGCGGGTCACCCTGCCGCAGTCCCCTCCGGTGCCAAATGGGGGGTCCAGGCTCGCCGTTGAGTAACACCCTTGAGCTAGCCGCGGATAGAAGGATAGCCACGCACTCGCAGAATCTCCGCCCAAAACCAATTTTCCGAAGCACCTCAAACAGCAGACCCCATGAGACCGAGTCAAAGGCTCTCGCTATGTCTAGTTTGAGCATCACCCTGGGCTCCTTGAGCCTGTGGAGCAGTCTTGCTGTCTGTTGCACCAGCATGAAGTTGTCATGAATGCATCGCTTCTGGATGAAGGCGCATTGATTAAAGTCAACCATGCGATGCAGTAGAGGGGCAAGTCTCGAGGCCATCACTTTAGCGGCCAACTTCGCAAAGATATGTATCAAGCTGATCGGCCTATAGTCTCCCATGGCAGCCGCATCCGGGCGCTTTGGGAGTAGGATGATCAAAGCTTGATTTAATCCTTGGAAGCCACGTCCACACAACGACGAGAACTTGTGAAAGGCTGCCATGAAATCCTCTTTCACGATAGACCAACAACTCTGTATGAATTCTGCCGTGAAGCCATCTGGTCCAGGCGCTTTCCCGTGGGGGAGTCGCCGCACTACCTCCCACACCTCCTCGGTTGTGAACCGCTCCTCCAGCTGAGTAAGATCCTCTGTCTGGATGCCGAGGAAGTCCAGATCCAGAGTGAAGTCTCTAGCCACTGAGGTGCCAAGCAAGGCCTCAAAGTGGGAGAAAGCCGCTTCAGCGATGGCAGCGTGCTCCTCACCACCCCACCCTCGACTCGGAGACTCCGAATCATATTCTTCTGGCGTCTGTAGGAGGCGTGTTGGTGAAAAAAGGCCGTGTTGGCATCACCCTCTGCTAGCCAAGCAATTTTGGCCCTTTGTCGTGCCATAGTGCGCTCCAACGAAGCCAGCCCAAGGTGGGTCTGCTTCAGTTTGGCCCGCAGCCGTCGCTCATCCTCAGATAGCTGGCGCGATTCCATGGCAATGTCCAGTCTAAGAACCACTTCCCGCGCTACTGAAAGCTGCAGATTGATACAACCCACCTGCTTGCTACTCCGGCTCGTAAGCCGGCGCGCCGTACGTTTGAGCTTAGCGTGTAGTCTACGGAAGGGGTCCAGACGATGACTTGCCACGCATCCTCCACCACCCCCCTGAATCCCTCGATCTTGAACCAGAAACGTTCAAACTGAAAACGCTTGCGGCCCGCTGGCTGCGGCGTACAGTCCAGTACCAATGGGCAGTGGTCAGCGATGACCGAAGCCAAGCAGCGGAGGGAGCAACTCTCATGGAGTTCCTCCCAGTCTACCGTGCAGAACACCCTGTCAAGCCGGACAAGCGTCGGATTTGCCCTCTCATTCGACCAAGTGTACCGGCGACCTTGGAGATACATCTCCTTCAGCTCGCTATCACTAAGAAAGCGTCTGAGTCTGCCCATCATCCTTCTGTCGAGATTGCCATTATTCTTATCAGCATCCTTGTAGATCATGTTAAAGTCCCCACAAATCATCCACGGACCCGGGCGTGTGGCTCTCACCTCCCGAAGCTCCGCGAGGAAAGCTATCTTAGCCGTGCCCTCTTGGGGCCCATAGACACCCGTGATCCACCATCCTGGGCTCCCGCACACCGGGG
Organism: Poa annua; assembly: GCA_026929855.1. Classification (NCBI taxonomy): domain Eukaryota; kingdom Viridiplantae; phylum Streptophyta; class Magnoliopsida; order Poales; family Poaceae; genus Poa; species Poa annua. Next base: position 69,559,746 of record CM049432.1, on the reverse strand, counting down.
AAACCCTGGCTGTTAACGAGTTAACATCCACCTGGGCGGCATCCCAACGAACCTGTGAGCTCACCCAAGCCAGGATAATACCCCCCCGAGTGCCAGAGGCTGGCAAGCAGAAGTAACCATCAAACTCCGCTCCTACTGTTTCCATTACAATAGCGGTTACAACTTCCAGTTTTGTTTCTTGCAAACACACGATAGACGCACCCACTGTGCCAGCTAAGCAACGCACATTAGACCTCCGCGCGCGGTCGTTTAGACCTCGCGCATTCAACACCATTACCCTTGGTTCGTACGACATAAAGAATATCCGTACACCCTAGGGAAAGCGAGACCCGGGGGGTCAAACCTCCACGAGTCTACCACCCACTCTGTCCACCGGGGAGGGGGAGCAGCCACCCCTCAGGGAGGCAATGGTCCACCCGTACAGCTCTCCAATGGCATCGAACATCTCCTCTTCTAGGGGAACCGCGAACAACCTATGGTAAGCCTCCACCGCCTCAGTCGAGGGGACCTCTTCCTCCTCAATCAGCCCTAGCTTGCGCATCAGATTGCGCTGCGCCCTCTTCTCCGCGTTGAGATCTCCCGGCTGCCTCGCAATCCGAGCACTCCGTCGCGGCTGAAAGTTCATCTCGATCAGTCGACGGCGAAGTTGGGGGTTCAGAAGCAACTTCACATGGAGCTATTTTTCCGGCTGAAAGTTCATCTCGATCAGTCGACGGTGAAGTTGGGGGTTCAGAAGCAACTTCACATGGTGCCTCCCTTATCAAGCAACCGAAATAAATTGGATGCTCTATTGTTTCCCTTACATTTAGTTATTTTTATATGAAACTTCACATGGAGCTTTGGCAAAAGTCTCTAGCTCATCCGCTATTCATCCTCGGTTCAAATTAGACATGCTTGCTATGATTCATCACAGATCACAAAAAGCGCAAATATGCATAGAAGACACACACAAGCCGAGAATAACCTTGCCTGCACGATGAGTAGTCGAGTTTGGAGTTAGATTCGATGGATTCCTCGGTTTGGTCAAGCTCGAGCGAGGGTTGACCAGATCTACTCGAGGTAGCACTTGCAGAGGAAGGAGGATGTGACCCAGCGGCAGTCTCCTCGAGCGCGGCCCGCGCGTCGCAGCTGCTGCGAGGCCGTTCTAGGTACCGAGTCTGAGCAAGCTGCTGAAATCGGCGACTGATCCAGAGGCAATCAACAGGTGGACGAGCAAGCTGGCAAGGACATCCACTCAAAAGTAAAAACGAGCGCGTTAAAGTGTCTCACGTATAGATGGGCAAATGGACCGTGCTAAACGGACCGGCCCAAGACACAACCATTTTGTCCCGGTACGAACACGGCCCGGCACGATTCTAATCGGGCGTGCACGGTCTGGCACGTCACGGGCCCATCAACTTCAGGTTGAAGCACACGGGCCGGCCCGGCACGGCACGATTAACTTTTTTTATTTTTATTTTAGAAATTTTAGTTTTAATTTGCCCCTTCCTCTTTTTTATTTTAATTTTTTTTAATTTTTTCCGGTGTGCCGTTTCGTGGGTCGACCGTGCCGTGCCGGGCCAACGGGCCGCCCACGTCCCGGCGTGCTCGTGCCCGGAGGCCGATCACAGTACATGGGCCGGCCCGACACGGCACGAATGCAGTCGTGCCGCTCGTGGACCGTGCCGAGGTCTGCACGCGACGTGCCGTGCCGGGCGGCCTGTTTGGCCAGCTATAGTCTCACCCGACTGATTTTTCATATGTTTTTTTTCTTAAATATCAGTCACCTAAGAAAAGTGTAATTATATATATTTTTCAAATGCAACTGTATTAATTGTACTTTACTAGACATAAAAATATAATTGCATATTTATCTAGACGATATTTAAGAAAAAACAGTCCGCACGGATTTAGGAAATCTGAAAAAATATTATTGGACGCGGCTTTAACACTTTTGACGTGAAGATGACAACATTTCCAGCCACGTAAAAATGGGGCACATTATAGATAGCGCTACGAAACACGTTAAAAATAGGAGGGCGTAGAGGAATGCCAACAAAATCAAAGGAGACCAAACAATAACACTGAAAATCAAATGTATTAAACATAGTACCACACATTAAATTAGTAGATAAACTACACTAGTGAACATTGCACAAACTAAACACAACATTGAACCAGTATATAAACTACACCCTATGCTTCATCTTCATCCGTCGGTCTCGTTACAGAGGTCATCCCACATCTCATCGTCATTGTCAATGGTGGTTGTACTTGTACCAGGGTCCAGGGAGCCGCGGGTTGATCAACGGGGCTTCTGCTCCCACTTGCCCGCCTCTCGGCCCTCATGTGCATCCTCCTCTAGAGAAGTAATCTAATGACGATGAGTAGTACTCCCTCCATGTTAAAATGTAAGATGATTTATTCTTTTTTATACGTATCTACCCATGTTTTAGTGTAAGGTTCACATGAATCTTACATTTAAAAATGTCTAGATACATATGGCCCAAAAAAGAGTAAAACATGTTATATATTAACACGGAGGGAGTATATAGTAACATATCCATATGTTACACGGTGAGTAGGTTTTGAAGGACAAAGATCAAATGACGATGTGACTTTACCCTTCCTACAACCATTTAATTTTTATCCAACGGCTCATAATTAAATATAAAATCCAAACTTTTCAGAAAAAGTTCAAACAATTTCTTTGGATTATTTTGGATAAGTGGTTTTCTAATATATTGGTTTTCATGTTTTCAGTTTAAAAGGCTATTAAGTCATAAACTACTAATCCAAATGAAGCCAACCTTTTCGGAATATAAAACGAGATATATACTACTCGTTCCGTCCACAAATAAATGTCTCAAGTTTGTCAAGAAGATGTATCTAGACAAGTAAATTTGACAAATTATCAGGCTTTGAAACATCATGAAACACAAAAAGAAGATATATACTACTCCCTTGAGACACTTATTTGTGGACGGAGAAAGTATCTGAGTTTTTTTTGAAAAGTTTAAATTTTAAACTCTGTCCGGCTTTGAAGGTCGCCGGTTTTGTTTTCTGTCCAAACAAAGGAGCTACGAGCACAAATCGGCATCTCCGCCAAGCAACGGACAAGCCGCGAGCCGGTCACGGCAATTTCCAGTTTTTCCACCATGCCCGCCATAGCCATCTCTCTCTCCGCCACCGCCGCTGCCGTCGCCCGCCGGAGATTCCCGGCCCACCTCCAGCTCGTTGCTCGCCGCCGCCTCCCGTTCTGCACCGCCACCTCCGCGCCACCTGCTACTGCGGCGGGCTTTAGTTGGGCGGACGCTCTCCGAGTCGCCAGCGACGCCGGGGTCGGCGACGAGCCCGACCTTTCCGGGTACTCCCGGAAGGTCGACATCTGCAACCGAGGAATGGTAAGTCCCCCCCCCCCCCCCCCCCCCCGTGTTCATGCGTTGAATGCCAATCCGGATTTGCTTCGGGTTATGCAGGATAAGAAGGGGGAGTTCGTGGAGTTCTTGGTGGAGGATCGAGTGGTGGGGTATATCCACAAGGAGTGAGTGTGTACCATCTGTTAATTCTTATTCATCTAGGATTAACTAGATTAATTGTGACAGCCATCTAGAACACACAAAAGGATCAAAACAGAGGGGTTTAGAGATATTACAGGCTCCAGCAATTGTAGCCATCGACGCCTGCTTGATGCAGGCGTGAGTGAGTGTAGATGTAGAAGTCGCCGTAGTCGAGGAAGAGGGCCGTGGACAACGGCAGCACACCTTGGAGGTGGCTCCGGTGGTCGTCGGTCTTCTGATCCCTCCAGCACCTTTTGTGGATCGGACGTTAGGAGTAGTGGGCTAATGTATTTCGTATCCCTGAAAAGGGGGCGCTTCCTCCTCTTTATATTAGTAGTGCTGTGGGACCAGGGACCTAAACCGGTTGGTTTTAGGTGTGCCCCGATCAGGCACATACGTGAAGGGGAGACTATGTCTTCCCCGTTTATCTCTCGTTTGTTGGACGAGATCAAACCCAACATTCTCCCCCTTGATCGTAAGTTTAACAAACATCATAAGTCCATCCTCGATAGAAAGGACATACCAAGGTAAGGTGTTACAGTAACAAAAGAAAAGTCACTGAACCTCAATACCTATAGTATATCATTCTATGTTGAAATGGAAAACATAACACTTTATGGGAGTTGGTTTATGAAACGGTCCTTATTTCTAGAATCGAAAGGCTTTCCAGCAACCCATGCTAGCAACATAATCTTAAAATTGGGTGGTAAGCCTTCAATAATGGATCCATAAAGCATACATAACTTTTTTATATGCTTAACTTCATAAGTTTGATTCTAGATTCTATCTTTCACAACACGAAACATATTGTCAATGCCTTTGGCAACGCCATTTGACTTGTTGTTACTCGCATAGAAAACTGCGTTAACATATTGCAGTGGGTGGTTTATAAATACTGTCTACCACCATAATTTCGGGAATAAACTTCTTGACATACAACCTGCTCTTTAGCCTCTTTTAACATGCCACATCATAAATTAGCATCATTAATGATGTCACTAAAGTCATTCTGGAGCTTTTCCACAATATAGCTCCATATGCGAGGGTGTGGACGTAACTTAACGTGGAAACTTTAATATCCACACATCTCGCATAAACAATGTCCACATAACCCACATTATCGAGGTTATTAGACTTCTTATTAGTGAGCATGTAAACTTTATTGTCTTGCATATTTGCAAGACTTTTGGCGGCCTTTCCAGTGGTCAAATTCTGGACTTTCTTTTATATTTGCCAATTATCCCGATCAAAAATATAGAGCACATTCTTACTTTAATACTCATATTGTTTCTGATAGCCGAAACATAAGGAACCGACATTATCTGATCAGCTCATAATGGTTCCTTGGACACTAAAATGTCCATCTTTATTGCCCTTAATTTTATTAGCAGGTGCGACAAAGTACTAGTACATAATATTTTCTTTCGTACTCTATCGTCATATGTCATCATAATAGAACTTATACTCCTTTTTACCTATGTCTTGGTGAAAACTCAATACAAAGTATGAGACATCACCAAGATTATTTATCTTAAATAGATGATAGAAATTACTTGGCTAACCAAAAAATATTTCTTCTTCACAAGGTAGTAAACTTACTCCCCCTCGTCTTATGGTATGAGTGTCGTAATGCTCATGTTATTTCCTAATTGAAATTCCTTATGTAACATACCTTATATTGACTTCAACTATATGACAAAACCTTTTGGTTGAGTCATACATACATTCTTAACTTAGTCGTCAACACAATAACATGTTATAATAATAACACAAGCGCAATAACCACTCGCTGAGAAAACTCTGTTGAGTCGTATACATCATTAGAGCCAGAAGCCTCTAAGATGACCATTAACACACACATTTTCAATCACAAGGAAATTGATGATTGTCAACACCAAGTGTTGCATTAAGTATTTCTTCTCAACTTACCTGATGTACATGAATAAAGATCTAATGGAGTTATCCTTAAGATAAGATTCATGTTCATACACTTCAGATTCCAAGATGATCACTTTATTTAGAAGATGGAAATATATCCAAAATCTTGATGACATTCAATTTAGTTCAAAAACCACAACACCGTTGGGCTGAAGATGGAATGAACTTTCTGAACTGTGACACATGATCATAAAACGACGTTGGTCAGAATTATAACCATGAGCCACATGATACTGACACACTTGCCACTTGAGTTAAATATGTGACAAATGATTATAAACGACGTTGGTCAGAAGTATAACCATGAGCCACATCAACATTAGATTAGCAAGGTTGTCACTTTGACATTCAGGTGTGCTTCATAATACTCATAAGGGGTGTAAATCCACATTAACTCGATAAAAGGAGTCACAACATTCATGTGATTTTTCATTCACTATAATCAATCATTCTTTAAAGTAAGACTTCTCGTTGGTTCCATCATACTCAGAGAATTAAAACGTTCACGAATTCTCATATTCAATGAGACAATATACTCATTCATTCTCCATAGTAAGACTTCTCGTTGGTTCCATCTTACTCGGAGAATTAAAAAAAAAAACATTCAGGAACTCCCATGTTCAATGAGACAATTCCTTTCTCCCCCTCGAAATGTGGTAAACATGACCACAATTTCGACGAGGTCTCATTACTTATTTATGTATTAAGAGTGCAATGACACATATCAATACACAATTCATTCGTCGAGGACATAAATATTCTCACCACATGGTAAGACAACAACAAAGAGTTTCATTCCAAAGAACAAATGGTTCATATAAATGAACAAACATCTTGAAATGCTTTATTCTTTACTGCCCTCTTATCAAAACCCATTAAACCCCATATTAAATGGGTAGTCCTTCAAAATTTTCCTCAGCGGAGGCCAAATATTCTTTGGCATATACTAAGTCGGGAATTGCATTCTTTGTCTTAGATAGATGGTATGCTTCATCATAAGGAGTGAAAACATTTTAAACTTTACTTGTGTTCCATTGCTGAAACAAGAATACCATCTTTATGAGGATCAATAATCAAACTTGAATTGATCTAAAAAACATGACAAGGTAATCGTGTTCTAATCCGTATCACCGTTGGGCTGAAAACGGAAAAGAGCACTTTTCATACAGAACTGGAACATGACAATAATCAACGTTGGTCAGAATATTTTCATATACCATAATAACTTATGCTCATAAATGAATACTCAAAACAAAACTTTTCGTTTTGACTATAGAAAATTAAATCATATAATGATCAACAAACTTATTTGCTAAATTAATAGCCATCACTAACACATACACCAATATATATGATGCAATCCAATATGTTATTAGACACATGGATTCATAATTTATCGTTGATCATTTCCATCAAACTTTGACACCATAATTTCAACAACTTAAATAGAACTTGTCAAAGCTTATCATTAGAACTTTCAATGACATGACAATAACAAATATCATTCATTTTAAACACTCTCATCATGAGATCTCACTAAGTAGAAAATCCTCAGTGGATAAACATTCTCCAAATAAGATTTGGATATTACATCTTGGTCTCACTCAATAATTAACTTCAATAGTCAATGGATGACAACTTATGACCATGATATCACATTAAATACTCTCAACATTTTTTCTTCAGAGAACTTCATGATGAGCCTTCATCACCTTCTGTCAATTCATGTCCGAAGACTTAAATGCATATGACATAAAACTTTAGCATCATGACTCATCATTATTAGGTTGCATAGTGCGCTGCGGAAAAACAAACCCCACAACCATAAACACCTTTTGTAAGGTGGCCTTAGCCCATTAGAGACGATGACATCATTAATAGACGCCATAAACATGGCATCAACTTAAACTTCATTCTCATTAAAATCTCTGAACACAATTATTCAGAAAATTTAGAGAAATAGTCATAAACATCATCTCATAACATCTATGAATCATCATTAAAATGTTATTAAACTTGCATCAACATTAATCTATAGCATTAAATCCCCTTAAAATTCAGGCGTTTTCTGATGTAAATAATGCATAAACTTTATTTGAAACTTTAAGCTCTATAAAAGCACTAAAATTAGAAAAGCATGAACACTTTATCATACAAATGGACCAATATCATTCTCACATTAAATATCAATTATTCGTGGATAATTTTCAACATTCATTGATATTTAAATGATACTAATCCTTAAAACATATTGAACAAAATCTGAATGAAAAATCTCGTTGGTTCATTTTCATCTAGACTAACAATGTGCTTTAAACATTTAAACAATTTGATGATTCAACATTTAAACATGCTAAATATTCTAAACAAAAATCTCTTTGGTTTATTTTCGTTCAGAATAATAACATATTTCAATTCATTATTTAGGCAATAATTTTGTGTATTTAAAACAGTGCATAATACTGAATTATTGAAACTAAATTTACAATGAAATAAATAGCAGAAACCAAAAACAGAGACTGCAAAAACAGCCCGTGTTAAAAAGTAACTGACCGCAGTCCATCTAGGATTCGGCCCAATAAGCGCCAGAGGCCCATAACTCATTCCGCGGCGATCTGCACCGTCGGATGATATCGAACGGCTGACCGCGTTATGCGTTTTAACAAAACTGGGTCCGGCAAAACCTAACCCTAAGTTCCCCATTGCCACTGCCGACTCTCCCATGCGACAGAAATGGCGACGACGGCCGTAGCTCGCCCGTGAGAGAGTGAGAGACGACGGCAACGGCGACGTGTCGCCCTCCCCGGTTCATTCCGACTCGGCGGCTGTGCTCATCGGAGGAGCGTGCGCTGGGCGAGAGCCCGCGCGCTCTCCCGTTGAACATGGCGGCCGGAGTCGTTTCCTTTAAGGGCGGCGAGGAGGTGGTGAGCAGGCTAGTTCGGGCGACGACGACGAACGGCGTGGTGGTCGACGACCGTACGTCCTTCCGCGTCAAGCGCGTCATCCCGCCCGTCCGCTCCGATGGGAGGAAATGGCGTCGCGACGCCATCGCCCTCGGGCGGCCAACGAGCGCGGCACGGCCCCGAAGGGAAGTGGCGACGGCGCGGCGTCCTTCTCGGTAAGTTCCGATCCTTTTTTTTTTGTTTGCAAAAATTGCATCTTTTGCTCTTCTGAAATTGGGGATTTTTCTAGGGTTCTTCTTTGGTTCGGGAGGAGGGGATTTGCCAAAATTGATTACTCCCCTCCTGCTAATTACTTCATAACGACTAAAATAGATCAATTGATTAACATAAACTTATTTTGTTAATTACAGTTGACCATTAACCTTAACAGTTCATGAGTAGATAGCAATTAGGCTAAACTGAACCATAATTATTAACTTAATTGCCTAAAACATGACTTAATTAAAAAAATTGATCTACAGATCCTATTTAGGGTTCTAGAGCTATCACAGCGGCTCTGATACCAATGTTAATTCTTATTCATCTAGGATTAACTAGATTAATTGTGACAGCCATCTAGAACACACAAAAGGATCAAAACAGAGGGGTTTAGAGATATTACAAGCTCCAGCAATTGTAGCCATCGACGCCTGCTTGATGCAGGCGTGAGTGAGTGTAGATGTAGAAGTCGCCGTAGTCGAGGAAGAGGGCCGTGGACAACGGCACCACACCTTGGAGGTGGCTCCGGTGGTCGTCGGTCTTCTGATCCCTCCAGCACCTTTTGTGGATCGGACGTTAGGAGTAGTGGGCTAATGTATTTCGTATCCCTGAAAGGGGGCGCTTCCTCCTCTTTATATTAGTAGTGCTGTGGGACCAGGGACCTAAACCGGTTGGTTTTAGGTGTGCCCCGATCAGGCACATACGTGAAGGGGAGACTATGTCTTCCCCGTTTATCTCTCGTTTGTTGGACGAGATCAAACCCAACACCATCTACTCTGAGACCAATACCATGTTCATGTTTGAACTTGTACATTGTCCCAAATTCTTTGATTCGTGTGCAGAATTTATCATCTACGAACTCTATCTCACTGTAAATTTCTTGAGTACATAGAACCAAATTGTTGTCCATCCTAAATATAGTTACGCGGAATAGTAATAAGAGGGGCAGAAATGATAAACATCTACTCTCTTTTTTTTGCGCTATGTGTAGCATCTACTTTGAGAACAATGTTTCTTGAGGAAACAATGGTGGGCAAAGCTCACCTGCAAACTCTTTGAACAATGCCAACGTTGTGTTCATTTCGTGCTGTCATGAATCCTGTGATTTGTTCTTTTTTTTTGTTCTTCCTTTTTTGTATGGGGAGGGCTTTAGGCCCCATGACGTCAACATTGAACAACGTGCACAAGCATACAAGCTTACAAACAAAATAAGCACTGACATCCTGTGATCTGTGCGAGCAACTCCTCATCGAGTCAGCTCCATGTTGGTGTATGATCCTTGTGCATATAGAAGGAAATGGGTGTTCGTCCCAGCAAATTGGTGTATTATTATTCTGTAAGCATATTGGTGTTCGTGTTTACGAATCATGACAACTGATTCTTGACCCTGTTTGTCTGAACTAAGGCAATTCTGGCTAAAATCTCACGCCTGCTATGTGCAATTCTGTTGCCATATCATTCTTGAATAGAAGAAAAAGCTGCGGTGACAGATTTTTGTTTTCGGAAAAAGAAAGAAGAAATTATTTTACCAGATATTTTCTTTTTTAGAAAAGTTGATTCCAGGTGTAGTCTACATTGTAAAATTGCTCTATACTATCTTCTCATTTTCTAGTTTAGTCTAAAATTATAATCTGGGAATGGTTCCAGAAATACTATACTGAAGGAAATTTGGAGGGATACATGATGCCTGTGTACATATACACTTTTGTTAGTTCCTAGATTTTTTTTGTTGAAGTGACATATCAGGGTTCAGTAATGTTTATACACTCACTTTGTCGAAGTACTTCAAACATTTATTTCTTTAACCAAAGAAACCGTCTGAAGAGAAAAAATCATGGATTAAACATGAGAGTAAGACCAACAGAGCTTGCATATCGTAGCCCGTAGCCAATAGCTAGATTTTGTTCCTTTGGGCGATTGACTGTTCAGATTGGCCCAGTGGAATTCTATCATTCTATGTGGATATTGAATAGCTTGTCATAGGCACATCATTGTGATTTCATGGTCTGAGATGTTGAAATTAGTAATGTTACTTTCAGTTTTACCGAACACCTTAGAGACTTCCATGATGTTTTTACCATTGTCTCGGGCAACAATGGCAACAACGCTTTGGAGCATGTGACTCTCCACTCATCGCTTAGGACTCCAGAAGATCGAACAATCGCCATTGGAGATGTGATAAAAGGCCTAGGAGAACTCATTCCTGGTATACGAAATGAGGTACTTGGCAGAATCGGATATCTGAATTACTCAACTGTTGCATGAACTTCTCAAAATTGCCCGTTTGCTGATGAGACAACTTCATGACTTCATGAGTGTAGCTAACATATTTTTAATCCAATTGTACGATACTTTGTGGTCAGGTATCATACGAGTAAAATTAGCAGATTAGTCCAACTTGTTGGACATAGGTATTTTCCCAACTGTAGGAAATTAATCTGTTCTACTGTCGCTGGCTTATCGCATATCCCCACTATGCTATCTAGATAGATCATGGTATTGAAGTATTTACTTTGTGGTCAGGTCATCTAAACCTGACTATCTGAGAAGGCTTTATTATTGTTTAGCTGCTCTTGTCATGACACATGTTTTCTTACCAGTATTAGCTTTCACAATTAAGGTCAAGTGGTCATAACTTTGTATGTGATAGTAATGTTGGGGGACACTGTATTCCCCATCCATTCTTTATCATGAGTGTTGTCTAATCATATTTACTCATGCAATGTTGTTGGTTTTCACGCTATATTTCCTGAGCTTTCTATCTATTTTGTGATACATATCTGAGGCTGTTTTAACTTCTTATCACCTATCAAATTAATCTTGTTTCACATTCTCTCTTTGTTTTTACTTGTATGACAATATTTTGCAATATGCAGCTCTATCCAGTAACATCATCTTATGGCATGCCTGTGTACTTCTCTCTGGAACGTGCTGCTGCTCCCTACTTTGGCATAAAGGTTTGATATACTTGTACCACTTCCTTTAAAAAATATATATGTTGCCCTTGTAGCATTCTACTCCTCTACTGGTACGTATCAACGTTCTTCTCGTCTATGCCATGAGTTTCCTGATTCCTATTATCTCTATTCCTAAACAGCTTGTCTATCTTTAAGCCTTAGATCCTTATGGCAGGCTTATGGTGTTCATATGAATGGGTACACCGAGAAGGATGGTGAGAAATCTCTCTGGATTGGTAAGAGAAGTGATGTGAAGCAAACCTACCCTGGAATGCTAGATCATCTTGTTGCTGGTGGCCTGGTATTGTTCCTGTTTTCTGTATTATTCTATCAACTATCAAGTCTTTTTTGCACTCCATTAGCACTTACTGAAGATGGCTAACTGTAATTACTGATTTTCAACACTGTTTTATGTCCACCAGTCATATATTGCCTTTCATGCCATTTTCATTTAAAAATGTGAAGCTGGAAAATTTATGCATTAGACGGTAATCTTGAAATCCTATTTCAGAATATCTAAATAATATGTATGAAAATTTACTCATTTGTAATTGCCTTGCACGAGTCCTGGACATGTTATGAAGATAATGATGAATGCTCCTAGTCAGACCTATAGGCTGTAGATTGTCAGCAGCCACATGCCTAAATAAGAATGGTACCTATTTAATCTACATTAAGTTCTTACTAAAGAACATATTGACGAAAGGATAGATCCAGTCTTACTGGGGTTCTCTTATCCTACAAATTCATCTGCTGATTACCCTCAATCCTCCCTGTTAGTCAAGCCAGGTGACTTCATATTTGGAAAGTTTGGCTTCCTAAAGCGTTAGTATGCTTAAGAAATTATAACCTTGCATGGAAATAAAGGACGGGTTTGCCTTCATTGCAAAAAGTGCTGCACGCCGCCCTTATGATTTTCATGTGGAACTGTATAGCTGTTAACTTGTGGATACTCTGCATGGAATTTTTAGCCATATGGAATCTCCTGTAAAGACAATATCATCAAGGAATGCGAAGAGGAAGCGGGAATCCCAAGATCCATGTCAACCAAGTAACATGCTAACTGCTGAGAGAAGTTCTAATTGTTCTGTGTTGTTTTACCTCATTGTTTGCTGTGTGAAGAACTGAACTTATAAGTATCAATATTTGTTTGCTAGTGCTACTTCTGTTGGAGCCGTTTCTTACATGGATATCGATGGGTTTAGATACAAAAGGGATGTTCTGTTCTGCTATGACCTTAGACTTCCTGTAGATTTCATTCCTAATAATGAAGGTACATACTGCTAAAGCATGTTATTTTTGCTAATATTCTGTTTTCTTGTTCATACAAATGACATTCTGGCAGGCAGGATATTAACCAGTGTGCTGTCAAACATCTTGCAGATGGAGAAGTTGATAGCTTCAGACTAATCCCCGTACCACATGCTGCAAACATTATCCGGAGAACTGATTTTTTCAAGACAAACTGCAATCTTGTGATCATTGACTTCCTCTTCCGCCATGGGTACGCCATATATTCTTGTTATTTGTTATCCTGGCAGTGAAATTTGAAGAACAAATCTTCTCAGCTGTTGACATGGTAATATTTCCTTCAGGTACGTAAACCCAGATTGTAATGGGTACCTGAAGCTGCTGACAAGCTTGAGGAGTGGTGATTGTTCCTAGGGCTTGTGGTTCACTGATCAAACAGAACAATCCGATTGTCAGCATTAGTTGCTGATGTTTTGGAGTAAGCTAGATGGTTGTCCATCATAACCATAATATTATCATGAGAATCCATAATTAACTTTGTAGTATAGACTCTATAGGCACATTTTCTCTCTCCAAATACTTTTTTTTTCGCACATTACCTTGACTCAATAAAGGGAGGCGAGTTGGACACGGGGACATGGTAAAAGTAACTCTAGTTCAATTTAGCTTTGCGCTATCTATTAATCTATGTATTCATGGTGCTGATCATGGTCTGCTTATTTCCGTAGTATTTTATATGCTTGTGCGATCAGCATCTTGCGAAATGATTTTCATATCTTTTGTGGCAACTGTAGGCGCCTGAAGCTGGTCCTGGTTTTGTTATGAACACTGTTACACCGAGTTGAATGCCCTCTCATCCATCAGAATAACTGTTGGAGATCACTATTTATCAAGTTCTACCAAGCTTTGACTCATCACCTTACCGGACGGTACCTTGTGACAGCTGTGTGAAGACCAGGACTATATACATGCTTATGCTTGTTTAGCTGCATTTATCAGGCTTGCTCTGGAGAAATTGAGCCGTATGCTAGATAATGTGCTTATTTGTTTTAGCATGGATGCTTTTTTTTTTTCCATGAGTACTTCTTTGCGATGAATTTTCCATCGGTGCTCAACATGTAATGCGCATATATAACTAGCTTTGGCAATTTCCTCATACGAATTGATGAGCTAAAATTTCCTTCAATTGAGTCTTCAATTTCAGCACTTCGGAAAATCTCAATTGTGTTAAACTCTCCATAAGCCACTGTAACTTCTCCGGACTCCTGTTTGACTCTAGTTTGGATCCTTTCATAGTTCAAAATCTGTGGAAATTCCGTATTAAATACAAGTTTGACGGGTTAAAATTTGTAGTCGTCTAGTTGACCTCTTTGATCCTGATGAATCCGCCCAGTTCATGCTGCAGTGCCGCTGTTATCGGATGGATCACGGTTTTTCCTCGCCCTTTTTGCCATTGTCCTTGGCTTGTTTTCTCGCTAGTTGCAGATCTTCTTCGGATTGTCAACATGTCCACCCTGGATTCGCCGGCACACAAGGTGTTTACTCTTTTTTTGACGGGACAAGGTGTTTACTCATTTGAACGGCAAGCTTGTATAGTGTTCTTTTCCACACAAAAATCCTGGAACGAGATCATCTGACTTGTCTTCGATGCAGGTTGTGTGTAATGATTACGGCTATATGCGCACTTTCCCCTTTTGAGAGTAAGAGCACCTCCACCGATACCCTGGAATTTTGCGGCACTTCCCAGATTGTGTCAGTTTTGGGGGTGTCAGACACTTGTTCACCAATCCTAGGTGATGCCACACCGATGCTCCCCAAAGGCCGGCCCTATCGATTTTTTCTCAATATGTCTAAAACATAGGAGAAGTATTGCATAGTCCATTGACAATTTAAACTTCTAAAAATATATTTATTATAAAATTTTCAGATAAACTTAAAATTATGTGTGTAATTAGATCATTGAAGAAGGTTGGTGTGCTCGACGTGGCCCACGAGTGCATTGAACACAAGGTTAGCATCACGCCCACTCTCGATGATCATATTGTACATGATAATACAAGCATTTACGATCTCCTACATCTGCTCTAGGACCAAGATAGACAAGTGTACCTGACAATCACAAACCGGACTTGGAGCACATCAAAAGCTCGCTCCACATCTTTGCAGACACTCTCTTACTTGCCTACGAAGTGAGAGTTTGACTTGCGGATTGTCTTGACCAATGTTAACACCCATGGTCGTTGATCATATACTTGCACTCTGAAACTTGGCACTCAGTTGCAGCATGTTGATGTTATTTGTGAACCGGCCATGCCGAAAAATGCCTGATAAGTTGCCACCGCTTCAAGTACAACACTTCACACTCCAACATGTCCTCCATTTACATAATGTTCAGTTTTTTCAATGCATGCAATCAGGAAATCCTCTCGCTTCACCTTGTACCAAGAGTCGAGGTATGTCTTGTGCATTTAGTTCTCTCTTAGATACGGTTGTTCAAACACTATATTCACCGCCACTTTGTTGGTGGCTTCAATGGTTGTGGACTGAGATATACATAGGTACTTGTTCAAAGAATCAGCGCAACAACCATACGCAAGACCATGAGAAACCAAAAATCCATGTGCAACTCTTTTCCAACTCGAAATACTCATTGTACTAGTGAACACCATGCATAATGCTTAATCATTATATGCGGGGGGCATGGAAAGGTATTCGCTATAAAGCAAGACATGACTATTTGTTCTAAACCGATTATTGTGTGTCGTCTATCCTCTCCTCGACTCTCCATGCTTGGGAGTGGCAGCCAGCTCCGCCGGGCAGCCATAAGAACGACGAGAACTAACCCTCATCATCATCATCATCAATGTAGGCGTACTCTTCGTTCATTTGGTGAAACATAATATCATCGTCACTATCCATAGCTAATGAACAATAGTCAATGAAGCTATGCAATGAATAAACAACAAAGAAAATGACTTGTTGACAAACAGCGGAACACCTTCCAGGCCAGCGAGAGGGAGAAATTGGTGGCGCCTATATGTCAGGTTGTGGTGAGGCTCAAAGAGGCGACAACAAGGGACTGCGGACCAGGGGCGGCGGTGTCGTGAAGCATCGGGCATGGGAACTAGAGGACAGGGCGAGGGCACAAATGACAGCCGGCCTATGCCAATGCATGTCCATGACATGCGGCCACGAAGGCGCTATCACGTAGCCCTAACTCCGCCCCCATGTTTGGTGGCCCAATCGGAGGAGACGGGATGGACACCTAGAGTGTCGATGTGACCGTCTTTTTGTCCGACAACTAATAAGTTTTTGGGGTTGCCGCTGGAGACGCTCTAATCTAGTTTAGTAAAAAAATTCAATATGTCTGCTCAAATAGTATTCTTATGAAATTCGATGCGCATTCATATCCGAACATATTCGCGTTATAAAGTGGACTCTGACGGGAGGAATATATTCACCCCCCACAGAAAGGCCAGCGCGGCCGGGTCTCCCCTTCTTCTTCTCTCCTGCCTCCTCGACTCCCCGTCCCAAATTCGCTCGGGCGAGTTCCGGCCTCCGCCACCACTTCGCCGGCCGCCGGTTCTCCCCTCCCTACCCGAGGCCTCCTCCTCACGCGACTGGGCTCGGTGGTGCGGAGATCCATCCGGCGGCGATTCCTGCTGCTGGTAAGGAAGCCCTAGCCTGCCTGATTGGGTTGTTACTGTTGCTCGAGAAAGCGAGTTTCGTTTCGATCTTATTCGTGATTGATTGATCGAATCCAAGCCTCGATCTCGCCCCATCCACTGTTTTCCCCAGCGGATTCGTCTGCTGTTTGCTGCGGGGTGCCCTCTTCTCCCGTTGGTGCGATTAGGTTAATTCTTCTGCTAGATCGAACTCAGCTGAACTCAATAGGATAGGAGCTGGTGCATCCGCGGATCTGCTCGTGTTGAACGGCATCTTAATCGGACGTTAATTGTACTGTACGTCTTTGCTATCAAGTTAATAGGGACGTGGCAGCGTTACTGAGCTCAGGAATAGACGAGGATGTGGCAAATCATCGCGAAGTTGGTCGTTTGGTAGATTTTGGAATGATGATGGGAGTCGGATTGTTAGTTTCTTTTGTTCTATCGTATGGTTAATCATGAGTATAAGAATTATATCATGCTAATACATCTAAATTGATTCACAGTTATGTTATTTTTGCTCCTGAATTGCCAACTCTTTGTTGAAGCACCTTCCTCCTAGAGTCATTAGTTTAAGCATGATTGCAGACATGACTTTTCACCTACAGCCAGTCATACAACTCACCTGGATGTAAGCATTGGAATGGCTGGTTTGGCAGTGGCGCACATTAAAATTATGCATTAGAGATACAGTGACCACTATTTTGGTGTCTTCACAATCACTACTTGTACCCTAAACCTCAACAATCTGTCTCATGCCACGTGGAATCAGAGATGACCCACTTACCGGTTCATGGAAGCAAAAAGACTAAGCACGCTGTAGTTCAGTTCTTACCATAATATATCGGATAACTAATTTATCATGCCGGATACAAGAACTTGATGCCTTAATGCATGAAGTGCTGAATACATTGAAATCATCATTATTTGTCATCCATGAATGGAATAATTGAAGAGAACTAAACTAACTGATTTTGTCATTTCTGATGCACCATTTCTACCTCTTTGCATGTAAATCATTCTTAAGTTTCATTGATATGTCTCTTGTTTTTCTCATGTCTTTCTTACAAAAAACCTGCTCTCTTTAGTTTATTATTATTGCTCTTATCTTGTTCCTTCTTTAGTTCATCATTTGTAGGAAAAACTTGCTCTCTTCAGTTCACCATTCTTAGCTCGTTCCCTCATGTTTCACAGAAAGATGATAAACCTTTTTAAGATCAAGGGACAGAAGAAGGAAGAGGCAGCAAACTCAAATGGGGGTCCTCCTGTTAAGAAGCAAAGTCCAGGAGAATTACGTCTCCACAAAGGTTTGATTTACCAAAAGTGATTTGATAGTATGTTACTTTCAGCAAATTGGTCTCCCTTTCTAATGTTGGCACCTGGTTTGAGCTGCTTATTAATAAAGAGGCAGTAAATTCTATTTGATAAGTCAGAATTCCTGTTATTCAATGGGTTTGCCCTCTCACATTTTATCTCATGATGTTCTAGACAACTATAATAAATCAGTTTGCAGCTTAACAGTTATATATGTAAACAAGTCAATGGTCAATCAATCAAGATTATCATAATACACCACGCTAACTAAGCCATTAGACATTCTATAGTGTGTATCAATTAGTAGTAAGCTGAAATCTCTTTGTTGCAACCCTAGTCAAGGGTCAACACAGACAAGAATCTCATAATCCATTGCAATGCTAAACCGTAACCACAAGACATGCTATACAGTATTGCCAAGCTGAAATCTCTTTGTTGCAACGATCACATGTCTTTGCAAGTAGGCCATTCTTATTAGTTTTTTATTTCTTATTTGCGAATGAACTATTGCTTACTAGGTTGGTTAACTTGCTTTGTCACATTTATATATTTTAGGAAATTATATATACACAGCACCCCGTTCTTATCATGTAATTAACCAATTCTCTTTTTCAAAAGACTAAAGAGCGATCTGTTTTTGTATTGATTTAGGTACTAATATATATGTAATGCACCTTGCTATATAACTATAAGCTTTGCTGCTGAGCTTGTACTGTTTATGTCCTGTTATGCATGATAGCATGGGTCATGGTTCACGTGTGTGCATATTCCGAAATTGTTATGCCAATTTTTGTTTTTGTTTTCTTTGACTGGTGTAACGGAAATAGTTGCCACTATCATCCAGTCAACACAGAGGTGTCACCTAGCCATCCTGGTCTGGTGGAGGGACCCCATGGTCCCTTACAACCTGGAATGATAGAAAGTGACCTAGTGGTCATGGCCTCATGGGAGAACAGTCAAACATGCATTGGGGGTGATTGTGTCTCAATGTGGGTCACCATATTTGTCTGTGGCTCTGTAGTCACTGGATTGGTTATGATGGGTAATTCAGCCCGATCTTGATGCCGCTGCGAACAAATTGAGGATGGAGCGGATCAGCAGCAGGAGTAGGGCGGAAGGTGGGGCATGCGAGGTTTTGGAGGAGAGTATGAGGTGTCAACATGGTGGAAGTAGCGGGTAGTAGGGCACTGGACAACATGTTTGAGAAGATAGATGGTGCCGGCTTGAGTTGGGCAGTATGCTTAGTGTTGGGTCGTATGCTGAAAGATAGTAGTGGCCCATCTGTCCTGTGTTTTCCTTTTCTGTCTTTGCACATTGGATATAGCCATTACATACTGCCGTGGATGAGTTTGGCATCGTTTAATTGTCTCCAGGAATGCTGGTTCCCCATGGTTTCCATGACTACTCGACGACTCTAATAGTTCTTATACAGTTATAAGAAGGCCCAGCTGCCTGATATCCATTGAATCCAAGATTCACTTTCAACTTAAAGCTGGACATGTGAAATACTCTTGAATTATGATCCACTGCCTGGATCCACACTGGAAATCCTGCCATGCTAAAAGTTGACCAGTGATTCTATTGTTCGAACCTGTGGTGTCAATCTATATGTTTTTTAAATATTAACTTCCACCTCTGTTCATGTCTTCTTGTCTTATGCACACAATTATTATTTGTTCCTTCTTATTTGTGTAGGTTCAGAACATGCATCTTATTGACAATTTTCAACTTTTCATTCTAACTAACAGATATCGCTGAGCTTAACCTTCCAAAGACAACAAAAATTTCCTTCCCAAATGGAAAAGATGATCTCATGAACTTTGAAGCTACTCTCCGCCCTGATGAAGGTTACTATTTGTAAGTATCCTATAGATGCTTCTTCTTTTCAACTTTCTGTCATGCTGTAGGCCTGTAGCAAATTTGTTTCTGCACCATTTAATCTTTAATTTGCCGCTTGGTGGAGGGAGATGAACTTTAAGTTGGCCGTCAACAATTTTCCATCCGGCATTTTTGTGAACGTGAAACAATATTTGTTGATGAATACGATCGATTAAAAGAAGTCAATTTAGTGGTTTGTAGTTACATGACACTCCTGCAAACATCTCTGGACATAGAACGAAGTCAATTTAGTGGTTTGTATCCATCTCTTCAGTGATTCTGTTTTTGTAATGGAGAGAAAACTCTATATTTTTTGTTTAGAATGTCGCCCCCCTTACTGATTGAAAATTTTGTGGAGGCCTTTACTGAAAATGTATATAATTGTTATACGGAGATATGAAATGGATCACCTATGTTCTCAATGTAGATAAGCGTCATGTGTGTACATAGAGCCCCAACTGAACTGCACAGCAAAACATATTATATGACAGCTTAGATATTAGGACAATCAGTTCCCAGGTTAGATAGATCTTTTTGGCTTAGTTGATATCTTCTGTACGCCCTTTAAAGCAGTTTCCATGTTTACGTTCTACCACCTCAAGTAGGAAGAGTCATTCTTATGATTTCCGTCAAAAGCACAAAGAACAAAGAGATTTTCTCATCTAAATTCTACGTTCCAGTTTATGTCCCTTTAGCTTTGCAGACTGCCCTACCTTTGTACAGTATGAACCAAGGTTCATGACTGTAGATATGGTTGTTCATCAGTTCATCAGAACAGTATTCTCTTATCATCAGTTCATCAAAACAATATTAGTGAATTATTCTAATAAGTATAATATATCTTCTTTCTTAGAGGTGGGTCATTTACCTTCACCTTCCAAGTATCTGCTTCCTACCCTCATGAGCCTCCGAAGGTCAAGTGCAAGACTAAGGTAAAATATCTACTCCCTCCGAACCGAATTAAATGGTGCATGTTATACTAATGGATTGTACAAGCTTAGCTCATTTTTTACAACACTTATAGTGGTTCGGAGGGAGTATTACTCCTTCCAATCATTATGTGTTGACTATTACTAATGCATTAACTTTCAGGTTTACCATCCTAATATTGACCTAGAAGGAAATGTCTGCCTGAACATTCTGCGTGAAGACTGGAAGCCTGTCTTGAATATCAACACCATAATATATGGTTTAAACCTTCTTTTCTCAGTAAGTATCGTATTAGATTGAATGTGCAACAGCTGATAGTTTGCGTTCTGTTTTTTCATGTACTTGGTAATAACTAACCATCTTGCTAATTTTGTCCGCAGCAACCTAATGATGAAGATCCCTTGAATCATGAAGCTGCTGCTGTCCTCCGAGACAACCCGCAGAAGTTCCAGAGAAATGTTCAAATGGCGATGTCGGGAGGTTATGTTGATAGCACCCATTTCCCAAGGTGCAAGTAATGCTCGCTAGGCGGTGCTCTGGTTCCTGCTTCTGCCCATCTACTCCCTTGAAGGCCGTTGCACAATCTGAACCATGTGGCATACCCAGGAAATGTATCACATTTGTTGAGATGTGACTGTTATTGTGCTTGTTTGGTGGATGTACTGGAGTCATGTAAGTTGAAGCAAAACATGGTGATATTAAGCAGCAAAAACTCACCTGTATCAAGCTGAAAAGTCAGCTGATGTTCCAATCGCAGCAACCGTAAGTGTAGCACTGGATTATCTTGATAAAATTCTATCTTGCTGCTACCGTGCATTATCTTGTGAGCTAAAACGTTATATGCTAGCTCTGTTTCATTGGGTAGTTTCTAGGCAAACTTGAACTGTGCACTGGATTATCTTGATAAAATTGTATCTTGCTGCAACCGTGCATTATCTTGTTGTGAGCTAAAATGTTACATATACTAGCTCTATCATTGGGTAGTTTCTAGGCAAACTTGAAATGTGCACTGTTTGGATGTGAAATCTATGTGCTGCAGAGGTTTTGTTTCAGACAAGTCCCGGCTTGAGATGAGAGTCTTCAAAATGTTCAGATATGAAAAGCTGCATGGGCGTTCGCTGATCCAATCATTAGTAAGACTGCAGGTATATTCTTGTACAGCACTTGTTGTGGTAGTGTTAGGTTTCTGGGATATTGCAGCGAAAATGGGAGCCAGAATTTTGGCACCCTTGAGGCTAAGAGCATACCAGTGACTGAACAACCTGCAGAATCAAAAAATAAACGCCACTTTCAGTCCGCCACTTTCAGTTTGCGCGACCAGAGAGTCAGAGCAGCGACCTTAAAAAGTGGTCGAACCGATTTTGTAGTTGCTTGAGAATTTACCCCTCTCGAAACGGAAAGTGGAGGGTTTCTATAGCTGAAGCGAGAGTGCTCAACTAGAAAGCAGTTGGCAGGAGGAAATGTTCTGGATGTGTCTGTGAACTTCCGCCACAAAACTCATCGGAATGCCATGCGTCGATGAACTTCCGACATGGAACTTTCCAGAATCTGACCATCCTCCACCAAACTCGTCGGAATCACCACCAAACTTTGTCGGAATTACCGACTGGAGCAGCAGCAAAGCGAGCCGGCCCGAGGGACTCGGTAAGTCGGTATGCTGATGCAGGCCCGGCCATTCATCTCTAGATTGTGAATCAAAGTCATTGATGCCACGGAAGTGTTCATGTCTATTTCATGAGAAAAACCTTAGGCCTCCAGCCTGTGCACATAAAACTGGCCCACACGGGGGGATTTCGTTGGAACTTTCAGAACTTCATCACGACAAACAAGCAGTGAGACAAGTCCTATGATGAGACAAGTAGCCCTGACTGAATACCTGATCATGATGGCTAACCAAGAAGGTCAAAGTTCTGATTGCTGCAGAGAGAGTAGTCAACAAAAGATCCTACATTACATGATCAGAGTATGATAAGTAGCGCAACGACAAGCCCAAGCAAGGCATAATATATTGGTTGACGACTTGATGCAAATTTAAGCAAGGATGGCAGCACAAGATCTTGGATTTATCGCTAGCTACGCCTACCATACTCAGCTGTCACTGCCATTGCCAGCATCTTCTCCAGCTGTGGGAACACTTGAAAAATCAGGACGGAGAGTGACAGATAGCAGAGAAGTCTTCACGTAAACGTCAAGCTGCATCACGAGGTTGACGCCTCCGGCGGCAATGGGGGATCGGCGAGCGAGACGTGCATCCGACAGATAAGAAGCACTGACTAAACTACGGCGAGGACTGAAGAGTGTGCATGCGTTCTGACTTGGAAAATGTCAAAGCCCGAACGAACTGTTCATGATTATCGGCTAGCATTGACTACAAATCCAGAAGTTAGATACGTAATTTTAGAATTGTTGTTCAGAGTTCAGATAACATATAATACTAGTAAGTATTGTAAACTCAAAAAAATACTACGTACTAAGCATTGTAGCTGAACACTACCTGCATGTTTTGATATCCACATAAACTTGCATGTTTTTGCATTAAAAGATTCATTGATCTGTGCCACCAATTACACCTTCGGACGGATTGATCTCACAAATCCTAATTAAACTCACAAGAACACGAAATCACACAAGTAGCTACTAGCAACAGTACTCAACCCAACACCTTCTTCTGCCACTGTTAAGTTCACCAAACTACCATAAGAACATGATCAGGCAAGGCCGATTTGCACACACCAACTGAAATCTTATTAAAACACGTGTGCAGTTGTGCACCATCTTCATCGATCAGCGACATCCATGACTGCAGGGACAAGAAGCCGCATCAAGCTTCCGATTCTGATGAGACGATGGGCTTGACAGCACCGGCGGCGGCGGCCATTTCCTGCCTCTGATGGTGGCCCTGGTACTTGGGGTCCTTGGTGACGATCCGCTTCCAGTACCAGTGCTTGTCGAAGAGCAGCCATATCTCCTCGATGGGCACCTGCTTCGTCTCCGGCAGGAGGAGGATGACGAAGATGGACATGATGACGATGAGCGAGGCGAAGAGCACGAACACTCCCCACCGGAGGTGGCACATCGCCGCCAGGAAGCACTGCGCCACGGCCGCCGTCCAGAACAGGTTCACGCACACCACCACGCTCTGCCCCGCCGACCGCATCTCCAGCGGGAACAGCTCGCTCGGCACCAGCCACCCCAGCGGCCCCCACGACCAGCCGTACGCCACCACGAACATGCAGATGGCCACCACCAGCACCGTGCCCACGCCCTTGGACAGCTCCTCCCCGTGCCCGAACTTGAGCGCCAGGATCGACGCCACCACCACCATCGACAGGATCATCTGGATCCCGGCCTCGATGAACAAGAACCGGCGCCCGAGGCGGTCCACCACGACCATGGAGATCAGTGCCCCGACGACGAGCATTGAGCCGGTGATGATGGAGGAGTAGAGCGACGCCGAGGAGCCGAAGCCGAGGCTCTGGAAGATGACAGGGGAGTAGAAGAGGATGGAGTTCATGCCGGACAGCTGCTGGAACGCCGGGATCCCCAGCGCGCCGATGATGAGCTGAGGCCGGTTGCGCACGGCCAGCAGGTTCCGGAACGTGCCCTTCACGGCCCGCGCCGCCTCGCTCGCCTCCTTGAGGTCCTCGAACTCGGCGTCCACCTTGTGCGTCCCGCGCACCTTCTCCAGCACGCGCCGCGCCTCCTCGAGGTGGCCGCGCTCCACGAGGCTGTTGGGGGTCTCGGGCAGGAACAGCGCGCCGACGAAGATGGCAGTGGCGGGGCCCATGGCGAGGCCCAGCGAGAGGCGCCACCCCCACGGGTGGATACGGTCGGTGAAGTAGTTGATCACATCGGCGACGAGGATGCCCAGGCAGGTGGTGAGCTGGAACAGCTGGTTCACGGCGCCCCGGATCTTGTAGGGCGCTATCTCGGACAGGTACAGCGGCACGGCCTGGTTACCGAACCCGATGCCGATGCCGAGCAGGACGCGGCCGACGATGAGCATGGCCAGGTTCATGGCGGCCGCGTTCATGGCGCCGCCCATGAAGAAACTGACGGCGCCCACCATGATGCTGGCGCGCCGGCCGTGGCGCTTGGTCACGAAGGAGGCGCCGAAGGTGGAGACCAGGCCGGCGAAGTAGAGCGACGACGTGAAGAGCGTCAGCACTTGGTTGTCGTACTTGCAGTAGTCCGTCTCGCGCAGGTGCGCGTGCTTCCGGTTGTACACGTCCGGGAAGAACTTGATCAGGAAATCGTCCATGGATGTCACACCGCCTGCATAGAATGGATGGATCATCGTCATCATCCACGATTAAGCACCCAATACTCTTGTTCTCATGTCAAGTAACTGTGTGTGATCAAGAATTGTACATTTCTCTTCAGTTAAGAAATGAGCTGCTCATCATGAGTATTTCGTTATGTAACCTTCAAAAATAAAAAGAGTATTTCTGTATGACGTTCCACAAGGTTTCAGAGATTGTAAGGGTTTAATTCTTGCAAATATAAATCTTTGATAAGTTACCGAAGGTTAGTGTGAGTGTTGACTTCTGGCGCTGTATGCTAGTTCTGAGTGATCTAACTGTCAGTTAGTTATCAGGTTATTTGACTGGTTCAGATCGAAGAAAGTTTTCAGATCTCTATCACCAATTCCAAATCAAGTTTAACAACTTGCTACATTATCCACTTATGGAAAATGCATTTTTTATCGTGTTAAGTGAAGATCAGAAAAAATAAACCATATATAAGACCTTTTTCCCCCATCCTGTCTTGTTCTACTGCAAATTTTTGGGTTTCTTCAGTGTTACTCTGAAACCAACAGTCATCAGTGAAATTGGATTGGTTAGTAGTAGTAACTTACTATGATCATGCACTCCATCTTTTATGTGGTTTGGTTTAGACACGTTTGTCTTTTCGTATTAGAATCGTGGGCGAAAATGCGTTCTGTACATATCGGTACAGATATGTCTTCTGAAAGTGAGCGGACAATAGAGTGATAATGCTACCACTAAATTCTAGTCTCCGAAGACAGCGAAGCAACCATGAGAATCCTTTGGGAAATAACAGACATGCGAAATTAGTTCCTTCCAAAAATAGATTTACTCTAGGATGGAGACATCGTAATGACCATTATGATTTCCTCTACTCCTTTGGCGTAGACAATGCCTTCCTTTTTATATGAAAGCACTAACCATGATTGAGACCTTCAATAACTTTTTTGATGAGAATACACCACCTAGGATTAGGGGTGTAAATGGATAGGATAATTTCCGCACCATATCCGATTCCGAAACCGTTTTAAGCAATCCATATCCGGTTTTAAGGAATCCGACGGATAAGGATATCCGATTCCGAACTTGACACCTGAATATGGTATAGGATATGGTATGGAAAATAGCCTAAAATATGGATTATCCGAAATTTAAATAGGATTATCCGATGGTTTGAATCCGAATAATCTTATTTTGTACCGAAATGTTTAGTCTATTATTGCATAATTTGTAGCTAGTAAGTTGTTGAGTTCGTTAGTCGAACAATATCTCACTTAAATAATCATTGTAAAGAATATGAATTACAAGTTTGTTAGTTATTAGGTTATCGAATATTTTTTTTTGTATGTATGGTTTTATAATTTACTTGTACATGTACCAATCCGATTACTTTTGTTACCGCTCCGAATCCGCCCCGTTTCCGCTTCTGAATCCGCTATCATGGATATCCGCATCCGACACTTATCCGATCCGCTCCGAATCCGGTGAAAAATTATGGGAAAGGATATGGTAAAGGCAAAATCCGATCCGATCCGATCCGTTTACACCCCTACCTAGGATGGATGTGTTAAGACAGATTTACAAATTGTTTAAGAAATCCATGGGATTCATTGTTGAACACCCAGTTTAATTCACTCGCATGGACGATTTTGTTTCGGTTGACAGAAAGGATTCAAAGACAAAACATGTTCCGAGACCAGAATCTAACACAAAAAACACAATCATACTCTTCTAAGCAGAAAGGATGATTTGTGGGCGCGAAGATACCGAATACAAGTTCATTTTAAAAAATCACTTGCAAGAAGAAATAACAAGACGAAGATGAGGGTAAGAAGAATGGGTAGGGGAGTGGAGTGTACTCACTGGAGACCCCGAGGTCGTAGCCGAAGAGGGATCCACCGAAGGAGCCGACGATGCATGCGAGGATGAAGTAGCCCGTGATCCTCCCCTCGTACTGGGCCGCCCTCCCGGAGACGGCATCGCCGCCGGCGGCGAATCCCCCGGCCATCCCTCCCTCGTGAATCAAAGAAGGAAACCAAGAACCTCACCCACCAACTGTCTTCCTGTTCTCACGCTCCTACCTCTTGGCTGGAAGAAGCAGAGAGAGAGAGAGAGAAAGAGACTGAAGGAGTCAACACACGGCAGTCAAAGAAACGGCCAAATTATAATGGAGAAACACGAAGAGAGACAGCGCAATTGTTGAAGAAAGATACCTCTCCTTTTGCGCCTCAAGAAGAGAAGTGAAGAGAAGAGTATTCAAATCCGGAGCAAGTGGCCGGGGATTAAACAACGAGAGAGACAGAGCACGTCTTGTGCCGCTCCAAGAAGCGCTTGGTCGAGCTGGTGGAACGGCGTGGGAACACGAGGGGATCGAGCTCGGGAGAGAGAGAGAGAGAGTGAGGGGAGTTCGTTGGCGGGAGTGGTTTTATGGGGGTTTGCGGATGGGCAGCCGGGTCGTGTGCTGCGACTGAGACCCGCAGGAGTGAAACTAAAATTATGCGAGGTTGGTTACCGCCCGGATATGGCTGCGGCACTGGATCTGTAGATTTGCTTATCCGATCGGAGCGTCGTCAGCCTGCGAGACAGTCAAATGATGAGAAACTGATTATTTGGGATTTCGGCGTGCAAGTTTAATATGTTTTCCTTTAGTTCAAGTGTCAATGGACGGGGACATCCAGGGGTTTGTGGAATACTGCGGCGTCACGCGCGAACTGTGATGTGGACAACCCGGTAATGACGCTGATTTTGAGCAGGCCGTCCGGACGGGCTATTTTGACGCCATCAAATAGCTTGAATTCATAGAACATTTGGCGTAACATAGACAATAATAATTTTTTTTACAAAATATAAATTGGATGGATTTCATTCAAAGTTTAGCATATTTTAATGAAATTTAACGGAATTTAAACTAAACCTAGAACCTAATCTAATAGTAGCAGCGGTAGTTGAAGATGTCGTAGGGGTCCTCCTCCTCCTTATTGATGTCGGCGCCGCCTCTGCCTCCGCTGCTGGTTCATGTGTCACCGTCCTCCTCCTTGACACGGCTAGGCCGCACGCCAGAGTTGTCGTCGTCGGTGAGATCGTAGTAGGGCAGGCCCTTCGACTTCGCATGCTCGGACGCCGACCACGCGCAGGTAGCTGCGAGATCGAGCGGCAACACGTCGTTGAAGGACCCGGCGGTGATGACCTGCGAGATGGTGGCGTCGTCAGTGCCCGCCCTACGCTGCGATCAACTAGGCCATGAATGGCGACATCCCTAGCTCCGCCTTCACCTTCATCTTCTCCGGCTTCGGCATGAGCAGAGGCATCATGCGGGAGCGGGAGGAGGCCCCGAAGCGCGACGACGAAGAAGACGTGCAGGAGGACGACAACGCCCGAGACCGCGGTGCCCAAACCGCCAACGGAGGTGGCACCGCCGGCGTGTGGAGCAGCGATCCGCCTTTGCGGATGTGCTCCATCACGGCGTCGAGCGTGCGCCCAGGCATGCCCCAGAACGCGTCGCGCCCGACGGCGTTCTTGTTCCGCGACGACGCTCCGGGGCCGTCCCATAGTGTCATCTCATCATCGAACATGCGCTGTAATTCATGCTAGTTGCACCCATAGCTCGTCGGCGAGTTAAAATTCTACAGGGGTCCTGGCGCTGCTCCTGCGTGAGCTTACGGTCGTAGTGGGCGACGACGAGTGGAACGAACTTCCGGCTTGACGAATCCAGCACTTTGGGCACCGGTATGAAGCCCACCGAGATCGTCCAGCTTGGTACACGCAAGTCGGACAACACCAGATAGCCGTTATCCCGGGGCACCGCTGAACGGATAGACGTCGCCTAGAGGGGGGAGGGGGGGTGAATAGGCGATTTAAAACTTTTTCGAGAAGCCGGATTATCCGGTCCAAGAAAGACCCGGATATTCCGGTATGCTTGATAAAGACGAAATAAAACTAGAGGTTTACTTTAACAAGCATACAACCTAGATAAATAAACTAGGCTCACCTATATGCACCAACAACTTATGCTAAGAAATATGCCGCCTAGCTTGCTCCATACTCCAGCTATTCAAAAACTCTTTATCTTCTCCCGTGTATGGGCCATCGACTGGGGCTTGTAGGGAACCACCCTTTAATAGGGTAAGCTGGGTATACCTATCGGGTATAACCACATCACAATACAAGTAACAAGGTGATAGCAAGATAGATAACTTCAAGCACGAAGGCTATCACAAAGTGCATAAGTAGAGAGCTCGGGTATAGAAATAACCGAGACACGCGGAGGCGAGGATGTATTTCCGAGTTCCACCCAAAGGTGTACGTCTCGTTTGGAGAGGTGTGTGCAACCACAACAGGTTAGCCGCAACAGCACAAAGGCTCACCTTCTTCTCCTGATGAGGTCAACCACAAAAGATTGTGAGTTCACCTTCCACTATTGATCTCCTTTGGGGCGGAGATCGAATCCCATACAACACTCTTGAGGCACACACCCACAACTTAACTGGGAGCTCCCAAGTTTTAAGACACACACCCACAACTTAATTGGGGGCTCTCAAGTGACCATAAAAGGTCTTGACCACAAAAGGCCGGCCACAAAAGGCGTCTAGGGTTCAAAGACCCAAGAGTAACACACACATATATCATGGGTTAGTTCACAAAGCTATACGGACAAGTGTTTACCATCCCAATAGATACAAGATCCCTCTTGGTACATCTTGTAGCTTTATGTGTGGATCAACATCTTGATCAACCTTGTATCTTCCAATATTTCTTCCCTAATATGATGTCTTGAAGTAGTGAATACTTCAAGACATACTTACAATATGCTCAACTCAACACATGACCATCCATCATATAGATCCTTGAATGGAACATTGGTCATCAAATAATCTTCTAGAGTCCAACACGTGAACTCCATTATTTCTATGGACACGGTCTATAAAGATATCTCAGTGCAAACATTAGTCCATAGGGATTGTCATTTAATTACCAAAACCACACATGAGGGAAAATGCTCTTTCAATCTCCCCCATTTTGGTAATTGATGACAATCTCTTTAGAGAGGGTTTATAATATGGAATTTAACTAACAAGAATGGTTGTACTAACATCAAATACTACAAAGGTATGTGCTGTTAGTCCATCCACATATATAGAGCAAACTCCCCCATAATTTATGCACGTGTGTATGAACATGAATTCATGGCATATATTGTCAACCATTACCGATGGTGGAGTTTCCACTATATATAAAACCAAGCAACAAAAGTAAAGGCAAGGAAGGCAAAATACTTCAGAAGAAAGCAAAGTACAAAGCCAATTCCATACAACCCTCCAAAACGTCTCCCCCGTTGGCAAAAATTGCCGAAATTGGCGAAAAGCTTTAGAAAGGTAACATAATAAGATCTCCTACATGATTTATGCATTTTCTCATGATATGAGTGAAATCAAATGCACTTATCCAATGACTAATAGATGGAGGGGATCAAACTATATTGAGTATCCAAGAATTGCACAAGAAAGATATCAATTGAAATCCGCTAGGAGGATATCAATTGTAAAACAAGAATGTATTCACAAAGAAGCAAGCAATCAAGAGATCCAAAACCAATTGAGCATAAGAAGATATTATGATAAGATCAACTAAGTGTTCAAAAAAAAATTAGAGGGAACTCCCCAAGGTACATGCACAATGAAGGATTTGCATTTCAATATAGTGTGCACAACATCGAATCCTCACTCCCTCCTAGATAATTTTGAACACAAACAAATGTTGAGCAACAAGAAAAACAAGTGGAAAACAAAGACTTACTCAACCGGGAAAGGATGGGTGTGATATGGAAATACAATTTAGGAGACTAAACAAGGATGAGCCTAAGCAACACCATAGTGTTTCAAATTATGAGGCACAAAGTGCATATCATGTATTTCGCATACAAGCACATCAAAGAGGATACAACACATAGGATCACAAGCTTATTAAGAGGCAATGTGATACCAATAGAAAAATAAAGCTTGTGCATTTTAGAAATCACCAAAGAATCAAGAAAGAAATAAAAGGCGATCACTAAAGATTTTGAATACCAATTAAATATGTAACTATCCTCATGTGTATAAGTTTCTAAGTGGAAACTAAATCCACAAGGAAACATGCACATATAATGTAGGTACAAGGTAAAGCACATGGTATCCAAGAGGAAGTCATAAATACACCGATAAGATTTTTGCTTAAAAGCAAAGCACATAGCTCAAATTATTCGTAGAGGGTATAGATGAACTTCCAACACCAAGTTCTCAAAGCATCACAAATACCCCACATAGGATAAGTGATAGTTGGGATACTTTGAGACACGAAACAAATATCACATAAGGCAAATGGTTTAGGAGAATTCATCAATATTGCACATGAGAGACTTTGAAATGAATTTGCTAGATTAACATATTGAGAATCGGTGAATCATGAAGATGATTATATAAATCCCCTTGATGTGTAATCATCCCGGCTTACTCATATTAGCAATGAAGATATTTTGAAAGAAACTTTGCAAAAACCATATCAAATGCAACTTAGAAAAACTCATGCAAAATAACAACCTACACAAGGTTGAGATCTAGAAGTATATGCATGTGTTAGATACTTGTTACCGAGATGGCATTGATGGTGTAGAAGATGAGAGTTCACAATCATCCAAGCTTGGCTCCAAGAAGCACATGGTGAAAACATCTTCTTTAATTTGAGGCAATCTTCCAATGCATCTCACATGTACCTAAGAAAAATCAAGTACACTATGGTACCCAAACTAATTGGGTCCAAATTAGTTAGCCCAACTATAATACATAGGACAAACTCCACAAAAATATGTGCATATTGATATGAAATAGAATTTCATGCACATCTTAGCCATTTAGGATTTGATGGAGTTTATCCTATATAATGGATCAACGAAAGTAAACATGCCATAATATATACATATAGTAAATATGCATGCACAAAACTTTCAGTAACCAAACAAGATACAATTTGGACAAAACACCAAATAAATCAAGAAGCTACACAAAAGTATGGCAAGAGAAAGATTTTTCCTCATTCTATCCAAGACTCAAACCAACCCATGATTGGAGAAACCAATTTGAAGAGATATCAAATAAAAACATGGTCAAGGCTAAACCAATGAGCATAAGAAATAGATCAAACAAACATGCTCGACGGTTTATCTCATCCAAGAAGGTAAACTAAGAACCATGGGATGAGATAGCCAACTCCACAAAGAAGAGTAAGGTTCCAACAAATAAACCAAGCCCTCTACACTTTTCATGATGGCACAAAGTACCAAGACGAAAAATGTTTGTCTTTCAAAGAGACATGTCATAGGGATCAAATACTAATTGAAGATAACTAATGTTCAATAACGTATAGGATTGCTCCCCCAAGATTTGTGCATTATTTATGATCTTGTATATGAATACAAAATGCACACAAATGAGATCATTACTCTCCATATATATTGTTAAAACATTAGTCATGTTCAAGAAGAGCAATAAGACACCGAACCAATTTAAAGAATAGTGTTCTAAAGAGTATAGAGTAGCTTCCCCATGATTAGTGCATTATTTGAGATCTTGTATGTAAATATAAAATGCACACAAGTGGGATCATTACCCTCCATATATATCCTTTTGAGCACAAAGTTCAAGAAAAGCAATAAGACCCGATAACAATTAAAAGGATGATGCTCTACTCAATGTAGGATAGCTCCCCCAAGGATGGTGCATCACTTAGAATTAAGTATTCGAATGTAAATGCACAACAATGGGATAATTGCTTTACCTAACTCAAGAAAGCACACCATAAATTATGAGTAGAGCAACAAAAGGATCAAAATGAAGCAAAGAAGACAAAAGGATGGTTAAACCTAAACAAACTGTGTGATAGAATAATACAATTTAGGAACAATAGCCAATGTAAATATGATCAATAATTTTACCACCAATATAATTATCACTTGTCAAAGACAATGAATGTATTGAGATATTTCTCGGTGGTATATGGCAAATATTTTCAAGATCATATTCACAAAACATAAGCATGGGGGCAAAAGATAAGAATTGAAAAACATACTTATCTAGAGATTTTTATAGACTT
This sequence comes from Poa annua, assembly GCA_026929855.1. Lineage (NCBI taxonomy): Eukaryota > Viridiplantae > Streptophyta > Magnoliopsida > Poales > Poaceae > Poa > Poa annua. The sequence continues at coordinate 69,526,721 of CM049432.1, read as the reverse complement.
CACATATTCAATGATCATACTAAGCATCAAGAAGCTCTCTCACAAACAAGATACCAAAAGATAGGTGAACAAAATGCATTTAAGTAAATATGGAACTTGTTTGAGTACCATGCCACCTAGGAACAAGATAATCACAAATATCAACTCTAGGTGACACTACCTCACATGTTCACATTTTCTAGGCTTGTAATATGCACATAGCTTATTACTCCCCCATAATGTGATAATCCATTCTTTTTAACAAGAGGCAAAAGAAATACAATAAGGGATGATTAATGGACATTAGAATTTGAATTTGTCATGAGTAAGACACACCACAAAGAGAGTACATAATATTGAAATATTACCACTAAGTGGTATTCCTCATGAATACACATTTTAGGGTGGTGAGTTACCAAAAAGCACATCACCCCCCAAAATGGGATAGTCCATTAATATCCCTACAAGAGCCAATTAAGATGAAAGCAAATAGACAAGAAGCTCAAAACATACATGGTGTGCAAACCAACATGCACAAGCTTGATTACTCAATCAAAAATAAGCAGAGTGCACAACACATATAAAACACTAGTAAGGTACAAAACCAAACACATGCAAGGGTGCAAGTAACTTTCAATGTACACATATGAATTAAATACAAGTTACTGCAAGGAGGAGCAGTGGATATATGATAAGACAATATAATCCAATTGACTTGACTTGAGAGAATATGAATGATGAAGATCCCTTAATTCTTCATGATGTAGTCAAGTCTCCAATGTCCTCCGCTTACACCCATTGATCAAGTTTTAACTTGTTGGTCCCCAACCAAGTTGGGTCCTAAGAGGTTAGTCACAATAGGCTTGGCAACCCAAATGGTTCTTTTCTTGACACCACTTTGAGTACCAATAACTTTGGCAAACACATTGCCAACCTTATCCTTCCGAAGAGAATGAACATTATCAATAGTAGTGGGGTTGGATAAGGTACCATCAGTGCATGAAGAAGCAAAGTGATCCTTCCCACGACATTTGTAGCAAAGTCGGCTTTTACCTTTCTTCTTGGGAAGGGAAGATTCTTCAACTTGGGAAGATTGAGTTTGGACTTGAGGTTGCTTCCCTTGTTGCTTCTCACTAAGAGGCTTCTTTTTCAACGGGCAAGATCTAACATGGTGCCCTTCAACCTTGCACTTGAAGCACACAATCTTGGCCGAATCAATAACTTGTTCTTGGCCCTTCTTCTTGACGAACTTGTGCTTCTTCTTGACATTGGACTTGTTCTTGTTACTGAAGTTGAATCCAAGTCCACTCTTGTCATGAGGAAGTTGTTGCACTATCAACATGTTGTCGAGGGTGGACTTCCCTTCATGACACTTCTTCAAGTCTTTCTTCAAAGAAGTGACTTGTGCCTTGAGCTCTTTGAGTTCCTCTACACGGTTAGTTTCAACACAAATACTAGAGGAAGTAGAGGCTACAATGTTAGAGCAACAAGGTAAGGAATATAATTCATCACAAGATTTAGCAATAGTATGTGATGTAGAATTACTAGTACTAGCACATTGCAATAAAGCATTAGTAGTAGAAGTTGTGCTAGTGTCCACATGAAGCTCACAAGATTTTACCTTCGTAGTGACCGCCTCATGAGCTAACTTTAGCCTAGCATGGGATGCTAGAAGATCCTCATTCGAGCTTGAAAGCTTTTCATGATTTTCTTCCAATATTCCATACTTGCAAGTTAGCAAATCAAGTTGAGCCCTTAGCTCAAAATTCTCCTTCAAAATAGATGCTTCACATGAAGTGGAGTTAGTAGCACAAGCATAATTCACGATAGCAATGGAAGAAGACATCATGACAAGCTTTTTGTTTAACTTAGCATTTTATTTACTAAGCACATTACATTTCGCAATAGCATGGTCATGTTTTTTAGTGAGTTTAGAAATTTTGGAGTTATGAGACTCCATGATAGTTTCAAGTTGCTCTTGAAGGTGAGCATTAGTTTCTTGTTCATCTTCTAGAGATGATTGAAGAGATACGTTTCATAGGCATCTTCTCTCTCAATCTCACCTTTTAGCTCAAGAACATCCTCAAGCTCACCTATACGGCTCATAAGAGAGCCAAAGTGTTTCTTGCCAACTCCTTGCTAGTTAGTCATGAAATGATCAAAAGCAATAATTTCTTGTTTGATTTCAAGACTAGTATCATCATCAACATCATCATCATCACCATGAGATATATTGGAGTGCACGGTAGGAGATACCTTAAACTCCTTAGCCATAAGGCAAAGATGAGTAGTGGATGAAGACGATGACGAGTTACTTGAAACACCAATGGGGTCCATGTCTTGTTCCAACAATTGTTGGGATTCATCTACATTGTTAGCCAAACAAGTACTATAGGAAGTATAAACATTTTGATCACGGCAACAAGACAAGGAAAGCATATCATTATTAGATTTAGTTAAGCAACTACTACATGATATGCAAGGACTATCAACACTAGCATGTATGACATTTGGAGTGCTAGAGGTGTTTAAGTCCAAAGATAGAGCATTGCAATAAGACGAGTGTGAAGTATAGTCAATAGTAGATTCACCATAAAAAATGCAATTTCTATCACCACTCACCATATCATTACCTTGTGGCAAACCACATGTCGGTGAAGTGGAAGAAGACGTGAGCTCATCACAACCGGATGTGGAAGGAGGACAATCATTCTTGGAAATGTTGGACACCTCATATATATCTTGAAGTCTTGTCCATAATTCATGAGCGCTCCGAAAAGGCATGATTGACGCAAGGACTACATCGCTCAAAGCACATATAAGACCATTAGATGCTAGAGTATCGAGATAAGTGTTTTTCTCATCCTCTAAAGATAATTCTTGTGAATCCTTTGGAGCAGAAAAACCCATATCTACAATACTCTCTAAATTTGAACCCATGTCTCTAAAAATATTAAGCATGCAAATTTTCCAAACATCATAATTTGTGCCATCGAATCTATAAGTGGGATTGTGCACTAGATCTCTAAACGACATCTTTATCTCTAGGCGGTTAGTCCTAATAATAAGATAACCTGGCTCTGATACCAATTGAACGGATAGACGTCGCCTAGAGGGGGGTGGGGGGGGGGTGGATAGGCGATATAAAACTTTTTCGAGAAGCCGGATTATCCGGTCCAAGAAAGACCCGAATATTCCGGTATGCTTGATAAAGGCGGAATAAAACTAGAGGTTTACTTTAACAAGCATACAACCTAGATAAATAAACTAGGCTCACCTATGTGCACCAACAACTTATGCTAAGCAATACAAGTAACAAGGTGATAGCAAGATAAATAACTTCAAGCACGAAGGATATCACAATGTAAAGTGCATAAGTAAATAGCTCGGGTATAGAAATAACCGAGCCACGCGGAGACGAGGATGTATTCCCGAGTTCCACCCAAAGGTGTACGTCTCGTTTGGAGAGGTGTGCGCAACCACACCAGGTTAGCCGCAACGCCACAAAGGCTCACCTTCTTCTCCTGATGAACTCAACCACAAAATATTGCGAGTTCACCTTCCACTATTGATCTCCTTTGGGGCGGAGATCGAATCCCGTACAACACTCTTGAGGCACACACCCACAACTTAATTGGGGGCTCCCAAGTCCTGAGGCACACACCCACAACTTAATTGGAGGCTCTCAAGTGACTACAAAATGTCTTAACCACAAAAGGTTTTGGCCACAAAAGGCGTCTAGGGTCCAAAGACCCAAGAGTAACAATCTCACAAGTATCACCACCACGAATCCTCGGGGAGGGTTCAAACCGATGCAAATGCAATGGCAAGAGCACACGAAGTGCTCAAGTCCTTCACTCTCAAATTCCAACAAATGCTTATGGGGGAATAAGAGAGGAAGAACAAAAGAAACCACAAATGAGTCAAATCTTTCACTCCCAAATCCCACCAAAAGCAACTAATGCTTGTGGGGGGGGGGGGGGGGGGGGAGAATATAGGAAGAACAAAGAGAAGAACCACAAAGGAACTCCAAGATCTAGGCCCACTAGGTTCCCCTCAGTTAGAGCAGAGATGGATTGGTGCAAATGTGGATCTAGATATGCTCTCCCTTTTCCCTCAAGAAATAGCAAGAATCATTAGAGGGATTGAGAGATCTCAAAGCTTTGAAAGTCAACAATGGAGGAGGAGAGAGAGCACCAAAACTTGGGAACATTTAGGGAAGATGACCCCTTAAATAGGTTCCCAACAAATCTGCCCGTTGGCGACAGTGTTTCTCACTCGGGCCGGAAGTTTCGGGCTTACCCCGGAACTTCCGGACCCCCCGGACAGCCCAAAACGCCCTCCGGAAGTGTTCCCTGGTCAAACCGGAAGTTTGGACGGAAGTTTGGCCGGATCTTTTCGGACGGCCGGAACTTCCGGCATAGGGACGGAATTTCCGCCTCTCGCAGAAACGTGAACACGAAAACGATGATATCTTGATCATCTGAACTCTGTTTTCGATGATTTTTAGCTCGTTGGAATCACCACGAAGAGATTTATAAGATCGTGGAGAGAAACATCATAGTACAACAAGTGAGGTTAAAATAAAATGGGGAAATATAATATCTCTAGATAAAAAAACAACCAGTAAAACCTCCAACATAAAAAACGCAACAAGTTTTCCAAAGTAAAACCACTTTTGATGAACTAGAGCTTGACATGGAGATGAACCAAGCTCTAATTCCTCACAAGGATAAAAGCAAAATAAGAACTAAAAAATATGATATGCCAAGTATGCAAAGGTTTGATCTCTACATAACGATGTGATCAAGTTGCTCACTTGAGAGCCCTCTTAATAGTACGCTTATCTATCTTATAGCCCTATCAAGATCATACCTTTGCCTTGAGCATTCCACTTGAGTTAGATGATGACTATCTTGATCTATTCAAGTGGTTCATCTTTCTTGATTGCGCGTCTAAGCACATGCTTGATGAAGACTTCTCCAAATACTCCCCCATACCAATAATGGGAGAGTCTCGCTAGGCTTCGTCTGCATGTATCCATAGAAAGCTCCAAGCATAGGATCTCTTCGAGAAGCTTCTCTTCGTTTTGCACATCTCAACCTCGATGACGATCACCACATGGCGTCATCCTCCATGAGCTAGAAGAAATGGGGAAGATACCTAACCTCATATAAATATACCACACACACATATATCATGGGTTAGTTCACAAAGCTATACGGACAAGTGTTTACCATCCCAATAGATACAAGATCCCTCTTGGTACATCTTGTAGCTTTATGTGTGGATCAACATCTTGATCAACCTTTTATCTTCCAACATTTCTTTCCTAATATGATGTCTTGAATACTTCAAGACATACTTACAATATGCTCAACTCAACACATGACCATCCATCATATACATCCTTGAATGGAACCTTGGTCATCAAATAATCTTCTAGAGTCCAACACGTGAACTTCATTATTCCTATGGACACGGTCTATAAAGATATCTCAATGCAAACATTAGTCCATAGGGATTGTCATTTAATTACCAAAACCACACATGAGGGAAAATGCTCTTTCAACTGCTATCTACTCTATATGTCGTGGTGGTGTCACGGCAGATGCCATAGGATGGCTAATGTGTGGGGCCGATGGACGCTGCTGGATCTGGGGAGGGCTAGCGAGCTAAAGAGCTCACACAGTAGGAGATGTCGGAATGCCCAAGACCACCGAAGAACACACTCAAAGATCTAACAAATGCAAACAAATGCACGAAGGCAAAGTTAGACACACGATGTACCCAGGTTCGGGGCCCTCGTGAGGAGGTAACACCCCTACTCCTGCCCATCCTCTCAATATAAGTTATGGCACAAGATCTACAACATGATCCTTGAGCTCTTTGGGTGATGAACTAGATGAACTAGATGAATAGAAAGGAGGAAGGAGTAACTGCTCTAGAAGTAAATGCGACTATAACTTTGGCCCTCAAGTTGGTCATCATCTCACCGGAGCAGTTATGGCGCCTTTTATAGAGTTCCGTCCGGGAGAGCCGGAAACCCTAATCGGGCACGGTCCCACCAGACAGGGCTTACGGTTATGTCGACATCGGCTAGTTCGACCTAGCCGCCGTGCTATCCGGCATAGCCCTGCCGTCATCATTCCGGCAAGGACTGCAGGCGCCGTCCTGGATCATCATTGTCCCCTTGTCAGAGACAAGACATGTCTTCGCCCATGCCTAGTAGCCTTTTCCGGATTGCCGGGCTAGGCATGTCCGATCTTGTCGTAGCGTCATCGTACCGGCTGACACGCTCCCGTGTCGGACGGGAGGTGACCATGCTTCCATGTCAGGAGGAATGGGACTTCCGCCCGCGTCAGGCGGAGAAGCCTGCACCAGATCTCTGACTTCCAAACGACATGCCCCCATGTCGGTCTCCTCCATGCTTAGTTCGACACGTCCTTCCTGCACACCAAAGATAGCTTGCCAGGACCGGGATAAGTGAGTCGGTTAGTATCTACCCGGGGAGCCTATCCGGTACATCCAGGTTCTCCTCTACCCGGGATCTTACCGGGGGACTCTGACACCCTTCTCGGTTGCGTCCGAGTTCCACCCCTGCTCCGAACTACCACTCAGGATGAGCACATCTAGGCCTAGCCTCCCGAAGATGTCCTAGGCTGTTACCAAAGACATCATCGAGAAGCTAGTTCTTAGAGGAACCATCCGTTGGTGCTTATGCTGCCCTGAAGGCCTGGGGGGCTATATATAGTTTCCAGGGATGACCCTTGCGCCCCCCAAAAGACACCTTGGGCCCAACCACCTTTGAAAGGTCAAGTTGCCCCTTCGGTGCAACAAAGGACGGCCCTTGCTCTGTCCAAAGGCCAAACACTGTTACCACACCGCTGACCTGTACCGGGATCTGCCCTACCCGGGGGGCAGCCCCCCCCCCCCCCCCCCCCCCCCCCGACACTAGTCCCCGAAGCTGGTGCTGTACAACGACTTAAGTTGATGTGCGGGATCAGCTTTTAAGAAGAAAACCAACCAAGAAGTCAGAAACAACCTTCGCCTTTGGGAGAGGGATGGCTTTTACCGGCATCTTTTTTCTTCCGAGATCCGCTCGCCCGGGAAGGCTTATTCGGGGAAGGAGACTATCCCGACCCCTACTCGGATCTGGGCATAACTACCCGCCCCTCGTTTCTCGTGCTCGATAACAGTTCCTCTGCCAGGGGGTCCCACCCGAGGTCTTGTCATAACAGAAAAACACTCGAGTGCTTCTTCACTTAATGCGACGCTGCTCCGGTTTGTGAGCCGGGATTCGTACGCGATCCGAAGTCCAACCGTTGGGCTCGTGTGGCCTGCGGTGTGGCTACGAGAAGTGTTCCACATGCGGCCACGTGTCGGCATCGGCACAGCCTGATCCCACCCACGATTTGAGAGATCGTGGGCGGGAAAGTTGGGGAATCGTTCCGGAGCCTCCCATAAATAGGGGATCGGAACGGTCCCTTCTTCTTCTTCTTCCCCAATCTCCCTCTTTTCTCGCAACTGCCCCGATCGCTCCGCCGCCGCCGCGCCCGAAGCCCGAGCACCGCCGCCACAGTCCGCCGCCGGAGCTCACCGCCTCCATCATCGGTCCGCGACATTCCCGCGCCTCGGTGCCCGCTTCTCCTCCGGTGAGTGCCACTATCCCCTCCGGTGAGGTTCTTCAACCGCGGCGAGGTTTCGCGTTTCGACCGTTAGGTCTTCAGAACCTCCATGAACTGCCCACTGATTTGGCTCGGTAGATCTTGATCTTAACACATTGCGTAGGGTTTGTCTGTGCTGTGCATCGCAGACTGCGATTTTGGTTATGCTCTCGCCTTCATCCCCACTGCCCAAACTTTGCACATCGAACTAGTATTTTTGCCTCGATTAAATCCCATTTGTTCAACCGTGGTAGATCTGTTTGCTAGGAACCCGGTTGGCGGTAGCAGTTCCTAACCCAGGATCCTCCATTACCGACATACTAACCCAGCTAACTGGTACTTCGCCTGCAGAGTGGCTCTGATATGTCTTTTGGGCCCTCCGAGATGGGTGACGAGAGTATCAGAGGATGCTGGGACGGTTCCGAGACCAATCAGGAGGATCTCGATTGGCTATATCGGACACATCGAATCCCGCCGCAGGTCGAGAGTCGACTCCCGAGGGGTGAGGTTGAGCCGGAACCCCAACCCGGGGAGCGCGTAGTGTTCCTCGCGCACTTCGAGCGTGGGTTCGGGCTCCCGGCTAGCCCCTTCTTCCGCGACTTCCTCGATACCTACGACCTTCAACCGCACCATCTCCCTGCCAATGCCATCATGATGCTCTCCTGCTTCGCTACGTACGCGGAAGGGTATCTCGGCATCTGGCCGTTCGTGGAACTTTAGGCAAAGTACTTCCTCCTCCGCCGGCAAGTCATCCCCAACCCGGACAAGAAGGTCAAAGATCTCGTCGATTGCGGGGCGGCGACCATCATTCCCCGGAGCGAGTCCGGATTCCCCAAGGTCCAGGGACTGGAATCCTGCCGGAAGTGGCAACAAAGCTTCTTCTATGTGAAGAACCGGGAAGCCTCGGGAGACTCTCCGAGTTACTCCGATCCGGATTTCATTAACCTGCCCGAGTTCGTCATGGGTCCTCCCCGCAAGTTCGAGCTCTGGAACAAGCTTCCGGACTCCGAGGAGGTCGAAAGCAAGAATGACGTCTTAGGCGTCCTCGTGACTGACTTGAGGTCTGACAACCTCCTGCGTTGCTTCATCATCCCCCGAGTTTTCCCTCTCCAATCCCGAGCCCACAAGATATGCCACATGAGTGGATTATATGATCCCACCCGGACAAGTATCTTTCCACAGGACAAGGCCGTTGTTTTGCGCCGTGTTCGAGTTATTGCTTGAACGAAGATGCCAGAGGATTGGAGGTGGGGACTATGCGCCGGTACTCGCAAGAAACCACTGGAGGAGGTGCCTGTGCTTCCTTTTCGCCGACTTCCGTACTTAACCGAGTTCTACAGGAAACCGACATACCCATTATGTATTGATTTCCTCTTCTTGCTGCAGTTATTTGAGCGACAGATGGAAGAAGACGTGATGCATGCCAAGGGCAATTTCGCGGAGGACTTCCCGGTGCCGAGGAAGATGCCGGCTGAGGATCCCGACGGCGAGGATCACCTCTCGATTCCTCTAGCCCGCGCTGCTGCTCCGGGTAAGCCTTCAGCTCAAGAGGCTATCCAAGTTGATACTGACGAAGATGATGACGATGAATGTCAAATTCTTGATATAATTGATGCACGTCCTCTCCGATACGCCATGCCAGTGGTTCCGGGGCCTGCAGCCGCGATGAAGCGTGTCGAGACCCGCAAACGTGCGGGCTCCGAGATCACCCATGCCGGTGGGTCGGGTGCCGCCACCAAGAAGAGCAAGATCGCCAAGCAACCGGGCAGCAAGCCTCCCCGGCGTAAAAGAGGTCCTCCCACCGTGTCCTCCAGGTACGACCTTTTCGCCTAGAGTTATTCTACTTTGGTTTCCTCCGAGGTCCTTTTTGACATGTCCATTACAGAGCGGCTCTCGACATTCCGCCGTCCGCGGGTTCCCGTCCTCCGGGGTCCCCTAGCCCATCCCGAGCTGCCCCTTCTCCACCTCGGCGTCCAGCACAGGACGCCGATCATCCCGAATCCGGTCATGTGCTGACCGAAGTCGCAACCCCTCGCGCCTCTGTCGGTGTTGGGACTCCGAGTGTCCATCCCGCGGAGACCGAGGTCCCGGCGTAGCCCACTGCGGCGACCGAGGACGTCGTCCTCCCGGATACCCCGCGCCGGATGTCTCCTCAACTCGACGCAGATATGTCGAGTCCTCCGCGGCAGGTTGTACCGCGCGCCTCTACCCGACTAGCTCCACGCAAAACTCCGCCGCCGAAGCAGCCCACACCTCCTTCACGGCAACCTGATCCTTCTGCCGGGAAATCGCGCAGCCAGGTCTCCGGGCAGAAGATTGTCCCTGCTAAGCCCAGCGCTCCTCCGAAGTCCTCAACCCAGGACTTGGCCCTAAGCAAGGGTTCTTCTGCTTCGGGTAAGTTTTCCGGGTTACCGCCACCTCCTGCCGAGATCCCCACTGCCGCCCTGCAGGCCCTGCGAGCATCCGTAAGCTCCTTTGTGTCTCCAGGATCCCGGGAGGTTGTTGCAGCGAGCGCGCCCGCCGCGACCGGCTTGCGCGTTGTTGAAGAATACAACAAGGCCTGGATTGCTGCTGACACCTCCGAGATCGCGGGGACTTGCATGCTGCCGGTCCGAGCCGCAGCGCTCAAGCCCTGCACACTCTTCAGGTGGCTGTGCTGGATGTTACCCGGGTTGTTGATGTAAGTTTCCTTCTCTTACCCTTACAAAGATTTATTCTTCTATCCCCACTAGTCCCCGAGATTAGTGCTTAGTGCTCCAAACTCCACCGAGTAGTAGATCACTAGGCTCTAATCTGAAAAGAAAAAAATCCCTTCCCAGTGCCCGAGATCCTTTCCACCAAATTGGTCCTTAACTGGGGATCTTACACAAGTGCTTTGTTATCTCTCCCACTGAAGGTCCCGAGATTGATATCGGACATATCTTACTTACAGGACTGCAGCAAAAAACGCAGCAACGTCTTCCACCGGCTTCTTGCTGACTTCGCTCAGTCCAAGAAGTTAGAGGGACGACTAAGGGAGGAGCGGGACGCTGTGCGAAAGATCTCGGTAGACCAAAAATCTGCCTTATCCGAGGCTCAATGCGAGATCGCGCGGTTAAACGCTGAGCTGGAGAAGGACAAATCCGCTACTGGAGACTTGAAGATGCGCTTTGTGGATGCCACCAAGAAGCAGAAGGAAACGCTGGACCAAGCCGAGGCGCGCGCCCATCTGGCCGAGACCGAGTTGGCCCTTCTCCGGTCGAAGCAAGATGCTTGGCTAACCGAGCTAACCGGACTAAACCGGGATATGAACAGTAAGTACCTCGAGTTCTCTTTTTCCGTTTTCCTCTTTTTGCCGATATCGCCTCATGGCTTGTCTATGTGATAGTTATCCTTTCTAAAGGACACTTCGAGCACTCCCGAGAAGCTGCCAACCTTGCGATTGCTGCCGCCCGGGAGAAGCGCGCCAGAAAGGGTCCCGTCTCGGACTCATGGGACATCGACGACCATCTCATCGCCCTGAAGACCCGGATGGTACCTCTCCGGTCGATCGGCACCGAGCTCCTCAGCGCGGCCGTTCATGCTCATGGTGCCCTATGGCCTGGCGTTACCGGCAATCTCTCGGTCACCGAACTGACCATTGCGCTCCAGGATGCCGGTAACCGGCTTCACGCCTGGAAACGGTCCGGTGCTCGCGCCGGTGCCGACCAAGCATTGAAGCATGTGTTGAGCTGGTAAGAGGGGCTCGATCTCAAAGTGATCAAGAGCCTGCGCGTCATCTCTGAGTGGTACACAGACCCGGCCAAGATTCAGCTTCGCTAAGAGACTGCTCATCGCCTTGCCGGCTGGGCGGATCCCGGCGCCTTCATCACGAGCCTCATTGCTTCTGACTCCGAGTCAGACTATGAAGATGACGACTAGACAGGGGATACCGGTGATGTGGACGCCGAGATCCCGGAGGCTGATGACGCTACGACAGGCGCAGCCACCGAGACTGTGGCTTCCCGGGATGTTGCTGCTCCTCCGCCACCCGAGATCCCTCAGGCCGAGGCGAATGTGGCCGCTCCGGATACCACTGCCAGTGCGGAGGAGACCGTCATCACTGCTCCCTCTGCTGATCAATCCGAGAAGCTAGCTTCCCCTAGTGCTCCATGATCGTGTTGCCGAAAACACTTAAGTGTAGAAACATTAAATCCCAGGGATGCCGGGTTCATTTGTAATATACATTTTTAATTCGTACTCTATTCCTCCCCTATGCAATGACAAGTTCTGCCGGTTTATTTTGCTACGAGTCCCCGAGTTCATTTTTATGTATACCGTAGTTAGGCAATTTCTGCTCTTGTCTACCATTTCGGTGTTCGACAGTCGAGTCACGAAATTCCGTTTACGGTATACATTACTTATGAATATCCGAGTTCCAGTTGTTAAATTCCCGACATAATAAAAATAAACAACCGGATAAGTAAGACGCATATGCCGGAAAAGTTCCTATTTCGAGTCCCCGAGCTCGTTTTCGTGTTTCCCACATTTGATGCTCTTTGCTCTTGACTACCATTTCGGCGTTCGTCAGTCGAGTCACAAGATTATTTCACATGACATACATTACTCCGACTTGAAAACCGAGCTCAGAACTTATCCGGCATACACTAAACAAAAAACAAGTACAAGGCAGTCCCCGGGTTCCTTCCTGGGTTGCCGACATGCAAGTTAGGATAAATAACATACTTTGGCCAGGCAGTCCCCGAGTAACGCCTCGGGGTGCCGAAATTTCATCGATAAAAACCGAGATACATACATTGCGCCCTTTAAGTGTAAAAGGGACGAAGCAAGGCTACATTCCATGGCCGCTTGGTTTCGTCACCAGCTTTGTCCATTACACCTTTTCTAGCTTCCTGTGCATCTACAAGGTAATAAGAATCATTGTGCAATGCCTTGCTTACAACAAAAGGACCCTCCCATGGAGGCGAGAGTTTATGCATCCCGGTGAACATTGTAACCCTTGGTGCATCATATTGTATGTCGCTTGGAAGCACGGCCTCGGCACCATATACCATGAAGAATGGCGTATATCCGGTAGATCTGTTCGGTGTGGTCCGGAGACCCCACAACACTGCCGGTATCTCCTCTATCCAACATCCCGGAGTTCTCAATAGTGGCTCTATCAGGCGGTCTTTGATTCCGGCCAGGACCAAGTCATTTGCTCTCTCGACTTGCCCGTTTTCTTCCGGGTGGGCTACTGACGCTACATCCAACCGGATTCTTTTCTCCGCACAAAACCGAGCAAACTCCCCCACAACAAAGTTGGTACCATTATCCGTGATGATGCTGTGCGGGTACCCGTATCTCAAGATGATGTCCTTCAAGAATTGGACCGAGGTGTGTCCGTCACACTTCCGGATTGGTTTAACCTCTATCCATTTGGTAAACTTGTCAACCATGACCAGCATGTGTGTCATATTACCCCTTGCCGTCTTGAACTGCCCGACCATGTCTAAGCACCATACCGCAAATGGCCAAGTGATAGGGACTGTTTTCAGTGCAGATGCCGGCATATGTATTCTGTGGGCAAACCTCTGGCATCCTCCACATTTTCGGACAATGTCCTCTGCTTGCTGCAAGGCAGTGAGCCAGTAGAACCCATGCCGGAACACTTTCGCCACCAGCGCCCGAGATGATGCATGATGCCCACATTCTCCCTGGTGTATTTCCAACAGCATCTCTTGTCCCTCCTCAGGTTCCACACATCTCTGGAGCACCTCGGTGACACTTCTCTTGTACAACTCTTGATTGATGATGGTGTATGCCTTGGATCTCCGCAGTATCTGTCGGGCTTCCACTTCATTCTCCGGTAGGGTTCCATCCGATATGTATGCCATGATGGAGTTTGCCCATCCTGGGACAGGTCGGACCGGGAACACGGGAGCATCTATGTCCATTGGCTCTGCTGACATCACCTCCATAGACATGCCGTTTGCCATTTCTGAGCTCTGTGGTGCAGTCCCCGGGTTCAATGCAGTGCTCCCGACTTCCACCTCCATAGGTACGACTTCTGAACCGGGTTCCTTGGGGATGAAGATAGAATCCGACTCCGGTGAGGGCTGGATAGACGGCTTCCTCAGATGTTCAAGAGCGATGCCGGGTGGTATGGCATCCCGGGATGATCCTAGCTTGGACAACACATCAGCTGTTTCGTTCTCCCCTCTTGGTATGTGCTTGAATTCACAGCCTTCGAAAAATCCGGATATTTTCTGCACATGGAACCGATATAAGGCCATGTTGGCGTCAATCGCATCCCAGTTCCCTGATACCTGCTGCACCACGAGGTCGGAATCACCGAAACACTCTATCCGGCGGATACCGATTTCCTTGGCGACATTCAGTCCATGAACCAAAGCCTCGTACTCGGCAACATTGTTAGATGCCCGGAAATGGATTTGTAATACATACTTCAGCACGTATTGTTTCGGTGAGGTGAGGACTACTCCGGCACCCAATCCGATCTTGGCCTTGGAACCATCGAAATGCATTCTCCAGAAGTTGTAGTCGGGAATTGGAGGTTCATACTGCATCTCGGCCGAGTCCACCAAGAAGTCCGGCAGCGCCTGCGACTTAATGGCGTCGCGTCTCTCGTATGTTGGAGCGTACGGAGACAACTGGATGGCCCATTTGGCAACTCGGCCGCTAGCATCCTTATAGCCGATGATCTCGGTGAGGGGAGCTTCGCACACCACCGTGATCGGGTGTTCTTGGAAATAGTGCTTGAGCTTGGTGACTGCCAGGTATAGCCCGTATGCCATCTTCTGATAGTGCGGGTAGTTATGTTTGGATGTCGAGATCACCTCGCTCAGATAGTACACCGGTCTTTGTATCAACTTATCCCCTTCTTCTCTTTCCACCACGATGGCTACGCTCACTACCCGGTTAGTGGCAGCTATGTATAGTAGCATAGGCTCCTTGGCTAATGGGGATGCCAACACTGGTGCTGTTGAGAGCATCTTTTTCAAATCATTGAACGCCGCGTCAGCCTGTGGGGTCCATACAAATATTTTGCTCTTCTTCATCAATTGATACAAGGGCAAGGCCTTCTCACCTAGCCTGCTCACAAACCGACTTAGGGATGCCAGACACCAGTGAATTTCTGCACATCCTTGAGACGTACCGGTAACTTCATGCTTTCAATCGCACGTATTTTACCCGGGTTGACCTCAATCCCCCGGCTTGATATGAGGAAACCGAGTAGCTTGCCTGCCGGAACAACAAATGTACATTTGTCCGGATTCAACTTCATCCGGAATCTCCTTAAAATTTTAAATGTCTCCCTCAGATCATCGATCAGAGAGGATTTTTCTTTTGTTTTCATGACTATGTCATCGACATAGACTTCGGCATACCGGCCTATCTGGTTATGTAAACATTTTTGCATGCATCTCTGGTATGTAGCACCAGCATTTCTCAAACCAAAAGTCATGACACGATAGCAATAAGCCCCATACGGGGTGATAAAGGTAGTTTTCAATTGATCATCCAGATTCAAAGGTATCTGGTGGAAACCAGAATAGGCATCTAGAAAAGTTAAAATCTCACTCCCGGCAGTGGAATCGATCACTTGATCTATCCGGGGAAGTGGAAAGGGATCCTTCGGACATGCCTTGTTGAGGTTGGTGAAGTCGATGCACATGCGCCACACCTTAAGCAGGAGGGGATCATCTTTCTTCTTCTCTACCAGGACCGGATTCGATATCCAATCCGGATGCAACACTTCCATCACGAATCCAGCAGCCAGAAGTATTGCGAGATGTTCCATGATAGCAGCTCTTCTCTCATCCGAGAGGCGCCTCGTTGGTTGCTTCACCGGCTTCGTGTCAGGCCTGACGAATAGTGAGTGCTCAACCAACTCCCTCAGAACGCCTTGCAGATCGTCATTCGACCACGCAAAGGCATCCCGATTCTCACGGAGGAAGTCGACGAGCTCGCCTTCCTATTTGCTGTCCAGGTTGCTGCCAATGATGACCTGGCGTCCCGGGTTGCCGGGGTCAACTCCCACCTTCTTGGTCTCCTTTGGTGCCTGGAATGAGGCGTTCTGCTCCGGGTTCATCATCCCGGGTATGCCGAGTTGCGAGGTCTTGGCCAGTGCAACTACCTGCTGAATTCTCTTCTTCTCCTCAGCAATGACCAGGGCCTCGGCTAAGTTTGCGTCGGCCGATGGACAGTCCATGGAGCGCTTGTGGTCTCCTGCTATGGTGATCACCCCATTTGGACCCGTCATCTTCATCTTCAGGTATCCCACGTGAGTGGATATCATGAATTTGGCCAGTGCCGGCCTACCAATAAGTGCATGATATGGACTTTCGAGATCCACGACCTCGAACTCCGCTCTCAGTCCGGCAGTTCTCCCGGGTTCCAAATAATACCTCAACCCAACTTTTTCCCATAGGGGAGCAGGAGACTCCGGGCAGAATTGAACGGATAGACGTCGCCTAGAGGGGGGGGGGGGGTGAATAGGCGATTTAAAACTTTTTCTGAGGATCCGGAATATCCGGTCCAAGAATGACCCGGAAATTCCGGTATGCTTGATAAAGGCGGGATAAAACTAGAGGTTTACTTCAACAAGCATACAACCTAGATATAAATACTAGGCTCACCTATGTGCACCAATAACTTATGCTAAGCAATACAAGTAACAAGGTGAAAGCTAGCAAGATAGATAACTTCAAGCACGAGGGCTATCACAATGTAAAGTGCATAAGTAAAGAGCTCGGGTATAGAAATAACCGAGGCACGCGGAGACGAGGATGTATTCCCGAGTTCCACCCAAAGGGTGTACGTCTCGTTTGGAGAGGTGTGCGCAACCACAACAGGTTAGCCGCATGTCGGGGGGCTGCCCTCGGGGTAGGGGCAGATCCTGGAATATCTCAGCAGTATGCCAACAGTACTTGACCTTTGGCGAGAGCAAGGGACACCCCCTGGTGTGCTGAAAGGGGCAGCTTGACCCTTGAGCGCCGGAAGAGTGCAAAGTGCCACCTGGCAGGCGCAAGGGTCAGCTCTAACAGCTATAAATAGACACCCCGAGCCTTCGCAAGGGCAGCAAACGCATCAGCGGATGGTTCCTCTAAGAACTAGCTTCTCGAAGATGTCTTTGCTGATAGGCCAAGACATCTTCGGGAGGCTAGGCCTAGAGATACGCATCCACGGACGAGCTCGGACACCTCCGGAAAGGATCTCGGGCCTTGGACTCCGAGGAGACTCCCGGAAGGAGGTGTATTCGGTTTTACCGGATACATGGTCCGGGTAAGTGCTAACCGGAGTATCTATCTCGGTCTTGATCTTATGCAGGAGAGGCTCACGGGGGCAAGCAAGGAGATAACCGGCATGAGGGATCCCGGTAGGCCGTCAACGGTCTATAGCAGGCCTTCCCGCCTAATGCGGGGGAAAGTACCTCTCCGTCTGACACAGAAGCATGGTCACCTCCCGCCTGACACGGAAGCATGGTCACCTCCCGCCTGACACGGGAGCGCGTCAGCCGGTACGACCACGGTACGACAAGACCTGACATGCCTAGCCCGGCAATCCGGAAAAGGCTATCCGGGATGGGCAAAGACATGTCCTGTCTCTGACAGGGAGACAAAGATGACCCAGGATGGCGCCTGATGTCCTTGCCAGGATGATGACGAAGGGGCTACGCCGGATAGCGCGGCGACTAGGTCGCACTAGCCGGTGACGACATGCCGGCTAGGCCTGTCCGGTGGGGCCGAGCCGGTTTAGGGTTTCCGGCCCTCCTGGCCAAAACCCTATAAAAGGCACCATAACTGCTTCTGTGAGAGGAGGACCAACTTGGGAGCCAAAGCTATAGTTGCATTTACTCCTACATCATTTACTTCCTCATACCTTGAGTTCATCTAGTTCTTCTTGTTCTTCACTTGGAGAGATCTACGAGCAAGTTGTAGCCCTTGTACCACAGTTATATAGAGAGGAAAGGCAGGAGTAGGGGTGTTACCTCCTCACGAGGGCCCTGAACCTGGGTATATCGTGTGTGTGTTGTGTGCCTTCGTGCATTTGTTCTTGTTTGTCAGATCTCCCCTATATCGTATTGCCTTTGTTTCTAGTTCTAGGGAGATCTCGGTTATAGCGGGATCCTCCTCGCGTGGGCTATTCAGCTCGCTATCCCTCCCCGGATCCACCAACGTCCATCGGCCCCACACATTAGCCATCCTATGGCATCTGCCGTGACACCACCACGACACCGCAACGCCACAAAGGCTCACCTTCTTCTCCTGATGAACTCAACCACAAAAGGTTGCGAGTTCACCTTCCACTATTGATCTCCTTTGGGGCGGAGATCGAATCCCGTACAACTCTTGAGGCACACACTCACAACTTAATTGGGGGCTCCCAAGTCTTGAGGCACACACCCACAACTTAATTGGGGGCTCTCAAGTGACCACAAAAGGTCTTGACCACAAAAGGTCTTGGCCACAAAAGGCCGGCCACAAAAGGCATCTAGGGTCCAAAGACCCAAGAGTAACAAGCTCACAAGTATCACCACCACGAATCCTCGTGGAGGGCTCAAACCGATGCAAATGCAATGGCAAGAGCACACGAAGTGCTCAAGTCCTTCACTCTCAAATTCCAACACAACAACAAATGTTTATGGGGGAATAAGAGAGGAAGAACAAAGGAAACCACAAAGGAGTCAAATCCTTCACTCCCAAATCCCACCAAAAGCAACTAATGCTAATGGGGGGAGAAGAGAGGAAGAACAAAGAAGAAGAACCACAAAGGAACTCCAAGAACTAGATCCACTAAGTTCCCCTCACTTAGAGGAGAGATTGATTGGTAGGATTGTAGATCTAGATCTCCTCTCAACTTTCCCTAAAGAATATGGAAGATTCAATGGAGGGATGGAGAGGGAAGTGAGCTTTCCAAGGTCAACAATGGAGTAGGAGAGAGGGGAAAAACATGCTGCCTTAGATTGGCTGGGGAAGAAGAAGGGGAGGGGTATTTATACCTGAAAGAGCATTTTCCCTCATGTGTGGTTTTGGTAATTGAATGACAATCTCTATGGACAAATGTTTGCATTGAGATATCCTTATAGATCATGTCCATGGAAATAGTGGAGTTCATGTGTTGAACTCTTCAATCCCATGTGTTGAACTCTTGAATCCCATGTGTTGAGTGAAGCTTATTGCAAGTATGTATTGAGGATTCAAGACACCATCTTAGTGAAGAAAAGATGAGTGGTGCAAGTCCAAGAGAAGCTTTCTTGAAGATCTCCTATGCTTGGAGCTGTCAGGCCGGAAGTTCCGGTGCTGTGACCGGAAGTTCCGGCCGAAGGGCCGGAAGTTCCGGGCCTGCACCGGACATTTCCATCTGGCCAGAAAACGGCTAAGTCCTTTTAGGATTTAGCCCCTGGAAAGGCGGAACTTTCACCGGAAGTTTGGCCGGAACTTTCCGGGCGACCGGAAGTTCCGGCCCTCGACCGGAAGTTCCGTTCCAGACAAACGAGAAAATCGGCTAAGTCAGGAATTGCTCGCACTCGGGCAAAGCCGGAACTTTGGCGGAAGTTTGGCGGTTCTTTCCGGGCGACCGGAAGTTCCGGCCAAACCACCGGAAGTTCCGGTGCTGAACAAGCTGGTTTTTCTCTAAGTCTGGAACTGCCTGCGCCCTGGCCAGGCCGGAAGTTCCTCCGGAACTTAGGCCGGAACTTTCTTGGACGCGTAATCAAGAAAGATGAACCACTTGAAGAGATCAAGATAGTCATCATCTAACTCAAGTGGAATGCTCAAGACAAAGGTATGATCTTGATAGGGCTATAGGATAGATAGGCGTACTATCAAGAGGGGCTCTCAAGTGAGTAACTTGATCGCATCGTTGCGGAGAGCTCAAACCTTTGCATATTTGGCATATCATATTTCTTGGTTCTTATTTGACTTTTATCCTTGTGAGTAATTAGAGCTTGATTCATCTCAATGTCAAGCTCTAGTTCATCGAAAACGGTTTTACTTTGAAAAACTTGTTGCGATTTTTATGTTTGAAGTTTTATCGGTTGTTCTTTTATCTAGAGATCTTTCATTTTCCCATTTGGTTTTAACCTCACTTGTTGGACTATGATGTTTCTCTGCATGATCTTATAGAGCTCTTCGTGGTGATTCCAACGAGGCAAAAATCATCGAAAACGGAGTTCGTATGGTCAAGATATCATCGTTTTCGTGTTGACATTTCTGTCAGGGCCGGAACTTCCGGCCCTAGGCCGGAAAGTTCCGGTCAAACTTCCGCCCAAACTTCCGGTTTGACTAGAGAACACTTCCCGGGCGCGTTTTGGGGTGTTTGGGGGGTCCGGAAGTTTGGGGTAAGCCCGGAACTTCCGGCCCGAGTGGGAAAAAACTGCCCCCAACGGGCAGATTTGTTGGGAACCTATTTAAGGGGTCATCTTCCCCAATGGTTCCCAAGTTTTGGTGCTCTCTCTCCTCCTCCATTGTTGATTTCCAAAGCTTTGAGATCTCTCAATCCCTCCAATGATTCTTGCTATTTCTTGAGGGAAAAGAGAGAGGAGATCTAGATCCACATTTCCACCAGTCCATCTCTCCTCTAAGTGAGGGGAATCTAGTGGGTCTAGATCTTGGAGTTCCTTTGTGGTTCTTCTCCTTTGTTCTTCCTCTCTTCTCCCCCCATAAGCATTAGTTGCTTTTGGTGGGATTTGGGAGTGAAGGATTTGACTCCTTTGTGGTTTCCTTTGTTCTTCCTCTCTTATTCCCCCATAAGCATTTGTTGCTTTGTTGGAATTTGAGAGTGAAGGACTTGAGCACTTTGTGTGCTCTTGCCATTGCATTTGCATCGGTTTGAGCCCTCCACGAGGATTCGTGGTGGTGATACTTGTGAGCTTGTTACTCTTGGGTCCTTGGACCCTAGACGCCTTTTGTGGCCAAGACCTTTTGTGGTCAAGACCTTTTGTGGTCATCTTGAGAGCCCCCAATTAAGTTGTGGGTGTGTGCCTCAAGACTTGGGAGCCCCCAATTAAGTTGTGGGTGTGTGCCTCAAGAGTGTTGTACGGGATTCGATCTCCGCCCCAAAGGAGATCAATAGTGGAAGGTGAACTCGCAACCTTTTGTGGTTGAGTTCATCAGGAGAAGAAGGTGAGCCTTTGTGGCCGTGGCTAACCTGTTGTGGTTGCGCACACCTCTCCAAACGAGACGTACACCCTTTGGGTGGAACTCGGGAATACATCCTCGTCTCCGCGTGCCTCGGTTATTTCTATACCCGAGCTATTTACTTATGCACTTTATATTGTGATAGCCTTCGTGCTTGAAGTCATCTATCTTGCTATAACCTTGTTACTTCTATTGCTTAGCATAAGTTGTTGGTGCACATAGGTGAGCCTAGTATTTATATCTAGGTTGTATGCTTGTTAAAGTAAACCTCTAGTTTTATTCCGCCTTTATCAAGCATACCGGAATATCCGGGTCTTTGTTGGACCGGATAATCCGGCTTCTCGAAAAAGTTTTAAATCGCCTATTCACCCCCCCTCTAGCCGACGTCTATCCGTTCAATACCCCTCCAGGAAATATAGCCGTTGACTGTTTCGACACTCGGAAATTCCGGTATAAGTGAGACTCGGAAATTCCGGTTACCCGGAAATTCCGAGTCCATGAAATTTCTGAGCTGAAATTCCGGCTGGAGTCAGAATCAAAACCAAACTTTTCCTTAGCCATTTCTGGAGGACTTTTCTGGGGGCACTCGGAAATTCCGGTGGACGGAAATTTCCGAGCACAATTTCCGGTTCGAGTCAGAACCAAAAGTCCTTCTTTCCGTAGCCAAAACTGGAGGGCTTTCTGGGTATACTCGGAAATTCTGGTAGACGGAAATTTCCGAGCACAATTTCCGACTGGAGTCAGAACCCTTTTTCTCCTTTCCTTAGCCGTTTTCTTGGATGAGCTGGGGAACCGGAAATTCCGGTAGAGCGGAATATCCGGCCCCAATAATCCGGATCAGCAAAACACCGAAACGGAAACTGCTA
This sequence comes from Poa annua, assembly GCA_026929855.1. Taxonomy (NCBI): domain Eukaryota; kingdom Viridiplantae; phylum Streptophyta; class Magnoliopsida; order Poales; family Poaceae; genus Poa; species Poa annua. Next base: position 69,505,085 of record CM049432.1, on the reverse strand, counting down.
TAACTTTTGCAAATGAACTCCAAATGAGGTGAGACCAATTTTGTTGGAAAGATAGCGACGATGAGCACCCAACAAAAAGTATTGTATCCCATAAATAGAGTAAAATCACCACACATGGCAAGGTGTGGGACTTTCCTCATGGTAGAACCGACAATATTTCCGCCACCAAAAATGCAACAAGTTGTCCAAAGTAAAACCGATTTCGATGAACAAGAGCTTGACATGGAGATGAACCAAGCTCTAATTCCTCACCACCATAAAAGCCAAATAAGAACCAAGAAATATGATATGCCAAGTATGCAAAGGTTTGAGCTCTCCACAATGATGCGATCAAGTTACTAATTTGAGAACCCCTCTTGATAGTACGCCTATCTATCCTATAGCCCTATCAAGATCATACCTTTGCCTTGAGCATTCCACTTGAGTTGGATGAAGACTATCTTGATCTCTTCAAGTGGTTCATCTTTTCTTGATTGCGCGTCCAAGCACATGCTTGATGAATACTTCTCCAAATACTCCCCCATGCTCACAATGGGAGAGTCTCGCTTAGCTTCATCTTCATGTATCCATTGCAAGAATCAAGCATAGGATTTCTTCAAGAAGCTTCTCTTGGTCTTGGTCTTGCACATCTCACCTTGATGACGATCACCACATGACGTCATCCTCCATGAGCTATATGAAATCTTCATTTGATGCAAGCCCATGGGAAGATACCTAACCTCATATAAAGATACCACACACACATATATCATGGGTTAGTTCACAAAGCTATGCGGACAAGTGTTTACCATCCCAAGAGATACATGATCGCTCTTGGTACATCTTGTAGCTTTGTGTGTTGATCAACATCTTGATCAACCTTGTATCTTCCAACATTTCTTCACTAATATGATGTCTTGAATCCTTCAAGACATACTTGCAATATGCTCCACTCAACACATAAGCTTCAAGAGTCCAACACATGAACTCCACAACTCCATGGACATGATCTATAATGATATCTCAAATTAAACATTAGTCCATAGAGATTGTCATTCAATTACCAAAACCACACATGAGGGAAAATGCTCTTTCAACAATGCCGTGAAAGGTGGTCTCGGTTGGGAGCAGCATGTTCATGGACACCCCCAGCTTCAACATGGTATCCTTGTACATAATGTTAATGGCACTGCCATAGTCGATTAGAACCCGACTGAAGCGAACGTTGAGGCTTGGTCCGACAAAGGTTGGGTCCAGCACCAGAGCATAGCCACCAGGCTTGGGCATAACCCGGGGGTGATCCTTCCGACTCCAGGTGATCTCCATCTCGGACCAGTGCAGGAACTTGGGCACCGCCGGGATCACGGCATTTACCTCTAGAGCACGCTGTCGTACACTCTTCCGGTCAGTCAGCTCGGTCACGAAGACCACATAACTCTGGTGTGCCTCCCGGTAGTTGCTCTGCTGGTGCCCGGGTTGGTTGCTCGGACATGCGCCATTGTCATTCCGGGTGTGCACCATATTTACTGGTCTTGGGGGGGGGGGGGGGGTCCCTGGTTGGGCTGATTAATCCGGACTGCATTAGCACCGGATAGTGGTGGAGCGGGTCTCAGGATATTTGGCCGTGATGCCGGAGCGTTCGGCCGAGTAGCCCCCGCGTTGCCCTCCTGCAACGTGCGCTGATACCAGCTGCATTGCCGGGTAGAGTGGTTTGCTGGCTTGTTGGATTCCAGCGTATGGTAGCAGCATGGCTTGTTCAGCATCTCTTCATACGTCAGGGGCTTCTTTTGGTCCACCCAAGTTTTCTGTACTTCTTGGCTCTGACCCCAAGCCGGGCCAGTTGTTTTCTGTCGCTGATTGCTTCCGACATCCCCCTGATCTCGACCGACCGCTGCAACGTGCTGCAAGGCATAGTGGAACTCGGGCTGGTTCCTCTTCTGACCGAAATCGTGGCGATCATGGCTTCTGCTCGACCCCGAGCACTGATTCCCCGCATTCCTCCTGTTGGAGTCTCCGACATCCACCAGGGGTTGCATGGGGTCTCCAAGCGTGTAGGTGTCGGCGATGCGCATGGTCTCTGCCAAGGTTGCCGGCATCTTCCTCTACAGCTTTTGCCAAAGCATAGACCCATGCCGGCATCCTTGTGCAAACCACGATATGGCCTGCGCTTCGACAACCCCTTCGCAAGAGTTGCGAATGTTGCTCCACCGAGTAAGGTACTCTCGGTCAGTTTCATTGCTCCTCTGCCTGCAGATGGCAAGCTGCTGAGGTCGGTTGGGCCTCTTGTATGTGCTGGTGAAGTTGCTGATGAAGGCCTCCTCAAAATCCAACCAACAATCTATGCTGCCAGTCCTCACGTTATTTAGCCAGATCCTGGCAGGTCCTTCCAACATCTACGGCACATACCGTACCGCCCAGCGTCTATTTCCATCGGCTATGCTTACTGCAGTTACATAGTCGGTTAACCAGTCCTCCGGCTTCGAGCTGCCGTCATAGGTCTTGGCACCCCGGTTGAGCTGAAAATTTCGCACAGCCGGCTCCCGCATGATCCGAGGTCCGAAGCAAGCAGGTTCTGGGGGGGCTTGCTCTTCCACCAACTCGGATTGGTGAATCTGGTCAAGCCTGATCCGGGCATCAGCTGGATCTAGCTGGCGAGTTCCTATTCGAGATCCCAAGGGATTCTCATTAGGCTGGTATCCGAGTTGCTGCAACCTCGAATTGCCATCGTCATGCCTGTTAACCACCGGAACTATGGCTTGCTGTGGGACAGAGGCGGCATCTCTCTGCCGGTTTCCCTGACTTTGTGGTGGATTCCGAGGTGGATTGCCACGGCTAGCCGGGACATTGTTTCCTACCCCCCGGTTACCACCACCATGGCTGCCATGAGCCTGATCGGGATTGTTCTGTCCGGCCTGCTGAACTCCGGCAAAGACCGGGTCGTATGTCTGCAATTGCTTGTTCCTCCCGGAACCTCTGCTCCGGCTCCTGCTTTTGCTCTTGCTCCGACTTGGATGCGGAGACGAAGCCTCTCCGTCCGATTTGTTGCTCTCGGCCCTAGCCGAGTAGACCTGGGACCCAGCACCCGGGTTCTTCTTCTTGAAGGCCTTGTTCTGCCGGTTAGCCTCTATGACTAACTCGTTGACCCGCTCTTGTTGCTTACGCAGAGCTTCCCCGGATAGCCCGGCCAACTCAGCCATAGCTGCCTCGGCAGCCCTAAGAGTTTTGGCAGGTGAGCTGTACACAGGTTTCTCTGCCGAGATCATACTACCCGACCTGCTATGGCTAGGCGCTGCGCCACCCGCCAACTCATCATTCACCATCCTGCCCTTCTTGCGCAGGTCAGCAATGCGCTTGTCCCGGGAGTCTATCTTGGGGAACCCGTGAGCTGCATTGTACTGACGGAGACTAGCACTAAGTTCACGCCGGATCTCGGCGATTTCTTGAGCCTCCGCGAGCAGCAACCTGCGCTGCTCGTCCAAATCAGCCGATGTGACTTGGGTATCAACGTCAACTGTCAAAGGGACAGCCAACTTGGCGACCAGACCCGAGAGGGGATCCGGGCGACGTCGAGGGTGGGACGGCAGGGAGTCGCCATCTCGGGCAGCACCCCTCTCCTGCGGAGGTTTTGCCAACCGAACCCGGTTACTACCGGCATCGCCGTCGGGAGCGTCCTGGAACACCTCCTCTGTTACCCCGACCATCATGACCGCACAGCCCGCGGGGCGATCGATATGCTGATCCCGGGGGCGCGCAGCATGGGGGGGGGGGGGGTCATCAGTCTCCAGGACAACGTCCGGATAGCTGCAGACGACCTCGGTGGCGACATAGGTGGTGAAGTCGCCGAAGTTGATGAGCATCCGTTCGCCGGGAAGGGCTTGTTCCGGAAGCAACCGGCATTGTCGCTGACGAAATTCATCTCGCCTAGCCTGACAACCAGGCCGGAGAGAACTCGGATGCCGGAGCGAACGGTGGAACCCGTCCGGATGTGTACACCAGCCAGCGCCTCTACCTGCCTAACGGTGGGCACCAACTGTCGTGGTGGTGTCACGGCAGATGCCATAGGATGGCTAATGTGTGGGGCCGATGGACGCTGGTGGATCCAGGGAGGGCTAGCGAGCTAAAGAGCTCACACGGTAGGAGATGTCGGAATGCCCAAGGTCACCGAAGCACACACTCAAAGATCTAACAAATGCAAACAAATGCACGAAGGCAAAGTTAGACACACGATGTACCCAGGTTCGGGGCCCTCGTGAGGAGGTAACACCCCTACTCCTGCCTATCCTCTCAATATAAGTTAGGGCACAAGATCTACAACATGCTCCTTGAGCTCTTTGGGTGATGAACTAGATGAACTAGAAAGGAGGAAGGAGTAACTGCTCTAGAAGTAAATGCGACTATAGCTTTGGCCCTCAAGTTGGTCATCATCTCACCGAAGCAGTTATAGCGCCTTTTATAGAGTTCCGACCGGGAGACCCGGAAACCCTAATCCGGCACGGTCCCACCAGACAGGGCTAACGGTTATGTCGACATCGGCTAGTGCGACCTAGCCGCCGTGCTATCCGGCATAGCCCTGCCGTCATCATTCCGGCAAGGACTGCAGGCGCCGTCCTGGATCATCATTGTCCCCTTGTCAGAGACAAGACATGTCTTCGCCCATGCCTTGTAGCCTTTTCCGGATTGCCGGGCTAGGCATGTCCGATCTTGTCGTAGCGTCATCGTACCGGCTGACACGCTCCCGTGTCGGACGGGAGGTGACCATGCTTCCATGTCAGGAGGAATGGGACTTCCGCCCGCGTCAGGCGGAGAAGCCTGCACCAGATATCTGACTTCCAACCGACATGCCCCCATGTCGGTCTCCTCCATGCTTAGTTCGACACGTCCTTCTTGCACACCAAAGATAGCTTGCCAGGACCGGGATAAGTGAGTCGGTTAGTATCTACCCGGGGAGCCTATCCGGTACATCCGGGTTCTCCTCTACCCGGGATCTTACCGGGGGACTCCGACACCCTTCTCGGTTGCGTCTGAGTTCTACCCCTGCTCCGGACTACCACTCAGGATGAGCACATCTAGGCCTAGCCTCCCGAAGATGTCTTAGGTTGTTACCAAAGACATCTTCGAGAAGATAATTCTTAGAGGAACCATCCGCTGGTGCTTATGCTGCCCTGAAGGCCTGGGGGGCTATTTATAGTTTCCAGGGATGACCCTTGCGCCCCCCAAAAGACACCTTGGGCCCAACCACCTTTGAAAGGTCAAGTTGCCCCTTCGGTGCAACAAAGGACGGCCCTTGCTCTGTCCAAAGGCCAAACACTGTTACCACACCGCTGACCTGTACCGGGATCTGCCCTACCCGGGGGCAGCCCCCCGACACTATAAGGAGTGTGCGCGGTCCGAAGCTGTTCGCCGTCGCGCCTTATGTGCGTCTTCCAGACATCTCGTGCGGCTGGTGCACTTGCTGATGTTGCGGCTGGTGGATGTGCGGCTACAAGGGTGAGCACGTCGTTTTCCTCGAAAAAAGGTGCGCCGCATTGTCGTCGCCGCCAATTAGTGAGGGTGACGCGACAACTCATTGACAGCGGGCGCAGAGTGGTGTAGTGATGCTTCGATGCGGTCGGCAGGGAAACCTAGACGCCGCCCCCGCCCATTAATTCAGCTGACCGTGGGAAACCGATGCGGGAAACAAAGGCAGGAAGTGGGTGGTGGGAAACAATGGCTTCTCTTCGCGTCTCAATGACAGGCGTGGCCCGCGCGTTGTATGCTGACATGGTGTCTCGCTTCGTTTCGTCCGTTATAGCCCAGCGACTCCCTAAGTAGAGGGTGTGGGCTGGGCGTGCCGGACAAAAAGCCGCGTCGGATAGAAAACGACTTTGGGCGCCGCGAATGGGTATGAAAAATGTGCCTGGCACGCTCCAAAGGCCTTTGGACGGTCGTTTGGGCACCATGAGTGTAGACGCTCTAGATGACCCTCACAACCAACAACATATGCACTCCACAAAAATGCGACACGGGTCGTCTGAAAAAATTCCTAGACCCCTCTTGTATCTCCCAGCCGATGATTGACGACCCCACCTTCTTTGTCTACCAATCAATCGGTAGGAGAGGGTGGGGACGTTGTACCTGCGCTTGGTGTTACGATTTGGAGGTATCACGATGATGCTTTTTAGATAACGGTGTGGCATCTCTACGTCAAATAATGATACCAAGTTTTAACCATCTTGATGGTTTAGTTGATGTCGTCGAGAAGTTAGTGGTCTGTGTGGCCAAACTCATGCTTCGGTTTTATGGTTTAACTCTTGATCGCCGACATGTTGATTTTGTTGGTGACATTTTCACCATGTGTGCAAATTGTTCTAACTAGCGGGCGTACAGGGGTTGAGTCGCTTCCATCGACGGGGCGCGCTCCACGTCGATTCAGCTTCTTCCCCATACCCTATTGTATGCAGCGAGGGGCTACTATACAATTTGAATGAGAAATATCCATGTAGAGATATGTGTGAACGACTCAGTTATCCTCGCGTCCATTTTCGTTCTCTTCTCCGGTGATGCAGTCTCCGGTGATGCAGAAGGTTTTGTTGATGGATTTGAATGTTGTTGTAAGTTTACTTGAGATATTTTCATGTACTTGTGGAAAAAACTGTCCAATGTGGATGCTTTGTAATCTTTTTTGTAGTTATTGGGCACGCCTAGAGCTCAGGTGTCCGAGATTTACTTAAATCTCATTCACCTGATACCATTCAATAATCCCCTTATAACTCACATGTCACATGAATCATAATGTAAATCATATCTACTGATTAGTGAGTTATAACTGTGTAAATGAAGGGAAAAAAGGTGTAACCCACTTACAACTCAAAAGTCTCAGTTGTAACCCACTTATAACTAACAAATTACACGAATTCCGATGCAAATCTAATAGACAGTGAGTTGAACCCCATGTGTAACTAAGGAAATCTCAGTTACAACTCACTTGCAACTCAGACTTCGATGTTGCTATTTTTGTATAGACTTGTTAACATAAACTCAAGGTTCAAACACATTCAAGAGGGTGCTTAAGCTTAAATCATGCGATTAACTAAATAGAGTACGACTTCAGCGCCATATGAAGGCCCGGCCGACTTCGTGTGATACACATTACAGTTTCTCATCTTAACCCGGCAAATTTCTGGATGGGCAGGAAGTTATGTTTTGGCGACTCTCAATGCCTTACCATGCACAAGGCCAGGATCATACCTTGTAAAGAACTAGGGAATTTATAGTAAATAAAATATTAATTTGGTAGTATGCACATTTTAAAATAATCGTAGGTTTGAAAATTTAAATTTGTTAGCTTGCACATTGAAGAATTCAGTAAGACCAGTGATTAAATTTTTTTGTATTTAAAAATCTTTAGGTGTCTGAAATTGTTGAAGTTGTGTTTTTTTCCTTTCTATACGGTAATAAAATGAGAAGAGTTCGCAGATATGTAAAACTTCGAAGTATGTAAATTTGAATTTGTATTGGACGGCACAGATAATCAGATTTTTTTTTGCGAGTGTGTTCATAGAAATTCTTTCTTGTGGTAGAAGTTGGTATAATTAATACTAAAAAACTATATTATTTGGTAGAAATATTTTTTTTAAAAGTCGTTGAAACATGATGGAAGATGCATTGGTTGTTAAGATTATTTTTTTCTGCAAATTTTGATATTTTATTTGTATTTTTTTGAATTAGCGTTTGGAAGTTATGATTTTTTTGGATTTTATTTTTTTCTGTAATACTTTGGGGAAAAACTGAGCACACTGACATGCGGGCCCCACTAACGTCATGGTGACGCCAGCGGGCGGCGGACGCGGCCGGCGTCGCCGAGCTACGCTCGCGCAGCATCGCACGCGCGCGGGGCGGAGATCGTGCGGATCTAAAAGAGGAAGCGGAGGCGAGCCGGAGGGGCAGCGCGGCGGACCAATTGGTCGCCGGAGTCGCCAGCGGCGAGCGTTTCGGCGGCGGCGGATGCGGACGACGCCAGTGACGAAACGCGGCGACTCCGGCCATCCCAGCACGTCGTCTCCGGCGAAGTTGAAGAGCGTGCGACGACGGACCTCGCCACATCCTTCGATCTGAGCGGCAGGGCGCGTAGTGCCGGTGGCGCGCGGCGGCGGCCGCGTCGGTGGAGCATGGGAGAGAGAAGGGGGAGGGGGCGTTATGCGGGGATTTTTTACAAAAAAAACATGTGAGGTTTCTTAGAATTGCAGAAAGGTCCTCAACTGTGTGAAGTTCGGAACCGCGGGTCACTTCCTTGATCTTCCGTGGTGTTTTATGCAAATAGACGCGGTAACCGGTGGGAACCGGCTCCGACCGGCGGACGACCGGGCAACGTGGCACCACACGATTGGTGGAGAGGCCCGTGCTACAGTACATGTTGTTTCAGTGCCCAGAAACTCGCAATCCTTGCCGTCCGTTGCTAAGATCGGACGGTTCAGTGAATAAGGGTGACGTGGATAGCAGATACTGGGGTGAATCTGACCACCCTGTAGTATTGGCCGATGGAGCAAAGGCATGGCGCAAGTGATTACCATTTTTTGGGCAAGTGCACACCTCAGCCAACTCCCGCTGGTATCAAATATGGTGCAAAGTAATAACATATTCTCGACGCCTCCTAAGCTTAACATCAAGGGTTGTGATACTGTCGAAATAGTGGATTTCTTGGTTTCATGTAACTCCACTCCTAGTCATGCTATGCTTCATGGTCTATTCAAGTAGCAGGCTTGATATTACTAGTATTTAAAGACCATATGTGATGCTCCTCAACACAATCTCATATGTTCGTTCGAAAATGAAGTTCCACAACTAAGAGGACGTCCACCAACCATCCACACCATCCATTTTCAGATCCAACGGCCCGTTATACATTTTGCAAAAACAGCCCTGTTTTTAAAACTATTATGATTCAGTCCCCGTATATATATGTCCTAACCCACACACCAGCACCTCTAATCCAGATCATTTCCCCCTCCCTCCCCGACCCCACCTTCTGCTCACACCTCCCACCTCGGCCTGGAAATGAGACGGCTTGGTGGAGCCGGATCTGGCGCCGCCATGGCCGGCTTCAGACCTCCGCATAGCAGCGTCTCCTCCCACACGCCGCCCCAGCCCCGAGCTCCTCCTCCAACCTCCCACCTCCGGCAACGAGGGATGATTGCATGGTGACGACAGCGAGGGAGGCCGCTCTGGTGACATTCGAGCGGCCATGGCAGCGCTGGATCTAGGGTTCTAGATTTAGAGATTCATTTGGTTTTTTGTTGAGACAATAGCCAAAATACCACTAGTGAAAACCAAACTTGCCAAAATACCACTAGTAAAAACCAAGTTGCCAAAATAGCACCCACTTCAGTTTTTCATAGCTAAAATACCACTAGTGACTAAACAGGACTAACTTTATCTAACTGTGACATATATGCCCTTACCTCTTGAGCATAAATTCAACAAAAAATTAATTTCTTGCACTGTACCGTGAGGAATAGCAGAAAACTTGTGAGATAGGGCTTACCGGAGGTATGTTGCAAAAAAAAAGGGCTTACCGGAGGAGAACTCCTCGTAGGCGAGCAGCGGTGGTCGAAGGGACGGAGGAGAAGCGGTCGTCAATCTGCACGAGCAGCCGAGCTACGGCCGGTCGAGGCCACGGCCGCCGGAGGGCGACGGAAGGACGTCCAGGGCAGAGGAGGGAGACGGGGTGCCAGAGCCTCGGCTGGTCGAGGGCGGGGGAGAGCAGCGGACGGAGGAGGACTACGACAGCCTGCGATTTAGAGGGAGGGAGCAGCAGCGGGGAGGCACGCGCGTGAGTGCTGGAGCGCCGCCATGGCTGACTTCCTTCGTACAAGCAAGCACGGAGCAGTGTGACGTTTAGTAGGGATAAGCTTCAGGGGTAATTTTGGAAAAACAACTAATCTGACATGTGTCTAACAGATTGACTAACGGTAGTTCTTTGACAAATAACGACAGTGCTATTTTGGCTGGAAAAACTGAGAGAAGAGTGCTATTTTGGCAACTTGGTTTTCAGTAGTGGTATTTTGGCAAGTTCGGTTTTCACTAGTGGTATTTTGGCTATTATCTCTTTTTTGTTCCATGAATGGAAGATTGGTGCGGTGATTTCTGTTTTGTTATTTTTTCGTCATGCTTCGGATCCATTTTTGAAGATTTCGGTGAGGATCCATTTTCTTGTTAGCCAGCTTCAGATCTGTTTTCTTGTGAGTTTCGGATCTCCAGGTATGCTTCAGATCCATTTTCAGAACCATTTTATTGTTAGTTTCGGATTTATTTTGTTGTTAGTTTCGGATCCATTTTTGAACATCTCCAGATATTGTTAGTTTAGCTCGGGGCTTCAGGATTGCACCGGCGACAAATTTTTTCCACGTATGGAATGTTGTACTAGCACATCTGATCAGATCCAAAAATAATGGATCCAGTTTTTTTTCAACATTTGCTTCGCATATTAATGCAGGATCGGATTTCGGTGCGTTTATTAGGATAGGCTTCCGAAAATGGCGCTTCCAAAAATCTTGTCGATGCCTAAATCCGAAAATCCTTCAAAAATTGTTCTTACAACCATATTATGTTTCTGGTTAATGCATTGATTTTCTTTCCTGAAATAGAGATTTTTTTACCTAAATTTATGCACTGTTATCATATAATGTTTGTTTCCTAGTGTAAAGAAATTTGTTTTCTAAATTCTTGTTCCCTCAAATAAAATCTTAATATTTTTTGGTTCATGGATGGAATAATCCGAAAATACGAAAAGGATCTGAACGAATAATATAAAAATATGTTTCCATAAACACACATATCCACAAAAGTTAATATAAAAATCTAAATCAAAATTATTTCCAAAAACACATATCCACAAATGTTAATTTGTCAATACAAAAATATCTAAAAAAAATCATGAGTTTGTGTTTCTTGAAAAATTATGTTAATACTTAATCAAAAAATTATGTTAATGCGTAATTGGCAAATTACTATTTAATGATCAAGGTAAAAACAAACGATGATTTGTCATAAGGATTCATGAAGACAAATGTTAAAATTTAGGGTGTGGACTGTAAAATATTTTACACGCATTTTGAGATAAATCGACAGTCCTAGTAGTCCTCTTAGTTGTGGAAAAACCACGTCGATGTTCGTTTCAGAGACCACATGCAAGGATCTCTCTTGTTCTGTATGCACTGGCCGTACTTTGATCTTTCGCGTACCTTCAATAGTGCACGTACGTACGTACGTTGTCTCTTAAATTATCCACCACCTCACATATGAGTCTGTTTAAGTCGTGTTGTGTTCCCTGATTCCCTATTCACTTTTCTGAAGACTAGATCAAGTAACCAACAAATGGGACATTTGAAAAACTACACTAATATGGTTTGTGAAGGAAAATATGGGTTTAAACCATGCATGGAATTAATTCTGCGGTTTTTATATGTATCTAATTTAAACCCTCTCCGCACTCGCTGCCGACGCCGTTGCGTCCCGTCGTCGCTCTCTTCTTCCTCCCCCTCAACGGCGCAAGCTTTGTTCGCTTCCTCTATCACGCGCTCCTCCCCTGCCGTCAAGCGCCTCCTAGTCGATGTCGTCCGCAAGGGGATCGTCCCCTCCATCGCCGCATGGGGGACCCTCCGCGCCTCCTGCCGGAAAAGACGCCGGTGAGGAGTATGCGCTTCGGCCGAGCGTGAGGCAAGGATCAGTGTTCCATTTCGTTGATTGGAGATTTTTATTTTTTTTCAGTGAGGACCTACACAGTTTTTTGTTGGGTCACGCTCTTTTAACTTAATGGGCTAGGGCCCATCTGTGGAGATGCACTGATTCAGCAGTCACCACTAGTATACTTATGTACTACTAATCATTTTAGCACAAGTATGAAACGTTTTTAGCCTTTAGATGGACACAAATAGATGAGTGTGGTTCATTTGAGGTACCATAAAAGGGCAAAAAAAGAAGCTAAAAGGAGTGAGCCCATGTGGCCTTTGTAGAGATCGATGCAGTGAGTATTTATTTATTTTATTGGAATCTATAAATGCACAAAGCAACTAATGAAGACAGCTGTAGATTTTTGTGTCAACTAACACCAGAAGATAAAAACAAGTAAACAACACTGCATATAGCTCTCGAGCTCTACAAATCCTACCAACGCATGGTAAGACACAAACTCTGTATGTGTACCTGAGTGCCTGACAGTGAAATTACCTGTCTTCTCAAGGTTCCATGCCCAGCAATCCTCACTCAAACGACTCTTGACTGGCTGAGTCGCTGTAAACGGTCAAGTCACGGTCACCCGCAGAGCATTTTTCGTGGAGAGGGACGCCATTGTGGAAATTTGAAGTCAAGTCAACGTGACGTGGCCACCGGTGCAACCTGGATTTTTTTATCCCAGTGACATGCAAATACTCCGAGTTGAGCCCACAGATACACTCAACACTAGTGTGCTTCGTCTCTCTTGGTAGAGGAACTTCTTGAGTTGAGGGATGGAGTTTGCCATGTCTGTAATCACGGGTGATCTGTATAGCAGATTTATCTCCGTCATACTAGACAAATGCACAGACGCATCGTCTCCAGGAGATGATAAGATAGAAAGGCTCCAACAACTCCTACTGAGACTTCACACAGTTGTCGAGGAGGCCGAGGGACGATACATCACCAACTCTCACATGCTAGTGCAGCTTGGGATGATCACAGAAGCCATGTACCGGGGTTACCATGCGCTGCAGAACTTGAGGCCCTCTCCACGGTTTCAGGCCGAAGAGCAGCGGTAGGTGAGCAGATCCTCTTCCTGGTTTTCCATCTGTCCTGTAGGCAAGCGTTTCCGTGAGAATGGGAGCGTGGTCGATAATCAAGACATACAGGGAATATTAGGGGATGCAGAAACAACCGTGGCCAATATGCAGGAATTTGTCATCCTCTTGGGAGGATGCGAGCGAATGTGCCGGAGACCATACGACACATATCTGTACATTGACAATTTCATGCTTGGTCGTGTAGTCCACAAGCAAAAGATCATAAATGTCTTGGTGCAGAATGATCCTCCTACAGATTCTGTTGCTCCGGTTGTGCTTCCAGTCATAGGTGGTTATCGAGTGGGAAAGAAAACACTTGTTTGGTCTGCTTGGAATGACAACAAGGTCCGTTCAGACTTCCCTTCGATTCTGCACCTGAAAGGAGACGACGTTTTTAGGATGGATACAGTAATGCCTAGCTCTAGCTCCTCCATCAAGACTTTGGTTGTTATTGAGTTTGCTTCGGATATAAGTGACGATGATTGGGAAAGCTTCTGTTCTCTGATAACCACACGGATGGGTAAAGGAAGCAAGATCATCATCATAAGCAGATTATGGAAGGTCTCAAGGTTTGGGACAGTAAAACCAATTCATCTGACTCGCATGTCCCCCAGCGAGTACAGTTACCTCTTCAAAGTTCTGTCATTTGGAAGTGCAAATCCAGAGGATTACCCTCAGCTGGCAGCAATAAGCCATGAGTTCGGGACTTTGTTGGGAGGGCTACTACCTGCAAACGCCACCGCCGACATGTTGAGGAAGAAGCTGGATGTGCAGTACTGGACGCACGTACTGAGCAGATACAGGAAAGTGGTGAAGAGTAACTTGTCGGCGTCTGGCGTGCATCCGAAAGCTCTTCATGAGAAGGGTCATCCGGCAGACATCAGCAAGTTCGCTGCCACGCCATCTTCTTCGACACTGCGTATCATGCCTGTGAGAGGTGAAACTGATATCTGTGCAACAGAGCTGTCCGGTGTGACATTTGGGAACCTGGTCGCGGGCTCATGCGCCGTTCTACCTCAGGAGAAGATGTTTCAGATCATGGTGTGGGAATCAAGGTTACCTCCCTTTACCAAGTTTGTTGCGACTTGCGTGCAGGAGGAGGTTCAGTGCACAACTGCTTCAACGGGTGAAAAGCGTCGTCGAGAATTAGATGGTTAATTAAGAACTCAAACCATATGTACTTATGTTGTTGTCCTACAAGAGTTATTGTTGTCCTGGTGTATCTTGTTGTACGAAATAAAAAACAGCTACTGAACTTTTTCTTCTTCTTGTGGGATAGGAATAGGCTGGGATCATGGCAATTTAAACAGGAAATAATGGGTGTACCGTGGTGATCACCCGTGGTCCCTGGACGCCATAGATGAAGTAAGGGGTGCTATATAGGAGTGGTGCGCTATAGAGAATGTTTTGCGACGGCGTGGTTTTACAGTTTGACGGCTTCCCGCGAACTCTGTCACTACAACAACGTAGGGGTTCAGGCCTTCCGGGTGCGAAATAGCGCGATTTTTTGGAATTTTCGTGCGCGACCGTTTTTCTACATATCTCCCTAGATGTTTGCCGAGCTTAACTCGAAATACACTTGGCAATATTTATTTTATTTTTTGAAGATATCCGTTCTAATTTACAGTATTATATTGATTTTTCGCGCATCTTTCGGCATTAATATATACCACTAATATATCATTGAAAAATATACAAATAATAATGTCAACACTCAGGTACCTTCTAAAAATTGTAAATTTTTAGAAAAAAAATCTCACACCCTTGTAGTCCAAAACATGGAAATAAATTATGTATTCCAACGGTTTTTCCTATAGTGTATGGAGTTGAACTATCCAAGATGCACTCGTGAAATTAAGACAATGTCCTTTCATTTTGATATGTTAATTTTCTAAAGTTGGTTGTTGAAACCATCGGTAGAATGCAAATACCAGAACAACCAACCATATAGAAACACACGATTCTTCTTAATTTATTTCCAGCAACTCTGGAGTCCTGCTTTCTTGGAGTTAACTCATTTCACCCACCAACCCATGTTTCACTTCATAAATACTTTGTCTAGACAGTATGGACATAAGGTATATCATGTATCCCTCGCACTCTTTATATACGTACATGATAACATATATCTCTAGTGACTTCACTTGTATTCCTCTCTCTCCCGTATCTCTTTTCTTCCTCCGTAGTAATATGTACAACTCGGTCATTGCTGTCTAGGAGGCACACTAGCATGCTCCTGCAGTGAGTTTTTCTATAACCCCACCCATTAACATCCAATTCTAGTTAGTATGACACTCATAAGAAAATTTGGAGGGCAAGCATATCGAGGCAGCGTGCAAGAATAATATTTACTTGGAATTAGAGGCATCGGGGAAACTGTAGAAGCTATGATTGATACACTCGGTACAGATGCATTTCAACATGAGGGTGTGTTTGGTAGCCCTGTATGGGCTTTCTCATCTCATACATGCCCAGTCCAGCTTGGCTGACCATGTACAGATGCATTTCAATTGTTGTGTTTGGTAGGTCGTATTAGTTGAGCTGTGCTGAAAGGAGATGTTGTTTGGTAGATCGTATGAGTTGAGCCAGGTTAAATTACACATAGGTCCAAAATTTTACAGAAAGGGCCAACAGAAATAAAAAGAAGCAATCGGATCCTCGGTTCCCTTCATTGTGGCTGGCGCACGAGGAGACAATGATCGGCGGGCACCAGCGTGCTTGGCGGACGTCGCGAGATGCTTGGCGGCCGTTGCGAGGCGTGTGGAGGCGCTTGACGGCCGTGGAGAGGGGCGGCAGCGCTGGAGGCGGGGGGAGGCAGGGCGGCGTCGGGTGATGCAGGCGGTGGAGCGAGGCGAGGCGGCGCTGTGTAGCTGGGAGAGGCGCGGCAACGCTGGAGGCGGGGAGAGGCGCGGCGGGGCGCATGGTGGCGACCGGGAGAGAGATCGAGTCAGGGGCAAATGAGCTCGGTTTCCAGCGGGCTTGGGCGACGCGACCGTTCGGTGGGTCCCACAGGTGGGAAGTTTTCTGCATGAGTTCGGCATGGCTGAGGAGTGAAGCTCGATTCTGACTTCTCTCCCCGGCCTGGCTGAGGAGGCTTTTTGCATGAGATGGGCATGGCCCAAGAGACACGACCAATCTACCAAACAACAAACAGTTGGGTGGGGAGGGATTTTCTGAGGGGATATAGGCTACCAAACACATCCTCAATACTTGGTCTCGGTGATGAAGTAGATGAGGTGTATCTGTGCGTACTGATTAGGAACATAGGGTGTCGGCCACTTTATAGTCGCAGGCGGCGATAACCGGTCATGGAAAATGGCTAAAGCAGTGGGATATGAGTGCGGGCCATTGATCACGCGGTGCCACCCGTTGATGAGCTCGTTTCCTTGTGGGGAGGGGAGAGGCCACGCAGGGGAGAGAGGTGAAACTTTCCTTCAACCCTGTTGTTGGCTTTGAAGCACGCTAGAGTTGCTCACCCTTAGGCCTTGTTTACTCCGAGGGTTTTATTGGGGATGGGAAGAGTGGGGATGAGAGGGGATTGGGTGAACACCCAATCCACACAAATCCCCACAAATACTCTTCCCCTAAAATACACTGGTATGGCTAGAGTTTTTTGTATGGACAAAAATGAGGTGGTTGGTGGGTGATATTTGGGGATTATCCCCTCCGAACCCCAAAAATACCCCCTTGGTAAACAGATTGGTGGGGATTTTTTGGGAGCCGGGATATTCCCCTCCGAACCCCAAAAATACTCTTGAGGTAAACAAGGCCTTAATGTATTTGGAGACCAATGAGGGTGGGGGGAGACTCTAGTAAATTCCTTTTTTTGGACATCAGTCACTATACCATCAGTTACCAATTATCAAAAAAAAGAGCACATAATTGTGTGCCTTATTTTTATAGAAGGAGAAGAAACAAGTTACAAGAGTTGTCTAAGTTGTTGGAAACAACAGAGAGCAGCAGACTCAAGACGCACGCCTAGCGACTAATCACAAAAGTTTGGGTCTCCTACTCCAGCTAAGCACCACATCTTCATATCTGCAAGCGTTTTCGCTACCAGGTCATCCTCATTGCATTGTTGACTCGGGTTTCCAAAGACGCGTGCATTTCGCTGCTTCCAGATGTTCCAGGAAACCAGCAGAACCCAAGAATCAAAACGCATCCGATCCTTGGCAATTAGCCTTTCCCTTTCCCGAAGCCACCATGGTTCCAGTTGATCATGGATCGAAGGTAGGGTGATGGGCAACCCAATCGCGCCCAGGCAGGAGAACCAGACCTGCCTGGTATAAACACATTGCACTAATAGGTGCTCTGAAGGGGATCGTGTGCAGAAAACAAAAAATTTCCTACCAACGATATCCTTAAACTAGCCAAGATCTACACTATGCAGATATAGTAGTACGGCGGAGATCGGAATACATACCCTCGTAGACCGAATAGCGGGGATTACGCTCCCGCACAAGCGTTGACGACGAAGACGACGTAGCCGACCTCTAGGTCGCGGAGAACTCGGCACGACGAAGATGACGAAGATGACCCCGAGGTCGGGTGGAGGAAGTAGGCCTCCGAGTACCGCTAGCGCAGCACCTCGCAGAGCGTCACACACATACGGTGGAGACGACAGCCTCCGAAGCTCCAGTCCAGGACGAGCAGCGGAAGACTTGGACCGGAACACCAGCAGCGCGGCAGCGGGCTATGGTGGAAGAGATCCCCCTCCTCTACTCGGCGCGACTCCGACAAAGGGAATCACGAGATCGAGAGAGAATTAGGGAATTAATTGGTGAATTAAAAGGCCAGGGTGCCCCTCTATATAAAGGCTCACGGGGGGAGCCAACCTTGCCAGCCAGGCAATGTGGGACTATCCCCCATTGCCTGGTGCGGCTAGGCTGGTGCGCCGGCCACCTGGTGGGCCCCTTTTTGCCCACCTAGGCCGGCCACCATGTCCCCCACCAAATTCCCTTGAGGAATTTTCCCCTCTTAGGCCTTCTTTCGACCAGAAGGCCCATTTAGGGAAATCAGCCTAAATAAATTCGAAAATAAATATATAAAATCACATTTGCACATTAATTACACTAATTAATATCAAACATAATATATATAATTTATTCTAGCTCCGAAAACTCTTTCGTCGCTGCCCGATCTCCATCGGACCATTCCCGGGACGTTCCCGGTGATCTCTTTCCTTTCCGGTTGTCTTGTTGAAACCCCTTAAGTGTTTTACCCTAGCGGTTCGATATAATAACAGGTACGATCAAGACTCCTCTATGATCATCGACTAACTCGTAGGCCTGGACCCCATGAATTAATCCCTGTGATATAACGAATGACTTTCATCTATCAAACCTGGACGTCTAGTCTTAAACCCTTTGTCATGGCGATACTTAGCGTGTCCGAGCATCATTCTCAGATATCTCCATACCTAGCATGATCTCGTTACCGGCAAACTATCTTCTACTCGTCCGTGATATTATGTCAGCTGGTGACCTAGTGGGAGCTTAGGAACTCAAATATGTGGACAACATGTTTTTGAGTGGGAGCTCGTGTTCTCAAATATGTGGAAACATGTTTTAAGTGGGAGTCGAATTCATCTTGTGTGATTAACACATTGTGAAACTGTACCAATAAAATAGGATGAAGTTGTGAAACTATTTGAAAGTTAGTGTCTATTTTGAAATAGAACGGGAATTTTAAATAGTTAGTTGAGTTGTTTTGGATTATATCTGAGGAGTCAGAATAGAATCAAAAGGGTGGTCCTTTGAAATCCAATTGATCATTAAGAGTAATGATGCATGAAAGTAATGGTTGAATGACATGTGGGTCTATTATGTAATATTAGACATCATACAGAAACCATATTATCTGCTCGATGAAATATAACTGATGTTCTTGGAAGAAGAGCAGTTATAAAAGTAAATTTAAAATTTACTGGAAGTAGAGGTGTGTTATTGTTGGATTGACATTAGAATGTCAAGTTTTCTACATTGGTGTGAAAGTATGTAGATATCACGAGTTTGCAATTGTTACAAGGGGCTCTCTATGGCTGAGTGTGTTTTTCAGGGCAGTTATCTGGTTAGTATAATCAGAGTAAGCGCTGGGAAACAGAAGTCTCACTTACTTACGGTATTTGCATATATGTTGTTGGACAACATGGTGATATCAAGCAAGTTGATATCAGTGAATCGCAAAAACATGTACAATCATGGATTGTGCAGTAACACTCTTCCATAAGCAAGCATTATCAAATGATTCTTATTTGATAAGGGATTCTGATAAAGTAAAATGCAGCTAGTTTATTTGTACTCTAGTGCAAGTGGGAGACTGAAGGAGATATGCCCTAGAGGCAAATAAATAAGTAGTATTTATTGCATTATCTCATAAGTTTATAATAGGTTTGTGTATTATGCTATAACTGTATTAATCGGAATTATTGATACACGTGTGATACATAGACAACCAGGTCCCTAGCAAGCCTCTATATGAGCTAGTCCATTAGGCAACAGTTGATCGAGATTCTCGTACAATGACGTCGGTTGACAGTGGGGTCATCTTGTTAGTTGAATAAGGTGATGGACATACGCAAAGTACTGCAATAAGATCGTATTACGATGTTTGTCATTTGCAATAGATAAGAATTTGATAGCTTATTCCTTAGACCGTGAGACCGTACTTATTGATGCTTCGTAGGGGTGCTTTGAGAGCATCAAACATTGTGTCTTATATAGCATAACAATAACGGTGTCCATCTTAGGTACTCCGAAAGAGCATCGAGACATAAGGATCAAGAGCGGGATTTGTCCATTCTTGTAATGGAAAGATACTCTGGGCCCACTCGGTGATATTGCATCTATATAGCTGCGCAGCTTATGACTAGGTCATGGAGATGTAATATCGCAGACGAGTTAATAACCTTCGTCGGTAACGAGATACAACAAAGACATCGGTGTGTCTACGATCATATCTCGGACAAGGTAGTATCGCAGAGACAAAGGGAATGAATATCATATTTATGGTTCAACGACGATATTCGTAGAATGCACAGGGGCCGTCATATACATCCAGGTATCCCTGGCGGTCATTGGTGAGCGGAGTGTCTCAACCATGTCTGGAGTGTTCTCGAACCGTAGCGTAACAAACTTAAGGTCTTAGCGACACTAGGAGATAAGTTCTGGAATAATATAGGTGTTTGTTGGAGAGAGAAAAATGATCCGGAAAGAGTTTCGGTGGTCCGGAAGGAGTTCCGGATAGGTCTGGAATGGTTCCAGGGATGTCCGAAAGTTGTTCGGGTGGTTCCGAAATTGTTTCGGAGTCACGGGATATTGAATTATATATAAATATATTAATTATGAATTAATGGGATTTTTATATTAATTTAATATTAATTAAATAAAGGAAAAGGGGGCTCCCACCTACATGGGCCCTAAGAGGGCCCAAGAGGGGGAGCCGCACCAAGCAAGGAAGGGGGGGCTTGGGCCCCTAGTCCGAGTTGGACTAGGAGGGTGTGCCGGCCTCCCCCCCCCCCCCCTCTCCTCCTCTAGTCCCACATGGGGGAGCCAAGGGGTTTGCACACCCCCTTCCCCCTTTATATAGCAAGGCATATTAATTGGATTAATTCATTGGAAAATACAATTAATTGTATTGCAGGCCGGCCGAGCTGTTTCTCCGCCCGTTTTGCCCCCTCTCTCCACCTAAGCTATACCGTCGGGCACCGTTGCCCTGCGGGATTCCAGATAAGATCTACCCCTGCGATTTCAGCTGTATCTGAATGACCGGGGGTTGTCGCTAAGCTCCGTATGTTTGTGAGTGCTCGGAGGTAACTCTTTTGAGGAGCCTGGGCGACGTCGTCTTCCCCCCTTGCAGCCGCCGCGCCGTCTCCCCCTCTATCGCCGGCGCACCACCCCTGGTGTTGGCGCCCCGCCTTCTTCCGCCCGACGCATGTCGACGTAGATCATCGTCGACACCCCGGCGTCATCGTCTTCGTCATCGCGGCAAGTTCTACGCGACCTCGAGGTCGGCTACGTACGACTTCATCGTCAACGCTTGTGCGGGAGCGTAATCCCCGCTATCGGTCTACATGGAGGTAATGTAACCAGTTCCGCCGCCGTTATCACATGTACTAGATAGATAGATCCTGGCTAGTTAGGGTTTCGTTCGCTAGAAAAATTATTGTTTTCTGCACCGTAACCCCTTCAGTGGTATCAGAGCCGATCTATGCGTAGTACTGCTGGTACGGTTAGAACTCATGTTGAATGAGGACGTCTTTCTTATATTTGCTACCCTCTAGCGTGCACTTGCGATGCCTTCGGTATTGAGTTGATGAAGCGGACCGGACCGACTTTACGCGTACGCTTACGCGAGACTGGTTCCACTACTGACATACGGCTTGCACCGTATCTGTGGCTGGCAGGTGTCTGTTTCTCTCTCTCTAGTCGGCAAAGCATTTTCAATGGAGGCCCGAAAGGGATGCTTAAACATGCAATTATACGATCGACGTTGTGGTACAAAGTTCGTAGGTAGGGAAGCGATTCTCTTACGAATAAGCCTATATGCCACGTAAAACTTGCAAAACTAAATAAAGCTAGAGGCGTCTAACTTTGTTTTGCAGAGGCGTTATTTTATGTGACATGGTTACGGTAAGTTTTGATATTACTCGTACTGTCGGAGGCAATGGAGGGCTCTGTAGACTCGGACCCATGCCGGGGCGTCGGGGGCCAGGCACATGGCGCCATGAAGGTCCAGGCGCATCGACCATGTCACATCGCACTTCATTGCATCATTATTGTGTGCTGTTGTGTGTGCATCCTATTGATTGCTTATATGCTTGATATACAACGGTAGCATCATAAATAGGATGATCCCTAATAAATACCAAAATTGTGTTCTCCCTCGTTGCGCACCACCAAGAAAGTTCTACGTTATGAGGCAGGCCGTGATGATCGGGTGTCACACATCTCGTCGTTCGCATACAGTGGGTGTAAGCCATGTTGCACGCGCAGGGTCTTCGAGGTTTGATTGGCGAGCCTAGCATATCCAGAAATATGGCCTCGGAACACGGGAAGATCGAAAGATCGAGCACGAGTCACAGAGTTGTTGTGATCGACATTTTATGTCCACCTTTGAAGCTATGCTGCCGGCCGTGATGATCGGGGGTGGTGTGGTGGATGGGGGTCGTGTAATCACCATTATTATTTTTAGGGATAATAATCTTGGTGTGGTGTGTTTTAGATAATGAGATTAGAAAACTAATACTCACCTACATATTATAAACTTTACCTTACCTCTTTTGCGATCACATATGTAGACTACGCAACTATACTTCGGTTACTTCCTCAAGAGCCCGGATGCTACCTTAGAAGCCGACGGGTCCAACTTCATCAGATGGTACAAGGGTTTTAGAAACATCCTCGAACACAACAACATTCTATATGTTCTCGATGAACCGTTAAGAGAAGGACCAGGAGATTCTGCTAGCGAGGAGGAGGGAGATGATTTCTGTAGGCGTCGAGACATATTCATTGAAGTGGAGATCACCATGACCGTATGCCTGGCACCTGAGTTGAAAGAGTTATTTCGACGCAAGGAGCCAAGCGTCATGATTGATGCGATAAAGACACACTTCGGGGATGAATTAAAACGTGAGCAATTCAGGCAGCTTAGAATATTTCAGACCATTCACATGGAGGAGCATACCTGTCTGAAGACACATTTGAAGAGATTGTATGACATCTACTTCCAGCTGACGATGGCCTTCGATTACTGGATGGCAGATTCTTGTGCCATTCAGACTGTCCTGATATCTCTACCTCCTAGCTATGAGAAGCATGTGCGCAAGTACATTTTGAAGGCCGATGATATGAACTTCTACAAGTTTGTGTCGGAATTCAAATCTCTGAAAGTTGATTCCATCGAAGGAGAGATCTTCGATGCTACAGGTGTATATTTGATATATACAGAATCATGAATTCGCCTCTTGATATATGATGAAGTATTTGATACTTGTTCTGTTTGTGAAACAGGTCCTAATTATCACATATATGCGGCGCAATTTGATGTGACCTGGCGCTGAAGCTGGTAATCAAGGAGTTGATGGCCATTTGGTGTTCACGTCCTCAAGTTATCATAGTTATCATTAATAGTTTTTGATAAGATCTTTTGTAATAGTGAGCGAGTGTGTGTGTCTTGATTGTTGCAAGACAAAGTTATTCATGTAATAAGACAAGTTCAGTTGTTTTATGTTATGGAACAAGTCAGTTGTTTTATATTATGAATAAAGATTCCACATCTCAGTTACATTGATGGTATGATAAGTG
The DNA here is from genome assembly GCA_026929855.1 of Poa annua. Taxonomy (NCBI): domain Eukaryota; kingdom Viridiplantae; phylum Streptophyta; class Magnoliopsida; order Poales; family Poaceae; genus Poa; species Poa annua. Next base: position 69,482,008 of record CM049432.1, on the reverse strand, counting down.
TTCATAATTGTAGAAATGATGAAAATAGCGTGTCCTATGAATAAGAGTTCTATTACTAGAACAAACACCGTCGAGTTTAGTCATGAAAGCAATGAAAGAAGTAATGGATGTTTTTGGTCCATTTAAGTATTTCGAGTGCCGAGTTGATTAAGCTTGAGATCAAGTATTGAAGTTACAATACCAGAGGAAATTAATTGAGTGTCATTTTTAATGATTAATTAATGGTGTTTATTGCTTGATCCGAATTCTTCTATGATTACTGGTAAATAGGAGTATTTGCCTGATAAATCATAAGTCTGAAATTAATTTGATAAGAGATCAAATGGGGTTTTTCAGAGGAAAGAATGGTGAATGTTATATTCACAAGATTCGATCAAAGGACAATATTTTTGAATTATGGTTTCAACACAAAAGACTTGTGGAAATTTGTTTCACAAAATTATAATGTCATATATGGTGATATGTGGGGAATTATAATCATGCTCTATTTTAAATAAAGTGTGGTTTGTCAGAATCTGTCTTAGAATCTCCTAATATGTTCGAAACATTATAGTCCATGTCCACTTTAGAAAATAGATATTTTTATCAACAAGAATTCATGGGATCGACAGTAGTGTTGACATGTATATGATTATACGATAATTCGGAATATACATGAATAGTTCTTTGTAGGTTACTCACATTGAATGGGAGTGTATTCCAAAACCAAGTAGAAACAAAGCTCAGTTTGTTGCCTATGTAATTCCGAGGAAAAGATGATTTTTCCGAATTATGGTTTATGGATTGGAATTAGAAACTTGAAATAAGGTGTCAGACCTATGTTGGAAGGTGTTCCAAAAAGTATATGTCTGCTAATGAAAATTTGGTGATTAAGAGTGAGGGAGACTAGAAAATTGTTTTCTGCTTGCAATCCTCTTCATAAAGATTATAATATTTTCATGAAAGAAACTTCTAAATAAATTGATGTTATATTTAATATTGCTGTCAGGTCACAGCACTGTATTAAATGTTTCAGATCTTGTCGACAGATCAAGGTGCACTTTATGAATACAAAGAAAGTTGAGAAAATATCAGAATATGAACAAAGGCTTTTTCAGCCTGGAAATCCAAGTTGCATTTGAAAGGATTAAAAGAGTAATTGTTGCTACAATTCTTATTAGAGGAATAAGATTGTTTAATCGTCATATAAAGTGTTATATGAGAAATGTGACTATAAGAAAGACGTGGAGGCATGTCTTGCCAAGAAATGTGTCTTGGACAAGATCAAATTTGTTGACTACATTTATGTAGACATGCTTGGAGTCTGAAGGATTTGTATTAATGTAATACTATAGTTTGTATTAGATTCGAATTGATAATAGATCAATGATTTTGGTTTGGCCAAAATGTCGATTTAAGTGGGAGTCATGGTTAGTTCACTCAGGTGAAATATGTGAAGAACATATTTTTGAGTGGGAGCTTAGGAACTCAAATATGTGGACAACATGTTTTTGAGTGGGAGCTCGTGTTCTCAAATATGTGGAAACATGTTTTAAGTGGGAGTCGAATTCATCTTGTGTGATTAACACATTGTGAAACTGTACCAATAAAATAGGATGAAGTTGTGAAACTATTTGAAAGTTAGTGTCTATTTTGAAATAGAACGGGAATTTTAAATAGTTAGTTGAGTTGTTTTGGATTATATCTGAGGAGTCAGAATAGAATCAAAAGGGTGGTCCTTTGAAATCCAATTGATCATTAAGAGTAATGATGCATGAAAGTAATGGTTGAATGACATGTGGGTCTATTATGTAATATTAGACATCATACAGAAACCATATTATCTGCTCGATGAAATATAACTGATGTTCTTGGAAGAAGAGCAGTTATAAAAGTAAATTTAAAATTTACTGGAAGTAGAGGTGTGTTATTGTTGGATTGACATTAGAATGTCAAGTTTTCTACATTGGTGTGAAAGTATGTAGATATCACGAGTTTGCAATTGTTACAAGGGGCTCTCTATGGCTGAGTGTGTTTTTCAGGGCAGTTATCTGGTTAGTATAATCAGAGTAAGCGCTGGGAAACAGAAGTCTCACTTACTTACGGTATTTGCATATATGTTGTTGGACAACATGGTGATATCAAGCAAGTTGATATCAGTGAATCGCAAAAACATGTACAATCATGGATTGTGCAGTAACACTCTTCCATAAGCAAGCATTATCAAATGATTCTTATTTGATAAGGGATTCTGATAAAGTAAAATGCAGCTAGTTTATTTGTACTCTAGTGCAAGTGGGAGACTGAAGGAGATATGCCCTAGAGGCAAATAAATAAGTAGTATTTATTGCATTATCTCATAAGTTTATAATAGGTTTGTGTATTATGCTATAACTGTATTAATCGGAATTATTGATACACGTGTGATACATAGACAACCAGGTCCCTAGCAAGCCTCTATATGAGCTAGTCCATTAGGCAACAGTTGATCGAGATTCTCGTACAATGACGTCGGTTGACAGTGGGGTCATCTTGTTAGTTGAATAAGGTGATGGACATACGCAAAGTATTGCAATAAGATCGTATTACGATGTTTGTCATTTGCAATAGATAAGAATTTGATAGCTTATTCCTTAGACCGTGAGACCGTACTTATTGATGCTTCGTGGGGGTGCTTTGAGAGCATCAAACATTGTGTCTTATATAGCATAACAATAACGGTGTCCATCTTGGGTACTCCGAAAGAGCATCGAGACGTAAGGATCAAGAGCGGGATTTGTCCATTCTTGTAAGGTTTGGAATGGTTCGAGGGAGGTCCGAAAGTTGTTCGGGTGGTTCCGAAATTGTTTCGGAGTCACGGGATATTGAATTATATATAAATATATTAATTATGAATTAATGGGATTTTATATTAATTTAATATTAATTAAATAAAGGAAAAGGGGGCTCCCACCTACATGGGCCCTAAGAGGGCCCAAGAGGGGGAGCCGAACCAAGCAAGGAAGGGGGGGCTTGGGCCCCTAGTCCGAGTTGGACTAGGAGGGTGCGCCGGCCTCCCCCCCCCCCCCCCCCCCTCTCCTCCTTTAGTCCCACATGGGGGAGCCAAGGGGTTTGCACACCCCCTTCCCCCTTTATATAGCAAGGCATATTAATTGGATTAATTCATTGGAAAATACAATTAATTGTATTGCAGGCCGGCTGAGCTGTTTCTCCGTCCGTTTTGCCCCCTCTCTCCACCTAAGCTATACCGTCGGGCACCGTTGCCCTGCGGGATTCCAGATAAGATCTACCACTGCGATTTCAGCTGGATCTGAATGACCGGGGGTTGTCGCTAAGCTCCGTATGTTTGTGAGTGCTCGGAGGTAACTCTTTTGAGGAGCCTGGGCCGTCTCCTCCTTTAGTCCCACGTCGTCTTCCCCCCTGCAGCCGCCGCGCCGTCTCCCCCTCTGTCGCCGACGCACCACCCCTGGTGCCGGCGCCCCGCCTTCTTCCGCCCGACGCCCGTCGACGCAGATCATCGTCGACACCCCGGCGTCATCGTCTTCGTCATCGCGGCAAGTTCTACGCGACCTCGAGGTCGGCTACGTATGACTTCATCGTCAACGCTTGTGCGGGAGCGTAATCCCCGCTATCGGTCTACATGGAGGTAATGTAACCCGTTCCGCCGCCGTTATCACATGTACTAGATAGATAGATCCTGGCTAGTTAGGGTTTCGTTCGCTAGAAAAATTATTGTTTTCTACACCGTAACCCCTTCATTATGAACAATGGAGCAACTAGACATGGCAGATTTTGAAGATCTCCTCATCCCAATTTCTATAATAAAATTTGATGGGTGAACAAGGGTTTGGGAGAGCTCACCGCTTTCTATCGGTGGTGCTCGTTGTGAGTAGTTTTCAAAATTGTTCACCGTTTTCTATCGGTGGTACTCTTTGTTGTCAAAGGTGTTCACTGTTTTCTATCAGTGGTACTCTTTGTCTAAGATGAAAAGTGGTTTTATAAAAGATAGGACAAAATTGGCTTTATGCAAATCAGCCTGAAACTCCACCGAGCCAAATATGCATGTAGATATAGTTTTAGTAATTTTAGTTACAAAGTGTCATCTTGCCACCACAATTCAATTGTGCTGACCCAATATAGTTTGGGCTGCAACTCACCATTGCAGGACCCTCTGACGAAGAGTAAGGATTGTTAGGGTCGCGAGTCTCCAACCAACATGTCTTGCCTGTGGCACATGATGAAGATGGAGCTCACTTATCCATTTGCTTTCCGCTGTGTGTTTATTTCGGTTTGAGCTAGCCATGGGCTATGCACCTTGTATCGAACCCTTTTATTTCTGGATCATCGTGTAATGAATATTGATGCAATGTTATGATATTTCATCTTAAACTGTGTGTGCTAGCAAGTCGATCCAGGGACTAGCACTACACAGGAGGTCGCTACCTTATAATAAGGAGGGCCTTTACAGTGCAAGCCGTATGTCAGTAGTGGAACCAGTCTCGCGTAAGCGTACGCGTAAAGTCGGTCCGGGCCGCTTCATCAACTCGATGTCGCTGGAATCACAAGTGCACGCTAGAGGGTAGCAAATAACAAGAACGGTGCCCCCATGCAGAACACGGGTTCTAACAGCGTACAGCTATATCTACGATAGATCGGCTCTGATACCACTGAAGGGGATCGTGTGCAGAAAACAAAAAAATTCCTACCAACGATATCCTTAAACTAGCCAAGATCTACACTATGCAGATATAGTAGTACGGCGGAGATCGGAATACATACCCTCGTAGACCGAATAGCGGGGATTACGCTCCCGCACAAGCGTTGACGACGAAAACGACGTAGCCGACCTCTAGGTCGCGGAGAACTTGTGGGTACCCCGGGCTAACTGTCCGAAATACCCGATTATGCTTAACACAACGATCCCGTGATCAGTCTGTCGTTGCACATAATCCGAATTGAATACCAAAGTTTTCATCCATTACAACACCGAATTAAAGTCTTACATAAAATGGTCACCTAGACCAAGTCTTACATAGGTGCCTTCAAGGGCCAAACCAAAACAATCAACATAAGCAGCGGAACTTAAACGTAGTAGCCATCCAACGACTAACGCAGACCCGACAGGCAGTCGACTTATGAAGATCCTTAGTTGGCATAGATGTCGCCATACTCTTCCTGGGCGTAGTACTCCTCCTCCATGTCTGGCTACGACAATAGCCAGAAGCAAACTAGTATGAGTACATTTGAATGTACTCGCAAACTACTCCAACATGAGTGCTCTAGTTCCAATTTTAGTTTCTCACTTTTATTTATTTAAAACATCTCGGTATCTTTGTTGGAGAAGATAAGGAATTTATGACTACTAGATATCTCAATTTTTATTAATGTTATTCCAAAACTCCTCCTTTTCCAACCATGAACCACCATGGTAATCACTTTCCATCTACCTCACACCGATCCGTTGGTACAGGTGTATGGAACATTCTCCAATTTCCTTTACTTTTGAAACTCAATTTCTTTCCCCAAAACTTGCACATGGTCTAAGTAGGGTCTTCAACTGTCCATATCCGAGGACTCGGCTATTCGAATAGTTTAATTACCCTCTGCAGAGGTAGCACGCTTTTCCCACACTCATCCGATAACTCATCGTGTCAGCCACGTCTCGCCATACCAGCGGTATGCGAAGTTGAGTCACCGACCCTAGTCCTTCCTTTGCTCATGCTAGTACAGGATCCTGCCCCTATGAACCATTCCATCTACACCTAGTCTAGTTTCCCGTCGGAAACCCTAAGTGTGAGGACTCATAGGTTTTATCTGGCGGTGTATACGGACATCCTTCTATCCTCCTCCTTATCTACTCATAGATTTTTGAGCGAGGACCCAGGTCAGGGTTAGGTCACCAAACCACTCCCTCATGCATAACAGAGTCATCTCTGTTGATGCAGTGTCCCATACTAATAAGAGCAAACTATCTGACTAAGCCCTTTCCCATATGTGGGTAAATGTGGTCGCACAGAGTATCGGTTGCTTGACTGAGTACTAGGACACAATGTGCTTTTCCAAAACCATCTTTCTCCATTTCCTTATTCCAACACCACATCTCGGTGCTATATATCCACACAAGTTTTCAAAGGAGTTTTGAATAAATAACCTTGTTTTTCCATCCTATAGTTTTAGTATCTACTTCTACATAGGGTGGCAAAATAATCTCTATATACTTTTGAAAAGGGGTTTTTGTAAACCTTTGCCTTTGAAAATGATTTGTAAATCTAGATGTATAAGTTAGTTGCAAGCTCAGAGAGTAGCTTGCCTTGCTCGGCAAAGTGGTCTTGGTCTTGGTCTTCAGGTTCTGCAAATCCTTCCTCCTCGATATATCCGGCAACGTTCTCGTCTAATACACAAGCAATCAATACAACCAATCACTAGTCTATTCAAACAATCACCATAGCAATACACTCGTAGAGGTTCTAATTAACCATTCCACATATCAAACAATATCATGTGGCTTCAATTTAATTGAATTAAACATTATTCCATTATATTTTAATTTGGGCAGAAACTTGTTGCATATGTTTAATTGCATAGCTTGAGTTCTGTTTGTCACAAAAATACAAACTAAAAAAATTCTACAGAAAGCTAATGATGTGTAGAAGATGACACCATTGGATTTGGGTCATTTGGAGTTACCAAACTCCCTATACATTGCTTTGAATCCAGAAGCCAATTAATAAGGTTTTGGCTATTATTTAAATTATAGTCATCTAAAAATTAAATCCTTTTAGGATTGACTAACCATGGTTAAGGGTGGTCTAATAAAATTAGTTTCAACTAATTTGGATCATCAGAGTATCAGAAACAAACAAGTTTAGGATTTAAACATGCTACTGTATTTTGAATATGGTATTTTTATTATATATCCAAATGGGGTGAAACTAGTTTAGTTGGATAGATAATTTCATAAGCTTTCCAGAACAGTTGGATTTGCTAAATTTGGAGTTGTAAATCTAAAGTTATGGAATTTCTAAAGTTGGGTTTAATACTGGTTTTTAAATAAAGTTTAAATTCGAATTTTAAATCCAGAACGGATAATGTTGAAAAATCTGACGGAGGGGACCCACTGGTCAGTGACTCAGCGCGTGCGCGCGCTGTTTATTTAAACCTGACGTGTGGGACCCGCATGTCAGGGTTTTTATAATTAAAACGAATCGGTACGCGACCGCACGATCCTAATCTAACGGCCACAGACGCCCGCGTCGCCGGCGACCTAAATCGGGCGGCGCCGCGGCTCCGGCGACGGCGTCGAGGACGGTGCGCTCACCTCGGGGGCTCGGGAGGGCGTGCGGCAGGTGCAGGACGACGGCGGCGAGGTGGGGAAGCTCCTGGGCGCAAGGACGAGGCTCGGGGACTCCTCTAGCGGCGACGGCGTCGGCTCCTTCTTCCGTGGCGGGCTCGGGCTCCGGCGAGCGATTCCTGGCGACTCTGGGCACGGGGCAGAGGGAAAAAGGAGGCGGGTGAGTGCGGGCGAAAGGGGAAGAGAAGGGAGGCAGGGAGAAGGGAAGGGGAGGGCAGCACGGCCGTGCCGTGGTCGTCGTCTACCTCGGGCACGGCGAGCTCGAGGAAGAGGACGGCGACCCGAGGCTCCTCGGCCTCGGTCCTGGCCTCCTCGCTGTGCACAAGGGAGAGGGAAAAAGGTGTGAGGGGGAGAGGCAGAGACGGTGGTGCGGTGCGGAGAAGTGCAGGGCACGGGCGGCTTTTATAGCGGCCGGGCGGCGCACGGTGGGCGCGGTGCAGGGGCGCCCGTGGCCGTGCGGGGCCGCCGTAGGCCGGTGGAGGGGCGCGGCTACGCTGCGGGGCTCTCAGGGGACCAGGCGGGCAAGGTGGAGCGGCGTGGCGCGCTCGGGTGCGTGCGGGGCGAGGCGGGCCGGCCGCGAGCGCGCTCGGGCGGTGCACGACGTGCACGGCATGGCTCGGGCGCGGCGCGGTCGGGGCGTGCTGGAGCGAGCTGCTGCCGCGCGAGGGAGCCAGAAGGCGAGGGAGAGCGAGGGGGCACGGAGCGGCCAGCACGGCGCGGCGTCTGCGCGGCCACTGTGCCGACAATGGCGACGTGCGCGCCGGCGGCTGTCCCCTGGCGTCCAACGGTGCTCCCGGCCGATTTTTCTCACGTTCTCGAGCGCTCTGTGATCGTTGTGAGGAGAGGAGTGCAGTGGGGGCTCTAATTCGACAAGCTAAACACTCCATTGCTCGATTTGATCCGAGGTTTGGGTTCGGTTTGGGATGAACAGGTGGGTGATCACAGGGTGTTTGATGATTTGCTTGAACCAAAACAGAGAGCAATTTACTATTTAATTTTCCAATTTCTCTTTATTCTTTTGGGTCCAAATTTAAGATCTAGGCTAAGTGTATTATTAGTGAGTGTTACAAAGTCTCTTTGAAATATTTTGAAATATTTCAACCATGAATTTCTAATTTGAACTTGAAGTTTTGAATCTGAATTTTTGAAAGGCAATAGTTTGTAAAAATTAACTAGGAGGGTTTATAATATTTCTCCATTGGTTTTGGTGTAAAAATAAATTATTATTTCTTAATTTGGAAAAATAATGTGACATGTGTCACATGGTGTTTTGTTTTTAGGATTTGTTTTATTTGTTTTCTTTTCTTTCAATTTTTCAATTAGAGCTTGAATTCAACAATATTGCAAACAATGTAACAAGCAACACTCAAGACTTAACATACACACGTTCTTATAAGAAAAGTTTTTGTTGGCCCACATTTTTGCATTACTAATTATATTAATATTCTGGGATGTTACAGAACTCAGCGCGACGAAGATGACGAAGATGACCCCGAGGTCGGGTGGAGGAAGTAGGCCTCGGAGTACCGCTAGCGCAGCACCTCGCAGAGCGTCACACACATACGGTGGAGACAACAACCTCCGAAGCTCCAGTCCAGGACGAGCAGCGGAAGACTTGGACCGGAACACCAGCAGCGTGGCAGCGGGCTATGGTGGAAGAGATCCCCCTCCTCTACTCGGCGCGACTCCGACAAAGGGAATCACGAGATCGAGAGAGAATTAGGGAATTAATTGGTGAATTAAAATGCCAGGGGTGCCCCTCTATATAAAGGCTCCCAGGGGGAGTCAACCTTGCCAGCCAGGCAATGTGGGACTATCCCCCATTGCCTGGTGCGGCTAGACTGGTGCGCCGGCCACCTGGTGGGCCCCTTTTGGCCCACCTAGGCCGGCCACCATGTCCCCCACCAAATTCCCTTGAGGAATTTTCCCCTCTTGCGCCTTCTTTCGACCAGAAGGCCCATTTAGGGAAATCAGCCTAAATAAATTCGAAAATAAATATATAAATCACATTTGCACATTAATTACACTAATTAATATCAAACATATTATATATAATTTATTCTACCTCCGAAAACTCTTTCGTCGCTGCCCGATCTCCATCGGACCATTCCCGGGACGTTCCCGGTGATCTCTTTCCTTTCCGGTTGTCTTGTCGAAACCCCTTAAATGTGTTACCCTAGCGGTTCGATATAATAACAGGTACGATCAAGACTCCTCTATGATCATCGACTAACTCGTAGGCCTGGACCCCATGAATTAATCTCTGTGATATAACGAATGACTTTCATCTATCAAACCTGGACGTCTAGTCTTAAACCCTTTGTCATGGCGATACTTAGCGTGTCCGAGCATCATTCTCAGATATCTCCATACCTAGCATGATCTCGTTACCGACAACACTATCTTCTACTCGTCCGTGATATTATGTCAGATGGTGACCTAGTCACATGTTTGCAAACTCATTTGACATAATCTCACCGAGTGGGCCCTAGAGTATCTATCCGGCTATGCGGACTGACAAATCCCGCTGTTGACCCCTCGTCTCAACTACCCCCTTCCGATACCCAAAAGTATCACCTATCATTGTCACACTATATAAGATATGACGTTTGGTGCGATCAAAGTATCTTCCAGGAATAACAATAAGAGTTGGTCTCACGGTCTTAATGCGTAATGACTATGTCCTGTAAATACTTGGTATGTCCATCACATCGTTACACCTAACGATATGACTTCCATTGCCGACCGGCGCCATGCCCTATGATCAGAAAACCTCGATCATCAATCGCGCGACGAAACTAGTCTTAGTAGAGGCTACTAGGGACCTGGTTGTTTATCTACCACACCTGTATTAATGTTTCCGCTTAATACAGTTATAGCATGGTATAAAACATATAATGAACAATTGGGATATTGCCAATAAACTATGTTTATTAAGTGCCTCTAGGGCATATTCCCTTCATGCTCTACCTCGTCGACACCTTGCGCACAAATATGGCAGTCATCTGCATTCTGCTGCATCCCATGTCTCGCTCGCCTCTCAGTCATCCAGATCCTATGCTTAGCCGCAAGCCAAATGAATATTTTTTTTAGGGGGGCGCGACACTTCTAAATGTTGTCAGCTAAAGCATATCTCACTTGCCCCTGAAACAGCATTTTATAGGTTGATTTAGCTGAGTAATACCCGCTAGCAGTCCACGACCATCTAAATGCATCCTCCGCCAGTGGATCTCGCTGCAGTTCAGCAAGTTTGAGCCAAAGATGCAACAGCTGCCGCCGCTCTTGATCACCAAGTTGCTCCCCGACGTCAGTAATCCAGTTGTTGTTCTGCAGCCCCTCTTGCACAGTCCTAGAGTTTCTCCTCCTAGTTGCAACTGTTGCCAGCAGATTTGGCGCGATGTCCTGAATTGCCTCACCGTGTAGCCACCGATCAGTCCAGAACCAGATAGTATCTCCTCTCCCCAATTTGATTTCGATCAGGTTGTCGAACACCTGTTGTGCTTCTGTGTCCTTCAACGCTGGCAGCCCTAGCCATGGTCTGTCCGTCGCTGTTCGGGGGAGCCACTCCCATCGAACCCTCAAAGCTAATCCCTGCAGCTTGAGGTTTTTAACCCCTAGACCACCAAAGCAATAAGGCTTCCAGACTGCCTCCTAAGCTACCAGACACTTGCCGCCATTGCTCTCCTTCTTGCCTGCCCAAAAGAAGTCGCACATCCAGTCACTGACCGCCTCTAGAAGCCGCACCGGGGCATCCGCTACTAAAAGTTGATGAATTGGCCGCACTGTTACCACTGTTTTGATCAAGGTCAATCTGCCGGCTCGCTGTATCAGTCCCCGCTGCCAGGCCGGAACAGAGGTTATGACTCTGTCCAAAAACGGCTGCCACTCCGATCGTGTGAGAGGTCGCAATGCAAGGGGTAAACCTAGGTATTTGATGGGGAAGGCCACCACCTGACATTGCAAGCTATTGTTGACGATCTGCATGTCTCCCTCTCCCTCTCTAATGAGCGTTGCAGTGGATTTATTGTAATTAATGTGCAAGCCCGAAGCTTCTCCAAACAAAGCCATCAAGGTCTTGATGACCATCAGATCCTGTGTTTCTGGCTTGGCAAAAATCACAACATCGTCAGCATAAATAGAGATACGCTGTAGCGTTGTGGCTCCAATGAGGTCTGCCTCAGTCCTCCGCTCACTGCCATGGCAAACAATCGTGATTGTATCTCCTGAAGGGGTTACGGGGCAGAAAACAATAATTTTCTATCGTACGAAACCCTAACTAGCCAGGATCTATCTATCTAGTACATGTGATAACGGTGGCGGAACGGGTTACATTACCTCCATGTAGACCGATAGCGGGGATTACGCTCCCGCACAAGCGTTGACGATGAAGTCGTACGTAGCCGACCTCGAGGTCGCGAAGATCTTGCCGCGATGTCGAAGTCGATGACGCCGGGGTGTCGACGATGATCTGCGTCGACGGGCGTCGGGCGGAAGGAGGCAGAGCACCAGCACCGGGGCTGGCGCGCCGGCAGCAGAGGGGGGGAGGCGCGGCGGCTGCAAGGGGCGAGACGACGTCGCCCAAGCTCCTCAGTAGAGTAGCCTCCGAGCACTCGCAAACATACGGAGCCTAGCGACGACTCCCGGTCATTCAGATCCAGCTGAAATCGCAGGAGTAGATCTTATCTGGAACCCCGCAGAGCAACGGCGCTCTGCGGTATGGCTTAGGTGGAGAGAGACCCTCTTCCTCAGCTCGGCGCGGCTCCGACTTGGGAACCACGAGATCGAGAGAGAAATCGGGAATTAATTGGATTTTCCTATGAATTAAAACAATTAATATGCCTTGCTATATAAAGGGGGAAGGGGGTGTGCAAACTCCTTGGCTCCCCCATGTGGGACTAAAGGTTGGGGGGGTGGTGCGCACCCACCATGGGCCAGCCGAACCCCCTTGGGGCCCACCCCCCTTTGTGGGGTGCGGCTCCCCCTCTTGGGCCCTCTTAGGGCCCATGTAGGTGGGAGCCCCCTTTTTCCTTTATTTAATTAATATTAAATTAATATAAAAATCCCATTAATTCATAATTAATATATTTATATATAATTAAATATCCCATGACTTCGAAACTATTTCGGAACCACCCGAACAACTTTCGGACATTCTCGGAACCCTTCCATAGCTCATCGGAACTCCTTCCGGACCACCGGAACTCTTTCCGGATCATTTCTCTCTCTCATATAAAAACCTATAAAATTCCAGAACCTATCTCCTAGCGTCGCTAAGACCTTAAGTTTGTTACGCTACGGTTCGGGAACACTCCAGACATGGTCGAGACACTCCGCTCACCAATGATCGTCAGGGATACCTGGAAATATATGACGACCCCTGTGCATTCCACGAATATCGTCGTTGAACCATAAGTATGATATTCATTCCCTTTGTCTCTGCGATACTACCTTGTCCGAGATATGATCGTAGACACACCGATGCCTTTGCTGTATCTCGTTACCGACGAAGGTTATTAACTCGTCTGCGATATTACATCTTCATGACCTAGTCATAAGCTGCGCAGCTATATAGATGCAATATCACCGAGTGGGCCCAGAGTATCTTTCCATTACAAGAATGAACAAATCCCGCTCTTGATCCTTACGTCTTGATGCTCTTTCGGAATACCCAAGATGGACACCGTTATTGTCATGCTATATAAGACACAACGTTTGATGCTCTCAAAGCACTCCTACGAAGCAACAATAAGTACGGTCTCACGGTCTAAGGAATAAGCTATCACACTCTTATCTATTGCAAATGACAAACATCGTAATACGATCTTATTGCAATACTTTGCGTATGTCCACCACCTTATTCAACTAACAAGATGACCCCATTGTCAACCGACGTCATTGTCCTTGATCGGGAATCTCGATCAACTGTTACCCAATGGACTAGCTCATATAGAGGCTTGCTAGGGACCTGGTTGTCTGTGTATCACACGTGTATTAATAATTCCGATCAATACAGTTATAGCATAATACACAAACCTATTATAAACTCATGAGATAATGCAATAAATAATACTTATTTATTTGCCTCTAGGGCATATCTCCTTCATCTCCATAGCAAAGATAAACAGAATAGGGGACGCTGGATCCCCCTGCCGTAAACCTCTAGCATGCAATATTTTCTGACCTGGCGCACCATTAACAAGCAACCTTATACTCGAGGTAGAAAGGATAATGGCGATCCTCGCGCACCAAGCCTCACTGAATCCAAAAGCACGCAGAACTTCGTGGAGAAAAGACCTGGAGAGGGAGTCAAACGCACGCGAAATATCGAGTTTAAGGAGCACACCTTTCTGCCGCCGCTCATGGATTCTCCTGGCCATCTGGCGCACAAGCACGAAGTTGTCATGGAGACTCCGTCCATGGACAAAAGCTGATTGATTTGCGCTGATCATTTCCTTGATTGGATCACGCAATCGATTTGCAATAATCTTCGAGAAGATCTTTGACACTCCATGCACCAGACTAATGGGCCGGTAGTCCCCGATGCCCTCTGCATCAGGCTTCTTGGGGATCAATGTCATAAGCGTTGTGTTTAGCTTCGGAAATCCTCTACCATCTCCTCCCCACAGTTTCAGAATAACTGCCAGCATGTCGTGCTTGATGATAGGCCATGCCTTCAGGTAAAACAGGCCTGAAAAGCCATCTGGCCCTGGCGCTCGATCATGTAGCAGTTCCTTAATTGCTGCCCAGATTTCTTCCTCAGTAACCAACAAATCCAGATCAGAGAGATCAGGATGTTGTAAACCTAACTCCTCCAGGTTGACAGTGAATTCCCTGTTGCGCACTGAGCCTAGGAGGTCATGATATGCATTGTAGAAGGCCTTCTCCTTAGCGTGCGTCTCGGTAATGATCTCATCGCCACAGCAAATAGCCAGGATATAATTGCGCAGTCTTCTGCCATTCGCAACCAAATGAAAAAGCTTGGTGTTTGCCTCTCCTTCCTTCAGTCAGCGGACGCGCGATCGTTTCCTGGCAATTGTTCTCTCGAGAGATGATAAGCCTAGAACAGTTTGCTTGACCGTTCGTCTCAACCAGACCTCCAGCGGCTGCAAAACCCGCCTATCTTGTGCTGCATCCAAGCGAGCTATCACAGCGTTGGCAATTGCGATTTGCAATTTGACACTGCCAGTTTTCTTCTGTCCCCAGGCTTGCAGGTGTGCTGCCATATTTCTCAGCTTCTCGTTCATGCGCTTAAAAGGATCGACAATGGTCTCATTGCACTTCCAGCCCTCCCGGACCGCATCCTCAAAACCATCTAGCCCAGCCCAGTAAGCCTCAAATCAAAACCTCTTCTTGGGCCGCATTGCTGCATTCAGCGAGAGATGTAGGGGGTATGGTCTGAAACATTTGAGGAGAGCGCTCGCAGCAGGCTGTTAGGGTGCATGTCCCAGTCCACAGAGGTTAAAGCTCGATCGATGCGTGTCATAGTGGGGATCTCCCTCTCATTACTCCAGGTGTACATCCGTCCATGCAGATACAGGTCTTTGATTTCATGCGAGTTGACAAACGTGCGGAAGCGCGCCATCGAACTGCGGTTGAGGTAAGCATTGTTCTTATCCGAGGCGTGCATGATCATGTTGTAGTCTCCAATTGCCAGCCACGACCCTGGTGAAAGAGCATTTTCCCTCATGTGTGGTTTTGGTAATTGAATGACAATCTCTATGGACTAATGTTTGCATTGAGATATCACTATAGATCATGTCCATGGAATTGTGGAGTTCATGTGTTGGACTCTTGAAGCTTATGTGTTGAGTGGAGCATATTGCAAGTATGTCTTGAAGGATTCAAGACATCAGATTAATGAAGAAATGTTGGAAGATACAAGGTTGATCAAGATCTTGATCAACACACAAAGCTACAAGATGTACCAAGAGCGATCATGTATCTCTTGGGATGGTAAACACTTGTCCGCATAGCTTTGTGAACTAACCCATTATATATGTATGTGTGGTATCATTATATGAGGTTAGGTATCCTCCCATGGTCTTGCATCAAATGAAGATCTCATATAGCTCATGGAGGATGACGTCATGTGGTGATTGTCATCAAGGTGAGATGTGCAAGACCAAGATCAAGAGAAGCTTCTTGAAGAGATCCTATGCTTGGTGCTTGCAATGGATATATGAAGATGAAGCTAAGAGAGACTCTCCCATTGTGAGCATGGGGGAGTATTTGGAGAAGTCTTCATCAAGCTTGTGCTTGGACGCGCAATCAAGGAAAGATGAACCACTTGAAGAGATCAAGATAGTCATCATCCAACTCAAGTGGATTGCTCGAGGCAAAGGTATGATCTTGATAGGGCTATAGGATAGATAGGCGTACTATCAAGAGGGGCCCTCAAGTTAGTAACTTGATCGCATCATTGTGGAGAGCTCAAACCTTTGCATACTTGGCATATCATATTTATTGGTTCTTATTTGGCTTTTATGTTGGTGAGGAGTTAGAGCTTGGTTCATCTCCATGTCAAGCTCTTGTTCATCGAATCGGTTTTACTTTGGACAACTTGTTGCGTTTTCGGTGGCGGAAATATTGCCGGTTCTACCGTGAGAAAAGTCTCACACCTTGCCATGTGTGGTGATTTTACTCTATTTATGGGATGCAATATTTCGCTCATTTGGAGTCTCACACCTTTCCATGTGTGATTTTCCATGTGAGGAAAGTCCCACACCTTTCCAACAAAATTGGTCTCACCTCATTTGGAGCTCATTTGCAAAAGTTATACCAGTTTTTGTTTCGGTGTTTTGCTGATTCGGATTATTGGGGCCGGATATTCCGCTCTACCGGAATTTCCGGTTCCCCAGCTCATCCAAGAAAACGGCTAAGGAAAGGAGAAAAAGGGTTCTGACTCCAGTCGGAAATTGTGCTCGGAAATTTCCGTCTACCGGAATTTCCGAGTGCACCCAGAAAGCCCTCCAGTTTTGGCTAAGGAAAGAATGACTTTTGGTTCTGACTCGAACCGGAAATTGTGCTCGGAAATTTCCGTCTACCGGAATTTCCGAGTGCCCCCAGAAAAGTCCTCCAGAAATGGCTAAGGAAAAGTTTGGTTTTGCTTCTGACTCCAGCCGAAATTTCAGCTCGGAAATTTCATGGACTCGGAATTTCCGGGTAACCGGAATTTCTGAGTCTCACTTATACCGGAATTTCCGAGTGTTGAAACAGCCAACGGCTATATTTCCTGTAGGGGTATAAATACCCCTCCCCTTCTTCTTCCCCAGCCAATCCAAGGCAGCACGACTTACCCCTCTCTCCTCTCCATTGTTGACCTTGGAAAGCTCACTTCCCTCTCAATCCCTCCATTGAATCTTCCATATTCTTTAGGGAAAGTTGAGAGGAGATCTAGATCTACAATCCTACCAATCTATCTCTCCTCTAAGTGAGGGGAACCTAGTGGATCTAGTTCTTGGAGTTCCTTTGTGGTTCTTCTTCTTTGTTCTTCCTCTCTTCTCCCCCCATAAGCATTAGTTGCTTTTGGTGGGATTTGGGAGTGAAGGATTTGACTCCTTAGTGGTTTCCTTTGTTCTTCCTCTCTTATTCCCCCATAAATATTTGTTGTTGTGTTGGAATTTGAGAGTGAAGGACTTGAGCACTTCGTGTGCTCTTGCCATTGCATTTGCATCGGTTTGAGCCCTCCACGAGGATTCGTGGTGGTGATACTTGTGAGCTTGTTACTCTTGGGTCTTTGGACCCTAGACGCCTTTTGTGGCCGGCCTTTTGTGGCCAAGACCTTTTGTGGTCAAGACCTTTTGTGTTCACTTGAGAGCCCCCAATTAAGGTGTGGGTGTGTGCCTCAAGACTTGGGAGCCCCCAATTAAGTTGTGGGTGTGTGCCTCAAGAGTTGTACGGGATTCGATCTCCGCCCCAAAGGAGATCAATAGTGGAAGGTGAACTCGCAACCTTTTGTGGTTGAGTTCATCAGGAGAAGAAGGTGAGCCTTTGTGGCGTTGCGGCTAACCTGTTGTGGTTGCGCACACCTCTCCAAACGAGACGTACACCCTTTGGGTGGAACTCGGGAATACATCCTCGTCTCCGCGTGCCTCGGTTATTTCTATACCCGAGCTCTTTACTTATGCACTTTACATTGTGATAGCCTTCGTGCTTGAAGTCATATATCTTGCTATCACCTTGTTACTTGTTTTGCTTAGCATAAGTTGTTGGTGCACATAGGTGAGCCTAGTATTTATATCTAGGTTGTATGCTTGTTAAAGTAAACCTCTAGTTTTATTCCGCCTTTATCAAGCATACCGGAATTTCCGGGTCATTCTTGGACCGGATATTCCGGCTCCTCACCCCCCCCCCCCCCCCCCCCCTCTAGGCGACGTCTATACGTTCACCTGGGCAGAGTGATCTTCTTTCCGAGAGTTCCTGAAGAAACTGGATTTTTTCCGTCGTCGCCTGATGATCATAACGATCAGGCCAATATTTTGCATCTGCTATAGTTGCTCTTGGATACTCCTCAATCCTCATCCGTATCGTCTCCTCTTTCACGAGCCCGGTGCCAGTGCCAGTTCTTACCGACCTAAACATCACTAACAGGAGCCTTGTTTTAACACCAGCCACAAAGATATGTATCGAAACAATGTCGTTAGTATGGCTCTCTGGTATTCTTGAACTATCCAAAATGCACTCACAAAATTAAGACGACTTCATTTCCCATCTGTCAATTTTCTTTAGACTTGGTTGTTTAATTTAGCGAAACCAGTGATCTTATCAACCTGGTGGAACAAGTTAATCAGTAACACCTACGGATGGCACCCGCCGGGTACGGGGCCGGGTTTGGCACCCCCATACCCGTACTCGGCCCCTCTCTCCACCCCCGCCACTGCCCCCATACCCGCTGGCGGGTCCAAAGTTCCACCGTACCCATGACCCGGCGGGTATGCGGGACCTGGCGGGTACCCGCCAGCACGGTAGTCGGCGTTGACCTCGAAGGCGGAGCAGAGGTGGGCAAGGTAGAAGGCGATGTTGCAGTTGTTGAGGATGGCGAGCTCGGAGCAGAGGAGCACGACGTCTTCGTTCCCATACTCGCGCGGCGATGGAGGTTGTCCTGGGAGCAGAAGAGAGGAGACGAGGGCGTTGCCGACGCGGATGCGGAGGAGATGGGCACCGACGCATACCACGCCACGGCCGGAGCGGAGGAGGGCGTCAGGCGGAGACCTCGAGCAGACCATAGGCGTAGCCGTCGGAGAGGGCGTCGGGGGCAGAGGCCTTGCTGCCAAGGCGCGACGGCGCGAGCGCTTGCGGCAGAGGAAGGGGAGCATGGCGGGCGGCGGCGGCGCCGCCGCAGGAAGGGGGGCGGAGTGATCTGGTGTGGCGCGTCCGCGCGTGGGTGATTGCGGCGCGTGGGGAGGAAGTGAGGGGCTGAGGGAGAGTTCGTGGGGTTAGTGGTCTGTGGAGTTAGGTTTTCATTTTCTATGACTTGTGGGGTCGGATGGTGGTGGGATTTTAGGGTTTGCTTAATGTCATTGACAGGTGGGGTTAGCGGGTGGGCGGGTTAAAGGGTACGGGTATGCCACCCCATACCCTTACCCGCTAGACCCGCTGGGTTTCAATTTCACCCGATAAGTAGACCCACGGGTATTAATTTTTACCATACCCGACCCATTTAAGACGGGTACCCGCCGGGTTTGCGGGTAACGGGTACCCTGCCATCCGTAGTAACACCAAAAGATCTTACAAGGTACTTGTGACGTTGTGTTTCAAAATAGAAAAATACGTCAGTGTGGCGCCACTGTCGGCACCGACAAGCTAGATTGGTGCAAAAGCTCTCGTGCAGAAGGCCTAGAGCTCCTCTACCACCAAGAAGGGAGGAATCCAGCAGACCAAAGTGCCTAACTTGTCGAAGCACCGCGCAGTTCGTCCACTTGTGGGGGCTCATACAGGAGGTTACCCTCACCCTCGACTGATGATAGCATCATGTGGACCGACGGCCAATGGGGTCTATACACCAAATTCGGCGTACAAGGCGGAATTCATCGACGCATCGCCCTGCTCCTTCATGAACATTGTTTGAAAGCCGTGAGGCCCTCCTAAGTGCAATTTCTTGGCTTGGTTGGCCGTCCAGAATCGGCTATGGACATCTGACCGACTTGTCATTAGGGGATGACCACATCAACCCACTTGCCAACTATGTAGATGCCAACCTGAGATGGGTGGCTGAGGGAACCTAATCGCGGGAGGTCTCGGGCCGAGCGTGGGTACAAAAAAGAGATTGCTTCTGCTATTCAACTCAGAAAGTCCGAATCTGTAATTTCCCATGAAGAGCGCAGACAAAATTTCAGTGCAACTGTGCGAGACGGATCTCAAATCAGCCGATGCCATTTGAGCTGCAAGCCTCGGTCTAGCGACGTCACCAAGACGGGGCGTCAAAATCAGATCCACCCATGAGCATCAGGATTGTCGCATAGGTCACTACAGAGAGGGCTCAAGACTTTGTTCTGCACGTCCACATAATTCTACTACCTGTAGGATACTACTTGTTCTAGTGCCATCTACGTTGAACAGCCAACAAGAATTGATCGGACTCGCAGCAAGCCAAGAAGAACACATTTTACGATCTTGCTGGATGGCGCCTCTTCTACTTCTAGTAGTCGATCCGGGAACAAAGTTATAGTTTGGCCGGCAGATCTTGGCAGTCAGTGGAGCCTCCAAGCCAATGATGCAATATTAAATGGGATTGATAGAAGTGCTCATCTCTGGTGTCATCACGTGTCCAAAATGCCCGAGTACCACCAACCAGTATGCACCCATTTCGGATATTCCAAGATGTCCGAGGCGTTTGCTGCACGTTGTCTCTAGTCCCAAGAGGTTTTACGGATGTGTGCTATAAGTTGAGGTCAATTCTCCTCATGATTGCAGCAGGATTACCCTTGTCACTGTCGAAATGTTGAAGGCTGCTTCACCACACGCCATTAGACCTTCCCGTGCCTGCAGGCCTGCTTTCTCTCTCAGTGCAAGAACTTCTTCTTCGTCGGTAACCTCAAATCCAAAGGTACTTCCCTCCCTTATCTTTCTCGAGTTATAATGGTCTCTTTTCCTTGCAGAAATTGGAATTTGTTGTCCTTCGGAAGGTTCTATGGGAAAAAAAGGAATAAATGTTTTCTTCTTTTCTTGTGTCAGAAATCTCCATTCCAGGAGCTCCGAACACAGCTTTCTATCAGGATCGATGAAGCCTCAAAGATGCTGAAGAATGTGCCACAGATGCTTATGGATGCAGTAGTTGACTCAACCTTCAAATTTACTGGTCAAACTCTGCTTCCATCTGAGGTACTTCAGGCCAGGAAACTCGTCTTTCCAATGCAAGCTCGCATGTACAAACTTTAACAATGACAACCCAAAAGAAACTGAACCTTCTTTCTCGTAAAATTAACGACTACTTGTGACAAGTTTGCAGAGCAACTTTGCACCAGTTGATGAGATCGGTGGACCCATAGAGATACTCCAGATTGAAGGAGAGATACCTGAAGATTTCCCAGAGGGCGTGTACATCAGAAATGGTAACCATCTAGCACCTTTTCAGATTACTGTAGTATTGAATAAGTGCAGCGGAAGATTCAAAACAGAAAGCTAAGTGTCTGATGACTACAACAGGTTCCAACCCCCTCTTTGGTGCTCTCCATTCGACTGTCTCGGTCTTTGGAGAGTCCAGTGAGATATGGGTTGAGGGTGAGGGCATGCTCCATGCCCTCTACTTTACCAAGGGCCGTTCATCTTCTTGGTCAGTGTCCTATGCCAACCGCTATGTGCAATCCGAAACATTGAAGATCGAACAAGCCCGCCAGAAACCATGCTTCCTCCCTGCAATTGAAGGCGACTCTCCAGCCATCATCATCGCCTACATTCTCAACTATGTAAGTTGCACTCTGCAAACCCACATCATATATTCTGTTTGTTAGAAACCCTACCATGAAGTGAGTGAACATGCAATGCAGCTGAGGTTTGGTAAGGTGAACAAGAACATCAGCAACACCAATGTGTTTGAACATGCGGGTAGGGTGTATGCTGTTGCTGAGAGCCATCAGCCACAGGAAATCTGCTTACAAAATCTTGAGACAGGCAATACCTGGGACATCGGCGGGGAATGGGATCGACCCTTCACTGCTCACCCAAAGGTACGAACAAGCAGTAGAAGTATCCTGCCTAATCTGTGTGGCTTAGAATAACCGTAATTGAAGAATGCATACGCCACACTAACAGAACTAGTCCACTCCCTCCGTTCCAAATTAATTGACGCAGATTTAGTACAAAAACTGAGTCGATTAATTTGGAACAGAGGGAGGAAAAGGTGCAGTATTGTAGCTATGTAGTAACTAGGTCCTGTAAAACACATCACTTTACATCTAAGTGTGATCAGTTTCCGTGTTATCCTGATTCTGTATGTCTGGTTGCTTTAAGGCACTTTGTTCAAATGGCTGTAGGCAGCTCCTGGATCAGGGGAGCTTGTCATCTTTGGTTCAGATGCAAAGAGGCCTTTCTTAGTTGTTGGGGTTGTCTCAGGTACTTTATTGTACTTTCCTAGAATTTTATACCATCTTCTCTGTTCCATGGTTGAAATCAAATTATAACCACACTCATGTTTTATTTGAGCAGCTGATGGAACCAAATTAAAACATAAAGTTGACCTCAAGCTGGACAGGTGTACACTTTGTCATGACATCGGAGTTACTCTAAAGTATGTGAATTTAAGAAACATCATCTGCACCCCAAAGATTATTGACTTCAGTGCATACCATTAATCAAATATTAACTTGTTGACGGGCGATACTGGAATTATACTCCGGCTAACATGAAAGCACTTCACAGATAGTCCTCTTGATGTAGGTACAATATAATCATGGATTTACCGCTTACAATTGAC
This sequence comes from Poa annua, assembly GCA_026929855.1. Taxonomy (NCBI): domain Eukaryota; kingdom Viridiplantae; phylum Streptophyta; class Magnoliopsida; order Poales; family Poaceae; genus Poa; species Poa annua. The sequence goes on along the minus strand of CM049432.1, from coordinate 69,459,767 downwards.
ATCGATAGACTCACTAAAGGTGGCCAGTAAGTCTTTCAGATAAACTTATCCCAACAAATAAGCAGCTTCCTTAATTTACAAAATTAAAATGGAGTATTACCCTTGCATAGGCTGATCGAATTTGAGAAGGAAGGTTATGCAAGAATTGGGGTTATGCTCCGCTATGGTGATGCAGAATCAGTTATATGGTTCGATGTTGAACCATTGTGCATGTTCCATCTTATCAACTGCTTCGAAGAGGGTGATGAGGTACATAGTATTCTCCAATTGTCAGCTTGTTTCATATACTTGCAATTGTATTGAACTTGATAATGTTTTTCATACCTTCAAGTCATTCGGGATTCCAAGTATCTAAACTGAAATTTGTTTTTCTGATGACTTAGGTTGTTGTCCAGGGTTTCCGTTCAGCTGACTCAATCATACCAGGACCAAGACTAAACAAACACGATATGCTCCCTAAAACAACAGAACTTGCTAAATATGGCAAGACTATGAAACAAGAAATTAGTGAGAAACTATTCTCTCGTTTATATGAATGGAGATTAAACCTGGAAACAAAGACTGTTTCAGGGAAATATTTGACTGGAACAGAGTGGTCTTTGGAATTCCCGATGATCAACAACCACTACGCAGGTGTGCATCACAATTATGCTTATGCACAAATAGTGGATTCTTTAACAAGATCTGGAGAAATTAGTGAAAAAGGTACAACTAAATCAAACCGTATTTCGCTGATACAAACGGCATGGATATTGGGTCCATATGCCTATTATTATGTTTACAGTATTATCCATCACAGCTTGATTGATTATTTTTTTACATCTTGGCAGTACTCCCAAAATATGGAAGTTTTGCAAAACTATGCCTGGAAGCGAGAGAGAATGTAACAGAGGTACGTATAAGTGAGCTGTGTGCATCAGTTCAGCTACTATTTTACCAAGATTTCATAACTAAAGTTCAAGTTGTAAACCAGACATCGGCCAAAGATCTAGTGAAGATGGAAATTCATCAGCTTGGTGAAGATAAATTCTGCTCTGGAGCATCATTTGTTCCAAGAGTTGGTGGCTCACATGAAGATGATGGGTGGATAATTTCTTTCGTACATGATGAAAGAACTAATACATCACAGGCAAGTTTTCATTACAGCACAGTATAGACACACCCCAATACTTATACGAAATACAAGTCTAATTTTGAAGCTTTATGTATGCAGGTGCACATTATTGACACCCAGAGATTTGAAGGTGCACCTGTTGCCAAAATAACATTGCCACAAAGAGTACCATATGGCTTTCATGGAACTTTTATCCAACAGCAGCACAAACGGATGTGTGAATACTAACAAGAAAAGAACTGGAAAGCTTAAAATTTCTACTAAATTGGGTCTTTGTAAATAGCATTTTTGTGCCTTGAATGCTTATCGTACAGTATCACGTGAACTGTCCATACATTTACCGTGCGGGAGTATTTGTAACTACCGGCAGCTTTGTAGATTATCTTATAGAAGTTTTTGTAGAAGCACAAGGAAGCTGTGTTTAGGTAATATGAGCATGTCGCTGCAGTTCTAGCTCTCTCAGTTGTACACAGTTTCTCATAAAAGACGGAACCGTCACAAATAATTTGTTGTATTGAAATAATCGAAGTCAGTCTGCTGTATCTTCAAAAATACTGTGTCAAATATCTAATTCAAGTGCAACTAGACTTGCACTACCCTCTGAAGGGAATAGTAAAGCAATAGGATATATATAATTCATAAAATACAGCAGAAGTAGCAGGGACTTATTTGAAACTATCAAAGTATTTGTAGAGAGCAGAACAAAATAATTATATTCTGCAAAACAGAACTCACACAGGCTACCTCTCTTCAAGTTACTAATGCTGAAACTATTTAACCATGAAGGAACTCTTGCAGCTGCAGCCTCCAACTGCACTCGGATTGGTTGAAACCTGCCCATTGTGCATATACAAAGAGTTAATTTCGAAGTGAACAAGGGTCACAGTCAAGTTGGCAAATGAAAATAAGATCTCTAATTATTTATAATACTACCTCCGATCCGAATTGATTGGCGTGGGTGTGAACTGAACTAGTACGAACTTGTATAACATGCACGACAATCATTATCGATCGGAGGGAGTAACATTTATATAGAATGTGCATATTAATATTTTGTCCAGAATGGGAAATAAAAACTAGCTTTGGTAAACATGCATCCTTAAATCCAGCAATGATGTTTAATGTGTATTACAATCTCAACTTCTCAAGAACATAAAATATGCAGAACACATGTAATGCCTAGATGTTTATATAGAGAGAAATAACTAGTAGTAAAAAAAGCAAGAAATATGGTATTACTACCCCATCAATTTACATGGCCTGCGATGTTAACAAACAATACCTAAAAATGTTAACAAGACCAGGTGTTCACCTGGCACAATGGATCAAGATTAGCATTATTTAAGGTTCTTCAGGTATAAAGCACAAGAATGCGGAGTGATGAAACCGTCTTAGGTTACAACCTGAATATTTTTCTTCTTCAGAATTAGCAAAATGGATTTCGGCACTATTTGTGCTAGGTCAAATGCCCGTAATATTTAAGGTAAAAACATTACCATCAAGTTAGGGCAATATTTATTTTCTATCATATATCGGTGATGGAGTAGCTGATTTAATGATGTGGTTGTATGCATGGAAAAAAATATATATCCAAGTTTATACTATAGGACATAAGATATGTCAACTGTAAGCTAATGCAAGGGGAATTGTCCTTCAAATAACAGGGCAACTAACAAGTCTATATCAGGTCAAATGTTAGGACATTTCACCAAATTTTCAGATATTGAGCGAGACACGAAGGAGGATAAAAACTAACCACGAATGCCGAGCGTATCAGTTCCTCTTCGTAATCGACAGTTGAACCTTTAACGAAATCGTATGAGACATTGTCGACAACCAACTTAACGCCATTCTTCTCGAAGACTCTGCAGTTAAAATGAAAACCAAACAATGCATCATTGCTTCCAAAGATATCATTCCTGAGATTCCATCTTTCTAATACAATATACTGCAAATAAAGAAAATAAAAAGCCTCAATCTGAAGCATAACAACTAACCTGTCATCTTCATTTTTCTTGTTATCAAGTGAGAAGGTGTATTGGAATCCAGAACACCCACCAGCTTCAACGCACAAGCGCAACATGTCACCCGCAGCAGAAGGTTCTTTACTGTGTAAGTCTTTCAGTCTCTGCAGAAAACAGATTCCATGATCACACTAATACACTATACATGATAAACTAACTTGAAAACGTAAATACAGAACATAATTAGCATCAGAAGTCACACGTTTTCTTATAATATGTAAGCATGCACGCTATATGGTAATCATACTTTAACCCATTGAATTTATACAGCTATTACACAACTTAGGAAAAAATATACACGGAATCCAGGGTCCTTAACCAGAAAATGATAAGCGCTCCTAACAAAATCCTACAAATGGATCCCCAATCAATGAAAAACAAAAATCCCTCGGGAGCAGGTGGAGCGGTTACTAAATTGAAGAGGTGGAGAGATACCTACACGGACGCAGTTATCCGTCATGCCGACGGCCTCCGGCTCCGCCGGCGTCAGCGACTCGGTGGCGGTGGCGGCGCCGGCAGGGGGTGAGGAGGAGGCGGAGTAGGAGGCCACGAGGCGGTGGTTGGCGCGGATGCGGCCGTTGAGCGATAGCGCGAGGCGGCGGAGGAGTGGGGGGCTCGTCGAGGCCATCGCCGCCGGTGGGCGCCGATGTAAAATGCGTCGCGCCTCCGGTGGAATTGGAGAACGGGAGGAGGAACGCTGGCGGTGACTAGGGGCGTGTGGGCTGCACGCGTAGCACTACCTAGTGCCAAGTTCTGATTTCCTCCTTTCTTTCTTTCTGAACAAGTCTGTCACGCTTTCTTTTTTTTTATTGTCTGCTACGTTTTTTTCAAATAATATTTTGCCCTGTTTTACAAATATAAAATAATCCAATACAAAATTTTGCAAAAAGAAAAGAAAATGAAATGATGTGATGACAAACAACATGTCCAACAAAAAAAGTAGTACCTCCGTTTTTAAATATAAGATGTTTTGGACTTTATCCACATTCACGCGGAGATGGACGGAACTGAGTGGTACCACATTTGATTTTATATTTTTTTACGGAAGCGGAAACAAATATAGAAAAAAATATGAAAACAAATAAGGTCGGAAAAAGATATAGATCGAATATGGTACGGAGACGGAAGAAAGCAGATATTCACCGAAACTGATAGACACCTTAAATAGTTAAGAAAACGTCAAGCAAATCAACAAACCTGATAGTTTTTAAAAGGACATAAAATTATAAGGAGATATCATGTGTATATAATATAGTGTGCAACATTAAAATTATATAGTATCGTCCCTATCTCAGTGCTATAACACTGAACCAGCAACGATCCATGGGAGAGATAGTACGCTAATACATAGGTGTGTTTTATTAAACACGGTAGTTTCAGATTACTTTTTGTTTTTATTCATCTCTGTGCTCCAGAGTTTATTTTTCCATTTGCTGACAGTTTAAAAAAGACAACAAGCGTATACTCCGGATTAAGTTTTTTAAGACAACAAGGAGTATAAAAGAAGAAGATGGATGTCGGTTAATTTCTTAAAAAAGTATCCGACCTACCGGATTCGAACCAGTGACCTAAGGATTTACTCTGCAACGTACTACAGTCCTCCGCTCTACCAACTGAGCTAAGGTCGGTTTGTGTTTGCAGACAGAATTAACTGATATATTAATAGGTTTACTCAGTCCGCGCCATATTGTGCATTGATTTGCTGAGACCTGGCTTATTGTGTTTAACATACGAACTCATAATCAGAAACTAGTCTTATATAAAATCAATTGCACTTTAGTGATGCTTCGGCATCTCTTGTTCTAAGATGTACTGTGAACAATGTGCCCGATTTGTTCAGAATCTGATTTTAGGATTCTCTCTTACAATTACAGCATCGGAGGCACCGCATTGACCATGCTCCTCTACAGTCTACACCTCATAGGAAAATCGGCTTTGGCATGTTTGGCGACATTCCATGAGGGGTTCTTCTCCCATTTTTGCTTGAGTTTATCAGATTCCTAATAATGTGGTTGTATATATGCTCCTTGGTTGGTGCAGAGACTGGAACTAGAACATATGAATTAGCTTTATCATTTTCTACAGAGAATCTAGAGTTTCATACAGCAAATTCAAAATTCTAGGTCTCAAAAAGCAAGATCTATGTACAATCGACAGTTGGAAGGGAAATTCCTCCATCCTTGCCCCTAAAACGAGCGACATTCTCATTTCATCGTCTACTCTTCTCCTACTCTATCAAAGTCAGGCGACACTGCAATGCTAAGATTGCTTCCTTTGGTACTTTGTTTGCAGTACCCAGTCCTTAGAATCTCTCGATCAAGTCGGTGGGAAGAACCTGTTGAGGTTGAACGGCAGGGTGTAGAACTCTTCATTCCTGCTGTCCCCTCGGAATGTCCGGAAGCGCGCCCACCATGGCATTCCTCTGTCCTTTGCCGCGTCTCGGACCTCGAGAGTGTTGTCAAGGAGTACAGCAATGATGAAGGCGACAGTCGGGGGCGACGCAAAGATGGTATTGATGTAGTCATTGAACTGCATCGAGGAACAGGGATGGTAAATTTCAGTCTCAACTTGTAAAGTATGCAAAATAGGACTGCTGCATAGAGGTAAAAGGTATAACCTTTTACATTACACTCGAGTAAGCTTTTTGCAATGTAGCTTTTGTGCAAGCTAGTTGCTGGTAAAGTAAGATCATTTCTTAACTAAATTAATTCACATCAGTTAAGATTGTGTTATTAAATTGTCTTTGGATTTGTCTAAATTCGGATGTATTGTGGATACTAAAACATGTCTACATACATCCAAATTTGGTCAAAGCTAAGACATCTATTTCCGGAGGAGGGAGTACTGAAATTTAAGGTTTTATTAAATTATGTGATTTCATATAAAAATATTAAACATCAGTTAAGATTGTGTTGTTGCATTGTGCCAAATACTAGACAATTTCTTTTGGGCGTCATTTTGTATTCTAGTTTCCAGACAGCAATCTTGTGGCAGTCCATAATAATAAAAATTAAGGTTTTACTAAATTATATGATTTCGCATATAAAAATATTTAATATCAGTTAAGTTTGTGTTATTGCATTGTGCCAAATACTAGATAATTTTTGTTGGGGGCCATTTTGTATTCTAGTTTCCAGACAGCAATCTTGTCGCAGTCCATATACTACTAAAAATTAAGGTTACTAGTAAAAATTAAGGTTGTAAGGGAAATTAAGGTTACTAGTAAAAATTAAGGTTGTAAGGGATCCTGGGGATAAAACGCAATAAATAACAAAACTTCTAAAATTGAAATGTCAGATTGTGACGTTACGAACCCATCCAGCCTTTGTGTGCGCTGGGCCCGATCGAGAAATCGTCATATATCGAGAAAAGTACTCTGGTATAGATAAGCCAAGAAAGAGTGAAACACCAACGATGAAGAGGTTACGCATAGAATTCATGTTGGTGAACTGCAGAAAGGATAGCCCCACAGCCGCTGGAGACACAACAAAGAGCAAAATTAATTGTACAATTAAAAAAATTGAGAGCTCAAAAACTACAAAATAAACATCTTTTTGCATGTTAGGATACTTACCAATAATACCAAACATAACACAGTATATGGCAGCGAATATTGTGAAAGGAATGGATGCAAAAAGAGCTCCGAATTTTCCTGCAACCATGACATGTTCAGACCTCTGAAAAAATCTAACGCGGGCGTGTGTTCCCAGCTAGAGAAAAAATGGTACCTAGTATCGAGAAGAAGATCATGAAACCGGCAGAAATCTGTATCACTCTCCTGCTACCGATCCTTGTAGATCCAAGAAGGCCAACATTCTCACTGCATTGCAACCAAATTTTCTGCATAATGTTAGGAATGCTGCTAAAGAACAATCTTAGAACAAGAACTCATACGCACTCACATGGACACAGTAGAGCCAGTCCCAGTGCCAAATAGCCCATCCAGTAGGGTACCAATTCCCTGAATGCACACATATTTGAGCAGAAAATGGGAAACATTATTCAGTCAAGCATCATGTATCATGAAGTCTTATTTCACTTCAGAAGAGATCAGCAGGGAATATTGAGCAGTTGTGCAAATCTATTCAGTTCACTGACAATTCTAATATCCATGGAAACTAATGGACTTCACATATTGACAAAACTCGACAGGAGGCTAGGATAATTCACTAACCTGCCATCCAATCCCTCTACTCAGGACATATGCCGGTGGGGGTGTCGCACTTGCCAATCGGGCAGCAGCCTTGAATGCGCCAGTTGACTGAAGAACTCAAATGATTTCAACCAAAAAAATCAGATGGATAGAAAAGTTAATGTAAAAAAACACATGACCTGAATGTCACGCATGGTACCTCTATTAGCGACACCATAACTGCGGCCATCATGCCGAATGCATGGTCTGCATTGAATGTCGGTGCGCCCCATTGCAACGGGTATGGAATGCTTATCCTTATGGGAGTGAGAATATAAATTGAGATATATAACATGGATGTGAAAATGAACTAGTGATATACATGCCAGTTCACAAACCATAATGCGGAAGAGATGAGGTTGGAACGGTCCGTCTCGCAACTGATCTGGGTGACCAGTGCAGTGTGCTTGTATGCACCACTTGCTGTTAGAATGTGGGCATAGACCCAGACAAGGGCGATGCACACCAGCAATGAGAACCTCTCCATAATCGGAACATGCCGAACATGTATATGCTTGAGATATTGGGAAAGCACCACAAATAGGATGAGCATCGGAAGGCCAATCTCCACACAGCTCCCAATCTGAACGTTCTTGATGAATTAGCTCATGAACTCAACAGAGTGCAACATAAATGCATGTTGATAGTCTGATTGATATTTTTCTCAGATAAAAAAAAAAGATAAGCTCACAGACCATGAAGATCTTGCATGAGTAAAGATGAACAGTTAATGTATAATACCATTTAGTTTTTTAAGTGTACAGGCAAACTGAAATACATGAACATATTTTCAGTGCAGTAAAGATTGCTCCAGGAACCTTGAAAAATATTTCAAACCAGAAAAAAAAATGTTTTGGTACTATATGCAGCATAACTTGTATAACGATGAACCCAAATTATCTATTATCAAGTGTTATTAAGGTGTTAACCGATAATCCCTCACAAAAAATGTGTTAAACGATAAATCGACAAGATAAATGCTCCAGATATAGTTTGATAAATCGACAGTTATATCAAAACAGTATGGCCATCCAGCTCAGTAAGTGTTTAAAACTGGTAAGAAAAAAAAAGATTTTCTTGGGTCACATTCTTCCGTGTGACGAGTTCCAAACATCAAAGTGACTGAAATTCTTGTCCACAGAATAAAAGAGCAAGGCCACTAGAGCATTTACCACTGGGAATCCTCTTTCGAAAAGGCCAAGTCCCACCAATGAAACCACTGGAACCATCCCAAGTGGGCTAAAGAACCTGCAACATGTATATCATACTGTTAATGTTCTTATTCTTGTCGTCGGTGCGAAGGAAGTAACCATGTTCCGGCAGCTTTTGGATATCTTGCCCACACTTTTATTAACACATCAGCATACTGCACTTTATCTAAAGTGACCCCCACTATTCAAACTGATGGGCACATAAAGTGGATGGATAACAGAGGGGCTAGGTGAGTATAATAAAAGTAGAAAAATGATCCATATCTTGCAATATGGTCCAGTATATGAACATGTGTCAACATGTCATGTTAAAGCACAAGAAATTTAACGAAATAATCTGTCAGGTGCAATATAGGACTTTTATACACTACTTGTGTTCTGACACAAGTCAAGAAATAATTGAACGCACTTCTGACTGAAAAACCTATCATACACATCAGTAAAAGAAGAAGTGAGTACCTAGAGCATATTGCCCACAGCTGGCTATAGCCAAGAATTATCTGAATGCTTGAAGAGACTATCAACGCCCCCTGTATGGCCCTCATTGTCTGCATGAACCTCTGGAGACAAGAACAGAACAGAAACTGAATAAGTCACATGAATATTTGGATTGATGTAATGGCACATTAGGCCATGATTTTTTTTGTAAGATGGAAAATTTGCAAAAACCATTGCATACTTACAGTGTGCCCATCAGCTATTTGGGTGAGAGAGCGATCATGGATTATGGAGAGGACTGGAACAACATAGGCATATGAGCCGCCAATGACAGTGGGAAGGCGAGTGCCAAATAGTGTCTGGAGCAATGTCTTTATCCCAGTCACAAATAGCAGTGTCTGAACTACTCTTGCCTTGTCACGCTTTGACAATCAAAACAAAAAAAATCAGTTCAAATATGCACGTTGTACCAAAGTAAGTAACCGACGAGCCTAAGAAACATAGAAAAACAGTGGAGGAAATCCTCACATCATTTCCACCCATCAGAGGAACCAACATTGTGGGTATCATCACGGCCGTGCCCAGTGACAGTATGTAATGCTGGAAACCCAAAGCAATTGCCTCTCCTGCAAACACCCACAAAAGTTCAGAATTGGCAGTACATAGAACTGGATAAAATACACTACCAAACGGTTGAGGGATGAGGTGACACCGACCCCAAGAGGGGTTAGAGTCTATGCAGTACTCAAACCCCTGCAGCTGATCCATGGGCGGGTGATGGACCATCTCCTCAGGCTTCACCTCAGCCATTTCTCAGTCGAATCCTCCTTCTACTCCTTTCGCTTGGTTGATTGGAACGGGGGAAAATAGCAAGGGGACTGAGGTGAGCAACTCCTTTGCTAAACTGAAAAGCTAAGGGCAAGATGGAGTAAGCAGATCGATGGAACGAATGCTCTTCAGCTCCCAAATATGTGAACCTGAAACCAATCTGCAGAAAGAAGAGTAATGATCTTGAGCTACCAATTGCTCGACTAGTTGCACAACTACACTGAACGAATCGGCATCCGAGTACCTGCAAGAACCAAGATGGAAGACACAAATTGACCTTGCAAAGCAAACCCCAGGCCCAGGGAGCTGCAAAAACCAGGGGCAATGCGGCAGATAAAGGCCGAGTGATGCAAGAAAGGCTCAGATGGAGTGGGGGACGAATATGAGAAGCCGCAAAATTCGCCGAGGACGACGAAAGCGAACAAAGGCGGTTCTGCTGCTTTGGTGAGTGATGTGGGATGTGTCAAAGAAGAAGAAAGGATAAAAGATGGAAAAGGTCAAAAGAGGCAGCCATAGAAAGGCGCAGAGCGAGTGCGAGAGATGATGAGTGTGGGCAACTGCACTGATCTTCTCCCTCACTCTCACTCTGTCTCCATTGTCTACCCTTTCTCTCGCTAGCGCAGAACAATCAGGAGGGTTAATGCGGAGGGATTCAGAAACGGCAATGGGGATTAGCCCGTTAGGATTTCAATTTCTGTGACGAAAATGGCCTCGGCTCGGAGGTTCATCAGGGAGCGTCGGGCTGCGTGCGCAGTAAATTTTGGTTGGTGGGACGGATGGCTGCGCAGAATGTCGGGCTTGTCGCCCTGCGTTTATGTTTTTCAGTGTGACGTTAGTATCTTCACATTCGGTTCAGAGAACATGGACAATCATCTCAAAGAAAAAAAAAAAAGAGAACACGTGCAATCTGATTCCCATTCTGCCAGGGCAAAGTATATTTTGGTTTTTATTAAGTGAGAGACGTATCTTTTGTTAATGCCCTATTGATTGTGTTGTTAGATTAGATGCTATGTGCGTGCCTGATTTTTTGTGCGAAAAGGTCTTCCAATCTAATATTATAATCATATAATAAAAATAGTACAAGGAGACGGTAACACTTTGACCATGAGAAAAATTCGCTTAGACCATACATTCTACGGTTTGTGTGCCAGGACGAACCACATTTTAAGATTTTGCAAAAATAATTTCAGTTTCAACTCATTAATCATATAGGATTTCTATCGCTTCTATGGGTGATGGGTGTTTCTCTCTGCTCGACATGGTTACAGCCATCCAGACCAGATGCAGTAGCATGTTTGTTTGGGTGGGGACTTGGGTTTATACCGATGGTGTGTCCTAAAAGCACAAACCCAACTAAATTATACATAACTTTAGATCTGGTCTATGCTTGTTCGTTTTGTAATACAAAGCCACAAGCCCGTCCCGAGGACTTCCCATAGCTTTTTGCTGCTTGTGATTTCCCTAACTAATGCCATTGTAGTTCCGCATATTTACAAGTCAAATGCCTATACGTTAGGCTAACCCCTTCACAAATGTCCCCAAATCCTCATTGTGTTATATTTTCCTACTTCTGTCTCCCAAGCTGTAGACATAACGGAGAGGTAACTATGGTTCCCCACGTCGCAGCCTCTCCAACCGTACCGCCACTCCTATGTGTTCATCCCTGTCGTTCCCGTGACCGCCTCGTTTGTCTCTTCCTTGCAGGTGCCCCGATCTTGCTACCTCTATCGAGCACAGTTCTCCTAACTACGCTCGACGTATCGCCCATACTAGAACTGCACCTACAATGTTCTAATGTTCTTCTCGAGGAACTGCTGAACAAGAGCAATGTGAAAATACTTGTTGTTATGTATGTATATGTGTATGTTGTTCAATATTGAGGAAGAAACAAATGACAGAACGTGATCCATCTCTATTGAACGTAAGAGGATATACAAGATATACATGGGATGGGCCTAAATCTAGACTATGGGCCTGAACAATATAGACATACACTTTAACACACACACACACACCCCCCCCCCCCCCCCTCAAACTTAAGGTGGATCAGGAGCATCAGATACACTAAGTTTGAGAGTAAGAACCCTATGTTGATCTCTAGTTTGAGCCTTTGTGAAGAAATCTGCAACTTAAAGCTCTGATGGAACATACTGGAGCTTAATAGTAGATTGTTGGCAATGAGATCGAGTGAAAGAGGCATCCACACCAATGTGTTTGGTCAGCTCATGCTTGACAGGGTCATTAGCAATTTGAATAGCAGCGGTGCTATCACAAAGAAGAGGCGTAGGTGCATGACATGAAACCCCAAGATAACCAGTGAAGCCACACAATCTCTGACGTAGTAGTAGCAAGTGCCCGAAGCTCTGCCTCAGCACTAGAGTGTGACACAACAGTTTGCTTCTTTGATTTCCATGCAATGAGGGATGTTCCAAGAAATATGCAATAACCAGTGACCGAGCGGCGTTCAATAGGATCACTTGCCCAAGTGGCATCGGAGTAAGCATGAAGTTGGAGCTGACTTGAGTTAGCATAGAACAAGCAGCGGGATGTAGTGCCCCTTAAATATCGAAGCACTCGAAAGAGATGACCATGATGTACTGTGGTGGGAGCACACACAAATTGGCTGAGAATATGGACTGCATGTGCAATATCAGGTCTTGTCACTGTCAGGTACACTAGACTGCCTACAATATGGCGATACCGAGAGGGATCTTCAAGAGGAGCGCCATCAGTAGGATGCAATTGCAAATGAAACTACATGGGTGTAGTAGCAATGCGTGTGTCAGTGAGGCCTGAGCGTGAAATCAAATCCCGAGTGTACCTTTGTTGGGAGATATAGTAACCATCATCTCTATTTTGGACCTCAATTCCAAGAAAGTAACTAAGGGACCCCAAATCTGACATCTTGAATTGCTCACTCAACTTTTTCTTAACAAAGGAAATATATCCAACATCATCTCCTGTGATCAGCATATCATCTACGTACAGTAGAAGCAGTGTACGCCCATGCTCCGATGTATGAATGAAGAGGGCCGGGTCATGCTCACTAGGAGAAAAACCAGCAGCACGAACCACAGAGGTGAACCTCTCAAACCAGGCACGAGGGGCTTGCTTGAGCCCATAAAGAGCCTTTCGAAGGCGACAAACATGACCTGATGGAACCTCAATGCCTAGATGTGGCTGCATATATACTTTCTCATGCAGATCACCATGAAGGAAGGCATTCTTCACGTCCATTTGTGAAATTTTCCATGAACGAGTGGCAGCCACAACAATCAAAGTGTGAACTGAAGTCATGTGAGCAACTGGAGCAAAAGTCTCATCATAATCTCTCCCATGAGTCTGCTGAAATCCTCTTGCAACAAGTCTAGCCTTATAGCGTTCCACAGAACCATCCGACTTGGTTTTGACCTTGTACACCCATTTGCAAGTGATGGGAATCGAGCGAGAAGGTAATGGAACCAAATCACATGTACCAGTACCTTCTAGGGTTGCAAGCTCCTCAGACATAGCCAGTTGCCACTCGGGTAACACAACTGCCTCTTGATAAGTAGTAGGCTCATAAGCGGCCCCTACACAAAAATCATTTCTGTACCTGCTAGGAATCTCAGAGAGGAGCGATCACGAAAAACATACCTAGTTTGTTGAGAGGAATCATCAGTGTAGGGATCAGTAGTACCGGCCGGAGGAGAAGACAAAGGAGTAGATGACTGAATACCAGATGGAATTTTAGGGCGGCAACTATAATGAAAAGGAAAGCTAGCTAGAGGTGGAGTTGGTGTTGACGTAGATGAATCATGTGTTGGAGGTGGGTCCGGTGAAGGCTGATCAGGGATAGAATCATCTGATAAGATAGGTGGAAGCGAAAGAAAGGAGGTTGATTCTAAAGAGGTGGAGGATGAAGATGGAGTCGAAGGGGAATAGAAGAAGGGTTGATCCTCAACAAAAGTGACATCACGAGAAAAGCGAATGCGACGTGCAGAAGAGTCATAGCAACGATAACCCTTATGCTCGAGACTGTAACCAAGGAAAACACATTGAACAGACTGTGCAGTCAACTTGGTACGTTCACGGGGTGCTAAAAGAACATAGCAAGTACAACCAAAAACACGAAGGTGGTCATACCTAGGAGGAGAACCAAACAAACTCTCACCAGAAGATTTTCCTTGAAGACGAGAAGAAGGCTGGAGGTTGATAAGATAGACAGCAGTCGAAATAGCTTCACCCCAAAAATGAGTAGGCACAAAGGAAGAAATTAGAAGAGTGCGAGCTATCTCAACAATGTGTCGATGCTTGCGCTCAGCAACACCATTCTGAGCATGAGCACCAGGACATGAAAGTTGAGGGAGAGTACCCTCAGAAGAGAGAAACTCACGAAAATATGCAGATAAATACTCCCCCCCAGAGTCGGAACGAAACACACGAATAGCACGAGAGAATTGTGTATGCACCATGCACACAAAAGCCTTGTATATAGAAATCAACTCAGAACGATGCTTCTGAAGGGGATCGTGTGCAGAAAACAAAAAATTTCCTACCAACGATATCCTTAAACTAGCCAAGATCTACACTATGCAGATATAGTAGTACGGCGGAGATCGGAATACATACCCTCGTAGACCGAATAGCGGGGATTATGCTCCCGCACAAGCGTTGACGACGAAGACGACGTAGCCGACCTCTAGGTCGCGGAGAACTCGGCCCGACGAAGATGACGAAGATGACCCCGAGGTCGGGTGGAGGAAGTAGGCCTCCGAGTACCGCTAGCGCAGCACCTCGCAGGGAGTCGCACACATACGGTGGAGACGACGGCCTCCGAAGCTCCAGTCCAGGACGAGCAGCGGAAGACTTGGACCGGAACACCAGCAGTGCGGCAGCGGGCTATGGTGGAAGAGATCCCCCTCCTCTACTCGGCGCGGCTCCATCAAGGGAACCACGAGATCGAGAGAGAAATTGGGAATTAATTGGTGAATTAAAAGGCCAGGGGTGCCCCTTCTTATATAGGCTCCCAGGGGGAGCCAACCTTGCCAGCCAGGCAATGTGGGACTATCCCACATGCCTGGTTCGGCCAAGGGCAGTGCGCCGGCCCTAGGTGGGCCCTCCCCCACAAAGTTCCCTTGAGGGTTTCCCCCCCCATGGGCCTTCTTTCGACCAGAAGGCCCATTTAGGGAAATCAGCCTAAATAAATTCGAAAATAAATATATAAAATCATATTTGCATATTAATTACACTAATTAATATCAAACATAATATATATAATTTTTCCTAGCTCCGAAAACTCTTTCGGCGCTGCCCGATCTCCATCGGACCCCTCCCGGGACGCTCCCGGTGATCTCTTTCCTTTCCGGTTGTCTTGTCGAAACCCCTTAAGTGTGTTACCCTAGCGGTTCGATATAATATCAGGTATGATCAAGACTCCTCAATGATCAACGACTAACTCGTAGGTCTGGACCCCATGAATTAACCCCTGAGATATAACGAATGACTTTCATCTATCAAACCTGGACGTATAGTCTTAAACCCTTTGTCATGGCGATACTTAGCGTGTCCGAGTATCATTCTCAGATATCTCCATACCTAGCATGATCTCGTTACCGACATCGCTATCTCTTACTCGTCTATGATATTATGTCAGCTGGTGACCTAGTCACATGTTTGCAAACTCATTTGACATAATCTCACCGAGTGGGCCCTAGAGTATCTATCCGGCTATGTGGACTGACAAATCCCGCTGTTGACCCCTCGTCTCAACTACCCCCTTCCGATACCCAAAAGTATCACCGTTATTGTCATACTAAATAAGATACGACGTTTGGTGCAATCAAAGTATCTTCCAGGGATAACAATAAGAGTTGATCTCACGGTCTTAAGGCGTAACGACTATGTCCTACAAATACTGGGTATGTCCATCACATCGTTACTCCTAACGATATGACTTCCATTGCCGACCGGCGCCATGCCCTATGATCGGAAAACCTCGATCATCAATCGCGCAACGAAACTAGTCTTAGTAGAGGCTACTAGGGACCTGGTTGTTTATCTACCACACCTGTATTAATGTTTTCGCTTAATACAGTTATAGCATGGTATAAAACATATAATGAACGATTGGGATATTGCCAATAAACTATGTTTATTAAGTGCCTCTAGGGCATATTCCCTTCAGCTTCATGAAATACACCCAAGTATATCGAGAGTTATCATCAATAAATATGACATAATATTTGTGACCACCTTTTGAAACAAAAGGAGAGGGGCCCCATACATCAGAATGCACTAAATCAAAAGGATGACTAGAATGAGTAGTGCTAGAATAATATGGGAGTTGAATCTGTTTGCCTAGCTTACATCCCTTACAATGGAAACTAGAATCTATAGGGACACGACCCAAAACACCTTGCTGAACAAGGGTGGATAAACGAGAACCACACAGGTGGCCTAAACGATGGTGCCACTTGGCAAAATAAAAAGATGAAGTACATCTTGATGTTGCTGCTGCAGACTGAAGCAAAGATGAAGTGGAATCCGAAGGAAGCTGTAAGTTGTTAAGGATGTAGAGGGATGTGGATCCTCTACGGCGATGGCCAGTTCCAATGATCCTCTTGCTCTGACGATCCTGCACATAACAAGAGGAGGCATCAAAACCAACAAAATAGTTCATATCTGTAATTTGACCAACAGACATAAGGTTCATGGACAACTGCGGGACAAAAGAGATGGCACGAACAGTAAACTTGGATGTGCAAAGAGAACCCTGATGGGTAACAGAACAAGATGTACCATCAGCAGTCTGAACAGATGCGCCATCATGTACTGGCTGGCAAGACACAAGCTGAGAGCGGTCAGAAGTCACATGGAAAGAGGCGCCAGAGTCCAAAACCCAAGGCTGAGCTGGAACCACGTCAGATTGTGAGAGAGCAGACACAGAAGCACTCCTCGCTGTTGGCTCAGTGACAACAGCGGTAGAAGGCCTCACAAACTGAGACTGAGCACGGTCAGGTCCGCGACGCTGCTGAGACTGAAGGGCTGCTCGTTTAGCATGAAACTCGACTAAGAGCTCTGGGTGGAGCTGGAAACATCCAGCCATGTTGTGTCCTGTCCTCTTGCAATGTGTGCAGAAATCACGCGACGGTGGTGCAACCATGGGAGGACCTGTCCGCTGATGATGAAAGCCTAGAACACTATTGTGTAGAGATGATGTAGAAGTAGCAGCAATAGAACGGAGACGAGTCTCCTCGGCAATCAGACTAGCAAGTGCCTCAGTCAAGGTGGGAGAAGTAGTACGACCAAGCAGCTGAGTGCGAATGTTCTCATATTCCTGTCTCAACTTCATCACAAACTGGTACATGAGGGTTCGATGTTCAAATTCTTCCTTAGCCGCACAAGATGTACAATCGGGGCTGCTCTTTGGAACCATGGAGCCAAGTTGGCCACTCATACGAGTGAAGGCAACATAGTACTCATCCATGGACATGTCATTTTGCTGAGTACTGTGTAAATTTTGTAGCAAGGAGAAATGAAGAGCACCACTAGGCTGAAAATACCTCTGTTCAAAATATTTCCAAATTTCTTTGGCTGATGTTGAAAGAGCATTTTCTGTCTCCTGAGTTTTGGCTAGGAATGACAACACGAAAAGGATGTTTAACGGTGTGCCTGAGTATTTCAGATACTACATAACCTTGAAGAACAAAAAGGATGAAGATCATCAGGGTTGAATGAGAGAACTGGCTGGCCGTTTTTCCTGTTTTGTCAGGCCGGAAGTTCCGATGCTGTGACCGGAAGTTCCGGCCGAAGGGACGGAAGTTCCGGGCACAGCACCGGACATTTCCATCTGGCCAGAAAACGGCTAAGTCCTTTTAGGATTTAGCCCCTGGCAAAGGCGGAACTTTCACCGGAAGTTTGGCCGGAACTTTCCGGGCGACCGGAAGTTCCGGCCCTCGACCGGAAGTTCCGTTCCAGACAAACAAGAAAATCGGCTAAGTCAGGAATTGCTCGCGCTCGGGCAAAGCCGGAACTTTGGCCGGATCTTTCTGGGCGACCGGAAGTTCCGGCCAAACCACCGGAAGTTCCGGTGCTGAACATGTTGGTTTTTCTCCAAGTCTGGAACTGCCTGCGCCCTGGCCAGGCCGGAAGTTCCTCCGGAACTTTGGCCGGAACTTTCCGGGGTGACCGGAAGTTCCGGCCCAAGTGACCGGAAGTTCCGTCCTGCGCAGTGAAAAACGGCTAGTTGGTGGAGGGGGGTATAAATACCCCTCCACCTACCTCCAGCCATTTCAGCTCTCACACTCTCTCTCATCATAAATTGCTGAAGCTCAAATCTTCAAGATCTCCCAAATCCTCCACCCAAATCCGTTGATCTTTGGAGGAGTGAAGGAGAAGGCCCCGATCTACTACTTCACCGAAGCGATTTGAATTCTTTCCCCATTCACTTGGGGATTTCGAGTCTAGGGTTTCCTCAAGGAAAACCTAGGTCTCACCATTGTTGGTACTTGGTGTAAGCTTGACCTGTTGTGGTCTTGACCTTTTGTGGTCTTCTTTAGAGCCCCAATTAAGTTGTGGGTGTGTGCCTCAAGCGTTTGTAAGGGATTCGATCTCCGCCCTAAAAGGGGATCAATAGTGGAAGGTGGACTCGCAACCTTTGTGGTTGAGCTCGGGTATAGAAATAACCGAGGCACGCGGAGACGAAGATGTAATCCCGAGTTCCACCCAAAGGTGTACGTCTCGTTTGGAGAGGTGTGCGCAACCACAACAGGTTAGCCGCAACGCCACAAAGGCTCACCTTCTTCTCCTGATGAACTCCACTACAAAAGGTTCGAGTTCACCTTCCACTATTGATCTCCTTTGGGGCGGAGATCGAATCCCGTAGAACTCTTGAGGCACACACCCACAACTTAATTGGGGGCTCCCAAGTCTTGAGGCACACACCCACAACTTAATTGGGGGCTCTCAAGTGACCACAAAAGGTATTGACCACAAAAGGTCTTGGCCACAAAAGGCCGGCCACAAAAGGCGTCTAGGGTCCAAAGACCCAAGAGTAAAGCTCACAAGTAATACCACCACGAATCCTCGTGGAGGGCTCAAACCGATGCAAATGCAATGGCAAGAGCACACGAAGTGCTCAAGTACTTCACTCTCAAATTCCAACACAACAACAAATGTTTATGGGGGAATAAGAGAGGAAGAACAAAGGAAACCACAAAGGAGTCAAATCCTTCACTCCCAAATCCCACCAAAAGCAACTAATGCTTATGGGGGGATAAGAGAGGAAGAACAAAGAGGAAGAACCACAAAGGAACTCCAAGAACTAGATCCACTACGTTCCCCTCACTTAGAGGAGAGATTGATTGGTAGGATTGTAGATCTAGATCTCCTCTCAACTTTCCCTAAAGAATATGGAAGATTCAATGGAGGGATTGAGAGGGAAGTGAGCTTTCCAAGGTCAACAATGGAGTAGGAGAGAGGGGAAAGTCATGCTGCCTTGGATTTGCTAAGGAGGAACTTCCGGTGCCTGGAAAATTTCCAGCAATTCCTTCTGCGACTAAGTCCAGTTTCTCCAGCCACTGGAGAAACCGGAACTTTGTTCGGAAGAATTGCCGGAAGTTTCCGGGGGACCGGAACTTCCGGTCTCCTTGACCGGAACTTCCGGTCCCCCAGACCGGAACTTTCAGACTAAAACCGGAACTTCCGGCCCAAAATCAGAAATTTCAGGACTAATTCTTTTTGCTACTGAATCTTGTTTCCTTGGACATGAGTGCTTATCCCCGTGCTTTCCTCTATATCTATGATGTGTTCATGCAGGGGCAGGGAGTCAGGCTGGTAGTCGCCCTGGTCGTCCTAAAAAGCAGGTTGTGAAGAGAAGGGCAAGTCGTGGACCAGCTCAAGATGAAGAAGAAGAGGAGATCTTGTCTGAGGAAGAGCATCAGCCAGATCCAGCTTGGGTTTAGTCTTCTGCAGCTCGCTCTAACAAGAAAAACAAGGGGCCCGCTGTCTCTGTTCTGCGCATGTCTGCCTCGGATTTCTATCAGTGGAGGTGCACATTCGACTATGTCAATCCGAAGGAGCACCAGATCTTCCACAGCTTGGACATGAAGCTCCTTCATGATGAGCTCTACTGCGGCTTCTCTGAGAAGAAGTGCGTGTGCCCGATGCAGAGCATTGACTTCGACTATCTTGAGAAGAAGAGAAGCTACAACATTCCCTTGATCCATCAGTTCTTCGCCACTGTGGTGTTTGATGACACCTCCAACATTGGGATGACTTGGATGTCAGGAAGATTCAGACTTCAGGCTTCCATCAAGGATTTGGCTGCTCTTCTTGGTTACCCCTTCCACGGGTTCGAGGAGCCTGCTGGTATGAGGTTGCACAATGATGATGACCGCTACGACAAGAATGATATGGCCGAGTGCTATGAGACTAATGGCACCATTGGCGGCACTCATGGCTTGAAGCCCGTGTATGACATTGTCCTTCGGATGTTCCGCCACTCCATTGCTCCAAGTGTTGGGAACAATGATGCTATTCGTCGAGGACTGGTCCATCTCATGGCATTGGCAAGCCAAGCGTACCTCTCAGACTTAGTGCCAGAGCCCAATTCATTCTCCTTTGATGTCATGGACTTCATTTTCCGCGAGATGCACTATGCTATTTTCCACAGGAAGGTGCCTCCCTATGCACCTTACATCATACTGCTCATCAAGGACAGGTTTCCTTTCACCCCTGAGGAGCGTATTGATGTGGATGCTGCCCTTGAGTGCACCATTCACAAGCCTTTTCGTCTCCACATGAAGAAATCCCACTTGGCTGCTCCAATTCGCCCCATGGGTACCTATGATGATGAGGAAGCCACCACTGGGCGCAACCGCGCTCCCTCTGATCCCACTGTCAAGAAGGCTGCCAAGAAGAAGCGTCCGTGGTTTGTGAGGGCTCTTGAGAAGATCATGCACATGGGTTCTTGTCTGCACAGGGAGGACTATGCCATGTACGAGCAGAACCATGCCATCCTCACCAACCAGTCCGCTATGATGGCTCACCTGAAGATGCCCAACCCACCAGCTGCTCCTCCTCCACTCGCTGCTTACGAGCACTGGAACGCCAGAGGGATTAGTTGGGACATTGATGTGCCAGAAGATGCCACAGATGACGAAGATGCCATGGATGAAGATGAGGAGGCCCTGCACCACGACGTCTGACTCTTGGGGCGTTAGCATCGATATTCTCCCTTTTTAGTCTCGCGAGATGCCAAAGGGGGATAAGTTTATCTATTAGGACTTCTCGGGGATTTGCAAGGGTGGAAGCACAAATCTTTATTTCTCTTTCGGTTTTAATTTGTTCTTCTTGAACTTTTAGTCTTTTGGTTTGGAACTCTATCTTTCAGCATGTGGTAAGACATGTGAAACATTGTGTTGTGCTGTAATCAGTTTATTCGTGTCTTACCTTATTTTCTATGTCAGCAAGTTATGCTATCTTTTCTTCATTTGATGAACTTGCTAGAATTGTAAAAGATAGGGGGAGCTGTGATCCTAAATAGATGTGCACTTGTATTCAAACACAAGATTTAATAGTGCATATATTTAGGGGGAGCCCGTCTATGTTTTGCAAATCCTTTATCCCGTTTGTGTTGTCATCTCTAACCAAAAAGGGGGAGATTGAAAGAGCATTTTCGGTCTCCTGAGTTTTGGTTAGGAATGACAACACGAAAATGATGTTTAACGGTGTGCCTGAGTATTTCAGATACTACATAACCTTGAAGAACAAAAATGATGAAGATCATCAGGGTTGAATGAGAGAACTGGCTGGCAGTTTTTCCTGTTTTGTCAGGCCGGAAGTTCCGGTGCTGTGACCGGAAGTTCCGGCCGAAGGGACGGAAGTTCCGGGCACAGCACCGGACATTTCCATCTGGCCAGAAAACGGCTAAGTCCTTTTAGGATTTAGCCCCTGGCAAAGGCGGAACTTTCACCGGAAGTTTGGCCGGAACTTTTCGGGCGACCGAAAGTTCCGGCCCTCGACCGGAAGTTCCGTTCCAGACAAACGAGAAAATCGGCTAAGTCAGGAATTGCTCGCGCTCGGGCAAAGCCGGAACTTTGGCCGGATCTTTCCGGGCGACCGGAAGTTCCGGCCAAACCACCGGAAGTTCCGGTGCTGAACATGCTGGTTTTTCTCCAAGTCTGGAACTGCCTGCGCCCTGGCCAGGCCGAAGTTCCTCCGGAACTTTCCGGGGTGACCGGAAGTTCCGGCCCAAGTGACCGGAAGTTCCGGCCTGCGCAGTGAAAAACGGCTAGTTGGTGGAGGGGGGTATAAATACCCCTCCACCTACCTCCAGCCATTTCAGCTCTCACACTCTCTCTCATCATAAATTGCTGAAGCTCAAATCTTCAAGATCTCCCAACTCCTCCACCCAAATCCGTTGATCTTTGGAGGAGTGAAGGAGAAGGCCCCGATCTACTACTTCACCGAAGCGATTTGAATTCTTTCCCCATTCACTTGGGGATTTCGAGTCTAGGGTTTCCTCAAGGAAAACCTAGGTCTCACCATTGTTGGTACTTGGTGTAAGCTTGACCTGTTGTGGTCTTGACCTTTTGTGGTCTTCTTGAGAGCCCCCAATTAAGTTGTGGGTGTGTGCCTCAAGCGTTTGTAAGGGATTTGATCTCCGCCCTAAAAGGGGATCAATAGTGGAAGGTGGACTCGCAACCTTTGTGGTTGAGTTCATCGGAGAAGAAGGTGAGCCTTTGTGGCGTTGCGGCTAACCTGTTGTGGTAGCGCACACCTCTCCAAACGAGACGTACACCCTTGGGTGGAACTCGGGATTACATCTTCGTCTCCGCGTGCTTCACTTGGTTCCCCTTATCTTGGCTCCCTTACTTACTTGTCTTGCTAGCCTGTTTATCTTGTTATTGCTTAGATTGTCATTTAGGTAAATTCACCATAGTTGCATATCTAGAGAATTTACCTTTGTGTTGAGCCTAAATTTGAAAAGACCTAAAATTTGTAATAGCACCTATTCACCCCCCCCCCTCTAGGTGGCGGATTCCCGTTCAGATGTGTGGTGCTCAAGTCTCATCCGGAGAGAGGGGTCAACACCCAGAACCAAGGCTCCCATCACACGATCATCGGCTTGTTGCCAAGATTTCTTTATTGCTTCATCATCTCGAGTAGGCATCATCGGTCAAGTGAGAGGCAAGACCAGCAGCTCTCACGACAGTCCTAGCTGAGAAGGCCCATTCTCTGTAGTTTGAGCCATCCAACTTGATGTCAATAGACATGGAACCAGCCCCTGTCCCAAATTAATTCCTTGACATGGCTCAAAACAAGTTACAGGACACAAGATACTCAATAAGAAGAGAAGGGCCAACCAAAACTGGAGCAACAATCAATTTCTTGAGAGGAACAAGCCGAGGAGCAGCAGCAACATAAATCTGATAGGGAAAAGACCACGGGTCACAACCTTGCTGGAGAGCAAACGTTGAGCAGCCGGCGGCGAAGAAGACCGAAGACAAGGGCTGCTGGAAAGCAGACCCGCGGGTTGATGACGAAAATGAAAAGAGCCGGGTGTGGGGAAGTCACCGGACCAGAAGGGGCTCACTGGAATCAACTCACCGGCAGCGACATGGGTGCTGGCGGCTGAGGACGAGCTAGGGTTTCCTGCTCTGATACCATGTTCAATATTGAGGAAGAAACAAATGACAGAACGTGATCCATCTCTATTGAACGTAAGAGGATATACAAGATATACATGGGCTGGGCCTAAATCTAGACTATGGGCCTAAACAATATAGACATACACTTTAACATGATTTAGGACCTGGTACTTGATGCTATGTGTGTGACTTAGATTGTGATTTTATATGATTTAGGACCCAAATACATTGCTTTACGGGTGTATGATTCAGATTGTGATTTACAACTGCATAGGTTGTCCATGTTCATAATGTTGGACTATAGTTGTGTATATGACGTATACATGTATACTTGGTGTACAAAAGTACTTTATGTTCACGTATGTGCTTAGATGGAACAAGGAAGTAAGAACCAACCCAAAGGCGTCGATTGGGATGCACTTGCTACCCAATAAATTATCTTTATCTAAAAAACCTTATGCGAGATTTGTGCTCACGAGAAGTCGAACGGTAATTCGCCAATTGCACTTTTAAGCAATCCATGGTACAAAATCCTAGATATGAAGTTGTTCCAAAGAAAGAAAATTGCTTACTCCATAAAAAAAATAAGAATCGATGTGATGAAATATTTTTATAGAGAAACAAGTTGTGTACCATCATGAAAGAGCCCCGCCTTTTTTTTGAACAATTGGAGACTATGTCGCTATGATAAGAGTTCTTTCGCTGACACCAATGTGAATAAGGTAGTGATTGAGGAACATAATGAATTTGGGAAGGTACTTCGTGCTCCTGAAAGTGCGGTGCACGGGGATGTAAAGTGTCTACTTGGCATATGCGACAATAATCAAAACACGAAGAAAATGTAATACAAAAAGACTTCGGTTATCCCAATTAGATTGGGCATCTTACTACATACAAGGTATAAGTACTATTTGGTAGAGTTCGGACAATTCCACCAACCAAGTGGATAACTGCAAGTATCTCCAAGATACTGCTCCACCAGGTTATGTTTTGTTCTTCCTATTCAGATCACACCAACAAAGAAAAGCATTATACACAAATCAACTAACTTAATTACTCCCTCCATTGACGATTATAAGATGCTTTATAAGTTTTGTATCAATACCAACAAGACTTCTATATGCTACCACATTTAGTGGAAGCACGAAACATGTGAAAGAAAAGGTTTTGCAGTGTGCGCTCCTTACTCTTAGGTCTCGTTTGACATCCATCATTTCATTCAATTTGGCAGAAATAAAATGATACATTTTGAAAGTGGATTGACAAGGTTAGAGACATGATTTGACATAACATATAATAGGTATTTGCTGGAATTGCAATGAAATGACATGTCCAATTTTATAACAGCCAAACAAGTTGGGTAAGGAATCACATATGAATTTCATAATTTCGGTTTAAAATGATGGGTGCAAAAGGAGCCCTTAGTGTGTTGAAATATCTTTTCAAATTTCACACACTTGTGTTAAGAGGAGCCCTTCACAGCTTTAGTTGTAAAAATATTCCAGCTTCGAAAAATAAATATCTCTGTCGCACCTTGTAATTACTCCTCCTTGTAATTTTTAGGAGTAATTACAAGGTGCGACACAGATATTTATTTTTCGAAGCTGAAATATTTTTACAACTGATAAAACTGATAATGACTGGTTGCTTCAGGTGAAAAAGTGTGGGTTTTTTTTTGTAAAAAGACCTAATTCGGATCGGAGGGAGTATCAGTTTTATCAGTTTCATCTCACAAAAGTGTGCATGAGAAGAGAAAGAAACACCTAAAAATTGCAAACTTTCCACGGAATGAACCAAACACCGGCCATCCCACCCAAAACTGCAACTACGCAAACCGAAGAAGCAGAACCCTCGCGTATCCCCGCCGCCCGCGCCGGCCTCGATCTGCTACGGCGCCACAGGCGGTCGGCGGCGTCGCCCGCCGCTCTCACCGGCTCTCACCTCCGTTGTACTGCCCGGCTTCTCCGAGTAGGGGGACACCGCAAACCTGGCAGCATCAACCACGTCCTCCTGGTACATCTCTTACCCCTCTTGATTTCCCTCCACGGTTGAAATGGATAAGAAATGCGTCGCGGTGTTATTTTTAGTGTATTCAGATGGTAGGAATCTGGGGGCAGTTTGTATAGAGATTGCAAAGCAAACTGGTTCGTCATAATGTATCCGAAACCAACTGAATTTCCCATTCAATGTGAAAAAAATTCCTCCACCGGATTAGGGCTAAGTTTCTTTGCAGATTATATATGGTGAATTTTAGCGAATATTTTGATCTTGAGTTCTGGCAATTTGGAACATTACAGTATACATGTACTGTATGGCAATAGCACGTCTCAGATTTTTTTTGGTATGACTTGTGCTTGTAGGTTATGATGCCTGCATAATTCTGATTTTGTAAATATAATTTTGACATGTGGATGTAAGTTTACAATATGGTAAGGAGAAAACAGTTTGGTAGCTCACATAGGTCAGCAACTGTTTTGTGCAACTAAAATTTCCCAGTACACACTATCAACATCTAGACTACTTGTAGCCCCTAAATAGCGGGTTACCTTTCCAATTTATTTTAAACAATAATGATCTTTATGTGAAGAAATTAATCGTGCCCCTATTCATCTGAGCGCTGGTTGTTTGGCCAATCTGATTTCCGTCATGGTACCACCTGCCCTTGCATGATCGCCAACCAACCAGATCCTGCTGCATGCCTTCGCATGGTCATAGAAGCGAAAAACATGGTATCAAGAGTGTTATATGCTCATAACCAACATTGACCAGTCGATTTTCTAGTCATGGTCACAAGAACGTTCCAGTCTTTCTTTTTATTTTGCATGCAATGGTCCATTAATCAACCAATTTCAATCACTGCCATCTAAAGGGCGAGACAAGGGCACCACCTCCTTTTATCAGCCGTGCTACCTCTCAGGCTGGGATAACTCAGGCAACTCATGTTACAAGCTATAGATGTTATACTGTCGTCCTGTAAAGTTTGAAATAAATTATCAATGTTGAATTTGAAAGCTCCTACGTTGAAAATAAAATTTCATTCTTGAGTTGAATATAGTAGTCATTTTAGTCTGCAGGTTGAGTGTTCTAGGCTCCATCCATTTGTTGTGGTAGTTGAGATTTGTAGTGTTCTAGAATACATTCATAGCCAAGCTTGATGTTTAGTATCATCTAGTCCTCCAGGCACTAATTTGAAGATAGCACCACACATTTATGTTATCTTGGGAGGTTTGGTTGAACTGATATATTGTTAATTTGATGCATTTTTCATACAATATGACATGCTAGTTTGACGATAAATTTTCTTCCCCAGGGGTGTGACACCTTCAATACTACTCTTACTTCTGATAGCTACACTACCTTTGGTGTACGGAGAGATCATGTCTGAATATTTTTGCTGACTGTTCGAGGCAAGGTCATAGAAGTAAACTGCAAAGGACAAAAAAACTGTTAAGAAATCCCTGGGGTATGTGTCAATTTGCCTCTTGATGAAAACATATGAAATAGTTTATTCAGACTTCTATTCTTCCCATGCTACATCCGCCTGTTTGATCACATCAATTATCAGGAGAACAGTTTCCTCTTGTTACAATGAGTCCACGTCCACCTGGTGGTTCATTAAATCGTAAGATTAGTCCAAATGAGTCAACAGCAATACCCAATCCTACGAATTTTTACCACCCACAGTATCCTCAGCATATGCAATTTTCACAACCGCCATATGCCATGAACATCCCTTTCCAGCAATTCCCACAACAGCACCTATACCAGCCGAATGTCCAATATGTTGTCGTCCAACCACAATATGCTCCATACCCTTTACCACCAAGGCTGCCACCTCCACCACCTGCTCAACTTATGCCATCCACGTCAGCATCTGATTCGGGTCCACATATGGAAACTCACCAAGAACAAGAGATTGATATAGTAAACGATGAGAATGGTCAACCTGAGCGTACTTCTAATCGATTACATTGGACAGAAAAGGAGGACCTAAGATTGGTGAGCGTCTGCTCCTTTTCTTTTCGTGCTATTATGACTTTGAAAAAAAAAACTAAAGACCTTTGTGTTGGAACTACAGATAAGCGCTTGGTTGAATAGCCCAAGGAGCAAGAAGTATGACACGTACTGGGCGAATGTTACAAAAACATACAACAGCACCACCCCTAGAGATAGGAGAAGGGAAACAAAACATTTGAAGTGTCATTGGTATAAGATGACCCCTAAGATTGCCCGCTTCGAGGACTGCTGGTGCCAGGTCAAGGCGAAATATCCTAGTGACCTGTCCGACAATATGCAACCGTTGGACAAAACATGGGCGATGTTCAACGTGGAAGCACGTGCGATATATCTTGAGGAAGTAAAGCGTCGTTTTTCCTATGGCCACTGCTGGATAGCTGTCTGGGACCAACCCAAGTGGAAATCCTACACCCTGTCTTTGTCCTCCAAAAAAGCCAAGCTGTCTGAGTCTGGTGACTACACGTCGTCATCTGAAGATTCTGACGATGACCCTGAGATGAGTGAAGAAGGTTGTGTCACAGCAATGAAGAAACATGAAGAAGGCTGCGTCACAGAAAAGGAGAAACATGGAGAAGGTTGCGTCACAGCAGAGAAACATGAAGGTAAAGGTAAGATGCAGCCTTCATCAGAGGTGGAAAAAGATAACCAATGCTCAATAGATCGTCAGAACATTCTAAAGACGAATCAAATGGAGATGACAGGGTTACAACTTCTGCACACAGACAAAAACCTTGTACCGTCCAGAATAATGCAGCCAGAAAGAAAGGACAAAAACAAAGCATTAATCTCAGAAAAGCAACCGGAATTGTTGATGGCTGGTGCCCCATGGTATAGGGGGTTTCTTCCTGGCAATGAGTTGTTGGCTGGTAATTCTAAGCTCGGTGAGTTTCGTTATGGGGAAGTGCTGAGGGAAGATGAGCCTGAAAAGGGAACCATTGGACAGGGTTGCAAGGTACAAGACAGTGATAGAGCAACAGTCACGGAAAGCCTTCCTGAAAAGGATACAACACAAGTCTGCAAGAAGCCCGAACATGGGAGAGTAGCCGTGGAAAACGTTCCTGAAAGCGGAACAGGTGTGCAGAGTTGCAAGGTGACAAAGCTCAAACGAAAACGCAAAGGCAAAGGAAAGGGGCTTCTTTGTTCGTCCGAGGTGCAGGAGGATATCAAACGTGCGGTGGATCTACAGACTATGCTTATGAAGGACCGTGAGAAGGTGTCAGAGGTTCAGCTCCGTCTCTCAAAGGAGAAGCTTGAGTTGGCCAAACTAAAACAGCAGGAAGCGAAGGATAAGAAGGAAACGACACTTTACGAGAAGTACTCAGAACTGTTGATGGCGGACACCTCCAAGTTTGACGGCTTTCAAAAGGCAGAATACGAGAAGGCGGTGAGGCGCATGGGAGAGTTGTTGTTTGGTAGAGATGGCAGCTAGCACTAGTTTAGTGGGTTATGTTAAACACTTGTTCTGAAGCAGCAGTAGTGGAGCGTAGGTTGATTTCTGATGTACCAATCGATTTAGCTTACTCTCGGTTTAAGTGATGTACCACCTGTAATGTTTAGACTCCATCATCCCTTGTCAGACTTAGCTTCCGCTTATATTTCTAATGACCAACTTCCCAGTTCCTGAAACTAGAGGAAGAAACATAGTTTGATGGCCGATGGATTGCAGACTGAGCTTGGGTACGATCAACCTGCAAGTTTCTAACGTATGGCTGGCCGATTTTAACGTCATGCGCGCTGCACCTTTGCAATTAAGTAGTGTTGATCCATCTTGAGGTGGCTTATCGTCTTTATTTTATAGAAGACAATTGATTATTTACTAGCTGAATGGTTCCTAAATGAAGACAAAAAACGCAGACTTTTCAAAAGTTGTCATGTTTGTTCATTGCCTGTTTGGGTAACTCCGTATAGCGTGTGATTGATGGTCCCTTGGTAACAATTTCTGGCTTGTTAGGAAAAGCAACTTGTATTACATGGGGCTAAAGGCCACAATATATAGTACATCTGATTTTGGGGACATGAAAGTAAATCTAAGATAATACGGACTCCTACACGAATACCCCCCCCACAAAATGCAAAGCGTACACAATAGCATTGCATTTGAAGAAGTGTAATACTCGAAAAATAAAATGTGGTAGTCCAAAAATCCGCGTCTTGAGAGTGTCTATGGAGCATCAAGAGTCTTCAAGCCTGTAGAGTCAAGCCAAAGTGGATAGAGTCGATCGAAAAAAAAGATCGAGATTCGATCAAGAGAAGAGCATGTCATAAACGATCATAGCAAAAGAAAATGATGCATGGGGGCAGAAGGCAGAAGCTCGCGACAAAAGAATGTGCATAGACCAATGACAATGCAAAACGAGGCCACAAAAATCCTATAGAGAGGATCAGGACCGAGGAAACGATTCCACAAAAATCCAATAGAGAGGACCAAAACCGAGAAAACGGGGCCACAAAAATCCTATAGAAATGACTAGGACCGAGAAGAGGATGTCACAAATGCACTCATCCGTGCCAACTCTTTGACCCCCAAACATTTTACTCTTTATTTAGCCTCCGTAAGTTTTTTCAGAGATAAATTTAGCCTCTATAAGTTGCAGTTTTGCTAGCCATAGCCTCTCTACTGCAGGGTCAATCAAATTTTTATATACACACCCTTACATAAATTTGCTTATTATTTGCGACTGTGTCTTTTTTTACCTGCGACTAGGTTGTCGATCACTGGTAATAACTCTGGATAAAGAGAACCATCACATAGCCAGGAAACACGATACCGATACGGACTACGGAGCTCTTGCACGTATCCAATCCGGCTTCCGACGTCGCGTCGTACCTACTCCTCGTGATCGATCCAAACACAGGTAGCGCACTCATGCAGACGGCCGCCGGCGACGCGGCCGCATCAAGTGGTCGGCGTCTGGGTGGTCCAATATCCCCGACGACATCTTCAGCCGGCCCCTCTCGTGCGCTCCGCCGCCGGCCGCCGCCGTCTGCAAGCCATGGCGCACGTCTTGCCACGGATGGACAAAAACGGAGACGGATAGAGCACGGATGGAAGGGTGTCTCCGATCCGGTTTCTCCTTCACAGCCAGCCTGCCCTGCCCTTGGATATATTCTTGGGCGCGCGGCTACTACTCATGATTCATCCAAACACTGAAACACATGTCGACGCAAACCATAGCCAGATATGGCCGCCGGTCAGCGGCTCGATGGTCTGACCTCCCTGACGATCTCCTCGGCACGGTCCGCTCCAAGATCTTCTTCCCGCGCGACCTCGTGCGCTTCGCCGCCGTCTGCAGGCCATGGCGCGCCGCCGCGTCACGGCAGCCGCCGCAGGGCGTCGCCGCGCTCCTGCTCCTCTCATCGTACGAGGAAAGCAGCCACCTGTGCGGCCCCGACGATGCCTGGGTGATCCGTGCCCCAAGCAATGCGCGTCCCGTCGGTTCTCAAGACGGCGGCTGGGTCGCTTTCATGGACATAGACACCCACATGCTAGCGATCATGAACCTCTTCTCCGGTGATCAGGTCATGCTCTCGCCGGCGCAGAGTAATATCACACAGCTATGGTCGGGCATCATGCCACACGTCACAAAAGTCATCTTCTCCGGAGACCCCAGCTCCTCGGACGGCTGCATCCTCGCCGCCATCGTAGAGCGACGCCTCTTCATCACACTCTGCAAAGTTGGCTGCCAAGATAGCAGCAGCAGCAGCAGCAGGTGGATCACATATGTGGGCGAGGAGTTGATGGACATTGCGTTCTGCAACGGTGAGCTCTATGGTGTAATGCGTGCAACCCAGGGTGGCTTATTCATGAAGTTTCATATTAGAATGCCGGAAGGAGATTCCACGCTAGCGATCACGACCATAGAACGGCTGGACATCCAAAGGCCAGCTTGGAACGACCATACTCCTGCCTACGCTAGATACATCTTTGAGTTACATGGCAAGCTGTCGATGGCAGCAAGGACCCGGTGGTTACCCGGCCTCGATCCTTTCTTTAAGATCTTCAAGCTTGTTGACGTTGATGATGATCACGAGGCTTGCAAACACAGGTGGGCAGAGGTGACAAGTTTCGGGGACTATGCCTTATTTTTGGGGCAAACACGGTCTAAGGCGGTGCACGTGGCGCAGAGTACCGAGCATCATCGTGGCCTTGAGAGAAATCAATTGTATTACACTGATGAACCTACGTTTTCGTCGATAAACAAGCTTCCTAACGATACGGTGTATTCACTAAAATCCGATGATGGTGATGAGATCAAGATGTACTGTAAAAAGGACCAAAGTAATGGAGATGGCATGGAAAGGACCGGATATTACCGGAAGGCCTTGAATTATGCCGTGTGGGTTCACCCGCCGGACTTGTAGCCGATTATATTACTTCAGAACTGTGAATGTACAACTTTTCTTTCTATATTGAGTAGCCTCCAGTGATTTTACAATTAGGCATTCCAAGCATGTTGTACCAACGATTACTACCAAATGGTTATAGATTGTACATTTGATTGTTTAAACGTGAATCTCTCCGCGTTTGAGTTGACTAATCCGATGGTACTTGAAGAAGAGTGAAACGACGAGAATTCCTTATAGGAGGAGAAAGGGATTCATGTTGATTTTGGGCGGGTCCAATACGAAAAAACTCTTTTCCCACGGCTCACTAATACGATCCTATATTACCATTCTTCTATCCTTCTTCACTTCATCACGGGACAGGAGAATAACGCTGATCTATGGACGAAGGAAGGTATCGGAAAATTCATTATGTACATGTAATGTGTGCTCCACATGCCATTGCAGGCAGGACACACAGAACTTCCATCCTGTTTCCAGTTATCGAAGGCCGAGATGCTTGCCTTGCCGCCTGGGCGGTCTTCTTTCTCAGCTGGAAGAAAGCATATCCTCTCAACATATACTGTATTTTCTAGCACAGCCAAACCACAACAGTATTTGTAGGTTCGTTCCCACAACGGTGCCTCGTCTCTGGCAGCTTAAACCGTAGTACTACAGTAGGAGAAAACTACAAAAGCCATGCAAACTGTACATCAACCCAAGGTGCAACTGAAGCAGTAGGAATTATTTGTTCGGTCCTAAAAATTGCAATACTCGTGCCTTTTCAGGGTTGTTAACATTTGTAGTGGATCCATGAACACTGCAAATCTTCTGGAATTTCTTTCTCTTGACAGATAGCTCTTCATGGCTCTGCTTCAGCTGGAAGCATGCACATGCAGCATAACTGGAACCTGCATGAGTGAATTTGAAAAGTTCATTGACTCGACAAGGGATTGAAGTACAGCAATTATCCTGTATATGGCTCTAGTCAAAGTTCTGATTAACAGACAGAATTCAAGATTCATATCTTTATGAAGCCCAGTTGCCATCTATTCAAACAATTACGTACATCCTATGATAATGAGATAAGTAAATAGTGCGACAAGACAAGAATTGATCGATTCATGGAATAAAATTACATCATGTTCACAGTAAAACTTGCTCCGTACATTTCTGAATAATCAAAGAGAAAGTGGCACAACTAGTAAACCAGATCTTCTTACCTCTAGTTATAGCTGAAACCACTGCACACAAAATTGAAACCTGAAAATTATCCAAATAACATAATCAACTCGAGAGCATATTTTAGAGATAAATGAGGTATTTTGCTATTATCCTGAAGTATTTCAATTGATTCTAATAGATATAGCAGTTCAGTTCGACCAACACGCAGCTTTATTACCTAATAATGGCAGAATTTCTGAACAAGGACAGAGATATAAACCAGAAAGTCTATGCCACACGCCCACACCTAAACACACAGCAGAAACTATAGCTCCAGTGAAGAATAAGATCTTCAGATGTTAGTTTTCATGAGTGGGATCTGTATGATGAAAAGTTCATTCAAAATAGGTGGAAACATAGTAATTTTGTCCCTGCTGATTTGATATTATCTTGGGTAAGTCTTGCCAGTTAGAAAATTGTACTGCAATGTCTTTTACTCTTTTGACCAATGTTGTAGCTTCTATGTTTCTCTGGCATACAAGAAAATTCATAAGTTATGTCGTGTTTTAGGTTCTTTAAAACACAGGGAGATAAATATGAAGAAAAAACATAGATAGTTTCCAAAACTTCCACTCACATCCAGATCCAGAACTTTTCTTGGTTTCTCGGATGTTAACTTTCACAAGTGATATGCCACATGTACTCATGGTCTTCAGAACTTTGTGAATCCTCTCATCAAGCTTTCGACATTTGATTTCAACCATCTTAACATGGTTGGATGAAAATGCCCTTTCCAACTTACGGTCAGGTTCTTCGGTCACCACTGAAGAATGGAACTCCTATAGGGAACATGCATCATACTGAATCAAGGAAACGATCACAGGTATTTTTGGTAACACACAGATATGCATCCACAAATATTACCTCAAAAATTTCAAGAGTAAGCTTCTCAAGATTTGGTGAATGTCGAATAAAACGAATTACTGCACTAAGGTGATCGCTCAAACACCAGTCGTTGAGTATCAAAGTCTTCAGCATGGAAAATGGAGGGCACCACTTTAAATCCCTTTGAAAAAGTAACTACACAAATGCAAAGTAGCAAGATCAGATAAGTAGCCTGCTAAGTCCTAAGTACAGGACGAGACCCAATGAACCTGACATTTTGGTAGAGAACCGAGGATTCAGATTTCCAAAGTAAAAAGAAGCGAGTAATTTTAAAGGTTTGTAACACATGTATTATTTTCCACATAAATATCTATTGATTTTTAATACTAAAGAGGTAAAGATGGCATCCTGAAATAAGTATAACTTAGCAGCTATAAAAAAACAGTTAGTGTTGGACAACTGAACTACACAAATGCAAAGTAGCAAGATCAGATAAGTAGCCTGCTAAGTCATAAGTACAGGACGAGACCCAATGAACCTGTCATTTTGGTAGAGAACTGAGAATTCAGATTTCCAAAGTAAAAAGAAGCGAGTAATTTGAAAGGTTTGTAACACATGTATTATTTTCCACATAAATATCTATTTATTTTTAATACTAAAGAAGTAAAGATGGCATCCTGAAATAAGTATAACTTAGCGGCTATAAAAAAACAGTTAGTGTTGGACAACTATGGAATCCCTGAAGAAGAAGTAATAAATACTGTTATCGAGTAGCAATGTAGAGTGAACACAATGAATGTGACTGTACCGAAGGTTTTGATTGAAAAATGATGATGGACAGCATCATATAAGATGATAGCTTGGAAGCATGAATTGGGGAAATGCAGATTATTTAAGGGCATAAGGCCTATTGCAGAAGAAACATTTGAATATATATATATATATAACATTAGAGGTCAAGGATATATACCGCGTCACCAGAAAAAGCTGACAACTGCAAGTGTTTGACTCCGACCAAACCTTGGAGGAAGAAGCTCCTCTTGCGGTTAGCATCAAACTGCATATAAAACTCACAACCTCTACATGGGTTGCCATCAATGCACCCTGACAGAGCCGTGAGGCAGCTATCATCACAAAAAAGACCGAGTCTGATAACCGCCGTCTCCAAGGACGGCAAGCTTTGAAGCGATGGAATCCTACCGGAACAATCAATCAACTCAAGGTGAACAAGATTTGGCAAGGACATTGTAGTGCGGCGTTGCACGTCGAAATCACAGCAAATCATGGTCAGATGTTTCAAGGATGCAGAGGACACTTGGTCAGCCGATGTAACACAATACTCCATCATAAGGTCCACTAGCGATGGACAGCCAGAGAAATCAAGAACGCTGCGGACGCGGTGGAGATCTAGCGTCTTGAGGTGGTGGGAGAGCAGAGGGAGAGGCACCGGATATTCAGGAAGGCTGTAGGGAAGGTCGACCAAGTCGTGGTCGGCGATCCTGAAACGGCACCGTAAGGTCTTGACACGGCAATCCAGAGCAGACTGCAAGCTCGAGGACCATACGTGCTCGGCGGACAAGAGCCAGTCGAACTGGAACTCGTTCCTCACGAGATGGAACTCGCATGAATTGAGGGGCGCTTCGCCTTGGCGGCGGAGGAAGAGCAGGCGTTCGACGAAGTCGTTGAACCTTTGGGGGGTCCCGAAGCCTTCGACGGCGGTGACGCGGAGGGCGGGCGCTGAGGTCCAGAGGTTGCGCCAGCGGCGGCCGACCGCGGAAGTACCCACCGCGTCGCGCGCTGGAAGGAACGAGATGATGAGGGCAAGAACGCCATCGGGGATGTCGTCGATCTTGGCCGCGGGCGGTTCTTGGCTGATATTGGGCTTCTTCCGAGGGGACATTCCGTCGAGCATGTCTGCTGCGGTGCAGAAGAAGAATCGGACCGATAAGCCAAAGGTGAGATAAACGGAAGCCTGGAAAGGAGGAGACACTGGAGCGGGAGAGAGGAGAGGAAGAGCGGAGTTGCTGACCTGCGTCACGTCCGGTGAGGTTGTCGCCGGAAACGGGAGAGACGAGAGTCCTCGATTGGAATGGGCTGATGCTGCTCGCCGGCTCGCCGCAGAGGTAATTCGGCAGCTGAACCTCTCGACCTACCATGGGGCATGGGCTTAAAAAAGTCTAATTGGAGGCCCAACCTCCATTGGAAAACCATCTTTTTCAGAAAATTCCCTCAAAGAAAATCTCTTTCAGAACAAAAGCACAAATGCACAAGCCATTTTCAGTACATATGTAATTATTAAAAAGAAATAAAAATTAAATTAATTCTAACGTAGATTAGGAGTAAGAATGAATAAAAGACCATACATATACATTATTACGGTGTATGGACCTCCAACCCATTACATGCCTTACCACTCCTCTTAACAAGCGGCACCAAGTCACCACCTCTTTCTTCTTTCATGAATACAATCATTCCGATCCTAAACTCACAATGCACAGCTCTATACTCGATCTCAAATCATGCCTCCAAGATGCTTTAGCAGAGGGACGTAATAAAAATGTGGTTTCAACGAGAAGCAAGTAACGACTCGTTCTTCTAAACAACTAGAAGATTCCGCACACACTGGAGCGGGCATCCCTTGACAATTCTTTTTTTTTACAAGGAAAGCTAATCTCTTGACAATTCTATTGTGTAAATGAAATCATATAAGATGTATCAGACATGAAGTTGTGCATGGAACATTCTATTTGTGTTAACATATGTGAAAGGTTTGTGTATTTGATATATTGAATTTGATGTTGCATGTACATTTATGTATTCGCTTTGCTGATTGAATCGGTTAAGAACAAAAGTAATTGTGGTGTTAAAAACGAGATGATCTGAATAATTAAATTGCTAAAATAACAATGATGTTGAAATTGCATGAAGAGATTGTGAAACGATAACATGTGGAATTTTGGGTGGATAAATGATACATGCTAATAAATGTTAGTGGGATGAGGTTGATACTTAAATGGTTGGTAAGATGGATGAGGTGACCAATTGGTTGGTTAGAAGAAAGAGTGATATGGATATCTTGCATGTTGAAATAGAAAATAATTATTGCATGTTAGTCGGATATTGCTTTATAAGAGGTATAGATAGAAAGGAATTCGTGACAAACGAGAGGGTCATCTGCTTTCCTGTTCTCATGTGATATCTATAAAACCATACATTGGGTTGGTTTGGTGGGTCAAGTGCGTGATAGTACAAGATCTGATTTTTTAGATAAAAGGATTTTACTAATTAAGATATTTAAGCATTACACCCAACCGAGCTCTGCATAGCTAAGATGCACACGTCCACCAGTTTACCAGTACAAGATCTGATGCACGTGCAACATAAGCGAATGGTGATTAATATTCCTCTCAATCACGAAACTCACATTCTTTTACACTTATTTCAATTCCATCTTGCTAAATTTTCTTTAGTAAAAATAACCATTTTAAATAAGAACCACATAAAGACATTTAAGCATTTCTAATCAGGAAAAAATTCACGCCTAAAAGTGATTTAACTGTATAAATATTCCCCATAAAATTCACCTATTTCTGTCCAATTCAGCCATCTTCTAGAAAAGGAAAGAAAATCCTTTTGTCTTGCAAAATTTCGACATCATTTCTGGTGTTATGCCCTTTTCTTCACCAACCCAGTAAGATGCAAGTACAAGATGGGATGTCGCCACTGGAGAGCAGCGGAAGAGAGCTCCGTGGGTACCTTCTTCCTCCTCTCTCGTCGCCCCTTCGAAGGTACGATCCAGTAATTTTGGTTGCTTCCTAGTGCTAGCCTGCATCCACCTCTATCCCTGTTCTTTGAGCCGCTCCTTGACCCTAGGAAGTCCAAAAAAAATCCTTCCAGTTTGGATGGAGTTGAAACGAGTTCATTTCTTTCAGATTCTTAGATGCGTGCTCAGTTTGGTAGATTACTAGGTCGCTGATGAATTATAAGTACAATTAGCTAGGTCAGAGGTTTCAGCAGTAATTCGTTGGTGCTCATGTTCTTAGTTCGATCTGTACTAATAGAAAAGCTTAGTCACAGATTGGTAGTTGCTAACCACCTGAAGTAAAAGAAAAATTAGTCACAATTTAAATGCTGCATCCATGTCCATTTGCTGATTTTGCTTTTGTTAATACCTGACGTTTATTTGTTTTCCTACTCGACAGGCTGCCAAGGATAATTTCACCTGGCTCAGAAATATGTGTTCAAAGTGAATCCTTCTGAGGGTTGAGACTAATTTATTAACTTATTAAGTTAATAAGTTATATTAATAATCCTCAAGAATAACTTATTAACTTATATAAGCCCTTTGATTCTATGGCTGCAATCCAAAAGCTTTATGAGGTCTGCAAAGTATCATTATTTGAAAAAGGGCCATCATCTTCTGAAGCCGTCGAAAATGTTCGTGATGTATTAGGTAAGAACTACATACTCCCTCCGTCCACAAATAAGTGTCACAACTTTGATAAAAAGTGGATGTATGTAGACATAACACATGTCTACATACATCCACTTTTCATTAAAGCTGTGACACTTATTTTGGGACGGAGGGAGTATTATATTGGGGTTATGAGATGCGTTTCTGTGCTGGTTTGAGAAAAATAAATCTATCGATGCTAAATTATTACATTAACTAGATTATATTCCAATTATTGCATGCGTTTTAGATTTACTTTATTGGATGTGTTTCCATGTATCCTGAATAAATAAAAACCTCATACATAATGCGGTTGTTAGCATACGAGGATGTGATATTGCACCTACTTCACTTTTTCTGATGCTGCTGTCAGGTGTACTCTTATTTACAGTAGCTTAAACTTCCACCTCAACTATGAGTGTTCTAGTCGTCCACTTTATATAGTTATAAGCTCTGGTATGTTCTTTTATTCTGACACTTCATCTCAGGTGTGTCGGTCAACATATAATTAATTAATTATATACATATTTTGTTGTAGGATTTCGATTAAATTTAACTTACACCTGTAGTACATACACTCCAAATTTAAACAAAGGAAAACTTACACCGGTACTATGTTTGTTTAGCACATATGCCAGTTGGTCTTTTGTTCTTACTGATTCAAAATTTGTTAACAGACATGATCACACCTTCTGATGTTGGACTTGAGTGTGAAGCACAAGCTGTTCGTGTTTGGAGAAGACCACGAGCGTTGAATAGGAAAACTGTACTCCCTTCAAGCCCAGCAATCAGATATCGTCATATATATGAGTGCAAAAGCTTCTCTGTAAGTGCCATCAACTACTTAGCCATTTTCATGCTACTTTTTGTATAGGGAGCACTTGTTTGCCTGTTAGCTAGTCCTCTCTTATCTCTTGCTTTTAACAAATTTTGAAGTTTTCCAATGTACTTCCGCATTGCCCCTGCAGATTGGCATATTTTGCATACCAGCATCATCCATCATTCCGCTGCACAACCATCCAGGCATGACTGTTCTCAGCAAACTTCTCTATGGAAAAGTGCATGTCAAATCGTATGATTGGATTCATATAGACGAACCTCGTAACTTAGCAAAAGGTGGGTTTATCTTTAACATAAATTGATTTATTTTCATAACGTGTTATTGTTATTATATGCATCGTAAATTTAAGAGTTGAGAATGTGCAATGTTTTATGAATTATGATGGAGTTTATACCACTTGTTTAACCTTGTGACCCATCAGATATAGCACAAATGCATGAAAAGCCCTCGGGTAATTCTTGTTCTTTTGTTTCCTCATTGCTGACATTTTTGGAGCTTGCATCTTCCTTTTTTCCCTTTGCTACAACAGCGCTATAGGATATTTATTTGCCAAGTAATTGTCCAAAATGTAGTTTCCTTTGACTCTGCTGTCTGTACAGCATTTTCTATCTTGAGATTATTTGTAGATTGGTAGTTCATACAGGGAAAATTTGGGTTTGCCTTTCTTAAGGTAAACTCTGGGTTTACCTTATTTTGCATTAATATTACCGTAAATATGTGATTGAGCGCTATAATTTGATACACTAACAAGCAAACTTGCCATATTGCATTCACTGATAACTCCCCATCCTAGCCTAGCAGCTCAACCAATAACCCTTAGTTTTTATCTCGGATACACAATGTGGATATAACTGAAACACGCACCCTCAACTGATTTCAAACTTATTTGGTACTTGCAGTCAGACCAGCCAAGGTTGTGAGAGATGGTGAAATATCTGCACCTTGCGGGGCAATGGTCCTTGGGAATATCCATGCTCTGAAAGCCATCACTCCATGTGCTATCTTGGACATTTTGTCGCCTCCTTACTCATCAGAGGATGGAAGGCATTGCTCCTACTTCCGGAGATTGCCGAAATCAGACCCATCGGGTCAGTGCCGTGCTCTCCCCTTGACGAAGAACAACCACGATTTACTAGCCGTGCTGTGGCCTCGGGGTCTTAATTACTTATATGTTTGATGTTGCTTCTGCAGGCATTTTATTGGACCGGACAAGGGGATCTGAATTCGTCTGGCTGCAAGAATTCCAGCCCCCTGACAACTTTGTTATTAGAAGAGATCTTTACACAGGACCTACTTTGAACTTCTGAACTCGCCCTCCGATATCATGCTCATCGCTCTAAAAATGATTGCCCTGACATTTATAAGTTACCAAGAAGCACATTATGTGTATTGCAAAGTTTTCCTTGCCATTTGTTTTCTCTGATTTTCTTATTTGTACACATGGCCACTCTATTTGAATGCCATCTGATGTATATATTGTTAGATAATGTTATTGTAATTTCGTATTGTGTAACACATGACAGAGATATATGTATAATTATAACAAGCATAAGTTGCTTTTCAGACTCCCTCTCGTTTTGAACCTCTCAGATGGGAATATTGTCATAAATGATTTTATTGTTAGTAGATTTTACTTTTTCGTGGAGCGATTAGTATGATGTTTTCATCAGGTGCAACATGTTCCCTGGCGTATTGGTTGGTGTTTTGACCTGCTAACCACACTATGTGACCTGGTACCAGCTTGGGTTGAGCTTATCGGACTCTCTTAGAAATAATGAAACTTTTCATAACAGCCAGACATAGTGCTAGAGGGTGCCACATCAAGTTTTCTCCCAAGTTAGACGAGATATTAGTGCCTGTGAACCTCAATGGAAGCAAAATCTTAGTGCATATATCTGAAGACTGAACCAAAGAAAGAAACAGTACGTGCAACCTGATGGATGAACTATCAGTGTCGAGAGGTTGTCAAGTCTTTTCCACGGTAAGGCTTCTTGCTTCAGGCAGCTGCACGTAGTAAAAAAGACAAGTTTAAGGAAAATGGTAACGACGATTTTGTGATGCCTGCTTTTAACTCCGGAAGAACGTTATTAGAGTAGTGACGGTGGTGTTGCGAGCAGCATGGGGCGGGTTACCCATCGTTCGGGTGGATCGACACCAAGTTTCGGCTCGCTGAGGACGTGTGTTTTTTGCAGCTATCTACTGGGTTTTGTGGCTTATCCGTAATAAGTTCACTATTGAGGGGAAGTTTCCTATCCAGCCAGCTGATTGCATCTTCAAAATCATGCTCTTGTTGCAGCAGTGGCGCCCTCTTCTGAAGCCAGATCCCGCAAGACTGCTGGACGCGCTGATCGCTACCCTGAAGGCGTTGTTCGCAGCGACGTCTAGGCGCTGATGGAGGTTGGAGGCTGAGGACGTCCCGGTGTTGCCCCCCCTCCATACTGCTCTTGGGTGCAGTGCCGAGTTCAAGATTGTCTCTCTCTCTTTTTGTCTTCGTTCCGGTCTTTCTGGTCAAACCTTTCTTCAGGGCTGTAGCCGTGTTTCTCTCCGGCTTGTAAGTTTTATGGTTTGTAAGCTAAGCTGGCTCT
Organism: Poa annua; assembly: GCA_026929855.1. Classification (NCBI taxonomy): domain Eukaryota; kingdom Viridiplantae; phylum Streptophyta; class Magnoliopsida; order Poales; family Poaceae; genus Poa; species Poa annua. The sequence continues at coordinate 69,418,058 of CM049432.1, read as the reverse complement.
GCTTGCCAGCAAAAACCTTTGTCTATACGTTGCCGCTTGTTCCGGCTTTATTAATTTAAAGCAGGGCACTTCTGTGCCTTCCGTCTAAAAAAAGGACGATGTGTTGTGGTGCCACAACCTCGACAACCATGTCATCATCCGCTTCTTCAAGATTCGGCGCCTGCGTGCGTGCATTGGTCTGATCAAGTTTATGAATGTTGATCAGGGGAGTGCAGAACGAGTTATCATGTCATGGTGGAGATGAGATTATTATCACGTCAGTTCCAGGGATTTAAGTTTTAAGCCGTAATGCAAAAAAACTAGCTTATTGTATGGCTAAAAAATACCTTAAATTGAACTCCTATATAAATTTGGATGTAATCCTTTGCTATCTGGTTGCGCTTGTGCGATCAGATAAGCTTTTGTCTACTGAATAAGTCAAAAGAAAAAGACTACTCTGTTCCTCAATATAAGATGTTTTAGGTGTAACATATGTTGTCTATATTCACACTAAATAAATGCATATGTACACTAAAACATGTATAGATATATGTCTAAAATGTTCGTTGTTTCTAAAAAAATGTCTAAAATGTCGTTTCATAACGGGTTACTAGATTGAGTAATTTGCTTTGCCTTGGGCTGTCTCGCCAAATCGCTCGCGCACCGTCTGCTCCCCTCCCCGTCGGCCGTCGCATCTCCTCCGGCTCCGGCGTCCAAGCATCTAGAAGCCGCAGGCCACCTCCTCCCGCCTCGCCATGGCGCCGCGGGGCCACCACCTGACGGAGGTGGCCCTCCTCGCGTCCGCCTCGGGATGCCTCGCGGCCGCGGGGGCCGGCGAGCGGGAGGGGTGGCTGGACGACCCCGCGGTCGTCGCCTCGCTCGGCCCCCGCGCGCGCCACCTCGCCGTGGCCAGCGCTTCGCGGTCCGCTCTGGCGATCGTCCCGATCGTCGGCGGCGGTGGGGTCACGGTTAAGCCCGCCCTGGGGGCGGACGAGGGCCGGATCTCGGCCGTCGAGTGGGTCCCGCTCGACGCGGGGGCCGCCGGAGGGGAGGAGGGAGTGGCCGTCGCGGTCGGCACTGACGCCGGGTGGCTCCTCTTCTACACGCTCGCCGGCGATCTCCTGCATAAGCAGGTAGTCCATAGAACCTCCCCTTTTTCCTTCACACTGTAGTAATTCCCCGGAGAAAAGTTTAGTTTTATAGGGGCTTCAACAGTTGCTAGAACATTGTCAGTTCATAACTGTCATTAGGATATCCTTGTCTTTCATCAAGTTAACGGTGATCTTACTAGGATATGAGAAATTGCCAAAATTTGGGCCAAACATTCTGAGCTCGTAGACCAGGTTCATGGCTAGGTAGGTAGCATAACCTGCACAGTTAGCATTTTACTCCAGGTTGTCATATTTGTGCATGATTATTTCATCAGAACACCACAGTACAAAACACTTTTCGACAATGTTAAAGTACACAGTGAGGCAGTTATTTAGCTATTTTGCAATGATAATAATCTAAGAAGGAAAAGAAATACCGTAAATAAAAGACCACAAGTTCTAGTTCTTTCAGTAAATGTTTAGTGTTAGAATCCTAATCTGATGTGGTATTGTGGTTATTAACATGTGTTTCACTTCTCATACTCTCTCTCCATTTCAATATATCTGTATATGGGTGATAGAGAATTAAGAGTGTAGTTATTCTAGGTTTCTACTTTGTACCCATTTTTTTCATTGCTTGGAATTTTCTGATTGGTTGTAGTATGTTGTTTAAGCTTATCTTGTATTAAATATTTCTTAGATTTACTGTTTCCTTGATCTATGTGCATTGTGAGCTCAGTACGCATACAGTAAAGCACGAGAATATTTTACAAGAACAGGTCATATGATTGTGCTGGAAGACAGTCTTTTAGTTACACGTGGATGTAGTACGAACAAAGTTATCTTGTGGGTCTTCATATATGATTATGCCTCTTTTTTGTAATAGTGTGATCCTTGTCTTTGACAGAGTATATATCCTGCAAAGATACTGAAGCTCAACTTCAGTGAGAGGAAGGAAAATGCTTGGGAAGATTCCGGTTCAGATCAGCTTTCCGTGGTTTTTCCTGGTCTTATTGCACGTTGTGATGGTGCTGATCTTCAGGTTTCTATACGTCTTACTTTATTATGCTATTGCACTTGAGATATCATAATTTTATGGACATGCTATTTCAGAAGCAACCATGATCCTTTTTTTGGAGAATAACTTTCTCACCAACTTGGGAAACCTTGTGAATGCACATATGGACTACAAAGGAGTATTTTTCTTGTTTTGAATTGTATGCTGAACTTTTATGTGTTACCAAATAAACTTGTGTGCAGTTTTTAATTGTATTGAGTTATATGCAGCACTACGTTCAATCTTGGTTCTCAATTCTGACATTATTTCTGCATGCTCATGTTGGCTAAAACACCAGTATTAGTTGGCTCAAGGTTAAATGATCATAGGGAAGTTTTATGCTCAATGCAAAACTTGGAAAGTAGATAACTATCCCTTGAAAGCTGCATATTGTTCTTAAGAACTTATCATGTGAGAACTGATCTTAACCGTGAAAGCAAAAGACTCATGAGTCGTAATCGCAGCCATTGAATTGAATCAAGATGGGTTAGATCAGCCATTAGAAGTTGCTAGCCTCCAGAAGGGGCTCTGCTCCACAGGAATTCCAGAAGACCTCTATGAGGGACTGTACTTTTCCTAGTACACATTGTACGAGTTGCCAAGGAAGTAGCTCTGCTCCGTCAAAACATAATTAAAAGTACCTTATGTGATACGTATCTGCTTTGCAGTCATAAAAAGCGATATCGATGATTTTGTACTAAGCTAATTTACTGATCCGGTAGCAGTATATTGCATCTATTATCTACAATCGTGATAAATCTTATTCCAATAGTGCATACTTTATCCACAGTATTTTAATGCTCAAAAGCTAGCTTTGTAACTATCACTATTTTCGCCATGATTAATAATATTTATTTGATACTCGCAGATCATGCTTCAAAAATCATTTCAAGAAGTGAAGCCACACATGTGGAAAGATAAGTCTGAACAGGAAGATGCCGATGACGAGAGTTCTTTTGAAAGGATGCCTCTTCAGATTTGGAATGTGAGCAAGTTTGGTTCTTGCGCTGATGCTGCAATTGTTGGGCTAATGCCACCTCCCCTGTTAGAACTTCAGGTGACCTGCCTTCTCGACGTCACTTTACTACTATAGTGCTGCTAGCCTGCTACATGTCAGAAACTGTTATAGGGATTCTAGTTTTCTGCAAACGTTATACAGATTCAGTTTTCTTTATTCCTAATACGCTCTTTCATGTAAAAATTTACCTTTTACTGGAAGTATCCTGAAGTTACTATCATATTGAATTCAGCTGCTTTTATATTATTGCTGGGCAGTCGAGTCAGCGCCACTACTGTGCCATTACAGTTGGAGAGGATGCTGTTGTTTCAGCATATAGGTGAGTTTTGCTGCCCATTAGTTTAGCAATTTCCAACGAGGGTGATAACTCTACTAGCTCTTTAACCTCCAGGATGCAGCATCTTCTTTAATCGTGAGATTTACAGTTTTGTTTAGCCATGCCATATTGCCATTAGTGGGCCAAAAATATTAAATTACATGTTATTAGATCTGTAATTTCACATATCGTAGTTCTTCTAACTGGACCATACTAACAGTTTAATCTGGAAAAGTGGGACTCGAGCCTGGCCTTCATGGTTTGCTCAAAGACCGACCTAAGAAGAAACCAATTGCACAGCCCCAAACCAACTGTATGATCAAATAGGTCAAACGACGTCCACCCATAGTGGTTCTCAGCCATGAGTATCTCATGGTCGCAGTTCACCCCAGTAAAAAAAAGCCAATGATAAAATCAACGCTAAACCAAGTCCACATTTATGAATTGTCTGATCCTCACCCACTAGCTGGTCACACCTCCTTGAACTAAATTTAAATAGGAAATTCAAATAATACATGCAACTTCACATATCTATCATCGGATTCCAATATACTCACCACCTCAACATGGAACATGGGGAACAGACACATGATCTTGAACCAAATGGGCTAGATTTGCATCATCACTGTTAAGAGCAGCACTACATCATGTATCAACTTGCTACATGTGTATATAAAAAAGCTTCAAATTAACATAGTTTCTAAAATATTTAAATGTTCAAAATTTGGACTTTGATCAGACCAGGGATTGGTATTAGTACGCTTGCTGGGTCATTGAAGTATGATGGTTATGCTAACAATGAAAATATTATAATATTTTTTGGTTCTGGATGCTAACAATGAAAATACTATAATATTATTTGTTTTACTTGTTTTCGCCCTTCCTTAATAGTTAATGGTTCCACAGGTTATCAGAAGACAGAGGCAGGTCAATTGTTGGAGCAATTTTGTCAAGAGGTGTAGCTGCAACATTTTCGACAATATCATCTTTGTCCAAAATTCTATGGCGGAGTGAACCATCACCAACTAAGAAGCCACGGCCAAAGCCTCAATCGTTTGCAAAAAGTAATGGAATAAATAATTAAGTTTCATTTAACTTTCGAGTTATTGGGTCTTTGCTCCTCATGATTACATATTCTGCAGCGTCTCCTCTGACATGCTTGAAAGATTCACCAAGGAAGGGAGAACGACTTACGCTCTCCCCAAGTGGTACATTGGCTGCAATAACCGATTCTCTTGGACGGATTCTATTGCTAGATACTCGTGCCCTTGTGGCTGTGCGGCTCTGGAAGGTAAAAGACTTGAGTTATGAGTTAATTTTTTTCTAAAAGTAAAAAAAATAACTTCAAAAGAAAGATTTAGGCGCAAATACAATGTCGATGAGGTTGCTAGATACACACACACACACACAGGTAAAATGCAGGCTAGTTTAGTCTTCTCATTAGGGTAAGATGCAGGCTAGTTTAGTCAATTCACTGTACGCTAACACTGAAAGGGGATGAAAACAGGTCCAAGCGGATAATCTGTTGTTTCCAAACAAAAAATAATACGGATAGGAGTATACTATCTGAGTATCATCGTCTCTACATCTGTTGCATTGCACTACAAATGAATAATCCAGGTCCCTTGCTTCCTGGAAGTGTAGTATGGTGCCTTCACACGACTTGCAGTGATGATGCACCACATTATTATTTTGCAACTACTTTCGGACTGTATTTAGTCTTCTGACATATTTCATGGATCAACCTTTCAGGGCTACCGTGATGCTTCTTGTCTTTTTGTGGAGATGCTCCCGAACAAAGACAAGGCGTCATCAAGCTCAACACACTCAGAATATACAAAGAGTGACTATTGCCTGTGCCTAGCTATCCATGCCCCAAGAAAAGGCATAATTGAGGTATATTGCTGCGTCGGGTTTTTCTTGATCATCTTTCAGTTTGTAAATATCTTGATGGCAATTCCAGAGGCTGGATGGTTTTTCATTTAGAAGAAAAATCTGGACATCGACATATGTTCTACTACAAAAAATTGGTGAACGTGTTTTTTTTTCGTTTATGCGTGAAACTCTGTGTGATTTGTGCTGTTATGTCCTGTCAGGTTTGGCAGATGCGCACCGGGCCACGTCTCCTAGCCATCCCATGCCCCAAGGGAAGCAGAATTTTGCAGCCGTCGACGAGGTTCTCATCGTCGGTGTTCTCGTCGTATACCCCGTTGGAGGTTTACTTGTTCAATGGAGACTCTGGGCAGTTGTCTGTTTTGAATAGGCATATAGGATAGGAAGTTCTCAGTTGTTTATATTATTGAATCATTTCGAGATCTGTACAGTGTATATTATTTCTGGCTGGCCAGCTGCTTATGGATCTGCTGGTGAAGCTTTTAACGAATGGAAGCAGGTTTTATTTGATTTCATGTACATGAACTAATAACGTTGGTTTTGGTTTTGTATTCTACTGAAACTCATAGAGAAGACATCCATGATACCTGTTGCCAATATTTCAGGTTGCCCTTTTTACAGCAAATTGTTGTCATACTACATTGTTGAACTCAAATTGGATGGATTTCTCGGGTTTGTAATTCTCAAAATGTCTAATTAATTTTCTTTCCTGCCTTGTCGCTTAGTTTCAATCCCTCTTGGAACTGAGCATAAGATTTACACTACGGTATTACAAGTGTCCTAATCCAATCTAATATAATAATCTCTTTTATTGACCTTGCTGGTGCTTTCGGTGGCGACTTCCTAGTTAAATCGATAATGCCGTTGATAATGATGTCATTCTTCACGCCTCATTGACTTCAGCCATCTCGATAACTTATCTCTTGCCTGTTGATATGATAAGACATCTGAGTGATACACTACCATGTGCTTCAATTATTAGAGCCAATCAAATGGGAGTGATTGCAAGCAATTTTCTGCTACGGACACTTGTCAACAAGCCACAATAGCATCACTTGTCAGCATGCATGGTTTCTTCAGAAAAAACAAGGAAGCAACAAAGTGGAGAAATTTCAACACGATAAAGTGAGATGCTTGGGGATATTCTCCTGGGATGCCATATCTGGAGAAGTGGGAAGCTTGGCTTGTTACTATGGAGCTATGGAAAAGCAAAGCTGGAATTATAATATTCCAAAACATAAATAGGTAGAAGAGATAATTAAAGTGGCCTTTTTGTAGCTATTGCCATTACAAGAAAGTTGGTGAAAACTGAGTAGTGACTCATAAGGTACGCTTGGAAGATTACAAAGAGGTCACGACTCACGAGGTCAGATCCTCATCAAGGCACGGTATGTATATTTCAAAGAGGTCACGACTCACAAGGTCAGAACGTATCGATAGTCACAAACTGATGAGTAGTGATTTTTCAAGTTAGGGTTTGTAGATGCAAATTCTGCAAGTTAATGCTGCTTATCTCTTCTCCTTCAGACATTATCTAAATGCTGATGGATCACATCCTGGCAATAGCTAAGCTGAATTATTCCTCCCAATATTTGTTTCTCAAAACCTGGAGCATTGTGCTGCACTTCTGGGCAAAATCACTGTACAAGATATCGTCCGATATCCCGATTTATCAGCCGATTTATCGCTTATCGTTGTCTGACCGATAAGATAAATTGACCGATAAGTCGGCCGATATACCGATAAATCGGCTGATATGCCAATAAATCGACCGATTTATCCCTTATCATAGGTCGACCGATAGGTTTCCGATAAGCGATATCCCCAACATTGGGCAAAATACATCCCTTCGTAGTGAACTTTGCATGCCTCGTTTGACTTCAGCCAACCCAAATGCCCGATAACCTATATATCTTGGTATGATAAGCCATTATTTTGTGGGGTGATATGAATATATGATAAGCCAATCGATGCAACTATAACCTCAATTAGTGGAGCAATCAAAAGGTACTAATTTAACAGCCACTTACCCCACTGCTGTAGTCAAGTCTTCTCCACCGTCACAACACCAAAGACACATTTTTGAAAGGATGATGGGGAGTGTCTACATGATGACCATAGATGCTTGGAATATTCTCATAGGGCACCATTATTGCATTTTGTATACACATAAAGAGTTTTCAAAGCTTTGCTTCCAAAGACTTCACAACGATTCCGCCAATTTCCTTTAGAAATTCAAAATTATGTGAACAATAGGAACTTTGCTAGTGTATTAGATTTCTCTATTTTTTTTCTTGATTAAAAAATTATAGCTTATATTCTTCCCAGGTTAGTTCTGCCTCGGTTGTATTACACATAATAGGTTTTATGCAACAGACTCGCATGGATGGCCATGAAATGTATTACCTATATGTAAGTCAACACCAAGGTGAGTTCCATGGAGACAAACCACTTTTTTTTTCTGAACGGTGTCGGTACCAATGCAATTGTCTTGCACATTTGTCACTCCCCTCAGCTTATGGTTGGAAGGCACAAAGCCACCCATGCTCTTTTTATATGCCCATATAGAGATAAAAAAACTGACATTATTAGTGCTATTTTTCTACCAAAGTGCACTTTATTCTAAATGCTTATATAAGCGCAGCAACCCCACTACATCATGTATTTGTGTATTAATGAGAATCTTACTAAGAATGTAGTCTTGTCGATCACTAAAGTGCCGTCCAAGAAACTTAGTCTACGGACTACGGATGGAATTAGAAAAGTGCTCTCTTATTGAGGCATCGATGCATGGTCCCAACAAAAGGTTATTGCCTTATTTCTTTAGAACCGGTCAGTTGACTTGATACAGACTCCATAAGCTATCACTTGTTAAGCAATGTGATATGTTTTTTTTAATAACAAGCAATGTGATATGTTAAAACATTCTCAAATATTGCGACTAAACTAAAGACAATCATTCAAATAAAAAACAGCATGGTTTAAGGTAAGCAAAATAATCATACAAGGTATATATATTATTATTATATAGTAGTGGAGACAAAAATAAAGCGATGTCCACTTGTGGAGTGGATCAAGAAAGGAAGAACAGTGAGAGATAAACGGTTGGATTCTCTGGACACCACTTATCATGTTGTTACATGTGTTGGTTCAGTACACTCCATGTAAACACGCAAAAAACAGTAAATCGCGGCCCTTCCATGTGTTGGATATTCCTCTCTGAACACCATTTATCATGTTCTTGCGTGTGTTGGTTGAGTATATACTAACGTCTCAGAAAATCCTTGGTGATTATCGACATTCCGTCGATGATGATCGATGCATTTGTTAGACTCTATTTATCTTTGATTGGCTCCAAAATGCAATGCATCACCAGTCCGGACTCCGGGCGCCATCTCTGTCAAGGTCGCAATCATCGCTTCAAATTGTGAAACCTTGTGGCCAAAGACAAGACTCGAGAGAATGACAACAAAACTAAGTTCCAGGAAAGATTGAAAACGTTTCCTATTGAATTTCATTTTCCTAGCGGGTTGAAAAATTGACTTGTAGCTCCCAGTTCGAAGTTTCCTATTGGACAACGAAAGCGTGCAAGGCGCATGCTAAACCTGCAGGAGACCATACCAAGGTATAGCACCCCAACTTTGACTTGGGAATTTGGCCAGAATGAAGAGCTTTCTCTTTCATCTTCGGTAGATTGGCAACCGCAGGTTAACTGACGGAGAGAGTGATGGTGAACGTTCTGGCATATGTGCGCGTGCTAGGACCTTATGGCCACATGTCAGTGATGCACTGGCTCAGCGCTAGTTGTCTACGCCTCGACCGGGTTCAGTTGAGCTCTGAATACCAATAACAATAAGAGGAGACCCATCCAATTGTTTCGTTGACCTATGAATATACAGAACTAGGAAATCGCTCCTGCATGCTGTGCTGTGCAATAATCAAAAGGTTTCACGGTCAGGAGCAGAGTTTAGTTGATGCGATCAGTACAAGCTTTAGCCCCGTATTCGTGCAAATCTCCTGTAGAGATTCAGTCAGTTAAGTGGCTTTGCTACTTACAAATCATTGCTTAATACCCTCCTTACTTTGCCTAAAAAAACCTCATCACTGTTCACGATCGACTGAAGATCCATACTCATCCCAGAGACAAGAAATTCGAAAACAAACAACCGAGAGCGGTCAATTTTGCTCCAATTGTTCAGGATAAGGAGATGAAAAGTTCTTATCCGCTTATCGTATCATAAAGCATCTTACTGATCTGTACATATAATGTGCACGATTTGGTGGAAGAGGAGCAACCGCACCAATTTATGGGTTCATGGTTTATCCTTGGCATCCTTTTAGACGTAGAATATATGGCCATTACTTTTAAACATTTTATTAGCATGTTCATATAATCAGCAGACAAGTTGTTAGTCAGTCACATCATGAACACCATCTTACTGTTTTCGGCGACAGCTTCTAGCTTATTAGGGTATGTTCAGGGGTGATGTGAGTTTTCCCGTAGACTTGTCATGTTTGGATTTTTTTTAGTTGTTGGAGAGAGAATAAAAAAGAGAAAGGTGTATTCCCTTAGCTAAGAGATGATCGCTTTAAAATTAAGAGAATTATATTCCTTCATTGTACCACATCCACGTGTCTTCTCTTAATAACACAACTTGCCACTAATATTTAATTAATTTTCCTTCATTGCAAATGATAATAAGAGATGATGTATTGTACGGCTTATAGTTATTGACTTATCTAGATAATGTTGATGGCTAAGGGAAGACATGTTTTCTCTACTGTTGTGTGTGCCCTTAGTGTATTTCAGTTAAACGACAAGTTGCGTGTATGATAGCTATGGCTTGTGTGGCACTAATTGATTGTCATATACTGAAATAGATACACAGATGTAGATCAGTGCACAATATTGGATATTAGTATGCTATAGACCAACAGTCTATAGTTGCCGCAGCCCTAGGTGGTGGTCAATGTCGGTAGTTGCTGACGATGTAGGGACTGGAGGCTCAGTTCCACCTCCACCAAAATCAGGGTGTCCACTTTTTCTTCTCCATATTTGGTGTAGTTCCTCCTCTATTATCACGAGCAGCAGCGGCGTGTTTGTAGTGTTCGTGTGCCGTTCTTGGGGTGTCGCCTTCGGGGTTCATTCGGGGCCCTACCGTTCATGATTTTCATATCCATTCCATGGCCATGAGATGGTCATGTCTGTTGTGTGTTTCTCATCTGAGGGGTCTATTGGGTGACAACATATCGGGATCTTCTTCGGTGCTATCCGTTGGTGGTTCAAAGTGTTGGTTGTGCATTCTTGGTTCAAGTTATGCCACTTCCGGTGGAGCTTTGTGACATTTGTATTTTTTTTCTCTGTTTTTTTCTTAACTAATCAGGCAACTCTTAGAGCCCACTTTGAAACACAAAAATTAATTTTAACCGAAGCAGAAAAAACACAGAGCAAATTCTCCGAGAGAAGTAGATACCTATGAGGTTAACAAAGCTCATGTTTGATTTTCTCCTATTTTGTAGGATTTCTTATCATCTAAATTACCTTGGTGCAGTCCACTGAACCAAAGTGTGAGAAACCTATTATTTGTTTATTAAAACAGCAATCATCTATTTTGTTTCTTATAAATTCCTTGATCTGGGGCCTAAAATAGTACCAGCAGTATAATATGCATGCAAGTTGTTAGTGTCCAGCGAGAGCACATCTTGCCCACTATCTTGGTATAGTTTTGTTCCATTATTAGCCCCGAATATTCTGGAGGGTCAGATTATACGAATCAAACACGTAAACTATTATGGATAAAGACGAATGGGAAAAAGTGCAAATTTTCCTCTTCAAGGGACAAGTTCCTGTGTGTGAGCATTTCCAGCTCGAAGCGAAGGGCCATATTTCCTCGTGCACTTGCCGTACCTGTTGCCAATAACATCATTTTCATCTATGATCTCTTTCTCGCTGTCATTTTCATGTATGTTTGCTGCAAACGAAAAAGATGAGCTGAAATAACACGAGAAATCCATTCTTGATGGAAAGTGAGAACATTCATGTCCAACCCGGCATGGCCATGGGGATCTTTTCTTTTCTAGAAGCACATGTGGGCATCTGTCATAACCATGACCATACCAAAAGTATTCTGAAAAATCAGAGACTCTGCAAACTATTATTGACTGAATTAAATCCTTACAGGTAAAGCTAGACGAGAGGTACATGCATGACAACTCACACGTACGTCTCTTTTACCGTGGACCATCTTAAGGATTACGTTCTTCTCTGGAAAATAAAGTTACACCGTGATCAATCTTAATGACTTTACAAAAATTTCATGTCTTTTGCAGATGCCATATTCTCTTAAGTGGCTAAGCTTTTCAGGTTCTTAACTGGCACAACGGAAAGTGCACATTGTGTTATCTTTCGACCTTGATGCCTTTCGCTTTAGAATGGTACGGTCGGTTACTGTTTATTAGACGCTCTGTCAGCCTATTATAATGTTGGGAGTGCTTATGTCTCCGGCGAGTCTCAATTGACTCAGAAAAGTGTAACCGCAGTTCTAAAAAAAATGCAACTGAAACAAGTGCAACTGCATTTTTCTAACAAAAAAGTGCAACTGGTGCATATTTTCATGGATGACTAAGACTTAGGAAAATTTCAGGCACCTGAGAATTAACAAAACCATATAATGTTTTCAGTTGATACCTAATTTTTTAAACAAGTGCCCACTTTGAGTGAAACTTGTTGAGAGAACACGAAATAACACAAAAAGGTATCATCTGTAAGTTGTCAGAATGAGCTCACATGCATCTGAAAGGGCTGAAATGTAAGCTCAAATAAAATGTTCAACTCTAACACATATCACCAACATTTATATAATAATATTTTTGAAGAAAAATAAATATTAGGTATATAGTTAGTAGGAATGCAGTTTTGATTTTGCAACGGTAAAAGATAAATTATTTATAAGATCAGATCTGATATGGCGACTCGCTAGAGCCAGTATGTATTATTTCACTTCTTATATTATTTATAGCATGCCAAGTAATGTATACATAGTGGCCTTCCACCCATGCTCAGTTGTGTTGCCAACAGTGGCAGTGGTTGACTAAGTATGAACGATCAACAATGTGATTCGGAGGGTGTATAAATTATTTGTGTAGAACAATTATTTATAGCTTCATAAAGTACAAATTTTGTAGCAGTATTTAGAAAATTATAACGGTTAAACGCAACAACCCATTTCTATGGAAGCAAATCTAAGGGCAGAAAATAGTACTCCAAGAAATGTGGACAATGAGTTGAAGCAACTTGATGTTATATTTGTGTATTGTTGTATGGATATTTTGTTTTGATCCAGAAACTATACGGGGCCCGCCGCCAACTTATATATTAACAAGTATAAAAATGTACAAAGGTGTATAAGTTTTACAAACAAGTTGTACAAAGAAGGACTAATTACAAGCTATGAAAGAAAGGAGAGCCACACTGTCAATCTAACCACATACACCATGCATCGACTATAAAGATCTCCATGAAAAAGGGCTCGGAAAATTAGTTCTAGCATAAGAGATGGTGCCAGATCACATCAGAGATAGAGGCCAATTGAACATTAATTTTGTCCCAACTTAGACGACTTCAATGACCACTAGAGGAGAGGAGGTCTTGGGAGTATTTCATAAGGAGTGCGTCATTTTGGATAGATATGTCAAAATCTTTGGAGGTATTTCACAATGAGTGTGTGATTTTGGATAGGCAAACTTTCCTTTTTTTGATCTTCATACTAAGTCTCGGACAGATTTGAATTTCCAGATATCTCGCGTTTAACTAACGAGCTAATGTGTCTAGCTTTAACGATGATTTCAACGGCACCCCCTTGGAGAAAGTGTCCATAGACAAAAAGGTCGGGAGCGCACCAAGCAAAGTTTAGTGATGAGGATGCAACCTCCAAAGGCAATGCAAGATGAGACCACAACACACATCACTAGATTATACAAACCAAAGGGGAAAATTCATGAATTCTTGGCTTGATGAGGCCAAGGGAAAACCCTAAATCGGTGGAGTGGAAGCTTCCAGTGCGACAACCAAAGAGGCCGGCGAGAATATTGGTTTTGATCTCCGAAAGGTTGATAGGGAGCGGGCATGATTTCTGGAACTTGATACACAATCAGCTGACTGACTGAAAGTCTCTTGAAGAACACTGAGAAAGAGAAGCTGGCTCAGGCAAGCTTGCAAGATGAGGAGTGTGTTGTTAGCATATTAGATAATGGGAAACTTGGGTCGAGTATAGGAATTGGGAGGGTAAGAAAACTCTTTTATTATGAGCCCTACTTATCATGGGCTTAAATAAGATCCACCGTGAGAACAAGGAGAAGGTGAGAGAGGGTCGGTTTGTGTATCCACTCCTGCTATACTTTGGGTTTGATTAACCACGACGGCACACTATTTTTTTTTGAGGTATAAGGTGGTCGTATCCACCGCCCGAATAGATAGAAAGAGTTGACCCAGTTTATAAGGGAAACTGGGTCCAAAACCATACAATCTGTACAAGAGAATGACACAAACGAAGCGACCCGCCGCCCACACGACCCAAGTCGACAAACGCCACAACACACACCACCTGCTCCGGGGCCGCTGCCCCGGCGTAACAACCAGATCAACCTTCGCATCGCCCGAAAATGATCCAGTCATGGTCGACGAACCCTCTGCACGCAGTCTTCATCCAGGTTGCCACCAAAACCACCCGTGCCAGGGCCGCCGTCCTGGCGTAGCAACCAGATCGACCTTCGCATAGCGCCAAGACGATCCAGTCGAGTCGACGAACTTCCTGCCCGCGCAGTCTTCATCCAAGTCGCCACCCAAACACACGCAAATAACGGCACTGCCTCTTAGAACCGTCATAGCGTGGGAGCCCGAGGCGGCCGCCTCGGCGTACCACCACCATCCAGGGCCGCCGCCCCGGCATCCACTTCCCTGACCACATCACCAGCCTACCCACCCGCCACAGACCTGCTGCACCGAGAGAGCCGGTGTCACCAAGACGACGCCTCCAACAAGGTAGTGACGCGTCCGTCACCGTCGCCCGCCCCCGACGGAGCTTAGGCTTTCGCCCGGAGACCACCGAACCACTCCCGTCGAGCCGTTGTCGAAACTCCACGACGATGCCAACAAGAAGGGGAACAACGCCCAAAGGACGCCACCATCGCCGTCACCGACCGGAGTCGGTGCAAGACCTTCGTCCGGAGCTCGAGCCACCCGTGAAGCTTGGAGAGCTGCGGGAAGGGCTACTGTATCCGTGGCCGCTCGCCGAGCTCTCCTCCACATGCCGAAGCCTTAACAACGCCTCCTAGCTGCCATGTCGGCACCCCTGACGCCTCATTGCCGCAGATCGCCAGCAGCCGCCCTGCCACCATGCTCCACCGCAAGATGCTGCAACGACACCTCCCTCCACGGCATCAACCATGCCCCGACTCGCCTCCAGGCCACCCTCGACCGAGTCAGCGCCGCATGTCCGCCTCGCGACGCACGCCCCCGCACAGGCCCTACGGGTCCAGATCGAGCCCGCCAAAGCCCATCGGGCGCGGCTTCACCACTGGCGATGGCGCCACCGCCTCCATACACCGCCGGTCGCAGCCCGCGCCCAGCGCCTCCGCCACCGCGCCCTGCAGCTCTGCCGTGCTCCAATGCCCGCCCGCCCGCAACAACGACTCCGCCCAGCGCAGCGAAGAAAGGAAGGCCCGCCGCCACCTTCCCCGGGGGCGCACATGGCACACTATTGCATCATACACCTTCCCGAAAACGTGGTTAGTGAGAGACACCTCCCACCGATGTGTTTCTAGGCGAAAGCTTAGGCACAACATCCCTCTTGTAGCGTATGACGCTCATGTAGGGTCGTTAGCCTTCTTCAAGGTGTCGTATTGGACCACACCGACTCATGTGCTGTCATGTCGTGTGCTCGCAGGTTCCTCCTCTCCGCACAAGTGTCCCCTCGATGGGGGCGTGAGCATGTTAATGCTCTTCGTTTTCTTATACTTTTTAGGTAACACTTGGATTCATTTTGATCAAACCTATCTTGTTTTGCTTGTCTCAAAATTTATTTCTAATTTATTGTACTGTATGTATTTGAAACAATAAACACTTTCCTTTCTTCACCCGTTTACATGATCAATTGATCATGGAGGTGGAACCACGACCGTCCACGTGGACATGTGGCGATCCATAAACAAATCGCAACCGAGATCGAAATCCAAACCCAAATCCAGATCAAATCAAATCAGAATTCAACGGTTTCCAGTATATAACTCTACCAGCGAGCGAATCCCGGCGGCATCATCCGCCTTCTATAAATACGGCAGCCTCTCCTCAGTTCCGGCCACAACCACACACCGTCCCCAATCTCGCCCAGCCCCACCACCACCACCACCACCACCACGCTTCCTGCCTCCAGGAGCCGGCCGGCGAGTTCCTTCCTCCGGCTCTTCGACTCCGGTCGGGCCAGCGGCGATGGCGTCGTCGGCGCCGGGTGGTGGCGGGAACCTCGAGCGGCTGTCGTCGATCGACGCGCAGCTGCGGCTGCTGGTGCCGGGCAAGCTGTCGGAGGACGACAAGCTCATCGAGTACGACGCGCTCCTCCTCGACCGCTTCCTCGACGTCCTCCAGGGACTCCACGGCGACGACCTCAGGGAGATGGTAAGCTTTTCGGATTACTGCTCGATCTCGGGCCGCCGGATCCAGTCCTTCTGTCTCCACTTCCGTACTGCTGCTGTTAGCTGTCGCCTCCGATTCTTCCCCCTGAGCTTTCCGCTTCACTCTCGGCATGTAGTCGTTCTTGGGTTCAGCTTAGTTGCACAATGCGGGAGCTGGGTTGACTTGCTGGAATTTAAGTCCTGATGGGGATTGATGTTTTCGATGCTAATTGTTTTTGCCCACCAACTGATTTTCTTCCTTTTCTACTCAGTAGATTGCTTTCCCCAGCTAATTTTTGTGCCTTTTATCTCTTATTTTTGTGAATACTGCTCTGATTAGTCGAGTTGCATTATAGAATCTCAAATTCTGCCAGTCAAACCTGACTGACTTCATATGTTGAATTTGCGTTGCCGTCAGGTGTGCTGGATCTTTTGTTGGCCATGTATTGACTTTTTTTAGCTCCATCAACTAAATCAATCACCTAAACTGACTTGGATCTACTTTAGTAATAAAAATCTCTGTTTTCCGCATATTATTTTGCTCTCATCCTTATTATCCGTTATGCAATTGAGCTGAACTGCCCATACAACACCCACTGAAATATTTCTCAGGAAACTTCCCAACCGAGTGTTTGATCAAAATCATATACAGATCCCAAACGCCAGTGCCTATTGCTTTCCTTAAAAGTTATAACGAAACATAAAAAGACGCCTAAATATGTGCGACATATGGTGCCTAAACTCGACTGGGTGATTTGATTGGCTGTAATTATTTTCTTTTTGTTTCTTGTGAATTGTTAAGGAGAAACCCATCTTTTTTATGTTGATGGATATATATAAATTGAAATTTTGCACTATATATAGGTTCAAGAATGTTACGAGGTGGCTGCTGAGTATGAAACAAAACATGACTTGCAAAAGCTTGATGAACTCGGAGAGATGATAACAAGCTTGGACCCTGGCGACTCTATTGTGATTGCCAAAGCATTTTCACACATGCTTAACTTGGCCAATTTGGCTGAGGAAGTGCAGATCGCGTACAGGAGGAGAAGTAAGCTCAAGAAGGGAGACTTTGCTGAGGAAAATTCAGCAATCACTGAATCTGACATAGAGGAGACCCTTAAGAGGCTCGTTGTTGACATGAAGAAGTCCCCTGCTGAGGTCTTTGATGCCCTCAAGAATCAGACTGTTGATCTGGTGTTGACTGCACATCCAACACAGTCTGTAAGAAGGTCACTGCTACAGAAACATTCAAGGTTAGTTATCCAATCAGTGCGTTGATAGCTGACATTATGCAGCTTATTATAGATGCTAATACCAATTTCAATAACTTTATTTCAGGATCCGGAACTGTTTGGTTCAGCTTTATTCAAAGGATATTACTCCAGATGACAAGCAGGAACTTGATGAGGCTCTTCAGAGAGAGGTGCTAATCACTATATTGATTTTCATGTTTTCCTATGGCACCATTATTAATGTCGCAATGCAGTCACAATAGCCTTGTAGCATCAGATAGTTGAGATGATTCTTACGCTTCACTTTAAATCCTTCTTTTCAGATCCAAGCTGCCTTTAGAACTGATGAAATCCGCAGGACTCAACCCACTCCCCAAGACGAAATGCGTGCTGGTATGAGCTACTTCCATGAAACAATATGGAAGGGTGTTCCAAAGTTCTTGCGCCGTGTAGACACGGCATTGAAGAACATTGGGATCAATGAACGTGTTCCTTATAATGCGCCTCTTATCCAGTTCTCTTCCTGGATGGGTGGAGATCGTGACGGTGAGTGAGATCAGCGTGATAAGTATCTTGTTTCCTGTTTCTGTGCAGTGTACAAATATGAGATATTTACAGTGACTGTGAGTTGTTATTACCTTGGTGGTCTCTGTTAGATGCTAGGTATCTGTCTTGGCACCATTGTCCTATATAGAACTATGTACAATGACAACTATTATGTGTTACAAGCTGCTAATACCTTTACAAATACAGGAAATCCAAGGGTGACACCAGAGGTTACAAGGGATGTCTGCTTGCTTGCCAGAATGATGGCAGCAAATTTATATTGTGCTCAAATTGAGGATCTCATGTTTGAGGTAGTGATTGCTTCATTACTTTGAATCAAAGTTCACATATACTGGATCAGTAGAAATTGATTAGTCTTCCAATGATTTCAGTTGTCTATGTGGCGATGCAATGATGAGCTACGCTCACGAGCTGATGAGCTGCACCGCTCTTCTAAGAAGGACGCGAAGCACTACATAGGTACCTATCAGTAACAGTTATTTTTTTGGATGTAAAAAAGTAACAACTTTTATGTCAGCTTAATGTAGACAATTTGTTATATATTTGCATCTTTTCTAGTTATTAATCTACTGTTCTTCTCTGATGTAGAATTCTGGAAGAAGGTTCCTCAAAATGAGCCGTATCGGGTAATACTGGGCGATGTCAGGGATAATCTTTACAACACCCGTGAGCGTTCACGTGAGTTGTTATCCAGTGGACATTCCGACATCCCTGAGGAAGCAACCTTGACAAATCTTGAGCAGGTTGAGTAATGTCTAAGGAATATGATTGCAACTGCATATTTTTTCAATCTTTTATTTCGTTTGGTAGAAATATGGTCTTTAATATATGCCAGTATTTTGTTGCAGCTATTGGAGCCATTGGAGTTATGTTACAGGTCGCTGTGTGCCTGTGGTGACCGTGTTATCGCTGATGGAACCCTTCTTGATTTCCTGCGCCAAGTATCTACCTTTGGACTATCCCTTGTGAAGCTTGACATTAGGCAAGAGTCTGAAAGGCACACTGATGTCCTTGATGCCATCACCACACACCTGGGGATAGGATCGTATCGTGAGTGGTCCGAGGAGCGTCGTCAAGAATGGCTGTTGTCTGAACTCAACGGGAAGCGTCCATTATTTGGCTCAGACCTTCCCAGGTCAGAAGAAGTTGCTGATGTCCTAGACACATTCCAAGTTATTGCTGAGCTACCTGCTGACAATTTTGGAGCATACGTCATTTCTATGGCAACAGCTCCTTCAGATGTTCTTGCTGTGGAGCTCCTCCAACGCGAGTGCCGTATCAAGACACCACTTAGAGTTGTCCCCCTGTTTGAGAAGTTGGCCGATCTTGAGTCTGCCCCGGCAGCATTGGCCAGACTCTTCTCGATAGATTGGTACAGAGGGAGGATCAATGGCAAGCAGGAGGTCATGATTGGGTATTCAGACTCCGGTAAGGATGCTGGACGTCTGTCGGCAGCTTGGCAGATGTACAAGGCTCAGGAGGACCTCGTCAAGGTCGCTAAGCAATTTGGAGTGAAGTTGACGATGTTCCATGGACGAGGTGGTACTGTTGGCAGGGGTGGTGGCCCTACTCACCTTGCCATCTTGTCTCAGCCACCGGACACTATCAACGGATCACTCCGTGTCACTGTTCAAGGTGAAGTTATTGAGCAGAGCTTTGGGGAGGAACACTTGTGCTTCAGGACTCTGCAGCGTTTCACAGCTGCTACGCTTGAGCATGGTATGCGTCCACCCATTTCACCAAAGCCAGAGTGGCGGGCTCTTCTTGATGAGATGGCTGTGGTGGCAACTGAGGAATATCGGTCAATTGTCTTCAAAGAACCACGCTTCGTTGAGTATTTCCGCCTGGTAAGTCCTTGTTATCATTGCTCATCAGGATTGGAAAAATATTAACTGCTTGTAGGATTGCCATTGATACAGAGGGAGCCTTTGAATATGTTGCAAACCTGGACCTGACAGTAAAGATCAAGTTGGTGCAGTGATTTACCGTGACAATCTTTATCATAAAATTGTTAATAAAATCACACTTATGTACCTATATTCTTTTACCACTCTAATTTATATGACATGCTCTATAATCAATGTTGTATCTAATACGGTATATATGCAGCAATAAGGTGTAAACTACACAAAATAAACCTTGATGCCATTCAGTTGAACTATCAGTGAATTAATAATTTTTATCTGAACCTTGACAGGCAACACCAGAGACAGAATATGGCAGGATGAATATTGGAAGCAGGCCATCAAAGAGAAAGCCAAGTGGTGGCATTGAATCACTCCGTGCAATTCCATGGATCTTCGCATGGACGCAGACACGGTTCCACCTTCCGGTCTGGCTGGGCTTTGGTGGCGCATTCAAGCATATCCTCAAGAAGGACATCAGGAACTTCCACATGCTCCAGGAGATGTACAACGAGTGGCCATTTTTCAGGGTCACCATCGATCTTGTAGAGATGGTGTTCGCAAAGGGTAATCCTGGCATTGCAGCCTTGTATGACAGACTCCTGGTTTCAGAGGAGCTACACCCACTGGGTGAGAAGCTGAGGGCCAATTACGAAGAGACCCAACAGCTTCTTCTTCAGGTGTGTTTTACGGAAATACTGAAATCTTCTACTTTGTTCAGCTAAGACTCCAGCATGAACTAATAATGGTAACAAAACTTGCTTTTCTTGATTTCAGGTTGCTGGCCACAAGGATCTTCTTGAAGGTGATCCCTACCTGAAGCAGCGGCTCCGCCTGCGTGACGCGTACATCACCACCATGAATGTCTGCCAAGCCTATACACTGAAGCGGATCCGCGACCCAGACTACCATGTCGCGCTGCGTCCCCATCTTTCCAAGGAGGTCATGGACACAAGCAAGCCGGCTTCTGAGCTTGTGACACTGAACCCGGCCAGCGAGTACGCCCCGGGGCTGGAGGACACCCTCATCTTGACCATGAAGGGTGTTGCTGCCGGTCTGCAGAACACCGGTTAGGGCAAGGAGAGATGCCTGATTATCATCTTTTTTTTATCTTGATGATCTTTTGGTCATTTGCTGTGAACCTTGAATCTCTCGGATGTAGCTGCGTCTGTCTCCCTACCCAGTGAGGAATAATGGCATTCTGTCCAAGTATATTGATCAATAAAGGGAACCGATGTTAATTTCTGATCTGTTTGTTAGTAGATTGTTGTGTTTGTTTTGCACCATAGTAGCATAAACTGGGGCCTTTGTTTTGCCTTAATTGTCAGACACGATTGTTTCATAATAATCTGTTGAATGCTCACTGGTTTTAGGTTTTTTTGTTGCGAAAAGTTTTTCATGTCACATGTGGGTACATTAATATACAACACTTCAAAGGTAAATTATTCCGGCTGTGCCGTCCTTCAGTCCATGACTTTTATACATGGACCTTTGAATGCCAATAATTGAGTTAGCATTATGTTGAAATTCAGATTAGACTAGTCATAGTGGGACTAACATAGGTAGTATCATACATGCCACGTATGTAAAAAGATGATGTGGCACTGCAATTAATTATGAAAGAGAGTATAGTGGTATCATAGGTAGATACCGTAACATAACGCATTTCGAGACAAGTTGAGTCTACAACCTAATTAATACAACACTATATGATATCACAAATATGTTACTCTCCATAGTGGAGGTAGTAACAAAGACTAGTATCTTATGCATGATACTAGTATATGATACTCTCCACTATGACTAGTCTTAGGAGTATGTTTTTTATAGGGATTAGGACTAAGTTGGATGGAGGCCAAATCCCATCCTACTTAGGCCACCAGATTTTTTTGGGTGGTTGACCTTGGTTTTTTGGTGTGGGGTGGTCGGGGTAGTCACATTTTAACCATATTCCACCAAAAAGATGGTTGAGATTAAGCACCACAAAATAAGCCAACCACCTCCGTGTGGTCACTTGCGAAATGTTGTTGCGTGCTCAAAATTTACCACTTCTAAATATTTAAACAAACTTTTTTCTTTTACAATATATTACAAAAAATACTTTCTGTGCACTCTGTTTATTTTCTTGCCAATTATGGGCAAAGGCTCCCCCAAATTTTTCGCACGCAAACTAAAAACCATAGGTTTCAAAAAAAATAAAAAAAAGGAGAAAACTAAAATCATTGGTACCTAGAGGCCTAGAATATCGCGACCTCAAAGCCCAGAGGGCCGTTCTTGGGTACAACCCCCATCACTCATCTTTTTCTCACAAATAATATTTTTAATCACTCTCCACACGTAAATACCACGAACAACAAGGACTAAAATGCACAGCAAAGAAGATCATTGTTCAGTCTGACGCCGCCTCCTTCCTCTGCCCCCTCTCCGCTGCGATTGATCCCACGGAACGGAAACTCCACCAAACCCTTGCCCTAGCCCCCCCCCCCCCCCCCCCCCCCCCCCCACACCTCTCTACTCCATCTCCATGGCCGACAGCAACCTCCCCCGCCGCATCATCAAGGTAACTGATACTTCCGTGTGCTCCAAATCCTTTTTCCCCTAGTTTTCCCGCTCCTTTCCCCGCAAATATGGTGATTTTTGGGGGTTCGCTTCTTGCAGGAGACGCAGCGGCTGCTCAGCGAGCCAGGTTAGATGGTCTGCTCATGAGTACAAGTTACTTTAGGATCTTGTTGCATTTTTGTCTATGTTGCTCTGAATTAGCAGTAGTAAGCTCCAGTTAGCTGCAATAGGCCTCAATTTGTTTTTGTTTACTCTGGTTAAGGAAACATTAGAGCATCTACTTTGGTTATTTGTAGCCTATAGGGTCTAATCGTGAAGAAACGGTGCCTATTCTAGCTGTTCCTTCGCGATTTGTAGGAGTTGTGTTGGATGGTTGCTGTTGACGATCCTGGGCTTTGTGCTGGGTTTGTTCTTGCAGCTCCAGGGATCAGTGCTTCACCCTCCGAGGAGAACATGCGCTACTTCAATGTGATGATTCTTGGCCCAACACAGTCGCCATATGAAGGTGCCAACTTTTTTTTACCTACGTTCTGTACTTTAGCTACCTTCGCCATTAATTACAGACTTGGTAATGTGCATTCTCTAATTGACCGTAAACCGTAGATCAACTTTAAGCTACCCGATCAAGCATATGAAGAAAGTTTTTCCCTATTTGTGGATTCCTATACAGCCGTATGCCCACATCATAAAATGAATTGTTGCTATTGGACATGACTAAGGTAAATCAAGCCATTAAAACATTCTTAGAGCAAAGTGATGCCATAATTAAGAAATGAAGCATCCTTAAATATTGCAGCACCGCAACTAAGGAAATAACAATGTATACCGTACCTTTCCTGTGGTTCAGCATCCTCTATTTCAGTTCTTAAATGCTCTGGAATCTGCAGACTGTTTGAAGCGTTATTTATTTCCTGAAATGTAGTTATCTGGAAAATAGAGAGGGTTGTATTTTCTCTTGAAACTAATATATCATCATCTCTCTGAATTATAACACTTTCCTACTCCCGAGTCCTCTAGATGCTTGCAATTAGGTCACCACTTTTCCCAGTGTGCCGAACTATTTGAACGTCTCCGATGCTCTGTGTTATCTACTAGTACTTAATTGTAAAGCACATACTTCTGATATGATTTGTTTTGTCTTGTGATCATTCATGCATGCTCTTTACCTCCACTAATTAATTCCTAACTCATACTAACAAAGCTTTGTACTGTTATTTCAGATATGCAAATACAATATGCTCTCTGATTAACTGTTAATTTGATCAATTTTCAGGAGGCGTCTTCAAACTTGAGTTGTTCTTGCCCGAAGAATATCCAATGGCTCCACCAAAGGTGTTTTGTTGTTATTTTATTCAGATTACTCTCTAGGTGCCATGATCTCTTGGTTCATAATTTTGATTATGTTTCATTAAACCTCATGTGGAATAAGTTATATCGTACATCTGATTCCCACACGTGTAATCCATCAGTTAGATTTTGTCACAGCTTAACATTTACATGATGGTGATCATCTAATGATGTTTCTATTGATGTTGCTGATTTTGAACGAGTATAAGGAAGATGTATTGCATCAAAATATTTATTGTGAATGGACTTAAATTTTTCCTCAGTTGTTTCAGATTGAGTGGTTACATTCCTTCAAGTTCTGCATGAACTTACATATGTTTCATACATATGAGGCCCATGTACATTTTTTGTCGCTAATTAAAGTTATTGATTCCTGCAAACAGGTTCGCTTTCTGACAAAAATTTACCATCCAAACATTGACAAGGCAAGTATTTATGCTTGGATTCCTTCTTTATGTTAATAAGTACTATTTTTCTTAATACTTACATTTATGCAGCTTGGGAGGATATGCCTTGATATCTTAAAGGACAAGTGGAGTCCTGCCCTTCAGATCCGAACTGTTCTTTTGAGGTGAATGCTTTTGCTTCAGTATTTTTTTTGTTGGCATGTAGTGTCGATCCGTTGTGGTGTGTTTTTGTTGGTACTTTTCTTGAAACCATGTATCAGCTCCACTAGACTGATTCCTGAAATAGCACATTATTGGTCCCTGAAATAGCTTCTTATAATTAATTTTGTGGTAAAACGCTTTTGTACAACTTTGCAAATTCTTGCCTTTAAAAGCCAGGCAGATCATATGAGATGCATACAGTTATTATGCAAAACCCTAAAAGAAATTGGCAAATTACCGTTAAGTGGACAAATCAATTTTAGCTGAACATCGTATTTGCTTTCCTCATAATGTTTCTGTCTTTTCAGCATTCAAGCACTGCTTAGCGCTCCAAATCCTGATGATCCGCTTGCTGACAATGTGGCAAAGCACTGGAAGGCCAATGAAACAGAAGCTGTTGAAACAGGTGACAATCTTTTTATCTTCTAGCTGCAAATTATAGCAGATTTTTCCATAACTAAATATTGTGGGCTTCGGATTGCGCAGCCAAAGAGTGGACCCGTGTGTATGCAAATGATGGATGAGCTTTCCATGATCTGGCTGCCTGGTTGGTAATAATATAATGCGGTGCAGGGTGAAACCGGTCATCAGTGTATCTAGAATGAAGATAGAAGGGATCAAGTAGTGAATGTGATCCTTGCTTCGGCGTGTGAGTGTGATGTATATTATTAGTCTAGTTGGGCTGCGACGAACCCATGTGCATGTCTATTAAGTAAGTATTGCCTTAATGAACATCTTGACGTTGTGTGTGCCTTTTCTTGTTGTTCGTTTATTATTTGTCTTTCTGCATTTGGTTCTTCGACGGGTTGGCTGTTTGCTACAGTTTACCAAACTACATTAGAAAATTTAAAAATGACATCCTGGCGATCATGCAAGTAACCAACTTCTTCTGTTTATTCTTGCTATGGTAAGGTAATTTCTTGGTCGCTGTTTACTCTGCCTGATTAGAGTAAATACTACGATAGAAAACTATTCAATTTTGTTTCGTATTGGTGTACGTTTTCTTCCTTTACATATAATTTGTGCCAACATGGCCAACACATGAATTATAGAATATCGGTCCTTCTTCAATAGTTATAACGCAAATTGTACATTTAACACATACAGGTTGTAAGTTCCATCATTGCTCCCTAGCTATGCAAAAACAATGACGTGTTAACTACGTTATAAATTCAACTAATAGCATGATGAAAAGCCAAAGATAGTTAAATGCCTATGTGTACTGAAGGACCAAACAAAAGAATTAAAAGAACCATAGTGGCTAACTATGTTGCATAATACATCAATGACAAATAAACATATAATAATGAGCCATGAACTGCAGATCTAACAATATTCAACCATGCCGAAGCCAACAATAGTATTGCAGAGCTAACAACAAATAATAAACATGTTACGATTCAAACTGAGCACACATAGCGGACAATGAATCGATTAGCAATGACTAAAAATGTCCATTATAACCAACCAATAAGCATGAAAACAAGAATGACATAATCGTTGCAATATATAAACCCTAGTTTAATTATCGACATGACAACGTGAGGTTGGGGTCATCGTTCTTTGGGCTCGCTGGTTCCAAGACGACGGCGCCGCCCACCAAATCAAATCCCATTGGACAAAGGATCCATCCATATTAGAGGCGGACCCATTTCGTCCGCTACTCTCGCACATACTTGCACCGCCGTGGACTCCTCGTCTACTCCTGCATCTTGCCCCGCTTTCTCCCCATGGCATCTCCAGCCACCTCCCTCCCGGAGCCACCAAATCTGGTTAAAGAGGAGAGGATGAGGAGGAACCGTCGTGCCCTCACATGCCATATGCGCCCTCTCAACTAGTGAGAGAAAGAGAGAGAGACATACATTGCTGCAAGCACCACCCTTACATTTCTTCTAGATAGGGAGAGAGCGAGTGAGTTAGTGTTTTCTGAGGGTTACAAGTACATATATAATGCCATGATAAAATCAAGAACAATATTTATGTTTCTTTTACGGGGAACAATATTTAAGTTTCACCATTTGCTTATATTTCCACATCAGAAATATGCAAATAAAACTAAGTATGCATGAATGGCTGACCCTGCGGCACCCTACATTGGTAACATAGGTTTTTAAAATCCCTAGTGATTCCATGGTGGAGCTCGAGGCTCCATGTGACGGGAGTGTGCGAGTGGCCGTAGATGGAGCTTCAATGCAGGCGTCGAGTTATTGGACGAGATCCCGGGATGGAATTATAGACAACCCACACAACCTCGATCTCCATGATGCCGGGCTCTTAGATCACCTCGATGTCCTCCTTGATATGGAACTCCAACCGGTGGCGGTACCGAGAGATAATGGCAAGTAATATGATGTCACCGACAATCAACAACTCCATTGTCCCCATAGTTCCATAAGTAGGTATGAAGTATGCTGAAATATATTGTCCGCCTTTATCATCCGTTTGTACTTTTGATTCAGTTTGCTAATGCATCAATTCAATATGATATAAATTAAGATACGGTTGTCATCTTGTTATATGTTGATCTAACATGGGTCTAAGCCTATAAGGTCTACCAAATCGATGGTCGGATCGATGTTTTATTTGGAGCACATCTATCTTTTTGCTATGCATTTGATCCAGTGATTCCGTCATTGCGAGGAGAAATAACGCCCTATAAAAAAGAATATAGCAGAAATAAATAACATATGATGGGCTGCAACGTCAATGTAGTGGCTAGTTCATAGCGAACAGACCAGAAAAAACACAAAAGGGAGCCAATCTGCCCCAACTCAAAGGGAGAATATATATCCTCCCGTTCTTTTAAACTCTATAAAGACCAATCAAAGTGTCGATCTCGCTTCTGTTGGATGTTGATGATGGATTAAGCGGCTACACCATCTAACACAGCCCAGGGTCACCTGCCTCGCTTCACTTGGCACCGGCAAGTGTCCCGGGCGAAGATGGACCTGCTGCCTCCTCCTGGTCTCCTACCCCCAAGGTTGCTGCGTCTTCTATCTTGGGCTCGACGGTGGCATCAGACCGGCTGGTGCTATCTTGCCGCTTCCTCAACTGAAATTTGTAGTAGTTTTCACGGCGACTGAGAATATGTGGCAAGCACGTGGCAAATCCCGGTTCTGCCAGCTCGTTGCAATACCAGCTGCGACCATTGTTGCGGTTGC
The DNA here is from genome assembly GCA_026929855.1 of Poa annua. Taxonomy (NCBI): domain Eukaryota; kingdom Viridiplantae; phylum Streptophyta; class Magnoliopsida; order Poales; family Poaceae; genus Poa; species Poa annua. The sequence goes on along the minus strand of CM049432.1, from coordinate 69,390,655 downwards.
ACCGTCGCACTTCTTCCGTTATCACTACTGCTGGATAGTCGTATTCTTCGACTGCTTCCTCATCTAGATCATCATCTTCATCATCTCCTTCCTGCTCTAGCTCTTCATATTTTTCTTTCTGTTCCAGCATTTCATTTTCTTCTTCCTCGTCCGGCGCTTCATCAGCACTAGTATATCAAACACAAAGTGCACAGCAGATTAGAATCCCAAGAAATATTAGTTGTGCAATGCAAAAACAACAAAAAAGGTACAAAACAATTAGTCGCGACACTGAGCTGGGGATTTTATTATCAAGCCAGAGCAATACATATGGTGTCAGTTCAAATGCGCACAAACACAGGCACAATCACATGTGTTGAGATGTCGTCGTAGTAGAAGCTACACACACAAATTGATTATCAGGTTTCTTTTTCTTGGCCGGCCGGCTTGAGAATTCATATTTCAAATCGATGATCCTTTGTATGAAAAGTAAATCCACCATCCTATGTGTTGATCAAATCTCCATTTAAAATTATAGTAATATACTCCATGCATCATCCATGAAATATGTCGCAGAACGTATCTCACCATCCATGAAATAGCATTGTCTGTATGCAGACAAAAACATTCACATGGCTTCAATCGGATTTAACCCGGTCTCATAACCGAGATAATGAAATATTATGCATAACTCAAGATTGTGGCATTCCAGCAGCCAAGCGCGCTGAGTTTAGGCGGGCGGAGGCTTTTGGGGAAATCCCGAAACTCAAGAGCAAAGAGAAGGTCACCGATGAAGTCATCGAGGAGAAGCTGCAAGTTTATTTGCAGTTGTACAAGAAGCAGCGCACACCGCAGGTGTTGAAGGCGTTTCGTGAGTTAGTGGTGAGTAATGCTTGATCTCTTCTGTGTAGAGGATGGACTCCGGTGCACCTCTAGTGGTGAGAGGTTGTGTGTGTTTGGAGAGCTTCTCTTAGTTGGGTACAAGGTGTGGGCTGTTAGTTTGGGCTTAGGTTCCCTTATCTCAGGCTCAGACGACGTTCCATGAGTTAGAGAGTGCGGTGCCCTTTGTACGGTTTTTGGGTCCGGTTTCCCTGATTAACTGGATCAATTCTTCTTCTTCTAATAATGCATAGGCAGAGCTCCTGCTATTTACCGTCAAAAAAAAAAAAAAAGAAATATTATGCATAACCAGGCAGCTGTAAACGACACACTCCCGTCCAAGAGACACGGGAAGACGAAAACCCGAAGTGTTCACCAGATTACCGGCCAACCCCAGACATGTTTCTTCCCGTCAACAGAAAGTCTAGTGATACTACCACAAGAAAAGCCAAGTAAAAATCTATGAATATAATAATATTCTATATAATATACTACAAGGATAGATCAACAATCGATCATCATACAAGAAAATAATATTTGTCTATCCACATAAATTTAAGGTAAGAAACAAGATTTTGGGAGGATTGGTGGCTGAATGACAAACCATTTAAGTTGAGCCATCCCAGATTTTATAATATTTGTCGGAAGAAGAATATGTTGGTATCCGAGGTGTTGGAAAAAGGTTGGGGGATAATCTCTTTTCGTAGAACTCTGATTGGGGATGATTTTAGACTTTGGGAACATATTAAGGATGCCTGTGATAGTACAATCATGATTAGTGGTGATGATCAAGTGGTCTGGACTTTGAATAAGAATGGGATCTTTTCTGTTAAATATTTCTATAGGAAAATGATCTCTAATACCCCTGTCTATCCACATAAATTTATGTGGAAGATCAGGATACCTCAAAAAATCAAAAAAATCTTGTGGCTGGTTATGAAGAATAGTATATTAACTCAAGATAATTTACTTAGGAGGGGATGGCATGGGACTAACTCATGTTACCTTTGTGGAAGAATTGAGACAGTGGAACATTTATTTGTGTCATGCTCTACTGCTAGATTGGTGTGAAGCATTATTGGGTGTGTTTTTAATTTTGGTAAGACCCCTACTTCAGTACATGATTTGTTTGGAGGGTGGCTAGATGGATTTAATAAAGGGAAAAAGAAAATGGCCATGGTGGGCGTGGCTGCGGTCATTTGGACCATTTGGAATACCAGAAATGTTGTGTGCTTTGATAATAAGAAAGTAACCGATCCTTTAAACAACATTCGTGTAATTGCGCATTGGATTGATGCATGGGCAATTTTGCAGCCAAGACAGGAAAACCGAGAGGAAATGAAGTGGGGGGGCAAAACTGCTCGAACAGGTGGCAAGTGAGATATACAACGCGGCGCAAGGATGGAGGCCTGGAGTACGACGGATCGCTGGATGAAACAAATGAAAACATGAAGATGAAGGAGAAATGGTGGCTTTCCTGATGTTGGGAGTGCTTTACCCCCCTGTCAGGATGGTTTCCTGATGATGGATGTAAATAGAGCTTAGATTCGGGTTAGCCTGGAGTTTGGTTGCTTATTACTTTTTACTTAGCTTCTGCTGTCTTGTTGGTCATTTATTTTCTGCTGTAAGTACGACTCCTGTGGTTTCTATTAATAGAAATCAGAGATGGACTCTCTTTTAAAAAAAAAAAAATACAAGAAAATATATCCCTATATTAACATGCAGCTTTTCCTCTCTCTACGTGGTTAGGACACGTACCTGAACTCATCAACCAGGCTAGAGGTCACCAGCACAGTCTTGTCCGAAGCTTCCTTCTCCACGCCCATGTTCACCTGGCAAGACTCGACGCCCATGCAAAGTTAAACTCCAAGTCGATATATCGACCAAGAAATTGGATGGATCTGGGGTTTCTTATTGCACCATATAGGAACGAAAAGAACTGTACGATATAATTGGGAGAGAGGGGGTTGTTCGCGTACCTCAACGGTAGATTCATCTGGGACAGAATGGTTTTTCTTGTCCAGATTAATGTCCTCCTCGGAGCCAGCGGCTTCCTTCAGCATAAGCAACGACGCCACCACTTCGTCTTCAACGGCCTGCTGTGTAGGCGAGGGTTGGTCTTGCTTGGTGGCCGGCGGCGTAGCAGGGTCCATTTTCGTTGCCGTGGTGCGATCGATGAGAGCGGTGGTGTGAGAACAGAGAGAGCGAGATAGGAAGAGCGGTGGTGTATATGTTACGACTCCTATGGTGGTGGTGAGATTCTAAGAGAGAGCTGGCTCGTACAGGCAGGCGTACAGCCAGAAATCGGTCATGTCATTAATGGAGAGGACTGGCCTGCGTTGCATTTCCTAATTTGCATCCAAATTCAAAATTGGGATCACTTTTTAGCCACGTGCACAAAGGAGAGTAATAACGAATTAATTAAAATGACAATTTCTTAATGCGTGCTTACACAAAGAGCCGTTCGATCGCTTACTACCTCTCCTTGTATAAGGATTATATACCTATATATAAACGCCGGAGAAATTCACCCCCATCCTGCAGGCCACGTCACCCCCTGTTTTAGGCCGTCTGATCCGCACGACTCAACGGTTAGGATGAGTCCACGTCACTCCTAAATGGACATAACTGTTAAGCCACGATTTCTGTCCAATCGTCACGCGCCACACGTCCTTCTCCGCCCGGTTACCCGGTTCACCCCGCCTCCTCCACCCCTGCCTCGCCGCCGTCCCGCCGTCTCGGGCCACCCCGGAACCAATCGAAGGCGACCATCGGAGCCGACTCGACCTCTTCTGCCTCTTCACTAAGAAGTTCGAGCTGAAACGCACGGAATCGTCGTATTCGAGCTCATCTTCTCCGCCTCCGGTTGTCGGGAGCCAAGGTCGCTCCAATCGCCCTCAGCCTCCTCCGGCCTTCTTTACCACGAATTTGTGTTCTTGCTGAGCTTGCGGTCGTCCTAGACCTCTTCTCCCTTTCCCTCTCGCTCTAATTTCCATCTGTCATCTAGCCTATCTCCGGTCACCGTATTCGTCGCCGGCTTTTCTTCGGTGGCCTAAGAACAGCGGCGCCGCCACGATATGGTAGCGCGCGGTCTCGTGCATCCAGTGCACTCGTGCGTCTGCCCCCTCTCGCCTTTAATCGACCAGAGCATCGCTGACTGGAGGAGAGCTCCATTGCAGACACAACAATGACATCATCTTTTTTGCTGAAATATTTCTCGTAATTATTAAAAATCTGACGGTGGGTCCGCTTGATAGAAATTTATCCTTTTCCACATCTCCGCAAATTGCAGAATTTTTAGTGAACTTCAATAAGTTCATAACTAATTCATTTTACATCACAAAATTTGTCCAACATATCAAACTTAATTTGGAATAACAAAATTAACCAGCTCCTAAATTCCCCAATTGAAATTATAGGTTGAAAAAAATCATAACTTGAATGTAGACCAATATTTATTAAATTTGGAATAATCAAATTAACCACCTCATAAATCTTCTAATTGCAAATGTGGTTGGAATTTTTTTAGAACTCGAATGTACACGGACATTGCCACGTTTCTACAAATTACATAATTTAAAAATTGAACTTTAATTCATAACTAATTCAGTTTACATCATAAATATTATTTTTTTGACAGGAAAACAGTAGGGAAGGCCCCTACTGTGTTTATATATAAAAATAGATTTACAGATGGGTAATAGTTTTCCTGTCAAAAAATTACATGGCATCAAGCCATTGTTGCATGCCTTCTCTAAGAGATGGCTTAGCTCTATGTATAGTAAGAATAAAAACCTCTTTGAATAAGAGGAGACAAAGATCAACACTACACTGCCCAACCTCAAATATGATGTCATTCCTGTGCTTCCATAGACTCCAACATCCAATGATTAAATATTCAGTGAAACAGACTTGTCCTGCTCGATATTTCCCATCCATAAGCATCTGATATAAGTCCAGATCATAATTCCACTCCTGGTTTAATCTCCACCAGAATGTTTGGCTGAAGTCACATCCAAAGAATAGATGTTGCATGTATTCTAGAGGAGCATCATGGCAAAGAACACATGACGTGTCATCTATGAAAAAGGTTTTTCGACAAAGGATGTCTCTGGTATTCAGGCGATCATGGAGTAGAAGCCAAAAGAAGAATTTATGCTTTAATTGAGCACATGATTTTCATAACCATTGGAAAGGAGCGGGTGCTTGCTCATCAGGGGTCATAGCATCATAAACCCTTTTTACAGAGAACCTAGCCCCATTAAGTAGATTCCAAGCATCATATTGAGTAGATCTTGTTGTGTGGTTTAAAACCGTCAGTATCTCTTGACTCTGATGAAATGCATCCATCGATAGTGGTAGATGAAAATGATTTAGGATATTATCTGCATCTGAATTTAACATCTGCTCTAAGGTGATGTTCTGCTGTCGTGCAAAGGAGAACAGATGGAGGTAGTCAACCATAGCAGTCGTGTCTCTCCATTTATCTTTCCAAAATCAGATAGTCCTCCCATCTCTGGCCAAACAGGTAGTAATCAGGCCCGGGCCAACCATGGTGCCAAGTGTGCCGATGGCACAGGGCCCATAAATTTGGAGGGCCCAAATTTTATGTATATGTATACATATTTACATAAGCCTTTTGTATAGATTTACGTTTTTACTGTCCAGTGGATCTGCGTGTTGCTTGCCTGGCGTTGCTCGTGTGGACCGGCCACGATGCATTGCTGCTAGCGCTGCTGGAGTACGGTCGTTTCATATTCAGCTTGTGCTCGATCTGCTCCTTAAAACGTTGCGTCACAATCTAGGCAGCAACGAGTCAGGTGAGCAGTCATCTCTACGACTGATTGATCCACTTCTTTTGAATGTGTATGCACGGCGAGTTGGCGTATTGGCGTATCGGCACACGCACACAATATAAGGATTACCATAATTTTCTTGGTTTCTTATTTACCTTAGAAACATTGCGCCTCACTGGATTATGATAGTTTGAAGTCTTCTCGTGATCATGTGGAAGCTAGTTTTAAAAAGGATAAGCAATCTGATATTAATACCATGCATGCACACACTGTTTGGATGATACTGAATGTATATACTTGTATAAATGTAAGAAGTGTGTATACCTGGGGCATCGTCGATTTCTTCTGGTCAGACATAACGTACGGAAGAAAGGCAAGCATTTCAAAGGTGAGGCAGATCACCGTAGGAGGCCTATGGAACGCACTGGTGATCAAATATTTGATATGGTTAAGGATTTAAAAGTAATCTTTGGAAAGGGTCATGTAGGACTACAGGTTCCGAATGACGCTAACGGACACGCACCCATGTGGAAGAAGAAATCTATATTTTGGGAGCTACCATATTGGAAAGTCCTGGAGGTCCGATCTGCAATCGACGTGATGCATGTGACAAAGAATATTTGCGTGAACCTGCTAGGCCACTTGGGCGTGTATGGGAAGAAAAAAAGCACAAAGGAAGCACGGGAGAGCCAGAAACGTTTGAAAGAACGAGACGGCCTGCTTCCAGAACACTATGAAGGTCATGCCAGCTATGTTCTAACCAAACAAGAGAAATCGATATTTTTTGAATGTCTGAGCAGTATCAAGGTCCCGTTTGGCTTCTCGTCGAATATAAAGGGAATAATAAATGTGGAAACACAAAAATTCCAAAACCTAAAGTCCCATGACTGCCACGTGATTATGACGCAATTGCTTCCGATTGCATCGAGGGGGATTTTGCTGGAAAATGTTCGAGTACCCATTGTGAAGCTTTGTCCATTTCTCAATGCAATATCTCAGAAGGTAATCGATCCAACGGTCCTACAGAGGTTGCAGACTGATGTGGTTCAGTGTCTTGTCAGTTTTGAGTTGGTGTTCCCGCCGTCCTTCTTCGATGTTATGACGCATGTCTTGGTTCACCTAGTCGAAGAGATTCAAATTCTCGGTCCCGTATTTCTACACAATATGTTCCCATTTGAGAGATTCATGGGAGTCTTACAGAAATATGTTCACAACCGTGCTAGGCCTGAAGGAAGCATCTCCAAGGGCAATGGAACCGAGGAGGTCATTGAGTTTTGTGTTGACTTTATTCCTGACATTAATCCGATTGGTGTTCCTCAGTCGCGACACGAGGGAAAACTGAGTGGCAAAGGCACTTTAGGGAAAAAAGTATTAGTATGTAGGGACAGACCTTCTTTCAGTGAAGCACACTACATAGTTCTACAAAATTCCTCGTTGGCAGCTCCGTATATCGAGGAACACATGAATATTTTACGATCTCAGAACCAAGTGGAGGTTGAGTTCTGGATTAAAGATCAACACAAGGAGAAATTCAGCTGTTGGTTGCAAACACATCTCATGGGTAACAGCAAAGTTGATGTTGAGCTGTACTTGTTGGCCATGACACCATCTTCAACTATAGTCACTTTTGAAGGGTTCGAGATAAATGGGAATTCATTTTACACGATCGCTCAAGATAAAAAGAGCACCAACCAAAACAGTGGTGTCCGCTTTGATGCAATAAACAACAATGGGCAAAAGGACACATATTATGGTTACATAGAGCATATATGGGAACTTGAGTATGGACCTGATTTGAAGGTCCCTTTGTTTCGGTGCAAATGGGTGAAGCTGAATGCAGGCGGCGTCAAGGTAGATCCGATGTACAAAATGACGACGGTGGATCTGAACAATCTTGATTATAAAGACGAACCGTTCGTCCTAGCAAATGATGTAGCTCAAGTTTTCTACGTGAAAGACATGTCTACCAAACCCAAAAAGAGAAAAAAACATGGAAGCGAATACATCAGACGAGCCAAAACGCTACATAGTTCTTTCAGGAAAAAGAAACATCGTGGGGGTGGAGAACAAGACAGACATGTCAGAAGATTATGATAAGTTTGTTGAAATTCCGCCCTTCAAAGTCAACACTGACCCAAGCATCACGTTAAATAATGAGGATTCCCCGTGGTTCCGACCCAATGTTAAGCAATCAGAAAAAGGAGTAATAATATATAGAACATATGAGAATATTGGTGATGTTTAATATTGTATTAAATATACACTAGTTTGGTGATGTATAAAATGGAAAATGATATTTATAAAAATGATTTAATTGGTTATTTAATTGGTCAAAACGGTCGTTATCAAATTATTAGAAACTAAGTTTAATTGGTTTGAAAAATTAATTCTATACATATGAAAAAACAGAAAAGAGAAAAGAAAAAAGAAATGAAAAAGACCTTCAGTACCGGTTGCATCCACCAACCGGTACTGCATGTTTTTGTTTCGCGCCAGTTATTAGTTTGGCAATTCGGCATATCTTTACTACCGGTTGCATACACCAACCGGTACTAAAGGTGCTTTAGTACCGATTGAGGGCACGAACCAGTACTAAAGGTGGGTGCTTATATGCCTCCTCGCCCAGATTGGCAGTTCACTCTCACAGACACCATCGACGGAGAGGAAGTGCTGCTCCCCGTTGCCGTGCCGCCCCCCGGCACCGCTGTCAATTCCAACCGCGCCACCGTCGTAAGAGGCGACGTCGTGCCGCTCTTCGACTGCGTGCGCCTCCCCGACGCGCCGTTCTCTGACTCCGTGCGCGCCTTCCCGACGGGCCGCGGCCGTGTTCTTCAACTCAATCCCTACGCCGCTCCCCGACGCCATCACCGGAGACGCCGTGCTCTGCATCTCCCCGACGTCGTCCTCGTCTCCCCCAACTCCATCGAGGGTGAGATCCCCTTCACTCTTCCCTCCTCTTCGGCGCCACCGTAGCTAGGGTTAGAAAAACCGCCGCCGCCATAGCATCGCCGTCCGCAGCCGTTGCGCCCTCTGACCACTCTAGGGCGGCGCCACCGTCCATTACGGTTGGGGGCGGGTCACCGGCTCCGATTTGGTGTGCAATCGAGAAAAAGAAGCAGATAGGGGAGGAGAGCGCCATTGCTGACATCATGCTGACATCAGTGTTTTTTTTCCAGAAAATGCAATTGTTTTAGTAGTATTTAGGAGTATTTAGTGTGTGCATTTAGAGGTTTAAATAGAATTTAGGTACTGTTAGGAAAATTTATTTATATTTGCTAGTTAGACTTGCCGGGAAGTTGTAGTTAGACTTTATATGTACATGTTTTGTATATATGGCACTAAATTGTTGTATCTTTTTTTGTATTAGCTAAGCTATGGATGGCAGAGTTGGTGAAGAGGAATTGTTCAGCTTTATCAGACAAAGTGATCATGAAGATGATGGCTCGCCATATCTTAACATGTCCGGCGCTGGAATGGATGAGGATGGAATGGAGGAGGACGACGACATTTTTAACGTAGAAGATATTCCCTTCGGACCGAACATTTTGAACGCCGATGAGAATGTATCGACGACTACCGTCGAGGTATACATAGCCGATCTGGTGATAAATGATTTGAGATATGTATTCATATACATAGATTAACAAAATATTTCTTATTTTAGCCCTCCGGATCGAGACCGAGCCAATCTGGTAAACCGTAAATCAGCTGGTAAAAGAAAACGAGGCCCGGCCAAAAAGTTGAAAGATGAAAGGTTTGATATCAAAGAAATCTGCCCTGAAACGAGTGCACCAATTTGAAGGGAATATGCCCTAGAGGCACTTAATAAACATAGTTTATTGGCAATATCCCAATTGTTCATTATATGTTTTATACCATGCTATAACTGTATTAAGCGAAAACATTAATACAGGTGTGGTAGATAAGCAACCAGGTCCCTAGTAGCCTCTACTAAGACTAGTTTCATTGCGCGATTGATGATCAAGGTTTTCCGATCATAGGGCATGGCGCCGGTCGGCAATGGAAGTCATATCGTTAGGAGTAACGATGTGATGGACATACCCAGTATTTATAGGACATAGTCGTTACGCCTTAAGACCGTGAGATCAACTCTTATTGTTATCCCTGGAAGATACTTTGATCGCACCAAACGTCATATCTTATATAGTGTGACAATGATAGGTGATACTTTTGGGTATCGGAAGGGGGTAATTGAGACGAGGGGTCAACAGCGGGATTTGCCAGTCCGCATAGCCGGATAGATACTCTAGGGCCCACTCGGTGAGATTATGTCAAATGAGTTTGCAAACATGTGACTAGGTCACCAGCTGACATAATATCATAGACGAGTAGAAGATAGCGATGTCGGTAACGAGATCATGCTAGGTATGGAGATATCTAAGAATGATGCTCGGACACGCTAAGTATCGCCATGACAAAGGGTTTAAGACTAGACGTCCAGGTTTGATAGATGAAAGTCATTCGTTATATCATAGGGATTAATTCATGGGGTCCAGGCCTACGAGTTAGTCGATGATCATAGAGGAGTCTTGATCGTACCTATTAATATAATGAACCGCTAGGGTAACACACTTAAAGGGTTTTGACAAGACAACCGGAAAGGAAAGAGATCACCGGGAACTTCCCGGGAGGGGTCCGATGGAGATCGGGTAGCGATGAAAGAGTTTTCGGATCTAGAATAAATTATTTATAATATGTTTGATATTAATTAGTGTAATTAATGTCCAAATATGATTTTATATATTTATTTTCGAATTTATTTAGGCTGATTTCCCTAAATGGGCCTTCTGGTCGAAAGAAGGCCCAAGAGGGGGAAATTCCCTAGGGGAATTCGGTGGGAGCCATGGGGTCGACCCACCCCTCTTTCCGTGTCCTTCTCGGGACACAAGTGATAAAAGGGGCCCACCAGGGGCCGGCGCACCATGTGTGGCCGCACCAGGCAATGGGGGATAGTCCCTCATTGCCTGGCTGGCAAGGTTGGCTCCCACTTGGAGCCTATATAAGAAGGGGCACCCCTGTCCTTTTAATTCACCAATTAATTCCCTAATTCTCTCTCGATCTCGTGATTCCCTTTGTCGGAGTCGCGCCGAGTAGAGGAGGGGGATCTCTTCCACCATAGCCCGCTGCCGCGCTGCTGGTGTTCCGGTCCAAGTATTCCGCTGCTCGTCCTGGACTTGAGCTTCGGAGGCCGTCGTCTCCACCGTATGTGTGTGACGCCCTGCGAGGTGCTGCGCTAGTGGTACTCGGAGGCCTACTTCCTCCACCTGACCTCGGGGTCATCTTCGTCATCTTCGTCGCGCCGAGTTCTCCGCGACCTAGAGGTCAGCTACGTCGTCTTCGTCGTCAACGCTTGTGCGGGAGCGTAATCCCCGCTATTCGGTCTACGAGGGTATGTATTCCGATCTCCGCCGTACTACTATATCTGCATAGTGTAGATCTTGGCTAGTTTAAGGATATCGTTGCTCGGAAAATTTTTGTTTTCTGCACACGATCCCCTTCAGTGGTATCAGAGCCGATCTATCGTAGATATAGCTGTACGCTGTTAGAACCCGTGTTCTGCACAGGGGCACCGTTCCTGTTATTTGCTACCCTCTAACGTGCACTTGTGATTCCAGCGGCATCGAGTTGATGAAGCGGCCTGGACCGACTTTACGCGTACGCTTACGCGAGACTGGTTCCACTACTGACATACGGCTTGTACCGTATCTGTGGCTGGCGGGTGCCTGTTTCTCTCTCTTTAGTTGGCTTTGCATTTTCAATGGAGGGCCCGAAAGGGATGCTTAAACATGCAATTATTGGATCGTTGTTGTGGTCATAAGGTTCGTAGGTATGAAGCGGTTCTATTTACGAAAGCCCCGAGCCACGTAAAAAAAAGCAAAAGATAAAGTAGAAGCGTCTAACTTTATTTTGCAGGGGCTATGTGATATGGTCAAGGTAGGTTTATTAAATTGTTTATAAACTGCGGGCGCCAAGAAGAACATGGCGCAATGGACTATATCACATTGCATTACATTTGATGTTTTATGTGCATATTATATTGTGTGATTGTATATATATTATATATTAGTTGCACGGCGGTAGTTATATAAGATGATCCCTTCAAAATACCACTAGTGTTCTCCCTCCAACGCGCACCACCAAGAAAGTTCTACGTTATGAGGCAGGCCGTGATGATCGGGTGTCAGACCTCGTCGTTCGCATAGAGTGGGTGTAAGCCATGTTGCACAAGTGTCAGCGTGGAGGTTTTTGGTGGCGAACCTAGCATATTCAGAAATATGGCCTCGGAACAGGGAGACCGAAAGGTCGAGCACGAGTCACAAAATTGGTGTGGCGGACTTTTGTCTACTCTTGAAGTTGTGCCGCCGGTTCTGATGATGAGGGGTGGTGCAATGGAGGGGAAACGTGTAATCGCTTAAACGACCAGGAGGGATGTTCGTTTGAGTGGGAGTTCGGATAGTTATTTTCTAAAATACTAGAACTCAGAATATAATGAACAGAGTCTGTTTTGCAAACCTTTAGATATTAACCATTGTGATAGCATCTTTTCAAATTAGGCGCATTCCTGCGATTGAGAAACTTAAAAGGTTGGGTCCAAACTTCATAGTTTTATACTTTAGCTTGAGGATACTCCTTGTTTAAACCGTTAGCTCTTTGTGATACAATACCCGGTAGGAGATAAACCCAGAGATTCCGCTAACAAAAGATAATTTGGATTATCGGATTTTGAGCGGATGATATCATCCTAGTCCAGTGTATGCTATGATCTCTGCCATAGAGAACGAACGGTGGGTACGAGTTATTGGATCGCGAACATATGATATGGTCGCTAAAACTCGGGGTACCCCTAAAGTTGGGTTGATGAAGTTTATCAGTACGTTGACTGATTCTCTTCTCAACCAAGATGGAAGAGAATACACACATTGAGGGAGCACGTGGCGGTCATACTTAATGACATATGTTCATGCTTAATGAACATTGAGACGCCTCGCTCAGCTCAATCACTGGATGACAAACGTCGTTGCCAAGTGCGAATCCTCTGTCATAGACTATGTCATGCAAGGGGAATCGTTCACCTTCATGGTTCTTGATTACGGTGGAAGTATCAAGAAAATAAAACAGATCGCCGGAAGTCATCAATGATGATGGTGTATATATGATATACATGTTATGAATGTTTTAGCTAAGCAAGTACTCGCAGTAGTGACTAAGTTTTGAACTAGTCATGTTTTGTGAAAAACCAGGTTTACTGCTTGAGTAGCTTGAAAGGATGAGGCGACATTGCGTGTTGATAATGGCAATCAAGTTGTTGTGATGGCCATAGACACTCTCCCTCTAGATCTACCATTTGAATAAATCCTTTATGATCGCCTGTTAGTATGATCGTTACAAGTGTGTCTCCTCTAGCGAGACATTTGTTCATACATGATAGTGACAAATTGGTGTCCTATATTTATGAAGTAATGATCATATGTCGATTTGAATTTAGATGGTAGAAGCTCCCACATTCATAATATTAATGCCAAAGGATACAAACTTAATAAAGACACCACATATGTGTGGCACTACCGGTTAGTCATGTCAATGCTATATGCATTAGCTCCACACTGGATGGACCTACAAGTCCTAAGATTTGATCTTTTGACACTTGCAAAATAACTGTGACACCGTTTTCGGAAAGCGGGCATATAACTTATTGATAGTCATACATAGAGATGTATGTGGTTCAATGAAGTAATTGACGGGTAGTGGGGATCTTTATTTCGTGAACTTCACTGAACGTTTTGAGTATAGCTTGTTGAGAATCGTGCATTTTGGTGTATGTGAATCAATGAAGTAATTTAAGCGTGTAGTGGAAGTCTTTATTTCATAGAGTTCATGAACATTTGAATAGATATATGGATATCCACTCGGGGAATGTTGGTCTGGAAACTTTGATTCAATCAAACAAGTTCAGAATGAAGTAGGAAATAAACTTAACAAGAAAATCAAATTCCCACGATGCATATCGAGGAATGAAGATTTGAGTTATAATGTTGGCACATCATTGGAAGACTTGTGAGAAGAGTTCCACAAATTACGTCGCATGGAACACCATAGTGTTATGGTGTGTTAGGACGTCGTAATTACACCCTATCGGATAGTGTGTGGTAAATGAATCTCTTACCGAATTATTATGATCATTAGAGTCATATGGTAGAAACGTAAACACTCACGTTAGCAAATAGGGAAACCATTTGAATCCATAGAGACAATACCATACGAGTGATGGCATGGCTTTTAGCCTGGATTGTCGTTTCAGCAATTTAGTGTTTCGATGTAGTCGAACCTAAAATGGATTAATCTTTGTAGTATACCCTGCCTAAACAGTTAGTTGGGTACATGTCTCACGACATAGGCAAAATCATTGCCGGGATATACCTTGTGAAAGAAATAGTTTCTTGTCTGAGGGTATAAGTGAGAAAGAAAGTAGAGCAAGACGAAGTTGGTGAACTTCCTCTCCAGACATCAGAGTGGCGCAACCGAAAGTGTGTTCGGTGTCAGGCTCCACAGCTTGAAAAAGCTGATGATTCAAAATCATGATGTTCTGATCTCATACTAAGAGTGTAGGTATACGAGGTTGTGTTCCACACTGTGTGTTACGACAATCTTGTTATGAAGGTCATATTAATGGAATATGATAGACCTACGAACTACGAAGAAGAGATGGTGGACCTAAGTCCGAGAAATGGCTATGAGTCATTTGTGATTCGAAATAAAATCCATATACGATTACCAGGTATTGACTTGGGAGATCTCCTTGATGGCATCTAGGATGTTAATAGTATATGAAATTTTATGAGAGAGTAGACATTGAGCAGATTCGATTTGTCGTGAAACAGTTCCGACAGACCACAGGAGAGTTTGTCTCAAGTGGCGAAGCCTAAATCTATTCTGGGTCGTTTAGCAATCACTATAATTTCGAATGAGAAATTGATAGATGGATAAGGAAACCATGTTTCTTAATAGTGTCATTAAGAAAGAGTTGGTGATCCTGAGGATGCTAAACATGTATGCAAACTTCGGTGGTCCATTCATGGGCTGAAGCAAGCATATCGGAGCTGGAATCTTCACTTTTATAATGTGATCAAAGGATTTTGGAGTTGTCCAAAATAGTTGAAGAAACCTACATTTGCAAAGAAGTGAGTGGGAGCAAAGTAGCTTTCCTTGATCTTGTATGCGGAAGGCATATTTGAGTGGGAGCTAGGTGTCATTCGTGATTTTGTATGTAATGACATCTTGAATGACACAGATCCTCTAGTAGAGTGTAAAGGATTATTTAAGTGATTAAATTTTCTATGAAATGAAGTTAGGAGTATTAGGCATCCGATTTACAATTGTATAGATCGTAAGGGGCTTAATAACATTAAGCTGGAATATTTCCTTAGTCAAGATTCTGAAGCGTTCCAGAATAGGACAAGCAAAGAAAGAGGTTCTTGCTTCTATGACTAGGTAAAATATTAAGTTTATCTTGGCATTTTCAGTTATAGCAAATGATGTTCGACATTATCTATGTATCAGTCATAGATGCTATCAGATTGAAAGCTCGACTTAGTGTGACCCAAGTTCTTGGTTGAAGAACAGGTTCTAGAGTGATCCTTGTGTGGATCAATGAACAAACGTTAAGTTTATTCTTCAATGTCGATGAGAACTGAAGATAGGTTTTCTAGTAACGGGTAAGAGTGGAATGGCAACTTGCCGTAAAGCGGTTACGATGATGCAAGTTATTACACTGACCCATACGACTAGAAATCTCATATAGGAGATGTCCTTTATTTTGAAGAAAGACATGGTTAGTTTGCGAAGTCGCATATGAATGCACTGTCGCATAATCTACATAGGTATAGAAATATATCGCGACTTCAGAAGTAGCAAGTGTGATTGGACTGAGTAGTTTTCCGGGCGTAGGTGGTCCCTTAATAGGTCTCTTAGACTTTTAAGGCGCATGCTACGCGAATGCTCGAGTCTCACTCCATCCACTGGGATATATTTCACCGTCATCGTAAGATACGGGTTGATGTCAAACTAGGTGACATAGAAGTGTTGCAAAGCACATATAGATCTCAATGTGTCAGTTCTATTGACTGTATTCCTCTTCCACGGGGCGAGCAGGCACCAAGATGCTATGGGTGTTGAGCTTTTACCAAGTTGTAAACTAGATTAAGTGTTACTCTAGTGCAAGTGGGAGACTGAAGGGAATATGCCCTAGAGGCACTTAATAAACATAGTTTATTGGCAATATCCCAATTGTTCATTATATGTTTTATACCATGTTATAACTGTATTAAACGAAAACATTAATACAAGTGTGGTAGATAAACAACCAGGTCCCTAGTAGCCTCTACTAAGACTAGTTTCATTGCGCGATTGATGATCGAGGTTTTCCGATCATAGGGCATGGCGCCGGTCGGCAATGGAAGTCATATCGTTAGGAGTAACGATGTGATGGACATACCCAGTATTTATAGTACATAGTCGTTACGCCTTAAGACCGTGAGATCAACTCTTATTGTTATCCCTGGAAGATACTTTGATCGCACCAAACGTCATATCTTATATAGTGTGACAATGATAGGTGATACTTTTGGGTATCGGAAGGGGGTAGTTGAGACGAGGGGTCAACAACGGGATTTGCCAGTCCGCATAGCCGGATAGATACTCTAGGGCCCACTCGGTGAGATTATGTCAAATGAGTTTGCAAACATGTGACTAGGTCACCAGCTGACATAATATCATAGACGAGTAGAAGATAGCGATGTCGGTAACGATATCATGCTAGGTATGGAGATATCTAAGAATGATGCTCGGACACGCTAAGTATCGCCATGACAAAGGGTTTAAGACTAGACGTCCAGGTTTGATAGATGAAAGTCATTCGTTATATCACAGAGATTAATTCATGGGGTCCGGGCCTACGAGTTAGTCGATGATCACAGAGGAGTCTTGATCGTACCTGTTATTATATCGAACCGCTAGGGTAACACACTTAAAGGGTTTCGACAAGACAACCGGAAAGGAAAGAGATCACCGGGAACGTCCCGGGAGGGGTCCGATGGAGATCGGGCAGCGATGAAAAAGTTTTCGGAGCTAGAATAAATTATATATAATATGTTTGATATTAATTAGTGTAATTAATGTCCAAATATGATTTTATATATTTATTTTCGAATTTATTTAGGCTGATTTTCCTAAATGGGCCTCCTGGTCGAAAGAAGGCCCAAGAGGGGGAAAATTCCCTAGGGGAATTCGATGGGAGCCATCGGGCCGACCCAGGTGGGTCAAAAGGGGCCCACCAGGGGCCGGCGCACCATGTGTGGCCGCACCAGGCAATGGGGGATAGTCCCACATTGCCTGGCTGGCAAGGTTGGCTCCCCCTGGGAGCCTATATAAGAAGGGGCACCCCTGGCCTTTTAATTCACCAATTAATTCCCTAATGCTCTCTCGATCTCGTGATTCACTTTGTCGGAGTCGCGCCGAGTAGAGGAGGGGGATCTCTTCCACCATAGCCCGTTGCCGCGCTTCTGGTGTTCCGGTCCAAGTCTTCCGCTGCTCGTCCTGGACTGGAGCTTCGGAGGCCGTCGTCTCCACCGTATGTGTGTGACGCCCTGCGGGGTGCTGCGCTAGCGGTACTCGGAGGCCTACTTCCTCCACCTGACCTCGGGGTCATCTTCGTCGTCTTCGTCGCGCCGAGTTCTCCGCGACCTAGAGGTCGGCTACGTCGTCTTCGTCGTCAACGCTTGTGCGGGAGCGTAATCCATGCTATTCGGTCTACGAGGGTATGTATTTCGATCTCCGCCGTACTACTATATCTGCATAGTGTAGATCTTGGCTAGTTTAAGGATATCGTTGCTAGGGATTTTTTTGTTTTCTGCACACGACCCCCTTCACAATTGCCCCAGAGCAGCACACACGTAAATATGTCAGTCAGTGCAGAGTTATTGTTCGGGACATGATGAGGTGGTAACTCGGCAAATCCCAGGGTTGTGCACCCCGGGTTGATTGATGGGGGGAGAGAGAGATGTTGGTGATCACGACGGCTGACAAGCGAGGTTTTACCCAGGTCAGGCTCCCGAAGGATAACACCCTACTCCTGCTTGTCTGATTATTGATGCGAGTAGCGATTACAATGGCGAGATTGCGATCTCGCTAGGGTTTGTGGTGGTGGCTATGAGCGTGTCCTCTAGGACGGGCAACCCTCCTGGCTTTATAGGTAGCCAGGTCTCGGGCGGTTGATACAGATATGGCAGGTTACAAGACCTAACCGAGTTGGACCAGGATACGCGGTACCCCTAGTGGGCCTTCTGAGGGCCTTTCCATGCTTGGTGCGGCCCAGGTAGCCTTACGGTGGGCTAGTCGAAAGGTAGCCCCACGTCAGTAGCCCCTGAGTGCTTGGTCGAAGCGCATCGTCGGGCAAAGGACTTCCTCCTCCTGGACGCGCCATTGGATTGCTTGATCTCGAGCTTGAACCTGATTCCTTCAGTCGAACAGGCCTCTCCCGATGGGAGTAACCTTTGTAGTCGAATTACTTTGTCTTGTTCTTCATGGGAAGCTTGTTTCTATTCAGCCTGTTGGCTTATTTGTAGATCTGATTTGGCTGCGGGAGCTTACTCGACTTTCTTCGTCACCCGAATAAACATTTCGGGTTCCTTGGCCAGCGCATTGTCTTCAGTTGTTTCAGCTAAGAAGCCTACCACCCAAACCTTGGATTCGAGTTATCTCGCTGTCTTGTTGTTTGGAGCCGTTGGCTTGATGACGTCACTGCTGACGTTTCCTTGCACGCCTCTGCGCCCGATGGGACGTGACATGGCGGGGCCCACTGGAAGCGCTGACCGCGGTCAGCAGTTGTCACGTTCCTGAACTGGGCGTGAAACTTTCGCGCACGATGATGACGCCTCGATTCTCGTGCGTAGTAGAGGAAGATGGCGGCGACGGTTGGCCTCTTTGCTTGACACGTGGACGGCGGGATGAAGATGCTCTGAACCGCTGCACGACGGAGGGCTGAGATTGATTTTGCTGAGACATAAGTACTGCCCCGCCGCGGGAGGGCATCAGCATCGTCTTCTCCATTCATCCGCGCCTCCTTTCCTCTGCCTTCTGCCATTCTCGCCCTCACCAGAGCTCCGTGCTTTTTGTCTGTGCACCTTGCGCTGCCTCGCGACGCCATGGGCAAGCCGAAGAGCGCCGTTGGTTCCTCCGCCGCCGTCGACGAAGCCGGGCTGATGAAGAAGCCTGACGGCGACTGGCAAAGGTCGTCGGTGAAGAAGGCGGAGATCGAACTCCTCCGTGCTCAAGGTCTTCTTCCGCCTGCTGATCAAGTCCAGGTACGCGCTCCTGGCAAAGAAGTTTACCCCACACCCCGGGATGGGGAACGCGTTTGCTTCGTGGATTTCCTTCCGCGGGGCTTCGGGTTCTCCTGGCATAATTTTGTGCGCGGTCTCCTGTATGCCTATGGGGTTCAGATCCATGATCTGACCCCCAATGGCGTCTTGAGCATCGCGGGCTTCATTGTGCTTTGCGAGTGCTTTTTGGGTGTCGCACCCCACTGGGCACTGTGGAAGTCGCTCTTCCTCGTTCGCAAGAACGTTGGAAAGAGCGGGTTGCCCTTCCCCGTGGGCGGCTTCGGAATCCAAGTGCGTGGTGACACCGTGTACTTCCAGATGAAGAAGTCGGACTCCGTCCAGGGGTGGCGCAAGAAGTGGTTCTACGTCCAGTCGAGCCAGGATGGCCTGGTGGCATTCGAGAGCGGACGTGGGCTGCGGAAGACTCAAGCCTGGACGCACCCGCAGACTGCTGGGGAGAAAGAAGCCGCGCGGCCTCTGCTGGGCCTGCTGCGCGATCTCACCAAAACCCTTGGGCGCGAGGCGGGTGGCGTCTTCTTGATGGCCACATTCTTCCGTCTCCGGGTGCAGCCGCTCAGCGCTCGGCCCCACCCGATGTGGGCCGTCGAGGGCGTCAGCACCGAGCCACTTGACGATGAGGAGGTGGAAGCCAAAGTGAGGTCCATCACCAACCTCCGAGTCACGGATACATGCAACGTCAAGTGCCCGGTTGCTGCTTACGGGGCATCGAACCCCATTCCTGAGGTAAGTTCTTGACTTGTTCTCCTTGTTATTCTGTTTCTTGATTTCTTGCTTCTTGATTCGACTTGCGTCTACTTGCTTCTTGATTCGACTTGCGTCTACTTGCTTCAGGGCCGGTCCCTGCTGATAAGCCTTCCTCCTCTCCCCGAGAACGGACCCGACGACGAGTCGAAATTTGTCGAGGAGGAGGACGACGACGATGAGATTCCTTTCGCTCATTCTCCCCACGAAGAGGTGGAGGACGAAGACAAAGAGGAGGAACCTGTACGGAAGAAGCGGAAGCTCCCGAGTGGTGGCGATTCTGCTACCGCGTCGTCACCCGCTAGGGATGCCGACGTTGTTCTGGAGGAAGCCGTCGCGACGTCGTCGGGTGCGCGGTCTTCGGGTGACTGGAATGAGCCCTTGGTTGTTCCTCCGGTAAGCTCCGCGGCTCCTCGTTCGTTTGCGCGGATTGCGTCGCCCTCCCTGGGGAGTTACGACGACCTTGAAACCACCAGGTGAACTTCTTGGTGCTTTATTTTCTTCGAGTTGTGTTTTGTAGCTGCCATCTTTGAGCTGAACAGTGTGCATGTCTTTGATGCAGCCGTCGTTCTAGCGATGTTAGCTCCCCTCTTCGGGATGTGGAGCATACGTCCGCCCCTTCGACTGAATTGGTGACTCAAGTGGTGGTGGAGGAGGTGCGTGCACAGCCTGATGGCATTGCGTCGTCGAGTCGCGCTCCTCCTTCGGCTTCAGAGGACCCCGACCTCCTGGACCACGTAAGTCCTTTATGCTTGTACTTGTATTCTTGAGTTTTCATCGGGTGCGCGATCAGCGCTTCCGATGGGAGTAGCCCCCGAAGGTGTGGGTGACTAGTATAGTCGCCCGCGACTTTATTAATATCTTGCTTTTGTTTCAGCCGTACTACCGCCAGTAGCTTGACGCAGCCGCGGCCTATGTTCGCCTGGAGAAGGAGAGGGACCAGCTGCGTGCTTCTCTGGGCCAGGCTACTGGGCGAGTTGCTGAGCTTGAGAAGGCTCTGCATGAGTCTCAAGAGCGGGAGCTGGCGCGGGTCGCCCAGGAGAAGACTCAAGTCGACCGTCTCCTCTCACTCGCCGGTGTTCTTGGGGGTAAGTTTCGGCTTAATGCCTACTGTGTCTTGATCTTTGCTTTGTTTGACCTTGAATCCCTTGCGTAGAGATTTGCGGTGGAGCTCCCCCGGAAGACACGTCGAGTGACGCGGTTGATTTGGCGACTGCTGTCGGCTTCCTCGACCGGGTCTGCGCATATGCGTCCGACGCGCTGAAGAAGTCCACAGCCGCGCTGAAGAAGTCGACGGGAGCCCTTACTGTGGTGCACCGGAGCATCTTCCCGAGCGACCAGCCGCCGGCTGCCGTGGACGCCCTTGCTGCGCCGTTTGAGGACGCGACCACCATCGCCGACTTCACGCGGTCGCAGACGGTACGCGGCTCCGAGCTCACCTTCCAGCTCCTCTTAGGACATCAGGTTCCGGGTGTCTTTGAGAAGGTCGTCAGCGGCTTTCCTCGAAGACCCGATGGCCGAATCGCGTCGCTGGGTGGTGTAAAGGAGCGTGCTTCTCAGCTGGCCGTGCAGCTTGTGGCGCTCTTTGAGAGGGCCCTTGCTAAGGCGACTGAGGCGGCTGCTACTCGGAGGAGTCGCTCCCGGTCGCAGTCTGCGGCCTTAGAGTAGATGTATTATAGGAATTCGGCAGTCGCCGTGGTATGTACCTTAAACTTTTGGCTCTGTAATGACTATTGTCCTGCCAGGTCCTTTGGCTTTTAACAATGCTTTTGCTAGAATTGAGTTTCCTTCTATCAAGTGTATCTTTGCTGAACAGTCGTATGATTGTATTGACTCTGCATATTCGTGGCAGACTGTCGCTCGCGGTGGTGCTTCTTCTGCTCCTGCGGCTGAGCCAAGCGGCGAGGTTTCTTCTTCGGGTGCTCGCCGTTGTCGAGCAGCGCGGCTCCTCCACGTAGTACAAAGGATCAACGGATAATCACGTACCTGAAGAGCAAGGTGGTTGAGTTTGAGGCGACCCTGAAGAATACTGAGCTGACGCTGCACCGCTCCAGGTCGCATCCTACTACGGAATTCTCACGGCGTGAGGACTTTTTGCTTGGGGAGATCGATCTGATCACTCGACAGCTACAAGGTTGGTATCCTTTTTGCGGCTGCTTTCTTTGTTGAAACTTGCTTGCTCTGACTTGTAGTTTGTGCGTGCATATGTGAACCCGGATTGGCAGGCTGAGCGGGATCGCGTTGAAGAGCGAGTTACCCGAGAGGCATCCGGCGACTCCTATGAAGCTCGTCAATTCTGGGTGAACAAGTCGAGAGGGCGCATCCTTGCCACTATGCTTGATCGTACATGGCGTGCGGCTTTTCTTCTGGAGAATTTCCGGAAGACACTCTGGCATATCAATCGTGTGTACTTCCTGCATAAAGCGCAGCCGAACGGGTTGACCGCCTTGCTGGAGACGTTTCGCGACGGTGATGCGCTGAAGGAGGTCGTCCACGCCCAACTTGTAGCTGGGGCGAATGCGGCGTTGGCGTACATCCGGATGCACCGGCCACATCTTCCGCTCGATAAGGTGCTGGATGGCCTGCCCGGCGATGACGACTTCGCCGAGACCTTGGCGGTTGCACGCCAGATGATCGGGCATGTTCAGAGGTTGAGTGAGCGCCTTGTAGGCCCACTCGATCCGCCGAAGGTCGAGACTGCAGGTTAGGGTAGCTGTCGTCTGCTGCACAGGGTTACCTATAGATGGCGAATATGCCTGCGCAAATCGCCATGTATTAGATTAAAAATACTTGCGAGTAATGAGAATTTAAATTGCTTGCTTTGCTGTGTAAACGCCTGTTCTAATTTTCGACCTTTGTGGCGCAGTCCCCTAGTATGTTAGGCGACGGCCTAGGTTTTTCCAAGTGTGACCTATATGTCGCAGTCTTCTGACTTTATCAGGTGGCGACTTAGGATTTTTTGGAACTTGACCTGTATGGCGCGACCCTCGAGTTGTTCGAGTGGCGGCCTAGGATTTTTTGCTAAGGCATGTATGGCGTAGCCCCCGAGTAGGTCGAGTGGCAGCCTAGGTTTACAAGTGTTACCTGTGTGGCGCAGCCCCCGCGTGTGTTGGGTGGCGGCCTAGGATTTCGAACTTGACCTGTACAGCGCAGCCCCCGTGTGGGTTCGAGTGGCGGCTGAGGATTTTCTAATGAGGCCTGTATGGCGTAGCCCCCGAGTGAGTCGAGTGGCAGCCTAGGATTACAAGTGTTACCTGTTTGGCGCAGCCCCCGAGTATGTCGGGTGGCAACCTAGGATTTTGAACTTGACCTGTACAGCGCAGCCCCCGAGTGAGTTCGAGTGGCGGCTGAGGATTTTCTAATAAGGCCTGTATGGCGTAGCCCCCGAGTGAGTCGAGTGGCAGCCTATGATTACAAGTGTTACCTGTTTGGCGCAGCCCCCGAGTATGTCGGGTGGCGACCTAGGATTTTGAACTTGACCTGTATGGCGCAGCCCCCGAGTGGTTCAGGTGGCGGCCTAAGATTTTTTGAGTTATGCTTGTATGGCACAACCCCCGAGTAGTTCGGGTAGCGGCCTAAGCTTATGGCGCAGCCCCCGAATGGTTCGAGTGGCGGCCTAGAATTTTAGCTTCCCCTGTGTGAAAGGTAAAGGAGACGCTGCCACGGTTGTGTCATTGTGGCTAATGTTGCTGCTGCCATGGTTGTACTGACTCGAGCTGGACTGTCGACCTTGATCGTACTGTCGACTGTTGTCGCGTTTGTCATCACGGGGGGTTTCATATCCCGCCGCTACTAGCTCAATTGAATCGTGGGTGTATCGTGGCTTCTTCTTTTGGCGTGCCTCACGCCAGTTGCTTGTTTCGACCTCTTTCTTGGGGGAAGTATCGCGGACGTAGTCCTCTCCTTCGGCCCACTGGTTGGATGTCTTCATGAGCTCTATTGTAGTCTTCGGCTGGAGCCTACCAAACTCCTCGCGGAGGTCGCGGCGAGCAACGCCGTGCATGAAGGCGTCCATCACCCGGTCTTCTGAGACGGGTTCCATGGTGTTGCGGAGGAGCGTCCACCGCTGGATGTAAGAGCGGAGCGACTCATCCTTTCCTTGCTTGCAGGCCTGCAACTTGATGTAGGTAGTTGGCCTTGCGAACGTTCCCGAGAAACTTTTTATGAAATTATCCTGGAATTCTTCCCATGTCCGGAAGGAGTCCTTGGGTTGGCTTGTGAGCCACCCACGCGCCGAGTCCGTCAGCATAAGCTGGATGTACTGCATTGCCGTAGTCGACATTCCGCCTTGGCAAGTGCAGGCGATGAGGTAGTCCTCGAGCCACAGTCGTGGATCTTGCTTCCCGTCGTACTTTGGGGTGCCTGCTGTCAGCTTGAAGCCCTTAGGCATGCAAGTGTCGCGGATGTTGAAGCTGAAGCATGCAGCCCCACATGGTTCGAAGTCGCGGTCGGCCTGGTCGTCGAGGTTCGGAGCTCCAGCCGAACGCTCTTTGCGGTTGCGGTCCACCGTCTTCTGCGTGAGGACGTCGCGAAGGTCCTTGATTGGCTGTCGCTGTGCTGCTGGGACCTCCGAGGTTGTAGGCTCGCGCGCTCGGTTGCTTGTTACCTTGGCCGCTAGAGCTTCTTCGATTGCCCTAATGGAGGCGATTTGCTGTCGGTGTAGCAGGGAACGTGCGTCTCCCTCTGGTGGTTGCGTGAGCCGGAGGTACGTCTCGACTGAGATCAGGGCGGCGTTCGCCGTCTTTGGGACGGGTATCCCGTTCTCGTCCTCGGTGACGAAGGATGACTCGAGATTGCGGGTGACCCTGGTTCGGTCGGCGTCTGTCAGGAGGGGAACGCGGGCTCTGTTTCGCCGTGCTCCTTGATTAACTTCCGTGGAGGAGGTAAAGGAGAGGGCGGCTCGCCTGGCACTCGATGCATCCGCGTCCCTCTTGCGTCGGAGTAAGTCGGCTTTTTCGGCACGGAGTCGTTCGCCTTCCTTGCGTAGCAAGTACTGGACCGCCAGGTGATCCTCTCTAGGTGCGTCGGGTGGAGGGAACGTGCCCTCGTCGACATGCTTCATGGCTTGGATTCCCATGTCCCGCGTGATGACAATTTTAGTTTGGTCCGGCATGATCACCTCTAGTGGGTAAGCGGGTTCTCCGTTGTCATCGGGTGGCGTTGTGCCCGCCATGAAGCATTGCTTGGGGTAGACTTGGGTCGGTGTGTTCGTGCAGCCGCTGCTGCTTCCGTCGTCCGAGCCTTGCTCGGGATCAAAAATTGCTGCAACGTGACGCGCAACGCAGTCGTTGTTTCGACTCCTTGCGATCGTCCACGTGCTCTGAGGTTTCGCAGCCGCCGGAGCGAGTGCGATTGGCTTGGGGTAGACTTGGCAGCTCCACGAAGACGAAGACGCGCGCGGCGTGGTTGTCAGCCGCAAATCCTTGGTTGTGCGCGCGGGTGCAGTAGTTGAGGCAGATCTTGAATTGACTGACCGTGCGACCGAGATTGGTGTAGTAGACTCGGTCCGCGCGGCCGTTGCTGAAGTTATCGAGGTAGTCGTCGCAGATGCAATCTTCCCAGGCGCGACAAGAGCGTTCTCTGCGGGTGCGACAGATGTGATCTTCGCGGGTGGCGACGATGGCGCGAGGGTTGCCGATTCGGGTGGCGTCGCCGCGCGTGGCGCGGTAGTCGTAGACCTGAGTATTCCACGACTGTCGACACAACAGTATATGGAGCCGAAGGTGATGTGTATACCTTTGTCCAGATCGGCGTACACCGAGCGGTGGGCCGACGGGTGGAGAACGTACTCGAAGGAGCCGAAGCAGATCGACTCCCTGGCGGCGCGGACGCCGATCTTCATTGCGGATGGAGCCGGAGCGACCATGATTCCAACACTTGTTTTTTTTCCCACAGACGGCGCCAATTGACGAGGTGGTAACTCGGCAAATCCCAGGTTGTGCACCCCGGGTTGATTGATGGGGAGAGAGAGAGATGTTGGTGATCACGACAGCTGACAAGCGAGGTTTTACTCAGGTTCAGGCTCCCGAAGGATAACACCCTACTCCTGCTTGTCTGATTATTGATGCGAGTAGCGATTACAATGGCGAGATTGCGATCTCGCTAGGGTTTGTGGTGGTGGCTATGAGCGTGTCCTCTAGGACGGGCAACCCTCCTGGCTTTATAGGTAGCCAGGTCTCGGGCGGTTGATACAGATATGGCAGGTTACAAGACCTAACCGAGTTGGACCAGGATACGCGGTACCCCTAGTGGGCCTTCTGAGGGCCTTTCCATGCTTGGCGCGTCCCAGGTAGCCTTACGGTGGGCTAGTCGAAAGGTAGCCCCACGTCAGGACACCATCCGAGAATGGCACAAGCCGAAGTCTGGAGGATCAGTTAGTTTTGTTGACAATCGTGTCAAGAAGGAACTTCTGAAGTCGCTGTATACGCATTTCCACCTACCGACAGGCCTCTCAAATGTCGAGAAAAACAAAGTCTTCGTATGGACTCTTCAGAAAATGGCCGAACAATTCATGAACTACAAGAAAAGGTTATACCAGGATTTTATCAAGGTGGGCAAAACTCCAGATTTTACTGACGGCCAGTACGTGAAGATAAAAGAACAGTGGGAAGATTTCAAGGCCTATAAGGAATCAGAAGAAGCTCTAGAAAAATCGAGGAAAAATAAGTTAAACTTGGACAAAAACATATATCACCAACATTTGGGGCCCGGTGGTTACAGGACAGTCGTTCCTTTGTGGGAAGCAAGAGACGCCAAGTTAATTGAAAACGTGGTCACTCCATCTACATCGAGACATCCCACAAGGGTCAGAAATTGGGTGTACGCCTTAGGGCTGGAGCCCAACCCAGAAACAGGGAGTCTTGTCTTGAGGCCAAAAGTGAAACGAGGCCGCACAGAAGAAATTGATAATGAAGCAGCAGCCAAAGCAGCCGAAGAAAGAGGAGCAGCCAAAGCAGCCAAAGAAAGAGAAACAAATTTCAACGTTGTCAAAGACCTTGATGAAGCAGTAGCTTCCGTTCAAGAGGGAAGCTTCAAGCCCGATAGAGAGCACGACGAGTTGACCCTCGTCCTCGGGAATGACGAACACACCGGACGAGTACGAGGCGTGGGCGTCGTCCCTTGGAAGGTTGGGTTTGACAAGCAAAGAACAGTTACAGGAGCCGCGATAGGAAGAAGAAACAGGAGGCCGACAGGTATGTCAGATTGGAAAACATGATAGTAGAGCTGCAGCAGAAGAATGCAGAGAGGGACGAAAGGTCATCTCAGCCGCCGGAGGACCAACTGGATATGGCATCTCAGCGGAGAAGCAGCGTGGCTTCCACGCCGTATATTCAGGCCGATGACACAATATACCCGTGGATCAGATTAAGGTGCAGACGATGTGTGAGCTCCACACCAAAATGAAGAACCTATCCATGAAGGTGGCCGCCGGCACCGCTTTGGAGAATACGCCCGGAGTAACCTTCCATGGCCGTCTGATTCTAGCTGGCTACACTCGAGTCGGTGTGGATGAAATTGTTAAGTGATATGAGGAACTGGAGCTTGACATTGCTGCAGCAGAAGGGGAGATGACACTGGGAGAAGTGTTTCGTGGAATCATTCTATGGAGAAAGGAACTCATCGTTTTTCCAGAATCGACGCGTAGGCCCCCACCCCCCCCCCCCCCCCCCCCCCCCCGAGTAGCAATCGACCTACACGTCCACACTTTGATAATATGGAGAGGGAACCCAGCGCGACTCCATCTCCCCGGTGCACGAGTCCACCCTGGAGCATGCAAAGAGTCCGCCTCAGCATGAGTCCACGTCAGGGCGTGCTAAGAATCCCCCTACACATGAGTCCACGCCGGAGCGTGCGAAGAGTCCGCCCACCAGCAGTAGGTCCTTCTCAATGTAAGCAGAGGATGCTTGCCGGTGCGCCGAGTGGTACTCCAAAGGACAACTTCAAGTACAGGCCTTTGTTGAAGCCTGCTCCGGTGTTAACTTGGGAACGCACAGTTGAGGAAAATGCTCCAGCGGTAAAAGCTGAGATGTACACACGGGCCGCTGCAAGCGCTGCAAAGAAAGTCCCCCTGCCAAAGCAGATACTAAACCCTAAGGGTGTTAAACACATTCTAGACATGGTGTATGATCCTAACCGTAGAACTTTGGATGATAACTATGCACGCTCTATCTCGAAGAGTTATAACCAAGAAGAGGAGAATAAAAAGAAGCGGCAAGCTGCAAAGAAAAACAAGGGGAAGCAGGTTCCCCAGCTCGGAGAACAGAAAGCACAGTCCTTCGCCCCACTGAAGGTACAGACAGACAAGGGTTCGAACATTGAGAAAAATATTGGTGCTGCCGGGGACTACTTGGACGATGATGCATTTGACGCAATGTTCCCCGAGACGCATGAGATAGCACGACAATTTGTCTACGGGGAAGATCTTCTCCCTCCTGATGAGATAGTGCGTCTAGCTTATCAAATGCGGAAATTGCATGATTGGTACAAGAAATGCACAAATAGGGGGCGGTCAGTGTTTTACGTGACATACAAGGCCGACCAATTCTTCATCGACAACGAAATATGTGTAGAATTTGAAGAATTATGGCAGTTATTCAACCGGCGTGCTCTCAACGCGACTATCATGAGTTGCTATGTTCTGTAAGTGATTGTTTCTAAGTCTCTATAGCTGAGCATGTAATTATCCTCACTAGTTTAGCCTGTAATTATCCTCACTATATTCTTTTGTATGCTATTATATATGCAGGTTGATGCTTGTCGAGTGCAAAAGGAAAAGAGTCTATGAAGTTAGGTTCATTGACCCATTCATAGTTAACTGCAAAAACTTAGTGCGGAAGCCCCAAGACTACGAGGATGCATTGTTGACCGGGCTATTGAAGCAAACACATGCTTCAGATATACTTCTTCCTTACAACTTCAGGTGAGTGTGACTGTCTTGAACACATTTCTATATTGCTAACTACTAGATGATAAGTTTAATTCATGAGTTCTATGCATGCCCCACTATATAAATGTGTGCAGCTTCCATTGGATTCTGCTGGACATTATCATTGACAAGGGATTAGTTGAAGTCTTTGATTCATTACGCAAACCAAAATAAAACTACCAGGACTTGATTGACATGCTTCAGAGGTAAATTCAACAATTAATCCATGTGTTTCGTATGTTGTATGTAGTAGCGTACGTAGAATATCTATACGAAAAGTATATTATGTGTATGCATCAAATGTGTACCGTATAGTACAACAGTAGATGAAAAAGAAAACATAAAAATAAAATTGCAGTACCCAAGAGAAATTGCAGTAAAGAAAAGAAAACAGAAAATAAAATGAAATGAAAAAAATAGAATAAAAAAAATTTCAGTTCCGGTCGGTATTACCGACCGGTACTAAAGGTTTCCTCACGAAACCTCACTCCGCGCCCCACGTGGAGTCTTTTTAGTACCGGTCGCAACACGTCCGGTACTAATGCTAGGGGGGCAACAGTCCCGATTGGGCAGTACCGGTTGCAAATCCGGTACTGATGCCCCTCCCCGATCGGTACTGCTGGTCCGTTTTCCACTAGTGTTGGAAAGATAGACAACTAATGACACGCTAACCCGGGGATATTGTAGAAGAATAAAAGATAACCAGGTAAACAACACATACATCAAGGAAATAATTTTTCGATAGTCTGACATTTGCTCTCGATGTAATAACAGTCTGGAGATTATGATATGGACAACACAAAACAGTCTTGAACTACCATTCACATGCCTTCATCTCGACCACCTCAAGACTACTCGACGAGCTGACCTAAAGTATCTATAGTTTCTATATGGGAGCAACCCACTAGAGCTATTTCTCTCAACATGCAAGGTGTCCACCTCAGCAGTTTGCTAATTGGTCCAATTAATCCATGTGTTACACTTTTAGATCCACATGTATAGCTGCTGCCCCGTTTAGGACATGACCGTGGCGAGCCAGCCTTTTTTGCACCGGCCAAACAGGCAACAGATGTAGACCACCGTTTGGTCTTCTATCCTTTTGTCGAGCGACGCTTGCAGTTTCCTTTTCACCATTAACACGAGGCACTATAATCTCCTCTAGCACGATCTGGGCGAGACATTAACTGCACAGAAAACGGATGGGATACAAGGATTTCACGCAGATTTCTGCCCTATTAATTATGTAATCTATCCCTGAAATCACCTATCAATGGTCTCCGGCGCTCTATCTTAATCCATGATACGAATCTACTGGTGTATGCTAGCTATGTAACCATCTGTCACCTCTTTTCTGATTTGTGGTGTTTATTCTCATGCATCCCGATCTTAATCTATGATACGAATCAACTATTGGTGTATGCTAGGTACGCAACCATCCATCGCCTCTCTCTCATTTGTGGTGTTCATTCTCATAATTGATGATACAAAGACGAAATCAGGGTCTCCGTTAAATATAGGATTTGATCATGTGTCGACTAGCTGCAGTCACATATGGATAGTGCAGACGTGCTGTGCCAGCATTCTTTACTCTTTTCTTCATTGTACAGTACCTGAATCTTTATTTATACTATGTGTTGTTCTCTATTCTTATCCCATGTTCAATCCCCTTTCTTCTCAAGGTTGCCAGCGTCTTTCGGCCTCAGGCTCCGAGCCAGCAAACGTATCAATTGGCGCAAGTGGCCGTGATCCACTGGGTTGAGAATAAAACACGTGCGGATGGTGTCAACAGTAAGTTTGGTTTTCTTTTCCCCAATCAATGTTTATCTCACAGGACAATCAAATTTTTCTCTCAACTAATAGCATCTATTTGTAGACCAGAAAAAAATTAACTGATATTTTTCGGCTGACTTTGTTCCTTATGCATGGTATGGTGCTTGGGAAGAGGTAGTAATGCAACACGGGTGTGCTTCGACTTGGGGAGTTAGGAAATATGGTAGTTTATATTTCTATATGAATTTAGCAAGTGTGGCGTATCATGTCTCTCGCTGAAATGTACCAGCCATCCAAATAATGAAGAGATTTCAGAAGTTAATAGTTTGTACATTATCAGCTTCAGGTTATAAGTAAATTGAGTGGAGGACCAGCGAGAGCATTAGCATGTTGATCTGTTCATCATCCTTTATACTATTGAGGCATTTTCTTTCCTCTTTAGGATATTACTATATCACATTTGTATTGAATCAAGGTACTCGAGTATACTTAGTTCATTCCACTGTGTAACACATCTTTCTACTCCAAATGCGTCATTATTCTGGTCGTTTCGTAAGAAATAATGTTTCAACAACAATGCAACAATGTCATTGGCCCGTTCAAGCATCATGGAGAAGGAAAAGCTTTGATTGCGACCAGAGCAAATTATTTGAGCAACTTAGCCCTTAGACCTTAAGGTTTTTGTATTCGCCTCTACTGTTGACGTGGGGCTACCTTTCGACTAGCCCACGATAAGGCTACCTGGGCCGCGCCAAGATCATGAAGGCCCAAAGAAGGCCCACTAGGGGTACCGTGTAATCTAGTCCAAGTCGGTTAGGTCTCATAACCTACCATATCTGTAGTTGCCATCGGCACCGACCACCCGAGACCTGGCTACCTATAAAGCCAGGAGGGTTGCTCGTCCTAGAGGACACGCCAACAGCTACCACCACAAACCCTAGCGAGATCGCAATCTCGTCGCCGTTGTAATCGCAACTCGCCATCAATAACAGACAAGCAGGAGTAGGGTGTTATCCTCCGGGAGCCTGAACCTGGGTAAAATCCCCGCTTGTCAGCCGTCGTGATCACCAACGCTCTTCTCTCTCCCCCTCAATCAACCCGGGGTGCACAACCCTGGGATTTGTCGAGTTACACCCTCGTCAATTGGCGCCGTCTGTGGGAAGATATCAAGCGTTGGAATCATGGTCGCACCGGCTCCATCCGCAATGAAGGTCAAGGTCTGCACCACCCGGAAGCCCATCCGCTTCGGCTCCTTCGAGTACGCCTTCCACCCGCCGGCCCACCGCTCGGTGTACGCCGATCTGCACAAAGGTATACACATCACCTTCGGCTCCATATACTGTTTCATCGACAGTCGCGGCATGTTCAGGTCTACGACAACCGCGCCACGCGCGGCGGCGGCACCCACATCGGTCACCCACGCGCCACAGTCGCCGTCACCCGCCGCGGGAGCCGCATCTGCCACACCCACGAAGATCGTACCTGCGTCGACTGCATCGACAATCTCGGCAACGGCCGCGCAGATCGAGTCTACTCCAACCATCTCGGTCGCACGGCCGACAAGGTCAAGGTCTACCTCAACTATGACCGCACCCGCGCGTGCGACCAAGGGCGTGTTGTCGACAGCCGCGTCGCACGCATCTTCGTGGGATCATCAAGTCTACCCCAAGCCAATCGCACTCGCTCCTGCGACTGCGAAACCTCCTTCCGCGACCACGGTGACGATCCTGAGAAGACGCAACGGCGACTGCGCTGCCCACCATGTAGTAGCAATTTTTGATCCAGAGCAAGATTCGGATCAAGGAAGCAGCGGCGGCAGCGTAAACACTCCTACCCAGGTTTACCCCCAGCAAGTCTTCATGGCTGGCACAGCACCCCCAGAAGGCGACGAGGAACCCGCATACCCACTAGAGGTGGTCATGCCTGACCAGACACGACTCACCATCACGCGTGACATAGGGATCAGAGCCGTGAAGCATGTCGACGATGACACTTTCCCTGCACCCGACGCGCCTAGAGAGGACCACCTGGCGGTCCAGTACTTGCTGCGCAAGGAAGGCGAGCGACTTCGTGCCGAAAAGGCCGAGC
Organism: Poa annua; assembly: GCA_026929855.1. Lineage (NCBI taxonomy): Eukaryota > Viridiplantae > Streptophyta > Magnoliopsida > Poales > Poaceae > Poa > Poa annua. Next base: position 69,358,058 of record CM049432.1, on the reverse strand, counting down.
TGCTCAGGCGCAAGAGGGAAGGGATGCCTCGAGTGCCAGACGGGCCGCCATCTCGTTCACTTCCTCCACAGAAGTTAACCAAGGAGGACGGCGACACAGAGCTCGTGTTCCCCACATGACAGACGTTGATCGAGCAAGGGTCACCCGCAACCTCGACTCGTCCTTCGTCACCGAGGACGAGAACGGGATACCTGTCCCCAAAACAGCGAACGCCGCCATCATGTCAGTCGAGACATATCTTCGGCTCACGCAGCCGCCGGAGGGAGATCCACGCGCCCTTCTCCACAAGCAGCAGATCATGTCCATGAAGGCAATCGAGGAAGCTCTGGCAACTAGAGCACCAAACAACCGGGCACGTGAAGAACGAGAGCACCAAACCCGCGAGCCAGCAACATCAGGGGCCCCGGCAGTGCAGCCACTGAGACAAGCCCAACCAGGCGAAGATCTTCGCAACTTCATCACACAAAGAACAGTGGACCGTAACCGCAGCCAGCGTTCGGCCGACGTGATTAACCTGGACGATCCGGCCGATCGCAACTTCGAGCCGTGCGGCGCCGCATGCTTCAGCTTCAACATCCGTGACACCCGCATGCCTAAGGGTTTCAAGCTGACAGCAGGAACCCCCAAGTACGACGGAAAGCAAGACCCGCGCCTGTGGCTCGAAGACTACCTCATCGCTTGCACCTGCCAAGGCGGGACGTCAACTACGGCAATGCAATACATCCAGCTCATGCTCATGGACTCAGCGCGCGGGTGGCTCACCAGCCAACCTAAGGACTCCTTCAAAACCTGGGAAGAATTCCAAGATACTTTCATAAAAAGTTTCTCTGGAACATTCGCAAGGCCGACTACCTACATCGAGTTGCAAGCCTGCAAACAAGGAAGAGACGAGTCGCTCCGCGCATACATCCAGCGGTGGACACTTCTCCGGAATACCATGGAACCCGTCTCAGAAGACCGGGTGTTGGATGCTTTCATGCACGGCGTCGCTCGCCGCGACCTCCGTGAGGAATTTGGTAGGCTCCAGCCAAAGACTACGATCGAGCTCATGAAGGTAGCCAACCAGTGGGCCGAGGGAGAGGATTACGTCCGCGACGCCTCCCCAAAGAAGGAAGCCGAAACAAGTAACTGGCGGGACGGGCGCCAGAAGAAGAAGCAACGTTTCGCCAATTCAGACACCATCGAGCTAGTAGCGGCGGGATATCAAACCCCCCGTGATGACACATGAGATAACAGTTGACAATATAATCAGAGTCGACAGTCCATCTTGGGGTAGTACAAGCGCAGCAGCGGCAGCGTTAGCCACAACGACGGAAGCCAGAAACGCGAGTGGAAGCGTCCGCTCACCCCAGCCGAAGAATTGATGCAACCTTGCAAGCATCACTCGTTCCGCAACCCGGAGACAGGCAAGTGGGGCGCCAACCACCTGTTGAAGGACTGTCGCAAGGCGCGAAAGATTTACCAGGATATGCAGCAGATCATCAGTCCCGTGCAAGCACTGACGGCGACTCCGCAGCTCGCTATTCAGGCAGCACCCGCAAACAACAACACAACACAAGCGGCTGGAACTTTCCCCCAGCAACAGCCGCAGCATGACGCCCAGATGGCGGCGCACGAAACATACCCGACTGCGCGAGGACAGATCAACATGATCCAAAAAGGACGCCCTTCGAACAGAACCAAGAAGCTCATCACCCGCCAAGTACTACAGGCTACCACCAACCCACACGCAGTACCAGACTACCTGAGAGGGTCAGAGACACCAATCACATACTCCAGGGAAGACCACCCGTCGGATGTGCCACGACCCGGTCACGCCGCTTTGGTTATCTAAGCCCTAATCGGCGACTACAGCCTGAAGAAAGTATTCATGGACGGAGGCAGCGGCATCAACATCATATTCGCCGATACCCTGAGAAGAATGAACAAGTCGACAGAGAAGTTGCCAGAATTGGAGACCACCTTCCACGGCATAGTACCAGGGCAAGCAATCACGCCCATGGGAACAATCACACTCGACGTCATCCTCGGCACAGCCGAGCACTTCAGGAAAGAGTCGATCGACTTTGAAGTTGTCGACTGGATATCACAGTACCACGCCATACTTGGACGCCCAACTTTTGCCAGGTTCATGGCAATACCTCATTACGCCTACCTGATGATCAAGTTGCCTGGACCCAAAGGAGTAATCACTATGCGAGGCGACTTCGACCGCTCCAACAGCTCCGACCGAGAGTTCAGCAAAATCTCTGAGTTCTTCGGGGTCGAAGAGCACTTGTCGGGGATGTAATTCCCCGGTACCTCAAAGTGACGGGATAATTGTGTTATTACAAAGAGGTAAATGGGAGTGCAAATATTTGAGAAATATGCGGCAGGGCTCGGAGGGATCCCGGGCTGGTCCAATTCGCTCTTATCTGGAGGGGCCGGCATCTTGTGTGATCAGTCCAAGACGACAAGTCTTCATGGGCCGACAAGCCTTCGTGGGCCGAGTTGACCGATCTCGGAGGATCGAGATCCCCCGACCCTGCGTCATCGTCAAACTGCTTCCCACGAGCACGTTCTCGTCCACGACGCCCCCAACGTGCTCAGCGTTGCATTCGCCGGCTTCGCTGCACCGGTCGCTCGCGCCTCCCCCAACCTCGCGCCCGACCTCGGCCACCATCGCGGCACGTGTCCGCCCCGGCATCGACCTCGACCTCGGGCACCAGCACCTCATCCCCAACCTCCTGCGCGACATCGTCCACCATGGCACCATCGGCTTCATCCGACCTCGCCCCCTCTGCATCTAGGCATGGCCCCCGACAGCATCCACGCCCGGCCGCCTCCGACGTCTCCATCCCCGGCATCCCCATCCTGGCACCGTGACCCCGGCGTGCCCTCCTCCGGCACCGTGGCTCCCCGACCTCGGCTTCACCTCCTCCGGCCCGCTCTCGACGTCACGCCGACCTCGCCCGAGTGCCCGACGACACCCCCGCGACCTACCAGCATCTGCTCCGATAGGACCTACTCCGAGCTCCTCTTGGGCTTCCCGACCACACCCTCGACTTCACCGACCCCGGACAGCCCCGACGGCAACCAGGCTGCTCCGGGATGGATGCGCCCCATATTCCTCGACTTCGGCTCGGCACCGCCCGCGCCTCCGGCACCTGCAGCTCTGCCTCGCCCGCATCTGCGTGATTCCCCGGCACCGACGCACCTCCGGCATCTTCCTCGACCCCGGTCTTCATTGCGCCCCCGACCTCACGTTCAACAGACGCGTCTCCGACATCAGCGCCCCGCCTCCGATAATAGGCCGAGTTCGGGTATCTTGGGTGAACCGAGAACAACTCCGAAAAGGGACATCACCTCGGGTAATCCGGGATCCCCATCTCGGAGGGAGCCAGAATCTTGTTTGGGCGAAATCAGTACCCGGCTTTGTTCATCCGAGATCTCCCGCCTCTGATGAATCTGACAGGGATAAGAAGACAAGAAGAGGAAGACTAGTACGCGCGCCGCACAACTACAGGACATGTGTAGCCGCTGCTATAGTGACACGGATGGGACAAAAGTACACTGCGCATGACATACGCTACAGTGCCGATTAGACCCCAGTAGTCACCTCAGCTACAGTGCGCAGTGAATAGTGTTTCATGTCCCCTTGTCCCCCGCTTGTCCCCTAGGCTCTCCTATATAAAGGGCACCAGGGGAGGGGGAGATTAGACACCACCACCCCCCACCACTTCATTTCCCCCCTTTCCATTTGCTCTAAAAACCTCATGGAGGTGTGTCTAGCAACTCGTGGAGCGTGTTGTAGCCCGGATATTAAGAGCGGAAATACACCGAGTAGGCTAGATGCTACAGTAGGGCTTTTATCTCCTCACGAGAGCCTTGAAGCAGGGTAAATATTTGTGTCACCGTGTCTTTTGAGCTTACTTGCGCGCGAGTTCATCGCGCAATCCCTCCCCGAGATCCCCTAGCGTCCATCGGCCCCACAAATTAGCCTACCCTTAGGCATCTGTATGTTCGCCACGACGACAGTTGGCGCCCACCGTGGGGCAAAGTGGCGCTTGCGGGAACAATTTCGGACGGGAACCGACATCCCAAACCGGCATCCCAAAATCCGGGATCCTAAAACCGGGATCCCTACGCTGCGGGCAGTGGTCACTGACATCCTGCGCCGCGGGTAGCGGTCACCGGCATCCCAAAATCCGGGATCCTAAATCCGGGATCCCTACGCTGCGGGCAGTGGTCACTGACATCCTGCGCCGCGGGTAGCGGTCACCGGCATCCCAAAATCCGGGATCCCTACGCTGCGGGCAGTAGTCACTGACATCCTGCGCCGCGGGTAGCGTTCACCGGCATCCGAAAAGCCGGGATCCTAAAACCGGGATCCCTACGCCGCGGGTTGACGTCGCCGACATCCCTGCGTCGCGGGTTGAGGTCGCCGACATCCCTGCATCACGGGTGGAGGTCTCCGACATCCCTGCATCGCGGGCACCAGCCACCGGCGTCTACCCCGACACTCATCATCAACGAACCCCTGGCAGTTGCACACCAGTTACCCGGGTTATGTCGCCTCCGACATCCCCAACCGCTCCTGTGCTCCGTGAGTATCGTCATATGTACCTTGCAATTATGTTATCTTAGATTTATTCGGGAACTGCCCATGCATGCTTAGTTTAATTGTTTACCCGGGAACGAGGTACCGTAGCCTCGGGGACTGCCCTGTTTCACCTATTTATCATCTATGTGTTTTTTCCCGGGAGCAAGATGTCTTGACCCGGGGACTGGCTTACTGTTTAGTTCTACCTTGCATTCTTAGTCGGTAGAGTAACTTGGTTTATATTTATTTATATGCATGTCGTATCTTGCTTCTTGCTGTGTCATTGGTGAGCCGGTATCCCGAAACTGGACTCGGGGACTGCCGTGCTCCTTTGTCTTCCTGCTGTATCTGAAAATTTACCCGGGGACTCGGTGAAACCGGTATCCGCAGCTCTGCTTCGGGGCTAGTTGTATTCTTATGTCTCGTGTGAAATTCTCTTGGGTGTGCCGTTTATAGTTTTCACTTCCATCAAATATTTGGGATACATACCTGTCTGCGCTAACACTAAAAAGGGATGTTGGTTTTACCGAGATGGTACCCATGTTGGTTTTTCTGGGATGGTACCCATGTTGGATAACCGCCTTACCGAGAGGAGATGCATCTCAGAAATTCTGGGATATCAGTCGTTATATTGGTTATCTTGGATCCATCTGATGATTGGTTATTTTCTCAAGATATATTGCATATGATCTGTGGTATCAGTTGGCCCACGTATCGCGGTATCCTGCACAATTTCCAGATCGCCGTTTATTTCGGTTCGCCAATATACCATGGCATCCTGCAATATCTCCAGATCGTCGTTTGTGTCGGCTCGCCACTATGTCGCGGCATCATACCATATTTCCAGATCCCCGTTGATTTCGGTTCGCCAATGTATCGTGGCATCGGGCAATATTTCCAAATCGTCATTTGTTTCGGTGTGTCAAAGTTCGCCAAAGGCAACACCGAGATACCGAAACATGTGTAAGTGCCCGCAGTGGCCGAGATACAGAGATATCCGTGATACGCCCAGAGTGGCCGAGATACCGAAACACCTGTGATATGCCCAGAGTGGCCGAGATACCGAAACATGTGTGATATGCCCAAAGTGGCCGACATACCGAGATACCGAGACACCCGAGATACCTGTGTGACATTGTGTGTTTGGTTGGAGGCGTCTGTGTCGGTATACGCCCAGAGTGGCTAAACGCCGGCACATGAGACTCTGTGTCGGTATAAGCCCAGAGTGGCTAAAGGCCGGCACATGAGGCGTCCGTGTCGATATACGCCCAGAGTGGCTAAACGCCGGCATGTGTTTTGTGTTTATGTCAAGCCGGCGGTGGCCGAAGACATCTATGTCGGTAAAACGCCCAGAGTGGCTAAGAAACCGGCATATGATTGTGTTTTTGCAGATACACGGTGGAGTAGGTGAGGACGGTAACGTTGATATTTTTTCTTAGTCTGCGCGCGACTCTGCGAGTCCCCCGTAGCATCGGGGACTAGTGTCAGGGATCTAATCCCCGGGATCCCAAAAAACATGACAGTCGGTACGGAGGTTTCTTGGTGGCTTTTGTTTTTCTAAGTTTATGCGCGATTCTACGAATCCCCCATAAACTCGGGGACTAGTGTCGGGGATGTAATTCCCCGGTACCTCAAAGTGACGGGATAATTGTGTTATTACAAAGAGGTAAATGGGAGTGCAAATATTTGAGAAATATGCGGCAGGGCTCGGAGGGATCCCGGGCTGGTCCAATTCGCTCTTATCTGGAGGGGCCGGCATCCTGTGTGATCAGTCCAAGAGGACAAGTCTTCATGGGCCGACAAGCCTTCGTGGGCCGAGTTGACCGATCTCGGAGGATCGAGATCCCCCGACCCCGCGTCATCGTCAAACTGCTCCCCACGAGCACGTTCTCGTCCACGACGCCCCCAACGTGCTCAGCGCCGCATTCGCCGGCTTCGCTGCACCGGTCGCCCGCGCCTCCCCCAACCTCGCGCCCGACCTCGGCCACCATCGCCGGCACGCGTCCGCCCCGGCGTCGACCTCGACCTCGGGCACCAGCACCTCATCGCCAACCTCCTGCGCGACATCGTCCACCATGGCACCATCGGCTTCATCCGACCTCGCCCCCTCTGCATCTAGGCATGGCCCCCGACAGCATCCACGCCCGGCCGCCTCCGACGTATCCATCCTCGGCATCCCCATCCCGGCACCGTGAGCCCGGCGTGCCCTCCTCCGGCACCGTGGCTTCCCGACCTCGGCTTCACCGCCTCCGGCCCGCCCTCGACGTCACGCCGACCTCGCCCGAGCGACCGACGACGCCCCCGCGACCCACCAGCATCTGCTCCGATAGGACCTGCTCCAAGCTCCTCTTGGGCTTCCCGACCACACCCCCGACTTCACCGACCCCGGACAGCCCCGACGGCAACCAGGCTGCTCCGGGATGGATGCGCCCCAGCTTCCTCGACTTCGGCTCGGCACCGCCCGCGCCTCCGGCACCTGCAGCTCCGCCTCGCCCGCATCTGTGTGATTCCCCGGCACCGACGCACCTCCGGCATCTTCCTCGACCCCGGTCTTCATCGCGCCCCCGACCTCACGTTCAACAGACGCGTCTCCGACATCAGCGCCCCGCCTCCGATAATAGGCCGGGTTCGGGTATCTTGGGTGAACCGAGAACAGCTCCGAAAAGGGACATCACCTCGGGTAATCCGGGATCCCCATCTCGGAGGGAGCCAGGATCTTGGTTGGGCGAAATCAGTACATGGCTTTGTTCATCCGAGATCTCCCGCCTCTGATGAATCCGACAGGGATAAGAAGACAAGAAGAGGAAGACCCGTACGCGCGCAGCACAACTACAGGACATGTGTAGCCGCTGCTACAGTGACACGGATGGGACAACAGTACACTGCGCATGACATACGCTACAATGCCGATTAGACCCCAGTAGTCACCTCAGCTACAGTGCGCAGTGAATAGTGTTTCCTGTCCCCTTGTCCCCCGCTTGTCCCCTGGGCTCTCCTATATAAAGGGCACCAGGGGAGGGGGAGAGGAGACACCACCACCCCCCACCACTTCATTTCCCCCCTTTCCATTTGCTCTCAAAACCTCATGGAGGTGTGTCTAGCAACTCGTGGAGCGTGTTGTAGCCCGGATATTAAGAGCGGAAATACACCGAGTAGGCTCGATGCTGCAGTAGGGCTTTTATCTCCTCACGAGAGCCCCAAAGCAGGGTAAATATTTGTGTCACCGTGTCTTTTGAGCTTACTTGCGCGCGAGTTCATCGCGCAATCCCTCCCCGAGATCCCCTAGCGTCCATCGGCCCCACAAATTAGCCTACCCTTAGGCATCTATCTGTTTGCCACGACGACAACACTTCAAGGCCATATCAGCCGACAACGACAAGACCATCTTTCCACCTCGCAAGAAGCCAGCCAAGGACGCCGCCTTCAACACAAACGACGACACCGTCACCCACCAAGTCCATCCGACTGACAGCAGCAAGACGGTCAAAGTATCGTCAAGCTTGACCCCTGCATAGGAAAGCGCGCTCGTCGAGTTCCTGCGTGAGAACTGGAAAATCTTTGCATGGCAACCTTATGACATGCCAGGAATACCCAGGGAACTCGCCGAGCACTCTCTAAAAGTCCACAAGGATGCAAGACCAGTCAAACAAACCATGCGACGCTTCTCAGGTCCCAAACGGGACGCAATAACCGCAGAAATCGACCGGCTGCTGCACGCCAAGTTCATCCGAGAAATCAAGGACTCGGACTGGGTTGCCAACCCGTCCTGGTGGAAAAGAAGAAGACGAAGAAACTGCGCATGTGTGTAGACTTTATAGCAGTCAATAAATGTTGTCCAAAGGATCACTTCCCGCTCCCGCGGATAGACCAGATCGTCGACTCGACAGCAGGCTGCGAGCGCCTTTCTTTCCTGGACGCCTACTCAGGTTATCAGCATATCAGGCTAAAAGTCGAAGACGGAGAGAAAACGGCATTCATCACACCCGACGGCGTTTTTTGCTACCAGACGATGCCCTTCGGGTTGAAGAACGCTGGCGCCACATATCAGTGCACCATGCAGGCATGCCTCAAAGGGCTTATCGGGCAAATTGTCCAAGTCTACGTCGATGACATCGTTGTCACGACCCGGAAAGAGGACACCCTAGTCGACGACCTCCGCAAGGTCTTCGCAACACTAGACGCATATCAGATCAAGCTCAACCCAGAAAAGTGTGTATTCGGCGTGCCAGCCGGAGAATTACTGGGGTACCTCGTCTCCGCAAGAGGAATTGAAGCAAACCCCGAGAGGGTGCAGAACATACTCACGATGCCAGCACCCACCAAACTCCGGGAAGTGCAACGATTAGTCGGCCGAGTCGCAGCTCTTAGCCGGTTCATAAGTAAGTTGGGTGAGAAGGCCTTGCCTTTCTACCAACTGATGAAGATGACAGACAAATTCGAATGGACACAGGAGGCGCAAGAGGCGTTCGACCAGCTCAAAAATACCCTGACGACTTCCCCAGTCTTGGTAGCACCACTGGAGAACGAGCCGCTATACCTATACGTCTCAGCGACAAACAGGGTGGTGAGCACGGTACTCGTGGTTGAGCGAGAAGAAGAAGGGCATACTCATCATGTCCAGAGGAAAGTTTACTACCTCAGCGAAGTTCTAACACTGTCCAAGCAAAACTACCCGTACTACCAGAAGCTGGCGTACGGGCTCTTCATGACTTCAAGGAAAGTTGTCCATTACTTCTCCGAGCACCCGATCACGGTGGTAAGCTCCTCCGGCCTAGCAGACATCCTCACCAATCAGTGCGCGACAGGACGAGTCGCCAAGTGGGTTGTCGAGCTAGGGCCCTGGGGGCTGAAATATGCTCACCCGAAGTCTATCAAGGCCCAAGTCCTTCCGGAATTCACTACCGAGTGGATAGAAGCCCAGCTACCAAACATCCCCGACTTATCCAATGCATGGACCATGTACTTCGATGTAGTGTACCTGCACTTAAAATAAGGCAGATACCTATGTATAGTGTAAATCCCTGGATCGATTCGTTTGCACACACAGTTTACGATGTAATATCACAACAAAGTTTCAATTTTATTACATCGATGATCCAGACTTACAAAATATTCGATACAAGTTGCATAGCATAAAGCTAGCATTGAAAAAGTACACAGCGGAAATACAATAGAAGTGGGTCTCCAACAACTTCATGTTGCCACAGGCGAAAACATGTTGGTTGTAGACTCGAAATCCCTTAACGAAACCTCACTCGTCATTTGAATAACCTGTAACAAATAAAATTTTGCAACAGAGTGGGTCAGATTCCATTAAAAATGGAGTCTGGCAAGTGACACTATGGTGGACACTTAATGGAATAACTCTATAGCCTATATGCATATTTGGCTGGTGGAGTTCAAGGCTATTTTGCATAAAGCCAATTTTTCCTATCTCTTTGGAAAACACTTTCTTCAAATCAAGACAAGTATGGCGTGAAAACCATAAATCTCATCTTCCCTTATTCACCCATCAAGTTTTATTTTTGAAATTGGAATGATGGAATCCTCCGTTTGACGTCCGTGATCAGCTGCTCAAATTGTCCGTACCGGGGACACGGCTAAGTACTTAGATTTTAACTCTACAGAGGTTGTGCACGTTCACCATTGTACCCATTCAACCCAAACTATCCTTTACACGCTTATAGTGATAAGGAAAGGAGAAGAATGAGACGAGATCTTTCAGAAGCATTTTCCCTCCCACTCTGGCCTGACGCGCTCCACCTACAAACCACTACCTCCACCTGTCAGGGCGAGTCCATGCAGCTTAGTTGATCAAGCCAGAGCCCATATTGGCAATGGCTGCACGAGAAGCAATCTTCACTTGGAGTTCTTCAGATTCCTCTGTTCCTGGGTGGCCATCCACAAGTGAATATCCCACAGGTAAATCCCCTGGGGACAACACTCAACTCATACAGCCAAGCAACCAATTCCACCCAGGTGTTTGATTATAACTTAGTAGAATTTAACATTTCATCAAATAGTTTTGCATAGCATCACAATTCTACTAAGTATTTTCATAGGAACCTAGACACAGGAATAAGGAAGTCGAAACATGGCTTGCATAGCAATACTATCCTACACATGCTTATAGAAAAATAATCTACTCATGCATAGAAAAATAATAGGACTTTTATGGGGGTGTGCCACTTGCCTTTGAATGTTGTCGTTGTTCACAAACTCTTTTCAACAATGAACGTTTGCTCTCCGTTCAATCTAAACAATATAAGCAAACAACAATACCACAATCAACAAACGACAATCATCAAACATACATGCACATACATAGTGAACAAATAAGTTTCATAAAACTTCTAAGGAAAACATGTCATGTATGATATGCAAATTATTTCTAAGGACTAGAAATGCAAGTCATGCCATGAAAATCTTTTTAAGTCTTAAGTGAAAGACAAGATTAGGAAAGAGGAAAAAGATAGAAGAAAGATGTAGTTGGTCTTCCAGGCTTCATCTCCAGACTTGTAATATTCTCCTTGGTGATGTCTTGATTGAATTCTTGGTAGACTTGAATAATCTTCAGACTTGATGGTTTTTGTATCACCTAGGCTGGTCTTGGATTTAACTTAGTCTTCAAGAGGTCTAAGAGAAGAAAGGAGAAATGAAAGAGAGAGGGAGCAAGACTTAGAAAATATTTCTGGTTGGTCTTCATGAACTTCCTCTTGATTTTTCTTCTAAGTGCTTCTACTTCTTGGAGATTCTTCTGGAGTCTTGTTTTGGCTAAGTCCTTCATTGGTCTTCTATCTCCATGTTGAACATCCTAAGTGTCTAAGTGTATCACTTTACCAAAATACTAAGTTTGAAAATATTTCTAACTTAGAGAAAATGGGGGAGGAGTTTTCTTATGGGAAATGTAACTACAAAATAAAATATGCTATGCATGAAATGCAAGTTTAAATCACAAGAAACATAATACTAATTTTTGTGATGTTTATATAAATATGCATGAATTTATAAAAGCAATTTAATTAATTTCTATTTTTGGAAAAAACATAATAAAAGGGAATAATTATAAGATTAAAGTTTTCTATGATTAAATTTTTATAACAAAATTTTATAAGTAGTGTTAATAGACAGGGGGCATTTAATTAAATTTATAGCAATTTACTTTAATCAAAACAATATTTTTATTAATAGTTATGTTGAAAATACTCAAACTATTCAAATTAAATATATAACTATGAATTCATTCAAATATTACTCAAAAATATTTATTGCATTGGCATCAATTTACAAATATTCCAAAGTTTCTAAAACAATTTTATTTGCAATTTTTGGAATTATAGATTTAAAGTTATAACAAATATACTCAAATCTTCCATTTGAAATTTGAATATTTTAAACTTAATCAAATTTGAATTTTTGGCAGATCTAAACAATTCTACATGTCGAGGGCTTTCCAAAAATATAAAGTTTGTTAAATTTGGATAAGTGGTTAAAAAGTTATGACAGATTTAAGTGGCAGGGGCATTTATGCAAAGCTGCCATTTAAACAATTAAAAGAAAACAATTTCCACGTCAGCGCTGACGTGGCCGCTGACTGGGATCTGACGTGGATAAGTGGATAGATCTGGGCCGTTAGATCTGGATCTGGCGGTCCAGATCAATCGTACCGGTTCGCTTATAATGATCTAATCCTAACCGTAGGATCAAGATCGTGCGGCCTACACGCGTTCGGCCAAAAGCTGGCGGCGGAAATCTCGCCGGAGACGTGGCCGACGGCGGCGACGTAGCGTTCTACGCGCCCTACGGTTTCCCGGGAAGAATGGATCTCACCAGGACGTGCAGGAGGTCGCGGCGGAGGTGGTGGCGAGAGGGCGGTGCTCGACGTGCTCCCCTTCTCTTGGATTCGCTCGCCGGAGTTGGAGACGGCGGCGGTTATCCTCGGGGGTGGACGCGTGCGTCGATAGGCTGCGAGAAAATGTGCGTCTCTTTGTCAAAAACTTGCGCACGGATTAAAGAAGAAGAAAGAGGGAGATGAGAGGGCTCGGGGTTGCGAAGGCTCACCGAAAACGGAGGAGTTCGCCGCCGGATATGGCGGACGGAGGCGGACGACTGCGGGCAGCCTGGTGGCAAGATTGCTAGGGTTTCGAGGGGAAAAGAACAGAGGGTTCGGGGGGTTTAAGTAGGCGCAGGAGAGGCGTTGAATTGGTTCCTAAATCGCGCGGATTTGGAGAAGGAAACTCCGGCGGTCTCGGGCGCGATTTGGGGCAGAGGTTGAAGAAGGGCGACCCCCTGACAGGTGGGTCCCGCATGCCAAGTATTTTTCTTTTTCTTTTCTGTTTTATTTATTTCCTTTATAATTTTTGATTTATAACTCCAAATGAAGTCAAATAAATTTCTAAAAATTTGTAAAATTATTATCTTTGTGTTAAACCAGTTGTGGGACTGTTTTGAACATATTTTAAAAATAATATTTTGAAATATTGATTGAATACAGATTTGACACTTAAAGTCAAATTTGAAATTATATTTTAATTAAATCTTCTTTTGGCTAAATAAATTTTGTAAAATACACACATTCCAATATGTTTGAATTTAAGTTATTTAAACTCATAATCCAATATTAAATAAATTTTAGCTTTAATAGATTCTTAAATATCATATTACAACTATTTGTAATGAAAAGAGAAAATGTAATGTATTCATTTTTAATTCAAATTAATTTGAGCACCATTATATTTTATATTTAGATAATTCATTTGAAAACTTTATAAAAAAATATCTTTGGAAATATTCTAGTTTTAATTCATTGTTTATACCGAATATATTCAGGAAAATTATTTAATGTTTTGAAAATACATGAAAATCATTTAAGCTAATGAAATGATTATTTGGATAATTCATTAATTATATAATCTATGAAGTTTTAAAGTAATGAATTATAAACTTATAATTTCCAAAGCTATAACTTCAATTTAGTTAGACGAATGGAAATCATTTGGCAATTATATCATTTTAAATAGTTTTGAATTTATGAATAGATATGGTTAAGTGGTTGAAATTTGTTTCTTATAAGGAAACTATTTTTATTAAAATGAAATGGTTTGAAGTATTTACATATTAAGGTTTTCGAAATACAATAGATAATAAAATGTTTAAACTATGACATTTGAATTATTAAACTCTTTCAATAAGTTTGAAGTCTTTCTTAGTTGGTTTTCTTATGCATATAAATATTTTATTTTAATAAAAACAAAAGTTTTAAATTTTAGTGATTTTTGAACATTATAAAATGTTGGGATGTTACATTCGACGGCTCCAAGAAATTCATGGCGGCTGGGGCAGGAGTTGTGCTCATCTCCCCCAAAGGCGACAAGTTGAAGTATGTCCTGCAGATGGACTTCCCAACACCCTCCAACAACGAAGCCGAATACGAAGCCCTGATCCACGGCATGCGGATGGCCAAGAATTGCGGCGCCACGCACCTCATGATCAATGGCGACTCCTACCTGGTCATACAGCAAACCATGAAGTCATGCGACGCCATCGCAGACAACATGATCGCCTACAGAGACCTGTACAACCAGCTAGAGGGCACCTTCGACGGCTGCGAGCTACGACACATCGGCCGCGACAGCAACGAGGAAGCCGACATCCTCGCCAACATGGGATCAGATAGTGTATCGGTACCACCCGACGTTTTTCTCGAGCGCATCACACAAAGGTCCATCAAGACTCGACCCGCAGCAAAATCTTCACACCGGCAACAAGCACCGCGAACCCGCCAAGCCAAGAAAAGGAGCCCATGGAAGTCATGCTAGTCGAAGCTACCTGGACAGGGCCGTACCTGACATACATACTGCACGAGAGGCTGCCAGCAGACCCAGTCGAAGCAAAGCGCATCATCAGGCGCCCCAAAGGTTTTACAGTCATCAGCGGAGAACTCTACAAGAGAAGCATCTCAGGAGTCCTACAAAGGTGCATAGATCCGGTTGACTGCCAATCTCTCCTACTCGACATCCACGCGGGTATCTGCGGGCATCACGCCAGCAGTCGAGCACTGGTGGCAAAAGCGCTCAGAGCTGGGTTCTACTGGCCAACAGCTATGCAAGACGCAGAAGATCTAGTAAAGAAATGTACCGGGTGCCAGGAGTTCGCCAACAAGCCGCACACGCCGGCGTCCGAGTTGAAAACAATACCGTTAGACTGGCACTTCGCCCAATGGGGACTGGACATGGTGGGCCCGCTGAAGAAATCCTCACCCGGAGGACACACTCACCTCCTGGTCGCAGTCGATAAGTTCACCAAGTGGATTGAGGCCGCGCCCATCACAAGTTCGACTGCATCATCAACGGTCAACTTCATCAGGTCCATCGTCTTCAGATTTGGAGTGCCGAACGGGATCATCACGGACAACGGCTCGAACTTCACAGCCGAGGAATTCAAAGACTTCTGCTCAGAACAAGGAATCAAGCTAAACTATGCGTCTGTTTCGCACCCGCAATCCAATGGGCAAGTCGAGAAAGCCAACGGCCTAGTCTGCAACGGCATCAAGAAGCGCCTGCGGGTACCTCTGAGACGCGCAGCAGGCGCATGGGTGGAAGAACTACCATCAGTCCTATGGAGCTTGCGGGCCACGCCTAACAGATCCACCAAGTACACTCCATTCTTCATGGTGTACGGTACAGAAGCAGTGCTACCCTGCGACATCAAGTTTGACGCACCACGGGTGGTCGCCTACGACGAGTCAGATGGCGAAGAGGCACTCAAAGACAGCATGGACATATTGGATGAAGCACGCGACATCGCCCTGGCACGATCAGCCGTATACCAGCAAGACCTGCGCAACTACCACGGACGGAGATTGCGACCAAGAGCTTTCGTCACAGGTGACCTGGTCCTCCGCCTCAAACAGAAGAAAGTGCACAAGCTCGCCTCCCCATGGGAGGGCCCATACATTGTGACAGAGGCAATCGGCAACGGAGCTTATCGCCTGAAGGACTCGAAGACGGGAGCAGACTGCAGCAACCCATGGAACGTGGCACAACTCCGGCGGTTCTATACTTAGTCGGCTCAACCATTGTACCAAGGATAGCATGTGAACGCGACAGGTTTCAGATGCACTCTTTCCCTTACCAGGGTACCTAAGGGGACTGGAAGGGTTTTAATGAGGCGGCATGTTCGCAGCAATCAATAAAGTGATTTGAAGAAAATGTTGTTCACTTTACCTTCTCAGTCAAGGCAAACAAAAATCCTAGGCCGTCACTCGAATCACTCGGGGGCTGCGCCACACAGGTTGAAAGAAAAAGCCTAGGCCGCTACTCGAACCACTCGGGGGCTGCGCCGCACAGGCACAACTCAAAAAAATCCTAGGCCTCTACCTGACCTACTCGGGAGTTGCGCCGCACAGGTCAAGTCAAAAATCCTAGGTCGCCACCCGATGCACTCGGGGGCTGCACCTCACAGGTCACACTTGAAAATCCCTAGGCCGCCACTCGAACTACTCGGGGACTGAGCCATACAGGCTTCACCGGAAACATCCTAGGCCGCAACCCGAGCTGCTCGGGGGCTGCGCCACACAGGTCAAGTCCTAAATCCTAAATCGTCACCCGATGCATTCGGAGACTGCGATATATAGGTCTCACTTGAAAAATACTAGGACACCACTCGAAGAACTCGGGGGCTACGCCACACAGGTTAACAACGCAGATTAAGGCTGTCACCCAAGGCACTCGGGGGCTGCGCCAAACAAGTCAAAGCCGAGGTAGATACTCGCATAGTAACGCAAATAATTTCACTCATTACTCGAGAATTCCTTTAACCTCATACATTGTCATTTACATTGGCATATTCGCCACCTATAGCTAATCATGTTCATCAGACGACAGCTACCCCTAATCCGCAGGTTCGTCCTTCGGCGCGTCGAGTGGGCCTACAAGGCGCTCACTCAGCTTATGCACCTGCTCGATCATCTGGCGCGCAGCCGCCAAGGTATCGGCGTAGTCGTCATCACCAGGGAGGCCACCCAGCAACCTATCTAGGGGAAGGTGCGGCCGATGCAGCCGGACGTATGCCAGCGCCGCATTCGCCCCGGCAACAAGTTGGGCGTGAACCACCTCCTTCAACGCATCGCACTCCCGGAACCTCTCCAGCAAGGCGGCAAGCCCGTGCGGCTGCCCATTGTGTGGGAAGTACACACGGTGGATGTGCCAGAGGGTCTTCCGGCAACCTTCAAGAAGAAAGGCAGCACGCCAAGTACGATCAAGCATGCGCGCAAGGACTCGCCCTCTCGACTTGTTCACCCAGAATTGGCGAGCTTCGTACGAGTCGTCAGCTGCCTCCCGGGTAACTCGCTCCTCAACACGATCCTGTTCACCCTGCCAATCCGGGTTCACATCTGCATACACAAGCTAGAAGTCAGAACTAGCAAGTGTTACCAAAGAAACCAGCGGCAAAGAAACCAACCTTGAAGCTGTCGACTGATCAGATCAATCTCCCCGAGCAAAAAATCCTCACGCTGAGAGAACTCTGCAGTAGGATGCGACCGGGAGCGATGCAGCAACAATTCGGTATTCTTCAGAGTCGACTCAAGCTCGGCTACCTTATTCTTCAAGTATGTAATTACCCGCTGGTCGTTCGTGCTTCGTGGAGGAGCTGGCGTCGATCGACGACGGCGAGCGCCCGAAGAAGATCCCTCGCCGCTCGGCCCAGCCGTAGAAGCAGAAGAAGTGTCGCCGCGCATGTTAGTCTGCCATGAGTTCGCAGATTCAATACAGATGTGCGACTGCTCAGCACAAACAAATATAGTGGGAAGAGATACTCAATTTCAGCACAAAAGTACTGTTCAAGGTCAGAAGACCAAACAAAATATCAGTCATTACAAGCAAAAGTTATAAGTACAGGCCACGACGACTGCCGAATCCCTACGCTACAACTACTCCGGGGCAGCAGACTCCGACCGAGAGCGGCTCTTCCGAGCAGCAGCCACCTCAGTCGCCTTGGCAAGCGCCCTCTCAAAGGTGGCCACAAGCTTCACAGCTAGCTGTGTAGCCTGCGCCTTCACTCCGCCCATTGACGCGGTCCGGCCATCAGGCCTCCGAGGGATGCCGCTGACGACCTTCTCGAAATCGCCATGAATTTGGTGGCCTAGAAGAAGCTGGAAGGTGAGCTCGGAGCCGCGTACCGTCTGCGCCCGAGTGAAGTCCGCGAGGGCGGTCGCGTCGTCCTTAAACGGAGCGGCAAGAGCGTGAACGGCAGCCGGCGGCGCATCATTCGGGAAGATGCTCCGGTGCACCATCGTAAGCGCACCAGTCGACTTCTGCAGCGCAGCTGTCGACTTCCTCAGCGCATCAGACGCAGACGCGATCAAGGAAGCCGACAGCAGTCGCTAAGTCAACTGTGCCACTCGACGAGCCCTCCGGAGGGGCTCCACCGCAGTTCTCTAAACAAAAGATCTAATGTCAGACAAAGGCCAAGCAAAAGATACAGTAAGCGCCAAGCCGAAGCTCACCCCCAAGAGCACCGGCAAGTGAGAGGAGGCGGTCGACTTGAGTCTTCTCTTGGACGACCCGCACCCGCTCCCGCTCATGGGACTCGTGAAAAGCTTTCTCAAGCTCAGTCTGAGACTGAAGCTTCAGCTCCAACTCAGCAACTCGCCTATCAGCCTGGTCCAGAGAAGCGCGTAGTTGGTCCCTCTCCTTCTCCAGGCGAACGTAAGTCGCGGTTGCGTCAAGCTGCTGGCGGTAGTACGGCTGAAACACAAGCAAGAAATTAATAAAGTTACGGGCGACTATACTAGTCACCCACACCTTCGGGGGCTACTCCCATCGGGAGCACTGATCGCGCACCCGATGAAACTGCAGTATTACAAGTTCAAGCATAAAAGACTTACGTGGTCCAGGGGGTCGACATCTTCGGAAGACGACGGAGGAGCCCGACTCGATGACGCGAAGCCAGCAGGATGCGCGCGCTCCTCGATCGCCACCCGAGTCACCAGCTCCGTCCAAGGGGCGGATGTGTGCTCCACTTCACGATGAGGGGAGCTGACATCGCCTTAACGACGGCTGGAGCAAAACAGTACAATGATCAACTAAAAGACTGGAACTACAAAGTGCAACTCGAAGCCAACAAAGCACCAAGATACTCACCTGGTGGTCTCGAATTCATCGTCACTCCCCAAGGAGACAGACGCCAGCCGCGCAAACGCGCGTGGTGGCGCGGAACTGACCGGAGGAGCGGCCAGCGGCTCACTCCAACCGCCCAGAGAACACGCACCCGAAGACGTCGAGACGGCTTCCTCCAGATCAGCATCGGCACCCCTCGCGGGCGACGAAGCAGTCGCAGAGTCACCTCCACTTTGGCGCTTCTGCTTCTTCCGTACGGGTCCCTCCTCGTCGTCTTCATCTTCCACCTCTTCGTTGGGAGAGGTAGCAGACGGAAGGTCGTCGTCTTCATCCTCCTCCTCCACAACCTTTGACTCGTCAGCGGGTCCGTCTTCAGGGAGAGGAGGAAGGCTGACCAACAAAGATCGACCCTGAAGCAAGTAGACGCAAGTCGAATCAAGAAAAAGGAAATCAAGAAACGAAGCAACGAAGAGAACAAGTCAAGAACTTACCTCGGGGACAGGGTTTGCGGCTCCGTACGCAGCAATTGGACATTTGACGTTGCAGAGGTCCGCGGCTCGGAGGTTGGTGATGCCCCTCACCTAGGTTTCCACCTCCTCGTCGTCGAGTGGCTCGTTGCTGACGCCCTCAGCGGCCCACATCGGGTGGGGCCGCGCACCAAGCGGTTGCACGCGAAGACGGAAGAAGGTGGCCATCAGGAAGACGCCACCCGACTCCCGCCCCAGGGTCTTGAGGAGGTCGCGCAGCAGGCTCATCAGCGGCCTCGTCGATTCCTTCTCCTCCTTGGCGAGCGGGTGCGCCCAGGCGCGGGTCTTCCGCAACCCGCGCTCGCCCTCAAACTATGGCAGGCCTTCCTGGTTCCACTGGATGTATAACCATCTCTTCCGCCACCCCTGGACGGAGTCCGACTTCTTCATCTGAAAGAACGCGGTGTCACCGCGCACCTGGATGCCGAAGCCACCCACCGGGTATGTCAACCCGCTCTTCCCGACGTTCTTGCAAACCAGGAAGAGCGACTTCCATAGCGCCCAGTGGGGTGCGATCCCCAAGAAGCACTCGCAAAGCACGATGAAGCTCGCGATGCTCAAGACGCCATCAGATCGTGGATCTGCACCCCATAGGCATACAAGAGACCACGAACAAAATCTTGTAGAGGGAACCCGAAGCCCCGTGGAAGGAATTCCACGAAACAAACGCGCTCCCCCTCGCGGGGTGCAGGGGACGTCTCCTTGCCAGGGGCGCGTACCTGAGCCTGGTCAGAAGGAGGCAGGAGGCCCTGCATGCGCAGCGCGTCAAGATCCGTCCTCTTCACCGTCGACTTCTGCCAGTCGCCCTCCGGTTTCTTCATCAACCCGGCGGCGGCGGCGGAGGTGCCAGCAGCGGTCTTCGACTTGCCCATGGTTGCAACAGATCGTAGGAGGTGGGAGGACAAAAAGCACAAAGCTCTTGTGGAAGCAAGAATGGCAGAGAGCAAAAGGAAAGGAGGCGCGGACGAATGGAGAAGACGATGCCCTCGCGCTGCGGCGCAGTACTTATGCCGTGCAAGATCAATCCCAGCTGTCCACAAAAGAACTACTACAATCAATGGCATCCAGCCATCCACGTGTCGCGCGGAGAGACTAACCGTCGCCGCCCACTTCGTCCACTACGCACGGGAATCGAGGCGTCATCATCGTGCCGCGAAAATTTTGCGCCCAGCTCGGAGACGTGACAACTGCTGACCGTGGTCAGCTCTGCCAGTGGGCCCCGCTACGTCACGTCCCATCGGGCGCAGAGCCGTGCAATAAAACGTCAGCACTGACGTCATCAAGCCAACGGCTCCAAACAAGTGAAACAACACGATCACTCGACTGACCGATTCGAGTAGTAAGCTTCTCAGCTGAAAACAACCAGGAAGGATAGACTGCTGATCCGAGAACCCGAAACAACCATTCGGGTGAGAGAGAAGTAGAGTAAGCTCAAGCAGCCGAATCCATCTACAAGTAAGCCAATAGGCCGAATAGAAGCAAGCTTCACAGGAAGACCAAGACAAAGTAATTCGACTGAAGGTATTACTCCCATCGGAGTGTCCTCTTCGACTGAAGAAAACGAGTGCAAACTCAAGATCAAGCAATCCAGTGGCGCGTCCAGGAGGAAGAAGTCCTTTACCCGACTCTACGCTTCGACCAAGCACTTGGGGGCTACTGACGTGGGGCTACCTTTCGACTAGCACACGATAAGGCTACCTGGGCCGCGCCAAGATCATGAAGGCCCAAAGAAGGCCCACTAGGGGTACCGTGTAACCTAGTCCAAGTCGGTTAGGTCTCATAACCTGCCATATCTGTAATTGCCATCGGCACCGACCACCTGAGACCTGGCTACCTATAAAGCCAGGAGGGTTGCTCGTCCTAGAGGACACGCCAACAGCCACCACCACAAACCCTAGCGAGATCACAATCTCGCCGCCGTTGTAATCGCAACTCGCCATCAATAACAGACAAGTAGGAGTAGGGTGTTATCCTCCGGGAGCCTGAACCTGGGTAAAATCCCCGCTTGTCAGCCGTCGTGATCACCAACGCTCTTCTCTCTCCCCCTCAATCAACCCGGGGTGCACAACACTGGGATTTGTCGAGTTACACCCTCGTCAACTGTGTGATCATTTCTCTTTTGGCCTTCGCAACCCTGTTTCCTTCTTTCTTAATCAGAAAAGGCAGAGCTCATGAACATTGTGCATTCCTCTTCTATTGATTGATAAATAGCTTAACTGAAGCTACGATGACTGAATACTATAGGTGTTTATTTGGTTTTCCTACAAACCAAGTTATTCTAACGAGATATTTAAGTGCCATTTTTTGGTGAAACATTTATCACTCATTTGATTTTTCCCAAGAAATCCTTCTAATTAGACAAAGATAAAATATTTGTGGTTCATAATGGAGTACTCCGCAATTTCAAATATACATATTCCTCAAAAGATCAGTTTTTTCTAATATATATTTTTATTGTTATAAATTCCCGCAGCAACGTGCGGGGTATTATCTAGTATCATATATTAGAAACGTCAACTGAAAGAGGCATCATGTCGTGGCTTATCGTAAACGCTGGCTCTGATTGGTGTCTTTGAAGGAGTGACCCTAAAAAATTTAAGGAACAATTATTTTTGGCCTTGTTTGATTGATGTGAAAAAAGGTGTGCACTTAGAAGCTGAAAGTTATCTAACCTCATAGGAAGGCCTTTCACATATATGCCGCGGGAGCTCAAAGCAACAATAGCGCCATTAGCCTGCAATGTACACATATATATGAATGTGAAGCTTCACAACAATCAATTATAACATCGTGGACCAATACGACCCCCGCGTCGCCCTCCTCTGGCGACCCGGGGGAGAAACCCTAGCCGCCACCTCTAGAGCCGTCCCAAGCCTACACCCGCTTCGCCGCCGCCGGAGGGGGCGCCGGCAAAGCCGTACGTGCCCTCGGGGAAGGTGGCGGCGGGGCGGTTCTCTCAAGCTCGCGAACCGGCGCAAGATGGCGCGGCGGCGTGCAGGCGAGGAGGCGATGCGGATTTAGGGGCGCGGCGGACGCGGGGCAAGGGGCGGCGCGCGGCGGACATGAGGCAGGACGGTGCCGCTTGCGCTGCAGGATGCGGGTTTCTGGGCCCGATCTGGGCTTGAGCAGGGTCGTTGCTGCGGGCCGTCGGGGCGGCTTCGATGGAGGAGGGCGCGGTGGCGCGGCCGCCAGTGGCCACAGCGGGCGTGCTGGCCGGCCAGGCTGCGGTCTGCTCCCGTGGAGAGGATGCCGGGGCGGCGGCCCCGGGCGGGCGGTGCAGGGGCGATGTGGCATGGCGGTTGGCCGGGGCAGGAGGTGCTGCGGCGACCGCTGCATGCAGTGGGGCTCGGTGGTAGACGACGAGACATCCTACCATTTCGCATATCCCCAAGCTTCACGGGCGGCTCAAGCTCCGGGCGAAAGTCTTGCACCGACTCCGGTCGGTGCCGGCGATGGCGGCGTCATTGGGCGTCGTTCCCCTTCTTGTTGGCATCATCGTGGAGCTACGACAACCGGCCCGACGGGACTGGTCTCCGGGTGAAAGCCTATGCTCCGTCAGGGGCGGGTGACGGTGACGGTCGCGTCACTACCTTGTTGGAAGCGTCGTCTTGGAGTCACCGGCTCTCTTGGTGCAGCGGGTCCGTAACGGGTGGTAGGCTGGCGATGTGGTCAGGGAGGTGGATGCTGGGGCGGCGGCCCTGGATGGTGGTGGTACGCCGAGGCAGCGGCCTCGGGCTCCCACGCTATGACGGTTCTAAGAGGCAGAGTCGTTATTCGCGTGTGTTTGGGTGGCGACTTGGATGAATACTATGCGGGCAGAGAGTCGTTGACCCGACTGTATCATCTTCGGGCAATGCGAAGGTCGATCTGGTCGCTACGCCGGGGCGGCGGCCCCGGCACAGGTGGTTTTGGTGGCAACCTGGATGAAGACTGCGTGGGCAGAGGGTTCATCGACCATGACTGGATCACTTTCGGGCGATGCGAAGGTCGATCTGGTTGTTACGCCGGGGCTGCGGCCCCGGAGCAGGTGGTGTGTGTTGTGGCGTTTGTATACTTGGGTCGTGTGGGTGGCGGGTTGCTTCGTTTGTGTCATTATTTTGTACAGGTTGTATGGTTTTTGGACCCGGTTTCCTTTATAAACTGGGTCAACTCTTTTTATCTATTCGGGCGGTGGATACGGCCACCTTATACCTCAAAAAAAAATTATAACATCGTGAAAGACATCCAGGATATATATGCATCATGCATAAACATATTTTTTGGGTCAACATAGACGGGGCAAACGTTTTGTTCTATATAAAAACACCCTGAAAGATCTTCGAAACTTCTTGTTACAGATAAACGTAATAGAAAAAATATCCATCAGGTGGATCATAAGAGCCAGCGGTATTCAATGCATCTGTGTAATTATCATCATGAGGAAAATAATAGAAGATCATGGACTAGTGGTTGCTGTAATTAGGTTTAAGTTAATAGTACAGGATATATGTGCAGGACATATAACTGAATGGTTTATACACAAGAAATTATAGTGTCAACATTATAATCATGAGCATATGGATAAATCTAAAATCTTTGAAGTAAAATAAGAAATAATATAATAGATACAACAGATTTGAAATATTGAGATTATATATCACCTCCGTAAACTCAGCAAAAGCTATCTGAGTGGCATGGTTGTCATGACCCAGAAGTCTTACACGGGAAACCTATAATCCATAGAAACTGTTTTTCCTTGCAGAAAAAGAAGACTAATCACAACTATTATAGGATCTGATATGAGATCTTACCAAGCCAAAATACTTTTGGCAGAACTTTTTTAGATGAGCCGGAGTGATCTGTACATGAAATGTTTACAAGAAATAATTAATTAACCTAGAGAAAGAACATGTGCAAAAGTTTCCTTTTGGTTCTGCATACCGTCTTTTGGATATTAGTGCAATAGACTGTCCTTAAGGACCTATCCTTTTCTTCTTCGAACTGCAGAAACATGGTACATGTTGTCACATGACCTTTAGCCAACTAATAGACACTTAACAATAAAAGGGGTTTTACTGTTATGCTGACCTGAGGAAGAAATGAATGTTTGATAGGCATGATTGCCGTCCTAGAAGGCGCTAGCTTTAGTGGGCAAAGGCCAATAGTAATCCCATCAAGATATAGTGCATAAAATGCGTCCTCTGGAAATGTGTGCACCATTGGTCCTTAGAAAACTTATGTGAACTTCACTTTGTTCATTACAGATGAACATTATTATTGAGATTGCAATATGTGACTAACCTTGGTACTGAAACTCGACGAATGCAAATCGAAAACCAGAAGCTGGATCTCCACAAAGACGGCAGTCAACAACCTATAAACAATGTTGTAGTCACACTAATACAGTAATTATACATAACAACTACTATTTTTCAAAGGTGCTTTACACAGTAATGTACGTGGTGAACCTGACTTTTTTTTAAGAAACACAGTAAAACGCAAGCGCTCATATACACACGCACACACTCCCCCCTATGAACGCACACACGCACACCCTACCCCTATGAGCACCTCCGAGAGACTGAGCCGACAGGTCTTGAGATTGACGAAGTCACCACAGGCGTCTCGCTGTAGACGGGAACGTCGCCTCCCACTGAAAGAATATTCTGTCTAAATGAGAAACACCAGCGCCAAAACTGGGGTTTGAACTCTTGTGAACTGAGGATACAACCATCCTCCTAACCATCTTGTCACAGGCAAGTTCTCGCTTTACACAGTAATGTGTGCTTTACACATGCTAATGCAACAAAATATTTTCATTAAGGTGTGATTACATTATTACTAGTCCTGAAGTGCAACTCCCATACCAGCAAATGGAGTCATGGACGAGAAATGAAAAGAATCATTCTAATATTATCCAACATTCTGCCAAATAATAACTGATGGTGAGCATGCATCATGCACACAGTTGCATATCACCCTAAACTAAAAAACAGAATTCTAACATAACAAGTCGGTTCAAAAGTATGCATATAAACTATCATGTATATTTCGCAAAAATATAATTATTGTGTATAGATGGATGAGATCTAGACATACGATTCCACATCTCCCAAAGAGTGCAGCCAGCTGTTCCTCGGTCACCTGAAAAAGAAAATGTTGATACTGAACTGTCACAACTCACAGTTCCATATTACTTCATTCATTACACATATGTTAGTATGTTACACAAAAAGATCAATTATTGCATAGCAGTCTTACGGTGAGATTAATATTAGTGATATAAATTGTTCTTCTCACGAATTCTTCCTTATGGATCCTTTGAACCCGTTGAGAAAACCTGGCCCTTCCATGTTGCGAGTAGTTAACCCTGTGTAATATAAGGATGTAGCACATCAAATTATTAAAGAAGAAATGGTTAATAACAGTGCCAAAATTGAAGAACGGCATATATGAACCAGAAAATAAACTCTCGTAGCCCCATGCTGGATTTCAGACACAATTAAAAGGTTTAAGAACTTTCCATAAGTCCAAAGTAGATAGAAAATTTTCAGGCGCATAATACATGCATATATACCTACATACATCATCTTTCTCAGAGAGAAAATGGAAATAATCAGATCTGGATCTGTTAGAAAGCAAACCATGCATAACAGGAGTGAAAACAGGAAAGAAACTAGGAGTAGGTGCGAAACATGTTGCGCAAAATTTAAAAAATGCAGAAGATCAATTGATTTTCAAATCAAGTTCAGTCTCCTCAAGATCTTGAGCGAACAAAGCATGATTTATCGCAAGATTGCCTGGATCTATATATTATGCCAGGGACCCCACATAATTGAGAGCAATACGTCTCCCCATTAACACCCTATCTAGGACTATATATCCATGCATATCTTCCAGCTGTTGATCTGCTTATATATTGTTCCAGAAAGAACCAAGCAAATTGACAAAGAATGAGAAAGTGTTTACAAGGAAGAAATGTAGAGCAGCAGCCAATGTGCGGTTAACTTATCATAACAAATCTTTAGAAAATGAATAGATCCAGGTTTAATTCATCGCCCTACAGTACCAACCGATCGAACCATAATAAGCAACGATACAAGAATCCACTTGATCCGTACAAGAAAGCGTAAAACCCCGACAAAAACACCGGAATGAGAAGAAAGCAGATCTCTGCATGCATGCATGCGTGCATGGAAATCTATGGGCTACCAACGTGCGAAATATAGCAGAGCCAGTTCTTGTCGTACTCGTTTCCAGGTCCTCGGCGGGACGGTATTGCCGAGGTAGTCGTAGGCGGCGACGGCGGGCGGGTAACCGGCGAACGTGGGATCCTGGAAGTAGAAGACCGGTGCAGGCGCCACGACGAACTCCGGCGCGTCCGCCGAGAGCTCCCTCCGTCCGCGCCACAGCGGCAGGAACTCCCTGGCCAGCGGGTTCAGCTTCAGCGCGGCGGACGGCAGGAACCCCCTGGCGAGCGGGTTGAGCGCGGCGGTGGCGGCGAAGACGACGGGCACGAACTCCTTGGCGAGCGGGTTGAGCGCGGCGGCGGCGGACGGCACGAACTCAGTTGCGAGCGGGTTGAGCGGCGCCCTGACCGTTGTCCGTTCCGCCGCGGCCCTCGTCGCCGGCGTCACACCGCTTCCGCGCAGCGCCTCCATTGATGAGAAAGAACGAGATCGGTCGGTCGCCGGCTGCCGGGAGAGAGAGAGAGAGAGAGAGAGAGAGAGAGAGAGAGAGAGAGAGAGAGAGAGAGCGAGGGAGGCGAGGCGAGGAAGGGAAGAGGAGTGGCAGATTCGCGTGGGCAGCAGGCCGTCCGGCCTGGTGTTTATATAGGGCGTGCTCGTCATGGTCCCAAGGGTAGAATGGACATTTGTAGATTCGAGTACTGTTTTCTTTCTGCATTCGAAGGCTGCGTCCGCGGGCACCGAAGGGCGGTCTACTCTTGTACGCAGACATGTAGGGCCATGAGGAATCTAGGACGACTGTCAGTGGTGCGTGGCGTCGAAAGCTGGGTGTGAAGCGTAGAAGGGCACCGGGACCACCGGTCAGGGAGAAACGGCAGGACTGCGGGTTTGACGGGACCTCTTGCTGCGCTGTCCAGGAGACGTTATTTGGCGGTTGCATTGCGCGTCGCGACGTACGTGAAGGCTCCTTGTAGACTGCCTAATTACATGCAGAATAAGTCTATTTTATTTATTTTGTCTTGTTTGTGTTGTTTTTTTTTTTGCGAAGAAAGTCTTGTTTGTGTTGTTATCATGGGAAAAAAATTAACGTGTTATTTCGACGGTAATATTTCTCTGTAGCGTATTTGGAGAGTTTACTTACTACTTTTGCTTGCTATAGTGGAATGGTATTCACGAGATAGCACATTATATCGTGCTAAAACGTCACGGTGTTAGAAAGGATGCTATTTTTTTTCAGCCTATCGACCTTAGGCTAAGAAGAAGTAATTGATTCCTCTTTGTCGCAGTGATGAACTACAATTTGTCTGTGGTAGGAATACATATGGCGCTTAGAAGGCAAACAAAATGAAAGATCGGTATCAGATGCTACCATTACGAAGTCCCAATAACAGATAGAGCATGATGCTACCTAGTCAAGAAAATATGGGACATTTCAAAAAATGAATAAGGTACGATCATACTTTTGTTGTTCTCTTTTCTCATCAACAATCAATCGACCTCTCACGATCATCACCCGTGCACATGTTTGGCTCCGACCCCACAATTGTCGTTCACCCACACTCTCGATTAATGAACATCAGTTTCAACCGTTATTAGACCAGTGACATGCGGCCGCATAGCTAGCCTATAATCCTTCATTATCACCAATAGCTATCTAAATTCCCTCTATCCCTATCATTCACCCCATAACTACTTATACCTTATTCCGAGCAACCTTCATCACCCCCGGTCCAATTTTTCTAGCCATACCCTTACAAGGTCAGCTCTACCAAAAACCCTAACCCTAGATACGATTAACCATTACCGACAGGGGTGTTGTTTTCATGTCAAATTTGTCGGTATGCAATTAACACAGTAGTTACAACATACATTTATCTTATCCTTTATTATCACTTTCCATAATCTAAAATACCCGCTTGCACGCTATTCGGCACGCCCACACGTGCATATACTATGGCCAACACGTCATCACCTCAACTTAAATTTTATCACCAACCCTACCAAACCCTAACCCTAGATACGCTCAACCGTTAACATGAGGGATGTCGTTTTCATGTCCAATTTGTTGTTATGCAATTAACACGCTAGGCCAAAATTGAATGCATCTTATCCTTGATTAAGACTTTTTGCAAGCCGCATTACATATCCATGTTATTCGCCACACCCACACGCGTATGCCTAACACGTCATCACCTCCACTCTAGTTATTTATAGCGGCTACCCTAGCAAACCCTAACCCTACAAAGAGAAATGTCATTTTCATGTATGAATTTGGCGATACACTGTTCATATATTACCTAAAAGTTGAATGATCGCCTACTTTCCTTTATGTTGTCATTACATAGTCTTTTTGTAATTAATGTTTGTCACTTGTCGCTAATAGCATTTGGTGTTCCTGTTTCATCTTATAAGCACTAAAGACAACATATGCCCTTAAAACACACTACATAACCTTTGACAAACCCCTAAAATGATCGAACTCGATAGGATAATCCAAAAGATGCAAACTCAAAATTTCAACTTTAATTATGGCCTCGTTTAATTTAATAGGTTGTCGTGTTGTTGTTTATCTTTGGACTAGGGCATGTGCATGTGGCTTATAGGATATCGGTGCCTTTCTTGAAATAATCATAAGAATATGGAAGTATCTCTACCATCTTATCCATCATGGGGCTACTAAGTCATACTTCCCCCTCATGGACTAGTTTCTCTAACCTTGCGGTGCTCAATATGATCTGCAAGATGAGAACTATCGTTCATTGCTTGACGTATTTCGATCACAATATTGATCCCAATAAGGTGGCAGGGGTTGTGTGGTTGGTGTTTCGATCACACTAGAGTTGTCACAGTTCTCAAGCTAATTCGTCTTGCTTGCTTCTGCAAGCCTTTGGAAGTGATCGTTTGGATGAGTTTTGGGAAACGAAAAGAAAATTACAATAAATTAAATATAACTAAATAAGGTAAAATGTGTTTTTGATGTAGTGAGATGACTAGGCATGAGAGAGACCAGTTTATTATTGTTCATAGATGTGCTATTCGGAGAAATGTAGTGTCCATGCATGGGCACATGGTAGGTGGCACCCTTTGATTAGGCAAACTCTGCCATATTGGAATTGTTGGGCTCTATTTTCTTCTCACTAGTACAGAACGACACATAGGACACCCCTATATGGAACTAGGGATGGCAATGGGTACCCTTTACCCGCGTACCCTGCGGGTAAAAACCCTATTAGGGTAAGGGTTTGGGAAGGGAAAATACCCATGGGTATGTAAATGGGGAAATCTCATGCCCATCGGGCAGAGAGGGTACGGGTATGGGTTTGTATAACCCATACCCGCATACCCATGTACCCTTCTAAATCTGTGACAAATGGGTCTCTCAATAATAACCTAGTGTACCTATTAATTTTTATGACTATGTGTTGTTGTCTATCATTAAAATGTGTTGTTGTTTATGTGCAAGTGTTGATGTTTACATGCGTTGCTTATGCGAAAGTGTTGCATGTGTTGTTGTTTTCAATGTGTTTGTTGTTGACAATGTGCTACTATTTATAAGTATGTGATGCGGTTTTAAATGTGTTGCTCATTAAAGTTATATGATGTTGTTTATGATTATTTTCTACTAAATTTGCTATGTTGCAAACGCGGGTATTTTTACCCGCGGGTACCCTTTTACCCTGTCGGGTGAAGGGTATGGGAAAAAGTTGTACCCGCACAAGGGTATGGGTACGGGTGACGGGTAAGATTGAGGAGGGCGGGTAAGGGTATGGGGAGGCTCCACCCTTACCCATACCCTGCGGGTGCCATCCCTATATGGAACCAACACGAGTTAGGCAGCGGTAATTCACGCTTTGTGTGCGGCCGATGCAGACTGACTGATCTAGGCCACGGTTGGCCCGTCAACTAGCGTGTGTCGAAACACAGACTTCAGGGAAGATCTACTCGCTTCCCCTTTGATTTTTTCGGTAGAAATGGGGCGAAGGATCGCACACGCGTTCTAGCTAAATCTGAGCAATGAGACAAAAAGCACACAAGTCTTTTTTACCCAGACTCGGGCCATCCGAGGAGGATGTAATACCTACGTCCTGTTTGTCTGATCTTGGATTGATGTAGGTATGAAGTGGTCTACAAGTCTTCAGATGATTTGGAATTTAGACTTGACTTGTTTGACCATGTTGATACAACAATTTAGAAACTTACTAACCAAATTAATATAATCCCGCGACACGGCTTCAAGGTGATCGAGAATCTACAGTTGGATGGATAGACAACCAACGACACGCTACCCCGGAGATATTAGTAGCAGAATTAAATACAATGAGAAAAACAAGATGTATATCAAGGAAATAATGTTTCGATAGTCTGACATTTGGCTCTTTGTAACAACAGTTTATGGAGATTATGATATGGACAACAGAGTCTTGAACTAGCATTCACATGCCGGCATCTGGACTGCCTCAAGACTACTTGACGAGCTGACATAAGGCTCGGGATGCAACACATCTATCTATACATTAGACACATCAACTGAAGGCACTGGACGTTCAGTTGTCTGACGCCGTGGCTTATCGTAAATCCCGGCCCTGATTGGTGTCTTTGAAGGGCTAACCCTGAAAAATGTAAGTAATAATTATTCGGCCTAGTTTGATTGACGGGAAACAAAGTGTTGAATTAGAAGCTAAGACTTATCAAACCTCATAGGAAGGCCTTTCATGTATATGCCGCTAGAGCTCAAGGCACCAATGCCGCCATTAATCTGCAATGTACACATATATAAGAATGTGAGCTTTCAGGACAAGTAATTTCTGGTCAACATAGAAGGGGAAGAAGTTTTGTTCTAGCTAAAAACACCCTGAAAGATAGTGTACTTAGTAGAGAAAAGTAATAGAAAGAATATTGATCAGTTTAATCATAAGAACTAGCGGTGTTCAATGTATCTGTGTGATTATCAACAAGAAAAATAATAGAAGATGTTGAACTAGTGGTTGAAGGGATCAGGTTTAATTTATAGTACAGGATATATGTGCAGGATACATAACTGAATGGTTTATACACAAGGAAGTGTAGTGTCAACATGATAAGCTTGAGCATATGGATAAACCTATAATCTTGATAAAGTAAAATAAGGAAATAATATAATAGATGCAACGGATTTGAGATATTGATCGATTATCACCTCCGTAAACTCAACAAAAGCTATCTGAGTGGCATGGTTGTCATGACCCAGAAGTCTTACACGGGAAACCTATAATCCATTCAAGTAATGATCAAAATGTATATCATTCTTTTTCTTTGCGAAAATGGAAGACTAACCACAACTGTCATATAATCTTGTTATGAGATCTTACCAAGCCAAAATATTTTTGGCAGAACTTTTTTAGAACAGCCGGAGTGACCTGTAATAAAATGTTTAGCAGAAAAATTAACGTTTAGAAACAATATGTGCAAAAGTATATTTTTGGTTCTGCATACCGTTTTTTGGATATTAGTGCAATAGACTGTCCTCAAGGACCTCGCCTTTTCTTCTTCGGTCTGCAGAAACATTTAACATTTTGTTAAATTACGTATAGCCATCTAATAGACACTTAACAATAAAGGGGTTTTAGTGTTACGCTGACCTGAGGAAGAAATGAATGTTTGATAGGCATGATTGCCGTCCTAGAAGGCGCTAGCTTTAGAGGGCAAAGGCCTAAAGTAATCCCATCAAGATATAATGCATAGAACGCGTCCTCTGAAAATGTGTGCACCATTGGGCCTTAGAAAACTTATGTGAATTTCACATTGTTCATTAGACATGAACATTACTATTGAGATTGAAATATATGGTGACTAACCTGTGTACAGAAACTCGATGAATGCGAATCGAAAACCAGAAGCGGGATCTCCAGAAAGACGGCAGTCAACAACCTGCAAAAACAAAGTAGTCACAGTAAAGTAATTATGCATAACAACTCTATTTTTTTCGTGTGGTACCCTGCTAGGAAACTATTACACTGGTTATGTTATTGTAAGACGCCATGCAAATAGGAACATCGTCACCAAACGGTGCTCACACCTATCTCACCACTGTAAGGGGAAATACTATTTGATCATGAAAACCTATCCAGGATATTCATCTTTTTTGCCCCTCAGTTCAGTGATGCTACAACCCTAACAGATGTTTTAAATTTTTTCACATTGAAACCATGAAATTCTTGTTCTAGGTTGCAAAATCTACATAGGACATCTTTACTCTCAGTTTAGTTGATCTGACAGAAAAATGTGCTTTAAATTTCAAGGAATGTGGTAATAAAATAAGAGGTGAAGAAAGGTAATTTTCTTCAAATCTAAGTAATATGTTGAGTTTCTTTTTATGATCCGATGGACCCTGGGGGCATGGTGGATATCTAATATACAGGGAGAAAAAACCCTGGGTAAAAGTAGTCTACAAGGGAAAATATTTTATGTGAAGCTAATCTGAGATACTCTCCTATCACAAATGGCATACATGTCAAACAAATGGGTATGGCATTTGTAATTGGAATGAAAGATTTAGATATCAAAAACTATGATTACGTTCTTTAACTTATGCAGAGTACACTGTTCCCCTTATGAACTAATGTGCTATTCCCGAGGCCAAATATGATAAAGCATTTCAAATTTCATACAACGAGAAGCTCCATGAGCTATGAAAACACTCTCTAATCAAGTAGATATGAATGCAACAGTCTGAACTTTCATGCAATTGGAAAATCGATTTTCCATATCTGCCAAAATAGAAATATTTGAAAATATATCTAGAAAAATTCACTTCACAGAAAATAGACAATCACCAAAGAACTGTTACCAGCTGCCGTAATAAAATCAGATCATAGTCCAGATAATATTTTATCCTATACACTGCATATATCCAAATCACTCCCTGAAACATATAAAAACACTAATCTGTCCCAGGAAAGAATAATCCTCTTATTCCACCAGTTTCAGTTCGACCATGCACTTCATGCTCTGTCCAAATTTCTTATAATATTTATTTTCCAGAATATACCCAGGGAAATTTTTTGGTGCTTGACGCATGCTAATGCAACAAAATATTTTCATTTGTGTGTGATTATACTATTACTAGTACTAGTGCAACTCCATGCATGTGTGCATACCACCAAACAGTCATGGACGTCAAATGAAAGGAATCATTCTAATAATATGCAACATTCTGCCAAACAAGAACTGATAATGAGCACGTATCATGCACATCATCCTCAACTAAAAATAAAATTCTAACATAGCAAGTCGGCTCAAAAGTATGCACAGAACTATATCATGTATAAATGGATGAGATCTAGACATACGATTCCACACATCCCAAAGAGTTGAGCCAGCATTTCCTCGGTAACCTGAAAAAATGCAGATACTGAACCGTCAGTCCGTCACATCTCACAACGCGGATACTTTCATATAATGCACATGTTACAAAAAAAATTCAGTTATTGCATGTAAGTGGCAGTCTTACGGTGAGATCAATATTTGTGACATAAATTGTTCTTCTCACGAATTCTTCATTGTAGATCCTTTGAACCCGTTGAGAAAACCTGGCCCTTCCATGTTGCGAGTAGTTAACCCTCTGTAAGAATGTAGCACATCAAATTATTAAAGAAGAAATGATTGATAAGCGGGATTACCCTTTTCGGAAAAAAAGAAATGATTGATAACAATGCCAAAACTGAAGAACGGCATAATTAGGATGAACCAGAAAAAAAATTGTAGCCTAATGCGTACTTCGTACATATTTGAGAGAGGAATATTTGAAGCGCCTACTGCATGCATATATACCTACATACATCATCTTTCTCAAAGAGAAAAGGGTAATAATTAATCAGATCTGGATCTGTTAAAAAAAGCAAAACCATAACAGGAGTCAAATCAGGAAAGAAACAAAGGTTTTTTTTATAATAAGAAAGAAACAAAGGTGATAAACATGTAGCGCCAAAAGGAAAAATTCAAAAGACAAATTAATTTTTTCAGATCACTTCTAGTCCCCTCAAGATCTTGAAAGAGCCAACCATGATTTATCGAAAGATTGCCTGGATCAATTCTATCAGAGGGACACCATAATTGACATCAATACATCGATCCCCCATTAACACCTTAATTACGACATCCATTTGCATCTACCAGCTGTTCTGCTTATATATATATCGTTCAGGAAAGAACCAAGCAGACAACGAATGAGGAAGTGTTGCCGAGGAAATATATATATAGAGTTATACGTCCCACAAGATAAGCATAGAGCAGCAGATCGACACACTGTGCTGTAAACTTTTCATAACAAAATAGAAAGAAAATAAATAGATCCAGGTTTTCACGATCGATCCCCCCTACAGCACCAACCGATCGAACCAGAATAAGCGACGATCCAAGAATCCACTTGATCCGTACAAGAAAGCGTAAAACCCCGACAAAACCTCAAAAAAATGAGCCAAGAATGCAGTTGGACGCAACAAGAAAACTGGTAACAAAGCAGATCTCTGCATGCATGCATAGATGGGTGCGTGCATCGAATCGATCTATCTATCAATGTCTCCGAGATACAGGCATACAGCAGGGTGAGTTCTTTCTCTTACTCTCTTCCATGTCCTCGGCGGGACGGCATTGCCGAGGTCGTAGGCGGCGACGGGCGGGTAACCCACGACGAACGTGGGATCCTGGAAGTAGAAGCCCGGCCATGCAGGCGCCAGGACGAACTCCGGCGCGTCCGCCGAGAGCTCCCTCCGTCCGCCCCCGACGAGCCACAGCGGCACGAACTCGCTAGCGAGCGGGTTTAGCGCGGCGCCGGTGGCGGCCAGGGGCACGAACTCCTTGGCGAGCGGGTTGAGCGCGGCGCCGGCGGCGAACGGCACGAACTCAGCTGCGAGCGGGTTGAGCGGCGCCGTGACCGTGGTCCGTTCGGCCGCGTCCCTCATCGCCGGCGTCACACCGCTACCTCGCAGCGCCTCCATGGGTGAGAAGTGAGAAGGAGATGGATCGGTCGCCGGCCGGTGGGGGAGAGAAGGAGAGCGAGGAGAGATCAGACAAGGAGGAGTAGCAGATTCGCGTGGGCAGCGGGGTGTCCGGCGTGGTGTTTATATGCAGTGTGCGGCGCGTGCTCGTCATGGTCCCGAGGGTAGAATGGTCATTTGTGCATTCGAACACTGTTTCTTTCTGCATTCGTCACTGCGTTGCTCGCAGTTCTACTCTTGGACGCCGACATATGGGCCCATGAAGGATATGGGACCGGCTGTCAGTGAGGCGTGAGTCGACAAATGGGTGTGACATGTGCCTGCTCGCACCGAAAACTGGGAGCGGGCGTGAGGCGCGTGGTGGCCCGGGACCACCGGTCAGGGAGAAACGGCAGGACTGCGGGTTTGACGGGAGCTCTTGCTGCGCTGTCCAGGAGACGTTATTTGGCAGATGCGTCCGCGAATGCGCGTCGCGACGTACGTGAATGTAGGTTGCGTGCTGACATGTGGGGTCATTAGAGGTGAGCCGTGAACAAAGTCAGAACAACATATCGATCTTTCGATGTTGAAATAGTATTAGTGAAAAAATAGCACAAAAAATAATTCAAAAAAATAGCACAAAATATGGTGTTTAGAGCATCTCCACCGACACCAAAAGGATGTTAGGAAGAGGAGTCGTCAACGGCATTGGGGGTTGGCGCCCAAACCGTCAGCAGTTTGGGGTCCGCTCCCTGCACCAGACGCACACAATGTTTGTGCCCAACGATCGCGCATGCGTGTCACGCTGGATCTGACGGACGGGGCCGGACTGACATCGAATAAAATGTCTCTTCCGCTTCCATCTACCCGCCTGTGATAATGCCGGAGTAAATGGCAAACTCGATGCCCATCTACCCGCCGCTTCCCGTGCGCCACGTTCCCGCCATCCTGGCCACCTTTCCCGCCCAGGAGCGACCGCCTATAGAGGGCGAGCGCGGCGGAGGGATGACAACGCCCGCACCACCATGCCTCACCATCTCCCAACCACCTGGCGCAGCTCACCAACGCTGCTCGCGCCGCCTACCCGCAGCTATCACCATAGATGGGAGGAGGGGGCTGCCCGCTCCTGGGCAACTGCCTTGGCCGCAAGTGGAGATGCAGGAGGGGTTAGTGGAGCCAATGGAGGAGGAGAAATAACCACCGTCGGAGAAGGTGCGGCTGCCCATGGAGGAGGTCAAGGATGACATCAACAACGACGTCGAGTGGGACTGGCATCCACGGAAGCCCCACGTCGACCATACCCTCCTCCAAGGTCGTCGGTGAGGGCTCCAGCAGCGCAGTCGGCTCGAGCACCACCCTCGGGCGTGACGGCTCTGCCGGTGGCAGCAGTGGCTACAGAAGCAATGGAGGCAAGGGCCTCAATAGTGGTGACGAGGCGTTGGAGAGGGCGTCTTGAAGAAATCAGGCCTAATAGCCACCGTAGAGGCCACCGGAGTAGCCGACAGTAGTTATTGTACCCTAGTTACTTGTGTACGTGTTCGTTAAATTACTGGCTTTTGAGTTTTATGTGGCTGCCAAGGGGGGCCGACTCAGTCTTTTCAGCATGGTGTGCGTTGCCGGCACCCTCAACCCAGCCCATCCTCTGGTTGTCGCCAGCGATTGGGGCGCGCTGGGGCGGGTTGTTTTTGGCCCAATCTGTCGGCAGCGGTTGGGGCGCTGACGAGGTTATGCCAAACGGGTACCCCTTCGTGTGGGTACCTGGTGCACGTAATGACTAAACCACAATTGTCAATAGACTGAAAAAGCCCAACAAGCGAATCCCAAGTCGAAGACTTTTACCATAGATAGACATAGTCGGTTATACTTTTTATATATGTAATCCTATCTGTAATCCTAGTCGGTTACTGTCCGAGACCTGTACCACTATATAAAGGACATGAGGGTGGCCGATCAAGCACACGCCCAATAGAATCACCAAACCCTAACAAGATCGTCATCTTGCTAGACCCTTGTACTCACCGCATATTCGCAATCAATAACAGACAGTCATGAAGTAGGGGTGTTACCTCAGTCGAGGGCCCTGAACCTAGGTAACTCTTGCTTGTCAGCCGACGAATCTACCTACACTACGCGTTCTCTACCTCATAACTCTTACCCTAGGCTAGTAACCATGGGTATTGATGGGGGCATCCCTCGTCAGGCGTGCTGGTGCAGGACGTTTGGGCCCCTAGTCTACAAATCGGTTAGGGGCCGGTTTGGGGGCTGCCGGTGGAGATGCTCTTAGAAGGCAAAAAAATATGGAAGATCCATCGAAGATAATATACCCTCCGTTTTAAATATAAGATGTTTGAAATGTTACATATGTTCTCTATGTATACTAAAAATGAGTTAACATACACACTAAAACATATCTACATAGATTTTGTATATATTTGAACGTGAATAAAGTCTAAAACATCTTATATTAAAAAACGGATGGAGTACCATTTATAAGTCTCAAGAGCAAATAGATCATGGTGCTACCTACTCAAGGTCATATGGCACATCTCTTAAAATGAATAAGGTATGATCATGTTTTCTTGTTCTCCTTTGTCGTTAATAGTCAATTCACCTCTCACGGCCACCACCGGTGTCCATGTTGCTCTTGGAACCCACCATTGTTGTGGACCCATCCCCATCGATTAATCAACATCAATTTCAACCGCTATACGACCCGTGACATGCACCCTCATGCCTATTATCCTTCATTATCACCTATCGCGATCTAAATTACCTATATCACCACACTACTTATACCGTACTTCGAGCACACCTCATCGCATCCACCCTAATTAATTATACCTTATGTTCTTACTAGGTCAGCTCTATCAAACCCTAACCCTAGTTAAGATTGGTACCAAGAGGAGGTGTCGTTTTCATGTCAAAATTTGTTCGTATGCAATTAACGGGCTAGTTACATGTTATTTGCCATGCCCACACGCGCATATACGATACCAAACACGTCATCACCTCCACTCCAATTAAATTCTACCATGTACCGTACCAAACCCTAACCCTAGATACGCTTAACCGTTACCAAGCGGAGGTCGTTATCATGTCCAATTTGTCGGTATGCAATTAAAATGCTTGTTCAAAAAATTGAATGCATCTTATCCTTGGCTATCACTTTTCGCATTGTGTATTACCTTTCCATGCTATTTGCCACCACCCACACGCGTATATATCATGCCTAACACGTCATCACCTCCACTCCAATCAATTATGACGCCTACCCTACCAAACCCTAACCCTAGAAAGATCAGTTGTTACAGAGAGAAATGTCGTTTCATGTATAGATTTGTCGATATGCAATTGATATGTTATCTAAAAGTGGAATGATCACCTACTTTCCTTGTCGTTACGTAGTCTTTTTGAAATTATTTGCCGCTTGTTGCCATTAGGATATAGTGTTCCCGTTTCATTGTATGTGCATTAAAGACATGCATAGACCCTTAAAACATATTACATAACCTTTGACAAACCCTAAAATGATCAAACTGAATACGACAAAATATGCAAACTCAAAATTCTAACATCAATTATCGCCCCGTTTAATAGGCTCTCATTTCATTGCTATCTTTTGACTAGTGTTGAAAGGAACTCAGTTACTTTCTTAAAATAACCATAAGAACATGGAAATTATATCCCTCTCTTTGTCATAAAATATTAATGTTATGACCGTGGCCACTACATATGACACCATATTATCCATCATGGGGCTACTCAATCATACTTCCCCTCATGGACTATTTTCTCTAACCTTGCGGTGTTCAATATGACCTGCAAGACGACACTATCATTCCTTGTTTAATATTGATACCAATACCAGTAAGTTAGCAGGGGTTGTGCCATTTGGTGTTTCGTTACACTTGAGTTTTCACACTTCTCAAGCTAGTTGACTACTTGGTTGATTATGCAAGGCTTTCAAAGTGACGGTTTGGATGATTTTAGAGAAATAAAAATGAACTTACAATAAACTAAACACCAGATAATAAAGTAAAATGTGTTTTGCTACGTTGATATGATTAGGAATGAGAGAGACCAGTTTATTGTAGTTCATTGATGTGCTATTTGGAGAATGTAGTGTCCGTGCATGGGCACGTGATAGGCGGGTCACTCTTGATTAGCCAAACTTTGGCCATTTTGCGTTTGTTGGACTATGGTGTTGTCTTTTTTTTACCATATTCTAAGGGTTGCCCGATGATTCACTAGGTCGTACCAAAGAATTAAGTAATGTTGATCTTGCGATAATCATTTCATATTTTCTAGTGGTTGGTTCCAACACCCGCCACGCCACATGAATCTCGCGATCTGCCAAAAAATATCGTCATGCCCATTTAGGTCAATAGATCAATATGCCTTGTGAGTCCTATAAGTAATGACACACATTTGATCAACATGGATAAACAACTTCATAACCAACAATCTAGTAATTCACACACATAGTTAACAAGTACCAACACAGACACTTCAGAAAGGTATCTATGAACTTTGTATTTCATCATGTTAATATCCATCTTTGCAAAATATTAGGATTTTATACCAGAAAATATTAAAAGATTCCACTACTCCAATCTTCCATAGACATTTGTGTGAGTGTCTGTTCATACATATACAACTTTGTGTCTCTAAAAAACTTCTCCCTCCGTATCATACATATTTTTTTGAAAGACTTGAGACACTTATTTGTAAATACATCTTATTTTTAAAAGACTTGGGACACTTATTTATGGACGGAGGAAGTAAGAGAAACCAAAAATATACATTTGAAATAGCAAAGAAAAGAAAAGGCCATCGCGCTGCGTAGGATGGAGAAATGGGCCCATCAAAAGCCGGGCTATACTGGGCCTTCTTCTACTAGAAACGTGACCAATTTCTTCCACAGACACACACAAAAAAAGCAAAAACTAGACCATTTCTTATCGTTCCATCGATTCCCCACCGGCCCTCCGCCCCCAGCTACCTCCGCCGCCCCTCGACGGCGACATCGGCGAGCGTACGGATCCAGTGGCATCAGCCCGCGGGCCTGGGATAGAGTATTGCCATCTGCGGAGGCTACCTATCATCAACATCCTGTTCCTGGTGAGCTCGTCGTTGCTGCCCCGCTAGACTCTGTCCTTCTCGTTCTGTTCTGTTCTGTTCTTATCGGCACTTGCTGGGGTTCCTCCATTGCTAGCACGCTAGAGATTGGCAGATGTTTTGTGGTTTATTTGTCCGGTTTGCACAGTAAAGTCTATTGTAAGGACCTGCTTCGTAGATCGAAGTGCTTCTTTGGTTCTAGAGCCACTCTCGGAGCCCTAATCGGAAGCAAGACTGTAGAGATCACGTCGTGCCACCAAGTGGTTACCTGGTAGAATCTGTCGATCTATAGTTGCTTGAATGGTTGATAGAATGGAATGCCTTAGATTTCTGTGTTCGCTGAAGCTAAAGACCGCAGTATGTTGTGTAACGTGGGTTGATGACTTGGTAGACTATAAGCAATTTGTTTTTTATTAAGAAATCAGGAACAAAATTATAATTTTTACTTTGAGGGAACATCGAGTAGCACTATGATAGCTGAATGTGGGGTTTCTGTGTGAGCATGAATCATTGTTTCACTGACTTCTTTATATGCACATTTAGGTACACAGGGTTGTTCTTCAAAAGTACTATGCTACTTATAACATTTTTCATGAATCTAGGTTGGTGGTGCGGTTCTTGTTTAGCTTGCCTCATTGGTTGTTTACCATAGCATGTTCTTGGGCTAATACCTTGCTAGGGCCCTCAATTTTTTTGGGAGGAACCGTCGGTTTAAATTATATGCGTCGTCTTTGCTAAAATGTATGCGTTGATCATCCAGCGGTGGCTTAATTGAGGAAACCATACTAGGATACTGGAAGCTTTGGAGTCTTATCTCATCATGTCTCATCAAAAGCGTGAAGCCAGCTCCAGCGATGAAGAGTTGGTATCAAAGCGCCCTAAAGGTGCTGCCACTTCTGCTGAAAATAGTTGCGATGTAGTCACCACTGCTTCTCAGGATACAAATGGTGAAAAGAGAGACACTTCTCAAAAGGAAAGCAAGATGCCGATGAACCTGTGTATTGCAGATGAGAAATCCACATCCATCTTAAAATGTCCAAGTCAGCAAGAGATAATATTAACTAGTGTTGAAGCCGATGCTGCAGAAGACAAGGGTTGCAGGCATACAATGGAGGATGCCTGGGTGGTTCTTCCTGATGCTAGCATGGAACCTCCAGGAACTTTGAGGTTGCCCCTCTTTCTATTTATATTAATTATTGCAGGATGCCTTCTGAAGCTAGCATATTGCTAATGTAAGTAGCTTGATGCAGGTGCGCACATTTCGCCATATATGATGGCCATGGTGGCCGCTTGGCTGCGGAGTATGCACAGCGACATTTACACCAGCATGTTATCGCTGCAGGATTACCACGTGAGTTGGTCTGTTTACATTGTCTGCTTATGTTTTAATCTTTACTACTCCCTCCATACCGGTTTATAGGATATAATTAGCAATTCTCTATAACCAAGGCATGAGTCTATTGGGTGAGAAAACTTCTTAAATACAATATTTATTGTACAAATGACCAATGACTAGCACGTGCATTAGCCTAATTAATTGGAGTTTTAAATAAAACACATGATGATTGGTGGAGGGAAGCAACATGCGTAATTAAAGTGGGTATTAATTGCTAAATTGCATCCTATATTTTGGGAATACCTGGTTTTGGAATTGCTTCCTATAAACCGGTATGGAGGGAGTACATAACAAATGGGTTACTTCGGTCTTCAGATATTTTTTTGGTCATCACATATTTTTTTATTTGTTATACCAGATGGTTTCTCTGCATCTTCCTTGAGATATTTGCTTTAGTAGCCTTTTTCCTCATTTATTTTCTTCTGTTTCTCTGCCTATTTAACTATTTTCTCGTGGCAATATTGACAAATTGCTGTAATATGCGCAATCAGCACAAATACTTTCACGCTAGCTCCGTTAATGATTATGCACTTCGCATCTTCTCGTTTGCGGTAAATGACGAATTGACAATTCTACAGAATTACTACCATTCACTTCTTCGTAGTAGTGACTTCCTCACTAGGAGTGCTTCTTTTGAACATTTAGTTCTTACGAGATTAAGTTTTTTACCTTCCATTTTGTGGTTTAATTTTATTGTGAGACCATTCCATGACTAGATTTGTGTTTAAGATTAATGTGCATGATTCAGATATTTGAATGTGTTTATTCTGTTGTCGGCCATTTAGCTAATATTGACATATTGTTTTGCAGATGAATGTTAAAGCGGCAAGGAAGGCCATTATTGAAGGTATTTAATACATGAACTTTGTTTGCTTATCTAGACCATAGACTATAACGAGGCTAATACTGATTAGAAGAACCCCTTCTACTACTTTCATCATTCTTCTTTACAGTTCTACATTAGGCATACAATAAAAAAGTTCAACGTTGCCTTAGTCAAAAGAACAGCTTGGTTCCATATTTTTATTTCCTTGATACTCGTCCATTGACAAGTCCTTTATCAGCATAAAGGCATCCTTGACCCTGAATCCTTGTGTGTGTTACATTGAAACTATTATCACAAGCTTATGGTAGTATTATTAAATTCCTTTCAGTTTCCCTAGCTTTGTCATTCTAAAATGAATTTATTGTTTTTGGAAATGTCAGTGAGGATTCCCATCATGAATGGGATGTTCAGATTTTGGGCGGAAATTATTTTTATTCGAAAATTCCATTATTCTTTTTTGCTTGAACACACATTTTGACAGTTTGTTGCATATTATTTTCTTCTGTGCCTCGATGGTGCCTTTTGCTCTTCATTCTTTTTAGTGCTCATACAATGCTCTTCCGTTGGAACTTTGTCATTCTAAAATGAACTTTCGATGGAGTAGGTATTTGTATAGTGCTGATTTAAGATTTTCATTATGTTTATCGCCTGCAGGTTTTCATAAAACGGATGAGTCACTACTGCAGGAAAGTACTAAAGGTTAGAAATTATGGAGTCAACTTTCTTCATTTGTTTTACGAATTGACCAGTCAGACATATGGCCATGTTTGGGAAATTATTTGGCAAGCTGGTGCAATATCTGATATATTTGGTATTGGTTAAGATATATCCTTTGGTCACAAGCCGCCTCCGTTATTGGTAAAAAAATTAAAGCTGGTACTACCTAGTGTATCTTTATCTGGTGGCAAGGTTCAAAAATGGTGGCAGATACAATATAAACTTATATAGTATTCCATTGGTGGGCCAGCTGGTCTGGGCCAACTCAGCAGTCAATCTGCACTCTTATCATATTTCCTTTTACGTATACGTCTTTCTTCTCCCTTGGCATTGGTAGTTTGTAGACCGTGCTTCCTTGGCGGTGACTCATCGTACGCCTAGCAGCTAGCACTTTTCTGAATCGTGGTTGATGCCTTGATGGTTGTTGGCGCAGCACCTTGGCTGCACATCTCTCTTCTTTCTCTCTCACTTTTCTTTCTCTCTCACTCACACTAACAAGCAATGGAGGTGGAGACATAGAATTTTCCCGGCTGGCGCATGAACGACGCCGTGGGTGCACATACGCCATACTCTAATCCTCTTCAGCTCACTCAAATACGTACATGAAGGTACACACACACACACACAGTACTAGTCAGAGAGCTCTCCTGCCGGCTGGCCGGGCACACACCACGGTCCGGACGGAGACTACATCTCTGATTCACTCTACTCCACACCTTCGGGTGCATGTCCTATTTATAGGACTTTACAACCGACCTAGGTAGGAAAATATCTACTACTAGCTTCTAATGTCTTCTACCAGATTACAGCACATGTGTATTCTGGAGACTACTACTAGCTACTGGCTTAGCTACTAAGCCACTGTAGTCAAAAGACTACTAGTACATGGTAGATATTTCTAGAATGCACAGGATTATTCCAACAATGGTCAACGACACAATGACATAGGTTGGACCTTACTTCTCACAGTGACAAGGACAACCTTATAGTTATGATGGATCAGGGGTAAATTCACAACAGTAGACATTTTACTGTACCAAGTACTCAAAGCCTATAAAGATGGTAGTGTCGGAAAAGCTCTATTAAGTCAGTTTGCTTAGTTTTTTATAGGTTGCGTATTTCATGATAGTGCTCTCGTGTCTTTATCTATAGGAAAC
Source organism: Poa annua (assembly GCA_026929855.1). Lineage (NCBI taxonomy): Eukaryota > Viridiplantae > Streptophyta > Magnoliopsida > Poales > Poaceae > Poa > Poa annua. Next base: position 69,313,495 of record CM049432.1, on the reverse strand, counting down.
TGGCAAGATGGCGCAACAGCTGTATGCGTTTGGGTCTTGGGACAGACGGTCAGTTTATACTATCAAGGGTTTTTACTTTATTCATACTCGTCACACCCAGGAATTCTTTTTGATTATTGGGTTAAAAACCCCTATGGGATTAGGATTTCTGAAATCATTTTGTTTCTTTACCAAATACACAGTTTTTAATTTCCATTCCCTGACTTGAAGACAATGATTCTTCATTTGTTAATAATGAATTTATTTTATACCCACATGCCTACCTTGAAGTCAGCAACTCAGCATACTATATTATGTGTGGCTAATCTCGAAACATAATTATCCATGCATTGGGTTCTATTGTCATGCATAAGTAACTCACATACTGTGTTGTCATGTTTTTGTACTGAAGGCTAATGTTTTTTTTTTTGGGATGCATACCTTATGCATTTCACACATTTTAAATGCCAAATATCAATTCTTAATTCATCTGCAAATTTACTTCTCGCGCTATTTTGCATGAGCTGTTCTTTATTGACATGTTCCAGGTTGTAGTTGCGAATGCTGGGGATGCTAAAGCAGTATTAGCCCGTTCTACTTCAACTGATGGCGAAGGTGCAGTGTCTGACACTAAAAATCTACTGAAGGCTATTGTTTTGACAAGAGAACACAAAGCCATCTTTCCACAAGAGCGCTCAAGAATCCAGAAGGTTAATAGCTTTATACTTCCACCAGTTGGTTCAGTTCTCCCTTCTAACTTAAGTTTTGCTTAGTTATGCATGTTTTCAAGTGAATCCGCTCCCTGGTTTTTCTATGGTTGTCATTGCAATCATGGTGTACCTTTTCTTGGCACCAGTATTTGTTAAATGAAATCTGATTACGTTAATAATTTCTGTTTTTAAAAAAATCTGATTTTGATATTATACAAAATTTAAGCCCTGATATTCGTTTTAGTTGTTCAAAGTACTTTTGCTTGCATTAGAATATTTGCATTTCCGTTGCGCATTCAACGTGTGCCTGCTTCTTACCCTAATTGTTGCCAATTGTTAACAATGGGAATTAGCTGATTTCTGATAAGAAGTATCCTCTATTCATTTTCTTACATGGTCTGATTTGCTCCTTTCGTTATTGGTCTGCTGTTTGAATTCAGTATTTGATGAGCATTTTACCACTACATATTCCGCATTAAATTTTATTTTGATATCACTGCTAACGATTTTCAACCTTGTGCTGTTGTGTATGAAGGCTGGAGGTTCTGTTGGTCCTAATGGGAGATTGCAAGGACGCATTGAAGTATCTAGAGCTCTTGGAGATTGCCACTTTAAGAAGGTTTACTGATGCTAACTTATTTGCTGATAAAATACCTGGTGTTGTATTTGTTTATATGAAAAATATGTGTGGTTCGAGTATCACTAGTGTTATGATAAATGGTTGAGATATTCTCTATAAAATAATTCCCTCCCAACTCCGTATCCCCTCTTTTTCTTAAAACAGCAGGAATTAGAACCTCAAGCTCTATGCACTATTCCTCCTAAATTCCCATCCCCAACTACCAAACAGATGTTTTTATTAGTATCTATAAGTACCTTCCCTCCAACCAATCTCGGTGTAAGTTTTGTGGGATGGGTTAGGAGCTCAGGGCAACTGATAATAACCAGAGATGCATCTGATTGCTTAGAAACAATTATGATGAACGGGTATATGTTTTCGTGTTAATGCTAGATCATCAAATAGTGAAATTTCTGATTTCTGAGTACCTTACATTAGTATGAGGTATCCACATTGCAGAGACAATTTTATCACTGCTGTCAAATGTTCTATACTAGCTTAGGAAAACATAGACTGTCTTCTTTTTGCAGATGTAGATGTGTCAAGCCAAACCACACACACAAAAATTATTGCAAAAAATATTAGAGCAAAAAAGTGTGTTTTATTGCATGTACTTAGGAGATCCTTCAACACACTTTCTTAAAGCAAGTATTTAATAGACGAGAATGCTATCTAGAAAAAAGTACCTTCGTGAAGCATCGACATTTATCAATCAACTACCATGCAGGTTGGGTTAATTGCAACACCAGATGTACATTCTTTCGAACTGACAAAGAAGGATCATTTCATTATCCTTGGATGTGATGGCTTATGGGGGGTATTTTCATCTTCCTTTGTGATATTAGTTTTCGCAACATAAAAAGTTAAGTTTAACATATTATGTATATCCAGGTATTTGGACCAAGTGATGCTGTTGAATTCGTTCAGAAGCAATTAAAGGTACTATCTTCAAGAAATTTGTAACTGTAGATGTATTTGTTTCTTCTACCCACCATGTTCTATTTGTTATCTCTACTGTGGTAAAACTGATTAGGCTTTGATCAGATGTTGCTGAAAACCTATTTTCTGTTGTGAAATTTGGGATATTCACTCTCACATGGATTAGATTACCCGTGTGCACACGGTAGATTAGGCATAACCGGGGCCCAGGGGAACTCCTTGCCGAAGGCAGGCAAGCAGGCGCCGGTGCGCGGCGCAGTCATGATAACTAGTCTTATCTTGCTTGGCTTTGGGGATGGAGAATAACTAGGCAAAATACACATTATCTTGCTTAGCTTTCATGAGTACTGACGTATTTATGTACGACACCCATGACCAACTTAATCCTTATGTAATTCGAGCTAGAATGCATTACCTTTTCCAACATGACTCTTTACTGAATAGAAACCTGGGCAATTGGTAAAGGATGCTGCTCCTCTCCTAATCTGCCGCATGTGATGCAGCTGGCCTGGCTTCCTAATGCAGGAAATTTCGCATGTAGTATATTTAATTAGATTCTGATTAGTTACCCTACCCAAGTAAATAGATTTTTTCCTTCCGAAAGAGGAAAGGTAAATATATTTTCATACCTTGAGTCTTGAGAGTAAATTTCATTTTATGCTAGCATCTTACTGTAGCTTGTACCACTCAGGAGACATCTTCAGTGACGCTTGCGGTGCGTCGCTTGGTGAAGGAAGCTGTCCGTGAGAGGCGATGCAAGGACAACTGCACTGCTGTTCTGATCGTCTTCAAGCACTAGAATTTTTGAGCTCGTGCAATTCTTTTCATAGAACCGAACTGAGCAAGAGAAGAATCTTGTTGAAGCCTACATGATTCTTATGTTGTGAGTTGTAACCTCTGAGCGTGGGTGTAGATGACTCAGATTTTTGTTTCCATTTGGACCATGATTTCGTCGCAAATGTCTCTCTAGACTGTTCTGAAAAAGAAAAAAAACTTAACTGTTCTCATCTTTTAAAAATGTATGCAGCTGTTTACAAGATTTTTCATTTTGGTTGGGGAACTTTTTACAAGATCTGGTTTAACTTTTTTATTCGTCGAGAATACTAGATCTTGCAGCAATGCATATTGGGAGTAAACGAACCCTCAATTTCTGGCTCGTTGTTCGTACAACTATATTTGATTTGATAGTACTATCATGTTCACATTATCACAGTTATTGTATGGGGAAAATGAGAGCATCGAGAAGCGTGGGGAGGACTCCAAGGTCCTAATGTTTGACATACACAATGAAATGATGCGAGGAAATGTACAACCGGTGCTGTTAACGAAATATCTCATTGTCAATCATGCAAATTTCGCCTATGAGGGAGTATTTTCTTTAGGGACACCCTTTGAGTAAGTATGTGCTTACGTGAAAGAAAAAAAGTATGTGCTTACGTGAAGGAGACATTTGTCAACTGAGGAAGCGTCCTTCCTCCACCACTAAAGTGCAGTCAACACTCGCTTTCCGTGCTAATGAGTAAAGAGAGCCAGGAAGATCCAATCCCCAGATGAAGAAAACACGTTAGTACACATTTAGTACTCTTAGCATCTCAACCGACACCCCAAAGGTGTAATGAGAGCCCCGGCAGAAAAAATAAATGGCCTCGGGCTGACCCAAAATTTGTCTGGCACCTCGAGTGAACCCCCTGAAGGGGATCGTGTGCAGAAAACAAAAAATTTCCTAACAACGATATCCTTAAACTAGCCAAGATCTACACTATGCAGATATGGTAGTACGGCGGAGATCGAAATACATACACTCGTAGACCGAATAGCGGGGATTACGCTCCCGCACAAGCGTTGACGATGAAGACGCCGTAGCCGACCTCTAGGTCGCGGAGAACTCGGCGCGACGAAGATGACGAAGATGACCCCGAGGTCGGGTGGAGGAAGTAGGCCTCCGAGTACCGCTAGCGCAGCACCTCGCAGGGAGTCGCACACATACGGTGGAGACGACGGCCTCCGAAGCTCCAGTCCAGGACGAGCAGCGGAAGACTTGGACCGGAACACCAGCAGCGCGGCAGCGGGCTATGGTGGAAGAGATCCCCCTCCTCTACTCGGCGCGGCTCCGTCAAGGGAACCACGAAATCGAGAGAGAAATTGGGAATTAATTGGTGAATTAAAAGGCCAGGGGTGCCCCTTCTTATATAGGCTCCCAGGGGGAGCCAACCTTACCAGCCAGGCAATGTGGGACTATCCCACATGCCTGGTTCGGCCAAGGCTGATGCGCCGACCCTAGGTGGGCCCCATTTGGCCCACCTAGGCCGGCCAAGCCTCCCCCCACAAAATTCCCTTGAGGGTTTCCCCCCATGGGCCTTCTTTCGACCAGAAGGCCCATTTAGGGAAATCAGCCTAAATAAATTCGAAAATAAATATATAAAATCATATTTGCATATTAATTACACTAATTAATATCAAACATAATATATATAATTTTTCCTAGCTCCGAAAAATCTTTCGGCGCTGCCCGATCTCCATCGGACCCCTCCCGGGACGCTCTCGGTGATCTCCTTCCTTTCCGGTTGTCTTGTCGAAACCCCTTAAGTGTGTTACCCTAGCGGTTCGATATAATATCAGGTATGATCAAGACTTCTCAATGATCAACGACTAACTCGTAGGCCTGGACCCCATGAATTAATCCCTGAGATATAACGAATGACTTTCATCTATCAAACCTGGACGTATAGTCTTAAACCCTCTGTCATGGCGATACTTGAAGGGGATCGTGTGCAGAAAACAAAAAATTTCCTACCAACGATATCCTTAAACTAGCCAAGATCTACACTATGCAGATATAGAAGTACGGCGGAGATCAGAATACATACTCTCGTAGACCGAATAGCGGGGATTACGCTCCCGCACAAGCGTTGACGATGAAGACGCCGTAGCCGACCTCTAGGTCGCGGAGAACTCGGCGCGACGAAGATGACGAAGATGACCCCGAGGTCGGGTGGAGGAAGTAGGCCTCCGAGTACCGCTAGCGCAGCACCTCGCAGGGAGTCGCACACATACGGTGGAGACGACGGCCTCCGAAGCTCCAGTCCAGGATGAGCAGCGGAAGACTTGGACCGGAACACCAGCAGCACGGCAACGGGCTATGGTGGAAGAGATCCCCCTCCTCTACTCGGCGCGGCTCCAACAAGGGAACCACGAGATCGAGAGAGAAATTGGGAATTAATTGGTGAATTAAAAGGCCAGGGGTGCCCCTTCTTATATAGGCTCCCGGGGGGAGCCAACCTTGCCAGCCAGGCAATGTGGGACTATCCCACAGCCTGGTTCGGCCAAGGCATGGTGCGCCGGCCCTAGGTGGGCCCCATTTGGCCCACCTAGGCCGGCCAAGCCTCCCCCACAAAATTCCCTTGAGGGTTTTCCCCCCCATGGGCCTTCTTTCGACCAGAAGGCCCATTTAGGAAAATCAGCCTAAATAAATTCGAAAATAAATATATAAAATCATATTTGCATATTAATTAAACTAATTAATATCAAACATAATATATATAATTTTTCCTAGCTCCGAAAAATCTTTCGTCGCTGCCCGATCTCCATCGGACCCCTCCCGGGACGCTCCCGGTGATCTCTTTCCTTTCCGGTTGTCTTGTCGAAACCCCTTAAGTGTGTTACCCTAGCGGTTCGATATAATATCAGGTATGATCAAGACTCCTCAATGATCAACAACTAACTCGTAGGCCTGGACCCCATGAATTAATCCCTGAGATATAACGAATGACTTTCATCTATCAAACCTGAACGTATAGTCTTAAACCCTTTGTCATGGCGATACTTAGCGTGTCCGAACATCATTCTCAGATATCTCCATACCTAGCATGATCTCGTTACCGACATCGCTATCTTCTACTCGTCTATGATATTATGTCAGCTGGTGACCTAGTCACATGTTTGCAAACTCATTTGACATAATCTCACCGAGTGGGCCCTAGAGTATCTATCCGGCTATGCGGACTGACAAATCCCGCTGTTGACCCCTCGTCTCAACTACTCCTTTCCGATACCCAAAAGTATCACCGTTATTGTCATACTAAATAAGATACGACGTTTGGTGCAATCAAAGTATCTTCCAGGAATACCAATAAGAGTTGATCTCACGGTCTTAAGGCGTAACGACTATGTCCTACAAATACCGGGTATGTCCATCACATCGTTACACCTAACGATATGACTCCCATTGCCGACCGGCGCCATGCCCTATGATCGGAAAACCTCGATCATCAATCTCAATCGCGCAATGAAACTAGTCTTAGTAGAGGCTACTAGGGACCTGATTGTTTATCTACCACACCTGTATTAATGTTTCCGCTTAATACAGTTATAGCATGGTATAAAACATATAATGAACGATTGGGATATTGCCAACAAACTATATTTATTAAGTGCCTCTAGGGCATATTCCCTTCAGTCTCCCACTTGCACTAGAGTAACACTTAATCTAGTTTACAACCTCGTAAAAGCTCAACACCCATAGCATCCGTGTGCCTGCTCGCCTCGTGGAAGAGGAATACAGTCAATAGCCCTCACACAATTAGACCTATATGTGCTTTGCAACACTTCTATGTCACCTAGTTTGACATCAACCCGTATCTTACGATGACGGTGAAATATATCCCAGTGGATGGAGTGAGACTTGAGCATTCGCGTAGCATGCGCCTTAAAAGTCTGAAAGATCTATTAAGGGACCACCTACGCTCGGAAAACTGCTCAGTCCAATCACACTTGCTACTTCTAAAGTCGCGATATATTTCTATACCTATGTAGATTATGCGACAGTGCATTCATATGCGACTTCGCAAACTAACCATGTCTATCTTCAAAATAAAGGACATCTCCTATATGAGATTTCTAGTCATATGGGTCAGTGCAATAACTTGCATCATCGTAACCGCTTTACGGCAAGTTGCCATTCCACTCTTACCCGTTACTAGAAAACCTATCTTCAGTCCTCATAGACACTGAAGAATAAACTTAACGTTTGTTCATTGATCCACACAAGGATCACTCTAGAACCTGTTCTTTAACCAAGAACTCGGGTCACACTAAGTCGAGCTTTCAGCCTGATAGACTCTATGTGTGATACATAGAGAATGTCGAACATCATTTTCTATCACTGAAAAAGCCAAGATAAACTTAATATTTTACCTAGTCATACAAGTAAGAACCTCTTTCTTTGATTGTCCTATTCTGAAACACTTCAGAATCCTGACTTAGGAAATACTCCGACTTAATGTTATTAAGCCCCCTCTGATCTATACAATTATAAATCGGATGCCTAATACTCCTAACTTCATTTCATAGAAAATTTAATCACTTAAATAATCCTTTACACTCTACTAGAGGATCTGTGTCATTCAATATGTTGTTACATACCAAATCGCGGATGACACCTAGCTCCCACTCAAATATGCCTTCCGCATATAAGATCAAGGAAAAGCTACTTAGCTCCCACTCAAATATGCCTTCCGCATATAAGATCAAGGAAAGCTACTTTGCTCCCACTCACTTCTTTGCAAATGTAGGTTTCTTCAACTATTTTGGACAACTCCAAAATCCTTTGATCACATTATCAAAGTGAAGATTCCAGCTCCGATATGCTTGCTTCTGCCCATGAATGGACAACCGAAGTTTGCACACATGTTTAGCATCCTCAGGATTACAAACCATTCTTAATTACACTATTAAGAACCATGGTTTTCTCATCCATCTATCAATTTCTCATTCGAAATTATAGTAATTGCTAAACGACCCAGAATAGATTTAGGCTTCGCCACTTGAGACAAAGTCTCATGTGGTCTGTCGGAACTGTTTCACGACAAATCAATCTGCTCAATATCTACTCTCTCATAAAACTCCATATACTATCAACATCCTAAATGCCATCAAGAAGATCTCCCAAGTCATTACCTGGTAATCGTATATGAATTTTATTTCGGATCATAAATGACTCATAGCCATTTCTCGGACTTAGGTCCACCATCTCTTCTTCGTAGTTCGTAGGTCTATCATATTCCATTAATATGACCTCCATAACAAGATTGTCGTAACACACAGTGTGGAACACAACCTCGTATGCCTACGCTCTTAGTATGAGCTCAGAACATCATGATCTTGAATCATTAGCCTTTTCAAGCTGTGGGGCCTGACACCGAAAACACTTTCGATTGCGCCACTCTGATGTTTGGAGAAGAAGTTCACCAACTTCGTCTTGCTCTACTTTCTTTCTCACTTATACCCTCGGACAAGAAACTATTTCTTTCGCAAGGTATATCCCGGCAAAGATTTTGCCTATGTCGTGAGACATGTACCCAACTAACTCTTTAGGTAGGGTATACTACAAAGATTAATCTATTTTAGGTTCGATTACATCGAAACACTAAATTGCTGAAACGACAATCCAGGCTCAAAAGCCATGCCATCACTCGTATGGTATTGTCTCCATAGATTCAAATGGTTTCCCTATTTGCTAACGTGAGTGTTTACGTTTCTACCATATGACTCTAATGATTACAATAATTCGGTAAGAGATTCATTTACCACACACTATCCGATAGGGTGCGATTACGACGCCCTAACACACCATAACACTATGATGTTCCATGCGACGTAATTTGTGGAACTCTTCTCACAAGTCTTCCAATGATGTGCCAACATTATAACTCAAATCTTCATTCCTCGATTTGCATCGCGGGAATTTGATTTTCTTGTTAAGTTTATTTCCTACTTCATTCTGAACTTCGTTTGATCGAATCAAAAATTCAGACTAACATTCCGCTGAGTGGATATCCATATATCTACTCGGAATATTCATGAAGTCTATGAAATAAAGACTTCCACTACACGTTAAAGTACTTCATTGATTCACATACACCCATATGCATGATTCTCAACAAGCTATACTCAAAACGTTCAGTGAAGTTCACGAAATAAAGATCTCCATTACCCGTCAATTACTTCATTGAACCACATACATCTCCATGTATGACTATCAATAAGTTATATGCCCGTTTTCCGAAAACGGTGTCACAGTTATTTTGCAAGTGTCAAAAGATCAAATCTTAGGACTTGTAGGTCCATCCAGTGTGGAGCTAATGCATATAACATTGACATGACTAAACGGTAGTGCCACACATATGTGGTGTCTTTATTAAGTTTGTATCCTTTGGCATTAATATTATGAATGTGGGAGCTTCTACCATCTAAATTCAAATCGGCATATGATCATTACTTCATAAACGTCGGACACCAATTTGTCACTATCATGTATGAACAAGTGTCTCGCTAGAGGAGACACACTTGTAACGATCATACCAACACCCGATCATAAAGAATTTATTCAAATGGTAGATCTAGAGGGAGAGTGTCTATGGTCGTCACAACAACTTGACTGCCGTTATCAACACGCAATGTCGCCTCATCCTTTGAAGCTACTCAAGCAGTAAACCTGGTTTCTCACAAAAACATGACTAGTCTAAAACTTAGTCACTAATGCGAGTACTTGCTTAGCTAAAACATTCATAACATGTATATCATATATACACCATCATCATTGATGACTTCCGGTGATCTGTTTCATTTTCTTGATACTTCCACCGTAATCAAGAACCATGAAGGTGAACGATTCCCCTTGCATGACATAGTCTATGACAGAGGATTTGCACTTGGCAACGATGTCTGTCATCCAGTGATTGAGCTGAGCGAGGCGTCTCAATGTTCATTAATCATGAACATACGTCATTAAGTATGACCGCCACGTGCTCCCTCAATGTGTGTATTCTCTTCCATCTTGGTTGAGAAGACAATCAGTCAACGTACTGATAAACTTCATCAACCCAACGTTTGGGGTACCCCGAGTTTAGCGACCATATCATATGTTCGCGATCTAAAAACTCGTACCCATCGTTGGTTCTTTATGGCAGAGATCATAGCATACACTGGACTATGATGATATCATCCGCACAAAATCCGATAATCAAAATTATCTTTTGTTAGCGGAATCTCCGGGTTTATCTCCTAGCGGGTATTGTATCACAAAGAGCTAACGGTTTAAACAAGGAGTATCCTCAAGCTAAAGTATAAAACTATGAAGTTTGGACCCAACCTTTTAAGTTTCTCAATCGCAGGAATGCGCCTAATTTGAAAAGATGCTATCACAATGGTTAATATCTACAAAGGTTTGCAAAACAGACTATGTTCATTATATTCTGAGTTCTAGTATTTTAGAAAATAACTATCCGAACTCCCACTCAAACGAACATCCCTCCTGGTCGTTTAAGCGATTACACAACCCCCATCCATTGCACCACCCCTCATCATCAGAGCCGGCGGCACAACTTCAAGAGTAGACAAAATCGTCCGCCACACCAATTTTGTGACTCGTGCTCGACCTTTCGGTCTTCCTGTTCCGAGGCCATATTTCTAAATATGCTAGGCTCGCCACCAAAGACCTCCACGCTGACGCTTGTGCAACATGGCTTACACCCACCGTATATGAACGAAGATATGTCTGACACCCGATCATCACGGCCTGCCTCATAACGTAGAACTTTCTTGGTGGTGCGCGTTGGAGGGAGAACACTAGTGGTGTTTTGAAGGGATCATCTTATATATCTACCGCCGTGTAACTAATGTATACTATACACACAATCACACAATATAAGATGCACACAAAACATCAAATGTAATGCAATGTGATATAGTCCATCGCGCCATGGTCTTCTTGGTGCCCGCAGTTTATAAACAATTTAATAAACCTACCTTGACCATATCACATAGCCCCTGCAAAATAAAGTTAGACGCTTCTACTTTATATTTTGCATATTTTACGTGGCTCGGGGCTTTCGTAAATAGAACCGCTTCATACCTACGAACCTTATGACCACAACAACGATCCAATAATTGCATGTTTAAGCATCCCTTTCGGGCCCTCCATTGAAAATGCAAAGCCAACTAAAGAGAGAGAAACAGGCACCCGCCAGCCACAGATACGGTACAAGCCGTATGTCAGTAGTGGAACCAGTCTCGCGTAAGCGTACGCGTAAAGTCGGTCCGGGCCGCTTCATCAACTCGATGCCGCTGGAATCACAAGTGCACGCTAGAGGGTAGCAAATAACAGGAACGGTGCCCCCGTGCAGAACACGGGTTCTAACAGCGTACAGCTATATCTACGATAGATCGGCTCTGATACCACTGAAGGGGATCGTGTGCAGAAAACAAAAAAATTCCTAGCAACGATATCCTTAAACTAGCCAAGATCTACACTATGCAGATATAGTATTACGGCGGAGATCGGAATACATAGCCTCGTAGACCGAATAGCGGGGATTACGCTCCCGCACAAGCGTTGATGATGAAGACGCCGTAGCCGACCTCTAGGTCGCGGAGAACTCGGCGCGACGGAGACGACGAAGATGACCCCGAGGTCGGGTGGAGGAAGTAGACCTCCGAGTACCGCTAGCGCAGCACCTCGCAGGGAGTCGCACACATACGGTGGAGACGACGGCCTCCGAAGCTCCAGTCCAGGACGAGCATCGGAAGACTTGGACCGGAACACCAGCAGAGCGGCAGCGGGCTATGGTGGAAGAGATCCCCCTCCTCTACTCGGCGCGGCTCCGTCAAGGGAACCACGAGATCGAGAGAGAAATTGGGAATTAATTGGTGAATTAAAAGGCCAGGTGTGCCCCTTCTTATATAGGCTCCCAGGGGGAGCCAACCTTGCCAGCCAGGCAATGTGGGACTATCCCACATGCCTGGTTCGGCCAAGGCTGATGCGCCGGCCCTAGGTGGGCCCCATTTGTCCCACCTAGGCCGGCCAAGCCTCCCCAACAAAATTCCTTTGAGGGTTTTCCCCCCCATGGGCCTTCTTTCGACCAGAAGGCCCATTTAGGGAAATCAGCCTAAATAAATTCGAAAATAAATATATAAAATCATATTTGCATATTAATTACACTAATTAATATCAAACATAATATATATAATTTTTCTTAGCTCCGAAAACTCTTTCGGCGCTGCCCGATCTCCATCGGACCCCTCCCGGGACGCTCCCGGTGATCTCCTTCCTTTCCGGTTGTCTTGTCGAAACCCCTTAAGGATGTGTTTGGTTGGGGGTTCAGACTGCATGGGTTGGGGCGAACCATATTTTGCCGGGCCACCCCATTCGTCCGAGTGTTTGGTTGTCTGGTTGGAGCGAACCGAGTTTCGTGTTTGGTTTCCTGAGTGGGAGTGAGTGGAACAAACCACTCTCGTGTTTGGTTGATTGAGCGAATCATAAAAAGTGAGAAAACAGTTTCCTTGTTATTTCAAATTTGTGATAAGATATAATCAAACCCATTTGTGATAAATGCAGCAAGTATACAACTATTTCAGCAATAAAGACTCAGAATAACGGATTTTTTGACACACATAAGCTCACACACATAGAAGGTTTAACACACATATTCGTTCGACAAATATAAGGTTCGGACACACGTAAGATCACATAAATAGAAGGTTCGGACACACATAAGATCACACATATAAGATCATACACATAGATGGTTCGACACACATAACATCACTCGACGTTATCTAATCTTTCCACTCTTTGTTGATGTACCTAGCCATCCAAGTCAGCTGACCTGTGTGCCCCATCTTCATGAAAGCTTTGGCACTTTTAGGATTCTCAACCAGAAAAGCAAAATAGTGAGCAATTTGAGCCTCGCTAAAGCCTTCCATACCCAACAAAGTATCATATAGTTCATCAGGGATTTCATCAAGAGGTGGCTGAGGGGCAGATTTCTCACCGGCTGTGATGATGGCAGCCGCAAGCTCAGATCCTACACGACCAAGAATGGAAACGAGGCCTTCTTCTTCATTAGGATCCTTCTTGTGCTTCTTCATTGGCTTTGTGGCAGAGGTCCCTTCATTGTTGGAGTGTGCAAGTAGAGCTTCATCATCCTCATCACAGTCCATTGATGTTGTAGTATTCCCAATAGGTTCGTCTGACCCTTTAGCATACTTCCCAGTTGCCAAACGGTCACCATATATGATCTGCATCTCTTGATAGTTCTCTATTGATTTGTTGATGAACTCAGCTGCAGCTTTGTGCTTATGAAATTAACAAGTAAACAACAATTTCAGCAAGTACACAACTATTTCAGCAAGTAATTTTGTGAATTTCAGCAAGTAAACAACAATTTCAGCAAGTACACAACTATTTCAGCAAGTAATTTTGTGAATTTCAGCAAGTAAACAACAATTTCAGCAAGTACACAACTATTTCAGCAAATACACAACTATTTCAGCAAGTAATTTTGTGAATTTCAGCAAGTAATCAACAATTTCAGCAAGTACACAACTATTTCAGCAAGTAATTTTGTGAATTTCAGCAAGTAAACAACAATTTCAGCAACTATACAACTATTTCAGCAAGTAATTTTGTGAATTTCAGCAAGTAAACAACAATTTCAGCAACTATACAACTAATATTATGAAAGAATGAACGTACCTGAATATAGGTTATAGCCATCTCATGCTCTAGCCTTATGGTGGATGTTTCCTGATCCCACTGTGCACCACTCACTGTCTCTTTGATTTTTTGGATCATGCCAAACTTCTTCTTAATAGTTCTATAATGGTTGCTTATCTGTGCTCCAGTCAAGGATTGGCGATAGTGTTCATTCAATGCCCTTGCACAAGCATTGTAGTGCATCATCTTAAATCCTGTAGATGTCCTTGCACCACCTTCCACAATTGCACATAGGTGCTTCAACATGAAAGTTGACATGGAAGTAGTCCAGCACACCACTGTACGACCCTCTGAACCTACAGGCGCCTCACCTGTTGCATCCGTAGCCATTCCCTAAACACTTTACATAGATTGTTAAAAATATTACAAAGATTGTTCATAAGAACATTACATAAATAGTTCAAAACATTACAGAAATAATCTAAATGTTACAGAAAATGGACTAAGCATCTTGATTGGCAAGGTATTGTGCACGGCCTTCCCACATTGCATTGGCTATATTATTCATAAGATTGACGGTGGCTTGACGTTCACTAGCTTGGGCTCGTGTAGTTGTACCATGTACAACATACGTTGGGGCTGGGGGTGGATCATTTTGTGCTTCCATAAAGATATCATCAGCCCCATCAGTCAACATCCAATTATGTATAATGCAGCATGCTTGAACAATGTCAACTTGCGTAGGGTATGGGTGAAACGGCTTGGCCTCATCAAGGACTTTGAATCTCCTCTTCAGCGAACCAAATGCACACTCAACCCTCATGCGAAGTGACGAGTGCCTAAGGTTATACAATTCCTCAGCAGTTTCAACTGGATGGTGCCCCCATTCGTTTAAATGGTATCTTGTATTACGAAAGGGAGGCAGGAATCCAGGCTTAGCCCCATAGCCAGCGTCAACTAGGTAATATTTACCTACAACATATCATTAATTAGCTAGGTACTTGTTTGTCATCTACATAGCAAATTGACTCAATTTTATTAGTTTTACCTGTTGGTACACGTAGGCCATTAGGTCTTTCTAATGCATCTTTTAACACTGTTGCATCATGAGCCGTGCCCTCCCAACCAGCCAGCACATATGTGAACCTCCCATCAAAATCTACCGCAGCCAAAACATTTTGTGAAGTGAAAGACTTTCTACCACGAAAAGCTGGCTCCATGGCCTTAGGCACAGAACATCTCACGTGGGTACCATCAATTGCTCCAATGCAATCCTAATTCATCATCATTACACACAGTTAGCAACCTAGTAATATTCTAGAGGTTCTAAAATCCCACATCTATCACGTGGGTACCAAGCCTAAGCATATTTGTGCAAGTAGTCTCATCCCTCCAGATTTTGTTATTCAAATACTCCATACGCATCCTATCTCTCTCAGCAATTGGTGCATAGCAAATGGGTGGTCGTGCTCTTCTTCTTTTTTTTCTAGACTCAACAAGAACCACAGCCATGACCATCCAAACATATGCAGTAGCAGCCCAAATTAACAGATTCGTTTGATTTCCCATCTAAAGGCAGATGCAAATTTATTTTCAGCAAGCAATAACACATCCTTAAAAAACATATGCAGTAGCAGCCAAAACAGATGCAGTATGCAGTAAACAGATCCGTTTGCACTTCTGTACCTGGGGACGACGGCGGTGCTGGGGACGACGGCGGTGCGGGGGACGAGGGCGCGACGGTGCTGGGGACGACGGCGGTGCGGGGGACGAGGGCGCGACGGTGCTGGGGACGACGGCGGTGCGGGGGACGAGGGTGCGGGGGGCGGGGGCGGGACGAAGGAGCGGGAGGAGCTCGGGGCAAAAGGTGACGGCGGTGCGGGGGACGAGGGTGCGGGGGGCGGGGGCGGGACGAAGGAGCGGGAGGAGCTCGGGGCAAAAGCCTCCGGCGGCGTGGATCTGGGAGGGGAGCGTGCGGGAGGTGGGTGCGGGCGAGAGGTGGGTCGGGGGCGAGAGGTGGGTCGGGGGTGAGCGACTCCACTCACGGGGCCGGGTGATTCCACCGATAATACCGATTCGCCCGACCCAGCATCTTTGGGGTATATTCCCTCTGTGGCCGCTCCAACCCCTACCCGCTCGCGAACCAAACACAGGGCGAACCGGTGTGACACGACTCGACTCGACGCGAGTCCCCCAACCAAACACATCCTAAGTGTGTTACCCTAGCGGTTCGATATAATATCAGGTATGATCAAGACTCCTCAATGATCAACGACTAACTCGTAGGCCTGAACCCCATGAATTAATCCCTGAGATATAACGAATGACTTTCATCTATCAAACCTGGACGTATAGTCTTAAACCCTTTGTCATGGCGATACTTAGCGTGTCCGAGCATCATTCTCAGATATCTACATACCTAGCATGATGTCGTTACCGACATCGCTATCTTCTACTCGTCTATGATATTATGTCAGCTGGTGACCTAGTCACATGTTTGCAAACTCATTTGACATAATCTCACCGAGTGGGCCCTAGAGTATCTATCCGGCTATGCGGACTGACAAATCCCGTTGTTGACCCCTCGTCTCAACTACTCCTTTCCGATACCCAAAAGTATCACCGTTATTGTCATACTAAATAAGATACGACGTTTGGTGCGATCAAAGTATCTTCCAGGAATAACAATAAGAGTTGGTCTCACGGTTTTAAGGCGTAATGACTATATCCTATAAATACTGGGTACGTCCATCACATCGTTACTCCTAACGATATGACTTCCATTGCCGATCGGCGCCATGCCCTATGATCGGAAAACCTCGATCATCAATCGTGCAACGAAACTAGTCTTAGTAGAGGCTACTAGGGACCTGGTTGTTTATCTACCACACCTGTATTAATGTTTTCGCTTAATACAGTTATAGCATGGTGTAAAACATATAATGAACGATTGGGATATTGCCAATAAACTATGTTTATTAAGTGCCTCTAGGGCATATTCCCTTCACCCCCATGTTTGGAGGCCTACTCGTGGACGTCGAACAAACCTAGATAAACAGGCCACCATCGCAAGAAGAAGCTCTGTCTCTAGATGGATTCGATGTACTATCGACATCCCCCACTGGCCCATGTTCTTCCGGATGAGTTAGGTGTGGGGGGGGTGTCTCAACCGCTTCGCCATGCAAGCATTCACAACCGGAGAACAACATTATGGGGCGAATGTGGTTCTGGTTAGTGCCCGACCGCACCATCTGGAGCATCCTCAAGTCTGCTTGGGTAGAAGCGGCCCATCCCATAGTGACTACAGATGAACCCCTCGAGGTCGACATCAACCGACATTCCTTTTGACTCTAAGTCACAGGCGTAGGCTTATATGGTAGAGATTTTTTCAAAAAAGCGACTGGAACACTGCCTTTCAGTTAGAAGAAGAGAACGGTAGAAACAAGTTACATGGAGTCGTTGCGGGAGGGGACCTACAACAGAAACCCTCCCATGCGTCATGCGTTTTACAACTAATGAAATTTGAATGAAATGGACCTTTTAGTTATATTTGATTTCAGTTTCTTTTGGTTTGGAGGGTGCTGCTCCACCTCCCATGTCCGGTATCTCCGAAACGAACACAATTTGGGGTGTGCCCGACAGAATGTAACATGCCCCATCCTATCTACCATCGATTTATCATCCAAGGGATCACATTGACCTAAAAACGCACTAGAAAATAAAAACATTTCCGAGGTGCCGGTAGAGATGTTCTTACCGTTCAGCACCGTCCTTAGGTAAGTTTGTTTTAGATGAGCGAGGCAAAGACTTTAGCACTAAACGTGCTGTATTATTTTCGTATTTAGAATTATCGTGCAGTTAAAGCCTTGTCTCCTCCACGGTGACCCCGTCCCCGGTGCCAAGATTTCCAGATTCGAGACCTCTTCTCCAGACGTGGTTCGTCAACAAGTGCGTAGCCAGCACGAGTACTACCCCATAAATCATCAGGTCATCCATTGGCAGCCACACAGAGAAGCACACACATCGTGTTGCAGGCAGGCAGGCTTCCGGGGAATGCCGCCGCGGCCGCGCAACTCTTCAGCATCTCCCCGTACGCCTCTCTCTCTCTCTCTCTCTCTCTCTCTCTCTCTCTGAGTTTCTTGGATCTGTCATCTGAAAATCGTTCTTCCCCGTTCTCCGTTTTCCCTCTTCTCGCCAACGCGCATCCGATTGCCGGTGCGATCCAGCGCTTTTCTTGTTCAAAGAACTGCCCCAAATCTGAAATAACGGCATATGCCCCGAATCCTGTCTGTGTTCGTCTAAAAAAATGGGTAAAAAGCTATTGGTCTTGTTGCGGCGCGGAGGTCCGTCGCTCATGGTTTCTTGTTTTCCTCCCTTTTTATTTCTGTGTGGTCGCTGCGAAGCAATCAAGCCAGCCAGAGATTGCGCCGAAAAATTCCCCAAAAAAGAGTGGGCAGTTGTGTCCATCTTTTGGTCTCTGAATCAGTTCGTTCTTAAGTTGGGATGCATCATTGTAGGAGTTTCTTATCGATGCACCTTGCTTTCAGGGTGTATCCTTAATTGTAGGAGTTTCTTCAGTACTAGTATGATTTTTGCAGTAGTTAGTGTCAAGCCAATCTTGCACTGGTTGTTGTCTAGTCATTTGATTAGTGGTGAACCAGTGATTGCAAATTATGAACATGAAAAAAGTAACAACTTTTTAACATGACAACTGCTGAATCTAGCATTCTCAACTGAAATATGTTGCTGGGTCAGATATAGGACCTGGGAGAGCTCCACTTCAGTTCTGGTGCCTTACTTTAGTAGTTCTACTTTCATGAAGTGACTGCATTAGTTTACTATGGTATCAATTGTAATCATGCGCCAGAAGTGGCAGCTAAGAAATTGTTGCATGTTCATTTTTCTAATGTTCATTCTGTTGATGTGGGCATCTTGGTTTTATGTGGTGCCAGGTAGTAAGTTGATAAGTCCATGCTTGTGTCCTTACGTGCATTCCTGATGTAAGTTAAATCAAAGTTCTTCATAACCAATATGAAGTTGTAGATTACTTGAGATATGTTGCAGTTCTATAGAATAATCTGCACTGGTTTGTTTCTCATGTGTGTTATTACCTTAAAATTTCAGGTAAATAATCTGGTCTCATGGCGAAGCAACACTATGCAACCAGCAGCCTTGTGATAGGCTATGCCTTGTGCTCCAGCTTGCTGGCAATCATTAACAAGTATGCTGTCACAAAGTTCAATTACCCTGGCCTCCTGACTACGCTACAGTACTTTACATCTGCTGTTGGTGTTTGGGGCCTTGGAAAGCTAGGTTTTCTCTGCCATGATTCCTTCAACCTGGAGACTGCCAAGAAATTTGCACCGGCTGCTGTTGTATTCTACCTCGCAATATTCACCAACACAAACCTCCTGGTTCATGCCAATGTGGACACATTTATAGTTTTCAGATCCTTGACTCCGCTTCTGGTTGCTATTGCTGACACAACCTTCCGGAAGCAACCACTCCCTTCCAAGCTCACATTCTTATCCCTTGTTATCATATTGGGAGGAGCAGTTGGCTATGTGATAACAGATTCCGCCTTCAGCCTCACAGCATACTCATGGGCGCTCGCTTATCTGGTGACAATAACAACGGAGATGGTGTACATCAAGCACATTGTGACGAGCCTGGGTCTTAACACATGGGGTTATGTGCTGTACAACAACCTTCTTTCTCTGATGATTTCCCCCATCTTTTGGTTTCTGACAGGGGAGCACAAGTCAGTCTTCTCCGCTGTTGAATCTCGGGGTGAGAGTTGGTTCCAGCTCGATGCCTTTGTTGCGGTAGCATTGTCATGTGTGTTCGGATTGCTCATCAGCTTCTTTGGCTTCGCGGCTAGGAAAGCAATCTCTGCCACGGCATTCACAGTAACTGGGGTTGTGAACAAATTCCTCACAGTAGCGATCAATGTGACGATATGGGATAAGCACGCAAGCGCATTTGGTTTGGTTAGCCTTCTGTTCACTCTAGCTGGTGGAGTACTCTACCAGCAATCAGTTACTGCGAAGGGAAATATTGCAACACAGACTGAACCGGCGTCGGAGGAACCTAAGGATGACAGTGACAGTGCCGAGTATGATGAGGAGAAACAGAAGTTGGTTCCATCTGATGAGCACCCCAGTGAATGAAGAGTACCATTCTTAGCTTTAGATCGACAGGTGTGTCCTTAAATTTTGTTTGGTAGGCCATTACTTCTGCTTGACCCTTGCAACAGAACCATACAATAGACAGTATGAGTTTATTATGTAATACTTGTTATCACAAGAAAATTGGGTTTAATCACTGTTGTTTATGCATGATTGTTGTGAACTTGTAATACACTACCTGTAAGGACATCTCGTATTATTCTTGCAAAATATATATTGGTTATTGATGTCTATTGTCATAACGGAAGACGAGAGAGTGGGGTGGTAGTAATCGTTAGTCACATCTAAATGCTACTGAGCAAGCGAGCTTTTGGACTTGTAAAATACTAAAGGGGCGTATACTATGCCTCAGAACAAGTTGTGTAAAAGAGTCGGGTGACTGTGTTTTAACTGGCTTTGGGCCTCGAGTACAGGAGGGGGGGTGTAACGCTGTCAAGAGAGGAGACCAAGCTTATGCTTGTGTCAACTGAGTTTGGTATGTGGAGGTGTTTTACTCTAATCTGGTGTATACACTTGGCGAATGAGAGGGAGGCGGGACTTTATTGCTGCATGGTGGAATATGGTCTACATGTCTTTCTTCTGCGCCTAATGGACTTGATTGACTGAGGGTGTGAGATAAAGTTGCCATTATGCAGGAGAGCTTGTGGGTGAAATCAAAATTCTCCCTTCGAACAATGCCACTTTTTTCTTCTCTTGTTTAGGTTATATATAAGCACCCAAATATTGAGTCCACTATTGTTTCTAGTAGTGAGGGAGTTAAATTTGTATGTTTGTCTGCTAAGTCCATGTCCTCACATAGGTCGAAAAGCTTAAGCTGAAAAGAACTGGGCCTGAAATACACATAGCCCTGAATTGAGCAACTAATCATCTAGGATATTTTTACCCTGTGTTTTGTATGAGGTTGCTTTTCAAAAGCACTCATTAATTTGTCTGTTTGGTTGTTGTAGTTAGTTGAAGAAGGTTTTTGGTTTAGTTGAAAGAAAGCCAGTTCAACATTTTGAACAGAGTCTTGTTTTTCTTTTACTTTTGACAGGAAGGTAAGACATATATTAAATGTTTACATCAACTTTCAAAAAAAAATGTTTACGTCCATCCAAAATGAAAGGTAGAAGTGACGATTTGCCATGAGCACATGCATGTGATTGCACAATTGAACAACTTAGCATATAAATAGCATAAAAGCACCTCCTCTCCCATCATTTTTTTCCTCGATTGCAGCATGATCATCACTGGATGGATAAAACCTTCTTTCAAGAATAGACGGGGCAATGTCCAGAAAAATGTCAGTGCTTGATATATACATCAGCTAGTGCTTTTTTTTCATGGGCTAATTCCTTGTACATGGTAAGCCTTCAGCCCAGAAGCAATACCCTTTAGCAGACAACAGACAACGGCAAATTTACAATGGACATGTATACAGTTGAAATGGTACATACATTCCACCTTCTTTTCACACGGTTTTGTTTCTTCAATCTCAGTTTAAAGCTTTACCAATACTGAAGGACTAAAGAGACCACAAGCATGATATGATAGCGAAGACAAGGAAGATCCTATGACTTTAATCTCCCCAATCATGGGTAGCATAAGTAGCAGAGCAGTGGCAGGCAGAGGAATCAAATATCATTTGATGGTACTGGGCATGCCAATTCGGAAGATGAAATTCTTAGACATGGCATGTGAAGACCAGCTCTCCAACTGATAGTCAACCAATGACCCGACAATAACATCTCGCTGCTATCAAAACGCTTGGAAATCACCGTCTCTTTGTGTATGTGAAGAATGGAGATCCATCTGTCAGGTTGCCCTAAACTTTGTCGATGTCACGAATGGCTGACCAATCTTTACCAGTGGGGACTAACATGCCGAGTATTCCTCCGTGCCAAATACGTTCAACGTCTGTAGCACTAAAGCATGCCCTTTCAACCAATCTGGAAGCCTTGTGGGTCTCTGTCTACTATGCGGAGGTGCATTACACACTTGAGTCCCTTCACATCTTGCTGCCCGGAGCAGCCAACGACCATCAGGACTTAAAGTGATGGAAGATTGGAGACAGTGCTAAGACTCTCGGCATGTGTAGGTTGCCAATTACTTTGAGGCTATCAGCAGAAAGAACTGATGCTACCACATAGATAAAGCTGTGTAAGGTGCAACTTCATCTCTAGTGCAGCCTCTTGTGCCCTGGAAGACTGCAAAACTCTGTCTATGTTCACTATATGGAGGCTTCTCGAATAATTCAGATGTTTCAGGTCTTCCAACGGCCACCTACTAACATCTTTCTCGGTAATAGTCTTGTGGCGTAGTTATGGCGTAGCCCCTTTGAGGTCAAGACACTGCAACCTGTGGAGCTTACTGATTCCCTCTGGCAGAGAGCGAAGTCCATTGCAATTTCGTAGGATAAAAAAAATGCAAACTTCTGAGGCTCTCAATGTACTCTGGAAGCTCAGTGATTTGAGTCAGAGAGAGATTTGAGAGCCTAAGGTGAAGGAGAAGTGCTACTCAAACTGGAATCTGTCTAATACCAGAGCCAGTAAGATCTAGCACTTCAGAGTCTGCATCTTGATAGATGTCCCAGGATGATTTCACTCCCCTCATGGCTACAGCACTGCAGGACATTGAAAAGCTTGAAGATACAGCATTTTGGTGCGCTTCAGTATATCGGAAACCTGCCAGCACTTGAGGAGCTCCAAGTTCACGATAGTGCCAGCCTAGAGAGGATATTGAACCTCCATAGACTTGAGGATTTGAAAAATTGTCAACTGTGCACGTCTGAATACCGTGCGAGATGTTTCTTTGTTGTGGACCTTGCATTTGGATGAACATTCAGCCCAGCTTCCAGAATGGCTACAGAAAAAACGTCCTTCCAGACCGAGATTGGAGATTATCGGCAGTGAGGAACTGCTGGACACGACAAAAGCAAATATGCACAGCGTCGTTACCTGGCGGTTCCTTACTGTTCCGCATAGAATTCATCGCAATAGGGGAACAAGGATGAAGTACACACTGTGTGCGCTATCATCTTTACTATATTAAATGAGAGTTGGTACTTCGTACCCCTCTCCAGGAAACTTTTTCAGCCGATGTTGTGCTCCCAATCGATACTATGGGCCGGCCCATCGAAACGCCGCCAACCCTCGCTCCGCTCGCACGTCTTTCCTCGAGCGAAAAAAGTCAGGGCTCGATCTACTCCCTGGCGGCGGAATCGCAGGGCGGATTGGCGGCTCCGGCCGCAGCGTCGCATGGGAGGATTTCATGACGACGAGCACGCCATGGCCGCAGATTTGGCAGCAGCGAAAGCCAGAAAGCCACGATGACAAGGACTACTCCGGAGTCCATATCCTGAGATTAGACTTGATGGAGCACTGATGGAGGCCAAGGCGGAGTGATGAGATGGTGCGCGCTGAGGATGGACGAACAAATGCAGCGTCCACCGCTCATGCGCATAGCGCACATGCATTTTTCCTTCGAGGTACATGTCATGCAGTCGTCGTCGATTAATTGTCGGTTGCCGGTGGCCGGAAGGGCAGTAGTTGACGGTGGTCAGGTCGTGCTTGAGTTGTCATTTATTTCGTACAAATTTTTGCTTGAGTTGGATGTCGAGTAGTATCACAGTTTGTCAGGGTCGAAGAATATGTGTGAGTTACCTTCCAAATAGTGCTCTGTTAACTGAAAAATGTGCAAACTGTGCAGTCTGAGCATTGTTCCTATTTCATCAGAATGTTGTTTGTAAATTGCAGCAGGTAGAAATAAGCTCGTACAATGTTGATTTTTGGTGATTACTTTGTCTTGCAGCTATACTGGGTACACTTACTCACCGTCTGATTTTTTTGCAGGCTAAGGATCATGGATGTACCAGTTTTCATTATTTGGTTGCATGACCAGTTTGTTCAGTAAAAAAGAAAAGAGGTTAAAATGACACACAGATTCATTTACCTTTATGTAAGTATCAAATGCGTGCTTGATTGGGCATGAGCTATGCACTTGTTCTTCCAGAAGTCATGTGCATGAAGTTTGGTTCTACTCATCCACTTCCATATGCAGTATTTTAGATTGGTCAATTAGAAATCATGTGAATTCAAAAACTTGAAATTATGATCTGGAGGCATATTTGATGGATTAGCTATGTAGCTACATGCTAATTTTGATTAATGATTTTGTATGTAATAGTCAACAAGGTATTGTTTTAATATAGCTAAATGTATATCAAATTTGGGGTTTATTATGAACCATGTATTCTATGAGCTTATATTTGAAGTGCGTTTCAAAACTAGAAGTGGTTATATTGCTTCTAATATGTATTTGAAACATTTGCAGGTGCAGGAGATTATATACAATTTATATAATTAACATGTAGGATGCATGTATGTTCTACCACCCTTTACATCTATTTTTACTATTTATATATTCTTTGGTAATCCAAACATATTTAAGTTTTCTAATCTAATATTTTTTATAGATTTTGCAATGTCACTTAACCTTCAATGTATCAAATATAAGCTCTGTAAATGGTCTACACCTGGTTGCCTTATTTTAGATCACTTAACATTGCGCAACCTTATTGCGATTGGGCACTTATTTTACACCTGGTATTGTGACTACATTATGATTACGTGACCAAGTTTCAGTTTGTGCAGGTCAATTTATTTGAGTTGTCCATGTAATTTGGAAGGGAGTCAATATGGGCTCCCCTGTACAATTTCCAAAACTGGCATTTCAGTTTTTGAAAGTACATATTTTACGAATGGGAGGAAGTTTCTACAGGTAGAATTTGAAGGGTTTCTCCAAATACATTTCTAAAACTAAAGAGTACCACTATTCTATTTTTCCGTACATAAACAAGCTATATTGGGAGGATGACTCGGTTAAAAAATGGGAGGAGGTTTATGTTTATCATATGCAAAAGACCCTATTATCTAAAATATAGCCAATGGCTTGTAACCACCAACTTTGAACAGTGGACGTGCATTTGTCTCATCTTGAAATTGGCTTTTGCCTCATGCTCATGTCTAGATTTCCTAATGTGTTATGTTTTCTACTATGACCGGGGACATAATTTCCTGAGAAACTGCAATGTCTCGATTTTAGTATATAGTATATTGTTTGATGCATATGGTTGGCAACATAAGATTTATACTACTTAGAAAGAAAGAAAAATCCATGCTCTTCATTTCCATGTGTGCAATTTGTATTGTGATAAAAGATATGAGCCCTTATATTGTTTGATAGATGAACCACAATGTAGCAGAAGGTTATTGTAATGAGGTTACTCACTACTAGATTCAAGATAAATAGGTTATTACAGAGTTACTTTATGATTGGATATATGTTATCATAAGACATGATTCAAAACATATTGAGTAGACTTTCATGGAACCGCCGATCAGTAACTGTAGTTTGAGTTGGTCGGATGGTACTGTGTTCTACAAATTGTGTAGTCTTTATAGAAACACAGGTTGAGAGTTACATATTTTTAACTGAACCGTTGTAAACCTTAACTGGCAATATCAGGACCAGGAAGAATTGTTTGACCCTGCTAGGAAAGGTGAGACTTCATTTGAGAGGCTCATTTGTGATATTTACCATTAAAAAGTGCAATTAAAAATGCATTACAACAGTTTGGTTCACTATCAAGCGTAAAGGTCTCCTTGAAGCTCTTTGATCAAAACTTCAGGTATCGGTACCGTTGCTCATCAGATGAAAAAAGTATTTTGTTCTTAGTGTAATGTGTATTTGAAAGATCCGTGCTACTTAAACTGTAAAATAAGTGGATATCAGATTTATCTTAGCTTCACAAATTTGATTGTGTGGACTAGGGAATTAGCCATGCTTCACCGTGCTATCATAAATTCATTAATTCAAGCTTGGCACCATATCTGTTAGCACTCATTAGTATTAATGTGGAAAACAACTTGCAATACTATGTCGTGCCAAGTTCATCTTAACTTTATTGTTTCCCAATCAACTTTCAGCCTACTCAACAAAATGTGCATGCCAGTCGATTTCTGTACGCATTTTGCAGAAAATGATGGTACTTATCTGTTCATCCAAATCAACGAACTTGTTGTAATTTCTATTTTTAATTTAATCCCAACCTCATGCACAATTGTATTCTTTTTCTCAGAGAGATCAAGTTTGCCTATTGAAAAGTTGATCGAGAACGATGATCCAATTGATGAAAAGAACCAGCAATAAGTACAATACAACCCATGCTTCTGGTAATTCGGGCTTTTGTTGTCCTGGTGCCAAAATTTTAACAAAGGATTAGATGAATCTCGCCCTCCAACACATGACATATGTTTGTTTTAATGCCTTAGAGGATATGCATATATACTCCCTCTGTATCAAAATGTAAGATGTTTTAGCTTTTCTTGGTCCAAATGTAAATGTATCTACTCATGTTTTAGTGCAAGGTTTACATAAATCTTGCATTTCAAGATGTCTAGATACATATGGCCCAAAAAAGAGTAAAAGATCTTACATTTTGACAAGGAGAGAGTATATATTTAAAGGAGTGAACCTTTGGTGATTTACAGTGTAATTTTGGTGTAAGGAAATACTTTGGCAGTTTACAGTTTAACTATACTGAAGCTTACAAGAATTCAGCTATCATATCTTTGTCACGGACAATTTTGATTAGTCAATTGTTGTCCAAGCAAAGTAGTTGAAGTACACCATATGTATCCTTTTTCAGTGCTGGTGTGCTAAATGTTTTGGCCCAAATCAGTTTAGGTATTCCTCTTGGTCTATGCCATGCCACTTTCTTTTCTTTCTAAACCAATGCAGCTTGAAACAATTTCGATTTTTGAAATGAAGGTGTTACCGTTTTGATGTTACCATCTTGACATATTTGAGTGTCTAAATTGACTAAACTTGCAGATTTTTATGGTGTCAATGGTTCAATCAATTTGGGATGTCCAGCGGGAATCTGGCCTGTAGGTCAAAATCTTCCCTTTGGGCCTCGATCTAGGCCGAAGTAGACCATCCATAAAGTGTTGTCAGTTCGGTTGTCGGCTTTGCCACACCGGCGAAACAACAATTTGGACTGCCATCTTCTATAGTATCTCTACTTGAATAAAGGGGATCGGTCCTAGGATTTCAACTCGGTGTCAAGATGCTGACTTGCCGGTTACATGTCTTCATTGATCAAGCTGAAGTGACGTGTTGCGGAAGGCTCTGGTGATGGTGCTGACGTGTGCATTGTTCCCTTGTTGGAGGCGTCGCTTTTGGAATAAGCTGCACTTCTGGTGTTGTTTTGGTGGTATTAGTGTTGTAGTTTTCAGGAAATCGATCATTGTAGGGACTTTTCTTTTTAGTATTTCTTTTTTCTTTCGATTATGTGCATCTGTAATATCGCTATGGTAATGCGTTGTTGTAGAGGGTAGATGTAATTGATATCTCAACGATATTAACATATGTTCTTTATCTAAAAAATCATTTTCTTAGCTATGTCAATGAGCAAAAATTGAGCACCCGTAGCAACGCACGGGCATTCAACTAGTCCTTATTGTTTCTCAGTTATTAACTCAATGGGTTGTTAGTTCTACATAACTGAATGGAATCATGCATGACACCTTTACTGCACATCTTTGTGGTACTCCTTTTGCTGTCGCCAAGTTTCTGATAATGTAATTGTCCGTGCAAACGGCAAAACAGAATATACTGAATAGGGCTCCAGAGTCTGCTCATCTCAACATGTTTGCTGGGTTCAGTTGTATTTCTGTAGATATGTTGTCACTCATAAAAGCTTCAGATACATCTGTGCCATACTTCAGTTAGTTGTTTGTAAAATTCTGGCAATGTCCAGTATTTGGGGGTTCCAGTGCTACTCCGGCGAGATTAATGCCATTATATGATATAAACCTCTGTCTTGCCTACGGATGGCAATGGGTACCCGATACCCGCAAACCCGACGGGTACCCGCCTCAAATGGGGAGGGTTTGGGCTAGAAAAATACCCATGGGTATACTTAACAGGAAAATGTTATACCCATCGGGTATGCGGGTGCGGGTATGGGGATGCCATACCCATACCCTTTAACCCGCATACCCGGGAGACCCCACATGCCAGTGGGTATGCTCCAAACCCTAGCACCCTAGCTCTTTTCCTCACCCACGAGGCCACGACTCCACGACTCATCCCAGCACCCGCACTTCTTTTCCCTCCCAGCGCCGCCTCCTCGGCCCTCTCCTCTCCCCGCGCCACCTCTCCCCTCGGCCCTCTCCTCTCCCCGCGCCCGGTCGGCGCGGCTCCTTTCCACCCCCACCGCCGCCTCTCCTTTCCGCCCCGGCGCCGCCTCTCCTCTCCCCGTGGCGCACCCTCCCCGCGCCGGGCTGGCGCCACACCGCACTCTCCCAGCCAGCGGCCGCCGCCTCTCCTTTCTGCCCCCAACGCCGCCGCAGCCATCTACGCCCTGCGCGGCTGCGCTGTTGCTCCAGGCTGCTGCTCCACATGGAGTGTGTTGATCCGGAGGGGTGCCAGGGCGACTCTGGCCATGGTCCGGTCGAGCAGCAACGCCCGGGCAAAGATGAGCCCACACCTTCTCCGTCTCCGCCGCTGAGAGATGCACCGGTCAGATTCCGCCAGTGGGTGTCGGGTACCCGGCGGGTGTCGGGTATGGGAAAATTTTATACCCGACGCCGGGTATGGGTACGGGTAGCAGGGAGCTGGTAGAGGTGCGGGTGCGGGTATGGGGATGCCATACCCGCACCCGAACCCGGCGGGTGCCATCCGGAGTCTTGCTCTTGCCCAAACTAGAAAAAATAATGCTGTTTAAGTGCTGTCTATTTGGGTGTTAAAATCCAGCAAAAAATGCTTTTCAAATTTATTAATTTTGGAACAGCTGTGGAGAACTCTCAACTGATTTTACCAAATCTTCTATTCAGAGAAAATGATTTATGTACTCGTCTAAACAACTGAAATTTTGGAAATTTACCGCATAAGTGACTGGAGCGGTAAATCGTCAATTTGTAAAGAAATAGATGCCAGCACTTGGAAACAATTCCCTTTCCAGAGAAATTTAGGCAATTCACTCCATTGAAAAATATACCATATAGTAGACACTGATATTGTTTTTCTCACAAGGTTGAAGTGGCTATCCGATCTGATTGTGGGCCGTGGCAAAACGAAACCGTGCTATCGAAGCTGCCAAAATTACAGACTACACGCATATCTTTCCATAAATGCAATGATTCACGAAATAGGATAGAGCTAATTATGTCTATATTTCAATTCAATTCCAAGGTAAATATATGGAACCTATGCATACGCGATCGATGTATAGTTAAATCTGCAATTCGAAAGGTTCCCGAATCATGTAGAAACGGCACTGTTACCTTGGGAATTCATTCGTTTCCAAACATGGCTTTCAAATTCCATGAGTCTTCTTCTTCGGCCTACCATAGCAGAATCATGGCACAGATCATGACGGATCGCGCGCTTTTACTTCCTTCCATCTACGGCTGCATGTCTGCTCCTATAAAATGCCGCGCCCCGGCAGCTTCGCTTTCAACAATCGTTCCGGCAACACGCAAGAGCACGATACAGCCATGGGAGCCGCCGCCGTGATGGAGGTTCAGCAGAAGCGCGGCAGCAAGCCGAAGGTGGTGTTCGTGCTTGGCGCGACGGCGACGGGCAAGTCGAAGCTGGCGATCGCCGTGGCGGCGCAGTTCGGCGGCGAGGTGATCAACTCCGACAAGATCCAGGTGTACGCCGGCCTGCCCGTGATCACCAACAAGGTGACGGACGAGGAGTGCGCCGGCGTGCCGCACCACCTCCTCAGCTGCGTCTCCTGCCCCGATGCTGATTTCACCGCCGATGACTTCTGCCGGGAGGCGGCTGCCGCCATCAAGCGCGTGCTCTCGCGCGGCGGCCTACCCGTCGTCGCCGGCGGCTCCAACCGTTACATCGAGGCGCTCGTCGACGGCAACGGCGGCGCGTTCCGCTCCGCACACGACTGCCTCTTCGTCTGGCTGGACGCCGCGCCGGATGTCCTCCGCCGGTGCACCGCAGTGCGGGTGGACGACATGGTGCGGCGCGGGCTGGTGGACGAGGCCCGCGCGGCGTTCGACCCGGAAGCCGGGTACACGCGGGGACTTCGCCGCGCCATCGGCCTGCCGGAGATGGACGCGTACCTGCGGCGCGCGCGAAGCGGCGGTGAAGACGGCGACGCGATGCTGGAGAGGGCGCTGGAGGAGATCAAGGTCAACACGTTCGGGCTGGTGCTGGAGCAGGTGCAGAAGATCCGGCGGTTGAGCACACTGGACGGGTGGGACGTCCGGCGGGTTGACTGCACGGAGGTGCTGGCGCGCATGGCGGACGGCGAGGGCGTGGAGGAGCCATGGAGGAAGGTGGTGTGGGTGCCTGTGGAAGCCATGGTGAGGAGCTTCCTCGCGGAGGAGACCAGTGGGACGATCAAGCTGGAGAACTAGAAGGAGCTCAAGTAGCAGTAGTACTATATAGCTCGATAACTAGTATGCAGTGCACTATGTGTTAATTTTGAAATTATCCCCTGGGTAGGAGTTAGGAGACATTTTTGGGCGTCCTTAAATTTTCCGTTGTGCCGATATAATAGATGCAGATATAATATTGCCAGACATCACGTTATATATCTTTGTTTACTATGCTGATACTCCGATGGGAGAATATGACTTTGATTTGATTTATAAGTGCATGTCTTAGCATGAAAAAAAAGTACTCGATGTTAAGTATTTGCGTTGATGTAAATTAGGAGTACACATCAAAACTTTCTTTTCCCACATCGGACCTGGACAGGCAACCATAGCAACAGTTTGAAAATTGGCTCCATGGAGCTCGATATTAAATTAATCAAACTGCAAAATTTGCATTATTTAGGCTACACAAAATTCTGTTAAATTTACAAAAAATTGAAACTACGCAACTATTCACTGATCCATATCGCACAGTTGTCTTTTTTGCCAAGATACGACAAATTTTCCATACGACAAATCATCTACATATAGAAAACATTTGATTTTTTTTTGAAACATAGAAATGTCTATTTTGATTTTCCTTTTCACCGAGCTCCATAGCACAGCACCCATTCCATATTTTTCTTGATATTCTCTTATCTTGGTTACCAAACACTAAGTGGCTAGTTTAAAAACCACTACTAACAGAGTAGCTTTTTATAGATAAACTAGTAAAATGCACGTGCGTTGCAACGGGCCAAGAAAAGATAGTCCAAAGCTTCAAAAAAAAAAGATAGTCCAGTTGTCAAATATAGAACTTTTATCCGTGGAATACATATAGTGTGCCCTTATTGTCATATCCAATATTTTTTCAACGAAGAAAATTGTCAAGAAATAAATGCAATACACCATGTATGAAACTAAGAAATGAAGCTACTACACTTATCCAACTCTGTTTCAAACGCCAGTACACGTAAAACTGAGACATGGGTGTTGGTCAAACAATTTTTAAGTACAAATAATATTGAAATCTCAAACGCCATTAGTGAAAACATTTTCTGTACATAATTCAAGTGTCTGTAGTTGTAGGCTAAACAAACCACATAAGAATATTTATGTTTATATGTAGGAGAGTGTTGCACCAGCACTGAGTAGTGAGCAATAATTTTGGTCTTGACAACCATACTCAAATGATATTCATCTGTATACAAATTTTACAATGTACTCCCAATTCAGTAGGAAGTAGATATATCAGAATGTGGATCAGCTTTGTCTTTACCAAGTCCAAGAGCACATAACGATGCTGGAAAAAATGGTACAAGTGGAAGCTGCAAGCAAGGGTTGATAGCATAGAGTACAAATTAATTATAAATTCAAGTTATGCCTCATAGAAAAGATACAAACGCTCAACCATTTCACAAAGCACTATGAAGTTCAAACTAAAGTAACTGCTCCTTATAAGCCGACCATTGCTCCATTACTTGCAATATATTCACAATGAGATTATTCTCATCCAATAAGTAGTGTGTTGCTTACCATGTCATAAAGACTCTACACTGCGAGACCATCGGACACCTTGGTGCATTCCATATCTGAAGGAGCATTGAATGCAATCTGAGCATTTCTTTTCCGCCTCTCATTTCCAATGGGCGCCTGTAAAAAAAGACAGATTCTTGAGTTGACGGACAATCCCCTACTTGTTCAGAGTATTGGTTCAAACAAGATGAAATAGTTGCATATATGCAGCTGTAATCCGACCAGAATCTACAATAAAAGTAAGGGAACACAGACATGGACCCAAAAGAAAGGAAAAGGGTAAAAAAATTCATAGCTCAGTAGTCAATCTACTATCTACTAAACCTGCATCAACATTTTATCATAAGAGAGCACTCTGTTCAAAAGGAAGATGCCAATATTAAAAATTAAGTAGTGCTATATTCAAGATACACTAATATTGTACTCCACATTTTATTCACCATACCAGGGCAGTTGGTTTTTAATTGGAAGATACAGTGAATATATCAAGATTTGATATGCTCAAATCTGAAGATTATATGTGTAAACCTGAAGATTCACATAGTGCACGCAGGTGAATTTTCAAATGGGAAACTCCGTGAGCTGCTCTACAGACACGATGTTGGGCGACGAGCCGACGACATCGTGAGCTGCTCCACAGACACGATGGTTGGCGATGATTTCCTGATTATATCAGATAAATCCTTGCGAAACTCACCGAGTATAGAACGTTGGGCTTTTACGAGGACACAACCAGCGAGATATTGTAGTTCGCCTCATAAGGCAGCACGTCGATGAGCGCGGTGAGCGAGATCCCGTTGATCTGCTCACCTGAACTGCGCCGCCCAGCCTCGCCGTTCACCGAAACGGCACCGCCGGCACGTCCTCTCCTTTCCTTGGCCACTATCAGATCTACCGCTCCTTTCTAGCCTCTCATGTTTAAATAATTCTCTGCATCTATAAAGATTCAGTAAGCCATTCTGAAAGATAAAATCATTTCTTGTCATACAGATACCCTCCTTTGCACGCACCCCTGTCATTTGTTTTGGTAGGGGGACATACCAACACAGAGCAAAGAGTGATGTGGCAGCGAACTTCTCCTCACTTTTCTGCTTCTGTATAGAAGAAAAACATGAGGCTACCAGACATGAAACTGGAAATTGAAAATTCAGAGCAAGCATGCAGATGATCTCACACCTCAAATAAAAAGAGCATCCCAGTAGCAGTATGAAATTGACATTTGATTATATGTAGTCATTTGTTTTACTGCTCCTACTTTTCTAAAAGATACAAAGAAATAATTAGCAGTCAAGTATGAACTATGTATAGCATACAAAACATCAACTATTATTCACTTTTTGTCTTGCTTTTCACCGAAAGCACATGTCGCCATTTCAGAGCTACCAAATGAGAGGAACAACAACCCAAAGCTAGCAAAATATGCAACAACGGCACCTGCTCTCATATATGACTGAACAACGTCTAAAAGGAAATTCTGATTTAATAGGCAAATCAGCAGACATGTAGAGACGTAGAGTGCAGTACTTATAAGTATAACCACGATAACACTTCTAAACTTGATTGTGTTTCTCTGCGTCAAATTAGATAATCTAATCAAGAATATTCTATCACTCCACAATAATAATACTTTCCCAAAAAGAAAGTTCATCAAAGAATTATGAGCATACAGTTGATTATCCATGGTCACTTCCATCCTAGAGGCATCACGGGAACACCAAGGCAGTGTAATTTGAACACTACCATGAAGCTGAGCAGAAAAATATGCAAGAATGAAGGCACAAGTACCGACCTTCTCCGTCATGCGGTTCTGCTTTAGCAGCGCAGGGGAGGCATACTGAGCTATCCCCACTCTTCCAATATGACGAATCAAACACTGTATTCATCGAATAGAATCAGGTCTATCGCCGCAGCCCCACTTCATGGATCGATGTCCCAGGCACCCCCTGGCCGCCGACGGCCTCTCCCTGGGCCGGATCCGCGCCGGATTTACACCTTGCATCATGGAGGGGGTGTCAGGGAAACGCGCTGGTGGTGGGACGCCATGGAGGAGATACGGTTGTTGGGGGAGGGTAACCGCGCCGACGGTGGTGCAAGGGAGCCGTGGCGGTTCCTCGACCGGGAACGGAGGCGGGGATACGGGGGAAGCACCCTTAGCCGGAAATGGAGGCGGGGATAGGGAGGCGGCTCCCTCGACCGGGAACGGAGGCGAGGATAGGAAGGAGGCACCCTCTACCGGACACAAAGGTGGGGTTGGGCGAGCGGCGAGGTGTCGCCGCCGTCCTCTTCACCCCCCCTCGCCCTTCCAACTCAGTCAATGGAGAGGATTTGTGTAACGCCCTGGAATTTATCCCCTTTTGATTTGTGAGTTTTTCTTTTTCATCGACATAGCATCGCATTGCATCTCATTAATTTAATTTGTTGCATTTAAATTCAATTTCCACAATTAAATTCAAATAAATTTCAAATTAATTAAAAATGTGTTATTTTCAAATCTTTTAAAAATGTTAAAAACTTGTTTATTAAATTGTCTACTCAAAATTAAAAATATTTTGTATAGTTTTCGTGTTTAAATTCCCTGTGTATTTTGTTTTAAAAATATAAAACAGAAAAGTTTAAATGGGAGAAAAATAAAGCCCAAGCCCACGTAAGCCAAACACTAGGGTTTCCCCCTGGAAAATTCTTTCCCACCCCCTGCAGTTTTACAGCCACCCTCCTCCTTTTTCTGGGATTTTTGCAAAAGTCATCCCACCTCTTTTTCTTCTTTTCTTCCCCCTCCTTTTCCTTTTCTTTTCTTTTCTTTTCTCTTTTTCTTTCCTTTCCTTTTTTTCTTTTTTCCCTTCTCTTCCCGAGCCGCACCCGCACGGGAGAAAAAAATCATCTCCATCTTCCTCCCGCATCGAGCCCGAGCTCCCCGCCCCCGTCGCTCCGGCCACCCTTCCCCGCGCGCTCCGGCCCGCCGCCGCGCCGGCCGCCCTCGCCGCGCCGCCCGGAGCCCCGTCGCCTCGCCTCCCGCGCGCCCTCCGCGCCTGCCTCTCCCGCGCCCGCCCGCCGGCCGCTCCCCAAGCTCGCCCGCGCCGCCACCCCTACCTGGCCACGCCGCCGCCGCGCCGTGCACCGGCCCTGCCGCCGCCGCGCCTGCCGCCCCGCCCTCCGGCCTGCTCCGCGTGCCGCGCCTTGCCTGCGCGCCTCCGACCGCGCGCGCAGCCGAGCCTCCACCGCCACGGCCGCCGCCTCCGCTCCGCCGGCCGTCGCCCCCTCTGCTCTGCCGCCGCCGCCTGCGCCTCCCCCGCTCGCGCCGCCGCCAGCCCGACCTGTGCGCCGCGCGCCCTCCGCACCGAGCCGCGCTGCACGCCGCCTCTCTCCGGCCGCCCGCACGCAGCGCCGCTGCTGTCAGCCGCCGCCGCCTTCCGCAGCGCGCCGCCACCGCCCGCGCCGTGTTGCCCGCGCGTGTTGCCTCCCTGCCGCGCTCCTCGCGCCGCTGCTCCACCGCACGCTCCACGGCGCCCGCGTGCGCGCCCGCCGCCGTGCGCGTGCTCGCAGCCCGCGCCGGTCTCCTTCCGCTCCGTCGGGTTCTCCGTCTGGTGGCGTCCCCGCTCCGACGCCCGCAAGGTGTTCGACAAAATTCCCGCAAGACCCCGTCGTCATATTTTGTGTCCGAGTTGTCCACCCTTCGTGGTGTTGCTACGTGCACCGTGCGTGCCTCTTCCGGTGCCCGTTGCCGTGCTCCTACGTGCCCGCGCCTGTCAACGGTGGTGACCGAGTACGACTACTTCCCGCCCACTTCCACGACACCGACAAACGACGATGCCCCGGTTCCGCGACGGCTACTTCCCCGACGTCGACTACTTCCTCTACGGACCGAAGACGTCGGTTTCGAACCCTATCTCTCCCGATCCAACGTGCGAACCCAAACCCTAACCCTACCTATTTTACTAAATATCATCTATCTTGTGCATATCGCATCATACTTACATGTGTTGAATCTCTTGGGTTTGGTGGTGTAGCAAATCAACTAAATAATTAAATCTGGAATGTGTGGGGTAATAAATAAATAATGCCCTATTATATTTTAATTTAATTAGATCACCCATGCCATGTGTTTCCATACTAACCAACACTTAATATGGCTGGTAAATAAATAACTTGCACCTAAATATTAATTGCCGGGGTTGTTTTCCCGCTTAATTTGGGTTACCTGCATTGTATTGCATCTTGCCATGCCATGCATCATTCTCGTATGATCATGCTGAATCTTTTGCCGTAGTTGTAAAATGCATCTTTTACGCTTTCCAGTGTTTATTGCTTCTTCGCGGATAAGACGTTGAGATGTGTGAGCAACGACAAGATATGCTTCCATGCGGGATTCCAGGCAAGCAAAGTTTGCTTGTTTACCTATACATTGTCTTTCATTCCTGTCGTTGATCTCTGCTACCCTAGTATTTGATTCTTATCGCGATCCCATCACATGTCTATCCTGCAGCCCATACAGCTTTATCCCCACATCTCATCACCTGTTGTTTGTTTATCTGTTGGCCTTGCGAGTCATAGCGCATGCTTAGAGTTGACTGTGCGAGTCGTCTGTTGGTCTTATGTTTCATCTGCTTAGTATGATAGATTGTTCTACTTTAATAAAATGCTATCTTGTATTGGGGTATTATAATTAAATGATAAGGCACCAGGCGGAAGGCCTTGCGAGGTGTTTTGTTCTGCTCAGTGTCGACCTAGGAACTGAGATTTTGTCCTCGGATCCAATTTTGAGCGCACTAACCACTTGTGGGAGGCCCAATGGAGCCCCCCTCGACTTTGAACGGATCCTCAGCTCGTCCATGTGCCGCAAGTAGTTCGGATTTTCCATTCGCTCATATGCATGTGCATGATGATGATGATCGATGAGAGGTTACTAGATACGGGGGGTCATATAGGGGTGGTGCGCGCGAAGTGGACAGTTCCTACTGTGGTTTGAGCCGCATGGCGCGTAGGCACAAACTAATGAGTCCGCAATTGATATTCGGCCGGACTCCTGACGCGGGTAACAACTCATATGGGTGGCACTTG
Source organism: Poa annua (assembly GCA_026929855.1). NCBI lineage: Eukaryota > Viridiplantae > Streptophyta > Magnoliopsida > Poales > Poaceae > Poa > Poa annua. The sequence continues at coordinate 69,276,551 of CM049432.1, read as the reverse complement.
GACTTGCTGTAGCGTGTTGAGAAGCCCTGATGCTTGCTTGGGTTGATCATGCGAGTATGGATACAGTAGTGCACCCCTGCAGGGTATAATCTTATCGATGAGCCGTGTCCACGGTTATGGACGACTTTGGTGATGATGCTGGCTAACAAGATCTAGACAATTTGCACCTAATTAATGTTAATTAAATTGACTAGTAATATAGAATTACTTTCATAATAAATTATATTTAAAAACTGTTCAATGTGTGAGTTTCCCGAATTTCTTCCTCATATTTGGTTGAGGGGGTTAATTCGAGAATGGGTTATGTTTGATGTTAGTTGTAGATGTTTATCTTATGCGCTCTCTTATCCCTCCCTGATTAGACGGAATTTGTAGCGTGTCTCTTTAGGTTGCTAGTGCTGCTGCCGCTAAGTCCACCTCCCTTATATTTTGGGAGATGGTGTAGAAAGTAGGCAAGTCGGTTTTGCTTGCCAGAGAGTGCCCTGGGCCTATTTTGGGTTATGCTTTATGTGCAGTCAACAGGTTTGAAGTCAGACGACGTTAGCTTGGGAATCCCTCCGGCTTGGCTGGGCAGGGATATGACGCCATCGCTTATCTTCAGGACTCTTAGTCCATTTTGCATCTTATCCGTAGTCGGATACTATTTTGCTTCCGCTGTCTTTTGAATCTTTGTATTGTATCATTTGTATCTTGACTCGTTCGAGTCGTTGTTGTAATTATTTATCTTCTGTTGTATTTGTGGATGTATCGGAACTGTTGTAATGTTATCAAAAATTCCACCCACATAATGCGCATGTTTCGGCGTGCACATTATGTCTGGTGGGTGACCTAAAATCGTTATTATGCGGATTTCGGCGGGATCGGTTAAATCTACATAGTACCGATTTTAGTGCGTCACAATTTGGGTCACTTCTATGTCAGTTCGCCGAAGCGGTAAGGGACTACGCTGCAAAGAGCGAAACATAATGTGTGGACTGCGGGTTTATTCTCGTTTTGTTTAAGGGTGTTTTCGTAAAACCGTCACGACGTACGACGCCTCACCTTAAGAGATATTATATAGTAGAGATTATATTAAAAAACTAACTGGTATAGTGCTCTTCTAACGGAGGTTCCCTCCGAGCTTGCATGGCCTTGTTCGAACCGGTAGGCTTTGGCCCATTACATTCAGAAATTGTACCATCTCCGATCCAAAATAAACGTCATGAAAAACGTATTGCCTAGTACTCCTCTAGATATATCTTTTCTAAAACAAATTTAAGACACTTACTTTTGGAGGGAGGGAGTACAAAATTCCAATACAAGTTATGATAGTTATTTCGGATCGGAAGGAGTATTAAATTCCCGCATAGGTAGGACAATAGGTCGACGTGAGGACTGAGGACAGTGTTGAAGCTTGCTCGGACGTAAGGAGGGGACAAAACGCTAACGATAGGGCATGGGCCGGGGCAGCAATTGCATGCGGCATGTGCATGAATGGTTTGACAATATGTGGTTTCAGACCTTGTAGGAGCGCAACTTCCATTTGTTGTTTTGATTTTTTGGGGTTTTTTGTCTAATGTCAGTAAGTTGGAAATCAAGTCCGCGTAGACAATGATCACACCACGAAAATGTTCGGTTCTCCCCCTATAAATAACCTATCGGCCATCATCAAAGATATGTCAAACCAAATATGGGGTGTTGCCTCCTTTTGTTTCTTGCATTGCCATCGTAGTCTACTTCATCTGAAGCGTCAGCGTGCACTGCCGAATGGGTGAGCAGAAGTTTACCCCTCCCTCAAGGGCGGAGCCAAGAAAAATCTATTGTGGAGGCCAAAACGAAAAATAAAACTATAAGGGGGGCCATAGCGGAAAATTATATAGCCTGCTGGTGCCCCTGTCTCCGCCACTACCTCTCTCTTGTGACCGCTCGCATTTTCTGAAGACCCTAGAGGCACTTAATAAACATAGTTTATTGGCAATATCCCAATTATTCATTATATGTTTTATACCATGCTATAACTGTATTAAGCGGAAACATTAATACAGGTGTGGTAGATAAAACAAGCAGGTCCCTAGTAGGATCTACTAAAACTAGTTTCATTGCGTGATTGATGATCGAGGTTTTCCGATCATAGGGCATGGCGCCGGTCGGCAATGGAAGTCATGTCGTTGGTTGAACGATGTGATGGACATACCCAGTATTTATAGGACATTGTCATTACGCCTTAAAGACCGTGAGAACAACTCTTATTGTTATTCCTAGAAGATACTTTGATTGCACCAAACGTCATATATTATTTAGTGTGACAATAACGGTGATACATTTGGGTATCGGAAGGGGGTAGTTGAGACGAGGGGTCAACAACGGGATCTGTCAGTCCACGTAGCCGGAAAATACTCTAGGCACCATTCGGTGAGATTATGTCAAATGAGTTTGCAAACATGTGACTAGGTCACCAGCTGACATAATATTATGAACGAGTAGAAGATAGTGTTGTCGGTAACGAGATCATACTAGGTATGGAGATATCTGAGAATGATGCTCGGACACGCTAAGTATCGCCATGACAAAGGGTTTAAGACTAGACGTCCATGTTTGATAGATGAAAGTCATTCGTTATATCACAGTGATTAATTCATGGGGTCTAGGCCTACGAGTTAGTCATTGATCGGAGAGGAGTCTCGATCATGTATGTTATTATATCGAACCGCTAGGGTAACACACTTAAGGGGTTTCGACAAGACAACCGAAAAGGAAAGAGATCAACGGGAACATCCCGGGAATGGTCCGATGGAGATCGGGCAGCGATGAAATAGTTTTCAGAGGTAGAATAAATTATATATAATATGTTTGTTATTAATTAGTTAATTAATGTATAAATATGATTAATATATTTATTTTCGAATTTATTTAGACGGATTTCCCTAAATGGGCCTTCTGGTGGAAAGAAGGCCCATGGGGGGACCCTCAAGGGAATTTGGTGTGTGTGTGGGGGGGGGCTTGGTCAGCCTAGGTGGGCCAAATGGGGCCCACCTAGGGCCGGCGCACCTTGCTTGGCCGCACCAGGCATGTGGGATTGTCCCACATTGCCTGACTGGCAAGGTTGGCTCCCCCGGGAGCCTATATAAGAAAGGGCACCACTGTCCTTTTAATTCACCAATTAATTCCCCAATTCTCTCTCGATCTCGTGATTCCCTTTGTCGGAGTTGCGCCGAGTTGAGAGGGGGATCTCTTCCACCATAGCCCGCTGTCGCGCTGCTGGTGTTCCGGTCCAAGTCTTCTGCTGCTCGTCCTGGACTGGAGCTTCGGAGGTCGTTGTCTCCACCGTATGTGTGTAACGTCCTGCGAGGTGCTGCGCTAGCGGTGCTCGGAGGCCTACTTCCTCCACCCGACCTCGGGGTCATCTTCGTCGTCTTCGTCGCGCCGAGTTCTTCGCGACCTATAAGTCGGCTACGTCGTCTTCGTCGTCAACGCTTGTGCGGGAGCGTAATCCCTGCTATTCGGTCTACGAGGGTATGTATTCCGATCTCCGCCGTAGTACTATATCTGAATAGAATAGATCTTGGCATGTTTTAAGTATATCGTTGGTAGAAATTTTTTTGTTTTCTGCACACGATCCCCTTCATTTTCATCATTGGTCATCTACCGTTCGAGTTAGGTTTTGATGTAATTGGCCATGTCACTTTATTTATAAAGTGGGATGAAAGTCTGTTTCATGGGTGTGATGTATACCACCATCTTTAACGCCGTATTTTTTGGTTGGTTTTCACCACTTCAGCAACTAAGGCAACTTCACGTACAAACTATTAGTATGTGCAACGTGACCCATCTACTATTCACTATGCTTGATATTGCATCCGCGATGCAACAACTCATGTTTCATGCATCTTGTATGTTTGAATTTCACGTGATAGTAATTTCCTTAAGCAAGAATTATATTATGAGATTCAACATGAAATCCTAATCATCCATGAAAGCGGAGTACAACGACTTATGCTCCAAGGGAGAGAAACTAGAAAGGTATGCATTTGTGAGGCTGTTTTTTCTTGCACAAGTTTCTTTTGAAGATGATCAATCATATCCCATTTTCTCGCAAGAGCATTATGAATAATTTACCGAGTTAATTATATGCCTAATTTTGCAAATACACTAAGATCGGATAAGTTCAGCCGTGTATATTTTCACATGCGGTGACCTAAGACCACGCTTCGAGTTACTGTTCTGAAACAATGAGAAGCAATTCAAACGTTGGAACAAATCAAGTGAAAAAATGTCAAAATGAATGGAATTATAATAATGTTGGGCGGGCAACCGATTAGTAGCGTGAACTAAATTTCTGTTTACACAAGAGAAGACTTTTACCTTACGCTTTCAAACGTGATCTCCGGTACTTTTAGGAACATTTCAATCCAATACGTGTAAAATCATAGATTTGCCTTTCATGATGTAACAACATTTGTAGGTATTATTAGCATTTCTTACAATAGTAGTAATTAATAATAATGGCAATGATAATAATAATTTGATTACAAGAAGCTTCATTGATAGACTTGTATAATTCTTGACGTTGAAAAAGAATACGTTTGGAGACCCCCTCGAACTAATCAATAACAAATAACCTTCTTCTTTTAAATCCAGGAGAGAGGGAGTGGATGACATTGACATTTGAAGGGTAGGAGGCGCTGACCTGCCGCTGCCGTCTAGTCTACTGTCTACGTCTATCTATCCATAGCTAAAATTGAAAGCAAAAAAAGCCCGCGAATTGGCTTCCCTCCGTATTCATCAGTTTCGAATTTCCCTCTAAAAATATCTCCGTTAGTTCCTTGCTTGCGAGACACACTTCGTTCTCGCACTACACTACACTGACTGACTGTGGTACTGCTACTACCGAGAAAGCAGGTGCCTGCGCGGTGTCAGCGTCCATCGTGATATCAGCTTCAGCGGCGTGGGGCCCATACCCGACCCCGCCTACTTGGAGTCCAAGAAAGCTCGGCAGAGGCGTGTGTCACCCGGCACGAGGCAGCCCATCGAGAAATGGGGCGCACGAATCTCGGAGCAGTTGGGGAGGTTCTCGTCGGCGGTGGTTCCACACCCGAGGAACCGCCTTTCTTTGGGTTGGTCACGCAGCTTATTCTCTCGCGTACACGGACGTCCGTACGTGCTTGGTAAAAACGGGCGACTGGGTTAGAGCGTTTCTGGTGCAACTTTTTCTATAAGTTTTGATTAGTGAGTAAGTCTGCATGGAGAATCTCCTGTGGAACGTGTATATGAACGGGTATGTTAAATATACACGTTGTGAGGTGAAAAAACGTCTCTAGTGGAACGTGTATAGTTACACGTCTATCCACGATGGTAGCAGACGTAGGAATAAACACCACGAAGACACGCTCGTGGATGAAAACGAAGGCAACTGCTCCTCTCCCGCTCCTCTCGCGTACTGCTCCCGCCTCCAAATCGAAGCCGTTCTCGAGCTCGTCGACGGCCACTTCCTCCGGTAATCTCTCTCCCTCTCGCTCTTAATTTTCCATTCCCGTTGGTCCGATTTGGTCCGATGCAGATGGGGCGGCGGAGGCTGCCCGCTGGTCCGATCTGGCGGCAGAGAGAGAGGGTTGGGGGCAGTGGGGTGAGCTCCGGCTCCGGAAGGGGCGGCGTGGCGGGCTGGTGCTGCGCAGGGCAAGGCTGACGAGGCGCTTGGTGACGGCGCGGTTGGAGGCCGGTGGCGGCACACGCTGGTCTAGGCCGGTGGCCTAGAGGGGGCCGTGGAGAGAGGGGCGGAGGACACCGGCGGCAGCCTGGATTTGGCATGGCATCGATTTGGTGCTTTGTTCCTTGTTTTGGCGCGGCAGTGGAGAGAGGGTGCTGCTCTGTTCCTCGATTTGGCATGGCATTGATTTGGCGTTGCCCTGCCTGAATTTCATAATCAATTTGGTGTTGTTTGCTCAATTTCTTTTGAATCGTAGGGGATTTGCTTAATTTTCTTTGAATCGCAGGGGATTTGCTCAATTGTGTCATTTGGATATAGTTGTTGAATATACAAGTCATGTTACACGTTCCACTGAAAAACTCGAAGGTGTAAAATTTAGCAAGATGTATATGAACATGCATATGAAGATATATGCGTCTAAATTTTGGACGTTCCACTGGAGATGCTCGTCGAGATGAATCATTCAAGGTCATGTGAGTCCACCAATCTTGAACACTATTGAAGCTCTCCCAAGTGGTCAAGTTTCACCATGTTGCAAATACGGTTGGAGAATCGACATTGGAATATGAGATGCAACGAGTTGTTTGGTCATACACTGAACGACATTGTAATTTAACATTGCTATACTGTAACACTAGTAATACTGTAACACTAGTAACACATAGTCCACTACTACTCAAGTTAACTCAGCAATTTGAGTCCTGGTAACAACGATGATTTAACCCCAAGTCAGAGTCCTGGTACACCAACGGTGTTCCCCATCCAATTGGACCGGGTGACCCCACCTATAATTACTCACGCCGCAGTACTTCGTCACACGTTTCGTCCCTCCTCTCCGCTCGTCTCCTTGGCTAAACCCCCTCGCTTCCGCTTCCTCTCCCCCAACAAATCAAAGAAAGAAAACCAGAGCTCCACTCCCCCGCACCACTCCGAGCTCGATCCGCTCCGCCACGCGGAAACCCACCGGGTCTCCCCGAGCTGATACCAAGCCCCCCTGCCGTTCAACCTTCCACGCGCCCCGGAGATCGATCGAAGTGGCACCCCCGCCTGCAGTAAGTACCCAGCACCGGCCGGACAGCCGGATCGAATGGTTTCTCGCCTCGCGCGAGATCGATTCTCCCTTGGCCTCGATGTTCTTGGACATGGATCGGCCACTCGCCTCCCCTGATTTCCGCGGAAAGTTTGTATCTTTTTTCACGGGCAGTCGTTCCTCTTTTGGTAATTGCGCGGAGAAATACCGGGGATTGTTTTGGTTTCCGTTTGTTCTGTTGGTCTCTTTTTTTTATCTCCCTTCTTTCAGGAGTTCTCTTTCCGTTGCCGATCTAATTAATCCGTGCTCCTTCCTTAAAAAATTCAAAGGAAAGAACATGAGGACGTTTTTGGAAAAAATAAATCTTTCACGTGTTGTGTTCTTGCTCCACTCCAGCTCCAGTCCCCCCTTCTCTCGCCGATTGATTTTTATGCTTGCCATATAATCCCCCCGTCTTCCTTGTTTGTTTTGTTTTGTTCCCTGGTTAATCTTTCTTCCTTCCTGGTGTTGTTGGTGCGATGATCGCAGAGTTGGAGTAGAGACCGACAGCCCCAGCGCTCGCTCTTGATTTATGTCGCCTGCTCTGCTGCTCCATGGTTCTGAGCTCCCATCACCATCACCTCCCTCCACTTGTTGCTCCCTGCTACACCAATCTTGGCAGAGGGGACCCAGAACGCAGGATCATCGATTCAAGATCTCCCGGTAAGCATGTTGCATCGCTCTCCTGCTCCAGACTTATATTATTGTACCTATGTACCCTGCAGCAACACCTGACGGCAACAATGGAGGAAGAGTTGGTTCTCTTAGTACTTGCTTCCCCTGTTCTAGTGTCGTTTCAAACCAGTTTCTCGTACTATATTTCTAGTCAGAGTCTAAAGTTCCACATGCGATGATTTATTATACTACAAAGTTCAGAGATTGTTTTTATTTTAAACATGCTCCCATAGTATTAATAGTTTACGCACAGAGTAAACTACCATTGTTTGTTCGTCTAAGATGTTGCGTTCCTGTTATTAGTATCTGTTTATTGATAATGGATATGGTCATAGCCCAAAACACGGTCGATCTATTTTCTTTCATTTTATTGTCGTAGTTTTGTCTTCATCTACCCATCTTAAATCTTGCTCCTTTACCAAATTTGTCCGTACATGTCGGACAATTTGGACTGATTACAGAACTGAGCTGCACAACCATTGATGCCATTGCTTTATGTAGTCCTGAATTATGCCCGTGTGTTGATATCTTCTGCTCAGAGTCCGACCAGGTTCTCAACCTAGTGTAGAGTTAGAATATGCAGTCTGTTCATCTGAAATTTCAGAATTCCTTCGTAATATGTAGTGATGAGCTGTGTTTCTTGTTTGTGGTTTCAGATTTGGATTTGGGGTAAAGTACTCTGGTTTTCTACATTTAGACCAGTGCCGCACGTGAAGCAATTTAAGAATCCCCCAAATCACAGTAAGCTAGGTAAGTATTAACTGTCTGTAAAGTAAGGTATTGCAGACTGAAGAAGAAGATCAGCAAATATCTTCTCTTACGACAACTTCCCTGAGAAGATTGTGTCTAATTTGACATTTTTTCGATCCCAGCAGATTTGGTTTGGGTGGATTAAGTACAGCAAATCTTCCTTCATTTCCATCCCGACAATCTTGAAGTTCTTAACACAAGACCCATCCCTCTTGGACGTCTTCGCAGAAAAAGAATAACTCTTTCTTCTCTCCAGTTTCAGTCAGAAGCTTGAGACAACTCTGTTTCTTATTAGAGATTCTACACTCAAGCTCTAAAGCAGAGCAGGAGTCTCTGTCCTGATTTGGCTAAATATTTCCATTGGTAAGTAGACATCTTTTGATCCACGTCCTTTGAATTTACTTAAAGTTTCAACATTTTATAATCATATTTGACACATTCGCTGGTCTTCTCTGCAGATTTCTTAAGGCGAATAATCCAATTATCTTTGGATCTGAATTGAATTCTGGGGCCTGCTTCACAAAATGCTGCCCTCTTCACGAAAGGTCCGGATCTCCTGCTATGATCCTGATGCCACTGATTCCTCCTCTGATGATGAACAGAGTGCCAAGAAGGAAAAGAGAATGATAATGGAAGTAGTAGTTCCAAGGAAATGCTCTGGAGGCTTGAAGTCTCGGATGACCCTTGTGCCATGCTGCACAAAGAAATCAAATGGTACAGAGAAGAAGGACCCAACAAGCAAGTACCCTGGTGTGCGCAAGCGAGCATGGGGAAAGTGGGCAGCAGAGATACGTGATCCTGTGAGTAAGACCCGGAAATGGATTGGCACATTTTCCTCTGAGGAGGCAGCTGCTGAAGCATATCAGGCTGAACGGAGCAGGGTGCGTGCGGAGATGTTGGCCATTAAATGTAGATCATCTGCATCAGAACAAGAAGCTTTATCCAGCTCAGCTACTGTATCCTGTGTGTCCTCATCTGAGTCTTTTGAGCAGAAAGCGCAAGAGGTTCACAAAATTGTGTCTATGGAGATATCCCCTGACACTGTTGATCAAAGCTTACTGCACTCATCGTCAACATCTAGAGATGAAGAAATTCCAGTCGACGTTTTCATTGGCCAGATAAACAAGCTTCCTATCAGTGACTATGTTTGCCAAACTGATGAACTCGCACTGGATGAATCATCGACATCTCGAGATGAAGAAATTCCAGTCGATGTTTTCATTGGCCAGATAAACAAGCTTCCTATCAGTGACTATGTTTGCCGAACCGATGAACTCTCACTGGATGAATTTTCAAGGCTTGCAGATATGTTCACTGTCAAAGATTTTATCGGTGTGACAGATCCTCTGCCGGATGATGACTATATCGGGCTGGCAGACATCAGCCACCTACAGATACCAATCACGGATCCTATGTTTGATATGGATGCACAACTTGATTGGGCTGGTTTCGACTTTGATTCGATGGGACGTGAACTAGAGACTCTTTGAGGCTTTCACATTGGTATATTCTGACAATCAGGTTTTCTTGTACACGTACCGAGTTGTTGGTATGAAAGAGGCGGATTCAGTTTCGATCTTTCAGGCAGATGGCAGGGTGAGTCTGAGGAGATAAGTTCCATCTCCAATTTTGTCGGAAAATGTAGAGTCCCAACTTAGTATTTGTCTGGTTGAGCTAATGTGTACCATGTAATATGTACAGGATCGTCCTATTTGTTCTCCTGTGAAATCATGGTAATATATGAATTGTGATCACATCTGAATAGCACCTAAACTTTGTAAAAAAAACGTAACATGCAGTTCAATAATTCCATAGTTGGATTGTCCAAATGTAATGTATCCCTGCCAGATCTCAGCGCTCCAGCGTGCAGAGTATTTGAGTATATCAGTTAACAAATGTTGTCCTTGTTTTCTACTACAGTACCAAAATTCGACATACCATCACAATTGCTTTTCATAAGAGGAGCGAGATAGGTACTTTCACGACATATCTGGGTCTTGGTTCAGGCAACTGTGAAGTAATTAGTCTGAACACGAAATAAATCTGTAACAGCCCAGATTCAAAGATACACAGTAATTATCTTTGAAAACTATGACAAAGAGATCAAATCACACCAAATTGTAGAGAATTCCAGTTCACTATTAATCTTCAGAAAAATAATCTTTTGGAATGCAGACATATTGCTAGTGTGAAATACATATTTCTGATACTGTAGCAGGAATGCTGGACTTATAATAGTTCAAAAAGGAAACAAAAACTTATAAGTAAGCATGTAAATCCCAGAATTGTTTGTTAGTTTCTTTCCCAAGCAGAGGCAGACCAAAGCTACCACACCGGGAAACGGAAAATTGCTGCAATATACTACTTAAGACTCTTCAGTTTGAACTGTGTCGGCTGCTCCGGCGTGCAGCAGGGGAGCGTCAGTAGACGGCGGCGCACTCGAAGGAGATGTCGCAGCCGGGGACGGGCGTGAGCTTGATGGCGTGCTTGACCCTGCTCATGAAGACCGGGAGGAAGGACATGGCCTGGCAGATGCAGGCATTGTCGATGCCCATGAGGCGCCGGCAGCAGGCCGTGTCGTACGGGTCCGATCCTCCTACGTGCCCGTGGTGGCCGTGGTGGTGGCTGCCGCCGTGGTCGCCGTTGCCGTGGCCGCTGCTCCCGTGGTCACTTCCATGGCCGCCGTGCTCGTCGCGGGCCGACTGCAGCTCGTAGCCGGCGGCCGAGGACGCGTTGAGCAGCCGCCGCGGTAGCGCCGGGTTCGTGCCGGGGATGGTCCGCAGGCTGCAGGCCTCGTTGGCCAGGTTGAACTGCGACCGGCAGAACACCTGCGCGTCCGCCATGGAAGCGAGCAGCAGCAGGAGGAGCGCCACGGGCAGCGCATTGAGAGCCAGCAATGGCAATCTCTGCTTCTCCATGCTGATCTTCCCGAGCTGGATGATTGTTACACTGACTGATGCTGTATGTTGTTGTCTTGCTTTTGAGTGGGTGATCTTAGTGTCATTTCAGGGCAGGCTTAAGTAGATCGTGTGATGCTAATTTAGGAGATGTTCTGGTTAAAAATTTCAGCGGTATCGTCGTCGGTAGGGGTTAGGAAACATGATTTGTAGGTTGATCATGCTTGAGCTGTGAGGGGTTTGACCAGTTGACTTTTGACATGAGCCTTATTTTCTGAGCTGTTTCATTCATGATGTAGCAGAATAGGCGTGGTATCTGATACAACGGCGTCTGGCGGGCTTTTTTCATTCAAAGTTTATATTGATGTGATCGAGACAAGCTTTGCATCCTCTACACATGCAGTTTGCAGACTTGATTTTTTTTTGGCAGAAGGATCCGATCTATCATAAAAATTCACCTGGAGTAGAAAAAATATCAAACACGATAAAAATTACATCGGATATACTTACACCACCTAACGAGCAATACTGCCGCCAAAGCGAGTCACCGACACACACACACACACTAGTGTAGCCGGCCTAACTTTGTTAATGACAGTCGGAAAGTTTCCGTAACATGCCACTAAGGATCGGTGCCACAAAGCCGAGGTCGTCACCATTAACCTTTGAATTTGATTCATATCTCGTGACACCAAATCTATAACTCCATCCTTCTCAACGCCACCAGCGATATCGCGGCTGACAAGGTGGGGGGAGGGGACGGTGCAACAACCTTATAAACCCTCAGTTCCAAATTAGATAACTTCCATTCATCTAATTTAAAACGGAGGATGTACTTGTTCCGCACATCGCAGCCATAGTCACCATAACGTCGATGATGGTTGGCCCAACTCTAACTTAAGCAAACTCCAACATCGAGCCCAAGTCTGAGGTCCCCCTATCTGTCCAAACGTCAGAGCAGCTAGCAGAGGACGTGGATAGTCGTCGATCGTCAGATGGAGCGTCAGGAAGTGTTATTTTCTTTCTTCTAGAACATGGAGTTGATTCATGTTAATTTATTTTCATGGGGCAACTGAAGCTGCGCATGGTTGCCTTACGAATCGAGGCAGTTTATCGGGCAATAGGTGGCAATTATTCAGCCGAGTTGTAGCACACTAAATGATGTTAGGACTGTTCATCTGCATCTCTGGGTACTAAAGACAGCATGAGGCCACACTAAATATAATATCGCCGCCAACTCAACCCTACACTCATTCTTGGCATTTCTTCACTTGGCTTTTTGATGTGTAAGCTTATTTGCAGAGGTAGGAGACATGGCATGCTTAAAGCTGACAGAACATATATATTCTGCGCCTGGAGGCAATCTGCCTCCCGACAACCAGAAAAAGGTTGAATGAAAGTAAACAATAATATTTGAAATTGCACTACTTCAAAAACTTTTGTGCTCATTTCTTTGGTCTTGAAAGTGGTTGCCAGACGTACCCTGTTTTGGCGCAAGAAAATCTGTGGCTGCGAGTCTGTAAAGCCCTGCGGTGCTCATGCTGCTGGGAAACAGCAATCGCCAACCACATAATTGCATTTCAATTTAGGCGTGTTCGTGCCGGTGCCTTCGTGCAGGGGTTGCCATCAGCAACGCTGGAATTGGATGATGTGCTACGCCAGTTGTGGTTGCTGCTACGCTATATATGGGGCGCAGCTGTGCAATCTCGGCTCCACACGATCCTTTTGCGTTTTTTAGTTTCGTTTTCTCAAGCGTTTGCATTCTATTTTCTTCTTCTTTCTGTTTGGCGAGCGACGTATCGATTGTCTTTAGACGAACGAACCTCTTTTTATGAATTATGAACTATACCAAGGAAAGAAATAGGTTGGATGCGGTTGTGTTCGGCACGAGCCGAGCGATTCATACCAAACTCTGAATCTCTGATGCCAGAGTATATATCCTTGAAAATGCCAAACTCATGCCCGTGTCCATAAAGGTGCACGATGTCAACCCATATAAGTCCATCGGATCATATTTACCACCGGATCATATAAATGTATGCAAACAATACCACACCAAATGCTCAATGATCTGATCTCGGCATATTAGTTTTAGATTTGCTACCAATAAAAATGGTTTAGAGATTTATAATTCACGGTTATATATGGTATACGTTTTTATATGGTTTGACGACGAGCAGGCGACAAAGAGGCGAATGCTCCCCCCCCCCCCCCCCCCCCCCCCTCGACCAGTTGGCAGCGTTGTGGGTTTGTCCTATTCAAAGGGTTTTCGAGTTCTTCGTCACCGGTGAAGTTGTTTCATGTTCCTGTTACGAGACGACCTCGGCTCAAGCTGACTCCACACCGAAAGTCGTCAAGCAGTCTTGGGCTCCATCAATCAGTGAGGAGGAAACCAAAACCTGTTGGAGTTTCCCGCCATCACCTCACCTATATCCAGGAGGTCTACCTCATGTAGCAGATTTAAGTCGCAAAGGCTACTTGCCTGCCGAGGGGGGAGAACTACCAGGCATATTGGTAGAGATCCGAATAATGACCCGTCGGCTCTTCCCGTGCCAATGTTCTTCCTCGGAGTTGTGTCGACGGCCATGGTCAAGTATTAGGTTTGGTGTGATTAGTGGTTTTCTACGGTGGTGTGCGCTATGGAGGGGTTGATGTCACGACATATCTTTGTTCTCAAGTTCTTACGGTCCATTGCGGAACTTGCGAGTTTTGTGTCCTACATCTCCGTCTAGCCGGAGTTGGGATAAACTCGCCCTTCTCGATGCTAGCTTATGTGAGGCGACAATCCTTCTATACTACGGTCGGCGTCGACTTGTTCTAATCTACATCGACGACACATGTCGACCCTACAAACTCCTGGATTTTTCAAATTTGCTACGATACATTGGAAGCCTAGAGGTAGTAACGAGTTCTGCTCACGACTCGCCACCAAGAAATAGAGAAGCAAAGATGATGCTATTTTTTTAAGAAATTGTTTGTAATTATATTCCTTGTATATATGCTCATGTAAGGGCCTGTTAAACATGGAATAAAAGATTATGTATTTACTTATTTTAATTTTTTGATCTTACCAAGGGAAAACTTGTTAACAAAATGCTGAGTAATGCCAAATCATCAAGAGACTGTGGAGAAGTTTTAAGCGGCGGGACATACGAGATTCAAATCATCGATGTGGCCATGTATCAAAGCTTTAAGTTCTTGTAAAACAGTTGTTTTGTCTGTACCATATGTGCTGTCTGTACTTTAATACAAAGTTGTATGGATCTATAAGCAAGATGTGTTTAACGCTAGAGACAGTTTTTAGTGACCCGCACGTGATACTTAACCATGAACTCTTTTCTACAGTATTATATGCGTCGTGTTCGTGCTATATATATCCGCATGACCTGGTAACCCTCAGTAGATTAGGAGGCTTGGAGTCGTGCATGGTATCACCTCTGAGTTTGAAAGAAACAAAAATCACATAGCAATCTTCACTGTAAAATCGTCGAGATGTGACTGTGCCATTTTGTATTTTTCCTCAAAGACGTGACCGTGCCATTTTTCCTTCAAAGTGGAGTCGTGCGTGTTATCACCACTGAGTTTTGAAAGAAAAGAAGAACCACAATTCAATTTTCACAGTAAAATCATCGAGATGTGACAGCGCCATTTTTGTACTTTTCATGCAAAGACGTGGCTGCAATTTTTGGCACAACAGATGACGATGACGTGCTCTGCTCACCCTGCAAAATTCGAACTGTCTCTCTCCCTCTCCCCATTTTTGAGAAAATAAAGATGAAATTCAAGCGGTCCGTCTCGTGCACCGTCTTCTGAACAACGACGCTTGGCGGCCAAAAGTCTAATTGCGAAAGCGAACGCTTTGTTTTCGATTTCGAAAGGCCAGATTACTCGACGGCCTGACAGTTGTTCGCTGACAAGGCTTTGCGTTGCAGCTTGTGTGCATGATGAATGAATTGACGGCCGGTCAATGAAGCGGAAGTGCAAAAGTTTAATCGCCACGCGGTGAGAAGAATCTCATCCTTTGCTTAATTTGGTCAACGAAGGAAATCGACCGAATGTTAAACGCGTAACTGAATCGATCGTTGAAGAAGCTAGGAACGCAACTTGTATACTTGCACTTGCAGTCTAGATGATCAGGCATAGGATTCCAGAGAAGCTGCAAGGAAGCCAGCTTGATCGGCAATGAGGATTGGGGCATGACCAGGATGATTGTTTCTCGTTCTCGGCGGTGATGATTTTGTTTGGATTTATCCACGTGACTGTTTAATGACAGAGTGATAAGCGCGGCAGGCAGTCCCGAACCTCTCTCTGTCAAGTGTCAACGCGCAAATGTTTGAGGAAGTACTACTCATCAAACTTGCATTCCCTGTCAACGCCCAAATCGTTGAACCTCCATGCTTGCTAAAACGTTTTACATAAGTGAACAAGGAAATACAATATTGTGTTCATAAGAAGTGCAAGCACAACCTTGGACGATGCCGCCACCGTTGTGGTCGATCTGACGGTGGCCGGTGGGAGGCGATCTCGGACATTCACTCGACGCTCTTACAGTGTCACTAAAGTTAGCATCAAGGAGGTGGTGGCGACCTATTGTAATAAGGTCTCTCCGGTCTCGTCCTACTTCGCAGCCTTTCCAACATTGAGGAAGTGCCATTGAGACATTGAGAGTAGGTGTTGTTTGGGTTCATTAGATTTTGGCATTTAGTGTATCACTAAAAGGGAGTTGTTCGCTTTTCTGTGGTGGAACTTTTTGATCTCTTCATTTGTTTGGTAGTGCAATCTTCATTCGCTTAGGTGTGCAGTAGAGCTAGTTTTTTTCAAATTCTGGTGCAAGTACCGTAAGCATGTTTTGCTTGGGGTGCAACCCAGCCAATGTTACTTCAGCGGCTATTTAATCTCGTTTTTCGAAGCGGGTGACTATTAACATCTTCAAAACCTTGATTTGCAAGGGCTTTGGAGGTGAGAGTTTTTGCTGCTTGTTCAGTGCATGTCATAGTTTTTACTCACAATTCGTCCTAACAAGTGCAACCAAAACATATTACTCAGTCACAAAAAGGATAATAAATGGATATAATCCATAAAGAAGACTAATAGCTTTCCACAACATTAGAATCTTGTTGCTAGAGCCTAGAAGCCTAGCATTTCCAACTCAAAAAATGGCGGTATAGCTAGTCTTCAATAGCAGAAGATTGATTTTATTTTCTCATTCTCCGCGATGATGATTTTGTTTGGATCTAATCATGTGATTGTTTATTTAATGACAAAGTGATAACCAAGGCAATGTCAAACCTCTCTCTATCACCGCGCAAATGTTGGAGGAGGTACTGCGATATATATTCATAACAACTTGCCAAGTGCAAGCAAGAAAAATTATTGAACCACAGAAAGTATACATCAGTGAATAACAGTGTTTACTCGATAAAATGTACCAAAAAGAGTAATAGTTTCCACATTTTTTTTATTTTGCTAGAAACCTCTCATTTCCAACTCAAAGAATGGTAGTAGTACAAATCTTCGATCGAAGATGGGTTCAGTAGCAGGAGCTGGTCTTTTGGTCTTTTTCTTTCTACATAAGCAATGTCTGAATATGATCATCCATCACCACCACGTCTCCTAACCACCCTAGTAAGTAATCATAATCACCCGATTATTCGTCTCACCGACAGGTGGGACCAGCCGGGAATCAGCATCTTTCTCAGCCCAAGCATATTCACACGGCCACACCTACCATTCCTCCCGTCCCCCCCTTTTTTTTATTACTGCGGGCCGAGGAGCCGGTGCCTCCTCCGCGCGGCGTGCTCGCGCCGCCGCCACCCGACGACCACCGGCGCCGCCGCGACCTGCCTATCATCGGCCGCTTCGTCCCACCACGCCTGGTCGTCGCCGCTCGCCGTGCTGGCACCCCACAGCCGCACCGCCCCTCCTCCGGACGAGAACCTGGCTCCTCCTCCGCCGGCGGCGGCGCAGGAGAAGCGTCGCGGAATCTCCTGCCAGGTCCGCACGACGGCGCCGCCAAACGGGAAGCAGCCGTCTAGCCCGTCGGCGTCGCCCTCGAAGTACCCGATCCTCCCCTCCGGCTCCTCCTCCTCCTCGCCGGAGGACGAGCAGCTAGCAGTGGCCGACGCCTCCTCATCGGAGCTGCTCTCGTCATCCTCGGATTCGGCGTCGTCGTCGTCCCCGGAGGAGTAGTAGGTGGAGATGTGGGAGGAGATGGCCTCCTTGCCGCGTGAGCGGAGGCGGAGGATGAGCACCTGCAGCCTGCCCAGCAGGCTGGGCAGCGTGGCGAGCGCCGCCAGCGCGACGGCGAGCGGCGCCCACATCTCCGCCAGCATCGCGGCCATGCTCGGCCCGTGGAACCGCCCCACCCCGGCCTCCAGCATCGTCGCCGCAGCCGCCTCCATCAGAAAAAGAAACCTCACACGTTATGTGGTTGTACGACGGCGCGAGATGGGATGTGATGTGAGGTTGAAGACGAAGAAGATGAAATGGGATCAGACAGAGAGGAGGGGGAAGTGGCGAGGAGGAGGCGACGCCGTCGTTTTAAAGCCACGCGGGTGGTCCAATTTTTCACGCTTGTTGGTAGCGCGGGCCCGGGGTGTCAGTCGCGCTGAGCGTGTGGAGAAAAGTACATCGCCGCGGACGGGACGGAACAGCTCCGCGAGCTTGGGCGACGTAGACCAGCGGTTAAAACGAGTTCCTTCGAGAACGAGCCTGTCTCGATGCCATGTGGGTCCAGGAACTGGTAACCCCACCTGACAGCGAGACCGAGTATATACACGACGCGTTCGTGCACGGGGCCTTGACGCGACCACCGGGAGATGGCGTCTAGGGATGGCACAGTGAGTCAGCAGTGGCTCCGACATGTGGGCCCTGGTAACCACTTGGTTCTTTATGGGCTCCTACTCGCCACGTGGCTGCGGGCCCAGCTGGGAATAAAGGGCGTGTGATCCGTGACTCAGCGTCGCGTGTCCGGGCTTCCGTCGGCTGCGGCGCCGGTTCGCCGGGTATCGAGTGGTGGAGATGCTCCGGGATCCATGGCTGGCCACTGCTCGCCGGACACGTCGGAGCTACCTAACCATGCTTGCTTGTCTAGCTAGGCTGGCTCCCAAAGTTTCTGGAATCACCAATTGTAGTCCCAGCTATGAGGCTAATCGCATTGTGTTTCTGACTGTAGGAAGTACGTGTCTCAGTCCAGTGTGGCTGATCATCCTCTCGAACTAGTTACAGACCATCGCCTTGCTAAGCTATTTGCCTCACCGACTAGCTGATATCATGTCAACGGAGAAATAATAAATAATTTGCACACAAATAATGTTATGCTAGCCGACCAGCATTGTATTTCTTATAAGAAGAATGGAAAACAAGAATGTTTTTCTTGGAGAAATTTGCAAGCACGTTGTAAAAGCTGAAAGAGAGTGTGTCAATAGATAATTTGTTGCTTTTCCCGTGAAAACTAATGTAGGATTGGTGTTCTTCTAAATATTTTGCCATCATCTTTTTATTAGTTTAACACCCTCATAAAAAACATATAGTTTAGCTGATATATGGTACTTACTTGTGAACAAAATTGTTTACAGGCTGTCCACATGGACATGCTCTAAGCTAATACTATCATCTAAAGCATTCTAGAAAAACTACTAGCGGAAAGGGATGATAAAAAGATAAAATGAATAAAATGTATAGCAATCAACAAACCTCTCCAGAAAATGTCAAAATCTGTTGTTATGTAAGACAAAATATTTTCTTAGAAAATATAAGTAGGATAGAAATTATAAAATGATAGCAAACATTAAATAATACTATTAAAATTAATTGAGAGGAAGTGACTGATTGCCATTAGAGAAAACGGCTACCATGATTGTCTATATTTGTTTTACAATGTTTTTAGTTATATCTTGGATTACTTTTTATATGAGGCTAACTCTGCAACAATTTTATGGACACTATGCTACCATTAATTGTTTTTATCAGACCGTCAAATGTATATTTATCGTCACATTTTTGGAACCATGTGCAACAGTTTGTGTTTTGGGTTAATGGTTTTCAGAGTCGAAAATTGTTGCCACATCTTTCGAACCATGTGTATAAAATTAGACTTTGAGAAAAGTTCAAATGGAAAAAGTATATTTATTAGGTATTTTATTTTCTTGATATCTGAAAATTGAGGTAGTAGCCTTGTACACAAAACATGAGGGAGTATTATTTTAAATTAGAACATTGTATATTTTGTTTTCATTCTAGCCATAACGGCTAATGGGCAAGGGCCAAGGGGTCATCACAATGAAGCATCATGTATTCATGTACTTGGGTAGATGGCAATTATTGAGACAACATTTATATGATGGGTCGATTTTAGTTGTCTTTGTAATAAAGGAAATGTGTTTTTCTTGGTATCCTTAAAATACTAAAGGTGTTGCTTGCACATACATTATGTGACCCTAGCCGTAAGCAAGATATACAATGCATATCAATACATTCCCCTTGCATATGGGTGATATATTTGATCGTGGCCTTGCATATCACACTGAATTAGTAAAAGCTGGGAAACAAATCAAGCAAAAATTGTGTTTGGTGCGAAACTCGCATGGATCTTCCTCTAGCAGTTAAGCAGTACATACTACTATAAGAGTTAGGTTACGATGGTTGAATCGTGTTATGCACTTATGCTGAACTTGATGTACAATCGGAAATAAGAATTGCAGATTTTCCGCCGTCTTAACATATTTCGCTCCCTTGCAAGATAGTCATCGTGTTCTTGGTTGTTACGTGCTTAACTGATCCATTATTCAGACACGCAAACGAAATGAAATGAATACTAGTATATAAAGCATCGTTTTTCTTCATTACGTGAAACAGAGCGCTCCTGCAGTCTTAGTCGAAAAGGTAGGCCGCTAATAGACCAGCCGGCCGTCAGCGTCAGGCTCCACGAAATTCAGAGGAGTGGAGTAAGTGCTGCATGTCTTGCCTGAAGCCTGATTGATGGCACCAACTGTTGGAGAGATGCACCGAAAAGATGGATGGGCAGCTTCAGCTTGCCTTTAATGGTGCTACGAAATGAACTACTCCTCGCAAGTCACAACCAAAAGCTCACGCATCCTGATCGATCTGCATTATGAGCCGTGAAATCCTTCGCTTCATCGGGTGATTATGTTTTTGCTTTGGCGTGCGCGCCTGAGTACTGAGTATGTTACGGAAACTTACAGTAACCTTTCAGGAAACACTTGTACCTTCTTGGATTCGACTATGATACGTCGTTGTTGGATTGTAAATAACACGTTTACCATGGTTTTCCGGCCCTAACAGCAGTTGCAACAAATATGCTTTTTAAAAAAAAACTCGTTGCAACAAATATGCTTATTTTGCTGAAAACATGCGCTTGGCGATCCTTTGCAGATGCTAAACCAAATTTGGCAACAGAACGTTTAATTTAGAGCAAATCAAGGTGTCATAATCAACTGATGAACAATATATGCATGCATGAGGAGACGCGACACCGACCGCGATTCATGGGCATGATATCGACTTGAGAGTTGAGACAGACAATTAATCAAACGATATAGCTAAGCTAATCTATACTAATGTGCTAAAGTGCATATTTTTTTGAAATACCTAGCATATACGACTATATACAAAATGAAAGCGACTAAATCATGTAATTGATTTGGTCTTCCGTTCATACAATATGTATGTGCTGTCAGTGATGCCGACCCTTAACCGCATCTAGTTAGTGTTTGCATTATTAAGAAAAGATGGGCTCCAATCATTGGGCATGACTGGGCCCTGAACTAACAAAGTATTTAAATAGTACTCACAGGTCGGGAAATTATCACGACTAATGGCTCGCAGGTTTACCAACAACCTACTTTCTTTCAGTTTCTTCATCTCAAGGAAATATGATAACGGTTGAGCAATGGGAATATAATTTTGAATTCACTTTAATTGCATGGCTCTGTTCCTCCATCACCATCATGCTACATGCTATGGGAGTAGGACTGTTTACTGCTTTGAAGGACTAATCCGCGCTTGGAATACCATGAAACAATTAAGACGAGTTCTCGTTATTCGCCAAAAGGTCAGATATGGTGTGTGATTTAAGAGTATAGTTTGTGGAAGAGTTGTTAAAATTAGATGGGATAAAAGGTATGGCAGCGAAATACTTGGTGACGAGAAACTGCATAAGCAAAGAGGACAGGACCGTCTCCTATTTGTCGACATCTTTCTCTAGGAAAACAACGGGGTTTTCCTTAATGAAGCACAGAAAGTGGGTAGGACAACTATCTTCACACCAAACAATTACACTCCTACAAAACCATCCAATCATATCCAGGACACGACTCAGATCTAAGAGGGACACAAAGACACGCTGAGCGTAAGGGTGTTCTTCATTGACAATGGTGCATGTCTGCACACAAAAGACCATGAACAAGCTTGACACATGGATTGCCGTAATAGGCACCCACCACCAGAATAGGAATTGGGTTGATGGTAGCATATTGACCGCATGTCAGCCCGAACTTGGCACATCGAAAATTCAAAGCTACACGTCCTACAGGTTGGACATATTTCTGGCTATAGTAAACCAAAGTAGAAAACTCCAAGAGCACATTATCTCGCCAATATGGGACACCACATATATGCAAGGCTCTAATATCACTAGCTTCTTGCTACCACCAATACCACCCCTTTCACAACATACCTACATGCAAAAGCACTCAGCCCCGAGGGTGGACTACTCCAGTGTCACCATTAGGAGCAACAAGGTTGATGAAGATTGCTCTGAGGTGGACCCCATCCCGGCGTGGTACCCTAGTTCGAGAGATGACGAAATTTTTGTTTTCGAATATGGAATAATCCTCCGAGTTGGGGCCACAATTAATTTGTAGGTGATGCATGTAAAATGCATACATGAACTTTGTAGTTGATTATGTTTCTTATTATTTGTAACTTTATTATATCTATTAGTCCTAACCTATTACATGAAAATTGGAAAGAACGCAAAACAATCTTGTTGGAGTTAGACTCTGGTTCCTGAAATCAGTCCCCACCAAACAATTTTTAAATATGCCTCGACACTCAGATGCCATCCATTGAAAAATATCGTACGAGACAAAATTCTAGGAAACTTTATCATTATACTCTTGGACCTAAAAATCGGCCCAATCTGAGTCCGGACGCGACCTGGAGACTCGTCTTATATAAGAAAAAATATCTGATTACGGGAATCTGAAATATTGTAATGTGACTGACTCCTACTCTTACCAAAATTTATGGATTATGCTAAGCCACGACTTTGGGGCCTCATTAGGGATGAGAGCGATCCCTAGCTAGGAAGGTTCTAGAGGTGCCCAAGAGCCCTTAAATAAAAGGGGCATCCATCCCATTGCCTACATTGCATCTCTATGAATATATGTTGGGTGAAACCCTATTTTTTGAGCGAGCCACGAAATTTCCTCCTCTTGGTAGCTGTCAAGGAGTGTGTGTGTGTGTGTGGGGGGGGGGGGGGGGGGGGGGGCTCCTCTTCACCATCACGAAGGAAGAAGAAGATACAAGGGGCCTTCACCCCTAGAGCAGTCGCCGCCTTAGGAAGCCACTAACGCACTGGTGGGCTGCGTCGCTACCGCCTCCTTGCTCGTGGACGCCGTGGACACCATCTCCTGCACGAGGCTGCTGCTTCTCTTCATTGACAACATCATCAGGCCACTTATCTTTGTAATGTCTCTTTGTTGTGATTAGTTTCTCATGTTTTCAAGGGCATGTGATGGATTGATGTTGATTTCTACATAAGTATGCAATGAACATTTTTCAAGTGTTTATGTTTGATGTGGTTCTATGATATGGTGATATGTGAAAGTTGACTGTATATTACTTCACCTATATGGGCTCATAGTGAAGGGGATCGTGTGCAGAAAACAAAAAATTTCCTACCGACGATATCCTAAAAGCATGCCAAGATCTATTCTATGCAGATATAGTAGTACGAACGGAGATCGGAATACGTACCCTTGTAGACCAAAAGCGGGGATTAAGTTCCCGCACAAACGTTGTCGATGAAGACCGACGAAGCCGACCTCAAGGTCGTGTAGAGGAAGCAGGCCTCCGAGTACCGCTAGCGCAGCACCTCGCAGGGAGTCGCACACGTACGGTGGAGACGACGGCCTCCGAAACTACAGTCCAGGGCGAGCAGCGGAAGACTTGGACCGGATGAAGGGAATATGCCCTAGAGGCACTTAATAAACATAGTTTATTGGCAATATACCAATCGTTCATTATATGTTTTATACCATGCTATAACTGTATTAAGAGGAAACATTAATACAGGTGTGGTAGATAAACAACCAGGTCCCTAGTAGCCTCTACTAAGACTAGTTTCATTGCGCGATTGATGATCGAGGTTTTCCGATCATAGGGCATGGCGCCGGTCGGCATTGGAAGTCATATCGTTAGGAGTAACGATGTGATGGACATACCCAGTATTTATAGGACATAGTCATTACGCCTTAAGACCGTGAGATCAACTCTTATTGTTATCCCTGAAAGATACTTTGATCGCACCAAACGTCGCATCTTATCTAGTGTGACAATAACGGTGATACTTTTGGGTATCGGAAGGGGGTAGTTGAGACGAGGGGTCAACATCGGGATTTGTCAGTCCGCATAGCCGGATAGATACTCTAGGGCCCACTCGGTGAGATTATGTCAAATGAGTTTGCAAACATGTGACTAGGTCACCAGCTGACATAATATCATAGACGAGTAGAAGATAGAGATGTCGGTAACGAGATCATGCTAGGTATGGAGATATCTGAGAATGATGCTCAGACACGCTAAGTATCGCCATGACAAAGGGTTTAAGACTATACGTCCAGGTTTGATAGATGAAAGTCATTCGTTATATCACAGGGATTAATTCATGGTGTCCAGGCCTACGAGTTAGTCGTCGATTATAGAGGAGTCTTGATCGTACCTGTTATTATATCGAACCTCTAGGGTAACACACTTAAGGGGTTTCGACAAGACAACCGGAAAGGAAAGAGGTCACCGGGAGCGTCTTGGGAGGGGTCCGATGGAGATCGGGCAGCGCCGAAAGAGTTTTCGGAGCTAGGAAAAATTATATATATTATGTTTGATATTAATTAGTGTAATTAATATGCAAATATGATTTTATATATTTATTTTCGAATTTATTTAGACTGATTTCCCTAAATGGGCCTTCTGGTCGAAAAAAGGCCCATGGGGGGGGGGGGGGGGAACCCTCAAGGGAATTTTGTGGGGGAGGCTTGGCCGGCCTAGGTGGGCCAAATGGGGCCCACCTAGGGCCGGCGCACCAGCCTTGGCCGAACCAGGCATGTGGGATAGTCCCACATTGCCTGGCTGGCAAGGTTGGCTCCCCGTGGGAGCCTATATAAGAAGGGGCACCCCTGGCCTTTTAATTCCCAATTTCTCTCTCGATCTCAAGGTTCCCTTGTTGGAGCCGCGCCGAGTAGAGGAGGGGGATCTCTTCCACCATAGCCCGCTGCCGCGCTGCTGGTGTTCCGGTCCAAGTCTTCCGCTGCTCGTCCTGGACTGGAGCTTCGGAGGCCGTCGTCTCCACCGTATGTGTGTGACGCCCTGCGAGGTGCTGCGCTAGCGGTACTCGGAGGCCTACTTCCTCCACCCGACCTCGGGGTCATCTTCGTCGTCTTCGTCGCGCCGAGTTCTCCGCGACCTAGAGGTCGGCTACGTCGTCTTCGTCGTCAACGCTTGTGCGGGAGCGTAATCCCCGCTATTCGGTCTACGAGGGTATGTATTCCGATCTCCGCCGTACTACTATATCTGCATAGTGTAAATCTTGGCTAGTTTAAGGATATCGTTGCTAGGAAATTTTTTGTTTTCTGCACACGATCCCCTTCAGTGGTATCAGAGCCGATCTATCGTAGATATAGCTGTACGCTGTTAGAACCCGTGTTCTGCACGGGGGCACCGTTCCTGTTATTTGCTACCCTCTAGCGTGCACTTGTGATTCCAGCGGCATCGAGTTGATGAAGCGGTTCGGACCGACTTTACGCATTGAGTTGACATACGGCTTGTACCGTATCTGTGGCTGGCGGGTGCCTGTTTCTCTCTCTTTAGTTGGCTTTGCATTTTCAATGGAGGGCCCGAAAGGGATGCTTAAACATGCAATTATTGGATCGTTGTTGTGGTCATAAGGTTCGTAGGTATGAAGCGGTTCTATTTACGAAAGCCCCGAGCCACGTAAAATATGCAAAAGATAAAGCAGAAGCGTCTAACTTTATTTTGCAGGGGCTATGTGATATGGTCAAGGTAGGTTTATTAAATTGTTTATAAACTGCGGGCGCCAAGAAGACCATGGCGCAATGGACTATATCACATTGCATTACATTTGATGTTTTGTGTGCATCTTATATTGTGTGATTGTGTGTATAGTATACATTAGTTTCACGGCGGTAGTTATATAAGATGATCCCTTCAAAATAGCACCAGTGTTATCCCTCCAACGCGCACCACCAAGAAAGTTCTACGTTATGAGGCAGGCCGTGATGATCGGGTGTCAGACATATCTTCGTTCGCATACGGTGGGTGTAAGCCATGTTGCACAAGCGTCAGCGTGGAGGTTTTTGGTGGCGAGCCTAGCATATTCAGAAATATGGCCTCGGAACAGGGAGACCGAAAGGTCGAGCACGAGTCACAAAATTGGTGTGGCGGACTTTTGTCTACTCTTGAAGTTGTGCCGCCGGCTCTGATGATGAGGGGTGGTGCAATGGATGGGGGTCGTGTAATCGCTTAAACGACTAGGAGGGATGTTCGTTTGAGTGGGAGTTCGGATAGTTATTTTCTAAAATACTAGAACTCAGAATATAATGAACAGAGTCTGTTTTGCAAACCTTTGTAGATATTAACCATTGTGATTGCATCTTTTCAAATTAGGCGCATTCCTGCGATTGAGAAACTTAAAAGGTTGGGTACAAACTTCATAGTTTTATGCTTTAGCTTGAGGATACTTCTTGTTTTAAACCGTTAGCTCTTTGTGTTACAATACCCGCTAGGAGATAAACCCGAAGATTCCGCTAACAAAAGATAATTTTGATTATCAGATTTTGTGCGGATGATATCATCATAGTCCAGTGTATGCTATAATCTCTTCCATAAAGAACCAACGGTGGGTACGAGTTTTTAGATCGCGAACATATGATATGGTCGCTAAACTCGGGGTACCCCAAACGTTGGGTTGATGAAGTTTATCAGTACGTTGACTGATTGTCTTCTCAACCAAGATGGAAGAGAATACACACATTGAGGGAGCACGTGGCGGTCATACTTAATGACATATGTTCATGATTAATGAACATTGAGACGTCTCGCTCAGCTCAATCACTGGATGACAGACATCGTTGCCAAGTGCAAATCCTCTGTCATAGACTATGTCATGCAAGGGGAATCGTTCACCTTCATGGTTCTTGATTACGGTGGAAGTATCAAGAAGATGAAACAGATCGCCGGAAGTCATCAATGATGATGGTGTATATATGATATACATGTTATGAATGTTTTAGCTAAGCAAGTACTCGCAGTAGTGACTAAGTTTTGAACTAGTCATGTTTTGTGAAAAACCAGGTTTACTGCTTGAGTAGCTTGAAAGGATGAGGCGACATTGCGTGTTGATAATGGCAATCAAGTTGTCGTGATGGCCATAGACACTCTCGCTCTAGATCTACCATTTGAATAAATTCTTTATGATCGGGTGTTGGTATGATCGTTACGAGTGTGTCTCCTCTAGCGAGACACTTGTTCATACATGATAGTGACAAATTGGTGTCCTATATTTATGAAGTAATGATCATATGCCGATTTGAATTTAGATGGTAGAAGCTCCCACATTCATAGTATTAATGCCAAAGGAAACAAACTTAATAAAGACACCACATATGTGTGGCACTACCGTTCAGTCATGTCAATGTTATATGCATTAGCTCCACACTGGATGGACCTACAAGTCCTAAGATTTGATCTTTTGACACTTGCAAAATAACTGTGACACCGTTTTTGGAAAACGGGCATATAACTTATTGATAGTCATACATGGAGATGTATGTGGTTCAATGAAGTAATTGACGGGTAGTGGAGACCTTTATTTCGTGAACTTCACTGAACGTTTTGATTATAGCTTGTTGAGAATCATGCATACGGGTGTATGTGCATCAATGAAGTACTTTAACGTGTAGTGGAAGTCTTTATTTCATAGACTTCATGAATATTCCGAGTAGATATATGGATATCCACTCCGCGGAATGTTAGTCTGAATTTTTGATTCGATCAAACGAAGTTCAGAATGAAGTAGGAAATAAACTTAACAAGAAAATCAAATTCCCGCGATGCAAATCGAGGAATGAAGATTTGAGTTATAATGTTGGCACATCATTGGAAGACTTGTGAGAAGAGTTCCACAAATTACGTCGCATGGAACACCATAGTGTTAGGGCGTCGTAATCGCACCCTATCGGATGGTGTGTGGTAAATGAATCTCTTACCGAATTATTGTAATCATTAGAGTCATATGGTAGAAACGTAAACACTCACGTTAGCAAATAGGGAAACCATTTGAATCCATGGAGACAATACCATACGAGTGATGGCATGTCTTTTGAGCCTGGATTGTCGTTTCAGCAATTTAGTGTTTCGATGTAATCGAACCTAAAATAGATTAATATTTGTAGTATACCCTACCTAAAGAGTTAGTTGGGTACATGTCTCACGACATAGGCAAAATCTTTGTCGGGATATACGTTGCGAAAGAAATAGTTTCTTGTCCGAGGGTATAAGTGAGAAAGAAAGTAGAGCAAGACGAAGTTGGTGAACTTCTTCTCCAAACATCAGAGTGGTGCAATCGAAAGTGTTTTCGGTGTCAGGCCCCACAGCTTGAAAAAGCTAATGATTCAAAATCATGATGTTCTGAGCTCATACTAATAGCGTAGGCATACGAGGTTGTGTTCCACACTGTGTGTTACGACAATCTTGCTATGAAGGTCATATAAATGGAATATGACAGACCTACAAACTACAAAGAAGAGATGGTGAACCTAAGTCCGAGAAATGGCTATGAGTCATTTATGATCCGAAATAAAATCCATATACGATTACCAGGTAATGACTTGGGAGATCTTCTTGATGGCATCTATGATGTTAATAGTATATGGAGTTTTATGAGAGAGTAGATATTGAGCAGGTTCGATTTGTCGTGAAACAGTTCCGACAGACCACATGAGACTTTTTCTCAAGTGGCGAAGCCTAAATCTATTCTGGGTCGTTTAGCAATTACTATAATTTCGAATGAGAAATTGATAGATGGATGAGAAAACCATGGTTCTTAATAGTGTCATTAAGAATGGTTTGTAATCCTGAGGATGCTAAACATGTATGCAAACTTCGGTTGTCCATTCATGGGCAGAAGTAAGCATATCGGAGCTGGAATCTTCACTTTGATAATGTGATCAAAGGATTTTGGAGTTGTCCAAAATAGTTGAAGAAACCTACATT
The DNA here is from genome assembly GCA_026929855.1 of Poa annua. Taxonomy (NCBI): domain Eukaryota; kingdom Viridiplantae; phylum Streptophyta; class Magnoliopsida; order Poales; family Poaceae; genus Poa; species Poa annua. The sequence goes on along the minus strand of CM049432.1, from coordinate 69,247,945 downwards.
TGCAAAGAAGTGAGTGGGAGCAAAGTAGCTTTCCTTGATCTTATATGCGGAAGGCATATTTGAGTGGGAGCTAAGTAGTTTTCCTTGATCTTATCTGCGGAAGGCATATTTGAGTGGGAGCTAGGTGTCATTTGTGATTCTGTATGTAACGACATATTGAATGACACAGATCCTCTAGTAGAGTGTAAAGGATTATTTAAGTGATTAAATTTTCTATAAAATGAAGTTAGGAGTATTAGGCATCCGATTTATAATTGTATAGATCATAAGGGGCTTAATAACATTATGTCGGAATATTCCTTAGTCAAGATTCTGAAGTGTTTCAGAATAGGACAAGCAAAGAAAGAGGTTCTTGCTTGTATGAGTAGGTAAAATATTAAGTTTATCTTGGCATTTTCAGTTATAGCAAATGATGTTCGACATTATCTATGTATCAGTCATAGATGCTATCAGACTGAAAGCTCGACTTAGTGTGACCCGAGTTCTTGGTTAAAGAACAAGTTCTAGAGTGATCCTTGTGTGGATCAATGAACAAACGTTAAGTTTATTCTTCAGTGTCTATGAGAACTGAAGATAGGTTTTCTAGTAACGGGTAAGAGTGGAATGGCAACTTGCCGTAAAGCGGTTACGATGATGCAAGTTATTACACTGACCCATACGACTAGAAATCTCATATAGGAGATGTCCTTTATTTTGAAGAAAGACATGGTTAGTTTGCGTAGTCGCATATGAATGCACTGTCGCACAATCTACATAGGTATAGAAATATACCGCGATTTTAGAAGTAGCAAGTGTGATTGGACTGAGCAGTTTTCCGAGCGTAGGTGGTCCACTTAATAGATCTCTTAGACTTTTAAGGCGCATGCTACGCGAATGCTCGAGTCACACTCCATCCACTGGGATATATTTCACCGTCATCGTAAGATACGGGATGATGTCAAACTAGATGACATAAAAGTGTTGCAAAGCACACATAGATCTCAATGTGTGAGTTCTATTGACTGTATTCCTCTTCCACGAGGCGAGCATGCACCAAGATGCTATGGGTGTTGAGCTTTTACCAAGTCGTAAACTAGATTAAGTGTTACTCTAGTGCAAGTGGGAGACTGAAGGGAATATGCCCTAGAGGCACTTAATAAACATAGTTTATTGACAATATCCCAATCGTTCATTATATGTTTTATACCATGCTATAACTGTATTAAGAGGAAACATTAATACATGTGTCGTAGATAAACAACCAGGTCCCTAGTAGCCTCTACTAAGACTAGTTTCATTGCGCGATTGATGATCGAGGTTTTCCGATCATAGGGCATGGCGCCGGTCGGCATTGGAAGTCATATCGTTAGGAGTAACGATGTGATGGACATACCCAGTATTTATAGGACATAGTCATTACGCCTTAAGACCGTGAGATCAACTCTTATTGTTATCCCTGAAAGATACTTTGATCGCACCAAACGTCGCATCTTATCTAGTGTGACAATAACGGTGATACTTTTGGGTATCGGAAGGGGGTAGTTGAGACGAGGGGTCAACATCGGGATTTGTCAGTCCGCATAGCCGGATAGATACTCTAGGGCCCACTCGGTGAGATTATGTCAAATGAGTTTGCAAACATGTGACTAGGTCACCAGCTGACATAATATCATAGACGAGTAGAAGATAGAGATGTCGGTAACGAGATCATGCTAGGTATGGAGATATCTGAGAATGATGCTCGGACACGCTAAGTATCGCCATGACAAAGGGTTTAAGACTATACGTCCAGGTTTGATAGATGAAAGTCATTCCTTATATCACAGGGATTAATTCATGGGGTCCAGGCCTACGAGTTAGTCGTCGATCATAGAGGAGTCTTGATCGTACCTGTTATTATATCGAACCGCTAGGGTAACACACTTAAGGGGTTTCGACAAGACAACCGGAAAGGAAAGAGATCACCAGGAGCGTCCCGGGAGGGGTCCGATGGAGATCGGGCAGCGCCGAAAGAGTTTTCGGAGCTAGGAAAAATTATATATATTATGTTTGATATTAATTAGTGTAATTAATATGCAAATATGATTTTATATATTTATTTTTGAATTTATTTAGGCTGATTTCCCTAAATGGGCCTTCTGCTCGAAAAAAGGCCCATGGGGGGGGGGGGAACCCTCAAGGGAATTTTGTGGGGGAGGCTTGGCCGGCCTAGGTGGGCCAAATGGGGCCCACCTAGGGCCGGCGCACCAGCCTTGGCCGAACCAGGCATGTGGGATAGTCTCACATTGCCTGGCTGGCAAGGTTGGCTCCCCCTGGGAGCCTATATAAGAAGGGGCACCCCTGGCCTTTTAATTCACCAATTAATTCCCAATTTCTCTCTCGATCTCGTGGTTCCCTTGTTGGAGCCGCGCCGAGTAGAGGAGGGGGATCTCTTCCACCATAGCCCGCTGCCGCGCTGCTGGTGTTCCGGTCCAAGTCTTCCGCTGCTCGTCCTGGACTGGAGCTTCGGAGGCCGTCGTCTCCACCGTATGTGTGTGACGCCCTGCGAGGTGCTGCGCTAGCGGTACTCGGAGGCCTACTTCCTCCACCCGACCTCGGGGTCATCTTCGTCGTCTTCGTCGCGCCGAGTTCTCCGCGACCTAGAGGTCGGCTACGTCGTCTTCGTCGTCAACGCTTGTGCGGGAGCGTAATCCCCGCTATTCGGTCTACGAGGGTATGTATTTGGATCTCCGCCGTACTACTATATCTGCATAGTGTAGATCTTGGCTAGTTTAAGGATATCGTTGCTAGGAATTTTTTTGTTTTCTGCACACGATCCCCTTCACCGGAACACCAGCAGCGCGGCAGCGGACTATGGTGGAGGAGATCCCCTGGCTCTGCTCGGCGCGGCTCCAACTTGGGAACCACGAGATCGAGAGAGAAATCGGGAATTAATTGGTGAATTAAAAGGCTGGGGCTGCCCCTTCTTATATAGGCTCCCAAGGGGAGCCAACCTTGCCAGCCAGGCAATGTGGGACTATCCCACAGCCTGGTTCGGCCAAGGAGGGTGCGCCGGCCCCCTGGTGGGCCCCATCTGGCCCACCTACGCCGGCCTCCATGCCCCCACCGAATTACCAAGGGGGTTCCCCCCTCTTGGGCCTTCTTTCGTCCGGAAGGCCCATTTAGGGAAATCTGCCTAAATAAATTCGAAAATAAATATATAAAATCATATTTGCATATTAATAACACTAATTAATATCAAACATAATATATATATAATTTTTCCTAGCTCCGAAAACTCTTTCGGCGCTGACCGATCTCCATCGGACCCCTCCCGGGACGCTCCCGGTGATCTCCTTCCTTTCCGGTTGTCTTGTCGAAACCCCTTAAGTGTGTTACCCTAGCGGTTCGATATAATATCAGGTATGATCAAGACTCCTCAATGATCAACGACTAACTCGTAGGCCTGGACCCCATGAATTAATCCCTGAGATATAACGAATGACTTTCATCTATCAAAACTGAACGTAAAGTTTTCGACCTTTTGCCATAGCGATACTTAGCACGTCCGAGCGTCGTTCCATAGATATCTCTATACCTAATCCCGACCTCGTTACCGACGACACTATCTTCTACTCGTTCATGATCTCATGTCTCCGTGACCTAGTCACATGCTTGCAAGCTCATTAGACATGATCTCACCGAGTGGGCCCGAGAGTATCTATCCTGCTATGCGGACTGGCAAATCCCGCTCTTGACCCCTCGTCTCAACTACTCCTTTCCGATACCCAAAAGTATCACCGTTATTGTCATACTAAATAAGATACGACGTTTGGTGCAATCAAAGTATCTTCCGGTAATATCAATAAGAGTTGATCTCACGGTCAAAGGCGTAACGACTATGTTCTCCAAATCTGGGTATGTCCATCACATCGTTCTCTAGCGATATGACTCTCATTGCCGACCGGCACCATGCCCCATGACCGGGAAACCTCGATCATCAATCGCACAACGAAACTAGTCTTAGTAGAGGCTACTAGGGACCTGGTTGTTTACGTATCACACCCGCATTAATGTTTCCGCTTAATACGGTTCTAGCATGACACAAAAACCTATTATGAACAAGCGAGATATGATAAAGAATACACTTTATTAATTGCCTCTAGGGCATATCTCCTTCAGTCTCCCACTTGCACTAGAGTACAACTTAATCTAGATTACAACTTGGTAAAATCTTAACACCCATAGCTAACTGGTGTTGTTCATGCTTATCAAGCGGGAGAGGCTTCGTCAGCGGATCTGCCACATTCAGATCCGTATGCACTTTGCAAATCTTCACATCGCCTCCTTGTACGTACTGACGTATCACATGGAAGCGTCGGAGAATGTGTTTGGCGGTGGAGTGAGACCTTGGCTCCTTGGCGTTCGCAATGGCACCCGTATTGTCGCAGAAGAGGATCACGGGGTCTTGCACGCTCGGGAACACTCCAAGTTCGATGACGAACTTCCTCAGCCACACAGCTTTATTCGCGGCCTCGCAGGCAGCAATGTACTCCGACTCTATTGTAGATTGTGCGACTATGGGTTGCTTCCCACTTCTCCAGCACACGGCGCCTCCATTCACCTTGAACACGTAACCTGTCTGTGACTTACAGTCATTGGGGTCTGAGCAAAAACTTGCATCTACGTAACCCATTACGCCAAGTTCTTCATCGCAGCCACCATACACAAGGAACATTTCCTTTGTCTTATTGAGATACTTAAGAATGCTCTTAACAGCTACCCAATGCGGCATTCCAGGATTACTCTGGAACCGGCTTGTCAAACTTAGAGCTAATGCCACATCCGGTCTAGTACTCAACATTGCATACATGATCGATCCTATGGCTGAAGCATAAGGATGTTTCGTCATTTCGGCCTTACCCAGTTCCGTCACCGGACACTGCGCCTTACGCAATATCTTATTCTTGATAACTGGCAGAGAACCCTTCTTTGCCTTCTCCATATGAAAACGTTTCAGTATTTTATCAAGATAAGTACTCTGACTTAGTGCTAATAGGCGCCTTGATCTATCGCGATAGATTTTTATGCCTAAAACATACGCAGCTTCTCCTAAGTCCTTCATGGAAAATTTACTGTTTAAATATTCCTTCACGCTATTCAGAAGTTCCACATCATTCCCTATTAGCAATATGTCGTCAACATACAGTGCTAAGAACACAACCGAACTCCCACTCATTTTCTTGTAAATACAGGTCTCTTCCACATTCTGGATAAATCCAAAACCTTTGATTACCTCATCAAAGCGAAGATTCCAGCTCCGAGATGCCTGCTTCAATCCATAGATGGATCGCTGAAGCTTGCACACCTTGTTAGCATTTCCTGGATCGACAAAACCTTCCGGCTGTACCATGTACAACTCTTTCTCAATGTTTCCATTCAGGAAGGCCGTTTTGACGTCCATCTGCCAGATTTCATAATCATAGTAGGCAGCTACCGCTAACAAAATCCGAATAGACTTAAGCATCGCTACCGGTGAAAAAGTTACATCGTAGTCAATTCCATGAACTTGTTGGAAACCCTTTGCGACAAGCCGAGCTTTATAGACGGTCACATTACCATCAGCATCAGTCTTCTTCTTAAAGATCCACTTATTCTCGACGGCCTTGCGCCCTTCGGGAATATCCACCAAAGTCCACACTTTGTTATCATACATGGATCCTATTTCGGATTTCATGGTTTCAAGCCATTTCTCGGACTCTAGACTCTCCATCGCCTCCTTGTAGTTCGTAGGTTCGTCTTGCTCGACTAGCATGACGGTGCAAACCATGTTGCCATACCACTCTGGTGCGATCCGAGATCTACCAGACCTACGAGCTAGAACATCTTCCTCGACAGTTTCTCCCACTCTTTCCACGGAGGACGTTTCCGGAATTAATTCCGTTGCGCCACTCGGAATCTCGAGTTCAGGATCAACGATTTCATCGAGGTCTACCTTCCTCCCACTTACTCCTTTCACGAGAAACTCCTTCTCTAGAAAGGTACCGGTCTTCGCGACAAAAGTTTTGCCCTCAGCTTGGTTGTAGAAGGTGTACCCAACGGTTTCCCGCGGATATCCTACAAAGACGACTTTCTCCGACTTCGGTTCGAGTTTGTCGGGCTGCAGTTTCTTAACGTACGCCTCACAACCCCAAACCTTCAGAAACGATAACTTAGTCTTTTGGCCATACCATAATTCATACGGCGTCGTTTCAACGGACTTGGACGGAGCCCTATTGAAAATGAATGCGGCTGTTTCTAACGCATAACCCCAGAAGGACACTGGCAGATCGGTAAGAGACATCATATATCGGACACTATCCAGTAGAGTACGATTACGTCGCTCGGACACGCCGTTACGCTGCGGCGTTCCGGCTGGCGTAAGTTGGGGCACTATGCCACAACTCTTCAGATGTGTGCCAAACTCAAAACTCAAGTACTCTCCACCGTGATCGGACCGGAGATGCTTGATTTTCCTATTAAGCTGATTCTCAACTTCACTTTGGAATTCTTTGAACTTTTCAAACGTTTCAGACTTGTGTTTCATCAAATAGATATAACCGTATCTACTCAAGTCATCAGTGAAGGTGACGAAGTAACGATAACCATTGCGTGTCGAAACGCTCATCGGTCCACACACATCTGTATGTATGATTGTAAGGACCCCTCGGACGAATCCGAGATGCCCACGTTATGTAAGAGATCACGATCCCAATGATCAGTGCATCGCAATCACATAACCAACATAGGTATCAAAGAGTTACATCATTCAAGTCGTACGAATAAAAGTCTTACAACACATAAACGGTCATACGACCAAAGTCAACAAACCTCGTCACGCAGGACGGAATTAACTACGATAGCGGAAGCTCGTGGCTAGCGACGGCTCTTAACATCTCCGAGCGCAGATTCCCACAAGTGCAGTTGACCGGTGACCGCTAAGTGGCGAAGTCGTCGTCATACACCTCCTCCTCGATGTAGGCCTCCTCATTGAAATCTGGACATTTGAATATCCAGGGACAGAGCCACATGAGTACAATTACGTACTCGCAAGACCACCTCTAGGCTTAAATTCTCATGATAATGTAAGAAAAACACATTTCAAGAACTGGGAGGGATCCTGAATACAACTACAGGGCTTATTTTGGAAAACAATGAATTCCAACATAGAGAATACGACATCTCTATATCTTTGTTGAAGGAAACATTTAGAGATAGAATTCTCTTCGCTGAAATGCGACATCTCTATATCTTTGTTGAAGAAAACATTTAGAGATAGAATTCTCTTCTCTTAGATATAGCAGGGACATATCCAAGTTCAAAAACTTCATTTTGTAAAGCCTTTAAAAACACTAGGATAGGGGTAACCTTTTTCTTTCTTCCTTGAGGTCGGACTGGTTGTCTCCCCAAGATCAACCATCCTTGCCCAAATTCCGTACCTCCCAGGTACCACTTTATTCCCTCCTCGTTTTCCTTCGAAAACCTTCCTCTTTTTAAACCATAAAACATCCAGCATGCCTAGTGGGACCTTTCCAACCGTCCATGACCGCGGACGCGGCTATTCGAGTAGATTTACACTCTGCAGAGGTTGTACACTTTCACCACAAGATTCGGATGGTCTGCCGTGGATCAACCACGGACTGTACAGAGACAGCATGCACACATCAGACGGCCAATCCTAAGTTCCACTATGTTGACGCTGGTACAAGAGTATCATCTTCGAGTGGGTTTGTTCTCTCCGGCACCGAGTGAGCTAGCCGTATCGATCCGGTTTTCCCTAGTCTCACACCGCCACGACAAGAGACCCATCGTTGCTTCCCGGTGGCACACGAAGTCCACACTCTGTATGCCCATTCCCTGGCAGCATTCGGTTCCGGGGACTCTAACCCCATCTAGCCCATTGAGGAATATTCGAAAACCAACACCAACAAGCTTCCGTTAAGGCTCGTGCCCATTTTGAGGTAATGTGGTTGCACGGGTTAATTGATCAAGCGGCAGCTAGGGTCACACTTTGTTTTTCAAAACAATTTCTTCTCCGACTACTCCCAGCAGCTCGGGTTTTCGCAAACACCTCCGATTGCTCCCAGCAACTCGGGTTTTAATAAAACACTTGCTCGCCGATTGCTCCCAGCAGCTCGGGTTTTCCTCCATAACACATTTTTATCAAATAGGTCCCCATCCTATAGTTTTGAGGTAAGATAACAAAATATACTATTTGAAAACTTAATCTTCTTTATAGAGCCTTCAATGACAAGACTCATCAAGAAAAACTCTTTTTATAATACCTACAACTAATCTAGTAGATAACTTTGGCCAAACAATATTTTGTAAAAATAGTTTTCGGGTGGCAAGGTGCCACAAAAGAAGTAAAACATGCATTATTTTATTTTAAAACAAAACATGCTTTGTAAATAGTAGGATTCATTATAGAGGTGAGGTGGGCTTGCCTTGCTCAAAGTACTGTCCCTGGTCTTGTTCTTCAGCGTAGTCGTGCTCAGCTACCTCGTACTGTTCTTCCTCGGGTTGCGATTTTACCGTAACATGAAAACAAACGAGACTAACGTAAGTCCTAAAATGCGAGTTGATAACAATCTAAAGCATCTCAACAAACAACAAGCATCACCAACAGGAAACACAACTGATGAATTCGGTAGTCATTAGGGGATGTTTACATGTTTTAAGCATAACTCTTAAGGTAATGCTCCTAAAATCAAACCCTTCTACCACATTACTCCTAACAATCACGGGGAACTCTGAAAATTAGCTGTGCATCAAAACTAATCACCAAACAAGAAATAAAAATCAGATAATGGCTACTGATGTCAAACTTAAATAGAAGATAGGTTCAGTTTTATAGATCTCCTGAATGCACAATTAGCCTTTCTGGTGAGGTATGAGTTTCCTCTTTAAGTGGACATCTTATTTATCAAATTTGGATACTCCTAGCTCAAGTTATACCAGTTTAAAAATAAAGTATACTTCTGACCATTTTCTATGTGCAGAAAATAATAAGAATTATTTTGGGGTCAATCCAGTGGGGTGAGTTATATAAAACCTGTGGCTATCCCAAAAAATTATCCTTAACATATTTTTATGGACATAGGTGGCTTCACCAATTAAAACTAGACATGTCATAATTTCTGAAATTTCAGAATTGCATTTTAAGAGATTATCTCCCTGTTTTCAGGGATTTATTCACTAAGAAATAAATAATTACAGGAAAAATCTACATTTGTAGGATATTATACCTCCAACACATATCTAACACTTCCAATTGGATTTACTTCAAAATGTGTTTTTATGTAAGAGTTAAAAATCCCCAAACACCTACTGATGTCATTCTTAGAGTAAAAATAACTTTTGCTAGATTAATCTCCTGCATGCAAGATTGACCAATATAGATAGATATTTTTACAAGCTTTCCAACAGATCCAAGATTGCATGTTTTGGATTTACAGAACACAAGTTATTAAACAAATGGTGTATTAGACACTTCTTACTAAATCTATTTTACCACACAACAGAAAACACATTTTGGAAGAAGTCCAACGCCACATGGTTAATAAAACGTGCATGCATGTTACAAAATTAATCTCATAATTTTATCTGATATAGACTTACCACAAATGATTTAAAGCTAAACTCTAGATTTACTGGAAAAATAACAGGAAAAAGGATAAAGGAAAAACAGGCCGAACGGCCAGATCTGGGCCAGATCGGCCCAGCGGCAAAGCAGAGAAGCGCGGGGCTGAGTTGGGCCGGCCCAAGCGCTGCGCGCGTGCCGGCCAAGCGGTAAGCGATCGTGGATCTGGGATCCAACGGCCACGGACAGATCGGGCGCGGTTCAAACACAACCGCAGATCCGAAAATCGACGGTCTCAGGCCATCGTCTTCCTCCCGACCGAGAAAAACATGAGCAGAGCTCGAGAAAGCGATGCCGAGCATGGAGGGCTCACCTAGGGCTCGCGTACGGACGAGGGAGAGGTCGGAGGTGAACGCGTCGTCGAAGGGGAGCTCAGGGGTGGTTGCAAAACTTGCATGCAACGCCGGAGTCCATGGCGGTGACGACGGCGTCCTCCTCGGGTCGTGGATGAACCAGGTGCTCTCGAGCTGCAACAAAGCCAAGGGAGGGGAGGGGAGTTAGATCCAGAAGAGGGGAAGCCAAGGAACCAAAAATGGCGAGGAATGGCTGAGAGAAACGAGCGCTACGGCAGCATCCTTTCGTCGGCCACCGAGGAAAATCTCCTCGTCTACAGGGCGAATGAGGGGGGGAACTTGGTGGTTTTCGCCGGGGAGGAGAGGAGTAGGATGGAGGGGTGCTAGGGAGGGGGAGAAATGAGCAGGGGAGAGGCTCGGGGTGGCTTTAACGAGGTTACCCGATCTAGGGTTGGCTCGGGCAGGAGAGAGGGAGGGGAGCGTCTCCTTTGCTCTTACTGGCTCAGGTGGGCGGTGGAGAGGGGACAGGGGAGATGCTGGTCGGGATGACCAGCCCTAGCCAGTGAGAAGAGAGGAGAGGAGCTCGGATTGGGTGAAAAAGAAGAGAAAAGAGAGAAGGGAGAGGAGAGGTTGGCCCTAGTCCATGACAAGTGGGACCAGGGGTGAGGTTGTTGCTCTCCTCATCAGCAGGTGGAGTGGAAAAGAGAGAGAGAGAAATAAGAGGTGCAAGATTTGAGTAAATCTCATAATGAATTTAAAACCTAAGTTTGAAAAATTCAAACATGACCCACAAAGATAAAAAGGGGCAACATTCTAAACTTACCTAAATTAAGAGAGGGTACTGAATTTACAAATGGCTAATTTAATTATCTCATTTAGCTTTTAAAGAAAAGAAAACTTTTGGTGATAAATAAAGGAATCACTCAAATGGTCATGTTATTTTGATGACTACAAAAGCTAGGGGGATTAATATGCAAACAAGCTCTTTTGTGATAATTTATAACAGGGTATGGAAGTATATGTGACCTAGATGGAAATGTTTCAAAGGCATGCCAAAAACCATTTAGGGTTTGCTTAATAATAGCTCCTAGTTTGGCTAAGTTTTAACAACCATGAAGATCCTAATAGTGGATATTTTATTTTAGTTGTTGTGGTTTGAGTGTTTTCAATTATCATGGAATGTTAGTGATACACAACAAGCATAAGGTGTGCAAGCAAATTAAATCATGGCTCAAGATGCTACACGCACAAAAGTCTCTGCAAGAGGTGAAAAATCTAGAATAACACCACAATGCTAAAACTAAGAGAATTGGGGTGTTACAATGATCCCCAACAAATCCGACGCCCGTTCAACGAAACCTTTGAACGGTGTCCTGGTCATTTTGCCCATAAGGCATGGTTCGCATGTATCGAGGGATCCGAAATCCAACGAGTCCAAGAGTCCATCGGAGTGGAGTCGCTTCATGCGCTTTATACCAATATGACCAAGACGGCAATGCCACAAAAACATGGCGGTATCGTCACTACACTTAATTCGTTTGGCTTCTATGTTATGGATGTGAGTACTACGATCGAGATTCAATAAGAATAAACCGTTATTCTCGGGAGCATCAACATAAAAGATATCATTCATATAAATAGCACAATTGCTTAACACTGATTTAAATGAATAACCGTCTTGTAACAGGCAAGACCCACTTATAATGTTTACACTCAAGGATGGCACAAAATAACATTTATTTAAAACCAAAACTAATCCCGATGGTAGATGTAGAGGGAGCGTGCCGACAGCCACCACGTCGACTCTCGATCCGTTGCCGACGCGCATCGTCACCTCATCCTTCGCCAGCCGCCTTCTATTCCGTAACTCCTCCTGAGAGTTACATATATGAGCAACAGAACCAGTATAAAATACCCACGTATTGCTCCGGGCGGATGTAAGGTACACATCTATAACATGTATATCAAATATACCTTGCTCTTTGTCGACCGTCTTGCCAGACTTCCTATCCTCCAGATACTTGGGGCAGTTGCGCTTCCAGTGACCCTTCCCCTTGCAGTAGAAACACTCCACGCTAGCTCTGGGACCAGACCTGTTAGTCCTGGGCTTGGCAGCCAACTTTGCCTCCCTCCGGGACTTCCAGCTCTGCTTGCCACCGGGCTTCTTGAAGTCAACGGTCTTGTTGACCATCAACAGCGGGTGCTCCTTCTTAATCTCTACCTCAGCAGTCTTGAGCATCACGAACATTTCACCCAGGGACTTAGCCATGCCCTGCATGTTGTAGTTCATGACGAAGCCTTTGTAGCTTGGCGGCAACGATTGCAACACCCTGTCAATCGCCAGATCATCGGGAATCTTGCATTCCAGAGCATTCAGGCGATGAACGTAGCCAGACATCTTGACTACATGCTCGCTCACACTGCTATGCTCTTCCATCTTGGCTGAGAAGAAAAGCTCAGAAGCCTCATATCTCTCAGTCTTAGCCTGCGGCGCGAAGACAGCCTTAAGATCCGAAATGATCTCAAAGGCGCTCATCTTCTCAAAGCGATTCTGCAGGTCGGCTTCCATGGCGTAGAGCATGCCACTCTGGACAAAGGCAGAATCCTCCGATCGGGTCTGGAAGACCTTCTTCTCATCCTCAGAGGCATCATCTGCAGGAGGGTCACCTATGGCGACCTCAATGACGTAGGCCACACTATGGGGAGTGAGGAGGATCCTCAGGTTGCGGAACCAGGCCATGAAGTTTGACCCATTGGTGTTAAGCTTTTCTTTCTCAAGGAACAGACCTAGGTTAAACGAGGGGCGAGACATCTACAATGGAATTTGCAACAACATAAGACTTTGTTCATAATAATTTTGAGTTATAGTATTTTAGAAAATAACTAACATAACTCCCACTCAAACGCACATCCCTCCTGGTCGTTTAAGCGATTACACGACCCCCATCCATTGCACCACCCCTCATCATCAAAGCCGGCGGCACAACTTCAAGAGTAGACAAAATCGTCCGCCACATCAATTTTGTGACTCGTGCTCGACCTTTCGGTCTTCCTGTTCCGAGGCCATACCTCTGAGTATGCTAGGCTCGCCACCAAAGACCTCCACGCTGACGCTTGTGCAACATGGCTTACACCCACTGTATGCGAACGACGAGATGTATGACACCCGATCATCACGGCCTGCCTCATAACGTAGAACTTTCTTGGTGGTGCGCGTTGGAGGGAGAACACTAGTGGTATTTAGAAGGGATCATCTTATTCAGCTACCGCCGTGTAACTAATGTATACTATACACACAATCACACAAAAATAAGATGCACACAAAACATCAAATGTAATGCAATGTGATATAGTCCATTGCGCCATGGTCTTCTTGGCGCCCGCAGTTTATAAACAATTTAATAAACCTACCTTGACCATATCACATAGCCCCTGCAAAATAAAGTTAGACGCTTCTACTTTATCTTTTGAATGTTTTACGTTGCTTGGGGCTTTCGTAAATAGAACCGCTTCATACCTACGAATCTTATGACCACAACAACGATCCAATAATTGCATGTTTAAGCATCCCTTTCGGGCCCTCCATTGAAAAAGCGAAGACCAACTAAAGAGAGAGAAACTGACACCCGCCAGCCACATATACGGTACAAGCCGTATGTCAGTAGTGGAACCAGTCTCGCGTAAGCGTACGCGTAACGTCGGTCCGGGCCGCTTCATCAACTCAATGCCGCTGGAATACACAAGTGCACGCTAGAGGGTAGCAAATAACAGGAACGGTGCCCCCGTACAGAGCACGGGTTCTAACAGCGTACAGCTATATCTACGATAGATCGGCTCTGATACCACTGAAGGGGATCGTGTGCAGAAAACAAAAAGTTTCCTACCGACGATATCCTAAAAGCATGCCAAGATCTATTCTATGCAGATATAGTAGTACGAACGGAGATCGGAATACGTACCCTTGTAGACCGAAAGCGGGGATTACGTTCCCGCACAAATGTTGTCGATGAAGACCGACGAAGCCGACCTCAAGGTCGTGTAGAGGAAGCAGGCCTCCGAGTACCGCTAGCGCAGCACCTCGCAGGGAGTCGCACACGTACGGTGGAGACGACGGCCTCCGAAACTCCAGTCCAGGACGAGTAGCGGAAGACTTGGACCGGAACACCAGCAGCGCGGCAGCGGGCTATGGTGGAGGAGATCCCCTTGCTCTGCTCGACGCGGCTCCAACTTGGGAACCACGAGATCGAGAGAGAAATCGGGAATTAATTGGTGAATTAAAAGGCTGGGGCTGCCCCTTCTTATATAGGCTCCCAGGGGGAGCCAACCTTGCCAGCCAGGCAATGTGGGACTATCCCACAGCCTGGTTAGGCCAAGGAGGGTGCGCCGCCCCCTTGGTGGGCCCCATCTGGCCCACCTACGCCGGCCTCCATGCCCCCACCGAATTCCCAAGGCCCCCCCCTCTTGGGCCTTCTTTCGTCCGGAAGGCCCATTTAGGGAAATCTGCCTAAATAAATTCGAAAATAAATATATAAAATCATATTTGCATATTAATAACACTAATTAATATCAAACATAATATATATAATTTTTCCTAGCTCCGAAAACTCTTTCGGCGCTGCCCGATCTCCATCGGACCCCTCCCGGGACGCTCCCGGTGATCTCCTTCCTTTCCGGTTGTCTTGTCGAAACCCCTTAAGTGTGTTACCCTAGCGGTTCGATATAATATCAGGTATGATCAAGACTCCTCAATGATCAACGACTAACTCGTAGGCCTGGACCCCATGAATTAATCCCTGAGATATAACGAATGACTTTCATCTATCAAACCTGAACGTAAAGTCTTCGACCTTTTGCCATAGCGATACTTAGCACGTCCGAGCGTCGTTCCATAGATATCTCTATACCTAATCCCGACCTCGTTACCGACGACACTATCTTCTACTCGTTCATGATCTCATGTCTCCGTGACCTAGTCACATGCTTGCAAGCTCATTAGACATGATCTCACCGAGTGGGCCCGAGAGTATCTATCCTGCTATGCGGACTGGCAAATCCCGCTCTTGACCCCTCATCTCAACTACTCCTTTCCGATACCCAAAAGTATCACCGTTATTGTCATACTAAATAAGATACGACGTTTGGTGCAATCAAAGTATCTTCCGGGAATATCAATAAGAGTTGATCTCACGGTTAAAGGCGTAACGACTACGTTCTCCAAATCTGGGTATGTCCATCACATCGTTCTCTAGCGATATGACTATCATTGCCGACCGGCACCATGCCCCATGACCGGGAAACCTCGATCATCAATCGCACAACAAAACTAGTCTTAGTAGAGGCTACTAGGGACCTGGTTGTTTACGTATCACACCCGCATTAATGTTTCCGCTTAATACGGTTCTAGCATGACACAAAAACCTATTATGAACAAACGAGATATGATAAAGAATACACTTTATTAATTGCCTCTAGGGCATATCTCCTTCACATAGGGCAGCACCTTAGAATAATGAATTGGGGAGGAAGGGACCGACTGACAAAAACTATTGTCCAATACTTTGCTTTCCGATAGGGAGATATAGATATGTCTTAATGATTTCTTTGTTTGCTCATGAAAATGGCCTTAGGGCCCATCATAAGAGGTGCAATTGCTAATTTATTTGGTTGCAACTAATTAACACTCCGTCCAATGAGAATAAACTTGACAATATACTTATCATGTTGTTTTAGAAATCGTTACACCATGAAGTTTATGTCATCATTGGGAACGTTTTTCTGACACATGAGCACACAATTGAGCTTGTCCTCTTATTGCATAGATCATTGGGCTTTCTCTAAGAAGAGTTTTTACTTACTTGTAATTTACTTTCTTGCAATTTTAGTTTTTTACATCTTTAATTTTGAATCTCTACTTTCAGAATTGAATCACTCTAAATAAATCATTTATGTTTCTCTAGTGAGTACATAATAAGAGTCGTAACACTCTCAATTGAAAGAAATAAACATTTATACCTTCAGCTGTCATAATACTTACACATCAAAGATTTAAGGATCCCCTATACTTGTGGGTATCAGTAGGCGAAACTCCTACTCGTCGGGAGGTGGTAAACGAGGCATCATCACAGGCTAGTCCCATGGCCTCCCCCTATCTCATCTCGGCAATCAAATGAATTTTTTACTTGCATATTTTCTATACTCAACTTAACATTTCATACGTTTATTAGATTCTTTATTATAGAATAGTCGTTGCAATGGGCCAATTATCGTTCTAATTTTTAGATATTAAGTACCTTTCGAAATAGCTTTCACGATAGCTAGTGGTAGCTCTTTTCGTAATTAAATTTTCTCTAAAGAGAATTGACTTGAATACAGAGGCCATCCAAACATTAGCATTTTGGGATATACGGGGGAAGACCAATGTGTTATGCCAAACCCGAATATCTGTGGCTAATAAATCAATCTTTTGACCTTCGTGTAACTTATTAAACAAAATATCGGGGCTACAATTTCTATGATTGATTTAATTTTGCCAGGTGTATCCTTTGTTCGGTATGTGGTTGGAGGACTGTCAGTTTTGGCTTTCCCGTTCGACGTCGTAGTCGTGCGGGAGTGTGAGTTCGATGGCGGGTCGGGGGACCTTTGCTCCGGTCTGATTCTTTTAATGTAATGATTTTGCCAAACTACTTTGGAGGTCCGTAAAGCTGTTGATCAGCGCTGGAGCTGCCTCGAGCTCAGTGAAGAGGTGATCTATTTTCCATCCTTTTGGCGGTTACTTCGATACTGTTGGAGGAGGGAATAGGCGCTGGTTCTTTACATAGGTTATCCTATCTTTTCAGTTATGTAAATTCGGTGTACTCGATTTTACTATACAAAATGAAACTCGTATTACCATAAAAAATGGTGTTGTCTGCATTTTTTTTGGCTTGCACGACCGTGAGACAATAACGGCATCTCAAAAAAGAAAGAACGAACGGCTGGAGCTGCGCGGCGCACCATAAATTCCGAATCTTGTTACAGGAAACCCGAGCTGAACGATGATCACGAGAGGAGTTTGTGCTGTGTAAACTTGTTACAGCTTTTCTGGTTTTCTCATTACTTATAGCGGAAGGGAAACTGATCGTGGCCTTACTCACCACACCCTTCGCGATCGTGCCATCACACGACCAGGTGAAACGAATCTGACGCAACAGATCGTGACTTAGCAGCTCACACATGTCGTGGCTTGCTCTAACTGAAAACGGAAAGATAGCTGAAGTCCTAACTGACATACTGAACTCGACACTAGCTAACTGAACCTGAACTTTAACTGAAACACTAGATTACCTAACAATCTCCTCCTAATCTAGATGTTCCGAACCTTGACGATGCCGATCTTCTCACGCATGCCCTGGAACTTGAGCCGCCCGAGTGATTTGGTAAGTATATCTACCAGCTGATCGTCAGTGTGCACGTACTCCATGGCGACATTGCCCTTCTCGACACTTTCCCCGACGAAGTGGTATCGCGTCTCGATGTGCTTGCTCCTGCCGTGGAACACTGGATTCTTGCAAAGCTGGATCGCTGATTTGTTGTCGACGCGGATCACAACTGCCCTTGTCTCCTTGCCGGTGAGTTAACCGAGGAGTTGCTTGAGCCACATGCCCTGGCATGCAGCGGTGGTGGTGGCAATGTACTCCGCCTCGCAGGAGGACAACGCCACCACTTTCTGCTTCTGAGATTGCCAGCTGACCGGGCTGTTGTTGAGGAAGAAGATCATGCCGATGGTGCTCTTCCTATCATCGACGTCGCCGGCCATGTCTGCATCACTGAAGCCGATCAAGTCGAGGTTGTCGCCGCTGGATAGACGACACCTGTAGTGGACGGTTCCTGCAATGTACCGGAGCAGATGCTTTACAGTGCTCAGATGGTCCGTTGTCGGCGCCTCCATATACCTGCTCACGTACCCAACGGCGAACGTGATGTCCGGCCGGGTGTGAACCAGATAGCGCAAGCTCCCCATCATGCTTCAGTAGAACGTCGCGTCGGTGGCTGGATTCTTGCTGTCCTTGCTGAGCTTCAACCGCGGTTCCATGGGCACATGTACTGAGTTGCAGCCCTCCATGCCCGCGCGCTCCAACAACTTCTCTGCGTATGCCGCCTAACCAATGGTGATCATGTCGTTGTCCTGATGCACCTCGATCCCCAGGTAGTACGTCAGGAGCCGCAGATCGCTCATCTGTAGGGGTACTAAACGGATAGGATAATTTCCGCACCATATCCGATTCTGAAACCGTTTTCAACAATCCATATCCGGTTTTAAGGAATCCGGCGGATAAGGATATCTGATTCCGACTTGACACCCGGATATGGTATAGGATATGATATGTAAAATAGACTAAAATATGGATTATCCGAAATTTAAATAGGATTATCCGATGGTTTACAAGTTTGTTAGTTATTAGGTTATCGAACAATTATTTTTGAATGTATGGTTTGACAATTTACTTGTACATGTATATCCGATTAATTTTGTTACCGCTCCGTTTCCGCCTCCGAATCTGGCATCACGGATATCTGAATCCGAATCCGCATCCGATTATAATCCGATCCGCTCTAAATCCGATGATTTTTATTCTAAAGCATATGGTAAAAGCAAAATCCAATCCGATCCGTTTACACCCCTACTCATCTGGAACTGGGACATCGTCTCCTTCTTGAAGTCGGAGATGGCCGCAGTGCTTGCTCCGGTAATCACGAGATCGTCGACGTACACACCAAGAAGAAGACGATCTGCTCCGACGCCGCGGACGTAGACTGCATGTTCTGATGACGTACGTGAAAGTGCATTCTATGTACTCCCAAGTTTTGGTGACTAATGACAACACAAAAAATATTCTAATGTTTGTGATGAAGCATGCATACTATTTTACAGGTTGACTGTCAAAGAGGAATACTTAGGTTGCCTAAATATCATTTCAATTGCACCTGGTATTTGTTCAGGAATTCAGTCAGGAGATTTCCGGGGCCCGGAAATTTCCGGTCCACAGACCGGAGATTTCCGAGCCAAACTTATTTTTCACTAAGTCTGAATTCAAATGCGTACTGACTTCAAAACAATTTTAGCCGAAAATCCTCTCGGAGATTTCCGGCGCTCGGAGATTTCCGAGCCCCAATCCGGAGATCTCCGAGTGTCAGAGGAATTTCGACCAAGTCAAGAAGTCCAACCAGTACTGATCCAGTTTCTTGCTCAACCGGAAATTGCACCGGAAATTTCCGGGGTCCGGAGATCTCCGGTCCTCAACCCGGAGATTTCCGGGCTGGCGGCTGTGCAACGGGCAGATTTTGAGGAGGGGTATAAATACCCCTCCACCTACCTCCAGCTTCCTAAGCTTCCAGATTTTCTCTCTCCTCCATTGGTGCTGAAGCTCGTTTCTCCCGGATCTCTCAATCTAGCCACTCAAATCCGTTGATACTTGGGGATCTGAGGGAGAAGCCACCGATCTACATCTCCACCGAAGCGATTTGACTTTCCCCCTCTATTTCTTGAGGGGCAACGAATCTAGGGTTCCTTTGTGGATAGCTAGGTTCAACCTTGTGTAATTTGATCCTTTGTGGATTCCTTTGTGGAAGTGACCTGTTGTGGTCGTTGTGAGAGCCCCCAATTCAGTTGTGGGTGTGTGCCTCACGAATTTGTACGGGACTTTCTCCGCCCTTAAAGGAGTCCTTAGTGGAAGTGTGGATTCGCACCTTTGTGGTCGAATTCACAGGAGAATAGGGTGAGGCCTTTGTGGCGTTGAGCAAACCTTTGTGGTAGCTCACACCTCTCCAACGAGACGTACACCTATGTGGTGGAACTCGGGATAAAACCTTGGTCTTCGAGTCCCTACGGTTGTTTCGTTCCACTCTCCTTTACCGCATCTTTATTTCCTGTACTTGCCTAGTTTCCTTGTAGTTTGTCACTTATATCATCTAGTTGCACATCTAGACAATTTACTTTCCGCTAGCCTAAAAACTGAAAAAGAGATAAAAATTGGTCACCACCTATTCACCCCCCCCCCCTCTAGGTGGTCAACTGCCGTTCAATTGGTATCAGAGCCAGGTTGTCTCTTATAAGCTTCACCGCTTGAGACCAACCTTGGACAATGCAAGTTGACCCAAAAGAGGGTTCCGAAACGGACGCCGCGACTTTGGCGGCAATACAAGAGAAAGGTGCCAATATGGCCGATATCAACTCTTTGGAAACAAAGTTGACATCGTCTATACAAACCGAGTTCAAGAAGTTTCATGATATGCTTGAGTCTCTCAAGACATCTAAAGAAACCTCTCTTGCATTGCCCACAAAGCCTCTGGTGCTTCCGGGCATTACTCTTGATGTGGACCCCGAATTGATAAAGGGAAAGCAATTGCCTTTGGATGGGAAGGGTGATGCTAGTAGTTCCTCAACCCATCAAAACACTCCATCATCCAATGATGAAGTGCCTAAAGGCTACAACGCCACTCCTCCCCCATCCCAATACCATACCCCGATCCCATTATTCCTCACCCACAAGTTTCTCATAGGGGTGATCCCCCATTGCTTAAAGATTACACCTTTTCTCAATGGCAATACATGATGAAGTCTCATGTTTGCAGCTCTTCAATCGAGTTGTGGCGCATCATTCAAGTTGGATACAAGCCGCATGATCCGACCAACCTAACAAGAAGAGAAGTGGTGGAGGCTCAACTTGATGCCACCGCTCTCTACATGATCCAAAAGGCGGTTGGGAACAAGGACATGGCTCGCATTCAACATCTCACCACCGCCAAGGAGACATGGGATGGTTTATCCGAGTTGTTCGTTGGAAATGATAGCATGAGAAGGAACCGCTATGACTCTCTGAGCAATGAAGCCGAGGGCTTCTTCAAGCTTGATGGTGAAGACCATGAGATGATGTATCAAAGATTGGTGACCATAGCCACAAGCTTTCGAGAAGTGGGTGCCTCTCATATTGATGATGCTTGGATCAAAAGGAAGTATGTTAGCTCTATGATGGCTTGTGAGCCTACTGACGTCAAGAGTCTTCAAGGAAGACACAACTATCATCTCATGACATATAATGAGGTTATGCAAGAGATGGCCGCATACAAAGTGGCCACGAAGAATGCTCAAGATGCAAGAGCAAGGGCTCTTGGAATGCAAAGAGGCACAACCAACCTTGCTTTGAAGGCTACCGTTGAGGAAGACAACGATGATGATGATCTTGGAAGCTTTGCCGCCATGTCCGAGGAAGCACTCAAGATAGCTTACAATGACCATCTTGCTCTTGCTGCTCGCACCTTTTGGAACAATCCCTCAAGAGGCAAGATGCGTTTTGACAAGAATGCACCTCAAGCCGATAGGGTCTCACCCTCCAAGTCAAGGACATGTTACAATTGTCAAGACAAGTTTCATTTTGTTGCCGAGTGCCCTTATGAGAAAAGAGAAGAGCATGGTGGACGTCTAGTGCTCAAGGACAAAACCAAGATGCCTCCCAAGAAGGCCTATGGAAAGAAGAGGCCTTTCAACAAGAAGCCTCGCATCATGTTGTTGACTCAAGAGGAGTATCCCACCGATGATGAAGAGTCGGAGGAAGAAACCCCAAATGAAGTGGCGGCCCTTGCCACTACCTCTACAACTATCATCTCTCCATCAACAACAAGAACTCCTTCAACTACGACAAGCTCTTCATCGTCTCTATTCGCATTGCCTAATGAGAACCCCATCACCAAGAGCTCAAAGTGTCTTATGGCAAAGGCATCGGAGGTACCTTCATCCTCCTCCTCTCTCATGAATGAAATGAATGAGCTTGATGATGCATGTAGCTTTCAAATCAAGCAAGAGCTTGTGGCGTTCGACTCCTTTATCACTAACTTGCAAGGTGATAGCAAGAAACATGTTGGTGCCCTCATGGTTCGAATTGGTGAGCTAGAGCATCTCAATGAATAGAAGGGTAAGATAGAAAGAGAAGACGCTATTTCTCTATCTTATTTGAAGTCCTCTCTTGAGGAGATTGAAGAGTCTCATGCTCATCTTGAGGAGCAACTTGAAACTATTGAGGAAACTCATAACTCCTCACATGCTAAGCTCATTAAGGATCGTGATATGTACTTTGCTAAATTCAAGATGGCTCAACAAGATAAAGCCGAATTTGCGGTTGGGCATGTTCGACTCATTGAGGACATGGAAAACCTCGTCATAGCTCACAAAGCTTTGGAGAGTGAACATGCTCTTCTAAAAGAGTCGTATGCCCAACTTCAAACTCGGCTAACTAACCTTGATTCTCTTAGCATCTCTACCTCTAAGTGTTCTTGTGATAATGCTAATCTTGTGAAGGAGAATGCTAGGTTGAAGAGTGAGATGACTAAGGCCGCCACATCCAAGATCATCCTTCTTAAAGGTAAACAAGTTTTTGAGACTCCCATCGTGGAGCCTCACACTCGACAAGGAAAGGAAGGTCTTGGATATGTGCCTCCCATCAAGATGAATGCCAAGAAGGGCATTCCCAAGAGCATCAAACCCATGCAAGCCAAGAAGGCCGACTCCATTCAATCCAAGGAAGGTCTTGCGAGTAGGAATGTCACAAGGGGCAAACCTACTCGTAAAGATCACGCCGGGGACAACAACCCTAACTATGCTTTATATGTCGATTATTATGGAAATGTTTGTGCTCGTTACATTGGACCCTACTATGGTTTTATTTCATATGCTATTTGGGTTCCTAAATCTCTTGTCGCTAACCATAAAGCACCCATTGTGAAGCAATGGGTTGCTAAATGCAAGAATTAATCTCTTGTAGGATCTTGCTCCCGGTGGTTCAAAATGGATAATTGATAGTGGATGTACAAGTCATATGACCGGGAGCAAAGAACTTGTTACGGAGTTGAAACCTAATGAAGATCAAGTAACCGTAACTTTTGGTGACTTATCAAGGTCTAAGGTAACCGGGTTTGGCAAAGTGGTAGTTGCCCCCGACATTTCTCTAGTCAATGTCATGCTTGTTGAATCTCTTGGCTATAATTTGTTATCGGTTCGTGCCTTAACAAAGATGGGGATCTCTCCCTTCTTTGATAAGGACATGTGGTCCTCTTGTGGAGCAAGTCGCTAAGAGTGGCTTTCGTGGGACACGTGGAGCATGAGCTCTATGTGGTGGACTTCTCCGGAGCCACCACTTCTCAAGCCATGTGTCTCTTCGGAAAAGCCGACGTGGGTTGGCTTTGGCATCGCCGACTAGCTCACGTAAACATGCGTACTTTGCAAAGTCTTCAAAAGGGTGGCCACATTCTTGGACTAAAAGATCATGTTTCCTTCTCAAGGGATCGAATTTGTAGAGCTTGTGTGGAAGGCAAGATGCATGACATTCCTCATCCAAGCAAGACCATCATATCGTCATCCCGGATTTTGGAGCTCCTTCATGTTGATCTATTTGGACCAATTCCGGAGATAAGTCTTGGTGGCAAGAAATATTGCCTCGTGATTGTTGATGACTATTCAAGGTATACTTGGGTCTATTTATTCAAGACCAAGGATGAAACTCAACAAGTCTTCATCGACTTCTCAAAGGAAGTTCAACGCCAATATGACCTTCCCATTTTGGTTATTCGTAGTGACAATGGGTCGGAATTCAAGAACTACACTCTTAACGACTTTCTTAGTGAAGAAGGCATTCGTCATCAATATTCCGCTGCTTACACTCCTCAACAAAATGGCGTTGCCGAAAGAAAGAACCGGACTCTCATCGATATGGCGAGATCTATGTTGGCGGAGTTCAAGTCTCCCATCAACTTTTGGGCGGAGGCTATTTCCACCGCTTGTCACTCATCTAATCGCCTTTACTTCTGCAAAGGTTTGAAGAAGACTCCTTATGAGATCCTCACCGGCAATAAACCCAACATTGGCTACTTCCGAGTGTTTGGATGTAAGTGCTATTATATAGTCAAGGGTGTCCGGTTGGGTAAGTTTCACTCTAAGTCTCTTGAGGGGATCTTTGTCGGTTATGGTAGCGAGTCCCACACTTATAGAGTCTTTGATAAATCCTCCCGGATTATCATAGAGTCTTGTAGTGTGGAATTCGATGAAAATGATGGCTCCCAAGTGGAGCAAGTTGGTGTTTGTGATGTAGGTGATGAACAACCTTTTGATGTTATTAAGAAGACGGGGGTGGGCTTTCTACGCCCAATTGAAATGCATGAAGAAGTTGTTCAAGATGATTCAATTTCTCCCATCAAGGAAACCTCACCATCACAAGAACCACAAGGTGGCTCACCCATAGAAAATGATGATTCCCCTCAAGAACAATCTCAAGATCCTCCTCAACAAGGGCATGCTATTTCTTCTCAAGATGAAGCTCATGATGAATCTCAACAAGATCTTCATCAACAAAAAGATCATGCCTCCTCCACCAAGATTATCGAAGCCAACTCCACTTCTCCAAGTTCTACTCAAGGGCAAGATCATCCTTCTCCACCTCATGAAAAGACTTCTCATGATGATCAAGGCCCACAAGAAGGTCAAGACGAGGATCCAAAGGATCAAGATGGTCAAGAAATTGTCCCCACCACAAGGGCGGCAATTGAAACTCGTCGTCAAGCTCGCTTTGCAAAGTCTTTGGAACTTAGAGCTTTATCTCTCGACAAGGTCATTGGTGATATTCGAGCAAGGGTCTCCACACGAAGTCAATTAGCTCACTTTAGTGAGCATCAAGCACACATTTCCATGGTCGAGCCCAAGAAAGTCTTTGATGCTCTTGAAGATCCCGATTGGCTAGGGGCTATGCGTGAAGATCTTAACAACTTCGAGCGCAACAAAGTGTGGCGTCTAGTTGAGAAGCCTAAAGATTGCCGCAACGTTATCGGCACTAAGTGGATCTTCAAGAACAAGCAAGATGAACATGGCATCGTTGTGAGGAACAAGGCGCGGTTGGTGGCTCAAGGATTCTCTCAAGTCGAAGCCATCGATTTTGGAGAAACTTTCGCACCGGTCGCAAGACTCGAATCGATACGTTTTCTCATCGCTTTTGCTTCTCACCATGGTTTCAAATTGCAACAAATGGATGTAAAATCTGCTTTTCTTAATGATATCCTGCTGTGCATGTTCCGTTGGACCATTGCTCCCATTGCCGGCAATGCAGATAATATTGTCGGGGCTCTAGTAAACTTGATGCGTAAAGCTCATGATGCCTATCTTGGGGAGTATGCAGTTCAGCAGGAGGTCTATAAGGTGGATGTCATGGACTTTATTTTCCAGGAGATGTCCCTAGCAGTCTTTGAGAGGAAAGTTCCTCCATATGCTCCTTATATAATGTTGCTCATCAAGAGCCTCTACTAGCTGTCTGAGCAAGACGGTGATGACTTTGATGCAGCTTTTGCCACTCAGCCTCACAAGCCAGCCCTGCTTGTCCAGAAATCTGCTCACTTGGTTCAACAACAAGCCACCATGCATGATATCAATGAGGATGACATTTTTGGTGGTCCATCTCGGGTTCCCTCCGATCCCAACATCAAGAAAGCTGCCAAGAAAAGTCGCCCCTGGGTAGTTCGAGCAATTGAGAAAATCATGAACATGAACTGTTGCATTCACAGTGAGAACTACTCCATCTACTCTCAGAACCATCACATTATGCAGCGCCAAGAAGCAATGATGGCTCACATGAAGATGCCTGCTCTGAAGCAACCTTTGAAGCCTCGGGTTCCCTTCAAGGATTGGAATGCAGATGGTCTCACTTTTGATTGGGATGATGCTGTGCCAGAGGACAGCGATCTTGAGAATGCTGACACGGAGGAGGAAGATGATCAGGACGCGGGTTCCGACTCTTGAGTCATGGGACGTTAGTGGAACCTCCTCCCTTTTTGGTATCTTGATGCCAAAGGGGGAGAAGTATCTCTAGGACTCTCGGGATTTGCATGGGCGGAGAGCACTTCTTTCTTTTCGCTTTGCTTTCTTCAGTGCTCTCTTATTTCGTGACTGTGTTTGTTTCGTCATGTGTGTGAGACATGAGTACTGTTAAATTCTCTATTGTAATAACTATTTAACTAAGTTTGTTGTTTCTATTGTGTTTGAGTGTGCTTTGTAAAATCTAGGGGGAGTGTTGATCCTAAGGAATGTGCACTTTGTATTCCAAAGACATTCTTAAATAGTGCACTCACCTAGGGGGAGCTCCGTCTATATTTTGCAAATCCACTCT
This sequence comes from Poa annua, assembly GCA_026929855.1. Taxonomy (NCBI): domain Eukaryota; kingdom Viridiplantae; phylum Streptophyta; class Magnoliopsida; order Poales; family Poaceae; genus Poa; species Poa annua. The sequence goes on along the minus strand of CM049432.1, from coordinate 69,221,834 downwards.
TTTTTTGTGTTGTCATCATTCGCCAAAAAGGGGGAGATTGAAAGTGCATTCTATGTACTCCCAAGTTTTGGTGACTAATGACAACACAAAAAGTATTCTAATGTTTGTGATGAAGCATGCAGGCTATTTTACAGGTTGACTGTCAAAGAGGAATACTTAGGTTGCCTAAATATCATTTCAATTGCACCTGGTATTTGTTCAGAAATTCAGTCAGGAGATTTCCGGGGCCCGGAAATTTCCGGTCCACAGACCGGAGATTTCCGAGCCAAACTTATTTTTCACTAGAGATTTCCGGCACTCGGAGATTTCCGAGGCCCAATCCGGAGATCTCCGAGTGTCAGAGGAATTTCGACCAAGTCAAGAAGTCCAACCAGTACTGATCCAGTTTCTTGCTCAACCGGAAATTGCACCGGAAATTTCCGGGGTCCGGAGATCTCCGGTCCTCAACCCGGAGATTTCCGGGCTGGCGGCTGTGCAACGGGCAGATTTTGAGGAGGGGTATAAATACCCCTCCACCTACCTCCAGCTTCCTAAGCTTCCAGATTTTCTCTCTCCTCCATTGGTGCTGAAGCTCGTTTCTCCCGGATCTCTCAATCTAGCCACTCAAATCCGTTGATACTTGGGGATCTGAGGGAGAAGCCACCGATCTACATCTCCACCGAAGCGATTTGACTTTCCCCCTCTATTTCTTGAGGGGCAACGAATTTAGGGTTCCTTTGTGGATAGCTAGGTTCAACCTTGTGTAATTTGATCCTTTGTGGATTCCTTTGTGGAAGTGACATGTTGTGGTCGTTGTGAGAGCCCCCAATTCAGTTGTGGGTGTGTGCCTCACAAATTTGTACGGGACTTTCTCCGCCCTTAAAGGAGTCCTTAGTGGAAGTGTGGATTCGCACCTTTGTGGTCGAATTCACAGGAGAATAGGGTGAGGCCTTTGTGGCGTTGAGCAAACCTTTGTGGTAGCTCACACCTCTCCAACGAGACGTACACCTATGTGGCGGAACTCGGGATAAAACCTTGGTCTTCGAGTCCCTACGGTTGTTTCGTTCCACTCTCCTTTACCGCATCTTTATTTCCTGTACTTGCCTAGTTTCCTTGTAGTTTGTCACTTGTATCATCTAGTTGCACATCTAGACAATTTACTTTCCGCTAGCCTAAAAACTGAAAAAGAGATAAAAATTGGTCACCACCTATTCACCCCCCCCCCTCTAGGTGGTCAACTGCCGTTCAGTACGCGTGAACCCGAGGGAGACGAGCGTGTCGTCTAGCTTGGCGTTCCACGCGCGAGGAGCCTGACGGAGACCGTAGAGGGCCTTGTGCAGCCGGAGTACCTTCCGTTCCCGGCCATGGAGTGCGAAACCCAGGGCTTGCTCCACGTACACTTCCTCGTCGAGGTCGCCATTCAGGAATGCCGTCTTGAGGTCGAGATGATGCACCTCCCAGCGCTTGTGTGCTGCAATGGCGAGTAGCATCCTGACGGAGTCCAGACGCGCCACGGGTGCGAAGACGTCATCGAAGTCCACTCCAGCGCGTTGCACGTACCCCTTCGCCACCAGCCTGGCCTTGTGCTTCACGACCTCCCCCTGCGAGTTCTTCTTGAGCTTGAACACCCACTTGATTCTGATGGCTCGTTTTCCTACAGGAAGATCACAAAGGGACCAAGTCTTGTTCTCCTCGATGGACTGCATCTCGTCAAGCATGGCGACACGCCATTGTTCGTGTACGTCAACTTAGCGAACGTCGACGGCTCCTCCATCGCTCCAAGATGCAGCTCCACCTCTTCTTCTCTGATCAACACGTAATCGGCAAGACGAGTGTTCGGTTGCACGATCCCATCTCGAGCACGGGTCCTCATCGGATGAGGCCCATGTTCAGGGCCAACAGCGCTCTGGGCCGAACTCGCTGTTGCCTCCTCCTCCGCAGCGCAATCTCCTCCTTGCGCCGCGTCGGGGTTCTGCTCCTCTCCTCTTGATGTAGCATTGCCTTCTCTCTCAGCCACGACAGGTGTCCTTGCCGTTGCCGCTGAGATCGGGAAAGGCACGGTGAAGAACTCGACGGTGAACTCGTCGGTGACGCCACCTCCTTGCTCCCATGTCCAGGCTGCTTCCTCATCAAAGACAGCATCTCGCGTGATGTGGACGCGCTTGCTTGCTGGATCGTAGGCACGATATGCCTTGGACCCATGCTCATAGACGATGAACACCATCTTGGTGCTACGATCGTCGAGTTTCTTGGCGTGTGGGCTTGACGTAGATGACGCAGCCAAACGTCCTGAAGAAGTGCACGGCTGGTTTCACCCTATGCCATGCTTCGTACAGCGTCTTGCCGTTGAGGCTCGCCGTCGGCGAGCAGTTCAGCAGTAGCACGGCTGTGTTCACCGCCTCTCCCAAGAACTTGTTGGGAACACCCTTGGCCTTGAGCAAACAACGTGCCGTGGACACGATCATCTGGTTCCTCCTCTCCACCATGCCGTTCTGCTGCGGCGAGTACGGGGCGGTCAGGTGCCGCTAAACCCCTTGCTCCGCGTAGTAGGTGGCAAACTCGACCGACGTGAACTCACCGCCTCGGTCAGCTCAGAGAGTGCGCAGCTTGCGGCCGGTCTCCACCTCCACTCCGGCTTCGAATCGCCGGATCGCCGCAAGTGCCTAGTCCTTGGACTACAACAGGATCAGCCACATGTACCAGTCGTCGACGAGGAGGAGGAAGTGCCGCTTCCCTCCGTGTGTTGCCGGCGAAATTGGCCCGCACAGATCGCCGTGCACGAGCTCGAGGCGTTCCGTCACGGTACCTTGCCGCTTGAGGGAACGTCAGCCTCCGCTGCTTCCCTGCCAAACAGCTCTAGCAGAGCTGCTGTACGTCCCGGATGACCGGTAGTCCGTGCACCATGCTAGCGGAGGACAGCCTGCGCACTGAATCGAAATTCAGGTGCCCATACCTTTCGTGCCAGCGCCTGGAGTCCAGCTCGCGCGCGCTGACATGCACGCCGGTGCCACGACACGCACTTGCATCTTGTACAGTCGGTTTGAGCTGCGCGCGACCTCAGTCAGGAGGACACCGTTCCTGTCCATGACGCGCATGGTGCCGCTCCGGACACGCACGTCGTACCCGATCTCATCGAGCTACCCGACAAAGACGATGCTGCTGCGAAGCCGCGGGATGAAGTACACCTTCTCGAGCTTTGTGTGTGGAACACCACTGTGCCACGTCCGCAGATGTCCACCTTGGAGCCGTCACCGAACTTGACGCTGCCCGTGACGTGGTGGTCGAGCTCGGTGAAGGCTGCCTCCTCCCCGGTCATGTGGTTCGACGCTCCCGTGTCGAGGTACCACACTGCATCCTTGCGATCGCCGGGCTTTCCGAGCGACGCTTTCACGCGCTCCTCGTTGAGGAAGACGCGTTCTCCGTCCAGAGCGAGCTGTTGCTCGACACCAAGGGAGACCACGAACACCATGAAGAGCTCGACAGTATCTTCTTCGTCGACGCGGTTCAGGTTTGCCTGCTCATCCTTCTTCTTCTTTCGGCACTCGCGCACCCAGTGGCCGTGTTTTCCGCAGTAGCGGCAGTGCCCCTTGTCATCGGGCTTGCGTCCAGCGTCCTGCGCCTTGGGCTCCGACTTACTGCCTTTGTCGCCTTTGCTTGTGTTGCCGTCGTAGCGCTGCTTGTGACGCGCCTCCCACTGCTCCTCGATGAGAAGAACGCGTCCGCTCGTGAGGCTATCGTCGTCCTTGTTCATCCTCTCCTCGACTGAACGCAGGCGCCCGACGAGGTCCTCGAGCGACATCTTGCGGACGTCCAACAGCATGTCGATGGCGACTGCGACGAGCTTGAACCTCTTGGGCACCACTCGGAGGAACTTGCTGACGATCTTCTCGTCCTCCGCCTTGTCCCCAAGCGTGCGAAGGTTGTTGACGAGCGACGTCATCCTCATGCCGAACGCGTCGATGGTCTCGCCGTCCTTGAAGGCGACCGCCTCAAACTCCTTGCGCAACTTCTGTGCCGTGGACTCACGCACGCGATCGACGCCCATGCGCATCACCTTGATGGTGTCCCAAGCCTCCTTTGTCGTGTTCTTTACGGCGAGAGTCCTGACCATGTTGGGCGGCACCGCGCGTAGAATTGCCTACAATGCCTGCTTGTCCTCGTGGAAGTCGTAGACGCCGCTCCCCTCGACGGCGTCCCACAGATACTCCGCCTGCATGTTTACCTTCATGACCAGCCCCCACGCGATGTAGTTGGTTGCCGTGAGGGTGGGGTAGGTGATGGAGCTCCGCCCGCCCCGTACCACCCGCTGCTCGACGACGCGCTCCTGGACGACGATGCTGCCCCCACGAGGTCCCCGAGTTATGCTCCTTCCCCGCCTAGATTGCGGAGGAGTCCTCGAGTGATCTCCGTCGCTGGGCTTCTTGCCTGTGTCTCCAGCGTTGCCCACGTCCGCCGCCTTCCCTCCAGAGCCGTCACTCACATCGCCAGGCGCCATCTCTCTCTCTCGCTTCGAGCAGGGCTCTGATACCAAATGTTACAGGAAACCCGAGCTGAACGATGAACACGAGAGGAGTTCATGCCATCCCACGACCAGGTGAAACGAATCTGACGCAATAGATCGTGACTTAGCAGCTCACACATGCCGTCGCTTGCTCTAACTGAAAACGGAAAGATAGCTGAAGTCCTAACTCACAGACAGAACTCGACACTAGCTAACTGAACCTGAACTTTAACTGAAACACTAGATTACCTAACAAATCTCACGACCCAAGACAATGAAAAAAAAGAAAGGGCCACCCACGCGAGTACGCGACCTACGTCAATGGCTCGATGTTGCTCTATCTGACAGAACTACCCTCGGAACCTCCGGTGCCGAGCCATGGGCAGTACGGTAAGCAAACAACCAGACGAGCCAAAAAAAACCCTGGAAACATTGCCTTCTACGTACAATCCCTCACAAAGAGGCGGCCGCCCCACCCCCTCCCCTCGCCATCGAGACCCCTACCCGCCGGAGCGCCGCCGCCCCTCCTCTTCTGCCACCGGAGACGCGGTTTCAGTAAGGAAAGCCCTAGCCGTTCCTTCTGTTCTAGTTTTTTTTAGAAGACTTCCTTCTGTTCTAGTAGTAGTAGGCTTCTGTTTTCCAGTTGGCCTAAATGGGCCAGCCCATGTGAGTTGAATGGACGGAGGTTTCGCTTTCAGCTAGTCTCCGTAACGGGCGGAGAATAGGGAAATTTCCTCTCGTCTCTTCATCGTCCGGTCAACTTCACCCCTGTTTTGTTCCCTTTCTCTCTCTAGGGTTTTCCCAGCTCCGGCGACTGGCGGCGGGCGACGGCCGGCGGCGAAAAAATGGGGGATGAGACGGCGGTGGTGCATTCGGTGAGCGACCTCCCCGTACAGGACCCTCCCGGGGAGGAGTTCTCCGCTGCCGACCTCAGGTGGTCCAAGTACGCCATCTCCGAGCACCACTGCGACGACGTCGCGCTCATCCCCTACGACCGGCTGGACGCTTTCATCGGAGGCGAGTGCAACAGCCCCGAGTACCCGACCAGGTTCCACATCGAGCGCACACGCAGGCGCGAGAGGGGCGCCCTCCAGGAGGTCAGGAGCGATGACCACCTTCTCTACAGACTGTACGTCTCTCCCTCCCCCCTGCCATCTATCTCCCCTGCTTTGCCCGCCGCCATGTTCTTGGGAAAGGCCTATGCTCACCATGTTTAATTCTTGGCTTACTACGAATCCTAACTAATTAGTGGTGTGTCCTGTTATATACAAAATAATTCAGGTATTGGTGCTCGTTTGGTCCTGAGAATTACGGGGAGGAATGGGAGATCTTGCCTAGCAGAAAGTACAGGATTAACACAAGAAACCGTGCAGCTCGGCCGCAGTCGATGCGAGGCTGCACCTGTCATTTCGCAATCAAGCGCTTGTACGCCCGGCCTTCGGTGGTGCTCATTATCTACCACGAGAGGCGCCATGTCAACAAGTCCGGTTTTGTATGCCATGGACCCCTGGACCGGGATGCCATCGGGCCTGGTGCCAGCAAGGTGCCGTATGTCGGGAGCGAGATTCAGCAGCAGACCATGTCGCTGATCTATCTCGGTATCCCCGAGGAGAACATCCTGCAGACACATATAGAAGGGATACACCGCTACTGTGGCCCGGATGCAAAGGTCGATAGCCTCGCTTCGCAGTATGTCCACAAGCTTGGGATGATCATCAAGAGGTCTACACATGAGTTGGATCTGGATGACCAAGCTAGCATCAGGATGTGGGTAGAGAGGAATAAGAAGTCTGTGTTTTTCCATCAGGACTCCACCGAGACAGATGCATTCGTACTAGGGATACAGACAGAGTGGCAGCTGCAACAGATGATCCGCTTTGGTCACCAGAGTATTTTGGCCTCTCATTCCTCATTTGGTGTAAGCAAGCTCAAGGTATCTAACTACAGAAAAAGCTTAGAGTTGTGTGGTTATACTTTTATCAAGCAACATTTTATAGTAATGTCTAGTTATAACTGCGGAGTCTAGTTTCACCAAACGTTTGACATTTTACTCTTTCCTGCAGTATCCATTGCACACTGTTCTTGCATTCGATTCAAGACAACATGTCGTCCCTGTTGCATGGGTTATAACCCGATCAGTTACCAAGCAGGACACTTTGAGATGGATGAAAACACTTGCTAGTAGAATACATTCTGTTGATTCCACCTGGAAAATTGGCGGTTTTATTGTTGATGACCCAACCACAGAGCTGGAGCCAATCAGGTATAGCATAGATTTTGACACATGATATAACTGTGAAAAAGTATTTAGTTTTGATAGTGCATAGTTAATTGCCATTCATGGAATGTGTCATTATTTGCAGGAATGTATTCTCCTGCCCGATTTTGTTTTCTTTATGGCACATAAGGAGAACCTGGCTTAAAAATATAATCAAGAAATGCAGCAACATTGAGGTGCAACGAGAAATTTTTACGCAACTAGGAAAATTTATGTATAGTATCTGGAGTGTGAAAAATCCCATGGATTCCCTGGAGCAATTGTTTCAAGACTTTGTTGACCAAACCACATTCATACAGTATTTCAAGTCATTTTGGGTTCCCAAATTGGGTAAGAATCTCAGGTTGTAGATTTGAAATGTATACTGAATTGCAAATGCTCGTGTGGATGCTAAAACTTGTTTCTTTTATGCCATTTCCCCATCTAGAGATGTGGATTGATACAATCAGAAATCTGCCGCTAGCAAGTCAGGAGTCCTGTGGTGCAATTGAGGGTTACCATCTAAAGCTCAAGCTTAAAGCATACGATGATTCACAACTTGATGCTTTCCAACGTGTGGACTGGTTGGTGCACAAGCTCACAACAGAGCTGCATTCAGGCTACTGGCTGAACCTATATGCAGATGAGAGCGGTTCATTTCCTCAGGCGAAGGCAGAGTACATTGCATCCACTTCATGGCAAAGGGCGACGCAGATACCTGATAAGGATGTTTTCTTTGATGACAACGAACCTCTTTCAGCCAAGGTGGCAAGCCAGAAAGATGCTAGTGAAAAGCGGACTGTATGGAATGCTGGATCTGAATTCTCTCTGTGCAGTTGTTCGTGGTCAATGCAGGGTAACCTATGTAAGCATGTCGTAAAGGTTAACATGATGTGTGCAGCACGCAAGGATTTCCAGCCCTCGCTATCATATCAATCGTTTCAGCGCATCCTACTTGATCTGTGGCAAAAACCACTGGACGATTCGTTATCACTGGATCTGTCGGTAGCATGGGTTATGCAAATGCAGGAGAGGATTCAAAGAGTGGCTGAGCTTGCTACATCTGATGGTATTTCCCAAGTTGCGGGCAAATTACCAATTCAGTGGACGAACAAGAGAGGGAGAAGAACAGCTGCTAGGCGAATGAGCCCCATACGTGTTCTTCCTCATTCCAACGGCAGCGTGCAAAGAGATTTGACTCCAAGGAAGAAAACAAAGAGGAAAAGGCTGTCTACCTTTCGAAGGTCGTCTACCTTTCCAGGCTAACAACTGTTTGTTATTGGTCAGAGAATTAGTTTTCTCTCACTGTAGTTAGAGAGCTAACTGTTTTTGTTTTTCATTTCTTCTCCGGTTACGTTTGGCTGAGAAACACATTTTAGCTAGTTGTAATCAGATTGATTTAGGCCTTCGATCATCTAACCTTCTGGGACCATCCTTGGGATGATTACATGGATATTATTATTCAGGCAGCACTAAGTAGTTCAGTACAAGCAATGTCTTATTTGCATTGTACAAGTTGCCTGGAACTGTATCACTTCTTTGCTGCACCTGCTGTTCTGTAGCTATGTTTGAAGCATTGTGGAGCCATTACTGTGCCTCAGTTCTCTAGCTAGGCCATTTTCCTGGGCAAGTGGAATATCAGAACCTTAAAGCTTATCTGGTAGGCATTCTAGTTAAAAGATATTTTTCATTCAAGATGTTACATGTTCCTGTTACTTTTCAACATTCAGTACCTTTCAGATAGGACATGTTTTGTGGCCCATTTTTTTATTACATCTTTAAGTGCACATAATGCCTGATGTTAGTTTGTGGTACTTGCACCGCTATCCAGACCATTGGACTTGTGATTGCTTTTGAGGTAAGTTGTGGAGCTTAGTTATTTGAGATATATGATTACCTGTAACAGAGAAAGCATGGAACCTGTATGATTCATTCATTGTTATCATGTATCGTGCATCTCAACCAGAGGTAGCTCATAGCATATTCCTTCTTTGCTCTCAGCAAACTACAAGGACCATATATCTCATCGATAGATCTGTCTATATTTTGCAATCAGTAAAGTTTTAAAAAGTGTGATGCTTGCTTGTTACCCTTCCTTTTCCTTATACATCGCATATACTGCTGTTGATTAATTGTTATGGTATTCAGCGGAGAGTTATCTGTCAGTAGCATTTTCTTAGCCTGGTATCATAAAATTAGGGTCATATGCATCCAAACGTATCATGGATGGGAACATTACCCTTTGTTCTGGGTGCTCTGGTCCGTACCTACTCCGTATATAGTACAGTTCAAATCTAGTTCATGAATGACAGGGAGTCTGATTTTGTTTGTTTCGTCACCAGGAGATGTACCTGAATGAGTCTCAAGTCTTCCTGGAAAGGCCGATACATGTGTTGGACTACACCCTTCTAATCCTGCCAGTTCCTATACATTTTTTTCCCTCTGCTAAAAATATTGATCTATTTACAAGTAAACCGTGGCATGCCTGTTGCTTTTGAATATTTGATTCATACAAATGTGATTTGATGTTTGTAGGGAAGCTGAAGTTACATTGATAGCATATTGAACTCATCATGTTTTTCACATTCAGATCATGTGCTATTCGCAGATTTTGTCAATTAAAATGATATACAAAGAACAAGTAAAACAGGTTTATTGTACTACTCAAACTAGTAATCGTGCACGTGCAATGCACATGTTCGCTAATGCAACTTAAATCATGGGTAATCATATATGAATATGCTATATTGTGGGCTTGTGGCGCATCATAGATAAAGTCCATATAGATTCAAATATTGGCTATGATTGTGATGAAACTTTATGGTCCAATACTCCAATGAACCATCTATAACGTTGTTAACTGGTGCATCCTTTCTTAGGATGACTTGGAGCAAACCTATAAAGGGAAAGAAATTTACAAACACTAATGGATAAAGAGTACATAGAGCCTGATCCCTTCAACAGAACACATAACTGAATAGTAAATTGTGCAGACACTTGTAACATATAGACACAAACTCTTTCAGGTTTAACCAAACACATGGTACATGGGTAGCAGATTCGTATAAGTTGTCAATGGTTTCATAGATAACAACACAGATATAAGACGTGGGGCTCAGAGCATCCTGGCCGCAAAAGCCTGCGAGTGTTTAATCATTGCGTATGACCGAGGAATAATGCAAGAAAATTGTTGACAGATTGTATGAAGAACTGTTGTTATCCCTAGATTGTACAGACGCCTATTGCAGCATTGGTACAAACTCAAGAGTCCTAGATTGTATGAAGAACTGTTTGTTCTACATCAACTCATCTCATTATGTACCCTGGCAACGTCATGTAACCTGAACCCCATCAAACATATAGGGGACTAAAAATGATTTAAACTTTCTGGATTAAACTCGAGTTATATGCAGTTATCTGCAAAGCATAACCTGTAATCTTAGTAAATGACATGGGCAAAGCAAGGCATTCTCGAGAAGCTGTAATCAAGCACATGGACAACAACCTTCTTCCGTTTCACCGGCTCCTCATCATCGATGGCGCTCATATTGTCGGCGGCTTCACATTCCATGAAGCTCATCGGCTTTTGCAGCCATGAAGCCGTTGATAACTTGTACCTCCCGGTGCCAGTAGTTGTATATGGGGTGCCATTCCTTCTCCCTAGCATTACAATACTTATAATTTTTTTATAATATGGCTAGTGATGCTGCTATGAAAATAGAGGCTAATATGCATACCTCAAATCACGACACACTCAAACTTCCGTGGCAATGACAATACACATACACTGAATTATCACATCCACCAAGCTTCTTATTTTAAACCTGCCCGGAATAAAGGAAATGATTCATGAGTTGGGACATGACTCTAGAGGACACGAATAATATGACAGAGTAATAGTTGTGAGAAAACCTGTATCTACCATCCCTTACTCGGAATCTAGAACATTTAAAAAATGAAAAATTACTCAAGAGATATCAACGAACCAACTTGTAGAACGAAATACAGGAAACTAAAGTAAAAGCATCCAGAGCTGCACTGATAAAAAGAACCAGGTACTCTATACTGAAAAGAACCCAGAACTGCATGCCGATATCAAAGAAAGAAAATGACTAATATTTAACATACGGCCAAGATTGGAACTCATATATATTTTTCTAATATGTGCATGTGTAGTTCTCGCCTCATTTTTCAAAAACACCACCGGAAATTTGAATCAACTTAGGGAAAAGCATCCAAAACTATCACATAGTACTGTAGCTCTAATTCGATTCTCTCCTCCTGGGTACCCCGAATGCGCATCATGATGAAAAAATGCATCGGCAGTTCAGCAGTGAATCAGCCGCAACCAGGAAGAATGGTAGGAGTATGAAGCTTTATATTGCAATACTGCCGCAGTCCAGTACCAGGAAGAAAAATACCAATTACTGGTTGTACAAAACTACTACATTACAAATCATCGTTTGAGTTACGCACGCGGTTTGGAGAAGCAATAAATCATATTTACGTCCAAGCTCAAGATGCAGTAAAACAGGACACATAAAAAAGCCCTATGCATTATACTAATCTATTACTGTGAGCTATAATAAAGTACTCCATCTGTCCTTAAAAGAGTGTGCATCTAACTTTTAAACTAGTCAATGTTTTTCATATTTTGACCAAATTTATTGAGAAATATAACAAGATGTATGACATCAAATTGATATATTTTGAAACTTCATTTCAAGACGAATCTAGTGATACAAATTTATTGTCATAAATGTTGGCACATTTTTCTATAAGTTTGGTTAAAATGTTAAAACATTGACTTTGTACAAAAGTTAGATGCACACTCTTTCAAGAACGGAGGGAGTATACACCAAAAACGATCCTTCTTCAGGTACAGTGAGAAAGACAGTAATTGAATCGAACGCCACATACCTGCATGATGTTCTCACTACTGAAACTCAATCAATCTTCTTCATACAATTCGCCGACAAAAACAAATTCCAGTATCATGGCCTTGTATGCGTAAAGACCATTTGTTTCATTCATATACCTGCATGATGTCCGCACTACTGAAACTCAATCAATTTTCTTCAAACAATTCGTTGACAAAACAAATTATAGTATCATGGCTTTCTAACTACAGTTGTCCTCTTCTTAAATTGTATGAGTAGAGACCATTTGTTTCATTCAAATGCAAGTCATTTCTTCCAGCCAAAGCAAGAGCCTGATTCATAAGGGGGCCTTCACATGCAAAAGCCTGATTGTACGAAGAACTGTTGCTGTCCCTAGATTGTACATACGCCTATTGCAGCATTGGTACAAAGTCAAGAGGCCTAGATTGTATGAAGAACTGTTTGTTCTACATGAACTCATCTCATTATGTAACCTGGCAACGTCACGTAACCTTAACCACATCAAACATATAGGGAACTAAAAATGATCTATACTTTCTGGATCAAACTCGAGTTATATGCAGCTATCTGCAAAGCATAACCTGTAATCTTAGTAAAGGACATACTGAAATCACTCATGTTGCGTAACTCTCTTCTTAAGGCTCTAAAAAATTGCAAGACTTGGAAGATGTTTTTATCACACCAAGATATGGTACAAACAATAGAGAATGCCAATGATTATTATCAAACCAATCAGAAATGTGTATATATTCTTCTCACAGCAAGAGGTGATAGAGAACGATCCATGCACTACATACATATATAAATATTAAAGTTTCACTGCATTTAACCATAAACTATACACATCGGGATGAGCATACTAAGTTACTAACCTGATAGTGATAGGCTGGCAATATCCATTGTCGTTTCCTTTTCATTTCTGATTGCTGGGACTGAACTACCATGTAGCTAGAGAATCAGCCACTTACATGATGCCGCAGAGGCATTCGTACAAACAAATTGAACTACCATGTAGCTGGAGTGTCAGCCACTTACTTGACGCCGTTGAGGCATTCCTACTAACAACAACCGTGCACCATTCAAACAACCTGTTGTGAGCTGGCCATATCATAAGCAACACTGTGGTATAGTGCCAATTTCTGAACTTGTAAACCAAAAAAGAGCTAAAATCGTGGTACTTAAGACATGAGAATACCGGAGAGGGCGGTAGCGCGGCTGCGAATGCAATCTCTGATTAATTCCGGAGAATACCGCACCGATGGATACTGAAGAGGGGCAGCGTCTTGATAGAGAGGGTGAACGGTGCAGTGCGGCACGGCTAATTGCGGCGCCGGTGGAGATTGACGGTGAGCCGCGTCGATGGAGAGGGGAGGCGATGTGGTAGAGAGGGCGAAAGGCGCAGAGCGGCGTGGTTGATTCCCAAGCGCGGCGGCGATTGCCGGCCTCAAGGCGCGGTGGTGGAGAGGCTCAGTGCGGCGCGCGGGGAAACTGTCGGCCGAAACGGGGGAGCGGGGGAGGCTTCCGTTGCCGGAACGGCTAGCAGAGGTGGTTGCTCGGTGGAGCGGCTGAGGGCGGCCGCACGGGGCGTGGACCAGTTAGGATTTCTATTTGATGTTTTTTTTTTGTTTGAGATGATTGATGTTAAACGCGTTTGATAGAGAAGGTTGGATATGGATCGTTAGATCTGGAGCGTATACGGTTGAGATTGGTTGGATCTGCCCCTCTCTGTCTTTTAATATTAGTGGAGAATCAGCCACTTACATGATGCCGCAGAGGCATTCGTACAAACAAATTGAACTACCATGTAGCTGGAGTGTCAGCCACTTACTTGACGCCGTAGAGGCATTCCTACTAACAACAACCGTGCACCATTCAAACAACCTGTTGTGAGCTGGCCATATCATAAGCAACACTGTGGTATAGTGCCAATTTCTGAATTTGTAAACCAAAAAAGAGCTAAAATCGTGGTACTTAAGACATGAGAATACCGGAGAGGGCGCACGGCTGCGAATGCAATCTCTGATTAATTCCGGAGAATACCGCACCGATGGATACTGAAGAGGGGCAGCGTCTTGATAGAGAGGGTGAACGGTGCAGTGCGGCACGGCTAATTGCGGCGCCGGTGGAGATTGACGGTGAGCTGCGTCGATGGAGAGGGGAGGCGATGTGGTAGAGAGGGCGAAAGGCGCAGAGCGGCGTGGCTGATTCCCAAGCGCGGCGGCGATTGCCGGCCTCAAGGCGCGGTGGTGGAGAGGCTCAGTGCGGCGCGCGGGGAAACTGTCGGCCGAAACGGGGGAGCGGGGGAGGCTTCCGTTGCCGGAATGGCTAGCAGAGGTGGTTGCTCGGTGGAGCGGCTGAGGGCGGCCGCACGGGGCGTGGACCAGTTAGGATTTCTATTTGACGTTTTTTTTGTTTGGGATGATTGATGTTAAACGCGTTTGATAGAGAAGGTTGGATCTGGATCGTTAGATCTGGAGCGTATACGGTTGAGATTGGTTGGATCTGCCCCTCTCTATCTTTTAATATTAGTGGAGATGTGTGTTTAGTAGTATACTTTTTGTTCCAGTTGAGCGTATACACAGCAAAACATTATGCTATTTTTATCGTGACCAGCAGCCACCTGAATTGTTCATCCTGACGTGCTCTTGCCAATGCTTATTTGCCCCACAAACAGCACAGTTCGTGGCCAAGGGATGGTCACCGACCCTTCAAACCTGAGGAAACAATATCCGGTTTTGCATAATTTGCAGGATCATTGACAGTTGTTCCATGGCATTTGGTTAGTTTGTGGTCAGGCATTATGCACTAGATGACTAGATCAGCATAAACATTGCCAAACGAGAGAATGATTCGCTCCTGTTAGGTAGGTGAGATGTTCGATTTATTCGATTATGCCAGTAGGCGTAGTTAGGACTTGAACCCAGGCCGACTGGTTCCTCATTAGGAGTCCCAGGCCGACTGGTTCCTCATTAGGAGTCTGAGCTAACACAATGCATGGTTCCCATGTAGTAGGTCAGGATGCATGCGAGGGTGTTTTATGTTAAAGAAGTTGGTGCAGGGTCGATGTATCCTCGATTGTCAACATAAATATTTACCACAAAATCGAAAACGATTAGTATATTTTAACTAAACGAGAAGGCATATTTCTATTTAATCTTAGTTTAATAAAACATTTTACCCACTACAACAACCAAAATGTAGTTTATTCGTTGGTGGCGTGGCTCAGATACCATACCAAAGATTATTTCTATCACTACCATCAAGGCAAACATCATGTACAACTCCGTCTCTCGAAGAATTTGTGATCCTTTGTGTTCCCCCTATTATAATCTTTATTATTACTCACTATACTTCATATCTAGTCTGTGAGTATCTAGACTATAGACTATATATATCTGATTCAACAACAATCAATATAGATCGGAGAAAATACAAAATACTTATAATGAAGCAGGGCCGAAGGTCATATGGCGAAATCAAGAGAGGCGGAATCAACAAAACAAAACCCCATGCACCAGCTAGGATTACTGAAAGAAGAGAAGATTCAAAGCTAAGACGCACTAAAGCAAAATCCTTGAGAATAGAACTTGTCGCAATAAGCAAACTAAGACTACACTAAAGCTAGAATTACTGGCATTGTTCTTCATGGCGGCGTCTCGTAGTTGGTCGCATCGCGTGCTTGTCGATCTTTTCAGATTGGTGGCATTAGGGTTCTTGGATAGTGTCGTCGATTTCATCAGATGGGGTTTTCCTCCTGCTCTGTTCCTGTTGGTGCGGCATTGTCTCCAACGCCATGGTGGATCGGAAAATATTTGTCCAGTAGCATGTGCGGACGATCTTCTGCATGGTTACAACTGTTAAAAGATGGTGCACCATGTACCTAGTTTCGTGGTTTGGAGTCTGACGGTTCTGATCCCCTAATCTGACATCGTTGTGCAGGTTGCTAGTTCTAGAAGTTTGGTGGCATGACCGGAGTCGTGCTGTCCCAGTCGGATTGTTTCAACAACACGTATTGTATTACCAATGAAATTTCTTCATCTCAGGGCATCTCCAACGTATCGATGCATTTCGGGACTTTAATCGTGTCCGATTTGATTCGTTTGTGTCGGTCCACGGATAGGAACTGGGTGATGTCCGCCTCAATGTCCGTTTAGGTTATGCCCCATCCCAGCGGCCCGACGCATTTTTGTCCATCCTGTTTTTTTTCAGACCGAATGAGAAGTAGTATAGAATTGCCAAATTCATCAACTTAAATATTTAAATAATTCAAATGCTCCAAACAATAGGAAGATAAAACATAGTTTGAGTAAACATAGTTTATTACAACAAATACAGTTCAAGTATCCAAAGATCCCACGATAAAACTAGTTGTCTCCGGGGATGATTCCTGCTAATGTCCACTTGTGCTCAATCAAATCCCTCTACAGTATCACGATCACGGATCTCCTCATGCACATGCAGTAAGTCCTCAAATGTAGCAGCTCCTGGATGTGCTGCGACCAACTCACCCTGAAACTCCCACCCTTGGTCATGCAGGCCATCGTCGCGCTCATCCTCGATGATCATGTTATGCATGATCACACAAACAGTCATGACCTCCCACATCACCTCTGTGCTCTAAATTCTTGCAGGGTGGCGAACAATAGATGAACAATAGATTGGAGCACACCAAATACACGTTCCACATCCTTTTTGCATGCTTCCTGACGCTTGGCAAACCTCCTGTTTCCCCCTCGATTGGCTCACGAATTGTCTTCACAAACGTGGACCAATCAGGATAGATGCCATCATCCAGGTAGTAGCACTTATCATACGTATGGGCATTGATCTCATAGTTATACATGAGAGCATCACCCTTCGCTAGCCTAGCAAAGACGGGAGATCGCTGGAGCACGTTAATGTCATTGTGGGAGTAGGCCATACCAAAAAATGAGTGCCAGATCCAAAGATCTTGTGATGCCACAGTCTCAAGAATGACAGTGCAACCCTCGGCGTGACCACTATACTGGCCTTGCCATGCAAATAGATAGTTCTTCCACTCCCAATGCATGCGGTCAATACTGCCTATCATCCCCGAAAAACCCTCTCTCCTTGTTGATCGACATCAGCCTAGCGGTGTCCTCAACTGT
The DNA here is from genome assembly GCA_026929855.1 of Poa annua. Classification (NCBI taxonomy): domain Eukaryota; kingdom Viridiplantae; phylum Streptophyta; class Magnoliopsida; order Poales; family Poaceae; genus Poa; species Poa annua. The sequence continues at coordinate 69,205,067 of CM049432.1, read as the reverse complement.
GGGCTCTCGAAGATAAACATCGCCAAAAACATCAATGACAGCTCTAAAGAATCTGTACATGAACTCAACGCAAGTGGAGTCGCTCATCCGCAGATACTCATCGACGAGATCACCGGTCACTCCATATGTAAGCATGCGAATAGCAGTATGATATTTTTGGTACGAAGTGAAGCCAAGCATACCGGTGGCATCACGCTTGGCGACGAAGTAGTTGTCCTGCGCCTTCACCCCGCTCATAATCCGCAAGAACAACGGCCTTGACATCTGGTAGCGGCGACCGGATTTGTAGGTTGGAAGTAGTCGCGGTACAGCTGGTAGTGTCCCCTCTCTCGGTTGCACAGGAGGTTGGGCGCGCGACCCTTCACCGAGCCTCTCCGCACCGGCCCCGAGTAGGTGCACTCGTTAATCACCATTACCGTGGCTACCAAGAGCTCGATATCATCGTCGGAGTCCTCGTCCAACGATGGCGCGAGGAAGGTCTCGTAGAACTTCCGGATGCGCTTGCTCAACTCCATCTACGACACACACACACTACATGAATATTTGCAGCCTCAAAGCTTGTAATATGGCAAAGGTGGCCGAGATCTTACCTAAAACCGGGCGGCGCAAATGGCCGAACACCTCGCGGGCGTAGAAGATGACCTCCCCGGACGACGCCTTCGCCGGCCAGGAAAGGAAGTGGGAGCAAAGGCCACCAGCGTGGTGGTGACGGCGATGACGAGGCGGAGGCGACGGGCAGGCGGTGGAATCGGAGGCGTCTGGGGTAGCGGCGGAGTCACGGGAAGGACGCGTGGAAGGATGAGAAAGAGGAGGGAAGCGAATCGGGGGGCGGGGTCACTGACGGGTGGAGCCTGGTCAAAAAGATGAGGACATGTGCGGACACAGCGGACCGTCCGCGGGAACGTAAACCGAACCCAAATTTGGGTCGCATTTGTATCACGACGGACAGTCCAGTCAAAATGCGTCTTTCTTTTGGACTGGGTTTTTCTGATCCCAATCATAAAAAAAAGCTCAGTTTACAATCGGTCCGTGGAGATGCCCTCAGATTTCTTTGTCTCGCGTGGCGGCGGTTGCCAACAACGAACAGCCCAATGGGACTCCTGCCCCACGTCGTCATCGGTCAACAAAGGCGTCATCCCAGGCAGGCTCCGCTGGGGGTCCACCCATCAGAGGACGGCTCAAGTGGTTCCGTTCATCCACATTTCAAAACCAACCACTTCCTCTCTCGCCATTCTTCATTCTTCCTGTCTTCCCCACCACTATCACCCAAAGGGCAAAGGCAAATAATTCCACCCCCACCGGAAATCCACGCGCCTCGCCGCCGCCGGCCCCGCCGCGGGGAAACACGAGCTCCGCTCCGGCAGCCGCGAGGGCGGAGCGCTGGAGATCCGACTCGGACCGGTCTCTTCCTCTGCTGGTAAGGAACCCTAGCTTTTGAATCTTCCTTCGACCACTTTGTTTTCAAAATATATATATTCTCCGGAGGTAGTATCTGTTCGTTGCTGCGGGTGTGGGCAATCGAATCCAGATATTCCTCCTTCCTCTTCTTCCTCCTCCTCCTCTCCGCTCATTAATCTCGTCTAGTTCCTGCAGTAGCCCAGAAACCCACGGTTCGATTCGGTTCCTGTTACTCAGTCCGAGCGCAGATTCGGTCCCTGCTAACGCGCCCGCGGATTTGGTGCCGAGTTCTGGTGCGGAGTCAAGTGGACAGGCAACAACTGCTCCTACCTACGATTTTTTAAAGTGGCACTGGCCATGGGTTAGCTGCTGTTGTCTTTGGTTTGGTTGGCCGTATATACATACCTACCGCAACTTGGCTTGATAATTTCGACATAGGGCCGCTAGCTAACCATGTTGCTGTCTGTCTTAATTGTTATTACCGTATTTAGTACTACAACTAGTTTATGTATGTAGTTGACTTGGCGGGTCACACACAGGACAACTATTGGTGCTACAGCACATGGGTTGCTGTTTTCGTTTTCGTTTTTGAATCAGCCTTGACAAGTTTTGGCTACACGGGTTTTAAGTTAGTTCGAAGCTGGTGTTGCCACGACCCAGGGTGGGCGCTATTCTGTCCGTGATAGTTCGAAGCTAGTGTTGCCAGGACCCAGGGTGGGAGTTATTCTGTCCGTGACTTGGGATATTTGGTCATATTGAAGTTTTCCAGAGTATGGTTCAGCAAGCAGTCACCCTGTGTTTTCATGAATTCCATTAGTTATTTTTTTTGTCTGTTTGTTGGCTTCATGTTGTTGCTTTTTTAAAACCTCTTTTCACCATATAATGTGTCGAGCTGTTGGGTACTTCTCGCTTCAAGGAGGATTTCCATGTTATTTTGGATAGTCTGACCCTTTATTCCTTTAGTGCTTCAACATTGTCAGTCTTACATGTATGTTGAATTGTTGATGCTGATAGTCAGATTGTTGGTTGTTCTGTCCACAGTCTTGCTTTATTTTATGACTACTCAATAGTCAATTTGCATTCTGAAATCTTTTGCTGAAGCTATGAAAGAAAATATAGCTAAATCTTATACATTGATAACAGCACAGTGATGCTGACCTTGCTATTGTTAACATGTCTCTGCAGTCTTTTCTTATTTTAGTTATATATATATACCTGTTTCTACATTGCCTGTCTATGTTCATCCTGCCTGTCATATTTTTCTGGACCATCCAGGTCAATGATATTGCTTTTTCTAATTCTTTGTGATCCAGTCAAATTGTTCGACACAGTTGTAGTCCATATCTGACCTTAGCATATAGCTTGAGATTTATTTCAAAGTATTATGGTAGCATGAGTTCCTTATGTATACTGATGGGTGGGTGGGTGGGTTTAGCAGACCGTTAAGTTATGTGCAGCAGGTTAAACGCTCCTGCCGTTTAACCTGATGGTTTTCTTGGCATTCTGTGAATCGATTTCTAATGATGTGTTGGTGATCACCAATATTATTAGTATAACAGAGGACATACTAGTTGTAATTTTTTTCATCCCTGCACATGTCAGTGTACTGTGACAATTTGTAAGTTGTAGAGTCTAGGACATTTTTCCCAACAAATAAAATTGTTATTACTAAGTCCTGGGTAAATCAGGTTGAGTTGTTTATAATGGCCTTCTGAAGTGGTTTAATGTTAGGAATTTAACTTGCTTCCACCCCCCCCCCCTCGTAGGATAATTGTTTTGGGCTGAATTTTTTTGTTCACCATGAAAATAGTTTTTTGATCACTGTGATTTGTGGTTTTAACTTGCACATTTTGTGCAGGTGTTATATTTATAGTCCAAACTACTATATAAATCATGTTGAGAGTGGCTTTCTCATAGTTCGCTTGGTCCAGAGTTTTCATGGTCCCTACGGTGGCCTCTTTGGGCTTTCATGTTTTGGTTTGACACAGTCACTGTGTTCATGCGTAAAATATACTGTATATAAGATGCTAATGTTTGATAATTGAATACTATAGCCTGTAAATATGTTTCCAACCTAGTTCGCAAGTATGAATAAACTAAAAAAATACATAAATGTAGGATTATTCTCATAGAAAACTGGTGTCTGATGGTATGTATGAAGGGATGTGGAGCATTGCTACAAGATCCAACCAAGAAGAACACATTTTTTCGTTTAAAATAGCTACAACTGCAAGTATTCTTGTTCCTTTATTTTTATTAATTCCCCTCCAAATTTATTATCTTCTATGTGGATAATCGTAGTTGCATAATTGCATTACATCTATCACCTATCTTGTAGTTATTGCAACTTTACTCACCAATTTGTTGTCTTGGTCCATTTGTTTATAGGTCATTATGGCGGATATCCAGTTAGGGTGTTACACTATAAAGTCCCATGGGGTTAAATTGGCAAGAATCCACATGTATGACTGGATAATACTCCTCCTCCTTGCTGTTTTAGATGGACTGCTGAATATAATTGAGCCTTTTCACCGTTTCGTCGGGAAGGACATGATGACTGACTTGAGATATCCATTGAAGGGCAATACAGTGCCCTTTTGGGCTGTTCCGGTGTGTTGCTGTGCCCCTAACTTTGCATTTCTCTCATCACTGACATTATTTGTGTACCATCCAAGAAGTTCGCTTCAATCTGCTAACTATTTTGATTTACAGATCATTGGAATTGTATTACCTAGTGTCATCTTTGGTGGGATTTACTTCAAAAAGAAGAATTTCTATGATTTGCACCATGGCATACTGGGTATTTGCACATTCTTAAGCATATGATCGGCCTGATATAGTATGGACAAGATATAATTCTAAATACAGTTATTTTTAGGTATTCTTTATTCGGTGCTCATAACTGCGGTGATTACTGATGCAATTAAGGATGGAGTTGGGCGACCACGTCCAGATTTCTTCTGGCGCTGTTTTCCAGATGGAAAGGATGTAAGGACAAGATTAGTGAAGAACTTCAATATTTTTGTGTCACGAGTTCATCTTTGTTGACATGTCCATTGTTCAATTGTTCTTATCATTTATAGAAATCCAGATTGACCAAACCTCGTCGCTTATTTCAGCTTTATGATAATGTCACTACTGGCGTTCTATGCCACGGAGAGAAGAGTGTCATCAAAGAAGGTCACAAGAGCTTCCCAAGTGGACATTCATCATGTAAGTGATTACATAAATTCTTTAGACACCTAGTGTTTTCTTTGGTAATATTGGCGTCATCGTTTGTTGGTCAGCTCGTGGGAGTAGGAAAATATTTATATGCCTGAGGCATTCTGTATAAGTCAATTACACACGTGAATTGGTTTCCTATCATTCCATGATAAATTGGGAGTAGCACTAAAAACCCTCATGCATATAGCCCTTAATAAATAATTCTGTTTGTACAGTCCGTGCTGGACTTCGGAATACGCGGTAACTGTTAGGAGAATAGCAACTTGTCTTCCCAGCTAGGGGCCAAAGGCTGGCGGCTGGAGAACAGACTGGATTTTTTTTACTGGGAGACAAGACGAGTTGTGCCGTCGGGAGGATAACCTAAACCACATGCTATGATACAATGTTAGGAGAATAGCAAATTGTATTCCCTGGGGGTCGAAGGCCAGTGTTTATGTACATGTACATGAGGCAAATACTTTTAACAACGGGAAAACATAGAGGCTATACATGGAACATAATATAACTCTTAACAATAACTACATGTAGTGCTGTGGTTGGATTGGCTGTTTGTGGTGGCTTGGCTTCGTGGTAAGCATGTGATTTGCAACTAGGGCTCTAACAGGTAGGGATGAAAATGGAGTGGAAACTTTCCGACTTTTTCGAAGAAAAACAAAAGTGGAATGGAATTTTGCACAATATATTTCTCACTTCTTAGTCATGATACTATGGTTGATCACTTTATGCGCCTCCATACAATTTATTTGTTGTAAATCTGTGGTTGCCATGTCATTCATATTATCATAAAAATTGTGCTGGCTTCACACAACAAGTCCAATGGCATTTTCTAGTCCCAGTAGACGCGACAAAATTTGAGGCCAATGCATATGAAAAGTCGAAAACTACACGCCTCAGTCTTTCATTCGCCTCAAATTTTTTCATGGCCATGGCCACATCTACCGTCTATGGTAGCTTTGATACAATTCCTGGACATGGGATGAAGCCAGATCATCAAACAACTGTATTTTTTACTTTTTTGTTAAACTACTTCAGGGTCTTTCGCTGGCCTAGGCTTCCTTGCGTGGTACTTAACTGGGAAGATTGCAGTTTTTGACCGCAAAGGTCATATTGCAAAGCTGTGCATCATGTTTCTGCCTCTACTTGCTGCTTCACTTGTTGCTGTTTCTCGAGTGGATGACTACTGGCATCATTGGCAAGATGTATTTGCAGGGGCTATTATAGGTTTGCATTTTTTTGTGGTTCTGTAAATACATTTAAGATGATCTTCTATGGTCCTGAATACACATAATAAATTTCTTTCTTGTTGTGGCCTGTTCCCCTCGCAGGTCTCACAGTGGCTTCATTTTGTTACCTGCAATTTTTCCCATATCCTTTTGATTCAGATGGTATGGACATCCTTTTACTTGTTTTACCTGAGTTTTGCGTTTTCGTATTTTTCCAGTAATAAAATAATAACTTTTGTTACAGCATTGTGGCCTCACGCCTACACTCTCCAGCTGGCTGAAACACGTGCCAGTGGCATTGCAGCAAACTCATTTAGCTTGCGGCCCTCGGAGATTGAAGCCGCCAATATTCCTGAAGGGCAGGGGCATGGTGGGATCGCCCTACGAGACACAAGTCCTATTCTAGACGACGTGGAGTCTGGCAGGAGATATGACTAGGATCAAACAAGGAGATTCCCTTGACTACCAAGGTCATCTTGAATTCACGAGTTTGAATTTTTTGTTTGGCACACGTCAGAGGTTGCCTGGGGCTCTTTCCGCACACAGTTTGGTTTATCATAGAGCTGTTGTTTTGGCACCTCTATGGGTTTTCAGTTTTTATGAGAGTTTGTTTTCTGTTAACTTTATAGTTAGCCTGCTAAGGATCGCCTGTAAATTACCTAGTGGATGTTGTTGCTTCCTTGTTGACATTGTGCGTAACTTCTTGTTCTCTTTGCCTCGCTTGATGATTGGTCTGCCTTCTTTTGAGCGGCAGTATTATTCAGTCCGCTATCCTATAGAACGAAGCCAAATGGGAAAAGCTTGTTGGCTGTGGACTGTGGTCACCTTTGCTTGATTGCTCTATCCAAAATCTCATTGCTCTAAGAAGGCTGAGAACATGCATGTGCCCCATACTAGTTATGGTTTTAATATTCTGAAGTTTTCTGAAGTCTGGCCAGCATGTTTCCATGCCGCTAATTTATAGCAGTGTCTGTCACCTAGTACTACTTCCTCCGTCCTAGTTTGTAAGGCATAATTTGTAAATCTCTTATCCCAAGGTGCTAGTCGATTGGACCTAATAAGCTGTATGCATTGGTGGTGGAGGCAACCGACCACTAGTTGAGAAGCAATTAATGCAATTATGCCTAAGAGTGTAGGACAAATAGTTTTTGAGATTATGCCTTATAAACTAGGACGGAGGGAGTATCTTAGTGTGGAACTTACGAATGCTTGTCCTGACATCTGATGCCTCGGATATGGGGAGTCACTATCCACACTGCCGCCGATGCCCTGACAACCTTGCCTCCGTCGTAGGACTTAGGGCAACCGTAATTCAGGGTGCAGGTGGGAGTGGGCTGCCCACGACGCCCACTGCCCATGCCCGCATAGTCAAGTGAGCACCCACGGGTAGATACCAAAATTATGTTGAATATGTGGGCAGCCCACATCAAGATCAAACCTACCTTCCCAGTCGCAAGAAGGGGGAGGAGTGATCGGGGGTGCCACCGGCAAACTCTCCTCCATGGCCTTCGTTCCTCCTCATCCCGGGGAACAGACGAACGGTTCGCCATATGATCCTTTCCCGGGCATCACCATCTAGCTCCACATGGTCGTCGCTACTCCTCATACTCCAGGGAACAGTTCACCGGGTGCCAAGCGGCCGTCGCTTACTACATCTTGGACATCGGTGCCGCATCGGCACCAGCAGCACGTGAAGGCCGCCCACTACCAACGGGTCCTTTACTTGCTCCCACGGGCCGCCAACCTCGCTTGCACTAGTTATCAGCCACTAGCCTACTACTCATCGAAGCAGGCTTTCGTCCCCTTATAAATAAAGTATCGACCACCATACAACTGATAATACAAACACGACACCACACATGCTGGGGCAGCAGCAAACACACGTAAATACCCAAAGAAAGGAAAACAGAAAGAAAAAGAGACAAAGGCGCCCTCTACGAAGAAGTACCACCTTGCTCCTAGTTTCGAATAATCTGGTACCAAGCATCACCTTTAAGAAAGAAGCTCACACTGCCTCACGGACCAAAACACTGGTTCTAGGGTTTCCTCCGACACACACAGGGAGTCTGTAACTACTATAATACATTACGATGTTGATTCGGAATTTTGATAACTAAGCTAATATAATGAAGGCAACGGTGTAGAGAACCGTTTCTCCTACAGTCTCAAGGCAACGAAGCCATTCTCCATTGTCAACCTTTTTGGCCCATTACCATAATATGTCTCCGTACTAGTCTTACATGTGTACATGTGTGTTAGCTATCTTCTCCAAACACGCTTTATTAGCGACTATAGATGATAAATCAACCACAGAAACGACTTCCCAATGCTGCAATTAATAACTCAAATAATTGTTTTGCGGAGATTATTTTGAAGGGGTTTCGGTGTAGAAAACAATACTTTTTCTATCGTATTAACACCCTAACTAGTCAGGATCTATCTATCTAGTACATGAGATAACGATGGCGGAACGGGTCACATACCTCCATGTAGACCGATAGCGGGGATTACGCCCCCGCACAAGCGTTGATGATGAAGTCGTACGGTAGCCGGACTCAAGATCGCGGAGAACTTGCCGCGATGATGTTGACGATGACGCCGCGATGTCGACGATGACCTGCGTCGACGGGCGTCGGGCGGAACATGACGTGGCACCGGCGGCTGGGGGGGGGGGGGGGGGTGCGCCGGCGGCAGGGTTGCTGGGTGGGCGAGACGACGTCGCCCAGGCTCCTCAAATGTGGCGCCTCCGAGCACTCGCAAGCATACGGAGCTTAACAACAACCCCTGTTCACTCAGATCCAGCTGAGATCGCAGGGGTAGAACTTTTCTGAAATCCTGCAGGGCACGGCGTCCGACGGTATAGCTTTGGTGGAGAGAGGAGGCAAAACAGGCGGAGAAACAGCTCGGCCGGCCTGCTACAAATTTAATTGTATTTTTCTGTAATTAATCCAATTAATATGCCTTACTATATAAAGGGAGGAGGGGGTGTGCAAACTCCCTATCTCCCCCATGTGAGACTAAACAAAGGAGAGGGGGAGGGGGTTCGGCCGGCCAAGGTATGGCCGAACCTACCATGGGCCCCTTCCCCTCCTTGGTGCGGCTCCACTTCATGGGCCCCAATTGGCCCATTAAGTGGGCTGCACCTTTTTTCTTTATTTTTAATTAATATAAAATATAATTAATTTATAATTAATATATTTACATATTATTTAATCTCCCGTGACTCCGAAACATTTTCCGGACCACCGGAATATCTTTCGGACATTCCCGGAACCATTCCAGACATTCCCGGAACTCCTTTCGGACCACCGGAACTCTTTCCGGATAATTTCTCTCTCTCAATAAAATTCGATAATATTCCAGAACCTTCTCCAAGTGTCGTTAAGACCTTAAACTTGTTACGCCACGGTTCGAGAACACTCCAGACATGGTCGAGACCCTTCGCTCGCCAATGACCGCCAGTGATAGCTGGATGCATATGACGGTCCCTGTGCATTCTACGAATATCGTCGTTGAACCATAAACATGATATTCATTCCCTTTGTTTCTGCGATACTACCTTGTCCGAGATGTGATCGTAGACATCCAATGCCATGTTGCATCTCGTTACCGACATAGGTTATTAACTCGTCTCCGATATTGCATCTCCATGATCTAGTCACAAGCTGTGCAGCTATATATAGATGCAATATCACCGAGTGGGCCCAGAGTATCTTTCCATTACAAGAATGAACAAATCCCGCTCTTGATCCTTACGTCTCCACATACTCTTTCGGGACACCCAAGATGGTGAAGGAGATATGCCCTAGAGGCAATTAATAAAGTGTATTCTTTATCATATCTCGTTTGTTCATAATAGGTTTTTGTGTCATGCTAGAACCGTATTAAGCGGAAACATTAATGCGGGTGTGATACGTAAACAACCAGGTCCCTAGTAGCCTCTACTAAGACTAGTTTCGTTGCGCGATTGATGATCGAGGTTTCCCGGTCATGGGGCATGGCGCCGGTCGGCAATGAGAGTCATATCGCTAGAGAACGATGTGATGGACATACCCAGATTTGGAGAACGTAGTCGTTACTCCTTTGACCGTGAGATCAACTCTTATTGTTATTTCCGGAAGATACTTTGATTGCACCAAACGTCGTATCTTATTTAGTATGACAATAACGGTGATACTTTTGGGTATCGGAAAGGAGTAGTTGAGACGAGGGGTCAAGAGCGGGATTTGCCAGTCCGCATAGCAGGATAGATACTCTCAGGCCCACTCGGTGAGATCATGTCTAATGAGCTTGCAAGCATGTGACTAGGTCACGGAGACATGAGATCATGAACGAGTAGAAGATAGTGTCGTCGGTAACGAGGTCGGGATTAGGTATGGAGATATCTATGGAACGACGCTCGGACGTGCTAAGTATCGCTATGGAAAAAGGTCTAAGACTTTACGTTCATGTTTGATAGATGAAAGTCATTCGTTATATCTCAGGGATTAATTCATGGGGTCCAGGCATACGAGTTAGTCGTTGATCATTGAGGAGTCTTGATCATACCTGATATTATATCGAACCGCTAGGGTAACACACTTAAGGGGTTTCGACAAGACAATCGGAAAGGAAGGAGATCACCGGGAGCGTCCCGGGAGGGGTCCGATGGAGATCGGGCAGCGCCGAAAGAGTTTTCGGAGCTAGAAAAAATTATATATATTATGTTTGATATTAATTAGTGTAATTAATATGCAAATATGATTTTATATATTTATTTTCGAATTTATTTAGTCAGATTTCCCTAAATGGGCCTTCCGGACGAAAGAAGGCCCAAGAGGGGGGGGGGGGGGGGGGGGCTTGGGGATTCGGTGGGGGCATGGAGGCCGGCCTAGGTGGGCCAGATGGGGCCCACCAGGGGGCCGGCGCACCCTCCTTGGCCGAACCAGGCTGTGGGATAGTCCCACATTGCCTGGCTGGCAAGGTAGGCTCCCCCTGGGAGCCTATATATGAAGGGTCACCCCTGGCCTTTTAATTCACCAATTAATTCCCGATTTCTCTCTCGATCTCGTGGTTCCCAAGTTGGAGCCGCGCCGAGCAGAGCAAGGGGATCTCCTCCACCATAGCCCGCTGCCGCGCTGCTGGTGTTCTGGTCCAAGTCTTCCGCTGCTCGTTCTGGACTGGAGCTTCGGAGACCGTCGTCTCCACCGTACCTGTGCGACTCCCTGCGAGGTGCTGCGCTAGCGGTACTCGGAGGCCTGCTTCCTCTACACGACCTTGAGGTCGGCTTCGTCGGTCTGCATCGACAACGTTTGTGCGGGAACGTAATCCCCGCTTTCGGTCTACAAGGGTACGTATTCCGATCTCCGTTCGTACTACTATATCTGCATAGAATAGATCCTGGCATGCTTTTAGGATATCGTCGGTAGGAATTTTTATTGTTTTCTGCACACGATCCCCTTCAGATGGACCCCGTTATTGTCATGCTATATAAGACAAGACGTTTGATGCTCTCAGAGCATCCCTACGAAGTAACAATAAGCACGGTCTCACGGTTTAAGGAATAAACTATCATATTACTTATTTATTGCAAATGGCACACATCATAATACAATCCTATTGCAATACTTTGCATATGTCCATCACCTTATTCAACTAATAATATTATCCCATTGTCAACCGACGTCATTATCCATGATCGGGAATCTCGATCATCTGTTGCCCAGTGGACTAGTTTATATAGAGGCTCACTAGGAACTCTGGTTGTCTATGTATCACACGTGTATTAATAATTCTGATTAATACAGTTATAACATAATACAAAGACATATTATAAACTTATAAGATAATGCGATAAATACTACTTATTTATTTGCCTCTAGGGCATATCTCCTTCATATTTCACCACATAATAGTATGTGAAAATCTCTATAATTTCTAGAGAAATAAATTTGCACATCAGTTAGTGCAATCTACATTTGTTATGTGGATGGAAATTTTTTTCCCTCGCATGCACAACATTTGTATGGTTCGCGCTGACGAAAAATGGTGAACTCCATTAATCATGAGAAAATCGATATTAAGAAGGTATTGACTAAATCATGATTGATCCTAAATTATCAAGAAGGTGGTGATAAGAAACTATAGGAAAATGGTAAAATATAACTAGGTTTGCATAAAGATTCTAGCACAATGCTATGTACTATAAACTCCATATAATCCACTCTCCCTCCAAGTACTGAAACATATGAAGCAACATCTGGCAAACTGTCTTTTGCATGACCATACAACACAAAAGGACGGGTTCTTCCACTTGTGTTATCACATAGACATTATGCAGTACAAATCGGTTTCCCACTTGAACTTCTCATTTGAAATTTCCTCGTAATATCTATTGTGTGATAAAATTTTCAAACTCTTGTAGTTCTTGCTCTTTCTGGAGTTGTGCTAGCTGACGATTATGTTTTTTTGGATGATCCGCTGGCATCGTTTGAGGGATTCTCTCCTGGTAGGAACTGTTTGACATAGGAGAGCCCCTAATCCCACCAACAACAAGCTTGAGGCGAAGTACTTCATCATTTAGTGTTTCATTCAGAGCTGTATAGATGAATAATAAAAATATATAGGTTAGTGATTGAACTAGGGAAGACCTAATCTGTCATTCTGTTTCATATAAACATCACATGTTAAACAAAGGGAAAATAGCTAGTGTGCCTAAATCATGAACTTAGAACGCTATTTAGTATAACTAAGGCATACAGAATACATTACTTTCAACAACTATAGATTTGATTATTTCTGGTAAATTTTAGTGTGCAAAACCACTTTGACAAATAAGACACGCGAGTAAATGTAACTAACAAATACTTTATATTCTTCAAACTGGAAGCAGTGTATAAAAGGAGAAATAAATACTTTGAATTGATTGATGAAGTGAATGTACATGATGCTTTAATGAGCATTAAGCATTCGTCCTTTAAAAACAACTGCGATGGTAACCTAGCACGAAAATACTTTATCTACAACTAAGAAGGTTGATGACATAACTGATGTCATAAAGGCAACAAACTATTCGACGAAGACACAGTACCAAATGATATGTGTGTGACTGATCATATATAAACACTTATATACCAACAACCACATTATGTTTATCTAATTGATTGCAATATAGAAAGATAGCTAGCACATCCATGCTAGTTCCCCAAAAATTATTTAACATAATTTACATTATGTACGAAAGAATTAGTTAAATGGGTAAAATTAGTTAACTGATTTATGAACTAATCAAATGTATTAGTGATATATTTAACGTAAACAAACCAAAAGAAGACATACCTAAATAATGGGCGGTAACTAAAATATATTGTCAGAAATAGATATTCAAGACAAATTCTACAAACACTCAAGCTATTTTAGTTTTGAACATTACTACACCATATCACATGGGCTTGTGGGAGCACATTTAATTTACCGACAAAGTAAAGTTCGATCGAAGAGCCATTCACGGCACAAGAAATCGTACTAATGCATCTTATCTCGTGTTATTAGTTTTAATATAGCTTGCACCAAATAATATGCAAACTATCTATTGCATATTAGCAATTGTAGTCTCTGTCTAGCCATAGCCAAAACATCTCTTACGTTGCTAGCTTTCAGGTTTTACTCTAGATGTCGGGGGGCTACCCCGGATAGGGTAAAGATATGGTAAAAACTGCATCCAAGACTGGACCGACATATGCCCGGGCCGGAAGGGACCGGGATATAATGTTGGAGACATTTGACATGTTCATACCGACTTACAACTGACCGGCATTTAGCAACCGACATATGTATGCCGGTATCTTCCGATTTCCTCTTATGTGCAGGGAGTCAAGGGTAATCCGGCATAGCCATGCTGGGTCTCGGGAGAAGAGGAGTATTCGGCATATCCGTGCCGGGTTGCCGAGAAGAGGCGCCGCTGGGATATCTGGCATATCCATGCTGGGTTAAGCGGAGAAGATGCCCAGACATACACTACCGGACAAACCAAGGACACGAACGAGATATGTCATGCCCCTCCCTGTGATGCAGGGCTAAGGATAGACAAGACTCGACAAGTCCATTCCTGTGACGCCGTGAATAGTGCTGAAAAGAGCTCAATAGTCAAATCGTGAATAGTGAATGAATAGTGACCGGTGGGCTATCTCTTATCTTCTGGGCATCCACTTTATAAGGTGTACCGGGGATGGAACTAAAGGCCACGGGCTGATCTCTCCTCACACACACGCACCAAGCAGCTAGCTCCCGATCCATTCACACTCCACTCACCTCACGTAGAAGCCAAGAGGCAAGCAAGCTAGCTTCTTCTCTCTTATTCATACGAGTGATGCTCATCCGAGCCAAGAACAGCTCAAGGAGCAAAGATGTAAGACATATATATCAAATACATTAGATGCTGCGGTAGGGGTTTTATCTCCCCACGAGAGAGCCGAAGTAGGGTAAATCCTTGTGTTCGTGTGTTCATCCGTGTGCGTTTCCTTCGCGCTATCCCTTCCGGAATCCTCTAGGGTCCATCGGCCCCAACTTTAACCATCCCGTGGCATATACCGTGACACCACCACGATACTAGAAAAACCACCAAGAGACGACCATAGACATGTGCGTGCATATAAATGTTACTAAAACTTATAATTAGCGAGTGTGTTTCCCAACACAGCTAGCTTGTGGTGACTAATCTACCCTGGGATCAACCGACACAAACTACAACAAAAATCTATGCTAAAAAAATTACAAATAAAATTTAACAATCTATTATCAGGACATGTAATCTTTGCAGAACATCTCGCAAAACTTATATATTTTATGTACATGCAACATATATTTTGTCATATATATCCCATGTAAAAAAAAAATTATCGGCCCCCATCACGCAAAATCAGTGAAATGCAGTATTTATTAGAAAAGTTGATCTCGTAAAAGCCAAGAAGGGATGATACATAACCATAGATAAATGTTATAATTAGAAAATAGACCGTAGGCATCATCCATGTCAGTTCGCATTAGTGTGCATGGATTAATGGTGTTGGCTTAATTGCACGGTGATGATTACTATTTTATTTTTTCCATTAGAAGAATATAAGATAAACTAGTAATGTTGATCATATGTAAGAAATTAGTACTCTATACCTTTCTTCTTCAGCGTGTCATGTTGGGATCCAGACAACTTGATCATGATCTCATTTTTTTCAGCTTTAAGACCAATGGCTTCACTCTGCAAACAGATAAGTGACGACAAAAATTAAGCAAATATACATTCATATATTTGTGTCATTTCTTGTGTAAATGTTGAATCATTTGGATTTGGGAGGACAAATGGCTTGGGAATATGTCATTTTGGGTCTATTCCCGACGAGAGGATAAGTGACAAGCTATCGTGTTCTCAAGGTACACATTTTCTTGGAATAATTAGTCCCCATGTCAATGTTCGTCATGCGCTTATTGGAAATCATTTGGCTGAGTAGAACGATATTGTCAAAATAATTTTAATTCAACAAGAGAACATGTTTAACTAATATTTGCAAAAAAAATCTCTCGAAAGGAGGTTGAAGTGAAATTTGTATACCACTTGAGTGTATTCAACTGTAATGGATTAGTGGGCTGGTTTAAGTCCAAACATCTATTCCAACTTAACTGATGGAGTACCACTACAGATCAAAGTGTTCCTTTGGTCCAGTGCTGAGGGTCATCCTAACTGAAAACAATTTACGGAAGTGGATGTGTTTGGGGAAAACATGTGAAGCTTCTGTTTTTTGAAAGAAATACTATCCAACTTTGTAATATCTGTCTTTAAGATTTTTCTTTCCCAGCGTATGGCATTGTGTGTGCTGTATATTTTAGCCTCTAAAATTACTTCACCTAGTAGTATTACACATATTTTATGGGGATGGCTACATGGTGTGGAGTATGCATGAAGATCACTTATTATGGTTGGAGTGGCACTTCTGTTTTGATCAATTCTCATATGCAGAAATTTGTGGCCATTTTACTCTCCATTTTTTACATCTTTTACAAACATTGGTTCTTCTTTCTTCAGGCAAGGGAAAATGACTAATATTAAATCACCATCTAATGAACATATTTCGTGCAAATACAGATAATCAGAAGATCTTAATCATATGTCTATATATCAATGTTGACCCCGAAATTACTCAAACTATTGCTAAGTGACTCCCATATAAAATTATGCTTAAACAATTAATCCTGAGAATCACAAACCTGCAGTGAATGCATTTGTGCAGATAGCAGCTTATTCTCCTCCTGCAGTAGCACAGCCTGACCCTCAAGGTCAGATACGTGCCTTATCGTTTTTTGCCTAGCCCTTTCTGACGCGCTTCGGTTCCTAAGGATGCTGCAAATAAATATCACAAGAAATGTAAGGCTAGTTAGTAATATGCTCTAGTATTACCGAAAAAACAAAATATTTTCTCTGATGAACAGGTCTGAAAGAAGAAAGGACAGCTTAACGGATGGATCGTATCATATATTACCCCCGAACCCTCTCCGGATTTTTCAGCACAGTGACTTTGAGGACCTTGTCGGCCATGATCTTGCCAATGTCATCCTGGGTGAATAACCCATCGGCAAAGCCCGCTACCACCGGAGGATTCATCTGCTTCCGTTTGCTTCCAACAACCATGAGGTTGGTGCTGCCGGAGGAGTAAGGCTGGGGCATCCACGCCGATGAGCTGCCGCCACTGGTAATGGCCATGGTATTCTTCCCCAGCTGCGGCGTGCCCCAGCTCCAGTCCACAGCTTCCTTCTTCACTCCAAAGTTAGCTCCAGGGGCGGGCATAGAGCTGGATGGTGTGAGTGATAGTGGTGCCCAGGGGGCTTGGGTGATGCTGGAGGAGTAGGGCAGTGGTGTGGTGCTGGTGCTGCCCCAGTCGCGACCAGAGGAGTTGAGATGACCACCCGGCCCTTCTAGATCCACGTACTGAACTGCTTCAGGATTCACGCCCGTCGATGTCTGCATCTGCATAGGTGGTGTTCCGGCCGCGGCGAGGGTGGGGTGCAGGGGTGGAAGCAACCCGGAGTCAAAGCTGGCCATGCTTTGGGTTAAAACCGGCGCCGGGAGACTATTCTCCGACGGCGGCGGCTTCGCCTGCGTACATGTGAGCGGCGCTAGACCGGTGCCAGGCGAGGAAAAGAAGCTGGCGTGGCCGCAGCCTAGCGTGGTATTGGTATCCATCGGCACAGGCGCCGGTGACATCTGAAAGAAGGAGGATACGGAGAAGGTACCATTCGACGTGTCACCGGCAGAGCTTCCCCCGTCCACGACGCCGCCACTGCTACCGCCCGACGAGTAGTGGGTTGGAGGCAGCGGCGGCGACGGTGGCATCTGGTAAGAGGACGAGCCGGCTTCCCACCCAGATCCGGAGACGATGTCCGGTGAGACGGTATTGGAGTTGCAGATACCTCCCACGCCGGCGGACGCGTGAGTCGACGGTGGTTGCTCGTAGGAGGACGAACGGGGTTTGTATCCGGGACCGGCCCGGGAGGCGAAATGGGCGGCGGCGTGCTGGGACGGGTTGTGGTGGGAGTTGCCGGCGCGGGGAACGTTGGAGGTGGTGGTGAGCGAGCCGGGGTAGAGCGGCGGGAGGAGCCGGCGGCTGCTCGTGGAGTCGCCGTTGATCTCCTGCTTCTCCATAGGTTAAGCCGGCGCTGGGAGAGATTAGCTAGCTGGGGGAAAGAGGTTGTGCGGCGGCGTGAGGGTGTGGAAAGGATCAGCGATTCGATGGATGCGAGTATATGTATCGAGCGAGTGCGGACTGATATGGAAAGAAGGAGCGGGAAGAAGGAGCTCCGAAGTAGGGTTTAAGCGCGATTCGCGTGCCTCAAAGATGGGCCTTGTCGGCCTTCTTTGTTCTTCCTTTCAGTCCATCTTTCACTGAACGTTTCTGACCACTTTTTTTTTATGCCCACACTACCCGTTAATAATCTTTCACAAAAATCCGAAAACATACGATAATCATCTATTCAGAGCCTGTTCGAAGAGGGGTTCCCTTCCAGCTGGGTGGTGGTCAAGCTGCTACCTGCCAGGGGCTGTTCCTCAAGTTCAATGCGAATTTCGAGTAGCCTGCTGTGTAGTGTCCTCTGTCGCTTATGTAAAAGGAGCCCCACTGCTGTTAGTCTCTGTTTTGGGTACAAAACCATCTAACGCTGGTGGTTGTGATTTCAATGAAATCGGGAGCAGCCCCTTTTATCAAAAAAAGTTAGATGGTCATATTCTATAAATATTTTCCAATCTCTAAATAAACTTGCTGGCAAGAATATAGATATGGCACACGATCATCCAACATGTACATTATTTCGGAGGTGGAATGGTCAGGTGGCAAAAGAATCATCATCATCATCACCAACCTCACCGATTACAGGAGTGAATTAGCGAGACGCCTTAAGAAATATTTCGATTGACTGTGTTTGGATATTGGCCAGGACTTAGCTGCATGAATCGAGCTTTCAAGCCGACCCACCACGTGAAATTCATAAAATTATATAGGCATATATAGTTTTTCATCATTCGTCGTTGGTTGTATATATCTTATTCTAAACAAAGAGTGTGCTATTGATTTAGTGTACATTGTATTCACCAGAAACTACTCTATACAATATCGCTATTACTTAGACTTGCTTCTTCACGGTAGCACATTGCACTCTCCATTATTGCAATATCACACATCTTGATACTTTTTTGATATGATCATCGTCTTATACATGGCTGTGTTTCTTGCCCGTGATGTAATTTAATTTATGAACATGCATTCGACAAAAAAAAGTCTAAACCATTTTATGACTCATCTATACAGTATTATGGTACTTGTGATAATCCAACAATGGTTGTGTTATTTTCAATCAACCTACTTTAATCAGCTCGCAAAATTCAATTTTTAAATTATTTTTCTAATTAAGAAAATTACTATGTAAAGGAGGGAGGGGGGGGGGGGGGGGAATCAAATAGCTTAGTTCCAAAGTTTCCACTTACTATAAAATTCACGTATCAAGTGGTGTTGCATCAGTATCAATATAACATGTGTTTGTGTATATCTCATCTAGCCGTTCGTTGGCATATGCCCTGGCTGTCTTTCATGTGAAGAACTTATACAATTTTCTCCCATCAGATACCGTCTATCGCTAGTTATATGGACTCTCAAATGGTCATTTATTCACACGACCTGAGCTCGCCTCCTTTACTCTTTACCTCCTCCATGGCGTCTCAAAATGTATTAGTTGGTGACACGGGCTTTCTCGCACACAAAATACCAGAAGGGCCATAGGTCAGCTAGGCTGTTAGAATGCAGAAACCACATGCGCGTGCAAAGCACATGTTAATAGATAAACTTGGTTTGCCACGACGAAAGCTCATATCTTAACTTCCTAAAGAATAAAAATGAGAACAGGAAGAGATCACGAGCACGAAACACATGATGGAAGTTCACTTTGTTCTTATAGAATTGCAACAAAACTTGGTTCTTTCATAATGAAAAAATAGACATGCACGAAAACAAGGCGTGCTGATATGACACTCCAGACACATGGGGTCGTGACTACAGTCACGAGACACATCCTACATTAATTTCACGATTGGTGCAACCTCGCGAGGAGGGGGTATCTTGTCCCACACCTCCAACAGATGTACCCGAACGTAGAACACTATGGTCGATATCACTTGATTGTATGGCATCACCCTCATTGTCGAGATCCATGGTGTGTCGGCGCCATTTGATGGCAGCCTTGCGAGTGTCGACGATGGCTCTCGCAAAGATAAGTCCTAGAGCCCTCGCGTTCTAGAGGTGTGGAGCTTGATGCCTATTGTATAGATCTACACCTTGTTGCCCATCGTCGCCAAAGGCAGGAGCACTATCATCATGCTTGGACCAACATCATCGCATAAGTGTGTGCAAGGGTACTAGGACAGAGAACAAACTTCGGTATCTCGCGGTTGGTAAATCTTCCGTATAGGCATTGTATTTACGTACTACATGGCATCTTAACTTTTTAAAACCATAGCCACACGATGGCACGGTGAACCATCTTCGTGCGTCACAGCGTCAGACAGCTTTTTGTGTGTCACTACTTCTACTTCCCGTCAGTGTTTAATTTGTAGTAGCAATGGCCATGGAAAGCTATGACCTTTGGTACGGTCATGCAACCATTAACCTGTTACCTGTGATCGATGCTTTCCTCTGCTCACGCTCCGCCCTGAGCCTTCACGTTGCCTCAGTTCATGCGAACACTCTGACAAGGTATCTTGTCGCTCTTCTTTGAAATTATTTTTTAATCTATATATGGATACATGTCTTGCTTCTTATTTTTAACTGTTCCTACACTTGCTTCTTATTTTTAATTGTTCCTACATATCTTACTCTAGGAAAATACAATAGCAGTAACGCAGATTTGTGCATGCCTGCACATAAGTTTTATTAAAACTTGTATTCTACCAGCGTGTTTCACAGAAAAATTAGCATGTGCACATAAACTTGTTGGCGACTATAGATAATAAGTCAACCTCTAAAAAAAACCATGATAAATAAATTATTATTTTTGCGAAGATTATGTGGCCATATAGTAAATTAGATTATAAAATACGGGCTGTACAACTCATTATCTATACAGGTAACAATTAATGCAATTTACATTTTATATGTGGAGGCAATATATAATAGTTCACATCTCATATATATAATTTTCTGTGAGGTTTACATTGATGCAAAATTGGTGAAATACATCTTTCATGAGAAAAATTGATCGCAAAAAGATAGATTGGATATATCATGATTGATCATAATGTCTTAATGAGATGGTAAACAATTATAAGTAAACGTTATGAAGAGTATTGACTTTACATTATTATACTAGCACCTTGTTTTACCAATCAGACATGTATGTAATCCAGCCTCCAATATGGCAAAGTATTAAGCAACATCAGACAATCTTTGACACAACATCACAACACAAAAATGCTGGATTCTTAGTTCCACCATTGTAACCACATAGATATTATCCGGGACAAATGGGCTCTCTACCGAGATTTTTAGGTGAAACTTCCTTGTTGTATCTATTGCATCAGAATATCATCAAGGTATGCTAGCTGTTGTTGTTCTTGATTGGACAATGCTAGCTGATGATTATGTATTTGTAGCTGTTGTTCTTGCATCATTTGAGAGCCCATCCCTTGGTATGAATTGCTTGCGACATGAGATCCCGTAATCTCACCAGCAGCAAGTTTGAGATGACGAACTTCAGCACTTAGTGTTTCATTCAGTTCTGCATACAGAATTAAGAGAGATATTTCGGTTAATGACTTAACTAGGTAAGACTTAATAAATAATTATGTGTGATTAGCAGAAAAAAATCACCAGGCAAACATGGATAAAATAGCTAACACACCTAGAGCACAAAATTAGAAAACTAGATGTATATTGGACTTCCGCAATACATTACTTTATGCGGCTACTGATTCGATAATATATATAAATTTACTATGGAAATCCCATTTGACATGTAAACTAATAATGGAACCAAAAAGTGAATGGAAATAGAAAATAGTTTATATTATTAGAGAATGAAAGCGAGATATAGCAAGTGAATAGTAAAACAAATCTAAATTGATGGATTAAGTGGATGTTTTGGACAAAAAACTCGAAAACACACAATGTGCATGATGATTTAATGCACATAATATATTCATTCCTTTAGAAGATCAAAATGGTAACCTAGGACTAAATGATCCATTTACCATTAAGAAGGTTTGGTAAGATAACTTAATTCAGACCCTAAAAATCTTAATTCATACATAAAACAAAATCTTCTAATCAGGACACAAATATTGCATGCTATATATGTTTGCCAAAAATCATATAATCCCTCTATGTCAAAACATAGTGGATATATCTTAGTTTTGTTCTATGTAAAACTTTGTAAAATTTTACCAAGTTTACAAGAGAATATAAACATCGATTTTACAAAATAGATACCCTCATAATTAAATATTATGGTAGATCTAATATATACTCCCTTAACTACCACTCTTAATATTAGATCTACCATAATATTAAAAAAATTAAATTTTGATTAAGTCTATAGATCTAATATTAAGGAGAAAACTTTCACTGCTATCTTGAAATCCCTTAACCCCCACCCTTCCCCTAGTCAGTAGTGAATTGGCTTCATTTTCCCACCACAAAAATATGAGGGTAAACTACTAAGGATTGATCATGTCTAAGAAAATATAATAGCTTACCATTCAACACTTGCTTTTGTTCCTCAAATCCATGTAGTTGTATCATCATACTATTCTTCTCAGATTTAAGCGAAATGGTTGTGCGCTGCAAACATACAATTCAACAAAAAATAATAAGATGATTGTACTCTCATGAGAGTTAAAATTACCTTCCTATTTAAAATTGGGATCATTTTTTGTGGAAAAAGGTTAATCAGTTAGATATTGGGAGGACAAGTAGCTGGGAAAAAGTCCTTCATATTCTATATAGAATATATCCATGTTTTGTCAACCTTGTATAATGTATACATTCTACATAGACACTTTCCCTGGGAAGGGAATCCCCAAGTGGAAGTTGGTTGTACACTTAAATGCCAACATTTTTTTCAAGATGGGGGTGTGAATCACTGGGTTTTGCATCAAAATCATGCACATATAGCCTCCGCAATTTATTGTACAGTATCATATATTCAGAAGTTTACAAATCATGGTTATCACTAAGGGTGGATACAAAGATGAACCACTCAAATAAAGGCGCCCTAAACATCTAATCTCTTAGGATGTAACCATCCACCCCGGTAAAAGATAGCCCATGCAACCATCATCACACGAGTACAACCGGAATACATGAGACCACACTAATTCGTAGGAAGAAAAAAGAATCACATGTGGATGCAATAAGTCACCTTGTTGCACTTACATGCCAACATTGGCTGGTTGGAACATTGTTGTCCTTAAGGTAATGGTGGTTTGGATTAGCGAGACTGGTTTAGATCGATACATTTTATGGTGACTTATCAACTACTAGAGATCAAAGTTTCCCTTTGGGTCCTTTGCCAAGGGTTCATCCTCACTAAAGACAATTTGTTTAAGTGGATGTCGCGGACCCTGTGTAGCTTTTATTTCGAACAAGAGACTATCCAACACCCATTTATTTTTATTTTCCTTTCTCATGTAAGGTAAGTTTATCTCTTGGGGTGGACAAGACCGTAAGATCACTTATTTTGGTCGGGACGAGATATGCCTGTTGAACCGTTTGGCTTCGAAGTAATGACATTGTTTTTATACAAAAAATGTATATTCCCTAAAGGCAAAGGCAGGTGCTACTCCGAAACTAATTGGTTGTAATTATGGTCATTGTTAGAGGGGTTTGGAACACTATATATATAACCGATGGACCTTGGCGTAAGCGTTGGGTTTTTTATTTGTTTCTCACACAGTAAAAAATAAACTATTTCCGAGTCATCTTTCCAATCAAAACATCTATGTTTGTGCAAGTATAAAATAGAAGACCTTAGACTGATCTCAGTCTAGACTGCAAAATAACTGCAACCAATTCTTAGTCGAATGAGGTATATACTTACTCACATAAAAGATATGCTCAAATAATTAATCCTGAGAATCACAAACCTGTAATGAATTCACATTTGCAGATAGTGATTTATTCTCTTGCCGCAGTAGCTCAACCTTATACTCAAGTTCGGACAAGCGTTCCACCTTTTTCTGTTTAGACTTTCCAGCAGTTATCCTGTTCTTAAGAATGCTGAAGATAAGTTTCACCACAAATGTACAGTTGGTTAGTGCAGTGCTGAACTATTACTGAAGAACCAAAACATTTTCTGTGATGATCATCATATCTGAGAGAAGAAAGGACAAACTAATGGATGGATCGTTATGTATATTACCTCCGGACCCTCTTAGGATCTGTACGCACAAGGTCTGCGAGGCGCTTCTCCGCACTGATCTTGTTAATGTCATTCTGGGTGAAAAACCCATCGGCAAAATTTGGCACAAGCGGAGAATTGGGGTCATCCTTGTACTGGATGCTGCTACCTGCTACACCTGATCCACATCCCGTCCCCGGGGAAGAGAGCCGCTTCTGCTTCTGCTTTTGCTTCTGCTTGCTTCCAACAACCATGAGGTCCTTCTTGACGGAGGAATTGGCCGGCAGCTGGGGCATCCTTACCGATGAGCTGCCGCCGCTAGTGATGGTGTTCTTCCCCAGCTGCGACATATGCCAGCTCCGGTCCACAGCTTCTTTCTTCACTCCAAAGTTATTTGCTGCAGGGGCGGGCAGCGAGTTGGATGATGTCGGTGTCAAGGGGGCTTGGTTCAGGCCCGTGCTGCTGCAGCTGCCGGAGGAGTAGGGATGGGGAATCCACCTTGATGAGCTGCCGCTTATGGCAATGGTATTGTTCCCCAGCTGTGACGTCCCCCATGAGCTCCAGTCCACAGGTTCCTTCTTCACCCAAGCGTCAGCAGGAGCAGGGGTCAGGAGCGACGAGCTCGTTGATGGCAGTTGTGGGCAGGAGGCTCTGATGCTATTGCTGCCCGTGGCATGGCCGGAAGAATTGATACCGCCGTCCGGGCCTTCAAGATCCACGTACTGTACGACGTTGTCGCCGGAGTCGTCGTCGTCATCGTCCACAAGCGAGATGTACACCGGAGCGGGACGGACGGCTTCCAGATCTATGACCACCGGCTTCTTCAAAGGTGGTGGGATGCTGAGGGAGGGGGGTAGGGGTGGAAGCTCGTACTCATCCGGCGACCCGAAGTCGACGCTCGCCGTGCTGTGCGTTAGAGGCGGCGGAGAGCTATACCACGACGGCGCCTGCAGGTCGACGGACGAACTCAGCGGTGGCCTCAGGCCCACCACGCTAGCCAGACCGGTGTCGAGCGAGGAAAGGAAGGTGGCGTAGCGTGGAGTGGTGGTTGTGGTGCTGCTGCTGCCTTCGCTTCCGCCAACCCCACCACCCAACTTGGAAATGGGATCCAGCGCCATGGGCGCCGCCAAAGACGACGGTGGTGGCATCTGATAGCAGGAGAACCCGGGCGACGCATACGAGGCGGAGCTTCCAAATCCGTGGATGACGCCGCCACTGTCACCGCCCGACGCATGGGTCGTTTGAGGCAGCGATGACCGTGGCGCCTGGCTGTACGGTGAAATGGTTTTGGATCTGTCAATGAGACTGGCGCCGGCGCCGCCTGCGGCCAACGCGTGGGTCGTGCGAGATAGCGGCGACGGCGGCAGCTGGTATAATAATTTGCTTCCCGTATCGGCCTGGGAGGAGAAATGGGCGGCGGCGGCTGGTTTGTGCTGGGATGGATGACGGCGAGAGTATGGTTTGGGGTGGGGGTTACCGGCGTGGGGAAGGTCAGCGGTGGTGGACGAGCCGGGGTAGGCCGGCGACCGGAGGCGGCGGCTGCTCGTCGCCTTGTTCTCCATGGGGAAGCCAAGCCGGCCGTGTGCCAGGCGCTAGGGTATTCGCTAGAGGGGGGATAGATTGTGCCGGCGGCGTGAGGGTGCAAAAGCATCGGCGTTCCGATGGAGGCGAGTATATGTACCAAAGCGAGTGCGAACTGATATGGAAAGGAGCGGGAAGAAGACCTCGGAAGCATAGGGTTTAAGCGCCACAGATGGGCCGTGTCGGACCTTCCAGCCCGTCTAAACATCACTCAACGGTTCTTCTCCAAATAGTTAGGTCAAATATCTAGTTGGATATGGATTTGCGTTATGGACGGAAAGTGTTTCTGACTCACGTGCTCTAGGCTATTTTTTTTAAAATAATACTTTTTTATTGAAATTTTGAGAAATATTGTGCAGATTTAGGATATTTTAAAAATAATACGGCCTCGGCCTGGAGGAGGCCGACTGGGGCTCGTCGGCCCAGAGCTGGCCGACCAGGGGGGAGAGAGGATCACGGGCCGGCCGAGTGCCTGGTCGGCACCGAGCGGCCAGGGTTCGGCCACGTCACGGCCGAAAGGCCCGTCGGCCTCCTCCGAGCCGACGAGGTCCTGTTAAGAGCCGAGGCCTCTTCTTCTTCCTCCCATCGCGCGGCTGCTATCTCCTCTCTCTCTCCTGTTCGTCCCAAACGAAAAACCAGCTTCGTTTTACACCGTTTCTCCACTAGAAATTAGTCCTAGGTTGTTACAAAGGTTGTGGGGTGCCCGATCTATCATGGTGTAGGCTGTGGAGGCGAGTTGGACGGTGGGAGATTGTGTTTCGAAGGTGTTCGTGGTCGTGGTGGTGCTCCGGTGGTGGAGGCTCTGGGTGCACCTGTGGAGGAGGGTTCGGCTGCTGTGGTGGTGGTGCTGTCACGCTTCAAGGGTACGTGACTATTCTTACATTAGGATTAGGGTTTGTGTTATTTAGATTAGGGTTAGTGTGTTGTTAGTCTGATAGGATTTTTAGTTAGCCCGGATGGATTCGTAGTTGGTATTGTATTAGTTTATGATTCCCGTTTGCAATAACTTTACGGCAAGTTTTGATTACATCATTTAGTTGTTTCAGTATAATTAATGGGACGGTCGTATTAATATTTGATACATTTTAAAATTTGACTAGGTGAGAAAAATGTCGGATGTAGTAAAATTTGTTTTCTACTACGGTGACGGTTCAGTACAACAAAATGAAGATGGGATGGACCTGAGTCAGTTTCAGCACATCGAGTTGGATCTGACTGCCCCTAAAAATTGGTCTGTTAGTCAGTTAAAATATTGGTTGGCAGAGTGTTTGGGATTAAATGCAGAAACACACACTGTCGGGGTGCACGCGTTATGGTCGAGGTCCAGTAAAAAAATTAGGTACACTGTGAGACCGATTGATCGGGATTCTCAGTGGGTGAACTGGTTGCAAGGTTGTGAAAACAGGGGAAGCCACCCAGTTGCCTTGTTGCTTCCTGTCGTTAAGGATGTAAATGTCAATCCTCCTGAAGGCGAGGGTGGGCACGATCCAGGACAGAGCAGTTCAGCAACCATGGAAATTAAACATGATGACATCCATGGTTATGATGGAGGCAGTGGTTATGAATCAGGGCAGAGTAGTATGGTTGGAGGGCATGATGACGGTGAAAATGTGGAGGCAGATGGGGATGAGGAAGATGGCCGAATGCAGAGCGAGATGGCAGATGAAGATATTGAGGGTGATTGCGGGGACGGCAGTGATTCTGATTCGTCGAATGACGCAGAGTACGAGCCGGAGGTGCCTTATCCAGCTTCATGGACTCAGGACTTCTCATCTGGCATGACTCTGGACGATGGTCATGATTCTTCCTGGCAATATCACCAGAGCAGCATGGCTGTGGGAGCAATTTACGCTGACAAGCAACATCTGCAGGAAGCAATCATACAGTGGGCAATGTCGACATCAAGGGTTTTCAAGACAACTGTGTCGAGTAAGAAATATCTGACCATGGAATGCTCGAGAATAGATTGTTCGGGTAGGGTGCACGCATATGTCCCCAAGTATGATACAAACTGGGTTGTGAGTGACATGGTAATGCATACATGTCGTATTCCCAGCATCCTTCAGGATCACCGTAATCTGTCATCCACACTTATTGCTCGTTTGTTTTACACGGAGATAGTGGAGAGCAAGGCGATGAAAGTGAAGGCAATAAGGAACAAAGTCTTCACAAGATTCAATTTCAATATTTCTTATGGCAAGGCCTGGAGGGCTAAGCAGAGCGCGCTGGAGGCCAGATTTGGGTCATTCTTTGACTCATATGATTCTGTTTTTCGTTTGCTCCACACGCTTCAGGCGAGGAATCCTGGCACATATGTTGATCTTCAAGACTTCAACATGCCAGAGTTCCCTACAGTTAGGGTGTTGCACCGTTTGTTCTTCTCTTTTGGTGTATGCATCGAAGCCTTCAGCCACTGCCGACCAGTGTTATGTGTCGATGGCACATTTTTTACCGACAAGTACAAGGGTCAGATATTGACTGCTATTGGCCAAGACGGCAATAACCAACTGTTGCCCCTTGCTTTCGCTTTTGTTGAGAGCGAGAACACGGATAGTTGGACGTGGTTCTTTAGGCAGTTGAAAAAAGCAGTTGTCAAGGATAAGCAGAATGTTTGCGTTCTACATGACAGACATGCGGGTATACTCAACGCTATAAAGGCATTAACAAACCCTGGACCAGATGAAGAAACACCGTGGGTGGATCTTCAGAGTCGTTGGTGCATGCGCCATCTAGGTGCTAACTTCTTCTCACAG
Organism: Poa annua; assembly: GCA_026929855.1. NCBI lineage: Eukaryota > Viridiplantae > Streptophyta > Magnoliopsida > Poales > Poaceae > Poa > Poa annua. The sequence continues at coordinate 69,176,983 of CM049432.1, read as the reverse complement.
TTCAGAAATAAGAGTCTCATGAATCTGTTCAAAAAACTCTGCAAGCAGAACCAGGAATGGAAGTACAATTTTCTCCGTGGCAAGCTTGATGAGTTCACGAACAAACATGTTCGGGAGAGGAAAGCTGCACGTACTGCGGCAGTGGCGTTTCATGTAGCCCAAGTAGCGGCACAAGCAGCTACAGGGCCTGCACCGCAAGAAGAAGAACCGATCGGTTTGTGTGATCTGCCAGGCTTTGACCCACCGGGCACGAGGAGAAAGGGTGGACGGTTGATTAAGAATTTCCAGTAGTGGATTGAGCATGAGCCCGTGGAGAGGTGGTCATTGTTGCACGACTCATACGGAGCCAGATATGGCGTCATGACTACAAACCTTGCCGAAACATACAATTTTGTCCTCCGAGGGAACAGAGCCTTGCCATTAACTGCCCTTGTGGAGGGAATTTTCCAAGGCACGGTTAATTACTTCAGAGTAAAACGCCAGCAAGCCGAAATGCATATACTTCACACTCCAAACTCACCCTGGTGTGAAAAGATTACGAAGTACATGGATGCTAAGATGGAGAAGGCACGAACTTTCCAAGTGGTTGCCATCGGAAATCAGGAAAGGAGGTTCGAGGTCCGCTTACCTACCGACAAGTTCGGTTGTGGCAATGTGTTGAGAACGCATGAGGTGAAGATTGGAAATGAAGCATGGCCAACCTGTGAATTGTAACGCCCCGGGTTTTATCCCCTTTTGTTTTGTGAGTTTTCTTTTTACATCGACATGGCATCGCATCGCATTAATTTAATTTGTTGCATTTAAATTAAATTTCCATAATTAAATTCAAATGCATTTCAATTTAACTAAAAATGTGTTATTTTCAAATCTTTTAAAAATGTTAAAAATTAGTTTATTAAATTGTCATTTCAAAACTAAAAATATTTTGTATGGGTTTTGTATTCAAATTCCTTTTTGTTTTTGTTTTAAAAATAGAAAACAGAAAAGAATAAAAGGAGAAAAATAAAGCCCAAGCCCATCTAACCCCAAACCCTATGTTTTGTCTCCTGAAAACTTTTCCCACCCCCTGGCATTTTTGCAGCCGCCCCCCTCCACTCTTTTCTTTTTCCTTTTTCCACTTTCCCCCCTCCTTTTTCTTTTCTTTTCTTTTCCTTTTCTTTTTCCTTCTCTTCTTCCTCCCTTTTCTCTTTCTTCCTCCTTCCGCACGGGAGAGACATCCCGAGCCGCACCAGCAAGCCTTCCCCAGCGCCCGCGCGCCCTGCGCCTGCGCCGCCGTCCCCGGCCGCGCGCCGCCTCGGGCGCTCTGCTCCGGCCGCCCCGGCCGCCTCCGGCCCTGCGCCGCCTCCTCCCCGCCTCCGGCCGCCGCGCTGCCGCCACCCCCTGCTCCACCCCGTCCCGCGCGCCCCCTGCTTTGGACCCGCGCGTCGCGCCGCCGCCGCCGGCCACGCCGCGCGCCGCCGCCGCCGCAGCGCGCCCCACGGCCGCGCCGCCGCACGCGTCCGGCCGGCCTGAGCGCCCGTGCACCGGCCCGCCGCCGCAGCCGCCGGTAGCGCGCCTCCCCGCGCGCCCCTTGCTCCGCCCCGCGCCGGCCGCCGCCGCCCTCCGCCCTGCTCGCGCTCCCCACGCCCGCGCCGGCCCCTGCGCCTCCGACCGCCGCACGCGCTCCTCCTCCGGCCGCTGCGCCTCGCTGTCGTCACCTCCTCCGCGCCCGCAGCGCCACTGCGCGCGCCCGCCGTGCTGCCGCGCTACGTTGCGCGCCTCCGCCCGCGTCGGATTCCCTCGCCGTGCGCATCCGCTTCGCGTCGTCGCCTCCCGCAGCGCGTCGTCCCCGCTGTCTACTCTTCCGGCCGCGTGCACGCCGTCTCCGTCCGGTGCCCTCCCCGTGTCCGCCGCACGCCGGGTGTCCGACAAAATGCCTGCAAGACCCCGGCGTCGCTTGTTGTCCGTGTTTGTCCACCCTTCGTGGTGTTGCCCGTGCGCGTGCGCGTCGCCTTCCGGTGCCGCGTTCCCGTGACTGCCCATGTTCGTGTTTCGGCGCCCGCCCGTGCGCGTTTCCTTCCGGTGTCCGTTGTCGCGGCCCGAAGACCGGATACGACAAGTGCGCCACCGACCCCGATGCTGGTGCTCCGAACAACGACCGACCGAGTACGACTACTTCCCCGGCCACTTCCACGACACCGACAAACGACGATGCCCCGGTTCCGCGACGACTACTTCCACGACGACGACTACTTCCTCTACGTACCGAAGACGTCGGTTTCGAACCCTATCTCTCCCGATCCAACGTGCGAACCCAAACCCTAACCCTACCTATTTTATTAAATGTCATATATCTTGTGCATATCGCATCATAATTGCATTTGTTGCATCTCTTGGGTTTGCGGGTGTAGCAATTCACCTAAATAATAATTATGGAATGTGTGGGCATTTAATTACTATTGATGCCTATTCCATTTAATTTGACTAGACCATCTTTGCCATGCCTTGCCATCTTAATGGACATTTAATTTGTGGGGTAGATAAATAACTTCAACATTAATATTAATTGTCGGAATCTCGGTTCCGCTTAAGTTGGATTAAGTGCATCTCGCAATGCATCTTGCCATGTCATGCATCATTCTCCCATGATCATGTTGGATCTTTTGCCGTAGTGGTAAAGTGCATCTTTACGCTTTCCAGTGTTTGTTGCTTCTTCGCGGATACGACATTGAGATGTGTGAGCAACGACAAGATCTGCTTCCATGCGGGATTCCAGGCAAGCAAAGTTTGCTTGTTTACCTATACATTGTCTTTCATTCCTGCCGTTGATCTCTGCTACCCTAGTTATCGATTCTTGAACTGCGATCCCATCACATGTTTATCCTGCAGCCCATACAGCTTTATCCCCACAACCTAATACCCGTTGCATGTTTATCTGTTGGCCTTGCGAGTCGTAGCGCATGCTTAGAGTTGTTTGTGCGAGTCGTCTGTTGGTCTTATGTTTCATCTGCTTAGTAGTATTATTCTACCTTAATAAAATGTTGTATTATATTGGGGTATTATAATTAAAAGATAAGGCACCAGGCGGAAGGCCTTGCGAGGTGTTTTGTTCTGCTCAGTGTCGACCTAGGAACTGAGATTTTGTCCTCGGATCCAATTTTGAGCGCACTAACCACTTGTGGGTGGCCCTATGGAGTCCCCCTCGACTTTGAACGGATCTACAGTTTGTCCATGTGCCGCAAGTAGTTCGGGTTTTCCATTTGCTCATATGCATGTGCATGATGATGATGATGATGATGATGATGATGAGAGGTTATGTGATACGGGGGGTCATATAGGTGCGGTACGACACGAAGCGGACAGTTCCTACTGTGGTTTGAGCCGCATGGTGGCGTAGTCGCAAACTAATGAGTCCGCAATTGAGATTCGACCGGACTCCTGACGTGGGTAACAACTCATATGGGTGGCACTTGGACTTGCTGTAGTGAAGGAATAAGTCGTGTTGAGAAGCCCTGATGCTTGCTTGGGTTGATCATGCGAGTATGGGTACAGTAGTGCACCCCTGTAGGGTATTATCTTATCGATGAGCCGTGTCCACGGTTATGGACGACTTTGGTGATGATGCTGGCTAACAAGATCTAGACAACTTACACCTAATTAATGTTAATTAAGTTGACTAGTAATATAGAATTACTTTCACCATAAATTATAACTAAAACTGTTCAATGTGTGAGTTTCCCGAATTGCTTTCTCATATTTGGTTGAGGGGGTTAATTCGAGAATGGGTTATGTTTGGTGTTAGTTGTAGATGTTTACTTTATGCGCTCTCTTATCCCTCTCTGATCAGACGGAAGTTGTAGCGTGTCTCTATAGGTTGCTAGTGCTGCTGCCGCTAAGTCCACCTCCCCTATATTTTGGGAGATGGTGTAGAAAGTAGGCAAGTCGGTTTTGCTTGCCAGGGAGTGCCCTGACCCTCTTTTGGGTTGTGCTTTATGTGCAGTCAACAGGTTTGAAGTCTGACGACGTTAGCTTGGGAATCCCTCCGGCTTGGCTGGGCAGGGATATGGCGCCATCGCTTATCTTCAGGACTCTTAGTCCAATTTGCATCTTATCCGTAGCCGGATACTATTCTGCTTCCGCTGTCATTTGAATCTTTGTATTGTATATTTGTATCTTGACTCGTTCGAGTCGTTGTTGTATTATATATCTTCTGTTGTATTTGTGGATGTATCGGAACTGTTGAAATGTTATCACAATTCCACCCACATAATGCGCATGTTTCGACGTGCACATTATGTCTGGTGGGCGACCTAAAATCGTTATTATGCGGATTTCGGTGGGAGCGCTTAAATCTACATAGTACCGATTTTAGGGCGTCACATGAATGCACATGCAACAAACCTAAATTGTTTCACCTTCCATGCTCGCATGTACTTGCTGCTTGTGGGCAGCTTGGTTTGGAAGCAATCTCGTTTGTCTCACCGTACTTCAGTCGTGAAGCTGTCTTGAACACATGGACAGGTGAGATGCAAGGATTCCGAGCCATTGATAATTTCAACACCGTTGAGCCAAGTGAGAGGAGATACATTCCTGACCCAAGGTTACTTCGTCCGGGTAGAGGTAGACGGCAGTGTAGACGCATACGTAATGATATGGATGAATCGGAAGCTGGAGGACCTACCAGGCAATGTTTTCTATGCAACCAATTTGGCCATAGGGATACGAACTGTCCGGAATTTGGACCTGTGATGCTACAGTACGTGGAAGAGGCAACCGAGGCCGGAGAGGAAGAGGAAGAAACTAGAGTACCTTTATATTTGTAATAAATGCAGACTACGTATCTGCCTCTATGTACTACTCTGTAATCGTGGAACCATTATGTTTGGATTTGTACTCTGTAATCGTCAAAATTGTAATTTGTTTGGATTTGTAGTCATTTAAATTTTGTTATTTGGTCATTCTATTATCATTTTAATCTGTCCTTACAGAGATGGCGGGGATGGCGTTGCTTAACCCGGTGGTGGACAACAAGCATCGTGCTAAGCTAATGCAGGATAATGTTCTCCAACCTCTTATCACTCGTGGTCAGAAGGATAATTGGCAGATACACCCAGCTTGGATCGATCGGTAAGTTTTATTTTTATTTTGCTCATAACATGTACTGGTCAAATAGTTAACAATTTTATGATACATGCAGTTTGACGTGGGCTGTGCTCCTACCCTTTGCTCGCCTTGTTGAGGCGTCTGATGTGACTGGTCGGCTTGCGATGGACCACTGTTTGCTCACCCGCTTGGTGGACCGGAGACGCACACGTTTCACTTTCGCTAGGGCGAGATGGCTCCTACTCTACAGGATGTCTCCTACCTACTGGGCCTTCCTATAGCAGGTGAGCCCATAGGTCCGTTGCAGGCCCCTGATATGTGGTCTGAGGATATGGCAGACCGATTCCAACATATAAATCCCAACGCAACTGTGTTTCTGCATGAGGATCACGGACCCAAGCTTGATTGGTTGCTTAAGTTCCAGGTTAGTACTACGCCATTGTCTTGTTTCATCCATCACTTCAGCTAACCTTTACCTAACTTGTATAATTTTTGTTTTCGGTGCAGATACAGAATTTTGGCACGATCCAGATGTCCGAGGCCCAGATTACTAGGAGCCTCGAGGCGTACCTTATGTGGCTGCTAGGAAAAGTGATGTTCACGGAGAACCATGTCACCACTATCAGTGCGCGATACATCCCCATCGCATTGGAGATTGCAAGTGCGACACAGCCGTACCACATCACTAGTCGTAGCTGGGGTTTTGCAGTCTTAGCGGCCACGTACCGAGGTATGTGCAACGCGTGCTTTCTTACGGCGACAAAGTCAGCAATTCTTGGATGCCCTATGCTGTTGCAGCTGTGGTCGTGGGAGAGGTTCCCCATTGGACGCCCCGACATTTCGGCTGCCAACCCGTGGCCGCTCAACCATTATTTCGACCCGGAGCACATAGACGACCCTACTTTTGGCACACTTTGGACACATCGCAAGGTATGTTCAATAATAGTTACTAATTATGCTTGTCAATGAGTATCTTCCTGTTTACTTATACAATTTACGTCTTTGTTTTGCAGAGACGATTCGCTCGAGATCAGGTTCGGAACTGCTACCCGGCATTCAACGAGCAGTTCGACGTTCTCTCCGCGGCTTCAGTTATTTGGGAGCCATACTCGCCTGACGCGATCGCGTCGAAATTCCCTGGAGGAATTTCTATCATGTGCACGCGAGATGAAGCATACTGGATGACGAAGTCGAAGATTATCTTCGACGTCAGCGTTGAGGAGATGGCCCAGCAGCGTGTTATGAGGCAGTTCGGTTTGCGTCAGATGTCGGTCCCCCCGCCTATTGATGCGCCTTTACCAGACATCGTCCACCGGTACCTCCATTTCTTAACCACACATTTTTGTTTTAACACTTGTCATCCACAATTATGCTAATGTTTCTTGTCTTGCAGATGGAGCAGGAAGGGTTTCTCTCGTTCATCACGCCCAACCGGATGTGATGCCGGCCCCTACTACGTGGGATATGTACCCCAGCCAGTCTATGTCCGGCTCACGGCAACACGCGGTACAAATAATTAACTTATCTACAATCATTTACCCTTATTTATATTGTCCTTCATTTCCTAAATGTCTATACCACTTTCAGGCTGAGTTGACGTGGGATCTTGGGAATGATATAGACCAGTTAGACCGTTCACTTTCGACCGGGCCTTTTCTTACACGCGAAGAGCATCAGTCTTGGTTGCAGCCCGCTGCCCAGAGAGTGCGGCGGATCTACGAGGCTATCACGTGTGTCCGCCCGTCTGACGTTCTCCCACATGCTGCACGACGGCCACCGCATCCGTCCACGCAGCTGCCTCAACGGCGGGCACGGCGTAACGTGCCGCCACCTCCGGAGGCACACCGATAGCACCCGCGTCCACGTGTCGCACCACCTCCACCTGACCAGCCAGGAGGTTCGGGCTGGCAGCAGCAGAGTTACCACCAGGGGGGCTATCAGCAGAGCCCCGCTGGGGGCTACCAGCAGGGGGCCTACCAGCAGAGCCCCACTGGGGGCTACCAGCAGCGACCCTCTTCGGAGTACCAGCAGAGCCCCTGGACCGGCTTCCAGCCTCGTGCACCACACGGTATGTCGATTCGTACTACTACATTTTCATGTATTCAAACTATTTACAAAATAACATGTTACATAAAATTTCTCGATTCTAGCATAATTCGACTTCGACTTGGGGCCTATTATCTCCGAGCATTACTCGGGTGCTTCTGGTTGGGAGAGTCAGCCGGACGTGTTTACCGGTGCGGATGCGGACACCCAGTGGCTCAACATGTACAACACTCCTCCTCCACCCCCCACACAGGATACACAACAGGCAGATGACGGGTCCTTGGTTCCTCCACGAGTCACCCACCCACCCCATCGGTTTGGATGGAGCACTCCTCAGCCACATCCGCCACGTCGTGGCAGAGGCGATGACTGAGACTCTACTTTATGTATCAGAGACATATGTTCGCTATTTTCCATATACCGTCAGACCTATGTATGAGACATATGTATGCTACTTCTTTCCCTAGAGGCGCGCAACGGTGGCCAGAGAAGACATTATGTATCGTTATGTACTAGACTTATTAGTACGATCTATGTAGCAATATTTGATATGTCCGTAACCGGTAGACATTGGTACGTAAGATAAGATACAACAAACCTCGATTACATACCGATCACACCACACAACAATAGGAAATGCAGGTACAACTACTAATTAATCGATACTCAAAGAAAGATACAAAATAACTTAAATTAAGATTCTACCTATCTCCCATCAATGCAGCCTGCACCATCCGCAGATTTAGCACCCTTGCCCTTTGACGATGATTCAGGCTTCTTTCCCGCACCATTGCTCGATGTTTCTGCCTTCTTCTCCTTGCCCTTACGCACTGCTTCAGCCCCCTTTTCCTTTGACGACGGCATGAAATCGTCGTCATCATCGCTGGAGTATACCCAGAGAAATGAACGACCGTACCTCTCACGTATGTCTTGAGTTCGATGAATCGGCTCATTAGTAACATGCCTATCGAACTTATTCGCAAGTCTCAAGACTTCAGCACGGATTTGTTCTGTGGTCCTATACGGAAACCCATCTCGGCATAGCCTCGCCCCTAGCAAAGCGAGATGTCTCTCACTACCAACAAATTCTTCAAGTGGAACTTCCCTACCATCTACCTTCAAATAGGTGATAATCTTAGCTAGATGCTCGGATGCGGCTATATGAAAGCCGGACACACACTTCTCACAAGGTACAATACACAGCATGCTGGCGCTCTGTGAGAGTACCCCGCTTAGCCTAGAGTGGTTTTTGTAGGACAATGGTGGCGGAGGAACAGGCGGGAAACGGTGGCGGGAGAAACTGGCGGGAAACGGTGACGGGAGAAATAGGCGGGAACGACTTGCGGGAGAAATGGGCGAAACGTTGGCGGGAGAAAGAGGCGGGAACGGCTTGCGGGAGAAATGGGCGGGAAACTATGGCGGGAGAAAAAGGTGGCGGGATAAATAGGTGGGGGAGAAATGCCTGCATGCAGGCCTCGGCTTTCCCTGGGCCGACAGGGACCAATCGGCCAGCTCTGGGCCGACCAGGTTAATGCCAGATCCGTGTAGGCGCGGATGCGGCCGACGAGCCCTGGTCGGCCAGCTCTGGGCCGACGAGCCCCAGTCGGCCTCCTCCAGGCCGAGGCCGTATTATTTTTAAAATATCCTAAATCTGCGCAATATTTTCCGAAATTTCAATAAAAAAAGTATTATTTAAAAAAATAAATTGGCCGACTGGTGCTGCTACCTCCGTTTAAAAACCTTTGAAAATTATATTTACGAATTTCAAAAAGAATTAAAAAGAAATCTGGATGTAGCCAATGATGATCCCACAAACGTGCAAAATTTTGATTTGAAATGCTTTACACTATGAGCTACACAGAAATAACAAATTCTGATAAAAATTTACAGATTTTAAATTTTGCATAATTAGATCCACACTTTTGTCATTTTTGTGTGGCTCAGAATAGAAAGTATTTGAATTTGATATTGTGCATGTTAGTGGGATATACTATTGGCTATATCCTGATTTTCTTTTCCAGATTTTTTGAAACTCATAAATATGATTTTTCGTTTTTTATTTTAAAATTGGAGGAAGCACTGGATCTCGGGAGCCAACAAATCTCCACTACAAATGTCCTACAATAACCATAAGATACATATATATTATGTACAAGTCCATATGGCCACAAATTTGACTTGAGGTTAGAAGAGTAAAGCAGTTTAGAACGAAACATTAATAAATAATCATATGACATATTTTGTAAACCTTAAAAACAAGATGGCGAAAATAATAGTTGTGCTTATTGCTTGCCAATCAGCTATACGAGTACTATATATTCAAGAGAATTGTTAAAATACTTTCTCACTCTCATAGCACTTGCCTTTTTGCTCCCAATCGTGTCCATGTCGTTTTGCAAATTTTGGCATGGTTTAGTTTCAGGTTGAGTTTCATATATTATTTTAATTACTAATGTAACTTATTATTACATATTCAGTCATTTATAGACTTCAACCGTGTTCATCCAAGAATAAAACTGACGGGCCCTTTTATCTACAATTCTAGAAAATATCTTTATGTATTTAAAATAATTTGTTTCAGCTAAAATAAGTTGTTACTTGTACTCCTTCTAAAGTAGACTCTTGTACTTCTATTCACTTAATAAGACGTGAACCAACAAACAATCTCCTTCATCTATGTGTTATATTTAATTGTCGTCCACAATTATTAATGCTGTGAATATTTTAGTAGGCGTTGTCTATGTTATGTTTTAATTATATATGGATATATTTTTTGAATTATCACACTAATGCAAAAGTACATCTTGTTCTTGATTTCAAACTTAATTAGTAGGAAATCTATACAAATATAGTATATACTCCTCATAATGTAACTCGAACAGTTCGCCCCGGTAAAGCCCATTGGCATCCTCATTCTTTATTTTGAAGATGGTGATTGACGGCATGGGCGATACATTAATTGTGGAAGTAGAGTGCATAATGCTCATTCGTAATCCGAGTGAGAATAGCACAAAGCTTGACCAAGAAAACGATAGCCTAAGCACAGGAATATCAATTGTCCATCATTGATGGGTTTAATTAGCTGAGTTATGATCTTTTCAATCATTAATACCATGTCCTCTAAGAAGCCATCTAACCCAAGGCTGATGAGCCCTGACTGTTGTTAGTAAAACTTGAGAAAAGCTCAAGTTCCATTACACAAGTGCACATGTCTCACTCTTACCCATATGGATAGAAAATCGGTATCGGTTAGATTTACTAACTTTATGCGTGTAAATATTATCAATACAATCATTGTTTTGATGCATGAGTTGTCATGTTGGAAATTGTAAAAATAGAGGTATGAACTTATGTCTCTAGGCTTTCAACATATCCCCCATCACTCCAAACGTAGGTGTATGCTGGAATTCCATTCCTCTGCTTCATATTGAAATTGTAGCCATTTATGTAAAATTATCCATAAGTTGTCAAAGCCAACCTAGGCCCTTTTCAGGTTAATCCACTTTATCCATGGTAGCCTAACACGCAAGCTTCACGAGAATGTGTCGACTGAATGATCTCCTAAGATAATCTCTAAGTTCTTTTTTTGAAGGGAATATACCCTAGAGGCACTTAATAAAGATAGGATATTCCAATTGTTCATTATATGTTTTATACCATATTATAACTGTACTAAGCGGAAACATTAATACACATCTGGTAGATAAACAACCAGCTCCCTAGTAGGCTCTACTAAGACTAGTTTCATTGCGCGATTGATGATCGAGGTTTCCCGATCATGAGACATGACGTCTGTTGGCAATGGAGTCATATCGTTAGGTAGAACGTTGTGATGGACTTACCCATAATTTGTAGGACTTTGTCATTACGCTTTCGACCGTGAGATCAAATCTTATTGTTATTCCTGAAAGATACTTTGATCGCACTGAAGGGGATCGTTCGCAAAAAACAAAAAAATTCCTAGCAACGATATCCTTAAAACATGCCAAGATCTATTCTATGCAGATATAGTAGTACAACGGAGATCGGAATACATACCCTCGTAGACCGAATAGCGGGGATTACGCTCCCGCATAAGCGGTGACGACGAAGACGACGAAGCCGACCTCTAGGTCGCGAAGAACTCGGCGCGACGAAGACGACGAAGATGACCTCGAGGTCGGGTGGAGGAAGTAGGCCTCCGAGCACCGCTAGCGCAGCACCTCGCAGGGTGTTACACACATACGGTGGAGACGACGACCTCCGAAGCTCCAGTCCAGGACGAGCAGCGGAAGACTTGGACCGGAACACCAGCAGCGCGGCGGCGGACTATGGTGGAAGAGATACCCCTCTCAACTGGGCGGAACTCCGACAAAGGGAATCACGAGATCGAGAGAGAATTGGGGAATTAATTGGTGAATTAAAAGGTTAAGGGTGCCCCTTCTTATATAGGCTCCCGGGGGGAGCCAACCTCCCTAGCCAGGCAATGTGGGACTATCCCACAGCCTTGGTGCGGCTAGGGAGGGTGTGCCGGCCCTAGGTGGTCCCCGTTTGGCCCACCTAGGTCGGCCAAGCCCCCCACCGAATTTCCCCTTGAGGGTTTTCCCCCCCATGGGCCTTCTTTCGACCAGAAGGCCCATTTAGGGAAATCAGCCTAAATAAATTCGGAAATAAATATATAAAATCATATTTAAACATTAATTATACTAATTAATATCAAAAATATTATATATAATTTATTCTAGCTCCGAAAACTATTTCGTCGCTGCCCGATCTCAATCGGACCATTCCCGGGGCGTTCCAGGTGATCTCTTTCCTTTCCGGTTGTCTTGTCGAAACCCCCTAATTATGTTACCCTAGCGGTTCGATATAATAACACACATGATCGAGACTCCTCTCCGATCAATGACTAACTCGTAGGCCTGGACCCCATGAATTAATCCCTGTGCTATAACGAATGACTTTCATCTATCAAACCTGGACGTCTAGTCTTAAACCCTTTGTCATGGCGATACTTAGCGTGTCCGAGCGTCGTTCTTAGATATCTCCATATCTAGCTGACCTCGTTACCGACATCGCTATCTTCTACTCGTCTATGATATTATGTCAGCTGGTGACCTAGTCACATGTTTGCAAACTCATTTGACATAATCTCGACGAGTGGGCCCTAGAGTATCTATCCGGCTATACGGATTGACAAATCCCGCTGTTGACCCCTCGTCTCAACTATCCCCTTTCGATACCCAAAAATATCACAATTATTGTCATACTAATTAAGATACGACGTTTGGTGCAATCAAGGTATCTTTCAGGAATAACAATAAGAGTTGGTCTCACGGTCTTAAGGCGTAATGACTATGTCCTATAAATACCGGGTATGTCCATCACATCGTTCAACCAACGATATGACATACATTGCCGACCGATGCCATGCCCTATGATCGGAAAACCTCGATCATCAATCGCGCAACGAAACTAGTCTTATTAGAGGCTACTAGGGACCTGGTTGTTTTATCTACCGCACCTGTATTAATGTTTTCGCTTAATACAATTATAGCATGGTATAAAACATACAATGGGTAATTGGGATATTGCCAATAAACTATGTTTATTAAGTGCCTCTAGGGCATATTCTCTTCACGCACCAAACGTCATGTCTTATATAGTGTGACAATGATAGGTGCTACTTTTGGGTATCGGAAGGGAGTAGTTGAGACGGGTCAAGAGCGGGATTTGCCAGTCCGTATAGCCGGATAGATACTCTAAGGCCCACTCGGTGAGATTATGTCAAATGAGTTTGCAAACATGTGACTGGGTCACCAGCTGACATAATATCATAGACGAGTAGAAGATAGTGTTGTCGGTAACGAGATCATGCTAGGTATGGCTATATCTATGAATGAGTCTCGGACACACTAAGTATCGCCGTGGCAAAAGGTTTAAGACTTAACGTTCAGGTTTGATAGATGAGAGTTATTCGTTATATCACATGGATTGATTCAGGGGGTCCTGGCCTACGAGTTAATCATTGATCGGAGAGGGGTCTCAATCATTTCTATTATTATATCAAACCGCTACGGTAACACACTTAACGGGTTTCGACAAAGACAATCGGAAAGGAAAAAGATCACCGGGAACGTCCCAGAAATGGTCTGATGGAGATCGGGCAGCGACGAAATAGTTTTCGGAGCTAGAATAAATTATATATAATATGTTTGATATTAATTAGTATAATTAATGATTAAATATGATTTAAAATTTTTATTTTCGAATTTATTTAGGCTGATTTCCCTAAATGGACCTTCTGGTGGAAAGAAGGCCCATTGGCCGGCCTAGGTGGGCCAAATGGGGCCCACCTAGGGCCGGCGCATCATCCATAGCCGCACCAGGCATGTGGGATTGTACCACATTGCCTAGCTGGCAAGGTTGGCTCCCCCCGGGAGCCTATATAAAGAAGGGCACCCCTGGCCTTTGAAAGTGCATTCTATGCACTCCCAGATTTTGGTGACTAATGACAACATAAAAAGTACTCTGATGTTTGTGATGAAGCATGCAGGCTCTTTTACAGGTAGACTGATAAAGAGGAACACTTAGTTTGCCTAAGTTTCAATTCAACTACACTTGGTCCTTCCTCAGAATTTCAGTCAGGAAATTTCCGGGGCTCGGAAATTTCCGGTCCCCAGACCGGAGATTTCCGAGCCGTCCTTATTTTTCACTAAGTCTGAATTGAAATGCGTACTGACTCCAACTCAATCTGAGCCGGAAATCCTCCCGGAGATTTCCGAGCCCCAGTCCGGAGATCTCCGAGTGACAGAGGGATTTCGACCAAGTCCAGAACTCAAATTGCGTACTGACTCCAAAACAGTTTTTGCCGGAAATCCTCCCGGAGATTTCCGGCGCTCGGAGATTTCCGGGCCCCAATCCGGAGATCTCCGAGTGACAGAGGATTTCGACCAAGTCAAGAAGCCCAACCAGTACTGATCCAGTTTCATGCTCAGCCGGAAATTGCACCGAAAATTTCCGGGGTCCAGAGATCTCCGGTCCTCAACCCGGAGATTTCCGGGCTGGCGGCTGTGCAACGGGCAGTTTTTGGGGAGGGGTATAAATACCCCTCCACCTACCTCCAGCATCTAGAGCTTCTAGATTTTCTCTCTCCTCCATTGGTGCTAAAGCTCGTTTCTCCCGGATCTCCCAATCTAGCCACTCAAATCCGTTGATACTTGGGGATCTGAGGGAGAAGCCACCGATCTACATCTCCACCGAAGCGATTTGACTTCCCCCCTCTATTTCTTGAGGGGCAACGAATTTAGGGTTCCTTTGTGGATAGCTAGGTTCTACCTTGTATGTTTTGATCCTTTGTGGATTCCTTTGTGGAAGTGACATGTTGTGGTCGTTGTGAGAGCCCCCAATTCAGTTGTGGGTGTGTGCCTCACGAATTTGTACGGGACTTTCTCCGCCCTTAAAGGAGTCCTTAGTGGAAGCGTGGATTCGCACCTTTGTGGTCGAATTCACAGGAGAATAGGGTGAGGCCTTTGTGGCGTTGAGCAAACCTTTGTGGTAGCTCACACCTCTCCAACGAGACGTACACCTATGTGGTGGAACTCGGGATAAAATCTTGGTCTTCGAGTTCCTACGGTTGTTTCGTTCCACTCTCCTTTACTGCATCTTTATTTCCTGTACCTGCTGAGCTTCCTTGTTGTTTATCACTTGTGTCACCTAGTTGCACATCTAGACAACTTACTTTCCGCTAGCCTAAAACTGAAAAAGACATAAAAATTGGTCACCACCTATTCACCCCCCCCCCTCTAGGTGGTCAACTGCCGTTCAATTGGTATCAGAGCCAGGTTGTCTCTTAAAAGCTTCACCGCTTGAGACCAACCTTGGACAATGCAAGTTGACCCAAAAGAGGGTTCCGAAACGGACGCCGCGACTTTGGCGGCAATGCAAGAGAAAGGTGCCACTATGGCCGATATCAACTCTTTGGAAACAAAGTTGACATCGGCCATACAAACCGAGTTCAAGAAGTTTCATGATATGCTTGAGTCTCTCAAGACATCTAAGGAAACCTCTCTTGCATTGCCCTCAAAGCATCCGGTGCTTCCGGGCATTACTCTTGATGTGGACCCCGAATTGATAAAGGGAAAGCAATTGCCTTTGGATGGGAAGGGTGATGCTAGTAGTTCCTCAACCCATCAAAACACTCCATCATCCAATGATGAAGTGCCTAAAGGCTACAACGCCACTCCTCCCCCATCCCAATACCATACCCCCGATCCCATTATTCCTCACCCGCAAGTTTCTCATAGGGGTGATCCCCCGTTGCTTAAAGACTATACCTTTTCTCAATGGCAATACATGATGAAGTCTCATGTTTGCAGCTCTTCAATCGAGTTGTGGCGCATCATTCAAGTTGGATACAAGCCGCATGATCCGACCAACCTAACAAGAAGAGAAGTGGTGGAGGCTCAACTTGATGCCACCGCTCTCTACATGATCCAAAAGGCGGTTGGGAACAAGGACATGCCTCACATCCAACATCTCACCACCGCCAAGGAGACATGGGATGGTCTATCCGAGTTGTTCGTTGGAAATGATAGCATGAGAAGGAACCGCTATGACTCCTTGAGCAATGAAGCCGAGGGATTTTTCAAGCTTGATGGTGAAGACCATGAGATGATGTATCAAAGATTGGTGACCATAGCCACAATCTTTCGAGAAGTGGGTGCCTCTCATATTGATGATGCTTGGATCAAGAGTAAGTATGTTAGCTCTATGATAGCTTGTGAGCCTACCGACGTCAAGAGTCTTCAAGGAAGACACAACCATCATCTCATGACGTCTAATGAGGTTATGCAAGAGATGGCTGCATACAAGGTGGCCACTAAGAATGCTCAAGATGCAAGGGCAAGGGCTCTTGGAATGCAAAGAGGCACAACCAATCTCGCTTTGAAGGCTACCGTTGAAGAAGACAACGATGATGATGATCTTGGAAGCTTTGCCGCCATGTCCGAGGAAGCACTCAAGATTGCTTACAATGACCATCTCGCTCTTGCGGCCCGCACCTTTTGGAACAATCCCTCAAGAGGCAAGATGCGTTTTGACAAGAATGCACCTCAAGCCGATAGGGTCTCACCCTCCAAGTCAAGGACATGTTACAATTGTCAAGACAAGTTCCATTTCTTTGCCGAGTGCCCTTATGAGAAAAGAGAAGAGCATGGTGGACGTCTAGTGCTCAAGGACAAAACCAAGATGCCTCCCAAGAAGGCATATGGAAAGAAGAGGCCTTTTAACAAGAAGCATCGCATCATGTTGTTGACTCAAGAGGAGTATCCCACCGATGATGAAGAGTCGGAGGAAGAAACGCCAAATGAAGTGGCGGGCCTTGCCACCACCTCGACAACTACCATCTCTCCATCAACGACAAGAACTCCTTCAATTACGACTAGCTCTTCATCGTCTCTATTCACATCACCTAATGAGAACTCCATAACCAAGAGCTCAAAGTGTCTTATGGCAAAGGCATCGGAGGTACCTTCATCATCTTCCTCTCTCATGAATGAAATGAATGATCTTGATGATGCCTCTAGCTTTCAGATCAAGCAAGAGCTTGTGGCATTCGACTCCTTTATCACTAACTTGCAAGGTGATAGCAAGAAACATGTTGGTGCCCTCATGGTTCAAATTGGTGAGTTAGAGGATCTCAATGAAGAAAAGGGTAAGATAGAAAGAGAAGACGCTATTTCTCTATCTTATTTGAAGTCCTCTCTTGAGGAGATTGAAGAGTCTCATGCTCGTCTTGAGGAGCAACTTGAAACTATTGAGGAAACTCATAACTCCTCACATGCTAAGCTCATTAAGGATCGTGATATGTACTTTGCTAAATTCAAGATGGCTCAACAAGATAAAGCTGAATTTGCGGTTGGGCATGTTCGACTCATTGAGGGCATGGAGAAGCTCGTCATAGCTCACAAGGCTTTGGAGAGTGAACATGCTCTTCTAAAAGAGTCGTATGCCCAACTCCAAACTCGGCTAACTAACCTTGATTCTCTTAGCATCTCTACATCTAAGTGTTCTTGTGATAATGCTAATCTTGTGAAGGAGAATGCTAGGTTGAAGAGTGAGATGACTAAGGCCGCCACATCCAAGATCATCCTTCTTAAAGGTAAACAAGTTGTTGAGACTCCCATCGTGGAGCCTCACACTCGACAAGGAAAGGAAGGTCTTGGATATGTGCCTCCCATCGAGATGAATGCCAAGAAGGGCATTCCCAAGAGCATCAACCCCATCCAAGCCAAGAAGGCCGACTCCATTCAATCCAAGGAAGGTCTTGCGAGTAGGAATGTCACAAGGGGCAAGCCTACTCGTAAAGATCACGCCGGGGACAACAACCCTAACTATGCTTTATATGTCGATTATTATGGGAATGTTTGTGCTCGTTACATTGGACCCTACTATGGTTTTATTTCATATGCTATTTGGGTTCCTAAATCTCTTGTCGCTAACCATAAAGCACCCATTGTGAAGCAATGGGTTGCTAAATGCAAGAATTAATCTCTTGTAGGATCTTGCTCCCGGTGGTTCAAAATGGATAATTGATAGTGGATGTACAAGTCATATGACCGGGAGCAAAGAACTCGTTACGGAGTTGAAACCTAATGAAGATCAAGTAACCGTAACTTTTGGTGACTTATCAAGGTCTAAGGTATTGGCAAAGTGGTAGTTGCCCCCGACATTTCTCTAGTCAATGTCATGCTTGTTGAATCTCTTGGCTATAATTTGTTATCGGTTCGTGCCTTAACAAAGATGGGGATCTCTCCCTTCTTTGATAAGGACATTGTGGTCCTCTTGTGGAGCAAGTTGCTAAGAGTGGCTTTCGTGGGACACGTGGAGCATGAGCTCTATGTGGTGGACTTCTCCGGAGCCACCACTTCTCAAGCCATGTGTCTCTTCGGAAAAGCCGACGTGGGTTGGCTTTGGCATCGCCGACTAGCTCACGTAAACATGCGTACTTTGCAAAGTCTTCACAAGGGTGGGCACATCCTTGGACTAAAAGATCATGTTTCCTTTTCAAGGGATCGAATTTGTAGAGATGTGTGGAAGGCAAGATGCATGATATTCCTCATCCAAGCAAGACCATCATATCGTCGTCCCGGATTTTGGAGCTCCTTCATGTTGATCTATTTGGACCAATTCCGGAGATAAGTCTTGGTGGCAAGAAATATTGCCTCGTGATTGTTGATGACTATTCAAGGTATACTTGGGTCTATTTCTTCAAGACCAAGGATGGAACTCAACAAGTCTTCATCGACTTCTCAAAGGAAGTTCAACGCCAACATGACCTTCCCATTTTGGTTATTCGGAGTGACAATGGGTCGGAATTCAAGAACTACACTCTTAACGACTTTCTTAGTGAAGAAGGCATTCATCATCAATATTCCGCTGCTTACACTCCTCAACAAAATGGCGTTGCCGAAAGAAAGAACCGGACTCTCATCGACATGACGAGATCTATGTTGGCGGAGTTCAAGTCTCCCATCAACTTTTGGGCGGAGGCTATTTCCACCGCATGTCACTCATCAAATCGCCTCTTCTTCCGCAAGGGATTGAAGAAGACTCCATATGAGATCCTCACCGGCAATAAACCCAACATTGGCTACTTCTGAGTGTTTGGATGTAAGTGCTATTATCTCGTCAAGGGTTTCCGGTTGGGTAAGTTTCACTCTAAGTCTCTTGAGGGGATTTTTGTCGGTTATGGTAGCGAGTCCCACACTTATAGAGTCTTTGATAAATCCTCCCGGATTATCATAGAGTCTTGTAGTGTGGAATTCGATGAAAATGATGGCTCCCAAGTGGAGCAAGTTGGTGTTTGTGATGTAGGTGATGAACAACCTTTTGATGCTATTAAGAAGATGGGAGTGGGCTTTCTACGCCCAATTGAAGTCCATCAAGAAGTTGTTCAAGATGATTCAAGTTCTCCCATCAAGGAAACCTCACCATCACAAGAACCTCAAGGTGGATCACTCATAGAAAATGATGATTCCCTTCAAGATCAATCTCAAGATCCTCCTCAACAAGGCATGTTATTTCTTCTCAAGATGAAGCTCATGATGAATTTCAACAAGATATTCATCAACAAAAAGATCATGCCTCCTCCACCAAGATTATCGAAGCCAACTCCACTTCTCCAAGTTCTACTCAAGGGAAAGATCATCCTTCTCCACCTCATGAAGAGACTTCTCATGATGATCAAGGCCCTCAAGAAGGTCAAGACGAGGATCCAAAGGATCAAGATGGTCAAGAAATTGTCCCCACCACAAGGGCGGCAATTGAAACTCGTCGTCAAGCTCGCTTTGCAAAGTCTTTGGAACTTAGAGCATTATCTCTCGACAAGGTCATTGGTGATATTCGAGCAAGGGTCTCCACACGAAGTCAATTAGCTCACTTTAGTGAGCATCAAGCACACATTTCCATGGTCGAGCCCAAGAAAGCCTTTGATGCTCTTGAAGATCCCAATTGGCTAGGGGCTATGCATGA
The DNA here is from genome assembly GCA_026929855.1 of Poa annua. Classification (NCBI taxonomy): domain Eukaryota; kingdom Viridiplantae; phylum Streptophyta; class Magnoliopsida; order Poales; family Poaceae; genus Poa; species Poa annua. The sequence continues at coordinate 69,157,342 of CM049432.1, read as the reverse complement.
AGAACTTAACAACTTCGAGCGCAACAAAGTGTGGTGTCTAGTTGAGAAGCCTAAAGATTGCCACAACGTTATTGGCACTAAGTGGATCTTCAAGAACAAGCAAGATGAACATGGTATCGTTGTGAGGAACAAGGTGCGGTTGGTGGCTCAAGGTTTTTCTCAAGTCGAAGGCATCGATTTTGGAGAAACTTTCGCGCCGGTCGCAAGACTCGAATCGATACGTATTCTCATCGCTTTTGCTTCTCACCATGGTTTCAAATTGCAACAAATGGATGTAAAATATGCTTTTCTTAATGGTCCATTGCAAGAACTTGTTTATGTTAAACAACCCCCGGGCTTTGAAAACCCCAACCATCCTCACCACGTCTATGTCTTGGACAAAGCTCTCTATGGCCTTAAACAAGCCCCCCCCCCGTGCATGGTACGAGCACTTGAGAGAGTTCTTGGTAGACCGTGGATTTGAGTTTGGGGTAATCGATCCCACTCTTTTCACTTAAAAGGTTAATGGTGAACTCTTCATTTGTCAATTATATGTCGATGACATTATCTTCGGTTCTACTAACCGTGTGTTCAATGATGAGTTTTCCAAGCTAATGACCGACAAGTTCGAGATGTCCATGATGGGTGAACTCAAGTTCTTTCTTGGCTTTGAGATAAAGCAATTGAGGGAAGGGACTTTCATTTGTCAAGCCAAGTATATTCAAGAGATGATCAAGAAATTCAAATTGCTTGGACTTAACGGTGTGACGACTCCTATGCAAACCAAGTGCCACCTCCAACTCAACCCCGACGGTAAAGAGGTAGACCAAAAGGAGTATCGTTCCATGATTGGGTCTCTTCTTTATTTGTGTGCCTCTAGTCCCGATATCGTTTTAAGCGTGGGAGTGTGTGCCCGTTATCAAGCCGCGCCTAAGGAAAGCCATTTGATGGCCGTAAAGAGAATCTTCAGATATTTGGTTCATACCCCTTGCTTTGGGTTGTGGTATCCCAAAGATGGCACCTTGTCTCTTTGTGGATATACTGACTCCGATTGGGCGGGCGACATTGATGATAGGAAGTCCACATCCGAAACGTGTCAATTTCTTGGAAGATCTTTGGTGAGTTGGTCCTCGAAGAAACAAAATTGCATCTCATTATCCACGGCGGAGGCCGAGTATGTTGCTGCCGCAAGCGGATGTACTCAACTTCTTTGGATGCGGCAAACTTTAAAGGATTACAGTGTCCTCTTGGACAAAGTGCCGCTTTTATGTGACAATGAGAGTGCCATCAAAATTGCATACAATCCGGTGCAACATTCAAGGACCAAGCACATTGATATTCGTCATCACTTCATCCGCGATCACGTGGCACGAGGAGATATTGATCTATCATATGTTGGTACAAGGGATCAATTGGCGGATATCTTCACGAAACCCCTTGATGAAGCCCGCTTTTGCTACTTGAGGAATGAGCTCAATATCATAGATTCTCGGGCCTTGGCTTGAACTCCGTACACACACTCTAACGTTTAAGGCTTTATAAGACCTAGAGGTACGCATGGACTTAGGGGGAGTGTTTTCCTAATACATTGGACTCCTCCTCCCCCTATTATGCATATAGTGACATATCATTGCTAAAACTTCAAATTGAATCTACTTTGTGAGCTTCAATGTTGAGATGTAGTTATGGACCCAAGATATATCTTCGCGGTACCATGCTACAACTCATACACGGTGACCTCGGCCACCAACAATCTTTTTCTTTGGATTCCATTTGGTTTTATTCTTTGTTTCTCACTTGCATTGTCTTTGGTTCTTTTGGGAAAACACACTCTTGTTGGTCTTCTCTTGTGTTGTATGGTTTTTGCAACTTGAGTGTGTCTTCTTTTCAGTTTGAGTGTCTATCCTAAGCCTTTCACTATCCTGTAAACATGCTTTTCCCCACTCATGTCCCCTTTTGGTTTCTTGTTCCTGGAGTTTTTGGGTTTAAACGGAAATCTCCGAGCCTTACTCGGAAATCTCCGGGCCACCAGAGAATTTCGAGACTAAGTCCATTCAAAAATCAGCACTGACCTGTGATGATTTTTGACCGGAAATAGTCCCGGAAATTTCCGGTGTCCGGACATTTCCGGTCCAAGACTCGGAAATCTCCGGTCCCTGCGATTTTCAGCACCTAAGTCCTCTTTCAATTTCGGCACTGACCTCAGGCGAAGCTGAATCGGAATTAGAGCCGGAAATCTTCGGGGTCCGGAAATCTCCGGTCCGATGTCCGGAAATCTCCGAGTGTGCCAAAAGTTTTCCAGGGCTAAGTCCTATCCGGAAATAGCCCCGGAAATCTCCGGCACCCGGAAATCTCCGAGCCTCAGTCCGGAAATTTCCGGTTCAAAATTTTCCTGCCTATATAAGGGCACGGGTGGACCGGCCGGTTCGGCCAGTTCTTCCACCCCGTGCCCTATCTCTCTCTCTCCTCCGAAAATCTCCATTTTTCCTTTCCTCGCTGCGGGTGGATCGTTCGAGGGTTTCTTGCGTGCTTCCGGGATCTGCTTCTCCTCGTCAAGGGCTTCATTTCCATCCGCATGCTTTTCGCAATGTCCTCCGGTAACTCCTCTTATTTCAAATCTAGGACGAAACTTGTTTTCGTTTAACCTAGCAGATTTGGGAGGTTGTTGGTTGTTTCCTTTGGTAGAATTGCTCCCCTAGGCATGTTCTACCTTCCACATGCACATATATCTTTTTCATCCATAGATTTTGTTCAGATCTGTCAATATTTCATGCAGACCGGAAATCTCCGATTCTGACACGGAAATCTCCGGACCCCGGAGATCTCCGAGTCAGACCCAGAAATCTCCGGCCTGCTCAGAATCAAAACAGCTAAGTCCAGAAACTGTGTTTGTCAAAACTTTTCTAGTATGTTCCTTTTTCAATCTTGGACATGAGTGCTTACCCCATATGCTTTCCATCCACTCTATGTTGTGTATCTGCAGGTTCCAACCCTCGTGGCCGCTTCAAGCAAATGGCTACTCGCGGAAGAGCCAAACCAGTTCACTCACGCCCTCCCAGTGGGTTCTCAAGTGAAGACAACTCACAAACTGAGACCTCATCCATCCTCAGGAAACCTATTGGTGCTAACAAGAAGAAGAAGACCGAGCTCCGTCTTGAAGACTTCAACAAAGGCAGTTTTCGCAAGTGGCGAAGTGACCTCTCCTATAATGTGGAGTCTGATAATCCCACATACTTTTGCACTGAGATGGCGTGGATCTACAGGGAAGTCTATCAGAAGTTCTCTATTGACAAGCCAATCTGCCCCATGAAGTGGATTGACTTTGACAAATTAATGAAGAAGGCCGATTATTTTGGTGGTGCTGTGAAGGTTTGTGGACTTCTGGGTTTGGAGCCATTGATGAGAACTGAGTGCAACTATAGCGTCTCTCTTATCCATCAGTTCTATGCCACTGTGGTGTTTGACTCCTCAGAGGATATTGGGATGACTTGGATGTCTGGCAGGCAGCGCTTGACTTCCTCTTTCAGAGAGTTTGCTCAGATTCTTGGATGTCCTTTTTGTGGTCTTTCTACTGCAGCTGGTGCCCGCATGCATGTCCATGGCGTGTCTTACAACAAACACGTCATGACTGATCTTTACCAGCCTGGAGGGAAGATTGGCTCTCAGAATGGCCTCCTCCCCACTTATGATATCCTGCTTCGCATGTTCCGTTGGACCATTGCTCCCATTGCCGGCAATGCAGATAATATTGCCGGGGCTCTAGTAAACTTGATGGCTAAAGCTCATGATGCCTATCTTGGGGAGTATGCGGTTGAGCAGGAGGTCTATAAGGTGGATGTCATGGACTTTATTTTCCAGGAGATGTCACTAGCAGTCTTTGAGAGGAAAGTTCCTCCATATGCTCCTTATATAATGTTGCTCATCAAGAGCCTCTACAAGCTTTCTGAGCAAGACGGTGATGACTTTGATGCAGCCTTTGCCACTCAGCCTCACAAGCCAACCCTGCTTGTCCAGAAATCTGCTCACTTGGTTCAACAACAAGCCACCATGCATGATATCAATGAGGATGACATTTTTGGTGGTCCATCTCGGGTTCCCTCCAATCCCAACATCAAGAAAACTGCCAAGAAAAGTCGCCCCTGGGTAGTTCGAGCAATTGAGAAAATCATGAACATGAATTGTTGCATTCACAGTGAGAACTACTCCATCTACTCTCAGAACCATCGCATTATGCAGGGCCAAGAAGCAATGATGGCTCACTTGAAGATGCCTGCTCCGAAGCACCCTTTGAAGCCTCGGGTTCCTTTCAAGGATTGGAATGCAGATGGTCTCACATTTGACTGGGATGATGCTGTGTCAGAGGACAGCGATCTTGAGAATGCTGACACTGAGGAGGAGGAGGAAGATGATCAGGCCGAGGGTTCCGACTCTTGAGTCATGGGACGTTAGTGGAACCTCCTCCCTTTTTGGTATCTTGATGCCAAAGGGGGAGAAGTATCTCTAGGACTCTCGGGATTTGCATGGGCGAGGAGAACTTCTTTCTTTTCGTTTTGTTTCCTTCAGTGCTCCTTTATTTCGTGATTGTTTTTGTTCGTCATGTGTGTGAGACATGAGTACTGTTAAATTCTCTATTGTAATAACTCTTTATCTAAGTTTGTTGCTTCTATTGTGTTTGTGTGTGTTTTGTAAAATCTAGGGGGAGTGTTGATCCTAAGGAATGTGCACTTTGTATTCCAAAGACATACTTAAATAGTGCACTCACTTAAGGGGAGCTCCGTCTATATTTTGCAAATCCATTCTTTTTTTGTGTTGTCATCATTCGCCAAAAAGGGGGAGATTGAAAGTGCATTCTATGCACTCCCAGATTTTGGTGACTAATGACAACACAAAAAGTATTCTAATGTTTGTGATGAAGCATGCAGGCTCTTTTACAGGTAGACTGATAAAGAGGAACACTTAGTTTGCCTAAGTTTCAATTCAACTACACTTGGTCCTTCCTCAGAATTTCAGTCAGGAAATTTCCGGGGCTCGGAAATTTCCGGTCCCCAGACCGGAGATTTCCGAGCCGTCCTTATTTTTCACTAAGTCTGAATTGAAATGCGTACTGACTCCAACTCAAGCTGAGCCGGAAATCCTCCCGGAGATTTCCGGCGCTCGGAGATTTCCGAGCCCCAGTCCGGAGATCTCCGAGTGACAGAGGGATTTCGACCAAGTCCAGAACTCAAATTGCGTACTGACTCCAAAACAGTTTTTGCCGGAAATCCTCCCGGAGATTTCCGGCGCTCGGAGATTTCCGGGCCCCAATCCGGAGATCTCCGAGTGACAGAGGATTTTCGACCAAGTCAAGAAGCCCAACCAGTACTGATCCAGTTTCATGCTCAGCCGGAAATTGCACCGGAAATTTCCGGGGTCCGGAGATCTCCGGTCCTCAACCCGGAGATTTCCGGGCTGGCGGCTGTGCAACGGGAAGTTTTTTGGGAGGGGTATAAATACCCCTCCACCTACCTCCAGCATCTAGAGCTTCCAGATTCTCTCTCTCCTCCATTGGTGCTGAAGCTCGTTTCTCCCGGATCTCCCAATCTAGCCACTCAAATCCGTTGATACTTGGGGATCTGAGTGAGAAGCCACGGATCTACATCTCCACCGAAGCGATTTGACTTCCCCCCTCTATTTCTTGAGGGGCAACGAATTTAGGGTTCCTTTGTGGATAGCTAGGTTCTACCTTGTATGTTTTGATCCTTTGTGGATTCCTTTGTGGAAGTGACCTTTTGTGGTCGTTGTGAGAGCCCCCAATTCAGTTGTGGGTGTGTGCCTCACGAATTTGTACGGGACTTTCTCCGCCCTTAAAGGAGTCCTTAGTGGAAGCGTGAATTCGCACCTTTGTGGTCGAATTCACAGGAGAATAGGGTGAGGCCTTTGTGGCGTTGAGCAAACCTTTGTGGTAGCTCACACCTCTCCAACGAGACGTACACCTATGTGGTGGAACTCGGGATAAAATCTTGGTCTTCGAGTTCCTACGGTTGTTTCGTTCCACTCTCCTTTACTGCATCTTTATTTCCTGTACCTGATGAGCTTCCTTGTTGTTTATCACTTGTGTCACCTAGTTGCACATCTAGACAACTTACTTTCCGCTAGCCTAAAACTGAAAAAGACACAATTGGTCACCACCTATTCACCCCCCCCTCTAGGTGGTCAACTACCGTTTAGCCTTTTAATTCACCAATTAATTTCTCTTTCTCTTCTCGATAACGTGATTCCCTTTGTCGGAGTTGCGCCGAGAAGAGAGGGGGTCTCTCCACCATAGCCCTTCGTCGCGATGCTGGTGTTCCGGTTCAAGTCTTCCGCTGCTCGTCCTGGACTGGAGCTTCAGAGGTCGTCGTCTCCACCGTATGTGTGTAACGCCCTGCGAGGAGCTGCGCTAGCGGTGCTCGGAGGCATACTTCCTCCACCCGACCTCGAGGTCATCTTCTTCGGCTTCGTCGTGCCAAGTTCTTCGCGACCCATAGGTCGGCTACGTCGTCTTCGTCGTCAACGCTTGTGCGGGAGCGTAATCCCCGCTTTTCGGTCTACAAGGGTATGTATTCCGATCTCCGTTGTATTTCTATATTTGCATAGTATAGATCTTGGCTAGTTTAAGGATATCATTGCTAGGATTTTTTTTTGTTTTCTGCCTGCGATCCCCTTCAGTAGTATCAGAGTCAGGTTCTTGTTATTTGTTATCCTCTAGCGTGCACTTGTGATTCCAGCGGCATCGAGTTGATGAAGCGGCCCGGACCGACTTTACGCGTACGCTTACGCGAGATTGATTCCACTACTGACATACGGCTTGTACCGTATCTGTTACTGGCGGGTGTCAGTTTCTCTCTCTTTAGTTGGCTTTGCATTTTCAATGTAGGGCCCGAAAGGGATGTTTAAACATGCAATTATTGGATCGTTGTTGTGGTCATAAGTTGGTAGGTATGAAGCGGTTCTATTTACGACAGCTCCAAGCCACATAAAATATGCAAACAATAAAGTAGAACGCGTCTAACTTTATTTTGCAGGGGCAATGTGATATGGTCAAGGTAGGTTTATTAAATTGTTTATGAACTGTGGGCGCTAAGAAGACCATGGCGCATTGACTATATCACGTCGCATTACATTTGATGTTATTGTGTGCATCTTATATTGTGTGATTATATACTAGAATATATTAGTTACACGACGGTAGAAATATAAGATGATCCCTCCAAAATACCACTAGTGTTCTTCCTTCGACGTGCAACACCAAGAAAGTTCTACGTTATGAGGCATTCCGTGACGATCGGGTGTCAGACATATCTTCGTTCGCATACAGTGGGTGTAAGCCATGTTGCACACACGTTCGTTGAAGGTTATTGTGGCGAGCCTAGCATATGCAGATATGGCCTCGAAACACGGAGGCCGAAAGGTCGATCATGAGTCACAGAGTTGTTGTGATCGACAATTCGTTGTCCACCCTTCAAGTTGTGTTGCCGGCTCTGACGATCAGGGTTGCGCAATGAATGGGGGACGTGTAATCCCTGATACGACCAGGAGGGATGTTCGTTTGAGTGGGAGTTCTGACAGTTATTTTCTAAAAATACTAGAACTCAAAATATAATGAACAAAGTCATGTTTTGCAAAACCTTTGTAGATATTGACCATTGTGATAGCTTCTTTAAAATTAGGCGCAATCCTACGATTGAGAAACTTAAAAGGTTGGGTCCAAACTTCATAGTTTTTGAAGGGGTTCCGGTGCAGAAAACAATATTTTTTCTAGCGAATGAAACCCTAACTAGCCAGGATCTATCTATCTAGTACATGTGATAACGGTGGCGGAACGGGTTACATTACCTCCATGTAGACCGATAGTGGGGATTACGCTCCCGCACAAGCGTTGAAAAGGAAGTCGTACGTAGCCGACCTCGAGGTCACGGAGAACTTGCCGCGATGACGTAGACGATGACGCCGGGGTGTCGACGATGACCTGTGTCAACGGGCGTCGGGCGGAAGATGGTGAGGCGCCTTTTTCCTTTAATTGTATTTTTCTGTAATTAATCCAATTAATATGCCTTGCTATATAAAGGGGGAGGGGGTGTGCAAACACCTTGCCTCCCCCATGTGGGACTAAAGGAGAGGGAGGGGGAGCCGGCCGAACCCTTCTAGTCCAATTCGGACTAGGGCCCAAGCCCCCCCCCCCCCCTTTCCTTGCTTGGTGCGGCTCACCTTAGTGGGCCACAATTGGCCCACTTAGGTGCCCCCTTTTTCCTTTATTATTTAATAATTAAATTAATATGAAATATAATTAATTCATAATTAATATATTTTAATATCCCGTGACTCCAAAAAAAAATCCGAACCACCCGAACAACTTTCGGACATTCCTGGAACCCTTCAAGACCTTCTCGGAACTCCTTCCGGACCACCGGAACTCTTTCCGGATAATTTCTCTCTCTCCAACAAAATCCTATATTATTCCAGAACCTATCTTCTGGTGTCGTTAAGACCTTAAGTTTGTTACACTATGGTTCGAGAACACTCTAGACATGGTCGAGACACTCCTCTCACCAATGACCGTCAGGGATACCTGGATGTATATGACGTCCCCTGTGCATTCTACGAATATCGTCGTTGAACCATAAATATGATATTCATTCTCTTTGTTTCTGCGATACTACCTTGTCCGAGATATGATCGTAGACATCCGATGTCTTTGTTGTATCTCGTTACCGACAAAGGTTATTAACTCGTCTGTGATATTACATGTCCATGACCTAGTCATAAGCTACGCAGCTATATAGATGTAATCTCACCGAGTGGGCCCAGAGTATCTTTCCATTACAAGAATGAACAAAATCCCGCTCTTGATCCTTACGTCTCAATTCTCTTTCGGGATACCCAAGGTGGACACTGTTATTGTCATGCTAAATAAGACACAACGTTTGATGCTCTCAAAGTACCCCTACGAAGCATCAATAAGTATGGTCTCGCGGTCTAAGGAATAAGCTATCATATTCTTATCTATTGCAAATGACAAACATCGTAATACGATCTTATTGCAATACTTTGCGTATGTTCATCACCTTATTCAACTAATAAGATGACCCCATTGTCAACCGACGTCATTGTCCTTGATCGGGAATATTTATCAACTGTTGCCCAATGGACTAGTTCATATAGAGGCTTACTAGGGACCCTGGTTGTCTATGTATCACACGTGTATTAATAATTCCGATTAATATAGTCGTAGCATAATACACAAACCTATTATAAACTTATGAGATAATGCAATAAATACTACTTATTTATTTGCCTCTAGGGCATATCTCCTTCAGTTTTATACTTTAACTTGAGGATACTCCTTGTTAAACCGCTAGCTCTTTGTGATGAAATACCCGCTAGGAAATAAACCCGGAGATTCCGCTAACAAAAGGATAATATAGATTATCAGGTTTTGTGCGGATGATATCATCATAGTCCAGTGTATGCTATGATATCTTCCATAGAGAATCAACAGTGAGTACGAGTTGTTAGATCGCGAACATATGAGATGATCGCTAAACTCAGGATACCCCTAAAGTTGGGTTGATGAAGATTATCAGTACGTTGAATGTTCTTCTTCTCAACCAAGATGGAAGAGAATACACACATTGAATGAGCACGTGGTAGTCATACTTGATGACATTGATCATACTTGATGACATATGGTCATACTTGATGAACATTGAGACGCCTCGCTCAGTTCGATCACTGGATGACAAACGTCGTTGCCAAGTGCAAATGCTTTGTCATAGACTATGTCATGCAAGCGGAATCGTTCAACTTCATGGTTCTTGATTACGTTGGAAGTATCAAGAAGATGAAACAGATCGCCGGAAGTCATCAATGATGATGGTGTATATATGATATACACGTTATGAATGTTTTACCTAAGCAAGTACTCGCAGTAGTGACTAAGTTTTTGATACTAGTCATGTTTTGTTAAAACCAGATTTACTACTTGAGTAGCTTGGAAGGAGAGGCAACGTTGCGTGTTGATAATGGCATACAAATTGTTGTGATGGTCATATACACTCTCCCTCTGGATCTACCATTTGAATAAATTATTTTATGATCGCCTGTTAGTATGATCGTTATAAGTGTGTCTCCTCTAGCGAGACAATTGTTCATATATGTTAGTGACAAATTAGTTGTCCTATTTTTATGAAGTTATGATCATATGCCGATTTGAATTTAGATGGTAGAAGCTCCACATTCATGATATTAATGCCAAAGAATACAAACTTAATAAACACACCACATATGTGTGGCGCTGCCGTTTAATTCATGTCAATGTTATAGTCAATGAGTTAGCTCCATAACGGATGGTTATACAAGTCCTTAGATTTGATCTTTTGACACATGCAAGATAACTAAGACACCGTTTTCGGAACACATGCATATAACTTATTGATATTCATGCATATAGATGTATGTGGATCAATGAAGTAATTGACGGGTAGCGGAGACCTTTATTTCGTGAACTTCACTAAACGTTTTGAGTATAACTTGTTGAGAATCGTGCTTATGGGTGTATGTGAATCAGTGAAGTACTTTAACATGTAGTGAAAGTCTTTATTTCATAGAGTTCATGAATATTTCGAGTAGATATATGGATATCCACTCAGGAAATGTTAGTCTGGAAATTTTGATTCGATCAAACAAGTTCAGAATGAAGTAGTAAATAAATTTAATAAGAAAATCAAATTCCTGCGATACAGATAGAGGAAATAAAGATTTGAGTTATAATGTTGGCACATCATTGGAAGACTTGTGAGAAGAGTTCCACAAATTACGTCGCATGGAACACCATAGTGTTATGGTATGTTAGGACGTCATAATCGCACCCTATCGGATAGTGTGTGCTAAATAAATCTCTTATCGAATTATTATGATCATTAGAGTCATATGGTAGAAACGTAACATTCACGTTAGATAATAGGGAAACCATTTAAATCCATGGAGACAATACCATATGAGTGATGGCATGGCTTTTAGCCTAGATTGTCGTTTCAGCAATTTAGTGTTTCGATGTGATCAAACCTAAAATGGATTAATCTTTGTAGTGTACCGTACCTAAAGAGTTAGTTGGGTACATGTCTCACAACATAGGCAAAATCGTTGCCGGAATATACCTTGCGAAAGAAGTAGTTTCTTGTCCACTGGTATAAGTGGGTAAGAAAGTAGAGCTAGAAAAAGTTGATGAACTTTCTCTCCAGACATCAGAGTGGCGCAACCGAAAGTGTTTTCGATGTCATGCTCCACAGCTTGAAAGAAGCTGATGATACAAGATCACGATGCTCTGAGCTCATACTAAGAACGTAGGCGTACGAGGTTGTGTTCCACACTATGTGTTACGACAATCTTGTTATGAAGGTGATGTTAATGGAATATGACAGACCTATGAACTACGAAGAAGAGATGGTAGACCTAAGTCCGAGAAATGGCTATGAGTCATATATGATCCGAAATAAAATCCATGTACGATTACCAGGTAATGACTTGGGAGATCTTCTTGATGGAATCTAGGCTGTTAACAGAATATGGAATTTTATGAGAGAGTAGACACTGATAAGGATCGATTTCTCGTGAAACAGTTCCGACAGATTCAAAAGTTGACCACAACGAGAATTTGTCTCAAGTGGCAAAGACTAAATCTATTCTAGGTCGTTTAGCAAATACTATAATTTCAAATTGAGAAATTGATAGATGGATAAGGAAACCATGTTTCTTAATGGTATCATTAAGAAAGAGTTGTAATTAGTACAATAATGGTTTGGTGATCCTGAGGATGGTAAACATGTATGTAAACTTCAGTTGTCCATTCATGGGCTGAAGCAAGCATATCGGAGCTGAAATCTTCACTTTGATGATGTGATCAAAGGATTTTGGAGTTGTCCAAAATAGTTGAAGAAACTTGCATTTGCAAAGTAGTGAGTGGGAGCAAAGTTGCTTTTCTTGATCTTATATGCGGAAGGCATATTTGAGTGGGAGCTAAGCAGATTTCTTTGATCTTATATGCGGAAAGCCTATTTGAGTGGGAGCTAGGTGTCATTCGTGATTTTGTATGTAACGACATATTGAATGACACATATCCTCTAGTAGTGTGTAAAGGATTATTTAAGTTATTAAATTTTCTATGAATGAAGTTAGGATTATTAGGCATCCAATCTATAATTGTATTGATCGTAAGGGGCTTAATAACATTAGGTCGGAATATTTCCTAAGTTAAGATTCTGAAGTGTTTCAGAATAGAACAAGCGAAGAAGATTGTTCTATCTTGTATGACTAGGTAAAATATTCAGTTTATCTTGGCATTTTCAGTGAAGAAAATGATGTTTGACATTTTTTATGTATCAGACATAGATTCTATCAGACTGAAAGCTCGACTTGGTGTGACCCAAGTTCTTGGTTGAAGAACGGGCTCTAGAGTGATCCTTGTTTGGATCAATGAACACATGTTAAGTATATCTTCAGTGTCTGTGAGAACTGAAGATATGTTTTCTAGTAAAGGGTAAGAGTGGAAAAACTATTTGCCGTAAAGCGGTTACGATGATGCAAGTTGTGACACTGACCCATATGACTAGAAATCTCATATAGGAAATGTCCTTTGTTTTGAAGAAAGACATGGTTAGCTTGAGAAGTCGCATATGAATGCACTGTTGCATAATCTACGTAGGTATAGAAATATATGGCAACTTCAGAAGTAGCAAGTATAATTGGACTGTCTCACTCCATCCACTGGGATATATTTCACCATCATCGTAAGATACAGGATGATGTCAAACTAGGTGACATAGAAGTGTTGCAAAGGACATATAGGTCTCAATGTGTGAGATCTGTTGACTGTATTCCTCTTCCACGAGACGAGCAAGCACCAAGATGCTATGGGTGTTGAGTTTTTACCAAGTTGTAAACTAGATTAAGTGTTACTCTGTAACATCAAAACATTTTATAATGTTTGAAAATCACTATAATTTAAAACTTTTGTTTGATTTAAAATAAAACATAAAAAGGCATAAGAAAACCAACTGCTAAAGATTTCAAACATAGTCAAAGGGTTTAATATTTCAAATATCTCAGTTTATCATTATTTTCAAAAGTTGTTTCAAGTTAAACATTTTATTATCCATTGTAATTATTAAAACCTCAATATCTAATTTGACAAATGTTTTACAAACCTTCAAACCATATTCATGAATAAAGGTTTCTTTATAAGTATTTGATTTCAACCACTTAGCCATAGCTAATCATAAATTAAAATAATATTACAACTATTTAAAACATGGTATAATTGCCAAATGGTTTTCACTCTTTCACTTGAGTTCAAAACATAGTTTTATAATTACAAGTCTATAGTTTATAACCTTAAAACTTCATAGATTTAATAATTAATTAAATTATCCAAATAAACATTTCATTTGCTTAAATGATTTTCATTTATTTTCAAAACATGAAATGATTAATATATTCTAAATAAGAAATGAATTAAAACTAAAATCTTTTCCAAAGTTGTTATATGAAGTTTCCAAATTATTTACCTTAATATAAAATATAATGGTGCACCAAAATAAAATTTAATTAAGATTGAATCCATTATATTTCTATTAAATATTTATATTCTATTATTCTACTATTAAACCAAAATAAAGATGAATGGTTAAGCAATTGAGTTTAAATAATTTAAATTCAAACATATTTTGAATATGGGTATTTAAAAAAAATAGCCAAAAGAAAATTTAATTAAGATATAATTTCAAATTTGACTTTAAGTGTCAAATTTGTATTTAATGAATATTTCAAAATATTAATTTTCAAAATTATTCAAAACATGCCGACAACTGGTTTAACACAAAGATAATAATTTTACAAATTTTTAGAAATTTGTTTGACTTCATTTGGACATTTAAATCAAAAGATATGAATAAAATGGAAAAATCAGAAAAAGAAAAATCGCTGACATCATGCAGACGTCAGCTCCATCTTCAACCTCCAGCCGGGAATTTCGCCCCATTTTTTCTTTCCTTTTTCGTTCGATTCACGCAAATTAAGCGATTAAAAACCTAACCGAGGACGCCTATAAATTGTCCACATCCCCGCCTACATTTCCCCTCTCATCCCCATCGAAATCGTGCCGCCAGGCCGTCGTACGAGCACGCCGGAGTTCATCTCCTCCGCCGCCGCAAATTCCTCTTCTCCGGCGAGGTGAGCAACCGTCCGACCCCGAGACCGTGCCCCTTCTCTTTATTCAGTCTCTGTGAACCTCCCTGATGTTTTGAATCTTAAAACGCCGACGATTCGAGCGAGCACGCAGGTCACCGGAGTTGCCGTAGCTCCGCCCGCGTCTCCGCGCCGTTCCGGGCCGCCCGAGCAGACGACGTCGCCACCATCCACCTCGTTGCAACGAGACGCGCCTGTTCGTTGCCTTCCCGAGCCAGGGGAGCCATTGGAGCGAGAGATTCATCCACGCCCGAGCGTGCGCCGCCGTCGTCGCCATCTCCGGCGAGGAGCGCGCCGCCACGGTGAGGTCCTCAACCCGGAGCCGTCCGATTTAATATCTACGGCTAGGATTAGATTTTTAACCGAAGCGGTACGGATTGATCTAGACCGTCAGATCTAGATCTGACGATCCAGATCTGTTTGACTTATCCACGTCAGATCCCAGTCAGCACACAGTCAGCAGCCCAGTCAGCGCTGACGTAGAAATTGATTTCTTTTAATTAGTTTAAATGACACTTTTGCAGAAACACCCCTGTAACCTAGATTTGTTATAACTTTTTACTCACATATCCAAATTCAAATATTTTTATATATTTGGAAATACCTTGACATGTAGAATATTTTAGATCTGCTAAAATTCAAATTTGATTTAGTTCAAAATATTCAAATTTCAAATGGATGATTTGAGTATATTTGTAATAACTTTAAATCTATAAATCCAAAAATTGCAAATAAAATTGTTTTAGAAACTTTAGAATATTTGTAACTTGATGCCTATGATATAAAATATTTGGAGTAGTATTTGAATGATTTGATAGTTATATATTTAATTTGAATAATTTGACTATTTTTGACATAACTATTAATAGAAATATTATTTTTGATTAAATCAAATTGCTATAAATATAATTAAATGCCCCCTATCTATTAACACTATTATTAAAATTGTGTTATAAAAATTTAATCATAAAAAACTTTAATCTTATATTTATTCCTCTTATTATATTTTCCAAAAATAAATTAATTAAATTGCATTTATAAATTCATGCATATTTATAAAGAAATCACAAAGGTTATTTTGATACTTTCTTGTGATTAAAAAGTGCATTTCATGCATAACTTATTTTATTATATAATTATACTCCTCATAAGAAAACCTCTTCATTATTTTCTCTAAGTTAGGATTATTTTCAACTTAGCATTTTGGTAAAGTGTTATACAGACACTTAGGATTTTCAACATGGAGCTAGAAGACCAATGAAGGACTTAGACAAAACAAGACTTCAGAAGTATCTCCAAGGAGTAGAAGCACTTAGAAGAAAAATCAAGAAGAAGTTCATGAAGACCAACCAGAAATATTTTCTAAGTCTTGCTCCCTCTTTCTTTCTTTTCTCCCTTCTTCTCTGAGAATTCATAAAGGACTTAGAAGAAAACATACTCTGGAAGCATCCCCAAGATGTCAAGCACTTAGAAGAAAAGTGAGAAGAAGTTCAAGAAGGCCAACCCCCTTTTATTCTCTAAGTCTTGTCTATGTCTTCTCTTCTTCTCTGAGAACTCATGATGACTAAGTTAAATCCAAGACCAGCCTCGAGGATACAAAAATTATCAAGTCCGAAGATTTATCAAGTCTATCAAAACTTCAATCAAGATATGACGAGGGAAAAATTACAAGTATGGAGATGAAGCCTGGAAGATCAACTACAACTTTCTTTCTATCTTTTCCCTCTTTCCTAATCTTGTCTTTCACTTTAGACTTAAACAATTTTTGATCATGATATTATCATCTTGAAGTTTGTTGGATCCTAGTATCCAATTTACGAAGAGTTGTTAATAATTGTTGATCACCTTGAAAAATATACTTAGTATTTTCTCTAAGTATTTTGCACATCATGGCTAAGCCATTTGAGTGCTTATTCTAGATAAATTTATAACAAAGCTATTTTGTCCAACTTCTGACCTTAGCCCTTAGTCCTTATGGACCAACCTATTTACCTTGCATTAACTTAAGATATTTTCATAGCATAACATGCATCTCTAGTCCTTAGAAATAAATTGCATATCATGCATGACATGTTTTCCTTAGAAGTTTTTATGAAACTTGTTTGTTCACTAGATATGAGCATGTATGTTTGATGATTGTTGTATTGTTGTTTGCTTATATTGCTTAGATTAAACGGAGAGCAAACATTCGTTGTTGAAAAGAGTTTGTGAACAACGACAACATTCAAAGGCAAGTGGCACACCTCATAAACTTCCTATTATTTTATATATGCATTACTTAGTGTATTTTAATATAAGCATGTGTAGGATAGTATTACTATGCTAAACCTATGTAGAAATTCCTTATTCCTGAGTCTAGGCTCCTATGCAATACTTAGTAGAATTATTGATGCCATGCAATGGATGAAAAGTTTTACAAAATATTAAGTGACTACTCAGGGCTATGCTCATGGTTGTCGTCGCCTAGGATGAATGTCTATTCTACTTAGGGCCGTGAGCATGGTGATTTTCACCTGAGAGTGTACATCCACTAAGTTAATGAACCACCTGGGTGGTAAGTGGTTGTATGGTTTATGTTGAGTGGCTACTCAGGTCCATGTCTATGGTTCATGGAGTATGTACACTTGAGAATGGCCACCCAGGAACAGAGGAATCTGAAGAACTCCGAGTGACGATTGCTTCCAGTGCAACCATTGCCATATGGGCTCTGGCTTGATCAATTATGTTGCGTGTACTCTCTCCGGCTTGACAAGCAGATGTAGGGGGATGTTAGGTGGAACGGGTCAAGCCAGAGTGGGAGGGAAAATGCTTCTGAAAGATCTCGTCTCATTCTTCTCCTTTTCCTTATCACTATAAGTGTGTAAAGGATAGTTTGGGTTGAATGGGTACAATGGTGAACGTGCACAACCTCTGCAGAGTGTAAAACTAAGTACTTAGCCGTGTCCCCGGTACGGACAATTTGAGCAGCTCATCACGGACGTCAAACGGAGGATTCCATCATTCCAACTTCAGAAATAAAACTTGATGGGTGAACAAGGGAAGATGAGATTATGGTTTTCATGCCATACTTGTCTTGATTTGAAGAAAGTGATCTCAAAGGAGTAGGAAAAATTGGCTTTGTGCAAAATAGCCTTGAACTCCACCAGCCAAATATGCATATAGGCTATAGAGTTATTCCATTAAGTGTGCACCATAGTGTCACTTGCCAGACTCCATTGTTAATGGAATCTGACCCACGTTGTTGCAATATTTTTCTTATTGCAGATTGTTCAGATGACGAGTGAGGTTTCTTTTAAAGGTTTCGAGTCTACAACCAACATGTTTTTGCCTGTGGCAACATGAAGTTGATGGAGACTCACTGCTATGTATTTCCGTTGTTTACTTTTTTCAAAGCTAGTTTTATGCTATGCAACTTGTATCGTATCTTTTTGTAAGTCTGGATCCTCGATGTAATAAAATTGATACTTTGTTGTGATATTACATCGTAAACTGTGTGTGCAAACAAATCGATCCAGGGATTTGCACTATACACAGGTATCTGTCTTATTTTAAGTGCAAGTACGCTACATACACTAGTGCAAGTGGGAGACTGAAGGGAATACTCCCTAGAGGCACTTAATAAAGATAGGATATTCCAATTGTTCATTATATGTTTTACACCATGCTATAAGTGTATTAAGCGGAAACATTAATACACGTGTGGTAGATAAACAAGCAAGTCCCTAGTAGCCTCTACTAAGACTAGTTTCATTGCGCGATTGATGATCGAGGTTTCTCGATCATGAGACATGGCGTCTGTTGGCAATGGAGTCAAATCGTTAGGTAGAACGATGTGATGGACTTACCCATAATTTGTAGGACGTAGTCATTATGCCTTCGACCGTGAGATCAACTCTTGTTGTTATTCCTGGAAGATACTTTGATCGCACCAAACATCATATCTTATATAATGTGACAATGATAGGTGATACTTTTGGGTTTCGGAAGGGAGTAGTTGAGACGAGGGGTCAAGAGCGGGATTTGCCAGTCTGTATAGCCGAATAGATACTCTAGGGCCCACTCGATGAGATTATGTCAAATGAGTCTGCAAACATGTGACTGGGTCACCAGCTGACATAATATCATAAACGAGTAGAAAATAGTGTTGTTGGTAACGAGATCATGCTAGGTACGGAGATATCTATGAAAGAGTCTCGGACACACTAAGTATCGCCATGGCAAAAGGTTTAAGACTTAACGTTCAGGTTTGATAGATGAGAGTCATTCGTTATATCACAGAGATTGATTCAATGGGTCCAGGCCTACGAGTTAATCATTGATCGAAGAGGGGTCTCGATCATGTATGTTATTATATCGAACCGCTAGGGTAACACACTTAACGGGTTTCGACCAAGACAACCAGAAAGGAAGAGATCACCGGGAACGTCCCAGGAATGGTCCGATGGAGATCGGGTAGCGACGAAATAGTTTTCAGAGCTAGAATAAATTATATATAATATGTTTGATATTAATTAGTGTAATTAATGATTAAATATGATTTTATATATTTATTTTCGAATTTATTTAGCCTGATATCCCTAAATGGGCCTTCTGGTGGAAAGAAGTCCCATGAGGGGGAAAACCCTCAAGGGAATTCGGTGGGGGGGCTTAGCCGGCCTAGGTGGGCCAAATGGGGCCCACCTAGGGCCGGCGCATCATCCCTAGCCGCACCAGGCCTATGGGATTGTCCCACGTTGCCTGGCTGGCAAGGTTGGCTCCCCCCGGGAGCCTATATAAAGAAGGGCACCCCTGTCATTTTAATTCACCAGTTAATTTCTCTTTCTCTCCTCGATAACGTCATTCCCTTTGTCGGACTTGCGGCGAGAAGAGAGGGGGTCTCTACACCATAGCCCGCTGCCTGACATAGGGCTACTCTTCGACTACCCCACGATGAGGCTACCTGGGTCACGCCAAGACTGCGGAGGCCCAAGGAAGGCCCAAAAGGGGTATCGTGTGGCCTAGTTCTAGTCGGTTAGGTCATACGACTCTTACCATATCTGTAATTTCCATCGGCACCGTTCACCCGAGACCTAGCCTACCTATAAAGGCTAGGAGGGTTGCTCGTCCAGAGGGACACGCTCATAGCCGCCACCACAAAGCCTAGCGAGATCGTCATCTCGCCATTGTAACCACTACTCGCCATCAATACCAGACAAGCAGGAAGCAGGGTGTTATCCTCCGGGAGCCTGAACCTGGGTAAACGCCTTGCTTGTTAGCCGTCGTGATCACCAAAAATCATCTCTCTCCCCCTCAATCAACCCGGGGTGGACAACCACGCGGATTTGCCGAGTTACATCCTCATCAATTGGTGCCGTCTGTGGGAAGAACGAGCGTTGGAATCATGGTCGCACCGGCTCCATCAGCGAAGAAGATCGACGTCTGCATCACCCAGGAGCCAATCCGCTTCAGCTCCTTCGAGTACACCTTCCACCCACCGGCCCACCGCTCGGTGTACGCCGATCTGTACGAAGGTATATGCATCACCTTTGGTACCATACACTGCTTCGTAGACAGTCGTGGAATATTCAGGTCCATGGCTACCGCGCCAAGCGCGGCGGCGACACCCGCATCGGCCACCATCGTGCCGCCCCCGTCGTCATCTACCGCGGCTGTGAAGATCGCATCTTTGACTGATCAATCCGCATCTACGTCGACTATATCAACTACCTCGGCGACTGCCATGCAGATCGAGTCTACTTCGACCATCTCGATCGCACCGCTGGCGAAACCAAGGTCTACACCAGCTTCGATCGCGTCGACCGCGTCTATGCGTGCGAGCAGGGTTGCGCTACCGTCAGCCGCGTCACGCATATCTTCATGGACTCACCAAGTCTACCCCGAGCCAATCGCACTCGCTCCGGCGACTGCGAAGTCGCCCTTCATGACCGCGGTAAAGATCGCAGGGTTCAGGGAAACGAGACGCAGCGGCGGCTACGCTGCCTATCATGTTGCAGCGATTTTTGATCCTGAGCAAGGCTCGAATGATGGAAGCAGAAGCGGCAGCGTAAACACACCTACCTAAGTCTACCCCGCGCAAGTCTTCATGGCTGGCACTGTGCCGCTAGAGGACAACGACGAACCTGCACACCCACTGGAGGTGATCATGCCCGACCAGGTGACGTGGCTCACCATCACGCGCAACATGGCGATCAGGGCTATGAAGCACGTCGACGACGGCACGTTCCCACCACCCGACGCGCCTCAGGAAGATCAGCTGGCAGTCCAGTACTTGCTACGCAAGGAAGGCGAACGACTTCACGCGGAAAAAGGCGAACTCCTTCGGCGCAAGAGGGAGGCTGACACATCAAGAGCCAGAAGGGCCGCCTATTCATTTACCTCCCCCACGGAAGTCAACCAAGGAGCGCGGCGCCAAAGAGCTCGCGTGCCCCTTATGAAAGAAGCCGATCGAGCCAGGGTCACCCGCAACCTCGACTCGTCCTTCGTAACCGAGGATGAAAACGGGATACCCGTCCCCAAAACGGCCAACGCCGCTATCATGGCAGTCGAAACATACATGCGGCTCACGCAGCCACCAAAGGGTGACGCGCGCGCCCTTCTCCACAAACAGCAGATCATGTCCATGAAGGCAATCGAGGACGCCTTGTCAAGCAAAGTGCCAAGTAACCGGGCACGAGAGGAGCGAGAACACCAAGCCCGCGAGCCGGCAGCACTAGATGGCCCAGCAGCAAGGCCACTACGACAGCCGCAACCAGGCGAAGACCTTCGCAACGTCATCGTGCAAAGGACGGTGGACCGCAACTGCACCCAACGTACGACTAACACGGCGAACGCGGACGATCAAGCCGACCGCAACTTCGAGCCGTGCGGCGCCGCATGCTTCAGCTTCAACATCCGCGACACCCGCATGCCCAAGGGTTTCAAACTAGCAACAGGAACACCCAAGTATGACGGGAAACAAGACCCACGCTTTTGGCTCGAAGACTACCTCATCGCCTGCACCTGTCAAGGCGAAACTTCGTCCACGGCGATGCAGTACATCCAGCTCATGCTCACGGATTTAGCACGCGGGTTGCTCACTAGCCAGCCTAAGGACTCCTTCAGAACCTGGGAGGAGTTCCAGGATACCTTCATGAAAAGTTTCCTTGGGACGTACGCGAGGCCAGCAACCTACATCGAGTTACAAGCCTGCAAGCAAGGACGAGATGAGTCGCTCCGGTCATATATCCAGCGATGGACACTCCTCCGCAACACTATGGAAGCCGTTTCAGAAGATCGGGTGATGGATGCATTCATGCACGACGTCTCCCGCCGTGACCTCCGCGAAGAGTTCGGTAGGCTCCAGCCGAAAACCATGATCGAGCTCATGAAGATAGCTAACCAGTGGGCAGAAGGAGAGGACTACGTCCGCGACAACTCCCCAAAGAACGAAGCCGGAACAAGTAACTGGTGGGATGGACGCCAGAAGAAGAAACCACGTTTTACCAACCTCGAATCGATCGAGCTAGTAGCGGCGTGATATCAAACCCCCCGTGATGACGTGCGCGTTAGCAATCGCCAGTATGATCAAGGTCGCCAATACAGTCGCAGCGGTGATCAAGGTCGACAATCCGACCCAAGACAGTACAACCGCAGCGGCGGCAGCATCAACCGCAACGACGGAGGCCAAAAATGCGAGTGGAGACGCGCATTGACCCCAGCCGAGGAGTTGGCGCAACCTTGCAAGCACCACATGTTCCGCAACCCAGAAACGGGCAAATGGGGCGTCAACCACTTGTTGAAGGATTGCCGTAAAACACGCAAGATCTACGAGGCCATGCAGCATATCATCACTCCTACGCCCGACACTGCAGCCAGCTCCGCAGCTCGCCATTCAGGCAGCACCCGCGAACAACACCCCAGCACACACGGCGGGAGCCTTCCTCGAACAGCAGCAGCAGCCGCAGCATGAAGCCCAACCAATGGCACACAACGCTTACCCGACCGCGCGGGGACAGCTCAACATGATACAGAAGGGACGCCCTTCAAACAGGGTACAGAAGCTCATCACCCGCCAAGTCCTCCAAGCCACCACCTGCCCACGCGCAGTACCAAACTACCTGAGAGGGTCAGAGACACCGATCACATTCTCAAGGGCAGACCACCCGTCGGACGTACCTCGACCCGGGCACGCTGCCCTAGTAGTTGAAGCCCTGATCGGAGACTACAACCTGAAGAAGGTATTCATGGATGGAGGCAGCGGCATTAACATCATATTCGCCGACACCCTGAGAAGTATGAACAAGTCGACAGAGAAGTTGCCAGAGTCTGAGACCACCTTCCACGGCATAGTACCAGGGCAAGCAATCACGCCCATGGGAACGATCACACTCGACGTTATCCTCGGCACACCCGAGCACTTCAGGAGAGAGTCGATCGACTTCGAGATCGTCGACTGGAAGTCGCAATACCATGCGATACTTGGGCGCCCAAGCTTCGCCAGGTTCATGGCAGTACCTCATTACGCCTACCTGATGCTCAAGTTGCCTGGACCCAAAGGCATAATTACGGTGCGGGGTGACTTCGACCGCTCCAACAGCTGCGACCGCGAGTTCAGCAGGATCTCTGAATTCTTCGGGGTCGAAGAGCACTTCCAGGCGATAGCAGCAGACAACGACAAAACTGTATTCCCACCCCGCAAGAAGCCAGCCAAAGACCCGCCTTCAACACGACGACACAACAACCCACCAAGTCCATCCGACTGACAGCAGCAAGACGGTCAAAGTATCGTCAAGCCTGACTCCCGCATAGTAAAGCGCGCTCGTCGAGTTTCTACGTGAGAACTGGAAAATATTTGCATGGCAACCCTCTGACATGCCAGGAATACCCAGGAATCTTGCCAAGCACTCCTTAAAAGTCCACAAGGACGCCAGACCCATCAAGCAAGCCATGCGACGCTTCTCCGGACCCAAACGCGACGCGATTACTATGGAAATCGACCGACTGCTGCACGCCAAGTTCATCCGAGAAATCAAGGATTCGGACTGGGTCGCCAACCCTGTCCTGGGAGAGAAGAAGAAGACGAAGAAACTACGCATGTGCGTCGACTTCACTGCTATCAACAAATGTTGCCCCAAGGACCACTTCCCGCTTCCGCGGATAGACAAGATCATCGACTCGGCAGCAGGCTGCGAGCGCCTGTCTTTCCAGGACGCATACTCAGGCTACCAGCAGATCAGACTGAACGTCGACGACGAAGAAAAAACTGCATTCATCACACCCGACGACGTCTTTTGCTATCAAACAATGCCCTTCGGGTTGAAGAACGCTGGTGCCACATACCAGTGTACAATGCAAGCATGCCTCAAAGGGCTAATCGGGCAAATTGTCCAGGTCAACGTCGATGACATCGTCGTCACGACCCGCAAGGAAGCCACCCTAGTCGCCGACCTCCGCAAGGTCTTCGCCGCGCTTGACGAGTACCAGATCAAACTGAACCCAGATAAGTGCGTTTTCGGCATACCAGCCCGAGAGCTGCTAGGGTACCTCGTCTCTGCAAGAGGAATCAAAGCAAATCCCGAGAAGGTGCAAAACATACTCACAATGCCATCACCAACCAAACTCCGTGAGGTGCAACGATTAGCCGGCCGAGTCGCAGCTCTCAGCCGGTTCATTGGTAAGTTGGATGAGAAGGCTCTGCCCTTCTACCCACAAGTTCGAGTGGACAGAGGAAGCGCAAGACCCATTCGACCAACTCAAAAAAACCCTAACGACTTCCCTAGTCTTGGTGGCACCACTGGAGAATGAGCCGCTCTACCTATACGTCTCAGCAACCAACAGGGTGGTGAGCACTGTACTCGTAGTGGAGCGAGAAGAAGAGGGGCACAATCATCCTGTCCAAAGACCAGTCTACTACCTCAGCGAGGTCCTAACACTGTCCAAGCAAAACTACCGGCACTACCAGAAGCTGGCCTACGAGGTCTTCATGACTTGAAGAAAGGTCATCCACTACTTCTCCGAGCACCCGATCACGGTGGTAAGCTCCTCCGGGCTAGCAGACATCCTCACAAACCAGCGCGCGACAGGGCGAGTCGCCAAGTGGGTTGTCGAACTAGGACCCTGGGGGCTGAAGTATGCTCACCCGAAGTCAATCAAGGCCCAAGTCCTTCCAGAATTCACCACCGAGTGGATAGAAGCCCAGCTACCGGGTATCCCTGACTTGTCCAACGCATGGACAATGTACTTCGACGGTTCCAACAAGTTCAGAGCGGCCGGGATAGGAGTCATCCTCATCTCCCCCAAAGGCGACAAGCTGAAATACGTTCTGCACATGGACTTCCCAACACCCTCCAACAACGAAGCAGAGTACGAGGCCTTAATACATGGCATGCGGATGGCCAAGAACTGTGGCGCCACTCACCTCATGATCTACGGAGAATCCTACCTCGTCGTACAACAAACTATGAAGTCTTGCGACGCCATCGCCGATAACATGATCGCCTATAGAGACCTGTACAACCAGCTGGAGGGCACCTTCGACGGTTGCGAGTAGCGGCACATCGGCCGCGAGAGCAACGAGGCAGCCGACACCCTCGCCAACATGGGGTCAGACAAGGTGCCAGTGCCACCCGACGTCTTCCTCGAGCGCATTACGCAGCGATCCATTAAGCTTCGACCCACACCAGTCTCCTCCACACCTTCAATGAGCACTCCCAACCCGCCAAGCAAAGAAAAGGAGCCCATGGAGGTCATGCTGGTCAAAGCCACATGGACAGGCACATACCTAGCTTACATGTTGCACCCAAGGCTGCCAATCGACTCAGTCGAAGCCAAGTGCATCATTCGGCGCTCCAAAAGTTTCACCGTCATCAACGGTGAGCTCTACAAGAGAAGCATCTCAGGAATTCTGCAAAGGTGTGTAGATCCAGTCGACGGCCAAGCCATCTTACTCGATATTCATGCCGGTATCTGCGGGCATCACGCCAGCGGTCGTGCCCTGGTGGCCAAAGCACTACGAGCCGGGTTCTACTGGCCAACAGCTATGCACAACGCCGAAGATCTAGTAAGGAAGTGCCTTGGATGCCAGGAGTTCGCCAACAAGCCACACGCGCCGGCATCCGCGCTAAAGACAATACCGCTAGCCTGGCCCTTCGCTCAATGGGGGCTGGACATGGTAGGCCCGCTCAAGAAATCCTTACCCAGAGGACACACTCATATCCTGGTCGCAGTCGACAAATTCACCAAATGGATCAAAGTCGTGCCTATCACAAGTTCGACCGCATCATCAGCAGTTAACTTCATCAGGTCCATCATCTTCAGATTCGGGGTACCAAACGACATCATCACGGACAACGGCTCAAACTTTACAGCCGAATAATTCAAGGACTTCTGCTCTGATCAAGGCATCAAGCTCAACTACGCATCTGTCTCGCACCCACAGTCCAACGGGCAAGTCGAGAGAGCCAACGGTCTAGTCTGCAACGGCATCAAGAAGCGCCTGCGAGTGCCGCTGAGACGCGTCGCGGGCGCATGGGTCGAAGAACTGCCATCAGTACTCTGGAGCCTGCGAACCACGCCAAACAGATCCACCCAATACACACCGTTCTTCATGGTGTATGGCGCAGAGGCGGTCCTGCCCTGCGACATCAAATTTGACGCACCACGGGTGGTGGCCTACGACGAGTCAGACGCAGAAGAAGCACTCGAAGACGACATGGACGTCCTGGACGAAACCCGCGACATCGCCCTAGCACGATCAGCCGTGTACCAGCAGGACCTGCGCAACTACCATGGACAGAGGCTGCGGCCAAGGGCATTCGTCGCACAAGCTCGCCTCCCCATGGGAGGGCCCGAACATTGTGACAGAAGCAATCGGTGGCGGAGCTTACTGCCTAAAGGACTCAAAGACGGGAGCAGTCTGCAGCAACCCATGGAATGTCGCACAGCTTCGTCGTTTCTACGCCTAGTCGACTCCATCATTGTACCAAAGCAAGCATGTCAAGGTGACAGATTTCACACGCACTCTTTCCCTTACCAGGGTACCTAAGGGGACTGCAAGGGTTTTAACGAGGCGGCCTGCTCGCAAGAATCAATAAAGTGATTTGCGGAACAAGCTCTCTCTTTTACTTTTTCAGTCAAAAAGCAACTCCAAACCTAGGCCGCCACTCGAACCACTTGGGGGTAGCACCATACAGGTCAAATAAAAAGGCTAGGCCGCCACTCGAACCACTCGGGGGCTGCGCCATACATGCCTTATTCACAAAATCCTAGGCCGCTACTCGATCCACTCGGGGGCTACGCCATACAGGTCAAGTCAAAAATCCTAGGCCGCCGCCCGGCACACTCAAGGGCTGCGCTTTATAGGTATCACTTGAAAACCTAGGCCGCCACTCGAACCACTCGGGGGTTGCGCCATACAGGCCTTATTCACAAAATTCTAGGCCGCTACTTGATCCACTTGGGGGCTGCGCCATACAGGTCAAGTCAAAAATCCTAGGCCGATGCCCGGCACACTCGGGGGTTGCGCTTTACAGGTATCACTTCAAAACCTAGGCCGCCACTCGAACCACTCGGGGGCTGCGCCACACAGGCCTTATTCGCAAAATCCTAGGCCGCCACTCGAACCATTCGGGGGCTACGCCGTACAGGTCAAGTCAAAAATGCTAGTCCGCCGCCAGACACACTCGGAGGCTGCGCCTTACAGGTATCACTTGAAAACCTAGACCACCACTCGAAGCACTCGGGGGCTGCACCATACAGGTCCGTGACAAAACCCTAGGCCGTCACCCGATCCACTCGGGGGCTGCGCCACACAGGTATAAGTTCATCCTAGGCCGCCACTCGATACACTCGGAGGCTGCGCCATACAGGTCAAGACAAAAACACAGTCCGCCACTCGAGACACTCGTGGGCTACGTCGCACTCGAGACACTCGGGGCTTGCGTCGCACTCGATCCGCCACAAACAATTTCAATTTTCTTACTCGGGGGCTCCCCCAACCTCAGCTAACATACATTGATATTTACACTCGGCAAATTTGCCTCTTAGAACTAATCATGTACAACAGAAGCTTGCTACTCCTACTCTGCAGGCTCATCCTTCGGCGCATCGAGTGGCCCCACGAGACGCTCACTCAGCCTTTGGACCTGCTGAATCATCTGGCGCGCAGCTGGCAAGGTCTCGGCGTAGTCATCTTCCTCAGGCAAGCCGCCTAGCCACCTTGCCAAAGGAAGATTTGGCCGATGCAGTCGGACGTACGCCAACGCCACGTTCGCCCCGGCAACGAGCTGGGCGTCGACAACCTCCTTCAGCGAGTCACCTTCACGAAACCTCTCCAGCAAGGTGGTCAGCTCGTGGGGCTGCCCATTGTGCGGGAAGTACACGCGATGGATATGCCAGAGGGTCTTCCTGCAACCTTCCAGGAGAAAAGAAGCTCGCCAAGTGCGGTCAATCATACACGCGAGGATCCGCCCTCTCGATATGTTCGACCAAAAGTGGTGCGCCTCATGTGAATCGTCAGTTGCCTCTCGGGCGACCCGCTCATCAATCCGAGCCTGCTCAGCTTGCCAATCAGGGTTCACATCTGCATTTAAGACATTGCAATCATTACAATCAACACATCGCAAGGAAGAAGTCAAGAAACAAAATGCTACCAACCTTGCAGCTGTCGACTGATCAGACCAATTTCGCCAAGCAGGAACTCTTCACGTTGAGAGAACTCTACAACAGGGCGCGACCTAGAGCGCTCCAACTCCAACTCAGCATGTTTCAGCTTCGCCTCGAGTTCGAACACCTTGTTCGTCATATAAGTGATCAACCGTTGGTCGTTTGCACTTCGCGCAGGAGCTGAGGTTGTTCGATGACGGCGGCGAATATGCCCAGCCGAAGGAGGACCTTCTTCATCACCCGCGCCAGTCGTCGCAGCAACTGAAGTGGCCTCGTCCGTGTCAGGCTGCCAAGAATCGACAGTGTCAAAGCAGAGAAGTAAAGGCGATTTCTTAACCAAGCCAGAATCAAAGTGAAAGAATATAAAACTTCAGCACCAACATGATTCAAGGCCAGAAGACCCGCAAAAATATAATTCATTACAGACCGCAGACTCAAAAGCAGACCACTAGATCCTAACTACACGACTTATACGCTACGGACTCCGACTGGGAGCGACTCCTCCTCGCAACAGCCGCTTCGGTCGCCTTGGCAATCCCCCTCTCGAAGGTGGCAACAAGCTTCACGGCCAGCTGACTCGCCTTCGCCTTCACCCCGCTAAGAGACGCGGTCTTGTCGTCAGGCCGTCGAGGGAAGCCGCTGACAACTCTCTCGAAGCCGCCCACGACTTGGTGGCCAAGGAGAAGCTGGAAAGTAAGCTCGGAGCCGCGTACCGTCTGCGTCCGAGTGAAGTCCACAATAGTGGTCGCATCGCCTTCAATCGGCGCCGTGAGTGCATCCACGGCAGTCGGTGGCGGCACGCTGGGGAAGATGCTCCGGTGCACGGTCGCCAACGCCCCGGTCGACTTCTGCAATGTTGTCGTCGGCTCCTGCAGCGCTACGAAGGCATACGCACAGACGAGGTCGAGGAACCCGACCGCAGTTCCAAGTCGACGTCGTCGCTGGAAGAGCCTTCCGGAGGAGCGCCTCCACATTTCTCTGAACAAGGATCAGAAGTCAACTCAAGGTAAATCAAGCAAGGATAAAAGTAGGCACCAAGCCGAAAGACTCACCTCTGAGGACACCGGCGAGTGCGAGCAGGCGGTCGACCTGGGTCTTCTCCTGGACAACTCGCGCACGCTCGTGCTCCTGTGACTCGCGCAACGACTTCTCCAGCTCCGCCTGAGCCTGAAGCTTCTGCTCTAGCTCCGCAGCTCGCCTCATGGCCTGGACCAAGGAGGTGCGCAACTAATCCCTCTCCTTTTCCAGGCGAACGAAGGCAGTGGCTGCCTCAAGCTGCTGGCGATAATATGTCTGCGAACAAACAAGCATATATAAAGTTGCGGTCGACTATCCTAGTCACCCACACCTTCGGGAGCTACTCCCATCGGGAGCGCTGTTCGCGTACCCGATGTTTCTACGGAAGAACAAGTTACATAATACTTACATGGTCCAGGAGATCAGCATCCGCCGAAGTCGCCGCGGCAGCATCACTCGGCGCCACCAGCTCGCGCAGGCTCATCGGCCACCCGCACAGTAAGCTCGGCCGAAGGAGCAGACGTATGCTCCACTTCGCATGGAGGGGAGCTGATGCCGCCAGAACGGTAGCTGGCACAAGATGCAAGAAATTTCAACACAAAGCCTGCAGGTCAAGAAGATAACTCGACGCAACAGAGAGCAAGCACGACTAACCTGGTGGTTCGAGTCATCGTCGCTTGTTAGGGAAACGGAGGGCATCCTGGCGAACTGGAGCGGCGGTGCTGAGCTGACAGGAGGTGCAGCCAAGGGTTCATCCCAGTCGCCCCGGGACCTTGCACCCGAAGATGACATGCCACCCTCCTCCAAGTTAGTAGCCGCATCCTTCAGAGGGGACGAAGCAGTCGTAGAGTCGCAACTTAGCCGCTTCTGCTTCTTCCGCGCCGGCTCCTCTTCATCCTCATCATCCTCCACCTCTTCACTCGGGGAGATGGCGGAAGGAATGTCCTCATCGTCACCCTCCTCCTCCACAAACGTCGCCTCGTCATGAGGTCCGTTCTCCAAGAGCGGAGGAAGGCCGACAAGGAAAGAGCGACCCTGCAACCAATAAAGAAAGGAAGGTTCAAGAAGCACAGGGTCAGGAAACCAAACAAGGAAAAGACGGAAAAATAGAAGCTTACCTCAGGAACAGGGTTCATCGCTCCATAAGCTGCGACAAGACACTTGACGTTGCAGGGGTCTGCGGCTCGGAGACTCGTAATGCTCCTCACCTTGAACTCCACCTCCTCATCGTGAAGCTTCGGGCTGCCAGCGCCCTCAGCCACCCACATCGGGTGGGGGCGAGCGCGGAGTGGCTGGACTCGAAGCCTAAAGAAGGTGGCCATAAGGTGAACGCCGCCCGACTCGCGCCCCAAGGTCTTAAGCAAGTTGCGCAGAAGGCTCAGCGACGGCTTCCCAGCCTCCTTCTCCTCCTCCGCGAGCGGGTGCGCCCACGCGCGGGTCTTCTGCAACTCGCGCTCGCCGTTGTAGTCAGGCAACCCCTCCTGGTCGCACCTGACATAGAACCACCGCTTCCGCCAGCCTCAGACGGAATCCGACATCTTCATCTGGAAGTACGCGGTGTCACCGCGCACTTGGATGCCGAAGCCGCCCACCGGGTATGTCAACCCGTTCTTCCCCACATTCTTCCTGACAAGGAAAAACGACTTCCACAAAGCCCAGTGGGGGGCAATTCCCATGAAGCACTCGCAGAGCAAGATGAAGCTCACGATGCTCAGTACGCCATTGGGGGTCAGATCGTGGATCTGAACCCCATAGGCATACAAGAGACCACGGACAAAATCGTGGAGAGGGAACCCGAAGCCCCGTGGAAGGAAGTCCACGAAGCAAACACGCTCCCCCTCGCGTGGAGCAGGGACAACCTCCTTACCAGGTGCGCGCAATGTCGCCTGGTCGGTCGGAGGCAGCAGGCCATGCACACGCAGGAGCTCGAGGTCGGTCTTCTTCACCGACGACTTCTGCCAGTCGCCGTCGAGCTTCTTCCTCACGCCCGCTTTGACGGCGGCGGCGGCGCCGGTTGCAGCCTTCGATTTCCCCGTCGCTCTAGGCGCTCGCGGAAGGTGGAAAGACAAAAAGCAGGAGCTCAGAAAGGGGGCAAGAATGGCGCAGGAAAAGGAGGCAACGGCAATTGGAGAAGATGACCTGTTTTCATGCCGCGGTACAATATTTATACCGCGCAGGCGGTGCATCTCGGCCGTCCCCCGAAGAAACTGTTTCCCGAAGTTCCATCAAGCCGTCCACGTGTCACATGGAGAGACTAACCGTCACCGTCCACTCCGTCCACTACGCACGAGGATCAAGGCACTATCATCACGCCGCGAAATTTTCGCGCCCAAGTCAGAGATAAGCGGGCAACTACTGCCTACAGTCAACACTGACAGTGGGGCCCGTTCCGTCACGTCCCATCGGACGCAGAGGCGTGCTACAAAGCGTCATCGCTGACGTCAACAAGGCAAATGCTCTAGGTAAGACGCAGAGCTGAGGGAGAACTCGAACAAATGATTCGAGTAGTAAGCTTCATAGCTGAAATTACATCAGTAAGCCACAGTGATGATCCAAGAACCCGAAACATGCGATCGGGTCGCAAGAAAACCAAGTAAGCCCAACAAGCTGAATCAACTGACGGTAAGCCAGCAGGCTAAACAGATGCAAGTTCCACAAAAGCCACGACTCCAATAAGTCGACTGCAGATCTTACTCCCATCGGGAGTGTGCTCTTCGAATGAAGAAAACGAGTCCAATCTCAAGTACAAGCAACCAGGCGGCGTGCTCAGGAGGAAGGAGTCCTCTGCCCGACTCTACGATTCGACCAAGCACTCGAGGGCTACTAACGTAGGGCTACTCTTCGACTACCCCACGATGAGGCTACCTGGGTCACGCCAAGACTGCGAAGGCCCAAGGAAGGCCCAAAAGGGGCATCGTGTGGCCTAGTTCTAGTCGGTTAGGTCATACGACTCTTACCATATCTGTAATTGCCATCGGCACCGTTCACCCGAGACCTAGTCTACCTATAAAGGCTAGGAGGGTTGCTCGTCCAAAGGGACACGCTTATAGCCGCCACCATAAACCCTAGCGAGATCGTCATCTCGCCATTGTAACCACTACTCGCCATCAATACCAGACAAGCAGGAAGTAGGGTGTTATCCTCCGGGAGCCTGAACCTGGGTAAACGCCTTGCTTGTCAGCCGTCGTGATCACCAACGCTAATCTCTCTCCCCCTCAATCAACCCGGGGTGGACAACCCTGGGATTTACCGAGTTACCCCCTCGTCACTGCCGTGCTGCTGGTATTCCGGTTCAAATCTTCCGTTGCTCGTCATGTACTGGAGTTTCGGAGGTCGTCGTCTCCACCATATGTGTGTAACGCTCTGCGAGGTGCTGCGCTAGCGGTGCTCGGAGGCCTACTTTCTCCACCCGACCTCGAGGTCATCTTCGTCGGCTTCGCCGCGCCAAGTTCTTCGTGACCCGGAGGTCGGCTACGTCGTCTTAGTCGTCAACGCTTGTGCGGGAGCGTAATCCCCGCTTTTGGGTCTACAAGGATATGTATTCCGATCTCTGTCGTATTTCTATATCTGCATAGTATAGAATTTGGCTAGTTTAAGGATATCGTTGATAGGAATTTTTTTGTTTTCTGTCTACGATCCCCTTCATTTTTTTACCCCCTTCCGAATGTTAACTGCTAATCAGTTAATTGGTTTGCAAGATAATGACCGTGGTAACAAAAGAATGTTCTCCGGTCTTTAGGATTTGCCTGCTCTGTAAAGCTGTTAACAGAGAGAGAGAGATGGAAGATGCTCTCTAAGATCTAGCTACCTTTAGGATCAACTTCGTTGATTACCCTCCTAATGCTTTGGGGGGGTATGATCTTTACTAACTTGTCGGAGCATAGATTCTCTTTAGGATAGCCACCATGCATATAATTGCTGGTCCCGGCTGAATCCTAATTAAATTTTGGGAAGCTGATCAAGTGCTGGAGTATCTTCTAAAATTCCAATTTCATATCTAGCTTGCACACGCGGATAAGTTTTTCTTTATTCAGTACTGTAGAGTGTAGACCGTCAATAATGAGTACAGATTCGTTCATACAGTATTATTATTTTCACAAAATATTTACGATATTGTATATAGCTGATGGATATATATGGTGTGTCGATCGTGCTATCGTATATATCTGAAGGATGCATATGATGCTATCGTGTCTGGTGGATATATATGTGAAGATTGGGAGCTGTTGCTTTTTCCATACATGATGTCTCGGTGAGGGTATAGGTGCGTGAGCATGGACAATATGAACATGATATGCTGCTGCGTCTTAATCAAGGGTACTCGATCCATTAACCGACTTTAGAACCACATTCCTTCCGGGTGAATACTACTGCTAGGCCATCCACCACCATGTGATCCAATCGTTATATTGATGTTTGCGTAAGTTGGAAGACTTGAGCGTGCCTGTAATTAAAGTAGCATCTAGGCATCTAGCTAAATGTCCTTATCGGAAGTCAGGTCTTGTTTGGCTAATGAAATTTCTCTTTGCAGTCGACCCACACTGCCACAGTCCACTTCAACTTTATTTAAGAAAAATTCGCAAAGTAATAACTCCCCAAATAGATACAAGTGAAGCATGAGAGACAAACTTTCTATAAAATAAATATGATACCTATGAACATAATACTATAGGTGAAGCACAAGAGCTAAAGAGAAGCAATATAAAAAATAAATATTCAACAAAATATAAGTGGAGCACATGAGTATTATATTATAAAGTGGAGTGTGTCTCTCTCACAAAAAAGAATGCTAGGATCAAATATTATAATGACCAGTAAATAAAACAAAAATAATTGAAATAAAAAATAACTGATGCACCAAGAACATCACATAATATGTAAAGCAATAAAAATATAGTTTTAGCGGACAGCCGAACACGACCTGATGATTGTTGATAAAGAAGGGGTGTGCCTTGGGCATCGCCAAGCTTAGATGTTTGGTACTTCTTAAATATATCATTGGCGTTCCCGGGGCATCTTGAATTTAGTTTTGACCATTTAAATGGACTTATGTACAGCTTACAAGAAGTAATTCAAATTTGAACTTGAAGTATGTGATAACATGCTCGTAAAAATTATCAAAAATATTTTTTAGTTACACAAGTAGTCATTACATTACAAAAAAACACTCAGAGTATTGAGAGATTAGATCTCTTGCTATAAATAGTCACGCCAGTTATTTTGGCTCTGTTTTGAATAAAAAATATAAAATGAAATCCTTCTGTATGGCGTTCTTTATGTGTACTAGTTGTGAGAAAAGAGCACCAAAGTTAAAATATGGGAAAAATAAAGATAAAAGCTTACTAAATGATCTACCATGAATGAACATTACTGAATTTCAAACAAAAGTGCAATATGATGGTCAAATCTATGGAATAGCTTACGACTTTATGCCAAAAAATTGCACAATGCTGCATATTTTTACCAGTCAAACTATGTTGCGAAATAGAGTTCAAACTTTTTTGTAAAAAAATCAATTTCCTCTTTTTTTTAATGCATTTCTTTATGAAGTATAAAAATGATGCAAAATGGCACCTCTCCATTTCTCATAAAATGTAAACCATATTTTATGGAGAAATACTAATTTCATGAAATTTATACTTCTCTAATTATTATTATTCAGTTCAATTGCTTTGTCCAAAAGTGTTCAAACTTGAATTGAGTGTGTATGATAGCTTCGTACTATAAATTTTAAAAATCCAGTATGTGTGTGGCTCCAAGTCCAAGACACCAAACTTAGTTCAAGGTTCCTCATGGATTGTGAGAATCACGAAGCATGTGGAGTGAAAATAGTATTTCAATTAAGAGTTTAGTTGATTTGAGTTTGATTTTCCAAAATTTATTCGTTGGTGTTCATAAACCGTCTTAGAACATCCAGTATGTGAAAAAATGGCTCAAACTGGCTACTGAATCTGTTCAACACATAGTAGGGCATTGTTTCAAGACTTCTGACATAGAACCAGATTTGGGTCGACTCATGGGATTAAAAATGAAATGAGAACTTTTCCTCCCATCAGGGCCCACGCGGCTGCAGTGGCCAGTGGTGCGGTTCAATACATCGTAGACAATTAATGGCCTAGATAGCTAGGTGTCATTTTTTGAGGTTAATTAAGACTCAGATCCATCGGATAAGGATATTTTTGCATGATTATGCGAGACCACTGAAAGTTGGAGTGGGGGATGGAATCTGATCCTACTTCAAAGAAACCGACCACTTAAATTCGGTCAGGTCAATGTGAATACCAACCACAAGCAGATCTTAACATCCAAACCACGCTAGTAATAGTCAGATGACCATGTATACTTCCCTATATAAACCCAGCTGCAAACCTGCAACGAGGTACAGCAATCTGCAAATTTAAGTAGATAGACACAGAGACAGTGGTTGAGCATGTCTACATGCCCATCTCTTAGCCTCTCCTGCGACAACCTCTCCTGCAACATCTGGTTCTGCTGCGGCAGCACCAAAGACCCTGACCAGCACGATGACGCTTATCTTCCAAAGCAGCAGCAGCCACCGCTGCCGCCGCAGTACCATCCACCACCGATGCAGCCACCACCGAGCGTTGTGACGGCGCCTGGCTACGCGCCGTCATCGGATTTGGTGCCTCCTCATCAGGTGTTGCCCGCGCCAACACCTAAGCCGGCCGTGACAACTCCTTATGGGCCGGTGCCACCCTGATGTAACAAGGCGCATGCGCATGAGCCCCTGACGACGACAAGTCCTGCCACCTTGCCATCCAAGAGACATGAGCCGGCCAGGACGGTGACGCCGACGACAATAGTTGATGGCGTCGTGCCATCCAAGAGATACGAGCAGCCACAGCCAGCCTGGAAGGCGGTGGCACCTCGTGCGACGGTGCCCCCTCAGCCCGCGTGGACTATGAATCCTCGTGCGCCGGTGCAACCCAATGAGCCGCCGCCGCCGGTACGTCCTCCTCCTGCACATGTGGCATCCAAGAAATACGAGACACCGCCACAACCGTCCGCACACACAACGTGGCCTCCTCGTGTGCCGTCCAACACGTACGACGGGCCGGCGGTGTCGATGATGCGTCCTCCTGTTCCACACAGGATTTACGATGAGGCCCCCATGCCGGCTTTGGCGCCGCCACAGCCCGCGACATCAACAGCCTCCCATTCTCGTGCGTCGCAATATCCACCGGCGCATCACCCTCAGCACGACGATACCAGTTTCCGTATGGAATCTTATTCGCAAGCACATAAGGAGGAATGCTATTAGGTCGGAGTTAATATGTCTCTGCAGATGTGCAACATATTATTCCCACCATGCCCGGTGGTGCAAACCGAATGTCTAGCGCAGGCATATATGCAAGTGTTTGGATAGTGTACGTGCATTATTGTCGCAAGGATCTCAATTTGTCTCTTGTTTACTACTCCGTAATGTACTATGTTGATGTGTGTTATACACCCCTGTTCAAGAATCTTTACTGCTTGTGTAATACGCATGGGTTGCTAGGGAACAAGAAAAAACATTAAAAATATATGCAAGTGTGTGAACTATCGCTGTAGAGATTGTTCTATTTTGTCGAACCCCGGCCTTGAGGGTTTTGGACAAAAATCGACATATTTAGTTAGGATCTATAATGATGTACTCCATTTATCTCGCTTTCATCTTGTCTCTCTTTCTACATTAATTTCTTCATTTCAATTCATGCTCTGGCACCTCTCTCACTCTCAACTTTCAGCATGCAAGAAAAGAAAGTGTAAAACGTGAACCAAATGTATTCATGCTCGCTGCTTGTCTGTTACACAGGTTGCAAGAGGTTCAGGCTGTTTGTATATCGTGACTTATACTTCACATAGACATCGATCGAGTTACGGAGTAGATCATATCAATTCGGTTGTAACCACCGGATGTAATATGTACATTGTGGCTATATGTAATGGATCGGAGGCTACCCTAGAGGTGTAGCCGAAACCAAAACCAATATATCTGCACTTTTGGTATTAGTATCAGAGCCTTTCTTCCTCTACCATGTCGAGATCGTCTCTCTCCCCTGTTCCCAGCTCTACACCGCGACCAGGTGTCGTGACGGAGGAGCTCTCAGGGGATGACTTCCCGCGCTAGAAGGCGCATGTGATGTCGCCTCTGCAGGAGCGCCAGCTGGTTGGCTTCCTTGACGACACGGTGAAACACAGCCATGCGAGATCCTCGATGTCGAGGTTGTGAACAAGAAAAAGCAGCCGTTCAATAAAGACTACAACAGCGATGAGAAGTCAGCAGGTTCGTCGTCGCAGGTCTACGGAATCGACATCAACTAGTACATCGACACAGGGGCGACTAACCATGTCACCCATGAGTTAGTGAAGCTCACTGTCTATGAGTTATGACAACTACCATGGTCATGAGCAGATCCACACTGCCACTAGAGCAGGTATGGATATTGGCCATATAGGTCATTCTATTATTTCTACTCCTTGTGATAAACAACTTCATCTAAACAATATCCTTCGTTCACCACTTGCCAACAAAAGTCTTATTTCAGCCCATAAACTAGCATGTGATTGTTAGACAAATATTATTCACACTGTTGTACCTTCCTTGTATGGGCAGGAATACACCGGATGGTGTAGTACACCACCGGCCATGCATCCAACGGCTCCATACAAGGGTCCCTAGATTTGCTCTTTCCTTTTCCTTTCTTTTCATGTAATGATCCTTCCATGTAAGTGTCATAGATGGGGCTTTTCCATCTTTAGTTAACATGTAACCGATCCCCTCAACAGGGGCAATCGTTTCCACCAACAGTGATAACAATGCTTTCCTTGAGATTCATCCCAATTCTTTTTTTTTGTCAAGGAACAAGGTACGAGGATAATAATACTTCGCGGTAGATATCGTGACGGTCTCTACCCCCTTACATCACAAGTCGAGTAGTGTCTTATTGCTCCTTTAGAGCTCATTTTCTCTTATGTGTGGGGTCCAACTTGTGCTTCGGTTAGAGGCAACAAGTACTATGTAACCTTCGTTGATGACTATAGCAAGTTTATGTGGATCTGTCTTCTTAGAAAAATTCTGATGTTTTTTCTCGCTTTCATGACTTTCGGAATCATGTTGAACGCATATTTGATAAGGAGATCCTTTCTCTCCTATCTGACTAGGGAGGAGAGAATACCCAAAACTCAGTTCTTTCTTTCAAAGTGTAGGAATTGAGCATCATGTCTCCCCCATGCACATCAGCAAACCGGTTTTGCCGAAAGAAAACATGCACAACTCCGGCTCCATGTTCTTTGGCGCCGACCTCGGGAGTCAGATTTGAGAATATGTTCTCAAAGTGGGCAGATTTGTCATTAGTTTCATCAAAGGGCTAATTTTCTTTTCTTCGAGGGGAGCTTGAATCTGGAACATGGCAAGGACAAATAGAAAAACATTTGGCAATGGCCATTTTACCGGCCGGCACTTTGCCGACACCGTTTTTCCAGAGGTTGCACATGGCAAATTCTTTGCCGGGTGTTTTAGGCTCTCGGCGGGCAGTGGAAATCCGGTATGTGTGTGTGGCTCAAGTCCAAGATACCCATTCAGTTCAAGTTTCCTCTTGGATTGTCTTGGATTGTGAGAATTCATGGGAGCTATTTCAGTTATGGTTGATTTGAGTTTGATTCCCCAAAAAATTAGGTGTTGGTGTAGAGTAGTTATTCTACCACCTCGTGAAGATCGGACACACCCCGCACTAGTAGAAAACGGGGCTTTGGTTCACCCCTTTAGCCCACATTTAAAAAGGAACCGAGACTAAAGGGTGCAAGCCACCAGATTGAATTTCGGAGGGACCTTTAGTCCCGGTTCGTGACACGAACCGGGACTAAAGGGTCACCACATGCGGCATATTAGTCCCGGTGCATATTAATGTTTTTGTGATATAAACACTAGTTGTGTACCTTAAAATAATTTTTCCAAAAGTTTCAGACCAAACTATCAAACAGTTGTAGTTCAAATTTGAATTACTTTCGATAAATCAACATAAACTTAATTAACTAGGGGAAATTGGTTAGAATTCAAAGAAAAAACCCATACCTGGGGATCATCCATCATATGTGCACCACTCATTTGGATTCATATTTTCTGTACTTCCTTCACAAAAAAACCTCTTTTTTCCACTTAAAAAAAGGAAAATGATATTTATGAAAATAATTTGAAGAATCCCTTTGGCAAGATTGTTTAATATACCAATATGCACCTATGTGTGGAGTATGAGATCTTTATCACAAACTATGTCGTCGAAATGACCATAACTTGGTCATTCGGCTTGAAACTTCTAGATGTTCATACATGATAGACCTTTTTGTGAAGACTTTTTTACAAATGTTGGCAAAAATCAAGTTTATCATTTTTCATAGCTACTAGTACACATATAAGGATCCCATGCCAAAGGATTTGATTTTTTGAGGTGTTTATCACTTTATTACATTTTTTCTTAAAAACGATCAAAACGGTCGCTATGACTAATCATCGGAAGAGGTGATATTTTCTAGAACTATCAATGTTTTTGTGATATAACCACTAGTTGCTTACCTTAAAATGATTTTTCCAAAAGTTTCAGACCAAACTATCAAACAGTTGTAGTTCAAATTTGAATTACTTTCGATAAATCAACATAAACTTAATTAACTAGGGGAAATTGGTTAGAATTTAAAGAAAAAACTCATACCTATGGATAATCCATCATATGTGCACCACTCTTAGTGAAAATTAGTTGGGTGCCATTTGGATTCATATTTTCTGTACTTCCTTCACAAAAAACCTCTTTTTTCCACTTAAAAAAAGGAAAATAATATTTATGAAAATAATTTGAAGAATCCATTTGGCATGATTTTTTAGTATATCAATCTGCACCTATTTGTGAAATATGAGACCTTTATCACAAACTATGCCGTGAAAATGACCATAACTTGATCATTTTGCTTGAAACTTATAGATGTTTATAGATGATAGTTCTTTTTGTGAAGACTTTCTTTTTCAAATTTTGTGAAAAATCAAGTTTTTCATTTTTCATACCACCTAGTACACATATAAGGACCCCATTTCAAAGGATATCCTTTTTTGAGGTGTTTATCGTTTTATTTCATTTTTTCGTAAAAAAGATCGAAATGGTCACCATGGCTATCAATGTTTCTATAATGCAAAATATGATTTGGATGTCATATTTGAATTCCTCTAATTGTTTTGATCAATTTAGACATTTTATTTGTTAAATTCCGATTTAAGGATTTAAAGATACGGATTATTCCATACTATATAAAAAGGCAAAAGTAAAGTAATGTTTATTTTATCATTATTTATTTCAATATTTTATTGTATTATCATTTTTATTTATTCAACTAAAATTTTATAATACAAGCAATGAAAAAAATATATCATCATGACCGAGTGGTTAATATGATAGATAAGACAGTTATATCAGTAAGTTCTCTGTTCTCTCTTAGTATCTAATTTGAATAGAAACTAAATGTTAAGCGTGCTTGGGGTGGAGTAGTGTGATGATGGGTGACCGAGCGGGAAGTTTGACCGTAGGTATGCACTTTGACTTGAGAATAGGAGTAAATATAAATTAATTGGTAAAATAATTGAAAGATTCGAAGTTCAAAAACAATTCGAATATACAAAATAAAAAAATCTGAAAAAAATATAAAATAGTTGATTTTTTTGAAAAAAATGAATTTTTGCTAAAAACCTTTAGTCCCGGTTCGTAACACGAACCGGGACTAAAGGGTTCGCCCCCGCGCGCCCCTGGCCCCTCCACGTGCGGATCTCTAATTGGTGGGGGGCTCTAGTCCCGGTTCGTATTGAACCGAGACTAATGGGTGGGGGGTCTCTAGTCCCGGCCAGACAGTTCCGGTTGCTACACCAGGACTAAAGCCCCTCTGGAACCGGGACTAGTGTCCCTTTTTCCACTAGTGCCAGTACCCCTAACCCCTTTAAGTCTCAGGATAAACCGTCTTAGACCATCCAATATGTGTAAAAAAGTGGTTCAAACTGGCTACTAATTAAATCGGTTCAACACCATCGATTCAAGACTTCTTACCAGAGAGATGAGAAACCTTGTTGGATCGACTCATGAGATTAAAAAAGAACTTTCTGCATTGCATGGCTCGGTCCGCATGCAGGAATAAGGAGGAGAGATGAGAACTTTTTCTCCCATCAGGGCCCAGGCGGCTGCAGTGGTGCGGTTCAGTACATTGTAGACAATGGCTTCATAAGCGTGTCATTGTATTAGGTTAATTAAGACTCAGATCCGTCGGATAAGGATACATTTTGCATGATTATGAAACCACTGAAAGTTGGAGTGGGGGGATGGAATCTGATCCTTCTTCAAAGAGACCGACCACTTACATTCGGTCAAGTCAATGTAAATACCAACCACAAGCAGATCTTAACACCCAAACGACGCTACTAATAATCAGATCGCCATGTGTATACTTCGCTATATAAACTCAGGTGTGTAAACATGTAGCCAGGTACACAACGACCTTCAAAATAAGTAGATACAAACACAGAGAGAGTGGTTGAGCATGTCTGACTGCCCATCTCTTAGCCTCTCTTGTGACAACCTCTCCTGCAACATCTCGTTCTGCTGCGGCAACGTCAACGATCCAGACGAGCACGATGACGCTTATCTTCCAAAGCAGCAGCAGCCACCGCCGCAACATCATCCACCGCCGACGCAGCCACCACCGAGCTTCGTGACGGCGCATGTCTATGCGCCGCCGTCGGATTTGGTGGCTCCTCATCAGGTGTGGCCCGCGCCAGCACCTAAGCCGCCCGTGACAACTCCTCATGGGCCGGTGCCACCCTGTTATATGAAGGCGCATGAGCCCCCGACGACGTCAGCTCCTTCCACCTTGCCATCCAAGGCACACGAGCCGGCCAGGACGATGACTCCTCGTGCGCCGGTAGAGGCACGTGAGCCGCCGGTGACGATAACTGCTGCCGCCATGCCACCAAAGAGATACGAGCAGCCACAGCCGGCCTGGAAGGCGGAGGCACCTCGTGCGACGGTGCCTCCTGCGGCGGCGGCAACGATGCCAACTCATGCCGCACTGCCATCCACTGGATACGAGACGCCTTAGCTCGTGTGGACTGTGAATCCTCGTGCACCGGTGCAAACCAACGAACCGCCGGTGCGTCCTCCTCCTCCACGTGTGGCATCCAAGAAACACGAGACGCCGCCACAGCCGTCTGCATTCAGAACGCCGGCAACGATAATTGTTGTCGTCGCGCCACCGAAGAGATACGAGCAGCCACAGCCGGCCTGGAAGGCAGTGGCACCACGTGCGACGGTGCCGCCTACAGCGTCGGCGACGATGCCAATACCTGCCGCAATGCCATCCACTGGATACGAGCAGCCTCAGTCCGCATGGACTGTGAATCCTCGTGCGCCGGCGCAAGCCAACGAGCCGCCGCCGCCGGTACGTCCTCCTCCTGCACGTGTGGCATCAAAGAAACACGAGACGCCGCCGCAGCCGTCGTGGCCTCCTCGTGTGCCCTCCAACAGGTACGAAGGGCCGGCGGTGTCGATGATGCGTCCTCCTGTTACACAGAGGATTCACGATGAGGTCCCCACGCCGGTCGTGGCACCGCCACAGCCAGCGACATCAACAGCCTCCCGTGCTGTGCATCGCAATATCCACCGTCGCATCACCCTTAGCACGACGATACCAGCTTCCACGTGGAATCTTATGCGCAAGCACATATGGAGGAATATTATTATGTCGTGAGAGTTAACATGTGTCTCCGATGTGCAACATATTATTCTCATGGATCGTAATTTGTCTCTTGTATACTAGTGTGCTATGTTGATGTGTTATACACCCATGTTCAAGAATCTTTACTGCTTGTGTGATAAGCATGCGTTGCTAGGGTACAAGAAGAAACAAAAATAAATATATGCAAGTATGAAGTATCTGTATAGTGATTCTGATTTTGTTGAACCCCTTGCAGGGGCGGAGCTGGAGCTCAAGGAGACCTGATGCACCGCTCCTGACTAACCTGATGCCCATGCCTATTTTTGATAGTAAGAAGCAGCAATTTCTTTCTTGAACCGTATTCCTAGGCATCAGGGTAAGCTCATAGAGCTCCGCCCCTGACCCCTTGCGGGTTTTGGACAAACATCAACATATTCAGTTAGGATATATATTGATGTACTCCGTATTTATCTCGCTTTGATCTTGTCTCTCCTTCTACATTGTTCGTTTCAATCCATGCTCTGACACGTCTCCCTCTCAATTTTCATCATGCATGAAAAAAAAGTGTAAAACGTGAAAGAGATTTACTCATGCTCGCCGTTTGTCTCCCTCTCAACTTTTATCAGTACAAAAAAAACAATGACCCCACCTTTTTCCAATTTTGGAAGAGTTTTAGTTTTAGTTTTTTAAAAAGGTGAATAGAGCAAGGCGCAAAACAGTAGAAACAAATAACGAGAAAACAGGAGCGAGGGGAAAAGCCCAATAAGCACCTTGGGCCTTCGGTTCGTCTAATTGACGTCTCAAAAAAAGAGATCAACGGAGCCCCTAAAAAAACGGAAATCTCAGACAAGAGCAGAGCTTGAGCTTCTTCTTGGCTCGCCGCCGCCGCCGCGCGGCTGTCGCCCTGACCTTGAAGAACCCTAGCTGGTCTCTCGGAGCACGCCGCGCTCCGCCCCAGCTTCCCCGCCTGCGCCGAGCGCTCCGTCCGGGCTCAGGCCCAGGTCCAGGTCCAGGCAATTAGCTCCGTTGCTGACTGATTGCCCCCTTCTCGCCTCTGACTCGCCGGGCGGCTCCAACAGTAATTTCTAATTCGTCGTCCCTCTCCCATGAAGAAATTGTTCGTTTTTATAGCCTGAGTTGGTGCATTTAGCTTCAGCTTCACCATGCTATAGAACTCTTTATGCCTTTGTATAAGCTGCATTTCGGGGGAGCCATATACTGATAAGAATTTGATTTATATGGCAGGGCACGCTCTAATCATGGCCTCGCCGCTGCACCCTGCCCGGATGTCTTCCCTACCCAGAGTGGTGAGTTCCTTTACCCCTATTTCTTCTAGGTCTGTTGTTTCCTTGCACACCGTAGCTGAATAAAATTGGGCAGAGGCGAGCCTGTGACTAGGCCAAAACTGGAAGCAAACTTCCCATTTTGAATCCGAGCTATGGTTTGTTGTATATGGAGAAGTTGGTGGATTGTAGATGAGACAGCTTGGTAGATTGTAGACTAATTTATCATATATTTCTTCACACGGCTTACTGGAGCAAAAAAACTTCGACCGTTCAATTTCCTTGATTCAAGGTTATGCTCAGTTTAACATAACGATAGGGTAAAATGCACCAGCAGCCCCTTAAGTTATACGGTACAGTTACTTTAGTCTTTGTAGTTTGTACCCTGAAAACACCTATTTGGATCCCCAAACTTGCTAAAGGGTGGAGTTTGGATAGAACTCGTTACAATAACGTTTACCGTGACCCATGGTTTTTGAGTAACCAAAAAGTTGTTCTATAGTTGCTGTATAGTCGCTGAACCGTTTTCTCAAGATCAGGGCGACTCATGACAATTCAGGCAAGTTGGGCGACTATATAT
Source organism: Poa annua (assembly GCA_026929855.1). Taxonomy (NCBI): domain Eukaryota; kingdom Viridiplantae; phylum Streptophyta; class Magnoliopsida; order Poales; family Poaceae; genus Poa; species Poa annua. Next base: position 69,112,840 of record CM049432.1, on the reverse strand, counting down.
AGACTTTTGTCGACTATACAGCGAGTCGCAGGGCTAGCAACTTGACTTGGCTTGGCGACTAAAAAACCTTGCGGTGGCCGATTACATGATGGGTTGACCATGCGTCCGTGCCACTTGGTTATCTAGTCACCAGCCATGGTTCATCTGAGCCTCTTTTTGTCTCCCATTTTTCAATTTTTCTTCCGAAATGTGGAATGGCCGTGTAAAGGCACATGCGTCCATGCATAGGTGACCTGGGGTGTATTGGGGTTCGGCTGGTGAAAAGCCCTGCCTCTGTAAGCATTAAGCAGTCAGCACAGTCTGTCAGATTTGAATGAGATACAAGTCATTAAAATACATGATTGAAACAAGTATATTCTAGTGATATCTTTTATGCTTATTTAGTATTATCTGTATTTGTCCTGCAGGAGCCTGAGCAAGTGTTTGATGTATTGACCGAGGCGCTGAAAGATCCTGTAGATTTCGTTGATTTTGATCTGCCTTCTGCGTTGAAAGAATGGAAGTTGGGCTACTACACACCAATTAAGCGGAGTATCCATACCTACTGTTTCTCTAAACCTATTTAACGGAGCAGCAAGATTGTCAGCATTGCTTGATTTAATTTTGTTTAATGTCTGGTTGAAGTTTCATACTGACATGTTGTGAAGTACGATTCATTGTATATTTCTACATATTTCTCTTCTTAGTCTAGATTAGTGATACGTCCATATAGATAGAGTAACTTGTTAAGAAACCTGATACTGTATACTCCTCCTTTGAAGCAGAAAATACATGGTATTGTCTACATCTTGGATCTTGCAATAATGTAATCGCATGGGTGCATTTAAAAATGGCTTAATTGGACTCATGGTGCTTCACTGCTTCCTTTAATTTTTCGATGAGTGGTAATATCAAGTTCTAATGCTATTTCTCCATGATACATTTGCACCCCCATTATGTGGTCTTCTCATCTACATTGATGTCCTTAATTCTACTAAGATATTTATCTTACTAAGAAACGGGTCGAAGATGATGGCATTTTCTGTTCCTGCTCCCTTTCTTCGGAATCATCAGTTACTTGTGGAAAAGATTGCCAATGCGGGTAAAAAATTGCAATGCTCGTGTAAAAAATAAGCATACACCTTGTTCTTAGCTTTTGATTAATGCACCTGTGATTTCAGCATTGTTATGATTTTCTTCCTAAAACGCTATTCTTATTGGTGCAGGATGCTGTTCTCTTGTTGTTCATCAAATTGTAAATGTGAGAACAACTGTGCCAATAAATCATTCCAGCTCCGACCACTGACAAAAACAAAACTGATTAAGGTATGACTGATTCAAGTTGGCCCTTATATCTGCATGTTTCATAGAGATCATCTATATGGTTGCAAACTATTCAAAAATAGACACATTGTTGGCATCAAAAGATGGCGCTGTCACACGAACACATCCTTTATGACGTCTCCTCTGTTGGCCTGTTGTAATCTTGTCATAGTGTGAACTGCACACATAGGTTGTGTGCAGGCTATAGTGTGAACACACATAGGTTGTGAGAGAGTAATCCTGCTTACGAGTTAAGTCAGTAGGTGCTAGTATGTTCTAGACTTCTACTACTTGGTAATTCTTAGCCAGTAAGATAGGTAGCAGTAGAAGACTCTAGAATGCGGTAGCACCAACCATGAACCCTCTATATAAGGAGAGGCACCCTATAAGGAGAGAAGCAAGGTTGCAAGCCAAGATGTAGTAGAAATCCTGTCTGTCAGGTTGAAGCACATATGTATGTGTGTCATGCATAGGTGTAAGGTCCTAGCATAGGTTGCTAAGGTTTGCCAGCATTTGTTGCTGTGGTGAAGCTTCAGTAGGCATAGGTTGCCAAGCTTGTAGGCATTCATTGCCTGTGTAGTGTAGCATTTATTGCTACAAAAGCTAATAGATAAGGAAGACATTTGTTGCTTGAAACTAGTGTGTGAACATCTAACATCCTCATAGCAAAAATGGGCTGGAGACTGTTTACTTCGTCCCCGGCGGAGTCGCAAAAAAGTGTGTTGGCGTCAAAAGATGATGCCATCACATGAACACATCCGTGTGTACCCGTGGCGCCGAGGGAGATGCTCCACAACTCGCACCGTGGGAGGCCGGCTGAAAGCGTGATACACAAGACAGTTCATCTGGCTTGCCCCTCTTGCCCGGGATGGCCTTGTCAGGGCTCGAGGCAACGATTGGCTTCTCAATGTCGGCATAAACGCCCCTAGATCCGTGGATCCGCAACCTTCCGCCACGGCCGGCTTACGAAGGAACGACAAGCATAGGTATAAGGGTAAGGGATAAATTGAACCCACAAAGGTGCGATAGATTGATAGATTCAATTGGTTATATTCAATCTGCCATCACATCACATACTCCCTCCGTTTTTAAATATAAGATGTTTTAGCTATTGCACATGTTGTCTAGATACGGACTAAAATGAGTGAATACGGACTAAAATGAGTGAACATAGACATTAAAACATGTCTTCATACATGTAAATACATGTGAATGTGGAAAAAGGCTAAAACATCTTAAATTTTAAAACGGAGGGAGAACATATGAGGGTGTTGGTCTTCCCGTACAAGCATACGACTCATCTAGGCTTTCCTTACAAGAAAAGTACATCAAATCACATCCTAAACCACTAGGTCTCTCCTAAATCGAACACCTGCCCGGATCCGCAGCTTCTCCTATCCTGCTCCTTGTCGTGGCAGTACAAGTCGCATACTAACTTAGATGGAGACAAGCCAAGCATCAAACTTGTCCGTCTCGGCGAGACACTTAACCCAGTGTTGGCCGTCTTTGATGACTCTTCGGGTCCAGCTTCATCTTCAGGTCCAAATCTGGCAGGTGGCAGACTAAGTTGCCCGGATCTTGTCATGTCTCTGTAGGACACATACTAATTTGGAAGAAGACGACTCTGAAACTAATATTGTGTGTCTCGACGATATGCACAACATCCATGTTAGGCACTTTTCCACATGAGGTCATCTTCATGTCGACACCGTGCAAGTCTCTATATGCTGTCCTCCGGGTCATCCTCAAGTTGCTGCCTTAACCGGCTTGTAAGTCCGATTATGGCATGACTTGGCACTATTTGAGTATCGTCTTTCTATTTTGAAATGAAGACATGCCGGCTTTATCTGAGATATGGCATTATGCCGGCTTAAACTCGCCAACTGGACATAGTGGCACGCTGGATAGAACTTGTCGGCTGGTATGCCGGCTCGAGCTTGCCAACTGGGATATAGCTGCATGCCGGATAGAACTTGTCGTCTAAGACATGGTGGCTGGTATGCCGGCTCGAGCTTGCCAATCTTTCCCGTGCTGTCGAGTCTTCCCGGGTTGCCAATCCTTTCTGGACCAAACATTTCCGGGATGCTGCGCCTTCCCGGGGCATCAACCACCTGCTAGATCCTGGCTTATAGCCAAACTTATCCATCTTGATCCTCAGTCTTCAACAGGCCATCTTCAGTTAGCTGGTTAGGTGCCAGAAATGGGTGCTAACACATTTTTTCTATAATTGATCCTGCACCTTAAACTATGGTAAATCCCTTTCTCAATGAAACTTGATTTATGTTGTGAGGTTGTATCTTCATGTACAGTGGAGGAAGTACAGTACTTCAACACTTATATGTGACTGTAGAGACAACTAACCAATTTGTTTGATATTTTGTATATTGTAACCAAACATTATTACTTTATTTTTTTTGGATTGTTGATTACATGTGAAACTTCGAATGGTGTGTATATTTACTTGTTTTATTGAACTTGTACTTGGTACATAGCAAATACTTGTCCCTTCTGAATGGTTCGCTAAAAGACTATTTTTTATTTTAGACAGAGAAATGTGGCTTTGGATTGGTAGCTGAGGACGAAATAAAGAAAGGAGAATTTGTTATAGAATATGTAGGAGAAGGTATGGCGTTGTCGAAATCTCTTTTGAGCAAGCAACTGAAATGAAGACAAATATGTTAGTTTATATATTATGATAATTCCTCACATCATACACTGGGTGATCAATCTAATTCCATATATCTTACAACAATATTGCAGTTATTGACGACAGAAGTTGTGAGGAAAGACTATGGAAAATGAAGAGACAGCGGTACACTAACTTTTATCTTTGTGAGGTCAGTAGCAATATGGTCATTGATGCAACAAACAAGGGAAACAAGTCCAGGTTTATCAATCACAGTTGTGAACCAAACACAGAGATGCAGAAATGGTTTGTGTTACATTGTACTAGTTATTCTATATCTCAGTTGATGACTCTGACATATGCATCATGTTGCTTCAGGACTGTAGATGGAGAGACCAGAGTTGGAATTTTTTCTCTTCATGACATAAAGCAAGGAGAGGAACTGACCTATGACTATAAGTATGTTCATCCATTTTCCTGGTTACTTTATAAGTACTTCTCACTGTAAACAAATTTATCTCACCCACCTTTATTTACCACTTTGTGTATATAAAACTGTTTCTGTTCATAATCTTATGTTCTTACCGACAGGTTTGTGCAGTTTGGAGCAGATCAAGATTGTCATTGTGGATCTTCAAACTGCAGAAAAAGGGTCGGTGCATCTAAGTTGGTCAACTCAGTTGTCTTTAACAATGGCAACTCAGGAAGCTCACAAGATCACTATGATATGAAGAAAAGAAAGACAACCTCAGATAATTGTATTGGGGAGATCATCCGTTTGTGGGATCGACGGGACAAAATGTACGTCTTGAACAACTTAAAATCCGTTTGAGGAAGTTAGATTTCCTTTTTATCTGTTGTATTCACTATTCAGTTTCCGGTCCATTTTAACCCCCGGCCTCTCAATACTATCCCTTTCAGGTATATCCCGGCAGTTGTACATGATTATGATGAGTACACCGGAATGCATACTGTGAGTTTGTCAGTAGATGATTTTTGAATTATATCTAATGATTAATTGTTTATATATTTTCTCTTTTGATTCAGTTACTGCTTGATGACGAAACTACTGAAACATTTGATATGAGAGAGGAAGATTGGGACTTCCTACCGGTATGAAATTCTTAATCACTGAACAAGTTGCTGATATATGCTGGTCATCTTTAGAGAAGCTTTGTTCTGTAATGCATTGCTTTTCTTTTACACGTCAAATGTATTTTCTAGCTAACTGTAGCCTAAGAGGTAGTATGATAATGTTTACTTCTAGCTTCTGCTTCAGCCTTTGCTATCAAAGTCAGTAAAAATGGTTATAATTTTTTTCTTTGATGTTGGATAACCGTCGGGTTACTCATATTAACATAGAATGATAGAAATATCACCCATCGTAGCGCTGCATTGAAGGGCGATACTGCATATTTTCAACTCTCACTTTCATATGGCATTGTTTACCAAACCTGTCTGGATGGCCCTCTCTCCTGTTCTCAGCTACACAACTTGTGCTCCAAGTTTCCAACTTTTTGTTACTTGTACTAACATGGTTGCCTTATCCCCACTTGGACTCTACATAAGGCCAGAACCATGATTGTTCCTCTATTTTGGATTCATATCCATTCTAGTAGGATTAAGGTTCTTAGCCAAAGACCATTTCTCACCGTAGTGCATAGGGACCAATACATAAAAACAGATTGTCTCATGGTCTGTTGTTGGTTAAGGTCAATTGTTATCGACTACTAGCAGGGAGTCCGACATGGAGAGATCAGAAGTCCTCTAGGAAGTAGCATTGTGTTAGTAAATCTATGTTATAGTAGTCTAATACGTTAGGAAAGGTCAACGGTCAAAGAATCCACTATATAAGGATGCTATGTATCTATGCCAGAGGCAAGCAAGAATAATCAGTCTATTCTCTCTGATTATCCTCTCTTCTCAACCTATGTCTCAACCCCTGCTTCCTGCAGCCGTTCCGTCTGGCTACTACACGGTAGTTAACCTGCTCTGAGTCAAGGTTTACAAAATCAACCGATGTGGTCCATCTAGTAATTGACTCTTTTTTGGCAGTATTACCAGCAGAACAAATCAATCTCCCCTAAGGGCTCACTGGAATCTGGGGATAATCTTTTTTTCTTTCTTTATCATTTTTTGTTGAATAACCCATAGACTAAGTTTTATCTTTCTACTTTTGCTCTCCAGTGATTGTTGCTTACTGTTGACTTTTTTCCTGCTTTTCAATTGAGTGTACCAGACGGTATTGTAGAAATATCTGAATAATCAGGTTCTTTGTTGGTGCATAGATCTGTTACATTGATTTATGCTGAATTTTATGGTTGTAAACTTGTAACTGTTATTGGAGCGATCAAAATATAAACTTCCATGTGTGAGTTGCTTTCAGAAAAGCCCCTATGCTAATTTAACCCGTCTTTTTGCAGCGTCCAGAAGATCCAGAAGAAGACTGATTATTGAAGGTTAGAATCATAACTAACTACTTAAGTATTGCCTATTTTAATTTTCGTATTCAGACCCTTCTTTATACAACTGTCTGTTGTTAAAAGGTTTCTTTTTCGTCTTGTTCATTTTCTTTTGTATTTCAGTTGTTTTTGCATGTTGCATACATGCACTGATAATATGTCCGGACTGCAACAGAATGTTGACTTGAGTTATCATCTGTTACAGAGCTTTGGACCATACCTTGAACTTTGTTTATGTGGCGAACAAGGTTCTCTGTTTCTTCTGTGCGCTTCACATATTCGCCTCTTCTTAGCATGTAGTGCTTTTTAGAGGGGGTTGTCTTTTCTAATTATTATTTTTCCATGGTGGCTGTATGGTCATCCAGATAGGGAACTTACTAGGGATGTCAAGTGGCGTCCTTTATTCCCAGATATGTCCATTTATTGATCCAGCTCTTCACGTTTTTTTTATTTGGGGAAAAAAGAAGTAGCAATAACACCTCATTAAATGGTATTATGTGGCGCCAGAAATCGATCCATTGACATCCCTAGAACTTACCCTGTGCATTATTTTGTTTGTTTGTTCGTTTTAGTTTTGTTTCCATGTGAGGGCCTGTGCTTTTTTATGAGAGTTATTTTTGTGGGTGAACTTTTAGGATGTGGGGTCCATCTGGTTTGCTTGCCCATGAGACATCTTAAACTAACCTAGAACTAAATTCTAAAGAAAAATAATTTGTTTTCTCAATGCAGTCTGTTTGGTTAAGTGTAATTTTGTAGGAATTGTGTTTAGGATTACTAAGGATTTGAAACCAAAAAATCACGCCTTGCGATTTTTTCTTAGTTAGCAAACCTTGTCTGACGGATGTTCCCCATTCTGTGCAGGATCCTTGAGTTACTTGTACTAACAGATACATTCAACCGGTTCCCATCGCAAGAGAACCTGTCACTATCATCCTTGACAAATCATCGCCGGGATGTGCTTGCTGCATCCATACATCCCTCAAATCAGAATTGTCTTGTGTGCTCCGACGTTGTAAATCAGAGTTCCAGCCTCAAGTTTAATTATTTTTCCTGTATCCTCGCACCTTTGTAAATCAGAGTTCCACCCTCGAATCGTCCCAGTGGTCATCTCAAGCCTTCTTAATATCATAGTTTTTCTACAGTTCTACTCTCTCTGATTCTTGAACTGCTCACGATTTGTTGTGTTGGGCTGTACGAATTGTTAGTTTTGTTTGCTGGAAGACACTGCTAGTATGTAATTGGCTTATTGCTAACTTTACAACAGATAAGATGTCGGCAACAGTCCAAAGAAGTGGATTTGTCCTCTCTGTTGTATGTAACATTACCTGTCCCTGCAAAAAGTCTGCCTTGAATTAGCGGCATTGTTCCATGTGATATGATCTGGCGTGACGTTAAGAAGCGTGTCCCTGTCTGGAGACTCGTTTATGTCTCCCTGTCTGGAGACCCGTTCATGTCTGAGACAGCCATGTAGAAAGATCTTGACTGCTATATTTCGAGGCTTCGAGATTGTACATCTTGGAATTGTAAAGGCATCCTTGAAATATGTAGGCGCGAACAGCACTGTGAAGAACCTTTTCCGACCGGAGCCAATGTTGTATTTTCACGTCGAAAGGTTTTATTTATGACCTGTCACTTCGCTTCTCTCTTTTCTCTGTACGGAGTACTGACTCAAACAAAAAGAAAAAATAGTACTAGTTGAGATTTGAGGAAGATTCATAAAACTTACCAGCTTGCCATAACTGAGACGCCTAGCCATCGAACTAATTGAGATGTCATCTCTATTGATATCAAAGCCTTACCATAACTGCAATTTCTCATTTGGGGCGATAACATTATTAATCGCTGGCAATGCTCACAGATTGACGAAACGTGGTAGAACTTCACATATACGTGGATATACTCACATAGAACGCACGCATGTCCCCTATGAGCAGCTCCAAAAAACTAAGCAGCCCGATCAGATCTTGAGATTGACAAAGTCGTCACGAGTGTCTTGTTGTCGACAGGAATGTCGCTCATCACTGAACAACATTCCGCCTAAGTGAAAACTCCTGGCGTCAAATCTGTTGTTTGAACTCTCGTGGGCTGGGGTACACCGTCCTTCTAACCATGCTACCGCATTCAGATTCTCAGATTTTGTATTGTTTCCGTTGCATCTGATTCTGTAGGAGACATTGAAAAAAAAATCACTGTATGCATGGCTTCCGTCACCACAATCAATTTATCCACCTAGGGTTATTGTCTCGACTAGACAAACATGCATTCCATTTATCCACCTAGGGTTTTGGACTTTTTCCAGAATTCCAGAAATTGCATTAAATTTGAAAATATAATAAGTAACTCATTTAAAATTAGCAAAATATTAAATAATATACCAAAGCGTTCAAAGAAATGTGCTCTTCATGTTAGTATGAGCATCACACGTGCTTAATCAACTTATACAACTAATTGTGTAAGGATACAATCGATTGTGGAGAGAAGCTATAGTAACCCTGGTTTCAGTTATGGAGTTATTAGAGATGCATTATTTTGAATGTTCAAGCTCATTGATCTTTACACCTTTCGAGTAAAGTTAAACACTTTTAAACTGGAACAACAATCTTTGGTAGACGAGTTAAGTCGAATAGCAGTATTTTTAGCGGTACACAAATAAGGATCTTTGACGGATGAATCAACTGAAAGGCTAGTACTTTTCAACAATACTCAATCACTGAACTTTAGGAGATTAGCTAACCTGAAAATCGATATTTTTAAGGGTACCCAGACAGACAGCGAATTTCAGCAAATAAATTAGCATGATTGGCACAACGAGCCAAACAACGGTCTTTAGCGGATGAATTAACCCGAATACTGGTTTATTTCAACTACTCAAACAACGATCTTCGACAAATGACTTAACCCAAATAACGGTATTTTCGAACATTAACCAAATAGTGATCTTCAGCACATGAGTTAACCTGAATTGCACGACGAGTTTCATCGGGATTTTCCAAAGAAACAAGGCGATATTTTCCAACAGTAACCAAACAGTGATTACTTCACCAGATGAGTTAACCGAAGAGCGATATTTTCCAAGAAACTAAATCAGTGATCTTTAGAAAATTAATTAACCTAAAAATTGATATATTTTAATGGTGTCTGAGTAGTTATTTTCGTCAAATAAATTAACCTAAAGCATGTGACATGTCGCCGCGTCAGGTTATCTAGTTTTTTAAAATCAAATGGGAGTACAGGCGGGGGAGACACTCCTAAGGGTGTGAGGAGATGTAAGGTGTACGTTAACAAGGTATTCCGTACGTTCTAAATTTCTACTAAATCTGAGTCAATTAATTCACAACGAAGGGAGTAGCACTTAGAAAGAGTGAGAAAGGGAGACAAGAGGGTCAGATCTAGAGAGAGAAACAAAGCAAATGCTGCGTTTGTTTTGTTTGTTGGAGGTTGGACTTATGTGGCGTGGCCCAGCGGCCCCCAGGGAGGGGGTGTAGGGACAATAAATGTTTTCGTGGGCCCATCATGCATGGGCATGCATGAGTCAAGCCAACTTTTACCGTGGATGGAGATGGATCCTTCTAAAGGCGACCCATGCCCATCTGGTGTCCCGCACGGGCACGGCCATACTCGGCCTAATATTACGGCGCCTATTACACAGGAGTACTATTTTACAAAGTTCAAATAAAAAAGGAGTACTATTTTACACATCTCCAAGAAAAAAAATCTCCCTCCATTCAATTAGTTGTGTCAACTAATTTGGAAGGGATGAAGTATGTTCTTTACGAATCCTCTGAAAAATCCAGGGGAAACAAAGTTAACAAAGAGAACTTTATTCTTTTCTACTCCCTCCGTTTTGAAATATAACCTAGTTTTCCTTTTTCCAGATTCGGATGAATCCTGGAAAGGAGGGACTATTAGTGACAATGAAATACGTTAAAGATCATGTCTCCGTTGTAATAATGTTGCAAATGGAGAAATTTTTTTGTTAGCGATAATCTAGTGCATTTCCTAGCTAAGCTGACGGTATGCTAGGATCAGAAATATCAAACAAGTGATCGATGTATTTTCCTTGAGATAATGGTTTTTCGGCAATGGATCTAGGTCCTAGACACACAAAACTATTGCCCAGGGTACAATAATTATGTCACAGTGCTCCCTTTTTTCACTATTGTTTTTCACCATATTAAAGTATCGATGATTTCGTCACACATGTTGCCTCAGGGTCGATAAAATCATGGCTTCACTTCTAGGTCTGGTGATGTACGGTAAGTTTCTTCTAAATCCGAGTCGGTGTGGTTTTGGTAAATTGTGTTTTGTTGTTCACATCTTGAAGATCATATAGCGTGTTGACACGTCATGTAAAACATTCTAACATATGTTTTCTTTGTGATGTCATAGAACAACGATTTGTGGACAACACGATGTTGCTCGTGCATTCTGGAGTTGTAACAAATGTTTGCACCCTATAATTCCGACAAGTTTTAGTAGTCTATATCAAGTCAATCGGAGTCTTGGTGATAAGGTTCTTAAATACAGTATGTTTTTCGTCAAGTTCACTGGTTTATCATTTACCATGCATACTTTCCTACATCAGCATGCATGGGCATGCATCTAACAATAACAAATGGGTGACAATTTTACCAAAAGATAAACATGGTTGAGAAAGTGTTGACACAATGGCAGTGCATGATAACAGGCGTTGCTGTCTGGATCGGCAAGCAAGCGTGTTGTTCAGGCCATCAACATGTCCCGTCACCCCTGCAAATAGACATCAGATCAAGCAGGCATGGATCGGATACAACCTAGCCTAGCTTGAAAACTACTACTGTATTACCTTTGCAGTGTGTTAACACAGGTGTAGGAACAGTCCATGCATGGCGCTAGCTGTGTAGCTTTCCGTACGTTGGCTCTGAATTACTCGCAAAACTAAAGGCGCTGACGTGAACCTGCAACAAAATGATCAACTCTAGCATGTCGGCCTTTTCTTGTCTCGTCACTTTTTACCGTTAGCTAGCTCTTGGATCATTTTGGAGTTCGGACAAAGCTACTGTCGCTCGATTCAAAATCACAAGGAGCAATCATGCAGAAAGCATACACATCGGGCCGTACATTTGCTAACGTTGAGGACTGCTACGTACCTAAAGTTGCATGCTAGCCATGCACGCGTGGTACGTGCATGGATTTAAGCTAGTCGATCGCATGTACTCCCTCGATTCCATATGTAAGATGTTTTTTATTTTTTTTCTTAAAAATGGGATGTATATAGACGTATTTTATATGTAAATTTACTCATTTTACTCCATACTAGGAAAATACCCGTGCGTTGCTACGGGAAAACAAATCTGCATCGCAAAAGCGTGAAATATAAATTCACTTTGGGATGGAAGAGCGCCTGGTTAACTAAACATTGTAAGGGGTTGTACTTTACAAAAATGCCTCTTAGTTGTGGCACCATATGCACCATATATGCAAGGGAAATTATTTGTATACAATATATAGTACATTATCTAGTTATGACATCATAAGAACTACGACAAACATTAGAACAAACATTAAATGTTGGAATCCTTCAAGTTCATGTTAAATAAGAACTACGACATATATACATTTTGGAATGGGCAAAATACACATCTAGACATATTCCATCGTGATAATGCCCTTGCAACCAAACTTACTCTTAAAATTTTCCATATGAAATACCGATCATTATTACTATTATTAGTTTTAAGAAAGACATACATCTAAACCAATAATGTTTCAGTATTGAACGAGAAGGTGAAAAAGCATGTTAACATGGGGACAATAAAACAACTGTGGTAAATCTGCTTAAAGTTCTTTCAACAAACATGTGCACGTCGTTGATCTTTACATATCTACATCATCAATCCACCTTAAATCCTGAGCTCATGTATGAACCGCTACATCTAGCAACCACCCTCGCCAAATATCTTTTGAAGGTGGAGCAGCAGAGCTACTTGCCTACTCTAGAATAATTGGGTAGAAGCTTCATAGCATAGAAGTTGCTGTAGTTGTAGGTGTTAACCTAGTTGGACACGAATTAGCAAGATTAGGAATATATGCTAGTACTAGTCCTAATAGGAGTAGGATTTCTTATCCTAGTGTGTTTCCAAGTCCCTGCCTGACCTTGTATAAATAGACCACCAGGGGTGCTCTGTAAACACAACGAAAGCATAAGAAGAAATAAAGAGGAGAGCAAGGCAGGCTCGATACGGGCCTGTGGCAACCAAATCTATTTCTGTGTTGTTCCGTTCGTCGCTAGTTCGTAAGAAGCCGGGAGGATCCGATCACGGAAGAGCTAGCTGGTTTCTACTAGCTGCTCACGTTTTCTGATCGAGTTAGCTAGCTCGTCTAGCTGCTCACGTACGTACTAGTCAATTGATCAAAGTGCCTGACGAGGCTAGCTGAACACATAAGACGTGTGTGTTTTGCTAGGAAACGGCAACGATCTAGAGGCTAGAATCCAACATTTGGTACCAGAGCGAAGGTCGAGAAGACAATGGGCAAAAGTGACAACGAATCCGTCAACGGCTCAACGTCCGGAGAGACCAACGACTCCAAGGCGAACAAGAAAAGCGACAAGATCGTGAAAAAGGCCAAGAAGACAGCAACGAGCAGGGCGAGCGGTGCCAACGTAATGGCGCACCGCAATATCCCGGTGCAGTACCCGATGCTGACCGACACCAACTATGGTGTTTGGGCGCTCAAGATGAAGATTATTCTCCGATCACTCCGAGTGTGGCAGGCAATCACCGACGATGAAGTCGACGACGAGTGCGACGATGGTGCCATGGCCGCCATAGCCCAGTCTGTGCCGGATTCCGTGCTGATGACATTGGCGGAGTTCGAAACGGCAAGAGAGGTGTGGGACGCACTCAAGGAGATGAGGATTGGAGAAGATCGCGTCACGAAGGCTCGGGCACAAGTGCTGAAGCGCCAATTTCACAAGTTACAGATGGAGGAAACGGAATTGGTGAACGATTACGCTATGCGTCTCACCACGTTGGTAGGAGAGATCCACGCACTTGGTGCAAAGCTTGATGAAGTCGAGGTCGTGGAAAAGTTTTTCAGCTCAGTTACTGATAAATTCACGTACATCATCGGCACGCTCGAGCAGATCACCGACATCGAGGACATGACCATAACGTAGGCGATTGGACGCTTGCGGACGTGGGAAGAAAATTCTCGTGGTTGTCGGAGAGGCCAAGGAGGAGGCGGGGATCAACTCATGTACTCACGCGCTGACTGGGAAGCCCCAAGAAGCAAAGGAAAGCGTGATGGTGAAGAATCAAGCGACTCGGACAACGACGGACACCATGTGAAGGGCAAAGGAAAAGGCAAGTCACATGGACATGGCAAAGGTGATCAATCTAACGAGCAGATGCCACGGAACTTGGATATGTCCAAGGTCAAGTGCTACAACTGCAATACGATGGGTCATTTTGCAAAGCAATGTCCGGAGCCCAACAAGCGGGACTTGAGAGCAAACTTGGTGAAGTATGAAGACGACGATCCAACTCTTATAATGGCCAAAGTTTGTGATCTCACCCAAACGGTGGTTGTGAAGCCAAACCGGAAGGTGGTACTTCAAGAGAAGAAGGTAACACCGAAGTTATCCGGGAACGAGGACACAAGCAACCAAGGTGACCGAGGTGATCATGATCACCACGATGCGGACACCGACGACGACATGGGTGAAGATCTTGGCAACGATATTGCAGATGAGGAGTTGCATGGTGATCAAAATCACAACGAGGCGCAAAGTGACAACGACCGCAACGACGATGGTCACGGTCACGACGACTACGCCGGTGATACGGATGCCAACGACCCGACGCCAAGCATGCCAAGTTATTCACCATCTTCCTCAATCGCATCGACATCGACACAATTTGTTTCTCCTAACGTCGAGGAGCCGACAAATTTTGTAGAGGCGAGCAACGATCCAAGTTGGAAGCACGCCATGGACGAGGAGATGAAGGCGATTGAGAGCAACAATACTTGGTCCTTGGTAACCCGACTTCCGAGCCATAAGCCTCTTGGTTTGAAGTGGGTTTACAAGTTGAAGAAGGACACGAAGGGTGTTGTTGTGAAGCACAAGGCAAGACTTGTTGAGAAGGGCTACGTACAACGTCAAGGAGTTGATCATGAGGAGGTGTTTGCACCGGCTGCTCAACTCGAGATCGTGAGGCTGCTCCTAGCTTTGGCAGCACAAGAGGATTGGAAGGTTCATCACATGGATGTTAAGTCCGCATTTCTCAACGGTGATCTCACGGAAGAAGTGTACGTTGAACAACCCCTCGGCTACGAGAAGAAAGACGAAGAAGAGAAGGTTTACAAGTTCAAGAAGGCACTATATGGGCTCAAGCAAGCGCCGCGAGCTTGGAAGTCAAGGTTAGACCAAAGTTTGGTCTCTCTCGGCTTCACAAGAAGTCCCCTCGAGCACACGGTCTATATGAAGCACTACGATGATGTTGATGATCGGAAAAGCACAACGGGCATGGTATTCTACCTAGGTCCAAATCCGATCAGCTGGAGTTCTCAGAAGCAAAAGGTGGTGGCACTCTCTTCATGCGAGGCAGAGTTCATCGCGGCGAGCATGGCGGCTTGTCAAGGTACGTGGCTGAGAAGACTTCTAGCTGATCTTATGAAGAGGGAGGTGCGGAAGGTGTCAGTGAAGATCGACAACCAGGCTGCAATCTCATTGTGCAAGAATCCGGTTCATCACGAGAGGAACAAGCACATAGACACCCGGTTTCGTTACATCCGGGAGTGCACTGAGAAGGGGATGATCAAAGTTCAACATGTGAACACGAACAATCAGCTTGATGATATCCTTACCAAGTCACTCGACAAAGAGAAGTTTATCGAGATAAGGAAAAACGTCGGAGTGCAAGAATTGAAGGAAAGAGCCAACCAGGTTAAGGAGGTGAATGTAGGTGTTAACCTAGTTGGACACGAATTAGCAAGATTAGGAATATATGCTAGTACTAGTCCTAATAGGAGTAGGATTTCTTATCCTAGTGTGTTTCCAAGTCCCTGCCTGGCCTTGTATAAATAGACCACCAGGGGTGCTCTGTAAACACAACGAAAGCATAAGAAGAAATAAAGAGGAGAGAAAGGCAGGCTCGATACGGGCCTGTGGCAACCAAATCTATTTCTGTGTTGTTCCGTTCGTCGCTAGTTCGTAAGAAGCCGGGAGGATCCGATCACGGAAGAGCTAGCTGGTTTCTACTAGCTGCTCACGTTTTCTGATCGAGTTAGCTAGCTCGTCTAGCTGCTCACGTACGTACTAGTCAATTGATCAAAGTGCCTGACGAGGCTAGCTGAACACATAAGACGTGTGTGTTTTGCTAGGAAACGGCAACGATCTAGAGGCTAGAATCCAACAGTAGTATATGTCTACATGCATAACCAGTCTCAGAGAGGAATGCAGCTCCTGTTTGAACTTCCATCAGATTTCGCCCTCTCCTGGCAACAACCCGTAGGTGTTTAGGGGAGAAGAGCCACCAGAGATGGCATTAACAAATTGGAGCAACATGCGTAGGTTTCTCTTAGTAGGAAACATCAACTGATGTTTCTCTTAACATTGCCGATGCACGGATGCACCCAGGCTCGGTTCCAGCCATCAGAGTCCACAACTACAGTTCAGTAGAAAACGGATCAGGGGCGCAGGCCACAGGGCAGCCAGTAGTAACGGTGTGGGAAGCGACAACTCAACGAAAAGACGCCGGGCACCGGGCAGACGGTCATATTGCGCCACTCATACTGTGCCGGAATCACGACATAGTTTACCGGTGATCAGGGACGTACTGGCACACAGTGAGACGATGAGGAACAAATCATGGTGTAGTTCTTAGATTATGATGTGCTTTCATTTCAACTGCAGGTCTATGGTGGAGTGACCATGAACAACACGCATCCTCGACTACAAGTTCAGTTGGTCGTAGACCTGTCCTGGATAGTGATTTGTTGATACCTCTGATATAGTAGGGATACATTTAGGCATGAACCACTCCTCTGCTTGTAAACCTCATACGCTGGTACGGTTTTCAGCTGGGGTGGATATGGAGGATGCAGTGCATTCTACAGCTTGACATAGTACACTGCATACTTATACTTATGACAGTCACTAATAAGCCAAGGTGGACTATCAAACATGTTCAATTTTGAAATACCTGGACCATGCGATGATCGTGAATCACGTGTTCATGTTTCGAATTACTACCGTTTTTCACATTGTGCACTTGATAGTCCAACAACATGTCGCTTGTTACTCACCATAAACTTGGCTATATCCCAGTTGTGAAGTCTAAGTTGTACTTGTTAAGTTTAAGATATGACTATGGCCATGATGGAGAGTTGTAGGACAGTGGTGAGACTGAACTTGATCAAACAGGCAGACCGACAATAGCAACATAGCTATTGTACTGTACCTTGAGCATGAAATATTTCATCGGTTTATTGAACTTTGAGGAGACATTGAACATAGCTCATGTGCAAGGTAATTCAGGCAATGATGCTGTTATTCACAAGCATTTTGTTGGCAAGATAGCCAAGAATTGTCCCGTATTTTCTATTATTACCGTGAAAGTGAAGACAATCACCAAAAATGTAAACAGATTCTAAGAAAAAAATAAATGGGAATGAATTAAGAAAGAAATATACCCGTACCTTGATTTTGGCGAGATCGCAGCTCGCGATTTGGAGCCGTGGTTGTTGGCGACACAGCGGCCAGCGCCGGCCATCCTCCTAGGTCTCCCCGCTGGCTGCTGCTCGAGGCCGGGGAAGGGAGGCATGTCCATCGTGCGCCCCGACCCACGCGACGCCGAGCCGCGGGCACTTCGCCGCCGTCAAGTTATTTCCAGACGACATCGACGCCGTGCTGGCCAACGCCTTCTCCCTCAGCATATTCCTGGCGCTGCCCGTCGAAGCAGCCCTCGCGAGGCAGTGGGACATCGAGGCGTTCATCTCGTCACCGCCGGCGTCGTGGGGGATGCAGGGTGCTGAGCGTTTGGAACTGGACGGATGACTTCCGCCTCGAAGTGCGTGGCGCACCCCGCGTGACGCGCGCCGCGGCCGGCGTCACAGGCGCCTGAGAACAAGACACAAGTGATCTGACGGCAAGTCCGACCATCCAGACTCGTGCTGCCGCCATCACGCTGAGGCCGGCCGTTGGCTCCTCACCGGCCAGTAGGAGCTAGCTATCCCGTACATGCAAATATCCAATCAAAGCACCAGCCATCTTCCCGGTTGATCCAGAGGCCACCCGTTGCTGCGTGCGCGTGTAGTACATGATTAGTTGTTGCGTCGCAGTGCGGCAACCGGCAAGGCGAGGTCGCGCGGCGGCGGAGAGCCCGTGCGGGCCGCAGCCTAGCGCCGGAGAATTAGGGATTCTTATCTCTTCGGTAACTTTACAGTTGCCCCCTGTAACTGGACTGCGGGTATGATTTCATAAAATCGTGAGGGGTTAAACACAAAATGACCACGACGTATGACGGGAGTCCCCAAGCAATATTATATAGTAGAGATATAGTCTGTATTAGAATATCTGAAACATAGTATTAAGTATGAAACAGAGGGTGTACATGTTATTATAGAAGGTTTATGGTCCGGGATCCACCATGCCCGAGAGCATGGAATGAGTTGTTGTCGGATCCTATGAGAGGCAAAACCCTAGGGTCATTTGTCTAGTCGCCATCGCCCTCGGCTATTTGTTCCTTGCTTGTTCATTCTTTGGGTTCTTCAATTAATCTGCAGTTCATGCATTTTGCATGCTAGTATATTGTTCTTGTTTCGTTCTGAGAGAGAAATGGGGAGATAGGGACACCATCTGCATGACCAGGGTGAAAATCAGAAGGTAAGATAGAGAGCGCATTGCATGCATGATCTGCATGTACGAATGGGCGCTTGCATGCAGACACAGATCTAGGTGTTGCCACGGTGAGTAGCACTCAGTTCTGCCATGTCACCTCAGGATTGTCCGGACTGCTACAGCACGAGTGTGCACCAAATTTTATCCTGAAACAATAATTTACGACAAAACATTAATTTTCTAAAAGAGCATGTAGATGTATAAATACATTAATTGTGGAAAATGTCATCTGGTATATATATTCTGGCCATAAATTGTGTTTACTACGTATCTTTGATTTTCAGAATCCTGACCATATTTTCTGCATGAAGGAAGGAGCGTTTGAAGCAAACATTTTGAGTCTATGCGGTTTGTTTTGTTCATACACCACTGTTATATCATCGGCCAATCATTGTAGAAATAGAGAAGGAAAAGAGACAAGCTAGGTAGGGAGAAATGAGAGTTAAATCCAGCCAGTTTTAGACGTACTCGCGCCATTAAAGGCCACGGTACTTGTAGACGATATATGGGTAGGGACCAGGCCGGAGTTTGTGAAGAAGATGTACTGTGCATGCATATGCAAGCCGCTGCCGGTCTGCCCATAGCTTGGAGCTAGCATCCATGCGACGAGACTCTTGTGCTTGTTCTTTCACCAGAAATGGTGCCCTGGTTGCAACCCATGTCTGTTGCTCCTGGGCCCAACATGCTCCTAAGACAAAACCACGAGCTAGCTACATACATACAACAGTGTCTTTTTAAGCGGATATGCAACAGTGTTCTCACATGTGCAGTGCAGTCTA
Source organism: Poa annua (assembly GCA_026929855.1). Classification (NCBI taxonomy): domain Eukaryota; kingdom Viridiplantae; phylum Streptophyta; class Magnoliopsida; order Poales; family Poaceae; genus Poa; species Poa annua. The sequence continues at coordinate 69,093,787 of CM049432.1, read as the reverse complement.
CACCATCTTTTAGGTGTAAGCGTAATGAATAAAATATACATTTACGGCACTTGTGTTTAGAGCTGTAGTAGGGGTTCAAATTCTCATTTTCAGGGAATAGGTTACAGGGAATAGGTTACACTATACATTAGGTCTACATAGTCTCATTTTCATATATATTTTGAATGCCGAAAGTGTTAATTTATAAGAAAATTATAAGATTGCTACAACTTGATCATAGCTACAACTTATCCCCAAGATATCAGCCATCCATGAAACCCGATTTCTACCTTTTTTATCCTCGATTTAGCTATTTCGATTTCCCATGTATATTTTTAAAAAGTGCATGTTATTTCAAACTTTGGAAGCATAAATATTGTGAAAATGATCTATTTTCCTAGTTTGAAAAATGGCATGGAGCTGTATCGGGCCTCAACGACGATCATGTTTGGGGATGATGATAAATGGTTGTTCTCTCATGATTCCTCGCTGCATGTTCGTCCTCTCAAGCTCATATTCCTCACCTAAAAGAAGAATAATATGATTAAAATGAGTTGTGGAACACAAACTGGATGCACGTCGTCCTGAACATCGCCATGACGCCTGACCTTGCTAGCATTCTCAGGTTGTGAGAGCTCCTTCAAGAGGTGCAATACTGCAATTATAGGCCTTCCCTCGTCCAGTTAACAACACTTGGCGATGGATGGCCTCGAGATTATATTCGGTGGCTTTGGCATAAATATCCAATTCCTCCGAGCTCAAGTTGACCCAATGTAGGTTCTTTGCTTGGTTTGTGCCACATAGAAAATTGCACGATGCATGTTCTTGTCTTGAGAGGATGGCCTCATGCCGGAGGCGGAGCTTACTACAACTATGTACAGATTCTGTCATTCGCCGAGTTTTGGTCAAGCATACCCACTTGAATGAGTGAACATGCATACCAATATGTGTCTAGAGACATGCATGTACATCTAAATTTAGACAAGAGATATAAAACATCTTATATTAGTATAAAAAAGGAGGGCGCACGTACGTATTGACGTGACTACGCTACGCACGTTACTCTGATAGCAGCCGTCTCGATGATCGATGTCTCTCTAGGTTCAGGACACAGGTAGAGACAGAGGGACAAATATAGTTGTACTGTGGTCCATGCATTGCATTGCATGGATGCTAGTGATTTCTCTGTACTACGTGGGTTGATCGATCGGTCGAGCTGCTGCATGCTGCATGGCTATCCTTCATCCTTCATCTGCGTAAAGCGACTGTGGAGCGCAGCGTACGATGCACGCAGAGAGGCCGATGAACTGATCGATGAGAGAAACACACAAGACTGCGTGCACAGCTAGGCTTTCATTTCATGCATATGTATGCATGCGCAGTGCGCACTGTGCTGTCTGCGCAACGCAGACGGGATGTCTGTTCCTTTGATAAAAGAAAGGTAATACGTACAACACCAGTGTATGCCATTGCCATGCATGTGTAAGTACCTACGTAGAGTACCACGCAGACGCAGGTACGTTCGTAGTAGTCCGGTGCATTATATGCGTGTTAACCTATAGAATAATTTCATTCCATATTTGACTCCGAAACCATTTGAAAACAAATCTAGTATATCCGGTTTGAAGGATTACAATGGATAAAAAATTCATTTCAAACTCGGCATCCGGATTTGGTATATCGAAGAGCCAAAATATGGATTATCCAAAAATTAAGTATGATCATCTATGTTTTGATCCAAGTAATCTGATTTCCACCAAAAAAAATCTAACCTAACAGTGTACAATTTAAAGTTTGTGAGTTGTCGATTACGTTCATTAATTGGACAATAACTCACTTAAATAGTCATTATAGAGACTATATATATGGAGTACAACTTTGTTATTTTGGTTACTAGATTATTGATCGATTATTTTTGGTTGTATGTTTTCACAATAAGCTATATATACGGGATTACATATATCCGCATCCGAATCCGCAATAAGCTATTATATGTCCTGAGGCAAATTCCTATTACAGCCCTATACGTACATGCATATAATGTCTATGGACTATGGGTATGATGGACAACCCCACTCCATGCATGCAATTTTCTATGGAGATAGGTCGCACTGTAACATCCCGTGAGTTCATTTAATTGAGCTGTACGGTCAGGGCGTAGTGCCAGTTATATTGGTCTAGATGCGCGCTGAGTTCCGCAGGCACATACCATTCCCACGTACATATACGTACGGACATACCACGAAGCTAGGAAAAATGTTGTGTAGGCATGCATCATGCAGCTTAATCTGCGGTACAAGAAGAAATGATTGTTGCATTGAATTAGGGCGAATGCAGCATGAACGCAGATCAGAGGTGCGCACGCAATGGCATGCATGATTTTGGGCGAAGCGTGCAAGGCAACCGGCGCTCACTTTGAGGCGGCGGTCGGTCGGTCGATCATTCACCGGAAGGATGCAGCGCCAATCCCGTGCCTCGATCCTCCGTCTCCATGCAAAAGCACGTCGACTGCATGCTGCTGCTGGTACGTGCAGTCGTGCACAGGGCATGCACCACGAACGACGACCGCCCGATCGCATGCATGCAGTCTACATGCTCGGCAGCGATGCATGCCATTGCCCCCCTTCCTCTCCTGTCTTCTTTGCCCCTGCCTCTGCCTCTGCCTCCTCCACCTCCATGAATCCCACCTTAACCTAGCAACAAAGCAAACCCTTTGTTCTGCATCTCCATGTGCACTCTCCGGCCGTCTCCATGGACACACACACAGAGAGTGAGAGAGCTGGAAATGGCCTTCGTCACGGCCTCCCATCCCTTCGCCTTTCCCTACCGCTTTTCCTTTCACAGTACGTACTGCTCCCCCTCATCTGCCAAAGCTTCATCTCCTCTACTCCATCTCTCTCATTTTAGGCGCCAAGTGAGTGCCGCAGCCAAAAGCTGCGTACTAGCTTCCGGCCGGTCCTGCCCCCATGCATGAGTGACATGCCTAGCTAGACGGCCTTAACTCAAGACTTTGGCTGCTTCCACTGCCTTTGCATATGCTCAAATGCTCACAAAAAGCGTATGCCCTGCCTATCGACGGCGTACGTACGTACGTGCCCCACTCTACTCCAACACAGACTTGTATGAAAAGTGCTGTTCAACCTAGCTAGATCATGATATAGGGCCGGGGATCCAAGCATATGTTACTTTTAATCAAAAACCTATAGCCCTAATGAAGCTACAAATGGAAGCATGCCGTACAATGTGCATATGATTGGTAACTACCTTTGTGTTGACTATTTCTCCATCCATAGTACTAAGTTTTTTCTCAGTCCAAATAGTTCAACGAAGATATTTACATCTCTTTGTACCTGCACCAATCTGACTCATTCAATCAATGGGAGATGGCACTTGCCGCAATTTATTTCAGTAAAGGGCATTTTATTGAACTCCGTAATTGGCTTCCACTCGAAAGAGGTTGCCATCTACAGCATAAGCATATGATTGGTGAGTACCTTTGCGTTTGATCAAAACCAATAACTGTAATAAAGCTACACATGCATGGATACTTTGAAGCATACCGTACCGTACATATGCATATGATTGGTGGGTACCTTTTTGTTCACTATTTCTCCATCGACTTAGAGCACCCACCCAAATAGCGATGCCAAATGAGTCGTTTGACACCCCCAATGAATAACATTGTGGAGGGCTCTATCGAGGCATTGGAAAATGGATAAATAAACCACGTCAGGCAAATTTAACAATTTTGGCACCAGCTCACGCCAATGCTCATGTGGAAAATTTAGCTTTGGCGGTATTGTTAATGCCCTTAGAAATTGTTAATTCTGCTTGACATACATACCACTGCAACAAAGATCGTCACAACAGTCCGTACTTGCACAAATCGAAGTGGTCAGATCAATGTCGATTGTCTCAACATGAATACCTTAATATTCTTTTATGCAAATATCGACAATCTTAGTGTTATAGTCTGTATATCAGACCTTAATATATAGACCAATCACCAATGTTGCGACTTTGAATATTTTCCAAAACCATTTTACTGTTGCTTTATAGTCTCGCTCGTCTGGATGAAGAACTTTTGTTTTTCTTGGTTTCAACATATATATCACCGCATTTCTGCAATGATATGAGATAGACCGACCAACCAACGAAACAAAATCCTTATCAATGTATTTGGTTTGTAAGTTTTCTTCGAAATGAGTTTTCAAATATTACGTATATGCGTATATTTTAATTTTCAATAGAAGACTGTTTACAATGTGCCTCCTCCAAGCAAAAAAAAAAGTTCAGATGTTTTTTTGTCGTGTAAACTATATTTATCATAGAATTATCAGTTGTTTTAGGTATGTGGTTCCTTGAATGTTGAGCAACATATATGCATATTTTTGATTTGCAGATAAAATGTTAGTCACACCTGCATTTAGCTTTACATTTTGCTACAACATGTGTACCACTATTTACCCATGAAAAACAATGAAACTTGGTGGAGCTGCAAAATGGATAAATAAACCGCGTCGGGCAAATTTAACAATTTTGGCACCGGCTCACGTCGATGCTCATGTGGCAAATTTAGCTTTGGCCAATACTGTCAATGCCCTTAGAAATTGTTATTTCTCCTTGACATACATACCACTTCAAAAACAAAAATCGTCACAACACTGTACTAAATTGAAGTCGTCAGATCAATGTCGGATGTCTCTCAACATGACGCTCCAAACATAAATTTTCCTTTATGCAAACATTAACAATCTTAGTATTATAGTCGGAATATTTGACCTTAATATATACATCAATGTTGGGACTCTGAATATTTTCCATTACTATTTTATTGATTTATAGTCTCGCTCATCCAGAAGAAGAACTTTTGGTGTTCTTGGTTTGAATGTATATATAATCGCCGCATGTTCTACATACAATGATATGAGATAGACCCTCCAACCAATAAATAAAATCCTTATGAATGAAACATTTTTGGTTTGTAATTTTTCTTTCGAACGAGTTTTCAAATATTACGTATATGCGTATTTAAATTTTCAATAGAGGATTATGTTTACAATACCCCTTCTCCAAGCAAAAAAGTTCATATGTTTCTTTTCTCGTTTTTATATATTTATCATAGATTTATCAGTTGTTATAGGTATGTGGTTCCTTGAATCTTGACTCTTGAGTAACATATATGCTTGTTTTTGTTTTTCATTTAAATTGTTAGGCACACCTGCATTCAGCTTTACACTTTGGTACAAAAGGTATACCACTATTTATCCACAAAAAACAACGAAACTTGGTGGAGCTACTTCCTTAATTTGTAGCTAGTGACTAGAGAGAAAGATGATCGGATTTGATTCTTTGTTTCCATAATTGATGTTGAGTAGCTGAGTTTGCACATATATATTTGTGAAAAGACAAGCAGGAAAAAGGGCCGTGCTGTCTAGCTAGGAGCCGAGGCAAAGATGAGAAATGCCGTCCCATCAGCCAGTGGCAGAGCGCGGGGAGGGACATGACAAGTCGCCATGAGGGAAAGCACAAAAGAGAAGCATCCGAGAGATTGACGAGTCGCCGATCAGGGAAAGAATGCACAGTACATGCATCTTCCATGGTAAAAACACTTTCCAGCGCCAAATAAACTCTGAGATAGAAATGGTGCTCGATCGATCGATCTTGTTGTCATGCACAAGACACGAGATAAAAACAGCGGTAGAACTTTAGACGCAGATAAAGACCAAAACGACGACAGAGATACATGAAGTGACCATGACACTAGCCTAGACATCTCGATGGATCCGTTGGTATGACTCTGACCGTACCACGACACTTCTTCTTCCTAGCCTGGGACATAGCTTGCATTAGGGTTTTAACACCTCGCCATGCAAGCACAACTATCAACTTACGTACTCCTAATGATGCAACTGGGAAGCAAATTAGCTAAAGCTGGAAACTAGGTTACGGAGTAGAAGCTAGTAACAAACAGATCTGGCTAGCTAATGCTGTCTACCTAGAGCAAGACCATGTCGCTGCCGTTGCCGTTCTCGTCGGGCAGATGCAGCAGGTCGCCGTCGTCGTGCATGTCATCGTCTTCGTCGTCCTCGTCGTCCACGGCCACGGACTCGACGATGTGCGGCGCGTGCCCGCCGCCGAAGGAGCGGACGTGGTCCTTGAGGGAGCGCTTGTGCTTGAAGTCGGAGCCGCAGACGCAGAACCAGAGCTTGCCGCAGTTCTTCTCGTGCGTGCGCCAGTCGCCGCGCACGGCGAACCGCTTGCCGCACCGGCGGCACGCGTAGGGCCGCGCCCCGTGCTTGCGTCGGTAGTGCGTCTGCAGCGTCCGGAAGTCCTTGAGAGGGCGCGCCCGCGGGTGGTCGATGTTGTTCCGGCACCCCTCCGCGCAGCAGTAGCAGGGAAGCCGCATCAGCGACGGCGGCGGCGCCGTCGTCGTGCCCACCGTCACCGCGCCACGCAGCGACTCCGACCCCTTGCGGTACTGCGAGCCGTGCCCCCACATGTGCATCTGCAGGAGCTCAACGAAACGAAACGCAACGCACGTTAATTTCTGCAGGAGTGTAGCGCATTAAATGTCGATCGTACGACAAAATGTGTTACGATCGAACAACAAACCTGCATGTTGTTGAAGCGGTTGAAGGTCTTGTTGCAGACGGCGCAGGAGAACTGGGTGGAGCCGACGAGGATCTCGGCGGCGGAGGGGATCCAGTACTGGCTGGGCACCTGGTTTCCGCCGGCGGGCGAGGCTAACGGTGGCGCGACCGGCGTGGGGAAGCCCCCGGCGCAGGCGGACTGCAGGCTGCCAACGCGCGGAGGGGCTATGGAGAGGGAGATGGTCACGTTCGGGTCCTGCTCGTGGAACAAGAAGCCGCCGCCGCTGCCGCCGCAAACGCCATTGTACACATGGCTTTGGTTGAACCAGGGCGAGGATGCGGTGGAGTGCGCGGCGGAGTGGGAGGAGCACGCCGAGGAGGAGGCGGCCGTGTCGTGGTGGTGGCCGGGAGGCCACAGGGAGAGGAGAAGCATGGACTGGTCGTCGTCCTCGGTGCCCCCGCCATGGCCGCTGGCGTGCTTGGTCGGAGGTGCAGGGGCGGTGTGGTACGGGTGCGGCTGCATGGCTCTGTAGCTGTGCATGGCTCTCTCGACCTGGCACTGTCGATCGATCGGCGTATACGAGCTGCCTCTGGATCTGAGGCTGGATTGGAAGCGAGGGGAGCAACAAGTGTTGGAGAGGAAGAGAGGGCAGCCTATAAAGCCATGGCTCCGGCGGCCTCTAGTGTAGCTAGCTGCGCCTGAGGCTAGCTAGCTCTTCTGATTACTGGTCTGTGGTCTGTGGGGTGACGAGGGAGGGGCGCGTTATATATAGCTGGGGAGAAGACAGATAGCTAAGTATAGTGATGAATGATTGGTAGCGGCTACTAGCAAGGGGATACTTGCACGTGCACCATAGATACGTACCTCCATACCCTTAACATACTTGTAGCTGATCAAGGGTTTGATCTAGTATAGTAAAATTTCCATATCAAGTTTGGAAGATTCAACTCATTGGAATTCCCGTGGAGCCTCTTTTGATCATAGTATGACAATTCATTTTTGTAAGTGTCATGAGAACTCTCTCTCTCTCTCTGATCTGCCATCAATTGTTTTAGTAATATATGTTGGTTCGAAAATATTTGTAACTATAGAATAGGTAAAAAATTGTTTAAATCCAGTCACACAAACATATCATCATCTAAACGAAAATTATGAAATTTCATATGTTTAGGCCAGGTTCAAATTATTTTGTTACTGGAATTTAAAATTTATCAGTGGCTCATTCTTGTTCCTACTCATTTATGTCGTATGATGAGCATGATCTTATGATTACTAGTTGTGCCTGTTTGTCGATGTTCCATCAGGGTATCTTCAGTCGGGGTGGATGGCAATGTGTTAGTATATAGACTACAAGATGCCTAATTGCTATAGGGGTCAATTGGTTATGTGCCATGCCTAGCTGAGTTCTATCGGTTTGTGTCATACCTACGATGTTTCTCTGTTCAGTGCCCTGGTTTGCTCGCATATCAATCAAACGTTCGGTTCCCTCTGGTCAACCTCGTTTGACCCGCACTTGACCTGACTGGTGGGGTCGGTCTCGCGCGGCTCGGCTAGTGTGCGGCTCGGTTGGAATTTCCTTTGGTATGCGCTTTTTGAATTGGACCGTTGGTAGGTTTGAATCATCGTCTCCCCACCCCCCAAATCCCAATCGGACACGCCGCCCCGCGCCTTACCACCGCCGTCCTAGCGTCCACCGGTGGTGCACTGAACCTCCGCTTGGAAGACGCATCCATGGCGGCACTTCCAGGCCCCGCCGTTCCGCCTTTTGAAGGCGAGGACTGGGTGAAATCGGATTCAGATAACACTTGGATGGGGATGTAAGTACATAATCTGTCGATTAATCTATCGATTGTCTCGATTTCGTGATGTATGTAGTTGAATACGGCTTCAATTTGACCTTTATCGCCATGAATTTTGTTCAATAGGATGAATCTGAATACCGCTTTTCGCTTGTCAGTCGAATTTGCCTCGCGCTGGGAGGACGATCGGGAGTTAGGCGATATTTTTTGGTATAAGTTGGTGGTAGAAACGTATTTTTCTCTAAAGGATTTGCTTAATGCTATGTGTGCCCGGTACAGCTGGCGGCCGGTTGATACTGTTGTTCTCAAATATTGGTCAATTGTGGAGGACAGTTTCATCCCACTCGTCGATGACACTTCAATTGGATACTTATTTGTTCAGAGCGCGACCGAGCGATCCGGTAAAATCAGGATTGAGGTCGTTCGAAAATGACTTGTACATGAATTGCGAAAGACTTCAACGGGAAAGGGGGCAATTGCTAATGCAAACCTTCCACCGATTACCTCGTAGTCAGCCCATTGGCAGTACAAGTAAGGCCTCCACTAGTAGTTCAAGTCAGCCCACTGCAGCAGATGCTGAAGATGTTATGCGTTCAAACAATGAAGCCGACGATCGTGTGCTGCGGAACGACGATGAAGATGAGAATATGTTTCCTCAGTTTATGGATGATAGTTTGACGACGACGATAGTTTGAGTTATGCGATATCACTTGAGATCCATGCCCTTCTCCTTTTGAATGTATTTAGACCATGTTTATCAACTTGAGTCGTTAGTATATGACATAAGAAGACTATATGCGTCCGTTTTTCAATTTTTCGATAATTTTTTATGGTTATTTCAAAATCGGTCAAACCTAAGTTTGACCAACATTTAAACAAGTTTAAAACATGAAAATGAAAAACTAAGCATGGATCCTTCTTAGTCACTCCAAAATAAAGCTTTAGTAAGGTTTTTGAAAATTTCATGTTGCAATTCTAAAATCACTTCTCTCCAACCTTAGACCTCATAGTTTGAGTTATGCGATATCACCCGAGATCCATGCCCTTCTCCTTTTGAATGTATGTAGACCATGTTTTTCTACTTGAGTCGTTAGTGTATGACATAAGAAGACTATGTGCGTCGGTTTTTCAATTTTTCGATAATTTTTTACCACGACGGACCCAACGTGGATTTTGGCTCGCCCAGCCCCATTTGCCTCAATGACACAAAATGGGTATTTTGGCACACCAAATGCACCCTAATCCATATAAATTTTCAAATTTTCAAGGTAGGGTAAACGGCCCCATTTCTAAGCAAAATTTATAGACACGCTGAAAATTGTGTTTCAAATGAGCTCCAAAGGTAGGGTAAACGGCCCCATTTCTAAGCCAACAACAGTGGACTGGCTGAAAATTGTGTTTCAAATGAGCTCCAAAGGTAGAGTAAACGGCCCCATTTCTAAGTAAAAATTGTAGACACGCTGAAAAATGTGTTTCAAATGAGCTCCAAAGGTAGGGTAAACGACCCCATTTCGAAGCCAAAAACAGTGGACTGGCTGAAAATTGTGTTTCAAATGAGCTCCAAAGTTAGGGTAAACGGCCCCATTTCCAAGCAAAAATTGTGAACTCGCTTAAAATGTGTTTTAAATAAGCTCCGAAGGTAGGGTTAACGACCCCATTTCTAAATCAAAATGGTGAGTGGACTCGCTGAAAAATGTGATCCAAATAAACTCCGAACGTAGGCTGCAAAATGTGTTCATATGGACTTAAAAAAACATATGTTTGCGTAATTAGTTTCAAATCTGTTCATTTGTACCAAACATTTTTCACTCTTTTTTGACCAAGTTTGACAGTTTAGCAAGTGCTCGCTGGAATCTATGTGCCGGTTTCAGTTGCGTAGCATTTCCCGCCTACTACGTGGCCATTTAAACCCTTCCATCCGCCTTCTCGCCACCCATCTCCGTTCTCACCTCCATGTCATCCCCATCCGAGAGTGACCCATCCGTGAGCAACTACGAGGAGGAGGAGCGCCGCCGCCGTGAATCGAATGCCATTGCAGCTACAGCAAGGAGGAGGACCCTAACTAACAGGAGGGGGAGTGCACCGCAGCGAGGAAGAGGACGCCCAACGCTGCGACGACCACCACAACGACGTCACGATGGGGAGGCTGGGTCCTCCTGGGCCGCGGCGAGCCCACAGCCGCCGCCGCCGGCGGCAGCGTTTACCGAGTCCAGCGACGACGACGAGTCCTACTCAAGTCTCGAATCGCTCTCCACCGACGAAGGCGCCGACCTACTCAAGATCGTCGACCAAGTCGAGATGGATGCGCGAGTTTTCACCAAGTCCGTTCGGAGCGCCGCGCGGAGAAGCATCGACGTTTTGATGCCAAGTTTGAGGAGGTGATGAACGATGTGCGTTTGAAGCACGCCAGCGGCTCAACCAGGCTTGCGCCGCCTTAGTTCAGATTTGGAAGTACTAGCTATAGCTATGTCCGTCGCGCCAATCACCTACTTGTGTTACAGCTCCATCGCCCCCGCCAGTCTGCGTTAATTTATGTCTATATTGATCATAGGCCAGAACGAGCGGCACGTATCCGTTCATGCTTATCCATTCTAGCGTGAAAGGAAGAATTTGAAGCAAACCAATATTTACGAGTCGTACGATGAGACACATTTGAGAGCCTTCCAGTTCGTGGCACTGCGTGCACATTGAATACGTGCGTGGCATGCCATAGTTAACCCTGCCGTTTATGTAGCGTGCGCGGATAGGCATGGACATTGAACGCATCGCAGAACTGCTTGCTCACCACAGCTAGCCTAGCCTAGCCGTCATGTCCAATCACGGTGTAAATGCATTTGTCAAACAAGATAGACGATCAGAATAAAGATTTACTCCATAGAAACAAACGATTATCTCCATATAACACAGTCAGTTACAAGAACTATACTACTATTACTAATACTAATGCTAACACTTCTACTTCTACTTCTTCTTCTTCTTCATGGGTGTTGCGGTGGACCGACGGTGACATCAGAGTCCTCAGAGGCGTCGGATTTGTCTTCGTCGTCGGAGTCGGAGGCGCTGGAGTCATCCATGTCATCCTCATCGTCGGAGTCGTCCATGTCGTCGGAGTTCCCCTCGCCAGAGATGTCCTCGTCGACAACATTGGGCTCGGCAATGGGCGCAATGACGACGGGCGCGGGCGGTTGGTCCACGGCAGCAGGCCCGCGCTCCTCGTCGGAGTAGGGCTCATCTGAGGACTCTGATGCCCTATACTCGTACACTGGGGATTGCTGTGGAAGATCTCCACGCGCCACTTTGTATGGTTGCTCTTTCTTCTCGCGTAGAGGGGAGAGACCTTTCTGGTTCCGTCGATGGTTCTTCTCCGCTAGCCGCTCCTCTCGCTCAATCTCCTGCATGTCGTGCAGTTCCTCAGGCGAGTAGAGCTCCGAGTCCGACATCGGCGAGTAGGGGGGGCTCTGCGGCGAGGGCGGGCTCCACCGCATTTTCGAGGGAGGGAGGGGAGAGAAAATGGCGTTTCTCCGGTGAGGGCGGCCCCCTTTTATTAGCCGCGGCGGGGGGTGGGCGGGCAAACCCTAACTGACCCGCGCTGACCCCACGCGCCAACCCCACTCAACAACCCCACGCGCCGACCCCACCAGTCAGTCTAGTGCCCCGGCCCCATGCGCCAACCCCACGTGACAACCCCACGCGCCGACCCCACCAGTTAGACTAGTGCCCGGCCCCACGCGCCGAACCCCACGCTGACCCCACGCGCCGACCCCATCAGTCAGACTAGTGTCCGGCCCCACGCGCCGATCAAAGGAAATCCCAACCGAGCCACACACTAGCCGAGCCGCGGAAATTCCAGCCGAGCCGCGCCAGGCCGACCCCACCAGTCAGGCCATGTGCGGGTCAAAGGAGGTTGACCAGAGGGAACCGAGCGTTTTGGCGATATGCGAGCAAATCAGGACACATAACAGAGAAACAGCGCGGGTATGACACATACCGATAGAATTCAGCTAGGTATGTCACCGAACCAATTAACCCATTGCTATATGTTGTCATTTTTTCGACGTTTGATTCATATGTAAACATTATGTTATCCTTGAGGTATAATAACCTATTCAAACTTTCGTTGCAATAAGACGTTGTGTGCATCATGTAAGCCAGAGAACTGTGTTTTTATTCCTGTTCTTGGAAATTAACAAATTGAGACACGTGATCGTGTTTTGTTTCCAAAGTGTTGCTACCATGTTCTCGTTGAAGTAATAAAAAAAGAATATTATGATTGAATTCAGTACTAAGGTTAGAGGATAAGCAAAAGCTTGGAAGACATGGAAGAAGAAATACAAAATTGTGTGTTTGAACCCAAAGACACACTATCTATCTAGCTTGCCTTCTGTAGCGAGTAGAGACTGGCCAATTAGTAAGGGGCAGGGAGTATGTATGTATGATCAGTACTAGTGAGTAGTGACTGCTAGCGCGGGTAGGATGTGGACACGTACGTATCCGGTGGTGTATATATCATGTCTCATAGTCGTCAACTCGTCATAGATGTGGTGGCGCTGCTATGAACAGGTCAGGGAGTTGGAGGTATTAGGGCAGGGAGGGGACAAGGGACCGGCATATACACTAGGGCACTAGGCACTCCGTCTCCTCCATGCATGGACCATAGTCGATCAAGCTAGCTGCTGCGTTGCCCAGAGGCTACGCATGCATAGGATGGCGCGACCCTCGAGGACGTACACACGCCGGCCACAGACCATTGCATGCTCACGCACGAGTCATGACACACACATAACACGACCTCTCCCTCTGTGTGTGTGTGTCTGCCTACAAGATGCCTTTCTTTTTCCATGTTTCATCTCCTCTTTTTCTGGGTGCATTCCCCCATTGCTACTGTTTGCTCTCTCTCTCCCTCTTCCTCCTTCTCCCGTTTATACATGGGGCAGCAAAGCTAGGTGTAATTAGTGGATCTCTAATGGCATCTCCATCGACATCCTCTAAATTCGTGTCTGTCACCCCTTAATTGAGGCCGTGTTCCGGACCTCCATTGGGTCTTGGGGGTCCTTTAGAGGGTGCCGGTGGAGATGCTCTAACTACACCTAACTAATTTGACATGTATATGTCCATGACCTAGTGTTCGTGAATACCACTAAATTTGTATGCTTAGGGGGTGTCAGATACATATCCGACACAAGGAGGAGGGGTGCCCTTAACGGTGCCCCCAAACCAAATTAAAAAAATATAGAAAACAAAATTAAGCCAAATGCTTCGAATGTTATTAATACTTATAGATTTTACAGGATTATGAATGAAAATTAAATTTAAACTGGCTTCGTTGGTGCCCCTAACATAATCTAGCCCTAGACTCCTCGATGTCATGTTTGTCGACGTCATCGTTTTCATCCTCGATGATGTAAACGTCGTTGATATAGAGGAGGCAACACTGGAGGAGGAGGAGGAGTTGCACCGAAGAGGGGGTCACGTCATGCGCACAAGGTAGGAGAGTATTCGTCGGGCCTAGGGAGCTCGCCTTGAGCACGTCGCCCCATAAGTGTCGCCATTCCACAACCACTTGCGGCTCCTCTTTCACCTCCTTGCTCGGCCAGCAGGGGAAGAGGTGGACACGGTGGGGGAAGATGCGGTGGCTGTTATAGAAGATAGTAAGAAACGACGAAGAGCGGAACGATCAAACCAACGGGGACACGAGATTTAAACGTGGAAAACCCCTCCAAACAAAGGAGAGGAAAAAACCACGGGCGCCAGCCAGCAATATTTCACTATATCAGGGTGAGGTTACAAACGCCGTGGGTTTACAATGTGTGACTTACCCCAACAGGCGACTTACAGGATGTATTTATAGAGGGCAGAAACCCTAAGTCGGTTGCGATCCGACTCGGATACGATCCGTACCGTACCAAGCCTCCCGGCGACGGGACTCCGCTTCGCTCCGAAGTTAGCCACTCACTTCACTTAATCATATGAATTTGGATCATCATAAAACAACAGTGGCGTGCCTTGCTGGATGACCGGCCCCCACCTCATGTCACGCGACGATTCTGCTGGTCGTCACAAACTCGCAATGATGTTTCTTTTTGTTTGTGGTTAGATTAACTAGATGTTTCTTTAGGTAATTAAACACATTCTGGAATTGATTAATATTCCAATATACACCAACAAGCAGGCAGTAGCTGCTCTAGGGCGCTCCAGGCCAATAAATTCTCAAGCAACACGCAGGGATATGCAGCTACAGTGGTCAATCAAGCAGCACTTGTCGCCTTTCTCCTGTTCTTCTCCTTCCTTTGAGATCTCTGGCACACCTCCACCGGCCGGCTAGCGCTTGTCCCGTTGGCAAGCCAGTTTCGTTGTTCTCAACCAGAAACCAAACAAACTACAGTCTACAGTTTTGCATGCAATTCGACAAGGCGCTAGAGAACAGATCTCATCTGCATATGTATGTTTGAGAGAGAGATAATCCTACATATATCTGTACTCCATATGCAGTCTCTCAAGAGACCAATCGACACGGCAGAACCGGTCTTCACATGCGATAACTCTTGCGTCCAAAAGGCAGCTATAGAGATATGTTCTTAATTAAACTCATATATGGTCGATGCATGTCGAGGGCAGATAGAGTCTGGGGGCAGCGGTTTTAGTACTACTTGTTGTTTCCGGTACTAGCTAGCCAGTAGCAGGCTTCTTTAAGCTGTCTGATATTACTGGTTTTAGCTTTACTAGTAAAATGTTGGTGTGTTGCAACGGGTGTAAAATAAATCATACATGTTTTAAGTAAACTGATTGTTATTATATCGTGGATTGCCAGATGGACTGCAACGAGTGTACAATAAAAGAGCAACGAGACAATAATATAATCATTACAAGGGAAGTGAGAATTTCAATGACAAAAATCATGATAATAAGCAGTTTGAAAAAAATATTTATCAATGTGCTGCCAACAATGACATAGGAGTAAATCACAAAAATGGGTGGAAATGCTTCAGTTTATTGGAGAAAATAGGAAGTACAACACACTAAGATTGTCCTTCGGAACTACGATTGGAGATTGCACATTCTGAAGTTTTCTATCTTCCTTCTTATTGGAAGTTATCTTATGTTCTTTTTAGTACATTTACTTGGCATCATCACCTTTGTCTTCAGATATACATTCAATGCCATTAACTTTGTCATCAGGCCTTCCTCCGTGTAGCACATCATGCCAATTTGGCTCTCTTCAGACCTTGCTTATTTATGTTTCGTTGTATTGCAGAAACTTTGTTGTGTTTTTAAGATTTTACTTGTTTATGTCTTATTGGACCAAGTTTTGGGAGAGGGTGGGGGGATGAGACTCGAACTCAGTTGATCTTTTTCACAGAGGATCATGTGTCTCACTCATTTAGAAAAAAATAACCGCAAATTGATCCATATTTATCCCTTTTCAAAATGAATCAGAGGATTCTGAACGCCCAACCCTTTCACGCGATTAATGTAATCAGCTGGTATACCTTTAATCCCTGCATGTCCATTTTGGTCAACATTGGTGCCATATCTCTCTAAACCTCATATGCCTACAACAGACTACTCATCCATGGTGAAGGAGATGAAGTTCATGGTTGGCGGGGATGAAGGCGGTGAAGATGGCGGTGAAGACGACCTCCGAATCCATCCCTCTGGGATAAATCCTGGATCACTCTGCTCCCGAAATCGAGGATCGTGGCTCTGGCGGTGCTCTGTTTCGCGAGAGGATCCCTCCTCCATGGGCGATAGATTTCAGGGTATATAAGGGGTACGCGAAAGCCGAAGGCGAGACGATGTCCAAAGGCCATACGGATAGTGCTCACGCGGTAACCCTTCGTGGCCGTGTGAGCCATGCCCATTTGGGCCCTGGACACTTCCGTGTGTCCGTCCACTGCTCGAACTCCTTCTCTTGCTAAAAAAAGTGGCGTGGTATTTTTCCCCGATTTTATTTCCTACAAAAACAACCAGAAACGTGACTTTGCTAAACACATTGTCAGATTCTACAATTTTAATCAAATATCGGAAGATTTTGGAGCAAATTATGAAACAAAGTACTTGGAAAAGTAGATGCGTTTTGTATGCATCAGTGGGATTATTTTCAAAAAAAAATGTATGTAAATATGTAATATGACATATAAAATATGAAGTTGGCGACAAATTTCCTTTGTAGAAAAACAATTCAATAAAACTATGCGAGATTCAATTGTAGTTGAGAGTTGAATTCAATTGGCGTAAAATGGTTGTGTATTGGCAACAATTCACCCCAAACAAAGTACTCTTTTGGTTAACAAAGTAATTTTGATTATGAATGATTAAAGAGGTATGATGTGTTAATTTTTTGGTGACATGGACAATTATATGGCTTAAAATAATTGATGGTGCGTATATGTTGCATGAATATATATAATCATTAATAAATGTTACTGGAATGACATGGACAACTGATGGACTAAATTAGCAAGTGACGTGGATAGGTTGCGTGTTAAGATAGACAATTTAAATGACCCCTTAGTGAGGTTGTACTTGATAGGAAGTATAGATAGATATATGTGTTTATATGTAAAAAAGATGATAATGGATAAAATGTTGTTCATGGATAAAAATATTCACAGATAAAATGTGTTCACGGTTTAAGACACCAAAAAATTGAAAGGATACACAGTTTCAGAATGTTAATCTAGTTGTTGAAAAGTGGACATTTTAAAATGTTCGTGTTTACAAAATTATAATCATGTTTTAATAAAAATATTTATGAATTTTGTGAGAATGTCTATGTTTTGAAGTTCTTTTATATTTTAAGGAAAAATATCCACGAGATTAAAAAGGTTCACATGCTCAAAAGGTATTCAGAGAGTTTAATGGGATGAAAAATGTACAGGTGTTCCAAAAGAGGTTTGTGGGTAAAAAACTATGCATGTATTGGCTGATAAAAGGGAAAATCAAACAATAAAGAACATAGAAATTCAGAAAAAAAAAACAGATTAAAAAGAAGCAGAAAAATTAGATTCGTGAAATAACGGTTGAAGAAGCAGAAAAACAAATAAAGATAACGAATGGCTCAGCCCACACGGATTATAGTTACACGCGAGTCTAGGTTTCACCTCGCGTGAAGCGATTTATAGTGCTTGCTGGCGATTAATAGGAAAAGAAAAAAACTCTAGTAAGCATGTATATTGCTTTTAATACGGCAATTCGTAGCTGCATCGTCAACATGCACATCATACTGGCTCGACGCTCTTTTAATTTGAACAGTCTTTGAATTACGAACACTCTTTCAAATCTTAACGTTTTCAAATCAAACAATTTTCCAAGAATCTAAATATGTTTTTTTTGAATTTTTTGAATTTCAAACAATTTTCAAATAAAAACATTTTTAAGTACATTTTTTTCTCAAAATATGAACTTTTTCAAAATCTAATGTTTATTTTCATAAATCTGATTTTTCTTTAAAAAAGGAAAAATAATGTAAAGGAAAATAGAAAAAATCCGAGAAGATATGGAAACACAAAGAAAAAGGCCGACGCTGATGGACTTGGCCAAGTGAATAGAAGGTTTAGGCGGTGCAAGGAAAACGAGTCACTAAGGGCATGTACAATGGTAGAGAAGGCGCCATTCACATTACCTCGAGAAGATAAAATTATAAGATGTGCAATGTATTATCTCTTATTGTCATCCCTACAATCAATTACATTTTATTAGGAAACTAAATTTATAAGAGAAGACAAATGGTATAATGATGAAATTAGTTTTCTCTTTTTTTATAAAAGAGCATCCTTCTTTTTCTTCGTTCTCTCCTCTCAACCACATCACCACGGATTTGCGGCCGTGGACGGCTCTTGTTTCTTATAAGTGAATGGCCAACCCAGATATTCCCTCCGTTCATAAAAAAGTGTCTCAAGTTTATCAAAAAATAGATGTATCTTGATAAAAGTTTATACACTTATTTATCGATGGAGGGAGTATAATATTTTAACAGAAAACAAAAAAAGGTACGATATGTTTGCTATTGGGCCGGCCAGTTGAGCACTTTCTTCAGACCGCGGGGGAGAGTAGCGCCGCTTGTGGGCGATATATAGTGGGCTCCCTGCTATACTTGTCTTTTAAGCCCTTTCCGGTGTTTGACTATGCTGGTTTGTGCATGTCGTTGTCGCGATGTTTCATACATTTGGAACATGGAGCTTTTACCCTGAGAACGACGCGCTTGCATGCGTGAGTCGCGTCGATCGCAAGCCTACCTAGACCAGATCATCCCCTACCTGCGAGTGCTCTTTCATTGGCATCATTCCGCCGTAGGCAGGCATGCTCGGGTTGAATTTTAGATCCATAACGATCGACACTGCTTTCGGTTTCAGATCTAAGCCTGCCAGGGGATGAACTAATTTCCACCATGACAGTGACTTGCATGTGTATATGTATGCTTCTTTGAGAACATATGCATACACTTGGATGTCGATCCAACAAGCCAACAAGGTAATAAGCATGCATGCAAGCAGAACAGCACTCATGCATGGTTACTCAACGCAAGCTTTTTTCATTATTACCATCAGATCGAGGGACATGCATATATATAAAGCTAGCTTACATGCATCTTGATGGTCGTCGAGCCATGCATTCTTTAACTACTAACCTCTAGTGGTGCCATTAAAAGGAAAAGAAAAGGGAAATGAAGAAAAGATGAGGGGGTGATCGATAAAGAGCAAAGAGAAAGCACTACTAGCTGCTACGTACGTGAAAACGATCGGCTCCAAAGTGAGAGTTGAAACACTACTGCGTATACATGCATGGGTGCATGTCACGGCGTGCATGCAGTACAGTAGATTAATCAACTGAGCGCGCGCGGCAAAAATACGCATCATGATGGGTGTTGTTTATCAGTAGATGGCCTTGGCGCCGCTGTGGCAGAAATGGCGATGGAACTCTCCACCGATGCAGCATTTCAGCCTCAGGAAGCTCGGCTCCTTGGGCACCGTAAGGGGCCTCCTCGACCTGCAAAAGTCAACAGCACGTGTCAATTCAGCATCTCTGTCTATATTGTACCATGCTAGTGTTGACTTTGTTAATCATACAGTTAATTGATTTATTAGTTATTTTTTTAAAAAAATTCCTTCAAAATTAAGCTTTTATATATAAGCATGTACATTGCTCATTCCTAGCTAGCTAGGTCCTGTTATTACTAATCAATGTGTCTTCCAAATCATAGCCTAGCTGCAGCTCTGTGATTGCACTCCTAGCTGTCCTTTAATCTGCTTGTGATGGATATAGTGGCCCTCTTCTTAGTTGGTTGATTAGTGATAAGTTTGTCCAACAGTATCGGCTAGCTAGCTTCGATAAGGAGTATATATAATAATTGCCTCTGTGGGTGGAATGGCTTGTCAAATGCTGGCATAAGTTGGGCCTTTGGAACCATCTCCTTCCTCATCATCTTGATTTCACGCTCCTCCATCACCTGCATGTAATTCACCTCATTGATAAGCATATTTTGATTATTAAATATTGAAGTATACATATACTTATCCCACATTCAATTATATATAATCACCTGTGATAACTTGTCCTCGAACCTACGTATAATTTCCATGGTATTTATCTTGCTAGCAACCTGTAATAAGGTAACAATACAACATATGTTCCTCACAACTTCAATTAGTTTGTAAAAGTGGAGGCACTTGCTTTACAAAAAAGTAGAGGTACATATACATGTCAAGTTATTACAAGAAAAATAAATTATGAATTCATATAATAACCTGGTAATTATAACCAGCTCGCCGTATGGCTCGTTCCTCGGTGTGAAGCCTACAGTAGCTCAGTGGTTGCTCATGTTTTGTCGATCTCTGGTGGAAATATTGTACAAAATATTAATGATTTCAGACTACTTATTGCACATTGTAATTTATTTAGTTTTTCAAGGCCAACTAATTATCTCTGCAAATCTTTGAAATGAACCTTGGGTGAGGTTTGTGAAGTTGGAGAACGGCGTTTGCTCTCATCATGAGTTGTTCTGTCTGGACCTCCTTTGCGGAAGTTTTGCTGATCATTTTTTCGTTGTGGCTGAAAAACAATTTTGAAATTTTTAATTATAGCATAATTTGGAATGAAAATGTCTTGTGTTAATAAACCTTCTCATGCCCTGAAAACAAGATATAGTCATAGAAAAGGGCTAGCAATTAGAGATATAAGATGAGATATTGCACCCCTTAAAGTTTAGTCTCCCATCTCTTCAGTGTACAGACTACAGACTAACGGATGCTCTAGACGCATGAATATGCATGTCATCTCTTAAATTTATTTACCTCAGTGGTGTTCTTCTTATGAGGTGGCGACCCTGCACTTCTTGCTGGGCTCTTCGGGCCTGAACTTGTCGAAGAGCTCTGCAGGAATAATAGTTGGCCATAGACAAAACTTAAAAGATAAGCTTCTTAAAGCCATGGGTATTACACCATGTGTGCCTAGATATAGCAAGCTGACTAGAAAAGCTTAGCTTGTCTTGACTACTTGGACACAGTTATAGAAAAAGTAAGGAAAATGATAGCCAGGCTAACTCTAAGTCGCCTAGTGCTTGTCTAGAAAGACTTTAACTAACTTGAAAGTAACTGAAATGTATACAAGATGACAAAACTTGTGTGTAACTAAGAAAGCTCGAGTAACTTAATTGTTACTCGTGAAATAATTTACATGTTCAAGGGGCACTCATAGTCAAATTGTGACCACTATATATGCTAGAACTTTAAAGCCCAATAAATAACAACAAAGTCGCCAAACTTGAACCATGCATCTTGGCAGAAACTCGATTGAACATGATGCATATCACAGCTTCCTACACCACTAGTTCCCATGCATGCAAGTCTACTGCAGGGAAACCAAGCCCCAACTGATAAATTCTAGCTAAACCGAGAGGAAAGAGGATGCATTTGTGTATATATATATATCATTTCCCCGACCTTAGGGGAGGTGGGCTTCCTTGTCTTCTCCATCTCTCTAGCCATGGAGGATGAACTCTCTATAACGATGAAATGCAAGCCCGAATGGTCGATGGCTTAAGCACCCAATAGTTGCACCAATTTATAGAGCTAGGTAGCACCACGCGTGCCTGCCGTGCATGCATGCACAACACACCTCTTTTCTGTTAGCTAAGAGACAAGTGAGATCGATGTGGTAGTAGGTTTCAAGCTTAGCTAGCTAGCTAGTGTGCCACTTCACCAGACATCTTATTCCATTCCATTTCATTTCATCTCATTCGGTTCCTTCAAGAGGCCTCTAAGCCCAAGTCCAAATCAAGTGTACACTTTGAGCATATATCATATCATCATCAGTGTTGAATCAGCAGTGTGCATGTATGACTCAGTGTCACTAGCTACCAACCATGAGTTGAGCCATAGCCATCAGCCAAGGGGAACACGGCTAACAAACTCTTCCTCCTTCCTTCCCGAGCAACTTTATTTGAGGTGGGACTGAGACTTCCTTCTGTCGATCGCTCTCTGAGGTTGGTTATGCATGCATGGGACTGGAACTTCTCGTCTCACTCCAAGATTCGCAGGTGTAGTGAAGAAGAGAGCTTGAAGCTTCGTGGCAATGGAGGCAGCCATGCAGTAACCTCTAGATTAGCCTTGAGCTTTGAGGCTGACACTTGTAACAACCTTAACGTTGCCTGGGCAACAAACTCGTCATGTTTGCACGCGTAACCATGATTGTTATGCTCCAACTTTTTTTTTGGCATATTCTACATATGTGCATCTGCATCAGTGCATCGTGCATGCATATATATATGGCAGTATTATTATGAGCGATCGTTTAATTAGTTCTATCTTCTATGTACACTTGGTATACGGGTCCAGCTAATTAGCTAGTCTAGATTGTGTATACTCTGCCGCAGAAGTTAGATTGAATTGAATTGACCGAAGTTCCAGACCGAAAAAAACGTCCGAGGCGATTCTTAGGCGATTCCGGGCGGCAAGGCGGCATATGGCGGCGGCGCGGCGGTGATTGACGACGTCTGCACCCTACGTTGACCTCCCGTAGCACGGCCCGACTCCCGGCCCCGTCCCCAGGTGGGTGATGGCGGCGGAGATGTTGTGCGGCCGGCGGTGGGCGGACATTGCAGAGGAGGACGACGAGGCGGCGGCGCCCGGTGCACTCCGCCCTGCTCCCCATCTTTCGGTGTCTACCTTGCGGCGGCGCGTCATGTCCGCCCGCGGATGGTGCGGCGCGCGCAGCCAGTGGTGCCCCGTGCTCGACGGCCGGTGGAAGCTCCGTCGGTAGCTAGGGTGGATGCAGGTCCGGCGGAGGGACGCCTGGCTCCGTTACCGACGTCGGAGGCCTTAGCCCTGGTCCAGGAGCTAGCGGTGATGGCTGCGCAAGTCGCGCGCCGAACCGTGTCGCCGGCGGTTGTGGCGGCGCCGCCGGGCTCTGTGATGCGGTTGGAGGGACTGAGGACGAACCCTAAGACTAGTGGGCTGGGCGTGCCAGATGGGCCTCACGGCCCAGTCAGGCTCATCCTGGAGTGGAGGCTCCCGTGGGCCAGGTTGGACACTACGTTTCGGCCTAAGCCCACCTACCGCCAGGCCCACCACCGCGCCCTAATTCCCCAGCCGCATCGTGCACCAGTTCACACGTCTCGCCCGCACCAACCCTCCCCCGCTGCCGCCACCACCTCCTATCCTCCCCCTCCCGCCCAGGCCCCGGCCCAAACTCCGGCGCCGCCGACTGCCGCCGTTGCGGACGCAATGAAGCGCAGCCGTGCTGACGACCAAGAGGAGGACGTCAACCCTCGCCGACGCCCACGCTCCCCTTCTCCTCCACCGTTCCAGCCCCGACCTCGCTCGCCGGTCCGCCGCCGGTCCCCTCCGGCACCTCCACCTCGGCGCTCCCCTCCTCATGCGTACAGGTCGCAGGTGAGGGAGGTCCCCCCACCGCGCCAGCAGCAGGAGGCACGGGACAGAGCCCCCTACCGCCCGCCCCTGGCCCGCCGTCTCTCTCCGCGGGGAGGGTGGCGCCGCCGCGCCGGGACAGCTCCCCGAGGCGCTCTCCGAGGCGGTCTCCTCACCGTGCAGCGTCTCCGGAGGGGGCTCACCAGGAAGCTCTGCTGCGCCGGACTTTGGTTGCCCGTGACCAGCCCCGGGGGCACCCGAATGCCGGCCCCTCGGCGCCGGGGTCTTGGATCCAAGACCGGGGCAACCGCCCGCAGCAGCCACCCGCCCCTAGTCAGCAGCCAGCCGTGCCCGCAGCCGGTGAACATCCCAAGAAGAAGGCAAAGAAGAGGAAGAAGAAGCTCTCGACGGGGGTGGACGGTGGTGCGGGAGGGAGCCAAGGTGGGCTCCCACCTGTTCCGGCCTCGCTTGCCCCACGCGGTGACCCTAGTAGCTCATCCCAGGTACGGATAGTTGCGACCCGACCTCAGGGTGAGGAAGGAGGGACTCACCGGCGAGACGCATGTGCTTCAACTGTGGTGCTACATGAAGGGGTTACGGTGCAGAAAACAATAATTTTCTAGCGTACGAAACCCTAACTAGCCAGGATCTATCTATCTAGTACATGCGATAACGGTTGCGGAACGGGTTACATTACCTCCATGTAGACCGATAGCGGGGATTACGCTCCCGCACAAGCGTTGACGATGAAGTCGTACGTAGCCGACCTCGAGGTCGCGAAGAACTTGCCGCGATGTCGGAGTCGATGACGCCGGGGTGTCGACGATGATCTGCGTCGACGGACGTCGGGCGGAAGAAGGCAGAGCGCCAGCACCGGGGCTGGCGCGCCGGCAGCAGAGGGGGGAGGCGCGGCGGCTGCAGGGGGCGAGACGACGTCGCCCAAGCTCCTCAAAAGAGTAGCCTCCGAGCACTCGCAAACATACGGAGCCTAGCGACAACTCCCGGTCATTCAGATCCAGCTGAATTCGCAGGAGTAGATCTTATCTGGAATCCCGCAGAGCAACGGCGCTCTGCGGTATGGCTTAGGTGGAGAGATACCCCCTTCCTCAGCTCGGCGCGGCTCCGACTTGGGAACCACGAGATCGAGAGAGAAATTGGGAATTAATTGAATTTCCTATGAATTAAATCAATTAATATGCCTTGGTATATAAAGGTGGAAGGGGGTGTGCAAACCCCTTGGCTCCCCCATGTGGGACTAAAGGAGGAGGGGGGGTTGGTGCGCCCCCACCATGGGCCGGCCGAACCCCCATGGGGCCCACCCCCCTTGTGGGGTGCGGCTCCCCCCTCTTGGGCCCTCTTAGGGCCCATGTAGGTGGGAGCCCCCCCCTTTTTCCTTTATTTAATTAATATTAAATTAATATAAAAATCCCATTAATTCATAATTAATATATTTATATATAATTCAATATCCCGTGACTCCGAAACTATTTCGAAACCACCCGAACAACTTTCGGACATTCTCGGAACCATTCCATACCTCCACGGAACTCCTTCCGGACCACCGGAACTCTTTCCGGATCATTTCTTTCTCTCCAACAAAAACCTATAAAATTCCAGAACCTCTCTCCTAGCGTCGCTAAGACCTTAAGTTTGTTACGCTACGGTTCAGGAATACTCCAGACATGGTCGAGACACTCCGCTCACCAATGATCGTCAGGGATACCTGGAAATATATGACGACCCCTGTGCATTCCATGAATATCGTCGTTGAACCATAAGTATGATATTCATTCCCTTTGTCTCTACGATACTACCTTGTCCGAGATATGATCGTAGACATACCGATGCCTTTGCTGTATCTCGTTACCGACGAAGGTTATTAACTCGTCTGCGATATTACATCTCCATTACCTAGTCATAAGCTGCGCAGCTATATAGATGCAATATCACCGAGTGGGCCCAGAGTATCTTTCCGTTACAAGAATGAACAAATCCCGCTCTTGATCCTTACGTCTCGATGCTCTTTCGGAATACCCAAGATGGACACCGTTATTGTCATGCTATATAAGACACAACGTTTGATGCTCTCAAAACACTCCTACGAAGCAACAATAAGTACGGTCTCACGGTCTAAGGAATAAGCTATCATACTCTTATCTATTGCAAATGACAAACATCGTAATACGATCTTATTGCAATACTTTGCGTATGTCCACCACCTTATTCAACTAACAAGATGACCCCATTGTCAACCGACGTCATTGTCCTTGATCGGGAATCTCGATCAACTGTTGCCCAATGGACTAGCTCATATAGAGGCTTGCTAGGGACCTGGTTGTCTATGTATCACACGTGTATTAATAATTCCGATTAATACAGTTATAGCATAATACACAAACCTATTATAAACTTATGAGATAATGCAATAAATACTACTTATTTATTTGCCTCTAGGGCATATCTCCTTCAGTCTCCCACTTGCACTAGAGTACAAATAAACTAGCTGCATTTTACTTTATCAGAATCTCTTATCAAATAAGAATCATTTGATAATGCTTGCTCGTGGAAAAGTGTTACTGCACAATCCATGATTGTACATGCTTTTGCGATTCACTGGCATCAACTTGCTTGATATCACCATGTTGTCTAACAACATATATGCAAATACCGTAACTAAGTGAGACTTCTGCTTCCCAGCGCTTACTCTGATTATACTAACCAGATAACTGCCCTGAAAAACACACTCAGCCATGCAGACCCCCTTGTAACAATTACAAACTCGCGATATCTACATACTTTCACACCAATGTTGAAAACTTGACATTCAAATGTCAATCCCTTAACTAACGCACTTCTACTTCCAGTAAATTCCAAATTTACTTTCATAACTGCTCTTATTCCAAGAACATCGGTTATATTTCATCGAGCAGATAATAAGGTTTCTGTATGATGTCTAATATTACATAATAGACCCACATGTCATACAACCATTACTTTCACGCATCATTACTCTTAATGATCAATTGGACTCCAAAGGACCATCCTTTTGATTCTATTCTGACTCCTCAGATATAATCCAAAACAACTCGACTAACTATTCAAAATTTCCGTTCTATTTCCAAATAGACACTAACTTTAAAATAGTTTCACAACTTCATCCTATTCTATTGGTACAATTTCACAATGTGTTAACTACACAAGATGAATTCGACTCCCACTCAAATTATGTCTCCACATATTTGACAACACGAGCTCCCACTCAAAACGTGTCATCCACATATTTGAGTTCCTGAGCTCCCACTCAAAAATATGTTCTTCACATATTTCACCTGAGTGAACTAACTATGACTCCCACTTAAATCGACATTTTGGTCAAACCAAAATCATTGATCTACTATCAATTCGAATTTAATACAAACTACAGTATTACATTAATACAAATCCCTCAGACTTCAAGCATGTCTACATAAATGTAGTCAACAAATTTGATCTTGTCCAAGACACATTTCTCGACAAGACATGCTACCGCGTCTTTCTTATAGTCACATTTCTCATATAACACCTTATATGACGATTAAACAATCTTATTCCTCTAATAAGAATTGCAGCAACAATTACTCTCTTAATCCTTTCAAATGCAACTTTGGATTTCCAGGCTCAAAAAGCCTTTGTTCGTATTCCGATATTTTCTCAACTTTCTTTGTATTCATAAAGTGCACCTTGATCTGTCAACAAGATCTGAAATACTTAATACAGTGCTGTGACCTGACAGCAATATTAAATATAACAACACTTTATTTAGAAGTTTCTTTCATGAAAATATTATGATCTTTATGAAGAGGATTGCAAGCAAAAACAATTTTCTAGTCTCCCTCACTCTTAATCACCAAACTTTCATTAGCAGACATATACTCTTTAGAACATCTTCCAACATAAGTCTGACACTTTATTCCAAACTTCTAATCCATAAACCATAATTCGAAAAGTCATCTTTTCTCGGAATTATGTAGACAACAAACTGAACTTTGTTTCTATTTGGTTTTGGAATACACTCTCATCCAATGCGAGCAATCTACAAAGAACCACTCATGTATATTCCGAATTATCGCATAATCATATACATGTCGACACTACTGTCGATCCTACGAATTCTCGTTGAGAAAAATATCTATTTTCTAAAGTGGACATCGACTATAATGTTTCGAACGTATTAGGAGATTCTAAGACTGATTTTGACAGACCACACTCTATTTAAAATAGAGCATAATTATAATTCCCCATATATCACCATACATGACATTATAATATTGTGAAACGAATTTCCACAAGTCTTTTGTGTTGAAACCATAATCCAAAAATATTGTCCTTTGATCGAATCCTGTGAATACAATATTCACTAATCTTTCTTCTGAAAAACCCCATTTGATCTATTATCAAATTAATTTCAGACTCCACAATTTATCGGGCAAATACTCCCATTTACCAAAATCATGGAAGAATTCGGATCATGCAATAACACCATTGATTAATCATTAAAAATGACTCTCAATCAATTTCCTCTAGTATTGCAACTTCAATACTGCATTTCAAACTTAATCAATTTCGGCACTCGAAATACTTAAATGGACCAAAATTATCCATTACTTCTTTCATTGCCTTTATGACTAAATTCGATGGTGTTTGTTCTTTGGACACATAATTTTATCATTCCTGCTATTATAAATGTATATCATACGCATAATGTAATTGAGATGTGATGCAAATTACTCATAACATGAAACAACTGCTTTGTTCCATAACATAAAACAACTGATGTGTTCTATATGAATAATTATGTCTTGTAACATTCAAGACACCAAACTAGATCACATTCTCACTATTACAAAATGTCTTAACAAAAACTATTGATGATAACTAATATGATATCTCGAGGGCGTGAGCACTACTGGCCATTAACTTGCCATCACTTGTGCACTGTCACGTCACCCTTCGCCACATACTTGTGATAATCAGGGACTGTTTCACAAACAGAACAATTATCAAATACTTTTCATCAAGTATGAGAAGAATACATTTATATCTTCGTATATCAAATATACCCATAGCGTCGAAGAACTCTTCTTCGATGAATCAACTTTTAGAGATTTGAACTTGTTCACGAACGTGAAGAAGCTCACCGTGTCTCTATAGCATATTCACGCACATGCTATTCATAGCTAGGAGGTAAAGCACAATCTCTATTGCACTGGAGTTCGCTATCTAGAAATCGTAGATATTCGTAATCCTGAAGTAGATGTCACACAACTTCTTCAACTGAGTCTCCAGACAGGTATGCTCCCCATGTGAATGGTCCGGAACTTTCTAAGCTGTCTGAACCGCTCAAGACTCAATTCATCTTTGAAGTGACCTCTGATCGCATCAATCATGACATATGGCTCCATGTGTTGAAACAACTTTCAACTCAGGTGCTAGGCATACGCTCATGACGATCGTCACTTCCATGAACATGTCATGATGCTTACGGAACTCATCATCTTGCTCCTTGCTATCAGAATCATCTTGTCTAACTCCTAACTAATGCTCTAGCACATATAGGATGTTTGTTGTGTTTGGAGAATGTTTCTAAAACCAATGCACCAGCTGATGAAGTTGGACCCGTCGGCTTCCAAGGTAGAATCCGAGCTCTTGAAGAAGTAACCGAAGCGTAGTTCCGTAGTCTCCAGATGTGATCGCAAAAGAGGTAAGATAAGTTTATAATATATAGGTGAGTTTTAGTTCTATAATCTCATTATCAAAAACACACCACACCAAGATTATTATCCCTAAAAATAATAATGGCGATTACACGACCCTCATCCACCACACTACCCCCGATCATCACGGCCGGCAGCACAGCTTCAAAGGTGGACATAACATGTCGATCACAACAACTCTGTGACTCGTGCTCGATCTTTCGATCTTCCCGTGTTCCGAGGCCATACCTCTGAGTATGCTAGGCTCGCCAATCAAACCTCGAAGACCCTGTGCGTGCAACATGGCTTACACCCACTGTATGCGAACGACGAGATGTGTGACACCCGATCATCACGGCCTGCCTCATAACGTAGAACTTTCTTGGTGGTGCGCAACGAGGGAGAACACAATTTTGGTATTTGTTAGGGATCATCCTATTTATGATGCTACCGTTGTATATCTAGCATATAAGCAATCAATAGGATGCACACACAACAGCACACAATAATGATGCAATGAAGTGCGATGTGACATGGTCGATGCGCCTGGACCTTCATGGCGCCATGTGCCTGGCCCCCGGCGCCCCGGCATGGCTCCGAGTCTACAGAGCCCTCCATTGCCTCCGACAGTACGAGTAATATCAAAACTTACCGTAACCATGTCACATGAAATAACGCCTCTGCAAAACAAAGTTAGACGCCTCTAGCTTTATTTAGTTTTGCAAGTTTTACGTGGCATATAGGCTTATTCGTAAGAGAATCGCTTCCCTACCTACGAACTTTGTACCACAACGTCGATCGTATAATTGCATGTTTAAGCATCCCTTTCGGGCCCTCCATTGAAAATGCTTTGCCGACTAGAGAGAGAGAAACAGACACCCGCCAGCCACAGATACGGTGCAAGCCGTATGTCAGTAGTGGAACCAGTCTCGCGTAAGCGTACGCGTAAAGTCGGTCCGGGCCGCTTCATCAACTCAATACCGAAGGCATCGCAAGTGCACGCTAGAGGGTAGCAAATATAAGAAAGACGCCCTCATTCAACATGAGTTCTAACCGTACCAGCAGTACTACGCATAGATCGGCTCTGATACCACTGAAGGGGTTACGGTGCAGAAAACAATAATTTTCTAGCGTACGAAACCCTAACTAGCCAGGATCTATCTATCTAGTACATGCGATAACGGTTGCGGAACGGGTTACATTACCTCCATGTAGACCGATAGCGGGGATTACGCTCCCGCACAAGCGTTGACGATGAAGTCGTACGTAGCCGACCTCGAGGTCGCGAAGAACTTGCCGCGATGTCGGAGTCGATGACGCCGGGGTGTCGACGATGATCTGCGTCGACGGACGTCGGGCGGAAGAAGGCAGAGCGCCAGCACCGGGGCTGGCGCGCCGGCAGCAGAGGGGGGAGGCGCGGCGGCTGCAGGGGGCGAGACGACGTCGCCCAAGCTCCTCAAAAGAGTAGCCTCCGAGCACTCGCAAACATACGGAGCCTAGCGACAACTCCCGGTCATTCAGATCCAGCTGAATTCGCAGGAGTAGATCTTATCTGGAATCCCGCAGAGCAACGGCGCTCTGCGGTATGGCTTAGGTGGAGAGATACCCCCTTCCTCAGCTCGGCGCGGCTCCGACTTGGGAACCACGAGATCGAGAGAGAAATTGGGAATTAATTGAATTTCCTATGAAGTAAATCAATTAATATGCCTTGGTATATAAAGGTGGAAGGGGGTGTGCAAACCCCTTGGCTCCCCCATGTGGGACTAAAGGAGGAGGGGGGGTTGGTGCGCCCCCACCATGGGCCGGCCGAACCCCCATGGGGCCCACCCCCCTTGTGGGGTGCGGCTCCCCCCTCTTGGGCCCTCTTAGGGCCCATGTAGGTGGGAGCCCCCCCTTTTTCCTTTATTTAATTAATATTAAATTAATATAAAAATCCCATTAATTCATAATTAATATATTTATATATAATTCAATATCCCGTGACTCCGAAACTATTTCGAAACCACCCGAACAACTTTCGGACATTCTCGGAACCATTCCATACCTCCCCGGAACTCCTTCCGGACCACCGGAACTCTTTCCGGATCATTTCTTTCTCTCCAACAAAAACCTATAAAATTCCAGAACCTATCTCCTAGCGTCGCTAAGACCTTAAGTTTGTTACGCTACGGTTCAGGAATACTCCAGGCATGGTCGAGACACTCCGCTCACCAATGATCGTCAGGGATACCTGGAAATATATGACGACCCCTGTGCATTCCATGAATATCGTCGTTGAACCATAAGTATGATATTCATTCCCTTTGTCTCTACGATACTACCTTGTCCGAGATATGATCGTAGACATACCGATGCCTTTGCTGTATCTCGTTACCGACGAAGGTTATTAACTCGTCTGCGATATTACATCTCCATGACCTAGTCATAAGCTGCGCAGCTATATAGATGCAATATCACCGAGTGGGCCCAGAGTATCTTTCCGTTACAAGAATGAACAAATCCCGCTCTTGATCCTTACGTCTCGATGCTCTTTCGGAATACCCAAGATGGACACCGTTATTGTCATGCTATATAAGACACAACGTTTGATGCTCTCAAAACACTCCTACGAAGCAACAATAAGTACGGTCTCACGGTCTAAGGAATAAGCTATCATACTCTTATCTATTGCAAATGACAAACATCGTAATACGATCTTATTGCAATACTTTGCGTATGTCCACCACCTTATTCAACTAACAAGATGACCCCATTGTCAACCGACGTCATTGTCCTTGATCGGGAATCTCGATCAACTGTTGCCCAATGGACTAGCTCATATAGAGGCTTGCTAGGGACCTGGTTGTCTATGTATCACACGTGTATTAATAATTCCGATTAATACAGTTATAGCATAATACACAAACCTATTATAAACTTATGAGATAATGCAATAAATACTACTTATTTATTTGCCTCTAGGGCATATCTCCTTCAGTCTCCCACTTGCACTAGAGTACAAATAAACTAGCTGCATTTTACTTTATCAGAATCTCTTATCAAATAAGAATCATTTGATAATGCTTGCTCGTGGAAAAGTGTTACTGCACAATCCATGATTGTACATGCTTTTGCGATTCACTGGCATCAACTTGCTTGATATCACCATGTTGTCTAACAACATATATGCAAATACCGTAACTAAGTGAGACTTCTGCTTCCCAGCGCTTACTCTGATTATACTAACCAGATAACTGCCCTGAAAAACACACTCAGCCATGCAGAGCCCCTTGTAACAATTACAAACTCGCGATATCTACATACTTTCACACCAATGTTGAAAACTTGACATTCAAATGTCAATCCCTTAACTAACGCACTTCTACTTCCAGTAAATTCCAAATTTACTTTCATAACTGCTCTTATTCCAAGAACATCGGTTATATTTCATCGAGCAGATAATAAGGTTTCTGTATGATGTCTAATATTACATAATAGACCCACATGTCATACAACCATTACTTTCACGCATCATTACTCTTAATGATCAATTGGACTCCAAAGGACCATCCTTTTGATTCTATTCTGACTCCTCAGATATAATCCAAAACAACTCGACTAACTATTCAAAATTTCCGTTCTATTTCCAAATAGACACTAACTTTAAAATAGTTTCACAACTTCATCCTATTCTATTGGTACAATTTCACAATGTGTTAACTACACAAGATGAATTCGACTCCCACTCAAATTATGTCTCCACATATTTGACAACACGAGCTCCCACTCAAAACGTGTCATCCACATATTTGAGTTCCTGAGCTCCCACTCAAAAATATGTTCTTCACATATTTCACCTGAGTGAACTAACTATGACTCCCACTTAAATCGACATTTTGGTCAAACCAAAATCATTGATCTACTATCAATTCGAATTTAATACAAACTACAGTATTACATTAATACAAATCCCTCAGACTTCAAGCATGTCTACATAAATGTAGTCAACAAATTTGATCTTGTCCAAGACACATTTCTCGACAAGACATGCTACCGCGTCTTTCTTATAGTCACATTTCTCATATAACACCTTATATGACGATTAAACAATCTTATTCCTCTAATAAGAATTGCAGCAACAATTACTCTCTTAATCCTTTCAAATGCAACTTTGGATTTCCAGGCTCAAAAAGCCTTTGTTCGTATTCCGATATTTTCTCAACTTTCTTTGTATTCATAAAGTGCACCTTGATCTGTCAACAAGATCTGAAATACTTAATACAGTGCTGTGACCTGACAGCAATATTAAATATAACAACACTTTATTTAGAAGTTTCTTTCATGAAAATATTATGATCTTTATGAAGAGGATTGCAAGCAAAAACAATTTTCTAGTCTCCCTCACTCTTAATCACCAAACTTTCATTAGCAGACATATACTCTTTAGAACATCTTCCAACATAAGTCTGACACTTTATTCCAAACTTCTAATCCATAAACCATAATTCGAAAAGTCATCTTTTCTCGGAATTATGTAGACAACAAACTGAACTTTGTTTCTATTTGGTTTTGGAATACACTCTCATCCAATGCGAGCAATCTACAAAGAACCACTCATGTATATTCCGAATTATCGCATAATCATATACATGTCGACACTACTATCGATCCTACGAATTCTCGTTGAGAAAAATATCTATTTTCTAAAGTGGACATCGACTATAATGTTTCGAACGTATTAGGAGATTCTAAGACTGATTTTGACAGACCACACTCTATTTAAAATAGAGCATAATTATAATTCCCCATATATCACCATACATGACATTATAATATTGTGAAACGAATTTCCACAAGTCTTTTGTGTTGAAACCATAATCCAAAAAATATTGTCCTTTGATCGAATCCTGTGAATACAATATTCACTAATCTTTCTTCTGAAAAACCCCATTTGATCTATTATCAAATTAATTTCAGACTCCACAATTTATCGGGCAAATACTCCCATTTACCAAAATCATGGAAGAATTCGGATCATGCAATAACACCATTGATTAATCATTAAAAATGACTCTCAATCAATTTCCTCTAGTATTGCAACTTCAATACTGCATTTCAAACTTAATCAATTTCGGCACTCGAAATACTTAAATGGACCAAAATTATCCATTACTTCTTTCATTGCCTTTATGACTAAATTCGATGGTGTTTGTTCTTTGGACACATAATTTTATCATTCCTGCTATTATAAATGTATATCATACGCATAATGTAATTGAGATGTGATGCAAATTACTCATAACATGAAACAACTGCTTTGTTCCATAACATAAAACAACTGATGTGTTCTATATGAATAATTATGTCTTGTAACATTCAAGACACCAAACTAGATCACATTCTCACTATTACAAAATGTCTTAACAAAAACTATTGATGATAACTAATATGATATCTCGAGGGCGTGAGCACTACTGGCCATTAACTTGCCATCACTTGTGCACTGTCACGTCACCCTTCGCCACATACTTGTGATAATCAGGGACTGTTTCACAAACAGAACAATTATCAAATACTTTTCATCAAGTATGAGAAGAATACATTTATATCTTCGTATATCAAATATACCCATAGCGTCGAAGAACTCTTCTTCGATGAATCAACTTTTAGAGATTTGAACTTGTTCACGAACGTGAAGAAGCTCACCGTGTCTCTATAGCATATTCACGCACATGCTATTCATAGCTAGGAGGTAAAGCACAATCTCTATTGCACTGGAGTTCGCTATCTAGAAATCGTAGATATTCGTAATCCTGAAGTAGATGTCACACAACTTCTTCAACTGAGTCTCCAGACAGGTATGCTCCCCATGTGAATGGTCCGGAACTTTCTAAGCTGTCTGAACCGCTCAAGACTCAATTCATCTTTGAAGTGACCTCTGATCGCATCAATCATGACATATGGCTCCATGTGTTGAAACAACTTTCAACTCAGGTGCTAGGCATACGCTCATGACGATCGTCACTTCCATGAACATGTCATGATGCTTACGGAACTCATCATCTTGCTCCTTGCTATCAGAATCATCTTGTCTAACTCCTAACTAATGCTCTAGCACATATAGGATGTTTGTTGTGTTTGGAGAATGTTTCTAAAACCAATGCACCAGCTGATGAAGTTGGACCCGTCGGCTTCCAAGGTAGAATCCGAGCTCTTGAAGAAGTAACCGAAGCGTAGTTCCGTAGTCTCCAGATGTGATCGCAAAAGAGGTAAGATAAGTTTATAATATATAGGTGAGTTTTAGTTCTATAATCTCATTATCAAAAACACACCACACCAAGATTATTATCCCTAAAAATAATAATGGCGATTACACGACCCTCATCCACCATACTACCCCCGATCATCACGGCCGGCAGCACAGCTTCAAAGGTGGACATAACATGTCGATCACAACAACTCTGTGACTCGTGCTCGATCTTTCGATCTTCCCGTGTTCCGAGGCCATACCTCTGAGTATGCTAGGCTCGCCAATCAAACCTCGAAGACCCTGCGCGTGCAACATGGCTTACACCCACTGTATGCGAACGACGAGATGTGTGACACCCGATCATCACAGCCTGCCTCATAACGTAGAACTTTCTTGGTGGTGCGCAACGAGGGAGAACACAATTTTGGTATTTGTTAGGGATCATCCTATTTATGATGCTACCGTTGTATATCTAGCATATAAGCAATCAATAGGATGCACACACAACAGCACACAATAATGATGCAATGAAGTGCGATGTGACATGGTCGATGCGCCTGGACCTTCATGGCGCCATGTGCCTGGCCCCCGGTGCCCCGGCATGGCTCCGAGTTTACAGAGCCCTCCATTGCCTCCGACAGTACGAGTAATATCAAAACTTACCGTAACCATGTCACATGAAATAACGCCTCTGCAAAACAAAGTTAGACGCCTCTAGCTTTATTTAGTTTTGCAAGTTTTACGTGGCATATAGGCTTATTCGTAAGAGAATCGCTTCCCTACCTACGAACTTTGTACCACAACGTCGATCGTATAATTGCATGTTTAAGCATCCCTTTCGGGCCCTCCATTGAAAATGCTTTGCCGACTAGAGAGAGAGAAACAGACACCCGCCAGCCACAGATACGGTGCAAGCCGTATGTCAGTAGTGGAACCAGTCTCGCGTAAGCGTACGCGTAAAGTCGGTCCGGGCCGCTTCATCAACTCAATACCGAAGGCATCGCAAGTGCACGCTAGAGGGTAGCAAATATAAGAAAGACGCCCTCATTCAACATGAGTTCTAACCGTACCAGCAGTACTACGCATAGAACGGCTCTGATACCACTGAAGGGGTTACGGTGCAGAAAACAATAATTTTCTAGCGTACGAAACCCTAACTAGCCAGGATCTATCTATCTAGTACATGCGATAACGGTTGCGGAACGGGTTACATTACCTCCATGTAGACCGATAGCGGGGATTACGCTCCCGCACAAGCGTTGACGATGAAGTCGTACGTAGCCGACCTCGAGGTCGCGGAGAACTTGCCGCGATGTCGGAGTCGATGACGCCGGGGTGTCGACGATGATCTGCGTCGACGGACGTCGGGCGGAAGAAGGCAGAGCGCCAGCACCGGGGCTGGCGCGCCGGCAGCAGAGGGAGGAGGCGCGGCGGCTGCAGGGGGCGAGACAACGTCGCCCAAGCTCCTCAATAGAGTAGCCTCCGAGCACTCGCAAACATACGGAGCCTAGCGACAACTCCCGGTCATTCAGATCCAGCTGAATTCGCAGGAGTAGATCTTATCTGGAATCCCGCAGAGCAACAGCGCTCTGCGGTATGGCTTAGGTGGAGAGATACCCCCTTCCTCAGCTCGGCGCGGCTCCGACTTGGGAACCACGAGATCGAGAGAGAAATTGGAATTAATTGAATTTCCTATGAATTAAATCAATTAATATGCCTTGGTATATAAAGGTGGAAGGGGGTGTGCAAACCCCTTGGCTCCCCCATGTGGGACTAAAGGAGGAGGGGGGGTTGGTGCGCCCCCACCATGGGCCGGCCGAACCCCCATGGGGCCCACCCCCCTTGTGGGGTGCGGCTCCCCCCTCTTGGGCCCTCTTAGGGCCCATGTAGGTGGGAGCCCCCCCTTTTTCCTTTATTTAATTAATATTAAATTAATATAAAAATCTCATTAATTCATAATTAATATATTTATATATAATTCAATATCCCGTGACTCCGAAACTATTTCGGAACCACCCGAACAACTTTCGGACATTCTCGGAACCATTCCATACCTCCCCGGAACTCCTTCCGGACCACCGGAACTCTTTCCGGATCATTTCTTTCTCTCCAACAAAAACCTATAAAATTCCAGAACCTATCTCCTAGCGTCGCTAAGACCTTAAGTTTGTTACGCTACGGTTCGGGAATACTCCAGACATGGTCGAGACACTCCGCTCACCAATGATCGTCAGGGATACCTGGAAATATATGACGACCCCTGTGCATTCCACGAATATCGTCGTTGAACCATAAGTATGATATTCATTCCCTTTGTCTCTGCGATACTACCTTGTCCGAGATATGATCGTAGACATACCGATGCCTTTGCTGTATCTCGTTACCGACGAAGGTTATTAACTCGTCTGCGATATTACATCTCCATGACCTAGTCATAAGCTGCGCAGCTATATAGATGCAATATCACCGAGTGGGCCCAGAGTATCTTTCCATTACAAGAATGAACAAATCCCGCTCTTGATCCTTACGTCTCGATGCTCTTTCGGAATACCCAAGATGGACACCGTTATTGTCATGCTATATAAGACACAACGTTTGATGCTCTCAAAGCACTCCTACGAAGCAACAATAAGTACGGTCTCACGGTCTAAGGAATAAGCTATCATACTCTTATCTATTGCAAATGACAAACATCGTAATACGATCTTATTGCAATACTTTGCGTATGTCCACCACCTTATTCAACTAACAAGATGACCCCATTGTCAACCGACGTCATTGTCCTTGATCGGGAATCTCGATCAACTGTGTCCCAATGGACTAGCTCATATAGAGGCTTGCTAGGGACCTGGTTGTCTATGTATCACACGTGTATTAATAATTCCAATTAATACAGTTATAGCATAATACACAAACCTATTATAAACTTATGATATAATGCAATAAATACTACTTATTTATTTGCCTCTAGGGCATATCTCCTTCACTACAGGCCACTACCGCTCAGACTGCACTCGCCCACCGTGTTGCTTGAGGTGTGGGGACCCCGGACACGCGATTGGTGGGTGCCCCGTGCAGCCAGCCCAGCTTCACAGGTCCCGGCTAGAGACTCTGGGCCTAGGGCTTGAGGGGCTCTTCTTCTTTGTTGACCTGGGGGGATGGGGTGCCGAGGTCGGCTCCCGAGAACCAGGCGACTATCACAGTGCGTCCGGATCAGCTGCCTGGGATCGCCACCGTACTCACTTTAGAGACCCTGCGTGAGGAACTAGCGTGGATCTCCCCTGACCACCAGTGGAAGATTCAGGAGCTCTCTCCTTCTGTGTTCTCGGTGGTGTTCTCATCGGCTGAGAGCCTGAGGCTCTGTCGCACCGTGGACGAGGCCTTCTACACCCTGCCACTCCACAGGATCCGCGTGTCCATCCTCCCCTCGGCTGTGATCCCGTCGACTAGCCCAGCCCTTCAGTCCACTTGGGTGCGCCTATATGGACTCCTGGAGGAGGCGAGGACGCAGTCCGTGGTCGCGCTGGTGGCCCAGTTGGTGGGTAGGCTTGAGGAGGTTGACACTGATTCCCTGCCTGGTGAGGGTCCAGTCCGTCTCCGAGTCCTAGTCCCCGACCCAGACCTGATCCGTGAGGACTTACCTCCGGGTGATCCGCGAGGGGGTGCAACCCCCTCTCTCAGTTGGAGCAGACCCGGGGAGGGACCCCTCAGACGCGGAAGATGATCCGAATGCCTCTCTCTGATGACGACGACGACGATGACCCAGGCTTGGACGATCACCAGCTGTCCACTACGTCGGCTGAGGCCCCTACGGCTCCGACACAGGCATCTTCGCCTGTGCACCCTGTGGCCGCTGCTCCCACCGCCGCTCAGGCCCCTCTGGCCCAGGTGCAGGCATCTTTGCCTTCACCCTGCCCTGCTCCAGCTGAGCCAGTTCACTCTCAGAGTGCGCCGGCCAAGCTGCCGCCCGTCGACCGCCCGCGGACCTCGCGCCCTGACCCCTTAGCTCTCGTGGCACCCCCTCTTGATCAGTACGGCACCAAATTTGGCTTGCCAGGGTTGGACGCCTCTTCGCTTGGCCTACAGCCTACTGAGCCAGAGGAGGACCGTGGGAGTGTGGGACTGGAGGTGGCCCCACCGTCGTCACCGCGGTCTGCTAGCGCTCTCTGCTACGTCCTCTCGCCAGGTTCGACTCCCACCTCACCAGCGTCGTCGCCACCTCCGGTCCCGACTACTCCGGCGGCCAGTGCCTGTGTACTGCCCACGTTCCTCCCCGACACTCCTGTGGGGGGTACACAGACTACTCTGGGCCGCCCCAGCCGCCAGCCAGCACCAGGGTCACAGACACCTCGCGTCAGTGCTAGGCTCGCCTCTGCACGGGGTGGGCTGGGGATGCCCGCGCCGACAGTGCAGGAGCTGGCGATCCCGAGGACCGTGGCCAGACGGAGTCTAACAGGTACCTTACGTTCCACACCTCCCCTTCCCTAGGGTTCGAGATTTTCGGTTCTAGATGAGGTCCCTTTGGACCACTTGTTGCAGGTGGCCGACAACTGTGGCATTGTTTTTTGGGGCGAGCGTGGCCCCAGACTTGAACAAGTGTCCGCCATCAAGGCGAAGGAGGTGTACGAGGGGGCTCTTGCTGCCGCACGAGCTCAGGTAGAGACAGTGCAGGAGACGGCCCCTCAACCTGCCTCCTCGGGACAGGC
Source organism: Poa annua (assembly GCA_026929855.1). Taxonomy (NCBI): domain Eukaryota; kingdom Viridiplantae; phylum Streptophyta; class Magnoliopsida; order Poales; family Poaceae; genus Poa; species Poa annua. Next base: position 69,053,884 of record CM049432.1, on the reverse strand, counting down.
GTCACCTCCCTCGGCCTCCGACGTGACGAGGGCGCCCTCTAGTGAGGCTCCGCCCATCGTTCCTCCCCAGGTGGGGAGGAAACGCGGGGGCCTCCGAAGGGTGGCCCCCAGTCCTCATCCGCTAGTAGAGCGCGTTCGGCCCCCCCTAGTGAGGCCTCTCCCACCGCTCTTCCCCAGGTGGGGAAGAAACGGGGACGCCCTCCGAAGGGCCCCGGACGGACCTCGACTACTATTAGAGCTCGATCCGCCCCCCGTAAGGGGACAACCCCCGACATTGTTTCATGATGCATACAATCATAAGGTTATTCGATTGGAACATGAGGGGGTTTGGGCAACCCGGGCGTCGCAAGCAGCTCCGGGACTACATTCGGCAAGAGGATGCTAACATTGTGGGGATTCAGGAGACGATCCGTCAAGACTTCTCCATCCAGGAACTGCGGGGACTTACACCACACAAGTTTGTGTGGCAGTGGCTCCCTGCTAATGGGCACTCTGGGGGTATCCTCCTTGGGGTTAAGGAGGAAACCTTCGAAGTGGAGGATATGGACCGGGGCGAGTTCTATGTGAGCATGCTTATCAGACACAGACGATCATCCTTCAGGTGGGAGGTGATCATCGTGTATGGGCCTGCTGACCATACTAGAGCACCGGCATTCCTCGCGGAGCTGAGCGCGAAGGTGGAGCAGTGCTCCACCCCACTTGTCATTGCTGGGGACTTCAACTTGATTCGAGCCCCGGAAGACAAGAGCTCGGCAAATGTGAATCCCAGGACGATGAGGATGTTCAACGGTTGCATTGCGGATCTCGCTCTTAGAGAGATCCGTCGGGTGGGTGCACGCTACACTTGGTCGAATAACCGAGTAGACCCCATTCGGAGTGTACTGGATAGGGTGCTCGTCTCTGTTGGACCACGTGGTCGTGGGTTCGATTCCCACAGACGGCGCCAATTGACGAGGCTGTAACTCGGCAAGTCCCTGGGTTGTACACCCCGGGTTGATTGATGGGGAGAGTGTAGAGTGCAAGGTGATCACGACGGCTAACAGGCGAGGTTTACCCAGGTTCGGGCTCCCGGAGGATAACACCCTACTCCTGCTTGTCTGGTTATTGATGCGAGTAGCGATTACAATGGCGAGATCGCGTGTCTATGTATGTATCCTCTAGGACGGGCAACCCTCCTGGCTTTATAGGCAGCCAGGTCTCGGGTGGTTGATACAGATACGGTAGGTTACAAGACCTAACCGAGTTGGACTAGGATACGAGATACCCCGAGTGGGCCTTCTGCGGGCCTTTCCATCCTTGGCGCGGCCCAGGTAGCCTCATCGTGGGCCACCCGCAAGGTAGCCCCACGTCAGGGAGATGGCATACCCTCTTTGTTCACTCCGTGCGATCACCAGGATAGGTTCCGATCACTCTCCCTTACTGTTATCATCTGGAGGCGCCGTTCTGCCAAGGCTGAACCGGTTCCATTTTGAAAACTTCTGGCTAGGGAAGCCAGGGTTTGTGGAGGCCGTTCGTCTGAAGTGGGCATGGGCTGCCGAACACCCCCCGCGTATTTTCAATGCAGTGGATGTCTGGCACCACTGTGCACAGATGGTGCGCCGGTTCATGAGGGGTTGGGGCGCCAATCGTGGTGCGGCCCTTAGGCAGCAGAAGGCGGCTCTAATGCGGGACATTCAACAGCTGGACAGTACGTCAGACTCGGTTGGCCTGACGCCTGACCAATGGGTCCAACGGTACGCGTTGGAGCGCTCCCTTATGGAGATCTTCAAGGGTGAGGAGCTGTTTTGGCGACAGCGGAGTCGCCAGAACTGGCTACTCAAGGGTGACGCGAATACAACATACTTCCACGCGATAGATAATGGCCGTCGCAGAAAATGCTCGATTCCGTGTCTCTGGGAGAACGATCGCCTGCTGGAGGTACCAGCGGAGATCTCATCCCATATTTACTCCTTTTATAAGGAGCTTTTCTCGGCTGGACCCCGCTCTGGGGTATCCTTGGCAGTGGACTTGTGGCCGGTGTTGTCTAGAGTCTCAGGCAGGGAGAATGCGGACTTAACCTCCCATTTCTGCCGGATGAGGTGCAGAAGGCGGTGATGGAGATGAAAGCCAATTCGGCCCCGGGGCCGGATGGTCTTCCGGTGGCTTTCTTCCAGACTTTCTGGGAAGCGGCGAAGGCCGTGATTATGCCGATGTTCCAAGAGTTTTATGTTGGGACACTGGTGGTATCACGGCTAAACTTTGGCGTGGTGACCCTGATTCCCAAGGTAATGGGAGCCACGGATATCCGCCAATTTCGTCCTATCACTGTCCTGAATGTCATCTATAGGATCATATCTAAGGTTTGTGCCTTGAGACTTGCCCCTGTGTTGGAGCGGATCACGCACCCTTACCAGTTCGCCTTTTTGAAAGGTCAGTTCATACACGATGGGATCCTAGCTCTTAGTGAGCTTGTTCACGAGGTGAAAACACGTCGCCAGAAAGGCGTGTTCCTCAAGCTAGATTTCCAGAAGGCGTACGGCCGACTAGACTGGGCCTTCCTCCGCTTGGTTCTGGAGCGGAGGGGGGTTGATGATAGGATGATTGGGTGGATCATGCAACTTTTGATGAGTGGAAACACCGCCATTAACGTAAATGGGGAAGTAGGTCCCTATTTTCGGTCTACCTGCGGAGTTAGGCAGGGAGATCCGATCTCCCCTCTGCTTTTCAACTCCGCGGTGGATGCCCTTGCGGAGATCTTAGAGCGTGCTAAGATCGCCGGCCACATCACTGGTGTGGTTGGACATCTTGTCCCGGGGGGAGGTGTGACCCATTTACAGTATGCTGATGACACTATGATTATGGTAGAGGGGTCGGAACTTGATATAGTTAATCTCAAGTTCTTACTACTTTGCTTTGAGGCCATGTCAGGCCTCAAGATCAACTTCGACAAGAGCGAGGTTGTCATTTTAGGGTACTCGGAGATAGACCAACAGAGGATTGCGGACAACCTGAATTGCAGGTTGGCGTCATTCCCAGTTACGTATCTGGGAATGCCGGTCAGGGACACTCGAATACTTTCTAAGGATTTCGAGCCCCTTGTTTCACGAGTCAAATCTAGATCGGAACCTTGGCAGGGGAGGTTCACCTCCAAGGGTAGCAAAACGATCTTGATTGACTCGTGCATGTCTAGCCTCGCCATGTACATGATGGGGATGTATATCTTGCCGGACGGGGTCCATGCTAGCTTTGACAAAGAGCTGGCTAGATTATTCTGGCAAGCGTCGTCTAGGAAGAAGAAGTATCACATGGTGAAATGGGCTGATATCTGCGCCCCCAAAGAGTTGGGGGGCATAGGTATACTTGCGTCTCGACACATGAACAAGACCCTTATGCTACGATGGGTCTGGAGGATTCTTCGGGGTGAGGGGGGCCTCTGGCTTGACTTGATCAAAGCTAAGTATCTTAGGGGTTGCCCCTTGCTGGCGTGTGAGCGCAAAGAGGGGTCTCAGTTCTGGCACGCCATCCAATCTATTAAGGAACATATCAGACTAGGGGCGGTCTCATCCGTAGGTAACGGACGAGATACCCTATTCTGACTTGACTCCTGGTTGGGCGGAAGGCCGCTAAGAGCTGTGTTCCCGGATCTTTTTGCGGTTTGTGCGGAACCTTTGGTATCGATTGCTTCTGCCTTCCAGCAGGGACAGTGGAACATTGGGTTCCGCCGCACGTTTGGCCCAGGGGAGGTTGCGAGCTGGAGGTCCATGCTCGCGTCACTACCCGTAGCCCTGTCTGACAGCCCGGATACGGTCGCATGGACCCTTACGCCGGCGAAGCACTTCTCCGTCGGTTCCGCTTACCGGGCTCTTTTTAGAGGGTCTGTGCTATCTTGGACTACACATCTTTGGAAGGCGCCCTTGCCTCTTAAGATCAAGATCTTTACTTGGCAGCTTCTCCGCGACCGCCTCCCTTCGGGCGTGGAGGTGGCAAAGCGTTTGGGACCTGGTGATGGCACCTGCCCCCTGTGTGCGGTCCCCGAGACGGGGACCCATATCTTGTTCTCCTGTCCCGCTGCTCGGTTCCTGTGGAGCTTCCTTGCTGAGGCCTTAGGTCCTGAGTGGCATGCACTTGACTTGGCAGAGTTCCTGAAAGTGCAGGCGAACCATACCGGGAGGAGGAGGTCCCTCTTCTGGTTGGTGTTCGCGGCAATGACCTGAACCCTTTGGACGATTCGTAACAAGATGATCCTCGAGCATGTCTTCCCGCGACGGGCTGCTGACTCAATTTTCAAATTCTTGGCTTTCCTGCAGGAGTGGCACCCGTTGGCTAGACAGAGTGACAGGCCTCGGCTAGACGGCATTCTTGAGGACCTCCTGAAGGCGGCACGCCTTCTTTCCTCTCCGCCCAGCCGTTGAGCTCTACTGTGTAGAGTTTATATCAGCAGTAGTTGTTTCACTCTTGGACTTTATGTGCTGTGGCCCCAACAGAACTTGTTTTCTATCGCTCTTCGTACCTCTTTGGGTTGTGGTTGTAAACTGTGGATGGTTGTTTTATTTATAAATCGAGGCGCAAGCCTGTTTCGAAAGCTAATTAGCTAGTCCTACAACGCTCTGTTTTGCAGCCGGCCTTCAATTGATTCTAGTTTGGTGCATGATTCAGTTTTTTGCTTAGGCGCCCTAGCTAGCTAGTAAAATATTTTGATTTTCACGTAGAAAAGTCAAGCCTGATGGACTGAAAATAAATTAGTCTATTATTGACAGAGTCTCGAAAACAAAATTGACAGGCTAACGGAATGACGATCTTGTTGCACTTTTAATCCAACTATGCTCTATGCATCGATCGATCAGTCTATAACGTCGCACTCGTTTTCGTTATTTTTCAGAAGATCGATCGATTCCTTGTGTTCCAAGACGGATATTACTTTTCTGAAAATCGATAGATGTCGACCAGGCAGCCGACGCGCGCACGAGTAGACCATGCATATTTTCACACGTTCTGCACTCAAACACAGACGTGACGTACGTACTTACGTACTGCCCCTTGTGCTGCATGCAACGGTGCAGCACTCGTTTTCACTGGTGTCTTCGGTGCGAATTAACAATTTGCATGCCGACTGCTTTTAGGTGCCGGTTCAATTTGTTCGTTAGTCGATTTTACTTTGCCATGCATGACAAGCAAAGGTTGTGATGGGAAGTTATCACGATTAAGTAAATGCCAGCACTGGCGTACGTCACTCCACCACTTCGACAGATGCCACTGCGACGTCAGGCCTTTTTCTTTCGTAGCAAACACCACTACAAACTTCTCCAATTTTCAGTTCCCTTCATGTTTTAGCGTTTTACTAATTATCTTACACCAATTTTTTAAATAAAGAATACATGGTTGAATAAAGCAGTTCTATATACTCAGTGAACTCCAAAAAAAAACAATTCGGCTAAAGTTGACAAACACCCACCATTTCTGCAATATTTTACCCTCAAGTTATTACGGTGTGTCATGTAATCATGTTCAACAGTTTTGTTAGCTCCACGTGGCTGTTGAATGCATGCCAATGTGAAGCAACACAAGTACCCTAGATGTGCCTACATGGCCCCAAACTCGATCAACAACCCTACAAAGTATCAGCTTAGTCATTCATCTGCCTTCCCTCAGCTCGCATACTTGGTAGGGCTAGGAATTTGGCCCAAAGAGACGGCTTTCCTTTGGGATGCTGACCGGGTTCAGTCATGGATCGGTTTTTAGATGCATTAGGTTTGGGCCTTTGGGGCCATAAAGACATGGCAAGTATTTTGATCCTTCCCATTGGCAAACATACAAGAGCATCCATCTTTGTGGTTTTTCAACTCTACTTAAGACGTACCCACCGCCTCCAACCTCCGCCTCCACCGTAGATCAGTTCCCCTTCCTCTGGTCGGTCTCGCCGACATCGGGAGGGGTGAGGAACACCCGTTCTATGCATGAGCGGAATTTTCAATGAAAATTAGTGCTTCTCATTATTTTGGATTAGGATTTTGGTATTCGTCTTCTTCTTCAATCGAGTTGGTTTCGTCTACAACAAGTAATTAATCTTCAGGCATTCGTTCGACGATGGGACCTTCTTCCCGGCGTCAATGGATGTGGGAGTTGTTGTTAAGCTCCCGCGATACTACTATCGTAACTAACGCTATGCGACGTCATGTCATGCCATATAAGAAAAAAAGGGTAAGGTGTCATTGCATATAATGAAGAGAGAGGTTGCAGTAGTAGTAGTAGATTACGATAACATGTCACTTGCACTACAAGAAAATTCAGTGAGAAACATAGTATGACGAGTGGATCACCATTTTTAAATACTACTAGAAGACAGCCTTATGTTATTATACATTGTGAAAGTATTGTAGTACTCATAATTTTCTTGTATCGTAGTTCATGATACTCTATGATACTTTGCATTGTGAGTGGTTTTAGATTACATGCTAACATTACTTATTCTCTCTTGGAAAGAAAGAATATCTAACCATCAGCACAACTTAGCATCTACAGATAGTGCTAAAGGTTGTAGCTTTGTCCTGGCACTATCCCTTTTTTTTCTGACGTGCCATTTGGCGTCCATGCATGCATACTTGCTTGCACATAACTAACTACATGCATGCCCGACACATTTTTTCATAGTTAATGCGTACATGACAACCGAAATTTGACTAGTGGAATTCGAATCGTGCGTCACACACACTCACACTGAGTTTCGTTATTTCAGCACCTTATCCTACAAGGTTTTCAGTCGAAAAGGAAGAATAGATTGTCGAGCAGCTGAGGCGTCAGCGTCGCAAGTGTGCGCGCGTTTTTCTATCGTTCCGGCGGCATCATCACGCATATTTCAGGTCACGGCAGCTTGTTTTTCAGTGGTATCTTCGGTACGAATCGATCGTCCGGCCGGAATCGTTTTCGGATAAAGCATACTGCTTTTAGGTGTCAGTTCGTTATGACGAGATAACGACCATGGATTGTATTTCCGTGCATGTGTTTTCAGTGACCGGCCGCATGCACACGGATACATTCTGAAACTTCTCAAGTCCGACCTGGTTTTGCTGCTGAATCTCAGAAGGGTTAATTTTGGTGTAGAAAGGTGTGTTATCCTTTGAGTTTCAATATGAGCTTTTACACAAACATATATCAGAGATTTATGTTATCCAAACCTAAAGGTAAATAAATTTATCCACTAGTCTTCTTTGAGGATAATTTTTTTTCTAAATCCAAATTGTAGGATAATGAGAAATCTATTGGGGCCTCGTTGCGAATCATTCTTATCGGAAAGCAGCATAAAGATGTTGACAACCTTCCAAATATGTGAGAGGAAGTGCATGAATGGGTTTGGTGAGGGATTCCTTTGTGCCCACTACTAGCAACAGTATACAAATATAAATCATAAGGTATGTACCACAAAATATATATATTGACATAGGAAACTGGGAGAACTCCTGAAAACACGTATGCAACTGAGAGAAGAGGCCGGAACGGGGGCACAATGCTCAGCAACAAGATCGTAATTTTCTTTATTTTATTTATGTAGACTTTCTGGAACGACTATCTTCTCATCTAAACTTTGTAGCGAACAACAATAGTGAAGACTCTACCATGGCAATATTTGTTGTATGGAGTAGTTACAATCTACTACATTGATTGATTCTACTATTAGAAATATCAATGTGTTCTTTCAAAAGGAAAAGCCCAGCGAAAAGAAAAGCAAATATGTTATTTTGTCATGTCCTTGTCTATGATATGCCTTGCAGCTGGCTATCAGTCATTCTCAGAATTTGCAAACCAAGAGGAGCTAGCTAGCAGGGAATTAATACACCTGTCTCTTCTCCCAATTTGAGTATGGTAGGTCCAAGGTTTTATTTCGCTTCAAACACAAGTACTCAAAATTCAATTATATAGGACTTCCTGTCCGCCATCGTCAAGCAGCAAGTGTTGGCATCAGTCTGTTAGATAACAATTTCTAGATTGCTAAGGCTTATCGCAAAACATGGACATCTTAAAACGGCTGTAAGAACACTAGCTATCATTTTATATTTCTAGACTACTGCTACTAAGCAACTTTATTTGAGGTGAGACTGAAACTTCCTTCTCTCGCTCTCCGGGGTTGGTTATGCATGGATTAATGCATGGTTAGGTTATCCTCGGGCATCGTCGGTGGAGCTTGGCGAAGCTTCGATGCCGGCTATAGAGGTGCAACTATGCAAGCAATCCAAAGAGCCAAAGCTCACAGCTATGTATTTAATGCTGATACTTGCATCAGCTGTTATACACCGCCAAGGCAAAATAGTTGTTATTTACTTTAATCTTTACTATTAAAGCAGAATGCGTGGTATGGTGTCACAATCCAAATGGTGTCACACTTAAAATACCCGCATACTTCGAATTAATTACATGTCATGCCACCTATAAGTGGATACCGGTTCAAAGGAAAAGAAACAAAAAGGAAGGAAAAAAGGAATAGAAAAAGGAAGGATTGTGATACCGGTTCAAAGGAAAAGAAACAACAAGACCGCAAGTTGAGTAGCATGCGCAACAAACTCTGCCACCAGAGTAGCATGCGCAACAAACTTGATTCAAAATTCAAATACTACCGCATGCACAATAAACTCCTAACCGAAAAACAACACTCCTCAAACCGGACCGGATGTTGCTCCCTCTAACAAACTATTCAAACTTGCTCACAACTAGCGCCGAAGTTTACTCGCCTCGTCTACTCCAACACAGCTCGCTGACACCATTGCCTCGCTCTCCTTAGTCCGCCGGCATCGCTGCCGCTTGCCTCTGTCCGACGCCGCTCACCATTGCCTCGCTCGCCTCAGTCCGCCGGCACCGCTGCCGCTTGCCTCCGTCCGACGTCGATGTCGCTCGCCTTACCTTGCCTTGCCGTGGAGTGCGTTGACACAACACTGCCGCTTTCATTGTCTAGCTCATCGTCCGGCCAGCAGCACGCAACAAGTTCTCGTTCTGCTACAGAAGGAATGAAAGTAAGTGCATCATATTCTAATCCCTGGAAAATAAATCAAAATTAGAAAGAGTAGCATGGAGAATACCCGTGGAGTGCGTTTTAGCACGCGCCAATGTCTGAAACATGAACAATCAAATGATTCATCATCTTACCTGTGTCTAAACAATCAGTGATGTACGTACATATATGTTCCCTTGATTGGAAGTTCACGCACGTTCGTTGAAGAACGAGGTATCTTATGAGAGATGTGATTTGTAGAATGGATGCCCTACCATACCACCGAAGGCAGTCATATCATTTGGACAGCAGCCAGAAGAAACCGTCGTGTTTCTCACTGGTGGCCATATGAAAGCAAGCATCAGTAGATCGCACTGCTCTTATCATGTCTAGACAACAAATTTGTTGGAGCTGTAGTATATCAGATCGGATCTTGCCAGAGCAAAAGGCTGTGGTGTGGCATATATACAGTTTAGCACGAGCACTGCTCAATAGTCTGTTTATCTGCTTTACTATGAGCTCGATGTTGAATCTTAATCGTGGCCTTGATGGGAGTGGAACCACCTTTTGGTTTATAGCAAAGCAGATTCCTGTGTGACCGCTAGGAGGTTAAAAAGAACTGTGGAATGAAAAATTAAATTTCTTTAGCACCATCTTGGCCATCAAGAGTGCTACTGAAAAAATACCCTCTTACTAAGGAAAGAAAGGCTAGAAAGAAAGGCTAGAGGAGGTAGTTTTCCTGGTTTTATCTATAAAAATAGTCACTTTATTGTTGCGTTTTGACAAAGGATGTAATGGAAAGTAATTCCTGCTCTGAGGTTAACTAAAACTTCTCCGGAATCAGGACTCGACGACATACTGATATATTGTTATGTATAGTTAATGGTGGCAGATTCAAAGAGCAGTAGTGAAGACGCTGAAATTATTACTGCTAATTATGCTGACTAAGTGATAATAATGAAAGAAATGATCATTTGACTAATGAATGCGATGTATTTCCAGGATTTGTAAGTAAGAGGGTATTGCATGTTCCTGCTTTGTATCCCTTTTTTACTGCCTCAATTGTAAATAAATTCTTAAAATGATATATTTAGGAATACACTATTTAGAAAGTTAATTAGCAACCCCAACTTTGCCATGGAAAATATTCGAATATAGTTCAATTAATTATGAATGTTCTGTTTTCAGATGCGTGTAGAAAGAACCACCCACTTTGCTCCTATAGGCGATGGTACTCTCAAGAAGGAGTTGAACTGACTGAACTCATCAAGTATACAGTTACTAGCATTCACTGCCATAAGAAGAAGATGATCAATTAGGATCGACTTTTATTAGCTTTGTCCCACAGTTAATCTTCTGAGTTTGTTCTGGTTCATAACTTTCTTTAGCTGTCGACATACAATCTTATTTGAATTCACACAACTTTCTGAAATTGTTTTTTCTGCAACTATTAAACAAGTGCTAGGTGTCTAATTGTCTATGCCTATGAAGGTAGCATCCTTGCTCCTGTTTTTTAGTATCTAACGAAAATTTGAAACTCTCCGGATGAAAAACCACTTTGGCTGCTACTTAGACTGATTTTCCAAACTGAAATGAATTCTCTGCGCTGCTCTTTTAGTTCAATACTAAATTATCTTTCAAAACTTCCAAGTCAGAATTTTCTTTCTAATATCACCAATGAAGAGTCCAAAATAATCTCTAGATTTAGCAACAATATCTACAGTAGGTGCACGTTTCATAGCATTGACATTGACATGAATCGCATGTGTTTTTTGCTCCTTGTAGGTGCACGTTTCGTGCTGACATTAGAAGTCAGGTGTATTCCATTTGCATTGGAATTTGTCTTGACGCATATTGTGGGGTTTGTTTGTCTCAAAGATGTCTCAAAGCAAACTTCTTCATAAAGGGAAAATGGTATGAATTATCTATATGGGGGCTATAAAATAATTATATGCAAATTCATGTCTCATTTTTTGCAATAAACAGTGGTTACTCAATATGATAACTCAAAGACATCAACTCCCATTGGTATGCCTTGTCCACAAACTGGTTTGTTCATACTTCAACCACTGGAAGATCAGACAATCGAGTCATCTGATGATGACAATGAGAGACCATTGACAATGTCATTTCCAACTCAAAGCGCCCTCACAATGAGAGGAACTCATATGGTCGGAGAAAGCTCAAACGGTATGTCCTATGTTATAGGCATATGATTTTTATAACATAATGCAATTTATATAACAAAAATCATACTCTTGTTGCAGGCCTACGAGTTCAACCGAGCATGTCCATTCCAACACGAAGAATGTTGACGCTTATAGGTACTCCACACACTGAGGAAGGCTCAAACGGTATGACACGAAGAATGTTCAAAGAACGAGATAATTTTATAGATTTAAAATTTGAGTTCAGCTATGTATTTGCTAACTGCATGCTATTATCGCAGCTATACAATTTACTTAACATTTTTCATATGTTGTTTTAGGCGTACGAGCTCAACCGAGCCTGTCAATTCCAACGCAAAGTACACTAGCAAATACGGGTACTCCACGGGCTGTGGATAGCTCAAACAGTAAGGACATATAAATAGATATCTAAATTCAGAGTTGAAATTTCAATGCATATCTTCATTTCCTATGTCATCGTTGCAGACATACAAACTCAAAGATCACGTGATCGTCAAAGAGCACGGCGACAAAGTTTAACTCCAGAGGAGAGGGACGAGATTAATGCACGTAGACGCTCAAATAGAAGATTGGCAAATGCAAATGCTACCGACCTTAGCAGCTTGATGGATGAGAATGCCGTCCGCAACGACCTTCCAGATGAGGAGTACACGTTTGCCGATGAAGGTATGATTGCTAACCTTTCCACTTTCCAAGTTTATCTATATAATGAGTTTCTATGAACCTCGTGATGTGACCTCTCAAAGTTGAAATTTCAATGCATACCTTTTTTTTCTATGTCATCATTGCAGGCACGCAAAGAGCACGTGAGCGTCAAAGAGCACGGCGACAAAATTTAACTTCTGAGGATAGGGACGAGATTAATGCACGTAGACGCTCAAATAGAAGATTGGCAAATGCTACCGACCTGAAACAACATAATGTACGTTGAAGAGATAGTAGAACAAATTCATCTCATGATGAGGGACATGCAAGACGGGCTCAACGTGTGGTAAGTGATGCGGCTAGGTGAAACAGGCCAGGCGCTCAATCCATTGCTATGCCCTGCCCAGCTGCAGCCGTCCCTGACAACCCCAACCCATCAGTGAGGTTACACGCATCACCCGTCAAAGTCGAAGCTACTTTTCCAAACGCCTCCGCTTCAACGAGCACACCAGCGTATACCTTCAGGACCAACGGTATCAATCCCATCTTTACTCTCTTATGTTTTGACACAATCTTATAACTCTATATGTCACTAACGGCTATTTGAAAAAATTACAGGTGACATGGATGCCTTCCTTCCTTAGCGGCTTGATGGATGAGAATGCCGTCTGCAACGACTTCACAGATGAGGAGTACATGTTTGCCGATTAAGGTATGCACGCTAACCTTTCTACCTACCATGTTTATCTATATAATGAGTTCCTATGAACCTCATGATGGGACATGCTATGTGTGAAGGATCTGACGCTTCCGACACTGATGACGAGGATCTCAATGGACAGGCAGACTTACCAGACGTGGGAACTACCGATCCTTTTGACTTTGTTTACTCAAATCTGCCTGCCAGACACGTCTTAAAGAGAGTCCCGGATTGCTTACACTGCAAGGCCAAGAGGTTTGAGCGAGAGACTGACGATTTCTGCTGTCGAAATGGAAGTATCTTGCTGGTTGATCCAGAACCTATCCCGGAGATGATGAGGCTATGGTCTAGCATGGATGACGACTCTCGCCATTTCCGAGAAAAAATCCGATACTTCAACGGCCATTTCTCCTTTACAATCCTTGGCGTTAACCTCGACAATGATCTCACGAACATGAGGTCAGGTGTTTACACATTCAAAGCGAACGACACAATGTACCACAATGTGCATTCGTTTGGGCCAGGCTCTCGTCCTGAACATCTGCAGTTATACTTCTATGATGATGATCCCACACTTAGTCATCGCAAGGAATCCACAGTGCAACTAGACCAGGAGGTCGTCCATATATTGGCCAACATCATGAGAAATAACCCCTACTCCGAACAGTTTAGGAGTTTGGGCGTTCACAGGGACCACCTCCAGGATTTCCGGATAGAACTAAACACCGACAAAAAGCTAGACCAAAGGAGATACAATGCACCAATTTCATCTGAGGTGGCTGCCATCTGGGTTGAAGGTAACGACCTGGCAAATAGGTTCAAGCGGAGCATTACCCTCTACGGTAACAACAACGAGAAGCACAGCATACAAGCCACACATGGGTGTTATGACCCGCTATCGTATCCTCTCTTTTTCCCTAAGGGGGAGCTTGGATGGCATCCAAATATCCCGAAACATGGGGAGTCTTGGGAATTTGCGCAGCTACCAAGAGCAGACCGCGATGAGGACGAAGGTTCGCTTATAATTAGCTTATGAAATTAGGCTGCTATTATTATCTCATTTGATGTAATTAACATGTCTTTTTATATATTCCTCATGCAGGATGGTTATGAGATGAGGAAAAAGTTTTTGTTATATCTGCTCAAGTATCATGCAAATAAAGTCGAAGACAACATTCCGGATGTTGTACGAGCATATCTTAATCGCGTTAATAGATACCATATTTGATAGGAGATGGTTCAAATTGTTACATTTTTTGTAAACATGACGTTTAAACTATATGTTTGGATTTTCATATGACATATTAAAAGTACATATGTGTCTAAACATAATGTCACAAAACGACAACTTTTTTCTTCGCTATCCCGTTGCAACGCACGGGCACTCAACTAGTTCTAATAAAGTGAGGACAACCTGCACACATAAAATATTATTAAAATTCAGACAAGTCTGATAAACGTAGCCAAATAAAAAGTTAAAAGGAAACAAAACCGAATCCTCGTGCCTCAAGACAGTATTTACATAGGCTATACTAGTGGAAAACGGAACAGCAGTACCTGTCGGGGAGGGGTATCAGTACTGTAGCGTACCCGCACTATAAATAAGTCAGATACCTGTGTATAGTGCAAATCCCTAAATCGATTCGTTTGCACACACAGTTTACTATGTAATATCACAACAAAGTATCAATTTTATCACATCGATGATACAGACTTACAAAATATTCAATACAAGTTGCATAGCATAAAGCTAGCTTTGAAAGAGTAAACAGCGAAATTACAATAGCAGTGAGTCTCCATCACTTTCATGTTGCCACAGGCGAAAACATGTTGGTTGCAGACTCGAAACCTTTAAATCGAAACCTCACTCGTCATCTGATCAATCTGCAATAGAAAAAATATTGCAACAACGTGGGTCAGATTCCATCAAAAATGGAGTCTGGCAAGTGACACTATGGTGTACACTTAGAGGAAAACTCTATAACCTATATGCATAATTGGCTGGTGGAGTTCAAGGCTATTTTGCATAAAGCCAATTTTTCCTAACTCTTTGGAAAACACTTTTCTTCTATTCGAGACACCTGTGGCATGAAAACCACGGTCTCATTCTACCCTTGTTCACCCATCAAGTTTTATTTCTGAAGTTGGAATGGTGGAATCCTCCGTTGACGTCCGTGATCAGCTGCTCAAATTGTCCGTACCCGGGACACGGCTAAGTACATAGTTTTACACTCTGCATAGGTTGTGCACGTTCACCATTGTACCCATTCAACCCAAACTATCCTTTACACACTTATAGTGATAAGGAAAAGGAGAAGAATGAGACGAGATCTTTCAGAAGCATTTTCCCTCCCACTCTGGCTTGACCCGTTCCACCTAACATCCCCCTATATCTGCTTTTCAAGCCGGAGAGAGTCCACGCAACATAATTGATCAAGCCAGAGCCCATTGGCAATGGCTGCACTGGAAGCAATCGTCACTCGGAGTTCTTCAGATTCCTCTGTTTCTGGGTGGCCATTCTCAAGTGTACGTACTCCAGGAACCATAGACATGGCCTGAGTAGCCACTAAACATAAACCATACAACCTCTTACCACCCAGGCGTTTCATTCTTAACTTAGTATAATTTAGGTTTTCACAAAACAATATTTGCATAGCATCAATAATTCTACTAAGTATTGCATAGGAATCTAGACATAGGAATAAGGAATTTCTACACAGGTTTAGCATAACAATACTATCCTACACATGCTTATATAAAAATACACTAAGTAATGCATATAGAAATTAGTAGGAAATTTATGAGGTGTGCCACTTGCCTTTGAATGAAGTCTTTACTCACAAACTATTTTCAACGAAATCGGGTCTCTCCGTTCAGTATAAACAATATAAACAAACAACAATACAACAATCATAAAATAAAACAACACAACACATACAAACAAGTTTCTTAACTTCTAAGGAAAACATGACATGCAAAATATTTCTAAGGACTAAATGCATGTAATGCCATGAAAATCTTTTAAGTTAATGCCAGGAGATGTGTTGGTCATAAATGACTAAGGACTAAAGTCAGAAGTTGGACAAGATAACTTTGTTATAAATTATCTAGAATAAGCACTCAAATGGCTTAGCCATGATGTGCAAAATACTTAGAGAAAATACTAACTCTATTCTTCGAGGTGATCAACAATTATTATCAACTCTTTGTAAATTGGATATTCACTAGCCGCTAGGATCCAACAAACTTCAAGATGGTAATAATATGATCAAAATTGTTTAAGTCTTAAGTGAAAGACAAGATTAGGAAAGAGGGAAAAGATAGAAGGAAAGATGTAGTTGGCCTCCAGGCTTCATCTCCAGACTTGTAACTTCCTTCTGGATGATGTCTTGATTGAATTCTTGGGAGTTGAATAATCTTCAGACTTGATGATTTTTATATCACATAGGCTGGTCTTGGATTTAACTTAGTCTTCAAGAGGTCTAAGAGAAGAAAAGAGAAATGAAAGAGAGAGGGAGCAAGACTGAGAAATATTTCTGGTTGGTCTTCATGAATTTCTTCTTGATTTTCTTCTAAGTGCTTCTGCTCCTTGAAGATATTTCTGAAGTCTTGTTTTGGCTAAGTCCTTCATTGGTCTTCTAGCTCCATGTTGAAAATTACTAAGTGTCTAAGTGTAGCACTTTACCAAAATGCTAAGTTGAAAATACTTCTAACTTAGAGAAAAATAATGAAGAGGTTTTCCTATGAGGGATATAATTATATAATAAAATATGTTATGCATGAAATGCAATTTTTAATCACAAGAAAGCATCAAAATAACTTTTGTGATTTCTTTATAAATATGCATGAATTTATAAATGCAATTTAATTAATTTCTATTTTTGGAAAATATAATTAAAGGGATAATTATAAGATTAAAGTTTTCTATGATTAAATTTTTATAACAAAATTTTATAAATAGTGTTAATAGACAGGGAGCATTTAATTAAATTTATAGCAATTTGATTTAATCAAAAATAATATTTCTATTAATAGTTATGTTGAAAATACTCAAACTATTCAAATTAAATATATAACTATGAATTCATTCAAATATTACTCAAAAATATTTTATAGCAGTGGCATCAATTTACAAGTTCTCCAAAGTCTCTAAAATAATTTTATTTGCAATTTTTGAATTTACAGATTTAAAGTTATGACAAAAATACTCAAATTCACCATTTGAATTTTGAATATTTTAAACTAAGTCAAATTTGAATTCTAACAGATCTAAATTATTCTACATGTCAAGGGCTTTCGAAAAATATAAAAATATTTGAATTTGGATATGTGAATAAAAAGTTATAACAATTCTATGTGACAGGGGTGTTTTTGCAAAAGTGTCAAATTAAATTAAATCGAGAATTTAATTTCCAGGTCAGCGCTGACTAGACGCTGACGAGGCACGACATGGAGCTGACGTGGGCGCTGAGCTGGATAAGTGATTCGATCTGGATTGTCAGATCCAGATCTGATGGTCTAGATCTAAATACCGATTCGGTTTAAAAACTTCTAATCTACGCCGTAGAATTTAGATCGGACGATCGGGATGCGATGGAGCTCACCGGGCGGCGCTCTGGTCGCCGGAGACGAAGACGACGGCGGCGCTGGCGTCGGTCGAGGACGGGGACGATGCTGCGGTGCTTCCCCGGACGAACAGAGGCTACGACGGCGTGCAGCTCGTCGCGGCGAGATGGATGGTGGCGACAGCGTCTACTAGGGCAGCCTGGAGTGGCGGGGAGGCGCGGGTGGAGCCACGGCTACTCCGGCGAGCTCGGTCTCGCACGGTTTCGTCGACTAGCTGTGAGGAAAGACGAAACAAAAGGTCATACGGATGCGCCCGAGGATGGCAAGGACAGAGGAGAGGACCAGGGGCTCGGGGGTTGCTCACCTTGCCGGAGAATGAAGAAAAACGGCGGCAGAAATCCGAAGTCCAGCGAGCAAATACACGAGCCTGGCGGCGGGTTGGGCTAGGGTTCTTGGGGGGAAAGGAGGCAGCGGATATGGGCTTTATATGGGGACAGAGGGGAGCACAACGCGATCATCACGACGCGGATTGAAGCTCCGGCAATCTCGGGCGTTATTTGCGCCGGAGGAGGAAGACGATGACGTCATCGCTGACGTCAGCAGGTAATTTCCTTTTCTGTTTTATTTATTTAATTCACATCTTTTGATTTAATTGTCTAAATGAGGTCAAACAAATTTCTAAAAATTTGTGAAATTCATATCTTTGTGTTAAACCAGTTGTGGACATGTTTTGAACATTTTTGAAAAATAATATTTTGAAATATTGATTGAATACAAATTTGACACTTTATTGTTAAATTTGAACTAGGGTTTAATTAAGAGAGAATTCCTTATATGGCCCTTGCTTAAAATTTTGTTCCCTATTTGGCCCTAAAATATTTACTCTTCCTTATTTGACACCTAAATTTCGTTTCTTCCCTTATCTGACCCTGTAGTGCATTATGAGCACTAACAGTGTTAAATAGGAATGTAAAAAGACTCTTTTGCCCATGAGCACTAACGGTGCCAAAAAATGACTCTCTAGTGTTTGTGACACATTTAACCAGTCAGCTCAATAATTTCTAAAAGCTGCCAAGCACATGTAACCAGATTTTATAAAAATAAAAAAATTGGGCAAAACATCTTCTAAATTTGACCAAATCTCTGCACACAATAAGCATATATAAATATATAATTTATAACAGTGCATCCACATCATATAAACATCAGTACTACTATCACATGCTTAAGGTCAGGGCTCAAAAGCACCTCCAAGACATGGCACAAAAGCACCTCTAGGTTCATTCACAAAAGCACCTCCACGTCTGTTTACATCACGTACTTGAGGTCAAGTACACAAAAAATTACATGGACAAAGCAAGAAACACCTCTCATACGACCCAGGACAAAAAGGCATGATAATCACAAGCTGAGCCTTCTTTTGCTTCTTGTGCTCATTGCAGGGCTATTGTGAACAAAAGTTTTGCTTCTTGTACTCATAGCTGGGCTTTCAAGTGGCGCAGTAGGAACCACAACATCATCTTGCTTCTTGTTCTTCTTGGCTCTTACCTTCTCAGGTTGACTTGAGCTGGTATTTGACCTACACTCATGCATGTATAGCAACAACAATTATATGAATATAAACAAGAAAAAACAATGAAAACATTGTGACCTAAAAGAGCTGAAACAAAAAACCTCTTTGTTCCTCTGGATCCAGAGTTGCCCTCTTTTCCCTGTTTACTACTCGAAGTTTCCAAGCTTTTTAGAGCTCCAGCACTAGATTTTACATTGTTTTCCTTTTTTGTTGTAGTTTCAAGGATTTGGCTATATGTAATCAATTTGGCTAATTAGAATCCAAAGTCAGCTTTATATAATCTTGAGCATAAATGTAAAATGACTTACCTTGGTGGAAAACACATTCTAGTTGGTGCTCCATCCACACATGGCACAATGGCCGAATCACTTGCTTTGGTGGTTTTTATCCTCTTCTTTGGTGGCTCTCTGCAATAGAAAGAAAAATTATATAAGAAGAGTAGACCTATACAACCTCACTGTCAATATGTATAGTTGGTTAGAAAACAAATTATATAAGAAAGAGTAAACCTATACTACCTCACTGCCAACATTGCAGCAATGTCATCTGGGTTACCCTTTTTGCAATTGTGCCAATGATGTCCATAGTCCTTACATATAGGGCATAGGTGATGATCAATCTGCACTATGCTACTAGGAGAACATCTTTCAACTTGTGCCTTAAACATATATAAATTGTCAAAGCTGCTATCCCAATCACCATACAGCTGGTTCAAAGCTAGCATCTTACCCATATATACTCTCTTGTAATGGGGTTTGACCTTATAATGTTCTTTAAGCTTCTTTTGCAATGCCGTTGCTCCGACAGTTGCATCTTCAATGAGCCAATCCTTCACCTTCTCACATATCCAATGCTTGGTTGCATTTTCACCTTCTTTTTCCTTGTTGTACTAGAGCAATCATGCTCACAGGGGCATTTTCTCACCTTAAAAACAGAAAAACAATTAATTAGTTTGGAACAATTACACAATAGGAATAGAAAATATGTTCACAATGGAGAATGAGAGTTAAACCATTACCACTACAGTGCACATATCGTCCGTTGTGGAAGCATATATCCTCCATGGACACTTATCTTCATCTCTTCTTTTACAATACCCCCTAAACCTGTGTGGTGCACTTTTCTGAATGTTGTATTCAAATTCATGTTTGATTGCATGCTGAGAAAGGGCCAACTTAAACTCAGCCATATTGGGATACTTGGAACCTTCGGTCATTGGAGGGTCTTCTTTATTGTACTCTACAGTTGGCGCATGCTCTGCCTCATGCACCTCTTCATCCTCCTCTATCTCAGGCTCGTCCTCGCTCCCATCTTTGCTCCCATACTCGCTGTCATCCTCGGGAACATATTCTTTGTCCCTCTCTTTCTCAGAAAAAAGAACCACATCTAAAGGTGTAGGTTCTTTCTCTAGATACAGATTCTCCTCATCAATACCAACATGCTCATTCTCTGGAATTGGGTTGCAAAGATAACTATGATCGTCTTCTTCTATGTTGTGTTCAGGTCGGGTAAACAGGTCACTAAAATATTCAGTTATAGGCTCATATGGCTCAGCAGGATCACAATAAGTAATGAACAATTGCACAACCTTAGTCTTGGAGAATTTCTCAAACATAGACATCAACTCTTGGTCAGATTTTACTTTTGGAAATATTTTCAGAACATCATCATAGTATTGAACATGTGCAACATCCAAATATCGTGGCGGGTACTGCTCTACAATTGATTCAACCAAATCCTTGTAATTTGTCAAGTCAGAATCAATCACCTTCTCAAAAAGAAAACATCTCATTTCTTTTCTAGCCTTTTTTGGGTTGCCAAACAATCTAATTATCAGCAAATAACTTGAATTCGGATCCATCCTGTAATGAAATAGAAACAACAAATAAAACCGAAATTCGGATCCACCCTGTAATGAAACAATCCAATGCATATATGATTGGGAGAGACGAAAGCTCTCTCTAATGCATATGAGCAGCGAAACTCACCCTTCGGGGCATACCGACGATGGTGCCCGTGAGGCCGAACCTGCAGCTTCATCTTCCGCTGAGCTTGCTCCCTCCTTGCCGGCCGTAGCATCCGTGCCCGCCCCCTCTGCCACATCCGAGACCACGCAGGACGCCACAGCAGAGCCTTCTCCCTCCGCCGCAGCCGAGCGCGCTCCCTCCGCCGCATCTGCGCTCGCGCAAGCCACCGGAAGCGAGCTCGCGCCTT
Source organism: Poa annua (assembly GCA_026929855.1). Classification (NCBI taxonomy): domain Eukaryota; kingdom Viridiplantae; phylum Streptophyta; class Magnoliopsida; order Poales; family Poaceae; genus Poa; species Poa annua. Next base: position 69,033,041 of record CM049432.1, on the reverse strand, counting down.
CCTCTGCATCTGCGCCTGCGCCAGCCGCCGCGGCCGAGCCCGCGCTAGCCCCCGCGGCCGAGCCCGCGCCAGCCGCCGCATCCGGTTCACTTCCGTCCACCGAAGCCGCTGCACCACCACCTAAAGCCGCCATCACCGGTGGCGAGGCACGGTGTCGCCGGTGGCTAGGTTTTACTGTTGGAGAGACGAGTTGGGGAAGAGAGGAAGGTCGGGCTCGGTCGGGGAAGAGAGGAAGGTCGGGTTGGGTTGACTCGTTCGGCCTGTTAAGTCAGGGAGGGGTAGTTTGGTCCAACAACATAAAAACTAACAACAAAACATAACGCCACAAACGGTGGTGTCAGATAAGGAAAGAAACGAAATTTAGGTGTCAAATAAGGAAGAGTAAATATTTTAGGGTCAAATAGGGAACAAAATTTTAAGCAAGGGCCATATAAGGAATTCTCTCTTTAATTAATTTTATTTTTGGCTAAAATAAATTCTATGAAATACCCACATTCCAATATGTTTGAATTTAATTTATTTAAACTTATTATGCTGAAATCATTCATCTTTATTTTGGCATAATATAAATAACTAAATATAAATAATTTTATGGAAATGGGAAATATAATAAATTTCATTTTTAATTCTAAATGTTTTGTGCACCATTATGTTTTATATTATGCCAAATCATTTGAAAATTTCATAAAACAACCTTGGAAAAGATTTTAGATTTAATTCATTTCTTATATAGAAAATAATTTCATGAAAATCATGTAAGCTAATGAAATGTTTATTTGGATAATTCATTATAAAATATATAAAGTTATTAAAGTTATGAATTATAAACTTATAATTTCCAAAACTATAACTTGAATTTAGTCAAATGAATGAAAACCATTTGGCAAATAGATCATGTTTTTAAATAGTTTCAAGCAACACTTGTAAAAATTGTTTTAATTTATGAATAGCTATGGCTATGTGGTTGAAATCAAATACTTATAAAGAAACTATTTTATTACTATAAAATGGTTTGAAGTTTGTAAAACATTTGTCAATTTATATATTAAGGTTTTAAGAAATATAATGGATAATAAATTGTTTAACTTGAAACAAGTTTTGAAAATAATAATAACTGAGATATTTGAAATATTAAACTCTTTCAATATGTTTGAAGTCTTTCATAGTTCGTTTCTTATGCATTTTATTATTTTATTTTAATCAAAACAAAAGTTTTAAATTTTAGTGATTTTTGAACATTATAAAATGTTAGGATGTTACAAGTACCGGATTTGCAACTGGTACTGACTAATCGGGACTGTTGCCCCCCTAGCATCAGTGCCGAGCGTGTTGCGACCGGTACTAAAAAGCCTCCACGTGGGGCGCGGAGTGAGGTTTCGTGAGGAAACCTTTAGTACTACCGACCGCAACTGAAGTTTTGTTTTTTTTGTATTCTATTTTTTCCATTTTATTTTCTGTTTTATTTTCTTTACATAAAGCTATCCCGCTTATTTGCCTCAGCAACACGGATAAAATCTTGCACGCCGATCATGAACTCCGGAGAGCGTCAGTCAACGTACATCCATTGTCGATTCATCTGCATTATGTAAATATAGCTAAAACAATTACACAATAGTTATATATATCATTAATAGAGAGATAATTGACCAATGCAATAATACAAGTTCACCGTATTTAAAAAATCAAATACACAGTTCTCATAAACATTCATTAATTGAAACTAACATACAACTAGTTAAAGAACTTAAATCCAACAACAAATGCGATCAAAATCGCAACTAAGGTAACTATTGAACCAATAACATAATGATACCAAGCCTCTTGACTAATGACATATTTTCTAAACTTTTTAAGCTTCAAGCGCATTGCATTAATCTTGATCTCGTGATCGAAGCGCATTGCCTCCATCTTGATCTTGTTATCATCGACGACGTCGGCGATCTTAAACTCCCATTTCATCTTCTCTTCGAGACGAAGACCTTCACTTATTTTCATTTTTTCTTTAAAATCATTGTTTTCTTTTACAAAAAACTCGACAATATGGTCGGTTGGAATTTCCGGCTCAACTACCTCCACATCCGAATAATAGAGCGGGCGAGAGCCGGTATGGACAGATGTCAAAGACATGACACTATATATACCAAAAAAAAAAGAAAATTATACAAGTAATAAATCTATAACTAAGAATTATTAAAACAAAATAAAAAAACAAGAGGCTCACCGAGGTGGTGTCGGTGACGGGACGACACGGGAGATCGACGACGGTGAGAAAGTGGACGAAACAACACTAGAAAAAACCACAAATCATATTTTAATTTGAGTTCAAAATACATATAAAACAAATCAATGTCTAAGTTAAGTATTTAATCAAACACCTTGCTAGCACTACAAAAAACAAATGAGCTAAACTTCCAAACAAATGAGCTAAAATTGAAACGCCGGAGTAGTAGATGAAGGTGCTCACCCTTGTGTAGATAGATGTGCCACTAATCTAGACAAATGTTGGAGAAAAATGTGGTGACTAGAGCTCTTGGGAGAGGTAAGAGAGCAAAAATGGAGTGTGTGGCCGGGCTGAAAAATGGAGTGTGTGGCTCGGGGGTGGGAGAAGCTCTAAGTACAGTGACTAATTCAGTACCGGTTGGAGACACCAACCGGTACTAAAGGTCTTGGGGAGCTGCGGTAGAACAAGCACCTTTAGTACCGGTTGGTGTCTCCAACCGGTATAAAAGGTCTAAGTACTGCTGCCCCCTCGCCTCTCGCTGTTCGGACCGGTACTGATGTCACACTAGTACCTGCCGCAAACCTGGCCATAGTCTGGACGTAAAGTCCCTTTTCCACTAGTGCTAACACTAACCTTATAATAAAGAGAAAATACTCAACTTCTAGTGAAAAATCTTTAAGAAAGAGTTATTGCACGTCTTGTTTTTGGCCGACTGCTAATGTATGGCTAGATTTGAAGATTGACAAAAATCTGAGTGGATTGAAACCATAGCGGGAGAGATGAAGCTACACGTCAAAAAAGATATCTCAAACGGTAAACTGTGAGTAGGACGAAATTTAACAAAATTCATCAAAAAAATATCGGTCAGAAATTTTGAAGATGCAGTCCACGAATTCGAGTCGAGCATGAAAATGAAAACTTGTCGTTGACACGCATAAAATGTCATGTACACTATATTTTTATTCGAGCAATATTTATGCAGATTCTAGAGGCGCTAAGTGGAGTAGTTTAAGGGAGGTGAACACAACAAAAGATCACCTACATGCTCAACCACCCTGGAGCGATTCACGGTTTAGGATTCACGTTGTGCAGGAATGCGGAGCGGATCATATGACCAAACATGCTGAAAACGCATCTCCAAAGGCTGCACAGGCCGGGTGGCCAAACATACCGAAAACGTCTCCAACGCTGCACGGGCCTCCCTTGGCAACCAAACACGCCTCTAACTGCTCAAGTAGCCGATGTTGTCGCCGTTCAACATCTAACCAGTTGCGTCTCGAGAAAGTCAGAATGCTCAACGCCATCCTTATAATATGGATTAAGGAGAGTAAAATGAGAATGTCCCCGTATTCTACAAGTTTAATAAACAATGTCAAAACAATGTCAACACTCGTGAGAGCTTACGAGGAGATGTGACCGTCTACTTTAGACGCTTCGACCACCATCTTTGTCTGATATGATCCGCAAAAGGATAAAAAAAAAGACATGACCGAATCGCGATGCAACAGTCTTGGGTGTAAACATTAGGGTCTTGATGCAAAAATGATTGATCGCTGAGCCCTACAACCGATAGTGACGGTGGCAACTGGATATAAATTTTGAGAAACCAAAAGAACAAAAAATAAACTGATTCTAGGTTTTCCTATTGATATACTAGATCCAGAACTTGATAAACTGGATATGAATTTCGAGAAACCAATAAACTAAACCAGAACAAGAAAAAACTATTTTTTTAGGTTAAAAGAAAAAATAAATATAATGAAGGCATGTTGATTTGTAGGCTGAATTAAACTACGGAAGGCCGAGGGCCCAATAACCCCCAGCCTGCTCCAGGGCCGCATCTCAACACACAGGGGCACAGACCGTCGGAGACCGCACCGTCGCATTTCGATCTCTCCACCGCTGCCCGCCGGCGCTCATCCTCGCCGGCGCAGCCCAGAGCCCAGAGTTCATCGAATCACGAGAGTCAACGACCCTCGTGGTCCCATCCGACCCAAAGCGGCTATAAAACCTATAATCTCCACCGCTGTGCCCGTGCCCTAGTCTACCGCCGCCGGCGCCCCACACCCCCCCAAACATCGCCGCCTCTCAGGCGCGTCATCGCCGCCCCGTCCGCAAGCGTGGGCATCGTTTTTCAGGTATGCGATTCCTGTCATCCCAGGGATTTATCACTCAAACCCTAACTAGTTTTAACTCCGACAAAATTCTGCTTTTGCAGGCGCATAGCATCCAAATCCGTCCCAGACCAGACGGTCGATGCCCCCTTGCTGAGTCCGCCCGTCTGCGACCCTGAGACGATCGTCGGCGACAAGGAGGATGCCTTGCCTAACCTTGCCTGCCAGAGACGCTGCGTACGTCGTCCCCACCGCCACCCGCTTGACTTACTAGATGCTTGTGTTCTGCTAGTTGCTTATTGAGTTGTGTAGAATTAATTGGCGTAAAATGTCGGGTGCTGATCAATTTGCGTGTTCAGGGCTCTGTTATGGCAACCCAGTAGAAAATTTTATGTATGGTGTAAGAGTTGTAGTTGGACGGTGGTCTCCGTCTCCGTGTCGGACGCGTCGTTAGGTAGGTACTAGGTAGTGAAGTTCTTTTGAATGTATGTGGTCAATCCAAGAATTCATGATCGCCTAATTGCATTTCGTCGGTGCTACCTTGCTTGCATTTGGAAATTAGTAAATAGCCGTCGTCTACTGACTTGTCACTGGTTCGTAATCTGTGTTGGCTGATTGCACATGTAAACTAGTAATTGTCCAATTCTGATTTGTGAGATTTAATGACTCCTTACTGGAAATCTATGTGGCAATGTACCTACCCTTGGTTGTAGCTGGATTTCTGGGAAGTAATTGTGCAGTTATGTATCTATTCAGCTGCTTTACAGAGATGCACCCGTGTATACATGGTATATGGTATTATTTTAATCATAATAGTAAAATGTGTTGATATATCTTTTTATTTTTTATTCTCATGCATTACGGTTACCCATGGTCTGCAAATTTGCGTGTTTAGGGCTCTGTTGTAGCAACCCAGTAGAAAATTTTACGTACGGTGTAAGAATAGTAGTTGTACTGTGCTCGCTGTCTCCGTGTCGGATGCTTCGTTGGGTAGATAATGAAGTTATTTTGAAAGTCATTGGCCAATCCAATAATTCATGACCTCTTAGTTGAACTTTATATGGTGCTACCTTGCTTGCATTTGGAAATCTGTTAATTACTATTATCAACTGACCTCGTCGTGGTTGGTAATCTATGTCGGCCGGTTGTGTCTGTAAACTAGTAATTTGCCAATTCTGATTTGTGAGATTTAATGACTCCTTACGGGAAATCTATGCGACTGTACCTACCCTTGGTTTTTTCTGGACTCCTGGAAAGTAACTCAGTAGTTCTGTATTTATTCAGCTGCTTTGCAGAGATGCACCCATTCATCTATCGTAGATGGTTTTATTTTAATCCTAATAGTAAAACAAGTTGACTTATCTTTTTCCTTTTGACGCTCGTGCTGTTATATGCAGGGATTACGGTTACCCCCGGTCAGCTGACCAGATGTGCCGTCAACAGTCTAGATCTCGATTATCTCCAGATGAGCAGCTTGCTGCTGAAGAAAGTTTTGCGTTGTACTGCAAGCCAGTTGAACTGTACAATATTATTCAACGACGAGCCATTAAAAATGTAAGTTTCGTCATAATTTTTTAGCCTAATTTTGACATTTATCATGTGTGCTTATCACTCATAACCATCACGTGTAAGTGGTATGATATCAATCTCACTAATTTTGCAGCCCTCTTTTCTTCAAAGATGCCTTCATTACAAGATACATTCAAGCAGAAAAAAGAGGTACACAATACTGCAGGACCTGAGGACATCCATGATTGTTTTGATTTAAATCTAATATGTCAAAAGATAAGAAAAAAGACTTCATTTCAGAATATATTTTGTTCCCTTGACAAAGCAGAGACTTCACTACTATGTATTTTTCTTATTCTCTTTGCTGTGTTGGAACAACATGCATAACAGTGACACAACCGGTGGGAATCAAATTGAATATGCTTTCAACATAGTAGCATTGAACTGTTTGAGAATATATAATATGTATTTTTCATTGATCTTAATGTTTTCTTAGTCATTTGGGAACTAATTAGGTTGCTAATTTCCCTTCATAATGCCATGCCTAGGTTAGCTATATAACACTTATCACATACATGAACGCAAAGTACAAGAGGAAAGTGCACTGGGAGTCACTAAACTTGGCAATATGAAACACTTAGGTTCACCACCTTGCAAATCATGCATCTTTGTTTCCTTAACTTAGCGTCAAGTTTCTCCAATCCAAGCCAGAGAGGGTTTAGGGTTTAGGGCATGACTGGTGTCTTGGAAGGGGTTTTCCTGTGTGTGACACACATGAGTGAGGCATGGGGGTGTCGCACAGTCGTGGTAAAAAATGTTGAGCACATCGAGCCACACTGTTGGGAGTACCCCTTGCTAATTTGTTTTCCATTCATTCTCATTAGGTTTTGTAGCCATATGCCAGCCAGCATGGTATATTTGTTCCTGTATGGGCTGGATCACACTAATCTGGAACCACTTTTCCAAGTTAGGAGCCAACTGCCGTAATTGGAAAGTGATGTACCTTAGTGTTCGCACCTTCCTGGTGCATAAAGTATAGCAAACAACTAAAAGTTTGTGAAAACAGCGTAAGAAACCAAGGTTTTCAAAATATTGAATTCCATCGGATTTGTATAATGCTCATATTTGGTTGTCCACAAGGACAATATTTATTAAAATCGACGAATATCGTCAAGTCTAAAAATATCATCTGATGTGTCACTAATGTGGCTCTGTTTGCTATCCTCAGATTGGATCCTATTTTCTAATTTAATTTATACCTCTTTGCAATAGTAGTGAACTAGTTTTCTTGTACAAATTGCAATTTTCCTCTTCAAGCTATAGCATCAAAGCCTTTACACATTTGTTTGCAAAGAAAGACCACTCACTATTTATACGAATAGAAGGTGTTTTTTCACAATAAAAAATGTACTTGCAACTATGCAAGTAAGTGTCAATAAATTGGTTGGAGCGGTAGAACCGTGTAATGTATTGTACATTCTGTTACAATAATTGCAATCATATTAATAATGTACCAAATTTGTAACTACTACCGTCTCCTTACATTTGATCAAGGATTTATATTCATAGATTATGAGCCTGTACAACACGGTGAGCTTCTTAGTTGTGATGAAAGTTGTAATGTGAATGTATATATGTTAAAAAAATCTTCTTACAAAGATGAGTATTATTCTTTGCATTATTTTGTATGACAAGTACGTTCAATTTTATGTACACAAATCTGACCAGTGATTTTTCTTATGAATGCAGGATTCAGATATCTGTATCACTTGCTCGTGGTACAAATACTGAGTGGTCAGAACAGAATGTTTTCCCTCTTTATGTTTTGTTAGCTACTCCTACTACTAATATCTCGCTTGAAGGGGTAAGTCTACCTTCTTTAGTTTCATGTAACATTTTGTAATAAGTATTTTTTTTCTCATTAAAGCATCATGTTTTGCAGCATTCTCCGATATATCGATACAGTCGGGCTTGTTTGCTTACTTCTTTTAGTGAATCAAGTAATAAGGATCACACAGAAGCTACATTCATAATTCCCGACATAAAGAATTTAACAACCTCCCGAGCTTGCAACCTCAACATTATCCTTATCAGATGTGGTATGATGTGCATTATATATGATTATTTATGGCTTACTTCACCACCATAACATTTGATTTCTTTTTTCCTTTCAGAAGGGCAATTTGGAGAAAATATTGGTGAAAGCAATTGCAATGGGGACCATGTGGAAGGCTCTGCTCTCCAAAGTAAGTTTGTGATTGTCACTATAATAACCGCAACTAAGACATTTATAGACACTGCTTCAAATGCTATGGAGTACAACTCTACCGAGCCCTCAAATGTCAACCTTGCTGAGCAATAATGGAAGAGTCCTTGAGGCCCCTTACATTTGTGAAATTGCATATAGGTGTCTATTTCTGTTGTATGATGAAATATTTTGAGCTTTAACATAGTTTGTGGATAGTACATGGACTGGTTTGAGATTATTTAGGCCATATGGCCACTGGTTGGCTACATATTATGCTTACTATGTTGTGGAAGATATAATTGTTTTCTCAAATGCACAATTCTTTTCTGGAATAAGACCAGTGACCAAATTATGACTATTTCCCAGTATGCTGTCATCTTGTTGGCCAAACCAATCCAACCTTGTAACCACCTATCTGACAGCTAACAGCCATACCAAGGCACCAAGCCTTCTCTTGTGGGCAAGGGTAGTATGACGGTTGTACTCTGAAACCGAATTAATTAATATGTAACAAACATTTAATCCATGGATAAGTAGTTAACAAGCGGAGGTGAGTCAGAATCAGTTTATTTACTGTCTTTATGTAGCTAGAATAATCAAATGAATAGTGTATCATTGAACATTACTCCAAAACCCGTTTGTTTTGTATTACAAGGAGAACACCAAGTGTAAAGAACACATTGAATCTCAGAAACCAGTTAGATTTTTTATTGTTGTTGAATGCAAACTTATTATATCTGTCTGATTCCTTTTTACAGAGCTTGAAGGGAAATGTTTATGGGGTAAAATACCAATCGATTTACTTGGTTCGTCTTTGGAGAATTGTGTAACTTTAAATTTGGGACATACAGTGGAGTTGGCTTCTGAAGTTAGTATGAGCCCAAGCTTTTTAGAGGTATGTTAGTTGAACTTTTTATAGTATTAAGTTTTGATGTTTTCAGTGTATGCACCGCAACTTCTCTATAGTATTTAAGCAGAACCCTTTGCAGCACCTGAAGCTTGTTTCAGACTAAATAAATTACCTGAGCCGCATGTATTTTGAATTTTGATGATGCACCCCATGTACTTTTAGTTTTTTTTTAAGCCGGAGTGCTTGCCATTAATTTGCACATCCCGCTTCAAAAGTTGGGATGGCAAATTGTCAAAATAGAGGTAGGGAATTTGCGTTATTGTTAGAGAAATTCTTTTAAGATGAATGTCAAAAGTTGGAATCTGTAGTTTATGGAGGTTCCAGTTATTCTGGAAATATGACTTCCTTCAGTTGTTACTCAATTTCTAGTACTCGTCTGATCCACATTAAGTGTCGCTAGCTTGGTAGACCTTTGAACTAGCGCAGTACAATTTCTACGACAATTAAACCGGATCGGAGGTAGTATCTATTTGTATTTTTAATAGAAACAAATAAAGAGAAAGAGAGAAAATGGGTGTAGTGGTAATTAACTGCCAAATTTTACTTTCCACTTGAGGCTGACCTACTTGTCTTTCATTTGTTATATGCAGCCGAAATTTCTAGAGAAGGACAGCTGCTTGACATTTTGCTCTCATAAGGTTGATGCCACGGTAAGAGTATCCTTCTTCCTTTTTTTTCAGACTTATCATTGGTTCCGTACTTAAGGTGGTAAGTATTGTTGATAGAAGATGGTAATGCCTTATCTTGCAGAACTTATCAGTTACTTCCGTAGCTTCTCTGAAATTGTTAATATCATTGCAGGGTTCATATCAACTCCAAGTAAGCATATCTGCTCAAGAAGCTGGTGCAAGAGACATGTCTGAATCTCCATACAGTAGTTACTCATACAGTGGTGTGCCACCTTTATCATTACCACATATTATAAGGTATAAGGCTACTATGTATAGCACTTTTATTATTTTAAGAGTTGTAAATCATTTTTGATGGTTTCCTTAGGAAATTTAGTTCAAAGTTATCCAGCTTTTGACTGGGTTTGGTAGGTTGCCACGACTTAGCAGTTACCGCATTTGAGCTTTCTCCATGTCAAAGATAATTTATACATGTGAGCATGCAGGGGTGTAGCACCATTTCAGCTTCTACATGTGATGGCAGGTGCCAAATGTGGCAAAACCAAAATGATGGCAGGTGCCAAATGTGTCATGTCTCATAGTCGAGGGTGATAGTTGGACGTTTGCAACAGAGTTGAGCGGGATAAGCTGGAGCTCTTCATACATAGTTGTAATTTTGGAATTGTGGAGTCTATCCATTAAATTTGCTGATAGTGAACACTGATATATTTATTTGTCGTGTTGAAATGACATACTCCCTCCGTCCCAAAATAAGTTCATGTCTACATACATCCACTTTCTATCAAAGTTGTGACACTTATTTTGGGACCGAGGGAGTATTAGATTTTTCGTCAAAGTAGTTACAGATCATTATTCGTCTAGAGTTTCTCCTGAAATATACTGGGAAGAAAGTTATGGTAATTGGTAATAGGGCATCATGCTAAATGAAAGAAGCATATTGCAAACACAATAAATTCCATCCAAAACTGCACGTCATTACCGACAGCTTCACACACGAGGTTATGCAATGGGCGTAGATGGGCACATGGGCTCCAAGTTTGCAGTATAGATATCGTGAGGAAGTTTCAGTCCGTGTGAGGGGAGGGCGCAAAGCGAGTGAGTGCACAAACGAGAAATCAGATGGATTAGAATTTCATGCATGGGTTAAGGCAGGAGAAAAATCGGATAGACTGATAGAGGTTATGAGAGTCTTAGTGTGCAACTAAAGCTGAATTTGAGGTTCCAACTAAAATAGTGAATCGTGGATGAATGGTTCAGATTGTTTGGATTTCGCAAACTTGTACCTCTAAATTGACATAGATATAGATGTCTGAAAGAGTAGGTAAGAAATGGAGTCAGTAAATCAATTTTTTATCAATGCCTAGTGCTGGTGTTTTTGCTTCCTGGCCTCCTGGGTAGCTTTGCTGGGCTCTTGTGCAAGCTTCTAACCAAAGCCCGGCTGACCTAGTGTATCTGGCCAGATCTTTTTATGACACTTTGCTTTTAATACAGTTGCATTTTGATATAACCGAGTAAATAAATAAATATTTTCGTTTTCCACAGGCTAAGAGCTGGTAATGTGCTTTTCAACTTCAAATACTACAACAATACGATGCAAAAGACTGAAGGTTGTTTTCTTACACAAACTTTTGGGCTCGTGTTTTCTTTTTCAGTTTCGCTCACACTTGTTTGCATCTAGTATTGACTTGTGAAACACATATCGACTAGATGTATAAGATATGTAACAATATCAGTACGTTAGCAATTAAATTAGTAAATACATTCTGCTATAATCCTTTGATGGTACTCATGTTATTGGAATAAAAGCTATTTCTTTGATGTTGGTTACTTCTCCAATTGAGTATGGTACCATAGCATTAGCAGTGCTAACTGCTAAGACCTCTTAGTTTCTTTTTTCCATTTTACAAATGTTAGTATGTATCAACACACACTTAAGCAACCTAGTGGAGTACTTTGCGCTGTTACAATGTAGATTTGCATATGATGCTGGAACTAAAGCTGGTAACCTCAGTTCGGTAATTGTTAGTATAATCTTTATATCTTAAAATGGCTTTAAAGTTCTCTCTTTACAACGCCAGCAGTAGTCTCCTTTTGACTAAACAATGTGTTTTTCTATCGTCAAGTTTTGTGTCATTAACATAAACTGAGCGAGGATATTAAATGTTACTCCCTCTGTCCCAAAATATAAGATGTTATTACCATATAGGAGTATATTGGTTGTCATAACATCTTATTATGGTATGGAGTATCTCAAAGTGCTTATACATAAAACAGAAAGTACACACCTTGATATGATTTATAACATTTCAGTAGACTTAGTGTAAAGTTGAAACTGAAACCTGAGGGGCTATTAATTGTTTTTAATAAAAATGCTTAGCACGTGAGACCAGAGAATCTGAATGTACTGATGTACGTACGGCTGACTGAGTGCCGATACACCTGCGTCTGTTATCCATGGTACTTTGTTGTGAATGCTGAATTGCTGATCATCTCAAAGATCCGGTTAGATGCTTTGAGATTACCAATGTTCAGTTCTGCATCTCACTGATTGACATTTGCGGGTAAAAAACTCACATAAATCTGATTGGTTTGTGATTATTTGCTCGTTTTTTATATTTTTAAAAGAAATTAGCTCTTTAAGTTTTTTGTTTCTTATATTGATCTGTTCTTGCCAGTCACTGAAGATTTTGCTTGCCCCTTTTGCTTGGTAAAGTGTGGAAGCTACAAGGTAAAGTTGAAAGCGAAGTACCTGTTATGTTTTATTTGCTGAAATATCACTTGTTAGGATAAAACCAAATCTTTGTTATATTCTACTGCACCCTTTGTGATGAAATTTAGATCACCTTTTCTTTCTGCATAGTGCATATCCTTTCTTATTTCTTGTGGAACAACCTTTGTGCATACTTTCTCAAGACACATCCCTAATGTTGTGATTCTGGTGATAATAGGGTCTGGGGTGTCACTTGAACTCGTCACATGACCTATTCCACTTTGACTTTTGGGTTGGTAAACTGCCAGAATTTCTATCACATAATCTTATTTGATTGTTGTCATGGCTTGATTGTTTATTACTTCGAGGTTCACGCAGATATCTGAAGAATGCCAGGCTGTTAATGTTAGTCTGAAGATCGATGCCTGGAGAACTGAGGTAAATCAGTGGTACAGATCTTCCTAAGTTAGCTGATAATAATTGACAGATGTAGTCGCTGATAGATGGTTGAACCAAGTGTTCTCATTTTAGCATGTTATGACTTGATTTCTGGGAATAGATTTTTAAGGAGAGTATTAGCTGGTGAGTTTGTGTGTGGGCACTGTTGGTGGGTGGGACTAGGGCGTGGGCTGGAAGCCCTAGATGCAATTACACAATGATAGATGGAGATAGGTTGCAGCAAAGAGAAGAAACTTTTTTTCTTAACTCCTTGCTTGACTTCCGTCAACAGATTGAGATTTGTATAGTGCTTAACCCATCTATCTCTAGCACTCCCGCCTAATTACCTTTCATTTAGAAAGGAGTACAACTAGTTTAAATAAATAGGGTGAAACCGACTTACCGAGGGAATAACTGACCAAGGACTTAGATTGGCTGGGCTGACTGAGCCAACATGACTTGGGGCTGAGTCGTGTAAGTAAGACTCTGTACTCCACTAACAAGTGATAGCTGATACCACACATGACAAGAATATGCAGAGGCCATGGCTGCACCCATGATGCCTCTTGTTGATAATCAATCCATGCTTTCTCTGTGCAGAATCTGCTTTTTGCATGCCTAGCATAGTAAATCCATGAATGGTGAATATTGATTTGTGTTGAAGCATTCTGTATAATTTTCTGGAACTAATAATCCCAATTATTTCCAGCTTGTAGCTGAGGGAGTTGATCCAAGACATCAAACATTTTCATACTGGTAAGCTCTTTTTTCTCCATTTCATGATGCTGTATTCTTTGTTTGATTATCGTAACTGTGTTGCATCAGCTCAAGGTTTAAGAAGCGAAGAAGTTTGGGAATGTTGGGAACCACAGCTACGAAAATAAGCCATGTACATCCACATATCATGGATACAGGTTCACCTAAAGATGCCCAGGCAGGGTCTGAAGAAAACTTTGGGCAGAGGGGGGAAGATGGTACATTCTCATCTTATGATTTTCTTTTCCGTTTTCCTTTTTGCTAGTCAACCATTTATTTGGTCCTACACTAATTCATTCGTAGGGCGACACCGGTTAAGTTTCCCGTAAACTTGCATTTATATTCAGAATGTGCCAGTTCATTTTCGTTGCATGTACAGTTGCACACAGAATTTCAGTATTGAGAAGTTCTGCTTGATGTTTTGAATATAAAGCACTGAACAGTTAGACCCTTACCTTGGGTAGAGATTATCAATTGTTATTTTCTTATATTTTAACATCATTAACATGAGAAGTTATTTCCTATTAAACAGATTATGGCAGAAAATGTTTAATTCTTACTGATGTCTCATTTCTGCTGCCTATTTTTTTTAGATATTTCCGTAGCACCTGCTTCTGCTGGTCCTGCTCACTCATTACATGGTAGCAATATTTCACCACCAACAGTACTACAGTTTGGGAAGACGAGGAAGTTATCTGCAGAACGAGCTGATCCCAGAAAGTAGCCCTTTTGCTTATATTCCGATATCATACTGTGCATTGTATGATTTAAAGTGTTAAACTAACTTTTTTATGCGTATGATATCTGGCAGCCGGCAACTCCTGCAGAAACGTCAGTTCTTTCACTCTCACAGGTCACAGGTGTGTAGAAAACATAATTGTTTATCATTCTCATTTTATTGTTCAATTTTTCTTACCTGTTTTCTTTATGACATTTTGCAGTTTGATGCATGCATTGTTATGGTTTCATGATAGTTACATAATAATTCCTGTACAGGCTTAGCATTTTATATTCACACTTTTGTTTGCTGGGTGCCTGATCTTCAGTTAGATATTTTGTACAGGGAAATAATCAGTTCAGCCTCTAATTCAGTACATTTGAATCTGATGCTGATTTCTTGTAGAGCTCTAAAATGCTAGGATCTGTATCCTTAGAGGTTGGTAATTAGTACTCGTCTCTTAGCTCTTGAATAAAAATCTATGATCTGGAAGAGCTTGCATATTATTTTGTGCAAATAGCAGACTATGCCAGTCTTGCTAGCATAATGTCTTGTTAAGTGTTAGAGTTATGAAGTCGTATTTCAGGAAGTGTTATTTTCTCTTGTCTGTTTTTTTTGGAAGAGCTGAAACTGATCTTTACGCAGCTTACTTGGCAGTTATAAAGATAGGTGGCTAAGCAGATACTGTTTATCACCATGTTTACTCATTGAGCTATACACTCGAGTCTCCATTTTCTTGCTGATTTTTCTTGCAGATGCTCATCATTTGGTTATTGCAATGTCCCTACTATTGTTGTCTTGGCTTTGTTGTTAGTTTTTTTAATTATTACTTTGGAGTATCTACAAATTTATGTCTGCAGTTGAAATTTAGCCTGACTGCATTTACTTCTCTTATAGCCAATGGCACTTGAACAAGTTTTCTCAGACCGTGACAGCGAAGATGAAGTTGATGATGACATCGCCGACTTCGAAGATAGGCGGGTAAGATACAATAACATTTTTGCTCAGAAACATAAGTATATTATGCTGTTGCCTGACACCTGAGCTCGAGTCAGTTTCTCTAACATTTTTTCCTAACCAGTGTCCTTCTAACAATATGTTTCAGACATTCTCTATTATTTTTAAGTTACTGCCTTTCCTGGGTCGCAGATGCTCGATGATTTTGTTGACGTAACAAAAGATGAGAAGCTCATTATGCATATGTGGAATTCATTTGTTCGGAAACAAAGGTCAGCTTCACATTTAGAATTTAAATACCGAGTTGGAAATCTCTTTTTATCATTTCAGTTGTAGTCAACTTTTGGATTTGGAAACTTAGAAGTACCAAAACCGCAGTGCTTTTTGTGCATGTATTGTTTCAAAACGTGTTTTGGGATATGTGTTAAGCTGGAGATGTTTCTTTGTCTTGCCCGGCACACATTGATGTTCACAATTTTTCACTTCCATGAATGTCGCAAGGCTGTTTTGTCATGGGCGGAGCATGTTTCCTTCCCTGTTGATCATTTTTTTTTTTTATCTGTGTTATTGTTTTAATTCCTGCACAGCATGATAGTCCATTAATCATTCTAGTTCCATTTTATTATGTTTTGCGATAGCAAGAACCAAGAAGTGGCTTCAAAACAAGACATGCTCAATCAGTTTTTTTGACTTCATGTGTATCCATCATATACAATATATCTCCTGAAGAATAGATTGCAAAATTGTTTGTTTTTATGATATTGTGGCATCCTGCGAGATACATAAATTTTGTTTAATAACCATTGTAGATATGTCTAATTCTTTTACTGAAACACTAAACTGTAAATTATCACCAAAAAACAGATGGTCTATCTTTTTGCTATTAGAACTGATAATAATGTACATACTACTCAAACTCTGGTGACCCCAGCAAAAGTACCAGTTATGTTAGTGTTTAGTTTCATTCCATCCAAATGACCCAAAAATCTTACTACTTTGAGATATGCTAGTCATTTACAACTTTGTTACGACATACAGGGTGCTAGCGGATGGTCATATTCCTTGGGCCTGCGAGGCATTCTCCCGGCTTCATGGACCACAACTTGTACAGAATACTCCTCTACTATGGTGGGTTACCGGGTTATAATTCTTTTAGTATTAATTAAAATGTCCTTGTGGTTACTTCGAATGCCTATGGAGGCACCTTTTGTGCGGATCTTTGCTATACAGTTGTTTATTGACTTGCAATTTTGTCGCTGGGTGAACAGGTGCTGGCGTTTCCTTATGATTAAACTCTGGAACCATAGCCTACTAGATACCCGTGCCATGAATACCTGCAACACAATTCTTGAAGGCTGCCTGAAGGAAAGCTTGGATCCTAAGAAAATTTGAGTCAAGCGAGTGGATGGTTGGATGAAGTTTTGGTTGGCCATTCCAGTTTAAACCAAGTGGATGATTGGAGTAAGCTTTATGAGAAAAGCTTAAAGAGGCGAAAGCTGGAGGACCAGTTTTTGATTCTGTTTATTTATCGGTCCATCGAAAGCTGTAATTATCCGGTTGAGATGTATTTACATGGGTTGTTGTTCATTGTATACTCTGCCATGGACAAGTTCTTTGACACTGAAGTCAAAGAACTTGTATTTTGTATGGTCTGCTGACTTAAATCAGTGTTGGCATCATTGCGACAACCAAATCAACACTAAGAAGGGTAAAGCAGTGTTGTCTGTATGTAAATATTGAGTATTTGTTGGATTAACATAATTCATAATAAACATCTCTAATTGAACAAAGCAACTCTATGTATATTATCTATGGTATCTAGGCCTCTTTGTATTACAAGAAAATTTATGGCATTGGCATCATATCATGTTAAAAACTTATGCTGCTACTTACCCACTATTTCCATGAATTGTTGGTACTATTTTTTGTGTTACTCTAAGTTCAAGGCCAGAGTTATGGCGTTTACATAAATTTCCCTTGGAAGTGTGTTCACCATTTTCTGTGCTCGTTTAGTCTTTGATAGTTCGCCGATGCAACTACTTTTGCTGTACATGACACACCAACTGACAAGATCCAAAACATATTTGGAAGCACCTACGTTCATTGGTCCTTTGCATATCTTCACTGGCCCCTCGTCGGCACCACTTTATTGATGATGTTCGTAGAGTCCTTATTGTCACCGCTTTGTTTATGCTGATAGTGAGACTAAACCAAACTCTAAATTTAGGTAACTTGTAATGACGTCTGAGTGCACGTTCAAGGTTCCCACCCTTTCCTAAACCGATGGAATCAGCTGAAGCAGCTGATATGACCCAAGTCTTGAACACCCGTCTGCACTTTAAGTAAATGAAACAATCTAAAGATAAAAGTGAGGTCCATGTTCTTCTCTTTTCTCGAGAGAATTGGGTATTCGATATCTCTTCAGAGCTGTTCGAGTCAGTGTTTTAAAAAACATAGGGTAGGCCTCGACAGAGGGGCCCCATTGTTATTAGTTCTAAATATGTACTCCCTCTGTTCTAAACTAATTGACTCAGATTTAGTACAACTTGCACTAAATTTGAGTCAATTAATTCAGAACGGAGGGAGTAAATAGTAAGAATTATCGCCACCCATGTTCCCAATCCAATGAAAAAGTGGTTTTCCTGGTGGACGGAATTTGGCTACCACCAGGTGATTCGTTACCTAGTGTCGATGTCGGATTTGGCATCTCTGACCATAGACCGGTCTCTCTATTAGCTTCATCCGATGGCCGCCAGAGCGACACGAGGTGGATACCTCACAGTAAAAAACATTGGAGAGAGAATGGACGCAAGGGACTAAATTGAAGAGGGTGGAACACCGGGGGCTTAAAAGTAACGTCTGTGAAACCTCGGCGAGCTCGGCGGCTAGAGGGGTGCACGACAGAGAGAGACAGGGG
This sequence comes from Poa annua, assembly GCA_026929855.1. Classification (NCBI taxonomy): domain Eukaryota; kingdom Viridiplantae; phylum Streptophyta; class Magnoliopsida; order Poales; family Poaceae; genus Poa; species Poa annua. Next base: position 69,014,914 of record CM049432.1, on the reverse strand, counting down.
TTGGACCCACCTTCTAGAACCTGACGGCTCAGACCTACCTTCTATATTCTATAACCTGATAGCAGGGACCCACAACCCTAGCTTTTGACAAAAGGCCGAATTGTTGGGCTCCGCCCATTTAGCCACCGAAAATAGATAGGAAAAAAAATACATGGGTTGAATTATTGGGCCAGCCCATATAAACAGCTGAAACGGATCGTGCTAATCTACGACCATTTTATTTGCCAGTGGCCTGGTTAGATTGGTCATGACCAAAAACTTGGTCATAAAGTTTATGATCTTCCAAATTGGTCATAATCATCTATGACCAATTTAAAAGGTCACATTGGTTCATTACTGAGGCTCATAACCTGACAAAATTGTTTTGATCACAAAAAGGTCACAGATGAAAATATATGACCATTCAGTGACCAATATTGAAGGTCCCAACATAGCATATTTCTTGTAGTGTCGGACAAGTAGGAAGCATGGGCTGGGAGACCATCAGCATCCGCCCACCATGATGTCGACAAAGTAAACTCGAGAAACTAGAAAAAACTAGGACTTAACACACGCACAAACGAGAACCAGGGCTCCCCTCCCCCTCGGGACTACAAGATGCAAATCGGAGGGGAAAGGGAGTGGTGGGAACACCGGCGAGATTTTTGGGTTCGGAAGAAGAACCGATATGTATCATACATGGGAGACATGGGAGAGAGACGAATTGTCTCATGTCAGAAGAGAAACTGACTAACTATAGGAGTGTTGGTTTCACTTGAGAGTGAGGGTGACTCAATTTATTTATGTTGTTTTTGCAACACTGCTAGTCCCACATGCAAACGTTGTCACCGCTCCCAAACAAATCACTTATTTCTAGAGCAATTACAAGAGTGTCCTATTGATGCAAAAACCAAATTATACAACAGGAAAGTAGGCACATGGGTGATCACCATGTAATCACCATGTAATACAACCCAACTGTGAAGCACCGACCAAAACCCTAGCCCTCTCTTCCGCTCCACGTTGCTCAGCTTGCTCCACAATCCCGATCGGCAGCCTCCGCTTCGTTAAACGAAGGCAGCCACTACTACAGATGGTGTTCGCCATCAGTGTCCTTGCCGTTGTAATCGAGTTCTCCTGGGATCGGAGGAGATGAAATTACTCAGAGTCGAACCGCAGTGAGGGGGGAGAGAACCTCGACGGACATGCTGGTAGAGTATTTTTTGTATCGTTTATCAAACAACTTTCTCTCTTCCCTATGTGCGTGTGAGCTTCGTCATGAAAGGGCGCATCGATTAAGGTAGCGTCTCCACGTAACCGAGTAATCGTTTGCAAGATGAGTTCTTTTTATTTGTGTACCAAGAAGGACATTCTTTGCTACATAAAAGAATTCCAAGAACAACGATTTAAGCCGCGGGTAATGGCCTATCGAAAGAGACTCGGTAGTGTGCAAGTGTTACATGGTTCCAATAAGAAAATGAGGACTATACGAAACATATGTTGGAGAAACTGAAACTAAACATGAAGATATAATTATAAGGTTTGAATAAGACACAACTTCTTTTGAATATAGGATGTTGTGTAATAAGGCAGAGATCCGACACGAGGACAAGGAGTAAAACTACTTGCCCATGCGTAATACTGATGAGAGTTGGTATGGTGAAAGTTACTTACATGTTGGAGTATCATCATGTAATGATTTGCTTGTGCCAGTTACAAGTGTTTCTTTCACTTATGAGTGAGGGATAATTCATTTATTTATAATGTTTTGCAATAGTGTTGGTCCCACATGTAGATAGTGAAGTATTTATTTGTCGCAGGTCCCAACTCAAATCGCATCCTTCCGAGCCAATTAAAAGAAAGTTCTAATCATGTAGGAACCAAAGCACACCGAGGAAAGCAGGTGCAGGGGTGATCACAATGTCATACCACCCAACGGCGAAGCACCGCACAAAACCCTAGCAGACCGCCATTGTTGCCATCGGGCTCCCTGTTGTCTCCTAGGAATGGCTGGAGATAAAAATGACTCAGACTTTGAGGAGGCAGGTTGGAATTTGGGGGTTTCGTAGAGGATACAATACTAAGCGGTGTAATTAGTGAAAAAATCGTACTCCTATAAGCACTTGTACTAGTTGATGTCTTCTTCACCTTACCTAGGATAATAATGGATAGGTATATTTCTTACTCAAAGAATTCACATATTCAAGTCATCTTACATAATAATAACAATTCCCCAAAAAAAAGACATCTTACATATTCAATGCTTAGAAGGGTAGCCCATGCTCGTGTGTGGATTTATGTATTATGTCAGTGTAGATACATCCATATTTTTAACAACCATGATTTTTTTTAAAGACCATCGATCTATTAATCATCCACATCAGTATAAGAAGGCCCCAAAAGTAATAAAAATTACAAATAGGTCATTCGACCACCTAGTGATGAAGACAAACACTGGAGCGAGCCGAAGGCGCGCTGGCCCCTCCATTATCGGAGTCAGGCAAAACTTGTCATAGAGAGCTTGTTGTGTACTTCCTTTGTGTCTTTTTATAAGACATTTAGACTCACTGAAACGTCTTATATATTGTTACTGAGGGAGTAATAGACAGACGGGAAGTCGTCGTGCTAAGACCCCAGAGCAACAACCCTCGTCAAATATGAGAACCGTAGATCGGAACAATCTGATCTGCAACCACACAGACGAACACGACAATGGACAAGATCACAAAAGATCCGCCGAGCACACGACTCCACACGCCCTCCATTGGCGCTAGATGCATTATTAGAGCGGGGATATGGTGGGGAGTACCTTATTCTAACACTGTGATGTATTCGCAACTCGGATGAAGACATAAAAACAACTAAAAGGGGATATGGTGGGGAGTACCTTATTCTAACACCGGGATGTATTCGCAACTCGGATGAAGACATAAAAACAACTAAAAAACAGTAAACAGGAACATCCCGTCAGCGAAGGCGGGATCTACCTCCCCTCCAAGGCCTAGGAGGCCATCGAAGAAGCAGAAAACCGGCAGTGTCGCCAGCAGCCAAGAGGAACCCCCGATGCCCTTGTGTGCTGATCGCGCCACCCGTGCTCTCCTAGCGTACCAGCGTACCGGTTTTATGTTGAAAAAATAGCAAGAGATATATCAACTTAACCACGATGTTTGCATGTATGAATAGATTATTACTCATATTTATACTTTGTTTTATGTGCCACCTAGTTTGTTTGTGAGAGATAAATAAAGTAAACAAATGAATCTCAGTCTAATTAGTCTAATTCTCCGTAGAAACTTCTTACAAATGACGCATCCCTTTTTGTGACCAACCACCTAGCAGTACCCTTGGGTTGATAGGACACATGTGTAGAAAAATAAGTTTTGCTATCATTCAGAGAACGAACTTCATGTAAGATCCAAAGCGAGAAAAAGTGAACTTCATTGCAAATCATACCCGTTTCTAGGTTGCATCAACCATTTGAAACTATTATATTGCACCATCAAGTAGATACATCAGCTAAAGGCTAGACTCCTTATACATAAACACTAAATCAACACACAATAATTGGGTTTGGGAAAGTTTAACCACCAAACCTCCAATGATCGTGATCAGTCATCGTCTGACAAGCCAGAGGCAGAATCGACACAGTAAGACGGTGTTCTAATAGCATGAGATGTTTCAAGATAGGTAGCCTCCCCCAGACATGCTGCCTGGCCCCTGCGGCGTGATCTTTCCTTGCATCATCTGCACTGCCCGACTATGCCCCTGCATGAATTGCTGCTGCCCCATCCCTGTGCCCACCATCTGTGGCTGCTGCTGGAGTTGCTGAGGCTGCTGCTGGAGTTGTTGAGGTTGCTGCTGTTGTTGCATTTGTTGCATTTGTTGCTGTTGTTGCTGCTGCTGGAGTTGTTGAGGCTGCTGCTGCTGCTGTTGGAGTTGCTGCATTTGTTGCTGTTGCTGCAGTTGTTGCTGTTGTTGAATTTGATGCTGCTGCAGCTGTTGTTGCTGCTGCTGTTGCTGCTGTTGCATTTGCTGCATCTGTTGCTGTTGCATTTGTTGCATCTGTTGCTGTTGCATTTGTTGGCCTTGTGGCTGCATTTGCATGTGCTGCTGCTGAAGTTGCTGTAGCTGCTGCTGCTGCTGCTGTAGCGTTGGTTGCTGTTGCTGCATCGGTGGCTGCTGAGTTGAGACCTGTGGTTTGAATACCACCATATCCTGTGGGGGAAAAAATTGTGTTGATGAAAACAGAGAGACAAATAGTCCTAATCTTTCAATTAGTTGTCAACATACCCCTGGAAACAGCATTCCAATGAGGCGCCCAGCTTTGTCAGACACTGACAGCAGTAAAGTTTGTGAAGGTAGTTGAATCACCGCACACTGAAATAAAAAAACCACTCTGAAGATTAAAATACGAAATATGAAATGACGAAATGCATTTTAAAATGAGATTGTACAGTATTCTAATATAGACTATAACATGCAGTGAGTCGCTGACCAGTTTCTTCTCTTGTAATTGTCCAAGGAACCCATGCTGATTTAATGTACGGAATACTAGAAAGTCTGCCTTGCCAACATACTGCCTGTAGAATTACATGATCAAACAACAAAAACTTAGCAGGAAATATATTAGGAACATCACACTACCAGATATAATGTGGTCTGCGGCGGTTTTAACAGGAAAAAAATGGGCTAGTTGAAGGACAAACTTGTTGTTCATATGCTCCTGGGCTATAAGGCGCACAATCTGCATTGTTTCTGGCCAGTCTGCTGCAAGTCTGCATACAGAAAGTACAGCTTCAGTTTCTCTAGGTAGAATGACAGTATAATCTGCAGACTTGTATAAAACACATCTTCATGAGAAAAATCAGAACAGGTTTTTTTCTTATATTTGTACGAATTATCTAACCACACTTTATGTGTGGTGAAAAATAGATTATAACTGGGACAATGTAATCAGCTTTTAAAATTGGCAAACAAAGATGGGTGAGAGAATGACAAGTTTCTTATCAAGCAGTATAACATTAGGAATATTGACATGTTTGCTACTGACATTGTGCTTGAACAACAGCCAATCGATTGACTCAGGGAATTCAGGCGTTCATGAATATATCTGGCAACTGTACACTAGTACAGGTGCTGCAAAAGGAAATAAACATGACATACCAACCTAGAACGATTGGTATTTAGGTGGTTTGCAACTAGCCCTTAGTATCCCATAATCCTATAGCTGCTCTAACATGCGTGTGAACAAGTTCCCAGAAAGCAAAAATGTATTACAGGTGGAATGGTACTACAGTGAGAATAACTACATAAGGAAGGTGGCTGTTCCATCCATGGTATGTACTATAAAATTAACTATTTCAGCTTAAAAACTGTTACTTTTCAAGACATCGACGACAGCTAGCTATAAATATTTAAATCTCAATCATCACAACAATATAAACTAGAGCGAATATTTAAATACTTACGTGTCAGAAGCTGTCCCACTCCTGTAACCCTGCAAGACACATGCTAAGGTGAGAAATGTAACAATATCAAAATGGTTTGCACAGATAAATATGGTATAATATAAACAATTAGAAGAAGAGCAAATTTACATATAAAATCCAATACTATAACAATATGTTTCAGATTTAAGGTGTACATTAAAAAAATAAAAATCTCTTGGAAAGCATCTTCGTATGCCTTGGGACAATTAGGCCTCAACTGAAGCCTGGCTGGTACAACCAAGCTAATCTTCAGGGGAATAGTGCTGATGGGCTATTGGTTCATATGGAATTTTGTATTCAAAGAAACAATTTCATATTTTGAACATATTCATCAAAATAAGCATAGACGGAAGTCAAACCCTGGTGGGTAGGTTAACGCTCATCTGTCACCACCAATTAAGCACTTAAGCGACATTCAGTTCTTAGCATAGATGGAACAGAGTCTCGCTTTTGGATTTGAACTGATTGAAAGTTACAATCTCTCCTACGATGTCAGGGCTTTTATGTAGATTGTTGAACATTACATAGTATGTCCACTATAATTTACTTAATAGCTTCATATGGTGTAGATTCTATGAATCCTTTGTTTGTATCTTTTTAAACTTTGGATCTTATGGATCAATAGCCTATATCTTGACTAGTAATACATAGTTTTCACAATGGAGCTCTCCACTGCTGTTTACATAAAAAAACAAATTTGGTTCCACTCCAAGCATTGTAGTAATACATAGTTTTCACAATGAAGCTCTCCACTGCTGTTTGCATAAAAAAACAAATTTTGGTTCCACTCCAAGCATTGAGTTTCCGACAGACTCACATAGAGCACACTCTAAATAAATGATCAAATTATATGCGCTTTACTGCCATTGCATGTAATCAGTGGGCGGGCCGACTGCGTCAGGAATAGGGAACTCTCGAGAGGTATTACTGTCATGAATGATCAAATTACAGATGCACTAATGAACCACTAAATGTAATCAGCAGGCAGTCCAAAGAGAAAACAAGGTGGAAAACGACATGACCCCATTTGGATGGGGCGGATTGTTAACTGACTTTTCCATCAAAAACACAGCAGATCAACATAGAGGACAAAATTGCAACTGCATCAGAAAGAGGGTCAGTTTAGCAAATAAAAACTTACTTCAAGTTTACAAATAAATACAGGTTGTCCTTGCCTTTGCCCAGACAAAGTTCCCTGAAAAATAAATAGAAATAGATCATGTACTGTACCACCGGTCAAGCACACCAGACACAACATGAAGATGAATAGAAGTTAACAATACGAACTAAACCTGACATGGTGCTACTAAAAGTGCTATCATGAAATAGAGTTTAAAATAAAGACATGAGATATTTTTGAGCTCTTCTAAAATACAGCACTAGCCCCTTCTAGATTTGAAGAAAACAATCATTGACATCCATCACCAAGGATAATTTCAGCAAATAAGAAAGGGAGGTACCCCATGTTACTAGGTCATATCCAAAAAGGAAGTTTTCAATGACTCGATATATTTTCCAGATTTGATGTGTGTGTATAGTACATAAATTTATAGGATTAAAGCAGTGCGTATTTTAATTTCACATGTAACACTCTTGCTTCAAGAATTGATACTTAAAGTATACAAGGAAAGGTAAATAACTAAATATACTCGCAGAGAATTCAATCCCGTTCCAGTTTAGAGATCAGGAATGAGGACCCAAACATCATAGAACTACATGAATAAAGGATCATGAAATTCAGAAGGTACATGTGCATCACATGACCCCCATGGATGGAAAGTTCATGTCCAATGAAAACTCTATAATCGATTAAAATGAAAACAACAAACATTAGCTTTTTACTTCTAATATAACTTAACAATCTCAATACATGGAGGGAGATGGAAGAGCATTATGGTCTGGTCTTAGGTTGTGAATCATAGCGGACTTTTTGGAAGAAAATTGTTCCTGTTTCATTTCGCAAAGAACAATCATTGCAGTAGAAAATATTCAAAAATGATCACTAGCGAGTAGCATATCTCAAAATTGGTCACTTGGAATATAGCTAAACTTCCCTAGAGTATGACCCCATGTTATGTGGATATTATCTGTCTAGTTCTCTGCGTAATTCTGATTCATATAACATAAATGTTTACTTTTTGCTAAAGTAACTTCAAGGCACATTCCATAACAGCGCTACAGGCTGTTAGTTCCTCACTAATCATTTACCAATATTTAAAACATTACATTACATTTGCAACCCAATGCAAAGCCACTATTATAAGGAGTATGAAACACAAGCTGGAATTTGTACCTCCCAAATTTTGACATACTTGGACGGTTGCTGCCCATTAGGATGCTGCTGCATGGGCATATTCATAGTAGCGCTATTGTTCACACTAAGAGAATTTACTCCTGCTTGTTGGGTCATCCCTGGTGTTGGCATCATTGCAGGCGTTGTAGACATACTGCTTACCATGTTTTGGTTCGTACCCATTCCACTTTGTCCTGACTGTGCACCATGTGAACCAGTCATTAGACCACCTTGTGCCATAGGAGGCACTGGTTGTGCCATGGCCATGTTGTTTTGCATGTTAGCCAAAGAAGATGATACAGGAACATTTGAGTTGCCAGACACAGTAGAAGTGTTGGATCCAAAAGAACCGGGACCTGTGTTTTGTACCAATTGTTGAGCACCGATTGGCTGTACTGTTCCAGACATAGAAGATATGACAGGGGGAGTTGACGTCATGCCACTAGATATCATGTTTGACATGTGCACTTGTATAGGCGTTGCCCCCATGTTAGGTCCCATGGGGGTAACTCCTGGTAAGGAATGCCGATGCTGTGAAATAGTGTTTAAGATGCTGCCATTTGCTGGGTTACCAGGCCGAACTTGTTGCTGGATAGGGTTAATTAAAGGCTTATGCTCTTGCAGAAGTTCATTCGCAACATTTGTTTCTTGTGAAATAATCGATGGTGAGGAACTTTGCATTGTTGTTACCCCTTGTGAAGTAGCATTTGAAATAGGTGTCATATGCGAGAATGCAGGTGCAGAAACCATTGCTGGTATCGTTGTTGGTTCCTGAAGATACAAATAGTTAACGTACAGTTACAATCAAATGGAAGATACACAAAATACTAGCATTTTTTTAAGCCTACCAGTTTAACATTTGCAGTCGGTTGGCGGCCCATCAGCGATCCATTCACTGGAGATATTATAAAAATATTAACCATCAAGATTTCAAAGGGCAATAATGACAGGATATGAGCAGAAGCAAAGAACACAATGCAATATTGCGTTGAGGCCATAGTTATCATAGCTGGAGCTTGTAAGAAAAATCCGAAATACATGGAAAGACCATGTACATATACAGCACTAGGTGTTTATCAATGTATTTTTTTTATTTGTTTATCCCAACTCAAAGGGTAATGTCCAGAGTGCATTTTACTCTAGCTTAAAGTTATTTTTTACCAAATTGCAGCTTTGTTGAACCAACTTCAGGACAAACACCTACACCTATTTTTAAAAGCTTTCTCTATGCCCCTCCTATGCAGACAGAATAGCACAAGTCACAAGGTTTTGTCCAAATAAGGGTCACAACCAAAGGCTAAAAAATCTCACAGTGAATCTAAGTATACTTAGCAGTTGTTCAACCTGAGGAATTGGCATTCAAAGTTGGCCCTGGCACGGTAGCTGCAGGTGCAATGTCCATTTTTGTAATGGTGTGGTTTGGGGCCAGGTTTCCTGGTAAAGAATGGCTTAGAGCAGTTCGTGCCTCCATGAAACTCTCAGACAACAGAACAAGGAAATGAGGATTTTTTGCATGATCAACCGATGGATCAGAAGCTTGAGGATTCCTCTTTCCCTGAAATATATATGAACAGCATAAGTAATACTAAGAAAGTGCTCATTGATAGCGGTACCTAAAATGATTAAAGTGGAGAAATATGGAGTCTGAAATTTCATTTGGTCTGCTAAATAATTTAATGCAGTTGACGTGGGTAGATTTTTTTATTTTTGTAATCCACAGCAAAGATTATGTGAAACAACAGTTGAAGCTTCAAAACATTTATTTTATAAACTATGACTAAAAAAGAGGAAGTTTCAGGCCATACACAATTACAAGAACATCTATAGTGGACTGGCCCAAGCTATTGGACGAGCTACTGTGGAAAGCACAACTTCACATGATCATGTTTATTTAAGTTTTTGTTTTGGGTCAAGATAAAATTAAGAAGCAAGTATAATACTATCAACTAGAATAGTGAATCAACTAAGGTATCAAAGAATGGAAATAACATAAGAGTGGAAGCTTAAAACAGTTTATTTAAGATTGACAAAACAACAAATGATGATTACCGCATTGTATAGTGCCTTCAGAGTTGGAAGTTGTTTAGGAGATACCACCGACAACGATACAGAGCACTGCAATCATAATATTAATTAGATCCAACCAAGTACTGCTTAGCACTCCATCAAATACAGGTAACCAGTAATATGCAAGCTAGTAGTATTTATTCAGCACCTGAGCAAATGAGACCGCAACAGCCTCAGCATCAGCAAGACAGGATTCCTTTGTTGCTTCATTGTTCCTTTTGTGATCATTACTTTGAACAGAAGGACGGAAAACAGGTGTAGGCAGCGGGTAAGGATTACTCGCAGCAACAAGTATGCAATGCTTTTGTATTTCATGGTTCTGATTATTCTGGCTGTTACTAGGACTGCCTTGTAGTATCTATTTAAATACATAAAAGAAAGAAATAAGCGTGATGGTAATAAATATGGTAACAGCAACTTAACAAAATAGAATAGAGAAGTGATAGTTAACATCGTATATTCTGAAAAGAATTTACATGGATGTTTCATAGATGAAGGTTTGAAGAAAAACATAGTTAGATGCCATCGGATTGTAAAAAATGGAGAACGCCACTGCAAGGAAATTGAAAAATACTAACAAGGGTACAAACATAGAAATTAAACTGAACCTCTGATCTTCTGATTTCACTAGATTCTCCTATCTGGGTAACAGTCCAGTTTCCTAAACAAGTTTTAGTGTTTTACCTTACAAAAGAGTAATTACTGCTTTGCCTATTACGGGGATTTCATTGCGGGGAAACCATAATTAGGGATTTCGGTCAAATACTTGAGTGTGTCCCTCTCAAACATGGCTTTATGCATAAAACAGAAGAGAATCTGGACCATATTCAAAACAATTACAGTAAAAGGATACAGGTTCACTTATTGGAAAATATAACAAAGTAATGACAGTAACGCAACTGTATCCTCAGCTACGAAATAGAAGCTCCATCTAGCTTGTCCAATGCTTACGCCCTAGCGCGGAGAAAAACAAGTGCATACCATACACAAAATGCAACTGTATCCTCAGCTACAACGAGAGCTTAGAAGCATATGTTATTTGTCAAACTAAAGCATCTTTAGTAATAGAAAACTTTGTTTACCAATTGGCAGGAGATGTACTACAAAAATGAGCTCAATGAAAGAAGTTGTAGGTGAAATCAATTAACAATTATCTGTTAAAGTGGTAAATTATGCATACTACTGAAGTTTTAGTACAGACTATGCAAACAAGAACAATAAAGCAACACTAGAGAAAGTTATTGTCTGCGAAGAGATTGTGAAACATGTTAAACACATCATTACCATAAGTGCTTCAGAAAGACCTTCGCAAACGGCCGATTCACTGAAGCCTCCACCGCTAAATGATATTCCTGATAACCATGAAAGAAAAGCATCCATATCTTTGGTCCAACCACTGCGTTGCACAACGAAAGCTGCATTGCAACAGGAGCACATTTTCATAAATTACCTATTTGATACAGAACTAAACACGAAACTCGTGATGAATCATATTTACAACAAATGATAAGGGCATAGAGGATTAGGGGATAACAAAAATCGTACCACTGTAAGGTCCATGTGTATGGAAGACAACTAACGCAAGCTGAGGCGGTGCCGCCGCAAGCTTCTGCGGAGATCAGGAATTAGGTTACAGTTTGACAGGATTCCAGAAATGATATGGATTAATCAAGAGTTCAGATCACAAATGGTTAATTAATCAGGAGGGGAGTTATACCTGTTCAGTTGAACAAAAACTCCTGCAAAAATTTCAAAATCATTCATGAGTTAGTGATGCTAGAATGTTTTCCTTTATTAAACACAATTAAAATAGGATAATAAACTCTGAAAGTGCGAGCGAGAGGCTACGCCTGGTGGTTCTCCTCACGGACACTCGATCTCTTAAATCGGGAGTAAAAAAACAACTCCATCTCCGCGGGTTCAAAAGGAAAACCCCACGTCTACTTCGCCAAGGTCGAGTTCAACCCCCACAAACACTCGAAGGGGAACCCTAAAATAGTGTGAGTGGTGGGAGGGCGTAGTACCGCACGATCTTCTCGATGTACTCGGCCGCAATGGCGGACCAGTACGGCCCGAGCGCCGCCGTCCCCTCCACGGCCACCACCAGCTGCCTCTCCGAAGCGGCCATCACCTCCACCATCGCCCGCCGCTCCTCCACGGATCCCCTCGCGAATCCGCTCGAATTTCTCCTCCCCCTGTGCGAGGGTTTTCTGTTGGGTGTGCGGAGAAAGGGAGGGCGACGGACAGATGAGACACGGTCAAGAAAGAAAGCAAACGGGTTTGTCATTTTTATATAACCAAAAAAACCAGTTTCTTCATTGCGCCGAAAGAGGCGCCGCCGTATCAGAAGGGGCATAGAATTTTTTTCGCAATTTCGTCAAGTAACTTTTCTTATGAGTTTTTTTTTAGAATAACTTTTCTTAAGACTTAGCTAACTCAGGGCTCAAAAATTAGTTAAGGGAGTTTAGACGCCATCCGGACAGATTTTTATTTATAGGGCGTGTATATTTCTAGTCGGAGACCCAAAGGCGTGCATGTGCCACAAGCTGTAGCATGGAGGCAAAACAGGGAGAGGAGAGAGGGGATAGGGAAAAAGGAGATGCACGTCGACAAATCTCTTGTCCGACACAACCAGCCACACCCCATGCATAGAGCGTGTGGTCGCTCTACCGGACAAAAGGTGGGCGTCTTCGGAGGAATTTTATAATTAGGCGTCGTGAGTGGAAAGCAGTATTCGTCTGTAAATCTGCACGTGACTTTCCTTTAAAAATAAGTCTTGAGAGATTTTTATGGTATATTGATGTGGTTTTAATTTGTAAAATATTGATGTGGTTTTAATTTTACATAATGTATGTTATTCTTTTCTGCAATGATTTGTGCATGTTATTGCACGGTGTCATAAATTCGCAGCTTATTTATTATGGTTATTATTATGTACTAGATTTGATTTGACAACCAAAAATCATGCCGACAAAGTTGACACCATTGCCTTGTTGTCGACGAGGTGGCCGAGAGTCACCATCAGAGTTGAGCCTCCAAGTGATGCCAATGGAGTCCATGACCGCATTGTACATGTTAGGGTGCATGTTGTGGGTTTGATATCCCTGATGGCATGGACTACCTCCTTGACAGCTTCGCGAATGCTCGTGAAGGTCTAGATCTCATCCTCACTGAGTGGCCATCAACCTGCTTGTCCGAAGGACTATCGAGGATGACGGTGTTGGTCTCCTGCTTGGTTTGAGCTCATAGCTCGACTCAGTAGAAATGGTGGGCTTGGTAAGAGCGGTCAGAGTGAAGAACGTAGTTAGGTGAGGGTTTTCCGCGAGAAGTGACCGAATTTCTCCCACCGTCTTTTTGGATGCAGCGCGAAGCTCCTGCGTCTCCGTCTCACAAGAGCTCAACACATGAGGATTGCGGATGTGCATCTGGTGAGCTGAGGAGTCTGGCTCCATGGAAACGAGCTGGTTGCTGACCCTGGGTCGCTGCTCCTCACATACTCCAGCTTCTTCAAGGATGGGCCGCTTTCCGATCCGCAGATGGCTGCTCTGACGGAGCTTGCAGCCAAGGCCTGTGGTGGAAAGAGGAGGGCGCCGCCTGCTGCTGCGCCGGCCACTGGGGTGACTGTTGTCTGATTGATCTGCTCTAGCCTGCGTGCTATCTGTCTTAGTTGGTGTTTTAGTTCTTATGATTAGTTGCAATCTGTTTGTGTGGAACGTCAGGGGACTTAATTCCCAGGCGAAGCGTGACTCTGTTAGGGCTGTGATCTCTCTCAACCGAGCTTCTCTCGTGTGTTTGCAAGAAACTAAGTTGTCGGTTGTGGATTTGGCTCTTGTGATCGATATCTGTGGGTCTAATTTCACGGGATTCTCCTTCTTTCCCTCTGATGGTGCTAGTGGTGGTCTGCTTTTAGCTTGGACAGATGAGTTGGTTGTTGCCCCGATGCAGGCCTCCAAGAACTGCATCTCCGCACACTGCCTCCATCTAGCCTCTGGTTCTTCCTGGAATGTCATTGGGGTCTATGGTCCTCAAGTTGCTCCGGAAAAGATACAGTTCCTCGCCGAGTTGCGGCAAGCTGCACTCGCCTGCACCGGGCCGGTGTTGATTCTGGGTGACTTTAACATGATTGCAGCAGCGAATGAGAAAAGCAACGGCAACATCAATCGGGGGCTGATCAATGCCTTTCGAAATTTCATCAATTCTCTGGAATTAAAGGATATGTATCTGCTAGGACGGCGCTACACTTGGTGTAATGATCAGCTGATCCCTATTCAGGTTCGTCTGGACAGAGTCTTGTACAACCAAGACTGGGATGCTTGTTTCCCAAACGCAACGCTACAGGCCCTTTCGTCAGCGGGTTCCGATCACTGCCCTCTGCTACTGACGACCAACGCTGCTTTCCTCCCACAGCTTCGAGAACGCCTGGGTCAAGTTGCAGGGATTCGATGAAACTGTGACCACGGCCTGGGCAGCGGCGCCCTCCTCTACTGACCCCTTCAAGAACCTCGCCGGCAAGCTGGATTTCTGTGCTAAGAAGCTCAAGGCCTGGGCTTCCACTCTCATTAGTGACCTGCGGATGCGAATGCTAATTGTGAATGAACTCATCTTCATGCTTGATCAAGCCAGAGAATGCCGCAACCTAACGCCAGCTGAGCACACGTTCCGAAGGCACCTTAAGATGCAGTGTCTTGGTTTGGCGGCGATGGACAGATGTATGTGGCGGCAACGATCACGATACCTCTGGTTGAAAGAAGGTGACTGCAATTCAAGGTTCTTCCACCAGAAGGCAAATGCCAGACGTCGCAAGAACATGATCCCTAGTCTCATGGTCAATGGTGATTGCGTGGCTGATCAGGACAGAAAGTTGGAAGTAATTTGGGAACATTTTGACAAACTTCTTGGTCGCTACAGCACGCGTTCTTCGGAGTTGAACCTCTCGGCCCTCAGCTTCCCGGAGTGCGTGACCTATCCGGCTTAGACTCCCCTTTCACTCCGGAGGAGATAAAGAAGGCCTGCTTTGAATTACACCCTGAAAAAAGCCCTGGCCCGGATGGCTACACGGGTCTGTTCTTTCGTCGCTGCTGGGAAACAATCAAGCATGATTGGGTCGCTGCCTTCCTACACTTCCAGACCCTCAACTCCCAGAACTTACATCTGTTGAACAAAGCAACGATGATTCTTTTGCCCAAGCACGAAGATGCCAACTGTCCACAGGATTTCAGACCAATTAGTCTCATCCACAGCTTTGCTAAAACAATGACCAAATTGCTTGCTTTGAGGCTGCAGCCAAAGATGGATATGCTGATCTCCCAATGCCAGAATGCATTCATTAAAGGAAGAGCTATACATGATAACTTCATCTACGTGCAATCCATGGCCCGGACCCCGAGGCAGAAGAAGATTCCCTTCCTTCTGCTCAAGCTGGACATTTCAAAGGCTTTCGACTCGGTTTCCTGGGAATTCCTGATTAAGCTTCTCAGTTTCAGAGGGTTTGGTAACAAATAGTGCAGCTGGATCGCAGCTCTTTTCTTGACTTCTTCCACTAAGGTGTTGGTCAACTCGATGTTATCAGATACAATTATCCACCGCCGAGGTCTGCGGCAAGGCGACCCTCTCTCGCCCTTGCTCTTTGTTCTGGTGATGGACTGCTTGGGAAGGTTAATGGATAAAGCACAGTTAGATGGGGTGCTTGCGCCTTTGGGCAATCAGATTATTAAGCATAGAGCTTCCATTTATGCGGATGATGTGATGATTTTCATCAAGCCAGCGCAGCATGATGTTCGAGTGGTTACCCATATACTGGAGATTTTCGGAAATGCTACAGGGCTCAAGACCAATATGAACAAAAGCAAAATTTTGCCAATAAGGTGTGACGCAATTGATCTACTACCTTTGCAACTTGCTCTTGGTTGTCAGCTGGACTCATTCCCTTGCACATACTTGGGTATGCCTCTCTCGGACAAGAGACTGAGGAAGAATGATTTACAGGATATCATTGACAAGCTGGCCAAGAAAGTGGCGGGATGGAAAGGCAAATGGATCTCCATTGATGGTAGACTTATCCTGGTAAAATTTGTGATGGCTGCCATGCCAATCTATCAGCTTTTAGCGATTGATTTCCCCAAGTGGACGCAAAAACAAATTGAAAAGCTGCAACGGGCATTTTTTTTTGAAAGAACCAGCAATTGCTGGCTTTCAGTATATTAGCAGGCTTGTTTTACGGTACCTTTTTGTTAGTTACCTGATGGAGCAGTGTAACTTCGTTCCCACGGCTGAGATTGATTGGCGTAGATTAGGCCCAGGAGCCCAGTAAGCCATGTTTAATTTGTCTCGTGGTAAAAAACTGTAGGCCGGGTCTTACACAAAAACTAATACACGGAGACAATCTCGCCGCCGCTACAGAGAGCCGATCTCGCCGCCGCCGGACCAATCGCCCTGAGCTCTCCAACGCCACACTTCACCTTCGATCTCGCCGACGTCCACCTAACAGCAGTTATCGTCGCCATTCCCCCCACCTTCCGTCCCCTCGATGGTTCTCTTGGTGTCCGGCTCCCTGCTCGCGGCGTGTCACCGCCGCCGAGGCCGATCTCCAGGGGACCCAGTCAGCCAACCTTGACGCGGAGGCGCTCGAAGACGAAGGCAAGGATCTTCTTCTTCCTCGACACACTCCCCCAGGTCAGGCTCAGGCTCCGTACGGAATTTCTTGTCCAGTCGACCATACGGATTAAACGAACCGATTAGGCAGCGACCAAATGCAAATTGTCTGATGCGCTGGATAAATTGCAAAGAAAATTAGTGTGATTATTGGTATGTGTCATCATTTAGTGTCGCTTGCAGATTTATGCGAACTTCTTGTTTCTTTGTGTCGATATTTTGCTAGCTGCCGCTAGGAGCTGATGCACCATAACAGGTGCAGCGCTAGGAATCACATGGTTCTACATCCATTTTTATCTTGCTGTAGCATTTACAAATTTCCATTATGCATAGTACATGGCAGCAGTATTGATATATGGTCCACAGCTGAAGACGTTCCTTTTCAATTTCAGCACATTATGAGAAGTGTTATTTTTAGCCACATAACTTTGAATAGTTTTCATAAGATCACTAATCATTGTACGTGCTCACCTTCAGGATAATATAATGATTCTGTCAGACAACCTCTACTGCAAGAAGTTCTAGCGATATTGCAAGGTGTGTATCTTTCTCTAGAGCAAGAATGTGATGCTTCTGTAGTTTTGTGTGTCTTGTAAGACTCAGAGTCAGGAACTACAATAATATGGCCATCACATTATATGAATTGCCATTACTTGATGATTTAATTAGTTATGTCCAGGCTAGAAAATAATCGATGGTACATACTACTAGACGTCTGCTGACCCACTCGTCGTGCACGTGCCCGCATGTGATGGGAGGCTCAGGTGGTGTTTCTTGGACATTATTTGTGATCTTGAGTTGGACATATTAATTCATATTCAGTGTTAGCATTGTGCAACTTTTTAAAGTTAATTTCTGGTCTGTTAATTCAAACTGATGTGGATTTTGAATTACCATTTTATCACGGTGTATGTTGCTTTTGGAATCATATTACATGTTAGAAAGCAAGCAGCTGTATGTAACAATTTCTTCAAAAGGATGTAAATATCATTAGGGAGGAGGCACTATCGAATTGTGTACTGTTATTACATGTTGGCATGGAGCTGTGTGGGCTCTCTGTACACACATCTGCTGATGAAACATTCAGATGACAAGGAGGATGCAGCTACGGTTACTCCCTATAAGTATCACTGATGTAGTGTCTCTGCCTTCGTGATTGCAGTGTAACCGTTGAAGTTCTATAGAAAAACATTTAGGATTACGTGTATTTTTCTGTGTTAGTGTTTGTACTGCTTAAAACTGATGCAGATTAGACCTTGGGGTTGTAATGTTGTTGTTGTTCAAACGTGCACATAAAGTGTTGCAGATCTATTTTTTACCCCTATGTATTTATGTTTACTGCGTATATGCTTGTTGATGCTACCTAGCTACTACGTGACGGGCTCCTGCGGTACACAAGTGATGCATCTGCTTCTATGCTTAATTGCTTGAACAGATGGATAATCCGTTGGGCAGCCTGGGCAGGCCGTTGTACCCTGTGTAGTGTGTACTACACCGCTTGTGTCCTTAAATCACTTACGTCTATTAATGTTGTTACAATAATAATTTAAATTTTTTTGCATAAGAAAAGATTGATTGATTGTTTGTAGAACAGCCTTATGGTGGAACTTGAACTGTCAGCGTAGTGAAAAACTGTTTGGATGACAGGTCCATGCCTCATAGTTAGGAAGATAATGCTATCAAAGCAGACATGTAATGAAAAATACCAGCTGAAAAGAGCAGACCACGGAAAATGAACACAAGCAGGCACGTTCACGACGAGTGGGTCAACAGATGTCTAGGCGTGAAGGGAGGCTCACCCGTATGGTAGAGATGAATCGGCATGTTCAGCCCCTTAGAACTCTGGTATCAAATGGAACCTTGTGAAAATATGATGGAGCTATGATCCTCTATTTCCGAAAAAAGGTACATATAACTGAAAGAAACAACACTGTTGGGGAGACAGGAGCATAACCCTCAATGTTACAGACGATAAGATCACATGATCAAATCAAGTACAATAATACTATCATATTACACACCCTTAAATTCATCTGGTACCACCACTCCTTGCTCCTGCAAGCTCAGCTTCAGCTTCAGCTTCAGCACAGATCATTGTTCGAATTATTATGCAATCTACGTACAAGGCTAACTAACATGATCTAGTCGACTGTATCGACGAACTTGTTGAGAAGGTCCTCCCGGATTAACAATTTTCAACCCTGTTGAAAAGAAATTGTTTCAGCAATTCAATTGATGGAAAATGGTGTTTAAACATCATATAATACTGTATGTACGTAAATTATGAATATCACCTCAGGCACATTGCACTTTAAAAAGACGTGAGCGCAGAGATATAATCGTGATGGAGGTCTAGTCTTCTTTTTAAGTATTTCGAATGAACTATCTATGGGTGTTTGTAATAAGTACTTTAAATAACGTTCTACTTATCGCTTCGCCATTGTAGTAAGCACTATATTCAGTCTACTTGCTTCAGCATTTGGCCTGAACTTTTCAGTCTAGCAGTACTGAAAAGAGGAAGAGAAGCACACCTTAACTCGATAAGCCTCGGCAAGCTCCTCTTGCAAATTGTGGTTCTCTCTTAAGCATCCAGCTAAATTTTTCTGAAGGGGTACACAGCTGTTGCCCTAGATAGCTAAAACAAAATCGTGGTAGAAATAACTATATGAGATAGAACATAGCAGTGACAGGCAATATCACTATTGAGCAAAAACATTTTATGGATCAATACTAGAAGTGAAAACAAGGTAGCAGATCCAATTCAATGACCATATATACATGCCTATGTGGAGCAACAACTCGCTGTTGTATCTAAATTTCTGTTCATGTTCGTAAGAAATAATAAAATATAAATATATTTGGAGGGATTTCATATGACTAAACAGGAACATATAAGCAAAAGAACAACTAGCACATTTGTAACTTTTCTACTCACCTTAAAAATAGTGATGCATAACTACATAAATAAGATGAACATAGTATTGTCCAAGCAATATCAGTGTTGAGCAAAATCATGGAGCGGGTAATGATGAACAGGTTTGCAGTGATCAACAGTTCAGTGGCAGGTTTGCAATGATCCACAATTAACAGTTCATGGAGCAACTAATAAAAATCAACAGTTCAATGGCAGGTTTGTAATGATCCATAATTACCCCACCACAACACCAACAGAGCGGCCAACAACATCTTGTAAACCAATTGCAGATAAAATACATCATTTTCATGTCTCCAATCGACCAAAAAATCAATCTTGATTGGAGAAACTCATTCATCTATGCCTACACGAGATCAACTCGGGAGAGAGAGGGGAATCGATTCAGAAGGAGAGGGAGAGTGCGAGGCAGCGTGGAGTTCTCTTGCCGCGGGAAGCGAAGGGGCCGCTCGGTAGACTCGATCTTCTAACACCGCGATGATCTTCAAGTCCCGCCACGTCTCCACCTCGCCCCCGCGCCTCCACCCCTATGGATCCCTCGCCAACTTCAGGGCCTGCTTGATTTGCGCTGAGGAGAAGCCCTCGAGAGCTAGCTTGTCTTAGACGTCACACAACCGCCGCCCCATCTGCTCCTTCGATTCGAAGCGCGTCGCTAGACCATCTGCGAGCACCGGGGAGGGGGTGGAGGCTGTGGAGGGCTCCAGGAGGAGGCGTCGGAGGCTCCTCTCTTCAACCACAGCGGCCCCGCCCGCCGGTGCCTATCCCTCTTCCTCCTGCCCTCCTGCGCGCAGAGGAGGGAGCCGCTCAGTCTCTCTACTCCGAAGAGGACTATCTGCGGCGCTCCTCCAGATGACGAACGCGAGAAAATGAGGGGAGCGAGAGAGCGATCTAGGGTTAGGATGTTTTTTAACCGGTTATTACCTAAGGCCGGCCCATCTACGTTAAATGGGCCTCGGCCTGTCTCACGTACGGTACACTGTTCATAGCAGTGTGACTTAAACTGCTCAAGTTTTTACCAGCAGTATGATTTCATTTGGGCCATTGGATGGACGAAAATGAAGGGCTGCTATTCATTTGAGGGTACCACAAAACATTTATATTAGCAAGCAGAGGGAAACCGTACATAAAAGTACACGGAAGTCGCACCGGTCGAAATTACGTCCGGAGGCGAGCAGAAAAGGAAAGAAAAATAAAAAATAAAGAGCGACGAACTAGCCACCCTCGTGACTCTTTCGACACCCCGACGATGCAGGACCATGACCCCGCCTCGTTGAGCCATGGTCGCAAAGCCCCCCGAGGCCGCCGCCTCGGCGCACATCCACCGTCCGGGGCTGCCGCCCCGGCCTCCACAGCCCAGGCTTCAGAGCCACCCCACACGACCGCTGCCAACCCTAAGCTCGACGAGGCATAAGACACTCCAAGGCGGCGCCTCCAAGGAGGTAGCGACGAGTGCGCCGCCGCCGCCCACTCCAGAGGAGTTTAGGTTTTCACCTGGAGAGCCTTATGGAAGACGCGCCGGTAGAGGGTCATTTCTCCCAAACAGCGCAATCAAGAAGGAGAACGACACCCTAGGGTGCCGCCGCCGTCGGCACCAAAGTGCGAGGTTTTCACCCGGAGAAACGATCCCGACCGCCAAGCCGGGAGCTTGGGCCAGGGAGCAGCAAGCCGAGAGGCCTGGATCTGTCGCCGACCTCCTGCTGAACTGACGAGAAGCTGAACAACTCCATGTTGAAAACCAATTGGGGTCTGGTCGCAATGCTCTGTCGAGCAGCCAGGGTCTGGATCCCTGGTTCTTGACCACGCCTTCTCCGTGAAGACCGAAGACAGCATCCGCTGCGCTGCACTTGAGCAGGAAGCGCCACCGTGCACAGCTCATGGCGCCGACCGAAGACCTACGAAGCCAGCCGATGAATCGAGCCCGAGAGGGCCCGGATCTGTCCCGCACTGCCACGCCCGTGGACCAGCCGCCTCGACTATGGCGCCACCCACCACGGCCGCGAGAACCACAACCGGCGGCGCCGCCGCAGCCCTTGCCGCACACGACCGGACTCCGAAGTCCCCTCCGCCGCGCCACCGACGAATCCGGCATGCCGCCCTCGCAGCCAGGCAGGATCCGTCCCCACCAGATCCGGGGGCGGGAGCCCCGGATCCGCCACCACGCCGAGGTCCGGCGTCCCCGGAGCCGCCGCTCCGTCCTGCACGCGACGACAAGCCCACCATTGTCGTCCCAGTCGGTGCCGGCAAGCTCCGCGCGAGGAAGAGAAGAGAGACACCCCCACCCACCAGTTGTGTGGCGGCGGGGAGGCCGCCACTGCCGCGGCGCGCTGGCCGGCGACAGCAGCGGCGAGGAGGCGCAAGAGGCGGGGGGCTGGTGGCGGCGCGCTGTTTCGCCCCCCGGTGCCGCCTGGGCGCGACACGGGGGAGTTCGTATGTTAGTTTGTTCGCTTCGTGTTCTCCCTCTGCGCGATGGATGTGAATGTCGCAACGGGCATTTCTATGGAGTGCTTCCGACAAGGTTTGTGGTGGCAAGTGCTTGGTGCGCTGGTCACAACTGTGTACTCCCACGGGGCTAGGGGGTTTAGGAATCCCAAACTTAACTATGCAGGGAAGAGCTCTGCAGCTCCGTTGGCTGTGGCAACAAAAGGCCAACCCGGAAAAGCCATGGAAAGGGCTGCCTCTTTCCTTCCCGCACGAAGTCCACTCAATCTTCCAAGCCTCAACCGTAATAAGCATTGGCAATGGTGTTGCCACCTCCTTTTGGCACGATCATTGGTTGCAAGGAGTGCCTCCCAAGATTCAATTCCCCAACCTCTTCAAGCACAACAGAAATAGAAAGACCTCTGTGGCTAAGGCTCTTGGAAATAATTTTTGGATTAGCCTTATCAAGCCAGCACCTAACGAGATGGTTATCCGTGAATACATCAAGCTATGGGCTCTCTTGGGTGCATTCAGCCTTTCAGACAGTGATGATTCAATAACTTGGAGGTGGACGTCCAATGGCATCTACACGGCTAAATCGGCTTATGCGATGCAGCTATGGGGGCGAGTGGAAACGGTGTTCAACGAGCTAATCTGGCAGATCAAGATTCCAGGAAGAGTAAGATTTTTTGCCTGGCTAGCGGTTCAAGACAAATGCCTCACTGCTGATAATCTAGCTAAGCGCAACTGGCCGCACAACCCGGACTGCACTCTATGTCATCTGGCAACTGAATCTTCCGTACATCTATTTGGCACTTGCCCTTATGCTACTGGTGTTTGGGGCTACGGCTTGATGAAGTTCGGCTTCCCTTTACAGCTGATGCCTTCCAACATCTCTTCTCTGAAGGACTGGTGGGTTAGCTCCCTAAACACAATCGACACGGAAAGACGTAATCAGTTCTCTTCGCTGGTCATGGCGATTTGGTGGTCAATCTGGCGGGAGAGAAATAACAGGATTTTCAATGGCAAAGCTTCATCTTTCTTCCTGTTTTGTGATAAGCTTTTGGAGGAGTTCAGAACCTGGGCTAATGCTGGACTAAAAGGAGCAACTTGGATCAACGCGCTGTGAAGTTGTATAGGAGTCACTTTTTTTTTGCACTATAACAACGAAGCTTTATTGATTAAGAGATAAACGTTTACAATCTGCCAAAAGGCTGCTTACAAGAAAAGGCGGACAATCACGGAGCCAGCATTCCGAAACCTGAAGGTTACATGCATACTTGGCACAACAATCCGCCGACTTATTAGCTTCCCGCTTGACATGCACTATCGAAAAGGAACTAAAACTAGAAGATAACTTCCCAACATTGTCTAAGATAGGCGCCACAATAGACCTTGATCCATGACGCGAAGTCCAGAGGTTAACAACCTCAACGCAATCCACTTCGATGATCACATGAGAAAACCCCCTTAAACGAGCAAAGATAACTCCTTCGCTCAAAGCTAAGGTTTCTGCAATCAGTGGATCCGTAACACCGATGAATGGTTTACTCCAAGCACCCAAGAAAGAGACATGGGATCGAGCCACACCACCACCACCTCCGTTTCGGCTACCAATATCCACAGCTCCATCTGTATTGATTTTAATCCAGCCGGGATCAGGAGGGCGCCAACACTGTTCCACCGTAGCCTTGCGATTACCACGTGGAAAATCCAACAGAGAGATCCTCTTTAATCTTCTTAATCAATAGTGCAGGTTCTAGGATCTCCTGGTCATGAGTCCACCTGTTCCTGGCGTTCCAGATGGAGTGCATAATGGTGGTTATCTTGCCCCTATCCTCTTCCGAGAACATGGGATCTAGAACAATATCCTTAGACCAGGTGGTAGGATGCAACAATGGTAGCTTGAACCCAAGTATCTCACGAGCAGCCATCCAATATCTTTGAGCATGGGAACATGTGATGAGAGCATGATGTAAACTCTCTTCCGTAGCCAGGCATAACTCACATCGAGCAAGTTGCCTAATATGCCTGTGTTTCAGTGTGACATAGTCTGGAAGAATTTCTCTCAGAACCCGCCACCAGAACACTTGAACTCTTGGGATAACTTTCAGTTTCCACAAAGCAGACCATAGCTGTATATCCGTAGATGAGGCTCCGACTACCGTCCCTTCCTCTGGAGCAAGATGCTCGTTATGAGTCACGAGAGCACGATAAGCTGATTTTACAGTATACAATCCGTTCTTTTCAAGAGACCAAGGAAGAATATCATCGCCGCCATCAGCACGTAGTGGGATATTCAGAATGTCATCGGCATCTGGCGCAAAAAAGTTTCGACGCACCACATCAATTTTCCAGGTGTGGTTGTGCTCTTCAATCAAATCGGAAACAAGGTGCAGAGCTTCGGGAGGCTCAGAAGATGAGTTAGCAAGCCTCCCCATTGGAACATGAGTCCTAGACGAAGGGATCCATCGGTCTGTCCAAATAGAGATTGAATGTCCTGAACCAACACGCTTGATGAGACCCTTCTCCAATGCTGCACGACCAGCAATGATCCCTCTCCACGTCGCTGAAGCCGACGAAGGGACAGTGGCATCCATGAAGGATCCATCAGGAAAATACTTTCCTTTGAGCACTCTCGCACATAGGGTATCCGGGTTGGTTATAATGCGCCACCCATGTTTACCTAGCAAAGCTAGGTTAAACAACTCAAGATCCTTAAACCCCATGCCGCCCTTACCCTTCGGAGAAGCTAGCTTCTTCCAACATAGCCAATGCATGGAGCGTTTATCTATTGAGCTGCTCCAGAAAAATCGCGCCATGTAGGATATCAGCTGCTTGCAAACTTTCTTAGTAAGAAGGAAACAACACATACTGAAAACAGGGATGGATTGGATTACCGCTTTGATCAACTTCTCCCTTCCAGCACACGCCAAATTTTTCTCCGACCAGCCTTGCATCTTCCCTCGACATCTCTCCCCAATATGAGCAAAGGTGTCACTTGTTATGCGTCCAACAGCAGTAGGAAGGCCAAGATATCTTTCTGAGAAGGCTTCAACATGAATCCCAAGAATCTGTTTAAGTAAACCTCTAACTTCTTGCGGTGTATTTGGACTGAAATAGACCGCACTTTTATCCCGATTGACAGCTTGTCCCGATCATTCAGCATAGATACGAAGAACCTCATTCAAACGATGGGCACTTTCAACTTTAGCACTCATGAAAATCAAGCTATCATCCGCAAATAGTAGGTGACTCACCCAAGGTGATCTATAACTCACACGGATTCCTCGATCAATGTAGTTACCCCCAAATAGATTAAGGAGGGCTGTAAAGCCTTGGCCACAACATAAGAACAGGAATGGTGACATAGGGTCTCCCTGGCGTAGTCCTCTAGTGGGAGAGAAATACGGAAGGAGAGCTCCATTTACTTTAACAGCTAATCTTACGGAAGATACACACTTCATGATCAGCCGAACAAACCTTTCTCCAAAACCTAACTTGGTCAACATGGCCTCCAAGTAGTGTCATTCAACTCTGTCGTAGGCCTTGAGCATATCCAATTTAACAGCACAAGTGTAATTCTTGCCTTTTTTCCTTCTTCTCATTGCATGTACACTTTCATATGCAACAAGAATATTGTCAGTGATTAAACGACCCGGCACGAAAGCACTTTGCTCCACTCCAATAATATCATCCATTATAGATCTCAGGCTGTTTGTACAAGCCTTTGCAGCAATCTTGTACAAAACAGGACATAAAGCAATGGGCCGATATTGGGAAATTTGCTGCGGGATTCTAACCTTAGGGATCAGAGTAATTGCTGTGTCATTTAGTCCCTGTGGTAATTCGCCCCCATTTAGAAAACCCAAGACGGCATCAACAATGTCCTGGCCAAGAATGTCCCAGTGCCTCTGAAAAAACCCAGCTGTGAAACCATCAACACCCGGAGCCTTAGATGCTGCCATCTGGAATAAAGCACACTTGACCTCCTCCGCAGAAAAATGCTTCTCAAGGTCAACATTCATTTGGTCAGTAACCTTGGTCTCCACAATATCTAGGAGAGCACTCATATCATTATACCCCTGGGAGAGGTAGAGATTCTGATAGAATGATTGTATCTCTTCCTTAATCTCCTCCGGGTTATCACACACACCGCCATCAGCACGTTGTAGTGTTGTGATGCGGTTAATTCTTTTGCGATGTGCAGCTTGAGAGTGGAAATATTTTGTGTTACGGTCGCCAGCACGAAGCCACTGCACTCTCGAACGCTGCTGCATCCAAATTTCCTCCTGTCGAAGGGCCTCCCGGAGTTGGGCCGCAACGGTTTGCTCCTCCACAGATGGGCCCCGACCAATGGAAGAAGCCCTCAACCTTTCATATTTTTTCTGAAGTTTGCACACTTTTTTGTTCAAGTTTCCAAACTAGCGTTCTCCCCAAGAACCGAGATTTGTCTGAACTATGTTCAGAGCATCCATCACACCTGACAGACCTCCACTTCCTGACCCAGTTGTCCACATATTTTTAACCAGCTCATCATAGCCTGAGTGAGTTTGCCACACATTCTCATAGCGAAAAGAACGCTGACCGCGTGGCCAGGTATTCCGCGGACAAGCACTCAGCTCTGCCAGGATGTAGCAATGATCAGAGGCAGTAGAGCTGATATGCTTGACGCTAGAGTACTCGAATAAGCTCAGGAAGGAAGCATTAGCAAACGCTCGATCCAATCTTGCTTTAACATTAGCATCACCTTGTTTCTTGTTATCCCATGTAAAGGGAACACCTCTCCATCCCAAATCTTGGAACGAGCAGAAATCAACCGCCTCTCGAAACGCACGCATCTGATTTTCTGATCTTGCATGAATATTGAAATGCTCGTCCGCATGAA
Source organism: Poa annua (assembly GCA_026929855.1). NCBI lineage: Eukaryota > Viridiplantae > Streptophyta > Magnoliopsida > Poales > Poaceae > Poa > Poa annua. The sequence goes on along the minus strand of CM049432.1, from coordinate 68,988,197 downwards.
GAGTCTCGTTGAAGTCCCCCATACAGAGCCACCCATCATGCTGAATACCATGCAAGGTGCGGAGGAAATTCCAGCTCTGATATCTATTCTCAGCACGAGGTTCACCATAGAAACCCGTGAAACGCCAAGGTGGTAGATCATGATCAATCCACCTGACTCTGGCATCAATGTGCGCATTGCTGAAGTTCTTGATCTCCACATCAACCTCATTGTTCCAGAACAAACCAATGCCACCACTCAACCCCTCGCTGTCCACAGTAAAACAACCTGTGAACCCTAGGGATACTCGCAAAGCTTCCACACGTTTACCCTTAATCTTCGTTTCCATAACAAAGAGAAGGGTGGGGCCTTCCTGCTTCACAATTTTGCGAAGCTCACAAACTGTCGATTGGTTCCCAAGCCCTCGACAGTTGATACTTAGGGCATTCATTGAGCCGGGCAGGGCTGCTTTGCAGCCGCTGCCGAAACATCCGAGCTTGTGGGGGTGGTTCGATTCTTCTTGGATTCTCTGGAATTGCTCAGCTCATCATGCTCTCCAGACCCCTCGACATTCTGATCACCATCTGTTGCCTCAACATCATCTGAAAGAGTGTGAGCATCATTCTTTATCATCAAAGGTTTATTAACCTTACGATACAGTTGGGGATGGACTCCCACCTTCCTTTTATTGGTGTTCTTCTTCAGGGGTGAGGTGGCTTCAGGTCCTTTCTCAACAGGTGAGCTCGACTGCTTTGTGCTTGGCTTGGTGCCCTTGGAGGAGAATTTTTCCTTTGTCGAGTTATCACTTGCGGCCGGAGCCGTCTTTTTCCGCTCCTCCACGGTTCTCAGAGTCGGCCCGTAAGGCCAGTTTCCATCTGCATCCCGAGAACCTGGGGTTGGGCATAACATATCAGCATGACCAATACGGCCACAGGAGAAGCAAAAGTGTGGTATCTGCTCATATTGGACATCATACATATCCACACTTTGTCTCTTGGCCGAATCAATAAGCACCCACCTACGCAGAGGTTTGCTAATATCAATTGTGACACGAGTTCTCAGAAAGCCACCCGCATGATCGAAATAAGTGCTAGAAGCATTCTTATCGATCTGCATGGCAATTGTCTTGCACCGCTCCACAGTCCTAAGATTGAACGGAAGATTAATTACTCTCGCCCACAGATTGAGCCGATCAAATTTCAGTTCAGACGGCTTCATGCAGTCCTTGAATTCGGATAAAATAACTGCGCAGTTGTTGACATGTCAGGGCATGTTGTCCCACACCCGATCACGATCCCTTTGATTCTCAAATTCCGCCACAAAGACGTTGTCCCCAAAGGATCCAAACAACAGGCTTCTAGGGTTTCCCCAAGCCGGCCGCAGCGCACCAGAGATTGTTTGGATGTGGAGAGTATTGCGATAGAGTACCTTCCCAGCCAGCATCCAACGCTGATCCGTTGCTTCCCGATCATCGATGATCAGCGGAGTAGCTTCTTCATCTGTGATGTCCAGTTTTCCTAGAGCTTCCGCCAGTTCCGCTTTCGCATCCACCGACGGCGTCCGGCTCCGAGGATGAGGCCATCCTCCGAGCGAGAGATCCCGTCGCCCTGCTGAGAGATCAGCAGGCGCCGCCTTGCCTCCGAAACCCTAGTCGCCTGACGAGTCGCCTAGAGACGAAGGGTTACAAGGAGCTGTACCCGTTAGGTATAGGAGTCACTTGTATAGTTTCTTTTCCTCTGTTCTCCGATTTTTGGCGACTTTTAGGTCGCGGACTTGCCTTACACTGTAATACCCTATCTCTTCTTAATGGAAAAGATCGCAGCGCTCGCTGCCATCGTCAAAAAAAAAAAAAACCCATTCGGCCGTTCTCAACGGGTCTAGCCGAGCACTGCTCGGTTGACCCAACACACCCCATACAGGCAACCAATCAGCAGGACTATGCATCTGCCGGGGCTCGATGGACCTCGTACATGTTACCAAACGCCACCCTAGCTTATGTGCTGCATCTTTCGGTCACAGAAACTTACTCTCAAGTGTTGACATCAATTAAGTTTCCTCGACGTGAGCTCATTTTAATTTAATTTATTTCTATCTCGTCCTAATTTTCTTCTATTGATTGAAGATTGAAGAACACAGAGCGGGATCAATTACAGCTTCCCGCAATCGTAGTCCGCCATGTCGACCATCAGTTTAGCCATCATCCCCGACAAGAACTTCTCCCTGAGAAACTTCACCACCGGGTTGCTGCTCTGCTGCACGAAGCCGACGACGTAGGCGCCCGTGACCAGCCTGATCGCGCGCCACCTCCTTTCCCGGACGTACTTCTCTAGTGCCGCCTCGACGCTCATGCCGCCCACGAAGGCCTCGGCGAGGCACCGCGCGAGGACGACGCCGTCCTCGAGCGCCGAACACCCGCCCTGCCCGAGCTCCGGGGTCATGGGGTGGAAGGCGTCGCCGGCCACGCACACGTTGCCCCTGCTGATGCTTCCCCGGACGAGCGCGAGCGGGGACCGGAACCGCAGCGGTGAGGACACCACGTCGCTCATCTCGCTGCGCTCGATCACGTCCAGCGCCTCGGCGGGGATCTTGGCGGCCCTCAGCTTGGCGAGGACGTGCTGCCGCATCTTGGCCACGCTCTCCTCGGCATCCTTGTCTGCAATGCAAAGCAGCACCGCCGGACAAGAATTAGCTCGATCGAGCAGGACGTTGAATGCTGCGAACGAATTGAAGACGTGCATACCGTCTGGCGAGGGATACCAGGTGTAGTTCCAGTACACGGAGGTGTCGGAGCAGGGCAGCACGCCGGAGCGGAAGCCATGGCCGATGAACTGCAGGATCTCCGGCCCGAAGCCGTGGCCGTCCGGGTACTCAGCGAGGCCCCTGGTGGCGGACCGACCCGACTGGATTGGCTTGGGAAGGCCCAGCCATTTCGCCACCACGGAGTTCACTCCTTCACACCCCACCAGAACCTGAAAGAGTCGAAATGGTGAGTGACAGGGGGTGTGAGATCTCGTCACAAATGCAACGCACTGCACCGCTATATATAGTACTATGTCTTACGTTAGCTCTGATGGTATAGCCGTCGGCCATCTGCAGGAGCTTGACGTTGCCTTCTTCCTCGATGGCGACGATCTTGGAGGAGTACCTGATGGTGCCCTCCGGCAGCTCCTTCTCCAGCGTCTCCAGCAGGAAGTTGCGCTTCACGCACCGGTTCTCGTGAGGCCCACTGGTATTACGCAGATGAATTTGTTAAGAATTGTGTTGAACAAGTTTTTGTACATGGATAAATGGTAATCTCGTGCTTCTGTGTGATTCACCGATATCTCCATGGTTTTGGTACCTTTTGCCCTGCATCCTCAGGCTCACTTTTGCGGCTGCCTCGCCTGTGGACGCAGAGAACGCCACCAGACTGCGAACAAGTACAGTAACTATCAGTTCAGCTGTAAGGATATTTGCTACTAGGTTGTACTGAAAATAACTTTGAACTGAATGTGGAGCTAGAAACAACAACAACAACAACAACAACAACAACAGGCTTTGGCGAGCTCATAACTATTTTCTGCTGAAATCATTATAGTATGATTTATGAATTTACTTGTATCTTGATATTTTTCCCAGAATACTTGCAGATTCATTCCCTCGCTTCTTTTGTATCAGTTTAAATATCAAATATTTTCGACTTCTCAAAAGTGTTACTTATATAAATTTCCATTTTGACTTATAATTTCCCTATTTTCCTTGATTTATCTTGTTCAAATTTGAATATTAAATAAAAAGTGCATTTTTTCCTGGTCCATTTTGTAATGTTTTAAATAAACAGAGAGAGTGCAACAGATGTTGTGAAGAAAAGTCTACACCGCACCACAACTACTACTAGTCCATACAGTGCTTTATATTAATTGGAGACTATAACAAATAACATAATGCAGATGAGCTTTCTTCGAAATGCACATAATGCAGATGAGTACTAGGAAGGTTCCGTGATTGGCCGGTAGCTCACCTCTCGTAGAGCAGGTGATGCTCCCTGATCTTGTCCCCGACGCCGAGGGCATCCAGCGCGCGGAAGCCGTTGGTCCAGGTGGTGAAGGCGTACCCCGACGCCCGCAGCGTCGCCGACGACTCCAGCACCAGGCTCCTCACACCTTTCCTGCGACACCGGCACACTCCTTCATCAGCTCGGTCGACCTCGCATCCACGCCGGAGCAGGACAACCGCAAAGCACAGAGTAGGATTCAGGCTAGAAGACAGGGCAAGAACCCGGAAGCTACCTGTGCAGCCCCAGCGCCGTCGCCAGGCCGGCGAGCCCGGCGCCGGCGATGACGATCCCCTCCGGCGCCGCTTCCATTGGATCAGCTGGTGTCAGTTGGAAGTTGGGTATAGAGCGATTGGGTTGAGATACTTGAGAAGACTGCTGGAGGCTGGAGCAAGAAGAAGAACCATGAGAGCAAGCCTTTATAACACGACGAGAGGTTGCTGGGAAGCATCATCGATCGGCATGTGACTGAATTGGACGCAGGTGACCAGATTCCGTTGTTGGGATGGGAAATCAAATTTCCTGACTTTGGTCCGGTGAGGCGGCGATGCAGACGGGCCAAGGCATGTGCTGATGCTTTCAGGTTGCCAGGTGTCGCCCGCCTTCTTGGAACAGTAGGGATGCTAGTAGCAGAGTATGTTATCTGTTGCCAAATTGGTTTATCTTATATGTTGATTATGGATCCAGGCTCCATCCACAGCTATGATGAACTGGTATGATTGCTTAGTCCATGATGGTCACTTTGAGTCACTAAATAGCTGCTTTAGACCTGCTCAATTGTTGCAGTTAACATTATTTATTTGTTAGGTACATCCCTCACTCCTCTCTGTTGGTACTAGTGTTATAGTATTAGTTAGTGCAAATTGTCATGCTTGTGACTTTGATCCCTGTCACTTAGTTTTTTCCGCTGTTGTGTGTGTGTGTCCCCCCTAGTTTCCCAATGTTTCGTTCTTCCACCGCTAGCTCTGTTGTTCGTGTGAGTCTGGCCTCCGTTGGGGAGGTGTCTGTGTTAGTCTGGAATGTGCGAGGGGCCAACTGTCCGGCCAAGCGCAGGGCGCTGCAGCTTTTCTTCTCTGATAAGCTTTGTAACATTGTGTGTCTTCAAGAGGTAAAGATCGAAGTGCTGACAAGAGCGCTGGTGATTGAGATGTTGGGGCCGAGATTTGGCGATAGTTTCATATATCTGCCTGCTGTCGGAACAAGGGGAGGGGTGTTGATCGCCTGTACCAGAGAATTTCAGTTGGCCGAGAATCCTCTGCTCTCTGCTTCCCAATTTTCCATCTCCGGAACTGTGCTTAACCGCACAGACAACTCCACCTGGGCGATAACTGGAGTCTACGGACCGCAAGAGGAGGACCGTAAGATTGAGTTCATGCAAGAGTTGAGGCATATCAAGAGCAACGTGATGCAACAATGGATGCTCCTGGGAGATTTCAATCTGATTTACAGTGCTGCGGACAAGAGCAATGCGAACCTGAACCTGAGGCTCATGGGACAATTCAGAGCAGTAATACAGGACCTTGAGCTCATCGATTACCCTCTCTGCGGAAAGAGGTTCACTTGGTCCAACGAAAGAGAAAACGCCACGCTTACGCGCATTGACAGACTGCTGGTGTCCAAGGAATGGGATCTGGCCTACCCGCAGTTTCAACTCACGCCTGCTTCGTCTAATGTGTCTGACCATTCACCGCTGATCCTGTCCAAGATGGTGAGAAAGCACTTCTCGGGTTTCCGCTTCGAGTCGCACTGGCTGCTGCAGGAGGACTTTGAAGCTGTATCAAAAACGGCTTGGGAGAAGCCAGTGAAGTCGACGGATGCAATCAGAATTCTGCACACGAAGATGAGTCGCACGGCAAAGGCGCTGAAGAACTGGAACAGGGGCAAGATGAGGAAGGCCAAGCTCATTTCCGCAATTGCCGATGAGGTGATTTTCAACCTCGATGTTGCGCAGGAGGAGAGGCCGCTGTCTGTTGAGGAGCGACAACTTCGGGCTTTGCTGAAAAACAAGCTGTTGGGAATCGCGGCGGTAGACAGAATCAGATGGCGACAGAGATCGAGAATTACGTGGATCCGAGAAGGGGATGCCAATACCAGATTTTTCCATATCAGAGCAAGTGGCCGCCGGAGGAAGAACCATATCCCCACGCTTTTGGGACCCAGTGGGCCGGTCTGCGATCATGACTCCAAGGCCCAGATCCTGCTCACTCATTTCACAAAGCTGATGGGAAACAGTGTGCCGGCAACCGCTGACCTGAATTGGAACAGTATACACTTGCAGTCTGCTGATCTGAGACATCTGGACGAGTCCTTTTCTTTGGCGGAGCTGAAAGAAGCAATTGATGGACTGCACGGCGAGAAGGCTCCGGGGCCTGACGGGTTTATTGGAAATTTTTTCAAGAGGTGCTGGGGGTTCATTCACTATGACCTGTTAACGGCAATGAACCAGATGCATTCGTTGAAGGGCAACTTGTGGAAGCTTCTCAACACAGCTACCATAGTGCTGTTGCCGAAGAAGGTCGACGCTGTTGAGGCAAAGGACTACCGACCTGTCAGCCTGATGCACAGCGCCGCAAAAATTCTCTGTAAACTGATGGCAAACAGACTGGCACCTGAACTCGGCAAGTTAGTGTCTGCGGGACAGAGTGCGTTCATCCGGGGAAGGTCGATCCACGACAACTTCTTTTACGTCAAGAACGTGATCAAAGAGGCGCATAAGAAAAAGACCCCCATCCTTTTCCTGAAACTTGATATCGCAAAAGCTTTCGATTCTCTTAACTGGGGGTTTCTGCTGAGGGTGCTGGAGAAGATGGGGTTCGGACAGAGATGGCGAGATCTTGTGGCGCTGTTGTTGGCCTCATCTTCCTCTCGTGTCTTGCTGAATGGCAGTCTTGGAACCAGGTTCTGGCATCGTCGGGGTCTGCGGCAGGGGGATCCGCTATCGCCGATGCTGTTTATCCTGGCTATGGAGCCGCTACAGTGCCTTTTCAACGAGGCGACGTCGCAGGGAGTGCTTTCGCCGCTAAATCTGAGAGCAGCCAGGATCCGGGCCAGTTTTTACGCGGACGACGCCGCCTTGTTTGTTAATCCCTGCAAGGACGACATCTCCGCTGTGCAAGCAATTCTGAGGCTTTTTGGCGACGTCTCCGGCCTTCGAACCAGTTTAGAAAAGTGTGTCGCATACCCGGTTGCTTGCCAAGGTTTAAATCTACAGCTGGTGCTGGCAGAGTTCGGAGGATCCTCTGGCTCTTTCCCTTGCAACTATCTGGGCCTGCCGCTTGGGTTCAGGAAGCCGAGAAGGGTCGAGTTACAGTTCCTGTTTGATCGCGCTATGAGCAAGCTGAAGGGATGGAAGGGCAAGTTTCTGAATCGGAAGGGAAGACTAACGTTGATCAATAGTGTGTTGACGGCCTCGGCAACATATTTCCTTACCGTGTTCGCCGTTGATAAGTGGATGGTCAAGAGGTTTAACAAGATTAGGCGCAAGTTCCTGTGGGCTCCCGATGATGAAGCAATTGCTGGCAAGTGCCTCGTCAGTTGGGCTCAGGTTTGTGCGCCAACCGCTCTTGCAGGGCTAGGCATTAAGGATATGGAGGCCTTCAGCCGGGCATTGCGCCTACGCTGGGAATGGTTCAGCTGGAATGATAGGAGCAGGCCGTGGGTTGGCACTGACACTCCTTGTGACAAAACTGATAAGGAGCTTTTCGCTGCCTGCACCACTATCCATTTAGGGAATGGGGCGATTGCTAAGTTTTGGGATAACAATTGGTTGGAAGGGAGATCCCCCAGGATGATCGCACCGCTATGCTACACTTTGGCTGTTCGCAAAAACCTAACGGTGCAGCAGGCCATACTCGATGGACGTTGGATGCGAGGGCTAGGGCGAATCTCAAATGAAGATCAACTAGATCAGTTCATCAGTCTGTGGATGTTAATCCAGCAGGTTCAGCTCTCCAATGATGAAGATTCAATCACTTGGAACCTGACAACGAACAAGCAATACTCTGCGAGCTCGGCTTACGCAGTGCAGTTCCATGGACGGGTACACCAGCCTGGCCTGGAGAGGGTCTGGCGCACGGCCGCCGAAGGGAAGGTCAAGTTCTTCATGTGGTTGGCTCTTCAAAACCGCAATTGGACGGCGGAAAGGAGACGGGCGAGGGGGCTGCCACACGACGACAAGTGCTGCCTTTGTGACCAAGAGCTCGAGACGGCCTCCCACCTAGCACTTGGGTGCTCTTACGCGAAGGAGGTCTGGTTTTGCTTCAGCGGTTCTTTCCCTGAAGTTGTGCGCTCGGCCTCTAGCCACAGCGTCCTGGCGGAGTGGTGGATGGTGCTCACAAGAGGAAAGGCTAATGCTCAGAGGAAGAAGGAGGTACTGTTGGCGATGTACGTCGTCTGGCACATCTGGAAAGAGAGGAGTAGACGTATCTTCCAACACGAAGAGTTGTCACCTCTCAATCTGGCCGCGTTAATTCGTGCAGACGTGGAGATTACTACCTTCGCAAAAGCTAGCCAAGTTCAGGTGGTAACCTAGAGTGGTGTTTGTGTGAGTGCCTAAACCCTGTTGGTTTAGGGCGTGTGCCTTTGGGCTGTTGGTGTTTTGGTTTGTATTGTTTGGCTTCCCTCTTCTTAATGAAATAAAGCAGAGCTCCTGCTGTTCCCGGTCAAAAACTTACAAATGGACATAGAGGATGAGGACTAGTCTTATGCTGGCCACCGCGGACATAGAAGATGAGGACGGTGACAACCGACAAGGCCACTCTTTCCCGTAGATCAAGAGGCCACGGTATCCGGCATGAAAAAGGATGTCGTCACTCTTACATTGAGCGAGACCTTGAAGGGGTGGATGGCCGACAAGGAGGTCATTGCCGTGAGGGAGGAGAAGAAACATCGCGAGAAAGAGGCCACTTCCAATCAATTCTTTGATCTCAGAAAGAAGGCTATTGAAGTTGAATAGACCTTAGCAAAGGGAAATACAATTGAGGCCGATGCCAAGCTCGTGGCCGAGGAGGTTGGTGGACACCACCAACATGACGGAGAGGTAGAAGGCTTAGGTAGAGAAGCGTCATGCCATCATTTTACAACATGGTGCGTGATCAATTTTGTGTCATTTTATCTAGACTTATCATTTGTAGTGCACAATGCATATTTATATCCTTTTGCCTATGAAATTTTGTGTCCTTTCACCTAAACTTGTTATTTGTAGTGCACAATGCAAATTATGAGGCATGTGTGAAATTTACACTTATTTAGACGCAATTATATCCTGTTTTCCGCTAGTTTCAAAAAAATATATCAATATTGATAAAAAAAGGCCTGAAGGTCCAAAATACGTCGGGCCAATAGGAGAGCGCATGATCCAAACGGACGAGGGGAAGACAAACGATTAAACATGCATACAGCCCGACGTAAACGGAGCAAAACGGATGAGATTTGGTCTAAAATGGTCAGGCTGTTTGAGATGCTTGGTCCTTTTTTTTTTTACGGTTTTGCTAGTTCTAAGTCGCCTGAGAACTCACGAGTTCTAAGTCGCGTCCACCACCATTTGATCATGCGTCAAGATGCATGCGTTTTTCTTTTTTCTTTTCTTTTTCACGTTTTTTCTAGTTACAAGTGGTTTGCAACTGAATTTTTTCCAGTTGCAAGTTGGTCGAAACTGATTTTTTTTAGTTACAAGTGGGTTGTAACTGGATTTTTCGGTTGCAAGTGGGTTGCAACTGAATTTTTTTGGAACAATATTTGAATTTGAATATTTTTTAGCCAAAACTCATGCGTATGTCATGCTTACGTCACTCGACTTAGAACTCACGAGTTCTAAGTCGACTGAGCTCTAGGCACGCCCTTTTTTTTTAGAACAATCAGATTTTTTAGAAAAAATGGGGTGGGCCAGGTCCTAGAGGGCCTGAGCATGTCTGCTAACAGGCCGGCCCGCGAGCACTGGCCCATCTACCTCCAATAGCACGGACCCACATGTCATTTGCATAGAACGAGCTGGGTTGGACTAGGGAAAGGGTTGCCTTCGCAAAGGGAAACGTGGGCGCGCGGGCGCGCTCCGCTCGCGACACGTGGTGCGCGCGGAGCTAATCCGGAGGTAAGCGTTTTTTTTCCCTTTTTCTCTTTTCTCGCGAAGCGGGCGAAGCGGGCGCACTACGCAATCCAGACCCGATAACAATTCTGTTCGAACCCAGTGCACTCCAAAATTTTGTACAACCTGTTTTGCCCTTCTTGTACAACCATTTTCCCATTTTCCCTTTTTCAGGAACATAATTAAACCAATGTAGTTACTAACTTTCACATTTGTTATTTTCCCTTTGTAATTTTCGGGCAGGGAGATTTCAGGGGTAGTTATGGGAGGGAGGTATCAACTTTCAATTAAAATATGATGAAACTTTAAAAAATATATATATATAAATATAATTTTTTTTTAAATGTCGTTACTCTCATTGGTCGTAGCGTGTGCTACGGCTCGGCTTCGCCTCGCAAATGACGGCTCGGCTTCGCCTCGTTTTCTTTTAATAATATCTTGAAAGGGGGGCATTGGTCGTTGCGCGCATTTGTCGTAGCGTGTGCTACGGCTCGGCTTTGCCTCGGCATCTACGGCTCGGCTACGCCTCGCCAATGACGGCTCGGCTTCGCCTCGTTATCTTATAATAATATCTTGAAAGGGGGGCATTGGTCGTTGCGCGCATTGGTCGTTGCGCGCATTTGTTCGTAGCGTGTGCTACGGCTCGGCTTCGCCTCGGCATCTACGGCTCGGCTACGCCTCGCCATCTACGGCTCGGCTACGCCTCGGCTACGCCTCGGTATATAGTGTTATCTACTGGTAGTACAGCCAAATTTTCATAGTTGATTGTTATTTGCCTACTGGTTTCTACTTTCACACCAGAATGTTCTAATTTCAGGTTGTTCAGAATGTCTAAGAGTGACAGTTCGATCAATCCTGAACATTAACTTACACTCTGGACGAGATAATAAATTCTTTCATCCTACACAAACTTCAACTGCTTCTCCATAATGTCTGTTAAGTCAACTTTTTAAGAAATCCAGGGAGCCCCTTCTCGGTTCCATTTATATTAAACGAAACCGATCACTGGACAAAACATGCTGAAAAGGCAAGTACGAAGAGGTAACACTAGTTTGCAAGCTAAAAAGAAAGACGAGCAACTACTAAAACTAGACAGGACAACAAAAACGAGCACCTACGATGCTCCCTCCCCCAACATTTGTCTCGGCTCCAGCTAAAGGATTACGGCGACCACCAGCTCCCAAAACAAAACCACCCTCTAGTTAGTTTAAGCCACATGGCTTCTTTACAACTTATGCAAAAATCCAAAAGGAAGCAGCTCCGGCTTTTTTTCCACTCTCAGGGAGTCACGACCCTTTCAGATGACCACGTGAATCGCATCAGCCTCCTCCGGGTGCATCTTCAGGTACTTCATCGAAGCACGGCCAGCAAAAGCCGATGTCGCCGTTGTCGACCATGTACTGATCCAGCTGAAGTCTGTTCACCTCAGCCCGGTTCCAGCTCCAGGGGGTGCTTTGAGCTTTGCGATCAGCAAGGTTGCCAAGAGTTCCAGTCTTCCTCTGGTGGTTCTTTCTATTTAGCCAAACACTCCCTAAAACAGCAGCACTAGCTATGTTTAGATGAAAGAACCTGGTGTTACACAGCCACTTAGATGCTAAAACTTCAAAGTTAATTATCACCACTCCGCAATTCTTGTTAGAAGCTACTGGATGGACAACCTTCTCAGGGCATTCCACATGATAGAACCCCAAACCCGATGCTGCACTGCCAATGAACTTTTCCATCTGCCTAGGTCTTTTCTTCACCGGGCAATCCTCCACTGCGAGTGTCAAAGCCTCTGTGCTACTGACTCCCCGACCCCGCTGGTTCTCCCACAAAAGCCCCCGCAAGCTCCGGTCCTGCTTCTGAACCCATCCATGGTGTTGGGGTTTTCCCGACCGCCTTCCTCCTGCAATCGGCTGTTCACAACAGAAATCCCAACCCAGGCATTCCGTCACAGGTTTTTCAATTCGCACAGATTCAGCGCCGCCCAGATTTTATCCAGATTCTGAAACGTCGCCATTATGAAGTCCTTGAGCACCATTGCTGACTCCACCTCTGTCTCTAGGAGCTCCACCACTGGAGGTCCCAAGTTCAAAACTCCCTCCGTCTTCCTCTGCTTTCTGATGATCCTGCGCATGGATCCGAATCGCCGCGCTGGTCGAAAGCGGATTCTCTGGGGAACTCCTCTTCGCAGTGCATGCGTAGTCCAAGCCTGTTTGAGTATCATCCGGAGCGATACCTTGTATCTCCTGCCAAGGATCGATGTCGAGGCTGACGTTGTCGACTTCCTCTCCGCAAATCTCGCCGCCGCCCTTCGCGGCGCACGGGTACCCGCTGTCCCCCAACTGCCATGCACCGCCATAGAACTGGCCTTCTGCAGGTCTGCGGCCCGCCACTCCCGCTCCAGCGCCCGCCGTGCCCGCTCCGAGACCGCCTCCCCTGTTGCAAGCGCCGCCGCCCATCCCCCCATCTCCATCTACTTCCTGCTCCAGTGTCGATTTCCTCCAGAATGGCCCAGAGATTGCCTGCGGAGAAGCCGAGACGACAGGATGGCTTGACGAGTGGGAATGGACTTGCTGAGTCGCCGCGTGTCGGGGGATAACTCTCGGAGACGGGGCGCCATGGACGGAAGCCGAGGTGGTCCCACCATGGGGGAAGCTCGGGGTCGCTACAGTCGCGAGACGTGTCGCTACAGTCGACATCTCTCAATCAAACTAGACTTCGAACATCCTGTGTGACTGTTAAGGTTGATTGTTATTTGCCTACTGGTTTCTACTTTCACACCTTTCAGGTTGTTCAGAATGTCTAAGAGTGACAGTTCGATCCTGAACATTAACTTACACTCTGGACGAGATAATAAATTCTTTCATCCTACACAAACTTCAACTGCTTCTCCATAATGTCTGTTAAGTCAACTTTTTGTCCCTATTCTTTATTAGTCTAGCTGCAACAATCTTCCGGTACTGAGTAATACTTTCCAATATGTATTCCACCACTTCTCTTGAATCATAGTATTCCATGAACAGCATACAGAAGAAGCCACAATCAAATATGTGTTTTTGTAAGTTCAAAATATTTATTAACATTCAACATCAACTCTATTGTTGTAAAATCAAACTTTTGGCGGTGTAAACTTACATTGTTCTTTGCTTTGGGTGATCAGGAGTGAAGTGCTTGAAATTTCCAAAGTCTTTTCCAGATATTTCAAAGCCTTTGACAAGTGTTGAGAAATTCCTGAACTGTTTGATCGAAAACATTGTCTTGTTATCCATAGTTAGATATTCTATATCAGTTATTTTGTTCCTAGGTTGTTGTCTTCTTACCAGATTCATTGCTTCATTTTCCAGGATGCTTGCTTTATAATCTGACTTCATGGAATCAAAAATGTTGAACTGTTGGCGCAGAAGGTTGAAGCAACAAACAATCCAGTGATTGTTTTTGACCACTGGGAAGAACAGCTGTATTTCAACATTAAAAAAACAGTCTTATAGTTAAAAATCAGCAACTGGAGAAGGTAAACAAAATTGGGTAAAGGTTTTCAAATCTTACGAGGTCGTCGTCTAGAACGTTGAATTTTCTATTTATTCTTTTCAAGGCTCCCATACAACTGCTGGACTTGAATTCTTTTGGATCAACAATCAGTTTCATCTGTTATATTTTACCGAAATTTGTAAAATTAATAAAATTCGATAGAGAGGCCCAAGTGTGTAGTAATCTTTAAAGATCTTATCGCCAGGTAGCATGAGAATGCATATTTTTTTACTAGAAGCTTGTTTTTGTTAGCCAGCTGACCTTCTATTTTATTGAAATCCTCTGCCCATATATCCATGACCTGGGAGCTCAGTTCCTCGCGTGGCCTAAGAGAGTCTTTGAAATTCTTGTATGAGCAGTGTGCTTCTCCAATCTCAATAAAAGGTTGCCTGCAAAAGTTAGGCCAAACAAATGTATTTAGTATGTGCTTGTAATTGTTTGATTAATTTTTCTTCTTCTAAATAAGTTTGTCCGTCTTACTTGTCTTTGTTTATGGCCTTGGTATTCTTAAATTTTCGACCATGAGCTACGTATTGCCAGTACAAGTTCTGCTCTTCCATAGTGGCCTCAATTATCCTTTCGTTATGAATAAGCAGGTCCATGTCTTCTCTTTTATTCAATTTTGTCTCCTCCATTGTCTTTTTGCCTTTTCAAATTGTTGATTGCTGTCTTCATCTGAAAAAATAACGTTCACCTTAATTGTAAATAACGAAAAAAATCAAATTTCCTGGCTTAATTGGCGTGTCATGTGTCATAAAAATTGCAGAGAAGTTGAATTGAATTATTGGCATAATTGTATTGATTCATAATCTCGATTGTCTGTGTGATCAATGGAGTCTATTATTAACTCTTTTGTTAGTGCCCCAAAGTTTTCTGGGAGATCTTAGAACATAAAAGGAAGGCTATTGTAATAAAAGGAATGAAAAATATTATAGATTGCAGCCTTGTTGTTCTGGTCTGTCTTCTTCCCTTAGTTTGTCAACATGTCCTGAGGTATTATCATTTGATCTTTTTATTTATGCTAGCAAAAAAATTCAATTATAGGAGACCCCCAATTTATCAGGCCCCACTAATTAGTGACCCCAAGGTAAGGTCAGAGTTGTACAGGATAGACGGTCCTTCCTGTACGATCTCGCATGATAGGTCTGTACAGGATTTCGTTCATGGTTGTACGAAACTTTGATTCGGCGATATGTGATTCGGGTTGTACATGTCAATGCGCGACGATCGTACGTTCACCGCTAAGTGGTTGTACAGGAAAAATTCAAATATAGGAGATTAACATGAAATTGTTGTTTTTTCAAACCTGTCGTTTTAGTCATCTCCGAAGCCTCTAGAGCTTGTTCCTCTGGCAAGTCAGCCGATGTTTCAACATTTTGCTGTGTTGTTTCTGTCCCTGGAGAGTATATGTGGTGAGTGGAGTATATTTCAACAGAAGGAAAGAAAAAAAATATTATAGATTGCAACCTTGTTGTGATGGACTCTTTTCTTCCCTTTGGTTGGCAGCAGGACCTGAAGCAATATCAATTGTTTGTGAGTTGAAGGCCAAAATATATATATTTCTAATAGAGATGTTAATCTTGTATTGTTGTTTTACAGACCTGATGTTTTAGTCTTCGTTGCAGGCTGGTTCTTGGTCAAATAATCTGAGGCTTCATCATTCTTGTGAATCAATTCAGTCTCTAGATTGTTTATTTTATCAGTGGAGGTTCAATGTTTTAAGTTTTTTCCTAATACAAAATAATATCTCTAGTAACTGGTTATTGCATAATAGGAAGGTCAAAAATTATAGAAAGGCTAATCTTCTTGTGCTGGTCTGTTATCTTCATCAGGATCGATCGTCTGATTCTTTTCCTGAGCTTTCCTGCCTTGATTTTCCCTGATGTTCTTGAAGTTTTTATATGATTCTTTGAGATGGAATGTACTCCGCTGCAAGTGATGTAGAAACATATTTTCTTCTTCGTCGTTCGCATGTGATTTATCTATTGTTAGTGAAACCTCGTACGTCCTAGTCATCAAAGTATCAATTTCTTCGAATGATGTATAATTCGGACTTTTGCATCTGCTTCCTTCATATTGTTCTTTTGAACAACTTGGGCTTCCTTTTTGAAGCTGGTTTTTGGTTGCCCTTTGTTCTTCATGAGATTCGGCTACTCTCTTCATTGGAGTTTTTGCATGGTAGTAAACAATGTCGTTTGGTGCTTTCCACTGCAATCAATAATTTCAATTTTAGTTCATCATTTTAATTCTGCAGATATAGGCGCGGGATACAAGAAAGTTATTTTGAAAATTTACTCTTACCGGTAAGTTTCCGTACCCCCACGATTTTGCACCGCCACATCCTTCAGTTACCCTGTCTGCTTTTGCAATCAGCTTAAGCTTTTTTGTATCCAAGTAGTGTATACGGGGTGTCTTTTTGTCCATATCAGATAAGTTACTTTTGAGGCAGCAGTCCAAGTATATCAGCAACGGCGCCACAACGCAACCTGGTACTGCCTTTACTTTTGACTTTGCTTGCTGGAAGCTTATGGCTGCTCTCTTTAGCTCATCAACAATCAACTGACATATGTCCATTTCTTTCAGATTATTCAAGTCCAGGTTCTTCACCAGGGTTGCCTCCCTTGAGACTCGCACAGAAGTTCCTGGACATATGATCTTCATGCACATTAGCAGCATGAAAACTTTTATGACTTTATCATCCTTCCCTTCATCATTCACATTCTCCTCAAGTAGTTTCCTAAGTTTATCTGTTTTGATTTGGTCGCTCCTCTTAAATCCCAACTCTTTCTTCAAGTCAAATAAGTCCTGGTCATTGCCGGTGTCCGAAGGTCTGGGTGATGTGTTGTTGCCATGAGGAAGACCAAACAATTGATGGATTGCGTATGCAGTTATTTGTATAACTTTGTTTGGTACTCCGAGGTCCAATGTCATTGTTTCTGGATCTATTTTTTCCATGATTCGATAAGCTAGCTGCCGATCAATGTTTTCTTTCACTTTTCCATCTAGGAATGGTCCAAGTCCTGCATCCCGTAGCCTTCTTATGTGACGTTCTTCATCCAACAAATCTACGCATTTGTAGAACTCTGTCAGAGAGCATCTGATAGTTGTATCTCTCAAGCTTCTTTTCAGCTTTTTTGCTCCTCTTCTCCTCGTTGAATCCTTTTTCTTGAGTTTTTTGCCCTCCCTCCTCTTTTCTCCTTTCACTCTTTTCCCCTGCATTTATTATGAGCATTTAATTCCATATAATATAAGTATTGTAAGTTTATTCAGCACATTAAGAGTAAAGTGTTATTGTACCTTTAGGCTGTTATTGTTTTCCTTCTTATTGTTGTCATCGCTACTATCACTACAATCTTGTTGCTGGCTACTTGTGTCCTCTTCATCCTCTTTTCCCCCCCTTGAAAATTACTATCTATAGAATCTTCTTGCTGGCTACTTTCATCTTCTTCCTCCTCCGAGGGATTCAGGTGTACATAATTAGTACTTTTGGCAGTAGTTTTAAATCTAGGGCTCCTGCGCTCGCCAAGATCTTTCCGGTTAGCATATTTCTTGGTCTTTTTCCAGAATCTTTGCCCTGTGGTTTTCTATTCCAATTGATCATGTGTGTTCTCAGTAGTTGCTTCTGTATCTTGTTTTTCTGGCTTTCTTTTCCTTCCGCTCCTCCTCATCGATGCATGAGGCTCGTTTTTGGGGCCTGTTGAGTCATTGGAACTATCCGGAGGTAAAACATTCAGTGGTTCCACTGAAATGGTTTTCTCATCTTCGTCGCTAACTGTTGTGCGATTAGGGTCCATATATTTGCTCTGCAACATTGTTTAGCCAGCAGTTAGTCATCGAAATCTAAAAACAGGAAAAGTATTACTCAGATTCCTATGTGTACATAGTATATAATATTTCACATATATGAAAAATCATCATATAAGTGTTGTTCAACCCGTCTTGAAATTGTTGTCCAACTTGTGGTACTTTCAGGATCTCCTGGATTTCAAATTATTTGAAAACTATTTGGGCGGTTATTTCCTTAATTTTTCTTCCTGGCTTGTTGAGAATTGGTGGAAAATTTCTTCCAACCCTAGCGACCAGATCATTGCTTTGTTTATTTGTTTGAGTGGCAGAGATTTAAAGTTGCAAATGCGTTAAAGAAAACTAACCTCTGAATTGTTGCTCCTGCTTGTTGATGTGTAGTCCGTCCTTTCCGATGTGCTGGTTCGATTTGAATTTGTTCGGAGTTGTTGCGGGCGGTGGATTTTGATGCGCCCGCTGCTTGATCTCGTGGCGTTGCGGCGTTGCCCCCAGGGATCTCCGAGTTCCGAGAGACCGAGCCAAAACTCTGGTTATCTCGGCGGCGTTGTTGCCTAGTTGTAGGCGGCGGCGATGCGGGAGGATAGATCTAGGTGGCGGCGATGCGGAAGGGAGGTCCCAGATGAACCTCGACTGCTCGGCTCCTGGAGTTGTGCGCTGCGTGGGAGAGAGACGGCAGAGGTTGCGAAATGGTGGTGGTTAGTTTAGTCAGGTGGTCCCCCAATTTATCATGCCCCACTAATCAGTGACCCCAAGGTAAGGTCAGAGTTGTACAGGTTAGACGCTCCTTCCTGTACAATCTCGCATGATAGGTCTGTACAGGATTTCGTTCATGGTTGTACGAAACTTTGATTCGACGATATGTGATTCGGGTTGTACATGTCAATGCGCGAGGATCGTACGGTCACCTCTAAGGGGTTGTACAGGAAAAATTCCATTGGTGTTCGAAGAAAGAGGGAATGCTATCCCCAGGTCAGGAAAAACTTGTTCAGTATAGAATAGCTTGTTTGTACGGACCCAAATAATGGTGTTGTACATGAAGAAATAGCGGGTGCTAACACCAGGTCAGCTAATAGTTGTAAAGGATAGACGCACCTTTCTGTACGATCTCGCACGATAGGGCTGTACAGGTTTTCGATAATGGTTGTACGAATCTTTGATTCTGCGATATTTGATTCGGGTTGTACAAGTCAATGCGCGAGGATCGTACGGCCATCGCTAAGTGGTTGTACAGGAAAAATTCCAATGTTGTTCGAAGAAAGAGGTGAATGCTATCCCCAGGTCAGGAAAAAGTTGTACAGTATAGAAGAACTTGCTTGTACGGACCCTAATAAGGGTGTTGTACAGGAAGAAAAAGCGGGTGCTAACCCCAGGTCAGCAAAGAGTTGTACAGGATAGACGCACCTTTCTGTACGATCTCGCTCGAAAGTGCTGTACAGGATTTCGATAATGGTTGTACGAATCTTTGATTCTGTGATATTTGATTCGGGTTGTACATGTCATATGCGCGAGGATCGTACGGACACCGCTAAGTGGTTGTACAGGAAAAATTCCAATGGAGTTCGAAGAAGGAGGGGAATGTTATCCCCAGGTCAGCACCCGCTCATGTAAGAGTTGCACAGTATAGACGATCTTGCTTGTACGGACCCAAAAAAGGGTGTTGTACAGGAAGAAAAAACGGGTGCTATCCCCAGGTTAGGAAAGAGTTGTACAAGATAGACGCACCTTCCTGTACGTTCTCGCACTATAAGGCTGTACAGGATTTCGATCATGGTTGTACGAATCTCTGATTCGGCGATATTTCATTCGGGTTATACATGTCAATGCGCGAGGATCGTACGGTCACCGCTAAATGGTTGTACAGGAAAAATTCCATGAGTGAACGAAGAAAGAGGGGAATGCTATCCCCAGGTCAGGAAAGGGTTGCACAGTATAGACGAACTTGCTTGTACGGACCCAAAAAAGGGTGTTGTACAGGAAGAAAAAGCGGCTGCTATCCCCAGGATAGGAAATAATTGTACAGGATAGGTGCACCTACCTGTACAATCTCGTACGATAGGGATGCACAGGTTTTCGATCATGGTTGTACTGTCGCATGAGGGTGTTGTACAGGAAGAAAAAGCGAGTGCTATCCCCAGGATAGGAAAACGATGTGCATGATGGTCGGACCTTCCAGTATGAACACGCTTGATCTCGTCGTACAGGAAGAAAGAGAGTTGTCGTACGAAATTTTGAATCGGACATACGTTTTCCGGGTTGTACAGAAAAGTGCGCGTGGATCGTACGGCCATCGCTAGGGCAGTATAGTGTTGTACTTGATAGATGTTCATACTTGTTCGGTCACACATGTTGGGGTTGTACAGGAAATCGATAATGGTCTATATTATACATGTATGACTATAATATGTTCTGTAAAGACATATCTAAGATTGGCAATCCATGTTCTCTACGAATTCCGAGTCCCAGTTTCATTTCTTTCTGATGGTCATGTGTCTTCACTGTCATTCCTGATTATTTTGATGTGTTCTGGAAACAAAACAGTGCTTATGTTATTAGTCCATTATTAATAAGTCTGCTGAATAGTTAATCTTGGTTGCTAGGCAAAAAAAAGATTTATTTTACAGATTGTCAACTCTTACTCCTGTAGTCCGGTGGAGCAAATTCCTCGATCTCTTTTGGCAATTGTGCCATGTTGTGCGAGCTGAACAACATGGTGTACAAGTACTCCGCCTTCCATTCATTTGAGTTTGGCTGTAAGATCACAAAAACATGAGTTCAGATTTATTGTTGTTCAAATTAAAAATAACATTCCAACCGAGCTTGCTTACATCTTCGTCCACAATTTTTTTGTATTTCATCATGTTTTCTGGTTTGTCGTAAATCATTTGATGTCCATCAAAATGGTAGGCGTACCGCAGCATGTAGAAGCCACACTCGTTGACCCCTTGGCAAGGGACTTTGATCCTCTGTTTTTTTAGCCAGTTGAATCCAATCTGGCTGTTTGCTTGCTTTGTATGCAGCCTCTCCGTACTTTTCCTTTAGTACTAGTTCCATTCTGCACATCTGTTTTAATATAATTTGAGCTCATTTCATCAATACTTTTTTAAACAGAAATAATAATCATGTAGTTGAAAAAACAAATATGTGAGAGTTCAGAACTTACAATCTTCATTAGTTCGTAGTTGAAGGAGTTGTATGAGCGCACATCCCTAGGTTTGTATTTCCTTGAGTCAATTACTTGAACTGACTTTTTGTATCTATTCATTATGTACAGGAAGTAATGGTTGCATTTGAAATAAGGTAGAAGTATCTGTTATGAGTACAAATATAGAGTTGTAAGTGATGATAATCAAGACCAGAAAGGCATATCATAGGGCGTACAAATTAAAAGAGTCAGGTTGTACAGGTTTACCGGACCTGGTGTACATATACAAAGAAAATAGTTGTGCAAAATATTTTACCGACGCAGTAGTTTAGACGATTGTTGTACGGGAACCCAATACCTGTTGTTCAACCAGGAAGAGTAGCTGTACAGGCTATCGGAGTAGTAGTAGGTTCATTAAAAGTTTATGTGCATGTAGTGGTAGGAGAGTAGTGCATGAATGGCTTATCATGTTGTACAATACAGAGGTACCACTTGAACTGGTTTATCTGAACTGGTGAATCCCACGGCAAATCTGAACAAGCACGATTGCTAATGCGATCCCACGGCGTTCAATATTACGATTTATAGTGGTTCAGGATCGAGTTATCTTCTGTTCAACTAGGTAGTAAATAGTTTTGCAGTACACGATAGTTCTTATTGTACAACGACTGACAAGATTACGGGAAAAAATCATTGATCAGAAAAATTACCAATTTTGCTTGAAGCAAGCTTTTGTTCCTTCTTACGTGTCTGTCAAACATTTTCATTGCATTGTCCATGTCAAATCCCTTTACCATCTCCTCCTTTGTTTGAACTTTGCCAGATTTCATTTCAGCTTTTTGTCTCTCCATTTCTACCAAATCTGTTGTCGGTTCAAAAACTTGAATCACATCCTGTGGAGATAAGTTTTCTAGTGAAATATTCTGTTTCATTCTATAAACAATTATCTGTGAAATTTTCAGTTTGGTTGTTTTCCATGGTAACGAGGTCTTACCTTTATAAAATCCGGTGTCAGCATAATGCGTTCTCCTGTCCTGTATAGTTCGGATGTTCTGTTCCAGTCATCAATGATGTAATCCATCACCTGACATTCGATGCAACTGCTAGGACCGAACAAATCTTGGATGTGGTGGCCATTCAGAGAAAACGTGAGACCCTTTTCAGGGAATTTAAGATGTTTTGCTTCGAACAGGAGTTCTCTGCAAAACGGTCAGTGTTGTTAGTTTTCATAGCATACGTTTATAGTAGTAGTTTTTGAGGCAGTTTTTTCAATTCAAACTTCTCACCCTGCAATCTTTCCTCTTGTCTCATGTCCGAATATGACATCCATCACCTTCTTTGCTAGGTTGCTATTTTTAAATACGAGTGGACGATATTCAGCAACTTCCTGGCAGACCTTGTTTGCAGGTGCAATCGGCCTCACGCCTGACAGAATGTCTGCAGAGTTAATGCCTTTCTTCCTTTTCTGAACCTCTGGGGACTGCGAGTCTTCGGATATCTGCTGAAAAGCCCTATAACGATCATGTGTTACTGCGTAACCTCCAGGTTGTTGATTTTCCGTTGGAACTGCGTAGTTAGGGGCAGGGAGGAGCTGCATCTGTGGGGTTTCTCTTCTAGTTGTCGCTTGTTTATCTGGTTTCTTCGGTTCTTCTTTTTCGGTAACTTCTTCCTGAGGTCCATCCTCTTCTCTCCTTTTTGTCCTCTCGATGCCAGCTTGATCAATCAACACAACTTCCTTGTGTTGCATTTGTTTGTGACGGACATAGTTGTCTGTACTCGTCCTTTCTCTTATGCTTATTTGAGGGTTTTTTTCAATCTCCTCCATTAACTTTGCTTCTGGTTGGATCTTCATGTCTGGGAGCAGACGACTTAATTCTGGAAACTTGTGCAAGTAATCTACACAATTGAAATTAGGGTTGTCAGGAATTATAAAAAAAAACTGTTAGTGTCACCAGGATTCATATTTGCATTCATATTGGATTTGTTATTGTAAGGGAATTTTTGAGTATTTATCTAAGAACAAATGAGCATAACAGAAAATTGGTTTTAATTTATTTTGTCGAAATGAGATGTATACCATACTATATAGACAATATATTGTAGGGCAGGGAGAGTTCAGGGGAACTATCATAAGCACAACAGCTTATATTGTGGGAGGGGGAGGTAGCAACTATCAATCAAAATATTATAAAACTTCAGCAATTAACAGCTGAACTATCATAAAGCACACGTGTTCGTTCTCCTGTTCAAACCCCTCTTGCGGGACCGTGCAAGCTTGTTCGTATATATTGTACAACCCTTTCCTGTCCTGGGTGGTAGCTCCCCCTCCTTCGTTGACCCATTTTTAGCTTTCCTGTTCAACCACTTAGCGTTGGCCGTACGTCCTACGCGCCCTGTCCTGTTCAATCCGAAATAACATATCTCCGATTTAAATTTTCGTACGACCTCTATATTTCTTCCTGTACATCCCCCGTCATGCGAGTTCCCCCCTCCTTCGAACCCCTATTTTCACTTCCCTGTACTTGCACTTAGAGGTGGCCGTACGTTCCTCGCTCCCTCCGAATAATTTTTCTTTCATTATCAAAATTTTCGTACGACAATTATCGTATTCATGTACAGCCCCCTCATGCGTGATTGTACATATCTCCCAGACGTTATTTTAGTTATATTTTACTTATCCACTCCACCATGATTTAAGAAGGAGCCCAGTGCAATGTATTTCCACTAATATAAATAAAAAGTAGATTAGATAGAGGGTATAAATCCTTGCTATCTATATAGTTTTTGCTTCAAAGAATAGGACATATCATATGGTGTTAGGGAATGAAATATAGTAAGCGAACGAAGCATGATCATTAACAACTCAATTTACCTTTGTTATAACCAATCAGGCTGAAGTCTATCTTCAAAGTTTTCTATGTCATGAGTATGTGTAGTATTTTTTTTCTGACTTGGAGAATATCCGAACTGTCAAACTTTACCAACGATCTCCCAGTCCAGTGCATTAAGATTAAGACCATGTGAAATCCACAATTTAACCTGCATTAAACATCCAGATTAAAAAAGCTGCCAATCAATGGTATCCAACTTTGTTTTCTGTTGTTAAATAATTTTTTTGTTTTTTTAAGACTCTTACGTCTCTCCTTGGTCGGGAACATAAATCTTGTAGCACTTAAAGTCGTCTATGCTTGGCGGCGATAGCTCGTTGCCGCTTTCCTTTGCTGCAAGTCTCCATAGTTCCTTTAGAACTCCCACCATTCTGAAGAAGAACAACTCGTATCTTTTTCCTCCTAAGGAATCCAGTAGTTCGAATCTTTTTCTCTTTACGTTCAACGTTATCGTGAAGAAATGGGCAATTTCTCCCACTTTATCAGGCTCATCCATGCAAGGGATCTTTATCTGTGAATAATCAGCATTCCAGTAAATCTTATTATCCATTCCAGGAGCAAGACAACATTAAAAAATCAGAGGAAAAAAACAGATCATTGATGTGAAATTATCGTACCAAATTGTAGCCCTTCAGAAAACGGTCTGGGTTGTTTGGATCCATCGCTTTGAGTAGTCGTTTCAGAGCTTTCTTTGTCAAATCCACTCTCTTTGTTACTCTCATCTGAGGAAATTTAAGTGCGATCATTTTTTTCTCATACTATGATGAAGTTTAAATCATAATTAAACTGTGCAGATAATTGTACTCACAAGCGTGAACAGTGGAACTATCAGGGTTTTTGTTTCTTGTGCTTCTTCTCGGATTCTTTCAATTATTATGTTTGCTACACGAGAATCAAGACCAGATAGATCTTTAAATGATCTTGCAAGAGTACCAAGATTCACTATGGTTTCTCCATTTACTTCGTTGCCATGCACGACAAATGTTTCCTCCCTGTTGTATTTAATCAAAACAATCGGTAAAAAAATCAAATGCATTTATCCCTAACATGTACCTCGGTTAAATTTTTTGGTTGTTTGCTTACATTTTTTCTTTTGTATGCTGTTCTGTGCAAATATCGCTATGCAGCTTCTCTATCACTCCCAGCAATATTTCCATTTCTTCGACTGCACGTTCTTCTTTCCTTTTTTCTCCAGAATCTTCTTCAGGTTCCCTAGTACCTACAATAGAACAAATCCAGTGCACCGGCGATAAGAGATTCATAGATTCAATCAAGTGATAATTAAGTTTGAACAAATATGAGCTTAAAATCAGTGCAGTAGATATGAGATACATGGACTTTCCTTTTTTGTCTTCAATCCAGCATGAATCATTGGGGAAAAAATTGTAGTTTGAGAGTGGCCAAAACTTGGCTGCTCAAAAGTCTTCTCTTTATTTATAGTTGTTGTCCTTGAGTAAAAGGACTACAAAATGCGAATGGCAGGAAAGATTGCAACCTCCCATGAAGTACATTTCCAGTACAGCATGAGAAATATACACGATCCCTCGATTTTCTTGTTGTCTGTATGGCTCATGGTTTTAAAAAACATAGTTCTACTTGCCTATGTCTTCGAAAGGACTTGGTAGGGCCTTTTCTACTTGTTGTTCTTCCACCTGTTGTATTTCCCTCGATGAGTTGGGTTCTTCTGGTTTTTCCGGTTGAGGATTGTCACTTTCTTGTCCTCTTTCTTGTGGATCCTCTGCTATCTGTCCGGTTGTTTCCTGGATTAAATTTTGACGTAATGGAATTGAGACGACAGTTTGTTTTTTATTTTTGATGTAAAAAGCATAAATAAAATCGAAAAGAACAACTAACCTGATTCCTTTTTTGCTCTTTGGTATTATTTTCGCTTTCAATGCTTGCCCTTAATTCTCCTGTATTTTCTTTCCCACGGCCTTGAATGGAAATTGAAAAGAAAGATGCAACTAAATATTTTATGGACTATACTGGTCTGTTTTTATATTCATTTATGTGCAGTAGTTTGTTACCTATTTGTTTTTGTTGATCATGTTCGTCGTCCTCTTGTGGATAGACAATTACACTGTCCGCAAATTTCAGATTCTCGGCGTCTGTTGTATAAGAAATCAAAAGAACTTTATATTAGCTATTTAGTAATTCTGAGATTATAGAAATAAATTTTTGATTCTATTTGTTCTTGCCTGTCTTGTTTTTAGGATCTTGATCATGTTGTTGATTCTCCTCTAGATCAGCAGTTTTATTGTCCATCTTGTTTTCTCCGTCGCCATCCTTAGCAGGAGTTGTCTCATCATCTTTCTCCGGAGAGCGATGATCTTGTTCTTCGAGTAACTGTTTAGCAGGGGTTGCATCCTTAGGCTGATTTTGTGCTTCTCCTTCCTTTAGCTGACATTGGGTCTCGTCTGCTTTATCCTACAAAAAAGTATAAACATGATGAACTTGCGATAGAATAAACAGAGAACACCCATCTGGTAAAACGGGAACGCAAGGCCTGTTGATCAAGCTCAGATGCTGGTTCGGTCCTACGGCATAAATAAATACGGATATTTGTGGGAGAATATTACCTCGCCAAAAGTAGTCACCCAATCACTCACTTTAAGTTCGTCAGCTCTTTCTCCAGTTGTGGGATTTGATTTGCTTGTTCCTGAAAAATAAGAATCAACGACAATTGAATCAATCAAATCATTGTCGCAATTGTTCAGTGGCCATTTAAAATTTAGCCGGTCAAACATTTTCACCTAAAATTTCTACTGGTTTGCCTGCCAGTGTTTCTGTCTCTTGAACCGCTGACGATGGATCGACCACTTGTTCGTCAATTTTTTTAGCAGGTGGCTGTTTCTTCAACTTTTTCTTTTTCTTGTTCTTCTTTTCATTTCTGTGCTCGTCTTGGTTCGAACAGCCTGCGGTTTCCTGATCAAACCGCACTTGTTTTGTTGTATTGTGAGACGGCACAGCCATGTTTTCATTCACTGTGTACTCCTGGTCTTTGGCAAAGTTGCGAAGCATCTCAATGAGATTGCTTGTCTGGCTTATAAATGTTTTTATACTTCTCTCTTCCCTAAGGACATCTTGAGCAAATGCATCCTTAGGTTTTTTTGTTGTTGTCTCCTATGATTTCACCAGATGTTGGTATTATTTCTGCCAGTCGAACCACCTCCTGCAAATTTTGTTCAATCCTTCCCAGTACATCCTCTTTGCATTCTTGGTCACCATCAACCAATTTCCTCTTCCTTGATCCCAGGGGCACTACTTGGGTTGAAGAATCCCCATCTGTAGCACGAAAGATGGCTAAGGCCTTGTATTTTCTAGCTTCTTTTTCTGCTGCCTCATGATCTTTGTAAGTTTTGAATACTCGTTGTGCTTGTGCTTTCCAGGCCTGAAAATCCAGTTATTTTCTTTGTCAGTCCAAAAAAAGTTGTCACAAAAAAGGGATCGTAAAGGAGTAGTAAATGAACTACAATCTGACAAAGAAGTAGGAGAAGGAATACTCACTTTAAGATTGCCAAATTGAATCCCATCTTCATCCTTCCTGCAATCAAGTTGTGCAATTCTCTCTAGATTTGTTGTTTTCAGATAGGATATTCTAGGAGATCTAGTAGTCATTTCGGCTAGGTTGTCACATATCAGCGAATCTAAGTACATCAGCATTGGTCCAAGGGTGAAGCCTTCTAGATACGTCCACTTGGTCCTTTTTGTATTGTTTTGCCATTCCTCCGCTGCTCTTTGAATCTCGTCCACAACAATTTGGCAGTAGTCCATTTGTATCATTTTATCGAACTGGAGACCCTCAACCATTCCAAGTTCTCTCATCAGGCGTGCTGAAGATCCGGGGCATAATATCTTGTTGAAGAAGATTAGGTAGAACACTTTCAGAGCAGTGTTCTGCCTCCCAGGCTCAGGTGCTTTCAGTTCATCGTCTACCAACGTACCCAGCTTTTCTAGAAGGGACTTTATTGTAATCTCACCCTTATTCCCCATCGTTATCTGAAGTTCACTCTTCAACTTCACAACTTCTTCTTTAACTTGCGCCCTTTTTCTTGTCGGTCTTGGGGCTGTCTGGTCCCCATTTGGCAGTCCAGTAAACAAGTGAATATTGAACCGGTTAACCTCCATCTCTTTGTTGTTTCCAAACTCCATTGTCATTGTATGGGTGTTGAGATTCTTCATGCAGAATCCCATACAGTTCTTGTTCATTGTTGTGGATATATCAGTGGTACGGAAAGCACCGAACCCTGCAGCATTGACACTCTCTAACCATGCTGGAACCTTTTCTAAGTGTTCAAATGCTTTCTTTACCACTGAAACCGATTGCTGGCTCTGGAAATCATAAGGAGACTGGTTTTCCTCATCCACTAGGACTAGTTTTTTCCTTGACGCTTTGGGTCTCATTGGATTTGCAGCCACTCGAGGACTAGCAGTCTGAGAGTCATGAAGCACAATCTGGCTATTATTTCCGTATGGGGATTCTTCATCATTTTCGGCAGCATAGTCGCTGTCTACTTCATCTTGCTTCCCCTCTTCTTCCTTGTCCTCTTCCTCTCCTTGCTCTTCATCCTTATCTTGTTCTTCTTCTATTTGTTTATCCCTTTTATGTTCATCTGCCCCATTTCTTCCAGTAGTTACTGCCTTGGATCTGGCTGGCGAACTCCTGAGAATTCTCTTATCTGATTTTCCTTTTTCCCCATCGTCTGCAGCAGCCTTTCTTATTTTCTTGGTCCCTCCCTGCAACATATTACAGTCTGCAGACTTCCGAGTTTTAGACCGTTTGTAAACCATTTCAGGTTTTTTTCCTGATGGGGAATCATCCTGAGCCTCAAAAGTCTTCAACTCACGAATTGTTTCAGCAATCTTCTGACTAGTCGGGGAATTTGCAAAATCACCTGAAAAAAGATGGTAGGGAAAATTGGTTATTTACCCAAAACTTGACTGACCTTAGATTATGTATCTAAATTTGAGTGTACATTAGTAAAATACCCAATACAGAATGAAAAGCAAAACAAATACCGAATAGGGATCTAAAAGTCAAATTATACCAGCCCCTGATCAATTAGAGATCACCTAAAAAAGTTAGTTCGATCAGATATCATGTGTGCGCACCAACCCCTGAGTCATCCATTCAATCTCACGCGTACGGCTTACCTGCGCATCTCACCAGCGCGTACGGATCATTTCACGCGACGACGCTGTGTCAGCTCACGCGCCGCCTCCTGGAGCAGCAGATCAACAGGCACGCTGAACCAAAACACGTCCCTTGGCGTTTACGCTGCTGATGGTTCATCCATCACGTACACCTTAATTGGATAGATCGTACAACAATACTCCGTAGAAGCTTTAAGCTTAGACACTATAGAAGCCGTCAAGACTAGGCATGCATTGATCCCAGTCACAAAATACTAGAAGAATAGACCATGTATCTAATGCCTGTTCATCCATCCTAGCGTTTACGCTAGAAGGCACAAGGAATACGCGCACGACGCTGGGCGCCCAGCGGGGACGACATCGGTCACACCTGGAGTCCTGGACGGCTCCGACGAGTCGATGACAGTCAAACGGCACCAGGCGGCGTAACAGTGGAGGCACCAATTTTCCCCAGATGGTAAACCCCGGATTAACTATCAATTTATCTAGGGTTTCGGAAGGGTTAAGAACAAGGGTTGTCTTCACCTGTTTTTTCCTTGGAGGAAGACATCCGGCAACATCCTTCTTCTCCTCCTCACGGCTCCGATTGTCTCCTCCACCTCTTTTCGGCTCCGATTTCCCCGATGTCCCCGATGATGTTGAAGATTAAGAAGCCGTGACGAAGGTGACGGAGTTGGAGGCGTCAGAAATGGCGGCGACGGGGTTGCCGGTGTCGGAGTTGGTGACGACGGTGGCGACGGAGATCACGACGACCGCGGCGTCAGAGTTGGCGACCGAGTTGGCGGCGACGGAGATGGCTACGGCGGGATAGGCAAAGGCGACGGAGATTTGTGGCGGCCGGGTTGGCGACGAGGGCGCCGTCGGGTATAGTGAGGACGGCGGCGACGGAGATGGCGGCTTCGGCGACGACGGAGATGGGTCGGCGTCGACAGAGATGGTGGCGTCGGTTCAGATGGCGCACAGCGGTTCCTCCAATGAACCAGTCCCCTTTGCTGCTATTGAGTAGTTTCCCTCTTCGAGTTTTCAAAATAAGCTAGGCACCCGGGCGTGATGGAGAGGGTGCGTGGTGGGGCAGTCTGGCAAAGCGTTGTACATGATAAACGCACCTTTCTGTACGATCTAAAAAGTTAGGGCTGTACGTGATTTCGATCATGCTTGTACGAATCTTTGATTCGGCGATATGTGATTCGGGTTGTACATGTCAATGCGCGATGATCGTACGGTCACCGCTAAGTGGTTGTACAGGAAAAATTCCATTGGTGTTCGAAGAAAGAGGGGAATGCTATCCCCAGGTCAGAACAAAGTTGTACAGTATAGAATAGCTCGCTTGTACGGACCCAAATAATGGTGTTGTACAGGAAGAAATAGCGGGTGCTAACCCCAGGTCAGCAAATAGTTGTAAAGGATAGACGCACCTTTCTGTACGATCTCGCACGATAGGGCTGTACAGGATTTCGATAATGGTTGTACGAATCTTTGATTCTGCGATATTTGATTCGGGTTGTACAAGTCAAAGCGAGAGTATCGTACGGCCACCGCTAAGTGGTTGTACAGGAAAAATTCCAACGTTGTTCGAAGAAAGAGGTGAATGCTATCCCCAGGTCAGGAAATAGTTGTACAGTATAGAAGAACTTGCTTGTACGGACCCTAATAAGGGTGTTGTACAGGAAGAAATAGCGGGTGCTAACCCCAGGTCGGTCAGCAAAGAGTTGTACAGGATAGACGCACCTTCGTGTACGATCTAGAACGTTAGGGCTGTACGCGATTTCGATCATGCTTGTACGAATCTTTAATTCGGCGATATTTGAATCGGGTTGTACAAGTCAATGCGCGAGGATCGTACGGCCACCGCTAAGTGGTTGTACAGGAAAAATTCCATTGGTGTTCGAAGAAAGAGGGGAATGCTATCCCCAGGTCAGCACCCGCTCAGGTAAGAGTTGCACAGTATAGACGATCTTGCTTGTACGGACCCAAAAAAGGGTGTTGTACAGGAAGAAAAAACGGGTGCTATCCCCAGCTTAGGAAAGAGTTGTACAGGATAGACGCACCTTCCTGTACGTTCTCGCACTATAAGTCTGTACAGGATTTTGATCATGGTTGTACGAATCTCTGATTCGGCGATATTTCATTCGGGTTGTACATGTCAATGCGCGAGGATCGTACGGTCACCGCTAAATGGTTGTACAGGAAAAATTCCATGGGTGAACGAAGAAAGAGGGGAATGCTATCCCCAGTTCAGGAAAGGGTTGCACAGTATAGACGAACTTGCTTGTACGGACCGAAAAAAGGGTGTTGTACAGGAAGAAAAAGCGGCTGCTATCCCCAAGATAGGAAAGAGCTGTACAGGATAGATGCACCTACCTGTACAATCTCTCACGATAGGATGTACAGGTTTTCGATCATGGTTGTACTGTCGCATGAGGGTTTTGTACATGAAGAAAAAGCGAGTGCTATCCCCAGGATAGGAAAACGATGTGCATGATGGTCGGACCTTCCAGTACGAACACGCTTGATCTCGTCGTACAGGAAGAAAGAGAGCCGTCGTACGAAATTTTCAATCGGACATACGTTTTCCGGGTTGTACAGAAAAGCGCGCGTGGATCGTACGGCCATCGCTAGGTGGTGTACAAGGAATATATCTTGGGTGTTCTAAGTATGAGGGGGGGTGCACCCCAGGGCAGTATAGTGTTGTACTTGATAGATGTTCATACTTGTTCGGACACACATGTTGGGGTCGTACAGAAAATCGATAATGGTCTATATTATACATGTACACCCTCATCCGATAATATTTCCATGAACATCTCCGCGTACAGTTGTATATCTCCGCGTACGGCCATTTTTCTCACCGTGTACAGTTGGTTATATGAATTTGTACGTGGGTGATTGAAATGACAGTACTGCAGAGGCTAAGTCGTTGTAGACATTTAGCAACAGTGATAACACAAACTCGAAGCATTAGATAGTTCATTCTTTTAATCCATACTAACTCACTATTCTTTCATTCCAGTTACTACATAAACATAAACATTGAGACAATTATTTTGAGGACAGAGGGAGTAATTGTATAGAAGGCAGTATAAGGGAAAAAAATGGCATTCTCACTGACCCATAACATAAAATTGAAAAAAACATAAACAACCAAATTATAAAAACCATCACCACACGCATAATTAACATAAACATTGTCTTAAACAAATCACTCAATAAAATTTAAAGAGAAATAGTTTCACACACTGATACGATAAGCTAGATAGATGGAAGTGGCAAATTGGGGTCCAGGCTGCATCAGTTAGGACTGGGTGGCAGCGATGGAACGAACCACATTGGTGCCTCGCCTCTAATTTCATCTCCGTGATATCTCCTTATGTCCAGCGATCCTCCAATTGCAGCACCCCCACGGACGTGCATGCGGCTCCAGGTTGGTTCTTGCTGAGGGTCGAAGTCAAACACGCTTGGATGAGAAGCATACAAGCAGTCAGGCCTGAACACTGGCTCCTTTTGGGGAACCTCTTCAACAACAGCAGGCTGTTCATCTTCACCCCCAGGAGGCTGTTCATCATCATCACCAGCAGCCTCACCATCCTGAACTTCTCCGTCCTCAGCTCCAGCATCATCACCATCAGCAGCAACAGCACCAGCAAGCCCTTCTCCTTCTTCATCACCATCACCAGCAGCAGCACCAACAGGCTCTTCTCCTACTTCATCACCACCACCAGCAACAGCAGCAGCAGCAGCCTCGGCGGCAACAGCAGCTTCCGCTTCCTCGGCGGCAACAGCAGCAATAGCAGAGTCAGGGGGCTTTAAGAAAAATGGAGTGTTGACACCCACAAATAGAGCAAGGTCATCGATGCTGTCTATTCTTGACCACTCTACTGCAACAGCGTCATTGTGGTACTCATTTGCATCCCGCTTGAAAACGTCGCATCGGCGGTCTGGGTAAGAGTATAATCTTCTCCCCATAACATTCGATGGTCCGCGAGACGACGCTGAAGAGCTACTGATCTGGATCCACAGAAGATCAAATCGATCTTGTACCAGGAACCAGTTTCGAGAAGCAGGGCCTCCTTCGGCTGCGTCTTCAACTGTTGGGGGCTGGATGAGTCGCGGCGCTGCGTGCGTACCTATGAGTTTACTCTGAGTTAGTTGCTATTAAAGGAAAAATATTGACTGATATACACAACAGCAGTAAAAATGAATCTCAGCAGGAAATTAAACAGTAAATTAAAATATACTCATATAAGCAATATATATAACTCTGAAGTTTTTATCTAGACTTACCCCATACGAACGGTTCCCAGACATACACATTGCCATGGGGTTTAGTTACCATGTATACGCGGCCAAAGCTCCGGTAATCCGTGGTTGGGTAACCACCCACGGCATCCACGTACGTCGATGGACGTAGGTCTGTGTGGGGCAGGAATGTCCATGCCTTGTCTTCCGGCCAGCAGATGATTGCGATGGCTTTGTCAAACACAGCTATCGCATCGCAGCGCCACTCATCGTTGATCTGGTAGGGCCTTCGAGGGAACTGAACCTTTTGGAGCACTATTTTTGCCCCATTGTAGATGAAAGTGAATGGGTCGTTTGCCAGCCAACCTCTGTAATGAGATAAGCCGGACACTTCTAACGATGGCATTCTGAACTTAATTGCTCTGTATACGTTTGACAGAACCCAGCTGCAAGGATCTGCAACATTAATCATCATCATCCACTCTTCAACTCCCCCGACCCAGTACTGTCTGCAACCTCCCTCCTCCTGCACGCGAACCAACGCCGGGACATCGCCCTTGTCCAAGATCATAATTTTAGTGCTTATCTCGTCCTACAAGATTTAAGTTCAAATTTGTTAATTTAACAGCAGATGATCATAAACAACGGTCTGTATGTCATCAATTTAACAGCATAAAATTTGTTACAGCCTAGGCTGTACTGGTGGCACAAATCATATATATTGGTCAGTGCAAACAATAGTGTCCGGTTGTATATGGAAATAAAAAATATTGCAACAATCTCAAACTACATCTGGGGTAAAAAGAATTATCTAATTGAGTGTCAGCAGAGGGTTTACAGGTTGTAACGATCAGATAGTCTTGATGGTAATATATCACACGTTCTTCTTTTTCGTACAGCATAAGTGTAACGATCTGTACGTCGACATCTCTCAGTTTGTACGTGGAGTTAACAAGAAATTGTACGATATGTACGACAACACCTCCCAGATTGTACATGTAAACATCAAAAGGTTGTAGGTTCTATCCTACCTCAGATGTTCATTGTTATGATTTTGGTAACGCAGACTATGGGTTTTTAAGGTTGTACACTCAAGGTGAACTAGTATGAACGACCGTACCTGCAAAAAAAAAAAGAGACTACTCGATTCTATGCTCTATCAAAGAGATTCAATCTGAGGTATAATGGTAGTAAGCATGTCGTAAGGTACAAACTAGGGTAGTTCAATAAACGTAGATCTATTCAAGAATCTGCAGCTAGATCGGATATTAGTATTACAGATTCAGATAGTATTGGCTCCGAATTAAACAACTTCAGATGAACTCCTAACCTAAACCACTCCTATTCCAGATTGTGCAAATAAATTGAAGGAATGCCAACATTGAAAAAACCGAGGGAGAACTCACCGACGGTTCAAAAGCCTGTTCATCACCATCTTCCATGTGAAGGAGACCCGGCATGTTGTAAGGATGGTTCGTGTCTTGACGCATCCCTTTGCGAAAGCCAGGAAAGGTGCGACTGGTGCGACATGCAGACATGATGTCCATGCTGCTTGTGATATTACAAACGCTTGCGGGATCAAGGTTCCCCCATCCTCAATCCTGGCGGTACCTTGGGTCCGTGGTGTTCTCCCCAACGTTGAAGTACCTCCCACATAGCCACCCATCAGAATCTACAGCCCTGCGCTTCGACATGGCGGTGCTGAGAGCGGAACGTCGGGGTTTTTGTTTGCGGGGCGAGGGTGGTCGTCGCGTGGTTTTTTTTGATCGGGACGAGGTGGTGATGAGAGCGGAACGACGAGGTCAGGGCAGCTGAATATATAGAGGGAGGATCAACCAACGGGACGGGGAGGTTGTTGCCGTATTGCGAGGGTGGTCGTTTGAACTACTCCCAATCTATCCGCGAGTATCTCTAACTGATTCAATCGCGAGCGAGGAAGAAGGAAGAAGAGCTGGTTTCCAACTGAATAGGCAGCGAGGAAGGAGGAAGAAGGAAGAAGAGCTGGATTCCAACTGAATCGGCAGCGAGGAAGAAGGAAGAAGAGCTGGTTTCCAACTGAATCGGCAGCGAGGAAGAAGGAACGCCAGGGAATATATCGGGGGTTGGGGGTTTTCCTTTTTTTTTGGCAAGTTTTCCGACTAAGTTATAGCGGATGAGATCCTGTCCGTGCACACCAAACGGCGCAGCTCGAGGGCCGCAGGACCCCGAGTGGGCGGAGATAACTGTATTGAGGTGACCGGTGGCGACTGTCGAGTGAAAATGATTGTACAGAGCGATCCTATACTTTTGTACGAGCGCGAGTGACAGAATGTACACTAGGACCAAAACCGTTGTACGAACAAGTTCATATGGAAGTTGAGCAAATGAGGAACCAGGTCGTACTGTATAGGCTATGTGGTTTGTAAGAAATCAAATAAGAAGGTGAAAATAGGTTGCAAAATGTTTGGACGTTCAACCTGTGTGCTAATGCTAGTGCCTACGAAGGAGATTTCAGGTTGTACAAAGTAGGATGAGAATCTTGTATGGAAAACGAATGAGCGCATGTACTCAGAATGATCAAAAGGCTGTTCGTACGACGACTGTGCTATTTGAAGTTCAGCGAATGGGTATCCTGGTTGTACAGCACAATCATAGGGGTTTGTACGAAAGCAAGCTGACCGTGATGTACATATCGCACAGAGGAACAAGTACAAATATTGTCAAGACAGGACCTCTTTGCTATTACTACTAGTTCGCATACTTAAATATATTTTTACCTGTCTGTTAACAACATATACCAAATCTAGACACGACCTCACCGCAGCCCTCTCCAAGTCGTCTCCTTTGCCGTCAGTGAGCTTGGCCGCTTAGCCGCCGGGTTTGTCGCCATGGTTGGCCGCATAGCCGCCGGTTACGCCGCTCGGGACCATCGGTACGTTCGAGCTCCTCTAACCAGGAGGGTCCCCGAGAAACTCAGAAGCTTCTCTAGTTTCTTTAGGATGGTTTATTTGTCGGCTTCCACGAGGTATTACCGTCGTCGCCGTCATGTGTTGGTTGTTGATGAGGCTCCGCTACGCGACCATCATGACATGGATCCAAGGTCAGATCTGATCCAGAAAGGACCGGTAGAGGCTGATTTAGAGCGTGGTAACCAGGTTGCCGCAATCGACTTGGATGAGGAGGAGGCTAGCATGGTGAAGCATGAAATTGAGTGTGAATCAACATTCGCATCTGATGTCCATGGCTTTGATGGAAACCTGGAGATTTCTGAGAAGAAAACTGAAGATGAAGAAGACGCCGTGGTTGGAGAGGTGGTCGATGATGGTTGCATGGATCAGGAGGAAGTGGAAGACCTCAAGGAGCATGGTTTGCAGCCTGTGGCAACAGGTTTATTTCTGGTCGATGAAGAGGAGGTCACACCGACAGACAATGATTTTGATGAGATTGAATTGCTACATCTAGTTCTTTTTCAATCGTTGGCTCCTCTTGGGACACATGAGGACCCAGCCGCCCAAGCACAGAGGATGTCTGACCGTCGTTCCGCGTTTGCAAGTGATGATTCAGAAGACACTATCGAAAAAGACAGCCGTCCCCGCAACTCTGTGAATGAAGGACATGACACCGGCATCCAGAATGAGCTTCCCCTCGGCATCATTGAGTCCAGAAAATCGTTTGTGACCGACCAGGCTCGAAGAAACAATGCACGCCGCTGGTTCATCGACATCGAGACTTCTCTTCCTGGAAAAGTGAATGAAGTAACTGTTGTCTCGTCTGATGAAGAGTAAAGCTCTTCTGGAAACATCTGATATCTGTTCAAGGTCTGCTTGTTATATATATATATGTCTATGGTGAATGTCTTGTGCCCAAGAGTGACCTTGTTAATTTATAAGTACGGATCCTGTAACAGGACAAAGTTTATTCATCTGGATCATTCAAGAGATTCTAAAAGTGATATTTAGTTATGTGATTCTTAAGAATGGAAGAGGTTTGCGAATAAGAAATTATGTTGTCCTACTTTGTTTTGTGTACACCCCTTCAGACAGAATTTGTTCCACCTGAAAGGTGCCGATGTACTTTATAACTTCCTGCATTATTCAGTAGATAAGTGAACTATCTGTTATCCCCCATTATGTTACTCACCTATTGTTATTACCTTGTTCACCAGTTCAGTTGAGATCGTACAAAAAATAACCTATTGAGGTGACCGGTGGCGACTGGTGGTGACTGGCGAGTGAAAATGGTTGCATGGAGGTCACCACAGTCCTGCAGATTTCTGAGTGCGTGCAACGTTTTCTCATCGGGTGTACATGGTGTCAGCTGCGCGTGTACACGTGCATCAGAATTGCCTGTACAAACTGTAAACACATTGGCAGAGCACCACACAGGATTTACGTACATCAAACTTCTATTATTCCTTGCTTGTTCAACCAGGAAACCTATTAGCTCATCTCCTAATAGCCCCCACGTTGTGCCTACAAATCGAGTTTTGTCGGGTACACACGCGATTTGAAACAGAACATGTAAACACACTCGCAGTGGGTTCCATCAGCACACATGTTGGACGTACAACCGTTAATTTTTCCATGTACGTGAATGAATATCTCAGCGTACGTCAATTTTTCTCACTGTGTACAGTTGGTTGCAAGTGTTTGTACGTGGGTGTATGAATGATAGTACTGCGGAGACTAAGACGTTGTAGACATTTAACATCAGAGATAGCAAAAACACGAAACATTAGAAAACAACATTCTTATAATCCATACTAACCCACTGTTTTCTTTCATCCCAGTCACTACAAAAACTTATCATTACAAAACCATCCACAGTACAAAACGGTAACAAGAAGATTTATTTGAAGAGTAGCACTTCAGTGTTAATCAGATTGTTGCTCCATTACAATTGTCTCGCAATAATGTCCTTGACACCACTCGGGCAAAAGGTGTTGTGCGAGAACGAAAGCATGTAGTAGGCAATTTGTTCACGGAGCTTCTTTACGTTGTTCTGCACACAAAAAATGTTAATCAGCAATTTATAATATTGAAAAAGAGAGAGAGACAGAAGGTTAAAAAATGATAGCTTACGGCTCTAATAAAATATGGGAAGTCTCCATTATGGCAACGTAAAATCGTCATTACAATAATGCCAGCGTCATTCCTGTTTCAGCAGAGTATAAAAATAGCGGAAGAAGAAGCAAGTAAAATTCATCACAAAATGCTGCACAAGTAAAAAGGAAAATTCAGCAACAAAAAAGTAATATGAGAAATCCTACTCATTAGAATCATCTGTCACGATTTGCACAGGCTTAATCTGCATGTTATGGGCACTGAATGGGTGAGAATGATAGGCCCCGTGATGGGCGCGCTTGAAGTTCGCAATTACAACTCCTGCAATTCTATCAACATCTTGGGCGTTGTTGTAGGGGCAGTACGTCTCAAAACATTGACGTTGAAAATTGGCAACAATAAGGACCCAAAACTTCTCTTCTATAACTGGAATATAAGCCTGAAAATAAACAGAAGCATGGATACAGAGAGCACGCAAAAGCAGGAGAGTGGCAGCAATGCAGAATAATTGAACTCACAGCAGAAAAAAAAATTCATCCTGGCAGGCATGATTGGCTCGCTGATCACTTTTTTTAGCCTCTCAACATCTGCATCAACGGTCGCGAACAGTGTCTGACAAATAAATAAATAAATGATTGAGAAAACAGAAAAAAGAAACAAAACAAGATAAATATACAGCACTAAATAAGCTAAAAAAACGCACCGCAGCTTCATGGTTCATCATGTACTTTAAAAATCTTGGTCGACGCTGATCATAGTGTTCAGTGTTGTCATATTGCTCTTGCATCAAAGTTTCAGTAAAAACATCCATGACATATCCGTGAACGTAACCACCAACTTGCATAGAAAGGCCAAAATTACGATGCACAATGTATCTTTTGTTAATCTTTACTATTCTTGGACTGTACAATAAGAAAGTAAATTCATTGTTAAAATGAACACCAAGACAATTGAAGTATCGACAGAAATTGAAAATACACTTATAGTACCTTCTGTCAAATTTCGCTGGCAAGTATTTATTAACCCATTCCAACACCAAAACTTCTTTCTCTGTCGATTCTCTCACGGTTAGTTCTGGTTTGTTATCAGTTGTAACGGCGTTTTCCACACTAAGAACAGCAGAGTCAATCGTTGGATGATAACCAGTTCCTGTGTTTGCTGATGAATGGATTCCAATCCCAGAAAAACGGCTACCAGATCCTGAAGAGTGATCAGCATTGAAACCTTGCTGACAATTGCTGAAGTTTTGGTGGTTCTGATGCCCGTAAGATGAAGAAGGACCACTGTCAGTTGGACAGAAGCTAACACAAGCAGCAAACCGATTGTTACAACTGTTGCCTGAACCCATTGGATTAACAAGAGAATGGTCCATCCTCGTGCTAGACGACGGGGCTGAACGAGAGTGCGGATAAAATCCTTGGGAACAAAAGTTGTCGATGTTTGGCCGGGTAACACATGGATTCTGGGAGAAAAGCCTTGCGCATGGGTCCGGGCTGCTGTACATAAAACCTGTTGCACCAGCTGATGCTCCAAACCCAGGTCTAGCAACGCCACAAAAAGAATTCGCCATTGTACCTGGAGAGTGTCTAAAATTATCCATTCTCTGCACTCCAGGATGGCTGGTTTGTCCTCTGCAATCCATAACACCAGTTGCGGGAGGCGATTGGGAATACATGTGCGACACAGGCGGGTCTGAGAAGTTAACAACCCTTGGACAAGCGATTGGCGTTCTGGACTGATTTTCACGAATGAAGCTGGAATGCCTATAGGAGGGTCCATCAACTGGGGGTTGGAACGAGTTGTTTGCAACGGGAGAAGGGTTCTGCTGAAAACTGCAGACAGCTTCTTTCATCCTCAGTGAGCTTGGATCTTGGGACAAAGGAAACCTAGTAGAATCAGAAAATGAAACCCCCGACCTGGCAGCTCTCTTTCGTTCTTCAATTTTATCTATACTCTCCCACACCTCAATACTATCCAAGGATCTATCCCAGTCTGAAAAAATTGAGTTCTCAAAGAACAAATCCTTCCCTGTCTCATCAACCCTCGTCTTCTTCACAGATTCTGGATCTACAATTTGCGGAAAGAATCTTTTCGAACCAGATAAACCTACAGCCTGATTTTCTGAGAGTTTGGACTCATCAAGGAAAATAGATCCTTCCTCTGCCACTATCTCTGGGGCTCTATAAGATGACACATCTTTTCCAATATCGTTTGCTACACCCTTGCCCTTTTCAGATGCAAGTGAGACATTCGATCCAGCTCCACCAATAGGATTGCAAGCAACTTCAGAGCTTGACTCCCCTTTACCAATGACTTTTGCTACACCCAAGTCCTTCTCAGATAAGGACACGAGATTCAAGTCTGCAACTTTCAAAAATGTTTCAACCTTTTCACCTTCACCAACAGGTTTGCAAACAATTTCAGATCTTGATTCACCCTTGCCCTTTTCAGATGCAAGTGAGACATTCGATCCAGCTCCACCAATAGGATTGCAAGCAATTTCAGAGCTTGACTCCCCTTTTCCAATGACTTTTGCTTCACCCAAGTCCTTTTCAGATAAGGACACGAGATTCAAGTCTGCAGCTTTCAAAAATGTTTCAACCTTTTCACCTTCACCAAAAGGTTTGCAAACAACTTCAGAGCTTGATTCACCCTTGTCCTTTTCAGATGCAAGTGAGACATTCCATCCAGCTCCACCAATAGGATTGCAAGCAACTTCAGAGCTTGACTCCCCTTTTCCAATGACTCTGCTACACCCAAGTCCTTTTCAGATAAGGAAACGAGATTCAAGTCTGCAGCTTTCAAAAAAAATTCAACCTTTTCACTTTCACCAAAAGGTTTGCAAACAACTTCAGAGCTTGATTCACCCTTGCCCTTTTCAGATGTAAGTGAGACATTCGATCCAACTCCTCCAATAGGATTGCAAGCAACTTCAGAGCTTGACTCCCCTTTTCCAATGATGTTTGCTACACCCAAGTCTTTTTCAGATAAGGACACGAGATTCAAGTCTGCGGCTTTCAAAAAGGTTTCAACCTTTTCACCTTCAACAAAAGGTTTGCAAACAACTTCAGAGCTTGATACACCCTTGCCCTTGCAAGAGGCACAAACACGGGGAGTGTTTAGCTCTGCACAATGGATGCATTCATCCATCTCTGATTGGAATGGAAGCGTATCTGGAAGAACATCAACAACACGGTCTAGATAATTCTTAAGGTTCTGGAGGAATTCTATGTAGAGAACATTGGGACTGTACTCGCAATCAACCTTTATTACCTCCTGTAACAACCTGATCTGCTCATGGACTGTCTGACTTAGTGGAATAATCCTATCCTCCAATTTTCCATCAGATGAATCATGCTGACTCAGTGGCTCGATCCTTGCGGAACTATCTTGGTTGCCCTTGTCTGACGAGTTGCTACGCAACTTTTCACTTGAGATTAAGATTTCCAAAAATTTACATAGACTCTTGTCAACTACAGGCCGGATAGCACAGAATATGTCCGTGTACATACCCCCGAGAATTCCCTTCAGATCATCCATTGCCTACAGTACAAAAACAAAGAAAGTTTAGTTGAACAGGGCATGCAAATGAAAGATCAAACATTGGTAGTACGGGAACATAAGTCCAGTTGTACAACTAGGAAATTAAATCGTGGATGCACTCGAACAAAACAAGCATCAGTAGAGAAACGTCAAAACAAGATGTACAAAATTGAAGGTAAGCTTGTATTTGAACACCTGAACTCACGTACAACTACAAGGGAAAAGCTGAATAAGAAACGAATGCTAATGCGATCACACGGCCTACAGGACCGAGAGTCGTTGTGTACATCTATAAAGAAAAACCTTATGTTCATATTGTACGTAGAAGAGAAAACAGTTGATCAGTAACACAAGACTCGATGAACAAATTCAAATATTGTACGGGATCACAAGTCTTGGTGAACAAAATCAAAGAAAAGCTGAACAAGCAAGACGGGCAGGAGACCATCCACGAAAATAACCAGATCCATCAAATCGATACCATCCTAGATGAATACGACTACATACCAGAAAATTATGTCCACCTCCAACGAGCGAGCTCAGGGAAGAACCAAGGTCATGTCGCACATCATCATCCAGCGGAAAATCTGGACGAACACCCTGATAGTAAACAGTATGCTTGGTATCCTTCAACTGTGACAAAAATAGAAAAAAAGATATAAGCAAAATAAAACAAAACAAAACAAAAAAGATACAGCCAAAGATTATAGGTAATCAGATAGCACATAAACTTACAGATAGTCCACCGAATGTTCCGTCTTCTTCACATATCAAATCAAGCGCCCGATAGAGTTTGACTGTTTCATTGTCCCATACACTGATCCGCGGGACAACTCTCGAAAGCTTCGCAGCTTCAGAGTTCAGATGATCAAGATATGTCACCTAGAAGAAAAAATGATCACAAGGGAATAAAAATTAGAGAACTTTGGTTGATATGAACTTAAGAATAAGAACTACTCCATGTGTCCAGCTCAAAACTACTGACCAGAGGAACAAGAAGGCAACCACCCAAAGCTCCAGAGAAGCCATTGTTGATAAAAGTTTCAACACACTTTGAGAGCTTCCAGAAAACAACGCTGGACCAGTCGTAAGAAGCTATCTCTTCAGTTGGACCTTCCTGTGCGGATAGGTATTCCGGGCTGACACACTCATATGTGGTGGGGCAGAGGAAGACAGTAATGTTGAACATCATCCAGTACATCTGGAAATCAGCATCATCTAAATCAGTTTTCAGAATCTCAATCAACTCGTTGATGGAGGGCAACTGGCCAGCACATTTTGTCTTCTCTCTGATTGCTACCCTGAATTCCTCACTGCACCTGTTAGGAATTAAACGACCACCAATGGGGACGCCTAGAACCTTGTGAGTACACATCGAGTTAAGGCGAAAGCTTGAACCATCAGGAAACTCGACAGTATTCTTCTGTGGGTTGAAATGTCGAACGATCCAG
This sequence comes from Poa annua, assembly GCA_026929855.1. NCBI lineage: Eukaryota > Viridiplantae > Streptophyta > Magnoliopsida > Poales > Poaceae > Poa > Poa annua. The sequence goes on along the minus strand of CM049432.1, from coordinate 68,945,330 downwards.
ATGACAAGGTCTCTGGGCAACTCTTCAAGACACAGACCTAAAAGAGAGCCTTGACCAATATCATTGAGAAGCTTCTCTCGCTTGCCACATAGAGAACGCCGGACAGACAAGAACTTTGGAAGACTAAATTTAGTAGTCAACTCAAATTTAGAGCCAGACATAGTACTTGCCCTGTCGACAAGAGAAGAATTAAGATTGGATCAATAAACTAAAAACAGGGGAAACAACAAATTTATAAAACTTGAATGAGTAACCACAAGTTAACAAAGTATCCAGACGGAGAAGTACAACCACTCATTTTTTGTTGTACGTGGAAAGGAGGGAGATAGTACAACCATAAATTACCATGGACAAGGATCACTAATAACAGTCTAAGTTCAGATGTACAAAAGTTGAAGGGCAGCATGTACAAACTACACTCTTATCTAGTACAAATATGCCTATTATCCTGAAGCACACAATGGTTTCAGATATAATGGAAGAAGCAAACCTGGATTTTCTGTTTCTGTACTCCTCGACAGACAATTGAAAGGCAATAGTCTTGTCCAGAATCCTAACACGCTCTTTTTCTAGCTGGTCTGCGACCATATAATCCTGCGTAACTATCTCAGATCCTTCGACTGAACATGAAGGCGAATCTATCCACTAAGGACATGAATCAAACAACAGATCCTCATCACACGAACTCGACTGATCCAGGTTGGCGAAAACCCTATCTCCAAACTGACGGTCGAAACCTCTCTCCAATCTGACGAATCTGACGGACGAACCCTCTCTCCAAACTGACGGGCGAACCTGAAGGGGTTACGGTGCAGAAAACAATAATTTTTCTAGCGAACGAAACCCTAACTAGCCAGGATCTATCTATCTAGTACATGCGATAACGGTGGCGGAACGGGTTACATTACCTCCATGTAGACCGATAGCGGGGATTACGCTCCCGCACAAGCGTTGACGATGAAGTCGTACGTAGCCGACCTCGAGGTCGCAGAGAACTTGCCGCGATGTCGGAGTCGATGACGCCGGGGTGTCGATGATGATCTGCATCGACGGGCGTCGGGCGGAAGAAGGCAGAGCGCCAGCACCAGGGCTGGTGCGCCGGCAGCAGAGGGGTAGGTGGCGCGGCGGCTGCAGGGGGCGAGACGACATCGCTCAAGCTCCTCAATAGAGTAGCCTCCGAGCACTCGCAAACATACGGAGCTTAGTGACAACTCCCGGTCATTCAGATCCAGCTGAAATCGCAGGAGTAGATCTTATCTGGAATCCCGCAGAGCAACGGCGCTCTGCGGTATGGCTTAGGTGGAGAGAGACCCCCTTCCTCAGCTCGGCGCGGCTCCGACTTGGGAACCACGAGATCGAGAGAGAAATCGGGAATTAATTGAATTTTCTGTGTATTAAATCAATTAATATGCCTTGCTATATAAAGGGGGAAGGGGGTGTGCCAACCCCCTTGGCTCCCCCATGTGGGACTAAAGGAGGAGAGGGGAGGGGGGGTTCGGCCGAACCCCCCATGGGCCCTCCCACTCCTAGTCCGAGTTGGACTAGGAGGCCCAAGCCTTCCCCTTCCTTGTGGGGTGCGGTTTCCCCTTCTTGGGCCCTCTTAGGGCCCATTTAGGTGGGAGCCCCCTTTTTCCTTTATTTAATTAATATTAAATTAATATAAAAATCCCATTAATTCATAATTAATATATTTATATATAATTCAATATCCCATGACTCCGAAACTATTTCGGAACCACCCGAACAACTTTCGGACATTCCCGGAACCATCACATACCTCCCAGGAACTCCTTCCGGACCACCGGAACTCTTTCCGGATCATTTCTCTCTCTCCAACAAAAACCTATAAAATTCCAGAACCTATCTCCTAGCGTCGCTAAGACCTTAAGTTTGTTACGCTACGGTTCGGGAACACTCCAGACATGGTCGAGACACTCCGCTCACCAATGATCGTCAGGGATACCTGGAAATATATGACGACCCCTGTGCATTCCACGAATATCGTCGTTGAACCATAAGTATGATATTCATTCCCTTTGTCTCTGCTATGCTACCTTGTCCGAGATATGATCGTAGACACACCGATGCCTTTGTTGTATCTCGTTACCGACGAAGGTTATTAACTCGTCTGCGATATTACATCCCCATGACCTAGTCATAAGCTGCGCAGCTATATAGATGCAATATCACCGAGTGGGCCCAGAGTATCTTTCCATTACAAGAATGAACAAATCCCGCTCTTGATCCTTACGTCTTGATACTCTTTCGGAATACCCAAGATGGACACCGTTATTGTCATGCTATATAAGACACAACGTTTGATGCTCTCAAAGCACTCCTACGAAGCATCAATAAGTACGGTCTCACGGTCTAAGGAATAAGCTATCATACTCTAATCTATTGCAAATGATAAACATCGTAATACGATCTTATTGCAATACTTTGCGTATGTCCACCACCTTATTCAACTAACAAGATGACCCCATTGTCAACCGACGTCATTGTCCTTGAGCGGGAATCTCGATCAACTGTTGCCCAATGGACTAGCTCATATAGAGGCTTGCTACGGACCTGGTTGTCTATGTATTACACGTGTATTAATAATTCCGATTAATACAGTTATAGCATAATACACAAACCTATTATAAACTTATGAGATAATATAATAAATACTACTTATTTATTTGCCTCTAGGGCATATCTCCTTCAGTCTCCCACTTGCACTAGAGTACAAATAAACTAGCTACATTTTACTTTATCAGAATCCCTTATCAAATAAGAATCATTTGATAATGCTTGCTTGTGGAAAAGTGTTACTGCACAATCCATGATTGTACATGATTTTGCGATTCACCGGCATCAACTTGCTTGATATCACCATGTTGTCTAACAACATATGCAAATACCGTAACTAAGTGAGACTTCTGCTTCCCAGCGCTTACTCTGATTATACTAACCAGATAACTGCCCTGAAAAACACACTCAGCCACGCAGAGCCCCTGGTAACAATTACAAACTCGCGATATCTACATACTTTCACACCAATGTAGAAAACTTGACATTCAAATGTCAATCCCTTAACTAATGCACTTCTACTTCCAGTAAATTCCAAATTTACTTTCATAACTGTTCTTTACTCCAAGAACATCGGTTATATTTTATCGAGCAGATAATATGGTTTCTGTATGATGTCTAATAGACCCACATGTCATACAACCATTACCTTCATGCATCATTACTCTTAATGACCAATTGGATTCCAAAGGACCATCCTTTTGATTCTATTCTGACTCCTCAGATATAATCCAACACAACTCGACTAACTATTTAAAATTTCCGTTCTATTTCAAAATAGACACTAACTTTTAAATATTTTTACAACTTCATCCTATTCTATTTGTACAGTTTCACAATGTGTTAACTACACAAGATGAATTCGACTCCCACTCAAAATATGTCTCCACATATTTGATAACACGAGCTCCCACTCAAAAACATGTCATCCACATATTTGAGTTCCTAAGCTCCCACTCAAAAATATGTTCCTCACATATTTCTTCTGAGTGAACTAACTATGACTCCCACTTAAATCGACATCTCGGTTAAACCAAAATCATTGATCTACTATCAATTCGAATTTAATACAAACTACAGTATTACATTAATACAAATCCCTCAGACTTCAAGCATGTCTACATAAATGTAGTCAACAAATTTGATCTTGTCCAAGACACATTTCTTGACAAGACATGCTACCGCGTCTTTCTTATAGTCACATTTTCATATAACACTTTATATGACGATTAAACAATCTTATTCCTCTAATAAGAATTGCAGCAACAATTACTCTCTTAATCCTTTCAAATGCAACTTTGGATTTCCAGGCTCAAAAAGCCTTTGTTCGTATTCCGATATTTTCTCAACTTTCTTTGTATTCATAAAGTGCACCTTGATTTGTCAACAAGATATGAAATACTTAATACAGTGCTGTGACCTGACATCAATATTGAATATAACAGCACTTTATTTAGAAGTTTCTTTCATGAAAATATTATGATCTTTATGAAGAGGATTGCAAGAAGAAAACAATTTTCTAGTCTCCCTCACTCTTAATCACTAAACTTTCATTAGCAGACATATACTCTTTGGAACACCTTCCAACATAGGTCTGACACTTTATTCCAAACTTCCAATTCCAATCCATAAATCATAATTCGAAAAATCATATTTTCCTCGGAATTACATAGACAACAAACTAAGTTTTGTTTCTATTTGGTTTTGGAATACACTCTCATCCAATGCGAGCAATCTACAAAGAACCACTCATGTATATTCCGAATTATCGCATAATCATATACATGTCGACACTACTGTCGATCCTACGAATTCTCGTTGAGAAAAATATCTATTTTCTAAAGTGGACATCGACTATAATGTTTCGAACATATTAGGAGATTCTAAGACAGATTCTGACAGACCATACTTTATTTAAAATAGAGCATGATTATAATTCCCCACATGTCAACACATATGACATTATAATATTGTGAAACGAATTTCCACAAGTCTTTTGTGTTGAAACCATAATTCAAAAATATTGTCCTATGATCGAATTTTGTGAACACAACATTCACTAATCTTTCTTCTGAAAAACCCCATTTGATCTATCATCAAATTAATTTCAGACTCCATAATTTGTCGGGCAAATACTCCTATTTACCAAAATCATGGAACAATTCGGATCATGCAATAACACCATTGATTCATCATTTTAAAATGACTCTCAATCAATATCCTCTAGTATTGCAACTTCAATACTGCATTTCAAACTTAATCAATTTTGGCACTCGAAATAATTAAATGGACCAAAAATATCCATTACTTCTTTCATTGCCTTTATGACTAAATTCGATGGTGTTTGTTCTTTGGACACATAATTTTATCATTCCCGCTATTATAAATGTATATCATAAGCATAATGTAATTGAGGTGTGATGCAAATTACTCATAACATGAAACAACTGCTTTGTTTCATAACATAAAACAACTGATGTGTTCTATATGAATAATTATGTCTTGTAACATTCAAGACACCAAACTAGATCACATTCTCACTATTACAAAATGTCTTATAAAAAACTATTGATGATAACTAATATGATATCTCGAGGGCGTGAGCACTACTGGCCATTAACTTGCCATCACTTGTGCACTGTCACGTCACCCTTCACCACATACTTGTGATAATCAGGGACTGTTTCACAAACAGAACAATTATCAAACACTTTTCATCAAGTATGAGAATAATACATTTATATCTTCGTATATCAAATATACCCATAGCGTCGAAGAACTCTTCTTCGATGAATCAACTTTTAGAGATTTGAACTTGTTCACGAACGTGAAGAAGCTCACCGTGTCTCTATAGCATATTCACGCACATGCTATTCACAGCTAGGAGGTAAAGCACAATCTCTATTGCACTGGAGTTCGCTATCTAGAAATCGTAGATATTCGTAAGCCTGAAGTAGATGTCACACAACTTCTTCAACTGAGTCTCCAGACAGGTATGCTCCCCATGTGAATGGTCTGGAACTTTCTAAGCTGTCTGAACTGATCAAGACTCAATTCATCTTTGAAGTGACCTCTGATCGCATCAATCACGACATATGGATCCATGTGTTGAAACAACTTTCAACTCAGGTGCTAGGCATACGCTCATGACGATCGTCACTTCCATGAACATGTCATGATGCTTACGGAACTCATCATCTTGCTCCTTGCTATCAGAATCATCTGGTCTAACTCCTAACTAATGTTCTAGCACATATAGGATGTTTGTTGTGTTTGGAGAATGTTTCTAAAACCAATGCACCAGCTGATGAAGTTGGACCCGTCGGCTTCCAAGGTAGAATCCGAGCTCTTGAAGAAGTAACCGAAGCGTAGTTCTGTAGTCTCCAGATGTGATCGCAAAAGAGGTAAGATAAGTTTATAATATATAGGTGAGTTTTAGTTTTATAATCTCATTATCAAAAACACACCACACCAAGATTATTATCCCTAAAAATAATAATGGCGATGACACGACCCTCATCCAGCATACTACCCCCGATCATCACGGCCGGCAGCACAGCTTCAAAGGTGGACATAAAATGTCGATCATAACAACTCTATGACTCGTGCTCGATCTTTCGATCTTCCCGTGTTCCGAGGCCATACCTCTGAGTATGCTAGGCTCGCCAATCAAACCTCGAAGACCCTGCGCGTGCAACATGGCTTACACCCACTGTATGCGAACGACGAGATGTGTGACACCCGATCATCACGGCCTGCCTCATAACGTAGAACTTTCTTGGTGGTGCGCAACGAGGGAGAATACAATTTTGGTATCTGTTAGGGATCATCCTATTTATGATGCTACCGTTGTATATCTAGCATATAAGCAATCAATAGGATGCACACCCAACAGCACACAATAATGATGCAATGAAGTGCGATGTGACATGGTCGATGCGCCTGGACCTTCATGGCGCCATGTGCTTGGCCCCCGGCGCCCCGGCATGGCTCCGAGTCTACAGAGCCCTCCTTTGCCTCCGACAGTACGAGTAATATCAAAACTTACCGTAATCATGTCACATAAAATAACGCCTCTGCAAAACAAAGTTAGACGCCTCTAGCTTTATTTAGTTTTGCAAGTTTTACGTGGCATGTAGGCTTATTCGTAAGAGAATCGCTTCCCTACCTACGAACTTTGTACCACAACGTCGATCGTATAATTGCATGTTTAAGCATCCCTTTCGGGCCCTCCATTGAAAATGCTTTGCCGACTAGAGAGAGAGAAACAGACACCCGCCAGCCACAGATACGGTGCAAGCCGTATGTCAGTAGAGGAACCAGTCTCGCGTAAGCGTACGCGTAAAGTCGGTCCGGGCCGCTTCATCAACTCAATACCGAAGGCATCATAAGTGCACGCTAGAGGGTAGCAAATATAAGAAAGACGCCCTCATTCAACATGAGTTCTAACCGTACCAGCAGTACTACGCATAGATCGGCTCTGATACCACTGAAGGGGTTACGGTGCAGAAAACAATAATTTTTCTAGCGAACGAAACCCTAACTAGCCAGGATCTATCTATCTAGTACATGCGATAACGGTGGCGGAACGGGTTACATTACCTCCATGTAGACCGATAGCGGGGATTACGCTCCCGCACAAGCGTTGACGATGAAGTCGTACGTAGCCGACCTCGAGGTCGCGGAGAACTTGCCGCGATGTCGGAGTCGATGACGCCGGGGTGTCGATGATGATCTGCGTCGACGGGCGTCGGGCGGAAGAAGGCAGAGCGCCAGCACCAGGGCTGGTGCGCCGGCAGCAGAGGGGGAGGTGGCGCGACGGCTGCAGGGGGCGAGACGACATCGCCCAAGCTCCTCAATAGAGTAGCCTCCGAGCACTCGCAAACATACGGAGCTTAAGTTTGTTACGCTACGGTTCGGGAACACTCCAGACATGGTCGAGACACTCCGCTCACCAATGATCGTCAGGGATACCTGGAAATATATGACGACCCCTGTGCATTCCACGAATATCGTCGTTGAACCATAAGTATGATATTCATTCCCTTTGTCTCTGCTATACTACCTTGTCCGAGATATGATCGTAGACACGCCGATGCCTTTGTTGTATCTCGTTACCGACGAAGGTTATTAACTCGTCTGCGATATTACATCCCCATGACCTAGTCATAAGCTGCGCAGCTATATAGATGCAATATCACCGAGTGGGCCCAGAGTATCTTTCCATTACAAGAATGAACAAATCCCGCTCTTGATCCTTACGTCTTGATACTCTTTCGGAATACCCAAGATGGACACCGTTATTGTCATGCTATATAAGACACAACGTTTGATGCTCTCAAAGCACTCCTACGAAGCATCAATAAGTACGGTCTCACGGTCTAAGGAATAAGCTATCATACTCTAATCTATTGCAAATGATAAACATCGTAATACGATCTTATTGCAATACTTTGCGTATGTCCACCACCTTATTCAACTAACAAGATGACCCCATTGTCAACCGACGTCATTGTCCTTGATCGGGAATCTCGATCAACTGTTGCCCAATGGACTAGCTCATATAGAGGCTTGCTAGGGACCTGGTTGTCTATGTATTACACGTGTATTAATAATTCCGATTAATACAGTTATAGCATAATACACAAACCTATTATAAACTTATGAGATAATACAATAAATACTACTTATTTATTTGCCTCTAGGGCATATCTCCTTCAGAACCCTCACTCCAATGTGGCGGACGAACCCTAGAACCTAGAAGAAACGAGGAGAAAAGAGGTGGGCCGCCGGAGAAAATGGAAAGAAAAGAAACGAAAGGAAAGGAACCGAGAGGAAGAAGATGGACCCACACGTAAGGGAGGAGAAGGGGGCGGAACAGAAGACGCAGAGAAAGTTGGCCCCACCTGTAAGAGAACGAGAAATATATGTACCTTTCCGAAGCTTTCCCTTCTCTCACCACTCACCCCTTTGATAGATTCAAATTTCAAAACCACACAAGAGAAAACCAGGCGGCGAAGACGATTGCCGAAATCTCATAGAGCAAACCTCAACCTCTTCGTAATTCCTCCTCGACCTCGGCGATAGGTTCGTCCTAACTTCAATCTTGATCTCTGAGAACCGGATTTTATCTCCGATTGAATATAAACAGCCGGAGCATGCCGGCAAATAGCTCACCGATAGCTGCATCGACAACTAATTTGTTTGCTAAGAAAGCTCGCTACAAGCTAGGCAGTAGACAATCTCCCTACGAGCTGCTATTTTCTTGCGTCGTCGACAAACTCCGACTTCCCCCTCTTTCCTCGAGCTCGAGATCACACACGCCTTCCGGTGGTTTCACGCTTGGGGTTATCCAACGGGCAGTGAGGTGGAGCCTCGACAGAGATGGGGCTCGACCGCGGCGTTGTAGACGAACAGATCGATGGCGCTCGACCAGTGACCTTTGGGGGCGCTCATCTTCACTAGGAGGTGCCCTGCCCGGGCTGTTCCTGCAGCTTTTCCTTGAGAATTAGCTTAAAGATAGTGATTAGGCAGGGGCAAAAGCTAGTTGTCGTGCATTGTTATTAGTTTCTACCCAGTATCCCTGAGTGGTCTGCCTCCACCACTGCCATGGGCCACCAGATGCCAACCTAACTGGTGATAGATCAACAGGATTTATCTCTTGGGTCTAACTAAACCTATTAACTCCTGAATATTACTTAAATTGGTTTATCCTTAATATGGTTTTTCTTGTTGAATACAGGGCAGCGAGGATGCTAGATAAGATGAATGAACAGAACAACGGAAATCTTATACAAAGCAACCCACCACCAGAGATGAGGAGGCTACCAACGAGAGAAGAGATGGGATCAATAATAAGAATGGTAAAGAACAAAACGAAAAGAATGGTGTTACACCATACTAGCAACCGTGAGTGAATGATACAATGTGTTGTTTGAATTGCAGTTAATTTCTAAAAGATGGCGCGATAAGAGAGCAAGGAAAGATACAGATCAAACTACTACACTCATATAATCCATCAGAGAGGTACAACAATCTCACCTGAGACGAGCCTTGGTAGGGGTAAAGAAAGAAAAAGTGTGGCAAACAGGAGAGTGTACCACTGGCAATAAACATCCACTAGACAATACAGTGGATGAAAATAATTCAAGGAAAAAAATGATGAAAGAAACAACATCAACAAATTCAGCAACAATCTACACTTCAACAAATCTGACGCATACACCAACAAACATGGTATGACTTGAAAAACTTTGTACTTTGTCAGATATAATAGTTGTACAACTAGCATTAAATGACCTGAACATTTTATGTTGCCCTTCTAGATTATTGTACACCACGAACCTGGTAGCTATGCAGTTGCACAATATAATGATTTCTAAACATCTATCTGTACAACATAGACAGGAGTCCTGCTTTGAACACTATGTACTCTCCGACCATGCTTGCTCGTACAATTTGCAATGGTTGTACTGTACTTGCGAATTAACTACGTTGAACGATGTGGAAACTGGAAGCTTGAACTTAACTCGATCCTTTCTTTTATTTTTTAACAGAATGGGGACGCTACTGCAAGTTACTCTGCTGGGATAACGCAATACGGAGAACCACCAGTTTCCAAGGTGCGCATGTTTTCTGGAAAATTTGAACTATTGATTATCTATTATAAGGTGGATACAACCAGGGGTTTATTAAAACTTGTACTCCAACAATATGGCTTTGCTATACAAGTTGATGCACATCAGAAACAAGGATTATGACTTGAAAATCTTGAACTCCGTCACATAACCTCTTTGTACAACTTCCATTAAAAGCCATGAACTTTTATGTTGCCCTTCTAGAGAATTGTAAAACTGCCATACAATGACCTGTACTAGATATTGATCTTCCTTGAACGACGTCGAACTGGTATCTTGAACTTCACCTGAAACTTTCTATTATTTTTGTACAGGATGGGAACACCAGTACAAGTTACTCTGCTGGGATAACCAAATATAGAGAACAACCAGTTTCCAAGGTGCACATGATTTCTGGATGGAAAATTGACGAAAGCATAAAAAAGAAGAAAAATAAAAAAGGGAAGCTAATTTAATTTACATTTCTATTTCCGGGAGAATTTCAAGACTAGTGGAATCAGACAGGATAGCAGGTTTCACAATCAACAACAAATGACGGCTCGAAACAATCAAAGTGAAGACTACATTGGAGATGAAAATTACTCCACAACGGGCAAGGTGAGAACCTAAATCGACAATATGATCAACGGTACTGCATATCTTAAATATACCACCCACCACCCACATATCTTCTCTGTACCTAATATTTTCCTGAAAATATTGAATCTCTTGATTATATATATAAGGTGGATTAAGCCAGGATTTTAATAAAACTAGACCTCCAACTGTCTAGTTTTGCTATGCGTGAAGATGCACATCAGAACCATGGGTCATGAATTGAATATCTTCTACTACGACACATATGCTCTTTCTACAACTTGCCATAAATGTCCTGAACTTTTTATGTTGCCCTTCTAGTTTCTTGTACACCACGAACCTGGTAGCTTTGCAGTTGCACAATACAATGATTTGTAAACATCTTTCTGTACAACATAGACAGGAGACTTGATTTGAACACTATGAACTCTCCGGCCATGCTTGCTCGTACAATTTGCAAAGATTGTACTGTACTTGCGTATTAGCTACCTTGAACGATGTGGAAACTGAAAGCTTGAACTTAACCCGATCCTTTCTTTTATTTTTTAACAGAATGGGGACGCTACTGCAAGTTACTATGCTGGGATAATGCAATACGGAGAACCACCAGTTTACAAGGTGCGCATGTTTTCTGGAAAATTTGAACTATTGATTATCTATTATAAGGTGGATTAAACCAGGGGTTTATTAAAACTTGTACTCCAACAATATGGTTTTGCTATACAAGTTGATGCACATCAGAAACAAGGATTATGACTTGAAAATCTTGAACTCCGTCACATAACCTCTTTGTACAACTTCCATTAAAAGCCATGAACTTTTATGTTGCCCTTCTAGAGAATTGTAAAACTGGCATTCAATGACCTGTACTAGCTATTGATCTTCCTTGAACGACGTCAAACTTGTATCTTGAACTTCACCTGAAACTTTCTATTATTTTTGTACAGGATGGGAATACCACTACAAGTTACTCTGCTGGGATAACCAAATATAGAGAACAACCAGTTTCCAAGGTGCACATGATTTCTGGATGGAAAATTGACGAAAGCATAAAAAAGAAGAAAAATAAAAAAGGGAAGCTAATTTAATTTACATTTCTATTTCCAGGAGAATTTCAAGACTAGTGGAATCAGACAGGATAGCAGGTTTCACAATCAACAACAAATGACGGCTCGAAACAATCAAAGTGAATACTACAATGGAGATGAAAATTACTCCACACCGAGCAAGGTGAGAACCTAAATAGACAAATATGATCAACGGTACTGCATATCTTAAAATATACAACCAACCACCCACAAATCTTATCTGTACCTAATATTTTCCTGAAAATATTGAAACTAATGATTATATAAATAAGGTGCATTAAGCCAGGGTTTTACTAAAACTAGAACTCCAACGGTCTGGTTTTGCTATGCATGAAGATGCACATCAAAAACATGGGTCATGAATTGAATATCTTGTACTCTGACACAAATGCTCTTTCTACAACTTGCCCTAAATGTCCTGTACTTTTACGTTGCCCTTATAGAGAATTGTACAACTAGCAAATCAAGTCCTGTACCAGCCGTTGATCTTCTTTGAACGACGTGGAACTGGTAGCTTGAACTTTTCCTGATTATTTCTTTTATATTTTCAACAGGATGGGGACATCGCCAGCCGGCTACTCTGCATGGAAGTATGCAACGAATCTTCCATGAACGACGTGAAAATTGGTAACTTGAACTTTTACTGATTCTTTCTTTTATTTTTGAACAGGATGGGGACACTGCTGCCAGTTGCTCTGTTGTGTTTGCACAGCATAGAGAAACAAAAGTTTCCAAGGTACGGATGGTTTCTAGAGGGAAAATTGAAAGAAGCAACAAAAGAAAAAAAAAACAGAAGGCAACTGATTTATTTTACATTGCTATTTCCAGGAGATTTTCAAGTCAAATGGACTCAGACAGGATATCAGCTTTCACAATCAACCACCAACGACGACTCGAAACAACAAAAGTGAAGACTATAGTGGAGTTGAAAACTGCTTCACACCAATCAAGGTGCGTACCTAAAACTACAATATGATCAACAGGGCCGCGACTAACAAGTGTACACACCCACCAATCTTATTTGAAACTGATTTTTCCTGGAAATATTGAAATCTTGAATATCTATAAAAAGTGGAACAAAGCAGAGATTTAAAAACTTGAACTCGTACGAACTGGTTTTGCAAATACATGATGATGCACATCAGAAACATGTTATTCTTTGAACTAGATTATTGTACAACTGGCAATCCACAGCCTGTACTAGAGATTGATCTTCATTGAACGTAATGGAACGGATAGCTTGTACTTTACATGTTTCTTTCTTTTATTTTTAAAAACAGGATGGGAACACCACTAAAAGTTACTCTGTTGGGCTACAAGCATAAAATAGCAGCCATAGCGAATGGAAAGGAAAAGAGGTAATATATAAAACATAACCAAATTCCACTTACTCTTCTGCAGCAGCAGACCAAATAAAAATATGTAGTTAACATAACGAATGTACACATAGTTACGAAGGAAGCTACAAGAACAAGGAGATGATGGAGGAGAGCGAGGCACAAGAACACCATACACAGAAAGTTCTGCAACAAAACTGGGTTGTTCACCACATGATCATAGAAGCGGTCAGAACCAGAACAGACAGACAATAAGAATACTTGAAAATGATTTCACTATGCACGGTGAGATAATGGGAGAAAGCTCTCCAAGAAAAGTTGGAACACAAATCTCAGCAGCAAAAGATGATGGATCAAAAGACAAGCAAGAAAGAAAGCAAGCGGAGGAAGAACAAGAAAACACTGAAAGTATACAAGATGACGACCCAACGATAAACCCTGAACCACCAACCATGATGGAGGAAGAAATGGACAGGATGTTTGATGCAGACAGCTATCCAGCAGTGGAAGAAATTGTCAACGCACCAACCCCAAAGGAAGGAGATAGATTCAAAACTTTGGAAGATGCATTTTACAGATACACTCTGTATGCAAGAAAAGCAGGGTTCTCAATAAAGAAATTCAGCAGCAAGAGATCAAGGAAGGACAACGAGATATACTTGCAGTTCTTCACATGCAACAAACAAGGGGAGACTAAAATGGATGTCAAACCTGCCAAGACAAGGAGAACAACCACTCTAGTGAAGACTGGATGTGGTGCAAATATAATGGTTCATAAGAGTCAGAGTGGTTGGTTTATCAAAAAAGTGAACCTCCAACACAACCATCCACTGGAACCAACTGACTACCTGACCAGGTTCTCGCATTGCCACAAAAGGATGACAGACCTAGACAAAAAGCTGATTCAGCTTCTACAAATGGGTCGTCTGCCACCTAGAAAGACGATGCTAATCTTCAGAAAGATCAGAGGGAGTTTCCGCAACATACCTTTTGATGCAACAGATCTGAGCAACTTACAGTGTCAACAAAATGTGATTGAGAAGGACCACGATATTGACCACTGCATAGAGCGTTTTAAGACGCTCCAGAAAAAAGTGCCTGGGTTCTATTACGCAACTGAAAAGGATGAGCAGAAAAGGGTTAGAAGCATTTTCTGGATGGATGCTATGTGTGTCATGAACTATAAGATGTTTGGAGAATACATATCATTTGACACAACATTCAACACAAACAAGTATAACCTGCCGTTTGTTCCCATAGTCGGAGTGAACAATCACGGGGCAACTGTGCTCTTTGGCGTAGCGCTACTGAAAGATGAAAATATTGGTTCATTCAAGTGGGTCCTCGAGACATTTGTTGAAGCAATGGGAGGAAAGGAGCCACAAACGATAATAACGGACCAGGACAAAGCTATGAAGAGAGCCATCAAAGAAATACTGCCAAACACAACGCATAGGAACTGCTACTACCATATTGTAACGAAGATGAGCCAGAAGGAAGCTTCCTTCTTCGCAACACACCCAAACTGTTCAGAACAATTGAGGTTTGCAGGGAAGAATGCATTCACCCCAGAAGAATTTGAACAAGCATGGAACCATGTCATAGAAGAATATGGCGCTGCAGGAGAGAAGCATCTAACTAAGCTGTACAGAATAAGGGACAGATGGGTTCCAGCTTATTTCATGGACAAGTTCTATCCATTTTCATCAAGCACAGGAAGAAGCGAGAGTACAAACAACATGTGGAAATGCTACAGTAGGAACTCGGACACAATAACAAAGTTCCTCGAGCAGTACGAAGTTATCCAAGATACGTGTTTGTCAGCTCTGGACAAGAAGAAGTTGAAGTCAACACTTAAAACAGCGAAAACAATTACACACAATCCGTTCGAGAGGCAAGCTCTTGAGGTGTACACCCATGACATTTTCCTAAAGTTCCAGACTGAATTAACGAACAGCACAGCTTTCGCAGTACACGGAATACTTCCAGGCCAAATAAATCTCGTGAGAGTGAGCAGTTACGACAAAATGGAGTTTCGAAGGAAACATTTTGATGTGTATCACGACCAGGAGTACAAGGTTTTCAGCTGCAGTTGCAAGAAAATGCAGAGGGATGGAATACAGTGTTGCCATGTTTTAAAAGCAGTAGTGCACCTTGGAATAACAGACTTGCCAGACAGTTTTGTAATCAGAAGATGGAGGAAAGATATAGAGATTGAAATAGAAACATTAGGAGCTTCCGAGGGTGATAGCAACACAGAGGAAACTATAAGGTTTGCAGGCACCATGAGCAGCATGGCAGAATTATGCAACCTGGCATGCCCAGTGGATAGAGCATACAAGGTAATGAGGGAATGTATGCAGGATATGCAATCAAGAGTAATGGCAGCGCTTGCAGGACAAGAAAACGAACAGGAAAATGAAGAAAACAACAACGAGGATGACAGGTTTCATGATCCGCCGATAACAACTAGAAAAAACACAAACAGAGGAAACAGACCTAAACCTGGTTCAGAAAAATCCAAGCAAAGGAAGTGCGGCCATTGCAAAGCGTCAGGGAACATTAGGACATCATGACCTACCCTAAAAGATGAAACAGAGGCTCTTCAACACAGAGAAAACAGTCAGCAAACACAAAACAATCAGCAACAACAGCAGCAGCCACAGAAGAACCAAAATACTTCAACAACACAAAACACGTACAGAGACAGGGAATCATGGAATCAAAACGATGGAAGGGTATGTACTGGATTCAATTTCTTGCTATTTGGAACACCAAGAAACAGGTAAAAAGTTCATAATGCTGTAACAAAGATATCTAGCAACAATTTTTTCTTTCTTGCTTACAAATCAATACAATAATTACAAACTGTAAAAAAATTAATGCAGGGCAAACAGCTGACAAAGAGGAGAATAAAATGACAAGATAGAGTGATAAAGAGGAAAGAGGAAGGAAGTATGACAAGATAAATAGAAAGAAAAGCAATAGTTAAATATGGCAAATAGTTTCGAAAAATATTACTGCACCTATTGAGAAATATGTAAGCTACAATATTTAAACACACAATATGTGCATTTCACACACACTTAAACGATCACTCAAGGAATTATTTACTGGATGTTATCACAGAATATATGTTATCATGATTGTACAGGTCACGGTGAGCGGAACGTACAGACACCTATAAGTAAAAGTACAGGAAAGAAGAAATTAGTGTACGAACATGGAGTCGGTGCTAACACCAGGTTAGTAGACTGATGTACAGAATAGACGACACTGCATGTACGAAAACGGATCAACACGACGTATAGGAAAACAAGCACGGCCGTACGAACTTTTAACTCTTCGATATGTACGGCCACCGATAAGAGGATGAACAGGAAATATTATGGGTGAACGAAGAAAGAGGGGGATGCTAACCCCAGGTTAGGAAACTTTTGCTTCGCGTCTATGTTAATTCGGGGTTGTACAGCACAGGGCGGCTGGAACGTACGGCCACCGCTTAGCCTATGTACAGGAGATAATAAATTGGTGTACGAAGAAGGAGAAGGTGCTAACACCAGGTCCGGAAATAATTGTACATAAAAGGTTTACAAACCTGTACAGACTCGCATGAGTGGGATGTACAGGAGAACAAAAACGGTCGTACAAACTATAGCCTTGCGACTTTGTTATTCGGGATTGTACGGCACAGGGCGGGTGGAACGTACGGACACCGCTTAGCCCATGTACAGGAGAGAATAAATTTGTGTACGAAGAAGGAGCAGGTGCTAACACCAGGACAAGAAAGAGATGTACAGGAAAGACAAAACTTTCAGTACATACTCGCATGAGAGTCTGTACAGGAGAACGAAAATCGACGTACAGGAAAGACAAAACTTTCAGTACATACTCGCATGAGAGTCTGTACAGGAGAACGAAAATCGACGTACAGGAAAGACAAAACTTCCAGTACATACTCGCATAAGAGTCTGTACAGGAGAACGAAAATCGACGTACGCGCATTACAAACGAAGAAAAGTTATTCGGGATTGTACAGCACAGGGCGGGTGGAACATACGGACACCGCTTAGCCCATGTACAGGAGAGAATAAAATGGTGTACGAAAAAGGAGTAGGTGCTAACACCAGGACAGGAAAGAGATGTACAGGAAAGAATTGCAATCCTGTACAGACTCGCATGATGTGACTGTACATCCTGAACAGACTCGCAATTTTTTAAAGTTCAGCTGTTATTGAAAGTTTCATCATATTTTGATTGAAAGTTGCTACCTCCCTCCCTTAACTACCCCTGAAAACTCCCTGCCCGAAAATTACAAAGGGAAAATAACAACTGTGAAAGTTACTAACTACATTGGTTTAACTCTGTTCCTGATAAAGGGAAAAAGGGAAAATGGTTGTACAAGAAGGGCAAAACAGGTTGTACAAAATTTTGGAGTGCACTGGGTTCGAACAGAATTATTATCGGGTCCGCTTCGCGGAGTGCGGAGTGCACCCGCTTCGCCCGTTTCGCCCGCTTCGCGAGAAAATAGAAAAAGGAAAAAAAACGCCGCTTCGCCCGCTTTAGAAACTGACACTTGTCACGCGCGGACAAAAAGGAGAAGGGACAGCAAACGCACACTTGCAGCAGCGCATCGGAGGAGAAACGACCTTCGCTGAGGGTTTCCTTTTTCTAACGATTTCCGAACGAGCTTTATCCGCTGCGCACGCTCGAGTCTCTGACAGTCACACGCACGCCCCATGGCGATGGCGTCGCACCTCGCCGCCGCCTTCGTCCCGCGCCTCGCCATCGCGGCCTCCGCCTCCGGGGACCCCGTCCGCCGTAACCGGCGCCCGCCTCCCAGGAAGACTCCCACGGCGGCTCCGACCCCCCAGCCATCTGTCGCGGAGGTGCGGCGCGCAATCGGCGCCTCCGACGACCCGTCCGCCTCCGGGAAGGACAAGCAGTCCGGTTTCATGAAGCTCCTCGCGTCCACGCCTGTCGGGCAGCCGGAGAGCGACGCAGAGCGCCGAATCCGCGAGGCCGCGGAGTGGGTCGTCGACAACACGGAGGCGCGTGCACAGCAAGGTGATGATGGCTCTCTCTCGCTAGTCCCCTTCGTCAATCGTCATCTTAAGCAATATACCAGTATTCAAATAACTAATATACGTGCCGTTTGTCCATTGCAACTACGAATTACAAAAAAGTTGGCGTAAAAGACGAAGTTCACTTTCTGATTCTGAATGACGAACTGCCTATGATTTATGCATTACTAGTTAGTACTTACTTACTTACTGAAGAATACGTTGTTGCTAACATTTTACTAAGATTCGGGCCATGCCTCAGAAGCAATCTTACTGATTCATGGTCTGGGGTATGAAGATTGGGCTGATACTGTTTTCTCTACTCTCCACTGCTCTTCTCGTCAGGGCAAAAGTCTGTCTTGGTGCTTTGCATGAAGATCTTTCCTCTCTGGCTCTTCCTCATTCTTACTGCCCTTGGAGTTATAAAGTTGCCGTTCGATATTCCTGGTCTGGATATGGAGAATCTCCTTATGTAAGGTGTTTGGTGGTTTCTTAACTATATTTTCCCATCTATATGAGATGTGGATGCTTGAAAAAAAAGTAGTGATAGATAGGACTTCCCCTATTGAAGTTACTTCTTTTGTAAGATAATTGTATAATTGCTTCTCTTCTTAGCCCTCCTAAACTTGGAGTAACATGTGGATACATATTTTTATTCTTGCACTGAAATAGGTAAAATTGATTTTCATTATGGGTATTATTCATGACATGAGCAGCATAACTGACTAAGTTTGTCTGTTACATCCTAGGCCCTTGAACTAGGAAAGTAGGAATAGATAATGCTCAAATGTGATCTGTGCACGTACCCTATTTAGTTGTCTGACGTGTAGACATTCTAGATTTTGTGGACACAATCTCTAAACATTCCAGATTCCGTGAACATCATACGAAGTTGATTGACTACTCTTGGAATCATTTTCCATGAATCTCACAGCTGTTTCAGTTCAGGGTGAACTTTTGGGTTCACCCTCCACGGGATATGAACTCTGTGACATGGCCTAACTTGAATACACAAGCAGCTGCACACAGTGTTCACGTTGATATAGTTTAGTGAGTGTTGCCGGTCATATGGTGTAGGATATGTGCCAAGTCACTCTCAGTGGCAGGAGTATTCTTAGTCGCCGAAGTAGCTCTCAAGCACCTTAGCATTGGGCGATGCTAAATTGGTAATTGTCGACTGCATGTCCAGTAACCTATACGAAACCTTCATAAATGAACTTTCGGTTTCATTACAGCTCTAATAGATTGCTACATCATGCACCACCAGGCAGAACCCCATACACTTGCCATGTTGTTAGTCTCTGAACTGCAGCATTGAAGTTGTACTGTTTGTTGTTTGCCTTTAGATCTTTCTGTACGGAAACAGCTGATTAAGAAAATAAAAAAGAGTATGTTGTTGAATGGTAAAGTCAACTCATAAGATATCCCCAAGAACAGAATCCCATTCCTCGCCAAGGTGAACTATGCTCTGTCATCGATACGTCTCATGGTAAAGGAGTTCTATTCAGAAAGATGGGTGAACCAGAGGGCATTGACAAACAAACCGTACCATTAGCATTGTCGTTCACGTAGCTTCTGATGGCTGGGCAGCTACTCCTTCCATTGTATTTTAGATAGTCTTGGAACCTACTTCCATCGACTATGTTCGAAATTGAATAAGGCTACATGTTGCATAAGCATTTTGTTGATTTACTCTTCTATGTTGCTGTTCTATACACGATGTTCCTTCACGAAGATAGAGAGATTATTTTTCACCGTACTTGACATCAGGTAGCAGAAATTGTTTACTTTGTGTGATGTTTTATGTAGCTTCTGACTTCCGTTATTTTTTGCTTTGTTGTTATTGTTTTCTGTTCTTGGAAATAGGTTAGCAACCGTATAGCTTTAAATTGTGTCTGGTTGTATCTCTAACTGAAAAGAATGAATACCTGCTAGTAAATTTTTTATATCACATTGAGCTGTGAAATGGACGCCTCCTGGAGCTGAAAGGAAACAGTAGTGAAGCAAGGCTTGCAGTGTCCTCTTTAATTTCACATGCCAGGATCCAAGAAAACTTTCTTTACTCCGTACATGATATACCATCAGGTCACTGCAGAAAGACATCATGGTTTACAGAGAATTTTATCGCCTACAGGGTTACCTTTTCATAAGAACAAGGAAAAACCTGACCTCTCCTGTCGTTGAAGGTATATACACCAGAATCAATTCAGTACACATTATTAAGTTAAATAGGCGAAAGAAGGTAAATCACAGTGTTTCCTCAGTGGAGAGATGGAAAAGAGGTTGATTTCGTAATTTGGAAGTGCCGAACTGCAGCTAGATGTCCCAGTTAGTTCTTTACCGTAACACCTGCAGACTTTATATGGTCCCAAAATACATTAAATTTTGGCTAAAATGATGCCAGACAAATGCGCTGACCGTCGGGCAGTCAGTCCTGCCAACAGAGCCTGATCAGTGATCAGACACCAGCAGATGATATGCAGCCGAGCATGACACTCTGTCAATGCCCTAATGAACCTTCCTTTCTCCTTGCTGCTCTCTGCTCCCATGTCTAACAAGGCTAACTACAACTTATATTGGTTGGTATGGTCTAAAGCAGAGGGTATAGCATGCTATAAAAGTTTACTGATTGAGTCTTCGTGGTTTTGGTTAGCATGTGAAGATATCGAGGACTTCTATATAGAGATACAAGGATGAGTTCACTCCTCACATCCAAGCAAGTTGAATAAGATGAGTGCAATATAGGAGACAAGTTTGTATTATTTATATATCTTCTCTTTCCTGAAGTGTGATCATTTTGAGTGATGTGATTTTGCAATGGATTCTGAAACTTATAACATGGCTTAAGAGGATGTAAGTTGTTCGATGCACCAGACCATGTGAGCATTCATGATCTCAGAAAGGCAGCTTTTTGTGCACACAATTTTGGATTGGACTAGAGGTAGACTTGTTTAAGCTCTTGCTTTTCATAAATAACTTATAATAACATGCAAGTTGCACTGTACATAATTATTTGATAATTCCAATATAGGTGCTTTACAAGAGTTCGTTTATACCAGACAAGGATGATCTTGGATAGCTAAATATATGTGTCTATGCTGAGGACTTTTGAGATCTCCGTAGGGACTCTGCTGGGTTGGTAGGATCTTATGCATCTTTGGTCAATTTTGAGCAGCTTTAATGATTTTGTTACTTTTGTTAGTTATTGTATAGAGGAGGAGGAAGATGATTTCAGTGTTTTACTCATTTGTTTCATCTTCTTGTATCCACATATTTGTCATGTTTCGTCTACTCTTTGAAAATTGGAGGATCTGATCTGTCCTTGGAACTCCCAAATGATATATTGTTCCTGACTTATTTATCCTCTGAGGAATTTAGCTAAGTAAAATTTCAGAATATGCCCATTTATCCGGAATTTAAAACTGTAACGTGTTTTCATAATTTATGTATGCATTGGTCTTGTTCCAGCTCGATCATTTAGTTTTACAGGGCTGTTCAACTTTCGAACTAATGCTTGTATCAACAACTTTGATGCAGAGTTTTGACTCCACAAATTTTCAATAGCGAACTATTGATTTTCTTGTTTGTTCTCCTTTTTTTCTCACTGATGCATGCAATCCACACAACTATTTTATCGCTGTAAATTTTAACAGATTGTCAAGTCGGTCTACCGATACAATAGTGCTTCTCCATAGGGTAATAATAGAGAGCTTTATGCATAGAAGTATTTGATAAAGTCAGTGGACTTCGACTTCCTGAGGTTGTAGTAATGGAACTTCTCGTGCTTGCACTATTTTGTACTAATACAACTAATATTTTCCAAGCAATCAAATGGTCGACTATTACTTCGAGAGACCATCATCTATAAAACATTTATCATTTTGTTTTGCTAATGTAAAGTGGGTATGGCAAACTAAAATCAATTTTTGCTCAGAATTCTCTATTTATCTTGCCTTTTAATATCTTATAATAATAGTGGTGATCTTTAAATAATGTTTCTTGTTGCTCACATGTTATGTTTATGTTTTGCTATCCACAGCCCAAGGGTGTTTTTTGGAACTCTAAGTCTGTAGGTTCATCATCCTTAGACCTTAGTGACAGACTGACAAAATAGTCACTGCTTCAGTTGCCAGCTTGATGCATCATTTACTGGTTCTAGTATTGTCAGTGATTGTCGCCTAAGGTGGCCTGTCTTCATTGTGTAATTTGTATTTGCAGATTTTGTTTCGATGTATCATGTATGCTCATGGTTCCACATATAAGCATTGGTATATGTTTTTATTGAGTCCTTGAATACTGATTTTATGCTAGCATTGCTTTATGGGCTTTGTTGAACTGTTTGAAGCATTAAAATTGAAGGCAAGCTGTAGGTTACTTCTCCCAAAAAAATTACTGGTTACAGTTCACTTGATTTAAGACAGTTTTGCAGATTGTAAGCCTGAAAAATGTTAGTATATAAAAGGTAAGCAGCAAATAATAGAGGCGCCTAATCTTTTGATTCCCTGTAAGCACTTAAAAATCATTCTTTATGTTGAGAAAATTGCAGACAACAAAAGGTGCCCCTCTCCATTGATTAAAAGGAATGCCAAGAACATAATTAGGTCATCAGGTAGGAAGTTTCTTGGTGGTACCCTCATCTTCAATCCTCTGTTTTGATCCAATGTCATGGGTAACATAACAGGTTCAATGCATATGAAGATTTTCTTCTGATTTGATTCCCTACTAGTTCATGATTAGTGTACAGTCCTGTAATAACTATTTATTCCCCTCGTGACCTTATGGTACTTAACAGTGTCTTCTACTGAACTAGTGATTTCCTGATGATGTTTGCCTACCTACGGGTGTTAAGGATAGACAGTATGTGGTAGGTATGTCGATGTATCCTATTGCTCTCTTGCTAATGGAATAAGATGCGCACTATGTATATCCTGTGTCTCTTTAACAATGGGGACATGTAAATGATATGTCGAATAAGATGCACAATTTGTAGTCTTTGCTTGCATATGGGACTCTCATCTGAGTAGAAGGCAATATGTGAACTTGGTTAGTTCAAATCATTATGCGAATTGTGCTGACGTGAAACTGAATAATGATAACAAATGATTGTTTCTCGTTGCAATGCTACAAAAGAAATATACCAACATGTTAATTTGACTTTGTTCAGATCTGAAGTTGCCTCAACAGAACTACCTGTGGTTTTAGTCAAAATGACCTGAAGTACATGGAGAACTCATTTGCTCGCTCTCCAATAAGGAAATTTTGGGAGTACAAGGATTATGGATTTCTTGTGTAATCCTTTGTATACCTGGAGAGGCTCATCCTAAGGTGCCGACTTAATCACTGCCTCCAAGGTATGTATCCAACATTGCTGTAACTAAGATAAGTTCCACATTAGAGATAACTCCATCCCACTGCATGGAAGGTGAAATCAGATAAGTACCCTAGAAGTCCAAGCTTTATCCCGAGGTTAAGCCTGCCGTCGAGCATATCATAATTGCTGTGCTACAGGGCCTTAACATCTGTCATGAATAATTTCATTTAGTTAGAGCTCCATACCAGTGCACGGAAAGTGGAATCAGACAGGTCTCATAGAAGTCCGCAGTTTTATCCCTAGCTTCATCGTTTGTGTACAGCGTTTCCTAATTGCAGAATTACCAGGTCTTAACACCTGTTAGCAGTAAGCTTAATCAGTTCTATCTGTGCATCAATGTGACCTTCCTGGAAGTTTCCTTAGTAAGCGTGGCTAGGATATCTTTTGGAGTACCTTTCTTGGAGTCACTAAACAACCTTTATCTGCCTTTGTTGCATGGATGGATGGGAGACCACTTGATCTTGTCTGGTTTTACCACTGTAATTCTCTGAGATAGCCATGGCCATGCATAGTTTAAGCCTTTTGCTAGCTCCTAAGCTCCAAGCAAATAGAAAATTGAGTAGGATAAGTTTAGGGTCAGAGTATGCCTCCCAGTGCATAAACAATCTGCCTGCATGTGGGGTGTATGATGTTCTTTTGATATGGCATATCATCCCTTGTGTGCCTCTATATAAAGGCCCCCACTTAGCACCCTTCTCGTACCACACTAGCCATCACTCTACAAGCCTGTCTAATCTAGCAGTGTTCTTTCTCTCCTTCGCCTTGCACCAAGCTTTCTGAACCGTACCATGAAGATTGGAGGCCAAGGGAGGCTCAACAGAGCTTTCAGGGAGAAGAGGGCTAGGTTCTACATCTTCCGCCGCTGCGTTGTCATGTTGCTCCGATGGAGCGATTGATTGACGGAGGATCTTGTTTTTCCTTCCAGTCTGGAATTTTCTCTGTGGCGCTGCCACTTATGGAGGGTAGAGTTTAGGTGTAGCTGCTTTGTATAGGCCGGCCATGTACTTCTTCTACTAGTCTTTATTTTTTGAGGGGTCATTTTTTCTCCCAACACTTGCCTGCAGCTGTTGCAGGGCAAGGGTGAGAGATCCAACTCTGTAGCCGAGACTGTCATCCTCTTATAAGACTGGTGAAAGATCGATGCCAAGATAATTTCTTAACTGTGTTTCAACCACTTGATATTATAGTCAGTTGGTCACCATGATACTCACTATAAACTAATCATGAAAATCGCAGATTGAACCGGTGGTACTTTTGTGATGAAGCTATACTTTCTTAACGGTTTGAAGTGATCCGTATCTGATGCTTTGTACTTTTGATGGAAAGTTGGAATCTCTCTGTGTGGTCACACTTTTTTCCTCCTGGTGACCTGGTCCTTGGAGAGGTCACTGACTTGTTCTCTTTGAAATGTAGCCATATATGCTCCTGGTGGGGCTGTTAAAGTGTTAATGCTCCATTCGGAATGCGGGATTTGTTTTCCCAATTCATTGCAGGAATTGAAAGCATTTCATCCCAAACATGCCCTAAACTTTGGGCATACCACGAATAATGGTATTGCCATGGAGGAGAGAACTAATATATTGTGCATACACTGCTTCATGTTGGAAAGAAAAGTTGCTGGTAGACCACTCTAGCAAAGGTCCGGAATCGGCAAAGCACGCGGCAGTCAGTCCGAGTGGAAAAGCTTAATCAGAGGTTGCCACAGAATCTGAAATCATGTCTGGAGTAACTGCAATGGATGAAACCTGACTGAACCATAACATTACAATGTATGTGCTACCTTTAAGCATTGATAAGTGCTTCAAGCAAGTAAGCACTTGTGTTTTCTTTCTTGATATTATCGACAATCATTAGTTCACTTACTACCTAAAATTCATTATATTGATAGCCTGAAATCACTCTTGACTTAAAAAGAGAGACACAAGCCTCCAAATGGGCTCCATGTCCTGGTCACGGCTCACAGGATGTCCAGCTTGTGCCTTGGTACGTGCGCGGGTGCGCATGTGTGCGTGCACACGCGCGTTCGTGCGTTTGTCCGTTTGCCCACCTGTCTCCTTCTGCTTGGACGTCAGTCCCGCATTGCTGCATCTTGTGTTGTTTTTCTTCTATTCCCAGTCCTTGAGAGCTGCAGCAGGAGCTCCTCCCACGAGACATGGCCCCCATGTTTGGAGTGTGTATTGTCTCTCTCTGCATCTTTGACTGCAGCTGCTTAATTAGTGATTTTGTCCTACATGCTGTGATGGCTACTTAGGTTTTATTAACTGGGCTGTGCTGGCCTACGTGCAAAGGACAATCGAGGCCTGCTAATAGGTTCAAGTATAGTCCCCATGATTTCTGCATAAGCAATTAGGATCATTAAAGATTCCTTTACGTCTTATGAAAGTTTTGTTTGCTTTGGCACTTAACTGATGATTGCTCTGGTAGATATCTTTGACAATTAGGTCTATTTGGTGTATTGCACTTGCACACACACGAATGGTGGAATTAATGGATAATAGCATCTTCAGCAGATCCCCTAGAAAGACGCCCCTAAGGTCTGATTTAGGGGCCCTCCTTTTTGGGGAGCACTTTAGTAAACCTCCTCCAGCAGGCTACCTAAAACACACTCCCTAAATTTTATTCTACATCAAACAAACATATGTGTGGAAGTGTAAATATGGATTGCTTAGCCTTTGCATCAGTTCGGACTTTTAATTGCGTTGACTAGTGTTGTACCAAACTTAACACGTTATCCCAAGTTTCACACTTGACACACACACCTTACACGTTTAAGCCTCTTGAGCCATACCTCCTATTCCTTTCCATCAGTTTAGAGTTTAGACTTTTGATTGCGTTACCTCCTATTCCTTTCCATCAGTTTAGACTTTTGATTGCATTGATTAGTGCATAAACCATGATAGGTCATTTTTTTTTTCCTTTTTTATGTATGGGGGATGAGGGGTAGTGGTGTGCCGTTTTGGCCACTAGTGGTGTGTATTGCACGACGTTGGTTCCACACCACCGGTAGTAATTACATATTACGAGTTCGCCTCAAATGGAATTTAGTGAGAATTTACAAATTTTACTAGAATTTATCCAAAATTTGTAATTTTTTAACCAGAATTTGAACCGGCGATTTTGTTCAAATTTTGGCTATATTACATCTTTCGCACCAAAAGTCGTTATTACATTAATTTAAAAAGTAAACTAGAACTAGACGCTATGAGAGCATGCTGGAGCTTAGTCGTTCTCCTTGTTGGCGAGGTCGATGAAGATGGGACTCGACCATGCCATCCTTCGACCGGTGGTGGCGTGACCGGCCCCTGTTGCGGCTCATCGTCCTCCTCCTGCTGGGGAAGAACTCGGAGCTTCAGCTTGGAAGCCCGCGTGGCGAAAAAGGTGTCTCCTCGGGCTCCGACGCGTGAGGTGAGTGCGCGGGGCCAATAGAGACGGTGGGACATTCTTCCCTCGTTCGTCCATGCGCCGCCGACCGGGCAATAAAGCTGCGTAGAATCTGATGGCGTGTGGTGATAGCACAAGTCGCCACGTGCCAGCTACCAGTGGCGCGTGTAACTTGGACAGGCAACCGATACTTTTCGCCGTGGGTGAGCACGTGGGTCCCACGTACTAGTGGCGTGTCAGCCCTATCAACACGCCGCTAATACTAGTATGTGCGCACGTGGGTCCCACGTACTAGGCTGCGTGCGTGAATTGGACACTGATACTTGGTCTATTATAAGGGGTTTCCTACTAGCCACGCCAGAAGAGCCTAGGGTGACGCGGGCTCAGGCTGGCGTGGTGTGCAGTGAGTTCCGGCTCGGGCCGTCTATCTAACACCGCTCTAGGGAGCCTCCTGTTGAACTCTCATTTGAAGAAGATGCATACCTTATCTCCTTTCATGTACTTATATAGATTGGGCCTAGAGCCCATAGAATAGATCAAATTTCTATTCCCTCTAAAACCACTCAAACCTCTTTCTACAATTGCTCTGTTTCTTCTATGGTGTCAAACACTGTTTTATGTTGATTCCTATAGTTTTTCAATCAGGAGTCAAGATTAAATGACATTCCAATCCTTAGTTTTTTCTGTTCATGTGTTTTAGCAATCCTGAAAAAGGCCCTTAGGAACTTTGGAGATTGATTCCTTCAGCCAAAGGACCTAGGTAGGAAAAACTCCCTTACTCCAAAGAGGCCAATATTGTCACAGGTAGCACATATGTGGACTTCACATTCATCAGCCTAGTTCTTTATTTTTGCTGTATAGAAGCTCTATAAATATTCTTATGCCCCCAGAGTTGTTTCTAAAAACTGTTGCTAGTCCCAAAATATACAAAGGCATAGATATTGGGATTAAAAATTTATCGGCAGCTGCAGTTGTATATGTCACATTGTCCATAACTTAAGAATACAAATATATACATTCATTTGATATAGAAAGCACAAGAGTTCAAGCTCAACTTTGCTTCTCTTACTGAAATATTTCTAATCAGACCATGTGTACACTACACAATATGTCCAAAAGATAGAACAAAAAAAGGTGGAGAAAAATGAAAAAAAAAAACATGATGAAGCAACCGTTAGAATGTCTACTCTGCCAAGCTTCTTGAGTGCAACCTTCCATGAGCATGATAGTTCCTTCCTAGCTTCTACTCCTAACTAACTCAAAGCTGCCTAGCTAAGTGTAACCTCCATGAATGGACCCTTGTGGGAATCCATGGAGGAAAATGCAGCTTGGAGTTTAGTCATGCCAGCAAAGGAGCATGACGACGCATCGGCGGATGATGTAGAGCCTGGCTCTGTGCTCTTTCAGAGCTCTGGCCATCCTTCCTCCTTGCTTGCCTTGGTTCACAGTCCTCATTTAGCTTGATGAACTGAGGAAATGTGATGTAAGTAGGACAGTTTGCTCTCTGGTGCCGTGGTACTGGTTGATGCTTGCTGTGGTGCAGAACTTGTAAGTATGCTGAGGTTTTATAGACGAGGCAAGCATGCAGTGCCCTTCCTCCCATGCAACCCTTGTAATACTTCCTTTATTCTCCTTTTATTTAATCTCAGGGGACATATCTCTGCTTCTGAATGTGGGTTATTGTTCCTGTCGCCGACAGAAAGCTTGATCTTGTTGACGGATACGATCGTTTCAGATAACAGACAGCTCATACTGTTGCATACGTGTACAACTCTACAGATTCAGCAGTGGTTGAGCATGGTTCTGATGAAGGTTCTTGGTATCTGGCACTACTGCTTGCGGCTGGTACCTTAATTTATTGCCTTCTCTTGATTAGCGTCTCCATGGAGGTACATGGATATCTCACATCACTGTAATTTGTCTACTTGATTTCCTTGGGAGGACACTTGTGATCTTCTTGCAGTGCAAAGATCTTCTTAGACTTGCTTAATTAATCAGTACTATGTGGTAGCAGTACTGTAGTATATCCTCTTGTCGGTAGATTGTGCCGGTAAAGAGTTCATAGAGATCTTGTATTCAAGTATCTGAGAGATTTCCTATGTCGTCTCGGTCCGTTTCGGAACTTGCTAGGAAGGATGGAATGAGTACTCGGATCATCCGTGCAGCCGGCATATCTTTTTGACTTAAAAGTACTTTTGAGCGTACCTTATTCCAGGCAATTAAAAAACAGCCATATGTGTGTTTGCTTTGGTGGGGGTGCTTGTCTTGTGGACATTGTAACCGTTTGATGCTGTGCCCGTTACTACGTTTCCATGTATTTTGCCTAGTTTCTAGTCAAAACACAGGGCATGCACTTTTCTTGTGCACGGGTTTGTCTGCTGCTTCTGACTGCCACTTTCTAGGGTTTCACCCGTGTTGATTTCTGGGCCTCTAAGTTAATTTCCTACAGGGATAGTATTTTCTGCATCATCTATCATGTGTTAGAGAAGCATCAGGTGAGGCGCGTGCGTGAGAGGCGGAAGGGTAGTTGAGATCCCGCGACTCAAGCCCTCGCCGCCGCCGGCCGGCCGCCGCCGCCTCGCCCGCCAGCCTCTGCGCGCCGCCGCTCCCCTCCCCTCTCCTCCTCCCCTCCCTCCCGGGTTTTTGACGGCCCCCGCGTCGCCTAACCTAGGCGGCTCGGGCGGCGCTTCCATCCGGCGGCGCGGGCGTCTCCACTTCGAGCTCCCTCTCCCCGCCGCCGCTAAGGTCTCCGCGGGCAAGGCCTGGAACGGCGGCGGCGGGGCTCTCTCCTGCACGTGTTGGTGGCGGGTCTTCCGGCGGTGGCGGCCCGTGGATTTCGAGGCGGTTCGGCGGCGCGGTGCCGTTGTTCCCGCCAGCATGCATCTCGGCGCTGTCCACGACGGAGGCGCGCGGCCTTGCGAGGAGGAGATGCCCCTGCTGCTCCGGTCGATCTACGGGCTTCACGACCCATCTGGGCTCGTGTGTGTCGGTGGCTGAAGACTGTGGCGGGAGAGTGGTGCCGTGATGCCTGGTGATTCCGGTTTCTTGGCACCGTGGTGGTGCCGGCGTCCGGTCAGGCGGCGGCGGGCTGGATCTACACCGGCCAGACTCGTCGGCTCGGATCGAATAAGGTGGCAGTCCTGGATCTTTCTAACACCAAGATGAAGATTTACTTGATGCAGTTCTTCATTGAATCGGCTGGATTGTCGAGTTCCGGAATGCTCCGCCGGCAACTCCATTGGGCAAACTAGCCTGGAGATTGACGGATTGGGTGGGATTCGGTCACGCGCAGCCATGTTTTTTCTGACCGTTTGGTTTCAGAGGTAGCGTTATGAAGCTCTGTGGTCTGTTGCCATCATGAATCTTCTGCTCCATGCTGAAGTCAGAGTGCGGAGAATGACATGGATGCCGATATATGTGGACTTGCAATGGTGATTCGGTCCTGGTGGGTTGAGGGATTGGCTAGGTGAATCGTAACTTGGCACAGCAACAACGGCAAGAGGGGGCGACAGCACAAGAGAAGTTTAAAGTCTAAACTTTCAGGGTAAAAACCCAAGGTCTGGCCTTAATTGGTTGTGTCTGGCAATTGCCTTGGTGAAGGCATTGTTTTTGCGAGTGTAGACTTTCTTCAGGGTGAAAACCTATGATCTCTGATCAGGGCGACGACGGTGCTTTAGCTTAGCACAGTTCCCTTTCCGGAGGCGTCGCTTTTGAAGAAGTTGGACTTCTGGTACTGTTTTAGTGGGGTTTGGTCTGCTGTAATGAGGAACAGATCACTGTAGCGGGATTTTTTTTTGTAATTCTTCTTTTTATTCTGGGCTGTGTGCATCCGTGGAGTCGCTAGGGCACGCGTTGTTGCAGAGGCTGGGTGTAATTGGTATCACGATATTAATATATGCTCTTTTTCTAAAAATCTATCATGTGTTATAACTTAGCTGTCGATAAATCGGAAGGTTTGTTCTCTCTAGCTTAGGCTTGGACTAATTTGTCTATATTTAGTATTGACTTCAATTTAATCGCGGTCATGAACTTATGATTGATAATTCTCGGCACATACAACATTGGTTGACCTAGTGTTGTATGTTCTGTACGAGTGCCTGTCAAGCATGTGACAGTTGATGTCTCAATGCTGGGCATGCAGCACACAAGCACTGTCTCATGTTTTTTTTTGCGGGTAAAAACTGTCTCATGTTAACCAGCATTTTTGGTCAGGGTCAGTGAGCTGAAACTTGTCGTGAGCATCTTTAGTTATTTTTCTCGCACCTTTGTTGTGATCATTTGGTAGTGAGAACCATAATATTCAATTTAGAACTCACATGTTTCTCTAACGATATACAGAATCTGCACTCAGAGGAAAGAAAAGAGAGCATATTGTCCGTGTTAGCAGATATGAGACAATATCCAGAAGAACTCCATCACCTATTCACCTTGCCTTCACTACTTGACATCCTATGGTCTATGTGGATCGATTCATCCTTTTTGTTCTCCTTCTCCAACCTCCATAATAGTTATAAAACACATGATGGTTTATGGTTTTTGTACGAAGTATGTCCTGGTTACATGGGCCATGGTCTGCCAGTTGATTGATACCCTATCGTTTAGTTTAATGACCATTGAGTTCATCAGATTGCCCTCTTTGCGGTGGCCTATTCGAGGGTAATTGCATGGCTAGTGTAGGATCCTTGATTGTGTCGCTTCAACAAGTTCAAAGGTTACCTATTAAGGGTTCTGTCTTATTGGATGAAGTTACTTTAGCCGCTGCTATGATCGGATCATTAGTGGGACGCGGAAAATCCACAAGGACCCGCTCCTATTTTAAAAACCGTTGATGTTGCATCAAGATGCGTGCGGTACATTTTATAGTCAACCCCCTGAATTTTGAACATTTGTCTTCAAGAACCAGTCATGATAAATCATTTGTTTTCATCATCAAAGAGTAAATTTTCGATTACGAATTAACATAATTTTATGATTAATATGAGTTAACATAATTTTTAAAAACACAAACTCATGAATACAAATATTTTAGATAGTTTTTATGTACTCATAATTTGTGGATATGTGTATATTCATCAAAATTTAGGAAATGATTTTATTTTCGTTAAAATATATGAATATGTATATTTATGGAAACATATTTTTGTACTAATAAAATTAACCAACATTTCCAAAAAATGTAAACATATTTTTTTGTTAACAATATTAACTAATATTCGATTTTATATACCATGGTGGACTGCGGTCTGATTTGTAAAAGTGCAGTGTTTATTTTGTAAAATAATAGTCAACACCATAGCATGAATCTTGATGTAAGATCAACGTTTTTTTGTACTAGGAGGGGGTCCTCTTAGTTGTGGTTTTGCATTTGTCTTATTGTTAGGATTCGTTTGCTTTTGTCATGTAATGAGGTCTGGTAGAACATGCAAAGCAGTTCTTGCTTTGGAATTTGTCGGTTGATTCAGGTTTACCACCAGATTGACAGATGTGTACCAAGACTTCCTTTGGCTTTTGTGTTAACACCATAATATGTATGCTTCTGTAAATTGTCTGAGTTCATTGACCTGTCCTTTCCCATGCCAGAAAGGATAATGTATGTACTCTATACCTGTCTAGTCTAGACTGTCTAGTGTGAGGAAATTCCAACATGTCCTGAGACAGAGAGAGATCTAGCAAGCATGGATCTGATTAGTGTCGTTGTATTCAGTATGAACAAGGCACATGACAGATCTCCAGGCAAGGAGAGAAAAAGATCCCCTATCCAGTCCTTTCATTGGCCTTGAAAATTTTGCAACTTGCTACAGTGTGTCGGTGCCTTTTTAGCAGTTTTAAGGGCTAAGCAGCAGCCTTGAGCAGCCCAAAACTGCATTTCTGTCTGGTAAGCTTGACTGCTTGAGGACCATGAATAGCCTTTCTTGGGGCCATTAAACAACCAACCCACGGTTGCCTTTCTTGCTTGCAGGGCATGTATGGCCACTTGATCCTGTCTGCGGCGCGATGCGGCGCGGCGCACGGTCCTCAATCATGCCCCCGGCCCTGAGCACTGTGTGATCAAGGGTCCATCTATCCACCATCACACTGCTAAGTAAGTATTCTTCTCCCTCTTAGCCCTTATCATAAGCTAATAGAATACTGGGAGCATGCATTTGGACTCACAAGTGTCCCTTCTAAGCCTCCAAAGTGTTGACTGCATGTGAGCTGGTGGGGTGTGGTGGGGAACGGTCTCGAGATACTGCATGCAGCGCACATCCTTGCCCCTCTATATAAACCAATATTTGCACCACTGCATCTTCTCCTACCAGCATCACATCATCTCAAGAGGAAAGCCCTTGCCTGAAACCTGAACCTAAACCTCTTTTGCATACCTCCTAGTCCGGTGGAAAGCCATGGAGCACGGGAAGAAGAAGCAGACGGGGAGGCTGCAGAAGGTCCTGAGGGAGCAGAAGGCCAGGCTCTACATCATCCGCCGCTGCGTCGTCATGCTTCTCTGCTGGAGCGACTGATTTAGCTCGCCAAGGGCACAGTCGCTATGTGCCTTCCCTTGAATAACTCTCTCCTGCTTTTTTCCCCCCATGTTTTTTTCACATTGACCTTTGTGATGATATAAAGGTTCTCTGTTTTCTTGCCTCTTTTCAAAGGCAAGGGTGACTAGTGTTGTAAAGTTGAAGGGTGTTAATACAGACTAACAGTACGGTTTTTGCCTCTCAAATTTGATCTCTGTGACTGCTTGAACTTCGCAAGGCCTTGAGTTCAAAGCATGATACTCGTTGAAGTAGTATGTTCGTCTGGGAGCAATCTGTTAGCATTCTTCTGACTAGTATTCTTGGTATAGTAAGCAAGCATGGTGGCTGCCTTGGTTCAATAAAAGAAAACATATCCTCTCTAGGGAAGGTAGTGCATGTGCACGGCTGCAGGAGGGGCAGAAAAGCTATGTTGATTCAGATTAAATTACAGAAAACTACGTTGCAGCCAGGGTTAACTGGACAAAACCATCTCAACGGAAGTTTCACATCGCCGGTGCCAGTAAATGGTACTCCCGCCGTCCACAATATAAACCTTTTTAGCTAGCTATCCAACTTGCTAAAAAGGCTTAGAGCATCTCTAATAGATGCGCTATATTAGCCTACTTGCCCTAAAAACCGTTTTTCGTGTCCTAAGACGCTAAAACAGATGCCCTATATGTCTAAAAAATAGATATAGGATAGGGCATCTATTAGAGATGCTCTTATATTGTGGAACAGAGGGAGTATAAAACACTGTAATTCTGTTCCCCAAACTAAATTCTGAATTCGTTGATTTAGTTTTTTGCGAATGAAAATTTAAAAATTGCCAAACTCTCTAATTCAAAATAGTACCAGGAATTAAATAATAGCATGCTTATCCTGGATCCCTGAAAATGTGTTTACGGTACTAGTATTCAGACCGAGGAAAAAGATTTGAGGGAATATAAGTTATGAGGTTGTGAAAGCCAAACTATATTTAAGTGGGATGATTCCATGTTTACAGTATGGTTGCATCTGGTTTTCATTCCCTTAAAATTTGAGTTTCTATTAGCTGAACTTTCCATGGAAAACAGCATGGCAAGTTGCTTGAGGCTCACTACTTCGGCTATCAACCCCAGATGCACGAAAAGGACTTCTTGGTATTGTTGTTCTAAGAGTCAGGAATATTTTTATTTCTGTGACTGTTACTGAAGTGTTCCTGAAGATCTGAGTATACAAAGATGCTATCCTGGCTCATCAGTGCATCCAAGGGGTTGCTTGGTTAATACCTTCTTTTCCATGAAAAGAATTGCTTGAGTTTACTTGCCTTCTTTGTTGCAAATCACACAACATAAAGTACTTCACCGTACTGTTCGAACTGATAACGCGTGATTAGAATCTGACTTGGCACTCATCAACCTTATGCTGTAACTTTACAGAGGAATCTTCTATTTTTATTGTATTTCTTCGATATAGTTGATAATAACAATAGAATAAACACTAAAATTTCATGGTTAACCATGTGCATAATCTGTAACATTCATAACTGAATTGCCAGGAACTTGAAGTAATAGCTGATAAACTTGAGTAACTCCCAACCGTTGTCATCTCTGAAGAACTGAAGACACTGCACTGAACACATTGTTCTAGCTATCTCATACAGGAACAAGCTAATATTAACCGACACATTGGCTGTCGTAATACTAGTACATTGCACTGGATTACTGCTTGACATGGCTACAAATCATGTTTCAGTTGCAGTGGAAACGTTTGACAATGTGCCACCAAGCCAAATGGTCAGCTTGAACTGCACCATTGTACCTACTGTTTAGTGTCTAAATGTTGGTTTAGTTCCTACAGGCCAAACCTCTCTATTCCCAATGTGGGAAAGCACAAAAGACCACCACCATGAGTTGAGCGCATTTTGTCAATGCATGCCTCCTGCAACCGTTATGTGCCTGAATGTGGTCCATGCATGTATCCACTGAGCTCTGAAAACACTACACAAGGAGCAGCAGCAGCAGCATATATGCCCTGCTTCTTGTGTCTGGTATAGCACTAGCATCTGCAGTGGGCATGGCGCCTGATTGAACCTTCTGTCTCATTATGTCATATATCTTATATAAATTTGTTTTTCTCTCTGTCGGTGCTCTGTGCATTGTGGATGCAAAACCCTCATTTTAGACAGTGGTGTTGATTTCTTTACTTTATTTCTATGTTAAGGAGGCAAAATTCCTTATGACCACTGAATATAAGACCATCTTTGTTGCTGCGCCCTTGCAGCAGTACATTCGTCCCGAGGACAAGCAATCAGTTAGTTTGTGTCTGGTTCGTTAACAGTCTTGTCTGTCTGTCCCTAGTGTGTAACTAAGGGCAGCTAGGAACTAGCATCAATGCTACAAAAGGTGTTTAAAGAGCAGTCAAACGATGCCCATGGTTTTGTGTAGAATGAAACCACTGTTTGTGAAGTGGTTTTGGGAACAGTAATTCTGCTTTATTGGGTCACCAACCAAATGTTTAACATCTTCCGAGGGCATGACTAGTTCATCACAGAACCATAGCAAAGAGAAATGCAAGTGGGGCTTGGATTCCGTTCCTCTCTTGCATCTTTAGTTGTTGTTCCTCTATGATTGTCTCTTGTTGGATAGATAGAAAAATATTCTAATTAAGTGTGTGGAGGGTGATGTGATTTCACCATTGCTATATCGAATATCCTTTTTGACCTTTCTGGTTGTCGATGGATTTAGCTCGTAATCCATCAGCAGATATCGGCCCATAATCCATTACTAGATTGCTGATGATGCTGTGTCTTATCTCACAATGCACTATATGAAATCCTTACATGTGGATCAGACATGCTGATAAAGATGCATTCGTCACAAACTTATACTACCCGCTAATTGGATCAACCTACTAGCGACCGGAATTGCAATACTTTCTATTACCCAAAAGAAGTTGACGGTATTGTTGGCGACTGTGTATATCGTCTGACATACTTCTATCCCTCTAAGTATATTACAGTATTACCTATGTATAAAAAGAATGAAGATTACTTACCTATAAAAAAATCAAAAAAATATCTAAAAGTTCAGAAATATATACAAGAAATCATGCATGTTCTGAATGATGTATTCTACACTCTTGCAAAATCTGAATGCGAAATACTTTGCATTTTGAGCTAATTTTTTCTAGAAATGTACAGATTTGCGTATAGTTGTTTCAAATTTCAAATTTGTATGTAACCCATATTACAAAAGATTTTGCATTGTAATTTTGCGAGCTTGTTGTATACATAATTGAGAACATGCCGGATTTTTTTAGAACTTTCAAATATTCTTTTGGAAAATTTCAAACATCGGGAGTACTGGTGCTCGGGAGCCAAAGTTACTTTTCACATATGAAAACATCTAACAAGTTAAACTGAACGTGTTGAAGCACGATACATGCCAAAATGGAGCTCGCTTGGATACAATGTAGACAGAACCTACTAACAAAGGCGTGATGGCAGTCGGGACAGAGTTCGGCCAGTTGAAGAGTATTCAGTAAACCGTGAGTCCGTGAGGATACATTCCAAAGTTCGGATGCCATCTCGGGTTCCGTCTATTGAATTATGCTTCTGTGTGAAGCGCTGCCCCCAGTGCTTTCCTAGATTGCGTTTAAGATTCTCTTGATCCAGAAGAAGAAAGGTCAAGTACCAGCAGCCATCCAACCATTCCTGGCAACTTCATGAAATGAGCACCGGCCGACAGGTACATTGTACATAAACTCGTAGTTTCATGTGGCCAATTTGCTCGTAGTTTAGAGCTTGCTTGTTTTTTTTGTCTGCCAGGTCTGCCTGGGATGGTTATCAAAAGGTGCTAATTTTCAGATGAAGTACTTGACTATGGGAACGCTTCAGTTTAATTCCATACCTTCCTGGTTGACATTGTAAAAACTTATTATAAGGAGGTTGACTCTGGAGGTTAATGTGATACATTTCAAAGTCCTAGTGCTACCTCGCGTTCAATCTAATGAAGAATACTCCTGACTGAAGCATTTCCCACTCCCCATTGCTCTCCTAGATTGCGTTTAAGATTCTTTGATTCTTTGTAACTTGGAAAACTGAACACCGGCCAGCATGTACATTGTACATAGCTCGTAGTCATTGATCAATCTATTTTGTTCAGAGCTTGCTTGCTTTTCATTGTCTGCCAAGCCTGTCTGGGATGGTTACCAAAATGTGCTCCTTTTCAGATGAATTAGTTGACCATGGAACGCTTTAATTTAATTCCTTAACTTCTGGTTGACATTGGAAAGACTCCAAGATCTATCTATGTCCTGATTTCCGGTCATCTATGCCGTTTGACGGGGCGATCGCGGAGGCGACCGTGGCGGCGGCCGCGGTCTCGCCGTGCTCTTCGTCCACCACTGCTGCTAGGCTTTCTTCCAAAGCACAGGCTGTCGGAGGTCGGTTCTGGGCACTCGTGGAGGAGGAAGACGGAGAAAAGGAGTCGGAAACGGAGCCGATCGTGGTGGTCGACGAAGCTTCGGCGGCAGACTACCTCGAGTTATGCCGTACGCCGACGTCGGACCCAGGGCGCTCAAGATCGGCGGCGACGTCACGGGAGATTAAGAGGATGACCAAGAGGCGTGGACAGAGTTTGGCCTCGTTGTCCTTTACCTCACCTTGCGCCATGGTTGCAGGTTCAGAGAGCAAGGAAACAAGCTGTCGTCGTCTCCGCGTCCCGAAGTTGCCGGTGATGGAACCGTCTGTTGCAGTCGAGGATCGGAGTCTTGGAGACTGGATCCTTGTGATCGGACGCCGGCGACGACCTTCGAGCACAACGCAGGTGAGTTCGTCCGCTAATTGTGGATCGCGGATGCAATATCCAAAATTTCGAAATCGGAGGCTGGGTACGGTGGGTGTCGGCCCGGCCAAGCGCAGCCTGCATGAAAGCCCTCTCGCTATGGGCCAGTATACACGTGAAAAATCAGAAAACAAAAAAAAGGAATACCCTAAAAGTGCCGGAGTTGGTCTCCGCCGCCTGTTAGGTATCTTCTGGAAAAAAACAAAGCCTCCTACGGCTGCTCTAAATCTCGTCATGGCGAGCACTGGGGGCGGAGGCGGAAGAGGTGCAGGCGATTATGGCCAGGGCGGAGGAGCGCCGCCGGGCCGGGGAGCTGCGCATGGGGCTCGGCCTTCCACTTTCGAGGTGGGAGGATCGAGTGGCACTGCGCCTGGTTATAGAGCGCAAGGTCAAGCTGCTGCTGGAGGTCCGGGGAACTACGGTGGTTTCCATGCCGGCACGGGTTTTGCCCCGCGTAGCTATCAGGGTGGATACCATGCTGGAGGTGGCCGAGGTCGCCGTTTCTTCAACGGGAGAGGCCGGCAAGCTGGTTTTGGTGGCAGGGGCTATGGCGATGCGTATGGATATGGGCAAGGTTATGGCTATGGTAGCGGCTATGGTTCGGGTCGAGGGCGTGCTGATCGTGGCGTGCGAGGCCGTTTTGGTGACGGAGGCTATGGCACTCATGGTGGCAGGGGCACCGGGCAGGTTCAAGCGGTGGTGCCTACTCCTGTTCAGGTAGTGGCTGCGCCTGTTGCGGTGGCTCCGGTGGTGCAACAGGCTGCTGTCGTGCCGCAGACCCAAGCACAGCAAGTAGTGCCAGTACCACCACAGCAGACAGCAACGACTCATGTGAATGCGCCTGCGGTTGCTGATGTGGGGGTGTCGCAAGTACAATTGTCTGACGCTTTGGCGGCTGCGGGTCCAAAGAAGGGGAAGAGGTGTTATCGTTGCGGAGTTGCCGGGCACCGGTCATCTGATTGCACAGTGGAGGTGTGTGTCTTTTGTGAGGGACCAGGGCATGGGGAGAGGCAATGCCATTTGTTGACGGCGCCTAAACCACAGATTCGGGTCTACGGTTATGCTCACGAAGAACTCATATTTTTTGAGTACCCTTGTACCGAATCATACAGACCAAGGATGGAGAACGTTCGTCTTGCTTCCTTGGTTGTGACCGGAGGAGTGATGACCGTACCGTACGTTGTATTGCAGCTGCAGCGTTTGGTAAATGCAGAGAACTTTGTTTGGGAGGTTCGTCAAATGGGGCACAATCTCTTTCAGATACAATTTCCAACTAGGAATGATCTAGAGAGGTTACGGGTCTTTGGCTTATGCCGCGTGCCGAATAGCCCTTGTGAGCTTACTTTCGACAGCTGGGCTCACAACCCGGAACCCTCCAACAGTTTACCGGAGGTCTGGCTGCGAGTTTCCGGGATTCCAAGGCCTCATAGTGGGGATTTCCTAGCTCTGTGGGCAGTTGGAGATATGTTTGGCAAGACTCTGGAGATAGATATGGCATATACAAGGCAGCATGGTGTTCTCAGGATCAGAATTGGCTGTGTGGATCCGACAAAAATTCCTAGATATTTTCCCATGTTCATCAAAACTGGCTTTTTTGATCTCACCTTTGTGGTGGAGGGAGCTGCACCCCCAACTGATGGGGATGTGGACATGGAGGATCCGGATAGGGATGGACATGATAATGATGATGATGAATACGGTGAGGATTTCCGGGATGCAGTGGCGAAATACTATCCTAACATGTCGGCAAAGAAGGCAACGAAAACTACGGATATTTCAGCCACAAACCAGCAAGGAGGTTCGACTCCACCGCCGACAGCTGCGGTGAAAGTGGGGGTGGTCTTCTCGCCGTCGGTACGTCGTGCTTTTGATGATGCAAGAAAGGAATTGACATTCATAAGATCACCCCCTCACCAACAGTCCAGCGGCGTACAAAATACTGAGGAGAAAATGAATTTGGGTTGTAAGCGTGTTTGTCAAGAGGTTCAGGTGGATACTCTAGCAGCTGAGCCTATTATAGGAGTACGGACAGAGATTGCTGATGCTGTTGCTGGTCTGGTTTCGGTGCCAAAGGATCCACAGCAGGAGCGGGTGGTGGTGACATCTTCGCCGGTGTCGCAGGTTCGATGTTCAGCTTCTGCGGCGAGCTCTCCTCGCACCACAGGAGGTGGGGCGGGATCGAGCTTGGCGCTTCTATACCCTGACGAGGGGGCTTCGTGCTCCATGGCGAGTGCTTCATGCACTACGGGAGGTGGTGCTGCAGCGAGCCCCACAACACCAGTGATCGTCTCTACGAGCACCTCAGGTGGGGGCGTAGTTTCGAGCGACGTTGGGTCAGCGCGAGCGAGGGCGCTGATCTACACACCCACGATGCCTTCTTTTCCGATAAACCACTTTGGTGGTGTCGAGAAGGAGGTGTCTAAGCGGAGCATCATCGACTTTGGTGGCATCATGGACGCTGAGGAGCTGGGGATTCGGTCAAGTGGGCGCATTCGGGCGCAGCACAATGCCGATGCCACTCAGATGGAGCGGGCCATGGCCTTGGCGGATCAGCGTGACGTACTGCAAGGTACTAAACACTCCTCCCATTCCATTTTAGCTTTTTCTGATAAGCAAATTTTGGATAGGGCTGTTAGTTTGGGGGTTTCACTAGGAGAGACGGATAAACAAATTATTAACTCGGTAATGTCTATAAAGCAGTCTGAGCTTAATAGGTCAATTTTAATTTTGGAAAACAATCTAAAGAATAAGGAAGCTGAGCAACGTTTTAGTTTAGTTCTAAACAGAGCTTCAGCCTTAACCGAAGATTTAGAGGATGATGAGATAGAGAGGACGTTGGAAGATCAATCGGATTTTTCAGTCCTAAGTGAGACAGTCAAGAGAACCAGGAAAAGGAGAGATATTTCTTGTTCGCAAAAACGTCGGAGTGCTAGAATTAAAATTCAGAATAAACGGAAGAATGCATAACTTAAAAGGTTTGTTTTGGAATAGTGAGGGTTTTCGTGACCCTGGAAAACATTTATTTGTTCAAGAATCCATTCGGGGAGAGAAAATTGGATTTTCTAGCGTTGTCGGAAACGGGAAGATCAAATTTTGCTACCCCTTTTTTGAATCACTTAGCTGCTGGTAAAGACTTTTGTTGGTACTGTCTACCACCTAGGGGCAGGTCTGGGGGAATGCTTTTAGGGGTTAATATAGCCACGCTTCAAGTAACTAATGTTGAGGTAGGAGATTTTTGTGTCAAGTTGTACCTAAAGTCTAAGGGTGACGGTTTTCAGTGGGCTCTTGTGTCTGTCTATGGAGCAGCCCAAGACGAGTACAAACCTCAGTTCTTATCAGAGTTAGTTCGAGTATGTGAAAACGAACCATTACCAATGATGGTGGGTGGGGATTTCAACATAATTCAAAAGCCTGAAGAAAAGAGCAATGATAATTATAATCCGAGGTGGCCAGTCATGTTTAATGCAATTATTAACAGCCTAGAATTAAGAGAGTTAGAGCTCTCAGGTAGGCAATACACATGGGCTAGTAGGCGTGAAAATCCAACTTTTGAAAAGTTAGATAGGATCCTTACTTCTACTGAATGGGAACAGAAATACCCCCTAGTTACGGTACAAGCTTTAACAAGGGTGGGATCAGATCATACTCCGTTGTTAGTCGACTCTGGGGTTAATGCTCATGTTGGGAATAAAGCACGTTTCTCTTTCGAACTTTCGTGGTTGAGAGAGGAAGGCTTTTTTCAGATGGTGGCAGTCGAGTGGAATAAGTCGGCTAAAGGCTGTACACCAATTGAGGTATGGCAAAATAAAATAAGACATCTTAGACGCTTTCTTAAAGGGTGGGCTAAAAATCAAAGTGGGAAATACAGAATGGAAAAAGAGAGATTGCTAAAGATTATTGATGAACTAGATATTAAAGCTGAGACTAATCCGCTTTCGGTGGCGGAGAGAGTTAATCTAAGAAAGGCGAACGATAGGTTGTGTTGCCTTAGGAGAGATGAGGAAACTAAATGGGCACAAAGGGCAAAAGTTAAACATATTCAAGAAGGTGGAAGTAATACTAAGTACTTTCATCTCATTGCAAATGGTAAGCATAGAAAGAAGAAAATATTCCAGTTAGAGCAAGAGGAAGGAACGATTATAGGGCAGGAAAATTTGAAAACTTATATTTCGGAGTATTACAAAAAATTGTTCGGGGCTTCTTTGCCAAGTGATGTCACTATGGAGGAAAATGTAAACAACGATATACCGCAATTATCTACAGAAGAAAATAATATTCTTACATCTGATTTCTTAGTGAAAGAAGTGTATGATGCTATTTTTCAAATGGAGATGAACAAGGCTCCGGGGCCTGATGGATTTCCGGCGGAGTTTTATAAGACCTTTTGGGAGGTTATTAGAGATGACCTCATGGCTTTATTTGTTCAGCTAAAACAAGGAAATTTGTCTTTGTTCAAACTGAACTTTGGGGTTATTACTTTGTTACCCAAGAAAGATCATGCGGTACAAATTCAGCAATACAGACCAATTTGTCTACTCAATGTCAGTTTTAAAATTTTCACAAAAGTAGGTACTAATCGTATTACTGAAATTGCTCAAAAGATTATTAGACCGACGCAGTCGGCGTTTATGCCGGGCCGCCACATACTCGAAGGGGTGGTGGTTTTGCATGAAACTATCCATGAGCTTCAAAGGAAGAAAATGGATGGTGTTATTTTTAAAATCGACTTTGAGAAAGCATATGATAAAGTCAAATGGCCGTTCCTCCAACAGGCTATGCGTATGAAAGGTTTTGCGCAGGAATGATGCAATTGGATTACACAATTCATTCAGGGAGGTAGTGTAGGAATACGGGTCAATGATGACATCGGTCATTATTTTCAGACAGGGAGATCCACTTTCGCCAATGTTGTTTAATATAGTGGCAGATATGCTAGCCATTCTTATCGCGAGGGCGAAGGAAGATGGTCAAATAGGTGGTCTCATTCCCCATTTAGTAGAAGGGGGCCTATCTATTTTGCAATATGCCGATGACACTATATTATTCATGGAACATGATCTAGACAAAGCGGTCAATATGAAACTTATTTTATGCATTTTTGAACAACTATCAGGGCTTAAAATAAACTTTCACAAGAGCGAGATTTTCTGTTTTGGGAAGGCAAAAGAGGAAGAAAACCAATATAAACATATTTTCGGATGTGAGTCTGGTTCTCTACCTTTTAAGTACCTTGGGGTACCGATTCATTATAGGAAGCTTCGGAATTCTGAATGGTATCCGGTGGAGAGCCGTTTCGAAGGCAAGCTTGGCTGTTGGAAGGGTAAGATGTTATCCTATGGGGACCGGTTAGTTCTTGTTAATTCGGTTTTAACAAGTCTGCCGATGTTCATGTTGTCTTTTTTAGAGATACCAAAAGGGGTACGTAAAAGACTTGATTTTTATAGATCTCGCTTTTTTTGGCAGAGTGATGAGAACAAAAAGAAATATAGACTAACAAAATGGAACATCATCTGTAGACCTAAGGACCAGGGTGGTTTAGGGGTTGAAGTGCTAGAGCAGAAGAACAAATGTTTACTCAGTAAGTGGTTGTTCAAAATTTTAAATGAAGAGGGGGTTTGGCAGGAATTACTGCAAAACAAATATCTTCATAATAAAACATTGGCTCAAGTGGAAGCACAACCAACTGACTCTCCATTCTGGAAAGGTCTCATGCGAGTGAAGGAAGATTTCTTTAGTAGAGGATCTTTCCGAGTGGGCAACGGGGAAACAACCAGGTTCTGGGAAGATACTTGGCTTGGTAATACTCCGTTAAAAGATCAATATCCATTGCCTTATAACATTGTGCAACAACAAAATGTTTCCGTTCATGATGTGTTTCACAATGCTCCCCCTTTAAACATTGGCTTTCGTAGGGCGCTAGTGGGAAACAAATGGGACATGTGGTCTCATTTATGCATTAGGTTAATGGATATTACTCTTACTGATGATCCAGATAGGTTTCACTGGAATTTGACACAAAATGGTATATT
Source organism: Poa annua (assembly GCA_026929855.1). Lineage (NCBI taxonomy): Eukaryota > Viridiplantae > Streptophyta > Magnoliopsida > Poales > Poaceae > Poa > Poa annua. The sequence continues at coordinate 68,900,948 of CM049432.1, read as the reverse complement.
TACAGTTAAATCTATGTATGAGGATTTGATGAATGGAGATACTAGGTTTTTGCAAACATATCTATGGAAACTGAAAATTCCTCTAAAGATTAAGGTGTTCATGTGGTTCCTTCACAAAAAAGTTGTGTTGACTAAGGATAACTTGGCAAAACGAAATTGGAAAGGAGACTCTCACTGTTCTTTTTGTGGGAATAGTGAATCGGTTGAACATCTATTCATTTCTTGCCCTTTTGCACAATTAGTTTGGCGTGTTGTTTTTTGTACTTACAATATTCCTCCTCCTACCAATGTCAATAATATGTTTGGGAATTGGTTGAATGGGATGGATAAAAAGACCAAGGATAGGATTCGTATCGGTGTTTCAGCTATTTGTTGGTCTATTTGGAATTGCAGGAACAATCTGGTTTTTAACAGGAAAGAAACTTTTCATATTCTACAGGTTATCAATATGACGGCACACTGGATTCAGCTATGGACGTTCTTGCTACCTTCGGATCAGCGAGACCTTATGGTGGCTGGATGTGCGCGGCTCCTGTTGGTGGCACAGGAGTTTTTCTCCCAACATACGTGGCAGTCTACTAGTCGACTTTTGTAGTGCGGCTTGTGTCTATTTGTATACCGTAGAGTTGAGACTCAATCTTTTGTGATTTGTGGTCATGTAACTTAAAAATACCTGATACTGAAAACTGTGTAATAAGCGGCTGTGTGCATCTCTCGATGCAGAGGCTGGGAGTAATAAAATTCCCTTTTCTAAAATTTTTTTGTAAAAACTAATTCTAAGGAAGTTGACTTTGGAAGTTGATGTGATACACGGATACTCTACTACAAAAATTCAGTTTTCTTCCTTCGCAGACATAAGATATTGGGTCACTCAGATTCTCTTCCCTTTCACGAATTATTGACGCAAACATAAAATCTGAACAATTAATATAAAACATCTTTCAGACCATGTACTCCATCTTACATGTTCTGTGAATGGACTTTCAACTGATACTAAATCTCCTAAATCTCAAACTTCCGGACATATAAAGTTATGGTTCATCAAAAAATACATAATTCATTGAAAGATATTTGCATCCATTTTTAGAGTTTTTATGTTCTTTTCTCGAATTAGTTCAATTATACTTGTGATTTAACTAAAACTAAAAGCCCTTAATTCCGTTGAATAAAACTCCAATATTGTTTGATTTTTTGTTATTTTTAGCACATTTAGTAAGCCTCGATGTTTTTCTGGATGTTTTGGAGTTCATCTAGTACTGTTCTCCAGGCTTGTTTGGAATTCATCCCATCATGTAATTCTGAAAATAATTTTTTGCATCACCGCTCTAGTTTTCAGAAGGAAGGAAGGAAATGTTCATGACGTCCACCTCTTCATTTACCTAGAGTTGAAATTCTTCTCTTTGTTTTTGTTAAATTTAGCAAATTTAGTGTGCCTATTTTCTGGATTTTTTAGTTCATTAGTATCTTTTCCCAAACTTATTAGGAAATTCAAGATTACATGGAATTCAAAAATATGTTTTTTCTTACTTTTTTAATGAAGCAGGGTTTGTGACAACCATCTCTTCCATTTACCTTGAGTTCATACTCCTACTCACGCCTTGTGTCTCCCCAATCATGGTGCATTCGATGGTCCAATTCTCACCCCTTCTGGTGGCTGGCACATGCGTGTATTTTTTTTTGAAGGTTAATTAATCTTGTGCAGATATCGTCTTCTGCAATTCTTTACGGGGTCTATGGTATTAACATCAACATGTTTTTGATGGAATTGATATGGTGGTTTCATCTAACTTTGGAGTTCGCCAATTTTCTTTCTTGCTATGTTTTTGTTTGCTCGATCTAAAGTAACATATATCTTATGTTAGTTAATAAAGTCAGATCATTTTCCTTCTTAAAGGCAATGTCTTGGTAGCCTCAAAATGCTACCTAGTTTGCTTTGGTGTTTGCAGTTTGTCATTTGTTTCTACGTTTGAGGTACTTTTTAAATCACATCCTTAGCCAGGACAAAGTAAGTTAGTGAATATGGAAACGGGAGCAGGCTACACTTGATTCGTATAGTATATATAAGGTCACTTTTTCTGATATGGCCTTGCGTGCAATTGTTAATGGACGATGATTTTTGTATATACTGGATTGTAAGTGTTGCAACTTTGTCACGATACTTATGATGGGTTTTCTGTTATCGGTCGCTGTGTGGCATAATCTTGTTTTTTCTAAGGCGATGACATTACTTTTAAATAAGTTATCCCAGTTTGTCTTGCACAACTGCAAAATGTAGAATCCGGATTATCTATTATCTAAAAATTCTGCTTTTCTATCCACCTAAGAAAAATCCAACAAAATAAGTATCAAGGTTGTCCATTTTAGTTTTTGGTCGAGATAGGACTAAAAATAATCTGGTCCTGTCTGTTTACTACTTTTAGCTGTAGATTTAGTATAGTTTCAAAGTAATTTTTGTTAAGAAATTATAATGCAAGACATTTTAAGTAGGGTTTGGAACCTTCCACCCGATTCTTCTTTGTGCCTCGTTTGACATCGTCATTGGGCTGAAGCATTTATTCTGAAGGCTAATTAATTTCTGGTTCTATATCTATTTAAATTTTGTAGCACCACATATTTGTGGAGTGAGAAAAATAATAGGTTGTGACAAATTTTAACTTTACTGTAGGCGAGTTTCGTATGAATAAGTCTACCTGGTCCTGCCATTCCTCCCCTAGATTGTGTTCAAGATTCTCTAGATCTAAAATTATCAATACGAAAAAAACATCAAATGATGAGTGGCAGCAAGCACGTAAGTGACAGGCAGGTTCGATGTACATAACCGTAGCTTAATATGTCAAGTCAGTCAGATGCTTTGTCACGAGCTTACTTGCATCTGTTTGTCTGCCAAGTGCCAAGCTTGCCTTTGGGGAGCAGGCCTTCAGTTGACATCCACAACTGTGCTGACTTTTGCATTATAAGTAGTTGAATGTGCAAACTATTGTGATAAAACTGATACCACAAGTCATTGGTGCTGACTTTTATGAATCCTCCTATAAAAATGTGTTAACCTATGCTTGACATTGGCTTAGTTAAGTGACATGGATGCTCTGTTCACGTTATCCCTAAACCAGACAACCCATGTTGTGTCAACAAAGCGAACATTGCAAATAGACGCCACGTTGCGTTACTTAATTTTCTCACCTTTTGGTGGACAAATAAGAATGGTTTTCGTTGTTACGTATGTTTGAATTGTGTAATCCTTGAATGACAAGCTAAAATTAGGTAATATAATATTACAAAATTGCCATTTGGAACACACTGCAGTACCTCTATGCGGTATACCTTTGTAGATTAGGCTGCATTTCTATTACGATGATACCGATTTCTCAACTCATTGTCTATTTGGTGTTTGTTCGCCCCGTTTCTGTCTATTTTATGCCTAAGTTTCTACGGCAGATTATAAAGGAACACAACAAAACAAAGTTCATCAACCCCAAAATGAGCCTTATTATCTGTTTCACAAATTTATTTTATTTATTTGTCCATCATGCAGCGTAGACAATGCCACAAGTCAACAAGCGTCAGGAAATTGAATTAGAGTAAACCAAATCACATATGACTTCCTTTTCTTAATGTAGACATGGGCGCAGTGACAAGTTACTCAAAGATGCGTGTGCATAAGGATGGTGAGTAGCTGACACAACCCACATGGCAACTACTATTATTTTTTAGAGATGACATGACAATTGCCTATATAAACAGCGCTACTGCAAACTCCAAAATCCAACATAAACAGAGTCTGAAATCTCAATCCAGAAGAGGAACTCTCTAGATCATCAAGATGAAGGTGGGTGCTCATGATCTGAAGCTCAAGGGTCTCAAGAGAGCTCTCAAGGAGAAAAAGGCCAGGCTCTACATCATCCGTCGATGTGTCTTTATGCTCCTAAGCTGGCATGATTGATCAAGCAATTGGGAGCAAATTTCTTCACATTTTTTCTTACCAATCTCTCTGTCTGGCCAGTCTATTGACTGAAATTTTGGTCTCTATCTCTGATGTATGCAACAGATGTATATAACCTTCAAAAGTAGGGTCGTTAGAAATGCATGGCAACTTATTTGACCACTGTTTCTACACCTTTTTTCTTGATATGATTCTTCTGGAAATTTCTGAGGTTTGCACCTCCTTGAAATGGTTGTCTCCAAGTTAGAAAATCCAGTAACCAAATTTGTGCCAACGCCTTTGGAAATTGATCTTCTATTACGACAATTTTGATGCTTGTCTAAGAAAAATACTAAGCGAAGGATCTAGAAAACAGAACTAAATTTTGCTTTGGCGCAGAAGTATCTGGCATTGTACCATAGGCGCAGAAGGGTCAAACCAACAGATTAGTGGTACCATTTCCAAGTCTGGCACAGATGGCTTTGAGAAGGGCGATATGCTAATATCTCAGCAATTTGTAGTACACACGTCGAGCTAGGTCCCACTATAATTAATCCAGTTTATGGGGTTTCGAAGTAATCTCGTTGGTTAATTTATTCTTGTGGGGGCTGTGTGCATCTTAGTTATGTAGAGGTCGGGTGTAACACTTAAACTTTTAAGTAATAAAATCACTTTATAAAAATAATATCCAAGTGGCTTATTCTGGTCCGTGCAAACATTTCATTGCTTTGGCTACCATTCCTGTAATTAGAAAAATAAAATCGCAAAGTTGATCAATGTGTTAGTGCATTGTTTTAGGCCAAATGTGTTAGTGCTTGTGGGAGCACGTAGCTTTTGGCAAAGTATAGCAGTATACCTTCCTCATTTGTGAAATAAAGCCTGATGATGCATGCATCATAGTGAATGTCCACTTTGAGAAAAGCCTGGTGATAAGTGCTCTCGCTGTTCTACAGTTCCAAGCAAGGAAAAGGCAAGGATCTATCCCTCCCTTTTTTGCTGTCTTTTGGGGATTAGACATCTTCTAGATCTTTCTTCAAATGTTTGGTGTTGATTTGTTTTTCTTGATCCTGCAAGCAAGATTTCCTGAAAAACTCGTCTCTTTTGAAAGACTAAACTGATGTGACATTTGGCAGATATGAAAAGAAATTATGCACCAGTTATCCTTCCGATTCGACGCAGGTTAAAGAATAATCAATGCCAAGTGATACCAGCCTATTTGAATCCAAACTGTTGTATTAAAAGCAATGTTTTAAATAGCGGGTTATAGAACCCTCAAACAGAGCTATAGAGCTATAGTGGGGCTAAATCGGATATATAGTGCGAAATCATTTCATGTCAAGATGCTCAAAAATCTAAGTTATAGCTGGGCAATGGGGGGCTAGTTGAAACTATGATTAAAAGACCATTATTAGCCTAGTTAAATCATAATATGTAATATTATCATATCGATATTGATACTTCTTATCGAGTGATCATAGGAAGATTGGGTCCCTAAATTTGGTCTTCAAAAAGGAGTTTGAAACCTCCGGCCCCAACATCAAAAAAGATACACACCATTTTTTATTAAATTATCCAACAAAATCTGACAATATATATATATACTAGAAGGAAAAGACGCGCGTTGCCACGTCCATCCTAATGTGAATGACGATAATAAAAAAGATACTTCAAACAAAACATACTTATAAAATAATATTAATGATGAAAAAATAGTACAACTTGATCACTACATGAAAGTAGAGAAGGGACATAATTATTTAGTTGTAATGTTATGAAATTTAAATTATATACATTGTTCTATAATGATTTGATCTAATTTTCGAGAATCTAGAGACATTGTATGATGAACATTGTAAACTCAAAGAGACATATTAGTCAGCGAGGTCATATAGTGATGGTCATTGTTAGTATAATAAAATTAAGTATATTTTTCGACATAAATTATCCTAAAATTAATAATGGTTGGCATAATTATTTGCTAACATATTTAAATAAATTGCATCGAATACGGCCGGTACTATATAAAAACAGAGAAACATTTCACCAATGAATACTAAATAATTTACAAAAATATAGAGCGAAATAAGAGATTAAACTGTTTACATGCAATATTAATATGTGCATTACATCTAGATTTTATAAAATAAATTATAAAAAATTAAATGGTATGAATACCACCAACCATTATATATTGAATTGCATAAAACACTTCTTTTGACATATAGTATGAGCGTACGTAGCATGCAAGTTACCAATGTACTTGAGCGGCGATATTAGGATTATAGAGTCAACCACTACTAATAGCAACGGTGATAGCTGTGGCCGGTGTGGGAGGCGACATGAGTGTTCGCATGCAACTACTATGAGGATCGTAGAAGTCAGATCAATGACGTGTTTTCGATACAATACGACTCGACACTGGCGGAGGAAGAGAAATGGTGTCACGTGGCATCAGGGATGAGTTGCATGTAGTCCCAAGTGCTTGACGAAGCTAGAGGTGTGTGGAGAGAAGGGCAAACTGAAAGGAAAGACGTCGCCTAGAGGGAGGGTGGGTGGGGGGGTGAATAGGCGAGGAACACTTTTTACAATTTAGTCTTGATAAATGCGGAATAAAACTTAGTGTTTAACTTATCAATGACACAACCTAAATATACTAGGTTTGCCTATGTGCACCAACAACTTATGTTATGCAAGACAAACAACAAATGGATAGCAAGGTAAAGTACTTCAAGCACGATGGCTATCACAAAGTAGAGTGCATAAGTAAAGAGCTCGGGTATAGGGATAACAGAGGCACGCGGAGACGAGTATGTATTCCCGAGTTCCACCACAAAAGGTGTACGTCTCGTTGGAGAGGTGTGAGCAAGCACAACAGGTTTGCTCAACGTCACAAAGGATTCACCTTATTCTCCGATGAACTCGACCACAAAGGTCCGAATCCACCTTCCACTATGAACTCCTTTGGGGCGGAGAACAATCCCGTACAACAACCTTGGGGCACACACCCACAACCGAATTGGGGGCTCCCAAATGACCACAAGAGGTCTTGACCACAAAGGTCCCAACTAGCCACAAAGGCCTTGACCACAAAAGGTCATATGCCACAAAGGCGGCCACTAAGGCGTCTAGGGTCCAAGACCCAAGAGTAACAAACTCACGAATTTCACCACCACGAATCCTTGTGGAGGGCTCAAACCGATGCAAGATGCAATGACAAGAACACACAAAGTGCTCAAGTCCTTCACTATCAAATTCCAACAAAGCAACAAATGCTTATGGGGGAATAAGAGAGGAATAACCATGAAACCACAAAAGAGACAAATCCTACACTCCCAAATCCCACCACAAGCAACTAATGCTTATGGGGGGATAAGAGAGAGCAAGAACAAAGGGGGAGAACCACAAAGGAACTCAAAGATCTAGATCCACTATGTTCCCCTCACTTAGAGGATAGATGGATTGGTAGAATTGTAGATCTAGATCTCCTCTCACTTTTCCCTCAAAGATATGTAAGAATCATGGGAGGATTTGAGAGGGGGCAAGCTTTCCCAAGGTCAACAATGGCAAGAGAGAGAGGGGAAAGTCGTGCACACTCAAGGAAGAAGAAGGGGAGGGGTATTTATACCCCTCCCACAAATCTAGCCGTTACAGCAGCTCAGGCCGGAGATTTCCATGAAGGAGATATGCCCTAGAGGCAAATAAATAAGTAGTATTTATTGCATTATCTCATAAGTTTATAATAGGTTTGTGTATTATGCTATAACTGTATTAATCGGAATTATTAATACACGTGTGATACATAGACAACCAGGTCCCTAGCAAGCCTCTATATGAGCTAGTCCATTGGGCAACAGTTGATCGAGATTCCCGATCAAGGACAATGACGTCGGTTGACAATGGAGTCATCTTGTTAGTTGAATAAGGTGGTGGACATACGCAAAGTATTGCAATAAGATCGTATTACGATGTTTGTCATTTGCAATAGATAAGAGTATGATAGCTTATTCCTTAGACCGTGAGACCGTACTTATTGTTGCTTTGTAGGAGTGCTTTGAGAGCATCAAACGTTGTGTCTTATATAGCATGACAATAACGGTGTCCATCTTGGGTATTCCGAAAGAGCATCGAGACGTAAGGATCAAGAGCGGGATTTGTTCATTCTTGTAATGAAAAGATACTCTGGGCCCACTCGGTGATATTGCATCTATATAGCTGCAGCTTATGACTAGGTCATGGAGATGTAATATCGCAGACGAGTTAATAACCTTCGTCGGTAACGAGATACAGCAAAGGCATCGGTGTGTCTACGATCATATCTCGGACAAGGTAGTATCACAGAGACAAAGGGAATGAATATCATACTTATGGTTCAACGACGATATTCGTGGAATGCACAGGGGTCGTCATATATTTCCAGGTATCCCTGACGATCATTGGTGAGCGGAGTGTCTCGACCATGTATGGAGTGTTCCCGAACCGTAGCGTAACAAACTTAAGGTCTTAGCGACGCTAGGAGATAGGTTCTGGAATTTTATAGGGTTTTTGTTGGAGAGAGAGAAATGATCCGGAAAGAGTTCCGGTGGTCCGGAAGGAGTTCCGGAGAGGTCTGGAATGGTTCCAGGAATGTCCGAAAGTTGTTCAGATGGTCCGAAAGAGTTTTCGGAGTCACGGGATATTGAATTATATATAAATATATTAATTATGAATTAATGGGATTTTTATATTAATTTAATATTAATTAAATAAAGGAAAAAGGGGGCTCCCACCTATATGGGCCCTAAGAGAGCCCAAGAGGGGGAGCCGCACCTCAAAGGGGGGTGGGCCCCATTGGCTGGTTCGGCCAGCCCATGTGGGGGCCGAACCCCCCCTCCCATGTCCTTTGTTTAGTCCCACATGGGGGAGCCAAGGGGTTTGCACACCCCCTTCCCCCTTTATATAGCAAGGCATATTAATTGATTTAATACACAGGAAATTCAATTAATTCCCAATTTCTCTCTCGATCTCGTGGTTCCCAAGTTGGAGCCGCGCCGAGCTGAGGAAGAGGGTCTCTCTCCACCTAAGCCATACCGCAGAGCGTCGTTGCTCTGCGGGATTCCAGATAAGATCTACTCCTGCGATTTCAGCTGGATCTGAATGAACGGGAGTTGTCGCTAGGCTCCGTATGTTTGCGAGTGCTCGGAGGCTACTCTATTGAGGAGCTTGGGCGATGTCGTCTCGCCCCCTGCAGCCGCCGCGCCTCCCCCCCCCCCCCTCTGCTGCCGGCGCACCAGCCCCGGCGCTGGCGCTCTGCCTTCTTCCGCCCGACGCCCGTCGACGCAGATCATCGTCGACACCCCGGCGTCATCGACTCCGACATCGCGGCAAGTTCTCCGCGACCTCGAGGTCGGCTACGTACGACTTCATCGTCAACGCTTGTGCGGGAGCGTAATGCCCGCTATCGATCTACATGGAGGTAATGTAACCCGTTCCGCCACCGTTATCGCATGTACTAGATAGATAGATCCTGTCTAGTTAGGGTTCCGTTCGCTAGAAAAATTATTGTTTTCTGCACCGTAACCCCTTCAGTGGATTCAGAGCCGATCTATGCGTAGTACTGCTGGTACGGTTAGAACTCATGTTGAATGAGGGCGTCTTTCTTATATTTGCTACCCTCTAGCGTGCACTTGCGATGCCTTCGGTATTGAGTTGATGAAGCGGCCCGGACCGACTTTACGCGTACGCTTACGCGAGACTGGTTCCACTACTGACATACGGCTTGCACCGTATCTGTGGCTGGGTGTCTGTTTCTCTCTCTCTAGTCGGCAAAGCATTTTCAATGGAGGGCCCGAAAGGGATGTTTAAACATGCAATTATACGATTGACGTTGTGGTACAAAGTTCGTAGGTGAAAGGACAATGATGTCGCCTAGGGGGGGGGGGGGTGAATAGGCGGTTTAAAACTTTTCTGGTTTAGACTTGATAATTGCGGAATAAAACTAGGTGTTTAAATTAACAAGCCGACAACCTAAATAAACTAGGGTCACCTATGTGCACCAACAACTTATGCTAAGCAAGATAAACAACAAGGTGATAGCAATAGAATACTTCAAGCACGAAGGCTATCACAATGCAAAGTGCATAAGTAAAAGCTCGGGTATAGAAATAACCGAGGCACGCGGAGACGAGGATGTATTCCCGAGTTCCTCCTTGTTAAGGGAGTATGTCTCGTTGGAGAGGTGTGAACCGACACAACGGTTCAACAACCACAAAGGTTTCACCTTCTTCTCCGATGAACCGCACCACAAAGGCTTGGTTCACCTTCCACTATCGGAATTCCTTCGAGGCGGAATCCGGAGCCTTTCAACAACAATCCGGGGCACAACCCACAATGGGATTGGGGGCTCCCGAACGGCCTCCAACAACAATCCGGGGCACAACCCACAATGGGATTGGGGGCTCCCGAACGGCTTCAAGTGACCACACAAGGGTCCAACCACCACAAATGCGTCTAGGGTCCAAGGACCCAAGAGTAACAAGCTCACAAACTTTCAAGTTCCACGAATCCTCGTGGAGAGCACACCGATGCACCAAATGCAAAAGGCAAGAGCACAAGTGCTCAAATCCTTCACTCTCAAATCCCACCAAAAGCAACTAATGCTTATGGGGGGAGAAGAGAGGAAGAACAAGGAATCCACAAAGGATTCAAATCCTTCACTCTCAAATCCCACCAAAGGCAACTAATGCTTATGGGGGGAGAAGAGAGGAAGAACAAAGGAGAAGAACCACAAAGTAACTCCAAGATCTAAATCCACTAGGTTCCCCTCACTTAGAGGAGAGATTGATTGGTGGAAAGGTGGATCTAGATCTCCTCTCTCTTTTCCCTCAAGAATTAGCAAGAATCATTGGAGGGATGGAGAGATAGCAAGTTCAAGAAGGTCAACAATGGAGGTCAAAACTTGCTAGAAAGGTTAGGGAACCATTGGGGAAGAAGGCCCCTTAAATAGGTCAACCCAAATTCCAACCGTTGGGTGCAGATTCGCGCCGTAGCGGTACTACCGCTGGCCCTAGCGGTACTACCGCCCCCCTAGGGAGTTAGGGCATCAAAACGGGCTGAAAACAGGCTTCCGTAGCGGTACTACCGCCCCGGGCAGCGGTACTACCGCCCCGGCGGAACTACCGCTCCCGGTACCGCCGAAAACAGCTCTCTGTTAGCTCCGGCGGTACCTCGGGCGGTACCGCGGCGGTACTACCGCTACAGCAAAAAACAGCAGAAACGGATAAACGAAAACGTCAATATCTTTTCCATCCGGACTCCGTTTTCGATGATTTTTGGCTCGTTGGAATCGTTACAACGAGCTCTACTTGAATGTGCATAGAAACATCACAGTCCATCATGTGAGGATAAAACCAAATGGGGAAAGGTTGAACTTTCCTAAACAATGCAAACCAGTAAAAACTCCTTCATAAAAAACGCAACAAGATATTCATACGAAATCTGTTTTTGATGAACTAGAGCTTAGTATGGAGATAAACCAAGCTCTAAATCCTCACATGGATAAAAGGCAACAAGTTTTCCAAAGTAAAACCATTTTCGAAGGACTTGGTCTTGTCATGAAGATCACGACAAGCACCAAAACTCAACACGGAGAAAAACCAAATAAGAACCAAGAAATATGAGAAGCCAAGTATGCAAAGGTTTGAGCTCTCCACAACAATGCGATCAAGTTACTCACTTGAGAGCCCCTCTTGATAGTACGCCATCTATCCTAAAACCCGGTCTCCTACTAACACCATGAGACCGGTAAGAGAGAAAACCTAACAAGATCATACCTTTGCCTTACGCATTCCACTTGAGCTCGATGATGAAGATCTTGACTCTCTCAAGTTGAAACACCTTTCTTGATTGTGCTTGCTAGCACATGCTTGATGAATACTTCTACAAATGCTCCCCCATACTCCGTTATGGGAGGGACTCGCTAGGCTTTGTCTTCATGTTTCCTTTGCAAGACTCAATCAAAGGATATCTTCCGATATGCATCATATTGAACTTGCACTTCATCTTCTTCTCTTGATATGTATGATGGCTTGGGGTTAAACATGATTATTCACACAATCTTCTATTCCAAGCCATACTTGCAATGAGCTCAACTCTACACATGACCATTCTTCATATAAACCCTTTGAATAGAACATTGGTCATTAAGTCATCTTGAAGAGTCCAACACATGAACTCCTATAATTTCCCATGGACAAGATCTATAAGAATATCTCAATGTAAACATTAGTCTATAAGGATTGTCATTAATTACCAAAACCACGCATGGGGGCAACCATGCACTTTTAATCTCCCCCATTTTGGTAATTGATGACAATCCCTTTTACGAGGGTTTATATAATGAATTTAAGCAACCATGCAACACAAAGATCAAGGATGCAAGAGAACCGCAAGAGAATAAACCCATATTCCCTTAAACCCTCTAAATTTCTCCCCCATTGGCATCGATTGCCGAAATAGGAAGAAAAACTTAGAACGCAAATATAGTGAGAGCTCCCCCATAATGTGTGCATTTCTCATAATATGAGTGAAATCAAATGCACATATCCAATGACGAATAGATGGAGGGAGATCAAACTATATAGAGGATCCAAAGATTGCAAAAGAATTTCAAATGGAACGATACTTCAACGAAAGAAGCAAGCAATCAAAAGGATCCGAAAAATGTTCTAAATATCATGAGGGAACTCCCCAAGGTACGTGCACAAATAGGATTTGTGTTTCAATATAGTGTGCACAACATGGAATCCTCACTCCCTCCTAGATAAATTCGAACACAAGCTCATGCAAGAGAATGTAAATGATAAAGGAGGCAAAACAACTTTCACCTAATAAAATGTTTTGCAACAAGAGCAAGGAGCGGTAAATCAAATAATGGGTGTGAGATAAAAAGACATTATAGGAGACTAATACAAGCATGATAGCATCACCATAGTCTTTCAAGAAGAGTTGCATATAGTGCATATCGTGTCTTTCCCATACCCACACACCAAAAGAGGTATAGCAAATAACTCCACAAGCTTAGTAAAATGCAAAAAGCATAACACATGAAAAATAAAACTTGTTCCTTTTAGAAACCACCAAAGAACTAAAAGCAAAAAGAGGTGGTCACTAAAGAATTGGAATATCAATAAAAGATGTAACTAATCGCATGTGTATAAGTTTCTAAGTAGACACTAATCACTAAGATATGGGTCTACAAATAAACATGTACACACAAGATAGATACACGGGTAAAGATTATGATATACAGGAGGAAGTCATAAATACACCAATAAGATCTTTGCTTAAAAGCATAGCACAAATCCCAATTATATCTTAACGGAATATAAGTGAACTTACAACACATACTCATCATAGCATCAAAAATTATCCACAAGGGATAAAGGTTAACAAATGGATGCTCCGAGTAAGATAACAAGTATCATGAAAGGCAAATGATTTGAAGAAACATCAATATTGCACATGAGAGACTTTAAGTAGAAAGTGCTAGATTGACATACTTGGGATCGATGAATCATAAAAATGAATATATAGTCCCCTTATATGTAATCATCCCGGCTTACTCATATTTGCAATAAGGATGTTTTTCAAGAACCAAATTAATTGCAACACAAAGATTCATGCCAAGATACAACCTACACAAGGTTGAAAGCTAGAAATGTATGCATGAGGTAGATACTTGTTACCGAGATAGCATTGGTGATGTAGAAGATAAGAGTGAACCATCATCCAAACTTGGCTCCAATGAACACATGGTGACACCACCTTGTAGATGAGACAAGCTTCCAATGCATCTCAAGTGTACCTAAAACAAATTTAAGTACAACATGGTACCCAAACTAATTGGGTCCAAAGTAGTTAGAGCAACTACAACACATAGGACAAACTCCACATAAATATGTGCATATTGATATGAAATTGAATTTCATGCACATCTTAGCCATTTAGGATTTGATGGAGTTTATCCTATATATTGGATCAACGAAAGTAAGCATGCCATAATATATACATATAATAAATATGCATGCACAAGACTTACAAGAACCAAGCGAGATATAATTTAGATAAAACACCAAGTAAACCAACAAAGCACACACAAGTGTGACAAGAAAATAAATTATCCAAATTGTATCAAATACCCAAATCAACACATGATTGAAGATATCACTTTGAAAAGATACCAATGAAAACAAGAGACCAATTGATGAAAAATATCATCAAGGAATAAACCAAACCCTCTACACTTTTCATGATGGCACAAGGTACCAAGACGAAGAATGTTTGTCTTCCAAGAAGACAAGTCATCGGGATCAAATATCAAACGAAGACAACTAATGTTCAAAAAGCATATAGGATTGCTCCCCCACGATGTGTGCATTATTTATGATTTTGTATTTGAATACACAATGCACACAAATGAGATCATCACTCTCCATATATATTATTCAAACACTAGTCATGTTCAAGAAAGGCAAGAAATTGCAATACCAAATTAAAGATCGGTGTTTTACTCAAAGTAGGATAGCTTCCCAAAGAATAGTGCATTATCAAGAAGTATGACTTTTGAATGTCAATGCACAAGAATTGGTTCATTGCTTTTCCCAACTCAAGACAGCACTAAATAAATTTTAAGTAGAGCAATAAAGGATCCAAAAGATACAATGAAGACAACTGAGAGTTAGATCAAAACAAATCCTTGGCAATCAAATAAAGCAATTCAAAGCAAGAGCCAAAGCGAATATGATCAATATATTTAGCACAAAAAGATTATCACTTGTCAAGACAAGTAATGTATGGAGATATTTCTCGGGGGTGGATTGCAAAGATATATTCAAGATCATATTCACAAAACATAAGCATATGGCAAATGATAGGAATTAAAAGCCATGCTTAGATATATAGATATTCTTGATAGCTTCACAAATCATGCGAAGGTGCAAAGCAACTCCAAGGAGTAGCTTGAAACAATTGGCTTCCCAAAAGATACATGAGAACATATTTGGGAAAGCCAGACCAAGAACATCCTCCACAAACAAGATCCAAAAGAGTGAGAGACAAAAAGCATTTAAGTAAATGGAAACTTGTTTGAGCAACATGCCACATAGGAACAAGATAACTAGCAATATCAATTCTAGGTGGCAAAACCTCATATGTTCACATTTTCTAGGCTTGTAATATGCACATAGCTTATTACTTCCCCATAATGTGATAATCCATTTATTTAAAGCAAGAGGCAAACAAAACCAACTCGAAAAATTAATGGAAATTATAGAAATTGAATTTCTCATGAGAATGACATACCACATAGATAGTAGATAATATAAAAATATCAACACTAAGTTGTATTTCTCATGAATACACAATTTTAGGATTGTGAAGTGCACGAAGCATATCACTCCCCCAAAATATGATAGTCCATTAATCTCTCAAAGAGAGCCACCAAGATAAGATATCAAATAAAAACAATAAGGCTCAAAACTAGTAAATGGTGTGCAAACCAACATACACACATACTTGATTTCTCAAGATAAGTAAGTAGAGAGCACAACACATACAAACACTAGCAAGGTACAAAACCAAACACATGCAAGGGTGCAAGCAACTTTCAATGTATATATGATTTAAATAAAAGTTACCGCAAGGAGGAACATTGGATATGAGATAGAACAATATGATCCATATGACTTGACTTGAGAGAATATAATTGATGAAGATCCCTTAATTCTTCATAATGTAGCCAAGTCTCCAATGTCTCCAACAACACCTATTGGTCAAGTTTTAACTTGTTGGTCCCCAACCAAGTTGGGTCCTAAGAGGTTAGTCACAATAGGTTTGGCAACCCAAATGGTTCTTTTCTTGACACCACTTTGAGTACCAACATATTTGGCAAACACAATGCCAACCTTATCCTTCCGAAGAGAATAAACATCATTAATTATAATGGGGTTGGATAAGGTACTATTTGTGCATGAAGAAGCAAGGTGACCCTTCTCACGACATAGGTAGCAACATCTACTTCCTCCTCTCTTCTTAGTTGGAGTCTTGACTTGAGGAGGGGTAGCTTGATTCTTCTTGGGAACAGATTGTTCTTCAACTTGAGGAGCTTGAGTTTGAACTTGAGGTTTCTTCCCTTGTTGCTTCTCACTAAAAGCCTTCTTCTTCAAAGGGCAAGATCTAACATGGTGCCCTTCAACTTTGCACTTGAAGCAAACAATCTTGGCCGAATCTTTGACTTGTTCTTGGCCCTTTTTCTTCTTGATGATCTTGGACTTGTTCTTGTTATTGGAGTTGAATCCAAGTCCACTCTTGTCATTGGGGCGTCTTTGAACACTCAACATATTGTCAAGTGTGGACTTCCCAACATGACGCTTTTCCAAGTCTTTATTCAAATAAGTGACTTGGGCCTTGAGCTATTTTAATTCCTCTACATGGTTAGTATCAACACAAATGCTAGAGGAAGTAGAGACTTCATTGTTAGAGCAACAAGGTATGGAAAGTGATTCATCACAAGATGTAGCAACATTATGAGTGGATGAATCACAAGGACTAGCACAAGATGATATAGCATTAAGAGAAGACGTTGTGCCATTGTCCACATGAGGCTTACAAGATGTTACCTTTGACATAATCGCCTCATTAGCTAAATTTAGCTTAGCATGGGATGCTAGAAGATCGTCATTAGAGCTAGAGAGTCTTTCATGAGTTTCTTACAATTTCCCATACTTGCTAGATAGCAACTCAAGTTGAGCCCTTAGCTCAACATTTTCCTTCAAAATAGATGCTTCACGAGAAGTGTAGTTAGTAGCACAAGCATCATTAACGTTAGAAATGGAAGGAGACAATTTGGAAAGCTTATCATTGTTAGATAGTTGAGTTTGGAGTTGATCATGAGACATGATAAGGAGAGAGTGTTCACTTTCTAAAGTTTTGTGAACTTTGTCAAGTCTCTCTATGTCCTCACTTAGTCTAGCATTGCCAACATCAAATTCAACTTTTTCATTTTTAAGCACTTTATATTTAGCAATAGCATGATCTCTTTCCTTAATGATTTTAGCAATAATAAGATCATTAGACTCATAAAGGGATTCAAGTTTCTCTTCAAGAGAAACCCTAAGCTCTTCTTCCTCTTCAAGAGAAGCTTTCAAAGAAGCTATGGTGATAGAGTCATCTCTCTCAATTTGACATTTCTCATCAAATTGACTTTCCAAATCCTCAATGAATTCCCTACTCTTAGTAACATAATCAATGATTTCACAAAGAGGAGGGATAGCTTTACTACCTTTGGGTAGAGCACCAAGTACCATCTCACCCATCTTGGTTAAGGATTCAAAGTCAAAACCTTCTTCATGAGAATCCTCATCCACATCATCACAATTTGGATTCGAGGTGGGAGATACCTCGGAATCCTTAGTCATAAGGCAAACATGATTAATGGGTGAGGAGGATGAAGAAATACTTGAAGCTCCATTGAGGTCCATGTCTTGTTCCAACAAGTGTTGGGATTCCTCTACATTGTTAGTCATGCAAATACTAGAGGATATGGAAGAGTAATTTTCATCACAACAAGACATAGAGAGCATATCATCATTATATTTAGTTAAGCAACTATTACTTGATATGCAAGGACAATCAACTCTAGCATGTATGACATTTGGAGTGCTAGAAGATTTTAAGTCCAAAGATAGAAGATTGCAATGTGATAAAGAAGAGGTATAATAAATAGTAAGTTCACCATCACCAATGCAATTTCTATCGCCACTCACCATATCGTTACCGTGTGACAAATCACATGTTGGTGGAGTGGAAGAAGTTGTGAACTCATCACGGCCGGAGGTGGAGGAAGAACAATCATCCTCAATAATTTTGGACACTTCATATATATCTTGAAGCTTGGTCCAAAGCTCATGTGCATTTCGAAAAGGCATGATTGAAGCAAGAACTACATCGGTCAAAGCACACATAAGACCATTAGTCACTTGAGTCTCGAGATGAGAGTTTATCTCATCCTCTAAAGATAAATCATGAGAATCCTTTGGAGGAGATAAACACACATCTACAATCCTCTTAACATAATTTGGACCCATGGTCCTAAAAAGATTAAGCATGCGAATTTTCCAAACATCATAATTTGTGCCATCGAATATGAAAGTGGGATCGTGCACTAATTCTCTAAACGACATCTTTTACTCTCTAGGCGGTAAAGCCCAACAAGAGAGACCAGGCTCTGATACCAATTGAAAGGACAATGATGTCTCCTAGAGGGGGGGGGGTGAATAGGCGGTTTAAAACTTTTCTGGTTTAGACTTGATAATTGCGGAATAAAACTAGGTGTTTAAATTAACAAGCCGACAACCTAAATAAACTAGGGTCACCTATGTGCACCAACAACTTATGCTAAGCAAGATAAACAACAAGGTGATAGCAATAGAATACTTCAAGCACGAAGGCTATCACAATGCAAAGTGCATAAGTAAAAGCTCGGGTATAGAAATAACCGAGGCACGCGGAGACGAGGATGTATTCCCGAGTTCCTCCTTGTTAAGGGAGTATGTCTCGTTGGAGAGGTGTGAACCGACACAACGGTTCAACAACCACAAAGGTTTCACCTTCTTCTCCGATGAACCGCACCACAAAGGCTTGGTTCACCTTCCACTATCGGAATTCCTTCGAGGCGGAATCCGGAGCCTTTCAACAACAATCCGGGGCACAACCCACAATGGGATTGGGGGCTCCCGAACGGCCTCCAACAACAATCCGGGGCACAACCCACAATGGGATTGGGGGCTCCCGAACGGCTTCAAGTGACCACACAAGGGTCCAACCACCACAAAGGCGTCTAGGGTCCAAGGACCCAAGAGTAACAAGCTCACAAACTTTCAAGTTCCACGAATCCTCGTGGAGAGCACACCGATGCACCAAATGCAAAAGGCAAGAGCACAAGTGCTCAAATCCTTCACTCTCAAATCCCACCAAAAGCAACTAATGCTTATGGGGGGAGAAGAGAGGAAGAACAAGGAATCCACAAAGGATTCAAATCCTTCACTCTCAAATCCCACCAAAGGCAACTAATGCTTATGGGGGGAGAAGAGAGGAAGAACAAAGGAGAAGAACCACAAAGTAACTCCAAGATCTAAATCCACTAGGTTCCCCTCACTTAGAGGAGAGATTGATTGGTGGAAAGGTGGATCTAGATCTCCTCTCTCTTTTCCCTCAAGAATTAGCAAGAATCATTGGAGGGATGGAGAGATAGCAAGTTCAAGAAGGTCAACAATGGAGGTCAAAACTTGCTAGAAAGGTTAGGGAACCATTGGGGAAGAAGGACCCTTAAATAGGTCAACCCAAATTCCAACCGTTGGGTGCAGATTCGCGCCGTAGCGGTACTACCGCTGGCCCTAGCGGTACTACCGCCCCCCTAGGGAGTTAGGGCATAAAAACGGGCTGAAAACAGGCTTCCGTAGCGGTACTACCTCCCCGGGCAGCGGTACTACCGCCCCGGCGGAACTACCGCTCCCGGTACCGCCGAAAACAGCTCTCTGTTAGCTCCGGCGGTACCTCGGGCGGTACCGCGGCGGTACTACCGCTACAGCAAAAAACAGCAGAAACGGATAAACGAAAACGTCAATATCTTTTCCATCCGGACTCCGTTTTCGATGATTTTTGGCTCGTTGGAATCGTTACAACGAGCTCTACTTGAATGTGCATAGAAACATCACAGTCCATCATGTGAGGATAAAACCAAATGGGGAAAGGTTGAACTTTCCTAAACAATGCAAACCAGTAAAAACTCCTTCATCAAAAACGCAACAAGATATTCATACGAAATCTGTTTTTGATGAAATAGAGCTTAGTATGGAGATAAACCAAGCTCTAAATCCTCACATGGATAAAAGGCAACAAGTTTTCCAAAGTAAAACCATTTTCGAAGGACTTGGTCTTGTCATGAAGATCACGACAAGCACCAAAACTCAACACGGAGAAAACCAAATAAGAACCAAGAAATATGAGAAGCCAAGTATGCAAAGGTTTGAGCTCTCCACAACAATGCGATCAAGTTACTCACTTGAGAGCCCCTCTTGATAGTACGCCATCTATCCTAAAACCCGGTCTCCTACTAACACCATGAGACCGGTAAGAGAGAAAACCTAACAAGATCATACCTTTGCCTTGCGCATTCCACTTGAGCTCGATGATGAAGATCTTGACTCTCTCAAGTTGAAACACCTTTCTTGATTGTGCTTGCTAGCACATGCTTGATGAAGACTTATACAAATGCCCCCCCATACTCCGTTATGGGAGGGACTCGCTAGGCTTTGTCTTCATGTTTCCTTTGCAAGACTCAATCAAAGGATATCTTCCGATATGCATCATATTGAACTTGCACTTCATCTTCTTCTCTTGATATGTATGATGGCTTGGGGTTAAACATGATTGTTCACACAATCTTCTATTCCAAGCCATACTTGCAATGAGCTCAACTCTACACATGACCATTCTTCATATAAACCCTTTGAATAGAGCATTGGTCATTAAGTCATATTGAAGAGTCCAACACATGAACTCCTATAATTTCCCATAGACAAGATCTATAAGAATATCTCAATGTAAACATTAGTCTATAAGGATTGTCATTAATTACCAAAACCACGCATGGGGGCAACCATGCACTTTCAGTAGGTAGGGAAGCGATTCTCTTACGAATAAGCCTATTTGCCACGTAAAACTTGCAAAACTAAATAAAGCTAGAGGCGTCTAACTTTGTTTTGCAGAGGCGTTATTTCATGTGACATGGTTACGGTAAGTTTTGATATTACTCGTACTGTCGGAGGCAATGGAGGGCTCTGTAGACTCGGTTCATGCCGGGGCGCCGGGGGCCAGGCACATGGCGCCATGAAGGTCCAGGCGCATCGACCATGTCACATCGCACTTCATTGCATCATTATTGTGTGCTGTTGTGTGTGCATCCTATTGATTGCTTATATGCTAGATATTCAACCATAGCATCATAAATAGGATGATCCCTAACAAATACCAAAATTGTGTTCTCCCTCGTTGCGCACCACCAAGAAAGTTCTACGTTATGAGGCAGGCCGTGATGATCGGGTGTCACACATCTCGTCGTTCGTATACAGTGGGTGTAAGCCATGTTGCACGCGCAGGTCTTCGAGGTTTGATTGGCGAGCCTAGCATACTCAGAGGTATGGCCTCGGAACACGGGAAGATCGAAAGATCGAGCACGAGTCATAGAGTTGTTATGATCGACATTTTATGTCCACCTTTGAAGCTGTGCTGCCGGCCGTGATGATCGGGGGTAGTATGGTGGATGAGGGTCGTGTCATCGCCATTATTATTTTAGGGATAATAATCTTGGTGAGGTGTGTTTTTGATAATGAGATTATAGAACTAAAACTCACCTATATATTATAAACTTATCTTACCTCTTTTGCGATCACATCTGGAGACTACGGAACTACGCTTCGGTTACTTCTTCAAGAGCTCGGATTCTACCTTGGAAGCCGACGGGTCCAACTTCATCAGCTGGTGCATTGTTTTTTTTAGAAACATTCTCCAAACACAACAAACATCCTATATGTGCTAGAACATTAGTTAGGAGTTAGACAGATGATTCTGATAGCAAGGAGCAAAATGATGAGTTCCGTAAGCATCATGACATGTTCATGGAAGTGACGATCGTCATGAGCGTATGCCTAGCACCTAAGTTGAAAGTTGTTTCAACACATGGAGCCATATGTCGTGATTGATGCGATCAGAGGTCACTTCAAAGATGAATTGAGTCTTGAGCAGTTCAGACAGCTTAGAAAGTTCCGGACCATTCACATGGGGAGCATACCTGTCTGGAGACTCAGTTGAAGAAGTTGTGTGACATCTACTTCAAGCTTACGAATATCTACGATTTCTAGATAGCGAACTCCAGTGCAATAGAGATTGTGCTTTACCTCCTAGCTGTGAATAGCATGTGCGTGAATATGCTATAGAGACACGGTGAGCTTCTTCACGTTCGTGAACAACTTCAAATCTCTAAAAGTTGATTCATCGAAGAAGAGTTCTTCGACGCTATGGGTATATTTGATATACGAAGATATAAATGTATTCTTCTCATACTTGATGAAAAGTGTTTGATAATTGTTCTGTTTGTGAAACAGTCCCTGATTATCACAAGTATGTGGCGAAGGGTGACGTGACAGTGCACAAGTGATGGCAAGTTAATGGCCAGTAGTGCTCACGCCCTCGAGATATCATATTAGTTATCATCAATAGTTTTTCATAAGACATTTTGTAATAGTGAGAATGTGATCTAGTTTGGTGTCTTGAATGTTACAAGACATGATTATTCATATAGAACACATCAGTTGTTTTATGTTATGGAACAAAGCAGTTGTTTCATGTTATGAGTAATTTGCATCACATCTCAATTACATTATGCGTATGATATACATTTATAATAGCGGGAATGATAAAATTATGTGTCCAAAGAACAAACACCATCAAATTTAGTCATAAAGGCAATGAAAGAAGTAATGGATATTTCTGGTCTATTTAAGTATTTCGAGTGCCAAAATTGATTAAATTTGAAATGAAGTATTGAAGTTGCAATACTAGAGGAAATTGATTGAGAGTCATTTTTAATGATTAATCAATGGTGTTATTGCATGATCCGAATTCTTACATGATTTTGGTAAATAGGAGTATTTGCCCGATGAATTATGGAGTCTGAAATTAATTTGATAATAGATCAAATGGGGTTTTTCAGAAGAAAGATTAGTGAATATTGTATTCACAAGATTCGATCAGAGGACAATATTTTTGAATTATGGTTTCAACACAAAAGACTTGTGGAAATTCGTTTCACAATATTATAATTTCATATATGGTGATATGTGGGGAATTATAATTATGCTCTATTTTAAATAAAGTGTGGTCTGTCAGAATCTGTCTTAGAATCTCCTAATATGTTCGAAACATTATAGTCGATGTCCACTTTAGAATATAGATATTTTTCTCAACGAGAATTCGTAGGATCGACAGTAGTGTCGACATGTATATGATTATGCGATAATTCGGAATATACATGAGTGGTTCTTTGTAGACTGCTCGCATTGGATGAGAGTGTATTCCAAAACCAAATAGAAACAAAGTTCAGTTTGTTGTCTATGTAATTCCGAGAAAAGATGACTTTTCGAATTACAGTTTATGGATTAGAAGTTTGGAATAAAGTGTCAGACTTATGTTGGAAGATGTTCCAAAGAGTATATGTCTGCTAATGAAAGTTTAGTGATTAAGAGTGAGGGAGACTAGAAAATTGTTTTCTGCTTGCAATCCTCTTCATAAAGATCATAATATTTTCATGAAAGAAACTTCTGAATAAGGTGCTGTTATATTTAATATTGCTGTCGGGTCACAGCACTGTATTAAGTATTTCAGATCTTGTTGACAGATCAAGGTGCACTTTATGAATACAAAGAAAGTTGAGAAAATATCGGAATACGAACAAAGGCTTTTTGAGCCTGGAAATCCAAAGTTGCATTTGAAAGGATTAAGAGAGTAATTGTTGCTGCAATTCTTATTAGAGGAATAAGATTGTTTAATCGTCATATAAGGTGTTATATGAGAAATGTGACTATAAGAAAGACGCGGTAGCATGTCTTGTCGAGAAATGTGTCTTGGACAAGATCAAATTTGTTGATTACATTTATGTAGACATGCTTGAAGTCTGAGGGATTTGTATTAATGTAATACTGTAGTTTGTATTAAATTCGAATTGATAGTAGATCAATGATTTTGGTTTAACCAAGATGTCGATTTAAGTGCGAGTCATAGTTAGTTCACTCAGGAGAAATATGTGAAGAACATATTTTTTGAGTGGGAGCTTGGGAACTCAAATATGTGGATAACATGTTTTTGAGTGGGAACTCGTGTTATCAAATATGTGGAGACATAATTTGAGTGGGAGTCGAATTCATCTTGTGTAGTTAACACATTGTGAAACTGTACCAATAGAATAGGATGAAGGTGTAAAACTATTTAAAAGTTAGTATCTATTTTGAAATAGAACGGGAATTTTAAATAGTTAGTCGAGTTGTGTTGGATTATATCTGAGGAGTCAGAATAGAATCAAAAGGATGGTCCTTTGGAATCCAATTGGTCATTAAGAGTAATGATGCATGAAGGTAATGGTTGTATGACATGTGGGTCTATTATGTAATATTAGACATCATACAGAAACCTTATTATCTGCTCGATGAAATATAACCGATGTTCTTGGAATAAAGAGCAGTTATGAAAGTAAATTTGGAATTTACTGGAAGTAGAAGTGCGTTAGTTAAAAGATTAACATTTGAATGTCAAGTTTTCTACATAGGTGTGAAAGTATGTAGATATCGCGAGTTTGTAATTGTTACAAGGGGCTCTGCATGGCTGAGTGTGTTTTTCAGGGAAGTTATCTGGTTAGTATAATCAGAGTAAGCGCTGGGAAGCAGAAGTCTCACTTAGTTACGGTATTTGCATATATGTTGTTAGACAACATGGTGATATCAAGCAAGTTGATGCCGGTGAATCACAAAAACATGTACAATCATGGATTGTGCAGTAACACTTTTCCACGAGCAAGCATTATCAAATGATTCTTATTTGATAAGGGATTCTGATAAAGTAAAATGCAGCTAGTTTATCTGTACTCTAGTGCAAGTGGGAGACTGAAAGAGATATGCCCTAGAGGCAAATAAATAAGTAGTATTTATTGCATTATCTCATAAGTTTATAATAGGTTTGTGTATTATGCTATAACTGTATTAATCGGAATTATTAATACACGTGTGATACATAGACAACCAGGTCCCTAGCAAGCCTCTATATGAGCTAGTCCATTGGGCAACAGTTGATCGAGATTCCCAATCAAGGACAATGACGTCGGTTGACAATGGAGTCATCTTGTTAGTTGAATAAGGTGGTGGACATACGCAAAGTATTGCAATAATATCGTATTACGATGTTTGTCATTTGCAATAGATAAGAGTATGATAGCTTATTCCTTAGACCGTGAGACCGTACTTATTGTTGCTTTGTAGGAGTGCTTTGAGAGCATCAAACGTTGTGTCTTATATAGCATGACAATAACGGTGTCCATCTTGGGTATTCCGAAAGAGCATCGAGACGTAAGGATCAAGAGAGTGATTTGTTCATTCTTGTAATGGAAAGATACTCTGGGCCCACTCGGTGATATTGCATCTATATAGCTGCAGCTTATGACTAGGTCATGGAGATGTAATATCGCAGACGAGTTAATAACCTTCGTCGGTAACGAGATACAGCAAAGGCATCGGTGTGTCTACGATCATATCTCGGACAAGGTAGTATCACAGAGACAAAGGGAATGAATATCATACTTATGGTTCAACGACGATATTCGTGGAATGCACAGGGGTCGTCATATATTTCCAGGTATCCCTGACGATCATTGGTGAGCGGAGTGTCTCGACCATGTCTGGAGTGTTCCCGAACCGTAGCGTAACAAACTTAAGGTCTTAGCGACGCTAGGAGATAGGTTCTGGAATTTTATAGGGTTTTTGTTGGAGAGAGAGAAATGATCCGAAAAGAGTTCCGGTGGTCCGGAAGGAGTTCCGGAGAGGTCAGGAATGGTTCCAGTAATGTCCGAAAGTTGTTCGGGTGGTCCGAAAGAGTTTTCGGAGTCACGGGATATTGAATTATATATAAATATATTAATTATGAATTAATGGGATTTTTATATTAATTTAATATTAATTAAATAAAGGAAAAAGGGGGCTCCCACCTATATGGGCCCTAAGAGGGCCCAAGAGGGGGAGCCGCACCTCAAAGGGGGGTGGGCCCCATTGGCTGGTTCGGCCAGCCCATGTGGGCGCCGAACCCCCCCTCCCATGTCCTTTGTTTAGTCCCACATGGGGGAGCCAAGGGGTTTGCACACCCCCTTCCCCCTTTATATAGCAAGGCATATTAATTGATTTAATACACAGGAAATTCAATTAATTCTCAATTTCTCTCTCGATCTCGTGGTTCCCAAGTTGGAGCCGCGCCGAGCTGAGGAAGAGGGTCTCTCTCCACCTAAGCCATACCACAAAGCGCCGTTGCTCTGCGGGATTCCAGATAAGATCTACTCCTGCGATTTCAGTTGGATCTGAATGACCGGGAGTTGTCGCTAGGCTCCGTATGTTTGCGAGTGCTCGGAGGCTACTCTATTGAGGAGCTTGGGCGACGTCGTCTCGCCCCCTGCAGCCGCCGCGCCTCCCCCCCCTCTGCTGCCGGCGCACCAGCCCCGGCGCTGGCGCTCTGCCTTCTTCCGCCCGACGCCCGTCGACGCAGATCATCGTCGACACCCCGGCGTCATCGACTCCGACATCGCGGCAAGTTCTCCGCGACCTCGAGGTCGGCTACATACGACTTCATCGTCAACGCTTGTGCGGGAGCGTAATCCCCGCTATCAGTCTACATGGAGGTAATGTAACCCGTTCCGCCACCGTTATCGCATGTACTAGATAGATAGATCCTGGCTAGTTAGGGTTCCGTTCGCTAGAAAAATTATTGTTTTCTGCACCGTAACCCCTTCATTCCGACCCCCGGAGATTTCCGGAAAGATCTCCGAAGTTTTCTGAGCGACATCAGTACTGAAATTCGCCAGATTCGGAAATCTCCGAGCCCGGTTCGGAGATTTCCGAGCACCCGAAAACTGCAGAAATTACAACACAAAAACGACAATATCTTGACCATCCGAACTCCGTTTTTGATGATTTTTGGCTCGTTGCAATCACAACAAAGAACTCTACAAGATAATGAAGAGAAACATCATAGTCCAAGATGGGAGGTTAAAAACAAATGAGGAAACATAAAACCTCTCGAAAAATGAACAACCGGTAAAACCTCCAACATCAAAAACCAAGAAGTTTTTTCAAACGAACTTTGTTTTTGATGAACTTGAGCTTGTTATGAAGATCACAACAAGCTCCAAAACCTCACAAGGAGAAAAGCCAAATAAGAAACAATAAAGATAATATGCTAAGTATGCAAAGTTTGAGCTCTCCATAAAGATTCGATCAAGTTACTCACTCGAGAGCCCCTCTTGATACTACGCCTATCTCTCCTATAGCCCTATCAAGATCATACCTTTGCCTTAAGCATTCCACTTGAGATAGATGATGATGACCTTGATCTCTTCAAGTGGACCACCTTTCTTGATTGCGCTTGCTAGCACATGCTTCATGAAGACTCCTCCATATACTCCCCCATACTCCATTATGGGAGAGTCTCGCTTAGCTTCGTCTTCATGTCTCCGACATGCTTCCCTTGGTCTTGCACTTGTCAACCATGATGACGATCATGACATGAAATCATCCTCCATGAGCTAAATTAATGGATCTTCTTGTTGCAAGCCCATGGAAGATACCATCTTTCTTCATATAGGTGATGCCTTGACAACTTCAAGCCATACTTGCAATATGCTCAAAACACGCATTAGTCCTTACGGATTGTCATTAATTACCAAAACCATACATGAGGGCACATGCCCTTTCACAAACTTTGCGTAGAGGGGCGTGTGGAGAGAAAGACAAACTTTGCGTAGGGACGGTTGTTTTCGGTACAATACGACTCGAGGGAGGCAGAGGGGGAGAAACGGTGTCGTGTAGCACAAGCGGCATGGCGCTATGTTAAACGCTAGGCAGAGATAAGAGAGAGGGTTATTGGATATCTCTTTGGTAGCTCCGAAGGTTAGCTTTCAATTTTTTGAAATAAAAAATACCACTACGTGCACATATTCTACAAACTCTATGATTTTTTGTATTTTTGTCTACATAAAAAGAAATTTTGAGGAGAAATGAAGCTGCATTTTTTTGTTTTTAAGATAGGAATCTCTTTTTATTTCACAAAACTTAAATAGATAAGTATAAACATATGTATATATAATATATCCAATAGAATATTTATTAAACTAAATTTAAAATTTTAAACAATAACTAAGTATAAATTGAAATATGAGTGGGGTTTACCATGATGTGGACATGTTGGAGAAGGAGAAGTCTCTATTCCTATGGAGCTTAGTTTTAGGTTGGATATGGATCAACAAAGCCACTCTCCATGGTGAGGGTGACCTCACATCTACACTCACCATCTAACTTCGGAGACCTCACCAAGCCACTCAACGGCGAGGCTAGAGCACAAACCAGTCCAGCATACGCTCATCACGCACCACATGCACACTCTCGAGAAACCAGCGCCATTGTTTCTACTAGTCCATTTTCAGGACAGGGCTCAGTGTCTTAACCTTGCCAAGCCTATCGCCGATGTTTCCACGGTGCCACACGTCGCCACCGCACACACATCCATTGCTGAGACCCGACCTGGCCATGCCACCGAGAGACCCTCTTGACGCCTCATCAAGCACCAGTTTCAAGACGATGCGCCTAGATGGGAGAGCGGTACCGTAGTGCCGCCATCGTTCTAATTGGGAGACCCATATTTAGGATTTCCCAGAGCAACCCGAGAGATGGCGATTGTAATGATGATTTCTTTAGTAAGGTTGTCGTGCATAGACACAACTATCGTCTGCCATCACCGAAATCTGGCCAAATTTTCACCAGTAGCCACAACTTTCCAAACTCGCAGGTTGTCGTGCATAGACACAACTATCGTCCGCCATCACCGAAATCTGGCCAAATTTTCACCAGTAGCCACAACTTTCCAAACTCGCAGGCGGCTGGATTGTAAGCTTGCCATAAACGTCGACCGCCGCGTTGGAGGACGGAGGATAGTCAAGGTATGCCAGGGCCACTTGCGACCACGTCACCACACACTTGTGCGAAGTCCAACCGCACACCAAAGGCTGCCGACGTCCACCGCCTAAGACCCCTTATGGTGCCGTGATAAGCTATTGTGCGAGCTTTATCCGGCGGCGTCCTCGGGCGGCTGCACGGGAGAAGAGGAGGCGGAGGCACCGATGCTAGAGTTAGGGGGCTAGGGTTGCCCTCGTTCTGAAATCTTAGTGTATTAAAATCTTCACCCGTAAGAATAGGATGTAGATTATCCGGATCCAGATTAACCAGCTGAAGCAGGAAAAAACCATGCTAAACGATGTAACAATACTTTGATGGTGGGCAGCAAGTTTCAGACGCACTCTTTTCCTTCACAGGGTACCGGGACTGGGAAAGTTTTTAATGAGGCGACTTGCTAGCTTAATATATTATTTTAATTTTAAAAACTTAAGCGGGAAAAAACAGTTTGTGACCTTCCACTCAGATTGTGCCGTTGGGTGGAAGTGGTGCATCCTGAAGGCTGCAATGTGCATTCTACATTCACATATAAATTTATGTCATCTGTTTAAATCACCAACCATTTTTTAGATGAAATCACCAATCTTTGATTGTGGAGAGCAAGAATGATACTGTATCTGAGAATCATTTAATTAGTACATCCAAGTTTGTTGCAGGAACAAGTCTGGCACCATTGCTCTCCTAGATTGTGTTTAAGATGCTGAAGATCCAAAACATTTCCAGCAAAGGAAAACGTAGATAATTAGCAGCAGTCATGTAACTGACAGGCAGGTTCAATGTACATAACTGGAGGTTTATTATAAGCTGAGTCAGTCAGATGCTTTGTTTAGAGCTTACTTGCATCTATTTGTCTGCCAAGCTTGCCTTTTGGGAGCAGGGTTTCAGTTGACATCCACAACCGTGCTGACTTTGACTATAAAAGTTAATGTGATAAACTGATTCTACTATAGAAGTCATTGGCGTAAGGTCCTGACTTCTCTGCTTCCTCAATTTAAAATGTTTACCTATGTTTGACATTGGCTTAGTTAAGTGTCGTGCGTGCTCTGTTTGCACTGTCCCTAAACCAGACAACCCATGTTGTATCAGTAAAGCCAACGTTGAAGATCTTCGCATGTTGTGTTAGTTAATTTTGTCACCTTTTGTTGAACAAATAAGAATTGATTTCGTTGACAATGTATTTGCACTTTTTAATCCTTGAATGGAAAACTAAAATTAGGTATGCACTATGACATCAATTTTCATAGCTGTGAAGTGAGCCTAGCTACGAGTGATTTGGGTGTTTTTTGTTGCTCAATCTTAGGCGTTATGGCAAATTCGAAACAAAAGTGCTATCGAAGCCAAATTCGTCAAACAATCGGCTGATGTTATCTTCAAAACCTTGATCTTCTTACAGTCTGGTCTCCCGCACTCAGAAGTGAAGACCGTCTAGCGGTGGAACCCTTTGGTGGCGGAGCTCAAGAGGACTGATGCCCAGTCAGCGTTAAGGGCGCGTGCTACCTTGCGTCACCGTTGATGCGTTTGTTTTGCTGCTCTTTAGCTTTTAGTATCTAGTGGTTTCTTTAGTTCTTTGGCGAAGCTGTATTCCGCAGCATTGTTGTTTTTTATTTGGCTAAGTTGTATGCCGCAACATGTATCTTGTGGTGGATTTGCTGGCTTCGTTAATTCAAAGTCGGGCTCTAACCTTTTATCTAAAAAAGTGAGACTAGTTTAACTGGTTTGGTTCCTTATGGTGAACCAGCCCGCTCCCACACATTTTTCTGGATTATGTTTGTGAGCGGTGTTTCTAAAAAAAAAAAGCTTTCATAGTAGTGCGCCTATGCGGTGTCCCTTTCATAGCTTTGTCATCCTGATCAACAATCTGTTTTGCTTATTTATCCATCGTGCAGTGCAGACGATGCCACAGTCTGAATAGTCTGTTATATATCATCAGGTCAACCAGGCATCAGAACGTTGAATTGCATTACGCCAACATCACATTAGACTTTCTTTTCTTTACGCAGACATGGACGACATGATAAGTTAACTAAAGATACGTGTACATTAGTATGGTGAGCAGCTGACACAACCCACATGGCAACTGCACATTATTTTTAGAAAATGACATGGCAACTGCCTATATAAACCCACACCATTACGATCTCCAAAAGCCAACACAAACCACAGTGGAATCTCAAATCCACAAGAGAAACTTTCAAGATCATCAAGATGAGGGTGTGTGCTCATGATCTGAAGCTCCAGGGGCTCAAGAGGGTTCTCCAGGAGAAAAAGGCCCGGCTCTACATCATCCGTCAATGCGTCGTGATGCTCCTAAGCTGGCATGATTAGTCAAGCAACTGGGAGCAAATTTCTTCGTTTTTTCTCTTACTAATCTCTTTGACTAGCCAATCTATTGGCTGAAATTTTGGTCTCTAGCTATTTGTTGCAAGAGCTGTACATAGTTTGTTAATGTAGTAAGATTAGAAATGAATGGAAGCTGATGTGAGCACTGTTTCCGCCCCCTTCTTTCTTGACATGGTTTTGCCAGAATTTTTGAGGACTATATACCTCCCTCAGACACTGAAATGTTTATCTTACAACTTACAAGGTAGTGAAATCAAAGCTTGATATGGAATTTTCCAACATTATTTGGTACCATTTGTGAACTCTTCCTCAACCAGATGGTCGGCAGGCTGAAGCGCCAAGCGCCAGGTCGTGGGTTTGAGTCACACTTCTACCTTAATGATAAGCCGGGGTGGCGTCTCCTCCCTCGGTCTTGATATTGTTATTATTTGGTAGCATTTCCATGTCTGACGCTGATGCCTTTTGATGCTTGATGCTCAGCCTACCAATTGATCTGAATGTTCCTGTCAACTATCCTCTCACCAGACCGGCATCAGCGCAAAAGCTCATCCGTTTATAAGACAGATCCCAGTTTCAGGTTTTTGCATTCCGTGCGACCTCCATAAGCTTGCTCAAGTGGCTTAGTTCAAAATTACAAAACAACAGATGCATCTGAGCGATTTATTTTGATCGGAGCAAATGTTTCTTTAGTTGAGACTTGAGGAAATACCATAACGAAACGAGAAAAAGTATCACAAAAGATTGATCAATGTGTTGGTGATTGTGGTAGCACATAGCTACAGTTGTTTGTGAAATAAAGCCTGATGATAAGTGCTCTCACTGTTCTACAGTTCCTACCAAAGCAGAAGGCATGGATCTATCCATCCTTTTTGGGTTTTCTTTTGTGGATTGCACCAGTTCTAGATCTTTCTTCACATGTTTGGTTACATGGTTCTGCTTTGTTTTTGTTTTGGTCCGGCAAGCAAGAATTTTCTGAAAAAATCATCTCTTTTGAATGAAAATCTGCTACAACATTTGACAGAACAAAACGAGAAGTTCTGCACGTGTTCCTTCTGGTTATTTTTTAACTAGAATTTTTATACCAACTAGACGTTCTACACAGCAGTACCGCTGGCAAGCAAACCGATTACAAAGACAGGGGCAGCGTCCATCCAAATGGATGATGGAGCACTGTCTTCACAGCCGAACTTAGCCATTGTATGGGCAACTCTATTACATTCCCGTCGACAGAATGAGAAGTCTGCAGAATCAAAGTGCAGATGACATAAGCTACGAGCTTCTCAGAAGTGGATGCCTGTATCAGCCAACTCGTAAATTACTTGCTGTAACCAATGTGTTGCGGTCAGACTCGAAAATTACTCTGAAGATGCCCAAGTTTGCAGTGGCCTCCATAGCAACAATGCATTCTTCTTTTTTGAAGAGCGCTCCTCAAATGGTGCAGTTATCCTTCTAGTTAAGATCAGAGCAATGCTGAAATATAAATGCACACAGTATGTTTAGTATATATTAAATGCCAAGTGATATCCTGCAGCCGATAAAATGGTTAGAGGAGAAAAAAAACTACTCCAAAACTTGACCGGTGCCTCCAAGAAAAACATTTCGGACGCCCTCTGCTCAATCTCCTTGCCTCCTGCACCGATTACCCAGATTTTGTCCGCCATGAAACCACAGCTCTGTTCCTTGACCCCCTGCTGCCCACTCTCGTCGACGTGCCGCCGGAATTGAGCACGCGGCCCCGCCGGCACCACGAAAGAGGCTGGGGAAAAATACGGTGCGGCGTAAAGGGCAGTGGCAAGACTGCAGCGGCAACAGTGAAGCTGATAGAGGCCGCGAAGTAGCTCGAAGTGGCGGAGGCCATGAAGAGGAAAAGTAAGGCGGCGGCGGCGGCTCTTACTCGTCCGCCTCCTACTACGCGTATGTGGCCAACCCTCGTCTCGCCTACCGTCGCGTTCGGCTGCCGTAGCCGCGGCCGTTCATCATGACCACGAAGTGCTCGATGAAATGGCCGAGAGGTACAAATTTTTGGTCTGTTCGTTTAGGCCGATGAAATTGGCGATAGTATGCGGTGGTGACTTGTTGTTTTTTGTTGAATGTAGTAGGACGGAGAAAGAGGTGGCCGGTTTCATGTCTCAGTTGGATCATTCTCATAACTTTGGCCTCTATGAGCTCAGCTACGACATGATGGATACGTTGGAGGTGGACGAGGATGTTGAGGTGGAGGAGCTCGATGATCCCGTTGGCACCTATGAATCACATGTAAGCACCAAGAGATATCGGACCAAAGTTATTGGAGGAATAAGATACTGCTTTGTGCCATGCTTGGTTGAATGTTTCACTTGATGCCACGGTTGGCACGGATCGAACCAAGGATAGGTTTTGGGGTTGGATCCAGCAGTACTATTCCAATACCATGCTCGTCCCATCAAACCACACTCAAGGCCAACGGGATCATCAAAATTTAATTGTGTCAGAGGTAATAATTCCAATTTTTAAAATTTAGTATATATTTGATCTTCATGTAACTATCTGACAGACTATAACTCTTTGTATTATAAGTAGGACAATGCAACGATGAAAGCACACCAAGAACAATCAAAAGACGAAGATCTACAGAACTGACAGAAAGAATAAAGCAAAGAAGCAGGCCTACAAAACCTAACAAAGAAGAGCCAAACTTAGCTCTAGTAATAGAACACCAAAAAGCAGCTGGAGGTTAGGCAGAGGGTGGCACATCAGGTAGTCATGTCTGCATTTATATGGATTTTGGAGGAGAAAAAATAAATATTTAATATTTTAGACAATGAAATAAACATTTGTTTTATCAAGACAACACTGTGTTCCAAATATTGTACACATGATATATTACTAAAAATCATGTCCAGCAAATGAGTGCATTTTTCCCTGCATACCTAATTTTTCACATTCACAAATAGACTTCTCGAAAGGAATGTTTGCTTCTGTACTGCTGCGAAGGTCTCTAACTCCGATACCTTGGAGAAACATAGGTTTGTCCATCATCAGATGTCACTTTGTTAAAGCTCAAATATGCTTGACTCTGTGCACTATTATGCACTGCTTAGAAACATATTCTTACCTGTACTATTATGCACTGCTTATAATAGATGCTTACCCTCCAACTCTCACTTCTATTTATTCTGTCCCATCTATTTCCTTTTACATATTCTTTTCATATATGAATGTTGCATGCTTCTGTACTACATCCATCATCGGTATGAAAAATAAGACTTGTGGGCATACATCTAAAAAAAGTTGATAAAAAGAATCTACATGGGGATAATTATATATGAAGGTGGAGAAGCACTTTGCATATCAAGAGGCACCAAATCCCCATTTTACTAGCTAGACATCACGATCAGGAGCAGTACAAATTCCCAGCCTCTCTTTGACAAACTGGCCCATCGATTCCACTCCTACTCCCACCAACCATTGCAGCCCAGCCTCTCACAAAATAATCAATAAGGAGAGAGAGGCACACATCAATGGCGACACAAAGGCCCTACATGACTGAAACAGAACTTTATGCCTTATGGCCCTACCATCTACGACAACACCAACCATTTCTTCATTTCTTCTTCTCCCTTAGAAGCACTGGTACTGGTACAAGTCTATGGGCTGGCTCCATGTGCTGCCGGTGCCAAAAATGTCACATACACTGCTTGTTGTGATGCCCATTGCGGCGGGATTTGTAGTGTTGGTGATTGAGTTCATGCAGTAGATGATCTCAGCAAGGGAACACAGTCTGCTCTCTAGCTCCACCTTCTGTGTCTGCATCACGGAATTTTGTGCTTGGAATGCTACAAGGTTCTGGGTGGTCATGCTCAGTGTCATGCTGAGTTGCTGGTTCTGGTTCTTCAGCTGATCCACCTGTTTTTGGAACACAAAATATTCTTGTCAGCACACAGCATTTTTTATATCGTCGAAGAAAAAGCAACACGTAGAATTTTTTCTCATATTATTGTTCGCTTTCTGTGGAAGATGTGATGCTCCTAATTTGGTGAACACTCAACCTATATGAATTTGTAGTGTTGTCATAATTAGGAGTGTTAGGTAGAAGGGCAATTCGCAATAATTGAGTTTGAGCCGATATTTCAAGTGGATCTTTGTTTTCATTCATTTTTGTTTTAACCTGCACATGAGTGCAAGCTCTCATAAATACTATACTAGAATATATATATGAATGACAATGCAACAATAAAATATAGATTTGAACTTTAGACTTTTTTCCATTATAAGTAGCATATTTGTAACTTGTGAGACTAGTATAAGTCTATAACTAACCTGCGAAGAGAGGTCGTCGAGGTGTTGTTGCTTCCGCACCCTAGATCGCCGTGCCGACTCACGGTTCGAATCCTTCCTCCTCTTCCTCCTCTTCTCCATCTGGGCCCGGAGGTCCGGGGAATCGTCCTCGGACCTGAAACTCCGGGTCCCCTGGCTCGACCCGAATGAGGTCCCACTTGACATGGTCTCCCCTCGACAACTTTTGGATACACGCAGCAATTTCACTTTCTCTTATTACTTATAAAGACAGCTTGTAGCTGTAGTGGGTGCCTTACTTACTAGCTTGATTATGTTGTTAATGAAGAAAAGGGCTTAGCTTGCACAAAGGAGCTGCAACTACAGGGAGCTTAGGGAGAAAACGTAGAACCAGTACAGGAAGACAACGGAGAAGGACTGGACAAGGCGAGTGATGGCTGAGCCGACCATAAATCCGGAGTGAAGATGCTCACAGAGGACCAGCAACAACATCTACAAAAGATAATACGGTTTCTCTGCTAGTCTATCATCAAGAACTCACGCTATTTTCTTTTCTTTACCTTGCAAGTTTATCTGTTTTATTTTCAGATAAACGTTTTGGTTATATGTGGCCGAGATTTTGGCAGAACCTCCCCTGAAATTTTGGCAGAACCTCTCCTTGGAAACGAATTTGTAGCAGAGAATTTTTAGCAGAACCTCCCCTTGGAAATGGATGAACAGAGAAAGGAATTTTAGCAGAACCTCCCCTGGAATGGCTGATTGGACAAGAAAATTTGGACAGAGCCTCCCTATGGCAAAATCAATATCTTGGAACAAAGGCTGGAGGTTGAAGGAGAGACTAGGCTAGGTGACAGGCCTGTGCAGTTTGGACAAGCTCAGGAAGCAGCCAAGATTCACTCAAGTTGGCATTAACTAAAACAGTCTGTGCTGTTACGAGCTAGGAGCCGAGAGGGAGGAAACCTAGCAAGACAGCTGCGGAAGAGGGAAAAGGGAATTGAAGCTTGGTGGAGGGTGCAATTTATAGCCAAGAAATGAGGGGATTGCAGTGAGAGAAATAATTGAGGAGAAAATATGAAATGGTTGTAGTGGACAGGAAAGCAGAAAGAAGGAGAGGTGTGTTTGGAATCTTCCGTGGCATCTGCCGGTAATATCAGGAATCTTTTCATACGGGTTGGCCTGAATTTTCTGGCCATGGTTTGATTGCCAGTGACATCATCTCTGGTTTAGCAAGTCTTATTGAAATTAATTGAATGGTTGTGGTTTAGCTATTACTAGCAGAGACTACTTTTGGAGTAGAAAATTTGGAGATTGATAGTTCAGCTAAGAATTATCCTCTTAGACATTACGCTCGCCCCTGTTGTTTGGGATTGCATCATCAAGTGTGAGCATTACGATTGCCCTGTTGTTTAGGACTGCATCATCAAGTGTGAGTAAAAAAAAAATCAAGTGTGAGTCAAGAGAACACAATCTATAAATATGATTTATTGCTTGTTTATCATTTTTTTCGTGGAGACAGCCCCGCCGGATGTCCATTGCGATTTTAGGGTTTCCCCCTCAACCCTACATCACGACACTCACACATCTGGGCTATATCTAAGTGAACATATCGGATGCACAAGTACCCCCGGATGCACAAGATATGTTGTCTCATATTTCTTTTACCGAAGGAAAATTAGATTAAATCATCTTGATAAATTAAGAATAAATAGTTAGCACTTTTACTAGGACCACCATATGCTAGCGTGTTAACAGATGGTTGTGAGATGATATGTTTAGCTTTCTATGACATGTGTGTTTATCCTAACTATATTAGGCACCAAAGTTGAAGAAAATGTTTGGTCTTGTTTTTCTGAAAAGTTTTGTTTACAAACGAATGTAATGTAGAACTAGTCAGTTCGTGTAGTAATGTTATTACACACAACAATTATTCAGTATACGCTTGACAATAGATACCAGTTGAGAATCAACCTAGCGGTTGTACTCTCATCCCATCTAAGTTTAAATCTCGGTTTTGACACAAATGTTTTATTTATCCTGAAATATTTTTCGTTAAAAGGCGATGTTTGTATTGTTAGCGAGACATCAATGTTAACTTCATCAATCTTAATACGTATATGATTTGTCCAGCTCAATCTGTCAGAGGTGCTTATGGATGTGTGTGTATAAGTTTATTGGGTTTTGTTGTTTTTAAAAAAAAGATAGCATGGTACCAATTTGAAAAGAAAAATAACCAAAACTACTGCTGAGTAAACCAAGCAATGAGATGACAGCAGGTACTTTAGGTGCTGATGAAATGGGTAAAAGCTCACAGAGACTACGCTGGGCTTGTTGGTGCTTGGTGACGTGCTGTTTGTAAACCCAGGCGAGGTAAGAAACGAGTCCACGTTGCAGCGGGGCCGAAACGATATAAAGGTGAAGATCAATACGGATTACACGTATGTGCGCCTTTGAAAAGAGGGGAGGAAGCGTGTCGTCCCGTCGAGACGATGCTGGCATTCTCCGGAAGGCTCGAGTCGTCCTCTTCCTCTTCCTGCAGGATCCGCATCTCAAAAACCGTTGGTGCCTAGGCTATTTCGATGTGTGGGGTGCCTTTGTACTTTGTGGGCGATCGGATCTGTGATACCGTCTTTATTCAGTTTAGGTGTCAACATGTACTACGTCTACGTGCACCAGTCTCGGAGCGCCCCGAATGCCATGCAGAAGAATAAAGTCTGTATTATTTTCTTGCTTTAAAAGACAACACATGCAACTTTATTCGTGTGTCAAACGACTAGGTTTTGATCGATTATACTTACAACAAATTACAAAGCAACCATTTTGCTATAGGGTTATATCGGAGATGTTTCACTTGCTTGCAGCGAGATCATTCAGGAGGTTACGACGTCAGAAGTTGCGGAAACGTTTGGCTCTTCGCCGCACTGTTTCCCTTGCACCGGTCAGGAGGGTTTCGATGGAGTAGTGATCGCGTCGAATTGCTTGTCTATGGTGCACCGTATCAAGTATCAACTCGTTTACTATTGACCACGGTCAGGTTTAGAGTGGTGGTTCAAGATATCAAGGCGATTAGTTCTTCTTTTGCGTCTATGTCTTTTATTCATGTTTATCAAAATTGTAATGATGTTGCAGCTCATACTTCAGCTCACTCTGCGGAGCAATTTATTTCTAGCATTTTTCGTAATTGTACTCTGGATTGCATCAGGCGAACAATCTATAATGATTATTCATGATCAATAAAGAGTTGTTTTCCCCCTAAAAATTACAAAGCAACCATTTTATCAAGGAATACTATGTCATTCATTTGCTCGTCAATGGCCAGGGCTAAGGTTATAAATAAATGAAAAGAATCGGCAAATGAAGCGAGCAGTCCTACCCCGTTCCCAAACAGAGTTGAAACTCGATTACGGTCCAATACAGCAGTGTTATTTTTTCTTTTTTCTTTTAATTCAACAAAAAAGGAACGGAACATTTCTAAATATGTAAAACTTTCAAGTCTAAATGATTAAAATAAAATAAAATCTTATTAAAAGATATACAATTTTTAAATAATTTGAATATTTTATATCTGAATATTTTGAAAAATATGAGTTCTAAAAATAGGTTCTTTTTCGAATCTGGTGATTCTAAATTTTTGTATTTTCAAAAAGAAAAATAAATTCAATCTTTATAAAGAAAATATAAAAAATTCAAAGAGAACCGATAAAGAAAAACTGGAACCTTCTTAAAGAGTTCCCAATACTGAACGGCACTACATTGGGCCGGCCCATCTAAATGTACACGCGAGGAAATCGCTCCCGCAATACCCAATGTATAGGATTTTTCGACAATTCAAACGTCATACGCCGATCACATATAATACACAATTGGGTCAAGCCCAACACTTGCCAACATTGAGCCCTATAATAGCTTTCCAGTAACACATTTGCAATTTGTGTCGGAACAGTCCTACATCCATGGCGGTATCCGTGGCAACAACGAGATGCATATGGGTGGCAGTGGTGGCCGCATGTCAGCTCCACCACCAATGGAGAGGAGAGCAGGATCGACGTTTAACCTCCATGGTTGTGTCCGACACGTCAAACGTGAACCTTCTTGTCATTGGGTGTGTTCAGTTTTACAATGAGGTGGAACGGAATGAAACCATTTTTATTCCATCAGAGCGGAACCGTTCCATTCTTATGTTCAGTTTTGATAAAAATGTCATGTAACGGTTCCATTCCTGTGTTTAGTTTTGGAATTGGATAAGAATGGAATGGAACGGGCGAGAATGAAATCATTGCTAAACTTCATTAATCATTTATAAACTTGATTATTTATATCTAAGCGTGCTTAATTATTCTTAGTATTGATTAATTATTGCTAAACTTAATTAATTATTGCTAAACTTAATCCTAAACTAGATGATTAGCTGGCCGTTCCACCTCGTCCAGCCGAATCGGAGGAACCACTCCATTCTGGATCTAGAGGGAATATTTCATTCTGAGAAACCACTCCATTCCATTTCATTCTATAACTGAACACAAGAATGAGATTCAAGTGCGAAACCGTTCCATTCCATTACACTTGGTTCCAAAACTGAACACATCCTAAATCATGCATGTCAAAGCGGAGCACTCACCAAACGGGTCCGACACCGCATAATCTACGGATTGATTCTACTACTAAAGATATCTTTTCTAGTGTTGTCCGGCTGGCTCCCGTAATTATACATGTTTTCACTTTTTATGATTGTGATGCTTGAAATTAAAAAAACTGTTAAGATCAGCGCGCGGGATGGAACTGCCGCTAACGAGCGATGCAGAGGGCTCCTATCTAGGACGGCTGATGGGCTAGGTAGAGCTCGCACTAGTGATGACCCAAGCAAGCTCGCACTGGCCTGCTCAAAAAAAAACGCAAGCTCGAACTCTCGATGTGTGTCGTTGTTCCGCCGGAGTTTAAGCTTTGGTATTCACGTATTTTATTATCCTTCTCTTGTGTTGTCGTGTGACCATGATGGCCACCGTATTGGTTCAATATGAGAAGAACCAAGTGAGGTGAGAATGAATACGTTGAGATGCTATCGTTTCTTACCTTATCTTCACACATATGAAATAATGATATATTTCGTTGTGAGCAGTAGCAGTGATGAAGGGAGAGGGGCGACACATCCGTATGAAGGAAACACGAAGATTTTTTTTTTTCGAGAATGACGGGGGGGAAGAGTTTTCCCCACCGTTTGTTATATTACTCGAAAACGCCCATCATGAGGGGGTCAATACAAGGTAACCAGAGAAAACAGGGGGGGGGGGGGGGGGAGAACAGGTAGCCGGGCTCAACGAGCCCGAAGTAAGAAAAGGCCACGCAGGACCTGAATAGACTCGCCGGTCTCTGGCCTAAGGCGGTGACTCCAGACGTCGATGTCGTCGCAAGCGCGAAGGATCACGTCGCGGGCAGAGGAGGTCTTGGCGTTGAAGACACTGTCATTCCGAGCTTTCCACAGGTTCCAGAAGAACGCAGCCAGGCAAACGGTCCAGGCCTCTGGGTCGGTGGAGGGGGGCCCGGGAACGTCGAGGATGTGCCGAATACCCGACACGTCATATCCGAGCCGACGCCAAGTTTCGCTTGCGCGGTCACAGAGGAACAGGATGTGAGGAGTGGTCTCAAGGGCACCACAGGAAACACATGAGGGGGAGGGCGCACAACCTTTGAAGTGGAGGTTGTTACGAGTGCTAAGGCGGTCGGAGTCAACAAGGAGACAAAAAAAATTTATTTTTGGGGGGAGGGGGGACTGCCAGACCCGGGAAGCGAACACGTCAGAGCTGCTAACTCTGTCCGTGGCGTAGTAGGCAGCACGGGAGGAGAAAGCCTGTGTGCGACCCCAGTACATCTTCCTAAGGTCGGGAGTGTGGTCAAGAGTGAGGTGGGAGAGGATGGCGCGCACGTGCACCAGATCTCTCTCGGCCGCCGAAGAGAGGCGAGGCTGGAGGGGGAGACCGTCGGAGGAGGCCACAGCAACAGTGATGTTGGGGCGAGTGCAGTGAGAGAGAAGGGCAGGGAAGGTGGCGGAGAGGACCTCCCCCTTATACCAGCGGTCGAACCAGAAGGAGGTGTGCTGGCCATTGCGGACTTTGCAACAAGTGATGGCACGGTAGGTGGGAAGGCAAAGCATGACAATCTTCTCCAAGTAGGAGGGAGAGCTCGAGGTGTCGCCCAAGTCCCCGGATGTTGATCTGGAGAACCAATCCTTCCACGGCAGCTGATCCGGCTGGTGAAGTTTGTGCACGAAGTTCATGAGCAGGACCATGTTTTGCCGTTGGAGGTCCCGCATCCCAAAACCGCCGACCTGCTTAGACAAACAAACTTTTTCCCAAGCCATTAAACAACAGGCCCCCGAGCAGGAGTCCTTGCCTGTCCAGAAGAAGGCACGACGCCTCTTGTCAATCGCCTCCAACACACCACGGGGAAGAAGAAAAGAGCACATAAAATAAGTAGCCAAATTATTTAAAACAGCGTTGCATAAAACCAACCGACCGCCCGACGAAAGAAGCATTGCACTCCAACCAGCAAGCCTACGGTCGAAGGAAGAAATAAGCGAGGAGTAGGCGGAGGGGGGGAGTTTTGTGGGGGAGAGAGGAAGGCCGAGGTAGGGTTGAGGGAAGGAGGAAACGGGGCAACCGAGTGCAGAGGCAATGGAGGTCGCCACCTCCTGAGCCATGTGCATGGGGACGAAGCAGGACTTGTGGAAGTTGATTGCCAGCCCAGTGGCGGAGGCGAAACTATCGAGGATCTTGCGCAGAGCGACCGCCGAAGCGGTGTTGCCAGGACACACAATGAGGGTATCATCTGCGTACTGAAGAACCGGGCAAGGGAGAGTGGTGTCGAGAGGGTGATGCAGGCCATCCAAGGCGAAGGCAGAACGAATCATCTTTTGGAGGACGTCCGCAACAATGATGAAGAGGTAGGGGGAAAGCGCATCTCCCTGTCGAAGCCCATTGCGGCACCGGATCCATTTGCCCGGGACGCCATTAAGGATGACGGAAGTATGCCCGGATTTGAGAATGGATTCAATCCATCCGCACCAGGTGTCGTCGAACCCGCGAGCCCGAAGGATGGCGATGAGACTGACCCAATTAACGGAGTCGAATGCTTTGCGGAAGTCAATTTTGAAGATCATGGAGGGGACCTTACGGAGGTGGCAGCACCGAATGAGGTTGGCAGCATAGACGATGTTTTCAGAGATTCTCCGTCCCGAAAGGAACCCAGTCTGGTCGGGGTCGACCAAACCTTGGATAGAGGATTGCAAGCGGGAGGTGAGAACCTTAGTGATCATTTTTGCAATGCAGTTCTGGAGCGAGATGGGTCGAAAGTCGGCAGGAGTCCTAGCCGCCTCATGCTTGGGGAGAAGCACGAGGTGAGCTCTGTTGATCCGGGTCAGGTCAATGGCTCCCGAGTGGAAGTCGTCGAACACCTGGGTAACGTCGTTGCGAACAGAGGTCCAGAAGGTGGAGAAGAAAGATGGCCCGAACCCATCCGGGCCAGGGCTCGAGTCTTTGTTCATCCTAGCGAGTGCTTCAACGATTTCACTGGAAGTGAATGTGGCAGAGAGGGAAGCGGGAAGGTTGTTGGGTTGGGGGTAGAGGTCGGAGAGGTTGAAATCCCAGGAGCAGTGGACGGCAGTTCCAAGAAGCTGATTGTAGTAGCTTTCGAGGGCATCCGCTTTGTCGTTGTGGGAGGAGAGGGTAGTTCCATTGAGATCAATAACGGGGATGGCGTTGCGCCTCTTGCGGCAGGAGGCTAAGGCGTGGAAGTAGCTTGTGTTCTCATCGCCCTCCAAGGCGAACTTGACTTTTGCCCTGGTCTTCCAGTACACCCATCTTTCTTTGATCGAAAGGTGAAGGGCCTCGATGGTGAGGAGGCGGAGACGACTTTCCAGGGGGGAGAGATTTCTATTTTCCTCGATAAAATCAAGGAGATTGATGACGATCCGAGCGTCGGTTTCACGTTGGAGGAAGTGAGGGCAGCGCTTAGTCCAATTTTTACAAACAGTCCGACATAGGCGGAGCCTGGTGACGAGACGATCAGTAGCGTCGTTTCTGAAGGTGGAGGTCCAGGCGTGAGAGATCGAAGCCCGGAAGGCAGGATGGAGTCCCCAGGAACGGTTGTAACGAAAGATGGTGGAGCGAGGGATAGAGGAGGAAATTGTAGCGATTAGCGGGACGTGGTCGGAGGTGTCGCGGGAGAGGGACGCCAGAGAGGAGGAAGGAAAAAGGGCGTTAGCGGCGTTGTTGAGGAAGAACCTATCCAACCTCACAAGAGTGGGGGCAGCACGCCGATTGGTCCAAGTGTAGCTACGGTCTCTGAGGGGGAGATCGATAAGGGCCAGATCATGGATGCAGTCGTCGAAAAGGGTAGCCTCAGAGATGTTAAGGTTGTCGTTGTTCCGGTCGTCGGCCGAGCGGCAGAGATTGAAGTCGCCGCAAAT
Source organism: Poa annua (assembly GCA_026929855.1). NCBI lineage: Eukaryota > Viridiplantae > Streptophyta > Magnoliopsida > Poales > Poaceae > Poa > Poa annua. The sequence goes on along the minus strand of CM049432.1, from coordinate 68,857,108 downwards.
GATCCAGGGCGTTGAGTCAGAGGGTTCGTGGGCACGAAGCTGAACGAGGAAATCTTCTTTTTCAGAGTGAGAGCAGGGTGCGTAGACGTTGGAAAAGCGAAAGGCGGATCCATCAGAGACACAGACAAAGTCAATGGAAAGGATGTGGCGGTAAAGAATGGAGGAAGTAAAGGTGAACACAGAGTCATTCCATGCTGTAATGATTCCACTGGAGGAGCCTACAGCGTCGACACAAGCAAAAGAACGCAGGGAGTGAGGGAGGAACGAGTTAGCTTTAGCGGACGAGGTGTCAGCAAGCTTGCTTTCTTGGATCGCAAGGATATGAGGAAGCTGAGAGGCAATATCCGCATGGACAACAGTACATTTATCGCTGTCACCAAGACCACGAACGTTCCAAGATTCGAACTTGAAATTCAGTCTTAGCATAAATAACTTGCTGTCACCAGGTTACAAGCACGATCGATTACAGAAACAGAACAGCGTGGCCTATTGCCAACGCAGAAGCATCCAGAGCCAAAAAGAGACAAGGTTCCAGCCTTAACGGGACACGGAAGGGAACCTAGGGGATGCAGCAAAACGAGCCCGGCGCAGCGGGTGGGGGTAGTGGCTCCGACAACCTCGGCTAAGGGGGGAGGTGCACGGACGGGAGCGCCCCACATGAAGATGCCATTCATGGCGCAGGAGCGGTCACCGGACCCGCAGCAGTAAGAGCTGTAGGGTCAACGCCGCAGGGGCGCCCAGGTCCTGCAGGAGCGGGAGGGACAGCGGGCCGGGGACGCCATCGTCTAGGCTGAGCGCAGCCACGGCCAGACGAAGGCGAGGGGACCCCTTGGCGAGGTTAAGCTTTGACGCCTTGACCGCCTTGGCCCGAGTGAGCATGTCGGTGAACATCGGGGGCTCCTTGGAGGCAAGGCGGGAGCTGCGTCTGGCCTTAAAAGCCGAGTCCGCCTCGCGTTTGCGACGAACACGCTGCTTGCGGGCCGCGTCTTCGTGCTCGTCGTAGCCGGCGACGAATGCAAGCTGGGTGTCGATGTCGCGCGCAGGGGAGGGCGCCACGGCGGGCAGGACAGCATCCTTTTCCGCAGCCAGAGGGTCCGCCGCGCAAGCGGAGCAGGTCACCGGGTGTGCGAGGGTGTCGTACCACTGGATCAGGAGAATGGGGTTCGGGTTAGGGGTAGACGAAGAATTAGGGCACAAAGGCTTGAGAACAGGGGAATTAGGGCGGGTCGATATTACCTGCTCCGCATCGAGCCCAACCTCAGGGAACTGGGCTGCCAGCCTGCGAGCGAGAACATGGTCCCAGCGCACGGCCGCCGGAGCGGATGAGCTCGTCCCAGCACTGGATCCCGGCTTGTCGTGAGCAGGAGAGGCGAGGGCCGCGTTGCGGCGGGCGACGACCCTGGTCCAGAGGTCCATCACCCCCCCAGGGCTGCCAGCGTAAAGGGTCGAAGCAGCGACAGGCACGACCTCTTCGTCAGAAGAGATGAAGATGACGTCGTCGCCGGGGACGGAGTCGGAGTCGATGTCGTCGAGCCCCCCGCGCACCGGAGAGGGCGGACCACCTCGGCGAGCCGAGGCTCCACCGTCACCTGCATAGTGGCCGTTGAAGGAGGCGGCAGGTTCGAAGGAGGACCAGGTGCGGACCAACTCCAATCACACAACGGAGGTGGTTTCTCCCTCGAAGTCGCGAAGGAGCAGGGAGTAAGGAACGGCCCGCTGGTTCTCAAGGTGCAGAACGAGACGAACAGAGGTGAAGTCGAGGCCGTTGAGGCAGAGGGGGTCGACGTAGCAGACGCTTCCAATGGAGCGGAACGCGGTGCGGATTCCGGCTTCGTTCCAGTCCTCGAGCGGGAAGCCAAACGCGGAGACCTGCGCGAAGTGAGAGTAGCTCCACCCCACGCGGTTTTCGGCCTGCTCGGGGCGCTCGAAGGAGATGGAGTGGCTGAGGAAGTGCACAGGGAAGAGGCGTATGGTTGCGTCCCTCTCCTCCTGGGTCGCGAAGGCCACCATCATGGCCCCGTAGTGCGACGCGGCCAGGCCCACGGTGGGGTTCCCGCCGACCTCCTCGAGGGCACGTCGCAGAAGGAACCCCGGGCACGCAGAGGGCGGCGAGATCAGCGCGAAGGCGTAGCGACGACTGGACTCGTAGTCGACCACCAGCGGCATGAAGCAATCCGCGGTCAGGGGCCTTGATGGACGCGCCGCCACTGGCAGCGACACCGGCGATGAGGACCAAGGAGACACCTGGCCGCGAGGGTACGGAGTTGGCGGACGGAACAGTGGCGGTCCGCGGTGACGGTTGTCCAGTCCCAAGCGCCAGCGCGGGAGCGACGCCTCCCTCGGCGTGGAGCCCTCCGACTCAGAAGCAGCGGGCGAGGAGGACCGCTGGCGGCCAGCAGCGACGGCGAAGGAGTTCCTGGGAGAAGACGGAGCAGTGGGGGTTGGGCAAGGGATCGGGGTGAGTCTTGATGGGAAGAACCGGAGAGGGGGAAGCTTACATTGACGGCGACGGTGGCCAATGCGACCACAAAAACAGCGGACCGGGTCACGGCACTTGCCGACGAGGTGGCGTGGGCAGAGGCACCGGAAGCAGAGCGGACGGCGGCGGTCAGCAGCGAACGAGAAGAAGTGGCTTCGTTGAGGAGGTTGAGGAGAGGAGTGGGAGAGCAGGGCGTCTAAAAAGGACTTGGGCGGCGAGGGCATGCCACATCCAGGGCTGCGAGGGGACGGGGGCGGAGTGAAAGGACAATGATGTCTCCTAGAGGGGGGGGGTGAATAGGCGGTTTAAAACTTTTCCGGTTTAGGCTTATTAATTGCGGAATAAAACTAGGTGTTTAAATTAACAAGCCGACAACCTAAATAAACTAGGCTCACCTATGTGCACCAACAACTTATGCTAAGCAAGACAAACAACAAGGTGATAGCAATATAGAATACTTCAAGCACGAAGGCTATCACAATGTAAAGTGCATAAGTAAAAGCTCGGGTATAGAAATAACCGATGCACGCGGAGACGAGGATGTATTGCCGAGTTCCTCCTTGTTAAGGGAGTACGTCTCGTTGGAGAGGTGTGAACCGACACAACGGTTCAACAACCACAAAGGTTTCACCTTCTTCTCCGATGAACCGCACCACAAAGGCTTGGTTCACCTTCCACTATCGGAATTCCTTCGAGGCGGAATCCGGAGCCTTTCAACAACAATTCGGGGCACAACCCACAATGGGATTGGGGGCTCCCAAACGGCCTCCAACAACAATCCGGGGCACAACCCACAATGGGATTGGGGGCTCCCGAACGGCTTCCAACAACAATCCGGGGCACAACCCACAATGGGATTGGGTGCTCCCGAACGGCTTCAAGTGACCACACAAGGGTCCAACCACCACAAAGGCGTCTAGGGTCCAAGGACCCAAGAGTAACAAGCTCACAAACTTTCAACTTCCACGAATCCTCGTGGAGAGCAAACCGATGCACCAAATGCAAATGGCAAGAGCACAAGTGCTCAAATCCTTCACTCTCGGATTCCAACAAAGCAACAAATGCTTATGGGGGAATAAGAGAGGAAGAACAAAGAGGAGATGCACCAAGAACTCCAAGATCAAGATCTACTAGGTTCCCCTCACTTAGAGGAGAGATGGATTGGTGGAAATGTAGATCTAGATCTCCTCTCTCAAATCCCTCAAAGATATGCAAGAATCATGGGAGGAAATGAGAGAGGGGCAAGCTTTCCAAGGTCAACAATGGAGGAGAGAGAGGGGGAAAATCCGTGCTTGGAAGAGCTTCTCTCTCTGGGGAAGAAGGGGCCTTTTTATAGGTCCCACGAAAAAGAGCCGTTGCAGGAAAACTTCACACCGGAGTTTCCGGTCACTAGGGCCGGAAACTCCGGCCTACTGGGACCGGAAACTCCGGCCCCCACCAGGGGCTGAACACTGTCAACACCGCCAAGGCTTGGGCAAACTTTCCGGTGCCCTGGGCCGGAAAGTTCGTCCAGGGGCGGAAACTCCGGCCTCTAGGGCCGGAAACTCCGCCCCCCACCAGGGGCTGAACAACTTTTGGAGAAAAACGTTGATTCCGGAGACTCCGGTCATGCACCGACCGGAAACTCCGGTCTAGGACCGGAGACTCCGGCCTAGGAAAAACTGCAGCAAAACCGATAACGAAAACGTCAATATCTTTTTCATCCGGACTCCGTTTTCGATGATTTTTGGCTCGTTGGAATCACAACGAAGAGCTTTACAAGATCATGCAGATAAACCTCATAGTACAGCAATGGAAGATAAAACCAAATGGAGGAGGTTAAAATCTCTCTAAAAAGGAATGATCGGCAAACCTCCAAAACCGAAAACGCAACAAGTTTTCCATATGAAATTCGTTTTCGGTGAACTTGGGCTTGTTGTGAAGATCACAACAAGCACCAAAACCCAACAAGGAGAAAAACCAAGTAAGAACCAAGAAAGATGAAATGGCAAGTATGCAAAGGTTTGAGCTCTCCACAAAGATGCGATCAAGTTACTCACTCGAGAGCCCCTCTTGATAGTACGCCATCTATTCTAAAACCCGGTCTCCCACTAACACCATGAGACCGGTAAAATAGAAAACCTATCAAGATCATACCTTTGCCTTGCGCATTCCACTTGAGCTCGATGATGACGATCTTGACTCTCTCAAGTTGAAACACATTTCTTGATTGTGCTTGCTAGCACATGCTTGATGAAGACTTCTCCAAATGCTCCCCCATACTCCGTTATGGGAGGGACTCGCTAAGCTTTGTCTTCATGTTTCCTTTGCAAGCTTCAATCAAAGGATATCTTCCGATATGCATCATATTGAACTTGCACTTCATCTTCTTCTCTTGATATGTATGATGGCTTGGAGGTAAACATGATTGTTCACTCAATCTTCTATTCCAAGTCATACTTGCGATGAGCTCAACTCTATACATGACCATTCTTCATATTAACCCTTGAATAGAGCATTGGTCATTATGTCATCTTGAAGAGTCCAACACATGAACTCCTATATTTTTCCATGGACAAGATCTATAAGAATATCTCAATGTAAACATTAGTCCATAAGGATTGTCATTAATTACCAAAAACACGCATGGGGGCAACCATGCACTTTCACGGAGTGGCCATGGCAGGTTCTAGCTCGGCGCTAGGCGGCGATGAGACGGGAGCAGCGGTGTCAGGGGAAAGGTTGAGGTTGATGTGGCTAGCGGACCGCGCGCGGGCGGGCAAAGGGGAAAGGGAATCGTTCGAGATCTCGGTCTCGAATTCACGCGAAGGGGAGAGATCAGGCGTCAGACTGATGGGAACAAAGGGGTCAGGCGTTGCCTGTATTGCGGGATCACAGTTGTCAACCTGGTCAAGCGGAACGATGGGCCCGGCCGTGGAGGCCTCCGAAGAAAGCGAGGACAGCACGACCAGGTCGTCGGGTGACGCGGCACCGACAGGTGGGTCCAGTGGAGGCAAAGCCGGAGACACCGCCGCCATGGCAGCAGCGCGCGAGCTGTGCAGCAGGAAGGAGGAGCTCCCCAGGGTAACCTTGCCGCGCTCGACGATGAGGAGGGCCACCGCGGGGGAAGCAGCAAGGGAAGTGAACACAAGGGGATGGATTTGCACAACAGAGAAGGAGTCGGGCGACTCGGTGAAGTTAAAGTTCAACGCATTTTTTACCACAAACCCATTGAATCTGCTCCCAGCTTTTTCCGAAGTGATCCAGAATCGGCCAGGCGCAGGCAATTTTTTGTTTTTTGGCAGAAATTTTGAAAGAGAGGGGGAGAAAGCAACCGTGGTGTGAAGTCGACGAAGGACAGAGAGGAGGAACGCCGAACCTGGGCTGGGCTTCGGCGTGCCGGCGCGGTTAGAGCGCCGTCGGGACTGCAGCTTGGCCACGTTGTCGCGGGCGAGAGGAAGATGGTTGGTCGTCTTAGCCGGAGGCGCGGTCGTCGGGATGCGGCCATCTCCACCAGCGTCCAGCGGGTCGAGCTCAGGAGCTTCAGCACGCACAACAACAACGTCCAGAGGCGGGGAAGGAGGGGTGCTTGAGGTAGGGGATGGTGTGGGGAGGGTGAGCAAGGAGCGGCAAATAAATAAAATCGAACACAAGCACATGCAAGAGAATATAAATGAGAAAAGAAACAAAACAATTTGCAATAAATAAAATGTTTTGCAACATGAGCAAGGAGCGGCAAATAAAGGGATGGGTGTGAGATATAAAGACATTTTAGGAGACTAATACAAGGATGAGCAAACACATCAACATAGTCTTTCAAAAAGAGTTGCACATGGTGCATATCATGTCTTACCCATACTCACACACCAAAGGAGATATAGCAAGTAGCACCACAAGCTTATTAAAACTCAAAAAGCATAACACATGAAAATAAAGCTTGTGCCTTTAATTAGAAAACACCAAAGAAACAAAAGCAATAAGAGGTGGTCACTAAAGAATTGGAATATCAATAAAAGATGTAACTAATCTCATGTGTATAAGTTTCTAAGTAGACACAAATCACTAAGATATGAGTCTACAAATAAACATGTACACACAAGATAGGTACAAGGGAAAAGGTCATGATATCCAAGACGAAGTCATAAATACACCAAAAGATCTTTGCTTAAAAGCATAGCACAAAGCTCAATTTTATCTTAAAGGGATATAGATGAACTTCCAACACACACTCATCATAGCATCAAAATATCCACAAGGGATAAGGTGACAAAAAGGGATGCTCCGAGAAAGATAACAAGTATCACAAAGGGCAAATGATTTGAAGAAACAATCAATATTGCATATGCGAGACATAGAGTAGAAAGTGCTAGATTAACATATTTGGGATTGGTGAATCATGAAAATGATTATATATATTCCTCCCTTGATATGTAATCATCCCGGCTTACTCACATTTGTAATAAAGACGTTTTACAAAAATCAAAAGAATTGCAACCAAAGAGATTCATGCCATGAAATCAACCTACACAAGGTTGAAAGCTAGAAAAGTATGCATGAGGTAGATACTTGTTACCGAGATAGCATTGGTGATATAGAAGATAAGAGCTCATGATCATCCAAGCTTGGCTCCAATAAGCACATAGTGACAACACACTCCTTTTAGATGAGACAAGCTTCCAATGCATCTCCAATATACCTAAAACAAATTCAAGTACAAGAAGGTACCCAAACTCATTGGGTCCAACGTAGTTAGAGCAACTACAATACATAGGACAAACTCCACATAAATATGTGCATATTAATGTGAAATTGAATTTCATGCACATCTTAGCCATATAGGATTTGATGGAGATTATCCTATATATTGGATCAACAAAAGTAAGCATGCCATAAGATATACATATAATAAAAATGCATGCACACGACTTTCAAGAACCAAACGAGATATAATTGAGACAAAACACCAAGTAAACCAACAAGGAACACACAAGTGTGACAATAAAACAAATTGTCCACATTATATCAAATACCCAAATCAACACATGATTGAAGATACCACTTTGAAAAGATACCAATGAAAGCAAGAGACCAATTGATGAAAAATATCATCAAGGAATAAACCAAACCCTCCACACTTTTCATGATGGCACAAGGTACCAAGACGAAAAATGTTTGTCTTCCAAGGAGACACGTCATCGGGATCAAATATCAAACGAGGACAACTAATGTTCAAAAAACATATAGGATTGCTCCCCCATGATGTGTGCATTATTTATGATTTTGCATTTGAATACAGAATGCACACAAATGAGATCATCACTCTCCATATATATTATTCAAACACTAGTCATGTTCAAGAAAGCCAAGAAATTGCAATACCAATTTAAAGAACGGTGTTTTACTCAAAATAGGATAGCTTCCCAAAGAATAGTGCATTATCAAGAAGTATGACTTTTGAATGTCAATGCACAAGAATTGGTTCATTGCTTTTCCCAACTCAAGAAAGCACTAAATAAATTTTAAGTAGAGCAAAAAGGATCCAAAAGATACAATGAAGACAAATGAGAGTTAGATCAAAACAAATCCTTGGCAATCAAATAAAGCAATTCAAAGCAAGAGTCAAAGTGAATATGATCAATATATATACCACAAATTATGATTATCACTTGTCACGACAAGTAATGTGTGGAGATATTTCTCGGGGGTGGATTGCAAAGATATATTCAAGACCATATTCACAAAACATAAGCATGTGGCAAAGTATAGGAATTAAAAGCCATGCTTAGATAGATATTCTTGATAGATTCACAAATCATGTGATAATGCAAAGCAACTCCAAGGAGTAGCTTCAATCAACTGGCTTCCCAAAAAGATATATGAGAACATATTTAGGGAAAGCCATATCAAGAACATCCTTCACAAACAAGATCCAAAAGAGTGAGAGACAAAGAGCATTTAAGTAAATGGGAACTTGTTTGAGCAACATGCCACATAGGAACAAGATAATTAGCAATATCAATGCTAGGTGGCAAAACTTCACATTTTCACATTTTCTAGGCTTGTAATATGCACATAGCTTATTACTCCCCCATAATGTGATAATCCATTTATTTTAACACAAGAGGCGAATAAAAACAACTAGAGAAATTAATGGACATTATATAATTTGAATTTCTCATGAGCATGACATACCACAAAGAGAATAGATAATATTGATATATCAACACTAAGTGGTATTCCTCATGTACACACATTTTTAGGATTGTAAGGTGCACGAAGCATATCACTCTCCAAAAATGGATAGTCCATTTATCTCTCAAAGAGAGCCAACAAGATAAGATAGCAAATAAAAGCAATAGGGCTCAAAACAAGTAGATGGTGTGCAAACCAAAATACACATACTTGATTTCTCAAGATAAGTAAGTAGAGAGCACAACACATACAAACTCTAGCAAGGTACTAAACCTAACACATGCAAGGGTGCAAGCAACTTTCAATGTATATAGGATTTAAATAAAAGTTACCGCAAGGAGGAACATTGGATATGAGATAGAACAATATGATCCATATGACTTGACTTGAGAGAATATAATTGATGAAGATCCCTTAATTCTTCATAATGTAGCCAAGTCTCCAATGCCTCCAACAACACCTATTGATCAAGTTTTAACTTGTTGGTCCCCAACCAAGTTGGGTCCTAAGAGGTTAGTCACAATAGGTTTGGCAACCCAAATGGTTCTTTTCTTGACACCACTTTGAGTACCAACATATTTGGCAAACACATTGCCAACCTTATCCTTCCGAAGAGAATACACATCATTAATTATAATGGGGTTGGATAAGGTACCATTTGTGCATGAAGAAGCAAGGTGACCCTTCTCACGACATAGGTAGCAACATCTACTTCCTCCTCTCTTCTTAGTTGGAGTCTTGACTTGAGGAGGGGTAGCTTGATTCTTCTTGGGAAGAGACCGTTCTTCAACTTGAGGAGCTTGAGTTTGAACTTGAGGTTTCTTCCCTTGTTGCTTCTCACTAAGAGTCTTCTTCTTCAAAGGGCAAGATCTAACATGGTGCCCTTCAACTTTGCACTTGAAGCAAACAATCTTGACCGAATCCTTGACTTGTTCTTGGCCCTTGTTCTTCTTGTTAAGCTTGGACTTGTTCTTGATATTGGAGTTGAATCCAAGTCCACTCTTGTCATTGGGGCGTCTTTGAACACTCAACATATTGTCAAGTGTAGAACCCCCAACATGACGCTTTTCCAAGTCTTTCTTCAAAGAAGTGACTTGGGCCTTGAGATCTTTTAATTCCTCTACATGGTTAGTATCAACACAAATACTAGAGGAAGTAAAAGCTTCATTGTTAGAGCAACAAGGTATGGAAAGTGATTCATCACGAGATGTAGCAACATTGTGAGTGGATGAATCACAAGGACTAGCACAAGATGATATAGCATTAAGAGAAGACGTTGTGCCATTGTCCACATGAGGCTCACAAGATGTTACCTTTGACATTATAGCCTCATGAGCTAACTTTAGCTTAGCATGGGATGCTAGAAGATCGTCATTAGAGCTAGATAGCCTTTCATGACTTTCTTCCAATTTGCCATACTTGCTAGTTAGCAACTCAAGTTGGGCCCTTAGCTCAACATTCTCCTTCAAAATAGATGCTTCACGAGAAGTGGAGTTAGTAGCACAAGCATCATTAACATTAGAAATGGAAGGAGAAAAATTGGGAAATTTATCATTATTAGATAGTTGAGTTTGGAGTTGATCATGAGACTTGATGAGGAGAGAGTGTTCACTTTCTAAAGCCTTGTGAGCTTTGTCAAGTTTCTCTATGTCCTCACATAGTCTAGCATTGCCAACACCAAATTCAACTTTTTCCTTTTTAAGCACTTTATACTTAGCAAGGGCATGATCTCTTTCCTTAATGATTTTAGCAATAATAAGATCATTAGACTCATCAAGGGATTCAAGTTTCTCTTCAAGAGAAACCCTAAGATCTTCTTTCTCTTCAAGAGAAGCTTTCAAAGAAGCTATGGTGATAGAGTCATCTCTCTCAATTTGACATTTCTCATCAAATTGACTTTCCAAATCCTCAATGAATTCCCTACTCTTAGTAACATAATCAATGATTTCACAAAGAGGAGTGATAGCTTTACTACCTTTGGGGAGAGCACCAAGTACCATCTCACCCATCTTGGTTAAGGATTCAAAGTCAAAACCTTCTTCATGAGAATCCTCATCCACATCATCACAATTTGGATTCGAGGTGGGAGATACCTCGGAATCCTTAGCCATAAGGCAAACATGATTAATGGTTGAAGATGAAGAAAAACTTGAAGCACCGTTGAGGTTCATGTCTTGTTCCAACAAATGTTGGGATTCCTCTACATTGTTAGTCATGCAAGAAATAGAGGATATAGAAGTATTGTTTTCATGGCAACAAGACATATGAAGCATATCATCATGAGATTTAGTTAAACAACTATTACATGATATGCAAGGACTATCAACTCTAGCATGTATGGCGTTTGGAGTGCTAGAAGAGTTTAAGTCTAAAGATAGAACATTGCAATGAGATAGAGATGAAGTATAGTCAATAGAATATTCACCATCAACAATGCAATTTCTATCACCACTCACCATATTATTACCTTGTGACAAATCACATGTTGGTGAAGTGGACGAAGTTGTGAACTCATCACGGCCGGAAGTGGAAGGAGAACAATCATCCTCAATAATTTTGGACACTTCATATATATCTTGAAGCTTGGTCCAAAGCTCATGTGCATTTCGAAAAGGCATGATTGAAGCAAGAACTACATCGGTCAAAGCACACATAAGACCATTAGTAACTTGAGTCTCGAGATGAGAGTTTATCTCATCCTCTAAAGATAATTCATGAGAATCCTTTGGAGGAGATAAACACACATCTACAATCCTCTTAACATAATTTGGACCCATGGCCCTAAATAGATTAAGCATGCGAATTTTCCACACATCAAAATTTGTGCCATCGAATATAAAGGTGGGATCGTGCACTAATTCCCTAAACGACATCTTTTACTCTCTAGGCGGTAAAGCCCAACAAGAGAGCCCAGGCTCTGATACCAATTGAAAGGACAATGATGTCTCCTAGAGGGGGGGTGAATAGGCGGTTTAAAACTTTTCCGGTTTAGGCTTATTAATTGCGGAATAAAACTAGGTGTTTAAATTAACAAGCCGACAACCTAAATAAACTAGGCTCACCTATGTGCACCAACAACTTATGCTAAGCAAGACAAACAACAAGGTGATAGCAATATAGAATACTTCAAGCACGAAGGCTATCACAATGTAAAGTGCATAAGTAAAAGCTCGGGTATAGAAATAACCGATGCACGCGGAGACGAGGATGTATTGCCGAGTTCCTCCTTGTTAAGGGAGTACGTCTCGTTGGAGAGGTGTGAACCGACACAACGGTTCAACAACCACAAAGGTTTCACCTTCTTCTCCGATGAACCGCACCACAAAGGCTTGGTTCACCTTCCACTATCGGAATTCCTTCGAGGCGGAATCCGGAGCCTTTCAACAACAATTCGGGGCACAACCCACAATGGGATTGGGGGCTCCCAAACGGCCTCCAACAACAATCCGGGGCACAACCCACAATGGGATTGGGGGCTCCCGAACGGCTTCCAACAACAATCCGGGGCACAACCCACAATGGGATTGGGTGCTCCCGAACGGCTTCAAGTGACCACACAAGGGTCCAACCACCACAAAGGCGTCTAGGGTCCAAGGACCCAAGAGTAACAAGCTCACAAACTTTCAACTTCCACGAATCCTCGTGGAGAGCAAACCGATGCACCAAATGCAAATGGCAAGAGCACAAGTGCTCAAATCCTTCACTCTCGGATTCCAACAAAGCAACAAATGCTTATGGGGGAATAAGAGAGGAAGAACAAAGAGGAGATGCACCAAGAACTCCAAGATCAAGATCTACTAGGTTCCCCTCACTTAGAGGAGAGATGGATTGGTGGAAATGTAGATCTAGATCTCCTCTCTCAAATCCCTCAAAGATATGCAAGAATCATGGGAGGAAATGAGAGAGGGGCAAGCTTTCCAAGGTCAACAATGGAGGAGAGAGAGGGGGAAAATCCGTGCTTGGAAGAGCTTCTCTCTCTGGGGAAGAAGGGGCCTTTTTATAGGTCCCACGAAAAAGAGCCGTTGCAGGAAAACTTCACACCGGAGTTTCCGGTCACTAGGGCCGGAAACTCCGGCCAGGGGCGGAAACTCCGGCCTACTGGGACCGGAAACTCCGGCCCCCACCAGGGGCTGAACACTGTCAACACCGCCAAGGCTTGGGCAAACTTTCCGGTGCCCTGGGCCGGAAAGTTCGTCCAGGGGCGGAAACTCCGCCCCCCACCAGGGGCTGAACAACTTTTGGAGAAAAACGTTGATTCCGGAGACTCCGGTCATGCACCGACCGGAAACTCCGGTCTAGGACCGGAGACTCCGGCCTAGGAAAAACTGCAGCAAAACCGATAACGAAAACGTCAATATCTTTTTCATCCGGACTCCGTTTTCGATGATTTTTGGCTCGTTGGAATCACAACGAAGAGCTTTACAAGATCATGCAGATAAACCTCATAGTACAGCAATGGAAGATAAAACCAAATGGAGGAGGTTAAAATCTCTCTAAAAAGGAATGATCGGCAAACCTCCAAAACCGAAAACGCAACAAGTTTTCCATATGAAATTCGTTTTCGGTGAACTTGGGCTTGTTGTGAAGATCACAACAAGCACCAAAACCCAACAAGGAGAAAAACCAAGTAAGAACCAAGAAAGATGAAATGGCAAGTATGCAAAGGTTTGAGCTCTCCACAAAGATGCGATCAAGTTACTCACTCGAGAGCCCCTCTTGATAGTACGCCATCTATTCTAAAACCCGGTCTCCCACTAACACCATGAGACCGGTAAAATAGAAAACCTATCAAGATCATACCTTTGCCTTGCGCATTCCACTTGAGCTCGATGATGACGATCTTGACTCTCTCAAGTTGAAACACATTTCTTGATTGTGCTTGCTAGCACATGCTTGATGAAGACTTCTCCAAATGCTCCCCCATACTCCGTTATGGGAGGGACTCGCTAAGCTTTGTCTTCATGTTTCCTTTGCAAGCTTCAATCAAAGGATATCTTCCGATATGCATCATATTGAACTTGCACTTCATCTTCTTCTCTTGATATGTATGATGGCTTGGAGGTAAACATGATTGTTCACTCAATCTTCTATTCCAAGTCATACTTGCGATGAGCTCAACTCTATACATGACCATTCTTCATATTAACCCTTGAATAGAGCATTGGTCATTATGTCATCTTGAAGAGTCCAACACATGAACTCCTATATTTTTCCATGGACAAGATCTATAAGAATATCTCAATGTAAACATTAGTCCATAAGGATTGTCATTAATTACCAAAAACACGCATGGGGGCAACCATGCACTTTCACGGAGTGGCCATGGCAGGTTCTAGCTCGGCGCTAGGCGGCGATGAGACGGGAGCAGCGGTGTCAGGGGAAAGGTTGAGGTTGATGTGGCTAGCGGACCGCGCGCGGGCGGGCAAAGGGGAAAGGGAATCGTTCGAGATCTCGGTCTCGAATTCACGCGAAGGGGAGAGATCAGGCGTCAGACTGATGGGAACAAAGGGGTCAGGCGTTGCCTGTATTGCGGGATCACAGTTGTCAACCTGGTCAAGCGGAACGATGGGCCCGGCCGTGGAGGCCTCCGAAGAAAGCGAGGACAGCACGACCAGGTCGTCGGGTGACGCGGCACCGACAGGTGGGTCCAGTGGAGGCAAAGCCGGAGACACCGCCGCCATGGCAGCAGCGCGCGAGCTGTGCAGCAGGAAGGAGGAGCTCCCCAGGGTAACCTTGCCGCGCTCGACGATGAGGAGGGCCACCGCGGGGGAAGCAGCAAGGGAAGTGAACACAAGGGGATGGATTTGCACAACAGAGAAGGAGTCGGGCGACTCGGTGAAGTTAAAGTTCAACGCATTTTTTACCACAAACCCATTGAATCTGCTCCCAGCTTTTTCCGAAGTGATCCAGAATCGGCCAGGCGCAGGCAATTTTTTGTTTTTTGGCAGAAATTTTGAAAGAGAGGGGGAGAAAGCAACCGTGGTGTGAAGTCGACGAAGGACAGAGAGGAGGAACGCCGAACCTGGGCTGGGCTTCGGCGTGCCGGCGCGGTTAGAGCGCCGTCGGGACTGCAGCTTGGCCACGTTGTCGCGGGCGAGAGGAAGATGGTTGGTCGTCTTAGCCGGAGGCGCGGTCGTCGGGATGCGGCCATCTCCACCAGCGTCCAGCGGGTCGAGCTCAGGAGCTTCAGCACGCACAACAACAACGTCCAGAGGCGGGGAAGGAGGGGTGCTTGAGGTAGGGGATGGTGTGGGGAGGGTGGAGGGGCAGGGTGGGGCGGGGCCAAGGATGCTGGGGCGCGGCAGGGGAGCAAGGCTCGCCGGCGACGAGGGGTCGCCCGCAGGCGACGAGGTGTCGCCGATGCGGTCGCGAGAGCTCATCCTCCTACCCAGTCCTCAGCAGCAGCCTCACAGTTGTTCGAAGGGGGACTTCGAGCATGACTTAGCTGGAAACACGGAGATTAATAGAAGCTTGACTCGAATGTGTGAATCAAAGGGCCACAAGCGATGAAATTACAGATCAAGATACACATACGATAATAACAAGATTGTCGGTGCATGGGTTCTCCTCCTAGGGTTCCGGGTAACCCATGTCAATGGTTGTGGCGGAGCTATTTTTACCTAATGTTGGTATTTTTGTTTTGTTTTAAGTATCCTTTAGTTGAGAACCATTGTGCTACTGCTACATAGACACAAAGCGCTTCAGTTTCTTCTAAGTTTTTAGATAAGAGAGGAGATTTCGTGTGTCGTGCAAAATTGCCTCCTAGGTTTGCTTCCCTAGTTTTCTAACCGTGGCAATCAATCAAGCCCTGGCTGATCACTAGGCAAGGCCCAACCCGTTGCGGTGACTCCTCACCGTAAAGTGGACGCCTCTCTCCTCTTATAAAACCATAGTAAGAGTTACATGAACCACCTAATACAGAAACAAGAAGAATGAAAAGTCATATTAATACCACAAATCATAAACTTAACTTCACAATTTAACAGTACAATTACTAAGATAATTTGCATGCAAGATGTACAGTCGTATACATAATACAAAAAAAAGTTTTCTTAGATGTTTGAAAATTGAAAACACATCATAAGTAATTAGTTATCTACTCATATTAACATATCACCCAGAAAACTTATAGTCTAAATAAGTGAAATTATTCAACAATCTCATCAAAGTACGAAGCATGCAACAGCATTAGTTGAACAATAGGACAGTGGTGCGCATTCATCAAGGTTAAAAATAGATGTACAACTATTTCCACTTAATTACCTCGCCAAGTATTTCTGCACAAACTCTGAACAAACGCCGAGGGCCATAGAGCAGCACCCATCTTGGAGGATAAGTACCAATATGCTTCATACCACTCATGATGTGTCTATGGTAGGATAATATCCTGAACGTAATCAAGAAACAAAAAAATGTTACTGATTATGTTTTGTTTATTACAAGTTTTAACATTTTTTCAAAACCGTTAATCCACCTCGATTTAATGGTGTCAAAATAGGCGGTATCAGACTGACGGTACCGTGCTGGTACCGAAAATTACGTGGAACCGGTACTAAAATTACATGAGATCAGTACCGAAACAACGTGGGACCATAATCTGTAATTGTTGTTTAATGATTTTAAACGGTAAATTTGTCATTTTTCTATGCCCAATTACCCCTGTTTGTCCCGGTCGTTGCCCCACGAGTTCTTAACGAGCCAGAACTTCTCGCGGAACTCCTCGCAGACTCGCAGTAGCCCACGATGGTCACAACATGGTTGACCTTCCTCGGATCGCCGGAGCAGCGGGCACGGTAGATGCGGGCGGAGTAGAACTGGAAGTCCCACGCGTTGGCGTCAATGTACAGCGTCACGGGCTGTCGCGCCACGGCCAGTGCCTGCTGCGGCTAGTCGTTGATCGGCACGGCCTTGAAGCCATTCACGGACGCGTCGTGGTCGATCAATAGCTTGTCCACGTCGCACTTGCCGTTGAACCTGCTGTACGCGTACTTCGCCTCCGACGTGATGCCGTCGCGGACGGCCACCAGGCCCAGACGCGGCCGCCTCCGCGGCTGCTGCTCTGCTCCTGGTGTCACGGTCCACCAGCTGCTGCTCCGACAACGACACCATCTCCCAGGTCCTAATCTTGTTCATGCATGCCTTAGATCGCCGCCACACTGGCACTGCCACTGCCGCGAACGCCCTGCACAACACTGCCATAGATATACATGCGACCATGCACAACGGGAGCTACCATGTCAATTACTACCCACTTTAGAAGAATTTGATCAATTGAACATGAGTTAGCTACTTAGCTAGCTTCACTTACGGCAACTGCATTCAAACTTGACGCCGGTGACGATGCCGCTGGCGTGCCAGTCATCGCAGCACGGCTTTCAGGAGTCGTACAGGAGGAAGGAGGGCACCCGCCAAATCAAGCCGGTGGTGGTGCTGAACCCGGTGAACTTCGCCGCGAGCTCCGCTGGTTCCAGATCCCCGAACCTGTTCATGCCCAGCCTCAGGGTCGTGGTGGTCTGCGGGCCGAACCCACCGTCTGGCTGTTGAAGGCGCTGATTTGGTTGAGGTTGTCCCGAAGGACATCAAACAGCTTCTCCTTCTCCTCCTTGCTCTGGCCCTCGTGTCCGATTTCAACAACTTTCACGGTGGTTGTTCCGGCGGGTGTCGTAGTATCGGCATATTTGATAGGAGACGGGGGTCCTCTAACCTACGGATTGTGGGGAAGAAGGTTGGTGTCGTCGAGGTCGGGATTGAACACGGCGAGTTACCCAGCTTCGGATCCCACAGCGGTGACGGGATCCTACGTGCTGCTATAATTCACTATGAGGCAATAGCCGTGAACGGGTTACAATGGGTATGATGCCTATTGAAGTTGTCTCTGCCCTAAAGGCTCCCTGGTGGCCGGCTTATATAACCGGCCAGACCCCAGGGTACAAGGTAAGTACTTGTCCGGCAAGTAAACAGAGTCCTAGACCTAGCCGGCTTAGCTGCCGCCTTCCGTCTTGGGTTCGGTGGCTTGATGGGCTTCGGCCTTCCGCCTTCCTTGGACCGTCCGCCTACTTCCTTTTACGTCAGCTATCTGGCCCGCCCGACAGGCCTCGGCCTTACCACCCTTGGGCCACACTGGACTAGCCGGATTGATCCATGGTGGTTATACCCCTAGTTGATATATCCCCAACATTAGCCCCCAGAAAGGTTGAAGTTCTCCAGGCGCCAGCTTCTTCTTGATTCTTCGTCTGCCAAAGTTGGCGGCTGCAGGACTTGAACCATTCTGAAAATCAACGAGGCATGCGTGTCTTGATGTTGACATGCAGCCGCCTTTATCCATCATGGGAAAAGACGGCTACTCGGCAATCTTTGCCGAACATTCTTCTTGACGGTTTCCACCTAGCCGGCTCACGACAGTTTGAAAACAGCCTAGGCGGGAATCTCGCCATGATCACAAATTGCGGGAAAAGAGGAGGCGTAGGGATCGTGCAATCGTGTGCTGCAACGGATGCTGGACACGTGTCCGACTAAAAACGCCGTTGCATAGGGAGCAACGCCTGGCCCTATAAATAGGTAGCCAAACGGTCCATTTTCTTTACCCAGCATTTGCTCTCCGTGCGCTCTGGCCTCTTCCACTTCTTCGCTTCTTGCCTCCGAGCGAGCTCCGGCGAACTCCTCTCCTCCGACGACCTCTCCTTGCGGCGATGTCCACCGGCCCAACTCTCTCGACGGCGTCGAGCGGTCCGGCGACCGAGACCGCGCCCGCGACGGCGATGGGCGGCGCAATGACCCGTCCCGCAGCGACGGCGACGGCGGGCAATGTCACCGCCGTCGTCCCTCGGACTTCTACCGCGCGCGCGCCAGCGGCGGGCCCTTCAGCTCCTCCACCAACCACCGCGGCGACGGCTGGCGCCCCCGTCGACGAGGAAGAGGAAGCGGCGGACCTCGGGTCCCGCTACTGGCTTCCTTCCATCGTCTACGAAGACGCCCTCCAAGATTTGGAGGCTGTCGGCTACCTCCCCACTCGGGAGGATTGCCAGTGGAGGGCCTCCTTCAGAGACGTCATCCCGGCCCCGGAAGCCGGAGAGCGGGTAATCCTCACCTCCCATCTTGTTAGGGGAATGGCGCTTCCGCCTTCCGCCTTTTTTAGCGAGGTTTTGGATCACTATGGGCTCCAGCCCCACAACATTGCACCCAATAGCATATTAGTCCTAGCCGGCTTCACAGCTCTGTTCGAAGGCTACCTAGGTATTAGGCCTAGTTTAGACTTCTTCAGATACTGCTTCCGTTGCCGGCGACAGACGGTGCCGGACGGCGGGCTGGCAACCTGCGGCAGCGTCACCTTCAACTGCCGCCAGAGCCGCCAATGGTATCCCAAGATACCATATCTCGAGTCCGTCAAGGGCTGGACCTCCACGTTCTTCTACTGCCAAGATATGGTAGCGCCGGGCCGCCAAGTCGGCATCCCGACATTCGTCAACGCGCCACCCATGCCTCGACCATGCTGGGACGAGGCGGTGCCCAAGTTGACGGAGGAACTCCGCCTTATTCAAAGGCGGATTGAATTCTTCACGAGGACGATGGCTCCCCCTCAGCTGGATGGGGTCGACACCGTCATTTGCTGGCTCGGCCGGCAAATCCTCCCCCTGCGGTACAGCCCGCACAAGATGTGTCAGTATTCGCCTACTGACACAGCCTCTCTTCGCGTGAGCGAAGAGATATTGCCGGTCGCCGACCTGGCATTCCGGCTCCGCAGCCTCGTCAAGGCGGGGCTAGTGAAGGCGGCTGAGGGCGTGCCCATGCACACCCACGACAACCCTCCCCTCGAGGTAAATATTTTCTTCCTTCGCCCCTTGTTTGATAGCTTTGCCGGCTAGGATTGAGTTCCTTTAACTTGTCTTTTTCAGCTCTCCGAGTTGGGGGAGGATGACCTGGCTCCCGACTTCTACGAGTCGGAATCCGGGAAGACGAAGAAGCACAAGGCGTCCGGCGCTGCTTCCTCTACGGCGAATGCCGAGAGGAAGAAACGGATCGCGTCAGCTACCGAGCTGACTTTTGCCAACATCGGCGAGAACGCGGGGATTAACATCCCCCGAAGGTACTCAATTCTGCCTTTACCAGACGACAAACCTCTTCAATACTGGCCAATTGACTGTGCTTGCTTTTTATTGACAGGGAAAGGGTCGCAACCTCCCGGTTGACGACCAGGCTTCTTGGCAAAGGAAAGCGGCCGCAAGGCGGCTCGCCGACTACCGTGCCGCCAACTCCTCAGCTCCACGCCGGCAGCTTTATGGGCGACGCTTGTCGTCAGCCCCCAGCTCCGGCTTCAGGCGCTCCACCAAGGGCCCCTTCCGCCGACCGCACGCCCAAAACTCCCCTTCTGCTGGCTGAGGCTACGGCCGATGATGCCGCTCAATCGCGCGCCGCCAACGAAGGGTTGCTGGGGTCGACTGCCGGCGGGTCTCGGAGGGCAGCCCCGACTGCGGGAGGCGGCAAGGTCAGGGACCCTTGGTCCACCTTTAAGGAGGCCAAGGAGTCAACTTTGGCTTTTGCCAACTTCGCCTCGCAGGCCTTCGCCGACTTGGAGGGCGACTTATCTGTAAGTTCTTACCACTCCAGTATATACATAGCCTTTCCCCCGAGCACTTAGATGGCAAGTCAAAAGAAATTTTGACTGACGGCTTAGTGGTTATTCGACAATATGTTATATGCCTTTGTTTTGTCTTGCAGGGCCTTGTGTCCGCCAACGTCGAGCTTGTCTCCTCCCGAGTCGAGATAAACCGGCGCTGCCGCGACCTGAAGAAGGAGTGCGAGGCCAAGGACCTGCGGATTGCCGAATTGGAGGCGGCCCGCAAAAAAGATGAAGTTAGGGTTGATCCTTTTCGCCTTCAACTATGCTTTTGACATATGTTTCCGTCAATCATTTAGCTTAGCGAATCCATATTTGTAGAACTGCTAGACCACGCCTAGGATATCCTGAAGGCGTCCACTGATATGCAAGCTCTTATGAATGAAGCTTCCGACTTGGCGGCCGCCAACTTGGAGTTGAAGGAGGCTCATCGAAAGGAGATGGAGGCCCAGCAACTCAAGTTTGCGCAGGAATCTAGCCAGCTCACTGGTGAGCTGGAAAGCCTGCGCAACAAGTTGGCGGAAGCGGAGAAGACGGCTGCGGAGGAGATCTCCAAGCAGACTTCTCGCGCCCAAACTGCGGAGGACGCGCTGGCAACTCATATGATTGAGTTGTCCGCTTTCCATAACTCGGTCCTTGGTAATTTCTTGCTCCTTTTTTGATGCTGCCATGTTGCTTTAGCCTGAGCCAAATTAATGGCTTTATTTTTGATGCAGTTCCCGCCGGTTTAGGCGATGACAAGGTTGTCAGCCCCCGCCTGGATCGCCTTGCGCGTCTAGGCGAACTGATCACCGAGACTTTGGCGGCGTCCAAGCGGTTTGCCGCCAAGTTCTTCACTTCGTCCGGCAGCCAGGAGCCGACCGAGTTCAGCGACGTGCCCGCCATCTTGGAGCAGGCGACCAAACTGCACAAAAGCTCGCTGAAGTCGGCGGCACGGGGTGGAGCCAAGACCGCCCTTGGGTTCTTCATGGCGCACTACCCCGAGGCGGAGATAGAAGCCGTCACCGAAGGCATGCCGTCAACGTATGAAGACGGTAGCGAAGTTGAGCCGGCCGCTGTTCTGGACAGCGTTGCCGGCTACGCCACGCGGGTTGCCGACATGGTGGACACTTCAATCTTCTACCGGCGCCATCCTGTGCCTGGCGGAGAGGGAGCTGAAGCTGCCGGCGCGGCCGAGGCGGAGGGGAGTGATAGTTCCGGGGCTGAGGTTGTCATCCCCCAAGTCTGATGTAGACGCTCCCCCGAGCCATATCTTTTTTGTCCTTGCCTTCTAGCAGCCTTACTTGTCGGCCCCTGAAAACAATGCAACATTGACTTGTAACATTTGTATATACTTTTGTTGTTGCTTTGCTAGGCGGAAACTAGCTGACAAGTTTTATTTTGTCTTTATTTATATGGACCGCCTTAATTTTACCTTGACTTATATGCTTGACTTTTTGCATGTTGACGAAAGCTCAGCCGGTAACTTTAGCTGAAACAACCAGGGCTAAACCATGCATTTAGAATCAGAGACCAAAGCCAACATGTTGGTGTCAAAGACATACTACTAGGCGAACCACATATAAGTAATCAGAGGTAAAGGAATTAGGCGGCGCAAAAAAAAATTATTTTTGCTTTGGGTTGGCTCGAAAGCTGCAAGTATCTACCAGTTTGAACCTTTGCACGGAGCTAGAAAATAGGTAACTTAGATAAATAGGGAAATATGATTGCAAGAAAAGACAAAAGATGGCATGCTTCTCAACACAGATGAGGAACCATAGACTTTTATTTCATAACCATATTTAACTTATTACAATTATAAATTGCTAAGTGTAGAAAGGACGTAGCTGCTCAATATTCCAAGGCCGTCTTGTTTGCTCGAATGGATCGTCAATGCCTTTCTTGCGCTTGGTTCCCCTTTTTCCTGCCGCCTTCTTGCGCATTTTCTTTTCATCTTCGTCGCGGATGTCGGCTAGGTAGTAGGAACCATTGAGCAGCGCCTTTGTGACTATAAACGGTCCTTCCCATGGCGGGGATAACTTGTGCAAGCCTTTTCTGTCTTGAATTAGGCGGAGAACCAGGTCACCTGTTCTGAAGCTTCGCTTCCGCACTCTCCGGCTATGATAGCGGCGAAGTTGTTGCTGGTACAAAGCGGAGCGATGGAGAGCGACGTCTCTTTCTTCGTCTAGCAGGTCTAGGCTATCCTGTCTTGCACCTTCTACGTCTTGCTCGATGTAGGCTTGAACTCTTGGGGAGTCGTACTTCATGTCGGTAGGTAGCACTGCCTCAGCGCCATATACTAAGAAGAAGGGAGTGTAGCCGGTAGACCTGTTTGGCGTTGTGCGCAAACTCCACAGTACCGACTGTAACTCGTCTGCCCATGCACCGGCTGCCCTGTGTAATGGAGCTTCGAGACGAGGCTTAAGTCCTGATAAGACTAGGCCGTTTGTACGCTCCACTTGTCCATTGGATTGAGGGTGTGACACGGATGCCAAATCAAGCCGGATGCCCAGGTCGCTGCAGTATTCTTCTATGTCGCCTTGGGACAGATTGCTGCCATTATCGGTGATAATGCTGTGTGGAACTCCAAACTGAGAGATAATTCCCCAGAGAAAATTGGTGGTTGTTCGTGCGTCAAGTTTGCTGATCGGTTTAGCTTCGACCCATTTGGTGAACTTGTCGACAACGACCAATAGGTGAGTGTACCCACCGCGCGCCTTTTTGAAGGGACCTACCATGTCTAAGCCCCAGACCGCGAACGGCCAGGTGATTGGGATCGTCTTTAGCTCCTGTGCCGGCAAATGAGGTTGGCGAGCGTACAACTGGCAGCCTTTGCATGTCTTTACGATGTTCTCGGCGTCTTCTTTGGCGGTGAGCCAATAGAAACCTTGGCGGAAAGCTTTGGATACAATGGACCTAGCGGAAG
This sequence comes from Poa annua, assembly GCA_026929855.1. Taxonomy (NCBI): domain Eukaryota; kingdom Viridiplantae; phylum Streptophyta; class Magnoliopsida; order Poales; family Poaceae; genus Poa; species Poa annua. Next base: position 68,833,939 of record CM049432.1, on the reverse strand, counting down.
CATGATGCCCGCAGGTGCCAATATGTATGTCCTTTAGAATTTCCCGGCCTTCTTCCGGCTGTATGCACCGCTGATAGATGCCGCAAGTGCTTCGCTTGTATAGCTCGCCTTTTATTATCGTGAATGCCTTGGCTCGCCTTATGATCTGCCTCTTTAGCACCTCATCGTCCTCCGGCAACTTTTGGTCGATTAGAAAATCGAGATATGGGACTGTCCAATCCGGCTGTGTTAGGTAGACAGCGAGACTTGCCGCTTCTACCGGTTCTTCTGAGTCGGGGTCCATCAAATCGGCGCCTTTAATGGATGGCTTGTGCAAATGCTCCAGGAAGATATCTTTTGGTACCTTTTTGCGTTCCGATCCAAGTCTTGCAAGTGTGTCCGCCGCCTCATTCTCAGCTCTTGGAACATGCCGGACTTCGTAGCCTACGAAGTTTTTTGCGAATTCGTCAACTTTGGCTCTGTAAGCTGCCATTGTTGCGCTTTTCGCATCCCATGTTCCGCTTACTTGCAGCGCGACCAGATCTGAGTCGCCATAACAGAGGATTCTTTTGACGCCTAGGTCGTTTGCCACGTGTAACCCGTGAAGCAAGGCTTCGTATTCGGCAACATTGTTGGTTGCTGTGAAGTGGATTTGTAATACGTAGCTAAGCTTGTCACCTTTAGGCGTGCGTAGAACGACCCCAGCCCCCGAGCCTTTGAGCATCTTTGATCCGTCAAAGTGCATGTCCCAATATTCTGATTCGGGGAGTGTTGTTTCCTCCATTGCCTCTGTCCAGTCGGCGACAAAGTCTGCAAGCGCTTGAGACTTAATGGCGGTCCGTGGTTTATAGACTATATCAAAAGCGGCAAGTTCGATGCCCCATTTGGCAACTCGACCTGTTGCCTCTGCATTGTTGATTATGTCTCCCAACGGTGCCTTGCTGACTACCGTCACTGTGTGTTCCTGGAAGTAATGCCTAAGCTTTCTGGCGGCGAAGAATACACCATAAGCCAGCTTTTGGTAATGCGGATACCTCTGCTTGGAGGCGGAGAATACTTCACTGATGAAGTAGACCGGTCGCTGCTCACACGTCGCGGCTTCGTTCTCCTTTCTTTCCACAGCCAAGACAACGCTGACAACAGCTCCTGTTGCCGCGATGTACAGCAGCATTGGCTCCTGTGATCGAGGTGCTGCCAATATCGGAGCGGATATGAGGGCCTCCTTAAGTTGTTGCAAGGCGGCATCTGCCTCTGCTGTCCACTCGAAGTTGTCGGATTTCTTCAATAGCCGGTAGAGAGGCATTGCCTTTTCCCCTAGGCGGCTTATGAAACGACTGACGGCCGCCGCCGATCCGGCTAGGCGCTGCACGTCCTTCAGACAAGTAGGTCTGGATATGTTTTGGATGGCCTTGATCTTCTCCGGGTTAACCTCGATCCTTCGTTCTGAAACGATAAACCCGAGCAGTTTGCCGGCTGGAACGCCGAAAACGCATTTGGCGGGATTGAGTTTCATCTGATACCTCCGGAGATTCTGAAAAGTTTCTTCCAAGTCCTCTAAGAGATCTGCCTTCTTTTTTGACATTACCGCAATGTCGTCTACATAGACGTGAACACTGCGGCCGATCTGTTCATACATGCAATTTTGCATACAGCGCTGGTATGTTGCCCCTGCGTTCTTCAGGCCGAAAGGCATTGTAATGTAGCAGAAAGTCCCATATGGAGTTGTGAAAGATGTTTTCAGCTGATCTGACTCTCTCATCTTGATTTGGTGGTATCCTAGTAGGCGTCCAGAAAACAAAGCAGCTCGGAGCCTGCTGTGGAGTCTACGACTTGGTCAATTCTAGGCAGCGCAAAGGGATCCTTTGGGCAGCACTTGTTAACACCGGTATAGTCGATACACATCCTCAGCTCTTTATTTTTCTTTGGGACAAGTACAGGATTTGCCACCCAATCGGTGTGTACAACTTCTTTTATGAAATTGGCGGCCTTCAGCCTATTTATCTCCTTTCCTATAGCCTTGCGTCTCTCATCTCCAAAGCGTCTTGTTGCTTGCTTTACCGGCTTGGACCCTTTTATGACGTTGAGCGAGTGCTCGGCAAGTTCCCTCGGTACACCAGGCATGTCGGAAGGCGACCATGCAAAGATGTCACGATTCTCACGGAGGAACTCGACGAGCGCGCCTTCCTATTTGCTGTCAAGGTTGGAGCCGATGACAACTTGCTTAGACTTGTCACCTGGGATGAGGTCCGCCTTTTTGGTGTCTTCTGAAACTTCGAAGGTCTTCTTGACATCCATCTTTGGCTTTGGCATGGAGTTGTCCGAGTCCGCCCCGAGCAGCGCGAGTTCTTCCTTGTGGATGACGGCTTCTGCGAAGGCGGCCATGCCACGCTCGCACTCCTTGGCTTTCTTGAAGTTGCCGGAAATCGTGATGGTTCCGTTTCCCCCCGGCATTTTAAGCTTGCTGTATATGTAGCACGGCCTTGCCATGAACTTGGCGAAAGCCGGTCGTCCGAAGATTGCATGATAGGCGCTTTTGAAGGGGACAACTTCGAACCGAAGGAACTCTGAGCGGTAGTTCTCTTTAGGTCCGAAAGTTACCTTCAGCCTGATGCTCCCCATTGACTTTGCTTGCCTGTCGGGCACTATGCCATGAAAGGTGAGGTTGCTGTGGTCCAGCTGACCCTCTGATAGGTTCATGCGGCTTAGTGTGTCATAGTACAGGATGTTGAGGCTGCTGCCGCCATCCATAAGTACCTTTGTGAGTCTGAAGTTGTCGACAACGACAAGGGCGTACTTGCCTGGGTGAGGAACGTGATCAGGGTGGTCGGACCGGTCCCAAGTGATTGTTGCCTCAGACCAGTTCAAGTACTGAGGGACGTCCGGCATTGTCGCGTTGAGTTTGCGCATTTCCGCCTTATACGCCTTAGCCGAAGGCGTGCCGACAAAGCACACAAGAGATTCTTTGACCTTCGGATATGGCTTCTTTTTCTTGGCGGCTGCGTCATCTTCGCTTGAGATAGACATGTCGTCGTCGTCCTCATCCTCCTTGCTGTCTTTCTTGTCGTTCTTCTTTGACTTCTTTGACTTCCAGCCGACTGTGGGATCCTTTTTGAAGTCGTCCATGAAACGACACTCGCCAAGCATATGGTTGACCTTGCCCAATGAGGCGTGGATGGGACATGGCAAAAGTTTTGCCTATTCATAAGTGATTCGCGCCGCCTTAGGCCCTGAGTCGGCTTCGCGACTATCTTTCTTATTCTTCCACTTCTTTTTGCCGGCGTTCCCTTGGAATGCTGCGGCTACCTCATTGGAAGGCCCGGCTTTGTCGTCCGCCGCCTGCTTGCGTTTGTTGTTCCGCTTTGGTATGATGTTGACGTATGGGTCATCGTCCCGGGCGTCGTCATCCGCCGCCGCGTACTGGCCGGCCAGGTTGAGCATCTCACCAAGGTCCGTGATTTGCTCGCGGACGAGCCTATGACGGAGCAAGGACTTCTTCTGTAGGCCCGTGTAGAAGGCGTGGATAGCCTGTGCGTCTGAAACACCATGACAGTTGCCTTTTTCGGATATCCAACGGCTGATAAAATCTGTCATGGTTTCGTCCGGCTTTTGGATACAGCGCTGCAAATCCGTGTAGGTATTTGGACGCTTGTATGTTCCTTGGAAGTGCTGGGAGAAAACCTTTTCCATGTCGTACCAGCTATGGATGGACTTTTCAGGAAGGTTGTCGATCCAAGCTCTTGCCGTGCCTTCCAACATGAGAGGTAGGTAGCGGACGGCAATATGGCTGCTCCCTCCGGCAATTTCTATGGCCATGGCATAATCGGATAGCCATGAGTCCGGCTTAACGAGGCCGTTGTACGTAGAACAGTTTTTTGACACTGATGTCATGTCCTTGGGGAACGGCTCTCTGCGGATGGCGTCACCGAAGCACTTTGGTCCAGAGTATAGCGGCTCCTTTCCTCTTGCTATGTCTTGTAGGCGATGTCGTGTGTCTTTTGGATCGAGCTGCCGTGCGCCTCTGTTCGCGTCCGGCTCGTCCTGCGCTGCCCGTCTTATGCTGCGCCTTGGCCCTTCTACCTCCTCTCTCTTCTTGCTGCCAGTGCTACGCTGCGGAGATCGGCTGAGGCCTCTCCTTGGAGGGTCGTTGCCGACATCTTTTCTAGGCGGCTGCCTGTTGCTCCGGCTACCGCCATTGTCGCGTCTTAGCTGGGGTGGAGGTGGCAGGTCTCCTCTGCTTCCTGTCCTTGAGTTCTCGTCCCGCCTTGGCTTTGGCGGTGGCATCTTCTTTGGAGGTGGCGTTGCCTTCCTTTTGTCGACATGGCTACTGGAGCCAGACGGGCCATCGGGGTCGGCGCCGGGTGCAGCTTTGCACTTTCCCGACTTAGACTCTAGGTCTCCCCCGCGAGCATCCGCCATATGGCCGTAGGAATCAGCGCGAGCTTGTTGTTCTAGGGCCTTGCTTACGAAGTGTCTTGCGTTGGCCAGCTTTTCTTCCGCCGTGTAAGTGTTGTCGTCCAGGGTATCTAGCGCGGCGGCCGCGTTGAGGACCGGGGTGCAGAAGACAACGTCTCCCCTTCTGTCCACGCGCTGTGGTGCCGTGCGCCAGTCGAACCCTAGATCTTGAGCCGCTGTTGTTGCTTGCGCAGGCGGCTCTTTTCCACGGCGGTTTTTTGATGACCTTTTCTCCTCGAAGAGTTGCCGGCTTGTTTTGGCCGACATCTTCTCCTGTTCTTTCTCGATCTTCTTCGCAAGGCTCTCAACGTGCTCCTCTCTTTTTCTCAGGAAGTCAGAGTGTTTAAGCATGTTAAGCCTAAGCTCTTCCACTGCGTCGAGTGGGGTATCTTTGTTCACCGGAGTATTCATGATCTCGTCTACTTCTTTGATGACGGAGAGCAAATCCGTGGGTTTGCTGCTGCCGCCTTTCTCAAGGCCAGCTTTCTTCTTCGCGCGCACCTTGTCGGAACTTTCAATGAGTTGGCCGGCAGCGGTGTCGCCGGCATCTTCTGCCGGCTTGTTCTGCGCCTCCGAAGTAACTGGGGTTGTCTCGTGACCGACAACAACCATCATAGCCAGCTTGTCAGGCATGTCTGTATCCGCTGTACCCTCTGAGGGAGCCGGATTACCACTGGAAAAGCGGGTTTTGATCTTCTCTTCGAAAAGACTAGCATCATCATCGGAGTCAGAGTCTACGTTGACTTGAACGGTAGATCTGGATCCGGCATCTGACATCGCATCCTCCTGTAGAGCGGGGAGGATTGACTCAGGATCGTTGTTTTCCGGCTGGGAGTCGGATCCCAGTCCGACAACTCCGACGAAGTGGAAATCAGATTCCGCCGACTCCTGGGAGAAGGCGGATTCAGATCCATCTTGCCTGTCGACCGCTTGGTCGAAGGGTTGGTGGGTGCGGTTGTAGAAACGCGGTAGGCCGTACGCCTTTGGCGTGTACCCGATGAAGACATCGATCCCTCCGATCGGCACGATTGCGCATCCGATAAGGTAGTCGTCCGCCGGGAGCCAGGACTCATCCGAGTTGACGTAGCTATGGCCGTCATACCTTGTGACGCGACCGACGGCGATCTGCTTGCCCACGCCGCCCAGTGTTCCCGCCTGGAACGTGACGCCAGGAACCTTATGCCCCACGGTGGGCGCCAACTGTCGTAGTATCGGCATATTTGATAGGAGACGGGGGTCCTCTAGCCTACGTATGGATTGTGGGGAAGAAGGTTGGTGTCGTCGAGGTCGGGATTGAACACGGCGAGTTTACCCAGCTTCGGATCCCACAGCGGTGGCGGGATCCTATGTGCTGCTATAATTCACTATGAGGCAATAGCCGTGAACGGGTTACAATGGGTATGATGCCTATTGAAGTTGTCTCTGCCCTAAAGGCTCCCTGGTGGCCGGCTTATATAAGCGGCCAGACCCCAGTGTACAAGGTAAGTACTTGTCCGGCAAGTAAACAGAGTCCTAGACCTAGCCGGCTTAGCTGCCGCCTTCCGTCTTGGGTTCGGTGGCTTGATGAGCTTCGGCCTTGCGCCTTCCTTGGACCGTCCGCCTACTTCCTTGTACGTCAGCTATCTGGGCCGCCCGGCAGGGCTCGGCCTTACCACCCTTGGGCCACCCTGGACTAGCCGGATTGATCCATGTTGGTTATACCCCTAGTTGATATATCCCCAACAGCGGGTTCGTCGCCGTGATTCTTTCTTTTGAGAGGGTCACGATGGAATGGAACAGGGTGTGCCTTGTCGAGTTACGGGGATCAACTTCAACTTATTTTTTTCTAAGGAAGTATATCGATCTTGAATCCACGGCTAACGTAAATCATGGTTAATCAACGGCTAGGAAAAATCATGACCACCGGTACCGATGGTACCATGGGTACCGTCCCAATCACCCTAAAACAGCTCTTTGTTTATAACAAACTAGTAGAATGCCCGTGCGTTGCTACGGGTATCGAATAAATATATAGACAAAATATAATTTTGGATTATTTCACATGTAGTGTCCATGTTCTTTCAAGCATAAAATGACAGTCTAATAACGTCTCTCATGCAAATATTGTCTCATTTTGGCTCTCTCTTACAAGTATTGTCTCATTTTCGCATGTCACCAGAAGAATACAATGTGCCTCTCACTCTTATAAATTTATAGACGATAAATATTTTTGGGTTATTTCACATGTCACGATGTTGTTTAAAGTATTGTCTCACGGTCTGCATGTGCTTCATTTCGGCCTATCCCGGAAGAATACAGTGTGTCTCACACTCACTCATACCTTCTCCATTATCCTATTCCCACTATCCTATTCCGACTGTGCATTATTAGTGCATAACCCAATATATATGGCTATGTGTACATGTAAAAATGAGAATTTTGTTATCCTCTCGTATGCAGTATGAAAATATATTGTACCAAATTATTCGAATGAGAAGAAACGCATGCTTTGCTCACTACACTCCAGAACATGAATTGTTTCGTACATGTGACACACACGATCTGAATTAAATACAATGTTCAATCTTTTTTTTAATTTTCCACATATATTAGACCAGCAAAGAGCACACGATTACAAAAAAAAACTAGAAGAGACGAGCAAATATATGAGATCTTCAAGCCCTTTCTTTCTCCATGATACAATCTTGTACTTTTCTTAAGGAAGCCGTAGAAAAACGCCAAGAACACCAAACCACAAACCCGTGAATACCACTGATGATTCTCCCCTTTTAATTTTGAGCCGCAATGCCAAGGCATTGTGCATGCACGCAGTTATTAAATTAGTCAAGCAACATCGGTAAGAGCACCACCACTGATATTTCAGTGACAAATAACCGAACCACGTTGTCGATAACGTTGGGAGGCGAGAGAACGAATCACCATTATCGAAGACGTAGTAGCCGGGATAGATAACACGAGGACAAACCTCCTCGCGGCAACCATGAGAAACAATCCAAAATTGATCTGGCGAAGCAAGATCTGAAAAATCATACCTAGACAAACATAATCTTCCAAAGCCACCATTAACGGCGAGAAGGAGATCCCGCCGATGACTGAAGCACGAAAAATCACTTTCAATCCTGGTTGGCCTAAAATAGTATATATACTTCTTAGAAAGCAAAAACCCCATTAACTATATACTTCTTTTAGCCAACCAAATTTACATGTCATTCCACTAATTATATTCATTACTTTTTATACATCTCTATACGTAAACATCTACACCATATATTCCTTTAGCCATTAAACTATCCACTCTTTTTTCTTCGAATGATAAGATCAAACCATCCTGCCATGTTGTTATATGATTAAACCATGTGGTAGGGAATGCTGGAATTAGTTTCGACAATCAGGTCAACTTTTTTACTTGCATATTTCTGTAGTCAATTTTAGATTTCTAATTTTTTAGATTTGTAGGGTATCGTTCTGGTTATCTACACACGAAAATAGAATGTATGATTAAATAATTAAATGGACATGTGTATGCTAAAAAAACAGCTCAAAATGAAAATATTAATTGAACCAATCCTAGCTACAGTATGAAAATTTTAATATTTTATCTATGTTGGCGAGAGTAACATATATGACCTAAAAGGAAATTGCAGCTGCGGTACTGAAACCCCATCGGCCAGTTTGCAAAGCTGATTCTAGCATCGAAACTGTCTCAATATGAATGTTTGAAGCAACTCAGAAATGAAAAAACTATCTGCTATTCTATAAAAAAATATACAACAATTCTACCGGCTTATAATCTCCACATTTAAGGGGGTAGTCATCATAAGAAATTGGCGGAGTGCGGGATCGTCACGGTCTTAGACAATGACCTCAAGGATGGCAGCTTAGATTTCTCGGCGTACGGCCTGTTATTCAAGGCTACTCCTTCCAAGCTGCTCGTAAATTCCACCATTTCTCCAGCTTGAATCTTTGGAGTCTGTTGGCTTTGGACCGCTCTTCCGACGTAGTCGCCGAGTACTTTCCAACGATCACGTATGCAGCAAAGACTTTGGTTTGCTCCGACAACGCGGGCACGTACGTGTACAATCAGCTAAGCAGGCAGGTCGATCAATCTACAGCTCACGTACCGATCACAAGGAAAGACAGATTCGATTGCTAGACGTACGTCTGTCCGGGGCATCCTAAACTTTCCAGGGGTCTATCATATGCTTGCATAGCAGCTCTAGCCAGGACCGAGTCGGAACAGCCATCGTATTCCACTGCTTACAGAATCGACCGTGAAAAATGCACCTTACTCAACCTATGAGGAGTGCCAGAGGTGGAGATGCTCCATGGCGGGAAATGACACCTCTCTCAATCCGTCCCGTCCCCTCCAGCGGAGACCGACTAACCAAGACACCAAGTCAAGTCGTAGTGTCGTACAGACATAAACCATGTGCAAAACATGAAAATAAGTACCACGGTAATAATGGCGTGAGAGCACAGCCGCTGCTTTCTGCCAACTTGCTAAACACCCATCAGGCCATCACGTCAATGTTTAACCATAGTCAGTTAGCTACTGGTTTCAGCGGTAAATGCATCACACCATCTTCAGTAAAATCACTGTTCGTTTGTGAAGATGAATCATTGCTTTAAACCCGACACCATTGGATATCTTTTCTAGCTTCGACCTCACTGGTTAGCATTCGACATGGCTACAATGTGTTCAGCGACCTTGCTTCTGCTGCTGCTGCTGCTACCCTCCTCCGTCTTGGCACTCGCCGACGACGATGGCGATGAGGCGGCAGCTCTTCTCGCCTTCAGGGCCGCAGCGACCAGCAGCAGCAGCAGCCACGACACGCTCCCCTCTTGGAACGGCAGCAGCGCCGGGCTGTGCGACTGGGAGGGCGTGAGATGCGGCAGGTCACGGCGGCGGGTGGTGGCGCTGAGGCTGCCATCCTACGGGCTCACCGGGACCCTCTCCCCTGCCGTCGGTAATCTCTCCTCCCTGCGCATAATTGACCTGAGCTCCAACTGGCTGCGGGGCGACATCCCCGTCAGCATCGGCCTCCTACGCCGCCTCCACACCCTTGATCTTAGCATGAACACCTTCTCCGGCGTACTTCCAAGCAACCTGACCTCTTGCGTCAGCTTGACGAGCATGATCGTCGGCGGTAACAAGCTCACCGGCCACATACCCGTCGAGCTGGGCAACACGCTGTCAAGGCTCCAGGTGCTCGCTTTGGATAACAACAGCTTCACGGGGTCGTTGCCGGCGTCGCTTGCCAACCTCACGTCCCTGCTTTACCTCAACCTCAGACTCAACAACCTCCACGGTGCAATACCGAGCGATTTTGGCCGCAACATGGCGCGCCTTGCCTTCCTCGACCTCTGCAAAAACAACCTGCAGGGTGTGATCCCACTGTCGCTATTCAACGTGTCATCACTGACAATGCTTGACGTGGCGATGAACATGCAGCATGGAAGCATCCCTGCTGATGTCGATGAAAGGCTCCCAAGAATACGGTACCTTGGGCTGTTCCAGAACCAGCTCAACGGCACCATCCCTTCTTCCATCTCCAATCTCACTGCCCTCGAAAGTCTACAGCTTTCAGGGAATGGATTCAGCGGCTTGGCGCCTCGTGATTTAGGGAGGTCGCAGGCTCTTCAGGTCCTGCTTCTGGATGACAACAGTCTCGAAGCTGGGACCGAGGAGGGGTTGGATTTCATCACTTCACTGGCAAACTGCAGCCAGCTACAAATACTAGACATCAGCAACAATCGCTTCACAGGACAGCTTCCTGCTTCAGTGGCAAACCTCTCAGCAACCCTCCAGTTTCTTGACCTGGGTCGTAACATGATCTCCGGGAGCATCCCGCGTGACATCGGTAACCTGATCGGTCTAAAATCACTACAAATGTAAAGTACTTCCATATCAGGGGTGATTCCCAGGAGTATCGGGATGCTGGCAAACCTTACTAAGCTAGACCTGTACAGCAACAGCTTGTGCGGCCTTATACCATCATCGACTGGAAATCTCACCAAGTCGACTACGCTGGCTGCGCCATATAATAACTTGGAAGGACCGATTCCGGCCAGCCTCGGTAACCTGAAGAGTCTGTTTGCTCTTGATCTATCCGGAAACCACCTCAACGGTTCGATTCCAAAGGAGATTTTGGCCCTAAATTCCCTTTCCTGGTTCCTGAGTTTATCATACAACGCCTTGTCCGGTCCCCTTCATTCTGAGGTTGGCAGCTTGGCTAACCTAAACCAACTAGACCTGTCAGGAAACCAGTTGTCTGGCCAGATACCTGATAACATCAGAAATTGCATTGTGATGGAGGTGTTGTTATTGGATAATAATTTGTTCCAGGGAAGTGTACCTCGGTGTCTGGAGAACATCAAAGGACTCCGCATACTAAACCTGACCATGAATAGGTTGTCTGGTAGAATCCCTGTTGCCCTTGGTAGCATCCACAACATGCAAGAGCTATATCTAGCGCACAACAACTTGTCTGGGTCGATCCCATCAGTTTTGCAAAGTATGACGTTGTCTGAGTTGGATGTGTCATACAACATTTTGGAAGGCGAAGTACCAACAGAGGGCGTTTTTATAAATTTAACTCGTTCTTCAATCTCTGGAAACAATGAGTTATGTGGTGGCATGCCTCAGCTTCATTTAGCTCCATGTGCCATCCCACGTATCAGAAGCAACAACAAAGGGTTGCCAAAGCCACCCGTCACAGCTTTGGCAACAACAGGAGCGGTCTTGTTAGCTGTTGTGCTTCTTGCGTTTATTCTGTTGCTGACATATAAGAAGCTGAAACAAAACAAGCCCGGAGAGTTGTTATCCCCAGAAATCAAGGAACAGTTTAAGAGAATTTCTTACCAAGCATTGTCAAATGGAACTGATGGCTTTTCAGAAGACAATTTGCTTGGCAAAGGAAGTTATGGTGCAGTCTACAAGTGCACTCTCCATGATGAAGGCACTATCGCTGCCGTAAAGGTGTTTAACCTTGAACGGTTCGGGTGTACTAGAAGTTTTGTGGTTGAATGTGAGGCACTGTCAAGGACGCGTCACCGTAATCTCATAAAGGTCATAACCTGTTGCTCAAGCACCAATCACGAAGGTCAAGAGTTCAAGGCCCTGGTCTTCGAGTTCATGCCCAATGGCAGCTTAAATGGTTGGGTTCATCCAGAATCTGACATAAGCACCATGACCATTACCCTGAGCTTAGCTCAAAGGATGGACATTGCCGTCGATATTATGGATGCCTTGGACTATCTTCACAACTACTGCCAGCCGCCAATTGTTCACTGTGATCTCAAACCTAGTAACATCCTTCTTGCAGAAGACATGAGTGCCCGAGTTGGGGACTTTGGTTTATCTAGAATCCTCGATGAGAGCGGACGCAGAACAATGCAAAATCCCAATAGCACGGGTAGAATAAGAGGCACCATTGGCTATGTTCCTCCAGGTAACTGAATTTAGTAATTTACTGTTATTGCCTCTAAACGTGAGATAAATATGTCATGGTGATCAATCTATACTTGTTTATGATGCTGTAGAGTACGGGGAAGGCTGTTCTGCGTCCACCCTTGGCGATGTTTATAGCCTCGGCATATTGCTGCTTGAGATGTTTACAGGAAGGAGCCCAACAGATGATATGTTCGTAGATTCCTTGGATCTTCACAGGTTTTCAGAGGCTGCTCTTCCCGACCGAATCTTGGAGATAGCTGATCCGGCAATACTGGTGCACGGGGACGTTGATGATAGCATCACTAGAAGAATGGTTCGGGATTGTTTGGTCTCTGTCATTGAGATCGGCATATCCTGCTCGAAGCAGCAACCAAGAGAGCGAATGCCCATCCGAGATGCAGCCGCAGAGATGCACGCAATCAGAGATGCAAACCTGATGTTTGGTGGCGGAAGGAGCGAGCCAACTCCTCTGTTCCGGTAGAGCCGATTCCTTTGAAGAATTGTATGGTAAGCCACCCTTTAGCTTCACTGTGACAAGTCATTTTCTCATTGCTTTGGCTTCCCATAAACTCACTCGACATCCGCCAAAATCTAACTAAATTGTCTCTTGCAGCAGAACATGCAGGAGATAGAGAAGCCAGCACTCCGTGGACATCTGCACCAACTAGCAAATAGTGGCATGAATAAGATACGACACTAACAGCTGTGGCATCCCTTATCTAACACAGTTTGTATGTTTTACATCGACGAAAGTATATATAGACTCTATGGTTGCTGATCGGGGTAACCTGCAAGAGGTAGTTTAAATCTCGAGCACTGCAAGTATTTTTTTTTTTGAACAGGGATAGGCCCAGAAGGGCTTGGATACTGCATTAGATATTCAGCGGTGCCAAACAAATTACAACGAGGACCTTGCAAGAAAACAAAATAAGAAAATAGTCCTCCACTTTTACACTATAGACCCAGACGAAGAAAGAGGAACGCAATCAAGTTCATCGTCTTCTTCGCCAGCACCGATGAAGAGCGAGGTCCCGCGACAGCCCCCCACGCAGGAGCCGAGGACGAAACCACTTGGCTCGGGATGGGAATGACACGCCACCGCAAGAACTCGAGAGGGCCTCCAATGGAGGTTGAATGAACCCAGACGCACCGCCGGCGTCCAGGCTTGGAGATGCTGCCCGCCAGCATCCAGGGTCGGCGACCAAGCTTGTGTCACCGAGAGTCTTCTCCAATTCGCAGTATCAACGAACTCCTGACCTCCTCCAGTGCCAAGATCGACCACACCGCACAACAGCTCCCCCTCGCCGCCATGGCCGGGCCAGGAGATAGAGCAGCGAATCAAAAATCCCAACACTGAAGAGGGCATATGGACGCTTATTGAAGCGAGCCGCAGCCCAGCAACCCACCTTCATCTTCCTCCTTGGAAGCTTCATCAGGCTGCAGAACCACCACCATCCAGCACCGCGCCATGGCACCAGAGTAGCACTCGAACAGAGAGAAAGAGTAGCCTAATTGACGGATATGCCAAGCTCCGGCTCCCTCATCTGCCACAGCTCCTGCCACCGGAGAAGGACAACAAGGAAAACCATCGCAGGGAAGCACCAGATCCGGCCACAGGGGTCCGGCGACCTACTCCCATACTCCACAAGGGAAAAGAACGACCTACTAGACAACCTAACTATGTCGGCGCCTCGCCTCAGCCATCCCCGAGCGGCAGCGCCAGGGACAGCATCGGTCCGGCCCGGAAGCCGCTGGAGAACTCTCAGGAACTGTAGCAGTGGATAGGGACGAGAGAGAGGGAAGAGTGGCTCGTTCGCGTCTCAAAATGACGTGAAGCTCGGGCTCACCCCACCACGCCCACACTTCATGAATGTATTCACCTCTCTCGAGGGTCGGGGAATAGAGAATGAAGAAAACTGCATGTCGCCGTCATCACTTACCTCGGCTGAAGATAAGGGAGAGTGCCACCCTGGCAAGACCTCCTCCATGCCCCCTTTGGCGAGCACCATGGTCATACCCCACCCAGCGGATGGTCAGGGATCCTCGAGACCCGACCATGCAGCTCCCAAGCAGCCACGAAGGTCGGCGCTAACGCCAAGCAAAATGGTTAGGATGACTCCAACAGGGCGACCCATCGAGTCCGTCCGGATCCGTCGCTGCACGTTTGCGTCGAAGTGAAGGTCCACCGTGCGGAAATAAAATCGTGCCATGTCTGCTTTTGGTCCGCCGAGCAACCATATCGATCCATTTATGACCAAAATTTGAGCTAGGTGCGGCATTACTGGTTTTTTAACTCATCAGTGCCTCTTCCTGTAATATCGGATCTGTTGGAAGGGAAAAATGTAATAAAATTTATACGGACGAAACAAGAAGCCATATTAGGCATATATAGATATACTCACTCCATTTCAAGTTAGATGACTTTTATTTATATAAAAATGGATATATCTAGACATGTTACTGAAGGAGATATGCCCTAGAGGCAATTAATAAAGTGTATTCTTTATCATATCTCGATTTGTTCATAATAGGTTTTTGTGTCATGCAAGAACCGTATTAAGCGGAAACATTAATGCGGGTGTGATACGTAAACAACCAGGTCCCTAGTAGCCTCTACTAAGACTAGTTTCGTTGCGCGATTGATGATCGAGGTTTCCCGGTCATGGGGCATGGCGTCGGTCGGCAATGAGAGTCATATCGCTAGAGAGCGATGTGATGGACATACCCAGATTTGGAGAACGTAGTCATTACGCCTTTGACCGTGAGATCAACACTTATTGATATTCCCGGAAGATACTTTGATTGCACCAAACGTCGTATCTTATTTAGTATGACAATAACGGTGATACTTTTGGGTATCGGAAAGGAGTGGTTGAGACGAGGGGTAAAGAGCGGGATTTGCCAGTCCGCATAGCAGGATAGATACTCTCGGGCCCACTCGGTGAGATCATGTCTAATGAGCTTGCAAGCATGTGACTAGGTCACGGAGACATGAGATCATGAACGAGTAGAAGATAGCGTCGTCGGTAACGAGGTCGGGATTAGGTATGGAGATATCTATGGAACGACACTCGGACGTGCTAAGTATCGCTATGGCAAAAGGTCTAAGACTTCACGTTCAGGTTTGATAGATGAAAGTCATTCGTTATATCTCAGGGATTAATTCATGGGGTCCAGGCCTACGAGTTAGTCGTTGATCATTGAGGAGTCTTGATCATACCTGATATTATATCGAACCGCTAGGGTAACACACTTAAGGGGTTTCGACAAGACAACCGGAAAGGAAGGAGATCACCGGGAGCGTCCCGGGAGAGGTCCGATGGAGATCGGGCAGCGTCGAAAGAGTTTTCGGAGCTAGGAATAATTATATATATTATGTTTGATATTAATTAGTGTAATTAATATGCAAATATGATTTTATATATTTATTTTCGAATTTATTAAGGCAGATTTCCCTAAATGGGCCATCCGGACGAAAGAAGGCCCAAGAGGGGGGGAACCCCCTTGGGAATTCGGTGGGGGCTTGGAGGCCGGCCTAGGTGGGCCACAAGGGGCCCACCAGGGGGCCGGCGCACCCCCTTGGCCGAACCAGGCTATGTGGGGATAGTCCCACATTGCCTGGCTGGCAAGGTTGGCTCCCCTTGGGAGCCTATATAAGAAGGGGCAACCCCAGCCTTTTAATTCACCAATTAATTCCTGATTTCTCTCTCGATCTCGTGGTTCCCAAGTCGGAGCCGCGCCGAGCAAGAGAAAGAGGGGATCTCCTCCACCATAGCCCGCTGCCGCGCTGCTGGTGTTGCGGTCCAAGTCTTCCGCTGCTCGTCCTGGACTGGAGCTTCGGAGGCGTCGTCTCCACCGTACGTGTGCGACTCCCTGCGAGGTGCTGCGCTAGCGGTACTCGGAGGCCTGCTTCCTCTACACGATCTTGAGGTCGGCTTCGTCGGTCTGCATCGACAACGTTTGTGCGGGAACGTAATCCCCGCTTTCGGTCTACAAGGGTACGTATTCCGATCTCCGTTCGTACTACTATATCTGCATAGAATAGATCTTGGCATGCTTTTAGGATATCGTCGGTAGGAAATTTTTTGTTTTCTGCACACGATCCCCTTCAGTTACGAATCTGGATCCGTAAGAGGGAAACACGAAGATTAATAGAAGGTTGACTCGGATGTAAATCAAAGGGCCATGAGCGATGAAATTACAGATCAAGATACACGTACTATAAGAACAAGATAGTCGGTGCATGGTTCTCCTATGGTGGAGCTATTTTTACGTATCGTCGGTATTTTTGATTTTGTTTGAAGTGTTCTTTAGTTAAGCACCACTGTGCTACTCATACATTACTACTATAAAGGTTGAGAGACTACACTCCATATGAGAGCATTTGCCCCTCCTGACATTCCTGAACCGTCAGATCGTTCTTATGAATAGTAAAGTTCACTCCCACCTTTCATCACAGCCGTTGAATGTGGTATGTTTTTTCTACATCGTGTTGGCTCATTTGTGCATGACAATGTGGGGCAAGTTGCAAACTGGACCCACAAATCGGTGGGCGAGACAAGCTCATTGGTGTCGTGGAACAAAACCAGCTGAAGGAGATATTGAAAGGACAATAATGTCGCCTAGAGGGGGGGGGTGAATAGGCGGTTTAAAACTTTTCCGGTTTAGGCTTATTAATTGCGGAATAAAACTAGGTGTTTAAATTAACAAGCCGACAACCTAAATAAACTAGGCTCACCTATGTGCACCAACAACTTATGCTAAGCAAGACAAACAACAAGGTGATAGCAATATAGAATACTTCAAGCACGAAGGCTATCGCAATGTAAAGTGCATAAGTAAAAGCTCGGGTATAGAAATAACCGAGGCACGCGGAGATGAGGATGTATTCCCGAGTTCCTCCTTGTTAAGGGAGTACGTCTCGTTGGAGAGGTGTGAACCGACACAACGGTTCAACAACCACAAAGGTTTCACCTTCTTCTCCGATGAACCGCACCACAAAGGCTTGGTTCACCTTCCACTATCGGAATTCCTTCGAGGCGGAATCCGGAGCCTTTCAACAACAATCCGGGGCACAACCCACAATTGGGGGCTCCCGAACGGCCTCCAACAACAATCCGGGGCACAACCCAGAATGGGATTGGGGGCTCCCGAACGGCTTCAAGTGACCACACAAGGGTCCAACCACCACAAAGGCGTCTAGGGTCCAAGGACCCAAGAGTAACAAGCTCACAAACTTTCAACTTCCACGAATCCTCGTGGAGAGCACACCGATGCACCAAATGCAAAAGGCAAGAGCACAAGTGCTCAAATACTTCACTCTCGAATTCCAACAAAGCAACAAATGCTTATGGGGGAATAAGAGAGGAAGAACAAAGAGGAGATGCACCAAGAACTCCAAGATCAAGATCTACTAGGTTCCCCTCACTTAGAGGAGAGATGGATTGGTGGAAATGTAGATATAGATCTCCTCTCTCAAATCCCTCAAAGATATGCAAGAATCATGGGAGGAAATGAGAGAGGGGCAAGCTTTCCAAGGTCAACAATGGAGGAGAGAGAGGGGGAAAAATTCGTGCTTGGAAGAGCTACTCTCTCTGGGGAAGAAGGGGCCTTTTTATAGGTCCCACGAAAAAGAGCCGTTGCAGGAAAACTTCACACCGGAGTTTCCGGTCACTAGGGCCGGAAACTCCGGCCAGGGGCGGAAACTCCGGCCTACTGGGACTGGAAACTCCGGCCCCCACCAGGGGCTGAACACTGTCAACACCGCCGAGGCTTGGGCAAACTCTCTGGTGCCCTGGGCCGGAAAGTTCATCCAGGGGCGGAAACTCCGGCCTCTAGGGCCGGAAACTCCGCCCCCCACCAGGGGCTGAACAACTTTGGAGAAAAACGTTGAGTCCGGAGACTCCGGTCCTGCACAGACCGGAGTTTCCGGTCTAGGACCGGAGACTCCGGCCTAGGAAAAACTGCAGCAAAACCGATAACGAAAACGTCAATATCTTTTCCATCCGGACTCTGTTTCCGATGATTTTTGGCTCGTTGGAATCACAACGAAGAGCTTTACAAGATCACGCAGATAAACCTCATAGTCCAACAATGGAAGATAAAACCAAATGGAGGAGGTTAAAACCTCTCTAAAAAGGAATGATCGGCAAACCTCCAAAACCGAAAACGCAACAAGTTTTCCATATGAAATTCGTTTTCGGTGAACTTGGGCTTGTCGTGAAGATCACAACAAGCACCAAAACCCAACAAGGAGAAAAACCAAGTAAGAACCAAGAAAGATGAAATGGCAAGTATGCAAAGGTTTGAGCTCTCCACAAAGATGCGATCAAGTTACTCACTCGAGAGCCCCTCTTGATAGTACGCCATCTATCCTAAAACTCGGTCTCCCACTAACACCATGAGACCGGTAAAATAGAAAATCTATCAAGATCATACCTTTGCCTTGCGCATTCCACTTGAGCTCGATGATGACGATCTTGAATCTCTCAAGTTGAAACACCTTTCTTGATTGTGCTTGCTAGCACATGCTTAATGAGGACTTCTCCAAATGCTCCCCCATACTCCATTATGGGAGGGCCTCGCTAAGCTTCGTCTTCATGTCTCCTTTGCAAGCTTCAATCAAAAGATATCTTCCGAGATGCATCATATTGAACTTGCTCTTCATCTTCTTCTCTTGATATGTAAGATGGCTTGGGGGTAAACATGATTGTTCACTCAATCTTCTATTCCAAGCCATACTTGCGATGAGCTCAACTCTATACTTGACCATTTTTCATATTAACCCTTGAATAGAGCATTGGTCATTATGTCATCTTGAAGAGTCCAACACATGAACTCCTATATTTTCCCATGGACAAGATCTATAAGAATATCTCAATGTAAACATTAGTCCATAAGGATTGTCATTAATTACCAAAACCACGCATGGGGGCAAGCATGCACTTTCAATCTCCCCCATTTTGGTAATTGATGACAATCCCTTTTACGAGGGTTTATATAATGAATTTAAGCAGCCATGCAACACAAAGAGCAAGGATGCAAGAGCAAGAAAGGCAAATGCTTGAGAACGAAACTAAAGCATAACACCAAAAACTCTTAAACCCAAAAACTCTTAAACCCTCTAAACTTCTCCCCCATTGGCATCGATTGACGAAATGGGAAGAAAAACTTAGAAGGCCAATATAGTGAGAGCTCCCCCATAATGTGTGCATTTCTCATAATATGAGTGAAATCAAATGCACATATCCTATGAAGAATAGTTGGGTGAAGATCAAACTATATTTAGGATCCAAAGATTGCAAACAAATATCAAATAGAAAGATACTTCAACGAAAGAAGCAAGCAATCAAAAGGATCCAAAAAGTGTTCTAAATATCAAGAGGGAACTCCCCAAGGTACGTGCACAAATAGGATTTTTATTTCAATATAGTGTGCACAACATGGAATCCTCACTCCCTCCTAGATAAATTCGAACACAAGCCCATGCAAGAGAATATAAATGAGAAAAGAAGGCAAAACAACTTGAAACAAATAAAATGTTTTGCAACATGAGCAAGGAGAGGAAAATAAAAGGATGGGTGTGAGATACAAAGACATTTTAGGAGACTAATACAAGGATGAGCCAAAGCATCAACATAGTCTTTCAAGAAGAGTTGCACATAGTGCATATCATGTCTTTCCCATACCCACACAACAAAAGAGATATAACAAAAGCTCCACAAGCTTAGTAAAATGCACCAAGCATAACACATGACAACTAAAGCTTGTGCTTTTTAGAGACCACCAAAGAGTCAAAAGCAATAAGAGGTGGTAACTAAAGAATTGGAATATCAATTAAAGATGTACTATTATCATGTGTATAAGTTTCTAAGTAGACACAAATCACTAAGATATGGGTCTATAAATAAACATGTACACACAAGATAGATACAAGGGTAAAGAACATGATATCCAAGAGGAAGTCATAAATATACAAAAAAGATCTTTGCTTAAAAGCATAGCACAAAGCTCAATTTTATCTTAAAGGGATATAGATGAACTTCCAACACACACTCATCATAGCATCAAACGTATCCACAAGGGATAAGGTGATAAACGGGATGCTCCGAGTAGGATAACAAGTCTCACAAAAGGCAAATGATTTTGAAACACATCAATATTACATATGCGAGACATAGATTAAAAAGTGCTAGATTAACATATTTGGGATCGATGAATCATAGAAATGAATATATAGTCCCCTCATATGTAATCATCCCGGCTTACTCATATTTGCAATAAAGATGTTTTGCAAGAACCAAATCAATTGCAACAAAAAGATTCATGCCAAGAAACAACCTACACAAGGTTGAAAGCTAGAAATGTATGCATGAGGTAGATACTTGTTACCAAGAAAGCATTGGTGATGTAGAAGATAGGAGCTCATGATCATCCAAGCTTGGCTCCAATAAGCACATGGTGACAACACCTTCCTTGTAGATGAGACAAGCTTCCAATGCATCTCAAATGTACCTAAAACAAATTTAAGTACAACATGGTACCCAAACTAATTGGGTCCAAAGTAGTTAGAGCAACTACAACACATAGGACAAACTCCACATAAATATGTGCATATTGATATGAAATTGAATTTCATGCACATCTTCACCATTTAGGATTTGATGGAGTTTATCCTATATATTGGATTAACGAAGGTAAGCATGCCATAAGATATACATATAATAAATATGCATGCACAAGACTTTCGAGAACCAGGCGAGATATAATTTAGACAAAACACCAAGTAAACCAACAAAACACACACACAAGTGTGACAAGAAAACAAATTGTCCAAATTATATCAAATACCCAAATCAACACATGATTGAAGATACCACTTTGAAAAGATACCAATGAAATCAAGAAACCAATTGATGAACATATCATCAAGGAATAAACCAAAACCTCTACACTTTTCATGATGGCACAAAGTACCAAGACGAAAAATGTTTGTCTTCCAAGGAGACATGTCATCGGGATCAAATATCATATGAAGACAACTAATGTTCTAAAGCATATAGGATTGCTCCCCCAAGATGTGTACATTATTTATGATTTTGCATTTGAATACAAAATGCACACAAATGAGATCATCACTCTTCATATATATATTCAAACACTAGTCATGTTCAAGAAAGGCAAGAAATTGCAATACCAATTTAAAGAACGATGTTTTACTCAAAGTAGGATAGATTCCCAAAGAATAGTGCATTATTAAGAAGTATGACTCTTGAAGGTCAATGCACAAGAATTGGTTCATTGCAAGTCCCAACTCAAGAAAGCACAAAACAAATTTCAAGTAGAGCAATAAAGGATCCAAAAGATACAAGGAAGACAAAAGAAAGTTAGATCAAACTAAATTCTTGGCAATCAAATAAGGCAATTCAAAGCAAGAGTCAAAGTGAATATGATCAATATATATACCACAAATTATGATTATCACTTGTCACGACAAGTAATGTGTGGAGATATTTCTCGGGGGTGGATTGCAAAGATATATTCAAGACCATATTCACAAAACATAAGCATGTGGCAAAGTATAGGAATTAAAAGCCATGCTTAGATAGATATTCTTGATAGATTCACAAATCATGTGATAATGCAAAGCAACTCCAAGGAGTAGCTTGAATCAACTGGCTTCCCAAAAAGATATATGAGAACATATTTAGGGAAAGCCATATCAAGAACATCCTTCACAAACAAGATCCAAAAGAGTGAGAGACAAAGAGCATTTAAGTAAACGGGAACTTGTTTGAGCAACATGCCACATAGGAACAAGATAATTAGCAATATCAATGCTAGGTGGCAAAACCTCACATTTTCTAGGCTTGTAATATGCTCATAGCTTATTACTCCCCCATAATGTGATAATCCATTTATTTTAACACAAGAGGCGAATAAAAACAACTAGAGAAATTAATGTATATTATATAATTTGAATTTCTCATGAGCATGACATACCACAAAGAGAATAGATAATATTGATATATCAACACTAAGTGGTATTCCTCATGTACACACATTTTTAGGATTGTAAGGTGCACGAAGCATATCACTCTCCAAAAATGGATAGTCCATTTATCTCTCAAAGAGAGCCAACAAGATAAGATAACAAATAAAAGCAATAGGGCTCAAAACAAGTAGATGGTGTGCAAACCAAAATACACATACTTGATTTCTCAAGATAAGTAAGTAGAGAGCACAACACATACAAACTCTAGCAAGGTACTAAACCTAACACATGCAAGGGTGCAAGCAACTTTCAATGTATATATGATTTAAATAAAAGTTACCGCAAGGAGGAACATTGGATATGAGATAGAACAATATGATCCATATGACTTGACTTGAGAGAATATAATTGATGAAGATCCATTAATTCTTCATAATGTAGCCAAGTCTCCAATGCCTCCAACAACACCTATTGATCAAGTTTTAACTTGTTGGTCCCCAACCAAGTTGGGTCCTAAGAGGTTAGTCACAATAGGTTTGGCAACCCAAATGGTTCTTTTCTTGACACCACTTTGAGTACCAACATATTTGGCAAACACATTGCCAACCTTATCCTTCCGAAGAGAATACACATCATTAATTATAATGGGGTTGGATAAGGTACCATTTGTGCATGAAGAAGCAAGGTGACCCTTCTCACGACATAGGTAGCAACATCTACTTCCTCCTCTCTTCTTAGTTCGAGTCTTGACTTGAGGAGGGGTAGCTTGATTCTTTTTGGGAAGAGATCGTTCTTCAACTTGAGGAGCTTGAGTTTGAACTTGAGGTTTCTTCCCTTGTTGCTTCTCACTAAGAGCCTTCTTCTTCAAAGGGCAAGATCTAACATGGTGCCCTTCAACTTTGCACTTGAAGCAAACAATCTTGGCCGAATCCTTGACTTGTTCTTGGCCCTTGTTCTTCTTGTTAAGCTTGGACTTGTTCTTGATATTGGAGTTGAATCCAAGTCCACTCTTGTCATTGGGGCGTCTTTGAACACTCAACATATTGTCAAGTGTAGAATCCCCAACATGACGTTTTTCCAAGTCTTTCTTCAAAGAAGTGACTAGGGCCTTGAGCTCATTTAATTCCTCTACATGGTTAGTATCAACACAAAAACTGGAGGAAGTAGAGGCTTCTTTGTTAGAGCAACAAGGCATGGAAAGTAATTCGTCACAGAATGTAGCAACATTATGAGTTGATGAATCACTAGGACTAGCATATGGCAATATAGCATTAAGAGTAGAAATTGTGCCATTGTCCACATGAGGCTCACAAGATGTTACCTTTGACATAATAGCCTCATGAGCTAACTTTAGCCTAGCATGGGATGCTAGAAGATCATCATTAGAGCTAGAAAGCTTTTCATGACTTTCTTCCAATTTCCCCTACTTACTAGATAGCAACTCAAGTTGAGCCCTTAGCTCAACATTCTCCTTCAAAATAGATGCTTCACAAGAAGTGGAGTTAGTAGCACAAGCATCATTAATATTAGAGATGGAAGAAGACAATTTGACAAGCTTGTCATTCTTAGATAGTTGAGTTTGGAGTTGATCATGAGACTTGATAAGGAGAGAATGTTCACTTTCTAAAGCCTTGTGAGTTTTGTCAAGTCTCTCTATGTCCTCATTTAGTTTAGCATTGCCAACACCAAATTCAACTTTTTCAATTTTAAGCACTTTATACTTAGCAAGGGCATGATCTCTTTCCTTAATGATTTTAGCAATAATAAGATCATTAGACTCATCAAGGGATTCAAGTTTCTCTTCAAGAGAAACCCTAAGCTCTTCTTCCTCTTCAAGAGAAGCTTTCAAGGAAGCTATGGTGATAGAGTCATCTCTCTCAATTTGACATTTCTCATCAAATTGACTTTCCAAATCCTCAATGAATTCCCTACTCTTAGTAACATAATCAATGATTTCACAAAGAGGAGGGATAGCTTTACTACCTTTGGGGAGAGCACCAAGTACCATCTCACCCATCTTGGTTAAGGATTCAAAGTCAAAACCTTCTTCATGAGAATCCTCATCCACATCATCACAATTTGGATTCGAGGTGGGAGATACCTCGGAATCCTTAGCCATAAGGCAAACATGATTAATGGTTGAAGAGGATGAAGAAAAACTTGAAGCACCGTTGAGGTCCATGTCTTGTTCCAACAAATGTTGGGGTTCCTCTACATTGTTAGTCATGCAAGAAATAGAAGATATGGAAGTATTTTTTTCATGGCAACAAGACATATGAAGCATATCATCATGAGATTTAGTTAAACAACTATTACATGATATGCAAGGACTATCAACTCTAGCATGTATGGCGTTTGGAGTGCTAGAAGAGTTTAAGTCTAAAGATAGAACATTGCAATGAGATAGAGATGAAGTATAGTCCATAGAATATTCACCATCAACAATGCAATTTCTATCACCACTCACCATATCATTACCTTGTGACAAATCACATGTTGGTGAAGTGGGCGAAGTTGTGAACTCATCACGGCCGGAAGTGGAAGGAGAACAATCATCCTCAATAATTTTGGACACTTCATATATATCTTGAAGCTTGGTCCAAAGCTCATGTGCATTTCGAAAAGGCATGATTGAAGCAAGAACTACATCGGTCAAAGCACACATAAGACCATTAGTAACTTGAGTCTCGAGATGAGAGTTTATCTCATCCTCTAAAGATAATTCTTGGGAATCCTTTGGAGGATAAAAACCCACATCTACAATCCTCTTAATATAATTTGGACCCATGGCCCTAAATAGATTAAGCATGCGAATTTTCCAAACATCATAATTTGTGCCATCGAATATGAAAGTGGGATCGTGCACTAATTCTCTAAACGACATCTTTTACTTTCTAGGAGGTAAAGCCCAAAAAGAGAGCCCAGGCTCTGATACCAATTGAAAGGACAATGATGTCGCCTAGAGGGGGGGGGTGAATAGGCGGTTTAAAACTTTTCCGGTTTAGGCTTATTAATTGCGGAATAAAACTAGGTGTTTAAATTAACAAGCCGACAACCTAAATAAACTAGTCTCACCTATGTGCACCAACAACTTATGCTAAGCAAGACAAACAACAAGGTGATAGCAATATAGAATACTTCAAGCACGAAGGCTATCACAATGTAAAGTGCATAAGTAAAAGCTCGGGTATAGAAATAACCGAGGCACGCGAAGACGAGGATGTATTCCCGAGTTCCTCCTTGTTAAGGGAGTACGTCTCGTTGGTGAGGTGTGAACCGACACAACGGTTCAACAACCACAAAGGTTTCACCTTCTTCTCCGATGAACCGCACCACAAAGGCTTGGTTCACCTTCCACTATCGGAATTCCTTCGAGGCGGAATCCGGAGCCTTTCAACAACAATCCGGGGCACAACCCACAATGGGATTGGGGGCTCCCGAACGGCCTCCAACAACAATCCGGGGCACAACCCACAATGGGATTGGGGGCTCCCGAACGGCTTCCAGTGACCACACAAGGGTCCAACCACCACAAAGGCGTCTAGGGTCCAAGGACCCAAGAGTAACAAGCTCACAAACTTTCAACTTCCACGAATCCTCGTGGAGAGCACACCGATGCACCAAATGCAAAAGGCAAGAGCACAAGTGCTCAAATCCTTCACTCTCGAATTCCAACAAAGCAACAAATGCTTATGGGGGAATAAGAGAGGAAGAACAAAGAGGAGATGCACAAATAACTCCAAGATCAAGATCTACTAGGTTCCCCTCACTTAGAGGAGAGATGGATTGGTGAAAATGTAGATCTAGATCTCCTCTCTCAAATCCCTCAAAGATATGCAAGAATCATGGGAGGAAATGAGAGAGGGGCAAGCTTTCCAAGGTCAACAATGGAGGAGAGATAGGGGGAAAATTCATGCTTGGAAGAGCTACTCTCTCTTGGGAAGAAGGGGCCTTTTTATAGGTCCCACGAAAAAGAGCCGTTGCAGGAAAACTTCACACCGGAGTTTCCGGTCACTAGGGCCGGAAACTCCGGCCTACTGGGACCGGAAACTCCGGCCCCCACCAGGGGCTGAACACTGTCAACACCGCCGAGGCTTGGGCAAACTCTCCGGTGCCCTGGGCCGGAAAGTTCATCCAGGGGCGGAAACTCCGGCCTCTAGGGCCGGAAACTCTGCCCCCCACCAGGGGCTGAACAACTTTGGAGAAAAACGTTGAGTCCGGAGACTCCGGTCCTACATAGACCGGAGTTTCCGGTCTAGGACCGGAGACTCCGGCCTAGGAAAAACTGCAGCAAAACCAATAACGAAAACGTCAATATCTTTTCCATCCGGACTCCGTTTCCGATGATTTTTGGCTCGTTGGAATCACAACAAAGAGCTTTACAAGATCATGCAGATAAACCTCATAGTACAACAATGGAAGATAAAACCAAATGGAGTAGGTTAAAACCTCTCTAAAAAGGAATGATTGGCAAACCTCCAAAACCGAAAACGCAACAAGTTTTCCATATGAAATTCGTTTTCGGTGAACTTGGGCTTGTCGTGAAGATCACAACAAGCACCAAAACCCAACAAGGAGAAAAACCAAGTAAGAACCAAGAAAGATGAAATGGCAAGTATGCAAAGGTTTGAGCTCTCCACAAAGATGCGATCAAGTTACTCACTCGAGAGCCCCTCTTGATAGTACGCCATCTATCCTAAAACCCGGTCTCCCACTAACACCATGAGACCGGTAAAATAGAAAACCTATCAAGATCATACCTTTGCCTTGCGCATTCCACTTGAGCTCGATGATGACGATCTTGACTCTCTCAAGTTGAAACAGCTTTCTTGATTGTGCTTGCTAGCACATGCTTAATGAGGACTTCTCCAAATGCTCCCACATACTCCATTATGGGAGGGCCTCGCTAAGCTTCGTCTTCATGTCTCCTTTGCAAGCTTCAATCAAAAGATATCTTCCGAGATGCATCATATTGAACTTGCTCTTCATCTTCTTCTCTTGATATGTAAGATGGCTTGGGGGTAAACATGATTGTTCACTCAATCTTCTATTCCAAGCCATACTTGCGATGAGCTCAACTCTATACATGACCATTTTTCATATTAACCCTTGAATAGAGCATTGGTCATTATGTCATCTTGAAGAGTCCAACACATGAACTCCTATATTTTCCCATGGACAAGATCTATAAGAATATCTCAATGTAAACATTAGTCCATAAGGATTGTCATTAATTACCAAAACCACGCATGGGGGCAAGCATGCACTTTCAGATATGCCCTAGAGGCAATTAATAAAGTGTATTCTTTATCATATCTCGTTTATTCATCATAGGTTTTTGTGTCATGCTAGAACCGTATTAAGCGGAAACATTAATACGGGTGTGATACGTAAACAACCAGATCCCTAGTAGCCTCTACTAAGACTAGTTTCGTTGCGCGATTGATGATCGATTTTTCCCGGTCATGGGGCATGGCGCCGGTCGGCAATGGGAGTCATATCATTGGAGAACGATGTGATGGACATACCCAGATTTGGAGGACGTAGTCGTTACGCCTTTGACCGTGAGAAAAACTCTTATTGTTATTCCTGGAAGATACTTTGATCGCACCAAACGTCGTATCTTATATAGTATGACAATAACGGTGATACTTTTGGGTATCGGAAAGGAGTAGTTGGGATGAGGGGTCAAGAGCGGGATTTGCCCGTCCGCATAGCAGGATAGATACTCTCGGGCCCACTCGGTGAGATCGTGTCTAATGAGCTTGCAAGCATGTGACTAGGTCACGGAGACATGAGATCATGGACGAGTAGAAGATAGCGTTGTCGGTAACGAGGTCGGGATTAGGTATGGAGGTATCTATGGAACGACGCTCGGACATGCTAAGTATCGCTATGGCAAAATGTTTAAGACTTCACGTTCAGGTTTGATAGATGAAAGTCATTTGTTATATCACAGGGATTAATTCATGGGGTCCAGGCCTACGAGTTAGTCGTTGATCATAGAGGAGTCTTGATCATACCTGTTATTATATCGAACCGCTAGGGTAACACACTTAAGGGGTTTCGACAAGACAATCGGAAAGGAAAGAGATCACCGGGAACGTCCCGGGAGGGGTCCGATGGAGATCGGGCAGCACCGAAAGAGTTTTCGGAGCTAGGATTAATTATATATATTATGTTTGATATTAATTAGTGTAATTAATATGCAAATATGATTTTATATATTTATTTTCGAATTTATTTAGTCTGATTTCCCTAAATGGGCCTTCTGGTCGAAAGAAGGCCCAAGAGGGGGAAATTCCTCTAGGGGGTTCGGTGGGGGCCAAGGGGGGGCCGACCCAAGTGGACCAAGGGGCCCACTAAGGGGCCGGCGCACCCTCAACCATGTGGGGGTTAGTCCCACATTGCCTGGTTAGCAAGTTGGCTCCCCCCTGGGAGCCTATATAAGAAGGGGCACCCCTGGCTTTTTAATTCACCAATTAATTCCCAATTTCTCTCTCGATCTCGTGATTCCCTTGTTGGAGTCGCGCCGAGCAGAGGAGGGGGATCTCTTCCACCATAGCCCGCTGTCGTGCTGCTGGTGTTCCGGTCCAAGTCTTCCGCTGCTCGTCCTGGACTGGAGCTTCGGAGGCCGTCGTCTCCACCGTACGTATGTGACGCCCCACGAGGTGCTGTGCTAGCAGTACTCGGAGGTCTGCTTCCTCTACACGACCTTGAGGTCGGCTTCGTCGGTCTTCATCGACAACGTTTGTGCGGGAACGTAATCCCGTTTCGGTCTACAAGGGTATGTATTCCGATCTTCGTTCGTACTACTATATCTGCATAGAATAGATCTTGGCATGCTTTTAGGATATAGTTGGTAGGAAATTTTTTGTTTTCTGCACACGATCCCCTTCAGTGGTATCAGAGCCGATCTATCGTAGATATAGATGTACGCTGTTAGAACCCGTGTTCTGCACGGGGGCACCGTTCCTGTTATTTGCTACCTTCTAGCGTGCACTTGTGTTTTCCAGCGGCATTGAGTTGATGAAGCGCCCCGGACCGACTTTACGCGTACGCTTACGCGAGACTGGTTCCACTACTGACATACGGCTTGTACCGTATCCGTGGCTGGCGGGTGTCAGTTTCTCTCTCTTTAGTTGGTCTTCGCATTTTCAATGGAGGGCCCGAAAGGGATGCTTAAACATGCAATTATTGGATCGTTGTTGTGGTCATAAGGTTCGTAGGTATGAAGCAGTTCTACTTACGAAAGCCCCAAGCCACGTAAAATATGCAAAAGATAAAGTAGAAGCGTCTAACTTTATTTTTCAGGGGCTATGTGATATGGTCAAGGTAGGTTTATTAAATTGTTTATAAACTACGGGCGCCAAGAAGACCATGGCGCAATGGACTATATCACATTGCATTACATTTGATGTTTTGTGTGCATCTTATATTGTGTGATTGTATATATAGTATATATTAGTTACATGGCGGTAGCTATATAAGATGATCCCTTCAAAATACCACTAGTGTTCTCCCTCCAACGCGCACCACCAAGAAAGTTCTACGTTATGAGGCAGGCCGTGATGATCGGGTGTCATACATCTCGTCGTTCGCATACAGTGGGTGTGAGCCATGTTGCACAAGCGTCAGCGTGGAGGTCTTTGGTGGCGAGACTAGCATATTTAGAAATATGGCCTCGGAACAGGAAGACCGAAGGTCGAGCATGAGTCACAAAATTGGTGTGGCGGACTTTTGTCTACCCTTGAAGTTGTGCCGCCGGCTCTGATGATGAGGGGTGGTGCAATGGATGGGGGTCGTGTAATCGCTTAAACGACCAGGAGGGATGTTCGTTTGAGTGGGAGTTATGTTAGTTATTTTATAAAAATAGTATAACTCAAAATTATTATGAACAAAGTCTTATGTTGTTGCAAATTCCATTGTAGATGTCTCACCCCTCCTTTAACCAAAACCTGTTCATTGAGAAAGAGAAGCTTAAGACCGATGGGTCTAACTTCGTGTCCTGGTTCCGCGACTTGAAGTCCATTCTTGAAACCCACAAGGTGGCCTACATCCTTGATGCCCCCTTAGGTGATCTTCCAAACACCGCCTCAGAAATCGAAAGAAGTGTCCATGAGGTTAAGGCGGAGATTTCTTCTTATGTCCAGAGTGGCATGCTCTTTGCCATGGAGGCTGACCTGCAAAACCGCTTCATGAACAAGGGTGCTGATGATATAATCACTGAACTCATGATTGTTTTTGCACGACAAGTCAAGGCTGAGAGGTTCGAAGCATCTGTGCTTTTCTTCTCAGCCCAGATGGAAGAGCACGGCAATATTAGTGAGCACTTGGTCAAGTTGTTTGGCTGCGCTCAGCTTCTGAGAGATCTGGGAAGTGTGATCCCAGAAGAGGTGGTTATAGATAGGGTGCTGATTTTCTGCCCCCTAGCTATAAGAACGCCATCGTGGACTACGGCATGAAAGGGACGTCAAAACCCCTGTCGGAAATCCTGAAGATGCTCGAAGTGGCCGAATTAGAAGTCAAGCTGGAGGAGATGGTGGTGACCATCGGATCACCTGAGCGCAACTGCCCCAAGTACCTAGAGGATAGTAAGTCTGGCAAGACGGTCGACAAAGAGCAAGGTATATTTTACATACATGTTATAGATGTGTACCTTACATCCGCCCGGAGCAACACGTGGGTATTTGATACTGGTTCTGTTGCTCATATATGTAACTCTCAGGAGGAGTTACGGAATAGATGGCGGCTGGCGAAGGATAAGGTAACGATGCGCGTCGGCAACGGATCGAGAGTCGACGTGGTGGCTGTCGGCACGCTCCCTCTACATCTACCATCGGGATTAGTTTTGGTTTTAAATAAGTGTTATTTTGTGCCATCCTTGAGTGTAAACACTATAAGTGGGTCTTGCATGTTACAAGATGGTTATTCATTTAAATCAGTATCAAGCAGTTGTGCTATTTATATGAATGATATCTTTTATGTTGATGCTCCCGAGAATAACGGTTTATTCTTGTTGAATCTCGATTGTAGTACTCATATCCATAACATAAAAGCCAAACGGATTAAGTGTAGTGATGATACCGCCATGTATATGTGGCATTGCCGTCTTGGTCATATTGGTGTAAAGCGCATGAAGCAACTCCACTCTGATGGACTTTTGGACTTGTTGGATTTCGGATCCCTCGATACATGCGAACCATGCCTTATGGGCAAAATGACCAAGACACCGTTCAAAGGTTTCGTTGAACGGGTGTCAGATTTATTGGGGATCATACATACATATGTGTGTGGACCGATGAGCGTTTCGACACGCAATGGTTATCGTTACTTCGTCACCTTCACTGATGACTTGAGTAGATACGGTTATATCTATTTGATGAAACACAAGTCTGAAACTTTTGAAAAGTTCAAAGAATTCCAAAGTGAAGTGGAGAATCAGCTTAATAGGAAAATCAAGCACCTCCGATCCGATCGCGGTGGCGAGTACTTGAGTTTTGAGTTTGGCACACATCTGAAGAGTTGTGGCATAGTACCCCAACTTACGCCAGCCGGAACACCGCAGCGTAACGGCGTGTCCGAGCGACGTAATCGTACTCTACTGGATAGTGTTCGATCTATGATGTATCTTACCGATTTGCCAGTGTCCTTCTGGGGTTATGCGTTAGAAACAGCCGCATTCATTTTAAATAGGGCTCCGTCCAAATCCGTTGAAACGACACCGTATGAATTATGGTATGGCCAAAAGCCTAAGTGATCGTTTCTGAAGGTTTGGGGTTGTGAGACGTACGTTAAGACTACAGCCCGACAAACTCGAACCAAAGTCGGAGAAAGTCGTCTTTGCAGGATATCCGCGGGAAACCGTTCGGTACACCTTCCACAACCAAGCTGGGGGCAAAACTTTTGTCGCGAAGACCGGTACCTTTCTAGAGAAGGAGTTTCTCGCGAAAGGAGTAAGTGGGAGGAAGGTAGACCTCGATGAAATCGTTGATCCTAAACTCGAGATTCCGAGTGGCGCAACGGAAGAAATTCCGGAAATGTCCTCCGTGGAAGGAGTGGGAGAAACTGCCGAGTAAGGTATTCTACCCCGTAGGTCTGGTAGATCTCGGATCGCACCAGAATGGTATGGCAACATGGTTTGCACCGTCATGTTAGTTGAACAAGACGAACCTACGAACTACAAGGAGGCGATGGTGAGTCTAGAGTCCGAGAAATGGCTTGAAGCCATTAAATCCGAAATAGGATCCATGTATGATAACAAAGTGTGGACTTTGATGGATATTCCCGAAGGGCGCAAGGCCGTCGAGAATAAATGGATCTTTAAGAAGAAGACTGATGCTGATGGTAATGTGACCGTCTATAAAGCTCGGCTTGTCGCAAAAGGTTTCCGACAAGTTCATGGGATTCACTACGATGAAACTTTTTCACCGGTAGTGATGCTTAAGTCTATTCGGATTTTGTTAGTCGTAGCTGCCTATTATGATTATGAAATCTGGCAGATGGACGTCAAAACAGCCTTCCTAAATGGAAACATTGAGGAAGAGTTGTACACGGTACAACCGGAAGATTTTGTCAATTCAGGGAATGCTAACAAGGTGTGCAAGCTTCAGCGATCCGTCTATGGATTGAAGCAGGCATCTCGGAGCTCGAATCTTCGCTTTGATGAGGTAATCAAAGGTTTTGGATTTATCCAAAATTTGGAAGAGACCTGCATTTACAAGAAAATGAGTGGGAACTCGGTTGTGTTCTTAGCACTGTATGTAGACGACATATTGCTGATTGGGAATGATGTGGAACTTCTGAATAGCGTGAAGGAATATTTAAACAGTAAATTTTCCATGATGGACTTAGGAGAAGCTGCGTATGTCTTAGGCATAAAAATCTATCGTGATAGATCAAGGCGCCTATTAGCACTGAGTCAGAGTACTTATCTTGATAAAATACTGAAGCGTTTCGGTATGGAGAAGGCAAAGAAGGGTTCTCTGCCGGTTATCAAGAATAAGATATTGGGGAAGGCACATTGTGCGATAACGGAACTGGATAAGGCCGATATGACTAAACATCCTTATGCTTCAGCCATAGGATCGATCATGTATGCAATGTTGAGTACTAGACCGGATGTGGCATTAGCTCTAAGTTTGACAAGCCGGTTCCAGAGTAATCCTGGAATGCCGCATTGGATAGCTGTTAAGAGCATTCTTAAGTATCTCAATAAGACAAAGGAAATGTTCCTTGTGTATGGGGGCTGCGATGAAGAACTTGGCGTAACTGGTTACGTGGATGCAAGTTTCTGCTCAGACCTCGATGACTCTAAGTCACAGACGGGTTATGTGTTCAAGGTGAATGGAGGCGCCGTGTGCTGGAGAAGTGGGAAGCAACCCATTGTTGCACAATCTACAATGGAGTCGGAGTACATTGCTGCTTGCGAAGCCGCGAATGAAGTTGTGTGGCTGAGTAAGTTCGTCATCGAACTTAAAGTGTTCCCGAGCGCGCAAGACCCCGTGATCCTCTTCTGCGACAATACAGGTGCCATTGCTAACGCCAAGGAGCCAAGGTCTCACTCCACCGCCAAACACATTCTCCGACGCTTCCATGTGATACGTCAGTACATACAAGGAGGCGATGTGAAGATTTGCAAAGTGCATACGGATCTGAATATGGCAGATCCACTGACGAAGCCTCTCCCGCTTGATAAGCATGAAAAACACCAGTTAGCTATGGGTGTTAAGCTTTTACCAAGTTATAATCTATATTAATTTGTACTATAGTGCAAGTGGGAGACTGAAGGAGATATGCCCTAGAGGCAATTAATAAAGTGTATTCTTTATCATATCTCGTTTATTCATAATAGGTTTTTGTGTCATGCTAGAACCGTATTAAGCGGAAACATTAATACGGGTGTGATACGTAAACAACCAGGTCCCTAGTAGCCTCTACTAAGACTAGTTTCGTTGCGCGATTGATGATCGAGGTTTCCCGGTCATGGGGCATGGCGCCGGTCGGCAATGGGAGTCATATCATTGGAGAACGATGTGATGGACATACCCAGATTTGGAGGACGTAGTCGTTACGCATTTGACCGTGAGATCAACTCTTATTGTTATTCCTGTAAGATACTTTGATCGCACCAAACGTCGTATCTTATATAGTACTAGCAAAATGCCCGTGCGTTGCTACGGGTCATCGGGAAAAAAAGTATAATCCAATGAAATAATTGTCCTAAATTCAAAAGGATGTAAACGACATGACACATGGTTTTTGTTTATACATCGCTTAATATAT
This sequence comes from Poa annua, assembly GCA_026929855.1. Classification (NCBI taxonomy): domain Eukaryota; kingdom Viridiplantae; phylum Streptophyta; class Magnoliopsida; order Poales; family Poaceae; genus Poa; species Poa annua. The sequence goes on along the minus strand of CM049432.1, from coordinate 68,799,776 downwards.
ATTCCCTCTCCAACTTCTTTCCTTTTTTTAAGGTTGCAAGCTAGTTATTATAAACATTACACAGGTTGAAGACTTTAAATACCTATAATCATCTGAAGTATTGTTCTGGTGCAGGACTATTTTTTAAATCGCAGAATGTCTATGCACATCCTTATTGCCCTCATATTGAGTCGATTTTTTAAGAAGTAAATACAAATTCAAAAATTTGACACCACATTATGGCCCCTAATATAGTATCTTTTATATACAGAAAAATGATAGCAATTATTAGCCTATTATATATATATGAGTAGGCATCAGTTTGTGTCTTTGCATAATGCCATTATATCTGCCCACGGTGTTACATACAAACCATTATACTACAAAATTATATCCATGTATTTGCCCAAGAAGATGATGTGAGCTGATCAAGTAAAACTCCTCTCTTTTTTTTGAAATTGATCAAGTGTAACTCCTATGTACATTTAGTTGGATCGAACGGAGAAGTAACTACCTAGCTACAGAGATCAGACTTGGGCTCCTTATGTTTTCCTATCAATTGGGATCAGGCAGTTCCTACCAAAGTGGAGGAATAATGGTCGTCTCGAGCGTCATTTTCCTCCGGCCTCCTCCTCCCCACCCTCCTCGCCAGCTCCTCCTCCTCGCCCAGATTCATCTCCGGTCCAAGCCCATCCAGCAACTCTGGCCACAAGGAGCAACAAGGAGCAGCATATTCGTCCATGGTCGTGCTCCTCTCTCTTCTCCATGCAGTGATCTGCTCTTCTCCGGCACACAACACATGAGTGATCCTACAAGAATTGTCTCTCTTCTCCATGTAGTGATCTACTCTTCTCCGGCACACAACACAGGAGTGATCCTGCAACAATTGGAGATCAAAACAAGTCTCAAGCAAGCATAACTGCATTATGGTACTTTTGGACCTCAACTGCAATCCACCCAAAGATGAGAAGAGTAGCATACCTGAAGGTGGGTAACTGGCCATGTCGATCATCCCGAAGAAGACGAGAACATTGATCATCATGTTGACAAGTTCCTTAAAAAAAGTTTAACCTGTTAAGCTGCTGGTACCCCTACATTAATTTTACTACACTTAAATTAACTGAAAAATTGCACTGCAAGTTTATTTGAGTACTCCTAAATTTTGCAGATAAGTTTAATGCAAGTATTTGTGCTCCAAATGTCGCATTCCTTCAGAACATGCTAGACAAGTTCTGTTCTTTTAGCCTCCAGGCAAGAAACAATTATATTCTCAACGTGATGGTGCAAAAAGTTGTTAAATGGATACCTGTGGTTTGAAAAATATATGATATTAGACCTTTAAACATTGATGAACCAAAAGAGCATAATATATCCATCTTACTCAAAGAACAAATCAATTGAGCGCTTTATTGCTGATTGGTTGATTAGCTCCTTTTCTGCAGTTTCGCTACCAACTGTCAGCAAAACAGATATGAACTCCACAATCGGCAAAGAAGAAGATGGCATATCAAGGTTATTAACACAAGTGAGTAGGAGCATTACTAAAATAGAAACGCATGAAATGCTTAATATTGCTAATGTGTTTATATGGCGCTACAGAAAGAAGTCAAAGACATGTGGTATCTTTATAACACCAGGATTCGAACATGCGTGCATCTATTGCCTATGTCTAAACGCCAGGACCATACAAAAATTACAGTAAGTAATAGTTGAGTCTAGATAAGCCCATGCAACAAATTCTATTGAATTTTAAAACAATAAAAAATAGACCCGGACAAGAAATGAAGGCTTTAATCCTAAGTGATAACAATTAGCTCTACAAGTTTAAAATGAGAAAATGGTCAATTGTAAAAGAGATTTAAAATATCGAGCACCTTCAGCCGGTGATTTTCGAGAGAACATAAACATCTCTAAGTTGAACACATTTTCAGCAGCATAAGTATCCAATAAGTTCAGAAAATTACCTACAAAATATAGGTAACATTGTCCATCATGTTTGAAGCCTCTCTTTATAGCGATCAGAAATATCCACCAAACTTACAAGTTCCTTGGCAGAAATACTCACCGTCTACATTACCAATTGGCTATTGTGCTTCTTCAACATTCTCTACGCCGACCAAAATTGGAGCTGGAGGTTCTTCATTTTTTTGAACCCAGCCAGAAGTGTTCATTGAGTACAACAGAGTTACAGCTCCCTCCTTGTGTTCCATTGTAGCAATATGAGGGAATATGTACTTGATCACGGTTATCTGGGCAAATCCTTAGACGGGGACGGAGCGTCCATGGGAGGAGATTAGTGGAACGTGAGCGAGCAGGACGTCCATTCCATGTCTAGCCACGGCAAGAGGGTAGCCGTCCAGATCCGTCGACCGGGCATCCCACGTGCAACAGCCTCCCGCTTCATCTTCTCTCCGGCGCCATCCTCCTCGCCTACCTCTTCTCCCCCTTCTGTTCAACGGCGACATCGACGTAGTCAGCGTAGACCAAACGACGGAGGAAGGGCACGCTGCTACGGACCTGCTCTCTATCATCGCCATGTCGGATATTGTTGCTCTGCGTGACCCACCCCTCCATCTCACCGTGTCCTACAGTCGTATGTCCTGATGCAGCTCGCGGAGTGTCGCACTATCGCTCTTCCTGCAGTCCGGTGGCGTGGTCGAGCTCGCGCCTTCCGAGACAGCCTCAAGGCGCATGAGAGAACCGTATCAGCAAAGCAACGGATCACCATCGAGGAACGCGTTCCGGCTCCCCACGACCGTAAGGGCTTCAGCACGATGATGTGGATGGCGCGTCCGGCTCTCCGGCGGCCACGAGGGCTTCAAACGCGGTGTGCAAGTGGCGACTTCCCTTGGGGATTCTGCCGGCGCCGCTTCGTCCCCATCGGTCGCCAGGAGAAGGGAGGGGAGGTGTTGGATGGATAGGGTTGAGGGGCTAACTGCAAACGTGACGATGTTGTGGATCGTGGGTTGATTTTAAGTTCTTGAAGGGCCAAAACATAAAATTGCCACGACGTACCATCCTCACGGTAAGACATATTATATAGTAGAGATGACAATAACGGTGATACTTTTGGGTATCGGAAAGGAGTAGTTGAGACGAGGGGTCAAGAGCGGGATTTGCCAGTCCGCATAGCAGGATAGATACTCTCGGGCCCACTCGGTGAGATCGTGCCTAATGAGCTTCCAAGCATGTGACTAGGTCACGGAGACATGAGATCATGCACGAGTAGAAGATAGAGTTGTCGGTAACGAGGTCGGGATTAGGTATGGAAATATCTATGGAACGACGCTCGGACATGCTAAGTATCGCTATGGCAAAAGGTTTAGATTTTGCGTTCAGCTTTGATAGATGAAAGTCATTCGTTATATCATAGGGATTAATTCATGGGGTCCATGCCTACGAGTTAGTCGTTGATCATAGAGGAGTCTTGATCATTCCTGTTATTATATCGAACCGCTAGGGTAACACACTTAAGGGGTTTCGACAAGACAACCGGAAAGGAAAGAGATCACCGGGAACGTCCCGGGAGTGGTCCGATGGAGATCGGGCAGCGTCGAAAGAGTTTTCGGAGTTAGTATAAATTATATGTATTATGTTTGATATTAGTTAGTGTAATTAATATGCAAATATCATTTTATATATTTATTTTTGAATTTATTTAGACTGATTTCCCTAAATGGGCCTTCTGCTCGAAAGAAGGCCCAAGAGGGGGAAATCCTCTAGGGGATTCGGTGGGGGCCAAGGGGGGGCCGACCCAAGTGGGCCAAGGGGCCAACTAAGGGGCCGGCGCACCCGCCTATGCCGCACCAGGCATGTGGGGGTTAGTCCCACATTGCCTGGTTAGCAAGTTGGTTCCCCCCTAGGAGCCTATATAAGAAGGGGCACCCCTGGCCTTTTAGTTCACCAATTAATTCCCAATTTCTCTATCGATCTCGTGATTCCCTTGTTGGAGTCGCGCCGAGCAGAGGAGGGGGATCTCTTCCACCATAGCCCGCTGCCGCGCTGCTGGTGTTCCGGTCCAAGTCTTCCGCTGCTCGTCCTGGACTGGAGCTTCGGAGGCCGTCGTCTCCACCGTACGTGTGTGACGCCCCGCGAGGTGCTGCGCTAGCATTACTCGGAGCTCTACTTCCTCTACACGACCTTGAGGTCGGCTTCGTCGGTCTTCATCGACAACGTTTGTGCGGGAACGTAATCCCGTTTTCGGTCTACAAGGGTATGTATTCCGATCTCCGTTCGTACTACTGTATCTGCATAGAATAGATCTTGGCATGCTTTTAGGATATCGTTGGTAGGAATTTTTTTGTTTTCTGCACACGATCCCCTTCACCAGCAACACGCAAACCCTAGACACTCGTGTCCGTCTCCCCCAATCCCATTTCTCATCGTCTCCCCTGCCGCGTCCCGCGTCTCCTCCTCCAACTCACCTCTCGCGCCACCGCCTCTCTCCTCCCAATCCCCTCCCACATACCTTCCTCCATCTCACCATCTTGCGCCACCACCGTCCTCCAGATCGGCTTCTCCGACGACAGGGACAGTTCCTCCCTCTTCTTCCTCCTCCTCTGCATCCTCCCGGACGCCGCCGCCACCGAGCCAACCAGCGCCGCTCTCCTTGGCTCCTCGAAGCACAGGATGTCGACGAAGGACTGCAGCGTGGTGGCCGGGAGCGAGGGCGAGGCGGCAGCAGTCGGGGAGAAGAGGTGGCCTTGAGGGAGGAGACGAGCTGATGATCGGCGGCGGCGCGCAGTTGGCGGATACTGTGGCATATGACGACAGGTAGGAGAAGACATGAAGCGACCTAGCGGCTGAGGAATCTTTGGCGTCTCCGTCGACGTACACGCAACCGGCGGCGTCCTAGATTGGGAAGCTTCGTTGGCGGGCGAGCATCACGGCGGCGCACCATGCCTCTGCAGGCAGGCCGAGCAGCAGCAGCCGGCCATGTAAAGCTCTGCAAGGTACCTCGCTTGTTACTTTTTCTGCTCCCTGGCTAGCCTGCTCACGATGTATGATGGTACAATATGTACCTATCTTTATTTGCTAATGTTAATGCCAAGAACCAAAGTTAGTTATGAAAGGCTTAATTACACCTAAGAATTATCAATGCCAGCAATCTACTAATTTTGATGTGTTAGTTCTCTGGAATAGGAAACTGAACATCATCTGTAGCTTAGCTGAACTTCTATTTTTTGGGTGAAACGCCTAGAGAAATTAGAAAATGTATGTTATAGCACATCAACAGTCGGTGCGGGCGTCAGTGTGGCGGCTGCCAGTGGTTGTGAAGGCTTCTCATTCATGGAGCGCTATATTTACAGATTGACTCGTGCTTATCTCGGAAAAATAGTTGACTTTGGTCTACAGTTCGGAGAACAGGCACGTGTGCATGATTTGAGACGCACGTGTTTCTTCTTTTCCAGGTCATGGGAGAGCTGGAGCTTTGATGGAGAATAGCACAATGGAAGAACCAAGATGGCGAAGGGTCCGGACGACACAGAGTGGCGGCAAATCTCATACGAAAATAATCTGGACATGAGCGACGAACCGGAGATGGGGCATTGGTAGTCGACGCCATGTGGCTGACGAGCTTGACTGGGAAACCACTAGAATCGCTTTTGCAAATTCAGATTCACAGTTTATTATTTGACTACATTCTTCAAGTATTTCTCTATTTGAGGTTATTTACCTTGCATGCTCAGTTTCAATATTATCTGTTCTGTAGGAACATACTTGTCCATCATAAATTGAGAGAAGAGTAACAGCTAGGTTTGATGTGGCATAGAGAGTGGAGCTGGGGAAAAAAAAGAATGTTTTCCATTTTTCACATGCTTTTACTTTCAAAATTTACAAAAAAAAGAGAATGTTCTACATTTTTCACATGCTTTTACTTTCAAAATTTACACAACTTCAGATCCTTTCCTCATCATGTTGTTGCATGCACATAAATTTCTTATGGAGTTTCAGCCGTATGCAGCAGCAATTCATGGTTCTCTGCTAAAGCATCATTATGAAACATGTATAGTTTAGTTATTTCGAGCAAGCTATGTTTTCTTGGCGCTAAGCATATATTCATGGTTGCCTGTCTATATATGAATGGCAGATCCAGACTTTTCTATCTACTATAGCACTATGCTACATAACTGAAGGGGATCGTGTGCAGAAAACAAAAAACTTCCTAGCAACGATATCCTTAAACTAGCCAAGATCTACACTATGCAGATATAGTAGTACGGAAGAGATCGGAATACATACCCTCGTAGATCGAATAGCGGGGATTACGCTTCCGCACAAGCGTTGACGACGAAGACGACGTAGCCGACCTCTAGGTCGCGGAGAACTCGGCGCGACGAAGATGACGAAGATGACCCCGAGGTCGGGTGGAGGAAGTAGGCCTCCGAGTACCGCTAGCGCAGCACCTCGCAGGGCGTCACACACATACGGTGGAGACGACGGCCTCCGAAGCTCCAGTCCAGGACGAGCAGCGGAAGACTTGGACCGGAACACCAGCAGCGCGGCAGCGGGCTATGGTGGAAGAGATCCGCCTCCTCTACTCGGTGCGGCTCCGACAAGAGAACCACGAGATCGAGAGAGAAATTGGGAATTAATTGGTGAATTAAAAGGCCAGGGGTGCCCCTTCTTATATAGGCTCCCAGGGGGAGCCAACCTCCTCACCAGGCAATGTGGGACTATCCCCACATGCCTGGTGCGGCTCCATGGTGCGCCGGCCCCCTAGTGGGCCCTATTTGGCCCACTTGGGTCGGCCCACATGCCCCCCACCGAATCCCCTTGAGGATTTTTCCCCTATTGGGCCTTCTTTCGACCAAAAGGCCCATTAGGGAAATCAGCCTAAATAAATTCGAAAATAACTATATAAAATCATATTTGCATATTAATTACACTAATTAATATCAAACATAATATATATAATTTATTCTAGCTCCGAAAACTCTTTCGGCGCAGCCCAATCTCCATCGGACCCCTCCCGGGACATTTCCGGTGATCTCTTTCCTTTCCGGTTGTCTTGTCGAAACCCCTTAAGTGTGTTACCCTAGCGGTTCGATATAATAACAGGTATGATCAAGACTCCTCTATGATCAACGACTAACTCGTAGGCCTGGACCCCATGAATTAATCCCTGTGATATAACGAATGACTTTCATCTATCAAATCTGGACGTATAGTCTTAAACCCTTTGTCATGGCGATACTTAGCGTGTTCGAGCATCATTCTCAGATATCTCCATACCTAGCATGATCTCGTTACCGACATCGCTATCTTCTACTCGTCTATGATATTATGTCAGCTGGTGACCTAGTCACATGTTTGCAAACTCATTTGACATAATATCACCGAGTGGGCCCTGGAGTATCTATCCGGCTATGCGGACTGACAAATCCCGATGTTGACCCCTCCTCTCAACTACCCCCTTCCGATACCCAAAAGTATCACCTATCATTGTCACACTATATAAGATATGACGTTTGGTGCGATCAAAGTATCTTCCAGGGATAACAATAAGAGTTGATCTCACGGTCTTAAGGCGTAACGACTATGTCCTATAAATACTAGGTATGTCCATCACATCGTTACACCTAACGATATGAGTCTCATTGCCGACCGGCGCCATGCCCTATGATCGGAAAACCTCGATCATCAATCGCGCAACGAAACTAGTCTTAGTAGAGGCTACTAGGGACCTGGTTGTTTATCTACCACACCTGTATTAATGTTTTCGCTTAATACAGTTATAGCATGGTGTAAAACATATAATGAACGATTGGGATATTGCCAATAAACAATGTTTATTAAGTGCCTCTAGGGCATATTCCCTTCAGTCTCCCACTTGCACTAGAGTAACACTTAATCTAGTTTACGACTTGGTAAAAGCTCAACACCCATAGCATCTTGGTGCCTGCTCGCCCCGTGGAAGAGGAATATAGTCAATAGATCTCACACATTGAGACATATATGTGCTTTGCAACACTTCTATGTCACCTAGTTTGACATCATCCCGTATCTTACGATGACGGTGAAATATATCCCAGTGGATGGAGTGAGACTCGAGCATTCGCGTAGCATGCGCCTTAAAAGTCTAAGAGACCTATTAAGGGGACCACCTACGCCCGGAAAACTGCTCGGTCCAATCACACTTGCTACTTCTAAAGTCGCGATATATTTCTATACCTATGTAGATTGTGCGACAGTGCATTCATATGTGACTTCGCAAACTAACCATGTCTATCTTCAAAATAAAGGACATCTCCTATATGAGATTTCTAGTCGTATGGGTCAGTGTAATAACTTGCATCATCGTAACCGCTTTACGGCAAGTTGCCATTCCACTCTTACCCGTTACTAGAAAACCTATATTCAGTTCTCATAGACACTGAAGAATAAACTTAACGTTTGTTCATTGATCCACACAAGGATCACTCTAGAACCTGTTCTTCAACCAAGAACTCGGGTCACACTAAGTCGAGCTTTCAGTCTGATAGCATCTATGTCTGATACATAGACAATGTCGAACATCATTTGCTATCACTGAAAATGCCAAGATAAACTTAATATTTTACCTAGTCATACAAGCAAGAACCTCTTTCTTCGCTTGTCCTATTCTGAAACATTTCAGAATCTTGACTTAGGAAATATTTCGACTTAATGTTATTAAGCCCCTTCTGATCTATACAATTATAAATCGGATGCCTAATACTCCTAACTTCATTTCATAGAAAATTTAATCACTTAAATAATCCTTTACACTCTACTAGAGGATCTGTGTCATTCAATATGTCGTTACATACAGAATCACAAATGACACCTAGCTCCCACTCAAATATGCCTTCCGCATATAAGATCAAGGAAAAGCTACTTAGCTCCCACTCAAATATGCCTTCCGCATATAAGATCAAGGAAAGCTACTTTGCTCCCACTCACTTCTTTGCAAATGTAGGTTTCTTCAACTATTTTGGACAACCCCAAAATCCTTTGATCACATTATCAAAGTGAAGATTCCAGCTTCGATATGCTTGCCTCAGCCCATGAATGGACCACTGAAGTTTGCATACATGTTTAGCATCCTCATGATCACCAACTCTTTCTTAATGACACTATTAAGAAACATGGTTTCCTTATCCATCTATCAATTTCTCATTCGAAATTATAGTGATTGCTAAATGACCCAGAATAGATTTAGGCTTCGCCACTTGAGACAAACTCTCATGTGGTTTGTCGGAACTGTTTCACGACAAATCGAATCTCCTCAATGTCTACTCTCCCATAATATTCCATATACTATTAACATCCTAGATGCCATCAATAAGATCTCCCAAGTCAATACCTGGTAATCGTATATGGATTTTATTTCGGATCACAAATGACTCATAGCCATTTCTTGAACTTAGGTCCACCATCTCTTCTTCGTAGCTCGTAGGTCTATCATATTCCATTAATATGACCTTCATAACAAGATTGTCGTAACACACAGTGTGGAACACAACCTCGTATGCCTATGCTCTTAGTATGAGTTCAGAACATCATGATCTTGAATCATCAGCTTTTTCAAGCTGTGGAGCCTGACACCGAAAACACTTTCGGTTGCGCCACTCTGATGTCTGGAGAAGAAGTTCATCAACTTCGTCTTGCTCTACTTTCTTTCTCACTTATACCCTCGGACAAGAAACTATTTCTTTCGCAAGGTATATCCCAGCAATGATTTTGCCTATGTCGTGAGACACGTACCCAACTAACTCTTTAGGTAGGGTATACTACAAAGATTAATCCATTTTAGGTTCGATTACATTGAAACACTAAATTGCTGAAACGACAATCCAGGTTCAAAAGCCATGCCATCACTCGTATGGTATTGTATCCATGGATTCAAACGGTTTCCCTATTTGCTAACATGAGTGTTTACGTTTCTACCATATGACTCTAATGATCACAATAATTCGGTAAGAGATTTATTTACCACACACTATCCGATAGGTTGTAATTACGACGTCCTAACACACCATAACACTATGGTGTTCCAAGCGACGTAATTTGTGGAACTCTTCTCACAAGTCTTCCAATGATGTGCCAACATTATAAGTCAAATCTTTATTTTCTCGATTTGCATCGCGGGAATTTGATTTTCTTGTTAAGTTTATTTCCTACTTTATTCTGGACTTGTTTGATTGAATCAAAATTTCCAGGCCAACATTCCCCGAGTGGATATCCATATATCTATTCGAATGTTCATGAAGTCTATGAAATAAAGACTTCCACTATACGTTAAAGTACTTCATTGATTCATATACACCGAAGTGCAGGATTCTCAACAAGCTATACTCAAAACGTTCAGTGAAGTTCACGAAATAAAGGTCTCCACTACCCGTCAATTACTTCATTGAACCACATACATCTCTATGTATGACTATCAATAAGTTATATGCCTGCTTTCCAAAAACGGTGTCACAGTTATTTTGCAAGTGTCAAAAGATCAAATCTTAGGACTTGTAGGTCCATCCAGTGTGGAGCTAATGCATATAACATTGACATGACTAAACGGTAGTGCCACACATATGTGGTGTCTTTATTAAGTATGTATCGTTTGGCATTAATATTATGAATGTGGGAGCTTCTACCATCTAAATTCAAATCGGCATATGATCATTACTTCATAAATATAGGACACCAAATTTGTCACTATCATGTATGAACAAGTGTCTCGCTAGAGGAGACACATTTGTAACGATCATACTAACAGGCGATCATAAAGAATTTACCCAAATGGTAGATCTAGAGAGAGAGTGTCTATGGCCATCACAACAACTTGACTGCCATTATCAACACGCAATGTCGCCTCATCCTTTCAAGCTACTCAAGCAGTAAACCTGGTTTTCACAAAACATGACTAGTTCAAAACTTAGTCACTACTGCGAGTACTTGCTTAGCTAAAACATTCATAACATGTATATCATATATACACCATCATCATTGATGACTTCCGGCGATCTGTTTCATTTTCTTGATACTTCCACCGTAATCAAGAACCATGAAGGTGAACGATTCCCCTTGCATGACATAGTCTATGACAGAGGATTTGCACTTGGCAACGATGTCTGTCATCCAGTGATTGAGCTGAGCGAGGCGTCTCAATGTTCATTAAGCATGAACATATGTCATTAAGTATGACCGCCACGTGCTCCCTCAATGTGTGTATTCTCTTCCATCTTGGTTGAGAAGACAATCAGTCAACGTACAGATAAACTTCATCAACCAAATGTTTGGGGTACCCCGAGTTTAGCAACCATATCATATGTTCGCGATCTAAAAACTCGTACCCACCGTTGGTTCTCTATGGCAGAGATCATAGCATACACTGGACTATGATGATATCATCCGCACAAAATCCGATAATCCAAATTATCTTTTGTTAGCGGAATATCCGGGTTTATCTCCTAGCGGGTATTGTAACACAAAGAGCTAACGGTTTAAACAAGGAGTATCCTCAAGCTAAAGCATAAAACTATGAAGTTGGACCCAACCCTTTAAGTTTCTCAATCACAGGAATGTGCCTAATTTAAAAAAATTCTATCACAATGGTTAATATCTACAAAGGTTTGCAAAACAGACTCTGTTCATTATATTCTGAGTTCTAGTATTTTAGAAAATAACTATCCGAACTCCCACTCAAACGAACATCCCTCCTGATCGTTTAAGCGATTACACGACCCCCATCCATTGCACCACCCCTCATCATCAGAGCCGGCGGCACAACTTCAAGAGTAGACAAATGTCCGCCACACCAATTTTGTGACTCGTGCTCGACCTTTCGGTCTCCCTGTTCCGAGGCCATATTTCTGAATATGCTAGGCTCGCCACCAAAAACCTCCACGCTGACGCTTGTGCAACATGGCTTACACCCACTGTATGCGAACGACGAGATGTCTGACACCTGATCATCACGGCCTGCCTCATAACGTAGAACTTTCTTGGTGGTGCGCGTTGGAGGGAGAACACTAGTGGTATTTTGAAGGGATCATCTTATATAGCTACCGCCGTGTAACTAATATATACTATATATACAATCACATAATATAAGATGCACACAAAACATCAAATGAAATACAATGTGATATAGTCCATTGCGACATGGTCTTCTTGGCGCCCGCAGTTTATAAACAATTTAATAAACCTACCTTGACCATATCACATAGCCCCTGCAAAATAAAGTTAGACGCTTCTACTTTATCTTTTGCATATTTTACGTGGCTTGGGGCTTTCGTAAATAGAACCGCTTCATACCTACGAACCTTATGACCACAACAACGATCCAATAATTGCATGTTTAAGCATCCCTTTCGGGTCCTCCATTGAAAATGCGAAGACCAACTAAAGAGAGAGAAACTGACACCCGCAAGCCACATATACGGTACAAGCCGTATGTCAGTAGTGGAACCAGTCTCGCGTAAGCGTACGCGTAAAGTCGGTCCGGGCCGCTTCATCAACTCGATGCCGCTGGAATCACAAGTGCACGCTAGAGGGTAGCAAATAACAGGAACGGTGCCCCCGTGCAGAACACGGGTTCTAACAGCGTAAAGCTATATCTACGATAGATCGGCTCTGATACCACTGAAGGGGATCGTGTGCAGAAAACAAAAATTTGCCTAGCAACGATATCCTTAAACTAGCCAAGATCTACACTATGCAGATATAGTAGTACGGCAGAGATCGGAATACATACCCTCGTAGACCGAATAGCGGGGATTACGCTCCCGCACAAGCGTTGACGACGAAGACGACGTAGCCGACCTCTAGGTCGCGGAGAACTCGGCGCGACGAAGATGACGAAGATGACCCCGAGGTCGGGTGGAGGAAGTAGGCCTCCGAGTACCGCTAGCGCAGCACCTCGCAGGGCGTCACACACATACGGTGGAGACGACGGCCTCCGAAGCTCCAGTCCAGGACGAGCAGCGGAAGACTTGGACCGGAACACCAGCAACGCGGCAGCGGGCTATGGTGGAAGAGATCCCCCTCCTCTACTTGGCGCGTCTCCGACAAGGGAATCACGAGATCGAGAGAGAAATTGGGAATTAATTGGTGAATTAAAAGGCCAGGGGTGCCCCTTCTTATATAGGCTCCCAGGGGGGAGCCAACCTCCTCACCAGGCAATGTGGGACTATCCCCACATGCCTGGTGCGGCTCCATGGTGCGCCGGCCCCCTAGTGGGCCCCATTTGGCCCACTTGGGTCGGCCCCCATGCCCCCCACCGAATCCCCTTGAGGATTTTCCCCCTCTTGGGCCTTCTTTCGACCAGAAGGCCCATTTAGGGAAATCAGCCTAAATAAATTCGAAAATAAATATATAAAATCATATTTGCATATTAATTACACTAATTAATATCAAACATAATATATATAATTTATTCTAGTTCCAAAAACTGTTTCGGCGTTGCCCGATCTCCATCGGACCCCTCCCGGGACATTCCCGGTGATCTCTTTCCTTTCCGGTTGTCTTGTCGAAACCCCTTAAGTGTGTTACCCTAGCGGTTCGATATAATAACAGGTATGACCAAGACTCGTCTATGATCAACGACTAACTCGTAGGCCTGGACCCCATGAATTAATCCCTGTGATATAACGAATGACTTTCATCTATCAAACCTGGACGTATAGTCTTAAACCCTTTGTCATGGCGATACTTAGCGTGTCCGAGCATCATTCTCAGATATCTCCATACCTAGCATTATCTCGTTACCGACATCGCTATCTTCTACTCGTCTATGATATTATGTCAGCTGGTGACCTAGTCACATGTTTGCAAACTCATTTGACATAATCTCATCGAGTGGGCCCTAGAGTATCTATCCGGCTATGCGGACTGACAAATCCCGCTGTGGACCCCTCGTCTCAACTACCCCCTTCCGATACCCAAAAGTATCATCTATCATTGTCACACTATATAAGATATGACGTTTGGTGCGATCAAAGTATCTTCCAGGGTTAACAATAAGAGTTGATCTCACGGTCTTAAGGCGTAACGACTATGTCCTATAAATACTGGGTATGTCCATCACATCGTTACACCTAACGATATGACTCCCATTGCCGACCGGCGCCATGCCCTATGATCGGAAAACCTCGATCATCAATCGCGCAACGAAACTAGTCTTAGTAGAGTCTACTAGGGACCTGGTTGTTTATCTACCACACTTGTATTAATGTTTTCGCTTAATACAGTTATAGCATGGTGTAAAACATATAATGAACGATTGGGATATTGCCAATAAACTATGTTTATTAAGTGCCTCTAGGGCATATTCCCTTCAATAACGGCATGTTCTCTTTTGTCACAAGTTCTACCTGAATATTGATAACTCTAAAGATCGTTGTGGTCAGACAGAGCAGGTTCTTTTTTTGCTTTATCTGCTTATTTTTCTCTCCTTTCTTTCGTTCTGCCATTTGGATATTGATTTTGCTGCTGCCCAGTTCCAATTGACATTATGGTAATCACACGAATCACTCTCATAGTTCCTCTCTGCTTGCCTAATTTGCCCATCTGCGACTCTGTGCTGAAGTCAAATAGGTACATTAGGTCACACATCACAATAGCAATGCGGATGGAAAAAAGTGCAGGAGGAAGATGTAATGAGCTCCATTCCTTTTTTGTACATATGTATATAATTCCTGATTCTTTTGGGAGTGTAATTTCTCATGTATGCTCTAATTGCCGCCCCTACTAGGTTAGATCGTGGAATTATATAACATATTTAGAAAAAAACTTTCTTATGTGGCAGATGAGTTATAGAAGCACACTTAGATAGTTAGATTTTAGTCAGACTCCATGATAGATTTATTGCAGCCTATCTTCAAAGCAGCCCCCTCTCTAGACAGTCTTACAACATGACCCTGGACTCTAGATTCCCCATGTAATCCCCTACCAGAAGCACCAAGTCATACTCTAATGGATAATTGCAAAGCAATTACATTCATGAACCTCCAGATTGGTTTGCTACTTGTACGACATATGCTAGGTTTGTATGGATTTGATTGGTTTGAATAATGCAATATATGTATGCTAGAAGATATGTGTTTGTCGAGATGTTCCTGATGCATATCTTGAGATGGATTAGATGCATATTTTGAACAGAGCATGTGTATATGCAATTGATTTCTTAGTATAGTGATAGTAGTGAGGCCCTTTAATTAATCATTGTCTCTCTTAGTATCTTTTGTTTGATTTGTTATGTGTATTGCATGTTCATTGTGCCATTGTTTGTTTGCAGAGGATTTATCTGCGCTGCCACATGGCATGTCTAATTGGTTCAGTTTTTTATTTTGCTTTTACAATAAAAGAATTGTGTGTTTTCGCCTTTAGTATTAGATGCATATTTTTAACATAGCATGTGTATATGCAATTGATTTTTAGTATAGTTAGGCCCTTTAATTAATTATTGTCTCTCTGCAGTTTATGCTACCGATGCTTGCATGATTCAGTTTGTGAAGTTTACTTACTTTTCTACTTTAGTTCATATAAATGTTGTATCTTCAGTTTTTGCTACCGATGCTTGCATGATTCAGTTTATGCAGTTTACTTTTCTACTTTAGTTCATATAAATGTTGACCGTAAGCTTGGTGACCTCTTTAGATTGTATTGATGTAGGTTTGCTGACTGTCTCTGGTTTAGACTTAAGAGAAGTGTACCAGATTCGCCCTTTGCTGAAAGCCGTGTCAACCAATTAAGCTATAAGACTAGTTATACTAAAGCAGTGGCGGAAGACCCCTTAGGGTAAGGTAGGGCAGCCTTGTCAAAAAAATCGAGTATATATAGGCATTTCTTTGATATACATATCATTTTCCATATTTTCTGAAGTACTAAAAAATAAAGGAAAAAAGGCCGGTTGTGGCTGCCTCGGCCGCAAACTGGGCTTTGTCATTGGGCCGTGCGCATCCCCTGACTCGCTCAACTCCCAGCAAGCAGTGAATGCGTCGCTTCGCTCGCCTCGTCTCTGTTCCAGCGAGACGTGACGCCGCTCGCCCGCTCCGCCGCTAGTCCACGCGCCCCGGCCGCCGTTGCCGGACTCCTCTGTGCTCGCCTGCTCGGTTCCGGAAGGTCGTCTCCTCCCTCCTCTGCGCTGGTGTTCGGCAAGCTACCCATGTCCTGGCCGGCGGGTCTCTGGCATCTTTCCAGCCGGCGACTCCCCGACGATGATTTTTCTTCCCTTCAGAGTTCGCCCGACCTCATTTTTTTTCCGTCCTCCGCCACTAACTGAAAGTATCATACATTGATATCATGCATATGATACTACTTTATGTTACAATATCTCAATAGTGTGTCAGTGGTAACATAAAGTGAAATCACTAGGTAAGGCCCAGCCCCTTGGGTGACTCCTCACCCTAAAGTGGATGCCGAGTCACGAGCTAATCTTTTAATGAGTCGGCACACATTTTAGCCCGCTCAACTGAGACTTTTATTTCTTCTACGTTTAGAAACTTTACTCCGGATTGCCTCTGGGAGACTTTGTATTGTGATTTGAAGTGATCACTAAAGTGGTGGTTAAATTCAAAAAAAAACACGGGCTAATATGGCGTGAGTTCCTGCCTTTGCCATGTGCCTAGGACATACAGTAATAAGTCGTAAAAACATCTCCTACGGGGCTGCTCAATTGCCCCGGACAGGCCGGATTTGAGCAGGCCCGGACAAAACCAGGCCCCTGTGGGGCTGCTCATTTCTCAAATCTGTCCGCGTCATGTTCGCGGCTGCTCAAACCTGAACCAAATTTGGTCCAGGTTTGAGCAGCCGCAGACACGACGCGGACGCCCGCGCGCGCCCCCGCCTCTTCGCGGTCAAACTACCCGGCCCCACCGGTCAGTGACCCGTGGACTCTTGGCATCCCCCCACCGGTCTTATTTAATGTGGCCGCCGTCCCCCACACTGCTCCCACACCTCCACGCCACCACCGCCACGCACAACACCCCCCCCCCCCCGCCCTAGCCGCCATGGGGAAGGGGAGATGGTGGCTCGGCAAGGACGCCAACGACCACGAGGCGGGGAGCTCTAGCCGCTCCTCGCGGTCTCCGGCTCCACCAGCATTACCGCCACCGCCCGCGCCCACCGTCGCACCGCGCGCCACCGCACCTCCGGCACCTCCCCGACGCGTCCGGCCTTACCTCGGCAAGAGGAAGTGCCAGTGGTACTGGGACAACGGGATCCCAGTACCATGGCCGGACGTCCACCTCTTCAAGGGGTGGCACCTGAATCCGGAGCGGATTCCGGTGCCGCCCGTCCCGAAGTGGGGACTCGAGAGGGAGGTGGAGATCCTCCGGCGGCGCGACCTGCTGCCGGACGACCTCCGCCACGACCCTGCCTACGCCGTCAACAGCAGGAACTGGGACACCCGGTTCCATGCCGAGCACGACCAGCGGCGGAGGGGCTACTTCGGGGTGCGACACGCCAGCGGCCCAGCGCAGTACCCGCCGCCCTCCCCACCTCGCGGCGACAACAGGTACGCGTCGCCGCCTCCCCCGAGCGTCAAGATGGAGGAAGACGGTGCCGACGCCGCCGCGGAGGAGGAGGAGAGGGCCCTCGCCCAGGCCATCGAGGAGTCCAAGCGGGAGGCGGAAGAAGCCGCCGCGGAGGAGGAGAGGGCCCTCGCCGACGCGCTGGCCGCCGTCGCCGCGCAGCAGGACATGGAGCGGCAGGAGACGCGGCAGGCGATGGAGGAGGAGGACCGCGGCGAGGTCCCCGACTGGTTCATGCCACTAGTTGGCATGCGCTGGCAGTGGACCGGGCCAGCGGACGAGCCGCCGCCGGAGCAGCCGCAGACTCCACCGCGCCGCCAGGGGCTGGCCGCGCACCTCGTCCAGGACCCGGACTACGTCATTCTTGAGTAGTCTGGCGTAGAAGTCCGGCCAACGGCCGCCACTGGTTTATCCAGTGGCTAGTTTATATATTTTTTTTTCTTTTTTTTAAGTGTTAAACAATGGGCACTGTGGCCCCTACGCAATCGTTGCCTCGTGTCCGACCTGAAATGAGCACCCCCGTAGGGTGCACCTGTTTCGACCCGTGTCCGCGCAGTGTCCGGTGCTGCTCAAACGGACAAAACCCGGACCAAATCGGTCCGGATTTGAGCAGCCCCGTAGGAGATGTCCTAACGCTACATTCTCCCGTAGTGATTAGGGTTTGTAGGATTATGGTTTTTTTTTTGGGTTGCGAAACACAGTAGAGGCACACGATCGCAAACACGCGCATACATCGCCAGATTACAAGCCATCGATGGAAGCATCGTTAAATAGATCGATCCGTGGTGGACCGTCAAATTGTTAGGATCGTAATATCGTATTAGGGTTTGTTAGGATCCTGCCCTACATTGCGCAGATTTCATGCCATCGTAGCGTCCTTAAATAGATCGTTGCTGGAGTCACATAGGATAAGTCGAGAGCCTACCATTTTCGATACGCCTCACCAGATTGGAAGCAGATGGGGAAGGACTACTATGGGTACCACCACGGCGTGAGCAAGGCGAACACCGCCAGCGGCGGCAACGGTAAGCGCACAGGCGGTGGGAGCGGCAAGGGCGACGGCGGCGGGAAGGTAGAAGGTGGTGCTGGCGGTCGGGGCTACTCCGGGTACCTGGGCGTGACCAAGACGTCCGCCGCCGGCAACATCAGGAAGGATTACCACAAGCAGCCGGAGAAGAACCCCCGAGGCAACAAGGAGGCCGAGAGGAGGTCCGAGCAGTCGTCAAGGTCATACGACAACAAGGTAATTAACCATCAAGCAAGCCAAGATCGTTCACGTAGATTAGATCGGTCGATCGTCGTCGTCCGCGGAACATGCGGAATACCAGCCAGCGCGTTCGGTTTGCTCATGATGTGTTTGTTATTTAATCTGCCCGCGTACCTAGGTTGTTCATGGCGAGGAGAGGCGCCCAGCCTACGACAACCACCGGCGCGCCACCGAGGAGAAGCCCAAGGAGAAGCTGGCCTCGAGCGATGATAATTCGACAGGCTGGTGCCCATACCATCCCTGGGTATGGCCGACCACAACGAAGCATTATGTATGTGTGTGCCAATTAAATGTCATGCATTGCTTAACACCTTATGTGCAAACTTTCTAGATTGGCGGCCCCTATGGCGAGAAGGACTACGGTGTGACGGATGACTCATCAGATGGCCGTGGCGACGACTCTCATCATACCGTTGGCTACGTCAGTACATCCCACTGGAACTAATCCTCCCATAGTCCCATGGCCCTGTTAGCTTATCCTTTAAACTTGTCGTGTGTAATAATCTTATGTTTGACTTTGCGTACGTAGTAGGGACGGAGGAGTGTCATGAGCAGTCTGCACAGCATGGTGTAGGACTGTCGGTGCTCATGAGGTTGTATCCAGTCTCTTTCTCTCGTGTGTAGAGAGCAGTTCATGCTTTGTTTTCCCCCTGTTTATCGAATTCTACTCTGATTCGTGTTCGTCTAGCTCCGGGTAGCGTAGGTCGGTCTAGGTCTTCGCTCTTTGAATCCACAAAAAGAAAAGTGAGGCTGAGCTAGACTCTAGACATCAGGCGCCGACTGCTCCGACGGAACTTGAGGCATGTCATGCCGTCGAGATGAAGTGCAGCTCTTCACCGACTAGTTATTTCTAATGGAAAATGGAATTCTGCATTGTCCTAAAATTCTGCATTTGATTATGACAATCCTATGTTGGGCCGGGCTGGGCCAATTCGATCGAGTAGACTAGGCCAGCACAATTGCACAAACCAGTTAGTTATTCCCAAATTTCAAAAAAAAAAGTTAGTTATTCCCTCCGTAGCTCTCGTTTTAGACCAGCTCTATCCATTTTTTATCTTTATACCAGCACAAACCAATTGATTGTTGCCGGCTATATACAATTTTGTACCACCGTAGCTCACTCTTTACCTCATTTACCAGAGGAAGTATTTCTTTTCTTTTGAGAAAAAGAATAAATATTATAATTGAGTACAAGAATTTTAGAGTGTACAAATACTTTTCCCTAAAAAAAGAGTGTAGAAATACTTACAAAATAAGTATAATTCAATTTAAATTTTTAAATATAAATAGGATGAATATTTTAAAATTGATTTTTATCTATCTATCTTATTATGGATACCCATAGCCAAAGTCAGATGATACTGCCGTGTGCCCTGGCTGCTGTTCTCCAGCTCTAGCTCAAGTACACATGCCAAACAGACAGCAATTCTCTCCCATAATGACGGCCGGATCTTAGATTCTCTAAGTTAAATAAGCTGCCCCCTCAATGATGCATCCCATCATGTGCCCGCGACAGATCGGTGCGTACAAAACTGCCGGTCTCATCTTTAGTCCACTGCCAATAGCTGGCCCTACTAATTATCAAATCACTTGGAAATGATGTTTCACTCGACAGCGCCAGAAAGCATGGGGCGAGTTCGTCAGTGATAAAGCTCCGATTATGTAAAACATGATCAAAAGGTGTGAAGACAAATCATATACTCGTTCACAAATAAGTGTCTCAAGTCTCTAAAAAAGAAGATGTATCTAGACTAACACATCTTGTTTTTTAGAGACTTGAGACACTTATTTATGGACGGAGGGTTTGTTTAGATACATCTCCTTTTTTAATAGACTTGAAACACTTATTTATGGACGGAGGTAGTAGTTTGGATCCAACGATAGAGTTGCATTAATTTGGTTAGATTCGAAATCAAATTCTCATAAGATTTTGGTTTGATACCGAAAAATTATAATTCCAATATTTAGATAACATGCAAAAAGAAGTTATGCATTGCATGAAATTTCAACAATTTAGAACTTTATCAATGTGTTCATATAAAAGTGTCTGAAATCAAAGAAACTTTTGACGTTTATGTGTGCAGGGAGCAATTTGAGTTTATCGGTACACCAGATTGTACAAGTATGTTTCACACATGCTTTCATAAAACTATGGTACACTCTCCGCTTCAATTTACATTGCGTTTTGAGTTTTTTAGAATTAAAATTAAAAGTTGCATCAAATATATATGAAGCAACATCTATAATATCCTACGAGAAAGGAGGCTGCGGCTGGAAGTGATTTTGGGAGTTATTACACATGATTTGTTAGGGAATTAAGTGATTATGGGCTTTATTGGGAGTGGGTTTCGAAAAGAGTTTTTTTCATTTTGGGGCATATAATTCTGGACGAAGGAAGTAGTTATCATAAGACTTTGATATTAAAGTTTCAGCATCAAGTTTACCATAGATTTCAACATAATTATTGAAAATTGATGGGTAGGGTCCATGTGCCAAGGAATAATTTTTTAGCAAGTTGACACATCAATTCATGCATGCGAGCCGTGGCGAATTTACAATACCTCTTTCATGGGCACTTGCCCGGGTTATGTGTTGTGTGATGGCTGAACGCAGTCGAACTCGAATGGCGACCAAACTTGCTTCAAGTGTTAATTTGTTTAGATGTGGTTCGACTAAATGAAACATTTTTGCATTTTGTGTTCCCCGGCTTCAACAAATCGCTAGCTCCGCCCCGGATAGTTGTATATGTAGCTTTTCAAACTTCAATATTTACACTTACAACCTCACGTTCAAGCGATAAACTTATAAGAAACCATTTGAAATTTTTGGATACGTGTTTTTGTTCTCAAATACACTTACGTGGACACTACATAACATGGCCGTGTGTATAATGACACAGTTAGGCTAAGACCTCGCTTGGTTAGTCGCATTCACGCCGTAACACACCTAAAAATTTCATGGACCATACAACCTCCTGATTAAAATCCCTTCCGTTTCGCTATGAACGTGTAACATACGGCCGTGAAAAGAAAAAAAATGTCGTATAATTGACAAGCCAACCAAGCACGGCCTAAATTTTCAGAATTTGTGAACGACATTTTTGAGAATAACGAAAACATTTTTAGGTATGACATATATTAATCTTTCTGTCTGCCTGTCTGGTCGATCCATTTGCATGATTGGTCTGATTTTAGGGACCTTGAGGACAGCACGGACTCCACGGTGCGAGAGCATGGGCTATCACCTACGTAGCTCAACTGGTCAATGAATTATGAATGCACGCGTACGTTTCTCCATCAACTGAGACGTTACCATCGATTCATCCATCTATGGCTCTGTGGTGTGGTAATTGTCACGATTAGATGCTTTGATTGGTCTTGTTTTAATCATCCAGCCTAGCAACATATATCGGGTCTTATCCGTTCTAACCCGACAGGTCATTGATTTTTCGTACTCCATTCGACAGACCAGCACGAACACAAACTTCCATTAACGATATAGAAGGTTATTGCTTTTTTTACAAATAGAATGTTAATTATCTGCTCCATTCGACAGACCAGCACGAAAAATATATTTTCATTTAATAGCATATTTCTAATTAATTTGATGTGATTTAAACCGTTGAATTATATTGATATGGAAAATATAGTGCGAAAACATGTAGTTATGCATGACTTGGTATGCAAAGAGTAACATATGCATATCCCAGGAACAAAGGGAAAATTATGTATTTTATAAACTTCCTGTATAATAAAATTATGTAACCATGAAAATAATATTTACATGTAAATAAAGTAAAATTAAAGGAGGATTATGAGGCAGTATCATAACTAAGTGGCTATAAATTATAAGATTGGTCGAGGGTGTCTCACATTGTTGATCTTCAAATATTGAATAAATTTATTTCGAATTTGATTACATATTCAAGACAAGTTTGATAAAAATGAACCTTATGTAACCGTGATGGGAACAAAAATGTTTGTTTTCTTTGCCTTTTTATATCACGGTTGCCAATGAGGGTGGTGATGGACTTTGTCATCGCTGACGAGGTTGTTCTATCTTCCACTATATGCTCTACCTTTTGCACCATCTACCTTGTGTTTTCCGTGAATTAGGTTGTCTAGCACACAAACGTCATATATAGGATCAAACACATGTCTTATGTGTTTCATTGTTGCATACAAGGATGGCCTATCTTCCGCTACACGCTCTATCTTTTACAGATTTTCTTCGCACCTACCTTTGTGTTGTTCGTGAAGCAGGTTGTCTAGCCCACTAATGACCATAGAGTTAAACAAATGTCTCTTGTGTTTTCATATAGCATTGTATCTTAACGCAACATATATAATTTCGGCAAAGTTTCGACCACAACCATATCCATTCTTTCAAATGTATTTAGTGATTTCGTTGTAACTCCGCTAAAACACATACTCGCTCAGTTCCTATGGTCTGGTCTCATTTTATTTCTTTAAAACAAGCCTCTAGCTAATAAATAACTCCTTTAATATGCAATTTGTGTGTACAAAATCACAATAATAACAACTCATTAAAAACAATCGAATGTCACAAATATTTCTTGTGATATAATTTTTTATTCGTTGGGAAATTGCTGAATAAAAACTTGTACTGTATCCAGGGACGGAGCCAGGGGGCTGGCTGGGGCCATGGCCCCCTCCATGGTGGATTTTTTTTCGAAAAAACCACTGTAAATTTGTATATTTGACCCCATATTTAACTAAAATTACTCATCTGGCCCCCTCCAAGCTGTTTCATATGCACTTGGCCTCCTTTGTGTTTGGATCCTGGCTCCGTCCCTGACTTTATCATGTACTCTATCCATGGACTACTTCAACGTGTGGGACAGTTTGTGAACTGAATCCAACCTGTTTCATGTCACAGACCCAAAACCTGATTGATAGCGACGGAAACAAAAGATTTGCCAACATCCTTTTGATCTCATCTTTCCCTATTCCGCTTGCATCGTCTCCCGCCGCTCACGAGATCACCAACAATAAATAAACAAATCAACCAATTTCTTCATTCATGGAAGAAAAAAAAAAGGCGAGAGAGAGAGAAAGAGGACAAAATTAGCAAGAAAACAGGGAGCATCGCCGTCGTCGAGTGGACATCCCGGCCGCAGCCTCCTCCACCGTCTCCTTCCCCTTCCGATCACCGCATCCCATCCAAAGCACCACCGATCCCCCAAAGATCCAAAACTTCCCCGCCGCCGCATCGAGGAATCCCTAGGTGATCCCAAGGGGATATTCAAGAATCCACTCCGGTGGCCATGGACACGACGGACCCGCTGCTCCCGACCACCACCACCGTGCCGCACCTCCTCCAGCCGCTGCCGGAGAACACCTCCTTCTCCGACTTCGGCGAGGCCCCCAATCCGCCCTGCCCCTCCCCGGCCTCCTCCTACAAGGAACGCCTCATCTTCGGGCCCCACCTCCACCCCCCGCCGCCGCCGCCGCCTCCGCCTCCCCCACCTCCCCCGACCCCGCCGCACCACATCCGCCGCATCTCCGTCGACCCGTTCCGCGACTACGACTACGACCTCCCGGGCTGCTCCTCCTCCCCGCCATCCCCTCCCTCCGACGAGGAAAGCCAGCCGCAGCAGCCCCTCACGCCCTCGCTCTTCAACTTCCTCGGCGGCCGAACCAACCTCCACCGCTCCCGCACCGCGCCCGCCATGGCGCCGCTCAGCACCGCGCTCCTCGCCGCCAACGCCGAGGCCGACCACCACCACCCGCCGCCGCCGCCCAGGAGGCCCGCCATCGTGCTCCACGCCTTCCTCTTCCTCCTCGCCTACCTCGCCCTGGGAGTCACCTTCTACGCCGCCGCCCCCAACAACTTCACCTCCTCCAACGGGCCCACCCACCCCGTCGTCGACGCGCTCTACTTCTGCATCGTCACGCTCTGCACCATCGGATACGGGGACATCACCCCGGCCAGCCCCGCCGCAAAGCTCTTCTCCATCTCATTCGTCCTCGTCGGCTTCGGATTCGTCGACATCCTCCTCTCCGGCATGGTCTCCTACGTGCTCGACCTACAGGAGCACCTCCTCATCACCGCCATCAAGAACCCGCGCTCTGCGCGCAAGCACCGCCACAACTACATCTTCGACGTCAAGAAGGGCCGGATGCGCGTGCGCATGAAGGTCGCCCTTGCGCTCGGTGTCGTCGCCATGTGCGTCGGCGTCGGGGCCACCGTGCTCAGGAAGGTCGAGCATATGGCCTGGCTCGATGCCGTCTACCTTGCGGTCATGTCGGTCACCACCGTGGGCTACGGGGATCACGCCTTCAGGACACTGCCTGGCCGCCTTTTTGCGTCCGCCTGGCTTCTCGTCTCCACCCTAGCCGTCGCACGGGCATTCCTCTACTTGGCCGAGATGAGGATTGATAAGAGGCACCGTGCAATGGCCAACTGGGTGCTGTCCAGAGACATGACCGTTTCAGAGTTCCTCGCCGCGGACATCGACAACCATGGCTATGTCACGTAAGTCGCCGGGTGCTAAAACTTATTTCCTGATGAATTGACCACTTTATGTTGTTATAAGTAGTATATATGTCAAAGATCATTCAACAATTTAGCATGGAAATGGATTGTTTGGAATTAAAAATGTAGAACCGTTTATGTCAAAGATCATTCAACAATTTAGCATGGAAATGGATTGTTTAGAAGTAAAAATGTAGAGCAGTTTATGTCAAATTGCTAAGAGGCTTTACTACGTACTTGATCTGTGAAGCAACACGCTTAGCATAATCACAGCTCAACTAACAAGTTAGAATATCTTGATGCCATTTAGTCGACAGTCAGTGCATCATGAGCACTGGCTGAGATGCTGGCATATTATGCACCAATGAGGTAATGGGATTTTGTGGCTTATTCATTACAATGAGGGATTGAAAACAGTTGTGTATTGTGCTTATCTTAGAGGTAGAAATCATAAAGGGTCAAAGAACGCCTGAGCTTGGCACTTTATTATTCTTTTCTATTGTACCGCATTTTTAATTTACTTAAGAAAAACATTTGAAAAGGAGATGAAGAAACATGTGATTGGAGGGTGGTCCCTACAGTTGTCATACGTAACTATTGGGAAAATCAAAATGTGATAAGTATTAAAAAGAGATGCCTTTGAATATGTTGCATGTGGAATAAATTGTATTGGAATGATATATGTCATATGTTAATTGTGATTTTGGTGAACTATGGCCACGTAGCTTCTTTTCTGTTGACATGTAGAATGAATGCAAGTAACAAATCGATCATTAGCCATGTTGGTGGAATCAATTCTTTGGTCCTTGTTTTCTGTTTATGTTTTCATATATGTTTCAGATTGAGTTATTGCATGAATAGAATAGTGTGCTAATACGCTGTGAGATGAAAATACTAGATCCAAAGAGCTTAATAGTTTTTCTCACAAACATGGCATTATAAATTTAAAGTATGGTTTGTTAAGAGAGGATGGTTTTCTTAGTAAGATACACCTGTAAGTTTTAATGGTATTTAATGAATCAACTTAGGTATATTATATGTATTACATTTCAGCAGACTTTTGTGTTCTTTTTGGTTGGTTAATCATTTTTAAAGATCAATTTTTGTGAGTGCCCTTACACATGACAATATGAATGTTGTATATTTATCATGATATGGATGCTGTAGTACAATCATTTATCATATTCTACTGCAGAAACTAGTTTACCAAATGACTTATGTTGTATAATTTAAATATCCATAAGTTACTTAACTATAATGATAGTGTGCTTAGTTTTAGATGAGGGGTTGTATAGTCATTCTGTAACATATGTGAATAGAGGATACCGAGATACAGTACTGTAGTTGCAATTGCTCAACCCCTGGTATTTTGTTTACATGTAGCAGCTGTTATGCTACTGTTTGTTTTAGTGCCACAGCTGTGGCATGCCACATTTTCTTAGTAGCATGTCGCACCAACAGGCTCGTAATTTTGCCAAACTCTTGCCGCAGTTGTAGTGACCAATTTCTTAGTAGCATGTCCCACCATTCATGTGCTAAAGGTTGGCTATGAACTCGACATGTCATTGATATCCATCACATTTGACTTGTCCTAAAAAACAAAAGGAAAATCCCAACATCTAAAATACTTTTCCCCCAATCATTGCGTTCTTCTGATATGTTGAGCTATTCATAACACTTTCAGCTCAGCGCTAAGAAGTGTTATATTCCACTACTTTACATATTTGACTCTGTTAAGTGTGCTGTCTATACAAATATATTCTATCTGTCTATCCGCTTAGTTATTTTGGTAATGTTTGCATAATGCATTTGATTTTATATTTGTATATGCACTTATTTCTGATTTCGTTGATGTTAACTGCTGCACCAGATACACCCTTCCTCGTGCATTTTTTATGATTATAGATCCCTTTATATTAGTTTAAGAAGATCCGGTTCTCAATAATCATTAACATAGGAAATGTAGTGGTGTTTGGCATGAATTCTTAATTATACTATTCCGCTTTAGTAAAATTAATATATGAAGTGGTTCATCTATTTGTGAGCACATTGATAGAACACTCTGTTGGAGACTATTTGGTTGTTGTTTGGCTTGATGTTTTAGATTGAGTTTGACATGTATGCATCAAAATGATTTTGCGTCTAATACCACCTAGAAAAGGAAAATCGACCCTGCTTAGAAGAAATAAAAGATGGAAGCTGCACCCTTGTATAGATGGCTTATACGCCGGTTGTCATTGCAACACAATGATTCGCATCGCAATATTAAGTCTTTGTCATTAATGCTGCGGGATCTTAATAGTGGCCATGTTTTCACAAGTTGATTGCGTCAGACTGATTTGTACTTTCCTGAAATTACACAGAATGCCTGCATTTAGGTATTTGGTTTTAGTTGTGTGGCGCTGCAAAAGGGTAATTTTCTCAAAATGATCATGATGTTACTTGCAAAGTTCCTCTTTCAGTTATGATGTCGTGAACACCCCACATTGGATGTAATCAGTAGTTAGTTATACTTCTAGCTAATCATTACACTGAATTTTTCCTATGAAAGCAAATGGTTTTTCATCGTATCCTGGAATGTCATTTGTTTCCTTTGTTTTGAGTACAGCTTGTTTCTTTCTTGTAGTTTGTGTCAGTTAATGTCTTGCATTATTTCAGGAAATCAGAATTTGTTGTTTACAAGCTCAAGGAGATGGGGAAGATCGTGGACAAAGATATCAGGATGATCTGTGACCAATTCCAGAGGCTGGACGCAGGAAATTGCGGGAAGATCACGCTTTCGGATCTCTTGGAGAGCCACCACCTGGTCTCCGATCCTAGGGACATGAAAAAGGGGAAGAAATCATAACAGATGGCGCAAAGATGCGGAGCGAAAAATTCCCGTAGGGTAGTATAAGAATTTTGGCTATGTAAAAATATGCGAAAACAGCATGGTTAGAGCTAGGATACCTGCACTGGATCGCGAAATGCCCGAATCAGCTCTAGGGTAGGTTCTAGTTAAGTTACTATCAGTTGAAAAATGATTCTATCCTTGACAAAGGGTAAGAAGAAGCTGTAAATACACCAGTTATTGAGACTCCTTCGAAATATGTGGTGGAGATTAGGTGGTTCTCTTTTGGCCTCTCAACACATGTTTCTGGTCAAACGCGTGGTTGATGACAGATGTGGATCCTCTGGTCCACATAATTCAGGCCGGTTGGTGAAACAAGCAAGGAATCTCTTACAGTACATTGGATGCTAGGTGGGCTTATCTTATATAAGATTTGATGTCGTTTTCTCGAGTCCCAGTGTCACGCTGTGATGAAATTTGTTTATTCAGCGTCCATTGAGATAGAGGCGACCATCCCATTTTTTCTGATTCGATTTTGTTCCTGTATTATATATGGCGCACCCTTTGCAAAGGAAACGAGGCGTCTAAAATAGGCTAAGTTTGACGAGCCAAAGACTACAACAATATAAAGGAATGCCTAACCGTCAGGCGGCTGAGCAGCCATACTGGTAGGCTACAAGCGAGTCATATGTGGTCAGTGCAATATAGTACCCGGTACTCCGAACCACCAGCGAGTGAGAGCTTCCAACTCCGAGCAACTCCGGCAGCGGCCAGAACCTATAGCTTGTAAATACCAAATTGTATTTTGTGTGCCCCAAAGCGCTACCAGCTCCAGCTGTAACCCCTATTCGCATATGTTGGTTGTTGGCCTTGCAGATGGAGGGGTCTGGTCGAGTAGCGATGAAGATACCAATGAGAAAGCTTAATCCTATCATGAATTTTCACCCTAGAGACGGTGAGAGTGAAACAACACATTCAACAAGGAAACATGTAAACACAACAATTATAAAAGTACAACCAATAAAGAACAGATATTTAGTTATCACCTCAAAACTAGAGGCTCGGTACTCAAGCAACAAACCGGAATATACGACTAAGTCTTACAAAGCGGGACAAGATTAATTAAACGATCAAACTCCTTATTTTTCTGATCTCAAATGAAATTTCATGGGCCCTAAAATCCAGCAAAGCACCATGTTTATATGTCTCAATACTCAATGAGCCTTTCCAAAAAAGCATACAAGGTACCAACAAAAATCAACAAAACAATTATCAAATGACACCAATAATATGACACACGGCACATATGTAACTTTTCCGGGAAGGGGAGCAGTGATCTGATAAGATTTGAAGAATTTGAATTCTACTATTAGCACAACCGAGAATATGACCAAATTGATGGTAAATTTTGGCCCACATCCAATTGGAACCAAACAGACACAAAAGTTAGCTGATTTATCAGTGCTGATCTGTAAATCCATACTGGTATATATATATATGGCACGACCACAAACAATGGCAGAATGTGACCAACTAAACATGGGCAACAGTTTGTAGCGGTTCTCGAGTACACTCGGAGCTCCTTAGCTTCAGATCCTCAGTAGTTTTTCGTCAGGAAGCCGGAGGAGATACGGCTGATGGTGTCGCCACTCCCGGCAGGGCCTTCTTCTCCTTCGTCGGCGGTTCTGAGCAAATGGGGTGGCGTGATGAGCAGATTTCTCCAGAATCACTGCCTTAGAAAAGAAATTGGAGTGAGGGATTACTTGAGATGAGAGCTTTGGGGCGGTCCTTGAAGAGGATCTTGTGCCGGATGACCCCAATCACCTCCAGCTCCACCGCCGCCGCTCCAGCTTGGCCGTCGCTCTCCTTCTTCTTCTTCCTCAGCACCAGCAGGGGCTTCTTGAGAGTCACCCTGGTCCCGGCGAGCTCGTGGTATCCCACGGTGAAGGTGTACGCGCCCTGGCATGACAACGGAGAAACCGCCATGAGAACAGCCTCGATCGAACCAAGAAACGAAGATGCGAGGGGAGATTAGACGGCAGGTTTTCTTGCCTTGGAAGACGGGGAGGAGGAGGTGGAGCAGAGGCGGCCGATGTGGAGGCCCTGGATGCGGCCGGAGAAGCAGGGCTGCGGCTGCAGCACGCCCTGCACCTCCACCACGGCCCACTCCGGGCACGCCGCCTCACCGCACTCGCAACGGATCTGGATCTGCATCAAGGCGGCTCTCGACTCAGTCTTCTCGATGGATTGGATGGGGAGGAACGGTGAGGTGTTTGATGTTGGCGCCGCCCAAACCAATCTTGGGTTGGTTTTGGCGCGAACGAAGTGAAAATACGGGTAGAAAAGGGCGGGAAATAACACCACCTGATTGGGCACGACGAATAATAACACCACCTCCCATGAGTCCATGACGCAACTGTTATTGTAGCGCGGATATAATTGAAATTAGTCCAAGTGCATAATGGAAAATGTAGGCGATAACTTTATCAGTAAAGGACTATCAGGGGCGGAGCTCTATAGCCTCACCCTGATGCACGTGCATCAGGGATAAAAATATTTTATAGTGCTACTTATATGAGATAAACAGGCTAGTGCATCATGTTAGATTAAGAGAAGTGCATCATGGAGACCAAATGCATCAGGGGAACTTTTGTTCTAGCTCCGCCCCTGAATATTAACATAACGGTAAATCTATGTTTAGAACGGTCGCTGGATAACCATCCGTGACAGTTCCTCGATCGCCGTTCGATCGGCTTTTGATCCGACACGTGTAGTCGACCTGTCCACATCCTGATGATGAGCCCCCGCCGCTTAACTCTGCTCTATGCTGCTGACCGCCTTCACTGTCGTCCGCCTCGGCGCAACCTCCTTTCTCGACGTTATCTTCCAAAGAGAAATACGACACCAGTGTACAATGTCGTAAAGATGTTTGCTATCTAACTAGCTTGCTATAGTGTAAGACCTGATTGTAAGTCGGTGGCACTTCATCTAACTTTTTATCATGTTATATGTGGTGCGACTGCCGCTGCACCGTATGTGTTCTTAATCTTCCTATACGATGTTTTGCTAGAGTTCTTACTTATAGTATATGCTCTAGATTGCATCTGTTTATCTACTGATTGCGTAGATCACATGATTAGTTTAATTTGTATTATTCTAGTCATGAATTATTCACTGTTATTGGAAATTAAATCATATGCTAAATCGTCTAATTATTTAACACTTGGTCCGCGCGATAGTGAGGTACTTGGTCCGTCCAACACTGCGTTGATCACTGCAAATATTGTAGGCACTTTTGTGTGCCAACTTCTAAATTAGTCATGCCAATTGTTGTGATTGGCAAACCACTCACCGGTATTTCACTGGAGCTCATAATATATACTAGATGATGTGTTGATGATTTATTGACAACGATCTACTACTTATCTGATTTTATTAGATTCACTTTGCGTTAATCATGTCATAATGATTGTTCCTATCTTTTCTAGTGTAACTTGGGATCTATTTTGACCCCAATAGGCATCTTATTTTAAGACACTTTTGGAGTTACCAATTTGTTTAGTTTATAGTTATCTTGTAGTTATTTGCTCTCTAAGGTAACTGAAGGGGTTACGGTGCAGAAAATAATAATTTTCTATCGCATGAAACACTAACTTAGCCAGAATCTATCTATCTAGTACATGTGATAACGGTGGCGGAACGGGTTACATTACCTCCATGTAGACTGATAGCGGGGATTACACTCCCGCACAAGCGTTGACGATGAAGTCGTGCGTAGCCGACCTCGAGGTCGCGGAGAACTTGCCGCGATGACGAAGACGATGACGTCGGGGTGTCGACGATGACCTGCGTCGACGGGCGTCGGGCGTAGGGCGGAAGATGGCGAGGCGCCGGCACCAAGGGGGTGCGCCGGCAGCAGAGGGGAGGTGGCGCGGCGGCTGCAGGGGCGAGACGACGTCGCCCAGGTTCCTCAAAAAGAGTTACCTCCGAGCACTCGCAAACATACGTAGCTTAACGACAACCCCCGGTCATTCAGATCCAGCTGAAATCGCAGGGTTAGATCTTATCTGGAATCCCGCAGGGCAACGGCGCCCGGCGCTATAGCTTAGGTGGACAGAGGGGGCCAAACGGGCGGAGAAACAGCTCGGCCGGCCTGCAATACAATTAATTGTATTTTCAAATGAATTAATCCAATTAATATGCCTTGCTATATAAAGGGGGGAGGGGGTGTGCAAACACCTTGCCTCCCCCATGTGGGACTAAAGGAGAGGAGGAGGTGGGGGGTTCGGCCAAGCATGGGCTGGCCGCACCATGCTTGGGCCCCACCCCTTCCTTGGTGCGGCTCCCCCTAATGGGCCCCAATTGGCCCATTAGGTGGGCTGCCCATTTTTCCTTTATTTTTAATTAATATTAAATCCTATTAATTCAAAATTAATATATTTATATATAATTTAATCTCCCGTGACTCTGAAACATTTTCCACACCACCCGAACAACTTTCGGACCTCTCTGGAACCATTCCAGACCTTCCCGGAACTCCTTCCGGACCACCGGAACTCTTTCCGGATCATTTCTCTCTCTCCAACAAAATCCTATATTATTCCAGAACCTATCTCCTGGTGTCTCTAAGACCTTAAGTTTGTTACGCTACGGTTCGAGAACACTCCAGACATGGTCGAGACACTCCGCTCACCAATGACTGTCAGGGATACCTGGATGTATATGACGGCCCTTATGCATTCTACGAATATCGTCGTTGAACCATAAATATGATATTCATTCCCTTTATTTCTGCGATATTACCTTGTCCGAGATATGATCGTAGACACACCGATGTCTTTGTTGTATCTCGTTACCGACAAAGGTTGTTAACTCGTCTGTGATATTACATCTCCATGACCTAGTCATAAGCTGCGCAGCTATATAGATGTAATCTCACCGAGTGGGCCCAAAGTATCTTTCCATTACAAGAATGAATAAATCCCGCTCTTGATCCTTACGTCTCGATGCTCTTTCGGAATACCCAAGATGGACACCGTTATTGTCATGCTATATAAGACACAACGTTTGATGCTCTCAAAGCACCCCTACGAAGCATCAATAAGTACGGTCTCACGGTTTAAGGAATAAGCTATCATATTCTTATCTATTGCAAATGACAAACATCGTAATACGATCTTATTGCAATAATTTGCGTATGTCCATCATCTTATTCAACTAACAAGATGACCCCATTGTCAACCGACGTCATTGTCCTTGATCGGGAATCTCGATCAACTGTTTCCCAATGGACTAGCTCATATAGAGGCTTGCTAGGGACCTGGTTGTCTATGTATCACACGTGTATTAATAATTCTGATTAATGCAGTTATAGCATAATACACAAACCTATTATAAACTTATGAGATAACGCAATAAATACTACTTATTTATTTGTCTCTAAGGCATATCTCCTTCAGTAACAACTATCACCATATTACTAATGTAGTTACCCACCTATTAAGGTATAATTATCGTCGTGAAATTGATATATACTTACCCACGACCATAGCCAATAGTTACCCACCCATTATATATACATTATATATAGAGTTACCCCATGTGTTCGGGTTATAATTGTCACCACAAAATTAATATAGTTGCCCACCTATCTAAGTAATTGTTACCCATCCATTATATTTTGGAGTCACCCCAGGTGTTTATCATCACAAAATCGATATAATTATCCACCTATCTAGGTAATACTTACCCACCTGTTCTATATAGAGTTACTCATATATTCACACTATAGTTACCAACATAACATCAATTGAGTTATCATGATCTCTAAATTTATTGTTATTTTGTTTGTCATGATCATATGGTGGTAAGGCACAACGTATGGCGACGTACACGAACTAGCGGTGGTGTAGACGCTCTCTGATCACACGGGCATGCCAGAATCTTAGGCGGTGCGGAACAGGAACCACAACGGATGACGACCACAACTCGTTTGTCAACATGACATACGACTCTCACTGAGTCACGGGATCATATTTCCCGAGTTTCCGGAGTTTAGAGATTATGGGAACCATTTTCGAAGTAGACACGTGCTTCATGTTTGGATTGGATTTTGCCGATCACCACGTAGGAACTCGTTGGAGTGTCACCGAACGGACCACCATGTATTGATTGAGTTATCCTACTATGTCAGTATAATAGTTACCCACCCCATACTTGTATAGTTACCCACTATGTGCTAATTAAGTTACCCATATGTCCACCACGAATTCAATACTTACTCATGCTCTATCGTTAATAGTTATGCACCCAAGCTTTATAAGGTTATCCACCCGCAATCGATGGAGTTACCCTCCTCTCTCGATAATTACACACGATGTGTAGATTAGTTACCCTACTCTCTCGATAATAGTGACCCACCAAGTACAGATGGCGTTACCCACCTGGAAATTATGGAATTACCCATGTATTCATGATAAGTTATTCCCATAAAATTGACGTAGTTATCCTACTCTTTTGGTGGTTAATGAACCATCCAATATTAATATGTTTAAGCACCGTATACCGATGGGTTAGCCATGTTTTATGAGATAGTTACCACCAGAAAAACAATTCATTTATCATACTCTCTTTAGTTATCCACCAACCCACCCAAAATATGTGGAGTTATCCATATGTTCATGATACAGTTATCCACCACAAAATCGACAAAGTTATCATACCCCCTTGGTAATTGTTATCCACATAGTACCGATGGAGTTACCCATGGATAATGTATAGTTATCTACCAGAAACTGATTAGTTGTCTTGTCCTCCAAATAATAATTACCAATATTGGTATTTTTTCGTTACCATTTGTTCTAGGATGTAGTTGTCACCATTAAATCAACATAGTTATCATCATAGTTATCACTCTATACTTATGAAGTTTCTAGATTTTTTGGTGTATAGTTACCCACTTGTCTACGTAATGTTTACCCACTTAATAATGTTGGAGTTACCCAAATCGATATAGTTACCCACATAGTATCGATGGAGTTACCCATCTATTTTAGTTACAATTATCTACTCAAAATCGACAAATTATTCCACTATGTAGGTAATAGTTACCAACCCACGATCTACCAACTCAACAGTGATAGAGTTACCCATATACTCAGCATATAGTTATCATCACATTATCGTTATAGTTATCATACCTTAGGCTCCTACCTTAGGCTAATAGTTAAAATCGACATAGTTCTCACTCCAATATTGTAAAGTTGCACTAGTATTTTGGGTATATCCACCTACGCATTCATGATATTTTTACCAAAGTATTAACTCACGGTGAAACTAAATGGCAAAGCCAAAACTTAAAACAATAAAAAAGAATAATTAAAAACTAAGATATAGTGTCAAATTGAAAACTAATCATTAATTTGATGGGTAACTTACATACTACACACTGGATAACTAATGTTATAATGATGGGTAACTTACTGAGTCCAGAAAAAAATTATCGAAACACATCAATATGAGATCTACTTTTAAAGATCTCGTCGCGACTAGTTCAACGGTAAAAACGGATCGTGAATCGGATCAACGGTTTGAGCTATAAGACATTTTAAATTTTCAAATTTTGTATTTAATGCGTTTTGTCATTTTCTGCATGTAAAAGAGCACACCTCAAGGCAAATCTTGTTGAAAATGTTCTACAAAATTGGTTAAACATAGAACGTTCTTAAATACTCGTAGTCGCGTCCTTAAAATAATCATCATACAGTATATAGTCTCACATCAAGTTACAATTACATGTTTGTTCCATATTGAGGATGATGTTAAAGGGCACTATAATAACTCGTGAATAGATAGTGGAATATCGGGAGAGCAATTTTGGCTCCCGACCTCATATGCTTCTGTTTTGAGTACAAAACTTGAAAAAAAAACTTTTTTAAAAAACGCAACATGGGCAAGAACCCTTTAGCCCCATTCATGTTCTCCAACACCGTGTAGCGTGCACTCCAACTCAATCCAAAGAAGTTCGTTGATCTATCTCTTAATTCCAAATCTTTCACACAAAAAATACATGCAATAGCATGCGAACGTCATTTCCAATCAACAATCACCAGTGTTGCCCACATATAAGAGTACAAAAAAGATGGAGCTCCACTAAACTTCTCGTATACACAAGATTCTTCGTTCTTGATGATGTCAAAACTCTCGTCAAAATGATTATTCAACTCCAAGATACTTGCTTAAATCCATAAATGGATTTTTTTTTTTAAGTTTGAATATCTTACTAGCATTCTTTTGATCGATAAAATGCTCACATTGCATCATATACACGATTCTCCATTAAGTTTCCACTGAGAAAATATGTTTTGACATCCATTTGGCATATCTTTTAATCAAAATCTATAACTAAATCTAGAATGATCTGAACCTATTTTATGCATCACTGCCGGCATGGTCCCGCTGTAGTCAACTACTTGAATTTCTCGGAAACACTTTATCAACATTTCAATCCATGTACGTTTCTTTTGCCAGGAATTTATTTGCACTCGACGGTTTTGGCACTAGTTGGCAGTCAACAAATTTCCAAACTGGATTGTCAACCGTGGCCTCATATCATGACTCAGAAAGATAGACCAACCACTGGTTTCGAGTAAGTTGAAAGCTCATAGTTATCCAATAATAATATATTGCATACATTATGCATACATCTCGGGTGTTCGAGCTTCTTTGACCTTTTAGCGACTTGTTCTGCCGCAATGGCATCACCTTCCGAGTCATTCGCAATGGTTTATATCAAACCTCTTCGAATTGCACCAACATTCACAATGAACTCCCAAAATTATTCTTTAAAGAAATAGATTGTTTTAGTCGACAAATATTTTGTTTTCTTCTCGGTTCTATAAGTAATACATTTTGCCTTTTACTTAATGTTGTTATGTTCCATATTTGGCAGATTGTAGGAATTATCAGTCTTGTAAAGTTCAATAAATAGTTCCCGTCAGTTACGTCTGATCCAACCCAAATGAAGGGGTACTTTTTACTTCAAGCACACTAGAGCATGTTGCACAGTGGAATAAACTCTTTTTGGTGGCTGATATAGCCAGCGTGTCTTAACGGAATATAACTGTTCCATTAAAAAAAGGTTACTACAGCACCAACAAAAAGTCGACAACATAGCATGTAAATAGGCTAACAGTGCCCAACCCCCCAACTTGTCAGCTCATCTGCCAATAAAGTAACACGTCAGGAAGCTACAAACGCAAGATAGACGTCATGTGTATGTATCATGTAAACAATCACCTCAAAACACCTAAAACTTCGTCAACATACAACAGCATATCCCTAGAGATGGCAACATTCTAAAGATGATGCGAAGATGGGACTGCTGGAACCTAATGCCCTGAGTAGTAGGGCACGGAACATTGCTGGAACTCTGGCCCCGAGCTCGACTCGAAGATATGCTGCGGGAGGGATAAGTCGGCATCCGAGAATTCAGCATCACCACCCCGCTGCCTCTTTGCTGCCCTCTCGTGCTTCGGGCTGGCAATGGGAGAACCAGAATTACAGTTGGAGTCTCCAGTTAGCAGTTCATCATGACATGGGCTCTTGGTTGCTCCAGTCTGGCTTCCATGGTCTCTTTTGAAAGCTGCACCTTGAGATGCAGATTCAGATGTGGGTGCAGGGGTTGAGGGGTCTGTCCTCTCGGAGTCAGGGAATTGATCGCTTGATGCTGCGACATTAGCGCCTGGACCAGGTGTTTCAGATTTTATAGCACCGTAGCGCTGCTGCTCTTCTATGATCTTCTTGAGGTACTTTCCCTGCGCCTCGATTCGCAGTTGTAGCTGCCTTTGTACCTACAGAAAATGTGACCAGGCCATCCTATCATTGATCTGTATTGAATGGCATTACAAGTTCATTCACGGATTACTGTTATGCAAGCATGCAACTGATGCATGTGGTCAATTAAACCTAACTTCAAACATGAATGAGATTATAAACTGAACCATAAACAGGGTACCTAATGCAGAGTTACATTTCTAGAAAAAGTGTGAACGGGTTTTGGCTCTAGACATCTAGAATAAATTACTGATCATTCCTGAAGAGCATGTCCTTACATCCATGGCTAAACCCTGATGCAAC
The DNA here is from genome assembly GCA_026929855.1 of Poa annua. Classification (NCBI taxonomy): domain Eukaryota; kingdom Viridiplantae; phylum Streptophyta; class Magnoliopsida; order Poales; family Poaceae; genus Poa; species Poa annua. The sequence goes on along the minus strand of CM049432.1, from coordinate 68,761,570 downwards.
TTACATTGCAGTAGCAAGATGCCGGGAAAGTATCGAGGCGCGGCAACAACAATTTAAAAAACATTATTGCCGATTTTTCAGTTTTAGACTGGAAAAGTCACCACCAGAAGCTTACAAGTAGGCTCATTAGCCCCAGTCAACCATGGGACATGCTCTTCAGTAGATGTTTCATAGATATTTATGAATATTTGCAAATTTCCTTGCAAACATTTAGAATAGGTATGCATGCCCACAGACATTTAGAATAAACAAACTTCTAAGATAACAATATGGTCTTACAAGGGACTTCCCAAAGATGACTTACTTCTAGCTGTTCATGTAACCGCTTTTGGACCTCCATCTGCAGCTTAAGGGCTTCAGATATCTCCAACCCACTGTATAAAGAAAAAGGCTCAACGATCAAACTGAGAAAAAAGTGGGAAACCAACAACAACCAAAGACACTGCAATTCCAGTAGTGAAATGGAAGCTTCCAATAAAATGCTCACCAAACATTTAAGAGACTTGGATAAACCAATAAAATCGACAAATCTAATAATAGAGAAACTGGATGTATTGGTAGCAACCGGCACAGCTTCCAATTGATAGAAATTAGAAGTGCATACGGAATAGTCTGAATCTAATTCAAGCTATTTCAGTTAAAAGAAAAGAAATAGGATGTTATTGGTAGCAACTGGCACAAGTTGAAGCTAATTTCCTATTTTCTTTGCTTTTCTAGCATGAAGCATTTGTTTAGCTATATGTACTCAAGGACAAAATGGTGAATGGAACAAATTAATATCTAATAAAATAAAATTATATCAACACTTCGATTTGCAGATATTACTCATCATACAAACTTGAGAGCAATTTCAATTAGATCATCGTTGCAGCCTAATTGTTTGGTCTTTTTAAACTCCGGAAGAACCACAGCTACCCTGTGATATTTGACAAGCAGTATACAGACATTGAGGGTAATAATATAAGCGAGTTGATTATGCTGGATGAATTTCTTAGTGCACGGTAGAATCCGGCATAAATCGCAGTACTTGCATCCCAGGCCATTGCGGACAGTTTATGGAAGTTACTGCTGAAAGGAAAATTTAAGTGGTCATATGTGTATACGTACGTGGTCCCATCGAGTCCAACAAGTGAATCCCCTGGATCTTTGTTATCAGCCTTGTTACCTACACGAGAGACACATATCATGAACATGAAGAACTGCAAAATATCACAACACTAACTACATGAAGATAAGTGTGTTCACCTACCATCAGTCGAAGAATCCGGAATGTACTTTGCTAGCCTGTATTTCTGAAAATAGGGAAAGGGAGTTCAATACCATAAATTAAGATTTAACAGAAATTGCTAAAGGTCAATCTACACTCTGAAAGAAGATGTACCTGCAAGTGACTTTTCACGTGGTATATTGTCAGTCCTGGTGTACCCATAATTCTCAAAACTCCTTTAGGGGTCGCTCCTGTTGCATTTGAGGAGTTCATGATAGCCGAAGCAAAATAAGCCGATGGAAGCCTTAAAAATGAGTTATAATTTATCTAGTTTAAAAGGGAATTCCTGCTTGGTACATTCTTGAACACGTTTCAGTAGCTTCGTAGCTTAAGACTTATATTCTCTCAAAATAAAAATAAATAAAAACTTATAGCTTCTACATTTCATATATTTTTCTTGCGAACCTAAAGGTTAATGCAATACCTTATTCTGAAACATGTTTTTTTCCATCTTATATGATACTGTTTTGAGTTAATGTGACACCTTAAATCATCTATAAGCTTCCTACCTGCTAGCAATGTTTTGAGTTGCATGTCATCATATTTCTATATTATTCTTGTCACTTCTAAGAACGTAAGGAATTTTCAAACAACGTTAAATAAACTTCACACAATATAACAAAATGTCACACTGTATAAAAGGAATTGATTACACGGGAAAAAGGAAAATCATCATATAAATGAAAATATGAAAGCAAAATGGAAGTGTGTATACATACTATCAGGACCACCAAGTTGAGTAACAGCCTCAACAAATTGTTCATGCAACTCATCTGTCCACCGTAAGCGTTGCCTCGCAGCCAAGCTAGCTTTGCTGTTTGCTCCATCATTCGAGCCCATATTGTTTTCACCTAATTCCATGGCTGCTGGTGAGTGACTGAGTTGCTATTACAAAGAGCCAATATTAGAAGGTATTTCATTTAGAGAATGATACTATATTAATAGAAGGGGCCATTTGGCTCATCGATCACTAACAATTTGCACTGATAAAAGAACAAAATATAATAACTAAAGACAGGGGCACGACTATCTCACTGTCCGTTTACTGAGGAAAATCAACTGCTTAGGAGTTATGACATGTATGCTTGTGTTGCTAATTAACGCCTTATTAAGACACTGCAAACAATAGCAGTAAAATCAGGCGATTTTCATACAGACCCCAGGTATTATATGGAAGCTAACCACATATTGGATTGAAGAAAAAGGGTAGTATTAAACTTGTTAGGTGAGACTTAAGAGCACTAACAGACTACGGAGATGCAATTTGTCCTAAATCAAACAGCTCTAATTCTAGTATTCTGCGCCGAAAGCTAGCGTGAGCCAAAAAAATTGCCGTTCCCAACAAGGCAGCTCAATCAAGTCAAATGAGTCCAACACTAACTGATAAGGCAGTACCTGTGCACACAGCTTGGATGGCACACCTGTCGCATACTCATGGTTGTTATCCTAAGTCAATCAGCTCACGTAGGTCAATTTCATGGCTACTAAGAGCATCCACAGCGCAGAAGCGCTTACAGAGACGCTTAAGTCCCTAAAAATATATAATATATAAAACACTCTAGTTAAGAGCTCATACGGACAACGCTGAGGTGCTAATTAGCTCTGCATGTGCCTGGCTTCCACGCTACGAGCCTACGAGAGCCAAGAAAATGAACTAGCATCGGGCGACACAGTTTGCGTCGGACGCCGGGGATTCAATGCACCAACCGCACATGCACCAGGATCAAAATCCTAGCACCGACCTAATAGCGTCCCACTGTGGATGCTCTAAGCAAGACAAAACAGCACGGATACAAATAGGTGGGGTGGCGAATCGAATGAACCCCTCTAGTCATCCAAGGGACCATCAATTTTGAATAATCCAAAGAACCAAACTAGAATAATCCTGTCTTCGTAGGGACCAAAAGGGGCTGATAATTTCACAGAAATCTCTAGCCAACCTTGCAGCAGCAGTTTTTTTTCTAATGCCAATTAATTCTATTAATGCTAGAGGAAAATAATAGCTCCAATAATTTAATTTTTCTATACTCATCCTATATAGAGTATTGGTCACTTCATCCTAAGTACAAGCCAGATTATTGTTCATTATCCCAAAACCTTATTCTCTTATCAGAAGCTACCTACCTATACAAAATCTGGATTCCACGGAAGCACTTTATTAGGACAAGATAAGGCAAATAAATACGGAAGCAACCTCCAACATAACAGCTGCTGATCACCAAACTTAGCAGGTTGTTGGAGGCATGCTCTGCAGGGGTCATGCTCAAGAACACGATCACAAAACATAGGCAGACATGCTCCACAGAAGGTGGTCTATCATGTCAGCCTCACGAAGGTTCTCCTCGCCCTTTCTTCCTCGTGATATTTGATAAAATGCTCCATTTTATTTTAGCACGTGCCTCGAAAATACTAAGTACATTGGAACGCCCAAAATGACACATATTACTTGCACAATTTGATGAAATGCTCCAGAGGGGTAATTCTTATTTCTCTGAGCACAGATCTGAAATGACCGTCGTGCCCCTGCTCATCCAGACCACCGAATTGGTTGGAGCAGACCCGTTCCAGTGCACAGACGCTCCCTTCTCCTCCGTCCCCACCGAACTCCCTTCTCGCGTGCGACGCCGGCGGAGGCACCAGCAATCCGGGGAAAAGCTGAGCCCTTTTGGTGAGCTCCAGCGCCACAGCTTCCACTGTACCGGCGCATCGATTGGAGAGCTGATTGAACCGGGTGTGCATCCCATAGAGTATGTGATGCGGAATCAAACTAACCCCCCCGGTCGATTTGAATCCTGCTGCTCCGCCCGTGGAGCGGAGAACCAAATTCAGTTGATTTCCTTGTTCCCTCATTCTTCCAGGGCACAAATCGACTGGCGCTTGCTCCGTGGTGTTTTGCTGCTTGTAACACAGAGAGGTGAAATATAGAAATTTGAGGAATTCAGACGTACCAGGATCGAATTCGCGGTGGGCCGGCGGAATTGGGGACGGCCGGAGCGCAGCACGGCGCGCAAGATCGGGACTTGGCGCCGCCTCTGGACTGGATTGGGAGGATAGATTCGCGAGTTGGTGGTTTCTTGGCCCCCGGCGAGCTGCCGAGAGAGAATTTCCACGAGATTCTCCTCCCACCCTCGCTCGCCCCTTCTTTTCCGTTCCTACTGGCTAGGACAGTTTGTGCTGCTACCCGAACCTGCCCAAGACAGACGAAGCTTATGCAGCTGTTTTCAGTTGAGTCCTTACGTTGTTGACATTTTGTGGCATGTACCCTCTTGTTTATTTTTATTGATGCATAACTATGATCAATTAAATACAACAGCTTTAAGATGCAACACCTAAATGCATCGAAGGGTTGTTTCTTAAAATCTATCTACTCCCCCGTTTCAGTTTATAAGTCATGTGCGTATACAATATCTCGCGTTGTAAAGGTATGTTTGTTGTAATGTATACTTTGCATTATTGCCGCTCTAGTCGGAGCTCGCGCACTTGTTCGTTATGTCGGGTGTACTCCTTAGTTTTAGTTTCTTAAGACAATACTCCTATGTGTTTGGACTGGAGTATTAACTAATGTTAACCGCTAGATCGAAGCAAATGAATGGCTCTTTCGGATATTTTAAGAGATCATATGGTGTAAACATATGACATGTGAGCGAGGTATGTTGGGTGTAGCATGATCCCGACTATAAATGAGAACAATAAATTTATCGACTTATACAAATTAAAGATGGCTTAGACTACATATAAACATGTGCCTACAGCCTACGCCCTACCGGGTAACGGATACCACTACTCACTTTGCTTGCTAATATGAGACGTTTTAGTTTCTTTCAAAAAAAATCTAGACATGTTTAGTATACATATTCACTCATTTTGATCCTCATTTAACCCATGTTAAAAATATTTAAAAAGTTTTATAATACTCCTAGTGAACATAGTGAGTATTTATTCAGCGGACAAATCTGCGCAAGTAGGACGTGATCAAGACTATTATCTAGTTTATTTATTTGTTTTAGCACTTAACAGACCGATCGAATGAATGTAGATGCAATCGGATGCCCTCCATGAACCGTGCCTGATTCATGGGTCTGTGCTCGCAATATCGTGAATACACAAGGTGTATGCTGAATTTGCAGGCAAGTCAGCCCTAATTTCTAAAAAATAAAAGGTACAGGTTTCAAAAAAAAAAAAAAAAAAAAAAAAAAATAAAAGGTACAGTACTGCTCTGGGCCGGCCTGTTGACCAATGGCCTGCAGCACCACTGCCCGCGTCGGATTAGGTGAGCAGCTTCCGCGTGGCGCGTCTGCGTCCGTTCAAACGCATGGACTCTGCTTTAGAACGGACCTACGCTTCTTCAACGATTTGGCTGATTTTGTATGACTCACAAATGAAAAAGAAGCACCAAATTCTGTGGTATAGTTGTCAAAATAATTTAACTGTGATATACTCCCTTTACTTCTTGATGTAGAGTGGATAGTTTGTTTAGTAAAATTACAAAATATACTGTGATTTGTTTACCTAGGAACTCCCTCCTTTTTTTTTGTGGACAAATGGGTCCACCATATGCCGATTTCTACATCTTAATATACATGTAAGAAAACTAGACATGCTAGGTCAAGAGTATTTCCACAACATTCTTGGTTTTCGTTGACATTTCGAATAACGAATGCATGTGTATGAGCTAGGGACGAGAAGAGATCGTTCATGTCACCTCTATTTGTTTATAGTATCTTCTTTGAATGGATGGACAATAATGAATGTTCATTTTGTAAGAGATAGACTCATGCAAAATGCAACAGCTTCACAATTATATATCATGCGATATTTATCACCGAATTAATATCAAGCAGCCGTAGCTAAGTAACACAACCTTATATATGTGTATAGCAAAGGCATTGTCATGGCATCTCTAACAGTCCATATAGACAGTTCAAATAGAAGCGGCGTGAATACAATCAGTTCTCCTTTTTCCATGTGTTTCAATTATATTGGCTAAGAGCAAGTCCAACAGTTCCCTTAAAATGTCTCCCCTATATGTGTATGTAGCGGACTGTCCCTAAAAAAATCTCCCCTAAAATATGTTCAACTCCAGCAGTTCCCCCAAAACATCTCCCCTATTTAAATTTTTATCTATTTTTTTATATTTAAAAAATATTGTATAACTAACATGTAAAATCCAACGGCTACCTCTGTAACTTGTAGTGTCAAAAAATTATCCATCACCAAAATCTGAAAGATAAACAAAAATCTCACGAATATTGACATATTGCAGAGTCAAAAAACTCACTAATATCGGGATAGGGGAGTCTTCCACCTCCCCTACTTATAAGGGAGACGAGCGAGTAGAACCGGGGGTGCCTATAAATCGGGAGAGCGTTGAGGGAACTGCTGGGTGGTTGTTTTTGAACTTTTTCCCTTAAAAAACGTATAGGGGAGGGTTTGAGGGAACTGCTGGACTTGCTCTAAAGTATCTCAAGGACAGATAAAAGCCTCGAATTAAGATAAGATCCTGACTAAATCAGCCTCGAACAAAAAACGGATCCTGACAAATTGTAAGTGAGCTGGTCGTTGTCAACAATAACACAAGGTTAATTAATCAAGAGTATTTTGGATTTTGGACGGTTCCATTACAGGAATCTTCAGAACAATCCCAGGAATATTCCCCTCGTCTTGTCCGTGCACTCGTCTCTCGTGCTAAGAGTGGAGGGGCTCAGCTGTGCATTAGGACAAAATTCAATAAGTTGATTAGTATGAATGTGATGGTCCACTTCTTTGATTACAGATATATGCCGTTGAGCCAGGGTATTGTGTCAGTTTACCTTGTTGCGCAACAATAAGGTTTATTTCACTCGCCAACTTGGCGACGAAACTTTTAATGAAGGGATATTAGTATATTACATATGAATTGTTGATGGTAACGCAATTCTACCCTCCAAATCATATGCAAGCCTGTGAGTATGGAAAGACAGTTGGTGGATCATACAAGCACCATTCATGCTGCAGATTGTATGTGGAAGTGAGTTACGCCGCCTACAGAACTAGTCATCACACTTCCAAAATTTTGAAGTGGAAAAACAAGTTCCTCCTCGTCGACAGGATCCAACATTATACTATGATCTAGAACATGATGTTGGTCCCTTTATAACAAACTAGAAAGCTGGCCCTCGCAAATGCGAGGGCATGGTCTTTTTATCTGTTCGTTCAACAATTTAATAGATACTAAAAACATGGAAAACTAAATCACATGATTTTATAGCTAAGAAGAATATTATCTTAGATAAATTAGCGCATGTCTATTTTGAATCATTAATTTGGAGCGAGTAGATATTTTGACAGTCATAAAATATCTCGTCATATATTTTAGAATGTTGTCTATCTTAAGTTGTCCGTAGTGCTATTTTGATATTTATAGTTTGTTCCTAGTCACCTTTCTATCTAGGTGGTCTACTTGTTCACTAACACGTTAAGAAAAATGAAAGGTCATACCTGAGGTCTAGTAAAAACATTTACCTGTTAATTCCATGTATTTATTGGACTCGGAGCATATATATATGCATATATTGATTAACTGTATATCTATTATAATCCCACTCAATAATTACGGGTTCAACTGCCAAAATAATTCTAGTGATCTCGATTAGCATTGTATCCGCCCGCATATTTGTATGGATAGATTTATTAGAAATTTACTTTGTCTACCATATTTAGCAAGTTGTGTAGTTCTATAAAAGTTTTCACTTCCATTAAAGGCCCTTCAATGTCTATCTTTCCTCATATAGCTTGCTTCTATCGTCCCATAAATGAAACAAAATAATAAGAGCAAAACAAAATATTTTGAGTTATTGCTCTTAGTTGAACCTTTAGACCTCTTGGTATAGCCAACTTGTCATAGATTGTATTTTAACGAAGCAGTTCTCAGATTTGTAAAAAAAATCATGTTGTGCTGCCTCATCGTATTTTGATTACCTTTGTCGCTTGACAATCGATCCAAACTATTACATTTTTTGTTATATAAATAAGTAATGTTACCATAACATTCACTCTTTGTGACTGTGATATTTTTCCTGCCTGGCCATTGTTATTTCCACACTAAGTCATATTATTTTAGAAACTAAAACATCTTATTAAATATTTGACATGATCAGGCTCTTGCCACCTTTATTGTTAAAACAGTGTCCCTAGATACGATTCGATTCTCCTTACTCGTTTGTGAACAATCACTCATTGACTATCATCCCCACCTATTATCTCTTAATTTTTATCATGATTGCGGTATTTATATATATATTTCGCTTGCATTCTAAGGCATGTATAATTTCTTGATCTAATTTTAAGTTTGTTATACTAATGTACTCCAATAACAATTGAAGTAACAAAAAATGCAAGGCTAGGTAAATCATCCACCGCTCCTATCCCCACCATGTAATTGATTGAGGCTAAATTAATAAGGTGCAATTCGTAAGACAGTAAATCTATAAACATCAAGACACTGAGTATTATCAAACATGATAATTTGTGCTCAAATTAATTAACACTAAAAATTAGGGATATTATAACTGAGTCAAATTCGAGCTACCTCAGTCCACCTCACTTTTGAACCGTTGGGTTCGCCTCAGCTTACAATCCTGACCATTTGATTTTTTTGTGCAGGCTAAATGGGCCAAATGTCCCTGAGGGACGCTGCTCTGGGCATCAAAACGGCGTTTTCTGGTGCGTCCCGACCCGTTTAACTAAAAGCCCACGCACGTCACGGAAAAAAAACCTATTCCTCTCACCCATCGAGCCGAGCGTACCGTGTGGAAAGTTAACAGTCCCTCGGTCCACCGCGCCGCGCCTTCCCCTCGACCCCTCCCCTCGATCCATCGCGTTGCGCCGCTCGCCGATCTCCGCCTGGCCCATCCTCCCATCGACCGTCCATGCTCGCATCGAACCGCACGTTGTCTTGGGGGCGATGTCCACGTTCCAGCTGCGGCGCCTCTCCCCTGCCTCTATCCGATCCGATCCGGGGATGCAACGCATATTGGGAGGAGACGAATCAGACGATGAGGCGACGGTGCAGTGCGACGCCTCCCCCCCCCAACATGATCTCGTGCTGCGGCGCCTCTCCCTGTCCACTATCTTGTGTGTCGGTGCCTCTCCCCACACCTCGACCTTGTGCACTGTTCCGCTCAGATTCACTGCCCCGGTTCAGTCTCTCATAGTCTCATGCATCCGGGCGAGGCAAGGTAAGGAGAAAAGATTCAATCTGTGGTGAAACTGAAATGGCTATAGAAATGAGTAATGAGTCAACATAAAATACACCGGATCCTGTCAACTTGTGCTGCAATATATGTCTGAAGGAGATATGCCCTAGAGGCAAATAAATAAGTAGTATTTATTGCATTATCTCATAAGTTTATAATAGGTTTGTATATTATGCTATAACTGTATTAATCGGAATTATTAATACAAGTGTGATACATAGACAACCAGGTCCCTAGTGAGCCTCTATATGAACTAGTCCATTGGGCAACAGTTGATCGAGATTCCCGATCAAGGACAATGACGTCGGTTGATAGTGGGGTCATCTTGTTAGTTGAATAAGATGATGGACATACGCAAAGTATTGCAATAAGATCGTATTACGATGTTTGTCATTTGCAATAGATAAGAATATGATAGCTTATTCCTTAGACCGTGAGACTGTACTTATTGATGCTTCGTAGGGGTGCTTTGAGAGCATCAAACGTCGTGTCTTATATAGCATGACAATAACGGTGTCCATCTTGGGTATTCCGAAAGAGCATCGAGACGTAAGGATCAAGAGCGGGATTTGTTCATTCTTGTAATGGAAAGATACTCTGAGCCCACTCGGTGAGATTACATCTATATAGTTGCGCAGCTTATGACTAGGTCATGGAGATGTAATATCGCAGACGAGTTAATAACCTTTGTCGGTAACGAGATACAACAAAGACATCGGTGTGTCTACGATCATATCTCGGACAAGGTAGTATCGCAGAAACAAAGGGAATGAATATCATATTTATGGTTCAACGACGATATTCGTAGAATGCACAGGGGCCGTCATATACATCCAGGTATCCCTGACGGTCATTGGTGAGCGGAGTGTCTCGACCATGTCTGGAGTGTTCTCGAACCGTAGCGTAACAAACTTAAGGTCTTAACGACAACAGGAGATAGGTTCTGGAATAATATAGGACTTTGTTCGAGAGAGAGAAATGATCCGGAAAGAGTTCCGGGAAGGTCTGGAATGGTTTCAGGGATGTCCGAAAGTTGTTCGGGTGATTCGGAAATTGTTTCGGAGTCACGGGATATTAAATAGTATTTAAATATATTAATTAAGAATTAATTATATTTTATATTAATTTAGTATTAATTAAATAAAGGAAAAAAGGGGGCTCCCACCTACATGGGCTCTAAGAGGGCCCAAGAGGGGGAGCCGCACCACCAAAAGGGGGGTGGGCCCCATGGCTGGTTCGGCCAGCCCATGTGGGTGCGCCACCCCCCCCCCCCCCTCCTCCTTTGTTTAGTCCCACATGGGGGAGCTAGGGAGTTTGCACACCCCCTTTCCCCTTTATATAGCAAGGCATATTAATTGGATTAATTATAGAAAAATACTATTAATTGTATAGCAGGCCAGCCGAGTTGCTTCTCCGCCCGTTTTACCCCCTCTCTCCACCTAAGCTATACCGCCGGGCGCCGTTGCCCTGCGGGATTCTAGATAAGATCTACCCCTGCGATTTCAGCTGGATCTGAATGACCGGGGGTTGTCGTTAAGCTCCGTATGTTTGCGAGTGCTCGGAGGTAACTCTTTTGAGGAGCCTGGGCGACGTCGTCTCGCCCCCTGCAGCCGCCGCGCCACCTCTCCTTCTGCCGCCGGCGCACCCCCTTCCTGCCGTCGGCACCTCGCCATCTTCCGCCCGACGCCCGTCGACGCAGGTCATCGTCGACACCCCGGCGTCATCGTCTACATCATCGCGGCAAGTTCTCCGCGACCTCGAGGTCGGCTACGTACGACTTCATCGTCAACGCTTGTGCGGGAGCGTAATCCCCGCTATCGGTCTACATGGAGGTAATGTAACCCGTTCCGCCACCGTTATCGCATGTACTAGATAGATAGATCTTGTCTAGTTAGGGTTTCATTCGCTAGAAAAATTATTGTTTTCTGCACCGGAACCCCTTCAGTGGTATCAGAGCCGATCTATGCGTAGTACTGCTGGTACGGTTAGAACTCATGTTGAATGAGGACGTCTTTCTTATATTGGCTAACTCTAGCGTGCACTTGCGATGCCTTCGTTATTGAGTGGATGAAGCGGCCCGAACCGACTTTACGCGTACGCTTACGCGAGACTGGTTCCACTACTGACATACGGCTTGCACCGTATCTGTGGCTGGCGGGTGTCTGTTTCTCTCTCTCTAGTCGGCAAAGCATTTTCAATGGAGGGCCCGAAAGGGATGCTTGAACATGCAATTATACGATCGACGTTGTGGTACAACGTTCGTAGGTAGGGAAGAGATTCTCTTACGAATAAGACTATATGCCACGTAAAACTTTCAAAACTAAATAAAGCTAGAGGCGTCTAACTTTTTTTTGTAGAGGCGTTATTTTATGTGACATGGTAACGGTAAGTTTGATATTACTCATACTGTCGGAGGCAATGGAGGGCTCCGTAGACTCGGCGCCATGCCGGGGCGCCGGGGGGCCAGGCACATGGCGCCATGAAGGTCCAGGCGCATCGACCATGTCACATCGCACTTCATTGCATCATTATTGTGTGTTGTTGTGTCTCCATCCTATTGATTGCTTATATGCTAGATATACAACGGTAGCATCATGAATAGGATGATCCCTATCAAATACCAAAATTGTGTTCTCCCTCGTTGCGCACCACCAAGAAAGTTCTACGTTATGAGGCAGGCTGTGATGATTGGGTGTCAGACATCTCATCGTTCGCATACAGTGGGTGTAAGCCATGTTGCACGCGCAGGGTCTTCGAGGTTTGATTGGCGAGCCTAGCATATGCAGATATGGCCTCGGAACACAGGAAGATCGAAGGATCGAGCACGAGTCACAGAGTTGTTGTGATCGACATTTTATGTCCACCTTTGAAGCTATGCTGCTGGCCGTGATGATCGGGGGTGGTGTGGTGGATGAGGGTCGTGTAATCGCCATTATTATTTTTAGGGATAATAATTTTGGTGTGGTGTGTTTTGTTAATATGATTATAAACTAAAACTCACCTATATATTATAAACTTTACCTTACATTTTTTGCGATCACGTATGTAGACTACGCAACTATACTTCGGTTACTTCCTCAAGAGCCCGGATTCTACCTTAGAAGCCGACGGGTCCAACTTCATCAGCTGGCACAAGGGTTTTAGAAACATCCTCGAACACAACAACATTATGTATGTTCTCGATGAAGAATTAGGAGAAAGACCAGGAGATTCTGCAAGCGAGGAGGAGGAAGATGATTTCCGTAGGCGTCGAGACATATTCATCGAAGTGGAGATCACCATGACCGTATGCCTAGCACCTGAGTTGAAAGAGCTATTTCGACGCAAGGAGCCATGCGTCATGATTGATGCGATAAAGACACACTTCCGAGATGAATTGAAGCGTGAGCAATTCAGGCAGCTTTGAATGTTCCAGACCATTCATACGGAGGAGCATACCTGTCTGGAGACTCATTTGAAGAGATTGTATGACATCTACTTCCATCTGACGATGGTCTTCGATTACTGGATGGCAGATTCCCGTGCCATTCGTTGTCCTGATATCTCTACCTCCAAGCTATGAGAAGCATGTGTGCAAGTACATTTTGAAGGCCGACAATATGAACTTCTACAAGTTCGTGGCTGAATTCAAATCTCAGAAAGTTGATTCCATCGAAGGAGAGATCTTCGATGCTACAGGTATATATTTGATATATACAGAATTATGAATTCACCTCTTGATATATGATGAAGTATTTGATACTTGTTCTGTTTATGAAACAGGTCCTGATTATCACATATATGCGGCACAGCATGATGTGACCTGGCGCTGAAGATGGTGATCAAGGAGTTGATGGCCATTTGGTGTTCACGTCCTCAATTTATCATAGTTATCATTAATAGTTTTTGATAAGATCTTTTGTAATAGTGAGAAAGTGTGTTCAGTGTCTTGATTGTTGCAAGACATAATTATTCATGTAATAAGACAAATTCGGTTGTTTTATGTTATGGAACAAGCCAAGTGTTTTACATTATGAATAAAGGTTTCACATCTCAATTACATCAATTGTATGATAACATTCATAATTGTAGAAATGATAAAATAGTATGTCCAATGAATAAAAGTTCTATTACTAGAACAAACACCGTCGAACTTAGTCATAAAGGCAATGAAAGAAGTAATGGATATTTTGGTCCATTTAAGTATTTCGAGTGCCGAATTGATTAAGTTTGAATAGTATTGAAGTGTCAATACAAGAGGAAATTAATTAAAAGTCATTTTGAATGATTATTAAATTAATTGATGGTGTTTTTGCTTGATCCGAATTCTTCTATGATTATTGGTGAATAAGAGTATTTGCCCGATAAATCATGAGTCTGAAATTAATTTGATAAGAGATCAAATGGGGTTTTTCAGAAGAAAGATTAGTGAATATTGTATTCACAAGATTCGATCAAAGCACAATATTTTTAAATTATGGTTTCAACACAAAAGACTTGTGGAAATTCGTTTCACAATATTATAATGTCATATATGGTGATATATGGGGTATTATAATCATACTCTATTTTATATAAAGTATGGTCTGTCAGAATCCGTCTTAGAATCTCTTAATATGTTCGAAACATTATAGTCGATGTCCACTTTAGAAAATGGATATTTCTCTCAACGAGAATTCGTGTGATCGAAAATAGTGTCATAATGTATATGATTATATGATAATTCGGAATATACATGAATAGTTCTTTGTAGATTACTCGCATTGGATGGGAGTGTATTCCAAAACCAAATAGAAACAAAACTTGGTTTGTTGTCTATATAATTCAGAGGAAAATATGATTTTTCAAATTATGGTTTATGGATTGGAATTAGGAGCTTGAAATAAGGTGTCAGACCTATATTCATAAAAGTAGAATATTGGAAGGTGTTTCAAAGAGTATATTTCTACAGATGAAAATTTGGTGATTAAGAGTGAGGGAGACTAGAAAATTGTTTTCTGCTTGCAATCCTCTTCATAAAGACCATAATATTTTTCATAAAAAGAAGCTTCTAAATAAAGTGCTGTTATATTTAATATTGTTGTCAGGTCACAACACAATATTAAGTGTTTCAGATCTTGTTGACAGATCAAGGTGCACTTTGTGAATACAAAGAGAGTTGAGAAAATATCAGAATACGAACTAAGTCTTTTCAGCCTGAAAATCCAAGTTACATTTGAGAGGATTAAAATAGTAATTGTTGCTACAATTCTTATTAGAGAAATAAGATTGTTTAATCATCATATAAAGTGTTATATGAGAAATGTGACTGTAAGGAAGACGTGGAAGCATGTCTTGTCAAGAAATGTGTCTTGGACAAGATCAAATTTGTTGACTGCATTTATGTAGATATGCTTGAAGTCTGAGGAATTTGTATTAATGTAATACTGTAGTTTGTATTGAATTCGAATTGATAATAGATCAATGATTTTGGTTTGACCAAAATGTCGATTTAAGTGGGAGTCAAAGTTAGTTCACTCACGTGAAATATGTGGAGAACATATTTTTGAGTGGGAGCTTAGGAACTCAAATATGTGGATGACATGTTTTTGAGTGGGAGCTCGTGTTCTCAAATATGTGGAGACATAATTTGAGTGGGAGTCGAATTCATCTTGTGTAAATGACACATTGTGAAATTGTACCAGTAGAATAGATGAGAAGGATGAAGTTGTGAAACTATTTGGAAATTAGTGTCTATTTGGAATAGAACGAGAATTTTTAATAGTTAGTCGAGTTGTTTTGCATTATATCTGAGGAGTTAGAATAGAATCAAAAGGATGGTCCTTTGAAATCCAATTGATCATTAAGAGTAATGATACACGGTAGTAATGGTTGTGTGGCATGTTGGTCTATTATGAAATATTAGACATCATACAGAAACCATATTATCTGCTCGATGAAATATAACCGATGTTCTTAGGAAAAGAACAGTTGTAAAAGTAAATTTAGAATTTACTGGAAGTAGAAGTGTGTTAGTTGATGGATTGACATTAGAATGTCAAGTTTTCTACATTGGTGTGAAAGTATGTAGATATCGCGAGTTTGTAATTGTTACAAGGGGCTCATTGTGACTGAGTGTGTTTTTCCAGGCAGTTATCTGGTTGGTATAATCAGAGTAAGCGCTGGGAAACAGAAGTCTCACTTAGTTACGGTATTTGCATGTATGTTATTGGATAACATGGTGATATCAAGCAAGTTGATATCAATGAATCGCAAAAGTATGCACAATCATGTATTATGCAGATTGTCACAGTAACACTCTTCCACAAGCAAGCATTATCAAATGATTCTTATTTGATAAGGGATTTTGATAAAGTAAAATGCAGCTAGTTTATTTGTACTCTAGTGCAAGTGGGAGACTGAAGGAGATATGCCCTAGAGGCAAATAAATAAGTAGTATTTATTACATTATCTCATAAGTTTATAATAGGTTTGTGTATTATGCTATAACTGTATTAGTCGGAATTATTAATACACGTGTGATTCATAGACAACCAGGTCCCTAGTGAGCCTCTATATGAACTAGTCCATTGGGCAACAGCTGATCGAGATTCCTGATCAAGGATAATGACGTCGGTTGACAGTGGGGTCATTTTGTTAGTTGAATAAGATGATGGACATACGCAAAGTATTACAATAAGATCGTATTACGATGTTTGTCATTTGCAATAGATAAGAATATGATAGCTTATTCCTTAGACCGTGAGACCGTACTTATTGATGCGTCGTAGGGGTGCTTTGAGAGCATCAAACGTTGTGTCTTATATAGCATGATAATAACGGTGTCCATCTTGGGTATTCCGAAAGAGCATCGAGACGTAAGGATCAAGAGCGGGATCTGTTCATTCTTGTAATGGAAAGATACTCTGGCCCACTCGGTGAGATTACATTTATATAGCTGCGCAGCTTATGACTAGGTCATGGAGATGTAATATTGCAGACGAGTTAATAACCTTTGTCGGTAACGAGATACAACAAAGACATCGGTGTGTCTATGATCATATCTCGAACAAGGTAGTATCGCAGAAATAAAGGGAATGAATATCATATTTATGGTTCAACGACGATATTCGTAGAATGCACAGGGGTCGTCATATACATCCAGGTATCCCTGACGGTCATTGGTGAGCGGAGTGTCTCGACCATGTCTGGAGTGTTCTCGAACCGTAGTGTAACAAACTTAAGGTCTTAACGACACCAGGAGATAGGTTCTGGAATAATATAGGACTTTGTTGGAGAGAGAGAAATGATCCGGAAAGAGTTCCGGTGGTCCGGTAGGAGTTCTGGGAAGGTCTGAAATGGTTCCAGGGATGTCCGAAAGTTGTTTGGGTGGTTCGGAAATTGTTTCGGAGTCACGGGATATTAAATAGTATTTAAATATATTAATTATATTTTATATTAATTAAATAAAGGAAAAAAGGGGGCTCCCACCTACATGGGCCCTAAGAGGGCTCAAGAGGGGGAGCCGCACCACCAAAAGGGGGGTGGGCCCCATGGCTGGTTCGGCCAGCCCATGTGGGTGCGCCACCCCCCCTCCTCCTTCTTTTAGTCCCACATGGGGGAGCTAGGGAGTTTGCACACCCCCATTCCCCTTTATATAGCAAGGCATATTAATTGGATTAATTTCAGAAAAATACAATTAATTGTATAGCAGGCCGGCCGAGTTGCTTCTCCGTCCGTTTTGCCCTCTCTCTCCACCTAAGCTATACCGCCAGGCGCTGTTGCCCTGCGGGATTCCAGATAAGATCTACCCCTGCGATTTCAGCTGGATCTGAATGACCGGGGGTTGTCGTTAAGCTCCGTATGTTTGCGAGTGCTCGGAGGTAACTCTTTTGAGGATCCTGGGCGACGTCGTCTCGCCCCCTGCAGCTGCCGCGCCACCTCCCCCTCTGCCGCCGGCGCACCCCTCTCCTGCCGTCGGCACCTCGCCATCTTCCGCCCGACGCCCGTCGACGCAGGTCATCGTCGACACCCCGGCGTCATCGTCTACATCATCGCGGCAAGTTCTCTTCGACCTCGAGGTCGGCTACGTACGACTTCATCGTCAACGCTTGTGCGGGAGCGTAATCCCCGCTATCGGTCTACATGGAGGTAATGTAACCCGTTCCGCCACCGTTATCGCATGTACTAGATAGATAGATCCTGGCTAGTTAGGGTTTCATTCGCTAGAATTTTTTTTGTTTTCTGCACCGGAACCCCTTCAATGTCAACAAATATTATTTACTTATGCTCATTTTATATTCTCTTTCTCTGAATCACATTCACGTGGAACAAGTTTGGATATGATAATTGTCATATAATATTCTTGATGGAAACTTGATGGATGCCATAGCTTTCTCCCAGTGAACTCGATAGCAAGTACCACATTACCGCAGTATAGTAAATTTGACGGATACCATAGCATTCTCCCAGTGAACTCTTATTTTGGCTCCATTTTTCCACTTGGTAGAGATCCATATTTATTCATATTTCTTATTTGAAGTTTCCTTACACACATGGGAACGGTCCGCTAAAATTTATTATAATGTGGTATTTGCTACCTTCTTCCTTATTTCAGTATGTCAGTAATTAATGAAAATATTTATATAATAAAAAATTGTGTCCTCTTAATTTTATCGGTCTGAATTTTGGTGGGCAACGTCAATAGCTTTTATTTTTTGTTGATACACATTCTTACAAAGATAAATGTAATGTACGGTGGTACCTCTCTTGACATCAGGAGTAGAGTTAAACAAATTGAACATACTAAAGTATAATTCTTGGTGATAGTATGAATTTTGGATGTGCTACATTATGTAGTAGTTACACAGTGAAGTAGCATAACCTTTTCTTGATAAGTTGGGTGCCTAAATTTTAGGCAATCTTCTAACATGAAAATATGCCTAAGCAATATCTACCACTATTGGGAGCACCAACTGTCGTGACAATATATTTTATTTTGTTGATATGCATTCTTATAAAGATAAATGTAGGTTATAGTGGTACCTCTCTTAACGTCAGGAGTACAGTTAAAAAAATTGAACAAAATAAAGTATAATTCTTGGTGATAATATCAATTTTAGATGTACTAGGCAATGCAGTATTTTACAGTGAAGTAGCATATCCTTTTGTTGATGATTGGGGTGCCTACATTTTCTCTAACATGAAAATATGCCTAAGAAATATCTCCCACTACTGGGAGCACCAACTGCCGTGCGCAGGTTCATTTCCCTTGCAGATAACCTTTTTGAATTTTCAGATTTGACAGTTCCATGTAGAGATGAACTTGTTGCATTTTGTTCCAAACTTTGGCATTCTATCGAATGAAGGAAGCTGTAGTGGCGTGTGTTGTGATCCATCCAACAAAAATGTATCTGAAGGTTCACTTTTTTTGTCAGACTCATCCTACATTTATTGTCTTTGATATAATTTTTATATACTCCTTATTTAAGTTAATATCGGTGACTAACCTTAAAGACTGCCACCTCTTCTGTCATATGATTAAGTTCATACAACACGTTAGTTACATTATAGTACTTGGTTAATGCATCAAGGAAATTTGTTAACAAGTTTGCAAATCTCGTCCTACTATTGGTTATTCATTCTCATCGAGGCGAAAAAGGTGCATACAAGCCACATGAATTTCTTCTACATAATTGGCGAGCTTCACTATTTTAACTAATTGTGATGTTCAGAGTTGATGTGTACCTTTTTGCGATCAATCTCCATCTACTCTCACTTCCTATAAATCTATTTTTCTAATGGACGGGCGCGCGCCTACATGATCTAGTATTAAGAATACCTAGTCTGGCTTTAGCTTGTTTGAGTTTCTTTGGTTCACGACATTTCACACATGCATCCTTCCAGGTCATTGCATATGCATACATGCATTTGGGACATTGGGTAGCAATGAAAAAAATAGCATGCTACAATATATAGCGTGGCCCTTTTCAAAATGCTACAAACGTTATAGCGTGTTATAGCGTCCTATTTTTGAAATAGCGTTTGATAAAAAAACTGTAATATATAGTCTGAATAAGTGAATATTAAGGATTTTTTCAACAGAAATAATCAGCAATACTTGCAAAACCAGTCCACTTAACCAGATACATGGCACAAACGTAAAATAGGAGATACATATCCATGAACAAAATAACAAGGTTTAAAACGGAACCATATGTACAACATTAACCAGAATTATTGGCCTCATCTTCTTCTTCACTAGACGAACACCAGATTGCACACCATCATCATTACCGAAGACAGGAAACATCTTCTTCCTACGAACTCTCTTTCCTTGTGATGTTGATCCTTCAACTTGTATATCATCGGGTTCATAGGAGCTTGGGAGCTCTTCCTAGGAAGTAGGAACTCTATTTCCTTGTGATGTTCTTCCTATTAGCTTGGGAGCTAGACTTTTATAGTTTTGTTACATATTTGGGCCGATCGGAGCTGGGCTTTTGTTTGGGCCAATGGGTTCCAGATCCAGTTTTCCAGCTTTATTGTAGCGTGCTATACGCTATATTATTTAGCGTGGTATAGCGCGGTATACCGCGTATATAGCGTGTGTAGCGCCGTAGCGAGCATTTTAGGCTAAATATTGCGTAGCCTCCTCAGAAACGTTATAACGCGCTATAAACGCTGATATAGCGCGCTATTTTTTCTGTTGGGTAGTTGCTTGTTGGCCTTCACGATAATGGAATTGCGTTGCTAATTGTTGAGTCTCTTCCCTATCTCACTCAGTAGAATCAATGGTCCGCCCTGAAAACTTGGGATGGGTGTATAGGAGAAAATTATTCATGACGGGCGGTGTGTTTTGGCCTTGAAAATTGATCGATCTAGTCTTTGCGTTTTTTTTTGAGAAACACAGTACATACGCAGACGCTCACACACACGTACAGACACCCATATGAACGTACGCACGCAAACCCTACCCCTATGAGCACCTTCGATGTTGCAAATCACCACCATATTGCAAGAAAAATCGTCGAACCTAGTACGCTACCGCGTGAGACGATGAGGTGTGAGAAAAATTTAAAAGATTCAGCTGTAAGAGCATCACTAGCAGTTGAAGGAGATATGCCCTAGAGGCAATTAATAAAGTGTATTCTTTATCATATCTCGTTTGTTCATAATAGGTTTTTGTGTCATGCTATAACCGTATTAAGCGGAAAAATTAAACGGAAACATTAATACGGGTGTGGTGCGTAAACAACCAGATCCCTAGTAGCCTCTACTAAGACTAGTTTCATTGCGCGATTGATGATCGAGATTTTCCGATCATAGGGCATGGTGCCGGTCGGCAATGGAAGTCATATCGTTGGAGAACGATGTGATGGACATACCCAGATTTGTAGGACGTAGTCATTACGCCTTTGATCGTAAGACCGACTCTTATTGTTATTCCTGAAAGATACTTTGATTGCACCAAACGTCGTATATTAATCAGTATGATAATAACGGTGATACTTTTGGGTATCGGAAAGGAGTAGTTGAGACGAGGGGTCAAGAGCGGGATTTGCCAGTCCGCATAGCAGGATAGATACTCTAGGGCCCACTCGGTGAGATCATGTCTAATGAGCTTGCAAGCATGTGACTAGGTCACGGAGACATGAAATCATAGACGAGTATAAGATAGCATTGTCGGTAACGAGGTCAAGCTAGGTATGGAGATATCTATGAGCGACGCTCGGACACACTGTATCGCCATGGCAAAAGGTTTAAGACTTTACGTTCAAGTTTGATAGATGAAAGTCATCCGTTATATCATAGGGATTAATTCATGGGGTCCAAGCCTACGAGTTAGTCGTTGATCAGATAGGAGTATCGATCGTACCTGTTATTATATCGAACCGCTAGGGTAGCACACTTAAGGGGTTTCGACAAGACAACCGGAAAGAAAAGAGATCACCGGGAACGTCCCGGGAGAGGTTCGATGGAGATCGGGCAGCGACGAAAGAGTTTTTGGAGCTAGAATAAATTATATATAATATGTTTGATATTAATTAGTGTAATTAATGTCTAAATATGATTTTATATATTTATTTTCGAATTTATTTAGACTGATTTCCCTAAATGGGCTTTCTGGTCGAAAGAAGGTCCAAGAGGGGGAAATTCCCTAGGGAAATCCGGTGGGGGGCTTGGGGACCGACCCAAGTTGGCCAAGAGGCCCACTAGGGGGCCGGCGCACCCTCCCTAGCCGCACCAAGGCTGTGGGATACTCCCACATTGCCTGGCTAGGGAGGTTGGCTCCCCCCGGGAGGCTATATAAGAAGGGGCACCCCTGCCCTTTTAATTCACCAATTAATTTCCCAATTCTCTCTCGATTTCGTGATTCCCTTTGTCGTAGTTGCGCCGAGTTGAGAGGGGGATCTCTTCCACCATAGCCCGCTGCCGCGCTGCTGGTGTTCCGGTCCAAGTCTTTCGCTGCTCGTCCTCGACTGGAGCTTCGGAGGCCGTCGTTTCCACCGTACGTGTGTAACGCCCTGCTAGGTGCTGCGCTAGCGGTGCTGGTGGTCTGCTTCATCTACACGACCTTGAGGTCGGCTTCGTCGGTATTCATCAACAACGTTTGTGCGGGAACGTAATCCCCGCTTTTGGTCTACAAGGGTATGTATTCCGATCTCCGTTCGTACTACTATATCTACATAGAATAGATCTTGGCATGTTTTAGGGATATCGTTGCTAGGAAAATTATTGTTTTCTGCACCCGATCCCCTTCAGTGGTATCAGAGCCGATCTATCGTAGATATAGTTGTACGATGTTATAACCCGTGTTCTGCACGGGGGCACCGTTCCTATTATTTGCTTCCCTCTAGCGTGCACTTGTGATTCCAGCGGCATCGAGTTGATGAAGCGGCCCGGACATACGGCTTGTACCGTATCTGTGGTTGGCGGGTGTCAGTTTCTCTCTCTTTAGTTGGTCTTGCATTTTCAATGGAGGGCCTGAAAGGGATGCTTAAAAATGCAATTATTGGATTGTTGTTGTGGTCATAAGGTTCGTAGGTATGAAGCGGTTCTATTTACGACAGCCCCAAGCCACGTAAAATATGCAAAAGATAAAGTAGAAGCGTCTAACTTTATTTTGCAGGGGCTATGTGATATGGTCAAGGTAGGTTTATTAAATTGTTTATAAACTGCGGGCGCCAAGAAGACCATGGCGCGATGAACTATATCACATTGTATTACAATCTTATATTGTGTGATTATATATATATATATATATATTAGTATATATTACTTACGCGGCGGTAATTATATAAGATGATCCCTTCAAAAATACCAATAGTGTTCTTCCTCCAACGCGCATCACCAAGAAAGTTCTACGTTATGAGGCAGGCCGTGACGATCGGGTGTCAGACATATCGTCGTTCGCATACGGTGGTTGTAAGCCATGTTGCACAAGCGTCAGCGTGGAGGTTATAGTGGCGAGCCTAGCATATGCAGATATAGCCTCGGAACACGGAGGCCGAAAGGTCGAGCACGAGTCACAAAATTGGTGTGACGGACATTTGTCTACTCTTGAAGTTGTGCCGCCGGCTCTGACGATGAGGGGTGGTGCAATGGATGGGGGTCTAGTTATCCCTTAAACGACCAGGAGGGATGTTCGTTTAAGTGTGAGTTATGTTAGTTATTTTCTAAAAATACTATAACTCAAAATTATTATGAACAAAGTCTTATGTTGTTGCAAATTCCATTATAGATGTCTCGCCCCTCGTTTAACCTAGGTCTGTTCGTTGAGAAAGAAAAGCTTAAGACCAATGGGTCAAACTTCATGGCCTGGTTCCGTAACCTGAGGATCCTCCTCACTCCCCATAGGGTGGCCTACGTCATTGAGGCCGCCATAGGTGACCCTCCCGCAGATGAATCCTCTGAGGATGAGAAGAAGGTCTTCCAGACCAGATCGGAGGATTCTGCCTTTGTCCAGAGTGGCATGCTCTACTCCATGGAAGCCGACCTGCAGAAGCACTTTGAGAAGATGAGCGCCTTTGAGATTATTTCTGATCTCAAGGCTGTCTTTGCGCCGTAGGCTAAGGCTGAGAGATATGAAGCTTCTGAGCTTTTCTTCTCGGACAAGATGGAAGAGCATAGCAGTGTGAGCGAGCATGTGGTCAAGATGTCTGGCTACGTTCAACGCTGAATGCTCTGGAATGCAAGATTCCCGATGAGCTGGCAATTGACAGGGTGTTGCAATCGTTGCCCCCTAGCTATAAAGGCTTCGTCATGAACTACAACATGCAGGGCATGGCTAAGTCCCTGTGTGAAGTGTTCGTGATGCTCAAGACTGCTTAGGTGGTGAAAGTGCATTCTATGTACTCCCAGGTTTTGGTGACTAATGACAACACAAAAAGTATTCTAATGTTTGTGATGAAGCATGCAGGCTCTTTTACAGGTTGACTGACAAAGAGGAACACTTAGTTTGCCTAAATGTCATTTCAATTACACTTGGTATTTGTTCAGGAATTCAGTCAGGAGATTTCCGGGGCTCGGAGATTTCCGGTCCACAGACCGGAGATTTCCGAGCCGTCCTTAATTTTCACTAAGTCTGAATTGAAATGCGTAATGACTCCAACTCAAGCTGAGCCGGAAATCCTCCCGGAGATTTCCGGCGCTCGGAGATTTCCGAGCCCAGCCCGGAGATCTCCGAGTGACAGAGGAATTTTGACCAAGTCCAGAACTCAAATTGCGTACTGACTCCAAAACAATTTTAGCCGGAAATCCTCCCGGAGATTTCCGGCGCTCGGAGATTTCCTAGCCCCAATCCGGAGATCTCCGAGTGAGAGAGGATTTTCGACCAAGTCAAGAAGCCCAACCAGTACTGATCCAGTTTCTTGCTCAACCGGAAATTTCCGGGGTCCGGAGATCTCCGGTCCTCAACCCGGAGATTTCCGGGCTGGCGGCTGTGCAACGGGCAGATTTTGGGGAGGGGTATAAATAACCCTCCACCTACCTCCAGCATTCTAAGCTTCCAGATTTTCTCTCTCCTCCATTGGTGCTGAAGCTCGTTTCTCCCGGATCTCCCAATCTAGCCACTCAAATCCATTGATCCTTGGGGATCTGAGGGAGAAGCCACCGATCTACATCTCCACCGAAGCGATTTGACTTTCCCCCTCTATTTCTTGAGGGGCAATGAATCTAGGGTTCCTTTGTGGATAGCTAGGTTCAACCTTGTGTATTTTGATCCTTTGTGGATTCCTTTGTGGAAGTGACCTGTTGTGGTCGTTGTGAGAGCCCCCAATTCAGTTGTGGGTGTGTGCCTCACGAATTTGTACGGGACCTTCTCCGCCCTTAAAGGAGTCCTTAGTGGAAGTGTGGATTCGCACCTTTGTGGTCGAATTCACAGGAGAATAGGGTAAGGCCTTTCTGGCGTTGAGCAAACCTTTGTGGTAGCTCACACCTCTCCAACGAGACGTACACCTATGTGGTGGAACTCGGGATAAAATCTTGGTCTTCGAGTTCCTACGGTTGTTTCGTTCCACTCTCCTTTACCGCATCTTTATTTTCTGTACTTGCTTAGCTTCCTTGTAGTTTGTCACTTGTGTCACCTAGTTGCACATCTAGACAATTTACTTTCCGCTAGCCTAAAACTGAAAAAGACATAAAAATTGGTCACCACCTATTCACCCCCCCCCCCCCCTCTAGGTGGTCAACTGCCGTTCAGGTGGAGATCAAGAAGAAGCACACGCTGTTGATGGTCAACAAGATCGTCGGTTTTAAGAAATCCGGGGGCAAGGGAAAGCAAAGCTGGAAGTCCAGGAGGGAGGGCAAACTGATTGCCAAGCCCAAGACTAAGAAATCTGGTCCCAGAGCTGGCGTGGAGTGCTTCTACTGCAAGGGAAAAGGTCACTGGAAGCGCAACTGCCCCAAGTACCTGGAGGATAGGAAGTCTGGCAAGACAGTCAACAAAGAGCAAGGTATATTTTGTCTACATGTTATATATCTGTACATTACATCCGCCCGGAGCAACACGTGAGTATTTGATACTGGTTTTGTTGCTCATATATGTAACTCTCAGGAGGAGTTACGGAATAAACGACGGCTGGTTAAGGATGAGGTGACGATGCGCTTCGGCAACGGATCGAGAGTCGACGTGGTGGCTGTCGGCACGCTCCCTCTACATCTACCATCGGGATTAGTTTTGGTTTTAAATAAGTGTTATTTTGTACTATCCTTCAGTGTAAACATTATAAGTGGGTCTTGCCTGTTACAAGACGGTTATTCATTTAAATCAGTATCAAGCAATTGTGCTATTTATATGAATGATATCTTTTATGTTGATGCTCCCGAGATTAATGGTTTACTCTTGTTGAATCTCGATCGTAGTACTCACATCCATAACATAGAAGCCAAACGGATTAAGTGTAGTGATGATACCGCCATGTATATGTGGCATTGTCGTCTTGGTTATATCGGTGTAAAGCGCATGAAGAAACTCTACTCCAATGGACTTTTGGACTCGTTGGATTTTGGATCCCTTGATACATGCGAACCATGCCTTATGGGCAAAATGACCAAGACACCGTTCAAAGGTTTCGTTGAACGGGTGTCAGATTTATTGGGGATCATACATACATATGTGTGTGGACCGATGAGCGTTTCGACACGCAATGGTTATCGTTACTTCGTCACCTTCACTGATGACTTGAGTAGATACGGTTATATCTATTTGATGAAACACAAGTCTGAAACTTTTGAAAAGTTCAAAGAATTCCAAAGTGAAGTTGAGAATCAGCTTAATAGGAAAATCAAGCACCTCCGATCCGATCGCGGTGGCGAGTACTTGAGATCCAAGGTCTCACTCCACCGCTAAACACATTCTCCGACACTTCCGTGTGATACGTCAGTACGTACAAGGAGGCGATGTGAAGATTTGCAAAGTGCATATGGATCTGAATGTGGCAGATCCGCTGACGAAGCCTCTCCCGCTTGACAAGCATTAAAAACACCAGTTAGCTATGGGTGTTAAGCTTTTACCAAGTTGTAATCTAGATTAATTTGTACTCTAGTGCAAATGGGAGACTGAAGGAGATATGCCCTAGAGGCAATTAATAAAGTGTTTTCTTTATCATATGTCGTTTGTTCATAATAATTTTTTGTGTCATGCTATAACCGTATTAAGCGGAAACATTAATACGGATGTGGTGCGTAAACAACCAGGTCCCTTGTAGCCTCTACTAAGACTAGTTTTATTGCGCAATTGATGATCGAGGTTTCCCGATCATAGGGCATGGTGTCGGTCGGCAATGGAAGTCATATCGTTGGAGAACGATGTGATGGACATACCCAGATTTGTAGGACGTAGTCATTACGCCTTTGACCGTGAGACTAACTCTTATTGTTATTCCTGCAAGATACTTTGATTGCACCAAACGTCGTATCTTAATCAGTATGACAATAACGGTGATACTCTTGGGTATCGGAAAGGAGTAGTGGAGACGAGGGGTCAAGAGCAGGATTTGACAGTCCGCATAGCAGGATAGATACTCTAGGGCCCACTCGATGAGATCATGTCTAATGAGCTTGCACGCATATGACTAGGTCACGGAGACATGAAATCATAGACGAGTAGAAGATAGCGTTGTCGGTAACGAGGTCAAGCTAGGTATGGAGATATCTATGAGCGACGCTTGGACACGCTAAGTATAGTCATGGCAAAAGGTTTAAAACTTTACGTTTAGGTTTAATAGATGAAAGTCATTCGTTATATCACATGGATTAATCCATGGGGTCCAGGCCTACGAGTTAGTCGTTGATCAGAGAGGAGTCTCGATCGTACATGTTATTATATCGAACCGCTAGGGTAAAACACTTAAGGGGTTTCGACAAGACAACCGGAAAGGAAAGAGATCACCGGGAACGTCCCGGGAGAGGTCCGATGGAGATCGGGCAGCGACGAAAGAGTTTTCGGAGATAGAATAAATTATATATAATATGTTTGATATTAATTAGTGTAATTAATGTCTAAATATGATTTTATATATTTATTTTCGAATTTATTTAGGCTGATTTCACTAAATGGGCCTTCTGGTCGAAAGAAGGCCCAAGAGGGGGAAATTCCCTAGGGGAATCCGGTGGGGGGCTTGGGGGCCGACCCAAGTGGGCCAAGAGGCCCACTAGGGGGCCGGCGCACCCTCCCTAGCCGCACCAAGGCTGTGGGATAGTCCCACATTGCCTGGCTAGGGAGGTTGGCTCCCCCGGGGAGTCTGTATAAGAAGGGGCACCCCTGGCCTTTTAATTCACCAATTAATTCCCCAATTCTATCTCGATTTCGTGATTCCCTTTTTCGGAGTTGCGCCGAGTTGAGAGCGGGATCTCTTCCACCATAGCCCGCTGCCGTGTTGCTGGTGTTCCGGTCCAAGTCTTCCGCTGCTCGTCCTAGACTGGAGCTTCGGAGGCCGTCGTTTTCACCGTACGTGTGTAACGCCCTGCGAGGTGCTCGGAGGTCTGCTTCCTCTACACGACCTTGAGGTCGGCTTCGTCGGTCTTCATGGACAAAGTTTGTGCGGGAACGTAATCCCCGCTTTCGGTCTACAAGGGTATGTATTCCGATCTCCGTCCGTACTACTATATCTGCATAGAATAGATCTTGGCATGTTTTAGGGATATTGTTGCTAGGAAAATTATTATTTTCTGCACCTGATCCCCTTCGGCAGTACCCTTAAAAGTCCAACCCTTAAAAGCGGAATAAGGGTTGAGAAATGACAGGAATAAGGGTTGGAAACTGAGGGCGGAGATCAGTACCCTCAAACTCAACCCTTATAACAGAATATTCCGTTTTAAGGGTTGGGTTTGAGGGCACTGCTAGACGCCGCAACCCTAACCCTTAAAACTTCCATATATGTTTCCTCTTAATTTTCATAGAACAATAATATTTTGAACACACAATAATCATTCTAGTTATTATTACAACACCAAATAGTAGTTTCAAACACATAATAATCATTCAACTTATTACAACAAGGGTTATTCAAAATTACAACAATTTTTCGAATCAAATAGAACATGCAAAAATGAACACAATGGTAGATCAATGGCGACGCCCATCTAGCTTCCAATGGTGCTCGATAAGATCCTTCTGCAGCAATGAGTGTTGGCACTCTCAATCTCTCGATGTGTTTGCAGAAAAGCTTGTAGGCGATTTGGGTTCCTTTCCGGTTGCACTCGGGTTCCAACATCGTCATAGAAACAAGGCAAATTCAAACCCCTCTCATCCTCAAGGATCATGTTGTGTACAATCACACAACATTTCATAATGTTCACAAGGGGTTTTTTGTCCCAAAACCGAGCTGGACCCCGAACTATGGCAAACCTTGCTTGCAAAACACCGAAAGCTCTCTCAATGTCCTTGCGGGCTGACTCTTGTGCCTTGGTAAAATTAGCCTCTTTTCTGGTTAAGGGCACTCCATTTTTCTCCTTAATGGACTTGACTAGAGTTTCCCACTCAGGACAAATGCCATCAGTGAGATAGTATCCCATAGAGTACTCATTGTCCATGACTTTAAAGTTGCAAGGTGGTTCATCTCCAGAAACTATTCTAGAAAATAAAGGGGATCTTGCTAGCACATTGATGTCATTGAGAGTTCCTGGTAAACCAAAAACTGCATGCCAAATCCACAAGTCATCCGATGCTACGGCCTCAAGAACAATGGTAGGATCATGGCTTTTACCACAATACATACCATGCCATGATTTTGGACAATTTTTCCATGTCCAATGCATGCAATCAAGACTACCAAGCATGCCCGGCCATCCCCTTTTTTCATTCATCTCCATCAACCTCTTGGTATCTTGCACATTCGGTGCTCGGAGATACCAATCACCATACAAACGGATGATCATTTTGGCAAACCTACGGACGGACTCCGTGGTTGTATCTTGGCCAATGCGAAGATACTCATCTGTATAGTCCGCGGGCACGCCATATGCGATCATCCGCATTGCAGCCGATATCTTTTGGTATGCCCTAAACCCCATGGTGCCGGCGGCGTTTCTACGCCGCTTGAAATACTCGGAGTTGGCCTCACAATCCGTGACAATTTTCACAAAGAAACTACGGCGCATTCGGTACCTTCTCCGGAAGAGGCGAGGTGGGTATGTCGGTACCTCCGCGAAGTAGTCTTGCATAAGTTGTTCGTGCCCGAGAGCGCGCTTCCTGTGGATGCAAATGCGACCCATCTGAGACCCCCTTCTCTGATCGAGCAGCTTCGCTCGGTCCTCTAGCTCTTGCACGGCGAGGAAGACGACCATCATCTCCTCATCGTCATCTTGAAGCAAATCATCGATGTCCGAATCGTCGAACGAGGACCAACCGGAGCCATCGGTGATGGAATCATCGGTGTCCATCTACAACAAACAAAATATTGTCAATATTTGAGAACCTACAAATTAAAACAAGCAAACAAGAAAACAACAAAAAAAGAAAAAAAGAACTCGCGGCGGAGGCGGGCGGCGTCGGCAGGCGGGCGGAAGCGGCAGGCGGGCGAGGTCGGGCGCTCGAGCTTGCGGGCGGAGGCGGGTCGGACGATGCCGCGTCGGCATGCGGAAGGAGGCGGGGCGAGGCGTGGGCGGAGGAGGGGTCGGGCGAGGGTGGAGGCGGGGTCGGGCGAGGCGTGGGCGGCGGTGGCGGCCAAATCGACGGATCCACCCGCCGCGTGCTCAGATGAGCTCGCCCACGGCCCGGCGGCGGCGAATCCGGTGGCGGCGAATCGTGGGTCGGGGCGGAGGCGGGCGCGGCGGTGGAGGAGCTCGCGAGGCGGGGGCGAGGCGGCGGTGGGCACGGCGGAGGTCGGGCACGGCTGCGTCGGCGTAGGGGTAACCCGAGTCGGCTCGGGCGCGGCGGCGATGCGGGGGCGGCGGCAATGGCGGGGCGGACGCGGCGGCGGCGGATGAAAATTCCCTCCCGCGCCAGAGCGACGTGCAAGTGCGGGTTAGGCCTTTTTTCGCCTCCAACCCTCACCTGTACAGGTTGGGAGGAGAAAACCCGGGTTGACCCTCAATTTTTTTTTACAGGTTTAAGGGTTTAAGGGATCTGTTAGTTTGCATTTTGTCCTCCGAATCCGTAAAAAAACAGTTATTTTTTACCGTTTTTCCTTTTAAGGGCACTGCTAGCGATGCTCTAAGTACTCTTATGGTTGGAAAACCTATATTAGTTAATTTCATGTTCACCATGCATACATACATACATACACACGTACTCAATGAATCACCACGTTCTAGGCACGTTTTTTTTTTTGACCCAGCTAGCTGGTTCGATTTTTTTAGATACACAGTACAGACGCAGACAGTCACAAACACGCACGTACAGACACCTCTATGACCGCACACACGTAAACCCTACCCCTATGAGTACCTCCGAGAGACTGTTCCAGCATATATTGAGGTTGACGAAGTCACCACAGGCGCCTCGCAGTTGACAGACATGTCCACATACCACTGAAAACATAGTGTCGATTTGATATTTATTCTGACGATGTCAATGTCAATACATCACATGCAATGCCTAATCCAATTGGTTAATCTGACAGGACAACATGCTATTCATTTTTTTTAGAATATGCATCTGCTAATCTTAAAAGGGAGCCGTTTCTCACATATATTCTTGTGATAAAGTCTAGCTACGTAAAGATTTATGGCCCATATAAGTTTTATTTTACTTAGGTGAAATATATCCATATGTACACATTTTAGGTTGAAACTTAACGTTCTTTATGTTTGATTTTAACCGCTAAAAATGAGATCAAGAAAATATGTTATTTCCCCCTATGTAGCTTAACACGGTGTCTCTATGAAATTCATAGTTCATAATGCGGCCTAAATAAGAAAAGTATGCCCAGATCCGTAGCTCTAATCTTTATTAGCTCGTACTTTTCAGGATTTTTTTTGTGTTTGCACCTATCACGTAACGTAACATCCCGTAGCTTGTCTCATACAGGTCCCATCACGTTTGAGCAGTTTTTTTTCTTTCAGTCATCACGTTCCAGCCAAGTTGTTTGTATGGCAAGTTTTTTTTCTTCTTGCAGAATCACGCCCAGCTAGGTCTTTTTTTTTAACGGTTGGCCTTTTAAATAGACACGGTAAAAAATATATTTAATTAGTTACGTAACACTAACTTCTTATAAAATGCTAACCATATATTTTAGATCTAGCTGCTATAATTAATTTAGATGATGTGGATTAACCTGGTGTCTCGAAAAACTAACTCATTTTGTTTTTAGTATATAATAGATAGATTATAACATGTCTCGCATATTTTAGTATGGACTACAGACAGAAATGAGTAATTTTGCTATGCTAGCTAAGCAATGCTGGAGATTGATTGCGGAGCCGGACTCTTTATGCGCTAGAGTGCTTCGTGTTAAGTACTTCCCTACAGGAGATATTCTCAATTGCCAACTCAAGAAAGGAAGTTCTTATACATGGCAAAGTATTTGGGCTGGAATTCAAACTTTTAAAAGAGTTCATATGTGGAGAGTTGGAGACGGTACACAAATTGATATATGGAATGATCCTGGATCCCGTGCAGCTCCAACAGGAAAATTGTAACTCGTATGGGTAATAGAGTTCTCACTAAAGTTTTAGAATTGATCAATGAGGAGACTGAGGCGTGGGATGAAGAATTAATTCGGGATAATTTTTGGCCGATTGATGTTCAACAGATATTAAATATTACTTTAGCCCGAGGTATGATGGAGGATTTTGTTGGGTGGCATTTTACAAGAAAAGGTATGTTTTCGGTGCGTTCTTGTTATCATATGGAGTGGGATCACCAACATGGCCAAAAACGTAGGAGAACTAATAACAATGGTGTCTCATATACGTTACCAATCTGGAAAACTCTATGGTCTCTAAATGTTCCAGCAAAGGTGAAGATTCATTGTTGGAGAGATCTACTTGGTGCGATCCCTTGCAATGGAGTTTTGGCCAACAGACACATGCAACCAAGTGGACAGTGCACCTTGTGTAATGTGGATTGCGAGAGTATTCGACATGCTTTTTTTAGGTGTCCTAGAGTACAGGAAATATGGAGAATTCTTGGAATGGAAGACATAATTCATACTGCATGCAATGTAGAAGTGGAGGGTAGTTCGGTATTGGAAGTTTTACTTCGTGATGGCCAGGCAAAAGCACCTCTACTCCCCCAGATTGATCGCAATGATCTTGTTGATGTGGTTGTTTGGTATATTTGGTGGGAGAGGACGAAGGTTACCCATGGCGAAATTGTTCAGTCACCGGCGAGAATGGCGCATGCGATATCGGCTCTGGTTCTAAACTATACAAGAGCGAAGAAGAAAAAACCGGGTGTCGAACGCCATGGATGGTTAAAACCTAGGAAGGACTTTGTTAAATTAAATGTTGATGCGGGTTTTGACATTGATTCAGGTACAGGTTTGGTTGGACCTATTATTCGAGATGATCGGGGCTCCTTTTTATCAGCAAGTTGCAGAGGTGTTCCTTTTATCTCGGATCCGACAACGGCAGAATCCCATGCTCTTCGTGATGGGTTGATCATGTCGGGACAACTTGGGTGTAACAGGCTTGAAGTGAATTCCGACTGCGCGGAGGTAATTGAGGTGATGATCAATGGTGGAAATTCTCTTGGTGCAGCGGCTGCGATCTATGAGGAGTGTACTTTACTTTCTCGTAATTTTGTAGCTGTGATTTTTGCTCACCCTCCTAGAGAAGCTAATAGGGCTGCTCATTGTTTAGCTAGTCATGCAGAGGGTCCTTTGTCGGTTGTCCGGCATGAGCAACCCCCTGACTTTCTTGTAAGCACCCTTGCGGACGATGTAACTATAATTAATGGTTAAAAGTGGCAAATTTCAGACGCACTTTTTCCCTAACCAGGGTATCGAAAAGGACTGACAGGGTTTTAATGAGACGGCTTTGCTGACCTAATATAGATGGTGTTAAATTTCAAGAAAAAGAAAAAAAAGAGTAACAAGACGCACTAAAACACACCTATATACATGCTGAGTCAGAAAAAAAGTTAGAACAACAGAGAGTATTAAATAAGAGGAGAACATCGTTCCAAACAAAAACTGCAACACGAGAAACAAAATTGCACAACACTGGATCCACTGGGTAGGAACTATGAAAAGGAGCAAGTCTACACCAGCACAGCACAATAACTGACGATCATCTCATCCGTAACAAGCAAGAGGGGGAAAACGTCCAATTTTCAACCAAAAATCATGTCCTTGGTATTTAGGCTGCACCTTACAGGCAGAGAAAAAAAAGGCCCGGAGGGAGTAATGCATTTACTAGTGAACATACAGATAGGAACTGATCTTTGGAGTGTGCAAAATGGATACATGCGTTAACGATGTTAGAATCAGAATTTATGATAATAATAAAAACATGATAGTACCAATAAAGGCACCCGACTAACATATTAGGCATTTTACATACAGACATAGGTTGCTGATTCTGATTGATACAACCTTGCTTCTTGGCATGCACTACTAGCAAGAGAAACAAGTCGGTCACAGATTGGCAGACAATTCTCCTTGTCGTTCCGGGATTCGACATGGCTACCACGGAGGAAGAAGCCAGAGTTCTTATCCAGATTTTGTCGACAGACATGGCTCAGCAGGACTTGCGTTTGAACTCAGTTGGTCTCTGGAGAAGCAGTTGGCCCTCGATGCCCGAGAGAGACGGTTTGCCTCCTGGACTGTGCAGGTTGGTCGAGCTGACTGAGAGCTGGTGGAAGACAGAGGAGCTCAGCGCGTCGGTGGCGGTGCCACACATGAAACCGCCAGAGGATAGCTCCGGGAGATTGTTATCGGAGACACTGAAGCCGCTCGAGGAAAACTGCTCGGTGACGATCTTGCATGCCTTCTCTAGTAGAGTGTTGATATATGTCGTGTACGCGTCCATCCTTATGTCGACATGCTTCTGGACCTGATCATGGGAAAGGAAAAGCAGTCAGGTTGCGTGTGATGAACGATGCATGTGTTCTTCCAATGCTAAATCTAGGAATCAGTATGTGACATAAAATGTAGTACAAAAAGATGGTTTCGATATAATTGTAAAGTGAAGGTCCGACAACTAAAAGTGCACAAATCGTGAAGGGCCTGCTGTTCTCAGTTTCTTAGAGGCTTCAGTTTTATTTTTACGAAGCAATTGTTTCAGACATTAGTTGCAAGATGAAAAAAACTCTCTGAGCATACTGCCCCTAACCAAACCCCAGAGGGTGTTTTTGTCAAACCAAAGTCCGGAGAGTGTTTTTGTCAAACCAAAGCCCAGAGAGTGTTTTTTTGTCAATGGTGAGTAGTCTGTTTTGACAGAAGGCGTTGACCACGCTGTCTTTCTGTTAGAGTGATGGTCCTCTAACATTTAACTGAGTCGACTTATAAATGAAGCGAGTACGATGAGTACAAAAGAGTCATGCAAGCTAAGCCTGCACATGTTTCCGTATCCTTCGGACCGAAAAGAGTGCAGCAAAAAAATTCCAGTCGGACTGGATGTGTCAAAACTACCTAGTCCGTAGAAAACTAGAAAATACTGATGTTGATGAGTAAATCATTCTTGTCTGACAGTACACAAGAAGCAGTCAAAGTTACCTCGACTTGCTCATGCAGGCTTCGTTGCATTTCCATCTGTGCTCTCAGTGCTTCTTTAACTTCTTGGCTTCTGCAGCAAGTAATAAAAGCACAATCAAAGTAGATATCATAAATGTACTCATATTCTGTCGAAAAAGAAAGAACGATAGGATAGCATGCTGGACAAAGTAGGCCATGAAATTTACTCTTTCGCATCTTGGGTAGAAACTCTGGGAGACAGGCTCATTCCACTTTGAGCATCTAGAAGATAGGATCCTGCAAATCAGGAAAATACACACAACAAAAGTCAGAATCAGAACCCAACAGATTTTTACCAGATCTTTTCAAGTCAGAACCACAGATGTGCACACTAGATTAGTAGTGAATTTCTTCATCATCCCAGAACTTGTGCTCTATAATTACGCACAGTTTCTTGTAAGATATGCACGGGTTGATTTTACTAAGTTACTCATGATCGAGGACAAAACATATAATCAAACTGCATTAATCATGACAGGATGCATCGTACTTAAACATGTAAGGATGCAACCAATGATAAACAATTAGAGTGCTATCCTGACAGCACTTGCATGAAACTGCTGGAAAGAGCTGGCAATCCCCATATACTAAACACCCCCTCTCACCTTAGAGGTATGACTCAAGAGGCCTATACGTGGGCACAAAGGGGGTTACGTGCAATTTTTAGTAACTGAAAAGCTGCGAATCGAACTCGAGATCTTGGGCTCTGATACCATGTCATGTTTCATGCACTAGCCATTGCAACCAACAGTTCGAACTGATGGAAACGGCTAGTGCAATACACATATACTGTAACAGTCTTCTCTTTTCATTTGCATCGATTAAAATTTAAATGACCATAATTTCTTATCTACCGGTCTAATCTATATTTCTAGTCTATATTCAATTTGAACCTTTGTGTTTCATATGATAATATTAACAAAATAAGACCAACCTTGCATCTACTTTGACAGTGTAATGAAGTTTCTCAAATAGTACCATTGCGTGATTAAGAAGCTAGTTGGGGCTACAACCTTGAGTTACTTGCTAACAGAAGTGCAGCCGTAGCACCTATGCATGTTCCTATATAACAACTCTACATGTTAATTGTTCACAAAATAATTATCTAATATTTTGTGGCAAGCTGTCGACTCAACAATACTAATAGTGGCCACTCATCGTTACCTGCTAGCAACTTTATATGTTACTATTTAGTAACACTTATTAAAGGTTTTCCTAGGTGAGCTTCATGATTTGAACGCAGTAATCAATAGTTACGGCTCAGATGGAGCGTTGGCGCAATGTCACACTTGTACCACTACATGTTTTGTGAACGTATGTAAGAGTTGAGGTTTAGGCGTCCCGGTTACTTGTTGTATTGGCCTCTGGCAATAACTCTTATATTAACTTACTTTTCTTAATGAATAGATGTGCAAAACTGCAAATGCTATCTGCACGTTCTCTAAAAAGAAGTGTGCAGCTCAGAGCTACATTACATGGAGGTATGGACAACCTCGTGGGTCGTGGCTGGTTGCACACAAAGACCAAAACACTACCTATAGTGGAAAAGAGTTACTGATGGTTCAAAGAAAGCATTACTGCAATGGGAAAGTGCAGTTGTAGAATATGTTCAGAACTGCAAATTAACTTCTAAGCATTTTCAGGTGAACACAATGACATTATACTGCAATTAAGTGATAATGTAAACAATCACTAAATTATTGTTGACTGAGCAAGATCAGGTTCATGTATTTTAGTCTTTCATTACAAGTATGTCGATACCAAATACTAATGTGATTATCCAATTCAAAATAAGGTAATTATAGTAGGTGATGGTTGCAATTAGCAGCGATGTACACACATGGGAACTATTGATTCTTTCGATGCATAACAATAGCATTCAAAAGTTCCACGTAAAGTCATGTCAAGCGGGGAAAAAAGTATGCCCACAGAGCGCAAAATATCGCTTCTCACTAGGATTCTCCCTTGCTGTCTCTCCCAGCAAATCCCTTATCTCAGCGATTCCAACAACATTGGTGCCCCTATAGCCCCACTACAATTCATAGTCCTACACCTTAAGTACCGACCACACAAGTCCCAACTTCGCATAATATTCCTCATTAGTCTCACGCTCTTTACCTAGTAGACCTTTGCCAAAGAAGAGATGTGCATCATAAGTAACCAAGAAAATATTAACTAGTTAGCCTAGCCTCTGCCATCACCAAACCCTCGAACTCGAAGCAACCCCCAACCTTTCCAGAAATTTCAACTAAGTAGTTTTCAACATGCATCCAATTTCGCTCAAACTTATTGACTGAAACAGACAGTGAGATCAGTAGATTGATCTTACCATCTTTAGATGTCTCCGTCTCTTTGCCAGTTTGTTTCCCCATTCTGTATTTCTGGTCATGAGAAGAATAGAGCAAACACAAGATGACACAGGTGTATTTAAGGCATCCTAAGAAACATGCGTCTCTCAATGCAGAGGGAGCTCCTCAATGTAAGAAACAAGTGAGTATGCATAAGTACCTGAAGATGACTCTTCAAGTGGAAAAGTGTGAGTCCCTTCACACCCATTGTCCTTAAGATAGTTTTTGGCGTTGCTTCTGCAAGAATGATCATGCATTTAACTACTACAATCAGAAGTTTGAAAATAAAGTCATGGCAAGATAGTATGTTGGACTAGATAGTACTCCCTCAGTGACATAACAAACAGGTAGAATAAAGAAACCATATTTGTGTTATTTCCACAAAACAACACCCACACATGCACATGCACATTCACACACACATACACACAATCAGCCATGTACATTATCGTCGAGACTATGTGTATCAGGACAGGCCACCATATTTCTTCGACCCATCGCCACAACCATCATGCATAAGAATTAATCAATTTCTAGATATCCTGATTAGCGATGTCATTGATGTCAAACGTCCATGGCACCGAGACCAATTCAACATAATCTTCTTTCCTACTTATAAAGATTGGACTTGGTGGTGAGTTTACTCCTCACTCTCCACTCTTACTTTTTCCGATATAGCTCTCCACTCTAACTAACATGAGGGACCAACAGTCTTACAAAAGGCGTAAGTGATAAATGCACTTATACCCAGATGAACGTGGGATCGCTCTTGGAGATGGCACAAATAAACTAATGCACTTTTATTCACGTGTGGGATCATCATTCTTGCAATAGGTATAAATAAATAAGTACGGCCATACTATGATATAAGACGAACACACTTGTGAGACAAAAACAAACAAATCCAAGATGAGATTCCAACTCAAAACACCGCTCTAGGTTTTAGCTTCCTCTACCCAACTGAATCTCCCCGGACTATCTCATAGAATTCATGAGCTAACGTTCTCACTTATTCTAACACGACAAAAGAACGTATCCTCCTAATGTCTAGTTTACCGATCTATGTCCTTGTGCCGTATCTCTTCCCTATGTTTATAAAAAAAAAGGCAGCCTGGTGCAGTAGCTACCGCTTGCGCAGGGTCCGGGGAAGGGTCCGACCACTTTTGGTCTTTAGTACACAGCCTTTCCTGCATTTCTGCAAGAGGCTGTTTTCAGGACTTGACCTCATGGTCACAAGGCAGCGGTAAGGCTCCCCGTATTTCCCTATGTCTATGCTCCCGCGTTTCAAAATTTGAGATATGTCTCACTTCACATCGAGGAGTGGCCCTCATGGTCATTTTGGTTGCTCCAGGGCATCGCTACTTTGAAATCTCTTCTTTGTCTTTTCGCTCTCTTGGTTCTCATGGGAGAGCACAACGCTAGCATGACGCAAATGCTTTTCCAATGACCTTCCATGCCCATGGCCAACTTATCTTTATGGTAATTTAGTAGCAACGCAGGGAACTAAAAGCTGGAAGTTTTGAAAAATCCGTGTTCACACATAGCGACCGATACAGATGATACATTGACCAATATTGTAGTTAGTATAGACTAATATGAAGATGACAGGGGCTTTTCCAAACAAAAAAAGTAAACAATGCTGAATATAAAATTTACAAATGTACATCTTTATTTAATTATTAATGAAACTTCTACCATCACAATAGAGCTTTCATGAATGCATGTTTCTACATTTCATATGGAACGCTTCAAAATCTTTGATTCACTTCGTATGCTCAAATGTATTTACTATATCTTCTATTTGTGCTACGGTGACATGTTATGAACATTCATAACTAAATAAATGTGAATATTTTTCTTTTAATACAACTACATGTGATCCGATATACCACCCGACACCCAATATGCCAAAGCCAAATTGGTATGAACCCGATGTCAATATTTTGAAGCTTCTCCATAACTGCCTGTTTGTTCAAATTCTGAGCTGATGCAAGCAAGGAATCCATGTGCAAGGAGCCAAGGAAAAATAAAACAAAAATCATGATGGTAACTCCGGAAAATTAAAAGCAATAATTTGCTCCATTTCGCCTACCAATCCATGCATCCCTAAGAAACAAACCGTTGACCGCGCACAAACTTCTTCTGATATTCAACGGGATTATAGCCATTTCTATCTGAAAAGTAAATCAACTTATCCAGTTCCTGCAGGGAGCTTTAGTACAAGATCAACCATAGTCACATTTTGCGTTCGAATCACCATGAAAGCCTCAAACTTGTACTACGAAGAAGGCCAGAAATCAGTCGTCCACATAGCCCTCTCGAGACACTACTCTTCCCATGTCCAAGCAAGCAAAAACCACATGTTCCACTCAAATCTGCCATGAATAGAGCATGCTGACTTCACATTCCTAAGCGCAAATGCACGACGTACTTGTTCCAGCAGCTCTTTTGCTCAAAGTAACAAAGACACAAACTTTAATCTA
The DNA here is from genome assembly GCA_026929855.1 of Poa annua. Lineage (NCBI taxonomy): Eukaryota > Viridiplantae > Streptophyta > Magnoliopsida > Poales > Poaceae > Poa > Poa annua. Next base: position 68,721,661 of record CM049432.1, on the reverse strand, counting down.
AACTTTCCTAAGATTTCAGCACAGAGGCCCCAAATGGCTCAAACCCTTGCTCCGAAATCAGCAAGTAGCCTCACTCGAATCCGTAGTCGCATGGAGCAGAGTGCACGGCGTCACCAACCAAAACCTACCAAGCACGCATTGCCCTCCAATGGCCATACTTGACGAACTGGAGAGCAGGCAGGAATGAACCAAGAATGGAGAAAATGGGTGGGTGAGAGAGGAAGGGCGCAGCAAAAATCTTACTCTCGGCCCCTCCGAGCTGGGCGACGGCGTCGACGAAGCGCTCGTGGAGGTCGGCGGTCCAGCGGAGCCGGGGCTTGGGGTCCGCCGTGAGCACGAGACTCGGCGCGCCGCCGGAGCGCGGCACCTCGCCGGGCCCCGGGCCGTCGGAGCGGTGGTGGATCAGGCCAGGGGGGAACATCTCCTCCTACTCCTCCTCTGGAGCCAAAAACAGAGGGGGAGAGAGAGGGAGGACAGAGACCTTCTCCTCCTTCGTCTCCAAAAGCGAGGTAGGATCCAATGGAAAGTCCCCCGCCTTTCTCTCTCTCTCCGGTTTCTTGCTTCTCTTCTGCAGGCTGCAGCTGCTTTTCCCAGTGATTCTTTTCCCTTTACCTTCCCTCTCCCCCTCCCCTGCACAAACAAAAACAATGTTGGTTTATCAAAGCAGAGCAGTGTCATTTTCTACTGTTCACTGCTAAAATATCCTCCACATCCCGACTTACTTTCTTTCAGTGCCAAAATATCTTGTTAAGATCAGCAAACACAAATCTTTCTTCACCGATGCAGCTGACTGCAAGTAAGTACTAGTACACTGCTGGTTCATACATTTACTGCCAGGAGAAAAATGGATGATGGGTTCGTTCCAATGATTGGTGCATTGAATTCTCATTCAGCTTTTGGCAATCTCGATCTGTCTGTCTCTGTTTGGTGAGGAGCAAATTGGCAACTGGGGTTAGTTTATTTTCGGTTTTCGTTTCCTTAAAGTAAAAGCTAGTGGATGGAAGCTAGCTCCACTGAGGACCCAACCCAACGGAACGGACCACCGCCGGGCTCCCCTGCTCCATTTGTTTTTGTTTCTTTTCCTCTTCCGTTCCGTATGTGCAATTAAAAAGATAGCTTTACAGTGGCGAGGCACATGCTCGCTGTCTGTGCCCAGACGTCATGTGTGTTTCCACACGTAGAAATCGACGAAAAATATCACAATGCTAGCTTTAGCTCGGAATAGTGGGTAATTTAAAAGAGAAAAAGGGGTTAGTCAACTGAAAACTGTGCTAAGTATTTGTTTGACTAACCTTGGAGTGACTACTTGTTTGACAGTTTGTCTCTGCAGAAATATTAAGGGCATCTTAAGAGTGACTACTTGTTTGACTAACCTTGGAGTTTCTTCAAGGCAAGAGCAAGGAGTTGATCTGATTGTTCTACAATTGGAAATCGATGGAGGGACTTAGAGATAGTTTAATTTGGAATCTGAAACGATGGAGTAGATGTTTTGTTGTCTCTCCGTTTGGTCGTTGAGCTCTAAAATGAGGCAAGTTGGATTCTAACTTTCGGTAGAGTACCAAAAAGTGGCACAGGAGTATGGGGCCACCCATACCGTAGCCTCTAAAGCAAACTATGATTTTGTGCTTGTCTTTATAATGGTTCTATCTATCTCGATACCGACTTTTGTCTTGGTTTATAAATAAAACTATACGACTAACTAAATACAAAGTTGTGACAAAAGACATTTTACAAACATATCATTTTTTTTAAGGTACAATGATAGGGACACCTCAAAAAATTACGCAAAAGTACTAAGACCAGCCACACCGTGTTGGAAAAACGGTTCAACGACGCCATTGAATCTATTCCACACGATGCAAAGCACCGGTTTAAAACTTCCAACAAGAAAAACGAATGAACAACTTGATTTGCCTTTTCATGCTATCGTGGGACCTACTGGTAGAACTCTGAGATAAAACAACGATGTATGCATGCAGGTGGAGCTGAATAGTGGGTCGCACCGCCGATCAATACATTGCATGAAATGTGAACCGATTCATAACTTAGATACGTTTTCCTTCATCTTCTTCCCGCCCAAAAAACCAGACCGAGTTCAGTGATCCATGACCGCAGTTGCCGATCATACAAAAAGCACTACAGGTGGGCGAGCGATCGTACAAAAAAGACGCCACAATTTGACGATATGGCCGCAATCGGCATTCAGGCAGCGGCCGGCGCGGCGTCGACATCATAGATGGGCGCAGCGGTCGGAGCTGGCGCCGAGCTTGGAGTGACATCTTCGGGGACGGCATCCTCCAAGTCGATGGCCGTCACAACAGTTGTGACGTTCTCCGCCTCGGCGTCGAGGTCGACAACGGGCGTCGCAATGGGCTCGGCGTTCGGCGTCGCAGCACTGGGCGTCGCAGCAGTGGGCGTCGCCGAGCTTGACGGGTTGTTGGCCGGCCGGCTGATGTCGTTGAGGATGAGGCGGCGCTACGCCAGAAACCATTCCCTCACCTCGGGTTCCATCGCGTCCGGATCGCTGCCGCCCACGAGGAAGGCGAGGTCGTGGTTCCTCTTCTTTGCCACGGTGTCGGTCCTGAGGAGATCGAGCTTGACCTTCGAGTTGTCCATGACCGCTGCCCACCGCGCCTTGGAGGTCTCCTCCCTTTTCGTGGCGTGGGTCTGGGCGTCGGCGATGCAGTTCTCGATTGACGCTTGTAGCTTCGCCGCAGCCGGCGCGGCGTCCCTCGCCGCTCTGGCCTTCTTGTTGCCTATTGGGGGACGGTCATCCGAAGCACCTGCAACCGGCGCGTCCAGGACATACTCCTTGCCGGCCTTCCCCAGCGATCGGCACGTTTCGACCCACTTCTCACAATTTTCGATGACAACGAAGACGTGAAAGTACTTGAAGTCCGTCTTCTCGTCGTCCTTGTACGCCTCTAGCATCCGGGCGATCTCCATCTCAATGTTCGCCCCGCTCTTCGGCATGTGCTTGACCTCCTCGACTATGTCGTGCCACTTGTTGCAGGTGGTCCGCATCAGTGACCAATGGTTGAACACCGCCTTCTGGCCGCGCTCCGTTGTGCACATGGCGAAATCGGTGTCGATCATGCGGCGCTCGTCGTACGCCGACTTGACGCGCTTCCAGTAGTTCTCCATGGCCTGGTTCGAGCCGTGGAAAGTGTCCTGGTTCGTCTCCTTCCATGCCTCGGCGAGGAGGGTGTCCTCCCGGCTCGTCCACTTGATGCGCGGCTCGACGGGCGGCTTTGGTTGCGCGGGCGGCTTCTTCGGATGCCCGTGTCGCCTTCCTTGGCCGGCCACCCCCGGCTGACGTGGGACTGCCTTTCGGGTAGCCCACGATAAGGCTACCTGGGCCGTGCCAAGGACATGGAGGCACACAGAAGGCCCACGCGGGGTACCATGTAACCTAGTCCAAGTCGGTTAGGAAGCATAACCTTCCATATCTGTAGTTGCCATCGGCATCAACCACCCGAGACTTGGCTGCCTATAAAGCCAGGAGGGTTGCTCGTCCCAAAGGACACGCTCATAGCCACCGCGACAAACCCTAGCGAGATCGCAATCTCGCCATTGTAACCACAACTCGCATCAATAACCAGACAAGCAGGAGTAGGGTGTTATCCTCCGGGAGCCTGAACCTGGGTAAATCCTTGCTTGTCAGCCATCGTGACCACCTGCACTCATCCCTCTCCCCATCAATCAACCCGGGGTGCACAACCCTGGGACTTGTCGAGTTAACACCTCGTCAGTTGGCGCCGTCTGTGGGAACGTCAAACAAGTGCTAGGATCATGGTCACTCCGGCTCCATCCGCAATGAAGATCGGCGTGTCCGCCGCCAGGGAGTCGATCCGCTTCGGCTCCTTCGAGTACGTCATCCACCCGCCGGCCCACCGCTCGGTGTACGCCGATCTGGACAAAGGTATACACATCACCTTCTGCTCCATATACTGCTGCATCGATAGTCGTGGTATACTCAGGTCTACGACTACCGCGCTACGCGCGGCGGCGTCACCCGAATCGGCAACCCCCGCGCCCGCCGAACCCGCGAAGATCACGTCTGCCGCACCCGCGGAGGCCGCGCCCGCCGAACCCGCGAAGATCGCATCTGCCGCACCCGCTGCACCCGCGAAGACTGCATCTACATCGACTACATCGACAATTTCGGTGACGGCCGCGCGAATCGAGTCTACTACACCAACCTCGGTCGTGCGGTCGACCAAGTCAGGATCTACCTCGACTGTCGCACCCGCACGGGCAGCTAGGAGCTCGCGCCCGACAGCCACGTCACGCGCGCCCTCATCTTCGTGTAAATCCCAAGTCTACCCCAAGCCAATCGCACTCGCCCCGGCGAGCGTGAACACATGGACGATCGCGAGAAGACGCGACAGCGACTACGCCGCACGCCACGTTGCAGCAATTTTCGATCCCGAGCAAGACGCGGGCGACATAAGCAGCGGCGGCAGCACCAACTCTCCGACTCAAGTCTACCCCAAGCAAGTCTTCATGGCCGGCACAGCACCACATGACGACGACGAAGAACACGCATATCCGCTAGAGGTGGACATGCCGGACCAGACTAAACTTGTCATCACGCGGGACATGGCGATCCAAGCCATGAAACATGTGGACGAGGGCACGTTCCCCCCACCCAACGCACCTCGAGACGACCACCTGGCGGTCCAGTACTTGCTACGCAAGGAAGGCGAGCGAATCCGCGCCGAAAAAGCCGACTTACTCCGGCGCAAGAGGGACGCGGACGCATCAAGTGCCAGGCGAGCCGCCCTCTCCTTCACATCCTCTACGGAGGTTAACCAAGGAGCACGGCGAAACAGAGCCCGCGTTCCCCTCATGGCAGAAGCTGATCGAACCAGGCTCACCCGCAACCTCGACTCGTCCTTCGTCACCGAAGATGAGAACGGGATACCCGTCCCAAAGACGGCGAACGCCGCCCTGATATCAGTCGAGACATACCTCCGGCTCACGCAGCCACCAGAGGGGGACACGCGCTCCCTTCTCCACAAGCAGCAAATTGCCTCCATAAGGGCAATCGAAGAAGCGCTGGCAGCCAAGGGGCCAAGCAACCGGGCGCACGAACCAACAACCTCAGGCATCCCAGCGGCACAACGACAGCCCGTCAAGGACCTTCGCGACATCCTCACGCAGAAGACGGTGGATCGCAACCGCAAGGAGCGCTCGTCTGGTGTGGCAAACACGGACGACCACGCTGACCGCGACTTCGAGCCGTGCGGCGCGGCATGCTTCAGCTTCAACATCTGCGACACCCGCATGCCTAAGGGCTTCAAGTTGACAGCAGGCACACCAAAGTACGACGGGAAGCAAGATCCAAAACTGTGGCTCGAGGACTACCTCATTGCCTGCACCTGCCAAGGCGGGACGTCGACCACGCCAATGCAGTACGTCCAGCTTATGCTGACGGACTCGGCACGCGGGTGGCTCACAAGCCAACCCAAAGACTCTTTCCGAACATAGGAAGAATTCCAGGATAATTTCATCAAGAGTTTCTCGGGAACATTCGCAAGGCCAACGACCTACATCGAGTTACAGGCCTGCAAGCAAGGAAAGGATGAGTCGCTCCGCTCCTACATCCAGCGATGGACACTCCTCCGCAATACCATGGAACCCGTCTCAGAAGATCGGGTGATGGACGCCTTCATGCACGGCGTCGCTCGCCGCGACCTCCGCGAGGAATTCGGTAGGCTCCAGCCGAAGACCACAATAGAGCTCATGAAGACAGCCAACCAATGGGCCGAAGGAGAGGACTATGTCTGCGAAACTTCCCCCAAGAAAGAGGTCGAAACAAGCAACTGGCGTGAGGCACGCCAAAAGAAGAAGCCACGTTACACCCACGATTCAATCGAATTACTAGCGGCGGGCTATGAAACCCCCCGTGAGGACAAACGCGACAACAGTCGACAGTACGACCAAGGTCGGCAGTCTAGCTCGAGTCAGTATAACCGTGGCAGCAGCAGCATTGACCACAATGATGGAGGCCAGAAGCGCGAGTGGAAGCGCCCGTTGACCCCAGCAGAGGAGCTGATGCAACGATGTAAGCACCACTCGTTCCGCAACCCGGAGACAGGCAAATGGGGTTCCAGCCACCTGTTGAAGGATTGTCGCAAAGCAAGAAAGATATACCAAGCCATGCAGCAAATCATCGCTCCAGTACAGGCAATACAGGCTGCACCGCAGCTAGCCATCCAGGCAGCACCCGCAAACAACAACCAGGTACAGGCGGCAGGAGCATTCCCCCAGCCGCAGCAACAGCAACAGCAACAAGGTCAGTCGGCAGCAACCGACACGTACCCACCCGCACGGGGACAGCTGAACATGATCCAGAGGGGACCCCCGTCGAACAGGCGCCAAAAAATTATCACCCGCCAAGTACTTCAGGCCATCAACAGCCCGCGCGCGGTACCAGACTACCTGCGCGGGTCGGAGACACCCATCACATTTTCCAGGGCAGATCACCCATCAGAGGTAACCCGACCGGGCACGCCGCACTCGTGATTGAGGCCTTGATCGGCGACTACAGCTTGAAGAAGGTGTTCATGGACGGAGGCAGCGGCATCAACATCATATTCGACGACACCCTGAGAAGAATGAACAGGTCGACTGAGAAATTGCCGGAATCGGAAACCACCTTCCACGACATAGTACCAGGGCAAGCAATCACGCCCATGGGAACAATCACACTCGACGTCATCCTCGGTACACCCGAGCACTTCAGGAAGGAGTCGATAGACTTTGAGGTCGTCGACTGGAAGTCACAATACCACGCCATCCTCGGGCGCCCAACCTTTGCTAGGTTCATGGCAGTACCCCACTTCGCCTACCTGATGATAAAGCTGCCCGGGTCGAAAGGAGTAATCACCGTTCGCGGCGACTTCGGGCTCTCCAACAGTTGCGACCGCGAGTTCGCCAAGATTTCTGAGTTCTTCAGAGTCGAAGAGCACTTCAAGGCCATATCAGCCGACAACGACAAGACCGTCTTCCCATCTCGTAAGAAGCCAGCTAAAGACGCAGCATTCAACACGAACGACGACACCGTCACCCACCAGGTCCATCCGACTGACAGCAGAAAGACGGTCAAGGTCTCGTCAAGTCTGACCCCCGCATAGGAAAGCGCGCTCGTCGAGTTCCTACGTGAGAAGTGGAAGATCTTTGCATGGCAACCTTCTGACATGCCAGGGATACCCAGGGAACTCGCCGAGCACTCTCTGAAAGTCCACAAGGACGCAAGACCAGTCAAACAATCCATGCGACGCTTCTCAGGACCTAAGCGAGACGCGATCACCATGGAAGTCGACAGACTGTTGCACGCCAAGTTCATCCGAGAGATCAAGGACTCGGACTGGGTCGCCAACCCGGTCCTAGTGGAAAAAAAGAAGAAGAAGAAACTACGCATGTGCGTTGACTTCACCGCAGTCAACAAGTGCTGCCCCAAGGATCACTTCCCGCTCCCGCGGATAGACCAAATCATCGACTCGACAGCTGGTTGCGAGCGCCTGTCCTTCCTGGATGCCTACTCAGGTTACCAGCAGATCAGGCTGAAAGTCGAGTACGAAGAGAAAACAGCCTTCATCACACCCGACGGCGTCTTTTGCTACCAGATGATGCCGTTCGGGTTAAAAAACGCAGGTGCCACGTACCAGCGGACAATGCAAGCGTGACTCAAGGGGCTAATCGGGCAGATCGTCCAAGTCTACGTCGATGACATCGTTGTCACGACCCGAAAGGAGGATTCCCTAGTCGACGACCTCCGTAAGGTCTTCGCCGCACTCGATGTATACCAGATCAAGCTCAACCCAGAGAAGTGCGTGTTCGGCGTGCCAGCCGGAGAGCTACTAGGATACCTCGTATCTGCAAGAGGAATCGAAGCGGACCCCGAGAAGGTGCAGAACATTCTTACAATGCCAGCACCAACAAAACTCCGCGAGGTGCAGCGATTAGCCGGCCGAGTCGCAGCTCTCAGCCGGTTCATTAGTAAGTTGGGAGAGAAAGCCTTACCTTTCTACCAACTGATGAAGAAGACGGACAAGTTCGAGTGGAGGCAGGAGGCGCAGGACGCATTCGACCATCTCAAGAAAACCCTAACAACCTCTCCAGTCCTCGTGGCATCACTGGAAAACGAGCCGCTATACTTATACGTCTCAGCAACAACACAGGGTGGTGAGCAGAGGCCCGTCTACTACCTTAGCGAAGTCCTCACCCTGTCCAAGCAGAACTACCCGCATTACCAGAAGCTGGCATATGGAGTCTTCATGACCTCCAGGAAGGTCGTCCACTACTTCTCCGAGCACCCGATCACGGTGGTAAGCTCCTCTGGACTAGCAGACATTCTCACAAACCAACGCGCGACAGGACGAGTCGCCAAGTGGATTGTCGAGCTAGGACCATGGGGGCTGAAGTATGCTCACCCGAAGTCCATCAAGGCCCAAGTCCTCCCAGAATTCACCACCGAGTGGATAGAAGCCCAGCTACCAAATGTCCCCGACTTGTCCAACGCATGGACAATGTACTTTGATGGCTCCAAAAAATTCATGCCAGCCGGGGCAGGAGTTGTGCTCATCTACCCCAAAGGCGACAAACTCAAGTACGTCCTGCAGATGGACTTTCCGACGCCGTTCAACAACGAGGCCGAGTACGAGGCCCTGATCCACGGCATGCGGATGGCCAACAACTGCGGCGCCACGCACCTCATGATATACGGCGACTCCTACCTGGTGGTACAGCAAACCATGAAGTCCTGCGACGCCATCGCCGACAACATGATCGCCTACAGAGACCTCTACAATCAGTTGGAAGGCAACTTCGACGGCTGCGAGTTGCGGCACATCGGCCGTGAAAGCAACGAGGAAGCCGACGTCCTCGCTAACATGGGCTCAAACAGGGTGCCGGTCCCACCCGGCGTCTTCCTCGAGCGCATCACGCAGAGATCCATCAAGACTCAGAATACAGCAAGCGCTGCAACAACAAAAGGCGATGCTAACCCGCCAAGCCAAGACAAGGTCCCCGTGGAGGTCATGCTAGTCGAAGCTACGTGGACAGGACCATACCTGGCGTAGATACTGCATCAGAAGCTGCCAACTGACCCAGTCGAAGCAAAGCGCGCCATCAGGCGCTCCAAAAGTTTCACCGTCATCAACGGAGAACTCTACAAAAGAAGCATCTCAGGAATCGTGCAAAGGTGCGTAGATCCAGTCGACGGCCAAGCCATCTTACTCGACATCCACGCGGGTATCTGCGGGCATCACGCCAGCAGTCGAGCATTGGTGGCCAAAGCACTACGAGCCGGGTTCTACTGGCTGACAGCCATGCAGGACGCCGAGGAGCTAGTAAGGAAATGCACAGGGTGCCAAGAGTTTGCCAACAAGCCACACGCGCCAGCATCAGAACTTAAGACAATACCATTAGCCTGGCCCTTCGCCCAATGGGGTCTGGACATGGTAGGCCCGCTGAAGAAATCCTCACCCGGAGGTCACACTCACCTCCTGGTTGCAGTCGATAAGTTCACGAAGTGGATCGAAGCCGTGCCCATCACAAGTTCGACTGCATCCACATCAGTCAACTTCATCAGGTCAATCATCTTCAGATTTGGAGTACCGAATGGGATCATCACCGACAACGGCTCGAACTTCACAGCCGAAGAATTCAAGGACTTCTGCTCAGAGTAGGGGATCAAACTCAGCTATGCGTCCGTCTCGCACCCGCAATCCAATGGGCAAGTGGAGAAAGCCAATGGCCTCGTCTGCAACGGCATCAAGAAGCGACTGCGCGTGCCACTAAAACGCGCAGCGGGCGCATGGGTGGAAGAACTACCGTCGGTCCTTTGGAGTCTACGAACAACGCCAAACAGATCCACCCAATACACTCCATTCTTTATGGTGTATGGTGCAGAAGCGGTCCTCCCCTGCGACATCAAATTCGACGCACCGAGAGTAGTCGCCTACGACGAGTCGGATGCAGAGGAGGTACTCGAAGTCAGCATGGATACCCTGGATGAAGCACGCGACATCGCCCTGGCACGATCAGCCGTATATCAACAAGACCTGCGCAACTATCACACTCGGAGGCTGCGACCAAGAGCGTTCGTTGCAGGCGACCTGGTTCTTCGACTCAAGCAGAAGAAGGTGCACAAGCTCGCTTCCCCATGGGAGGGCCCGTACATCGTGACAGAAGCAATCGGCAACGGAGCTTACCGCCTGAAAGACTCGAAGACGGGAGCAGACTGCAGCAACCCGTGGAACGTGGCACAACTCCGCCGGTTCTACGCCTAGTTCAACACAATCATTGTACAAGAAATATCAGCGCGACAGGTTTCAGACGCACTCTTTCCCTTACCAGGGTACCTAAGGGGACTGGAAGGGTTTTAATGAGGCGGCCTGTTCGCAAGAATCAATAAAGTGATCTGAAGAAAATCTGTCTCCTTTACCTTTCACACAGAGGAAGCTAAAATCTTAGGCCGCCACTCGAACCACTCGGGGGCTGCACCACACAGGTTGAAAGAAAAGCTTAGACCGCTACCTGAACTACTCGGGGGCTGCGCCGTACAAGCATAAATCAAAAACTCCTAGGCCGCCACCCGACCCACTCGGGGGCTGCGCCATACAGGTCAAGTTCAAAATCCTAGGTCGCCACTCGACATACTCGGGGGCTGCGCCAAACAGGTAACACTTGTAATCCTAGGTTACCACTCGACCTACTCGGGGGCTACGCCATACAGGCCTTCTAAGAAAATCCTCAGCCGCCACTCGAACTCACTCGGGTACTGCGCTGTACAGGTCAAGTTCAAAATCCTAGGTCGCCACCCGACATACTCGGGGGCTGCGCCAAACAGGTAACACTTGTAATCCTAGGCTGCCATTCGACCTACTCGGGGGCTACGCCACACATGCCTTAGCAGAAATCCTAGGCCGCCATTCGAACAATTCGAGGGCTGCGCCACACAGGTCAAGTTGCAAAAATCCTAAGTCGCCACCTGTTAAAGTCAGAGACTGCGACATACAGGTCACACTTGGAAAAACCTAGGCCGTCGCCTAACATACTAGGCGACTGCGCCAAACAGGTCGAAAATCAAAACAGGCATTTACACTTCCGAGCAAGCAGATCAATTCTCATTACTCGCAAGTATTTTTAATCTAGTACATTACGACTTGCACAGGCACATTTTCCCTCTATAGCTAACCCTGTACATCAGACGATAGCTACTCTAAACTGTAGGCTCGGCCTTCGGCGCATCGAGGGGACCTACAAGGCGCTCACTCAGGTCCTGAACCTGCCTGATAATTTGGCGCGCAACCGCTAAGGTCTCGTCGAAGTCGTCATCACCAGGCAGGCCATCAAGCACCTTATCGAGCGGAAGATGCGGCCGATGCATCCGGACGTATGCCAACGGGCCGCATTCGCCCCAGCCACAAGTTGGGCGTCGACAACCTCCTTCAGCCCCTCACCATCGCGAAACCTCTCCAGCAAGGCGGACAACCGTTCGGCTGCGCGTTGTGCGGGAAGTACACACGATGGATGTGCGAGAGTGTCTTCCGGCAATTCTCCAGAAGAAAAGCAGCATGCCACGTACGATCAAGCATAGTGGCAAGGGCGCGCCCTCTCGACTTGTTCACCCAGAACTGCCGAGCTTCATAGGAGTCGTCGGATGCCTCTCGGGTAACTCGCTCTTCAACGCGAGCCCGCTAAGCCTCTCAGTCCGGGTTCACATCTACACGCGTAAACTGCAAGTCAGAACAAGCAAGCTTCAGCAAAAGAAAGCAGCCGCCAAAAGGATACCAACCTTGCAGCTGTCGACTGATCAGATCGATCTCCCCAAGCAAAAAATCCTCACGTCGTGAGAACTCTGCAGTAGGATGCGACCTGGAGCGGTGCAGCAGCAGCTCAGTATTCTTCAGGGTCGCCTCAAGCTCAACCACCTTGTTCTTCATATACGTGATTATCCGCTGATCATTTGTACTACGTGGAGGAGCCGGCGCCGCCCGACGACGGCGAGCACCCGAAGAAGAAGCCTCGCCACTTGGCTCAGTCGCAGGAGAAGAAGAAGCACCACCGCGCACGACAGTCTGCCACGAATACGCAGAGTCAATACAATCATACGACTGCGAAACAAAGTTAAACTCGGCATAAAGAAATTCAGTTCTAGCAAAAGCACTGTTGAGGGCCAAAAGACCTGGCAGGACAATATTCATTACAGAGCCAGAAGTTTAAAGGTACAGACCACGGCGACTGCCAAATTCCTAAGCTACATCTACTCTAAGGCTGCAGACTGCGACCGGGAGCGACCCTTCCGAGCAGCAGCCGCCTCAGTTGCCTTAGCAAGGCCCCTCTCGAAGAGTGCCACAAGCTGCACAACCAACTGTGAAGCACGCTCCTTCACACCACCCAGCGACGCGGTTCGGCCATCGGGTCTTCAAGGAAAGCCGCTGACGACCTTCTCAAAGTCACCCGGAACCTGATGCCCTAAGAGGAGCTGGAAGGTGAGCTCGGAGCCGCGTACCGTCTACGACCGCGTGCAGTCGGCGATGGTGGCCGCGTCCTCAAACGGCGCAGCAAGGGCGTCCACGGCCGCCGGCGGCTGGTCGCTCGGGAAGATACTCCGGTGCACCACGGTGAGGGCTCCAGTCGACTTCTTCAGCGCGGCTGTGGACTTCTTCAGCGCGTCGGATGCATAGGCGCAGACCCGGTCGAGGAAGCCGACAGCAGTCGCCAAATCAACCACGACACTCGACGTGTCTTCTGGAGGAGCTCCACCGCAAATCTCTGCGCAAAGGATTCAAGGTCAGACAAAGAAAAAGATCAAGACACAGTAGGCATTAAGCCGAAACTTACCCCCAAGAACACCGGCGAGTGAGAGGAGACGACCGACTTGAGTCTTCTCCTGGGCGACCCGCGCCAGCTCCCGCTCTCGAGACTCATGCAGGGCCTTCTCAAGCTCAGCAACCCGCCCAGTAGCCTGGTCCAGAGAAGCACGCAGCTGGTCCCTCTCCTTCTCCAGGCGAACATAGGCCGCGGCCGCGTCAAGCTGCTGACGGTAGTACAGCTGAAACAAAAGCAAGATGTTAATAAAGTTGCGGGCGACTATACTATTCACCCACACCTTCGGGGGCTACTCCCATCGGGAGCGCTGATCGCGCACCCGATGAAAACTCAAGAATACAAGTACAAGCGAAAAGGGCTTACGTGGTCCAGGAGGTCAGGGTCCTCTGAAGCCGAAGGAGGATCGCGGCTCGATGATGCAACGCCAGCAGGCTCTGCACGCACCTTCTCCACCACCGCCTGAGTCCCCAATTCAGTCGAAGGGGCGGATGTATGCTCCACGTCCCGAAGGGGGGAGCTAACATCGCCAGAACGATGGCTGCAGCGGAAACGAGCACACTGGTCAGCTCAAACGTTGCAGCTACAAAACACAACTCGAAGGAAACAAATCATCAAGAAGCTCACCTGGTGGTTTCAAGGTCGTCGTAACTCTCCAGGGAGGGCGACGCCATCCGCGCAAACGAACGAGGAGCCGCGGAGCTGACTGGAGGAACATTCAAGGGCTCATTCCAGCCACCCGAGGACCGCTCACCCGACGACGTCGCGACGGCCTCCTCCAGAATAACGTCGGCATCCTTAGCAGGTGACGACGCAGTAGCAGAGTCGCCACGGCTCGGGGGCTTCCGCTTCTTCCGTACGGGTCCCTCCTCTTCATCTTCATCCTCCACCTCTTCGTGAGGAGAATGTGCGGAAGGAATCTCTTCGTCGTCGTCCTCCTCCTCGACAAACTTCGACTCGTCGTCGGGTCCGTTCTCGGGAAGAGGAGGAAGGCTGATCAACAAAGACCGACCCTGAAGCAAGTAGACACAAGTCGAATCAAGAAGAAAGTAGACGCAAGTCGAGTCAAGACAAAAGGAAAACAAGCCAAGACTCACCTCAGGAACGGGGTTCGATGCCCCGTAAGCAGCAACCGGGCACTTGACGTTGCACGTGTCCGCGACTCGGAGGTTGGTGATGGACCCTACTTTGGTTTCCACCTCCTCATCGTCAAGCGGCTCGGTGCTGACGCACTCGGCGGCCCACATCGGGTGAGGCCGAGCGATGAGCGGCTGCACCCGAAGACGGAAGAAGGTGGCCATCAGGAAGACGCCACCCACCTCGCGCCCAAGGGTCTTGGTCAGATCGCGCAGCAGGCCCAGCAGAGGCCGCACGGCCTCCTTCTCCACGACAGTCAGCGGGTGCGTCCAGGCGCCAGTCTTCCGCATCCCACGTCCGCTGTCGAATGCACCCAGGCCGTCCTGGTTCGACTGGACGTAGAACCATCTCTTGCGCCATCCCTGGACCGAGTCACACTTCTTCATCTGGAAGTACGCGGTGTCACCGCGCACTTGGATTCCGAAGCCGCCCACGGGGAAGGGCAACCCGCTCCTCCCAACGTTCTTGCGAATGAGGAAGAGCGACTTCCACAGTGCCCAGTGGGGCGCGATACCCAGAAAGCACTCGCAGAGCACGATGAAGCCCGCGATGCTCAAGGCGCCATTGGGGGTCAGATCGTGGATCTGAACCCCATAGGCATACAAGAGACCGCGCACGAAATCGTGCATAGGGAACCGGAAGCCCCGCGGAAGGAAATCCACGAAGCAAACACGTTCCCCATCGCGGGGAGTGGGGAAAACCTCTTTGCCAGGGGCGCGTACCTGGACTTGGTCAGCAGGTGGAAGAAGACCCTGAGCGTGGAGGAGCTCCACCTCTGCCTTCTTCATCGATGATCTCTGCCAGTCGCCGTCGGGCTTCTTCATCAGCCCGGCTTCGTCGGCGGCGGCGGAGGAGCCAGCGGCACTCTTTGGCTTGCCCATGGCGCCGCGAGGCAGCGCAAGGTGCACGGACAGAAAGCACGGAGCTCGGGATGGCGGCGGAAATGGTAGAGCGCAGAGGAAAAGGAGGACAGAGCGATTGGAGAAGATGAAGCCCCTCGCATCAAAACGCAGTACTTATGCCTCGAAAGAGTTTCATCTCAACCGTCCACAGAACAAGAGCTCCGAGCAGACACATCCAGCCGTCCACGTGTCGCACGAAGAAACCAACCGTCGCCGCCCACTTCGTCCACTACGCACGAAAACCGAGGCGTTATCATCATGCCGCGCAAATTGCGCGCCCAGTTCGGAGACGTGACAACTGCTGACCGCGGTCAGCTCTGACAGCGGGGCCCGCCACGTCACGTCCCATCGGGCGCAGAGGCGTGCAATGGATCGTCACCAGTGACGTCATCAAGCCAACGGCTCCAAAAGCAACTGAAACAGCTCGACAGATTGATTCGAGTAGTAAGCTTCTTAGCTGAAACCAACAAAGTAGGATCGGCTGATGATCCGAGAACCTGAAGAAATCATTCGGGTGGCAAAGAAAAAACGAGTAAGCTCGAGCAGCCGAATCCATCCACAAGTAAGCCAATAGGCCGAGTAGAAGCAAGCTTCACAAGGAGACGAAGGGAAAGTAATTCGACTGCAAAGGTTACTCCCATCGGGAGCGGCCGGTTCGACTGAAGAAATCAAGTTCAAGCTCAAGAGTATAAGGGGTTGCCCGATCTTCTCAGTGAGCGGTAGGTGGATGGATGATGGTGGAAGATAACTTGCGAGAATCCGACGAACTCTCCGGTTGTTCCCCCGTTGCCAATGCAACAACTCTTCAACCCAATGGATATTCATGACGCCTCACACCGATGCAACGTAGCCGCCGACCACGAAGCGGTTTTGCAATCTACTAATTCCCAGTGGAACAACAGATCACACTCAAACTTCGGATAATAATCTCCAGAGCGCAACACAGTGGAGAGGTTGAATTCCTGAGCGCAACACAGAGGAACTCGAAAAGAGATGAATGCTTGGAGCAAATTCGATCTAGGGTTTATCTTAAACGTGGTCTGAGCTAAAAGCCACGATTTACAAGACTATATAAAGGCTGCTGGACGTCCAACTTAGGGTTGGAGTTGAAAACAACCATAACTCTAACTTCCCTAACTTAAAGGACTCTATTTGGAAACTGGCAGGAAACAACTAGTGACTTGTTGCTGTCACCGTGCCCAGGCCGAGCCGAACCGGGGCATGGGGCAGGACCCATTGGAAAGCTCTTGAAATTGCCTTTTCAGATTGTGCTTGTTTGCTCTATTTGGAGTCCATAAAGAATCCACGTCTGTTTCAAATTCAGGACTTCTATCAGTCCGAACCGAATCTGAACAAATCTTGAATCCGAATTGGAAAGGATCTTTCTTTGTTTGCAGCATCCCTTCTTTGCGTGATGGCTCCACTTCCTCCCTCGCCTCCCTCGTGCTAGCCACCTTGATGCCAGCCTCCATTGCTTGCCCACATCTTCTTCTCCATTCGCCATTATCTCCATTAACTCAAACCTTATAATGATCATCGATCATGTTTAGTATTTCCTTCCAGTTTAAGCATGGATAATCATCATAATCCACCGATATATCCTCATCACAAGATCAAGCAATCCAATGGCGCGTCCAGGAGGAAGAAGTCCTTTGCTCGACTCTACGCTTCGACCAAGCACTCGGGGGCTACTGACGTGGGTCTGCCTTTCGGGTAGCCCACGATAAGGCTACCTGGGCCGCGCCAAGGACATGGAGGCCCACAGAAGGCCCACGCGGGGTACCATGTAACCTAGTCCATGTCGGTTAGGAAGCATAACCTGTCATATTTGTAGTTGCCATCGACATCAACCACCCGAGACCTGGCTGCCTATAAAGCCAGGAGGGTTGCTCGTCCCAAAGGACACGCTCATAGCCACCGCGACAAACCCTAGCGAGATCGCAATCTCGCCATTGTAACCACAACTCGCATCAATAACCAGACAAGCAGGAGTAGGGTGTTATCCTCCAGGAGCCTGAACCGGGGTATCCTTGCTTGTCAGCCGTCGTGACCACGTGCACTCATCCTTCTCCCCATCAATCAACCCGGGGTGCACAACCCTGGGACTTGTCGAGTTAACACCTCGTCACCGGCCGCTTGCGATTCATCCCCTCCTCCCTCGACCTCCTCTGTGCCGGTGTCGCCGCCGAAATCGATGCCACCCGTGGCAAAATCCTCGCCCGGCGCCGACAGGAAGCCCGGGGATGCCGCTGCCGCCGTCGAGCCCGTGGTGATGATGTCGTGAAGGGGGTCGTGTGCAGAAAACAAATAAATTCCTAGCAACGATATCCTTAAAACATGTCAAGATCTATTTATGTAGATATAGTAGTACGAACGGAGATCGGAATACATACCCTTGTAGACCGAAAGCGGGGATTACGTTCCCGCACAACCGTTGTCGATGAAGACCGACGAAGCCGACCTCAAGGTCGTGTAGAGGAAGCAGACCTCCGAGGACCGCTAGCGCAGCACCTCGCAGGGCGTTACACACGTACGGTGGAAACGACGGCCTCCGAAGCTCCAGTCCAGGACGAGCAGCGGAAGACTTGGACCGGAACACCAGCAGCGCGGCAACGGGCTATGGTGGAAGAGATCCCCCTGTCAACTCGGCGCAACTCCGACAAAGGGAATCACGAAATCGAGAGAGAATTAGGGAATTAATTGATGAATTAAAAGGCGAGGGGTGCCCCTTCTTATATAGGCTCCCACGGGGGAGCCAACTTGCCAGTCAGGCAATGTGGGACTATCCCCCATTGCCCGGTGCGGCTAGGATGGTGCGCCGACCACCTGGTGGGCCCCTTTAGGTCCACCTAGGCCGGCCATCATGCCCCCCCCCCACCTAATTCCCTTGAGGAATTTTCCCCTCTCGGACCTTCTTTCGACCAGAAGGCCCATTTAGGGAAATCAGCCTAAATAAATTTGAAAATAAATTTATAAAATCATATTTATAAATTAATTACACTAATTAATATCAAACATATTATATATAATTTATTTTAGCTCCGAAAACTTTTTCGTCGTTGCCCGATCTCCATCGGACCTTTCCCGGAACGTTCCCGGTGATCTCTTTCCTTTCCGCTTGTCTTATCGAAACCCCTTAAGTGTGTTACCCTAGCGGTTCGATATAATAACAGGTACGATCGAGACTCCTCTCCGATCATCGACTAACTCGTAGGCCTGTACCCCATGAATTAATCCCTGTGATATAACGAATGACTTTCATCTATCAAACCTGAACGTAAAGTCTTAAACCTTTTGTCATGACGATACTTAGCGTGTCTGAGCATTGTTCATAGATATCTCCATATCTAGCTTGACCTCGTTACCGACAACGCCATCTTCTACTCGTCTATGATTTCATGTCTCCGTGACCTAGTCACATGCTTGCAAGCTCATTAGACATAATCTCACCGGTGAGTGGGCCCTAGAGCATCTATCCTGCTATGCGGACTGACAAATCCTGCTCTTGACCCCTCGTCTCAACTACTCCTTTCCAATACCCAAAAGTATCACCGTTATTGTCATACTAATTAAGATACGACGTTTGGTGCAATCAAAGTATCTTCCAGGAATAACAATAAGAGTTGGTCTCACGGTCAAAGGCGTAATGACTACGTCCTACAAATATGGGTATGTCCATCACATCGTTCTCTAACGATATGACTTCCATTACCGACCGGCACCATGCCCTATGATCGGGAAACCTCGATCATCGATCGTGCAACGAAACTAGTCTTAGTAGAGGCTACTAGGGATCTGATTGTTTACGCATCACACCCGTATTAATGTTTCCGCTTAATACAGTTATAGCATGACACAAAAACATATTATGAACAAACGAGATATGATAAACAAATACAATTTATTAATTGCCTCTAGGGCATATCTCCTCCAGTCTCCCACTTGCACTAGAGTACAAATTAATCTAGATTACAACTTGGTAAAAGCTTAACACCCATAGCTAACTGGTGTTTTTCATGCTTGTCAAGCGGAAGAGGCTGCGTCAGAGGATCTGCCATGTTCAGATCCATATGCACTTTGCAAATCTTCACATCGCATCCTTGTACGTATTGTCGTATCACATGGAAGCGTCGGAGAATATGTTTGGCGGTGGAGTGAGACCTTGGCTCCTTGGCGTTAGCAATGGCACCCGTATTGTCGCAGAAGAGGATCACGGGGTCTTGCACGCTCGGGAACACTCCAAGTTCAATGATGAACTTCCTCAGCCACACAACTTCATTCGCGGCTTCGTAAGCAGCAATGTATTACGACTCCATTGTAGATTGTGTGACGATGGGTTGCTTCCCACTTCTCCAGCACACGGCGCCTCCATTCACCTTGAACACATAACCTGTCTGTGACTTAGAATCATCGGGGTCTGAGCAGAAACTTGCATCCACGTAACCTGTTACGCCAAGTTCTTCATCGCAGCCACCATAGACTAGGAACATTTCCTTTGTCTTATTGAGATACTTAATAATGCTCTTAACAACAATCCAATGCGCAATTCCAGGATTACTCTGGAACCGGCTTGTCAAACTTAGAGCTAATGCCACATCAGGTCTAGTACTTAACATTGCATACATAATTGATCCTATGGCTGAAGCATAAGGATGTTTAGTCATATCGGCCTTATCCTGTTCCGTTACCGGACACTGTGCCTTTCGCAATGTTTTATTCTTGATAACCGACAGAGAAACCTTCTTTGCCTTCTCCTATGGCTGAAGCATAAGGATGTTTAGTCATATCAGTCTTGTTCTTAAAGATCCCTTTATTCTCGACAGCCTTGCGCCCTTCGGGAATATTCATCAAAGTCCTCACTTTGTTCTCATACATGGATCCTATTTCGGATTTCATGGCTTCTAGCCATTTCTCGGTCTCTAGACTCGCCATTGCCTCCTTGTAGTTCGTAAGTTCGTCTTGTTCAATTAACATGACGGTGCAAACCATGTTGCCATACCATTCTGGTGCGATACGAGATCTACCAGACCTACGAGGTAGAATACTTTCCTCGACATTTTCTCCCACTCCATTTGTGGAGGACGTTTCCGGAACAGCTTTCGTTGCGCCACTCGGAATCTCGAGTTCAGGATCAACGATCTCATCGAGGTCTACCTTCCTCCCACTTACTCCTTTCGCGAGAAACTCCTTCTCTGGAAAGGTACCGGTCTTCGCGACAAATGTTTTGCCCTCAGCTTGGTTGTAGAAGGTGTATCCAACGGTTTCCCGCGGATATCCTACAAACACGACTTTCTCCGACTTCGGTTTGAGTTTGTCGGGTTGCAGTTTCTTAACATACGCCTCACAACACCAAACCTTCAGAAACGATAACTTAGGCTTCTTGCCATACCATAATTTATACGGTGTCATTTCAACGGATTTGGACGGAGCCCTATTTAAAATGAATGTGGTTGTTTCTAACGCATAACCCCATAAGGATATGGGAAAATCGGTAAGATACATCATAGATCGGACACTATCCAGTAGAGTACGATTACGTCGCTCGGACACGCTGTTACGTTCTGGTGTTCCGGCAGGCGTAAGTTGGGGTACGATGCCACAACTCTTCAGATGTGTGCGAAACTCAGAACTCAAATACTCGCCACCACGATCGGATCGGAGGTGCTTGATTTTCTTGTTAAGCTGATTTTCAACTTCACTTTGAAATTCTTTGAACTTTTCAAAAGTTTCAGACTTGTGTTTCATCAAATAGATATAAACGTATCTACTCAAGTCATCAGTGAAGGTGACGAAGTAACGATAACCATTGCGTGTCGATACGCCCATTGGTCCACACACATCTGTATGTATGATCCCCAATAAATCTGACGCCCGTTCAACGAAACCTTTGAACGGTGTGCTGGTCATTTTGCCCATAAGGCATGGTTTGCATGTATCGAGGGATCCAAAATCCAACGAGTCCAAAAGTCCATCGGAGTGGAGTTTCTTCATGCGCTTTATACCAATATGACCAAGACGGCAATGCCACATATACATGGCGGTATCATCACTACACTTAATCCGTTTGGCTTTTATGTTATGTATGTGGGTACTACGATCGAGATTCAACAAGAATGAACCATTACTCTCCGGAGCATCAACATAAAAGATATCATTCATATAAATAGCACAACTGCTTGATACTGATTTAAATGAATAATCGTCTTGTAACATGCAAGACCCACTTATAATGTTTACACTTAACGATGGTACAAAATAACACTCATTTAAAATCAAAACTAATCCCGATGGTTGATGTAGAGGGAGCGTGCCGACAGCCACCACGTCGACTCTCGATCTGTTGTAGACGCGCATCGTCAACTCATCCTTAGCCAGCCGCTGTTTATTCCGTAACTCCTCCTGAGAGTTACATATATGAGCAACATAACCAGTATCAAATACCCAAGTGTTGCTACGGGCGGATGTAAGGTACACATATATAACATTTATATCAAATATATCTTGCTCTTTGTGGACTATCTTGCCAGACTTCTTGTCCTCCAGGTACTTGGGGCAGTTGCGTTCAGGTGATCCGATGGTCACCACCATCTTCTCTAGTTTGATTTCTAATTCGGCCACTTCGAGCATCTTCAGGATTTCCGACAGGGGTTTTGACGTCCCTTTCATGCCGTAGTCCACGCTGGCGTTCTTATAGCTAGGGGGCAGAGAAATCAGCACCCTATCAACAACCAGCTCTTCTTTCAGGAGTTGAACGCAGCCAAAAAACTTGTCTAAGTGCTCACTTATATTGCCGTGCTCTTCCATCTAGGCTGAGAAGAAAAGCACGGATGCTTCGAACCTCTCAGCCTTGACTTGTCGTGCAAAAACAACCATGAGTTCAGTGATTATCTCATAAGCACCCTTGTTCACGAAATGGTTTTGTAGATCAGCCTTCATGGCAAAAAGCATACCACTCTGGACATAAGAAGAAATTTCCGCCTTAACCTCATGGACATTCCTTTCGATTTCTGAGGCGGTGTTTGGTAGATCACCTAAGAGGGCTTCAAGGATGTAGGCCACCTTGTGGGTTTTAAGAATGGACGTCAGGTCGCGGAACCAGGACACGAAGTTTGACCCACTGGTCTTAAGCTTTTCTTTCTTAAGGAACAAACCTAGGTTAAACGAGGGGCGAGACATCTACAATGGAATTTGCAACAACATAAGACTTTGTTCATAATAATTTTGAGTTATAGTATGTTTAGAAAATAACTAACATAACTCCCACTCAAACGAACATCCCTCCTGGTCGTTTAAGCGATTACACGACCCCCGTCCATTGCACCACCTCTCATCGTCAGAGCCGGCAACACAACTTCAATGGTAGACAATTGTCCATCACACCAATTTTATGACTCATGCTCGACCTTTCGGCCTCCGTGTTCCGAGGCCATATCTGCATATGCTAGGCTCGCCACTATAACCTCCACGTAACTCTTATGCAACATGGCTTACACCCACTGCATTCGAACGGCGATATGTGTGACAGCCGATCGTCACGGCCTGCCTCATAACGTAGAACTTTCTTGGTGGTGCTCGTTGGAGGAAGAACACTAGTGGTATTTTTGGAGGGATCATCTTATATATGACTACCGCCGCGTAACTAATATATGATAATATATATAATCACATAATATAAGATGGACACAAAACATCAAATGTAATGCAATGTGATATAGTCCATTGCACCATGGTCTTCTTGGCGCCCGCAGTTCATAAATAATTTAATAAACCTACCTTGACCATATAACATAGCCCCTGCAAAATAAAGTTAGACGCTTCTACTTTATCTTTTGCATATTTTACGTGGCTGGGGCTTTCGTAAAAAGAACCGCTTCTTACCTACGAACTTATGACCACAACAACGATCCAATAATTGCATATTTAAGCATCCCTTTCGGGCCCTTCATTGAAAATGGAAGACCAACTAAAGAGAGAGAAACAGACACCCGCCAGCCACAGATACGGTACAAGCCGTATGTAAGTAGTGGAACCAGTCTCGCGTAAGCGTACGTGTAAAGTCGGTCCGGGCCGCTTCACCAACTCGATGCCGCTGGAATCACAAGTGCACGCTAGAGGGTAGCAAATAACATGAAGGGTGCCCCCATGTAGAACATGGGTTCTAACAGCGTACAACTATATCTATGACAGATCGGCTCTGATACCACTGAAGGGGATCGTGTGCAGAAAATAATTTTTTTCCTAACAACGATATCCTTAGAACATGGCATCTATGTAGATATAGTAGTACAAACGGAGATCGGAATACATACCCTTGTAGACCAAAAGCGGGGATTACGTTCCCGCACAAACGTTGTCGATGAAGACCGAAGAAGCCGACCTCAAGGTCGTGTAGAGGAAGCAGATCTCCGAGCACCGCTAGCGCATCACCTCGCAGGGCGTTACACACGTATGGTGGAAACGACGGCCTCCGAAGCTCCAGTCCAGGACGAGCAGTAGAAGACTTGGACCGGAACACCAGCAGCGCGACAGCGGGCTATGGTGGAAGAGATCCCCCTCTCAACTCGGCGCAACTCCGACAAAGGGAATCACGAAATCGAGAGAGAGAGTGAATTAAAAGGCCAGGGGTGCTGAAAGAGCATTTTCCCTCATGTGTGGTTTTTCTAATTGAATGACAATCTCTATGGACTAATGTTTGCATTGAGATATCCTTGTAGATCTTTTCCATGGAATTGTGGAGTTCATGTGGGCGACTCTTGAAGCTTATGTGTTGAGTGAATCTTATTGCAAGTATGTCTTGAAGGATTCAAGACATCATATTAGTGAAGAAATGTTGGAACATACAAGGTTGATCAAGATGTTGATCAACACAAAGCTACAATATGTACCAAGAGCGATCATGTATCTCTTGGAATGGTAAACACTTGTTCGCATAGCTTTGTGAACTAACCCATGATATATGTGTGTGTGGTATCTTTATATGAGGTTAGGTATCTTCCCATGGGCTTGCATCAAATGAAGATTTCATATAGCTCATGGAGGATGACGTCATGTGGTGATTGTCTTCAAGGTGAGATGTGCAAGACCAAGAGAAGCTTCTTGAAGAGATCCTATGCTTGGAGCTTGCTATGGATACATGAAGACAGAGCGTAGCGAGACTCTCCCATTGTGAGCATGGGGGAGTATTTGAAGAAGTCTTCATCAAGCATGTGCTTGGACGCGCAATCAAGAAAGATGAACCACTTGAATAGATCAAGATAGTCATCATCCAACTCAAGTAGAATGCTCAAGGCAAATGTATGATCTTGATAGGGCTATAGGATAGATAGGCGTACTATCAAGAGGGGCTCTCAAGTTAGTAACTTGATCACATCATTGTGGAGAGCTCAAACCTTTGCATACTTGGCATATCATATTTCTTGGTTCTTATTTGGCTTTTATGTTGGTCAGGAATTAGAGCTTGGTTCATCTCCATGTCAAGCTCTAGTTCACCGAAATCGGTTTTACCTTGGACAACTTGTTGCGTTTTCGGTGACGGAAATATTGCCGGTTCTACCATGAGGAAAGTCCCACACCTTGCCATGATTGCCGTAGGCGTAGGAAGGCGAGTAGTGCGGCTGCGCGCACCAGCGCGGCGAAGGCGATGGCGACGCAGATTGGCCCCAGCCGACGAACTGGGGGTAAAGATGAGGATGAGGGGCCATGCCGGTCCTACGCTGGGCCAGCGGCGCCGCAGAAACGGCCGGAGTTGGCGGCTCCACATCTTGAACTTGCTCCTCCTCCTCTTCCGCGGTGGCAGCTTTGCCCGCGGCCTTCAGCTTCTCGTCCAGCTCCCTCCCCCGGCGCTGGAGGTTCTCCGCCCTCCGGCGTTCCTGCTCGACGATCCAATCTTTGTTGGTCATGCCCGGCGGCCTTTGCTTCAGCGGTCTCGGCTTGCGCGGCTTTTTGACGTGGAGAGCGACGAGGGCGGCGGCGGCGTTGGTCGCTGCGGCTCGGGGGCCGACGAATTTGGCAGGAGGCATGGCGGGCTCGAGCTGAAGAACTGGGGAGAAATGGCGGGATCGGGCGGCGGGCGAGCTATTTGGGGGGCAAAAAGGGAGGGAAGCTCAAAATTATGGAGGGAAATTGCCCATTCTCGCCGACAGGTCTGACCCGCGCACGCCTTTTGCCCCCCAAGGCGGTACCCAGGAACTTGGGATCGGCCTGGGTTCGCCGGCGCGAAACGATGCAAAAAACGGCGCTAACCGGCGCTAAATCGATTTCTGGGGTGGCGACTGGTAGATTTTTCCTTCCTCCGACGCTAAAAAGGCCTCTTGGGAGGGCGCTGGGGGGATGACTGGAGATGCCCTAAGTAGACACCACACCTCCTTGTGAAACCACTCAACTGTCAGAGAGAGAGTCGTCTGCTCTCTCCCTCTTGATGGTGGAGCAACAATCCTGCTTCCCGTCAGCAAGCTGATGGTAATTAAGTCACATGTAACTATGTTTAAAAAGGTCACATGTAACTCAACTGTTACCGGAGAGGGTCGTCTGACTTCTCCTTCTCGATCACGTGTATAATATAAGAGGTTGCCAATAAGGCAATAACGCCCCCACGCTAGCGTTGAAAGTGCCTCGAGACAAGATCGAAACTTGCCAGCCGATAACTACAGGGCGAGGTACTGGAGCTCCATAACGACGCCTGCAAGAGGGTGATGACACAGCTCGCCGTCGTTATCGAGACCGAGACTGTCAAGAGTTTCACGTGGTGCCCTGAAGCGTGGAAGGTGACCACATTGGCGCCCCAAGACATTCACGATGCCTATCGGCTTCGTCGCCGCTAGCGTCGAGTCCTTGGGCTTTCACACGGTATACCTTCGTACCACATCATGTTATCTTGAAATCGCCCGCTGCCACCAAGGCAGGCCTCCAAGATGCAATATGGGAACCGATATTGCCAAAGCTCTACTATGTTCAAGATCGCCTGCCTCTCACCTCTCGCAATCCTCGTGGCCAAAGTGAAATGGCATCACTGTCGCGACGTCACTCGCTGTAGAGTCTCATGTGTAGTCGATCTCCCAAGGCCGCCTCCCTGACATCCAATACCACAACGGTAGTCCCCTAGAACAGCAGGAAGAGGTCGGTGCTAGCTAGCCGCCCTTGGACATCGGGGGTATAACGGGCATGATGATCACGTGCAAGTCAAAGTTCATAGAGCCCAAAACAAACGAGCATGCTAGGCGGTCACCATATTGGGCCTGACTGGCCTGGATCTGGAGCCCAACTACATCATGGACGAGGTGTGGGCTGCCAGCCTCACTATGTCAAAGGAAACCCTTGAAATTGGACTGACATAAGGGGCTCGTCTAAACCAAACCATGATCGAACATGCCCATATCTATGTCCAGCACTCCGCCACCATGCGCAGCGAGCCATCACCACCCTCCACCGCCTCCAAGCAGCTCAACCCGAGCGACACCACCACCATCTCCGATAAGATCAGTCCCCATCACGCCTTGTCGTAGACCACTAGGCCGAGACTGCAGAAGCAAGCACTACAACATCACTGACCAACCTTGCCCCGTAGAGTTTGCCGCATGTCGGGTACAAGAAAGACACCATAACTGACACCGTCCCGTCGTGAAGCAAGCATCGTAACGTCGCCGGCCACCCTTTCCGCGCGTAGGTCATAGTATGCCCCGGTAAAGGATAGGCCGACACCACTCAACCTTTTCCCATCGGTGGGAGGGGGAGGAGGGGTGCGCGAGTTGGAGGCGGGTTAGGGTTCTGCCACTCCTGTAGCTTGCGAGGAGGGACACACTACCGGCCAAACTTATAAGCCACTTTGACTAAAAATATACATACTGCAGTGTTTATTTGAACAGAGGTATGTTTATTACCCATGGTCCAAATTTTGTTGACGTAGACACATTCTTTCATAGAACAGTGATTTGTTTTTCTTTTGGCCAAAGCATCACAACTGTCATTTCAGTACGAAACTTTTTTTTGTGGGAATTTACGAGAGCTTTATTCAACGAATAAGGTACCCAGAGCTTTATTCAACGAATAAGGTACCCGAGTCATTACGGAACTTGACAAGATTTTTAAAACTTGGGACATGTATTTCACATTTTTTTCATTTGTTAAAATAATAATTTACTATTTTGTTTATCTTTTATTCGGGCAGGAGCAGGTGAGCTGTGGAGCCAATGTGTATTTCCGATTTACAGGTCCATAATCCAGAACTGTACATAGTTCCCTGCAAAAGAAAAACTGTACATAGCTCCATCCTACCTCGACGTGGAACCCTAACACCCCAGTCGCCGCCGGCGCAAACTCTAGCCACCGTCTCTCCGCCGCAGCCCGCCGCCACAGAATCAATGGTACCCTCGCCCTCGTTTGGCCCTTTCCACTCTAGAGGCATAGATGCTGCTGTTGATGGGAATGCTATCTACCATGACTGACTAATCGCGATTGGGTACTTCTTGCAGCTGGGGAGGGGCCGCGGAAGCGGAGGCGGGGACAGGGGGAGGAGGTTCAGCGGCGTAAGGGGCGACGGATCGCCCCGTTTCGGTGCCCGGGACGACCCGCCGCCACCACGGCGCTCCTCCGGGTGGGGCGTGGCGCCGCCGTCTCGGCACCTGTGGGTCGGCAGCCTGGCTCCCGGCGTCACCGCTTCCGACCTTTCCCAGCTGTTCATCCGGTGCGGTGCGATCGAGGGCATCACCCGTGACCCTGGCCGGGCCTTCGCGTTCGTGAGCTTCCTCTGGGAGCAGGCCGCCGTCGCGGCGGTCGAGGAGCTGCAGGGGGCTCGGCTCCGCGGGGCGCCCATTAGGATTGAGTTTTCCAAGGGGGTTAGTGTTGAACTTCCTCCCGACTCGATCACAGTTGGCCGCACTTCTTTCGAATTGTTCATGCGCATATGCTTTGTTTCAAAAGTATCATTGCTGCAGTGTGCTTCTCTTATCATGTGTGTGATCATGAAGTTTGGGAATAGTATAATCAAGTCTCAAAGAGTCAAGACGAACTGTGTGCACAGGCCTAGTTTGTGGAAAACAATCAGAACAAAACAGGCTCATTCTCATAATGTTCATGAGAAATAAAATGCAAGTTACTTATTTTTGAGTAATGCAAAACCTCACATGTTTCAACCGGATTCCTGTGTACAAAGAATATCTTACAACCCCAGGCTCCATAAAAACCGGATGGTTTGTGTGTGCTGTATCGATGCAGCAGCAACCCTTTAGAGTCAAGTATACTATGAACACAAATAATTCACACCTCAGATTGAATATATGGCATGAATCACCTGGGCATCCCACTGGGAGTCAACAATTATGGTACTCAGTCACAGCTTACCTCATCTATCAGCTCAGCTCTATAATTGGTTATAGTTGGCAAAGGATTGGCTATTATTAGCTTCCAGTTAAGGCACGGCACTAAAACCTCCAAAAGACAGTCTGTAGGAGATCAGGTACACAGTTATCATGGCCCAAGGCATCTTTTTAACTGAAGATCAAGAACATTGGTTTGATGTTCCATATTGTGAAACACACATTTTCTATTGATATAAGACATCATCAGGATAAGTTGTACTGCATGAGAGAAATGGATATACCATTTATTTGGCCAGCATTGCATATGAAACATCAGAGAAGAAAAGTGCAACGTGTCAAGATCATTTAATATATTGACACGTCTGCATTATACCCTTTCTCAACACTTGACACTGTTAAGTTTACTCGGACTTGTTAATTTGTTACTGCAACATGAACCATTTCAAAGACATCATGTGCAACTTTACCAAGTACAGGTTGCATATCATAAAACTCACTGATATGGTGCACTTTATCAACACAGGACCCTATTTCTGTACATTTCTGCAGGCATTTGTTAAGAACTGTTATTGTATACTTCTGTATGAAACTATGATTCCTATAGTCCGTATGACCTTGTGGTTTTTTTTTTTCGCTTTCCAAAATCTACTTGGTTAATTTATTTCAAAATGATGACTAAAAGTCTGTGATAATACTGTGACAAGTTTGTCCCATTATAATATTGTGTGGATAAGTTTTTTTCCTTTCCAAAATCTACGTGGATAATTTATTTCAAAATGACGACTAAAAGGCTGCAGCATCATATGTTGACATGTGAGTCAAACGTCTAAAACCTCATAGATACTTACAACTGATTTGTTACCGCTAACTGCCCTCACTTCACCCCCATATGAAACAGCATATATGAATTGTTTTGTTGAAAACCATTATCAGCAATAATATGCCTCGTCGCAACCAGTAGGCATCTCATCTTACTAACGGACAACAGATAACGATTGACCAGGAGTCATATTGGTACTAAAATCAATGCTAGCTTGATGCGATGGATAGTGTTGTACACAACTATATCTGACAAGTAACATCCTCAATTATTTAGCTTCAACTTTCTAACATTTTGTGTCACGATGTATGCTTAGCTTGCCACTAGTGACAACTCTATTTGGCATAAAAATACTATCCATGTTTCAACCTTATGCCAGTACCAGCCAGAAGGTTCAACTCAGACGTTGGAAGTGTATGATAGTTCCAGCTCATTCACCATTCATACGAGGCTGTGTCAATCTGGTTTTATTGTAGCTTCATAAATGGATTTCGAGATAAAAATCCTGATCCAAAAGTGATGTGACCAGTGACAAGTTTTTCTTGTTACATCGTTGTTGTTTATATGTTCAGCTTTGTTTCAGCTAGAAAACATAAAGCTAAATTGTGGTTCTAACTTCTAATTGGTTGCTTGACAGCCTTGAATAGTTCACTCGTATCTGCTACAACCTTATGTACGTCCTTTTGGTCTACGAGGCAATATAGTTTCTACATAATCAGAAAGAGTGTGGACATACTTATGACACTTGACAGAACATCTAGCTTGTTGATCTAATAACAATATAAACATAGGTACGGCCTGCATTTCCATGACAACATCTTGTATGAGTTGACCTAAGCATCAGCTGTAAACTAATATATTTACATTTTTGACCTGTCATGGATAACTGCTTCTAAAATTTGGCCGATTAGGACTAGAGCTGGTGGTCTTCGCCTCCAGTGTATCCATTTAATCTGCAGGTAAGCCTGGGATAATCATATACAGGTGGGAGGCTGATTGAAATGACTGGCTTTACATAACGTTTTGATTCAGGGTGACATATTCATACGGTAGTCCCTGATTGACAACTGTTGATGCTAATGGTACTAAGATGGCTCACTTTCAGGCCATGTTAACACAGTCATCATGCTAGAACCAATAGGCGAAACAGACACTTACCACAGTTTTGTTTGAAAACAAATGAGTACCTGTTGACACTAGGATATGTATTAACTTTGCAAAATCATCCTGGTGTACCTCACCAGCTTCACTACTCCAGCAGTCCAGCTCCTTTAACCTGGTCAGTTCCGAGACAAAACTAAGAGCTATATATCAATAGTTTCTTTATTTGTCTCAAGAAGTAATACTGAATAGTCTGTCATGACTCATTATAAATTCATAATGTTCCAAATTAATGAGCTTGAGCCTCATAGTAAAAATACATTAAGAAATAAGAAAAATATAGGTGGGTTCAGTAATTTCTGCTAATCTACAGGAGGGATTAAATGATACAACTGAATTAGAGGTGCAACTTCTGACCCTTTGGGTATCCTTCGACCCTCTGGTCCTATCAAATGATGAAATATTTTTATCGAAAGTGATGTGAATTTTGGAAATTTAGTTCATTTCAGTGAACTTAAGATGATCAGAGGGTACCCTAAGAGTCACCCATTTGCATCCTTAAACTGAATGACTGATACATCTATTATGTGAAAATTTTCATATGGTCTAATGGGGAATCAATACCCAAAGGTTGAGAACTGTGGAGAATGGTGGCTGGATGGATGGGAAGCAGTACAGGTTACCAGATCTTAGCCTGTGCTCTACTACTGTGATTTTTTTCCTTTCTTTCCAAAAATTACAGTAAATTGCAAAAGAATCCATGTATTGCACATTTGCACCACAAGTAAACCTCAGGTATACAAGTCAGTGTGCTGTGTGCATGACCCCATGTTTTCAACACAATGTATACAAAACTACATGTAATTGGTTACAAACCAAGATATCCTCGCTTCCTCGCACACACACTATCTTTAGCCACTGCTCTCGTTGCAGCTTGCCGGGAGCTTCTTCTGTTCAAATAACCTGTGTTTTTTGTGCAACATTTAGGCTACACTTTTTTGGTAAATGTTCAGCATTTAGGGAACTGTATCTTGGTTATGTACAATGTTCAGGCTACAAAAAATGTGGTTATGTGTCACTTACCAGTAGCCTGGGGTTTTCGGCAACTTGTGGCACAGCACATTCGAATTTCTATTATACTCATACTATCCAATAAATTACCAACACATGCCTGTTGTACCCTGTTCGATTGCGGACAATGAAACTCATAGAAGCACGGTTTATTGTAGGCCCGAGCTATTTATCAAAGTTATGGGCTAAATATAAATTGGAATCTTCTCATAATCTCCCGTGATGAGGATGTACACATGGCTGAGTATTAATCATAAGTAGGCGTTTCGGTTCAGTCGAGGTGTACTAACATCATTGAGCTGTTTGATGTTCAATATTTACTTGTTATGGAATGCCATAAAACTGGAAATGTGATGTCTTATTTCTGATAATTTACATTTTTTTCTAGTCAAGTTGGTTGTTTTGCTAAACCACTGTACCAAAACCCTCGAGCTGATCATCTAAGAAAGTACTCTAACTAAGCAGGAGAGTATATAACTGGAGCTTTCTTACAATTTTCTATTATTTAAGTGCTGCTCATCGTCCATAGTCAGTCTCCTTGTTTATTTTGAGGAGACGCAAAAGACTTTTGCGTTTCATTATATTCGAAAGAGAGAGTTTGTTACAGCCTCCTAAGAGGTTAGATTACGGGCAAAGACAAAAAATCAATGAACGTCCCATGTCTGTGGGAGGATGGCGCGTAGGCCCAGGGCGCCAGCTCTTGCCCAGAGTGAAGCCTTGTCTTTGATCTTGGCAACCAAGGTGTTGATCGATGGGGTGGTGCCGTTGAATACAAAGTCGTTGTGATGCTTCCAAGTCATCCACGAAATCAGCAGAGTCGCGGAAGCAAGGCCCTTGTGCATTGGCTTCGGCGTGTTTTCTCGCGCTGTGCACCACCATTACGTCAGGGAATCCTTGCCGTCAGGTACGCGACACATTAGTCGCAGCCACGAAAGGATCTCATCTCATGCCACACCTACTTGGAGAAGGGGCATCCCGTGAGGAGTTGATGGATCGATTCGGTTGGCTGGTCGCAGAGTGGACAGCGAGGAGGGTGCAGCAGTCCGCGGCGAGCGAGGTGATCAGCCGTGCAGCAGCGTCTTAGGTTGCGAGCCAGTGGAAGAACTTCACACGCGGCAGAGCCCAGTTCTTCCAGGTGAACTTCCATGTGGGGCCGGAGGTCAAGCCGTGGAAGGTGGCGAGGTAGGTGGACTGCGCCGTGTACGTCCCTGTCGCGTTCCACGTCCAGTGTAGGTGGTCCGGCTCGGTGTTGAGAGCAATGTGCTCGATCGCCCGCCATAGCAGTCTCCTTGTTTTTTCTGAGCTGCAGTTATTTGAAGCTCTTTTACGTAGTAACTTAAGCAATAAGCCTTTGTTCATATGTTGTCCTGAGCGGACAGAGAACCTTCTTTGGACTCGCCCAAAGATCTCTGCGATTCGTTTAGTTCTTGCGAGGCTTGTATGCTTCTGGGATATGGGTGTCCTAGCCTTGTTGAATAACTAGAAAAGTATAAGTTGTAGGGTGCAGTTTTGATCATTTTGTTCCACCTTGGCTTGAGTAGCTCTGTAGCTTCCATTCATTTGTCAACATAACACTTGGGCCAGGGTGCAAATGCTTGTTTCTGAATATAGGAAATTACCTTGTAGTCATATAAGAATACTTGCGAAATTATCTGCTTTGGCTTACTTCCTAACCGAGGTTATTTATTAGCCTCACAATTTAAGAGAGTTATGCCATGCTCTAGAAGGGCAAAGACCCTCATTTTTTAGCAGTACGTACTGGGTACTAACATGATGTTGTGATTACAGCCAATTGAGTTGTCTTCACCTCCATGGGAGGTGTAACCTGGCTGCTCGTTCTGCCTTGTTTAAGCCCACTATATCCCCACTTACTATGCTTTAATGCCATATATTTGCATCACGGTATACCTGATCATCTTTATTATGCTGTTCGATACATCTAGTGGTGGCAGGTTACCTGAAGTATTTTAATTTACAGGATAAGCCTTCGGATAGCTCTCTGGATGACAGATATACACAATCTGCTGATGAGAGACATTTTATTGAACGTGGAAGAAAACATCAACCAAGCCCTGAAAAATCAATTGATAAATCTAAAAGAAATAAGTCTACTGAACCTAGTGAGGTGTTATGGATAGGTTTCCCTGCTGGTCTAAAGATAGACGAAGCAGCTCTGTGGGAAGCCTTTTCACCTTTTGGTGAGATTGTCAAGATAACCACTTTCACAGGCCGCACCTATGGATTTGTCAAGTACACTAGCAT
This sequence comes from Poa annua, assembly GCA_026929855.1. Classification (NCBI taxonomy): domain Eukaryota; kingdom Viridiplantae; phylum Streptophyta; class Magnoliopsida; order Poales; family Poaceae; genus Poa; species Poa annua. The sequence goes on along the minus strand of CM049432.1, from coordinate 68,688,212 downwards.
TACAGCGGCATGCAGGGCAAAAGAAGCACTTCAGGGGAGGCTTTTCAATAATCCAAGAGTAAGCATATGCTTTTCTCGTAATGATGGTGTTGCAGCAGAAGCTGGAAAAGGTGCCTCTGTTGCCCCATATTCCCCCCATTTAAATCCTAGTCCACGGCCTATCTTTGAAGATCAAAAGTTTGAGGGCTTTCCTACGCCAAAGCCTTTTGATAGTCGTCAGAGAGATTTCCACATGTCATCACTGCATTCTGGCCCTGAAAGATTACTGAGAGATGCTGATGATGTGGGCTTCAGCAGGGATAATTATTTTCGACGTGGATCTGAAATAGATTCTGGCCATGTTTCTACTTTTGAACCTCTTAGAATGCAAGGGTCGTGTCCAGAGAGCAGGTTCTCCGACGACCGATATGAACAACATATAAGTAGTCCTACTATTAGGACCGATGCACCATGGCGCAATATTCCTTTTGAGCGACCTCGGAGACCCTTACCGCTGGAAGATTCTTGGGATGCAGAGGGTGATTCATACCCATTGTCAAAGAAGCTGAGGACTGGTGAAGTGCATGATGCTGAACTTCCCGAATATCCTTTCTCTGAGTTTGATCGAGGGCATGTTGAATCTCGTTACCCAAGGATGCCATTCCATGATCTGCGAGAAGATGATGCACACCCCATAACCCGTCAACTTCCCTTGGTGCAAGGTCGAAGTTACACGGATCCTTCAAGGAATCCAACCCCACCTGCTGATAGCCATGAACCATGGCGTTCGCAGAACAGTTTTGGAACGCATACAGGAGAAGTGGGCAGATCAACTTCTGAACATCATAAACCACTTCCTAAGGAAGAGTGGAGCTGGAATGGTACGATAGCAAAGGGCGGTACAGCAATCTGCCGAGCTCGGTGCTTTCCTGTTGGGAAGGTCCTTAACTTCATGCTGTAAGTTTGGATTCTTCTTTTACTATATTTTTTTCTTCTTTCGAAGGTGTAGTATTGAATACAAAATTTATACCAGTGAATTTGGTCACCACTTTAATTTCTTAGCAGAAATGTAAGTCAATGTTTATGTGTAACGTTATGTACATATTGTGGTCTGTAAAAGCTGTGGTTATGGACATTGGCACAGACTCCAAAATACAATTTTAACCATCAATTTCTGTTGCAACATATTCGTGAGTTTGAGACTGCCGGGGGATGGGGTCCAAGAAAAGAAACTGTACATTGTGAAAGTACCTTCTGAGACAAATTCACTCATGATTTGAAATTATTGGATATAAATATTTGTAGCTAGAATTTCAAACATTCGATTTTATCCTTGTCCAAAACGATTTACAGGACCTTAGGGAGTATTAAAGATCTCTTAGATATTTGATTGTTATTCTCATCTGTTTATCTAAGTGAAGACATTAGTATCTAGATTAGATGCGCTTTTTCAATAGTCAACTTGCTGATATTTTGTTTTTCAGGCCCGACTTTTTGAATTGCACTGCTAGGACAAATCTGGAGATGCTTTCTAAGCACTACTATGAAGCTGCTAGCAGCTGGGTGGTGTTTTTTGTTCCAGAAAATGATGCTGACATGGCAGCTTATAATGAATTCATGAACTACCTTGGTGATAAGCAGCGTGCAGCAGTTTGTAAACTTGGAGAAAGGAGCACCTTGTTTCTTGTTCCACCGTCAGACTTTTCTGAGCAAGTACTGAGGGTGCCAGGAAAAATGAGCATATCTGGAGTCATTCTGAAGTTTCAGCAGGCAAATCCAGATTTGACCTCCACAAATCACCAACTCGAGGCATTGGAAAAAGTGCCCGCGTCGTTTGTGAGTCATCTGAATACTGGTGTGAGTAGTCATCAGGATCGGGATGCATTGAGACGACCCAACCCGCCAGATATGAGTGTAGTTCCTCAGGGGCCAGATTATCTCCAGTCATCAACTGGATTCTGTACTCCGGCAAATGCAGATTTTATTCCAACATACAAGTTTGCAAATGCTCCTCCATATCTGGGCTCTCAGTTACCTCAACAAGCGCCAGCACCGGACTCCCACAGGGAGATGGCACAAGGCCAGCACCAGCAATCCCCAAATATGTGGCCCTCCAGATGGTCCAGTAACAACGATCCTAGTCCAGGTTCTGGTAATTTCAATTCTTTGGCTATGAATCCAGTCTCACATACAGCAAACAACAGGACATCAGAACCGTACTCATTTGCTACCCAGGGAGTACCAGAAGGTACACCATCAGTGTATGCACCAGGAGAAGTATCAAGCATGTCCTTGGGTACGAATCCAGTCTCACATACACCAAACAATAGGACATCAGAGCCGTACTCATTTGCTACTCAGGGAGTACCAAAAGGTACGCCATCAGGGTATGCACCAGGTGAAGCATCGAGCATGTCCTTGCCTTCATTGAAACCTCCATCACACCAGGTAGTTAGACCTCAGCAACCTTCATCTCTCCCAGTATCGCTCCCACCGGAGCAACTTGCACAACTGGCCACTCTTCTCGCACAACAAAACCAACGAGGAAAAGAAGCTGGTTTACCAGTAGGCAGCTCAAACAAACAATCAGGCTTCATACATAACTCTTATCCACATGAGCATGCTTCAGTGATGCCAGATAGCTCAGGTCGATTCATACAGAACTCTAATCCTCGTGGCTATGCTTCAGTGATACCTGACAGCTCAGGTTCCATCCCTGTCTACAACTCACAGTTACCAGTTCCACCATCTGCCCCGTCACAAGTACAGGTCCATGCGCTGCCAATACAAGGTTCACTACCATCAAACCCGCCAATTACTCTTCCACCCAATGCTCCTATCCCTCATCATACAACTTCGCATTTACCACCTATGCAAGTTTTTGCAAGTGCAACTCATTCTTCCGTGCCGTTGGGGTCATTTGTTCCTCCACTTCCTGAAGGCCCTCCCCCCTCTCAGCAGCGTGCTTCAGGTGGTGCGTCAACTTTGCTTTCTTCTGGCCAGCAGATGGGCCAGCAACTGTCTGCTCAGGAAGATCTCGATGGAGATCCTCAAAAACGTCTTCAAGCAACATTGCAGTTGGCAGCAACCCTACTTCAGCAGATACATAAGCAATCAAACTCTGGTGGCCAGAAATAGAAATAAGGTAACTCTTTTCAAGAATGCATGTTTTTTACCTTCTGTACCATTTCCACTAAAACTACATGATTATCTGTTGATAGTTTGACACCCTATCTATATACTAGTGCTTTTCTTATATATTCTAATTGAAAATTTTGTTTGGGTTATTGGTTAAATTTATAATATGTTTCCTGATAGTAAATTTATCATCGAGGGTATTGTTTCATCTATTTTTCTGGCTGTTTGCCATTATACAAGTATGGCCATCCTGTTTTACCTACTAGAAAAGATTTTATTCAGAGTCCTGCCATGGTAGAAAAGGGGAAACTGAAATTGTTCAAGAAGCAGTATGTCATCTGGTCCATTAGAATTTAGATCTCGAGGTGCTTTCTTGTTACATACAAAAACTGTTGTGCGGGAATGCTTATTTTCAGCTAGTTGAATTTGAACCTGCAACTTCATAATTTGAACCTGCAACTTACACAGATAGCATTTCCAATGGCCAATTGATGCACCTTTATGTTTTCATGCTATTATGGAGTAGTTTTGGTGGGAAACATCAGTTTTGGTGAGACAGAAGTATCTAGTAAAGCAGTAATCCTAATATTAAACTCGTGTGTTTATCAACAGATTTTGAAACACTGTCTATGGCTTTATGCACAAGCCTTTTGCCTAGTACATAACACAAGAAAATGGAATTATTGCTTCGGTGATAGAACTACTAGATGAATGTTGGACCTCCTTTTTTATCGTGAATGAAAGAACGTATACGAAGCATGTTTACAATGAGCACACTTGTAGGATGTAAATGTTTACAATTATTCATATCTCCAAGGTGGTGTGCATGCCACTTCTATACCACTAGGTAGGCTTGGATTTGTTGTGTCTTGATGTCTGTGGTGTTTTTTTTGACGGGTTATATTCCCATAGTGCCATTCTCAGTACATATAATTGCTCTTATGTGTGGATAAGAATCCGATGTGGACCTGTGGTTAACTACTCTCGTCTCTTGGCAAGACACTGTATTTTAAATGGTAATCGTGATAACTGATAACTACCCGTTTATAGGCGGCACACCATCCTTTTTGGCCAAGGGTGGTTATATGCGTTCACGGTAATAGATGTGCTATCATCTCATAAACCGATATCAACCATCTGTTCAAGCATAGGAAAGGACTAAAGTTTTGACTGTAGTCATGGTCGTTGTTGTGAACTTGAGCATGCAAAGCTACGCCTTGTGATTTTATCAAGGTTATACTAGGGAGCCTACTATTTCATGAAATCATATATTTAATATTTTTAACATATGTAGAAGAATTGACCTGATCACAGATGGTCACATTGCTCTAAAAGAGCTCATGTTAATGTGCTATAATTCTATCAATGGTGTGTTCCAAACCTCTGTATGCACTGGCAGCAGTTTTTTTAACATTAACACAGTAAAAAAATACTTCATTTGCAGTAACACCACTCCCTGCTGATCGTTCCACCTTTGATGACAGGTTATTGCTAATGTTGGTGCGCAAGGATCACATGGTGTCGTTCCTACCAAATGGCCTGTGGGGATCTTGATTTACCAGCTACCAGTGGTAGGCTATTAGTTCCTGTCTGAGTTGCCCTGTTGGCTGTGTCTAAAGGGACAACCCTGATTCTAGAATTACCCGTTTGCTTTTTCTGTAGCCTGTTTATTACATCCTCTACTTGGATATACAAAGTTCACTAATTTAATGTGGTTCCAGGTGCTATATTGGCATGGCTTTTATTATCAATAGATGTAACTCGGTTCAGTTTTGAAGCTTGCACCTAGTCTATAATCTTGCCTGCTATTGTGCTTATGCATTGCTTTGATTATTTACCATCTATCTGAAGTAGTTCTTGCTTGTTAACTGTAAATATGCTTGGCACTCTATGCTGATGTACTGAAGTCAGGTGATTCTGGCATGTTTCATTAGGCATCATCTAGCTTTTGCTGTTTTTAGTAACCAACTGGGATGGATGTTTTCTCACAGGATACAAGATATGGCAATTTTTCATATACTCCTTCCATTCTAGTACAATATAAGATGTTTTAACCTTTTTCCAAATTCATATGTGTACACATGTATGTAAACACGTTTTAGTGTACATGTCCTTTCTATTTAGTCTGAATCTTCACAACATGTGTAACACCTAAAACATTTTATGTTGTGGAACGGAGGAGTACATGTTTGGAGCTACATTTAAGAGCTGCAGCACATTAAAAAAAAAGTTACCAACAAGGAGTGATAACTTGGAATTGCTGCTACCTTGTTGACCTGAATAATGAATCTGTTTAGTTGTCAGTATGGACTCCCTGATACTATTATGATAAAGTGATCCTTCAGGTTTACTACATTGTTCCTCTGATATCCATCCCTGAGTTTGAGCTTTTCACCTCCCTCCTGCGATGCTTCGAGCTAAACCAGCTTTATCCTCATGCTGTCTGTCTGCTAAAGAGCCTGCAATGCCCAAATTGACAAACATGGGTTGGCTGATTCAAAGTCTTGGTTTGTTAAAAGTTCTCAGAGCTCAGAGTTTCATGGCATGTCATCGCAGCAGATTTTATTCCCCTGGCCTCGAACCCAATGATACACTTTTCTGTGAATTCAGTGCTTTGCTCTTTAGTTAATCCTACTTTGTTTAGTGAAAGCGAGACGGTCTCGTACGGACGATTCAGTTGCAGGTTCTTTTCTATTTTACATATATCCACGTCAAATGTTGGGAACCTGGCACTGGCAACTGTGTTTTGTCTTGTTTCCATATTTAATTATATTTGGCGGTAACCGTGTATTTTTGCCAGGTTTGACTGGGTTTTGACTCTTGACCTGTCTTTGGTTGTTGCTTTGCCTCTCATGACGACATTTGGGTCTGTTTGCTTCCGACATTGAGTTTTAACTATGGGCCTCTTTGCTTCCGATTTTTTTCAAAAGAATTATATAGGATTTATGAATTTTCTGTAGAATCCGTTTGATTCAACATATTGCTTTTCTTCACTACAATCCTATATGATGTCATAATTGTCATAAACGTATGGCCGGTGTTGCTGCTCCTCTCATGGCTGAGTCGAGTTCCGGATGAAAGCCTTGCACCCACTTGGTCGGAGCCGGCGGCGGCGCTCCAGAATGTCACTCCTTGTTGGCGTCGTTGTGGAGTTCTCGATCCTGATCGACATGGGTGGTCTAAGATTTGTGGGTGAAAACTTAATCTCCATCGGAAGTGGGCGGCGACGACGGACGAGCCGTTACCTTGTTGGAGGCGCCACATTGGAGATTATTAGCCCTCGTGATGCTCAGGAAGGGGTTCTGTTGTTAGGGAGAGCGGACGATCGGGACGACGACCCCGGACAGTGGTGATATGTTGAGGCGTCGGCCTCGGAACCCCACGGCCCACGGGTTGATGGTCCTATGAGGCAGAGTCGTGGCCCTGTGCGGATGGGTAGCGTCATGAACTCATGATGTTGTGCGGGCGGCAAGTTAGTTCACCTGACCAGTTCAACTTGGGGCAATGCAAAACTTCATTCTGGTTGCTTCGTTTGGATTGCTATATCAGGACGTGGCCTTAGAGCAGATGTTGTGTGTTTGTGATGTTGGTCGAGTGTCTCGTGTGGACGGTGAGTCGCCTAGTCTGTGTGGTTTTTTAACATGTTTGCTTATAAACGTGCCATCATCTTACAAATTGTATCGATTTGAAAAACTGGTTTTCTTATAAATTGGGTCATCTCTTTCTATCTATTCACATTACTTAAAAATTAACATCCTATTCCTACATTATGCCTGTTCCCGCGTTTCTTAAATCCTCAAATCCTGCGAAGCAAAGACAGCACAGTACAGCACCAAATTATTCTTAAATTCGTGACGAGCGCAGTGAAGAGAAAGGTGGTGATAGAGTGAGATCCTTTCTCATGGTGCGAGCAAAAAGGCGAAGAGGACGAGTAGGGCGCACTTGGTGCTCCGAGTGGCCATGTCCTCACCTCCCTGTGCGATGATGCAACAGATCATCGCCGTCCCGTCGTCATGTACTCATATCATGCTGACGATCTGTTTTTCTTTTCTTTTATTTTCTTCTTTTGGAGGAGCAGCTAGCCCAGTCACGTGGTGCTTTTCGCACGTAGTACCATACTTTTGCTTGATGGTGAGTTATCATTAAGGTGAGTGCACAGCTAATGCAGCTACTTAATTGGTGTGTATTGGTGCACCTATAGCGCAACAATGGTGGTCTCCGCTTGTTGTATATTGCTAATCTCTGACAATCAGTGTCTAACAGAGCTTTCAAATGCGCGAAAAAGGTTAAAACTCCGGTGAGTTTACGCGATTCACCGTTAAGAGCCCGTAAACAAGATGTGGCCCGTAAACGGGATAAGGGCGCCCGGAGGGGCGGCGCGGAGATCCTTATTTATGCCAGACGTGAGGCCATTTCTACGTCGTAAACCTTATCCGCCCCCGCCGCCGACGTGAAATCCGCCGCGCCCCTCTCTCTTCTCCGACGAGCAACCGTCGCAGCCGGAGCAGATCCACCGCCGCCCGCACCGGCGAGATGAGCCGCAAGCGCGTGGCGGCAACCCAATCGACAACGACTACTCGGAGGAGCGACGGAAGGAAGCGGTGGCTAGCGTTGGTGGACGGAAGCGTGGAGCCCGTCGGTTCAGCAACCGCAACCTCCCGGGGGTGAGGGGGTTCTACCCCCGCGAGGTCGAGGAGTTCGACCGGCTTCGCGATGCGCACCGTCACCGTGAGGTGTTCAACGGCGAGGGGAGCTCAAGCGCCAGCACCTCCACCGCGCTGCAGGCACTTCCTCCGCGTCGCCGCCGCATCCGAGGCTCCGGTGAGCCAAATTTTGGCACTAAGGTTAGGACGGCGACCTTATTAATCTAGTTTAGCTTTTAGATTAGTGTATAACTATGCTAATTATGTATGGATCGGTGATGAACACATCCGTGCTATGAATCGGGGAAGAATTCTAGTTTGTTCCCGACAAAACCAAAATATTTCCAGTTCTGTTTACGATTTTTGCTATGCGTTGCTCGTTCTTCCGAGTAGAATTCTCAAGAAAGTTGAACCTTAAAATGTTTTTGAGTTTGAGGGCTATTTTAGAGATGCTCTTAAAACAATCATAACCGTATAATAGTTTAGTTTATGGGTTTACCAAAAAAGGACCAGCGATCCCATTAAACCGTCCACCCTTCAGTAAAAGGGATCTGGATATTTCTTAAAAAAACTTGGCGTACATGCGAGTAGTTTGACAGGAGGGGCATTTAATTCTACCTTTTCTGCTTCCACATCGTCGTCGATCTCTTGGCCTCCTGTCGACCCACTCTCGTCTCTCCGCCTGGACGCTGTAATCGAGCTCTCCGAGCCTCCGCCCGTCGATTCCGAGATCGTGCGGTCCATATTGGTGCCTCCGGTCACAACGTTTTATCCATCTCTGCACCCGAAGATGCATCACAAGGTTTAAATATAAAGTATAAGAAGCTACAAACATCTAAAATAAGACATTTTCTCGACATTACAAAGCTTAGTATAACATCTTATAGGACGGAGGGAATTGTCAGCTTAACTCTTTTGACGTAGGTTAGTGAAGGCTACCCGACTAATTCAATAATTCGGAGAACTCTGCTAAAAGTTAGGTTTATATTAGTACTGAAGGGAATATGCCCTAGAGGCACTTAATAAACATAGTTTATTGACAATATCCCAATTGTTCATTATATGTTTTGTACCATGCTATAACTGTATTAAGCGAAAACATTAATACATGTGTGGTAGATAAACAACCAGGTCCCTAGTAGCCTCTACTAAGACTAGTTTCGTTGCACGATTGATGATCGAGGTTTTTCGATCATAGGGCATGACGCCGGTCGGCAACGGAAGTCATATCGTTAGGTGTAACGATGTGATGCATATACCCAGTATTTATAGGACATAGTCATTACGCCTTAAGACCGTGAGACCAACTCTTATTGTTATCCCTGGAAGATACTTTGATCGCACCAAACGTCATATCTTATATAGTGTGACAATGATAGGTGATACTTTTGGGTATCGGAAGGGGGTAGTTGAGACGAGGGGTCAACAACGGGATTTGTCAGTCCGCATAGCCGGATAGATACTCTAGGACCCACTCGGTGAGATTATGTCAAATGAGTTTGCAAACATGTGACTAGGTCACCAGCTGACATAATATCATAGACGAGTAGAAGATAGCGATGTCGGTAACGAGATCATGCTAGGTATGGAGATATCTGAGAATGATGCTCGGACACGCTAAGTATCGCCATGACAAAGGGTTTAAGACTAGACGTACATGTTTGATATATGAAAGTCATTCGTTATATCACAGGGATTAATTCATGGGGTCTAGTCCTACGAGTTAGTCGTTGATCATAGAGGATTCTTGGTCATACCTGTTATTATATCGAACCTCTAGGGTAACACACTTAAGGGGTTTCGACAAGACAACCGGAAAGGAAAGAGATCACCGGGAGCGTCCAGGGAGGGGTCCGATGGAGATCGGGCAGCGCCGAAAGAGTTTTCGGAGCTAGGAAAAATTATACATATTATGTTTGATATTAATTAGTGTAAATAATATGCAAATATGTTTTTATATATTTATTTTTGAATTTATTTAGGTTGATTTCCCTAAATGGGCCTTCTGGTCGAAAGAAGGCCCAAGAGGGGGAAAATCCCCAAGGGGATTCGGTGGGGTCTTGGGTGGCCGACCCAGGTGGGCCAAGAGGCCCACCAGGGGGCCGGCGCACCATGGCTGGCCGCACCAGGCATGTGGGGATAGTCCCACATTGCCTGGTGAGGAGGTTGGCTTCCCCCTGGGAGCCTATATAAGAAGGGGCACCCCTGGCTTTTAATTCACCAATTAATTCCCTAATTCTCTCTCGATCTCGTGATTCCCTTTGTCGGAGTCGCGCCGAGTAGAGGAGGGGGATCTCTTCCACCATAGCCCGCTGCCGCGCTGCTGGTGTTCCGGTCCAAGTCTTCCGCTGCTCGTCCTTGACTGGAGCTTCGGAGGCCGTCGTCTCCACCGTATGTGTGTGACGCCCTTCGAGGTGCTGCGCTAGCGGTACTCGGAGGCCTACTTTCTCCACCCGACCTCGGGGTCATCTTCGTCGTCTTCGTCGCGCCGAGTTCTCCGCGACCTAGATGTCGGCTACGTCGTCTTCGTCGTCAACGCTTGTGCGGGAGCGTAATCCCCGCTATTCGGTCTACGAGGGTATGTATTCCGATCTCCGCCGTACTACTATATCTGCATAGTGTAGATCTTGGCTAGTTTAACGATATTGTTGCTAGGATTTTTTTATGTTTCTGCACACGATCCCCTTCAGTGGTATCAGAGCCGATCTATCGTAGATATAGCTGTACGCTGTTAGAACCCGTGTTCTGCACGGGGGCACCGTTCCTGTTATTTGCTACCCTCTAGCGTGCACTTGTGATTCCAGCGGCATGGAGTTGATGAAGCGGCCCGGACCTACTTTACGCGTACGCTTACGCGAGACTGGTTCCGCTACTGACATACGGCTTGTACCGTATCTGTGGCTGGCGGGTGCCTGTTTCTCTCTCTTTAGTTGGCTTTGCATTTTCAATGGAGGGCCCGAAAGGGATGCTTAAACATGCAATTATTGGATCGTTGTTGTGGTCATAAGGTTCGTAGGTATGAAGCGGTTCTATTTACGACAGCCCCAAGCCACGTAAAATATGTAAAAGATAAAGTAGAAGCGTCTAACTTTATTTTGCAGGGGCTATGTGATATGGTCAAGGTAGGTTTATTAAATTGTTTATAAACTGCGGGCGCAAGAAGACCATGGCGCAATGGACTATATCACATTGCATTACATTTCATGTTTTGTGTGCATCTTATATTGTGTGATTGTATATATAGTATATATTAGTTACACGGCGGTAGCTATATAAGATGATCCATTCAAAATACCACTAGTGTTCGCCCTCCAACGCGCATCACCAAGAAAGTTCTACGTTATGAGGCAGGCCGTGATGATCGGGTGTCAGACATCTCGTCGTTCGCATACAGTGGGTGTAAGCCATGTTGCACAAGCGTCAGCGTGGAGGTTTTTGGTGGCGAGCCTAGCATATTCAGAAATATGGCCTCGGAACAGGGAGACCGAAAGGTCGAGCACGAGTCACAAAATTGGTGTGGCGGACAATTGTCTACTCTTGAAGTTGTGCCGCCGGCTCTGATGATGAGGGGTGGTGCAATGGATGGGGGGTTGTGTAATCGCTTAAACGACCAGGAGGGATGTTCGTTTGAGTGGGAGTTCGGATAGTTATTTTCTAAAATACTAGAACTCAGAATATAATGAACAAAGTCTGTTTTGCAAACCTTTGTAGATATTAACCATTGTGATAGCATCTTTTCAAATTAGGCGCATTCCTGCGATTGAGAAACTTAAAAGGTTGGGTCCAAACTTCATAGTTTTATGCTTTAGCTTGAGGATACTCCTTGTTTAAACCGTTAGCTCTTTGTGTTACAATACCCGCTAGGAGATAAATCCGGAGATTCCGCTAGCAAAAGATAATTTGGATTATCGGATTTTGAGCGGATGATATCATCATAGGCCAGTGTATGCTATGATCTCTGCCATAGAGAACCAACGGTGGGTACAAGTTTTTTAGATCGTGAACATATGATATGGTCGCTAAACTCGGGGTACCCCAAATGTTGGGTTGATGAAGTTTATCAGTACGTTAACTGATTGTCTTCTCAACCAAGATGAAAGAGAATACACACATTGAGGGAGCACGTGGCGGTCATGCTTAATGACATATGTTCATACTTGATGAACATTGAGACGCCTCACTCATCTCGATCACTGGATGACAGACATCGTTGCCAAGTGCAAATGCTCTGTCATAGACTATGTCATGCAAGGGGAATCATTCACCTTCATGGTTCTTGATTACGGTGGAAGTATCAAGAAGATGAAACAGATCGCCGGAAGTCATCAATGATGATGGTGTATATATGATATACATGTTATGAATGTTTTAGCTAAGCAAGTACTCGCAGTAGTGACTAAGTTTTGAACTAGTCATGTTTTGTGAAAAACCAGGTTTACTGCTTGAGTAGCTTGAAAGGATGAGGCGACATTGCGTGTTGATAATGGCAATCAAGTTGTTGTGATGGCCATAGACACTCTCCCTCTAGATCTACCATTTGGGTAAATTCTTTATGATCGTCTGTTAGTATGATTGTTACAAGTGTGTCTCCTCTAGCGAGACACTTGTTCATACATGATAGTGACAAATTGGTGTCCTATATTTATGAAGTAATGATCATATGCTGATTTGAATTTAGATGGTAGAAGCTCCCACATTCATAATATTAATGCAAAATGATACAAACTTAATAAAGACACCACATATGTGTGGCACTACCGTTTAGTCATGTCAATGTTATAGTCAATGCATTAGCTCCATACCGGATGGACCTACAAGTTCTAAGATTTGATCTTTTGACACTTGCAAAATAACTGTGACACCGTTTTCGGAAAGCGGGCATATAACTTATTGATAGTCATACATAGAGATGTATGTGGTTCAATGAAGTAATTGACGGGTAGTGGAGACTTTTATTTCGCGAACTTCACTGAACGTTTTGAGTATAGCTTGTTGAGAATCATGCATTTCGGTGTATGTGAATCAATGAAGTACTTTAACGTGTAGTGGAAGTCTTTATTTCATAGACTTCGTGAACATTCGAATAGATATATGGATATCCACTCGGAGAATGTTGGCCTGGAAATTTTGATTCAATCAAACAAGTCCAGAATGAAGTAGGAAATAAACTTAACAAGAAGATCAAATTCTCAAGATGCATATCAAGGAAATAAAGATTTGAGTTATAATGTTGGCACATCATTGGAAGACTTGTGAGAGGAGTTCCACAAATTACGTCGCATGGAACACCATAGTGTCATGGTGTGTTTGGACGTCGTAATTGCACCCTATCGGATAGTGTGTGGTAAATAAGTCTCTTACCGAATTATTGTGATCATTAGAGTCATATGGTAGAAACGTAAACATTGACGTTAGCAAATAGGGAAACCATTTGAATCCATGGAGACAATACCATACGAGTGATGGCATGGCTTTTGAGCCTGGATTGTCGTTTCAGCAATTTAGTGTTTCAATGTAATCGAACCTAAAATGGATTAATCTTTCTAGTATACCCTACCTAAAGAGTTAGTTGGGTACATGTCTCACGACATAGGCAAAATCTTTGTCGGGATATACCTTGCGAAAGAAATAGTTTCTTGTCCAAGGGTATAAGTGAGAAAGAAAGTAGAGCGAGATGAAGTTGGTGAACTTCCTCTCCAGACATCAGAGTGGCGCAACCGAAAGTGTGTTCGGTGTCAGGCTCCACAGCTTAAAAAAGTTGATGATTCAAGATCATGATGTTCTGAGCTCATACTAAGAGCGTAGGCATACGAGGTGGTGTTCCACACTGTGTGTTACGACAATCTTATTATGAAGGTCATATTAATGGAATATGATAGACCTACGAACTACGAAGAAGAGATGGTGGACCTAAGTCCGAGAAATGGCTATGAGTCATTTATGATCCGAAATAAAATCCATATACGATTACCAGGTAATGACTCGGGAGATCTTCTTGATGGCATCTAGGATGTTAATAGTATATGGAATTTTATGAGAGAATAGACATTGAGAAGGATCGATTTGTCGTGAAACAGTTCCGACAGATTCAAAAGTTGACCACATGATAGTTTATCTCAAGTGGCGAAGCCTAAATCTATTCTGGGTCGTTTAACAATTACTATAATTTCGAATGAGAAATTGATAGATGGATGAGAAAACCATGGTTCTTAATAGTGTCATTAAGAATGGTTTGTAATCTTGAGGATGCTAAACATATATGCAAACTTCAGTGGTCCATTCATGAGCTGAAGCAAGCATATCGGAGCTGGAATCTTCACGTTGATATGTGATCAAAGGATTTTGGAGTTGTCCAAAATAGTTGAAGAAACCTACATTTGCAAAGAAGTGAGTGGGAGCAAAGTAGCTTTCCTTGATCTTATATGCGGAAGGCATATTTGAGTGGGAGCTAAGTAGCTTTTCCTTGATCTTATATGCGGAAGGCATATTTGAGTGGGAGCTAGGTGTCATTCGTGATTTTATATGTAACGACATATTGAATGACACAGATCCTCTAGTAGAGTGTAAAGGATTATCTAAGTGATTAAATTTTTTATGAAATGAAGTTAAGAGTATTAGGCATCCGATTTATAATTGTATAGATCAGAAGGGGCTTAATAACATTAGGTCGGAATATTTCCTAAGTCAAGATTCTGAAGTGTTTCAGAATAAGGATAAGCAAAGAAAGAGGTTCTTGCTTGTTTGACTAGGTAAAATATTAAGTTTATCTTGGCTTTTTCAGTGATAGAAAATGATGTTCGACATTCTCTATGTATCACACATAGAGTCTATCAGACTGAAAGCTCGACTTAGTGTGACCCGAGTTCTTGGTTGAAGAACAGGTTCTAGAGTGATCCTTGTGTGGATCAATGAACAAACGTTAAGTTTATTCTTCAGTGTCTCTGAGAACTGAAGACAGGTTTTCTAGTAACGGGTAAGAGTGGAATGGCAACTTGCCGTAAAGCGGTTACGATGATGCAAGTTATTACACTAACCCATACGACTAGAAATCTCATATAGGAGATGTCCTTTATTTGAAGATAGACATGGTTAGTTTGCGAAGTCGCATATGAATGCACTGTCGCATAATCTACATAGGTATAGAAATATATCGCGACTTCAGAAGTAGCAAGTGTGATTGGACTGAGCAGTTTTCCGAGCGTAGGTGGTCTCCTTAATAGATCTCTTAGACTTTTAAGGTGCATGCTACGCGAATGCTCGAGTCTCACTCCATCCACTGGAATATATTTCACCGTCATCATAAGATACGGGATGATGTCAAACTAGATGACATAGAAGTGTTGCAAAGCACATATAGGTCTCAATGTGTGAGATCTATTGACTGTATTCCTCTTCCACGGGGCGAGCAGGCACCAAGATGCTATGGGTGTTGAGCTTTTACCAAGTTGTAAACTAGATTAAGTGTTACTCTAGTGCAAGTGGGAGACTGAAGGGAATATGCCCTAGAGGCACTTAATAAACATAGTTTATTGGCAATATCCCAATCGGTTATTATATGTTTTGTACCATGCTATAACTGTATTAAGCGAAAACATTAATACGGGTGTGGTAGATAAACAACCAGGTCCCTAGTAGCCTCTACTAAGACTAGTTTCGTTGCACGATTGATGATCGAGGTTTTCCGATCATAGGGCATGGCGCCGGTCGGCAACGGAAGTCATATCGTTAGGTGTAACGATGTGATGGACATACCCAGTATTTATAGGACATAGTCATTACGCCTTAAGACCGTGAGACCAACTCTTATTGTTATCCCTGGAAGATACTTTGATTGCACCAAACTTCATATCTTATATAGTGTGACAATGATAGGTGATACTTTTGGGTATCGGAAGGGGGTAGTTGAGACGAGGGGTCAACAGCGGGATTTGTCAGTCCGCATAGCCGGATAGATACTCTAGGGCCCACTCGGTGAGATTATGTCAAATGAGTTTGCAAACATGTGACTAGGTCACCAGCTGACATAATATCATAGACGAGTAGAAGATAGCGATGTCGGTAACGAGATCATGCTAGGTATGGAGATATCTGAGAATGATGCTCGGACACGCTAAGTATCGCCATGACAAAGGGTTTAAGACTAGACGTCCAGGTTTGATAGATGAAAGTCATTCGTTATTGAAGGGGTTACGGTGCAGAAGACAATAATTTTTCTAGCGAACGAAACCCTAACTAGACAGGATCTATCTATCTAGTACATGCGATAACGGTGGCGGAACGGGTTACATTACCTCCATGTAGACCGATAGCGGGGATTACGCTCCCGCACAAGCGTTGACGATGAAGTCGTACGTAGCCGACCTCGAGGTCGCGGAGAACTTGCCGCGATGACGAAGACGATGACGCCGGGGTGTCGACGATGATCTGTGTCGACGGGCGTCGGGCGGAAGAAGGCAGAGCGCCAGCACCAGAGATGGTGCGCCGGCGGCAGATGGAAGGGGGCGCGGCGGCTGCAGGGGCGAGACGACTTCGCCCAGGCTACTCAAAAGGAGTTACCTCCGAGCACTCACAAACATACGGAGCTTAGCGACAACCCCCGGTCATTCAGATCCAGCTGAAATCGCAGGGGTAGAACTTATCTGGAATCCCGCAGAGCAACGGTGCTAATCGCAGGGGTGGAGAGAGATCCCCCCTTCCTCAGCTCGGCGCGGCTACAACTTGGGAACCACGAGATCGAGAGAGAAATCGGGAATTAATTGTATTTTCCAATGAATTAATCCAATTAATATGCCTTGCTATATAAAGGGGGAAGGGGGTGTGCAAACCCCTTGGCTCCCCCATGTGGGACTAAACAAAGGACAAGGGAGGGGGGGTTCGGCCCCCACATGGGCTGGCCGAACCAGCCAATGGGGCCCACCCCCCTTAGGTGGTGCGGCCCCCCCTCTTGGGCCCTCTTAGGGCCCATGTAGGTGGGAGCCCCCTTTTTCCTTTATTTAATTAATATTAAATAAATATAAAAATCCCATTAATTCATAATTAATATATTTATATATAATTCAATGTCCCGTGACTCCGAAAACTCTTTCGGACCACCCGAACAACTTTCGGACATTCCTGGAACCATTCCAGACCTCTCCGGAACTCCTTCCGGACCACCGGAACTCTTTCCGGATCATTTCTCTCTCTCCAACAAATTCCTATAATATTCCAGAACCTATCTCCTGGTGTCGCTAAGACCTTAAGTTTGTTACGCTACGGTTCGAGAACACTCCAGACATGGTCGAGACACTCCGCTCACCAATGACCGTCAGGGATACCTGGAAGTATATGACGACCCCTGTGCATTCCACGAATATCGTCGTTGAACCATAAATATGACATTCATTCCCTTTGTCTCTGCGATACTACCTTGTCCGAGATATGATCGTAGACACACCGATGTCTTTGTTGTATCTCGTTACCGACGAAGGTTATTAACTCGTCTGCGATATTACATCTCCATGACCTAGTCATAAGCTGCGCAGCTATATAGATGTAATATCACCGAGTGGGCGCAGAGTATCTTTCTATTACAAGAATGAACAAATCCCGCTCTTGATCCTTACATCTCGATGCTCTTTCGGAATACCCAAGATGGACACCGTTATTGTCATGCTATATAAGACACAACGTTTGATGCTCTCAAAGCACCCCTACGAAGCATTAATAAGTACGGTCTCACGGTCTAAGTAATAAACTATCATATTCTTATCTATTGCAAATGACAAACATTGTAATACTATCTTATTGCAATACTTTGCGTATGTCCATCACCTTTATTCAACTAACAAGATGACCCCATTGTCAACCGACGTCATTGTCCTTGATGGGGAATCTTGATCAACTGTTGCCCAATGGACTAGCTCATATAGAGGCTTGCTAGGGACCTGGTTGTCTATGTATCACATGTGTATTAATAATTCTGATTAATACAGTTATAGCATAATACACAAACCTAATATAAACTTATGAGATAATGCAATAAATACTACTTATTTATTTGCCTCTAGAGCATATCTCCTTCAGTTATATCACAGGGATTAATTCATGGGGTCCAGGCCTACGAGTTAGTCGTTGATCATAGAGGAGTCTTGGTCATACATGTTATTATATCGAACCGCTAGGGTAACACACTTAAGGGGTTTCGACAAGACAACCGGAAAGAAAAGAGATCACCGGGAGCGTCCCGGGAGGGGTCCGATGGAGATCGGGCAGCGCCGAAAGAGTTTTCGGAGGTAGGAAAAATTATATATATTATGTTTGATATTAATTAGTGTAATTAATATGCAAATATGATTTTATATATTTATTTTCGAATTTATTTAGGCTGATTTCCCTAAATGGGCATTCTGGTCGAAAGAAGGCCCAAGAGGGGGAAAATCCCCAAGGGGATTCGGTGGGGTCTTGGGTGGCCGACCCAGGTGGGCCAAGAGGCCCACCAAGGGGCCGGCGCACCATGTCTGGCCGCACCAGGCATGTGGGGATAGTCCCACATTGCCTGGTGAGGAGGTTGGCTTCCCCCTGGGAGCCTATATAAGAAGGGGCACCCCTGGCTTTTAATTCACCAATTAATTCCCTAATTCTCTCTCGATCTCGTGATTCCCTTTGTCGGAGTCGCGCCGAGTAGAGGAGGGGGATCTCTTCCACCATAGCCCGCTGCCGCGCTGCTGGTGTTCCGGTCCAAATCTTCCGCTGCTCGTCCTTGACTGGAGCTTCGGAGGCCGTCGTCTCCACCGTATGTGTGTGACGCCCTTCGAGGTGCTGCGCTAGCGGTACTCGGAGGCCTACTTTCTCCACCCGACCTCGGGGTCATCTTCGTCGTCTTCGTCGCGCCGAGTTCTCCGCGACCTAGATGTCGGCTACGTCGTCTTCGTCGTCAACGCTTGTGCGGGAGCGTAATCCCCGCTATTCGGTCTACGAGGGTATGTATTCCGATCTCCGCCGTACTACTATATCTGCATAGTGTAGATCTTGACTAGTTTAAGGATATCGTTGTTAGGATTTTTTATTTATTTTCTGCACACGATCCCCTTCAAGTACACTGATCTAATTTCAACAATTTGCAATTAGAGCCCACGTAGGCACATACATTTACAAATGGTATGTTATAATTCAGCTTTCCTTTAAAGCATGTGCTTGGTTTCACTTGAGGTAACTGAGCATGTGAACAATCTACTGTTGTCTACATACTCACTAGAGCTTGATTATGTTAAAATAAATAAATTTGATAGTACGTACTCCCTCTGTTTTGTAATATAAGACGTTTTAGACTTTTCTATATTTACATGTACACATATGTATCTAGACCCATTTTAGTTTATTTATACACTTATTTTTATTGTGAATCTAAATAATATATACACCACCTATAGCATCTTATATTGTAAAAAAGAGTGAGTAGCATAACAACCATTGACCCCCATTTCAATTCCCTACGGCTGCAAACTAATCGCCGACTCCAGAAAACACCAAAGCAGCCAGAACGGATCCCTTGCAATGGTTCTGAGAATCCTTCAGTTGCACCATCTCTCTCAATGGAAAAACATACACTCATTTCTCATCTTATCTCTACCGGTAGAACTAGAATCGTTGCAACTAATCCAACAGCCACACACACATCAACATAGCCAACAGCTTCTCTTGTCTCCTTGCAACACAAAGAAAATTGCGGGCGAGGGCGAAAGAAACAGACAACATACGAGAAAAAAGAAAGGAAAAGAAAAGGCTTCCACTGGACTTATCGGACGTCGCGCCACGCTGACTGACTGCCTGCCTGCCTCACAGACTGACTTATCGGGGTCATCTTCGTCGTCTTCGTCGCGCCGAGTTCTCCGCGACCTAGATGTCGGCTACGTCGTCTTCGTCGTCAACGCTTGTGCGGGAGCGTAATCCCCGCTATTCGGTCTACGAGGGTATGTATTCCGATCTCCGCCGTACTACTATATCTGCATAGTGTAGATCTTGACTAGTTTAAGGATATCGTTGTTAGGATTTTTTATTTATTTTCTGCACACGATCCCCTTCAAGTACACTGATCTAATTTCAACAATTTGCAATTAGAGCCCACGTAGGCACATACATTTACAAATGGTATGTTATAATTCAGCTTTCCTTTAAAGCATGTGCTTGGTTTCACTTGAGGTAACTGAGCATGTGAACAATCTACTGTTGTCTACATACTCACTAGAGCTTGATTATGTTAAAATAAATAAATTTGATAGTACGTACTCCCTCTGTTTTGTAATATAAGACGTTTTAGACTTTTCTATATTTACATGTACACATATGTATCTAGACCCATTTTAGTTTATTTATACACTTATTTTTATTGTGAATCTAAATAATATATACACCACCTATAGCATCTTATATTGTAAAAAAGAGTGAGTAGCATAACAACCATTGACCCCCATTTCAATTCCCTACGGCTGCAAACTAATCGCCGACTCCAGAAAACACCAAAGCAGCCAGAACGGATCCCTTGCAATGGTTCTGAGAATCCTTCAGTTGCACCATCTCTCTCAATGGAAAAACATACACTCATTTCTCATCTTATCTCTACCGGTAGAACTAGAATCGTTGCAACTAATCCAACAGCCACACACACATCAACATAGCCAACAGCTTCTCTTGTCTCCTTGCAACACAAAGAAAATTGCGGGCGAGGGCGAAAGAAACAGACAACATACGAGAAAAAAGAAAGGAAAAGAAAAGGCTTCCACTGGACTTATCGGACGTCGCGCCACGCTGACTGACTGCCTGCCTGCCTCACAGACTGTGTTCAGCTTCAATGGCGTCCATGCTACACGCCACACCGCTCCACAGAGTAGCACTAGCCCATGCCAGCCCTACGTCACGTGGACAAAAGGGTGACTGGCCTCAAAACTCACAAAACTTGTCCCTAGACCTATACTACCTACTAAAAATCTATCAATATTTAACGTTGTAAGAAATGATAGCTGTAAAAATTAGGTAGATACATTGTGAAAATATATTTCATCGACTTGATAGCAATAGGCACGACAGGGAGGGACGACGGCTTGTGCCGACGTCTAGGACGACCATGTGTTGTGGTATCAACTAGAGGAACACCCGTAGTCATGCCCTGAAAATGTAGGTGAGTCAGGTTAACTAATCTTGGTGTCATCATCGCGTTGTGATTGCTTAGTTCTTGATAGATCGATTGTACACTATGCCACAATTTATGTTGAAGAGTATTTAGTTTTCAAAATTTTAACGTGATTGATTTTGAAGATAAAATTAAAAATAACAGTTTGCAAGGGTATGGAACAAAACCATCTCTTGCACTTTGGGTACGTACATAATCTGAAGTAAGTCGGATTGTCTCATTGACTTGTACACTAATGTCGATTGGAATGTTGTTGACTTTAGAGGCTAGATAAACCAGTTTGACCTAAGATTACTTGATAAGACAGGGGGAAGAGAAATAAGATGTGTTGGAAGGAATATTAACAATTGTGCAAAACTAGAACCGATAGTTGGTTTTCGTGTGCAACGAAAATTTACAAAAATGAAAGAAGAATCTGTAATCCTGCTAGTGACTGTTGCCTACGAATGAATCACCAATGGAGTGAAGTGGGAAGCTCGAGTTGAGACAGGGCCGGCACGCGTTGCAGATTGTCCTTTCCGTGCCCAGAGGAAAAAGGGGGACAGTGTGGTGGGACCCACAGTGAGCAGCAGCTCAGCAAGCAAGGACGCTTTGCATAAAGGCGTTCGTATGCATTAGGAATTGCCGATACACCCGTCAGTCCTGTGCTTTTTCATAAAGACCCTGAAATGTAGCTGTAATGACAGACTCTCGTCTGTTGTGAACGGGAGTTCGGTTCTTGTCAATGCCATGTTCTTCACTTTCCCTTTGCAGGGGCCTGAAATCCATATGAGAAAATAACACGGGTTTCACTGCAAATACCAACTCACTCACACTCACTTGGGAGAGAGAGAGAGAGAGATGACTCCATGAGCTTTGGCCCCTTGCTCTGCCATGTAGTACAAGAACCACAAAGCAGGAGCGTTTACACCAGCACCCAGAAGAAACAGGGGTGGATTAATGGTGCTGTAGCCGAGAGGGGCAGAGCGAGCAATGGCGGGGGGATGCGGCGAAGGAACGCTCGCGCGGTGGCGGAGGGCGGCGGCCAAGCGGATCGGCTTCTCCTGCGCCTCCTTCTTCTCCTCCCACGCCGCTTCTCCCTCCCCGCCGCCTCCCAAAACTGTAATAATCTCTTTCCCTCCCTCTACATTTCATCAGGAAAACTCTGTCTCCTCGGTTCTCAGTTTTGTTTCATGTCCAAGAATCAGAGCCTCCTTCTCTTCCCTATAGGGGTCAGATAAGTTTTGGTTTCTAGCCAGCTCTGCATCGGTTTGTGACCTGTTTTTAGGGAGCTTTTGGTCTCTTCCTGGTCCAATAATAAATCTGATTCATTTCGTAAATGTTCGAGTTTTTTTAGCCAAGCTAAAGAAACAGGAGCACATTGCTCCTGTCGCATTTCCTTCCTCTTCCTCTTCCAACAGTGGCTGCTGCCAAGCATTGCTTCGAGGTACTGTTCCTTCATTTATGGAAATGATTGTTCTACCACTCTCCCATTCCATCCTTGTACTGCTAGCACCTTGGGGGAAAATCCATACGCACCACGTACGCTCCCATTCTTGTGGTCCATCTACGCCCCCACGAAGAATAAATCACTTTGGATCTATACACCCACAGAGGGAGGTTCAAAATTCTGGAAAAGATATGTCTGGATTTTCGTTCTCATTTCGATCCAGTTCTTTGGTGACTGTAAAAGCCAATGCATTATTTTCTTTGGTCCGCTGATAGTTGCTACAGCCTACTCTGAGCATTTTGTCTTTGCTGGTAATTTTTTTTAATCAGTATTGTTGGGAGAAAAAAGGCAGAAAATTAAATTTCTCTCTTCTTTCAACATTGTGTTTCCTAGGAACTCGGGCAGTCATCTTGGCCTATTATCCACTTTCTGGTGTATCCGTCTACCAAACTCAACATAGTGTTTTCTCCAGTAACCTGACTGTTAACAGTACTATTTTTTCTAGCACTGCCGCTGTATAGGATTGTATGGTCAGTTGGTGGATGTCTTACTCTTTTTTTTTGAAATTGTGGATGTCTTACTTAGCTTTACTGCAAAATGGCAATGCATTAACAAGGTTGAGGTTTTGTATTTGTGTATGCAGATCTCTTGCTCAGCAGTGAATGCGCCAGCAGACAGGAGTGATGAAGAACAGGAAAAGCTGGAAGAGCCGACCAGCACTAGAATGGCTGACAAGGTACCACCAGCTCCATGTCCACATATAATATAGATTTTTTTCTCTTCTTTTCTTGTTCCATTTGGACCACCAGCCCTGTATTCTGCATCACCTTTATCGATAATGGAGCCTTTCTTTTGATAATTAGGAGTTTTTTTCTTGATCAACTTCTTTAATAAGTAGGAGTTGTTTATCTACTAAAGCATGGGTAGTTATGTTTAGATGTGCCAGTGTCAACCAATTACTTACTGCATGGGTAGTTATGAGGATCTGGACAATTGGGATTAATTCTTGCCATCTCCAAGATTTCATGTCTTAGTCTGAAAAACTGACAATGTTTTCTATGTTAAACATGCACTTGAAAAGTCTCATTCCATTTACTTACTGCACGTGATAGGTTGCATGGTTGTCCAATCATATTTATCTCCTAAGGACTAAGTTAGTTTGTCTACCCTTTGTATTGTTTCAGTACACATTTTTTTCTTTTCAGAAATGTTTTCAGTATGTTGGTGCCTTTTAGTACTTATTAGTGGCTATTGATGGACAATCATATCCACCACTCAGTTGAATCATACAGTCTCTCATATAACATGATACTTGTCTCCCTAATGGTATACAGCAGAACAAGACCATGACTTATGATTTCGATCCTTATGATACCTGCAGTGACATACATGGCATATCTCAGTATTATGCACATTTTACAGGGAAACAATGAACATTTTGAATGAAGCAGGCATTGTGTTCCTGGTCTGAAAAATCCTCCGATTAAGAATAGTTTGAATGAAGCAGGCATTGTTTCCTGGACTTGAAAAATTCTTTGATTAAGAATAGTTTACGTTGTTTTGTTTCCCATGAAATTCAAGCCATGATCATTTACTGCTACTTGTATGCACATCATTTTGTTCTAATCTGCTTTTGCATGTATTCTGAACTCATTCGTTAACTAACTATTTTCCTCTACATTCATATGCAGAACAACTGTGCGATATGTTTGGAGAGCCTCAGCATCGGCAGTAGTGACATTGACACCAGCGATAGGCCAGCGATATTCACAGCCCAATGCTCCCATTCCTTCCACTTCTTGTGCATCGCCTCCAACATCCGGCATGGCAATGTGACATGCCCTATCTGCCGTGCGCAGTGGTCTCAGCTGCCACGCGACATGAAGGTGCCGCCATTGCTGCACAACCAGTCGGATCCAATCCTCCGCATCCTCGACGACAGCATCGCGACATCCCGCGTCAACAGAAGGTCCTCCGTCCGTGCAACCCGCTACAACGACGATGACCCCGTCGAACCTTACACTCTGACCGAGCACGTCGACCCATGCCTGCGCTTCGCACTCATCCCGTCTCCGGTGGCAGCTCACCACCATGTCCTCGGACACTACCCTTGTGGGCGCATGATGCAACCCCACTGCCAGTACAGCAGCTCCTCCATGCTTTCGCCGCCGCAAATCGCCTCACCGAGTGCTCAGCAGAGGCGCGCTTACCTCTCGGTCAGTCTAGCTCCACAGCCAGCCATGGACCTGGTCTTGGTTGCCAGCCCCAACGGGCCACATCTGAGGCTCTTGAAGCAGGCAGTGGCACTCGTCGTCTTCTCCATGCGGGCGATCGACCGGCTGGCCATCGTCACGAATGCCACCACTGCAACCCGTGCCTTCCCCCTGCGCCGGATGTCCTCCCATGGCAAACGGATGGCGCTGCAGGTCATCGAGCACCTCTGCTCCGTCGGTGGAAACGATCCGGTGGGGGCTCTGCAGAAGGGCATGAAGATACTTGAGGACCGGGCGCACAAGAACCCGAGCAAGTGCATCCTCCACCTCTCCGACCATCCCATCCGCAGCTACCTCGGGGTGGACGTGAACCGTTCGAGCATCTCGGTTCACCAGTTCCACGTCGGGCTCGGCTTCGGGGTGCAGAATAGCTTCGTGATGCATGAGTTCGAGGAGCTCCTTGCGCGGTTGCTCGGCGGTGTCATTGGCGACACCCAGCTGAGGATCGGGGAGCATGGCGGAGTGGTGAGGCTAGGGGAGCTGAGGGGTGGCGAGGAGAGGAGGATCCCGCTCGACCTGCTCGCAGACTGTGGGTTCATACTGGTTGGTTACAGCTACCTGGAGGGTGGAAGGGAGGATCAGCCGAGGAATGGCGAGGTCGCCGTCGGGTTCGAAGAGAAAGGCGGCGACAGCAGGTGCTGTGGGATCAGTGACATGGGCCCGAGCATTGGCGGCGGCGAGAGGAGGAGCAGCTGCTGCGCCGAGAGCTGGGACCACCTCGACCCGTTCATGGCGCGGCGGTGGGCGAAGCATTTCAACGTGTACAGAGCCTGAGTAGTTAAAGAGCTTGATAATCTTCGGATGAACTTGTGTGGTTGCCGGTTTGACAGAATGTGATCCTTTGGTTCTTTTACATTCCTGCAAGCACCTCAGGGCAGTGTGTGTTTGTTATTCTTTTCATAGATTTTGTTGTGGATCCGAGTCCACATGTTGTTGTTCGGATGTGTGCAGAGGTTTTCCTGTCCTTCTCAAGTGTTTTTGTGTGAATCAAATCAATCAAGAAAGTCTAGAACGGAAGGTTATGGCTGTCATTAAGTGAGGTACCATTCATCAGAAGCAATTAAATGTATCTTTGTTGTTGTATGCTGTCAGTTCATGTTTCAGTGTTGATATAGGACTAAAGGGATGCAGCATTCACAAGATTGGCAGTTTCTTGCCACTATCTTGCATTTTTCGCTTCTGATGCCTACGTAGGAACAACACAAGAAAATTATCTCGTTTCTACGCACTTTAATGACAAAAGATGTTGGAGGTGCTAATAGGGGTAGGATGTGCGTGTGTGCGTTCATAGGGGTGACTGTGTGCGTGTATATGAGCGCTTGAGTTGTACTGTGTTTTTAAAAAAACATAGGAATCTGATTCATAGGATTTTGTTAACACTTTCTTTAAACCAAAGGCAATGTATAGGAAAAATTCATAAGCATTGAAATCCTATGAAATTCCTACAAATCAAAGAGTCCCTTATCCAAACGACAATGCCGCACTTTTCTTGTGCTTTACAATTCTCTGTTTTATACTTACAAGGTATAACTATTGTTTATTGATTAAACATTTCACATATATTGTAGGTGTAATTAATGATGCTCTGGTCTAGTACTAAAAATCGGAATCATTGTATAGTTTATACAGTATATTGTAGTGTCAATAAAGTGTTCAGCAAAAATATGACTCATGGTACTCTTTAACTCTTGGGCAGAGAGATAGTTTATAATTTTTATAGTTTGTGTTGTGTTCTATTTTTCTTTGGTTGCCAATTTTCTCGTGTGTTTAGACGATTTGCGAGTTCCCTTTTGTTCGAGGGGTCAGGCAATGCAAAGGTTCTGTACTGAAGGGCCAGCTAGAGGAAATTAAAAGATCCTACTCTGGATGGGCATGCGAATTATTTGGAGTTTTTCTCGATTAGGTGAACGGAGACCTACTTCATGTTATACTTTGAGTATGTTTCCAGGTATTGTAACAAGCCAGCCCATAATTTGGTTGCGATAGGTGAACGTGATAGTCGGGTACCGTTGTTTGGGAGAAAATTTAAAAAAAAATCCACAATTGTGGCTAGGTTTTCAAAAAATCACCTAGATACACAAAAAACTCACGGAGCTACCGGTACAGAGCTAATTGCTTTCGAATAGCCACCACTCGTGAGTTAATTGTCATTAAAAGCATGAAACTGACAAACAGGGTCCACCATCAGACTGACGTGGCAAGACTAGCTTCCGGCAGCTGACCTGGGTCCCACCTGTCAGAGTAATAAAAGAATAAAAAAGGAACTCGTCTTCTTCCTCTAGAGCTTGCCACCGGAGATTGAGAGCACAACGATCTCACCTGCCTGGCACCTTGGAGCATGCCGCCGGAGACGTTCCCGCGGCAATTGCACGCTTGAAGCAGCACTCCTGCGCCTCGCTAGCATGAGCCGTTCTAGCATGGTTGCGGCCTGCGTGTACTCGCCGCCGCCCCAGTTGGCCTGCGAGAGGTGGACGTCGCGCAGGAGCGGCACGGCGGAGAACATGTCGCACCTCGTCGTGCTGCTGCTGCGGCAGCTTGGGCTTCACGCGGTCGGGGAAGGCGTCGCCGCGGCCGTCGAGCGGCCTGAAAGCGCGGCCGAAGGTGACCGTGCAGCGGAGGTGCACGCACGAGACGGCCGCGGCCATGGCTGGCGACGAATTTATTCTTCGGCAAAACAAGCGAGCCACAGGCTGGATATTTATCAAGCTCCAGGGCTCCACGCTCCAGTTTGGATCTGCACGCCGCCTTGACCCCGCGATCCTCGAGGAGGCCGCGCCGACGTTGAACACGATGGCAGCCTTCTCGAACCGGAGGAGCGTGAAGGCGTGCTTGAGGTTGGACCTGTTTGCCGTGAGCCTCGCCGGAGGACGGACGGCTGCTGCGGCGGTGCTGTGAAGAGGAGCAGGGCAACACAGTACTTCCGAGCCAGGCCGGTGGCGCGCACGGGCAGGGCAGATCTCCGGGCGGCGCGCAGCAGAGCAGCGAGCAGGCGCCCCGGCACCGGCCAAGCTCCGGGTAAGGAGAGGTCACGGCAAGCACTGCCCGCAACCTGCTCGATGAAATGCCCATGAGAAATAGAGGAAATAAAAATTGTGAGTCTAAATGGAGGTGATGACATGTGGACCCTAATTGACGACCCAGTCGAACGCCGTTTGCCACGTCAGTCTGGCAGTGGGCCCGGTCTGTTAGTTTCATACTTAACTGAGCGTTGCGGATGGTTAACACATAAGTGGTGGTTGTCTGAAAGTAATTAGCTATGTACTGGTGGCTTCGTAAAAAATCTGCGTATGTAGGTGGGTTTTTGAAAACCTAGCCATAATTATGGTGCTTTTTTATAATTTTCTCATTGTTTGGGAACCTCCCATCAGGTCGTGCACTAATGAAATACATGTGTTTCTTTTAAAAATAAAAAGGCTCCATATAGATGTATTATAAACTATGACTTTCTGAATTGAACACTCAATTCACATCAGATTTGAATCCTATAGCTGCAGTCAATCTTTCCTACGATTAAAGAAACCATCACGCACTAATGAAAAGTACATACAGTTTCTAGAATGCCCAATTCAAGTATATAGTACGTAAGATCACAGAGCGAACAACATAATGCGTCATTCTTCAATCAATAGAGTTACAAACAAAAATTACTACAAGACACGTCAAATTTCTAATTCATCAAACAAGCAGTTAAATATTCTAACATATAGATCATACAGAAATGCACAACACATCATTTTATCAGAGTTACCATAACTATCCCACTATAGAAGTTTCCCAAGCAATCCAAATTTAAATATTCGTCTCATACCCTCATACCAGCATACAGATCTACAAATGATACGTGAAATAAGAAGACATCTCTGTAACGTCAAAACCTCGATCACGTGCAGAGGATATGAGGCTAGAAGTTTATCGACATGCTTTTTGTAATCATCCCAAATCTTCTTGGTGCGCTTGTTGTAATGTTCCACCTTATCAGCCTTTGGAATTGTACCACTCCTCTTGTGATTGGTATACCTTAGATTAGAAACCTAAAACAAGAAATCTATCAGTTTCAAATAGAAACCTTCAACACTTTGGTCAATCTAAATAGACATAAGCTGAAACTTGTAGTGGAAACGGAAGGATAGAGACTAAATGGGACTCATGTGTGGAATGGAACGCTAGGGGTAACGTGGGAAAGACCTGAGGAGCGCCGCGTCAGGTGGGTCTGACCGACGCATTGTACGTTTCAAATGGAGAAAAAAATTACTGGGACGAACCCCCATGAAGGTGGTTTTACGGATAGCCAGCATAACGAATTGAAAGAGGATGGTCAGAATTCTAATGGCAGAAAGCCAGATCCGATCAAACAAGTGGGATGTGGTGGGAGGGCTGAAGGTAGGGCCGGTCTAAATTAATTTTGGGCCCAGCCAAATTAATTAATAAATATAGTTACATCAAACTCTTGTACTTAAATATAGCATAATTTATATATTACGGTCTTATAGTATTTTTTTCTTTTTTGGCACATTTATACTTCTCAGTATGTTGTCACAGTTAACTTAACTCAATATAAATCTTATGTGTATTTTTCTGGTATTGTAGTGGACAACAAAATAAATATCAAATATAAGTTTGCATAATGTAAAAAATGAAAATATTTCTACGCCTTCTTATTTTTTGATGTACAATTAAGAATTAATTATCCTTAATATTTCTGAGACATATATAGACTATACTCTAACAAATATCTTAATACCTGCTTGTTTTAGTATCAACTTATAAGCAAATTTGTAGAAAATTCTAGAGTATATAGATTTACTCTATCTCATAAGTTTTA
Source organism: Poa annua (assembly GCA_026929855.1). Lineage (NCBI taxonomy): Eukaryota > Viridiplantae > Streptophyta > Magnoliopsida > Poales > Poaceae > Poa > Poa annua. The sequence continues at coordinate 68,658,760 of CM049432.1, read as the reverse complement.
TTGTGTTTAATAACAATCCTCCTACATGAAGGTCGCAGCTCTGCCTTTCACGTGCTCTTGCGCGTCGTCGTCTTTGGTAGGGCGGTCGCTCGCTCGCCCCGTGCTCTACGATGGCTTCTTCTTCGAGAGGACCGACGCTCCACCCTGGCTCATGTCGCCATGGGCTGATGCTTAAGGCCGACCGGAGCTGACTGTGGATACGGTTGACTTTTTTAATTTTTTAGATATGCGTTTATATGCCACGTCAGCCCTGACATTGGGACCCACTGATACGTCTCCAACGTATCCATAATTTCTTATGCTCCATGATATGTTATATCATGTTATTACATGTTTTATATAGTTTTATGCATTTTCTCGGACTAACCCATTAACAAGATCCCGCAGTGCCAGTTCCCTGTTTTCTGCTATTTTTGGTTCAGAAAAGTACTTAAGGAAATATTCGCCAAATTGGAAATAAAACAACCTGGAATTATTTTTGAAATATTTGCGTCACGAGGAACCGAAGACGAGACGAAGAGGGGCCGCGAGGGGCCCACACCACATGCTCGCGCTGCAGGAGAGGCAGCCGCGCCACGAGGTGATGTGGCGCCCTCGGGCGCCCACCGACCTAGTTCTTTCGCCCATAAATACCTCCCTGACCTAAAAACTTCATACGTTTAATCACTTTTTCCTCCATGGGTCCCGAGCCGCCGCCGTCGTCAACACCAATTCGGGGAAGATCATAACTGCTTCCCGGCACCCTGCCGGGAGGGGGAATCGTCCCCGGAGGCCTCTACGTCGCCATGACCGCCTCCAGACTGATGCGTGAGTAGTCTATCCTTGGACTACGGGTCCATAGCAGTAGCTAGATGGTTGTCTTCTCCTCTTGTGCTATCATGTTTAGATCTTGTGAGTGAAGGGGATCGTGTGCAGAAAACAAAAAAAATCCTACCAACGATATCCTAAAAGCATGCCAAGATCTATTCTATGCAGATATAGTAGTACGAACGGAGATCGGAATACGTACCCTTGTAGACCGAAAGCGGGGATTACGTTCCCGCACAAACGTTGTCGATGAAGACCGACGAAGCCGACCTCAAGGTCGTGTAGAGGAAGCAGACCTCCGAGTACCGCTAGCGCAGCACCTCGCAGGGAGTCGCACACGTACGGTGGAGACGACGGCCTCCGAAGCTCCATTCCAGGACGAGCAGCGGAAGACTTGGACCGGAACACCAGCAGCGCGGCAGCGGGCTATGGTGGAAGAGATCCCCCTCCTCAGCTCGGCGCGGCTCCGACTTGGGAACCACGAGATCGAGAGAGAAATTGGGAATTAATTGGTGAATTAAAAGGCCAGGGGTGCCCTTTCTTATATAGGCTCCCAGGGGGAGCCAACCTTGCCAGCCAGGCAATGTGGGACTATCCCCACATGCCTGGTGCGGCTAGGCTTGGTGCGCCGGCCCCCTGGTGGGCCCCTTGGCCCATTCAGGCCGGCCACCAAGGCCCCCACCGAATCCCCTAGGGATTTTTCCCCCTCTTGGGCCTTCTTTCGACCAGAAGGCCCATTTAGGGAAATCAGGCTAAATAAATTCGAAAATAAATATATAAAATCATATTTGCATATTAATTACACTAATTAATATCAAACATAATATATATAATTTTTACTAACTCCGAAAACTCTTTCGTTGCTGCCCGATCTCCATCGGACCCCTCCCGGGACGCTCCCGGTGATCTCTTTCCTTTCCGGTTGTCTTGTTGAAACCCCTTAAGTGTGTTACCCTAGCGGTTCGATATAATAACAGGTATGACCAAGACTCCTCTATGATCAACGACTAACTCGTAGGCCTGGACCCCATGAATTAATCCCTGTGATATAACGAATGACTTTCATCTATCAAAACTGAACGCAAAATCTTAAACCTTTTGCCATAGCGATACTTAGCATATCCGAGCGTCGTTCCATAGATATCTGCATACCTAATCCCGACCTCGTTACCGACGATGCTATCTTCTACTCATGAAGCATGTCTCCGTGACCTAGTCACATGCTTGCAAGCTAATTAGACATGATCTCACCGAGTGGGCCCGAGAGTATCTATCCTGCTATACGGACTGGCAAATCCCGCTCTTGACCCCTCGTCTCAACTACTCCTTTCCGATACCCAAAAGTATCACCGTTATTGTCATACTAAATAAGATACGACGTTTGGTGCGATCAAAGTATCTTCCAGGAATAACAATAAGAGTTGATCTCACGGTCAAAGGCGTAACGACTACGTTCTCCAAATCTGGGTATGTCCATCGCATCATTCTCCAACGATATGACTCCCGTTGCCGACCGGCGCCATGCCCCATGACCGGGAAACCTCGATCATCAATCGCGCAACGAAACTAGTCTTAGTAGAGGCTACTAGGGACCTGGTTGTTTACGTATCACACCCGTATTAATGTTTCCGCTTAATACGGTTCTAGCATGACACAAAAACCTATTATGAACAAACGAGATATGATAAAGAATACACTTTATTAATTGCCTCTAGGGCATATCTCCTGCCTATCATTATCAAGATCATTTTTATGTAATTCTCCATGTTGTGTTTGCTGGGATCCGATGAATATTGAGTACTAAAGTTATTGCTTCATAATATATCATGTGTGTGCTATTTAATGATCTTGCATGCTCTCTGTTACTTGTGTGTGTTTTGGCCAAGTAGATGCTCGTAACTCCAAGAGGGGGTATTTATGCTCGATAGTGGGTTCATGTCTCTATTAAATCCGGGGTAGTGACAGAAAGCTCTAAGGTTGTAGATGTACTGTTGCTACTAGGGATAAAACAGTAGTACTTTGTCTAAGGATGATGTTACTTACTTACTTTACACATAGTGTTTAAGGCGATAATCTGTTGCATGCAACTTAATACTGAAAGGGGTGCGGATGCTAACCGGAAGATGGATTATTAGTCATAGATGCGGTTGGAACGGTCTATGGTCTATGTATATTGTTGTAATGCCCGAATGAATCTCACACTAGACATCATAACGTTAGTATATGCATTGGGTTGCTCATCATTATTCTATCAATTGCCTAGCTGTAATTTTTTTACCACGCATGGATGAATGTTCTTATTTATGGAGAGACACCACTAGTGAACTATGGACCCCGGTCCTTCTCATTAATCTGATAAAACCACAACTGCAAACTTGTTACTTTCTGCAAACATATATATTTCTTCCACACATATGTTTAATCCTTTGTTACAGCAAGCCGGTGAGATTGACAACCTCACTGTTAAGTTGGGGCAAAGTATCTTGATTGTTTGTGTGCAGGCTCCACGTTCGCTGCTGACGCTGGTATTGCGTTGTGTCAACGTCGCCGCCAACAACCTCGGGTGAACATTCATCTCCTACTGGTTCGATAACCTTGGTTTCATAACTGAGTGAAACTTGCTGCTGCACTACTTCACACATTCCTCTTGGGGTCTCCCAACAACACACCCACCGTGTGCATCACCCACCTGTCAGAAAAACGATTAGAATGTTAACAGGGATGAATCAGTGCTCTGCGTCACAGACCATAGCCAATAGTGGTATGTATGTAGCAAAAAATCCAATTTTGGTGGCTATGTGTCAACTCGCACGCAAATGTGGTGGTTATGTGTCATTTTCTCCGAGCTCTTCGACGAGGAAGATCATTGAGAGTGAGCGGGATGACCCGGTGCCTGACAGTGAGGTAAGGATATCATACTACCGTCAGTGTCCTCTAGCAGATGTTGATCACCTGGTGCCGGCCTCATGGACAGACTTCCTTGCCATGCGCTAGGAGATTCGAGACCCTGGAACACATCAAGCTCTACAAAATGATCTTGTGCAGCACTTATGGACACGTAAGGGCAATGACAATGCCGATGTGTAGTACGGTTTGTTTTATTTTTTTGCATTGTTGAACTGTTCATTTGTGTGCGAATTTATATGATTAAACGTGTGAATTTGTATGCCAAAATGGGCCGGTCTATGTTTTCACCGAAATATAGGGGGCGGCCGGCTGGTAATGAACACCCGCCGCGGCGGCCGCAAAAAGGCGGCGTTTTGGGCACCGGGGGCGCAACAACCAGAGTTGCCCTAACACCGGACAAGTGAGAAATAAACAATGTTTACTTGTTTTGCACCCTCACTTCATTCCTGCTTTGAAACATTATTTTCCTTCTTCTGTGAGAACCTTTATACACAATTACTAAGGTAGTAATGATCTATTTTAGCCTCAACACATTTCGAGAGATAAGGTATTATGCAACAACGGTGCCTAGTAGTCACACAAGGTATACTACAACAACACTGCCCAACTCTGGGATGTTTGGCTTGAGAGCACTACCTTAGCCATCATAGGTCGCTCCATGGCGAAAACCTCAGTCAATTTGGTACAGTCGCCTCATTTCGAACAAGCTTAGTGGTAACCTAGAATGAGGTCCGATAGAGCAACCCATGCTATTCCCTCAAACCAACAAGGGCACTAGGTGTCAAATGGCCCATTCATCGTCCAACACCTCAAACCAAATACCTCACATAAAGTGTCAAAACATGAGTTACATTTGGGACTTGGGAGGCTAGATACATGTATCTATAGAGAGAACTTGCTGACGATAATCTGGTCCGCGTCAGATTATGTGCTTTCGAAGCCAAATATTCGGAAAACGCCTGCAAAAATAAAATTATGTGAAACATTAGTGTTGTTCCAATTATATGGCATTTCCTCTCTTTTTTCATATGAAGAATTGATTAATTACAAAGTTACACCGTTAGGAAGTGAAACAAATGCATCTGAAGGTAAATGTTTCTTTCTGATATTCCAGAGTTAATGAAATTGGCAGAGAGAAGACTTGCACCATGGTGTCTGAAACATCGAAATTCCCATGGATATTGCAAACGTCCTCGACTGCACCATAACATCCAAAACAGTTCTTTTCTCGGGGGAGAAAAAGTCTTTGTCATGTTATAATGCAGTTGAGGATTTTACCCTTCGTGTCTACTCATGCACTTGGATGAGTGATAGCAGCAGTCGGAAATAAGAGGCAAAAAGAAACAAAGAAGAAGAAGAAGAATGGAACAGAGGGAAGAATGTCCGTTGAAATGAGTGGACTGCAACAGCCATACCGTCATCAGCCTGGTACTTATTCTTGTCGTCTCCTGCATAAGCCAGGAGGTTGTATTTAGGGTTCCATTCAACACTATTCATAGCTGCCTTACATGGAATCTGATGAATTGATCGCCCAGTCTGAATATTGGCCTGGTGAAGAAAACAAATGTAAATTCTTCAGAACAATTAGCCTCGAATCATAAAGAAACAGCACTATATTTGTGATCACTTACAATGTCAATGAAAGGATCTTCACTGGCACATGCAAGAAATTCCCCGGTGTGGTTGAAGCTCACTGTTCTTACAGGCCACCTGAATAAAAGAACGGAAATTGGTACACGCATTTCTAAGCATCCTAAATTACTGACAGGAGGGTTTACTTCAGTCAAACTCAGATTAACCTTTGAATATGTATTTTTTTGCAACTACTAGCTAACCCTGAATTAGTTCAAGCATTATACTGTCAAATATATTTGGATGGAAAAGTCATTGGTATGAGATTGGTCAAGCCCATACTCACCTGCTTAACAATTAATATTATGAGCTCTTTTTTAAAAAAAAATACATTATGAGCTCTTTGTAATCATATTGTTCTATATAAAATTTAACGATAAATTAAAATAGTTAACTGAAATGTCTACATTGCCTAAATGTCTACATTAAAATAGTAAACGATAAATTAAACAACTGAAAAGATTAAGAACTTCCTAAATGTCTACATTGCCTTCGCCAGCCAGGCCTTGGTGGGGAAGTAATGGGAAACAATACAGATATGCCAAATGACTAAATTCAATGTGAATATCACGCCCTTTGAGCTCTCAACTATGTGTTGTAGCGTCGAGGGAAACTTTTAGGTCCTAACTTTAAAACACATGATGCAACTGAATAATAATGGTAATTGACAACTGAGGTTGACTCAAACAAAAGCATTGGAAGTTATTTCTATCATAGCAACCTACAAAAGTTACATATATTGTAGATAAAAAACTTACTCCAGCTTTGTGAAGGTTTTAATGCATAGCAACTCTTTGACATTCCAAAGACTGACAAGTGAATCTGCACTTCCAACAGCAAAATACCTGCATCAAAACACTGTAAGTACCATCATCAAAACAATTATACTAAAAAAGAAACCACAAAATTGCCAGAGATAACTGTGTACACGACATTAACATAACACACTAATATTCCATTAAAAAACTAGCACATTAATACAATTTGTACTTGTGGAGTAGAACTCACTGCTTTTGATTAGTATATCAACAGCTCACAGTTTACAAATAGATCAAACTAAAGAAAGATTGTTGTTCTTGGTATACTCGCAGAGATAAAAAAAATGAATAGTTCGGCAAATTTTACTTATCTGAATAAGCAGAAAAGTAAAATTTCAAAAATCTGCAAAAAATCCTGTGTAGAAAATGTTGTATTCTACCAACATGCAAAATCTCAAATCAAAATATTTAATGTTTTGGGTTACACAAAAAAAACAAATATGACAGATTTGAAGAGTTGCAATTTTGCACTGTTCACTATTTCAAATGTCATACTTTGTCATTTTTGTGCAGGACAAAATACAAGATATCTCTAGTTGAGATTTTACACGTTGGTAGAATACAACATTTCTACATCCATGAAATTTTAGAAAAAATTGAAGTTTTAAATATGATTTTCGAATTTTGCAAATAAAGGGCTCCATGTAGCTTGGCCTCCATTTGTTCACTCTCACATATTCCCAATAAATATAGGCCTGGAAATTCTTCTTCATAAGTCATCAAGCCCAACACTTCTTCTGATTTTCTAGTGAATCTAGCAAATACTCTGTATTTTCCAATTCAACATAAGCATGCAATAACAGCAAAAGAAAAGAATCAACTCACCTATCAAGGGGATCCATTGCGATGCAATAACATCCTGCAGTATGAGCATTTAATTTGCAGACAACATCAAAGGAAGGATAGTTTACAACCTCAACAAATCCTACAAAGAACAAAGCCATGTGGCAACATTAGCATCAACTTGTGTGATGTTTGCACCTGAAGTCTGACAGCACCGAGACTCCTTGTTACACTTTCAGAACCGAGAAGCTTCAAGATTCATAAGTAAGAGGACAATGCATATTATTATCTTACCAAGCCCCGTAGTGATGAAGAACATATCTCCAGTTTTATTCCATGCAATCTCATTAATCTGAAGAACATATCAAGAATTTACTTCAGACATATAACAAGAACATATGCACTACAGGTGAAGGCAAATAAGAACTGCGTGAAATTGAAAACATTAAGTTCAGGATGGTGTGAACGTTAGCTATACAGTAAATACATTATGTAGATTCAACTGTTCAGTATCATACATCAGTGTGCATTCAGAATACAACAGCTACCTTTACTGTTTTCCTCTAAAAAACATCTCTGCACAGTTTTTTGATCTAACACAAGCGCATGTGTCACTATATTTCTTATCACATGCATATGCACAGGTTCATCCAAAAAATAACTGGATTCAGAATGTTAAGAAACACTATAAAATATTTCCAATGCCTAAACTTCATTTCGACAGTACCTCGTAAGGGAACTTTTGTTTGTGAATGGGTCTTAGCTTCCGAACATCCACGATGGTCAGCTCATCCTCCTACAGATCATTAGCAGCAGCTGTTATTGTAGTTGAACAATTTGATAGAACTAGTAATTCGCATAAAGTAAATGCATATGTATTTTTAGGAAACATGCTAACATGTTACATGATCCAAAAAGAGTTTTACATCAATAACTATACAAAATTTATGCAATGCTAGTCATACTGAAGAAACTTAGCAAAAAAAATGCTACGACTTCCATCTAATTAACTAACCAGATGTGCGCATGTCCATATACGTGTTACAGCCTTACAGGACACGCTGCAGTATTTTCTATAAATACACATATAACAATATGACCAAATATTCCAATGCATGGTATGATTTGATCTGTAGCATGGTAGTTAGATCAATAGAATATCCAGATCACAGCAAACTTACACAGGGTATAAACTTAAAAAAAAAAAACACTATAACAAAGCTAAACAGATAGCAGGGTTGTGTGAGTTGTGTCATGGCATAATGATGTGTATCACAAACATATCAGCATTTTAATTTTCTGTTTGAAAAAAAGGCAATAAACTGATGCACAATCAATATACGTATCAGAAGAACAACCATACGACATGCAGAAACACAAGCTTCATGAAGGCAATGTCGAACATGATAAATGAATTTCCATTACTTTAAATAAATAAATATGCTAGAAAACAGCTAAGCACCAAAATGCATGTAAGTCGGATTATTGCATACTTCAGTTTATATGAAGCTACAGAAATATACAATCCAATGTACCCATGTTCTATTATTGCAAACCTTATTTCCAACAGCTATGTGAGTTCCATCATGTTTGTATGTGATGTTGATGTTTTCTCCACTAAGTTCAACAACTTGGCATTTTCCACCTGAACAGGAAAACATAAACTACTTAAAGACAAGCAGGATAGGTAAATATAGCCAGATGAAGAGGTAAACTGCCACGTCACTTAAAGACAAGCAGGATAGGCAAGAAGAGACCGACAAAACAAAATGAATCATCCTAGGCAGAATATTGAGCACAACAAAATTAACTTTCGCGTCAAATTCTGAAATTCTTACATAAGAACTCTCGTTGATAACACCGAAATTCATAATAAAGGTACAAAATGAGTTTGTCAATTTCACAAGGGAAAACTAAAATGAAGTGTATTACTTACTTCGCGCATCCCAAAGACGAATTGACTTGTCAGCAGCTGCAGTAGCAACTGTCTCAGGATGCTTTGGATCCCAGCATAATTGATCTACACTATCTGTATGGCCTTTCAGCTCAATGTCTTTAACCTTGGACTGTGTATGAAAATGCATTGTCAGCATCGTTTGCAGTTTGGAAGTCCCAATGGATCAAAATCTAATCTAAGATGAATCCCCTCCTTCACAACAGTTAAATGGTTATTCTTAAACAAGTAAATTTATTTGTTGTGGCTAACATTCAATAATAAATGCATAACCTGTGTGCTCACGTCCAGAAGGAAATTCACTAATAAAGGAAGTCATTAAACATGTTTTTTTTCAGGTAAGTCCTTAAACATGGGGAAAGTAAATTTGGCAACTTGTTGCCACTACACTGCATATTTCTCTCTCTTTTTTCCTTTCCCGAATTTCAAAAAATATGAAACAATTCATGGATGTAAGTCATGCTATACTATGTGCACTTGCAAAATCCCATCCAAATATAGGACCATATGACCCAGATAAAAAATACAAAGTATAAATGGATAGTGAATGAATTATATAGCCAGATTGTCTTTTTTGTACAGGTTACAGGAAGTCATATTTGCAGATGAATTTTGGCTCATACACATGATATAGAATAAACTACATCCATGAACTATAAATCAGGAGGTGGTTTTTTAATAATTGAGCATATTCTTATTAGCACTGTCCTATTGTGCACAGTCCCACAGCAGGGATACACAAAGTGTATGCGTTGTAAGCTTCTGCAAGCAGATAGTGTGGTGGGTTACAGTTAGCCAGTTACACTCACCCCCTCTTTGGTATATAGCACTAGCCACTGAGGACAAACATGAGCATGCCAATAGAAAATGTGCATGCTATCATATATTGTTGCCACTAAGACCATAACTTCGTACTTGCATGATATTAAATGAGAGATATTCCCGGTTGTATATATTTTTTACATAAGAAGGTATATAATCTTATGCACTAGCCACTGAGGACAAACATGAGCATGCCAATAGAAAATGTGCATGCTATCATACATTGTTGCCACTAAGACCATAACTTTGTACTTACATTGTTGTATATATTCTTTACATAAGAAGGTATAAACACTGAGTGCATGACAACAAAAGAGGGTCATCTAATTCCATAACAAGCAAGGTTTTTCTTGTAGCAATTATAAAAAAAGGGGAGAAAGTTACATGGCCATGGGGATCAATGCTCCAGACACGTGCAGTATGATCAATAGAGCCTGAAGCGAGCTTTGTGCCTATGCAGTTCCACGCTACAGAGTGCACCTAAATACAGAAGATCATGATCATGTAAAAATTCTGCATTCATACAAAGGAGGCACAAAGAGCAACAAAACCGCAAAAGTAACTAAACCTTATGGGTAAGTAGCTAAGTATCATACTAGAAGGTCCTCACAAAAGAAATACTGGTATATAATACTAGAATGAAGGAGTTTTTTATATAAAAACAAACAACAGAAAGCAACCAAGAGATCCTCAAAATACAATAAAAATGAAAATGCTTGACATAACTAAATAAGCTCCTGACTCTGAATTGATTCTTTCTGTCAAATGTGCTAGCACCAATTTTCTTCATCTATCAAAAAGAACCACTCGACAAAGTAAGGGTAGGACCAGGATGCTCTTTCTCTAACAAAAAGGAAACAACTTCAGGATGCCCTAGCAATTAGGTCGAATCAAAGTCCTCCCCTCAACTTCGCCCCAATCCAAAAGGAAACCGGACGACGCAAATATAGGAACTTTCATATCCAATCCTCTTTTCCGCTTGTGATGATGCAGCATTGGAAAAACTTCGGCCTGGATTTTGGGTTTCAACTTTCAAGGGCAGCGGGGGACTGAATTCCCGTGCCGCGATACACGAGGATGGGGGGCGTGGAGAGGTACCTTCTTCTTGTGGCTGTAGTACTCCCTGGAAACCAGGTTCTTGAACTTCGACACCGGCGCTGAGCTGCCGGCGGCGGCGCCGCCGCCCTTCTTGTCGTCTTCTCTCCCCTCCATTATTCTCTCACTAGACGCAGCCGGCGGCGACTGGTTGGGGAAGGGAAATTTGCACTGGCTTGGTGGGCTCTGTTTGGGCCCCTATGGGCTTGAGATACAAAGCGTTAAACGGGCCTACGTGGCCAGCTTTGGTCCTAGCCAGAGGCAAGCGCAAATACCCGGCCCAGCAACTTGTTGCCTATCCACGGATTAAAAAGTAAAAAAAAACTACAGCCTACAATAAATAGTACCAAAGATAAGATAGACTTTCAGTTCAGCCCATTCTCACTATTGATAACAAATGATTCGTATATTTTTGTTGAAGTTGTGTTTAAAAAATTTGTGACTGAATATACTTATGTTGTGCCGATTTTTTGACACCCTTTACCGTAGGGGAGAACCCTACGGTGTAAATTTTCTATTAAATAGTGGAGAAACCAAAGGTTTTCCAAGAGCTTTACAACAGCATAGGTATGTTGTGCCGATAACCAAACCTATATTTTAAATATCTTTTGAAGTTGTCAACTGAAGTTAGGTATACTAGCAGGCCCGGCTCTGAGCATGTGCGGTGGGGTGAAATTTCAAAAAATAACCCTTTGGACAAAGTTTAGCAAAAAATAACTCATTTTCAAAACTATTTTGAAATCTAACCCTTCGGAGGGTAGCGCCATGCCCCTCGGCGCTACGCTTAAGAGGGTAGCTCCAAGCCCCATGGCGCTACCGTTTTTGACGTGCTCGCGATGGCATGGAATGAGGGTTCTACAGGGTAACGACGGAGTCTGTGGCGCTACCACACAGAGGGTAGCGCCGCATCATTGGACGCTACCAAAAAGGGTTAATTTCAAAATAGTTTTAAAAAAAATTATTTTTTACTGAATTTTGTACAAAAGGTTATTTTTGTGAAATTTTACTACGGTGGGTGCAGCCGCACAGGGTCCGGACCTCATAGGGCCCCACCAAGGTACGTTCATACATAGAGCCAGAAGTTATGTACGATTAGTTTAAAAAAAATAGCTCAGGAAACCAGCCCAGTTAGTAGCAACTTAAGGCCCTGTGTGCGCACTAAACAAGAAAAACACCGAGCGCTTAATTCAGGTACCCGCATTTAGATTGTATATAGCAATTATTTCCGTCTAGTTCCCTAAAAAAAATCTATATAGGGCCCCTTTATTTCCCCCTCGTATGTCAGGGACGGCCCTGTGTACTAGTTGCTCTCTTGCACATGCTAAGTTTTGGAGAAAGACATTAGAATTTCTCATGTAGCCCAATATGTGCAGTCAACACAAAAACATGCGCTATGGGTTCTTAAAAGATCCAAATATAGTCGAATATAGAGATTATGATGTTTTAAGATGTCACGAAATTTCAATTTTGCAAACTCAAATCATAGCCCGAGAAACAAAAACATGGATCAACTTATGTCCAATTCTTGCAGAAAGGAGTTTGTACTTGCTGACATATAGACGTACCCCATAGGTCATATCATATAAATTACATGAAAATTCAATGCGACTTAAGTTTTATCAAGTATATACTATGAATATATAAATGCTATATAAATGCCATTTCAACATCAATATATTCACCATAAAATATAGTTTTCTTCGCTGATATTTTTCTACATATCTTAGTCAAACTAATAAATAAATAAATAATATTTGGACCAAACTTATACGACATATATTTGAGAACGGAGGATGCGGTCTATACCTCCATACTTCGGATCAAACTAGGATACAAGCCAGGCCCTACAGTCGGGCCACTGAAAATCAACCCTAAATTTAAAAAACCAACCCGCTCGGCCCAACTCCAAGGTAAATCGCATATTTTATAACCCTGAAGCCCGGCCCTCCCGGCATGCTCAGTTTTGAGGCTTGAGCCCAACCCAATGGCCTTGTGCGACGCGGGATCTCTGGTTCAGATCGGGCCGGCCCGCCCATAGCCAGGTATGGTCGGTGGCGGAGCTGGTATAGAGTCATTGGATTCACGTGAACCCAACAAATTTCATCAAAACTTTGTTAACTTAGTCTAGGCTAACTAGTGGAAGATTACACAACGATAAAAAAAAGCTGAACCCAATGGTCTTGCCCTCTAGCTTCACCCTGCTTTCAAGAAAATGTAAAACAGCCGTGTGTTTGCTTCTTCTTTTTTTGAACAGGGCCGTGTGTTTGCTGGAGGAGGCTCAGTGGGAGAGAGAGAGAGAGGTGGAGGTGTTGTGAAATGCAGGCACGTGTGCGCGAGCACAGCCGTCGGTTTCCAAGGGCATTTCAGCCAGCCGGCCCCCACAATCACATGGACGAACACAGCCAGTTGAGTCCCGCTATAAACCATGCCTCGCACTGTACCACCGCGGGCAGGCACACCAAAGAAATCCAAAAAAAGAAACTGAGAATTCTCACAGCCGCTCCTGCAAGTAGAAGGATCCAACACTCCCACAGCAGTACTCCTACGTGTGTTGTGCGGTCAGGGTCAGTGAGTGGAGAGTGCCTGCCGCCAGCCAGTCCCACCGCCCTCCGTCGCTGTCGATCGCTGCCACCACCTCCGCCGCCTAGCTCCCAGATAATGGCGACGGCGATGGGCGCGACGGCCGCCACCTACGGGTACAGCGCTCCGATCCCGGCGCGGCAGCCAACGGCCGCATTCTCTCCCTTAGGCGGCGGCCTACAGGGGCGTCGCCGTGGCGCGGCGGCTGCCGGCGACGGGCGGCGGATGCGGGCCCTGTTCTCGCCCCGGGCCGTGTCCGACTCCCGGAACTCGCAGACGTGCCTCGATCCGGACGCCAGCACGGTGCGCGCCCGCCCGATCTCGCTCGCCGATCACAATATGCCCATTTCGTCTTTCTTTCTTTCTTTCCGACGTCTAGCTAGCACTTGATCTGGGTTCTGGGTTCTGGCCGCCCCTTTCGTCTCGTGATTGGTATTACTCTGCGTTGGGAAAAAGATAGACTTTTTTTCCCTTGCGTGCGTGGGTTCGTGTGCCGGGTTTGGGATCTCGAGGTGGAAGACGGTTTCGATTTCTTCATACAAACTATATTTGTTTTTTACGATTTTGCGATGCTTCTGTCGGCTACTGCCATAGTGTCATGGGTTTACACTAGTATATGATCCAGGAATGATAGTTGGTGGGAGGCATAGAATTATTTACTCACGCATGCCTCTTGCCTCGCATTAAATCTTGTAAAATAATCGTATTGTACCCAGATGTGAAGATTGTAGGAAACTATTTCGGCATCCGATTCCTAGTGCTTGCCTTTATATAATTTGTAAAGAAAATCTGCCGCAGAATTATAGAACGTGTGGTGTCAGAGCAGTTCGTCCGCACCGCACTTGAGCCGTTTCGTGTTTGGAGTGTTTTGTCATACAGTACCAACGAGCAAGCAATTGATGCGAAATAACCATTTATCGCTGCAGAGTGTTCTTGGGATCATCCTTGGCGGCGGTGCCGGGACGAGGCTGTACCCCCTGACGAAGAAGAGGGCGAAGCCTGCGGTGCCGCTGGGTGCCAACTACAGGCTCATCGACATCCCCGTCAGCAACTGTCTCAATAGCAACGTGTCCAAGATCTATGTCCTCACGCAGTTCAACTCCGCCTCGCTCAACCGCCACCTCTCCAGGGCATACGGGAACAACATCAGCGGGTACAAGAATGAGGGGTTCGTCGAAGTTCTTGCCGCGCAGCAGAGCCCCGAGAATCCAGACTGGTTTCAGGTAATTCATCTTCGGTGTATTAGTCCCAAGTTATTACTTTGTGTTGATTTTTGACACGAGTGCTTAAATTTTGCAAAAAAGATCACATATTTTGAACTACAGATGAAAAGGAAACGCAGTTGCAAACCTGTATAACTAATAAATTGTGGTCTCTAGTTAAACTGCATAGAGTACAAGTTGGGGGACCAATTCAGATGCACATGTCAATTTTATCAAATGAAATTCATGCATTATTTGCAGTGTGCGCCCCTGACATGCACTATAATTTGTTGATATTCCCAAGCCATTTCATGAATCAGTGTTTTGCTTCTCTTGCCTCTTCCCAAATCAGGGTACCGCTGATGCCGTGCGACAGTACTTGTGGCTGTTTGAGGAACACAATGTTATGGAGTTCCTTATTCTGGCTGGAGATCACCTGTACCGCATGGACTACCAAAAGTTCATTCAAGCACACAGAGAAACAGATGCTGATATAACTGTGGCTGCCCTGCCAATGGATGAGCAACGTGCAACTGCATTTGGCCTTATGAAAATTGATGATGAAGGGAGAATTGTTGAGTTTGCAGAGAAACCAAAAGGAGAGAAGTTGAAATCAATGATGGTAGAGCATTTTCCCCCATCCGATTTAATGCATACACCTTGAGTAGTTGAAAGCATATATGCTTCTGCAGACTGCAGCTAGTCGTTTTCAGTTAACATGTTATAATATTGTAGGTTGATACCACCATACTGGGCCTTGATACTGAGAGGGCCAAGGAACTGCCTTATATTGCTAGCATGGGGATCTATGTTTTTAGCAAAGATGCGATGCTTCGGCTTCTCCGTGAAAAGTTTCCTTCAGCAAATGACTTTGGAAGTGAGGTTATTCCTGGTGCAACAGAAATTGGAATGAGGGTATGTTACGATCAGCTCAGTGTAACTTTAATGTTGCGACAACGGGAGACTCCTTCCAATTTTGTAGTAAAAACAGAAAAAAACAATATTGTAGATTCATGAGCATAAGTATTCCATCCATCCAGAGTTAAATTTACTTCATCTTTTGAGAGAAGTTATTTGTCTCCTTTGTAGGAACTTCACTTGGTTTTTATTTTGTTTGCCTATACTGCTACTCTGTTTGACAGGTGCAAGCTTACCTATACGATGGTTACTGGGAGGATATTGGGACTATCGAGGCATTTTACAATGCAAACTTGGGAATAACAAAGAAGCCAGTACCAGATTTTAGGTATAAACTCCGCAAAAGTTAGAAGGTGCATTTTGCTTCATACACTGCATATTACTCACTTTTGATAAAAACTTGTGTCCAGCTTCTATGACCGTTCTGCTCCAATTTATACACAATCTCGATACTTGCCTCCTTCGAAGGTTCTTGACGCCGATGTGACAGACAGTGTTATTGGTGAAGGTTGTGTTATAAATGTAAGCTGCCTTTTCCCTTGACTTACGTTCTGTTTCCTTTCTATCGAGTTAAGCCACTCTAGGTCACATCATGTTTACTACCTTTTATTATTAGGTTATCCATTGGTTATCTTGTCATCCCTTAATTTTAGTCTCTCATAGTTCACTACATGGGCTTTCTAAACTTGTTATCTTGCATTTTGCACCTTTTGGCCAGCACTGTACAATCAACCATTCTGTTGTTGGACTCCGTTCCTGCATATCAGAAGGCGCTGTGATAGAGGATTCCCTGCTAATGGGTGCAGACTATTATGAGGTGAAATATAATAAAACAGAACTGTATTGTGTTTCCATGAAAGCATTGTGAGAACATAGTGAACATTTTTGTGCAGACGGAAAATGACAAGAAAGCTCTTTCTGAAACTGGTGGCATTCCCATCGGTATTGGAAAAAATGCACACATCAGGAAAGCAATAATCGACAAGAATGCTCGAATTGGAGAAAATGTGAAGGTATTTCATAAACATTTCTACCTCCTGTCAGTCGGCCCATATTTTATGTATTTGCTGTTTAACTATTTCTTAATTCTGTGTGAAAAATAAGAGGAGTCTCTTAACACCTCTATCTGAACATAATATATTTTCTTGGTCCTTGAGGTTTTCTGCGTGAATGATTGCATGTGTGATGTGCCCCGCAGCACCTAATTCAAAGCTCTTCAATGTCACCAAATACAAATATATTGATCTACCAAAAATGGAAATACATAGGCGACTAACGTTTTTCTGGCTAACCAAGTGCTTGTGAAAAATAAATCTAGAATTACTGACAAAAAATATGATGCAATGTTTATGTTGTAAGTAACGGAAGATCCTAAATGGTATGCTTACTTTTACAGATTATTAATGTTGATGATGTCCAAGAAGCTTCAAGGGAGTCTGATGGATACTTTATCAAGAGTGGCATTGTCACTGTGATCAAGGATGCCTTAATTCCCAGTGGAACAGTCATATAGAGGCAATCGTCAGCAGCATGTATATAAGGTTTCCTCTCACACATAAAAAAAAAATCTTATCTCGATGCTTCTTACGGCAATTGTGCACCACCAAGAATTGGCATCATGCTCATATCTTAATTCGTATATCAAATTTGTTATCTATCGTAACTGGATCAACTGTCCTACCAAATGCCACGGTGTAGGTTAAGTAGGTAGATAGCTTGCATCTTTATACAGTATATGGTTTACTTGAATGGGTTAAGTCTTTTCATTCTAAATTTTGATATTGATCCTGTTACTGCACTGCAGGTTGGCTTGCAGGTTTATGGTGGCATCCAAATCTCCAATGCATCCATGGTGATTTCTCACGCTGCAAGTTCGCCCAGCTCTGCGTCAGCCTGGAAATGTCGTCGGTGAAAGGAATAAAACGGTGGCCAAAACTTGAGGCACCTTTTCTTTTTGTTGCTGTTAGCCTGTTAACTAGTATATGAACAAGATCGTCTAGAAAGTAGAAACGCTGTTAAGTCCGAAAACTGCACCTCGAATTTTGTAGGATTCTTCTGGCCTCAACAGCCAATGTTTATTTCTATACTCTGCTGCCTTGTAATGACCTCGGTTTATCTCCGATATGTCTTTCTGAACCAGCACCCATGAAATAGAACTGCAGAGAAATGGAAAGTTTCAGCAAAACCACGCTAGAGTTTGGGGGGCTGAATTCTCCAGGCAAAATGTAGACGGTCCTGACATGCTTGAGACCAAGAATTTCTGGTACCTTGTGCAACTTTAAACTTTTCAAAAAATCGAATGTCGTGTGAAGTCCAGATATAGAAATGTGCAACTAGGTCGGTGCACACTTCTACTTCACGTTACCACTTTCAGATTATAAGAGACAGCTACTTCAAACTTCATGATGTGCAGAGCGATCGGCCTGTTTAGAAATGCCTATTTGCTATGCAACTTAGAAATATCATGTACTCCTATATTATTAAGATTCTTCCTATTCCGATTGAAGTTGGTGGCACCTTAGAGCATTTTGACTGTTGATTGCATATGCTCCCTTTATAAGAAGTTTCGTGAAAAAAGACATTTTTTGTGTCATGTATAAAAAATATCACGTGATTTTTAAAATTTTAACACGGATTGTCTCATTACACATGCCACAAAAATACCGGCTTTTCGTGAAACAATTATGTGGATATATGCATACCAGTTTTTTAATATATTCTTTTAATATTTCGAAGTGGGCTTAAAATGCATTTTAAATCAAGGGTGCATATGTGCTGCTCCGTGACAACTTGAATGCATTCCATATTATGTGTATGAACCGACAAGTTAACATGACGACTTGTAAGAGCAAGTACAATAAGCTTATGTAAATGGGCTATAATGATTAAAATAATATTTATTAGATGACGTGGAGGAGAGAGAAGAGGAGAGAGAAGAGGAGAGAGAAGGGGAGTGGGCTCTTATGTAATAGCCAGTTCTAGCACGTGCTCCTAGGCACTTTGTGAGTGTGGGTGGTGGACCATAAAGTAGTACATTTTTACATCTAACTATTATACATGTTGGCTATATAGCTGGCTATAGATGACATGACAATTTCTTATAGCCAGCTGTTGGCTATACTATTAAACTTGCTCTAAGTAGTCATCCAAGTCTTGGTTGTAAGTAAAGTTTAACTCTGAAACTCTGCAACAAACTTCGAGTGACGTGACTTCTTTACCCCGTCCTCTCTCCTCTCCTGAAAGTTGAGGTCTACATGTGGCGGTGAAGAAGATGAATCTGATTGAGTTATTGTTGATCTTTTTAGGGTTCAATATGTAAAAGTCAAGAACTGGGATGTAGTTTTGCTTTTCTTTCAGTTTTTTGTGTGTAAATTTTTGTATGCACCTCCCGACTAAATGCAGTATCTAGGCCCAAAATCTCAAGCCTATAGGAATCACGCCACAAATTTAATTATTTAGTTTTTTTACTAGTTGCGACTGTGAATCTCAGTTGCAATTAACATGTAACCGGGAATCAGCACTGATCATGACTCAATCCAATTGTCGAAATCTCAATTTAGTTAATTCTCAAGTCGATTAAAAACTAACTACTCGATAAAAATTAACAAAACCGTAATGATATCCATCAAAACGACTTAAAAACAACAAAT
This sequence comes from Poa annua, assembly GCA_026929855.1. Classification (NCBI taxonomy): domain Eukaryota; kingdom Viridiplantae; phylum Streptophyta; class Magnoliopsida; order Poales; family Poaceae; genus Poa; species Poa annua. The sequence goes on along the minus strand of CM049432.1, from coordinate 68,639,592 downwards.
TGTTATATCGATAAAGCTGTGGTGCGATTTCCATGGCCTATACTTGGAATCCAAGTGTTTTACGAATCGAGCACACAGATACAATGATACGGATAAGAAACGGAACCAAACTTTGTACCATATGCATATGCACGGATCGACGGAGCTAGTGTCGCATTACAGTCCCATGTAGTACGATTTTGAACAGAAAAGGAATTGTAGTTTTGGACACGATGGTATAGGAAACCGAAGAGGGCAACGCCTAGGCCTAGATCGCTAGCTACATATATAGCAACGCCCTGCCTCAATACAAGCAACCACGTACTGCATTGCGACTTGCAACTCGACTACGTGCTTGATCGACTCCGGCGACTCGGGCGATATGGCGGGCGGGGCGGCCGTCGGCGGAGCGGCGCCGAGGCAGGACTACCCCGGCCGGCTGACTCTGTTCGTCTTCATGGCCTGCCTGGTGGCTGCCACGGGCGGGCTCATCTTCGGCTACGACATCGGCATCTCCGGCGGGGTGACGTCCATGGACCCCTTCCTCAGCAGGTTCTTCCCGTCTGTGTACCGGAAGCAGCGCGAGGCCGACGACAGCAACCAGTACTGCAAGTTCGACAGCCAGCTCCTCACCATGTTCACCTCCTCGCTCTACCTCGCCGCGCTCGTCGCCTCCCTCTGCGCCGCCTCCGTCACCCGCGTCGCCGGCCGCAAGTGGTCCATGTTCGTCGGCCGGGTCACCTTCCTCGTCGGCTGCGCGCTCAACGGCGCCGCCCAGAACGTCGCCATGCTCATCCTTGGCCGCGTCCTCCTCGGCGTCGGCGTCGGCTTCGCCAACCAGAGCGTGCCGGTCTACCTCTCCGAGATGGCGCCGGCCAGGATGCGCGGCATGCTCAACAACGGCTTCCAGCTCATGATCACCCTCGGCATCCTCGCCGCCAACCTCATCAACTATGGCACCGACAAGATCGCCGGCGGGTGGGGCTGGAGGCTCAGCCTCGCGCTCGCGGCGGTGCCCGCGGTCATCATCACCGTCGGTTCCCTGTTCCTCCCGGACACGCCCAACTCCCTCCTGGAGCGCGGCAAGGCCGAAGAGGCCAGGCGGATGCTCCGGCGCGTGCGCGGCACCGACGACGTGGATGCCGAGTACCGCGACCTGGCTGCGGCCAGCGAGGCGTCCAGCGCCGTGGAGCGGCCGTGGCGCGACATCCTGCGGCGGCGGTACAGGCCCCAGCTGGTGATGGCCGTGGCGATCCCGCTTCTGCAGCAGCTCACTGGCATCAACGTCATCATGTTCTACGCTCCCGTGCTGTTCAAGACGCTCGGCTTCGGCGGCAGCGCGTCGCTCATGTCGGCGGTCATCACCGGCGGCGTCAACCTGGCGGCCACGTTCGTGTCGATCTTCACGGTGGACAGGGTGGGGCGGCGCGGGCTGCTTCTGCAGGGCGGGGCGCAGATGTTCGCGAGCCAGATCGTGGTGGGGGCGCTCATCGGCGCCAAGCTCGGGTGGAGCGGCGTGGCGGAGATCCCGGCGGGGTACGCGGCGGCGGTGGTGGCGGTGATGTGCGTGTACGTTGCCGGGTTCGCGTGGTCGTGGGGGCCGCTGGGGTGGCTGGTGCCGAGCGAGGTGATGCCGCTGGAGGTGAGGCCGGCGGGGCAGAGCATCACGGTGGCAGTCAACATGCTCATGACGTTCGTCGTCGCCCAGGCTTTCCTCCCCATGCTCTGCCGCCTCAAGTTCGTGCTCTTCTTCTTCTTCGCCGCCTGGGTCGCCGCCATGACGCTCTTCGTCGCGCTCTTCGTGCCGGAGACCAAGGGGGTGCCCATCGAGGACATGGCCAACGTCTGGAAGGCGCACTGGTACTGGAACCGCTTCGTCACCGACGACGACGATGCCCAAACACGTCAAGACATCGAGATGGCCAACAGCACTGCATGTTAACAATTAGCTTAGCTTGGGTCGATAATTTCGTTATGTTCACCAGTATTTTTTAGATCGTCGTGAACTCGTAATTAGCTTAGCTCGATATTTTAGTTTGTTTAGCACTATTTTTTTTAGCTCGAAATTACTTTTGTTCATGCAAAGTTGTACATATTTTTTTAATAGGATATGAATAAACAATTCCAAATTACTGGTTAATTGTGACTGGGTTCAGTTTTATTGTATTAAGAGCTAAATGTATCTCAGTAATGCCTGCTCATACAAATACGAGAAAGCTCAGCTGTGTCCAGTTGGGTTGCAATACGATGTCCCTGTTGTGAAGCTAAAACAACTGATGTAAGATAAAAGCTCTTATTTGATATCAAAAAGTCTAACTAAAATATATTACAGTCCTATGAGGGTCGCTTCTCACTAATGCCAATGCACATCATTTAGCATACGCCTCAGACATAAATGAGATGAATTGCCCACAAAGTGTTAAAGTTTACCTTTGTGTATTGTCTTCATGAAAATAGACAAGGGTAAGCACTGACGGACATCATTAGGGTTCAGGCCTTCAGGGTTTCGAAACATATCAAGGGATCAAACTGGCATTGCAGAGGTTTTATTAATAAAAAAGGAACTAAACCGTCTAGGTACAGAACAGTGAAAGAGACTTAAAATTTGCATGGTTAACACGTACATGACTGAAAGTTACAAATGATCCTGTGCGATACTAATACTCAACATGGCTTCCCAAAAATATCCGTCTAAACTAAGAGCACCGACTCCAATTTTTGTGGACCCTCCCTTCACGACTGATCTTGATGTATACAAGGATTCAATCAAGCAGCCTTGGGCTTGGGCTGAAGTCTCTTCAGTTGTGAATAGAGGAAAACTCCAGCAAGAGCAATTGCGGTTCCTGCACAATCGATAGTTCAAATATAAGAGGACATGATTGATCAATCAGATAGAACGACAAAGAAAAACAGATGCTTACCGATAGAGTTGATTGGAGACACAGGGGTCTTGAAGAACAGAACGGATGTAACAATGACCACCACACGCTTCACACAGTTGCCGACCGAATGGGTAACAGGGGACACCCTTGCGAGGATCATGTATGACACCTTCGATAAATCAAAAGTCAAAACTAGTAAGAATTTTTGGCATTAAGCACATGTGCACACAGAAGATGACACGCCATTCTGGCATGAGCTATATATAGGCATACTGATAACAAGATGAATCATCACTCGTCACAAAACTAAGTAGATCGCTGACCTGTTGGTATGCATGGAAACAGAATGCAGCAATCAAAGACCTTGTGTACACTTGTTGTAAGTTCAGACCCTGCACAAAACAGAACATAGTAAGAATTCAAACAAGACAATCTAGTCTAAAGGGCTCAGCAGACAGATAAACAGTGTGGATACTCACAGACGACTGCAAAAACGCAGGAGTGACTTTGACTCCTTCTGTCAGCAAGGTAACTGGGGCCAAAAGGAAGAATGACATGACGGTAATAATTGAGAATAGAGTAATGTTGTCCAGAGATGCCTGGTCAGAGTTGGGAAATGATGAAGGTTAGAATACGGTCATAGCTTGATAAAGTATAACCATAAAGGGTAAAAACAGAAGGCCTATGCACACATTCATAAATGAGAATACATATCAAATTATACTCCCATCAATCATAGGTGTACAATCCTCATCTGGCCAATGTAGACAATTCATAAAGTCTGAGATAACAACAACTAGAAAGTTTGGCTACACTTGACGTAATCCAAGACATCACTTTTGTTATGGGAGTAATTCATTATTCAAGAGAAATGTAAATCAATTACTCCGTTGCCACCATCCAAGAGAAATGTAAATTGATAACTAAGTTACCTCTTTCTTCAGCATAAGCTTCTTGCTGAGGACATTCCTTGACTGGAAAGTCACATTTGAAGCCATCGCAGCCAAAAATCCAGCCCTGATGGCATTTAAATTACACATTAATCACCATATTGCAGAAATGAGCAAAGATATCATTTGAGTCTACGAGAAAAATATTAACGCAAATGAATATACACACACTAATTCACAAGTCAGCCATCAGATAACCTCAGATGAAACTCAAGAGGCATATGTCAGAACTGTAATGTGCACACCAAAACCAAGCTTAGAAACACGATAATTCTTTTACTCAAATGATGGTACTGATAATTCTTACCAGTTAAAGGAAGCTTCGGAAATAGATGCCAATGCAACACCACCAACAATAGGAAGAAGAGACAAAACAACCCAAGGAGTAGGCAGCTGCACAATCATCCATGTGTCAGACCAAAACCATTAAACAAACAAAACTGATATTCTTAGATCATGTACAGCTCATTTCTATTGATAAAAAATAACAGAAATTACCTCGCCAAGGAACATTGCTGAAAGGAGAACTGAGAAGAAAGGCTCCATGGCCTTGATGGTATGTGTAAATGACACAGCAACCTTTCCAAGGCTCATGTTTGTGAAAAGATTGCCCATGGTGTGGACAATAGCCAGAGGGAGGATAGCAAGGAGCTGGACATAAGAGCAATTAGACACATGCTCCAGCTGTGCAATACATATGTACTAGTTTGTCACAGGAAAGCAAATAATTACCTGTGCACCAGAAATCTTAGGTCTTTTAAGGATACCAGTGATCCACAGGAACAAGGAAATGCCAGTTCCAACAGCAAACTGAACTGTTGTGATGTTTATCGGATATGGGAAAACCTTGAGGACCTGTTAAATATAGTAAAGTAAAGAAAGTTGAATTATTTACAGATATCTGATGAAACCTTATAGAAACTTCTCGGCAAAGTAACTACAACAATTGGCATATGTCGAATGTTGGGGAAACCTAGGAGCAAGGTTGTCTGTACTACAGCACGATTGTGCATTGTGCATGTTGCCCATTCAAATCACATAGGGGCCAAAGTAACGGTCATATGTGCCAGATAGCACATCACATAGTTGCAATACATTGTTACAGACTGATGCATTGTAGAAGCTCCGAAGTAGCAAATGCTTCATCTTCACATAAGCAGACAGGAAGCACCTAAAGCACCCTGATTTTATCTGGATTATTATTAGTGGTGATGATCCTGAGTTCTGGCATGTGTATTATGGCAAAAAAGGCTTCTCAGAATGGTACTTCAAGTTCAATACCTTCATCGATCTGACCCAAGTTTGTGGAACATATAGACTAAAAATGCAGTTTACAGTACATTCTTACGCAACCTATGAGGCATAATAGTGCATCGACTAGTTCAGAACAGTTAGAATTTCCTGAATCTAATGATATGATTAATTGAAAGCTTCAGCCATTATAGCCCACCGCACAACAATCACATAAATAGAGAATAATAAGAGGAAATTCCATGCACTCGTATGCACACAAGGTCAGAAATTAGAAATCATCTGAATTAGAAATATGCGGGTCACTTGGAGGGAGGGACCTATCCTTAACACGCACCAAAACTATCGGATCTCCCCGATTCTCGATGCCAACTTATCAGATCGGAGTTTGAGTTCCCTGCCGCTAAATTACGAAGGGGATAAAAGATGCGTAGTACGGACGAGTGAAGGCGGCTCTCTCTCAGTCTCAGGGTGCGCAAGTCAAGAGCCCGGAGATGTGTAGTAGGAACTAGGGACTGGTGGTGAGGTGACGCACCTGCTTGTTGTAGATGTTGAAGTAGATGTTGAAGAGGTACCAGAGGCCGAAGAAGACGCCGAGCTGCAGCGTCTTGGCGAGCGCGGAGCCGCCTTCCTCCCCGGCCTCCCCGGACGCCGCCGCCGCGGTTGAGGCCGCCACGAGGCTGTCGCTCCTCCTCTTCTCCTGCTCGGGCGACGCAGGTACTAGCCCGATGCGGCCCATCCCAGCGGCCGCCACAAAGAGGCCCGCGCGGGGCGCGGCGGCCGCGGAGAGGCGGAGGGCGGGGCGTGCGGCCAGGAGGCGCGCGCCGCAGGGGCTAGGGTTGTTCCTCAGGACGGGCCGCGCGGCGCATGGCCGGTGGACCCCGATGGCCGCCGCGCTCTGCATTGCGGCGAGGGGAGGGGAGGGGCGGGGGGCGGAGGTGCCGAGGCTGCCGGCGGCGGAGGGCACGAGGAGGGTGGTGGTGGTGCGGGCTGGTGAGATGGGAGGAGAGAGTGGGGTTCGGGTTGGTTGGTGGGACGAAGCAGGGTTTTAAGTAGCGGCGCCGGCGAGGACGGGGCTGAGCTGGCTGGCTGACGGGTGGGCCCGGACGATGGACGTGGGCCCTGCACGTCAGTGGGGGAGGGAGGCTGCCGGGCTGCGGGGGATGCGCGCGGTGCACGGTGCACCGGGGAGAACCGGCCGTGGAGGGCGGTACACTGGAGGGGGGTTGTTGGGTGGAACGAGTGCAGCGACGTGTTCGAGGGTTAAGATGGGCCCGGTGCGGGGAAATACTGGCGTGGTGGGTCCAGGGTTAAGGTGGGCGGGATCTGCGAGACCGCCGCGCCAGCTCACATCACCTGGGCGGATTACCTGTTGCTGGGTGGAGGTATAAACTGGGCCGCTATTACGGCCCCAGTTTAATTTAGCCTGTTGAAGTCCTCTTTAATTAGATAGGATAATCAATGGCTCTGAACAACGCGACATATAGCTGATCGTGAGAGAATATCGGTTCCGACAGATACCCGCCTAGCTACAATCGGGATGGTCTGCCGTTGCACCTTGTTAATCGTCATGGTTTAGCTAAGCCTGAGCTGAATACTCGTGTGTTGCTATCGTCCTTTATATTTGTATGACATCACTGGTGTGTTTCCATGGTCTCTTCAGTTTCGATGAAAACGCATAGTAAAATCCCCGTGCGTTGCTACGGGTAGAAAAATCATCTTTCTATATTGTGTTGCATAACCAGTTTTATAGGATATAACAATCATGCATTAATCTTCTCATATCTGATATATGGTCGTTACTGAGTACTCGGTTCTTTTTCTCTTCTTTAAAATCTTGTTCCCTCCTTTCATTCGACCTTGATGACAAGGATCTTTATGTTTCTTTTTGTGATGGCTCTGGACAACGCGACATATAGCTGATCGTGAGAGAATACCGGTTCCGACAGATACCCGCCTAGCTACAATCGGGATGGTCTGCCGTTGCACCTTGTTAATCGTCATGGTTTAGCTAAGCCTGAGCTGAATACTCGTGTGTTGCTATCGTCCTTTATATTTGTATGACATCACTGGTGTGTTTCCATGGTCTCTTCAGTTTCGATGAAAACGCATAGTAAAATCCCCGTGCGTTGCTACGGGTAGAAAAATCATCTTTCTATATTGTGTTGCATAACCAGTTTTGTAGGATATAACAATCATGCATTAATCTTCTCATGTCTGATATATGGTCGTTACTGAGTACTCGGTTCTTTTTCTCTTCTTTAAAATCTTGTTCCCTCCTTTCATTCGACCTTGATGACAAGGATCTTTATGTTTCTTTTTGTGATGGCTCTGGACAACGCGACATATAGCTGATCGTGAGAGAATACCGGTTCCGACAGATACCCGCCTAGCTACAATCGGGATGGTCTGCCGTTGCACCTTGTTAATCGTCATGGTTTAGCTAAGCCTGAGCTGAATACTCGTGTGTTGCTATCGTCCTTTATATTTGTATGACATCACTGGTGTGTTTCCATGGTCTCTTCAGTTTCGATGAAAACGCTAGTGTTTATGAAGATTTAATCATTTTCCTCTTGATAGCATGTTGAGAAATAATATACATTTGTATGTTTGTATCCAAACTCCAAAGACTAATTTAAACTGAAATAAGGATTATGAGTATATAGTCATGAAGCATAGTTTTAAATCGCATCAAATATTTATTAGCAGTAGACTCTACATCTCACCTTTGAAATTTCATCGGTCTATATATTTATGTTTTTGAACCGTGAAACTAATGGAACATAACAATCTACATACAATTGGTAATAAGAATAATCGTTCATATGAATGAATATAAAATACATAGAATAATACATGTATTAATATGGACTATATTTTTTATTTAATCTATATTTTATCAGGGTTACTCCATGTCTCTCGTCGTATATATTTTCGTAAAAAACGGCTTAGACATCCATACACCACACCAATTCAAATGAAAGAAATGTGCGAGCAACAAATGGTGAGATAGTTGCTTTTACTCTTTGAGAGTTTAACAACCAGTTTAATTAAATTCAAACAAAATTTAACCTATATACATATAAAATTATTTCCTGCGCGTCAGTGAACACAAGATGCACTCTTAAATTAACTTATGCAATATAAATCACCTTTTGTGAATTCAAACAAAATTAACTATATTGATTATATACATATAATATTATTTCATGTGGTAGTGAACACAGGATGCACTCTTAAATTAAGTAATGCTATATAAATCACCTTTGCTAACTGAATTTAAACGAATAATCATGGGGTATGTGTGTGGTTCATGCACAATGTCTTGTAATAAAACCAGTTCATATAATTGTAACAGATGGTTCTATTCTTCGCAAGAACGACTGCTTGTCCTATCTTCATATTCACACCATATTCTTAATCTTGTACTAAAAATCGCAGCACTCAACAGAAGCATTCGACACAATCCGTCAATGACACTTTAAGAATATATGTCCTTAAGAACATCTTCAGTAGTCTCAGTTGCTGCTCTAGTGCTGCTGCAGCAATTGGTACTCTCACGATAGACTTCATTTTCTGCAACCTATAGTTAACTGCCGAATCTAATGCTGCAAGGAAGTCCCAGACATGTATGATAGAATCTATTTATTTTTTAACTTTTAAAATACTTGAACAGACAACAAATGAATAAAAAAATCTACAACAAACTGATAGGCCTTACAGTAGTTCAAAAACAAAAGTGCAATATCAACATAAATAAACAAGGATACTCTTTCAGATCTATCATGGTTGAAGTTATGTAGTTATGTTAGGTGTTCAATATCAGGTTCCACTGTTGAGGATGAAACTAACATCCATGAAAGATTGGGTCTACTTCCAAAGTAGACTATAAATGAAATGAAGTTATATATTAATTGTATAACAATATAGTACAAAAACGATTAAACCGGGTCGTCAGCGTTTTATAAGTATATAAAATATCAATGGTAAACATCAACATCTATGCCCAAATACAAGTAGCATAAAGGCAGGGTTGTCAAATTACATTTGCTATAGAATAAATTCTAACCAAAGAAAGCAAACAAAATATTTTGAAATGAAGTATTATCAGAAAAGAATGTCCACAATGCTGGCAATTAGAAATACGGTGTAAAATCTATGAGCAGAGTTGCCTACTATTATTTTCGACGTTACAGGAAAGTAAATGCGAGATATTACGTTTCTTAATATGAGAATACATGGCTTGTGATTTGACTTGCACTTCAATTGACAGAAAGGCATTATCATGAATATCCCCAAATAGCACGGGATGGATTACCACCCGAAAACAACACTGGCTATAACAAGAGGAACCTGTAGGTAGGCTAAACACAAAGGGCATTATGGTAGTCAAGAACTTCACCAGTGAAGCTAGCTGTGACTTCTGTCCTACTCTAGAGTCTGTCCATCACATTGCCTACAATGCAAGAACCCGCAGTCTGTTTGGAATAGGCTTGATCTGAACAACGAAACTGCAGTGTCCTTCACCATAGCCAAGTTCGTGGAAAGAGTGGCACCATCCAAAGACTAAACCTGGCCGATATAACTTCGGTGCGTGTCTTCTGAGACTTGGAAGGGCAGGAACGATCGCATCTTTAATCAGAAAAGTGCGACAAGATCACACAAGCATCAGAGCAGCATTCAGGCATGGGTAAGCAGCTAGGAGAGAAATGAAAACCTACGTTCCAAGCTATACAGAGGTAACAATTTCGGCCGTACCCGATGCGCACGGCCCGCTTCTTCTTCCGGAGCGACGGGGAGGACGACTGTCGTGAGAGGACAACGGCGGGGAAGGAGGGTGAGATCGGAGAAGAGGTCCTCGTGAAGGAGATATGCCCTAGAGGCAAATAAATAAGTAGTATTTATTGCATTATCTCATGAGTTTATAATAGGTTTGTGTATTATGCTATAACTGTATTAATCGGAATTATTAATACACGTGTGATACATAGACAACCAGGTCCCTAGCAAGCCTCTATATGAGCTAGTCCATTGGGCAACAGTTGATCGAGATTCCCGATCAAGGACAATGACGTCGGTTGACAATGGGGTCATCTTGTTAGTTGAATAAGGTGGTGGACATGCGCAAAGTATTGCAATAAGATCGTATTACGATGTTTGTCATTTGCAATAGATAAGAGTTTGATAGCTTATTCCTTAGACCGTGAGACCGTACTTATTGTTGCTTCGTAGGAGTGCTTTGAGAGCATCAAACGTTGTGCCTTATATAGCATGACAATAACGGTGTCCATCTTGGGTATTCCGAAAGAGCATCGAGACGTAAGGATCAAGAGCGGGATTTGTTCATTCTTGTAATGGAAAGATACTCTGGGCCCACTCGGTGAAATTGCATCTATATAGCTGCGAAGCTTATGACTAGGTCATGGAGATGTAATATCGCAGACGAGTTAATAACCTTCGTCGGTAACGAGATACAGCAAAGGCATCGGTGTGTCTACGATCATATCTCGGACAAGGTAGTATCGCAGAGACAAAGGGAATGAATATCATACTTATGGTTCAACGACGATATTCGTGGAATGCACAGGGGTCGTCATATATTTCCAGGTATCCCTGACGATCATTGGTGAGCGGAGTGTCTCGACCATGTCCGGAGTGTTCCCGAACCGTAGCGTAACAAACTTAAGGTCTTAGCGACGCTAGGAGATAGGTTCTGGAATTTTATAGGTTTTATTGGAGAGAGAAAATTGATCCGGAAAGAGTTCCGGTGGTCCGGAAGGAGTTCCGGGGAGCTATGGAAAGGTTCCGGGAATGTCGGAAAGTTGTTCGGGTGGATCCGAAATAGTTTCGGAGTCATGGGATATTGAATTATATATAAATATATTAATTATGAATTAATGGGATTTTTATATTAATTTAATATTAATTAAATAAAGGAAAAAGGGGGCTCCCACCTAAATGGGCCCAAAGAGGGCCCATGAGGGGGTGGCGCACCAAGCAAGGGGGCCTTCCCCCCCCTAGTCCGAATTGGACTAGAAGAGGGAGAGGCCCAAGGGGGTTCGTCCGAACCCCCCTCCCCTCTCTTCCTTTAGTCCCACATGGGGGAGCCAAGGGGGTTGGCACACCCCCTTCCCCCTTTATATAGCAAGGCATATTAATTGATTTAATTCATAGGAAATTCAATTAATTCCCAATTTCTCTCTCGATCTCGTGGTTCCCAAGTCGGAGCCGCGCCGAGCTGAGGAAAGGGGAATCTCTCCACCTAAGCCATACCGTAGAGCGCCGTTGCTCTGCGGGATTCCAGATAAGATCTACTCCTACGATTTCAGCTGGATCTGAATGACCGGGAGTTGTCGCTAGGCTCCGTATGTTTGCGAGTGCTCGGAGGCTACTCTATTGAGGAGCTTGGGCGACGTCGTCTCGCCCCCTGCAGCCGCCGCGCCTCCCCCACTGCTGCCGGCGCGCCAGCCCCGGTGCTGGCGCTCTGCCTTCTTCCGCCCGATGCCCGTCGACGCAGATCATCGTCGACACCCCGGCGTCATCGAATCCGACATCGCGGCAAGTTCTCCGCGACCTCGAGGTCGGCTACGTACGACTTCATCGTCAACGCTTGTGCGGGAGCGTAATCCTCGCTATCGGTCTACATGGAGGTAATGTAACCCGTTCCGCCACCGTTATCACATGTACTAGATAGATAGATCCTGGCTAGTTAGGGTTCCGCTCGCTAGAAAATTATTGTTTTCTGCACCGTAACCCCTTCAGTGGTATCAGAGCCGATCTATGCGTAGTACTGCTGGTACGGTTAGAACTCATGTTGAATGAGGACGTCTTTCTTATATTTGCTACCCTCTAGCGTGCACTTGCGATGCCTTCGGTATTGAGTTGATGAAGCGGCCCGGACCGACTTTACGCGTACGCTTACGCGAGACTGGTTCCACTACTGACATACGGCTTGCACCGTATCTGTGGCTGGCGGGTGCCTGTTTCTCTCTCTCTAGTCGGCAAAGCATTTTCAATGGAGGGCCCGAGAGGGATGCTTAAACATGCAATTATACGATCGACGTTGTGGTACAAAGTTCGTAGGTAGGGAAGCGATTCTCTTACGAATAAGCCTATTTGCCACGTAAAACTTGCAAAACTAAATAAAGCTAGAGGCGTCTAACTTTGTTTTGCAGAGGCGTTATTTTATGTGACATGGTTACGGTAAGTTTTGATATTACTCGTACTGTTGGAGGCAATGGAGGGCTCTGTAGACTCGGAGCCATGCCGGGGCGCCGGGGGCCAGGCACATGGCGTCATGAAGGTCCAGGCGCATCGACCATGTCACATCGCACTTCATTGCATCATTATTGTGTGCTGTTGTGTGTGCATCCTATTAATTGCTTATATGCTAGATATACAACGGTAGCATCATAAATAGGATGATCCCTAACAAATACCAAAATTGTGTTCTCCCTCGTTGCGCACCACCAAGAAAGTTCTACGTTATGAGACAGGCCGTGATGATCGGGTGTCACACATCTCGTCGTTCGCATACAGTGGGTGTAAGCCATGTTGCACGCGCAGGGTCTTCGAGGTTTGATTGGCGAGCCTAGCATACTCAGAGGTATGGCCTAGGAACACGGGAAGATCGAAAGATCGAGCACGAGTCATAGAGTTGTTATGATCGACATTTTATGTCCACCTTTGAAGCTGTGCTGCCGGCCGTGATGATCGGGGGTGGTGTAGTGGATGGGGGTCGTGTCATCGCCACTATTATTTTAGGGATAATAATCTTGGTGTGGTGTGTTTTTTGATAATGAGATTATAGGACTAAAACTCACCTACATATTATAGACTTAATCTAACCTCTTTTGCGATCACATCTGTAGACTACGCAACTATACTTCGGATACTTCCTCAAGAGCCCGGATGCTACATTAGAAGCCGACGGGTCCAACTTCATCAGATGGTACATGGGTTTTAGAAACATTCTCGAACACAACAACATTCTATATGTTCTCGATGAACCATTAGGAGAAGGACCAGGAGATTCTGCAAGCGAGGAGGAGGAAGATGATTTCCGTAGGCGTCGAGACATATTCATTGAAGTGGAGATCACCATGACCGTATGCCTGGCACCCGAGTTGAAAGAGATGTTTCGACGCAAGGAGCCAAGCGTCATGATGGATGCGATAAAGACGCACTTCGGGGATGAATTAAAGCGTGAGCAGTTCAGGCAGCTTAGAATGTTCCAGACCATTCACATGGAGGAGCATACCTGTCTGAAGACAGATTTGAAGAGATTGTATGACATCTACTTCCAGCTGACGATGGTCTTCGATTACTGGATGGCGGATTCTTGCGCCATTCGGACTGTCCTGATATCTCTACCTCCTAGCTATGAGAAGCATGTACGTAAGTACATTTTGAAAGCCGACGATATGAACTTCTACGTGTTCATACGTGAGTTCCAGTCTCTAAAGGTTGATTCCATCGAAGGAGAGATCTTCGATGCTACAGGTATATATTTGATATATGCAGAATTATGAATTCGCCCATGGAATATGATGAAATTTTGATAATTGCTCTGTTTGTGAAACAGGTCCTGATTATCACGTATATGCGGCGCAGTTTGATGTGACCAGGCGCTGAAGCTGGTAGTCAAGGAGTTGATGGCCTTTTGGTGTTCACGTCCTCAAGTTATCATAGTTATCATTAATAGTTTTTGATACGATCTTTTGTAATAGTGAGCGAGTGTGTGTGTCTTGATTGTTGCAAGACAAAGTTATTCATGTAATAAGACAAGTTCAGTTGTTTTATGTTATGGAACAAGTCAGTTGTTTTATCTTATGAATAAAGTTTCCACATCTCAGTTACATTGATTGTATGATAAGTATTCATAATTGTAGATATGATAAAATAACTTGTCCCATGAACAAAGGTTCTATTGCTAGAATAAACACCGTCGAGTTTAGTCATAAAAGCAATGAAAGAAGTAATGGATGTTTTTGGTCCATTTAAGTATTTCGAGTGCTGAGTTGATTAAGCTTGAAATCAAGTACTGAAGTTGCAATACTAGCGAAAATTAATTGAGTGTCATTTTAAAATGATTAATTAATGGTGTTTATTGATTGATCCGAATTCCTCCATGACTTTGGCAAATAGGAGTATTTGCCCGATGAATCGTGGAGTCTGAGATTAATTTGATAATAGATCAAATGGGGTTTTTCAGAAGGAAGATTTGTGAACATTGTATTCGCGGAATTAGATCAGAGGACAATATTTTTGAATTATGTTTTCAACACAAGAGACTTGTGGAAATTGGCTTCACAAAATTATAATGTCATATATAGTGATATGTGGGGAATTATAATCATGCTCTATTTTAAATAAAGTGTGGCCTGTCAGAATCAGTCTTAGAATCTCCTAATACGTTCGAAACATTATAGTCGATGTCCACTTTAGAAAATAGATATGTTTCTCAACGAGAATTCGTAGGATCGACAGTAGTGTCGACATGTATATGATTATTCGATAATTCAGAATATACATGAATGGTTCTTTGTAGATTTCTCGCTTTGGACGAGAGTGTATTCCAGAATCAATTAGAAACAAAGTTCAGTTTGTTGTCTATGTAATTCCGAGAAAAGATGACTTTTCGAATTATGGTTTATGGATTGAAATTAGAAGTTTGGAATAAAGTGTCAGACCTATGTTGGAAGGTGTTCCAAAGAGTATATGTCTGCTAATGAAAATTTGGTGATTAAGAGTGAGGGAGACTAGAAAATTGTTTTCTGCTTGCAATCCTCTTCATAAAGATCATAATATTTTCATGAAAGAAACTTCTAAATAAAGTGCTGTTATATTTAATATTGCTGTCAGGTCACAGCACTGTATTAAGTATTTCAGATCTTGTTGACAGATCAAGGTGCACTTTATGAATACAAAGAAAGTTGAGAAAGTATCGGAATACGAACAAAGGCTTTTTCAGCCTGGAAATCCGAGTTGCGTTTAAAAGGATTAAGAGAGTAATTGTTGCTGCAATTCTTATTAGAGGAATAAGATTGTTTAATCATCATATAAAGTGTTATATGAAAATGTGACTATAAGAAAGACGCGGTAGCATGTCTTGTCAAGAAATGTGTCTTGGACAAGATCAAATTTGTTGACTACATTTATGTAGACATGCTTGAAGTCTGAGGGATTTGTATTAATGTAATACTGTAGTTTGTATTAAATTCGAATTGATAGTAGGTCAATGATTTTGGTTTGACCAAAATGTCGATTTAAGTGGGAGTCATAGTTAGTTCACTCAGGTGAAATATGTGAAGAGCATATTTTTGAGTGGGAGCTCAGGAACTCAAAGTATGTGGATGACACGTTTTTGAGTGGGAGCTCGTGTTGTCAAATATGTGGAGACATATTTTGAGTGGGAGTCGAATTCATCTTGTGTAGTTAACACATTGTGAAACTGTACCAATAGAATAGGATGAAGTTGTGAAACTATTTTAAATAGTTAGTCGAGTTGTGTTGGATTATATCTGAGGAGTCAGAGTAGAATCAAAAGGATGGTCCTTTGGAATCCAATTGATCATTAAGAGTAATGATGCATGAAAGTAATGGTTGTATGACATGTGGGTCTATTATATATATATATATATATATTAGACATCATACAGAAACCATATTATCTGCTCGATAAAATATAACCGATGTTCTTGGAGTAAAGAACAGTTATGAAAGTAAATTTTGGAATTTACTGGAAGTAGATGCGCGTTAGTTAAGGGTTTGACATTTGAATGTCAAGTTATCTACATTGGTGTGAAAGTATGTAGATATCGCGAGTTTGTAATTGTTACAAGGGGCTCTGCATGGCTGAGTGTGTTTTTCAGGGCAGTTATCTGGTTAGTATAATCAGAGTAAGCGCTGGGAAGCAGAAGTCTCACTTAGTTACGGTATTTTCATATATGTTGTTAGACAACATGGTGATATCAAGCAAGTTGATGCCAGTGACTCGCAAAAGCATGTACAATCATGGATTGTGCAGTAACACTTTTCCACGAGCAAGCATTATCAAATGATTCTTATTTGATAAGGGATTCTGATAAAGTAAAATGCAGCTAGTTTATTTGTACTCTAGTGCAAGTGGGAGACTGAAGGAGATATGCCCTAGAGGCAAATAAATAAGTAGTATTTATTGCATTATCTCATGAGTTTATAATTGGTTTGTGTATTATGCTATAACTGTATTAATCGGAATTATTAATACACGTGTGATACATAGACAACCAGGTCCCTAGCAAGCCTCTATATGAGCTAGTCCATTAGGCAACAGTTGATCGAGATTCCCGATCAAGGACAATGACGTCGGTTGACAATGGGGTCATCTTGTTAGTTGAATAAGGTGGTGGACATACGCAAAGTATTGCAATAAGATCGTATTACGATGTTTGTCATTTGCAATAGATAAGAGTTTGATAGCTTATTCCTTAGACCGTGAGACCGTACATATTTTTTGCTTCGTAGGAGTGCTTTGAGAGCATCAAACGTTGTGTCTTATATAGCATGACAATAACGGTGTCCATCTTGGGTATTCCGAAAGAGCATCGAGACGTAAGGATCAAGAGCGGGATTTGTTCATTCTTGTAATGGAAAGATACTCTGAGCCCACTCGGTGAAATTGCATCTATATAGCTGCGCAGCTTATGACTAGGTCATGGAGATGTAATATCGCAGACGAGTTAATAACCTTTGTCGGTAACGAGATACAGCAAAGGCATCGGTGTGTCTACGATCATATCTCGGACAAGGTAGTATCGCAGAGACAAAGGGAATGAATATCATACTTATGGTTCAACGACGATATTCGTGGAATGCACAGGGGTCGTCATATATTTCCAGGTATCCCTGACGATCATTCGTGAGCGGAGTGTCTCGACCATGTCTGGAGTGTTCCCGAACCGTAGCGTAACAAACTTAAGGTCTTAGCGACGCTAGGAGATAGGTTCTGGAATTTTATAGGTTTTATTGGAGAGAGAAAATTGATCCGGAAAGAGTTCCGGTGGTCCGGAAGGAGTTCCAGGGAGCTATGGAAAGGTTCCGGGAATGTCCGAAAGTTGTTCGGGTGGATCCGAAATAGTTTCGGAGTCATGGGATATTGAATTATATATAAATATATTAATTGTGAATTAATGGGATTTTTATATTAATTTAATATTAATTAAATAAAGGAAAAAGGGGGCTCCCACCTAAATGGGCCCAAAGAGGGCCCATGAGGGGGTGGCGCACCAAGCAAGGGGGCCTTCCCCCCCCTAGTCCGAATTGGACTAGAAGAGGGAGAGGCCCAAGGGGGTTCGGCCGAACCCCCCTCCCCTTTCCTCCTTTAGTCCCACATGGGGGAGCCAAGGGGGTTGGCACACCCTCTTCCCCCTTTATATAGCAAGGCATATTAATTGATTTAATTCATAGGAAATTCAATTAATTCCCAATTTCTCTCTCGATCTCGTGGTTCCCAAGTCGGAGCCGCGCCGAGCTGAGGAAAGGGGAATCTCTCCACCTAAGCCATACCGCAGAGCGCCGTTGCTCTGCGGGATTCCAGATAAGATCTACTCCTGCGATTTCAGCTGGATCTGAATGACCGGGAGTTGTCGCTAGGCTCCGTATGTTTGCGAGTGCTCGGAGGCTACTCTATTGAGGAGCTTGGGCGACGTCGTCTCGCCCCTTGCAGCCGCCGCGCCTCCCCCTCTGCTGCCGGCGCGCCAGCCCCGGTGCTGGCGCTCTGCCTTCTTCCGCCCGACGCCCGTCGACGCAGATCATCGTCGACACCCCGGCGTCATCGACTCCGACATCGCGGCAAGTTCTCCGCGACCTCGAGGTCGGCTACGTACGACTTCATCGTCAACGCTTGTGCGGGAGCGTAATCCCCGCTATCGGTCTACATGGAGGTAATGTAACCCGTTCCGCCACCGTTATCACATGTACTAGATAGATAGATCCTGGCTAGTTAGGGTTCCGCTCGCTAGAAAATTATTGTTTTCTGCACCGTAACCCCTTCACCTCGTCCAGAGGCTGGGAGGCCGCGCCGACGTCAGTGTCCGAGGCGGCGGCAGGGCCAGGGGTGGGCGGCTTGGGGGGTTGGGTGCCTCGACGGCGGGGTCGGCGGAAGGGGTGGGGGCGAAGAGGACCATGCCCTCGAAGAGCGAGTCGTCGCCGTCGCCCCACCCGCCGTCTTGCGACGTCGTCGGCTGCGAGCGAGCAGGAACCTTCTACGGACGGATCATGTGAGGAGTAGGGAGGAAGGAGAGGGCGGGGACGGCCGTCACCGGAGAGAGGACGACGGCGGTGGTCAATCGCGAGAGGATCAGAAGCGACGGGCGGGCTCAAAGTGCAAAAAAGGCCAAATATCATCAGACACGGATAGACAGGCAGCTGGACTGCGGGTTAATTTCCACATTTTGCAGGTACTCAATTGTAAAACAACCACGACGTACGACGCCCCACCGTAACCAATATTATATAGTAGGTAGATACTGGTTAAATGCCCATGCGTTGCTGATAAACCAATTTGATGTTTAACTTTTCATTGGTCATTTCCAACTTATTGACATATTTTGTTTGGAATGATAAGAGCTAAATATGCATCTACATGCGGCACCTAGTAAATAATCATTTGTATTCGACCAATCTAACGGCAACAAAGACTGTCCACTTCTATGTTGAAAAGCTAACGCCATCCTCAACAAACATAAGTTGAGATACCTAAACATCATAAGAAAAACAGAATACTGAAGGATTAGTGCAACTACAACTGCTTCACCATTTCAATCCAGCCAAACTACACATTACAAACCTAATCTAGGGCTCAAAGAGTGCACACTTATAACAGTCAAGGCGTTGTTGGATCCATTGTCGTATAAAAACTCAATTCTTGATGATCAGCTTCAACAACCGATAATCGATACCTAGGTCTCTATACTTCTCTACTCGTCATCAGTTTTGGATTCCTTCCTTTTTTCTTCCCTTCAGTGCCCATCTTGGGCTCAGCAGACTCAGAAGCGTCGCGGTTCTTCGTTTTCCTCTTCTTGGGGGTTTCATCTTTGCAATTGGCCAGCATTTCTTCATCCTCATCAAGCTGGTGCTTTTTCTTCTTCTTCTTATCAGTTTCAAGCTTAGCTTTAGCCACACCATTGTCAACCTCCATTGCATCACCATTAGCCTTAGCCTTAGACTTCGTTTTCTTACTTTTCTTGACAGATGCATCACCATTCTCTTGAAATGTAAAAGAATTTTTGCTTATGGTGTCAAGCCAACAATTTAATGTGGATTGAAAAATATGACCTGGCACTAAGCTACTGAGACTAACGAAAAAACAGTTCATAACATCAAAATTCTTACGTGGTGCGACACCATTGTCATAAAAGTCTAGTCTCTCCTCAACTTGTTCACACAGCTTCTCACCAAAAATGTTGCTACTCATATCAGGAGTAAATAAAACAATAAGAAAAACAATCAGCAAAGGGAATCAGAATGTGTAACATGTGCAAACAGAGTCCTTCAACTAAACTGAATAGCAGTCAATGCGGGAAGCAATGGAACATTTGTTGGCCAGGTACCGTGACATTCTTCCCTTGTTCATGGTTGGTGCACGACCAATAAAAGATGAGTGGAATATCACACCATACTTTTGTGTTTACCTCCGCTTTTGCGTTGAGGGGTGAGGTGTCGGCCTTGGCCGCTTGGGCGGTTTGGCCGTCGACTTGTGTGGTGTGTGGCCTCGGGGCCGGCGTGGTGTGTTGCGTTGTTGTATCCGGTTTTCAACCAGTTTTCCTTATAAAGTGACCAATTCACTTCTTCTATATAAATGAAAAGGCAAGCCTTCTGCCTGGTTAAAAAAAACATTAGTTGACAGAAGATAAGTACATGAGAAGATAATCAAAGGTTTGAACTTCCGTGTTTTTTTAATAAAAGGGCTAGAACTTGCTCATCTAACCTTCATTGAGCAACAACCAAATGCTAAATGAAAACTTACTCATCAAAGTTGGTCAACTATGTCATGGGTGCTGAGTGCTGACGGAACCATGTCGAACACATCTCAAAATGAATTTTAAGTGAAATGGATGACTAATCTTTCTGAAAACCAGTAAACAAACTCGGAAGAGGATTATTACCGTGAAGAGGAGAAGCGATTCAGTGACTTGGAACACCTGCTGGACAAGGACGGCCTTGACCACAGTCCGCTTGGAGAATTGGTGTCATCTTTGACAGTACATCACAGGTCCGGAAAAAACAGCACATCAAGTGGCAGCACCTGAAAAAAAAGGACCATCAAATCCATCACAGAACATGCAACTTAATGACTGTGTTGAGTGCCGAGGTAGTTACATGGTGCTTTGGAATCAACCTGCGCTCCAAGCAATGGTGGCTCGTGATGCGCCATTTGTTCTTCAATGTATTCAGAAGAACATCAAAGAATCTATTAGGAGATACGCCTCTCACGCACTATTGAGGCCTGCTGTAATTGAGCAAATGCTGTTGGATGGATCCTGCTGGTGGCAGCATTGAAAATTGCAATCTGGTGGTGAGTTGCACATGCTTTCAAGTTCTTCTTAGCATGTTCTCTAGCGAAGTTAAACTCAATTTTGAAATCTAAACAAAGAAATGAACATTTTTTGCTCAAAATTTGAAACTAAGCAGAAATAAAATGTATAGAAGAATTACAATCAGTAGGACAGCTTGTATACTGCATTTGTCAAAATCAATGTATCCTCTATCTGTAGCAGTACTTAACTGAACATTGGCCTTCCCTGAATTAACCCTCCAGAACGTAGTACACATGCTGGGTCTTTTCCATCAGGCTCAAGGATAAGTGATGGCCTTCCCAAGCACGTCGTGATGCAGCTCCAAGCTCGACGTCTGCATATGATTCTATAGCGTGCACGAACCCAGCATCGACCTGGTCGGTGCGTGCGTGGCCGCGGTAGGCTGTCCATTGCATAGTGACCGTCAATAAGGTCGTCGTCCAGCTTCATGAAAGATGTAGATGGTTGGGACTTGGGAGGAGGCTGGAGGCGCCGTTGGAAAAGAAAAAACAGCCATATCAATTGAAACAAATAAAGGCATGCTAAAATATATCTGGTACAACCAAGCGAGACCTGTAGGAGTGGAAGGACCGAAGGACAACAACACCTCCTTGCGACCTTGCTGGTGCAGAGTAGAAGGTGGAAGATGGTGTTGGGGAGAGGGGAGTCTCCAACTGAGAACGACTGGGCCGTGCGCTCGCTCGAGTTGCGGGTCACTGCCAATCTCCAATCCTCTCCAATGTCGCGGGATGAGCAAGGATAGCCCTGCAGCACAAGGTAGTCCTCTTGTTGCAGGATCGAGCAGTCCTCGTCCTCCCAGTCGGACTACTCTTGCTTGGCAACATGATTACGAGTAGAGTCTTTTGACTTCCACTCTTCATCTAAGTTGCATGAGGGATTCAGACTCACATCACTCTTTCGAGTTAGACATTCGTCCTGCTGCTGGCTCGAACGACTCGATCATGAATAATCGAATCACGGCTGCGGTAAGCGCGGCGACCTGGCTGCACCTGCACGGCCGAGGGCGACCATGGAAGCAGTGCGCATCATGGATTCCGAACCCCTCCTCGCCCGCGACTGCCTCCAGCTTCCTCCTCGCGGAGAGGATGGGTTCTAGGCGGCATGGGAATCGTGGAGCAGAGGCGCGGAGGCAGACGAAGTGGAAGCTAGGCTGCACGGGGTGGCACGGCGTGATGCTCCGCCGGACGACGGCTGGAGATGGGGTGGGCGGCGGCTGGGCGGCGAAGTAGGTTGGGATGGAGGGGATTGGTCGCTGTCTGTTGTGAAGTGGTACCAAGGGCTCGAACGCAAAACTTCCAACTTCATGTTTGGACTGCGGGTTGATTTCACATTTTGTGAAGGGCTAAATTACAAAGCGACGACGTACCGGACACCTTAAGCTGTATTATATAGTAAATAATATAGTTTTAAATCGCATCAAATATTTATTAGCAGTAGACTCTACATCTCACCTTTGAAATTTCATCGGTCTATATATTTATGTTTTTGAACCGTGAAACTAATGGAACATAACAGTCTACAATTGGTAATAAGAATAATCGTTCATATGAATGAATATAAAATACATAGAATAATACATGTATTAATATGGACTATATTTTTTATTTAATCTATATTTTATCAGGTTTACTCCATGTCTCTCGTCGTATATATTTTCGTAAAAAACGGCTTAGACATCCATACACCACACCAATTCAAATGAAAGAAATGTGCGAGCAACAAATGGTGAGATAGTTGCTTTTACTCTTTGAGAGTTTAACGACCAGTTTAATTAAATTCAAACAAAATTTAACCTATATACATATAAAATTATTTCCTGCGTCAGTGAACACAAGATGCACTCTTAAATTAACTTATGCAATATAAATCACCTTTTGTGAATTCAAACAAAATTAACTATATTGATTATATACATATAATATTATTTCATGCGTTTTGGGAACTGTACTCTGAGTTGCTAGCTCATTCTCATGGAGTTTAGCACTCCTGTTGGAATTCTATTAAATGGTTATCAATAGCAAAATGTGAGCTTCGTAATTGGTATCATAGTTGGTACCCATTTATATTCAAAGTGGCCTCATGATTTTGTTTTCCATTTTGGTTTTGGTTCACTCTTTGTAACGCATGACTGTACAAATATTTGTTGTGTCTAACCATTGATATTTAGTACGATTTTTTCCCATAATACACTGTCTATCCATGATCGTTGCTTACATCTGTTATTCATACAAAAAATACCATTGGACAATAAAGGTTCCAACCGTCAATATCACCTCATGGGCGTGTCGCCACGCCAAAGTTGCCTAGTATGAAGAATGGTTGGTCTAATGCATACTGTTTGTCTTCGACTTCAAGTACTAAAGTGACGACTGAATGTCATTGAGACCTGACAGACATAGGTCAAATTACATCTTAGAAGTTAAAACACAATGATTCGGAACTTAAGGCTACTGTTTTACAGCATAATAATAGCAACTGAAAGGGGTTGTGTATTGATTCAAATTCCGTTTGTACGTCTACAGTCTAGCGAGGCAAGTTTGAACATGCAGGTATGACACCCCACCTTGCAATTGCAAAACACCAGACAACTCCCTACGACATAATCCACTAAGCTGGTGAGAAAAACCATTGGCTTTTTTTTTCATAGAGCAACTCGACGGAAATTGTACAAGAATCGCAATTGAACTCAGCCGGTCTGGTTCATATCTCAAAATCATTATTGTTCATTGATTAAACCTGAAAGCCCGGTACTTCAGACTGATCCGCTTCCTGTACGTGCACCACCTTCGTAGAACTTATCCCCGCTGCTCATGACAGAGAGAACTCGAAGCACGGTCCAGAACCTGGCGATGACCTCAAATGCCGCAAGCACCACGACGAAGGCATGCGTCTCCCCGCAGTCGAGTCGCGGCTCGTGTTGCCGTTTACAGTTTACTATGTCGTGGACACGCGCCTCGTCACGCCGGCGAGACATGGACCGCGAGGGAGAGGATTTCATCATGCCGCCGAGACGGTGAGTATTGCCGATGTCTCAGGCAAGGTTGTTGCCTTTGCCGCTAGCTAAAGGGAGGATACAGAGGACAACCATCTTGTAATGGGATCTGATGAGCGCGAGCTACATGTACACGACAGTGGCGTTGGCAGCGCACGATTCATGGGGAGGACGCTGTGCATGGTACCCGTAGAGGCCTTGATGTCGGCTGCGTCGGCACTTGAAGGATCATCGCGGTCATGGTAGCCGTCCCCAACGCCCCGATTCCCGCCGGGGAGCAGGAGTAATTTTGGCGTATGCCGTATGGGATCAAGAGTACAAACGGAAATGATAGCGAGAAAGGAGGTTTGGGCGGGTTTTGTAGAGGCGAGCAGGACGATCACGGCACGCGCACACGTGAGGTGCGGTCTCCGAACGCTTTCCGCGATGAACTCGAACGGTACAACTGGAAACAGGGAGGAGTAGGACGACGTACGAAACAAATCTGACGGACGAAAAACGTATGAAAATTCGGAGGAAGAAACCCGTGCGTTGCTACGGTTGATGAAACAATTTAATGATTAATATCTCATACAAAATAAACTTTATCCAAATATAGTAAAAGTAGTCACTATGTTTCCAGTAGGTGCATATGCATTCATATCATAGAAGTGTAAGATAACAAAACAGCTACACAGTAACTCCGAAACTACCAAGACAATAACCAACATCAGTAGTGCTGATGTCCTACAATATCAGTTTGGCAAGGATACTGTCCAAAGCAAGCAAGAGATGTTCTTCCAAGCCAAGCACCCACGAATCCCCCAAGTGACCTGCGGCATCATCACTAAACCAAGTCAATGTGGAGCATGATTATTCACCGTTCAGTGGAAATACAATTCGAGGCACACATACATGACAAAAATTACTCCTCCAATAGCCATGACAGGGATGGTCAGTGACCGTCTACATCATCGTTGTGGGTGCTCATCCAGAACCCAAAACCAACGACCAGTGTTGTCAACATCTGTTCAACAAAAGCAGTTGAAGAGCATCATAATATGCATCGGCCTGAAAAAGGGTATTAATCTTTTCTCGACATTAAACTGTGTGGAGCACTACCTACAGACTACATGTCTTCACATTAGATTAGAGATTAAATGTTCGAGAAGAAAGATGCTGAGAATGGCCAAGAACCGACAAATAGAATATAACTTTTTAAGGATGCAACAACTCTAATAAAGGGACACTGCTGAACACATAGTAAAACCAAATTGGAGCAAATGTGAGGCAAACTCAAGTGGGAAAGTTACAATTAACCAAGCACTTTTCCACCGATTTACCTAAGGTCTGCTGCATCAATACAAGCTTGAGCGACCGAGAAAACAATGTCCTATAACTGGCATTCGATAGTGAGTGAACCGCTCAAGAGTCAAGCCTCACCGGAGGACCACCGGAGCATCTAGGAAGGAAGGAAAAGGAAAGCTAGGTAGGTTGACTGACCATGGTGAAGAAGTTGATCCACCTAAGGACGAATGTGCTCGTGCTGCCCGTCCTGAATCAGCTGTGGACAAAGCTGCTCTCAGCCACTCGATTCTGCACGGGACAGAGACAGAGTAAGGACTAACGAGTCGAGATCTGGGAGTATGCCGCCGGAGACGGCGAGAACCGGGGTCGCGGCGGTGCGGCGCCCACGTGATCTGCCCCTGCCTCTGACTCCCTGCAGCCTCAGACGGGGGCACAATCAGATACATGGAAGCTGTTCATTGCACATACATATAGCAAGTAAATAATCCTCACTATCCATATACATAGCAAATATTCATTTTGGCACTGCTTTGTTTGAAAAGATGCAGGGGCAGGTCTACTGTAATGCTCCTCTCATAATTAGTGGGCATTGCACATGTTCCAGGATTATAATTTTGTCAGCTTCGGGAATGTTAGTTTTAGATTATATGTGCACTGTGGACTGAAGAATGATACACGAGTTCGTGCGCTTCGGTAATACTACCCTGGATTAGGCATGTATAAGCCTTGAATGAGCAATGCCTCGGTGAGTCTATGTACGGATGATGCCTCGTGCGAGCCTTTTAGAGAATCGCGAAAATCATACAAATGCATAGGAAGCAAGCATAGGGGGAATCACGAAAAATTTCTGCTCCTGGTCGAGTTCCTGCAATCAGACGATAGGAAGGTGAGAAAAATGCAGAGAAGAAAATAATGCGGACCAGGGCCGCTGTCCCGTAAGCTCAGGCCGCCGCCACGCTTCGTCGCAAGGGGGGGGAGAGAGAGCGGCGAGGATAGAGAGGGACAGGTAAAGAAAGGGGAAGGTGGAGGAGGAGGGGAGCTACCTGGGTTTGGTCTCCACCACCGCTGCCCTATCTGGCCGGTGTCGCTGCGCTTTGTCCCGCCGCTGCCGCCTCGCTACGAGAGGACGATATGGTGAAGGAAAAGATATGCCTCCCCTTCCTCCTTCGGCGGCGGCAGCGACGCCTCCCCAACGCCCCAGATCGAGGACGTGGCCAAGGCTCACCAGGACAACGTAGTTGTCCGCATCAGTCGCCGCGAGCATGGACTCAAGCACCTCCGCCGGTTTTCGATGTGGTGCTGACTCCTGACCGGCGGCGCCCAGGACCTTCGATGTACGCGAGGGAGAGGAACTTGGCGAGTAGGAAGCGCTTGCGGTGAACTACGTTGAGGTGGAGCTGCGCGTGGAGCTGGTCGAGCGCGCAGCGCGCGGCGGCAGAGGGGGAGACAGTGCCGCGGCGGCAAGCGTGCTGCGTGAGGAGGGGAGGAGGCAAGTGGATAGGGTTGGGGAGGAGGCAAGTGGATATGGTTGGGGGCAAAGTGCAAATGTATCTAATATTTGGACTGCGGGTTGATTCCTGCATTGCCTAGGGGGCGTTTTGCAAAACTGTAGCGACGTACCGGACACCTTAAGCCGTATTATATAGTAGAGATAGGATTTTCAGTGTAGGAATTTTTCCTATAGGGCCTGTTTGGTTGAAAGGAACAGACACTCTAAATTCTCATGTATTGCTTTTCTACATTATATTATAATAGTTTTGTCGGATCTTTATAGGATTGTAAGTTTTTTTCGTGAATTAACCCTACATATATAACCATACTTTGCTCTGTAAAACCCAAAGAACACGGAAACTACAAATGAGTCTCCGGGAGTCCGGGACCCACTCCTCTGCATCCATCGATGCGGACCGAAGACGCGCCTCCGCTAGTCCTTCCTGGAGCCGGCGAGAACGTTTAGTCGCAGACAACTTTAATGCGGATGGGAAGTCGCACGATGGTAAATAAGAAGTTAGCACCGCAAAGTAGAGGTTGTATCCCTTGAAGGGTTCCAGTGCAGAAAACAATAATTTTTCTGATGTATGAACACCCTAACTAGATAGGATCTATCTATCTAGTATATGTGATAACGGTGGCGGAACGGGTCACATTACCTCCATGTAGCGGGGATTACACTCCCGCACAAGCGTTGACGATGAAGTCGTACGTAGCCGACCTCGAGGTCGCGGAGAACTTGCCGCGGCGATGTAGACGATGACGTCGGGGTGTCGACGATGATCTGCGTCGACGGGCGTCGGACGGAAGATGGCGAAGCGCCGACGGCAAGGCAGCGGCAGGGCTGCTGGGTGGGCGAGACGACGTCGCCCAGGCTCCTCAAATGTGGTGCCTCCGAGCACTCGCAAACATACGAAGCTTAACAACAACCTCGGTCATTCAGATCCAGCTGAAATCGCAGGGGTAGAACTTTTCTGGAATCCCGCAGGGCAACGGCGCCCGGCGGTATAGCTTTGGTGGAGAGAGGAGGCAAAACAGGCGGAGAAGCAACTCGGCCAGCCTGCTATACAATTAATTGTATTTTTCTGTAATTAATCCAATTAATATGCCTTGCTATATAAAGGGGAGGGGGTGTGTGTAACGTCCCCAAATTTTCTATTTGTTAATCAGGAATTGTTTGTGCATCATGAGCATCATTTGCATCTAATTAAAATTTGCACAAAATTTGAGTTTAACAATAAAACAGAAAACCCTAAAGTGGCCTAAACCACTTGTTATTTTAAATGTGTTAAAATAATTTCAAAATCCAAAGTCGTCAATGGCTTCCTTGTGAAATTCCGAGTCTCCTGATATTTTTGTATAAATTTTATACTTTCAAAAAGGCCCTCAGAACCATTATTTCCCAAACCAGGGGCCCGTTTCCAAAGATTTTGTGGTATCCGAAAAGTCCAGGGGGTTTTCCAGAAATTCTTCTTTTCTTTCTTCTTTCTTCTTTCTTCTTCCTCGCCAGAAGGACGCCGCCGCCGTGTCGTCTCCTCCGTCGTTCACCCCGTGGCCGTGCCAAGATTCCCGCCGCCGCCACCGATTCGCCTACAAGAATCCCTCCGTCGCCGCTGAGGAAACCCTAGGCCATTTCCTTTTCTCCTCTTCCTCGTTTCTTTCCGGCCGAAACCCTAGCTCTTGCGTCTCTGGCCGTTTCCATCGATTCCGGCCGCTCCGGGCAATGCCTCGCTCCGGCGAGACGCTCCAAAGAACCGCCGTGGTCTTCTCTCCCTCCTCCGAGAGCTGTCCGTGATGGGAAGCAGAGAATCGGCGAGAAATCGTTGATTTCTTCCGCTCGTGTCCGACGCCGGCGAGCTTGATTCCGGCGAACTCCGGCCTCCCCTCGCCTCCCTGACCTCTCCATCACGCTCCTGGTGAGCTGCTGGTCCTCATGGACCCCGTTGCCCTCTTCCTCTCGCTCTCGTTTGCTCCGGTCGTCGTGCGCCACAATCGGCCTCCGCTCCGGCGAGCTTTCCGCCGACTCCGGTGACAATTTGGTCACATCGCCGTCACCATTCGGTCTCCCAAGACTCCACGCGTCCGATGCGCCTTCTTGATCCTCCTCGCTCGCGCCGAATCGAGCGATTCGTGCTCGGTAGTAGCCTCTGCCTCCGTTGATGACGTCATCTGACGTCATCGCCTCTTTTTCTATTTTCTGAAAAATCTTTAAATCATTTCTGTAATTATTTTAAATATGACAGGTGGGTCCCACATGTTAGCAATTTATTCATTTCCAAATAATGTTTTCTGTAATTAATAAAGTTATGACATGTGGGTCCAATTCATTTATTTAATTTCACAAATATTTTAAATTGATTCCAAATTGTTTAATCTTTGGAAATTCATAAGTAATTCATTTTAAATCAGAAAAATATGATTTTTATATAATAATTTGCAGAAAAATAAGATCTATCCAATTAAACCCAAATCATGCATATTTAAACAATTTTTAACCATGTTCATAATAGAAGAACAAATTACACCTTTTCTTTTGAATATGGAATTTGTCGAATGGCACCTCTCAGGCATTCACACTCCATTTAAAATGTCCTTCCATGTGTAGGATTTACATTTCAATCTGTTAAATTGTCATGCATACATTGTGCGCATTGCATCAATGTCGTGGTTGAATGTTGTATCCCGTTTCTTTTCCGGTGTTTCATTTTCCGCGGTAGAATGTGAATCCGAAGTGGAGTTTGACAACACCAAAGGCGAGTGCTGGATCATCGATGGTCAAATCAAGAGGATATATATGAAGAGTTATTTTGGTTATCTCGTCAAATGAGGCCGAAGATTTCCAAAAGCGTTATATCTTGTTATCGAAGAGCAAGGCAAGAATAACCTCTTATATGCACATATAAGATTTCAAAGTATTTGATTCTGGTATTATGCATGCGATTCAAATGTTGTTTTGAGTGGAGGTATAGATTGTCTTAAGTGTTGCATCGTGAGAGTCTGCTATGCTTAGCCCTGCTTAGATCTTCCCTCTGCTCCATCCGGTTGATGAATCGGAGTAGTGAAGGAACTGTCATGAAGAATGGCGTGGAATGGTGAGAGATGTGTTGAATATGCTAAAGCCTTGGATGGGAGGCCACAATGGGATTGTGGTGGTTTGTTCAATTCTTGCCGACCTAGGAACTGAGTTCTCGTCTTCGGAACCAAGACTATTCGTGCATCCACACAGGGCATTCATTTTCCCCTCGACCCCAACTTGTCTAGCCTACTACGTGAAGCCACTAGTTCGAGTTTTCCATTTGTGTGTGAGGTAAAAGAAAAGAAGGATGGAAGATGATTAGGGCTCGGGCAACAGGGCTGCTGTCCAGATGTTGACCCTGGCAAACCGCACTAGAGAACGCTGCGCGTGGTCAGATCTACTGTTGTGGCTCACGGACATAGGCGAAACTTGGGAAAGGTCGTGGCCAACCCTCCTGCCGGCACTCCCCGGAAGAGTGCTAATAGCTGGCGCATCGGTTGGTTGGCGTGTGTGGTTAGTTACACCCCCTGCAGGGTAAAAATTTTCGGAAAGCCGTGTCCACGGTTATGGACGACTTGGTACCTTACGTCTGATGATCATAGATAACATGAATCTAATCATAAAACTTGCCAACTAAGGGAGGATTGCTTCCTCGGGTTGAGCGAGGGGGTGATTCTGGTGGGTGGTACAACTCATGATGATCTGGTGGAGATTGAAGATGTGGATGAAGCTTGTGTTTAACCCTCTTATCCCTTTTTAAAAAAAGTCTACTGATGCGAGATTCTCTCCTCCCTCGATTTGAAAATAAAGATGGCTTTATGCAAAAGACATTCATGAATACTCTCTGAACGAGCAAATATATAACAGGTTAAATAAGTCTAGTTGAGTACCTCCTATACTCAGCCTTGCGCAATTATTTTGGACAAGTGTGTCTTCTGGACATCGACATCGACGAGGAGGTTGGGATTCCCAGACGGCAACCAGGAATCTATGGACTGGGACGTCGCCTTTATGCTTTGGCCTCTTAGGCCTTTTGCTAGTTTTGCTATGTCCAATAGCATAATATGTCTTCCGTTGTATTGGTGATTGACAGGTCAGTGACCATATTTTCGTGATATTTGCTTCTTCGCTCTGTTAAGAGCTTAATATATTGCTTCTTGTGTTGTAGGGTCTCTGTTGTGCTATCGATTTCAGTTGTTGGCTTCCGGGATCTATGTTAGGCTTATCTCAGATTAAGGTCTCAGATTTGTCTAGCGTGGCTCTTGGGGGTGCTACAGTGTGCAAACTCCCTAGCTCTCCATGTGGGACTAAACAAAGGAGAGGTGGGGGGTTGAGCCGCACCCACCATGGGCTCCAAAGCCTCATTGGTGCGGCTCGCCCCCTCTTGGGCCTTCTTCACCCATTTAGGTGGGCTGCTATTTTTCTCCTTTTTTAAAATTAATATTAAATTAATATAAAATATAAATTAATTCATAATTAATATATTTAAATACTAGTTAATATCCCGTGACACCAAAACATTTTCCGGACCACCCGAACATCTTTCGGACATTCCTAGAACCATTACAGACCTTCCCCAAACTCCTTCCGGACCACCGGAACTCTTTCCGGATCATTTTTCTCTCTCCAATAAAATTCTATATTATTCCAGAACCTTTCTCCAGGTGTCGTTAAGACCTTAAGTTTGTACGATATGGTTCGAGAACACTCCATACATGGTCGAGACACTCCGCTCACCAATGACCGCCAGGGATACCGACGCATATGACGGTCACTATGCATTCTACAAATATCGTCATTGAACCATAAACATTATATTCATTCCCTTTGTTTCTACGATACTACCTTGTCCGAGATATGATCGTAGACATCCGATGTCATTGTAGTATCTCGTTACCGAGAAAGGTTATTAACGAACGTGAAGAAGCTCATCGTGTCTCTATAGCATATTCACGCACATGCTCTTCATAGTTAGGAGGCAAAGATATAAGCGCAGTCTCTATTGCACTAGAGTCCGCTATCTATAAATCGTAAATATTCGTAAGTCTGAAGTAGATGTCATACAACTTCTTCAAATGAGTCTCCAGACAGATATGCTCCCCATGTGAATGGTCCAGAACTTTCTAAGATGTCTGAACTGCTCAAGACTCAATTCACCTTTGAAGTGTCCTTTGATCGCATCAATCACGACATATGGCTCCATGTGTTGAAGCAACTTTCAACTCTGGTGCTAGGCATACGCTCATGACGACCTCCACTTCTATGAAAATATCGTGATGCTTACGGAACTCATCATCTTCCTCCTTGCTAGCAGAATCATCTGGTCTATCTCCTAACTTATGTTATAGGACATATAGGATGTTTGTTGTGTTGGAGAATGTTTCTAAAACCATTGTACCATCTGATGAAGTTGGACCCGTCGATTTCTAAGTTGGAAACCGAACTCCTAAGAAAGTAACCAATCATAGTTCCGTCGTCTACAGATATGATCACAAAAAAGGTAAGGTAAAGTTTATAACATATGTGAGTTTTAATTTATAATCATATTATCAAACACACTCCACTAAAATTATTATCACTAAAATAATAATAGCGATTACACGACCCTCATCCACCATACTACCCCCGATCGTCACGGCCGGCAGCACAGCTTCAAAGGTGGACATAAAATGTGGATCACAACAACTCTGTGACTCATGCTCGATCTTTCGATCTTCCCGTGTTCTGAGGCCATATCTGCATATGCTAGGCTCGCCGATCAAACCTCGAAGACCCTGCGCGTGCAACATGACTTACACTCACTGTATGCGAACGACGATATGTCTGACACCCGATCGTCACGGCCCTCATAATGTAGAACTTTCCTGGTGGTGCGCAACGAGGGAGAACACACTTTTGGTATTTGTTAGGGATCATCCTATTTATGATGCTACCGTTGTATATCTAAGATATAAGCAATCAATAGGATGCACACACAACAACACAAAATCAACATAAAGTAATGAAGTGCGATGTGACATGGTCCTCGCGCCTGGACCTCCATGGCGCCATGTGCCTGGCCCCGGGCGCCCCGGCATGACTCCGAGTCTACGGTGCCCTCCATTGCCTCCGACAGTACGAGTAATATCAAACTTACCGTAACCATGTCACATAAAATAACGCCTCTGCAAAACAAACTTAAACGCCTCTACCTTTATTTAGTTTTGCAAGTTTTACGTGGCATATAGGCTTATTCGTAAGAGAACCGTTTCCCTACCTACGAACTTTATACCACAACGTCGATCGTATAATTGCATGTTTAAGCATCCCTTTCGTGCCCTCTATTGAAAATGCTTTTGCCGACTAAAGAGAGAGAAACAGACACCCGCCAGTCACAGATACGGTGCAAGCCGTATGTCAGTTGTGGAACCAGTCTCGCGTAAGCGTACGCGTAAAGTCGTTCCGGCCCGCTTCATCAACTCAATACCGAAGGCATCGCAAGTGCACGCTTGAGGGTAGCAAATATAAGAAAGACGTCCTCATTCAACATGAGTTCTAACCGTACCAGCAGTACTACGCATAGATCGGCTTTGATACCACTGAAGGGGTTCCGGTGCAGAAAACAATAATTTTTCTAGCGTATGAACACCCTAACTAGACAAGACCTATCTATCTAGTACTAACGGTGGCGAAACAGGTCACATTACCTCCATGTAGACCGATAGCAGGGATTACGCTCCCGCACAAGCGTTGACGATGAAGTCGTACGTAGCCGACCTCGAGGACACAGAGAACTTGTCGTGACGATGTAGACGATGACGCCAGGGTGTCGACGATGACCTACGTCGACGGGCGTCGGGCGGAATATGGCGAGGCGCCGGCGGCAGGGCAGAGGCAGGGCTGCTGGGTGGGCGAGACGACATCGCCCAGGCTCCTCAAATGTGGTGCCTCCGAGCACTCGCAAACATACGGAGCTTAACAACAACCCCCGGTCATTCAGATCCAGCTGAAATCGCAGGGGTAGAACTTTTCTGGAATCCCGCAGGGCAACGGCGCCCGGCGGTATTGCTTTGGTGGAGAGAGGAGGCAAAACGGGCGTAGAAGCAACTCGGCCAGCCTGCTATACAATCAATTGTATTTTTCTGTAATTAATCAAATTAATATGCCTTGCTATATAAAGGGGAGGGCGTGTGCAAACTCCCTAGCTCCCCATGTGGGACTAAACAAAGGAGAGGTGGTGGTGTTGGGCCGCACCCACCATGGGCTCCAAAGCCTCATTGGTGCGGCTCGCCCCCTCTTGGGCCTTCTTGGCCCATTTAGGTGGGCTGCCCTTTTTCTCCATTTTTAATTAATATTAAATTTATATAAAATATAATTAATTCATAATTAATATATTTGAATACTATTTAATATCCCGTGACCCCAAAACATTTTCCGAACCACCCGAACATCTTTCGGACATTCCTAGAACCATTCTAGACCTTCCCCGAACTCCTTCCGGACCACCGGAACTCTTTCCGGATAATTTTTCTCTCTCCAATAAAATTCTATATTATTCCAGAACCTTTCTCCAGGTGTCGTTAAGACCTTAAGTTTGTTACGCTACGGTTCGAGAACACTCCAGACATGGTCGAGACACTCCGCTCACCAATGACCGCCAGGGATACCGACGCATATGACGGTCCCTGTGCATTCTTCAAATATCGTCGTTGAACCATAAACATGATATTCATCCCCTTTGTTTCTACGATACTACCTTGTCCAAGATATGATCGCAGACATCCGATGTCTTTGTTGTATCTCGTTACCGACAAAGGTTATTAACTCGTCTGTGATATTACATCTCCATGACCCAGTAATAAGCTACGCAGCTATATAGATGCAATCTCACCTAGTGGGCCCAGAGTATCTTTCCATTACAAGAATGAACAAATCCCGCTTTTGATCCTTATGTCTCAACATACTCTTTCGGGATACCCAAGATGGACATTGTTATTGTCATGCTATATAAGACACAACGTTTGATGCTCTCAAAATACCCCTACGAAGTAGCAATAAGTACGGTCTCACGGTCTAAGGAATAAGCTATCATATTTCTTATCCATTGCAAATGACTAACATCGTAATTCGATCTTATTGTAATACTTTGTGTATGTTCATCACCTTATTCTACTAATAAGATGACCCCACTGTCAACCGACGTCATTGTGCTTGATCGGGAATCTCGCTCAACTGTTGCCCAATGGACTAGTTTATATAGAGGCTCACTAGGGACCCTGGTTGTCTATGTATCACACGTGTATTAATAATTCTGATTAATACATTTATAGCATAATACAAAAACCTATTATAAACTTATGTGATAATGCAATAAATACTACTATTCATTTGCCTATAGGGAATATCTCCTTCATCCCTCACATGAGAGGGGGGAAGATCAGGAGCTCCTCCAATAAACACGTCATACCTCACAAGCCCCGCGTCGTCGCTGCCCGACATGGGCGGAGGATGGGGACCCTACAGCACGCGCTCGTCGGTTGCCGCCTCGACGGTTGCGAAAAGGGAACATATAACTCGAAAGATCCACAGATCTCCGAGGAACAAAATAACAACTTCAAACCGCCACTGTCACCGACGGGGAAGGAGACCGAGAGCACACCACCCGTATGGCAAGGGAGAGGAAGGACATCGATATTATTTCTGTAGGACAACATCGGCCACCTCCACCAGATCGATTTTGATGAGCCCTAATACTACACTAATTATGTGACATACACACAAACTAGATATCGACCTCCACCCACCATTGAGGCGAGTGGAGGAGGCCAGGATCCACGTCCTTATTTCGGGGGGGGGGGGGGGGGGGGATCTTGTACAACTCTTTTTTTTCCTATGTGATTAATGACAATTCTTATGGACTAATGTTTAAGTTGAGCATATTGCAAGTATGTCTTGAATAATTCAAGACAACATAGATGTGAAGACAGATTGGAATTTATAAGGTTGATCAAGATGTTGAGAAGCACACAAAGCTGCAACATGTAGCAAGTTGGGATCATCTTCCTCTTGGATGGTGAGCACGTGTCCACATAGCTTTGTGAACTAACCCATGATATTTGTATGTGTAATCTATATGTGGGGTTAGGTATCTTTCTATGGTTTTGCATCAAAAAGAACATTTCATATAGCATCAAGATCGAGAAGTGTAAATTCAAGATAAGCATCTCGAAGAGATCCTATGCTTGAAGGTTGCAATATATATGTGAAGACGGAGATAAGAGAGACTCTCCCATAATGGGGTATGAGGAATATTTGGAGAATTCTTCATCAAGTATGTGCGAGCAAGCACAACCAAGAAAGGTGTTCCAACTTGAGGTACTTTAGATTAGCTTCATCTAGCTCAAGTGGATGACTCAAGGTAAAGACCATGTAATCAAGAAAGGTGTTCTAACTTGAGAGACTCAAGATCGTCATCGTTAAGTGGAATGCTAAAGGCAAAGGTATGATCTTGATATGTTTTCTCTTGTACTGGTCTTTTAATTTTGGGAGACCGGGTTATACGATAGATAGGCGTACTATCAAGAGGGACTCTCGAATGAGTAATTAGATCGCATCTCTGTGAAGAGCTCAAAACTTTACATACTTGGCATATCATATTTATTGGTTAGTATTTGATTTCTCTCTGTGTGTGGTTTTAGAGCTTGTCACCCTTCTTCTTTACAAGCTCGAATTTATCAAAGACTGGTTCCTTATGAAAAACTTATTACGTTTTTGATATTGGAGGTTTTACCAGTGTCTCCAAGTTCACCAATGTCTCACATATCACGAGCACATATGATTCATATTTCCACTTTGGCCCTATCCGTCGTGGAGGGTTGTCTAAGTTTTTCAGACTTAAGAGACATTAGCATTTAGTTTAATGACGTTACTATTGTTCTCCAAGGAATTACTTTCAGTTATTGTACACATGTTAGTGTCACCGTGTTCATCACATACTCTTCCACACTTCCCTTCCATCACCTCTAACTTGATCACTCTTTGGGGTCTTGGATAGCTGATAACTCCTAAGAGCGAGGCTTTGACAAGAGATATACATATGCTTCGTAAAGAACTCTCTAAACTAATATCGCAATGGTTATAGATTGCACATAGCTGCTAGGTTAGGCCTTAGCCCCTGGCCCGAGTGGACAACTCACACATCATGATCGTTTCAACAAAAGGAAACATTGCAGAAAATAGTACTTGAAGATGAATGATTGAAATAGTTCTTATAATGTTGCCAATCGCAATGAGATCTAAAATATAAGTAGCATATGACTATGGATGATGACTATATTGATGGAGATGGCTATGAAGTGGACATGGAGGCAGAACTTCGTGGATGCGTCGAAGAATGGCGTATCTCTCTTTAGTGGGTTCCCTCTCCTTCTTGTAGGCGGTCTGGAAGATTGGGGTTTTGAGGCCCTTATGTTGCTAATTCGTCTCTAGGATGTTCACGCAAGGTGCTATGTTTGACGATGTCGACCGCACCGACACCAGTGTGGTCGCCGCTCGTTATGTTTCGTTTCTCCAGATTTAGGATCTTTTGGAATTTTTTGGAGCTCCCCAACCGGATTATTTCTTCATATATGGTTGATTTGCATGAGATATCTTCCTCAATTGCAAGATAATAAATCACGAGGACAATTGCAAAGTAATTTGCGCATTAGTGGTTAGTGGCAAATGCATAGTGACATATTACCATTTTCATGGCAAATATATATCTGGTTTAAACATGGATAGAGATATACATATTTTTATCAATAGTACAATATAGCTGATTCGGAAGTTTGTCTTTTTTCGAATCTAACGAAAACAATTTTGAAACAGAAAATATGGTAAAAGCGAAAAGAGATCTCTTAACTGGGCCGGGAGTGTCCGTGGACTATATACAGTAGCTAGCTTCTTCTCCCCAAACAAACATCGCCTCCATCCCCTTCCCTTCCACCGGAAGCCTCGCCGCTCCCCTTCTTTCCTCTGTAGTACAAGAACTCCAACAAATCCCCCTCTCCCCTTCTCTGCAAGAATCGCCTCCAACAAGAACCCCCATCTCCCCTTCTTCTCTTGGTTCAGTCGACGCCTGCAACAACTCGATGGCCAGGCGACCAAGAACCGCCGTGGCGACGGCGCGCCAGGGAGGGAGGCTCCAGAGCGGCCTCCGCCACCTTCTTCGTCGCGCGCTGGCGCTCGGCGGAGGCACCATCGACCTTCTCCTCCTCCGCCCTCTCCGTGGGCTCTGGCGCGCCCTGCCGTCGTCCTTCCACTCCAAGAACGCGAGGAGGAGGGCTCGTGCCACCGCAGCCAGGGCGAGGAGAGTCATCGACCGCGCCCTCGACTCCCTCCACCGGGCGCTCTCCCCCAGCCGCCACCTCCGCGCGCTCCGCCGCCTGCTGATGCCACCGCCTCCGCCGCCGCCTCAGCAGCAGCAGCCGCAGGAGGAGCAGCATCCGCCGCCACAGGAGGAGGAGCAGCAGCATCCGCCGCCGCAGGAGGAGCAGCATCCGCCGCCGCAGGAGGGGCAGCAGCAGCCGCCGGCGCCGCAGGCCGGAGCGTGGATGTACGGGCCTCTTCCTCGTCCTTCTCCCGCTGCTGCCTCGGCCGCCTCTCAGAAAAAATCAAAGACCTACGTGAGCATTCTTCCTCGTCATCTATAATCTGGTGCTTAGCTGTAGGTTCTGGCCTAACCCGTACCAGTGCATTGGTAATTTGGTATTCATCTTGTGATTCTGATTTTTACCTTGCGGTAGCTGTAGGTTCAGAATTAGCAACGAGAAACTGTGGTCTGGCTAGAAAGAATTTGCATTGTATCATGAAAGAATACGGTGCCCAATCTTGACGGTGCCAATCCAAATTTACGATGGCCCAATGACACATACACAGTAACATCACTACTAGTACAGTTTGGTTTTATTCCTCGGACAGTTTTTCGATTCTAAATTGATGCATGTATTTTCAGGCCGTCGATGGTGTTGAGGTGCCCGAGGGGGTCGTCAAGGACTACGTCAAGTATTGCAGCATGGCGAGCACCTGCCCGGCGAGCTGCACGGTCTGCAATTTCTGTGTCTTTGAGAAGAAGAGGTCTAATAACTTCATCGTCCGGACATCCATCGTGAGTACTCCGCATCTTGTATTCAAGAATGGAATACCTCCTACCTTGGGGTTAGAGCTGACATTGTGTTTCTTCTTTCATCCGTAGATGTTCATACATTGCAGAGATTTCCATGGTCACCAGGGGCTCCGTTGCAACGAGGCTGGGTGCAACGTGAGGGTGCGAGCAGGCCATGACGAGGCGCTTCATCAGTTCTTCTGTCACCGACTATCTCCTGACTGGTGGAAGGACAAGCAGATAGGTTCCCTAACATTTGGTTGACACCTTTGGTTTGCGAAAACTACTCTGAATCCTTTGGAAGAACTGAAGCCAGAAGATGGCGCAATCTGGATTTGGTTGTCAGCCTGTACCAAGCGACATGTAATTGGTGGTAGGGCTTGGTTTCGGCATTTAAGTAACCTGTTCCAGGTTAGACTCTGTTTTGCTACCGTGGAGGTTGTCCTTGTCCCAGTGTTACCCTTAGGCCCTCTTGGCCTGCTGACTTGCTGAGAGATAGGTGGGTTTGCCATGTTCTTCTTTTGGCGTACACAGAGTTAGCTTCTGAAGCTTTTTCGATTTGTTGGTGTACACTCAGTTAGCTTCTAATAGACCCTCACATTCGTTTCCCTGTACTTTGTGAGTTACTTGGTTGGTAGCTATTGCAGCTTGGTATTAAAAATGGCTGATCTCTACGACTACAAATTACACTGAATTCTGTAGCTGCTTTTATCGGTTACCTATTCTCTGCATCGCAAAATATGATCCTTAATAGTATGTACAGAGTGTGCTCGAATTAAGCTTGTCATCATGTATGTATCAAAAAAAAAAACTCCAAGCAACAAGTAAACATCTCAACCATCGGTTCTTGTTATACATATGTCATTCACACAATTCTCCATGCATCAGAGGCAAAACAACACCAGTTAACTTCTGGTATGGGCAAAGCCGTTGTGAGGTAAAAAAATCTCAAAGTTTCAGAGAAAATCGACAAGAGATGTTGTGCGGTTTCTTTTCCGTCCATACTAGTCATCTTGTCTCCTTCACGCCTCTTTGTTCGCCTCTGTATGTGGTCTGCATCAGCTCCATCGTTGTGATGTCACTTCATTCAACTGGAAAAGAAAAGAATATATTGTATCAAACTGAAACAACACAGGCTTTCATGTGCTAAAGATGCAACTCTTTCATCATGAGTAATTCATATGTCCAGAAAATGTATACCAGGGTCCTATCTCTTTAAGTGAAGAGTTATGTACTGAGTTTCCAAATATAACACATATATACATACAGCACCACGATCTGTCTTCCTGGTTCTCTAGATATCATTTTGTTTTCTTTGTTTTGATGGAGTGAGAACTAAGAGGGGTGCCCTGCAGGCTGCTACTTGGAAGGCAGAACAACACCAATTAACTTCTGGAAGGGAGCAAACGTGCTACTTGGTGATGGAACTTTCTCACATAGACGCATGTTTCAACCATATGTAGACGACCAAAGCCATGCGTACGTACTTTTTTTCTAGGCCAGCCATGTACTGCGAACCTACGTAGCTGGGAATTATACTGGAAATACTATTGAATATGACAACTAACCAGACTAGCAGAGTCAAAGATATGATGGCATTTTGGTTTCGATCAAAGTTGTTGTTGTGACCCCACTCTCCCTTAATTAATATAATGGGGCAAAGCTTTTGCCCCACAGTTTCTAAAAAAAAAGATATGATGGCATTAACATTCTACAATGAATCTCAAATGAAAAAAAAAATCTGCAAGGATCTAAATAGACAGAAAGAGGGGATGTGAGGTTTCATTAACATTCTACAATGAACCTCAAAGGAAAAAAAAACATTCTGCAAGATTGAGGTTTCATTAACATTCTACAATGAACCTCAAAGGAAAACAACATTCTGCAAGGATTTAAATAAACAGAAAGAGGGGATGTGAGCTTTGATGCTCAGGGAAGGATCAAGACACCATATAACTACGGCAATTGGTTCATCACTGGATTACCAAGAAATATGCATTTTTCTTAATAACGTTAATTTTTATAGCATACATCTTGTAGAGAACACGTACGATATAAATTGTAAACCAGTCACACTACCACCCAAACCATGATAAAAACTTTGAAAGAACATCAGGTCAAAAATATGTAGGAAAATAGGGACGAATTCGCCAGAGTCAAAGGAATGATGAGTAAATCCCTCTTACGTGCAGAGCTACCGGGGTAGAACCGTTGCTGTCCCCAAACTGAAGAAAATATCAAGATACTGAACCAGCATGAAGTGACAAAAGATTTTACTCACAACCACATACCAAACTTCTAATGCACACAAATTGCTTCGTAAGAGAATCCACAGTATGGAAAGATCAGGTTACTAATTGCAAGATCACATATGAGTGTAAATGCTAACAAGCGAACCTGAAAGAGAATTAGCTATATGACACAAAACTGGATCTTAATGTTAGAGATTAATAAGCATCTTTAAATTTTATTGCCATTTCTAAGTCCTAAAGGAGCTATGGGGCCAGAGTAACCATCCAAATGCAAATGTCAAGATTAACAAGCATCTCTAAATTTGCACTCTCTTAATATAAAGAACCATGGCAGAAGGATTGGAAGAATGAAAATAACAAAATTGGAAAAGGAGAGTCATAAATTGGTGAACACCATTTACCACTCTCTCAATATATAAGAACCAGGGCAGAAGGATTGGAAGAGTGAAAATAATTAAACTGGAAAAGGAGAGTCATAAATTGGTGAACACCATTTACCTCAACGCACTCTCCCAATCTCGGTGACTCCTGCTTAAAAAAAATCCTATTTAGCAAATGTTGCATGCTCGGTCCTTCTTTAGAACTGGTTGCTCACTCAAGCTCCTCCATGGCCTGTGCCTCCCAATACGATACAGATTCTGTAAGAAACACCAAATTACCAAAAAGCAAACAACAAGCATCAGAAATGGTATCAATAGCTCATTCAATGACAATTGACAACCAAAATGGATATTTCAGTGAAGAGCAAAATACTGAGAAGGCAAGAAGAGATACACAAAAACTTGTCCTTAGATTAATGAACATCAAACGTATCCTGCAACACTTGGAAGCTGCTCTGGAAATTGTGCGCGCCGCCAAAGTGAAGTTTTTTGTCTGGTTGGGGAACCAGGATCGCTGTTGGACTGCCGACCACCTAGCGCGCCGAGGCCTGCAGCATCACCCTCAGGCCTCAGTGTCCCTCTGCGACCAAGCCCCCGAAACCATCCACTACCTCCTCTTTGAATGCCCCTTCTCCTGGCAAGCTTGGCATGAAATACTTGCTTGGTTGCGGATGACAGCCAGCGCGGCAAGGAACAAAACTTCGCTGATGGAGTGGTGGCAGCATGCTAGGCAGGACACCCCCAAATCAAGGAAGAAGCTGCCCTTTGGGCCTGAGCTGGTGCAGCTGGCCTGCGTGCCATACTGCCGATGACTGATGTGCATTAGGCCAACATGACAACTGTCACCAACACGCCAGCTGCTAAGAGACAATGATAGAACATGCATCAGCAATGTTATCAAATAATAATACTGTATTTGTTTACCTTTTACAAATACTCCAGAGCGCACAAACAAACATGTTCAGACATAGGATATTGGCATCCCTGGAACATCTCCATCCTCTCCTTCCGATGTATGAACATCGGCTACCCATCACCAAAAGGATATATGTATCAATTAATAGACAAACACAAAACAAAAGAAAATTCTTGAGAACAACTTTAGTTCAACCATGTCTAAAGCAAAAACCTAGAAACTTGTCAAAAAAATCAACGTAGACAAATAACCCTTAGGATAGATGGCTCTCTATTAAATACCTTGTATTAGTCCGTGTACATTCTGTCTGGAAATCACATGTTCTTGTGCACACACATGAATAAGAGAACAACTCTTGAGCCCCTGGAGCATCTCTGTCACGAGCACACCATTGATGACCCCTACCCCCAAAGAAAAGAAGTAATAAGAAAGATCAAAGCAGCCTCTGCTGATGAAGCAAGGAGGCTTCCCTTACCTGCATTCCTTGCAAATGTAGCCTCTGCTAATAGAGCACTCCACAGATATCAACACGGGTGCACTGAAAGAACAATATGGAAACTGTAGAGCTTATATACCAGGGCGTTCCTATGCAGAACCGAGTGAGAATTTGTTTATTTTAAAGGAATAATAGTTAAATACACACACAGATGCACAAGCACGACAGACAAAAATGGAAGAACAACAAAAGGAGAGAAGTTAAGTATTCCTCAAGTTTTCCGTTGACACATTAAACTGTGTGTAGTACATGGGTAAACAAAGAAAAACTAAACTATTTGTTCAACTGGGTCGAAGCATAAAAGGCTATCTTTTTTGGGAAGTATGTACGGACTTTGGGTCCAAGTGGTCACATGAGTACATTGTCCATCACTAACCTAGCAAACCACTCAACTGCTAGCTAATTGAACCCATCAACCATTTTTCAAGCAGCCTCTGAAGCCACGTTCATCTTTCGAAGATCAGGTGCAATCCAAATAGGAGCCGGAAAGTTGGACCAAAGCTGCGGAGACACAAGTTCCTCCTTGCTGTTATCATCCAGGTTGAAAGTTCCCATATCACGGTGATTATTCTTAAATCCCAATGTCCACAACATATTATCGTCAGTAAAGTAGGCATGATTTGCCCTGAGAGACGGGTATTCTTCAGCACTGAGACAAAGTGACTGATTGTGCCCAAGAAACAAAGCATAGTCACGCAAGCAATTGATTTCCTTAAGTTTACTTCCCGCAGCTTCAACTTCAACTTCATATATTCTGAATTTTGTAGTGTTCCAAAACACAGATGCCCCAGGATCCGGTTCCAATTCATAATCCTCAAAGATTCTCCAAATGAGAAGCAGACCACCCCATGGAGCCTGAACAATGTACACATACTCATATTCATTCTCCCTGGGTACGCAGATAATTGTCTTCATTTCGACCACAGGGCCACTAAGATCAAAGGTGTGAAGTTCTCCCATTTTAGACATAGCATACAACAGGCCATCCTTGTAAAAACAATCGCAATAGAGATCATGAGGTGGCAGCCAGGTCCACTTATCATCCCCTACCCTCGCAAAAGATAGCTGACGCATTGGATTATGGATGAGCACCACAATGTAGCTTCCAGTGGATGTATCAGGGAACACAAACGCCTTATACTGGAGTCTATCCCGCAGCTTGTGAAGAGCAAAGATCGACGGTGATCTATGACCAGCATGCGTTCCAGTGTGCCATGAGAACTCATACTTGTGAAGAGCACCGTACTCATTAAAGATGGGCTTCACTTGCTCGAGGGTGATCACTGAAGGTAGAGAAACCTGTTCACACGTGATCGGGTTGACAATATGCATCTCAGCTCTCTCATCTACAGTAACCAGCCAGCCATGAGAGGACCCGATCAAGCACCTAGTGCGGATAGGCGGCTCCGGAAGAGTTAGCTTGTACGATCTCTTCTCAGTGAGGCTGTAGAGGCAAGCAACACTATCACCAGCAGATTCAGAAGTATAGAGGAGGCAGGGCGTCTGCGACAGTTTATACTGCCCAAGGCTTCGTAGGCTGGCATACGCTGATCGCCAAGAGGGGCAGACGGAGCCGGCACGTACAAGGTCAGGGATCTCCAGGGCGGCGAAGATACCCATCAAGACATCCTGAGGCAGCTCTGGCAGTGCGGCGACGGTAGTCTCCGTTTCCAACGGTGGACGAACATATTTGCAGAATTTCTGCAGTGAACTGGGAGTGAAGCCTAGCAGCTTGGGCAGAACTCTGAAGATTAGGGACCACAAAGGGGTCCGTTGTACAGCTAGACTCCCTAAGCTCATCATCGAGGCGACGCTATATAGCTCCATTGGGGCAGTGTCTCGTCACTAGTCGTCAGTAACAGGGGAAGGTAGTCCCTAAGTTGCAAAGACCTGATGCCTTTGGACAAAGCTGAATTTTTTCTTCTGTAGCTCCCTAAGTTGCACGGATCTGATGCTTTTAGACAAATTTCTTCAGGTCTCCTGCCTATTAGGAGAACTCATATAGATGAGCAACCGAGGCCAGACCCAATTCGAATAGGAGAAGAAGATCCGAGTCCAAGGAAGATCCGGACTTGTGGCAAGCTAGGGCTACAGATAGAGCACTGACCGGCGCAGTATAGGATTAATCCGCTGGGGCAGAGGGGGAGGAGCCGGCGACGAACACGGCAACCAGCTGGGAGAAGCAAGCCAGCTTCGCGCCGCCGTCCCTCTGCAAGCCGAGGAGTGAGCGGTGGATCGACGGGAATCAGAGGCAGAAGGCGACGACGGACACGGCGAGCAGCTGGGAGGAGCAAGGCGGCTTCGCGCTGCCGCCGGCGACCGGGTGAGGCTATCCCGT
Organism: Poa annua; assembly: GCA_026929855.1. NCBI lineage: Eukaryota > Viridiplantae > Streptophyta > Magnoliopsida > Poales > Poaceae > Poa > Poa annua. The sequence goes on along the minus strand of CM049432.1, from coordinate 68,594,657 downwards.
TCTTCAGTGGATTGATACTTGGTGGATTTGAGGGGATGGTAGTTGGTCCGCATTTCGTAGGCCCAATAGCAGGTACGATTTTCTACCATTTTTCTCTTTTCTTTTTTATTTTCGTATCCGAATAATGTTTAATTTTTCAAAATCCAAAAACATTTCAATTATGAAGGAACAATTTCTCAATTATTTCAGTGGATTGATACTTGGTGGGCCACGACACCATTCGTGCAATCTTACGTGACCTTATTCTCTGTAGGTGACGTGTCTTTTAGTCTCTTTAGACCATCTTGAAGGAACAATGTTAAGGGCGTATTAGGTGGAGCAAGAAAACCTCTACATGACAACAACAAAGAACCAAATACTTTTGGGATCATATAAACCTAATTAGGTGGAGTAACAAATCATGTACATGCCAACAAATCAAAAACACATGGTATTATGTGGACCGGCAAAACATGAACATGACAACATCTAAAAAGGACCAAACTATTTTTTTACATTAAAATAGGTTTAATCAATATAGCCATTGTTGCAGTGTGTTGTTTGCAGTATCGTTAGTTCGTTACCATGCAATGTTTACACGTAGAACCCAAATCGAACACCATAGAGCCACGTCGCCAACTTAAATTTGTGCCCGCTCAACCTAGCAAGTCTCTCTACACCCCAAAATACAAAACATCCTATAAATATATTGCTAGTCGACGAGAAACTCGGAAAATTAGACCTAGACCGTCTCTTTTCCTATGGTATGTTTTTGCTTTGTTAGTGTTAGGTAGATGTATTAGCGGGGGTGATATTTTGGCTTGTAGGACCATATACTCTCATTATGAAAAATAATTATACTCCCCGAGGGAGTAAAACATTTAATTGTCGAAAAAAAGCTGACAAGAAAATATGGACATACATCCGGAGATTTTATGTAAACGCAAAAAGTTTCGAGAAAAAAACATTTTTATGTGAATTGTGTAAAAGACATATTTTGGTACTACAAATGACTTATTATCTAACCTTTTTTTCTTCTTCTTTTTGACAAGACCACAAGAAAATGTCTTTGTTCATGATTTCTTTGGGGCCATAAAATGTTGGAATGTTTACCCCGTCTTTTTTTTAATAAAAAGTATAACAGTTTGAAACACGAGTTTAAACAATGGAGCTAATGGTTTTACGACCTACAAATGGATTTCCGATGTACTAGCATTGTTGATAGGGTATCTTCAGATCCTTGTTTCTTCATGCATGCGCAAAAGCTGCGTAACTATTATCTTTGCATTGCTTGGCAAAATATCATCTAATGATGTGGAAACATATTGTTCAATGGACGTTGCTAGGTAGGTAGTGTGCAACCATTCCACAAGAATATACCGACTGTCTCTTCCGGTTTCTTGTTGACGACGAGGGCCCGCGGTTGCATGCGGGGAAGGAGCCGGCGGCAGAGTAGGTCTCGCTGGCGTCGGGCGCAAGGAACGCAACCTCGTGGAGGACGAGGAACGCGAGTTCCTGAGAGTTCAGCTCACACGTAGCTCAGCACGTACGCGTGGGCCCCACACAGAAGAAACTCCACATCGTGGAACCTATGTGGATTTTTTGGCATTTGCAAGACAATGATGGTTGATAAATGGTGGGCTAAACAAAACTAAATTATCTCATAGATTTGCAAGATTATATCATGGAGAAAGGAAGGGGTTGAAAATCTCATAGATTTACTCGTCTCTCTTAGTTTAGTTTTGTTTAATATATGTGAAAAATTCAAAAAAATAATCTAGCTAAGCTGGTTATTACTGTATGAGCTAAGCAAAAAACTGGTGAACATAACGAAATTATGTACCCAAGCTAAGCTAGCTGTTAACATGCAGTGCTGTTTGTCATCTCGATGTCTTGACGTCTTGGGGCATCGTCGTCGTCGGTGAGGCAGCGCTATTTTCATGGAGAGTGAAGACAATGCAGAAAGCTAAACTTTAACACTTTGTGGGCAATTCATCGTATTTATTTCTGAGGCGTATGCTAAATGCTATGCATTGCATTAGTGAGAAGTGACACTCCTAGGACTGTAATATAGATTTGAGTTGGACTTTGTCTAACTGAATTAGAGCTTTTATCTTACGTCAGTTACTTTAGCTATTTTCTCGCGACGGACTGCATATTGCAATCTAGCCGGACATCTTTCTTCCCATGAGTTCGGGACCCAAAGACAATCGTTGAGTGAACTGTATCTTATTTGTATGAGCAGGCATTACTGAGATACATTTAGCTCTTAATACAATAAAACTGAACCCAGTCACAATTAACCAGTAATTTGGAATTGTTTATTCATATCCTATTAAAAAAATATGTACAACTTTGCATGAACAAAAGTAATTTCGAGCTAAAAAAAATAGTGCTAAACAAACTAAAATATCGAGCTAAGCTAATTACGAGTTCACGACGATCTAAAAAATACTGGTGAACATAACGAAATTATCGACCCAAGCTAAGCTAATTGTTAACATGCAGTGCTGTTGGCCATCTCGATGTCTTGACGTGTTTGGGCATCGTCGTCGTCGGTGACGAAGCGGTTCCAGTACCAGTGCGCCTTCCAGACGTTGGCCATGTCCTCGATGGGCACCCCCTTGGTCTCCGGCACGAAGAGCGCGACGAAGAGCGTCATGGCGGCGACCCAGGCGGCGAAGAAGAAGAAGAGCACGAACTTGAGGCGGCAGAGCATGGGGAGGAAAGCCTGGGCGACGACGAACGTCATGAGCATGTTGACTGCCACCGTGATGCTCTGCCCCGCCGGCCTCACCTCCAGCGGCATCACCTCGCTCGGCACCAGCCACCCCAGCGGCCCCCACGACCACGCGAACCCGGCAACGTACACGCACATCACCGCCACCACCGCCGCCGCGTACCCCGCCGGGATCTCCGCCACGCCGCTCCACCCGAGCTTGGCGCCGATGAGCGCCCCCACCACGATCTGGCTCGCGAACATCTGCGCCCCGCCCTGCAGAAGCAGCCCGCGCCGCCCCACCCTGTCCACCGTGAAGATCGACACGAACGTGGCCGCCAGGTTGACGCCGCCGGTGATGACCGCCGACATGAGCGACGCGCTGCCGCCGAAGCCGAGCGTCTTGAACAGCACGGGAGCGTAGAACATGATGACGTTGATGCCAGTGAGCTGCTGCAGAAGCGGGATCGCCACGGCCATCACCAGCTGGGGCCTGTACCGCCGCCGCAGGATGTCGCGCCACGGCCGCTCCACGGCGCTGGACGCCTCGCTGGCCGCAGCCAGGTCGCGGTACTCGGCATCCACGTCGTCGGTGCCGCGCACGCGCCGGAGCATCCGCCTGGCCTCTTCGGCCTTGCCGCGCTCCAGGAGGGAGTTGGGCGTGTCCGGGAGGAACAGGGAACCGACGGTGATGATGACCGCGGGCACCGCCGCGAGCGCGAGGCTGAGCCTCCAGCCCCACCCGCCGGCGATCTTGTCGGTGCCATAGTTGATGAGGTTGGCGGCGAGGATGCCGAGGGTGATCATGAGCTGGAAGCCGTTGTTGAGCATGCCGCGCATCCTGGCCGGCGCCATCTCGGAGAGGTAGACCGGCACGCTCTGGTTGGCGAAGCCGACGCCGACGCCGAGGAGGACGCGGCCAAGGATGAGCATGGCGACGTTCTGGGCGGCGCCGTTGAGCGCGCAGCCGACGAGGAAGGTGACCCGGCCGACGAACATGGACCACTTGCGGCCGGCGACGCGGGTGACGGAGGCGGCGCAGAGGGAGGCGACGAGCGCGGCGAGGTAGAGCGAGGAGGTGAACATGGTGAGGAGCTGGCTGTCGAACTTGCAGTACTGGTTGCTGTCGTCGGCCTCGCGCTGCTTCCGGTACACAGACGGGAAGAACCTGCTGAGGAAGGGGTCCATGGACGTCACCCCGCCGGAGATGCCGATGTCGTAGCCGAAGATGAGCCCGCCCGTGGCAGCCACCAGGCAGGCCATGAAGACGAACAGAGTCAGCCGGCCGGGGTAGTCCTGCCTCGGCGCCGCTCCGCCGACGGCCGCCCCGCCCGCCATATCGCCCGAGTCGCCGGAGTCGATCAAGCACGTAGTCGAGTTGCAAGTCGCAATGCAGTACGTGGTTGCTTGTATTGAGGAGGCAGGGTGTTGTGTTGAGTCGATCAGATATATAGCGAGCGAGCTAGGCCTAGGCGTTGTCCTGCTCGAATTCATATTTGCATTGGAACAAGCGCACGTGTCCGGTCCGGTATGCCGTGGTGTACTACGTGTGGTTTGAATTGCTTTCCTGCTCAAATTCATACATGACACTGTAATGCTGACACTAGCTCTGTGCATATATACGGTACACAAAGTTTGGTTCCGTTTCCTATAGGTATGTAGATCTATGTTTGATTCGAAAAGCACATAGATTGCAAAGTAAAGCCATATCATCTCAGTTCGAAAATTTCACAGCTTTTGGTTTTCAAACAAGAGCTGTACTCACGTAAAAAAATATCACAGCTATGAATAGCATTTTTTTTTGAAGTTTATGAATAGCAATTTTTTTTACGTGATGAATAGCAATTTTTTTTGTTTGGTAGTACTTCTGAGTTTTGTGATAAATAACTGCTAGTGAATTTTAGCCTGATCTTACAAGCAACATTTTCTTCTTCTCATTATCGATAAATTATCAATTTTAAGCGATTTTTTTCATGAACTTGAAATTGCAACGAAAAAGAAAAAGTTTGTCCGTGAAAATTTTCGTGCCAGTTGGGTCATCGTGCACAAAACCACCATCGTGTTGTCATTAAATCTACATTCGGGGTTGTTCGTGTTTTCGGGAAAGCCATCGTGGCACGCATCATTACAAATTAAACACACCTACATATTTCATTACATCCGCTAGGATAACACTAGAGGAATCATCGTCTCAAAACACCGAATTGTTAGATTCAAAGATAAATCAGGCTATTCTATGCGCCACTTTGTTTGTTTCCCTTGGACATGCTGGATCTTCGCCTGACCAATTATTTTTGGCAAGTTGAAAACACTTCAGTAAAATAGTTGCACAGGGCTTTTAGTAAGTTGAAAAGACTCCATTAAATTACATACACAGAAACAAAATGTTATGTTCGGTTTTTTTCTTGCAGCAATGACTAGTTTTTGGGGTCAATGATGAGAGACCACACATGCATGTGAGCAGCCGAATTGGTTGTAGCTAATTGTCTTATCGATTCAGTCGTACTAACTTGATCGTGCGTTGTAACGGGCTGATTTTTATTTATCATGACGTGGACTGATGTAACCTAAAACATTCTACCCCAAAATCGTTCGATCTTGATATTTTTTTCTTAATTATCCATTTACCTATTTATTTCTGAGCAAAGCACGGGCAAAATTGCACCGGCATTCTAAGTGGTGAAATTACATCCCATAATGTTTATATAGAATCAATGTTGGGGATAACGCTTATCGGAAACTTATCGGTCGACCTATGATAAGGGCGGTCGGTTTATCGGCGTATCGGTCGATTTATCGGTATATCGACCGATTTATCGACCAATTTATCATATCGGTCACACAACGATAAGCGATAAATCGGCTGATAAATCAGGATATCGGTCGATATCTTGAATAGTATAATAGAACTAAGCATAGGGATCCTGATGAAATTTGAAGTGCATTCTCATTTCTATATTTATTTATGAGATTGTATCCGCTAGACAATAAGATGAAGCTCAATACATGTCAAGATAGAAACTGATTGGCAAAAATGTAGGTATCAACGTAGTAGGGCTAAAATGTGTAGCCATAACAAGACTTCACCCCATGGCAGGGATACGCATGTTTCTAGTACTATTTGCAGTCTTTAAGCTACACAGAGTGTCGGGCTCGGGGCTGACCGTAAACCGATAGCTCGACCTGAACGCGGGACGCCTCGACCTCGACGTCGGGCAACGATACATGATTTGGATGGTCGGCCGGCCGGATTAGGTGATCCTTAGCGTCTTAGCGAGTGCACTCACTAGCTAGGTAAGTATAGCTCGATCGGTTGTTCTATACGATTGTGCCGCTACCTTTTTGTGTACCATGTGGGATTGGGCCGGCCAATCGATTGGGCCTACCGGATCACCGATTGATCCATGGATTGCTAGCGACGTAGGATATAGACAATTGTGAAATCATTAGGAAATTGTGAATGTTTATTCCGGTCCGCTCCTATTCCGACACGTGTCATAATTTTGTTCGTTTTCATTTTTTCCCTTTCCTCCGCACGTTATAAGTGTCGACTTCCTGTTGGTGCGCAGAGGGTTGTAGGTAAATTTATTTTGAGATTTTTTTTTCAAAATAAAATATCTTGAGAACCGTTTCTCCGAATTACGAACCGTTTACACTTTAAAACTCCTCGGATAGAGATTTTTAAAACTAGATCCATTGTTGATAGGTTTCAGCGAACTTTTTTTTTGTACTTTGGATTGTCTATAGTTCGTACAACCTGTTATGTATAGTTTTACATCCAACTGAAACTGAGTATAGTTACGACCTGATCTGTACAACCTGCTGTGTAGTTGTACAACGTGATCTGTACAACATGATATGTGTAGTTGCACGTTGATACGTCTCCAACGTATACTTAATTTCTTATGTTCCATGCTATGTTATATCATGTTATTGCATGTTTTATATGCATTTTATATAGTTTTATGCATAACTGGTACTAACCTATTAACAACATGCCACAGTGTAAGTTCCCTGTTTTCTGCTGTTTTTGGTTTCAGAAAAGCTCTTAAGGAAATATCCGCCAAAATCAAAAGGGACAACATGGCGCCTCCCACCTCCCCTCCTGGCGACTCCAAGGGCGATGACGCCGCCGCCACCATCTAGGGCCCCTCCGGCGGTCTTTCTTCGAGGATTAGCGGGATGGATCCTCTTAATGATCCTTCATCCATCGCTCATTCATTGGATTTTTCCATCGGTCATCGTTTTCGATCTAAGGTTCGTGATCTCTTTTCCATCTCTGTCAGTCTGATCTCCGCCTCCCACCGGTTCTACCTAGTGGTTTCCTTTGGCCGCGCCTCTTTCCGTTTGGATGAGATCAATGTCAGTCTGGCCCTCTCGGCATCTTTGGGGGTTGCTTTTGATGAAATTGGCACGACTCGAGTTTTTAAGTTTGCAGTCAGTTCAAAAGCTGTGGGTTTCATGATCCATAATTTGAGATCTATCAAGTGTACTCAGTTTATTTGTTACTTTCATCTTTGAGGTAAAGGAGGTCCGAACTGGCAGCGGGAGGAGCAGCGCTGGTTAATTGAATCATCCTCTGAATGGTCCACTCAGGGAGTTTCACGTCGATCTCGTTTTGCTTCTGAAAACCATGCACTACTCCATGATCCTCGTGTTTCTAAGGTTTTCAATCGGCTCCATTCTCAGCTTGCACCTTCTCTGATTGACCCGTTACCTACCGTTCTGACGGCGGCAAACTCAATTCCGCTTGGAGTCAGGTCACTTGATCAGGATAATCGATCGAATTGGATTCAGCCTACTCGCACAGTTCATCAGGAGAGAGATCTGCTTGAGCGGGAATCGCGCATTTTGTTTCCCAATCAGTTACCTAGACTACAATGGTTGCCTGTTTCTCGGCCCGATACGACTAAGTCCCCTGTTGGCCCATCTAGCCCTTCTTTGGCAGCCCATCTGGCCTCTCAGCCAAACGTGTTAGCAGCGGATTCTTTTTGCTCCCGTTGCCTTGATTACCGCCACTTAAGGATTCATTGCACTAATCAGATTCGTTGCCGATCTTGTTGGAATTATGTTCACCTTGCAAAATTTTGCTTTTCCAAGCATATCTATAAAAGGAAATATCGGGCAGTCGCCAAACAGAACCCTTTTATTCCACCTGATACACAACTTGTCGACTCGTCTCCCCATATTGAGAAAACCCTCGACCTTGCCGCTGCTCCCTGTCCCGGTGTCTCCGCTGCTCTGCTGACGCTATCCGGCGTCGATGAAGCCATGGCTAACTACCCCTGTGATCCTATCCCTCACCTCCCACCAGGTTCTGGCATCATCCCTTTCAACAACCTCCGTCCGCAGCGTGGCTATGTTGTGCTTGGAGGCTCCTTCCCGGAGGTTAGTGACGACTGGGCGATTATCAGATTGGAACCTGAACCTAGCTGGGATCAGTTCGAAGGTACCTCTGCATTGCTTACTACTTACTTCCATCAGAGAGGCTTTGAGTTTCGCCAGATTAGTCGTTGTGCCATGGGAACTGCATTGGTTCGCTTTGATGGTGTTATTGACAGAGATAGCGCTATTAGAAACAGCCCATACTTCATTGGTGATACTGTTCTTAGAGTGATTGAACATGATAAGGGATTGAATTTTCGGTCTGCAACCTTTACTCATGATGTGTGGATAATGTTGCTGAATTTCCCGCCTGAATGTTGGAACTTAAACTTCATTGTTACTACATTTGCACCCTACGGTCGTTTTCTGATCTGGAACCGTGATGAGGATAACAAAGCACGGATTCTGGTTAAGATTAGGGCGTTTGACCTTGAGAAAATTCCAGGCAGCATTGTGGTGATTCAAAACTTCAGTGCAGACGGTCAAGGAGGCAGCTGGTCTTGTCCCTGTCATCTGCTTAATACTCATATGCTTGGTGCTGGTGCTGGTGATGAGGACCCTCTCCCGCCTAACGGAGAGAATCCCCACCCTATTCCAATTGTGGTGGATGGGTTTGCCATGTGGCATGCTGAAAACGAAGGTCCTGAACCTGCTGTTGTCCCAGTTCAGAATATCGACGACCCTGTTCTTCAGACACCTCCACAGAGTCCTGTTGCCCATGCAAATGCTCAGGAGGGAATTGCACCTGAGATAGATCAAGAAGATGTGGTTCTTGATCAGGAAGTGGTGTTGCAGGAGCATGACCCAGTGGAAGTTGTTGAGGATTTACCTGTTGCTGGCCCCAATGCCCAAGAGGTGTCTGCTGCTATTGGGGATGAACTTCATTTACCTGTTAATGTTGCAGAGCACTCTAAGGATGTTGCAGATTCTATTTCTGCTTCAGCACCGAATGTTGCAGATGCTCAGCCTTTGCCTTCACAGAACTACCTTGCTGCAGTTCAGAATTTGCTAACCACTATTACTGCCTCACCAACTGATCTCCTATCTGCTTTATCTGACAATATAGTTGTGGGCACATCTTGTCAGATTGTCGAGGTGGATACAGATGGGTCTACTCAGAGCAAATGCTTTCTTCATATCAACACAAAAGCTGCCAATCCTAAACCTTCTTCTTCGGTGCAGCTAACTGAACTAGTGGATGAGGGAACTGTTCTGGTCCCTGCTTCTGTCTCTGTCAGGAAGAGAAAGTGTAAAGCTCCTTACACTACTGAGCTAGTTAGGAGGAGCTCCAGGTTAGCTAAAATCAAGGATGGATTCAAGGATGCCAAAGATGCTGAGGTTTATGCCAAAGAACATGTGAAAAAATACACTGCCTCTGTCATTGATTCTGAAGCGGCCACACCTCCTCACCTGCCTATTGATCTATTGCAGTACATTGCTACTGGGCCCTGCCAGATGCATCTTGACGATGTTTCTGATGATCATCTCAACTATGATAGTACCAATGATAGTGTGGAATGAAGCTACTTCATGCTGGGGTCTGATCCTTTCTAACGAGCGCAGTCAGTTTCAAAGGATCTATTTTGTGGTCTCTTTTGTTCTGAATTTTAAGAGTCAATGGCATGTAATAAGACTGTATTTGGCTTTATGTTGCGCAGTGAACACCTGTCTCGTGTCTGTGTGTGGTGGCAGTTCTGTGATGCTGTGTGGGGATCATGTGTTATATCAGTACTCGTTGTCTCACTCTACTTTGTCGGTGACTAGTTGGTGTTCTGTTATCCTTATCTGGCAGTTATGTTTTTGGTGGTCTTGCTGTTTTGCATGTTATGGGCATTTTAGGCTCTGCGTATTTTCCTTGTTCACATGCCTTTGCTATCTTACATGCAAACTGAGCTTTTTAATTCTGCTCAGTGCTCACTCACCTGCATTGGTATTTAATGAGTAGAAAATGGATTATCTTAGACTGGAATTTACGGGGGATTAATTCCCAACTGAGGTGGAATGACATCAGACAAAATATAGAGGAATCAAATTGCAACATCTCGTGTTTCCAAGAAACTAAAAGAGAGAATTTTGACCTGTCTTATATCAGAAACTTTGCGCCACGGCGTTTTGATCAGTTCATCCACTCTCCGTCTATCGGTAGTTCTGGTGGTCTGATTATTATCTGGAACAGTCATGTCTTCACAGAGCAACAAATTAGTACCTCTCGTTATCATATCACAGTGGAATTCTCTTGTAATATCAGTGGTCAGATCTGGTATCTTACTAATGTTTATGGACCCACCCAGCCTGACGAGAGATCCTTTTTTATCAATTGGCTGCTTAATCTAGATTCCTCCCCAATGGATAATTGGATTATTATGGGTGATTTTAATCTGGTTCGAGGTCCAGAAAACAGAAACAGGCCAGGTGGAGATGTTAACAACATGATTGCTTTCAATAGACTGATTAGCCATCATGATCTGGTTGAAATTCCTTTGAAAGGTCGAGCATTTACTTGGAGTAATATGCAAAACCCACCACTTTTGGAAAAGCTTGACTGGGTATTTACCTCTGCATATTAGACATCAAACTTTCCAAACACTTTGGCTAACCCTCTTGCTAAATTATCATCTGATCATGTCCCAATGCAAATTCAGATTGGAATTGACATCCCTAAATCAAGGATCTTTCGGTTTGAGGAGCAATGAATAAATTTTCATGGTTTCAAGGAGACCATCACACAGAATTGGCATAATCCAGGCCTCTTCAAAAATGCTGCTCAGGATATAACTGCCAGACTAAAGCATCTCAGATATGGGTTAAAAAAATGGAGTAAAAGTTTATCTCAGCTAAACAAAATTATTGATTCTTGTTGCTTTGTGCTTGCTATGTTAGATGGTCTGGAAGATCAAAGGAGGTTGTCCATTCCTGAAGTCAATTTCAGGAAAACTATTAAGACCCATCTCTCAAAGATCCTAGAGGCCAAAATAATCTATTGGAGGAATAGGGCTAAGATTAGATGGGCCAAACTTGGTGCTGAGAATACCAGATTTTTTCACACATTTGCAACTAAAAGCTTCCGAAATAATTTTATTGCCAATATTACTACTGATGATGGTCGTATTGTTTGTGATCATGAGGATAAGGCAGCTATTTTGTGGCATGCTTTCAAGAAGAGAATTGGGTGTTCTGATAACCCTGAGATGTTGTTTGATCTTCTGAACCTAGTGGTGCCTAACAACCTCATTGATTTTTCTGCTTTAGAAGCTCCTTTTACTGAATCAGAGATTGATGGGATAGTGAAAGAGATGCCTACTGACAAGTCTCCTGGACCTGACGGTTTTAATGGAGCATTCCTGAAAAATAGCTGGGATACTGTGAAGGAGCAGTTTTATTACCTTTGCTTCAAGTTCTATGAGGGTAATTTGGATATCACTAGCATTAATTCTGCCTTTATCACTCTGATCCCCAAGAGATCCAATCCTGAGGGGGTTAATGATTATCGACCAATTTCTTTGGTGAGTATCACACTTAAACTTATCACTAAGCTCTTGGACAATAGAATGCAGAAGGTGATTGTTAGAGCTTTACATAAAAATCAGTACGGTTTTATTAAGAGCAGAACCATACAAGACTGTCTTGCTTGGGCTTTTGAATATATCCACCTTTGCCATAAGTCAAAAAAGGAAATCATTATCCTTAAGCTTGATTTTGAAAAAGCTTTTGATAAGGTGGAGCATAGTGCAATCCTTCTTATGTTGGAACATATGGGATTCAGGGAAAAATGGATCGGCTGGATAAAATCCATCTTATACTCTGCTTCTGCTAGTGTTCTCTTAAATGGTGTGCCGGGGAAAAAAATATTCTGCAAACGTGGTGTCAGGCAAGGTGATCCCCTTTCACCTCTTCTTTTCGTTTCTACTGCCGAGCTCTTGCAGTTTGTTATTAATGAGGCCTGGAGAATAGGTGATCTGGATTTACCTCTTGATAGCTCATTTGGTTTGGACTACCCAATTATACAATATGCAGATGATACACTGCTGATCATGCCAGCTTGTAATATTCAGTTAAACAGACTCAAAGTTTTGCTGGATAAGTTCTCCTCCTCAACTGGTTTAAAGGTGAATTACTCAAAGTCCTCTCTGGTGCCTATTAATATTCTGGAACAACAGAGTCAGGAACTTGCTCAGACCATTGGCTGTCAGGTTGAATCCTTACCTTTCACCTATCTTGGTTTACCACTAGGCACTACTAGGCCTAGGATGGAGGATCTGCTTGGCATTATACAAAGAATTGACAGAAGACTGGTTGGGATTGCTGATACACTCTCATATGATGGTAGACTTATTGTTGTTAAATCTATTATATCGGCCATCCCGAATTTTGCAATGTGCACCTTAAAGCTACCTCTGGGTTTTTTGGATTATGTGGAAGGAAATACAAGAGGTTTCTTCTGGAGAGGAAAGGATATTCACAAAAAAGGAAAATGTCTGGTTAAATGGGATACAATATGCAAACCTAAAAAGGCTGAAGGCCTTGGTGTTCTAAATCTGAGAACTCAGAATTGTGCCTTGTTATTAAAGCACCTTTTTAAGTTTATGAACAAAGTAGATGTGCCATGGGTTCAGCTCATTTGGCAGGCACATTATGCTGATGGCAAGGTCCCTCAAAATTCTAATGCTTGTGGTTCATTTTGGTGGAAGGATTGCTTGACACTACTGACTACCTTTTTGGAGTTAGCTTCAGTTAAACCTGGTGATGGTAGTACTATTCGGCTGTGGTTTGATAATTGGTCGGATGATCTCTTGCGAAATAAGATGCCCCATCTTTGCTCATTTGCGAGGAGTCAGGAGATTACCTTAAAACAAGCTTTTGCTATATTCAGCGATGAGAATATCTTTGATATGTTTCATACTCCTATTTCTCCTATAGCAGCTCAACAATGTGTTGACCTTCAGTCTACTCTCCTTAGTAGAGATGGCATATCTGCCCCTGATCAGTGGTTGCTCTCATCCTCTCTCAAACCTTATTCCAGCAAACGAGTCTATGCTAGACTTTCACCTCCAGGTCTAGCTCCTATACCCATGAGTTGGATATGGAAATCCTGTGTTCTCCCAAAGCATAAAATTTTCTTTTGGTTGCTCCTACAAGATAGGTTGAACACAAGGGAATTGTTGGCCAGAAAGAATTTCATCATTGAATCTTATGATTGCATTCTCTGCTCTGATGGAGGTTTTGAGGATTATAGACACCTTTTCTTTGACTGTGATTTCAGCCGTAATTTCTGGTGGAAGCTTAATATTGAGTGGAATGCTGATCTTGATTTGATGCTTATGTTGATGGAAGCCAAACGAAGATACAATTTGATTTGCTTCAAGGAATCACTCATTGTTGGATGCTGGGCGACCTGGACGCACAGAAACAGAAGTATTTTTGATAATCAGGAGATTGACCTGGATGTTTGCTTCCAGGATTTTGTTTGTTGTTTTAAGCTTGTGATGCACCGAGCTAAGCCCTCTCTTAAGGAGGGTATGTCCCAATGGGTAGACACCTTATGAACACCTGCTATGTAATATTTATTTGTTTTGAATGAGAAAATAGAAAATGAGACAATAGGGGTTTACCCTACTGTTTTGCGCTTCAAAAAAAAAATCCGCCAAATTAGAAACGAGCCGACCAATATTTATTTTTGGAATATTTGCGACCAGGAAAATCGAAAATGAGACGAAGAGGGGCCGCGAGGCGCCCTCATCACGTGGTGGCGCAGCCCACATGCCTGCCGCGCCAGGAGGTGAGGAGGAGGCCTCGGGCGCCCACCGACGTAGGTCTTTCGCCTACAAATACCGCCTTGAGCTAAAAATAGAGCAGGGTTGAACACTTTTTCCTCCACGGGTCCCGAGCCGCCGCCGTCGTCAACACCACTTCGGGAGAGATCAGAACTGCTTCCCGGCACCCTGCCGGGAGGGGGAATTGTCCCCGGAGGCCTTTACGTTGCCATGACCGCCTCCGGACTGATGCGTGAGTAGTCTACCTTGGACTACGGGTCCATAGCAGTAGCTAGATGGTTGTCTTCTCCTCTTGTGTTATCATGTTTAGATCTTGTGAGCTGCCTATCATGATCAAGATCATCTTTATGTAATTCTCCATATGTTGTGTTTGCTGGGATCTGATGAATATTGAGTACTAAAGTTATTGCTTCATAATATATCATGTGTGTGCTATTTAATGATCTTGCATGCTCTCCGTTACTTGTGTATGCTCTGGCCAAGTAGATGCTCGTAACTCCAAGAGGGGGTATTTATGCTCGATAGTAGGTTCATGTCTCTATTTAATCTGCGGCAGTGACAGAAAGCTCTAAGGTTGTAGATGTGTTGTTGCTACTAGGGATAAAACAATAGTACTTTGTCTAAGGATGATGTTATTTACTTACTTTACACACTTTGCTTAAGGCGATAATCTGTTGCATGCAACTTAATACTGAAACGAGTGCGGACGCTAACCGGAAGGTGGATTATTAGTCATAGATGCGGTTGGAACGGTCTATGTATATTGTTGTAATGCCCAAATGAATCTCACACTAGACACCATATAATTAGTATATGCATTGGGTTTCTCATCATTATTATGACAATTGCCTAAATGTAGTTTGTTTACCACGCATGTATGAATGTTATTATTATTTATGGAGAGACACCACTAGTGAACTGTGGACCCCGGTCCTTCTCATTAATCTGATAAAACCACAACTGCAAATCTGTTACTTTCTGCAAACATACATCTTTCTTCCACACATACATTTAATCTTTTGTTACAGCAAGCCGGTGGGATTGACACACTCACCGTTGAGTTGGGGCAAAATACTTTGATTGTGTTGTGTGCAGATTCCACGTCTCCGACGCCACACCAAGAGTTTCTGGCGCCGTTGACACCTCGAGGGGAACGTTCATCTCCTACTGGTTCGATAACCTTGGTTTCATAACTGAGGGAAATCTTGCTGCTTTGCTACTTCACACGCTCCTCTCGGGGATTCACCAACCACACGCATAGCAACTATCACACCTCCTGGCGCGGCTCCCAAGGCCGCCTTGCGAGCAGGCGATGTGGGCGCCCTGGCCACCACTTGGCGCACCCCTTCGCGTACATCTCCCCCCCCCCCCCCCCCGAAGACCTAGAATTATTACGTTGGATAGAAACCATCCCCGCCGCCACCACGAGGTGGAGAAGACAGAGAGAGAAAAGCTCTCCGGCAGGCTGCGTTGCCACCGGAGAAATTCCCCCCCGGAGGGGGAAAATCGTCGCCATTGTCACCGTCATCGAGCTGCACTCCATCACCATCGCCAATACCACCATCTCCACCGCCGACGCCGTCATCTACATCCATCCACTCCGTTCCCGCTGTAACATCTAGTACTAAACTCTGTGTATTTGATAGGGGAAACTCTCCCGGTGTTGATTACTCTTGTTATTGATGCTATTGTGTGAAACCGTTGAACTAGGGTTTATGTTCAGATTGTTATCCATCATTATATCAACTCTGATCATGTTCATTATGGTGTGTTGTGAGTAGTTCGTTGTGTTCTTAAGGAAATGGGATAAGTCTAGATGTTAGTAGTGAACTATGTTGATAAATATTTGATGTTTTGATATTTAAGTTGTGGTGCCATTCTTCTAGTGGTGTCATGTGAACGTCGACTACATGACACTTCGCCTTTATGGACATAGGAGAATGCATCGTGTACTCGTTTATCATTTGTGGGGTTGCCGGAGTGACAGAAACCTAAACCCCCATTGGCATTCCGATGCGCGAGGGATCGCAGGATCTCAGAGTTTAAGGCTATGGTTAGATTTATCTTAATTACTTTCTTGTATTTGTGGATGCTTGCAAGGGGTATAATCATAAGTATGTATTAGTCCTAGGAAGGGCGGTGCATTAGCATAGGTTCACCCACACGACACTTATCTAAACACTAAAGATTATTCATTAGTATGAAGCGAAAGCACTAGACATAAATTCCGTGTGTCCTCAAGAATGTTTGGTCATCATAAGTAAACAAACCGGATTGTCCTTTGCTCTCAAAAGGATTGGACCACTCGCTGAAATTATATTTGCCGCGCTCTATTTACTCGTATTTTATTTCTCTGTATTATCAAAGTCTACTGAAAACTTGTCTGCTAGTGTTTACAGTGAATTCCTCATCAAAACCACTTGTCAACACCTTCTGCTCCTCGTTGGGTTCGACACTCTTATTTATCAAAAGTATTGCGATACACCCCCCATACTTGTGGGTCATCAACCAAGCATGGATGAATGTTATTATTATTTATGGAGAGACACCACTAGTGAACTGTGGACCCCAGTCCTTCTCATTAACCTGATAAAACCACAACTGCAAACCTGTTACTTTCTGCAAACATACATTAGCATGCTTCTCTCTTTCAAAATAGTTACTAAGATCAATATCAAGTTTAAGATCATGGTTGCAACAAAGATTTGGAACTAGAAACAATTGCAAACCACATAAGAAAATTTCTCCTCCATGGTGTAACTAGGAGAATTCAAGAACAAAGTAGGACTCTCATGGGTAAGAGTACCATCACAACAAGACATTATATCATTTTTATCCTCAACTTCTAAACATAGAGGATTATCAATAAGCATATGACCATCATCTAAAGCATTATCATATAGCATATTTAACCAATACTCATCATTATCATCAATAAGCTCACTTGTAGCATCATGAATAAAATTTACAACATAATTATCTCATAAAACATTTTTATCATGAGCCATATGCATTAAAGAATTAATACTCTCCACATAAGCATAGTCATTATTATTAATTTTAGTGGGAGAAAATTCAACAAAATAGCTATCATTATTATTCTCATCACCATCATCAAATATAGGAGGCATATTGTAATCAACATGAAATATATCCTCAACAGTAGGTGGACAGAAAATATCACAATGATTATAATATCATATATTGGAGGCAAGGTATCATCAAAGAAAATTTCTCCTTTGTGCTTGGGGAACTAAAAATATCATGCTCATCAAAACCAACTCCCCCAAGCTTAGAATTTTCCATAGCATTAGAAATAATGGCGTTCAAGGAATTCATACTAATAATATTGCTACTAGCACGCAAATAAAGTTCCATGGGTTTTTTAATTTTCTCTTCAATAGTATCATGTCCTAATGCAATATAAATTTCATATAGATCTCTAATATTTTTGTTGTTTTCCATTAGCCTAACTAGTGAAAATAAAAACACGAAACAAAAAGTAATAACTATAAAATCTAAAGGAGATACCTTCAAGCGCTCACTGACGAGGTGTTAACTCGACAAGTCCCAGGGTTGTGCACCCCGGGTTGATTGATGGGGAGAGAGATGAGTGCAGGTGGTCACGACGGCTGACAAGCAAGGATTTACCCAGGTTCAGGCTCCCGGAGGATAACACCCTACTCCTGCTTGTCTGGTTATTGATGCGAGTGGTGGTTACAATGGCGAGATTGCGATCTCGCTAGGGTTTGTGCCGTAGCTATGAGCGTGTCTCTTCGTTGGGTCTCCTGGGGACGAGCCACCCTCCTGGCTTTATAGGTAGCCAGGTCTCGGATGGTCGATGCCGATGGAAATTACAAATATGGCAGGTTATGCGACCTAGCCGACTTGGACTAGGTTACATGGTACCCCGCGTGGGCCTTCTGTGGGCCTCCAAATCCTTGGCGCGGCCCAGGTAGCTTCATCGTGGGCTACCCGAAAGGTAGCCCCACGTCAGTAGCCCCCGAGTGCTTGGTCGAAGCGTAGAGTCGGGCAAATGACTTCTTCCTCCTGAACGCGCCATTGGATTTCTTGATCTTGAGTTTGAACTCGATTTCTTCAGTCGAACCGGGGTCTCCCGATGGGAGTGACACCTGCAGTCGAATTATTTTGCTTTGGTCTTCTTGTTAAGCGTCAGTTCAGCCTGCTGGCTTACTTGTAGATGGATTCAGCTGATTAAGCTTACTCGATTTTCTTTGCCACCCGAATGATTCCTTCGAGTGCTCAGATTGGCACTCTGTCTTGTTCCTGAAAACGATAGTTAAAGAAATTCGACTCCGGCCGTTGAGGGCTTACAGAGGATGCTTTAGTCGTTAATGCTTCGACTGAGTCTATTGGGAGCGCGAACAGTGCTCCCGATGGGAGTAGCCCCCGAGATTAAGCTGAATTGCTTGTAATTGAGGTTAATCTCAAAAACTTCTCAGTCAAAAAGAGATCTCTGATACCCTCCCGTTTAGGAACTCGCTGATGGAACCACTGTCCTTTTTTATTCGAGTGCTCATTCAGCCCGACGGCCTACTTGGTGGATTCGACAAACATATCGAGTATTTGCTCAGCCGAACGGCCTACTGTATTGTTGGACCTGTATGGCGCAGCCCTCGAGTGTTCGAGTGCGGCCTAGGTTTTTTTGTTGGACCTGTATGGCGCAGCCCCTGAGTGTTCGAGTGACGGCCTAGGTTTGACTTAGACATGTGCGGCGCAGCCCCCGAGTGCTTCGGGTGGCGGCCAAGGATTTTTCGAGTTATACCTGTATGGCGCAGCCCCCGAGTGCGTCGGTGACGGCCTAGGTTTGACTTAGACCTGTGCGGCGCAGCCTCCGAGTGCTTCGGGTGGCGGCCAAGGATTTTTCGAGTTATACCTGTATGGCGCAGCCCCCGAGTGCGTCGGGTGACGGCCTAGGTTTGACTTAGACCTGCGCGGCGCAGCCCCCGAGTGCTTCGGGTGGCGGGCAAGGCAAATTTGTCTGTGACCTGTACGGCGCAACACAGGTGTGGCCGAGGCGAATTTGTTTGTGCGCGGCGGACTGGAGTCGACGCGGCGGAGTGGTGCCGTAGAGGCAGTCGACGCGGCGGACCGGAGTCGACGCAGCGGAGTGGTGCCGTAGAGGCAGTTGACGCGGCGGACCGGAGCCGACGCGACGGAGTGGTGCCATAGAGGCAGTCGACGCGGCGGAGTGGAATCGACGCAGCGGAGTGGTGCCGTAGAGGCAGTCGACGCGGCGGACCGGAGTCGACGCGGCGGAGTGGTGCCGTAGAGGCAGTCGACGCGGCGGAACGGAGTCGACGCGGCGGAGTGGTGCCGTAGAGGCAGTCGACGCGACGGACCGGAGTCGATGCGGCGGAGTGGTGCCGTAGAGGCAGTCGACGCGGCGGACCGGAGTCGACGCAGCGGAGTGGTGCCGTAGAGGCAGTCGACGCGGCGGACCGGAGTCAACGCAGCAAAGTGATGCCGTAGAGGCAGTCGACGCGGCGGACCGGAGTCGACGCGGCGGAAGTAGTGCCGTAGAGGCAGTCGACGCGGTGGACCGGAGTCGGCGCAGCGAAGTGGTGCCGTAGAGGCAGTCGACGCAGCGGAGTGGTGCCGTAGAGGCAGTCGACGCGGCGGACCTGAGTCGACGCGGCGGAGTGATGCCGTAGAGGCAGTCGACGCGGCGGAAGTAGTGCCGTAGAGGCAGTCGACGCGGCGGACCGGAGTCGACGCAGCGAAGTGGTGCCGTAGAGGCAGTCGACGCGGCGGACCGGAGTCGACGCAGTGGAGTGGTGCCGTAGAGGCAGTCGACGCGGCGGACCGGAGTCGACGCGGCGGACCGGAGTCGACGCAGCGGAGTGGTGCCATAGAGGCTGTCGACGTGGCGAAGTGGTGGCGCAGAGGCAGTCGACGCGGCGGACCGGAGTCGATGCGGCGAAGTGATGCCGTAGAGGAAGTCGACACGGCGGACCGGAGTCGACGCGGTGAACCGGAGTCGACGCGGCGGAAGTAGTTGAGGTAGATCTTGATTTGACCGACCGTGCGATCGAGATTGGTGTAGTAGACCCGATCCGCGCGGCCGTTGCTGAGGTTGTCGATGCAGTCGACGTGGATACGATCTTCGCGGGTTGATGATGGCGCGAGGGTTGCCGATTCGGGTGACGTCGCCGCGCGTGGCGCGGTAGCCGTAGACCTGAGTATTCCACGACTGTTGACGCAACAGTATATGGAGCCGAAGGTGATGTGTATACCTTTGTCCAGATCGGCGTAAACCGAGCGGTGGGCCGGCGGGTGGAGGACGTACTCGAAGGAGCCGAAGCGGATCGACTCCCTGGCGGCGGACACGCCGATCTTCATTGCGGATGGAGCCGGAGCGACCATGATTTCAACACTTGTTTGACTTCCCACAGACGGCGCCAATTGACGAGGTGTTAACTCGACAAGTCCCAGGGTTGTGCACCCCGGGTTGATTGATGGGGAGAGAGATGAGTGCAGGTGGTCACGACGGCTGACAAGCAAGGATTTACCCAGGTTCAGGCTCCCGGAGGATAACACCCTACTCCTGCATGTCTGGTTATTGATGTGAGTGGTGGTTACAATGGCGAGATTGTGATCTCGCTAGGGTTTGTGCCGTAGCTATGAGCGTGTCTCTTCGTTGGGTCTCCTGGGGACGAGCCACCCTCCTGGCTTTATAGGTAGCCAGGTCTCGGATGGTCGATGCCGATGGCAATTACAGATATGGCAGGTTATGCGACCTAACCGACTTGGACTAGGTTACATGGTACCACGCGTGGGCCTTCTGTGGGCCTCCAAATCCTTGGCGCGGCCCAGGTAGCTTCATCGTGGGCTACCCGAAAGGTAGCCCCACGTCACTCACCTCCCCGGCAACGGCGCCAGAAAATAGCTTGATGTCTACGCACGCTTCTATTCTTCTAGACAGTGTTGGGCCTCGAAGAGCAGAGGTTTGTAGAACAACAACAAGTTTCCCTTAAGTGAATCACCCAAGGTATATCGAACTCAGCGAGGTAGAGGTCAAAGATATTCCTCTCAAGCAACCCTGCAATTAAGATACGCGAAGTCCCTTGTGTCTCCAACACACCCAATACACTTGTCAGATGTATAGGTGCACTAGTTATATGAAGAGATAGTGAAATACTAGTAATATGGATGATTATAATTAGTAATTGCAATCTGTAATAAAAATGACAGCAAGCAAACATGTAGCAGAACTTGTTGGAAACGGTGTTTTAATGCTTAGAAACAAGGCCTAAGGATCCTACTATCACCAGTGGACATTCTCAACAATGACATCAAAGTTAAATAAATAAACACTACTCTCAAATACTCTCATGTTGGATAACAAACACCACTCATTGTGTAGGGCTACAAGAGCACCCTCAAAGTCAGAGTAAACTAACACCAACAATGTCATAAAGGAGTCACACACGGTGCACACACTGTCATCATTACACACGTGAATAACCCCGGAGTTCATATTAAAGTAACCTCTAGAGTGCATAATAGACATATAGTAGCATCACATATTCAACTAGATTACAAAGCTCATGATCACATAAAGATCACATCATGGGAGAGAGAGATAAACCACATGGCTTCCGTAGATCCCGCAACCCCGGGGGAGAATGATACGTCTCTAACGTATCCAGAATTTCTTATGTTCCATGCTATGTTATATCATATTATATGTTTTATATGCATTTTATATAGTTTTATGCATTTTCTGGGACAAACCTATTAATAAGATGCCATAGTGTCAGCTCCCTGTTTCCTGCTGTTTTTGGTTTCAGAAAAGCTCTTAAGGAAATATTCGCCAAATTGGAAACGAGTCAACCAGGAATTATTTTTGGAATATTTGCGTCCAGGAAAATCGAAGACGAGACGAAGAAGGGCAGCGAGGGGCCCTCACCACCTGCTGGCGTAGGCCCCATCCTGGCCGCGCCAGGAGGTGATGATGCCGCCTTGGGCGGCCACCGACCTAGGTCTTTCGCCCATAAATATGCCTCTGACCTAAAAATACTTCACGGTTAGACACTTTTTCCTCCAAGGGTCCCGAACGCCGCTGCCCTCGCCGACAAGATTCGGGGGACAGAAGTCTCTGTTATGGCACCCTGCCGGGACGCGGAATTGCCCCCGGAGCCATCTCCATCGACTCCACCGCCATCTCCATCGCCGTTGCTGACTCCTATGATGAGGAGTGAGTAATTCTCCTCCGGGGTTGCGGGATCTACGAAAGCCATGTGGTTTATCTTGAATATGTGATGCTACTCTTTGTCTATTATGCACTCTAGAGGTTACTTTAATATGAACTCCGGGGTTATTCACGTGTGTAATGGTGACAATGTGTGCACCGTGTGAGATTCCCTTTATGACATTGTTGGTGTTAGTTTACTCTGACTTTGAGGGTGCTCTTGTAGCCCTACACAATGAATGATGTTTGTTATCCAACATGACAGTGTTTGAGAGTAGTGTTTATTTATTTAACTTTGATGTCATTGTTGAGAATGTCCACTGGTGAAAGTAGGATCCCTAGGCCTTGTTTCTTAGCATTAAAACGCCGTTTCCAACAAGCCTCCAACTTCATGATACGCCACACACGAAGACATGTTGGTGCAGACTCGAAACCCAAACATAGTCCTTACTCTTCGTCAGAAGTTTCGGCGACAAATAATAATTTGCAAAAGAGTGGGTCAGATTCCATTGGAAATGGAGTCTGGCAAGTGACACTATGGTGGACACTTAATGGAATAACTCTATAACCTGTATGCATATTTGGCTGGTGGAGTTCAAGGCTATTTTGCATAAAGCCAAGCCTAACTCTTTGTAAAACAAACTTAATATCATAATTCACAACAGGTTAACCCAAGTGAGCCAAAAGATATCCCATCCTTAAGTGCACCCTCAGGTGAAAACCCCACATTCAATGGTCCTAGGTATAGTAGAACTATCTTAGGTGAAAACCCCCATGAACATGGTCCTGAGTAGTCCACTGTTGTTTACTTATCAAAATTTTATTAAGAAATTAGAATGTTGGGATTACTCCATTGTCCTTGATCAGCTGGAGTTTTTGAAGGAGATATGCCCTAGAGGCAAATAAATAAGTAGTATTTATTGCATTATCTCATAAGTTTATAATAGGTTTGTGTATTATGCTATAACTGTATTAATCGGAATTATTAATACACGTGTAATACATAAACAACCAGGTCCCTAGCAAGCCTCTATATGAGCTAGTCCATTGGCAACAGTTGATCGAGATTCCCGATCAAGGACAATGACGTCGGTTGACAATGGGGTCATCTTGTTAGTTGAATAAGGTGATGGACATACGCAAAGTATTGCAATAAGATCGTATTACGATGTTTGTCATTTGCAATAGATAAGAATATGATAGCTTATTCCTTAGACCGTGAGACCGTACTTATTAATGCTTCGTAGGGGTGCTTTGAGAGCATCAAACGTTGTGTCTTATATAGCATGACAATAACGGTGTCCATCTTGGGTATTCCGAAAGAGCATCAAGACGTAAGGATCAAGAGCGGGATTTGTTCATTCTTGTAATGGAAAGATACTCTGGGCCCACTCGGTGATATTGCATCTATATAGCTGCGCAGCTTATGACTAGGTCATGGAGATGTAATATCGCAGACGAGTTAATAACCTTCGTCGGTAACGAGATACAACAAAGACATCGGTGTGTCTACGATCATATCTCAGACAAGGTAGTATCGCAGAGACAAAGGGAATGAATATCATATTTATGGTTCAACGACGATATTCGTAGAATGCACAGGGGTCATCATATACTTCCAGGTATCCCTGACGGTCATTGGTGAGCGGAGTGTCTCGACCATGTCTGGAGTATTCTCGAACCGTAGCGTAACAAACTTAAGGTCTTAGCGACACCAGGAGATAGGTTCTGGAATATTATAGGGATTTGTTGGAGAGAGAGAAATGATCCGGAAAGAGTTCCGGTGGTCCGGAAGGAGTTCCGGAGAGGTCTGGATTGGTTCCAGGAATGTCCGAAAGTTGTTCGGGTGGTCCGAAAGAGTTTTCGGAGTCACGGGATATTGAATTATATATAAATATATTAATTATGAATTAATGGGATTTTTATATTAATTTAATATTAATTAAATAAAGGAAAAAGGGGGGCTCCCACCTACATGGGCCCTGAGAGGGCCCAAGATGGGGAGCCGCACCAGTTTGCACACCCCCTCCCCCCTTTATATAGCAAGGCATATTAATTGGATTAATTCATTGGAAAATACAATTAATTCCCGTTTTCTCTCTCGATCTCGTGGTTCCCAAGTTGGAGCCGCGCCGAGCTGAGGAAGGGGGATCTCTCTCCACCTAAGCTATACCGCTGAGTGCCGTTGCTCTGCGGAATTCCAGATAAGATCTACCCCTGCGATTTCAGCTGGATCTGAATGACCGGGGGTTGTCGCTAAGCTCCGTATGTTTGTGAGTGCTCGGAGGCAATTCCTTTTGAGTAGCCTGGGCGACGTCGTCTCGCCCCTGCAGCCGCCGCGCCTCCCTCCCCTCTGCCGCCGGCGCACCACCTCTGGTGCTGGCGCTCTGCCTTCTTCCGCCCGACGCCCATCGACGCAGATCATCGTCGACACCCCGGCGTCATCGTCTTCGTCATCGCGGAAAGTTCTCCGCGACCTCGAGGTCGGCTACGTACGACTTCATCGTCAACGCTTGTGCGGGAGCGTAATCCCCGCTATCGGTCTACATGGAGGTAATGTAACCCGTTCCGCCACCGTTATCGCATGTACTAGACAGATAGATCCTGGCTAGTTAGGGTTTCGTACGCTAGAAAAATTATTGTTTTCTGCACCGTAACCCCTTCAGTGGTATCAGAGCCGATCTATGCGTAGTACTGCTGGTACGGTTAGAACTCATGTTGAATGAGGGCGTCTTTCTTATATTTGCTACCCTCTAGCGTGCACTTGCGATGCTTTCGGTATTGAGTTGATGAAGCGGCCCGGACCGACTTTACGCGTACGCTTACGCGAGACTGGTTCCACTACTGACATACGGCTTGCATCGTATCTATGGCTGGCGGGTGTCTGTTTCTCTCTCTCTAGTCGGCAAAGCATTTTCAATGGAGGGCCCGAAAGGGATGCTTAAACATGCAATTATACGATCGACGTTGTGGTACTAAGTTCGTAGGTAGGGAAGCGATTCTCTTACGAATAAGCCTATATGCCACGTAAAATTTGCAAAACTAAATAAAGCTAGAGGCGTCTAACTTTGTTTTGCAGAGGCGTTATTTTATGTGACATGGTTACGGTAAGTTTTGATATTACTCGTACTGTCGGAGGCAATGGAGGGCTCTGTAGACTCGGAGCCATGCCAGGGCGCCGGGGGCCAGGCACATGGCGCCATGAAGGTCCAGGCGCATCGACCATGTCACATCGCACTTCATTGCATCATTATTGTGTGCTGTTGTGTGTGCATCCTATTGATTGCTTATATGCTAGATATACAACGGTAGCATCATGAATAGGATGATCCCTAACAAAATACCAAAATTGTGTTCTCCCTCGTTGCGCACCACCAAGAAAGTTCTACGTTATGAGGCAGGCCGTGATGATCGGGTGTCACATATCTCGTCGTTCGCATACAGTGGGTGTAAGCCATGTTGCACGCGCAGGGTCTTCGAGGTTTGATTGGCGAGCCTAGCATACTCAGAGGTATGGCCTCGGAACACGGGAAGATCGAAAGATCGAGCACGAGTCACAGAGTTGTTGTGATCGACATGTTATGTCCACCTTTGAAGCTGTGCTGCCGGCCGTGATGATCGGGGGTAGTGTGGTGGATGAGGGTCGTGTAATCGCCATTATTATTTTTAGGGATAATAATCTTGGTGTGGTGTGTTTTTGATAATGAGATTATAGAACTAAAACTCACCTATATGTTATAAACTTTACCTTGCCTCTTTTGCGATCACATCTGGAGACTACGGAACTACGCTTCGGTTACTTCTTCAAGAGCTCGGATTCTACCTTGGAAGCCGACGGGTCCAACTTCATCAGATGGTACAAGGGTTTTTAAAACATTCTCCAAACACAACAAACATCCTATATGTCCTAGAACATTAGTTAGAAGTTAGACCAGATGATTCTGATAGCAAGGAGGAAGATGATGAGTTCCGTAAGCATCATGACATGTTCATGGGAGTGACGATCGTCATGAGCGTATGCCTAGCACCTGAGTTGAAAGTTGTTTCAACACATGGAGCCATATGTCGTGATTGATGCGATCAGAGGTCACTTCAAAGATGAATTGAGTCTTGAGCAGTTCAGACAGCTTAGAAAGTTCCGGACCATTCACATGGGGAGCATACCTGTCTGGAGACTCAGTTGAAGAAGTTGTGTGACATCTACTTCAGGCTTACGAATATCTACGATTTCTAGATAGCGAACTCTAGTGCAATAGAGATTGTGCTTTACCTCCTAACTGTGAATAGCATGTGCGTGAATATGCTATAGAGACACGATGAGCTTCTTCACATTTGTGAACAAGTTCAAATCTCTAAAAGTTGATTCCATCGAAGAAGAGTTCTTCGACGCTATGGGTATATTTGATATACGAAGATATAAATGTATTCTTCTCATACTTGATGAAAAGTATTTGATACTTGTTCTGTTTGTGAAACAGTCCCTGATTATCACAAGTATGTGGCGAAGGGTTACGCGACAGTGCACGAGTGATGGCAAGTTCATGGCCAGTAGTGCTCACGCCCTCGGGATATCATATTAGTTATCATCAATAGTTTTTGATAAGACATTTTGTAATAGTGAGAATGTGATCTAGTTTGGTGTCTTGAATGTTACAAGACATAATTATTCATATAGAACACATCAGTTGTTTTATGTTATGAAACAAAGCAGTTGTTTCATGTTATGAGTAATTTGCATCACATCTCAATTACATTATGCGTATGATATACATTTATAATAGCGGGAATGATAAAATTATGTGTCCAAAGAACAAACACCATCGAATTTAGTCATAAAGGCAATGAAAGAAGTAATGGATATTTTTGGTCCATTTAAGTATTTCGAGTGCCAAAATTGATTAAGTTTGAAATGCAGTATTGAAGTTGCAATACTAGAGGAAATTGATTGAGAGTCATTTTTAATGATTAATCAATGGTGTTATTGCATGATCCAAATTCTTCCATGATTTTGGTAAATAGGAGTATTTGCCCGATAAATTATGGAGTCTGAAATTAATTTGATAATAGATCAAATGGGGTTTTTCAGAAGAAAGATTAGTGAAATATTGTATTCACAAAATTCGATCAAAGGACAATATTTTTGAATTATGGTTTCAACACAAAAGACTTGTGGAAATTCGTTTCACAATATTATAATGTCATATATGGTGATATGTGGGGAATTATAATCATGCTCTATTTTAAACAAAGTGTGGTCTGTCAGAATCTGTCTTAGAATCTCCTAATATGTTCGAAACATTATAGTCGATGTCCACTTTAGAAAATAGATATTTTTCTCAACGAGAATTCGTGAGATCGACAGTAGTGTCGACATGTATATGATTACACGATAATTCAGTATATACATGAATAGTTCTTTGTAGAATACTCGCATTGAATGGGAGTGTATTCCAAAACTAATTAGAAACAAAGTTCAGTTTGTTGTCTATGTAATTCCGAGAAAAAGATGATTTTTCGAATTATGGTTTATGGATTGGAATTAGAAGTTTGGAATAAAGTGTCAGACCTATGTTGGAAGGTGTTCCAAAGAGTATATGTATGCTAATGAAAGTTTAGTGATTAAGAGTGAGGGAGACTAGAAAATTGTTTTCTGCTTGCAATCCTCTTCATAAAGATCATAATATTTTCATGAAAGAAACTTCTAAATAAAGTGCTGTTATATTTAATATTGCTGTCAGGTCACAACACTGTATTAAGTATTTCAGATCTTGTTGACAGATCAAGGTGCACTTTATGAATACAAAGAAAGTTGAGAAAATATCGGAATACGAACAAAGGCTTTTGAGCCTGGAAATCCAAAGTTGCATTTGAAAGGATTAAGAGAGTAATTGTTGCTGCAATTCCTATTAGAGGAATAAGATTGTTTAATCGTCATATAAGGTGTTATATGAGAAATGTGACTATAAGAAAGACGCGGTAGCATGTCTTGTCAAGAAATGTGCCTTGGACAAGATCAAATTTGTTGACTACATTTATGTAGACATGCTTGAAGTGTGAGAGATTTGTATTAATGTAATACTGTAGTTTGTATTAAACTCGAATTGTGTCGTGGTATCGGCATAATTGATAGGAGACGGGGGTCCTCTAGCCTACGTATGGATTATTGGGAAGAAGGTTGGTGTCGTCGAGGACGGGATTGGACACGGCGAGTTTACCCAGCTTCGGATCCCGCAGCGGTGGGGAGATCCTACGTGTTGCTATAATTCACTATGAGGCAATAGCCGTGAACAGGTTACAATGGGTATGATGCGTATTGAAGCGTCTGCCCTAAAGGCTCCCTGGTGGCCGGCTTATATAGGCGGCCAGACCCCAGGGTACAAGGTAAGTGCTTGTCCGGCAAGTAAACAGAGTCCTAGACCTAGCCGGCTTAGTTGCCGCCTTCCGTCTTGGGCTTGCTGGC
Organism: Poa annua; assembly: GCA_026929855.1. NCBI lineage: Eukaryota > Viridiplantae > Streptophyta > Magnoliopsida > Poales > Poaceae > Poa > Poa annua. The sequence continues at coordinate 68,566,128 of CM049432.1, read as the reverse complement.
TTGATGGGCTTCGGCCTTCCGCCTTCCTTGGACCGTCCGCCTACTTCCTTGTACGTCAGCTATCTGGGCCGCCCGACAGGCTTCGGCCTTACCACCCTTGGGCCACCTTGGACTAGCCGGATTGATCCATGTTGGTTATACCCCTAGTTGATATATCCCCAACATTAGCCCCCAGAAAGGTTGAAGTTCTCCAGGTGCCGACTTCTTCTTGATTCTTCATCTGCCAAAGTTGGCGGCTGCAGGACTTGAACCATTCTGAAAATCAACGAGGCATGCGTGTCTTGATATTGACATGCGGCCGCCTTTATCCATCATGGGAAAAGACGGCTACTCGGCAATCTTTGCCGAGCATTCTTCTTGACGGTTTCCACCTAGCCGGCTCACGATAGTTTGAAAACATCCTAGGTGGGAATCTCGCCATGATCACAAATTGCGGGAAAAGAGGAGGCGTGGAGATCGTGCAATCGTGTGCTGCAACGGATGCTGGACACGTGTCCGACTAAAAGCACCGTTGCACAGGGAGCAACGCCTGGCCCTATAAATAGGAAGCCAAACGGTCCATTTTCACCACCCTGCCTTTGCTCTCCGTGCCCTCTTGCCTTTTCCACTTCTCCGCTTCTTGCTTCCGAGCGAACTCCGGCGAGCTCATCTCCTCCGGCGACCTCTGCACGCTGCGATGTCCACCAGCCAGAACCTCTCCACGGCGTCGAGCGGTCCGGCGACCGAGACCGCGCCCGCGACAGCGATGGGCGGCGCGATAACTCGTCCCGCAACGGTGGCTACGGGCAATGTCGCCACCGTCGCCCCCCGGACTTCCACCGCGCGCGTGCCAGCGGCGGGTCCCTCGGCTCCTCCACCAACCACCGCGGCGATGATGACGGCGGGCGCCCCCGTCGACGAGGAAGAGGAAGCGGCGGACCTTGGGTCCCGCTACTGGCTACCTTCCATAGTCGACGAAGACGCCCTTCAAGATTTGGAGGCCGTCGGCTACCTCCCGACTCGGGAAGATTGCCGGTGGAGGGCCGCCTATGGAGACGTCATCCCGGCCCCGAGAGCCGGGGAGAGGGTAATCCTCACCTCCCATTTAGTTAGGGGAATGGCGCTTCCGCCTTCCGCCTTCTTTAGCGAGGTTCTAGATCACTATGGGCTCCAGCCCCACAATATAGCACCCAATAGCATATTAGTCCTAGCCGGCTTCACAGCTCTGTTCGAAGGCTACCTAGGTATTAGGCCTAGTTTAGACTTCTTCAGATATTGCTTCCGTTGCCGGCGACAGACGGTGCCGGACGGCGGGCTGGCAACCTGCGGCAGCGTCACCTTCAACTACCGCCAGGGCCGCCAATGGTATCCTAAGATACCATACCTTGAGTCCGTCAAGGGCTGGACCTCCACATTCTTCTACTGCCAAGATATGGCAGCTCCGGGCCGCCAAGTCGGCATCCTGGAATTCGTCAACGCGCCACCTATGCCTCGGCCATGCTGGGACGAGGCGGTGCCCAAGTTGACGGAGGAACTCCGCCTTATTCAAAGGTGGATTGAATTCCCCACGCGGACGATGGCTCCCCCTCTGCTGGATGGGGTCGACACCGTCATCTGCTGGCTCGCCCGGCAGATCCTCCCCCTGCGGTACAGCCCACACAAAATGTGTCAGTATTCACCTACTGACACGGCCTCTCTCCGCGTGAGCGAAGAGATGTTGCCGGTTGCCGACCTGGCGTTCCGGCTCCGCAGCCTCGTCAAGGCGGGGCCGGTGAAGGCGGTGGAGGGCGTGCCCATGCACACCCACGACAACCCTCCCCTCGAGGTAAATATCTTCTTCCTTGCCCCCTGTTTGATAGCTTTGCCGGCTAGAATTGAGTTCCATTAAACTTGTCTTCTTTTTCAGCTCTCCGACTTGGGGGAGGGTGACCTGGCTCCCGACTTCTACGAGTCGGAAGCCGGGAAGATGAAGAAGCGCAAGGCGTCCGGCGCCGCTTCCTCTACGGTGAATGCCGAGAGGAAGAAACGGATCGCGTCGGCTACCGAGCCGGCTCTCGCCAACCTTGGCGAGAACGCGGGGATTAACATCCCCCGAAGGTACTCAATTCTGCCTTTAATAGACGACAAACTTCTTCAATACTGGCACCCAATTGACTGTGCTTGCTTTTTATTGACAGGGAAAGGGTCGCAACTTCCCGGTTGACGACCAGGCTTCTTGGCAAGGGTAAGCGGCCCCAAGGCAGCTCGCCGGCTACCGTGCCGCCAACTCCTCAGCTCCAAGCCGGCAGCTTCATGGGCGACGCTCGTCGTCAGCCCCCGGCTCCGGCTTCTGGCGCTCCGCCAAGGGCCTCTTCCACCGACCGCGCGCCCAAGACTCCCCTACTGCTGGCTGAGGCTACGGTCGATGAGGCCGCTCAATGGCGCGCCGCCAATGAAGGGTTGCTGGAGTCGATTGCCGGCGGGTCTCGGAGGGCAGCCCCGACTGCGGGAGGCGGCAAGGTCAGGGACCCTTGGTCCACCTTTAAGGAGGCCAAGGAGTCAACTTTGGCTTTCGCCAACTTCGCCTCGCAGGCCTTCGCCGACTTGGAGGGCGACCTGTCTGTAAGTTTTTACCACTCCGGCATATACATAGTCTTTCCCCCGAGCACTTAGATGGCAAGTCAAAAAATAAAGAATTTTTGACTGCCGGCTTAGTGGTTACTCGACAATATGTTTTATGCCTTTGTTTTGTCCTGCAGGGCCTTGTGTCCGCCAACGTCGAGCTTGTCTCCTCCCGAGTCGAGATAAACCGGCGCTGCCGCGACCTGAAGAAGGAGTGCGAGGCTAAGGACCTGCGGATTGCCGAGTTGGAGGCGGCCCGCAAAAAAGATGAAGGTAGGGTTAATCCTCTTCGCCTTCAGCTATACTTTCGACTTATGTTGCCGTCAATCATTTAGTTAGCGAATCCATATTTGTAGAACTGCTAGACCACGCCCAGGATATTCTGAAGGCGTCCACTGATATGTAAGCTCTTATGAATGAAGCTTCTGACTTGGCGGCCGCCAACTTGGAGCTGAAGGAGGCTCACCAGAAGGAGATGGAGGCCCAACAGCTCAAATTTGCGCAGGAATCTAGCCAGCTCACTGGTGAGCTAGAAAGTCTGCGCAATAAGTTGGCGGAGGCGGAGAAGACGGCTGCCGAGGAAATCTCCAAGCAGACTTCTCGCGCCCAAACTGCGGAGGATGCGCTGGCAACTCATATGATTGAGCTGTCCGCTTTCCATAACTCGGCCTTGGTAGTTTCTTACTCCTTATTTGATGTTGCCATTTTGCTTTAGCCTGAGCCAAACTAATGGCTTCATTTTTGATTCAGTTCCGCCGGTTTAGGCGATGACAAGGTTGTCAGCCCCCGCCTGGATCGCCTTGCGCGTCTAGGCGAACTGATCACCGAGACTTTGGCGGCGTCCAAGCGGTTTGCCGCCAAGTTCTTCACCTCCTCCGGCAGCCAGGAACCGACCGAGTTCAGCGACGTGCCCGCTATCTTGGAGCAGGCGACCAAACTGCACAAGAGCTCGCTGAAGTCGGCGGCGCGGGGTGGTGCCAAGACCGGTTATTCATGGCGCACTACCCCGAGGCGGAGATAGAAGCCGTCACTGAAGGCATGCCGTCAACATATGAAGACGGCAGCGAGGTTGAGCCGGCCGCTGTTCTGGACAGCGTTGCCGGCTACGCCACGCGTGTTGCCGATATGGTCGACACTTCAATCTTCTATTGGCGCCATCCTGTGCCTGGCGGAGAGGGAGTTGAAGCTGCCGGCGCGGCCGAGGCGGAGGGGGCTGAAGTTGTCAGCCCCCAAGCCTGATGTAGACGCTCCCCTGAGCCATATCTTTATGTCCTTGCCTCCTATTAGCCTTACTTGTCGACCCCTGAAACAATGCAACATTGACTTGTAATATTTGTATATACTTTTGTTGCTGCTTTGTTAGGCGGAAACTAGCTGACAAGTTTTATTTTGTCTTTATTTATATGGCCCGCCTTAATTTTACCCTGACTTATATGTTTGACTTTTTATATGTTGACGAAACCTCAGCCGGTAACTTTAGCTGAAACAACCAGGGCTGAACCATGCGTTTAGAATCAGAGACCAAAGCCAACATGTTGGTGTCAAAGACATACTACTAGGCGAACCACATATAAGTAATCAGAGGTAAAGGAATTAGGCGGCGCAAAAAAGTTTATTTTTGCTTTGGGTTGGCTCGAAAGCTGCAAGTATCTACCAGTTTGAACCTTTGCACGGAGCTAGAAAATAGGTAACTTAGATACATAAGGGAAATATGATTGCAAGAAAGGACAAAAGATAGCATGCTTCTCAACACAGATGAGGAACCATAGACTTTTATTTCATAATCATATTTAACTTATTACAATTATAAATTGCTAAGTGTAGAAAGGACGTAGCTGCTCAATATTCCAAGGCCGTCTTGTTTGCTCGAACGGATCGTCAATGCCTTTTTTGCGCTTGGTTCCCCTTTTTCCTGCCGCCTTCTTGCGCATTTTCTTTTCGTCTTCCTCGCGGATGTCGGCCAGGTAGTAGGAACCATTGAGCAACGCCTTTGTGACTATAAACGGTCCTTCCCATGGCGGGGATAACTTGTGCAAGCCTTTTCTGTCTTGAATTAGGCGGAGAACCAGGTCACCTGTTCTGAAGCTTCGCTTCCGCACTCTCCGGCTATGATAGCGGCGAAGTTGTTGCTGGTACAAGGCGGAGCGATGGAGAGCGACGTCTCTTTCTTCGTCTAGCAGGTCTAGGCTATCCTGTCTTGCACCTTCTACGTCTTGCTCGATGTAGGCTTGAACTCTTGGGGAATCGTATTTCATGTCGGTAGGTAGCACTGCCTCAGCGCCATATACTAAGAAGAAAGGAGTGTAGCCGGTAGACCTGTTTGGTGTTGTGCGCAAACTTCATAGTACCGACTGTAACTCATCTGCCCAAGCGCCGGCTGCCCTGTGTAATGGAGCTTCGAGACGAGGCTTAAGTCCTGATAAGACTAGGCCGTTTGTACGCTCTACTTGTCCATTGGATTGAGGGTGTGACACGGATGCCAAATCAAGCCGGATACCCAAATCGCTGCAGTATTCTTCTATGTCGCCTTGAGACAGGTTGCTGCCATTATCAGTGATAATGCTGTGTGGAACTCCAAACCGAGAGATAATTCCCCAGAGGAAATTGGTGGCTGTTCGGGCGTCAAGTTTGCTGATCGGTTTAGCCTCGACCCATTTGGTGAACTTGTCGACAACGACCAATAGGTGGGTGTACCCACCGCGCGCCTTCTTGAAGGGACCCACCATGTCTAAGCCCCAGACCGCGAACGGCCAGGTGATTGGAATCGTCCTCAGTTCCTGTGCCGGCAAGTGAGGTTGACGAGCGTACAACTGGCAACCTTTGCATGTCTTTACGATGTTCTCGGTGTCTTCTTTGGCGGTAAGCCAGTAGAAACCTTGGCGGAAAGCTTTGGATACAATGGACCTGGCGGAAGCATGATGCCCGTAGGTGCCAATATGTATGTCCTTCGGAATTTCCCGGCCTTCTTCCGGCTGTATGCACCGCTGATAGATGTCGCACGTGCTTCGCTTATATAGCTCGCTTTTTATTATCGTGAATGCCTTGGCTCGCCTTATGATCTGCCTTTTTAGCACCTCATCGTCCTCCGGCAACTTTCTGTCGATTAGAAAATCAAGGTATGGGACTGTCCAATCCGGCTGTGTCAAGTAGACAGCGAGACTTGCCGCTTCTACCGGTTCTTCTGCATCGGGGTCCATCAAATCGGCGCCTTTAATGGACGGCTTGTGCAAATGTTCCAGGAAAATATCTTTTGGTACCTTTTTGCGTTCCGATCCCAGTCTTGCAAGTGTGTCTGCCGCCTCGTTCTCAGCTCTTGGAACATGCCGGACTTCGTAGCCCGCGAAGTTTTTTGCGAATTCATCAACTTTGGCTCTGTAAGCCGCCATTGCTGCGCTTTTCACATCCCATGTTCCGCTTACTTGCTGCGCGACCATATCTGAGTCGCCGTAACAGAGGATTCTTTTGACGCCTAGTCGTACTCGGCAATGTTGTTGGTTGCTGTGAAGTGGATTTGTAACACGTAGCTAAGCTTGTCACCTTTAGGCGTGCGTAGGACGACTCCAGCCCCCGAGCCTTTGAGCATCTTTGATCCGTCAAAGTGCATGACCCAATATTCCGATTCGGGGAGTGTCGTTTCCTCCATGGCCTCTGTCCAGTCGGCGACAAAATCTGCAAGCGCTTGAGACTTAATGGCGGTCCGTGGTTTATAGACTATATCAAAGGCGGCAAGTTCGATGCCCCACTTGGCAACCCGACCTGTTGCCTCTGCATTGTTGATTATGTCTCCCAACGGAGCCTTGCTGACTACTGTCACTGTGTGTTCCTGGAAGTAATGCCTAAGCTTTCTGGCGGCGAAGAATACACCATACGCAACCTTTTGGTAATGCGGATACCTCTGCTTGGAGGCGGAGAATACTTCACTGATGAAGTAGACCGGTCGTTGCTCACACGTCGCGGCTTCGTTCTCCTTTCTTTCCACAGCCAAGACAACGCTGACAACAACTCCTGTTGCCGCGATGTATAGCAGCATTGGTTCCTGTGATCGAGGTGCTGCCAATATCGGAGCGGATATGAGGGCCTCCTTAAGTTGTTGTAAGGCGGCATCTGCCTCTGCTGTCCACTCAAAGTTGTCGGATTTCTTCAATAGCCGGTAGAGAGGCATTGCCTTTTCCCCTAGGCGGCTTATGAAACGACTGACGGCTGCCGCCGATCCGGCTAGGCGCTGCACGTCCTTCAGACAAGTAGGTCTGGATATGTTTTGGATGGCCTTGATCTTCTCCGGATTAACCTCGATCCCTCGTTCTGAGACGATAAACCCTAGCAGTTTGCCGGCTGGAACGCCGAAAACGCACTTGGCGGGATTGAGTTTCATCTGATACCTCCAGAGATTCTGAAACGTTTCTTCCAAATCCTCTAGGAGATCTGCCTTCTTTTTCAACATTACCGCGATGTCGTCTACATAGACGTGAACATTGCGGCTGATCTGTTCGTGCATGCAATTTTGCATACAGCGCTGGTATGTTGCCCCTGCATTCTTCAGGCCAAAAGGCATCGTAATGTAGCAGAAAGTCCCGTATGGAGTGGTGAAAGATGTTTTCAGCTGATCTGTCTCTCTCATCTTGATTTGGTGGTATCCTGAGTAGGCGTCCAGAAAACAAAGCAGCTCGGAGCCTGCTGTGGAGTCTACGACTTGGTCAATTCTAGGCAGCGCGAAGGGATCCTTTGAGCAGCACTTGTTAACACCGGTATAGTCAATACACATCCTCAGCTCTTTATTCTTCTTTGGAACAAGTACAGGATTTGCCACCCAATCAGTGTGTACAACTTCTTTTATGAAATTGGCGGCCTTCAGCCTATTTATCTCCTTTCCTATAGCCTTGCGTCTCTCATCTCCAAAGCGTCTTGTTGCTTGCTTCACCGGTTGGATCCTTTTATGACGTTGAGCGAGTGCTCGGCAAGTTCCCTCGGTACACCAGGCATGTCGGAAGGCGACCATGCAAATATGTCACGATTCTCACGGAGGAACTCGACGAGCGCGCCTTCCTATTTGCTGTCAAGGTTGGAGCCGATGAAGACTTGCTTAGACTTGTCGCCTGGGACGAGGTCCGCCTTTTTGGTGTCTTCTGAAGCTTCAAAGGTCTTCTTGACATCAATCTTTGGCCTTGGCATGGAGTTGTCTGAATCCGCTCCGAGCAGCGCGAGTTCTTTCTTGTGGATGACGGCTTCTGCGAAGGCGGCCATGCCACGCTCGCACTCTTTGGCTTTCTTGAAGTTGCCGGAAATCGTGATGGTTCCGTTTTCCCCCGGCATTTTAAGCTTGTTGTATATGTAGCACGGCCTTCCCATGAACTTGGCGAAAGCCGGTCGTCCGAAGATTGCATGATAGGCGCTTTTGAAGGGGACAACTTCGAACCGGAGAAACTCTGAGCGGTAGTTCTCTTTTGGTCCGAAAGTTACCTTCAGCCTAATGCTCCCCATTGACTTTGCTTGCCTGCCGGGCACTATGCCATGATAAGTGAGGTTGCTGTGGTCCAGCTGATCCTCTGATAGGTTCATGCGGCTTAGTGTGTCATAGTACAGGATGTTGAGGCTGCTGCCGTCATCCATAAGTACCTTTGTGAGTCTGAAGTTGTCGACAATGGGATCGACGACAAGTGCGTACTTGTCTGGGTGAGGAACGTGATCAGGGTGGTCGGACCGGTCCCAAGTGATCATTGCTTCCGACCAGTTCAAGTATTGAGGGACGTCCGGCATTGTCGCGTTGAGTTCGCGCATTTCCGCCTTATCCGGCTTAGCCGAAGGCGTGCCGACAAAGCACACAAGAGATTCTTTGACCTTTGGATACGGCTTCTTTTTCTTGGCGGCTGCGTCGTCTTCGCTTGAGATAGACATGTCGTCGTCATCCTCATCCTCCTTGTTGTCTTTCTTGTCGTTCTTCTTTGACTTCTTTGACTTCCAGCCGACTGTGGGATCCTTTTTGAAGTCGTCCATGAAACGGCACTCGCCAAGCATATGGTTGACCTTGCCCAGTGAGGCGTGGATGGGACATGGCAAAAGCTTTGCCTGTTCATAAGTGATTCGCGCCGCCTTAGGCCCTGAGCCGGCTTCGCGACTATCTTTCTTATTCTTCCACTTCTTTTTGCCGGCGTTCCCTTGGAATGCTACGACTACCTCATTGGAAGGTCCGGCTTTGTCATCTGCCGCCTGCTTGCGCTTGTTGTTCCGCTTTGGTATGATGTTGACGTCTGGGTCATCGTCCCGGGCGTCGTCATCCGCCGCCGCGTATTGGGCGGCCAGGTTGAGCATCTCACCAAGGTCCGTGATTTGCTCGCGGACGAGCCTAGGACGGAGCAAGGACTTCTTCTGTAGGCCCGTGTAGAAAGCGTGGATAGCCTGTGCGTCTGAAACACCATGACATTTGGCTTTTTCGGATATCCAACGGCTGACAAAATCTGTCATGGTTTCGTCCGGCTTTTGGATACAGCGTTGCAAATCCGTGTAGGTATTTGGACGCTTGTATGTTCCTTGGAAGTGCTGGGAGAAAACCTTTTCCATGTCGTACCAGCTATGGATGGACTTTTCAGGAAGGTTGTCGATCCAAGCTCTTGCCGTGCCTTCCAACATGAGAGGTAGGTAGCGGACGGCAATATAGCTGCTCCCGCCGGCAATTTCTATGGCCATGGCATAATCGGATAGCCATGAGTCCGGCTTAACGAGGCCGTTGTACCTAGAACAATTTTTTGACACTGATGTCATGTCCTTAGGGAACGGTTCTCTGCGGATGGCGTCACCGAAGCACTTTGGTCCAGAGTATAGCGGCTCCTTTCCTCTTGCTATGTCTGGTAGGCGGTGTCGTGCGTCTTTTGGATCGAGCTGCCGTGCGCCTCTGTTTGCGTCCGGCTCATCCTGCGCTGTCTGGCTTATGCTGCGCCTGGGTCCTTCTGCCTCCTCCCTCTTCTTGCTACCGGTGCTACGTTGCGGAGACCGGCTTCGACCTCTCCTGGGAGGGTCGTTGCCGACATCTTTTCTGGGTGGCGGCCTGTTGTTCCGGCTACCGCCGTTGTCGCGTCTTGGCTGGGATGGAGGTGGCAGGTCTCCTCTGCTTCCTGTCCTTGAATTCTCGTCCCGCCTTGGCTTTGGCGGTGGCGTCTTCTTTGGAGGTGGCGTTGCCTTCCTTTTGTCGCCATGGCTACTGGAGCCAGACGGGCCATCGGGGTCGGCGCCGGGTGCAGCTTTGCACTTTCCCGACTTAGACTCTAGGTCTCCCCAGCGAGCATCCGCCATGTGGCCGTAGGAATCAGTGCGAGCTTGTTGTTCTAGGGCCTTGCTCACGAAGTGTCTTGCATTGGCCAGCTTTTCTTCCGCCGTGTAAGTGTTGTCGTCCAGGGTATCTAGCGCGGCGGCCGCGTTGAGGACAGGGGTGCAGAAGACAACATCTCCCCTTCTGTCCACGCGCTGTGGTGCCGTACGCCAGTCGAACCCTAGATCTTGAGCCGCTGTCGTCGCTTGCGTTGGCGGCTCTTTTCCACGGCGGTTTTTTGATGACTTTTTCTCCTCGAAGAGTTGCCGGCTTGTTTTGGCCGACATCTTCTCCTGTTCTTTCTCGGTTTTCTGCGCAAGGCTCTCAACGTGCTCCTCTCTTTTTCGCAGGAAGTCAGAGTGCTTAAGCATGTTAAGCCTAAGCTCTTCCACTTCGTCAAGTGGGGTGTCTTTATTCACCGGAGTATTCATGATCTCGTCTACTTCTTTCATGACGGAGAGCAAATCCGTGGGTTTGCTGCTGCCGCCTTTTTCGAGGCCAGTTTTCTTTTTTGCACGCACCTTGTCGGAACTTTCAATGAGTTGGCCGGCAGTGGTGTCGCTGGCATCTTCCGCCGGCTTGTTTTGCGTCTCCGAAGTAACTGGGGTTGTCTCGTGACCGACAACAACCATCATAGCCAGCTTGTCAGGCATGTCAGTATCCGCTGTGCCCTCTGAAGGAGCCGGATTACCACTGGAAAAGCGGGTTTTGATCTTCTCTTCGAAGAGACTAGCATCATCATCAGAGTCAGAGTCTACGTTGACTTGAACGGTAGATCTGGATCCGGCATCTGACATCGCATCCTCCTGTAGAGCAGGGAGGATTGACTCAGGATCGTTGTTTTCCGGCTGGGAGTCTGATCCCAGCCCGACAACTCCGACGAAGTGGAAATCAGATTCGGCCGACTCCTGGGAGAAGGCAGATTCAGATCCATCTTGTCGGTCGACTGCTTGGTCGAAGGGTTGGTGGGTGGGGTTGTAGAAACGCGGTAGGCCGTACGCCTCTGGCGTATACCCAATGAAGACGTCGATCCCTCCGATCGGTACGATCGCGCATCCGATAAGGTAGTCGTCCGCCGGGAGCCAGGACTCATCCGAGTTGACGTAGCTGTGGCCGCCATACCTTGTGACGCGACCGACAGCGATCTGCTTGCCCACGCCGCCAAGTGTTCCCGCCTGGAACGTGACGCCAGGAACCTTATGCCCCACGGTGGGCGCCAACTGTCGTGGTATCGGCATAATTGATAGGAGACGGGGGTCCTCTAGCCTACGTATGGATTGTGGGGAAGTAGGTTGGTGTCGTCGAGGACGGGATTGGACACGGCGAGTTTACCCAGCTTCGGATCCCGCAGCGGTGGCGAGATCCTACGTGCTGCTATAATTCACTATGAGGCAATAGCCGTGAACAGGTTACAATGGGTATGATGCGTATTGAAGCGTTTGCCCTAAAGGCTCCTTGGTGGCCGGCTTATATAGGCGGCCAGACCCCAGGGTACAAGGTAAGTGCTTTTCCGGCAAGTAAACAAAGTCCTAGACCTAGACGGCTTAGTTGCCGCCTTCCGTCTTGGGCTTGGTGGCTTGATGTGCTTCGGCCTTCCGCCTTCCTTGGACCGTCCGCCTACTTCCTTGTACGTCAGCTATCTGGGCCGCCCGGCAGGCTTCGGCCTTATCACCCTTGGGCCACCCTGGACTAGCCGGATTGATCCATGTTGGTTATACCCCTAGTTGATATATCCCCAACAAATTGATAATAGATCAATGATTTTGGTTTGACCAAAATGTCGATTTAAGTGGGAGTCAATGTTAGTTTACTCAGGTGGAATATGTAAAGAACATATTTTTGAGTGGGAGCTCAGGAACTCAAATATGTGGATGACACGTTTTTGAGTGGGAGCTCGTGTTGTCAAATATCTGGAGACATAATTTGAGTGGGAGTCGAATTCATCTTGTGTAGTTAACACATTGTGAAACTGTACCAATAGAATAGGATGAAGTTGTGAAACTATTTGAAAGTTAGTGTCTATTTTGAAATAGAACGGGAATTTTAAATAGTTAGTCGAGTTGTTTTGGATTATATCTGAGGAGTCATAATAGAATAAAAAGGATGGTCCTTTGGAATCCAATTGATCATTAAGAGTAATGATGCATGAAAGTAATGGTTGTATGACATGTGGGTCTATTATGTAATATTAGACATCATACAGAAACCATATTATCTGCTCGATGAAATATAACCGATGTTCTTGGTATAAGAGCAGTTATAAAAGTAAATTTGGAATTTACTGGAAGTAGAAGTGCGTTAGTTAAAGGATTGCCATTCGAATGTCAAGTTTTCTACATTGGTGTGAAAGTTTGTAGATATCGCGAGTTTGTAAATGTTACAAGGGGCTCTGTATGGCTGAGTGTGTTTTTCAGGGCAGTTATCTGGTTAGTATAATCAGAGTAAGCGCTGGGAAACATAAGTCTCACTTAGTTACGGTATTTGCATATATGTTGTTAGACAACATGGTGATATCAAGCAAGTTGATGTCAGTGAATCTCAAAAGCATTATCAAATGATTCTTATTTGATAAGGGATTCTGATGAAGTAAAATGCAGCTAGTTTATTTGTACTCTAGTGCAAGTGGGAGACTGAAGGAGATATGCCCTAGAGGCAAATAAATAAGTACTATTTATTGCATTATCTCATAAGTTTATAATAGGTTTGTGTATTATGCTATAACTGTATTAATCGGAATTATTAATACACGTGTAATACATAGACAACCAGGTCCCTACCAAGCCTCTATATGAGCTAGTCCATTGGGCAACAGTTGATCGAGATTCCCGATCAAGGACAATGACGTCGGTTGACAATGGGGTCATCTTGTTAGTTGAATAAGGTGATGGACATACGCAAAGTATTGCAATAAGATCATATTACGATGTTTGTCATTTGCAATAGATAAGAATATGATAGCTTATTCCTTAGACCGTGAGACCGTACTTATTAATGCTTCGTAGGGGTGCTTTGAGAGCATCAAACGTTGTGTCTTATATGGCATGACAATAACGGTGTCCATCTTGGGTATTCCGAAAGAGCATCAAGACGTAAGGATCAAGAGCGGGATTTGTTCATTCTTGTAATGGAAAGATACTCTGGGCCCACTCGGTGATATTACATCTATATAGCTGCGCAGCTTATGACTAGGTCATGGAGATGTAATATCGCAGACGAGTTAATAACCTTCGTCGGTAACGAGATACAACAAAGACATCGGTGTGTCTACGATCATATCTCGGACACGGTAGTATCGCAGAGACAAAGGGAATGAATATCATATTTATGGTTCAACGACGATATTCATAGAATGCATTGGGGTCGTCATATACTTCCAGGTATCCCTGACAGTCATTGGTGAGCGGAGTGTCTCGACCATGTCTGGAGTATTCTCGAACCGTAGCGTAACAAACTTAAGGTCTTAGCGACACTAGGAGATAGGTTCTGGAATATTATAGGGATTTGTTGGAGAGAGAGAAATGATCCGGAAAGAGTTCCGGTGGTCCGGAAGGAGTTCCGGAGAGGTCTGGAATGGTTCCAGGAATGTCCGAAAGTTGTTCGGGTGGTCCGAAAGAGTTTTCGGAGTCACGGGATATTGAATTATATATAAATATATTAATTATGAATTAATGGGATTTTTATATTAATTTAATATTAATTAAATAAAGGAAAAAGGGGGGCTCCCACCTACATGGGCCCTGAGAGGGCCCAAGAGGGGGAGCCGCACCACCAAGGGGGGGTGGGCCCCATTGGCTGGTTCGGCCAGCCCATGTGGGGGCCGAACCCCCCCCCCCCCTTCTCCTTTTGTTTAGTCCCACGTGGGGGAGCTAGGGAGTTTGCACACCCCCTCCCCCCTTTATATAGCAAGGCATATTAATTGGATTAATTCATTGGAAAATACAATTAATTCCCGTTTTCTCTCTCGATCTCGTGGTTCCCAAGTTGGAGCCGCGCCGAGCTGAGGAAGGGGGATCTCTCTCCACCTAAGCTATACCGCTGAGCGCCTTTGCTCTGCGGAATTCCAGATAAGATCTACCCCTGCGATTTCAGCTGGATCTGAATGACCGGGGGTTGTCGCTAAGCTCCGTATGTTTGTGAGTGCTCGGAGGCAATTCCTTTTGAGTAGCATGGGCGACGTCGTCTCGCCCCTGCAGCCGCCGCGCCTCCCTCCCCTATGCCGCCGGCGCACCACCTCTGGTGCTGGCGCTCTGCCTTCTTCCGCCCGACGCCCGTCGACGCAGATCATCGTCGACACCCCGGCGTCATCGTCTTCGTCATCGCGGCAAGTTCTCCGCGACCTTGAGGTCGGCTACGTACGACTTCATCGTCAACGCTTATGCGGGAGCGTAATCCCCGCTATCGGTCTACATGGAGGTAATGTAACCCGTTCCGCCACCGTTATCGCATGTACTAGATAGATAGATCCTGGCTAGTTAGGGTTTCGTAGGCTAGAAAAATTATTGTTTTCTGCACCGTAACCCCTTCAGTTTTCACTTGGAAATCTTCTCCTTTAGTTCTTCACTTTCTTCTCCCTTTATTCCTCACATCCCTTTGTTCCTGGGTGGCCATCCACAAGTGTACTCTCAGGTGAAACCCCCCACGTTCATGATCCTAAATATAGTAGAAACTATCTTAGGTGTAAACCCTCATGGACATGGTCATGAGTAGCCACTCAACATAAACCAAACAACCATTCCACCCAGATGATTCATTAACTTAGTGGATGTGCACTCCCAGGTGAAAACCCCCCACATACTTTGATCCTAAGTATAGTATAAACTATCTCAGGTGAAAACCCTCATAGACATGGTCCTGAGTATCCACAATTAACATTTTGTAAAATCTTTCATCAATTGCATATCATCGAAATTCTACTAAGTCATTTCATAGGTACCTAGACACAATGGAATAGGGAATTCTAAACATGTCTTGCATAGCAATACTACTAAGTCCTACACATGATTAGGAAAATAATTCTACTTATGCATCTAAAAATACTTGGGAATTTATGAGGTGTGCCACTTGCGTTGGCAACGGGGAGAGCAGGTGTAGCAGTTGCAACAGCCTTTGTTTCTCTCCGGAATTTCTAACAAGTCAAACAAGCCACAAATAAACATACAAGCATAAATGCAACACTTAGAAAATATGACATGCATGAGATGCAACAAAACACCCACAAAAATTCTAAGTTAGAAGAATACTAATCCATTCCCTAAAGGGATTAAACACTAAGGACTTAGTCATAATCACTAAGGACTTGGTTTATTTCCAAGGTGAAAGAATAGGAGGACAGGAAGGATAAAGGAGAAAGGTGGTTGGTCTTCCAAGCTTCCTCCTTGTGATGTCTTCATTGAGATTTTGTAAACTTGACGGTTCTTCAGACTTTAGTTCTTCAGACTTGATTGTTCTTCGGACTTAATAATTCTTCTGACTTTTTAGTATCGCCAGGGCTGGTCTTGAATATAGCTTAGCCACCATGGAGTCTAAGAGAAAGAGAAAAGTAGAGAGAGGGACTTTAGAGAAATAAAGGGGTTGGTCTTCTTGTAGTTTCTCTTGATTTTCTTCTAAGTGCTTTGCTTCTTCGAGAAGCCTACGGAGTTAGTTTTCTTCTAAGTCTTCATTTGTCTTCTAGCTTCATGTTGATAATTAGTAGAAAAATTCATACTACCAATAATTTAGTCATTCAATTTTATAGCAATTGGATTTACTTAAAAATAATGTTTCTATCAAAGGTTATATCAAAATTACTTAAACTTACTTAAATTAAAATTATGATTGCTAAATTTTCAAAATAATGCTCAAAAATATTTTCTAACAAAGATATCATATCACACATATTCTAAGGTTTTTAGAACAATTTTATTTATAATTTTTGAACTTATAGATTTAAAGTTATGCCAAATTTACTCAAACTCTCAATTTGAAATTGGAATAATTTAAACCAATTCAATTTTTAAAACTAATGATGCCAAAAAAATCTACTGGTTCCAAGGATTTCAAATGAATAAAATTATTTGGATTTAACTAAACAGAAAAAAGTAATGATTAAACTAAGTTGCAGGGGTTTTTCTGTAAAACTGTCAGATCTGTTGACTGGGCGCTGACTGGATCCGACGTGGGGCTCTCTGATTCGCCGGCTCTACTGACGGGGCTGCTGACTGTGCGCTGACAGGGCGTACCGGTTCGGACAATCCAGATCTAATCTCGGCCGTTTAACTCAAATCGGACGGCGTAGATCTAAAAAACCTAAACAGAGCGGCGCCAGTGGCCGGAGAAGCTCCGGTGACTTCCTGCCGCGGCGATGACACGTCGGTGTCGCACGTTTTACGCGATCTACAGCGAGGTGGGACAGATGAATCATACCAGGGTGTTCAGGGGGCCGAGGCGGAGATGTTGGCGAGGTGGACGTCGTCAGGGTGTTCTCCTCCTCCCGGGATTGCTCGCCGAGGTCGAGTCGGGCGGCGGCGAGCTTCGGGTGCGGACAGGCTGCTCGATCTGTGTAGTGCCCTTGCTTACGAAAGCAATGGCACATATGAATAGTGCGAAGACTTGGATCACATAAGTCTCGCATTCTCCAATAAGATGAAATATCACAGTACAATGTCATAATTTATTACAGATCGAGACGAATGATCCAAAAACAATTAATCCTTACAACTTAGCATAGCAGATATGCTAGCTGAATAAATAGTTCACACTTTATTTCAGAGTTCAAACGCAAAACTAAAGATAGCATGGAGCTACATCTTCTCCATGAAGCCACTGGCAAATCATGATGGTTGTAGCTCAAAGACGACCCCCTTACTCCTCATTCGGACATTCTGCAAGGTTTAGTTGCAGCCCAGCTATAAAGGGTCAGCACAATTGAATTGTGGTGGCAAGTAACTTTAATTCCTAATGTTCCACTAAGCTATATCTATATGCTTATTTGGCTGGTGGAGCTCAAGGCTATTGCGCAAAGCAAGTTTTCTCCTACTTTTGATAAACAACTTTTCGAGTTAAAAAACTTCTCTTTAAGAGACATCTCGAGACAAGTCCATGTCTCTTACTCAGGTTTACCCAACAAAATTTTATTAAGAAATTAGGATGAAGAGATTTTCAGAACACAGCCTTGTGTAGCTACTCAAATTGTCCGGTGCCGGGGACACGGCTAAGATCTTAGGTTTTAAACTCTCGAGAGGGTGTGCACTTTCACCATTAGACTCAATCCACCCAAACTATCCTCTACACTCCTTTAGTGAGAAGGAAAAGGAGAAGATCAAGACGAGACTTTTCAGAAGTTGCTTTCCCATGATCATACTAAGAGATTACCACCATCCTATCAACTCTACCACCATCAATCTCTTGACCCAGGTCCACATCAACTTACTCCATCAAGACAGAGCCCATATTGACCAATGGTTGCACGGTAAGCAACTAGACTCAGTGTAAACTTAAATCTCATAGCCCTGGGTGGCCTACCACAAGTGAGCAACTCAGGTTAACACCGCATATCATTGCCCCAAGTAAGTGAAAACTATCTTGGGCGAAGACAACCATGAAACTTGGCCCTGAGAAGCCACTCAACTTGAAACCTCCTCGATCGACCCAATCCACCCAGGCGTTAAATTAATTTAGTGGAAATTTTCATTTATCACATCAACCATAAAACAATCATTTTTGCAGCAGGTGCTTCCACTAAATTAAAATAGGGGTCTAATCTGGAATTTCTAAGAGGAAACCTAAAAGGTTGCATAGCATACTACAATCTCCCAAAAACCTATCATGCATACTACTTTTGCAAATACTGCTTGAAAACACTAGATATGCAATGGAATAAAATAGTAGGTGTTTTATGAAGTCACTTTCCTTAAGAAAGTTGTCGTTTCTCTCACACTCTTGTCGAAGTCAATGGGTGCTCCCCGTTTCAAACTATATAGTAAAAAGGACACCCAATAAACAAGCAATTCAACAACACAAAACATATGGAACAAAACAAGTGTAACGAGTCTTCTTGGAAGGGTTTTGGTCAAAGGTGTCACCTAATTCAATATACAAAAAGAATTAATGTGTTTGGGTTTAGGGTTTTGCCAAGGGATGGTCTGGAGTCAAAGAACACTTTCAACTCGAGAAAGTTGTATGGGTGTTTCCAAGTTTTCTACTGAAATGGTCTTCAAAAGTTTGCCCAAAGGGATATCAGGAAGGCTTAATCACAATTTTAAAAGCAAGGTTTAACACTTTAGTACAACTGTAAGCATTTAATTTCATTTACCCAAGATTATGTTTAGTATTAAACTTAACCAAAATCAAATTCAAGAATTTCTTACTTTTCTCATATTTATACATTTTTAATTTCCAACTTCAAAGTTTGTAGTATAAATAATATCTTAGTTATTTAAATTGATATAATGTTTTAGATCACATTTTTAGTAACACCTAATTAACCAAATGCATTTGTCGGGGGTGTACTTCCCCGGTACCCTGAGGGTGCGGAATTATTGTGCTAATATTGCAGGAACAGATGAAAGGTGAAGGAAAGAAGAAGAAGAAAGAACACGGGAGATAGACATCCTCTGCTGGGCCAAAGTCCTGACCAGCTCGGATGGGTCGACATCCACTACTCGGTCGAACCGAGTAGGCCCATCTCGGTGGCGGTTCCTCTGCCTGCAGTCAACGGCCTCGTCCCCAACGTCCCCCACCCGCGTCGTCTTCCTCCAACCGCCCCTCCTCTGCATCTGGACATCGTCCTCCACGGCGCACCACCCCGACCCCCGGTCCACAACCACGTCGCCCCGGCGTCCGCGGCCTCGGCGCCCCCGGCACACCTTCGCCTCGGTCGGAGGGGCCTCGGTGGCACCGGCATGGCTCCATCCCCGGCGCGCCCCCGGCCTCCCCCGACATCAACCGCCCAAGCTCCTCCATCCCGTCGCCGCGACCTCGCCGCCACCTCCTCCGGCATGCGCTCGCCAGCGCCCGCCCGAGCTCCGCCCCGGACAGCCTCCTCCTCGGCCGCGCCCCGGACTGCCTCCTCCTCGGCAACCACCGTGACTCCCTCGACCTCGGAAGCATCCGGAGGAGGACCTCGGCCTCCCGAGCTCCTCTGCCCCATCCAAGACGCGCCGCCAGGCGCGCCCCCGGCATACCCTTCCCCGACGCCACCGTGCCCGGACCCGCCCCCGGCATCCACGTCCCGACGTCAAGCTAGGCTGCGCGCGCCCCGGACTCGGGTGCGCCGACGTGCCCACGGGACCGACAGGGCCACCTCCTCGACCCCGGCAGGAGCATCTCCGACATCCTCTCGCCCCCGACACGCTCCAGCTCGCCTCCAGCTTGGGGCCGCACCCAAGCGCCTCTCCGACATGGCCGCGCCGACATGCCCGTACATGGCCGAGCTCGGCACCTCATCCGCACCGTCCCGGCACGCCCCCGACTTGGTAAGGACAAGACCGTCGCACCCAACTCGGTTGGCCCGAGTTCATCCATCCCGGGTGGGCATTGCCGGCCTGCTTTTGTCACCTCGGGTGACCGGTATGGGTGATTCTCAGGACATCAGCTAGTGAACAAGGAAAAGAAAAGCAGGGACACGGGCCGCACGGCAGTTTTCCTGTCCAGAGCGGGATGAGGCATAACTACAGTACCTCCGACATGACAATAGTACACTCGTGCTGACACCGTGAACAGTACCGCTACAGTACTCGGATGTGACAATAGTACAACATTATGACATACGCTACAGTGTCGATTAGACCCCAGTAGTCACCTCAGCTACAGTGTACCGTGAATAGTGTTCTTTGTCCCCTTGTCCCTGGCTTGTCCCCTGGGCTCTCCCTATATAAAGGGCACCAGGGAGAGAGGGAAGGGGGGACCAAGCCCCCCACCACTTCATTTCCCCCTTTCCATTTGCTCCCAAAACTTCATGGAGGCATACCTAGCAGCTCGCAAAGCATATTGTAGCCCGGATATAAAGAGGAGAAATATACCGAATAGGCTAGATGCTGCAGTAGGGGTTTTATCTCCTCACGAGAGCCCCGAAGCAGGGTAAATATTTGTGTCACCGTGTCGGTTGAGTTTACCTGTGCGCGAGTTCATCGCGCAATCCCTCCCCGAGATCCCCTAGCGTCCATCGGCCCCACAAATTAGCCTACCCGTAGGCATCTGTCTGTTCGCCACGACGACAGTTGGCGCCCACCGTGGGGCTGAGTGGCGCTTGCGGGAGCAATTTCGGACGGGACCCGACATCCCAAAATCCGGGATCCTAAATCCGGGATCCCTACGCTGCGGGCAGTGGTCGCTGACATCCTGCGCCGCGGGTAGCGTTCGCCGGCATCCCGAAATCCGGGATCCTAAATCCGGGATCCCTACGCTGCGGGCAGTGGTTGCTGACATCCTGCGCCGCGGGTAGCGGTCGCCGGCATCCCGAAATCCGGGATCCTAAAACCGGGATCCCTACGCTGCGGGCAGTGGTCACTGACATCCTGCGCCGCGGGTAGCGGTCGCCGGCATCCCAAAATCCGGGATCCTAAATCCGGGATCCCTACGCTGCGGGCAGTGGTCGCTGACATCCTGCGCCGCGGGTAGCGGTCGCCGGCATCCCGAAATCCGGGATCCTAAATCCGGGATCCCTACGCTGCGGGCAGTGGTCGCTGACATCCTGCGCCGCGGGTAGCGGTCGCCAGCATCCCGAAATCCGGGATCCTAAATCCGGGATCCCTACGCTGCGGGCAGTGGTCACTGACATCCTGCGCCGCGGGTAGCGGTCGCCGGCATCCCAAAATCCGGGATCCTAAATCCGGGATCCCTACGCTGCGGGCAGTGGTCGCTGACATCCTGCGCCGCGGGTAGCGGTCGCCGGCATCCCGAAATCCGGGATCCTAAATCCGGGATCCCTACGCTGCGGGCAGTGGTCGCTGACATCCTGCGCCGCGGGTAGCGGTCGCCGGCATCCCGAAATCCGGGATCCTAAATCCGGGATCCCTACGCTGCGGGCAGTGGTCGCTGACATCCTGCGCCGCGGGTAGCGGTCGCCGGCATCCCGAAATCCGGGATCCCTACGCTGCGGGCAGTGGTCGCTGACATCCTGCGCCGCGGGTAGCGGTCGCCGGCATCCCGAAATCCGGGATCCTAAATCCGGGATCCCTACGCTGCGGGCAGTGGTCACTGACATCCTGCGCCGCGGGTAGCGGTCGCCGGCATCCCAAAATCCGGGATCCTAAATCCGGGATCCCTACGCTGCGGGCAGTGGTCACTGACATCCTGCGCTGCGGGTAGCGGTCGCCGGCATCCCAAAATCCGGGATCCTAAATCCGGGATCTCTGTGCTGCGGGCAGTGGTCATTGACGTCCCTGCGCTGCGGGTTGAGGTCGCTGACATCCCTGCGCGGCGGGTTGAATTCGCTGACATCCCTGCGCGGCGGGTTGAGTTCGCCGACATCCCTACGCGGCGGGTTGAGTTCGCCGACATCCCTGCGCCACGGGTAGAGGTCGCCGACATCCCTGCGCCGCGGGTAGAGGTCGCCGACATCCCTGCGCTGCGGGTAGAGGTCTCCGACATCCCTGCACCGCGGGTGGAAGTCATCGACGTCCCCGCATCGCGGAAACCGGTCATCGACATTCCAAACCGGGATCCCTGCATCGCGGGCACCAGCCGTCGGCGCCTGCCCCGACACTCATCATCAGCAGACCCCTGGCGACTGCACACCAGTTACCCGGGTTATGTCGCCTCCGACATCCCCAACCGCTCCTGTGCTCCGTGAGTATCGTCGTATGTACCTTGCAATTATGTTATCTTAGATTTATTCGGGAGATGCCCATGCATGCTTAGTTTAATTGTTTACCCGGGAACGAGATATCGTAACCCGGGGACTGCCCTGTTGTGCCTATTTTGTCATCTGTTAGTTTTTCCCCCGGGAGCAAGATGTCTTTACTCGGGGACTCGCTTACTGTTTAGTTCTACCTTGCATGCCTAGTCGGTGGAGTAGCGCGGTTTATATTTATTTATATGCTAGTTATATCCTGCTTCTTGCTGTATCGTTTGTGTGCCGGCATCCCGAAACTGGACTCGGGGACTGCCGTGCTCCTTTGTCTTCCTGCCGTATCTGAAAATTTACCCGGAGACTCGGTGGAAACTGAGCCTCTGTGCTATTGCGTGGTTTGCTGCTAGAGTTATTTTCTATCTTTATTCTTGTTAAAATATATATGTCTTAACTAACGTTGAAAGGTGATATCGGTTTTACCGCGGGGATACTCATGTCGAAAGTCTTGATCATATCGGTTATCTCGGATCCATCTTGTATTTATTGTTACCTCAAGGTACATTGCATATGATCTGTGGTATCAGTTGGCCCACGTATCGCGGAATCATGCACAATTTCCAGATCCCCGTTTATTTCGGTTCGCCAATATATCATGGCATACTGCAATATCTCCATATCGCTATTCATGTCGACTCGCCATTATATCGCGATATCATGCCATATCCCCAGATTCCCGTTTATTTCGGTTCGCCAATATATCATGGCATCGGGCAATATTTCCAAATCGTCATTTGTTTCAGTTTATCAAAGTTTGCTAAAGGCAACACCTGAGATACCGAGACACCTGTGATACGCCCATAGTGGCCGGGATACCGAAACACCTGTGATATGCCCAGAGTGGCCGACATACCGACATACCGACATACCGAGGTACCGAGGTACCTGTGTGACATTGTGTGTGTAGGCGTCTGTGTCGGTATACGCCCAAAGTGGCTAAACGCCGGCACATGAGACTCTGTGTCGGTATACGCTCAGAGTGGCTACAAGCCGGCGCATGAGGCGTCCGTGTCGGTATACGCCCAGAGTGGCTAAACGCCGGCATGTGTTATGTGTTTGTCAGACCGGCGGTGGCCGAAGACATCTATGTCGGTAAAACGCCCAGAGTGGCTAAGGAACCGGCATATGATTGTGTTTTTGCAGGTACTCGGTGGAGCAAATGAAAACGATGAGGTTGAGATTTCTTCTAAGTCTGCGTGTGACTCTGCGAGTCCCCCGTAGCCTCGGGGACTAGTGTCGGGGTTGTATTCCCCGGGATCCCTAAAAGCATGGTATTTGGTATGGAGATTTCCTAATGACTATTTGTTTTTAAGTTGATGCGCGATTCTGTGAATCCCCCATAAACTCGGGGACTAGTGTCGGGGGTGTACTTCCCCGGTACCCTGAGGGTGCGGAATTATTGTGCTAATATTGCAGGAACAGATGAAAGGTGAAGGAAAGAAGAAGAAGAAAGAGCACGGGAGATAGACATCCTCTGCTGGGCCAAAGTCCTGACCAGCTCGGATGGGCCGACATCCACTACTCGGTCGAACCGAGTAGGCCCATCTCGGTGGCGGTTCCTCTGCCTGCAGTCAACGGCCTCGTCCCCAACGTCCCCCACCCGCGTCGTCTTCCTCCAACCGCCCCTCCTCTGCATCTGGACATCGTCCTCCACGGCGCACCACCCCGACCCCCGGTCCACAACCACGTCGCCCCGGCGTCCGCGGCCTCGGCGCCCCCGGCACACCTTCGCCTCGGTCGGAGGGGCCTCGGTGGCACCGGCATGGCTCCATCCCCGGCGCGCCCCCGGCCTCCCCCGACATCAACCGCCCAAGCTCCTCCATCCCGTCGCCGCGACCTCGCCGCCACCTCCTCCGGCATGCGCTCGCCAGCGCCCGCCCGAGCTCCGCCCCGGACAGCCTCCTCCTCGGCCGCGCCCCGGACTGCCTCCTCCTCGGCAACCACCGCGACTCCCTCGACCTCGGAAGCATCCGGAGGAGGACCTCGGCCTCCCGAGCTCCTCTGCCCCATCCAAGACGCGCCGCCAGGCGCGCCCCCGGCATCCCCTTCCCCGACGCCACCGTGCCCGGACCCGCCCCCGGCATCCACGTCCCGACGTCAAGCTAGGCTGCGCGCGCCCCGGACTCGGGTGCGCCGACGTGCCCACGGGACCGACAGGGCCACCTCCTCGACCCCGGCAGGAGCATCTCCGACATCCTCTCGCCCCCGACACGCTCCAGCTCGCCTCCAGCTTGGGGCCGCGCCCAAGCGCCTCTCCGACATGGCCGCGCCGACATGCCCGCACATGGCCGAGCTCGACACCTCATCCGCACCGTCCCGGCACGCCCCCGACTTGGTAAGGACAAGACCGTCGCACCCAACTCGGTTGGCCCGAGTTCATCCATCCCGGGTGGGCATTGCCGGCCTGCTTTTGTCACCTCGGGTGACCGGTATGGGTGATTCTCAGGACATCAGCTAGTGAACAAGGAAAAGAAAAGCAGGGACGCGGGCCGCACGGCGGTTTTCCTGTCCAGAGCGGGATGAGGCATAACTACAGTACCTCCGACATGACAATAGTACACTCCTGCTGACACCGTGAACAGTACCGCTACAGTACTCGGATGTGACAACAGTACAACATTATGACATACGCTACAGTGCCGATTAGACCCCAGTAGTCACCTCAGCTACAGTGTACCGTGAATAGTGTTCTTTGTCCCCTTGTCCCTGGCTTGTCCCCTGGGCTCTCCCTATATAAAGGGCACCAGGGGGAGAGGGAAGGGGAGACCAAGCCCCCCACCACTTCATTTCCCCCCTTTCCATTTGCTCCCAAAACTTCATGGAGGCATACCTAGCAGCTCGCAGAGCATATTGTAGCCCGGATATAAAGAGGAGAAATATACCGAATAGGCTAGATGCTGCAGTAGGGGTTTTATCTCCTCACGAGAGCCCCGAAGCAGGGTAAATATTTGTGTCACCGTGTCGGTTGAGTTTACCTGTGCGCGAGTTCATCGCGCAATCCCTCCCCGAGATCCCCTAGCGTCCATCGGCTCCACAAATTAGCCTACCCGTAGGCATCTGTCTGTTCGCCACGACGACAGCATTTAAAAACCCTTATAAAGAAACTAGAACTATTTAAAAGGTTTTAACAAAACTTACTTATTCATGTTATGAAATATATTAATAAACATGAATTTGAGCTTTCTCCGGACAAGGACAAATTGTTATGCCTTTGGTACAGAGTAATGAGTTTTAAATTAATAAACCTTATAATGTGCTACAATAAATCAAATTAAGTCTCTAACCTTTAGATTCATTTTAAATTGTTCAAACATTATTTATAACGAAATTTTATAAATGGAGTTAATAGGGCAGAGGGCGTTTAATTAAGTTCATAGTAATTTGATTAAATATAAAAATAATATTTCTATTAGTAGTTATGTCCAAAAATAGTCAAACTATTCAAAATAAACATACAACAATTTAATTAAAAATAATTCTCAAAATTATTTTATAATAGATGCAACATATTACACATTTTATAGAGTGTCTAAAACAATTTTATTTGAAATTTTTAGAATTTACTGATCCAAAGTTATTACAAAAATAGTCGAATTCACCATTTGAAATTTGAATATTTTAAACTAGGTCACATTTAAATTTAAAAGTTCCAGCAGGTTCTACTTGTCGAGGGCTTCAATTTGATATAAAATTTGTCCAATTTGGGTCAAGGGTTAAGAAGTTATGATAATTCTAAGTGGCAGGGGCTTTTCTGCAAAACTGCCATTTAATCTAATTAAAAGAAAATAATATCCACGTGTGCGCTGACTGGGCGCTGACTGGATCTGACGTGGCTGCTGACTGGGTCGCTGACGTGGATAAGTGAAACGATCTGGATCGTCAGATCCAAATCTAACGGCAAGAAAAGAATCGTACCGATTCGTTTTAAGTGTTCTAATCCTAACCGTTGAAGATAGATCGGACGGACAGAGGAGAAGAAGCTCACCGGGCGGCGCTTTCGGTCACTGGAGACGAGGCAGACGACGGCGGTGGCTCGGTCGAGGACGGCGCGGTGGCTCCGGTGCTTCCCCGAGCCTCCGGTGGTGACGACGAGATGCGGTGCGGCGCAGCGGGCTCGATGGCGGCGACGACGTCAACTCGTGCGTCCTCGGGCGGTGGCGAGACACGGTCGGGGTTTCCTCAAACGCCGGCGAGCGTCGGTGATCTCATTCCACTCCAACGACTGCGGAAGAAATTCGACCAAGGGGTCATGGAGGAGCGCAAGGACAAGGGAAAAAGGAAGGAGGGGGTCTCGGTCCCGTTCGTGCTCACCTCGTCGCTAAAGCAGAGAAAAACGGCGGCAGACTTGCGTTGCTCCGGCGAGCTTTTTTCGGCAGTCTCGGGCAGGATTTCTTAGGATTTTGAGGGGCGATGAGAGAGGAGGGTGCGGGGTTTTAAATGGGGCAGGGGGGGGGGACCAATCCCGCAAGAACCTCGACGGATTTTTGGAAAGAATCGGGGGCGTGAATCTCGGCCTGAGGAAGACGACGATGACGTCACGCTGACGTCACCCTTCCTTTTTCTTTTCTGATTTTTATTTTATTATTTCATAACTTTTAATTTAAGTGTCCAAAAGCAGTCAAACAAATTTCTAAAAATTCGTAAAATTATTATCTTTGAGTTAAACAATTTGTGGGCATGTTTTAAACATTTTTGAAATTTAATATTTTTGAAAAATTCATTAAATACCAATTTGATACTAAATATCAATTTTGTAATTATAAATTAAATTAAGTTTTCTTTTGGCAATTTTTTTTTGTAAAATCCCCATATTCAATATGTTTTGGAATTAAGTTATCTAAACTCATATTCTATTATTACAAAAAAAATCTAGCTTTAATAGATTATTAAATCACATAGTATACCTATTTGAATTAAGTAGAGAAAATGTAATGTAATTATTTTAGTTTGAAGTATTTTGGGCACCATTTTATTTGTAATAAGATAACTCAATTGAAAGCTTCATAACCACTTTGGAAAATATTTTAGATTTAAAATCACAAAAATATACTCCTGAAAATCATTTTATGTTTTGAAAATAAATGAAGATCATTTTAAGCTAATGAAATGTAATTGGATAATCCATTTATATAAAACATATGAAGTTATTAAAGTTATAAACTATAAGTTGAATTTGCAACACTATGTTTTTGTACTTAGTGGAACTAAAGAAAAACCATTTGGCAAATGGATCCTGTATTAAATTATTTAAAATTACACTTGTAAATACCATTTTAAATTATGAATAGCTAAGGCTAAGTGGTGGAAACAAATATTTAAAAGGAAACCTTTTATTATAATGTAATGGTTTGAAATTTTCGTAAAAACATTTGTCAAATTACATATTGAGGTTTAATAACTACAATGGATAATAAATTGTTTAACTTGGATCAACTTTTAGAAGTAATGATCTTTCCAAGATAATTAAAATATTAAAACTCTTCTAGATGCTTGAAGTCTTTTATAATTGTTTCTCTTATGCATTTTAATATGTTACTTTAATCAAAATAAATTTTTTAAATTTTGTGATTTTTAAACATTCCAAAATATTGGGATGTTACAATCTGGCACGGGAAAAATAGGGGAAACAAGTCACCGTGATGCGCACGAAGGTGAAAATAAGAACGAGAGGGAAGGAAGGGTTCAGGGGGCTCGGTCGTCGACGAAAATCATCGAAACTTACCGGCGGTAATGGCGGACGGTGGAGGGAAAAATATGAGCAGCCTGGTGGCGACTTGGGCTAGGGTTTTGCAGGCAAAAGAAGCGGCGGCGATCGAAGTTTATATGGGGGGGCACGGGGAACGTATCCCGCAAGAATCGGAAGATTTTGGTCCGGATTTCTTGTTCTATTCGAGTTCGTTCGTAGTACGATTAGAGGAAGGAGTGAAGGGGATCGTGTGCAGAAAAGAAAATTTTTCCTACCAACGATATCCTAAAAGCATGCCAAGATCTATTCTATGCAGATATAGTAGTACGAACGGAGATCGGAATACGTACCCTTGTAGACCGAAAGAGGGGATTACGTTCCCGCACAAACGTTGTCGATGAAGACCGACGAAGCCGACCTCAAGGTCGTGTAGCGGAAGCAGACCACCGAGTATCGCTAGCGCAGCACCTCGCAGGGCGTCACACACGTACGGTGGAGACGACGGCCTCCGAAGCTCCAGTCCAGGACGAGCAGCGGAAGACTTGGACCGGAACACCAGCAGCGCGGCAGCGGGCTATGGTGGAAGAGATTCCCCTCCTCAGCTCGGCGCGGCTCCGACAAGGGAACCACGAGATCGAGAGAGAAATTGGGAATTAATTGGTGAACTAAAAGGCCAGGGGTGCCCCTTCTTATATAGGCTCCCATGGGGGAGCCAACTTGCTAACCAGGCAATGTGGGACTAACCCCCACATGCCTGGTGCGGCTATGGAGGGTGCGCCGGCCCCCTTAGTGGGCTCTTGGCCCACATGGGTCGGCCCCTCCTGGCCCACACCGAATCCCCAAGGGGATTCCCCCCTTCTTGGGCCTTCTTTCGACCAGAAGGCCCATTTAGGGAAATCAGCCTAAATAAATTCGAAAATAAATATATAAAATCATATTTGCATATTAATTACACTAATTAATATCAAACATAATATATATAATTTTTCCTAGCTCCGAAAACTCTTTCGGCGCTGCCCGATCTCCATCGGACCCCTCCCGGGACGCTCCCGGTGATCTCTTTCCTTTCCGGTTGTCTTGTCGAAACCCCTTAAGTGTGTTACCCTAGCGGTTCGATATAATAACATGTATGACCAAGACTCCTCTTTGATCAAGGACTAACTCGTAGGCCTGGACCCCATGAATTAATCCCTGTGATATAACGAATGACTTTCATCTATCAAACCTGAACGCAAAGTCTTAAACCTTTTGCCATAGCGATACTTAGCATGTACGAGCGTCGTTCCATAGATATCTCCATACCTAATCCCGACCTCATTACCGACAACGCTATCTTCTACTCGTCCATGATCTCATGTCTCCGTGACCTAGTCACATGCTTGCAAGCTCATTAGACATGATCTCACCGAGTGGGCCCGAGAGTATCTATCCTGCTATGCGGACTGGCAAATCCCGCTCTTGACCCCTCGTCTAAACTACTCCTTTCCGATACCCAAAAGTATCACCGTTATTGTCATACTAAATAAGATACGACGTTTGGTGCGATCAAAGTATCTTTCAGGAATAACAAGAAGAGTTGATCTCACGGTCAAAGGCGTAACGACTACGTTCTCAAAATCTGGGTATGTCCATCACATCGTTCTCCAATGATATGACTCCCATTGCCGACCGGCGCCATGCCCCATGACCGGGAAACCTCGATCATCAATCGCGCAACGAAACTAGTCTTAGTAGAGGCTAATAGGGACCTGATTGTTTACGTATCACACCCGTATTAATGTTTCCGCTTAATACGGTTCTAGCATGACACAAAAACCTATTATGAACAAACGAGATATGATAAAGAATACACTTTATTAATTGCCTCTAGGGCATAACTCCTTAAGTCTCCCACTTGCACTAGAGTACAAATTAATCTAGATTACAACTTGGTAAAATCCTAACACCCATAGCTAACTGGTGCTTTTCATGCTTATCAAGCGGGAGAGGCTTCGTCAGCGGATCCGCCACATTCAGATCCGTATGCACTTTGCAAATCTTCACATCGCCTCCTTGTACGTACTGACGTATCACATGGAAGCGTCGGAGAATGTGTTTGGCGGTGGAGTGAGACCTTGGCTCCTTGGCGTTCGCAATGGCACCCGTATTGTTGCAGAAGAGGATCACGGGGTCTTGCACGCTCGGGAACACTCCAAGTTCGATGACGAACTTCCTTAGCCACACAGCTTCATTCGCGGCTTCGCAAGCAGCAATATACTCCGACTCCATTGTAGATTGTGCGACTATGGGTTGTTTCCCACTTCTCCAGCACACGGAGCCTCCATTCACCTTGAACACGTAACCTGTCTCTGACTTAGAGTCATCGGGGTCTGAGCAGAAACTTGCAACTACGTAACCCGTTACGCCAAGTTCTTCATCGCAGCCACCATAGACAAGGAACATTTCCTTTGTATTATTGAGATACTTAAGAATGCTCTTAACAGCTATCCAATGCGGCATTCCAGGATTACTCTGGAACCGGCTTGTCAAACTTAGAGCTAATGCCACATCCGGTCTAGTACTCAACATTGCATACATGATCGATCCTATGGCTGAAGCATAAGGATGTTTGGTCATATCGGCCTTATCCAGTTCCGTTACCGGACACTGTGCCTTCCGCAATATCTTATTCTTGATA
Organism: Poa annua; assembly: GCA_026929855.1. NCBI lineage: Eukaryota > Viridiplantae > Streptophyta > Magnoliopsida > Poales > Poaceae > Poa > Poa annua. The sequence goes on along the minus strand of CM049432.1, from coordinate 68,536,058 downwards.
ACCGGCAGAGAACCCTTCTTTGCCTTCTCCATACCGAAACAATTCAGTATTTTATCAAGATAAGTACTCTGACTCAGTGCTAATAGGCGCCTTGATCTTTCACGATAGATTTTTATGCCTAAAACATACGCAGCTTCTCCTAAGTCCTTCATGGAAAATTTACTGTTTAAATATTCCTTCACGCTATTCAGAAGTTCCACATCATTCCCAATCAGCAATATGCCGTCTACATACAGTGCTAAGAACACAACCGAGCTCCCACTCATTTTCTTGTAAATGCAGGTCTCTTCCAAATTTTGGATAAATCCAAAACCTTTGATTACCTCATCAAAGCGAAGATTCCAGCTCCTAGATGCCTGCTTCAATCCATAGATGGATCGCTGAAGCTTGCACACCTTGTTAGCATTTCCTGGATCGACAAAACCTTCCGGTTGTACCATGTACAACTCTTCCTCAACGTTTTCATTTAGGAAGGCTGTTTTGACGTCCATCTGCTAGATTTCATAATCATAATAGGCAGTTACTGCTAACAAAATCCGAATAGACTTAAGCATCGCTACCGGTGAAAAAGTTTCATCGTAGTCAATTCCATGAACTTGTCGGAAACCCTTTGCGACAAGCCGAGCTTTATAGACGGTCACATTACCATCAGCATCAGTCTTCTTCTTAAAGATCCATTTATTCTCGGCGGCCTTGCGCCCTTCGGGAATATCCATCAAAGTCCACACTTTGTTAACATACATGGATCCTATTTCGGATTTCATGGCTTCAAGCCATTTCTCGGACTCTAGACTCGCCATTGCCTCCTTGTAGTTCGTAGGTTCGTCTTGTTCAACTAACATGACGGTGCAAACCATGTTGCCATACCATTCTGGTGCGATCCGAGATCTACCAGACCTACGACGTAGAATACCTTCCTCGACAGTTTCGCCCACTCCTTCCACGGAGGACGTTTCCGGAATTGCTTCCGTTGCGCCACTCGGAATTTCGAGTTCAGGATCATCGATTTCATCGAGGTCTACCTTCCTCCCACTTACTCCTTTCGCGAGAAACTCCTTCTCTAGAAAGGTACCGGTCTTCGCGACAAAAGTTTTGCCCTCAGCTTGGTTGTAGAAGGTGTACCCAACGGTTTCCCGCGGATATCCTACAAAGACGACTTTCTCCGACTTCGGTTCGAGTTTGTCGGGCTGTAGTTTCTTAACGTACGCCTCACAACCCCAAACCTTCAGAAACGATAACTTAGGCTTTTGGCCATACCATAATTCATACGGTGTCGTTTCAACGGACTTGGACGGAGCCCTATTTAAAATGAATGCGGCTGTTTCTAACGCATAACCCTAGAAGGACACTGGCAAATCGGTAAGAGACATCATAGATCGAACACTATCCAGTAGAGTACGATTACGTCGCTCGGACACGCCGTTACGCTGCGGTGTTCCGGCTGGCGTAAGTTGGGGTACTATGCCACAACTCTTCAGATGTGTGCCAAACTCAAAACTCAAGTACTCGCCACCGCGATCGGATCGGAGGTGCTTGATTTTCCTATTAAGCTGATTCTCAACTTCACTTTGGAATTCTTTGAACTTTTCAAAAGTCTCAGACTTGTGTTTCATCAAATAGATATAACCGTATCTACTCAAGTCATCAGTGAAGGTGACGAAGTAACGATAACCATTGCGTGTCGAAACGCTCATCGGTCCACACACATCTGTATTTATGATCCCCAACAAATCCGACGCTCGTTCAACGAAACCTTTGAACGGTGTCTTGGTCATTTTTCCCATAAGGCATGGTTCGCATGTATCGAGGGATCCGAGATCCAACGAGTCCAAAAGTCCATCGGAGTGGAGTTGCTTCATGCGCTTTACACCAATATGACCAAGACGACAATGCCACAAATACATGGCGGTATCGTCACTACACTTAATCCGTTTGGCTTCTATGTTATGGATGTGAGTACTACGATCGAGATTCAACAAGCATAAACCGTTATTCTCGGGAGCATCAACATAAAAGATATCATTCATATAAATAGCACAATTGCTTGACACTGATTTAAATGAATAACCGTCTTGTAACAGGCAAGACCCACTTATAATGTTTACCTCAAGGATGGCACAAAATAACACTTATTTAAAACCAAAACTAATCCCGATGGTAGATGCAGAGGGAGCGTGCCGACAGCCACCACGTCGACTCTCGATCTGTTGCCGACGCGCATCATCACCTCATCCTTCGCCAGCCGCCGTCTGTTCCGTAACTCCTCCTGAGAGTTACATATATGAGCAACAGAACCAGTATCAAATACCCACGTGTTGCTCCAGGCGGATGTAAGGTACACATCTATAACATGTATATCAAATATACCTTGCTCTTTGTCGACCGTCTTGCCAGACTTCCTATCCTCTAGGTACTTGGGGCAGTTGCGCTTCCAGTGACCCTTCCCCTTGCAGTAGAAACACTCCACGCTAGCTCTGGGACCAGATCTGTTAGTCTTGGGCTTGGCATTCAACTTGCATTCCCTCCTGGACTTCCAGCTTTGCTTTCCCTTGCCACCGGATTTCTTGAAATCAACGTCCTTGTTGACCATCAACAGCGTGTGCTCCTTCTTAATCTCTACCTCAGCAATGAGCATCACGAACACTTCACCCAGGGACTTAGTCATGCCCTGCATGTTGTAGTTCATGACGAAGCCTTTGTAGCTAGGGGGCAAAGATTGCAACACCCTGTCAATCGCCAGCTCATCGGGAATCTTGCATTCCAGAGCATTCAGGCGTTGAACGTAGCCAGACATCTTGACTACATGCTCGCTCACACTGCTATGTTCTTCCATCTTGGCCGAGAAGAAAAGCTCCGAAGCCTCATATCTCTCAGCCTTAGCCTGCGGCGCGAAGACAGCCTTCAGATCAGAAATAATCTCGAAGGCGCTCATCTTCTCGATGCGCTTCTACAGGTCGGCTTCCATGGCGTAGAGCATGCCACTCTGGACAAAGGCAAAATCCTCCGATCGGGTCTGGAAGACCTCCTTCTCATCCTCAGAGGCATCATCTGCGGGAGGGTCACCTCTGGCGGCCTCAATGACGTAGGCCACCCTATGGGGAGTGAGGAGGATCCTTAGGTTGCGGAACAAGGACATGAAGTTTGACCCATTGGTCTTAAGCTTTTCTTTCTCAAGGAACAGACCTAGGTTAAACGAGGGGCGAGACATCTACAATGGAATTTGAGACAACATAAGACTTTGTTCATAATAATTTTGAGTTATAGTATTTTTAGAAAATAACTAACATAACTCCCACTCAAACGAACATCCCTCCTGGTCGTTTAAGCGATTACACGACCCCCATCCATTTCACCACCCCTCATCATCAGAGCTGGCGGCACAACTTCAAGAGTAGACAAAACGTTCGTCACTCCAATTTTGTGACTCGTGCTCGACCTTTCGGTCTTCCTGTTCCGAGACCATATTTCTGAATATGCTAGGCTCTCCACCAAAGACCTCCACGCTGACACTTGTGCAACATGTCTTACACCAACTGTATGCGAACGACGAGATGTCTGACACCCGATCATCACGGCCTGCCTCATAACGTAGAACTTTCTTGGTGGTGCGCGTTGGAGGGAGAACACTAGTGGTATTTTTGAAGGGATCATCTTATATAGCTACCGTCGTGTAACTAATGTATACTATACACACAATCACACAATATAAGATGCACACAAAACATCAAATGTAATGCAATGTGATATAGTCCATTGCGCCATGGTCTTCTTGGCGCCCGTAGTTTATAAACAATTTAATAAACCTACCTTGACCATATCACATAGCCCCTGCAAAATAAAGTTAGACGCTTCTACTTTATCTTTTGCATATTTTACGTGGCTTGGGGCTTTCGTAAATAGAACCGCTTCATACCTACGAACCTTATGACCCCAACAACGATCCAATAATTGCATATTTAAGCATCCCTTTTGGGCCCTCCATTGAAAATGCGAAGACCAACTAAAGAGAGAGAAACTGACACCCGCCAGCCACATATACGGTACAAGCCGTATGTCAGTAGTGGAACCAGTCTCGCGTAAGCGTACGCGTAAAGTCGGTCCGGGCCGCTTCATCAACTCAATGCCGCTGGAAAACACAAGTGCACGCTAGAGGGTAGCAAATAACAGGAACGGTGCCCCCGTGCAGAACACGGGTTCTAACAGCGTACAACTATACCTACGATAGATCGGCTCTGATACCACTGAAGGGGATCGTGTGCAGAAAACAAAAAATTTCCTACCAACGCTATCCTAAAAGCATGCCAAGATCTAATCTATGCAGATATAGTAGTACGAACGGAGATCAGAATACATACCCTTGTAGACCGAAAGCGGGGATTACGTTCCCGCACAAACGTTGTCGATGAAGACCGGCGAAGCCGACCTCAAGGTCGTGTAGAGGAAGCAGACCTCCGAGTACCGCTAGCGCAGCACCTCGCAGGGCGTCACACACGTACGGTGGAGACAACGGCCTCCGAAGCATCAGTCCAGGACGAGCAGCGGAAGACTTGGACCGGAACACCAGCAGCGCGGCAGCGGGCTATGGTGGAAGAGATTCCCCTCCTCAGCTCGGCGCGGCTCCGACAAGGGAACCACGAGATCGAGAGAGAAATTGGGAATAATTGGTGAATTAAAAGGCCAGGGGTGCCCCTTCTTATATAGGCTCCCAGGGGGGAGCCAACTTGCTAACCAGGCAATGTGGGACTAACCCCCACATGCCTGGTGCGGCTATGGAGGGTGCGCCGGCCCCCTTAGTGGGCTCTTGGCCCACTTGGGTCGGCCCCTCCTGGCCCCCACCGAATCCCCAAGGGGATTCCCCCCTTCTTGGGCCTTCTTTCGACCAGAAGGCCCATTTAGGGATCTCAGCCTAAATAAATTCGAAAATAAATATATAAAATCATATTTGCATATTAATTAAACTAATTAAAATCAAACATAATATATATAATTTTTCCTGGCTCCGAAAACTCTTTCGGCGCTGCCCGATCTCCATCGGACCCCTCCCGGGACGCTCCCGGTGATCTCTTTCCTTTTCGGTTGTCTTGTCGAAACCCCTTAAGTGTGTTACCCTAGCGATTCGATATAATAACAGGTATGACCAAGACTCCTCTATGATCAACGACTAACTCGTAGGCCTGGACCCCATGAATTAACCCCTGTGATATAACGAATGACTTTCATCTATCAAACCTGAACGCAAAGTCTTAAACCTTTTGCCATAGCGATACTTAGCAATTCCGAGCGTCGTTCCATAGATATCTCCATACCTAATCCCGACCTCGTTACCGACAACGCTATCTTCTACTCGTCCATGATCTCATGTCTCCGTGCCCTAGTCACATGCTTGCAAGCTCATTAGACATGATCTCACCGAGTGGGCCCGAGAGTATCTATCCTGCTATGCAGACTGGCAAATCCCGCTCTTGACCCCTCGTCTCAACTACTCCTTTCCGATACCCAAAAGTATCACCGTTATTGTCATACTATATAAGATACGACGTTTGGTGCGATCAAAGTATCTTCCAGGAATAACAATGAGAGTTGATCTCACGGTCAAAGGCGTAACGACTACGTTCTCCAAATCTGGGTATGTCCATCACATCGTTCTCAACGATATGACTCCCATTGCCGACCGGCGCCATGCCCCATGACCGGGAAACCTCGATCATCAATCACGCAACGAAACTAGTCTTAGTAGAGGCTACTAGGGACCTGGTTGTTTACGTACCACACCCGTATTAATGTTTCCGCTTAATACGGTTCTAGCATGACACAAAAACCTATTATGAACAAACGAGAAATGATAAAGAATACACTTTATTAATTTGCCTCTAGGGCATATCTCCTTCAAGGAGATGATAGTGGGGTCGGGCTGCCATCGACTGAGGGGAGGAGATGGGCTCCTGTTGGGCTGTTGTTAGCTGCGCTGTGAGAGAGAGGGAGTGGGCCGGAAGTTGGGCTGGCTCGGTTATCTTTCTGTTTTGACAAATATTTATCTATTTTAAAACTATTCATTCAAAATTGATTTTTAAACTTAACCAAAAAAATTCAGAAAATATCATAAAAAAATTGTTTTGGAAATCTGATTTATTTTAGAGCTTTTTGATAGTATTCGTGCCCAAAAATAAAATTAAGAAATTGGAATATTATAAAGATACAAATAACATATTTATGGAAATAAATCCTATTTAAACATATAAATGAATTTTAATTAAAACCCTATGTGATTTGAATAACATGATGAATGATGATGATTCATGATTGCATGAATGCAATTCTTGAAATTTATTTTCAAAGCAATAACATAGTAATTTTCAAAAGTTTAATTTTTTTTATTTTTTTAATCCGAGGATGTTACAGACTACCACCCTTAAAAGGAATCTCGTCCTCGAGATTCGAGAAGGCTAGCAAAAGGTTGTGACTAGATAACTGGGTGCACTACCACCCTTAAAAGAAATCCTTGTTGGTATTGAAAACTACAATATGAAAACTTGATTCAGAAAGTACCGTTTGCTTCTTCCAAAGTGACGTGGTTCACATATCCCCTTTATCAAAAGGATTTGACTTAGCAGCTTCTTCGGCCTTCTTCTTTGTTGGGCACTCATTGGCGTAATGACCCTTGTTCTTGCATTTCTAGCAGAGCACCTGGCTGATATCTATGTGTTGAGGATTTGGACGGTGGTGTCCACTGTTATGGTTATGGACAGCAAATCCATTTCCTTTATGATCTCCATTGCTTCCCTTGGATCCACCATTGTGATCATGATGTTTGTGGTGACTTCCTCCATTATGGTGATTCCCATGTTTGTGGCCATTGTTCACATCATGAACAAGGTGCTTCTTGAATGAGGGTTCAGAGGAGTGCTTGTCCATCTTCCTATTCCTATTTTCAGCTTGATTTATGCTATCTTCAAGGGTGATTGCTTGATCAAGAAGTATCTGATAGTTTGGCGCATAAGAAACCGTCAGAGGTATCTTCAACTCATCACATAGTCGAAGGGGACCGTGTGCAGAAAACAAAAAATTTCCTCGCAATGATATCTTTAAACTAGCCAAGATCTACACTATGCAGATATAGAAGTACGGCGGAGATCGGAATACATACCCTCGTAGACCGAATAGCGGGGATTACGCTCCCGCACAAGCGTTGACGACGAAGACGACGTAGCCGACCTCTAGGTCGCGGAGAGCTCGGCGCGACGAAGACGACGAAGATGACCCCGAGGTCGGGTGGAGAAAGTAGGCCTCCGAGTACCGCTAGCGCAGCACCTCGCAGGGCGTCACACACATACGGTGGAGACGACGGCCTCCGAAGCTCCAGTCCAGGACGAGCAGCGGAAGACTTGGACCGGAACACCAGCAGCGCGGCAGCGGGCTATGGTGGAAGAGATACCCCTCCTCTACTCGGCGCGACTCCGACAAGGGGAATCACGAGATCGAGAGAGAATTAGGGAATTAATTGGTGAATTAAAAGGCCAGGGGTGCCCCTTCTTATATAGGCTCCCAGGGGGAGCCTGAAGGGGATCGTGTGCAGAAAACAAAAAAATTTCCTAGCAACGATATCCTTAAACTAGTCAAGATCTACACTATGCAGATCTAGAAGTACGGCGGAGATCGGAATACATACCCTCGTAGACCGAACAGTGGGGATTACGCTCCCGCACAAGCGTTGACGACGAAGACGACGTAGCCGACCTCTAGGTCGCGAAGAGCTCGGCACGACGAAGACGACGAAGATGACCCTAAGGTCGGGTGGAGGAAGTAGGCCTCCGAGTACCGCTAGCGCAGCACCTCGCAGGGCGTCACACACATACGACGGAGACGAGGGCCTCCGAAGCTCCAGTCCAGGACAAGCAGCGGAAGACTTGGACCGGAACACCAGCAGCGCGGCAGTGTGATGTGGTGGAAGAGATCCCCCTCCTCTACTCGGCGCGACTCCGACAAAGGGAATCACGAGATCGAGAAAGAATTATGGAATTAATTGGTGAATTAAAAGGCCAGGGGTGCCCCTTCTTATATAGGCTCCCAGGGGGGGCCAACCTCCTCACCAGGCAATGTGGGACTATCCCCACATGCCTGGTGCGGCCATGGCTGGTGCGCCGGCCCCCTGGTGGGCCTCTTGGCCCACCTGGGTCGGCCACCCAAGCCCCCACCGAATTCCCCTTGGGAATTTTCCCCTCTTGGACCTTCTTTCGACCAGAAGGACCATTTAGGGAAATCAGCCTAAATAAATTCGAAAATAAATATATAAAATCATATTTGCATATTAATTACAGTAATTAATATCAAACATAATATATATAATTTATCCTAGCTCCGAAAACTCTTTCGGCGCTGCCTGATCTCCATCGGACCCCTCCCGGGACGTTCCCGGTGATCTCTTTCCTTTCCGGTTGTCTTGTCGAAACCCCTTAAGTGTGTTACCCTAGCGGTTCGATATAATAACAGGTATGATCAAGACTCCTCTATGATCAACGACTAACTCGTAGGCCTGGACCCCATGAATTAATCTCTGTGATATAACGAATGACTTTTATCTATCAAACCTGGACGTCTAGTCTGAAACCCTTTGTCATGTCGATACTTAGCGCGTCCGAGCATCATTCTCAGATATCTCCATACCTTGCATGATCTCGTTACCGACATCGCTATCTTCTACTCGTCTATGATATTATGTCAGCTGGTGACCTAGTCACATGTTTGCAAACTCATTTGACATAATCTCACCGAGTGGGCCCTAGAGTATCTATCCGGCTATGCGGACTGACAAATCCCGCTGTTGACCCCTCGTCTCAACTACACCCTTCCAATACCCAAAAGTATCACCTATCATTGTCACACTATATAAGATTTGACGTTTGGTGCGATCAAAGTATCTTCCAGGGATAACAATAAGAGTTTATCTCACGGTCTTAAGGCGTAATGACTATGTCCTATAAATACTGGGTATGTCCATCACATCGTTACACCTGACGATATGACTTCCATTGCCGACCGGCGCCATGCCCTATAATCGGAAAACCTCGATCATCAATCGCGCAACGAAACTAGTCTTAGTAGAGGCTACTAGGGACCTGGTTGTTTATCTACCACACCTGTATTAATGTTTTCTCTTAATACAGTTATAGCATGGTGTAAAACATATAATGAACGATTGGGATATTGCCAATAAACTATGTTTATTAAGTGCCTCTAGGGCATATTCCCTTCAGAGCCAACCTTGCCAGCCAGGCAATGTGGGACCTTGCCAGCCAGGCAATGTGGAACCTTGCCAGCCAGGCAATGTTCGGCCTAGGCATGGTTCGCCGGCCCCCTGGTGGGCCCCTTGGCCCATCCAGGCTGGCCACCTTGGCCCCCACCGAATCCCCTAGGGATTTTCCCCCTCTTGGGCCTTCTTTCGACCAGAAGGCCCATTTAGGGAAATCAGCCTAAATAAATTCGAAAATAAATATATAAAATCATATTTGCATATTAATTACACTAATTAATATCAAACATAATATATATAATTTATCCTAGCTCCGAAAACTCTTTCGGCGCTGCCCGATCTCCATCGGACCATTCCCGGGACGCTCCCGGTGATCTCTTTCCTTTCCGGTTGTCTTGTTGAAACCCCTTAAGTGTGTTACCCTAGCGGTTCGATATAATAACAGGTACGATCAAGACTCCTCTATGATCAACGACTAACTCATAGGCCTGGACCCCATGAATTAATCCCTGTGATATAACGAATGACATTCATCTATCAAATCTGGACGTCTAGTCATAAACCCTTTTGCCATAGCGATACTTAGCAATTCCGAGCGTCGTTCCATAGATATCTCCATACCTAATCCCGACCTCGTTACCGACAACGCTATCTTCTACTCGTCCATGATCTCATGTCTCCGTGCCCTAGTCACATGCTTGCAAGCTCATTAGACATGATCTCACCGAGTGGGCCCGAGAGTATCTATCCTGCTATGCAGACTGGCAAATCCCGCTCTTGACCCCTCGTCTCAACTACTCCTTTCCGATACCCAAAAGTATCACCGTTATTGTCATACTATATAAGATACGACGTTTGGTGCGATCAAAGTATCTTCCAGGAATAACAATGAGAGTTGATCTCACGGTCAAAGGCGTAACGACTACGTTCTCCAAATCTGGGTATGTCCATCACATCGTTCTCAACGATATGACTCCCATTGCCGACCGGCGCCATGCCCCATGACCGGGAAACCTCGATCATCAATCACGCAACGAAACTAGTCTTAGTAGAGGCTACTAGGGACCTGGTTGTTTACGTACCACACCCGTATTAATGTTTCCGCTTAATACGGTTCTAGCATGACACAAAAACCTATTATGAACAAACGAGAAATGATAAAGAATACACTTTATTAATTTGCCTCTAGGGCATATCTCCTTCAAGGAGATGATAGTGGGGTCGGGCTGCCATCGACTGAGGGGAGGAGATGGGCTCCTGTTGGGCTGTTGTTAGCTGCGCTGTGAGAGAGAGGGAGTGGGCCGGAAGTTGGGCTGGCTCGGTTATCTTTTTTTTTTGACAAATATTTATCTATTTTAAAACTATTCATTCAAAATTGATTTTTAAACTTAACCAAAAAAATTCAGAAAATATCATAAAAAATTTGTTTTGGAAATCTGATTTATTTTAGAGCTTTTTGATAGTATTCGTGCCCAAAAATAAAATTAAGAAATTGGAATATTATAAAGATACAAATAACATATTTATGGAAATAAATCCTATTTAAACATATAAATGAATTTTAATTAAAACCCTATGTGATTTGAATAACATGATGAATGATGATGATTCATGATTGCATGAATGCAATTCTTGAAATTTATTTTCAAAGCAATAACATAGTAATTTTCAAAAGTTTAATTTTTTTTATTTTTTTAATCCGAGGATGTTACAGACTACCACCCTTAAAAGGAATCTCGTCCTCGAGATTCGAGAAGGCTAGCAAAAGGTTGTGACTAGATAACTGGGTGCACTACCACCCTTAAAAGAAATCCTTGTTGGTATTGAAAACTACAATATGAAAACTTGATTCAGAAAGTACCGTTTGCTTCTTCCAAAGTGACGTGGTTCACATATCCCCTTTATCAAAAGGATTTGACTTAGCAGCTTCTTCGGCCTTCTTCTTTGTTGGGCACTCATTGGCGTAATGACCCTTGTTCTTGCATTTCTAGCAGAGCACCTGGCTGATATCTATGTGTTGAGGATTTGGACGGTGGTGTCCACTGTTATGGTTATGGACAGCAAATCCATTTCCTTTATGATCTCCATTGCTTCCCTTGGATCCACCATTGTGATCATGATGTTTGTGGTGACTTCCTCCATTATGGTGATTCCCATGTTTGTGGCCATTGTTCACATCATGAACAAGGTGCTTCTTGAATGAGGGTTCAGAGGAGTGCTTGTCCATCTTCCTATTCCTATTTTCAGCTTGATTTATGCTATCTTCAAGGGTGATTGCTTGATCAAGAAGTATCTGATAGTTTGGCGCATAAGAAACCGTCAGAGGTATCTTCAACTCATCACATAGTCGAAGGGGACCGTGTGCAGAAAACAAAAAATTTCCTCGCAATGATATCTTTAAACTAGCCAAGATCTACACTATGCAGATATAGAAGTACGGCGGAGATCGGAATACATACCCTCGTAGACCGAATAGCGGGGATTACGCTCCCGCACAAGCGTTGACGACGAAGACGACGTAGCCGACCTCTAGGTCGCGGAGAGCTCGGCGCGACGAAGACGACGAAGATGACCCCGAGGTCGGGTGGAGAAAGTAGGCCTCCGAGTACCGCTAGCGCAGCACCTCGCAGGGCGTCACACACATACGGTGGAGACGACGGCCTCCGAAGCTCCAGTCCAGGACGAGCAGCGGAAGACTTGGACCGGAACACCAGCAGCGCGGCAGCGGGCTATGGTGGAAGAGATACCCCTCCTCTACTCGGCGCGACTCCGACAAGGGGAATCACGAGATCGAGAGAGAATTAGGGAATTAATTGGTGAATTAAAAGGCCAGGGGTGCCCCTTCTTATATAGGCTCCCAGGGGGAGCCTGAAGGGGATCGTGTGCAGAAAACAAAAAAATTTCCTAGCAACGATATCCTTAAACTAGTCAAGATCTACACTATGCAGATCTAGAAGTACGGCGGAGATCGGAATACATACCCTCATAGACCGAACAGTGGGGATTACGCTCCCGCACAAGCGTTGACGACGAAGACGACGTAGCCGACCTCTAGGTCGCGAAGAGCTCGGCACGACGAAGACGACGAAGATGACCCTAAGGTCGGGTGGAGGAAGTAGGCCTCCGAGTACCGCTAGCGCAGCACCTCGCAGGGCGTCACACACATACGACGGAGACGAGGGCCTCCGAAGCTCCAGTCCAGGACAAGCAGCGGAAGACTTGGACCGGAACACCAGCAGCGCGGCAGTGTGATGTGGTGGAAGAGATCCCCCTCCTCTACTCGGCGCGACTCCGACAAAGGGAATCACGAGATCGAGAAAGAATTATGGAATTAATTGGTGAATTAAAAGGTCAGGGGTGCCCCTTCTTATATAGGCTCCCAGGGGGGGCCAACCTCCTCACCAGGCAATGTGGGACTATCCCCACATGCCTGGTGCGGCCATGGCTGGTGCGCCGGCCCCCTGGTGGGCCTCTTGGCCCACCTGGGTCGGCCACCCAAGCCCCCACCGAATTCCCCTTGGGAATTTTCCCCTCTTGGACCTTCTTTCGACCAGAAGGACCATTTAGGGAAATCAGCCTAAATAAATTCGAAAATAAATATATAAAATCATATTTGCATATTAATTACAGTAATTAATATCAAACATAATATATATAATTTATCCTAGCTCCGAAAACTCTTTCGGCGCTGCCTGATCTCCATCGGACCCCTCCCGGGACGTTCCCGGTGATCTCTTTCCTTTCCGGTTGTCTTGTCGAAACCCCTTAAGTGTGTTACCCTAGCGGTTCGATATAATAACAGGTATGATCAAGACTCCTCTATGATCAACGACTAACTCGTAGGCCTGGACCCCATGAATTAATCTCTGTGATATAACGAATGACTTTTATCTATCAAACCTGGACGTCTAGTCTGAAACCCTTTGTCATGTCGATACTTAGCGCGTCCGAGCATCATTCTCAGATATCTCCATACCTTGCATGATCTCGTTACCGACATCGCTATCTTCTACTCGTCTATGATATTATGTCAGCTGGTGACCTAGTCACATGTTTGCAAACTCATTTGACATAATCTCACCGAGTGGGCCCTAGAGTATCTATCCGGCTATGCGGACTGACAAATCCCGCTGTTGACCCCTCGTCTCAACTACACCCTTCCAATACCCAAAAGTATCACCTATCATTGTCACACTATATAAGATTTGACGTTTGGTGCGATCAAAGTATCTTCCAGGGATAACAATAAGAGTTTATCTCACGGTCTTAAGGCGTAATGACTATGTCCTATAAATACTGGGTATGTCCATCACATCGTTACACCTGACGATATGACTTCCATTGCCGACCGGCGCCATGCCCTATAATCGGAAAACCTCGATCATCAATCGCGCAACGAAACTAGTCTTAGTAGAGGCTACTAGGGACCTGGTTGTTTATCTACCACACCTGTATTAATGTTTTCTCTTAATACAGTTATAGCATGGTGTAAAACATATAATGAACGATTGGGATATTGCCAATAAACTATGTTTATTAAGTGCCTCTAGGGCATATTCCCTTCAGAGCCAACCTTGCCAGCCAGGCAATGTGGGACCTTGCCAGCCAGGCAATGTTCGGCCTAGGCATGGTTCGCCGGCCCCCTGGTGGGCCCCTTGGCCCATCCAGGCTGGCCACCTTGGCCCCCACCGAATCCCCTAGGGATTTTCCCCCTCTTGGGCCTTCTTTCGACCAGAAGGCCCATTTAGGGAAATCAGCCTAAATAAATTCGAAAATAAATATATAAAATCATATTTGCATATTAATTACACTAATTAATATCAAACATAATATATATAATTTATCCTAGCTCCGAAAACTCTTTCGGCGCTGCCCGATCTCCATCGGACCATTCCCGGGACGCTCCCGGTGATCTCTTTCCTTTCCGGTTGTCTTGTTGAAACCCCTTAAGTGTGTTACCCTAGCGGTTCGATATAATAACAGGTACGATCAAGACTCCTCTATGATCAACGACTAACTCATAGGCCTGGACCCCATGAATTAATCCCTGTGATATAACGAATGACATTCATCTATCAAATCTGGACGTCTAGTCATAAACCCTTTGTCATGGCGATACTTAGCGTGTCCGAGCATCATTCTCAGATATCTCCATACCTAGCATGATCTCGTTACCGACTTCGCTATCTTCTACTCGTCTATGATATTATGTCAGCTGGTTACCTAGTCACATGTTTGCAAACTCATTTGACATAATCTCACCGAGTGGGCCCTAGAGTATCTATCCGGCTATGCGGACTGACAAATCCCGTTGTTGACCCCTCGTCTCAACTACCCCCTTCCGATACCCAAAAGTATCACCTATCATTGTCACACTATATAAGATATGACGTTTGGTGCGATCAAAGTATCTTCCAGAGATAACAATAAGAGTTGATCTCACGGTTTTAAGGCGTAATGACTATGTCCTATAAATACTGGTATGTCTATCACATCGTTACTCCTAACGATATGACTTCCATTGCCGACCGGCGCCATGCCCTATGATCGGAAAACCTCGATCATCAATCGCGCAACGAAACTAGTCTTAGTAGAGGCTACTAGGGACCTGGTTGTTTATCTACCACACCTGTATTAATGTTTTCGTTTAATACAATTATAGCATGGTATAAAACATATAATGAACGATTGGGATATTGCCAATAAACTATGTTTATTAAGTGCCTCTAGGGCATATTCCCTTCAGTCTCCCACTTGCACTAGAGTAACACTTAATCTAGTTTACAACCTGGTAAAAGCTCAACACCCATAGCATCTTGGTGCCTGCTCGCCTCGTGGAAGAGGAATACAGTCAATAGAACTCACACATTGAGATCTATATGTGCTTTGCAACACTTCTATGTCACCTAGTTTGACATCAACCCGTATATTACGATGACGGCGAAATATATCTCAGTGGATGGAGTGAGACTCGAGCATTCGCCTAGCATGCGACTTAAGAGTCTGAAAGATCTATTAAGGGGACCACCTACGCTCGGAAAACTGCTCAGTCCAATCACACTTGCTACTTCTAAAGTCGCGATATATTTCTATACCTTTGTAGATTATGCGGCAGTGCATTCATATGCGACTTCGCAAACTAACCATGTCTTTCTTCAAAACAAAGGAATCTCCTATATGAGATTTCTAGTCGTATGGGTCAGTGTCATAACTTGCATCATCGTAACTGCTTTACGGCAAGTTGTCTTTCCACTCTTACCCTTTACTAGAAAACATATCTTCAGTTCTCATAGACACTGAAGAATAAACTTAACGTTTGTTCATTGATCCACACAAGAATCACTCTAGAACCTGTTCTTGAACCAAGAACTCGGGTCACACTAAGTCGAGCTTTCAGTCTGAGAGCATCTATGTATGATACATAGATAATGTCGAACATCATTTTCTATCACTGAAAATGCCAAGATAAACTTAATGTTTTACCTAGTCATACAAGCAAGAACCTCTTTCTTCACTTGTCCTATTCTGAAACACTTCAGAATCTTGACTTAGGAAATATTTCGACTTAATGTTATTAAGCCCCTTCCGATCTATACAATTATAAATCGGATGCCTAATACTCCTAACTTCATTTCATAGAAAATTTAATCACTTAAATAATCCTTTACACTCTACTAGAGGATCTGTGTCATTCAATATGTCGTTACATACATAATCACAAATGACACCTAGCTCCCACTCAAATATGCCTTCCGCATATAAGATCAAGGAAAAGCTACTCAGCTCCCACTCAAATATGCCTTCCGCATACAAGATCAAGGAAAAGCTACTTAGCTCCCACTCACTTCTTTGCAAATGTAGGTTTCTTCAACTATTTTGGACAACTCCAAAATCCTTTGATCACATTATCAAAGTGAAGATTCCAGCTCCGATATGCTTGCTTCAGCCCATGAATGGACCACCGAAGTTTGCATACATGTTTAGCATCCTCAGGATCACCAACTCTTTCTTAATGACAATATTAAGAAACATGGTTTCCCTTATCCATCTATCAATTTCTCATTCGAAATTATAGTGATTGCTAAACGACCCAGAATAGATTTAGGCTTTGCCACTTGAGACAAACTCTCATGTGGTCTGTCGGAACTTTTTCATGACAAATCGAATCTGCTCAATGTCTACTCTCTCATAAAATTCCATAAACTATTAACATCCTAGATGCCATCAAGAAGATCTCCCAGGTCAATACCTGGTAATCGTATATGGATTTTATATCGGATCACAAATGACTCATAGCCATTTCTCGGACTTAGGTCCACCATCTCTTCTTTGTAGTTCGTAGGTCTATCATATTCCATTAATATGACCTTCATAGCAAGATTGTCGTAACACATAGTGTGGAACACAACCTCGTATGCCTACGCTCTTAGTATGAGCTCAGAACATCATGATCTTGAATCATCAGCTTTTTCAAGCTGTGGAGCCTGACACCGAAAATACTTTCGGTTGCGCCACTCTGATGTCTGGAGAGGAAGTTCACCAAATTCGTCTCGCTCTACTTTCTTTCTCACTTATACCCTTGGACAAGAAACTATTTCTTTCGCAAGGTATATCCCGGCAAATATTTTGCCTATGTCGTGAGACATGTACCCAACTAACTCTTTAGGTAAGGTTAATCCATTTTAGGTTCGATTACATCGAAACACTAAATTGCTGAAACGACAATCCAGGCTCAAAAGCCATGCCATCACTCGTATGGTATTGTCTCCATGGATTCAAATGGTTTCCCTATTTGCTAACGTGAGTGTTTACGTTTCTACCATATGACTTTAATGATCACAATAATTCGCTAAGAGATTTATTTACCACACACTATCCGATAGGGTGTAATTACGACGTCCTAACACACCATGACACTACGGTGCTCCATGCGACGTAATTTGTGGAACTCTTCTCACAAGTCTTGCAATGATGTGCCAACATTATAACTCAAATCTTTATTTCCTCGATCTGTATCGCGGGAATTTGATTTTCTTGTTAAGTTTATTTCCTACTACATTCTGAACTTTGTTTGATCGAATCAAAATTTCATACTAACATTCCCCGGAGTGGATATCCATATATCTACTCGGAATATTCATGAATTCTATGAAATAAAGACTTCCACTACACGTTAAAGTACTTCATTGATTCACATACACCCATATGCACGATTCTCAACAAGCTATACTCAAAACGTTCAGTGAAGTTCACGAAGTAAAGGTCTCCACTACCCGTCACTTACTTCATTGAACCACATACATCTCTATGTATGACTATCAATAAGTTATATGCCCGCTTTCCGAAAACGGTGTCAAAGTTATTTTGCAAGTGTCAAAAGATCAAATCTTAGAACTTGTAGGTCCATCCGGTATGGAGCTAATGCATTGACTATAACATTGACATGACTAAACGGTAGTGCCACACATATGTGGTGTCTTTATTAAGTTTGTATCATTTGGCATTAATATTATGAATGTGGGAGCTTCTACCATCTAAATTCAAATCGGCATATGATCATTACTTCATGAATATAGGACACCAAATTTGTCACTATCATGTATGAACAAGTGTCTCGCTAGAGGAGACACACTTGTAACAATCATACTAACAGGCAATCATAAAGAATTTATTCAAATGGTAGATCTAGAGGGAGAGTGTCTATGGCCATCACAACAACTTGACTGCCATTATCAACACGCAATGTCGCCTCATCCTTTCAAGCTACTCAAGCAGTAAACCTGGTTTTCACAAAACATGACTAGTTCAAAACTTAGTCACTACTGCAAGTACTTGCTTAGCTTAAACATTCATAACATGTATATTATATATACACCATCATCATTGATGACTTCCGGCGATCTGTTTCATTTTCTTGATTACTAGCGATTCCTGCTTCATGCAGGCGAGTTGCAGCCTGCAATCCGAACTGAGGACGGGTTTTTGGAGTTAGCTCACCCTCGCGAGATCGCGACCCTTTGTCCCGCCCATTGTAGCACGTGTGTCGCCCAGGGCATAAGGGGCATGATGACTTGGCCTCATCCTCTCCTTCCTCCGGCTTAACACCGGCGGTCTGTTCAGGGTTCCAAACTCATAGTGGCAACTAAACACGAGGGTTGCGCTCGTTGCGAGACTTAACCCAACACCTTACGGCACGAGCTGACGACAGCCATGCACCACATGTGTCCGCGTTCCCAAGGGCACCCCTCTCTTTCAAGAGGATTCGCGGCATGTCAAGCCCTGGTAAGGTTCTTCGCTTTGCATCGAATTAAACCACATGCTCCACCGCTTGTGCGGGCCCCCGTCAATTCCTTTGAGTTTCATTCTTGCGAACGTACTCCCCAGGCGGGATACTTAACGCGTTAGCTACAACACTGCACGGGTCGAGTCGCACAGCACCTAGTATCCATCGTTTACGGCTAGGACTACTTGGGTCTCTAATCCCATTTGCTCCCCTAGCTTTCGTCTCTCAGTGTGATACTTCCACCGTAATCAAGAACCATGAAGGTGAATGATTCCCCTTGCATGACATAGTCTATGACAGAGGATTTGCACTTGGCAACGATGTCTGTCATCCAGTAATTGAGCTGAGCGAGGCGTCTCAATGTTCATTAAGTATGAACATATGTCATTAAGTATGACCGCCACGTGCTCCCTCAATGTGTGTATTCTCTTCCATCTTGGTTGAGAAGACAATCAGTCAACGTACTGATAAACTTCATCAACCCAACGTTTGGGGTACCCCGATTTTAGCGACCATATCATATGTTCGCAATCTAAAAACTCGTACCCACCGTTGGTTCTCTATGGCAGAGATCATAGCATACACTGGACTATGATGATATCATCCGCTCAAAATCCGATAATCCAAATTATCTTTTGCTTGCGGAATCTCCGGGTTTATCTCCTAGCGGGTATTGTAACACAAAGAGCTAACAGTTTAAACAAGGAGTATCCTCAAGCTAAAGTATAAAACTATGAAGTTTGGACCCAACATTTTAAGTTTCTCAAACGAAGGAATGCGCCTAATTTGAAAAGATGCTATCACAATGGTTAATATCTACAAAGGTTTGCAAAACAGACTCTGTTCATTATATTCTGAGTTCTACTATTTTAGAAAATAACTATCCGAACTCCCACTGAAACGAACATCCCTCCTGGTCGTTTAAGCGATTACACGACCCCCATCCATTGCACCACCCCTCATCATCAGAGCCGGCGACACAACTTCAAGAGTAGACAAAAGTCCACCACACCAATTTTGTGACTCGTGCTCGACCTTTCGGTCTCCCTGTTCCGAGGCCATATTTCTGAATATGCTAGGCTCGCCACCAAAAACCTCCACGCTGACGCTTGTGCAACATGGCTTACACCCTCTGTATGTGAACGGCGAGATGTCTGACACCCGATCATCACGGCCTGCCTCATAACGTAGAACTTTCTTGGTGGTGCGTGTTGGAGGGAGAACACTAGTGGTATTTTGAAGGGATCATCTTATATAGCTACCGCCGTGTAACTAATATATACTATATATACAATCACACAATATAAGATGCACACAAAACATCAAATGTAATGCAATGTGATATAGTCCATTGCGCCATGGTCTTCTTGGCGCCCGCAGTTTATAAACAATTTATCAAACCTACCTTGACCATATCACATAGCCCCGGCAAAATAAAGTTAGACGCTTCTATTTTATCTTTTGCATATTTTACGTGGCTCGGGGCTTTCGTAAATAGAACAGCTTCATACCAACGAACCTTATGACCACAACAACGATCCAATAATTGCATGTTTAAGCATCCC
The DNA here is from genome assembly GCA_026929855.1 of Poa annua. NCBI lineage: Eukaryota > Viridiplantae > Streptophyta > Magnoliopsida > Poales > Poaceae > Poa > Poa annua. Next base: position 68,515,963 of record CM049432.1, on the reverse strand, counting down.
TTTCGGGCCCTCCATTGAAAATGCAAGACCAACTAAAGAGAGAGAAACAGGCACCCGCCAGCCACATATACGGTACAAGCCGTATGTCAGTAGTGGAACCAGTCTCGCGTAAGCGTACGCGTAAAGTCGGTCCGGGCCGCTTCATCAACTCGATGCCGCTGGAATCACAAGTGCACGCTAGAGGGTAGCAAATAACAGGAACGGTGCCCCGTGCAGAACACGGGTTCTAACAGCGTACAGCTATATCTATGATAGATCGGCTCTGATACCACTGAAGGGGATCGTGTGCAGAAAACAAAAAATTTCCTAGCAACGATATCCTTCAACTAGCGAAGATCTACACTATACAGATATAGAAGTACGGCGGAGATCGGAATACATACCCTCGTAGACCGAATAGCGGGGATTACGCTCCCGCACAAGCGTTGACGACGAAGACGACGTAGCCGACCTCTAGGTCGCGGAGAGCTCGGCGCGACGAAGACGACGAAGATGACCCCGAGGTCGGGTGGAGGAAGTAGGCCTCCGAGTACCGCTAGCGCAGCACCTCGCAGGGCGTCACACACATACGGTGGAGACGACGGCCACCGAAGCTCCAGTCCAGGACGAGCAGCGGAAGACTTGGACCGGAACACCAGCAGCGCGGCAGCGGGCTATGGTGGAAGAGATCCCCCTCCTCTACTCGGCGCGACTCCGACAAAGGGAATCACGAGATCGAGAGAGAATTAGGGAATTAATTGGTGAATCAAATGGACAGGGGTGCCCTTCTTATATAGGCTCCCAGGGGGAGCCAACCTTACCAGCCAGGCAATGTGGGACTATCCCACAGCCTGGTTCGGCCAAGGCATGGTGCGCCGGCCCCCTGGTGGGCCCCTTGGCCCATCCAGGCCGGCCACCTTGGCCCCCACCGAATCCCCTAGGGATTTTTCCCCCTCTTGGGCCTTCTTTCGACCAGAAGGCCCATTTAGGGAAATCAACCTAAATAAATTCGAAAATAAATATATAAAATCATATTTGCATATTAATTACACTAATTAATATCAAACATAATATATATAATTTATCCTAGCTCCGAAAACTCTTTCGGCGCTGCCCGATCTCCATCGGACCATTCCCGGGACGCTCCCGGTGATCTCTTTCCTTTCTGGTTGTCTTGTCGAAACCCCTTAAGTGTGTTACCCTAGCGGTTCGATATAATAACAGGTACGATCAAGACTCCTCTATGATCAACGACTAACTCGTAGGCCTGGACCCATGAATTAATCCCTGTGATATAACGAATGACTTTCATCTATCAAATCTGGATGTCTAGTCTTAAACCCTTTGTCATGGCGATACTTAGCGTGTCCGAGCATCATTATCAGATATCTCCATACCTAGCATGATCTCGTTACCGACTTCGCTATCTTCTCCTCGTCTATGATATTATGTCAGCTGGTTACCTAGTCACATGTTTGCAAACTCATTTGACATAATCTCACCGAGTGGGCCCTAGAGTATCTATCCGGCTATGCGGACTGACAAATCCCGTTGTTGACCCCTCGTCTCAATTACCCCCTTCTGATACCCAAAAGTATCACCTATCATTGTCACACTATATAAGATATGACGTTTGGTGCGATCAAAGTATCTTCCAGGGATAACAATAAGAGTTTATCTCACGGTCTTAAGGCGTAATGACTATGTCCTATAAATAATGGGTATGTCCATCACATCGTTACTCCTAATGATATGACTTCCATTGCTGACCGGCGCCATGCCCTATGATCGGAAAACCTCGATCATCAATCGCGCAACGAAACTAGTGTTAGTAGAGGCTACTAGGGACCTGGTTGTTTATCTACCACACCTGTATTAATGTTTTCGCTTAATACAGTTATAGCATGGTATAAAACATATAATGAACGATTGGGATATTGCCAATAAACTATGTTTATTAAGTGCATCTAGAGCATATTCCCTTCAATAGTCCCTTGAGGAATTTAGCCTTCCTCTTTGCATCTGTGTCAATAGCCTCAGGAGCATATCGGGATAGGGCATGAAAGTCATCCATGTACTCCTTAAGACTTTTGTTCCCCTGACGCAGATTGCGAAACTCTTCCCGTTTCAGATTCATAATCCCCGTCGAGACATGAGCATTACGAAATCCTTCCTCGAATTCCTCCCAGGTCAAGGTGTCCAATGGGTGAGTAATCTGATAAGTTTCCCACCATTGGGCAGCAGGTCTTTCAATTAGATGTGTGGTGAACCTAACTTTCTTAGCATCATCACATTCAGTTGTCACCAGATCCTTTTGCACATAGCGCAGCTAGTCATCAGCCACCATTGGCTCAGTTGCGTTCGAGAACTTGTTTGGCCTAAGCCTCAGAAATCTGGTAAGCCTGTCCACTTGGGGAGGTGGTGGTGGAGGATTGTTGTTGTTGTTGTTGCTTGCTGCAATAAACTGAGTCATCATAGTCATCAGCTGAGCTTGAGCTGCCATCAGTTGCTGCATGACATCATTGTTGTTGTTGTTCTCAAGAGCACGGAGGGGAGGCATCTGTGGGTTTTAGCATAGATGAGTAAAATATAGGCAAATCTAGGAGAAATATTCTTACCCATACAAGTAACTGACACAATCAACCACAATCATTAAATTTCCAAACATGTTTTGATAAAACCAAACTAATCATTTTGTAACGAAGCACCCCGAGGTTATGGAGAAGACATACGATGATACTGCCATACCACAATTTGATAGGTCAATACATCATTAGTATCTCGTTACTCTAATAGATAGGTGGTCTAGTCTATCTCCTTCATGAGTGCATCAAGTTTCTCTTCTATTTCCTTGAGTTCGTCAAGATACTTTTTGGTGTTATGAAGTCTAAATCGAAGCCTTCTTCCAAGGTTCTCGATGGCTTTGCATGCTACACTTCTTGCTGAGTCAAAGAATGATGTGTGAAGTATTGGGTTGGTGAACATGCAGTAGCTGTTGGTCTTGTGGTCATCTTGTTTGCTCTTGTATAGCTGGAGTTGCACCCACCAGTACTCTTGACCTTCACCCATGAAAGGAAACCCTTTGTATATTGCTTCTCCTTCAAATCCCAAGCTCTTCATGTTATCCTTAAGTGCTCTTGGAAAATCAGTCTCACATTGTAGGGTCATGGTCATCATGAGTCCCTTCTTGAGTGATTCCATGAGGTTGGTCATCTAAAAAAGGAGATAAAGTAATTTTAGAAAGCAAATAGATAATATAGTTACAAGAAGGAAGATTAGCAAAGTTTTATTTTAGCAAACTGAATAAAATAGATTTTCAATCCTATGGTCAAACCTATTACTATACAAACTTAGGGGTTTCGAACCTACAGGCAACACAGTGCACTGATACCATATGTAGTGTACCTTCACTTAAAATATGGCAGGTACATGTGAATAGTGCAAACCCCTGGATCGATTCATTTGCACACACAGTTTATGATGAATATCATAACATTGTATCTTTATTACACGAATAATCCAGATTTGGTAAAACAAATAGTTCGATACATCTTTGTATAGCTTAAAGCTAGCTCAAAACAATAAAGCAGTGGAACTTAATCTTCAATGAGCCTCCAACTTCATGATACGCTACAGGCGAAAACATGTTGGTGCAGACTTGAAACCCAAACATAGTCCTTACTCTTCGTCAGAAGTTTCTGCAACAAATAAAAATTTGCAACAGAGTGGGTCAGATTCCATTAGAAATGGAGTCTGGCAAGTGACACTATGGTGGACACTTAATGGAATAACTCTATAACCTGTATGCATATTTGGCTGGTGGAGTTCAAGTCTATTTTGCATAAAGCCAGTTTTTCCTAACTCTTTGTAAAACAAACTTAATATCATAATTCACAACACTGGGTAACCCAAGCGAGCCAAAAGATATCCCATCCTTAAGTGCACCCTCAGGTGAAAACCCCCACATTCAATGGTCCTAAGTATAGTAGAATTATCTTCGGTGAAAACCCCCATGAACATGGTCCTGAGTAGTCCGCTGTTGTTTACTTATCAAAATTTATTAAGAAATTAGAATGTTGGGATTCCTCCATTGTCCTTGATCAGCTGCAGTCTTCACTTGGAAATCTTCTCCTTGAGTTCTTCACTTTCTTCTCCATTTATTCCTCACATCCCTTTGTTCCTGGGTGGCCATCCACAAGTGTACTCTAAGGTGAAACCCCCCACGTTCATGATCCTAAATATAGTATAAACTATCTTAGGTGAAAACCCTCATGGACATGGTCATGTGTAGCCACTCAACATAAACCAAACAACTATTCCACCCAGATGATTCATTAACTTAGTGGATGTGCACTCCCAGGTGAAAACCCACACATACTATGATCCTAAGTATAGTATAAACTATCTCAGGTGAAAACCCTCATAGACATGGTCCTGAGTAGCCACAATTAATATTTTGTAAAATCTTTCATCAATTGCATATCATCGAAATTCTACTAAGTCATTTCATAGGTACCTAGACACAATGGAATAGGGAATTCTAAACATGTCTTGCATAGCAATACTACTAAGTCCTACACATGCTTAGGAAAATAATTCTACTTATGCATATAAAAATACTTGGGAATTTATGAGGTGTGCCACTTGCCTTGGCAACAGGGAGAGCAGGTGTAGCAGTTGAAACAACCTTTGTTTCTCTCCGGAATTTCTAACAAGTCAAACAAGCCACAAATAAACATACAAGCATAAATGCAACACTTAGAAAATATGAGATGCATGAGATGCAACAAAACACCCACAAAAATTCTAAGTTAGAAGAATACTAATCCATTCCCTAAAGGGATTAAACACTAAGGACTTAGTCATAATCACTAAGGACTTGGTTTATTTCCAAGGTGAAAGAATAGGAGGACAGGAAGGATAAAGGAGAAAGGTGGTTGGTCTTCCAAGCTTCCTCATTGTGATGTCTTCATTGAGATTTTGTAAACTTGACGGTTCTTCAAACTTTAGTTCTTCAGACTTGATTGTTCTTCGGACTTGATGATTCTTCTGACTTTTTAGTATCACCAGGGTTGGTCTTGAATATAGCTTATCCACCATGGAGTCTAAGAGAAAGAGAAAAGAAGAGAGAGGGACTTTAGAGAAATAAAGGGGTTGGTCTTCTTGTAGTTTATCTTGATTTTCTTCTAAGTGCTTTGCTTCTTCGAGATGCCTCCGGATTTAGTTTTCTTCTAAGTCTTCATTTGTCTTCTAGCTTCATGTTGAGAATCCCAAGTGTGGCTAAGTGTATAACACTTTACCAGAAACACTATGACGAAAATTATCCTAGCTTAGAGAAAAACAATAACTAATAAATATGCTATGCATGCAATGCAAAAATTTCTAAGTACAACACTTATCAAAACAACTAAGTTTTCTAGATGCTAAAATTCTCCAAGGAAATGATTTAACATTTTTTTAAGATGTGTAAATATTTCTAAGGAAAGTGTTGTCAATTATTTATCAAATATTTTCTAAGGAAGAAAATTGTTTTACTTGAAGGGGCAAAATATTTCTAAGTACTTTTTGTTACCCAAGTGGACATAATATGAGTAAGTACTTTATAATTCGAATAGATGATGAAATTTAATTTTAATATATTTTTAATCAATTTTAATCATTAAAATGTCATTTAAAAGTGTTTAATCAATATTAATTACAAAATACATAGAAAATTATTCTACAAGAATTAGTAGAAAAATTCATACTACCAATAATTTAGTCATTCAATTTTATAGCAATTGGATTTACTTAAAAATAATGTTTCTATCAAAGGTTATATCAAAATTACTTAAATTAAAATTATGATTGTTAAATTGTCAAAATAATTCTCAAAAATATTTACTAACAGAGATATCATATAGCACAAATTATAAGGTTTCTAGAAATATTTTATTTATATTTTTTGAACTTATAGATTTAAAGTTATGCCAAATTTACTCAAACTCTCAATTTGAAATTGGAATAATTTAAAACAATTAAATTTTGAAAACTAATGATGTCAAAATATTCTAAGGATTTCAAATGTATAAAAATATTTGGATTTGGCTAAACAGAGAAAAAGTAATGACTAAACTAAGTTGCAGGGGTTTTTCTGTAAAATTGTAAAGATCTGTTGACTGGGCGCTGACTGGATCCGACGTGGGGCTCTCTGATTCGCCGGCTCTGCTGACGGGGCTGTTGACTGTTCGCTGACTGGGCGTACCTGTTCGGAGAATCCTGATCTAATCTCGGCCGTTTAACTCAAATCGGACAACGTAGATCTAAATAACCTAAACAGAGCGGCGCCAGTGGCCGGAGAAGCTCCGGTGACTTCCTGTCGTGGCGAAGACATGCCGGCGTCACACGTTCTACGCGATCTACAGCGAGGTGGGACGGATGGATCGTACCAGGTTGTTCAGGGGTCCGAGGCGGAGATGTTGGCGAGGTGGACGTCGCCGGGGTGCTCTCCTCCTCCCGGGATTGCTCGCTGAGGTTGAGTCGGGCGGCGGCGAGCTTCGGGTGTGGAAGCGCTGCTCGATCTGGCACAGGAAAAATAGGGGAAACAAGTCACCGTGATGCGCACGAAGGTGTAAAGAAGAACGAGAGGGAAGGAAGGGTTCGGGGGGCTCGGTCGTCGACGAAATTCATCGAAACTTACCAGCGGTAATGGCGGACGGCGGACGGTGCAGCCTGGAGGCGACTTGGGCTAGGGTTTTGCGGGCCAAAGAAGTGGCAGCGATGGAAGTTTATATGGGGGGCACGGGGGAACGTATCCCGCAAGAATCGGGAAGATTTTGGTCCGGATTTCTTGTTCTGTTCGAGTTCGTTCGTAGTACGATTAGAGGAAGGAGATGACAGTGGGGCCGGGCTGTCATCGACAGAGGGGAGGAGATGGGCTCCTGTTGGGTTGTTGTTTGCTGCGCTGTGAGAGAGAGGGAGTGGGCCGGAAGTTGGGCTGGCTCAGTTTTCTTTTTATTTTGACATATATTCTTCTGTTTTAAAACTTTTCATTCAAAATTGATTTTTAAACTTAATCAAAACTTTTCAGAAAAAATCATAAAAATATGTTTTGGAAAGCTCATTTAATTTAGAGCTATTTGATAGTATTCTTGCCCGAAAATAAAATTAAATAAATTGGAATATTATAAAAGATACAAATAACATATTTATGGAAATAAATCCTATTTAAACATATAAATGAATTTTAATTTAAACCCTATGTGATTTGAATAACATGATTAATGATGATGATTCATGAATGCAATGCTTGAATTTTATTTTCAAAGCAATAACATAGTAATTTTCAAAAGTTTTAAATTTTATTTCGATTTTCAATGCTCAGCCTCTCATAAAGATATTGCAGGAGAGTTTGGTGATAACATGATCACCCCTAATCAACATGATGAACTTACATTATTTTTGGGGTGTGAAGAGATATCAAGAAAAACTTCTTTGTTAAATATGAGTGATATTGATATGAATGATTTGTTTCATGGATGTTATCTCTATTGTGTTAATAATTGCCATGCTAACACCTACATACAAAATATTATAAAGGATGAGACTTTACCAAATTATGATGGGAATAGTCTGTGTTTTCATCTTATTAATGAAAGAGAGGAATTCTCTCAAGTTTCTTCCATTGTCTCTAATAGTAAACCAGGTTATGTGGAGAAGCTTCCTTTCAAGCCTCTCCCTCCAAAAGAGGAAAAGAAGAAGAAAAATGGAAAGAGGAAGAAGAAGAGGAGTAAAAGGAGAGAGTAAACGGTATCTTCTCCCAAACTTGTTGCTCATGTTACTATTTATATTTATAATTTTGAATTCGATGATTCTGAACTTGATGATGTACCTATGCCTGTTATTTATATTAGTGATCATGATTGGGATAAGCACACTTCTTTTGATATTGAAGATCTTTGGGATAATAATTCTGAAAATAATGATGCTAATAATTGTTGCACTATTAATAGTATCCATGTTCCTTCTCATGATGATATAGAGATCTCTGAGCTCGGGGATGAGGTGTTTGAAAATCCTTTTGCTACTAATGATTATATATTTGATACATCCCCTTCTATTAAAAATGATGACATGTTTGCAAATAAACACACTTTAGAGGATAACTATACTATTTCTTATGATGATACTATGCCTCCGGTCTTTGATAATTATAAAGAATACTATGACATGGGTTATAATTACAATTATCCTTTTGAAACTTGTCATAATTATAGAGGAATCACTCAAACCAATCCTTTTAGTATACAACTTGTCTATCATGTTCAAGTTCTTTTTGATGATCCTACTCCCCTTGTTATTAATGAGAAGAACTTTTCTTGTGAGGGAGATAATGATACTTTTATGCATATGGATCATGATAAGAATGTTTCATGTGATGGTTATATTGTAGATTTCATCAATGATGCTACTGAAAGTTATTATGAGAGAGCAAAACACGGGTGTAAAAGCTTTTAAGTTACTAAAAAACTCTCTTTATGTTGGAAGTTTTGAAATTTCATTTGTTTCATGTTGCTATGATAGTTGCTTTATGTTTAAATAATTTATTCTATCACAAAACTCTTTTGCATAGGAAGTGGGTTAGACTTAAATGTTTTTGATGTTTACCTCTTGATGCTCTCCTATGTTTTTCAACTCTCATCTTTATGAGCATCATATGAATCTGTGTGCCTAGCTCAAATGCGTTAAACAAAAGCGCTTATGGGAGACAAGCCACTTTTATTTTATGTTATTTTAATTTGTTTTGCTTGTGTCAAGGACTTGTTCTACCTCTGTAGCAACTCCTTTGTCTCTTATTTTTATTGCAATGTTGTACCAAGTTAAGCCTCTAGTCGAAAGTTGATGTTAAAATTCAATTCCTGTGTTGAAAAAGTTTTCTGCTGTCCACCGTAAAATTCATATCAATTCACTCAAACGTTAGAAAAATCTGACCTTTTTTGTGCGCAATCCCCAGATGTATACGCAACTTTCATTAGTTTTGAGTCTTCTTATCTGAGCAAATTAAGTGCCTCGAAACAATTCGTCTTTACAGACTGTTCTGTTTTTTAACAGATTCTGTCATTTTCTTTTGCAATGAATCTTTTGCTATTTTGATTAGATCTTTTTATCCTTTTAAGTATCAGTGGTTGTAGCTAATATCCAGTATAAATGATAGCAATTGTGTTTCTACATAATATAGTATTTTTTTGTGCACTAACCCTCTAATGAAGTTACTCTAAGTTTGGTGTGGTGGAAGTTCTCAAGGATCAAGAGAAGAGGATGATATAATGTGATCAAGAGGATAGTAAAGCCAAAGCTTGAGGTTGCCCTGGAGGTTCACCCCAATATAATTTAAGAAGACTCAAGCGTCAAAGCTTGGGGATGCCCAAGGCACCCCCTTCTTGAACGACAAACTGTCAGGTCCGTTCTAGTGAAACAATATTTTAATTCCGTCACATCTTATGTGTTTATCTTGAAGCGTCTGTTTGTTTTTGTTATTTTCATTCTCTGAATAAATATGGATCCTAGAATTTTTTTGTGTGGGCGATAGACACGCTCCGCTTTTTCATATGAATACTCGTATTCTTCACTTATATTCGTTAAGTATTCGTCTTTTGTTATCGTTTGCTCTCTAGCTCTTGTTTTTCATGCATCTCTTGTTAGAGATGTTAGCTTTGTTATATAATACTATCATATCTCATTGTTTAATTATTTGGAGAGTTTATCTTTCAAATAAGTTGATTGGTGTTTGGTTGAGAATAGAAAATGCTAAATGTGGTAGATGGTATAATTAAATGATACATAAATCTTGTAGATCATTAAATTGTGTCACTTGAATCATTGATGTTGTTTTGAGATATTAATTTTCTTAATGGTAAACATGATGGTCTAGTAAAGTGCAATGATTAATGGTTGGTTTAGAAAAACTTGAAGCTCTGCCACATATAAATTTCCAGTTGATTGCATAATGGTATATGACTTCTATTTGCCTAAAGCAACCGTAATGACTTTATGTTATGCGCTACGGTCGGGGAAGCCAACGGTGACTTTGTCATTCGCCACGATCCCTCTATGAGTAATTTTTATTATGCCTTGTAGAATCATATTTTTATTTGGAATCTTTTTACTTGTGAGTTCTAAAATTGCGGTTTTCATGGCACTTCCACCACCATATTGCTTGCCTCTTTGGTACTTTGCATTGCCCTTTCTCACATCGAGAGTTGGTGCATTCTTCACGGGTACATCCAAACTCGTGGGAGATATTCATCTTGTTCTCCTACAAATAAGGAAAATATCTTTCTCAAAACATCCACCATACCTACCTACTACAGAATTTCCATAGTTGTTCCGAGATATATTGCCATGCAACATCCATCTTACATTACATGACTTGTCATTCATTACTTATTTATTGCTTTGCGTGATTCTATAAAGCTGATGTGTGTGTTACGCTAGATCACTACATAACCAGCTACACTGGCAGAGGCACCGTTGTCATATGCATTCTTATGGCACATTCATATTAGTTACTTATATCATCAGTATGTTGTTTTATCATCATTAGTGTGTTTTTATATATCATATATCATATTAGGATGCTTGCCCCTAAAAGTGAAAAGAGCCATGTAGGCCATCGAAAAGTGAAACAGAAAAAGAAAAAAATATAAAAAAGAAAAAAGAAAAAAAGGAAAAGAAAGAAATAAAAAAGGGGCAACATTACTATTCTTTATCACACACTTGTGATCATGTTATAGCACCATATCATTTATAGTCATCACTTGTGCTCATGTTATGGCACCATATCATTTATGATCATCCTTTGTGGTCATGTTATAGCATAACTATATGGGGAACTTTACACTATAGAACTTGGCTTGTATATTCCAATGATGAGCCTCCTCAAAAGTGTTCTAGATCTTCGTGAGCAAGCAAGTTGGATGCACCCCCACTAATACCATTGGAGAGCTTTCATATACTTATAGCTCATTGTGCATCCGTTGTATGGCAATCACTACTCCTTGCATAGCTTCGATTGTAAGACTTTCTCTTGTCTAATGATCACTTGCAGCTTTGTGAGCCTTTCTTCCGTTGGCCTTCCAAACCTCCGTTAACATTCTCTTAGCCATAACATCCTGGTGCCAGGAACCAACGTTGAACGCTTGCTTGTTTCTTTTGACCAAATAATATATTGATCTTCTACGTGCATATAAATATTGCTTGACTTGATCCTTTCATAAAGTTGTCATGTTTGTTGGAAGCATTAGATGATTATACTGTTGTGCTTGAATCTTAAACCATCTTTAATATCTACTTTGCACAGTTGATGGCTATCTAGTATTATATCATTGAAAGCTTTGCTTGCTTTACCTACTTGTTTATTTGTTACTCATTTGATATAAATATAAACTACAACCCTTATTCATTTGATCTCAGTTTACATGCCTTACATTATTATGTGATCTAGATTATGATTGAGCATGTCACTTCAGAAATTATTCTTCTTTTATCGTTCTTGCCTACTCGGGACGAGTAGAACTAAGCTTGGGGATGTTGATACCTCACCAACGTATCAATAATTTCTTATGTTCCATGCTATGTTATATCATGTTATTGCATGTTTTATATGCATTTTATAAAATTTTATGCATTTTCTGGGACTAACCTATTAACAAGATGCCACCGCGCCAGTTCCCTGTTTTTCTGCTGTTTTTGGTTTCAGAAAAGTTCTTAAGAAAATATTCTCGGAATTGGAAATAAAAGATCCTGTAATTATTTTTAAAATATTTGCGTCACGAGGAACCGAAGACGAGACGGAGAAGAGCCACGAGGCGCACACACCACCTCGTGGTGCGGCCTCCATGCTGGCCGCGCCAGGAGGTGATATGGGGCCCTCGGACTGAAGGGAATATGCCCTAGAGGCACTTAATAAACATAGTTTATTGGCAATATCCCAATCGTTCATTATATGTTTTATACCATGCTATAACTGTATTAAGCGAAAACATTAATACAGGTGTGGTAGATAAACAACCAGGTCCCTAGTAGCCTCTACTAAGACTAGTTTCATTGCGCGATTGATGATCGAGGTTTTCCGATCATATGGCATGGCGCCGGTCGGCAATGGAAGTCATATCGTTAGGTGTAACGATGTGATGGACATACCCAGTATTTATAGGACATAGTCATTACGCCTTAAGACCGTGAGATCAACTCTTATTGTTATCCCTGGAAGATACTTTGATCGCACCAAACGTCATATGTTATATAGTGTGACAATAACGGTGATAATTTTGGGTATCGGAAGGGGGCAGTTGAGACGAGGGGTCAACAGCGGGATTTGTCAGTCCGCATAGCCGGACCCACTCGGTAAGATTATGTCAAATGAGTTTGCAAACATGTGACTAGGTCACTAGCTGACATAATATCATAGACGAGTAGAAGATAGCGATGTCGGTAACGAGTCCATGCTACGCATGGAGATATCTGAGAATGATACTCGGGCGCGCTAAGTATCCACATGACAAAGGGTTTAAGACTATACGTTCAGATTTGGTAGATGAAAGTCATTCGTTATATCACAGAGATTAATTCATGGGGTCCAGGCCTACGAGTTAGTCGTTGATCATAGAGGAGTCTTGATCATACCTGTTATTATATCGAACCGCTAGGGTAACACACTTAAGGGGTTTCGACAAGACAACCGGAAAGGAAAGAGATCACCGGGAATGTCCCAGGAGGGGTCCGATGGAGATCGGGCAGCGCCGAAAGAGTTTTCGGAGCTAGGAAAAATTATATATATTATGTTTGATATTAATTAGTGTAATTAATATGCAAATATGATTTTATATATTTATTTTCGAATTTATTTAGGCTGATTTCCCTAAATGGGCCTTCTGGTCGAAAGAAGGCCCAAGGGGGGGGGGGGAAACCCTCAAGGGAATTTTGTGGGGGAGGCTTGGCCGGCCAAGGTGGGCCAAATGGGGCCCACCTAGGGCCGGCGCACCATGCCTTGGCCGAACCAGGCTGTGGGATAGTCTCACATTGCCTGGCTGGCAAGGTTGGCTCCCCCGGGAGCCTTTATATAGAGGGGCACCCCTGGCATTTTAATTCACCAATTAATTCCCTAATTCTCTCTCGATCTCGTGATTCCCTTTGTCGGAGTCGCGCCGAGTAGAGGAGGGGGATCTCTTCCACCATAGCCCGCTGTCGCGCTGCTGGTGTTCCGGTTCAAGTCTTCCGCTGTTCGTCCTGGACTGGAGCTTCGGAGGCCGTCGTCTCCACTGTATGTGTGTGACGCCCTGCGAGGTGCTGCGCTAGCGGTACTCGGAGGCCTACTTCCTCCACCCGACCTCGGGGTCATCTTCGTCGTCTTCGTCGCGTCGAGCTCTCCGCGACCTAGAGGTCGGCTACGTCGTCTTCATCGTCAACGCTTGTGCGGGAGCGTAATCCCCGCTATTCGGTCTACGAGGGTATGTATTCCGATCTCCGCCGTACTTCTATATCTGCATAGTGTAGATCTTGGCTAGTTTAAGGATATCGTTGCTAGGAATTTTTTTGTTTTCTGCACACGATACCCTTCACGGGCGCCCACCGACCTTGCCCTTTCGCCCATGAATACCTCCTGGCCTAAAAATAATCGCACGGTGTTCATATTTTCCTCCACGGGAACCGAGCCGCCGCCGTCGTCAACATCAATTCGGGAGAGATCAGAACTGCTCCCTGGCACCCTGCCGGGAGGGGGAATCGTCCCCGGAGGCCTCTATGTCGCCATGACCGCCTCCGGACTGATGTGTGAGTAGTCTACCCTTGAACTACGGGTCCATATCAGTAGCTAGATGGTTGTCTTCTGCTCTTGTGCTATAATGTTTAGATCTTATGAGCTGTCTATCATAATCAAGATGATCTTTATGTAATTCTCCATGTTGTGTTTGCTGGGATCCGATGAATATTGAGAACTAAAGTTATTGCTTCATAGTGTGCTATTTAATGATCTTGCATGCTCTTCGTTACTTGTGTGTGCTTTGACCAAGTAGATGCTCGTAACTCCAAGAGGGGTTATTTATACTCGATAGTGGGTTCATGTCTCTATTAAATTTGGGGCAGTGACACAAAGCTCTAAGTTTGTAGATGTATTATTGCTACTAGGGATAAAACAGTAGTACTTTGTCTAAGGATGATGTTACTTACTTACTTTACACATAGTGCTTAAGGCGATAATCTGTTGCATGCAACTTAATACTGAAAGGGGTGTGGACGCTAACCGGAAGTTAAATTATTAGTCATAGATGCGGGTGGAACGATTTATGTATATTGTTGTAATGTCCGAATGAATCTCACACTAGACATCATAACGTTAGTATATGCATTGGGTATCTCATCATTATTCTGTCAATTCACTAGCTGTAATTTATTTACCACACATGGATAAATGTTATTATTATTTATGGAGAGACACAATTAGTGAATTGTGTATCCCGGTCCTTCTCATTAACCTGATAAAATCATGACGGCAAACATGTTACTTTCTGTAAGCATACATTTTTCTTCCACACAAATGTTTAATCCTTTGTTACAGCAAGCCGGTGAGATTGACAACCTCACTGTTATGTTGGGGAAAAGTATCTTGATTGTTTGTATGCAGACTCCATGTCAACTTAGCACCCGCTTTTTTCAACCTCACTATTAAGTTCAGACAAAGTATTTTGATTGTTTGTGTGTAACCTCCACGTCAATTTAGCACCAGCTCTTTTCTGGCGCCGTTGATACCTCGAGTGAATTCTTCATCTCCTACTGATTTGATAACTTTTGTTTCATAATTGAGTAAAATTTGTTGCGGTACTACTTTATACCTTCCTTTTGGTGTCTCCCAACAACACACCGTACAACCCACTGTGTGTACTTGTACTACCTAAATCTATATAATTTGTACTTGTTGTTGTGTGTAGTGTGTACAACTTGCGCCTGTACACAGAAGTTTTGTTTCGATAGGTAAGACGTGCAAGATCGTAGACCTGGGGCATTCGCGCAAGACACACATGCTTCACGCACGTGCTCCTGACCGTGCACGATCGCCGGAGTGACGTGGGGCTGCCTCGCACGCATACGCGCCTACGTCGGGCCATGGGATGGACCTTTGCGAAGTCATCCTTTTTCTAGTGGCACCCAGACAATTGGCCTGCGCGTTACCGATGTATGGATGAATCGCTAGCGATGGTGTGACGTATGACGTACCAGTTGTTAGCCATATTGTAGAGAAAACCGTATTTTCAGTTATGTTGTTTTCAGTCACTGATAGAGATGCTCTAAGTAAAATAGATCGAACCCGTGCACAATAGTTTAAATATGAAATTCTATTCAGTTGCATGCACACCTATTGTTCAATCCGTTCTATATACAAGCCTTTTCTTTGTGCTAAAAAAGAAAACAAAAGCGAAGGTACTTGGTATTGTGTCTGATCTATGATCACAAAAAAGTTATTAATGCATGAATAAATTGTTTATTGTGCATCAAATTTATTTTCACCCCAAAATTGTTAATGTGTCTGAATGCAAGAATTACAGTCTCAAAATTCCTTGGTAATGCATAATCAGAATCTTTTTTGTTAATGCATAAATTTCTTTGTTAGTACATAATAATTCTTATTAGTGCATATCTTTGAAATTTAAGTATGCTTTAACAGATACTTTTGTATCATGCATAAACACAAAATTAATATATCAGAAAATTGGTCCTTGCACCAACATATTTTTATATATATCCATGTATTAACTAAAATATTTTTGGATCAATGGATTAAAAAAATACGTCGTGGATCACACACTACATGGAAGGGTATTTAGGCACTCTTTGTTGGTCCGGCCAGATTTGTTAAGACTAGCCAAGTGTTAGCAGAGATATTACATATTTTTGGAAGAGTCAAAGCGCTTGGATGAAATTGGCAGGTGGACCTAGCTGGCTCGGATCCCAAATGAACGGACCAGATAAATTTTGGACATCCTCCTAGTTGTGAAATCTGTCCACGATGTTTTCTGTTTTAGTATAAAATCTTTGTAGTATTGCACCCCTCCGTCTATAAAAGGATGTCTTTTTTTTCGAAAAAACTTCCAATCTATTTATCAACCATCAAAGCGGTACAAAGAACACCAGAAGCAAAAAGAATTACATCTAGATCTGAATACCACCTAGCGACGACTACAGACACTAGAGCGAGTCGAAGGCGCGCCGCTACCATCACCCCTCCATGCTCAGAGCCGGGTGAAACTTGTTGTAGAAGACAGTCGGAAAGTCGTCGTGCTACGGCCCCAGAGGACCAGCGCATCAGCACAGCAACCGCCGCCGATGAAGAGATGCATAGATCAGAAGCATCTAATTTTGACACACGAAGAAAGATCGGATCCAACCGGATCCACCGAAGACAACCACTGTCCAGATCTGATGAGATCCACCAGAAACAAACCTCCACACACCCTCCAACAACGTTAGGTACGTCGCCGGAGCGGAGGCTGGGTGGGGAGGACCTTATTCCATCTTCAGAGAGCAGCCGCCGGCTGATCTCTGCAAAAAAGACACAAAACCTAACAAAACACAATAGAAACTATGAGGATGGAGCCCTCCCGCCAACAAGGACCGGGATCCACCGCGCAACCCATGGCACAAGGGCCACAGAGGCGGGCGACCCGGCGGCGCCGTCGGCGGGAGGCAAAGACCTAAATTCGCCTTGGGTCGCGGGAGCGCTAGCAGAGCGAAGGGGTACACGCCTTTTGGAGTATATAATCATGTTTTCCCTATAAAAGGATGTCTTAACTTTGTGTAAATTTATGGGCGCGGCTAGAGCTTAGTCGATTGAGAACTCAGGCTAACGTAAGCATGAGGTGTATATGAAATTTATTTAACTCTAGAAAAAATTCACTTGCGAGTCACTTGGGAGCCACTTACAACCCGAAAAATGCAGTTACAACACTTGTAACTCAAAAAAATTCAGTTGTAATTAGAAAAACTTGGTTACAAGTCGCATGTAACTGGAAAAAGCGCAAATGGAAAAAAAATTACACGCATCTTGACGCATGATCGAACGATGCTGGACGCGACTGAGAACTCGCGAGTTCTCAGACAACTTAGAACTAGCAAATTATACATAAATTTACACACTAAAACATGTCTAATTATACGTAAATACTCTATATATGAAAGGACGTCGGATTCGCGCCCCAAACTGCTATCCACGTCGCCCGAATGCCGCCGGCCGTCCGATCGGAGCAATCGACGGCCTAGATCGTAAGTTTCTGGGGTGGAGAACGCGCGTTACTGTAGCACGGGGCTCTCCACCAATCACGGCGCGACGCGTGGCCCGGTCGCCACCCGGTGAGCTCCAGTTCCACCGGTAACCTAGTCTTTTTGCACAAACGCCACTGCAAAATAGAAGAAACAAACCCGCAGTCCACCTTTTCCTACTGTGAAGGACCTGTTTCGAATTGCGACAAACATCACCGACTTTTTTGCAAAACAGCCACAACAGAATCCCCTTCCTCCTTCTCTCTCACGCGAGCCCCTAGGGTTGCCGCCGCCGCACCCTGTCGTCGCTACGGTCCACCCCGACTGAATCAGAGCCGACAGGAGGCTCCGCCGCCGTTTCCTCTTCCTCCTCACCGGAGGAATTATGCCCGGACGGCCGGAGACGTCGCTGCTCCGCCGGAGTTTGCCGCCGGCATTTTTATTGTTCGGCGTCGTGGGAATGGTCGCCGGCGACGGCTCCGACCATCGTTTCACGCGTTGCGCCTCCAGTTAGATGCGCCTCGCCGTCCTCCACACGAGCCGAACTCCCAGGAGTCGATATCGTGTGCCGTTGCGCCGTCGCGGGCCGCCCGCGTCCGCCGCCCGCTGACGTCCAGGGCTGACATCAGCGGTGTCTGGCTGACGTGAGGGACCCACCCGTCAGGTTTTTTACAATTACAGAAAAATGGTAAATTCCAAAAAATCATAACTTCTTACCTACAACTCACAAAAATGGAAAAAAAAACTAAAATTCCTAGAAAAAGAAAATCTTCACAACCAACACATTTACATGCATGTGTACACAATTTTTTAAAAATAATATTACCAAACATTATGTAGTTCTTCGTCTATTAATAATGACTTCTAATCCACAACTCAGGAAAATGCAAAAAAAATACTAAATTTCTAGAAAAAGGTTCTTCACAGCCAACCCATTTGTATGCATGTGTACACAATTTTGAAAATAATTGTTACCAAACAATATATAGTCCTACGTATATTAAATAATGAGTTGACGTTGAAAAAATATTCCAAAATGCCAAAAGAAAATTGGAGAATTAATTTTTTTTAAAGTAATAATATTTACAACTAACACATGTTCATGTATGTTCCTACAATTTGAAAATGATAATTGCAAGAACTGATACAGCTTTATATAGCATTATTCAAAAATTTACAACCAGAAAATCAAATTTCCCACACAAAAAATATAAACCAGCAACACACCTCCGCACATATTATTAGAATTCCAAAACAAATAATTACAACATATTTTGCATTCTTCTTAACAATGGAACCCTTTGCCTTAAAAACATAAGCAATGCTCCTCTTAATAATGGAATCATCTATCTTAAAAACATAAGCAATGGTCCAATTGATTAAATTTCAAATTTTTACAATTCAAAATATTAAATACCGTCAAAAAAGTAAAAAATATTAAATTACAAATATTCAAACTACCATATTCAAAATTACTTTACTACACGGGCATGTCCGCGCCAACTCCACTGTTACTTTCACTTTTCCTCTTATTCACATTTACTTTTACTTCTCGCATGCTTACCCCTACACATAAAAAAATGACGCCTCTTTCCAAACAAAGAAATTAAAAAAAAATCAATGTTTTAGTAACGTTATGTTCTATTTATAATCATCACATATACAACACACGGGTGCGGCGTATCGCCACGCCTTATTGCCTAGTTTAGATAAAGATGAAACATCTTTTTATAAATGGAGAGTAGAACATGTTCTTACGTTCAGGTAGGGAATAAAGACGAACAGATGCTGACAAATGCTTGTTACTTATTCACATCACATGTACATCTCTCCTTTCAAGTTCCAACTTTTTTTCTGGTCTACACAAGCTTCATGCGTCACCACGGACAAGTATATGCACTCCTACAGCTTTACTCCTTGGAGACTCCCGTCTGGTAGGGCGCCTCGCAGAACTCCCCGCCGAGATCGTCGCACGCCTCGCCGGGAAACACCCTGCATTTTTGTGTATCGACATCCAATCCGATCAGTTGGCTCGCACCTCGCCGATAGATGTTGCCAAACCAAAACACCATCCTTTTCTGTGCATATATGCATATATGGTTTCTTACGTTTTAGCCCCGTCGTAGGATAGGTACTCCCTCTCCACCTCCTCCGGCACCCTAGTTGCAGCGTCAGCAGGCGCCGAGTCGCCGAGCTTGGTCTCCGGGTACATCTCCGCCACCTCGCAAGCCTCGCCGCCGACCAGGTCGCACGCCTCCATGGGAAACACCCTGCACCTCTCGAATTTGCACCATCAGCTCAGTTCAGTTCATGCTCAAAACCAACATAGAGAGAGGGAGGGAGGGAACGTACGAGATGTCGGAGCTGTAGTCCACTTCCGCCGCTCCTGTGGCCGCTGCACGGACTGCGCCGCCAGACAACCTCCTCGTGCCGGCGACGACGACGATGCTCCTCCTCCTCACCGCCGCCAGCCTGCTGCCCCTTGCAGCGACAGGCAGCACGACCAGCAAACCAGTGGCGGCCTGCATCTTCTCTTGTAGATAGTCTGATCCTGATCTGCTTCTGTCTGTCTATCAAGAATACTAGGTTGTGCTGTGTTAGCCTGACGATCAGGCTAAGCAGGGGGCACTTATATACTACTGCTACGAGCTAGTCCAGTTTGGATAACACTGGGGCCATGTGCTATCCTCCAATTGGCTGTCTACCTCAATGGGACATGGGCCTGATTTTGTACCATTCTGAAGATATTTTTGCCCCCCTCTTTCATACTTATCTTGGCTCAATTTCTTGTTACAGATGGAAAAAATATGCACAGGATAAAAAAAGACAGGGACAATGCAAACCTTTGCGATTTTTCTTCTTTCAACAACTCACAAACAAACCAAGTACTACCACGAACAGTTTTACCACAACAGATTATCCATCATCTGATCAGAGGCAGTACAAATGGCTTACACGGACGGATTGCTCAAGCACAGACTAAAGGCTTCTCAACTTCACCTTAACAACAGGGTAACACTGAGAACAAGGTACAGAAAACTAATTCTAACTACGGAGTGATGCTCGAGGCACCGCTGGCAGTCCAAGCTCGTCCTCCTGCACCAGATAACAAAATAAATGATTCATCGCAAATTTAAGGTCCTTAGAGCAAGTCCAGCAGTTCCCTCAAACCCTCCCCTATACGTTTTTTAAGGGAAAAAGTTCAAAAACAACCACCCAGCAGTTCCCTCAACGCTCTCCCGATTTATAGGCACCCCCGGTTCTACTCGCTCGTCTCCCTTATAAGTAGGGGAGGTGGAAGACTCCCCTATCCCGATATTAGTGAGTTTTTTGACTCTGCAATATGTCAATATTCGTGAGATTTTTGTTTATCTTTCAGATTTTGGTGATGGATAATTTTTTGACACTACAAGTTACAGAGGTAGCCGTTGGATTTTACATGTTAGTTATACAATATTTTTTAAATATAAAAAAATAGATAAAAATTTAAATAGGGGAGATGTTTTGGGGGAACTGCTGGAGTTGAACATATTTTAGGGGAGATTTTTTTAGGGACAGTCCGCTACATACACATATAGGGGAGACATTTTAAGGGAACTGTTGGACTTGCTCTTAGCTGTCAGTGAACTGAAACACATCATGCAACATTGTCCTACCAGGTGGCAGGTAGCAAGTCACAAACGGCAAATGCGAGAAACACATGCATAAATTGGAAATAGATGCGACACATTGAGTTCAGGTTTCAGAACCCATGCATTGTTTTTATCATGTGGATTCATTCCCAAGGAAAGATACACCAGGAATTCAGAATGCAAAAATACCAAGCTAAGAACGGTGTGCAAATTGCTTTCTCCTGTGACATGGTACATGCACTTGGAATTCACTTACCTGGTGCCTGTTTATTGGAACTGCTGTAGGATAAGTAGGTGCAGCGGGCAAGTTAAGATCGGGTTCCTCGTCTGGCTGAAGATATGATGGGACTGCAGCAGACTCAAACTCCATATCAGCTTCCAGACCATCCAGCTCTGCAATTTCAAATAAAAAATGAGAACAGTATATCAAGGAAAATATCCAAATCTGCCATGGCAATGGCCCCCCAAAGAACATAAAGACATGCTTGGGACAAAAGGTGGAAGAAATGAACCTAAGCTATTTATAGAGCAATGTTGTTATAGTCTACTAGTTGAATGCTCGTGCGTTGCCACGTTCATTATTTATTTTAACCCTTACAAAGGATATTAAATAAAGCAAATGTATCATTATTCATCACATTTATCAATAATTTTACAAGGGACAGTTTGGATTTAATCGAGTTTTTTTATGTTTTTTCTCATGAATGTTTTCCCATTTTCATGTGGTTGGATGAGGTGGGGGAGAGATAGGAACACAGGGGGTTATCTGCAAATGTGTAATGTGGGTGTTCATATCCGTTAGATATAAATTGAACGATCCTGAATGAAAGATGGCAGGCACACCATCATCACCAACCGTGGTTTTTATAGGACTAGAGATAAAATCCATGAAGAGGTAGGGGCCAACTACCAAAAGATCAATAAAGCCATCTAAAGTTACAGTATTAGCATGGTCTAGCTGAGAATAGAGCTTCCATACCTCCCATGAGCTCTTCCTCATCAACGTCATCGGGGATGTTGTAGCTTCTACCAAGAGATTCTTGTATTTCGTTGCTCACGTCCATCAGATCCGTCATTTCATCTTGCATATTCTAGAAATTACAGGTCATGAGCAAAGAGACTTGAGTTACCATAAGTTGAAGAAGGGACGGTCAGTCAGTAATCAACAACATTGAAAGGAAAATATAGTTCATCATTTCACTTAGTTGTACATCCCACTGTGGATAGTAAGCCGTGTTTTGCTTAACCCATAATTAACTCTGCCGCTTTTTTGGTAGCACCCCTAAGAAATAGTCCTTAATGGCATGGTTACCAAACTTTGGCATGGCCATGGTCCTTTGATCATATCCTATGCACTTTTTGCTAAAAAAGGAAATTGATGGCTGCAGGATGCAAGATACACCAGGATTATTGTCAATCCAGTATTCCAGCCAGATGCACAGAAGAGAAGAACAAAAATATCTTGTTGTATGGTTCTTCATGTATCTCACAGATACGGCTAGGAAATGTCCAAATTAGGCAATTGCAAGGATAGACTCTGAATTCAGTAAGATACTAAGTTTTCTGATATACCACGTTTGATAGTCGGCCCATGGAATAGTACTTTTCAGTTTCCATTGCCCAGCTCACTACATATATTATTGAGCTAATGCTTGAGACTTTGCAAGTCAAAAAAGGTTACTGCCTATTCTCTAAAAAAAAGGTTACTGCCATAATAACACACAGGAGAGCAGAGAGCTATTGACATTAACTTAGAGGGATACATCACAATATGACTTGAACAGGGAATACTGAAATGGCAGAACCACAAAATGTGACAGACCAAACATGGCACAAATTAGGAAGCAGTCACAGCAATTAAGTGGCAAAGGCTAAACGACATACATCGATGTCCTCGATCTTGACGGTTTTCATCATCCCCTTGAGCTCCTTGTTCGCGGCCTTCATCGCATTCATCTGAACAGACACACACAAACAGAAGAAATCACTCGACATTCTGAACCGTGTCCCAGGATAAAACTTCAGTGGGGGGCACTTACAGTCTGCTGGGCGTCCTTGAGGCCGTCGGCGGCGAAGCCGACCTGGTCTAGGTTGTAGGTCTGGTTGTAGAGCATGTTGCGCTGCTCCTCGTACATGCGCTTGTGCTTGAGCAGCCTGATGGCGCGGGCCTTGATGGCCTCCTGCGAGGGGCCCGGCCGGGTCCGGCGGATCTGCTCCTTGTACCTGGCCAGCTCCTCGTCCAGCTTCCTGATCTTCTCATCCACGCTCTCGCCCCTCTTGTTTATCTAACCAAGGAATCAGAGCAGAGAAGCATTGGATTGCTGGGGACTGAGATGGAGGGAACCTATTTTGAAGATCGAGAAAAGGGAAAGGGGAGGAGGGCTGACTTGGTTGGTGGCGTCCTGGATGGTGGGGGGCGGGTCCTTGCTCTTCTTGGCGCCGAAGATCTTCTTCATCTCCGGCTCCGGTCGGCGGCGGCGGCGGCGAGCAGAGTGAGGGTGCTTCTCTGTTTCGAAATTCAGATGAACATTTCCCTTTTTTCCCAAAATACCAAGTGGAAATATAGTGGGCTTTGTTTAGGGAAAGATGTAATGGGCTAATAAGCCTACCAGTTAGAAAGGTTGGCAGGTCCAGCAAGCCTGCTGCCAGCAGATAGAGAAGATTCAGAAGAAAAAAAAGGTCGCAGATTAGATAAATTATATAACTCTCAAAAAAATATATTATATTTGTCTACATGTGAATGTATTATGAATATATGTACGCATGTTATATGTCCAGATTCATCCACATATAGATAAAAGGAACTCATATAATTTGGAACAGAGGGATTACATGTGTTTATTTTTAATCTCCTACAAACGGTTCCTATTTATCCAAATAACCTCACAAAAATCATATTTATACACATCCCCCTGCTCAAAGTTGTCATCTTTTAGCAACATAGGGAACTCCCCTTCCCACACCATGCTCTTAGTATGCCGTCAAGATTCTGGTCCCTGTCACAAAAATTGAACGACAGTTCATCGGAGAAGATGGACTTGTCCCCCAATCGATGCATTTGCCACACCAAGAATGCCCCACCCCCTGAGGAAGCCAAACACGTTGGCATCGCTTTTGCCTGCAGATACTCCTCACATCCCGCTCTTGCTCCCACGCTGACCCCTGGTACACAAAGCATGTCATGGTCGTTGGCGGAGTTGAGGATCTCCTACTACTCCAAACCATCTACTAGGTATTCCTCACATACATGGTGGGGAGCGGGACCACGAGATGATGTGCATTTGAAAAAAAGGAGGGAGAGGCCGAAAATGACATGGTTGGACTCGAATGATAGGTATTACTCCAATTCAGTAGTATCGTTGTACACGGTTCGTCGGTCATATCAACGAAAGCCTATCATACAAATACTCCTGAACACACCCTAACAAATTGATACTACCTCAGAACTATAATAGGTGTCGAACTAATCTTAAGCACGACATTTTAATTTGCATATGAGAGGGGGTACTCACTCTGTTCCACAATATAAGATTATTTAGGATTTTTGTGCACACATGTATCCAAACATGTTTTATTACGAGATTCATGTAAACATTACACTAAAATATGTTATAGATATAATATATAAACCTTATACTGAGATATGTCTAAATATATCTGAACATAAGAACATTTTTATAGGAAGAAGGTGAGATGGATGCGAATACGCATTTACCCAAACCCAAGTGACAAATCATTATCGGATCTTGAGAAAAGTTTATAGTACATAATAAAGTTACCTAATTGATCACATCACATCGCGTGTCCGTCCGATCACCCGATTCCCGATCCAACGGCCGACAGCCACCAGGGAAGCATTCCATCCTCCCCACAAGAGGGGACGCCGAAGAATCTGGTTCGCGTCGAGCCGCCGCAGACCTCCCCCTTTCCCCTCGACCTCCAGCAGCAGCCGATTCCTCATATCCCCACACCACCATCTCCCCTCCCTCGATCGTATCCTCCCGCGCCCCGGATCGATCGACGATGACGCTGGGCAGCTCCGGCGCCGGATCGAGCGTCGTCGGTGAGCGATCCCCACCCCCCTTCGTGCTCCACTTTTTTTGTGTGTGTTCTTCTCCCGATCGTGCGCGATCTGGCCCCGCCTCGCGCCGCGGTCCGATCCGTTCATGTGAGGAATTTGGCCGCGAGTGACCAGGCGACGCCGACGCCGGTGCGTGGATTATTTAGGATGCGATAATTTGCTAGGCGCGCGATTGGGATGCCGTATAGATCTCCCTGTTCGAGCGATCGCCTGATGAGTTTGGCTGCCGATGCGATCGATTGCGTGGCGCGATTTTATGGCTGGCTGCCGTCCGTCCTGCTTATGACCATTGTGCACGTCTTGTTCATAGCAGCTCAAGTGAGCTATTGTCTAGTACTAACGAGTAAGGGGTGAGGTGGTTATTGGTAGCATGGGATCTGAAGTGGTATGTTGTTAGGATGACCTTAATCCTCACTTGACCATGGCTCGCCTAGTTGCATGTGGACACAGAATTCCCAGCAAATTGTATGTGTTCAGTGTCCTGTGTTTTCTTCTTACTTCAGAAGAATGATTTGGTATGGGTAGATTTGCAAATTATATATAGGTGGTTTTGCACTAATTGAGTAATTGGACTCTTAATCAGACATTGGAAATACTTAGGGGGTTCCTCCTAAGTATTATGGTGCTACAGGGGCCTCATTATGGTGCAGTTTGGCAGCGCCCTTTTAGCTGCTGCTTATGGCATTTACCTTAGTTCAATAGCGTTGATGTGGTGACAGATGGTGCATTTTGGCATCACCTAGACCTGAAGCAGACACTGATTAGGCCACCATTGGCCCATTGCCCCCACCCCCATCTGCTTTGGCGGTTCAGCAGCCGCTGGCAACCTTCTCTGCCCTCCAGATCCAGATCAGGGCTTCTGCACTGCTCTGGTCTTGAGGAATGGGGAAAGAGAGTCAATCCCATCAATGAGGAGGAAGAGGTGATGCTGGCGACAAGGATATAAGAAAGTATTGCCAGGGAGAGTCTTGTGTGCTGGTGCTGCTACCCATGTTTGTTGGTGGCTGTGTAAGGCCCTTTTGCTCTTCCCATGAGGGCATGAGGCATGAGTACATAGATGGGTTGGATGGGCCAACCTAGTTCTTCTCTTTATCCCTTGTCTTCTCTTCTCTTGTTTCCTTTTCTGCTTGCTGGTTGGCTAGCCGAACAGTCCGTGGCCATTTCTATATAAAAAAATCAATCCTTCATGATTGATAAAGGTATTTTCTGTGTCTGTTTACGTTTTTGGTTGTAAGATCATGTATGTATGGTGTCGTGGTGTCGCTGTCGCCACACAGGCACACATAAAGTGGTGAAGTCCGTGCTGTATGTGTTATAAATCTACAAATCAAATGTGTAATATGTTGTCTTCTTACTCGTTAGATTTCATTGGCACCAATGTAACAAGACAATTGATGTTTTCTGTTACAATACTTGTGTGTTTTTCGTATTTCCTTAAAACAAGCAGAAAATCTGTTCCGGTACCAATACCACATTGCTATAGATTGATAATTTGTCTTTTTATGTTGAATATAAGATTTCTTACTGTTCTGAACTCTGATAGCCAATTGGGGCTGTGTAACGCAAAACGGACAAAGTTTGCTTTGCTTTAG
Organism: Poa annua; assembly: GCA_026929855.1. NCBI lineage: Eukaryota > Viridiplantae > Streptophyta > Magnoliopsida > Poales > Poaceae > Poa > Poa annua. Next base: position 68,489,390 of record CM049432.1, on the reverse strand, counting down.
TAGCTTGTGTTTTCTGCTTGCCTACTTCATTTAATATGTTCGTTGTTACTTAATATTTACTAACTTCAAATTTTCAGTTCAGATCTCAGATCATGTACAGACTTGGCATAACTTTTCTATGGAAATGTAGATAAACAAGATTTGCATGAATGATAAGCTAAATGTGTACATGCCTTGCGCAAATTAGCACATTCAATCCAGGTGTTTAGAATTAGGTGTTTCTTACCGCCTGGTTTGCAGAAAGTATACACATTAAACCCATATTGGCGTTTTGTTGATATATGTTGAAAATAATAATTGAGGAACAAACTTGCATCACTGTTAGGTTTTGGTGTGAACTTGGAAAGGTCCAGTATGGGAAAAATTCATTTTTTGTATCTTATAAATGCTATGAAGTTGATTTTTCCATTCAGATATGTTGACCGCAGCAGGGTCAACTAGACCCAGACTCTGTATGAAGAATAAAAATTGTATGAAAAATGATATCATGAAATTAGTTACTGCATCGAATTTATGGAAGTTTATTTTTCTATCAGAGCTTTTGTTGTACTCCCTCTGTTCCTAAATATAAGATGTTTTAGCCTTTTTCCAGATTCAAATGTATCTACATGTTTCTAGACACGCTTTAGTGCCTGTTCACTCATTTTGATCCGTATCTAGTCAACATGTGAAACACCTACAACATCTTATATTTAGGAACAGAGGGACTATATGCCAAGGTTAAATTTGTGTCTGTCTAGATGCCATTTTTACTGAATTTGTACTGCTCACAAGCCACAAGTCTCAAGGATTGCTCCTGATTCTTTGATATATTTTATTCCATCTTGGGAAAATGAACTGGCCTTACATATTTGGTGAAGTGATTTTAGTTCTTTATGGAGGTGAATAATATTTTATCATGCCCGCAGTTCCTCGGAACTTCAGGCTGCTAGAAGAGCTTGAGCGTGGGGAGAAGGGCATTGGAGATGGAACAGTCAGCTATGGAATGGATGACGCAGATGACATATACATGCGGTCATGGACTGGCACCATTATTGGTCCTCACAATGTGAGTCATGGTTTCATTACTGTTCATTCAGTCACACTATATTCCATGAAACTAGCAAAAGAAAAAAGAACTGCGTACATCACTGTTTTTCACTCATTCATGGTTCTATTTGTGGAAATGGCTAGTGACAGTAGATACAACACTGCAGGAAAAGGATTAGTATAACTACCATGGTTTCTGTGTAGGGATAAATTGTAGTTTTTCAGGTAGTTCCAAGTTTACGCCTGCTTAGAAATCATTTATTATTGTGTCAAAACCTATAAGATGCAAAAGATTGCTGCGAGAAATGTTTGCCCTGCGTGTTTCTTTTTCAGCTATAAACATGTATATAGTTTAAAATCTTTTTATCTTACACAACCATGCAGACTGTCCATGAGGGTCGCATCTACCAGCTGAAGCTGTTCTGTGACAAGGACTACCCAGAGAAGGCACCGTCTGTTAGATTTCATTCAAGAATCAACATGGGATGTGTTAATCACGAGACTGGAGCGGTACTGTCTCTCTCTACATCCATGCATACCCGTTGATGCTTAGTCTGTTGTTCTGATGCATATATTCATTTGGCTGCAGGTTGATCCGAAGAAGTTCAGCGTGCTAGCAAACTGGCAGCGTGAGTACACAATGGAACATGTCCTAACCCAGCTGAAGAAAGATATGGCAGCTGCCCAGAACCGCAAGTTGGTGCAGCCTCCAGAAGGGACATTCTTCTAGCAGCATGTGTCTGCTGGCCCATCTCCAGTTTCAACAGCAGCGATCTATATCACTCCATGGGATTTGAATTCTGATGCCTGCAGAGCTTTTCCCAGTTCTATTGTGATTGGCCAAACTGTGTTCTCGGGTTGCTGTTATGGAGATGGAATGAAACATGTACCAGTTTGGCAATTCGGTAGTATTAATCTGTAATTCAAGAAACTACCTGTGTCAAGGAAATATATATAATATAATGTGTGCACAAGTATGTTTGCCTCTTTCTCTGTCAACTTTACAAGTTTTCTGTCGAATCTGCCGTCTGTTGTGTTATGTTTCGTTGGATTTTTTTGTCAGTTTTGTGCATTGGTGAGTGAGTGAGTTGAGTAACCACATCAGATTTACATATTTCAGAACATTTGGTACTCTTCCTACATAGCTACATGTCATCCTGATGCTGACTCTAGTTGTGTTTTCTTGTCTTGTTCTTCTCAATCTTTCCACAGTGAGGAGTGAACTTTGATAAATACTGTAGTATATTTGTCTACAACACATTGGTATAACTACAGAGTTATCTACACTGCCCATAGTCAGAAACATTGAATTTACAAAGGATACTAAGAGTGATCCAAAAGTTTCAATCTTCAACGACAACATAAAAACAAACTTTGGAAGTGTGTGGGTGAAGGTGAAACAAAATTAGTTCCTGTAAAGCAGCCAGAGTCTCTTAAACGAATTCCTTTGCAAGAAGTACATGCAACGTGAAGCTTGTCTCTGTTTACTTACACCAAAAATCCAAAGCCGGTTAATGTTGATGATACAAAATAAGAAAAAAAAACAGAGTTTGAAGTGAAAGGTTTGCACAGAGACATCCTCCTCCCCTTGCGCGCGACCACCAGCTATCGCAACAATCCCGGCCGCGCATGCAGCCTATATAAACCACGGACACACACCGGCGTCAGCGTATTGACGGACGATCGGACATGTCTCGCGCTCTCGCCCTCGCTCTTCTGCTGCTGGCCGCCGCCGTGGCGGTGGCGCCGCTCGCCGAGGCGTCCTTCCCGGGCACCGAGGCGTTCGCCGGCGCCGGATCCGCGGTGCAGGCGGCCGCCGAGAAGGCCGTCAACCCCTCCACCTTCATCATGGCGGACAGCACCCAAAAGAAAGATTGATTCGTCCCTTCATTGTACTACGTGTTTCAGTCGATATGATGTGAAGTAAACTGGATCAATAAAAAGAAGAAGAGTACGATTTCTTGATTTTCTTTGGCGTCGCAGTCTCTCTAGTCGTGGCGGTGTGTTTTCTGCAATGAACGTCAAATGAGCCCCCATTTCTTTAAGCCCTAAAGCAGATTGGTGCTACCTCATAGAATCTCATTATGTTCTGATGACGTTGTGCTCTTCATCCAAGCAGCTCCTGGAGTTCTTTGCTGCTATTTCCGGTCTATTCACGAATTTCGGCAAAATTAAGTTCGATCATCCCATTTCACTGTCAGGAGATTTGCATTGCAGAGGCTGCTGCCCTTCCCGGCTGCCCTGTCAAGCAATTCCCCTGTGTGTATCTGTTCGATCACCCCAATTCAATTTCAGGAGCCTCTGAAGACCATTTTCATGGAAGCCACTAACACGGGCATGCATGCTGCTGGTCCTGTTCGAACTAAGAAATTGCTCAAAAAACAAAGGGGTCTGATTGATTGACGGGTCTTTCTTTTTTCACCGTGTCTCTGTTCTGGTGATCTTTAGGTCTCTAAGTCGTACTTACATGTGCTATTTGACGGCAGTGAAAAAGAGTACAGTTACATAGAAATAACTGAAAAAGAGAAGTTGCACATCAAGAAATTTCCATTTCCATATATGAGATACTCCTGATGGAAATACAAGTGTCGCCTGATGTATCAATTCAAGAACTAAAAGGAAGAAGACAACTACAGAGATTCCTCTGGGCTCTGAATCGTTCATGTGTGTTCATTGTCGATAGTAAGTAACACAGAATTAACAGTAAAAGAGATATTTGTGCATCAAGAATTTTCCATTTTCATACAGGAGATGTACAGTACAGCAGTACAAAAGTGTCTTGTTTCGCCTGAAGTATTAATTCAAGAACTACAGTAGTTCTCTAAAAAGAAATCAAGAACAAGTTGGAACTTGGAAGAAGAACAAAGAACATGAAGCAGGGCAACTACAGAGATTCTACGATGGAGATCATGCATTGCTGGTTCTTCATCAGGATAGTCAGAAGCAGGGAACTATTCCGCGGACCGTGGCCTTCCCGCCATCTTCCAGCTTCCTTAGCTTGGCGCGCTGATCGGACTCTTGGTCGACGGCGGCGCTCGCCCTCTTCTTCCTCCTGGCCTCCTCGGCGGCTTCATCCGCGGCCGCCATGTCGAGCAGGTTCTGCACCTGCTCCATCGCTCCCGCCAGCCCAGGGACCTGCTTCTTGAGAGCACTGCAGGCCTCGGCGCCCATGCTCTCGAACGTCGCGATCGTCTCCCGCAGATGGTGCCTGTTGGCGGTGGCCAGCAGCCGCGTGACGGAGGCGGGCGGCGGGGTGCCGGAGACGAGGGACGCGGCGTGGATGGCGTCGTCCAGCCCAACGGGCTCGTGGTCGGCCTTGCGCCTGCGCGCCCTGTCGCTGTCGGCGAGGCCGACCCGCAGCGGGCGGCCGCGGAGGAGGTGGCCGTGCAGGTTGCGGCAGGCGCTCTGCGCCGTGGCGTCGTCGGCGTACTCGACGAAGGCGTAGCCCTTGCGCTTTCCCGTGGCGGCATCGGCGGCGAGGCGCATGGAGAGGACGGGGCCGATGAGCTCGCAGGCGGTGCGGGCCTCCTCCTCGGCGGCGTTGAAGGCGATGTTGCCGACGTAGACGACGCGGCTGCAGCGGCAGTTGGCGGAGGCCACGGCGACGGCGTCCATGGTTGAGTGGAGGGGCGGCGATGGCGTAGGGTGTGAGTGCGAGGGAGATGGTAAGCGTGATCAGTGGATGCATTGCTGCTCAAGATGCAAATATGTGGAGCCAGTCAGTGGGACGCGATCTATCTCCGTGTTCGAGCTGGAGTCGGAGTCGGACTGCGCGTCATCCTGTTCCCGAGTGGAAAAGAATTCAGGGTACTGGAATACGCACATTGAACTGAACGGATTCAGGACATTTACAAACAAACAAAAAAAGATTCAGAGCATTTTTAAAAAGGGAGTGCCTATTTCTCAGGTGACTGATTTTTTGTTAAGTCTCGATCACCTCAGAAAAGTGTAACTGCAGTTCAAAAAAAAGTGCAACTGGAACGAGTTGCACTTTTCTGTCAGAAAAGTGCAATTGATGCATATTTTTGTGGGTGACTGAGACTTAAGAAATTCACGGGCGCCTGAGAATTAGCAAAACCGTTTAAAAAAAGGAGTGCCTATGTCTCAGGTGAATGATTTTTTCTTAAGTCTCAATCACCTCAGAAAAGTGCAACTGCCGTTCAAAAAAAAGTGCAACTGGAACGAGTTGCACTTTTCTGACAGAAAAGTGCAATTGCACTTTTTTATCAGAAAATTACAACTGATGCATATTTTTGTGGGTGACTGAGACTTAACGAATTCTCAGGCGCCTGAGAATTAGCAAAACCGTTTAAAAAATCAGGGCAATTTGTGAACACATAGATCAGGAAGTTCACACACCAAACGGATTGAGGGTAATTTGTGCACCGGTGGCGTGGTGCCTACGCACTGAAAGTCTAAAACATGTTAAGTGCACACACCGAACGGATTTAGGACAAATTCGGAGAAATTTGTACACACGTATATTGTTCAAAGATGATATTGGCATCCTTCAGCCATTGTGGTGTAGCAAGTCTTATTCTCAAATTTTAAACGAGAGTTTTTTTTTTGGGAAATGAAGAGGATGATGATCAAGGAAGAACGGCAGCAAGAGGATGGGGCCTTTCGTTGGGAAATCAGTTTTTGGTTTAAAGCACCTACTGTTTAAAATCGTATTTTAAAATGTGTAAAATTCCAAACAAAAGTTGGATATATATCTAAATATCTTATGTTCACACACAAAATTTCAGGTGTATAAAAATGATAAAATTCCATCACTACAAGATGACTTTTCGCGAGACACCTTTTTGTCCTTTTACACCGTCCACAAAAGATATTGTTTTTTTTGCGAAATTTATTGTGTCAACGTAGAATGTTCAAATGTATACCTGTAAATTTTATGTAAATTTTAAAATATATTTTCAACAATATGTGCATCTAGACCTATAAGTCAAAACACTGTCTCTCGTTGTCATTTGTCTTATATTAGTAATCTTGTTCTTTGTTGCATACAAAATTACATATCAAGCAACACTATCATCCTTGAACGAATAAACCGTCTCTTTATCGCCTAGACTTTCCACTGTAAATCCATATGTTTTCTAGCTACAATCACAAAATTAGCTAACCCGGAGCATCGACACCAAAATACTGCACCATCAGTTAATGTATGTTGAAAAGAAGTAACCCTCACTGCAGAGTGTTCCAGAAAACAGAAACTAATCTTGGCGATAACAACAGGATGAAGGCCAAGACGGAACCTAGGAAAATCTCGCTCAGGTAAGAGCGTCTAGCAATTCCAGATAATCTCGCACCGAATTACAAGTTTTCGGTTCCCGTGAGAATGTTGTTGCAGTTCTTCGGTCATAGTGAAATGACTAAACTGAGATTTAAGATATAGTTTTTTTAGAGCATTGATTTTATCATATTTGCACAGAGCACTAAACATGCCATTTCATCACGAAACTTGGCGCGTATTTAAAAGGCATGTATGTGTTCGTCGAATGTTCTGAAATGTCTTACTATTTGTTTTGATTTTCTTATTCGGCAATGAGTATATGAGCTTGAGAGGCAAAACTCTTTCCTCGGCAACTGATAGGCAATATTGTACTTTCAAAATAGTATGAATTGAAGATGCAGCCTCATGTCAGATATCAACAGATTCTGATAGAATGTACTCCCTCCGTCCCGAAATAAGTGTCTTAACTTTGTCCAAAAATGAATGTATCTAGACATATTTCACATATAGATACATCTATTTTTAGACAAATTTGAGACACTTATTTTTGAACGAAGGGAGTACTAGATACTCATTATCTTGATGTCTGAAATGTGTTATGCTAAATACTCCCCTTCTCAATAAATAAATAAACAGAAGGCATATTAGCGTGTGTGAAGAGAGGGAGAGGAGACAAGAAAAAGATCAATTATTTTCCATTCCCCTTGCCGGTGACACCGGCGGTTAGTCCCGCCTCCGGCATCGTTTGAGACCTTTGAATGTGCGATAGACCACGGCTCCTTGCTGGTAGAAGAGTTCTCGTTCTTTTTATGTTGGAGTTTCAGTGTCTTCTTGTGAATAGTAAGGTGGCACGACATTCTGATGACAAAATAAGGTTGTATCCAAGCAGCTCCTAAAGTTCTTTGGGACTATTACTGGTCCACGAATTTTACAAAAGCTTGATCACCCAAATTCACTGTTAGGAGATTTGCGCAGCTCCTCCAGTTCTTTGGAGCTATTTCTAGTCTATTGACTAACTTTGGTAAAAGTTTGATCACTTCAATTCACTGTCAGGAGATTTTCCTTACAGAGGTTGCTGCTCTTCTCGGCTACCCTGCCAAGCAATTTCCCTATGTGTATTTGTTCGATCACCCCAATTCACTGTCAGAGCTTATATAAAGGCAAAGTTTTTGCCTCGTTTGAAAACAAATTCACTATCATAAGCAACTGAATACCATTTTCAAGGAAGCCAATAACTGGCATGCTGCTGGTCGAATTCTAACCAAGAAATTGGAGAAAAAATCACGAACGGTCACTGAACTCGTCCGGGGCGTGTAATTTCATCACTGAATTCAGGAAATGCCACTTGCGGGTGAACGTACGGTCACTGGGCGGTTTGATGTAGGTATTCTTAGCCACGTGTCGGCACGTCGCACCATATTGGACCAAGTCAGCATAGGAGGGACCACGTGATGGAGAGAATCCGAGTTAGAGAATACAAGCTTTAAACCATCAACAAACAACTTAAAACGCACGCATTTCAGCAGCATCACTACTCCAAAGCCTATCTAAACCACAGCCAACATGGCACACATCAGCTCATCGGCCTGCTTCATTGCCTCGTGCTCCATCTTCTTCTTCACTGCCGTGGTAAGCACCGGCGGAGCTTCACCCAAATTCTTGGGTGGGCCAGAGCAAAGAGCAGCATGCATTTTCTATTTTAATGGGCCAAAAATTCTTTTCTCTTTCGTGTTTTGGGCCAGGCTGGGCAGTCCATGGCCCAGGTTGGCATGCACAGTGCTCCGCCACTGGTGGTAAGCATGCACCCCCTGATCCGCAGCAGCCAAATGACCATGCTCTATCACTCATACTCTCCCTCCCAATGCCAAAAATTACAAGTTTTCTGCACGTGTACAAGAACTGAGGTGAGAAAAGAGGTAAGGTAGGTAGTGGCGATGGAGAAGACTCGCCGTACCCGCGCGGCTACTACCAGTGCAGCACCGACAAGACCTACGCGACGAGGAAGAGATGGAGCGTTGCCGCGACGACCCGAACGCCTTCATCCTCACCTACACCGGCGGCGAGCACAGCCACCCGGCCCCCGTCCACCGCAACTCCCTCGCCGGCACCACGCAGCAGCGGGAAGAACCTCCCACTAGTGGCGTGCATAGCGCAGATGCCACGGTGGTGGCGGCGGAGCCGAGCCTCGGGCAGTCCACGTCCGGCGGGTCGCCGACGTCCCTGCGCTCGCCTTCCATGGAGGAGGAGTGCAACCAGGAGGAGGCCGAGTGCGACGAGGCCGGGGGCGCAAGCAAGGACGTGGACAACGGACGACAACGATGCTGCTGGAGGGTCTCCGCTCCTCAACGTCGCCTAGGAGACTTCGTCGTCACGCCATGGGACAGAGCCAGAGGAGAGGCGGATTGTGATTTTAGGGATTGAAACAGATTGGGGAATTTTACCTCGAGACCATTTTTCAAAAACCCCTCCCACTCGCACTCTCTCACTGCGGTCCTTGGATATGGTGTGACGTGCTGACTTGACCGAATGCGGTGGAACGTGCCGACACGTGGCCAAAATACGTACGTTAAACTGCTCAATAACCGTACGGGCAGTGTCGGAACAAGTATAAGTACCCGCAAGTGGCATTTGCTGAGTTCAGTGATGAAACTGCACGCAGCGGACGAGTTTAGTGACCGTTCATGATTTTTTCTCAAGAAATTGCTCCAGAGACTATGGGGGCCTGGTTGTCTTTAGGTTATAGCGTTGTAAGTTGTTTCAACTTTTTTTCTCTGAACGGTTATCAACTTTTTCTCTATAGCAATGAAAACGCGGCTCTAAACTTCTGCTTTGGCTTTTCTGAACCTGTGTTTCGTGCAAGAGTGTTACTTGAACGGGAATCCGGCACCTAGAGGGGAGGGGGGTGAATAAGTGCTAGTATAAATTTTAGGTCTTTTCAAATTTAGGCTCAACACAAAGGTAAATTCTCTAGATATGCAACTACGGTGAATTTACCTAAATGAAAAGCTAAGCAATAACAAGGTAAATGTAACGCCCCGGGATTTATCCCCTTTTTGATTTGTGAGTTTTTCTTTTTTTGCATCGACATAGCATCGCATTGCATCGCATTAATTTAATTGTTGCATTTAAATTAAATTTTCATAATTAAATTCAAATGCATTTTGAATTAATTAAAAATGTGTTATTTTCAAATCTTTTAAAAATGTTAAAAACTAGTTTATTAAATTGTCTATGCAAAACTAAAAATATTTTGTATAAGATTCGTGTTCAAATTCATTTTCGTTTTTGTTCTAAAAATATAAAAAGAAAAAGAATAAAGGGAGAAAAATAAAAGCCCAAGCCCACCTAAGCAAACCCTAGGGTTTCCCCCTGTAAAATTCTTTCCCACCCCCTGACATTTTGCAGCCACCCTCCTCCTTTTTCTGACTTTTGCAAAATAATCCTCCCACCTCTCTTTTTCTCTTTCACCCCTCCTTTCCTTTTTCTTTTTCCTTTTTCTTTTTCTTCTTTTCCTTTCTTTCCTTCTTCTCTCCTTCTTCCTTCCTTCCGCACGGGAGAAAATCCCGAGCCCGAGCCGCACCTTCTTCTCCCGCACCCGACGCCCCCGTGCGCCCCGCTGCCTCCCCATCCCCGCCGCCGGCCGCGCCCTGCTCCCCGCCGCCGGCCGCCGTCCCCTCTCCTCCCTGCTTCGCCCTGCGCTCCGCGCGCCTCCGCCCCGTGCCGGCCGCCGTCGCACCCTGCTCCACGCCGCTCCTCCGCTCGCCTTCCCCAGCGCCGGCCGCCGCGTCCCGAGCGCGCCGCCGCGCCGCGCCGCTCCCCGGCCGCCTCCACGCCCTGCTCCGGCCTCGCACGCCCCAGCGCCCGCAGCGCCCCGCGCGCCCATCGCCGCCCCGCTCCCCGCCGCTCGCCGGCCGCTCGCCCCCGGATGCCGCGCCTACGGCCGCTCCTCCGGCCCCTGCGCTCCCAGCCACCGCCGGCCGCACGCCACCCTCGCCCTCCCGCAGCGCCTCGCGCCGCCGCGCCCCACGCTGCGCGCCCGCCGGCCCGCGTTGCGCGCCTTCACCGCAGCACCGCAGCCGCCGCTCGCCCCGAGCTTCTCGCCGCCGTGCGCGACACCCTCGCTTCCTGCCACAGACGCCGCCGCCCCGGCCTGCTCCCCCTGCTCCGGCCGGACACCTCTGCGCCATGCTTCCCCGCGCGCGTCCGCCTCTTGCCGCCCCGTCGCCCTGCTCCGGCCTGCCTCCTCCGTGCGCGCCCGCCGCCGTGCGCGTGCTCGCAGCCCGCGCCGGCCTCCTTCCATCCGTCGGTTTCCCATCCGGTGGCGTCCCCACACCCGCCGTCCGCAAGGTGTTCGACACAATGCCCGAAAGACTTTTGGCGTCGCAATTTTGTCCGAGTTGTCCACCCTTCGTGGTGTTGCTACATGCGCGTGCTCGTGCCTCTGCCGGTGCCGCGTTGCCCGTGACCGCCCGTGTCTGTGTTGCGGTGCCCGCTCGTGCGCGTTTCTTCCTGGTGTCCGTTTGCCGTGCTCCTGCGTGCCCGCGCCCGTCAACGGGGATGACCGAGTACGACCACTTCGCCCACTCCCACGACACCGACAAACGACGATGCCCCGGTTCCGCGACGACTACTTCCACGACGACGACTACCTCCTCTACATTCCGAAGACGTCGGTTTCGAACCCTAGTTCACCCGATCCGACGTACGGACCCAAACCCTAACCCTTTACCTATTTTATTAAATGTCATCTATCTTGTGCAGATCGCATCATACTTGCATGTGTTGCATCTCTTGGGTTTGCGGGTGTAGCAATTCACCTAAATAATAATTATGGAATGTGTGGGGTAATAAATATATAACGCCCTATTCCATTTAATTTAATTAGATCACCCATGCCATGTGTTGCCATGCTAACCAACATTTAATATTGTTGATAAATAACTTGCACCTAAATATTAATTGCCGGGGTTGTTTTCCCACTTAATTTGTATTACCTGCATTACATTGCATCTTGCCATGCCATGCATCATTCTCATATGATCATGCTGAATCTTTTGCCGTAGTTGTAAACTGCATCTTTTACGCTTTCCAGTGTTTGTTGCTTCTTCGCGGATAAAACGTTGAGATGTGTGAGCAACGACAAGATCTGCTTCCATGCGGGATTCCAGGCAAGCAAAGTTTGCTTGTTTACCTATACATTGTCTTTCATTCCTGCCGTTGATCTCTGCTACCCTAGTTTACGATTCTTTAATGCGATCCCATCACATGTTTATCCTGCAGCCGATACAACTTTATCCCCACATCCCATCACCTGTTGTATGTTTATCTGTTAGCCTTGCGAGTCGTAGTGCATGCTTAGAGTTGGTTGTGCGAGTCGTCAGTTGGTCTTTTATTTTCATATGCTTAGCTTGATAGATTATTCTACCTTAATAAAATGTTGTATTATATTGGGGTATTATAATTAAAAGATAAGGCACCGGCGGAAGGCCTTGCGAGGTGCTTTGTTCTGCTAAGTGTCGACCTAGGAACTGAGATTTTGTCCTCGGATCCAATTTTGAGCGCACTAACCACTTGTGGGAGGCCCAATGGAGCCCCCCTCTACTTTGACTGGAACTTCGACTTGTCCGGGAGCCGCACCTAGTTCGGGTTTTCCATTTGTCTCATATGCATCAATACTAGTGTAGTATTTTACTTTGGCGATGTGCCCTGTTACATGCATATAGGGCGCGGCCTGTTGGTGCGGAGGGGTGTGTCCTGCGGGAGTCCGCACCCTTTTGGCCGGGACCAACATAGCTCCCGTGGCTCCTGGACTTGTTGCGGTGATGGAAAAGAGTTGGGTTGAAAGGCCCTAATGTTTTTGACTGGGTTGATCATGCGAGTATGGGTCCAGTAGTGCACCCCTGCAGGGTATAATCTTATCGATGAGCCGTGTCCACGGTTATGGACGTTTTGGTGATGATGTTGGCTAACAAGATCTAGACAACTTACACCTAATCATTGTTAATTAACCTGACTAGTAATATAGAATTACTTTCACCATAAATGGTAATTAAAATTGTTCAACGTGTGAGTTTCCCGAATTGCTTCCTCATACTTGGTTGAGGGGGTTAATTCGAGAATGGGTTATGTTTGGTGTTAGTAGTAGTTGGTTATCTTATGCGCTCTCTTATCCCTCTCTGATTAGACGGAAGTTATAGCGTGTCTCTCTAGGTTGCTAGTGCTGCTGCCGCTAAGTCCACCTCCCCTATATTTTGGGAGATGGTGTAGAAAGTAGGCAAGTCGGTTTTGCTTGCCAGGGAGTGCCCTGACCCTCTTTTGGGTTATGCTTTATGTGCAGTTAACAGGTTGAAGTGAGACGACGTTAGCTTGGGAATCCCTCCGGCTTGGCTGGGCAGGGATATGGCGCCATCGCTTATCTTCAGGACTCTTAGTCCAGTTTGCTTCTTATCCGTAGTCGGATACTATTCTGTTTCCGCTGTCATTTGAATCTTTGTATTGTATCATTTGTATCTTGACTCGTTCGAGTCGTTGTTGTAATTATATCTTCTGTTGTATTTGTGGATGTATCAGAACTGTTGTAATGTTATCACAATTCCACCCACATAATGTGCATGTTTCGATGTGCACATTATGTCTGGTGGGCGACCAAAAATCGTTATTATGCGGATTTCGGCGGAAGCGCTTAAATCTACATAGTACCGATTTTCGGGCGTCACAGTAAACTAGAGTACAAGACAAGCAAGTAAGGGAGTAAGGATAAGAGGACCCAAGTGAAGCACGCGAAGACGAAGATGTAATCCCGAGTTCCACCCAAGGGTGTACGTCTCGTTGGAGAGGTGTGCGCTACCACAACAGGTTAGCCGCAACGCCACAAAGGCTCACCTTCTTCTCCGATGAACTCAACCACAAAGGTTGCAAGTTCACCTTCCACTATTGATCCCCTTTTAGGACGGAGATCGAATCCCTCATAAATGCTTGAGCCACTCACCCACAACTTAATTGGGGGCTCTCAACATGACCACAAAAAGTCAAGGACCACAAAAGGTCAAGGCAACACCAAGATTACAACAATGGTGAACTAGGTTTTCCCACCGGAAACTCTAGCCACGAAATCCCCAAGTGAATGGGGAAGAAATGCAAATCGCTTCGGTGAAGATGTAGATCCGGGCCTTCTCCTCCAATCCTCTAAAGATCAACGGATTTGGGTGGGGGGATTGGAAGATCTTGATGATTTGAGCTTTGAAGAAGTGTAGGAGTAAGAAAATCTGAGAGCTATCTGTTCTTGAGTGAGTGAGGGGTATTTATAGCCCCTCCCCAATTCTGACCGTTGCCTGTGTCGACCACCTGGAAATTCCGGTATAAGTCATCACCGGAAATTCCGGTCACTCGAAATTTCCGGAAAAGTGAAATTTCCGACAGGAATTTCAGGCTGGAGTCAGAACCTTTTCCTCTTCTTTCCTTAGCAGATTTCTTCAAAGTTCTTCAAGGTGCACTCGGAAATTCCGGTGAATGGAAATTTCCGAGCACATTTTCCGGTTGAGATCAGAACACTTATTATTCTTGACTTAGCCGTTTCTGAGGACTCTTCTGGGTGCAATCGAAAATTCCGGGAGATGGAAATTTCCGATCACAATTTCCGGCTCGCGTCAGAACACTTACTCAATCTTGACTTAGTCGTTTCTGCGATGTTGATCTTGGTCCACTCGGAAATTCCGGTAAAGTGAAATTTCTGAGTACAATTTCCGGTTGAGATCAGAACCATTTCTCAAACTTGACTTAGCCATTTTCTGTGAAGTTCTAGTGAACCGGAAATTCCGGCCCTGGAAATTTCCGGCTCAAATATTCCGGTTCGTGGAACAGTTCCAGAACCACTTCTTCTTCGCATTTTTGGATTTGATGCATATGAACTTAAATCACATACAAACTGAAATATTTGGCATTCTATTAGTACATCTTAAGTAATGTTAACTAACACACAAAACACTAGGATTAAGAAATGTTCTTTCATGAACGCTATGGTTTCGTTATTGAGTTAATGGAAAAAAGAGTTTTTATCCCAGTCTTTTTTTTAATTGTAACTAACAAAATGCCCGTGCGTTGCAACGGGTTTAAAATAAATAAATATGTGTTCAAAATCTAAGAAATAAATAAATATGTTGTATATACCATTTGAACATTAAATATTTCACTTCAAACTTAGTTCACATTTTCCGATATAAAATAATCCTCTCAAAAGAGCCCACTTTTCACTATTATGAGTTTACAATGAAACATTTCGATATTGTCAAATCACATAGAAAGATACATAAATAAAATACATATTCTAAAATCATAAAAGAATCTCAGCCCACATGGAAAACTACAAGGATCCAAGATTTTAGAATACATCACTACCCATCAAGTCCGACATAAATGCTTACATAAAGTTATCTAAGCCCCGAAGCCAGTAAATCATAATATTCACAAGACGACAGAGAAGTTGATTATTTCATTTTGGGCATATTTCACGCTTGAAATAACAATGATCTTATTTGATGACCGTTGGTGCGTATCCTGACAAATGTCAACCTCTTCTTGAGAGGCAACCTGGCTCGCCATTGCTGTCATGCATCTATTTCTCGATTGCAAATAGATGCAAGGATTTATTCTACAATTGCTACTCTTAGAATTGATGTTTTGCACGTATTTAAGAACTCTCTGTCTCTCAACTTAAACACGCTGATCCAGGAAGCGCACAAGGCTGCATCTTGCGCCGAGCCTCCATGTGGTGACTCCACCACCCACCAAGCCATGCAGCAGTGGCACAGTAACCATCTGACTGGTGGCGCTCTTAAACGGGAGCCCATTACCATTCAGTATCCTAAGATTTAATTACATGCAAAGATGTGAATATTTTTTTACGAGCTAGTATGCATAAAAAAAATCATAAAAGTTGCATGAAAGAACCTTGAAACTACATATTGATCATCTGAAGTGAAAGCAGCTTAGTGTTGTGCTGCAATATAGTTCCAAACTGAAGCCACACTTGTGCAAAATAACAAAAAAATACGGGTTAGTAAATATTAAGAAAACAATGTGATTCTATAGCTTCTTGTTTGTGATTCTAAGAGTTTGTGTATTACTTGCAAATTATTTCAGCTCACAATCTTAAATTTTTGAAGTAAAAATATTAATAGCAATATAGTGTCATGTAATTGTATAAGAGAGACAACTTAAAACAATAGTGCAGGCTACATATCCACCATGGAATGGCAACCAGGGAGAAACCAGTATACTGGTATATATAGCTTCAGGAAGTAAGGTAAAATAGCAGTTGTACAAAAGCACTAACAGCATCCGTCCCATGCCGAGTCCACAAAATGGAAGGAAACCCATCAATAACACAGCCATAATCTGAGACGGCAGAAACCAAATATCATATAATCTGAGACGACATAAACCAGAATGTATTTTTCAGTCTTGGTTCCAGTTGCATGATATTTTGTCTGTTTAAGAACAGACCCGCACCTAATTGCCGCTACAAGTACTGACCAAAACTAACTCAAAATTAGAAGTACCTAAAGCTAAAGGAATATACCGTACACATCATTTCGTAGTTTCAGTTTAAACTTCAGTTAGCCTGATTACCTTAGAATTATATAACAAACATGGTTTAGATAAAAGGCCAAACAAAATAAACATTCATCTCTACATAGCACTACCCACTTGCATGGCCAACAAACAAATATTTTTGGCTAAGTGAGAAAGCCATGAAGATGATACAAGAGGTTTTCTTATATATACTGACATTTATACAACTTTCCCCATCTGTATTGCATACTCCCTCATATAAGTCTAAGCACTTGTCTTTGCACTTGAGTAGGGCCTTTTGAGCTGTTCGATACTTATCTTTGCAAATAACACCTACCAGAAGAAGAGGTAATGAGTAAACCATGTAGTGCCATTGCAAGGCCCAATACCTAGTAAAGATTTATCTTGGAAAAATCACTTCTTCATTTTACAAAGTGGTGTTCAAAGAAGCTCCAAACATCCAAAAGGTGTAAAAACAGGAAAATTCAATTATCTTATGTCTGCTAACAAAATATTTGCACATTGCAAACAAATATGATGGACTATACATATATGTCTTTTACCTACACTAATTAACAGGCAACTAATGTTACAGAAGCATTAAACAACCACTCAAGTCCTCGACATTTTCTCACAAAAGTAATTAGTTTAATAGGTCCACATCTCACGCATATGTTCATCAGACACTTTCTCAGAATTCTTTATGATAGGCTTCGCGTAGAGATATTGTTACAAGAATAAATTGATCTGCAAGTACAGGAAATAATTCAATGAAAATATATAGAACAAGATGTAGGCAATAAAATTTGAAGGACAAACATCTTTAAAATGGACAGAGTTCTGAAGAATGTACAAATCTATCAGGTAGTTAACTGAATTAAGCTAATTCAGGTCAAGGTGATGGGCATCAACATAAGCATTTGATAAAAACGTCTCTACTTTGTTGTCCATCTCAATATACCAGTGACACCGACAATAAACACTCAAATCGAAAGTGCTAGTTATTCATTGTGTGGCATACGCTATAGACTGTAGCTAGTAGTTATTGAATATCAGAAGACACCTTTGATTTCGTAAAAAGAGTCCTTTTCACGAGGGCAATGGGATCTGAGGAGATCTTAATAAACAAAAAGGATAATATTCATAAGTGAGGTACCATAAGATAAAATTAGTAAGAGATGCATGAGTGCATAAAAACTTATTTAATCTCCAGCATTGGTGCTTCCCCTTTAACAGTGTATTGCTGGGAGTAGGTTTAAACAGACATTGAACTTGTCAAGTTCTAAAATGAAGCAATTATCAGATAACAACCCAACATAATGCATACATAATTGACTAACGGGATTAGTTATTCCAATATATCATTGGCGCATACATATTGTAGCCTATCATAGAGACCAGGATCATCGATTATTATATTTGTCGCCAGTGAACTTTCTGTGATCATCATATTCTTTCCACATCAGCTGGATAACACAACAAAAAAGTGGAGATGATGATAGGATCACTACCTGGAGGACACGGGCTGTCTTGAACTGGATTTTGACCTGCTTTGTGGCGCTGATCTCCCAGTATAGGATATTTTTGAGTTCCTTCCCATGACCTGGAAGTTGGAACTCATCGTAGTTTCTAATTCCCAGAGAGAAAAAGAGGATGTGTACCAAAATGTGACGCCATGATTGAAGCATGTTCAAGGTCGTGTTCCTTACCGGCGGAGATGAAACAGCGCTCAAATACGGCGGCGGCGGAGACGAAACGACGCTCAAAGGCGGCGGCGGAGGAGGACGAGTAGCGTGTGGCGGCGCGGTGACCAGGCCAAGAGGCGGCCCGTTAGGCCGGACGTGAAGGGAAACGCCCCGCGCCAGCTTTGGCTGTTGACGGAACAAGGATGCGATGCGCGGCCGGGGACGGCGATGGGCCGGCCTCCGCGACGAGCTTGGAGATTGTGGCGGCGGCGGCTTCGTTGGTTCCCGGTCACCAGAGATGGAGGAGATGACCAATGGCGGGCGGTGCTAGGGTTTGAGGAGGGGCAACGGCTCCGCTCTTTTGCTCGAACGACATGAGGTCACGACGGTTCTGTTGGGCTTGGCCCATTTGTGTCCCCGGGAGGCGATCGGAGATGCGTCGGACGAAAACCATGACGTCACGCAGGCAGAAAGAGGAACCAAATCTTCTAGGAGAGAAATGTTGTACTTGGTCCGTGCTATTAAACGTAAAATTTCGACATATATCTTCATCGCCCCGCATGAAAGATGCTATTCACTCAGGCAATTTCGGTCTCAAATACTTCTAGGCTCTAGGTACATGTGCTATTTGACGGCAGTAAAAAAGAGTACAATAACATAGAAATAACTAAAAATTTGCACACCAAGAAATTTGCATTTTCATATAGGAGTGTGAGATAAACAGTAGTACGAGTGTACTTGTTTCAGCTGATGGACGAGGTGCAAGGATTTGTGAGGGGAAGAGGTGGTGGGGGAAGAGGTTATGGACGAGGTGCTGTGGGCGGAGGGGGTCGATTCTGGCAAGGAGGTCGCGATGGTGGCAGGGAGAAGAGCTTTGGGACTACTCATCAGCACGGGTATGTCTCAAACCATTACTCCAATGTTGGCCCCAGGCAGCAGTTCTTCTCTGGAGGTCAACAACAAAATCAGAGGTCAACAACAAAATCAGATAGATGTGCAACAAGGTGGGATGTAGCAGATGGGGCAGCAGGCGAATCAGATGGGTTTGCAGCAGGGTGGGATGCAACAGGTTGGGCAACAACAAATTCAGGGGCAGATGCATCAGGGGCAGATGGGACAGCAGGCGAATCAGATGGGTTTGCAGCAGGGTGGGATGCAACAAGCTGGGCAGCAACAAAATCAGGGGAAGACACATCAGGGACAGATGGGGGTGCCGTTGTTGATGGCCAGGTTGTCGCTGCATAATATCTCTCAGGGTCAGGGTCAGAATTTCCTTGCTACAAACAAAATTATACATCAAAATGACAGTGGAGGGACAGTGTTTGGAGGTCGTGTGGAGAATGATGCAGGGAAGATTGATCAAGTAGGAATGACTAAAAAGTTGGTTTAATGCACAAAATGCAAGGAGCTTGGACATATAGTGAAGGAATGCACTAATAAGGTTTTGTGCTTGGTCTGCACTAAGGAATCACACCTTACTGAAGATTGTGTGTGGCCCAAACAAGCTAAACCTGTGGCTAGCTATGTGGGTTATGGTGCTCCAGGGTTGGGATGTTTACTTATTAACAATTCCAATGCAACATTTCAAGCTGAGCATGTGAACCCAATGACAATTATTCACATTAAGGAAGGTGATCTGGATGAACATCAGATAATTAGTGGCTTTACAACTATGTTTAAGTCGAATTGGGAATGGATAGCAAAAGCTGCAGGGAATAACCAGTTTTTGATGAGAATGCCAAGTAAGGTGAAGCTGGAGGAATTGTGCAATTTTGAAGATTTCAGACTGAAAGGGACAGGTGCTCTGATACGAGTTACCAACTGGGTTCCAGAGGCGATGTCGAATGGGAAGTTAAACACGGTTTGAGTCAAAGTGCAAGGAATTCCGGATACCCTGAATCACTACATGGGTATTTGTGAGATTGGATCAGTGTTTGGGCCAGTGGTCGATGCTGATATGGAAACGTTGAAGAATCAAGATGTGGTGAGGATTAAACTTGGTGTGAGAGATCCTTCCAAGTTCCCTGTGCAGACTGAGATTACAACTAAGGATTTATTCTTATATGATTTGTACTTCTCGCTGGAGTCTGTGGTGGAAAATGGGTGGTACAGTAATTTACGTGATGTTAATGTGTCGCAAGGTGGGTCCGATGTCAGTGCTGCTAAAGAAGACAGAAATCCTAAGAAACAGAAAAAAGATAATGAGAAAGAGAACATTCAGTTGGGAAGTCCTTCTCTTGCACAGTTTGAGGCGACACAGCGACAAAAGCCAGGTGGTTCTAGGTTTTCTTCAATTGCAGACCAAGATATAGAAACAATTAAAGAAAATGTGGGTGTTGAGTTACAATCTGGGAAAATTTCTGAAGACTTGGCCAGGAAAGCAGTTTTGATTGATCAGGAGAATAGGAAATTGCAGGAGCTGGAGAACAAAAGGAAGGCTTTGGAGCAGGAGTTGCTACTGCAACAAGCTCAGCTGGTTATATCTAACAAGAAGATGCAGGATAATGAACCGAAGTTTAAATTACTCAAAGAATATGGGATGGATTCGCAGAGTCAGGAGGATGAGAGCAATGTGGATGCTAATTTGGCAGAGAAAGTTGCTATTGACGACAGTCATAATGATGAAGATAATGGAGGAGATTTAGAAGCTATTGGAAACAGTCAGGAGGATTTTGATGAAGACAATAAAAATGAACAGAAGGGGCCAAGCATAAGGAGATGTGATAGATTGAAGGATAAAGAGAGCAAGAAGGTAGAGGACATGGCTAAGGACAGAGCTGTAGCAAAAGATAACATGGGAGGAGGTACGTTCATGGATGACTCCTTTATTTTTTGAAGCAATGTTAAATTACATGATATAGCTTCTTGCATTGGTATTAGTTTAGGTGTAGATGTAGATATGGTTGATCATAATCTTGGTTTGCTTAAGGATCTTGAGCAAGCAAGAAGGAAATTATATGATCAAATGATTAAGGGTGATTCTGCTCATCAATTTGCAGATCATCTAAGTGGTAAGACTGGAGATGAAATGATGGATGATTTACTTAATGATTTGGATCAGGGCAATATGGTGGATGGAGGTCCCGATCTGGAGGGCTTTCAAATGGTAGTTTCTAAGAGAATTAAGAAGAAAAAGACCTCACCTAGCAATGTTAGAGTGAGATCGTTTACGAAAAAGAAGATAAATAGATGATAGGATATATTTGGAATATTAGAGGGTCAGGAAAAGATGTGAAAAAAGGCATGTGAGAGAAAATATCTTTGAAAAGAAAATTGATTTCATAGGCCTTCAAGAGACTTTAAAAAATGATTTTACTCCTACTGATCTCCTGGAGATGAGTGGTGGGATTGAGTTTTATTGGAAATGGTCTGCACCAAAAGGGAGATCTGGAGGTATTTTGGTAGGAGTAAAGAAATATACTTTTGATGTGGTGGAATATGAAACTAGGGAGTATTTTGTTAGAGCTTTGTTGTATGACAAATGTACAGACCAACGTTGAAACTTAATTGTGGTTTATGGTGCGGCACAAATAGATGGCAAGGAAGCTTTTTTGGCTGAACTTGCTAGTGTGTGCCAACATAGTATATACCCCATTTTGGTGGGAGGAGTTTTAATATTATTAGAAAAGATGATGAGAAGAATAAAGCAGGGTGTTATAATAAATGGAGTTTCCTTTTTAATAGTATTATTGAAAACTGTGGTTTGAGAGAGTTAAAACTTAATGGGAGACAATATACTTGGTCGAATAGACATATTGATCCTACATTTGAAAAACTTGATAGAATTTTAATGAGCCCCGATTGGGAGGCTATTTATCCTTTAACGGTGGTCTCAGCAATGGATAGAATTCATTCGCTGTCTGACCATGCTCCTATGTTGTTGGATTCAGGGGTGCAGCTTAAGAAGGATGTAATTTTTAGATTTGAAACTAGTTGGTTTGTAAGAAGTGGGATTAGAGAGATTATTTTGGAAACCTGGAATTCTACCCCTGTACATTTATCTAATTTGGATAAATGGCAGTGGACGTTTAGGAATTTTAGGAGTAAATCGTAATTTAGATGCGGTGTATAAGAAGATGAGGAATGAGTTTACGACAAGAATTAGTGAATTAGATAAGATGGATGAAGCTGTGGGTTTATATGTCCCTAAGAGAATGGAAAAGAAGGGGATGGAGGAACAAATGGTAAGTTTGTTGAAACAAGAGGAACTAAAATGGCAACAAAGATGTAAACAAAGAGAAATTCTTGAAGAAGATAATAACACAAAAAATTTCCATGCTAAGGCCAATGGCCGAATAAGGAAGAATGTGATTTTATCTATGGAGCAAGAGGAGGGAGAGATTAAAGGTGAAAGGGCATGTCCCTTCCTAAGATTTTGGTTAAGATGACATTCGAGTTAGTGAGGACTAATGCTATCTCTAAAGTGTATTCTCAGGTTTTAGTCCGCTCGTATGATGATGGTTGGAGATTGGAGGCCCCTCATTTTTGGATGATCAAGTGACGGTGTTATTTATATCTTTCTCTATTTACTTCTTGAGTCAATAGGATCACCGCACTATTAAGAGGGGTAACTTGTTATTTTCATTGGGGATGAACTCTTGCAACTCTATTTCATATCACTTTCCATTCACCTCCTAAAGCCTCCACAAAATATGAGAAAGTTTAATATATTTGTCTCTTGAAATATTGGGCATGTTCAGGAAACTGCTCATCCGGTATGGGATCCGGTATATACCGGATCTGGTACCGGATGGGCCCGGAATCAATTCCGGGTGCAAACCGGGTGAGTCCAGGGACTAGCCGGTTTGCACTCCGGAATTCATTCCGGGTCCATCCGGTACACAGTCCGATGCAAACCAGAATCCATACCGGGTGGACCAGATTTCCTGCATAACAGCCAGATTTTAATAGACAAGTATATAAGCCCACCTCTTCTTCTCCAAGAGGTAAGTCAACCAGTTCCAAACACGAAAAAGGCTAAGTTCTCTCCCCTTCATTGTTGTTGACTCCAAAAGCTTCAAGATCTCTCTAGCCCTCCACTCAAACTCAAATCCCTTTGGTGAAAACCAAGAGGAGGTCTAGATCTTTGATTCCACCGAGCCAAAAGTGATTCCCTTGAGTTTATCAAGTTGCTTGTTACTCTTGGGTTTTGTTGAAACCCTAGGCGGCTAGGGTTGCCCGGAAGCTTCCGGGTTGTGGTTCTTGCTTCAGGAAAGTTTGTAAAGGTTTGGATGCCGCCTCAAGGCCTACCAATAGTGGATTGAGCTCTTTCTTTGTGGAAGAGGCTCAAGGAGAAGAAGGTGAGCCTTCGTGGCGCTCGGGTGTCCTTCGTGGTATCCCGCATCTCTCCAACGTGACGTACTTCTCTCTCAACAGAAGGAACACGGGTTATATCTTCGTCTCCGCGTGCCTCGGTTATTTCTATACGAGCTCTTTCACTATTGTTGATTTAGTTGTGATAGCCTTCGTGCTTGAAGTATTGTATTGAATCATATAGGTTGTTTCATCTAGTTGTTAGGCACATCTTATTTATCCGCATAGCCTAAAACTTGTGAAAAGAAAAGTAAAATTTATAGAAACCTATTCATCCCCCCTCTAGGTTACCATCTCGGTCCTTTCAATTGGTATCAGAGCCGAGATCTCTTTTTAAGGGCTTCACCGCCTTAAGAGAGAGATGGATTATCCTTCTGAAGAGGAGTTAGCAAGGAAAGCCGAGGAGGACAAGTGGGCCTCCCGTGAAGCTGCCCTTCTGAAAACCATTGAGGATCGTGTGAAGAAGAGCTTTGAATTATATGTGGCTAATGAAGTTGAGAAGCGTTTGGCCGCCATATCTCTTTCCCCCGACACTAGCACTAGTGGCGATGGAAAGGATAAGGTGGAGAGCGCTCCCTCAACCAAACTTAGCCCCGCATATGGCGCCGTTGGTCACACGTATCCTCTCCCCCCTATCTCATTGACAAACATGATTAATGGTGGTGCCCCACCCATGTATGATGAAACTCAGTTTTCCTTTTGGAAATCTTCTATGGAATCTTATCTTCGCAGTATGTGCGAGGAGCTTTGGGACATTTTTGAGCAAGGCTTTGTGCCCATGGATGCAAATAGTTTGACGCCTAATGAACGGGTACTTCGGCAACTCAATTCCACGGCTCGTGACAAGATTTGGTGTGCTCTTCCAAAAAGTCTCTACAATCAAGTCCACTGCATTGAGTCCGCCAAGGAGTTCTGGGATAGAGTTGTGATTCTTCAAGAAGGAACATCCATCACCCAAAAGACCAACTATGAATATGCCAAGAGGGAGATGGATTTATTTGTGATCAAGGATGGTGAGAACCTTAGAGATGCCTACTCAAGACTTGACGTTCTTCGTGTAAAGATCCAAGGCCTTGGGTGTGACAAATACAATGATGGGTTTGATGTGAATGATGAGTTTATCAAGAACAAGATTTGTCAAATAATTGCTCCCGATGACAAGCAAATGGCTCTCATGATGCAAGTCTTGGATGCCAAGAAGGCTATATATCCGGATGACCTTATCTCCTTCTTCATTGCCAACCAAACTATGGTTGATCAAGGAAACCGAACAAGACAACTTGTCCGCGCGATGAACTCTCCCAACCTTGCTTTGAAGGCCAAGGCGACTCGTGTTGTTGAGGAAGAATATGAAGACGAAGTTGAGCTTGAAGAGATGACTTCAACGAGTGAGCTACCAGTGGATCTTGCCTTCTTTGCTAGGAAGTGGGGCAAGAACTTCATGAACAAGAATGCAAGCCTCCCAAAGAACACAAGGAGGAATTGCTACAATTGTGATCAACTGGGTCATTTCTCCGACAAGTGTCCCTATGAGAAAAGAGAAGACAAGCCTAAGTATGACAAGGAGGCAAGGAAGAAGCTCCTCCCCAACCCCATCAACAAGAGAAGAGAATGCAAAGCTTTTGTTGGGGTCGAGTACATGTCCGATGATGAGGAGAAAGAGGAAGATGCACAAGTTGGAGTAGCCGGTCTAGCTCATGCTAAGCCCGGCTCCTTATTCACATATGACTATACCAAGGACTACGCATCTCCCTCCAAGAAGTGTCTCATGGCAAGATTGACAAAAGGGGGCGAGGATGATCAAGATGAAGTAGCCAAGTTGGAGTGTGGACTTGGGTCCTCTCTCCCCTACGACTACACCAAAGACTACACCTCGACCTCCAAGAAGAAATCCCAAAAATGCCTCATGGCAAAGGGACCAAAGGTGCCTACTCCTTCAAATGCTCCTATCTTTAATGCTAAGCCACCTTTACCTTCTCATGAGTTAGGCAATATTGATGAGGATGGAAATGCTAGGATGCTTGCTTTGCATAAAGTTATGTGCTCCCTACGTGGTGATGCTTTATCTCAATTCGAGTACTTAATGGACACCGTCTCTTCACGTGACGATACCATTGAGGAACTTGAATCCCATATTGATGATGGGAGATGGAGATTCAATCTCCTTAAGCAAGAGCTCACTAATGAAAAACATAACTCTTTTACTCAATCTCAACAATTGGAAACTTATAAGATTGACAAAGCTAAAGATGTTGATTTGATTGATAGGGCACTTCATGCTTCTAAAAAGAAACTTGAGGTTGCTCATGCCTCTCTCACTAAGGATTTTGAACACCTTGAGAATGCCCATAAGCTTATCAAGGATGAGTTCATGAAACTTGAGGAGAAGTATGATCAACTTCAAGCTAGTTATGACAAGTCTCTTGGTTCTTCAAGTGCTCCCATTATTGTTGAAAATATTGCTAGTACTTCTAACCCCTTGAATGGTCAAGTCTCACTTGTTGGGAAAAATAAGAAATTGAAGGTGCAACTCAAGAAGGAACGTCTCATATCTAGTCAAGGTGAGAAGACTCTAAATGAGATCCTTACTAAACAAAAGATGAGAGCTCCACGTCAAGGACTTGGTTACACCACAATGAAGAATGGTAAGGAGAAGGCCAATCCTTTGAAGAATGTTAACTTTGTGCGTGAAGGACACAAGGAGGTTGACAAATGCAAGAAAGTTGTGGTTGAAGAAAGTGTCTATAAGGAAAATTCTAACCAACATTCTGCGGGAAAAGCTAACCCATCTTATGTGTTGTGTAAGGACACAAGAGGAGACGTTTATGCTAAAATTTATTGGTCCCCGCAATGCTTTTAGATGGTACTCGATTTGGGTACCAAAATCTCTTGTGTCTAATGCCAAGGAACCCATTTCTAAATGGGTTCCTAAATCCAAGAATTGATTGTGTGTAGGGATATCTCTCCGGTGGCCCTAAATGGGTGTTTGATAGTGGATGCACTCATCATATGACCGGAGAAAAGGAGTTGCTTGAGCGTTTCATTGATGATGTCAACCGCACCTCCTACATCACTTTTGGAGATAATACAAAGCAAAAGGTATTGGGATACGGCAAGGTGGCAATCACGAAAGACGTGTCTCTCGAGAATGTCATGCTTGTTGAATCCCTTGGTTACAACTTACTTTCCATCAATAATCTTACAAACATTGGCTATGATTTCTATTTTACTAAAGATAAGGTGATGGTCTTTAGGAGTGATAATCTCAAATTGGTATTTGTTGGGCATATTGAGGACGGTCTTTATGTGGCTGATTTCTCGCAAGAGAACCCCTCTTCCTCACTATGCCTAATGGCCAAGGTTGACAAGGGTTGGCTTTGGCATCGCCGGCTAGGCCATGTCAACATGAGAAATCTTAAATTACTCCTAAAAGACGATCACGTTATTGGTCTAACCGATGTTGACTTTGAAAGAGATCGTGTGTGGAGATCGTGTGTGTAGTGCATGCATAGCCGGGAAGCAAAAGGGCAAGGCTCACCCCTCCAAGAGCATCGTCACCACCTTTAGTCCATTGGAGCTCCTTCATTTGGATCTCTTTGGGCCTTTCAACTATGATACTCTTGGCGGGAAGAAGTTTGGCCTTGTGATCGTGGATGACTACTCAAGATACACTTGGGTATTTCTCCTAAAATCCAAGGATGAGACCCAAAAATGCTTCATCGACTTTGCCACTCAAGCTCAACGTCAATATGATGAAAAGATCAAGGCAATTCGAACTGACAATGGCACCGAATTCAAGAACTACACCATGCAAGATTTTGTTGATTGGGAAGGTATCAATCATCAATACTCTTCACCTTACACACCCCAACAAAATGGGTGTTGTGGAGAGGAAGAACCGGAAAATCATTGAGATGGCAAGAACGATGTTGAATGAATTCAATTCACCCTACAACTTTTGGGCTGAAGCCATTGCCACCGCCGTTCATGCTACAAACCGGCTCTTCCTCCACTCCTTTCACAACAAGACCGCCTACGAGCTTCTCACCGGGAACAAGCCCAACGTCAAGTACTTCCGCGTCTTTGGATGCAAATGCTTCGTCAAGAACAAGAAAGAGAGTCTTGGTAAATTCGAATCTAGAACTATTGAGGGTATTTTTGTTGGATATGCATCGGTTTCCCAAACCTATAGATTCTACAATAGTTCCTCGGGAAGGATTGAAGAATCTTGTGATGTGGATTTCGATGAGAATAATGGCTCCCAAAAGGAGCAAGTTGTTTCACGTGATGTAGGTGATGAAGATCCTTCTCAAGTAATTAAGGCAATGGGCATTGGGCACATCTTGCCTCATGAGACTCATCAAGCTCAAAATCAAGATCAAGCCTTTCATGAAGAAGGACCAAGCTCAACCCCCATGGAGAATGACTCAACTCAAGTGGAGCCTAGCTCAACTCAAGAAGAGTCAAACTCAACACAAGAGCCACCAACTACACCACAAGTTCAACAAGAATCTCACGAAGAGAATCATGTCCAAGATCAAACGCCAAGTCCTCAACTCCTTGACATTTTTCAAGAAGAAGAACAAGATGGTCCTAGCTCTCAAGATCAAGCTCAAGTTGAGCCCCAAGAACTAGAACGTCTAAAAGGAGAGTTTGTTGATTACAAGGGCATCAGAAGAAACATCAAAGCCACAAGAAAAGCAAGTGGGATGCAAGTCAACAAGATAATTGAGAGCATATCAAAGGGAGTACTCACTCGTAAAAAGTTAAAACACTCAGCCAACTTTATCAAGCATCACTCGTTTATCTCTCGTTTTGAACCTCTTAAGGTACAAGAGGCCTTGCAAGACCCCGATTGGATAATGGCTATGCAAGAAGAACTTGAGTGCTTCACCCGCAATGAAGTATGGTCACTAGTGGATAAACCACAAGATCGTAGGATCAATGTCATTGGAACCAAATGGGTCTTCAAGAACAAGCAAGGCGAGAATGGAGTCGTCATTCGAAACAAGGCAAGGTTAGTGGCGCAAGGGTTTGCACAAATAGAAGGTATGGATTTCGATGACACCTTTGCGCCCGTGGCTCGCCTTGTAGCTATTCGTCTCTTGCTTGCATTTGCCTCTTTTCATGAATTCAAGCTTTATCAAATGGATGTGAAAAGTGCATTTCTTAATGGTCCTTTGAAAGAGGAGGCATATGTTGCACAACCCCCGGGTTTCGAGGACCCCAAATTCCCCAACAGTGTGTATAAACTCCATAAGGCGCTCTACGGTCTCAAGCAAGCTCCACGTGCTTGGTACGAGCACCTTAGGGATTTTCTACTCAAGGATGGGTTTGAAATTGGGAAAGTCGACTCCACCCTTTTTACCAAGCGGTTTAAGGATGGTGGTATTTTCATATGCCAAATCTATGTTGATGATATCATTTTTGGTGGTTCATTTGAACGCCTTAACAAAGCTTTCTCCGAGTTGATGACTAGGAAATTCGAGATGTCCATGATGGGAGAGTTGAAGTATTTCCTTGGATTCAAAATGAGAAAACTAGAAGAAGGAACCTTCATCTCTCAAGAACAATATGTGAAGGACATGCTCAAGAAGTTTAATATGGTTGGTGCCTCTATTGAAAGATGCCCATGGCGACTAATGGACAACTAGGGGCATGTAAGAAGGAGAAGGATGCGGACATAAAGGTATACCGTTCCATGATTGGCTCTTTGCTCTATCTTTGTGCATCTAGACCGGATTTCATGTTTAGTGTTGGAATGTGTGCTCGTTTTCAATCCGCTCCAAAGGAGAGCCACCTTGTGGCGGTCAAACGGATTTTTAGGTACCTTGTTCTCACTCCAACTCTCGGGCTTTGGTATCCAAAGGGATCTACTTTTGTTCTCCATGGCTATTCAGACTCCGATTGGGCCGGTGACAAAGTAGATCGGAAGTCTACCTCCGGGGCTTGCCACTTTATTGGCCGGTCATTGGTGAGTTGGTCATCCAAGAAACAAAACTCCATTTCCCTATCCACCGCCGAAGCCGAATACATCGCCGCGACATCTTGTTGCGCTCAATTGTTGTGGATGAGGCAAACCTTGCTTGACTATGGTGTGTCTCTTGGTCCGGTGCCTCTTCTATGCGACAATGAAAGCGCAATAAAGATCGCCCATAACCCCGTCCAACACTCTCGAACCAAATATATTGACATTCGCAATCACTTCCTACGTGATCATGTCGCAAATGGTAACATCTCTCTTACTTATGTGGGGACAAATGACCAATTGGCGGACATTTTCACTAAGCCTTTGGATGAAGCCCGGTTCGTTAAATTGAGAGGAGAACTCGGTATCCTTGATCCTAAAAACTTGGATTGATTTACTTGCACAATTCTCTTTACTATCTTGTTATCTTGTTTAGGTGTGCCGCATATGTAGGGATAGCATCTTACCATGTCTTGGCATGATGCATACCTATATGTGCTATATCATAAAGATCTAATATCAAATGGATCCAAGCATGTCTCTTCGCGGTACCAATGATATGTGTGCTCTAACATAGGGGGAGAAATCCCCCGCCAACTCGCCACTCTTATTTGGTACATTCTATCAATTGGCTCATTGGATTTGCATTTTATTTAGTTCAAAACATGTTACTTGTTGCTTTTTAGTTTCGCTCTCTTTTCCAAGAAACATGTGTAGAACATTTTTTTAAGCTTACCTTGCATCTCTGCTGTCTACCTTGCCCATCTATTCACTCTATGCACAAGTCATCTTGAGTTCTTTTTATTTTTTGGAGGAGTTCTGGTGACCCGGTATGGAATCCGGTACACACCGGATCTGGTACTGGATAGGTCCGGAATGTTTTCCGGGCACAAACCGGGTGGTTCCAGGGGCCACCCGGTATGAACCCCGGAATTGATTCCGGACACATCCGGTACAGGACCCGGTTTGTACCGGGATCCATACCGGACGGGTCCGGTTATTGGAACTTTATGTTCCGGGTCGGAGGTCTTTTTCCTCAAAGGCTCCTCTCCCCCCCCCCCCCCCCCGACCTAAACCGCCCCAGCCGCCGCCACCAGCGTCTTCTCCATCTCCGGGGGAGTTCTCCACCGCCCGGGGCTCCGAGTTGGGCCTCCCTTGGTCCCTCTCCTCGCTTGGAGGAAGTTTACCGAAGGATTTCTCAAGTTCTCCATCATGTCCTCCGGTATCTCACCTCCTTACCTCTCTCTCTCTCTCTCTCTCCATGTAGATCTTTTAGTCCTTGAAGGTTTTGCTCGTTCAATCATGTTGCTCTTTAGATGTAATGAGTAGATGTTGCTGAGTTCAAGCATTTTTGCAAAAATTTCGAAGTTTCTGTACCCACCCGGTATAGATTCCGGTTTGCACCGGACCTGCTACCGGATCCGTCCGGTACCAGATCCGGTGCATACCGGACCTGGTACCGGCTGATGCACTGAACTCGAAATTTTGTTCAAATCTTGACACATCTATTCATTGCACCTATTCCTCCTTCCCGTGACTTGTGCACTTATCCCCATGCTCGCAACTATGCTCTAATTCACAGGTGACAACCCTGACCGTCTCGAGAAGCATGAGATGCATCGCAAGGGCAAGTATGCCGAAGTGTCAAGCAAGAAGACGATCTCATCAAGGACTGCCAAGGCTCCATTGCCAGCATCTAGTACTGCCTACAGTCGAGGTCATGGTCGTGGTCGTGGTCGCTCTTCTGTTGACCGTGGCCACCCCTCTGAGGTTTTTGTCTCTATTGAAGAGTCTGATGGGGCTGAGGATGGTTCTGATTCTGAGGATGAGACGGAGATTGTGCCCACTGGCAATATGAAGACTATGACTGTTAGCGATTGGAAGGTGTTTCGTGTGAGAAATCCCTACTTTGCCAAGGAAAGAACTAATCCTGGGGATACTAGGTGCTGGACTCGCACTCAGCAGCTTCAGTGGGAGCATGTGTATGCTATTTTCAGCTCCAAGAAGTCTTGGGTACCGCATAAGTCCCTTAATCTCGAGCACTTCTCTCTTCATGAGAAGGATTTCCCTTATGTGCGGCGTACCCTTGAGAAGATGAACTTGTGGGATGTTGTGTGTCTTCACTCTCCTGATGTTATGCCAGATTTGGTGAAGCAATTCTATTGCACTGTCTATTTCCATGATGATGATAATTGCACTATGACATGGATGTCTGGAGATCTTAAGGTAACTAGCAATGTGAGGGAGCTCAGAAAGGCTTTGGGTCTCAAGAAAGGAGGTTGGCAGATTCATAAGGATGAGGTGTTTTTGAAGGAAGATCTTGATTTTTGCTTTCCTCCACAGGAGAACTGTACCATGGGCACTATCACTCAGATGTACCCTATGTACCGCTACCTTGCCAACCTATTCCGTGACACTATCATGAGCAAGTCTGGTGATCTCACAAAGGTTCGTGGGTACATGACTAACCTTATGTTCTATACCAAGCCTGAGAATCAAAGGCCGATTGATGTTGTGTTATTTATCTATGAGGATATCTATACTGGTGTGATGACACGGAGAGTCCCTGCTTATTCTGCCTATCTCCAGCTCTTCATTAGGCATGCTTTGGGAGAAGGGAACTTCAGGAAGGTTGCCCATGGGCAAGACATGTTTAGGCATGAGCTTCATGCCATTACTGCTGTGGATGGTCCTACTCCTGCGGGCTTTCCTCCTCTTGAGGCTCGCACTAAGCAACAACATGATCCCTCTTTTGCTCCTCGTGCTAGCTCCTCAGCCCGTCCTATGTCCAAGAAGAAGAAGAGTGGCATCGCGAAGTTCTTCACGTCTATGTTCTCATCTTGCCGTGATGCCCGCGCTTACAGTCACAATGCTCAGGAGCTTGCAAAGGAGAGTCGCCGTATTCAGAATGACGACAGAAGGGCTGCAGGGTTCTCAGTTGTTGATGGTCCCGAGTTAGCTCCTACACCGTTCGTGGACATTCCTATGTAGGACTTCCCAGTTGATGACTTTTTCTCTTGGACTGCTTGGGGTACTTCTGGTGGTGCAAGTGGCAGTGTTGATGATGATGATGACGCCGCCGACGAAGTTGCTCAGTTCTAGGGGTGGTTGGGTTCGTTAGTATCTCACTCTTATCCCCTTTTTGGTGTTTCGATGCCAAAGGGGGAGAAGATGTTGAGAGCTCTTATTAGGTTGTGCGGGAGCCCTTGGATTTGCCTTTGTTGTCACAAGCCTTTGTTTGTTGGATTTGGTTCTCTTTGGCTTTTGACTACTTTGTCCCTTTACCTTATTATCATATCTTGTGTAAGACTATGTTCTATGGTTGTGTGTTGGACATGCTTTGGACGAGTGTGAGTTTGTTATCCATGGATATCTATGTTGGTTGCACTAAATGTTTATCTTCTACTAGTTATCCATGTGTAGTGCTATTTTGTTTACACATCTTGTTTATGTCGCACACACCAAGCTAGTGAGTACTCATATGTTTTTGTTAGTCTTGCTCACTCTCTAGCATGTGTTTGCAAAGTTTATCTCTAACTCTTGATCCTCACTTTGCTTCACCTCTTGTTATTTTTAAAGAATATAGTGGGAGCTCTCCATATGTTAATCCCTATGCACTTTGCATTCAAAAGCTAAGTTCTACCAAGTGCATACATTTAGGGGGAGCTTTCTCTATATCCTTTAGAAATCTCTCAAGAGTTTATATTCCTTATTTATTGAGCTCTAACTCGTTTGTCATCTTCAACCAAAAAGGGGGAGATTGAAAGGGCATGTCCCTTCCTAAGATTTTGGTTAAGATGACACTCGATTTAGTGAGGAGTAATGCTATCTCTAAAGTGTATTCTCAGGTTTTAGTCCGCTCGTATGATGATGGTTGGAGATTGGCGGCCCCTCATTTTTGGATGATCAAGTGACGGTGTTATTATATCTTTCTCTATTTACTTCTTGAGTCAATACGATCACCGCACTATTAAGAGGGGTAACTTGTTGTTTTCATTGGGGATGAACTCTTGCAACTCTATTTCATATCACTTCCATTCACCTCCTAAAGCCTCCACAAAATATGAGAAAGTTTAATATATTTGTCTCTTGAAATATTGGGCATGTTCAGGAAACTGCTCATCCGGTATGGGATCCGGTATATACCGGATCTGGTACCGAATGGGCCCGGAATCAATTCCTGGTGCAAACCGGGCGAGTCCAGGGACTAGCCGGTTTGCACTCCGGAATTCATTCCGGACCCATCTGGTACACAGTCTGGTGCAAACCGGAATCCATACCGGGTGGACCAGATTTCCTGCATAACGGCCATATTTTAATAGACAAGTATATAAGCCCACCTCTTGTTCTCCAAGAGGTAAGTCAACCAGTTCCAAACACGAAAAAGGCTAAGCTCTCTCCCCTCCATTGTTGTTGACTCCAAAAGCTTCAAGATCTCTCTAGCCCTCCACTCAAACTCAAATCCCTTTGGTGAAAACCAAGAGGAGGTCTAGATCTTTGATTCCACCGAGCCAAAAGTGATTCCCCCTTGAGTTCATCAAGTTGCTTGTTACTCTTGGGTTTTGTTGAAACCCTAGGCGGCTAGGGTCGCTCGGAAGCTTCCGGGTTGTGGTTCTTGCTTCGGGAAAGTTTGTAAAGGTTCGGAGGCCGCCTCAAGGCCTACCAATAGTGGATTGAGCTCCTTCTTCGTGGAAGAGGCTCAAGGAGAAGAAGGTGAGCCTTCGTGGCGCTCGGGTGTCCTTCGTGGTATCCCGCATCTCTCCAACGTGACGTACTTCTCTCTCAAGAGAAGGAACACGGGTTATATCTTCGTCTCCGCGTGCCTCGGTTATTTCTATCCGAGCTCTTTCACTATTGTTGATTTACTTGTGATAGGCTTCGTGCTTGAAGTATTGTATTGCATCGTATAGGTTGTTTCATCTAGTTGTTAGGCACATCTTATTTATCCGCATAGCCTAAAACTTGTGAAAAGAAAAGTAAAATTTGTAGAAACCTATTCACCCACCCTCTAGGTTACCATCTCGGTCCTTTCAAAAGGCGAGGAGAACCTTTTGAAATATATTACAGAATTTAATAAGAAGTTATTTGGTCATCTTGAGTTAACTAACGTTCGCTTAAATGTGGAAGGCATTGCGAAAATTAGTGATGCCACTGCTATGAAATTGATTGAACCTTTTTCTCTTAAGGAACTTAAGGAAGTTGTGTTTCAAATGGAGGTGAATAATTTGCCTGGGCCGGATGGTTTTCCGATAGAATTCTACCAGAAATATTGGGATATAGTAGGTGGGGACTTGAAAAATCTTTTGGATGAATTCCATGCTGGAAAGCTTCCAATTGATAGGTTGAATTATGGAATGATTACATTGATCCCAAAATGTAAAGAGGCAAAACAGATTCAGAAGTTTAGGCCAATATGTTTACTTAATGTGAGCTTTAAATTTTTTACAAAGGTTTTAATGAAAATACTAACTTGGGTGATTGGAGATGTTATTTCCTTGAACCAAACAACTTTTATTAAAGATCGATATATTATGGAAGGGGTGTGTGTCTTACATGAAACCATCAATACTCTTCACCATGATAAAAGATCTGCTTTGATTTTTAAAGTAGATTTTGAAAAAGCGTACGACCAAATTAAATGGCCTTTTGTTTATCAATTGCTTCAAATTAAAGGTTTTCCTTAGAAATGGTGTGATATGATGATGGGTATTATGATGGGGGAGTAAATATCAGGGTAAATGATTGGTTGGGTCCTTATTTTCCTACTTTTAAGGGTTTGAGGCAAGGAGATCCTATTTCTCCGATTTTATTTGATTTAGCTGTTGATGCTCTGCCTATTCTTATGAACAATGCTAAGCGGGAGGGTTTGATTAAAGGTGTGATTCCGGACTTAATTGAAGGAGGGATAAATGTTTTACAATATGCTGACGATACAATCTTTTTATTGGAAGATGATGTGGAGAGTGCAATGAATTTGAAATTAATTTTATGTGCTTTTGAACAAATGTCAGGATTAAAAATTAATTTTCATAAAAGTGAGTTGTTTTTTGTTTGGAAAAGCAGTGTTAAAAAAGGATTTATTTGGGAGATTATTTACCTGTCCGATTGGCAAACTTCCAATGAATTATTTGGGGATGCCAGTGGATGAAGTTAGACTAAAGAATAAAGATTGGGCTAGACCAGAGAATAAAATGGAAAACAAATTGAGTTGCTGGCAAAGGAAGATTGTCTCTATTGCTGGTAGAGTTACCTTAATTAATTCCAGTCTGAGTAGTGTGTCTTTATTCATGCTTTCTTTTTATGAAATTACCGTGGGACCTAGGAAACGTATGGATTATTTTAGAGCTATATTGATGTGGCAGGAATAAGAGGGTATCAGAAAATATCATCTTGTTTCTTGGGACAAAATTTGTCTCTTCTTACTTTACTTATCCCTTACATTACTTTACCTAGTAACTTTGAAATAGGAAGGAGCAGGGTGGGTTGGGCATTTTAAATTTAAAATACATGAATCTGGCGCTCCTTGGAAATGGTTTTGGAAATTAGAAACTAGTGAGGGGCTATGGCAAGAGTTGATTATGAATAAATATGTGAAAGGAAAATGCTTAGCAGGTGTAAAATGGAAACCCGGGGGTTCATTATTTTGGGCGGGTCTGATGCATTGCAAAGATCTCTTTTATGCAAAATTGCAAAAAAGTAATCCATAATGGTGTGGGGACAAGATTCTGGGAGGATTGGTGGATAGGGCCAGCTCCCTTGTGTGTTCAATTTGCTGACCTTTTTGATATCTGCTTTGATAGGAATATTTCAGTAGCAAATGTCATTAATTCTAGAGGGAGATGTTTATGCTTTCGGAGAACGTTATGGGGAGAAAGATTGCAGCAATGGAACAATATTTTAGCTAGTTGTGATAATATTCGTTTGGATGAACATAGGGATGGTATTGTGTGGACTCTGACCAGTAATGGCAAATTCACAATTAAGTCTTTCTATAATAAACTTATTTGGGAGGACACTGATTTCCCGTAGAAATTTCTGTGGAAAGTTAGAATACCTCTAAAAATAAGAATTTTTTGTGGCGGATTACACATAATAGCATACTGACTAGAGATTTTTTTTAAGAGTACGCCAACGGCGTACCTTAGCTTTATAGAAGGGGAAGCAAACAAGTTACAAGAAACTGAAAACCTGTTGCGAACAAACAGGCCCAGCCAAACTCCGCACTCACACAGTAAAACTACTCTCTCACACTCTGAGTCCTCCGACTCCCACGAACATGCATCCACGAAGCAAACTCCTCTCCGATCTTACTCAAAAGCTGAGGGACTGTGCACTGATCCCTACCCCTACCGCGATCGAATATACGCGCATTTCTCTGCTTCCACAACATCCAAGCAGCAAGAATGATGAACGTGTCGAACTTCCTTCTGTCCCGCTCCTGGATTCCTCGTCTAGCCTCCAGCCACCAGTGTTCCAGCTTTGCAGTCGGTCCAGGTGCGTCTAGGTGAATCCCTGCACGATGCAGACACCCCACCCAAGTCTCCCTCGCGAAGACGCACTATACCAGGACATGATCAACATTATCCTCATCTTGTAGGCAGGTGAAGCAAGCGTCTAGCCGGTCCTGTAACCCATGTCTTGCTCTCCGATCAGAGGTCCACAGTCGATATCTAGTGGCTAACCATCCAAAGATCTTGCATTTGATTGGGGCAAAAGATTGCCACAGAGGTTTAGCAACCTGGCACTCCTGTTGCCCTAAACACAGCATACGGTAGGTTGCCCTAGCTGAGTACACCCCTGAGCTCGCACCAGCCCATCTGAAATCATTCTTCGCCTGAACATCTCGCTCAACCGATTTCACCTCAAACCAAAGTCTTGCAAACTCTTCCTGCCCCTCCTCCGAAAGCTCTTCTGAAATGTCCAAGACCCAACTGTTGTTGAGCAAACCCTGAGCCACCATTGTTGTGTTTCTCTTTCTACTGCTTACCCCCGCTAACACATTAGGCGCCAAGTCTGAAATTCTATCGCCGTTCACCCACTTATCAGTCCAGAACAACACCCTGTCTCCCTTTCCGACAGTGATCTGAGCCAGGCTGTGGAACACCGCAAGGGCCTCCTTATCGGGCAATGTAGGCAAACCCTGCCAAGGTCATGAGGGATCCGTGCGCCTGAGCCATTCCCGGCGAGCTCTCAACGCGAGCCCCTGAAGCCTAATGTCTTTCACTCACAAACCTCCATTTAACACCGGCCTGCACACCGCGTCCCAGGCTACTAAGCATTAACCCGCCGAGACCTCTTTCTTGCCTGCCCAGAAGAATGCCCTCATCCAACCTTCAACTCCTCTAGAAGCCAGATCGGGGCGTCCGCGGTAAGCAGGTGGTGCACTGCCTTTGCAGCAATCACTGCTTTGATCAGAGTTAGCCTCCCTTCTCGCGCGATCAAACCTCGTTGCCAGGCCGGCAAGAACTCGATAACTTTATCTAACATAGGCTGCCATTCCGCCTTGGTGAGGGGACGCAAGGCAAGCTGTAACCCTAGGTATTTGATTGGGAAGTTAGCCACGTGACAACCGATCACGTGTTGTTGAAGGGGTTCCGGTGCAGAAAACAATAATTTTTCTAGCGTATGAAACCCTAACTAGGCAGGATCTATCTATCTAGTACATGTGATAACGGTGGCGGAACGGGTTACATTACCTCCATGTAGACCGATAGCGGGGATTACGCTCCCGCATAAGCGTTGACGATGAAGTCGTACGTATCCGACCTCGAGGACGCAGAGAACTTGCCGCGATGATGCAGACGATGACGCCGGGGTGTCGACGCTGACCTGCGTCGACAGGCGTCGGGTGGAAGATGGCGTGGCACCGGCGGCTGGGGGGTTGCGCCGGCGGTTGGGGGGAGGCGCAGCGGCTGGGCTGCTGGTGGGCGAGACGACGTCGCCCAAGCTCCTCAAAAGAGTCGCCTCCGAGCACTCGCAAACATACGGAGCTTAACAACAACCCCCGGTCATTCAGATCCAGCTGAAATCGCAGGGGTAGAACTTATCTGGAATCCTGCAGGGCAACAGCGCCCGGCGGTCTAGCTTAGATGGAGAGAGGAGGCAAAACAGGCGGAGAAACAGCTCGGCCGGCTTGCTACAAATTTAATTGTATTTTTCATGAATTAATCCAATTAATATGCCTTGCTATATAAAGGGGGGAGGGGGTGTGCAAACACCTTGCCTCCCCCATGTGGGACTAAACAAAGGAGAGGGAGGGGGGGTTCGGCCGAACCCTCCATGGCCTGGCCCCCCTCCTTGGTGCGGCTCCCTCTTGGGCCCTCTCAGGGCCCATGTACGTGGGCTGCCCCCTTTTTCCTTTATTTAATTAATATTAAATTAATATAAAATATAATTAATTCATAATTAATATATTTAAATACTATTTAATATCCCGTGATCCCGAAACATTTT
This sequence comes from Poa annua, assembly GCA_026929855.1. NCBI lineage: Eukaryota > Viridiplantae > Streptophyta > Magnoliopsida > Poales > Poaceae > Poa > Poa annua. Next base: position 68,451,136 of record CM049432.1, on the reverse strand, counting down.
TCCGGACCACCCGAACAACTTTCGGACATCCCTGGAACCATTCCAGACCTTCCCGGAACTCCTTCCGGACCACCGGAACTCTTTCCGGATCATTTCTCTCTCTCCAACAAAATCCTATATTATTGCAGAACCTATTTCCTGGTGTCGTTAAGACCATAAGTTTGTTACGCTACGGTTCGAGAACACTCCAGACATGGTCGAGACACTCCGCTCACCAATGACCGTCAGGGATACCTGGATGTATATGACGGCCCCTGTGCATTCTACGAATATCGTCGTTGAACCATAAATATGATATTCATTCCCTTTGTTTTTGCGATACTACCCTCTCCGAGATATTATCGTAGACATCTGATGTCTTTGTTGTATCTCGTTACCGACAAAGGTTATTAACTCGTCTGTGATATTACATCTTCATGACCTAGTCATAAGTTGCGCAGCTATATAGATGTAATCTCACCGAGTGGGGCCAGAGTATCTTTCCATTACAAGAATGAACAAATCCCGCTCTTGATCCTTACGTCTCGATGCTCTTTCGGGATACCAAAGATGGACACTGTTATTGTCATGCTATATAAGACACAACGTTTGATGCTCTCAAAGCACCCCTGCAAAGCATCAATAAGTACGGTCTCACAGTCTAAGGAATAAGCTATCATATTCTTATTTATTGCAAATGACAAACATCGTAATACGATCTTATTGCAATACTTTGCGTATGTCCATCACCTTATTCAACTAATAAGATGACCCCATTGTCAACCGACGTCATTGTCCTTGATCGGGAATGTCGATCAACTGTTGCCCAATGGACTAGTTCATATAGAGCCTTACTAGGGACCTGATTGTCTATGTATCACACGTGTATTAATAATTCTGATTAATACAGTTATAGCATAATACACAAACCTATTATAAACTTATGAGATAATGCAATAAATACTACTTATTTATTTGCCTCTAGGGCATATATCCTTCTGTCTCCCACTTGCATTTTACATTTTATTTTTCTTATATCTTATAATTCATTAATGCTTGCTTGTTGTGTTTCGTCATTTGATAATGCTTGCTTGTGAAAGAGTGTTACTCTGACAATCTGTACAATATATAATTATGCGTACTTTTGCGATTCATTGATATCAACTTGCCTGATATCACCATGTTATCCAATAACATAGATGCAAATACCGTAACTAAGTGAGACTTCTGTTTCCCAGCGCTTACTCTGATTATGCTAACCAGATAACTGCCTTGAAAACACACTCAGTCATATAGAGCCCCTTGTAACAATTACAAACTCGCGATATCTACATACTTTTACACCTATGTAGAAAACTGGACATTCCAATGGCAATCTAATAACTAATGCACTTCTACTTCTAGTAAATTCTAAATTTACTTTTATAATTGTTCTTCTTCTAAGAACATCGGTTATATTTCATCGAGCAGATAACATGGTTTCTGTATGATGTCTAATATTACATAATAGACCAACATGTCATACAACCATTACTACCTTGTATCATTACTCTTAATGATCAATTGGATTTCCAAGGACCATCCTTTTGATTCTATTATGACTGCTCAGATATAATCCAAAACAACTCGACTAACACTTTAAAATTCCCGTTCTATTCCAAATAGACTCTAACTTTCAAATAGTTTCACAACTTCATCCTTCTAATCTATTCTACTGGTACAATTTCACAATGTGTCATTTACACAAGATAATTTCGGCTCCCACTTAAATTATGTCTCCACATATTTTAGAACACAAGCTCCCACTCAAAATATGTCTCCACACATTTGAGAACACGAGCTCCCACTCAAAAATATGTCCTTTACATATTCTACCTGAGTGAACTAACTTTGACTCCCACTTAAAATCGACATTTGGGTCAAACCAAAATCATTGATCTCTTATCAATTCGAATTCAATACAAACTACAGTATTACATTAATACAAATCCCTCAGACTTCAAGCATGTCTACATAAATGTAGTCAACAAATTTGATCTTGTCCAAGACACATTTCTTGACAAAACAGGCTTCCACGTCTTTCTTATAGTCACATTTCTCATATAACACTTTATATGATGGTTAAACAATCTTATTCCTCTAATAAGAATTGTAGCAACAATTACTATTTTAATCCTTTCAAATGTAACTTGGATTTTCAGGCTGAAAAAGCCTTTGTTCGTATTCTGATATTTTCTCAACTTTCTTTGTATTTATAAAGTGCACCTTGATTTGCTAACAAGATCTGAAACACTTAATATCGTGTTGTGACCTGACAGCAATATTAAATATAACAGCACTTTATCCAAAAGCTTCTTTCATGAAAATATTATGATCTTTATGAAGAGGATTGCAAGCAGAAAACAATTTTCTAGTCTCCCTCACTCTTAATCACCAAATTTTCATTTGTAGACATATACCCTTTGGAACACCTTCCAATATTCTACTTTTATGAATATAGGTCTGACACCTTATTTCAAGCTCCCAATTCCAATCCATAAACCATAATTCAAAAAATCATATTTTTCTCGAAATTACATAGACAACAAACTAAGTTTTGTTTCTATTTGGCTTTGGAATACACTCCCATCCAATGCGAGCAATCTACAAAGAACTATTCATGTATATTCCGAAATATCGTATAATCATATACATGGTGACACTATTGTCGATCGCACGAATTCTCGTTGAGAGAAATATCTATTTTCTAAAGTGGACATCGACTATAATGTTTTGAACATATTAAGAGATTTTAAGACAGATTCTGACAGACCATACTTTATTTAAAATAGAGTATGATTATAATACCTCACATAGCACCATATATGATATTATAATATTGTGAAACGAATTTCCACAAGTCTTTTGCGTTGAAATCATAATTCAAAAATATTGTCCTTTGATCGAATCTTGTGAATACAATATTCACTAATCTTTCTTCTGAAAAACCCCATTTGATCTCTTATCAAATTAATTTCAGACTCATGATTTATTAGGCAAATACACATATTTACCAATAATCATAGAAGAACTCGGATCAAGCAAAAAACACCATTAATTAATTTAAATAATCATTTGAAATGACTCTTAATTAATTTCCTCTCGTATTTACACTTCAATACTACATTTCAAACTTAATCAATTCGGCACTTGAAATACTTAAATGGACCAAAATTATCCATTACTTCTTTCATTGCCTTTATGACTAAATTCGATGGTGTTTGTTATTTGGACACATAATTTTATCATTCCCGCTATTATAAATGTATATCATACGCATAATGTAATTGAGATGTGATGCAAATTACTCATAATATGAAACAACCGCTTTGTTTCATAACATAAAACAACTGATTTGTTCTATATGAATAAGTCTTGTAACATTCAAGACACCAAACTAGATCACACTCTCACTATTACAAAATGTCTTATCAAAAACTATAGATGATAACTAATATGATATCTCGAGGGCGTGAGCACTACTGGCCATTAACTTGCCATCACTTGTTCACTTTCACGTCACCCATTGCCGCATACTTGTGATAATCAGGGGCTGTTTCATAATCAAAACAAGTATCAAATACTTTTCATCAAGTATGAGAAGAATACATTTATATCTTCGTATATCAAATATACCCATAGCATCGAAGAACTCTTCTTCGATGGAATCAACTTTTAGAGATTTGAACTTCTTCGCGAACGTGAAGAAGCTCATCGTGTCTCTATAGCATATTCACGCACATGCTATTCACAGCTAGGAGGCAAAGCGCAATCTCTATTGCACTGGAGCCGCTATCTAGAAATCGTAGATATTCGTAAGCCTGAAGTAGATGTCATACAACTTCTTCAATTGAGTCTCCAGACAGGTATGCTCCCCATGTGAATGATCTGGAACTTTCTAAGCTGTCTGAACTGATCAAGACTCAATTCATCTTTGAAGTGTCCTTGGATCGCATCAATCACGACATATGGCTCCATGTGTTGAAACAACTTTCAACTCTGGTGCTAGGCATACGCTCATGACGACCTCCACTTCTATAAAAATATCATGATGCTTACGGAACTCATCGTCTTCCTCCTTGCTAGCAGAATCATCTGGTCTATCTCCTAACTAATGTTCTAGGACATATAGAATGTTTGTTGTGTTTGAAGAATGTTTCTAAAACCAATGTACCAGCTGATGAAGTTGGACCCGTCGGCTTCTAAGATAGAATCTGGGCTCTTGAGGAAGTAACCGAAGTGTAGTTCCGTAGTCTCCAGATGTGATCGCAAAAGAGGTAAGGTAAAGTTTATAATATATGTGAGTTTTAGTTTATAATCATATTATCAAACAAAACCCCACCAAAATTATTATCCCTAAAAAAATAATGGTGATTACACGACCCTCATCCACCATACTACCCCCGATCATCACGGCCGGCAGCACAGCTTCAAAGGTGGACATAAAATGTCGATCACAACAACTCTGTGAATCATGCTCGATCTTTCGATCTTCCCGTGTTCCGAGGCCATATCTGCATATGCTAGGCTCGCCAATCAAACCTCGAAGACCCTGCGCGTGCAACATGGCTTACACCTGACACCCGATCATCACGGCCTGCCTCCTAACGTAGAACTTTCTTGGTGATGCGCAACGAGGGAGAACACAATTTTGGTATTTGTTAGGGATCATCCTATTCATGATGCTAACGTTGTATATCTAGCATATAAGCAATAAATAGGATGCACACACAACAACACACAATAATGATGCAATGAAGTGTGATGTGACATGGTCGATGCGCCTGGACCTTCATGGCGCCATGTGCCTGGCCCCCGGCGCCCCGGCATGGCTCCGAGTCTACGGAGCCCTCCATTGCCTCCAACAGTACGAGTAATATCAAACTTACCGTAACCATGTCACATAAAATAACGCCTCTAGCTTTATTTAGTTTTGCAAGTTTTACGTGGCATATAGGCTTATTCGTAAGAGAATTGCTTCCCTACCTACGAACTTTGTACCACAATGTCGATCGTATAATTGCATGTTTAAGCATCCCTTTCGGGCCCTCCGTTGAAAACGCTTTGCCGACTAGAGAGAGAGAGAAACAGAAACCCGCCAGCCACAGATACAGTGCAAGCCGTATGTCAGTAGTGGAACCAGTCTCGCGTAAGCGTACGCGTAAAGTCGGTCTGGGCCACTTCATCAACTCAATACCGAAGGCATCACAAGTGCACGCGAGAGGGTAGCAAATATAAGAAAGACGTCCTCATTCAACATGATTTCTAACCGTACCAGCAGTACTACGCATAGATCGGCTCTGATACCACTGAAGGGGTTCCGGTGCAGAAAACAATAATTTCTCTAGCGTATGAAACCCTAACTAGACAGGATCTATCTATCTAGTACATGTGATAACGGTAGCGGAACGAGTTACATTACCTCCCTGTAGACCGATAGCGGGGATTACACTCCCGTACAAGCATTGACGATGAAGTCGTACGTAGCCGACTCGAGGTCGCGGAGAACTTGCCGCGATGATGTAGACGATGACGCCGGGGTGTCGACGCTGACCTGCGTCGACAGGCGTCGGGTGGAAGATGGCGTGGCACCGGCGGCTGGGGGGTTGCGCCGGCGGCAGGGGGGAGGCGTAGCGGCTGGGCTGCTGGTGGGCGAGACGACGTCGCCCAGGCTCCTCAAAAGAGTCGCCTCCGAGCACTCGCAAACATACGGAGCTTAACAACAACCCCCGGTCATTCATATCCAACTGAAATCGCAAGGGTAGAACTTATCTGGAATCCCGCAGGGCAACGGCGCCCGGCGGTATAGCTTAGATGGAGATAGGAGGCAAAACGGGCGGAGAAACAGCTCGGCCGGCTTGCTACAAATTTAATTGTATTTTCCATGAATTAATCCAATTAATATGCCTTGCTATATAAAGGGGGAGGGGGTGTGCAAACACCTTGCCTCCCCCATGTGGGACTAAACAAAGGAGAGGGGGGGGGGGGGTTCGGCCGAACCCTCCATGGCCTGGCCCCCCTCCTTGGTGCGGCTCCCTCTTGGGCCCTCTCAGGGCCCATGTAGGTGGGCTGCCCCCTTTTTCCTTTATTTAATTAATATAAAATATAATTAATTCATAATATATTTAACTACTATTTAATATCCTGTGACCCCGAAACATTTTCCGGACCACCCGAACAACTTTCGGACATCCCTGGAACCATTCCAGACCTTCCCGGAACTTCTTCCGGACCACCGGAACTCTTTCCGAATCATTTCTCTCTCTCAAACAAAATCCTATATTATTTCAGAACCTATGTCCTGGTGTCGTTAAGACATTAAATTTGTTACGCTACGGTTCGAGAACACTCCAGACATGGTCGAGACACTCCGCTCACCAATGACCGTCAGGGATACTGAACGGGAATCCGGCACCTAGAGGGGTGGGGGTGAATAGGTGCTATTACAAATTTTAGGTCTTTTCAAATTTAGGCTCAACACAAATGTAAATTCTCTAGATATGCAACTACGGTGAATTTACCTAAATGATAATCTAAGCAATAACAAGATAAGCAAGTAAGGGAGCAAAGGTAAAGGGAACCGAGTGAAGCACGCGGAGACGAAGATGTAATCCCGAGTTCCACCCAAGGGTGTACGTCTCGTTTGGAGAGGTGTGCGCTACCACAACAGGTTAGCCGCAACGCCACAAACGCTCACCTTCTTCTCCGATGAACTCAACCACAAAGGTTTCGAGTCCACCTTCCACTATTGATCCCCTTTTAGGGCGGAGATCGAATCCCTTACAAACGCTTGAGGCACACACCCACAACTGAATTGGGGGCTCCCAAGAAGACCACAAAAGGTCAAGGACCACAAAAGGTCAAGGTAACACCAAGAGTACAACAATGGTGAACTAGGTTTTCCCACCGGAAACCCTAGCCATGAAATCCCCAAGTGAATGGGAGAGAAATGCAAATCCTTCGGTGAAGATGTAGATTCGGGCCTTCTCCTCCAATCCTCCAAAGATCAATGAATTTGGGTGGGGGGATTGGGAGATCTTGATGATTTGAGCTTTCAAGAATGGTAGGAGAGAGAAAATCTGAGAGCTAGCTATTCTTGAGTGAGTGAGGGGGTATTTATACTCCCCCTCAAAATCTGGCCATTGGCTGTCTTGGGCATCCGGAAATTCCGGTTTAAGTGACACCGGAAATTCCGGTCACCCGGAATATCCGGGTCTTTGAAAATATCCTAGCTGAATTTCCGGTTGAGATCAGAACCAATTCTGAACTTGACTTAGCCGATTTTCTGAGGTTGACTCGGAATATCCGAGTCCTTGAAATTTCCGAGCTGAATTTCCGATTGGAGTCAGTACCACTTCTGAATCTTGACTTAGCCAATTTTTCTGGGGTTGACTCGGAATATCCGGGTTGGGGAACCGGAATATCCGAGTCCTTGAAATTTCCGAGCTGATTTTCCGATTGGAGTCAGTACCACTTCTGAATCTTGACTTAGCCAATTTTTCTGGGGTTGACTCGGAATATCCGGGTTGGGGAACCGGAATATCCGAGTCCTTGAAATTTCCGAGCTGATTTTCCGATTGGAGTCAGTAGTACTTCTGAACTTGACTTAGCCAATTTTCTGGGGTTGACTCGGAATATCCGAGTTGGGGAACCGGAATATCCGAGTCTGGGAAGAATTCCAGAAACTCTTTTTCTCTACAATTTGGCTTTAGGATTTGTGATATGAGTTTCACCCAAACTGAAATACTTAGCAATAGGATTAGTATATCATTGGTATTGTTAACTAACACACAAAACACTAGGGATTAAGAAATGTTCTTTCAATCTCCCCCTTTTTGGTGTTAGATGACAATACCAAGATTTGCATAGAAACAAAAAAGCAATATCATGTTTTTGGCAGAAAATGGCTCCCCCTAAATAAATGCAAGTAAGCAACACAAAAAGACAAAGGATAGGAGCAATTTTATAACAATAACCACAAGATATCACAAAGGAGAAACGAGACAAAAAGTAAGATTATGGTAGCAATTGAGACTAGATAGATTTTCATACCTTGTGTATATAAAATATGAAGAGAATACCAACACAATCAATTCGAAGTCTCAACCAAGATAATGATAGCAACAAACCATTGTCTCAATACATAGTTATCACATAATGAAATAAAAGGAGTTCACAAAAAAACTTAAAACACGATAAATGGACACAAGCGCAAATAAATGATAAACGCATAAGCTTGTGTCCGACCCTTTGTAAATCCCCGAAGAAGTCCTAATAGAGAAACTTCTCCCCCTTTGGCATCAAAACGCCAAAAAGGAAGAAGAGCGATGCTACGTCCCATGGAAGTATTCAGTCCGAGGGGTCCTCCTCATTATCATCATCACCAGCATCCTCATCATCATCATCATCATCATCCTCTTCATACTCCTCAGACTCTGCCTCCTCATCATCATCTTCCTCCTCATCATCATAGTCATAGCCAGTGGTGTAAGAGCTGCCGCCAAGGTCCTGGTCAATCAGTGTCGACGGAGCCAAGGAACCCTGGTTCCACTGAGCAAAGGTCAGGGGATCAGACAGAGCAGCAGGAGCAGGAGAGCCAGAAGCATGGTGAAGGATCAAGTCTTGCTTGTATTCCAGCTGACGGCGATCCTTGTAGGCATTGTATTGCTCTTTGCGCATGTCCACATTCATGCAGAGGATGTTGCGCTGGAACCAGTTCAGCTTCTTGACATGCGCATGAGTGGTAGGAACATGAGTAGGGGCAGCAGCAGCTCTCCTAGCATCACCCATGAAAGATCCACCTGGAGCTGAGGTAGTAGAAGGCCTAGGAGGGGGCTTGACCACAGTCTTCTTCACATAAAGCTTCTTGAAGTCATGTGGCACCAAATCACTACTGCTGAAGTTGTAGTCAGGGAACTTAAACTTGAGGAGCTTCATTATGTAAGGAGCATAAGGAATAGAGACCCTGGTGGTCATAGCTTCATACATCTCATTGTAGATGTAATCCATCACATCTACACTCCAGTCAGTATCAGAACCCGAATCCTCCACAATGCGGTTGGCGTGAAGGAGCAGGTTGCAGAGAGGGGTAACCACGTTGTCGTTGTTGCCACCACTCGGTGCAATGTTCTCACGCAGGATGCGCACAAGAACATCATACAATGGAAGCAAGTCACGAGAGAATCTAGGGGTGGCTCCCACACCATATAAGTGAGTTGTTTCCTTCTTGTTGAGCTTGTAGGGGGTGTGCATGTGAGTGCCTTGGGGATTGTCACCATCAAAACTGTAGCCCAGTACCTTGGCAAACTCCTCGAAGTTGGACTCACAGTATGATTCCCCAGTCATCCACTTGATGGTCTTCTTCGAGTCACCCTTGATCACTAGGGTGTCGAAGAACTGCATTATAAGCTGCGCGTTGTAGGGACAACAGATGAGCACCAACCTCTCCAAACCCATGGTCTTGACAATGTAGATGGCCTCAGCAAATGCGGTTTTCTTCTGCAGAGATGCAAAGTCAAACGGGTGCATGGGTCGAATGGGCTTCGACGGTGAGAGATAGAGATCCACGAATATGTGCTCTTGCGCTTGGCACCAAAAGCTGTGATCAGCGAGAGAGTTGTCTCTTGCGCTGAGGTACCAGTCCCCCTGTCTCAGCTGAGAGTAATCCATAGAATTCATCTTGGAGTAGTCCTGACGTTGGGGACTAGGGGCATTCTTCCTCTTCTTGGATGAGGGCTTGCAGGCAACAGCTTTCTTCTGCCTCTGAGTTGCAGGACCCTTTCCCTTGTTAACTGGTTGCTTGTGGACATGTGCTCTACCTGTGTTCCTTGATGCCCCTGCGGACGGACTTCCACCTGAACCTGTGAATTTGAGCATAGAGGGTAGCATAAGGTAAGTGCACACAAGTCAGGAGATAATACACACATTAGATAGGCATTTGATGAATCATATGTAGTTAAACATGAGTTAATCTTAAAACTGCAGTGTTTGACTCGGAAATTCCGGTTCAGACATGACCGGAAATTCTGGGGGACCGGAAATTCCGAGTCAGTCTGAGCCGGATATTCCGAGTCAGACAGAAACTGCAGATCTGAGATTGACTCGGTCTAAAACTAGATCGATACAACATAATGCAAAACTAATGTATGTAGAAGGCAGGGAATAGTCCTAGGAACAATCTCTACCAAGAAACATTGAAACAAATAACTCCACATCAAGATCCAAGTGCAAGCACATAAGGAAGAAGAAAAGTGAAGTTACCCTCATCCATTGAGGCCATTGCTTGGAGGAGTGAGTTCCCGGGGCGGAGGAGGAGCAGATCCGGCCGAGAAAGAGGTTCCCCGGCGGTCGGAGTGCTCCGGAGGGACCTTGGAGCAGCAGGGGCGGCGGCTGGAGGAGAGGGAGGTCGGGGGTGGAAGAAGGGCACTAATGAACCGGATATTCCGACCTGCTGAACCAAAATCCCAGTTTTCCAATGGATGACTTGTGTGCATTAGAGAGAAATGTTTTCAGGGGAAAGTAGGCTTGGGATATATTTCCAAACTGATATTGGTACACCATACTCAACTCACAACAACCAAATCGAAACAAAAGAGCCAAGTTGAGAAGGTTTCCCACATGCATGAATAGGGGGGCAAATAGCAACAATAAGCTCCAAATAAAATCAACTCTTCAAGGAGAGGAGGTCGGTGGCCGAGGCCACCATGTAGGAGTGTATGGCATGTTACCGCGAAGATGTATCTTGGGTACATAACCAATACTCGTCGTTTTAGCTCATTAGTCATAAGAATGAATATAGAGATAAAAGAACACTTGCTATCGGCATAATGGGGGGAGGGATGGTCCAATGTATTAGGACCGCACTCCCCCTATTTACATGCCTACATCTAAACTAGATAAGATGCAATTACGCCCTAGGTGAGTGTGCAAGCGATCAAGCTAAGGACCTCGAATCAATGATATTAAGCTCATTCCTCAAAAAGCAAAACCTTCCTTCCTCAAGGGGCTTCGTGAAGATATCCGCCAATTGATCCCTTGTGCCCACATATGATAAGTCAATGTCTCCACGGGCCACATGATCTCTTATGAAATGATGGCGGATCTCAATATGCTTGGTTCTTGAATGTTGCACCGGGTTGTAGGCAATCTTGATGGCACTTTCGTTGTCACATAAAAGAGGCACTTTGTCGCAATCGACTCCGTACTCCTTTAAAGTTTGCCTCATCCATAGCAACTGAGTGCAACAACTTGCGGCGGCAACATACTCGGCTTCGGCGGTGGAGAGAGATATACAATTTTGCTTCTTAGATGACCAACTCACCAAGGACCTCCCAATAAATTGACAAGCGCCGGAGGTTGACTTCCTATCATCATGATCTCCCGCCCAATCGGAATCCGTGTACCCACATAATGAGAAATTTGCATCCTAGGGGTACCAAAATCCATAGGTTGGGGTATAAGCCAAATATCTAAAGATTCTCTTGACCACCACATCATGGCTTTCTTTAGGAGCCGCTTGATATCTTGCACACACTCTTACGGCTAGCACTATATCCGGTCTAGATCCACAAAGGTAGAGGAGAGATCCAATCATGGAGCGGTATACCTTTTGATACACATCCTTACCCTTTGGGTTGAGCTCAAGGTGGCATTTGGTTTGCATTGGAGTAGAGGCACCCTTGAGATCAAGCAACTCGTATTTCTTGAGCATGTCTTGAATGTACTTTGCTTGGTTGATGAACGTTCCTTCCCTCAATTGTTTGATCTCAAATCCGAGGAAGAACTTCATCTCGCCCATCATAGACATCTCAAACCTGTCAGTCATAAGCTTAGAGAATTCTTAGTTAAATGCTTTGTTAGTCGATCCAAATATAATGTCATCCACATATAATTGACAAATGAAAAGCTCTCCATTAACTTTCTTAGTGAAAAGTGTGGGGTCGATTTCTGCAACTTGGAATCCACGGTCTACAAGTAGTTCTCTAAGGTGCTCGTACCATGCTCGTGGGGCTTGTTTAAGGCCATTTAAGGCCATAGAGTGCCTTATCCAACTTGTAGACATGGTTCGGGTACTTGAGGTCCTCGAAACCTGGTGGTTGCTTAACATAAACAAGTTCATTTAGTGGACCATTTAGAAAAGCGGATAAAACATCCATTTGTTGCAACTTAAATTTATGGTGAGAGGCATAGGCAAGAAGAATACGGATTGACTCAAGTCGAGCCACGGGCGCGTAGGTTTCTCCAAAGTCAATGCCTTCAATTTGAGAGTAACCTTGAGCCACCAATCTTGCCTTGTTCCTCACCACCATGCCATGTTCATCTTGCTTGTTCTTGAATATCCACTTGGTGCCGATAACATTGCGGCAATCTTTGGGTCTTTCCACCAACTTCCACACTTTGTTGCGCTCGAAGTTGTTGAGCTCTTCATGCATAGCATCAAGCCAATCTTTATCTTCAAGAGCTTCAAAGACCTTCTTGGGTTCCACCATGGAGATGTGAGCTTGATGTTCACTAAAGCTTGCGAGTTGTCTTCGGGTAGAGACCTTGCTTCTCACATCACCAAGCACCTTGTCAAGAGATAGAGCTCTTAATTCTTGTGAGGTGCCAACCCTATTCAAGCGGCGGATCTCGATTTCCCTCCGAGTGGTGGGAGGAATCGCTTGATCATCTTGATCATTCATGTCTCCGCCTTGACTGATTTGATGGCCTTGATCAACCATTGGAGTGGTGTCCATTGGTGAGGGAGAGGGTTGATCTTGGCCTTGCGAACTGCCACCGGGAATGTCAGCAGGACCGGATATTCCGGGTTCATGGACCGGAAATTCCGAGCCACCGGAATTTCCGAGTCCATCTTGAACCGGATTTTCCGGTCCTCCGGAAATTCCAGGAGCAGCTGTAGAATCTTGTGCTTCTTCTTGGCTAGGTGCATTGGGCACGGTGTTGTCGATGGGTGTTTCTTGTGTTGGGGTGGTCACCACTTGTGACGAACTTGATCCTTGTTGATCAACCTCATAATAGAGTTCAACGGGGCGGTGGACTCCCAACCCCATTCTTCGGATAGCATCTTAAGGTTCATCATCACCTACACCGGAAACACCACTTTGCTCCACGAGGGAGCCGTCATTCTCCTCGAACACCACACTACAAGTTTCTATGATTATGCGTGAGGCCTTATCATAGACTCTATAAGTGTGGGATTCGGATCCGTAGCCCACAAATGTCCCTTCAAGAGACTTAGAATCAAACTTGCCCAAACGAACACCTTTGATGAGATAAAAACACTTACAACCAAATACTCGGAAGTAGGAGATATTGGGCTTGTTCCCGGTAAGCACTTCATAAGGTGTCTTCATGAGTCCTTTGCGAAAGAAGAGCCGGTTGGATGAATGGCAAGCGGTGTTGACGGCTTCGGCCCAAAAGTTGTGAGGGGACTTGAACTCGGCCATCATCGACCTTGCCATCTCAATAAGTGTGCGGTTCTTCCTTTTGGCTACACCATTTTGTTGGGGAGTATAAGCAGCGGAATATTGATGACGAATCCCTTCCTCACTAAGGAACTCGTTTAAGGTGTAGTTCTTGAACTCGGACCCATTGTCACTTCGTATCACCAAGATAGGGACATTGTGTTGACGTTGAGCTTCATTGGAGAAGTCGATGATAGTTTGTTGAGTCTCCATCTTCGTCTTGAAGAAGAAAACCCATGTGTATCTTGAATAGTCATCAACAATCACCAAGCAATATTTCTTGCCACCAAGACTAGCTTCCGGAATGGGACCAAAGAGGTCAACATGGAGAAGCTCCAAAACCCTCTTTGAAGAAATGATGGTCTTGCTTGGATGGTAGATGTCATGCATTTTTCCTTCAACACACACCCTACACATTCGATCCTTCGAGAAAGAAACATGATCTTTTAGTCCTAGGATATGGCCACCCTTGTGGAGACTTTGCAAAGTCCTCATGTTGACATGGGCTAGTCGGCGATGCCATAGCCAACCCAAGTCTGTCTTTGCGAATAGGCACATTGTATGGGAAGTGGTGACTCCGGAGAAGTCAACCACATAGAGCCCATTCTCAATGTACCCAACGAAAGACACATTGAGAGACTTGCTCCGCAAGAGAATGACCATTTCCTTTTCGAAGACAACGGTATAACCCAAACAAGTTAAGGAATGGACGGAGATCAAGTTGAAACCTAGGGACTCGACAAGCAAGACATTCACAAGTGTGATGTCCGGTGCCACTACCACCTTGCCGAGCCCTATTACCTTAGACTTAGAATTATCACCATATGTAACGGTCATTTGATCATCATTAGGCTTCAACTCCGTTACAATATCCTTGCTTCCGGTCATATGACTAGTGCACCCACTATCAATTATCCATTTCGATCCTCCGGAAGCAAGGCCCTACACACAATCAATTCTTTGATTTAGGTACCCATTTTGCAATGGGTGCCTTTTGGTTAGCAACAAGGGTCTTTGGAACCCAAATAGCATATTCAATGTAACCATCAAAAGGACCAATGTATCTAGCATAGACATCCCCATAATAATCAACATATAAAGCATAGTTGGGGTTAGATATGCCCGCAAAGTCATTACGAGTGGGAGTGCCCCTTGTGGCATTTCCACTCGCAATGTCATCCTTCTTGGCTTGTGCGGACTTGGTCTTCTTCTTGATCTTCTTCTTCTCCTTAGCAACATAGCCTAGACCTTCCTTACCCTTGTGGGGCACTCGCTCATGAAGAGGAGTAGTGAGTGTCCCCTTACCTTTATCAAGAGAGGTCTTGGGCTTGGTTGCCATGGAAGGAACAAACACAACCCTAGCAATATCCTTCACAACATTTGCATTAGCATTCAAAGGAGTAGAGGTGCTAGGTTTCTCAAGAGTAGATATCCGAGATTGGAGTTGATCACGAGACTTGAGAAGACGTTCGTGATCACTTGTCAACACCTTGTGAGCATTGTCAAGTGACTCGAAGTCTTCGCAAAGTCTAGCATGAGCAACTACAAGCTCGGACTTTTCATTTTGCACAATTTTACATTTAGCAAAGTAGAGATCACGATCCTTAGTGATCTTAGCTAGTTGCTCCTTAAGGAGAGCATGAGCTTCTTGTTCATCTTCGAGATAGGATTAGAGAGACACCTTAGCGTGTGCATCCTCTCTCTCAATCTCACCTTTTAATTCAAGCTCATCCTCAAGCTCACCTATACGACTCATGATTGAGCCAAAGTGTTTCTTTCCTTCTCCTTGCAAGTTAGTCATGAATTTATCAAAAGCAATGATTTCTTCCTTGACTTCTAAGCTCATAGCATCATCAATGTCATGTGATATGGAGTTGGGGGATAATTGTACCTCGGATGTCTTTGCCATAAGGCATCTTGCATTCTTGACGATGGGGCTCTCGTTTGGTGAGGAGAGAGAGTGATGGAGGTGTGGAAGAAATGGCTAGTGCGGCCACTTGCGTTGGAGTATCCTCCTTGTCACTATCTTCATCATCGGTGGGATATTGCTCTTGAGTCACCAAGACAATTTTTTGGTTCTTCTTGAAGAAAGGCTTCTTCATGGGCATGGGCCCCTTGCCCTTCGTCTTGGCCACAAGCCTCCCACCATGATCCTCTCTTCTCTCCCATGGGCAATCAGCAACAAAGTGGCTCTTGTCATCGCAGTCATAGCAAAGCCTCACTTTGTTGAATGGCTTTCCTCCGTTGGGGGGAAAATTCTTGTCAATCCTTGCTTTGGCCCTTCCGGGGTTCTTCCAAAAGGTTCTTGCCGCAAGACCCATGTGTTGAGTGAGAGTGCTTGAGAGAGCTTCACTAGATAGCTCGACTTGATCATCACACTCCTCTTCATCCTCTTCTTCAACGGTGGCCTTCAAAGCAATTGAGGCATGCTTGTGCATCCCTATGGCTCTAGCTCTTGCATCTTGTGCAATCTTGGAGGCCACCTTGTATGCGGTCATCTCTTGCATAACTTCATTGGATGTCATCTTTGCAAAGTCATGTCTCCCTTGGAGTGTCTTCAAATCCGTTTCCTCAAAGGGCAAGAGAGCGGTCACAAACTTCCTCTTGATCCAAGCATCATTAATGTACTCCGCCTCGAGGTTCTTGAAGGAGTTGGCAACCAACACCAACCTCCAGTACATGTCCTCGTGGCTTTCTCCATCCAACTTGTAGAACCCTTCCACCTCATTGCATAAGGCATCATACCGGTTCTTCTTCATGCTCTCATTCCCAACGAAGATGTTGGAAAGAGCATTCCAAACTTCCTTGGCGGTGGAGAATTGTTGAATGAGCGCCATGTCCTTCTCTCCAACGGCCATTTGGAGTTGATGAAGAGCGGTGGTGTTGAGTTGGCTATCAACCACCTCTCTTCTTGTCAAGTTGGTTGGATCATGGGGCTTGTATCCTTCTTCAATGATGCGCCAAAGCTCAATGGAGGCACTACATAGATGAGACTTCATTAGAAATACCCATTGAGAGAAGTGAGTAGGTTTAAGCTTAGGAGGATCACTTCTAAAGTTTACATGAGGGTGAGGGATAGGAGGGTTAGGAGAGTAATTATGGTTGACATTATGAAATTCCTCTCCTTTGGGGGTGTTAGAGGAGCTAGGTGGTTCATCATTTTCCGCCTTCCCGGGAACACTTGAGGTAACATCTTTGGACCCATCCGAAGATGACTCCTTAGAGTTCCCCGCATGTTCCTTAGGAGGAGGAGAGGGAGAAGTAGCCTCGGGCTCCTTAGACTTCAAGAGTGCCATTAGCATCTCATTCATCTTGAGGAGTTGGGCCTCCAAGGACGATCTCATATCAATAAGATCGGCCATGGTTGCCCCTTTGGCTAACGCCTCCTTCTCCGCCTCTAATTTTTCATGGGCGGCCCTCTCGGCATCGGATTCCGTCATCGTTGCACTTAGGCGGTTAAGCCCTTAAAAGTGAACTTGGCTCTGATACCAGTTGAACGGGAATCCGGCACCTAGAGGGGGGGTTGAATAGATGCTATTACAAATTTTAGGTCTTTTCAAATTTAGGCTAAACACAAAGTTAAATTCTCTAGATATGCAACTAAGGTGAATTTACCTAAATGATAATCTAAGCAATAACAAGATAAGCAAGTAAGGGAGCAAAGGTAAAGGGAACCGAGTGAAGCACGCGGAGACGAAGATGTAATCCCGAGTTCCACCCAAGGGTGTACGTCTCGTTTGGAGAGGTGTGCGCTACCACAACAGGTTAGCCGCAACGCCACAAAGGCTCACCTTCTTCTCCGATGAACTCAACCACAAAGGTTTCGAGTCCACCTTCCACTATTGATCCCCTTTTAGGGCGGAGATCGAATCCCTTACAAACGCTTGAGGCACACACCCACAACTGAATTGGGGGCTCCCAAGAAGACCACAAAAGGTCAAGGTAACACCAAGATTACAACAATGGTGAACTAGGTTTTCCCACCGGAAACCCTAGCCACGATATCCCCAAGTGAATGGGAGAGAAATGCAAATCCCTTCGGTGAAGATGTAGATCCGGGCCTTCTCCTCCAATCCTCCAAAGATCAATGAATTTGGGTGGGGGGATTGGGAGATCTTGATGATTTGAGCTTTCAAGAATGGTAGGAGAGAGAAAATCTGAGAGCTAGCTATTCTTGAGTGAGTGAGGGGGTATTTATACTCCCCCTCAAAATTTGGCCGTTGGCTGTCTTGGGCATCCGGAAATTCCGGTTTAAGTGACACCGGAAATTCCGGTCGCCCGGAATATCCGGGTCTTTGAAAATATCCGAACTGAATTTCCGGTTGAGATCAGAACCAATTCTGAACTTGACTTAGCCGATTTTCTGAGGTTGACTCGGAATATCCGAGTCCTTGAAATTTCCGAGCTGAATTTCCGATTGGAGTCAGTACCACTTCTGAATCTTGACTTAGCCAATTTTTCTGGGGTTGACTCGGAATATCCGGGTTGGGGAACCGGAATATCCGAGTCCTTGAAATTTCCGAGCTGATTTTCCGATTGGAGTCAGTACCACTTCTGAATCTTGACTTAGCCAATTTTTCTGGGGTTGACTCGGAATATCCGGGTTGGGGAACCGGAATATCCGAGTCCTTGAAATTTCCGAGCTGATTTTCCGATTGGAGTCAGTAGTACTTCTGAACTTGACTTAGCCAATTTTCTGGGGTTGACTCGGAATATCCGAGTTGGGGAACCGGAATATCCGAGTCTGGGAAGAATTCCAGAAACTCTTTTTCTCTACAATTTGGCTTTAGGATTTGTGATATGAGTTTCACCCAAACTGAAATACTTAGCAATAGGATTAGTATATCATTGGTATTGTTAACTAACACACAAAACACTAGGGATTAAGAAATGTTCTTTACGATACCTGGATGTATATGACGGTCCCTGTGCATTCTATGAATATCGTCGTTGAATCATAAATATGATATTCATTCCCTTTGTTTCTGCGATACTACCTTGTCCGAGATATGATCGTAGACATCCGATGTCTTTGTTGTATCTCGTTACCGACAAAGGTTATTAACTCGTCTGTGATATTAATCTCACCGAGTGGGACCAGAGTATCTTTCCATTACAAGAATGAATAAATCCCGCTCTTGATCCTTACGTCTCGATACTCTTTTGGAATCCTTGATCAGAAATCTCGATCAACTGTTTCAATGGACTAGTTCATATAGAGGCTTACTAGGGACCTGGTTATCTATGTATCACACGTGTATTAATAATTCCGATTAATACAGTTATAGCATAATACACAAACCTATTATAAACTTATGAGATAATGCAATAAATACTACTACTTATTTATTTGCCTCTAGGGCATATCTCCTTCAGTTGTACCCTTGCCTCGTCTTCCTGCTCTCCACGGATAAGAGTAGCTGAGGTCTTCAAATAATTTATCTCTAGTCCGGAGGCCTCTCCAAAAACCTTCAGCAACTCTTTGATCATCCAGAGCTCCCGGGTCTCCGGCTTCAGAAATAACACAACATCGTCCGCGTATATTGAGACGCGCTGCAATGGCTGAATCCCAGCTAGCTCCGAAATCCAATTTCCCTCAACCGTCGTGCGAATCAAACAAGTGAATACTTCCAGACCAAGTACATACAGCAAGGGCGAGGTGGGATCTCCTTCCTAAGACCCCGCACATGCTGAATTCGAGCACCTGGGACTCCATTGACCAGGACCTTGGTCGATGCAGTGCTCAACGAAACCATGATCCACTTAAGAAAAAGTGTACTGAATCCCATGTGCCTTAGCACCTCAAAAAGAAAAGGCCAGGAAATCGAATCAACCGCCCTCGAGATGTCCAATTTGGGCAGCACCCCTTTCTTCCTCCGCTGATTAATCTTTTGAGCCACTTGCCGGACAAGTACGAAGTTATCATGCAAGCTCCTCCCACGAATGAACGCAGATTGGTTCGTGCTCACGAGCTCTCCCATCTTTGGCCTCAATCTATTAGCGGTCAGCTTGGAGAACAGTTCGAGAAACTGTGCACTAAACTTATCGGTCTGAAATCTCCGATCATAGTTGCCGCAGCCTTCTTTGGAATCAAAGTGATCAGAGCTCTATTGAGTCTAGCGAAACCTCTCCCATCTCCGACAGCCAGTTTCAACAGCCAAGCCATTATGTCTGCTTTAATCGTTGTCCAGGCGCGTTTGTAGAAAGCTCCTATAAACCCATCCGGGCCAGGGGCTCTGTCTGCCGGCATTTCTTTTATAACTACCCACACCTCCTCCTCGGTGAACAGCTCGTCTAAACCCTGGAGATCAAGCCTCGGCAAATTGATTGCCTGGAGGTCCAAACTATGGGCTCTCGGCCTGTTAGTGCCCAGTAATTGCGCATAAGCTGTTGTGAACGTGTCCACCTTGTCATCTTGAGCCGTAATTATCTAGTTGTTCACGGCAATGCTAGGGATAAAATTTCTGGATCTCCTGCCGTTGGCTACAACATGGAAGAGCTTGGTATTTGCATCTCCCTCTCGGAGCCACCGGACTCTCGATCTCTGACGTGCAATTGTCCTCTCAAGTGATGACAGACCGAGGACAGCGAGCTTCAAAGTCCTCCTAAGCCAAAGCTCACCCGCCGAAAGATTTCTACTCTCCTGCGCCACATCAAGCTTTGCCAGAACCAGGTTGGCCATGGCTATTTTAAGCTTGACATTGCCCATTGTTCTTTGCCCCCAGGACTGCAGATACTGCGCGTAGTTTCTGAACAACTCATCTAACCTCCTGAAAGGATATGTGATCGCTGCGCTACACTGCCAAGCCTCCTTAACTGCATCATCAAAACCCTCCAGATTCAACTAGAATAACTCAAACTGAAACCTTCGCTTAGCCTTGCAATTAGCCGCGAGCGCCAGATGCAGCGGCACATGATCAGAAATTGTCGAGGACAGACCCTACAGGACCGCGTCAGGGTATTATAACTCCCAGTCCATCGTAGCCAGGAGATACAGGGTGCTCTTTTTGTGGAGAAGAGGAGACAATAGATCATTTGTTTCTTAACTGTCCACTAGCACGCTTTGTTTGGAATGTCATGAAGTGTGTGTTTAGTTTGCCGGATTTGCCAAACGAAATCCATTTAATTTGGTCGGTTTGGATAGATAATTTTGATTGCCAAACGAGACAATTAGTTTTTGGTGGGAATTGCTGCTATTTTCTGGTCTATATGGAACACTATAGAAATAGTATATGCTTTCAGAAAGTTAAATTTTCAGATCCTCTGGCAATTTTAAAGTTGACAGGACATTGGCTTCATATGTGGTCTTTGTTGCAGACAAAGGAGGCAAACAAAAACCTGCTAATGTGGCAAACAAAACTGTTCGAGCAGGTGGCAAAGGAGGTATTTGATGCTTCGAGAGGATGGAGACCGACGCATAGAAGAATTGGTGTTGGTTGATGAGCGAGATGGATGATGGCGGTTTCCTGTTTTGTGAGGTTTAGGTTTCCTGTAGTTCATTGCGGCTCGGGTTATCTAGACCTTAGCTTACTTTTGTGGGTGTTGTAAGCAAATCGTTGCTTTTATCTTTCTCTGTTTGGACAGTTTTTTAAAACTGCGTGTACTTGAACTTTGTAGCCTGGTTTCTAATAATGGAAATCGGAGGGCGACCTCTATTTCAAAAAAAAAAACTTGTTTCCGCTGATGTATCAATTCAAAAAGACAAGAACTAAGAACTACGTTACTCTAGTAGGAAGAAGAAGAAGAAAGAACATTAAGTAGGGCAACTACAGAGATTCCTCGTCAGAAGCAGGGAACTATTCCCCGGACCGTGGCCTTCCCGCCATCTTCCAGCTTCCTTAGCTTGGCGCGCTGATCGGACTCTTGGTCGGTGGTGGCGCTCGCCCTCTTCTTCCTCCTAGCCTCCTCGGCGGCGACATCCGTGGCCGTCGAGCAGGTTCTGCACCTGCTCCATCGCTGCCGCCAGCCCAGGGACCTGCTTCTTGAGAGCATTGCAGGCCTCGGCGCCCATGCTCTCGAACGTCGCGATCGTCTCCCGCAGATGGTGCCTGTTGGCGGTGGCCAGCAGCCGTGTTACGGAGGCGGGCGGCAGGGTGCCGGAGACGAGCTACACGGCATCGATGGCGTCGTCCAGCCCGACGGGCTCGTGGGCAGCCTTGCGCCTGCGCGCCCTGTCGCTGTCGGCGAGGCCGACCCGCAGCGGGCGGCCGCGGAGGAGGTGGTCGTGCAGGTTGCGGCAGGCGCTCTGCGTCGTGGCGTCGTCGGCGTACTCGATGAAGGCGTAGCCCTTGCGCTTTCCTGTGGCGGCGTCGGTGGTGAGGCGCATGGAGAGGACGGGGCCGACGAGCTCACAGGCGACGCGGGCCTCCTCCTCGCTGGCGTTGAAGGCGATGTTGCCGACATAGACGACGCGGCTGCAGCGGCAGTTGGCGCAGGCCACGGCGACGGCGTCCATGGTTGAGTGGAGGGGCGGCGACGGCGTAGGGTGTGAGTACGAGAGGAGATGGGTGGATGCATTGGAGCTCCAGGATCCAAATTAGGGATATTATAACTGGCACAAATTGGAGCCTTCTCAGACCATTACTTTTCTTAACCGTTGGATTGATATACTTTGCTAATCACGTCCGTTCACTGAAGTCCCTAGGGGACGCTACTCTCCGCATCAAATTCCCACATCCTGGTTAGTTCGGCCAGTGAACCAAACGGCCATATCGTATATGGAATCTGTTACTACATACTAACTTCACAACACCTAGAGTATGTTCTTATATCTTTCAGGTAGAAGCAATAAAGAACTTTGTATACTATACTTGGATTGCACAGGATTTTTTCTTCACGTCTGATTTACTGAAGTCCTTAGGGGACGCTACTCCCCGCATCAAATTCCCGCATCCTGTTTAGTTCGGCCGGTGAACCAAATGGCCATATCGTATATGGAATCTGTTACTACATACTAACTTCACAACACTTAGAATATGTTCTTATATCTTTCAGGTAGAAACAATAAAGAACTTTGCATAGTATACTTGGATTGCACATGATTTTTCTTCGATATTCTTTGGAGTAGACCTCTATTTTTCATGATTTTTTAAAAAATTCAACTAAATATTGGCCCATCTATAACAATCCTCAAATTTCATTCAATACCCAGGACAGTGGTTCCTCCCGCCTGGCCCTCAGGTGTCAAATGTGATGTTGTACCTGGTCGTTCAAATCTTACCTCCATCTCGGTACAACGAGAAGGAGTGCTAGATTGATAAGCCAGAGAGGTAGTCGGAGAATTGGTAGTCAGAGTCACACAC
Organism: Poa annua; assembly: GCA_026929855.1. Lineage (NCBI taxonomy): Eukaryota > Viridiplantae > Streptophyta > Magnoliopsida > Poales > Poaceae > Poa > Poa annua. The sequence continues at coordinate 68,428,353 of CM049432.1, read as the reverse complement.
TCCCATAATCCGCCTTTTTTTATTTCGTAAAATTAACTTCAACATTTCTTCGTATTACTTGTTCTTCACCGTGCAAGCTCTACAAGTTTCTGAATCCGAGGCCTTCAAGTTCAACCGTAGACGTATATTTCAGAAAGATCTGATGGGTGTATACAAGCGACCTATGTAGTAAACAACTCAGGTGCAAATCTTATATTTTTTCTAATTCTGATTTAGAATCAACTTCCTAATCTCTTACTCTCTACTCCGTTCATGCAGATTTGGGCAAAAGTAGTATTGTTTTACATAATTTGGTTGTCTAACCAGTTTATTTTCCACTGTAAGGGTCAAACTTAAAACTGATTAAGTTTGTATTGTAAATAGTGTAGTTGTAGCTATTAAAATACTATTACTTTTCTTTGGATGTAAGTATTGTGAGTAAATGCTATTTAGAAAATAATAGTTTTCGTATTTCTTTTCAACCCTCTGAAATGTTTTCAATCTATTTTTATTTGTTATTTTCATCTTGGTATTGCTCGAATTGATTTATTGACAGATTATTATCATTGATTTAATATTATTCTCTACTAGACGATTCTTCATTTTGGAAAATATAAATATATTATTAAAAAGTATAAATCTATTTATCTAATATTTGGGCGCGGCAACGTGCGCATCTAGTATGTAGTGTAGAGTAGAGCCAGTGGGACGCGATTGATGTTCGTGTTCAAGCTGGAGTCGGAGTCGCACGTAATCATGTTCCCGAACCGAGCGGATTCAGGGCAATCTGTGCACTGGTAGCGTGGTGCCTACGTACTGAAATACGTTAAGTACACACACCGGACGGATTCAGAACAAATTCAGAGAAATTTGTACACACATAATGATTGGTATCCTTCAGTCTTTGTGGCGTAGCAAGTCTTATTCACGAACTTTAAACGAGAGTTTTTTTTGGATATGAAGAGAGGATGGTGATCTCAAGGAACAACGGCAACAAGAGGATGGGGCCTTTCGTTGGGAAATCAATTTTGGCTTAAAACACCTACTGTTTAAAAATCGTATTTTGAAATGTTTAAAATTCCAAACAAAAGTTGGATATATATCTAAACATTTTATGTTCGCACATAAAATTTCAGGTGTGTAAAAATGATAAATTCCATCACTACAAAATGGGACAGCCACACTTGCAAAACAACAGTAACCACATATACAATTCGAAATACAAAAGGGAAAGATGTAAGAAGAACGAGAGTGAAAGAAAATGTAAGTGAAAGAGAATTGTACGACACACTTTTTTGTCCTTTTACATGGTCCATAAAAGATATTGTTTTTTGTGAAATTTATGTGTCAACGTAGAATATTCAAATGTATACCTAATTTTTTTATTTAAAATTCTAAAATACATTTAAAATGTTTTTGCAACAATATGTGTATCTAGACCTATAAGACAAAACATTGTCTCTCATTGTCGTCTTATATTAGTTATCTTGTTCTATTTTGCAGACAAGATTACATATCAAGCAGCACTATCATACTTGAGCGAACAAACCGTCTCTTTATCAGGCTTTCTACCTATCATGGAAGGTTACCACAACAAGCAAACTAAAAATCATTCCAATGTAAATCCATATGTTTCCTAATTACAATCACAAAAATAGCTAACCCGGAGTCTCAACACCAAAATATTGCACCAGCTGTTAATGCATGTCGAAAAGAAGTAACCCTCAGTGCAGAGTGTTCCAGAAAGCAGAAACTAGTCTTGGCGATAACAACATGATGAGGGCTAAGACGGAGCCCAGGAAAATCTCGCTCAACTAAGTGCGTCTCTAGCAGATCCCAGATAATCTCGCACCGGATAACAAGATCCTGGTAGAATATACTACTCCCTCCGTTCTAAATTAATTGACTCAGATTTAGTGCAAGTTGTACTAAATCTGAGTCAATTAATTCAGAACGGATGGAGTAGATACTCATATCTTGATGTGTGAAATGTATTATGAAAAATACCCCCTCTACCAAAATGGAAGGCATATTCGTGTGTGTGAAGAGAGGGAGAGAACTAGAGGAGGCAATAAAAAAAGATCAATTATTTTCGGTGCCTTTACTAGTGAAACCAGCAGTTCTCCGTAATCGTTTGGGGCCTTTGAAAGGTGCGATAGACCACGACTCCTTGCTGGTAGAAGAGTTTCCCATTCTTTTTATGTTAGAGTTTTAGTGTCTTCTTGGGACTAGTAAAGTGGCGTGACATTGTGATGACAAAATAAGGTCCTCCCCGTCATGTCTCGATTGAGGGTGCGCCAAATACTGACGGAGAGCGCTTGGAGTTGTGTCCATTGGATCTCGTGATGTTCGGTCAATTTTCATTTTTTTTTTGGTGGTTCAAAAACCTATTTGTACGTACCATCTTACTGTACTATATTTGGAGGAGTTCTTGTAATGATTATTAATAGACCTGTAAACATTTTCAACAAAAAATTTAGTGTGTGTGTGAACGTTCTGATCTATGTGTGTACAAATTGCCCTGATTTTTTCAAACAAAAATGCCCTGAATCTTCTTTGTTGGTTTGCAAATGTCCCGAATCCGTTCAGTTCAGTGTGCGTACTTGTTTTGTATTCCAGTACGTTACGTACGTAGACAGCACGCTACCAGTGCACAGATTGCTCTGAATTCGTTTCCACTCGGGAACAAGGATGACGCGCAATCCGACTCCGACTCCAGCTCGAACACGGAGATCGCGTCCCACTGACTGGCTCCACATATTTGCATCTTGAGCAGCAATGCACTCACACCCTACGCCGCCGGCCCCTCGAATCAACCGTCAACAATGGACGCCGTCGCCGTGGCCTCCGCCAACTGCCGGTGCAGCCGCGTCGTCTACGTCGGCAACATCGCCTTCAACGCCGCCGAGGAGGAGGCCCGCGCCGCCTGCGAGCTCATCGGCCCCGTCCTCTCCATGCGCCTCGCCACCGACGCCGCCACGGGGAAGCGCAAGGGCTACGCCTTCGTCGAGTACGCCGACGACGCCACGGCGCAGAGCGCCTGCCGCAACCTGCACGGCCACCTCCTTCGCGGCCGCCCGCTGCGGGTCGGCCTCGCCGACAGCGACAGGGCGCGCAGGCGCAAGGCCGACCACGAGCCCGTCGGGCTGGAGGACGCCATCCACGCCGCGTCCCTCGTCTCCGGCACCCTGCCGCCCGCCTCCGTAACGCGGCTGCTGGCCACCGCCAACAGGCACCATCTGCGGGAGACGGTCGCGACGTTCCAGAGCATGGGCGCCGAGGCCTGCAATGCTCTCAAGAGGCAGGTTCCTGGGCTGGCGGGAGCGATGGAGCAGGTGCAAAACCTGCTCGACATGGCGGCCGCGGATGACGCCGCCGAGGAGGCCAAGAGGAAGAAGAGGGCGAGCGCAGCCGCCGACCAAGAGTCCGATCAGCGCGCCAAGCTAAGGAAGCTGGAAGATGGCGCCAAGGCTACCGTCCGCGGAATAGTTCCCTGCTTCTGACTAGGAATCTCTGTAGTTGCCCTGCTTCTTGTTCTTTCTTCTTCTTCCAAGTACCAACTAGTTCTTGATTTCTTTTTAGAGAACTACTGTAGTTTAATTGATACTTCAGGCGAAACAAGACACGTGTACTGCTGTATATCTCCTATAGTATATGAAAATGGAAAATTATTGATGCGCAAACTTCCCTTTTACGATCGACAATTAACACATATGTATGATTCAGAGCCGAGAGGAATTTGAGACCCACATTTCTTGAGCGAATGCCATTTATACAGTACGATGATATATGTGTAGCACAGCACGTCATATTTTCGAATTTAGAAACAACAGTTTTGTGGGTAAAATGTGGCTTGAGGACGATGATCAAGGAAAACAACAAGAGCATGGGTTCTTTCGCCGTCTGAGATTAGTAATTAAAATTTACTGTGTTGGGACGATGATATGTAGCAGCATTATCTTACTGAAGCAATAAACAACGTCTCTTTTATCCCCCAGACTTTCTTACTATAATGGCAGGTTAACACAACAAGCAAAATAAAAATCATCCCACAGTAAATCTATATGGTTTCTAGTTACAATCGCCAAAATATCAGCTAATCCCGAGCATCGACATCAAAATACTGCTCCCACGGTTTACTGCATGTTATAAAGAAGCAACTCACTGCAGAGTGTTGCGGAAAGCAGAAACTAGTCTTGGCGATAACAGCAGGAGGAAGGCCAAGACGGAGCCCAAGAAAATCTTGCTCATGCCATGCATAATGTCATTGTCAGAGTTGGTATCCTTAGTCTTCCTGGTTACCATTGCGGAAGCAGAGGGAAGGGCTTCGACAACAGCATCAGCAAGGTCTGAGATGAACGATGAGGTCAGTCCAAGAGCCGGAACCCTGCCCCAGTTCTCAATGCCCGACTCTAGAGCCAACTCCCTGTACTCCATGTCAATTTCTTCCAGCGTCTCGATATGCTCACTCACGAAGCTGAATTTAAAGTTAGTAAATGATGTTAGCAATGGTAAAGAAGGCGGCATGGAATGAACAAAAAAAGTATGGCAACTGAAAGGTAAAATTGTACTTCTAAAGGAGTATGATATGACTTGAAGATGCCGCCGCATGTCAGATATCAAAAGATCCCGACAGAATATAATAGGTACTCATTATCTTGATGTGTGAAATGTATCATGCAAAATACTCCCCCTCTCCCAAAATGGAAGGCATATTTTGACTCGTTAGACAAGGCTTTGACCAACAATACCTCGATTACCATGTGTTTATGTGATACTAAATCATAATCATAAGTATTATTTAAACATGAATCCAGCAACAACAATCTTACGTCACCGAAACATCAATCGTAAGGACATGCGAAGCTAGTAATTTTGGTGGGAGCATTGCCACTGAACCATTAAGACAAACCAGATTGTGCAAGTGACACCAATGCAGGTAGCACACAGGCACTGAGGCACGTGATGAAAAGGTTGAGGTAAATGAAGATAGAATGCAGCTGGCCAGAGAGACTGATGACGCCATTATACAAGGAATATTGGTATAGAAACTAATATATGAATTTAAAGCGGTTCACCTATGAAGATAAGGCCAAATAACCAGAAAAAGATAAAGGTGCATCAATCACCATCCTTGAGGAAAATAATGAACAACTAGTATAGTATAATGGTAAACTTGATCATTACCTTACTGGGACAGCAAGGAGACTCTTTACACCCTTCTGGCCAAGTTCCACCAAAACTTCATCAGTATATGGCTTAAGCCATTGAACTGGTCCCACACGGCTCTGCCATGTGGGTGGAAAGGTTATTGCAGGAGTATTAAGTTTAAAAAAGATAAACACAACAAATGCACGATGTATTCGACCATGTAGATTTGTAAGGTAAGATGGCCTAATTTTATTTCTAGATTCCAAGTACAGAGGCTTACTTTTATATCCTTGGGATTTCCTAAAAATGCTTTCATAACTCTAAATAGTGGTTAACAAGATAAGTTTTATTTGTCTAGTTTTCCATACCTGGTAAGCCAGAGTATGATCATTCAATGTCCCTCTGGATTTCAACTCCTCCATGATCAAAGTAATGCAGTCCTCCATCTGATCTCTGTACGGATCTCCAGCATCCTTAACATAAGTAAGTGGTACTCCATGTGCACTGAAGAATATCATAACCTGTGAATTATGGAACATAGTCAGAACGTTATCGCTGTCCATTTGTCATTTATTCAATAAAAACACGGAACTCCCTGTGTTGCACTAACAAAATAGATATCATTTCAGATATCATCGTACTCTTCAATGTGCATTAGTTTTCATAGTAAAAAGTTCATAGTACACAGCATAAAATATCACGGGAGTATTTTTTAATTAGAAATCTCCTGTGATATTTTGCAGCAATCTCAAGAGGTAGTACCTGCAATATAGTTTTCATGTGCTCAATGACAGAAATACCTTTTGCAGGTACTACCAATAAAATCTAACAAAACGACCAGAAATATTGCACATGACAACTACTAAGAATGTTACAGTGAGCTCACAGCCCCTGTCTTATTTCGGCGATTACTTTATCGGGATGATGCATATTTCTCTTTCCAGGTCGTTTTTAAGGTTCCCATACTTCGGTATTCACAAAAGCAAGTGTCACGACAGGCTAGTAGCTGAGTCAATCTGCACTCTAGTAAAATCTCATAGTTACTTATTTCCTCATTTTGTCTCACTTAATTCAATTAGAATTAGTACTGGCACAGTGGGAACTAAGGTGGGAAAATAATGCATTATAAAATCATCCCAAAAATAGGCTAATGGTTATGCTGAGATTTTAGATATAAACTATCACATGATTTAATTACTTATTTATTTCTGCCAAGACTCCAGATACGGGTGCCTGTAATGTATAAAAATACAAAACCGCAGGCCCAAGTAAATTTCTGTACTAAAGAATGTACAACACATCAAATGGCTAGCAAGTTTGAAAGTACTCATACAGATCAACAACTACCCAAAATATGTGGGTTTTGTTGGCCTGATATAATCTTGTCATGGTGTAAACTGCACACATAGGTTGCGTGCAGGCTAGTGTGAACGCACATAGGTTGTGTGAGAGTAGAAGCAGCTAAGTCAGTAGGTGCTTGTATGTTCTAGACTACTCTACCAGTTGGTAATTCTTAGGCTGGGCAGTAGAAAGGAGTAGAAGGCTCTAGAATACTATAACTCTTAGCCAGTAAGATAGGTAGTAGTAGAACACTCTAGAATACAGTAGCACCAACCATGAATCCTCTATATAAGGAGAGGCACCCTATGGGTGAGAGAAGTAGCAAGCCAAGGTCCTAGCATAGGTTGCTGAGGGCAAGCATAGGTTGCTAAGGTTTGCCAGCATTCGTTGATGTGGTGAAGCTTAGGCATAGGTTGCCAAGCTTGTAGGCATTCGTTGCCTGTGTAGTGTAGCGCCTATGTAGTGTAGCATTCGTTGCTACAAAAGCTAATAGAAAAGGAAGGCATTCGTTGCCTGAAAACCAAGTGTGTGAACCTCCCAACAATTGGTATCAGAGCCGTAGGTTAGGAGATCAACGGAGATGGCAAAGACAGCGCAGGAGTTGCAAAAGGCTTTGGAGGAAGCTCTCGCTGAAGCTAAGGCGGCGCAGGAAGAGCTGGAGGCGCTGAAGGGGAAGAAGGCAGACGAGGCAGCAAAATCCGATGAGTTAGTTCCGGTGGCAACAGTGCTGCCGGTGAGGCCCCGGGGACCAATCAACTACCCTCAGCTGACCCGCACCAACTACACGTTGTGGGCGATGCAGATGCGGGTGGCGCTGCAATCAGCCGGCGTGTGGTCAGCGGTGAGCTCTGAAACTGTGAGCTTCGAGGAAGACCGTGACGCGCTGCTGGCCAGGGCGTACCGGAGGATGTGCTGGCATCGCTTGCTGGCAAGGATACGGCAAAGATGGCATGGGAGGCCATCAAAGCTATGAACATCGGCCATGATCGAGTCCATGAGACAAAGTTGCAGACATTGCGCAAGGCGTTTGAGGCACTGGAGATGGAGGACACCGAGTCTGTGGACACCTTCGCAGCGCGCGTGAACAAGATGGTTGCGTCCATCCGTGCGCTTGGAGATGAGTTGAAGGAGCTCACGGTTGTCCAGAAAGTTCTCCAGGCTGCGCCGGCAAGGTTTATGCATCTTGTGACCTCACTGGAGCAGTGCATAGACCTGAAGACACTGACGGTCGAGGATCTGTTTGGGTGTTTTAAGGCGCATGATGAGCGAGTACGAATGCGCTTTGGTGATCCTCTTGGTGGGCAACATTTGTTGATGTCCAAGAAATAGGGGAGGTCATATCCGAAGGGTGATCGTGGTGCAGTCCGCGGTCATGCCGGCGGCCATAACGACAAGGACGATAGCAGCGACTCCGACACCAGTGTGCGTAGTGGGCGCAAGGCTGGGAAGAAGAAGGGGAGGTGCTACAACTGTGGCGTCCGTGGCCACTACTCGTTTGAGTGCCGCAACCTGAAGAAAGAACAAGCGCTCTTGGCGTCGGCGGATGAGCATCCAGCACTGCTATGATAATGATAGAAGATGACAAGATTAGGGGGGTGATTGTTGGCCTGATATAATCTTGTCATGGTGTAAGCTGCACACATAGGTTGCGTGCAGGCTAGTGTGAACGCACATAGGTTGTGTGAGAGTAGAAGGAGCTAAGTCAGTAGGTGCTTGTATGTTCTAGACTACTCTACCAATTGGTAATTCTTAGGTTGGGCAGTAGAAAGGAGTAGAAGGCTCTAGAATACTGTAACTCTTAGCCAGTAAGATAGGTAGTAGTAGAACACTCTAGAATACAGTAGCACCAACCATGAATCCTCTATATAAGGAGAGGCACCCTATGGGTGAGAGAAGTAGCAAGCCAAGGTCCTAGCATAGGTTGCTAAGGTTTGCCAGCATTCGTTGCTGTGGTGAAGCTTAGGCATAGGTTGCCAAGCTTGTAGGCATTCGTTGCCTGTGTAGTGTAGCGCCTATGTAGTGTAGCATTCGTTGCTACAAAAGCTAATAGAAAAGGAAGGCATTCGTTGCCTGAAAACCAAGTGTGTGAACCTCCCAACAGGTTTAAGAGAAAGCCAAAAGCAAAACAGGGACAGGAAATGTGCAAACCTCTTCAGGATTCGAAAAAACTGATAACTCCTTCTCAATTAAGTCAGCCATTGATTTAACATAGCCCTCCCGCTGGTACCATGATTCAATTATGGAAATTGGCAAACCAGCAAAATATGAATCTTCCCTGCACGGATGATTCATAGTATTAGAAATAGGCAAACCAGCAAAATTAGATCTGAAAGGTGAGATTTCATAGTATAAGGCAATTACATACTTGGCAATGTCTTGGAGAACGCGGATGCTTGACCCGCTTGTTGATATGGAGTACTGGGGGTATAGTGGAAGAACCACAAGCTTCGTAATCTTATCCTTCTTAATCTATCAATAATAAAAATAGTACAAGACCAGTAACTCATCAGTTAACAACATGGAATCGATTAGGTAAATCCAAAGTACAGAAAGTCTCCAAAGCGTATGAACAAATTCATAGTTAATTAAAGAAAGTTAAACATTCATATGTAAATGAAAAGTATGGATACAGTGAGATTCCCAGCCTGGAATAATGTTATGCACTAATTACCATGCACGAATAATTGAACAAAAACCAAGAAACTACAAAGGATTTAAAGGCACATGAATTGACAAGGAATTTTAACCTGATCGATGGCTTCTTCGGTGAACGGGTACCAATATCGCATTCCAACATATATATCTGCTTCCAAATTCTTCTCTTTTAGTGAAATCTTCAAAGCATTTGCCTGATATTAAATTCATTTCAGTTAAGATGTAATAAATCCCTTTTAAAGTTTTAATACAAAAAATTATACTGAAATGAGATGTAACTGTGATAGAAGTTGCATAGTATAACGATTTTATGACACAGCTGTTAAGTTACTACTGTAGAGTAGCTAAACACAAAAGGTTCAGAGTGTGGTTAGACTGAAGAATCTTTACCTGCTCATCAGTAATTCTCCGCAGAGGTGATCCACCACCAATTGAAGCATACGCCTCTTTGCTCTTAGGAGCTCTAAAAGTAGAGATAAGTTTGGCCAGTGGTCTTTGGAGAAATCTGAACAGCCTAGGGAGTCGAATGATATCCTGGGTAGTAAAAAGTACGTCAAAATGGTACAATGTTCAAGTACTGAACAGAAAAGTACAGATATTTAAAATAATTAAGATTCAGGTAAGGCTACGTGATTCTCATTAGGATATCTACCCTGCAAAGAATGGCCAGACAACATGGTTTGGGATACACAAGAGACCGTAGACTAGGATGATGAAATTTACATAGTAGATAATTGTTGATTATCTAATTCGTAAGTAATCGATACATGGCTCTCCCTTATACAGCTTGTTTGGGTACACCGTGGTCTGACAGTCTTCTGAGATGGACAGATACTGACTCAAACATTTTCACGTGCGCTACTAGAAGGACTATTTCACGAAGGGAATAAACCTTATAACTAATAAACATATCAATCATTAGCTACACAGAACCAGCAAGCAACATGTGAAGTTCCATTGGCAATCAAAACTATGAGCACGTGGTAGAATCACTTACTGGATCGGCAAAGAGGTTGAACAGAAACGGCTGAACATCATTCAGGGTCTCTGGACCACCAAGATTCAGTAAGAGTACTCCAACCTTATCTTCAGCAGCATGTGAGGATACACCCTTGACATTTTCATCAAAAGTAGTGCATACATCCGCAGCGGTGGATCTCACAGCAAGACTGTGCCGACGCTTAAGTACTGGACCCCTCTGACCCAAACCAGATTTTGCACTTGCCGCCAGCAGCAAGGGTTTAGCCTTCCCTTGCAACTTCTGCTCAAATCTGGTAGAGCCAGCAAGATTCGAAGAAGAGCTGACTTTACTGCATGGCCTGTCAAAATGTCATATGAGTACAAGCTTCAACACATCTCAAGAAACTATATCAAAATCCAGATCAATCCACCAATAACATCATGACCATATTTAAGGCAATTTCGCTTCAAACTACGTACTGACAGAAAATGCGTTTAGGTAATATATAACCCCTGAAGTGATCAAGTAGTATATCTCAGCAGTCGTGCTTGAAATTAAATTCCTTACAGCCACCTCGTATCGTTCGGCTGTTATTAATTTAAAGTCGGGATTTTTAGCAATAACAGGCACCAACCACCAATAGGACTCGATGCATTCCTGGAACCATTTGATCCATACACCCATAATATTCAGTCTCCACTTTACAATTTACATCGCCTCCAATACGACAGCTGGATTTTGAAAATACCTAAAACAATCGTACAGTCAAATTTTCCTTTTTTTTTATTTTACATCAGCTAACGACTGGATCACCACGAGAAAATCAGTGATCGCGACAGCACCAAAATCCGGTTCGCGCCAACCAACCCCCCGTCCGTCCAGATCAACGATCCGCCCCAAAGCAACGCACGAATGGGGAAACTATCATAACATGAGCGGCGAGGAGAGGAGGGGAGGGAGAGAAACGGGGCACTCACGTGGCGGCACCGAAGAAGGTCCCCGAATCAAGAGCCCCGGAGCGGACGCACTCCATGGGGAAAGAAACCTTCCCCGAGAAGAAGGGTTCAGCGCCGCCGGCGGAAGGGGAGGGGAGGGAGATCCGCGAAGTGGGAGGAGGGTTCGGAGGAATGGTGGTGTGCCTCGTGGATCTGCCTGCCCACTGTCTTCTTCTTCTTCGTTCTTTCCCTCTCCAGTCTCCACGGCACAGCACGACTCTCTCCTTTGTTTCTGGAATCAGAGAGAGTTGTCTTTGGTCAAATTAAGGCAGCGAATCGGCAACTACTCCCTCGCTGCAGGGCCCATGTTCGTCCACGTAGGCGGTAGGGCCCACCGGAGCAGACGAGGCAGGAATGCGGCCCATGAGGCCCATTCGCCTATTGGACTGGATGGCCTTATTTAAACTTACCTTGCATGGGAGAGTCGAGGAAATCATTTAAAAAAGGACTCCCTTCACAAAGGTTTATGCTCATGCGTTTCGGTGCTGACAAGTGTCGCAATTTCGTTCGTTTCTGCTCCCGCCTTTTCTCTACGCGGCGACAAGTGGCAGCTCCCTGGTGGTGGGCAGAGGGTTATACATGCATTTATTTTGAGATTCGTTTTTTAAAAACGAAATATCTTGAGAACCGTTTATCTGATTTACGAATCGTTTTCACTTTTGAACTCCTCGCGTCGAGATCTTCAAAACTAGATCCATATTGATAGGTTTCAACAAATGTTTTTTTTGTACTTCGGATTGTGTATGTTTTGTACAACCTAAGTGTAATTGTACGTACAATCTGAATTTTTGTATTTGTACGTACAACCTGCTAGGTGTAGTTGTTCGTACAACCCAAATGTAGTTGTACGTACAACCCGGTCTGTGTTGCTGTACACCCCGGTCTGTGTTGCTGTACAGCCGGTCGTTGTTGATGTACAACCGGTCTGTGTTGCTGTACACCCCGGTCTGTGTTGCTGTACAGCCGGTCGTTGTTGCTGTACAACCCGGTCTACGTTGTTGTATAATCCGGTTTGCGTTGCTGTACAGCGCTGTCTGTGTTGCTGTACAATCCGGTCTGTGTTGCTGTACGTACAAACTGATATGTGTTGCTGTACAGTCCGGTCTGTGTTCCTGTACAGCCCGGTCTGCGTTGCTGCATATCCCGTTCTACGTTGTTGTACTATCTTAGTTTTTGTTTTGTACAAGTCTAATAATATACAGAGTCATGATAAGGGGGGTGCGGTTACAAGCACGTACAGTTTACCTTCATAGCAGGATCGATCGCACGTGGGGTCTTGGTTTTCCAATGATCGGCGGCGCACGGGCTTCGTACGACGGCCGGCCGGCGGACGCGGGGCTTCGCTAGCAGGTACGCGCAGGACCACCACGTGGCGGAACGACGTACGCCTATGGATGGCCTTCGCAGAGGGAAGCCTCTCCTGAGAGTCGAGGATGACCTCTTTTCAAACTATTTTTAAATTTGTCATCATAAAAATGTAGCTGAATTTCGTTCAGTTTTATGCATCTAAAAAGTCCCATAATTATTTTCCTTAAGAATTACTGGTGTAACTTAAGAACGGTGGGGAAGGTGCAAAAGTTAAAGTTAACCGAAAACGATAAGCCTTTCGGAAAAACAAATACTCATTGTGAGGGAGCATATCCATCTCGTTTTAGTTCAGTTCTAGGTTTAGTCCAAGTTAAACTTTATCAAGTTTGATCAAAGATTAAAAAATAAACATTTATAATACCAAATGCATACTACGAAAATATACTCTATGATAATTGTAATAATGTAGATTTTACATTGTAGAAGTTGATATTTTTTCTAAGACATCTGGTCAAAAATTTAAAAGTTTGACTTTGACTAAACACAGAAAAAATGACACGGAGGGGGTACTTTTTAAGATGTTCCCGCTGCAACGCGCGGGGTATTCTTCTAGCAATTACAAAATGCAGTGCTATTGTAGTCAAACTTCCTCAAAGAAAGCAGGATAAAATGTTGTTGTGGAGTGGATCCGACAAGTGTTCAACGAGGTTCTGCACAGGGCCCTTGCCTGTTACAGCCGCCTGGACGTAGAATCCAAGCCACGCAACCATTGCCAGCCGACCGTTCTTGATCTCCTTCACCTTGAGTTCTTCAAACGCAACAGGGTCTTTGGACAGCCCCAAGGGATCAAATAGTGCTCCACCTGGGTAGTTTAAGTCCCCAGGAAGGTATATCCCCAAGGGTTCTAGCGCCTCAATCCCACAATACCTCGCATATTCTGGCCCAACCTGACAAATCAGGAAATGTAGATGTTGTTGAATATCACATTTAATAATTTATTGTAAGATATACCATGAGACTGTTGTACTAACAGAATAATCTTGCGAGGATACCAGATATATGTGCAGTGCTATCTATAATATCAAAGTCTTTGCACACGACTCACGATGAAAACACATAGAAGTGTATGTTGCACTGATTTGTGCATCAACTACTTTTTTTTTGGATTTTAATGCATCGACTACTTGAAAAGTATAGGAATGAAAAAATAGATGCATAACATGTTAATTACCATCAAAAGGGCTTGGCAGATAGCGATGACGATGACGCCTTGACCACCAGCAATTCGGAACCCAGGAATCCCAAGGTAATCAAGAGTATCACCCTGTGAAATTAATCCATTGGCCAATGTCAGAAATTTACACAATTAACAAATAATTCATTTGTTTGGTACTAGAATTAGTGCTTGTGTGCAGCATGCCTGCACATAGCTGGCAGGCAGCAGCTACATTCCATATCTATTCCATCAAGATAAAACAAAAAAGACCTCCGCGTGGAGGCTCATAGCTTTGTGTGGCAAGTGGCAAGTGCTAATATGATTGCAGAACAGGTCATGCTATGCCACCTTCCAGCAGCGGGACTTGCGCAGCAATAAAGATGATATATGCTTCCATTGGAGCTAGCTACAAAGTAGCTTTGAGATGCTGAACAAAAAGATAAAAGTGATTGTAACATGACAGAAACTATGATCAGAATGCACAGATCTTCAGTTTCTGTTATAGAAACGGTCCTTGTGTGCTAAACAAACTCAGACATGAAAAAAATGAATACGGATATATCACCTGAAGTTTTGCATAACCAACTTTCCACCAGACAGGCTCAGCAAAATGCACTATCCCAAATAGATCTAACAGTTCAGGAACAACAACACCAAGGGCAGCAAGCATGGCCCATCGACAATGCAAGATCTCAAAGCTGCAATGAAGATTGTTGGTGAGATAAGATAGTTGTAGTTCAGCTTCACAAAGAAATGTTTACCACTAAACTATACACGCCGATTTACCAGTTAAAAAGAACTGTACACGTCGGTTTAACAAAAAAGTGAAGACTCAAATGACAGTAAAAGCATATCATTTTATTACATATTAGCCTACTATGCACCTTCTTTGGTAAGGACCTCTTCTGTAATCAAGAAGCAATATGAGCAAAATGGAGCACAAAGCCACATATCTAGCATTGTATTTGAAATAACAGATTAAATTTTGCAGGAACATTTTAATGAAATTGCTCCAGCGTACGATATACTTTAGTATAGAACACATTCAGAAAGATAAAACATGAATAATTGTTAGCTACTCCAGAAGTATTTTTAAGCTTAGGGCATAACGTCTGATGTGAGCTGCATAGAAGATATTACTAGGCAAGTCATATAGTAACACCGGCATGATAGAAGACTGCATAGGATCATCCAACATTTCCTTGCATATCGACCACTTTTATTTTCTCACCACCCTGTGGTCAATACTATCATGTGTTTCATAAAAAATAAATTCTTAAAGTAAGGTCAGAGTGTAATCTTACATTCAGGAAGACCATTTATGCATACTTAAGAACGCAAATATTATCAGGTTTTCTCATTTTGATAAGAGTTTAAGCCATCTATTTTTCAGTTGTTGTCCATGCCAAACCATTCTAGTAGAGAGTTACTCCCTCCGTTCAAAAATACAAGACGTAGATTTATCACACGTCTAGATAATCCAAATAGACAAACACGCATCAAGTAGCAATTTGTAAATCTTCTACGTTCTGCTTTGATCACCCCTGTACCAAATCCTATAGCGCCAGAGCATACTGTCATCATCTACCCAACACGGAGCAATCTCCCAGGAAGCTATGATAACGAAAGCTTCTACAAGTCAACTACGAAGTATCTGAATACACAAAACTATTGATGGATTAAATCAAAAAAGAAAACTATTAATGGGCCTAAAAAAGCTGAACTAGAAGGGCACACCTAAGCTCCAACTATCAGCACTTAACAACAAGTAGGCAAATGTAATAGTTCAGTCAGGACTATAATAAATACAAAGGATTAGAAGAACAACAGTGACATACTTAAAGTAGTTTGCGAAAGCAACGGGATCCCTGCCCAGACCTGCTACATCGAACCCGTAATCGCCGGGGAACTCTCCGTCCAGATGCACCGGGTAGTCGTACGGGATAGGACCGAGCCACCGCGGCCGAGCTCCACCATACCAAGAGCTTCAAACGATAAATTCCTCAAACTGATCATGAGGGTCAGCAGCTAATTCCGCAGAAACTAACGGATAATTGTTGCGGCCTTGGGTACGTAATTGGGTTTTGTAAGGAGGGAAAGTGCGTGCCTGGAACGGCGGGCCTGGCGGGCGGCGGCGCGGAGGGCGTCTGCCTCCGCCGCCGCGGAGGCCTTCCGAGCCTCGAGGCGGCGGCGCAGGAGGGCGCCGAGGGGGCTGCCAGCGAGGGCCTTGACGGCGGTGAAGGGGACGGCGGAGAACACCAGCACGCCCGCCAGCTCCTGCCACGAGGCACGCACCGCTACGGGACACCTCGCTGGCTTACGCCGCCGCCGGAAGATGAGACCGGCGGCGGACGGCGGGGAGGAGGAGGAGCGGAGAAGGAGGGGAGACATGCGATGCGGGCGGTGATGTGGGCCCCGCCTGTCGGCGTCGAGAAGGCAGTGGAACGGAATGCTCGAAGAGAACTGGATGAGGAGGAACTGAGCAAGGAGACAGCGGCTCCACCGTACACGTGGCACGCTGCGGATCACGAGCCACCGCGATTTTCAAAAACCCATGGTGGTCGGAACAAAATTTGAATGCCAATTTGGAACCATAGGTGATAGAATAAGTTCCACTCCAAAGACAAAGGTACCAGTAAGAGATCAGTCAAATCGACTCTTTCAAATGTTTGAGTATCACCTTCATTTAAGTTATGATTGCCTAACAGTTTCGGTGGAAACCGGTTAATTTAATTGAGGACCTTCATATGCTATGAATTTTTGTGCACTACGTTCTTCGTGGTCCTGATTGAGGTCAAAAGAGTGTGTTGTCTTGTCTTCATCAAGTTCTTGGTTTGGTCCTTGCACTTACTTCATCTTCTTTCATAGAGAAATTTGCATCAACAAAAAAAATCACAACTGCACAAAAAATATGCAATAGAGGAGAAATATAGTCTTCTCTTAAGGCAGTTTTTATAGTACCTTTTACTAGTCCTCAAAAAGGACTAGTATGGTTTCATCCAACGGTTAGAAAAGATTTGGCCCAGCTGGCCCAACCGTGAAATTCGATTGAAAAAACAGTAACCACTTTACATCCAATTATGTCCGCACTCGACGCCGTCTCGCTGCCGCCGCTTCGACCTCTCCGCACTTGACGCAGCAACCGCTCCAAGCCTCTTTGTGCTCCACGCCGATGTCCGTGGACCGTGGCACGCTCCGGTGGATATCCGTCTGCGTGGATGGCTCCGCTCTCCCACGCTTGCCGCTCGCCGCCGTCCGCAAGGGGGTTCGCTCCCGCCGTCGCAGCAGCACCTCCTTGACATGCTCAACGACCTCATTGTTAGCACTAATCTTGAGATACGGCAGCTGCAGCTCCGTCCGTGTGGATAGTGGCGCGAGTGGGAGTCTCGGTCATATGAGAGGCTGGCGCAGGCGCGCAGCGGCTGCGGAGGCGCGGCACGACGACCATGGTGCAGCGACCATCACCATGGAGGTGCAGTTGCGCGTTGAGGCGTGCGGTGATGTCGGATGGAGGCGGACGCTCGGCTTCATGGCCGGGTGTGATGTGCTCATCAACGCCAAGGTCTCGCGGATGAGCAGGTGGCTCCCGTACGAGAAGATTGGATCCCCATGCGTATGTGCATGGGGCGAGTATGTGGCCGGAACGCTGGGCGTGTATCTGTGTTTGGCTCAGGTATAAAACCACCCAGCGCTCAACCTCTGAGCTAGCTGCATAGAGAAACTTGTGCGCCGGCGTTTGTGAATTCTGTGTGACTTGTATCTCCTTTCTTCCACCTCCGTTCGTGTGAGAAAGAAGAGAGTTAGGGAGGCAGCTCCTTCATTCATGGCTACCGGAGAAGGCATGTGCTAGCTCGGATGCTCGGTTGGACGCGATTTAGGTTTTGTTTCGTGAAATGGGAAATTTCTGACCGTGTACTGGACTAACACACGAGGCTTCTGTTGCGCTAGCACACTTCTGCATTATTGGGCCAAAGCCGATCTGCGGAAATCAATGAATGAATACTAGTATGATTTATACTACTGCTCGTTTTGACACTAGTATGAAATGATATTAGCCATTGGATTAGAAAAAAATAGCTCTGGTTGATTTCAGAGTACCATAAAAGGGCTCTCTCTTAACTATCCACATCAGAAAACAATAAATATAACTTGTACAATTTATTATCTCCTATTGTCACCTCTAACTATGAATAAGAATTAGTTAACTCTTAGTATGAAATTATTGAAGGAGATATGCCCTAGAGGAAATTAATAAAGTGTATTTCTTTATCATATCTCGTTTGTTCATAATATATTTTTATGCCATGCTATAACCGTATTAAGAGAAAACATTAATACGGGTGTGATACGTAAACAACCAGGTCACTAGTAGCCTTTACTAAGACTAGTTTCGTTGCGCGATCGATGATCGAGGTTTCCCGATCATAGGGCATGGCGTCAGTCGGTAATAAAAGTCATATCGTTAGAGAACGATGTTGATGGACATACCCATATTTATAGGACGTAGTCATTACGCCTTTAACCGTGAGACCAACTCTTAGTGTTATTCCTGGAAGATATTTTGATTGCACCGAACGTCGTATCTTAATTAGTACGACAACAACGGTGATACTTTTGGATATCGGAAATGAGTAGTTGAGACGAGGGGTCAAGAGCGGGATTTGTCAGTCCGCATAGCAGGATAGATACTCTAGGGCCCACTCGGTGAGATAATGTCTAATGAGTTTGCAAGCATGTGACTAGGTAACGGAGACATGAAATCATAGACGAGTAGAAGATAGCGTTGTCGGTAACGAGGTCAAGCTAGATATGGAGATAGATATGAACGATGCTCGGACACGCTAAGTATCGACATGACAAAAGGTTTAAGACTTTACGTTCAGATTTGATAGATGAAAGTCATTCGCTCTATCACATGGATTAATTCATGGGGTCTAGGCCTACGAATTAGTCATTGATCGGAAATGAGTCTCGATCATGTCTGTTATTATATCGAACCGCTAGGATAACACACTTAAGGGGTTTCGACAAGACAACCGGAAAGAAAAGAGATCACCGGGAACATCCCGGGAGAGGTCCGATGGAGATCGGGCAGCGATGAAATAGTTTTCGGAGCTAGAATAAATTATATATAATATGTTTGATATTAATTAGTATAATTAATATTTAAATATAATTTGATATATTTATTTTCGAATTTATTTAGTCTGATTTTGCTAAATGGGCCTTCTGGTCGAAAGAAGGCCCAGAAGGGGAAAATTCCTCAGGGGAATTCGATGGGGGATGGACGCCGATCTAGGTGGGCCAAATGGGGATATAAGAGGACACGAACAGCTCACAAAATCAACTAACAATCAAAGAGGATATATACAGTTCACTGAACACGTAACCAAATTCACAAGCACCGGCAAAGGCATCCCAATGAAAGGAAATCTAAGCATTCAGCCCATGGGATCAGCCAACCGATCAATATGGAATTGCTTCAACCAAATTCCACTAAGTAGAGATGCAAGTGGGTCATCACTAGGGTATCCTTTAAAAATTTAAATGAACTAACTAGCAAAATGGACTAGCTTTGCGATGACATCATAATTTTGGAAATGTTAATTCATTTTTTGAACTCAACAGGGTAGAATGTTTCCTAATGATGATCCATTTGCATCTCTAGTCTAAGAACGCCTCCTCCAAGTTGGGGCAGTCTCTGATACGTAGTTTCTCGAGTGTTGGGAGCTGCTGCAGGAGTCCATCCGGTAGTGCCTCTATCCTTGGGCACCGCTCTATTTTCAGCTTCTTGAGCGCAGTGACTCCATGCATTTCATCTGAAAATGTCGTAAGGGCGACACACTCAATCACACGGAAGTCTCTCAACTTTTTTATGTTCCCCAGAATTGTTGGCATGAAGACCAGCTTGGGACAATAAGCTACACGTAACTTTTCAAGAGATGCAGGCAACTTTGGTAACTCCACCAAATTTTCACAACGCTCAATTCTAAGCTCCTGGAGTCGAGGACGCAGGACATTTTCGTCATCAGATATTGTTGATGGAAGTGAACCACTTAAGTTGGAGCATGCAAACACGCGTAGTACTCGAAGACGATTCAAGTTTCTGAGTTCTACCGCTGGCCATTGTACTATACTATTGCAGCCTCTAATCCACATTCTCTCCACAAAACCAAAATGGTTCCATATATTCCGGTGTGTTTGGGACGGTTCAGATGAGAAAAGGCAGTCAAAAGATTCTATAACCAGGTTCTTAATAAATCTGCAAGGTATGATGCTCAGCTCCTCTTCAAAGCGCTCTACATTTTCCGTCAAACCTTCGAGTACCAGTTTCATGTCAGAGTCACCAAGCCTCGAGAAATGAAGGTCAATAGGCAGCCAACCGCCGGTAGGTTTCACTGAAATGGAGCCTTTGCACTCAAGATTGGCTTGCACAGACAGATTCATCAGATGGTGAAGGGGAATGTCTCTTGCCTCCTTCACCCGTAGATCTTCAAGCAAAGGGAGCATCTTCGGCATGCTTGCTAGCATTGGGCATTCAGAAATATCTAACTTCTTGAGCTTAGGGAATGATACATCCGTTTCTTGTCCTGCCACCTCCTGATGCCATCTCTCCAGCTTATGCATGTTGGAAACTACCATGGTTTCCAATTTGGGATAGAAGGGTGGTGAAGAAATACAGGATTCCCGACTGTCTGTATCATCATTACCAATGCATATACTTCTCAAGCTATCCAAATTATTCAAACCCAAGTACTGGAGGGAGGGCAGCTGACATAATGGTGGAAGATCCTTGCAGTTCTGGCAGCTACTCAGACAAAGTTCACTGAGATTTTCTAACAACGTAGAGTTGTGCATCCATGATGATAATTTAGCACCCATATAATTAGATAACCGTAATGCTTCAAGTTTTCTGTGAGGACGAAGGGCCTCTAATATTCCTTCTACTTCATGTCCAACATGTGTGCTATTTGAAGGTCCATCTTCCCAATCAAGTGATAATCGTTTTAAATTATGCTTGGTGGACAGATTGCCTTGTTTAGCATTTTCTGCACTATGCACTTTTCTCAGCTCGGTCAAAGAAAGAACACCACCTAGATTCAAATCTTTCAGTTGATCAATCCCACGACCAGCATCACTATTGATGACATAATTCGTCAATGTCTGGAGAGAATTCAGCTGACCAATACCTTGTGGCATGCACTCCAAATTATAACACCCAACGAGGAAGATGTGCCGAAGACTGTTCATACATCTCAAGCCTTCTGGTAATTTCTTAAGCTTTCGACAACGAATGAGCTTCAATGTTTGCAAGCTATACAACATGGTAGTGGATTCAGGAAGTGCATATATATCAGAGTAAGAACAATCTAGATAGCGAAGATGCTTCAAGTTTGTCATATTTGTTATGATTGAGATTGTCCTCAACTTCAATGCTCGCAAGGACTTGAACTCTGACTTGGCCGTATGCAGAAGATTCTGAGTCCACCCCCTTTGAATAAATATCGTGCGTGGTCGGGGAGCTAGAATTTCCTTCATGGCTGCAAAAGTATTATTACCGACATAATCAAGTGACAAATGTCGAACCTCATGCTGTGATGAACTGGCATCTGGGGATCCTTGTGGAATTTCTTGACATGATGAAGATTCTTGAAGAATGGAACAATCATTTCCGCTTACGGATTCAGCCAGATCATGCATAAGATCATGCATCCTGCAAGTAGTTGGTCGGTAGATGAACTCATCTCGAACTTTGGAGAGCACATTCTTTTCAATATTCACATCTTGGAGAAAACATCTCCAAACAAGCACATCAAAAGTTTGTTGGCCTCGTCTTTCTGATGCAATAAAATCATTTGCCATCCATAGCTGAATTAATATGTCTTTATCTATCAGGCTATCCTTGTGGAAAATAGCACAAAAGGAAAAGCATATTTTTGCTTCTGATGACAAATGATCATAGCTTAGCTGCAGTGCAGGTACAATCCCAGTAGTTGTGAGGATGTCATCTTTCCAGACATCACTATCCAGAACAGAAAACCATTGACTGTGGTGCTTTGAACGAAGTAAAGCTGCTATGGTCTTGATAGCCAGAGGCAACCCCTTACACTTGTGGACAATACTCTTAGCCACTGAAATCAACTCCTCTTGCTTCTCCACTCCAATTCCAAATGCATTTTTGTGGAAAAGCTCCCATGATTGATCCTCATCTAGAAGTGATATCTGATGTGGAGGAAGTGTGCCCATGATAGAAGCAACTATCTCACTGCGGCTTGTCACAATTATAGCACTACCTGAGCCAGCATGTGAGCACAACAACGATCTCATATCATCCCACTTCTGTCTGTCTTCATTCCAAACATCATCCAGCACCAAGAGGTACCTTTTCTTGCCCAGCAGCCCACAAAGATCCTTCTGCAGTGCCTCCATCTCAGTGAAATCACACTTCTTCATCGTGGCCACTTCTATTACAGATCGGATAATTTCTTCCATAACGAACTTGTGAGAGACGCACACCCATATGACCAACTCAAAATGATGCATCACTCTCTGGTCATTGTGCACAAGTTGAGCAAGAGTGGTCTTACCAATTCCCCCCATACCAACTATGGGAAGCACCTTCACATTATTATTAGCATCGTTACAGTTGTCGGAGTAATCAAGCAATGTCTTCACCACTTGTTCCTTCTCATCTTGCCTGCCGATAATCTCTGATTCATCAACATGAGAGTGTGTTTGCGGATGAGCGACGCTTGGTGCCTCGGCATGTTGTAGGAAGTGGAAGTTGTTCATTTCCATGACCAGTTCATCTATCATTTCAAGGGCATCCTTCATCTTCTTGCTCGTGGAAAGACGGAAAACAACCGGACTATCGAAGGTGAAGTAGCTCAGCACCTAACATCATGAATGAAAATAAAACCTGAGAAACTAAAAGTCTTCCATTTGAAAACAAATAAACTGAAATTGAAATTCTTCCACTTCCGAATTAAAACGTTCAGCTGAAATTAAAGATCCTAAACTGAAAACAGAGCCAACCGGAGTGGGGAGAGAAAGGTTTGTTTTTTCTCTCGAAATGGAGTGGAGAGAGAAAGGTAGGACGAGCAGGATGAACCTTGCGTGCGGTGGAGGGGTGTCTGATCTGGGTGGCGGCACGACGGCGCAGCGCCTCGTAGCGGAAGCCGTCGAGGACGTCGTCGGCTTGGTAGGCGGCAGTCTTGAGGTCGTTGATCCAGCGGCGAACGGCGGGGTTGGAGCGGCTCTTGGCCTCGGCGTCCAGCAGGATGTACTGGACGGCCGAGAGATGGCGCTCCAGCTTCCGGCGGGCCTTGTCCAGCCCCCACGCCCGCAGCAGCTCGCGTACCACCGCGTCGCCGGCCTTGGCGGCCAAGCTGCTCAGCAGCGGCATCAGCAGGGAACCCATCTCACTCGGTGCCCGTGGGTGGCGCAATCGGCAGCAATCAGGAATGCGATTGGCTCAATCGCAAGTGCCTTCCTGATGAATTCTTTTCTTTCCATTTTGTATACTCGATCCAGTGCTTCTGGATGAGTTTGACCGCGTTGGCGCGTTGTCTTGTATAGACTACTCCATCCGTCCCTGTTTCGTGAGCAGAATCCCGAAAACAATTAGTTCTAAAACCCTCCACAGTCTAAACATGGTTGCTAATTAAGCTATTAAAACTGTAGCCAGAACGCGATGGCACGCAAGGTGCAGAAGCTTATGTTCATGATCTCTCAAAAAAAAAAAAAGCTTATGTTCATGAACGTGGTGCCATATTTTTCCACGCGTTAGTTCGGTGAGCGGTCAGAGGACAAGGTTTCTCATCCATCAGGTTCCCGTGTCTGTGGTTACCAAAAGCTTGACCAGAAAACGGGACTAAGATCACCTTGCATCTTTGGCCTGCTTATCTCAGATCGACATAGAAGGGTCCAAATTTATAGATTAAATTTCAAAAAAAATATAGAAAAAATCGAAAAAATAACAGTTAGCACTAGATGTTTAGTATAAAATCTTAACACGTGATCGATATATTGTTTACGATTTATTAGCTGTTTAATCTTAAAACGTGAAAATGTATTTAATGCTAAACTATTCATACAAACGAAGACATTGACACATTATCCAAGATATCGATGTTGATTACTTGAGCTTCAGCTCTAACTCTGAATCTCTAATGAGCAATACAGGTCACTTTAGACATTGACTATTTCCATGAAAATATGATGCTTCAATAAAATATGAGTGATGTTGATTCTGGTGATTTTTTTCTATACTGATGTTCAAGCATATTTAATTTTTACGATGCAGAAAATACTGATACCATACAGAGATTGATTGAAAAACCTCCATCATAGCTACTGCTGCAGCATCATCCAACACTTCCAGGCTATCATCTGATAGGCGGTTCAACTGTGAAATACATAGACTAAAAGCTCTAAGACTCTGGAAATCCACAAATACATTATGTAAAATGTGCAACTTCTCCTGACGTGTTTGAAGATATTCCCCACCAAAAAAACGTTTTAAATATATATTATTTAATCTTTTTCATGTATGCTTGTAAGTGGAAACAAGGAAAAAAATCATTTCCACTATTACATGGCATATTTATTTCTATCAATGCAGAAGTGCAAACGCCTGGCTGATAGAAGGAACAAATAGTTAACACAAACTAAGTGTTTACAACTGATTCGGAAAAACGCTAGTTGAATCTTTGCCCAATTATATGACATGTCTGTGTTATCAGTCCGAGGTGGATGTCTCCTGGGTGCACCAAAAGACAGTCTGGTTTCTGGTACTTTACCCTCACAGACATCAGAGGCAAATCGGATAACTGGTGAGCAGAAATGAAACAACTATCATGCTCTTTTCCCTACCATTTTAATTGCATTTTCCTAGTTCTGATGTTCAAAGCGGAAGCACATGTTCTCAATAATAGAGCACATTAGGAAATGGGAAATAAGTACAGTTTATCCAAGCTTAGGGGGATGGTATGCCTCAGCTTTGACTTTTTCTAACTTGCAAGTATGCTCTGTGTCGATAATTTATCAATGTTTGTGTCATGCAAAACCCTGCAATTCAAAGCAGATTTAATTGCAATAACAGTTGCTTGAAGCATGGTTAGTTTTTGGCAGTGTCGAGCAAACCGACGTTGATGCTTTTACCATATTTATGTTTTCAAACCTGAAAACACAATGAAACCACATGCATTTTTGGTGTGAAATTACAATAACAATGATGTCTCACACGTTTTGTTACCTTGGAGTGTGTATGGAACTATGGACAGCCAACATTCTTCTTCCTCCTCCTCCGCCCTCTTTCTGCATCAGAAACATCCTCACTCTGAATACTCATCAGTGGCTTGGGCATCTGGACTGAAATAGCAAGAAAAAAACCAGTTTTACTTGAACCATGAGCTCTGAACCAGCCGCAAACACATCCTTGCCTGGCTCCAGCTTGCTGTAGATCCTTGTTCATCTTCCAGTGTTACCGTTGGGCCTTAGACGGTTTTTTGATGAGCATTTTCCGCTAGACCATTTCTCGCGAGAGCAACGATGGTTGAAGATCTGTCATTGTTGCTTGGGGCGGTGCTTTGTGCAGCTGTAAAATCAATATATTTTGTTTCTACTGTCATTTACAGCTGTCTTTAACGAGCAAGCAAATATATTTTTTCACATATGAATCAGTTGTCGGAAGTTTCACATGAAGACCAAGCAAACTGGGGTTTCATCAGTGAAAATGTATTAGTTGTTGGAAATTCACATCATACAATAGACCTGCGCTATCTGCATCCTAGCAAGGAAATACATAATAAAAACATAAAAAATAGGAAATATTTATGTGGGCATCCGCTCTCCTGAACTGAAAAGAAAAGATTTGCTGTGCACATCTGTATGTAAGCTCTCCTAAACTGCTATTTGCACATGACCGAAGCAACAATCAAAAACGGCAATTATATGCATCTTAGATATGTTCGATGTTGTTAAGCATTCTACTACTAATTTTGTAAATATTGGTTATTACAGTTGCACATACTATTTCAGACTTGGAAAACCAGTAATAGTTATTAGTTAACCATTCTTTTGTTTTACGTTATATTTCAAACCTGTTAGCTATCACTGCACCAGATATGAGGTAGAATTCATAACATTGCAAGAATCAGTATGTGCTGAAAAAACAGATTAGTATCTACAATCTGACTCTGAACACCAGTTTCAACCACACACAAAATTCAAACTAGATCTTCGTTTTTGTACTAACTAAAAGGGGAAGGGTGTAAATATCATGCAAGGGCTTGAGCTGAATAGTCACATTCAATATTATTCTTTTAACAGCAAAGTGCCATACTGTCCAAAAAAACTTACCATATGATGTCATAAATCAATAACATGCTTGCTTAACATTGAACTAAAGATGACATACAGGCAAACAAACAACAGTCAACTATTTATCCGACAATTGCAGAAACTGATACACGTAACTCCACTAAAGTAGCACCAACTAACATGCCTACCATACATACATGATATGTGTGGTGTATGATATCTACTTTCCTTTCGAATTCATCATCACATTTCAGCTATCCATCTACTGAGTTCTGGGTACTGGCAAACACCTGTTGTATCTGATCAGCAACAATCCTTGCCACAACCTCTGGTGAAAACCTCTCAACCATGTCCTCCCTTGCCTTCCTCCCTTTACTCCTCGCCTCTTCTCGATTAACAAAGACCCGTCTCATCAAAGCTCTCAGATGATCAACTGATGGCTCAGCACAGAGATGACCCTTGAATGGCCCTTCGGCAACCTCAGTCAGCCTGTCCACGTCTAACGGGTACCCATTCTCTTCGGTCAGGTATTCCGTTGGGCCTGACCAATTTGTCACAATCACCGGCAGTTCCATGGCCATGGCTTCAACCACCGGCCTGCCCCACCCCTCGCCACGGGAAGGTAGCACGAATGCATCCGCGGCCTTGTAAAAGCTTGGAAGGGCAGACTGTGGGACATGCTCATCAACCACCTGGACCTCTGCCCATCCTCCCACTGGCTCCTCAATGCTGGAGTTCTTCACAAATCTGTGGATCTTCCCTCCGAAATCAGTGTCAGAGTGGTAGGCATTGGTGAGTAGGTAGAGTGCGACATCGTCAGCTCCAGAGAACTCCTGCAAGAAGGCCCTCAGCAGCACATCCCAGCCCTTCCGCTGCTCCCATTTGAACACACTAAGAAACACAAAGCCTTTGCCTTTGGAGCTCACGGGATTCGAATCATCAGGCGCCATGACAGAGAAACCAACTGGAAGAGTGAACGCGGCGTGCTTGTCCGGATCGAAGAAGGTGACATCGACGGCCTGCACCACCTTCACGACCTTGGAGGCATCCACCCCGCTCCTCACGAATGTAGAGACATGGAAATCTGTCGGCACCCAAACAGCGTCCATCCGGTTGCAGCGCCTGACATGCTCTGCCGAGACACGGTCGGTCTCGAACATCGTCCGGCCAATGACGAAGGCCGGCTCGTCGTACCCGGTGGGCGGGCAAGGCAGAGACTGGTACATCGGCGGGTGCCACGCGCCGGGCTCGCTGTGGCAGACGACGACGGCCCGGGAGAGGTCGCACGGCGCGGTGGCGAGCCTGTGCGCCAGGTCCTTGGACTGCTCGGGCAGGCCGTGCCAGAACTCGGGCGACTCGAGGTCGCCGTGGTGGGCGATCGAGAGGGTGTAGTTGGCGCCGACTCCCGCGGCGGCGTTCCCGTCGAGGGAGGCGACGTAGGACCAGGCCTCGGAGCAGTAGCCGCCGCCGGAGGCGAATGGGGCCATCCATAGAACACATGGTGGGCGTCCCGGGTGCCCCGAGGTGTCCGCCACGGGGGCTGGCTCCGGCGGGCGGAGAATGGGGGCTTTCGGCCTGAGGAGAAGGTGGAGGAGGCGTGGCAGGGGGTTGTTTGAGGCGGCGACGAGGACGGCCAGGGCGACGGCGAGGAGGGAGGTCGCCGTGAGGAGGAGGAGGCGGCGGTGCCTGGGTCTGGGTTCGGGGGCTGGAGGAGGGAGAGGTTGGGTCGGAGGTGAGCCTGAGTCTGGCATGGTGGCCGACGGTGGTGCGGGCACGAGGCCGGCTGCGTCTGCGTGGTTGGCCGGCGCCCGGCGGCAGACTCAGCCCGTGGCGAGGCAGATCGGCAGGCCGGATGTGTTCCTCATTGCGATTTGGGAGTCTCTTTTTTGTCTGAGCGTCAGAGGACACTTTTACTCTGCATTCTGCAACGAACGATACAGAGGAAGTTCCGTTCAAAAAATTGCGAATTCCACTATTTACCCGCCTGTGACACTTTGACCAAAATGCTCCATCTAGAAGTTTTTTTAACATGGTTTTAACCAAATTTTAGCATTTTGAATGTACTGTTAGGTAAGACCAGACGTGTTAGTCCGAACAGGTCCGGTGTGACGTCAAAAATTATGTAAAGCAAGGGGAGAATCAATCATCCACGATCATATCCAGCCTTCTCTTGTCAATTTGTTCCATTCATTTTTGAATCTCAATGAACTCACAGCTTAACCAAGGGATTCATCAGAAAAGGAGGGTCGAAAGTTTCTAAAAGAGGTGATCCATACCAATTCTGACATAGTGTAATTAATGTCATATTCAGTCTTTGAAATTTTTTGCTCTTTATGGAAATGCAGAGTCATGCTGCTAAACCCTCTGGACTTGCATAGACTCGATACATATTTTCTTTTCCGTTACACACGCGTCAGTGTGTATGCACACATCTTCTATCATGCCATATTTGGTTATACTGCAATCTCTTCTCTCTGTCTTTTGTAAAAAACATTGAACTTTATTGATGAGATATTCAAGTAAAGTTTACAACTAGCAATGTTTGAAGCAAGACAAGCAACAGCATCAAGATTGAGGTGGGCACTTCTAAACATGTTTCAAACCAAGACAAGCGGCAACATAACTAGTACTACCTCCAGTCGGATTTAATTGTCGCAGACGGTATACTGCAGTAGTACAAAATACTAGTCTAGCTCACGACAGTTATTACCGATCAGAGGGATGCTCGATTAACAACACACACTACACAAATTGGTCCGCACCCTCAGTATTTCGGGAGGGCCTCCTTTTCCCGTTGGGTTTGGTACAGAGGGGGTGCTCCTGTCCCAACAGTAGACCGGCCACTTGCACAGAGTCAAACAACTTAGCAAAGCAAGGCATATACATACTGGATACAGATGACAAAGTGAACATGGTCGTTCTACTGCCATGAATTGAAGTATTATTAAGTGTAGCCGAGTGTGTCAGAACATGAACTGGTACATGATCTGATCATGCTGAATTACAGAAACATCCGCCAAAAGAATTGTTACAGAGCGTATTTCAAGTTACCAGAGTATGTCCACGGCAAAAAGCAATTTCGTGCGACCTTAGTTGCGACTTGAGCGAGATTCCCAGTTCCCAACATCGGACATCAGCAATACTCATCCAAAGTGGTGTATAGATAAATAAAAAGACCTCGCCAATCATGATCCAAAATTCCTGAACCACCCTGAAAAAACAAAAGAAGGGGTTCAGCCAACTGAGGATTAAAGTGTGGCTCTGATAATGCACAAATCATCAGCCCAAGACCCAAGTACTGTAAAACACCACCCCATTTTTTTATTTACTAAGAACACAATGGTCATGCATGTATGCGCACGGTTTACCGTTTAGTATGCAACTAGGTGATAGTGAATAAAACATTAATCACGGTTCAATGTGAAAATAAAAGATACGGGTGGGTTGTTAGGCACATCTCAAAATGTAAATGTCAAAATGGAACACTATGTGACGTGTAATTGATGAAATAAGAGAAGAATAGTACACATTCACAAAGCTAAGCCAGTGTCTTGTTCTGTTTATTCACAATCAAGAAACACATTAAGCCTTTCTGATTCTGCACCATACCACCAACAATGTACTAACATGGAGATACTACCTATTTTTGCAGCTTTTAGCCAATACTTGAACTAATTTTGGATTTTTGGGAGAGTGGGTAAGCACAAGGTAGAGCACATTTAGAGGCAGACATTTCTGCGACTATCAACAGGGTGACATGAACACCAAAAGCAGGCACGTGGGCCACTTAGACAGGAGGGCCCTACTGAAGGAGACTACAGTTATTTGTTACTATTTTTAATTACACTTAATTTGATTTTACAGATAACTACTTGAAGTGTAGTCGCGGCAGTCGGGAATATATCTTTTCAGACCAAATAATGTAATGCTACAAGCTGAAGCTGGGCAAAAACTCAGCACATGGAATAATTATTCCAATCTATAAGATCCAATCATACCAGGCTACTACTGACTGAAAGGAACATAGCAAATGGTTATGACTTATGACAGGTGAATGAACTTACATGTGCATGTGAGTGTTTGTGAAATCATATATACGCTTCAAATATTCTTATGGGATACTAGAGAGTAAATCCATCAAAGTCAGTTCCACATCATAAAACTGAAAATGGTTCCTGGTCCATTCAAATCAGTCCTAGATAAGAGAAAATTTTCTTGACATAGCCTGTATAACAATGATATATAAGGGCCCCACTTCCAGTTCAAAATAACTCAAAGATAAATATATGAGAACTTCTTATATACCTTGTTACTTGTAGCCAATTTCTTTCATCAGGTGCCGATAGCTTCGCCCACGTATTGCACGTTGCCATAAGAATGATAGTGATTCTTGAAGGCTCAACTCTAATCTCTGCTGAACAAGCCTAGGCACAACCATATAATATATTCAGTAAGAAACTAACTATATCCTACAACATCAGCATGTAAGTTGTACAAGAACACACCATCTAGCAAGACAACGCTCAAACCCACGAGTGATTGGTCGCATAAAGGAAGGTTCTCTTTGTTGATAAAGTAAGCCGACCTGCAAACAGCAACTATGTGAGTACACATCGACAAGGCCTCCAAGATGTCGCTTTGACCATCTATAGACTACTTCTAAGAAAATAGGTTGCTTCAAACAAAATGCGAGTACACATGATAGAAGTATATTTCATGATGGATCTACTACTAGCAATAAGTAATGTGGATGTTGGTGATTTTTTCTATACTGACGGTCAAACCTATTTTTTACGATGCAGACTGTACAACCATACAGAGATTGATTGAAATACCTCCATCATAGCGACTGCTGCCGGATCATCCAATATTTCCAGGCTATCATCTGCTAGGTAGTTTAACTGTGACACAGACAAGAAAAGGCTCTAAGACTCTGGGAATCCACAAATACAGAATGTATAATGTGCGAATTCTGCTAAGGTGTTGGATGATAATATATTTTATATTTTCCATGCATGCTTGTAAGTGGAAACAGGGGGAAGTTTGTCACTTCCCCCTTTACATGTCATCCTTATTTTTTTACTGCGGAAGTGCAAATGCCAGGATAGTGGAAGAAACATAATCGTTACCCCAAATTCAGCGTTTACGAAGGATTGAACAAAATCCATTAGTTGAATCTTTGCCCACTTATATGACGCATCAGGGTTGTCAGTCCGAGGTGGATGTCTCCAGGGTGCACCAAAAGACAATCTACTTTCTGGTACTTTACCGTCACGGACATCAGAGGCAAACTTCTGCACCATACTCAATGCTGCCTGCATTGCAGGATTCACAACAGATACCTGACAAGCAGAAATGAAACAACAGTCATGCTCTTTTCCCACCTATTTTAACTGGATTCTCATAGTCTTATATTCAAAGCTGAAGCACACGTTTTCAAACAATGAGCAGATTTGAAAATGGAAAATAAATACAGTTATCTAATCCGAGGGGAATGGTGTCACGAATAGCATGTGAGGCTCAGCTCTGACTGAAATTTCACTTACTTGCAAGTGTGCGAGGTATGTGTCAACAATTTCCTCAATGTTTGTGTCATGAAAAACCCTGCAATGCGAAGGAGATTAAATTACAACAACAGTTCCATGACGCATGAGAACATGTCAGTGTCGGACAAACTGAGGTTGATGTTTTTACAATATGTATGTTTTAACCCTGGAAACATATTGAAACTCTGCTACTCAAGAGGAGTTAAATGTAATAGCACAAATCTGCAAATAAGAAGGCCTGAGGGAGTAAAATATAGTAAAATAAACAGCAAAAATAGAAAATCGAAGTACCCAAATGATTTACTGAAACAATCATTACAAAGGATAAAAAAACCTGAACTTGGTCAACTGGTCCTTTTTATAATTGTAACACAAAGATACGAAATCAACAAGAACAACAAGCATATGTAATTATTTTACTTATTGATGATATCAAATCACAAAATGTCAGGAAAAATTATAACTAAGGCCATCATATCCGGATTCGTGACACAGGAAAGAGTAGGTTACTTACTCTGGGCTCCTTGCCTTTTGCTTCAGCGTATATATATCAGATAAGTGTCGTTGGTTTGTCCCAAGAATCTCATCAACAACTTTCCACTACAACTTCAATAAACACGGGAAGGAAATTATGCACAGGGTTTGCACAAGGGTGAAGGGAACGGAATCAGCAAGTATAAAATCTTACTACCTCCTGTTCGCTGAAGAATTCAGAAACCATGTGCAGTTTAGATTCTTGTTGTGTCCAACCAAATGTCTGTGGTACCAAATAAACGTGACTTTTTATGTTAACATTAGTAAAGGGGGGGAAGCACTAGTGTCAAAAGTAAGCTAAACATACCTCACGAGAAATGAAGATATTAGGAAAACCAAAATCAACAAATGCTTGAGAAGAATAGTATCTGCAAATATTTGAACAGGGAACACGATTTCATCAGTTTACATGCGGAATGTTCATTAATTCAGCAATAAGTTTAGAAGTGCAGCCTAGATTGCCAACTATCACTACTAAAGGTAGATAAAAAGATCAACTGTATCTTGACATTTTGGTATGTATGATAATCAGAAGATACGAGTGAGCGGTACAAGGCACTGAGGCACGGTATAACCAAAAAGGGTAAAATAGATCAGGCATGTTTGTTCAACCAGGGCAAGATTTGTGAATGTTGCTGTAAGTCTTATAGCGTCTCTATGCATTCTGCTCATTCAGGTAATGCGAGATTTACTAAACACATCATGCAGGCAGACTCTTACCCATCTGAGGTTGACATAAACACAGGCAAGCACTGTTCATTAGCACCAAGTGCGATCACCCTCCAGATGAAGCTGTCATGGTACATTGCTGCAGGGACCATAGTCTCATCTTCACACGTTGCCCTCTTAAGGACATCCACATTGTTCAGCACCAGCTTTGGCTGCACATAAAAAATGTCTGTCATTGGCCTCAATGTTTTCCACATGAATCCTCACACCAAACCAAAATCACCCA
Source organism: Poa annua (assembly GCA_026929855.1). NCBI lineage: Eukaryota > Viridiplantae > Streptophyta > Magnoliopsida > Poales > Poaceae > Poa > Poa annua. The sequence continues at coordinate 68,395,388 of CM049432.1, read as the reverse complement.
AAACTCTACCTGGAAGAAATCCTGCTCAGCCGCGCCTGACAACACATCCAGTAGGAGGCACGGCCAGTCTGTGGCTGAGTTGATGAGTGGGCGCGAGAAGCGACCTGTCCTGTTCATCTCCCGCAACGCGTCCTTCCTCCACCCCTCCTGCATCCGGAGAAGGTCCTTGGCCACACGCAGCGCCGCCATGGCCTCCTGCAGGTACGCCGTCTCCTCCATGGAGCAGTTAGTCGCCTCCCCCTCGCCAATGCGGAACGTGGGGTCGTCACCACGGGCCGAGGGGGTTGCAGCCAGGACGGCCCTCGCCCAGAGCACCGGGACCGAGGTGGTGGCGCGGCCGCGGCCGGCGAGGCGAGAGAGCGCGGTGTGGAGGCCGTGGGAGCGGGAGAGCGCGGCGAGCACGTCCTTGGAGCCGACGGCGCCTCGGATCACTGCGGCGCGGGTGAGCTCCTCGAGCGCGGACTCGAGCTGGAGGCGGAGGGAAGGGAGGGAGGGGGCCGTGTCGTCGGCTAGGAGGGACCAGGGCGCCGCGGTGGGGGAAGTGGGGGCGGGGTGGAGGAAGTCGACGAAGGCGGCGTGGTGCGGGGGCTCGGACCACTGAGGGAGGAGGCGGTCGAGGAGGAGCGTGGACTTGCCGGTGCCGCGGGGCCCGTGGAGGAGCAGCGGCTGCGGCACGCGCGGGTGGAGGGCGTGGTTGTGTAGGACGGTCTCCAGGACCGGCCGCGGGATCACGCGCCACGGGCGGCCGGCTGCCCCGCCGGCGGCGGCAGCCATGGGTAGCGGAGGTGGCTGTAGGGTTCTGTGGGGTTTCTGGGTGTGGTGGGGGTGAGCACACGAATGGAGCGAGGAAGAAGAAGAAAGTCAGATGCGATCGTGATGTTCCTGGATGGGCCGGGCCAGGCCCAAACATTCGTACCAGAATGTTTAGCTGGGCTGGTCAAGTACAGATGTCTCTTTAGGTCGTCTTAATAAAGGCCCAACTTTAGCTAAATATAAATACTCCTTCCCATCCGGAAAAAAACGTCGGGCGCTATGCGTATAAGTTGTGCTGGGTGAAACAACGACATAATGTGTGTGTTCGTGTACCTTGGAGCTAGTTAGATAGCCGTGTGGAAATGGCGTAGGAGGAGGCGGCATAGAGGGTGGAGAGAGGGAGGGAAGCAAAAGGGTTGGATTTGGTCTTGGAATCACATTAGGCGAAGCAGACCGGCTACGAGAGTAGGTGAGGGTATGTTGATTGGAGTATGAGGGTGGTGCAAGTCAAAAGGTTTCAAAAGATGCCAGAAAAAAGAGCTGTCAAAATATTTGTATTAAAAAAGGCAATGTCAAATTTTCGTTAATAAATTATCAGGGGAATTGTAAGTTACTTAGTAGCAAACCGTGAACCCAGGATCTCATTCTCCGTGTTGAGTCAAAACCCACCTAAAGGTTCATTTAATTTCACTTATACATTAGGATGTGGGTCCCGAGAAAGATTTTCATAGGAAATAATTTGCAACCTCAAGCTCAAACTGTTTTGCCACACATTCCAAACTCGCTTAACAAAACCTCATAATTTATATTTCGTCCAAATCCAAACAAAATGTTTGACTTCTTCGGAATGATTTTTAAATTACCTTATTTTCAGAATTTTTTGGTTGCATGCTGCTAGAAGTAGAAATTTATATATCAAAATTATATACCTTGTCTTTTTTTTGGTACTAAGTCTAGCTTGTATAAGGGTGTAGAAATTGGTAACAACAAATTGTAGTTACAAACATTATATGACTATAGAGGAAAATGGCTTCCACATTGTTGCACGGTAAGTATTTCAGTTTAGACATTATACAGTGCACATGATCTTGGGCTCACCTTGTCGGAGAAACAATGTTGCACTCTGCACATTGGTGGCGAAATATTTTCTTATTTACCTTTTTGCTATTTCAAACACTACATTTACTTCGTTTGTGGTTTATTTTCTCAATACCTATCCTTGGTATGATTTTCCTGTCACAGATTTGGCTCTCATTATGGCATAGCTCTGGTGCCTTGTATGTATCATCTCAACTTTGAAATGATCTATATATGCACTCATCAACAGGAGAGAAAAACTATAACTACATTTACAACACACAAATGTTATACATATTCACATTTCAGCATGATTTGACATGTTCCTCTAATTGTTAACTATCCCTTGAACGTGTTTGTGTAATTGTCAAACTATTCTACCGAATGGACACTTGTCTCATTAAAGGACAACTAAGCATAGGACCTTCAAGCTACCCATTAGGTTAACACACCCAACTTCGTGAGAATCACAACACTTGTAATTCAATCAACACTATGTTCAGGCTTGTAGTCCCTCAATTTTTAAATATAAGATGTTTTAGATGTTCCTTATATTGTCTAGATGCATACTAAAATGGATAAATATATATACTAAAACATGTTTAGATACATTTGTATACATCTCGATGTGGATCAATGTTAAAATATAGGGAATAGCTATATAAAAATACAGCCAGTTTAGTGTGAATCTTGGGTGGCGGATAGGATGTTGTTGCTACTATGACGAATGTGAGCACTTGTCGCTTCCCTCTTCTGATCCATAGAAGTGGGGGCCTATGAGTGCTAGATTATTCTTTTACTCTGATGTCGCGATATCCAATGTTGCTCAATCCCGATGCTTCCTACTCCTATGTACATTGTATATACACCATGTGGTATATGTGATATGTAGCTACGCCTACTTGTTTTTTCTTTCCCAGTAAACATTTCAGACGATTTGTTTGTGAGTAAAGATGTTGCCTACATCGTATTTTCTCATCTCAAATAGGAAGAGCAATGTGTCATACCACGTGGTACAATAATGCACAACTATAACTGTGTCAACATGTAATGAGCAAAATAATATTTACTTTGAAAAGCAATTGAAAAACATACCACCCACCCTTAGTACGAGGTGTTACTAGTGTATACCAACTACATTTCTAATGAGCAACATTTTGTGCAACTACGAATAATGTCCAGCAGTTACGAATTTTCATGACTCTTGAATATTTTTTCTGAATCAAACCACCAGCTTTATTTTACGATCATAGTATAACTAGATAGACAATTTTAAACATTAGCACAATAGTAGCCCAGCTGGTTCAATTTTATACATAAAAAATGTAAATCAGAAGTACAATACTACCATGTATAAAAAAATATTTAATTTTATCTACTTTTCTTGCTCCATTTTGTGTCTATTGTATCTAGATATTTTCTAATTATCCATGGTTCCATTGGATTGACCCTGGACTGGCTATGAGCTCCTGTGCGCCAAAATCAAATGAACCTCCTCCATGCATTGGTGATGGGAGCGAGTTTAGTTCCAAGAAAAGATGGTTGGATCGTGCTCCTTTGTGACCATCAGTAGGACCTATAGAGATAAGTGAATCAAAGTTTCAAAACAACTTGTTAGAGTTTTTTAGCAATGAAAAAAAAACTCTTGTCTATCTTAAGAATATTTCTCACCATTTATATGCCCTTCTTCAATCTAGCTCTGGAGCCAATCCCAAGTGTGGCCGAGACTTCCCGCCGCCCAGGCACCTGGTCGCGTGGTTGGTCCGTTGACCCGTTGTCGGCTACCTGCTTGAGAAGAACACCCGAGTTCCATGGCGTGCGTACGGCGAGTAGCCGACAGTTTGCTAGTCTCCTGAATATGTCGCGAGCCAAAGTAGAATGGGCCCCCGATCTCGCCCTACTGAGAGTAGGGATGCCACCCGCAGGGTATGGGTAAGGGTGGAGCCACCCCATACCCTTACCCGTCGCTCTCAACCTTACCCGTCACCCGTACCCATACCCTTTTGCGGGTATAACTTTTTCTCATACCCTTCACCCGACAGGGTAAGGGATTTACCCACCGGTAAAAAATAACCTCTTTTACAACACAACATATTAGTATAAAATAGTTGTTAAAAACATCGTATAAACATATATCTTTAATCAGCAACACATTTAAACCACAACATAGAATATGAATGGCAAAACATTGTCAAAAGCAACACATTGTAAACAACATCCCATGTACTTATTAACATCAACAGTGGCAGATAAGCAACACATGTAAATAACATTCACTTACGCATAAACAACAACATATTTTAATGATTACATAGTCATAGAACAACAACACGCAATCATATAATTTAATTTCAGAAACTCACGACAAAGTTGATAGTAATTTTGACGTGCACAAAACCAAAAAATAGTAATTAAAACAGTTATTAGGAGGGTACATGGGTATGCAGGTATGGGTTACATGAAACCATATACGTACCCTCCCCACCCGATGGGTATAAGATTTTCCCATTTATATACCCATGGGCATTTTGTTTCCCCAAACCCTTACCTTAACAGGGTTTTTACCCGCATCGTACGCTGGTAATGGGTACCCATTGTCATCCATAACTGAGAGTTTTGCCACTAACAGAGGTCCTAGTCACGAATCCTGATGCTTCCTATTTCTATATACCTTGTGTATTGAAGGAGATATGCCCTAGAGGCAATTAATAAAGTGTATTCTTTATCATATCTCATTTGTTCATAATAGGTTTTTGTGTCATGCTAGAACCGTGTTAAGCGGAAACATTAATACGGGTGTGATACGTAAACAACCAGGTCCCTAGTAGCCTCTACTAAGACTAGTTTCGTTGCGCGATTGATGATCGAGGTTTCCCGGTCATGGGGCATGGCGCCGGTCGGCAATGGGAGTCATATCGTTGGAGAACGATGTGATGGACATACCCAGATTTGGAGGACGTAGTCGTTACGCCTTTGACCGTGAGATCAACTCTTATTGTTATTCCTGGAAGATACTTTGATCGCACCAAACGTCGTATCTTATATAGTATGACAATAACGGTGATACTTTTGGGTATCGGAAAGGAGTAGTTGAGACGAGGGGTCAAGAGCGGGATTTGCCAGTCCGCATTGCAGGATAGATACTCTCGGGGCAACTCGGTGAGATCATGTCTAATGAGCTTGCAAGCATGTGACTAGGTCACGGAGACATGAGATCATGAACGAGTAGAAGATAGCGTCGTCGGTAACGAGGTCGGAATTAGGTATGGAGATATCTATGGAACGACACTCGGACATGCTAAGTATCGCTATGGCAAAAGGTTTAAGACTTTGCGTTCAGGTTTGATAGATGAAAGTCATTCGTTATATCACAGGGATTAATTCATGGGGTTCGGGCCTACAAGTTAGTCGTTGATCATAGAGGAGTCTTGGTCATACCTGTTATTATATCGAACCGCTAGGGTAACACACTTAAGGGGTTTCGACAAGACAACCGGAAAGGAAAGAGATCACCGGGAGCGTCCCGGGAGGGGTCCGATGGAGATCGGGCAGCGCCGAAAGAGTTTTCGGAGCTAGGAAAAATTATATATATTATGTTTGATATTAATTAGTGTAATTAATATGTAAATATGATTTTATATATTTATTTTCGAATTTATTTAGGCTAATTTCACTAAATGGGCCTTCTGGGCGAAAGAAGGCCCAAGAAGGGGGGAATCCCCTTGGGGATTCGGTGGGGGCCAGGAGGGGCCGACCCAAGTGGGCCAAGGGCCCACTAGGGGGCCCGGCGCACCCTCCCTAGACGCACCAGGCATGTGGGGGTTAGTCCCACATTGCCTGGTTAGCAAGTTGGCTCCCCCCTGGGAGCCTATATAAGAAGGGGCACCCCTGGCCTTTTAATTCACCAATTAATTCCCAATTTCTCTCTCGATCTCGTGGTTCCCTTGTCGGAGCCGCGCCGAGATGAGGAGGGGATCTATTCCACCATAGCCCGCTGCCGCGCTGGTTGTGTTCCGGTCCAAGTCTTCCGCTGCTTGTCCTGGACTGGAGCTTCGGAGGCCGTCGTCTCCACCGTACGTGTGTGACGCCCTGCGAGGTGCTGCGCTAGCGGTACTCGGAGGTCTGCTTCCTCTACACGACCTTGAGGTCGGCTTCGTCGGTCTTCATCGACAATGTTTGTGCGGGAACGTAATCCCCGCTTTCGGTCTACAAGGATACGTATTCCGATCTCCGTTCGTACTACTATATCTGCATAGAATAGATCTTGGCATGCTTTTAGGATATCGTTGGTAGGAAAATATTTGTTTTCTGCACACGATCCCCTTTAGTGGTATCAGAGCCGATCTATCGTAGATATAGTTGTACGCTGTTAGAACTCGTGTTCTGCACGGGGGAACCGTTCCTGTTATTTGCTACCCTCTAGCGTGCACTTGTGTATTCCAGCGGCATTGAGTTGATGAAGCGGCCTGTACCGACTTTACGCGTACGCTTACGCGAGACTGGTTCCACTACTGACATACGGCTTGTACCGTATATGTGGCTGGCGGGTGTCAGTTTCTCTCTCTTTAGTTGGTCTTCGTATTTTCAATGGAGGGCCCGAAAGGGATGCTTAAATATGCAATTATTGGATCGTTGTTGTGGTCATAAGGTTTGTAGGTATGAAGCGGTTCTATTTACGAAAGCCCCAAGCCACGTAAAATATGCAAAAGATAAAGTAGAAGCGTCTAACTTTATTTTGCAGGGGCTATGTGATATGGTCAAGGTAGATTTATTAAATTGTTTATAAACTGCGGGCGCCAAGAAGACCATGGCGCAATGGACTATATCATATTGCATTACATTTGATGTTTTGTGTGCATCTTATATTGTGTGATTGTGTGTATAGTATACATTAGTTACACGGTGGTAGCTATATAAGGTGATCCCTTCAAAATACCACTAGTGTTCTCCCTCCAACGCGCATCACCAAGAAAGTTCTACGTTATGAGGCAGGCCGTGATGATCGGGTGTCAGACATCTCGTCGTTCGCATACAGTGGGTGTAAGCCATGTTGCACAAGCGTCAGCGTGGAGGTCTTTGGTGGCGAGCCTAGCATATTCAGAAATATGGCCTCGGAACAGGAAGACCGAAAGGTCGAGCACGAGTCACAAAATTGGTGTGGCGGACTTTTAGTCTACTCATGAAGTTGTGCCGCCGGCTCTGATGATGAGGGGTGGTGCAATGAATGGGGGTCGTGTAATCTCTTAAACGACCAGGAGGGATGTTCGTTTGAGTGGGAGTTATGTTAGTTATTTTCTAAAATACTATAACTCAAAATTATTATGAACAAAGTCTTATGTTGTTGCAAATTCCATTGTAGATGTCTCGCCCCTCGTTTAACCTAGGTCTGTTCCTTGAGAAAGAAAAGCTTAAGACCAATGGGTCAAACTTCATGGCCTGGTTCCGCAACCTGAGGATCCTCCTCACTCCCCATAAGGTGGCCTACGTCATTGAGGCCGCCATAGGTGACCCTCCCGCAGATGAAGCCTCTGAGGATGAGAAGAAGGTCTTCCAGACCCGATCGGAGGATTCTGCCTTTGTCCAGAGTGGCATGCTCTAGGCCATGGAAGCCGACCTGCAGAAGCGCTTCGAGAAGATGAGCGCCTTCGAGATTATTTCTGATCTGAAGGATGTCTTCGCGCCGCAGGCTAAGGCTGAGAGATATGAGGCTTCTGAGCTTTTCTTCTCGGCCAAGATGGAAGAGCATAGCAGTGTGAGCGAGCATGTAGTCAAGATGTCTGGCTACGTTCAACGCCTGAATGCTCTGGATTGCAAGATTCCCGATGAGCTGGCGATTGACAGGGTGTTGCAATCGTTGCCCCCTAGCTACAAAGGCTTCGTCATGAACTACAACATGCAGGGCATGGCTAGGTCCGTGGGTGAAGTGTTCGTGATGCTCAAGACTGCTGAGGTAGAGATTAAGAAGGAGCACACGCTGTTGATGGTCAACAAGGCCGTTGATTTCAAGAAATCCGGTGGCAAGGGAAAGCAAAGCTGGAAGTCCAGGAGGGAAGGCAAGTTGAATGCCAAGACCAAGACTAACAGATCTGGTCCCAGAGCTAGCGTGGAGTGTTTCTACTGCAAGGGGAAGGGTCACTGGAAGCGCAACTGCCCCAAGTACCTGGAGGATAGGAAGTCTGGCAAGACGGTCGACAAAGAGCAAGGTATATTTGATATACATGTTATAGATGTGTACCTTACATCCGCCCGGAGCAACACGTGGGTATTTGATACTGGTTCTGTTGCTCATATATGTAACTCTCGGGAGGAGTTACGGAATAGAAGGCGGCTGGCGAAGGATGAGGTGACGATGTGCGTCGGCAACGGATCGAGAGTCGACGTGGTGGCTGTCGGCACGCTCCCTCTACATCTACCATCGGGATTAGTTTTGGTTTTAAATAAGTGTTATTTTGTGTCATCCTTGAGTGTAAACATTATAAGTGGGTCTTGCCTGTTACAAGACGGTTATTCATTTAAATCAGTGTCAAGCAATTGTGCTATTTATATGAATGATATCTTTTATGTTGATGCTCCCGAGAATAACGGTTTATTCTTGTTGAATCTCGATCGTAGTACTCACATCCATAACATAGAAGCCAAACGGATTAAGTGTAGTGATGATACCGCCATGTATATGTGGCATTGCCGTCTTGGTCATATTGGTGTAAAGCGCATGAAGCAACTCCACTCTGATGGATTTTTGGACTCGTTGGATTTCGGATCCCTCGATACATGCGAACCATGCCTTATGGGCAAAATGACCAAGACACCGTTCAAAGGTTTTGTTGAACGGGCGTCGGATTTGTTGGGGATCATACATACAGATGTGTGTGGACCGATGAGCGTTTTGACACGCAATGGTTATCGTTACTTCGTCACCTTCACTGATGACTTGAATAGATCCGGTTATATCTATTTGATGAAACACAAGTCTGAGACTTTTGAAAAGTTCAAAGAATTCTAAAGTGAAGTTGAGAATCATCTTAATAGGAAAATCAAGCACCTCCGATCCGATCGCGGTGGCGAGTACTTGAGTTTTGAGTTTGGCACACATCTGAAGAGTTGTGGCATAGTACCCCAACTTACGCCGGCCGGAACACGCAGCGTAACGGCGTGTCCGAGCGACGTAATCGTACTCTACTGGATAGTGTTCGATCTATGATGTCTCTTACCAATTTGCCAGTGTCCTTCTGGGGTTATGCGTTAGAAACAACCGCATTCGTTTTAAATAGGGCTTCGTCCAAGTCCATTGAAACGACACCGTATGAATTATGGTATGGTCAAAAGCCTAAGTTATCGTTTCTGAAGGTTTATGGTTGTGAGGCGTACGTTAAGAAACTACAGCCCGACAAACTCGAACCGAAGTCGGAGAAAGTCGTCTTTGTAGGATATCCGCGGGAAACCGTTGGGTACACCTTCTACAACCAAGCTGAGGGCAAAACTTTTGTCGCGAAGACCGGTACCTTTCTAGAGAAGGAGTTTCTCGCGAAAGGAGTAAGTGGGAGGAAGGTAGACCTCGATGAAATCGTTTATCCTGAACTCGAGATTCCGAATGGCGCAACGGAAACAATTCCAGAAACGTCCTCCGTGGAAGGAGTGGGAGAAACTGTCGAGGAAGATATTCTACCTCGTAGGTCTGGTAGATCTCGGATCGCACCAGAATGGTATGGCAATATGGTTTGCACCGTCATGCTAGTCGAGCAAGACGAACCTACGAACTACAAGGAGGCGATGGAGAGTCTAGAGTCTGAGAAATGGCTTGAAGCCATGAAATCCGAAATAGGATCCATGTATGATAACAAAGTGTGGACTTTGGTGGACATTCCCGAAGGGCGCAAGGCCGTCGAGAATAAGTGGATCTTTAAGAAGAAGACTTATGCTGATGGTAATGTGACCGTCTATAAAGCTCGCCTTGTCGCAAAGGGTTTCCGACAAGTTCATGGAATTGACTACGATGAAACTTTTTCACCGGTAGCGATGCTTAAGTCTATTCGGATTTTGTTAGCGGTAGCTGCCTATTATGATTATGAAATCTGGCAGATGGTCGTCAAAACAGCCTTCCTAAATGGAAACATTGAGCAAGAGTTGTACATGGTACAGCCGGAAGGTTTTGTCGATCCAGGAAATGCTAACAAGGTGTGCAAGCTTCAGCGATCCATCTATGGATTGAAGCAGACATCTCGGAGCTGGAATCTTCGCTTCGATGAGGTAATCAAAGGTTTTGGATTTATCCAAAATTTGGAAGAGACCTCATTTACAAGAAAATGAGTGGGAGCTCGGTTGTGTTCTTAGCACTGTATGTAGACGACATATTGCTGATTGGGAATGATGTGGAACTTCTGAATAGCGTGAAGGAATATTTAAACAGTAAATTTTCCATGAAGGACTTAGCAGAAGCTGCGTATGTTTTAGGCATAAAAATCTATCGTGATTGATCAAGGCGCCTATTAGCACTGAATCAGAGTACTTATCTTGATAAAATACTGAACCGTTTCGGTATGGAGAAGGCAAAGAAGGGTTCTCTGCCGGTTATCAAGAATAAGATACTGCGGAAGGCACAGTGTCCGGTAACGGAACTGGATAAGGCCAATATGACCAAACATCCTTATGCTTCAGCCATAGGAAATGCAAGGTTGAGTACTAGACCGGATGTGGCATTAGCTCTAAGTTTGACAAGCCGGTTCCAGAGTAATCCTGGAATACCGCATTGGATAGCTGTTAAGAGCATTCTTAAGTATCTCAATAAAACAAAGGAAATGTTCCTTGTATATGGTGGCTGCGATGAAGAACTTGGCGTAACGGGTTACGTAAATGCAAGTTTCTGCTCAGACCCCGATGACTCTAAGTCACAGACATGTTACGTGTTCAAGGTGAATGGAGGCGCCGTGTGCTGGAGAAGTGGGAAGCAACCCATAGTCGCACAATCTACAATGGAGTCGGAGTATATCGCTGCTTGCGAAGCCGCGAATGAAGCTGTGTGGCTGAGGAAGTTCGTCATCGAACTTGGAGTGTTCCCGAGCGTGCAAGACCCCGTGATCCTCTTCTGCGACAATACGGGTGCCATTGCGAACGCCAAGGAGCCGAGGTCTCACTCCACCGCCAAACACATTCTCTGACGCTTCCATGTGATACGTCAGTACGTACAAGGAGGCGATGTGAAGATTTGCAAAGTGCATACGGTTCTGAATGTGGCAGATCCGCTCACGAAGCCTCTCCCGCTTGATAAGCATGAAAAGCACCAGTTAGCTATGGGTGTTAAGCTTTTACCAAGTTGTAATCTAGATTAATTTGTACTCTAGTGCAAGTGGGAGACTGAAGGAGATATGCCCTAGAGGCAATTAATAAAGTGTATTCTTTATCATATCTCATTTGTTCATAATTGGTTTTTGTGTCATGCTAGAACCGTGTTAAGCGGAAACATTAATACGGGTGTGATACGTAAACAACCAGGTCCCTAGTAGCCTCTACTAAGAGTCTAAGACTAGTTTCATTGCGCGATTGATGATCGAGGTTTCCCGGTCATGGGGCATGGCGCCGGTCGGCAATGGGAGTCATATCGTTGGAGAACGATGTGATGGACATACCCAGATTTGGAGGACGTAGTCGTTACGCCTTTGACCGTGAGATCAACTCTTATTGTTATTCCTGGAAGATACTTTGATCGCACCAAACGTCGTATCTTATATAGTATGACAATAACGGTGATACTTTTGGGTATCGGAAAGGAGTAGTTGAGACGAGGGGTCAAGAGCGGGATTTGCCAGTCCGCATTGCAGGATAGATACTCTCGGGCCCACTCGGTGAGATCATGTCTAATGAGCTTGCAAGCATGTGACTAGGTCACAGAGACATGAGATCATGAACGAGTAGAAGATAGCGTCGTCGGTAACAAGGTCGGGATTAGGTATGGAGATATCTATGGAACGACGCTCGGACATGCTAAGTATCGCTATGGCAAAAGGTTTAAGACTTTGCGTTCAGATTTGATAGATGAAAGTCATTCGTTATATCACAGGGATTAATTCATGGGGTCCAGGCCTACGAGTTAGTCGTTGATCATAGAGGAGTCTTGGTCATACCTGTTATTCTATCGAACCGCTAGGATAACACACTTAAGGGGTTTCGACAAGACAACCGGAAAGGAAAGAGATCACCGGGAGCGTCCCGGGAGGGGTCCAATGGAGATCGGGCAGCGCCGAAAGAGTTTTCGGAGCTAGGAAAATTTATATATATTATGTTTGATATTAATTAGTGTAATTAATATGCAAATATGATTTTATATATTTATTTTCGAATTTATTTAGTCATTTCCCTAAATGGGCCTTCTGGGCGAAAGAAGGCCCAAGAAGGGGGGAATCCCCTTGGGGATTCAGTGGGGGCCAGGAGGGGCCGACCCAAGTGGGCCAAGGGCCCACTAGGAGGGCCGACGCACCCTCCCTAGCCGCACCAGGCATGTGGGGGTTAGTCCCACATTGCCTGGTTAGCAAGTTGGCTCCCCCCTGGGAGCCTATATAAGAAGGGGCACCCCTGTCCTTTTAATTCACCAATTAATTCCCAATTTCTCTCTCGGTCTCGTGGTTCCCTTGTCGGAGCCACGCCGAGCTGAGAAGGGGATCTCTTCCACCATAGCCCGCTGTCGCGCTGCTGGTGTTCCGGTCCAAGTCTTCCGCTGCTCGTCCTGGACTGGAGCTTCGGAGGCCGTCGTCTCCACCGTACGTGTGTGATGCCCTGCGAGGTGCTGCGCTAGCGGTACTCGGAGGTCTGCTTCCTCTACACAACCTTGAGGTCGGATTCGTCGGTCTTCATCGAAAACGTTTGTGCGGGAACGTAATCTCCGCTTTCGGTCAACAAGGGTACGTATTTCGATCTCCGTTCGTACTATTATATCTGCATAGAATAGATCTTGGCATGCTTTTAGGATATCGTTGGTAGGATTTTTTTTGTTTTCTGCACACGATCCCCTTCATGTATATGGGTGGCATATGCCGATATGCGACATATGCATACAACTTGTTCCCACCCCTTGCTTCTCTTCGGTAAGTGTTGAATACTTTGTTTTTGTTTGTGAATATGAAGGTCTCTTCTCTTCTTTAGTAGGAAGAGTAGCATCATTTTCAAGAAAAAAAGGAAGAGTTCTATTGACACAATATGGTGCGATAACCATACTATTGATGTTTTCATTCACCTTTTTTGCTGCCACAACGAGTACATGTGCATTCGTGCGGAGTGAGCACCCCTCCTTATTCATGGGGTACATAATTGACATTGTGAGCACATCAATTCAACATGCATGTTGTGGGCGGGGCAAATGTTTGTACAATTTAGACTTGTATTCATCTAGCGCATCAGGTACATTTGTATGCAACTTACTCACTCTGTCCCATCTTAGGATGTGTATTAGTTTTTGTAAAATTCAAAGTTTATAAATTTTTACCGACTATGCAGAAAAATTATCCACATTCCTAATACCAAATCCATATGATATGAAAACATATTTTATGATGGTTTAAATAACATTGAGATAATATAGTAGATATTGACTGTTTTTCCATATCGATGGTTTGACCGAAACTAATGTGCGTCCTAATTTGAGATGCATGGAGTATGTGGTAGGTACAATCGTACATGTCCGCAGACAAAGGAGCATTAAAATATGCTTGAGCATTAACTTCCATATGCTTATGAGCCTAGAGAAATGTTTTGAAATTGTAGAAATTTTTCAAGGGCAGTCAAAATATTTATATTACAAATTGTAATGTTAAAGTTTAAATAATAACATTAGCATAATTTTTTTTAAGTTATACCAATAATTGTTAACAAAAAAATGTGAACCCAGTATCTTATTCTCCATGTTGGGAGGTCAAAACCCACCTCAAGGTCCATTTAATTTTACTTATACACTTGCAAGTGGCCCTGACCCAGAAATTTTTAGGAAATTATTTTACAAGCTCGGAATCAAATTACAAGCTGAATAGCAAATTGAAATTCTTGAGCTGTGTTGCCACACACTCTCTTATCGGGACTTCTAAATTCATATTTTGTCCAAATCCAAATAAAATGTTTGACTTCTCCGGAATGATTTTAAAAATTACCTCGATTTCAAAAAACTTGGTTGCATGTTGCTGGAAGTATAAAGTTTTATGTATCAAAATTCTAAACCTTATCTATGGGTGTAAAAACTAGAAACATGCCACAAACATGAGATATGCATATAGAAGAGACTGGTCGCATTTGAGTCCTTCCCACATTTTGCTTCCTGGGTATTTCAGTTTGGACATTATGCAGTGCACACGATCTTAGGCTTGTCTTGTTGGGGAAACAATGTTGCATCCTGCATATGATGCCAAAAGCTTTTCATTATTGTTTCTTTTTTTGCTATCGACAACATTATATTTATTTCCTTTATGGTTTTATTTTTTCACTGCCCATCCTCGTATCATTTTCTTGGTTGTTATGTTATAACCATGTTGCCTTGTGTGTATCATTGCAGTTTTGAAATGATCTATATATGTACTCACCACCAGGATAGAAAAATCTAATGCTCTGTAGTTACATTTACAACATTAGACGCCTGTACATATTCACATTTCTAGGTGATTTATCATCATCCTCTAATTGTCAACCATCTGCTGAGTACGTATACAGGCGTAATTGCAAAACCACTCTGCTGAACGGACTCTTGTCCCGTTAGAAGGACCATCACGTCCAGCTACCCAATAGGCCAACCCACCCAACTCTACGAGAATCACTGCACTAGCTTGCAACTAAACCGTAATAATTCTAAAACTTCTTGCGCTTCAGCTTGGGAACTTACTATGGAAAAGGACACCAACTTAGCGTGCAACTTGTGTGGCGCATATGCAGGTGTTCCTACTCGTGTGGGAAATGGGAGCACATGTGACTCCCGCGCTCTGAAAGTGAGGACTTGTAAACTCTGTAGTATGGAGCCAGATTTTTCCTTCACACGATAGAGATGATGCCCAATGTCGCCAAATCCTGATGCTTCCTACTCCTATGTACATTGTGCATGCAGTGTGGTATTATGATATGCAGCTACGACTTAGTTCTCTACTCTTCTCGGGTGAACCTATTACCGTAGATGCTTTGTTCGTAATAAGCAAGGATACTAGCTATTTCGATTTCCCTCTTCTTAAATAGGAAGAGTAACATACCATACCATGTGGTGCAATATTAATGCACACAACACGTACAATTGTTGTAGTACATGTCAATAGGTAATGAGAAGATAATACTGTTTACTAGCGGAAAAAGATCGTGGGCCTGAGAAAACCCCGACTTTAAATCAATGAATCCTAACCGGCAAACACACATACGATTCATATAATACCAAATTCAAAAAACCAGACACATGGCCGACAGGTAGCACGCAAGTTACGGAAAATAGCGTTACTTTGATGAAAGTAGCAGGTGCTACTAGTGTGTACCAACTTATACTTGTGCAGCTATGAGTAATTTTCAGCAGTTATGATGTATGATGACACTCTTATATATTTTTCTGGCTCAAAACCATAGCTTTATCGTACAAGCATAGTATAACTAGACATAAATACTTAAGATATCAACATAGTAGTAGCTCGGTTGGTTGAATTTTATGTATGGAAGTATTGTTCTTGATTTAAGTACCTCCTTTCCAAGAAATTTATTTCATTTTCTCTACTTTTCTTCCTTGTGCTTTCCTTTGTGTATTGTATCTTGTATTTTTTTATCCATGGTTCCATTGGATTGACCCTGAAACCAACATGGAGTTTTCACTAGGTACTGCTCCATAGGCCCCATGCAATCCCACCAAATAGAACACAAACCACACATATAAAGAACACATGCACATCAACCACACTGCCTCCTCCCTTCACCCAAGAGTCAGGTTTAGTTTACCACGTACTAGCAGCATGGAAAAAATAGCAAGTTATAGTACCGTTAATAGCGCACTATAGAGTTTCGAGACTTGTCTCGTTAAACAAATCGATATATAATGTCTTGCTATTAGCACGCTATGCTGTCTCGTTAAACAAATCGATATATAATGTCTTGCTATTAGCACGCTATGCTGTTATAACGCGCAATTTTTTCCTCAACATTCCACAAGTAGTAGTCAGTACTGACTCCTAGTGGCCAGTGAGCAGGTCGATCCGAAGTTTAGTGAGGTAGTAACCCACGGTTACATCGACACGGACATAGTCGATACTATTAGTAAAAGGAAGATGACTGGGGAGGTGATTGTGCAAACTGATAAAGTAAGCAGGAAGGTGATTGGCATGTTCTTGTTGGACTTGGTGTCTTGGTTGATCCCGGGCGCCAGAAAGCAAAGGGGATTCCGGCATTCCGCGGCCACCAGAGGCTGTTTCGTCGGACACGGAGACAGCACCACGGTTTGGAGCGTTGCTGGCTGCACACTCCCGCTCACGATGGAAAAGGAAAACGAGTCGACGGCCGGGGTGAAGCTCAGCTCTCACATCACAATCACGCATCACCACCCACAAAAAAGAAAACAAAACGATACAAATGCATAGTGTTGTTCCTCTCCAGAACAACAAAAAAATCATTCAAGTCGCCTTTACAGGAAATGCGATGAAATTATCCAGATAATTTTGAGCAGAAAAGCCACGGAAGACAATTAATCCAAGAGCTATGTGGATTGGATTGAAAACGATGATGGTGTACAACGATACTTCGTGTGCTGCCAAATGAAAAAAAACATCTTCATGATATGGAATTTCAGGGTCTCGCGAGATCGAATCGCCGCAGGAAATAAAGTATAAACACGCTATCTGTATTGTTTCTCTCAAAGAAAAGACAAACAGAGTGATACAAATTAGTAATGCTTAGTAGTTGCTACTCTTGATAGTAATCCTTCATTTTTTTCTTCCCAATGAGAAAAGGCCTCATATGTTCATATGAAAGTATCCAACAAAAATTGAGGAGATAAGCTATAAAAGATAATCCAAGAGCTTTGTTGGATTGGAGAGAAAGTGATAGTCGAGTATTATTTGAAACCATGTCTGCGACAAATCTCACATAGGCAATGTGTGTGGTATTAGGATTTTCGCGGGACTAAAATCAGGATAAACTATTTGGTGGAGACCGTGTAATTGTTGTCGTCCCTATTGAATATAAAAAAGACTTCTCGAAGGGAAAATAATTGTCTAAGATTCTTTAGAAAATGTCAAGAATGTACATGTAATTATGTGAGACAGTTTGAACTATAAGAACTAGTAAACACAATTCAAACCATGTTGGATCTGACCAAAAGGTATTCACTCTGTGTTACAAATATTTTGAGCTGGCTTCTGTGGAAAATACAGACTTCCTTTTTTATGCTGCGATCACATAAAAACATTAACTTTGAAGCTCAATAGCTAAATAATTCGAGCTTACATTTGGTGTGAAATATTAATAAATCTAGCGAGGACCAATTGATGTTTATTTGAATTGAACTGAAAGCAAAGTTGATGCAACAATATAAGGTGTTAATTGGGATATCAACATACCATATATATTCATATTTGGGACTTTTCCCTCGTTACAAGATAGCTAATAAGCTTATCACGTCAAGCTACCCAACACGGTGAGAATCACAACACTTCCTTCGAGCTCAATCTCGAAGTACTGCAACTTCTTCCATTGGACAACTAGCTATGGAAAAGAACACTATAACTTTTTAGCGCCGCATAGGTAGGTGATGTCACCAATGTGACGAACAGGAAAGTGAGGACATGTGATCTAGCAACTGGTGCAAGATTGCTCCTTCAAATGGGCGCGATACACCCAATGTTTCTGATGCTTAACATGGTGTGTCATATGTGATATTTAGTTACAACCTTTTTTTGCTGTAGGACCAACTGACCAAGACCATATGCCACATGGCCCAACAGGCCAAGTATATTTTTCCAACAGTGCTATTTTCTTCCCAAATCCATCGATACGTACTACCACTCTACCAGTACCACCCTCATTGTTGTGGTGTAGAAAGTTTTTAGTCACGAGCCAAGTTAGGATGGGTGCCTGATCTCGTCCTACCGAGAGCTTTGCTGCTAACTGAGGTGATGGTCACAAAGCCTGATGCTTCTCAATCCTAGGTAGTAATTTGCGTACATTGGGTGGCATATGCGACATATGCATCGACAACCTTTTTCACTCCTTGATTAGCTCTGATAAGTGTTTGAATGCTTTGGTTGTGAATATGAAGTTCTATTTTCTCTTCTTTTGTAGGAAGATCAATAGCGTCTGACACCATGTGGCGCAACAACCATACTGTTGATGCTTTCATGCACTTCATTACTGTCTTAACGAGTACATGTGCATTAGTGTCGTGCTAGAGTGAGCACCCCTCCTCTCCTTATTCAAGCGGTCCATAATAGACATTGTGAGCACGTAAATTCAACATGTTGTGGGCATGGGAAATGTGCCTACTATCTAGACTTGTACATTCATCTGGCCCTACTTAGATCAACACAGGTGGATCACATCACCTCGTCGGGGTCGGAGTTTTCTCTCAGATAATCAATAAACTCTTGAAATCTTAAAAATATTTCTCACCGTGTCTAACTCACTTGAGTTTACTCTAGTTATAGCTATACAATCCTTTTGATTGCTATTTTCTTGGATGTGCATGCATATTTTTCTAATCTCCGCTAATGTGTAATTATTTTACTTTTTTATTTTTCAAATAAAATTACATTCCACTTGCCTTCTAGTTGAAACCTTCCACGTATGAGTTTCTTGACAATAATTTTTAAAAATGCCTATGTCTCAGCTGATTTTTTTCTTAAATCTCAGTCATCTCAGAAAAGTGCAACTGCAGTAAGATTCAGTTATACTTTTATGTCCAGAAAAGTACAAATTCACATTTTTTGAACTACGATTACACTTTTCTGAAAAGTGACTGAGATATAAGTAAAAATCAGTCAACTGAGACTTAACAAATCCGATAATTTTCGAGATATAGTATCTCCGTAGGCCCCATGCAATCCCACCATTCAGAACACAAACCACACATGAACAAAAACGCGGATTTTTTTTTAAATAATACGAATTTTTAAAAATTCGGATTCTTGCGCGCGGAATCAGTAAATTTCAAAAATAGGGCGCGGTCGGCTTGACCCGTGCCGATCGGCACGGCCCGTGCCGAAAAGTTACCGTCGGCGGGACCCGCACCGACGGCTGCATGCGGCAGACGCGCGCAGGCCGGGCCCGCATCGTTCGGCGCCAGTCATGCCGATCGGCATGAGCCATGCCGATCTGGGCCGAAGTAAATATCGCGCGTCGGCTCCTCCCTTTCTTTCCTTCTTCTTCCTCCGGTCGACCCGAGCTCCTCCTTCTCAGTTCTTCGTCTCCCCCCTAGAAAACAGCGTCAAATCTTGCCCCAAAAATAAGATTGAGAGGGTTAGATTGGTAGGAAAGAAGAGAGGAAGACTAGGGCATCTAGGATCTGTTCATGGATTAGATATTCGTGGGTGCGTTTTGAGGAGAGCTGGTGGAGGATTGGAAACCATGGAGGCCAACAATGGTGGATAGGCAGTGGTGGGAGCTCGTGTTGGAGGAGACGGTGTGGTGGTGGAGCAGTGGTGGCGGTAGATTGAGGCCGGGAACGGAAGAAACGAGATTTCCACGCGTCAAGGGTAAACCCTAAGTAATCACTAGAAGAATCTTGTTTAGTGAATTTATTTATTATGTATGTGTTAGTTGTAAAATATTTGTGTCGGTGGATGTGATAGTTGTAGCGTATTATTTGACGGAATTAATTTGTTTAGGTAATGGAAGTCGTTGATTTTGTTGTGCACTTCGGCGCCGGTAATGTCCGTGTTATGGAGACTGGGGTTGATCTTAGTGAATTTAATAATATGGTGATGCAGTTGCCAGACCCAGAGAGAGCTAGAATAGCAGTAGTGGAGGAGTTTTTCACTGGAAATTTTGGGTATAATCCTAATATCTTTACGGTTAAGATTCAGTCAGTGTGGTCCAAATCCCGTACAAATATTTTTCGGGAGTTGTAACCGCTGGATCGAACTGGTCAGTGGATAGCTTGGCTAGCACCATGCAAACGTCGAGGCACCAAACCAGAAATCCTACTGATATTTTATGCGAAGCAGAACAATTTAGAACAAGGAGGCGGAGATTTTCAGCATGGAGAGAGCAGTGATGCTACTCATTCAGGAACTGTGGACATTCCTGAACAGTATGAGCCATGACTCAGTGTTGAATCGGAAGGACCTCCGCCACTTGGAGAGGCTGATGCGGATGAGTACGAAGGTACTATGCAAGAAGATATGTTGGCTGGAGATGAGGATGGTGTTGCAGAAGATCTTGATTCAGGTGATGAAGATGTTGGCAATGAGGATGAGGTAGATAATGATGAAGAAGATAATGTTGGAGATGTGCCACTTCCTGAGTCCTGGAATGTCGACACTTTGCCGATTCCTCACTCGTGGGATCTCGACAAGTCGAATATGACAGCTGTGGATGATGGATATCATCCGGCATGGGAGTTCCGAAGAAAAAATGTAAGAATCGGAGCCCAGTATAACACAAAGCAAGAGTTGAGGGAAGCCGTGATTGATTGGGCATTGTCCACGCAAAGGGTTTTCCGTACTGAGGTGTCAAATAGTCGATATTTGACTATGAGCTGCATTAATATTGACTGTCCAGCAAGGGTGCATGCTCACGTACCGAAGTACGACGTGCTTTGGGTGGTTTCAGATGTCGTACCACACACATGTGAGATATCTAGTACGGTGCCGAACCATCCAAACCTGTCTTCAACTCTCATTGCACGACTCATGTTCAGTGAGATAGTGCGGAAGAAAGACATGACCGCGAGAAGCATTCAGTTGACAGTTAAGAGTAGATGGAAAACAAAAATTCTTTATGGGAAGGCTTGGAGAGCGAAGCAGAAGGCTCTAGAAATGAGATTCGGGACATTTTATGATGCTTATGATAATGCTGTCAAAATGGTTTCCACGTTGAGAGAGCGAAATCCTGGTACAGAGGCAACCGTCCAACTAGTAAAAATTCCTGGGCATCCTCAGTTGGCTGTGTTTGGCAGAATGTTCTTCTCATTCGCCATATGCATTGAAGCTTTTAAGTATTGCCGGCCAGTGTTGTGCATCGATGGCACATTTCTCACGGGCAAGTACAAGGGTGTTATACTTACCGCAATAGGTGTGGACGGCAACGGACAAATCATTCCTGTTGCATTTGCCTTTGTTGAGAGTGAGAATTATGATAGCTGGTTATGGTTTCTGAGGCGGTTGAAAAGCGGTGTTGTGAAGGATAGGCCAAATGTATGTATTCTTCATGACAGACATGCAGGTCTGTTGAAGGCAATCATGTCACTAGAGCAGCCCGCCGATGATGATCAAACTCCGTGGACTGAAGTCGATGGTGCATGAGACATTTGGGTGCTAATTTTTATTCTTGCTTCAAGAGTAAACGTCTGATGAATCTGTTTAAAAGACTATGCAATGTGAATCAGCAACGGAAGTATGAATTTTTATGGGAGAGGCTCACCGAATTCACGCAGAACCAAGTGAAAGAGAGAAGAGCTGCACAGGTGACGGCAGTTGCTACTCAGGTGGCGGCGGCACAAGCGGCAGAAGCCGAAGATTCAGAACCAGTAGGGTTGTGTGATTTGCCTGGAATTGATCCACCTGGAACAAAGAGGAAGAAAGGAGCACGCATCCGGAATTTTGAAGAATGGATAGAGAAAGAACCGCCAGTGAAATGGTCTTTGTTGCACGATGCACATGGAGCGAGATATGGCATCATGACAACCAACCTTGCGGAGATATATAATTTTGTCCTTCGAGGTAACCGTGGTCTGCCACTTACAGCTCTGGTCGAGGGGATTATGCATGGAACAATGAATTATTTCAGAGATAGACGTGTCGAAGCCGTGAATCATTGTCAGTGGTACCCTGGCACACCTTACTGTCGCAAGATAAGAACATACATGGAGAAGAAGACACAGAAGGCTCGGTTCCACAACGTGGTTCGAGTAGGTAATGAAGAAGCTAGGTATGAGGTGCGCCTGCCGACAGACAGATTTGGTGATAGCGTTCAGAGAACCCATGAGGTGTTCATTACTGACGGATATCCGCCAACTTGTGAGTGCACATGAAACAAACCCAGACTTATTCACCTTCCATGCTCTCATGTGTTAGCAGTTTGTGGTTAGTTGGGCTTGCATGCAGCCACATTCGTGTCACCATATTACATGAAGGACGCACTGGTTCAAACATGGACCGGGGAAATGAGAGGTTTCCGACTCGAAGGTAACTTCAACACGGTTGAAGAGGCTAATAGAGAAATCATTCCTCATCCAGCAAACATGCGGACTAGTAGAGGACGCCGTCAGACACGGCGCATCCAGAATGATATGAATGAGTCTGAAGCAGGTGGTTCCACTCGTCAGTGTCTGCTATGCAATATGTTCGGCCACAAAGAGAAACATTGTACGAAATTCCCCCAAGGAGGCGCAACGGTACGTGGCCGAGGCACCCGAGGAGTAAGAGGGCGACCAAATCGTGGCTAGTATTGTGTTTTCAATCGTATTTGTAATAATTAAGTACAATGGGACGATGTTGTTTGTTCTAGGGTATCTGTTTTAATTCGTATTTGTAATAATTAAGTACAATGGGACGATGTTGTTTGTTGAATGGTATCTGTTTTAATTCGTATTTGTAATAATGACGTACAATTGTTTAAAGTGGTATTTCTACTAGTATGTTCATGTTGTATAACTTTGCAGATGGCGGGCCGTGCTTTGCTTAGTGCCGATGTTGATTCAAAGCATCGTGCTAAGATATGGGAGTCAGGTGGGCAGCCACATCTTCTGCGTACTCGGACACCATCGATTAACTGGGAGTTGCATCCTGATTGGATTGATAGGCGGGAGAAATAGACGGAGATCGGCACCTTTCGGCATGGCCCGTGCCGATCGACACGACTAATGCCGAAACGGGTTGTCAGCAGCATCCATGCAGCCGTCGGCACGGCTAATGCCGACGAGGGCTTTTTGGCACGGGCCGTACCGATCGGCACGACTCATGCCGACGCCACGCTATTTTTGAAATTTTCTGATTCCGCGCACTAGAATCCGAATTTTTAATAAAAATTTGTATTATTTAAAAAAAAACTTTAAAAAAAACGCGAGGCAGAGCAAGCAAGCGCACTGCCTCCTCCCTTCACCCAAGAGTCAGCCACACCGTGTCTAGTTTAGTGGTACCTAGTGGCCATTGAGCAGGAGTGACATTTTTACACACTCCCTGGCTATGTATGCAGCTAGATGCGCAGTTTAGCGAGGTAGTAACCCACGGTTTCGTCGACACGCACACACTGGGTGCTATTAGAAAAAGAAGGTGATAACTAGACTGGGGAGTTGATTGATTGTAAAAACTTAAACTAACAGGAAGGTGATTGGCATCTGCCTTGCGGTGCAGCTAATCTGAATCCTAGGTGCTGTGGAGTTGGATCCCCGTACATGGTTTACAGTGAGTTCTAGGTGCTATAGAGCCACGATGCGATGCCATCGCAAGAGGAGCACAAAGGCAAGGGGATTCCGACATTCCGCGGCCACCAGAGGCCGTTTCGTTCACTTTTTTTTGGAGCGTTGCTGGCTGCACAATCACGGTCACGAAGTGGGCCTCTCGCCTCACAATCACGCACCACACCCACAGAAAATATAAAGGGAAAACGATGCAAATGCATAGTTTTTCTCCTCTAGCCTTGAATGGATACTCTAATGTCTGGTTCAAACTGCGGTCAATGCAATTGAATTATCCGAATAATAATTCCGAGCAGAGGAAAGCCAAAGAAGATAATCTGAGAGTTTTGCCGGATCGGGTAGAAAACGATGTTGGTGTACAGCCCAAGGATATATCTTCGGATGTGAACAAGGGATAAGGACAGAACCCCTCTATGTGATATGAGTTCATCCAAAAAAATCGTGAATGAAAACCAGAAAAGATAAATCCAAGAACTTTGTTGGATTGGACAGGAAGCGATGCTTGAGTATATTATTTCAGGCCATGTTTGCAACGAATCTCAGTGATATAAGGATTTTTGCAGAACTTAATTATGACCAAGTATTAGGTGGAAATCATGAAATTTGTATAGTTCACATCAGTGAAAAATGTCCCTCAAAAGAAAAAAACATTGTGCAATATGTTTGTTCAATTTTTATCTAAATATAAAGGAGAGGAGACATCCTATCCGATACGGAATTATCCGGGAAAAATAAGCATAAAAAAAGCTGGAGAAGATAATCCAAGAATTTTATTGGATGTTTTAGATAAGGGGGTGCTGATCCCCGGTCTCTGCATCCAAGAGATGCACACAACCATCCGCAATTATTAACCATCCACAAGGTAACCATCCAAGAGAATTTTATTGGATTGGATATATACAAAGTGAGGCTCGAGCACACTTTGAAGACAAAAGATATCTTAACGCGTTGCCAAGAATAAAAAAGGATATTTTCCTGATATAGAATATTATGGTATTGTGAGATTGAATTGCCATGGGAAATTGGTTTAAAACACGTGATCCGTATTATTTCTCTCCAAGAAAAGAGAAGCAAAATAATATATAGTAGTTGCTCCTCTTGAAAAATATAACTTCATTATATCTTCTAAAGTAGAGAAAACCTCATATGCGTTGTGGAATTATCCAATAAAAGAATAGAAAATGAAAGCTGTAAAAGAAAAAACCCAAGAGCTTTGTTGGATTGGACATAAAGTGATGCTCGAGTATTATCTGAGACCATGTTTGCCACGAATCTTATGCAGGCAACGTGAGATCTTAGGATTCTCATGGGACTATATTAGGACATGATTTTATAGAAAATTTAACAATGTACATGTAATCATTTGAAAAGTATGAACTCGAGAACTAGTAGAAACAATACAAACCTTGTTGGCTTTGGCCAAACACTCTACATTACAAACCCGGCCTACATATGTGATGTGAAATATTAATAAATCTTGCGGGGACCATACCATGTTGGTTTGTGGCAAAAGGAATTCTGAAAAGATTCGGAAAGAAAGAGAAGTTGATGCACAATATAAGAATCATTTTGAACGTAAAAACTGTAATTTTGTTAGAGAACCAAACAAAATCATGATTCAACCTAGCTATTCGAATTACTAATTGGGATATCCATTCCAAACTTTAAAAGACTCTTTAATATGTGTTCGAGTGGTCTATTTTTTTAAGAGCACTACCACATGTAGAACAATAGGTGTAAACTACAGTGAACACTTGTTCTACAATGCTCTTTGGAACCTTAGTGTTTCGATCAAATCCCTAGTGGTCCCACGATAATGGTGGGCACTCCGATTCTTTAAAGTAACCTAGAAGTAGTAGACCAACCAATGGGATTCTCCACTAGGGACGACCATACGCAATGTGTTGGTACTTGCAACACATGCGACACATAGCAGCAAAGGGGGCTCCCATGCTCGAATCCACTTTAATTTGTTGTGATCTTGTAAGTTAAATTCTAGGTTCCATCTAGTATCTTTAGGCGCATGATGCATAGTCCAAGGATTCACAATGGTTAAGGTAGTTTTGACACCTTGTTCTAGGTTCCATCTAGTATCACAAATCCTGATGCTTCTTAATCCTAGGTAGCAATTTGTAAACATGTGGTGGTTTACGTGACATGTGCATCTACAATTTTTTCGACACCTTGCTTCGCTCCGGTAAGTGTGTAAGTGTCGAATGATTTGTCCGTGATATAATGGACTCTTCTCTTCTTTAGTAGGAAGAGTAGTGTATGCCATGATGTGTTGGTGTAACAACCATACCATTGATGTTGTTATGCACTTCATAACTTCCTTAAAGGAGCACATGTGCATTAGTACCAATTTTGTTGTGCTAGAGTGAGAGCTACTCCTTATTCAAGAGTTGTGAGCACATAAATTCACCATATTGTGGGCAGGGGAAATATTTTTCCAGTTTAGACTTGTATTTATCGAGTGCATTGGGTACATGGGTATGCAACTTATGTGGCAGGTACAACCATATATGTCCATAGATAGAGGAGAATTAAAACATATGTTGTCCAATATGTATGATTAAAAACATATTCATATGCAGCATGTGCTTGCATGCATGTTATTGTTGTGAATGCTTGCGGATTACTGTCCATATGTTTTTAATGCTCCTTATACTGAAACATATGTAATAAAAGTTCGCGCACTTTGTTTCTCGCTAAATTTTCAATATAATATATAGGTACATATTTGGACTAACACATATACATCTTGATTCTGATTAGTGTTTTTTTTAATTAATAGTAAATGGGCTACCCTTGAAAACATGCCACATATGTTGCATACATATACGAATGTCCCCTGTTGTCTCCGCCACTACTTTGAACCTATGGATCAAACCCCAGATTTGAGACACTTCTTCTCACGAAGAAATGATACTTTTTTTATCAGGAGACAACACTTTTATTGATATCAATATGCTTGGAATAAATTTTAAAGTGTTTCTCTTTAAGTATGTGCATGAATCCTTTGGAAAAAAATCAATTTTGGGTGGGGGATGGGTCTAAACCTTCTGAGCTCTACTTAGGTTCACCCATGCCTGTGATGATTTCGCCGATTTTATAATTCATAGTTGTAGTTGGTTTTTTAAATTTTAACTTGGTCACGACAACAAGTTAAAAGTTATTGTTTTGATTATTTTACTGAAAACGAAAAAGATTCTTGAACAGTGCTCCACGACGCATCACGGCAATCTGCTTCGACATCGTGAAAGCGGCGGTCTGCGCGCGGGGGGTTAAAGCAGGGTTTTCTTGGCGTCTTGCGGCGCTCGCCTTTTCTGCTGTCTCCTTCCTCCTCACCCGTCTCCCCCTCCCTCGCGCGCCGCCGCCACGCCGCGAGATGCGGACCCTCCCCGTCGCGAGCCACGTCTCGCCGTCCGCCGCCGCTCGACGCCGGCCCCGCTCCTCCGCCTCCGGCAGGTTCGGGACCTCTCCTCATTTCCCCTGTTCGCCCCTCTCTCTCTGTGTGGCTCTGACGGCGCGGTCGCCGACTCGACCGCGTCGGCATGTCAAGGTCTGGCAGAGATCGGCGCGATCTTACGCCTGTAATGTACTGACCGTGGTTGTGTGTGGTTTTCTGGCTCACCGGGTCGGGGTTATGCCTAAACGCTAAACGGGCTTATGCCTTGGTTACAAAAAATTGTGTTGGATTCTCCACACTATCTAAAATATCATCTCTGTCTGAACGCACTCACAGTTTAAAATCGCGCTTCATATGTCAGTCTACTTCAGTTACAAAATGATTATTAATGATGCATTTACAGTGGAGCTAAGTTAAATAAAGTCAAATGCTAGTTCTTACTTTACACACTCTGCTTCTCTGTCACAGTTTGTTTATTCGCAAGTTTTCACTGCCGCTCTTTTGATCCATCTCATCTTACACTAATGTTATTCTGCTTGACAAATCTTCAGGGAAGCAGTTTCACAATGTTTGAAGTGCGAGAGAAATCAGGACCGACCTATGGGCGCTCTAAGGTAGTGTTTTCTGCAATGAATATTGTTGTGAATTAGAGTAATAATTTCCTCTTGAAATTATATGGATTATATTTATCCGATGTGCGAATCCCAAATGCACAAGGAGACGCTGTCTGTCCGCTCGTTTCAGTTAATTGCACTTAGAATTTCGGGCCTCAGCTGCATGCCAAATCTTATATTTCCGAGCTTGTTAAAGTTGCTGAGTAAATTATTCCTTGAAAGTGTTCTCAACCTTTCTGGTTGTTACCTTCTAAAGTCTTGTGTTAAGCCCCTATCCACCTTAAGTTCTACCATAGATATTATATACATCTTCATTAGTTCTATTTTGAGGTCAGTTATGCATTGCCAAATTTCAGTTAACATTCCTTATTTGTTTTAACTATCTTGTTCAGGATAGGTTACTCTCAAGGAAGTTTGCAAAGACACGGTTCCAAGAATCTGCTCACACCAGTAGCTGGTAATTTGCCTTCTGTCTGGCCGTTATTTGTGTTAAATGACTCTATATTAGCACTACTATTGCAATACAATTTTGTTGAGCGACTTGACGTATAAATCTTCAACTCTAACCACCAACTCTATAGTTTCTTGAAAACTCTGGTCTTGATTTGGATCTGACCATATTTAACTGTTCAAAGGCTTGGCTATGGGCTGGGTGCCTGGGTCAAGTTTGGGCCGCCTCAAATGCTTGGCTATGGGCTCAGTCAAGTTTGGGTTGCCTCAAATGCTTGGCCTGAACCTAACCTGCCTTGGGACCAAAGTCCAAACAAGTAGTAATCTTTTATATTTATTCAAAAAATATATTAGCTTGTGTCATGTGTAATGTGGAAATGACCAATTAAAAAATTAAATATTTTATCGATTTAGTTGCGGACTAGTCTGTAGGCCCAGCTTATGCCCTCATTTTCGAAACCCAGCCTAGCCACAGGCCCATGAACAAGTTTGGTATTGTCCATGTCAATAACTCTGTTACAAGACAAAAATTACATCATGTAGCATCAACTTATTTTGGGACATCCAGGGGCACAATCGATATATATGGCCAGGAGGACCAATTAGTAATATTGGACTCACATAGGACGGCTCTCACTAGCAACCGCATGCCTCTGTTCTTGGGAACATCTACTTTTGCTGTCCTTATATTTCGGTTGTGTTATATATTTTAGGTGTACACAGTTACATGCAGATTTAACCTTCTTATTAACCAGATATGCACGCGGCAACCATCTAAGATTTGATGTTTCCTTACAATCCAACTTGTTTCTTGCAGCAGCCGTTTCAGTTGAACAAATTGAAGTCAGTACTTATCTTCCAAAAGGTGATATGTGGTCTGTGCACAAGTTTGGTGGCACTTGCATGGGAACACCTCAGAGAATTCAGAATGTCGCTGATGTAGTTCTTGGTGACTCCTCCGAGAGAAAGCTGATCATTGTATCTGCAATGTCCAAAGTTACGGACATGATGTACAATCTTGTGCATAAGGCTCAGTCAAGGGATGATTCTTACACGGAAGCATTGGATAAAGTTTTTGAGAAGCATATGTCTGCAGCGAAGGACCTTCTTGATGGAGAAGATCTTGCAAGATTCTTGTCTCAGTTGCATTCGGACATCAGTAACCTGAGAGCAATGCTCCGTGCTATTTATATAGGTTTGAAATACTAATTCTCCATATTTCATGGTATTTTGTTTTTGAGTGGCTAGTCTTGATTGTTAGGTTCTGAGAAAGTATGGCTTTTGTATAACTTCCCTTGAAAGTCACTCTTTCGCTGATTGTTGAATTCGTTCTTTGTTGTTATTGCTGTTATGGGGAGATTGTTGATGCTTGCTAGTATCCTGAGTTATTCATGCTTTAAATTACATCAGAAGCTCAAACACCATCAGCTTGCTTGAATTTATTTCTTGTAAAAGCTTGTCTATGGTCTGTATATGTTTGAGTGTCACACTTTGTCCCAACTCCCCACTATCATTCTCCATACATGTGCCTCTGGTCACTTGAAGTATTTGATGGAAACTAGTTGAGGGTTGAGGGCAGCCTTTGCATGTAATTTACTTTCAGTTAGGGTAGCCATGTGCTGATTAGCATGTTCACTTATAACTTTATCTAGTTTAACTTCATTTACGAAAGACATACAATCTTGTTTAGCATCATTTTTTGCGGATACACTGTCAGTATCATTGTATAAGTTAACTGCTCGGGAATATCTTTGACCAATGACTACTTGACTAGTATTCTAGTATATGCCTTCTTCTATCTTACTAATGGTTGACTTACCTGCTTCCATTTGAGTATATAGGAAATAATGCGAAAGTCGTAATCTTGTAGATGTGTAATATGTTGGTTTTATTTGTTTATGTTTGCAGCTGGACATGCAACAGAATCTTTCTCTGAATTCGTTGTTGGGCATGGAGAGTTGTGGTCATCTCAGATGCTATCCTATGCTATACAGAAGGTACACATGAAAAGGGCTTCTAAAGTTATACAAGTTTTCTAAGTTCATTAGTGTATAAAAGCTGCAGCATGCACTCTAACATCCGAGAATAAGCAGATGCGTAAATTTTTTCTATGCCACCTAGAGTTCTACTTATGTGAATGGCTAACTAAATCACAATAACAAATAACACTCACACTTAAATTAAGACCCTGTCACAGCTCACAACAATGCACCTAAGAAAACGAAATCTAAGCATCAGGAGCGAGAACATAGGAGCTTCAAATTTTGTAGGGGCTGTTCTGCAAGGTCTTTCTAGCTAGTTTTGCAGGGGTTGTTTGTGACCTGAATTTCCTGAGGCTCACATGGTGTTGTAGTTCAGTCCTGATTATAAAGTACCTTATAGGATGTGCATCCACCACCTTATCCTGCTGTAGTTCAGTACTGAGAAGATGCAAAAACATTGTGGTTAAACTCAATTGCAGGAGCAGTGGCTCATTGATGTTACTTTCTTCCTGTGCCAAAATTTATGTATCGTAAGAAAGTAGCTTAATTATTACGCTCAGATGTTTAGTTCTTAAACAAGGATAAATCTTGCATATATATGAGAAAATCTTACTAACTTTCCCTTCATCTTCATACATAATCTAGACATTTTGACCTAGTGTTAATCAACAAACTGACCTGTACTGTCTGATCTAAATTATGCAGTCTGGAGCATCTTGTAGTTGGATGGATACAAGAGAAGTTCTAGTTGTAAAACCTAGTGGTTCTGACATGGTAGATCCTGATTATGTGGAATCTGAGAAGCGGCTCGAGAAATGGTTTTCACGCCAACCTGCTGAGATAATAGTCGCCACTGGCTTTATTGCGAGTACCGCTGAAAACATCCCTACTACTCTGAAAAGGGATGGAAGCGATTTCTCAGCAGCAATAATTGGTTCTCTTGTTAGGGCACGGCAGGTCACAATCTGGACTGATGTTGATGGGGTATTTAGTGCTGATCCTAGAAAAGGTTTGTCTCACATGGGTCTTGTGCTTTTGAACTAAATACTTTCCATTAGATTCATGCAACTTGCTGTGTTGAAGATTGGCACACACATACTATTTTTGGGGAGTATAAAGTGCATGGGATTCTCTGTTTCTCTTGTACAATGAATTAAGTATATATCTGATTGACAACCATCTGATTAATGCAGTCAGTGAGGCTGTGATCTTAAGCACATTATCGTATCAGGAGGCCTGGGAAATGGTAATGCCTCTATTCTTGAACATGTGCTCACATTACTGCTTTTCATCAGCTTTTACTAGTGTTGATCACGGTGACACAACAATGGATGAGAAGGGTCTCTTCCACAAAAATGAATGTTTAACCACTTTAAAGTCTTTGATTGTGCTGGAGTTGCTTGCTGGAAATGGGAACCTAGCAATAGTGGGATCCATGTGCACTAAATTCATTCATTTCTTGCACCAGTATCTATTTAATCTCCAACACAAAACCTCACTGCTAACTTGAATTTGTTCTTTGCAGTCATATTTTGGGGCAAATGTGTTGCATCCACGTACCATTATACCTGTGATGAAAGACAATATTCCCATTGTCATTAGGAACATGTTTAATCTCTCTGCTCCTGGAACCGTGATTTGCAAGCAGCCTGCTAATGAAGATGCTGATTTGGATGCTTGTGTCAAATCATTCGCCACTATAGACAAATTAGCTCTTGTTAATGTTGAAGGGTAAGTTGGTATTGGTTCTTAATTCGTAATTGTATAATTGGTTATGGCTTTAATCTCTGTGAAACTATACTGTCATGCTCTTCATGAGCTTCAAAAGGCCTAGCAAGGTCAACTCGTAAGAGAAATAGAGCTACCGACATGCATGCAGATGCTATGACTTTGTATTATTAAAACAAATTTCTTCTGTTTCTGTAATGATCTACATATCTTTCTTGCAGTACTGGAATGGCGGGGGTTCCAGGTACAGCAAATGCCATATTTAGTGCTGTCAAAGATGTTGGAGCTAATGTTATCATGATATCTCAGGTAGTTAACGTCTTTCAATCTTTTGTATCTCCATACGATTCAATTGGGTTCTTCCTCACTGTAAGGTGTGTGCAGGCTAGCAGTGAACACTCGATATGCTTTGCTGTTCCAGAAAAGGAAGTTGAAGCAGTCTCTGCAGCTTTGCATGCTAGGTTTCGCGAGGCATTAGCAGCAGGAAGGCTATCTAAGGTGATTTTTGTCTTTGAAAACTTGAACTTCACAAAATCCCACCAAATAGTGTTATCGTCTCAAACATAGTAATAATTTCCATAATCTAGATGTATCAAGCTTAAAAAAGGTGGAATTTCAACCCTAAACTTTGTTAAAAGTTCATCATTTTCAACTCTGAAAGCTATCTAAGGTGATTCTTGTCTTCGAGAAACATGACCTTTACATAAATCCCAGCAAATATTGTTATCTTCTAAAACATAGTAATAATTTCCATAATCTAGATGTTTCAAACTTTAAAAATGTCGGTTTTTTAACCCTAAACTTTGGCAAAAAGTTCATTCTTTTCAACCCTGAACTTTGGTTTGAATTTAATCCTTGAACTATTTTTTTCTTTGAGTAAACATAAAATCTTTGCATCTCGATCAACTGATAGAAAAGAGAGTTATGTACAAGCCCAATAAGGCGCCAGCCAACCTTGAACTATTGAAATAGTTCCCTTTTCACCCTCAGGTGGTTTCACAATTGGTTTAGGGTTGACATGGGACACCACGTGTTCTCGCGTCACTGGCATGTTGCTAGAAAAGGAAGGACAATTAGTAGACATGGATAAGAAAAGAAATATGGTGACATGGAAGTGAGATGGCATGTGTGACCGTGGTCAACGAGAGACAAGATATCACTTGTTCTTCAATTGTAGATTTACCCAAAATTTCTGAAGAGAGCTTGGCATCAGCTGGTCGTCTGCTCAAGGTTCTGCTGCCATGTTTGAGCTGGCGAAACAGAGCTTTACTCGGGCCAAGTTTTTTGAGATTATGAACTGTGCACTCTGGGTTATATGGAAACAGCATAATAATCATATATTTTAAGGGGTGCCTGTCTTGGTTCAGACGTGGAGAGCTGTGTTCAAAAGGATTTGGGCCTGATAGTTCCTCGGGTAAATGCTTCTCATAAGAAGGCTCTTGAGGACTGGTTAGATGCCTTTTGACAGTCTTTTCTCTCATCCTCCTCCCGCCCGTCTTGGTTCAGAGTTCAGACGTGGAGAGCTGTGTTCAAAAGGATTTGGGCCTAATAGTTCATCGGGTAAAAGCTTCTCTGAAAAAGCTATACCGTAGGGGGAATCCCCCTACGGTTTCATGGTAGAAAAAGTGGTCTGTTTCAATATTTTAAAGTAAAAAAAAACTTTCGCAAGAGTTCAATGTTGAAAGTTGACGTTTTGCATATTCCATATGCGCAAACATGGCTAGGAGAATTGACACGTCGAAGCTAAGTTGAGAAAATCAAACTTGACATAGCACCATGGATATGGTGTAGTAATTGTGGAAGTATTTGTCCTGCCAATGTTTTTATAAAGTATTTGTTGTAGTTTTCTTAATCAAAACAAACATAGTAGATTTGAAAAGTATCATTTTGTAATCTTTGTCAATGCTTGACTAAATTTTTTTACCATTGTCATGCAAATGCATAGTGAAGTTTTCACTGCGTGACACGACAAATTCATGCCTTGCACATGATTCTTTTCAGGTTGAAGTCATTCAAGGTTGCAGCATTCTTGCTGCTGTTGGTCTGAGAATGGCAAGTACTCCTGGAGTCAGCGCAATCCTTTTTGATGCGCTAGCAAAGGTGCTTACAGTTTTGGGTTGGTAAAATTTAGATAATTAGATTGCCATTGATACTGGACTGATTTATCCTGTAACAATTGGTGCAGGCAAACATTAATGTACGAGCAATAGCTCAAGGTTGCAGTGAGTACAATATTACTGTTGTGTTGAAGCAAGAAGATTGTGTCAGGGCTCTCAGAGCTGCTCACTCAAGGTTCTTCCTCTCAAAAACTACACTTGCTGTTGGGATAATTGGACCTGGTTTGATTGGCGCAACACTGCTTAATCAGCTTAGGGAACAGGTATCTTATGTTTGATATTCATATTATGTACTGAACAATATTCAACCATTTTAATTTATCTTGGAGTTGTGACATCTTGTGCCTAGGACTATACAATGTATATATCCACCAAAAGAGAGTTTTAATATTCTACTGATGAAATATCTATTGGTAAAACAAACACAAATGACAAGCGACTGCCACTTCATTCGAAGTTTTCTTTTAAAAACAATGTTGTCAGTGTAATTTGTTAAAGAATCCTCAGAAGTATTTTGCTTTATATGTTTAAGTAGTCAGATGTAGTCAACTTCCCTTTTCTGTGTCGTATACTGGTATTCTGTGGAGTGAGGTGTTTTGGAACCCGAGCTCCATGTAGCTCGTTTTTAAGAAAAAACAGAATTTGCATTTTTAAGTTTCCAAAATTCATGAAACAAATCCCAGATGTAGATATTGATATGATCTACAGATGTGCAAAATTTGAACTAGAAATTCGTTATATTTTAGGCTGGTCAAACATGACAAATGTGTGGATCTGGGTGGTGAATAGTACACAGTTTCAAAATGTTGATTTTTTTCCTGATTTATCTTTTTGTGTAGCCTAGAAAAATACATATTTTGGATTGAAAATTTGCACACTTGTAGATAAAGACATTATCTACATGTAGGATTTTAGTTTAGAATTTTTCAAAACTAAAATAACCGATTTTGATTTTTTGAAAAAAGGGCTACGTGGAGCTCGGGATCCGCTTAGACTTTCTGCGCGTACCATACCAATGCGTGCATAAACAAGTTAATAAATAACTATTGGTTATTAGTGACGAGCAGTACGTCTATACAGTGGCAAACCCAGGATTTTCACTCTGGGTTTTTAAATTAGAACCAATACAAAAAATGAAAAAGAAACTGGTCCATATCCTAACGGGCTGACAGGAGAGGAGAAAACGGGGTGGGATGCTGGCTGCTGCCTCCAGAACTATACGTGTTTTTACTGGTTTATTAAGTCCTGAGATCGCCAATACGAGAGATTTATACGTATATGGAGCCAACGAATACTATATATAAGAATACTTTTGCAGAAAAAATTGGGTGTACATCTGCAACACCCATGACCCAAACTGGATACGCAACAGTATTGCTCCGAGGTAGTCTGTACATGCAGTGGAAATAGTCATTTGGCGATCCATTTATTTGCATGACCAGATTGGAAATGAAACGCTAAAATTTGCCTATACATATCTAATATGGGCAAGTATGCATGAGAAGAACATAATAAATCGTTTCATTTATATTCTACATGGCCGGAGCTCTATTATAAACCGTTTTCTGCTACAAAGCCTACACTGAAAATGAAATGTTGGACTTGACCTGGCAACAGAACAATTTGAAGGTAGAATTCACTGTTCACTACACTTTTACTCTGTACTGATTCAACTTCTGTGCAGGTAGCAGTTCTCAAGGAAAATATGAATATTGATGTGCGTGTTATCGGTATAACTGGTGCAAGCATGATGCTTTTGAGTGACACGTATGTAACTGAATCTTCTCTCCCCCACTCCCTCTTATCAACTAATTGCTGCTTTGTTCTGCACTGGGTGCTGCTTTTATGCACTTAAAAGTGGGTGCCGTCACATGAAATCTCTGTTTATCTTCTTTTGGTGTTTTCTCATGACTGTCAATGGCATCATGTAATTGGAATTCTTGGTTATCTTGGAGTCCCTCATTGTGATGCCTTGGTTATGATTAATGACCTAATACCATAGATGAGGAGTCATTTAACGTTGAATTATAGTATTTGCTTCTGTCTGTGAAATGCAGTTCCAGGAATCAGCTACATAGTTAGGCAGGATCCTGACGGATGTTGCATTCAATACAAAACACAGCTGATAGATTTTGGATCTCTTACCAACCCTGTTTTGTTGGCCCAATTACTTCCCATCATTTTGGAACTTGTAAATATGATTTTTTTTTTTTTTAACTAAAGGGATCACTGGATATTAGGAGCCAAAATGGTTTTTGATTTTGATTTTGCTATTATATTGTTGTATTGCATTTCTCTTCATTTCCAAGTGTCATAATTTTTTGGGGGTTTCTTTGTGTAGAGGGGTTGACCTAACCAGCTGGAAAGAAAGTCTACAAAAGGAAGCAAAATCCGCTGATCTTGCTAATTTTGTTCGCCATTTGTCTGAGAACCATGTGTTTCCTAACAAAGTATTGGTGGACTGCACAGCAGATGCAAATGTGGCATCTCACTACTATGATTGGTTGAAGAAGGGTATCCATGTCATCACGCCAAACAAAAAGGCAAATTCCGGGCCGCTTGATCAGGTAAGTATTAGGCTGGCTAACCATTCTCTGTTTTGTGTTAATATTGATATAATATTTAAGCCCTTTAATATCACGGATTGTACATCAATTGACTATCATCAAAATAAACACTTTAAATGGATAAAGTCCAGTTTGGTGCATATATTCTAAATACAGAAAGGTAAAAGGAGGCGAAAATAATGATGAAATTTTTCCAAGAACTCAACCCCATAAAATACTGATAACCAACTAGTTTTTTAAATGCCTAGTCACTGAATATTAATCAGTTAGCGGAAACATGGCTGATCGTAAACCTTAAAATGTACCTGAGATATTGTTGCTCCCAGATGAAGATCACAAACACACACATCAATGTTATTCCCCTGTGTTTACTACCTTGCACATCTGCATGCCAGATTTTCTGCTGGACTGTGTAAAGTAAGAAATGTTTTTTTTTTCTGTGTTTACAGTATCTGAAACTAAGAAGTCTACAGCGTGCATCATATACTCATTACTTTTATGAAGCAACTGTGGGTGCGGGCCTTCCAATCATTAGCACTCTGAGAGGGCTTCTGGAGACAGGCGACAAGATGTTGCGTATTGAAGGCATTTTCAGGTGTGTGTATGCTTGAATAACACAGCTGAATTAAATTCAGAAAATGTTGTTTTAGTAATCCACAAAATCCTTCAGTGGAAGTTTATATGCAGAATATATGCTCTTTTTATTCATTTATTTAATAGAAGTTTTGTATCAGAAGCTTTTGCACTTTTTTCATTTAGAGGAGATACAAGTTTTAGTTAAAAGTGAATAGGAGCAGGGCAAAGAAGAGTCCACTGCCAGTGTTTTGCATATCCAAGAAATATAGTAAGATGCTGGCTGATACAATGTTTGTTGACTGTTAAATTTCAGCGGAACTTTGAGTTATATTTTCAACAATTTTGAAGGAACAAGAAGCTTTAGTGATGTTGTTACTGAAGCAAAAGAAGCTGGATACACAGAGCCAGACCCAAGAGATGATCTATCTGGAACAGATGTTGCCAGAAAGGTAGATCTTGGTTTCTTTTGAAAAATATTATCACTATTTTCTGTCTGTTATTTATTATTGTTGATGTGGCTAGATATATCTTATTGGATGTCTCATTTCTGAATCCTATCTTCATATCAACAATACACTTCGCAACTTCTGTATGTTTAGACCAAGTCTTCCCCATTATTTAAGTTGAATACTCTTGGGGTGGTATTGGGTACCAGATTTGACTTTGGAGCCTTTATCCAAAGTTCCACATTCTTCATTGGCCCATTTCTCTAGCAGGATTTCAGGATTCCTCTCAACTCTATATTTAGTCTAGTGCACATTAACAAGTGTTCCCTTCACTTGTCGTTGTTAGGATTTTAATCAAACTTATTCTTCCAACTGCTATTCGAACGCAGTGTTTGGCTTGAATTTTCCGCCATGAAATTTGTAGATTTTCCTTGTTTAGGTAGACGATGTCATATCTGTAAAGCAAACCATAATTCTGACAAATGCCACTTTTTTTTATAGAATTATACTAGATTAATATTTTAACATATTTTGCACATCTTTATTTAGGAACTAACGTTTTCCATACTATTTTTATTTATTGTGCATCCTAATTTGTTGCCTTTCGGTGGAGCAGGTCATTATCCTTGCAAGGGAGTCTGGTTTGAGACTTGAGCTTTCAGATATCCCAGTAGAGAGCCTTGTGCCAGAGGCGCTTAGGGTAAGACTTGGTTATCATATTCAGAAAATACCTTGTTATTATTTACAGCTTTACACAATTACACTTCCTAAATGAGTTCGCCATGCAGTCATGCTCGTCGCCAGATGAATTCATGCAAAAGCTACCATCGTTCGATCAGGAATGGGCGAGACAACGCCATGATGCTGAGGCTGCAGGCGAAGTGAGTAAACGTTTCACTTTCTTCAATCGCTTGTTTATCTAGCTTTTAACTGGGCACACTTCATACCATGAATATTTCCATTTATTCTTGGATGTTTCCAAAATTTATTGAGTAGAGGTGACCGAGTTCTTTTTACCTGAAGGTACTGCGGTATGTCGGAGTCGTGGACGTGCTGAACAAGAAGGGACGAGTAGAGCTGCAGAGATACAAGCGGGACCACCCATTCGCCCAGTTATCTGGCTCGGACAATATCATCGCTTTCACCACCTCAAGGTACAAG
Source organism: Poa annua (assembly GCA_026929855.1). Classification (NCBI taxonomy): domain Eukaryota; kingdom Viridiplantae; phylum Streptophyta; class Magnoliopsida; order Poales; family Poaceae; genus Poa; species Poa annua. The sequence goes on along the minus strand of CM049432.1, from coordinate 68,356,946 downwards.
GAGGAGCAGCCGCTGATCGTGCGAGGGCCGGGCGCAGGTGCGGAAGTCACTGCGGGAGGCGTCTTCTGTGACATCCTGCGTCTAGCGTCCTACCTCGGCGCTCCCTCATAGACTTGGCGACTGTATTGGTAAATTTACCAAGGTAGGTGGACGGCATGATGTATACTATTTTCTTTGTACATTGGATCTGGTAGCATTTTGTTCTGTGCGAGGAAAGCAAATAAGGTTAAATCGCTTCCAGTGTGCTGTTCCTTCGTAGGAATTGTAGGGGTTGGTTCTTGGGATTTATTTGCTCTTTTTGCCATCATACAACTGTTATTGAATTATCAGTGCAATAATAATGCCTCTTTCACATTTTTTTTTAAAATGTCTTGTACTTCGCTCTTACTGCATGCAACAAAGTACCAACTCCCTCTGATCCTAATTTTAATGTCGTGACTTATAATATGTATTTGCACTTGGTTAGCTCTCTCCCCGCGACATTTAAAACGGATCAGTGGGATTACATTTTATGGGTAGAAAATATGGAATCAAATTTCTGAAAATTGGATTCGTAATATATTTTAAAATTAGACCGTAATGCTTCATTTGACCCAAGTATATGCAAGTCGTTCTAGCTACTCAAAGCAAGTGCTTCTAGCTACCAATGACATCCCTATCTAGGCATCAAGCAATCCATTATGGCATCAGAGATGACAGTTTCTCATACTCCCTCCGGTCCGGAAAACTGTTGGGCTAAGCGTACGGTTTGCGCCTAATCTATTGTTCTCTCCCGCCACTTTTTTCAGATCGGAGGTTGTAGTAGAAGTACGCTCCGTTTGGAATGGAGGAACTCAAAACATATCAGTATGAAAAACACAGAAATAAAAATGTCATGCACCTCGAATTACTACAGGAAACACAACCCCATGAAAAGTTTAGAAGTTGTGTTTCGATGTCAGGCAAGAAATAATCAGAAATCTTGGACACTCTCGAACCAGGCTTTCGCCCCGCTTTATAAATAAAGCCACACCGTTTGAGACCGCTGTTGGGCCAGACCGCACAACGCCCAAAAGACAAGAGAAGAGAAAATGAAAGAGAAAAACGAAAAAGAAAAATGCCGACAACGATGGCAAGACAACAGTAAGCAAACTCTACAACCGATGCGCCCACCGGAGGCCTGCCACCAAGCTCCTAGTGCTCCAGAACGTCGATACCAATCAACACCTCCAGGAAGGGATGCAACGATGACGATGTTGTTGCCTAGAGTTCCCCCCGGTACGCAACGAGGAGAGGAGGAGGGGCACCGAACGCCCTCCAGGAAGGACTAGCGGCACCCGCAAGCGCCACCGCGCCGGAGTCGAAAACGCCGACTAGGATTTCTCCCGACCCCCTCCATCACCCCAGACGATCTAGAGCACTCCACCATACCGCCCACAACCCAGCGCCCGATAGCGAAGCCGTTCACACTGTCTCACCCCGGCACACAGAGGAAAGGCCTACACTCCGAAGAGGAAGAGCCGGGACTAGGAGCCGCAACACCGCCGACGTGCGGGAGGGACCAACCTCCACTGTCAAAGACAGTAACCGACCGGACACAACAGCAGGAACACACCAGGCCCGCAAACCCGGCCGGGCCCCTCGAGGCCCGTGAAGTTCCCGCCATCGCGTTGCAAAAGGCACGACGTTAGCGCTGCCGCCCCAGATCTGAGCTGCTCTCCGACACCAGAGTATAGAGGACCGTGCTATCGAGAACTCAGACTGACTCGCCTAAAACCTAGATGGGATCCGAAGATCCAGATCTAAGCCGGGGGCGGCGCGTCAATCCAGCACTACAACGGACACGGCCCTGCCGCTAAGAGGAGGCGCCCCTACACTATGTCCGGCCTTACCCATCCCGGACAACCTCCGGACCTGGACCAAGGCACCGTCGCAAGCCGAGCAGCACCGCGGCAACAACACGCGGGTATGGACGGTCCAGACGCGGGAGGTGGGCACAACAGCGCAGCCGCCGGCAAATCTGGATCTGGAACCACCTCGCCCCAGATCCAGCCCGCAGCAGCCAGCCACACGTGCACAACAACTATCAACCCTAGGGCCCAGATCTAGACCCGCCTGGCCCAGATCGGGCCCGTGGGCGTGTTGACGCCACCGCCGTCGCTGCAGGTCGCCGGAGCACTGCGGGAGCACCAAGCACTGCCGCCACCAAGCAGCCGCCGCACGACGGCGCGTGCACGAGCCCGCGCCCGCCACCGCAGCGACCCCGCCGCGCCCGCCTCCTGGTACCTCCGCGAAGCCTCCCACACCGCCGCCGCAGTGCCGCGCCGGAGCGCTGCCGCTGCAGGGCGACGCCGCCGCGCCCTCTCCGGCCCGCGCAGCCCGCGCCGCCAGGGCCCGACGAGGAGGGGAACGAGGCCCCGCCGCCGCCAACGCCACCGAGCCTAGCCCAGGGACGCCCTCCGGCGGTGGCGAGGAAGGAGAAAGGGAGGAGGAGGCTGCTCCTCGGCGGCGGCGCACGGGGAGCTCCCGGTCGCTCACGGGAGCGACACCGAAATCTTGGACACAAAAAGATGAAAACATAAGGTACTACCTCATTGTTGTTTTCCACCGAAGTTCTTATGGAATAGCCCATTCAATAGAATTTCAAAGGTATATAAGGTTCATCTTCGTTTAACCCAAATGGCCCCATAATGAAAAAATTCACTAGAATTCTACCATCCAAAATTCTCATTTTTTTCCGTTGTCCCAAACGGGGCTTACGTAGTTCTGCTTGCAGATGAACACTAACTACTATCGACTCTTACTACTCAACCACTTGCCAACCATATGTTTCTGCATGTCTAGTCTAGTGCTTTATAGCTGTGATGAAAATATATTTTGAACAGCTGCGATGAAGTAGCACTGTCTAGACTGTACACGTAGTCCAAATTCGGCTTATATATTGCCATTTGTCACCCTCTCTTCCACTATTGCAATGACTACAAGGAAACTTATGAAATGCTAGCAAGAGAACAGCCAACACGTAAGTGTTTTTGGGCCTTCCCACAAAACATTCTTAAATCTTCTGAATCCATGGAAGTCAACAGAAACAACCGAAATCAAGGCGCTTGAATTCTGTGTGTGCATCGCCTGCATGTGCACATATATCTCCTCGGAAAGCTATGTTATGTGCATCTTTTTAAGGTATACTACTCCCTTACATGCATGCATATGACTTGGTCAAATCATATGGTGTGATATATTTACCAGTGTTGTAGGTTTATGCTTTGGAATCTAGTAATAACATTAATTAGTATGAAGTGACATTCGGCGTACATTTGACCTTCATGGCTTATAGTACGTAATTACAAATTAATAGTCTTAGTTGGCAGTGACAAGTAGTACTTGTACTAGTTCAAGTCGCTTTCAGAAAAAAGGAGAAAAACGTTCGTATGTGTATAGTGTAACAACTTTAGCTGTTAGGCACTGGTGCCGGCTATCTGCGTCTGGTGACGCTAATGGACGGCTGATGATTTGTTTTCTTTCTTCAAATCTCACTATCACACGTACGGCGTCATATACACGCTGGACAATAAAAATTCTTGTATAGTTACACACTGCAAGTAAAAAAGAAATATTCTCTTAATTGTTTCTAAGTAGATACATCGTGTTTGTATGTATACAAGGCCATTTAGCTTTGTATTAAATTTTTTTGCGGGTATATTAGACAGGTAGAGTTACACAATGATCAAGTTCAAGCATCCGAAAACATCTTCATGACCTTACAGATTGGCATTCCACCCTAGCAAAAGATTTGTAGGTAGTGCTTAACTTTAACTTGCTCTTCCAACTGAAACAAGAAAAAAAAGGATTTTCCACTTTTATAAAAGACATTTCCTATTTTGAGTTGCCAAGTGTTTAATTTCCGCAAGCAGGTGAAGAAGCGGGGATCTCTCTCTCCCAGTAGTATTTGTTGCCTTTAGCAGAGCCTGGAACAATCCATTTCCACAGTTGCAAGCTGGAAATGGTGAACGATGAAGCACCAGATCTTGTATCAAGTTAAAACAAGTTAAGTCATATACACGCTGGACAATAAAAATTCTTGTATAGTTACACACTGCAAGTAAAAAAGAAATATTCTCTTAATTGTTTCTAAGTAGATACATCGTGTTTGTATGTATACAAGGCCATTTAGCTTTGTATTAAATTTTTTTGCGGGTATATTAGACAGGTAGAGTTACACAATGATCAAGTTCAAGCATCCGAAAACATCTTCATGACCTTACAGATTGGCATTCCACCCTAGCAAAAGATTTGTAGGTAGTGCTTAACTTTAACTTGCTCTTCCAACTGAAACAAGAAAAAAAAGGATTTTCCACTTTTATAAAAGACATTTCCTATTTTGAGTTGCCAAGTGTTTAATTTCCGCAAGCAGGTGAAGAAGCGGGGATCTCTCTCTCCCAGTAGTATTTGTTGCCTTTAGCAGAGCCTGGAACAATCCATTTCCACAGTTGCAAGCTGGAAATGGTGAACGATGAAGCACCAGATCTTGTATCAAGTTAAAACAAGTTAAGTTCGATCATATTTTTGAAATATTTATTTTACAATACCAAATAAAGTATCAATAAATCTATCATGTTTTTATGATATATTTACTATGTGATGTGAATGTTCTTATTGCTTTTACAAGATGCTGTGCTCTAAGGTCAAATTACTTTCAGCAAACAACAAGCAATAGCCTACCTAAAAGGACATATAAATGTGAATATGTGATAACAAAGAAAGGACGTGCATGCCGGTCCTGGTGTGTTGCCGTACTTTCAGAAGTGCATGAATTCCGAACTACTGGTAGTCAATTACGTTTGGTGAACAAACTATCAGATATATAGCTGAAGCAAGCAACAGTAATCTAAAAAAAATGCACCAACCAGAATGCAGTGTTCAAGAAACTCTAGCCGCAAAAAATCAATCTAATCTTCTCCACCTCCGGCCATTGCTTGGGCGCCATGAGGCGGAGGGGGGGGGGGGGGGGGGGGGGGGTCATCTTCTTTCGTACTTTGTGTAGTAGATTTTTGCTTAAGGTGATGACGGATGATGGTGGTGTCATCTCGAATAAAAGTCCTCCAACCCGAATCATGTCTTGATGACACTTGGTGCAAAATTTCAGAGGAGATTCACAGTTTTTGTCCCGGCTGTTGTTCATGGACAACAGATTGGTAATATGTGTTGCTTGTTGGTGTGGTGTCAGAGGCGGCGCCACATTTTTAGTTGAGTCTTTAAATGGTTGTCAAGTCCACCACATGTACCGTACCGTCAGTGTCAAATTTCATCGACCTTTTTATGTTTAACTGTGACCAATCGAAACATATTCTATGATTGTACCAAACAATTTTCACGCTTAATTACTTTGACAACTAGTTTCTATTACAAGATAAAAAAAGGTTACCATTTTGGCATCACGATGGTAATTTTCTTGATTAAATCATGGTGCAAATCACACACGACACAGTTTGCACATACAAGATAAATTCCTATTCGAATTCTTACTGTCCAGACCAAGCTGATCATTTACCAAATTTTCGTTGCATGTTACTGGTCATAGCGGATTGTGCACATTCTGGAGTATGTATTTGTCCCTTGCAAATATAGGTCCCTAAGGAATTTCGCATTGGTCTGGAAGACTGTTAATTACCAGTATGTTGACACAAAAAATGAAGCAATCTTTGCAATGGATGTATACATTGGTCTAAAAATGTTGAAGTTCAAAACAGAATGTTGGGATAGAAGGATCTGTCGCAGTGAACATTGATAGTGCTGGAGTAGCTAAGAGGAAAAGGTCCAAAGCTACTCCTGTTTTCCTGTCATCCCTATTAGTAGCCTAATAGTGCTTCCTAGCTACCAATGCAAGTAGTAAGCACTAAACTAACATCGAGTATAAAAGAAAGGCTGGCCCTAGATCCTTGTTTCAAGACACATACATATTACTAGGCCATTTTGGATTTGTGCGCCTATTGTATTAGAAGCGAAAAGCTGAATCCTTTGCTTTGTTTGATGCCCAAGAAGCCATCTATTTGCACAGAGCTCAATGACATATTTGTGCACTAAACTCATTTACTTTGATGGATGTGTCACCGTGAGCACCAGCATTTGTGGTAGCCACGAAGCTACACCCATCATATGCCATATGCCTCTTGTACAAGCCAAACCAAACGTGTCCAAAATGTCCTTTAATGCCTCCGTACAAAATCTATATATATGTCTACAGTACAAAATGATATGGTGTAAATTAATGATTGTGTAAACATATATCGACATTTCTTTTTAGATAAATGGAAGATACAGCTCTATGATGCTGCATCCTGCACAACGCACACAACCAACATTAGCTGGAGCTGATGTTTCATACTCCCTCCATCTTATATTAAAAAAACGGAGGGACTAATGTCTTAGATGGATAGTATTGTATTCTTATACGGTGGATGACCATTGTAAAATAATTCTTCAAGGCTAGTTGCATGTTACATAAATCCTTGGGTGTACTCGTCCCCACAATGGAAAAAAAATTGACACTAAAAAGGAGTGAAAGTTTTGTCCCAGGCTGCCCTCCTCAAAACAAGGGGAAAGTAATGAGTGATTGCATTGGAGAAGCAAGCTTACATATCAAATGCAGTAAACAAAGTGTTTAACAAGGAAAAGACTCCACACACACATAACCAAAAAAACAATTAGAATTTTTTTAAGTTATCAAGGTCTCGGCCCCTATACCCAGGGTGTTGTCTACCCTGCAGCAGCAACTCCATTGGTCACGGCGACCATGGTGCTATATAAATGCTATTTGACTCAGTGTGTTTATTAGAAAAGAAGAATAATTATTTGCCTCCTCCCTATCGCCTCCTTAATTTTGTACCGGCCGATCAAAGTTTAGAACGAATTATAAGACAATAGACTTGGTAGTTTGGGGGATTAATCAGGAGATTTGCAGTAATAATTAGCACTGGGACCTCCTAGCAGTAAGCACCTGTTGCACGTACTCTTCCGTAGCAATTTGTGACGCCGTGGCTGAGACGCATGCACGTACGTAGCTTGACGTTGAAGGGTGAAGTGATAATATTAATTAAGAATGATTTGGCCACCAAACATATATACCCAATCCGATTACGCACGATGATATAAACAAACACCTTGACCGTACGCAGTTCCAACAAAAAGAAAGGTGTGAACGTACGTGCAATGTATTCCTTTGACACGATCTCGCCATAACTTTTAGGGGCCTCTTTTGATGCAACAATCCTACAAGAGATAGTTCTAGTTGAACACTAATCCTATAAGAAATGCGGAAAGTGCTAGTGGCTCCCGAGCACCAATGTGCTCGTCTTTTGAAATATCTAAAAACCATACTTAAAAAATATGGGTGTAAAAAAAATGAAGTACATATACACAACAAGAAGTTTGGTGGCTGGGTGCCACAAGCCTACGTTACTCCCAAGAAATGTTCATAGAAATATGAATAGTGAAAGTGCATTTTTAAATGTGAACAAGTAAAAATACAAGTCAATTAGAAGTGAAATAGCAGTCGTGTGTGTAGGCCTAACATGATCATCGTTTTTCGAAAATATATTGGTAATAAAAAAAATCGAGCGCGTGACGCGCTAGAATACAGGTGTTTATCTCCGCTGATCAACGTAGCTAGCATCCTCATCCACGCATGCAAACACATCGTGCACATCTTTATCTTGACCCACTTGTTCATGCAAAAACAAATCTTTTATATGCTAAAATGTAAGTTAAATTTGGTGTTGTAGTTTGACTATGCTAATCTATTTTTATTGGTTGTTTTTATATGTATTTTTGCTGTTAGTTCTCATTTTCTCCAATGCGGGTATACATTTTGGTGTTTAGATGACATCCAAAAGTAATCCCAGGCCGTTGTGTATCATAGCACGTAAAACTAGATATTTAATAATAAGTAAATATTCTGCACTTATTTGTATTGAGATTGTATAAATAAATAAATAAGACGTGACTGTGATTGTACTATATGATAATATTCATTATATGGTAGTATCATGCATTAGTATCATATGCATATGCATGGTATTAATGTATGATCCATTCCACTATGGCCAACCAAACTTCAGATTTGTTTCTACAGATCGTTTGATTTTGGATAATCGTGACTTATATTTTAATATACTTCTCACAACTCATACAACATGAAAATATAACTTACATATGTCACATAAATCATCTATAATTTTAGTGTAGCCATTATGATATAATTATTTTCACAAACCACTTTACAAAAAAACTCACTTCTTAATCATGTTTAAATCATGAGTCAGGTTACCTAAATAAAATCATGAACCAATCTAACGAGTAAAACATGATAGGGGTTCAGTTAAAATTAACTATATATGCCATAACTGTTTAATTATGCAGTGGGTTGATTAAAGATTTCGACGTCTACGACTAATAATAGTCCAAAGAACTAGTATTTTCTTTATTCGTACATATTGCATTTTTGGTAAAAATCATATTCATGTCCTAACTAGTTGTAAGACAAAATAACCATGTGATTGTGTGATAAAAGTAGTGTCTTGAATATCTAGTATTTGGATCTCAAGAACTAGTGATTCTTGCGATTAATTTGTTTCCTTTAAAAACAGTTAAATTATAGTCGTGTTTGTCAAACATGGCACTTCTTCAGTAATTTGTGCAAGATTATATTTTTGTAATGTCGCACAATAATTTTGACACGTCATATAGACCAACGGCAATTAGTGGCTTGACTTATATTTTCCTTGTCGAAACGTACAACTTCACTTTCAACGGTGTATCCAACAACTAATGGTTGGTTCCTCGTAGATTGTTGTGTTCACCTACTATTTAACACAAAGTTATATATAGTTAATGTACTAGGGGGAAGCATAAATAAAAGTAGACATATATATACTGTATCAGGCATTGCATGTATTGCGTATTCAGGTTAAATATACAAATATTTGGAGTAGACACCCGTGCGTGGAGGGTCCGCGTACCTTAATTCCAGCATGATTATGGACCAGTGGACGGACGGCTGTTTAAAAATGGGTCATGAAAAGGAGTGAGATGTTCGCCTCATCGTTGCTTGCAGGTCGTTCCAACCCAAGTTGCACGCTTGCTGAGAGAAAAATAACACAGGCCGGCCGGCTTATCATCGATCTCAATAATGGAATGATAACAAGGACTTTGGAGAAATAGTTGTTCAGGTGATGCATGCATCGAAGACCCGATAACTATTCTAGCCATTTGTTTGTCTGGTGACGAAGGTTGATGTTAATCTGTTGCACGCCGGGATATATTTGGTTTCGGCTCCTGTAACACTTGGACAAATTTAACTAGCTACGTGCTAGATCACTACCATCAATCATGATCATGGGGCAATTATTCTCTCGAGACACTGGCCATGGCTGTCCAACGGAGGAAATTGCCGAAACCACCTATGGAGTATGTAATATTGTCGTCATAATTGCACAAATTACCCACTTTACATGCTTGCATACACCACCTATTCATGTAATTGGTCTAAATCTCAAATTAAGCTCACCAGCATCATTATCTGACGATATGGACCCATAAGTAAGTGCTGATGTGACATTTTTGTCTAAATCTAGAAAATTGTAAACAATTCATGTACTTTGAGTAAAAGTGATAGAACCTTTAATCAGCCCTTGTTCTCACGCATTCTCTTATACTCCCTATGTTACACAATATAAGATATTTTTAGTTTTTTTGGACATTCACATGTACACATGTATGTAGACACATTTATTATTTTATATTAATTTTTAGTTTAAATCTAAACAACATGTATAACACCTTATTTTGTGGGAAGGATGGAGTATTTTAATTGAAGTTTGATAAAATACACCTGTTAACTATTATGGAAAGGCTGTGCATCTGACGTTTCATGTACGATTTGCATCCGACATTGCCCGGGCACCGTGAAATGGTGTAAGTACTGGATTAGGCACGGTTCGATCTCACTGTCGTACAAGCGTCGAATGAAAATTCGTTGGACATGTAGCAGTTCTCTAACTATTATCTACACTTGTGACAGTACTAGTTGCTAATCCCGCCGTTTTTAAATTGAGATGTTTTAGGTTTTAACTAGATTCATATGTATCTAGAGAAGATATGTGCATCTAATCAATATATGCCATGTCTAAAATATAAAAAACCGGAGGGAGAAGTCTTGATCCGAGTTAAAATTTGTCCACGCAAGATGGGAGTGGTTGGGAGAACCAGCGCCATCAAACGCTCGAGAAGCCAACACGTGGAGACGCCCCCAAGACCCGGCATCTGCAAGCTGACAGGCACCTCCTCTCGCTGCCAAGTGGGTCTAGCGTCGCGGGACCCATCGGCTAGTGAGGACTTTAAGGATCTCCGGTGGGGCCAAGGAAGGTCGTCCGTCCGCCCTGACTGACAAGCATCGCCGCACCCGTGCGGGCGGGCCCAGCTCCGGCCACTCGCCGGATACCATGCACAAACGTTTTTCAGTTTTCGTTTTTCAAAGGCAAAATCCACTCGTTTGGCATCTTGCCTGCGCTGTCATGTCGCTGCATCAACCAACGTTCACCAGAACATGGACAAATTCCATCAGCATTTAAACAAGGCATGGATGATTGCGTCGGTCAAAACAGTATTTTTTATTTATTTTCTGAATGCCTCTTGAGCCAATTCCAGCCACAAAACACTTTCACCTAGATCTCGACGTAATTCACGTTCACATTCTGAAAATCCCGTAAGCCCTGAAAAATTTAAAAACACGTAATTCGTTTTGACTTAGATATGCAGACACCACAAATGAAGGCTCCGTGTAGCTCGATATTTCGAAATGTTTAAAAATCATATTTTTAATGTAAAACGAAATTGGAAAAAAAAATCCTAGATGTGGAAAATGTTGTATTTACCAATGTGTAAAATCTTAAAACAAAATATTTCACATTTCAAGCTACACAAAATAATAGAATATGACATATTTAGAAGAGTTAAATTTTTGCATTGTTCACTACTTTCGAATGCCGGAATTTGGTACTTTTGCACAGCCTAAAGTACACCATATTTTAGTTGAGATTTACATGTTGGTGGAATACAACATTATCTACGGAAAAGAGAGATTTTCTAAAAAACTTTAATATACTCTCTTCATTCCTGAATATAAGGTGTATAGTTTTTCGCATGGATATTAAGATATGAGTATTTGGCATATGTTAGACTCAAATACTTCCTGTAAAATCAGAAAACTTGAGTCCCTAATAGCCACGATTCAAAATAACTTCCTCCATTACAGATTGGAATTTTGTGGATGGGCAAACTTGCCCAAATATCATATTAAACCTTATATTTTAGGTTTTTCTCAAAAAAAGCTATACACCTTATATCAAGAAACGGAGTGAGTATGATTTTTGATTTTTTAAAAATAAAGAGCTCCATGGAGCTCTTGTGTACTCTCATTTTGAGATGGCATTTTTACAATCTCAGACTACTTCATTGCCTCTGAGAATCTCATAATACGTCATTTGTCTCTGCTTACGAGATTCTCGACGCTAGGAATTAATAAATACATATCAAATGGATTATTTAAAATAATTTAGCCGTTCTAGCTTTCACGGATTGAGGATAAGCCAAAGTGAATGGCATTTTCTGAAATTTTCAGCACCTCTGAGATTATTAGAACGGCTTTGAATGTGAGTTTATTGGGATGGGTCAAATCTAGTGAAAGTGTTTCAAGAAGTAATTGATAAAGTTTGCTTAAGAGCCATTTTCAAAATACGTCCAAACAACAGAATTTTCACATGGTGCAGCATAAGACCAGGAGCGCTCCTGTTGCGAATAGCATCACAGCGCAGCTGTAGCTCCCATGTTGCATTGAAGAGCAACCACAATGCTCTCCAGCTGACACAAACAACGAGCAGGGAATGAATAAATGACATTGAGCCCGGAGTAGGCGTGTGCGTATTTATTTCAACATGGGTGGCCTTAATAACCGGGCCAGTTTTGCTATAGCGGGCGAAGATCTCCGAGGAAACTGCAGGTCCCCGGAGGAGTCCGGATGCCTTAAGGAAGGGATGCAGCCATGCAGGCCTGGCTTGACACTTTGTAATTTCATTTTCCGAACTTCGGACTGTGAATTTTGTATGTAAATATTTTAATTAACAGAAAATGGAAAATGATGTAACGGGGGCCTTCCCCACTGTTCTTGCTTAACACTCACAAGGTTTTGTACAGCACCAATACTACTCCAAAGGTTTTGCATATAGTCTTTTGGCAGATATAGTCTAACAAAAGGTTGAGAGGCTTCCGTGTCGCTCCGGTGTGCGGCCCGGGAGAAACTCTAGCCGTCGCCGGCACCTCACCTCTTGTTTCTCCTAACATTGTCATCGTCGGACTGCGATATCCGCACACAGTTGGTGTACTAATCAGGTGAGCGTATCATCGATTTTCGTCTCCGGCACTCCTTGTGTGGGAGCTTTGATTGAATCTCGTGCGAACGGAGTTTTACTCGCTACAGTGTCCCTGTGGTGGCGGTTGTACGGTTTCAGCATTTAGGCGGCATGGCGTGGTGGTCATGGTTCTTCGAGGGTGCGACATTGTGGTATGTGTAACGCTAGTCTGATAATTCTCGGTTGTACTAAGTGAACTTTTCTTTACTCGGTTGGAAATCACCCGTAACTGAAAAATTCTCAGTTGCAACACACTTGCAAGCCATCAACTAACACGGCTCATGCAAATTCAATGACATATGACCTAATTGAATTCTAATTTAATTCTCAATCGAATGAAAATAAGCACTGAAAAGGTTTGTCCATTTTCATACGAGGAAAGATGAGTTACATATCATTGGATGTATCCTAAGCAAGGAGATGAGGATCGATGAGCAAAAACTCAAAAATAGACATCGTATTAGATGGAAGGCTCGTAATGAGCCCGACTTTAAATTAACGAAGCCAACAACCGGCTAATAGTTACAGATTACAACAGGCACCAACCACACACGCCCCTTATAAGCAACACAGAAACACAAGGGGCAACAACCAAGCTATAAACTGAGGCACTAAAAGAGAATTGCTTGATCATGTAACGCCTTGACTGTAGTTGCCCGGGGGACGCCGTCGGAGATATCAAAACCAACATACCTCCAATGCGCCATCCCCATCACCACCATAGACACGTCGTCGAGGAGCCGCACAAAGCTTATGAATTAAAAGGGAGGGGTTTACAGCAGCGCCTCCAAGGAGGAAAACGACGTCCAAGACGTCGTCGTTGCCGACAGAGATGCTGCAAAGCTTCCGCCAAGACCCCGGGACACCAACCCTATAATAGGGCGATTCACAAACCGCTATGAGACCTGCACCAGACACACACACTTGGGAAACGGGGCAGAACAGCGAGACGGTTTCCGACCGTCCGGTAACAGGAAAGATCTTCATGGCAATGCCTTCAACAAGGGAACGACACCCGAAGGTGTTGTCATTGCCGACAAACCAGTGCACGGTTTTCACCGAGATCTGACCAGAACCAAACGCCAGCCACCCTCACGAGGACGCGGAGAAGAACACCAAAGGACGACATCACCGACCTCCGAACCTCGGGAAGACTCGGTGTGCTAGCAGAGCACACCAGAGACACGTCAAAGACGGAGAGCCGGGACATCACCGGAGTTCGCCACCGTGCTCCATCGAGGGGAGGAAGGAGGAACACCCACACACACATGCATGTGAGGGATCTCCCCGCTGCCACCATCAGCAGTCACGCCGGCGACGACCTCAGCTGACAACAGGAGAAGCAGGCCGCGGGAGGCGGGGTGCAAGCCACCCAGACCACCCACCGACCGCCAGCAGCACAACTCTGGCCGACGGCCAGGGCTGCCTCCGCCGGAGCGGGAATACTCCAGATCTCAGCCCGCCGGGCCTAGATCACGCGCGTGACCTGTGGTGGAGAGAGGAGACGACTGGGGCGACGAGCACGGTGGATGTGGCGCCGAGGCCCAGGTCTAGTCGTCTTCTACCCCCCCTAACCACCGGCGTCGCCACGCTGCCCTGGAGCAGCGCACCACGCCGTAGAGGCCAGAACGGTCGAGGCCCGTCCGGCCCAGATCAGGCCTGGACGGCCCGCGCCGCCCGCTGCCACATGGCCTTCGCGCAGACCGCGTCGCCCCCCGCATCACTGGAGGACCGGACGCACCGCCTCGCCGTCGCTGCGGCATGCCCGACGCGCCGCAGCCTCGCCCCTTGCACCTCCTCGTGCGCCAAGGACGGAGAAAAGGAACAGCCGCCCCGCCGCCACCATCCCAGGGGCGTGCGCGTTTGCCGGCGGCCCCTCCGGCGGGGGCGAAGCGGGGCTGGGGTGGAGTGTAGACCTCCGGCGGCGATTAGGGTTTCTCCCTGTGCCGTCCAAAGGAGGACGACGCGGGGTCGCGAGATCTCTTCATCATTTGCTTATACTGTCAACATTGTGACACTCCAAATAGACATCGTATTATTGCACTGTTCACTTTGTTCCGAGAAAAGAAAGAAAACCTGTACTCTCTACTCTAGTTCGAAAGCTCCCTAGGCCCTGGAAGCCGATAATTAGTTTATCTCATATCTTTAAACGCCACCACGATATAATATAACAACATGAACATGTGACCATCGGGTTAGATGCTTTGGATTCTTTTGTGAGATGTAACTTTTGATTTTTCGAGTAGTTTAAGCTGTAACTTGGAGGAAGCGTCCAAGCGCCTTTGGTGGCTCAATGGTCACTTTTTACATGAACTATACTAGTTTAATTTTAGCTCCCTAGACTACCACTCGTAACATAAAACTAAGTGTTGCATTGACAATTAATTGGAAGGTTCTTTTTGGTTTGACGCGTCCCACAATTATCTAACTGAGTCACGAATTTCATTCGTCGCGGAACTTCAAAAGTGTACGAACAAAATATGTCGAGATAAAGTGGTTTAACACTTTTAAATTCGAAACATACTTAATTTTTTTCAGGTAATAACACAGTGGAGAATTTCCCACGTTCCTACATTTCTTAAATTCTAGGAAACGTTTTGTAGTATTACATACTTTGATGCCTCTTGCAAATAGTTTGATTCAGTATCTACCTCTAAGGCTCTAACTCTAGCGAAGTTTATAGAGTTTTCTGCTAAGGGAATGCAAAAAGTTAAGATAACTGAAAACATTAGGTTGCCATTGAAGGCTACTACCTCCTACTAAATCCGAGTCAATTAATTCAGAACGGAGGGAGTACTTAGCTAGTCAATGTTTAGTGAGTACTTCATTCTATCCGTGTGCCATGTGTACGCATGTAATATTTATCCTACTATATAATATTGTAATTAATATATAAAAATGTTGCTTTGATTCTATGCAAGGCTGGGCTTCAACCTCCATTTTAAAAACATGATAACTTTGTAATATTGCATTCAGAAAAAAACTTACTTATCTATATTACCTTGCAAAGTAAAACCGTAATAATATTCATTTGTGATATTCTAACTCAACATGCGGACTATCCACATCACCCACTATTTCAATCAAATGACAATGTTATCTCCATAAATATTCATAAATCATAGTACAACTTTCACGCAAATTGTCCATGTAATCTAGTTTTTTTTGCCTACAATTGTTCAAGCCATTAGTTTGTACCAATTAAAGTGGCTCTACGACCCGTCCGGAGATTTCAGATGTCGTAGTTTTTGGAAAACTCCGTAATAATATACAATCTCTTATAGTAGGTCCTAGAGTCTATCAGAAACCATCCCTGAATTTCCCCCTCCCAGACGTTTTCTGGAGGTTCATGTATCATGAAAGCAACCAACACAACAAACACGAAAAATGAGTTAAGTTTGCCATACAAAATTATATTTACGATAATATTGGGATCATATCAAAGCTAACATCAATATGCATGCCCTCACATAGAGAAACACACAAGAACAATGAGATACATAATTTCACACATGCAATGGTTTGAGCACTCTACTAACGACATGGTCCGCTCCCCCGATAGACACTGTTCAAATTATGATTATCAAACCTTTAATATGTCTTCCACCAAGCATATTTAGATAGGTAGACCAAGATAACCTAGCAATAACATAACTTTTGCTGGCATATTCCACTTAAACTTAATTACGACAATCATGCTTACCTTAAACTCCAATTTTCGTCCAAACAACCAACCAAATCGCCAAAGAGCAATACTTAGCACAACAGTTTCAGAAGCCCAGAACTAATTTCACAACACGATCAGTTCAAACAAAATGACTTTAAATGTTGACACCCGATCAAAACTGAGGAAAACTGCAGAAATTGTCATATGAATAAAACACATGAAGAGTTGTAATTCGTACGGTAGGAGCGCAAAACATAAGAATTTTGACAATGCCATTCCCTTGATCCAAAGAAATTTCTTACTAAGAAGAAATAAGATGGATTAAAATCCTGCCTTTATGAAAATCCTAAAATCTCAATCCAAAGAGACTCTGAATCTTTTTATTAATCCCAAGGAAGTTGGTGCCGGATCCTGGGCGTCCAAACGTGCGGTACGTGCCTGGGGGCTGGGGGTTGTGGGAGCAGATAGATAGATAGGACTAGGGGAAGATGATGCCGAAAAGCCGGGCTCGCACCGTGGCCCGTGGGAATCAAATCCCAAGTTTGACCGGACTCTTCACGCCACGTGAAAGAAAAAAAAGCCAAGGAGAAGCATTTCCCAATTCCCATCCAGCCCCTCGCGAGAACCCGGTAATTAATTACGCCCTTCGAAACCCGCCCCCTTCTTCCCGCGAGTAAACATAAACAATTCCCCCCTCTTTTCGGCCCGATTGCCGTCGCAACCAAACAAGCTCCGCCTAAACTAATGGCGGCGGTTCCATTCAGTAGCATAGCATAGCAGCAGCGCCGGACGAGCTCGGCCGTCTCTCTCCCTCCCTACCCTACTTAAATAGTAGTAGTAGTTCAGTGTAGGCCTGCTTCCTCTGCTTCTCTCTCGTCCTCCTCTGGGATTCTTGCAGCTGCACCTGCTGGTAGATTCTGCTTCTTCGATGAATCTGTAGAAGAATCCCTCTCTCTCTCTCTCTCTCTCTCTCCATTCTTCTTGATGGGGCGCGCGCGGTTCGTCTCCTGGCCGAGGTGGGTGGCTGTTTCTTCATGCGCTTCGCTTCGTTGATGCTTGTTTCTAGAGAGTCTTAATTCGTGCCGGAACCGCGAATATTGGTTGTTGCGGTTAGGCTTGGGTTCTTGGCCTTTTTGGTTTGTTGGTTATATCCCGGTGCATGTTTCTTTTTTGCGAATTTGAGTAGTTTGTCTCATGGGTTCTAAAGATAGATTCTGAGCCGTTTTGGTTTTAACTTGTAGGGGGTTTAGTTGTG
Organism: Poa annua; assembly: GCA_026929855.1. NCBI lineage: Eukaryota > Viridiplantae > Streptophyta > Magnoliopsida > Poales > Poaceae > Poa > Poa annua. The sequence goes on along the minus strand of CM049432.1, from coordinate 68,339,581 downwards.
CCGTGCCAGGAATTTGGATAAAGAATTTTGCATTTCTTTAGTTGTTCTTGGGGTGCTTTCCCTTGCAAAGATTCCTTGCGTTCTTCTCTAAATTTTGGGCTCCAAGCAATTCGTGCCGCCAATTTTGTATATCCCTAAATTTTCAACGGTCTTGCAGGGAGATTGTAGCCCAAATCTTCCCCGTCGACATGTGAAGACTAGGCAGCAGCAAGCGAGCACAACTTACGGGGCACCACCGCCGCCGGCATCTCCATTTTTCTCCCGCTCCTTGCAAGAATCGACGAGTGCGAATTCACGACCCGAACCCATGGCCGCCTCCCCGCCCTTCACGGCGGCCGTCTTCTTCTTCCTTCTCGTGCTGCACCAGCTGCTGGCGTCCGCCATTGCCGACGCCGGCGAGGCGGCGGCGCTACTCGCCTTCAGGCGCGCGTCCGTGGCGGCCGACCCGCGCGGCGCCCTCGCGGGCTGGGCGCCCGGCGCCGGCGCCAACTCCACCGCGCCGTGCTCCTGGGCCGGCGTCTCCTGCGCGCCGCCGACCGACGGCCGCGTCGTCGCCGTCAACCTCAGCGGCATGGGCCTCGCCGGCGAGCTCCGGATCGACGGGCTCCTCGCGCTCCCGGCGCTGCGGCTTCTCGACCTGCGCGGCAATGCCTTCTACGGCAACCTCTCGCACGCGCCGTCCTCGCCGTGCGCGCTCGTGGCGGTGGACATTTCGTCGAACGCCTTCAACGCGACGCTGCCCCCGGCGTTCCTGGCCTCCTGCGGCGCGCTGCAGTCCCTGAACCTGTCGAGGAACGCCCTCGCCGGCGGTGGGTTCCCCTTCGCGCCCTCCCTGCGGTCACTCGACCTGTCGCGCAACAACCTCGCCGACGCCGGCCTGCTCAACTACTCCTTCGCCGGCTGCCACGGCCTGCGCTACCTCAACCTCTCCGCCAACCTCTTCACCGGCCGGCTGCCGGAGCTGGCGCCGTGCAGCCAGGTCACCACGCTCGACGTGTCGTTTAACCTCATGTCCGGCGCGCTCCCACCCGGGCTCGTGGCCACCGCGCCGGCTAACCTGACGTACCTGAGCATAGCCGGGAACAACTTCACCGGTGATGTCTCTGGGTACGACTTCGGCGGGTGCGGTAACCTGACGGTGCTCGACTGGTCCTACAATGGCTTGAGCAGCACCAGGTTGCCGCCCGGTCTCGCCAGCTGCAGCCGCCTTCAGACGCTCGACATGTCGGGGAACAAGCTCCTCTCCGGCTCAATACCGACCTTCTTCACCGGCTTCTCTTCTCTGCGGCGACTGGCATTGGCCGGCAACGAGTTTGCCGGACCAATACCAGAGGAGCTGAGCCAGCTCTGTGGCAGAATTGTTGATCTTGACCTGTCGAACAACCGGCTGGTCGGCTCCTTGCCAGCAAGCTTTGCAAGGTGCAACTCCCTTGAGGCCCTCGATCTTGGAGGGAACCAGCTATCTGGGGACTTCGTGGCCAGTGTCATCAGCACCATCTCCTCACTCCGTATGCTGCGGCTTTCATTCAACAACATCACCGGTGCAAACCCCTTGCCAGTGCTCGCCACGGGTTGCCCGTTGCTTGAGGTGATCGACCTAGGGTCCAATGAGTTTGATGGAGAAATAATGCCGGACTTGTGCTCATCGCTACCTTCTCTTCGGAAGCTGTTCCTCCCGAACAACTACCTCAATGGCACGGTGCCGGCATCGCTTGGCAACTGTTCTAATCTGGAGTCCATTGATCTCAGCTTCAATTATCTGGTTGGCCAGATTCCACCAGAAATAATCACTCTGCCGAAGCTCGTTGATTTGGTAGTGTGGGCGAATGGCCTATCCGGCATGATACCGGACATCCTGTGTTCCAATGGCACCACATTGGAGACATTGGTGATAAGCTACAACAACTTCACCGGAGGCATTCCACCGTCAATTACAAGATGTGTGAATCTCATATGGGTGTCGCTCTCGGGCAACCGTCTCACCGGGAGTGTGCCTCCAGGCTTTGCCAAGCTTCAGAAGCTCGCCATTCTGCAGCTCAACAAGAATTTGCTCTCTGGACGTGTGCCAGCAGAGCTTGGTAGCTGCAACAATCTCATATGGCTTGACCTCAACAGCAACAGCTTGACCGGCACGATACCATCAGAGTTGGCGGGCCAGGCGGGGCTCGTTCCGGGGGGTATGGTGTCAGGGAAGCAGTTTGCCTTTCTCCGGAATGAGGCAGGCAACATCTGCCCTGGTGCTGGCGTGCTCTTCGAGTTCTTCGGCATCCGACCAGAGCGCTTGGCAGAATTCCCTGCAGTGCACCTTTGCCCATCCACAAGGATTTACACGGGCACGACGGTGTATACATTCAGCAAGAATGGCAGCATGATCTTCCTCGACCTCTCATACAATGGCCTCACAGGAGCAATACCGGGCAGCTTCGGGAACATGATGTATCTCCAAGTCCTTAACTTGGGGCATAATGAGCTCAGCGGTACAATACCAGAAGCATTCTCGGGACTCAAATCGATTGGCGCACTTGACCTCTCAAACAATCAGCTGAGTGGCGGCATACCCTCAGGTCTCGGTGGCCTGACTTTCCTTGCGGACTTTGATGTCTCCAACAACAACCTGTCTGGTCCAATTCCTTCATCTGGCCAGCTCACCACATTCCCGGCATCCCGGTATGACAACAACTCTGCCCTCTGTGGTATTCCTTTGCCGCCTTGTGGGCACAACCCTGCCAGTGAAAACGGGGGACAGGGTTCACCTGATGGAAGGAGGAAGGTCATTGAAGCCAGCATTCTTGTCGGAGTGGCACTCTCTGTGCTCATACTTCTCCTGCTGTTAGTCACACTGTTCAAGCTGAGGAAGAGCCAGAAGGCTGAAGAGATTAGAACTGGGTTCATTGAGAGCCTTCCAACATCTGGTGCAGCCAGTTGGAAGCTGTCAGGGGTGCAGGAGCCACTAAGCATCAATGTGGCAACATTCGAGAAGCCGCTGAGGAAGCTCACCTTTGCGCACCTCCTTGAGGCCACCAACGGCTTTAGTACCGAGACCCTCGTAGGCTCGGGAGGATTTGGTGAGGTGTACAAGGCGAAACTCAAGGATGGCAGTGTTGTGGCCATCAAGAAGCTCATCCATTACACAGGTCAGGGTGACAGGGAATTCACAGCAGAGATGGAGACTATTGGCAAGATCAAGCACCGCAACCTTGTCCCACTGCTTGGATATTGCAAGATAGGTGATGAGAGGCTGCTTGTGTATGAGTACATGAAGCATGGCAGCTTGGATGTTGTGTTACATGACAATGACAAGGCTATTGTGAAGCTTGACTGGGCAGCAAGGAAGAAGATTGCAATTGGGTCAGCGAGGGGCCTTGCTTTCCTCCACCATAGCTGCATCCCCCACATCATACACCGAGACATGAAGTCGAGCAATGTCCTCCTTGATAACAACCTGGATGCCCGTGTGTCGGATTTCGGGATGGCAAGGCTGATGAACGCGCTTGACACCCATCTGAGTGTGAGCACACTTGCAGGCACGCCTGGGTATGTGCCACCCGAGTACTACCAAAGTTTCAGATGCACAACCAAGGGCGATGTCTACAGCTATGGTGTTGTGCTGTTGGAGCTCCTCTCAGGGAAGAAGCCAATTGATCCTAATGAGTTCGGAGACAACAACCTGGTCGGTTGGGTGAAGCAGATGGTTAAGGAGAACAGAAGCAGCGAGATCTTTGATCCTATGCTAACCGACACAAAGTCTGGGGAAGCTGAGCTCTATCAGTATCTGAAGATTGCTTCCGAGTGCTTGGATGATCGGCCGATTCGAAGACCGACCATGATTCAGGTCATGGCAATGTTCAAAGAGCTACAGCTTGACTCCGACAGTGATATCCTTGATGGATTTTCGATCAATTCCTCGACTATAGATGAATCAGCAGAGAAATCATCGTAATGTTGTTCTGACTTTTTTTTTTGCAGTTTTTTCATTCGCTGGAGGGATAGAACAGCGAAATAGCTCAATCATTTTAGCTTAGAAAAGTGAGTGTCCTCAAATTCAGTGGGAGAAGTTGTAATTTTGGTTCCAATCTATGTACATAGCTGTCCAAAGTATGAAGAATGACATGATGGCAGCGTTTATTTGCAAAAGCTTAGAGATCAGTTTGTTATCTTTTGAATCGTATTTCTCTGTGTTTGATCATCTATCCTATTTAGAGTGTAGTGGAGCCTAGCTTTTTCTCAGCTCCATATCTCAGACTCTTTTTTTTTTTTTTTTTGAAATTCATATCTCAGACTCTTATCTGTACATAGTTACCTACCAGAATATGTTATTTGCAAGAATTGACCTTGTTAGTTCTGTCAGTTTGTGATTGACACTTTGCGGACAATAAAGAACAAAAGAAAGCTCCAGAAGATGTAAATTCTTTGGCAAGTCATTTTCTCATTTCTGTTGTGCAATTGACCAGTATTGCTGTCTGTCTTTGACAAAACAAAGCTGTAACCGATGCTGCTGATGTCAGTTACTACTTACTAGGGCATGCCGGCCCAGGGTGTTGAAAAACTCCAGTCTCCCTAGATTTTGTGGACAGCAGCAGTACCTGAAGCATATGCTGGTACTTGGAAGATTTATTTTATTTGTCTGCATGTTGATTGATTGCTGCTGATGACAAAGCTGAGCAACAGAAAAGGAGTTCTTCCGTTGTGCAACTCTGGGAGTACGTACTAAATTCCCTGGTATTCCTTGTGCTGACAGGGTCTGAAATGGATCTTGTGGGCATGGCAGACTGCTTTTCCAGCAGGTTGTTGTGGACAAACTGAAGAGCAGGAGATAAGGCATGAGTTTCATATTCTTGTTTTGTTTCTTCAAGGATACATTTCCTACTCAGGAGCATCATCAGTATGGTTTTATCTTGGTCTGTTCTTTAGAATTTCGCAGTTGATACTCTGCATGGAAACTTAATATTCTAATATAGTCCTGATATACCTGTTGAAGTCTTGAAAGGTTCTCTGTTCTGTCAAAAAGGGTGTTCTGGTGTGTACGTGTGTTCATTGATACCTGAGACAATATGTTTTCCACCACTTTTCTGCTGTCAAAAGAGGTCACATTTCTGTTCAGATTTAGCACACACTTTTGGACTTTGAAGACGTCGGTCGCCTAATGACTCTTACTTAGGCGGAGATCAAGACCAAAGTGGCGTTACACAATTTGTCAACTAGGACATGTCATGTCGAATGTTGTTTAGTCTTCCATGGCATCATTTTATTTCTAAAAGATAGTAATCATGCAACTTTATCATGGAGATAAAAGAAAATTATTCAAAGGCAGAGCAGAAGAGCAAGCAAGCAAGACAGGCAGCCAAGCCAGTATCGCTTTCATGGCTGCATCAGCGTTTTGTTTTGAGACGGATTTGGTGTTGGGTAGCTGAGCTAACTATAACCAGGTGGATGATTAAGACGCGTGCGTGCGTACGTGCACACGTGCCGCCCTTTCCCGTAGCAAATGATGGATCCGTTCCTGCTGAGCAGTGGTACCACTTTTGCTCGTGCAAGGCAGGCGTCCAGGGATCAGTCAGCCGAGCAATGCAATCAATCAATTCAGTGGGAGAGACGACGTTCTTATCAATAAGGAGACGTCTACGGCGACTTCGTCAATTTCATGAATTGAGCAGGTTTAGTTTTTTGAAGGTGCTCGTGGTGGTAAGATGTGTGTGTACGTCCATAAGGGTGAGCGTATGCGCATATTTTATGAATGTCTGCTGTATTTGGCAAAAAGGATTAGCTTATCTTAGACGTCAATAGATCTCTTTCGAGTGAAGAATCTCATCCTGCAGAAGAGAAGTTGTACTAGTACAAGCTCGAGGGAGTTCCATGGAGGAGAAGAGCATCATGGCTAGTTGGCTACACCACACAAGGAGAAGCTGTTCTGCTTGCAGTTGCTGGTTCCATGAGCGACTCTTGCTCAGAATTCTGAAATATCTGGCACCCGAACCCATGATGTATAGACAACTACAGCCAGCTAGCTCGTACCATGATCTTATAACTTATAACAGGAGTGCATACACAGTGCAACATGGTAGCTACAGCGGGCAAGGCATGCGTGCAAATCACCAAACGGGCGCTGTAGAACTGACATGACCTCACATGCGAACTCCTATCCTCCCAGAGAAATAATGTCCATGCCGTGGCTTTCTAGTGCTTCTTCAGAAGGAAGCTAAGAGAGGGCACGCACCACAACTAAGCAGCTCTGGACTGAAGTGAGCCCATCAGTGAGGTGTTTGCCAAATTTTGGAAACCCAGCAGACAAATTAGCCAGGACTATTTCTCAGCAAAGGCCAGTGCCATCCTTGGCTCATTGTCACGTACTGTTATCACTTGTCGCGATCAGTGTGTCACAGGAGAGCAGTGGTCGCAAGCAACAACACTGAACGGTTAGATTGCACACGGTTCAGAACCAAACCACATCAATTGCCATCCAAACATGCACCATCTTCAGCAAACTGAAAACTGAAAAGGGTACTGGAGAAATGAAACTAAACACCAGAAATTCTTGAAATGCACTGTCTCGATACAAACAGATGTCTCAACTACAGATGCTCTTCCGGGGAGAAAATTACAAAAAACCACCACAATTACGGCTAGGTTTTCACATAACCACCGGGATTCCCAGAAATTGCGCGCAACCACCGGTCTGGCGCTAATTATTTTCACACAACCACCACTCGTCAGCTAACGGGGCACGACGCTCAGTTAACCCGTATTATGACAGGAGGGGCCCAGTTTCAGAGGACACGTGGCAAGTTTAACACCGAGCCGTTAATTATGATTAATTCTGGACTTTTATGCAATTTTCCAAAAAAAATCTCAAAAATAAAAATATATGGGGGACAAAGTCGTCCTGCACGGCCGTCGCCGCTGCTTGCCCACCGCCGCTGCTCCCCACTCGCCCGTTGCCGAGATGTAGAGGTTGCGCGCGCCATCGATTGGAGGAGGCCACAGGGCGGCAACTGAGCTTGTCGTCTCCCGCCGCAGCGACTATCTTGGCCTGCTACCGCCGGAGCAGGACGGAGCAGGGGCGCTGGGCGTGGCGTCGGGCAGAGCGCGGGTCGCGAGGCGCGGGGCGGGTCGAGGAGGGCGTGACGCGGGGCGGGTCGGGGCGCGGGGCAGAGCGGCAGAGCCCGGGGCGCGGCGCGACGCTGGGTGGGAGCGGAGGCCGGCGCGCGGCGGCAGGCAGGCACGCAAGCAGGGGCGCGAGGCGCGGGGCGGGGCGTGGGGCAGAGCGCGGGGCACGCAGCACGACGCAACGGGGTGTGGAGGCCGCGCGACGCGGGCGGGGCACGGCGCAACGCATGGTGGGCGCGGCGGTAGGCAGGCGCCGTCGACGGGCAGCAGGGAGGGCGGTGAGCAGACGCAGGAGTGACCTCCATGGGCGGGCGTGACGCCGGTCACCGGAGAGCACAGGGAAGGGCAGGGAGGACGACGATGTCTTGTTTTTTTTTTTGGAAAATTGCATAAAAGCCCAGAATTAACGGCTCGGTGTCAAAGTTGCCACGTGTACTCTGAAATTGGGCCCCTCCTGTCATAATACGGGTTAACTGGGCGTCGTGCCCCGTTAGTTGGTTGTCTGAAAATAATTAACGCCAGACCGGTGGCTGCGCGCAATTTTTGGGAATGTTATGCGAAAATCTAGCCGCAATTGTGGTGGCTTTTGTAATTTTCTCTCTTCCGGGTTTACACCCAAAGTTTGGACTTTGGACACATAAGGTAAAGATGTTCAGATTTTGACTGTATACTGTACACAAATAAGCATCGGTTCAGAGAGAGAGCCACAATTCCACACAGCCATAATCGTCTTTGCAAATTGTGGCAGGATTGGCTCCTAGGTGATGCATACAGATCAGCCCATAGCGTACTTCTGTGTCCAGGCACTGGCCGTCTCCTCGTAGCGTGCCCTGTGGTTCTTGTAGAGCTGGGCGATCTCCGGGACGAGTGGGTCGTCTGGGTTGGGGTCGGTGAGGAGAGAGCTGATGGAGAGGAGGACCTTAGATATGGTCAGTGCCGGGCTCCACTGCTCCTTGAGGATGTCCAGGCATATGCTGCCACTGGAGTTGATGTTTGGGTGATACACCTGGATCATCATAAAAGACACTGGTAATTATTTGGAAGGAGATATGGTTTTGACTTGAGCTGGATTGTTGAATTGAATGATTCAGGTTTCATATCAGCTATGCCTAATTATGTGCATACCATCCTTAGAAGTTACTGTAGCATGCACATCTAACTGAAATGACTCGTACATAATGAAGCAACTTTACCGACACATTTTGTTTCAGAATAAAACATGTTCATCTTGAATTTGCAGAAGATACAGTCACTAACCAGCAGATCAATAACAAGATCAAGACTAGAAAAAAATATAGGTAAAGCATAAAAGAACAGCCCACCTTGGTTTGAAAGTTCACTTTTGGAGGCTTAAAGGGGTAGTCTGGAGGAAAATTGATGTTGACAAAGAAGATCCCTCCTGCGTAGGGGCTGTCACTCGGGCCCATGATCATCGCCTGCCACTGGAATAGATCCGCTCCAGCAGGCCCAGCACTGCACGATGTTGGTGGATCCTTTTGCAAATCCATGAGTTCCTTCTGAATCCTTTTGTTCGCCATATCTTCTGGACAAAATTGATATGTAATGGTGAAAGCAGCAATCGGTACTTCATAGCACTTTAATGTATATTTACGCTAGAAATTTCAAGTGCAGAGCACATAATGTGACAGAGACCGATGAATTTGATGATAAAATCTCTTTATGGTCGACCTGAAGTACTGACATATCTACGAATTCATCCACGATCTTCTCTCTTTACTCTCCATTTTGCTTTTATAAATGAGCATCTACGTACAGGTTCATCTTATAAATATCCTGCACACAGTTGCTACACAACTGCACCAGAAACAACAATTCAATTGGACTTTCAAGCATGGCGAATCTGTTCCAGAGACTAAATATTAATTTGCCCCACGATGACTTTTGTATCTGCCGACACACATGCAATCTGCTACTTACAAGATATTTATTCAGTAGTGGATGGAAGCCCAAATTAACCATCACAAAATGAGGAGGCAGGGGATAACAGGAATGTGACTACTATGTGACTCTGTCTCCTTCCTCTTCCACCTCTCAAGGACAAAGTCAACCCCAATCGGAAAGCAATCCTGGCACAAGTTTGTGAAGCCAGCACAAATCTAGCATTCTCAAAGGCAGCATAAAACTCCTGAACTCGCAGCACCCGATCAATCCTATTATTATCATAACCAACCAATCAACATATTCTAGCAGGAGATGGCAACGGGAAGAATGAAGAACGAAATACACCGAATCAGGTGCCCCACGACGTAGAGCAAGATGATTTCAATGGATCAAAAGTTGATAGGAGCTGGAAGAACAGATTGATCATTACCTGCAGGCTTGAGAACAGCTCTGGATTGTGCTCTCCTCTTCGGGAGAACGAGAATGAATCGATTGCAGAAAGGATAGACGGAGCAGGTGGGGATAAAGGCCGGCGGCCGGAGCGGCCTGATCGGAGTCGTCGCTACTCTTCTCTCCTTGTGTGCTATTGGCCGCCGCGGAATCTTTTAGTTCAAGCTTAGCGTGGGCGTGGCCCACCTGTCCGTGACTAAAATGCAAGCGGTTTATTTATGTTTCTCTAGCCGTTGAAGTTTCCTTTTCGATGAGTAGAAATGTTATCCATGGTTTGCTTTTCCATATAGTTTATTAGTATTATATTTGGCCGTTTGTTGACCAGCACTTGTTTGTTTAACGCAGTCGGCTCCAACCTCACAACAGGGAACTGCAAAGCATAAGCCGTTGAGGTGAGCGAGGTATTGATAAAATTTTGGAGTGGATGAAGAAGCATATGAGGGAGAAGAGAGAAGACTTGTACGTAGTTGGTTTGGGTTGCAAGGTGGAGTCCCAACGACGACAGAACAACGAATGTGGTAGAGCTGATACAGAAGACCTCACTGGGACAGTTTCTAGGTGGTTAGGCTTGTGTCCACGACAGTTTATACATAAAAAAATATAGGAGCGAAATATTGAGACTAATCCACAAGAAAACAGGTTGTACGAATAAAATTGTTCAAATATACATGAAAAGACTGCAATACTGCATTGTGCAACCTCCTACATCGCCTCCAAGGTCCGAACCATGTGACGAGAAGAGCTCGATCAATGTGGCCTCCAACTACACATTCATGCAACGCAGTGATTGCACAACTACGTGCGAACCAACCAACCAACCATCGTCACCGTTGGTTGTACTTTATGATTCGCGCTAGTCAGAAGACTTTCGACGGTGCGAACCCACCAACCATGCATCATCACCGTTGGTCCAGCAACTTTCGACGGTGACGATGGTTGGTGGGTTCGCATGTAGTTGTGGAGTTGAATTTTCGCACATTCCTGTCCAAGATGACTTGATTGAACTATTTCTAAGCGCGCGCTGTCATCCACGCGGTAATAAAGAACTAGACTTCAAACCTGAAGGTACACACACATCTCTTCTTCCCCTAGTCCTCTTACTCCTAATAGGCTTCCTAGTGCTTATTTGTTCGATGTATCTTGTTACTCCTTTTTTCTTTGCTTTGGTTGTGTAATTTTAGCTTGTAACAAGCTGTGCAATAATGATTTGGCTGTATTCATCCTTGATGCAACCACGATGCACAATGAAATCTATATATTCTGAAAAAAATGTCCTCTCGCTCCATCTCCTAGCTCTACCATAGCCATCTCACATGCTTGCTCTCATCATCAAGACATCAACTAGGAAGAACATAAAGGCCACTCATGACAAGAATGAAGAAGAAGAAATCATGGACGATGATGAGAATAAAAAGAGGAAACAAACTGACAATCCATGGGAAACATATAAGTTGTGCCAATCCATTAGCAGAGTCTTACAGTCAAACAAAAAGGGTCTTACAAACCATTATGTTCAATATATACCACACATAAAAAATACAGCCTCAAAGTTCCTTATGTCAAACTTAATATAGCATTTGCTTGTTCATCTTAGGTCAAGAGGGTGGGAAATAGATGCTATTGGAAAACTGTTGGCACAAATAGCACTTCTGCAATAGCCTAGAAGATTTTTTTTACCAAGAAGGCAGTACAATATCTATATGAAGTGACTACAACGAAAGGCACATCGTTGTGTGGTGCTTCCTTTCGGTGTTGACAATTCGTTGCTCAACGCAAAGAAGTAAACTTGACATTATTTATTTATTTTTGAAACACGAGGCAATTTTTTTCCTTGTTTCCATTGATTAAGAAGAAGAGAGTTACCCAGTTAATTAAGAAGATACTTGGCATTATGAACTTGCAAAGTTCATGAGCTAGATGTGAAGAACAATGTTGTCATTGTGTATTGTGCCAGTGGTGCAAGTATTTGCTCCATCATATGAGCACACAAATATAATCCCAAACCGAATGCAAATAAATAAAGTGCTTAAGACCTATATTTCAGATAAACGTGTGGTTTGTTTTGATGTATCTATATATGCTATTTTGAGATTCATGCAATTCCTCTCAACACTTTATTTTTGTATATATATTTGCACTTCTTCATTTAGGCTATCACTTGATTAAAAACGTCAATTTTTTGTGTGGAATTTGTCCAGAAACTTCAGCCACATTTAGGCAAGCCATGCTTTTGGTGGGGATCTGGTGTGAAAGGAAAGGGTCGTGCATAGGTGATGTTTCTTTTGAGAAACACAATACAGACCCAGACGCTCACAAACATGTACATACATCACTATGAACGCACGCACGTAAACCCTACCCCTATGAGCACCTTCGAGAGACTGGTCCGGCAGATCTTGAGGTTGACGAATTAACCACATGCGACTCGCTGTTGACGAGAACGTCACCTACCACTGAAAGCATAGCGCCAGATAAATCCTGGAAAATCCAGAAAAATGTGAACACCCATGTCAAATCTAGAACTTAAACCTGGTTGGGCTAGTTCCAACACAAGGAACCAACCAGCTGAGCTAGGCCCACTTCACCATATGTGATGTTTCTAGTATGTCACAATATTGAATTATGGATATGAATTTACCACGATCTCAAAGTATGTCGAAGTTAAAATTAATAATGGTATAGTTTTTGTGTGATATAACTCATATTTACATTGATAAAATTGGTGATCCAGACATACGCTCAGGACATATAAAACGGAAGAGAGGGAGTATTAAAAATGACGGTAATACAACAAAAGTTAAAACAAACACGAAATGATAGCAAAGTGTCGGGCGTAGATGTAAACACGGGCCTTCAAGAATGCAGACTCTAACTATCTATGAGAAACAGACCAGTGGTTGGGGTGGCAACTGATAAAAATGTGTCGCCGCTTTGGGAGAAACCGGGTCATATTTCTCTTTGGTCCATAATCGCAAGTTTATACTAAAATAATTTGGCTGGCTTACAATATCTATCAGAACTTGTCCTTAGATTGACCAATTACAAACTGGTTTATCTCTTACCAAAGAAGTTCTGCAAATCACCATACTGAATTGCTACAACAGAGTATACATAACAAAAAGCTACAAATCTCTTCAATGATATCATTTTCCAAATTCCAAGAATCAATCACCCACGTTGTTCATTGAAAGAAACTGAAGACATAAACATCAGGGGGGTGGATTGGCAGGGCGACACAATGGATCGAGGCAAGCCTCGAGCGATGCATCGAGGCGTGGTTGACTTTCCGTGTGACGTGGGGCTACCTTTCGACTAGCCCACCATGAGGCTACCTGGGCCATGCCAAGCATGGAAGCCCACAGAAGGCCCACTCAGGGTACCACGTATCCTAGTCCAACTCGGTTAGGTCTTGTAACCTGCCATATCTGAACCAACCGCCCGAGACCTGGCTACCTATAAAGCCAAAAGGGTTGCCCGTCCTAAAGGACACGCTCATAGCTACCACCACAAACCCTAGCGATATCGCAATCTCGCCATTGTAATCGCTACTCGCATCAATAATCAGACAAGCAGGAGTAGGGTGTTATCCTTCGGGAGCCCGAACATGGGTAAAACCTTGCTTGTCAGCCGTCGTGATCACCAACACCTCTCTCTCTCCCCATCAATCAACCCGGGGTGCACAACCCTGGGATTTGCCGAGTTACCACCTCGTCAATTGGCGCCGTCTGTGGGAAGGCAAAAAAGTGTTGGAATCATGGTCGCTCCGGCTCCATCCGCAATGAAGACTGACGTCCGCGTCGTCAGGGAATCGATCCGCTTGGGCTCTTTCGAGTACGTCCTCCACCCTCCGGCTCGCCGCTCGGTGTACGCCGATCTGGACAGAGGTATACACATCACCTTCGGCTCCGTATGCTGCTTCGCCGACAGTCGTGGAATACTCAGATCCGCGGCAACCGCGCTACGCACGGTAGTACCCGCATCGGCGAATCTACCGCCGCCCTCATCAAGACCGTAAAGATCGCATCTGTCGCACCTGTGAAGATCGCATCTGTTGCACCCGCGAAGATCTCATCTACCGCGCCCGCGAAGATTGCATCTGCCGCACCCTCGAAGATCGCATCCGTCGCACCCGCAAAGATCGCTCCTGTCGCGCCCAGGAAGATCGCATCTACGTCGACTGCATCGACAACCTCAGCAACGGCCGCGCGGATCGAGTCTACTACACCAATCTTGATCGCACGGTCGGTCAAATCTAGATTTACCTCAACTACTGTACCCGCGAGGGCGACCAAGGGCTTGCGGCTGACAGCCACGTCGCGCGCGTCTTCGTCTTCATGGGGCTGTCAAGTCTACCCCAAGCCAATCGCACTCGCTCCGGCGGCTGCGAAACCTCCGAACACGTGGACGATCGCAAGGAGGCGAAACAACGACTGCGCCGCGCGTCACGTTGCCACAATTTTCGATCCCGAGCAAGGCTCGGACGACGGAAGCAGCAGTGGCAGCACAAACACACCGACCTAAGTCTACCCCAAGCAATGCTTCATGGCGGGCACAGCGCCACCCGAGGATAACGAAGAACCCGCATACCCACTAGAGGTGGTCATGCCGGACCAGACTAAACTCGTCATCACATGGGACATGGGAATCCAAGCCATGAAGCATGTCGACGAGGGCACGTTCCCTCCACCCGACGCACCTAGAGAGGATCACCTGGCGGTCCAGTACTTGCTACGCAAGGAAGGCGAACGACTCCGCGCCGAAAAAGCCGAGTTACTCCGGCGCAAGAGGGACGCAGATGCATCGAGTGCCAGGCGAGCTGCCTCTCCTTTACCTCCTCCACGGAAGTTAACCAAGGAGCACGGCGAAACAGAGCCCGCGTTCCCCTCCTGACAGACGCTGACCGAACCAGGGTCACCCGCAACCTCGAGTCGTCCTTCGTCACCGAGGATGAGAACAGGATACCCGTACCAAAGACGGTGAACGCCGCCCTGATCTCAGTCGAGACATACCTCCGGCTCACGCAGCCACCGGAGGGGGACGCACGTTCCCTGCTCCATAGACAGCAAATCGCCTCCATAAAGGCGATCGAAGAAGCTCTAGCGGCCAAGGTACCAAGCAACCGAGCGCGCGAGCCAGCAACCTCGGAGATCCCAGCAGCACAGCGACAACCAATCAAGGACCTTCGCGACGTCATCACGCAGAAGACAGTGGACCGCAACCGCAAAGAACGTTCGGCTGGAGCTGCGAACCTAGACGACCAGGCCGACCGTGACTTCGAGCCATGTGGGGTTGCATGCTTCAGCTTCAACATCCGCAACACCCGCATACCTAAGGGCTTCAAACTGACAGCAGGCACCCCAAAGTACGACGGGAAGCAAGATCCACGACTGTGGCTCGAGGACTACCTCATCGCCTGCACCTTCCAAGGCGGGACGTCGACTACGGCAATGCAGTACATCCAGCTTATGCTGACGGATTCGGCTCGCGGGTGGCTCACAAGCCAACCCAAGGACTCTTTCCGAACATGGGAAGAATTCCAGGATAATTTTATAAAAAGTTTCTCGGGAACATTCGCAAGGCCAACGACCTACATCGAGTTGCAGGCCTGCAAGCAAGGAAAGGATGAGTCGCTCCGCTCCTACATCCAGCGGTGGACAGTCCTCCGCAACACCATGGAACCCGTCTCAGAAGACCGGGTGATGGACGCCTTCATGCATGGCGTTGCTCGCCGTGACCTCCGCGAGGAATTTGGTAGGCTCCAGCCGAAAACCACAATAGAGCTCATGAAGACAGCCAACCAGTGGGCCGAAGGAGAGGACTACGTCCGCGATACTTCCCCCAAGAAAGAGGTCGAAACAAGCAACTGGCATGAGGCACGTCAAAAGAAGAAGCCACGTTACACACACGACACAATCGAGCTAGTAGCGGCGGGATATGAAACCCCTCGTGATGACAAACGCGACAACAGTCGACAGTACGATCAAGGTCGACAGTCCAGCTCGAGTCAGTACAGCCGTGGCAGCAGCACCATTAGCCACAATGACGGAGGCCAGAAACGCGAGTGGAAGCGCCCGCTAACCCCGGCAGAGGAGCTGATGCAACCTTGTAAGCATCACTCGTTCCGCAACCCGGAGACAGGCAAGTGGGGTTCCAGCCATCTGCTGAAGGATTGTCGCAAAGCACGGAAGATATACCAAGCCATGCAGCAAATCATCGCTCCAGTGCAAGCAATACAGGCAGCTCCGCAACTAATCATTCAGGCGGCACCCGCAAACAACAACCAGGTGCAGGCGGCCGGAGCATTCCCCCAGTCGCAGCAGCATCAACAGCAACAAGGTCAGTCGGCAGCAACCGACACGTATCCACCCGCACGGGGGCAGCTGAACATGATCCAGAAGGGACCCCCGTCAAACAGGCGCCAAAAGCTCATCACCCGCCAAGTACTTCAGGCCATCAACAGCCCGCGCGCAGTACCAGACTACCTGCGCGGGTCAGAGACACCCATCACGTTTTCCAGGGCAGATCACCCATCCGAGGTAACCCGACCCGGACACGCCGCACTCGTGATTGAGGCCCTGATCGGCGACTACAGCTTGAAGAAGGTGTTCATGGACGGAGGCAGCGACATCAACATCATATTCGCCGACACCCTGAGAAGAATGAACAGGTCGACAGAGAAATTGCCGGAATCGGAAACCACTTTCCACGGCATAGTACCAGGGCAAGCAATCACGCCCATGGGAACAATCACGCTCGACGTCATCCTCGGCACACCCGAGCACTTCAGGAAGGAGTCGATAGATTTCGAAGTCGTCGACTTGAAGTCGTAGTACCACGCCATACTCGGACGCCCAACCTTTGCCAGGTTCATGGCAGTACCACACTATGCCTACCTGATGGTCAAGTTGCCCGGACCGAAAGGAGTAATCACCGTACGCGGCGACTTCGGGCTCTCCAACAGCTGTGATTGCGAGTTCGCCAAGATTTCTGAGTTCTTCGGGGTCGAGGAGCACTTCAAGGCCATATCAGCCGACAACGACAAGACCATCTTTCCATCTTGCAAGAAGCCAGCTAAGGACGCAGCATTCAACACGAACGACGACACCGTCACTCACCAAGTCCATCCGACTGATAGCAGAAAGACGGTCAAGGTTTCGTCAAGCCTGACCCCCGCATAGGAAAGCGCGCTCGTCGAGTTCCTACGTGAGAACTGGAAGATCTTTGCATGGCAACCTTCTGACATGCCAGGGATACCCATGGAACTCGCCGAGCACTCTCGAAAGGTCCACAAGGACACAAGACCAGTCAAGCAATCCATGCGACGCTTCTCAGGACCCAAGCGAGACATGATCACCATGGAAGTCGACAGACTACTGCACGCCAAGTTCATCCGAGAGATCAAGGACTCGGACTGGGTCGCCAACCCGGTCCTAGTGGAGAAAAAGAAGACAAAAAACTACGCATGTGCGTTGAATTCACTGCAGTCAACAAGTGCTGCCCCAAGGATCACTTCCCGCTCCCGCGGATAGACCAGATCATCGACTCGACAGCAGGCTGCGAGCGCCTGTCCTTCCTGGATGCCTACTCAGGTTACCAGCAGATCAGGCTGAAAGTCGAGGACGAAGAAAAAACGGCCTTCATCACACCCGACGGTGTCTTTTGCTACCAGACGATGCCGTTCGGGTTAAAGAATGCGGGTGCCACGTACCAGCGGACAATGCAAGCATGCCTCAAAGGGCTCATCGGGCAGATCGTCCAAGTCTGCGTCGATGACATCGTCGTCACGACCCGAAAGGAAGACACCTTAGTCGACGACCTCCGCAAGGTCTTCGCCGCACTCGATGTGTACCAGATCAAGCTCAACCCAGAGAAGTGCGTATTCGGCGTGCCAGCCGGAGAGCTACTAGGGTACCTCGTATCTGCAAGAGGAATCGAAGCGAACCCCGAAAATGTGCAGAACATTCTCACAATGCCAGCACCAACCAAACTCCGTGAGGTGCAGCGATTAGCCTGCCGAGTCGCAGCTCTCAGCCGGTTCATTAGTAAGTTGGGAGAGAAAGCTTTACCTTTCTACCAACTGATGAAGAAGACGGACAAGTTCGAGTGCACACAGGAGGCGCAGGATGCGTTCGACCATCTCAAGAAAACCCTGACAACCTCCCCAGTCCTAGTGGCACCGCTGGAAAACGAGCCGCTATACTTGTACGTCTCAGCAACAAACAGGGTAGTGAGCACGGTACTCGTAGTCGAGCGGGAAGAAGAAGGGCACAGTCACCCGGTGCAAAGGCCCGTCTACTACCTCAGCGAAGTCCTCACCCCGTCCAAGCAGAACTACCCGCACTACCTGAAGCTGGCGTATGGAGTTTTCATGACCTCCAGGAAGGTCGTCCACTACTTCTCTGAGCACCCGATCACGGTGGTAAGCTCCTCTGGACTAGCAGACATTCTCACAAACCAACGCGCGACAGGACGAGTCGCCAAGTGGGTTGTCGAGTTAGGACCATGGGGGTTGAAGTATGCTCACCCGAAGTCCATCAAGGCCCAAGTCCTCCCAGAATTCACCACCGAGTGGATAGAAGCCCAACCACCAAATGTCCCCGACTTGTCCAACGCATGGACAATGTACTTCGATGGCTCCAAGAAATTCAAGTCAGCCGGGGCAGGAGTTGTGCTCATCTCCCCCAAGGGTGACAAACTGAAGTATGTCCTACAAATGGACTTTCCGACGCCGTCCAACAACGAAGCCGAGTATGAGGCCCTGATCCACGGCATGAAGATGGCCAAGAACTGCGGCGCCACGCACCTCATGATATATGGCGACTCCTACCTGGTGGTACAACAAACCATGAAGTCCTGCGACGCCATCGCCGACAACATGATCGCCTACCGAGACCTGTACAATCAGATGGAAGGCAACTTCGAGGGCTGCGAGTTACGTCACGTCGGCCGCGACAGCAACGAAAAAGCCGACGTCCTCGCTAACATGGGATCAGACAGAGTTCCAGTTCCACCCGGCGTCTTCCTCGAGCGCATCACGCAGAGATCTATCAAGACTCAAGCTGCAGCAAGAACCGCAGCAAAAGCAAAAGGCGATGCAAACCCGCCAAGCCAAGAGAAGGTCCCCATGGAGGTCATGCTAGTCGAAGCCACATGGACAGGACCATACCTGGCGTACATACTGAAGGAGATATGCCCTAGAGGCAAATAAATAAGTAGTATTTATTGCATTATCTCATAAGTTTATAATAGGTTTGTGTATTATGCTATAACTGTATTAATCGGAATTATTAATACACGTGTGATACATAGACAACCAGGTCCCTAGCAAGCCTCTATATGAGCTAGTCCATTGGGCAACAGTTGATCGAGATTCCCGATCAAGGACAATGACGTCGGTTGACAATGGGGTCATCTTGTTAGTTGAATAAGGTGATGGACATACGTAAAGTATTGCAATAAGATCGTATTACGATGTTTGTCATTTGCAATAGATAAGAATATGATAGCTTATTCCTTAGACCGTGAGACCGTACTTATTAATGCTTCGTAGGGGTGCTTTGAGAGCATCAAACGTTGTGTCTTATATAGCATGACAATAACGGTGTCCATCTTGGGTATTCCGAAAGAGCATCAAGACGTAAGGATCAAGAGCGGGATTGTTCATTCTTGTAATGGAAAGATACTCTGGGCCCACTCGGTGATATTGCATCTATATAGCTGCGCAGCTCATGACTAGGTCATGGAGATGTAATATCGCAGACGAATTAATAACCTTCGTCGGTAACGAGATACAACAAAGACATCGGTGTGTCTACGATCATATCTCGGACAAGGTAGTATCGCAGAGACAAAGGGAATGAATGTCATATTTATGGTTCAACGACGATATTCGTAGAATGCACAGGGGTCGTCATATACTTCCAGGTATCCCTGACGATCATTGGTGAGCGGAGTGTCTCGACCATGTCTGGAGTGTTCTCGAACCGTAGCGTAACAAACTTAAGGTCTTAGCGACACCAGGAGATAGGTTCTGGAATATTATAGGAATTTGTTGGAGAGAGAGAAATGATCCGGAAAGAGTTCCGGTGGTCCGGAAGGAGTTCCGGAGAGGTCTGTAATGGTTCCAGGAATGTCCGAAAGTTGTTCGGGTGGTCCGAAAGAGTTTTCGGAGTCACGGGATATTGAATTATATATAAATATATAATGAGATTTTTATATTAATTTAATATTAATTAAATAAAGGAAAAAGGGGGCTCCCACCTACATGGGCCCTACGAGGGCCCAAGAGGGGGAGCCGCACCAAGCAAGGGGGTGGGCCCCATGGGGGGTTCGGCCAGCCCATGGTGGGGGCGCACCACCCCCCTCCTCCTTTGTTTAGTCCCACATGGGGGAGCCAAGGGGTTTGCACACCCCCTTCCCCCTTTATATACCAAGGCATATTAATTGGATTAATTGATTGGAAAATACAATTAATTCCCGATTTCTCTCTCGATCTCGTGGTTCCCAAGTTGGAGCCGCGCCGAGCTGAGGAAGGGGGGATCTCTCTCCACCTAGCTATACCGCTGAGCGCCGTTGCTCTGCGGAATTCCAGATAAGATCTACCCCTGCGATTTCAGCTGGATCTGAATGACCGGGGGTTGTCGCTAAGCTCCGTATGTTTGTGAGCGCTCGGAGGTAACTCCTTTTGAGTAGCCTGGGCGACGTCGTCTTGCCCCCCTCCCCTCTGCCGCCGGCGCACCACCTCTGGTGCTGGCGCTCTGCCTTCTTCCGCCCGACGCCCGTCGACGTAGATCATCGTCGACACCCTGGCGTCATCGTCTTCGTCATCGCGGAAAGTTCTCTGCGACCTCGAGGTCGGCTACGTACGACTTCATCGTCAACGCTTGTGCGGGAGCGTAATCCCCGCTATCGGTCTACATGGAGGTAATGTAACCCGTTCCGCCACCGTTATCGCATGTACTAGATAGATAGATCCTGGCTAGTTAGGGTTTCGTATGCTAGAAAAAATATTGTTTTCTGCACCGTAACCCCTTCACATACTGCATCAGAAGTTGCCAGCGGACCCAGTCGAAGCAAAGCGCATCATCAGGCGCTCCAAAAGCTTCACCGTCATCAACGGGGAGCTCTACAAGAGAAGTATCTCGGTAATCCTGCAGAGGTGCATAGACCCAGTCGACGGCCAAGCCATCCTACTCGACATCCACGCGGGTATCTGCGGGCATCATGCCAGCAGTCGAGCACTGGTGGCCAAAGCACTACGAGCCGGGTTCTACTGGTTAACAGCCATGCAGGACGCCGAAGATCTAGTAAGGAAATGCACAGGGTGCCAAGAGTTTGCCAACAAGCCACACGCGCCAGCATCAGAGCTCAAGACAATACCGCTAGCCTGGCCCTTCGCCCAATGGGGGCTAGACATGGTGGGCCTGCTGAAGAAATCATCACCCGGAGGGCATACTCACCTCCTGGTTGCAGTCGACAAGTTCACTAAGTGGATTGAAGCCGCACCCATCACAAGTTCGACTGCATCATCAGCGGTCAACCTCATCAGGTCCATCATCTTCAGGTTCGGAGTGCCGAATGGGATCATCACAGGCAACGTGTAACATCCCAGAATATTAAAATAATTATTAATACAAAATGTGGGCCAACAAAAACTTTTCTTATAAAAAGTTGTGTATATTTAATTCTTGAGTATTGTTTGTTGCATTGTTTGCAAGATTGTTGAATTCTAGCTCTAATTAAAAATTTGAAGAAAAGAAAACAAACAAAATAAATTACAAAACATAACACCATGTGACACATGTCACATTATTTTTCCAAAGTAAGAAACATAATTTTTTTTTCACACCAAAATCAATGGAGTAATATTATAAACACTCCTAGTTAATTTTTACAAACTATTCCCTTTCAAAAACTCAAATTCAAAACCTCAAATTCAAATTAGAAATTCATGATTGAAATATTTCAAAATATTTCAAAAAGACTTTGTAACACTCACCAATAATATACTTAGCCTAGATCCTAAGTTTGGACCCAAAAGAATTAAGAGAAATATGGAAAATTAAATAGCCAAAATGCTACTGTTTTGGTTCAGAAATTTCAGCAAACACCTGGCATGCACCACTCTGTTCTTCCTAATCCGAGCCAACTCTTGGATCAATTCGAGCATGGCGTTGATCATTGGTCGAATTGATGCCTCCATTGCACTCCCCTCTTCTCCACGATCACGCTGCACGCCGGAGGGAGCCAAACGGTGGCCGGAGTCGCCGTGGAGACGCCGGCGACAGCAACGGCCAGGTGCACGTCGCCATGTCGCGCCGGTCGTCCGAGGTGGCAGCACCGCAGCGCTCAGCTCCGTGCCCCCCTTCGCTCTCCCTCGCCTCCTGGTCCCCTCTCGCACCTGCAGCACGCACCAGCACCAGCCCGAGCACGCCGCGCCCGCGCCATGTCGCGCACGCCGTGCGCCGCCCAAGCGCGCTCACGGCAGGGCCAAGTGCCCGAGCGCACCCGAGCACACCGCGTAGCCCCTCCTTGCCCATTCGGTCCCCTGAGCATCCCGCAGCCTAGCCACACCCTCCACCGGCCTACGGCGAGCACGCACGGCCGCGGGTGCCCTCTGCACCGCGTCCACCGTGCGCCGCCCGGCCGCTATAAAACGGCGCCCCGTGCCCCTCTTCTCACCACACCGCCACTGCCTCTCCCCCCCTCACACCACTCCCACTCGTGCACCGCCAGGAGGGCGGAGCCGTCACCACAAGGCCTCGGCCGTCTGTGGCCACCCTCGAGCTCACCGTCCCGAGGTAGACGACGACCACGGCTAGGCCGTGCTGGCAGCCCTTTCTCTCCTCTCTGGACCGCATCCTCTTCCCCATGCGCCCCGCACTCACCCGGTCCCTTTTCCCCTCTGATTCGTGCCCAGGAGCGAAGCAGCGGACTCGCCGGAGTTGGAGCACGGCCGCAGAAGGGGAGCTGCTCGCCGCCGTCGATTGGAGCCGCCCCTGCACGCGCCGCTCGTCCCTAAGCCTTCCCCGACTCGCCGCCGTCGTTCTGCACCGTCCGCACGCCCTCCCGAGCCCCCGAGGTGAGCTATCCGTCCCCCTCGCCGTCGCCGGAGCCGCAGCGCCGCTCGGGTTTGGTCGCCGGCGACGCGGGCATCCTGAGCCGTTAGATCTCCATCTGACGTTAGCGTACCGGTTCGTTTAAATTAAAAAGAACCTGACAGGCGGACCCCACCCGTCAGTTTTAAATAAACCCGCGTGCGCTCGCTGAGTCGCTGACCAGTGGGTCCCCTCTGTCAGGGTTTTCAACATTATCCACTCCTGGATTTTAATTCGAATTTAGGTTTAAATTGAAATCAGTACTGAACTCCATTTTAGAAAATTCATAACTTGAGTTTTACAACTCCAAATTGAGCAAATTCAATTGTTCTGAATAGCTTATGAAATTCTCTATCCAACTAAACTAGTTTCACTCCATTTGGATATATAATAAAAATACACTATTCAAAATACCATAAATTGTTTAAATTCTAAACTAGTTTGTTTCTGATACTCTGATAATCCAAATTAGTTGAAACCAATTTTATTAGGTCACATTTATCTATGGTTAGCCATCCCTAAAAGGGTTTAATTTTTAGATGAATATAATTTAAATAATAGCCAAAACCTTATTAATTGGCTTCTGGATTCAAAACAATGTGTAGGGAGTTTGGTAACTCCAAATGACCCAAACCCAATTGTGTCATCTTCCACACATCATTAGCTTTCTGTAGAATTTTAGTTTGTATTTTTGTGACAAACAGAACTCAAGCTATGCAATTAAACATGTGCAACAAGTTTCTGACCTAATTAAAATACAATGGAATAATGTTTAAATCAATTAAATTGAAACCACATAGTGTTGTTTGGTATGTGGAATGGTTAATTAGAACCTCTAAGAGTGTATTGCTATGATGATTGTTTGAATAGGCTAGTGATTGGTTGTATTGATTGCTTGTGTATTAGACGAGAACGTTGCCGGATATATCGAGGAGGAAGGATTTGTGGAACCTGAAGACCAAGACCAAGACCACTTTGTTGAGCAAGGCAAGCTACTCTCTGAGCTTGCACATAACTTATGCATCTAGATTTACAAATCATTTTTCAAAGGCAAAGGTTTATAAAACCCTTTTTAAAAGTATATAGAGATTATTTTGCCACCCAATGTAGAAGTATATGCTAAAACTATAGGATGGAAAAACCAAGATTTGTTTATTCAAAACTCCTTTGAAAAACTTGTGTGGATATAAAGCACTATGATAGGGTGTTGAAGTAAAGAAATGGAGAAAGGTGGTTTTGAGAAAAGCACATTGTGTTTTAGTACTTACGTCGATCAGCTGATACTCTGTGCGACCACATTTACCCACATATGGGAAAGGGCCTAGTCATATAGTTTGCTCTTATTAGTATGGGACACTGCATCAACGGAGATGACTCTGTTATGCATGAGGGAATGGTTTGACGACCTACCCCTGACCTGGGTCCTCGCTCAACATCTATGAGTAGATAAGGAGGACGATAGAAGGATGTCCCCTATACACCGCCAGATAAAACATGTGAGTCCTCACACTTAGATCCCGGCGGGCTGGGTTAAGTGTCGATGGGAAGTATCATATGGGCAGGATCCTATACTAGCATGAGCAAAGGAAAGACTAGGGTCGGTGACTCAACTTCGCATACCGCTGGTATGGCGAAACGTGGCTGACGCGATGAGTTATCGGATGAGTGTGGGAAAAGCGTGCTACCTCTGCAGAGGGTTAAAACTATTCGAATAGCCGAGTCCTCGGATATGGACAGTTGAGAGGCCCTACTTCGACCATGTGCAAGTTTTGGGAAAAGAATTGAGTTTTAAAAGAAAAAGAAATTGGAGAATGTTCCATACACCTATACCAACGGATCGGTATGAGGTAGATGGAAAATGATTACCATAATGGTTTATGGTCGGAAAAGGAGGAGTTTTGAAGAAAACTGATGACATTGAGATATTAAGAGTAGTTATAATTTCCTTATCTTCTTCAACAAAGATATAGAGATGTCTTAAATAAATAAAAGTGTGAAACTAAAACTGAGACTAGTGCACTCATGTTGGAGTAGTTTGCGAGTACATTCAAATGTACTCATACTAGCTTTGTCTCTGGCTATTGTCGTAGCCAGACTTCGAGGAGTCCTACGCCCAGGAAGAGTATGGCGACATCTATGCCAACTAAGGATCTTCATAAGTCGACTGCCTGTCGGGTCATCGCTAGGATTTGATGTCTACTACGCCTTATTTCCGCCGATTGTTTTGGTTTGGCCCTTGAAGGCACCTATGTAAGACTTGGTCTAGATGACCATTTTAAGTAAGACTTTAATTCGGTTTTGTAATGGATGTAAACTTTGGTATTCAATTCGGGTTATGTGCAACGACAGACTGATCATGGGATCGTTGTGTTAAGCATAATCGGGTATTTCGGACAGTTAGTCCGGGGTCCCCACAGAATTGGTATCAGAGCCATCTCGACTTTAGGAGCCTTAGATTAGCATGGTCGTTAGGTAGTGATTACAAAAGTTGAGTTTTAAAGAAAACAAAGTAAGGAATTAGTTTTTTTTTTAAAAATGCTTATCTCTTACCCTCTCACTTATGCAAAAAATTTCCTTCTTACAAACTACTAAGTTTTCTCTCATATTCATAAAAACTTGCCACACTTGTCATTTTAATAAACTTAAAAATCTGCTCACATATTGTCCCTTCCATTAAAATTTTGATATACTTGCCATCTCACTAACTTAAAAATTTGACTAAAAATTATAGATGGCGATCCATTTCACCGAGTTCGTTCAGCTGGAGAAGGACGGCAAGTTGATGTTCGAGAAGGACTTGTTCGAGTTGACCAAGCTGCTAGGTCGTCCCACTCCTGAGTTTAAGGGAGCCCAGGTGGACGCTCCCGGTAACGGGAACCTGTCCTGGTTGATCGAGGCGTCTGTTCGCGGCAACATCAAGTCCCCCGGATCCAGGGCACTCTCCTTCACCCTCATGGACGTCCACTGGGACGATGGACTGTGTCGTTCCATGCAGCGGATGCTATCCCGGCTTTGTGAGGAACACAAGGCGGAGCTGGTAAACTCTCGTTCTACGGGAGGCGCACCATCGATGGACACCCAATTCGGTCCCCTCTGCACCCGACATTCGGAGAGTATATCCTGGACATGGAGATTATGCTCTTTCGCACCCAGGAGGATCTGAGGTGCGCTAGGCTTCGGTCTCACTTTGAGCGTCTCTCGCTCAAGGAGAGTCGCGAGAGTGAGGCACAGCTGAAGACTGAGAAGGCCGCTCTTCTTAAGAAGGGAACCCAGATGCGGAAGACCATAGCGAAGCTCCGCAAGAAGGTTGCAGAGCAGGATGAGCTGATAGAGGATTTGGAGCTCCGTACTGACGAGATGGAGGAGTAGGGCGAGGATCTCCGCAAGGAGAACGACGCTTTCCTCAGTGACGATGACGACTATCTGGAGGAGATGGACGATGAGGATGAGGATGATGAGGAGGAGGATCCAGAGGAGCCACCCTACCAGTCCGACGCTGACGGATCCGAGCCTGAGGTTCCACCTCAGTAGGCGAGTGACTGGAGTTCTACCGCAGGATTAGGTCGACCCCCTAGCGCTAGTAGAGTCAAAGTTGTGGTTCTTTTGGAACTTGCTATATGTACATTAGTTAAGGAGAATGTTGTAAGCTATATTTGGATGAACTCTTGATGTAATGGTTGTGCTATGAAAGTGTGTGCTAGTCTTGTTAACATGTGTTAAATGTTTCTCTTATAATCCTTAGTAAGTCAATCCCTACGCAAAACCAATCTTTTCCTTGGTCAGAACCCTTTTTGCTTGCCCCTTATACCCGGTGTGCTTCAGGATGGTGGACACTCGTCGCACCAACACGGATGGAGGAGCACCACCACCCACACCGGAACCAACCACCGCCCAACTTCTTGCACTTATCATGGAGGAACGCCAAGCTGCTAGGGCTGAGCGTCAAGCTCATATCGCTGCCCTGCAACAGATAGCTGCCGCTCACAACAACAACAACAACAACAACAACAACCACCACAACAATGGCAATGGTGAAGGAAATCAGCGGTCCACCTTGAGCGACTTCCAAAAGACCAACCCACCCACCTATTCCAAGGGACTTCACCCACTTGAGGCCGATGACTGGCTTCGCACCATTAACAACAACCTGGAAGTTGCAGCCGTGGGAGAACCTGAGAAGGTGCTGTATGCGACCCACTATCTTGCAGGACCAGCACGGTCTTGGTGGGAAGCTACCAAGGCTCTCCAGCAAGCTGGTTATGCTATCAGCTGGGATGATTTCCAGGAGAAGTTCCGCAAGAAGCACATTCCCCGCGGACTCATTGAGCGGAAGAAGGATGAATTCCGCAGGTTGCGGCAGGGAAGTAAGGATGTGGTCGGATACCTCGATGAGTTCACTGACTTGTCTCGGTATGCTCCTGATGACGTCGACACCGAGAGGAGGAAGATGGAGCGTTTCATGAACGGACTTCATGATGAACTGCAATGCGCCTTGGTTATCCATGACTTTGTTGATTTGGAATCACTTGTGGACAAGGCCATCCAGTTGGAGACCAAGCGCAAGTCCATGTTTGAAGGTCGTAAGAGCAGAATGATTGCCCAGGAAGGTTCGAGCAGTCAGAAGCCTCGCACCCACCCACCAAACCCCAAGCCAGCCTATCGACCACCACCAAACCCACGCCCCAATTACCCTAATCACCCAAACAACTCAAACAACTTCAGCCGTCCCAATGACAACACCCGTCCAGGAGGGAGCTCTAACAACTTCAACCGCAATGCCAATGTTGTCTGTTTCAATTGCGGCACCAAAGGTCACTACTCCAAAGAATGCCCCAATCCTAAGAAGAATGGTCCACGCCCCGATGCACAGGCGCCGAACAACGGCCAAGGCCGCAATGGAAATGGCAAGAACCCCGCACCCCGCGGAAATGTGGCTGTTGCCAAGGGACGCCTGCACCACATCAATGCTGAAGAGGCCATGGATGCACCAGATGTTGTGCTGGGTACGTTCCTTGTCAACTCAGTACCTGCAACTGTTCTGTTTGATTCTGGTGCTACTCATTCTTTTGTTACCCAAGAATTTGTTGCTAAGGGAGGTTTAGTCGGAAACCTCTTACCCAAACCCATGGTCATCCAAATCCCAGAATCCACCATAGATACCAAGTCATTTTGCCCGGACGTTTCCCTTGAGATCAAAGGGGAAAAGTTCCTAGTCGACTTAATCATCCTAGGAACCCAAGGAATAGATGTCATACTGGGTATGAATTGGTTAGCCAAGTACCGTGGTCGAATTGACTGTGCCAGAAGAGCTGTATCCCTCACCACGGACAAAGGAGTAGAAGTGGAATATGTGTCACAAACCAGTCGACCCCAACCAGGATGCCATGAGAGCATAGCTCGACCCACCCTAGATGAGATCCGTGTGGTTCACCTGTTCCAAGATGTCTTTCCTGAAGAATTGCCTGGTATGCCACCAGATCGGGATATTGAGTTCATCATTGAACTTATCCCCGGGACAGCCCCTATATACCAAAGACCTTATCGGATGAATCCAGAAGAATTGGTTGAGTTGAAGAAGCAGTTAGCAGATATGCTCAGCAAAGGGCTTATTCGCCCAAGTGCTTCACCCTGGGGATCACCCATTATTTTTGTGGATAAGAGAGATGGTACCACACGCCTGTGTGTGGATTATCGCAGGTTAAATGATGTGACCATCAAAAACAAGTACCCTCTCCCAAAGATCGAGGATCTGTTCGATCAAATGAACGGAGCCCGAGTCTTTTCCAAGATCGATCTTCGGTCAGGGTATCATCAGTTAAGAATCCGAGAGATAGACATTCCCAAGACTGCCTTCACAACCCGTTACGGTTTATTTGAATACACCGTAATGTCCTTTGGTCTGACCAATGCCCCAGCCTATTTTATGAATCTCATGAACAAGATCTTCATGGAGTATCTTGACAAGTTCGTGGTAGTTTTCCTTGATGACATCCTTATTTACTCCAAAACTGAAGAAGAGCATGCTGAACACCTGCGTCTAGTTTTAGCAACCCTCCGAGAGCATCAGTTGTATGCCAAGTTTAGCAAGTATGAGTTTTGGCTCAGTGAAGTCTCATTTCTCGGACATGTTGTGTCTGCGGGAGGAATTTCTGTTGACCCAGAGAAGATCCAAGCCATTGTGAACCGGGAAGCCCCAACTAGTGTGACTGAAATCCGAAGCTTTCTCGGACTAGCGGGGTACTACCGCAAGTTCGTTGAGGGATTCTCCAGTATAGCCAAACCCCTTACCCAACTGCTGAAAAAGGACAAGAAATTTGAATGGACTCAGAAGTGTGAAGAGAGTTTCCAGGAATTAAAGAAGAGATTGACCTCAACCCCTGTCCTGATTATGCCAGACGTCACCAAGAGTTTCGACGTGTATTGCGATGCATCACGTCTAGGACTGGGTTGTGTTCTGATGCAAGAAGGCAAGGTGGTGTCGTATCTGTCTCGACAGTTGCGACCACATGAAGAGAACTACCCAACCCATGACCTGGAGTTAGCCGCTGTTGTTCTTGCTCTGAAGACGTGGCGCTCCTATCTGGCGGGACATCGCTGCGAGATCTATACGGATCATAAGAGCTTGAAGTATATCTTCACGCAGAGGGAGTTAAATTTGCGACAGAGAAGGTGGATGGAATTAATCAAGGATTATGATATCGGTATCAATTATCACCCTGGAAAGGCTAATGTAGTTGCCGATGCCCTTAGTCGCAAACCCTGCACCCTGAATGCCATGATCCAAGCAGAGCAGCCAGCCCTGTTTAAGGAGTTCAAAGATTTTGGACTAGAGCTTGTTAGCCACGGCTATCTCGCCCATTTAGAGTTAGCTCCAACTCTGATAGATCAAATCAAGGAGGCCCAGAAAGGTCATGAGAGCATAGAAGGAATCAAGAAGAAGATTTCTCTCGGTAAAGCGCCTGGTTTTACCAAGGATGCAGAAGGAGTGTTGAGATTCAATGGTCGTATCTGTGTCCCCAATACCTCGGAACTCAAGGAGTTAATCCTAAAGGAAGCCCACGAGACCCCTTACTCAATCCACCCCGGCGGAACCAAGATGTACCAAGACCTTCGTGAAAGATTTTGGTGGCACGGAATGAAGCGAGAAATTGGTGTTTTTGTAGCCAAGTGTGATATTTGTCAGCGAGTCAAGGCTGAACATCAGCGACCCGCTGGATTGCTTCAACCCTTAAAGATTCCCGAGTGGAAGTGGGATGAGATTGGAATGGATTTTATCACCGGACTTCCAAGGTCCAACCGAGGCCATGACTCAATATGGGTCATCGTTGACAGGCTGACCAAAGTTGCCCATTTTCTTCCCGTCAACACCACCTATCGGGGAAATCAGTTAGCAGACCTGTATATTTCCAGAATAGTAAGCCTGCATGGTGTGCCTAAGAGGATTGTATCAGATAGAGGCACACAATTCACCTCAAGGTTCTGGAAAGCCCTACACGAAGCCCTCGGAACCAAGTTGGCGTTTTGCACAGCTTATCACCCCCAGACCGATGGCCAAACTGAACGAGTGAACCAGATATTAGAGGACATGCTTCGCGCATGTGTCCTAGCCTATGGATCCAAATGGGAAGATTGTCTTCCATTTGCAGAATTCTCATACAACAACAGTTACCAGTCTAGTCTGCAAATGGCCCCTTTTGAAGCCCTTTACGGCAAGAAGTGTCGTACACCCCTGAATTGGTCCGACACCGGAGAAGGCAAACTGTTTGGACCAGATAACCTCCGTGAGGCTGAAGAGCAAGTCCAGCTTATCCGAGAGCGACTCAAGACCGCCCAATCCCGTCAGAAGAGTTACGCTGATCCCAAGCGTCGTGAGGTCACCTTCAATATCGGAGATTATGTCTATCTCCGAGTGACACCCCTTAAAGGAATGCAGTGTTTCCATGTCAAAGGAAAATTAGCGCCAAGATATATTGGACCCTTCAAGATCCTTGCCCGTCGAGGAGGTGTCTTATCAACTGGAGTTGCCTCAAGAGTTAGCAGATTACCATGATGTTTTCCACATTTCCTTGCTCCGGAAATGTCTTGAAGTTCCTGACCAGCCTGATGTTTTCAAAAACATCGATCACCAGTCTGTCGACCTGAATCAAGATCTGACTTATCGTGAGACGCCCCTCAAGATTCTCGACGAAGATGTTCGTCTCACCCGCAGGAGAGCAATCAAGTTCTACAAAGTCCAGTGGACTAACCACTCTGAAGATGAAGCAACTTGGGAACGTGAAGACTATCTTAGAAGCGAGTTTCCCAACCTCTTTAGTACCCAGGCCTAGCAAATCTCGGGACGAGATTTATTTTAAGGGGGGAAGTCTGTAACATCCCAGAATATTAAAATAATTATTAATGCAAAATGTGGGCCAACAAAAACTTTTCTTATAAAAAGTTGTGTATATTTAATTCTTGAGTATTGTTTGTTGCATTGTTTGCAAGATTGTTGAATTCTAGCTCTAATTAAAAATTTGAAGAAAAGAAAACAAACAAAATAAATTACAAAACATAACACCATGTGACACATGTCACATTATTTTTCCAAAGTAAGAAACATAATTTTATTTTCACACCAAAATCAATGGAGTAATATTATAAACACTCCTAATTAATTTTTACAAACTATTCCCTTTCAAAAACTCAAATTCAAAACCTCAAATTCAAATTAGAAATTCATGATTGAAATATTTCAAAATATTTCAAAAAGACTTTGTAACACTCACCAATAATATACTTAGCCTAGATCCTAAGTTTGGACCCAAAAGAATTAAGAGAAATATGGAAAATTAAATAGCCAAAATGCTACTGTTTTGGTTCAGAAATTTCAGCAAACACCTGGCATGCACCACTCTGTTCTTCCTAATCCGAGCCAACTCTTGGATCAATTCGAGCATGGCGTTGATCATTGGTCGAATTGATGCCTCCATTGCACTCCCCTCTTCTCCACGATCACGCTGCACGCCGGAGGGAGCCAAACGGTGGCCGGAGTCGCCGTGGAGACGCCGGCGACAGCAACGACCAGGTGCACGTCGCCATGTCGCGCCGGTCGTCCGAGGTGGCAGCACCGCAGCGCTCAGCTCCGTGCCCCCCTTCGCTCTCCCTCGCCTCCTGGTCCCCTCTCGCACCTGCAGCACGCACCAGCACCAGCCCGAGCACGCCGCGCCCGCGCCATGTCGCGCATGCCGTGCGCCGCCCAAGCGCGCTCACGGCAGGGCCAAGTGCCCGAGCGCACCCGAGCATGCCGCGTAGCCCCTCCTTGCCCATTCGGTCCCCTGAGCATCCCGCAGCCTAGCCACACCCTCCACCGGCCTACGGCGAGCACGCACGGCCGCGGGTGCCCTCTGCACCGCGTCCACCGTGCGCCGCCCGACCGCTATAAAACGGCGCCCCGTGCCCCTCTTCTCACCACACCGCCACTGCCTCTCCCCCCCTCACACCACTCCCACTCGTGCACCGCCAGGAGGGCGGAGCCGTCACCACAAGGCCTCGACCGTCTGTGGCCACCCTCGAGCTCGCCGTCCCGAGGTAGACGACGACCACGGCCAGGCCGTGCTGGCAGCCCTTTCTCTCCTCTCTGGACCGCATCCTCTTCCCCATGCGCCCCGCACTCACCCGGTCCCTTTTCCCCTCTGATTCGTGCCCAGGAGCGAAGCAGCGGACTCGCCGGAGTTGGAGCACGGCCGCGGAAGGGGAGCTGCTCGCCGCCGTCGATTGGAGCCGCCCCTGCACGCGCCGCTCGTCCCTAAGCCTTCCCCGACTCGCCACCGTCGTTCTGCACCGTCCGCACGCCCTCCCGAGCCCCCGAGGTGAGCTATCCGTCCCCCTCGCCGTCGCCGGAGCTGCAGCGCCGCTCGGGTTTGGTCGCCGGCGACGCGGGCATCCTGAGCCGTTAGATCTCCATCCGACGTTAGCGTACCGGTTCGTTTAAATTAAAAAGAACCTGACAGGCGGACCCCACCCGCCAGTTTTAAATAAGCCCGCGCGCGCTCGCTGAGTCGCTGACCAGTGGGTCCCCTCTGTCAGGGTTTTCAACATTATCCACTCCTGGATTTTAATTCGAATTTAGGTTTAAATTGAAATCAGTACTGAACTCCATTTTAGAAAATTCATAACTTGAGTTTTACAACTCCAAATTGAGCAAATTCAATTGTTCTGAATAGCTTATGAAATTCTCTATCCAACTAAACTAGTTTCACTCCATTTGGATATATTATAAAAATACACTATTCAAAATATCATAAATGGTTTAAATTCTAAACTAGTTTGTTTCTGATACTCTGATAATCCAAATTAGTTGAAACAAATTTTATTAGGTCACATTTAAATATGGTTAGCCATCCCTAAAAGGGTTTAATTTTTAGATGAATATAATTTAAATAATAGCCAAAACCTTATTAATTGGCTTCTGGATTCAAAACAATGTGTAGGGAGTTTGGTAACTCCAAATGACCCAAACCCAATTGTGTCATCTTCCACACATCATTAGCTTTCTGTAGAATTTTAGTTTGTATTTTTGTGACAAACAGAACTCAAGCTATGCAATTAAACATGTGCAACAAGTTTCTGACCTAATTAAAATACAATGGAATAATGTTTAAATCAATTAAATTGAAACCACATAGTGTTGTTTGGTATGTGGAATGGTTAATTAGAACCTCTAAGAGTGTATTGCTATGATGATTGTTTGAATAGGCTAGTGATTGGTTGTATTGATTGCTTGTGTATTAGACGAGAACGTTGCCGGATATATCGAGGAGGAAGGATTTGTGGAACCTGAAGACCAAGACCAAGACCACTTTGTTGAGCAAGGCAAGCTACTCTCTGAGCTTGCACATAACTTATGCATCTAGATTTACAAATCATTTTTCAAAGGCAAAGGTTTATAAAACCCTTTTTAAAAGTATATAGAGATTATTTTGCCACCCAATGTAGAAGTATATGCTAAAACTATAGGATGGAAAAACCAAGATTTGTTTATTCAAAACTCCTTTGAAAACTTGTGTGGATATAAAGCACTATGATAGGGTGTTGAAGTAAAGAAATGGAGAAAGGTGGTTTTGAGAAAAGCACATTGTGTCTTAGTACTTACGTCGATCAGCCGATACTCTGTGCGACCACATTTACCCACATATGGGAAAGGGCCTAGTCATATAGTTTGCTCTTATTAGTATGGGACACTGCATCAACGGAGATGACTCTGTTATGCATGAGGGAATGGTTTGACGACCTACCCCTGACCTGGGTCCTCGCTCAACATCTATGAGTAGATAAGGAGGAGGATAGAAGGATGTCCCCTATACACCGCCAGATAAAACATGTGAGTCCTCACACTTAGATCCCGACGGGCTGGGTTAAGTGTCGATGGGAAGTATCATATGGGCAGGATCCTATACTAGCATGAGCAAAGGAAAGACTAGGGTCGGTGACTCAACTTCGCACACCGCTGGTATGGCGAAACGTGGCTGACACGATGAGTTATCGGATGAGTGTGGGAAAAGCGTGCTACCTCTGCAGAGGGTTAAAACTATTCGAATAGCCGAGTCCTCGGATATGGACAGTTGAGAGGCCCTACTTCGACCATGTGCAAGTTTTGGGAAAAGAATTGAGTTTTAAAAGAAAAAGAAATTGGAGAATGTTCCATACACCTATACCAACGGATCGATATGAGGTAGTTGGAAAATGATTACCATAATGGTTTATGGTCGGAAAAGGAGGAGTTTTGAAGAAAACTGATAACATTGAGATATTAAGAGTAGTTATAATTTCCTTATCTTCTTCAACAAAGATATAGAGATGTCTTAAATAAATAAAAGTGTGAAACTAAAACTGAGACTAGTGCACTCATGTTGGAGTAGTTTGCGAGTACATTCAAATGTACTCATACTAGCTTTGTCTCTGGCTATTGTCGTAGCCAGACTTCGAGGAGTCCTACGCCCAGGAAGAGTATGGCGACATCTATGCCAACTAAGGATCTTCATAAGTCGACTGCCTGTCGGGTCATCGCTAGGATTTGATGTCTACTACGCCTTATTTCCGCTGATTGTTTTGGTTTGGCCCTTGAAGGCACCTATGTAAGACTTGGTCTAGATGACCATTTTATGTAAGACTTTAATTCGGTATTGTAATGGATGTAAACTTTGGTATTCAATTCGGGTTATGTGCAACGACAGACTGATCATGGGATCGTTGTGTTAAGCATAATCGGGTATTTCGGACAGTTAGTCCGGGGTCCCCACACAACGGCTCGAACTTCACAGCCGAAGAATTCAAATACTTTTGCTCAGAGCAAGGTATCAAACTCAGCTATGCATCCGTCTCACACCCGCAATCCAATGGGCAAGTGGAAAAGGCCAACGGCTTAGTCTGCAGCGGCATCAAGAAGCGACTGCGTGTGCCACTCAGGCGCGCTGCGGGCGCATGGGTCGAAGAACTACCGTCAGTCCTCTGGAGTCTGCGGACCAAGCCCAACAGATCCACCCAGTACACTCCATGCTTCATAGTGTACGGTGCAGAAGCAGTCCAACCCTGCGACATGAAGTTTGACGCACCACGGGTGGTCGCCTACGACGAGTCAGATGCAGAAGAGGCACTCGAAGACAGCATGGACATATTGGACGAAGCACGCGACATCGCTCTGGCGCGATCAGCCGTATACCAGCAAGACCTGCGCAACTATCACAGACGAAGATTACGACCAAGAGCTTTCGTCGCAGGTGACCTGGTCCTTCGCCTCAAACAGAAAAAAGTGCACAAGCTCGCCTCCCCATGGGAGGGTCCGTACATTGTCACAGAGGCGATTGGCAACAGAGCATATCGCTTAAAGGACTCGAAGACAGGAGCAGCCTACAGTAACCCGTGGAACATTGCACAACTCCGGTGGTTCTATGCTTAGTTGAATCAACCATTGTAACAAGGATAGCATGTCAAAGCGGCAGGTTTCAGACACACTCTTTCCCTTACCAGGGTACCTGAGGGACTGGAAGGGTTTTAATGAGGCGGCCTGTTCGCAGCAATCAATAAAGTGATTTGAAGAAAATGTTGTTCACTCTACCTTCTCAGTCAAGACAAACAAAAATCCTAGGCCGCCACTCGATTCACTCGGGGGCTGCGCCACACATGTTGAAATAAAAGTCTAGGCCGCCACTCGAACCACTCGGGGGCTGCGCCAAAACAGGCACAACTCAAAAATCCTAGGCCTCTATCCGACTTGCTCGGGAGATGCGCCACACAGGTTGAAATAAAAGTCGAGGCCACCACTCGAACAAACTCGGGGGCTGCGCCAAACAGGCACAACTCAAAAATCCTAGGCCTCTACTCGACTTACTCGGGAGATGCGCCGCACAGGTCAAGTCCAAAATCCTAGGTCGCCACCCGACGCACTCGGGGGCTGCACCTCACAGGTCACACTTGAAAAGCCTAGGCCGCCACTCGAACCACTCGGGGGCTGCGCCAAACAGGCACAACTAAAAAAATCCTAGGCCCCTACCCGACTTACTCGGGAGGTGCGCCGCACAGGTCAAGTCCAAAATCCTAGGTCGCCACCCGAAATACTCGGGGGCTGCACCTCACAGGTCACACTTGAAAATCCCTAGGCCGCCACTCGAATTACTCGGGGGTTGCGCCATACAGGCTTCACTGAAGAAATCCTAGGCCGCCACCCGAGCTACTCGGGGGCTGCGCCATACAGGTCAAGTCCAAAACCCTAAATCGCCACCCGATACAATCGGTAGCCGCGGTACACAGGTCTCACTTAAAAGAATCCTAGGACGCCACTCGACTCACTCGGGGGTTGCGCCACACAGGTTCACAACGCAGGCTTAGGCCGTCACCCAAGGTACTCAGGGGCTAGCCACACAAGTCAAAACAGAAGCAAATACTCGCACAGTAATGAAAACAATTTCACTCGTTGCTCGAGAATTCTTCTAATTTCATATACTGTCATTTACATCGGCATAGTCGCCACATTAACTAACCCTATACAGCAGAAGAAAACTACTCTTAGTCTGCAGGCTCGGCCTTCGGTGCCCCGAGCGGGCCTACAAGGTGCTCGCTATGCTTCTGCACCTGTTCAATCATCTGGCGCGCAGCCGCCAGGGTATCAGCGTACTCGACATCGCCAGGCAATCCACTCATCAGCCTCTCCAACGGAAGGTTGGGCCGGTGCAGCCGAACGTACGCCAGAGCCGCATTCGCCCCGGCGACAAGCTGAGCATGGACGATCTCCTTCAGAGCATCGCCGTCACGGAACCTCTCGAGCAAGGTAGCCAGTCCATGCGGCTGCCCATTGTGCGGGAAGTAGACGCGGTGGATGTGGCACAGGGTCTTCCGGCAATTCTCCAAGAGGAAAGCAGCACGCCAAGTCCAGTCGAGCATGCGAGCAAGGATGCGCCCTCGCGACTTGTCCACCCAGAATTGGCGAGCTTCGTGAGAATCGCCAGACGCCTCCCGGGTAACGCGCTCCTCAACACGATCCCGCTCAGCCTCCCAATCTGGTTTCACATCTGCATACACAAGCTAGAAGTCAGAACCAGCAAATTCCAACAAGGAAAGGCAGGCGCAGAGGGTACCAACCTTGAAGCTGCCGACTGATGAGATCGATCTCCCCGATCAGAAAATCTCCACGTTGGAAAAAACCCGCAGTCGGATGCGACCTGGAGCGCTGCAAGAGCAGCTTGGTATTCTTCAAGGTAGACTCAAGCTCAACCACCTTATTTTTCAAATAAGTGATTATGCGTTGGTCGTTCGCACTTCGAGGAGGAGCCGGAGCAACTTGGCGATGGAGAGCACCTGAAGAAGATTCCCCGCCACTTGGTCCAGCCGCAGAAGCAGAAGACGTGCCGCCGCACAAGTCAGTCTGTCATGAACGTGCAGAATCAATACCAATATACGACTGATCAGCATAGACAAATATGATGGGAAGAAACATTCAATTTCAGCCAGAGTATTGTCAAAGGCCAGAAGACCCGGCAAAATATCGATCGACAGTAATTACAAAGCAAAAGTTGTCAGTACAAAACACTGCGACTGCTAAGCCCCTACAACTACTCTTGGGAAACAGACTCCGACTGCGAGCGACTCTTCCGAGCAGCAGCCGCCCCAGTTGCCTTGGCCAGCGTCCTCTCGAAGGTAGACACAAGCGTCACAACAAGCTGTGCAGCCCGCACTTTAACTCCGCCCAAGGACGCGGTCCGGCCATCAGGCCTACGGGGGAAGCCGCTGACGACATTCTCGAAGTCGCCCTGGATTTGGTGGCCTCGGAGGAGCTGGAAGGTGAGCTCGGAGCCGCGTACCGTCTGCGTCCGAGTGAAGTCGGCGAGGGTGGTCGCGTCATCCTCAAACGGAGCAGAAAGGGCGTCCACGGCAGTCGGCGGCGGGTCGCTTGGGAAGATGTTACGGTGCACCATCGTAAGGGCTCCCGTCGACTTCTTCAGCGCATCTATGGACTTCTTCAGCGCATCAGACGCATACGCGCAGACACGGTCTAGGAAGCCGACAGCCGTCGCCAAGTCGACGGTGTCACTCGACGAGCCCTCCTCAGGAGCTCCACCGCATGTCTCTGTGCAAAAAAAAAAGTCAAACATCAGACAAAGGCAAAAGCTCAACACAGTAGGCATCAAGCCGAAACCTACCCCCAAGAGCACGGTCGAGGGAAAGAAGGCGGTCGACTTGAGTCTTCTCTTGGTCAATCCGCACCCGCTCCCGC
Source organism: Poa annua (assembly GCA_026929855.1). Lineage (NCBI taxonomy): Eukaryota > Viridiplantae > Streptophyta > Magnoliopsida > Poales > Poaceae > Poa > Poa annua. The sequence continues at coordinate 68,301,283 of CM049432.1, read as the reverse complement.
TCCTGGAACTCGTGGAGAGCCTTCTCAAGCTCACCCTGACTCCGAATCTTCAACTCAAGCTCAGCAACCCGCTTATCAGCCTGGTCAAGGGATGCACGAAGCTGGTCCCTCTCCTTTTCCAGGCGAACGTAAGCAGCGGCTGCATCAAGTTGTTGGCGGTAGTAGGGCTGAAACAAGAGCAAGGAATTAATAAAGTTGCGGGCGACTCTACTAGTCACCCACACCTTCGGGGGTTACTCCCATCGGGAGCGCTGATCGCGCACCCGATGAAAATTCAAGACTACAAGCACAAGTACAAAGGACTTACGTGGTCTAGAAGGTCGGCATCAACGGAAGACGACGGAGGAGCGCGACTCGAAGACGCGATGGCGGCAGGTTGTGTGCGCTCCTCAACTGCCACCCGGGTCACCAGCTCGGTCGAAGGGGCGGACATATGCTCCACCTCACGATGAGGAGAGTGGACATCGCCAGAACGACGGCTGAAGCAACAGTACAAAGACCAACTGCAAGATTTGAACTACAAAAGACAACTCGAAGTCAACAAGGTACTAACCTGGTGGTCTTGAGTTCATCGTCACTCCCCAGGGAGACATGTGGCAGTCGCGCGAACGCGCGCGGTGGCGCGGAGCTGACAGGGGGAACAACCAGGGGCTCGCTCCAGCCACCTGGGGACCGCGCACCCGACGACGTCGCGACAACTTCTTCTGGATCAGCTTCCGCACCCCTTGCGGGCGATGAAGCGGTCGCAGAGTCACTGCCGCTCCGGCGCTTCTGCCTCTTCCGCGCGGGTTCCTCGTCATCATCGTCATCCTCCACTTCGTCGTTGGGGGAGACAGCGGACGGAAGCTCATCATCGTCGTCATCCTCCTCCAAAACCCTCGACTCGTTGTCGGATCCATTTTCGGGGAGGGGAGGAAGGCTGACCAGCAGAGATCGACCCTGAAGCAAGTAGACGCAAGTCGAATTAAGACGCAGGATCGCAGGTCAAGGAGAAACAAAGAGAACAAGTCAGAAGCATTACCTCAGGAACGGGGTTCGATGCCCCGTAAGCAGTAACCGGGCACTTGACGTTGCAGGTATCCGCGACTCGGAGGTTGGTGATGGACCTCACCTTGGCTTCCACCTCCTCGTCGTCAAGTGGCTCAGTGCTGACGCCCTCGACGGCCCACATCGGGTGGGGCCTAGCACTGAGCGGTTGCACCCGAAGATGGAAGAAGGTGGCCATCAAGAAGACGCCACCCGCTTCACGCCCAAGGGTCTTGGTGAGGTCGCGTAGCAGGCCCAGCAGCGGTCGCGCGGCTTCCTTCTCCTCCGCAGCCAGCGGGTGCGACCAGGCGTGGGTCTTCCGCAGCCTGCGCCCGCTGTCGAATGCCGCCAGGCCGTCCTGGCTCGACTGGACGTAGAACCACTTATTGCGCCACCCCTGGACGGAGTCCGACTTCTTCATCTGGAAGTACGCGGTGTCACCGCGCACTTGGATTCCGAAGCCTCCCACGGGGTATGGCAAACCGCTCTTCCCGACGTTCTTGCGAACGAGGAAGAGCGACTTCCATAGCGCCCAGTGGGGCGCGACACCCAGAAAGCACTCGCAAAGCACAATAAAGCCCGCGATGCTCAGAACGCCATTGGGGGTCAGATCATGGATCTGAACCCCATAGGCATAAAAGAGACCGCGCACAAAATCGTGCAAGGGGAACCCGAAGCCCCGCGGAAAGAAATCCACGAAGCATACGCGTTCCCCATCCCGGGGTGTGGGGTAAACTTCTTTGCCAGGAGTGCGTACCTGGACTTGATCAGCAGGAGGATGAAGACTTTGAGCACGGAGGAGTTCGACCTCCGCCTTCTTCACCGACGACCTCTGCCAGTCGCCGTCGGGCTTCTTCATCTGCCCGGCTTCGTCGTCGGCGGCGGAGGAACCAGCGGCAGTCTTCGGCTTGCCCATGGCTTCGTGGGGCAGCACAAGGTGCGCGGACAAATAGCACAGAGCTCTGGTGAGGGCGAGAATGGCAGAAGGCAGAGGAAAGGAGGCGCGGACGAATGGAGAAGACGATGCCCTCGCGCTGCGGCGCAGTACTTATGCCTCAGCAAAATCAATCTCAGCCCTCCGCCGCGCAGCGGTTCAGAGCATCTTTATCCCGCCGTCCACGTGTCAAGCAAAGAGGCCAACCGTCGCCGCCAACTTCCTCCACTACGCACGAGAATCGAGGCGTCATCATCGTGCGCGAAAATTTCGCGCCCAGTTCGGAAACGTGACAACTGCTGACCGCGGTCAGCGCTGCCAGTGGGCCCCGCCATGTCACGTCCCATCGGACGCAGAGGCGTGCAAGGAAACGTCAGCAGCGGTGTCATCAAGCCAATGGCTCCAAACAACTGGACAGCGAGATAACTCGAATGCAAGATTCGAGTGGTAGGCTTCTAAGCTGAAACAACTAATTACAATGCGCTGGTCAAGGAACCCGAAACGTCTATTCGGGTGACGAAGAAAGTCGAGTAAGCTCCCGCAGCCGAATCAGATTTACATGTAAGCCAACAGGCCGAATAGAAACAAGCTTCACATGAAGAACAGGACAAAGTAATTTGACTGCAAAGGTTACTCCCATCGGGAGAGGCCTGTTCGACTAAAAAAATCGAGTTCAAGCTCAAGATCAAGCAATCCAATGGCGCGTCCAGGAGGAGGAAGTCCTTTGCCCGACGATGCGCTTCGACCAAGCACTCGGGGGCTACTGACGTGGGGCTACCTTTCGACTAGCCCACCATGAGGCTACCTGGGCCGCGCCAAGCATGGAAGCCCACAGAAGGCCCACTCGGGGTACCACGTATGCTAGTCCAACTCGGTTAGGTCTTGTAACCTGCCATATCTATACCAACCGCCCGAGACCTGGCTACCTATAAAGCCAGGAGGGTTGCCCGTCCTAGAGGACACACTCATAGCTACCACCACAAACCCTAGCGAGATCGCAATCTCGCCATTGTAATCGCTACTCGCATCAATAATCAGACAAGCAGGAGTAGGGTGTTATCCTCCGGGAGCCCGAACCTGGGTAAAACCTTGCTTGTCAGTCGTCGTGATCACCAACACCTCTCTCTCCCCATCAATCAACCCGGGGTGCACAACCCTGAGATTTGCCGAGTTACCACCTCGTCACCGTGGGGTGTTCTATTCGGTGGGGAACGACCGTGATCGTTCTTTTTTGCGCGAGTTCCGTGGGCTTTAAGTTAAACGGGACCAAACGCACCAGAAAAGGCCATTTTTATGCGCGGAGCAGCGTCCCTCAGGGACATTTAGCCCATTTTGCCTGAACAAAGAGATTGGACGGTCAGGATCGTGACCAGCTGAATCCAACAGTCAAAATTATCCAGAACGGGAGATGGCTTGAAAGAGCTCGAATTTGTCTCCCGTCCATTATGAATGTAGATTTATAAAAAAATATAATGTTTTCTAAAGAATATTTTTTTTTGGAAAGGATTATGAACTTAGAGCTGAAACTGGTTTGATGGACTGTATTTGTATGATCAAAAGTGTGGAGGGAATCCGTTAGTTAGTACGGATGAGGCCCGGTTTAACGTGGTATCAGTGAAGATGGACTCCAGGCAAAAGTTTAAGCCTATGAGAGTATATAGAAATGCAGATTAGCCCAGCATGCAACCTAGATATGGTACATTATTTTTTCCGGGTGTTCTTCAGAAAATCAGATCGAACCCGTTTCCCCGCTCGGTCATTCTGACTTTCTACTTGCTATAGACATCAACCAAGCGTCGCCATCGAGCTGGTCGGCCGGCTCTGGTTATGTGCTCTGCTTCATTCGGTGGAGAACAATTGTTTTTTTGCAAGAGCTTCCGTGTAGGTTTTAACGCTAAACTGGCAGTGCGTTGCCGCGCCCGTGTTTTGTGGTGATAGAATGGTAGGATTTGATATAAAAAATTGAGGCACAAAATTTAAACCAAAGGCTTGTGTGTTTACATGTGACATTCTTATCCTACAATTATACAATAATAGAAATTTCCTTAAATGGGGCCTGAGGGGCCTAGTTTGAAAATCAGACATATATAACAAAGTAAGGGTAACTCTCACGTCCATCTGGAGCAAAGAACAGGGAACATTGAGAAATTATAATGGAGGCAATATAAAGTAGAATCGGGCTGCAACATAAGTATCTAGACATATATGACGTTGCCGGACATATACGAAAAAATGCCAAATTTATAGTACTTCCTTATTTCAATGACGATTCAAAATACAATATATGGCATTTTTTAATCATCTTTGCTTGGTTCGTTACTGTCTGCAAATCATCATCACTTACCAGTGAATCTGAAGGTAATTCCACACCCTTTGACTACAAATACGAGTAAAAAATAAGTGTTTTATGTCTTCATAGGATCTTATAGAACAGAGCACGCAATTGTTATCTTCTGTAACCTTCCATTGACGTCTCACCAACATGTCTTTGGTTCTGTCTGTCTCTAATCAATAACTAAGCAATTATTTTAAATTCATGGTACAACTAGATCTCCAAATCCAACTAAAAACAGCAGGAACCTCCAAATGAGCATGTACAGTAACGAACCAAGCAAAGAATTTAAAATTTCTTGGCAGTGTACCTGTCCCCCAACAATAAGACCAGACACCTGAGTGCATATTCAGCCCACCTTTGCAAATCTGTAAGCTCCATATACGCTTGGCGATACAACAGCAGGTTAAACAGTGGTATATGTAGGCACGTGTTGCCGCGCCCGTCCATCAGGACAGTAGATTGTCAGAAACTGATAAAATATATTATGAATACACATAGCAAAGTGCATATGTGAGCCTCGCCCCAATTTCTACAGTTATTGTGTCTTCCGTATCAAACCAAATCTAGAGCAACCGACTACACCGCTACTCCACTGCATAACATCATCTAGAATTGATGCATAACGGAATTCAGGTCATTCTTGGCAAAAATATCTGAAGGGTACATGAACAAATCAACAAAGTGAGATGGAAGAACAAAGAATACTGTCTACTTAGCAGATCAGACAAGGAAGTTTGGCTACCAAAAAAACTATGAGCATCCTGCCCTGAGTTACTCTCCCCCTCTATGACCAGTGTAAGTAAAAAAAGGAATAACATTCACTGAAAAGAATACAAATAAGACAATATGGATCATCTAGGGTCTATCCATAGATTCAGATTATTAAAACTGAGAGGCAGAAACTTCTGGTATGGAGCATATTTTCTACCCTTCTAAAATTACGATGTCCTGTTATGTACGAAATTTTGTTGTCAACTATCAGTGTAAAATTCTTCGGTCTACATTAAACTGACTATCTCCTCAAGTATGTGCAAGATTAGTTGGCCCATTCTAAGAGTTAATTGTCCTAACCAGAACAATAAATTGTAACGGTAGGAGAAGTGATTTAGACTTCCATACCTCACCTTATATGTTGGTATGGGGAGGAGTAAAACGCAGGAGTGAGTCCAAGTTGTAATGGCAGTGTAGTGCTGACAGCTTGACATCCATCACTGACCTACTGCGTCGTTGCATGTGATTTAAATTGCATTTTGTTGGAATGTCAATACATATCGAAATCCATTTAGTATTAGAGATGCGAATATGGTCAGTGGATTGAAAAGCTATATTTGCAGGACTGGAATGCCAAAAAATCATGAAAGTAGGAGATGGAAAACTGAGAGAGAAGAGGGAATGCATGTGGTGCGGTGGCTATTGCCGCAGCTGATGGTTGCACCTGAGCGATCGCAAATGAGGTGTAGCCATATGTCGAATGTCCACCATGGAAAGAACCCTAGAATATCGGATCATCTTCTCCAATATGTAGTTGTGCCGCCTCAAAATTGATGCTACAACCACAAGGATGGTAGAAAAACAAGTTACACTGCTCCAACCAACATATTCATATAACAACATACTACATACAAATCACAATTCAGTAACTCACAAAACCAAAAAATCACAACTTACCTATAGATCAGATTCCCAAGTCTAAATGAATTGCAATGGTGATGTGCCGCTTGATAGGTATGCTGCCAATTAGCTATCGGCATAGTGCAAGAAGTGATATGAGAATCAATATTCAGAAGAGAAAACACTCTGAACTGGAGCAAACAACTCCGCCTCGAAAACTGGAGCAAGCAACTCCATCAATATATGTTCAATCATTGTCCTTCTCCTGAGACAAACGAAACAAGGTGGATCATGATCTTGTATCCCTCGATGGCTCGATGCTCCCTTCGAAGAGACGTCCAGAGTAACACCATGGCAGACCTCTGCGTCGATATGTACTTAATTTCCACTACTGAATCGTTTATGCAAGAAATTGCAACAACCAAATTAGTTTTACCTAAATATAAGAGAGAATCTACCAATCTGGTGATACTTGGGTAGTATTCTGCATATATCAAATTAGTAGAGAATAAATATATATATATATATTACAGATCCTTGTAGCACGAGCTGCCAGAACTGAGAGGGGATTTCACCTTGGCCACGGCCGCGGCACAGCTGCGTCTTGTTTGTGACCCACGCAGGCGAAGCCATATCCTTATCTCCGTCTGTCCTTCAGGTTCTATAAGGGAGCTCAGCTCGTGGCAATCGAGGGGCGACGGGGATCAAAGACAAGCTAGCAGCATCCGGTAGTGATGCACGTGGACTCCAGCGACGAGAACTCTGTATTGATCTCCGACCTCGTTGCTCTTCGTACCGTTGTCATCATTCTAAATCTCCCTTGCTCCTGTACGGCTCTACGCCACCACTGCTCTCACATGGCGGCGACATGCGCCGATCCAGAATCACGGTTCGTGGCGGCGCCGGATCAAGAAGCGCGACAAGGAAGAGAGAAAGACACGAAGATGTGGTTCGCCCGGGTCGCAAGAGAGGAGAGCTCGCTAGCATCGCTGTACTTTCTAGTTGGGCTTTAGCGGAAGTTTTTGGCCCAATCAACCATGGTGCTTTAATTTGATGTGTAGAGAGTAGCTGCCCCTAGGGAGTACAATAAACGAACATGATTTAGCGAGATGGTGATCCAACGGTTTAAAATGGTGATCCCTCTTGCGTCAGTTTTAATATCCCTAATTGCTACAACAAAGTATGGGCAGTGCTAGGGATCGGAAGCCGATATCTGCTTCCCATCGGACCACTAGTCTACCGTCAGATTGGATCAATCTGAAGCATCGATGAGGACTAGCAGAAGGAGCAGTGGGCTGGTTAGAATTTGCACTAATCATATGGAAATAATAACTGCGAAATTGAATGCTTCAGTGCGGATTGTAGGGAGCTAATTAGTCTACCAAAATGACGTTCTTTGAAAACTAATTAATTTTGAAGTAATTTCCCTTGTTTCCTTAGGGGCTAAATCCTGCTTCCGTCATAGGAACTGCTTCAAAGTGATACTTTTTTTCTCGTGTCTTATGCTCATTTTCTTTGCAACAAAATTCTGCTTCCGTCTAAGGACAAATTAGATTCGATGGTAACAAAACTTGCTTCGATTTAAACTTTAAAGAAACATTACAATTTATTTCCATAAATTAGAACTGCTTCTAGCAAAATACAAATTTATTTACATAAAAAAGGAACATTATCACGAGTATAGGTGTGCCAAACAAATTACGACTATGCTTTAAGAAAACAATGAGCTCAATTTGCTTCCAAGGGCTAACAATTCTGCTTCCATGGGCAGATAAGACAGCTTCTATGGACAAATAATTCGACACTTCAAAAAAAAACAATGAGCTCAATTTGCTTCCAAGGGCGAACAATTTTGCTTCCATTGGCAAACAAGACAACTTCTATGGACAAATAATGTGATGCTTCAAATGAATCTGTGATTGCTTCCAAATGTGACGACACAGTTGCTTAGTATAGTGATGTATTAGGATAGTAAGATGGCTGCTTCATGGTGCGACACGTCCATCCACTCCCACCGATGCCTAGAAGTCGTTAGTGAACTCGACCTCGACGTGCTCATCGTGGGCATCATTAAAATCCACAGACCTGTGGTCAGCAACACAACGGATGGTCTTCTATCCTGTCGGCTCATGCTCGGCTCTGTCCATCACAACCGGCCTAGCATATGCTTCCACAAAACAACTCTTCGGCAACCAATCTGGATTTTGTACAAGTGAAATTTAAAAATTAAAACAAATAATGACAGAACAAAGGAATACATGGATATAATCTTCCAAATGTAAGGACAATATTTAAAAAACAATTATATTGAAAATTTAAACAACAAATGCAAGAAGACAGAACCATGCATGGTTCTATTTACGTAGACTCTCAAGAAAAAACGTAAGCATGCTTTGGAAGCATCAGTTTTATGCTATATCAACATAACTAGTAGTAGAAGGACAATATTTAAATTACAATGGTACTAAAAATGGCAATAACAAAAATGGTTATATGCTGCACACTATCTAAAAGAGAAACATATATTATACACAGGAAGCATGGATATTCCGAAGCAAGAGATTATCTCAACATAAATCATTTGTACTGGAAGCATTAAAATACTATGTAACTAGAAGCACAGATATTTCTAAGCAAGGAAATAGTTCTATCTCAATACCTAACAAATATGTATTGGAATCATGGATACATTGAAGTGCAGAACTAGTGCTATCTCAATACAGATAATTTATGTTGGAAACAAATAACGCCGGAGTGGACCCTTGACAAACTTGAAGCATATCAAAATCAACGTAGAAACAAACAAACTTGACTAGAAGAATATATCCTTTTCTATCACTAAATTTATCTGTACATGTATCCAACTTCATCATCATCGGTATAAGACTGGGAAAGCATGCAAGACGAGAAGGATGAATATCACTCTCACCTAGCAAAACAATACAATACATGGAAGCAAAGAATCTTGAGATTTGAGAAGCAGAAAAATTCTTCATGTAAAACCTAACAAAATTAAGGTAGAACAGTAGAAGCATTCATATTTAAAAATGAATGCTTCAATGATTACCGCCAACATGTATGTGTATAAAGCACATGCACACATCTGCTAGATCACACTGTATAAAACATTTTGGCAGGAAAGCATTTTGCATGCATATCACAATTATACCAGCATAAGAATACAATTCCTTCAGAAAATGAGCACGCATCGGTTAGCAGAAATCTTGAATTGGGAATTAAAGTACAAACATGAACCCTTTCCCTAGATCATGCATCGGCAATAGGCTGGATTGAATGCCTGAGAAAAATCCCAAAGCAGCACATGTCTAAATGACCTGGAGCTGGTTATTTGTATTACCTTGATCAGCCGATAATAAAGATGGCACACACGCGCGGTCGAAGCAGCCAACGGGCCGATGCTTCAGACGGAAACAATCCATGCCGGCCAGAGATGAGCTGCCTACGACGCCTACTTCCTCCAGCCTCCTATCATTCCAGGCTTCCGGCGAGGTCTCCATGCAGGGCAGCGCCATGCGGAGAGCAGAGTCGACTGAATCGGCGCGGGTGTCTGCAGGAATGAAACCAGCAAGACGCGATGGGGTAGCGGCGGCGGAAGAACGGAGCGAGCGAGGCGATTGGGAGCGGGCGAGTGGATGGGGAACGGGGTAGCTGGCCTCGATTAATTTTTGTGCGCTAGTCACGGGAGACAAATCAGGGCTTAATTTACGGTGGGAGAAAAGGTAAATCGGATCGTCGGATTGAAAAGCGATCGACGACATACGAGTGGTCCGACAATTAGCTTCTAATCGGACCACGATATGTAGTATTTCCCACAAAGTATACATAACAAAAAGCTACAAATCTCTTCATTGATATCATCTTCCAAATTCCAAGAATCAATCACCCACGTTGTTCATTGAAAGAAACTGAAGACATAAACATCAGGGGACCACGATGACAGCAAAACAACAGTTAACCAGTATGGCAGTACACACCTAAGAGGCTTGGAGAACAAGATCAGAGAGTGAGATAAAGTTGACCGCCGGTCAGGATTTCCTCAAGAAGATGATCTTCGTGATGTAATATCCGTGACACTTCAACAGCCTGGCAGTTGAGAGTGTAGACGGAGAGCAGCACAATGATGGTCATAGGATGCGCATTCAAAGGATTGCAAAGTGAGGCTGGCAGGTCAAACGAAGGTTCACTGCCATCGACTCTCTGACCTTGTTCCCGGTCTTTGAGGTGATATATTTCAACGGAAAGAGAGTTCAGATCACGTGTGAAGTAGATACAGTTGGCTTCAATGGACGGGAACTTACTGGCGTCGAGAGAGACGCATCTACCACAGCCACCGATAAAGATAGCACGGTTGCCAATGCTATGCACTTGTTCAAGAGCATTACCTCCCACTCCGACCTTGAAAACCTTCATGTCATTCAGAGACGTGAATACGACCATTGTTTCTCCGGAGGATTCCACCAGGAAACAACGTTTAGAAGAACCAATGTTCTCGGGAAGGAAGGAGGTCATCATATCAGCGATCTTGGTAACCACCACAGCGGGAAGCGGAGGCAGAATTTCCTTGTGGCCGTCCATGGCGATACAACCTTGGACGACCTTCCTGACCAAAGGGTAGGCATACTTCTTCTTGTACCTGACGAAGTTATCGCTGCAAGGGTTAGCCCTGTAAAGCTTCATTGAATCAATGCAGAAGAGTACGAGGTAGGGTGGAGACGATTCAGAGACTTCCGCCGCTTGCACATAGGGACGCATGCGCGCCGCAAAACGGACCATGTAACCAGTAAATGGGTTGAGGACGCAGGCGAGGTGATGGACATCGCGGCCCACCAGTAGTCCAGTACAAGGAGGCCGTCGGTGGTGACAGAGACGACGTAGTACTTACGAAGCAGCGGCATGTTCTTGCGGTGGAAGCGGCCGGTGACGGTGTTCATCAGGAGGCGGGCGTCCACTCCATGGGTCGGGTAGTCGAGCATGACCCAGTTGTGCGGGCGGAAGCGTCGATCAAGGCTGTTCTTGGGGTCGGCGGTGGCGGAGCGCCAGTTGTGGCAGACGGCGCGGAAGTCCATGTAGCAGTCGAGGTCGGCAGTGGCCAGGAAACAGTCGGCGATGCGGTGGATGAGATCGAACGGGAGCGAGGACCAGCATGCAGATGCAGCAGCCATGGCCGAGAGCACGAGATGATCGAACTGGCTTCAGAGAGCCCGGAAGGGGCCGCGGTTAAATAGGAGATCAATGGTCAGTCTTAATTAAAATTAAAAGCCCTGTATTAGGATGTGAATGGCTATCCGTCGCTTCGTGTTAATAACCCGCGAGCCAACGAATGGAGGTCGAAATTGTGTCCAGCAACGTCTTGGATTCAACTCCCCAGTCACACGCACGAAGGCATGCAGTCAAACAGCTCACTCTGTGTCATCGTACTAGCTCATTTGCACTGTGTCATCCGTCGGTTCCTGTTACACTAGTCACAATGAGGGTATCATAGGTGATACATAGGTGGTATCATGCATTTCATGTTAGCAAAATACTAAGGTGTCACAACAATTAATGATAACCGAGATGATAGTGATATCATAGGTAGATACCGAAACATAACGGATTCCAATGCAATATGAGTCTAGCACCTAATAAATATAGTGTCATATGATACCACCCATATTTTACTATGCATTATGAAAGTAGTATCATATACTAGTATCATATGCATGATACTACCATATAATACTCCCCATTGTGACTAGTCTAAGGAGTACTAATTTGCAAATGCCTTCACATTCAACCGGTGCTTGACCGGTGCTTGAGTTTTTAGACGCATAATCCACCGTGAAAGAATTAACGAAACTAGTACAAAAGGACGCATCAAACACCCCTATTGAAAAAGACTTTTTTTACATGTGAAGAAGATCGATTTCTATTCAACCGAACAGAACCACCACCACCGATAGCGTTCGCTCAACCCAAATTTTACATGCCCTCTGCCCAACTAACATACTCGACTCAGCGAGTAACCAGCCTTAATCTCTAACCTGACACAACCAAAGTGCACTTCCCACAGCTTACAAGCCCGTAGGCTACCAGAACAAACTAGACAACGGAAAGAAAGCGGACATCAAGCTAAAAGCAAAGAGCTAAACAACATAGCACAACAACAGCTTCTTCCTTTGCAACATGTTGCCGCCACAAGTACAAAACAGCAGACGAAATAGTATCATCTTCAACTTCCTTGTAACACGAATCCTCCAGCAGTCAGCTTCAAAATCCACAAACCCTCCCGACCAAGATATCACAAAGGCGAACATTGCCAGATCAACAACTGCAGCTTTTGGTCAATCATCAGCAAACGCAAACATGGTCAGATCCCACCAATGCGCCTCTTCCCTGCTCCAGAGCCTGATGATGAGGTGGCAAGATCCATCAGTGTGGCAACACCTTCCTGTAGGTTAGCGCGATCAGCCTCTCCATGTAACCCTGCCCAGTAATTGATGAACACACAAGTAAGACATATTAGCTCATTTGGATTAGAAATCAACTTTCCTTCAAAACAAGATTTGTTTCGAATCTTTCAAATTGCCCAACACACATGACACAACAGGCACTAGTGTAACCTGAACACTCCTACTAACAGTGAGATACTGAGGTATCCACCAAAAGTATTGAGAAAAGGATCCAAGACGATCAGGAGCACTCACAACTCTAGCAATGGTACTCCAAACAAATTTTGCAGCTGAACAGGTAAATAAGAGATTACATCACCTTAACAGTTGAAAAAGAAATGAGTTAGCCGACGGTAATTCGTCATTTTTCCATGACCGACCTGGGCCGCGGCTCGGAGATATTTGAGATTCCATCACTCTTTTCTCTATGTATCATGGCTTCCATTGTTGGTGTTGGATTATTACGCACAATTTTCATGATTAATTCCAGTATATTAAACATTACTATAACATCTACTAGCATGTTAATCTCACAAATACTAGAAGTATTAATTAACACAAACAACATCAATACATCTACTAACACATAAATACTAAACCGACACATCGACACGTGATAAACGTACCGAACAACTGTAGATGAAGTACTCGTAGTAGTTGTAGTAGTCGTCGTAGTTGTAGCAGCAGCAGCGACTGTAGAGGAAGACGATGGCGACGTTGGAGACGAGCCGCCCGCAAATCCGGCGAGCGTATAGGAAGACGAGCCGTGATGAAAAACTTGAGAGCAGTCGCGCGGAGCGCTTCCCAAAAACCTTATTCGCCCTCTCCCGTATAGGATCACAAGGACAAGCGGTTCCGGAGACCTGTTGTCCCGTTCGCCGGTGCACGCCGGCGCTCGGGGTGGAGTAGACTATGGTGACGGCGTAAGGCACGAGATTGACAAAACCTAGATTGATCCGGGTGTATTGCAGCGCATGCAGTGCCCGACTTTATATAGCGCGGCTTAGGAAAACCCTAACGAGTACAACGTGGGTCAAATCCACGTCACGCACGTTTAGATCGGTTACAATAGCCCACGATCCGGGAGCGACCCGGACCGACTATCTGTGACGCGTCTGTCCATTCCCGCAGCCAGTGGCGCGGCGCGGCGTGATGAGGCGGGTGGGCGGACGGGCGGCGCGGTGCGTGCGTGCGAGCGGCGGCGGCGGAGGAGGAGCGCGTGAGAGAGGCTCATGTTCTCGCAAGCTTACCCAGTAGCAACTATATAAGGTGGTGACACTCCTATTAAACTAGCAGTGTTGTACTAAACTTTAGCTCCGACTTCACTCTCATGTGTGCTGACATAAATGTATACCTTTAAGATTTCTGAAATTACTTATTAGGATGCCCTTGAGCCCAATTCTAACAGTTGGTGCTTTTAGATCAGCCATTCGTGGCCACGACTCTGGCAGCCGCTATAGGGTTACGTAGCATGATATTTTTGTTGTGCAACACCTAACAACCAAGATCAGCTGTGAAGATACAAGCTGGGATAGATCTAGATCATTACCAACACAAATAAGTGAAACCAGTGTTGATGACGAAGTTGATGAAGCTTGCTGAACTCCAACTAAGCCTAATTGTGGGAACGTCGTACCGATCCACATATCCAGCCTTCTGGATCTAACTGAGCGAGGGTCAGACATCTCACCCGAGGTCCAATCCCGCCAAAATTCAGCAGAACTTACATGTCTAGAACTAGGCTACTGTGCGACGTCTTTCCAAGGCTACAACAACCAATATAAGTATATGAAACATGGAGCAATAACGCTTCAGTTGTTGTTGCTGTCTTGCTGGGATAAGTATAGTGATTGTTTCATATCATTTTAGTATTTGAAATTTATCGTGGCAATTTTTTTCCTAGCTAGACGTGTACTCTGAATTTCATACCTCTTCCATCGATAAATATTGTAATTTCACTCTTATGCTTAGACCTAGACATTTTCTCTTATTTTTCATCTTGGCATTACCTATGGAGGTTGATTATGTTTTACTTTAGATTTAACCTGGCTATCCCAGCATATCATATTATGTATGGAGTTTTTCTTACACAAGTATTCGTTATTCTGTTTTACCTTAGCTTTTTTATTTTGCAAGCATATTTTTAACATATAATTGCCGATGGAGTTTAGGGTTGTAGGCCTACAAAAACCCGTTCCATGCTTTGAGTCGTTCGAATTATCCTTTCATGTTGTTCGGCTTAATTAGTACAGTTTCTTGTTAATACATCAATGTAAACTACACATATTAATATGGTTATTTGTAGGAGAGAATCACAATAGCCCCACTAAAGTGGATGAGTTATGATATGTTACAGGTTTTCTTAGTTTACATTTTTTTTACCACCTCGTAGAAATATTTTCCAAGATCAGTTTGGGCTAGACTTATGCCGTCACGGCGTGCGGCACTTTCCATTTTCAAAATTATCCGTTGTAAGCTATCACCTCAGCATTGGTATACCGATAAAATGCATGCCAGTCATGGGGTAATAGGTAAGACAAGGCATCACTACAGGAGTAACAGCCCAGCCCGACGGCATTTGCCGTCGGGCTCACCATAGAAACCCTCGGCCACAGTGAGCCCGACGGCCACCGTCGGCCTAAGGCCGTCGGGCTGTGATCCGCCGGTCTATGCAAGTTTTGATGGGGTCTTGACACTCCGGACCCCCTCTACGGCGAAACCCTACTCCCGCTGGAGAAAAGTCTGAACCCGTCGATCTACCCCTCTAAACGGCGTCGGGAGGGGGTAGACGCATGGATTTTTTTGCTTGGATGTGTTAGGTTGGTATATTGGACCATAAAAAACAAAAAATTCATGTGTTCCGTCGCACGGTTCCATGCCCGACACCCGAAACGGGGGTTTCCACCTCTAAGTGCAAGAACTTACGACGGAGAAAGAGGGGTCAGTGTAGCGGGTCGCACCTCGGAGATGTATCTTGGTTCCCACAAACTACCAACACACTAGTATACATATTTTAGGGGTCTATGCAAGTTTTGATGGGGTCTTGACACTCCGGACCCCCTCTACGGCGAAACCCTACTCCCGCTGGAGAAAAGTCTGAACCCGTCGATCTACCCCTCTAAACGGCGTCGGGAGGGGGTAGACGCATGGATTTTTTTGCTTGGATGTGTTAGGTTGGTATATTGGACCATAAAAAACAAACATTTCATGTGTTCCGTCGCACGGTTCCATGCCCGACACCCGAAACGGGGGTTTTCACCTCTAAGTGCAAGAACTTACGACGGAGAAAGAGGGGTCAGTGAAGCGGGTCGCACCTCGGAGATGTATCTTGGTTCCCACAAACTACCAACACACTAGTATACATATGTTAGGGGTCTATGCAAGTTTTGATGGGGTCTTGACACTCCGGACCCCCTCTACGGCGAAACCCTACTCCCGCTGGAGAAAAGTCTGAACCCGTCGATCTACCCCTCTAAACGGCGTCGGGAGGGGGTAGACGCATGGATTTTTTTGTTTGGATGTGTTTGGTTGGTATATTGGACCATAAAAACAAAAATTTCATGTGTTCCATGCCCGACACCCGAAACGGGGATTTTCACCTCTAAGTGCAAGAACTCCGCCACAACAAAACACTGGAGATACCCGCATATTTGTCCTTATATTATGGCCACATTTATATAATTTAGTTCTTATGTTATTTATTATGATTTAGTAGCCTTACAAATAATATTTTTAAATGTAATCTAATATTTTAAGAAAAACTGGAAAATAGTGTACTGAGCCCGACGGTATTGCCGTCGGCTTCATAGTGGGGGGAGGGGGGATTACGCCGTCAGATCAACGCGTCCGGAGACGTGCACGAGGGGGGTACACCGACGGTATTTCTACGCCGACGGTGGCCGTCGGGCTCACCTCTTGGACGCCGACGGCACTTTTAGCCCGACGGTACGTTTGCGGCCGTCGGTGTTATGTTGTGACGCCGACGGCCACGACATTTGGCCGTCAGCGTTATCATTGCCGTCGGGCTGAGCTGCCAGTCCCGTAGTGCTTAGGCCAATCCCAAGTTTGAATTTCCGAACAATATGTAATGTTGGTTGTGATTTTTAATTTCACCTATAGAATTAAGCACTTAACATCACAGTACACATATATGTAGATTTAACACAGACAAATATCTCATATACACACACACAACACAGTAGTTTGACTTTGCTCGGACCTGTACATAACCACATGTAGGGGTGCATCGCTAGCACAATGGCACTGGCACGGCCTTAAGAGGTGTAACCATGTTGAGAGATGTCCCAAACCTGTCCCTGACATCTACATCGGACGGCTGCATCCCCTCGGGCAGCCTCCACTCAAACGCATGCAGCAGGGAGGCGAGGATGAGCATCACAGCTCTCGTCGCCATCGGCATCCCGGGGCACGCCCTCCTCCCGGCCCCAAACGGCATGAACTCGAACCGGTCCTTGCCCCGGAAATCCATGTCCGCCGCGACGAACCTCTCGGGCACGAACTTCTCCGGCTCCGTCCACGTCGCCGGGTCACGCATGATGGCCCATAGGTTGACGATCACCATGGCGCCCTTGGGCACCGTGAAGCCCCCGACCTCCGCGCCGTCTGCCATGGCCTCCCGCGGCATCAGCAGCGGGCTCGGCGGGTGATACCGCATGGTCTCCAGGACCACGGTGCGCAGGTAGCTCAGGCTGCAGACGTCGGATTCGTCCGGGTACTGCTTTGAGCCGATCACTTGACGCAGCTCGGCGCGGACTTTCGACATGATCGCGGGATGTCGTAGTAGCTCCGCCATCGTCCACTCTACAGTTAGAGAGTTTGTGTCTGTCCCTGCCACAAACAGATCCTGGAAACATCGTATGTGTTTCATGTCAGTTTAAATTTATGTCAACTGTCAAGAGATTTTTGAAGATCAGTTTGGGCCTACATTTTTTCTGAAATGACCAGAACTAGCTAGTAACGGCTACTCTCTCCGTTTTTAAAGATAAGATATCCATTGTGGTGTATCGGGAGATATGGCCCGGTGGTTTTTGATTGAGACACCTTATCAGGAGGGCGAAGAGCTCATCCCATGATCTGGTCCTATGTCTATTCTATTTCTATTATTTTGTCCCATCTCAGCTGGTGGATTATGCCGTCAGATGTGGTTGCATTTAGTTCATGTGCAACTTGGTGGGTTAACTATGAAGAACAAGGATAATCGGTTCAGAGTAATTATCTTTTGTGTTTGAGTAAAAGAGTAATATATGCAGTGACCGATCATACGTACCAGAAGAAATGACTTGATTGTCTGAATGCTGAGCTGATCCGTCGAGTGGAGCTGCAGCAGCACATCTAAGAAATCCTCCTTCCTTTGACCTTTGAGACGACGGTCGATAATCGGCTCAAAGAAGTCGAAGAACCTTGTCAGCTGCTCGGCGGTGCGCCGACGCCGTCCCTGCAAATCCAGCGAGGCGAGCGCGGGGAAGAGGTCTGACAGGTTGGGCTTGGTGAGCTCCTCGAGGATGTCACGGATCATCATCTCCAGCTCCTGCGCCCTGCCGACGTCCGAGCTCAGGTCGGCCATGTCCTCGGAGAGCAAGACGGTCGACACAAGGTTGAGCATCCCGGACCGCACGACGTGGCCGACGTGCACGGCCTCGCCGGCGTGGCCGCGGAGGAACTCGACCAGCTCCCTCACCTTCGCCTCCCGCACGGCGCGCGTCGCGTCGAGGCCGTGGGCGGAGAAGAGGTGGGTGGTGGACAGGGCGCGGAAGCGCCTCCACAGCGGGCTGGTGGGCGGCAGCCAGATGAAGGAGCGCTCGTGGTTGCCGAGCGCGCGCGCGGCGTCGGTGACGGAGCGCGCGGAGAGGATGTTGTCGTGCCTCTGCAGGACGTCGCCGGCGCACGCGGCGGAGGAGGCGACGACAACGGTGGTGTTGCCGAGCTTCAAGGAGAAGACGGGCCCGTGCACCGCGGCGAGACGTGCCAGGGCGTGGTGCAGCTCGCCCTGGAGGTGGAAGATGTTGCCGAGGAGAGGGATCGGCGTCGGGCCCGGCGGCAGCAGCGATTTATTGCCCGGGCCTCTGGTTTTGCCTGAGAGGAAGACTTTGTACAAGACGAAAGTGGCGAGTGAGATGCAGAGGAGCCACGCCATGGAAGTACTTGAAGCTTCCATTTCCTACTCCTGTACGTGATCTGTGATGAGATTCTTGGTCTTATGTAATGGTGGCGCGCAACTGTGAGTCTGTGAGATCATATCACCGACAGAGCGATTTAAAAACGCTGTTGCACCGCATGCGTCCGTGATGACTTATTGCACAGACCACGACGAGCATCACATGGGGGACGTTCCTAGTTTCATGGGATACGGATTACAAAATCATCATGCAGAGGATTCGACAGCAAACCTAGTGTCACGTTGGAGAAGACAATCTCTGGCATAAAAAAAATTGGCAGCCGGCTGCTACTTCTCCCCATGAGTGTATATCATTCAGCCTTCTTTATTGTCACTTGGATGCTAAGACGCTATGGCGACTGACCAAATACTACCCAAACAAAAATGGTGAGTGACTGCATACCCTCGCTTCTCTATCACTCACGCGATCGAGCTAGGCTAAAAAGTTGACTTTCAGGTTTACCCTTTCATCTGATTCGTCCAGATACTTTACAAACTTACAGCATTGAACGCTTCAGTATAATGACAAGTAAGATATTGTTCGGTAAGCGTATGCGCAAATGTATAGTTGTTGAAATAATACAAGGTTAGTTAACATTGCAACTTGATCTCCAAGAGAGTAAATCTTGTATGACATCCTATCGAAGTTGACATTATATTAAAAAGCTTCAAGCTGCCTCAGCGGCAATGTTTTCTTAAAAGTTAAATCTATATGCTAGTCTCGAATCAGGCTTTCGCCCCGCTTTATAAATAAAGCCACACCGTTTGAAACCGCTGCTGGGCCAGACAGCACAACGCCCAAAAGACCACGGCCGAACCGATACAAGGTGAGGAGGAACCCTCCAAAGACAGATCAAAGATAGAAACAAAAAGAAAAGGTAAACCGAGCTTGCCACCGAGACCTCCGACGCCGGATCGAGAGGGAACGAGTCTCCATGACGGCGCCCCCAACAGGGTGACGACGCATAGCGCCGCCGCCGTCCAGACCAAAAGGTCCAGGTTTTCACCGAAGCCCTAGTGCAGAGAAGGCACCCACCACAACGCCCCCAAGAGGGTTACGACACCCGCGGGCGTCGTCGATGCTGGCGCCGAAGCGCAGAGCTTTCGCTCGGAAGCACCTTACTACCACGCTAAGTGCAGAGAAGGCACCCTCAACAACGCCCCCAAGAGGGTAGCGACACCCGCAGGCGTCGTCGCTGTTGGCGTCGAGACGCAAAGCTTTCGCTCGGAAGTACCTTGCTACCACACTCGAACTCACGAAGCGCTAAAAGTCTCGAGCCAGTTCACCAGGACGCGATCTGGGAGCCGCAAGAGCCGAAGCCCAGCCAGCACCAGGCACTCCTCCCGCCAACTTCCCGCCACCCACATGGTCCGAGAAGACGACCAACACCACTGCCACGTCACTCGCCGCAGAGTCGCACGCGCAGACCACCTTCCGAGGCCGCCGCCCCGGCATCCAAGATCTCGCCCTCGGGGAGTGGCAGGTGTCTAGACAACAAGTCCATAGGAACGGACAGTAGAAAGACCGAGGTCGCCAGCCCTAGGGCGGTGGGGATACAACTAGCAGGACGCACCCGCCGATCATATCCGCAACCTCGAGGCAACAAGTCTGCTAGGCGGTCACCGGATCCAAGCCCTCCTGGCTCAAATCCAGCACCCCATCCACTCATGGACGGGGGAAGGGTTCCCGACAATGCCGAGAACCACTGAAACCACTGGCCAGCTCCGCCTGCCACCGTCTCGGGGCCCAACTACCTCAGCACCTTCCCGTCACCTGCTCCAGAGGAGAGCCGCCATCGAGCCTCCTACCGCCCCCGACCGAGACCTCCGGCTTCGAGAAGCCGCAACCCGCGTCATCCGAGCCGCCGCCGCCACCACCTGACAACACGACGACCCTGACCCGCCCCACCGCCGTGCCCTCGGCCAACACGGGGCCCAAGCTGAAGAGGGCGCCAACCTGGCTGCACCACCGCGAGAACTACGAGTCAAAGACGGAGGAACGGCGCCAAGTCCACTTCCGCCTGGTTACCCAGGTAGTAGAAGGACCGCAACCTGCCAACCGGAGGGGAACAACCCTCCACCGCCAACGACGGTCACCGACCGGACGGAGTAGCAGGTCCCGTCAGGCCCAAGATCAGGCCCGGATCAGACCCACCTGGTCCAGATCTGGGCCCATCTCAGACCCGAGAGGTCCCGCTGCCACGCTGCAGTAGAGTGGACGAAGCTGCCGCCATCCATCTACCAAGCTTGCGCCGCCCTGCACGTCTCTTCGTCGCAGTGTCCCGCGCCATGGACTGCCCGGCCGAGCGCCACCCAGCCCGCGCCCCAGCCTACCGAGACGCGCCGCCGCCCACCGCAGCCACCACTGCCGCGAGCGCGCCCGCGGAGCCGCCGCGCCGCCGGCAAGCAGCCGCGCTGCGACGCCCCCCGCTCAGCGTCGCACCTCCGCCGGCCGCGTCGTCCCGCGCCGCCACCACCGCGCGTAGGGGAAGAGAAGCCCCGCCGCCGCCGACGCCGCCAGGCTTTGCCCGGAGACGCCCTCCAGCGGCGGCGAGGAACGGAAGTGCGGGAGGAGGAGGCCCCGAGCTTGAGGATTCGAAGCCGCGCCCGGCCGCCGCGGGGCGGCGCGGACGCGGGGAGGAGGGAGGAAGGGGAGGGGAGGGGAGGGAGGGCGCGGCTGGCCGGCGGCGCGGGCTGGACGGCGGCGGCGGCGGCGGCGGCGGCTAGGGTTAGGAGGAGGAGCGGGAGCGGGGGGGTCTCTTTTTCGTCTCAAATCTTCTCCTGTGTCGCCAAATCTATATGCTAGTTAATCACACGATGGGATAAACTGGATTTCTGACAATATATGTGTGACATGTTCTCAGGTAAAGTGATACATTCGATCACAATGTATTTTGTTCTGGCTTGAAATACTAGATTCGAAGAAAGTTGTAACTCTATTGTCACTTTTTATTTTTGAAAAGGTGGTACAGATTCTTGGCAGATCTGCATCAAAAAATATGCGTGCAGCCCCCCACCTGTCGCGTTTTATTGAAAAGTTTCACAAGTTCAACAATTTACAAATCACGGATCACTCAATTTAGCTATAAATATCAACCACTAAAACATAGGTACGATATAAACATCTAGTCTTCTAGGATGCAGCCACCCACCCTGGCCGATGATAGCACGTAGGATACATCCGATATTCATGAGCCCACGTTGATCCACGGAGAGAAGAAATGATCACATATGAATCCACTAAATCGTCATGTGGATCACCTGCAAAAAAATAGTAGATTTTTTTTGTTAAAGACATAGTCATGGCGACAGTTCCAAATTGCCCATAGATTGACCGAAGCGCTAATCCTAATGCGAGCTTTGGTATCTTTCAAACATATCCTTACACTAATTGGTCGGGAAATAATTAAAGTGAAATGTCACATGTTGCTGAGTTGTTATGCAAGTTTAAAATTTTCAGATAAAGGCTAACTTCTAAAAGAGTAAATGAGACATGTGGCCAAATGGATGGGGCCGAAGTGAACCTAGTGCCCAGCTATACGGGATAAGTCGAATAATTATAAACCCCGACGCTTGTAACCTCTCCCAAAATTGTGATGTTTTGCTAACTCGCTCCCGTGGTCTTTTACTCATTGGAGGGTTTTACTTTGCCACATTAAAATTGATATTCCTATGTTGATCTTGTTTTGTTTATCATCTATTGTGCCCAGTGTCGTGTATAACATCACATCGTAAAATTGTCGCTTTAGTAAGCTTAACACCAAGCTCGTGATTTTGTTGTTGCACCTCCTATTTTTCTTAATACCCTGCGAAATTTGCAACATAAAATGCATTAACAGTTGTAGAAGACATGCAGATTTTAAGCAATACATATCTTGCTTTTACCTCATATTCAATGCAATAGTACGAATTCTTACCGAGAGGATATTTGCCTTTTTTAACTAGGACTAGTATATCTCACCAACCAATCAATCAGCGAGCATCAGAAGACCCTCACACCACGTATGACATGTCAATATATACTCGACACTTTCATTCAGGTCGACACTAAGGGTGTGTTCATTTCTGGGATGAAGTGGAATGGAACCATTCCATTCAAATGTCATGAAATTGTTCCATTCCTGTGTTCGGTTTGGTCAAAAAATATTACGAAACCATTCCATTCTTATGTTTGATTTTGGAATGGGATGAGAATGGCATTGAATGGAGTGAGAATGGAATTATTCTAAACTTGATTAATTAATTATTTTCTAAACTGGATTAATTATTGCTAATGTTGATTAATTATTTCTAATCTTAATTAATTAATGTTAAACTGGGTGAATCAATGCCAAACTTGATTAATTAGCGTGTGACAGTCACCCGTTCCATCTCGTCCGGCCGAATCGGCCGGACCGGCTTATTCTGGATCTAGAGTGAATGTTTCATTCTGAGGAATCACTCCATTCTATTCCATTTCGCAACCGAACGCAAGAACGGGCTCCAGGTATGGAACCATTCCATTCCATTCCACCTTATTCTGGAACTGAACACACCCTAAACTCAAAGATCTGTTCTTGTCGCTTGAAGATAGAAAATATTTGCTACTTTCCGTGAAGTAGATAGAGAAATGAGAGGCATCAGAAAATAGATTGTGGTCAGGAAAGAATAAAGTGTACGTAGAAACAGGCTACATTGTAAGGTAGGAAACATCTAGAGGCTGGACCGGTATGAGTGTCATTTTGTCTTTTTGCAATGGGACACCGACCATAGGACATTGTGTGTCCATAAACTTGTCATCTTGTCTTTTTGCAATGCTACACCTTACGGGCGGAAGAGGTTACAGAAGAGTCTGCGCGCTGACGAGTAGAAATGTAAGTGGGATCTCATAAATAACCAACTTCTAAATTCATTTGTGTACGTCTAGTACAAAATTTTGAATTAGATATTCACAAATGAAAGAGAAGTGGGACAATGGTGGGATACCACTTGACACCTTACTGACGAGTCTCGAGACGTGGAGCTAGCCAACGTGGAACAAAAACTGCTCTCTTCCTCAAAAATTAAGGGAACAAATCTCACGCGACAACTAGTGCATAGATGTCATGTGAGCAATTTCGTTGTCAATTAATGGAACCGGGGAGGGACTCCCTGTATTTCTAAAAACTAGTGCATAGATTAGTAATTCTACATTTGGCGTATTATTTTTTGTACTTACAATATTCCTCCCCCTACCAATGTCACTAATATGTTTGTGAATTGATTAAATGGGATGGATAAAAAGATCAAGGATAGGATTTGTTTCGGTGTTTCTGCTATCTGTTGTTCCATTTGGAATTGTAGAAACAATCTTGTTTTTAACAGAAAGAAAACTTTTCATGTCTTACAGGTTATCCATATGGCGGCACACTGGATTCAGCTATGGGCTTTCCTGCTACCTTCGGACCAGCGGGACCTTATGCTTGTTGGATGTGCGCGACTACTGTTGGTGGCACATGATTTTTTCTCCCAGCATACTAGGCGACTTTTATAGTCCGGCTGGGCAAAATTGTTTACGGAAACCTTACGGGCTGACGAGTCAAAGAGACGTGGAGCCAAAGTGGATAATTCATCGAGAGAAAACATAGGAAAGAAAAATAAATGAAATATCCCATCTCTCCTAGTCGAGTGAAGCCTCCGCGACAACACTGCCCGTCCAAGATACCAATGGCGGAGCTTAGTACAAGCTAACCTGGGCCGTGGCCCGCCTATGATTTACCCAATTCTTTCTATTTCTTGTTGGGACGGCCAGTTAAGAACCAATTTTAAAGGAAATTTTT
This sequence comes from Poa annua, assembly GCA_026929855.1. Classification (NCBI taxonomy): domain Eukaryota; kingdom Viridiplantae; phylum Streptophyta; class Magnoliopsida; order Poales; family Poaceae; genus Poa; species Poa annua. The sequence continues at coordinate 68,276,952 of CM049432.1, read as the reverse complement.
GCTCTATTGGAGCTTGACCCGCCCAGGTATTTCGGTGAAGCTCCGCAAGTGCAAGATACATATAAATATCAGAAATATTGTCGGTATTTAGCACACCTAGGCAGGGCCCTAGCCTCTGGCATTGTAATGGCCTTGAGTGACTGTCACAAGCTACTATACTGATCCGAAGAGCTGCATATCAGTGACGCAGTCATGTCAAATTTGGACGAAGAGATGATATGTCCCCTTGTTTTTTGTTAGCCGCTATAATGGCGATTTTTTTAAATCATAACATATTTTAGGTCAGCACGCCGCCTCATTAAAAACCTTGCTAGTCCCTCTCAATAACCTGACAAAGAAAATAGTGTGTCTAAAACCCCCTTCACAATCAAATATAGAGTCAATACAAATTGTTTTCCGGGTAGAAACCGGGGGAACACCACGCCACACAGATTTACATGAGCACTCCAAACTACGAGCTAAATAATATGCAACAAAGTTTTACAAACCAGGAAAACCAACAGAACACTAGCTTGTTGAAACCAGCAACCTGATATTTTGAATAAGAGGCGAGTAACGGATGTTTTTGGTATCATGCACAGGGTTTTAACGATATGAATTGTATTTTTTCTTCTTAGCTGACATATTTTATTTGCGAAAGGTCAGAGTCTCCTATATTTCAATTATATCACATAAGGGTATTATCTATGTAGCACCGCCCAGTCTCAATCATCCACAATCCTGTAAAGTGAAAGCCGTAGCTGGCCGTGCCGTGGAGAAATTTAACTTTTTTCTGAAAAACACAGTACAACGCAAGCGCTCATATACACGCGCATACATTCCTCCCTATGAACACACGCAAACACACCCTACCCCTATGAGCACTTCCGAGAGACTGAGTCGGCCGGTCAGGTCTTGAGATTGATGAAGTCACCACAGGCGCCTCGCTGTCGACGGGAACATCGCCTCCCACTGAAAGAATATTCCGCCTAAATGAGAAACACCTGGGTTTGAACTCTGTTGGGCTGGAGATACAACCATCCACTTAACCATCTTGCCACAGGCAAGTTCTCTGGAGAAATTTAGCTTTTAATTTTCTTCCCGTGGACACGATTGAATGGTTCTGAGTTTTTTCCTTCTATAGAATACAAATACAAATTGGTCCACCTCAACTTACCAGGTTCGTTAATTCAGTTGAGGATTGGCACGAACTGAACATCAGCACCCGTGATCCTGATGATCTTTACTTCTCCCTGTAAAAAATGTCTCAAGTTTGTCTAAATTTATATGCATCTACACGACTAGATACATTTAATTTACATAAAGTTGAGACATCTTTTTATGAACTGAGGGTATTAAATTTACTACTCCCTCTGTCCACAAATAAGTGTCTCAGATACATCTTCTTTTTGACAAACTTGAGACACTTATTTGTGGACGGAGGGAGTAGTATTAAATGGAAAGTTTGTGGTAGTACCTTGATACATCTGACAGACCCCCACCCTCGTGATTCCCCCGACCCATCGTCTCGCAAAAAAGAGAGTTGCCGACATGTGGGCCATAATCTCCGACATGGATTATGTCCTTTCCTTCTCCCACATGTCCAATTTAGCTTTGTTTTCCTCATGTCAGCACTACCTCTCTCTAGTTATAGCGAACCGTGGCAATGATACCAACTGTCGCCGGAGGAGAGGGGCGACTCAAATTTAATCATAAGTGGGTTTGTTCGTATTCGAGCAATATTCAAGCACATAATTGAAAATTGGAACTGAGTTTTTTCAATTCTTTTGTTTGGTTGTGTTTAGAATTAAAAATTGGAATTGGCAACCGAATTTCATGATATTGAACTTAGAAGATGCCTTCTCCAATTCAGTCTCACCAATCTGAATTGAATGGAATTGCCTCTTTCTCATGTGGATGCCCAAATCAACAAATAAACATCCAAACCGAGAATTAGAATTGAGTGCTCTTTTTATTCCAACTACCAATATCTTACACAACTAAACATAAATTTGAAATTCAAAGCTCATTTCAATACACCTACGAATTTGGAGTTGTGCTAAATTCAATTCCAAGCCCTCCGATACAAACATCCAAATATAGCATAAGTGTATTGTATTATTGGTTTACTGAAGCATGCAGAAAGGAAGCACATGGATTTAAAGTTTCCCAGCTATCTCTAAACTTAGGGAAATTGTATTTAAGATTACCGAAGTACAAAAACTATTATTATGTGAGTCTTTTAGGTATACCATGAATGCTATTCATATGCGTCAGTTGCGGAATCCACACCAGCCAGTATTATTGGGTCTAGAAACATCACATGCCCTGACTTGAACTCACTATCGATCAGCCGACATCACATGCCGGTTTCAAAAATATTTTCTTAACATCACATGTTCTGACATCGCATGTTTTTCTGAATTATTTATTGAAACAAAGGTAAAAAACTTTGCCTCATCATTCATTATGAAAAGGTGCCCGGTTTATTAGCGGGAGAAACCGGACAAAAACCATACATCAAACAACGACATCACATAGAGGACCCCACACAACCACAAAGAGCAACACCGAAGCAACAACGAACGCATATGTCGAAGCTTCCCTTGCTAATCACCACTTTCTTCTTTGGGAAGCGCTGAGCGTCCTCCCTAGCCTGGAAAGTTTCCAGCCCCCACATCCCCTGCTGACACATGTCCAAAATTATGTCTCCTAGTCCCGCTTTTGCTCATGTGGAGCAAAAACGATTCGTTTGTTATAAAAAATTTACATTAATGCAGCAAATTTCAATTTTCATCTAAGTCACGCAATTGCTTTCAAGAAGCAAAAAAATGGTTTGGTTTGTTATGAGGATTTGCGTCAATAGAGAAAACATATGCTACAGATCTTACAGAAATTTGTAGACCAAAATTGTATAATGTGAAGAAGAAATTGCTACAAACAATTTGAATTTGCATTAAAGGAGATTTTTTTGCTACTAATCTTACAAAATATGCACACAGTAGCATCGCTGGTTACGGGTCGCAAAGCAAGCTTCTTCGGCAGCATAAGGAATTGCTACTTGGCAAAACCAACAAAATTGCTACAAAAATTCTAGAGATTTGCATCAAAACTGAAAAAAATTGCTACAAAACTTCAAACATTTCACCAGAAACCAAACAAAAAATGTATCAAAACCGATAATTTGCTACAAATGATTTATGAATTTGCATCAATAGAGAAAATGTTATGCTACAAAACATCATAAAAATTGCTCCACAACAAGAAGAAAAGACACAACAAATCAGTATTTTTTTTGCTCTAGCAGCACCATTGACGACCTACGGAGCGACGCATACCTGCCGTGGCACCACTGCTATGGACGCCAAAGAGAAGTAGCACCTCCGCCCTCCATGGCAGCACGCCCGTCCCCATGGTAGCTCGGCAGCGTGCCGCCGGTAGCATGGTCGTCCCCCATGGCAGCAGTGCAACCCGCCGCCGGTAGCACCGGTCGCCGCCTCTAGTAGCACCGATGCAATGATCTTGCATCATTACCATCTTCCATAGTAGCACCGACGGACAAGGGCGAGGCGAAGCTCGACACAACTCGAGCCGCGGCAGCGTGAGACTTCACAGGTCGGCGGTGGCACGTCCTCGTTCCAGCCGACGAAGGGCCCGGCTCGGCCACCATGACGGCCGCCAACATGCAGCCTCAAGGTCAAGGAAACAGGAACAGTTGCACGAACACCATCCCCGATGCCATCTGGAGGCCCGGGACGACCAACCTCAACTCCAGCTCCGGCATCACCGCGGGAACCCTGCGTTGGTGGGCTTGGGGAGATGCTCGTGAAGGGAATATGCCCTACAGGCACTTAATAAATTAGTTTATTGGCAATATCCTAATTGTTCATTATATGTTTTATACCATGCTATAACTGTATTAAGCGAAAACATTAATACAGGTGTGGTAGATAAAACAACCATGTCCCTAGTAGCCTCTACTAAGACTAGTTTCATTGCGCGATTGATGATCGAGGTTTTCCGATCATAGAGCATGGCGCCGGTCGGCAATGGAAGTCATGTCATTGGTTGAACGATGTGATGGACATACCCAGTATTTATAGGACATAGTCATTACGCCTTAAGACCGTGAGACCAACTCTTATTGTTATTCCCGAAAGATACTTTGATTGCACCAAACGTCGTATCTTAATTAGTATGACAATAACGGTGATACTTTTGGGTATCGAAAGGGGATAGTTGAGACGAGTGGTCAACAGCGGGATTTGTCAGTCCGTATAGACGGATAGATACTCCAGGGCCCACTCAGTGAGATTATGTCAAATGAGTTTGCAAACATGTGACTAGGTCGCCAACTGACATAATATCATAGACGAGAAGAAGATAGCGATGTCGGTAACGAGATCATGCTAGGTATGGAGATATCTGAGAATGATGTCCGGACGCGCTAAGTATCGACATGACAAAGGGTTTAAGACTAGACGTCCAGGTTTGACAGATGAAAATCATTCGTTATATCACATGGATTCATTCATGGGGTCTAGGCCTACGAGTTAGTCATTGATCGGAGAGGAGTCTCGATCATGTCTGTCATTATATCGAACCGCTAGGGTAACACACTTAAGGGGTTTCGACAAGACAACCGGAAAGGAAAGAGATCACCGGGAACGTCCTGGGAATGGTTCGATGGAGATCGGGCAGCGACAAAATAGTTTGCGGAGCTAGAATAAATTATATATAATATGTTTGATATTAATTAGTGTAATTAATGTTTAAATATGATTTTATATATTTATTTTCGAATTTATTTAGCGTGATTTCCCTAAATGGGCCTTCTGGTCAAAAGAAGACCCATAGGGGGGAAAATCCTCAAGGGGAAATTCGGTGGGGGGCTTGGCCGGCCTAGGTGGGCCAAATGGGGCCCACCTAGGGCCGGCGCACCCTCCCTAGCCGCACCAAGGCTGTGGGATAGTCCCACATTGCCTGGCTAGGGAGGTTGGCTCCCCCCGGGAGCCTTTATAAGAAGGGGCACCCCTGGCTTTTTAATTCACCAATTAATTTCCTAATTCTCTCTCGATCTCGTGATTCCCTTTGTCGGAGTTGCGCCGAGTTGAGAGGGGGACCTCTTCCACCATAGCCCGCTGCCGCGCTGCTAGTGTTCCGGTCCAAGTCTTCCACTGCTCGTCCTGGACTAGAGCTTCGGAGGCCGTCATCTCCACCGTATGTGTGTAACGCCCTGCGAGGTGCTGCGCTAGCGGTGCTCGGAGGCCTACTTCCTCCACCCGACCTCGAGGTCATCTTCGTCGTCTTCGTCGCGCCTAGTTCTTCGCGACCTAGAGGTCGACTACGTCGTCTTCGTCGTCAACGCTTGTGCGGGAGCGTAATCCCTGATATTCGGTCTACGAGGGTATGTATTCCGATCTCCGCCATACTTTTATATCTTCATAGTGTAGATATTGGCTAGTTTAAGGATATCGTTGCTAGGAATTTTTTTGTTTTTCTGCATGCGATCCCCTTCAGCTCGGTGCCGATTCCTGCTGTGGGAGGCGGAGGATGCTCGCTTCCGATTCCTGCTCGCGAAAGAGGAGGAGGAGGGCGTGCCTGGCTGTGGGAGGCGCCGCGAGGCTCGCCGGAGCCGGTCGAGATCTACAGGCTATGGTGACTTGGGGGAGGAATTCGAGAAAAGATGGAGGGGATCGGGAGAGCAATGTCCCCGATGGGGACTGGGTTTGGAGGAAGAGGACCACGTGGGGTCGTGATTAGCAGCAAGGTCACGCCCGTGCGTGGGGTCTACGGGGACACGCGTCAGACGTACGAGGCGGAGGATGCGAGACATTCATCTGTCGACTGTTAATCAGCGTTTTCCTTCTTCTTTTGCCCCTGATAGTATCTACCTTGAGAGATTTCTCCACCTTCTTGGTTACATCCTCTAAAGCCTTTGCAACCAAAACACAAGCAATGTCGTTACAATATTCAGGAATGGTCGCTCTAAACAGATGAGTCAACCACAACAAAGTTAGGAGCCAACACTCCTCCACTATCTGCAGAGTGCGTTGATGCCACCATCAAATCCTCTAAGGGCATCTCCAGTCGCCCCCCAGCGCCCCCCAGGAGGCCTTTTTAGCGCCGGCGAAAGCAAATAGCGCCGTTTTTCCACCAGCCGCCCCCCCAGAAGCCAAGTTAGCGCCGTTTCGGCGGAAAATAGCGCCGGCGCACCCAGGCGGAACCCAGCCCGCTAGATTCGGCCTGGGGGCGTCGGCAGAAGGAAAAGCACACGTGGGCCAGCGCTGTCGGTGAGACATCGCCTTTTCCCCACCTACCTGGCTCGTCTTTCCCTTCCTTCTCGTGCCGCCGGCGGAACGCCGCCGTCCCTCACGCCTACCTGCACCGCCACGCCGCCGCCGCCACACCAGTATGATCCGCCACCTAGCCCCGCCACGCCCCGCCTCGTCGGCGCCGCCCACTCAATCGTCGCGAAAACGCCTCTGGGCGTTCTTCAGTGCGAAAGGGCGACCACCCCGCGTGCAAGGTGTTCGGTGAAAAGTCGGCACAGCAATGGACTCCGACGAGGAGATACTCGCCGAGTTGTTCGACGAGGAAGATCAGGCGGCCATCAACGACGAAGAACACCTGCTGATCTTGGCCTCCCTCGCCGGCTTGCTCGCCGAGAATCAGGGCGGGCCTTGGCGTGTTGGATCAACAATGGGTCGCCGCAAGAGAGGGCCGAGGCAGCGGTACGAGGGGTACTGCATCCTGTACTCCGACTACTTCGCCGATGATCCCACCCAGGACGCGAAGGTGTTCCGACGCCGTTTCAGGATGAACCGCAAGCTCTTCCTCAATATCATGCAAGAAATCCGCGAGTTCGACATCTACTTCAAATTGAAGAAGGACTGCACTGGCACAGTAGGGTTTACCTCTATTTAGAAGTGCACGATGGCCATGAGGTTGCTTGCATACGGTTCTCCTGCAGATGCACAAGATGACTATCTGCGCATGAGCGAGTCCATGGCCATTGAGTGCTTGAACAGGTTCTGCCGAGCAGTGGTTGCAGTCTTTGCCCAAGGTACTTGCGATAACCCAATGTGCAAGACACTGCTCGCCTTCTTGCAGAGAATGCAACAAGAAGCTTTCCTGGGATACTTGGTAGTATCGACTGCATGCATTGGGCATGGAAGAACTGTCTATTTGACTGGCAGGGGATGTACAAGGGCAAGGAAGGAGAGTGCTCGGTGATTCTCGAGGCCGTGGCTTCATATGATCTATGGATCTGACATTCATTGTTTGGTATGCCTGGAACTCACAACGACATAAATGTGTTGCAGTGCTCGGATGTCTTTGCCGAGCTTGTCGAAGGCCATGCTCCCCCAGTGAACTATGAGATCAACAGACACCAGTACACAGAGGGGTACTATCTTGCAGATGGCATCTACCCCAAGTGGGCAATATTTGTGAAGACCATCTCCAAGTCTGTGGCAGGAAGCGCGAAAGCTTGGTTTTTGAAGTGCCAAGAGGCTTGCAGGAAGGATGTCGAGCGAGCATTTGGTGCGCTGCAGTCTCGATTTGCCGTTCTCCGGTACCCAGTTATGACTTGGTCGAAGTCCAACATGCATGTGGGAGGTGATGCATTGTTGTGTGATCTTGCACAACATGATCATTGAGAGTGAGCGGGATGACCCGGTGCCTGACAGTGAGGTAAGGATACCATACTACCGTCAGGGTCCTCTTGCAGATGTTGATCACCAGGTGCCGGCATCATGGACAGACTTCCTCGCCACGCGTCAGGAGATTCGAGACGTTGCAACACATCAAGCTCTACAAGATGATCTAGTGCAGCACTTGTGGGCGCTCAGGGGCAAAAGCAATGGCAATGCCCAATGCCCCCGATGTTTAGTACTATTTGTTTTATTTTTTATACATTGTTGAACTATTTATTTATGTGTGAATTTGTATGATTAAAGTGTGAATTCGTATGTCAAAGTGCCAAAATATAGTCAAAATGCTAAAAATATAGCTGAAACGCGCTGTTCGGGGCGGCGACCTGGGTTCGCGGCAGGTAAACACGTCCCACTAGGTTCCGCACCGTTTCGCGCCGTGACGGGCACAAAAATCTTACGTTTTGGGGCCCAAGGCGTAACGACTGGAGATGCCTTACGGAGGCTAGATCCATTGCAAGCACCATTGGTGAATCCACACGTGCCTCTGAAGCTCTAGTGTGATTGACAGGACTGTAACGTTAGGGGCGGAGTACTCCTTTTAGTGCACTCTGTCTAGTTTTTAGGGGATAAGTTCGTCTCAAACTTTATCTGAATATATGTTTGTCCATTTCTAACTTAATTATGCAGGTACTACAACCGTAGCTAAATATATGTCTATTTCTTTTTCTTCTTTATTTTCTTGTAGAAAATATGTACCATGTCAGATCTACAAGCTTGTCAGTATTTTCCATTACACTTAGCGTTATAAACTTATAACTTAGTTAGACATGCTATACATACATGGCCGGATGAATGAAAACAATTTATTGAGTTCAATACAGGAAAGTGTACACCAGAAGAGCAGAGAATGTACTCTTAATTTGCTGGGTAAAGGGAAATAAACTGCAAATTTCTCGTGAGACAATACTTTTATTACGCTAGCTCCCACAACATATTAAATGGTACTACTCTCTCCGTCTACAAATAAGTGTCTCAATAGATTCATCTTCTTCTTTTTAAGAGACTTGAAACACTTATTTATATACAGAGCGAGTACTAGAACCTATAATAACCAGTGCCGTGTTTGGAAAGTCCACGAGCATATAGTTAGTGGCCAACGCCGTCGCTCGGCGTAGACCAAAGCATCCGGCTACGCCCACCGCCGTTGTTAACTGATATAGGGTCAGCTGGCGGCAACATCGTCGGAACATCACCGCTGTCAGTGTCGGTGTTACTCGAATCCTCGCTTCCATGCGCGCGCGGATCAACCGGCGCCACCCGAGCAAGAACATGAAGCGGTGAGGCCAGTAGGAAGACGAACAAGAACACTGTAGCATGCGACGGGAGAAGAGACATGGACATAGTGGTTTGAAACTAGATTTCGTGTGCGCGTGTGGTCAATCTTTGAATTGCTGAGGTTTTGTTGGGATGTTGTTAAGAAGTTGGAAAACTTGGGACATATTTATAGGGGAAGCAAAGTATCCGGCCGGGCATATAATCAAGAGAATTCATGCTGAGAGAGAGACGTGCATGTGTAGTGCGGCGCGGGTCAAGTACGGGTAGCAAAGTCAATCAACTTGGCGTTTCCCTCGGTTTGAGGCACAACATTTGAAGGAGTCCATGGAGATTATTGCCCTTTTTTGTGATTGGATTGGCGCGCCATATGTGTGCGAGATAGCTACTCGTGATGTTTCAGATAACCCATCTAGCTAACAGCAGACAGCGCACTAAAGCGTGCTGTCGATATCATCTGATCGATGTAGGAAAGAGTCGGCCAGTCTCACAGTGCCCAAGTTGGTGAAGCGGGAAACAACCATTAAGCCCGATCGGGTTAACAAAAGGCAGTAACTTGAACGCCAGCTTGTCTAACACAAACAGGGTGGACTTTAATCACTATTTGTTCGAAGAACATGATGGAGTTTCCTGCAGGGGCGGATCCAGGGGGGGCTAGCAGGGGTCGGACCCCCCAACCTTCAGCCCTCCTCAATACATTTCTGTACTAGTAATTACGATTAGTATCCGGTCATTAGCCAAACAAATAGAGGTCCATCTCCTTATGCTACGTGAGAAAAGGCCCAACAAGTCTGTTACAGCCCATTACGATTAGTATTTGATGAAACTATTGGCCTCATATGGATGCACTACAACCCTACACTATACACTGATTTATTTCTAGATGCACTACACTAGCTTTTTGGTACTATAAAATGGTTATATCAAGAATAAATTGATATGTATACTATACTAAGAATAAACTATTTCTCAGCACCATGAACTCCCAACAAACATAATACATGTAAAAAATTACCTGATCAAACACTCAATTTAGAGATATCGACTGGTATTTCTACCCCACTTAATTGATCAATTTTCTATGAGCATGTATAGAACACTGTTAAGTCCAGTAAAATTGCTAGCCAAGATCATCAACTGTTTGCCATTCAAGTCAGGTAGAAGTGCTAGCGGAAAATCTAACAATCTCATCTATACAAGTATAAAAATTTGATGATTTTTATAGCGTCTAGTTATGCTGGTGAAGGCTCTGATTTGTGAGTTTTTTCTCAATAATTATTGAAAATTTATAAGGGAAAAAATCTTGAGTAGCTTGCTGAAACAAACGAATTTTTTTCCGACTCCTTTGAACTTCGCCCCCCCTATATTCAAATCCTGGCTCCGCCCCTGGTTTCCTGATGATTAAGATGACAAAACAACGCAAAGGAAGAGAAACAGCATACATGCATATCCCTGTAGTGCTCGGTTTGAGCTACAGCACGCGCCCTGTGAACTTCCTCGCCCGAGATTTTGAGGAGTGGCCTCCACATTATTGAAATTCATGTACTTAAACACGTTTCGTTGTGTAAATTTTTCCATTTTGTCGGATATAATACATAATGAAATATCTAAAACATCTATATAATCATGAATGGAGGGATCTACCTATCAACATATAGTTAAGGAGATACGTTGGAATTATCAACCGAATAGTGGGTTGGCCTATGTGTTTGAGACCCATCAAAATTCTGAAATTCCAAAGCTATTTGTATTAGTTTAATCTCATGTAGATAAACCAAGAGAGCAAACACAACCATATATAGAGCTCTTATTGTCTTCTATAATACAACATGTAGACACACAATCGCACACTCGTGGTTTTTCACGTGATTTGCGACTTGTTGTGACACAGTTGTGTTCATCTCACGATGCAGAGGCTGGGATCTTCCCCCCTTTTCGAAAAACAAACCCACTCTTATTTTTTTGCTAATGGTTGTCTATCCTCCAAATAATTCCGATAGTTTATGAGATTTTAACTCAATGATTCAGATATCTAGCAAGGCACTTGCAGCGCTATTGTCGAAATTAACAAATATTACTACTGGACTGATTGCCAGGATCATGGCAGTTTCTGTCCATTGGAATTCATTTGTATATGTCCTGGTTCTACAATCGACACACGAATTCACATGTCATTCCCCTCTCTTCTTTCTTGTGGAAAGTATTGAGTGACCTAATGTCAGCACTCGAACGGATGGCACAGCTTGGTGACGGTCGGTGGACGCACCCGGGGTTTAGTCCCACCTCGCTAGTTGAGTGAGGCCGACACCAGCTTATATAGCTGGGCAAACCTCTCCCTTCAGTTTGGGCTTTTGGGATGAGAGAGGCCTTGAGCCTCCAAATACACTGGTCGAGTGTGGGCTGACCTTTGGGCTGCTAACATCTGATATCAGAGCCAGGTTGTGTGCATCACTATTAGGTGTGTGACAGTCGCTATCGCTCCTGTTTAGGGGGATGGGATGTCAGCACTCGAACGGATGGCACAGCTTGGTGATGGTCGATGGACGCACCCGGGGTTAGTCCCACCTCGCTAGTTGAGGGAGGCCGACACCAGCTTATATAGCTGGGCAAACCTCTCCCTTCAGTCCGGTCTTTTGGGATGAGAGAGGCCTTGGGCCTCCAAATACACTGGTCGAGTGTGGGCTGACCTTTGGGCTGCTAACACCTAATCCTTGCCGTCTCCTCTTATTGGCGTGCACCCTGAAAGGAGAAAAGGGATCTAAGCTTGCTTTGTATCGTGAGAACTTGCACAGGGTCGGCAATAAAGATTTTATTCAGTGCACCTTCGTGGGATGGCTAGTTGCACTGAGGCATCAACTACTGAACCAAACTTCATTTAGCCTGCCTGCCTGCCTGCAAATGTTGTTAGGCTCAATCAAGCAAAGCCTTGTAAGTTTTGATAGAGAACTTACACTATCTAGGATATTTATTGACATGATATGCATGTTGCTAGCACTAGTGTATGGGTGAGACTTTACTGAATTTTGTAACACCTTCCATTTAATATTGCTGTAATCATGTTTTTTGCACTTACCGCAACTAAAAAAATATATACATAACATTAATGTTATTAACGTAGCTCAGTGTAAGGTACTTTTATGTTTCTCAGCTTCGGAATTCTTAATTTCTTACCGAATCTCACATAGTCACATGTATATATGTCCGTACTTTAAACCGTGCCGGTTCAAAATAAATATAAACATATATATATATATATATGTAGTTATTTATTATATGATGTTATGACATGAAAGTTCAGTTCCTCCAACAAGCTAGATTGATTCCTAGAAGTTAAATGCTTGCGGGGACTAAGTCATGTTCAGGGACTAGGTCGTGTTGAGATGCTGTTGTCGAGAGAAATACAGAGTGACAGATGTCATATGATCGGATAATTCACCATAGTCTCCGAGAAGTAGGAGTGTTGAAAAAAATTACAGTTTATTAATTAATTGTCTTTACAAATTGTAAAAGAATCACACGGCTAGAGGAGAAACATATCGAAACCGACAAACCAAAAAAAGAGTTCAGTGTAATCCACCTTATTTGCTCCATCCATTTTTAATTATCCTGCGTTTTTGTTAGCCAAAATAAAACTTTGAAGTTTGACTCATATGAAGAAATATCCATTTCCACAATATAAATTATAGTTATTAGAATCATTATAAAATATATGTTCATGTTATATGTACTTGGTATTACATATATTGTTATTTTCTCCTAAATATACTCCGTTAAACTTTACAAAATAATTCAGGTAATAAAAAACAGAGGGAGTACCAAACTTCAGTTAACTAATACATTTTTCAGAGGAGCCCATACCTAAAAAAGATATTATTCATATTAATTACAAATATCACCAGAGTGACACATCATTGGACAGTAGCACTATGTAACAACCAGTAGATGGTTTACACAAAGATAAAAATGGCATGTTGCTCTCACAGTACTCTATCTCAGACAGCTAGCTCGCAGTACTAATTAAGCACATGATGCGCTTACTTCATGAAGCCTGAACACAAGATATAAATGCTGAAATGGATCGGAGCATCAATCCACTAGCACGACCAACCTGGATATTCCGAGCAACATCCTTGTCATGAAAAAATAGACCAGGTATTCAGAGAAATTTCAAAGCTCTGTTAATGTTCGATTCAATATTCATACGTGAACCGAGCCTTCAGTTAACAAGCCTGTCACTGGGCCGAAATAGTCCAAATAAGAATATGTCAAAGAAATTTCTGTTCAGTGCTCATTCACTTACGATGTATATCTACCCTGTGATGACTACTACCGCTGGTCCTTTTTCTTCTCGTTTCTGAAAGCGTCTTGTCGTGCTTGATCTGGCACTACTGAAAATTTTCTAGTTATACCACACCTTTCATGATATCATGGTATCAAGTCTCAAAATTTAAATTTTCAAGTGTCACAAAATTTTAAAACAAAATTTTTTTAGCCAACAAAATATGGTAGTTTCTTGTTAACAGGTAAAAAAGCTTAGGCCCAATTCTTTTCAGCTTTAGGACGGATTTCCAGAGAAGCTGCAGTCCCTCTAGTATCCCGGACAAGCCGGCCCCCAAATTTGGTTAAGTCTTTCAAACTAGCTTAGATATAACATATAAGTAGTTTCGAATAAGCTAGTTTAAAAGCCTAACTAATTTTGGGAGAACTAATTTGTTTCTAGAATGCTTAAGCTAAAAGGAAACTGGTCCAGGAGGGGTGAACTGCTTTATCAAATACCTTCATAGCATTCAAATCTCCATTTCTTCAATGCATTTGGAAACCCTTGCTTTGTTGCACAGGGCCAAGAAGCGTTTCTCCATCTCGCGTAGGGTAGGTTTTGGTCCACCAGTTTTGCTTGATTCCTTCCTTGGCTTCTTATTTTGACATACTTGATACTTCCTCTTTTCCTGTTTCACAATATTCTTGCGATGTAGCATCAACCATTGGTGCTTCAGTTAGGGGGGCTTTCTCATCCATAAGCACGCCACTTGCCTTCTTCAGAGACTCCTCTGCACTCCATACATGCCGTCTCTTGGGTGCTGCTTCAAATATCTTACTGTCCTTGGCCTAACCTCGCAAATGAGCCTTTCTGTGGTCCGTACTAATTTCGAATTTCTTCTTTAGTGCTTCAGTTTCTTCTTGAGGTCAAATAATCATAATCAATGATAACCAAAGCAGGATTTTCTCATTCTCATCATCCCTCTCCTTCCTGTTGATCCTTGAGCGACGGGCATTTGGAGGGGATCAAATCCCCTTTCTGAAAGCTCACGCAGTACCTCTTCCTTCATGTTAATTATCTTAAAAGGAACCTAACTCTGTTATTGAGTAGGTGAGCTGCTTTTCAACGTAGTGCTGCATTGCATAAAAAAATCTAATAGAAATCCAGCCACGTTCTGTATGTATTCACTCCACATTTTAAAAAATGTAATTGGTTCAGTTGAACTTTTCTATTCCGAAAAGTGCAATTGCACGTTTTTTTAAACTGTAATTACACTTTTCTAGGATGACTGAGACTTAAAAAAAACCAGTCAGATAAGACATATGCACTCCCTTTTATTTTATACACATATCAATTTCGAGGGTATTATTGACATCTCACAACTCAACCAGCAATAAGCGAAAACTCTATAAGCTCAAAAGAAGTCTCTGAATCAGTTTCTATGAGCTTCTCACCGCAGCCGTTTTTTCTCTACCGAAATCTATAATAAGCCAGCTTATGTATAAGCATAAGTCTAAAATAAGTGACCCTAATGTCGTCTCGATTTACAAGACATTTTGTTAAGAAAAAATAACCTATCAAAACGTTTTATATTTTGAGAGTATATGTTTTTCAGTCCTACTATCACCATAGTCGAGATTCAGAAAATTTTCACGAGTTTGTCGCTTGGGTTCTCAAAGGAATTATCATCGATAAGCTCAAAAAAATTGGAGTTACTCGTGTGTTCTTCAGGGTTCTAGACTTGTCATCTTCTATGGGTGTTGCACTCTCGATGTGTGTGTTTTCGTAGCTTACTCTCATCAAGCAGGAAAAAATATAATGCAATGAGCAATGACCAAAGACCGAGTCATGGAAGAGCAGAATAGGCAATGGAAATAAGCGAAACCTCAAGAAGCACCAAATATGTTTTTTTCATACTTCTTTTGTCCCTTGTATATTTATTTTCCTTAAAAAAATCTGGTGTTAAACTAAAAAAACATATTAAGAGCTTATCATTATCTAAAAATGTGGATGAGTCGGTAAAGTTGAAATATGAGAAAAGTATGTCACAGAGAAAGAGAACCAACTGAGAAGAGTAGGATAAAAATATCTAATTAGTGATTTTGATATTATATATATATATTTATTATCCGTCAGAAAGTACTAATTCCGTCCTAATTTACAAGACATATCTATTATACACTAAAAGCAATATAAGTATGTTTTAAAAGCCACCACGTTAAGCCACATCATCATAATTACGTCAACAGTTAGATCTAAAATTAACGTTTAAGATTTAACTAGAGAATATTAGTAACGTAACTATATTTTTCGTTTGACACGTTACACAAGTTAGTTAGCCTTACACAATATCAGATGTAAAAAAGAGTTGTTATATGCCACGTTTCTCCAAACAAAATGTTGTCACGTAACCAGGCAGTGTTAGGGAAAAAAAAAGTCACGTAACCAGGCAGCCACTGGCAGCGTTGATAAAAGAAAAATTGTACACAAACCGGCCGGCCGGCTGTTGCCATAGGCCCATACGTTTTGCAAAAAGAAACATGCTAAGCACGTAACCAACAGATTAAATTTCAATTTAAAAATCGAACATATTAAATTAAGGAATAAAAATATTTGTAATAGTTAGATCTAATACTAATAGTTAGAATTTTTTTTTAAAATAATGAGATCTATAGTCCCTTCGTTGTAAGTCATTTATATATTTCAATATTAAAATAAGTGAATGTGCAGATATGACATGTACACAATTTAGATCTTATACATTTTAGAAAAAACTCAATGCACACACATATATGTAACTAAGCGCCTCATTCGTGGCAGCCACCAATCAACACCGGTTCCGGACAACTTTCAAATATGATTGTTCTTTGGCGCATATAATTAATTGCTTATTTTAATAGTATGCTTTTTTCCATCAAGTTTGATCATGATGACATCTGCTAATTAATTGTGTGGTTACTGCTTCGTCACTATCCGTGCCACTAATGTGTATTACTATGGCACATGTAACGCTCTCATGAAAAAAGATATTCATTTAAATATGTTTGGTCACAAAAAAAAATTATCGACTACAACAACAATTTCAGACTGTGACATCTCAAAAGAAAAAGAAAGTATTCCTAAAGTCTGTTACAAAAGCAAAAGCAAAACTGTTTTTTTTCCCACAGTGTCGGAATTATTGTTCTTCCATCAATTTTGATCATGCTGACATATGCTAATTGACTACGTGCTTACTGCTTACTCAATATCGATGCCACTAATGTATTCTACTAAGCCACATATAACCGCTCCTATGAAAAAGATATAATACGTTTATTCAAATATGTTTGGTGAATTTTTTTTGTTTTCTCGACCGCGGCAACAATTTCAGAATGTGACATCTCAAATGAAAAAGAAAACATTAACAAAGTACGTAACAAAAAGAAAAACAAAACAAAACGAATTTTATCCTTGGAGTCATAGGATAATCAATGATAATAGATGAAAAAACAGAATCTCAAACCAAATCAGTTAAGGCATGAGAAAACATACAGCTGTGAATGGGATTCACCTACAAAATTATTAATCCTAGCGACCCACTCAAAAACCATAACCTGGTTGGCAAAAATCATATCAAATAATGAAGCACACTCCACTGAACATAGGTTTACACGAGCTAAAGACACAAGAAAAATAGTTTGTCTAACTCTCCGGCTAATGAAGGATTTAGCCGCAGCCTATACAAGGACAGAGGAATAGTGCAATATGTTTTTAAATATTATACTCATATTTTTCATACGAAAATGGAAATTTAATACTAAAAGCCTATTACACCCAGTACTGCATAACAAATGGAAGACATGAATAAAATACTCAACTTATGTTAAGAACCATAATGGATGTCCCATAAAGAACTCAACGAACGAGTGTTGTAGTTTGATAAAACAAAGCACTCATAATATTTGCTGACAATAGATAAATTGATGATGCACCTAACACAGCTGATAATTAAGATAAAGAATTATATATTCAACAATTTATTATTTTCTAACCAAATGCAATGTATATGTCTACCACTACACATATAGTTAGAAACACGTGTTGGGCAGTTGATTCACAACACTTATTTCACAAAAAGCTTAGTTATGTCCCAGGTGAGGTGTATAAGACGCTAACCACGTAATTTTACCTCCGGTGAATTAGAAGTACAACGACCCGCTAACCATCTGACCACTTGATCATTTTTAACAATTTGATTCCAATGCATATTGTTGTATTGTAATAATGCTACATATATTGCTTAGATAGAAAAAGGATGAGTTTCTATATTGGAGAAGTACATCTGATGATATGCCAAAGTAGAACATAGATGAGAATCAGTACACACTAGCAGAGTTCTTGATCACTATAAAAACATGGTAGATTAAGAAGAATCAAATCAAATACTATATATAAAAATTATCTACATAAAGGCATGCATGATATTGTGCAATAAGTGTATGCACATAAATATGGATTTACATACCATGTGTATAAGTCCTTGTATAAATGTACGCAGCAAAATAAAGTTGTGTGTGGTCCTTTGGATATTAGGCTACACTGAGTACTAAATTAAAAAAATATGAAATAACATTTTAACTTACCATCACAGTTTCGAAGTCCATAGAACCATGTAATTAAAGTTTTTATACTTTTAGTTTCTGTAAAATCACACGAAAAAACTTATTCAATACGATAAAGATGATGCCCTCGCATTTGTGAGGGCCACCTTGCTAGTTGTTAAGCAAAATAAATGAAAACGTTTTATATTTTTGAGACAGAGGCAGTATATGTTTTGTAGTCCTATTATCAACATAGTCGAGATTCAGATAATTTTAAGCTTAGAAAAGAAAACACTGAAAATTTTCACGAGTTTGTCGCTTGCTCAGTCCCCAGCCGGCAGCCCCAAATCCCCTCATCCGCGACCACCACTCTCTGCCTGGCGCCGACCCAACCTGGTTTTGAGCGCCGCCGCTCATATTCTCACCACCGCCGCGCCCTGCAGCTCCAACGCTCTCGATCTTGCCCGCCGCCGTCCATCCCTCGACCTCCCACGCTTCCGCCCAGTCCTCGCCGTAGCCGTTACTCTTGCAAGCAACGCCGCTCTGCCGTCACCGTCGCGTTCCTTCTCCTCCTAGTCCACATTCCGCCGCTCGGTTCTGCTAACGTCCTGAGCGCTCGCCAGACCATGTCGCTACGGCGTGGTGCGCCTCTCTGCGCGCCGTTGCCGCCAACAGGTGGCCTCTGCGCTGGAGGCGGCCGCCGCGGCTCCGTGCCAGCGCGGTCGGATCTCGTTCGCCGGACATGCTTCTTGCGGGCAGCGGATAAGAGCGGAGGAGCAGTCAGGTTAGCTCTCCATAACGCTTATTGATTCTTGCAAGTTGCAAGCCTAAGCCCACAGTAGATTCCTGCTGCTTGAATAATATGTGCTTGGTGGCATACTTGCCGTCAGCCTAAAATCTAGCTGGAATTTGGAGATTTGAGTTGTTGTTGACTGCCACATGGACTATGTGCTTGGTTTCTATAGTATAGTGGCGGAGGATTCAAGATGGTCTTCACTGTCATATGCCAAATGTCTAGCATGGATGCATCACTGTTTGAACAAGGAAGATAGAGATTCCTCAAAAGAAAAAGATTCCTCAAAAAACAAGGAAGATAGAACAAACATGGCAAATGAAACATTAGAAAGAACGTTACATTGCCATCCTAAGGTGAAAAAAAAAACATGACCCCTTCTTCCTCTATATTACCAAGGATTAGTAATCATTCTTTTATAGGAAAAATTCTGTTGGATTTTATATAGATAGAGAAATAAGAAGAAATGACAGGAGGGTTTTATATAGATAGAGAAATAAGAAGAAAATTACGATGTGGAAAAGAAGACAGGAATTGTGTACAATGGCATTGTAGTACAACAGTTTAGAAAAGGGAGGATTTAGGATTGCTCTCTGTCTCCTACAACACTCCGCTATCATATACCGAATGTGCCAACAGCTTTCATGAAACGTATAACAGTGGATGTGTCATTATTTAAACAAGGAAGATACAACAAGCATGTTGAATGGAGCTATTGCACATGTTGGCTAGATACACACAAAAATGAGTGAATATGGACACTAAAACATGTCTAGATATAAGTTTGAACATGTGAATGTGAAAAAAGGCTAAAACGTCTTATATTAAAAAACAGAGGTAGTAGTACACATGGCAATAATGTGCTGTGTAACGAGCTTGAAAATATCTTTTTTTTTAAATCTTCCTATGCTCTGAAAACTACTCCCTGCTGCTCCATCCAACCCTGCCAGATGACTTCTCTGTCCTATCTGGTACGAAACGCCTAGACGCACCTAGGCACCGCCTAAGCAAGCTAGGCACTAGGCAGTGACCTAACACATAACTAACACGTAGCTCATATATCTTGCACACTCATACTCTACAAACTGACAGTGATTCAAATAACATTTCAAATACCTTCTTTCTCTAAATGGCGGCATTGATTTCAGAGGATCAGGATAGTTTATGTCAGTGGGATTATTGAATTCTGATGGTGCTCAAGTAGATGATTGTCCTGTTAGACACGGTCATGAAAAATAGTTTTTAGCGATCTAAAAAAGGTAAAGATCTGCATCTATGATGTCATATGGTTTATTCTTGTCTTTTATCTGTGCTTTGTAGTTTGAGTTTCAAGGTTTGAAATCAGTTAGCAAAAATAGGTATACTACTAAAGTTAAAATTGATTCATTGCTCCTTGAGAGTCATAAAATTTATATTTGAACATGATCAAGAGACCTGTCCACTTAGATTTAGGACCATAGGTGATGACAGAATCTGCTCATCCTGCATAACTAGATATTGGTACCTTTAGATGTTAATTTTAGTTCTTTTATTTTCTTAGATCTGTTTTTCTTCATTATAAGGCGTGAAGTATCTGCCTGAAATGCTCAAGAATGTAGATTCAATTCATTATGGAGTTCAGCCAGATTAGTGTGTGGTAATAACTTGCTCATGATTTAGAGCTACAAAATCTTGCCGGATGGTATAAGCATGATGCTTAAATAAAATAATAGGGTAGATATGTGAATGAGGTGAATAGTTTAGTATGAAAAAAGGAATATAATATGACCCAAGTAATGATGGAGGGATAAAAGGTTCATCGTAGCACCACCCACATAGTTTGGAAAATGCATGCTTGCAGTATTTACTTTTCTTGGTCACATGGGTGCAGAATGTAGTGCCCTTTTCGTCTGGAAATGAACAGCTGTTATGCTGTCGCTAGATTTCACATACAAACATAGGATGTTGATTGGTAGCTACGCATGTATTTTGGAACATGTTACTGTGGCATGTAATGAATTGAGCATGATCATGAGACCTGTCCACTTAGATTTAAGATCACATTTGATGACAAAGCCTGTTCATCCTTCATAAGTCATAACTGAATAATAAATAGCTTTAGATACTAATTTATGTTTGTACATTTGCTTATGTTTATTATAGGACATGAACTATCTGCATGAAAAGTTCAAGAATGTAGATTCGACCCATTTATGGAGTTTAGTCAGATTAGCGTCTGGTAATGAGTTGCTCATAAATATTGTTATGAAATCTTGTCAGATGATATGAGCATGATGCTTGAAAATTGTTAGGGTGGATGTGATGTGACTGAACTGGATAGTTTAGTATGATAAAAAAGGAATATAATATGCCTCAACCAAATAATCGATGCGATAAAGCTTCCTTATAGCACAAGTGCACAACCCACATAGTTTGAGAAAAATCATGCTTGCAGCATTTTTTTCTTGGTCACATGGGTGCAAAATTTTGGGTACCCATTTCTTTTTCATCTTGGAAACAATAGCTGTTATGATGTCGCTGGATTGCATATACAACCATAGGAGGTTGGTTGGTAGATATAAATTTTGGAATATGTAATGCCTGCAAGTGATATCCGTTCGTATTCTTTGGCAATTTTATTTATAGTTAGTTTGTTTTGTGCTGTGTAATTATACCATTTTATATCATGAAAAAGAAAACAATGGAAATACCAATTTATGTGTCTGGAAGCATATGGGAAAATGCCTGCAGAGTTAGATACAGATAAGAATAAAGTATGTGTATACTCAAGTCTTTGAGATTTTGAGTACCCTACCTCAGTGAAGCTTAGGAACAATGGTTTGATATATCTACTTTGTGTAGTTACCAGATGAAAAATTCAAGATGGAGACCTGTGCTTGCCTTGGAGACAGGTGGATCACCTAATAGTGATGGCGAAGACTTTGAAGAGGATGGTGGTTTTCTTGGCAGGACAAGGCTTGGCAGACTTGTCCAAGCTGCTGGAAGGCAACTACTTGAAAAGCTAAATTCTGCTAGAAGCAACTCTCCCACAAAGATATTCCTCGTGCTCCTTGGATTTTACACCGCCAATGCTTTGGCAACAATCCTAGGGCAAACTGGTGACTGGGATGTTCTTGTTGCTGGCGTTGTAGTGGCTGCCATTGAAGGAATTGGCATGCTTATGTACAGAAAACCAGTCACCAGGCCTCCTGGACGATTTCAGTCGTTGATTTCCATGGTAAACTTCTGGAAAGCTGGTGTATGTCTTGGCCTTTTCGTGGACGCCTTCAAGCTAGGAAGCTGAGATACCTGGAACTTGTCATATTTACCCATCACTTGTGCAATCGGTTCATTGAGCCCACTATAATGTGAAGATTTAACACCACAAATGGTTGTCTGCTCATGGCTCAAGTTTTGGTCTTTACAGTTGGCTCAACTGCTTGAAGACATAGCCACAGATAATGGTAATTGATTTCTTCTAGGTTCATCGAGATGTTGTGGAACAGGTGTTTTTTTTGGTGGGGGACCGGTAACATACCGATGTGCTGTGAGCACCATCCGCCTTGAAAATGTACATATGTTGTTGTGGTTCTCTGAGAATCTGATGCTGTAATAGAATTCCGAGTCTGATATTCATTTTTTGTGTCATAGTGAAATAAAATAACGATGGCTGCATAGTAAGCTATTTTTTAATAACATAAACTGATTCTTTCGTCGGCCTGCAATTTTATTTGCATTTTCTGCTCACCACCCCGGCCCAAAAGAGATGGTGATATGGTAAGTTGTTTTGCCAGCAATTTATCATTCTGAGTTTTTAGACAGTTCTTTCTTTATTTTTCTGCCGATATCTCTTGTAAGAAAGATGGCAATATGAGGTCAGGTGATAATGCCCGACAGCCTCGACGCCTCTTTGAAATTGGCCAAAACTTGACTAATACCCCACCAGGAGAACTAAAGTTACGATTTGCAAAAGAAGAAGAAAAATTGCATCAGCCTCAAGTAAAGTGAAAGATGTACTCCATCGATTTGTAGGTAGGTTAGGTAGGATTTTAGATATTGACAGTCTCTCATATGCATATATGACCATTATTGTAGGTGTGTGTTAAATATTACTCCCTCCATTGCATTCCTTAATATAAATGTCTAATTTCTTTAGAAAATAAATCAAAATATAAGGTGTATTACGATTTATGGACAATTATATTCATCAAACAATAAGGAACAATAGGCATTTGACAGATTCTTTTCAATTTGTAGCTATAAGGTACTCGTTTCTTTAAAAAAAATCAGAAAATTTAGCATGCAAAATGTTCGTTCCAAAACCTTAAACAGGTTATATAAAAGATGGAGGGAGTATAAGAACATTCTTATAAATATCTCATGCTACTATTTTTTTATATAAAGAAGCATAGATACTGTTCTGTCATCTCACACAAAAAAGGAAGAAAATCCGAAGATGTCAGCAGCATCTAGAGCTTGTCGACGGGAAAAACAAGCACCTGTCAGCATTCAGCAATCCTGCTTCTATCCCATCCGTTTCTCTCCAACCTCTCACTCTCCATCCCATGTAAACCAGCAGGCGGGCAGATGATGAGAGCCCCTACCACGCCGCTCCCGCGCTGCTGCTCGCCTCCTTCCGCCACGGCTCCACACCTCCTCTTCTACTCCTCCGCCGCGTGCCGCCTCCCTCCCTCCGTCGCCCGCTCCGTCTCCGTCTCCACCACCGTCGTCGAGGCCGACTCGGGCTCCGCCACGCCGCAGCGCCGCCGCCTCATCCTCCTCCGGCACGGGGACAGCGCGGTTGGGGAGCGCTTCACCAGAGGTATATATCCTGCGCGGGGCAGAGTCGTTAAGCTCTCTGGTAGGCGTAGTAGCGTAGATTCTCCGGCGAATCTCTCGTCCCAAGAGTTCGTTCTCTGGGTGCTGGAGCTCCCAATGGTTGTCAGTTAACGTGGTGGCATTGTAGACCAAACTATTGATGACATAGGGTCAAGATTAAAATTTATATATTTTAAAAAAATAAGTGGCTTCCTAGTTTTGCTTGAACCCGAGCAAGAAATGAAGAATCACTCGAATTTCCGGGTGTGGTTTTATTTGCTAAGTATTTGATGACGTTTCATTTCAATCAGTACCTTAATTTAGTTCGTCTCGTTAGTTAGTTTTGGCACGATACTGCAGTACGCCAGTTTAGCGGTGGTACTTCAAGAAACCTACATATATTTATTCTTTGTGCTTGCTTGCTATCTGCATTTCTTTCTTGAAAAGGGCAGCTGATACGTGGCACTTACTATCAGATCATGACAGACCACTGAGCAAATCTGGGAGAGCTGATGCCATAAGCGTGTCTGATAAATTTCATCACATGGGATGGATACCCGAGCTTATCCTATGCAGGTATAGCCTCATCTTGTAGAAGGATATGTGTACATTGAACGAGACAAGTAGGATGTGTCATGCATAAAGCTTCAAGGTGTAATTTGGTTGTGCTCGTATTTATTACTAATTATATGGAGATGTCTTCCAGTTTTAGAAAAATATAACTAAGGACCCTTAGAATGTGTTTTTTCACATTAAACAGCTCATTCCCATTGCAATAGGAAATTTCACGTGCTACTTCGCTATTGGAGACCGACTGAGGCTTTCATTGGGCGTACCGAATTATTTAAGCTATATGCCTATTAAACTGGCTAAAATTGCCTACTTTGATATACTTGTGTCAAACATGTATTCATAAATTTCTAAACCGTTTGTCAACACAGTGATGCGACTCGTACAAAGGAAACTCTTCAGATCATGCAACAGCATGTTGAAGGATTGTCTCAAGCACTGGTGCATTTTATCCCAAGTTTCTATTCAATTGCTGCAATGGATGGTCAAACTGCCGAGCACTTGCAAAAGGCAATTTGTGAATATTCAACCGATGAGATACTAACAGTGATGTGAGTGTGCTATTATTTGTTTGTCAATATGCTATGCTACATTTGATTAAATTACAGTTGTTTCCGTGTTAGTTGTGTTTGATATCTCTCATTGTTAGGCCTATTTGACACGTTTATAGAATAAAAATTCAGGTGCATGGGTCATAATAAAGGATGGGAAGAAGCAGCCTCTATGTTTTCCGGCGATTCAGTTGTGCTCAAAACATGCAATGCTGCATTGCTAGAAGCTGCTGGGAAATCATGGGTTGAGGTTAGTATTATGGTGATGAGTGAACATAAATTATGCTTTCCTTTTCAAGTTTTTAACCCCTTGTACGTACCATCACTGTGTTTGCGAACAGTGCAAATATGAAAACAGATTGTGCAAATGGTTATTTAACTCTAATTAATTAGATACCTTTGAAGCTAATGTAGAACTATAAATGATGCAATCAGTTTTCACTAGTGGTTTTTTTGTTAGGTGGATCCTTTAACCGTGTAGTACTTGCAATCGTGAGGCATGTGAAAAACACACACTTAAGGCAATTTTGAAAGCAAGGTAAAACTAACATTTACAACTCTGCAAAATAAGAAAACTTTTAGCAGTACAAATAACGACGGAAATACTTGTTTTTCATCAAAAGTTTGTATGCTCATGTTCACTTGCAAATCAAGTCCCACCATACTAAACAAAAGGGCAATTGCCATTTAACAAGCCGAAACGCTCAAACATTGTCATTTACTTGGCATATTATAGACATGATTACCTGTTATAGTTTCATGATGAAATGTAAATCTTATGGGAGTGCTTATGTCTCGGTTGACTGATTTTTTCTTAAGTCTCAATTGACTCAGAAAAGTGCAACTGCAGTTCAAAGAAAAATGCAACTGGAACGAGTTGCATTTTTGTGGCAAAAAAGTGCAATTGCACATTTCTATCAGAAAAGTGCATCTCGTGCCTATTTGTTTTGGGTGACTGAGACTTAAGAAAATCTCAGGCACCTGAGAATTAGCAAAACCGGATGAGATAATTTACTGAATTTTTATCGCCATGATATGCAGGCTTTTTCGCAGGCTGGCCTTGGGGGATGGAAGCTTCATGGCATTGTAAAGCCATGAGCCATAAATCATTGTAGCTAGAGCTTGATGCAATTTTTGTAGCATTTTTTGTTCTCATTTTGCCTCGCGTAGCTACGATAAAATGTTATCTAGAAACTAAGTTTGTTCAGCTGTTAGATTTTTGAGTTCTTAGTGTTCTTCTTTACATAGATACATGTAAATGGAATCTGCCGTTCCCTTCCTTTTTGCTGCTTATCAAGATACCCTGTGCAGTCTAAGTGGGATAACACAAATTTAATTGTAAATCCTGGTTCCTACTTCCTACAAACACCTCTTAGCAACCGGCAGGTTTTGAGTAGCATATGACTAATCAGTGAGCCGTTAGGTGGAACATAAACAAATTGTCATCATTTTTGTATCGATTAACTAAAGGTACGTACTCTAAGAGCACTTCTGGTGGTACACTGCTAGTCCTCTCTTGGATGAGTTTTAGCATATTGGTTTCAAGAACTCATTTGATTTGGATCGAAAACGATCTCTTACTGCACTTGACACTAGACTGCTGTCAGATTCTCAGACGCTGTTTAGAAATCTCAGAGTTTGAGATTGCAGAATTGACATATCAAATAGTTTATTTTAAATGACTTTGCGGTGTTTGCATTTCTTAATCACAAATTAGGAAGGGATCAAATATGGCTGAAAGTTTTTTGAGGAACCATTTTCTTGGAACACGGTACAACCGCATACACCCACCTATATGAATGCACACCCTATTTAATCGAGAGAGTACTGAGTCGGTGGATTAGTTCTTAAGACTGGCGAAATCACCATAGACCTCTTGTTGTCTTTCTGTCGTCGAATATTCCTTCTAAATGAGAATCACCAGATTTAAACTCTGATAGGTTAGGATATAATCACCCACCTAAGATTTAAACTCTAAGATTGACAAAATCCTACCACTACACGTTTTCAGAACCATTAGTGGCTGATTCTTTTTTTTTGAGAAACACAGTAGAACACAAGCGCTAATATACACGCGCATACACTCATCCCCATCCACTATGAATGCATGCACACACCCCCTATCCCTATGAGCGCGGAGACTCAACGGATTTGCTGTTGACGAGAACGTCGCCTCACACTGAAGAATATTCTGACTAAATAAGAAACACCAACATCAAACATGGGGTTTAAACTCTGGTGAGCTGGGGGTACAACCACCATGGTAACCATCTTGTCACAGACAAGTTCTCTGATACTCTTTGCTTATGTTTTCTCCATTTCATAATACAAGCCTTATTAGCTAACTAATTTAACTTGCAAAAAAAATTAAAATTTGAAAACAGAGTACTTTTTTTTAGGCAAAACAGAGTACCTTTTAAGACAAAAGATACGCCGAAATGTATGGGCTCAACGCGCTTGCTCCGCCTAATGACATGGTACAGCTCCAATGACCGTCGTCCCTACATGCGCCGGCAGGACCAAGAGGCAGGGGACCGGCTTCTTGGCAATCCAGTGCATGCATCAATGCTTGAAGACATGCACATGCTGCATATACTCCTTTGTCCCGATGGAGGATATATGCACTGTATTGCTTGGGGTCCCACGTCTTTGCATTGTATTAGCTGCTCCTATAATCTGCATGAGTAGAAGGTTGTACTTTCTCTACAAATGTAATTACATAACTGTTAATAAAAACATGTTTTTTTGAAATTAATAAAAACATGTTGAATATATGCGTGTGTGTAACATCTTTGTCGTTTCCTAAACCAATGATACCCCCTCATCAGTTGTTCACTAATCACTAGTATTGATACATTTGCAGAAAACTCGTTCATGCACCAATCATTAGTGTTAGAGTATAATACGGTTTAGGTATATTTGGTAGTATTAGGATTGTAATCCAAGTCTATCTCTATTAGGTTTCGTAGTCTCCAAGTCTTGTACCCCTTTATATACAGCCCATCGTGACTCATTGTAATCAATCTAGTATCAATATATTCCGCAATCTTAAATGATATCAGAGCAGTTCGTTCCGCAGCCTAGGGTTTAGCCACCACCACTTCCGCCGCGCCGCCCCCGGCGAAATCGATCTCCATGATCGCCGGGGGCGTCGCATCTCGTACCTAGTTTTTCTTCCAATTTCAATAAATCAGTTCGTAGGTTTAGCCAATTTCGTTTTACAATTATATCAGTTTCTTTTTAGCCACCAAAATACATCTAGTCCCGATGAAAAAGCCAGCAGATCCCATCAAAGAACAGCAGCGCGCGCGCGATTGTCTGTCCACCCGGCCGCCAGCAGTCATCCAGTCACCAAGCTGCATGCAAGAAGCGGCTCCATGTTTGCATGTTCATGCATGTTCGTATGGGACATGGACGGATGGGCTCCAAGCTAGCTGATCTTCCCCGGTCAATCTACGCCACCAAATCGTCTTCATCATCTCGCCGTCAACACAGGACTGCACCAAACAACGCTCGTGGTCATCATCACCGACAAGTTCTACGTCAACAACATCTCGACATCTTCTACCTCTACATCACCTACCTCAACAAACGTCTTCAACAACCACCACGCCATCTTCGTCCACCACAACCTTGCCGTCAGAGTTGCAGTCTATTTTTATTTTGCACAATTTACTAGTTGCAACTTCCTTTTTCGTCTACTCCGGCAACAAACGGCGGAAAATCTGCGCTACGTGCCGCCGACCACGGAGATCTCCTCTGCTTCTTCATCCGGCTCTGGCTCGCATAGTTAATGGTGGTCCCTTTCTTCGCATGCCCGATACTGGCAACATCGACGCGTGCCTTCGTTCCCGACGCGCTCCTGAGTCTGGCAAGCTCGGTAAGGCGTGCCGCCTACCTCCAACTACATCGACTCCAGCAAAAATCTACCTCAACTTCCTCAAACGGCAACATCGACCACAGCGCCAGCACCCACAACTCGGCTACATCGACATCGACATCAAGGGCTATCAACTCGGCTCCTCTTCAGTTGGCGACTTCGGATTATGCTCCAGTCAGACCATCCGCAACGCTCAAGTTGTTCGCGTCACTACCGATCCGACTACGGGGGGATGTTAGAGTATAATACGGTTTAGGTATATTTGGTAGTATTAGGATTGTAATTCAAGTCTATCTCTATTAGGTTTCGTAGTCTCCAAGTCTTGTACCCCTTTATATACAGCCCACCGTGGCTCATTGTAATCAATCTAGTATCAATACAATACAACATATTCTGCAATCTTACAATTAGTGAGCTCATTTAAAAAAAAATCAAAAATCGTATTTCTAGGTCTCAAGAAAATCAGCCAAAAGTATATAGATGCGTATACGTATTTACTACATATGCCAGAAGTTTCCAAAAATTACATTGTATTTGGGTCTAGACAAAAAAGGACAAGTTTTGGGACAAAAGTTTGTTACCTTTTGGTTATCCAAAAAATGCCTTCTTACAGAAACTTTGCACAAATATACATATCATGGATGTGTAACATTTTGAAACTTCAAGTTTCAGTCTTTGTTTTTTTTAAACGAGCTCCAGTGAGCTCGAGTGCTATAAATCTGATCCCTAACTTTCCTCGATTGATCACCATCTATAACATTCTTATGTTCTAGTCCCTCGCCACAAAATGCAAGTCACCTATATTGATCAACGGTTGAACTTAATTTTCACACAAAAAGGGTTAGCATTAAACAAGTTTTGTACGACATATTTAACTTCTTTAGTTGTTTATCAAATTTTAATTTTGAGATATGCATGGCGTTACGAATTTTGTGATAAAAGAGTATTGTGTGCATGTCGTGCACATTGATGGAAACCTACAATGGGATGTAGACATACAATCGTGTACTTGAAACACAATGGGTTTTCAAGAACAGGTTCTGACCAAGAATAACATGGCCGCTATGTGGTTTGTAAGAGCATACAATGATATCATATCATATAAATCAAATATTCACAAAGCAATACCCGGTCAAATACTTGTTTTAATTGAATCAAATTTGTCTTAAAACATAAATTATATGCAGTACTTAGTTGGTTAGCCATGTAAAATGCTCGATAAGACATATTTTTTTGCATGCACTTCACGCCATCGAACGAGGATAAAAATATGGATTATCTCTTAGTATCATCTTTTGTAACTAATGTTTGCACCTTACTTAAGTTATGGCCTTATGGGGGTAAAATTCACTAAAAAATATGAGTGAAGGAATCAATATTGAATGGTAATATTTTAATTTTAGGGGTTCTCTGAAATCGGAAGTTACTACATCTGTTCCTAAAAATAAGTCATATACTTTTTTCTGAAAAAACAAATAATATAAATTTGACCAGGTTTTAGAAATAACAGTGAACAATAATAATATAATATGGACATCATATGAAAATATATTTCATGATTATTTAATTGTATTTACATGGTATTGCAGATGTTAAACATTTTTTGTAAAAACTTGATCAAACATTACATTGTTTGACTTTTCAAAAAAATACGTCTTTGTGGTACTCTCTAGTACTCCTTCCATCTATAAGAGGATGTCTCAATTGGACTAAATTTATATGTATCTAGACATACTTTAGTACGTAGATACGTATAAATTTAGACAAAGTTAAGGCATCGTTTATAGACGGAGCGAGTAATTTAGTGATTATATTAGAGGGGCAACATCGCAATGAATCAATGATAGAACATTAGAACATCCCTGGTCATTGTGATTCACACTCCTTGTTATGGTAAAAATATGTGTATAGCAAAAGGCAACAACTGATCGACCCAGGTTTAATGCTTAATTATCGTCATGACGTCATTTATTTTTATCCTTGGACCGGACTATGTATATGGCGCCTGCTAATTAGCTTAAGTCCACGCACTACATGCATGCACTAAAATCCGAAATTAGTAACATCATTGCGTATTAAATGTAAAATTTGAAAATTCAAAATGTTTTGTAGCTCAAACCGTTTATCGGATTTATGATTTGTTTTCACCGTTGGACTAGTCGCGTCGAGATGTTCGAAACTAGATCCCATGTTGATATGTTTGAACGATATTTTTTTATGGTCCAAAAGTTACCACCCATTAACATGTAAGTTACCAGGGTGAATTTATGTAAGTTACCAACCCAAGCAATGATTAATTTTCGGTTTAAAAGTATATTTCACTTTACTAGGTGGGTAACAAATATTTAGAGGGCCTGCATCTATTTCGGTGGATAACTATATTATAAACACATGGATAAATCTAGCATGGGTAATACATAAGTATTAGGATGATAAATGTCGGTTTCATAATAAAACTACACATAAAAAAGATGTACATTGTGTTCCTAAATATTATTTAGTTGGCATGTTAACCATATCGATTTCGTGGTGGATAACTACATCATAAACATATAAATAACTTCAAATACACTAGAAAACATATGGTATCAGTACTAGGTTTTGAGCAAAAAAAACACATGGTAACTTTATCACTGGGTTTTGAGAAAAGTGCATGAAAAATGCTTTTATTTAAACTCCAAAAATTAATCGTTAATATGATGGTAACTTATATACAATAGTCCAGATAACTTACGTGTTAAAGGTTGGTAAGTTTTGTGTAAAAAAAAAGTTCTCAAAATATGTCAATATGGGATCTTGTTTCGAAGATCTCGTCACAACTAGCTCAGCGGTGAAAACGGATTCTAAATCGGACAAACGGTTGGGACTACAAAACATTTCAAATTTTTAAATTTTGCATTATATGCGGGCTGACATGAAGGGTCAAATCTATCTGTGCATGTGTGGATCAGTGGCTAGTTTGGCTGCGTGCACATATGCCCCATGAAAGATGCCTGCTATTTAGAAATACTGTTATCCTTATCATCATGACGTCATCCGTAGGGCTGCTGCTTTGCCCGCGCCCCTGGTTTGGCGCCAGTTGCATGGCTCAATGGCAACTTGGTTATGTTAAAAAAAAACAGTCGCAACTTGTCTAATAGCCAGGTGCCCTGCTCCGACGAGCCCGGCCACTTGGCGGTCCAAGATTCTACCGCTTGTGCGTGCAAAGCGCCAGGAAAACGACTGAGCGGGCTAGGTACAAAGAACCAACTAAGCAAAGAGGAATGCTCCTGTCTCCTCCTAAAATTTACTTTTACACTCCCTATTTACAAAAATGGTGGCTAGACTATTATTCACAGTATATTAGAAATTTGGTGAGGTCGTAACCATATACGTGATGTCCTTGCTAGGTTGTTGCTTTAAACTATTGGGGATGCAACATTTCGTTTCTAATAAATATTCATACTATATATTGTTTCATTCCATCATTTCAATGTCTCTTACCCTGAAAATAAATCTGGAACTGGATCCGGCATTCCATCGTTTATTTCAGCAACAATAAACGATGGCGGCATAGTATACGAGTCAGTAGGAAATCTCATATATATATTCTGCATCAGGCAATGATGCGGTGTTCTCTACCTACGTAGTTCCACTCCTTGGAATGTATTATCTAGGATTCCCTTTACCTGTCAAATGGGCATTATCGTTTGGATACTAATGCACTGGATACATTGCAGTACCCGAGCCCATGACCTCCTCGCGTCGCCTCCTCCTGGTGATCGGGGAGGCGAAACCCTAGCGGCGTCGCCACCCCTACCCCTCCTCTCCTCCCTCCCTCGCCGTCCTCGGAGGTGGCTGCCGGACAAACGCCGCGCGCCGCCGGTGATGGGGCAGCGGGGATCTGGAGTCCGTGGGCCCCGCGCTGCCATTTTTTTTGGGAGGAATCGTGGCGCTGGTCCTCCCTGCTTCACGTGGTGCCGGCGGCCCTCGCCGGCGGCCCCCTCGTCTATTCTTCGTGCTCTTCCCCGAGCTCCTAGGTCGGTGCTGCTCTCGCTGCACGCACGACCGACGTGCGGACGCGCCCTCTTGCTCCCCCACGTGCTTCCTCTCGCCGTCTCCTTCATCGTCTTCTCTTGCTCGGCCCCGGCTGCCCTCCAGTCCCGAGCTTCGATTGCCCAGGCGCGGCGGCGGAGCTGTGCACCTGTGCTGCTCCATCTTCTGTGGCGCTGGGGTGTCGGGACCGGTTTGGGCCCCGATGGGCCGCTCGGCCCCCTACATCGTGCGCTCCTGGCTTCGCTGCTCGGCTTCCCAGAGGTTCGGCCGTCGGTCTCGGCCCTAGGGGTGCGGCCGTTCCGTGGTGGTTGGTGTGGACAGCCGACCTCAGGATCAGATCAGCGCAGCCACCGGCGAGCATGGCCCCGGCCTTGGTCGTCCGATGACGGTGACGCTCGTGGGCGTCAACACCTTGTTGAAGGCGTCATCGACGGCGGTCTCGCACTCCGTCCCAAATGCTCCAGGGGAAACCCTCGACCCGGTTCCTCCGGGTCTGGCGATGGCGACACTCTGTGTCGTGCTCCCTTTTGAGGGCGTCGCTTTGGAGTTGGATTCGACTGGAGGGACGTGTGGTTCGGGGGGCTGGATTCCCTCCTCTGACAACGGTTAACGGCCGGGCCAAGGACGGTGAAGCTTCCTGGGCGTCGACTAGGCTCCGTGATGCCCTTCGATTATGCTGTTGGTTGTTGTGTTTAGCCTCGGCGACGTATTGCCCTTCGTCCTAGTGGGGACTCGGCGATGTGCTGCCCTTTGGCTGCTCTGGCACCATCGTGGCTGGTCTCGGCGGATTGAAGCCCTGCGTCTACGGCGGTGAAGTTTCCTGTGCACTGGCGTCCAACGGTAACTGGAAGATGATGAGGGGTGAAGGCTCTCCCTGTCTCCGAGATCTCTCGGAGTAGCCACTCTCTTTCTGTGTTGGTGATGTATGTTTTTCCCCTTTATTTTTCTTCGCTTGTACCCCTGTAAACTCTGATTCATTTGAACCTATCTTGTAGAGGCTGCAAAGCCTTATAGGCAACTTCGACTGATATAAAGTTCAGGCTGGCAAATGCCCGCCGTAGTTACAGTAAAAAAAA
Source organism: Poa annua (assembly GCA_026929855.1). NCBI lineage: Eukaryota > Viridiplantae > Streptophyta > Magnoliopsida > Poales > Poaceae > Poa > Poa annua. The sequence continues at coordinate 68,243,443 of CM049432.1, read as the reverse complement.
CATTGCAGTACCCCTAGATCTCCTCTTGATGCAGTTGTATGGTGTGGTGAGTACTCTTCTGTCGAAGTCGGAGCTGCCCTTCGTCGCGGTGTTCCCTAACTAGTAATTTGGTCGATACAGCCGTGGCATGGTTGTGATTGAGATTTTGGCATTGTTGGCTTGCTACGGCGAAGTCGGAGTCGTTGTCTTGGTGAGAAGTGAGGAGGATTATGTGTGCTCATATGGACATGTGTGACCCATATATATGTGTTCAAATTCAAGTCTTCCGTTGTGGCCCGATGGTAGTTTTTGTCCCGTGTTCACAATTAATTGAACACAATTGTTCTTGTATATGTGAGTCACTAGAGTTCCTGCTTGGTTCTGCAAAATAATTTGTGGAGATCGAGAACCAACCATAAGTTGAGTGGCTAGCATTAGTTGTATCGTAAGCCCAACCGAGATCTACCTCATATCTAATATCACATTGTCTCACAAAGAATAATTGTTCTTCTATTGGAGATGATGATCCATCCATAGCGAGTCTATATATATGTGACATTTTCGTTAATAAAAGAGATCGGCGACCGTGGCCGATGTGGTGTGATGGTGTGCAGGTTTATACGGTGTACTTGATTTTCTTTACAAAAATAGAATCTTTGACAAGTAGTCACATCCAAATAAATACGCAAATATGCTTCAAAAATAATAATACGCAAATATGTTTACGAGTAGAGTTGGTATCTTGAGTAGAAGCGTTATTGACGGAGTGGTGATCATTGAATTCCGGATGGGACGCACAGATAGTAGTCCATACGTCGTACTACTAACATGGTACCAACTTGTGCCACTTGAACATGAATTTTCGTTACTGCTGCTGTTGCTACCGGCGCTGGTTCAGTGGCTCCGGCCTTCTTTGAATCAGATCCCTGTCTCCAGTTGCTGCATTGTGCCCTTGGTGTACTACCGTGCTCAATGCGCCTTATCCACTTGCTTCATGTTGTTCCAGATACTTCTATCCAAGTAAAGAGAATCACCAACGGGGAGCAACCAAAATGGGGTTCCTGTCGCGGCATGCTGGCGGGCGGACTCAATAAGACTGGATCTTGTTGGCGGTGCCCTTCATCCACACTGTAGCGTCCTAACGGGGCCGGGCCGTCATAGAAGGTGAGGATATTGTTGTGCGTGTTCTCGAACCGTCAACCGTCGAGCCAGCGTGCCTAGTTGTTGTCGTCGTACTCCCGCCTGACCCCCACTACTCTGTCGGCCGCCAGCATTGGCGTCGGGCGATGACGCGCCAGATCTAGTGTCTCCGGTAGCGTTGGCGTCGGGCGATGGCGCACCACTCTTTAGGCAGGCAGGAATCCGGTGAGACAAGCAGCCGTACCGGTATAAGTCACAGGCGTCGCAGATGATAATGGTGCGGCCGCCCTGGCCTGCAAGCTAGTGCCTCGTAGTTGTTCGCCATTGCAAGCGACAACGAGGATGGAGATGGGGATGCGATCGGCGTAAGAGATGGCAATGCAGACGAGGAGGGGGCAGCGTTCTGAGACGCGGTGAGGGGCTTTATATGCACGTCAAGGCGAGTGGTGTGGCCGCATCCGAGTCGTCTTAAACGCATCACGTGAGAAGACCGTGACGTTAGCGTGTGGACTAGCACGTATGTTGCCGCCAACGTTAATCGACGAGTTGTGATAGCTAGGTGTGATGCCGTCTTATCGCCTCGCCTCCCGTGCCATGTCATCGTCTAAGTAATCGCCCCCAACGAGTGCGCTCATTACTTAGGTGGAACATTATAATGCACAACATGGAGTTGTGTGTGTATGATGAGTGGACCACACCTGTTAGAGGGCATGTCCGGACAATGTCGGGCACCCCTAAAGAGGCCCCCAAATTAGAGGGGCTCTCGATGGGTGTCGGACAGAAATCTGGTATGCCTAGACAGATGGGAGCTGTGTACGAACCCTAATGAACTTTGGGACGGGGTCATTTGGGGTGCCGTTATCCACCAAATATTTTTGTCGCTGGATTCTTGGATATATATTAGACTAGATAGGCGCAGACAACATATGATCATATGAAGAAGAAAGAAAAAAGATAGCGAGGAGTGCTGCTTTGCTGAAAGGTTACACACTAGTAAGCTGCACACAACTACAGGTCTACAGGCTACAGACCCGGCCCTGTCATTAAGCTTGTTTCTAGCACATGGTATTGGTACGGTGGCAGGCGAAAATCTACTTTTGACTCATGGAGCTCGCTCCTCTCCGCTTTTAAAATTCAAAAAAAATGTAAACACTTCAAAAAAATCTGAGAACAAAGGACAAGAAACATACCCTAGTTTTCTAACTATGTTCAAAACTTAGTGGTGAAATGTCATGTGTGTGTAGTGCTCTGTGCAGAAAGAACAAAAGCAGTGCTTATTGTGCTATTTTGGTATATGTTTGTTGACACAAATGAGTACTAATTTTGTTCTTTTCAGGAGAGCAACACAAATGTCACTTCACCACAAAACTTTTCACATACTTAGTGCACTATCATATATATGTTATCCAATTGTTTCAGATTTTTTCGAAGTGTTTTCATTTATTTTTTAATTTGGAAATCGGGTAGGGAGCAGGTGATGAGCTCAGAGTCAAAATGGTGCTCTCTCGTTCAATTTATGTGTAAGAAAAAGCTTTTGTCAGCCCCTGCTAAGGCTATTAAATTCGTTAGACTTTCAAGATGTGTAAATAGAAAAATGCAGCATCGCAATGTCATGTCATTCAGATCGTACATGACTTTGTTTGTTCGATTATGTCACAAGATAAACAAAGAGTTTTTCGAAGAGATCTCTTACAGTGAAAATTTTCCTTGAATATAATGCAAACGAGTCCTTAGGAAAAAAATCTTCATCTTACAAATCATGTAAACGAATACAAACATTTCATGGATTTCGGTTCTCTGAACTTTATGTGAAAATCATTATAATTAATGAAAATATGCCTATTCCGTTCACTGAACAGTTAGAATGATGATGTTGCAACGACTCGTCAACTTGGTCAACTAGACGCCTCTCCGGCCAGGTTCATATCTTCTCGCGCATTCTGTGACACCAAATGTCCATTTCACTTCTATATAGAGAGAGCCGACCGACTGTTAAGCTAAAGACACACAAGCAGAAGCTGCGAACCTGAAACAACAAAATATCCCACGCCACCAGATCCAAGACCCCATATCTGATGTGCGGAGCGAAGGTCATCCTGAACGACCACGGCAAGAGGCGCCTTCCCGGCCAAGTCCTGCCGGTGGGGAAGAAGAAAATGCGCGGCAGCAGGCTCGCGGATGAGGATACCGAAGACTGGGAGGCCGCCTTCCGGGAGCTCATGGCCGACGGGGAAGCCGACGACGATGGCGACATTGAGCAGTTCTTATCAGGTTTGCTTGTACAGCACTTGCTGCTCCGACTCACCTGTACTATCACGAAAGTTCCAGTTCAGTTTGTGATGCGTGTGCGTGGGGTGTGTTCTTTGTGCAGATGTCCGTGTCCCGGCGGAGCCCTGCAAGATGGATCTTTCGCCGGCCATGGCGAGGCGGAAGCGGCGCAGGGTGAGCCCTAGCCACCCGTACCGCGGCATCCGGCAGCGGGCGTGGGGGAGGTGGTCGGCGGAGATCCGCGACCCCACAGTTGGCGTCCGCGTCTGGATCGGCACCTTCGACACCGCCGCGGACGCCGCGCGCGCCTACGACATTGAGGCACGGCGCATCCACGGTGCAAAGGCCAGGACCAACTTCCCTGCCGGCAAGGCGGCGACGCCGCACGGTGATCGCCCTTACGGGCCGACTACTTGCGGCGCCGTCCACGGAACGGACAGCGTGGCCTGTGACCCGACGGAGAGCGCCTCGACGTCGTCGTCGGCCGAGGTCAACAGTACTGCGCCGGCCGACGCGCGCATACTGTTGGAGTGCTGCTCGGACGACGTGATGGAGAGCCTCCTCGCCGGCTCGGACATTGCCGGCACCACCATCGACTTCTGGAGCGTCCGTTTCCCAAGATAATCAAGATAACGAGGCTGGTTATGGTAAGCTATATACATTCCAGTGGATCTGTGCTCGAGTATTCTAGGTTCTAGCATGAAGTACATGCGTTTATACTGCGATTCTTGGTCCTTTCTTATTAGTTTTTCCTCCGTCTTAACAGGGGAACAGCTTTGATTTGCTGCTTGTATGATTCCCTAGATCTGCTCAAATCCGATGAACTCGACGGAACAGCTTTCCCTCCAGGAGAACGACGTGTGTACCCTAGAATTTTCAGCAACTTGTGTCTCTCTTGTGCTTCGCTTTCGATCCTATCCTTTTCGGAGAATTCATAACGCCTGATGTGTATCTGTAAAGTACTGTGTGCGGTTGAATCGGCCAATAGCTATGGATGCTTCCAGAGCATACTTTTTTGGCATACAAGCGAGATTTTTCGTTGCTCGTGGACAGGAATACAATCAGCTAATAACACTAGTTGTGAATTACAATATGGTGGTTGCGGCAATTTGGTGTGCATTTGCCAAACAAAAGAAAAGGTCGCCAAAATGCAATTTTAAAGCTCTACTTTCTTTTTCCTGTCGACACAAAGTTATATGCATGGAAGACGGGTATTAGCGAGTGTGATTTATTTTGGTCTTGTTGAGAAATATCCTCTGGAAAATACTCCACATGGTTTGCTTCTGATGACTGTATTCTAAATTATGTTCCAATGAGCTCATTTCCTTATAATCTATTCATAAAAATCCCCTTCACCTAAACATATACCAAGACAAGAAAAAAAATACTTAAAACACAAGATTGTGCAATGCTCACATGATAATGAGTGGAAACTGATAATCATGCATAATTGACATAAAAATGACTAAATGGAACATGAGATGAGTTATTTATGATCCACGGTCGCAGCCTGTTCGGCCAAATACCAATGCCCACGCCGTAGGATGAAAGTTACTACGAGGAAGTGGAAGATGTTCTCCAGGACATGATCACGGACAACAATGCATATGCGCATGACGACTACACAGCCTTAGAAGATGATGTTTCGCCGACCGGCCCCGAGTTGATAAACATCGAAGAGGAGCTAGTTTTTTATAAAGAGCTCGACGTCCAAGCCTAGCTCATGAAGAGGAAAGTCGGCCAAAGGGGCGCCTCATTCACAACCGAGGAGGACGAGCTCATTTGCGAGCCGTGGAACGAGGTTGGGACGGACCAAATCGTCGAGGGCCGAGCAAAAATGGATTGACTATTGGGGACGGTTCTATAAGCGCTACAAAGGAGGGGGTCCTTCCACCCTACCATGTCGCCCAAATGTATGATCGGACCGAATTGTCAATCACAAAGAGGTGGCACTTCATCACGACGGAGATGAGCAAGTTGAACGACAGTTGACCACCTAGAGGGGGGGGGGGGATGAATAGGTGGTGACCAATTTTTATGTCTTTTTCAGTTTTTAGGCTAGCGGAAAGTAAATTGTCTAGATGTGCAACTAGGTGACACAAGTGACAAACTACAAAGAAGGTAAGCAAGTACAGGAAATAAAGATGCGGTAAAGGAGAGTGGAACGAAACAACCGTAGGAACTCGAAGACCAAGATTTTATCCCGAGTTCCACCACATAGGTGTACGTCTCGTTGGAGAGGTGTGAGCTACCACAAAGGTTTGCTCAACGCCACAAAGGCCTCACCCTATTCTCCTGTGAATTCGACCACAAAGGTGCGAATCCACACTTCCACTAAGGACTCCTTTAAGGGCGGAGAAGGTCCCGTACAAATTCGTGAGGCACACACCCACAACTGAATTGGGGGCTCTCACAACGACCACAACAGGTCACTTCCACAAAGGATCAAAATACACAAGGTTGAACCTAGCTATCCACAAAGGAACCCTAGATTCGTTGCCCCTCAAGAAATAGAGGGGGAAAGTCAAATCGCTTCGGTGGAGATGTAGATCGGTGGCTTCTACCTCAAATCCCCAAGTATCAATGGATTTGAGTGGCTAGATTGGGAGATCCGGGAGAAACGAGCTTCAGCACCAATGGAGGAGAGAGAAAATCTGGAAGCTTGGAATGCTGGAGGTAGGTGGAGGGGTATTTATACCCCTCCCCAAAATCTGCCCGTTGCACAGCCGCCAGCCCGGAAATCTCCGGGCTGAGGACCGGAGATCTCCGGACCCCGGAAATTTCCGGTGCAATTTCCGGCTGAGCAAGAAACTGGATCAGAACTGGTTGGGCTTCTTGACTTGGTCGAAAATCCTCTGTCACTCGGAGATCTCCGGATTGGGGCTCGGAAATCTCCGAGCGCCGGAAATCTCCGGGAGGATTTCCGGCTAAAATTGTTTTGGAGTCAGTACGCAATTTGAGTTCTGGACTTGGTCGAAATTCCTCTGTCACTCGGAGATCTCCGGACTGGGCTCGGAAATCTCCGAGCGCCGGAAATCTCCGGGAGGATTTCCAGCTCAGCTTGAGTTGGAGTTAGTACGCATTTCAATTCAGACTTAGTGAAAAAATAAGGACGGCTCGGAAATCTCCGGTCTGTGGACCGGAAATCTCCGAGCCCCGGAAATCTCCTGACTGAATTCCTGAACAAATACCAAGTGTAGTTGAAATGACATTTAGGCAAACTAAGTGTTCCTCTTTATCAGTCAACCTGTAAAAGAGCCTGCATGCTTCATCACAAACATTAGAATACATTTTGTGTTGTCATTAGTCACCAAAACCTGGGAGTACATAGAATGCACTTTCAATCTCCCCTTTTTTGGCGAATGATGACAACACAAAAAAAAGTGGATTTGCAAAATATAGACGGAGCTCCCCCTAAGTGAGTGCACTATTTAAGAATGTCTTTGGAATACAAAGTGCACATTCCTTAGGATCAACACTCCCCCTAGATTTTACAAAGCACACACAAACACAATAGAAGCAACAAACTTAGATAAAGAGTTATTACAATAGAGAATTTAACAGTACTCATGTATCACACACATGACGAACAAAAACAGTCACGAAATAAAAGAGCATTGAAGGAAGCAAAGCGAAAAGAAAGAAGTGCTCCTAGCCCATGCAAATCCCGAGAGTCCTAGAGATACTTCTCCCCCTTTGGCATCAAGATACCAAAAAGGGAGGAGGTTCCACTAACGTCCCATGACTCAAGAGTCGGAACCCGCGTCCTGATCATCTTCCTCCTCCTCCTCCGTGTCAGCATTCTCAAGATCGCTGTCCTCTGGCACAGCATCATCCCAATCAAATGTGAGACCATCTGCATTCCAATCCTTGAAGGGAACCCGAGGCTTCAAAGGTTGCTTCGGAGCAGGCATCTTCATGTGAGCCATCATTGCTTCTTGGCGCTGCATAATGCGATGGTTCTGAGAGTAGATGGAGTAGTTCTCACTGTGAATGCAACAGTTCATGTTCATGATTTTCTCAATTGCTCGAACTACCCAGGGGCGACTTTTCTTGGCAGCTTTCTTGATGTTGGGATTGGAGGGAACCTGAGATGGACCACCAAAAATGTCATCCTCATTGATCTCATGCATGGTGGCTTGTTGTTGAACCAAGTGAGCAGATTTCTGGACAAGCAGGGCTGGCTTGTGAGGCTGAGTGGCAAAAGCTGCATCAAAGTCATCACCGTCTTGCTCAGAAAGCTTGTAGAGGCTCTTGATGAGCAACATTATATAAGGAGCATATGGAGGAACTTTCCTCTCAAAGACTGCTAGTGACATCTCCTGGAAAACAAAATCCATGACATCCACCTTATAGACCTCCTGCTCAACCGCATACTCCCCAAGATAGGCATCATGAGCTTTGGCCATCAAGTTTACTAGAGCCCCGGCAATATTATCTGCATTGCCGGCAATGGGAGCAATGATCCAACGGAACATGCGAAGCAGGATATCATAAGTGGGTAGGAGGCCATTCTGAGAGCCAATCCTCCCTCCAGGCTGGTAAAGATCAGTCATGACGTGTTTGTTGTAGGACACGCCATGGACATGCATGCGGGCACCAGCTGCAGTAGAAAGACCACGGAAAGGACATCCAAGAATCTGAGCAAACTCTCTGAAAGAAGAAGTCAAGCGCTGCCTGCCAGACATCCAAGTCATCCCAATATCCTCTGAGGAGTCAAACACCACAGTGGCATAGAACTGATGGATAAGAGACGTTGTAGTTTCACTCAGTTCTCATCAATGGCTCCAAACCCAAAAGTCCACAAACCTTCACAACACCACCAAAATAATCGACCTTCTTCATTAATTTGTCAAAGTCAATCCACTTCATGTGGAAGATTGGCTTGTCAATGGAGAACTTCTGATAGACTTCCCTGTAGATCCATGCCATCTCAGTGCAAAAGTAAGTGGGATCATCAGACTCCACATCATAGGAGAGGTCACTTCGCCACTTGCGAAAACTTCCTTTGTTGAAGTCTTCAAGAGGGAGCTCGGTCTTCTTCTTCTTATTAGCACCAATAGGTTTCCTAAGGATGGCTGAGGTCTCAGTTTGTGAGTTGTCTTCACTGGAGGACCCACTGGGAGGGCGTGAGTGAACTGGTTTGGCTCTTCCGCGAGTAGCCATTTGCTTGAAGCGGCCACGAGGGTTGGAACCTGCAGGTACACAACATAGAGTGGATGGAAAACATATGGGGTAAGCACTCATCTCCAAGATTGAAAAAGGAACATACTAGAAAAGTTTTGACAAACACAGTTTCTGGACTTAGCTGTTTTGATTCTGAGCAGGCCGGAGATTTCCGGATCTGACTCGGAAATCTCCGGGGTCCGGAGATTTCCGAGTAAGGACCGGAAATTTCCGGTCTGCACGAAATTTTGACAGATCTGAACAAAATCTATGGCTGAAAAACAGATCTGTGCATGTGGAAGGTAGAACATGCCTAGGGGAGCAATTCTACCAAAGGAAACAACCAACAACCTCCTAAATCTGCTAGGTTAAACGAAAACAAGTTTCGTCCTAGATTTGAAATAAGAGGAGTTACCGGAGGACATTGCGAAAAACGTGCGGATGGAAACGAAGCCCTTGACGAGGAGAAGCAGATCCTCGAAGCACGCAAGAAACCCTCGAACGATCCACCCGCAGCGAGGAAAGGAAAATTTGGAGATTTTCGGAGGAGAGAGATAGATAGGGCACGGGGTGGAAGAACTGGCCGAACCGGCCGGTCCACCCGTGCCCTTATATAGGCAGGAAATATTTGAACCGGAAATTTCCGGACTGAGGCTCGGAGATTTCCGGGGCTATTTCCGGATAGGACTTAGCCCTGGAAAACTTTTGGCACACTCGGAGATTTCCGGACATCGGACCGGAGATTTATGGCTCTAATTCCGATTCAGCTTCGCCTGAGGTCAGTGCCGAAATTGAAAAGGACTTAGGTGCCAAAAATCGCAGGGGCCGGAGATTTCCGAGTCTCAGCTCAGAAATTTCCGGACGCCGGAAATTTCCGGGACTATTTCCGGTCAATAATCAACGCAGGTCAGTGCTGATTTTTGAATGGACTTAGTCTCGAAATTCTCTGGTGGCCCGGAGATTTCCGAGTAAGGCTCGGAGATTTCCGTTCAAACCCAAAAACTCCAGGAACAAGAAACCAAAAGGGTACATGAGTGGGGAAAAACATGTTTACAGGATAGTGAAAGGCTTAGGATAGACACTCAAACTGAAAAGAAGACACACTCAAGTTGCAAAAACCATAAAACACAAGAGAAGACCAACAAGAGTGTGTTTTCCCAAAAGAACCAAAGACAATGCAAGTGAGAATTAAAGAATAAAACCAAATAGAATCCAAAAAGAAAGAGTGTTGGTGGCCGAGGCCACCGTGTATGAGTTGTAGCATGGTACCGCGAAGATATATCTTGGGTCCATAACTACATCTCAACATTGAAGCTCACAAATTAGATTCAATTTGAAGTTTTAGCAATGATATGTCACTATATGCATAATAGGGGGAGGAAGAGTCCAATGTATTAGGAAAACACTCCCCCTAAGTCCATGCGTACCTCTAGGTCTTATAAAACCTTAAACGTTGGAGTGTGTGTACGGAGTTCAAGCCAAGGCCCGAGAATCTATGATATTGAGCTCATTCCTCAAGTAGCAAAAGCGGGCTTCATCAAGGGGTTTCGTGAAGATATCTGTCAATTGATCCCTTGTACCAACATATGATAGATCAATATCTCCTCGTGCCACATGATCGCGGATGAAGTGATGACGAATCTCAATGTGCTTGGTCCTTGAATGTTGCACCGGATTGTATGCAATTTTGATGGCACTCTCATTGTCACATAAAAGCGGCACTTTGTCCAAGAGGACACCGTAATCCTTTAAAGTTTGCCGCATCCAAAGAAGTTGAGTACATCCGCTTGCGGCAGCAACATACTCGGCCTCCGCCATGGATAATGAGGTGCAATTTTGTTTCTTCGAGGACCAACTCACCAAAGATCTTCCAAGAAATTGACACGTTCCGGATGTGGACTTCCTATCATCAATGTCGCCCGCCCAATCGGAGTCAGTATATCCACAAAGAGACAATGTGCCATCTTTGGGATACCACAACCCAAAGCAAGGGGTATGAACCAAATATCTGAAGATTCTCTTTACGGCCATCAAATGACTTTCCTTAGGCGCGGCTTGATAACGGGCACACACTCCCACGCTTAAAACGATATCGGGCCTAGAGGCACACAAATAAAGAAGAGACCCAATCATAGAACGATACTCCTTTTGGTCTACCTCTTTACCGTCGGGGTTGAGTTGGAGGTGGCACTTGGTTTGCATAGGAGTCGTCACATCGTTAAGTCCAAGCAATTTGAATTTCTTGATCATCTCTTGAATATACTTGGCTTGACAAATGAAAGTCACTTCCCTCAATTGCTTTATCTCAAAGCCAAGAAAGAACTTGAGTTCACCCATCATGGACATCTCGAACTTGTCGGTCATTAGCTTGGAAAACTCATCATTGAACACACGGTTAGTAGAACCGAAGATAATGTCATCGACATATAATTGACAAATGAAGAGTTCACCATTAACCTTTTTAGTGAAAAGAGTGGGATCGATTACCCCAACCTCAAATCCACGGTCTACCAAGAACTCTCTCAAGTGCTCGTACCATGCACGGGGGGCTTGTTTAAGGCCATAGAGAGCTTTGTCCAAGACATAGACGTGGTGAGGATGGTTGGGGTTTTCAAAGCCCGGGGGTTGTTTAACATAAACAAGTTCTTGCAAAGGACCACTAAGAAAAGTAGATTTTACATCCATTTGTTGCAATTTGAAACCATGGTGAGAAGCAAAAGCGATGAGAATATGTATCGATTCTGAAGGGGATCGTGTGCAGAAAACAAAAATTTTCCTACCAACGATATCCTTAAACTAGCCAAGATCTACACTATGCAGATATAGTAGTACGGCGGAGATCGGAATACATACCCTCGTAGACCGAATAGCGGGGATTACGCTCCCGCACAAGCGTTGACGACGAAGACGGCGTAGCCGACCTCTAGGTCGCGAAGAACTAGGCGCGACGAAGACGACGAAGATGACCCCGAGGTCAGGTGGAGGAAGTAGGCCTCCGAGTACCGCTAGCGCAGCACCTCGCAGGGCGTCACACACATACGGTGGAGACGACGGCCTCTGAAGCTCCAGTCCAGGACGAGTAGCGGAAGACTTGGACTGGAACACCAGCAGCGCGGCAGCGGGCTATGGTGGAAGAGACCCCCCTCCTCTACTCGGCGCGGCTCCGACAAGGGAACCACGAGATCGAGAGAGAAATTGGGAATTAATTGGTGAATTAAAAGGCCAGGGGTGCCCCTTCTTATATAGGCTCCTAGGGGGAGCCAACCTTGCCAGCCAGGCAATGTGGGACTATCCCACAGCCTGGTTCGGCCAAGGAGGGTGCGCCGGCCCCCTGGTGGGCCCCATCTGGCCCACCTAGGCCGACCTCCATGCCCCCCACCGAATCCCCTTGAGGATTTTCCCCCTCTTGGGCCTTCTTTCGACCAGAAGGCCCATTTAGGGAAATCAGACTAAATTAATTCGAAAACAAATATATAAAATCATATTTGCATATTAATTACACTAATAAATATCAAACATAATATATATAATTTTTCCTAGCTCCGAAAACTCTTTCGGCGCTGCCCAATCTCCATCGGACCCCTCCTGGGATGCTCCCGGTGATCTCTTTCCTTTCCGGTTGTCTTGTCGAAACCCCTTAAGTGTGTCACCCTAGCGGTTCGATATAATAACAGGTACGATCAAGACTCCTCTATGATCGACGACTAACTCGTAGGCCTGGACCCCATGAATTAATCCCTGTGATATAACGAATGACTTTCATCTATCAAACCTGGACGTATAGTCTTAAACCCTTTGTCATGGCGATACTTAGCGTGTCCGAGCATCATTCTCAGATATCTCCATACCTAGCATGATCTCGTTATCGACATCACTATCTTCTACTCGTCTATGATATTATGTCAGCTGGTGACCTAGTCACATGTTTGCAAACTCATTTGACATAATCTCAGTGAGTGGGCCCTAGAGTATCTATCCGGCTATGCGGACTGACAAATCCCGCTGTTGACCCCTCGTCTCAACTACCCCCTTCCGATACCCAAAAGTATCACCGTTATTGTCATACTATATAAGATACGACGTTTGGTGCGATCAAAGTATCTTCCAGGGATAACAATAAGAGTTGATCTCACGGTCTTAAGGCGTAATGACTATGTCCTATAAATACTGGGTATGTCCATCACATTGTTACTCCTAACGATATGACTTCCATTGCCGACCGGCGCCATGCCCTATGATCGGAAAACCTCGATCATCAATCTGCAACGAAACTAGTCTTAGTAGAGGCTACTAGGGACCTGGTTGTTTGTCTACCACACCTGTATTAATGTTTTCGCTTAATACAGTTATAGCATGGTGTAAAACATATAATGAACGATTGGGATATTGCCAATAAACTATGTTTATTAAGTGCCTCTAGGGCATATTTCCTTCAGTCTCCCACTTGCACTAGAGTAACACTTAATCTAGTTTACAACTTGGTAAAAGCTCAACACCCATAGCATCTTGGTGCCTGCTCGCCTCGTGGAAGAGGAATACAGTCAATAGATCTCACACATTGAGACCTATATGTGCTTTGCAACACTTGTATGTCACCTAGTTTGACATAATCCCGTATCTTACGATGACGGCGAAATATATTCCAGTGGATGGAGTGAGACTCGATTATTCGCGTAGCATGCGCCTTAAAACTCTAAGAGATCTATTAAGGGGACCACCTACGCTCGGAAAACTGCTCAGTCCAACCACACTTGCTACTTCTGAAGTCGCAATATATTTCTATACCTATGTAGATTATACGACAGTGCATTCATATGCAACTTCGCAAACTAACCATGTCTATCTTCAAAATAAAGGGCATCTCCTATATGAGATTTCTAGTCGTATGGGTCAGTGTAATAACTTGCATCATCGTAACCGCTTTACGGCAAGTTGCCATTCCACTCTTACTCGTTACTAGAAAACCTATCTTCAGTTCTCATAGACACTGAAGAATAAACTTAACGTTTTTTCATTGATCCACACAAGGATCACTCTAGAACATGTTCTTCAACCAAGAACTCGGGTCACACCAAGTCGAGATTTCAGCCTGATAGACTCTATGTGTGATACATAGAGAATGTCGAACATCATTTTCTATCACTGAAAAATCCAAGATTAACTTAATCTTTTACCTAGTCATACAAGCAAGAACCTCTTTATTCGCTTGTCCTTTTCTGAAACACTTCAGAATCCTGACTTAGGAAATACTCCGACTTAATATTATTAAGCCCCCTCTGATCTATACACTTATAAATCGGATGCCTAATACTCCTAATTTCATTTCATAGAAAATTTAATCATTTAAATAATCCTTTACACTCTACTAGAGGATCTGTGTCATTCAATATGTCGTTACATACAAAATCCCGAATGACACCTAGCTCCCACTCAAATATGCCTTCCGCATATAAGATCAGGGAAAAGCTACTTAGCTCCCACTCAAATATGCCTTCCGCATATAAGATCAAGGAAAGCTACTTTGCTCCCACTCACTTCTTTGCAAATGTTGGCTTCTTCAACTATTTTGGACAACTCCAAAATCCTTTGATCACATTATCAAAGTGAAGATTCTAGCTCCGATATGCTTGCTTCAGCCCATGAATGGACCACTGAAGTTTGCATACATGTTTAGCATCCTCAGGATTACAAACCATTCTTAATTACACTATTAAGAACCATGGTTTTCTCATCCATCTATCAATTTCTCATTCGAAATTATAGTAATTGCTAAACGACCCAGAATAGATTTAGGCTTCGTCACTTGAGACAAACTCTCATGTGGTCTGTCGGAACTGTTTCACGACAAATCGAATCTGCTCAATGTCTACTCTCTCATAAAATTCCATATACTATTAACATCCTAGATGCCATCAAGAAGATCTCCCAAGTCAATACCTGGTAATCGTATATGGATTTTATTTCGGATCACAAATGACTCATAGCCATTTCTCGGACTTAGGTCCACCATCTCTTCTTCGTAGTTCGTAGGTCTATCATATTCCATTAATATGACCTTCATAACAAGATTGTCGTAACACACAGTGTGGAACACAACCTCGTATGCCTACGCTCTTAGTATGAGCTCAGAACATCATGATCTTGAATCATCAGCTTTTTCAAGCTGTGGAGCCTGACACCGAACACACTTTCGGTTGCGCCACTCTGATGTCTGGAGAGGAAGTTCACCAACTTCGTCTTGCTCTACTTTCTTTCTCACTTATACCCTCGGACAAGAAAATATTTCTTTCGCAAGGTATATCCCGACAATGATTTTGCCTATGTCGTGAGACATGTACCCAACTAACTCTTTAGGTAGGGTATACTACAAAGATTAATCCATTTTAGGTTCGATTCCATCGAAACACTAAATTGCTGAAACGACAATCTAGGCTCAAAAGCCATGCCAACACTCGTATGGTATTGTCTCCATGGATTCAAATGGTTTCCCTATTTGCTAACGTGAGTGTTTACGTTTCTACCATATGACTCTAATGATCACAATAATTGGGAAAGAGATTCATTTACCACACACCATCCGATAGGGTGCGATTACGACGCCCTAACACACCATAACACTATGGTGTTCCATGCGACGTAATTTGTGGAACTCTTCTCACAAGTCTTCCAATGATGTGCCAACATTATAACTCAAATCTTCATTCCTCGATTTGCATCGCGGGAATTTTATTTTCTTGTTAAGTTTATTTCCTACTTCATTCTGAACTTCGTTTGATCGAATCAAAAATTCAGACTAACATTCCCCGGAGTGGATATCCATATATCTACTCGGAATATTCATGAAGTCTATGAAATAAAGACTTCCACTATACGTTAAAGTACTTCATTGATTCACATACACCCATATGCATGATTCTCAACAAGCTATACTCAAAACGTTCAGTGAAGTTCACGAAATAAAGGTCTCTACTACCCGTCAATTACTTCATTGAACCACATACATCTCCATGTATGACTATCAATAAGTTATATGCCCGTTTTCCGAAAACGGTGTCACAGTTATTTTGCAAGTGTCAAAAGATCAAATCTTAGGACTTGTAGGTCCATCAAGTGTGGAGCTAATGCATATAACATTGACATGACTAAACGGTAGTGCCACACATATGTGGTGTCTTTATTAAGTTTGTATCCTTTGGCATTAATATTATGAATGTGGGAGCTTCTACCATCTAAATTCAAATCGGCATATGATCATTACTTCATAAATATAGGACACCAATTTGTCACTATCATGTATGAACAAGTGTCTCGCTAGAGGAGACACACTCGTAACGATCATACCAACACCCGATCATAAAGAATTTATTCAAATGGTAGATCTAGAGGGAGAGTGTCTACGGCCGTCACAACAACTTGACTGCCGTTATCAACACGCAATGTCGCCTCATCCTTTCAAGCTACTCAAGCAGTAAACCTGGTTTTTCACAAAACATGACTAGTTCAAGACTTAGTCACTACTGCGAGCACTTGCTTAGCTAGAACATTCATAACATGTATATCATATATACACCATCATCATTGATGACTTCCGGCGATCTGTTTCATCTTCTTGATACTTCCACCGTAATCAAGAACCATGAAGGTGAACGATTCCCCTTGCATGACATAGTCTATGACAGAGGATTTGCACTTGGCAACGATGTCTGTCATCCAGTGATTGAGCTGAGCGAGGCGTCTCAATGTTCATTAATCATGAACATATGTCATTAAGTATGACCGCCACGTGCTCCCTCAATGTGTGTATTCTCTTCCATCTTGGTTGAGAAGACAATCAGTCAACGTACTGATAAACTTCATCAACCCAACGTTTGGGGTACCCCGAGTTTAGCGACCATATCATATGTTCGCGATCAAAAAACTCGTAGCCACCGTTGGTTCTTTATAGCAGAGATCATAGCATAAACTGGACTATGATGATATCATCCGCACAAAATCTGATAATCCAAATTATCTTTTGTCAGCGGAATCTCCGGGGTTATCTCCTAGCGGGTATTGTAACACAAAGAGCTAACGATTTAAACAAGGAGTATCCTCAAGATAAAGTATAAAACTATGAAGTTTGGACCCAACCTTTTAAGTTTCTCAATCGTAGGAATGCGCCTAATTTGAAAAGATGCTATCACAATGGTTAATATCTACAAAGGATTGCAAAACAGACTCTGTTCATTATATTCTGAGTTCTAGTATTTTAGAAAATAACTATCCGAACTCCCACTCAAACGAACATCCCTCCTGGTCGTTTAAGCGATTACACGACCCCCATCCATTGCACCACCCCTCATCATCAGAGCCGGCGACACAACTTCAAGAGTAGACAAATGTCCGCCACACCAATTTTGTGACTCGTGCTCGACCTTTCGGTCTCCCTGTTCCGAGGCCATATTTCTGAATATGCTAGGCTCGCCACCAAAGACCTCCACGCTGACGCTTGTGCAACATGGCTTACACCCACTGTATGCGAACGACGAGATGTCTGACACCCGATCATCACGGCCTGACTCATAACGTAGAACTTTCTTGGTGGTGCGCGTTGGAGGGAGAACACTAGTGGTATTTTGAAGGGATCATCTTATATAGCTACCGCCGTGTAACTAATGTATGCCGTGTAACTAATGTATACTATACACACAATCACACAATATAAGATGCACACAAAACATCAAATCTAATGCAATGTGATATAGTCCATTGCGCCATGGTCTTCTTGACGCCCGCAGTTTATAAACAATTTAATAAACCTACCTTGACCATATCACATAGCCCCTGCAAAATAAAGTTAGACGCTTCTACTTTATCTTTTGCATATTTTACGTGGCTTGGGGCTTTCGTAAATAGAATCGCTTCATACCTACGAACCTTATGACCACAACAACGATCCAATAATTGCATGTTTAAGCATCCCTTTCGGGCCCTCCATTGAAAATGCAAAGCCAACTAAAGAGAGAGAAACAGGCACCCGCCAGCCACAGATACGGTACAAGCCGTATGTCAGTAGTGGAACCAGTCTCGCGTAAGCGTACGCGTAAAGTCGGTCCAGGCCGCTTCATCAACTCGATGCCGCTGGAATCACAAGTGCACGCTAGAGGGTAGCAAACAACAGGAACGGTGCCCCCGTGCAGAACACGGGTTCTAACAGCGTACAACTATATCTACGATAGATCGGCTCTGATACCACTGAAGGGGATCGTGTGCAGAAAACAAAAAATTTCCTACCAATGATATCCTTAAACTAGCCAAGATCTACACTATGCAGATATAGTAGTACGGCGGAGATCGGAATACATACCCTCGTAGACCGAATAGCGGGGATTACGCTCCCGCACAAGCGTTGACGACGAAGACGACGTAGCCGACCTGTAGGTCGCGAAGAACTCGGCGCGACGAAGACGACGAAGATGACCCCGAGGTCAGGTGGAGGAAGTAGGCCTCCGAGTGTTAAGTTCTTCATGCATAGCCCCTAGCCAATCGGGATCTTCAAGAGCATCAAAGACTTTCTTGGGCTCGAGCATGGAAATGTGTGCTTGATGCTCACTAAAGTGAGCTAATTGACTTCGTGTGGAGACCCTTGCTCGAATATCACCAATGACCTTGTCGAGAGATAATGCTCTAAGTTCCAAAGACTTTGCAAAGCGAGCTTGACGACGAGTTTCAATTGCCGCCCTTGTGGTGGGGACAATTTCTTGACCATCTTGATCCTTTGGATCCTCGTCTTGACCTTCTTGAGGGCCTTGATCATCACGAGAAGTCTCTTCATGAGGTGGAGAAGGATGATCTTGCCCTTGAGTAGAACTTGGAGAAGTGGAGTTGGCTTCGATAATCTTGGTGGAGGAGGCATGATCTTTTTGTTGATGAAGATCTTGTTGAGATTCATCATGAGCTTCATCTTGAGAAGAAAAAGCATGCCCTTGTTGAGGAGGATCTTGAGATTGTTCTTGAAGTGAATCATCATTTTCTATGGGTGAGCCACCTTGTGGTTCTTGTGATGGTGAGGTTTCCTTGATGGGAGAACTTGAGTCATCTTGAAAAACTTCTTTATGGACTTCAATTGGGCGTAGAAAGCCCACCCCATCTTCTTAATAGCATCAAAAGGTTGTTCATCACCTACATCACAAACACCAACTTGCTCCACTTGGGAGCCATCATTTTCATCGAATTCCACACTACAAAACTCTATGATAATCCGGGAGGATTTATCAAAGACTCTATAAGTGTGGGACTCGCTACCATAACCGACAAAGATCCCCTCAAGAGACTTAGAGTGAAACTTACCCAACCGGACACCCTTGACGAGATAATAGCACTTACATCCAAACACTCGGAAGTAGCCAATGTTGGGTTTATTGCCGGTGAGGATCTCATATGGAGTCTTCTTCAAACCCTTGCGGAAGTAGAGGCGATTAGATGAGTGACATGCGGTGGAAATAGCCTCCGCCAAAAAGTTGATGGGAGACTTGAACTCCGCCAACATAGATCTCGCCATGTCGATGAGAGTCCGGTTCTTTCTTTCGGCAACGCCATTTTGTTGAGGAGTGTAAGCAGAGGAATATTGATGACGAATGCCTTCTTCACTAAGAAAGTCGTTAAGAGTGTAGTTCTTGAATTCCGACCCATTGTCACTCCGAATAACCAAAATGGGAAGGTCATATTGGCGTTGAACTTCCTTTGAGAAGTCGATGAAGACTTGTTGAGTTTCATCCTTGGTCTTGAAGAAATAGACCCAAGTATACCTTGAATAGTCATCAACAATCACGAGGCAATATTTCTTGCCACCAAGACTTATCTTCGGAATTGGTCCAAATAGATCAACATGAAGGAGCTCCAAAATCCGGGATGACGATATGATGGTCTTGCTTGGATGAGGAATGTCATGCATCTTGCCTTCCACACAAGCTCTACAAATTCGATCCCTTGAAAAGGAAACATGATCTTTTAGTCCAAGAATGTGGCCACCCTTGTGAAGACTTTGCAAAGTACGCATGTTTACGTGAGCTAGTCGGCGATGCCAAAGCCAACCCACGTCGGCTTTTCCGAAGAGACACATGGCTTGAGAAGTGGTGGCTCCGGAGAAGTCCACCACATAGAGCTCATGCTCCACGTGTCCCACGAAAGCCACTCTTAGCGACTTGCTCCACAAGAGGACCACAATGTCCTTATCAAAGAAGGGAGAGATCCACATCTTTGTTAAGGCACGAACCGATAACAAATTATAGCCAAGAGATTCAACAAACATGATATTGACTAGAGAAATGTCGGGGGCAACTACCACTTTGCCAAACCCGGTCACCTTAGACCTTGATAAGTCACCAAAAGTTATGGTTACTTTGATCTTCATTAGGTTTCAACTCCGTAACAAGTTCTTTGCTCCCGGTCATATGACTTGTACATCCACTATCAATTATCCATTTTGAACCACCGGGAGCAAGATCCTACAAGAGATTAATTCTTGCATTTACCAACCCATTGCTTCACAATGGGTGCTTTATGGTTAGCGACAAGAGATTTAGGAACCCAAATAGCATATGAAATAAAACCATAGTAGGGTCCAATGTAACGAGCACAAACATTCCCATAATAATCGACATATAAAGCATAGTTAGGGTTGTTGTCCCCGGCGTGATCTTTACGAGTAGGCTTGCCCCTTGTGACATTCCTACTCGCAAGACCTTCCTTGGATTGAATGGAGTCGGCCTTCTTGGCTTGGATGGGGTTGATGCTCTTGGGAATGCCCTTCTTGGCATTCATCTTGATGGGAGGCACATATCCAAGACCTTCCTTTCCTTGTCGAGTGTGAGGCTCCACGATGGGAGTCTCAACAACTTGTTTACCTTTAAGAAGGATGATCTTGGATGTGGCGGCCTTAGTCATCTCACTCTTCAACCTAGCATTCTCCTTCACAAGATTAGCATTATCACAAGAACACTTAGAGGTAGAGATGCTAAGAGAATCAAGGTTAGTTAGCCGAGTTTGAAGTTGGGCATACGAATCTTTTAGAAGAGCATGTTCACTCTCCAAAGCTTTGTGAGCTATGACGAGCTTTTCCATGTCCTCAATGAGTCGAACATGCCCAACCGCAAATTCGGCTTTATCTTGTTGATCCACCTTGAATTTAGCAAAGTACATATCACGATCCTTAATGAGCTTAGCATGTGAGGAGTTATGAGTTTCCTCAATAGTTTCAAGTTGCTCCTCAAGACGAGCATGAGACTCTTCAATCTCCTCAAGAGAGGACTTCAAATAAGATAGAGAAATAGCGTCTTCTCTTTCTATCTTACCCTTCTCTTCATTGAGATGCTCTAGCTCACTAATTCGAACCATGAGGGAACCAACATGTTTCTTGCTATCACCTTGTAAGTTAGTGATAAAGGAGTCGAACGCCACAAGCTCTTGCTTGATTTGAAAGCTAGAGGCATCATCAAGCTCGTTCATTTCATTCATGAGAGAGGAGGAGGATGAAGGTACCTCTGACGCCTTTGCCATAAGACACTTTGAGCTCTTGGTGATGGAGTTCTCATTAGGCGATGTGAATAGAGACGATGAAGAGCTTGTCGTAGTTGAAGGAGTTCTTGTCGTTGATGGAGAGATGATAGTTGTCGAGGTGGTGGCAAGGGCCGCCACTTCATTTGGGGTTTCTTCCTCCGACTCTTCATCATCGGTGGGATACTCCTCTTGAGTCAACAACATGATGCGAGGCTTCTTGTTAAAAGCCTCTTCTTTCCATAGGCCTTCTTGGGAGGCATCTTGGTTTTGTCCTTGAGCACTAGACGTCCACCATGCTCTTCTCTTTTCTCATAAGGAGACTCGGCAAAGAAATGGAACTTGTCTTGACAATTGTAACATGTCCTTGACTTGGAGGGTGAGACCCTATCGGCTTGAGGTGCATTCTTGTCAAAACGCATCTTGCCTCTTGAGGGATTGTTCCAAAAGGTGCGAGCCGCAAGAGCGAGATGGTCATTGTAAGCAATCTTGAGTGCTTCCTCGGACATGGCGGCAAAGCTTCCAAGATCATCATCATCATCGTTGTCTTCCTCAACGGTAGCCTTCAAAGCAAGGTTGGTTGTGCCTCTTTGCATTCAAAGAGCCCTTGCCCTTGCATCTTGAGCATTCTTAGTGGCCACCTTGTATGCGGCCATCTCTTGCATAACCTCATTAGATGTCATGAGATGATAATTGTGTCTTTCTTGAAGACTCTTGACGTCGGTAGGCTCACAAGCCATCATAGAGCTAACATACTTCCTTTTGATCCAAGCATCATCAATATGAGAGGCACCCACTTCTCGAAAGCTTGTGGCTATGGTCACCAATCTTTGATACATCATCTCATGGTCTTCACCACCAAGCTTGAAAAAGCCCTCGGCTTCATTGCTCAGAGAGTCATAGCGGTTCCTTCTCATGCTATCATTTCCAACGAACAACTCGGATAGACCATCCCATGTTTCCTTGGCGGTGGTGAGATGTTGAATGCGAGCCATGTCCTTGTTCCCAACCGCCTTTTGGATCATGTAGAGAGCGGTGGCATCAAGTTGAGCCTCCACCACTTCTCTTCTTGTTCGGTTGGTCGGATCATGCGGCTTGTATCCAACTTGAATGATGCGCCACAACTCGATTGAAGAGCTGCAAACATGAGACTTCATCATGTATTGCCATTGAGAAAAGGTATAATCTTTAAGCAATGGGGGATCACCCCTATGAGAAACTTGCGGGTGAGGAATAATGGGATCGGGGGTATGGTATTGGGATGGGGGAGGAGTGGCGTTGTAGCCTTTAGGCACTTCATCATTGGATGATGGAGTGTTTTGATGGGTTGAGGAACTACTAGCATCACCCTTCCCATCCAAATGCAATTGCTTTCCCTTTATCAATTCGGGGTCCACATAGAGAGTAATGCCCGGAAGCACCGGAGGCTTTGAGGGAAATGCAAGAGAGGTTTCTTTAGATGTCTTGAGAGACTCAAGCATATCATGAAACTTCTTGAACTCGGTTTGTATGGACGATGTCAACTTTGTTTCCAAAGAGTTGATATCGGCCATAGTGGCACCTTTCTCTTGCATTGCCGCAAAGTCGCGGCGTCCGTTTCGGAACCCTCTTTTGGGTCAACTTACATTGTCCAAGGTTGGTCTCAAGCGGTGAAGCTTTTAATAGACAACCTGGCTCTGATACCAATTGAACGACAGTTGACCACCTAGAGGGGGGGGGGGTGAATAGGTGGTGACCAATTTTTATGTCTTTTTCAGTTTTTAGGCTAGCGGAAAGTAAATTGTCTAGATGTGCAACTAGATGACACAAGTGACGAACTACAAGGAAGCTTAGCAAGTACAGAAAATAAAGATGAGGTAAAGGAGAGTGGAACGAAACAACCGTAGAACTCGAAGACCAAGATTTTATCCCGAGTTCCACCACATAGGTGTACGTCTCGTTGGAGAGGTGTGAGCTACCACAAAGGTTTGCTCAACGCCACAAAGGCCTCACCCTATTCTCCTGTGAATTCGACCACAAAGGTGCGAATCCACACTTCCACTAAGGACTCCTTTAAGGGTGGAGAAGGTCCCGTACAAATTCGTGAGGCACACACCCACAACTAAATTGGGGGCTCTCACAACGATCACAACAGGTCACTTCCACAAAGGAATCCACAAAGGATCAAAATACACAAGGTTGAACCTAGCTATCCACAAAGGAACACTAGATTCGTTGCCCCTCAAGAAATAGAGGGGGAAAGTCAAATCGCTTCGGTGGAGATGTAGATCGGTGGCTTCTCCCTCAGATCCCCAAGTATCAATGGATTTGAGTGGCTAGATTGGGAGATCCGGGAGAAACGAGCTTCAACACCAATGGAGGAGAGAGAAAATCTGGAAGCTTGGAATGCTGGAGGTAGGTGGAGGGGTATCCCCAAAATCTGCCCGTTGCACAGCCGCCAGCCCGGAAATCTCCGGGCTGAGGACCAGAGATCTCCGGACCCCGGAAATTTCTGGTGCAATTTCCGGCTGAGCAAGAAACTGGATCAGTACTGGTTGGGCTTCTTGACTTGGTCGAAAATCCTCTGTCACTCGGAGATCTCCGGATTGGGGCACGGAAATCTCCGGGAGGATTTCCGACTAAAATTGTTTTGGAGTCAGTACGCAATTTGAGTTCTGGACTTGGTCGAAATTCCTCTGTCACTCGGAGATCTCCGGACTGGGCTCGGAAATCTCCGAGCGCCGGAAATCTCCGGGAGGATTTCCGGCTCAGCTTGAGTTGGAGTCAGTACGCATTTCAATTCAGACTTAGTGAAAAAATAAGGACGGCTCGGAAATCTCCGGTCTGTGGACCGGAAATCTCCGAGCCCCGGAAATCTCCTGACTAAATTGCTGAATAAATACCAAGTGTAGTTGAAATGACATTTAGGCAAACTAAGTGTTCCTCTTTATCAGTCAACCTGTAAAAGAGCCTGCATGCTTCATCACAAACATTAGAATACTTTTTGTGTTGTCATTAGTCACCAAACCTGGGAGTACATAGAATGCACTTTCACAAGTTTTGTGGCTTCTACGAGCACGTCCAAGCCCGGCCACAAAGTGGCCTTAGAGTAAAGGAATTGGTAATTCATATCTTCCATTCTTTCCCATATTTTGCTAGGCCGGCCACATTACATGTGAGTGTTTATCCCTCTTCCCTTCCTCCCTATGTTTAGGCCTTTCAAGCATTAGAAATGTTCAAGGCTCAACATGGTGTGAATACCTTCACGTCAACCCATTGCTACAAGATTTTTAAGGACCAACAAAAATGGAAGTACCTCTACACGTCCAGAAAGAAAGATGGGGAGTGGATTGCCCCACCGAATGAGGACCCGACCGAGAAGGAGAAGAGACCCAGAGGGAAGAACAACTCCAAGGACGAGTTGAAAATGGACGCAACAACGATGTCTTTGAACGGATTCCTATCCCAAAAGGAAAAAAACATGCGAGAACAAGGAGGATAGGAGAGTGTGGAACGTCGAGAGCGGGAGGTGGCAGCTAAAAAATATTTTAAATTACAAATAAAGAGGATCAAGATTGAGAAAGAGAATGTGCGTACAAGATCCAAGGAGGCCGAGGTAAGAGTGAAGGAGCCCTATGCTAGAGCCTAGGAGGCCCAGGCAAAGATCCAAGGTCAGTGATGTCAAGGCGAAAGAACTCGACTTCGCCCTTCACAAATAGGAAGTCCGAATCATGGTCACTGATCTCTCCACATTCACTCCTAAGAAGAAAGCCTACGGCCTCAAAAAGAAAAGCAAAGGTACTATATGGAGCGAGAGTGATCACATCTCGATCCTTTTATAATGTTTAAGTCGGTGTTGTGAACTAAGCCCCAGATTGCCGAAAAAACATGGCCAAGACTTTGACGGGATATTATTGATTATTTTAGAATGTATGTCGACATGAGACTATGCCTTAGTATTTTGGGATGTTTGACGCTCGCACGACGCAACATTGCCACAACCACGCACGCATCCACGCCATCTTCGAGAGCGTTTCAAGAACGGCCACGGACAGCGGCGTTATCTAACCGTGACAAGAGGGTGCGGCGACGGTCGCAGACCGGATGGGCCGCACATTGTGCAGCAACGAGCAAGGGACGTGATGGCCACAGGATGCGGCGGTGAGCAGGGGCGCGGCGGTGGCTGCCTGGTGCGACAGCGAGCCAGAGACAATTTGTTTGCCGCTAGCATCCAGTCGTCTACAGTCCATCCAGTCAGGAGTTTCACAGCCTGTCTCTGAAAGCGTGGCGCTCAGGATGGGAATAGGCCGGCTCAACCCGCTGGGTCGCTAGCCCAGCCCAAAAAATCAAGGCTGGTGGGTCGCATGGGTCGGCCTCATACGAAAATTGTGCCAATGAGGCCGGCCCTGAGAAACCCATCGGGTCAGCTGGGTGGGCCCACGCTTAGTATCTGTCGTCCTCGCCTCTCTCTGTGCCGGCAGTACTACTTCTCAAAATCTCACTTAGCTCGCTCTCTAATGTCAACTAGCACTAACGATGACTAGGCGCGATTCATTTGCATGTATACACAATGCCTGCAAAGCAACACACGTTGGTACTGTCTACATGTGCATGTATATATGATATATGTACAACGTTCGGTCCTGCAGCTTAAATACGTGAAATCCATGTGCAAACTTTTTTTCTACCCGTACAATACTACTCTATCTACTACTTCCTCTGTTTTTCTATATAAGACGTTTGGGGCTTTCTATATGGTGTCCACATGGACATGAAAGTGAATGAACATACATATTAAATGATGTCTATATGCATGTAGATACATGTGCATATAGTCAAAAGCTAATCTTATAAATAAAAACTAAAAACGGAGGAAGTACAAACAGTTGAACTATCGATCGTAGCGTGTTAAAAAAACTATCAATCGTAGCCCAAGAAAAATAATCGTACATCTTAAAAAAAAAATCATCGTACATTACTACTCGTACACTACTACTTTTCAAATAGTTCTCCAGATCGTTGCTCAACAAGTTTCGGAAAAATTAGCTATGGTTAAGACAATTATCCTAGTATATGCTTATTTATTTATAAAATTTGGGCCGACCCAAGATACTCATCGGGTCCATGAGGCCACAAATATTTTTTAATCAGGTCAACCCGTGGCCTAACAAATTGGATTTGGGGTCATTGGGGCCGGGTCCAAGGCCAGGTCCGGGCCAACCCATTCCCATCCTGATGTGGCGCTAGCGGGGTCGTGGTTTTGGCCACTTTGGCCATTTTTGCGTGTGTCGTATGTGGGTGTGCTGGACGCGGCAGCCACTTACATCCCATGCCTATCGGTAACCCTATTCTACGCCTTAAGCTAAGGTTACAGAGTCAACGCACGGACGACTCCGCACCTTGCTTCTTCTCCATTGATGCAATCACGCCGTCACATCTCCGTTGCTTCGCCGCCACGGATCCCCCCGCCTCCTCCGTCGGCCAGGCCGCCTGCTGCCGACACACGCGGTCGGCGGCGCGAGTGCCGCATCGCCTCCCAGCTCTTCTGAACCGTCGCCAACCGTTGGTCCGCCACCACCCCGGGCATACCACTAAGCACATCTCCCCTTTCTCCGATGTCGACGAGCCTTCCCCGCACCCCAAACCCTAAGTTCACGTCACCGATGTGCTCCCCACCGTCCCCCACCCCACAAGTTAAGTCACGGCCTCACCCCCACCTGAGCCGCCATGATAAGCCGCGTCGTTACAAGTTACGGTGAGGTCCATCCCTTGCCTGGTCGGCGATATCGCGGCCAACTGCGCCGTTCATGTTGACAAGGTCTTCGGCACCGGTTATCTTCTTCCTCCTAACCATCTCCTGGGCCGGCTCATTTAACCACACGTTGAAGGATTGGGGATGGGTGAAAACGCGATATCCTTTGCGCCAAGCGTAGAATAGGGTTTGCGCAACCTGTCGGCAATCCCTAACTAACATCGTAGCGTGGGTTAGCATAGAAACATGTACCCCTCGCGCGAGTAGAATCTTGTTATTGGCCCGACCAAGGTACCTGGATTCAACTAGTTTTCTAATTTCCAATGTTTTTTTTCTATTATTCATTCTTGACTGTTTCGGTTCGTTTTCTTTTCCTTGTTGTGTAGATTTTAATAAATAATTTAATTTTGTTGAGAAACTTTTTTTGCAAAAATATTAATATTTGTGAAATTTTTTGCATATCAAAATTAAAAAATGTGTCATATTTCGAAAATAAAAATGACCCTTTTTAAATGGTTCTTTTTTTAACAAAATGTTTCAACTTTTTAAAAAAATCATTCTCTTCCAATGGTTTGGATTTCTTAATTTTGAACAATGTTACGGTTCGTATTACTAAAAAATTATTATTTCAAATGGTTAATTTTCGAAAAATAGTTCAGATTTGAAAATGATTCACAATTTGAAATGGTTCCGATTCAAAAAATGTTCATTTTAAAAATTGGTTCGGATTTTAAAATTTAATTTTTAAAAATAGTTCAAATTTGAAGAAAAAATAAAAATGGTACAGACAAATGTTCGTTTTTCAAAATTATGAAAGATTTATATTTTCGAAATACAAAAGGAAAAAAAAGACGAAGCTTGTATGCAATTTTACCTGGTCAGCTCTTTTGACTTTTGCGCGCCAAGACCGCCAAGGGGCCTCCCTACCTACTGCATGTATTCCCAGCGTTTCTCTTTCAGGCCAGCTTTGGTCCGGCCCACAAAATATGTACTCCCTCCGTCCACAAACAGAGGGAGACACTTATTTGTATACGGAGAGAGTAGTTTTTTAGGGAAACGCTTAGCTTTATTAAACAATCACACAAGATTCAATACAAATTGTCTCCCGAATAACATCGGGCACCACACCACGCCACACAGAACTGCCAGAAGAGTTACTTAAACGCGCTAAACAATGCGCAACCTTATTTTACAAACGACTAGTATGAAAAACGGAAATAGAATTAAAAGAAGCCACCAGAATCTTGATGTCTTCAACGACAGGAGCACATGAAGATCGATCACGAGCTGGCGAGTGCAGCCGCTGCACCACCGAGAGGCAGTCGGACGCGACCAGGAGATTATCCAGGTTCTCCACCTTAGCAAATTGAAGTGCTCGTCGTACCGCCATTGCTTCAGCGAGCTCACTTATCGTCACATTGTTGATCTTCTCGCAGCAAGCCGCCAGACAGGAGCCGGTATGGTCACGGATCACCACACCTGCACCCATGCACTCCGAGGCAGCAAAGATAGCAGCATCAACATTAATCAACAAGGTACCTTCCGGTGGCGGACCCCATCTTGCAGTCGGGTAGGTTCACGCCTTTGGTTAGTACCAGATTTGACTAAATGGATAATAATCATGTCAATGTAGGCTTTGATCTTGATTGCCACAGAGTTTGGATGAGCCTGAACGCCCCTCCTCAGGGAGTTTGTTCCTCGCATCCTAGATATGCAAGAAGGTCACAGCAACAGTCGTCAGTTCCAAGCTAGATGCGCGAGCTAGGAGATCAAACAGCCATTGTTTCGGAGACAAGAATTGCCTTCGCAATAACTCCACATGGAATGATAGCTTAACCTCTGACCATACCGCCCTCGCATAGGGGCAGAATAACATTGCGTGCTCCACTCGCTCATCGACAGAGCAATGGACACACGCCGGCGAGACGAGGATTTGTCGGTGCTTGAACTGTTGCCCACTCGGCAGACAATCATGCACAAAGCGCCACAAAGTAATTTTCATCTTCCCCGGAGCCTTGATAGCCCACGACGCCTTCCATTTCTTCATCTCATCAGCTGAACCGGAGTACATGCCCCGTCCAGTTTTGCTACGGCTTCTGAGAGCATAACACCGCCGAGCCAGATAGTAAGCTGATCAGACTGTATAAAAGCCCAGCTTGTTGTGTGGCCATCTGATATAGTCCTCCCCGCCGAAGCGGCTAATAGGAATTTTGAGCACCAACTTTGCCACATCCTCAGCGAAGACAAGCCTGACACTAGCTTCGTCGCAAGCACCTGTTTCAGACATTAACGAGTCAACAGTCTGGCCCGGCATGATGGGAATAAGAGGCTGTACCAAACACGGAGCTAGTCCAGGAATCCATGGATCTTGTGTAATTCTTGTTCTTGCACCATCACCGATTCCCCATGAAATACCTTGCTCCAGCAACTTCCTGCCAAATAAGATGCTCCGCCAGGTATACGAAGCCGTGCGCGGGCAGGTTGCTTGCATGATATCACCACCAGGGTAGTAGCGACCTTGGAGAACTCGCGCGCAAAGGGAGTTGGGTTCAGTTAGCATCCGCCAGCACTGCTTGCCAAGCACAGCTTGGTTGAAAATTTCCATGTCCCTCAACCCCATGCCTCCCATATCTTTCGGCATCAAGAGCCACTCCCAAGATCTCCAGTGCAGTTTTCGCTTGCCATCCTTGAATGCCCACCATTGATTAGCAATGATTTTCCGCATCTCATCACAAGTGCCGGTAGGGAAGTGGAAGCAACTCATCACATGTGTCGGAATCGCCTGAATGACAGCCTTAAGCATAGCCTCATTACCCGCCCTTGACAGTGGACGATCCGAAAGACCATTAACCCGACGCCACATCCGATCAAAGATATATCGGAAAGTGATGATGGGTGAGCGGCCTATTTGTGTGGGCATGCCGAGATAGGAGTCTTGGAGGGATTCGTTGTGAACCCCCAGTATTTGCTTGACTTCTTCCTTAATCTCTTCTTGACATGCAGTCCCAAAAAGATGGTGGACTTATCCAGATTAATCTTCTGTCCCGAACCATCACAATACAGACCCAAGACCCAATGTACGATGGAGCGCATCAACACTTTTCTTGTCACTCTTTGCAAAGAAGATACTGTCGTCTGTGAACAGAAGATGTGATATAGAAGGGCCAAGTCTACCATTTTTAATACCTTGTAGTTCTCCTTGGGCCTCCTGTTTTCGCAGCAGACATGATAAACCTTCAGTGCATAACAGGAACAAATAAGGGCTGATGGGATCACCTTGACGAATGCCCCTTGAGGGGAGCACATGTTCTGTAAGATCACCATTGACACGCACAGAATAGAGAGTCGCCGTGACACAACACATCACAACATTGATCCAATTTGGGGCGAAACCCAACCTAGCCAAACAACCGTGAAGGTAACTCCACTCCACCCGGTCATAGGCTTTCATCATATCAATCTTCAAGGCAAAGTACGGTTTTCTGGATTTTTGCTGATGAATTGTGTGCAGGCACTCAAAAGCAATCAACGCATTATCTGTAATTAATCTTCCAGGGGACGAACACACTTTGATTCTCCGAGATAATTGCAGGCAAAATAATCTTAAGCCTGTTTGCAAGAACTTTAGAGGCAATCTTATATAGAACATTGCATAAGCTAATTGGCCTAAAGTTCTTGAGGTTCTGCGGGTTAGTTACCTTGGGAATAAGAACAATGATTGAATCACAAAAACCCTCCGGGATAGGCTCACCCGCCAGGAAACTCCTTACCGCGGCACAAATCTCCACTTTGAGAAAATTCCAATGAGTTTGGTAAAACAGAGCCGAAAAACCATCAGGACCGGGTGCTTTTGTGGGACCCATTTCGAACAAAGCCTCCTTAATATCCTCCTCCGTGTACTCTTTACATAGATCATCATCCATGTTTCGAGTCACTTTCTGAGGGATCGCATCAAGGATTGCATCAGTAGAAAGGACAATTTTCAGATGTGAAAAGGTTCCCATAGAAGGATTGTACCATATTCTTGATATCCTCCATATCTGAAACTGTGCCACCATCATCCTTCACCAGGCGAGTAATGCGATTAGCACGTTTCCGCGCGGTTGCGCGCGCATGGAAGAAAGCCGTGTTCCGATCACCCTTGCGAAGCCACTCAACACGCGAACGTTGTCGAGCCATAATCTCTTCCCGCTCAAAGAGTTCACACAACTCCTTTTCCACCGAACGAATCATCATAGCATCGCCGTGGCGCACACGAAGATCTTTTAGTTTGAATTCCAATTTCCTTACTTTATTCCGAACTGCACCAAAAGACTCCCTGCTCCAGCGCTTGAGAAAGCCAGCCTAGCGTTGCAAGTTTTCACAGGTTGACTGCAAAGTAGTTGTCCCTGACCTGCCATCCTCCCAAGCCTTCTCCATGGCCTCTTTATAATCTGGCGCTCGGAGCCAGGCCGCTTCAAAGCGAAACTGCTGCTGAACCGGGCCCCTAACCGGAAGCCCATCAATGCCCTCCAGAGTGATAACAGATCGCCATGTGGTCGGAGGTTGTCGTGATTACATTTTCCACCTTATACCCACAAAATAGATCCATTAAACCTGAGTTAGCAAGTGTGCGATCAAGCCGCACACAGACCAGATCATCCCCTTGTTGTCTAATATTCCATGTGTACTTAGGGCCCGAGAAGCTGAGATCCACAAGTCCACACTCTTGCATACAATCACAAAATAAAGACATCTGAGAAGCTGATCGATCATTAGAGCCGAAATGCTCATCATTACTGAGTACCTCATTGAAGTCGCCACAACAAATCCATGGACCAGTCCATATTGGTTGAAGACGGCGAAGCATATCCCAAAATTCATGTCGGTGCTCTCTCCGAGGTTCTCCGTAAACAAAGGTTGCTCTCCACGGCTCGCTGTCCTCCTTAGATATAACCACATCAATGCAATGTGAATTAAAACCCTTCAGAGAGACGGAGTACGGCTGCAACCAGAATAACGCCAAGCCCCCACTAAGGCATGAACTGCTGACAGTGAAACTGCCTGTGTAGCCCAAAGACCACATAAAATTTTGCACTCGTGAATCCTTCATCTTCATTTCACATAAGAAGAGGAAGGTAGGTCGGAAGAACCTCACTAACCAGCGAAGCTCACCAACTGTCGAGTCTGACCCAAGCCCTCGACAGTTCCAGCATAGGAGATTCATTGCGTCGGGCGGGGCTGCTCCACAGCCTCTGCCAGATCCGCCGATCGGGTTGTTGAAGAAACCGAGTTAGTTATTTGTTTCTTATTTGAATCAGTCTCCGCCACATTTGAGTTACCTCCATCGATCGTGGTAGCAGGGATGGAGTCAGTGATTGGGCTACCAGAAACGACCAACGCTAGCCCCTTTTCAGCTTCGGCAATCAGGCCAGATCGTTGGGACTTTGGGACATAAACCTTTCTCTTCTATCCACTAACTCGTGTTGGGTTCTTCGGCTCCTTCTGAGCACCCTTGCCTGCTGTTGTTTTAGAGGGAACGGCCGCAGCCGTGTTGGTAGCACTCCGACTAGCATGCGGATTGCTTTTCTTTTTGGGCGAGGTCACCTCCCCATGTACATCACCTGGCCTCATCGTGCCAGGAGTACCATTTGGCCCTGACTGGCCATGTATCGGAGCAGGTTGGTTACTAGAAAACGAACTCTGATCCGCATTCGAAGAAGACTGCTTCTTCCTCTCATCTGGCACACATAGACGCGGCCCATGATACGGCAACAAACCCTCCGCATCCCGTTCTACAGGGTTCGGGCAAAGGCCAGATGAATGCCCAAGGATACCGCACGAAAAAGCAAAACGTAGGCATCTTCTCATACATCACCTGGTACACATCGGTAGTTTGCCTCTTCTGAGAATAAACAGAGACACACCTCAGTAGGGGCTCTTGGGTTTTGATGGACACACGAACCCGCAAAAACTCTCCCCAAGCGCGGCCTTTGTTGTCCACCTCCATCATCTCCACAAAGCCAATGTTCCCCGCAAGAAGTCTACCACGAACATCATTCATCATACTAAATGGCAGATTCAGGATACGAGCCCAGACAGAAAGCTTCTCAAAGCAGATATTGCTCGGTTTAACTGACGGATCAAACTCTTTCAGCAGAATCGCATTCCGGCTGATCACCCATGGAGAACCATCCATCACACGAACCTTATCAGCCTTGCAAGCAAATTCAGCAAGAAAAACGTTGGTACCCAGTGGGCGGATTTCCAGCTCTTTGGGGTTCCCCCAAGCGAGTTTCAGCACCGCTCTGATGGTCGTGATGTGCAGAGGGTTAGGGGCCAACAGTTTCCCTGCCAGAGCCCACTCCGGGCAATCAGGATGCTCGTCGTCCTCATCGTCCAGGATGAAGGCGTTGGACTCCTGTGAGGTGAGGTTGAGGCGCCACATCATGTCTGCGACATTGTCACCTGCCGCCGCCGATGAAGCGGGGGCCTCCGACGATTTGCCCTTGCGAGCCAGATCCGGATCCCGGACCGACAGGGCGTTGTTGGGCGGCGTAGTGCCGTCCAGGTTGAGATCTACCCTCTCCTTGTGCGATCCAGACATCGGACCCCGATCCGCTAAAACCGCATGCCGCCAAGGGTGGGTAGCAAACCTAGGTTCGCCCCTTGATCACCCCGAACGTGTGTGGGTAGCGGGGACGAGGAGGATGAAGAAGCACTCCGGGAGGGCGACGGCGTCGGAGTGATCGCCGTCGACAAACGAGGTCGAGAAACCCTAGCAGAATCGCCTACGCAGTCGCGAGAGCGAAAACCCTAGCGAAACCGAAAAAACTTACGTCGGGGGGTTACCAATAACCTCTACGGAGAGAGTATTTATGATCTATTTCTTACTTGTCTTATTTTTTTGTTTCCTGGATAATGTGTCATTTTTAATCTGAACCATATTAAGCTTAAATATGTTTTTAATGTGAATCATTTTTAAAATTAATATTTTCAAGTCTGAACCATATTCCAAAAATAAATAAAAATCATAAGCATATTTCAAAACAGAACCAATTTTTAGTTTTTCTAAACCATTTTTAAAATTTAGAATCTTTCTCCAATTTGAACCATTTTAAATCTGAATATTTTTGAAATCTGAACCATTTTTTAAATTAAAATTTTCAAAGATTAATCATTTTTCAATAATTGGAAACATTTTAGAAAAAATAGAAGCCTTATTGAAGTGAGAAACATTTTCAGAAAAAAAGAGTCATTTTCAAAAAAATAAGAGAGCAATTTTTCAAAAATCGAAACCATTTTTAAAGCGAAAGAAAACTGAACTAAGAAATAGTAGTGAACCAAAATAATAGTGAACCCAAAATGCCGATGAACCGTAAATAATACTGAACCAAAAAATGATGGTGAAGATAAAACAATAGTGAACCGAAAAAGAAGTAAAGTTTGGGTGAACCAAAAATTATTTTGAACCAAAAAATGCCGGTGAACCTTAAGGGACTAAATGACTTGACGGAGCTTTGTGCCCACTTGGGAACCAACGTCACCTTCTGTCCGTGAGGATACAAATGCAACTCAAACTTGAGCTGAAAATTCAGTCAAGTTGATGGCACAATTGTCACTTATCTGTTTGTGTTACCGCGTTGGTCCTTAATTTCTTCCTAGATTGAAATGGACGCGGTCGGACAAAATACAAATTGCTCTAAGATGAGCAACAACCATCGACTGGGAGTGGCGGACCTAGCGGCCCCTATGCCTGGGTAAGCGCCCGGGCTCTGACCGGCCGGCAAGCCTATGTACACTGTTCATCATAGGTCAAATTAGTTTAACTAATCTCTAAACTAGGAGTTTGCCCGGGCTTTCAAATTTTCCTGGGTCTGCTTATGACTGGGATCATACTTTCCGTTTGGGGTTTTGCAATCAAGTTTGTTGTGCTACATCATACTTTCTGCTAGGGGTTCTCGTTGATGAAAGCACGACAAATTAGTCGTTTAGGCCGTCCCACCCCCTCCTTCGGAGGTGACCACACTTGCTCAACGTGGCTAAGCGGTGGCAACGACTCTCCTCATCCTCACCCGACGGCCCGCGGAGTCTGTCGCGCTCGCGCCCGCCCCTACCGGAGTCGGCCATAGATATGTTATCACGGTACCAACATCTGCTAATTGCTCGTCGGAGCTAAGTTATCCTAGCTGCGAAAGGGGAAGGGGAAGCGGCGGAACTAGCCGGAGGTCGAACTCTAAACAACCCATGTATCATTGATATAGTGCGGAACTATCCGGATGAATATGCGGTATCTGTTTGGGTCGTATAAACGGCCCGACGCGCGTATTGGCTGAAATTACCAGGCGGGGAGCTAGAGATGCTCTTACTTTTCTGAACCGCCGCCTTGCCTTCGTTGCAACTTCGTCGCTGAGAGCTGCCGCCCGTGTCCAGACTCTAGAGGCAAGAGTAGAGGTGTGAAAGAAAGCTTGGCCCTGGAAGCTCGTCAACGTCAATGCTATGGCAACCGCAGCAGGAAGACTTGTCAAGATCGGGGGACAACCAAACTTGGGATCCAAGGATTGCAGGCCCATGTCGTGATATTTAAATGGATCATGCTGCATTACTGTCTGTGAAGGCTACAAAATTTATGCACCACACTGCCAAAGGATACATAAAGTAGTTCCTGCGGAAACTTCAAACCAGGGCTCTTCTGACCTTTTTCTCTAAGAAAAAACAGCCTTTAGCTGGCTGGTGGCCGTTTGCCGGAGGCCTTTGCCCACGGGTTCGTAGTTTCGTACTTCTGCAAACCATATTTAAGGTTTCGTACTCTGGACTCTGGAGAACATACTTAGAAATATTGAGGGGAGGTCTACCGAGTTCCTGTGATGTTTATAATTTTCAAAAGCTATTTAGAAAAAAATAATATAATTTTTTGTATGTTCCCACAAACATGCAAAATCTCAATTTGAAATTGTTTGTAAAGCTACACAAAAAGGCAAAAATGACAAATGTACATGTCTAAATAAAACAAATATACATTTTTAAATCTCTAAAGTTCTTCATTTTTGTACAGCGTGTATTTTACAATGAATTTTGCATGTTTAAAGATTTTGTTTCAAAAATTATAAATACTTTTTGTAAAGCTAAAACAAAGCGATCACGGGATCCCCGGAGAGAAAATGGCTTTCGGGGCATCTCCCTTTGTTGCCCACTTGCCCTGGTGCGATTCCAATTTTAAAAAACAAAAGTGGTGCAAGTGGCGGCTCAAAACACAACACAAAACAAAACAGTGCTGCTGCTGCATGCCAACAACCAGGAAGCAGGTGGTTACCTTCAAACGCTGGTTAGGATACATACCCACGCACGTGAATACACGTGATTACAGATAACTTACAGTCCATATCGTGTCTCAGCGTGGAACAACTTCAATCTATATAAGGAGCACTAGATCACGCGTAAGCACACAACAGTACCCCGTGCGCTAGCTAGCAAGCCACAGCCATACAGTTATGTTTCCTGCAAGCAGCGGCCCGCCGCAGCTCCTCCTCGTCCTCTTCTACGCCGGCTGCTTCCTCCTCTCCTCGCCGCTTAATGCTCCTCAACATGTTGCCGCCGCGGCCGCTCCACCCATCTCCTTCAGCTTCGACTTCTCCAACCAATCCTTGTACGACCAGAACGACCTCCTTCTCGAGGGCGACGCCGTCGTAGCCAAAAACCTGGTCGACCTCACATGCAACGAGGTGGACGTCCAAAAAATCCGCAACTGCATGGGGCGGATGTCCTATAAACACCTGGTGCCGTTCTACCACAAGGCCAACAACGACGAGGTGGCGAGCTTCTCCACGCAGTTCACCTTCAAGATCGTGCCCCTCGCATCGCGTAACAAAGGGGACGGCATGGCTTTCTTCCTCACCGGCTATCCGTCCGTGCTACCGCCGGGCTCCAACGGCGGTGGCCTCGGCCTCATCAACCGCACCGCCAACACCACCGCCGACGGCGCGCAACGGTTCATCGCCGTCGAATTCGACACGTACACGTATAACGTCTCATCGGACCACAACCACATCGCCATCGACCTCAGCACCGTCCAGGACCCGAAGTCGGTGAACACGACGCAGACTACCCTGGGCGGGACCATGACGGCGGCCATCAGTTTCAACAGCAGCACCCTGATGCTGGTCGCGACACTGCACTTCGATGACAATCCTTCCGTACAGCCAGTCGAAGTCA
Source organism: Poa annua (assembly GCA_026929855.1). NCBI lineage: Eukaryota > Viridiplantae > Streptophyta > Magnoliopsida > Poales > Poaceae > Poa > Poa annua. Next base: position 68,206,434 of record CM049432.1, on the reverse strand, counting down.
GCGCCAAGTTGCCTGATCCGGCGTTCCTGCTCCCGCCGGAGGTGGCGGTGGGGTTCTCTGCGGCCACCGGCGCAAACATGGAGCTCCATCAGTTATTGTCGTGGTCTTTCAACTCCACGCTTGCTCCCCCCAAGAAACCAATATCAAGAGGTAATGTGTTTATCACTTTATCTGACAGAGAATAAACAGTTATCTCGAGACCTTTTTCCCCTCCATCTGTCCTAAGTACTGAAACTAAGCACAAAGTGTCACTGCCTTCAATTTATCTCTATCCTCTCTTGTGTATTGTGTCGCCTCCCTTTAGTGTCCGAATTTCACCCCATTCTGAGCACTACACCATATAACAATGAATTGCTGTTCTTCGCAATCACCATCTAATCCATAGATCTTAATACAAAATCAGCTCTCGATTTATGACATTAGTTTTGTCGGCAAAAGTCATCCCATACTGAAAAATATTTTTCTATCTGATGAGCGAAACGCAGCAGGGTGCACAGTATAAGAAAAAGGGGAAGCAGAGGGGTACAATACAACATGATAAGATTCGTTTGGTGATTGTCTTCGTTTGGCAATAACTAACAGGGCAATCACCAAACGAATCCAACCACTACCTTTGCACCCTTCAGCAGAGTATAAATTTAAGCAATGCTATGTTAGTTATTTCACAATTTCCGTGCTTTGGTAGGTACATACCTAAGTATAGCAGCGATTGTTGGAGGAACTTGTGTGTTCCTACTCCTGGCTTGGTTCATTCTGTCATGGTTTATGGGGCAACGGGGGCGCGATTCCCTTATGGCGGGAGCTGGCCCTAAGCAATACCGGTACCGCGATTTAGCCCAGGCAACCAACAACTTTTCTAAGGAGAGGAAGCTTGGAGAGGGTGCCTTCGGCGCAGTGTACATGGGGAAATCCTTCAAGGTCGACAACGGCCAGCAACAGGATGTTGCTATCAAGGAGATATTGAAGGGGTCTAGTGAAGGAAGAAAGGACTTCCTTACTGAACTTAACACTATTAGCAAGACCAAGCACAAGAATCTGGTCACGCTCGAAGGTTGGTGCTGCTGCAGTAGGAGCACTTGGAGCTTCATGTGTTGGTGCGGCCCAAATCAAATTGATCACAAGCTCTTCCTTGTCTATGAACTGATGCCACAGGGTGATCTTGACCATCACCTACACAAGAAGGATACAGTTCTGCCATGGCCAGCCAGGTACAAAATAGTGAAGGGAATTGGATCCGCTCTTGTTTACCTTCACCATGACTGCCGGCCGTACATCCTGCATAGAGATATTAAACCCGGCAACGTACTTCTTGATGACGAATTCAACGCCAAGCTCGCCGACTTCGGCCTATCGAGGATAGCCGATAAAAACAACGCCACGCTGATGACCACTGCAGTGGGGACTATGGCATACATGGATCCGCACTGCAAAAGAGATGGTGATGTCAAGTTCAACCCTAGCACGGACGTCTACAGCTTTGGGCTCGTGCTGCTGGAAATCGCATGCGCGGGGCGCAAGTCGAGGGAGCAAGTCTGGGAGCTGTATAGAATCAATGGCGCCTCGACGCCTATGGTGGAGGATGTGGCTGATGAGAGGTTAGGAAACAACTTCGATAGGGAGCAGATGCGGCGTGTGCTTGTCGTGGGCCTCTGGTGTTCTCTTCCTGACGGTTCACACCGACCTTCCATGCAGCAAGCTTTGCGACTCCTTGAACAGGAAGACACACCGCTGCCTGACCTTGCAACGTGTGCCAACGGCGCCACTTCTACTTAATTGGATGGTTATTCAGCATCGGAGATTGTTTAGTTCATTTTATGTAAAACACTGTCTCGTTATGTTTGCTCTGTCACCCTTTGAATCTGCATGTACTCCTCCGTTTCAATGAATAATGCCTACAAAATTGTTGAAAGTCAACAATCTCTAAGGTCGACCATTGTTATAGACAAAATATGAACATTTGTACCAAATCAGTATAAATACATTTATTATAAAATATATTCTCATAGTGTATCTATTAAATAGTAGTTGAATGCCCGCGCGTTGCTTAGGGTGGCCCCAAGTAAATGTCACACTATATGATAAAAGAGCACTACCTTGTCTTGCCTACTTCTCTAGATCATTTACTGTTTTCTCTATTTAGACCGAGCAAGGTCAAGCTTGAGTTTTACATTTGATTGCTGCAACCCCGGTACTGATTTACTATACGTCTTCATATCTTTCTAGAAAGTTGCAGTCAATTCTATCTTTACAACTTCAACATGGATAGTAGATGATGTAAACTTATAGGTAGCTAAAACCTTAAGGTGGATCATCTGGAATAATATTATCAGCCTAAGATATGTATCCTACAAAGTAATTTTAAAATTATGATAATATGTATCCTACAAAGTATGTGTAAACTGCAGAGAACTCAACACAAAGATTCTTCCACAAACAGTGACTGAAGACGATCCACATATGTTAAGCAATATTCATTTGTTAGTTTCGAAAGCTGCAGGGATTGATGATGCAGTGTTAAAAAAGTTACAACACATTCAGTTTCAAGTAGCATACAAATATCTGAAAAATATTGAATTGTTACAACAATGTGGTGATGATTACCCGGCCCCAAACCATTCGTGTAAACCACAGAAACTTAGCATGAAGATTTTTTTATAGAAACCGAAGCTAGTGAGGGAGGGGAGGAGGAGCAAGTCATAGTTGAGTGACGAAGTCTGGGAAAGGAGCGAATCAGCGATTTGATGTAGAAAACTATGAGTGGTCTTGAGAAATCAAACGCATAGATAATGCCTAGCTGAACTGTACTCAGGGACGGAGCTAGCCATAAGGATTGGAGGGGGCGAAATTATGTTGGAGGGGGCAAAATAGGCTAGAATCACTAAAATTTGTCAAATATAAGTAGGATTAGTAGTAGGATTATGAAGAAAATCAAAATCATGTGGGGGGGGGGGGGGGGGGGGGGGGGGCTTCGCCCCTGCTCGTCCCCCCTTCCTCCGTCCCTTACTGTACTCAATTTGTCATTTTATTCATAAAAGTATTCATAGCATGATTTCTGATTCTGCTTGAACATTACTGTATTTTAATCATCAAGCTCTGCTAGTATACTTGAATGTCATGGTAATCAAGTGTTTGAGTGAACTGCACTCTATCTCAGTAGTATCTTGAATCCGTGTTACCACATTTGGTTGGTCCAAGAACAGGTAAGATAATATTTTATCAAAGGACGAAGGATTGTGTCAATAAGTACCTTAGATCCTTGCTCATTTCATCTGAAAATGATTTGGTTAGCCGGAGGACAAGTAAACCTGTAGAGAAATGGAAACGTAAAAATCAAATCTCTAAAACTCCCCACGGAATTACACATTAAGGTCTTGCTTGACAAAATGACGGGGATTTTTTACGGGCCAGCTAAGGCCCTCATAAAAGTCCTACATACGGAAACCAGCAATCCAATCGGGTCCTAAGGTAAGAGGCCTGATGCTCATAATTCACAGAGTAGTCTAATCGGCAAGCGAAACTAGAGCTAGCAAGATCAAATCCTATGAATTGTATATTCCATCATCTTGAAATTGAAGCGTACGTCGTGCTATATTTCTATGACCTTTAATTGAGCTGCTCGTAATTCACATCTAATCCACAAACAAATCTACAGCTAGCTGGATCAAGTCATAGGAACAGAATGCAATGTAAACCTCTGTTACGGTATTCTTACAACAGAAGAGAAATACTGAGCGGGTCTTGGACGCGGACACCAGCAAGGAGGCGAGCGTAAGTGCCGACTCATTGATTCGTCACTGAACGAATCCACCGGAACGTGTACTCGTCGAGCGTCGTGCTCCTTAGACGGACGCTGCTTGTTGATGAGGGCGATGTCGAGCGCCTTGGTGCCAAGCCTAGTTGCTGGCCGGCATAGTTCCTCGAGCGCCAACATGCAGTGGCCTCGATCGGGAGCCGTCACGCAGAGTCATATGCATCTGCAGGTGAAGACGGCTCGAGTGGAACAGTGTGGAGATTAGCGATTTGCGCCTATGGAGATTCCCGGGATTGGAGAGAGAATTAGGAAACCGGTATTGGGAAGGGAGCATGGTATCGTAGGCAATGTCGGCCCACTTGTCCGCGCAGTCATGCTAGGCAGACGAGGGAGATTAGCGATTCGCGCGAGCAGAGAGCAGAGAGCAGAGGGCAGACTACTCGGCAGACCACGACGTAGGAAACCACCAGACTAAAGATTACGCATGTTGACTTGATAGTTTCTTCTATCTATTTGGTCAAAGTTGGTTGGTATGAATTTGACTAAACTTACATGCCTTTATTCATTGGAGATTTGGAGTTAAGGTAGTAGATATTGTTAATTTCATATTTGTTATAGTGCAATTTCGTGCAATGAAAAATGTCTCTACAAAATCCGACTTACGAAAAAGAATAAAACTAAAGATGAGGTTTACCGACAATTACCACTACTCCAGTCCACTCACCTTACCGATCTACCTTGTTTTGTCAAGTGCACATCATGTTGGAGCAAAAATAGCTAAGTCTTTTCAAATAAACCGATCTGACCACGTATATGCTGCCAAAAATATCACCCCAACTTGTTGGTTTTCTAATTCTAAGGGCCAAATCTTGTTGAGGGTTGTGGAGAAAAATGGATAAATCTTCTCAAATAAGCCACCTAACTGGCATATACATGGTGTCAAAAACACCATCTTAACTTGCTGATCTTGAGGCTGCATGTCTGGTTAAAACATTTCTAGTAGCCTCATCTTATTGAAAGCTTACAAAAGTGCCATTTAGTTATATTTGTGGTGCATAAAAGATGGTGATGCATGCAAATACACACAATGCACTAGAGCAAAACAAGCCACTGGTCCCGGGCCGGCAGGGCTTTTTGTCCCGGTCACACGCCCGGGACAGCGTGTTCGGGACAAATAGCCTCCCCTATTTGTCCCGGGCACGCCACGGCCCGGGACCAATAGGGGGGCCACGTGGCCAAACAAACCAGCCTCTGGCTGCGACTCATTTGTCCCGGTTCGTAATACGAACCGGGACAGTATATATGATTTTTTGTTTTCTTTTTTTGTTTCTTTTATTTTGTTTTCTGTTTTCTATTTGTGTTTCTGTTTTTTATATTTATATTACTGATTCTTTTGTGTTTCTGTTTTTTCATTTATGTTTCATTTCAAACAAGATCGAGTTGTATATTATACGTTACTATATAATATATATCATGAATACACGATTTTTTCCTCGGGATATAGTCATGAATACTAGTAGTACACGAGTTCTCCCAAACAAATATTTACAACAAATATTTACAACCGGAAGATCATGTCTAAATATTTACAAACAGAGATCATTACATGACAGAGAGACATTAGACCCTATTTTTTCCTCGGGGTGGTCTTTTTCCGCGGCTGGATTATACTGCATTTTGCGCCTGGCTTTATGACATAGTCAAGCAGAAAGCCCGCAATTTCCTCCGCAATAGGTAGTAGGCGGTCTTTTGCATCAAGCCTGTTCCGGATCGTCTCAAACTAAAAAGGAGAGATCAACACCAATATATCAACCATTATGAAAATAATTCAATTTAAAAAGTGAACAAGTTTGAATAAATTGTTAACGTACCCTATTCCAGTCTGCACCCTCATTGAAGTGAATTCGGATGAACTCGCAGACATAGAATCCACACAAATTGGTGCCTTGTTGCTGCTTCACGCACTTTATGATAGAATAAGATAAGAAACCAATAAAAAATAATCAAAAATATTGAAAAAATGGTATTGTGAGACTGAAATTAAGAATATGCATACGTGGAACCTAGCTAGTTCGGCTTACCTCTCGCCATTTAAAAGTGAGGTTCCGGGCTATACCGACGTCCTTGTGGAAAGAGGTGAACTTGTCCCAAACCCTGAAGTTTACGGTATGGAAAATTAGTAAAGAAGTTTACTAATTACTATATATTATTAGAAAAGACGAGGTCGATTGTGATAATGAACGAAATTACCTCTGGAGCATCTGTTTCGTGTCGTCGAACTTTTCTTCAGGTTTCGATAATGGGTCGAGGACATCAACGATTGCCTTTTCAATATCAATCTCAAATAATACCCAGTGAAATCTGCCATATGTTTATATTTGTTAATAACTAAATCATCAATTACATATACTTAACGTCGAGTATGTATAAGAAAGTAAACAACTCACTCGAAGTTGAACGGGAAAAGTATGGTGTTTTTGTAATGTTGCGCCATTAAATAAGTAAGCAAAAGCTCCTCCGTACTCTCTGGGTAATGTAACAAACCATGATGATGAACTCGATTAGGGTCAATGAATCCAATCTTGTGATTGAGTCCCGGCTTTCGAGATTGTATAATTTTCAGCCTGCATAATAGAGTACAAAAGTAATATAGTGATAACTATAATTATAAGCAATGAAAAATAAGTTGAGCTAGAGAATTACTGACATATATACATAATTTAATTACTTACATGCAAAAGGCACTGATGATAGATTTGTCGAGCGCGTCAAAATTGAATAACTGCCATAATTCACAATACTCAATTTGAATCTCATCATCACCTGGGCCATAAAATCCGTTGGAATTTTCGCATAGAGCCAGTCTCCTTCTTGACTTTTCGTAGTATGCATGTACCATGCATTTAGTTGGTGCAACCTAGCTGGTAGAGTGCGCACCATAGCAGGGTCGACAAGATCTTCTCCTCTCACATATTTCCGCACCACCTCATGTATGGTGACAGTCTCGCCAGATTGTAATGCCTTAAGCTCTGCCAGAGTTATACCCATATCTCTAGCTTGCTGCGAAAGTACATCATCGACCGGGTTCCGGTTGTAAGGCGCCAATATGAGTGGAGGGGCCGATTGTCCCGCCTGCATTCCGAGCTGTGGAACATCTCTCTTCTGGGTGGCAGCAGATTTTTGTTCTTCCCGCACTCTCCTAGATGTACGCACCAGAACACGTGTGTAGTCATCGTCCATATTTAGTTCATATTGCGACGGATGCGTAAGAAATTCTATGGCCCACCGTATCGCATCCGAAGAATATACCGGAACAGGCAAAGGCATCTTTTTTGCCTTCTTTCTCTGGGAAGCCTGGATCTCGTTGACCCATATATCGACATCTTCGCGAGAGTTCACAAAGCGAGACTTCCCCGTTTCGCTTTTCTGAGTACTAGTCGACGCAGCGGTGCACTTCCGCTTCTTTTGCGGAGGCGGCGGAGTACGCTCACGCGGCGGAGTACGCTCACGCGACGGCGTAGATGGACTAGCGCCTTGGTTGTCGTTGTGGGGGGTGTCTGGACTAGCGCATTGGTTGTCGTTGTTGTAGTTATGTGGACTGGCATGTGGACTGGGAGGGCGATTTTGCTGCATGTGTGGGAACACGATGTATTCTTTTTTCCATAAGCAGGTACTCTTGAGGGCAAATCTCAACTCAACCTCGTCTTCACCCGTAGGGAAGTCCAGCTTAATTCCCTCATATGTCTTGATAACCTCATCAACCCCGACAACAGCATAGCCATCTGGAATAGGGCGACAATGGTAAGTTCCATTTGGTTTAGGCGGTAGGGCAAAGCCGTGCGCCACCTTCACGGTTATGTTCAAGCATGGCACATGTAGGTCGCAAAGTTCCCGCTGCACGATATTATCCACGGGGTGACGAGGACCCGACATATCATTGTGGCGATCGAGTTCCGTCGAAGCCACGCTGCTTCTCCGCATTGATTTTGGATCAGGAGAAGGATCTTCGGGCGTCTCAGATTCGCAGGGCATCCGTCGAGTCTGCGCTGCCTTCAGCTCTGCTATCTCCTTCTCATGCTGTAGTAATTTATTTTCCATCCACTGGGCCCGGTCGGCAAGCTCTTTCTTCTTTCTCGATCGGCTTCTGTAAGTGCCAACATCTTTGGAAAACCCAATTATCCACGGTACGGAGCCGACGGTTCCTCGTGTTCGTCCACTGTGTTCAGGATTCCCAAGGGCTCGCGATAGCTCGTCCTTCTCTCTGTTAGGGTGGAACCTGCCTTCTGTGACCTCCTTCCATACCTCTCTGAGAGCTTTAATAGGGTCAGCTCCGTGCTCCGTGGTAAAAAGACAGTCACCTGTTTCAGGGTCTAACTTTCCACCATGCCCATAGAACCAAGCCTTAAGCCGGTCTGGCCAGCCAAATGTCTCGATGTCTATACCTTTAGCCAAAAACTCATCCTCCATTTTCGTCCACTTAGGCATGGCCGTCAGGTAGCCACCTGACCCCATGTTATGGTGATATATCTTTTTCTCTGCATTTTTCTTATTTCTCGCTGAGATTTTCTTAGCGGCTTCCGATTGCTTGTACGCCTTAAATTCGGGCCACTCATCTTTTATCTTTTCATAGACTCCGACAAATTCTGGAGTCTTACCTTCAGTTATGAACCTGTTTAGCCTTTTCTTCCAGCTGCGGAACAATTCACCCATCTCAATATAAGTCCAGGCCTTGCATCGATTCTCTATAACCGGCTTCTCTACATCCTCCTCTTCCGGTAAAGTGAAATTCTGCATGAGCTCGTCCCAAAGGAGTTGTTTGTCTTCATCCCTTACATAAATAACCCCCTCTTTTGGCACCTTTGGCTTATACCATTCTTGAGCCCTGATGGAGAGTCTGTCCCGAACGATGACTCCGCACTGAGCTACAAATTTCCTTGCGTGGTTAGCGGGAGCAATCGGTTTGCCTTTTTCATTGATCTCCTCGATGTGGTACTTCTGTTTCCCTTGGAGCTTTTTGGTCCCGGTTCATGGCCCGCCTCGTTTCACCGCTGCTTTTTTGCTTGGTCCCGGTTCATGGCCCGCCGACGGCTAAACACAAGAAAAAGTGATAGTTAATATATGTATACACACAAATCTATTCAACTGAGACAAAAACCTGAGGGCATATATCTACCTCGGCGGCCGACTTTCCAACAGTAGAGTCGGTGAACTGTCGGTGAGCTGAACTGTCGGTGACGTCTATTCCGTCTAAATGCCACTCCAGTCCATCACCGGACTCGTTCAGAAATTGCCCGGTGAAATCGTCTAAGTGTTCCTCTTCTTGTTGGTCCAATCCATCACTTTCGCGGATGATGCCGAACATGTCCTCTTCTTGTTCAAGGTTTCTACCGGTGTCCATAGTTTCTGCAAGGGATTTCAATCCATTTACATTTGCAATAGTAATGTGTTAATAATGTAGTCGAACAATATATAATATGTTAATTTATATTTCAATCATCCATTTATATTTAGCCAAATGTATCGAGTATCTCAATTTCTATTTATATTTCTCTTTTGAAATCTCTCGAACTTTACTAGGGCTCCGAGAGGGCGGCGGCTATGACGTGGTGACAAATCCGAGTACCTGCACGCAAAATCCAAGAAAGAAAAATAGAGACTTAACCTCCAACACTTAACCAAAATTGAGAAATTCTAACACTTAACAAACATTGAGGATTTCTAACACTTAACACTTAACAAATTAACGAACTACACAACTGAACTAACTAAACAATTGATATGAACTAATATGAACATTTTTATGATACAACATTATAGATTATATTTTTCTGAACATTTTGATATAAAGTTTGCATTTGTCTGATTTAATATCAATTAGTTATGAATTATCAAATTTTCAATGACGTCAGCATGACGTAAGCATGACATCACGGATGCAATTCCTCTCCCGTGCGAGATCAATCCGTTGATTCACTGCGTATTTGGATAAATTGCGAGTGTACGACGTCAATTAGCGCGGAGACAAACCTACTGCTACTAGCGCCGCCAAGAAAAGGTCATCGGAAGCTCACCGGCGATGAACTCCGGCGGAAACCCTAACAATGGCGGAAACCCTAACCCTAACCGAACTCCGCCGGAAACCCTAACCTAATAGAGGGTACAGGGAGGTTGGAATGCTCACCACGATCCCTCCTAACTGCTCGGAGAAGCGAGCACGGCCGGAGGAGAGCCTGACGCGGCCGGAGTCGAAGAAGAAGACGCGCGGGCAACGACGTCGGGCGCGAAGACGACGGACGACCTCGACGGGGAGCTCTCCGGTGACGGGGACGGAGTAGAGGACCGCGGTGATCTCCGGCGACGGGGACGGAGTAGAGGACCGGGGCGGCGGCGGCTCTCTGGCGACGAAAAAATCGGGCAGCGTAACAGTAGGAAGGGGAAATTGCTCCGGGTTGAGCCACCACCCGTGGCTAAGTGTTGTATATATAGCCCCCACCTATTTGTCTCGGGTGGTGGCTCAGCCCGGGACAAATAGGGGTCATCTGTCCCGGGCCGTGGCTGCACCCGGGACAGATAGCACCCCATCTGTCCCGGGCTGAGCCACCACCCGGGATAGATGGGATTTTTTCTTTTTCTTTTCTTTTTATGTTTTCTGTTTTCTGTTTTCTATTTAAAATAACTTTGGAATTTGAAAAAACTTTCAGTATGAAAAGTGTTTGAATTTGACTAACTAATACAAAACCATTTTCTCTTTTCTATAACCATTATTTTAATTAGTTTAAAACTATTTTGAATGTGAATTTGTATAACTTTTGCAAACTTTGGAATTTGAAAAAACTTTCAATATGAAAAGTGTTTGAATTTGACTAACTAATACAAAAACATTTTCTCTTTTCTATAACCATTATTTAAATTAGTTTAAAACTATTTTGAATGTGAATTTGTATAACTTTTGCAAACTTTTGAATTTGAAAAAACTTTCAATATGAAAAGTGTTTGAATTTGACTAACTAATACAAAAACATTTTCTCTTTTCTATAACCATTATTTAAATTAGTTTAAAACTATTTTGAATGTGAATTTGTATAACTTTTGCAAACTTTGGAATTCTGAGATGTTCGATCAACACTTTAACTTCCAAACCGGGACTAAAGAAGCACACGGATCGTGTGTTTCTTTCAAGCACTTGTAAGCCGTTTGATCAGGTGTGTGTTTCTTTTGATTGCTTCTGAGTTGTTCGATTAACGCTTTCAGTTTCAAACCGGGACTAAAGAAGCACACGGATCGTGTGTTTCTTTGAAACACTTGTTAGCCGTTGGATCAGGGGTGTGCTTCTTTTGAGCACTTGAGAGCTGTTGGATCAACACTATCAGTACCACTGGTTGAGCCCGTGACCCTATATATAGCCCCCTCTCGGACGAGGCGAGCACTCAGTGTTTCCTCCTTCTAGTGCCTAGCCGGGTGGTGTGTGGTATACAAATCACTCGGATTCCCTGCATACGCCCCACGGTGCATTTGATATGCAGGCACTCAGGAGCCACCGTGGGGCTGTATGCAGGTGAAATCGTGTGTTTTGTTCTATCAAAAGAATAGTTCAATTCATCTACTAAGGAATATATACAAATTACTCGGATTCCCTGCATACGCCCCACAGTGCATTTGATATGCAGGCACTAATCAAGAGCCACCGTGCGGCTGTATGCAAGTGAAATCGTGTGTTTTGTTCTATCAACGCCGACGGATCCATTTGATATGCAGGTAAAAATGGAGCATCGTCTTCATATAAAAAGTTTAATATATTAATTATTACATATCGCACCAACATCTCCATCACACAACACTGCCAGTTCTTCTGCGTCGGAACCATGGAGCATCTTCTTCAATCAACTTGATGATTGGGTCAATGTTCACTACGAAAGGCGGAATTTAATCAAAATTATTATAATCATCTGACATGTCTGTCTTGTCCTCCACTCCCACGATGTTTCTTTTTCCTGAAAGAACTATGTGACGCCTCGGCTCCTCCACTCCCAGGATGTTTCTTTTTTTGGGTCTGCTAGACATGTCTTTCACATAGAAAACCTGAGCCACATCATTGGCTAGCACGAATGGTTCGTCTCTGTACGCAAGATTGTTTAGATCCAGTGTTGTCATTCCGTACATCTTGTCTACCTCAACCCTGCCTTTCAGATTGACCCATTTGCACCGAAACAAAGGGATCTTAAAAGAAGGTCCATAGTCAAGTTCCCATATCTCCTCTATGCAACCATAATATGTGTTCTTCTGCCCATTGTTGTTTGTTGCATCAATGCGAACACCACTGTTTTGGTTTGTGCTCTTTTTATCTTGGACACTCGTGTAAAATGTATTTCCATTTATCTCGTACCCTTGGAAAGTACATATAGTTGTAGATGGTGCCCTGGCCAACAAGTGTAACTGTTCATCAACCTTGTCTTTATTTTCAAGATGTGCTCGCAACCAACCGCCGAACGTCGCCATGTGTGTACGTACAATCCAGTTGTCAGACTTCCCCGCGTGTAGAGAGCGTACAAGATTCTTGTGTTCATCGATATACGGGGCCACCAAGGTAGAACTTTGTAGAACTGTATAGTGTGCTTCAGTGAAAGAATGTCCATCCATACAAATTTTTGTTTTCTTTACTAGTGTGACTTTTCCACTAAGTCTACCCTCATGTCGTGATTGTGGAACACCTATCGGCTTAAGGTCATGAATAAAGTCAACACAGAACTCAATGACCTCCTCGTTACCGTAGCCGTTGGAGATGCTTCCTTCTGGCCTATCACGGTTATGCACATATTTCTTTAAGACTGCCATGAACCTCTCAAATGGGAACATATTATGCAGAAATACAGGACCGAGAACTTGAATCTCTTCGACTAGGTGAACCAGGAGATGCGTCATAACATCGAAGAAGGATGGAGGGAACACCAACTCAAAACTGACAAGACACTGGACCACATCATTTTGCAACCCTGGTAGAATCGCCGGATCGATTACCTTTTGAGATATTGCATTGAGGAATGCACAAAGCTTCACAATGGGTACTCGAACATTTTCCGGCAGTAGCCCCCTCAGTGCAATCGGAAGCAATTGTGTCATAATCACGTGGCAATCATGAGACTTTAGGTTCTAAATTTTTTGGAGTCTCACATTTACTATCCTCTTTATATTCGACGAGAACCCAGCCGTGACCTTGATACTGCTTAGGCATTCAAAGAATATTACTTTCTCTTGTTTGGTAAGAGTGTAGCTGGCAGGACCTTCGTAGTGTTCGGGACTTAGACCGTCTCGTTCTTTCACACGTTTCTGGTCCTCCCGTGCTTCCTCTGTATCTTTTTTCTTCCCGTACACGCCCAAGTAGCCTAGCAGGTTCACGCAAACATTCTTCGTCACGTGCATCATGTCGATAGCAGATCTAACCTCTAGGACCTTCCAATATGGTAGCTCCCAAAATATAGATTTTTTCTTTCACATGGGTGCGTGCCCGTTAGCGTCTTTCGGAACCTGTTGTCCTCCAGGACCCTTTCCAAAGATCACTTTTAGATCCTTGACCATATCAAATATTTCTTCACCAGTACGGTTGATAGGCCTCCTACTGTGATCAGCCTCACCTTTAAAATGCTTGCCTTTCTTCCTTGCGGTATGCCTGATCGGAAGAAATCGACGATGCCCCAGATACACACACTTCTTACATTTATCCAAATATAAACATTCAGTCTCACCCAAACAGTGAGTGCATGCATTGTACCCCTTGGTCGACTGCCCTGAGAGGTTAGCAAGAGCAGGCCAATCGTTAATTGTTACAAAAAGCAAAGCTCGTAGGTCAAATTCCTCATGTTTGTGCTCATCCCACACCCGTACACCTTCTTCCCGCCACAATTGTAAAAGTTCTTCAAATAATGGCCCGAGGTACACATCAAGGTCGTCGCCGGGTTGCTTCGGGCCTTGGATGAGCAATGGCATCATAATGAACTTTCGCTTCATGCACAACCAAGGAGGAAGGTTATAAATACATAGAGTCACATGCCATGTGCTATGACTGCTGCTCTGCTCCCCAAACGGATTGAAACCGTCTGTACTTAGACCAAACCTTAAGTTCCTTGCGTCATCTGCAAATTCCGGGAACTCTCTCTCAATTTTTCTCCACTGCGACCCATCAGCGGGGTGTCTACACATCGCGTCTTTCTTACGGTCCTCTTTGTGCCATCGCAACAACTTGGCATGCTCTTTATTCGCGAACAGGCGTTTCAACCGTGGTATTATAGGAGCATACCACATCACCTTGGCAGGAACCCTCTTCCGGGGACGCTCACCCTCAACTTCACCAGGGTCATCTCGTCTGATCTTATACCGCAATGTAGTGCATACTAGACATGCATCCAAATTCTCATACTCACCGCGGTAGAGGATGCAGTCATTAGGGCAGGCATGTATCTTATGCACGTCTAATCCTAGAGGGCACACAGCCTTCTTTGCTTCGTACGTGCTGTCGGGCAACTCGTTGACCTTTGGAAGCATCTTCCTAATTATCTGCAGCAACTTTCCAAATCCCTTGTCAGTCACACCACACTCTGCCTTCCACTGCAGTAATTCCAGTGTGGTACCCAGCTTTTTCTGACCATCTTCGCAACTTGGATACAACAATTTCTTGTGATCCTCTAACATCTGGTCGAACTTCAACCTCTCCTTTTCAGTTCCGCACTCTCTCTTTGCATCAGCAATGGCCCTACCAAGATCGTCAGTGGGCTCATCTGGTGCCTCTTCAGCTTCAGCTTCCCCCGTTGCAGAATCTCCGTACTCCGGGAACATAGGATAGTTGTCATCATCTTCCTATTCTTCATTGTCTTCCATCATAACACCTTTTTCTCCGTGCTTCGTCCAACAATTATAGTTGGGCATGAAACCATGCCGAATAAGATGACTTTGAAGGGTTCTCACGTTTGGGTGATCTGTCTTATTCTGACAGTTGACACATGGACAACACATGAAATCATTGGTACTGTGGGCCTGGGCTTTCTCTAGAAATTTCCTCAAACCTGTCATGTACTCGGCAGTGCGTCGGTCACCATACATCCATTGTCGGTCCATCTGCATTATATAATGAACTACATCAATAACCATTACAGAACATCGACAACTAAACACTGAACATGCACGGTATCAATTAATTACAAATGAAATGAGAGAAAAATAAACCTTGATCGAAAAGAAGAATAAACTTCTTTAAGTGTACATCAAATCATTTCGTGAACTCTCTCGGGCATTTCATCAAACACCTTGCATGCATAAAAAAAAACATACTAGCACACACCCCCTCCTTCCATTTCAAAAAAAAAATGCCTCCAATGGTTTTGGGAGGGGGCTGCTGATCAGTATATATAGGCACCCCCCCCATTTGTCCCGGTTTCAGTCACAAACCGGGACAACAAGGAGGCCCATTTGTCCCGGTTTGTGACTGAAACCTGGACAGATGGAGGTTTTTTCATTTTTTTTCTTTTTCTGTTTTCTGTTTTAAATAACTTTTGCAAACTTTGGATTTTGGAAAAACTATGAATATGAAAAGTGTTTGAATTTGACTAACTAATACAAAACTATTTTCTGTTTTAAATAACTTTTGCAAACTTTGGAATTTGAAAACACTTTTGCAAACTTTAGATATATTTCGGTCAATACAAGAGAACACGCGCACACAGAATTTTTGCGTAACGGAATACATAGATAGTCTACTCATCAACGACATTAAGATGATCATACTCTGTATTATAGCCGCGTAGACTATCCCACTTCCGTGCAATCTCGAAGCCAAGGCGAGCGTCTAAAGCAGCGTATACGACTTGATCGTAGCTCAATGGAACGTTGCCCCATCCGAAAATTAGGTCTTCTTCTAACGTGTCTTCCTTGTCGTCGTTCGTGTTCTTCTTCTTCTTGTATTTCTTTTTCTTCTCAAGATTTGTCCCAATGACCGCATTAGAGAGAGCATATAGATTAGGAGTAAAATTGCCGGTAGGGTTTCGGCGATCCCTCTGCAGGTCGACCGCGGACCGAATAATAATTCCGTAGTAGGCTAGCATCTTCATGTCATTATGGATTGCCACGCGGTAGAATTTGATTGTCTCATCACCTAAGAAATCCACGAGGACCTGTGGCACCCGATCAGCTTTGCAAATTTGGAAGACAAGAGTCTCGGTCGCCACCGAGAGTTGAAGGACGGCGGCGCACTGTGGAGTATCCTTCCGTCGAGGGTCGGTGAACTCGCAATCGAGTCCAACGGCTTTGATCGGAGCGGCGTCGAGGAAGTAGTTCTTCACGTCGCGGATCCACTTCTCCACGCGCCATGCACGAAGGGTGACCCACACCTTGAACCGCATGCCTTCCTTCTTGTAGTAGTACAACTCGGACCGAGGTGGACGCGCAAGTGGCTCCATAGGACCGGAGAAAAGAGAGGAGAGATGGTGTGTGAAGGAGCCGGAGAGATGGTGTGTGGAGGAGTCGTACTGTGCAGTGCATTTTATAGCGCCGGAGAGGAAGAAGAATCGCCGGCGGAGAGCAGAGGAATTAACTGCCGGAGGGCAGAGGAATCGCCGGCGGCGCCGTATTTCCGCTCGTCTTCCGTGCGCGTCGAAAAAACGCGGCGATGGCTCGGCTTCCGCGCGCGCGTAACTGAAACCATGACATTTGTCCCGGTTCGTGACTGGAACCGGGACAAATGGGTGTCGCCTGAAGCGCTCGGCGGGTGCTACCTCATTTGTCCCGGTTCGTGGCTGGAACCGGGACAAATGGGTGTCGCCTGGAGCGCTCGGCGGGTTTTATGCCCCATCTGTCCCGGTTTGCAGTACGACCGGGACAAATGGGGTTTTGGAGTTTGGTCCTTTAGCCTGTTTTCTACTAGTGATGGTTGTGCATGATTTCAAAGTGAAGAGTGTCGAATCACGAGGATGATCTAAGGAAAATAATGATCTTTTGCTTCGCGATTCTTGGTTTATTAAACAACGTTTTTATTATTTGACCAACCATCAGGAGCTTTATCCACAACACAACTCATAAATTAATTAAATATTCCTGCAAGTTATCTAAATCCCTCGCAAGAAAAATGTGTGGTGTGTTATTGTGTTGGAGTAAGATAGTACTATGAAAATAAAGCAACTAAAAGTGAACACAAAGGAAACGGTCAAAGTGATTGGATACTGCAATAAAGCTCAATACGTTACGAGGGAGTTTTGGGTTCATCTTTAGCATGTGATAGAATTGAGTAGACATATATTTATTGTTTATTATATATATGTGGGAGGAGCCCCGCATAAAGATGTGCCATAAAATCTTGGTGACACGGTGCACAAACAATATTAGTCCTCCTAGTACAACCAACAACTAGATATAAGAAATTACCATGTCATTTATAGCCAATATGTACACTAGCTAGATATAGAAATATGTGTTACTTTATTATAAACATTACCCATCTCACACACAGTGTCTAGAAACACGTGCTGGAGCGGGCTCTTACATAAGAACTCAATTTTTTTATGAGAAACATGGTACAGACGCAGACGTTCACAAATACGCACGTACGGACACTCTTATGACCGCACACACGCAAACCCTACCCCTATGAGCACCTCCGAGAGACTGGTTCGGCATATCTTGAGGTTGACGAAATCACCACCACTGAAAGCATAGCGCCGGTTAAATCACGTAAAATCCAGGAAAATGTAAACACCCATGCCAAGTCTGAGACTTGAACCTGTATGGGCTGGTTCCACCATAAGGAACCAAACCAGTTGAGCTAGGCGCACTTCAAAGAACTCACTCCTTTCCTCTCTCCTCTAATAAATCTCTACAACTACTAAGCTCCCAAGAAATGCTTGCCTCTCCTTGCTTCTCACAACCATCCAATAAAACAACGACACGTCATACACAAGGAGTGCCACGTTTTGATTTTGTTATGATTTTTTTTCTTGTGCATATGTGTTTTGTCTTTTTCTTATGCATATGGTTTTTACTTATTTTTTATACATCCTTATCTTTCCAAACAGAAAGCTCCCTATAAATAAAGTGTTTTCTTTGATTGTGGCCCCATTTTTCAGCTAGTGGAAAAAATCCTTCAAATAGAGGGCTCTCGGTGCATGTGGCCCATGTTTCAGGTAGTGGAGAAAATCATTTCTACCAAATATCTGGTCTCGGGTTCAGCCTCGTGTTGCAGTTATGTAGGACGTTGCACAGAGAGAGTTGTTTTTGAAGGAGATATGCCAAATAAATAAGTAGTATTTATTGCATTATCTCATAAGTTTATAATAGGTTTGTGTATTATGCTATAACTGTATCCATCAGAATTATTAATACACGTGTGATACATAGACAATCACAGTCCTTAGCAAGCCTCTATATAAACTAGTCAATTGAGCAACAGTTGATCGAGATTCCCGATCAATGACAATTACGTCGGTTGACAATGGGGTCATCTTATTAGTTCAATAAGGTGATGGACATACGCAAAGTATTGCAATAAGATCGTATTACGATTTTTGTCATTTGCAATAAATAAGAATATGATAGCTTATTCCTTAGACCGTGAGACAGTACTTATTACTACTTCGTCGGGGTACTTTGAGAGCATCAAACGTTGTGTCTTATTTAGCATGACAATAACGGTGTCCATCTTGGGTATCCCGAAAGAGTATTGAGACGTAAGGATCAAGAGCGGGGTTTGTTCATTCTTGTAATGGAAAGATACTCTGGGCCCACTCGGTGATATTGCATCTATATAGTTGTGCAGCTTGTGACTAGGTCATGGAGATGTAATATCACAGACGAGTTAATAACCTTTGTCGGTAACGAGATACAACAAAGACATCGGATGTCTACGATCATATCTCGGACAAGGTAGTATCGCAGAAACAAAGGGAATGAATATCATGTTTATGGTTCAACGACGATATTCGTAGAATGCACAGGGGCCGTCATATGCATCCAGGTATCCCTGGCGGTCATTGGTGAGCGGAGTGTCTCGACCATGTCTGGAGTGTTCTCGAACCGTAGCGTAACAAACTTAAGGTCTTAACGACACTGTGAGAAAGGTTATGGAATAATATAGGTTTTTATTGGAGAGAGAGAATTGATCCGGAAAGAGTTACGGTGGTCTGGAAGGAGTTCCGGAAAGGTCTGGAATGGTTTCAGGAATGTCCGAAAGATGTTCGGGTGGTCCGGAAAATGTTTCGGGGTCACATGAGATTAAAATATATGTAAATATATTATTATGAATTAATTATATTTTATATTAATTTAATTATTAATTAAAAAGGAGAAAAAGGGGGAAGCCCACTTAATGGGCCAAGAAGGGCCCATGTGGGGGCCGAACCAACATGGGGTGGGGCCCATGGCCACCATGCACCATGGTTGGTGCGCCGGCCTCCCCCCCCCCCTCTCCTTTAGTCCCACATGGGGGAGGTAAGGTGTTTGCACACCCCGTCCCCCCTTTATATAGCAAGGCATATTAATTGGATTAATTACAGAAAAATACAATTAATTGTATAGCAGGTCGGCCGAGTTGCTTCTCCGCCCATTTTGCCCTCCCTCTCCACCAAAGCTATACCGTCGGGCGCCGTTGCCCTGTGGGATTCCATAAAAGTTCTACCCCTACGATTTCAGCTGGATCTGAATGACCAGGGGTTATTGTTAAGCTCCGTATGTTAGCGAGTGCTCGGAGGCACCACAATTGAGGAGACTGGGCGACGTCGTCTTGCCCACCCAGCAGCCCTGCTGCTGCCCTGCCGCCGGCGCCACCCCCCCACCCCCTAGCCGCTGGCGCCTCGCCATCTTCCGCCCGACGCCCGTCGACACAGGTCATCGTCGACACCCCGACGTCATCGTCTACATCGTCGTGGCAAGTTCTCCGCGACCTCGAGGTCGGCTACCTACGACTTCATCGTCAACGCTTGTGCATGAGCGTAATCCCCGTTATCGGTCTACATGGAGGTAATGTAACCTGTTCCGCCACCGTTATCACATGTACTAGATAGATAGATCCTGACTAGTTTGGATTTCATTCGATAGAAAAATTATTGTTTTCTGCACCGGAACCCCTTCAGTTTTTAGCATGGAATTCATTATACACCCTATTATTGCCATTCGCGTTGAGAGTACTTGAGATACGTTATGCTCCTGCCATGAATTTGCAAGGTCCAAGAGAGAAAGTTCTTCTAATTCTATGAATCTTTTTAGAATCCTTTTCTCTTGAATATCAGTTAAGAGGGTTTCGGATTGCCGGGTATTCCACCAATTCTTAATCCAAAGTTACAGACATTTGTTAAATGAGAAAGAGACCCCCCAGGGCAAAAGTACGATAAACACAAGATATAGTAAAGAAGGCAATGCTTTTTTTTCATTTTTGATCTTTAAGATACTCAATCTATCAAAGCCATCTTTCTGACAACATATGTTGCAACACTTGAAATGGCAGTGGGATGGTCCTTATCGTTGCCAAGTAGCATAACCTGAGACCGACAAATGTCATCTAAACCGGAGCCCCCACAAAGAAATTGACCAAGGGCGAGCTAGAATATAAACCAACACACAATATGTGTACGCTCTAGAAGTTTCCGCCTCCCTCATTTTCCTAGATCAACACACAGTGACCTTGCCAGAGATATGCCATCGACGCCGCCACGACACAAGACATCGCCTCGCCCTACGCACATCCATCAGCATGGGTCCACCGCCGAGACCCCGCTGAGCCACATCGTCGAGACTCATGTTATCAACGTGCTTCTCGACATAGTTCTCCCTTCTGGTGCCGCATACCGCTATCGTCCGATATGTGAGACTATCTAGGGTTTTCCCTAGAGCAGCCTGGACGAGAAGACGAAAGTTGCAGCAATGATGTATTCCACAAGCTTTTTCTTATTCTCAATATATTAAATTTAAATACATGTCCAATATTTACTAATTGTTTTGTTAATTCTCAATCTATTATGATTTTTTAAAGAGTGTTCTTAAGGAAATATCATGTAGCTCTTTGTTTTTGGCAACATAGTAGTTGTCCATGAAGACAATTATCTCTACAGTCCGACAAAGTTTTTTCAAACTTTTGGAAATGACATTAATATTTCTCATAGTAAAAGTTTTTTTCTAAATATTTTTTTGTTACAGACCGGTTCCTTCAGTTATAGCAAGTGACATTTTCATGTATAAGATAGTTAAATGTGTGAGTGCATGTGCGCCTATATTTAATACCGGCGACAAAAGATGCTTTTGTGGCGACGTGACTTTGTTATCTCAAAATAAATTAAGAAATATCTCTATATCTTATAATTATTTTGTACCTTTAATATTTTGTGTTAAATGAATTTGGTTTGTGACTGGAAAAAGACCATCGCTAGACAATAAAGATGATAGAGTAGAAAGAATACGCTTGTAGATAATGAAGTTATTTACAGGTGTGGAATGTTGAGATATACGTATCCGTATAGGTTTCCTTGGTAGTTTCCTTGTATGCCAAGGCTTGTAATCTGTTTGCTCCTATATATACAGGATAGCCGGCCCTATTGGAGTTGTGCAATCTCCTCTAATCTCTCTACATGGTATCAGCCTAACTTACGATCCCTACCCACGCGCCACCGCCTTGCTTCTACGATCGCTCGCGTGCGTGCGTTCCCAGCCTTCAGCTCCTTCCCGTTAGCTAGCTCACGCGCGTGTGTTCAGCCGCGCTGCTTCTTTCCGATCGCTCACTCGGGCGCTTTCGTTGCTGCTCTCATCTAGCGCACGACTAAACCTCTCTAAACTCTAAACCTAGCCGCCGCCGCCTTCTTCCCTTGGCGCCGCCGCCGGCTCCGCTTCCGCCACCATGTCCGACTCCACCATGTCCAACCCCTTCAACTCCTCGCGATCAGGGAGCTCCAAGCCCTTCGCCGGCCCCTCCATGCGACGTTCCCGTCCTCGAGCGCGTGCCGGTCAAGCTCTCTCGTACCGCGGCCAATTTCTTTGCATGGAAGACGTACTTCGCCCTCCTCTTCCGCGAGTACTATCTCCTCGACCACGTCGACGGCACTGTCGACCTCCTTGGTGCGCCCCAAGACCATGACTGGAGCACCATTGACGCCAGCATCATCCGCTGGTTCTTCCAGACGGTCTCCACCGACATCTTCCACACCGTCGTCCGTGATGGCGACACCGCGCGTGTCGTATGGAAGAAGATCACCGGCCTCTTCACCGACAACAAGCTCCAGCGCATCACCTTCCTCCAGCAAGAGTTCTTCGGCCTCCACCAAAACGATCTCACTGTCGACGCCTTCTGTTTGCGCCTCAAGACCCTCTCCGACGAGCTACGCGACTTGGAGTTCCCGATCACCGACGCGCTCCTCCTCTCCACGCTCACGGCTGGTCTTGGCAAAAATCTCAGCAACGCCGCCTCCAACCTCACGCTGCTCACCACGCCGACCTTTGAGCAGGCGGTGGCCTATCTTCAGAACGAGGAGCGGCGGCTGAAGCATCTGCGGGCTCGCACGGTCCACACCGCCTTCACCGCGGGTCTCTCCCGTGGCGCCCCCGCCCCGCCTATGTCGACTCCACCGCGCGCCCCGGCGCCGCCCCCGTTCTACCCGCCCCAGCCACCGGCCTACACAGCCCCTCCTGCCCACGGCAGCAATGGTGGTGGCGGTCGCCGCGGTCGACGCGGTCGTGGCGGCAACGGCGGCCAGCCCAACGGCGGCACCACCAACACGCCACATGCTCAAAGGTTCTCGCCGACGCCTCCCTGGACCACGGGCCACAACCCCTAGACCGGAGTCGTCCACGCCTACACGATGGCGGTGCCCCGCGCCCCGCTCCCCGGCATCCTGGGGCCACGTCCAGCCACCCATCAGGCGTTCTTCGCGGCTCCTCAGCACGGCGTCCCGCCGTTCTACCCGCCTGCGATGCCCTTCTACCCCGCGCCCTCCTTCCACAGCGTACCACCACCGCCGTCACAGGTCGACCCTGCGTTGCTGAACGCCCTCCAGTCCGCCCCCAACACTGGCTCCTATGGTGGTGGTGGTGATTGGTTCATGCACACCGGTGCCTCCTCCCACATGACCTCCCACCCTGGTAACCTCTCAACTTCCTCTCCCACCACCACTTCCTCTCGCATTATCGTCGGCAATGGTCATGCTCTCCCTATCACCCACACCGGTTCCACCACTTTTCCCTCTAACTCTCGACCTCTCTCTCTCAATAATGTTATTGTTTCTCCTGATCTCATTCAAAATTTAGTTGATGTTCGCTCTTTCTCTCGTGATAATTCTGTCAGTGTAGAATTTGACGCTCTCGGTTTTTCTGTGAAGGATGGTCACACTCGGATGCTTCTCCACCGATGTGACAGCCCCGGCGCCGACCTGTACCCTGTCCGGCCTACGTCCACCGCCACCAGCCACTTCGCTCTCTCCGCCGGTGTCGATCTTTGGCACGCGCGCCTCGGCCACCCCAGCTCCACCGCTCTTCGCCAAATAATACAAGGATTTTCCTTTTCTTGTAATAAAATAGAGTCTCATTCTTGTGAAGCATGTCGCCTAGGCAAACATGTTCGTCTCCCCTTCAGTTCATCCTCCACAGTAGCTTCTTTTCCGTTTCAATTAATTCATAGTGATGTGTGGACCTCTCCAATTCCGAGCAATTCTGGTTTTACTTACTATCTTGTAATATTGGATGATTACTCACATTTTGTGTGGACTTTTCCTCTTCGTCGTAAATCCGACGTTCCCGCCACCCTCACATATTTCTTCTCCTACGTTTCCACCCAATTCGGTAGGCACATACACGCCCTACAAACTGATAATGGCAAAGAGTTCAACAACCTCACTGTCCGTACTCTCCTCGCCACTCACGGCACTATATTCCGTCTCACTTGCCCTTACACTTCTCAACAAAACGGGCGCGCTGAACGCATCCTCCGCACCCTCAACGATTGCGTCCGCACTCTGTTATTCCATGCATATATGCCACCGTGTTTCTGGCCGGATGCCCTCGCCACCGCCGCTCTTCTCGTCAACATCCGGCCTTGTCGTTCTCGTTGGCAGTATACGCCACACCACCTCCTTTTCGGTGTGACACCCTCCTATGACGATCTCCGCATCTTCGGATGCCGCTGCTATCCTAGTATTGCTGCCACCGCTGCGCATAAGCTAGCACCCCGCTCCCTTCCGTGTGTGTTTCTCGGCTACCCGGCTAACACCAAAGGCTATCGGTGCTATGATCGGGTCTCTCACCGTGTCATTACCTCGCGACATGTTTACTTTGATGAGCTGCTCTTTCCATTTAAGCAGGTCGTTTTAGAGACTTCTTCGGCACCCCCCGCGGCGCCTGCCGAACCCCTTGTGGTCGCTCCTTCGTGGCGGCGAACGGCAGCAGCCCCGACCGTGCCAGCGTCTACGCCTGCACCAGCGACGCCCAACGTCGCCGCATCCACACCGTCATCCGCCTCATCGCCGGCTCACAGCCCGGCGCCCTCGTCACCGGCCTCTTCATCGAGCTCGTCCGCTGCTCCACCACCGCCTCCGCCCACGGGTGCTATCACTCGTGCACGCACGGGTGTGCGTCAGCCGTCTACTCGCTACCCCGCCGACGAGTATGCATGCACGGCGTCCACTCTTGTGCTCTCGCCGGTTCCCACCTCCGCTCGAGCAGCTCTTCGGGACCCGCAGTGGCATGCGGCCATGCAGGAGGAGTTCGACGCCTTGTAGCGGAACCAGACTTGGGAGCTTGTTCCGTGCCCCCCTCGCGCCAATGTCATCACTGGCAAGTGGGTGTTCAAGCACAAGCTGCGTCCCGACGGTACACTCGAGCGCTACAAGGCGCGATGGGTGGTCCGCGGATTCCGCCAACGTGTCGGCGTCGACTTTACGGACACGTTCGCCCCGGTCGTCAAGCCGGGCACGATACGGACCGTTCTACACCTCGCCGCCTCTCGGTCCTGGCCAGTACATCAGATGGACGTCTCCAACGCCTTCCTTCATGGACATCTCTCGGAGCAGGTGTACTGTCAGCAACCCACCGGGTTTGTCGACGTCGAGCATCCAGACCGTGTATGTCTGCTCTCCCGCTCCTTATACGGGCTGAAGCAAGCACCACGCGCCTGGTACCAGCGCATCGCGACGTTTCTTCATCAGCTTGGCTTTCACTCCACGCGCTCCGACGCCTCTTTGTTCGTCTATCGCCATGGCTCTGAAGCTGCATACTTGCTGCTCTACGTGGACGACATCATCCTGACGGCGTGCAGCACCGCTCTTCTTCAACAGCTCACTGATCGTCTTCGTGCTGAGTTTGCGCTCAAGGACCTTGGGCCGCTCCATTACTTCCTCGGTCTTGAGGTGGTACGCCAAGCGGACGGGTTCTTTCTTCACCAGCGCAAGTATGCTCATGAGCTCCTCGAGCGCGCTGGGATGCTTAATTGCCACCCCGCGACCACTCCTGTCGACACGAAGGCCAACCTCTCTGCCACCGATGGTTCGCCGGCCCCTGACGCATCTCAGTATCGCTCCATTGTTGGTGCCTTGCAGTACTTGACGCTCACTCGTCCAGAGTTGCAGTACGCCGTGCAGCAAGTTTGCCTCCACATGCATGCGCCTCGTGATGCTCATTGGACCGCGGTGAAACGGATCCTTCGGTACGTTTGCGGCACTATGGATCTCGGCCTCTCGATCTCGGCCTCCTCATCCATGGATATTGTGGCTTATTCGGATGCAGACTGGGCAGGCTGCCCTGACACTCGGCGTTCTACCTCGAGCTATTGCGTATATCTTGGCTCGTCGCTAATCTCCTGGTCGTCCAAGCGCCAACCCGTTGTCTCCCGGTCCAGTGCTGAGGCTGAATATCGCGTTGTGGCCAATGCAGTCGCTGAGTGCACTTGGCTTCGTCAGCTCCTTTCTGAGCTCGCATGTCCTGTTGACAAGGCCACCGTCGTGTTCTGCGACAACGTCTCTGCTGTCTACCTCTCCGCCAACCCCGTCCATCACCGTCACACCAAGCACGTTGAGCTGGATATTCATTTTGTTCGTGAGCAGGCTGCTCTCGGTCACGTTCGAGTTCTTCACGTACCGACCTCTCAGCAATTTGCGGACATCATGACGAAGGGATTACCGACTGCGGCCTTTACTGAGTTTCGGTCCAGTCTGTGTGTCGCTACCGACCCTTCGACTGCGGGGGGTGTTGAGATATACGTATCCGTATAGGTTTCCTTGGTAGTTTCCTTGTATGCCAAGGCTTGTAATCTGTTTGCTCCTATATATACATGATAGCCGGCCCTATTGGAGTTGTGCAATCTCCTCTAATCTCTCTACATGGAATACCAAAAACATGCTAAACTTTAATATATAGTAGGCGCAGCAACGTGCGTCTTACCCTTCTAATATTACTCTAATCCTTATAGTTTGTGCTTACATAACCTTATTGTACTTAGTCTAACAACATACCGTTACACCTGTAATTTAAGACTCCCTCTGAATATGGAGTATAAATTGGGCCCTACCCCTCTCATTGATAGTCAACAAAGAAAAGGGGCAGCCTACTATGCCTACAAACACCTTATCTTGTACCAACGTTAATGACTCTTGACTTGCTTATACGGGGATCTCTCATCACTTTGCCTCATTTTACCGGTTGGTTTTTGTTTCAAACAAATACGAAAGACTTTTTTATGTTTTGAGAAAACTATGTGCAAACATGTATATGTTAGTGTTTCAACTATGTGCACAGTTCCAAGTTATCCCATTTTGTACGCCCACAGATGAATGTTGATTTTGTTTCTTTCACAAACGGTACCACAAATGTCATTTCTCACGAAACTTTGCACATAAGTGGAAGAAAAACTATAATTTATTTACTACTAATTTTTTGAACTGTATTTGTTTTTGTGAATTTCGAAAATGGGCATGAACATGGTGAGCTCTGGGAGTTAAAATGGGAATTTTCCGTTTTTGCCAGCCAGGCAAGTCATCTTCTACTGCGGCCACGTTTTGGTTCTGGATGGTCATCCCCAGTACATGAACAGTACACATTCCCGGCCCCACCAGACCACGTTCACCACGCTTCACCCACAGTCGTTGCTCCTTGTTCTTCTGGAAGCCACCATCCCACTTATCCCCACCCGCCTCGCCGCCGTCGACCCTAGGCAGCGTCTCTCGCGGCGGGGATGGCGCTGGAGCTGAGCATGACCCTGGCGCCGCCGCCGGGGGGGGGGGGGGGGGGCGGCGGGACGCTAGTGGTCCCTCCGCCCCCTCCCGCCCCGCCAGGCAAGGAGCAGCAGGTGGCGAGGGTGAGGGTCCTACTGCAGATCTCCATGCTCGTGCTCTCCTTCAATCGTACCATATGTAGTCGTTATAGTTTACAGATTTCTAGCTAAGTACATAAAAAACGTGAAATTCACTTTGGCATCCGGTACTACAAAACATTTTGAAAATGTCGAAAAATATGAAATAAGATTCTGTGGATACACCTTCACATTCTATATGTTCACAAATTTGTTTGACCCAAACCCAATATTTGGTGTGGCATGTATAAAAAGATTTAAAAAAAAGGTTTGTGAAAAGCCTAATTTTAGCACCAAATTTTGACTTTTTACACAAGACACAAAAAATATCGATTTTTCATGAAGTGGACACTATTCATGAATTAAAAAATTTCAAATTATTTATCTATTCAAAATGCATTTGAAATAAAGGGTGTATATTCTCTTGGGAGCAAAAAAAATTTACTCCCTCCATATAAAAATATGTGTTTTACGCTTTTCTGCCACACGTATTTATGTCTACGTACACTTCTATTCTCGCAGGTAGTGTTGGGACTCCAAGAGCAGAGGTTTATAGAATAATATTATATTTCCCTTAAGTGAATCACGCAAGGTTTATCAAACTCAGAGAGGTAGAGGTCAAAGATATCCCTCTCAAACAACCATGCAAATAAGATATAAGAAGTCTATTGTAACTCCAACACACCAAAAACACTTGTCAGGTGTATAGGTGCACTAGTTCAGTGAAAAGATAGTGAAATACAAATAATATGGATGATTATAAGTGGTAAATGCAATTGGAATAAAAATGACAGCAAGCAAACATGTAGCATAACTGGTTTGAACGGTGTTTCAATGCTTAGAGCCAATGCCTGTGGATCATACTTTCACTAGTGGACACTCTCAGCAATAACATCATAACTGAATAAATAAACACTACTCTTAAACACTCTCTTGTTGGATAACGAACACCATTCATTGCGTAGGGCTATAAAAGCACACCTCAAAGTCTGAGTAAACAAACACCACAATGTCATAAAGGAGTCACACACGATGCGCACACTGTCGCCTTCACACCATGGAGAGTGACTCCAGAGTTCATATTAAAGTAACCTCTAGAGTGACATAATAGATAAAGAGTAAGATCTACTTATTCAACTAGATTACAAAACTTATGATCACAAAAAGATCACACCATGGGGCAGAGATAAACCACATAGCTACCGGTAGAGCCCTCAGACTTGAGGGAGAACTACTCCCTCAAGTCATGGGAGTCAGCAATGGCGATGAAGATGGCGGTGGAGTTGATGTAGATGGCTCCGGGGGGCAATTCCTTGTCCCGGCAGGGTGCCGAAACATAGACTTTTGTCTCCCGAATTAGGGTTTTTAGTGGCAGTGGAGCTTCAGAATTCTTCTCGGAAAAACATCGATTGTTTTAGGGTTTTCGGGGCAAAGGAAATATATAGGAGGAAGGACGGCGCGAGGGGTTGGCTGAGTCGGCCACACCATGTGGTGGCGCCACGCCCTTCTTGTTAATAGGTTAGTCCAATAAGTGTCATAATATGATATAGAGTATATATAAAATATATGATAATTGATATAATATAAGAATGGAACAATAGAAATTATTGATACGTTTGAAACATATCAATATCTAAAATTAAATTGTTTTAGTGTAAGATACATATGAATCTACCTAATATATAAGACGTGTCTAGATACGTGCAGTCCAGAAAAAGGTACAATATCTTATATTTTTATACACATAGGAGATAGATTTTCACAATGAACAAACAGCCATATAAATGAGTTATTGATAATTTACCTTCAGGGTTCTACACTAAATAATAATCAAAACGTGCTGCAACTTGGGAGTTATCAATACTCTAGTTTGTGACGGCGTAGGAGTTTTGAAGTTTGTGTGGCGGCCCTAGCTCTTCAACGGCGGCGGACGAACTCGACGGTTGACCGTCCTGGTACTCCCGGCCGGCATCCTTGTATAGTTGTATTGGGGTGCGTTGAGCGGTGTTGTAGTTTGAGAGCGTCAGGAGAGGCCACGCCATGTTCGACGCGTTGCCTGATTCGTGCCCGGAGCGCGGAAGAGCGAGCGCCCATTGTGCCGACGGAATCCAGAGTCCATGCCGGCATTTCAACTCCGCCGTGAGCTCATCGCTCATCTTGTAGCCGCCTTCGCCATCATCGGAATCCTTGGGTATCCTTGTCCCTCCCTTCGGCATGACGTGTGACTCTGATACCACTGGAGCCTACAATCACATGAACACACACACGCGGGGAGTAGTGAAATTCAGAGGGAGACGATGACACAAGAATTTGGTGCAGCGTACAGCTTACTGCGTTGTCTGTTCCCTTCTATTTATTCAGAAACAAAGCAAAAGGTGTCGTGCTGATCGCCATGTTCCTTACAGTTACAGAATCGTGCGATCCCACGATTCGGAACGAGCCCACGGTGATCATAAGATCCGGACGTGATCGCACATACTGCGTCAGCAACTAAAATCATGAAGACACGCTAACTGAAAATCACCTAACACTGACGGAACTCGGCACCTAAACCCGACGAAGCTGAAGAAAAGGCACATATGGCTACAGGTTTATTCAACAGTTTTTTCAATCCCAGACGGCCCTGCTGATATTAGGCACTATATACGTCGGCCCCCCTACCTCTCTCACAAAGTTTTTTGAAGATTTTGCATCACTACTCCTCTGTCTCCTTGGAGGCGCCGCCTTGGATCAGTGTCTTATCCCTCGTCGAGTTTCGGGTTTGCAACGATCGTGCGGGGTGGCTATGAAGCCTAGGAGGTGGAGGCCGGGGCGGCGCCCCGACGGTGGATGTGTGCCGAGGCGGCGACCTCGGGAGGCTTTGCGACCATGGCTCGATGAGGCGGGGTCATGGTTCCGCATAGCCGGGGTGTCGAAAGAGTCACGAGGGTGGCTAGTTCGTCTCTGTGTTTTTTATTTTATTTTCCTTTTTCTGCTCGCCCGAAAGTTTCCCTCTGCTAATATACTGAAAACCAGCAATTGCTGGTTCTTTCAAAAAAAATGATTTTCAGTCCTAATGAGTCTTAGGTGAAGTCGATCAGACGCCTTTCACCGTTTCACGATCCATAATTAGGAGGCATTTTTTCGAGTGCATGAAGTTGGTACCATGGCTACCAGCATATATGGGGTTAACCAATTTACATGCCGATGCAAGCGGTGCTAGTGGAAATATTATGCAACAATGTCGTACATGAGGTGAACTGAACAAGCTCTCCTGCTGAATAATAAACAGATTAAGTTACAGTCACAAAAAATAAACAGGTTAAGTATAGGCGGCGCTGGTGGAATGCTGTGCAAGGTCAGGCAGCTGTGCATCGTCCTGTTCCAGGAGCCGCAAGGCTTGCCGCATGGAAGGTCGGTGAGAACCGTCAGGGAGAGAACACCAGAGACCCACGACAAGCACACGACGCATCTGCTCCCTATCAAAGTTGCCTCCTAACCTCTCATCAGCCACATCCTCCACCATAAGCGCCTGGGCGCCATTGATTCTATACATTTCCCAGACTTGCTCCCTCAAATTATGCCTCGCGCAGGCTATCTCCAGCAGCACGATCCCAAAGCTGTAGACGTCAGTGCTACGGTTGAACTTGACGTCGCCATGTTTTATGCACTGCGGATCCATGTATGCTATGGTCCCTACTGCGGTAGTCATCAGTGTGGCGTTGTTCTTATTTGCAATCCTCGATAGCCCAAAGTCGGCAAGCTTGGCATTGTATTCATCATCAAGCAGTATGTTTCCGGGCTTGATATCTCTATGCAGGATGTATGGTCTCAATCATGATGGAGGTAATAAAGAGCGGATCCTATTCCCATCACTATTTTGTACCTTGTTGGCCATGGCAGAAATGTATCCATCTTGCCGTGTAGGTGGTGGTCGAGATCGCCCTGTGGCATCAGTTCATAGACAAGGAAGAGCTTGTGATCAGCCTGTTTTATGCAGCACCAACACATAAAGCTCCAAGGGATTCTCCTGCTGCTGCAACACCAACCTTCCAATCTGACAAGATTCTTGTGCTTGGTCTTGCTGATAGTGTTGAGTTCGGAGAAAAAGTCCTTCCTTCCTTCACTAGACCCCTTGAAGATCTCCTTGATCGCAACATCTTGTGGCTGTCCATGATCGATCTTGAAGGATTTCCCTAGGTACACTGCGCCAAAGGCACCCTCTCCCAGCCTCCTCTCCCTGGAAAAGTTGTTGGTTGCATTGGCTAAGTCGCGGTACATGAATTGCCTGATGGCGTCAGCTCCGGCCAAAAAGGAATTGCGCCCTCTTTTCCGGATACAAAATGACAAAATGAACCAAGCTAGGAGTAGGAACACACAAGCTCCTCCAGCAATTGCCGCTGCAATTAGGCGTTTACCTGTTAAAGCATGGAAATTATGGTATCACTAACACAATGTTGTTAATTTTTTTTAACTCTGGTCAAGGTGAACAGCTTAATATTCAGTAGTTATTAACTAGTTTGCAGTCTCGTATATGATGAAAATATTAGTTGATGCGACATTGAATTATCAACGATCCATAAATTTGTAGCTATCCAGTCTTTTGGACTACATTTGTTTTTTGACAAACGGGTCAAAGAACTCGTCTTTAAATTAATAAAACCACAAACACCGCCAATACATATATTTCAAAAAAATCTCGGATACCAGGTTACGCTGCTCATAGTAGAACTAATTTAGACCAATAACATGCATATGTTACTTGTATGTTATTAATTTCATAGTGGATAGTGTCATATAGGTATGATAACATAGAGACCTACACTTATTTGTAGAATTATTTTATTGAGAAGGGCGATGTGATGGTAACATGTATGTTACTCCCTCCGATCCCATTTAATTGTCGGTTGACAAACTTGGCTTAGGTCACATTTCATGTCAATTATTTAGAACCAGTGGGAGTACTTCATTTGATTCTCATCTATTTAGTTACTTGTAACATCATTCTTTTCACGGATATGACATGCATATTAGCAGCTATATTACTCCCACTATGAATAGTCTAACACATAAAGCTCACAAAAAAGAAAAATCAACTGCTAAATATCAAAGAGGGTGAGGACAACAAATAAACAATGACAATATCCTTAGAATGTATAATTCGAGACCCGAGGGGATTCATGCTCCATCAACGGAAATATCAAATTGAGTTGTTGGATCGAGACCAAAACTATCATGGAGATTCAGGTGGCGCTGTCTTCTCAAGCCCACTACCGTCGCCAGACAAAATAAGTAAGCAATGTGACAAAGAGAACTGTCGTGGGGTTGACACGACAGATATTATTGTCGAATGACTTGTAGAATTCAGGAATTTGGGGGACTTATAGAATCTAACCACGAGCTTTTTTTAGTACACGGGATACCATGTAACTAGGCTCTCTCGCTCACGGTGTACGCAACCAGGAACCCCACAAGACTGGGTAATCCACAAGACATAAACCAAGGATCAAAGACGAAGGCAGGAATTGGATTGTTTCAGACGCAAAGTTGGCTGAACTATATCCTTACAACATGTATTTTTTTCAGTTGGCTTAGGCCGTGGATGTGTACTCCTTTTCTTTATCGATATAAAAGGCAAAAAAATTGCCTTGTTTCAAAAAATATAAAACCTAGGTCAAGATTCTAGAGGGACGCCTCCAAGGTGATGCCAACTAAAATACAAGTGTCACCCGGTTCGAACTTTCAAGGTTTTAACCTAGAAAACGAGACCAAGACTTTTCAACGACACCACCATAGAGGTAACACTACGGGGAAAAGAATATACGACAACGGCAGGTAGTAGCCCATAGGCCATAGGCGTAGACGGGCTTGACCGTCGGCGTATTCAATACAGTTGACGTAGGTACGCTAACGGCACTGCCGTCGTCCTACCATTTTCAAGATTTTTTGAAAAAAATAATTAAAAAATGTTTATTGATTTTTTCTATTTTAAAATTTCTCACTTAGCCACCCATTTAATTATCCACTAAGAACATTTCTAACAGAGCCCTCAAATACGCAAAAAAAGTTAAAACTCTGGCGAGTTAACGGACCGAGTCTTTTTTTGGGCCATAGCAGTGCCCGTATACTCAGCCCGGATCGTAAACACGATAAGGGAGCCGTCAGGGCGGCGCGGAGATCCTTATTTATGCCGGACGCGAGGCCAATTCTAGGTCGTAAACCTTATCCGCCCCCGCCGACGTGAAATCCGCCGCTCCCCTCTCTCTTCTCCAACGAGCAATCCGTCGCAGCCGGAGCAGATCCACCACCGCCCGCAGCCGCAAGCACGCGCCCTCGGCGCTGCCGCGCGGCAGCGACCCTTTCGACGGCGACTACTCGGAGGAGCGGCTGAAAGAAGCGGTGGCTAGCGACGGCTGGCGGAAGCGCGGAGCCCGTCGGTTAAGCAACCGCAACCTCCCGTTGCCGAGGAGGTTCTACCGCTGCGAGGTCGAGGAGTTCAACCGGCTTCGCGATGCCCGCCGCCGCCGCGAGGTGTTCAACGGCGAGGGGAGCTCAAGTGCCAGCACCTCCACCGCGATGCAGGCACTTCCTCCGGCGGAGGATTACGACGGCGCCGCCTTCGAGTCCTCCGTGGCGCCGGAGGATTTCGTCGCCGACGAGACGCTTGGGTCCGTAATGGCTCAAATCTTGCTCCGTTCGGTGCGCAAGGCGGAGGAGAGGCAGCCTCGGGTCGCCCGTGACGAGGAGCTCAACGCGATCCTCCTCCTCCAAGGCCTGGAGGCAAACCGACTCGCCGCGGAGAATAAGGCCTTCTGGGAGGCCGACGTGGAAGACGTCATCGACCTCGTCTCCTCGGTCTCCACCGTGTCATTGTCGCATCCGAGGCTCCGGTGAGCAAATTTTGGCACTAGGGTTAGGATGGCGACCTTATTAATCTAGTTTAGATTTTGAATTAGTGTAGAACTATGTGTAATTATGAATGGATCGGTGAAGAACACATATGTGCTATGAAATGGGGAAGAACTCTAGTTTGTTCCCACCAAATCAAAATATTTCCAATTTTGTTTACGGTTTCAGCTACATGTTGCGTGTTCTTCCGAGAAGAATTCTCAAAAAAGTTGAACCTTAAATGTTTATGAGGGTCTGAGTTTGAGGCCTCTGTTAGAGATGCTCTAAGTCACACACTTCATCACTAAATACACAGGTCGAACTATTAAATCTTGTACTGCTATTTCTGTCATCCATTCTCAAATTGCTCTAACCTAAGCCACTTAACATTAAGAAGTGAGCCTAACTCACATGCCTAGTGGAGTGGATGTACAACCCAGACACCCAGCTTTAAGTCCTCACGGGACGCCAATTTGGATTCTTATTATTAAAAAGCGCCACGGGCTTCCCCCACCGCTTTTATTAAAAAAAACACTTAAAATTTATAATCCTTTCAAGTTAGATACCAAGTGAGAACTTACTGATAAGTATACTATGGATCATATTGACCACTCCGTCATGATGTTAGACTTCTTTATTGTTTGAAATATAAAATTTAGGTGAATAAAAAACAATAATTATAGAATAATATTGAAATTAATGATGATAAAATGAATTTTACTTGTTTGCCTTTTTTCATTTAGTGTGTAATAATTTGTATCTTTAAATCCTTAATTCAGAATTGGACATACAAAATATCTAAATTGATTAAAGAATTAGAGGAATCCAATTATGACAACCAAATCATCTTTTGCATTACACAAACATCAATAGGTCCTGATTTTCTTAAACTGACGATTTCAAGACAAATGATCAAGTTATGACCATTTCTATAGCATAGTTTGTGATAAAGTTCTCATTATTCACAAATAGGTGCATATTGGTATAGGAAACAATCATGCCAAAGTGATTTTTAATACTATTTTCTAAATTTCATTTTACATTTTCTAAGTGTGAAAAATGATTTTTTTTTATGAACCAGGTACAAACAATATGGTGCAAATTGGCACCCATCTATTTTTCAAAAATATTAGTACACATTTGTTAGATAATCCCAAAGATTAGGAGTTTTCCTGATTTTTACCTAATTCCGCATATTTAAGTGAGTTTATGTCGATTTTTCGAAACTAATCCAAATTTAAACTACAAGTGCTTGATAGTTCGGTCTGATTTTTTTTTGTAAAAGTCATTTTAAGATACACAACTAGTGGTTATATCATAGAACAATCGATAGTTTTAGAGAACTAGACCTCTTTCGGTACATAGTCATAGTGGCCATTTTGATCGTTTTCTTTTAAAAATGAAAACAATCTCAAAAACAGATATCCTCTGGCATGGAGTCCTTCTATGTGTACTAGTTGATGTGAAAAATGATAAACTTTATTTCTAACAAAGTGTTGAAAAAAGTCTTCACAAAAAGGTTTATCGTCTATAACTTTCAAGTCAAATGATCAAGATATGGTCATTCTCTTGGCATAGTTTATGATAAATTTCTCATATTCCACAAATAGGTGAATATAGGTATAGGAAACAAATCATGCTGAAGAGATTTTTCAAAATATTTTTATAAATATCATTTTCCATTCTTTAAGTGTCAAAAAATGACTTATTGTGAATCAAGTACAAAAAATGCTGCAAATTGGCAACAAGCTAATTTTCATAAAGAGTAGTACATATTTGATGGATAATTCCAAAGGATTAGAAGTTTTCTAGATTTCTACCTAATTTCGCCTAGTTAAACTAGGTTATGTCGATTTTTGAAAGTAATTTTGCTTAGTTAAATGAGTTTCCGTGATGCTAAAGATGATATAGTTATCATATTTGGATTCTTGACATTTTTTAGTCGATTTAGACATTTTATTTGTTAAATTTCAATTTATGGATTAATTGAAAGTTATGAATTATTTCATAATAAATGAAAACAACTAAGTGTATAGCCATCGACGTATTATCAAATGAAAAAAAAACTAAGTGTATAGCCGTCGACGTATCTCAGTACGCCGACGGCTAATTTTGCCCTTCGGCCTCTTTTTCAGTTGTCCAGCCTAGACTCTTACGCCGATGGCCCCAACATTTTTTCGTCGGGGTAAGGTCAGGCCGTCGGCGTATTGCTTTTCTCCCTTATTGTAACGACACCCAACCTTATCATCGTCAAATATTGGCACCAGAGGATCGATGAGAACATTTTTTCCTGAACCGTCTACCTTTCCCAGGTCAACAACAGGCTCACTTGTGGCTCCGAACAAGAGCTCAACTAGCCTCATCTTAAGTTCTCAGTTGTCACTTGTAAGAAACAATCATAAAAAGATGTTGTGAATTTGTATGGTACTACCATGTCCTTCGCATGTTCTTCTTCGCACACAAGCTATTTGTCTCATCGGCTAAAGGTCTATGAGCCTGGGCCGATGATGTAGCTAACATGTACTTTGTCGGACGAACTTAATGGTGTTATGCGTTTATACTTCAACACTATCTCACCTGAACCAACTCAGACCTGAAGATCTAGTACACAGTTTGTGAGAAAAGTTTTTCAAGTTTAAGAATTGACAGAATATTTGATGAGGGCATCAATTGCATGCATAAGAGTGAGGAGGAAAATATAGGCTTATAATTTGAACTAGTTAGTTGCATGCATGTGAGAGAATGTCCTAATTATTCTGCAGGGATGTGAGACGATGGATGACGGGGCACAAGAGAGTCCAATATAATCCATTTTTTCGATAGATAAAGTGATAAAAACATACCGTACCTATTGATACCGCAGGTTTCCTAGGAGCAAGCGTGGAGTTGAAGGACCATGACAACATCCGATGGAGCTCCGCGTTTTTTACACCGGTGGCAGCAGAGAACCCGACCGCCACCTCCGGCGGGAGCAAGGACGTTAGCGGGTTGGGCAAAACCGCACTGACTTCAACTGGCTTTGCTGAAGGATCGTCATCGAAGTGCAGTCTAGCGACCAACATCCCGGTGCTGCTGGTAAAATTGATGGACGCCGTCATTGTCCCACCCAGACCCGGGCTTGTCAAATTCGTCGTGTTTACGTTCTTGAGGTCGTTGACGTCGATGCCGATGTGGTCCGATGTCTCCTTGGACGTGTACGTGTTAAACTCGACTGCCACGAACCGATCGTCGCCGTAGGCGGTGCCCGTGTTGAGGTCCATGAGGCCGAGGCCGCGTCCCTCAGTGTTGGGCGGCATCAATGAATTGTATCCGGTGAGGAAGAAAGCAAGGCCATCCCCTTTCGGATATCCCGGCGGAGGGAGCCCAATGGTGAAGGTGAACTGTGTGGCGAAGCTGGCCACCTCGTCGGTGGCGCTGTTGTAGAACGGCACCGGCTGGCCGTACGATATCCGGCCCGTGCAGTTGCGGCTCACATTCGAGTTGCATGTGAGGGAGACAATGTTGCCATGCACGTTCGCGTCGCCCTCGAAGTGGAGGTCGTTCCTGTTGAAGGAGGATTGGTTGGAGAAGTCGAAGCTGAAGGAGATGGGTGGAGCGGCCGCGGCGGCAACATGTCGAGGAGCATCAAGCGGCAAGGAGAGGAGGAAGCAGACGGCGTAGAGGAGGAGGAGGAGGAACTGCGGTGTGCCGTTGCTTGCAGGAAGCATCGCTCTCAGTACGGCAGGAGGAGCGGAGGAGGAGGAACTGTGAGGCTGTGACCTTTTGCTGTTCACATAATGTATACCTGTACATAAATAGAAAGAACAGGAAATGCATCTCCATATTTCCATCCAGAGTGCAGGCAAGAACCTACCTGTGTCATTGTGCTAGCTTTCCAAGCTGTTGCCGTCAATTGGGCAGTTGGGCGACTCACTATACCGATTTTGCTATTTTTTTTTTTTATCGTAACCGATCTTGCTATTTGACAATGCGAGATGTTAACGTCGTTTATGAAATTTTTGGCTACACTTGAATTTTGCGTAACGAACTTTCCGGACCGTGCGATTTGTGACAGCGTTGACATTGACAAGCTGCTCTCTGTATCATTTCAGGGTCAAACACCATGCATTGAGAGCCATTTTGTTTACCCCTCATTCCATCCGATTTTGATAAAAGCTTACTGCGAAGGACTGCAATCTGGCCAACCAAAGCCGACTTGAGATATGCCCACTTACAAGTTACAAAAGAACTGCATGATGTCTTCTTTTTTATGGCCCGGGACATAATTGCACAATTTCAGTGGTGCGAATTTTGTACAACTAATGTACTTTTTTGGGTGATCAAGAATTACAAGCAACTAGGAAAGCGATGCATCTATGATTGCAGGATGTTCAATGTCAAACAGGACACATAACCATATATTCTTTAGAACGATGGGACCCATAGCCATATTACAATTCAAAGTGAGAGGCGGGAATCTTCCTAGCTTGTCAAGTTTCGGACGTTTCTTGCACTTGGATTTTTTTTGTATATTGTTATGTATAAGTGTGTACATAAAAATCATCAATCACCATTATATGTTTTGTCTTATTTGTGATGGATATATGATCTGTTGTATATGTGTCTAATATGTGTACGTGTTAAGCGGTAGGTTACCTGTTGTAGTCGAACACTTATAGTTTGAGCCTAATATATTGAGATCGGTATACCAGGATGATCGTGATGTATCTATTGGCCACGACAAATGATATGTTTGTACAATTTTTGATCACCAAGATTATTCCAAGTATCTGAGAAAATATGTACATATCTTTCAATTCAGAGTGAGGGGGCAAGAACCTTCCTAGCTATTCAAGCTTTCGAAGGTTTCTTGCACTTGTAAGTTTGTGTATATTATTATTGTAAGTCTACATCAGTAGCATTATATGAGTCTGTCATGTTCGTGAATTGTGAATAGATATATAATCTGTTAAATGACGTGTTTGGGTTAAGTTGAACTTGTAATTACACAGTAGGTTACTTGTTGGAGTCTCGCCCTAGTTCTTCTTTAGAGTGTTGGGTTGAGTTGTACGGTGCTGGGTGGCCTCCTTGTAAGCTTGTAGTTAAGAACGCAATGCTCTTTGCGTTTCCGCAAAAAATAATTACACAATAGGTTACTTGTTGGATTCGAACATTTTTTATCGGGACCTAATATATAAATGCATCATGGTTAGCCAAATTAACCATACACAAACTGGTAGGTTAGACGAGATTATAGGAGGACAGTCTGACGCCCGTGTAGGATTGTTTGTGTGGCATTATTATTGTGACAACTAGATGATACCCCGTGCGTTGTTGCGGTAGTATTAATTACATATACAAAAATATAATAATAGCTGAAGTACAACAACCCAAAAACAAATAGTAGAGTCCGAGTATGCATAACACAACTTAGACACAAAAGCTCGGTCTCAAAAAATAATTGATGGTATATGTTACTTCCTTCGTTTTAAATATATAATGTTTTAGATGTTGCACATATCATATAGATACACACTAAACTGAGTGAAAGTATACTATAAAACGTGTGCATATACATTTTACATGTGAATGCGGACAAATGTAAAAATATCTTATATTTAAAAACGGAGGAAATAGTATACACGATAAAAGGCAAATTCTATTGTTGCAACAATTCATAGTATCGTCTTATAGATCTATAATTAACTAATGACCATTAAGATATGAAAGACGAATGTGATCAAGTTGCCCCCTAAATCAGGTACTCCAGTATTCACATTGTAAAAAAAATGCACATGCTGGAGCATGTTATTCATATACTATATTTTTAATTCGGTGGTAGACATGAAGCTTTCAGAAGTAAATGCCATGAAAACAATGAGCTCACTTGTAAGAAGACGAAGCAGGTTTATAATAGGAAATGTCCTATTAATTGGCTCAAATTTACGGTAGACATCAGGTGGAACCTTGAGGTTGTGGACTAGCCAAACATACAGCTCATATGGTGCCCCACTTGGCATATGTCACTTAACGCTACAGAAGAAAAATGAAGTGAAGAAGACTGACAGCAGCACAAATAAACTATGTCCAAAACTATTGATTTTTTTTGATTCGTATATGCATAGGTCTTCAAAGAAAAAATAATACTAAAAGGTTCGACAATACCTCACGTTTTCATCTATCAACATTCTACTACCACAAAGGAAAGAGACCTTAATTACTCACGGGAATGAGTAATTGGATTTAACATCGTTGGCCACTGAAAGTTGAAGATTTGAAGAAAGAGCGCATAATATTTTGAGATTTTAAAATAGCTGTTCTATTTTGCTATGCCAATAATTTAATGAAGCATTAAAATTTTAAAGGTGTATAAAATCAAGAATGCTTGCCACTGTACCGTCGAAGAGTATTTTTCTTTCCCCATCTATTATGTCTGGACCTGCAGCAAAAAAACAACACCGGGCCATTCCAGTGACTCACAAAACATGTAATGCTAGCACTACCTTTCACGTCATGAGGAAATGCTACAATCCAATTGGAGATCCTGCAAGGTGTAAACAAAATTTCTTCACTGATTAACTTTATGAGGAAATGTTGCAATCCAATTGGAGATATTGCAAGTGTAAACCAAAATCTGCCAATAGTCCATATGAAGAAAATTGCCCAAGGTAATATAGTATTTGAAGCGCATCGGCGATGGTAGAAGAACATGAATTAGTAAATTAAAGTATTGCAAAGTCATTACCACAACTCAGCAACGAAGCCTCAAAATATGAAATAATAAAATAGGAGGAACTAAGAGATAATATCAAATAGCTACGCACCTTGAAATTGATTAATCATCTAAGATCCAGTTCTAATAATTTCCAATATCTTTCCCTCAAGGTTAGCACGATAAATTCCTAATACAGTGCTAGCTGACATACTAATTAATCCTACCATGGTCTTCTACAAATAGAGATTTCTGAAAAAGTCCTTATAATATACTCCAAGCCCGCCTTCCCGGGACGCCATGGTGGCAACTGGCAAGGCGCCGCATGCTGCGAGGAGATGCTTCCTGGATAACGGCGGAGTGTGGCAGTGCTCCCTTTACATGGCGGCGTTCATGTCGAGCTGTTTATTTCGAAACTGTGAAGAGGTACATGTTGAGGGGATGGTAAAATGGTTGGAATATATACAAGGGGTTCTATGCTAAAAGGCCAGCAACCCTGCGCACGTTTTTTTACAAAGTTTGTGGTACATAATGGGATATTGGGATTGATCTAGAGCACTCATTTTACATCTAACAGTAGACACTAGAGTTTCCATGTTTCCACTGAGGCTATGTTTGTTTCTTAAGTTCTTCCAGGTATTTGTGTGGATAAAACCTGCCTAATCCCAAAACCTCACTAATCTCTAAAGCCTATTTGTTTCAAGTGTTTTTGGGCCAGTATAATCCCATGTCTTTCCCCACCTTCTCCAGACCCGGCCATTTTATGCTATCATCCAAAACAAGAGACCTACCTCGCGTATTACCCCATCATGAGCGAGCAACAGGCGGCGTCGTGTAGATGCGTTGAGGCCGTTGCACTGGAGGACGACCGAGCCGTCGTCGGATGGGGCTTGCCTGCGTCCCGTCTGTGCGCCTATCCGTGCGCCCGCACTCATCCACGGTCCTCCTTTTTCCTGTCCTCGATTTATATTTATGTTAACAAAAAACATCGGCACAAAAAAATCAATGGACGATGCGAGAGACGTCAGCGGCTGAGGAGAAGCAG
Source organism: Poa annua (assembly GCA_026929855.1). Taxonomy (NCBI): domain Eukaryota; kingdom Viridiplantae; phylum Streptophyta; class Magnoliopsida; order Poales; family Poaceae; genus Poa; species Poa annua. The sequence goes on along the minus strand of CM049432.1, from coordinate 68,164,790 downwards.
GTGCAGCCAGATAATTCGGAGGCGCACGTCGCTCCAGTTCATCACCATGTACTCCTACGATCAGTTAACCACCTCATCGTCTCGCCACGGCGGAAACTGAACCTTCATCCGTGTAGCGTCGAACCTGGACAGAGAGGCCGGCAGGCTGATGGAGTCATGGAGACCGGGTGCGCGGCCACGCGGAGCACCGAGCACGGACGCACTGGACGCCGAGTCCAGCTCCTGGTCAGGAGATGCCATTTTTTTCAAGCTGAAGGCCTGCTCTTCGGCGGAGCGGCTGCCTGGGACATGAGCATTGGCTCGACCGGTTGGCCATTGCATCTCGAGCTTAAGGAGGCAGTTCGACATTCCCAAGCATGTCCGGTCGTCGTTCGAAATATTCTGCTAATTCGTTCTCATGTCGTCGAATAATCAGGACAATGACTCAATGAGTTCAGATTCCTCCCCACTTTGCGCGTACTGCGGCTACGCGCTGAACCTGACCTCCGCGGCATGAGACACGGCGGCCATCGGCAAATTTGATTTTTTTTACCCTTTTTTGCATTCATTTCACAAAATGTACCAAATTTTCAAAAAAATTCAAATCGGACCCTTTCTTACGACGCCTGCCCTTGGGGCGCCGTGTTCTTCGCTACAACGCCCTGGTCAAAGGCGACGTCGATCTTGACAGCGTGGCGCATGTGGGTCCACGACTAGCAAGGACAATGCCCCGTCCTAGGGCGCCGTACAGCCGCACACAACGCCCAGGTGGCGCCGTACCCCTTTAACAGGGGCTCCCCTTCTTCCATCCAGCATGTCCTCTCCTTTAGCCCGAAATTAGTACACACTCACTCTCAATCCTCCTACTCCGCCCCCACTCAAATCCCTCCCAATCGGAGGGGTTTCTCCGTGGAATTCGTCCCCTCTGCACTCTCCACGGTATTCTCCTCCGTTCCCCTCATTTTTGTCCAACTAGAAAAGTCCTACTTTGTTTGCACTTTGAAATTTAGGGGAAACCCTAGTATGCATGTTGGGTCAAATTTTAGCTAGGATTGGCTATATTGGCCATAGTTTTTGATCATGACGTTCATAGTTTCTGATTTGCATGCCATGGCTAGGTATTTCGAACTTCTAAACCCTAACCCTAGAAAATATGATGTAAGCCCATAATTGTGTTGTGATGTGTTTTGGTTTGTTGTTTATATTTAGATGTCTAGAATCGTTAATGTTCATCATGAGGACTTTGCGGCTTTTGCAAAGGGAGATTTTGATGACCCGACACGGAGGAGTTAGTAATTGTGTTTGATACCCCCACCCCTAGCTTAGCCGATGTAATTGAGCAAGTCCGAGTTGAGTTGAATTGGTTGGACAAACATGATGTTGTTCATTTGAAGGGAAGATACAATGTTGGATATGATCATTATGTTCGTTGGAAGATGATGAATGTGGACTCGGAGAGTCGATGGCAAGCTTATATGGAGGTTGTGTTTGCCTCACAAGACAAATCTCTTGAGTTATTTGCCGTGAAGAAGGTCGGTCCTCGTTTGCATATAGATTTGAATATCCCAATTGATGAAAATAGGCGGGGTCAACTAGATGACCAACATGTCTCCCGGGAGCCAGATGTATATGACATTTCAATGAGCCAACCTCCTTTAAGTCAACATGGCATTACCCAACCTTCGATGAGGCAACCCCTGAGGATGGAAGAATTTGACCAACGTGAGCAACCTTCGATGAGCCCCCCCCCCCCCCTTTCATGATGATGTTGAGGATGAAGAGACCGAAGGTGATGGTGTGGAGGGTGATGAAATGGAATGTTATCTTAAAAACCATGATATTGGGGATGTGGAGGCAAATTGCTATGAAGAGGATATGGATCACAATACTCCATACTCTCGAGCATATGCATTGAACTCTGACGATGAAAGCCCGGAGGAAGAAATCGATGAGGACGGGTTGACGGCTAAAGAAGCCAATGAATTCATGAGCACCCATGGCCGCGATCACCGGACATCTTTGTTCCGTGATCTTGGCCTCGCGGATGAGGCTATTGTTGATGGGGGCACAACGAAAATTCTATGCCCAAGGTCATATTCCCACAAAGATACTAACATACACAAGCATGGGGTTAGAACTGGCACCATTTTCGAAAGCTTGGTAGAACTTCAAACATGGCTTAAGGAGTATGTCGTGAATCATCATCGTCCATTCGTCGTGAGGCACTCAAACATGAAGGTGCGTTACACGGTCCGGTGTGAGGACTTCAAGAGATGTCCATGGGTTGTCCGTGCCCGCCCTATCAAAGGAGGGGATCAATGGAAGATCACAAATAATGTGTTTACGCACACATGTGGTGGTAAGGATATCGACAAGGCAAAAGTTAAGAACGATCACCGTCAGTTAACCTCGGAGTTCATCGCCCACAAAATTACGGGAACCATAAAGATCTTACCGACACAACCTATTAAGGCCGTGATCGAGTATGTGAACAAACTTTTCCATTACACGGTGGAGTACGGGAAGGCATGGAAGGCTAAGCAAGCGGCGTTTAGGATATTGTACTAGTCAATATGGCGCGGCGACACGCCGCAACCGTGGAGATTTGATATTATTGGTCTGAAAAGTAATGCTCCGTTCAGAAACTAAAAAGACGTAAGTCAGAACTAGAAAAATGTAAAGGATTAACTCAAACCAATTTTGGTGCTCACGCCTGTGTTCAATACTGAACAATTAGCTGGCGAGTTTACTTGATTCATTCAAGCTTCTTCATTGGGTGGAATAGAACCTTACCTGCTCCTTTGGCACTCATGTTTGCCTGCAAGTAGAAAAGCATGGTGGTACGTCATCGTATTTACTGATCAGTGTGTATTATTGCTGGTAAAAGAAGACCATACTGATTTTTAGACGTGTCGCTTTTCTATGATGACGTTTTTCTTTTCCTTTCATCTGAAGTGGATGTAGTGTCCTAAAAAGCGCATAATCAGTATAGTTTATGTAAATAGTACTTGAGCACTACACGACAACAAAAGACATATCTTAGGGATCTCATGAAGAGATGACTTAGCATCTATTGTTCTGAACCTTTATTTTTATTTTCATCTCCAAACTTTTGCCCTGTAAGTACAAAAATTATATGTAAAACTTGACCAATGCACATACACACAAGAAAACATAGGAATTAAAATAAGCCTTAACTAAATATATGAGGCCTTAGCTGAAGAAGCAATGAAGAAGCAATCAATTCATCTATCGTGCATGAAAAACAAAATATATGAGGACTTAGCTGAAGAAACAGAGGAATTAAAATAAGCTTTAACTAAACATGTTGAGGCCATAGCTGAAGAAGATCCTATCATGTAGGGAAATAAAACACAACTTCATATTGGTAAACTTATAAATATTTCCTTCTCGGAAAAAGAGGGCTACCTGTGTTGGTAGTATCATAAATCTGAAACGCCCCTGCCCTGAAATAATGATAGTTGTTTCACCTATATTAGCAGGATAAGGTATTAGTGACATCAAAATTTTACCTTTTATACTTGTGAACTACACTTTCATCTGTGACAACTTCAACCCAGGATACAGGTAATTCCGTGAAAGAGTATCTAAAGGACCGTAAATTTATATTATCCACAAATAGAGAAGTGTACTGATGATGTGGGGCTATCTTGCGGGTAGCCCACGATGAGGCTACCTGGGCCGCGCCAAGGATGGAAAGGCCCGCAAAAGGCCCACTCGGGGTATCTCATATCCTAGTCCAACTCGGTTAGGACTTGTAACCTACCGTATCTGTACCAACCACCCGAGACCTGGCTGCCTATAAAGCCAGGAGGGTTGCCCGTCCTAGAGGACGGGCTCAGAACCACAAACCCTAGCGAGATCGCAATCTCGCCATTGTAATCGCTACTCGCATCAATAACCAGACAAGCAGGAGTAGGGTGTTATCCTCCGGGAGCCTGAACCTGGGTAAACCTCGCTTGTCAGCCGTCGTGATCACCTTGCACTCTCCTCTCTCCCCATCAATCAACCCGGGGTGCACAACCCTGGGACTTGTCGAGTTAGCGCCTCGTCAATTGGCGCCGTCTGTGGGAAGTTCAAACAAGTGCTAGGATCATGGTCACGCCGGCTCCATCCGCAATGAAGATCGGCGCACCCGCCATTAGGGAGTCGATCCGATTCGGCTCCTTCGAGTACGTCATCCACTCGTCAGCTCATCAATCGGTGTACGCCGATCTGAACAAAGGTATACACATCACCTTCGGCTCCATATTCTGTTGCATCGATAGTCGTGGCATGCTCAGGTCTACGACTACGGCGTTACGCGCGGCGGCGTCATCAAAATCGCCGACCACCGCGCCCGCTGGACCCGCGAAGATCGCATCTGCCGCACCTGCGGAGATCGTAACCGTTGGACCCGTGAAGATCGCACCTGCCGCACTCGCGGAGATCGCGACCGCCGGACCCGCGAAGATCGCATCTGCCGCACCTGCGGAGATCGTAACCGTTGGACCCGTGAGGATCGCACCTGCCGCACTCGCGGAGATCGCGACCGCCGGACCCGCGAAGATCGCATCTGCCGCACCTGCGGAGATCGTAACCGTTGGACCCGTGAAGATCGCATCTGCCACACTCGCGGAGATCGCGACCGCCGGACCCGCGAAGATCGCATCTGCCGCACCCGCGGAGATCGTAACCGCTGGACCCGCGAAGATCGCATCTGCCGCACTCGCGGAGATCGCGACCGCCGGACCCGCGAAGATCGCATCTGCCGCACCCGCAAGGTTTGCGCCAGCCGTACCCGCGAAGAGGACATCTACGTCGACAATCTCGGCAACGACCACGCGAATCGAGTCTACTACCCCAACCTCGATCACGCGGTCAATCAAGTCAAGCCCCCCCTCCACCGTCGCGCCCGCACGTGCGACCGGGGGCCCGCGTCCGACATCAACGTCGCGCGCGCCCTCATCTTCCTGGAAGTCCCAGGTCTACCCCAAGCCACTCGCACTCGCCCCGTCGAGTGCGGGCACATGGACAATCGCGAAGAGACGCGACAGCGGGTGCGCCGCGCGCCACGTTGCGGCAATTTTCGACCCCGAGCAAGAAGCGGGTGACATAAGTAGCAGCGGCAGCACCAACTCTCCAATCCATGCCTACCCCAGGCAGGTCTTCATGGCCGGCACAGCGCCGCATGACGACGAAGACGAACCCGCATACCCACTGGAGGTGGACATGCCGGACCAGACGAAACTTGTCATCACACGTGATATGGCGATCCAAGCCATGAAGCATGTGGACGAGGGCACGTTCCCGCCACCCAACGCACCTCGAGACGATCACCTGGCGGTCCAGTACTTGCTACGCAAGGAAGGCGAACGAATTCGCGCCGAAAAGGCCGAACTTCTCAGGCGCAAAAGGGACGCGGATGCGTCGAGTGCCAGGCGAGCTGCTCTCTCCTTCACATCCTCCACAGAGGTGAATCAGGGAGCACGGCGAACCAGAGCCCGTGTCCCCCACATGGGAGAAGCTGATCGAACAAGGCTCACCCGCAACCTCGACTCGTCCTTCGTCACCGAAGACGAGAATGGGATACCCGTCCCGAAGACGGCGAATGCCGCCCTGATATCAGTCGAGACATACCTCCGGCTCACGCAGCCACCGGAGGGTGACGCACGCTCCCTCCTCCACAAGCAACAAATTGCCTCCATAAGGGCAATCGAAGAAGCTCTAGCGGCCAAGGGGCCAGGTAATCAAGCTCACGAACCAACGACGTCGGACATCCCGGCGGCGCAGCGACAGCTAGTCAAGGACCTTCGAGACGTCCTAACACAGAAGACGGTGGACCGTAACCGCAAGGAGCGTTCGGCTAACGCAGCACAGGCGGACGACCATACCAACCGCGACTTCGAACCATGTGGTGCGGCATGCTTCGGTTTCAACATCCGCGACACCCGTATGCCTAAAGGCTTCAAGTTGACGGCCGGCACACCAAAGTACGACGGGAAGCAAGACCCGAAGCTATGGCTCGAGGACTACCTTATTGCTTGCACCTGCCAAGGCGGAACATCGACCACGGCAATGCAGTACATCCAGCTCATGCTGACAGACTCTGCACGCGGGTGGCTCACAAGCCAACCCAAAGATTCTTTTCGAACGTGGGAGGAGTTCCAGGACAACTTCATCAAAAGTTTCTCGGGAACATTCGCCAGACCAACGACCTATATCGAGTTGCAGCCCTGCAAGCAAGGGAAGGACGAGTCGCTCCGATCTTACATCCAGAGGTGGACACTCCTCCGCAATACCATGGAACCCGTATCAGAGGACAGGGTGATGGATGCCTTCATGCATGGCGTTGCTCGCCGCGACCTCCGGAAGGAATTTGGTAGGCTCCAGCCGAAGACCACAATAGAGTTAATGAAGACAGCCAACCAATGGGATGAAGGAGAGGACTACGTCCGCGAAACTTCTCCCAAAAAGGAAGGCGAAACAAGCAGCTGGCGCGAGTCACGTCAGAAGAGGAAGGCACGTTACACGCACGACTCAATCGAGTTAGTAGCGGCGGGTTATGAAACCCCCCGCGAGGTCAAGCGTGAGGGCAGCAGACAGCACGAGCAAAGTCGACAGCCCAGCTCGAGTCAGTACAACCATGGCAGCAGCAGCATCGACCACAGCGATGGAAGTCAGAAGCGCGAGTGGAAGCGCCCGTTAACCCCGGTAGAGGAACTGATGCAACCATGTAAGCATCACTCGTTCCGCAACCCGGCAACAGGAAAGTGGGGTTCAAACCACCTGTTGAAAGATTGCCGCAAAGCAAGGAAGATCTACCATGCCATGCAGCAAATCATCGCCCCGGTGCAGGCCATTCAAGCGGCACCGCAGCTAGCCATCCAGGCAGCACCCGCAAACAACAATCAAGTGCAGGCGGCAGGAGCGTTCCCCCAGCCGCAGCAGCAGCAACAAGGTCCGTCGGCAGCAGCCGACGCGTACCCAGCCGCACGAGGACAGTTGAACATGATCCAGAAGGGACCCCCGTCGAACAGGAGGCAGAAAATCATCACACGCCAAGTACTTCAAGCCATCAACAGCCCGCGCGCGGTACCAGACTACCTGCGCGGGTCGGAGACACCAATCACATTTTCCAGGGCAGATCACCCAGCGGAAGTAGTCCGACCAGGGAACGCCGCACTCGTGATTGAGGCTTTGATCGGCGACTACAGCCTGAAGAAGGTGTTCCTGGACGGGGGCAGCGGCATCAACATCATATTCGCCGATACCCTCAGGCGAATGAATAGGTCGACAGAGAAATTGCCGGAATCGGAGACCACCTTCCACGGCATAGTACCAGGGCAAGCAATCACGCCCATGGGAACAATCACACTCGACGTCATCCTCGGTACACCCGAACACTTCAGGAAGGAGTCGATAGACTTTGAGGTCGTCGACTGGAAGTCACAATACCATTCCATCCTAGGACGCCCAAGCTTTGCCAGGTTCATGGCGGTACCCCACTACGCCTACCTGATGATAAAGCTACCCGGGCCAAAAGGAGTAATCACCGTCCGCGGTGACTTTGGGCTCTCCAACAGCTGCGACCGCGAGTTTGCCAAGATCTCCGAGTCCTTCGGCGTCGAAGAGCGGTTCAAAGCCATATCAGCCGACAACGACAAGACCATCTTCCCGGCTCGCAAGAAGCCTGCCAAAGACGCAGCGTTCAACACGAACGACGACACCGTCACCCACCAAGTCCATCCGACTGACAGCGGAAAGACAGTCAAGGTCTCATCAAGCCTGACACCCGCATAGGAAAGCGCGCTCGTCGAGTTCCTACGTGAGAACTGGAAAATCTTCGCATGGCAACCTTCTGACATGCCGGGGATACCCAGGGAACTCGCCGAGCACTCTCTGAAAGTACACAAGGACGCAAGACCTGTCAAGCAATCCATGCGACGCTTCTCGGGGCCCAAACGAGACGCTATCACCATGGAAGTCGACAGATTATTGCACGCCAAGTTCATCCGAGAGATCAAGGACTCGGACTGGGTCGCTAACCCGGTTCTAGTTGAGAAAAAGAAGACAAAGAAACTACGCATGTGCGTGGACTTCACCGCAGTCAACAAATGCTGCCCCAAAGACCACTTCCCGCTCCCGCGGATAGACCAGATCATCGACTCGACTGCAGGTTGCGAACGCTTATCTTTTCTCGACGCCTACTCAGGTTACCAGCAGATCAGGCTGAAGGTCGAGGACGAAGAGAAGACAGCTTTCATCACACCCGACGGCGTTTTCTGCTACCAGACGATGCCGTTGGGGTTAAAGAACGCAGGTGCTACATACCAGCGGACAATGCAAGCATGCCTCAAGGGGCTAATCGGGCAGATCGTCCAAGTCTACGTCGACGATATTGTCGTCACTACCCGAAAGGAGGATACCCTAGTCGACGATCTATGCAAGGTCTTCGCCGCACTGGACGTATACCAGATCAAACTCAATCCAGAGAAGTGCGTGTTCGGCGTGCCAGTCGGAGAGCTACTAGGGTACCTTGTATCCGCAAGAAGAATCGAAGCAAATCCCGAGAAGGTGCAGAACATACTCACAATGCTAGCACCAACGAAGCTCAGGGAGGTGCAACGATTAGCCGGCCGAGTCGCAGCTCTTAGCCGGTTCGTTAGTAAGTTGGGAGAAAAGGCCTTACCCTTCTACCAACTGATGAAGAAGTCAGACAAGTTCGAGTGGACGCAAGAGGCGCAGGACGCATTCGACCATCTCAAGAAGATACTGACAACCTCTCCGGTCCTCGTGGCACCACTGGAAAACGAGCCGCTCTACCTGTACGTCTCAGCAACAAACAGGGTGGTGAGCACGGTGCTCGTAGTCGAACGTGAAGAAGAAGGGCACAGCCACCCGGTGCAGAGGCCCGTCTACTACCTTAGCGAAGTGCTCACCTTGTCCAAGCAGAATTACCCACATTACCAGAAACTGGCATACGGAGTCTTCATGACCTCCAGAAAGGTCGTCCACTACTTCTCCGAGCACCCGATCACGGTGGTAAGCTCCTCCGGACTAGCAGACATCCTCACAAATCAGCGCGCGACAGGACGAGTCGCCAAGTGGGTTGTCGAGCTAGGACCATGGGGGCTGAAGTATGCTCACCCGAAGTCCATCAAGGCCCAAGTCCTCCCAGAATTCACCACTGAGTGGATAGAAGCCCAGCTACCGAACGTCCCCGACTTGTCCAACGCGTGGACAATGTACTTTGATGGCTCCAAGAAATTCAAGTCAGCCGGGGCAGGAGTCGTGCTCGTTTCCCCCAAAGGCGACAAGCTCAAGTATGTCTTGCAGATGGACTTCCCGAAGCCGTCCAACAACGAAGCCGAATACGAGGCCCTGATCCACGGCATGCGGATGGCCAAGAACTGCGGCGCCACGCACCTCATGATCTACGGCGACTCCTACCTGGTGGTTCAGCAAACCATGAAGTCCTGCGACGCCATCGCTGACAACATGATCGCCTACAGAGACCTCTACAATCAGATGGAAGGAAACTTCGACGGCTGCGAGCTACGCCACATCGGCCATGAAAGCAACGAGGAAGCCGACGCCCTAGCTAACATGGGCTCGGACAGGGTGCCGGTCCCACCCGGCGTTTTCCTCGAGTGCATCACACAAAGATCCATCAAGACTCAGGGTACAGCAAGCACTGCAACCACAAAAGGCGATGTCAACCCGCCAAGCCAAGCCAAGGTCCCCATGGAAGTCATGCTAGTCGAAGCCACATGGACAGGACCATACTTGGCATACATACTGCATCAGAAGCTGCCAGCTGACCCAGTCGAAGCAAAGCGCATCATCAGACGCTCCAAAAGTTTCACCGTCATCAACGGGGAACTCTACAAAAGAAGCATATCAGGAATCCTGCAAAGGTGCATAGATCCAGTCGACGGCCAAGCCATCCTACTCGACATTCACGCGGGTACATGCGGATATCACGCAAGCAGCCGGGCACTGGTGGCCAAGGCGCTACGTGCCGGGTTCTATTGGCTCACACCCATGCAGGACGCCGAGGAGCTGGTGAAGAAATGCACAGGGTGCCAGGAATTTGCCAACAAGCCGCACGCCCCAGCATCGGAGCTCAAAACAATACCACTAGCCTGGCCCTTTGCCCAATGGGGCCTAGACATGGTGGGCCCGCTGAAGAAATCCTCACCCGGAGGTCATACCCACCTCCTGGTCGCGGTCGATAAATTCACAAAGTGGATCGAAGCCGTGCCCATCACAAGTTCGACTGCGTCCACAGCGGTCAACTTCATCAGGTCAATCATCTTCAGGTTTGGAGTACCTAACGGAATCATCACCGACAACGGCTCGAACTTCACAGCCGAGGAATTCAAAGACTTCTTCTCAGAGCAGGGGATCAAGCTCAACTACGCGTCGGTCTCGCACCCGCAGTCCAACGGACAAGTAGAGAAGGCCAATGGCTTAGTCTGCAACGGCATCAAGAAGCGACTGCGCGTACCCCTAAAACGCGCAGCGGGCGCATGGGTGGAAGAACTGCCATCAGTCCTCTGGAGTCTGCGAACAACGCCGAATAGATCTACCCAGTACACGCCCTTCTTCATGGTGTATGGTGCAGAAGCGGTCCTCCCCTGCGACATCAAGTTTGACGCACCAAGAGTAGTCGCCTACGACGAGTCAGAGGCAGAGGAAGCACTCGAAGACAGCAGAGACGCCCTGGACGAAGCACGCGACATCGCCCTGGCACGATCAGCCGTGTATCAGCAGGACCTGCGTAATTATCATACTCGGAGGCTGCGACCAAGAGCGTTCGTGGCAGGCGACCTGGTTCTTCGACTCAAGCAAAAGAAGGTGCACAAGCTCGCTTCCCCATGGGAGGGCCCGTACATCGTAACAGAAGCAATAGGCAATGGAGCGTACCGCTTAAAGGACTCGAAGACAGGAGCAGACTGCAGCAACCCGTGGAACGTAGCACAACTCCGCCGGTTCTACGCCTAGTTCAAAGCAAGCATTTTACAAGAAAGTCAGCGCGGCAGGTTTCAGACGCACTCTTTTCCTTACCAGGGTACCTGAGGGGACTGGAAGGTTTTTAATGAGGCGGCCTGTTCGCAAGAATCAATAAAGTGATTTGAAGAAAACCTGTCTCATTTTCCCCGTCGCTCAAGGAGCTCAAAATCCTAGGCCGCCACTCGAACCACTCGGGGGCTGGCCACACAGGTTGAAATAATAGCTTAGGCCGCTACCCGAATCACTCGGGGGCTGCGCCATACAAGCACGCCAAAAATCCTAGGTCGCCACCCGAACCACTCGGGGGCTGCGCCATACAGGTTGAAATAAAAGCTTAGGCCGCCACCCAACTTACTCGGGGGCTGCGCCACACAAGCACAGAATCAAAAATCCTAGGCCGCCACTCGACCGACTCGGGGGCTGCGCCATACAGGTCAAGTCCAAAATCCTAAGGCGCCACCCGCAACCCACGGGGGCTGCGCCACACAGGTCACACTTGCAACCCTAGGCAACCACTCGACTTACTCGGGGGCTACGCCAAACAGGCTTCAGAAAAACCCTAGGCCACCACTCGACAGACTCGGGGGCTGCGCCATACAGGTCAAGTCCAAAACCCTAGGGCGCCGCCCACCACACACGGGGGCTGCGCCACACAGGTCACACTTGTAATCCTAGGCCGTCACTCGACCTACTCGGGGACTGCGCCAGACAGGAATTATTCAAAATCCTAGGCCACCACCTGAACGACTCGGGGGCTGCGCCGTACAGGTCAAGTTACAAATCCTAAGTCGCCACCTAATAAAATCAGAGACCTCGGCATACAGGTAACACTTGAAAAACCTAGGCCGCTGCTTAGCACACTGGGCAGATGCGCCACACAGGTCGCAAATCGAATCAGGCATCCTCACTTTCGAATAAACAGATCAATTCTCATTACTCGAAAAAGTACTGTCATCTGTTACATTATATTTACACAAGCATACTTACCCCCTATGGCTAACCCTGTGCATCAGACGACAGCTACTCTAAACTGCAGGTTCGGCCTTTGGCGCATCGAGAGGACCTACAAGCCGCTCGCTCAAGTCCTGAACTTGCCGGATAATCCGGCGCGCAGCCGGCAAGGTCTCGTCGAAGTCGTCGTCACCTGGCAGGCCTTCAAGCACCCGCTCAAGCGGAAGATGTGGCCGGTCCATCCGAACATACGCCAGCGCCGCGTTTGCACCAGCCACAAGCTGAGCGTCGACAACTTCCTTCAGCCCTTCGCCATCGCGGAACCTCTCCAGCAAGGCAGGCAACCCGTTCGGCTGCGCATTATGCGGGAAGTACACGCGGTTGACGTGCCAAAGTGTCTTCCGGCAGCTCTCCAGAAGAAAGGCAGCGCGCCACGTACGGTCAAGCATGGTGGCAAGGACGCGCCCCCTCGACTTGTTCACCCAGAACTGGCGAGCTTCATAGGAGTCACCGGACGCCTCTCGAGTGACTCGCTCTTCAACGCGAGCCCGCTCGGCCTCCCAATCGGGATTAACATCTGCGCACACGAACTGCAAGTCAGAACGAGAAGGACAAACAACGGTGACGGCAGCCGCCAACATGATACATACCCTGCAACTGCCGACTGATCAGGTCCATCTCTCCAAGTAAAAAATCTTCACGACGTGAGAACTCCGCCGTGGGATGCGACTGGGAGCGCTGCAACAGCTGCTCCGTATTCTTCAGGGTCGCCTCAAGCTCCACCACCTTGTTCCTCAAATAGGTGATTACCCGCTGATCATTTGCACTGCGCGGAGGAGCCGGCGCCGCCCGACGACGGCGAGCACCCGAAGAGGAAGCCGCGCCACTCGGCCGTGCCAAGGGAGAAGGCGAAGCATCATCGCGCATGGCACTCTGTCAGGAATACGCAGAGTCAATACAGAAATGCGACTGCCAAACACAGTTCAACTCAGAAGACAGAAAAAGTCAGCAAAATCAACACTGAAGAGCAAAAGACCCGACAGGGCAATATTCATTACAAACATGAAGTTCAAAATACAGGCCACAGCGACTGCCGCATCCCTACAACTATGCCTACTCTAAGGCCGCGGACTGCGACCGGGAACGGCCCTTCCGAGCAGCCGCCTCAGTCGCCTTAGCAAGGGCCCTCTCGAAGAGTGCCACAAGCTGCGCAGCCAGCTGCGAGGCGCGCTCCTTCACGCCACTCAGCGACGCGGTCCGGCCATCGGGTTTGCGAGGAAAACCGCTGACGACCTTCTCGAAGTCACCTGGAACTTGGTGGCCTAATAGGAGCTGGAAGGTGAGCTCGGAGCCGCGTACCGTCTGCGACCGCGTGAAGTCGGCGATGGTGGTTGCGTCCCCAAACGGTGCAGCCAGAGCGTCCACGGTCGCTGGCGGCTGGCTGCCCGGGAAAATGCTCTGATGCACCACGGCCAGGGCTCCGGTCGACTTCTCCAACGCGGCGGAAGACTTCTTCAGGGCATCCGAGGCGTAGGCGCAAACCCGGTCGAAGAAGCCAACCGCGGTCGCCAAGTCGACCGTGTCACTCGACGCGTCTTCGGGAGGAGCTCCACCGCAAGTCTCTGCGCCGAAATTCAAAGTCAGGACAAGAAAAGGAGCGAAGACTCAGTAACCGTCAAGCCGACACTCACCCCCAAGAACAACGGCGAATGAAAGGAGACGACCGATTTGAGTTTTCTCCTGGGCGACCCGCGCCAGCTCGCGCTCTCGAGACTCACGAAGAGCCTTCTCAAGCTCGCCCACCCGGCCAGTAGCCTGGTCCAGCGAGGAACGCAGTTGGTCCCTCTCCTTCTCCAGGCGAACATAAGCCGCGGCTGCATCGAGCTGCTGGCGATAGTATGGCTGAAAATAAAAAAGAGCAAGGTATCAATAAAGTTGCGGGCGACTATACTAGTCACCCACACCTTCGGGGGCTACTCCCATCGGGAGCGCTGATCGCGCACCCGATGAGAAATCAGAAATACAAGAAAAACAAGAGAAGACTTACGTGGTCCAGGAGCTCAAGGTCCTCGGCAGCCGAAGGAGGAGCCCGGCTAGACGAGGCCAGGCCGGCGGCCTCAGCATGCACCTTCTCCACCACCACAGGCGTCTCCAGCCCAGTCGAAGGGCCAGAAGTAAGCTCCGTATCCCGAAGGGGAGAGCTGACGTTGTCAGAGCGGTGGCTGCACCGAAATCAAGAACACAAGACAACTAAATGACGAACCCGCAAAGTACTACTCGAAGGACATGTTGCAAAGAAACTAACCTGGGGGTGCTGGCGTCGTCGAAGCTCGACAGAGAAGGCGAGGGCATCCGCGCGAATGACAGAGGCGCTGCAGAGCTGACTGGAGGAACGTTGAGAGGTTCCTCCCAGCCACCCGAAGATTGCGCACCCGGGGACGTCGCCACGGTCTCCTCCTCAGCAACATCCACACCCCTGGCGGGCGACGACGCGGTGGCAGACTCGCCGCGACTCGGAAGCTTCCGCTTATTCTTCGCGGGTTCCCCTGCTTCGTCTTCCTCCTCCACCTCATCGCGGGGAGAATGTGCGGAAGGAATTTCTTCGTCCTCGTCCTCCTCCTCGACGAACTTCGATTCATCGTCGGGTCCGTTCTCAGGGAGAGGAGGGTAGCTGATGAACAAGGCCCGACCCTAAAGCACAGTAGACGCAAGTCGAATCAAAATGCAAAGTAGACTCAAGTCGAACAAGTACAAAAAGAGAGCAAGATCAGACTCACCTCAGGAACGGGTTTCGCAGCCCCGTAAGGAGAAATCGGGCACTTGACGTTGCATGCGTCCGCGGCTCGGAGGTTGGTGATAGACCTGACGTTGGCCTCCACCTCCTCGTCATCCATCGGCTTGGCACTAACGCCTTCAGCGGCCCACATCGGGTGAGGCCGGGCGCTGAGTGGCTGCACCCGAAGACGGAAGAAGGTGGCCATCAGAAAGACGCCACCCGCATCACGCCCAAGGGTCTGAGTCGGCTCGTGCAACAGAGACAGCAGAGGCCGCACAGCCTCCTTCTCCACGGCAGACAGCGGGTGCGCCCAAGCGCCGGTCTTCCGCAGCCCGCGCTTGCCGTCGAATGCGTCCAGTCCGTCGCCACCCGACTGGACGTAGAACCATCTCCGGCGCCACCCTTGGACGGAGTCGGACTTCTTCATCTGAAAGTACGCGATATCACCGCGCACCTGGATTCCGAAGCCGCCCACTGGGAAGGTCAGCCCACTCTTCCCCACGTTCTTGCGAACGAGGAAGAGCGACTTCCACAATGCCCAGTGGGGCGCGATGCCCAAGAAGCACTCGCATAGCACGATAAAGCCCGCGATGCTCAAGACGCCATTGGGTGTCAGATCATGGATCTGAACCCCATAGGCATACAGGAGTCCGCGCACGAAATCGTGCATGGGGAACCCGAAGCCACGCGGAATGAAGTCCGCGAAGCAAACGCGCTCCCCATCGCGGGGAGTGGGAAACACCTCTTTGCCAGGGACTCGTACCTGGACTTCGTCCGCAGGTGGCAGCAGACCTTGCGCGCGGAGCAGCTCCACGTCGGGCCTCTTCATCGACGACCTTTGCCAATCGCCCTCGGGCTTCTTCATCACCCCGGCGTCGTCGGCGGCGTCGGCGGAGGAGCCAGCAGCGCCCTTCGGCTTGCCCATTGCCTAAGTCGCAGGGTGCGTGGACAGATTGCTTTGAGCTCGGGACGCCGGCGGAAATGGCAGAGCGCAAGAGGAGAGGGAAGGCAAGAATCGATTGGAGAAGATGACATACCAAAGGCCGAGGCGCAGTACTTATTCCTCGAGGATTGGCATCTCAACCGTCCATCAAGCAGGGGCTCCGAGCGAGACCATCCAGCCGTCCACGTGTCGCACGGAGAAACCAATCGTCGCCGCCAACTTCCTCCACTACGCACGAGAACCGAGGCGTCGTCATCGTGTCGCGCAAATTTCGCGCCCACTTCGGAGACGTGACAACTGTGGACGTGGTCAGCTCTGACAGCGGGGCCCACCACATCACGTCCCATCGGGCGCAGAGGCGTGCAGCAAAACCGTCATCGATGACGTCACCAAGCCAACGGCTCCGAAACTAACCGAAGAAACTCGAAAGATTCATTCGAGTGGTAAGCTTTGTAGCTGAAATCAACAAGGTAAGATCAGCCAGTGATCCGAGCACCCGAAGTAACCTTTCGAGTGGCAACACAGTAAGCTCAAGCAGCCGAATCCATCCAACAAGTAAGCCAAAGCAGGCTGAATAGAAGCAAGCTTCGCAAAAAGAAGTCAAAGTAATTCGACTGCACAGATTACTCCCATCGGGAGCGGCTGGTTCGACTGAAGAAATTCGGGTTTAGGCTCAAGATCAAGCAATCCAATGGCGCGTCCAGGAAGAAGGAGTCCTTTGTCCGACTCTGAGATTCGATCAAGCACTCGGGGGCTACTAACGTGGGGCTACCTTGCGGGTAGCCCACGATGAGGCTACCTAGGCCGCGCCAAGGATGGAAAGGCCCGCAGAAGGCCCACTCGGGGTATCTCATATCCTAGTCCAACTCGGTTAGGACTTGTAACCTACCGTATCTGTACCAACCACCCGAGACCTGGCTGCCTATAAAGCCAGGAGGGTTGCCCGTCCTAGAGGACGGGCTCAGAACCACAAACCCTAGCGAGATCGCAATCTCGCCATTGTAATCGCTACTCGCATCAATAACCAGACAAGCAGGAGTAGGGTGTTATCCTCCGGGAGCCTGAACCTGGGTAAACCTCGCTTGTCAGCCGTCGTGATCACCTTGCACTCTCCTCTCTCCCCATCAATCAACCCGGGGTGCACAACCCTGGGACTTGTCGAGTTAGCGCCTCGTCAACTGAAGCATTAAATTAATAAATTAGCATAAGTAACAGTGCACATGTAGTTGTCCTAAATATATATAGAAAAAAGAACACTGCTTATCATACATACAACATGTTCGGTTATCACTACATGCTGCTATGCTCTTCTGTTCAGCTTCAACTACAGCCCAAACCAAATTCACTATAAAATTACCCCTTTCACTTCATTTGAGTGAATTTCGAGTACAATCATCAACCCAAAAAGGTTTGGGAAAACAAAACTATTTGAACAACAAGGACATGCTTCTTAATGACTTCTGAAGATGATTGTGTAAGTACTACCAAGATTGGAGATACCTTTATTCCCTGGAGATCATCCTAGTGGTTGGTTAATTGCCTATGAGAAATTCTACGACATGGCTGGTATTCTTTTTGGTATGTAGAGACTGCTGAAAAAAATGCAGTAGGCATACAAAGCTTGTAAGTATGTGATTATGCACAATATTGCAAAATATACTAAACGGTTCATACACATAATTTATCAGCAATAGAAATCAATAATTTATCAGTAATAGAAATCATGCACAATATTGCAAAATATATTATCCCCATATCTGGAACTTACTTCAGTGTAGCTACACATACATTGCCAATGGTGGCCTAGGAGTGAGGCGATTAGTTCCCATGGTCGTACTAAATTCAGTTTGAATATCACCTTCTTCATTCGTTTCAAAAGTATGCCCTCTTCACTCTCATACATGAACTGATTATCATGACAACATACCTGAAGCAAAACGCAACACCATGGAATGATTCAGCTCAAAACTGATCTACCAATTTTTCTCACGAACTCTGCTGCATAGACATGGGAGATCAAACGGCCCTAAATGAGTGACATGCGAACAACTTTGGCAGAGTACTAAAGCCTGAAAGAAGCCTTCAGTTAGGAGTTCAGATTTTGAGCTACTGATAGTCATCAGCATAGAAGTATGAATGACAAAGGTAAAATCGTGCAATCTTAGATTATCGGGAAAAAAATCTGGCATTTTCATATGAAAAACCTGGCTAATTCTTTAGTGGGCCCTTTACTTGCTTCTTAAGTGAAGATTTTGACGAACTATCTCGTACCCTGTAGTAACTGATAGAAGCCTTGTGAAAGCTAACATCAATGAAATGCATTTTTGCTTGCGGCAAATTGTCAATCGCCGCTCTATGATTGTGTCAAATGGCAAATTTCAATCCTTTATTTTTTATAGAAAAAACAGATCACTACGTAACAAAAAATTAGAAATACATTTAGGAAAAGCCCTCAGACCTACAAAGAAATGAACACACTTCATAAGACAATACAAAAATAAGTAATGAAACTCAAGTTCTTTTGCATCCTATCCTACATTCTTGCTCAGCTAGAGTATATATATGAAATTTCCTAAAACTGATTTATCGCCCACGTGAAGCCACACTCTTGCACAGGACACTCATCACAACTTTATAGCAATATGAGACAAAAGTTGGAGAGAGTTTAAAGGTAATATGATATGAACCTAGCTAAGGAAATTCAAAAGCTTGCTGCACTATGCATCTCATAAAAAGCTACAATACATCATGACATTTCTCTGTTTGAAAGATCTAAGTCACTACGGTCTATGAGGAATGCTATTTGAGGCCAGAAGTGTACCACTTATGCAATTCAAGCTTCCAGTTCATAGAACTAAGCCAGAGGTACACACTTTTATTCATCTCTTTTATGATAGTATTTAATTTGGTTCCCTGCCATCTCATGGCATCATGTAAATATGTACGTATTGTTGAATATGTACGTATTATTTTTATATAAAAAGGCATTAGGGCATGCCCTACTGTCAGAGGTTAAAAAAAACCTATCCATTTGTTTTGCACAATCTTTCGTAGAACTAAGCCAGAGGTACACATTTTTATTCATCTCTTTTCTGATAGTATTTAATTTGGTTCCCTGCCATCTCATGGCATCATGTAAATATGTATGTATTATTTTTATATAAAAAGGCATTAGGGCATGCCCTACTGTTAGAGGTTAAAAAAACCTATCCATTTGTTTTGCACAATCTTTTGGCCATGTGCTCTATTTCCAGATTTACATCTTGGCGATCATTTCACCTCCACCGGTATGTTGGCTTGTTGGACTTGTTGCTTGCTACCATGGTTATAAAAGGCATGTCGTGTACTAAATAGTCAGGTCTTGTGTAATGCAAAAGCAGAGCAACCACAGTCCATTGATTTTTTTTCCAGCATACTACAGTACAACATTATCATGATTTTAAAATGCATACAGAGTACTAAACATTTAGTCTCTGTATAATGCAGAAGCAGAGCAAGCTCCAGGGTCTTACAACACATAACTGTATATTCCAGAAAAGCATTGTTCTATTGAAAATTTACAGAACTCGTAGAGGAAGTGGAGCATTTGAAGCACCTGCTAATGGGAAGAATTATCAACTAATAACATGCAAGCAAGCATACCAGAAACAGCAGGAACTGAAGAAGGCGCATGCATTGATTGCCTGATTTCCTAAACGAATCTCCCTCCTCGGTGCATCTTCGTGGAAAGACAAAGCATCAAGGTGAGGGAAATCAGGTGACGCTTCGTCCAACACTGAATCACCCACAGTAACCCTGAAGACAATCGGACATCAGGCAATGGAAAGGAACACCTGAAGGAGATATGCCCTAGAGGCAATTAATAAAGTGTATTTTTTATCATATCTCGTTTGTTCATAATAGGTTTTTATGTCATGCTAGAACCGTATTAAGCGGAAACATTAATGCGGGTGTGATACGTAAACAACCAGGTCCCTAGTAGCCTCTACTAAGACTAGTTTCGTTGCGCGATTAATGATCGAGGTTTCCCGGTCATGGGGCATGGCGCCGGTCGGCAATGAGAGTCATATCGCTAGAGAGTGATGTGATGGACATACCCAGATTTGGAGAACATAGTCGTTACACCTTTGACCGTGAGATCAACTCTTATTGATATTCCCGGAAGATACTTTGATTGCACCAAACGTCGTATCTTATTTAGTATGACAATAACGGTGATACTTTTGGGTATCGGAAAGGAGTAGTTGAGATGAGGGATCAAGAGCGGGATTTGCCAGTCCGCATAGCAGGATAGATACTCTCGGGCCCACTCGGTGAGATCATGTCTAATGAGCTTGCAAGCATGTGACTAGGTCACGGAGACATGAGATCATGAACGAGTAGAAGATAGCATCGTCGGTAACGAGGTCGGGATTAGATATGGAGATATCTATGGAACGACGCTCGTACGTGCTAAGTATCGCTATGGCAAAAGGTCTAAGACTGCACGTTCAGGTTTGATAGATGAAAGTCATTCGTTATATCTCAGGGATTAATTCATGGGGTCCAGGCCTACGAGTTAGTCGTTGATCATTGAGGAGTCTTGATCATACCTGATATTATATCGAACCGCTAGGGTAACACACTTAAGGGGTTTCGACAAGACAACCGGAAAGGAAGGAGATCACCGGGAGCTTCCCGGGAGAGGTCCGATGGAGATCGGGTAGCGCCGAAAGAGTTTTCGGAGCTAGGAAAAATTATACTCCCTCCGTCCCAAAATAAGTGTCTCAAGTCTCTCAAAAAGGTGATGTATCTAGACATGATTCATGTCTAGATACATCACCTTTTTGAGAGACTTGAGACACTTATTTTGGGACGGAGGGAGTATATATTATGTTTGATATTAATTAGTGTTATTAATATGCAAATATGATTTTATATATTTATTTTCGAATTTATTAAGGCAGATTTCCCTAAATGGGCCTTCCGGACGAAAGAAGGCCCAAGAGGGGGGGAACCCCCTTGGGAATTCGGTGGGGGCTTGGAGGCCGGCCTTGGTGGGCCAGATGGGGCCCACCAGGGGGGCCGGCGCACTCCCTAGCCGCACCAGGCTATGTGGGGATAGTCCCACATTGCCTGGCTGGCAAGGTAGGCTCCCCCTGGGAGCCTATATAAGAAAGGGCACCCCCAGCCTTTTAATTCACCAATTAATTCCCGATTTCTCTCTCGATCTCGTGGTTCCCAAGTTGGAGCTGCGCCGAGCAAGAGGAAGAGGGGATCTCCTCCACCATAGCCCGCTGCTGCGCTGCTGGTGTTCCGGTCCAAGTCTTCTGCTGCTCGTCCTGGACTGGAGCTTCGGAGGCGTCGTTTCCACCGTACGTGTGCGACTCCCTGCGAGGTACTGCGCTAGCGGTACTCGGAGGCCTGCTTCCTCTACGCGACCTTGAGGTCGGCTTCGTCGGTCTGCATCGACAACGTTTGTGCGGGAACGTAATCCCCGCTTTCGGTCTACAAGGGTACATATTCCGATCTCCGTTCGTACTACTATATCTGCATAGAATAGATCTTGGCATGCTTTTAGGATATCGTCGGTAGGAAAATTTTTGTTTTCTGCACACGATCCCCTTCAGTGGTATCAGAGCCGATCTATGTACGCTGTTAGAACCCGTGCTCTGCACGGGGGCACCGTTCCTGTTATTTGCTACCCTCTAGCGTGCACTTGTGTATTCCAGCGGCATTGAGTTGATGAAGCGGCCCAGACCGACTTTACGCGTACGCTTACGCGAGACTGGTTCCACTACTGACATACGGCTTGTACCGTATATGTGGCTGGCGGGTGACAGTTTCTCTCTCTTTAGTTGGTCTTCGCATTTTCAATGGAGGGCCCGAAAGGGATGCTTAAACATGCAATTATTGGATCGTTGTTGTGGTCATAAGATTCGTAGGTATGAAGCGATTCTATTTACGAAAGCCCCAAGCCACGTAAAATATGCAAAAGATAAAGTAGAAGCGTCTAACTTTATTTTGCAGGGGCTATGTGATATGGTCAAGGTAGGTTTATTAAATTGTTTATAAACTGCGGGCGCCAGGAAGACCATGGCGCGATGGACTATATCACATTGCATTACATTTGATGTTTTGTGTGCATCTTATTTTTGTGTGATTGTGTGTTACACGGCGGTAGCTGAATAAGATGATCCCTTCAAAATACCACTAGTGTTCTCCCTCCAACGCGCACCACCAATAAAGTTCTACGTTATGAGGCAGGCCGTGATGATCGGGTGTCAGACATATCTTCGTTCGCATACGGTGGGTGTAAGCCATGTTGCACAAGCGTCAGCGTGGAGGTCTTTGGTGGCGAGCCTAGCATACTCAGAGGTATGGCCTCGGAACAGGAAGACCGAAAGGTCGAGCACGAGTCACAAAATTGATGTGGCGGACGATTTTTTCTACTCTTGAAGTTGTGCCGCCGGCTTTGATGATGAGGGGTGGTGCAATGAATGGGGGTCGTGTAATCGCTTAAACGACCAGGAGGGATGTTCGTTTGAGTGGGAGTTATGTTAGTTATTTTCTAAAATACTATAACTCAAAATTATTATGAACAAAGTCTTATGTTGTTGCAAATTCCATTGTAGATGTCTCGCCCCTCGTTTAACCTAGGTCTGTTCCTTGAGAAAGAAAAGCTTAAGACCAATGGGTCAAACTTCATGGCCTGGTTCCGCAACCTGAGGATCCTCCTCACTCCCCATAGGGTGGCCTACGTCATTGAGGCCGCCATAGGTGACCCTCCTGCAGATGATGCCTCTGAGGATGAGAAGAAGGTCTTCCAGACCCGATCGGAGGATTCTGCCTTTGTCCAGAGTGGCATGCTCTACGCCATGGAAGCCGACCTGCAGAAGCGCTTTGAGAAGATGAGCGCCTTTGAGATCATTTCGGATCTTAAGGCTGTCTTCGCGCCGCAGGCTAAGGCTGAGAGATATGAGGCTTCTGAGATTTTCTTCTCAGCCAAGATGGAAGAGCATAGCAGTGTGAGCGAGCATGTAGTCAAGATGTCTGGCTACGTTCAACGCCTGAATGCTCTGGACTGCAAGATTCCCGATGAGCTGGCGATTGATAGGGTGTTGCAATCGTTGCCACCGAGCTACAAAGGCTTCGTCATGAATTACAACATGCAGGGCATGGCTAAGTCCCTGGGTGAAGTGTTCGTGATGCTCAAGACTGCTGAGGTAGAGATTAAGAAGGAACACACGCTGTTGATGGTCAACAAGACCGTTGATTTCAAGAAGTCCGGTGGCAAGGGAAAGCAGAGCTGGAAGTCCCGGAGGGAGGCAAAGTTGGCTGCCAAGCCCAGGACTAACAGGTCTGGTCCCAGAGCTAGCGTGGAGTGTTTCTACTGCAAGGGGAAGGGTCACTGGAAGCGCAACTGCCCCAAGTATCTGGAGGATAGGAAGTCTGGCAAGACGGTCGACAAAGAGCAAGGTATATTTGATATACATGTTATAGATGTGTACCTTACATCCGCCCGGAGCAATACGTGGGTATTTGATACTGGTTCTGTTGCTCATATATGTAACTCTCAGGAGGAGTTACGGAATAGAAGGCGGCTGGCGAAGGATGAGGTGACGATACGCGTCGGCAACGGATCGAGAGTCGACGTGGTGGCTGTCGGCACGCTCCCTCTACATCTACCATCGGGATTAGTTTTGGTTTTAAATAAATGTTATTTTGTGCCATCCTTGAGTGTAAACATTATAAGTGGGTCTTGCCTGTTACAAGACGGTTATTCATTTAAATCAGTGTCAAGCAACTGTGCTATTTATATGAATGATATCTTTTATGTTGATGCTCCCAAGAATAACGGTTTATTCTTGTTGAATCTCGATCGTAGTACTCACATCCATAACATAGAAGCCAAACGAATTAAGTGTAGTGACGATACCGCCATGTTTTTGTGGCATTGCCGTCTTGGTCATATCGGTATAAAGCGCATGAAGCGACTCCACTCCGATGGACTCTTGGACTCGTTGGATTTCGGATCCCTCGATACATGCGAACCATGCCTTATGGGCAAAATGACCAGAACACCGTTCAAAGGTTTCGTTGAACGGGCGTCGGATTTGTTGGGGATCATACATACAGATGTGTGTGGACCAATGAGCGTTTCGACACGCAATGGTTATCGTTACTTCGTCACCTTCACTGATGACTTGAGTAGATACGGTTATATCTATTTGATGAAACACAAGTCTGAAACGTTTGAAAAGTTCAAAGAATTCCAGAGTGAAGTTGAGAATCAGCTTAATAGGAAAATCAAGCATCTCCGGTCCGATCGCGGTGGAGAGTACTTGAGTTTTGAGTTTGGCACACATCTGAAGAGTTGTGGCATAGTGCCCCAACTTACGCCCGCCGGAACGCCGCAGCGTAACGGTGTGTCCGAGCGACGTAATCGTACTCTACTGAATAGTGTCCGATCTATGATGTCTCTTACCGACCTGCCAGTGTCCTTCTGGGGTTATGCGTTAGAAACATCCGCATTCATTTTAAATAGGGCTCCGTCCAAGTCCATTGAAACGACGCCGTATGAATTATGGTATGGCCAAAAGCCTAAGTTATCGTTTCTGAAGGTTTGGGGTTGTGAGGCGTACGTTAAGAAACTACAGCGCGACAAACTCGAACCAAAGTCGGAGAAAGTCGTCTTTGTAGGATATCCGCGGGAAACCGTTGGGTACACCTTCTACAACCAAGCTGAGGGCAAAACTTTTGTCGCGAAGACCGGTACCTTTCTAGAGAAGGAGTTTCTCGCGAAAAGAGTAAGTGGGAGGAAGGTAGACCTCGATGAAATCTTTGATCCTGAACTCGAGATTCCGAGTGGCGCAACGGAAGCAATTCCGGAAACGTCCTCCGTGGAAGGAGTGGGAGAAACTGTCGAGGAAGATGTTCTACCTCGTAGGTCTGGTAGATCTCGGATCGCACCAGAATGGTATGGCAATATGGTTTGCACCGTCATGCTAGTCGAGCAAGACGAACCTACGAACTACAAGGAGGCAATGGAGAGTCTAGAGTCCGAGAAATGGCTTGAAGCCATGAAATCCGAAATAGGATCCATGTACGATAACAAAGTGTGGACTTTGGTGGATATTCCCGAAGGGCGCAAGGCCGTCGAGAATAAGTGGATCTTTAAGAAGAAGACTGATGCTGATGGTAATGTGACCGTCTATAAAGCTCGGCTTGTCGCAAAGGGTTTCCGACAAGTTCATGGAATTGACTACGATGAAACTTTTTCACCGGTAGCGATGCTTAAGTCTATTCGGATTTTGTTAGCGGTAGCTGCCTACTATGATTATGAAATCTGGCAGATGGACGTCAAAACGGCCTTCCTGAAGGGAAACATTGAGGAAGAGTTGTACATGGTACAGCCGGAAGGTTTTGTCGATCCAGGAAGTGCTAACAAGGTGTGCAAGCTTCAGCGATCCATCTATGGATTGAAGCAGGCATCTCGGAGCTGGAATCTTCGCTTTGATGAGGTAATCAAAGGTTTTGGATTTATCCAGAATG
This sequence comes from Poa annua, assembly GCA_026929855.1. NCBI lineage: Eukaryota > Viridiplantae > Streptophyta > Magnoliopsida > Poales > Poaceae > Poa > Poa annua. Next base: position 68,139,588 of record CM049432.1, on the reverse strand, counting down.
TGGAAGAGACCTGTATTTACAAGAAAATGAGTGGGAGCTCGGTTGTGTTCTTAGCACTGTATGTTGATGACATATTGCTAATAGGGAATGATGTGGAACTTCTGAATAGCGTGAAGGAATATTTAAACAGTAAGTTTTCCATGAAGGACTTAGGAGAAGCTGCGTATGTTTTAGGCATAAAAATCTATCGTGATAGATCAAGGCGCCTATTAGCACTAAGTCTATCTTGATAAAATACTGAAGCGTTTTCATATGGAGAAGGCAAAGAAGGGTTCTCTGCCGGTTATCAAGAATAAGATATTGCGTAAGGCGCAGTGTCCGGTGACGGAACTGGGTAAGGCCGAAATGACGAAACATCCTTATGCTTCAGCCATAGGATCGATCATGTATGCAATGTTGAGTACTAGACCGGATGTGGCATTAGCTCTAAGTTTGACAAGCCGGTTCTAGAGTAATCCTGGAATGCCGGATTGGGTAGCTGTTAAGAGCATTCTTAAGTATCTCAATAAGACAAAGGAAATGTTCCTTGTGTATGGTGGCTGCGATGAAGAACTTGGCGTAACGGGTTACGTAGATGCAAGTTTCTGCTCAGACCCCGATGACTGTAAGTCACAGACAGGTTACGTGTTCAAGGTGAATGGAGGCGCCGTGTGCTGGAGAAGTGGGAAGCAACCCATAGTCGCACAATCTACAATGGAGTCGGAGTACATTGCTGCCTGCGAGGTCGCGAATGAAGCTGTGTGGCTGAGGAAGTTCGTCATCGAACTTGGAGTGTTCCCGAGCGTGCAAGACCCCGTGATCCTCTTCTGCGACAATACGGGTGCCATTGCGAACGCCAAGGAGCCAAGGTCTCACTCCACCGCCAAACACATTCTCCGACGCTTCCATGTGATACGTCAGTACGTACAAGGAGGCGATGTGAAGATTTGCAAAGTACATACGGATCTGAATGTGGCAGATCCGCTGACAAAGCCTCTTCCGCTTGATAAGCATGAACAGCACCAGTTAGCTATGGGTGTTAAGCTTTTACCAAGTTGTAATCTAGATTAAGTTGTACTCTAGTGCAAGTGGGAGACTGAAGGAGATATGCCCTAGAGGCAATTAATAAAGTGTATTCTTTATCATATCTCGTTTGTTCATAATAGGTTTTTGTGTCATGCTAGAACCGTATTAAGCGGAAACATTAATGCGGGTGTGATACGTAAACAACCAGGTCCCTAGTAGCCTCTACTAAGACTAGTTTCGTTGCGCGATTAATGATCGAGGTTTCCCGGTCATGGGGCATGGCGCCGGTCGGCAATGAGAGTCATATCGCTAGAGAGTGATGTGATGGACATACCCAGATTTGGAGAACATAGTCGTTACACCTTTGACCGTGAGATCAACTCTTATTGATATTCCCGGAAGATACTTTGATTGCACCAAACGTCGTATCTTATTTAGTATGACAATAACGGTGATACTTTTGGGTATCGGAAAGGAGTAGTTGAGACGAGGGATCAAGAGCGGGATTTTCCAGTCCGCATAGCAGGATAGATACTCTCGGGCCCACTCGGTGAGATCATGTCTAATGAGCTTGCAAGCATGTGACTAGGTCACGGAGACATGAGATCATGAACGAGTAGAAGATAGCATCGTCGGTAACGAGGTCGGGATTAGATATGGAGATATCTATGGAACGACGCTCGGACGTGCTAAGTATCGCTATGGCAAAAGGTCTAAGACTGCACGTTCAGGTTTGATAGATGAAAGTCATTCGTTATATCTCAGGGATTAATTCATGGGGTCCAGGCCTACGAGTTAGTCGTTGATCATTGAGGAGTCTTGATCATACCTGATATTATATCGAACCGCTAGGGTAACACACTTAAGGGGTTTCGACAAGACAACCGGAAAGGAAGGAGATCACCGGGAGCTTCCCGGGAGAGGTCCGATGGAGATCGGGTAGCGCCGAAAGAGTTTTCGGAGCTAGGAAAAATTAATTCCCGATTTCTCTCTCGATCTCGTGGTTCCCAAGTTGGAGCCGCGCCGAGCAAGAGGAAGAGGGGATCTCCTCCACCATAGCCCGCTGCTGCGCTGCTGGTGTTCCGGTCCAAGTCTTCTGCTGCTCGTCCTGGACTGGAGCTTCGGAGGCGTCGTTTCCACCGTACGTGTGCGACTCCCTGCGAGGTACTGCGCTAGCGGTACTCGGAGGCCTGCTTCCTCTACGCGACCTTGAGGTCGGCTTCGTCGGTCTGCATCGACAACGTTTGTGCGGGAACGTAATCCCCGCTTTCGGTCTACAAGGGTACGTATTCCGATCTCCGTTCGTACTACTATATCTGCATAGAATAGATCTTGGCATGCTTTTAGGATATCGTCGGTAGGAATTTTTTTTCCTGCACACGATCCCCTTCAACACCAACCTCTCCAGAGGCATCATCGAATGCAGGCGGACTCGCGGATGGCAGCAACACAACAGACGAAGAGGAATCGAATGGCACATCGTCAGCAAACTCAGCATGAACAGCGAGAAGAACAATCACATTGGGCGAGGAGCAACGGTGGCGTGTGTAGCCGACGGCGGAGGTGGCTGAGTCGGGAGGAGGCAGGGGGGATGAGGATGATTTGGGTTCTAGGGTTAGGGCCTCGGTTCGGTTCGCCGCCGATTCCGGCTGTCCAGGAACGATTCCTCCGGCAAGGATGGAGAGGGAACGACGACGGAGCTCCCCGGGGCCTTCAATCTCGCCGGAGAGACGCGTGGCGGCGGCGCTGCACGGCGGTGTAGGCGGCGACCTCGGGGTCGCGACAGAGAAGAGGAAGAGGAAGGGTGAAACTGCGGGGTTTGTTTGCGAGAAAGCCTGTGAAGTTTTCCGTATTCACGAACAGATCCGACGATGTATTAATATATGGACTGTGGGTTGCTGGTTCAAATTTTGTAGTGGCTTTTGTGCAAATAGACACGGTTACCGGATGGAACCGGCGCGGCCGGCGGTCGACCGGGCGACGTGGCGCGAGCTGATTGGCGGAGAGGCCCGTGCTACAGTAGATGCCGTTTTGGTGCCCACAAACTCACGATCCGAACCGTCGGTTGCTCAGATCGGACGGCCAAGGATTAAAGGGCGACGTGGGCGCAAGATTTGAGGGTGAATCCGACGCCCTTTTATATATAGGGTATGGTGGTTGGGAAGAGTCATACAACCGTATTGGTATGGTTTTGGGAGCCATGGCGGCAACAAACCCGGGAATGTACTATGTGGTTGAGCCCCAAGGCTCGGATACTAGAACATACGAAGGTCAAACTGTACGGACCTTTGGCCGTGCATTTTGGACATTCGAGCCGTGCATTGAGGCATTTAAACATTGTAGGCCGGTATTGTCTGTGGATGGGACATTCCTTACTGGCAAGTTCAGTGGAACCATCATGGTCACTATAGCGCATGACGGTGGGGACAGATTGGTGCCTCTGGCATTTGCTTTGGTATCGGCGGAGAACAATGATAACTGGGAGTGGTTCATAGGTCTATTAAGGACTAAGATTGTTGGGCCTGAAAAAGATATTTGCATCATCTCGGACCGCCATCAAGGAATACTAAATGCCGTGACGGTTCAAATTCCCGGATACGGTCGTGTGCACCACCGGTGGTGCATGAGACATTTCGTCTCAAATTTCTATAGGGCATGTGGAAGCAAGGAATTATCCGATGAGCTTCAAGATTGTTGTCTCGCCTTCACCGCTCGTCATTTCAAGAAACTGAATGACAAGATATATCGCCAATCAACTCCAGGGGGTAAAGAATTCCTTACTAGGAACTTGAAGGATAGAAACAAATGGTCACTTGCTTACGACTCACAAGGCATGAGATACGGTGACATGACAAGCAACATGGCGGAATGTTTCAATAGAGTGTTGAAGGGAGTGCGTTCATTGTCGGTGTCAGCTATTCTTGAATATTCATAAAGATGAATGAATATTTCTTGAAATATAGTGAGATCACGGATAAGCAACTAGCTGGTGATAACAAACAGAAAAAGAAGCACGAGTATCCACCAAAGATCGCCAAGTGGATCAACTACCAAAGAAGAAAGGCTGACACACTAGAGGTAACCGAATTTGAAAACACAGATTTGGTTTACGAAGTCCACGAGCCCCGAGGCAGACGATCGGAGTCGTCATGATCCTGCCATGGGAGAGCATCCTTGGCAAGAACCGGTCTACCAACAGGCAAACAATCCCAACTCCACACGGATAAGAGAAGCATGCATCCACCAATATTGGTTTCTTTGACCTTGTTACCCCTGCGGCACGCCTCGTCCAACTGCAGAAACAAGATGAAATGAGATTAAGTACACTCTAAATCATATTTGGTTTGGTGCAATACCATTCACAAGTTTTAGCCGTGGTCACCTGGCGGTAAAGGTAAGCAAGTGCGGCCGTACCCTAGCTGAGTTTGTGCTCCCAACCAGCTAACATCTGAAGCCACATAAAAGGGGCGTTCCTACCACTTGAGTCAACAAACAGAACCCGGCTGATAACGTACCAGACATAGGCCCGGGCATGCTGTTGAACTGTCTCAGAATCCTCGTGCAAGTCAGGTGGGCAAACAACAAAATTCTGGGCAATCCAAGAAAAGGGGGCACCTGGAGCTACACCTGGCTTCGTCTCTGGGTGCTTCCCGAGTAAACATGTCATCAACCCTTGCCATCCTGTGGTGTCAGTGCTCAAACAGACAGGCTCTCCACTGATGGGAAGTCCCAAGATCATTGCAACATCCTGCAAGGTGACAGTCATCTCCCCGCACGGCAGGTGAAAGGTGTGTGTCTCGGGACGCCAACGGTTAACTAGTGCGGTGAGAGCACACAGGTTCAACTTCGGAGTGCCACGAGCAACCATGTGTATGAATGGAAGAAGCCCGGTCTTCCGAATGTGCTTCGTGTACCTCTCACCATACTGCATCTTTGGATACCGTGCATCCGTCTTACCATCCACGCGAGAGTTCCTCATGTGCAGGTGAGGGTACAACACTCCTAACTCCGCCAAATCATGGCCACGGTGCCGCTCGTCATAATGCTCCTGAAGAAGAGAATAACCCATCGACATCCTACACAAAATCAAAAAGATAAATCAGTACACAAAATGAAATTTCAGTGCACAAAACCTAATGCCTAAATGTTTGCATTTTCAGATTTGGGAGAAAATTGTACCATCTAGTTTAATTCAAAATGATATATCAGTACACAAATTAAAATGATATATCAGTACACAAAATGAAATATCAATGCCTAAACAGTAATATTGGGCTACTGTTAATACAAAAGAATTTTGGCCACATATCAGCATAAAATTAATATTAATATTCCAGATTTCTCCAGAAATTTTGCACAACATTTCCACTAAATTCCCCACCTTTAACAAGTCAATTAACAGAGAGATTAACAAAACAATCCTAAATCAGAGAGATTAACAAGCCATCTAGACATTGATTTTAGACTACACAATTCTGAAAAAATACAATCGGGAGGGGGCTGGTGATACCTTGAAGAAGAGCAGGGAAGAATCAGTGGGGAGATGGGGGAGGAGCTTCAGATGGGAGGGGAACATCTCGGGGGAGATGCGGGAGGATCTTCACCGGAAATCCATGGCGGTGTCGCGCTGGAGGCGGCGGGGTGGGGCAATCCTCCCTCTCCACTATCGCTGGCGTCGGCGCCGTCGACGAGGGGGAGGGCGACGGCGGCGACAGGGGAGGGGCGACGGCGGCCGCAAACAGAGGAGAGGAGAGGCAGGAGGAGGCGAACAGAGGAGAAGGAAGCCGGCCCAGATAACCCTAACTACTACGGCGCCCTGACCTGGGGCGTTGTGTGCGGCTGTACGGCGCCCTAGGCCGGGGCGTTGTCCTTGCTAGTCGTGGACCCACATGCGCCACGCTGTCAAGGTCGACGGCGCCTTTGACCAGGGCGTTGTAGCAAAGAACACGGCGCCCCAGGGGCGGGCGCCGTAAGAAAGGGTCAGATTTGATTTTTTTTGAAAATTTGGTCCATTTTGTGAAATGAATGCAAAAAAGGGTAAAAAAAATCAAATTTGCCGCGGCCATCGGGTACTCCAACTCTCCAAGTACGGCAAGCAGGTCAGGAAGGGCGTCGTCGCCTGGCAGCAGCAACCCTTCAGCCGGCATGGCTGAGGATAATTAAATCGGTTGTCGGCGCCGCCCCTGCTGGGGCGAGAAGTTTGCCCTTCCACCTCATGCAGCTCCATGGAGTGCAACATCATCTTCGCGAGGCACGACAATCTTGCGATCCTACCAATTCGTTCTCTAGATTGACTACTGTTTCAGCCTTTCAGGAAAATGGCGACTTTTTATTAGCCGAAGAGAATGGATGGAGAAGAAAGAGGAGGACCGTTGATTAGTGCAGGCGCACGGATGGGCGCACAGGACGGGCACATGCAAACCCCGTCCGCCATCGTCGCCGGTGGTGCAGATGAACTTGTAACCTAAACCAAAACTCTAAACCTAAAACTCTAGAAACAAACCGTAGTCTGAAGAAGAGTTTTCATTGGATACTTTCTCAGCTCTCGGAGTCAAAAAGGGATTTTTTCCGTTTTTGCCTAGCCAGGCTAGTCATCTTCTACCCAGGCCACCTGTGGGTTCTGGATGGTCCGCTCCAGTACGCGAACCAAACACATTCTTCGCGGCCCCACCAACCCGCGTTCACCACGCTTTCCCCCACAGTCGTTGCTCGCCGCTCTTCTGGAAGCGCCCCACGATTGACTGATCCGGTGATCCCCGCCCGCCTCGCCGCCGTCCACCCCCAGGCAGCGTTCCTCGCCGGCGGGGGATGGCGCTGGAGCTGAGCATGGCCCTGGCGGCGCCGCCCGGGGGCGGGGGGATGCTGCTGGCCCCGCCGCCACCTCCCGGCAAGGAGCAGCAGGTGGCGGGGGTGGGGATCTTGCTGCAGATCTCCATGCTCGTACTCTCCTTCGTCCTCGGCCACGTCCTACGCCGCCACCGCTTCTACTACCTCCCCGAGGCCAGCGCCTCGCTCCTCATCGGTAGGTTACGCTCTTTCATAGCGCGCACACCGAGGCGAGGCTCCTGAGGCCCGACCCTTGCGTGCGTCTGAACCCTAACCCTGGTCGCCTGTTGCTCGTACGGTTGATCATTTCGTAGATTTGGGAACTTATCTTCTAGTGCTGATTATATTAGTTGCTCGACCCAACCCCATTTCTTCCTTACCTGGCCTTAAAAGCTGCCACAACCACATAAGGAGCAGAAAAAATGTTTGTAGCTGAAAGTTAAGTTAATTCGAGGGCTCTCTCCTGAACTGTCTATAACTGTCAAATCGTTGGAATTTGAGATAGCTAGTTCGAAAATAGCAGCTGTCTGATATTTTATGTTTTTAGAGCAAACCCATTAAAGACAATTGTTCAAAAAACTGCGCCGTCAATTTGATGTAGTCCATTCACTCGAACTTCAGAGACATCCACACTCGTTCACCCCACCCACTCCCTGCACGTGCGCATTTTGTTTCAAAACTTAAAATTAGGAGCATTGGAACCATCAGCTGTAGCTATTATCATTTGATCAAGGAAATCCATTGTATGTACTTGTGCTTCTGTGAAGTCTCTTCCATTGAAATAGTAAACAGTTACTCCCTCCGATCCATATTAGTGGGCACAACTTTGTCTAGATACATATGTATCTAGTTAAGTCCTCCGATCCATATTAGTGGGCACAACTTTGTCTAGATACACATGTATCTAGTCTAAATACTTAACTAGATACATATGAATTTAGACAAAGCTATGCCCACTAATATGGATCGGAGAGAGTATTTAAAGTTAAACAAGAAAATAAATGGAGTTCTCCGGCTTCTCTATTGTATAGTATGCTAAGTTTATCATATGGTTCGCTTACATCAGTTTGACAATTCATGTTCTCATTTAACTCATCATACTGTGGGTGTTCCTTAACCTATGGAAATTTCATGACTGTATTACAGGACTAGTTGTTGGTGGACTTGCTAATATTTCAAACACAGAGACCAACACTAGGTTCGTGTTGATTGTGTAATTTGGTTCTTATTTAGACTTCTGCATCATTTGTCTTATGCTTACTGTAGTCTAAATCTTACACACAATGGTAGCATATTCAATTTTGATCACGCCTTTTACCCTCTGATTCGCAGGACATGGTTCAACTTCCACGAAGAATTCTTCTTCTTGTTTTTATTACCGCCTATAATATTATATCCTTTTTTCTTCAGTTTTCTTTCTTTTAACGTCGTTAGCACCTTGATCGGGAAAATAGGCTTACTAACTCCCCCCAAATACTTATCTAAGCCTCCTAACTGGGACAATTCTCTTTTCCAATTTGAAACTTGTATTCCTTGACTTCAGTGAACCCAATCAGGATTCAGCTTATCCCCAGTAAGTACTGTACGTTGCGTTTTTCTTTTCTTTCTCTAGCTACTTCTCCTAACAGCATCCTTCTTTACAGAAACCATTCTTTGCGAACTTTGGGGCTATTGTAACTTTTGCCATTCTTGGGACATTCATTGCTTCCATCGTGACAGGGATGCTTGTGTAAGCATCACGAACTTTGTTTGTCTACTTTTATTGGAAATTTTCATCTTCTAAACATATATCTCTTATAACTGCAGCTATCTTGGTGGGCTGACGTTTCTAATGTATAAACTTCCACTGGTTGAATGTCTTATGTTTGGCGCTCTTATATCTGCGACTGATCCTGTTACAGTATTATCAATATTCCAGGTGCCTAGTTTTCTTCTGTCCATCTTATTCTTGAGCCTGTGTTGTCAGTTATGTTTGTTCCGAGTCAGTTTTATTCTATAGCAGTTTAACTGCTATGGTTGTCCTTTGTGCCTTTGTTCCTAACGACTTTGGAATGCTATAGCGATTTCAACTGATGTTGAATGCAAAAAATAGCCTGAAACATATCAGTAAACAAGTTACTACAATTTTCTCTGTCGTTTCAAGAAATTTCAAGGATATATTTCCTCATGCCTGAAAAGTGAAGCATTATGATTTACTAATGTAGGTAATGCTTAATAGGTACTCCCTCTGTTTTTTAATATAAGATGTTTTAGACATTGTACATGTTGCCTAGATGCATACTTGAATGAGTGTACATGCACACTAAAACATGTCTAGATACATCTAGGTACATGTGAATCTAGGCAAAAGCTAAAACATCTTATATTAAAAAACGGAGGGAGTATGTTCCATGGGCTAGTTTGAAGGTTTTAATTTCCTCACGCAGTATGTCAGTAGTGCTTAATAATTACGATGGACATTAGCTATATTGTTACTGCCTACAAGCCATATCATTTGCACTGTGTAATTTCCTCACGAAGGTTTTAATTTCCTCACGCAGAATGTTTTGCGGCTTCGCCAAAAATGCTTCTTTATAAACTTGTGAATTTGCAACTCAGGGGCAACCTGAGTTGCAGTTCTCAGTGAACGTGAACAGCCCACAAGATTGCAAACCATACCTGGAAAATTGAAGATTGTCCATGAAGGCATATTATTTAGCCTAGTAATTGGTACTCCCTCCGTTTTTTAATATAAGATGTTTTAGCTATTTCACATGTTGTCTAGATACACACCAAAATGAGTGAATATGAACACTAAAACATGTCTAGATACAAGTCTGGACATGTGAATGTGAAAAGGCTAAAACGTCTTATATTAAAAGCAGAGGTAGTAGTACTGTGTTGATAAAAAAATGGTTAAATCTGCTGGTAAGGGCCCTGACCTTTCATTTGGAAAAGGTTCAGATGTTAAATTGATGGCCAGTTTAATGGCTGAATCCGAGTATGCCTGGACCTTGAACTAATTGCATGAAACTTGTGCTATCATTTTCGTGCAGGAACTGGGAAGTGATGTTAACTTGTATGCTCTGGTGTTCGGCGAATCTGTTTTAAACGATGCGGTCTGTTTTTACTTCTTTCCAGTGCATGCAAGAATAGTCAGTATTTCCTCGTGGTTATGACTAACTTATATGTCTTCCTATTTGGAGAGTGCAGATGGCAATTTCTCTTTACAGGTTTGCTTCTGTCAATGAGCCTGATACATTCTTCTGTCAATGATCCTGATACATTCTTCTGTCAATGAGCCTGATACATAATTCTTCCAAGACACGCATTTCTTGCTTATGTCGATTATTTTCTTCAGGACAATGTCATCAGTCAGAAGTAATGCAGCAGGCGGCGAGAACATTTTCATGATGATTCTCCAGTTCCTTGAGATCTTTGTTGGTTCAATGTCAACAGGTTTGCACCACTGCTGAAGATACACTTCTCAATATGCATGTCGTTACATGTATTCAAAATTTATGAGACATCAATATCTTAATTTAGGGACAACTTTTTAACTGGTTAACTATATTTCTGTATTACTAGTTCTCACTGATTTAGTAGCTGTTCATCAATTGGCTTATGTAACCATTCCATTTCTGCAATTTGCAGGTGTTGGAGTTGGATTTATCTCTTCTCTTATATCCTTTACCCATGTCTTGCATGCAAAACTCTCGGTTTGCAATTTTGCATCATGTGTAGGCTAAAATTCATATGTTGATATGTTCTAATGAATTATATCTAGATAACTGTTCTAGAGAAATGATGTTCTTGCATAGCTGCAACAAAGAAAAATTGGTACAATGTACATCACATTCTTTCTTTTCCCCTTATTGGCATAGCTGCAACAAAGAAAACATGTCTATTTAGTACAGTGGGTGGTAGTAAGGCTGGTGTAAATTTGGAGCATTTAGGCATTATTCCATCCTCATCGCTTGATTTACGTTTTGTCATTGTGAAGCCTTGACCACCTGGTACCTATTTAAATATGCGGGATTGGATATTGACAAGTAAGTCGTATCATGTTACCTATTGCCAGTCTCCATATAAAAGTTATATATATGTTGCCAGTTCTAAAGTTGCTGTTTCTTCACTATTTCAGTCTTCAGAACTTGGAGTGCTGCCTTTTTGTTCTCTTCCCATACTTCTCGTAAGCTCATTTGGGACTTCAGTCTTTCCATTTTGGGGTATCTTTTCATTGAAATACTTTCATTTGTAGGTATATGTTAGCAGAAGGACTTGGCTTGTCAGGAATTGTTTCTATATTATTCACAGGAATGGTAAGAACAATATGGAGTTGATTATGTGATATCTAGTCATGCTTATACTATGGCTATGTCTCCTGGGCCCCTGGCATCTTATTTGCTGGTTTTTTCTCAGGTTATGAAGCACTACACGTATTCTAATCTGTCAGATAACTCACAGCGCTTTGTTTCCTCCTTTTTTCACTTGCTGTCATCTTTGGCTGAAACATTTGTGTAAGCCTCAGGAGCATGCATGATTGAGTAACTGGAATATGACAGTGCTATTTCGTCCTAATTGTATGTTCGTAATTTTCAGCTTCATTTATATGGGCTTTGATATTGCCATGGAAGAACATAGCTGGTCACATGTTGGATTCATCTTCTTCTCAATCGTATCCTTTTTTCACTTCTAAATTTCACCAGTTGGGACTACTCTATTGTTTGCTTTTACTTCGGTTCCTTGACTTGACAACAGATATTCATAATTGTTGCAAGGTACTTGCTAAGTTTCTGGACACACTACACAGCAGAAACCACATTTTGTTTAGATTTGCGCAACTGTGTCCTCCACTGTTTGAGCATTTAGCAATGATCATACTTCGATGTGCATAAAAGAATCATGCCTTATTGCTGTTGTTATCCACAAACTTAAACTATAATCATACTGGGCTTGCATGGTTAGAATTTAGAAAACAATACATCACTATTATCCTAACTATCAAAATTGTCATATCCAAGCAAGCTCATTGGTGGAACAACTACTCTTACTCTCTTGCATTCTTTCTTGCAATTTTGGTCTCTCTGCAGGGCAGCAAATGTGTTTTCTTGTGCATACTTGGTTAACGTATCACGGCCAGAACATCGGCGTATTCCTCTGAACCATCAGAAGGCACTTTGTTTTAGTGGTGAGTTTCATTATAGTTGGCAACTTATAACATATATGATTGAGACTTCTCTAAAGCTAGTTTCTCATTATTTGGACAAATAGGGCTTAGAGGAGCCATGGCTTTTGCCCTTGCTCTCCAATCTGTGCATGAACTTCCTGAAGGACATGGAAAGGCGATACTAACAACTACCACAGCCATTGTCGTTTTAACGGTACTTGCGCATTGTTTGATTTTCTACAACTTAAGAAATGATGAAGCTACATATTGCAGTGGCATTCTTTTATGCATAATGCATTTCTTTATTAATTGAGCTTTTCCTTTGCTCTGATGCGTAACACAAACATTGTCCATTGATAAACCAATTTTGTGAAATCATTAGGTAAAGAAGGAACACATAATTAACTTGATTCATGCTTTCTGTGCAGTAAAAGTTATTTTCCTTTGTAAGTCCTGTAGACATGGCATTCCTGAACTGCTGCATTCTGGGATACTTGAAATGTGATACCATATTACCATTAGATACTAAAGTGCACTGCACAGCTCCTATTAATTACTTGAAATCATGCAGGTGCTTCTTATTGGAGGGTCGACAGGCACCATGTTAGAAGCTTTGGAAGTAATTGGTGATGAAAATGCTTCAATTGAAGTAAGCGTTGATTTGATTTTCTGTTCTAACAGTTTATATTTTTTTGTGCTATTCTGAAAAAAAATCTATAATTATAACTTTTATGCTATAATTTAATTTTGGAAAACAGTTCATAATTTTGGAAAACAGTTCATATTCTAAAAAAGTCAATTTAAAATTCTAACGTTTATGCTATTAATTTAATTCTGGAAATATTTACTGGATCATTTTTTGGGGATAGTAGCTACTCGGGTTCATATTTTTATGTGGGACCATAAATAATTGTCCTCTACCTGGATAGCTGATCATGATTTCTACTTTTCTAGGTTGTTTTTATCTTGTATTACCATGCTGTGTGAGTGAGTGGCACAGTTTGCTTGCTTTTGATATTTCTGAGGCTAATTTTGATTTATGACTAATTTATGTGTACCACTATTTCTCAGAATTATGATGATAACAATGGTTACATTCCACCAACTTTTGAGGAAGGTACATCGTCTGGAGGGGGATTGAGAATGAAACTCAAAGAGTTCCACAAAAGGTACTTGTGACGTTGTGTCTTTCCATTTTCTTACAGATCATAACTCCACAGACAACTGCTGACTGTTCAATGACACAGCACAACATCATTCACCGCTCTTGACAAGAACTACCTGACTCCATTTTTCACCAGTCAGACTGACGATGACGCTGATGATTTCGGTAAGTAAATTATTTCATCATCTGGTTTCCAGTACACGAGTGACCCACATGATTTTTACGGAATGATTCCTTAGTTTGAAACGTGTTATGCTGCATCATCAGTTTTGTTGGCCTATCTGAATAATTCATCCACTTACCTCTGTCTCTGAATTTGATCATTGCTCTCTGGTTGGTTTGCAACAGGTGATCAACCCCAAAACCAGAGACGGGGATTCTATGACCAGTAGCAGAGTTTGAGCTGCTGCTTGACAACTTATACACGGGGTCAGGTGCTAACGAATTTCATGATATTGTAGCATGTGGGATCCAGATTGTAACCATCTAAGAATATAAACATACGCCTTGCCTTAGTTGAGTAGCATATAGCAGAGCATACGGTAGGGTAGAAATTATAAGCCTGATCAAGACAGCTGCGTCCTGTATATATTTACCAGGCTCAAATGGTACACGGTGGAGCTCCAGTTGAGAAGTTCTGTGGCTGAACTTTGTCGACCTAAGCGGCTAAGCCCTTATGATATGTGACCCCCGATCATCTGTTTTGAACAAGCCAAGTGCTGATCATAACATGAAAAGGCATAGACATGTTTTAGCTGATTTGCTTCGCTTGTATGTAATCAATGATTAGTTGGGGAGCTGGTCCGTGGAGTCGGGTATGACTCGAACCAGACACCCATGAACATAGTTTGTTGTTGGTTGAGTTGAGTACGACTCAGACCCTTCGACTAAGCCTCATGAGTACTTTGGTGTTGGCCTTGACCTTCGTTCAAGCCTTCCTCGATGTCTCCAAAACATGTGATTACGTTCCACTCCAACGAGGTGATCAAACTAATTTGAAAAACACAATCTTCTTAGGGTGTGTTTGGTAGGTGGTATGAGCCCAGATATTCCCGCCTCACCCCACTATTCGCTGTTTCGTAGGCCGGCTTGGTTGCGTTAGGCTATGCCCGCCTCATACGAAGACAACCTCTCAGCCATGCCCGGTTGGGAAGCTGAAATTGAGCTTCACAACCCGGCCATGCCCAGTCCATACGAGCATTTCCAATAGGTGCCCTGAAATAGCATGATGTAAAATATGCATCACCAAGCGTCGTCGTCTGTGAGAGCCTCCGCCCAAAAAAAAGTGTAAACGGAAGGCTCATATGAATATAAGTTGAAAAGAAATATGATAAAATAACAACAAAAAGGTCCACTAACATCCAACAAGAAGAAATGGTCTGAACATAACATGCAACAATAAAAAAATCACCCATGATTTAGCCTCTTTGTTAACATTGCTATATTCTTCTCTTCTGCCAAATCAAATTCTTCATCTTAGGACGAAGAATCAGTCATATGAACGCATCTAAATAATTGGAATCTAACTACATAAACCTGCTTTATTCAGTCTCTTAACTCGCGTTATGAATCTTTGAGTCTAGCGAGTCCAAGTAGAGGGCATCTGATTTGACCAGAATCTTTGAAGAATTTTTGACATCTGTAATATTGTGAAATAGATTGCAAATCATTTGGCCGGATAGCAACTTATTTTGGGCTATTCCTTTGTTCCCATGAATATGACGATGTTTCTCAAGATTTATCTTTGACATAGAATTAGTCCAAGTATATGAAGATTATTTGATAAGAGCTTGACATTATTAGAAAGATTCTCAATACACTTGCAATATCAATTATATACAACATAATCAAGATATTGATGATCAATTGTTTTTGTCAAGGATTTGTCTTAACCGTGTACGCCTTATTCATAGAAATCTAAGGAGTATTGTTCAACGTAAATTTTCACATATTTTTGACATGCGAGGCTATTTGAGGTCAACCACGGGGGTGGTCGATTCTGACAGCCTACGTGGCCCAGTTGTCGCCTCTGTCGGTCGGTCGCCACACATTCTCTCTCTAAGCCCACCCACCGGCTAGCTCTTTTCTTGCTGAGTCCATATTGCATGCGTTCCATTTTCCCTAGTGAGGTAGCACAAGAAAGGTAAACACCATATTATTTTAATTCATATTGTTATCAGGCTAAATCATCCAAGTTGCACTACATCCAACACATTACACACATGTTCCTCAGACACGCCCTAACATATTACATTTATCATGTCCAGAACAATATACAGGTAGTAGTATGTGCCTACAAAATACACCAATGACAAACATGAACAAATTTGCATCAGGATAAATCATATTTATGAGGCAAATATCCACAATCATATTATAAGGCAAATATCCACCATCTATGATACGACACTCGCATTGTGTCTCTCTACTTTCTATTTCCTTTGTCTCGTATGCCCTCCCTATTTTGTGAAAATCTTGAGGGCTATACATGGGTTTATTTAAGGCGAAAGACACACTCATCACCGAAGGACGATGAAATTGACGATGGACCTATGGATCCACCGTGCGGCTGACGGATGGTCGAGCCGGTGGGACCCCATTGTCCACTAGAGTGGTCCCTTGTCTGGTCCTCTTTCGCTTAGGTCTTGTTTACTTCTGGTGTATTTTCATCCATGGGGATTGGGGATCAGATTGGATTTGGTGAACACACAATGCTCGAGTTAAGGTTTATGTTTTAGACAAAATTAAGGTTGCTGGTGGGAGATATCTAGTGACTATGCATCACCATGGCGACGGCCAGGGCAAAAGACAAATCGGCCAGGACAAGAGTGGCCCCTTGTCTAGTCCTCTTTGTTTAGGCCTTGTTTTCTTCTCTCATAATAATATACTAGTATGGGTTAAAAAAATTGTTTTAGACAAAATAAGGTGGTTGATGGGGGATATCTAGAAACTATCATTTCACAGTCAGAGTTCCAGACTAATAAACATACTGCTCGGGATTTTCCGGGATCCAGCAAAATCTCCTGATCCCCTAAAATATACTGAAACTAAACAAGGCCTTATAAAAAAAAAGGTGTGTGGTTTCTTCCTTGATCGAAATGGCCACTTGATTGGCCAAAGCTGAGGAAGACATGTTATGAATTTGTAAGTATCAATGAAATACCCCTAAATCATTTGATATATGGCAACTTATCTTGGCCTACCCAATGTGCTTATTGTTTCGATCTAATTATTGCCCCGTCATCCATGCATCACCATGGCATGGCGACGGCCAGGGCAAAAGACAAATCGGATGGAGTGGACCCAGCTGGAAGTGAAAACAAACCTACCTCCTTTCTCGCCGGCCGTATTAAACCCGATTCCCCCCGTTTCCGAACTAGCCGTTACGCTCTCACGAGCCTCATCTTCTCCGCCTAAAATCGCATCTCATCACGCCTCAACGGCTACTTCCTCTCCGCCTCTGCTCGGATCCGATCCCCACCACCTCCCATGGCCGCCGCCGCCGCCTCCACCTCCGCGCCGGCTCACCCGGCGGCCGCCGCCGACTTCCCTCCGCCGCTCCGCACCACCGAACCTCGCCCGCGCCGCCGCGCGCGGGAGGTCAGCTCCCGCTACCTCGCCACCCCGGGGCCCTCCCCCTCCCCGCGCCTCTCCACCTCCTCGTCGCGCGCCTCCTCCCCGACCCCGTCCCCGCGCGCGGGCCACACCCGCGTCGCCACCCCCTTCGCCAACGAGAACCAGCCCCCGATCCCGCCGCCCACAACCCTCTCCCGCAGGCGCGCCATACAGAAGCTGTTCGGCGAAATCCCCGCCAACCCGCGGGCCTCCGTCTCCTCCTCCTCCACCACTTCCGCTGGAGCCGGCGCCGCGACCCCCAGGTTCCTGCCCCGCGCGACCAGCGGGCCCACCCCGGCCACGGCGCGGAGGGGCTACCCGCGCCCTCCCACGCCCGCGCGGGCCTCCTCCTGCCCTTCCGCCTCCGCCGCGGACGACGCCGCCTCCTGCTGCTCCTCGGAGACCTCCTCCACCCTGACCGACTTCTCCTCCGAGCCCGAGGTGGGGGTCCCGATGTCGGCCGCCGCGCCCTGCGAGAGCCCGCCGCTGCTCGGTCCAGCGTCCTGCCGCGGCGGCGGCGGGCGCCTGTCGTCGGAGCTCCGGTCGTCGGTTCCGGAGTCCGGCGGGTCCGCGCGGGGGGCTACTATCCCGCTCTGCCACCGCTCGCTTAATTCTGCTCTGACGAGTTGCCAGGCTCCGGCGGGGAAGGCGCTGCCGGCGGCGCCGAGGCCGCCGCAGCCACATGGGGCGAAAGTGGCGGAGCTGAAGAAGGCGGTGCTCCTTGGGGGGAGGAAGGTCGTCGGGAAGCAGGAGGACGTGCACCAGCTGCGGATGCTGGACAACCGCCACGTTCAGTACAGGTTCCTCAACGCCCGGGCTCAAGCGGTGGCCAAAGCCAAGGCTGCGGCAGCGGAGGTGAGGGTTTGTTACTGTCCTGTCACAGGGGTGACCCTTTGGCTGTAGTTTGATCTCCTGAAATGTGAATTCAGATGCTGATGTTGTTATTGTTTTCATTTGGTTGCATCTGAAGAGCTCCTTGTTCGGACTGGCTGAGAGAATCAACGGGCTGCGAGAATCAGTCGCCGATAAGAGGGTAGAGGTAGAGAAGATCAAGAGGGGTCAGAGATTGTTCTCCATTGTTGGTCGTCAGGTAACGAAAAATGGAACATAGTTCTGATTTTTTTTTGAACCGTTGTTGTGTGCATAGCTTCATAAGTGATTCTCAGATAAATGTGTGACTGTCGAATTTGAGCTATATATATAGAGGTGCTCGAATTGGGTATCTCACGTGAATGAATTCATTTCCTCACTCACGTGAGATGGAGCCAGGCAGCCAGCCATCCATGGGCATTGCTCAGCATCACAAGCTTTCACTGTTCTCTTTGCAACTTGTCCAACTGTGAACCAGTTGAAGTACGTCACCGGATCGATATGTTGGCTATAATAAACTGCAGTTTCCTCACTCACATGAGATAGTGCCATCCAGGGGCATTCTCTGCATCACAGCTTTCACTGTTCTCATTTCAACCTGTCCAACTATGAACCAGTTGAAGTATGTCACTGGATCGATATGTTAGCTTCAATAAACTGTAATCTGAATCTACCTTTACAGTCAGTGTTGTGCCCAACAGACGTTGCATGTGCACTAGCGTTAGCACACTTAGGATAATTACGTTGTGCAGCTTAAATTAATTAATGTAATTGTTTACTTGCAAAATATCAGGTACCGTATTTGGATCTATGGAGTGATGTTGAGGAGGATTATTCCAGCTGTCTGACAGGGGCAACGTCGGCGCTGCATAACGCCTCACTAAGGCTACCAATCAGTGCCGGTGTTAGGGTAAGATTTTGATTTTATTTCACATTATGGGCGTAAATTCCAACAAATATGTTCATGAGGCAGATCAAATATTATGTTATAACACTGCTTCTAATAATGTTTGCAGGTAAATTGTGAGGAAATCTCAGAAATTCTTAACTCTGCAGTGCAGCTACTGGAACCAGCCTCCCCGTGTGTTCAAAATTTATTACCGAAGGTGAGAAAACTGTTGCCTACAAATGTTTTCTTTAGTAACAGAATATTTAATTTGTGTTTGGCAAATGTTACTTTATGATATGATTCGAAAAATTTCTGTATATGTGTTCGAAATTTATTACCGAAGGTGAGAAAACTGTTGCCTACAAATGTTTTCTTTAGTAACAGAATATTTAATTTGTGTTTGGCAAATGTTACTTTATGATATGATTCGAAAATTTTCTGTATATACAGTGAAAATATATAAGGTACTAAGTACCTATCTTGTATGCGAGAACATATACCTTGTCAAAAGTACGATCATATCTTTTTAGAAGATTGGTGGATGGAGGTTGTTCACCACCATTCAAGATTCGACTCTAACTCTAAGCACAGTAAGAAGCTCGAGAATATACTTATTTTGATTGGTAAAACCTACAAATCCATATAAATTTTATTGCCAATTAAAAGTTCACACTAAGATATGCCCATACTTTATAGTGTGACATTTGTTACAGTCTGAAACTAATGTACTTGATAACCGAGCATCTCTCAGTTGGCTAGCTGTGCGAGTGCACATGCTGCCCACACGCGTCGAGGCCTAGCCTCTGAGGTGCTCTGGACGTATCATTTCTGTTAGAATGATCCTGACGTTTATTATTTGTCATTAACCTCGGATGCTGGAGTAGTTATTATGTATTTGTAGATGGTCAAACTTAAAAGTATTTGACTGCTACAAATTCTAGAATGACTTACATTTTAGATGAGAGTTGGGTACTACTAATTTGTTTCATTTATGGTTGTTATATTGATACAATTGGATTTTGCTCGTCGTATAGGTTGAAGAAGTTGATTGTGTAGCCTCCAACCTTGCCCAAGTAATTGCAAGTGAAAGAGCCTTGATAGAAGAGTGTGGGAATCTACTAAATCAAGCACACCATATGCAGGTACGGTTTTAACCAATAACTATCTGCACTTTGTACGGACTTACACTATATTCTTATGAGACCCTGTCTTTAGCACGAAAATATTTGACTGATGCCTTCATAATTTTCCGTTACCTTCATAATTTTCCGTTATAGATGAGGGAGTACAGCTTGAGAAGCCAGCTTATGCAATTGAAAAGTTGAAGCAAAAGATGGAGGCAGCGAAGAAAACGAACACGATACAGCTTGAGAAGCCAGCTTATGCAATTGAAAAGTTGAAGCAAAAGATGGAGGCAGCGAAGAAAACGAACACGATACCAAGTCATTTCTTCCGACCAGTGGAGCAAATTGTGCTAACTGTTGGAACCATTTTCCAGCAGGACGGGAAAAAAGCAGGTGGCCTGATGGATCATACAAAAGAAGAGGCAGCAGAAGTATCCTTCTGCAGATCAAGAATTCCTGATTCTTTGTGGTATATATGATGTTTTGTCTTTGGTCCTTTGTTTCTGTTATCCTTGTGTAGCCATGGAAATAACAACTGATAGAAGCATTGTCCCTTACATAATGAAAGTTCATTTATTCTTTGTACTTGCGCTGTTATATTCTTTTTTACTTCTGGAACAAACTCTCATTGTGATGACTTGGCTTGGCTGAAGAATGACAGTTTCGCCTGAAAAGCGAAGGGCCTCTGAACGTGTAGCAGTGCTGTTGCATTTTCAACCCTCTTTTGGATCTTGCCAACTCGGTTATTCTGCAGTGTATGCTTTATTAGACTGCTGCAAAAAAAAATGTCAAGGAGTTGCTATGGAATAAATGAAAAATGTTGTAATTAGCAGGAAGCATGTAAGTTAAGAATATCGTCTCCACCACCACCTGGCATCTAGATAGCACTCAGCGGGTACGATTGAACCAACAAAAATTGGAGCCAGTGCGGTGGATCCAGCAAAAGAAGTTTAACAACTGTGAGAACAGTTGCATGCACAATGTCTAAAATTGGTTTTTCACTTGGATTTACTAGCCTCCAGCTGCGCCGGCTTCCTTCTACCGAGCATCGCCATCCACACACACGAAAGCGTGCAGCAGCATCGGTACAGTAAGCCCGAAATGTCAAGTCCGTGGACACAAATAGGATGCGACTGACGCTATGCCACACATTCGGTTGCTTGTTTTTTTAGGCACGCATTGGGTCGCTTGTATAAGTACGGCTACAACCGTGCTACTCCCTTCGTCCAGAAAAAGATATCGTTAAAACGGGTCAACCACATCATAATCTTTTAGATTCCTGTAATCAAATATATTGTCTTCAGTAAAACGGGTCTACAAGTCTCGTCCGGACTCGGATTGGGCCGAATTTTAGGTTCAACAGTATCAGGATAAAATGTCCTACAACTATGTCTCTTACGAGAGTTTCAATTGACACCGTTGCGTGTCGATCCGGAGTCATCTTTCAAAACTGTCCGACGGGGACATATTTCAGAGATCAGACTCTAACTCTAACAAGGTTTGTTTTGCGGGGTTTTTTTCTTCAGTTTTTAAGTAATTCCTACATATCAAGGTGTAAAACAAGAACATTGGCCACTTTTATAACTATTAATAGGTTAGTACAAATAAATATAATAAAATTGTAAAATAATAAGAAATTTAATGCAAAACTACAAAGTTCATTACATGCATCATTTAATATTTCAGGAATCAGAGTCCACCTCCAACAAGTCTCTTATAGCGTTCTTGTCAATTTACAAATAATTCCTACACATCAAAGTGTAAACAAGAACAATGTGCATTTTTGCAACTATTAATAGGTTAGTCCAATAAATACCCTAAAATGATATAATAGTGTAATAAAAACATTGAGCGTTGGCGTAAAACAAGCGTCGAATATTACAAATTATAGATACCTTTTGGACATATCACCCTCTTGTTTTGAATATTGAGATGACTTGCAACCACTCTTCATTAAACCTAAACACGGAGAGAAAAAATGTATTTCGCATCCCCTCGTGGTTCGATGCTCTTATTTTGAATATAACTATAACAACCATGTGCACTTGTGGGAATCACTTGTCTGCTAAAAATACTCCCTTATGCCACAATGAAGATAAAGTTCCAAATTACTCTCTTCTCCATTTTTAAGCTCCAAAATTCAATTCATCTTGATTCCTGCAACCAAATCGTATGACACCTGAGTGAAAAAGGAGACCTAAATCTACAAATCCCAGCAAGTGAAGTTTGAATCCATTTTATTCCTTGTGATGGTTGTTTACTATTGTAGTTTGAGAGCCCTTCGGCTGTAGGAATTGCCAAAAGATTCTCGATTTGTGATTTTCCCAGGAGTTTGTAACCTCCCCAAGGTCTCTACTAGTGGATTTCACATGTAATTTGTGGAGGAGGCTCGTATCCAAAAATGTGAGTTTTCGTTGTGTTCAGGGTCCTTTGAGGTGACCCACACATATAACACTGACTAGTTTTCCCTCAAGAAAGGGAATATCGGGATAACCTTCATCTCCGGATGTCTCGGTTATTTTTATACGACCTCTTACCTTTGTGATAACCTTCATTTTGATGTATTATATTGCATCATGTGATTCCTTTTCATTTAGTAACTAGACAAAAACTTTATTTATTCAAAACAATCCAAACTTGTAAAATAAAGTTAAAACTTATAGAAACCTATCACCCCCTCTAGGTTTCTCTCTTTATCCTTTTGAAGACAAAACCAAATTTCGAAACGGTAATTTTCAAGTGCTATATAAAGGTAGGAGGCGCAATGTGTGTGTGGTGGTTGGGGGGGGGGGGGGGGTCATGGCGAGAAAGAATTGAGAAATAATCAGAGGTGCTACCAACCTACCACTACACAGTCTTACATGAGGAACCCTAGAGTAGAAAGGTATATGCCTAACCATAGCAGGAGCCCCTTTTCCCTATGTATACGTTGCAATTTGGTGCTCCCGCTTGCGTGCCATCATCGCCCTACAACACATCATTGTCTTGAGCGCCGCCAAGCCAGGAACATGCGAACACGCAATAAGACTAGTCACAATGGGGAGTATCATACGCTAGTATCATACTAGTGTATGATACTACTTCCACAATGCATAGTAACATATGGGTGGTATCATATGACACCATATTTATTAGGTGCTAGACTCGTACTGCATTAGAATCCGTTATGTTACGGTATCTACCTATGATACCACTATCATCTCTTTCTTCATTAATTGTTATGACACGCCATCTTTTTTGCCAACATGGCATGCATGATACCACCTATGATACTCCCATTGTGGCTAGTCTAAAGGACTTCGTCCTAAGCACTCTGCTCACCTAATTGAGTGACATGTTTGTGATTTGTATTGTCGTGGAAGTTACATGTTGTTTGCATCTAAACTTTCTCAGTTGCACTTATTGCAAATGAGAAAATAGATGAGAATTAAGATAGATCTCAGTCAAGTCCTCGACTTGGATTTGCGTCTTGACTTGTGCCGGTGATAGGTTGCAAATGAGTTGCAACTAGCTTTTTTTTCTTCGGTTGCACACGACTCATAACTTAGAAATAATTAAATTAACTATCATGTAGATGATAATTAGTTGCTCCACATAAATTAATTAGTACTTACCAACTTGAACTAAATTCCAGTATCTTCCCTGCTAAGGTTTCCGGATCAGAACATCTTTGCCAAGCAGAAAATAGAAAAGTCATTTCACATCACTGATCAACACACAAAAAGAACAAAAATGGGGATACACATGGACAAAAGAACAGCTACGCACACACACAATTATAGTATGGATGCGAGATTTAAAACTAAATCCTAAATGTGTATTATTTGGAGAACTTTCCCGCGGGCTCCAGCCAACCTTTTTATAACAAGTTATCACGTTGTATCTTCATTAAAGTAACATTGAACTTCATATATCTCCGAGAGGTGACTTTGAAGTTTTAGGTAGAGAATCATCAAAACATATTATATGTTGTTTAGTTCTAAGGCTCTCGAATCGAGACTAAGCTGACGATGAACACATATTGTAAATCGGGTACATGGTTTGAAAATTAAAACATGTACATTTTTTGTTGCAAAATATAGCGATGATGCCATATGTCTTTTTACCCCCACGGTGTGGTGATGTGGACATATGGGATATAAATGTAATGCTCGCGTCATATTAAGTTTTCTGTCTTAAGATTTTCTTTGACTCATATGTCTTCGATTTATGATGTTCAGAAAAATCAAGTTAAGATGTAGACACCCAAATTATGATTGGATAAATACTATATTAACACGATTAAAATGTAAATGAAGGTCACTCGAAGTTCAAGAAAATGATACTAGATCTTTTTTAACATAAGAAAACGGAATGCTAAGAAACCACTTCATCACAAATAGACAGCGAAACAATTAAATCGATACAAAACTTATACGAGTTGCATGTAAAAAGAATCATACAGTAGTATAAGTTGGCAGCGATTATACGCGTACAAGTATGTTGTAGACGGTACACATACCGATACACTACTCCTTCCGTACGTGTACGTACACGTACGCCATCGGGGTCGAGCCCAACCTCCTTCCCTTCCCTCGCGACGTCCCTCCCTCCTTTCTTCTTCCTCCTCCTCGTCTCCTTCCCTCCCTTTCACCTCCTTTCAAACCCTAGAAACCAGTTCCCCAACCAAAACCCTAACCCTAGCCCCGTCCACCGGTACCCCCCTCCCCTCGCCCCTCGAGGCTCCCGCAGCCGCGGCCCCCCCGCGCCCAACCCCCCACCCCCCGGCTCTCGCGGACCTAGCTAGGGTTTGCGCGTCCGGCGAGCCGGGGCCCGAACCCGAGCCCCGGCGAGGGTCTGCGTGGTTCGCGACAAGGAGGTGGGAGGTGGAGATGAGATAGGGCCCGCGCGGTGGTGGTGGTGGTGGCAATGAGTAGGCTCTCGTTCAGGCCGCGGCCTCTCGACATCCACAAGAAGCTCCCGATTCTCAAGTCAGCGCGGGACTTCGAGGACGATGACCCCACGGCGGCGGCGGTCGCCGCGGCCAGGGTAGGGGTCCTGCTGCGTCACTCCGCTTCGGAGCTCACTGCCACTGCTGCCACTGACGGCGAGGTACGGACTGACAACCGTTTGTGTCACTGTTTGGTTCTACTAGCTCCCAGAGTTTGTGTTGTAGGGTTAGCTGTCGGGTATTGTTGATGTCAGCCCAATTGGCAGGTTGAATCCAACTAAACTGCATAACTGCATATATTTTGTCTGAATATTTGATTTTTCTTTCCTTCCACCAAAGGCAAGTTCAACAAGTGTTATATACGGAGTAGTTTCGTTTGTGGGGATTGTGATGTTCGACGTTACGTTTGCAGGGAAATCCAACTCCCAGCAAGAAGAATGCTCAAGAAATACCAACACCGCAGTTTGATGATGTGGAAACTTACGAAAGGGATTACACTCGCACCTTCGCACAACCGTCAGCTTATATACGAGGAAGAGGAGGTTTGTCTCTATTGCTGCTCCGAAATTCCATTTATCTACATTGAAAAATATTATGAACTGTTTCTAAGAATCAGTACCTGCTGCAGCAAGAGCTGACGTCGGTGAATTTGTTGAGTATGACCTGGATAATGAAGATGAAGAATGGCTTGAAGACTTCAACAATGAGCGGAAAAATCTCAACCCCGAAAAGTAAGAAAATGCTACCGATTTGCGTTTTTGTTACTGTTAAACATGTACATTTTGGAATCTTGAATGAAAATGAAGAGTTCAGAATCCGGTCCAGTCATGTTTTTAGTAGAAGAAGTTCCTCCTCGCGTAGAATTTTGCTTGTCTTAGTGATATATTATCTTGTAAAGGCTAAGACAAAAAAGTTACGCTTGTATTATTTTCCCCTTATAGAGCGTGTATGTTTTGCTACATTTAAGTGTTCTTTTTTTGTTTTGGCAAAAAACTACATTTGAAATGAAATTGAATATTACAGGTTGGAGGTCCTCCTGTTCAAGTTGGAAATTTTGGACCACAAAGCTCGAGAAAGAGCTGGAGCCATAACACCAACTTTCATAGGACCTGTTCCAGTCCTCTTGCAGCCTGAGATTGCTAATGAGGTAAAGCAGCATGCTAAATGGAAACCTTACACAATGCTCATAGGATGTTATGCTAAAAGGGGAGCAATGGAATCGTAGAGTTGAAGCACTGACCTATGTCCACCACATGTCCCAAATGAGATTATATTGGCTATAGCATAATGTAACTGTATAGCTTTATCGATCTACTCAAGACCTTCCCTATCTGTTACTGTCATTATCATTTCTGAAATAGGGCCTATTCATTTTTATCGTAATTTATGCATGTCATGCCAGTTGAAATTAGATATTTAGCTAACCCCTCTTCCTAGCTTTAGCACACGCCGAACCCTTTTGTTTAATATAAATATGACTTGAATTAAGAGAGCTGCTGCAGTTACTTGTTGGACAAACCTCAGAGCCATAGTAAATTCCATTTCTGCATGTTGCGGACCCACCACTGCTGTTGGCCACAGGGTACTTGGTGGGGAGTGACCTACATGGGCATTGGGTTTTCTGCTATGTTCTTTGAAAACATGACATTTGTAATTACTTCTATTCTCTTTATGTTGAATGCCATATGTCTTCTCTTTGGTTGGCAAAAAAAAATATAGAACGGTTTCAGTATTCATAGATGACCATCTCCGTTGTCTTACTGTTGACACTGAGCTTACATTTCGTACCTTATCTCTCTAGTTGGCATGAACTTGGCCTATGATATTATATGGGCACGCGTAACAGCTAAGGTTGTAAGCAACGTCAACTTGCATAATGAGTATTGACTACTTCTTACGGGGTTGAAGTGAATTAACACATTACTTTTGTTGTGAGAGGGTGAGCATAATTTACTAGTGCAGTTAACTTACGACTCACATCCCATAGTTCACAGGTCCAATGGGCTAGAGATACAAATGTCATACTGCCATGCTATGCTATGATTGTTAATGCCATTAGTTTAGAAATTGAATACGCCTTGTCTATACACTCGAAAAAACGCCTTGTCTATGTCTTGCTTCATATCAATTAATATACTTTATAATTTGCCCCTGATTGCTCAAACCAGCTTGTGTGGATATCACACATTATATAAATGTGGGGATTTCAAGCTTTACCGTAAATATAAATTAAGTTATTAATGGGGATATGCACATAAATTTTGCAACTTTTTTGTTATCAATTGCTGATTATATGATTTATAGGCTTTTTGTTCTTTCATGATAAGGGACCCATTCTCCATTTTCATCAGTTGTGGAGTCATTTGTACATTTATTTCCTACAGTGTGTTTTCTTACCAAGTGCTTCTCTGTACAGGCTTTGCAATATTTATCTGTTCGGTATGCTGTTTTCCACGCTGTATATAACTATTGGAAAGCAAAGGTATGGTAAAATGTTAAAAACTTAGATTACAGAACATTGTCTTCTTTAGTACACGACTATAGGCATAATCTTAACTTTTAAATGCTGTAACATAGCTCGATCTCATTGCCTGTCATACCTAGTTTTCTGATAGTTTATTTGTTCTGCATGTTTGGGAATTTCTTGTTCTACTTGATTTAGACTTCTCGATCACGCAAAAAATGATATTGTGACTTAGTTATGTCTGCTGCATTCCTTATTTTTATTCCTTCTTTCTTTTATCAGAGGGAACGGTGGCAAAAGCCTATTCTGCGACGTTTGCAGGTTAGCTTACTTTATTTAAATCTTTGACTGATGCTAAAATATTGTTTTAAAATCCTTTGGGTATCGGTAGACGTTCTTTTCAGATGCTGTTTCTACCAATTTATATGATATATATCAGAGACTGAACACCTAGAAGTTAAACATTGTTTGCTTCTCTGTGTGTGGGCCACCACAGGAACTTCTGACTGTTGGGCAAATAATGTCACCAGACACAGCAATCATGTTAAAACTAGTTTGATAACTATGTATAGATGATTGCTAAAAGAGTAAACACAAGTTAAATTTGATACTTGGCTGGAGATCCTCAAATATGTCGATAGCATGTGCCTATTATTCAAAGTAAGATATGTTTGCTAGGATGTCAGGACCCAACAGCATTACATTTCCGTCTGATGAGCTATTTGCACTACATCCATATACCCCCAGAACAAAGCTCTCCATCGGACATAGGGAAATTAAGGCCGTAAACTTGCTTAGTGAATTTACAACCTGTATCTCTATAGTTTCAATGCAGAGTTATGATTGGAATTTTGTGAAATATAGCATGCCATACACTGCATGCTAACCCACACTAAAAAAATAATGTCGGATAGTTTCTTTTTTCAAAACAAAAACTGCATCGGTCGTTCTCCTGCCAGTTGCCTTCAATTAAATTCTCTCTGAGAATAACCCCCGTCCCCCCGCCAAAGAAACCAAAGGAATACCTTGTTTTCTAGCGGTAATTTAAGTCAACATAACCATTGTGATCTGAAACAAACTTGCTCCGAATACATGGAGTACACATAAGAAACAAGCGTGATATGCAAATCGGATGTAAATGAACCCTGATCCTTAGCTTGTTACAGCGCTCTCACCTTGAGGACAATGACATTCCAATTAGCTAAATGCTGACCTATGAGAGCCCAGCGAAAGTCCACATTTGGATTGGCCGCTCCAAGAACAGCGGCCACCGTGGGATGTTTAGTACGTACAATGTTAAATACCTGGTGTAGGAAGCAGAAAAAGATGCATCCCTGGCCATTCATCTTCACCAAAACGGACAGGTTCACGTTTTATCTACGCAAAACATGCCACATTGAAGGAAGATGTTTGGCTCACATATCTCCCTTTCAGAACTGTGAGTCATTTGGCATGGCTTTTATCAGTAAGTACCCCTAGCTTATTGCCATGTGTTAAACTGTGTATGGTCAGAGAAATGAAAGTCATCCAAAGACGGAGAGGTAAGGCTCTGAGGAATGGTGGTTGGCCAGCCAGGGACGAGATGAAAGGACGGAGAGGCTTAGAACCATTTCTGTTTATTTTTTACCATCCTGAATAACACAGTTCACCTAACTTATATAGCCAACAACTGTAAACCCAACATACTCAACTAAGATATGTGATAATGATTCAATACTCAATTAACATGTATGCTGTAGATTGAACCAACTTATTTCTCAAACCGCTGCTATCTTGGAGTTCTGTTACGCTTGCTGTCTTGTTGGGAGAACTTTTAAGCTGTCATAATATGGTTCTGTTGCATTACTATTGACTAATTTACTTATGGTTTTCTGAAGCCTCCTCCGCCCGTGAATGATACAAACCCATATAATGTATTTCGACCTAGAGAAAAGGCCCATCGTCTTCATACAAGAAGGGTAAGTTGCTTTAGGCCAGAACTTGTTTGAATATCTACCTTATGGGAGCAGCAATTACTGGAGAAACTTTTTTTTGGATAACACCTGCCTGCAATCATGTTACTGTGTATACGTAACGTTTGGCTCCTTCTCCAGATGCAAAGACGGGAAAATAATATCCAGTCGTTCGAAAAGCTTCGCCTGGTAAGTTAAATTTACCTTTTTGTTCATATTGTGTTTCTTGTTCCTGTACTTCTTAGTTGATATAATTGCACTGTAGTTTCGGTTATATAACTAGTAAGATAAGTGCTTGCTGTTTCTAAACTGAACTCCACTGCTCTATTGATCATCTCGCTATTCTTTTTCATGATGAGGTTCGGCATGAGTATGCCAAAGAAACTGCTAATTCAGTAACTCTACTTTTAACTGTGGAGGAAGTTTATACGAGTTAAATGTTTTCACTTCAGTAGAAGAATTGCAGATCATTTAATTTCTAACTACGCTGTTCAAACTATGATTTTATGAAATGACATCATGCGATTCCCATGAATCTAAGTATCGGAATACTAATTAGCTCTTCATCACCATTTCTCATTTCAAAGCAACAATTTAATAGTTTTGCTCTAATAATTTTTGGGAATTTTTTGTCCGTACTAGGTAAATAATTGTTGTTACTGATTATGGGAATTTTGCGCCAAACTTTGTAACAGAGACTGGAACAAGAAATCTTTGTTTTCTGTAATCAGTTAATGCAAACAGTAATTTGATTTTGTGTCTGGTTTTGTGAGAAATACTCTCAGGTTGCTTGAAATGATGGGATCGTTGGCCTTTTCTTTTGCATGTTCTGTAATTTTTGGTCTTCTTATATGATTCTCCCTCCACCTCTTGCATGTTCTGTGATGACATGGAAGTATATAACCAAAAAACAATAGAAAAAGTGATACATAGGTAGTATGCATGATTACCTTAAATGTTCTGCATACACACTGTATTTTGAAAAATGCTGCAAAAACTATATGCCTTATATTTGAAATGGAGGCAGTAAATGGAGGCAGCACATATAACATTGTGCAAAACGTAAGCTGAAATTTGAAACTGCATTTCTGTTATCGTCTTAGTCAACTGAAGTATAATTTGCTAGCTGTAGCTTTCTGCAGTATTTCGTCACAATTTCTTTTTTGTGCTGGGTGCCTTTTCATTGTTTGTTTTGCTGCTGACCGCTCTAATTGAATTTATTAGGTACGACGCAACTTGGACCAAGCAAAGGCATTAATGGGAGCTCTGATTAAGGTAGTTTCATGCATGAACTGATTTACAGCGGATCTTCGGCATTACCAAAGTTAACTTATAATTGATATATTCTTTAGAGGGAAGAGACAAAGCGGGAGTTCATGGAATGCGAGGTCAACCTTCAGCGCATTCAAATGCAATATAAGGTATGCACAAAGCATCTTACATTTTACGGTCTAGAAGTTTGTTTACTTTTCTATAATAAACACAGTGTACAAATCCAAATAAGAGCCCACCACTGGCATCACATGTTTGTGGTGAATGGGTGTAAATTGTTACATTGCCACTGTGATGGAACCAAATACTATCTGCACCTATGTACCTGTGTAATGTTAGGCTGCGCATTATGTAGCATGTAGTATTGCCAAATTGAATAGATACTTCTACTTGGTATTATTGTGCACTTCAATTGAGCAAAGTATTTATCATTAACTGCTGTTATGACACATTTTGTTTGGTGCTCTGGTCTGTTACCTTTCTTACTGCAGATTCGTTTGTACTTGCCAACCTCCTAATTTACTACTGTCTCCCTTTTCTCTTCTTCAGCATGAGGCCCAGCTTGTTGATGATGGGACATTGTCAGGGTTCCAGCAAGTCTCTAGCAGATATGGGTCAAGTGATGATGATTATGCGGATTCGGATGACACCACTACTGAACAGCCATATTATCGGCCACCTATTCTCCATCCTCGGTACTCTGATAACAAGCCAGTAATCCCTACATTGCGTATAAAGCGTGAGCGGGAACTAAAAAGGAGACCTCAGCATAATGGCTGGGTATTTAAAAGGGTATTCTATCTTCCCATCACCGCCTCTTTTTTCTTATCAGCTACGAGAGTTAAGCAAACTAGTAGCAAGCAGTTCTTCGCTTGTTGCTGGTAGTTACTGGCCCAAAGCAACAGGATAGTTTTAAGATGGATGATTTACAGTTGTTTAATTCTTCTAACGTTATTTAGAAGCTAGGAGTACAACTTGGAAATAAATATTGTTCACCCAGTAACTAGTTAGAAACATTTTTTTTATCGTTTATAGTAAGTTCCAGCTTTTATAAATTTGTTGGACAATGAGCAGTGTTATTCTCTTTAATATCTTTTGTTCTATATTAAATTATTTATAAACTAAATTCACTTAAATTTATTATTTATGGATCTGTAATCTATTTGTCAAGTATATTTACCAGTTTCCCGATTACAGGATCCTGAGGAGCCAGTATTGTTATTCACAAGACCACTGGATCCTGGGAAGTTGGTGGCAGCGGGTATCAAGTTGCCACCAGATCCTCCCATTGAAAATGGTGCCACAATGCCACCATTTCGGTGCCGAGGTAGAATTGGACGAGGTGGACGCATCATCTTTGATCGATGGAACCCTCTTGTGCGAACACCGACATCAGTTGGCCAGGAAACCTCCAGTTATGTACCATATGGTCGTAGGCCGCCCTCACCGGAAGGTTGAAGCAATTATTCATCTGCACTTACCACTTATTTGACCGATGCAGCTGGTGTGAAGCGCTCGAGTGCCTAGGTGCCAAATTGGCCCTGGACTACATTCTCGTGGCTGAGTTGTGAGCTCTGAGGATCTGATGAAAAGGCCAGAAAAGCCCATGGAAAAGCTGCACACTGGTGAAAACTGGGAGGTTTGAGCTATCCTGCGGCTTACATTCTGTCTTCAGGCCCATCTCGGTCATCTTTCGCAGCTGTTGTAAAATTGTTACAGTGTAGGTGAAGAGGTAGAGCATTTTTGTCTAATCTTGGCATGTAGGGTCAGTATGTAGTGCGTTGCTCTCTTATTGATTATTCATTTGGAGAAGCGGCGATCCTTCTCATTGCTAAATTAACCTCCTGCATAATCTTTTGACACTTCGGTGCATTGTATTAACCAATGTGCACGTGTGTGTATATACTGAAATCCTATGTCCATGGGCATGTGATGGCAAATGTCAGTAGGTTAGGTAGAAGTAGAACATGGATATGGAATAGGTGAAAACACATTGTTGCTGGGTCTGTCAGTAAAGTGTTTGTATCTGCTCTACATTTCTAATAACCTTTTCCATATTTCCTTCCTCTTAACATAGGCTGAAATGTTACAAGCCTGTCAAGCCAACCTGTTTCTTCAGGAGAGGGTGTATTTTTTCCATTCCACCTGGATTGGGTGTGACGGTGCTTGAAACAATATTCCTCAGCATAAATGCAGATCTGAGAAAACAGCAAAAGAGTCACATTGCACACCCAAATTAACTGAAAATCTGTTAAAAGTTGCAAGAGCAAATTTGCCCTGGAAGTTTTCGTTTTAATAGTCTGAAATACTGGAAGTGGGTGAATACATGCCTGATGAGTAGTATTTGTGCCGACAAACTGTGCAACTCTTGACCAAACCTGCACATATCGTTACACCAAAACAAATGGGCGTTGTGTAAGCTTTGTTTTTGCCACTCAGTTATTGAAAGTGCAGCTCATAGCTTAGTTCATTAGAGAAGTGAAAGCGCATCTCTAGATCTATATGAAAAGCTAAGCTGTTTATGTGCATACACAACTATCAGTATCATTTTTGTTACACCTGCCTTTGGCAATTTTGAAGTTGACACTTTCCCTGATGCTCCAGTCTCGCGGTGGTTGCAGTGATGCACAACAGCTCAATGCCATGTTTCCTCTGCACTTTATTCCTTATCGACGTGATGAGTGTTGTTTACCCATTGTTGCACCTTGGTTACTGCGAGCACAATCACAATCTTAGTTTCAATGGCATAGAACCCTACTTCATATAGTGGTCGCACTGAAGAGCAGAAAATGAATAAGTTGTCTCACACAAAAGGTGGTTACCACGTAAAAGAACCGATGAATCACAAGTTGCTTGAAAATGTAGACAACTGCATTTTGTATGCTAGTGGCATTTGTAGTTTGTTACTCCTCCGTTGCTAAATGTAAGATGTCTTAGGTTCACATGTTGACTAGATATGGATTAAATACACACATAAATATGTCCAGATATATATGTAAATATGAAAAAAGCCTAATACATCTTATATTTAGTAACAAAAGGAGTATCTGTTTCGGTTGGATAAAAAAGCATATGTTTCAAACAAAATATTGATCAAATTCAATCAATTCTCATATTTCACTCGTACACATGAAATTCATTGATCCAGAAGCACCCGTAACCGGTTAAAGGCTTGAAACACAAATTTTTATATGCACTACATGTTTCCCTTTTTGCGATTTATGGCATCTCTAGTAGCTAGTCAGAACCAGTAGTCGATAGCCAATGTAGACTATGAAACCCCAAGATCAGTCTACAACAGATGCACCAAACCATCACCGATAGCTGGACGTCTGCTCCTCGTCCTCGTCCCACCTCCTCTGATGACTAAGTACAGCACCGCCTCAACCCTCCTTCGGTCCTTCCCCTTTTGGAGCTCGCACCATTGTTGCATCTAGAGGGAGTAGTGGGAGAGGGAGCATACAAGGGTCATTTGACGTGATTAATTTAACGCTTATGTCAAATAATAATATCACCCTCCCACAACAGCAAGTGGCACGTCGGACTTTCGCAGGCAAATATTTTCCATTGAACATTAACTATGTATTGTTATATAGTAAACAAAGTATAATTAGTAGATAAAAAGATATATCGACTAAAAAACGACAAGCCGAAAATGTTGATTCGGCCTTCTCTTCCGAAAAATGAATGCCACGGGAGCAGAGCAGATAACCCCAACCGCTGAAACCCTTAAACCCTTCTTGGACGACAAGTTGATCCCATCAACGTGCCTTCAGTAATGACACAAATACCCCTGGGACTCCAACCCACGCCCGCCAACGCAACCATGGGTATAGTGGTCATTTGACTCCTCCAAAAACACCCTCCCCAGTCTCCCCGTCTCGCAGGGTTTCCCTTCCCTTCCAGACGTTTCGATCCCTTCTCCGCTGCTCGCCTCCCACACCAACAATCCCAAACCCCCAATCGCCGATTTTCGATTCTAGCGCCGGCGCAGAGATGGTAGCCGCCGCCCGCCTCCTCGCGCGGGCGTCCAGGCAGTCCGCCGCCGCGGCGGCGGCGTCAGCTGCGCGGCGGCGGCTAGGCGGTGTGGCGGCGGCGGCCGCTCAGCCGTTCGCATCCTCCCGCTGCTCCACCAGGGTGAGGTTTTCTGGGCCGTTTCTGTTCGGTTCTGTTCTGCGGCGGGTTCGAAATCTAATTCGTCTTTTAGTATATTTGGGCTGTATCGTGGTCTCATTAGGTTGGGGGATCCGCTTACTCAAAAAATCTTGTAGATGCCTGAATCCCAGTACTTGTACTTATGCCTGTCGGATGTGTTTTCTTTAAGAACTTGGTTGGAAATCCGTGTCAGCTAACCATGGTTTGTGCATTGCTAAGAATTAACATGCCCTACAGCTAATCAAAGTCCATAGTTGCACGAAAGGGAATAAACAGATCATTTTAGCCACGAACAGTAAACATTCTACGCATAGAAAATGATTGCCTGCCTGTAATTTCACTCATGCTAAATAGTCTGTAACTAAGCCAAATTATAAACCCATCACAACTTGCACTGTTTATGGGTATGCTATCAAGTACGTGGTGCAAGATGGAAGTAGAAACTAAGCTGACATGGAGATCGATATGGAACATCACAAATCAACAAACCACACTCATAAACCAAATTACCTGTATTCAATCACCTGTGAAGGCTTTGACGCGTTGCGCTCTCCCTCTACCTGCTGCGCAGCAGACCGCGGGGAGAAAATACTTGGTGGGCAGCCAGATTCAGTGGCAGGTGGAGGAGGGTTTCATGATTTCTTCCTCTTGGATGCAGGGATAGTCCCTATATATTGATGAAAATATGCAGCAACCACCGCAAACAAATTTGATCTGCTCCGATCTGAAACGACTGCCAGGATCTCTTAGGGTGCAAATGTGTACTGGCGATCTTGATTCTGGCTAGCACATCTTTGTGGCTGCTCACTCTGTGACGTACACTGCATTGAACTCTGCATAAGCCTAGTTTCTCATTCCCATATTGTAACAAATGGCCGAAATCTTGTTTGTACACAGCTGGCCAGAATCCCAATTGATAGACTACTCATGGTGTGATGATTTTGTCCTGAGGCTTCTTGTTGGACTATGCAGCGTCTGTATAGTTTTCGATCTACTTTTAGTTTATGTAGTCCACTTCCAAAATAGAGTGCTAGATTCTAACCTATTTGTTCCTGGGCTTTCTGTAGACATATGCTCTCTTTATTTGTTTTATTATTGCATTGTGGATTTGACTAATTGGAAGTATTTTCAATAATAACTTTTCTGTCTTTGCGTTGTTAATGCTGCCATTTTGCTTACATGAGTTTCTATACTTCTCTTATAAGCAGGTCCCGTGTACGTTGAATCAACCACTGAGATACTCAACAACCATCTTTCAAAGGTTTGGCTTTTCATCTTCTACCCCTCAAGAAAATGATAAGGAGGTAAACCAACCCAAAGACCAGGAAAGTACTGCAAATGAATCCAATGGTGAAGCTTCAAAGGAAGATAGTGGTTCATCTGAAGGTAGGTTTGGAAGACTTCAATCCATTCTATCTGGAGGTGAGGCACTAAGTGACCTGCTTTTTCTAATTCAGGTGTGGAAGACCTTGATCTATCAAAGGAGGAACTAGTGAAGCTAGTTCTTGAGAAGGATGAATTATTGACCTCGAAAGATGAAGAAGTCAAAGATATGAAGGACAAGGTTTTGCGCACCTATGCTGAGATGGAAAATATCATGGCACGGACAAGGCGTGAATCTGAGAACTCAAAAAAGTTCGCTGTACAGGTTTGTTGTTGTTAAATCTGATTTCTGGTTTTAAATTTTAATGACGTAAATGATGTTTCTATCAATTATGTTGAATTTTCTCTCTTATAGCGTCTTAATCGTGTATGCAGAACTTCTCTAAGAGTTTGTTAGATGTTGCTGACAATTTGGCTAGAGCATCATCTGCTGTGAAGGAGAGCTTCTCAAAATTAGATACATCTGAAGATTCTAGTGGAGCTGTACCATTACTAAAAACCCTACTGGAGGGTGTAGACATGACAGATAAGCAACTCGGAGAGGTACTTTATGAAAATTTGATATTGTTCCTGTGTATTATCGTTTTTCTGTGCATGATTTTTTCTCTATTTTGCCTGAGCGTGTTTGCTAAATATTTCTTCCTCTTTTACACTACATCGATTATGTGTGATAGTATTACCTAAAATGGGGGTTTCCTCAATTTTGAACAGGTTTTTAAGAAGTTTGGAGTTGAAAAGTTTGATCCATTGAATGAGAAATTCGATCCTGAGAGACATTATGCAATTTTCCAAATTCCTGATACTTCAAAACCATCAGGAACGGTCGCTGCCGTTGTAAAGGTACATATCATCATTAATACTGATCTGTGTGTATTCCATTAAATTTTAAATCTCGGGATCTAGAGTTTTTGAGCTTGATATATGGTTCCTATTCATTTATAAATTGTTGATTTACTGATTTATATTCTTTTCCTTTGTTTTACTGACCTGTTATTTTAGAATGTTGAAGTCACCTTGATATTCTTGCTTATAGAAAGTTTGACAAAAATATTTGTAAATTTTAAAAATATATAGAAAAACAGCTACTGGCTACTGGCTTTTGCTATGTAAGTTTATTAATTCCAGTTCTGATATACTTGGCTGCACATTTACTTCCCATGTCTACATGTTGTGATCATTTTGGCAATATACATTAGAATTATCATGTTAGTCTATATTTCATATGACACGCGGTTTGCACTGTGATCTTTCAGTAGTCAAAAGATGATAAAACACATGAACCATGAGTGTAGTCCCATTAGCTGTGGGAATGCAACTCTTAGTTTAGCCGTGAAAAAAGAACTTAACTTGGTATTATGCGGCCAATCATTGTTTCAATCAGCAATTACGGATATTCTAGAGATGTTCTCTCCCATCTCTTCTGTGCAGGTTGCTTGCTCAATAGTCCATATTCACCTTTCATATTATAATTTG
This sequence comes from Poa annua, assembly GCA_026929855.1. Classification (NCBI taxonomy): domain Eukaryota; kingdom Viridiplantae; phylum Streptophyta; class Magnoliopsida; order Poales; family Poaceae; genus Poa; species Poa annua. The sequence continues at coordinate 68,102,316 of CM049432.1, read as the reverse complement.
AAAACTAGTTCTTAATTATTTTTTCTGAACTGGAGAAATCTATCTTCAACCGTGTGCACCTCTTGTTTTTTGCGCACACATAAGAGGGAATCTAATAATTTTCCTCAACCCTTGGCAGTGCTAGACTACCCTGGTAAAAGTTCAGATACCCCTGTTCCTAAATATAAGGCCTAAATATTTGGGATTTAAATTGAACTCCCTAAACGCCTTATATTTAGGAACAAACTAACATAGTGAGTAGTAAGTATTTTGATATTTCTGAGGCATCTTTTAAGAGCTATGAGCACTTGCAAACTCAATTTGTGCTCCGTTCTGAAACTTGAATCTCTTGATAACTTTCGGATTGTTACTACGATTGAAATGGATGTAGCATATCAGTACAACAAAATTTGCATACCCTAAATGGTTTGAGATTGGCTGGCTGGCGATATCTGAAACCTTTCAGTTCACCGATAGAATCGTAGAATGCTTTCTTTTCTCTGTCGACATGTGCACGCTTTTGCTGATAGAATTCATTACACATTTGTGGTTTCAGGTGGGCTACATGTTACATGATCGGGTCCTCCGCCCCGCGGAAGTTGGTGTTACAGAGGGAGGTCCCTCTGAAGAAGAGCCTGAGGAGAAATCAAGTGGAGATTAGATTAAATTGGTCTAGTAATATACCAGAAGCAACCACGAGGTAGCTGTTCCTCATCAGCAAAGGAGCTCGGCGATAGCAGCGTTTCGGGTTTTTTAATCTAAAAAACAGTTGTCTTGTTAAAATGCTGTTTGTATGGGTATACGTGATACCATTCCTTAGCAGCAACGTTTTTGAGAATTTTGTAAGGGCATCTTGAGAGCTTCAAGAACAAGGTTTATTTTTCACATCATACGCTTCCCTTAAGTTATCAGTTGCCATCACCTGTCTAGCTACCCTCACGAGTTTATCTCAGTTAGTCAAGTTCTTTCCCCTCAAATCGTGTGATTTCGCTTTTGGGATTGGCTTCTAGGTCCTCTCTAGATTATGGGCAGCTTAATTCCACTGAATTTCTATCGAGAAAGTCAAATCGTCTAGGGATTGAGAAACTGGTCTAACCTCGTCCTTCACAGCTTCTGTAAAGCGGTACACATATATTTACAGAAGGTGTGGCACTGTAGCAATAAGGGAATTATGTTTAAAAAAAGAATAAGGAAAGTATAAAAGAAAAAAGAAAAAAACTGTTCACGTCCCTCCTGTTATGCGTCTAAGTCACCCACGAGTTCTCAGTCGTGTTCAACACCGTTCGGTTATGCGTCAAGATGTTTTATTTTTCTTTTGCGTTTTTTCCAGTTACATACGACTTGTAACCGAGATTTTTCTAATTGTAGTCGGGTTGCAACTGATTTTTTTCCAGTTACAAGTGAGTTATAACCGCATTTTTCGGTTGCAAGTGGATTGCAACTGCAATTTTTTGGCTTGTAAGTGGCTTCTAAATGAGTTTTTTTTAGTTACAAGTGGGTTGTAAGTGGCCCGTAAATTTTTCCAGAGTTAATTAAACTAGATGATTCCCCGCTGCGGAAATATATGAGAAAGAATATATCATTAAAATATGGAGAATAAATATAGTACTTCATATTTTGATGATATGTATTTATTCTCCATATTTAAGAGATTTGATGATGTGTATATCTTACATGTTGAGAATTCTTTATAGTGGGGTTTCCTAATTGGACCAATTAGATGTGGATACCTTGTATGTTGAGAGAATTCTTTGTAGTGGGGTTTTTCCATTTAGATAGAGAAGATTTCACGCAAACCTCATGACTGAGAACTCGACTGAGATCTAGCCACGCCCAGCCACAAGGAGTAGAAGCCTAGAAGAGCCCACTTTTAAATTTCCTTTTGGAACTTTTCTTTTTGGGTGCAATGTACTTATGGACACACGATACAGGTCAGTATGTTGCTCGGAAGTAGAATCTCATCTCATGGGATTTAGTGATCTTTTTGGATATGATAGAAAAGGGCAGTACCAGCCTATGTATTTTGGATATCACACTATCACAGTGTCGTCATACATTATCAGCAACAATGGGTCCTTGTGTGATTTCGCTATCTGAAGTTGAGCTGAATGGCATGGACATTCGATGGACACTGGGTGGCTTGTGTTAACATTAAGTTTTGGGTAGACACCATCTAACAAAGGGACCCTCTAACAAATGAGTGCTGTAATTCATTAAGGATACTCGAACAGCTTGTGTTTCGATTGAAATGGAAATATTATCAATCTTCATTAGTTATATTTATTCGTCCTCTTTTTGGATGACAGGTTCGATCGTGACTGGAGAAAGATTGAAGCATTTGTTTGCTCCAAGACAGTAATACAGGTATGTATATGTACGCTCTGTTCTGCCCTCGAATTTTGCTTCACTTATGCCGTTTAGTTGGTTATATCATCTTGAAATATGTTTATTTCGTTATCGTGTAAATATAATTTTCCAATAACTAGGTGGACTTGCTCCTTTGTTGATTATTTGCATCTGACGAATTAAACTATGATTTAAAAAACAGTTATTTTAACAGATCAGGAGCCATGCACAGAAGCACTTTTTGAGGGTTCAAAAGAATGAACGGGTGAACATCTGCCCCCTCCTAGGCCAAAGAGGAAGGCCGCACATCCTTACCCGCATAAAGCCTCAAAGAAGGGCAAGTATTTTTCAACCTACATCTCACTAACATGAAGAATTTTGTAATAAAAAATAGGCCTAACTAGATATCTCTGCGAATTGCACGAGTGAGACTATGAGCGGTCTTCTCGAACCCAACCCTAGCTCCCGTGACCTCCCGCCAACCTTAGCCGCCGCCGCCGGCTTCCGCCCCCTCCTTCCCTCCTCCCCCCTCCTCTTGGCTTGTTCTACTCGTCGCTCCCGTGAGCGACGGGTGGAACCCTAGCTTCCTCCTCCCCGAAGCTTTCCTGTCGTCTTCCTCTCCTCGCCGCCGCCGGATGGCGCTGCCGACCGTGGGCTGGGCGTTGACGGCGGCGAGGCCCCTCCTCTCCCTCGCTCGCAGAGGTTGGCGCGGGCCGACCTTGGCAGCCTGGGCGCCATGCTAACCGAGGGCACGGTGGCGCGGCCGTTCCGGCGGCGGCGTGGATGCTCGGCGGTGGAGGGGCGGGTATGGGTTGGCGGCGCCTCGTGGTGGCGGCGGCGGCTCGGATGACGCGGACAACGGCTTCAGGCTGGAGTTCTCGGTCATGGTGGCAGGAGGCTCTCGACGACGGCTTTCATCTGGAACAAGTGACGGGAAGGTGCAGATGCGGCTTGGCCTCGAGACGGTGGCTGGCGGAGCTGGCCCCAGAGGCGGCAGGCTCTCGGCCCGATCTGGGCCCAGGTGGGTCCGATCCGGGTTGGGCGCGCCCTGCTACGTGGTGGTTTCAGTGGTTCCCGGGAACCCTTCCCCCGACCATGGAGTGGATGGGGTGCTGGATCCGGGCCAGGAGGTCCTAGATCCGGTGACCGCCTAGTAGCCTCGCTTACTCGGGGTATGCGGGTGTGACCGGCGGGTGCGTCATGCTAGTTGTACCCCCACTGTCCTAGGGCCCGACTACCTCGGTCCTTCTACTGTCCGTTATGATGGAATTGTTGTCTAGACACCTGCTTCGCCTTGGGTGCGAGATCTCGGATGCCGGGGTGGCGGCCACAGAGGGTGGTGGTTTGCGCGTGCGACTCTACGGCGAGCGACGTGGCAGCGGTGATAGTCGTCTTCTCGGACCACGTGGGTGGCGTGGAGTTGGCGGAAGGAGTTCCTGGTGCTGGCTTCGCTTCGGCAATGGTGGCTCCCAGGTTGTGTCATGGTGGCCTGGCTCGAGACTTTCGGCATTTCGTGGTATCGAGTGTGGTAGAAAGGTGCTTCCGAACGAAAGCTCTACGCTGCGGCACCAACAGCGACGACGCCTGCGGGTGTCATAACCCCCTTGTGGGCGTTGTTGTGGGTGCCTTCTCCACACTTACGGTGGTCGAAAGGTACTTCCGAGCGAAAGCTCTGCGCTTCGACGCCAACAGCGACGCTTGCGGGTGTCGTAACTCTCTTGGGGGCGTTGTTGTGGGTGCCTTCTTCACACTAGGGCTCCGGGTGAAAACCCTGACCTCTCGGTCTAGACGGCGGCGGCGCTTTGCGTCGTCACCTTGTTGGGGGCGTCGTTATGGAGTCTCGGTACTTATCGATCTTGTGTCCGAGTCCTTGATGGGTCTTTCCTTTTCTTTATTGTTTATCTTTGATCTGTCGTAAGAGGGTTCCTTTTCACCTTGTATCGGTTCGGCCGTTGTTCTTTTGGGCGTTGCGCTGTCTGACCCAGCAGCGGTGTTAAACAGTGTGGTTTTATTTATAAAGCGGGACGAAAGGCTATTTTGAAAAACTATGAGCACATTTTTAGTAGTGGGCAGGCAAAGACGCAAGGTATACCAGGATCAGCTAACCATGTCATTCCATCGAGCGGCGATCGTACGACACCGTTTAGTGTAACTACCGATTATACTGTAGCTGTGATGAAACGATTAGCATATATATATATATATATTATTATTATTATACATTATACACTATATATGAAGGCGCGTCGTTTTTGCATCCCATTTTGCCTTCCACGTCGCTCCTTTCTTGCTCGTCGTTCGATCCTTCCATCCTACGTTCGAGGATTGCTTCCTCTTGGTGCTAATCTGCACATTACTGTAGCTGGATCTTCTCCACCAATCAGGCGCCACCACGTTTACCGGTGGTTGCGGGATGGTCTCCCGGTTCTCCGGTTGCTTCCGGTTGCGTTCTGCCTCCCCCCCCCCCCCTATTTCCCTGCTGCTTTACTGCCCTTTGGGCCCGCCTCCTCAGCCGGAGGACGCCAAAAGCTCCGCCGCTGCTTCCTCTCCAACCTCGGCGGCGGCCGCATCTGGGGACAGCCGCCATCTCGCCCTGGCTAGGACGGCTGCCACATCGCCGCGGCCGCCTCCGCCCGAAGCCTCCGCGGAGCCACCATGCTTCTACCGGACGTGGCCGTCACTGCCGTCCCCGGACCCCTCCACTTCCCCTCCAGCAGCGGGAGGCGGGCGCGGGCGTCATCGTCGGACCCCTCCACCGTGCGCTGCATCTCCAGCACGCGCTGCGCCGTCGCGCCCGCAGGGCTTAACGCTGCCACCGCCTCCAGGGCCGCCGACAGAGGATGCGGGAGCACTCTGTACCCCGGTCCTCGATCCCGTCCGTGATCAACCACACCACGACCTGCACTGCCCCGGCCCCGGTCTGGCGGCCGTCCAGCGTGCGGGTTGCTGTCAAGCCACGCCCTCTCTCCTAGCTGAAGAGGCACCTGCGTGCGTGGACGAGCTCCAGCAGTAGATCTACCGCCGCCGCTCTCTCTCTCTCTCTCATCATCTCATGCACCAAGTCAACTCACCGGTTGTGGCTCTCGACATTCACTGCCTCTGCATCGCCCTGGATGCTCCGGTGTTGAAGTCAGGTAAAACTTCTATTTGTGCTAAGAAAACTTATAATTCTGTCTGTGCATACAGGGAACACATAGGAGTTGGAATAGGTCACACTTAATTTAGCAGGATCTCCCTACATAAGGTTTAACAGGTAGAGGATGACACTGAGGCCGCTTTAGATAGGTTTCTGCAGTCGATAGGGTCTATAATCTTCAGACATCTCCAATACATAGTTCTGCTCCACATGCCTCTTTGAAACAAGTGGTTGCACCACAAGAGTTTGGCCTGTCAATTTAATATGCAACAAGGGGTGCAAACGGTTTCTGAATTGAAAAACAATGCAGAGTAGTGAGTAGAACACTGAGATCGTCATGACAAGGTCGTGTTCTTCCCATGGTACGCACAGAAATTTGGTTCATACGTCAGTCAAGAACCGAAGTCAATCACAGCTATGTCTAGCTATTGAAAACGCAAGTTGATACTTTTGAATGGGGTAGTGGTCTGTACGTAGTCTGACAAGAAATTTAGCAAGTTGCTGTTCAAAGCATTCGATTGAAGTCAATAGTAGACTGAATCTTGGCTGCTTTACAATACCAGGAAGGAACAATAGATTAGAAATCTATGACCATCAGTTATGTCATGTAAGGTTTGTTTGTTCGGTGCATGATAGGATACACCAAAATCTTCAGAAATAAATCCTATGTGTTTATGCAAAATTCATACATGTTTAACAGATCAGGTTAATAGATTAACTTTTCTTCTCTCCTTCTCCATTCTATTCTTCCTCTTGATTTATTCATGGAGTGAGATTTTCGAGTTCTTGAGTTCTATGTAGATTAAACTTGATATATTTTCTCCTGGTTTTGCTTGCTATTTATGACGATCTTGTTGCTGAAAGATCTATCACCTCGGGATACCAATGCAAGATTATTTTGTGTGTTGCTCACATCTGAGAGAGTACAGGTATGAAGCAGCTCGATAAAGTTTATACAAGCTAGACTTTATTGTCATCGACGAAGAGGTATCTTCTAAAAACCTAAATTTCTGGCTTACTTACTGCTGCTTGAAAATATATATGCATATGAACACCTTACCACAATCAGTGAAACTATGAGCAACAAAATCCAACCATTTGCATATGTTTTTCGACTAAAATTGTAGTTTTCATATGTATCACAATTCAGCTCCATATATTTTCATTCAAATATAGGTAGAAAATCTTCCATTTATTTGTAAATTTTATCCTTCTTGCATTAAGATGCAAACTCAATATTTTCTAATGTTCTGTGTTCTACAGGTTATTATATCTTCATTCAAAGTTTCAGTTAGCAATGTTGATTTTTGTTGACCGTCAGTATCTAATTGAGTCTGGAATACAGACTCAATTTTATCGTTGTACCTCATCTCATTTTAGTTGCTATGCAGTTCTCTCTTATCCTAGATGTTTCCTGGGCTTCAGAGTAAAAGACATAACTTATATCTATTTAGATTTTATTAGCACATAGGCTGTAGAGGCTAGCAGGTCATAGGTGATGCTTCCAGAAGTTTAAGCCTATCGTTGTGATATTTTCCCATGCAAGTGGAGTAGTGGAGTACCCATGACATAGTTAATTTGATTTTGCTGTGTATACTGTCGATTTTTGTATGCACTTGATGACAATTCCTGGCCGGCAGCTAACATATCTAATGGAAGTTGTTTTAGCCATTCAGAATGCATACACGGGAGAAAGGAGCAGGCAGGTTCAATACGACCAGAATTTACTCCATGACAACCTTGCAATTGTAGTACAAAGCACACTTAGATTACTGATATTCACGCCGTCATTTTTTAATGTAAAATGTCTTAATATTTCTAGGGTTACTTGAAATGGACGTCTATGGCTATTTGTACCATATTTACTTTATTTCGATGACACGATTTTGTTCCGGGTACAAAAAAGATAGCGAAAGTATAGTATGAAAGAACCAAAGGTGTATTATACCTTGGTATGGTGGGTGATACACCCCAAAGGTAGAAGTTATGGTTCCTCTGTTTCTTTAAAATATAAATTACTCCATCTAGAATAACTGTTGTAACCTATATATGAATTTTGTACTGCGACAATATAGTCACCATGACAAGTTTATCAGATCGGAGGTAGTAGTAAATAATTGGATGTTTTCGATATTTTGGATATTTTGTTTCACAGCGTTTTTGTGAATTTTTTGTGGATTTATCTTGAACTGGTGCTTTTCTTAGTCATGTCTACTCACCCCATCTCTTCTCCCCGCCTTGCTCAAGATTTCTTTTCTAGATCACCTCAGAATTATGTCGCCCCTCTAGTAATTTCAAGATTTCTTTTCCAGATTTTCTAAGGTTTCTTTTCCTTATGATTTTTTTCAGGAATTGCGATGCAAGATTTAGATATTTTCATGAATGGAGCAAAGAGAAACTGAGGACCAACAATAGGCCTAGGTCCAGCCTTACAATGTAGGAATTATTCTCTTCAGGTGACACAATTAAGATAATTATGAATTTTGTACAAATTTCACCTTTTGTCTAAGAAGCATTTCCGAAACAAACTTATAATGTTTAGGTAGCTAAAATCATTTCTAAGTTGAAACTCAATACTCAAATCAAACTTTGTCTGCCATCAAACCTTCGAGCTATGACGACAACTATAATTTTTTAGATTTCAAATCAGTTATGTTGTGTCGTGAAAGCACACATTAATTTAGTTCTCTCAAATTCACTGCTATTACTATTTACATCACATGGATATTAAGGTTCTCAGCAAATTAAAAAATGAGTCTGTACAAATATTGCTACAATCATAGGATGATTATTCTTTTGTTTCTTTAAAGATTTATGTGCTTATATTCCATACTTTGATCCCTTTTCAGTTCCTAATTTTCCCCACCCCTGAACTGCGTTGCTCCCCAGACGCCGTCGTCAACCTCCTCCAGACGCCGCCGAGCCTGCCCCTACCCGAGCCCCTGCCCACGCCGTCGGGTCCCTGCGCCCCACGCCGCCATCCTCTCCATCCTCTCCGGCAGTCGCCTAGAGCTCGGCTCCCGCCTTGGCAAGGTAAGCCCCTACGTCACCTCTCCCCTGCTGCGATATATTCAAGTTACTCTTCTGATTTTCAGATTTTCCCTCTATGCACACCCCGGACCTGCTACAAAGACACTATGACCATAACTTCAAATCTGCATACGTGTGCAAGCTGATCATGTCGAGTGTGAGCAACATAGTCATAGACTTGGGTGACACATTAATTACCAACATGGTAACTGTTGCTTTGTGACACATTTGTACCCATGATGCATTTGTAATAAGCAGCATTGTACTTATGCTACCTCACTGTATTTAGTTAGCTGAAAGGCACATTGTAAGATCATTCTTCCTATATTGACAACAATTGTACTATTTGTGTTATACTTACACAAAAAACACGGGTGCGGCGTATCACCGCGCCAAGATGTCTAGTGCATTACAATAACTCGTCACAAATTTAGGTCTAGCATATACTCTCATAGCTAATCAGCTAACTCGATCAGGCCCACCACTGATCGGGCCTCTTGTCAATTAGCCTTGCATGGGAAGGAAACAGATCGATCCGAACACAAACTCAACAGACGTCTACACGAAAATACACACAACTATATCTATAATAATAGGCTAATACTACGACGCGATCTATCTATCATATATCAGTCGGGAGCGAAACTAGGCGCGCGTGAGTCGATCGATCCCATCTCGATGGCCGACGTCGAGGATCCCGCCGATGGCGGCGTGGTGGTGGAGGCAGAGCCCACCGACTGCTGCAGGTGGATGTTCATATGGGTATCAGGGTTCTTCTTCCTCGCGCTGACGTTTGCCTTCCTTCGATTAATGGATGACTTGGAGTCCCACGAATACCAGCCGTGGACACCGATGGATGTCGCCACCAACGTTGGGGCATTCCTCGCCGGCATGGCTGCATGCTGCTTCGGCCTTCTCTTGATGATCCTTGTGGCCGAGTGGTACAACGGCTATCCCGAGGGCGACAGGTTCGTAGATAGCTTGATCCAGTCTGATCGTGGGGTGTTTCGGGAATCAACCCTTCTGTTTATGCGCCGCATTACACAGCGGGATGCTCTTTATGTATTTGGTTAAAAATCCTATCGGTATATTCTCTCGTCACTTTTTTTTTTACGAGAGAGACATTGGTAAGTTCAATCAAGTGCAATTGATGTACATTATGCATGTTGGGAATCATCTAAACTTAGGAAAATACGAATGGGAGGAAGATTAGTATACTAGTGGAATTGGCGCGGCGACACGCCGCGCCTTTGATGTTAAATCTGGTGTAAAATTTATTCTGTCATCACAGTGTGCGTTAACTTGTTTTGTTAGCTTGTTTGGAAGGATTTCCGAATAAGTGGTAAGTATAATTGTGGATATCACCTTGGTAAAAAAATATGTTAACAAATAGTAGATTTGAAGTTTTGATTTTTAAAACCGATCTAGGGTTATAGTCGATGTGAAGTATAGTGAAAACATTTTTTAGACAGTAGCATAGCATGAAGTATTGTTTCTAAATATATAGGGACTATGATGTAGTAAGAGTTTGGTGCATAGCGATATATATATTGAAATGACTATGTTTGTGTACTGTCTTTTGGTTAGTTTGTTTTTCACTTTTTCTATTTAACAGCTAGCTGTTTTATATTTGGGAAACATACACTTTTTGGTCCATCCGATCCTTCCACCAATCTCAATGCTGTCTCCTCATTTACTTTTTTTTCTTTTCCCTTCTTTTTCCGTCGTGTGGCTTAGTCAACGAGTTCCATTTGAGTAACTTTTTTTCTTCATTTCGGCATCACTCTACTCGTCGTGTCGCCGCAGAGAGAGAGAGAGAGAGAGAGAGGCGCAGCCCATGGCGGAGAGGCCGTCGCTGGAGCCAGGTCTGCCGGTGCCGCGTGGGGGAGTGGCTTCGCAAGCCGGGGATACGGCCTACGGGGAGAGAGGCGACCGCACAGCTGTGGCCATCTGCGTTGGAGAGAGCTGCAGCTACGTACCTCATCGTCTGACGACGAAGAAATCTGTGATTCGGGATCGGAAAAAGCTTGTGCGGCGCTGTTGAGATGTGTATTCCTCTCTTCCCCCTCCACTGTGTTATCTGTGTTGTGATTTCGTCTTATTTTAAGATTGCTTTCTCGCTTGATTTTGGTGTGGATTAGTATTTGTGTTGTGCTTTTTGTTGGGTCGGCGTGGAGGCCATGGACGACGGCGTAGCTTATTTATCTCGTTGACTTGTTGTAGTTCTTTAGGGAGTTAGTACTCAATCGCGATAGTCTCATTTGTTTCCCGGTTCTTAGGTTAGGGTTCACATTTTGGTGATTTTGTTTCGTTTTAGATGATTACAGGTTGATGATGGTGTGCTTATAGCTTCGTTTTTGTTAGCCCACTTTCAAATGATAATTCAAATTGAGATTAAAGCCTTTTCACAGGCAACCATCTAGTTGTTTTCCTATGATCATTTTCATTTTAGGGATAGGCACAGTGAAAGTGTTTATTGTGTGTGATTGCTTTGTATTTACTTGTGTGCAGCTTAATTTTTGTTCAATACATTGATTTGTTGATTTGAGAAGGTTAGGGATAATTTGTCAGTAATTAATTTATGAATTCAATAGGTTGTTCATAAAATTATGATCCTGATCATGTGAGATCTCTTATATCAATAACTTTGAACATATCTTATCTTGAAGTGACAAAGTACAATCTTGATTATCACTGATATTTTTCTTGAGTATCTTGAAGTAGCTGATTGAATCATTATCCTAGTATCTTGAAGTAGCTAACTGAATCATTTCTCTTATTGAATCATTTCCTTGAGTATCTTCAGTTTCTTGTTTCGTCAGTCTCTTTGTTTGCAGTTTCAGAGAATTATTTGCTCAAAAGTATAGCTTCTCACTATCTTGATTATTTTTTAGGCCTTAACTTCTGATATATATATATATATACGTCCTGTCGTTTTTTGTCGCACGAATCTATTCTTTTTCTCGTTTCTTCTGTTTCGCCCCAGGGAGACGCCATGATGTTTTGTGTTCTTCTCATTCCTTTTTTTAATTCTATCTCGTGAGCGGTAATCACCTTTTCTTCTCCCATTTTGGACTGGCTCGGGCGTGGACGGCCATGGCAAAGGCGGAGATGTCCTTAGGATCTCCTTTTTCGGCGTGCCTGGAGAGATAGAGAGAGGTGGCGCGGCTGCAGGGATACCTCATCCGTCGCGCCAGCCAGATGGGTACGCATGTAAGTTCTGCATGCTATGTTTTTCCTCGCCTTTTCCCGCCCCGGTGCTATGAGCGTTTTTGGTCGGTAGTCAGAGCTTCAGCTGGTGCTGCCGGTGTCTCGTGTATACTTAAGTTCGTCAGGGGTTTGTGCAGACTGTGCGCCACTGTGTGAAGTGCATTCATTCCTCCATCCATATGTAGATTATTCGATTGCTTTTGGTAGGAGGGTCGTGGATGGGGTGTGTTCAATGTAGATCTTCAAAACTGTTCATTATTTCATTCATTCAGTGCATGGTTGAGTCACTCATTTTCTTCATTTCACTTGATATCTTAGTAATTAATTTTTGTAGTCATTACTTCATTCAGTCACTTCATTCTTCGGCATTTCTCAAGTCTCTCATTGTAATTCGATCAGTCACTCATTTTAATTTTTCTCAGTCACTAATTTTAATTTGCTCAGTCTTTTATTTAACTAGTCTCTCAGTATGATTGACTCAGTATCTCAATGTAATGTTGCATTTCATATTTTCTCATTACCTCGTTTTCTTCAGTCTTATTTCTTTGTTTGTTATTCAGTCCAATCATCTCATTTTTGTTCCTCAGTTTGTTTCTTTAGTCTATGATTCTTATTTGCTCATTTTCTTCAGCTCTTATTGTCTCAGTCCCTCATTATTATCCTTATTAAACTAAATTCAGTTTTCAATGACTTGACCTTTGTTCTTAGTCCTCAGTCTTATTTGCTCATTCACTCTTCTCTATGTCTTTCAATGTTCATTTCTTTCAGTCATCATTTTTAGGTATTGCTCTTTAGTATTCTAAGTCTTGTTCTTTAGTCTTTTAGTGTATGTTTCTTTCGGTCCTTCTAATGTTTGTAAGTCTTGTTCTACAGTTTTATTGTCTTTGTGTCCTAACTCTTGCTCTTCCGTCTTTTCAGTTTGGTTTTTTCTCAATTTCTAAGTCATTTTATCATGTTATTGCAGCCATTCTCAATTTTCGAAGTCACACTCTTCAGTTTTGTTATTTCTAAGTATGTCAATCATCATTTCTTTTGGTCTCGTTATTTTTTGTTTAGTCATTTGTCTCAGATTTTGTTTTTGGTCAGTTTGTTCAGTATATACCATGCACAAATAGAAGGTATGGCTTGTACCGTTATTGGATTTTTGACACACATATTCTGAATCTGATTGTTTCCCGCTTAATCATTTATATTGTGTGAATTTAAATTTGACCGCACAATTTTCTGTTGAAGCATCCATGATTTTCTCCGGTTAGTCAAACCAAGGTGGAGTAAGGTGGGTGGAGCAGCGGCTGTAGCACCCTAATCTGATCCTTGTTAAGTTCAATTCGTACTAGGTATCATTCTCTACACCGGTTTTGCTAATTCTCAGGTGCCTGAGATTTTCTTAAGTCTCAGTCACCCATGAAAATATGCATAAGTTGCACTTTTCTGGCAGAAAAATACAATTGCACTTTTTTGACAGAAAAGTGCAACTCGTTTCAGTTGCATTTTTTTTTGAACTGCAGTTGCACTTTTCTGAGTCGATTGAGACTTAAGAAAAAATCAGGCGCCTGAGACATATGCACTCCCTACTTCTTTTTATTCCATTTCTCGGCCTTTCAAATGGCAATTTAGTATTTCATTAGTTTCAGTTCTTTCTGTTATCGGCATTTTTGAATTCAGTTCCCATTCTTAATTTCTCATTTAAACTAAATTCAGTTTTCATTCTTATTTCCTCATTTCTAAACATGACATCATTCCTTACATCTTACAACTTGTGTTTGCTGTTTTAGATGGTGAAGCATGGGTTTATATATCTTTGTAACTAGATGAAGGTGCTGAGTTTGTTCGTTTCTTTAGTTCTACCTCATATTCTCAGTTCTGCAACATGTGATGGGAGTTTTCCTGGGTGAAGTTGGGTTCCTGGCTGAGTCTTCCTGGTTGATCAGTTACGCAGCTGGTGATTCCCTAAGAAATTTTGTTCTAGACTGAAGAAACGAGGAAACTCAAGAAGTAGATGGCCACAGAAATATGTGTCTGTTTGTGCAAACTGAAACAGACACTTTTTTCTTAGTTGAATCAAGGGGTCGTAGTAGTAGTACAGCTGGCTGTCTCTAATTGGTTGAAAAAATATGTCTGTTCCTGAATTGAAAAACAGACAGCTGTTGAATAGACACCCCCTTGTTTTTTGTTTCAAACGGGTGATGTGTATGGGGAATGATATGTTGTTTCTGTCGATATGAGTGCATGAGCGGTAGGTGCAGACACGTAGTTTTGTTGCATAGAATACGGGTATGAATGCATGTTTTGCACGTAGGAGTGTTTTGCTGCAGGCACGTAGCTTTTTCTAATTCGATCAGTCACTCATTTTAATTTTTCTCAGTCACTAATTGTAATTTGCTCAGTCTTTTATTTAACTAGACTCTCAGTATGATTGACTCAGTATCTCAATGTAATGTTGCATTTCATATTTTCTCATTACCTCGTTTTCTTCAGTCTTATTTCTTTGTTTGTTATTCAGTCCAATCATCTCATTTTTGTTCCTCAGTTTGTTTCTTTAGTCTATGATTCTTATTTGCTCATTTTCTTCAGCTCTTATTGTCTCAGTCCCTCATTATTATCCTTATTAAACTAAATTCAGTTTTCAATGACTTGACCTTTGTTCTTAGTCCTCAGTCTTATTTGCTCATTCACTCTTCTCTATGTCTTTCAATGTTCATTTCTTTCAGTCATCATTTTTAGGTATTGCTCTTTAGTATTCTAAGTCTTGTTCTTTAGTCTTTTAATGTATGTTTCTTTCGGTCCTTCTAATGTTTGTAAGTCTTGTTCTACAGTTTTATTGTCTTTGTGTCCTAACTCTTGCTCTTCCGTCTTTTCAGTTTGGTTTTTTCTCAATTTCTAAGTCATTTTATCATGTTATTGCAGCCATTCTCAATTTTCGAAGTCAGACTCTTCAGTTTTGTTATTTCTAAGTATGTCAATCATCATTTCTTTTGGTCTCGTTATTTTTTGTTTAGTCATTTGTCTCAGATTTTGTTTTTGGTCAGTTTGTTCAGTATATACCATGCACAAATAGAAGGTATGGCTTGTACCGTTATTGGATTTTTGACACACATATTCTGAATCTGATTGTTTCCCGCTTAATCATTTATATTGTGTGAATTTAAATTTGACCGCACAATTTTCTGTTGAAGCATCCATGATTTTCTCCGGTTAGTCAAACCAAGGTGGAGTAAGGTGGGTGGAGCAGCGGCTGTAGCACCCTAATCTGATCCTTGTTAAGTTCAATTCGTACTAGGTATCATTCTCTACACCGGTTTTGCTAATTCTCAGGTGCCTGAGATTTTCTTAAGTCTCAGTCACCCATGAAAATATGCATAAGTTGCACTTTTCTGGCAGAAAAATACAATTGCACTTTTTTGACAGAAAAGTGCAACTCGTTTCAGTTGCATTTTTTTTTGAACTGCAGTTGCACTTTTCTGAGTCGATTGAGACTTAAGAAAAAATCAGGCGCCTGAGACATATGCACTCCCTACTTCTTTTTATTCCATTTCTCGGCCTTTCAAATGGCAATTTAGTATTTCATTAGTTTCAGTTCTTTCTGTTATCGGCATTTTTGAATTCAGTTCCCATTCTTAATTTCTCATTTAAACTAAATTCAGTTTTCATTCTTATTTCCTCATTTCTAAACATGACATCATTCCTTACATCTTACAACTTGTGTTTGCTGTTTTAGATGGTGAAGCATGGGTTTATATATCTTTGTAACTAGATGAAGGTGCTGAGTTTGTTCGTTTCTTTAGTTCTACCTCATATTCTCAGTTCTGCAACATGTGATGGGAGTTTTCCTGGGTGAAGTTGGGTTCCTGGCTGAGTCTTCCTGGTTGATCAGTTACGCAGCTGGTGATTCCCTAAGAAATTTTGTTCTAGACTGAAGAAACGAGGAAACTCAAGAAGTAGATGGCCACAGAAATATGTGTCTGTTTGTGCAAACTGAAACAGACACTTTTTTCTTAGTTGAATCAAGGGGTCGTAGTAGTAGTACAGCTGGCTGTCTCTAATTGGTTGAAAAAATATGTCTGTTCCTGAATTGAAAAACAGACAGCTGTTGAATAGACACCCCCTTGTTTTTTGTTTCAAACGGGTGATGTGTATGGGGAATGATATGTTGTTTCTGTCGATATGAGTGCATGAGCGGTAGGTGCAGACACGTAGTTTTGTTGCATAGAATACGGGTATGAATGCATGTTTTGCACGTAGGAGTGTTTTGCTGCAGGCACGTAGCTTTTTCTAATTCGATCAGTCACTCATTTTAATTTTTCTCAGTCACTAATTGTAATTTGCTCAGTCTTTTATTTAACTAGACTCTCAGTATGATTGACTCAGTATCTCAATGTAATGTTGCATTTCATATTTTCTCATTACCTCGTTTTCTTCAGTCTTATTTCTTTGTTTGTTATTCAGTCCAATCATCTCATTTTTGTTCCTCAGTTTGTTTCTTTAGTCTATGATTCTTATTTGCTCATTTTCTTCAGCTCTTATTGTCTCAGTCCCTCATTATTATCCTTATTAAACTAAATTCAGTTTTCAATGACTTGACCTTTGTTCTTAGTCCTCAGTCTTATTTGCTCATTCACTCTTCTCTATGTCTTTCAATGTTCATTTCTTTCAGTCATCATTTTTAGGTATTGCTCTTTAGTATTCTAAGTCTTGTTCTTTAGTCTTTTAATGTATGTTTCTTTCGGTCCTTCTAATGTTTGTAAGTCTTGTTCTACAGTTTTATTGTCTTTGTGTCCTAACTCTTGCTCTTCCGTCTTTTCAGTTTGGTTTTTTCTCAATTTCTAAGTCATTTTATCATGTTATTGCAGCCATTCTCAATTTTCGAAGTCACACTCTTCAGTTTTGTTATTTCTAAGTATGTCAATCATCATTTCTTTTGGTCTCGTTATTTTTTGTTTAGTCATTTGTCTCAGATTTTGTTTTTGGTCAGTTTGTTCAGTATATACCATGCACAAATAGAAGGTATGGCTTGTACCGTTATTGGATTTTTGACACACATATTCTGAATCTGATTGTTTCCCGCTTAATCATTTATATTGTGTGAATTTAAATTTGACCGCACAATTTTCTGTTGAAGCATCCATGATTTTCTCCGGTTAGTCAAACCAAGGTGGAGTAAGGTGGGTGGAGCAGCGGCTGTAGCACCCTAATCTGATCCTTGTTAAGTTCAATTCGTACTAGGTATCATTCTCTACAGCGGTTTTGCTAATTCTCAGGTGCCTGAGATTTTCTTAAGTCTCAGTCACCCATGAAAATATGCATAAGTTGCACTTTTCTGGCAGAAAAATACAATTGCACTTTTTTGACAGAAAAGTGCAACTCGTTTCAGTTGCATTTTTTTTTGAACTGCAGTTGCACTTTTCTGAGTCGATTGAGACTTAAGAAAAAATCAGGCGCCTGAGACATATGCACTCCCTACTTCTTTTTATTCCATTTCTCGGCCTTTCAAATGGCAATTTAGTATTTCATTAGTTTCAGTTCTTTCTGTTATCGGCATTTTTGAATTCAGTTCCCATTCTTAATTTCTCATTTAAACTAAATTCAGTTTTCATTCTTATTTCCTCATTTCTAAACATGACATCATTCCTTACATCTTACAACTTGTGTTTGCTGTTTTAGATGGTGAAGCATGGGTTTATATATCTTTGTAACTAGATGAAGGTGCTGAGTTTGTTCGTTTCTTTAGTTCTACCTCATATTCTCAGTTCTGCAACATGTGATGGGAGTTTTCCTGGGTGAAGTTGGGTTCCTGGCTGAGTCTTCCTGGTTGATCAGTTACGCAGCTGGTGATTCCCTAAGAAATTTTGTTCTAGACTGAAGAAACGAGGAAACTCAAGAAGTAGATGGCCACAGAAATATGTGTCTGTTTGTGCAAACTGAAACAGACACTTTTTTCTTAGTTGAATCAAGGGGTCGTAGTAGTAGTACAGCTGGCTGTCTCTAATTGGTTGAAAAAATATGTCTGTTCCTGAATTGAAAAACAGACAGCTGTTGAATAGACACCCCCTTGTTTTTTGTTTCAAACGGGTGATGTGTATGGGGGATGATATGTTGTTTCTGTCGAGATGAGTGCATGAGCGGTAGGTGCAGACACGTAGTTTTGTTGCATAGAATACGGGTATGAATGCATGTTTTGCACGTAGGAGTGTTTTGCTGCAGGCACGTAGCTTTTTCATCTAGGATGCGTGTGTGAGTGCATGTCTTGCACATATAAGTGTTTTGCTGCAGGAACGTAGTTTTTTTGTCTAAAATACGTGTCTGAGTGCATGTCTTGCACGTATGAGCGTTAGGTGCAGATAAGGATGTTGTGCATGATGCTATATAATGTGGGCGGTAGTGTAAGTCAACAATATACAAAAGAGGAACTCTCTATATAAGCGGGATATACAGTGTGATCGTTTAGAAGTTTAGATGTCAAAAAATCGTGAGCTGTGGTCAGATCTGTCGGGATGCGCGAGGGATATGCAGTTCTGGGCGGATCTGCCGATATGCTCGAGGAAGGATGTTCTGCCGCTTCCAGAAGATGATGTTATTCAGTTTTGGTTAAAAGAAGGTGATGCGGATTTGAAGCAGGCTGTTCGTCGTGTTCTCTCACAATATTTTGTTTTCAGAAATTTGTTTGATGTTAGGAAGGGTTGCAACGGTGTTCCTGTGTTTGCGATAGCACGGCGTGAAGAGCATGCCTCGGTTCTTCATGGGAAAATATTTTGTTTAGAAGAAGCAGGATGGTTATATAGTGCGAAGGTTGAACTCTCTCGGATGGATGATAAAGATCTAGCTGAAAACGACATACCAGACATAGAGTTTGAGTACTGGGTTTAGTTATGTAATAATATGTCCACGGCTAAGTAAATGAGGTATGTTGTGTATAGGTGTGTAAGTTGTAAGTCAGGTTAAGTTTTTAGTGGGTAAGATTGTTATAATATTTAAATAAAAATGCATGTCATGAATAATGCGGATGTTGTTATAAGTTATGATATATCTAGCTGACGATATGATACACATAAAGTTCAAGCATTGAATTGGACCAAACGAATTTTAATTCTTGTAATGTGCACATTCAATAACTATTTGTTTTTTGTATTAAAAAATTGATAAATAGTTGTACAGTTCGACTATTTGCTTTTGACCATATTGGAAAATTTGTTTTCTGTTCGTCTGAACATTGAACAGTTCTTAATTGTTCCTCTGCACGCCATATAGTTAACTGAAAAATGTAGAATTTCTGTTGTAAGCATTTTTTAAAAGAAGTTTATACGTGCATTGTGACGTATTAGTTACCTCCATATTTTATGGTTTACATTTAGAAGGAATAAACGTCAAATTTAGGTAAATTTGAAAGGTTTTCAAACCTTGAAATGCTTTGCTAACTTGTTGTAGGTAATTAGGTTTATTTATTTTGCCTGTCTCGGTATTTTTACCAGAATCGAAAGTAGTTAGCATCCGAAAATGTATATATTTTCATGAATCATGGTATGGAAGCTAGGAATCTGACGTGCATAAAAAATTTATGTAGATACTGGAATTAGAAAATAAGTTGTAACACGTACTCATAGTTGCTGTAATCGTTTTTTAGTTGACATAGATTTTATTGAGCAATATTGGAGATGAATTTATAAAAGCTGCATTTACTATGGAAACACTATGACGGGTAGTATTAATTATTATTTTAAAAAGATTGTCTAAACATGCATGGGGTTTGAAAGGACAATGATGTCGCCTAGAGGGGGGTTGTGAATAGGCGGTTTAAAACTTTTCTAGTTTAGGCTTATTAATTGCAGAATTAAAACTAGGTGTTTAAATTAATAAGCCGACAAACTAAATAAACTAGTCTCACCTATGTGCACCAACAACTTACGCTAAGAAGGACAAACAACAAGGTGATAGCCATAGAATACTTCAAGCACGAAGGCTATCACAATGTAAATTGCATAAGTAAAAAGCTCGGGTATAGAAATAACCGAGGCACGCGGAGACGAGGATGTATTCCCGAGTTCCTCCTTGTTAAGGGAGTACGTCTCGTTGGAGAGGTGTGAACCGACACAACGGTTCAACAATCACAAAGGTTTCACCTTCTTCTCCGATGAACCGCACCACAAAGGCTTGGTTCACCTTCCACTATCGGAATTCCTCCGAGGCGGAATCCGGAGCCTTTCAACAACAATCCGGGGCAAAACCCACAATGGGATTGGGGGCTCCCGAACGGTTTCTTCAAGTGACCACACAAGGGTCCAACCACCACAAAGGCGTCTAGGGTCCAAGGACCCAAGAGTAACAAGCTCACAAGCTTTCAACTTCCACGAATCCTCGTGGAGAGCACACCGATGCACCAAATGCAAAAGGCAAGAGCACAAGTGTTCAAATCCTTCACTCTCAAATTGCAACAAAGCAACAAATGCTTATGGGGGAATAAGAGAGGAAGAACAAAGAGGAGATGCACCAAGAACTACAAGATCAAATCTACTAGGTTCCCCTCACTTAGAGGAGAGATGGATTGGTGGAAATGTAGATCTAGATCTCTCTCTCAAATCCCTCAAAGATATGCAAGAATCATGGGAGGAAATAAGAGAGGAGCAAGCTTTCCAAGGTCAACAATGGAAGAGAGAGAAGGAAAAACGTGCTTGGAAGAGCTACTCTCTCTGGGGAAGAAGGGGCCTTTTTATAGGTCCAACGAAAAAGAGCCGTTGCAGGAAAACTTCACACCGGAGTTTCCGGTCACTAGGGCCGGAAACTCCGGCCAGGGGTGGAAACTCCGGCCTACTAGGAATGGAAACTTCGGCCCCCACTAGTGGCTGGACACCGTCAACACATTCGAGGCTTGGGCAAACTCTCCGGTGCCCTGTGCCGGAAAGTTCATCTAGGGGTGGAAACTCCGGCCTTTGAGGCCGGAAACTCCGCCCCCACCAGGGGCTGAACAACTTCAAACCACCTTTGGAGAAAAAACGTTGAGTCCAGAGACTCCGGTCCTGGGGACCGGAAACTCCGGCCTAAGAAAAAGCTGCTGTAAAACTGAACACGAAAACTGCTATAACTTTTGCGAATGAACTCTGAATGAAGTGAGACCACTTTTTTTGAAAAGATAGCGACGGAAAGCATCCACACATGGAAAGGTGTGGGACTTTCCTCACGGTTGAACTAGCAATATTTCCGCCACCGAAAACGCAACAAGTTTTCAAAGTAAAATGTTTTTGGTGAACTAGAGCTTGACATGGAGATGAAGCAAGCTCTAATTTCTCACCACAATAAAATCCAAATAAGAGCCAAGAAATATGAGAAGCCAAGTATGCAAATGTTTGAGCTCTCCACAACAATGCGATCAAGTTACTCACTTGAGAGCCCCTCTTGATAGTACGCCATCTATCCTAAAACCCGGTCTCCTACTAACACCATGAGACCGGTAAGAGAGAAAACCTATCAAGATCATACATTTGCCTAGCACATTCCACTTGAGCTCGATGATGAAGATCCTGACTCTCTCAAGTTGAAACACCTTTCTTGATTGTGCTTGCTAGCACATGCTTGATGAAGACTTCTCCAAATGCTCCCCCATACTGCGTTATGCGAGGGACTCGCTAAGCTTTGTCTTCATGTTTTCTTTGCAAACTTCAATCAAAGGATATCTTCCAATATGCATCATATTGAACGTGCACTTCATATTCTTCTCTTAATATGTATGATGGCTTGGAGGTAAACATGATTGTTCACTCAATCTTCTATTCCAAGCCATACTTGTAATGAGCTCAACTCTACACATGACCATTCATCATATAAATCCTTGAATAGAGCATTGGTCACTAAGTCATCTTGAAGAGTCTAACACATGAACTCCTATAATTTCCCATGGACAAGATCTATAAAGAATATCTCAATGTAAACATTAGTCCATAAGGATTGTCATTAATTACCAAAACCACGCATGGGGCAACCATGCACTTTCAGGGTTGGGTTGGATGTAAAGACATTTTTGTGCTGTGAATTTTGATATCTTTTTGCATTGTTGTGAGTTCTATGCATCGTTTTTTAGTTGACACAGATTTTGTTGAGCAATATGGAGATGAATTTATAAAAGTTGCATTTAATATGGAAACACTATGACGGGTAGTATTAATTATTATTTTTAAAAAAATTGTTTAAACATGCATGGGGTTGGGTTGGATGTAAAGACATTTTTGTGCTGTGAATTTTGATATTTTTTTTTTCATTTTTGTGAGTTCTATGTAGGAAGATATGTTTTTTTATTATGTCCAAAAATGGAAAAAACCTGACGTGTGGGACCCGCGCGTCAGCCCAATTTCATTTTTTCCCGCCTGAAAATGAAAAAAACCTGACTTGTGGGACCCACGCGACAGCCGCCACGTGCTTACGTCAGCCCTCGACATCGGCACGGGGCGGACGCCGGCGACAGCGCCGAGCCCGCGCGCCCGATCTCGAGATAGCGCGGGGACGCAACAGGAGGAGGGGGACGCCGAATGGGCCGCGCGCCATACCGTTTGGTAGCCGGAGTCGCCGGCGGCGACCATATCGGCGGACGCCCGACCGCGCCGGTGACGAACTCCGATGGATCAGCGGCAATTCCGACCGTCCAGGGCGCAATAATCGTCCAGGCGATGGAGGAGGAGACGGGCGAGCTCGAAGGGTCGGTGGATTCGAGCGGAGAGCCGCGGAGAGGCGGCGGCGACCTCCGGGGTCGCGGGAGGAAGAAGAGGAATGAGGATGGTTTTGTGAAAAAGTACCTGGAGTTTATGGTATTTCCTAGAATGTGTAATGCGAATAAGTTTTGGGATCTACTGAATTTGAGTTTTACTATGAATTACATAACACAACCTCACTGCAATAGGTTATGTAAATGAATATTATATGTTTTTGATTGACCTATATACCAAAGAATAGTTTTTGACCGAATGGTTCATACACTTAATTTTATCAGCAATCGCAGTTATGCACAATATTGCAAAACACAATATCCCCATATATGGAACTTACTTCAGTGTAGAAAACTGAACGTCCTCTTGGTGGCTTGAAGTATTGCACGACAAAGCACAACTGCAATACATACATTGACAATGGTGGCCTAGGAGTGAGATGATTAGCTCTTATGGTTGTACGGTTCGTTTCAAAAGATGCCCTCTCTGAGCTCACACATGAACTGATCATCGTGATGAGATACCTGAAACAAAATACAGCACCATGAAATGTTCCAGCTCAATACTGACCTACCAATTCTTCTCACGAATTCAGCTACATAGACATGAAAGATCAAATGGCCCTAAATAAGTGGCGTGCGAGCAATTTTGTAGACTACCAAAGCCTGAAAGAAGCCTCCAGTTAGGAGTTCAGATCTTGAGCTACTGATAGCCATCAACATGCAAGTATCAAGGACAAAGGTAAAACCATGCGTGCAATGTAAGGGTATCGAAAAAAATTATAGCATTTCTCATATGACAAATTTGGCTAATTCTTTATCAGGCCCTTTATTTTCTTCTTAGATGAACAATTTGATGGACCATCTCGTACCCTCTAGTGACCTACAACCGCCCATGTTAAAGGCTTGCACAAAAAGAAGAATGACAAATGACTGCTCAACTGGACTATATTATATATCTAATCACCTGAAATTAATTGATCGCCTACGTGAAGCCGTTAGGCCCGTCATCTTCATGAACTGTCCAGGTGCAACTTCAGAACGTAATAAGTCTAATTATACTACTTATTAGTATGCTAACCTACAAAACAGGCAAATAATCACGCTCTTGCACAGGTAACTGATCACAACTTTAGAGAAATATTAGAGAAAATTGGAGAGTAAAAGAAAGGTAATATGCATTTCCTAAAAGAAAGGTATATGGTGATATGAACCTGGCTAAAGCAATACAAAAGTTTATCACACTATGCATATCCTAAAGCTACAATACACCATGACCCTTCTCTGCTTCCAAGATTTCAGTCGGTACGGTATATTGGAATGCTCTTTGAGGCCAAAAGTAATATTTGACATCAACAAATACTTTCTACAGTACATCAAGAATGCTCTTTGAGGCCAAAAGTAATATGTAACATAAAGACATACTTTTTGTGTATGCGAAAGAAATTTGGGTTGCAAATTTTACCAGTGTCCACCTAGACCAAATTACATAATCAAAAAAATACAGTGGAGTACATGCTAGCATTTCCCAGCTCCATCGCACCTCACTGCTAACTCCAAATGATTCTTTTGAAGAAACTGGGAATAAATTAGCTGTATAAAGGGAACCTAAAGCGATGGTTCCGGCAAGGACAAACGCCGCAGCGTGTTGGGCGGCCTCGCATGGACAACGGCATGGCTATCATTGCGCGCGGGTTCCTCCTCCTTAAGGTAGCCGACTGGCCGGTACTAATTTCAATCTTTAAATATGCAAGGATGGACTGTGATATACTAGAGAAAATTGGAGAGTAAAAGAAAGGTAATATGCATTTCCTAAAAGAAAGGTATATGGTGATATGAACCTGGCTAAAGCAATACAAAAGTTTATCACACTACGCATATCCTAAAGCTACAATACACCATGACCCTTCTCTGCTTCCGAGATTTCAGTCAGGACGGTATATCAGGAATGCTCTTTGAGGCCAAAAGTAATATTTGACATCAACAAATACTTTCTACAGTACATCAAGAATGCTCTTTGACGCCAAAAGTAATATGTAACATAAAGACATACTTTTTGTGTATGCGGAAGAAAATTGGGTTGCAAATTTTACAAATGTCCACCTAGACCAAATTACATAATTAAAAAAATACAGTGGAGTACATGCTAGCATTTCGCAGCTCCATCGCACCTTACTGCTAACTCCAAATGATTCTTTTGAAGAAACTGGGAATAAATTAGCTGTATAAAGGGGACCTAAAGCGATGGTTCCGGCAAGGACGAATGCCGCAGCGTGTTGGGCGGCCTCGAAAGGAAGATTATGAAATGATGGACTGTGATATTAACAACAAATTCAATCTTTAAATATGCAGTAACTACTAATTTCAAAAGAAATGCAATCCAGCAATGGAGTAGTTCTATAGTGTACACATGGTTTTTTAAGGCGTACTAAGGCGAAGGTGGGGCGCCTAGGCGCCTAAGGCGGTCGTTTTTCCAAGGCGGAGGGCGGGCGCCTTGACGCCTGGGCGGACGCCTTTAAAACCATGAATGTACATGGAAACCAAGCAGCAATATGAAGTCCACAGGACCATAAATAACTAACTAATAAGAACAGTCTTTTATTCTGAATGGGAAGCCAAAACACGTATGCATCTAGTTGATTAGATGAAGCCCAGCATCTAGTTGATTAGATGAAGCCCAGAACATTTGTAGTTGGGAAACGACCAGCCCTATAACCTTAGTTTTCCTAATTGGTTTTTAGATTGTTACTACTCCAATTCTGCCTATTCTTAAATTTTAGAGAAGCCATATCATAAGAAGAAATGGATGTAAGCCAAACAAATACATCAGTGGAAGACGCGACATCTTGTTTCATCTTGTCTTGTCTTCTCACATGCACTTTGTATGATGTAGATGTTAGCATAAATACATGGGCTAATTGTCAAGCATAAAACAATGAGAACATAATCATTTAGTTTCATTCTCTTAGATCTACCGGTTTCGTCACATACATAATGTAACTTAGCCCACCAAATGATATACTACATGGAATTTTCTACAATACTGAGAAGGATTTAGCTTAAATGATTATAAGGAATACCAATATTCAAACCCTGGTCACCATAAGGGAAAAGAAGAGGATACTGTAACTCCATCATAGGTGGATTAAGGGAAGACACTTATTGAAGATGACCTAAATTATACTGAACAATTCCATCAAATCAATTACATTCAAATTTCAGTTATACTTACGGCTTAGCCCATCTTAACGCCAGCGTTTATCAGGATACACTAAGAACGGTCTTGAATTTCCTCTTTACTGAATACTGCACACCATACTGCTGCTCATGATGAGTTGGTTCAGCTGAGAGAACACAGTACATTATCGGCCACCAAATTTCAGTTTTCCTTGCTGATTAGCCCATCCTATCACCACTGTTTACCACGACATTAAATATATATTTTAAATTGATTCCTTACTGAATATTGCACATCACACTGCTGGTCATGATGAGCTGATTCATTCTGAGACATTTTTTGACCCCCGCAAATTTCTTAAGTGATCATCTAATGTGATCCATTCCTATATTCTGTGTGGTCAAATTAACAGGAGCGCATGTTTATTTAGGATTTCCTAAATCCAATAACCGACTGTGATAGAAAAGGAAAGTTGCAAATTGAACTAAAATCAAGTCAGCTATAATTACTTTTATACCATCGTCTTGTATAGTTCATCTTCATCTTCCAGTCCAAAATCAATTCTCGAATCGAGTCCAGACTCCTTGACTGCACCGATGGCAAATTTGCTCAGCCTTCTTCCTGATTGACACGAGCAAGAGACTCTGCAGCATGCTCCATCCCTCGGGCACGCAAGGCAGATGCGAGAGCATCGTCCCTATGGGTTCAGCCACCGCCGCTCGGCGCCTGCGGCCACCGTCTGCCATGTCGCGTGGCTGCTAGCCGCGTAGCCTACTGTCGTTGGAGCTATTTTCTCAGATGGACGCGCTGGTACTCCTCTCTCGCGCACCTCCTGCATCACAGTTAATCATAATAGTCAACCATATATACAGACCAGGCTACAACAGAGGAGTATAAAGAAAAGGAAGGGAGACGTGCCTGCGGAACGCACTGTATGGGTGCCAACTCGGGCTGGCGTTGCTGACTGACGGCGGCGACGTCGTCGATCTCGGCCATGACCCGCAATCAGGTCGAGTGGCCCGAGAGGCCAGCCCCACACCCCAGCCTTGCGGAAGATGACCGCCCCCAGGAGAAATCCACGACCAAATAAGGCAGCAGAAATAAGGTGGTGCGGCAGAGAGGAGAGTGTCATCCACGCAGGTCGCTGGACGCGTTCCTCCCTACAGGTTGCAGGCCGTCGGACGCGTGACGCCTTCCTCCCCACCGTAGGTCGCTGGCCGAGCTTGAGGTTGACCGCGTGCGCGCGCAGCGGGCGGTCGTCCCAGGCTCGAACCGACGAATCTCACCGGAGCTCTTGTAGGTCACCCCGCCCCCGAGAGCGGCTGGGGCGGCCAGATGGAGATGGCTCGCCCCCGAGACCGGCCGGCGGCGGCCACATGAAGATGGAGAGGTGACGGGGAGAGAGGAGGAGAGCCGAGTTGGGGGCGAGGCGGTGGCTTGGCGGCGGCGGGGTGGAGGCGGCCGCATCAGAGAGGAGGGCGACGGGGAGAGAGGAGGAGAGCTGAGGTGGGCGAGGAAAAATGAGAAAGATCGCGTCCGGAGGGCTAGGGTTTGGCATTTATTTTCGGGACGAACCAGTACCGCGAGCGGGCAAACCAAACGCATCACGCACTATTCATTAATCGATCGCTCCCAGCGCGAGAATATATCCGTCCTTAATATATTAGGTAATAGGGTAACTAGTTGTACTAAGGGAGTATTATAAAAGAAAAAAGCTGTTGGCATAAGCCTAGAAGAGCCCACTCGATGTACACACGATCCAAGTGAGCCAGATGAACTTTCCGCAAATACTTGGACAGCACGAGAAAAAAGGACGGGGCTCTCTCCTTCTGAGGTGTAGGTGGACGGGGTCTATGCACCACTTACACATATGAGACAGCTCACCGGACACTCGCCCATGGGCCGAGCTTACACACAGTTCGACGGCCGGCGTTGCGCACGCAAACGAAGTCGCTTACCTAGGTTCCCAACCCGTAGCCACTTACAGTGGGGCCGGGTTGACGGGGCTCCACTGGCAGCGTCACGTGTGGGTAACAGTCCGGTAAATCTTTATTGCAGGCGTCGCCGCGGTGACCCTCGTCAGATACGGCGGGTCCCACCAGCCAGCTTTTCCCTTACCTTTCTCTCCCGAGTCCCGTCCTTCCTTCCCATTCCCCCAGAGAGAAGAGAGAAGAGAGAGAGAGCGAGCGAGCCGGATTCTCCTCTGCTTCCGCCGCGCCGCCACCGACTAGTGTTTGCCGTGCTCCGCCGTGAGGATGACGACCGCCACCGCCGCCGGCTCCGAGACAGCCAGGGCGGCCACCTTCCTCGGCCTCGGTGCGCGCGCCGCCGCCAAGTCCGTCTACGCCGCCGCGTGCTCTGCGACAGCCAGGGCGGCCAACTCCCTCGCCCTCGGTGCGCGCGCCGCCGCCAAGTCCGTGTACGACGCCGCCAGCTCTGCGACAGCCAGGGCGGCCAACCCCCTCGCCCTCGGTGCGCGCGCCGCCGCCAAGCTCGCCGGCAAGTGGGGCGTCAACTCCGTCAACTTCGCCGTCGTGGCGTACGCCTGCCACGGGCTCGTGCGCGCGCCTACCTTCCGCGCCTTCGTCATGCTCGTCGCCGCCCTCCTCTTCCATGTCAACTTCGTCCACCGCATCCGCTGGCTCATGTTCAAGGCAGGAACTGCCCGTGCGCACACCAGGTAAGAAATCCCCCTTTTCGTTGTCCTTTTTTGGTTCGAGCCAGCGAGCGAGCGAGCGAGCTGATGCTCGACGTGCGTGCAGATCCAGGGGCAACCGCGATGACCATCCCGGCCAGCAGCGCATATATCTGGAGTTTCTCAAGCGTCAGCCCCGCCATCACCAGCACTAGTGATTAGGTAAGCAATTTGATGGGATGAATCGTGCTACTATATATTGGAGTACTACTGATGTTATACTGGGTGAGCCATGAGCATACCTCAACGCACTGTGCTACTGATGTTATTCTGGGATGAATCGTGCTACTATATATGAACATGTGCGTTGATCACAATTCACAATATTAGCATGGTCGCATATCATAGAAGTTATACCGATCTGTACGTGTGTATTCCATTAAATTTTAAATGTCGGGATCTAGAGTTTTTGAGCTTGATATATGGTTCCTATTCATCTATAAATTGTTGATTTACTGATTTTTATTCTTTTCCTTTGTTTTGCTGACCTGTTATTTTAGAATTTTGAAGTAACCTTGATATTCTTGCTTATAGAAAGTTTGACAAAAATGTTTATAAATTTAAAAATATATAGAAAAACAGAATATACTTTAAACCACTGGCCCTGCTACTGGCTACTAGCTTTTGCTATGTAAATTTATTAATTCCAGTTCTGATATACTTGGCCGCACATTTACTTCCCATGTCTACATGTTGTGACCATTTTGGCAATGTACATTAGAATTATCGTGTTATATCTCCTTGTCTATATTTCATATGACACACGGTTTGCACTGTGATCTTTCAGTAGTCAAAAGATGATAAAGCACGTGAACCATGAGCATAGTCCCATTAGTTGCGGGAATGCAACTCTTAGTTTAGCCGTGAAAAATGAACTCAACTTGGTATTATGTGGCCAATCATCGTTTCAATCAGCAATTACGGATATTCTAGAGTTGTTTTGTCCCACCTCTTCTGTGCAGGTTGCTTGCTCAATAGTCCATATTCACCTTTCATTTTAGAATTCGAGAACTAGTTCTTTTTTTTTCTGAACTGGAGAAATCTATTTTCAACCATGTGCACCTCTTGTTTTTTGCACGCACATAAGAGGGAATCTAGTAATTTTTCTCAACCCTTGTGCAGTGCTATACTACCCTGGTAAAAGTTCAAATACCTCTGTTCCTAAATATAAGGCCTAAATATTTGGGATTTAAATTGAACTCCCAAAACGCCTTATATTTAGGAACAAACTAACAGAGGGAGCAATATGTATTTTGATATTTGTGCGGCATCTTTTAAGAGCCATGAGCAATTGCAAAACTCAATTTGTGCTGTGTTCTTAAACTTGAATCTCTTGATAACTTTCGGATTGTTACTATGAAATGTATGTGCACCCATTGATGCAGAGGCTGGGTACCCTTTTCAAAACAAAAAAAAATGAAATGCATGTGCATCTCAGTTTGGCATGCTATTTGTTGGTTGCTGCATATTGATTGGCTTACTGACTCTATTTTTAGTTGATATTTTTTCACAATCCAATTTAGTACTACCAGCAGATACAACTTAGTACTTGCTTTTTTATAAACTTGAAGTGCAGAATTACCGTAGTTATTGTATATTGTCTTTGGCAGCAAACAACTATGTATCTTCATTAACGCCTTATTAGTATTTTTTGCAAATCTTTGAGACTGAGACGATTGATTCGCTCCCTGACTGACTAATTTGTTCTTGCTAATTTTCAGCAGACGTGAAACTGCCGGAGCAAGGTGTTGACGCAACCTCACAGTTCACCCCTTTACAACTGTAGCTGCATCGGACAAGAGCCCAGCAGCTGTTTTTTGCATTTTTTACTTTGATTCGACCAGAATTGAATCTAGCTCTTCGTGATTATTTCTGTCTAGTCTTGGATGTCCAGTTTAGCTTTTATTGCTGCTTTTTTACGTTCTGATGACCCTGGCATGGATCATGAATACTACCCCCTCTGAGTAAAACCCCAAAATCACAATAAATTGAGCGACTAGTTTTGATCGATGTGGCAATGTGGAACACATGATGTGGTGGTATTAGTAGTCTTAATTGATGTAGTGGTAATTTGGGTGCCTGTGGTAGTTCTACACTTGCCTTGCCTTCTCTAGTTTTTTTTAGGATAACTTGCCTTCTGTATTGGGTTCAACGACTTCTTTATGCTGTGGTCTAGCTGTGGCTT
The DNA here is from genome assembly GCA_026929855.1 of Poa annua. NCBI lineage: Eukaryota > Viridiplantae > Streptophyta > Magnoliopsida > Poales > Poaceae > Poa > Poa annua. Next base: position 68,071,873 of record CM049432.1, on the reverse strand, counting down.
GTGAGCCCGACCGTGCTGGGTATTATGGGCTTTATGGCCTAACGCGGCAGTCTCTGGCAATTTTGATAAATCTTACCCTCTTTTGAATTTATTTTCCAAAATGAACCAAATTTCAAATTAATTGTCAATTTGACCCTTTTTCATAACGCCCGGCCTGCCCAACGGACATGGCGAGGTCCATGATGCCTTGGACTGCGGCGTCGGACGGTAGAGCGCAGCGCCGGAAATTAATATGAAATTTGGTTCATTAGAGAAATAAATTCAAAATATGGTTAGATTTTCCTGATTATTCCTGAGTCATGGCTCTTTCACGATTATTGTAAGTAATAAATTTTGAACACAATTTTGGAAATTAATACAGAATTAAATAAATTCCTCAGTTTGATTTCCATTTTTAATGCATGGCTTAAAACGAAAGACTCTTAACCGTGTTCCCATTGAGATAAAGTATGAGTAGATTCTATTTCCGTGATCCATTTTGAGTTTAATTGACTCTAACTTCTTAATTGTGAACCAAAATTTCACCACTTTTCAGCAGATTTTATCAAACTCGTCGCACTCAATGAAACATCTGAAATTTCCTTTGTGTTTCGTAGTTCCCCACAAACTTTACATTGTACCTTTTTTGTATCGACGATTTAAATGTATTTTTCGTATATGTGCAAGAGAACACACGTCTCTATATCAATATCTACTAGTAAAATGGCCGTGTGTTGCTATGGATTGATGATAATACAATTTGATGATTAATTTTTCATAGGTCAGTAATGATAAATACCCATGTGTTGTTATGAAATCATCACTAACATCTATATCCTTCTCACTACAGGAAAAAATAAATTATCATCAATTAAACTACGTAGCAAATGTTGCATACATTCCATTTTTTGGATACAACAGGAAATACAGGAACACAAAATCCAATCTAATACATTAAGTAGGAATATTCGGATCTGATGTACGGATGGAAATAATTATCACATCCAAAATCACGCTGGAAGTGTGTACTATGTTGTGTCTGACCAATCCATCGCATGGAATGTCATCCTAAACAGGTGCGTTGCTGGTCCTCGAGCACACCCATGGCGAGAAGCACAACAAGGAGCTTCACCTGGACGCGCAAATGCTGGACGAGGACCGGCGTGCAGGTGCACGAGATGGGCGGCAGCAGCGGCACCAGGGTGTCGACGTGGCCAACATGACAGAACGCAAAGTGCGTCCAGTTCCTGCCGCCACGGGCGTTCTGAACTCCATCGTTTTCGTGGGTAACGTCCATGACCAGCTCCAAGACCTAGTCTAGTAGGTCCATCTCGCTCTTCTTACCATCCATGTTGAAACAATCGTCCCAATACATCCTGAGTCCATGGAATTGTCCTCGTGCTCTTCAAATCCGGTGTGTCGCTGTCGCGAGTCGATCTGCTCTGTGGCAGAGTCCCAATGCTCCTCCACGTCGTTAAAAAATCTGGGATGAACTCCATCTCAGCTATATGATGCGAGAGGGTAGCTCTTTCATTGATAATTGGTGGAAGAGTGAAAGGAGGGAGACCACCGCCTTCGTCAAAGCATTCCTGCCAATAGTACGTGTGCGCCGTTGCAGTCTGTTGCTTGGTGAGGTCCTCTCCATGATGCATCATAATAAAGGTCGTGCAGTTCTAAAGCAGCGGTTGAGGTCTACCTAGATCAAGAGAAACAATGACTATGAGAAACTAAATCACCGGCATTCGAACAAAGACGATATGATAATGAATTAAAATAGAGCTAGGGGACATGCTTGCACATAACTGATCTCGATAAATAAGTATATCATGCGTGAAATATCCTTTTAATGCAAATCTGCTCTTTCCACATGCCAGTTGAAGACTGACATACTAGAATTAGAAGAATTTGCGTGACCGCCAAGACTCAAAATAATTGCTCCAGTAAATAAACAAGGAAATGAACTGTGAACGGTCGACTTGTTGCTTATTCGTGCCTAAAGATGTGATATGATGGGATCTCCGGCCTTACGGCAGGCCGGGTGTTGATTCCGGCTTGAGTTAACTAATTCCGGCCTCAAGGTAGAATTGGGGACTTGGGACTGGGGGTCGGTGGCTCAGTGGTTGTTCGATTTGAGGCTCGTTTAAGTTTGGTGTTGTGTTTATAATTAAGATTTAGATAGCTCTACGTTGAACTCTTGTAGCGTCGTGGGTTAATTGATGACTCGTGATGTGATTGATGGTTTAAGATTAACACGAGCTAAGAGCATCTCCACCGGAGCCTCTAAAGGACCCCCAAAGATTCTTTGGAGGGTCGGACACAAAAAACGCGCACCAACGCCACCCCCAAAGACTCGCCTCGAGCGATTTTATGTCCTTGTATATGATAACAATGTAACATAATCATTTGAAAGACTCGGCAACTGATGTGAGGAATTTATAATCCAAATAAGTTACTTGCTTAGTTATTGGTCATTCAAATGTACTGTGTCATGTTATATTTTGTTTTACATAGAAATATGATTGACTTACGTGTGGGTCACGACAGGAATAGATTCAGAGTCTTTGTGTGGCATTTATCCGGAAGTTGACTGCTGTGTGCTTGAATACGATGTCAATGTTACAAAATCATTTGAAAGACGCAACAACGGGTGTGAGGAACTTCTTATCCAAATAACTAACTTGCTTAGTTATTGGACTGCATCATGTTATATTTTGTTTTACATAGAAATAAGATTGACTTAGTTATGGGACACAACAAGAATAGATTCAGAGTTTTTTTTTGTGTGGTACTTTATCCAGAAGCTGACTATTGTGTGCTTGTATATGATTTCAATGTAAAAAAAAAACATTTGAAAGACTCAACAACTGGTGTGAGGAATTTCAAATCCAAATAAGTAACTTGCTTACTTATTGGTCCTCCAAATGTACTGCATCATGTTATATTATTTTTTACATAGAGATAAAATTGATGTTGATGGTAGTGATAGCAGGGCTTAGAGTATTCTGATGTAACTGAATCCTGCTTTGTCTCTAAATTTTTCTCAATGCAGCAACATACAAATAATGGCGTGGCACTTATAATTTCTAAAATTTTCTAGAATATTTTTATTTGGGATAGGTCACAGATTCTAAGTAGTTTCAAAGAGACATAAAAATAGCAAGATTTAGTTCTAATAATAAGATTCATCCATATAAAGATTGAGTTATATGTGCACATGATGGCGTATGTTCCTCTCCTTTGTGCCTTTAATGGATCATGCCTAATAATTGTTTAATAAAAATCAACCCGTAGCAATGCACTGGCACTTTTGCTAGTCTTGAAGTTAAAACTGTTGCTGGTGATTTGTTGTAGTGTCTGTCATACTACATGGTACATTGTTCCAACACATAGATCAACACATAGTGGCTGCCCCATTTCATTCTTCACAAATTTCTGGCTTGAACTGAGCTTGCTACAAAAGAAATCTAAACTACTAGAGGCGGTGAAAAGATCCACATTAGAGTTTTTTTACGGTACCCTATACTGCTAGGGACAGGGAACAGTATACAACCATCCAACCATTGATTTTTTGGGGGGCCATTTAGATATTTCCCGTTCTAAAAATGGGAAGACCTACTGCTTCCGACATTTTCCTTGGCTGCCGCCGCCGGGGCCGACCACGCCGTTGCATCCCTCTCTACCGGCGTGCTTCTGTCGTCGCTATTGTTGACGCCGCCTTGCTGATCTCATGCCTGTTGACGCCACTTACGTCCTGCCGAGGCGCCCACATTACCCTCCCACTCGGGCACGAACGATAATGGATCTAAACGGATTGTGAAGGCATGAACCTAGTTCCGGAATTCCCAATCTCCATCCATAGACATGGAAGTTCTGAAAAACTGAAAATGAAAAACCTCCATTGTTAACCTTACATCAACCTAAGGAAATCTGCCCACAACTTTCAGCAACATATACAATTGCTAAAAATTCATGATTCTTTGTATGACTCGAGAAAAATCTCTTTTACAGTTTTTAGCCACTCACAAATCTCCCCACAAACCATGGAAGTAATTGCTGCATAGAACAACTAAGGTCTACATCTGATGTTGTATTGGATCTTGGGCCACTGGATTCTAGGCGGCCGAGGCACGACTGAGAATTCGGGGACGGCGAAATCATCCAGTGACACGGTATTGTAAATATTGTAAAGCGAACAAGAAATCATAGGGAGGCTGCAGCCGAAAACGCGACGCCGTCTAGTACTGGAACAGCTGCAGGGACGGGCAGAATTACTGAATGATTACTGCTCCAAGGTGAGCGAGCAGTGTTGGTCATACTGCTGGCCTAATAGCTGGCCCAATTCTAACAGTATAGATCCATACACGACGTTAGATCTACAGGGATGGACGGCCTGTATTCACTGCAGGGTACCATAAAAGAGCTCCCACATTACTTCTACGTGATTGAGTTCCCTTTGCGGCGGGCTCATAGTATGTGATATCATGTTGAACGCCTCGCCTGTATCTACAAGATAAATAGTATCCTTCTCTATGTCACCATGCGCGGCAATGGATTTGCAGAAGCGTTTGCTAATGAAAAATGCCTGCCCATCTAGCCCACCAGAAACCGGCACCCGTGCGCATGTCGTCAAGTTAAACTCGAAAACTTCCATCTTGCTGGTAATGGCGTCACCATAAGGCCGGTATGGCCATAGCATTTGCCGCTTCACCACGAACAGTTTCCCGCATGACTTGACCAAGTACCAAATGATACCTTGGTGATCGTCTCCGTCTTCCCAGCAGCTAATTCCATGGTGCAAGGTGCCGTCGCCAGTTCTGTCCATTATTATATCCTGTTCACGTATGGCGTTGTTCATGTTATCATCCTCTTGAATCGGCATCTCATCATCGTTCTCGGCTTCGTGATCGTCCCCATCCTCATCCTCGTCGTCATTCCACACATAAAAAGGATAATTGCCGGGAGGGTGCATGATGAGCCGCTCAAAACCGGTAACATTGGGTATGCCGTTGTGATCATCATCGAAGGCGATATCGAGGGAGACGAGGTCCTCGGCTTGAGTGATTCCGTATAGTTTGTCACCGAGGAAGGCGATGTCGATGATGTACTTGAAGGGAGCCGCTTGTGGCTCTGGCAACCACACGCCTTTCCCTGGGCGAACCAAGATGATAGGACGATTCCAGTTGTTGGTCATGACAGCGATGATGTCGTCAGTGGTCGACCGCATAAGCACCTTGCGAACCTCGAAAAGCTCGGAGACCTGGCCGATGATGGCGTCGAGCTCGGGGAGGGGCACGGACGTGTTGGAGAAAGGATTGTGCAGAAGGTAGCTATGCCTTTCGTTGTACTCAATGCAGTCGAGGGCGAGCCAGCTGTCGGTGGAGCCAACGCATCTTGCGTTCTTGGGCAGGGAGGGTAGCCGGCGGCAGGAGCTACCATGGAGGGTAGCCGGCGGCTCGGAGTGTGCCATGAAAGAACCGTCTGGCATGACGATCCACGGTAGCTGCGCCGAACTGGGGACGTGCTCGCGCATCGCCGAGCACCAGGACCGGCACACGGCCCTGACGCGACCGCGCTCGGCCGCCAGCCGGAAGCGAGTACGGAAAGGAAGGAGCTCCAGGAGTTTAGACCACAACGCGGCGAGGCGGCAACTCTGGTGGTCGGGCGGAGGTGAGTCGAGGCGGTCGATGACGAGGCCTAGCAGGTCCCGTGGGAATTGAGACCACGGCGGAATCGACGGCGCCGCCATGGATGCTAGATGCAGGTGCCTTGATTCCCTTGAGTTATTACTCTTTCCTCTCCTGAGAATCGCTTGATGAACTTATGTAGTCGGAACGACCGGTAGTACTCGCCCCGAATCGGAAACGAATTCCGGGGCTTGCACGGATCAACACGTACGGCTCAGGTAGATTTTTCTAACCAGCAAAAAAAAACAGTACAGTTTTTGGAAGTATCCAGAAGTATGTATTCTTCTGATTTTACATTCGGGAGTATTTCAGTTTTTTCTTACTGTTTGGTTTCTCTGTTTCTTTTTCTTTTAGTTCATAACTTCATTTCCCTGTTTTTAAAAACAAAATTGTTGGGCTAATATTTAAACGATGATTATTATAACTGTTCGAGCATTTTTTGATGAACACGTGATTCTTTTTAATAACCATGTGAACATTCTTTACCAACTCGTGACCAACTTTTTAGTTGTGCGGATATTATTACATTTTTTGATTTGTACTTATGTTTTTCATTGTTTTTTAGTTTTTAGAAATATTACATTTTAACTAAAAAGTGAGCTTTTGGTTAGGTTAGTGGATATATAACCAGCTACACATGTTCAAGTCCTCACCGACGTAGGTTTGGTTTCTTGTTAGGAAAATGTCGAAAACAAACCTTAAACTTATAGTTGAAATCTAAATCAAATATTAAACTTATAATCTCTGAAATTGACACTCTAAACTATCAAATCCCGATCTATTTTGAAACTTAAACCTATTTGACTTGAAATTTTGCTGATGTGGCACGTCAAACCCAGGTGGTTGACTCACACATGACACTAACTCTCACTTACAGTATGGACCCACCTGTCATATCTATCTCCCTCCTCAGGGCATCATCTATGTATCTTGCAAAACTTGTCTATAAGCTGGGACCCACGTACTACACCATAAGCTTATTGATTCTACCACTATGTATGTGGCTAAATTTGTCCATAAGCTGGGACCCACGTGTGAGAGCAGCCAAGTCAAAGTTGTGCGATAAAAAATCTTTATATATTATTGTATGTGCTAGATAGTATTATTTTAATGCTTATGGATATCCACAAGCTTATGGACAACCCATAAAGAATTTTTCTTATGAACAACCTCACTCCACTATGTATATGGATGCGCTGCTTTTTGCTTGTGGACATGCTTATGGACTACATAGTGAATGCCCTCGATAGATCTCCTCCGTTTTATCTCGATCTGATGTCCCGTGCGTGGTTGGTTACCCGCCTGAATAGATCAACGAAGACCTGATTTTTACTGGCACCCGTACTTAGCTAGCTAGTCTCCTACATACAATCAGCCTCGTACTGATGCGCGGCGGCCAATTGGCCGATTTACGTACGTAGCTAGCTAATGGCAGCCATACGTATCTAAGCGAGTTAGAATGCCAAATCATTCGAGCAACGAGCATGATTCAGAAAAACAACCGTAAGATCCAGAAGAGATTCAAAATTGATTACAGGAACCGGCCATTACCGTATGGGCAAGATTTCGAGCAGCTCGCAGAAGCCGTCCGCGTCCACGCCGGTACTTCCCCGGATATGGTGGTGTGACGCCCGAAAATCGGTATTATGTAGATTTAAGCGATCCCGCCGAAATCCGCATAATAACGATTTTAGTTCGCCCACCAGACATAATGTGTACGCCGAAACATGCGCATTATGTGGTTGGAATTGTGATAACATTACAACAGTTCCGATACATCCACAAATACAACAGAAGACATAAATACAACAACGACTCGAATGAGTCAAGATACAAATGTTACAATACAAAGATACAAATGACAGCGGAAGCAAAAGTAGTATCCGATTACGGATAAGATGCAAATTGGACTAAGAGTCCTGAAGATAAGCAATGGCGTCATATCCCTGCCCAGCCAAGCCGGAGGGATTCCCAAGCTAACGTCGTCTGACTTCAAACCTGTTAACTGCACATAAAGCACATCCCAAAAGAGGGCAGGGCACTCCCTGGCAAGCAAAACCGACTTGCCTACTTTCTACACCATCTCCAAAAAATATAGGGGAGGTGGACTTAGCGGCAGCAGCACTAGCAATCTAAAGAGACACGCTACAACTTTCGTCTAATTAGAGAGGGATAAGAGAGCGCATAAGTAAACAGCTACTACTAACACCAAACATAACTCATTCTCGAATTAACCCCCTCAACCGAATATGAGGAAGCAATTCGGGAAACTCACACATTGAACAATTTTAGTTACCATTCATTGTGAAAGTAATTCTATATTACTAGTCAAATTAATTAACATTATTTAGGTGTAAGTTGTCTAGATCTCATTAGTCGGCAACGCACCAAGTTGTCCATAACCGCGGACGCGGCTCATCGATAAGACTATACCCAGCAGGGGTGCACTACTGGACCCATACTCGCATGATCAACCCAGTCAAAAACATTAGGGCCTTTCAACCCAACTCTTTTCCTTCACCGCAACAAGTCTAGCAGCCACGGGAGCTATGCTGGTCCCGGCCAAAAGGATGCGGACTCCCGCAGGACACACCCCTCCGCACCAACAGGCCGCGGCCTATATGCATGTAACAAGGCACACCGTCAAAGTAAAATACTACACTAGTATCATCAATGCATATGAGACAAATGGAAAACCCGAACTAGGTGTGGCTCCCGGACAAGTTGAAGTTCCAGTCAAAGTCGAGGGGGGCTCCATAGGGCCTCCCACAAGTGATTAGTGAAAGGACAATGATGTCGCCTAGAGGGGGGGGGGGTGAATAGGCGGTTTAAAACTTTTCCGGTTTAGGCTTGATAATTGCGGAATAAAACTAGGTGTTTAAATTAACAAGCCGACAACCTAAATAAACTAGGCTCACCTATGTGCACCAAGAACTCCAAGATCAAGATCTACAAGGTTTCCCTCACATAGAGGAGAAATCGATCGGTGGAAACGTAGATCAAGATCACCTCTCACTTTCCCTCAAATATTAGCAAGAACCATGGGAGGGATTGAGAGGAAGAGCAAGCTTTACAAAGGGCAACAATGGAGGAGAGAGAGGAGAAAGACTTGCTCTAGAGCTTAGCAAACCAATGGGGAAGAAGGCCCCTTAAATAGCTCATCCCAAAAATCCAGCCGTTGCAGCACTTCTTGTTCCGCAAGTGCGGTAGTACCGGCCTAAAGCCCGGTAGTACCGGCCCTGCGGTATCTTCGTCAACACAGAAAACCGAGCGCGCGGTACTACCGGGGAAAAATACCCCGGTACTACCGGGCCCAAGTGCTGGGCTCCAACCCCGGTACTACCGGGGCCATCCGTGCCAAAACGTCCGAAAAACCAACTTCAGAGAGTAGTACCGCAGAAAGCCCGGTACTACCGCAGAGAGCCCGGTACTACCGGCTTACTGCGGTACTACCGGAACAAAACTCTCCGGTACTACCGGGCCTGTCCGAACACCAAAAACACGGCTATAACTTTTGCAAATGAACTCCGAATGAGGTGAGACCAACTCCGTTGGAAAGGTACTGACAAGGAGAAGGCTACAACTCCGAAAATATTGCATCCCATAAATAGAGTAAAATCACCACACATGGCAAGGTGTGGGACTTTCCTCACGGTTGAACCGGCAATATTTCCGCCACCGAAAACGCAACTAGTTTTCCAAGGTAAAACCGTTTTCGATGAACTAGAGCTTGACATGGAGATGAACCAAGCTCTAATTCCTCACCACCATAAAAGCCAAATAAGAACCAAGAAATATGATATGCCAAGTATGCAAAGGTTTGAGCTCTCCACAACGATGCGATCAAGTTACTCACTTGAGAGCCCCTCTTGATAGTACGCCGTCTATCCTAAAACCCGGTCTCCCACTAACACCATGAGACCGGTAAAAGAAAACCTATCAAGATCATACCTTTGCCTTGCGCATTCCACTTGAGCTCGATGATGACGATCTTGACTCTCTCAAGTTGAAACACCTTTCTTGATTGTGCTTGCTAGCACATGCTTGATGAAGACTTCTCCAAATGCTCCCCCATACTCCATTATGGGAGGGCCTCGCTAAGCATCGTCTTCATGACTCCTTTGCAAGCTTCAATCAAATGATATCTTCGAGATGCATCATATTGATCTTGCGCTTCATCTTCTTCTCTTGATATGTATGATGGCTTGGGGTAAAACATGATTGATCACTCAATCTTCTTTTCCAAGCCATACTTGCAATAAGCTCAACTCTTCACATGACCATTCTTCATATAAACCCTTGAGTAGAGCATTGATCATCATGTAAACTACTAGAGTCCAACACATGAACTCCAATCTTTTCCTATGGACAAGATCTACAAGTATATCTCAAATCAAACATTAGGCCATAAGGATTGTCATTAATTACCAAAACCATGCATGGGGACAACCATGCACTTTCAATTAGTGCGCTCAGTCTTGGATTAGGGGAGCAAGATCTCAGTTCCTAGGTCGACACTTAGCAGAACAAAGCACCTCGCAAGGCCTTCCGCCGGTGCCTTATCTTTTAATTATAATACCCCAATATAATACAACATTTTATTAAGGTAGAATAATCTATCAAGCTAAGCATATGAAATAAAAGACCAACTGACGACTCGCACAACCAACTCTAAGCATGCGCTACGACTCGCAAGGCTAACAGATAAACATACAACAGGTGATGGGATGTGGGGATAAAGCTGTATAGGCTGCAGGATAAACATGTGATGGGATCGCAATAAAGAATCGTAAACTAGGGTAGCAGAGATCAACGGCAGGAATGAAAGACAATGTATAGGTAAACAAGCAAACTTTGCTTGCCTGGAATCCCGCATGGAAGCAGATCTTGTCGTTGCTCACACATCTCAACGTCTTATCCGCGAAGAAGCAACAAACACTGGAAACGCAAAAGATGCATCTTATAACTACGGCAAAAGATCCAGCATGATCATATGAGAATGATGCATGGCATGGCAAGATGTAATGCGAGACGCACTTAATCCAAATTAAGCGGAACAGGGATTCCGACAATTAATGTTTAGGTGCAAGTTATTTATCTACCCAACAAATTAAATGTTGGTTAACATGGCAAAACATGGCATGGATGGTCTAGTCAATTTAAATGGAATTGGGTAATACATATATTGATTTGCCCCACACATTCCATATTTATTATTTAGGTGATTTGCTACGCCCGCAAACCCAAGAGATGCAACACATGTAATTATGATGCGATATGCACAAGATAGATGACATTTAATAAAATAGGTATAGGGTTAGGGTTTGGGTTCGCACGTTGGATCGGGAGAGATAGGGTTCGAAACCAACGTCTTCGGTCCGTAGAGGAAGTAGTCGCCGTCGGGGAAGTAGCCGTCGCGGAACCGGGGCATCGTCGTTTATCGGTGTCGTAGAAGTGGTCGGGTAGTCGTACTCGGTCATCCTCGTTGACGGGCGCGGGCACAGAGGAGCACGGCAAACGGACACCGGAAAGAAAGCGCGCACTGGCAGGCACCGCGACACGAACACGGGCGGTCACGGAAATGCGGCACCGGAAGAGGCACGCGCGGCGCACGTAGCAACACCACGAAGGGTGGACAACTCGGACAAAATTGCGACGACGGATGTCTTTCGGGCATTGTGTCGAACACCTTGCGGACGGTGGCGGCGGCGTGCACGCGGCCGTGAAGACGAGGCAGCGGGGACGCGTTGCGGCGCGCACGGCGGCGGCGAGCGGCGAGCGGCACGGCGGCGACGGCACGGAGGGCGCGGGATGCGGCCTGACGCGGCGCGCACAGGGAGCTGCGGGAGGAGGCGCAGGCGCGGGCGGTGACGGATGCGTGCGGTGGGCGGCGGCCGGCGGCGGGGCAGAGCGCGGCGCGGCGGCGTGCCCTGAGCTGGGGAGGCGGAGGCCGGCGGCGGCGCGGGGTGGAGCTCGGGCTCCGGAGCACGGCTCGGGAAGAGCTTCTCCCGTGCGGTTGCGGGAAGGAGAGAAGAAAAAAAGAGAAAAAAGAAGAAGAAAAGGAGAGAAAAGAAAAGGAAGGGGAAAAAAGAAAAAGAAGAGGTGGGAGGACTAATTCGAAAAAAACCAGAAAAAGGAGGAGGGTGGCTGCAAAAAGGCAGGGGGTGGGAAAGAATTTTCCAGGGGGAAATCCTAGGGTTTGGGGTTAGATGGGCTTTGGGCTTTTTATTTGTCTCACTTTTATTCTTTTCGGTTTTATATTTTTAAAACAAAATAGAAAACGAATTTGAACACAAAACTTTTACAAAATATTTTTAATTTTCAAAGAACAATTTAATAAACTGGTTTTTAACATTTTTAAAAGATTTGAAAATAACACATTTTTAATTAATTTGAAATGCATTTAAATTTAATCGTGGGAAAAATGATTTAAATGCAACAAATTAAAATGATGAGATGAAATGCAATGTCATGTCGATGCAAATGCAAAAGGAAAAACACACAAAACTTAAAGGGGATAAAATCCCGGGGCGTTACAATCGACACCACTAACAAGGGATCGCGTCCCGCGATCCACGCCGAGACCACAAGAAGAGAGGGGTAACTATCGAGTCTTCACGCTCCGGGATGAACTTCTCGACACCACTAACAAGGGATTGTTGCTCTACCTTGAAATTCTCGACACCACTAACAAGCGATTGTTGCTCACGACGAAAACGACTCCGAAAGATCGAACCTAATAGGGTAAAAGGCAAGAAATCGTCCACCCACGCATAGGATCCTAAAACTTTGAAAGTTTGGATAAGGGAAGAGACTCCAAAACAAATAAGGTAAGAGGAGAAATAGAATAGAGGTAAGGAGTAAATAGAAACCTATTGAGATCATTTCAGAATAATTTTAGTCAAATAGTTTAGACACTCTACAAACATCGACCGTTAGCGAGGTTATCCTACAGGCTTTTGCGGACCCGCTGCTTCGATAACCATTCGTATCGAAACAACCAGGAGATCGAAACCAAGGCTCTGATACCACTTTGTGACGCCCGAAAATCGGTACTATGTAGATTTAAGCGATCCCGCCGAAATCCGCATAATAACGATTTTAGGTCGCCCACCAAACATAATGTGCACGCCGAAACATGCGCATTATGTGGGTGGAATTGTGATCACATTATAACAGTTCCGTTACATCCACAAATACAACAGAAGACATAAATACATGAACGAGTCAAGATACAAATGTTACAATACAAAGATACAAATGACAGCGGAAGCAAAAGTAGTATCCGACTACGGATAAGATGCAAATTGGACTAAGAGTCCTGAAGATAAGCAATGGCGCCATATCCCTGCCCAGCCAAGCCGGAGGGATTCCCAAGCTAACGTCGTCTGACTTCAAACCTGTTAACTGCACATAAAGCACATCCCAAAAGAGGGTCAGGGCACTCCCTGGCAAGCAAAACCGACTTGCCTACTTTCTACACCATCTCCCAAAAATATAGGGGAGGTGGACTTAGCGGCAGCAGCACTAGCAACCTAAAGAGACACGCTACAACTTCCGTCTAATTAGAGAGGGATAAGAGGGCGCATAAGTAAACAGCTACTACTAACACCAAACATAACCCATTCTCGAATTAACCCCCTCAACCGAATATGAGGAAGCAATTCGGGAAACTCACACATTGAACAATTTTAGTTACCATTCATTGTGAAAGTAATTCTATATTACTAGTCAAATTAATTAACATTATTTAGGTGTAAGTTGTCTAGATCTCATTAGTCGGCAACGCACCAAGTTGTCCATAACCGCGGACGCGGCTCATCGATAAGATTATACCCTGCAGGGGTGCACTACTGGACCCATACTCGCATGATCAACCCAGTCAAAAACATTAGGGCCTTTCAACCCAACTCTTTTCCTTCACCGCAACAAGTTTAGGAGCCACGGGAGCTATGCTGGTCCCGGCCAAAAGGGTGCGGACTCCCGCAGGACACACCCCTCCGCACCAACAGGCCGCGCCCTATATGCATGTAACAAGGCACACCGCCAAAGTAAAATACTACACTAGTATCATCAATGCATATGAGACAAATGGAAAACCCGAACTAGGTGTGGCTCCCGGACAAGTTGAAGTTCCAGTCAAAGTCGAGGGGGGCTCCATAGGGCCTCCCACAAGTGGTTAGTGCGCTCAGTCTTGGATTAGGGGAGCAAGATCTCAGTTCCTAGGTCGACACTTAGCAGAACAAAGCACCTCGCAAGGCTTTCCGCCGGTGCCTTATCTTTTAATTATAATACCCCAATATAATACAACATTTTATTAAGGTAGAATAATCTATCAAGCTAAGCATATGAAATAAAAGACCAACTGACGACTCGCACAACCAACTCTAAGCATGCGCTACGACTCGCAAGGCTAACAGATAAACATACAACAGGTGATGGGATGTGGGGATAAAGCTGTATAGGCTGCAGGATAAACATGTGATGGGATCGCAATAAAGAATCGTAAACTAGGGTAGCAGAGATCAACGGCAGGAATGAAAGACAATGTATAGGTAAACAAGCAAACTTTGCTTGCCTGGAATCCCGCATGGAAGCAGATCTTGTCGTTGCTCACACATCTCAACGTCTTATCCGCGAAGAAGCAACAAACACTGGAAACGCAAAAGATGCATCTTATAACTACGGCAAAAGATCCAGCATGATCATATGAGAATGATGCATGGCATGGCAAGATGTAATGCGAGACACACTTAATCCAAATTAAGCGGAACCGGGATTCCGACAATTAATGTTTAGGTGCAAGTTATTTATCTACCCAACAAATTAAATGTTGGTTAACATGGAAAAACATGGCATGGATGATCTAGTCAATTTAAATGGAATTGGGCAATACATATATTGATTTGCCCCACACATTCCATATTTATTATTTAGGTGATTTGCTACACCCGCAAACCCAAGAGATGCAACACATGTAATTATGATGCGATATGCACAAGATAGATGACATTTAATAAAATAGGTATAGGGTTAGGGTTTGGGTTCGCACGTTGGATCGGGAGAGATAGGGTTCGAAACCGACGTCTTCGGTCCGTAGAGGAAGTAGTCGCCGTCGGGGAAGTAGCCGTCGCGGAACCGGGGCATCGTCGTTTGTCGGTGTCGTAGAAGTGGTCGGGTAGTCGTACTCGGTCATCCTCGTTGACGGGCGCGGGCACAGAGGAGCACGTCAAACGGACACCGGAAAGAAAGCGTGCACTGGCGGGCACCGCGACACGAACACGGGTGGTCACGGAAATGCGGCACCGGAAGAGGCACGCGCGGCGCACGTAGCAACACCATGAAGGGTGGACAACTCGGACAAAATTGCGACGACGGATGTCTTTCGGACATTGTGTCGAACACCTTGCGGGCGGTGGCGGCGGCGTGCACGCGGCCGTGAAGACGAGGCAGCGGGGACGCGTTGCGGCGCGCGAGGCCGAGCGCACGACGGCGGCACGGCGGCGGCACGGAGGGCGCGGGATGCGGCCTGACGCGGCGCGCACAGGGAGCTGCGGGAGGAGGCGCAGGCGCGGGCGGTGACGGATGCGCGCGGTGGGCGGCGGCCGGCGGCGGGGCAGAGCGCGGCGCGGCGGCGTGCCCTGAGCTGGGGAGGCGGAGGCCGGCGGCGGCGCGGGGTGGAGCTCGGGCTCCGGAGCACGGCTCGGGAAGAGCTTCTCCCGTGCGGTTGCGGGAAGGAGAGAAGAAAGAAAGAGAAAAAAAAAAGGAGAGAAAAGAAAAGAAAGAAAAGAAAAGGAAGGGGGAAAAAGAAAAAGAAGAGGTGGGAGGACTAATTCAAAAAAAACCAGAAAAAGGAGGAGGGTGGCTGCAAAAAGGCAGGGGGTGGGAAAGAATTTTCCAGGGGGAAACCCTAGGGTTTGGGGTTAGATGGGCTTTGGGCTTTTTATTTGTCTCACTTTTATTCTTTTCGGTTTTATATTTTTAAAACAAAATAGAAAACGAATTTGAACACAAAACCTTTATAAAATATTTTTAATTTTCAAAGAACAATTTAATAAACTAGTTTTTAACATTTTTAAAAGATTTGAAAATAACACATTTTTAATTAATTTGAAATGCATTTAAATTTAATCGTGGGAAAAATGATTTAAATGCAACAAATTAAAATGATGAGATGAAATGCAATGTCATGTCGATGCAAAAAGAAAAACACACAAAACTTAAAGGGGATAAAATCCCGGGGCGTTACAGTGGTCCTCGGGGATGTCCGCGTCAGGCCTCGCCGTTCCGCTATCACCGGCAGCGAGTCATTCCTGCAGGCTGCAGCCCCCTGTGCGCTGGACGGAGGTAGAAGATGAAGTCTTCATAAGGAAATCAAGAGAATACCGATTCAGTAATAATCAAATCTCTGACGGGTTGTCCCGTATAGTCATTCAGAGTAACATATTATCCTGGTCTGGTTTGTTGTTTCCCGACTTGCAAAACAGATCTGAGCTTGAAAATAGACTGGGATCTAATAGTCAATTTCAAGGATTGTAAGTTTGATGTTTGATTTATCTTTTAACTACAAGTTTAAGGTTTGTTTTGGACCTTTTCCTTCTTATATTATTAAAAAACAAAATCAGTGCAACTTTTAGCTTGGCACAAACATCAGTGCACTAGAAATTTATCTGACATCATTATGTTTTTTATTTTCCATAGCAAGGATGCGAAAACGGGACCATTAGTCTGCTGTATAAGGATGTGAAAACGGTACCCGTTTGTCATAATTTTTCTCCACTATGTATATGTGTAGTATAAAAACTTTGTTCAAAATTTATACTAGATATGTAAAAAAATGAAAGAATAAAATAGTGAGACAAACGGGTCCCGTGCTAAACTGGGTTGTGTCGATGATATTGGTTGTGCACATGAGGTTGTATAATTAAATAGGTTGAAGGAGCCCTTCGGGTTGGCAACCGTCTTCTCCAATCTAAAAGTAAACTTTTTTTTCTCTCGATTTTGTCGAATCAGTACACTGATTCCCTAAATGATTATCAAGTGGGATTTCGAAAGTCTTTTTTTTTTTTAGAATCCTCCTTCCTAAGCCTTTAGGCGATTCAAGAAATGCCGTAAAAAGTACGAGAACTCGACTCTACTCGTGCTATGATCTTGGCCCGTTCTTACTATTTCTTGTTGGGCCCAGCCATTTAACACTCTAAAATTAAAGAAAGTTATGCTAAAGCTTGGTCTGCTCAAGAATTCCATTGAAGCTCCGCCAGGGCTACTGGTATAGTCTAATCTAATGTCACATACTGAGCCATGACAACAGAATCTATAGATCACGACACATGACGAGATGAGGGAGTTCTGACCATGGCAATTTGGTGAAGTCGCTAGTATTACGGTATGGTTTGGTTTGTGTCCAATAAATTTGATGTGTGTTTGTACCATTTTCAATCTCTCCAAGGCATATGCCTAAAGCAACTGAATTTGGAGTGATGTGCCTTTTTCAATGCCATATCATAGCCATACTTGTGAAATTGCACAAATCCTCTTACTGAGGCATCTGATAGACCATATTGCTTTATAATGCATAATGTGATATAAATATAACAGCTTGTTGGCGCTCACAGAACAAAGGCAAAATCTAACTCATTTACCTTTCAAAAATATAGCAGAACTTAAGCATAGTCCGACAAATACATGAATTTAAGGCCATCCTCAACCAAAACAAAGCAAGCATTCTTGAAACAAGAGAATTGACGTAACTTACCCAATCAGGTTGTACTCTCCTCCTAGGGAAATCTTTAGTTGCTGCTGCTGCTTCCAAAACGCAACCAATATTACTGTTTTTTCTCTTTAATACAATCATTACAGGGACCGAAGAACCTAAATTTCCATCATGTAGATACACCCTTTTGGTCACCCTACATGCTGCATAAGGTCCTGGGACCATTACATAAGATAAGCATGCCGTACTTCCAAACTCTCAAAAGGACGACATATAACTAGAAGTTTCCTCACAAGTTCAAAGACAACTTATACAACAATCACATAACAAGATGATAAGCATCCCAATTTGCATGAAACAACACTATTGTATCTACTGAAATAAGGGAGGATTGCAGATACAAGCTAAGTCACTGATAAGATTAAGCCAGCGACCCTACATTACATAGAGATGGTGCAGAACTCGTGCAGAATATGTAGGCTGCTGATTAGGTCCTAATCTCCCAGGTGGACAATTAAAACACTTTCCTCTTCAGTCGGTTTTCCGAACGCGGGGTGCTGCCCACGTCTTGCTGTTCGTCTGTGCTCAAATCCGCATCACTCTCATCATCTGGGTCTTCCAAACCAAGGTTTAAATTCAGCTCGGTGCTGCCACTTTTTCTGGCAGGGTTCTGTGGCAACGCCTGAAAGAGGATACGGAGACCATATGAGTTTTGTATGGAGACTGTTGTACATGTTTTATCTCTCTGATAAGTAAAATACTAAAATGTCCTAGTGATAACGAGAGCTGAAACTGATGCTGTGCAAGAAAATAAATTAAGAGGTGCATCCTGAATTTTCTGTGGAAATGATTAATGTGGTACTTTCTCAGCTACCTTCGCATGGGAAAAGGGGTTACCACAATAGATTTAACAAATGAAAATAAACAGTAGGGTATTGCTAGGAGCTTCCAAATGAAATGGTCGAGAAACTATCACTTGATGTACTAATTCAGTTTATGCAGCTATATCCATTTTCCAAATAAAAGCTGAATTACTTCAAAACAGATGAAAAGACTGAACTCGTCCATTAGGTAAATTTCCCAACTACCATCAGTTTCACAATCAGATGACGAATCTACATCCCTAGCCTATACCCATTATTTTTGCTACAAAAATCCGTATACATGTATCTGGTAAAAGCTGTACGTTGATAGCTGCAATAATTAGAAAATGGAAACTTAGAAAATTGGTGCTTTCTTTCCTCATAGAACGAGCAGCTCATTTGGCCCAACTAGGCAAACCATATAAAGCCCATCCGGCTGCTCGACTACAATTATCAATTCCACAATTCGATCGGCACCACGATAAAGCGCTCAACATAGGCAGCTAGTCACTAGATTGCGCTGTTGTTCTTTTTTCTTCTAGAATAATTGTGCCGCTGTTCTTCAAGAGCTCAAATCCTACGATGGGAGACGATCTAGGGTGTTCAACATTTATCGGTTCGTCTAGGGTGAACCACGGTGAAACATGGTCTATGCATGTGCCGGTGAGATATTGTATTTTGTAAACTATTGTGATACATGGCCTCTAACATGTTGTCTGTTGCACACCCAAATTATAAATCCTGGCTCCGCCCATGCTTAGCCTTATTCTCATCCTGGGTTTGTAGTGTTTTCATCGAGCAACTAGATTTACTAGATAGGCATTGATGGCAATAGTTTCTCTCAGGAAAAATTAAGTGCATACGCTAGATCTAAGCCTCTACCTAGAGCTAACCTAAAAGTCAACATTGAAAATCGACTACAAGAACAAAGTAAAAGAGCATTAAGACCTACCCAAAAATTGGTTGCGTCCACAAGAGACAATCATGTACAACGAATGTAAAAAATCGAAATAAGTCATTTTAGACCCTGAACTATTGTGCTTGTCAGATTTAAACCAAGAACTTTCTAAAACCGTCTAACATGAACCATGTCTCGGTTTTGGATAATGTTTTTGCATTTTGGTGTTTCTAAATAATGTGAAAAAAATTATATGTAGGAAATGCTAGTGAAGATTATTATTTGAGAAAGTTCAAGGTTTACTATAGGCGGTTTCTTAGTTTTGGGTGTTGAAGTTCAATGTCAGACTATTTGAGAAAGTTCAAGGTTTAAAATAGGCGGTTTCTTAGTTTTGGTTTTTGAAGTTCAATGTCAGATTATTTGAGAAAGTTCAAGGTTTAATATAGGCGGTTTCTGTTTTGGTTTTGAAGTTTAAGAGTAGAGAAAGTTCAAGGTTTAATATGGGCGGTTTCTTAGTTATGGGTTCAAATCGGACCAAGTACAAAATTTCAGGGTTCAAATAAACTTTAAAAAAAACTAAAAAACACGTAATCAACAAATGAGCCATATTCAGTAGCAACTAGAAAATTGACTAATTGAGGAATGCCACAAATACTCAAATTTTAACGTAAATTGAGGCAGGCGCACATGTAAATAGGCAACCACTCGGAGATCTCCAAAATTCAATAAGCGCAATCTCTAACGTAAATTGCCAGGCATACTGCTATCATCAACTCAAATCTAGTAAATGGAGTACTACAGTACAATGGTTACGCTCCAAAACCCTAGTACCACCCAGGCTAAAGTAGGAAGCCAAATCCAAGATTTAGCATCGACCAGACCATAGCTGCTCACGTCCGCACCAAATTCACCCAAGAAGAACCCTCGCTGTCCTATCCCCTGCTACATTGTGCCTGCAGTACCCCGGAGAAGCAAAGAGGTGCGACAGGTCCTAACTCCGAAGCAGATCGACCGACCAGAGCCCCCAAAAAAAGCAACCAAACAGACGGAAAAACCTAGTCTTTTGGAGCACAAGAAGCTTTACCGGAACGAAGCGGCGCCTGGCGGCGACCTCCTTGCCGCCACCGTCGCCGGCGCCGGCGCCGTTCACCGGCGCCCACTTGAGCAGCACCACCTTGTTGCCCCTGGGGCACCCAATGGGTCCCATACCGGCGGAGGCGGATCCCCCGCCGCCGTTACCTCCGCCGGCGAGTGGGGCCCACGCCTTGCGCCACTTCCTGACGGGCCCGCTGAAGGAGGCGTTGCTGCTGCCGATGGGGCCGTACCGCGTGGAGGTGCGGCTCATACGGGCGCCCACGGTGTCCATATTCCGGGCGAGAGCGGCGGGCAGCGTGCTCCTCCGGCGAGTGGGGGCGCAGGGCTAGCGCTCCGTCCTCCGTTGCTCCAACCCTTTGTCCTGTGGCTGATTGGCGAGCTCTGGAGAGTTCTAGGAGGAGGCTATTTTGGGTTTAGACTTTGAGCAATGGAGGACATCGAGCCGGCCCGGCACGAATCGGCCTGAACACTAAGTCCGGCCCAGGATGGAATTAAACCTCAAAACTCGTGAACTACTCTGACTTGGCTCGGTTGAAATTTGATGTCTAATGAGAACCGAGGCATAGCCCGGATGGTCAAGAGGTGCTGATACCTCTCTGCGCCCGCGAGGTCTTGAATTCGAGCGCCAGCGCCCGCTCCATCGTGCGTACTCACCGAATTTCTTCTAACTAAGTTGTTTGGAGGGCTGTCTAACCCTCCAAACCGCATTTTTTTTTAATTTGATGTCTAATGAGTCGAGTCAAATTTAAATTTGAACTTATTTGTTGATCAAACTATTTATGAGTAGCTTATAACTTCTTTTAACACATTCTAAGTGTTTAAACATACGTGCACATGAAAAATAAGAAATTTTCTTACTGATTCTAAACTATAATAATATTGTTCTACAATTCTACTTAAAGAGTGATCAATGCTGAAACATAAAACCTCTACACCATTATCAATGAAAAATATTAATAGTTTGATACTAATATATCAAAAATCTTCTCTTTTTTTTGAACAAGTTAAATGAGCTACTCGTGAACTGCTCACAAGCTCACCAAGCAAGTGTATTCTGATATATTAAATGGGGGCTGTGAATATTTTCAGTTCTTTTCAAAGGCTTACAAACCTTTTCAAGGGAGAGTTGGATTTTCATTTTTAAGATGTCAGCAATGGGTGGGGAAATAAAGAATTAACAAGTATTTAATGGGGAAAATGGAAGATTGATGCAAATAAAACAAGGATGAAACGACAAGAACTAACATTTCATTAGAGCAATTAGTTGCAGTCCTGCAATGACGAGAGTCCACCAACAATTATGTTATAGATATGCCCTGAATTCTTTAGGATTGCTCGCAAGCAAATTGCAGGTGAGCAGTTCCTGAACGCATGCGAACTCAGTGGCATGTTCAGTTGTACTGATAGGAATCGTGGCACCCCATGAGGCGTTTCCTCAGAATAAACACCGAAACTACAGAATTTCCTAGAAGTGCAATGCAACAACGGAAAGATAAACACAAGGCACACATTAGCATACCATTCTACATTCTAGCAAATGGATCTCCAGGGGGAAGGAAGGGACTGGCATCAAAATTTTACATCAGGTGCCCAGACTGGCTCTCATCTACACCCCTCCCTTCCGGAGGCATTTCCTCAGAAGCTCAAATGGGAGCTATTTTGGGGAGAGGTGGATACCGACCGACTTGGTTACAAACTATAGACCTGGATGGGCACAGAAGCATCGATTTATACATCCCGAAAGCACCTCCTGGCTAGTGTCTCTTGTAAAGCACGAGCTCGTCAGCTGCAGTACCTATCTGCCAGTGCTCCGGTGCATAGAAAGGCAGTGTGTCGCATGTCACGTGTGCAGCCTTAGAGAAAGTAATCTGGCGCAGGCCTCTTCGCAGGAACACCTCTTGATTCCTACAGGCACAGATGAACAAATTAGATGCCAGGTGTAGCATATTACAAAGGTAATGGTATATGTCATGAACACAAACATGTGGTGCGGCTTCAAATACACGGAACTGCTTATTCAGGTTCTCGTCAAGCTCTAGGATTGCAGCAACATTGCCACACCTGCAAGTCAGGCAATGGGAAGAGGTAAGAGTCTTGTGAAGATACAAATACAGCATAAGCTGCCAGAGATTACAGTATGCTAATGAGTAAGGTGTCAGGAAATTCATACTTATTATTCATCTTACTTAACTTTCAAGTCAAAACCACTGCAATATTATTTATATAGATAAGACACTAGTGCAACTAGAAGAATGGCAGTGGTAAACCTCTTTATGTGTACCAATTCGCAAATAGTGACCTGGACATAATTTATGTGTACAATTAAAACTTTGAACTACTAAGAAAATGCAAATTATGTTGCGTCATCAATCTTTTATGGCTTCGGTCTAGGCCCTACAGCCAATATTATTCCATCCAATTTGGTGCACCCATGCTACTCTACACATGAGCCATCTCAATACTGTCAACAGCTAAATCCTACAGAATTCATCGTTATACTTCAAATGACCATAATTATGTAAGCTAAATTTTCAAGTACCTGTAGCAATAATTAGGAGCAGACCATACAGTAACAATCTTGTTATTGAACATCCACTTGAATCCTTCCATGACTAGTTGATGAGCACGGCAAATATAATCTATGTTGTTTGAGTGGTTAAACGAAGCAACAACGTTTCCACCAAAGAGAAATCCTGCACCTCGAGGACTTAATCCCCAACCATCTACAACATCCTCTGGATCAGACCAAAGGAGGTCACACATGGCACCATCATGAGGTACTTCTTGCTTGCGATCTATTACTCTTATCTGTTGGGGCACAAGATAATCAAAAACAGAAGTAGAATGCATGAACTACAAATAAAATAAAACTGAAGAATAATCTGCCTGATCCAGTGTCGTAATAGCAGGGGAAAGGCCTCCATGGACACTGAAGATTTTGTTCTCAATAAGAGCAGACAAACTGTAAATAACAAATAGTGGTGTCATTAGTTCTTGTATATTTTAACTCAAAGCATAATGACAGCCTCAAAGCATTACTGCATGCAAAATGAAAGCAATATAAATAACCTTAAATAGTCGAATATTTCTGTGCAATATCTCCAGACATTCACCGAGCCATATTTACGAAGACACTCATCATAGAAGCCATAAACCTGCAGCAGCGCATCAGTCCAATGAATAAACGACAATTATGGCAAGCTATTAACATCACTAAAGGATATCTAGCTTGAAAAGGTCCCTCACTTGTGTGATCTGCCTGCTCTCATGATTTCCTCGTATTAAAGTTATACGATCTGGATACCTAACCTGCAGATATTTAATCCTAACCATTAGGACGGAAGAATGAATGGCATGGAAAGTACTTTGAAAGAAAATAACTTGAAGTATTTAAACTACTGAACTAGGATTATGAACATGAAGGCAAGGAGGAATCATGATAAATGGCAGGGAAAATCATGAATGAGCATTCCAAACCTAACAAATATTATCAAGTATGCAAAATTCTCGTAGATTACAGCATCCATGAGATAAAAATTTCATGCATTCAGTAAGGTGTAGAGTTACGCTGGATTTTGGTAGCCTTTTTACAGCTGAACATAATAAAATATCTACATAGCATACTCAGTTCTGATTTCTGAAGCAGGCTACGGAAGCCAAGTAACAGTTTACTCTCTGAAGTAAGCTAGACATTACAAATTACTCTCTGGGATAAGCTAGACATCACAAATTACTCTCTGGAGTAAGCTAAACATCAAAATAAAATGATAGAACTGAATATATGCCCAATAATTTACAGGGTCGTTTAGTTGACAATTTGAGAGATGTAGCACACCACACCAGGTTATACATCTGTCGACATCTATTTCTAGCAACACCTTCCACATTGCACCTTTTCGTGGCCATGAACTAAACAGTATCATGAGAGGAGTGGCAAGAAAGCAGCTCTTCTACAAGATTTGCTACAATTCTAGTTCATCCAATCATGGTCATTACTGTAATGACTGGCAGTGTTAACAGCTCTGATGTAACCTAGAGGATGGCCAGAACGCACAGATTGGAGGTTTTCGGGAGGAAAGGGATAGAACGGCGTGAACTTTTAGAAAGTAAGACCTTTTATTTGCAAGAAAAAGAAAGCAGTCATAGATACAATGCATGGAGAATGTGATTGCCTCCTTTTCTGAACTCCAACTCTAATACTTCTGTACTTTCCTAAATTAATCCTAACTCTCCTCGCTTCTAGCTCTAAACCAATTCACTTAGTTCCTTACTGACTCTGCAAATCACGCTATTCTTCTCCTGGACTACAACTTGGATGCAAGGTTCATCATGAACATTTCGCTGGCCAGCCAGTAGTATTGTTCTTATCTTGCCCTAGAGCGTGTGTGATGGTTGAGCTGCCTGTCATGTGTTCACAATACTCAAGTATGAGTACCAAAATTTCAGGTGCAATATAAGTTGCAGATTTTTTTGTTTTCATTCTAGCTGAGGAATTATTGCAAAACTGAGTCGTAGCCATGTGTAGTCATTCCGACAAAAGGGGTCAATAAATACCACTCATGTGAATTAGTTCACGTAAGCAGTGGTCTATTGTCATACAGGCTTCATAAAATTAGCTTGCATGCACGTCAGCAAGCTGACTGCCAGCACTTGACCACTGTTGTGAGAACAGGTCTACTAGAGCATAAACAAGTCTGTGTACAAGGAGCAGGTGCCTTCCGAGTACCAGTACATTGTACAACTGCCAGTTAGGCAGTATAGTCAGAGTTACTACTAGGTTGGTTGACTGAACTATCGGTGGTTACCATTTACGGGACAAACAAATCAATAAATGTAACAAGATACAATTGGTACATATGCCGAACAAACATCTTAATGCTATCAACAGAATATACCTTTAATGCCAGAAGAAGCAAAAATGTTTCAACAGAATAAAATCCTCTGTCAACAAAATCCCCAAGGAACAAGTAGTTTGTCTTTGGGCAGTCGCCTCCAACTTTGAAAAGTTCTTTCATATCGTAGAACTGTCCATGAATGTCTCCACATATCTGAGTGCAAAGAGCAAGTATTACTTCTTTGAAATTACAAATATCTGGAAACATGTAGGCATAATAATAACCGAACAAAAGCAGAGCCGGTAAATACAGACATCAGTACATCATTTTCCTTAAAACACACGGCAGGAATGAGAAATTATCTCCCCCAAACCATGTCCAGACGATTATTACGATGCGAGGCAAATGGCATCGCCTCAACAACGAAACCCTAGAGCCCTAATCCATCCAAACACTCATTAGTGTCTCAATCCGAGTGTAGTAAAATGTGGTCACCCAAACGACTGCAATCGAAGCATTCCAGCACTTCATTGCATCTCCTACGCACCAGCAATATTCAGGGGGCGGCACCTCGAGGCGCTACACGCATCGAGAGCGCAACATGAATCGCGCCCAAACAAACAGCTCCCAATCGATAAGGAGAAGGAGAGGGATGCGGAGGAGGAGGTGCGGCGTGAGAGAGCACGTACCGTGACGGGGGCGTCGACGCGCTGGACGTTGCTCTCCTCGACGAGGATCTCCATGGCCTTGTGGCAGAGCGCCTTCACCTCCGCCTCCGCCAGCGGCTCGCACCGCTTCAGCTGCTCGATCTGCCGGTCCAGATCTGACGCCCCCATCGGGCCTCAACCCCTACCTCGAGCTTCTAGAAGCTTCTTCTGGAAGCGCGGCGCGCGCCTCGCCCTCCTCTCCTGATTCCCCCTGCTTCTGGAAGATTCTAGTCTAGGGTTAGGAGGGGGCGGAGGGGGGAGGAGGCCGTAGTGAGTGGTGACGTGTGGGGGCGAGCGTCTCGGGACCGGTAAGGTTACCTCGGTTTTCGATTCCCGTAACCGGACCGGACAGCATTTGAATTACTACAACATTTATGTGTAATTTTTTTTAAGAAGAAAAGGGTTTCTCTTGCAAAATACAAATGAGAATTCCAAATGAATTGACATGTCAATCCTATAAGACTAGTCATAGTGGGTAGTATCATAGAGTGCTATAATGTTCATTATACTAGTCTATGTTACTATCTCAATAGTGGGGAGTATCATAGTAGTAGTATCATATAGTCATGCATTTATTAGGCTATAGACTCATCTTGTTTCGAAAAACGCTATGTTACGGTATCTAACTATGATACCACCATCACCTCTCTCTTCATTAAATACTTGCCACATCACTATTTTTACCTACGTGGCACTTATGTTACTACCTATGTTACTCCCACTATGACTAGTCTAACAGTCAAGTAGGTTGGGCACGGAAACACATATAAATGTCATTTTGAAATGACAGGTGCCAAACGAGACTTTCTTGGTTTCAGATTAAAATTTTCTCTTTTTTTTGAGCAATTAGGTTCAAATAGATTGGGACCATCTGGATTAAACTAGTCCTAGTGGGGAGTATCATATAGTGGTATCATGCACATGATACTATTGTATGTTACTATGTCAATAGTGAGTGGTATCATAGTTGTAGTATCATATAATCATGCATTTATTAAGCTATAGACTAATCTTATCTTGAAATTCGGTATGTTACGGTATCTACCTATGATATCACACCACTTCTCTCCTCATGAAATACTTACCACATCATCATTTTTACCTATGTGGCACATATGTTACTACCTATGAATCTATGATACTAGACTTGTCATAATGGGGAGTATGAAAGAGTGGTATCATGCATATGATACTAGTCTATGTTACTATCTCAATAGTGGGGAGTATCATATGACTAGTATCATATAATTATATATTTATTAGACTATAAACTCATCTTGTCTCAAAATCCGCTATGTTACGGTATCTATCTATGATACCACCATCCCCTCTCTCTTCATTAAATACTTGACACATCACTATATTTGCCTATGTTGTACTTATGTTACTACCTATGTTACTCTCACTATGACTTGTAAAGGCCTTCCTTATTATAAGGTAGCGACCTCCGGTGTATAGTGCTAGTCTCTGGATCGACTTGCTAGCACACACAGTTTAAGATGAAATACCATAACATTGCATCAATGTTCATTACACGATGATCCAGAAATAAAAGGGTTCGATATAAGGTGCATAGGCCATGGCTAGCTCAGACCGAAATAAACACACAACGGAAAGCAAATGGATAAATGAGCTCCATCTTCATCATGCGCCACAGGCAAGGCATGTTGGTTGGAGACTCGAGACCCTAACAATCCTTACTTCTCGTCAGAGGGTCCTGCAATGGTGAGTTGCAGCCCAAACTATATTGGGTCAGCACAATTGAATTGTGGTGGCAAGATGACACTTTATAGCAAAAAATTCTAAGACTATATCTACATGCATATTTTGCTCGGTGGAGTTTGAGTCTGATTTGCATAAGGCCAGTTTTGTCCTATCATTTATAAAACAACTTTTCATCTTAGACAAAGAGTACCATGATAGAAAACAGTGAACACCTTTGACAACAAAGAGTACCACCGATGGAAAACGGGGAACAACTTTGAAAACTACTCACATCGAGCACCACCGATAGAAAGCGGTGAGCTCTCCCAAACCCTTGTTCACCCATCAAATTTTATTATAGAAATTGGGATGAGGAGATCTTCAACATTTGCCCTTTCTAGTTGTTCAAATGTCCATAACCGGGGACACGGCTAAGTATACTTAGTTTTTAACTCTCGAGAGGGTGTGCACTTTCACCACAAGACCCAATCATTCCCTCGTCCATGTCACTCAATTATGAAATGGAAAAGAGAAGACCGAGACGAGACCTTTCAGAAGCAATTCCCCAAAATCCATAAAGCGGACCCATCCCCACCTATCATCCCTACATCTGCTGGTCACGCGGATCTCGGGGTCTCGCAACTTATATGGTCAAGACAGAGCCCATATGACTTGTGGCTACACTGGAAGCTATTAAGCAAGGTGCGTCTACAATCTCTTTAAGCTTCGGTGACTTTCCACAATTGTGTGCTTCCACAAAGGGTAATTACGATAGACATGAACCATAGACATGGACCCCCTGAGTAGCCAACCACCATGGTTCTCCAACCAGCACCCATGTAGTTCATTGATTAGTTTCAGTTAATTTTCACTATCCAACTAATCAAAACATTTTTATTGCTTGACTAAGCATTCTACCATGTATGGTGCCACTACGTTTCAGGGTGGGGGAATGCTACACACTAAATAGGAGCATAGCATAATAAAGTAGCTGCACACAATTCCTATCATGCATATTACAGAAAACACTACTATGCAATATATCAAAATAATAGGAGGTTTATGAGCGTCACTTGCCTTTTGAAAGTTGATGTTTCTCACACTCTTTTCAACGAATAACGATTCACTTCGTTCAATCTATACGATGAAAGAAGAATACAATAAACAAACAATTTAACAAACACATAACACAAATCAAACATCCGAATAATGTGTTCAACAATAGTTGTTTTAATTCATTTATTTTATTGTCAGGTCTTATCACATAATTCAGTTTACAAAATAAATAAATATGATAGGACTTAGGGTTTGCCATTTATGGTCAAGAGATGGTATAATTCAAATTTGAGCATTTCAAATATGAATGGGTTGAAGTATTGTTTCAAAGGGGTTGAAGTATTGTTTCAAAGATTGTAATGGTTGGTTAAGTTCAAAATGTTTGCACAATGGTTTTGTGAAAAGGAAATAACACCACTTTTAAACTATGGTTGTAATTTTAGAAGTCCAGAGGATTTTAAAACCAATTTAGTAGTTTATGAATCCTATGACTCTAATGAAGTATTAGTATTTGTTTTCTCTAGACCTATAGTTATTTTAGTGACATTCCGCAAAAGGATTTCCATTAACATGATTTATAGAATTTAAGTTATATCTAAATTACACAAATTGAGTCTCTGATTTATAAAACAATATATCATTAGATAAAATCACTTTTAACTACTTTTAATTACATCTATATAAGTTTGTATTTCAGTAGTGGTTGGTTAGGCTTAGTTTTGATATTTCTGGTCAAAATACATTACTTGTGTTATTTTTGTAAAAGTAAACAATTTAATAAAGTTAATAGAATTTAAACTATATTAAAATTATACAATTAGGGTTTCTGAATTTTTTTCATGGAAATGACATTGCTATACATTTAATTTTACTAGTGCAACATTATTAGACAGATCCTAAGGTTTCCAAAAATATTTTATTTGCAATTATTGGACTTATGGATTTACACCTAGGTCAAATTTACTTAAATCTTCTATTTGAAATTTAAATGAATTTGAACAAGTCAACTTTGAAATCTAAAAGTGCTAAAAGATTCTACAGTTCAGGGGCTTTCCAGTGGTATAAAGTTTGTCAAATTTGGATCTGTGGATAAAAAGATATGATGTTTTAAAGTTATAGGGGCTTTTCTGCAAAACTACAATTTAATTTCTATTCGGGATAAATCCAGAAAACAAGTTGCACACGTGGCTGTCTATGATTGGTTGAGCTCGACTGGTTAAGTGATTTGATCTAGGTCGTTGATCTTAGATCTGAGGGCTGAGGATCGCTGGTACCTCTTCGTGGATTTCTTTTAATCCTGGCCGTATAGAGCGGATCGGACGGCCGATGGATCGTTGACCAAACGCCGGCGGCGAAACTCGCCGGCAATGGAGGAGTTGGCGGCGCTGGCCTCGGGCGTGGAGGCTCTCGTCACTGCGGCAGTGATACGGGCTCTAGGAGGCGACGGAGAGGTTTGGCTCGTCACGACGAACTCAATGGAGGGATCAACGTCGTGTGTTGCTTCCTGAGACGGCGTGGAGTCACGGATGTAATCGCCCCGCGTCGATGAACTCCGGCTCGAAGTCGTTCTCCTCCCTTGAGCTACGAAAAAATTCGAAAGAGGGCGTGAGGAGAGGAGCCTTGATATGGTGGAGCAGATGAGGTGCGTATCGACCTCCGGTCTTCGCTAACCTCGCCGCAAATGGAGATTGACGGCGGCGGTTTGTGTGAACTCCGACGAGCAATTTACCGAGTCTGTCGGCACGATCCGTGCTGGGTGGAGAGGGGAAAGGAGGTCGGGGTCGTGTGGATTTAAGGGAGGGGCGCGGGACGCTGTTTCAGGCCTCGGGCGAGTGGGGGAAAATGGGCGACGTGGGGTGCGGTCGTGGGCACCGTGTGCGTGGCTGGAGGTTAGGGGTGACCGGGGCTGACCGGTGGGTCCCCGTTGAAAGTGCATGGTTGCCCCCATGCGTGGTTTTGGTAATTAATGACAGTCCCTATGGACTAATGTTTACATTGAGATATTCTTTATAGATATTGTCCATGGGAAATTATAGGAGTTCATGTGTTGGACTCTTCAAGATAACTTAATGACCAATGCTCTATTCAAGGATTTATATGATGAATGGTCATGTGTAGAGTTGAGCTCATTGCAAGTATGGCTTGGAATAGAAGATTGAGTGAACAATCATGTTTACCTCCAAGCCATCATACATATCAAGAGAAGAAGATGAAGTGCAATTTCAATATGATGCATATCGGAAGATATCCATTGATTGAAGTTTGCAAAGGAAACATGAAGACAAAGCTTAGCGAGTCCCTCCCATAACGGAGTATGGGGGGGCATTTGGAGAAGTCTTCATCAAGCATGTGCTAGCAAGCACAATCAAGAAAGGTGTTTCAACTTGAGAGAGTCAAGATCTTCATCATCGAGCTCAAGTGGAATGCGCAAGACAAAGGTATGATCTTGATAAGTTTTCTCTCTTACCGGTCTCATGGTATTAGTAGGAGACCGGGTTTTAGGATAGATGGCGTACTATCAAGAGGGGCTCTCAACTGAGTAACTTGATTGCATTGTTGTGGAGAGCTCAAACCTTTGCATACTTGGCTTCTAATATTTCTTGGTTCTTATTTGGATTTTATTGTGGTGAGAAATTAGAGTTTGCTTCATCTCCATGTCAAGCTCTAGTTCACCGAAAACATTTTACTTTGGAAAACTTGTTGCGCTTTCGGTGGCGGAAATATTACCGGTACAACCGTGAGGAAAGTACCACACCTTTCCATGTGTGGTTATTTTACTCTATTTATGGGATGCAATAACGCTTTTCGTCACTATCTTTCCAACAAAAGTGGTCTCGCCTCATTCGGAGTTCATTCGCAAAAGCTATAGCAGTTTTCGTGTTCAGTTTTGCAGCAACTTTTTCTTAGGCCGGAGTTTCCGGTCCCCAGGACCGGAGTCTCCGGACTCAACGTTCTTCTCCAAAGCTGCTTCGAAGTTGTTCAGCCCCTGGTAGGGGGCGGAGTTTCCGGCCTCAAAGGCCGGAGTTTCCGCCCCTGGATGAACTTTCCGGCCCAGGGCACCGGAGAGTTTGCCCAAGTCTCGGATGTGTTGACGGTGTTCAGCCCCTGGTGGGGCCCGGAGTTTCTGGTCCTAGTAGGCCGGAGTTTCCGCCCCTGGCCGGAGTTTCCGGCCCTAGTGACCGGAAACTCCGATGTGAAGTTTTCCTGCAACGGCTCTTTTTCGTGGGACCTATAAAAAGGCCCCTTCTTCCCCAGAGAGAGTAGCTCTTCCAAGCATGAATTTCCCCCTCCCTCTCCTCCATTGTTGACCTTGGAAAGCTTGACCCTCTCTCATTTCCTCCCATGATTCTTGCATATCTTTGAGGGATTTGAGAGAGGAGATCTAGATCTACATTTCCACCAATCCATCTCTCCTCTAAGTGAGGGGAACCTAGTAGATCTTGATCTTGGAGTTCTTGGTGCATCTCCTCTTTGTTCTTCCTCTCTTATTCCCCCATAAGCATTTGTTGCTTTGTTGGAATTCGAGAGTTAAGGATTTGAGCACTTGTGCTCTTGCCTTTTAAATTTGGTGCATCGGTGTGCTCTCCACGAGGATTCGTGGAAGTTGAAAGTTTGTGAGCTTGTTACTCTTGGGTCCTTGGACCCTAGACGCCTTTGTGGTGGTTGGATCCTTGTGTGGTCACTTGAAGCTGTTCGGGAGCCCCTAATCCCATTGTGGGTTGTGCCCCGGATTGTTGTTGGAGGCCGTTCGGGAGCCCCCAATCACATTGTGGGTTGTGCCCCGGATTGTTGTTGAAAGGCTCCGGATTCCGCCTCGAAGGAATTCCGATAGTGGAAGGTGACCCAAGCCTTTGTGGTGCGGTTCATCGGAGAAGAAGGTGAAACCTTTGTGGTTGCTGAAACGTTGTGTCGATTCACACCTCTCCAACGAGACGTACTCCCTTAACAAGGAGGAACTCGGGAATACATCCTCGTCACCGCGTGCCTCGGTTATTTCTATACCCGAGCCTTTTACTTATGGAATTTACATTGTGATAGCCTTCGTGCTTGAAGTATTCTATAGCTATCACCTTGTTGTTTGTCTTTCTTAGCATAAGTTGTTGGTGCACATAGGTGAGCCTAGTTTATTTAGGTTGTCGGCTTGTTAATTTAAACACCTAATTTTATTCCGCAATTAATAAGGCTAAACCGGAAAAGTTTTAGACCGCCTATTCACCCCCCTCTAGGCGACATCATTGTCCTTTCACCCGTGGTCAGAGAGAGAGAAGGGAGAGGGAGCCAGGTGGGCCGTTGTTGGGCTGGCAGACCTCGCTCGCGCGGACGGTAAGAGATAGGCTGGCCCATTAAATCTTTATTTTTTTCCGAATTCTTTTTCTTTCTCTTTTCTGTTTTTGTCATTTATTCTATAACCTTTGTTTTATTTATCCAAATGACATCAAACAAGTTTCCAAGAATTTGTAAAATTCATATATTTCATTTAAAACATTCAAATACATGTTTCCCAAACTTTTCCACTGGTGACATTTTTTAAATAATTGATTGACACATTTTGACCAACTTTAAAATAGAGTTTCAATAGGAGGATTTGTCTCTTAACAAAATTAAGAGGAATATCACAATACATATGTTTATAATAGTCATTTCAAATCTATTTTCAAAACTAAATACTTGAATGAAATATATATATATTTATTTTATTTAGGAAAATGTTCCTAATAGTTTTGTGATTCTAGATATTGGCCTAGGATTTATTTAAGAACTCAATGCAAGTATTTCGAATTATATAAATTAACCAACACCATTTTAGAAATAAGCATAATTTAAATAACTTGAAATACTTTGCAATATGGTTTTAGGGTTTAATAAATATTTAGAATATTTTTTTATTACTAAACACTCAAGTTAGAAAATAAAGTTTACTTGATTGAACTAATATCATAATACATTTGACTAGATCAAAATAATCCTTTTGAGTTGATCTTCTAGGATATTGATGATTTTTATTTTAATAAGAAAGAAAAGTTTTAATTTTTGTGATTTTTAAACATTCCAAAATTTTGGGATGTTACAGACTACCACCCTTAAAAGAATCTCGTCCCGAGATTCGAAGAGGCTAGAAAGAAAGATAGGTTTGCCTATCCAGGGTTAGGGGAATTGGGTGGGCTACCACCCTTAAAAGAAAATTTTCATGTGTATCTAGAATGCTGGCTTCAATAAATGTCACATTGGAGTTTCATAACTCTTTGTTGGGTAGACTTGAGTTGTTGGGTGATGCTTCATTCATCGTTCATTTAAATTCATAGCATGTACTTGCATCCAAGTGTTGTGTGGCTAAAAGAATTGATTAGGAACTTACTTTTCACCGCTCGACCCACTTAGTAACTTATTCTTCATCTTCTCAGGACATCCACTAGCATAGTGCCATGTATCTTTGCATGTGTAACATATCACATGACTGATGTCTTTCTTGTGGGAGTTGGCGGGGCATTCCTTAAACTTCTTCCCTTGGCAGTTTTGATGTTTCTCCTCTGGGCATTTATCGGCCCAGTGTCCCTTGTGCTTACATTCTGAGCTAGTGACTTGGCAAAAGTCAAGTTTTGTGCAAACGCTCTTGTCGCTAGTTTTGGATTTCCCTTCTAGACAATCTCTGATGTAATGTCCTTCCTTTTTGCACCCGTAGCAAATGATCTGGCTCAGGTTTCTCTTCTTCTTAGGTCTTTCCAAGGCTAATAGGGTCTCTGTATCCTGCTGGTCGTATTGTACTATTATGGATGATGATCTTGTTCGCTTGTTGGGGCAATCTCGAGAAAAATGTCCTTCTTCACATGAATAACAACATTTGGTGGTGCCTTTGGATGTGTTAGGTTGTGTCTTAATTTTGGCCTTATTCTCCTCCTTGGTATGATCCATAATTCTATTCTGCAGTTGATCGGGTTCGATCACATTGTCCATCTTCTTCTCTCGGCAATAACATGAATAATGTCCTAATCCTTTGCATTTCTGGTAGTCCACTTGACTAACATATCGCTTGCGCTTACCCTTCTTTTCTTGTTCTTCAAATGTATTCTTCAAAGTCTGGTGCATTCTCTCCCTGATTTGTCGACTAACTTGTTGTACTGTGGGGTAGAGTTGACACTGAGCTGGAACATGTATGTCTTCTTCACACAAAAAACAAGTAACTTGAGTGGTGCAGTATTCCTCAGCTGCACTGGTTGCATCCAAATGAGGCCACTCATCTTGACATTCTTTGGAAGTGTGTCCAATTTCCCCACAAGTCTTACAGGCTCTAGGTGTTTTCACCATCTCCTCTTGGATCTCCTAGTTGTCATAGTTTATTTCCAGTTGATTGCCGTCATTGGCGTTCATAGTCTGATATATCATATGTACTATTTGAGTTTGGCTACACAACAGCTGCTGCCATCCAGGGGGTAACTCCTTATTGGGGTTGTTGACTTGATTCTAGGTCATCAGTTGCATCAACTTATTCTGAGTCTCTAGAAGTAATTGCATTGCTATTGGCATCTCATTGCTTTTGATAGTTTGGTGAAGCATCTGATTGGGTTTAGCATAGATGAGTAGAGGTAGAAAGTTACTAAGGGATGATCCTATCAAACACCACACATCAATGTAAATCATCTTTACAAACAATATCTAACAAACATCAAGCAACAAGGTTCAGACACAAACAACAGTCTACTATTGTCATACGACCTGAGTTGGTATGATCAACACACTAACACGATATCGTAGTTCTAATTAAATGGTGGTCTGATCTAAGGAGACAAATTGATGCACTTCCTTGTCTTCTTATCCTTTATGGACTTAGTGCGATGATTTTTCAGAGATCAATACTTTTACTTCATTGATGAAATCTGGGTATCCTTGGCCAGCATCTGGTCTTCCTGATTGCATAGTTCAGAATCCACATTCACCATGTCAGTCATCAACTGGTTCACAGGGGCCTTCAAGTCATTGGTCTTCTCTATCTCCTTTTTAAGTTCTTCAAGTTCTTTTTCCACATCTTTGAGGTATTCTTGAGTATTGTGCATTCTAAACCTAATTCTCCTTGAAAGTTCCTCAATGACCCTCCAAGCTGCTCTTCGTGATGCATCAAAGAATGATGTTTCCAGTACTTTATTGGTGAACATCCATAGTCCCGTTGTCTTGTGGTCGTCTTCTTTATCCTGATACAAGTGTAATTTTACCCACCAGTATTCTTGGTCTTCATCCATTACAGGGAATCCTTTGTAAACTGCTTCTCCATTCAATCCCATGGTCTTCATACTCTCCTTAAGTACCTTTGGGAACTCAGTTTTACATTCCAAAGTCATGGTAAACACTGGTCCTTTCTTGAGTGAGTCTATGAGGCTGGACATCTATAAACAAGAGAAGACATTTAGAAGGATGTGTAATAGATTAGAGTATGAGGAAAAATGTATTTTTTAATTAAGAAATAAAATATATTTTTGTATTCCTAATGTCTTTTCGTATTTCTATTCCAAACCTAGGGTCACGAACCTACAGGCAACACAGTGCTCTATACCATCTGTAAAGGCCCTCCTTATTATAAGGTAGCGACCTCCTGTGTATAGTGCTAGTCCCTGGATCGACTTGCTAGCACACACAGTTTAAGATGAAATACCATAGCATTGCATCAATGTTCATTACACGATGATCCAGAAATAAAAGAGTTCGATACAAGGTGCATAGCCCATGGCTAGCTCAAACCGAAATAAACACACAACGGAAAGCAAACGGATAAATGAGCTCCATCTTCATCATGCGCCACAGGCAAGGCATGTTGGTTGGAGACTCGCGACCCTAACAATCCTTACTTCTCGTCAGAGGGTCCTGCAATGGTGAGTTGCAGCCCAAACTATATTGGGTCAGCACAATTTAATTGTGGTGGCAAGATGACACTTTATAGCTAAAATTTCTAAGACTATATCTACATGCATATTTGGCTCGGTGGAGTTTGAGGCTGATTTGCATAAGGCCAGTTTTGTCCTATCATTTATAAAACAACTTTTCATCTTAGACAAAGAGTACCACTGATAGAAAACAGTGAACATCGTTGACAACAAAGAGTACCACCGATGGAAAACGGGGAACAACTTTGAAAACTACTCACATCGAGCACCACCGATAGAAAGCGGTGAGCTCTCCCAAACCCTTGTTCACCCAACAAATTTTATTATAGAAATTGGGATGAGGAGATCTTCAACATCTGCCCTGTCTAGTTGCTCAAATGTCCATAACCGGGGACACGGCTAAGTATACTTAGTTTTTAACTCTCGAGAGGGTGTGCACTTTCACCACAAGACCCAATCATTCCCTCGCCCATGTCACTCAATTATGAAATGGAAAAGAGAAGACCGAGACGAGACCTTTCAGAAGCAATTCCCCAAAATCCATAAAGCGGACCCATCCCCACCTATCATCCCTACATCTGTTGGTCACGCGGATCTCGGGGTCTCGCAACTTATATGGTCAAGACAGAGCCCATATGACTTGTGGCTGCACTGGAAGCTACTAAGCAAGGTGCGTCCACAATCTCTTTAAGCCTGGGTGACTTTCCACAATTGTGTGCTTCCACCAAGGGTAATTACCACAGACATGAACCATAGACATGGACCCCCTGAGTAGCCACCCACCATGGTTCTCCAACCAGCACCCAGGTAGTTCATTGATTAGTTTCAGTTAATTTTCACTATCCAACTAATCAAAACATTTTAATTGCTTGACTAAGTATTATACCATGTATGGTGCCACTACGTTTCAGGGTGGGGGAAGGCTACACACTAAATAGGAGCATAGCATAATAAAGTAGTTGCACACAATTCCTATCATGCATACTACAAAAAAACACTACTATGCGATATATCAAAATAATAGGAGGTTTATGAGCGTCACTTGCCTTTTGAAAGTTGTCGTTTCTCACACTCTTTTCAACGAATAATGATTCACTTCGTTCAATCTATACGATGAAAGAAGAATACAATAAACAAACAATTTAAGAAACACATAACACAAATGAAACATCACAATAATGTGTTCAACAATAGTTGTTTTAATTCATTTATTTTATTGTCAGGTCTTATCACATAATTCAGTTTACAAAAGGAATAAATATGATAGGACTTAGGGTTTGCCATTTATGTTCAAGAGATGGTATAATTCAAATTTGAGCATTTCAAATCTGAATGGGTTGAAGTATTGTTTCAAAGGGGTTGAAGTATTTTTTCAAAGATTGTAATGGTTGGTTATGTTCAAAATGTTTGCACAATGGTTTTGTGAAAAGGAAATAACACCACTTTCAAACTATGGTTGTAATTTTAGAAGTCCAAAGGATTTTAAAACCAATTTACTAGTTTATGAATCCTATGGCTCTAATGAAGTATTAGTATTTGTTTTCTCTAGACCTATAGTTATTTTAGTGACATTCCGCAAAAGGATTTCCATTAACATGATTTATAGAATTTAAACTATATCTAAATTACACAAATTGATTTATAAAACAATATATCATTAGATAAAATCACTTTTAACTACTTTTAATTACATCTACATAAGTTTGTATTTCAGTAGTGGTTGGTTAGGCTTAGTTTTGATATTTCTGGTCAAAATACATTACTTGTGTTATTTTTGTAAAAGTAAACAATTTAATAAAGTTAATAGAATTTAAACTATATTAAATTATACAATTAGGGTTTCTGATTTTTTAAATGGAAATGACATTGCTATACATTTAATTTTAACAGTGCAACATTATTAGACAGATCCTAAGGTTCCCAAAAATATTTTATTTGCAATTATTGGACTTATGGATTTACACCTAGGTCAAATTTACTTAAATCTTCCATTTGAAATTTGAATGAATTTGAACAAGTCAATTTTGAAATCTAAAAGTTCTAAAAGATTCTACAGTTCTGGGGCTTTCCAATGGTATTAAGTTTGTCAAATTTGGATCTGTGGATAAAAAGATATGATGTTTTAAAGTTACAAGGGCTTTTCTGCAAAACTACAATTTTAATTTCTGTTCGGGATAAATCCAGAAAACAAGTTGCACACGTGGCTGTCTGTGATTGGTTGAGCTCGACTGGTTAAGTGATTTGATCTAGGTCGTTGATCTTAGATCTGAGGGCTGAGGATCGCAGGTACCTCTTCGTGGATTTCTTTTAATCCTGGCCGTATAGAGCGGATCAGACGGCCGATGGATCGTTGACCAAACGTCGGCGGCAAAACTCGCCGGCAATGGAGGAGGTGGCGGCGCTAGCCTAGGGCGTGGAGGCTCTCGTCACTGCGGCAGTGATACGGGCTCTAGGAGGCGACAGAGAGGTTTGGCTCGTCACGACGAACTCAATGGAGGGATCAACGTCGTTTGTTGCTTCCTGAGACGGCGTGGAGTCGCGGATGTAATCGCCCTCCGTCAATGAACTCCGGCTCGAAGTCGTTCTCCTCCCTTGAGCTGCGGAAAAATTCGAAAGAGGGCGTGAGGAGAGGAGCCTCGATATGGGGGAGCAGATGACGTGGGTATCGACCTCCGGTCTTCGCTAACCTCACCGCAAATGGAGATTGACGGTGGCGGTTCGTGTGAACTCCGGCGAGCAATTTACCGAGTCTGGCGGCACGATCCGTGCTGGGTGGAGAGGGGAAAGGAGTCCGGGGTCGTGCGGATTTAAGGGAGGGGCGCGGGACGCTGTTTCAGGCCTCGGGCGAGTGGGGGAAAATGGGTGACGTGGGGTGCGGTCGTGGGCACCGTGTGCGTGGCTGGAGGTTAGGGGTGACCAGGGCTGACCGGTGGGTACCCGTGGTCAGAGAGAGAGAAGGGAGAGGGAGCCAGGTGGGCCGTTGTTGGGCTGACAGGCCTCACTCGCGCGGACGGTAAGAGATGGGCTGGCCCATTAAATCTTTATTTTTATTCCAAATTCTTTTTCTTTCTCTTTTCTGTTTTTGTCATTTATTCTATAACCTTTGTTTTATTTATCCAAATGACATCAAACAAGTTTCCAAGAATTTGTAAAATTCATATATTTCATTTAAAACATTCAAATACATGTTTCCCAAACTTTTCCAGTGGTGACATTTTTTAAATAATTGATTGACACATTTTGACCAACTTTAAAATAGAGTTTCAATAGGAGGATTTGTCTCTTAACAAAATTAAGAGGAATATCACAATACATATGTTTATAATAGTCATTTCAAATCTATTTTGAAAACTAAATACTTGAATCAAATTTATATTTGTTTATTTTATATAGGAAAATGTTCCTAATAGTTTTGTGATTCTAGATATTGGCCTAGGATTTATTTAAGAACTCAATGCAAGTATTTTGAATTATATAAATTAACCAACACCATTTTAGAAATATGCATAATTTAAATAACTTGAAATACTTTGCAATATGGTTTTAGGGTTTAATAAATATTTAGAATTTTTTTATAGCTAAACACTCAAGTTAGAAAATAAAGTTTACTTGATTGAATTAATATCATAATACATTTGACTAGGTCAAAATAATTCTTTTGAGTTGATCTTCTAGGATATTGATGATTTTTATTTTAATAAGAAATAAAAGTTTTAAATTTTTGTGATTTTTAAACATTTCAAAATTTTGGGATGTTACATGACTAGTCTTAGGAGGTTGGTCCTGCATGGGAATCTGGATCCTCGCACCAACGCTACAGTTAAGGTGCGCCACAATCTGAAGTTTTGCATGCGACCACAGTTAGTTTTGAAATTGTGTTTTTAATCCCCAATATGTGTATTTGTACGGTTATATACAGGTATATAAAGAACACAATGAATATATAGATATTTATATCAGATTGTCGGCGAAAGTGATAAGATCACATACACAGTAACCACATAGTTCACAGATCTCACAGTAGTGTTACAAATTAATCGAAGTAGCGACAAACGACAAAAATAGTAGACAAATCTTAGTTATTACAACCGGAACCTAAACTAGAGTACGAAGAAGTAAAAGAGAACCACTACCATGACGAGCAAGCCGACGATCACGATCCTTCTATTGATTATTGACCAGAACGAATTTCAGGTCATGTTACACGCTTAGGAGTCACCCATTTATTGAGTGCTAGAATGTGTTAGGAGTGAGATAGAACTATCCTGGATTAGTTTTGAAAAGATCAAAATAGTTTATAGAGAACCGCAAAAGTCACAGAGTATTTGGACAGTTCCGAGTACCCTAAAAGCACAGAAAATGGCTAAGATTCTAGTATGTTCTAGATTTTTCTGAAATATTCTAGAAAGTCTCATCAGGTACCCACTAAGTTTAGACAAGTGGAGACAACCACATGGTCCAAGGGGTGCCTCGCCCTTTACCTTTGGCGTGGTCGCCCCTTGAGGTGAGGAAACCCACCCCTTGAGGTGAGGAATAGTTTCATTAGGTTGTTCCCTATATAGACTCGTTTTTTTAATTAATTACTCTAAATGTACAAATAAGATAAGCTCAGTTGTCAGTTTATCTTATTACTTATAATTTATAACTATTTTGTTATTATTTTCGCCAACAAGGTTTCTTTATGAAGCTTTTCCAGGCTTCTACATAGGAGGCAACTACATTACCCTTCTTGAGTTTAATATTCAACTCCAAGTTATCGTTGTCGGAATAAGTCTTCCACTATTACAAATCGTTACGCTCGGGGACTCAATAGTCGATGGCTACGCCATTGCGCTACTATCAACTATTAAAAGGGTTTTTCGATCTTATTAGGATAATCTTTGGCACAAGAAATTTTCTTTAACGAGCTATTTCACCATTCATTCTAGTAAATTAAGATGCATGGTGTAAGACTTAACCACAATAATAGGTTTTATTAAGAGATTTTTTGCTTAAGTATCGGGGAAAGCATACTACATTATCAGGGGATTTAGCACATGGATATTTTAGTATGGGACCCCATCTCTCGTTCGGTGCCTAGCAAGATTTTCTTCGTATAAGTTTTGAAGGTAGATGCACCTTCCAAAAAAAAAAAAATACATGCTTTTGTGAGATACACAAAACATCAAAGTTGAAGTTAATCCTTTGTGGATTACAAGGAACAACTGCATCCACCCTGTTTCCTTCTCAAAACATCGTTCCCGTCAACCCTTTACCAAATCAGAAAGATCACCTCCGCTTCCCTCGTGTTCCTTTTCTATCCATCTCGCGCTTGAGATCAGAGGATATATAGAGCTCGCGCGAGCCGTGTACCTCATTGCCACCTCGTGCACCAGCACAACTCCAAGAAACCAAATTTAGCTCGGTCTTCCCTGTCGCCACGCGCTACACGACACGGTAGCTGCTGAGGATGGCGGCGGAGGCGGCGCCGCTGCTGGCGCGGGAGGCCGGCGCCGAGGGATCCGGGCGCCGCGCCGGGGCCACGTGGGCGCAGACGCTGGGCAACGTGGTGGTGTCCATCGTCGGCACGGGTGTGCTCGGCCTGCCCTACGCCTTCCGCACCGCCGGCTGGCTCGCGGGATCCCTCGGCGTCGCCGCCGCCGGATGCGCCACGCTCTACTGCATGCTCCTCCTCGTCAGTACCTACCCTGCAACTGCTCTTGTCTTGTGTGTATTGCTGTTGCTGCTTTGTCCACTGATTATCTGTTCTTTGTCAACATTTTTTTTGAGCTGTTACATACTACTCCCTCCGTTCGCAAAAAGATGTCACAACTTTTTCTATATTTGCATGTATTTGGACATGCTTTTAGTGTGTAGAACTGTAGATATACATCCAAATTTAGATAGAGTTGAGACATCCTTTGATGGATGGAGGGAGTAGTATATACAGATTGGGATGAGCTGTTCATGAAAAATGGGGCGATATTCGTGCTCAAACTTAAGTGTTCTGATCACCTAAAGATCTCAATAATTATTTTCAATGAATAAGTCCAGTTTCCTTGTTGGAGCATTTTGCCCGTAGCTGGTTCTTGAAAGGACGAAAGGTGCATTGCATGTTGAGTATGTTCAGTCTATACAGACTGAGATGAGCTGTTCATGAATGGGTGACATTTGTGCTTAAAAAAGTTTTGTGGTCAATTAAATATTTAAAAATATATATTTTTGTCATCGGCCATATATTGTGCCAACCAGCTTTCGGTGGTAACTATTTACTAAGATTCTTTAGTTATGTTGAGCATGTTCACTGCTTTCGGTTGGACTAGGCCTAAGAACTATATTGGCTTACTTTCACATTAATATGATACTGTATTACTCTTTTGGTGAAAGAAAAAAATACTTTGGTCTTGAACGCGTTACTACTTTTCAGTTGTCTAATTTGCTTGGTATATTTTCAATCTGAAGGTGGACTGTAGAGATAAACTGGAAGAGGAAGAAGCAGAAGATCCATGTGATATTCACTACACATACGGGGATCTGGGTGACAGGTGCTTTGGGACAATCGGTCGATGGTTGACAGAAATCCTCATCTTCCTTTCACAAGCCGGCGGTTCTGTTGCTTACCTGATATTCATTGCTCAGAATCTCAGTTCCATGCTTCCCCAGTTTATGTCACCAGACGGGTTCATCTTTGCCGTCCTCTTGCCTGCGCAAATCGCGCTGTCCTTTGTCCGCTCGCTGTCCTCTCTTTCACCATTCAGCATATTTGCGGATGTATGCAATGTCCTAGCTATGGCCATTGTTATCAAAGAGGACATACGGCTTTTCGATCATCCGTTTGCAGATAGAAGTGCTTTTAATGGACTTTGGGCGATACCTTTCTCTTTTGGGGTTGCACTTTTCTGCTTCGAAGGATTCAGCATGACTCTGGCACTGGAAGCATCCATGGCGGAACGGAGAAAGTTCCGTTGGGTACTTTCTCAAGCAATTGTCTGCATCATGTGTGTGTATGCGTGTTTTGGAGTGTGTGGATACTTGGCTTATGGTGAAGCCACCAAGGACATCATAACACTTAATCTTCCCAATAGCTGGTCTACTTCTGCAGTTAAGGTTAGTGCACTACTTATCTGGTGCGATCATTTGTTCAGACTCCCGCATATGACTTCACACATGGGGCGTTCGGTTTATATCCAAGCTAACAGTTTGAAGAAATCTGCTAATTGACAGGTTGGACTCTGCGTTGCACTAGCATTTACATTCCCGGTGATGATGCATCCGATCCATGAGATCGTTGAGGCGAGAATCAGATCAAGCCGGTGCTTAGAGAAGCTTTCCCACAAAGTCGCCGGCGCCAACTGGTTAGTCTTGCACTCAAGCCGCGTCGTTGTGGTGATCATCGTTGCCGTGGTGGCCTCCTCCGTGCCTGCATTTGGGTCCTTCATCTCCTTCGTGGGGAGCACGGTGTGCGCTCTGCTCGCTTTCGTGCTGCCTACCGCCTTCCACCTAAGCATCGTGGGGTCATCGATGAGCTTGTGGCAATGCCTGCTGGACTACGGTTTCCTTCTCTTTGGCCTGGTTTTCGCTGGGTATGGAATATTTGCTGCTCTCTAGCTTGCCATGATGAATGATATCAAAATGGCAGGGACTATGGTGGTGTGTATCTGTCCAGTGCAAATTATAAACCACATGAGTAAACAATCTAGCACATGGTGGTGTGTATTTGTCAAGTGCAAATTATAAACCACATGAGTAAACAATCTAGCAAACAGAAAAGAAAACAAAGCAACCATCATCTAACAAATAAAGAGAACTGAGATTACGACATTGTCCAAGAATATTTATATCAGGATTAAACTCAAGGAAATCGTAGATGTAACGCACACTGTTCTGAATCCATGGTGTTTGTCAAGGACTGCTCATTTGAAAATATACTCGCCAAGCAAGTGTGAAATGCAAATTAAAATATACTTGCATAAAGGTATATAATACTCCGTTTATGAAGGTAGAGTGTATAGTTTTTCACACGATTATTAAGACATAGATATTTTACATACAGTTGACTATTTTTTTTGAGTTCTTAATAGGCACAAAATAAAAACAATCCGTTAAATCCCTCTATTGTAACTAGGTCTCCTGTTTTGATGGATCAAATTGTTCATAAATATCAACTGCTGCTTATATTATATATA
This sequence comes from Poa annua, assembly GCA_026929855.1. Lineage (NCBI taxonomy): Eukaryota > Viridiplantae > Streptophyta > Magnoliopsida > Poales > Poaceae > Poa > Poa annua. Next base: position 68,027,303 of record CM049432.1, on the reverse strand, counting down.
AAAAATAAACTACTCCTTCCGATCCATAAAAAGTGTCGCTCCTCTAGTATAAACTTTGTACTAGCTTAGTACAAAATGAACGACACTTTTTATGGATCGGAGGGAGTATACACTATATATCAAGGAACGGAGAGAAGAAAACACTAGCGTGCCACTTAAGCCCCCATACCATTTTGGCAAAAGTACAACAATTTAATCATTGCATACCCTATGGAAAAAACGGTGTGTAATGTTCGAAAATTGCACATGGTTTAAATTGCGAGGCGATCACACATGTTTTTTTCAAAAGAACGTGCAATGTACAAGATAATCACACATGGGTTTTTGAGGAAAAATGGTGTGTGATATAGAATGCAATCACACATGGTTTAAATTTTTTGTTGCTTGTGATGGACCATACCAACAAAAACTAATCACAGTGAGTCCATTTGTTTTTGGCAAAAAAATACCTTTTACCAAACTAAACAACATTGGCAAAGTGATTTCTCAAATTATTTGTACAAAAATCATTTGGTATTTTCTAAATGCCAAAATATTTTTGAAACATGCACAAAAAAATGGTTCAAAATGATAGATAATCCCATGACTTTTGTCGCTTTGTAGCTACTTTTTTCTCTTCTAAATAATGTTGTCCGGTTTACCGAAATTATTCAAAATTGAACTACAAGCGTGTGATATTTGCTCCTGAGAATTAGGAAATACCATTTAATGTACACAAGAAAAGATGATATTGCAAAACTAAAGTTTTGAAATATTCAAACCCTTTAGACACGCTGACCTTCTTTGAAAAATAAATGAAAGGAAATGAGGCATTTTTAAAATGCAATCCATTCTCATGTAATCCTTGTATGCGTACTAGTTCACACACAAAAAATGCCCAACTTACAACATGAAATTTTGAGAAAAAAACTTCATTGATAATTATCATGTATGAACATGCTTGGGGTTTCAAGGCAAATGACTAATACCATAACCATATCCATAGTATGGGTGTTCGTAAAAAGGAGAGACGGTTGGCATCTCCCCTGACAGGGACGGGAACAGTCTTTGGATTTTCCTCTAGCACACGCTAGTTAAGGCCACCCGCTTCGGCGGATCTTACCCAAAAAATTATCCATGGTATGGTTTGTGTCCATATTTGGCCTATAGGTGTATCTTCACATGACAAACAACAGGGGAAAAGTGAAAATTTAAATTATTTATAGGATATCATTTTTAAGTTTTGATGTGCCAAGAAGAAATATAAAACATATGGTGCAAACTGATACCAATCCAATTTTCACATAAAGCAAGCATACCATATTTGGTGGCTAATAGCCAGATATAACAACTTTAAAACAAGTCTAAAAAAACAATTTTAAAACAACAACTAAACCTTTTTTACTTAAAAGATCGTAGGGATCAACCGTACTGTTAAAAACTAAAGCTTGGACTAAATATATATCTATATACATGTGTACATATCTTATACTAAAATATCTTATATTTTGATATGTAGGGAGTAACAACTAAGGGAATAGCTACAAAGCAGATAGTAGCATCCATCTGATTCGTCGTTCATTCTGTAGTTATTCTACTATGAAAAGTAGCCACAAAACATATAACAACTGAACAAGCAACCTTGGAAAATTTGGATTATCTTTATCTGATTCAGTCGAGACGAAACCCTGTTTCGAGATAATCCGGCTCCAAACCAAATGCAAGACTGGTTTAGGATGTATCCAAACCAAGATACCTTATGAACATTTTTTGATACAATGATCCATGTAAATATTCCCCCCTTATTTATAAAATGGAAAATGGAGTAGTAGGGGTTCTCCCCTACTTTAGTTGTATAAAAAAAAAGTAGATATTCATGGGGTGGCATGAATGCATGAAGATTGGTGGTTAATTTTGTATTTATCTACTATGGAAAATAGCCAAAACATATAACAACTGGTTAGGTAATAAAAAAGCAGGTAGGTGGAAAAGTGGGATTGTCATAATCCAGCTCAATCGGGGCGAAAGCCTGGATAATCCAGCTCAACGCCAAATGCAGACTGGTTCAGGATGTATCCAAACCAAGATGTACTACCTGCATCTTTCCTGGGCTTATGTGCAAAATAAACAACTAAGGCACTTTATCATCTTCCCGAAGCGACATCCAACGAGGCAAAGGGGAGGAGATTTTCCTTATCCTCCGGATGCCGCTTCTCATGCGCCTCTACGCACCGGCGGCGGCGCCGTCGCCGCCGTACCGGCGAAGCTTTGGCGGTTATATCCTGCAAGCAAACTCCTTCCTCTCCGAGACCTATGGTGAGTGCTCGTCTAATCTCTCCACCTACATTGCTCGTGTTTTTCTCTCTCGGTTCCGTACGGTGGAACATACCTGAGCGATGGCTACTGGCCGCTTCACCTCCATGTCTCTAAAGCTTTCGGGCGTTAGATTGGGGATGAATTTTATTGGTTATTCGATTTCGGCATGCTAGGCATATATATCATGATGCGTCTGTATTCTGTAGTGTTACCATTTCAACTTGTTACAAATGCTAAGGAGCAAACAGATTGGTTATGAATCTTTACATTAGCACAAGTAATTACTTTTTTTATCGATTTCATTTTGTATCTGCGACACCTAGTTCCTTCTGAAGAGGAAAGAGAAAATGTTTCTTCTTCTACTACTACTACTACTACTACTTCTACATGTCATGTAATGTAACGCTACCTTTCTGCCTGAGGTAATCATGTAGGCATGTAGTGATAGCTGACATTTGAAGAAATTTATTCTGCAGAGCGACCTGAAGCTAGATGTGCTTCGTCATCAACTGACCGTGTTCGTACTAGCATCGGCGACTTCGATATAGCTAATGGACATGGGCATTTTCTTATCAAGTCTACATCTGATCTTCAGGTATGATGGTGAGTCCCTTGGTCTATTTTTAGTGTACAACAAAAAATAATTGAAACGAACCTTTGATTTAACATAAGGCCGAAATAGCCTTGGTTCTTAGTTGCACCGGATATATTTTAAACGGGTTTGTATCATTTCAATTCTCAGAAGAGCTCGATTTTGCTGCTACCGCTGACAGTTTTGTTGTTGTTGTTGTCTCATATACAACATTATACAACTTTTTTTCTTCGCAGAAAGCTGTATCTTCTAGTTTTGGGAATGCATTTGTCGCCAGCAGTGCTGTCATGCTTGTTCTTCCACCCAGCTGTTTCGCAGAACAATGTGAGCCAGGGTACTCTCTTCCTAACATGCCACTTCTGTTTGCAATAGCCATGGTCGGCGCTACAGTCGGAGGTAAAGTCATCATGCTCTGAACTAAAAATATGTAGGCCCTTAAGGAAGTGTTTGTGACTAGCAAACGAGCTTTATTTTCATCCCAACAATACATGAATTATGTTTTTCTTGCATATGTATTTTAGTTTTCTAATACTTCATCGACAGTTTAGCGGTTATGAATATCTAAAGAAAGACATCCCAAACTTGAATTGCTAACACTTTCAGCAGAATAACATCAGGGAGGCGTATAAATTTAGTCTGCAATATTATAAAGTGATCTTTGGTAATCAACCATTCACGTCTCTGTTTTTACTCTTTATTTCTTGTGGCAATGACATTTTTCTTAAATCATGAATGATGTCTAGGTTCTTTTTCAGTCTATGAGTTTAAGTAGACTCCTACGTGAATTGAGGTCTAATGTCCTATGCATATAGGTTTTGTTAGTATCCCGTCCGGTCCGGAATTACTGTCGCAACCTGTATAGACATTTTGTACTATGCTAGCACAGTTTCCACGAAAGTTTTGTCGGACCGGAGGTAGTAGCATTTATGTGTGTGCTAAGGTGTAGTACAGTCGAGGACCTTTCCCAGAAGAGGCTTGATGTACGTGCAACGATGTAATATGCAGTCCTGCCTTTGACCTTAGCGTCCTCTGTTCATAGATTCTGTATTGCTATGTTTTTTACTGTCTTGATGAATCTGCAGAGTGCCCGCCTTTCCTTGAAAACATATTATTTGTACACATCCAGTAAAATAACACATCTAATTTCGACATATTCAATAAGATTTATTTAATATGCATGAAAATAATTTGTATGTAGCCTTGAAGATCTGAATTCCGCCCGACTATTCAAACAGTTATCTGTTGCCTATGTGGCAGTTTCTTTTCTGATGGTAATTCCCCCCTACTTCTGCTGTTGTTTCCATAAAGAATCAGATAGCTGGTAGTTCATACTACTTATTTGCCCTTGGTTAGTCTGCAACTTTCGTAATATGTGTGACTTCCCTGGTAACTATCCTAGATTTCTACTTTATATTGAACAATTCAGAAATCCTGTAGGGCTCCTTGCGAGACAAAGGAAAGGAGAGCTTAAAAAGCTGAATGATCAGCTACGTCAGATAAATGCTTCGCTAAGAAGACAAGCCAAGATCGAATCTTATGCTCCTGCTTTGAGCTATGCACCAGCTGCTAGTAAGGTACCAGAATCAGAAGTTATCGTCGATCCTCACAAACAGCGCCTAATTACATATCTGAGGACCGGGAAGAACTACCTGAGAAACCAAGCCCCCGACAAGGCATTTCCTGAGTTTAAGGCAGCTCTGGATCTTGCACAATCTTTGGGTGATCATGTTGAAGAGAAGAAGGCGGCACGAGGATTAGGTATGTTCTTCTTTTTTTCACGTGAATCTCATTTATCGTTTACTAGCGCACACACTCGAAACTGAATGGACTGCGATGTGTCCTTCGTTGTCTAGAGAGCCCAGCAGAATTGTTTCTTCCCTAAATTTTGTAAAAATCCTGAACATGGTAATGATACTTCAGTTATGATATTTGCAAAACAGTTGTCATCATTGTTAGCAGTAACCTGAATAATATAAACACAGCCGTGAGGTGTCATTACTCAGTGTGTTACTGACAGTGCTGATTGGAAACATAATGGTGTCCATCTTATTTTGAGTTATTTTTGCCACTCCCAAATAACACAGTTACTTTGCATTCACCAGGAGCATCATTACAAAGACAAGGAAATTACAAGGAAGCAATAAAGTATCACTCTATGGTACTCAGCATCTCCAAGATGACCGGAGAGGATTCGGGTGTCACTGAGGCGTATGGGGCAATTGCCGATTGCTACACTGAACTTGGTGAGCTTGAGAAGGCAGGCAAGTTCTACGACGAGTACATTGCAAGATTGGAGAATGACTAAAACCAAGAGTGAATGTCTATGTTACCCGCAAGAGTGCAAACACGGCTAATCTTTTTGTTCTTCAGTAGTCATGTGATGTATTGTAGATGTGCAGTTCCTGGTCTTAAATTCAGGATTACTATTGTAACTTTGAACTTCATTTTGCTGAATAATGTGAGATGTTTTTGGGCCGGATCAGTACCATGCAGTGTAGTTCTTTTTTAGTACGTATTGGTTTAATATAAGTACAGACCCTGTCAAAATCCAACTTCTCCACTTGATTTTTTCAAATCATCTCAACCTTCACCAAATATGGGAACTCTAGTACAGTGACCATACTGTTTTTCCAGAAGTTTGGATCGAATTAAAGATCCCTAGAATTACGATTGCAAGTTTTGCAACCCGAGAAATAAACCTTTTGAAATATCAAAGCTTATTTTAAATGGTAAAGCATGGTATTTATTCTAATTCTATTCTGTTTTTGCTTATTAGGGCAAAGCACAATTGAGTGATATCAGCTTTTCACTGGAACTAAATACGACAATGGCACATTTGAAGGAAAAAAAACCCAGATGTTTGCTTTATCTTAAGTAAGAGCCTAAGATAGTTAAACTAATGAGAGCATATGGATTTGAAATTTCGCAAACAACTTCTCTATTTCTTATCTCTTAAATCATACACAGCATATGGATTTGAACTTTCACAGTTCACAGAACATTTGAGCGTGAAAAATAGTTCGGTTTTTTCAGAAATTATATCTCTATTTAGTGAAACTATTTTGAATTTTAAATATTTGAAAATTTTAAATTGCACAAAATAATTGACGCAATTCATCGGATACAACTTACCTACGTTCACCCTTGTGATAATTGATGCGGCGGAGAGGACGATGTGGTCTCAGCCTCTCAGGGAGACGACGACGAAACTGGGTTTTGGCGCAGCGCCTCCTTTCGTCACTGTCGCCGAGCAGTGGAGCACGCGAGGCCGAAGCAGACAATGTCGATGTCCACCGGCTGACGTCTGACGAGGCAGACACGTACGTCTCAACCGCCTGTTGCACCCACCGCCTGCTAGATCCGCCACCCGCGAAACATATAAACCCACCTGTAATCTCCAGAAAGAAATACCCACCTGCAAATATCTGCAAGCCAGGAGCTCATCGGCACGTCCAGCACAGGCAGCAGCGAAGGAAGCAATGGCGGCGGCGGCGGCGGCGGAGGTGAGTAACAAGAGGGTGATACTGAAGCGACACGTGACGGGGTTCCCCACCGAGGACGACATGGAGCTCGTCACGGCGACGGCGCGCCTGGCAGTGCCGCCCGGGTCGGCGGCGGTGACGGTCAAGAACCTCTACGTCTCCTGCGACCCCTACATGCGCAGCCGCATGTCCAGCCATGACGAGCCCAGCTACGTCCCGGACTTCGTCCCGGGGGAGGTACCTAGGACTAACAAATATTTCGTCTACCTAATGTGTAAATCTACTAGGCAACTTAGCGCGGCAATGACGCACCCGTGGTTTAAATAAATTTAAATTTGGTAACGTGCAAATTTAATTATTATTTAGGTTTAAAGATGGGTGAAATTCAGAAGAGTTCATGCTTGGAAGTTGTTTAGATTCCGTAATTGTTGAAATTGGGGAGCGGTGAGTTCAGTTAGTTTATGTGTACATTAATTTTAAACCTATTTTATCTGTATTAAAATTCATTATTGTCTGTCTATTTATATATTTAATGGGTAGCACCAAGTTATATTAGTGCTTGTATTTTTTATTTTTTTTAACGGATTAAAATAGTCAGCAATTCTGAACTGTTTTTCTGTAAGTCGTATAGGTAACATAATAAGATATAATGTTTATTGTTACCAATTTGGTGTAAAAAGTAGTTTGAACGTGGAATTCAATTAAAATTAGTTGTTTTAATTGCTCGTGCAATTGTTTTAAAGGTAGTTTGAACATGCATAAGAAGATACAATGTAGCTATTTAGAATTAGAACTGAGTTGTAACGAAAAGTTCTATTAGTTGTTTTATTTAGAATTAGAAGTGAGTTGTAATGAAAAGTTATATTAGTTTTTTTTAATCATTTGTGCAATTGAATTAAAATTTGCTTACCGTGTGGCTCAGAATTTTCGATACGATTTTACATGAGCCGTATAATGAATATTAGTTTGAACATGCATAAGAAGATACAATATAGTTATTTTAGAATTAGAAGTGAGTTGTAATGAAAAGTTATATTAGTTGTTTTAATCATTTGCGAAATCGTGTGGCTCGGAATCTCCGATACGATTTTACATGAGCTGTATAATGAATATAGGGAGATATAATATTAATATGAGGTATGATCTTATATAAATTTTGCAATAAATATGAAAATGTGTAATATTTTCTGTAATTATTTATTTTAAAAAGTTGTGTAAACATGCATAGAAATGTGGTAGTTGTGTATAATGAATATAGGGAGATATAATATTAATATGAGGTATGATCTTATATAAATTTTACAATAAATATGGAAAAGTGTAATATTTTCTGTAATTATTTATTTTAAAAAGTTGTGTAAACATGCATGGAAATGTGGTAGTTGTATAGAAGTTTTTTTTCTGCAAATCGTGGTATTTTTTTGTAATTTTCTGATTTGTGGGTGAAAATATATGATTTTCCGGAATTTTACCATTTTCTGTAATATAAAAAATGGGCCCAGCGCGTCAGCCGGACACCGCTGACGTCAGCCCTGGACGTCAGCGGGTGGTGGACGTACGCGGCGGCGCTGGGCCGGCGGCGGCGCAACGCCGCTCGCCCTCGACCCGTGGAGGCGCGAACCCGGTAGAGCGCGTCGGCGCGCGTCTACCTAACGGCGCCGAGCACCAAATGGTGTCCGGAATCGCCGCCGGCGGCTGTTTCCACGGCGGCGGGCACCAATATGGCCGGCGACGAACTCCGCCGCAGTGGCGGCGACCCCGGGCGGCCAGCCGCGAATCCTCCGTATAAAAGGAAGCGGAGAAGACGACAGACCTCTTTGTGGCCTTGGATTTGAGAGAGAATGGCTGTAGCGGCGATGGCGCGCGGCGGTGGCGCCGGCGACCACGGGTGCGGGAGAGAGGGAAGCGGAGGGGAGACTGTGGCGTGCTTGTTTTGCGAAAAAAGTCCTTGACTTTTTTCCCTCTTGTAGAAAGGTCCCTCCGCACGTTAAATCGTGGACTGCGGGTTCAGTAGCTGGATTCTTCAGATGCTTTTGTGCAAAATGGCTCGGCGACCGGCAGAACCGGGGGTCACCGACGTGCGACCGGGCGACGTGGCGACTCATGATTGGTCTAGAGGGCCGTGCTACAGTACCGCGCATTTGGGAATGGTTTTGGGTGAATCCTGACCGTCAAACGCGCCGATAGAACGGTTGTAGGAAAAAGGGCGACGTGGATAGCTGTTTTGGAGGTAAATTGGACGCCCTTTTATATATAGGGTTATTGTTTGTTAGTACGTGTGTCACGTGTATAAATTTACCTATGGCGTACATTTTCCTACTAGTGGTTCACTCATTTTAATATGCACTTAAACAACATGTATATCACCAAAGAAAGATATCTTATATGTAAAAACGGAGGGAGTACCTTTCTATCCTACAAAACGTGGGACTAGGAATCCAACAGTAATTTGCTGTTACAGCCGTAATTGTGACGGATCCAGCATTCTTTCACAACTTTCTCCTAATCCTACTACCAGGTATTGACTACATTTGGCGTGAGCAAGGTGGTAGAGTCAGGGCACCCGAATTACAAGCCAGGTGATCTTGTGTGGGGAATGACAGGATGTGAAGAGTACACTTTGATCACTAATCCAGAGTCGCTATTCAAGATCAGCCATCCTGAACTTCCACTGTCCTACTACACAGGTGTTCTTGGTGAGTTCACTTAATTCTATCTGTGACAAGCCAATCTGTTATTATTTTCATCGCATGGCAAAAGCTCATACAGGGGTCTGATTATTATGCTGGGAATTTGATCATTCTGCAGGCATGGCTGGCCTTACTGCATATTCTGGATTTTATGACGTGGCCAAGCCGAAAAAAGGGGAGTATGTCTTTGTGTCGGCGGCATCAGGCGCCGTAGGACAGCTTGTTGGGCAACTCGCTAAGATCACAGGCTGCTATGTGGTTGGCAGTGCCGGTTCTGATGAGAAGGTTTGTTTTCTCTTTGCCTCCGGCTACGCACAAATCAATACGTTTCATAACATGTATCATGGATGCATCACTTTTCATCATGGGATAAATTTGCCTTCTCCCAGGTCAAACTCCTAAAAACGAAGTTTGGATTTGATGATGCCTTCAACTACAAGAAGGAGCAGGACCTCAAAGCCGCACTCAAGAGGTTAATTTCTACTACATTATTATTCTTGTGCTCCAATTTCTAATGATAATGGATAACTGATATGATTTTTCTCAGGTGCTTCCCGGAGGGCATCGACATCTACTTTGAGAATGTGGGTGGTGAGATGCTAGATGCGGTGCTATTCAACATGAGGTTGCACGGGCGGGTGTCGATGTGTGGGTTGATCTCACAGTACAACCTGGAACAGGCCGAGGGTATATGCAACCTTGTCTATGTCGTCACCAAACGCATCCGCATGGAGGGGTTCATCGTGAATGACTACTTCGGCACCTACAGAAAGTTCGAGGGGGAGATGGCGGGTTACTTGAAGGAAGGGAAGGTCACCTACGTAGAGGATGTCGCCGAGGGCATTGAGAACATGCCAGCAGCACTCATCGGGCTCTTCTACGGACGCAATGTCGGAAAGCAGCTGGTGGCTGTCGCACGGGAGTGACATCATGCAACCAAAAGTCACTTAGAGCATCTCTTGTGGTTCATCTAAATTTGTTCAATAGAAGGCCATCTAAAAGATTCCTTTCTATATTTAGACGTCTATATTCTCTCTACTATATTTTAATACTACTTATAACTACCATTCCACATCTTTTTTAATGGCTCGATTTTTTATGTATTTTATAAATTCATTACAAAATTTAGTACAAGCTATTCAATACCGACTCATTTACAAAACTAGATGATATCCCACACGTTGTTGCGGGAATGGTTAGATACTAGAAGGAAAAGACGTGTGTTGCCGCGTCCACTCCTTTATAGATGATTACAGGTGAACAAATAGTATGAATGAACAAATATCAGTTTTGAATCCGAGCTTCCCTTGAAAAATCTCAATTTCAAAACATCTACTCCCTCTGTCTAAAAATAATTGTCTTAAGTTTGTCAAAAAGTAGATGTATCTAGATAAAATTATGTCTAGATACATCTACTTTTTAACAAAATTGAGGCACTTATTTGTGGACGGAGGGAGTATTAAGTTTAAATCTAAAGTTGCACAAACTATCATTCGTGAGCAATGCAACCGTTAAGCATCTCACACACTGAGAGTTAGGAAAGCAGAGAAGTAAAGCACAAATATGTTGCTACTCTAAAGTTAAGGAATACAAAACAAGGGAGAGTGAAAATGAATCCAAAATACTTGAGCTCTAGATAATACAACCTATGCAACCGTAAAGAACATGATAACCTTTAGCAAGTTGAGGAAAGACGCATAATATGACAATACACCATATAATTACACCTAAAAATTAGACCAAACAGCCAGAAGGGTCAATACCCAATCAATATCAAAGTTAAAATAAACCAATTAATAGTCTGCTAATAACATCATTATCTGGTAGCCACGAAAGACAAATCGTAAAGATAACAACGGTAAGCAATCTAATTTTTTGAAAAAAGGCAAAAGCTTTACCTTTTATACTTATACAAATGAGGAGGCCTAGGCCAAGCATAAAAAGATGAAAAAACACATAACCATTGTCACTGAAAATATTGATATCCAAGACAAACAGAATTAAAATCTAGGTATGGTTTATTTGAATAAAATATCATGCTTACAAAAGTATGAATTCCATGTCGTTGTATTTACATTCTTATTCAACAATTCTTAACACAAAACAAAGCTGTCTTGCTGTGTTTAATGACAGCAAAGAGAACTTTCAACATCTCTCCACTACCAAATACAGAGAAGGTTTAACTAAGTATACATTATACAACTAAAACGACAACACAAAGTCAACTAAAAATAGCTCTTTCCCCAACTTAAACTTAATATGTAATGGGAAACAACAATAGATATAGAAACACAACTTATGACACCTTTGTGGCCTATTCAACAACTAGCGCTACTGTGCTGCCCAATGTTGTACATGACTGCCCTAGACAAGCAATGGGTGATCGATTATAGGCACCAACAAATAAAATGCCTCCTGTTGGCATCGGTAGAAACCTTTTAGCACGTCGAAACTACAGTTCATATTCAAAAGGAAAAACAAATAGTAATCGATTGACTTCTCTTCAATGCAATTGAGTGTATTTTCTCTAGAAAGATTGTCTGAAGAAATAAAAACAGGATTGCTGCCATGCTACCGATTGACAGAGCACAATGCAAGCACATGGAATGTGAGTAGTTGTAGCCGGCTTTGCATGTACAACGAGAAGATTGCCAACTTTGCTCATAAAAGCACTGGCCAGGCTGAGCTCTAATGAGGCGCATAATGAGCAAGGTCTTCAACAAAATTGAAGTATGAGTTTTGCTTTTGGCGTGCAGAGCTAGCCAAGAGAAGAGGAGGATCATGTTGTGCTGCCATGAGCATGCCATGAAGAAAAGCTGGAATCGGAAGCTCGGTAACCATCGCCGTGACTAACCCATATGCACAGGGTGTGCCCACATCTAGATACATGAGCTCCACCAGGCTCCATCGCCATGAATGTCGTCGGGTGGCGGCGAGCTCTACCGTACCGGCAAGGGCGAGGTCACTGTCCCTCCCACCAGCAATCATGAGCGCCCCGGGAGCTGAAAGAAGATGAAGGGTTGAACATATATCCAATGTCCAAAATCACAAGGAAAAAAAGAAATAATAGGGATGCAAGTCTTGGTCAACACCTAGAGAACTCTTAGATGAATCTAAGGTAGCAGAAGCCTGGATCTTGACCACAAAAACTGAGCACTATTCAGACATGCACATGCCTCTGCAATGAAGCAGACGTCGTAGGCAGCTCGAAAACCAAGCATGGCAATGGAAAGAGTGTGAGAATCGATCGGACCTTGGCCTTGGGGATGTCCTTGAGAGCGACGTCCTGGCCCTTGATGCCATGAAAGGTGAGGAGAGAAGAAAATGTTCGAACCAGGAGCTCGGTAACCATCGCCATGACTAATCAATGCACAAGGGTGTGTCCAGAGCATGAACAACCCAACCAAAAGAGTCAAATCCGTAAGGTAGACAAACAATAACAGCAAAGAGACCCTAAATCGCACAAAAATAAAAAGGCGAAAGTCAACCAAACAAATTAGAAGGAGTAATCTCCAAATCAAACAACAACAGGATCCAACGCAAGACAGAGGAAGGGGAAAAACAGTCAACCCGCGAAGCACAGTCATGGACGCTGCAGTGGACGCCGGGAAGAAGATCCGGGACACCAACGCCGACCGCCTAGATCCAACAAACTCAACTCCTGAAAACGAACCCAGCTCTGCCGCTGCAGGGTGACGACCGGCTACTGCATGCCGTTCGGCGAGGAGATGGAGGGCAGGAGGAGAAAGAGGAGCAGGCCCGTGACGGCAGCAGTGCGGGACGAGGAGGCAGGGCGAAGGGATCGAGCGGGGATTAAGGGAAGAGTCAACTGCGTAGAACAATTAAGACCGACATGCGACAACCAATCCCAAGCGAAGAAACAACCCTGCAACCCACTATTGGCCAACCAAAGGCATTTCACCAAGTGCCATACTCCATTGCTTGCTATTTCCAGGGAGCTTAGGTTGTCGAAGGGATATTTATGACAACCTGTTAATTTCAGGAATGGTAAAGTATTTTCATGGTTACTATATTACTTCATCATTATAACCAGGGGCGGTACCCCCCCCCCCCCCCCCTAACAATATGGTCGATGTATTCGTAGTAGTCATTCTCTAATCAACGGCTACAATCAACACATTTTTACACAAGTCTAACAATGGTTCTCCTGGTCATTTTGTTGGAGACTTGGATTGTTGCTTGCCGACAAGCAAGTGATGTGGTGCCGCACCATCGGCTTAGTTGAAACTTCAACAACTTACCTATAGTATGCATATTGAAACATAATTTTCGAGCTGACTTTGATAACATGAGTTAGACTCGTTAAGACTCTAAATTTTTTATTCATCCGCTATAGAATCGGCAAGGTTAATCTTGAAGGTATTTGGATGGAAAAAAAACTCTAATACCTTGCTCGTACAAATCCTGGCTCAGCTCCTGATTACAACTTAAAAGATCATGCAAGATATGCTTGCATTTTAAGCCAAAAGGTCCCATATAGCTTGGATCCAGTCAATACAAATTTGGCAGCAGAGGCTCCAATGACATTAAAACTTGGACATGATGCAGTCATACGTTCCTAACTAAGATGCCAACTATACCATTCTACCTGGTACGTTACAGTATGAGCTTTGCTGCTGGTCAAAGAGGATTCAGTCTTCCATTTTGTAGTAGCACTGAATGGTCGATTGTACCTGTATATCTCATCCTTAATTATTTTGCTACAATTCCATAAAAGAGATATTGCTTAAGCCTCATTGCTCGGCATGCTCATTTGTTTTCAATCCATATCCAGTTGGCTCATATAAGCGAACAACGTACTTAAGTACCATATGGAAGTGGTAAACCAATGAAGATCAAAATAGTGAAAGTCAAAGTGAGAACCTAGATATGCAAGTTGTGCTATTCGGTCGGACGCACCTATATTTTATATATGATCGTTTAGTTTCAGAGTGAACGTTGTGAAGCTCTGTTGGCTGTTAATATTATGGAACATGCTTTCTCGTTCCATGGTGCTGGCGGAGAATGACATGTAAGGCGGGATCTGGAGACTAGCAATGGTGGTTTGTATCTTCGTGGCGATGAAGAATTGGCTGGGTGTTTTGAGACCTTCAGCAACGGTTTATATGTGAGGGCGACTACACAGGAGAAGTCTAAAGTCGTATACCTCAGGGTGAAGATCCGAGGTCTGGTCTTAATTGGTTGTGTCTGGCAATGACATTGTTGAAGACATTGTTTTGAGTGCGAGGACTTTTTTGAGGGTGATTACCTTTGGAGAAGTTAGACTTTGGGTGTTGTCTTGGTGGTGTTAGTGTTGTTGTCTTAACGAGTAGATCGTTACAACGAGACTTTTTTTTATTTCTTTTTTTTTTACTGTGTGCATCCGTTTATCGTAGGGCACTACGTTGTTGCATATGCTGGGTGTATTTAGTACTTTCTTGATATTAATAAATTCTCTTTATCTAAAAAAGATATACAAGTTGAGGTTGTTGCCTTGAGGACGATGTCATGTGAAAACTGAGAAAGTCATGAGGTGAACAACTGGAATGGAGCGTCAGACTCTGGTCCAGTGAGAGGTATTTAAAGGTGAAAAGAACTACAAACATGCCTCCATCAGTTGCGTGTATTTGGTTTTGGTGAAGATGAAAATGATGAGATAGTGAAGGCTATGATAATCCATTAGTTTCTATAAGATGGTATTTCCAATATATACAAATATGTTACTCTCTCCATTCCTGAATATAGGGTGTATAGTTTTCTGCATGAATATTTTACACATAGTGGACTAATTGTTTTTTAGGAAATATGGTAGGAGATGAGTTTTTAATATGCACAAAATAAACACAATCCATTAAATCCCATTTTTGAAACTAGGTCTCATTTTTTGATGGGTCAAATTGTTCATAAATAGTAAATACACCTTATATTTTGTATTTTTCTTTAAAAAAATATGCACCTTATATCAAGAAACAGAGGGGGTATTTCCTTCCAAGAAGCTACACAACTGATTGCAAAAATATTGACACAGCCAACTATATATGGATCACTTTGAAATCATTGAAAATTAAATTAAGGAATACAGATCTGAATAATCCAAACTCTTGATCATGTCAATGTATTATGATTCATGAGAGAAAGTAAATACTCTCTCCGTAAAAAAATAAGTGTCTCAACTTTGTCAGAAAATAAATGTATTTAGATAAAACCATGTCTAGAATTTTTTTTTTGACAAACTTGAGACACTTATTTATGAATGGAGAGAGTATTATCGTCATAGCATGAAAGAGGAAACCCACTCTTCATGTACCAATGGAAACACCTGTCCGTTCAAAGAAAAGAGAGATGGTTCACAGACCTTGCAATTAACGCCATCGGGAGGGAGTGGCGGAGACGACGACACTGAATTTTGGCCGGCGCCCCGTCACTGCCGACGAACATGCAAGCCGCTCGGCCTCCTTCCCCAGCCTCACATTTCCACCCGCTCCCGAGGTCTCCGGTCCCCACGCATCAAGCGCCGCTTCACCCACCGCCCGCTCGATCCGCCTGCGCGCCTTCAAGAATCCTCCGGCATATTCCTACCAGGAAGTACCCAGGAGCTTACGTCCAGCAGCCAAGGACGGAAGCAATGGCGGCGGAGGAGGTGAGTAACAAGAGGGTGACCCTGAAGCGGCACGTGACGGGGTTCCCCACCGAGGACGACATGGAGCTCGTCACGGCGACGGCGCGCCTGGCCGTGCCGCCCGGGTCGGCGGCGGCGACGGTCAAGAACCTCTATGTCTCCTGCGACCCCTACATGCGCAGCCGCATGAGCAGGCATGAGGAGGCCAGCTACGTCCCGGACTTCGTCCCCGGGGAGGTACCAATTACCAAACATAAGGAAATTCCGCTTCATAATGTGCAAATGCCAAAAAAAAAAATCCTTTTTTGTTCATGCATGGACTCAGTTTAGCGAGAAATTTCCGTTTTCATAGTACAGATCTAGTGGTTGTTTCATCAATTTTTGGTAAGGAATTCAGCGAAGCAAATGTTTACTTTTTTCATTGCATGGGCATGGGCTCAACTGTTGTACAAACAGCATGTGGTGCACATGAACAGGACCTGGAATAATCACTGTTATTTATCGTGTATGTTAGCGTCATAGCGAGCTGCAAAGTCTCGATTACTACCCCTTTCTCTTTCACCGAATGAGGGAGCGGGAGCCGACCACAATCTGTTCAGCCTTCTGACGAATTCAGGATCCTCTCTCAACTTTCCCCTGTTACTTGCTTCCAGGTTTTGACTACTTTTGGCGTGAGCAAGGTGGTGGAATCCGGGCACCCGAATTACAAGCCAGGTGATCTTGTGTGGGGAATGACAGGATGTGAAGAGTACACTTTGATCACTAATCCAGAGTCGCTGTTCAAGATCAGTCATCCTGAACTTCCGCTGTCCTACTACACGGGTGTCCTCGGTGAGTTCACCTAATTTTATCTGTCACGAGCCATTATGTTGTTCTTTTCCTCATTCGTTATTCTAAAACCGGAAGGTTAGACGGTAACACATATCAGTTGATCACGGTATACCATGTGAAAAAGGAATGCATTCAGAGGTTCATAGTGCCTCAGCAGCGACGGCAAAGTACACTAGCTGAATATGACATCAAAGCTGATCAATGGCCTGTCCTAGAAGTCTGATAATTAAGCAGTGTACTATTTTCATCGTATTTCAAAAGCTGATCATACAGTGGCCAATCTTTTTTACTAAGTAGTAATTACTATGCTGGGAATATTTGATCATTCAGGCATGCCTGGCCTTACTGCATATGTTGGGTTTCTTGACGTGGCCAAGCCGAAAAAGGGGGAGTATGTCTTTGTGTCGGCGGCATCAGGCGCCGTAGGACAGCTTGTAGGGCAACTCGCTAAGATCACAGGCTGCTATGTGGTTGGCAGTGCCGGTTCTGATGAGAAGGTTTGTTTTCTCTCTGCCTCCAGTTGTGCACAAATTAATACGTTTCACAACATTGATCAGTGATACGTCGTCACTTTTCATCATGGGCCTCTCTTGATCAGGTCAATCTCCTAAAAACAAAGTTTGGATTCGACGATGCTTTCAACTACAAGACGGAACAGGACCTCAACGCCGCACTCAAGAGGTTAATTTGCTAGCACCATCTTCTTGTGTTCCAACTTCAAACGATAACGGCTAATTTGATAAGAGTTCCCCTTGCTCTCTCAGGTGCTTCCCGGAGGGCATCGACATCTACTTCGAGAACGTGGGTGGTGCGATGCTGGACGCGGTGCTACTCAACATGCGGTTGGGCGGGCGGGTGTCGATGTGCGGGTTGATTTCTCAGTACAACCTGGAGGAGGCCGATGGCGTGCGCAACCTCTTCTGCGTCGTGACCAAGCGCATCCGCATGGAGGGGTTCATCGTCGCAGACTACTTCGGCAGCTACAAGAAGTTCGAGGAGGAGATGGCCGGTTACCTCGAGGAAGGGAAGATCACATACGTGGAGGACGTCGCCGAGGGCATCGAGAGCATGCCAGCGGCGCTCATCGGGCTCTTCTACGGACGCAACGTCGGAAAGCAGCTGGTGGCTGTCGCACAGGAGTGACATCACGTCTCGGGGATGCCCTAGGGTCGGAAACCAGGTTTCACTTAGGTTCACCCAGTGTTTAGTTGAAGTCGGAGAAAGTTGGTGAACCAGGAAATTAAAGGCTAAAACAATTCGGATGCAATAAGAGAGATCCCTTGTACTTATTCGGATGCCTGGACGCAGTGTGGACTAAAACAATTCCGAACTTGGTTCGGTTGAATCCAAATAACAATGGATGGGACGGGTTTGATACCCCTTTGACTCCACGACATAGTGACAGTTTACACCTATGAGATTGAACTTTTTTTGTTTTTGAGGGCATGATACGTACTAAACTAACAGTGCTTGTATGGAGGTAGGATTTCAGGGCAGCGTCCCGCATAAGCATATGTCAAGCTAAGTTGGAGGAACCAACCCCAACAGGAGTAACAAGCATCTGTCGGAAAATTGCCAACCACATGAGAGAAACTGTTTTCAAATACTCCTATGTTTCAAAATACTTGACGTGGATTTTCGTAAAACATGTACACATCGGTATTTAAACAAAGCTAACTCAAATAATTTGAAACAGATACAGTATAAGACTTATAGCCTTTCTAATTTTGTCCTGATTCGTTTCAAAATAAGTGAATCAATAAACTAAAATATGTCTACATACATACAAATCCAAACAAGGATATGAAGGCTAGGAAACCTAACATGTTGTAACGAAGGGAGTAGCTTTTGAAAAGTAGACTAGACTGTTGATGGAATGATCTGTCAACAACGGCTAGGAAACCTTACATTTTTGCATTTTGAAACAAACGGAGTAGCTGTTGAAAAGTAGGAAGTATCTGTTGACAACACCATGAAAGACGCCATACCACAACATTCATGTCCATATTTGTAGCATTTTATCCGCATTCCCATGATAAACTCTGCAGCCCAATTGCAGGAGAATTAATTCAGGATGACATCAAAATGTACTACTCTCTCCTTCCATGAAAGGATGTCTCAAATTTGTAAGTTGTATGTATCTGTACACTAAATTATGTTTAGATACATGCAAATTTAGAAAATGTTAAGACATCTTTTTATGGACGGAGGGAGTACATGCCAATCCAGAATGATTCACAATATTGACGTGGTACAAGCAATGACCAGCATAAACACCGTATGTTCATTTTTCCAAGGGCATTGCCAAGCTTCAGCCTGCATGCAGTTTCGGACCATACAAGTTATATTACAAGGTATGATCTTTTCCATCTTCTGTACAATCGGCACTAGTGCTAACAACGTGCGAGCAAGACAGGAAAAGGTGCGCAAAAGAGTATGGCCCGTATTTCACATGGCAGGCGTTGTGGCATTGGCATGAGTCGGCATCTTCCCTGTCAACCTACCAGTGTCACTCGGAGTAGGTCAGGTCAAGAGCTGCATGCCTAGCGTAACTTGAAACTTTGGTGATCAATGATAAGGCGGGCCTCTACCAGAAGAGCCTGGCCCTCGGTACAGGTTCTGTGGAGGATTACCAGACATGTCTCCTCCATATCCAGGGACATCGGGGGAACCTCTTGTTGCGTAGTTCGTATCCGCGAGGGGCAGAGCATATCTGTCAATTACTGAGCTCCCTGGGGCACCTGGACCCAAGAACGTGGGCGCATACTTGTCCATGACCGAGGCTCCTGAACCATTTGCACCAAACAACCCTGAACCATACCTGTCCATGACTGAGCTTCGTGATGCACTTGTACCCGAGAGCCCATAAGACTGAGAAGCTAAAGAGGGCTGGTCATATCTAGCTCCTGAAGAACCAAGGGAGTAACGACTGGTCTGAAGGTAATCGTCCTGCCTCCTGTAGAGGTTGCTACCATCTGCCTGAGCTTGCGGAATGTACACATTGCCAGCTGGGACAGCAGCATACAGATGGGTCAGGCCTTCAATACTGGAGCTGTACTTTGTTGATACATCATCAGCACCGTTATAAAGCATATGATCATTCTTCTCTTCAGTTGCATCCTGCCCATCACTGCGTGCCATATGACTTGCCTGATATGTGTTACTCTTGAATGTAGGGGCGCGAGGTTCCTTCACATGATAGTTAGTTTGTTCAGCTGGTACAAAAGGGGAATTGCTTCTGGATCTGTATTGAGCATTGCTGATCTGAGAGAATGACATGCTCATGTCTGACCCCCCACTCTTCGATTCCTGAACACGAGCATTCATATCATCGTCACATAAAACATCTCTTTGATTTTGATGGATACTCCTTTTAGTTGGAGGAGCAACTATTGTCTCATAGGCAACTTCCACTTGCTTTTCTGGAGGCAGGTGATCTACTTCGCTAGGGGTCCTTTTCTTGCTGCTCTCGGTGCTGTTGCTCCCATCCCTGCTGTTCTGTTTTCCTGGTCGACACATTTGTTGAGAGGTAGCTTCGGCTTGTTTCTTCACATGGCAATCGGCTTTGGCTTTCTCTTCTCCAGATCTAGCTAGGTTCTTCACAAGGGGTTCATCTGATCTAGTAACATCTCTTATATAACCTGCTGTCCTCTCTTTACTCTCTTTCTCTTTGGCTATTGGACTAACCTCTCTGACATCGCATACAGTCTTATCTCTAGTCTCTTTAGTTTTTCCTGATCTCCCTTTCTGTTTGCTTTTCTCAGGTTTAGCTTGCCTCTGCACAGGTATATTACCTGATAGATTGACCTCTCTGGGAGTGCATGAGGTCTTTTCTACGTTCTGTTTTTTTCTCCCTGATCTAGAATTACGCACATCAGAAGATTTGGTTTCGTTCTTCACAAGAACATCACCGGATAGATTACTGTCTTCAATACGGCAAGCAACCTTCCCCATACTCGTGTGATTATGCTCCTGGGCTACTTTCTTATGCTTCTTTGTCCAATCAGGACGGCTCCACAAATAGAGGGGTGGTGCAGATTTATTCCGCCCTTCAATTATTTGGTCATTCACATCAACAGAACCAGGGTAATAAAATGACTGCAAATTAATAGAAAGACGTTAAGCAAAACAGCTAGAGAATAAACTGTGCTCGAAGGTCACTATGATTAATCGACATTCGGAAGTTATTTACCTTCCCAGCAAGAAGGTAATCATCCTCCCAAACCAAATCATAAGGTGTCTTCTTCTGCTCTAACCTGGTAATACCAAAGAACAAAAGAAACAATGAACAGATTTCCCGAAAGTGTGCAAAAGATATACCAATATAATAGTCTTAAAAACTAAACACAGTGGTCTGTTACCTTTTTGTTTCCTTTGGAACAATTAGTACAATGAGCTTAGGCTTAAAAGACAATGCCTTGTCAATAAATTTGTTTGCCAGAGCTGCTTTGACTCCAAAAGGAGGATTAAGCCCCATTATCTAATCAAGAATTAATCAGGTATAAGAAATGTTTATATAAAGTATACAAACCAACTTGTGTCTGCACCGAATTAAACGTACTAGCTTAGAACCGTGAGGCAATTCATTTGGCTGCACGGTCATCCAATCCCTCCTTTGAAAGCAAAAACTATTCTGAAAACGGCATAAATCTTGGGAGTTAGCATGAAGGCATGAAAGCAACTGGAACTCCAGTAGCAGCACTTTCTGGTCATCACATAAAAAATCACAATGGTTAAGTTTGAATGCATTTGTTTCCAAGATTTCCATTTCATGCGTAGATTTACTAGTAATGAGTAAAGTCATCAAGGTGCCTACTTGTAACTAGTTATGACTAATCTTCTAATAGCCGTTGACTACCATCTCTAGAAACACTAATTATACACTAATATTGCACCAAAGATAACCTTAGGCAGCAGGATCCATAGACCGATCATGCTCAGTTATCAATTAAAAAAGCACTTAGTTAGTCTTTACCTGTGGTTGGATAAGATCATAATTCTGGAAATGGCAATTCTTCTCAACACGATCAAGCTTTTCTTTCATCAATCGGCAGAAATCATTTGAACCACAGCAGAAATCCACTATCTGCATGTCCAATGTAATTTAAGATGCCGAGAACTAACGCAAAATATAACAGTTAGAACCAACTGACATTAGTCTTTTATGAGAACAGTACATGAAAGCCCTACTTATCTATACCTAATATAATAATAAAAGCAACAAGGCTTCTGCAAAAATTTCCGTCCATCATTTTTATACCAATTTTACCCTCCCACTGAATCACTTACTACATCCATTGCCACCGGTAAGTAAAAAAAAAATCGTCAACACATGCCCGTGCGACCCTCCCGTCCTCGCCCGCGTCAGATCGCTGCCACCGCTTAGGGTTTGGCCACCGCATGCTTCCACACCGTCGGATGCCCACATACCCGGAGCTCTCCAGCACCAACCATCAGCAAGGCACGAGCTCCACCCCCGGCCGCATCCAGCAGGCGGTGGCCTGCCTCCCGGCCTCGACGTCCACGGGCGAGCTGAGTTCCCCTTCCTATCATCCTCTATCTCTTGCTCTTCTATCGACCGTGTGCAGGAGAGTGGACAGTTCCAAGCAAGCTGCAGGTGTCCAGGAAGAAGCATAACAAGCTGGACTAGCTTCAGCTAGCGGCACGAATTATTTTAATATCTCTACACAGTTTGACACTGTTGCTGCATGGAATTAACGATCTTAGTTGTTTGGTTATCTGAGGTAATTCCATTCATGTTTGTTCACAACTCCTTATATTTTTTTATAGTTCGGCTCCCGTACGATGCAACATATAATTTGCAGAATTTTGTATCTTTGCGAACAAAGGAAATAATGATCCAACAAGTGATTGATTGGACAAGATGTTAGAAACCAAATTTTCAACATATCTATCTTAGTTATTTGGAGGTTAAAGATTCGACATAAAATACAGGAAATTCTCACAGGAGATTCCTTGTTCAATGCAACACCATAATAGTATGTATTCTGAAATATCCCTAGCAAGTTTTAGTATAACCTTTCTTCGCAAAAACTTGAATCGAGTTTTGTGTTAAAAAGGAGTTTAATTCCAAAATGAGTTTTTTTTTCATCCCAAAAGTGATGAATTATTTGTAATACCTTCCTGTTATATTGGGATTCAGAGTACACATGATTGCATTGTATAACTATTATTATGAAAGGTTGTTTCAAATGCATAAGTGTCATCGGTGTTGGAGGGAGCAGATGATGGAGGGGTGTCACACATCCACATCTTGACTCCTCACCCAATGATTTATTGGTCTTTGTCTGCTTTCTGTACTCCCCGACGAAGGGAGGCAAAGGCCTTAGTGTAGTGTTGTGAGGTGGAGATGACGGCGAATGGCTCTGCTGGCGTTCGCACATGTACTGGGTAGCCTAGCTGAAGCAACGGACAGAGCAAGTGACACGACTGACCCACTTAGATTTTTTTCTCTCCCGTTGCAACGCACGGGCAATGTTTCCTAGTACAATTATATTTTAATTATGCTAACATGAAAGATGCAATAAATATATAAAACAAGATCCACATGGACCAAAATTAAACCAAAGATGAATGAAAGCCAAGAAACCTAAAAACAAAACTAAAATAGCCTGTAACAGTAAAAACGAGTAGTTCATACAAATTCCGGCAATTACGAAACATCACATCTATTATATACTCCCTCTGCTCCTTAATATAGGATGTTTTAACGAAAAACACTTCTTTATTTCGAGCTCCACTGTTCCGGTTTTAAAAAAAATCAAAAAGTTTATTTCTTCATCTCAGAAAATTCTCTAAGATATCGTACAAGTACATTTACATGTCTACTATGCACGTCCAAATTTCAGAGAAATATCTTTTCATATGTGGCCTGCACCAAAATGACAAATCTACCATGTAAAATGAGCTCTTTTTCACCCTTTTCAGATCCATAATTTTGTTACTTTTGTGCAGCTTAAAATACAATGTATTATTGAGCGAAACTATACAGATGTGTAGATAACATGTAATATGTATCTACGATTTTGGGGGGGGGGGGGGGGGGGGCGGTGAAACTTGGAAATAGCATTTTCAAAAAACAAAAATATAAGGCAGGGCTCGGGAGCAAAAAGTCCTCTCTGAAGTTTTAGCCTTTTTTCAGATTCACATGTATCTAGAAACGTATTAGTGAGTACGTTCACTTTTAACTCTGCATCTAGTCAACATGTGAAATACCTAAAACATATTTTATTTAGGAACAGAGGGAGTATTTTTTGCATCACAAATCAATAACACAATGCAACTGTAGGCTGTAACTACATACAAAACCTCCATTGTACTAGTTAAGCTCTTATACATATCATCCGTCATGACTGGTTTATCACAGCAAACATAATTAGTGTAGCTGCAGCCAATCAAATAAATGACATAAACAACCCACAGTACATGACATGCTGCCACATATATTTAGCCTTTTAAAATACTACAAGAAAATGTGCTTCTTGTACTAGAGAGAAAACATACCGTGTCACCAGGTTCCACATACCAATGAAGCCTATCAACAATCTGTACCAAGAAACAAGCGAGGTCGTCATATATGCACATTATTCAATGAAGAGACATTACAAACAAATATAGATACTCAAACGTACTCAGCAAAAATGAATGGGAGCAACCAGTCAGGTATTAATCTTCCCTCTCAAACATACTGTGATCCTTAACAAGAGAAAAGCTCTTGCCACAATTTTTACAGCAAATCATTTGGATCATGTGTAAAACATGAAATATTTTTATTCCACTACAAAAGGGAGACTAAAAGGTGACAATTCGGCCATGGAGCTGAATTTTTTTATCCGCTCGTTTCCTAAACTCTTGTTTATAGGGCACATATTTTCAGGCAGAACAAACTTATTAAAGTGGACTCAAGTCAGACTTTCAACAGAGATGATGTTTTTGTCAGACAGAAGTCCAAACCAAAACAGATAAAAATCCCACAAAGCCAAGATGGAAAACCGACCACGGCATCTGTTTCCAGTAGCCACCACAAGATGAAAATAAGATTGGATTTAGGTCCTTGACATAATTTACAAGCAACTAGAAACTTCCTCACCTTCCCAAAAGAATAATAGAATTCATAGTCCAGAACCATATATAACCAAGGCTTTGCATACGTATAATTAAGTTGTCATGATTTGTGAATAAGAATATACCTCAGCAAGCTTTTCCACCATTGTGAAATGTCGACCAAAGGAACTGTAGCGTGAGCCATGAATGAATGGCGAAAGATATACTCTGAGCCTAGTCTGGTAGGAAAAACAATCTGAAGTTAACCACAATAACATTGCAAGTGGACAGTCTGACAAAATAAGCATCACCGCTGATGTTAAAAGTGCTCACTTCTGCAAACAAAAACAATTTTAACTAACGTCGAGTCAAGTCATCAAGGTGCCTACTATAACCAATACAATACTTGGTCAACTTAAACAATACTCGTCCTGACCAACTAAGCATCACAGCCAATGTCAAAAGTGCTCACTTCTGCAAAGAACGATTTAAAGTAACATGACATTGCAGCTTTCATAGATCATGAAAAAATTGAAGAATTCTTACTATAACCAATATGTGGTCGACTTAACCACAAAGCTTACTTGCAATGACATGGAAGCACAACAATACCCTCCATATACCAAGTACTGACTTAAGAAGGTACTCAGCAAAAATAGATTTCTTGATATTGACAACATCATGAAAAATATGCAAATACATATAACAAATATCGAGGTAATATCATAACATTTCAGTCAAAGAAAGATTTCATCGTAACAAAAAATGATGGACTGATAAGAAAACATGCTCATGATACACCTATATATATCTTCTTCAAGCACAGAAAAGAACGTGGCAAAAATCTCAAAGCAAGAATTATATAATACGACACAGTTTCTATCAGTTTAGAATATACGTACATGCCACTTTGAGAACTGTGTCAAAACTTGGGCTTCACATAATAATCTTGCAGCATCAATATTACCTCCACTATCCAGGATTTTTAGAGCGGATCCTACAGCCTAAATAGCCCATCATTCAGAAATTATAAACAAAATAATAACTACTGTGAAAAGGTTGCATTAATTCATGTGGAAATATTGAAGGGTAAAAGCACCTTAACAGAAGCATCAAGTCTGCCTGTCGCAACAATCTTATCTGTTTGCTTGCCAGAGTAGACATGAGTTGAAGGCACAAAGCACTTCCTTGATATATCTTTCAATGTCAAGGAGGAGACTTCGTTTTCCACCACAGCAATTACCCTGCGAGTAAAGTTGGAAACATCTCATGTACTACAACAAAGACTCTAAAGTTGATAGTCTTAACTTTGCACATGGCAATAGGATTGAACCAAAAAAAGAGCTAAAACTGTAGATAAAAGAGTCAAACTTTCTTGGCCCTGGTCAGGTCCAGGAGAATCACATTCAGCAAGGCATGGTGATGAATTTTTTGAGAGCGTTTGGTCGAGCCAAAGAATACCTTGCCAAAATATTGGCTAGTCAAAATGCCTATGAATTGGTCGATGATGGGGAGAAAACTGGACTAGATGGCCCTAGGGCACACCAGAAAACTGGCAACAATCTAGACGCATCCTAATTACACAAACCAAGCATACCCTTACAGGATACATTGTACAATACACATACAAATTTTTAGTGACTGCAATCCTAAGGTAATTATATCAAGTGCCTAACCTCTTTTCTATATCACTGTTCACTCTGGGAAATGAACTCTGGGGCATGTTCCCTGCAGTAGACGGTGAAGTTGCCAAGTACTTTTCTTGCTCCTTTGCAGGCCTTCGACTGCTTGCAGATGCATCCCTGGCCAAATTTGGACCAGTACTCTCTGGTTCAGGCTGTGTTCTCTGTTTCAGTAACTTTGCTTTTTTCTTCTCAGGCCTTTCAATAAGTTGTTCTGACAAATTCATCACATCACTTCTTCTGGCATGCTCATTTTCTTGAGCACGAACCCTGATCAGCAACTTTGCAGGGGTTTTTGAAGGTTCGTCGGGAAAAGTCTCACCAAAAGTCCTTTTTTTCTTATTAGTCGACACATTGGTTTTCTTCTTTAAATAATCTGCTGGTTTTATAATTCTCGGAATACCCGGAAACTTTATATGATTTCTGAGAGGTGTTTCAAGGTCACTATCTATCTCATGGTCCCTGAACAGTTTACACCAAGTCAGGAACTGAACAATGTAGAGAAAGCATTTAATGAATAAGTGGAGGAGCTACATACAAGCAGTAGATCAAAATTCTTTTTGAAAGATCCCAGGCCCGTGTAAATATGTCCTCATCGTTATCGCTATCTTCAAAGGGAATTTCTCTGAAGTTGTCTCAAGTATGAGAAGAATACAAGTGACCATATATATATATAAAGAAAATTCAAAGACAAAGCACTCCTGGCAGCACCTTGGCAGACATTTTCTGTGATATGACTTTGGACAGCGTCTACAAACAGCAAACTGCAATTCTTCTTGTGATCTGTCCTCCAGACCTTTACATTGAAAGCACCAATGAATGGGACACGTAAATGAAGATCCACCTGTTATGCTATTCATCTTTTCTAAGGCTTGAGTCTTGTTGTTAGGATGAAGTCGGCGTGCAACACATTTGGGGTGGTAAAAGTACCCACAGGTAGCATTATTACAAAGAAACACCTAAAGAATGATGCCAGAATTAGCAAAACTATGGAACAAAAAAACATTGAAGATAATATAGTTCACATTATATTTAATTCGATGCCCATTCTAACAGCTGGAATGATGCAATTACTTGATATGTAATGGTTCCATAATACAGCCATACTTAAAATTATAATTACCTAGTCATTAGCTATTGCAATATACAGATGCTACAAATAAATGGTTACGTGTCCCTACTATCCAATTCGCAAAACAATTACACTATTTCAGAACATTCAGAATATCTCCTTTTCCAAATCTCAGCTAGATAGTCTTTGACAAGTACTACTTCTAGTTCTATAGTCCTATGTGAATAGTGCTGGCTATATAGTGGTTGAAAACCTAAATCTACAAATAATCATTGCAGCTTAATAGTTGTGAAATGTAACATATACTCCCTACGTCACAAAATATAAGGCGCGTTGTTTTGCTCGGTCTTTGATGCACTAGTTTGCCCACTAATACATACAAAATTATATGGATAGAGAATGTACAAATGGTACTGCATACTAATTGTGTGTATATATTATAAGTACGAATCGTAGTCAAAGTTGTAAGTTGTTGACCAGCGAAAATCAAGGGCACCTTATATTTTGGGATAGACGGAGTAATAAGTATTGCCGATCAGCAATGAAAACCACTATTGTTAAATGATTAATGAAACCAAGTGGAAAAAGCTCAAACAATGGCAATGAACCTTAGCATTCGGTCCATCCGAAGACTCCAATACTCCACAAATAAAGCATTGATGCTGCTTACACTCACAGTTCTTGCAGAGAAATGTTTTCATTGCCTACAACACATAACAAAGAGAAAATTGAATAAGAAAATAACAAGCTTGAATTTCACGCCATCTTTCCAGTCTGAATTTCAAAAGCCACCTCAACTTCTGCCTCGGTGAACCCAAGGGTATCACAATATGAATCTTCGCCTGTTCCTATTTTGGCATGGAAAGACCTCATACATGGGCCATCACACCTATAACAGAATAATAGTGCAAGCAGGACATCAAATAAATAGATTGTTCATGTTGCATTGGTACTAAATGATGAGCACAAGGAATCTGACATTATTACAATGATGAAATAAGAAGAATCGATAACTGCAGGGAACTTATGAATGCAGATCAATTATGCAGAGTGCTTTTGAGCAAAGGTGTTGAGCAATCTTAGCAAGGAAAAACAGCATAGTGTACACACTATACTCATGACCTGGATTCTATACAAACAACATGTGCACACAATACACACGGGCAAGGCCGAAGGGTATCACCAAGCAGCTAGACAAGCTAGGCGGACACCATTTAGCAAGTAGGGAAATTTAGTTCTACCTGTAAGAAATTCACAGCTTATATGAGGTGATTGCTTCTTAGAAATAACGTAACAAGTCAATGGTCTACACTCAAGCAGCTCCACAACCAAAACTAAATGGAAGAGATTAAAGAAAAGGAGGTTCTATGCGTGTTGCCTGATAATCTTAATAAAACTCATAGTAAAATATCTTGTTGTAAGATTTCCACCTACCCAAGCAGATCTCCTCCATTGTCACATATGGCACAAGTGAAATCAAACAAATCATCCCCCTCGTCTTCATCAGATTCAGTACTGTCATCAGCAGCCATATCCTCAACGTCTTCATCAGCAGCAATGAATGACTCCTTCATTTCAAAATTATCTGAATCAACCTAGTTGAAATAATAACAAGAGAAATTATTAATTTCATATCGACTTTCTTCCAAAAGTTTCAAGAGAATCCACAATCAACCACATACCTCGTTAATTTGTTTCTTAGATCTTTCTTCAATAAATGCTTGAAACATCTGCGGAAACATTCATAACAAGAGATATTAGAAACCAAAACACTCGAGCACATCAGGCAAGAGTTCTATTTGTTTTTTTACACGGTCCAGAGTTGTTACACGGTAGAGTTACATGCAGCCATGAACAAGTTTGGGGACAGCCAGGTCTAGTCATTCAAAGGGTATGATCATATTAGTTGGGAACGTTGGCATTAAATCCTTAGGAGTCAAGCTAGACAACCATCTATAACAAAGAGAAAAATAGCAGGTGTGTACTCATCTATGATTAGCCAAATAACTAATTAAGAAAGTTCTAGTTTCTAATCTCTTGCTGCCTCTTCAACCTTTGTTGCCTCAGTTTTCTCTCTCTAGCCTAGTTTCATGTACCCTGTGATGATATGACTAGTGAGTAGTGAAGAAGCACAAGGCAACATGTTGCGCTAGATATTGCTCTACGGCGAGGGCTGCCAAGAGTTCGGTCCAAAACTCTTAACACTGAAGTATAATCCAGATCTAAGACAAGAACACAAAGTTCGCTTTATTTATAGATAGTGGGTACATAGTCTGGTTACATAGCTGGAGGTGAGGACCTCTATATAGGTTTTGTGAGCCTTCACTGCTTAGCTCTATGCATAGCTAGAAGGTTCTAAAGAAAACTACTTAAAACTAGAAAAGCAAATCCAAACAAACTAGTTACAACTCATAGCTAGAACACTCTAGAAAGCACTACAACACATATGACTAAACAATCAAGTTATCTAGCATATAGTACAAGTGTGTAGAAGCCATGATGGATTTGAGTTCCAAATTATTTTATTTGTTTTCTCTATTGTCCCTAATCAAGTAGTGACCATTATATGGTATCAGAGCCAGCTGCTGCTTCGCCGTCAATGGCTCGCAGCAGGGTTTTCGATCTTGCCATGCCATTGGCAGCATAGTCAAGTGCAGCAATGTGGACAACGATATGCCCAGCAGACGCATTGTCTGACGTCTCATCACTGGAGCATGTGTTTGATAACCGCTGGACGCGGCTATTCTATATTCTTTGATGGCGCCGGCAGGCCTCCTGCAACGGCAGTGTAGCCTCCAGTAACAGTGAATCCAGAGGCACAAGAGTAATGAGGTTTGGAGATGCTTGCTGAATCCCCAAAGGAATTTGTTTCAATGCAAAAGAGACAGTGCCTTTGCAAGTCATGTCTGCTTATATAGTAGATAATAAAGGAAAGAATGTGCATGTACTAAAAAAAATATAGGATCTTGCAAGTTTCCATGAGTTACACGTCTCCTATACAAGGAAGTTCGCTAATTTGGAAGCCAGCTCTAGTAATCTTAATAAGATATATGATCCTACCAGTTAAGAAATTTGGGACTAGATCCTGAGGGGCCAATATATCCACTCTTCTACACAGGAGAGGGTGTGTACTCGTTTATGACCATCCAGGCAATTAATTAAGAAGTTTCTAGCTCGCAATCTCCTGCTGTCTCTTCAACCCTCTTCTCTCTTGAGCCTAGTCTCATCTACCTTATGATATAGTGACCATTACATTAGTTAGGATTGAACGAACTGATATGCTGAATTGATAGACTGATAGATGGACTACATAGCACTACGTGCAGATCACTTCATTCACATGTCTATAACCCAAACTGATATGCTGAATTGGTAGTCTTAAGAACAAAATTATTTTTTACATTAAGAAATCCTAGGCTGATAAAAAATACTGCAACAACGAAAGGAAACTAGCGGTGGCTAAACACACTCATGAGTTCAGCATGTATGGGTAATCATAATAGAATGCAGTGTTTATCCCAATTTTGAAAAGAATTGCAGTTGTCAAGCCCTCATACTTTATAGACTCGCTTAATCAAGCATAATCATATTCAATTGATCATATTTTAATCAAGCATAGTTGGCCCACATACACAGGACAAGAGAATGCGCACCTCTGATTTTGCCAAGTCTGGATCTTTCTCAGCAAACTGCTTCATCAGCGAACGGTGATTCCTGAAATCGTCTCTCGAGGGCCTAGCGTCAAACTTGCTGAAAACACCAAGTAAGCATCAGAGTTTATTTATTTATCATGTAAGGCGAAATGAGCAGAGAGAGTGCACGAGTAGATTACTCGAAAACTTTGCGGAGATGGTTCCACAAGCTCTTCTCGGGCTCCTCAGGCTTCCTTCTGAGGAAGTGGAGCATCTGCACGGTGATGAATATCGTCCTGTAAGCCTCCTCGTAGCTGTTCCTGGGCTTGGCGAGAGTTATCCAGCTGCCTTCCTTGGACAGCACCGCGATCTCGGGACGCCTGCCTTGGAGCCCCAGCCTCCAGGCAACGACCTGCTTGTACGTCGGGAGGCCGGGGGCGGCGGTCCCCCGCAGGAACACGCTACTTTCGCATCCGGGACCAGCAGGAGCCTCCTCGTCCGCGTCCGCGTCCTCCTTGAATCGAATCGGCAGGACTGAGAAGCAGACGGCGTTTTGGTCCTCGTCGACGAAGATGTAGTCCGACACCTCCTTCAGCTGCGGCTCCGAGTCGTCGTCGTCGTCGGACATCATCATCATGGCGGCTACCGGAAAAGGGGGAGGGGAATCGATCGAGGGCGATAGTCAGTCAGTGCGGGGAGAAACAACGGCGCTGCCTCTTCTCGGATTGCGATTCCGCCGAGGGGAAGGGAGCGAGTTCTGAGATGCCAAACCTGCAGCCGTCGCGATGGGAGGAGCCTGGAGCACGGCCGCCCCGCCTCCGAAGCGCTTCTCGCCGGTCGCCGAAGGACGCTAGGGCCTAGGGTCTTCTCCTCCTTCCCTCCTCGTGCGTGCGTGGGGTGGGTGGGTCGGCGGCGATGCTCTTGGCGGTGGCGGTGGCGGTGGCGCCGGTGAGGGCGCTAGGGCATAGGGTTTCCTCCTCTCCCTTCTCAGGTGCGCTACGCCCTTGTGTTCCTGGTTCGGTCCATGCCTCTTCTCCTCACTCCTGATTGTAGCATGGGCTCTGGGTGGCTGGGCTGGGCGTCGTGGGCTTCTGTTGCCTGCACTGCCCACACCCACTATTCTTGCCCATCATGTCTCACACCATCTTATTCTCAAAAAACAATGTCTCACACCATCTTCTCTAATGTTGATTTTGAAATGTCTTAACTGCTTTTGCTAACTAAATAATGTCTCAATAAAAAGACCATCACCATTTTCTCTGTCTTTGTACTCGCTGCTATGGCGTGAAATGTTTTTTATAATTGCTTTGTCGTAGAGACTAGGGGGCACTTAGGTTTCTCTCTCCCAGATTATTAGATGTCTTGTTTGAATCTAATAATTTAGGATAGCTTGCATTTTGAAGTAGAAAAAACATAAATTATTTTTAGTGGGGTTATGTTTTATAAAAATTATAGACAAATAAAAATAAAAATTGTTTAAGATATCCCAAAAACTTGAACAAAAATCATAAACGTAAATAATGTCGAAATTTCATCAATGTGCAAGAAACCAACGAAAGAATTTGTATTCCAAATTAAATAAAAAATACAAAAATATTATAAAATCAAAATGGGCATTGTTCACCGCACCCCCATCGCAAAATTCTCTTTTTTATATAGTCATAGAATAAAAAAATCGCAATGGTATTTGCACACTACTAGAGTTTTTTCCACATCCAGGAATTGTTTTCTGAATTTTTTTTAGCTTCGTGGAGCCTAAGTTCCTAAACACCGCGATCCTACCAAGCATCTTATATTTGGAGACAAAAAGTCCTAGATAATTGCATGTCTGAATAGAAAGAGAAAAATATTAAACCAGACTTGACCTAAAGGCAGAAACAAAAAAAAAAGGTTCGAAGACAAGAAAAGCCAGTAAGAAGAAGTTGGACAATTACTTGCTTCGCCTTGTATTGGTGAATGATGTCGTGCTCAGTTCACCCACGGAAAGGTATGCAGGGAAACATCAAAGAGAAACACCTTGCACTCATTGACCAAATATGAAATATTGATCATACTGATTTCTAAAGATTATTATTGAGAAACGTTCGAAGGGGTTAATTTTACATGGCCACGACACAGAGAAACGACGTCTGTCCTCTCTCCTGTAGGTACATGACATGAATGCATGGGTTGGTATATGATTACTCCCTCTGTTTTATATTATAAGATGTTTTAGTATTTGTCCACATCTATTATATACTAAAAGTAAAATGAGTTAGTTTTTCGAGTCACCACGTTAATCCACATCATCTAAATTAATTTGGATAGTTAGATCTAAAATATGTGATTAAGATTTAATGAATGATTAATAATAGCGTAACCTTTTAATTATCACCACAAGTCAGTTGTCACGTCTATAAGAAGGACCCGTCACGTAAAAGCAAGGCCACGACCACGACCTGCCTTAAAAAAAACAAGGCCACGATCAATCGATTGAAGTAGATTGTGCTCATCTCAATCGTGACATTTTTCTCTCTCTCTGATCTCAAAAAAAAGGCCACGATCTGCCTATAAAAACAAGGCCAATATGGATCGATTGAAGTAGATTATGCTCATCTCAGTCATGCGTGACTTTTTTTCTCTCTGAGCTCACAAAAAATTGTACACCCTATTTTCATTGTGTGATAGAATTTCACTCGACGGTTCCATAAATTTGTCTAAATATAGTGGTACCCACAAACTAAAAATATATAGATATATCGCCAAATTTGTATCAATAATTTTGATGAGAGGGATTACTTCATTCATATTTAGACAAATCTATGTAACTATTTTCGGACGAAGAGATTATATATAACTATTTGTCCATGATTGGGAAGCCTATATATATAAACATACTTATAATGCACTATCCTTAAAAAAAACACAAATATAGACTCAGCGTCAACAAAAAGAACTACTGATAATCGAGATATTAATTATTGATAATTATACAGATATGAGTCAAATGACGATGTTTGATTATAGAGCTAAAATAAAAAGACAATGCACAAGAACAAGACCAAGTGGTACCCGACCACTTCCTGATGAGCGTTATCCACTTGAAAACACTAGGATTAACAGATCTTAAGTGTCAACCGTTTTCGATCGGTGTGAGTACTACATCCATATTCGGACAAATTTGTGTTAACTATTTCTGAATGGAGGGAGTATATAAAAATATATGTGCATGACTGAAGACTTAATAATAATTACATAAATACAATCTTTAGAAACATTGGGTACCCCGATGTAGGTATGTACTATATGTGTGAACATACCTATAATACGTCAGATCACCGGTTAATCTATTTGGAAACACCAAAGTATTAGACGGATCCAGTAGGATTTTATTCTGTATGACATTATCTCAACCCGACGACATATTCGTGAAGAACACAACAACATGACATACCTAAAATATAAGTTATGCATGATTAATAAGGGATACTACATCTACTAGTAAAATGCCCGTGCGTTGCCACGGGTAGAAAAATTATTTTTTATAAAGAAATCCAAGTCTCTTACTTAACAATCGACCATATTGCATAACTAATCATGTATTAATCGTAGTTCAAATGGTAAGCACATCCTTATAAACTACTCACTCAATTCTAAAATAAGTGTCATAACTTTGATAAAAAGTGAAAGTATGAAGACATGTGTTACGTCTACATACATCCATTTTTATAAAAGTTGTGACACTTATTTTGAGACGGAGGAAGTATGTTCTTTGTAGTTGTTACTAAGGACTGGGTTCTTTTTCTCGTCTTTGAATTTGCGTTGCTACGGGTTCACAATGAATCAATACAGACTCTGAAAATAACATGTTTTTTTAAAGTAGACCACTTGAAACGTGTTAATATTTCACTTCACATATAATTTGCCTTGTTATAAAAGAGAAAAGGTTATATGTAGCATAGGTAGATGAAGTAGAACTCGTCGGGGGACCATGTCGACAACCTTGAACTCCACTGAGGCACTGAGTACATATTGCGGTCATTATACTACTAATTTACAAACACCCCTCATATCCAAATATTGGCACACCTTCACACATGTGTAGTACATATAACTTTGAGATCCACGTGCGATTGCAGGTCATGATATGATCCATCTTTTATTATCACATGTTTGTGTGTTGTAATGGGAGAAACAAATTCTAACCCATCCCTATCGATCCGATACATCGGTGTTGCCAACTCTCCCTCGGACCAATGGCGATGTGGTCACTTTGTTGTCCACATGATCCATCCTTGGGTTCCGAGTTTGGTTATCATTCGCGAGGTCCTCCTACACTTACATGTAATTATGACTTGTAATTCCATAGACTTGTATCTCATCTACGGATCATTTACACGCCGAACTATACCCATATGTAAGTTGACATAGTTGACTGGATCAAGGAACTCGTTGGGGATGATGCATAGTATCAAAATATCCAGAGCCCACTTCTACTAAAAGGAAGTTTCGGAGGACCAACCCTATTTGTATTCCTCACATATCATAGTAACAAAAGAATGGAGCAATGGAATTAACTTTCATAATTTGTGTTTCACACCTAAAGAAATTACATAAGTAAAGTTATAAGGGAACAACTGACCACTATTTGTATAAAACAATGTACCATTTGACTCTAAATCTCTATTGGCTCAAGTCCTAAGAAAACTAAGCTGGTAGGAGAAATATCTTTGCGTTTATCACGTCCATACATTGAGGCAAACAGTAGGTGAGCTAAACCTACCTCTAATAGACCAAACTCTTCCCAGTTCACATTACCTGTATACCATCGTGGTCATTTAGTCCAACACTATAAAAAGTCCAACATCAATTTGGCCTTAACATGAGCTTAATCATACTCTGGCGTTTATTGTGCATCATAGTAATGGTATGTGTGAAAAAACGAGAAGTAGGGGCAACGCACCAACCACTGATGTAGCCAAGTTGCCTGCCCAGCAAAATCGCTTGACACATCATGCTCCCCCGCTCTCCTCCCTCGAGAAATTCTGTCAATCTTCAGGTATACACAACTCCATCAATTTCATCGCTGCCACCGCTATGCACCTTTGCGGACACCCGCGGGCTTGCATCAGTTCATCCAAAATGGAGTAGCATCAGTCTGAAGCATTTGACATCGCGGTGGGAAGGGCTGGAGCAAACCATGCCGTGCTCAACTGGTGGATGACGTTGGCATCCGCAAAGTCAACGTCCAGCAACAGTCCTTTTCTGCAAGATTCGGATTGGGGTGACATACTACGAATTTCATCATTTCATAAATAGAAGATCATAGAAATTTATTAATTTTCACATCAGGAGGGATTCTGCTACTAACAGTTCATTAATCCCTAAAAGAATGAATAAAGGGGATCACCAACAGTAAAAACAATATCACCTATTTCTCCACAACACCAACAGAAGCTATCACGGGGAGCATAGGCGCATGGCTGACCACTACCATGCATCTATGACAGACAACCATTTAACTAAAACAAGGATATCATAGCCTAAGACCAAGGTACCAATGCTGAAAGCCTAAAAGAATAACCTCATGAATTTCTAAACGCCAACAGACTCGACACTCTTTTATACTTCTTATCTGCATTGTCAGAATAGGCTATGCAAAAGAAAATTCATCAGAAGAACAGAAGAGCGAGAGGGTACTCACTGGTGCTCAGCTTGCTGCTTCATGTAATATCGCTCCAAGCCTCCAATTGGCAGATTAGCTAACAGGGGTTTCTCACAAGCAAGGATTTTGTGATTCCGAATCAGGCAACGCGGAATGAATCACCATCCCATCATCGCTGAAAACTGATAGTCCTAGAAAACAAGTAATTTGCCTGAAACAACCGTGCAAACACAACCTGCTCTGGCGGTATCCCGAGCGGCCGACGCGGTCAACAGCGTGGAGGAGCAGCTCTTCGCGTTGCAACGGGCGACGGAATTTAATGGTTGCCTTATTCCCCCACCAAGCAAAGTTCTTGTGCGCTGCAACAGGTTTACATTTCATGTTGCCATGGTATGTCAATTTGCATAAGTTACACATGTAAACATGAAATACACGTATATGGAAAGAAACATTAGTATCATGCCATCATTAACTACTACATTTGCTTTCTATAATATGACATATAAAGTTGGTCAAAAAGTCAAACCATGTGGTTAACATGGTTCGATGGTGTTGATGGCCCTCGCTACAACACTCCAAGTTCAGTGGAGTTTGTTTTTCTATCTTGGAACACTGCAGATGAGTCAGATGCAAGCATCATCGTTCTTGGTGGCTTATGTGCATCTCGATAAGACTTGTGAATCATGAACAAACTTGGCAGCGCACGGCACACACGCATACACAATAGGCGCTGCCTCTAGGCGTAGATGTTCGGGCCTCGAAGGACATCACCGCATCCGTGGGCGAGGCCGGTAGGCTCGGCGCCGAGGTGAAGCGGCTTCAGGACCCCAAACTGAAGGCATGCACTTCCTGCTATTGTGCAAGTGTACTTTACCGTCTATTGCATGATTGTATGTTGTACTGTTTCAATTATGCGTCTACACATGAATACTTTTTTTCTTTCTTACCTGCAACTTTTTGCGGAGAGAAACCGAGGTTTGTATGGCCTAATCAAATAAACCATTACGAATCACTGATTGTGTATGTTGTGGCATGTATGCTATAGTAGCGGCTAAACCATTACAAATCGTTGACTCTGTTTGCTGTAGCCTGTAGGCTAGAGTAACGGCTGATGCGGATGCTTCGGATGTGGATGCTTCGACTCCTAGTTTCAGAATCATCATCAAGCTGCAAGTATTTGAACAACTCCTCTACTAATTAAGTAGGGCACCCACTGACCCACACTTATCGACCGTCAACTGCGTCGCCTGCAGGTGCTGATACTCTATGAGGGTAATCAGGGAGTTACTGTGGCAAGGGCTGTTCTGTTTACAAAAGTTCATCCCACAGGCCATTCCTGAATTGCTGATGAGACCACTGTATATACACTTCCCCCTTGGATGATTTTCACCCAGCAGACATTAGAATTCATAGCAGAAACCCACACTTAGTCCCAGATCCTGTGAAGATATTACATTTTTTATTTTGGTTTGTCCACTTCAATGGTTTCCCAGCAACACTTCGACCCACCCTTCAAAAGAGAAATTCACACACGGATGCCGTCCAAAATGTAAACCTATATTTTACATGCTATTGCTATTGGCTATGCTGACAAACTTCTTGTTCTCTGCAACTGCAAGGAGCTATGTGGATATACTGACCAGCACTACAGATGCATTTGTGCAATCATCAGAACAGAACCAGATCAGTTGCATGATCTTACCATAGCTGCAAGCTCATTGGACTGTCCAGATCCTCTTTGCTAGCTAGGGGCAACAAGGAGCTGAAAAGATAACCCCACACCAAATACCTGTCTGATGACCATCATGTAGTAGTTTATGCAAAAGAACAAGTCCCAGATGATCCACCAAAATTCTAGCCAGCTGCACT
The DNA here is from genome assembly GCA_026929855.1 of Poa annua. Taxonomy (NCBI): domain Eukaryota; kingdom Viridiplantae; phylum Streptophyta; class Magnoliopsida; order Poales; family Poaceae; genus Poa; species Poa annua. The sequence goes on along the minus strand of CM049432.1, from coordinate 67,988,831 downwards.
CCAACTATCAGTTGCTGCCGGGTAGCCCACCATATACTGTGGCACGTGTCGGGAGTTAAATTAGTCGCCGTCAGACATACTCTTTGGCAGCTCTCATGGCTCAACCATGGACATTGTCAGCTCTGAGTCTGTACATTTCACTGTTCCATAGACATCATTGACGATATTTTCCATGAAATCTTCTTTCAGCGACTCAATATCAATGAGAGTGTCTGCCGGAGGGCCCCAGTGATATACAATGTTGGGCTTGACGACTGTATGATCAACTTACCGTGACGAATCAGGATCACACTTGATGCCATTACTTTCCGGCTGCAGATAGCCAAGTACAAATCATTTGTATTTTCAGTGAAGGAATAATTGAGTTGCATGAGTATGAAAGAAATAACAAAAGGACTACAACACACAAACCTTGAGAATAAGGTACCGGAAGTGGGACTCAACCCAGCCAGCCCAATCATGCAGTTCTTCAGAATTTGGAGCACACAGAGCAATGCGAAGAAACTGTTCATATTTTCTTGCATACGGGAAGGGTTCAAAAAGCCATGTCCACTCAAACCATGGCTTATAATTTCAAGATATTGATTGTCATATTTTGATCAGGAACACGTTTTGGTCTTGTTCAAAATCGTGTGCAACCAAGAACTTAGAATCGTGTGCAAACAAAAATTCAGAAAAAAGAGAGGACTAAGCGATGGATCGAGATCCAAGAGATCAAAATTCTGCTCGCTAACGGCCTACCAGCGGCCTCTTGTCGGTCGCTCGCTCCTGCTAACCTGCTCGTTATTTTTCGGTGGCCGCCCCGTCCAGGATCTCATCCGCTGGATGATTTGGGCGGCAGGGAGGTGCGAGCGGGTCCGGCACGGCGGTGGCTGTGAGACGGAGGTGGAGACGGCGAGAGGACAGGCAGCGTACAGGGTGCTGGAGCGTGAGGTCGGGAACCGTCCGCCGGCCGTCGCGATGGCTGGGCACCGAGGTCGTGCCCACTCTTCCTCGACCTCGCCTCTGCCTGAGCAAGAAGTCGAAGGAAGGGGATTGGGGCTAAATTGCAAAAGTTGATAACTTAACTTGGAGTGCGGGTTAATTTCTAGATTTTCCAGGGACTAAAGTGCAAACTTGAAACGACGTACGACGGGAATCCCCAAGGGATATTATATAGTAGAGATATTTATACATTTTGTGTTAACTATTTCCGGACAGAGGGATTATATTTATATATGTGCATGATTGAGTAGACTTAATGATTGACCAAACTTAATAATCACAAGATAAATACAATTTTTAGAAAGACTGAGTATGATGTAGGTATATTCGTGAGCACACCACGACCATATGTATGAACATACCTATAATACATCGTCCTTTAAAAAAGCTACCACTATTGGCTCGCCGACAGAAAAAAGATGCACAATTGAGAATGTAATTATCCACATTTATGCAGATATGGTTAAAAGGGTGATATTTGATTATAAAAATAGATTAAAATACAAGCCACTAGAATAATTGGTACCTTGCCGCTGCCATTGAGTGTTGATCTATTTGGAAACAATAAGGATTAGACTTCTAAAATATACTTAGGAGAATGAAGCTTCATAGAAATTGAAATAATTTATTTTTAACAAAAAATAACTTCAGATATGAGATTCAAGGCAAAGGAAATTATGAAGTTAAACAAAAACGAAAAAGAACAGTTTCTACTTTAGTAGACATCATCATTATTTAGCTATTCATATCCCATTTTTTTAATTTAATAAAATATGCTAGATAAACACAATATGGTAGAGAAATAGTCATAAGTTTCTAGAAAAACTAAACATCCGATCATAATTCTAACATCCTCTTTGTATTTGTAGATCATACACAAAAGATGTTCATAATTAAATCAAATGAAAACAAATATATCATCATAATTGTTTTGACAAAAGTCACAAGTTAATGATTTTTTATAGTTACATTGAGAAATCACAATTAATATGCCATGGTAATTATACCGTCTAACAGATCTTCCTAAACAGTATAAACTAAATAATATAACTTAATATCTTGACAACCAAAAAAATTCATGGAGTTACTTCAACCTCATATGGTTTTCTTATGGTGTGATTAAATACTTATATGTCAGTCTCAATGTTTTGCGAGAGACTTTATTTCCTCTCTTCTTCTTAAATATAAATAGGAGATATCATTAAAATTTCCTAATTAAGTTGCACAAAAAGTATGACTAATGAAGAAGTCCAAACACTGTTTTTTTATAACAATGTACTGATGTTTCGGGACACGACTATCCAAGTGAGCGTTATAGTACAACCACTAGGTTACATAGTGAGTTTGACAGGGGAGAGTTAAATCATGTAAACCAAATAAATGACCGAAAGTATTGGTTATTATGAGGATACAAGAAGATTTATAATAACATGATGGTTAGAGTTTGTGGTGGTACAATTCAACATTTTTTGTGAGATGACTTATAATAATTTGATGAGTGTCCATGTACCATTCAATTATCCTTCTAAAATAATATGATAAGTTACATGAAACTGTAAGCCATGTTAGTCCATGTAGTCATTTTTACATCAAATAAAAACTTGGAAACAAAGAGAGAAAATATGTATTAAAAGAGCACAACCTCCGTTTAAAAGTAACCAAGCTTATAGAACCCGTGACATGGATTTTTTAAAATATATTAGAACAACTACTTCCATAAATTCGAAGATCACATGTCTGTGATTTTCTCTTCACTTCTATAATTTTCGACCGTCATTTGATGCTCTTATTTAGGTTTCGGTATTTTCCACTATCTATAAAAGCTGAAATTAAACATATTCATTAGATTATAAATGCGAGGGCCGCCTTGCTAGTTCATATATACACAAATATATCTAAACATGTTTTAGTGAGTATATTCACTCATTTTAATTTGCATCTAGAAAATATATGAAACACCTAAAACATGTTATATTAAAAAAACAGAGACCGTAGCAATGACATGCCCCAGCTGCCAGCATCAACATATCAGCGCTCACTCGTTGAACCCTTATAGTCACATGCCTACAGGGTTTCGGAATAATAGAGTATGTTTTGTACTGCAGCTATATAGCAAACTGGGGGCATGTTAGCCTCTGTTATTACATACAATATTCTGATCAAATTCTGGATCTTATGCTACGTGATGGGATAAATAGTGGTTGCAGATGGAACCATGCGGACATAGTTAAGGTCTTGCATGCATGCATGTGATGGCTCAGCTACAGATCGATGCTATGGCAGCGACCATCATCATTTGCTGGCGACCTTGTGTAGGGCTCTGTGATTCCAGGTCCGGTGTATGGTCTATGAGTTGGTTATAATGTCCCATGCATATGTGTTCCGCGATTTTGGATCATGCATGCACATGTGTACTGCATGATTTTTCCAATGGTTCAAGGTACCAGGAGCAAATGGTTGCAAAATATCATCTTGGATGGAATTAGCAAAATGAACAAGGGGTAGCTAGCTTATGAGTAAGGATCATATATAGTATAATCTAACCGGTAGGTATAGTATAACTTACTGCAGTGTCCTCTAGAGCCAACCAATTACCTGATATATATAAAAAATAGCTATAAATTAGTGCGATTTCAAGCAGACTTCGCGCTACATCAACACAGAGTGAAGCCAGCTTTAGTACAACCACTTCTCCAGTGGCTTAGGGGTCTAATTCCTTAGTCATGTTTTCTTAGTTTAAGTTTCGACCCCTTGATTGCATCTAAACTTTTTTTTTCTGTTTGGCTTAATCAATAGAGAGAGATAAAACTGTAGCAAGGGATTTTCCCCTACGGTAATGCGTTTTAAAAAAAGTAAGATATAAACATGTACCGATTTAAGTATTTGGTCTCTAGCTACCGGTGGCTAGCTTAACAGTAAGGATGGTAATAGCGAACTAGTAGGTAAAACTTACTGCAATGTCATCTATAGCTAACATGGTAGTCAACGTAGATACATAAATAGATAGATGCATACATACATAGATATAAAATATATTTTTAAAATATTTGGTCCACCTTACATTTTTTTGCGAAGTGTGTTGGAGCATGTGCCGCAACTGACTAATTTACAACCACTTTGTTTGCTTCTCTTGTATCTCATTTAGTGAAAGTATTTATTTTTACATGTTTGTAGCCTCGTTGCATCATGTTATTATACTTGCTCTTAAAGCAAGTTCAATATAGCCAACTGTTGGCTACGAGTCATTGTCATTGCCATGCTATTTATAGGCAACCTTATAGTCTGTGTAATATTTAGCTATAAAGATGGGCTACTTCATTAAGACATGACCGACCTTCCTCGCTCACAAAGTGAATAGGACTATACGATGTTGCAACTTGCTTTACATTAGAGTCCACTTTCGTCCTATATCTTCCTCTCTTCTATGTAAGCAAAAAATAGATGTTATTTCAATCCTTAGCCTAATTACATAAGTGTATTGTACTTTCTCTAAGTGGTTATTGGAAGTGATAGTTGTATTATGTCGATACCGCACCCTATTGTCAAAGTGTGTGTTGGTGTGCTTGAGTGTGGTTGCATTAAATTGCAGTAAAAACAAATTTTACATTCTTAGAGCCTCTTTGGATTGTAGGTTATTCATAGGAACATTGGAGGATTTCAATCATTAGGAGTTTTCCTAAAGAATCCTTTGATTTTTCCTAAAGAATCCTTTGGATCAAAGGAATGACACCTTTAAAATTCTATGAATTGCATTCCTACACTCCAATCTCATGAGAATTTCAACAACCACTCTAACCTCCTTTCTTACACGCATTCGCGTAGGATTGAGACAAACTTCCTATGTTTTTCATGTGTTCTATCCAAGTGACAATTCCTGAAGTTTTCCTCTGTTTGGTAATCCTCTGTTTTGTGCATGCAATTCTATCAAATTTATGTGTTTTTTCGATTCCTATGTTCTCTAATGCTATGATCCAAAGAATCCCTAGTTATTACACCAAATGTGTGCAATTTTATATTTCTTTGTTCCCTGATTTTGGTTACCGAGCCCGGTTATCCATTTTTTCTATAAAAAATCCTATATGCAAGGTTCTACAAATCTTTTAAAAAATGCTACATATTGTCAACGATGTATTGCATAAACATGCAAAATCTTAATTTGATTTTGTATTCAGAGCTATATAAAAAAAATGAAAAAGTGTGATCTAAGCATACACATTTAAAACCTTCAAAATATACAAAATTATTTTTTGTGGTCCATAATATACCGATTTTTACACTGTGACTCTTGATGCTCGCAATGGTTTACTAAGCTATGAATTAATGGTTTAGTAATGGTTTAATCGATCTCTTGCTCATGTCGGCCCCTTGCTTCATGGAATCATGGCTACGTAGGCACGTCGGCCGGGACGCGGTACAATATAGACGCAACATTCCCGGTACACACGTCCCCTCAAGTAGGCCCTAGCTGTGATGCGTGCTCGCATGGGTTTATATGAAGCTGGAACAGTACTGCCAGAGACGTCCTCTGGAAGAACCAAAATGCAGCGGAATAATGACCCATGGGACTCCACCTCTATCATTGCCCTCTGTGTTGAGCTGATCTTGAAGAATTAAACCCATCCATAATGATCTAGCACCTTTGTATCATTGTAGTTTATAAATCTGGTTGGAATTAATAAGTGTGAATGGTTGTGTGCATCACTCGATGCTGAGGTCGGAAAATCGCACACTCCTTTTCTATAAAAGAAAATTCATAATGATTCAGCACCTGTACTAATCACCTTCTCATTGTGATGTTCCCCAAGCAATCAAATAATTCTCTGTAAGAAACCACTTCGAGCCCGTCACCTTGGGTATGATGATAATGGTGATACGATACGGGCGACGTGTCAGTGTCTGTTCGCACATTTATTTTCAGTAGAAATGCAAGCAATTGTGTGATGCGTTTTCAGGATCTGTATGACCCTGTACACTGATTGTATTGAAGAAAGAGATGTTTTTATCATTTCAGTCAGTAGAATCTTCTGGATGCAGGAGGCGGCATCATGAACAGGTTGGTGACCCGAGGGTGTGGTTTGGAAAAGTCATGCATAGCCAATGATCTCTCCAGCCAGTTTGTAGACAAAGAGAGGGTAGGCCATACCGCTTGTACTATACGTACGTTGATAGATAGATCTAGAGATGAAATTTGGAAGGTTTAATTGTATTCTTCCGTGAGGAGGCAGCTAGAGTTAGCAGATACTCCATCATTTTCCTAAATATATTTTTTTTTAGTTTTTTCTTGATCGTACATATCTAGTTAGATGTATCTTAGTGAATTCATTTACTCACTCCCGTCTCAAAATAAGTGTCTCAAGTTTGTCAAAAAATGGATGTATCTTTACATGTTTCATGTCTAAATACATTTACTTTTTATCAAACTTGAGACAATTATTTTGGGACGGAGGGAGTACTCATTTTAGTCCGTAGTACACGTTGAAGTGGTCAAAACATCGTATATTTTGGAGCGGAGGGAGTATATGATCATCCATGCATTTTGTTTACAAAATATAATGCATCATAATGTACAGCTAGCTGGCAAGTTTATTATTAAACCCTTTAACATAAATTCTGGTTATTTCTATTTTATTTTTGGAATATTGTGATTTTGTAAGAACTTTTCCCTCATATCCTTAATAATTTCCAGGGCCTAATTTTTTCATTGTTATCTTTTACTTAAATTGCATGTTTTGTCAAAATCTTCTCAGGCTAAGAGGGTTGCTAAGAGGGTTGCGACATTTGGGAATCACCGCCATATGGCATCAGTGGCACACTTTGATTAAGGTCGCTAGAAAATGCTGCAACAAATAAATAGTACATCAAACTCTTGTCTGGTTTCAAAGTTTGGGAGTTTATGGTGTACCTACACCCTCACTTATTTTAGATATTTTCAGCATACTAAAATTTATTTGGAAGCCTATACGTAGGACTATTATTATGCTGATATTTTAAGTTTCATATTAATATGTCGAGTCATTTGGAAATAAGATAATTTCTATTGCAACTTTACCTTAGAGTTAAAGAGCAAAACTTAAACTCAACCTACAGTTGAGTGGATCTACGAATGTTTTTAGTTTTTATGTTAGTTGCTAGCTAGGTGCCATGGACCTTAGTACCTTGCCATTACATACTGTATAGAGGCAATGATGTTATATCGTCCTTCATTCTTCATGACTAAACAGTCAATGTGCTGAACTCTTTCCTAAACTTCCTTTTGCACCTTGTGATGATCATGATGCATGGCTGCTCATGTCGTACGTCTGAACTAGCTACAGTAGATACTGCCTTACGCTGTTGGGGTTTCATTCGACATCTGATCTGTACTAGTATACATCTTACTGTAGCGGATAGGATATACCTACATACGTACCCATTTGGGACTGTTTCATCAACATATGAAGCAATGGTTTACTGCCTCGCTTATGTTATCAGACACCAGAATAACAGGGCAGCGATTGGTAAAAACAAGAGCCAATGACTTCTATATCACTGACAAACTCGTCAATGGCTCATTTGTCATCCAACAAAGGACTAGTGCTTATATACGAAACACAAACAATTTTTAGTGCTTATATAAATTTTTAGTGCTTATATGCCATTACCGTCAGTTTGTGTCCAGACATATACATGCTCGTAAACATGCAAATATGATTATTAGTGGTAAATGATTGCGTCCTCATTTTACATTGTTATACTATAATACTACATAACTGAAACTCATCTATAAAAATATTGATTTTCTAAATATCAGTTTTATCATATTAAATTATATCCGAGCTCATCAGTACACCTAATACAACTGTGTCCAATATATGAACACAACATAATGAAGGATAAACTAAAAAAAATGTCAAGCAACTTGATTGTCCTTTTGGGGGAGCTATCAACTTGTTCCATTATGGATGGATTCATATTCAGTTATTCTGTGGAATGACCGTACCAGTGGCATCAACAAGAACTGGAGCTGACTAATCCTCACAAGGTCACATTAATTTGCATCTTTCCCTGGATATTTCATTATTTAAGAAAGCAAAACAACATGATCCCCAACTTGATATATATGTTCCACCTCCCTATTTCTAATGTTAGAGTTTCAAATCTTACAAGAAATCATGATGCAGTAGTGATACATGTTCCTATCCCTTAAGTAAAGGTCACTCTCAGCTTTGCCGGACCGGGATTGCTGAACACTCAAGAGGTGAGAGAAATCACCGGTTTCAACACCACATCATTTTGTTAACCTTTTTTTAGTGGCTTTAAATTTTTTGGGAGTTTTTGCATGTTAACTCAGACGAAGTTAGTTATTAAAAATACTTACCAAGATAATTGTTGTTTAGTATTAGTACTAAAAATGTATTTAGTAGATGAGATATGCAAGTGTCTCCTATAAAATAAATTAAACATACAATTGTTATGTGTTATATGTGAAAGTGGATGAAGCTTATGGTAGTATTGATTACCGAACCATTTTCAACTAATATGTGTTACATGAACTTTTTAAAATCGTTAGGGATTCAGAGAGCAACGTTACGTAAATTCACATCACATACACATAAAGTTTAAATTGTAAAAGTATGCATACTGTTGATTACGAGGTAACCCTTTACAATAAATAGAAATAAGGTTTGGCTTAGTTTGGCAGCGAAGTATTTTCAAAATCAAAGTATACAAAAACTGCAGTATTCCTATGCCTAGCGAAGCAATACTTCAGTATTGAAAAAAGAGGTCCAACCCTCTTTTCTATATACTTCAAAAATAGTGTAGTTTCCTAGATATTGAAGTATATAAAACTACAGTTTTGAGTAAAGCCAAACACCTCAAAATATTTGATACTTCAATATTTCTAAAACTAAAGTATTCTTCAAATACTTCAAAAATACAGAGCTCCCAAACAGGGCCTTATACCACACTCATGAAATAGTTTTTTTTAGATAAAGGGAGCTTTCTTACTTAAAAAGTTTAAGTATTATACCTAGCCTCTCCATAGCCAAGATGCACAGAATATTCATCACTAGGGCGTGTAAAGCGCCACACAGCGAACACGCAACAACGGCGGAGAACATTCACCGATGAGCATCGACACATTGCTCTCCATGGAAAAGGAACCCACAACGACAGTTGCATACGATAGCCCCCTGGCCGGATCAGTGTGAGATTTGCTACACTATACATTGCCTGTAAAACTGGTGCATGAGCCGTGCATGGTGCGGATCTCTGCGAATGAAGCTCATACATGTCACGGGTCGCGTGAGCCGTGAGGAAACACGTCTCTCTCTCTCTACCATTCTCTCTCTCTCTCCTATAATAGGTTTCTTCCTGGTGCACAGCACTGCTCGACGATCAGTCCTCCATTGTAAGAAGCAATCTAGCTAGGTATCCAGGCATCTAGCCATGGGCAGCCCATACACCTTCCTCAGGCCTCACATAGATCCCTTCTTCCTCCCCTTCCAAAGAAGCTTAGTCCCTGCATCCTCTCCCGCAAAACAAGCACTCCCACTTCTCAGCCTCCTACCTTCTTCAAGCAACGATCACAGCAAGATCGTTGGTTGTGGGTACACTGGTGGTGATCATCACCAGCACATGAAAGAAGATCAGGATCATGTAAACATCTCACTCCAAATCGGCCCGCCGACTCCAAATCGCGCTCCTAAAGATGATTGTGATGCAACGGGAGCATCACAAGACGACGAGTTCTCTGGTGGTGATCACAAGGTGGACAAGGAGGAAGAAGAAGACGAGGAGGAGGAGGATGGCTGCAGTGACGATCTCTGCTTGGATTACCTTGCCGTTGGAAAGCTGACCAAGGGCAAGTATTGGATCCCAACCCCGGCTCAGATCCTCATTGGGCCCACGCACTTCGTCTGCCCGGTGTGTTGCAAGACCTTCAGCAGATACAACAACCTGCAGGTGATTAATTGTTAATTAGGTGCACATCACAAGTTAATTGACGAGCTAGCTAGGAGATGTTCATATCTGATTTTGTTTTTGAAAGGATGATCATTTTGGCATATATATGTACGCAGACTCGCAGAGAGATCACCATCCTTTTGAAGTTCATGCATGCATTTGCATGATCTCCGATCGGAGTTGCATATGTAGCCAAGGGAATCTTGATCAGTGTATGCATACTGTAGTAGACGATGAGGGGCCATGCATGAATTTCAGTACCTTGTGAGACGATGAGGGCTTTTAGTGCAGAGACTTTCAGCCTTTTGCGCGAGATCCGGCTAGAGTTTGTACTTCCTTTTGTTAGTTCCCACATTTGGGCCAGTACAGATGTAGTGCTTCCTCCCATCATCCTGGCTCTTGTGCCTGGTTCGCATTTTTTGTCACTTCATCCGTGTCCACGCCGGCTCTGTCAGAGAGAGGTGGCAAGGCATGCATGCAAATTCTACCTCTTTCCTTCCTGCCTTGCACAGTTGCACTGTGAATCCATATACTCTCTCCTGCCTTGCACAGTTGCACTGTGGATCCATCCATATATGTACACGGATTTGTAGCTGCTTCCCCCATGAAATACTCCATGTTTGTCTGTTCGCACTGCCGATCGAGCTAGAGAAGATCCACTGTTGCTTTCAGTGAACACGTTAATCACCCCTAGACTGCTAACTCTTCATATAGTAGATCCTTTTGTTCGAGTAAATATTGTTTCTCCTAGTTCTTACAGTACTTCTTTTTTGACTATGATCTTAAAGTACTTCTTACATGTGATGATGCATATACTGACTATGACTCCATGTACGTACATGGCAGATGCACATGTGGGGCCACGGGTCGCAGTACCGGCGAGGGCCGGACTCCCTCCGCGGCACGCAGCCGGCGGCGATGCTCCGGCTGCCGTGCTTCTGCTGCGCCCCAGGTTGCCGGAGCCACGTGGACCACCCGCGTGCGCGGCCGCTCAAGGACTTCCGGACGCTGCAGACGCACTACAAGCGCAGGCACTGCGCCAAGCCGTTCCTCTGCCGCAAGTGCGGCAAGGCGCTCGCCGTGCGCGGCGACTGGCGCACCCACGAGAAGAACTGCGGCCGCCGGTGGCACTGCGCCTGCGGCTCCGACTTCAAGCACAAGCGCTCGCTCAAAGACCACATCCGGGCATTCGGACAGGACCACGTAGAGCGGCCGCCAGCCGCCGCTAAGATGTGACCCTCGGCTTCGGTCGATCGATCGACGACGTTGGCTGCCGGCGGCCAGCCGGCGATAAACTGCTTATTACCTGTGTGCAATATTAGGGGATAGTTATGTTTCATCTGCATATGTATGGTGTACTATATGCTGCTAGCTGAACTTTTTTGTTCATGTTGCTCCAAGTGTTGCGTTTTGTTGGACGTTTTAAGTTAAGGCAACACTTCATTTGTGATTTATATTTTCTTAGTTAATTAATTGTCATCCGACACCGGCAACAACAATTTACCTATTAATTTTATATACAAAATGCTTGACAGTTGACATAGTATATCCTTACTACCCTTACACGTGGTCGATATAAATCCGAGTCACCACTTGTGAGGAAAGAGCATATGTTGCCGCAACACTCCACACTTGGAGTCACAACACATCACTGACTATATATGTTTCCCGATTGCTTCCTTATGCGCGCGCGTTGTTTCGTCGTCCCGAACGGCCGCGCTTGACGACAAAAAAACTGACTGAGCGAGCGTCTTCAACCTCCCTCGCCCTCGCCCGGATCCACCTCGTGTTTCCCCGCTCCTCGCAGCTGCGCATGCCCGCCGCACCTTCCCTGCTCCTTCGCACCGGCGCGGAGGCGGACGCGCCTGCTACTCACAAGGCCGTCGAATCTCCTCTGACCCTCTCCACCGGCGGGACTGGCGATGTGCGACCCCGCTACTCTCACACAGACGAGAGACGGCGCTCCGCCTCTCCTGCTCCTCACTGACGGCGAGAAGCTCCACCACCGGATCCCTTTTCCTTCCCCTGCCATTAACTCCACCACCGGAGCCTCTGCGCACTCGACCAGCGGTGCCCCCATCTCCTCTGAAAGCTCCGCCCGCTTGCGGCTGCCGCCGGCCTGAGGTACTGCCGCCCAGCGTCCACAACACCATCCAAGAGCACGTGAGGCGCGCCGCTCTCTTCCTTGTTGTGTTCCTCCGTCGCGGCCACGCGAAGGCCGTCGCTCTTGGAGTCCATCGCCCCAGACCTGCACCCGCTTGCGAAGCAATTCAGCCAGAGGTAACGGCGACCGGCTCTGTGGCAGCACTCTCCGCCGCGTCTATCATCGGGCTGGAGAGTAGGAAAGGTCAAACAACCTTATCTCTTTGGCAACATTGTAAGAAGATCCTTGAATTCACAAATAACTCGTATACCATGCCAGAAGCCTTTTGTCGAGGATAATGGACGTTTGTTGGATGAAAAACGTATGTTGCGGGATGTGCATGAATATTTTGCTACATGTCAATGTAGTTGTTGCGCAGTTGCCACACATAATGGTTTCATCTTGTGTCAAAATTGCAGTAGTTTTTACATACTTCCTCTGTATCAAATTATATATGCCTACCACTATATAATAGTTGGCTACCATATTGATAATTTGCATAGATACCATTATTGTATATTGGCTATCAAAATTGTTTCGTCTTTGTACCCAAATTGCATGTGTAGGTGTTCTAGAGTTTGCTTACCATTATTATGAAATTGGCTCAATACACTAAAAATTGCTTTTATTTGTTTGAATTTGCCTAACGATAAAATGATGTTGGTACATCGCACACGAAGGTTGCTTCGTGTCATATTAAATTTTATTTTTATTTGATGTAAAGTTGCCTAATGATATAGTGATGATGCTTCATGGCACACCAAAGCTGTTTCGCCTCATATAAAATGATTTTTTTCTTTCTAAAATGACTTTTTTAACTTGCCTTGGACTTGCTTATCAAAAATCAATTTTGTCTTATCAGACACCAAGATTGCTTAGCGTCGTAGTGTAGCTGCCTCAATGCATTAAAATTGCTGATCGATGTAACGGAGTTGCCTCATCGCACCATTCTGTTGTCTAAGTGCATATATTATTTGCTTAATGCTAGCGTCTTGTTGCCTAAAATATTTTAAAATTGCTTCGCCTAATATCAAAGTTGCTTTTATTTGTTATAAATTTGCGTACTAATGATGTCATGTTTCTTGATCGCACACCAAAAATGATTTTCCATGTACCAAAGTTGCCTACCAATGGCGTTGTTTTGCTTTATGCCACACTAAATTTGCTTTCATTTGTTTTAAAGTTGCCTAACTTTGTATCACACACCAAAATTGCCTATCGATGTTGTTGTCTTGCTTCATTGCATACTAAAGTTTCTTATCCTTGTACTGAACTTGCTTTTTATTTGTTTTTACGATGAAACAACTTTGATTCGCGCCGAAGAAAGTACTATAATATTCTAAATAATAAAATTGGCAAACGTGAGCAACTACTATATAGTGTTATGCAATTAACGAAAACGAAGAACAAACTAAATAGAATACATTTTCGGGTCAAATTCAAACCTCCCCAAACGAGGCCCATATGTTCCTTCTTCATCTGCTCATTTGCAGAATTGAGCAACTATTGAGAATTTTTAGGAAACAAATTTGTAATTTTAAGCAACTTTTATAAGTTTTTAGGCAACAAATTGATTTAATTGATTTGCTTCCTTTTTTCTCAATTGTCTCCTGTTTTCTCTTCCCTCTTTACTTTCTTTCCTTCATCTCTTTCTTTCCCAAACGTATCTCTTTCTTCCCCTACGTGGTCAAGAGGCCACATGCCATTCCCTGCACCCCTGGAGGTCGTATACAAGCTCTGCACATCGGAGGGCCGCCCCCAGGCCTTGGCGACCACCTCCACGCCGGTGTCACCCCCACACCTTGTCCACCCTCCTCCAATGCGGGTAGCTTCCATCCAGGCCGTGGCCATGGGTTCCCCAGATCGAGCACCTCGACCACACTCGTTCATGGAGGCAGCCGAAGGTTGGGGTACGGAAGGGTGGTTTCCAGAGCTCCCAACCGACAAGGTCCAGATGGGGGAAGCAAATCGACCATGAAGAGGGTAGGCGACCGAGATTCAGGAAGGAGATGGTGCGCTGAGGATCTGGACGAGTTGCTGGGAGGAGGTGGTGTGATGGCGGCCGAAGAGGCGACGATTGACGCGCCGGCGGCCGGATGTGGAGTTTCCATTTTTGGTCACATGGGGGAAAGAACATTGCGTTTTTGGGTCGGCCGCTCTAGTTGACGAAACTACAGTCGGCCGTTCGCTAGACGTGCCCTATATGTTTTGATCCAGGGGTTTCTAAACTGCATGTTCATCTTAGGTGTGGCAAAACAGGAAGGTTAAGACTTTACGAGATGTCAAATTTATATGTATTGCTTGTTTTATTGTCTTTTACATGGAAAACAAACCTTCCTTCTATGTACTTGTCTGACATGTGGGCATGTGGCATCATTTGTAACAACACACTATGCTAATGTAGTAAATTCAGATAAGGTCATATATTTTCTAATATGGAAAAGAGAATGCTCTTGTTGCTGCTCAGTTTTAATCCTTTAATGGCCAGTACACTTTTTTTTGGTTCAAATGTTGACTGTCAATAACTGCTTTGTTCTCCATACATGATATCAGAATGGCATGATTTGTGATATGCCTACAAATTCAGTATATCGATATCAACCAAAGTAAAAGTATACATGTTATGATCAATAAAGGTGCATATGTCCATGTTGATGCTTTCTTGGAAACATAGATACATTTGCATTAGTGAAGGATTTTTCCGAAGAACATGGATGGGGTGATCTCATACTTCAAAATGAGTGATGTAGAGGTTTATTTAAAAGTTATCTTGAGCTAAAGGGTATACACGATATTATATTGGTGTCACAACCCATGTTTAAGCAATATTCAATCTTATTGAGTTGGACAACCGACCTGGCTTGAATAAATGCATCCACAAACAACTTTTTTTTAACACAGAATATTTCCATTGATTACCAGCAACGTACATGTACAACGGTGCATTGAAGCACAGATGAAAGAACTGCTACTTGTACATTGAGGTAAGATCCATTGCCTGAGCTTAAACACTTGAACCTGGATACAAAATTTTGTACTTTGAGAGCAATTCTAGCTTGGTGGTGTGCACGAAAGTTGAAACTCCTGTTAATATGATAAATTCTAGAAGCTTCGAAGGCTGATGAGGCTGCAATGAGAGCAAGCTGAGGTCTGATAGTCCAGTGACCTGGAGCAAGGATGGGGCTGTTAGCCGCTAATGTCGTAGCCAAGGTTGCACTGTCTGTAGGAAAAGTGGCCTGTTGAATATAGATCAACTCCGCTATCTTGGATGCAAGCATCATGCCGAGAGCTTCAACGTGTAGAGCTGAAGACACTAGTGGAGAGATGGCTGAGATCCATAGCTGTGAGCACCGCGATCCCCTCCGAACTGTATAAATATACCTACACCTGCAATCACCGGTTGACCCTCCGGTCTTGGAGTCCAAGATGCATCCGAATAAACTTTGGGACCTGAAATGTTAGAGATATGCTTGATTGTCTTCCCTGGAACCAACAAAGGTTGTTGTGTCAAAAGATCATGACTATGCACATGAGCATCCATGGTCGCAAGCACCCCAGGTTCCTCCAAATTGATTGCGCTACTACCCGGAGAAGGTGTAGCAACTTCTAGTTCAGTTCCATGCATGATCGCCATAGTAGATGCATATATCTGGGAAGGTGACCATAGCTTTCTGCAAAAATGTGCGTCGTTCCGCGATTTCGAGATACACCACAAAAAGGTATATAGAGAACCTATATTTATGTGTGGGTGATTGGAGGTAAGAAGAGCTTGGATGATTTGTGAGACTGAACTTGTGCTGAGCAATGAAATGAATTTTAATAAACCACGAAGAACTATACCAAGCTGCCTTTGCAAAAGTGCATAAGAAAAAGAGATGCATATCATCTTCAAGGTTTCCACAGGTAGGGCAATTTTCACTAATGTGTTTAGAGTACTTACCTACCCTCTTACCTGTAGCTAGTGCATTCCTGAGTAGTCTCCAAGCGAATGTTTGCACTCGTGGTGCTATTTGCTTGTGCTGCCACACTTGATTGAGTAATGCAATAACCTGTGGGCGAACAATTTTTGGTCTCTGCCATGGAGGAAGCTGAAGGTTGTTAAAACTATGCTTATAAGCACTTTTGGGAGAGAAAAGACCTGTAGGAGTTAGCTTCCATACCAATATAGCATGTGAAGGAGATATGCCCTAGAGGCAATTAATAAAGTGTATTCTTTATCATATCTCGTTTGTTCATAATAGGTTTTTGTGTCATGCTAGAACCGTATTAAGCGGAAACATTAATGCGGGTGTGATACGTAAACAACCAGGTCCCTAGTAGCCTCTACTAAGACTAGTTTCGTTGCGCGATTGATCCCGGTCATGGGGCATGGCGCCGGTCGGCAATGAGAGTCATATCGCTAGAGAACAATGTGATGGACATACCCAGATTTGGAGAACGTAGTCGTTACGCCTTTGACCGTGAGATCAACTCTTATTGATATTCCCGGAAGATACTTTGATTGCACCAAACGTCGTATCTTATTTAGTATGACAATAACGGTGATACTTTTGGGTATCGGAAAGGAGTAGTTGAGACGAGGGGTCAAGAGCGGGATTTGCCAGTCCGCATAGCAGGATAGATACTCTCGGTCCCACTCGGTGAGATCATGTCTAATGAGCTTGCAAGCATGTGACTAGGTCACGGAGACATGAGATCATGAACGAGTAGAAGATAGCGTCGTCGGTAACGAGGTCGGGATTAGGTATGGAGATATCTATGGAACGACGCTCGGACGTGCTAAGTATCGCTATGGCAAAAGGTCTAAAACTTTACGTTCAGGTTTGATAGATGAAAGTCATTCGTTATATCTCAGCGATTAATTCATGGGGTCCAGGCCTACGAGTTAGTCGTTGATCATTGAGGAGTCTTGATCATACCTGATATATATCGAACCGCTAGGGTAACACACTTAAGGGGTTTCGACAAGACAACCGGAAAGGAAGGAGATCACCGGGAGCGTCCCGGGAGGGGTCCGATGGAGATCGGGCAGCGACGAAAGAGTTTTCGGAGCTAGGAAAAATTATATATATTATGTTTGATATTAATTAGTGTTATTAATATGCAAATATGATTTTATATATTTATTTTCGAATTTATTTAGGCTGATTTCCCTAAATGGGCCTTCTCGTCGAAAGAAGGCCCAAGAGGGGAAAATTCCCAAGGGGAATTCGGTGGGGGCCAGGAGGGGCTGCCCCAAGTGGGCCAAGGGCCCACTAGGGGGGCCGGTGCACCCTCCAGAGCCGCACCAGGCATGTGGGATTAGTCCCACATTGCCTGGCTGGCAAGGTAGGCTCCCCCTGGGAGCCTATATAAGAAGGGGCAACCCCAGCCTTAATTCCCGATTTCTCTCTCGATCTCGTGGTTCCCAAGTTGGAGCCGCGCCGAGCTGAGGAAGAGGGGATCTCCTCCACCATAGCCCGCTGCCGCGCTGCTGGTGTTCCGGTCCAAGTCTTCCGCTGCTCGTCCTGGACTGGAGCTTCGGAGGCCGTCGTCTCCACCGTACGTGTGCGACTCCCTGCGAGGTGCTGCGCTAGCGGTACTCGGAGGCCTGCTTCCTCTACACGACCTTGAGGTCGGCTTCGTCGGTCTTCATCGACAACGTTTGTGCGGGAACGTAATCCCCGCTTTCGGTCTACAAGGGTACGTATTCCGATCTCCGTTCGTACTACTATATCTGCATAGAATAGATCTTGGCATGCTTTTAGGATATCGTCGGTAGGAATTTTTTTGTTTTCTGCACACGATCCCCTTCAGTGGTATCAGAGCCGATCTATCGTAGATATAGCTGTACGCTGTTAGAACCCGTGCTCTGCACGGGGGCACCGTTCCTGTTATTTGCTACCCTCTAGCGTGCACTTGTGTATTCCAGCGGCATTGAGTTGATGAAGCGGCCCGGACCGACTTTACGCGTACGCTTACGCGAGACTGGTTCCACTACTGACATACGGCTTGTACCGTATATGTGGCTGGCGGGTGTCAGTTTCTCTCTCTTTAGTTGGTCTTCGCATTTTCAATGGAGGGCCCGAAAGGGATGCTTAAACATGCAATTATTGGATCGTTGTTGTGGTCATAAGATTCGTAGGTATGAAGCGGTTCTATTTACGAAAGCCCCAAGCCACGTAAAATATGCAAAAGATAAAGTAGAAGCGTCTAACTTTATTTTGCAGGGGCTATGTGATATGGTCAAGGTAGGTTTATTAAATTGTTTATAAACTGCGGGCGCCAAGAAGACCATGGCGCGATGGACTATATCACATTGCATTACATTTGATGTTTTGTGTGCATCTTATTTTGTGTGATTGTGTGTATAACATACATTAGTTACACGGCGGTAGCTGAATAAGATGATCCCTTCAAAATACCACTAGTGTTCTCCCTCCAACGCGCACCACCAAGAAAGTTCTACGTTATGAGGCAGGCCGTGATGATCGGGTGTAATACATCTCGTCGTTCGCATACATTGGGTGTAAGCCATGTTGCACAAGCGTCAGCGTGGAGGTCTTTGGTGGCGAGCCTAGCATACTCAGAGGTATGGCCTCGGAACAGGAAGACCGAAAGGTCGAGCACGAGTCACAAAATTGGTGTGGCAGACGATTTTGTCTACTCTTGAAGTTGTGCCGCCGACTTTGATGATGAGGGGTGGTGCAATGGATGGGGGTCGTGTAATCGCTTAAACGACCAGGAGGGATGTTCGTTTGAGTGGGAGTTATGTTAGTTATTTTCTAAAATACTATAACTCAAAATTATTATGAACAAAGTCTTATGTTGTTGCAAATTCCATTGTAGATGTCTCGCCCCTCGTTTAACCTAGGTCTGTTCCTTGAGAAAGAAAAGCTTAAGACCAATGGGTCAAAATTCATGGCCTGGTTCCGCAACCTGAGGATCCTCCTCACTCCTCATAGGGTGGCCTACGTCATTGAGGCCGCCATAGGTGACCCTCCTGCAGATGATGCCTCTGAGGATGAGAAGAAGGTCTTCCAGACCCGATCGGAGGATTCTGCCTTTGTCCAGAGTGGCATGCTCTACGCCATGGAAGCCGACCTGCAGAAGCGCTTTGAGAAGATGAGCGCCTTTGAGATCATTTCGGATCTTAAGGCTGTCTTCGCGCCGCAGGCTAAGGCTGAGAGATATGAGGCTTCTGAGCTTTTCTTCTCAGCCAAGATGGAAGAGCATAGCAGTGTGAGCGAGCATGTAGTCAAGATGTCTGGCTACGTTCAACGCCTGAATGCTCTGGAGTGCAAAATTCCCGATGAGCTGGCGATTGACAGGGTGTTGCAATCGTTGCCACCAAGCTACAAAGGCTTCGTCATGAACTACAACATGCAGGGCATGGCTAAGTCCCTGGGTGAAGTGTTCGTGATGCTCAAGACTGCTGAGGTAGAGATTAAGAAGGAGCACATGCTGTTGATGGTCAACAAGACCGTTGATTTCAAGAAGTCCGGTGGTAAGGGAAAGCAGAGCTGGAAGTCCCGGAGGGAGGCAAAGTTGGCTGCCAAGCCCAGGACTAACAAGTCTGGTCCCAGAGCTAGCGTGGAGTGTTTCTACTGTAAGGGGAAGGGTCACTGGAAGCGCAACTGCCCCAAGTATCTGGAGGATAGGAAGTCTGGCAAGACGGTCGACAAAGAGCAAGGTATATTTGATATACATGTTATAGATGTGTACCTTACATCCGCCCGGAGCAATACGTGGGTATTTGATACTGGTTCTGTTGCTCATATATGTAACTCTCAGGAGGAGTTACGGAATAGAAGGCGGCTGGCGAAGGATGAGGTGACGATGCGCGTCGCAACGGATCGAGAGTCGACGTGGTGGCTGTCGGCATGCTCCCTCTGCATCTACCATCGGGATTAGTTTTGGTTTTAAATAAATGTTATTTTGTGCCATCCTTGAGTGTAAACATTATAAGTGGGTCTTGCCTGTTACAAGACGGTTATTCATTTAAATCAGTGTCAAGCAATTGTGCTATTTATATGAATGATATCTTTTATGTTGATGCTCCCGAGAATAACGGTTTATTCTTGTTGAATCTCGATCGTAGTACTCACATCCATAACATAGAAGCCAAACGGATTAAGTGTAGTGACGATACCGCCATGTTTTTGTGGCATTGCCGTCTTGGTCATATTGGTATAAAGCGCATGAAGCGACTCCACTCCGATGGACTCTTGGACTCGTTGGATTTCGGATCCCTCGATACATGCGAACCATGCCTTATGGGCAAAATGACCAGGACACCGTTCAAAGGTTTCGTTGAACGGGCGTCGGATTTGTTGGGGATCATATATACAGATGTGTGTGGACCGATGAGCGTTTCGACACGCAATGGTTATCGTTACTTCGTCACCTTCACTGATGACTTGAGTAGATACGGTTATATCTATTTGATGAAACACAAGTCTGAAACGTTTGAAAAGTTCAAAGAATTCCAGAGTGAAGTTGAGAATCAGCTTAATAGGAAAATCAAGCATCTCCGGTCCGATCGCGGTGGAGAGTACTTGAGTTTTGAGTTTGGCACACATCTGTAGAGTTGTGGCATAGTACCCCAACTTACGCCCGCCGGAACGCCGCAGCGTAACGGTGTGTCCGAGCGACGTAATCGTACTCTACTGGATAGTGTCCGATCTATGATGTCTCTTACCGATTTGCCAGTGTCCTTCTGGGGTTATGCGTTAGAAACAACCACATTCATTTTAAATAGGGCTCCGTCCAAGTCCGTTGAAACGACGCCGTATGAATTATGGTATGGCCAAAAGCCTAAGTTATCGTTTCTGAAGGTTTGGGGTTGTGAGGCGTACGTTAAGAAACTACAGCCCGACAAACTCGAACCGAAGTCGGAGAAAGTCGTCTTTGTAGGATATCCGCGGGAAACTGTTGGGTACACCTTCTACAACCAAGCTGAGGGCAAAACTTTTGTCGCGAAGACCGGTACCTTTCTAGAGAAGGAGTTTCTAGCGAAAGGAGTAAGTGGGAGGAAGGTAGACCTCGATGAAATCGTTGATCCTGAACTCGAGATTCCGAGTGGCGCAACGGAAGCAATTCCGGAAACGTCCTCCGTGGAAGGAGTGGGAGAAACTGTCGAGGAAGATGTTCTACCTCGTAGGTCTGGTAGATCTCGGATCCCACCAGAATGGTATGGCAACATGGTTTGCACCGTCATGCTAGTCGAGCAAGACGAACCTACGAACTACAAGGAGGCGATGGAGAGTCTAGAGTCCGAGAAATGGCTTGAAGCCATGAAATCCGAAATAGGATCCATGTACGATAACAAAGTGTGGACTTTGGTGGATATTCCCGAAGGGCGCAAGGCCGTCGAGAATAAGTGGATCTTTAAGAAGAAGACTGATGCTGATGGTAATGTGACCGTCTATAAAGTTCGGCTTGTCGCAAAGGGTTTCCGACAAGTTCATGGAATTGACTACGATGAAACTTTTTCACCGGTAGCGATGCTTAAGTCTATTCGGATTTTGTTAGCGGTAGCTGCCTACTATGATTATGAAATCTGGCAGATGGACGTCAAAACGGCCTTCCTGAATGGAAACATTGAGAAAGAGTTGTACATGGTACAGCCGGAAGGTTTTGTCGATCCAGGAAGTGCTAACAAGGTGTGCCAGCTTCAGCGATCCATCTATGGATTGAAGCAGGCATCTCGGAGCTGGAATCTTCGCTTTGATGAGGTAATCAAAGGTTTTGGATTTATCCAGAATGTGGAAGAGACCTGTATTTACAAGAAAATGAGTGGGATCTCGGTTGTGTTCTTAGCACTGTATGTTGACGACATATTGCTAATAGGGAATGATGTGGAACTTCTGAATAGCGTAAAGGAATATTTAAACAGTAAGTTTTCCATGAAGGACTTAGGAGAAGCTGCGTATGTTTTAGGCATAAAAATCTATCGTGATAGATCAAGGCGCCTATTAGCACTGAGTCAGAGTACTTATCTTGATAAAATACTGAAGCGTTTTCATATGGAGAAGGCAAAGAAGGGTTCTCTGCCGGTTATCAAGAATAAGATATTGCGTAAGGCGCAGTGTCCGGTGACGGAACTGGGTAAGGCCGAAATGACGAAACATCCTTATGCTTCAGCCATAGGATCGATTATGTATGCAATGTTGAGTACTAGACCGGATGTGGCATTAGCTCTAAGTTTGACAAGCCGGTTCCAGAGTAATCCTAGAATGCCGCATTGGGTAGCTGTTAAGAGCATTCTTAAGTATCTCAATAAGACAAAGGAAATGTTCCTTGTGTATGGTGGCTGTGATGAAGAACTTGGCGTAACGGGTTACGTAGATGCAAGTTTCTGCTCAGACCCCGATGACTGTAAGTCACAGACAGGTTACGTATTCAAGGTGAATGGAGGCGCCGTGTGTGGAGAAGTGGGAAGCAACCCATAGTCGCACAATCTACAATGGAGTCGGAGTACATTGCTGCATGCGAGGACGCGAATGAAGCTGTGTGGCTGAGGAAGTTCGTCATCGAACTTGGAGTGTTCCCGAGCGTGCAAGACCCCGTGATCCTCTTCTGCGACAATACGGGTGCCATTGCGAACGCCAAGGAGCCAAGGTCTCACTCGACCGCCAAACACTTTCTCCGCCGCTTCCACGTGATACGTCAGTACGTACAAGGAGGCGATGTGAAGATTTGCAAAGTGCATACGGATCTGAATGTGACAGATCCGCTGACGAAGCCTCTCCCGCTTGATAAGCATGAACAACACCAGTTAGCTATGGGTGTTAAGCTTTTACCAAGTTGTAATCTAGATTAAGTCGTACTCTAGTGCAAGTGGGAGACTGAAGGAGATATGCCCTAGAGGCAATTAATAAAGTGTATTCTTTATCATATCTCGTTTGTTCATAATAGGTTTTTGTGTCATGCTAGAACCGTATTAAGCGGAAACATTAATGCGGGTGTGATACGATAAACAACCAGGTCCCGAGTAGCCTCTACTAAGACTAGTTTCGTTGCGCGATTGATGATCGAGGTTTCCCGGTCATGGGGCATGGCGCCGGTCGGCAATGAGAGTCATATCGCTAGAGAACGATGTGATGGACATACCCAGATTTGGAGAACGTAGTCGTTACGCCTTTGACCGTGAGATCAACTCTTATTGATATTCCCGGAAGATACTTTGATTGCACCAAATGTCGTATCTTATTTAGTATGACAATAACGGTGATACTTTTGGGTATCGGAAAGGAGTAGTTGAGACGAGGGGTCAAGAGCGGGATTTGCCAGTCCGCATAGCAGGATAGATACTATCGGGCCCACTCGGTGAGATCATGTCTAATGAGTTTGCAAGCATGTGACTAGGTCACGGAGACATGAGATCATGAACGAGTAGAAGATAGCGTCGTCGGTAACGAGGTCGGGATTAGGTATGGAGATATCTATGGAACGACGCTCGGACGTGCTAAGTATCGCTATGGCAAAAGGTCTAAAACTTTACGTTCAGGTTTGATAGATGAAAGTCATTCGTTATATCTCAGGGATTAATTCATGGGGTCCAGGCCTACGAGTTAGTCGTTGATCATTGAGGAGTCTTGATCATACCTGATATTATATCGAACCGCTAGGGTAACACACTTAAGGGGTTTCGACAAGACAACCGGAAAGGAAGGAGATCACCGGGAGCGTCCCGGGAGGGGTCCGATGGAGATCGGGCAGCGACGAAAGAGTTTTCGGAGCTAGGAAAAATTATATATATTATGTTTGATATTAATTAGTGTTATTAATATGCAAATATGATTTTATATATTTATTTTCGAATTTATTTAGGCTGATTTTCCTAAATGGGCCTTCTCGTCGAAAGAAGGCCCAAGAGGGGAAAATTCCCAAGGGGAATTCGGTGGGGGCCAGGAGGGGCTGCCCCAAGTGGGCCAAGGGCCCACTAGGGGGCCGGCGCACCCTCCAGAGCCGCACCAGGCATGTGGGATTAGTCCCACATTGCCTGGCTGGCAAGGTAGGCTCCCCCTGGGAGCCTATATAAGAAGGGGCAACCCCAGCCTTTTAATTCACCTATTAATTCCCGATTTCTCTCTCGATCTCGTGGTTCCCAAGTTGGAGCCGCGCCGAGCTGAGGAAGAGGGGATCTCCTCCACCATAGCCCGCTGCCGCGCTGCTGGTGTTCCGGTCCAAGTCTTCCGCTGCTCGTCCTGGACTGGAGCTTCGGAGGCCGTCGTCTCCACCGTACGTGTGCGACTCCCTGCGAGGTGTTGCGCTAGCGGTACTCGGAGGCCTGCTTCCTCTACACGACCTTGAGGTCGGCTTCGTCGGTCTTCATCGACAACGTTTGTGCGGGAACGTAATCCCCGCTTTCGGTCTACAAGGGTACGTATTCCGATCTCCGTTCGTACTACTATATCTGCATAGAATAGATCTTGGCATG
Source organism: Poa annua (assembly GCA_026929855.1). Lineage (NCBI taxonomy): Eukaryota > Viridiplantae > Streptophyta > Magnoliopsida > Poales > Poaceae > Poa > Poa annua. The sequence goes on along the minus strand of CM049432.1, from coordinate 67,964,334 downwards.
CTTTTAGGATATCGTCGGTAGGAAATTTTTTGTTTTCTGCACACGATCCCCTTCAGCATGACCATAAGTACAAATAATCGGTGTTTGAAGGATCGATTCAGCTATGGCAGGAGTAAACAAGGAGTTTATCAAATGAGCATTCCAAAGTTTTTGCCCAGAAACCCAAAGATCCTTCACTTGAACAGGGTAATTGATGAATTATGAGGTTATCGTAAATAATTTCCCAGCCCTCAAACCAGGCGTACTCCAAATAGAATTGTTTCCATTTACAGGTAAATAATTAAGGAGTGGCTTTACCTTTAAAATTGCAGCCCAGAAAGCAGACTTTGGTGCGTTAGATCTTGCTCGCCAGATGGTTGTGTCGTGACGGTACTTGGCCTTAAGAATTTGGGCAAGCTGGTTGTCTGGTTCCTTTGCGAGTCTCCATGCGGCTGAGAGTATGAGTCCCTGGTTGATTGCTTGTAAGTTTCTAATGCATAAACCACCAAGTTTCTTATCTGTGCAAACATCAGTCCATGCCCTCACACAAATACCTCTTGTTGTTTTATCTTCTTGAACACCTGTCCACCAGAAATTTCTAATGATAGTCGTGAGCTTAGCCAGGAATCTTTTTGAAAAAAGAATATTAGACATGTAGTCGACATGTATGGAGGCAAAAACAGATTTAAAAAGAGTAAGCTTAGCCGCGTGAGAGAGTCGATTAGCTTTGTAGTTGGAGAGTTTTGATTTAAAATTTTCGTAAATGAAAGCATAAGCCGCCGATCTGTCTTTAGAAGGCAGAATAAGAGGGTGTCTTTAGAAGGCAGAATAAGAGGGTGCTGGAAAAAATCTTTTAATGTTTTCTTTATCCTGCAAAGGAACAATCTTACTAAAAATAATTCCAGATTTGCTCCAATTGGGGATTTGTCCCGAGTCATGGCAAAATTGGTTTAATATATTAGACACGGTTTGTACCTCCGCATATTTGCTTTGCCGCAAACAATTAGATCATCTGCAAACATTAAAGAGTGTATTGGAGGACAATTTGGACCGAGTAGAACACCTGTAAGATGGTTAGCTTGCAAAGCATCCTGTAACTTCAAAGATAGTTCATTGACTGTAAGGACAAAAAGATATGGCGACAAAGGGCATCCCTGCCTGATGCCTCTAGTACTCTTAAATTTTGCATAAGACTGACCGTTAATAATAACTGAGAATGTTGGTGAAGAGATACAAGCATAGACGAGTTTTATGAAATGACCTGGAAGCCCTTTTCTTGCAAGCGCTGAAACAATATAGTGCCACTCTTTTCGATCAAAAGCTTTTGCAATGTCAATCTTTAACATGAAATCGTGGCTTTTCCAAGAAGTAAGGGAGTAGGAGTGAGCAATTTCTTGTGCGACAACAATATTATTGTTGATACACCTACCTTCAATGAAAGCTTGTTGAGATGGGTGAATATAATCAGGGAGATGCATTTTTAGTCTGTTAGCTAAAGATTTAGCAATAATCTTATAGACTACATTGCATAAGCTTATGGGCCTAGAATCAGAAGGTAGGCATCATGCTAGTTTCTTTGGAATGAGAGCAATCTGGGTGTCATTCAGATGTGGTGGGAGGAACCTGAGGTGTAAAAATCCATAACCACTTTTGTTACGTCGTCACCAATCCAGGCCCAAGCTGAAATATAAAAAGCGACATTAAAACTATCCGGTCCTGGAGATGCATTTTTCTTCATGGCCTTGAGTATTTCCAAAATATCTTTCTTGTCTGGCACTGAAAATTGGTGAAGTCATCTGCATGATTCTGTAAATTCATGTTTGGAATGTATATAGCGCAATTATTAGACGAGGAGGTAAAGATGGACCGAAAGTAGTGAACAAATTCATTTGCGATTTCATTTGGATCAAATAAATCATTTCCATTAGCATCACGGATGGAAACAATACGATACATGCGCTTACGTTTTTGTACCGCATTGTGAAAGAAAGCAGTGTTTATCTCCATGAGTTGCCCAATGTTTTTTCGCGCGCTGTTGATAATATTCAATAAGTTTGGTCAGATTTACCTCGTATTGGGCCACAAGTTGAGATTCCAAATCGTGATCCCATTGTTGTAATGGTTGCATTTGTATGGCGTTGATCTGGCTTTGCAAATTGTCCAGCTGATGTTGGATCGGTCTTTTCTTCTTACACCACTTCTTCAAAGTGCCTGCAAGGTTAGTCGATCTGGCATGGAAAGATTTATTCATAGTAGCATCCCAAGCATTTTTTGCAACACTTTGGAAGTCATCTTCAAAAGTCCACCAATTTTCAAATTTGAAAGTAGGCCTAGGTTTGTGGAATTTTGATTCAGTAGAGACAAGTATAGAAGCATGATTGGTAAATTGAAGACATTTGTGTTAGGATAAAGCGTACACCATTCAGCATTAGCAAGACTGAAGGAGATATGCCCTAAAGGCAAATAATAAAGTGTATTCTTTATCATATCTTTTTTTTGAAATATTTATGACAGTAGGGTGTTCCCCTAGTGCCTCCACCCCCACAATATATTACTTAGTGTGACAAGAAGTTACATATTTACAGACAAAGGTGGCTGAAGAGCCATCCTGAGTGAAGAAAAGTAGCAGAAAGGACTACAAAGTGTTGGAAAGAATTACAATAAAATTGTGAAGTTCTGTCTACAGAGTGTTGGATAGATTTACAATGAAATTGTGAAGTTCTGTCTTGGTCATGTGTACCAGAAGGCCAAAGTCTTCAGCAAATCTTCTTTTCCAGGACTGCAAATCCGGGGTTATCCCATTGAACACCAAGGCATTTCTCTCTTTCCATATACTCCAAGCTCCAATCATAAATATTTCCATAAACATGGGTCTTGTATTTTCTTTTTTTGTAGAAGCTATGAGATCTAGTCTACTTAGGCCATCCTCCCAGGTGATCCTCAGAGTTGTCCAACAACTTTTGCCAAAAGGACAATGAAAGAATAGGTGTTCCACTGTTTCTTCTAACTGATTCTGGCACATTGGGCAATCTGGCTTTCCTTGTAAGTTGAACTTCTTTCTGTTTAGTAAGCATGTCTAATGAGTTTGCAAGCATGTGACTAGGTCACGGAGACATGAGATCATGAACGAGTAGAAGATAGCGTCGTCGGTAACGAGGTCGGGATTAGGTATGGAGATATCTATGGAACGACGCTCGGACGTGCTAAGTATCGCTATGGCAAAAGGTCTAAAACTTTACGTTCAGGTTTGATAGATGAAAGTCATTCGTTATATCTCAGGGATTAATTCATGGGGTCCAGGCCTACGAGTTAGTCGTTGATCATTGAGGAGTCTTGATCATACCTGATATTATATCGAACCGCTAGGGTAACACACTTAAGGGGTTTCGACAAGACAACCGGAAAGGAAGGAGATCACCGGGAGCGTCCCGGGAGGGGTCCGATGGAGATCGGGCAGCGACGAAAGAGTTTTCGGAGCTAGGAAAAATTATATATATTATGTTTGATATTAATTAGTGTTATTAATATGCAAATATGATTTTATATATTTATTTTCGAATTTATTTAGGCTGATTTTCCTAAATGGGCCTTCTCGTCGAAAGAAGGCCCAAGAGGGGAAAATTCCCAAGGGGAATTCGGTGGGGGCCAGGAGGGGCTGCCCCAAGTGGGCCAAGGGCCCACTAGGGGGCCGGCGCACCCTCCAGAGCCGCACCAGGCATGTGGGATTAGTCCCACATTGCCTGGCTGGCAAGGTAGGCTCCCCCTGGGAGCCTATATAAGAAGGGGCAACCCCAGCCTTTTAATTCACCTATTAATTCCCGATTTCTCTCTCGATCTCGTGGTTCCCAAGTTGGAGCCGCGCCGAGCTGAGGAAGAGGGGATCTCCTCCACCATAGCCCGCTGCCGCGCTGCTGGTGTTCCGGTCCAAGTCTTCCGCTGCTCGTCCTGGACTGGAGCTTCGGAGGCCGTCGTCTCCACCGTACGTGTGCGACTCCCTGCGAGGTGTTGCGCTAGCGGTACTCGGAGGCCTGCTTCCTCTACACGACCTTGAGGTCGGCTTCGTCGGTCTTCATCGACAACGTTTGTGCGGGAACGTAATCCCCGCTTTCGGTCTACAAGGGTACGTATTCCGATCTCCGTTCGTACTACTATATCTGCATAGAATAGATCTTGGCATGCTTTTAGGATATCGTCGGTAGGAAATTTTTTGTTTTCTGCACACGATCCCCTTCAGCATGACCATAAGTACAAATAATCGGTGTTTGAAGGATCGATTCAGCTATGGCAGGAGTAAACAAGGAGTTTATCAAATGAGCATTCCAAAGTTTTTGCCCAGAAACCCAAAGATCCTTCACTTGAACAGGGTAATTGATGAATTATGAGGTTATCGTAAATAATTTCCCAGCCCTCAAACCAGGCGTACTCCAAATAGAATTGTTTCCATTTACAGGTAAATAATTAAGGAGTGGCTTTACCTTTAAAATTGCAGCCCAGAAAGCAGACTTTGGTGCGTTAGATCTTGCTCGCCAGATGGTTGTGTCGTGACGGTACTTGGCCTTAAGAATTTGGGCAAGCTGGTTGTCTGGTTCCTTTGCGAGTCTCCATGCGGCTGAGAGTATGAGTCCCTGGTTGATTGCTTGTAAGTTTCTAATGCATAAACCACCAAGTTTCTTATCTGTGCAAACATCAGTCCATGCCCTCACACAAATACCTCTTGTTGTTTTATCTTCTTGAACACCTGTCCACCAGAAATTTCTAATGATAGTCGTGAGCTTAGCCAGGAATCTTTTTGAAAAAAGAATATTAGACATGTAGTCGACATGTATGGAGGCAAAAACAGATTTAAAAAGAGTAAGCTTAGCCGCGTGAGAGAGTCGATTAGCTTTGTAGTTGGAGAGTTTTGATTTAAAATTTTCGTAAATGAAAGCATAAGCCGCCGATCTGTCTTTAGAAGGCAGAATAAGAGGGTGTCTTTAGAAGGCAGAATAAGAGGGTGCTGGAAAAAATCTTTTAATGTTTTCTTTATCCTGCAAAGGAACAATCTTACTAAAAATAATTCCAGATTTGCTCCAATTGGGGATTTGTCCCGAGTCATGGCAAAATTGGTTTAATATATTAGACACGGTTTGTACCTCCGCATATTTGCTTTGCCGCAAACAATTAGATCATCTGCAAACATTAAAGAGTGTATTGGAGGACAATTTGGACCGAGTAGAACACCTGTAAGATGGTTAGCTTGCAAAGCATCCTGTAACTTCAAAGATAGTTCATTGACTGTAAGGACAAAAAGATATGGCGACAAAGGGCATCCCTGCCTGATGCCTCTAGTACTCTTAAATTTTGCATAAGACTGACCGTTAATAATAACTGAGAATGTTGGTGAAGAGATACAAGCATAGACGAGTTTTATGAAATGACCTGGAAGCCCTTTTCTTGCAAGCGCTGAAACAATATAGTGCCACTCTTTTCGATCAAAAGCTTTTGCAATGTCAATCTTTAACATGAAATCGTGGCTTTTCCAAGAAGTAAGGGAGTAGGAGTGAGCAATTTCTTGTGCGACAACAATATTATTGTTGATACACCTACCTTCAATGAAAGCTTGTTGAGATGGGTGAATATAATCAGGGAGATGCATTTTTAGTCTGTTAGCTAAAGATTTAGCAATAATCTTATAGACTACATTGCATAAGCTTATGGGCCTAGAATCAGAAGGTAGGCATCATGCTAGTTTCTTTGGAATGAGAGCAATCTGGGTGTCATTCAGATGTGGTGGGAGGAACCTGAGGTGTAAAAATCCATAACCACTTTTGTTACGTCGTCACCAATCCAGGCCCAAGCTGAAATATAAAAAGCGACATTAAAACTATCCGGTCCTGGAGATGCATTTTTCTTCATGGCCTTGAGTATTTCCAAAATATCTTTCTTGTCTGGCACTGAAAATTGGTGAAGTCATCTGCATGATTCTGTAAATTCATGTTTGGAATGTATATAGCGCAATTATTAGACGAGGAGGTAAAGATGGACCGAAAGTAGTGAACAAATTCATTTGCGATTTCATTTGGATCAAATAAATCATTTCCATTAGCATCACGGATGGAAACAATACGATACATGCGCTTACGTTTTTGTACCGCATTGTGAAAGAAAGCAGTGTTTATCTCCATGAGTTGCCCAATGTTTTTTCGCGCGCTGTTGATAATATTCAATAAGTTTGGTCAGATTTACCTCGTATTGGGCCACAAGTTGAGATTCCAAATCGTGATCCCATTGTTGTAATGGTTGCATTTGTATGGCGTTGATCTGGCTTTGCAAATTGTCCAGCTGATGTTGGATCGGTCTTTTCTTCTTACACCACTTCTTCAAAGTGCCTGCAAGGTTAGTCGATCTGGCATGGAAAGATTTATTCATAGTAGCATCCCAAGCATTTTTTGCAACACTTTGGAAGTCATCTTCAAAAGTCCACCAATTTTCAAATTTGAAAGTAGGCCTAGGTTTGTGGAATTTTGATTCAGTAGAGACAAGTATAGAAGCATGATTGGTAAATTGAAGACATTTGTGTTAGGATAAAGCGTACACCATTCAGCATTAGCAAGACTGAAGGAGATATGCCCTAAAGGCAAATAATAAAGTGTATTCTTTATCATATCTTTTTTTTGAAATATTTATGACAGTAGGGTGTTCCCCTAGTGCCTCCACCCCCACAATATATTACTTAGTGTGACAAGAAGTTACATATTTACAGACAAAGGTGGCTGAAGAGCCATCCTGAGTGAAGAAAAGTAGCAGAAAGGACTACAAAGTGTTGGAAAGAATTACAATAAAATTGTGAAGTTCTGTCTACAGAGTGTTGGATAGATTTACAATGAAATTGTGAAGTTCTGTCTTGGTCATGTGTACCAGAAGGCCAAAGTCTTCAGCAAATCTTCTTTTCCAGGACTGCAAATCCGGGGTTATCCCATTGAACACCAAGGCATTTCTCTCTTTCCATATACTCCAAGCTCCAATCATAAATATTTCCATAAACATGGGTCTTGTATTTTCTTTTTTTGTAGAAGCTATGAGATCTAGTCTACTTAGGCCATCCTCCCAGGTGATCCTCAGAGTTGTCCAACAACTTTTGCCAAAAGGACAATGAAAGAATAGGTGTTCCACTGTTTCTTCTAACTGATTCTGGCACATTGGGCAATCTGGCTTTCCTTGTAAGTTGAACTTCTTTCTGTTTAGTAAGTTTCTAGTATTTAGTCTGTCTGCAAAGAGTAGCCAACAGAAGAACTTAACTTTTGGTGTGCAGCTTGATTTCCAAATTCATTGGAATGCTTCATGAGGCATAATATTCCTGAAATAATACTGGTAGTATTTGCTGGATGTATAATGGTTTCCCCATGGATATATCCACTCATCTTTGTCATTACTTTGTAGTGTCAAGGATAGCAAATCTTGCTGAAGGCTACGGACTTCTGCCATTGCTTCTGGTGACAAAGGTAAGTTGAAGTTTTCGGCCAAAGTATTTGCTCCCAGAAATTTCCTAACAGAGATGTCCTCATCTTTACAGAAGGAAAAGGCCCTCAGATATATGTCGGAGGCAGGTTTATCAATCCAATTATCTTTCCAAAATAACACTGAATTACCATTTCCAACTGAACATTTGGCAATTCCTCTGAAAATAGGACATAACTTCAATACACTTCTCCACCAGAATGATCCACATGGGTCAATAGCATGAGGTACTTTTTCAGTATAATATGCGTTCCACACTAAGGTTACCCAAGGTGTGTCCACCTTATTGTAGAATTTATCCAAGAATTTTAATAATAGAGCTTCATTTTGAATTTTTAGATTCAGAACTCCAATGCCTCCTCTCTTTTTAGGCATACAAACTCTATCCCAGGCTACCAGATAGTTTGTTTTTACTACATCCTCAGTCTTCTTGTCCCATAAGATATGTTTTCTAATTTTTTCAAGGTGTTCCAGGATTTTCGGTGGAATTTCTAAAGAGCACATGGAGAACATAGCAATTGAAGTTATAACGGAATTAATCACAGTGACCCTACCACTATAGGCCATCATCATGAAATTTGCTGACATTTTTCTCTCCACTCTATCCACCAGAGGCATCATATCTTGTATAGTAGGTTTTGTTGTGCCCACAGGTAACCCTAGGTATGTGAAAGGCATAACACCAATTTTGCAATCCAGTAGTGTGGCAATTGTCAGGGCTCTATCATTTGAAATGTTGATTGGTATCAAGGATGATTTTGTATAATTAATATGCAATCCAGTGGATGCAGCATAGTTGTCAAGAATGTTTTGCATTTCCCTCACTTGATCATCACATGCTTTCATTATAATTAGGGTATCATCCGCATATTGTACCACCGGGAAATCCATACCAAAATCTGGCAAGAAGGGGGCTTGCAACACATTGTCTCTGAAAGCTTTGTTAATCGCACTCTGTAGAAGATCAGCTGCCAGAACAAAAATTAGAGGAGATAGTGGATCGCCTTGTCTCACTCCTCGTTTGCAAAAGAATTGTCTCCCAGGAACTCCATTCAAAAGAACAGCTGACTTGCCAGATGCAAATATCACTTTAATCCAGTTCAGCCATTTATCTTCGAATCCCATTTGCTTCATTATTTTTAACATTGCCTCATGGTCAATAGTGTCAAAAGCTTTAGCAAAATCTAATTTGAGCAGAATAATTTCCTGTCCAGATTTATTACACTGATGCAGAAATTCAAAAGCCCAAGCCAAGCAATCTTGAATATTTCTGCCTTTAAGGAAGCCATACTGATTCTTGTGCACAAGTTTAAGCACCACCTTTTGCAATCTATTTGCCAAAATCTTTGTAATAAGTTTGAGACAACAATTCAGCAGAGTTATGGGTCTGAAATCGTTCATACCTGCTGGAGAGGCAGTTTTTGTAATAAGTGTGATGTGTCCCATGTTAATGCTTTCCATATTCAGGTTCCCTTCTTGAAAGCCAAAGCAAATTTGATAGACATCTTTCTTAATTATATGCCAAAAGCTTTTGAGAAATTGTCCATTAAACCCATCCGGACCTGGTGCTTTATCATTAGGCATTGTACTGACCACTTTGTCAATCTCTTCAGTAGTGAAAGGTGCAGAAAGTTCTCCTAGACCAGCCACAGGTTTTATAAGTGATTCTAAACCCAGCATCATTGGTGGGTTACAACAGGAGCCCAACCTTTCTTTAAAAGCATCAAAGATGACCTTTTCTTTTGCCTCATGAGTTGAAACCTCAATACCATCTGAATTTGTCAGTTTGGATATATAATTCTTCCTATATCTTTCAGTTGCATATGCTTGAAAGAATTTCGAATTTTCATCACCAAATTTGGTCCACCGAACAGTGCATCTTTTCTTCCAATATTCTTTTTGATATTCCAGGAGACAGAGAAGGTGTTTCTTTAGTATTTTCTGAAGTTATTCTCAGGGATAAACAAAGGTCTTTCATTTTCCAGGTTATCCAGTTCTAACAGGGCTTTATTGGAATTAGCAATACAGATTGCTAATTTGGAAATATTCTTACTCCACTTCTTCAAATCATATCTTAATCTCTTCATCTTAGCAGTCAGGTTTGCTGCACTATTATGCTTGTGAGTGTCTTTGTGCCAACTTTGTTTGACCAACTCCATAAAACCTGGGTGAGCAATCCAATAATTTTCAAATCTGAAAACCTTACTAACTGGAATTTTTGTTTTAATATCCACTACGCAGGGAGTATGGTCAGAGATTGGTTTTCCTTGTGGCTCAACAAAGGTTGCAGGATAAACAGATGTCCAATGTAGGCTTGTGAAGAACCAGTCCAGTGTTCTAATAGTGGTTGCTCTTGCATATTACTCCATGTATACTTTCTACCTTTTATGGGCAACTCAACTAAATTCTGCTCTCGAATGAACTCATTAAAAGTGAGCATATCGTTCACATTGCCACCTGGCTTATTCCGATTTGAAGGAGATCGAATAAAATTAAAATCACCCAATATTAGCCAGTCCTCATCAGCCGGTATATTTAGTTGAAAAAGCCAATTAACAAAAGAAACCCTTAGATCTCCAGTACAGGGTCCATATATATTAACCAACGTCCAGGATTGCGCCGACATTCTGGAAGTAAAATGAACTGACAATGCAAATTGTTCGCAATGCATAGCCATCCCAATGAACACTGAACTGTTCCAGATAATAAGAATACCACCAGAAGCCCCACAAGAAGGTACATACACAAAATCATCAAATCTCTTGGGACAACAAGATTTAACAAAAGCGGTATCAATAAATTCCATTTTAGTCTCTTGAAGACAGATAATAGCACGTCCACTTAGTTCAATAGCATTAGCCAGTGCAAGCTGCTTAGCTTTAGAGTTCAGACCCCGAATATTCCAACATAAAACCAACCAGTGCTTTAATAGATTCATTATTACAAGCCAGATAGATAATAGAGGGATAATCAAATTCCAGACTCCTCCTGAGGGTTCTCCTGAAGAAGCTTCTCAGGAGACAGCATTGAGGGTTCGATGCCACATAGGTTAACACCAATATCTCTTATAATGCTTAGAGCAGTTGGAGGAGTAAAAGTGTTTCTGGCAGGAGCATCATTGAAAGTGAGTGTCAGGCCTGGAACCTTCCTAGCTTTCACCTTACTCTTGGCTTTCTTTGTATCTGAGACATCATTGGGCTTGAAACCATTGTACCTGGTAGAGCGTGTGCTGCGTCTGACTAATGAAGTGACAGGAGGAGCCTCTTTCTTCTTAATTAGCTTGCTCACTTTTAAAGCTGCAGGAGTGAGGTTGCTATTAGTTTCATCAGAATCAAAGTCATCGTTAGCTAGCTCTTCAATGACTACAGTCTGTTTCTTTTGTTCTCTTCCCACCCAAAGGTAAAATGCCTCTCCAATTAGTTCAAAGCAGACTGCCTTACTGAGTAAGATTTGTGGAGCAAAGAAGAAGCTGTTATCCTAATGAAGATTGACCAGACTACCCCTATTCGGATACAAGGCAGCATAAACAGAGGCATACGCTGAAGCATTTGCGCTGTAACCTTCTTGAGCACTGGTGATAGCATAGTCAACTATCATCTCCTCACCCGAAGAGGATGATTCAGAATCCATGACAGCTTCATGGTATGCCTGTAAAGGAATGTCAGCTACATTTGTTCTTGGAGGTGTGACTCCAGCTGAGAATGCAACCCCTTGTTCTGCTAAGATCACTTGGAAATTAACCAGAGGAAGATCTTCAGGTGCCAGATCCATTTGTGCTGCAGCAGGCATGTGTACATGTTGCTCATGCTGCACCTCTTGTACATGAATGTTGTTGTTTTGCTGCTGATGGTTGTGCTGGTGATGTTGATTTTGTTGGTTCTGTTGGTTCTGTTGCACCCAGGTATTGACTTGGTGCTGATAAATCTGCTCAGCAGTGACTTCAGGGCCATGCAAAGGATGAGGGATTCCATTAGCAGGCAGAGGGTCTTCAGTAGCCAGAGGAACTCGGATAGCCTGTCGCATCTGACTTCGCATTTGGATGGGGACGAAGTGGTTCGTCTCAGCAACGACGATGTTGTCATGGCGGAGAGGTGGTGCTGCATCGACGACCAGACGAGCACGGACTATGTCGTGGTATCGGCATAATTGATAGAAGACGGGGGTCCTCTAGCCTACGTATGGATTGTGGGGAAGAAGGTTGGAGTCGTCGAGGTCGAGATTGAACACGGCGAGTTTACCCAGCTTCGGATCCCACAGCGGTGGCGGGATCCTACGTGCTGCTATAATTCACTATGAGGCAATAGCCGTGAACAGGTTACAATGAGTATGATGCCTATGAGATTGTCTCTGCCCTAAAGGCTCCCTGGTGGCCGGCTTATATAGGCGGCCAGACCCCAGGGTACAAGGTAAGTACTTTTCCGGCAAGTAAACAAAGTCCTAGACCTAGCCGGCTTAGTTGCCGCCTTCCGTCTTGGGCTTGGTGGCTTGATGGGCTTCGGCCTTCCGCCTTCCTTGGACCGTCCGCCTACTTCCTTTTACGTCAGCTATCTGGGCCGCCCGGCAGGCTTCGGCCTTACCACCCTTGGGCCACCCTGGACTAGCCGGATTGATCCATGCTGGTTATACCCCTAGTTGATATATCCCCAACATTAGCCCCCAGAAAGGTTGAAGTTCTCCAGGCGCTGGCTTCTTCTTGATTCTTCATCTGCCAAAGTTGGCGGCTGCAGGACTTTAACCATTCTGAATATAATAGGGGTTGCGTGCCGGCTTGATCACCGGCGCGCGGCCGCCTTTATCCTACATGGGAAAGACGACTGGCTTAACTTGTCGGATGACTTCTCGGAGAAGCCTTACCCTTACTGACAGGTCAAACTAATGTCTGATAGATGACGTCATTTGGTCCACGACAGTTTTGAACTCAAATATAACGAAATCGTGCATTGTCGGCCATACCACGGAGGTGGCCTTTGCCACGGAGGCAACCATGTCGCTGACGACAAGGTGATTGTGCCATGCAGGCGGTTATGTCGTTGACAACAAGACAGTCATGCCACGGAGGCGACTGTGTCGCTGACGATAAGTCGGCCAAGCTATGGAGGTGACCGTGTCGATGACGACAAGACGGTCATGACACCAATGTGGCTTTCTTGTTGACAATAGGGCTGCATATCGTGCATCCCCTAAGTATCGAACGAGGGCAAATATCGATGTCGAGCCCCCGAGTGTCGGAGTTTTTCTTGATCCGCCTATCTCCAGCCCCCAAGCGTTAAGTCGATGTACTCGGAAGTCGTCTCGGCGCTTGGGAGAACTTGTGGCGTTGTAAGTCGATGATTGCAGTCCCGGAGGCCCGTGCCGGCTTGACTGAAAGACGGCTTGAGACATGATGAAAATGCTGCGATTGCAGCCCCCAGGTGTTAAGTATCCTGCATAGTACACATAGCTGCATTAAGATGTACTTTTAATAAAAGCTGAATAATTTGAAGGCCTGAGCCGGTAGATTTTTAACAAACACTTAAGGGTTGTAAATTTTATATGGCCCGCCTTAATATTTATCTTGTTTATATGTTTAACTTTTCATATGTTAGCAGAACCTCAGCCGAAAACTTTAGCTGAGACAACCAGGGCTAGCACCAAATAGTTTAGAATCAGAGACAAATTAAAGCCGTCATGTTGGTGCTAATGACATACTACTAGGTAGCCCACATATAAACAATCAAATAACGGTATTAGGCGGTGCAAACTGATTGCTTAATTTGGCCCGGAGGCGACAAGTATGTAAAAGTTTGAACCATGCAGCGCAGAGCAAATATCAGGTAACTTAGATACTAAGAGGGATATGATCAAATGAAAAGACAAAAGATGGCATGATCTCAGAGCATAATGAGCAAACCACGGACTTTTATTTCATGACCATACATAAAATGTTAAGTGTATATAAACTTAGCTTATTTGACGTTGATGTCGAGGAGGCGGGCGTGACGGAAGACGCCAGCCCCAGTATGTAGGCGGCAACCCCAGTCTGACAATATTTGTCCCTAGGATTCCGAAGATGATCCCATCAAGGCGGTGAGGAGTATGCGGCGGCAGTAATTAAGCCGAGATAATGGCGATCCGCGTTAGCAATTAAGCCGGAACGTGACGATAAATGCGCCGACAAGGCGTCTTGTTACGTTAACGATTAAGCTGAAACATGGAGATTTATTGTTTTGTACCAATCGATGTCTCCCCAAATTGATCAGGTTTGGGCGATCGGAAACAATAGCTTAGCAACTTCGCGATGAACTCATCTAAACCGTATATAAGGATGGTGGTGTCCCGCATAACATCTCACGAACACGGCGGTAAAGATAATATTGAATCAAAAAACCAGGCGTCGGAACGGATCCGAACATGGTATGAGTTGCAATGGATTCGTCAAACACGGATGTCGGAACAACCGTGACGTGACTTTCCTTCTAAGCTGGTTGCGTTTCCTTGTGATACACGATGATCAAGACCAGATCTGATGCTAAGTGATTAGCAGTACATGCATGCGATTAGCGCTCCGGCCGTGAAATCCATGTACATATTGCTAATTCACGCTGGATCTCTGTATATCACGACTTGCCATATCAAAAGGATTTGGCCAGCAAGGTGTATGTAATCGGAACGGATCCGTCTTGCCGCATGCGTTTCCATCCTGCGCGGGAATCGTCGCCTTCCTAGCTAGTCATATATGGGTTGCCATCATTTGGATGAAATAGGAGGCGGCGACAATTCTCATATCGATCTGTCCAGCTTAGATCTTACATGAACCGGAGAACGGATCAGCCCGCCGGATCGATCTGGCAGATGAATAGGATGTTTGATCGAGTCGGCATGCCGGAGCAGAGTAAACGGCTAGATGCTTTTACGACGATCATGCCGGCCTGCCGGAGCAGAGTACACGGCTAGATGCGATCCGGTCGCGTTGATGAAGACGACGATCGGAATCGTCGGCTGCGGACAGCCAATATTGTTCCCGCCTGGAACATGACGCCAGAAACCTTATGCCCCACGGTGGGCGCCAACTGTCGTGGTATCGGCATAATTGATAGAAGACGGGGGTCCTCTAGCCTACGTATGGATTGTGGGGAAGAAGGTTGGAGTCGTCGAGGTCGAGATTGAACACGGCGAGTTTACCCAGCTTCGGATCCCACAGCGGTGGCGGGATCCTACGTGCTGCTATAATTCACTATGAGGCAATAGCCGTGAACAGGTTACAATGAGTATGATGCCTATGAGATTGTCTCTGCCCTAAAGGCTCCCTGGTGGCCGGCTTATATAGGCGGCCAGACCCCAGGGTACAAGGTAAGTACTTGTCCGGCAAGTAAACAGAGTCCTAGACCTAGCCGGCTTAGTTGCCGCCTTCCGTTTTGGGCTTGGTGGCTTGATGGGCTTCGGCCTTCCGCCTTCCTTGGACCGTCCGCCTACTTCCTTTTACGTCAGCTATCTGGGCCGCCCGGCAGGCTTCGGCCTTACCACCCTTGGGCCACCCTGGACTAGCCGGGTTGATCCATGCTGGTTATACCCCTAGTTGATATATCCCCAACAGACTAGGCGATCAGCTGGCCCTTGTTCAATCTTCATGCCGTCGGGAAGGAACGCTAGCGGGTTTGCCGGGAAGTTCGCCATTGGCGGTGAAGGCGACGGTGAAACTGTAGCTTGGGGGAGGAGCGACGAAGCCGAGACGACAGGGAGGAGGGTTTGTTAATTTGGGGAACTTCTCCTTCCTTTTTCTGTTTAGGTAACCAAATACTGCGGCGAGTGATTTTCGCTCCGTTATTGCGTATCCTCTTGGGCCTCCAAGCCCACAGACTGGGTCGGCCCAAAACAGTCTTTTTTTTCTCTTGCAAACAAGAATAGCATTTCCAGCCCAGATCTTGACATCTGCGACAAACACCTGGGCAAGAATCCTGCAGATTATCTGCTAAGCTGCAACGGCCGCAGCGGCCCAGAACTTTCAAAATAATTCTACAGGGCGGCAAAATAGGAATTATTATATCAGTTGCCTTTTTCACATGCAGATCCGAATACCCAGCTTGCCTTAGATCCAGAATATGCTCCAGCGTGATCGTCGGTAATTGGCGACAGAATTTGACAAAGAAAGTGTCATTAACAAACGTATTTTTAAAAGGTCCAGAAATATCCTTAGGAGCCAGGTCAACAAAACTTCCAAACTTAAGACCCGAAGTATCTGGGGTTTTAACAGATTTATCCAACGTAAAGGCGTGATCCCAGGACCCAAATTGAATGCTCTGATTTGAATTCGAATTTGAAAACCCAAACTTTGCTAATTCTTCCTTGGAGGCTAAATTTTGAGAATCCGATGCCCTTGGAGATAAGAAATCCAAATTTGGTCGCCAGTTAGTGGGACTCCTCTGAGCCACGTCCAAGTTTTGATTTGTCGATCGCCAGGTTGGTGGATGAACAAGTCCAGATTTGTAAGGTGAAACACCCCTGAACAACGAGAAATGGCAAACAAAATCCGGCCAAATGCGATCTCGAAGACCATAAATGAAATGCCCAACACTCGCCGCATTTACTGAGAATCGGAAACGGTGGTCACTGAGTTGATAAACCTTGAAACCCGAAGCAACACCACCAATAGAGCATTGTAATGCCAAACCAACTGATTCTTCCGTAAGGGGGAAAGATGCCGAGGAAAATGACACAACCAGAAAGAATTCTCGAGCCTTGGGAGAAGGGGAGAAGTGGACAGTGGAGCCAAACATGCGACGCACCTGGTTCGCCAGTGCTAAACCTGGCGAAAAATCCCAATGCAGAAGGGCATCCATGAGTCCAGCGATGCAGGGGAGGAATGGGAGGGTGTGCGCCGGCTACGGAGTGTACACCGGCGAGGGCTGGTGGAGGGAATCCTAGATCGCCATGGGTTCTTCATGGTAGCCGTCAGGGGGAGGAGAGGTGGGAGGAGCCATCTAGTAGTAGGAGAAAACTTTACTTGTGAATTATTTCACATTTTATCATATCTCGTTTGTTCATAATAGGTTTTTGTGTCATGCTAGAACCGTATTAAGCGGAAACATTAATACGGGTGCCATACGTAAACAACCAGGTCCCTAATAGCCTCTACTAAGACTAGTTTCGTTGCGCGATTGATGATCGAGGTTTCCCGGTCATGGGGCATGGCGCCGGTCGGCAATGGGAGTCATATCGTTGGAGAACGATGTGATGGTGAAGGGGTTACGGTGCAGAAAACAATAATTTTTCTAGCGAACGAAACCCTAACTAGCCAGGATCTATCTATCTAGTACATGCGATAACGGTGGAGGAACGGGTTACATTACCTCCATGTAGACCGATAGCGGGGATTACGCTCCCGCACAAGCGTTGACGATGAAGTCGTACGTAGCCGACCTCGAGGTCGCGAAGAACTTGCCGCGATGTCGAAGTCGATGACGCCGGGGTGTCGATGATGATCTGCGTCGACGGGCGTCGGGCGGAAGAAGGCAGAGCGCCAGCATCGGGGCTGGTGCGCCGGCAACAGAGGGGAGGGAGGCGCGGCGGCTGCAGGGGGCGAGACGACGTCGCCCAAGCTCCTCAAAAGAGTTGCCTCCGAGCACTCACAAACATACGGAGCTTAGCAACAACCCCCGGTCATTCAGATCCAGCTGAAATCGCAGGGGTAGATCTTATCTGGAATCCCGTAGAGCAACGGCGCTCTGCGGTATAGCTTGGGTGGAGAGAGATCCCCCCTTCCTCAGCTCGGCCTGGCTCCAACTTGGGAACCACGAGATCGAGAGAGAAATCGGGAATTAATTGTATTTTTCAATGAATTAATCCAATTAATATGCCTTGCTATATAAAGGGGGAAGGGGGTGTGCAAACCCCTTGGCTCCCCCATGTGGGACTAAACAAAGGACAAGGGAGGGGGGGTTCGGCCCCCACATGGGCTGGCCGAACCAGCCAATGGGGCCCACCCCCCTTGGTGGTGCGGCTCCCCCTCTTGGGCCCTCTTAGGGCCCATGTAGGTGGGAGCCCCCTTTTTCCTTTATTTAATTAATATTAAATTAATATAAAAATCCCATTAATTCATAATTAATATATTTATATATAATTCAATATCCAGTGACTCCGAAAACTCTTTCGGACCACCCGAACAACTTTCGGACATTCCTGGAACCATTCCAGACCTCTCCGGAACTCCTTCCGGACCACCGGAACTCTTTCCGGATCATTTCTCTCTCTCCAACAAATTCCTATAATATTCCAGAACCTATCTCCTGGTGTCGCTAAGACCTTAAGTTTGTTACGCTACGGTTTGAGAACACTCCAGACATGGTCGAGACACTCCGCTCACCAATGACCGTCAGGGATACCTGGAAGTATATGACGACCCATGTGCATTCCACGAATATCGTTGTTGAACCATAAATATGACATTCATTCCCTTTGTCTCTGCGATACTACCTTGTCCGAGATATGATCGTAGACACACCGATGTCTTTGTTGTATCTCGTTACCGACGAAGGTTATTAACTCGTCTGCGATATTACATCTCCATGACCTAGTCATAAGCTGCGCAGCTATATATAGATGCAATATCACCGAGTGGGCCTAGAGTATCTTTCCATTACAAGAATGAACAAATCCCGCTCTTGATCCTTACGTCTTGATGCTCTTTCGGAATACCCAAGATGGACACCGTTATTGTCATGCTATATAAGACACAACGTTTGATGCTCTCAAAGCACCCCTACGAAGCATTAATAAGTACGGTCTCACGGTCTAAGGAATAAGCTATCATATTCTTATCTATTGCAAATGACAAACATCGTAATACGATCTTATTGCAATACTTTGCGTATGTCCACCACCTTATTCAACTAACAAGATGACCCCATTGTCAACCGACGTCATTGTCCTTGATCGGGAATCTCGATCAACTGTTGCCCAATGGACTAGCTCATATAGAGGCTTGCTAGGGACCTGGTTGTCTATGTATCACACGTGTATTAATAATTCCGATTAATACAGTTATAGCATAATACACAAACCTATTATAAACTTATGAGATAATGCAATAAATACTACTTATTTATTTGCCTCTAGGGCATATCTCCTTCAGATGGACATACCCAGATTTGGAGGACGTAGTCGTTACCCCTTTGACCGTGAGATCAACTCTTATTATTATTCCTGGAAGATACTTTGATCGCACCAAACGTCGTATCTTATACAGTATGACAATAACGGTGATACTTTTGGGTATCGGAAAGGAGTAGTTGAGACGAGGGGTCAAGAACGGGATTTGCCAGTCCGCGTAGCAGGATAGATACTCTCAGGCCCACTCGGTGAGATCATGTCTAATGAGCTTGCAAGCATGTGACTAGGTCACGGAGACATGAGATCATGGACGAGTAGAAGATGGCGTTGTCGGTAACGAGGTCGAGATTAGGTATGGAGATATCCATGGAACGACGCTCGGACATGCTAAGTATCGCTATGGCAAAAGGTTTAAGACTGTGCGTTCAGGTTTGATAGATGAAAGTCATTCGTTATATCACGAGGATTAATTCATGGGGTCCAGGCCTACGAGTTAGTCGTTGATCATAGAGGAGTCTTGGTCATACCTGTTATTATATCGAACCGCTAGGGTAACACACTTAAGGGGTTTCGACAAGACAACCAGAAAGTAAAGAGATTACCGGGAGGGGTCCGATGGAGATCGGGCAGCGCCAAAAGAGTTTTTGAAGCTAGGAAAAATTATATATATTATGTTCGATATTAATTAGTGTAATTAATATGCAAATATGATTTTATATATTTATTTTCGAATTTATTTAGGCTGATTTCCCTAAATGGTCCTTTTGGTCGAAAGAAGGCCCAAGAGGGGGGAATCCCCTTGGGGATTCGGTGGGGGCCAGGAGGGCCCGATCCAAGTGGGCCAAGGGCCCACTAGGGGTGTCGTGGTGGTGTCACGGCAGATGCCATAGGATGGCTAATATGTGGGGCCGATGGACGTTGGTGGATCCGGGGAGGGATAGCGAGCTGAATAGCCCACGCGAGGAGGATCCCGGTGTAACCGAGATCTCTCAGGAACGAGAAACAAGATCAAAGTGCAAGGGGGAAGATCTAACAAATACGAACAAATGCACGAAGGCACACAACACACACGCAATATACCCAGGTGCAGGGCCCTCGTGAGGAGGTAACACCCCTACTCCTGCCTTTCCTCTCTATATAGTTGTGGTACAAGAGTTACAACCTGATGCTAGATCTCTCAAAGGGAGGAGTACAAAGAACTAGATGAACTCAAGGTGTGAAGAAGTAAATGCTCTAAGAGTAAATGTGACTATAGCTTTGGCTCCCAAGTTGGTCTCTCTTTCACAGAGGCAGTTATGGCGCCTTTTATAGAGTTCCGGTCAGGAGGGCTGGAAACCCTAAATCGGCTTGGCCCCACCGGACAGGCCTAACCGGCATGTCGTCACCGGCTAGTGTGAGCTAGTCGCCGCGCTATCCGGCATAGCCCCTGCATCATCATCTCGATAAGGACAGCAGGCGCCGTCCTGAACCATCATTGTCCCCCTGCCAGAGACAAGACATGTCTTGGCCCATCCCGGATAGCCTTTTCCGGATTGCCGGGCTAGGTATGTCAGGTCTTGTCGTACTGCGGTCGTACCGGCTGACGCGCTCCCGTGTCAGGCGGGAGGTGACCATGCTTCCGTGTCAGGCGGAATGGTACTTCCCCCCGCAACAGACGGGAAAGCCTGCTATAGACCGTTGACGGCCTACCGGGAGCCCTCACGCCGGCTACCTCCTCGCTTGCCACTGTGAGCCTCTCCTACATAAGATCAAGACCGAGACATACACTCCGGTTAGTACCTATCCGGACTACCTATCCGGTAAAGCCGAGTACACCTCCTTCCGGGAGTTTCCTCGGAGCCCGAGATCCAGGGATCCTTTCCGGAGGCGTCCGAGCTCGTCTCAGGATGAGTATCTCTAGGCCTAGCCTCCCGAAGATGTCTTAGCCTATCAGCAAAGACATCTTCGAGAAGCTAGTTCTTAGAGGAACCACCCGCTGATGCTTGTGCTGCCATTGTGAAGGCCGGGGGTGTCTATTTATAGCTGCTAGAGCTGACCCTTGCGCCTGCCAGGAGGCACTTTGCACTCTAGCAGCGCTCAAGGGTCAAGTTGCCCCTTCAGCACACCAGGGGGTGTCCCTTGTTCATGCCAAAGGTCAAGTACTGTTGGCATCTTACTGAATTATTCCGGGATCTGTCCCTACCCGGCGGGCAGCCCCCCGACACTAGTCCCCGAAGCTGGTGCTGCACAACGACCTCGGATGATGTGCGGGATCAGCTTTAAATAACAACTATCTTCCGAGAACACATGACACCATCCTCCGTTTTCTTGCCGAGATTGATTTCTCCCGAGACCTTCTTACCGAGACTGTTTTAACCGGGGGGTGAAGCCTGCAACCGGATAACGCAATCTCAGTGAATCTTGACCGTTGGCTCCGTATCGAATTCGAGATCTCGAGCTAGGCCCCACCCGACGTCCCGTCTGAGCAGAAATGCACTCGAGTGCTTCTGCTCGAGCACGCTGTCGCTTGGGTTCCTGCGCCGGGAGCCGCAGCCGATCCGGAGCCCAACCGTTGGGGCCGTGTGACCCTCGGTGTGGCTGGATCGGGTGCTCCGGCTTAGCGCCACGTGGCGCGCTGCGCAAAACAGATCCCACCCACGATCGTGGAGATCGTGGGCGGGAAAACTGAAAACCGCTCCGGAATCCCCCCCATAAATAGGGGATCGGAACGGTCTCCTCTCCTCCTTCCTCTCCTTCGCTTCTCCTCCACCATTGTCTCGAGCGCATCACCATCGCTGCATTCGTCGCCCAAACGCCGCCGCCCTCGCCGTTCGCCGGAGCCCGAATGCCGTCGCCCTCGCCGTCACCGACCTCCTCTTCTCCGGTGAGTTGCTTTTTCCGCTCCGATGATCTCCTTTAGTAGAATAACCCCTCGCCTCCGGCCGTGCCCTAATACATGCGCGGTTGAGCCGCCGCCGGTGAGCATGACTCGAGCGGCGCGCACGGGGTGCACGGCGGTGACGCACCGTTGCGGTAGGATGTAGATCTTTTGCTCGCATTGCGCCTCGCTTGAGTTTAGCCCGAGTTTATTTTCCTCACTTTTGTTTTGATTTACCATCTTGCGGTAGATCTTAGTAGCCCTGAACTCGGTTGTGTTTAGGAGTTTGCGATCCGACATCCTAGCTCCCGACAGACTAACCCCGACTAACCGCCACTGCGCCTGCAGAGTAGCTCGGATACGTCTGCGGACTCCTCCGGCATGGGCGAAGAAAGTATCCAGGGGTGCTGGGATGGATCCGAGACCAAACAATGGGACCTGGACTGGCTGTACCGAACTCACCGGATTCCGCCAGAAGTTGAGAGCCGTCTTCCGGAAGACGAGGTTCAGCCGAAACCCCAACCCGGGGAATACGTTGTATTCCTTACGCATTTCGAGCGTGGGTTTGGGCTTCCGGCTAGTCCCTTCTTCCGCGACTTCCTCGACACCTACAGCCTCCAACTGCATCACCTCCCAGCTAACGCCATTATGATGCTTTCGGTCTTCACCACCTATGCGGAAGCATATCTCGGCGTGTGGCCCTTCCTGGATCTTTGGGCCAGGTATTTCATTCTTCGTCGCCAAGTCATCCCCAACCCGGATCAGAAAGGAAAATATTTGGTCGATTGCGGAGCGGCCACCATCATCCCTCGTGCTGACTCCGGATTCCCTATAGTCAAAGGACTAGAATCCTGCCGGAAGTGGCAACGCAGCTTCTTCTATGTGAAGAACCGGGAGAATTTGGGAGATGGTCCGGGATCCTCGAATCCGGATTTCATAAATTTGCCGGAGTTCGTCATTGGTCCTCCCCGCAAGTTCAATCTCTGGAAACGGTTCCCCGACACCGAACAGGTCAATTGCATGCACGACGTCCTCGCGGTGCTGACCAACAAGATGACCGACGACGATCTCTTGCGCTGCTTCATTATCCGCCGCGTCTGCCCTCTGCAAACCCGAGTGCACAAGATGTGCCATATGGATGGGAGCTATGACCCGACCAGGACCAGTATTTTCCCTCTGGACCGTCCCGCGGTCGTTCGACGTGTCCGAGCTATTGCTCGGACGAAGATGTCGGATGAGTATGTTTGGGGTGTCATTGGGGGATCCCGGAAAAAACCATTAAAACAGGTGCTCCTGTCTGTCTTTCGTACAATTGCATTCGCACTCGCGTTCTGCTGGAAACCGACATGGATATCATGTGGTGATTTGTTTGCGCAGTTATTCGAGCGGCAAGCCGAGGAGGACGCAGTCCACGCCAACGGGAATTTCGTGCCGAACATCCCGGTGCCGGCTAAGATGCCGAGAAAGGACCCCGACGGAGAGGACCATCTCGCCATTCCTCTAGTCAAAGTTGCTGCCCCGGGTAACCCTTCAACCTCAGAGGCAGTTTCCATTTCTTCGGATGATGAGGATGAGATTGACTGCCAAATTCTCGATGTGATTGATGCTCTCCCTCTCAACTGGGCCTCAGCAGTGGTTCCGAAGCCGACGGCCGGGACCAAACGCGCCGAGAGCCGGAAGCGCGCGGCTTCCGACACCGAGGCTGCCGATAACTCCGGCAACCCCCCCAAGAGGAGCAAGCCGAATAAACAAACGGCCGAGAAGCCTCCTCGGCGCCGGCAGAGGGGCCCTCCCACTGGGGATTCCGGGTACATTCTCCTTGCCTTATGCCACATGACTTTGCCTTCTCCACAAATTATTACTGAGATATTTTCTTTCAGGGACGCACTCGACCTCCCGTCACCTGCTATTCCTCCTCCTCCCGGAACTCGGACTCCCAGCCCGGCTCGGGCTTCCCCTTCTCCTCCTCGCCCTTCTACTCGAGGAAGTGAGCATGCTGCCTCCGGTGCCGCACCGGCTACCGTTGTGACTCCGGATGCTTGCCCGGTGATCGACGAGATCCCGATGCAGGCCACGTCGCTTCATTGAGGCGACGAAGAAACAAAAGGAAACCTTGGACCAGTCCGAGGAGCGTGCGCATCTTGCCGAGACCGGGCTGGCTCTCCTCCGGTCACGGTCCGATACTTGGCTTTCCGAGCTCACTGTACTGAACCGGGATCTTAACAGTAAGTGGACCGACATCCCCCTTCTCTTGTTGCTTTCTTTCTTTGCTGTTGCTTTTCTTATGACCTAGCCGTTTGACATCTCTTCTTTTTAAAGGAGAATTCGAGCATTCCCGCGAGGCTGCCGCCCTTGCTGTCGCTGCCGCCCGAGAGAAGCGCACCGGGAAGGGCCCTGTCTCGGATGCCTGGGACATTGAGGATCACCTCACCGCCCTGAAGGCCCGGATAGTGCCTCTTTGGTCTATCGGGACGGAGCTGCTTAGCGCTGCGATCTACGTCCACGGCGCACTTGGCCGAGTATCCGCGCGACGCTTTCGG
This sequence comes from Poa annua, assembly GCA_026929855.1. NCBI lineage: Eukaryota > Viridiplantae > Streptophyta > Magnoliopsida > Poales > Poaceae > Poa > Poa annua. The sequence goes on along the minus strand of CM049432.1, from coordinate 67,940,376 downwards.
TTGCCGAGCTCGCGAGCGCACTCCGGTGTGCCGGGAGGCGTATCCATGCTTGGAAGCGTTCCGGTGCGCGGGCTGGTGCCGACCAGGTCTTGACCCAAGTACTTAGCTGGTACGAAGGTCTTGATCTGGAGGCGATCCAGCGCCTGCGGACGATTTCGCCATGGTGCAGCGATCCGGCAAAGGTCCAGCGCCGACAAGAGGTGGCGCATCGCATCGCCTCGTGGGCCAGCATCCGCGCCTTCACCGCCAGCGCCGTTCCTTCTGATTCCGAATCAGACTATGAGGATGACGAAGATACCGGCGATGCGGATGACGAGATTCCGGAGGAAGACGATGCTGCCTCTGGTGCCGTTGCCGAGACCGTGGTTCCCCGGGATGCGGCTACTTCTCCGACACCCGAGGCCTCTCAGGCCGAGGTGCGCCCTGATGCCCCGAGTACCGCCGCCGGAACCGAAGCCACCGCTGCTGCTCCTGCTGCTTCTCTCGAGACCGCTGCTCCCGCTTCTGCCACCGGGACTGCCGCTCCTGCTGATGCCACCGGGACTGCTGCTTCTGCTGATGCTGCTCCCGAGGTCGCTCCTTCTGCTGATGTCCCCGTCGAGAAGCCGACATCTCCTATCACTTAGAAATACTTAAGAGTAGATTTGTTAAGTCCCCGGGATGCCGGGTGCAAGATGTAACATACACTATTTAATATTTTCGCTTCGTACTGAACTATCTATCCTAACAACTTATGTCAATTTATTCTGTTATGAGTCCCCGAGTTGCTTTTCATGTTTACCGTACTTAGGTAATTTCTGCTCTTGTCTACCATTTCGGCGTTCGACAGTCGAGTCACAAAACTCCACATACGACATACATTACTAAAAACAATCCGAGTTCCGGCTAACCGAATTCCCGACATAAAAAATAACTGAATTAGTAAAAAACAGGTATGTCGGACAAGTTCCTGCTCCGAGTCCCCGAGACCATTTTCGTGTTCCCCACATTTGATTCTCTTTGCTCTTGACTACCATTTCGGCGTGCGTCAGTCTAGTCACAAGATGATTTCACATGACATACATTACTTTGACTTTGAGAATCGAACTCGGAACTTTCCGGCATACAAATAAAACAGAAGACCGTTATCCGGCAGTCCCCGGGTTCCTTCCCGAGATGCCGGTAAAAAACAGCAAATGAACTTGACCAAAGTAAAAGCAAAATATGCACATAACCAGGCAGTTCCCGGGTTCCTCCCGGGGTGCCTTATTTTCATTAATACTGAAAACTGAAATACAACATACACTGAGCCCTTTATGTGTAAAAGGGTCGAAGTAGAGCTACATTCCATGGACGCTTGGTTTCCTCACCGGATTTGTCCATTACACCTTTCCTAGCCTCCTGTGCATCTACAAGGTAATAAGAGTCATTGTGCAATGCCCTGCTTATCACAAAAGGTCCCTCCCATGGAGGTGACAATTTATGCATTCCGGCCGTGCGTTGGATGAGCCTCAGCACAAGATCCCCTTCTCGGAACACCCTCGGGTGCACTTTCCGGCTATGATAGCGACGGAGGTTTTGCTGATAAATTGCAGATCGGGACAATGCCAATTCCCTTGCCTCTTCGAGTAAATCAACATCATCTTCTCGGGCCTCCTTTGCCTCGGTCTCGGTGAACATTGACACTCTCGGGGCATCATATTGTATGTCGGTCGAGAGTACTGCCTCGGCACCGTATACCATGAAAAATGGCGTGTATCCGGTAGATCTGTTCGGTGTAGTCCGGAGACCCCACAAAACCGCCGGTAACTCCTCTATCCAGCATCCCGGAGTTCTCAACAGTGGCTCTATCAAGCGAGCTTTGATGCCGGCTAAGACTAAAGCATTTGCTCTTTCGACTTGCCCATTTGCTTCCGGATGTGCAACTGATGCTACATCCAGCCGGATTCCCTTCTCAGCACAAAATCGAGCGAATTCCCCCACAGCAAAGTTGGTGCCATTATCCGTGATAACGCTGTGCGGGTACCCGTATCTCAAGATGATGTCTTTCAGGAATTGCACATCGGTGTGTCCATCGCACTTCCGGATTGGCTTGACCTCTATCCACTTGGTGAACTTGTCCACCATAACCAGTATGTGTGTCATATTGCCTCTTGCCGTCTTGAACTGACCGACCATATCCAAACACCAAACTGCGAATGGCCAAGTGATAGGGATTGTCTTCAGTGCTGACGCCGGCATGTGTATCCGGTGAGCAAACCTCTGTCATCCTCCACACTTCCGTACAATATCTTCTGCTTGCTGTAATGCAGTGGGCCAGTAGAACCCATGCCGGAATACTTTCGCCACCAGGGCCCGGGATGATGCATGATGTCCACATTCCCCCTGATGTATTTCCAGTAGCATCTCTTGTCCTTCTGCCGGTTCTACACATCTCTGGAGTACCTCAGTGACACTCCTCTTGTATAACTCTTGATTGATGACAGTGTATGCTTTTGACCTTCGCATTATCTGCCGTGCTTCCACTTCATTCTCCGGGAGGACTCCTTCTAAGATATAAACCATAATGTGATGTGCCCATTCCGGAACAGGTCGAACCGGGAACATGGGAGCGTCTATGTCCATTGGCTCTGCCGACATCACCTCTATCATCATCTTTCTTTGCCTCTCTGAGCACTGTGATGCAGTCCCCGGGTTCGACGTGATGCTCCCGACATCTACTTCCATGGGCACTGCATCTACACCAGGTTCCTTGGGGATGAAGATAGAATCTGACTCGGGTGAAGGTTGAATAGATGGCTTCCTCAAATGCTCCAGAGCTATCCCGGGTGGTATGGCATCCCGAGATGATCCTAGCTTGGACAAGACATCCGCTGCCTCGTTTTCTCCTCTGGGTATATGCTTGAACTCGCATCCTTCAAAAAATCCGGATATTTTCTGCACATGAAACCTGTATAAGGCCATGTTTGCATCGAGGGCATCCCAATTCCCCGACACCTGTTGCACTACGAGGTCAGAGTCACCGAAACACTCTATCCGGCGGATGCCGATCTCCTTGGCGACGTTCAGTCCATGAACCAAGGCCTCATATTCCGCGACATTGTTGGACGCCCGAAAATGGATTTGCAGCACATACTTCAGTATATCTTGTTTCGGGGAAGTGAGTACCACTCCGGCCCCCAATCCGATCTTAGCCTTTGAGCCATCGAAATGCATCCTCCAGAATTGTAATCCGGCATCGGAGGTTCATATTGCATCTCGGCCCAGTCTACCAAAAAGTCCGGCAGCGCCTGCGACTTGATGGCATCTCGTCTCTCATATGCCGGAGCGTATGGAGACAACTGGATGGCCCATTTGTCTACCCGGCCGCTAGCGTCCTTGCAACCGATGATCTCGGCCAGAGGAGCTTCGCATACCACTGTGAACGGGTGTTCCTGAAAGTAGTGCTTGAGCTTGGTTACTGCCATGTACACCCCATACGCCATTTTCTGGTAGTGCGGGTAGTTCTGCTTGGATTCCGAGATCACCTCACTGAGGTAATACACCGGCCTCTGTACCAGTTTGCCTCCTTCCTGCCTTTCTACCACCATTGCCACACTGACTACTCGGTTGGTTGCAGCAATATACAACAGCATAGGTTCCTTGGGTAATGGGGATGCTAACACGGGTGCTGTTGAGAGCATTCTCTTCAAATCGTTGAATGCCGCGTCAGCCTGCGGGGTCCAAACAAATGTTTTGCTCTTCTTCATCAGTTGGTACAGGGGCAAGGCCTTCTCCCCAAGTCGACTCACAAACCGACTTAGGGACGCAAGACACCCAGTGAATTTCTGCACATCCTTGAGACGCACGGGCAATTTCATGCTCTCGATAGCACGAATTTTACCCGGGTTGACCTCGATTCCCCGGCTTGAGATGAGGAAACCGAGTAACTTCCCCGCCGGAACACCAAATGTGCATTTATCCGGGTTCAATTTCATCCGGAACATTCTTATGTTTTTGAATGTTTCCCTCAGATCATCTACTAGTGAGGCTTTTTCTTTTGTTTTTATGACTATGTCATCGACATAGACCTCGGCATTCCGGACTATTTGGTCATGCAAACATTTCTGCATACACCTCTGGTATGTAGCACCAGCATTCCTCAAACCGAAAGTCATGACACGATAGCAATAAGCCCCATAACCGCAGCCAGCAGTACCTCCATTATGAATCCCCAATCCGGGTGCAGTACCTCCATTATGAATCCCGCAGCCAGCAGTATAGCCAGATGCTCCATGACCGCGGCTCTTCTTTCATCCGAGAGGCGTCTAGTTGGTTGCTTCACCGGCTTCGCATCCGGTCGAACAAACAGAGAGTGCTCAGCCAACTCCCTCGGGACACCTTGCAGATCGTCACTCGACCACGCAAAAGCATCCCGATTCTCACGGAGGAAGTCGACGAGCTCGCCTTCCTATTTGTTGTTCAGGTTGCTGCCAATGATCACTTGGCGCTCCGGGTTGCTGGGGTCCACACACACCTTCTTGGTCTCCTTGGGGGGCTGAAATGACGCACCGTGCTCCGGGTTCACCATTCCGGGCATTCCGAGTTGGGAGGTCTTGGCCATTGCCACCACCTGCTGGATCCTCTTCTTCTCTTCTGCGATCACCAGGGATTCAGCTAAACATGACCCCGCCGAGGCACACTCCATGGAGCGCTTATGGTCTCCCGAGATGGTGATCACGCCGTTAGGTCCCGGCATCTTCATCTTCAGGTAGCCCATGTGAGTTGAGATCATGAACTTGGCCAGGGCCGGTCTGCCGATCAGCGCGTGATACGGGCTCTCGAGGTCCACGACCTCGAACTCCAAGCTCTCGGTTCGGCAGTTCTCCCGAGTTCCGAATAGCACTTCAACCCAGATTTTTCCCATGGGTGAGCAAGAGACTCCGGACACAATGCCGTGGAAGGTCGTCTCGGTAGGCAGCAAGATGTTCATGGACACCCCTAGCTTCAGCATCGTGTCCTTATACATGATGTTAATGGCACTGCCATTGTCGATCAGAACTCGGCTGAAGCGGACATTGAGGCTGGGTCCGACAAAGGTTGGGTCCACCACCAAGGCATACGCTCCCGGCTTGGGCATAACCCTTGGGTGATCCTTCCGGTTCCATGTGATCTCCATCTCGGACCAGTGCAAGAACTTGGGCACTGCTGGGATCACGGCATTCACCTCCAGGGCACGCTGCCGCACACTTCTCCGGTCAGTGGGTTCGGTTACGAAAACCACATAACTTTGATGTGCCTCCCGGTAGTTGCCCTGCTGCTGTACGGATTGGTTACTGGGGCCTGCACCGTTGTCATTCCGGGTGTGCACCGTATTCACTGGCCGAGGCGCGGGTCCTCGCGGAGGTGGGTTGATTCGGATAGCATTGGCCCCCGACATCGGAGGAGGGGGTCTCGGAATGTTGGGCCGAGATGCCGGAGCACTCGGTCGAACAGCTCCCGAGCTGCCTTCCTGCAATGTGCGCTGGTACCAACTGCATTGCCGAGTAGAGTGGTTTGCAGGCTTGTTGGCCTCCAGAGTATGGTAGCAGCATGGCTTGTTCAGCATCTCCTCATACGTCAGGGGCTTCTTTTGTTCCACCCAGGTCTTTTGTACCTCCTGACTCTGACCCCAAGTCGGGCCACTTGTCTTTTGACGCTGGTTGTTGCCGGCATCCTCTGGCTCCCGGGTCACTGCTGCGACGTGCTGTGCTGCATGGTGGTACTCGGGGTGATTCCTTTTCTGGCCAAAATCTTGGCGATCATGGCTCCTGCTCGGTCCCGAACGCTGAGGTCCCGCATTCCTCCTGCTGGAGTCACCGACATCCACTAGGGGTTGCATGGGATCTCCAAGCGTGTAGGTATCGGCGATGCGCATGGTTTCTGCCAAGGTTGTTGGCATCTTTCTCTGCAACTTCTGCCATAGCATTGAGCCATGCCGGCATCCTTGTGCAAACCAGGAGATGGCCTGCGCCTCCACCACCCCTTCGCAAGAATTGCGAATATTGCTCCACCGGGTAAGATATTCCCGGTCAGTCTCGTTACTCCTTTGCCTACAGATGGCGAGCTGCTGAGGCTTGTTTGGCCTTTTATACGTGCTGGTGAAGTTGCTGATGAATGCCTCCTCAAAGTCTAACCAGCAGTCTATGCTGCCAGTTCTCAGGTTGTTCAACCAGATTCGGGCAGGTCCTTCCAACATCTGCGGTACGTATCGTACCGCCCATCGTCTATTTCCACCGGCTATGCTTACTGCAGTTACATAATCGGTTAGCCAGTCCTCCGGCTTCTTGCTGCCGTCATAGGTCTTGGCACCCCTGTTGAGCTGAAAATTCCGAACATGTGGTTCCCGCATGATCCGGGGTCCAAAGCAGGCAGGTCCCGGAGGCCCTTACTCTTCCACCATCTCGGATTGATGAATCCGGTCGAGCCGGAATCTGGCGTCTGCCGGATTCAGCTGTCTGGTTCCTACCCGAGATCCCAAAGGGTTCTCGTCCGGCTGATATCCAAGCCGCTGCAATCTCGAGTTGCCATCGTTGAGCCTGTTCTGCGCCGGGATCATGGCCTGCTGAGGAACTGAAGCGACCTCCCTTTGTGGGTTTCCCTGAACATGAGGGGGGTTCCGGGGTGGATTACCATGGCCGACCGGGTTATTGTTTCCTACACCCAGGTTACCACCCTCACGAGTACTTCCCGCCTGCCCCGAGTTACGCTGCCCGGCTTGCCCGGCTTGCTGGATACCGGCGAAGGCCGGATCATAAGTCTGTAGCTGCTTGTTCCTCCCGGAACCTAGACTCCGGCTCCGGCTCTTGCTCTTGCTCTTGCTTCTGCTCGGATGTGGGGAAAAGGCCTCCCCGTCCGACTTCTGGCTATTGGGTCTGGCTGAGTGCACTTGGGACCCTGCCCCGGGGTTCTTCTTCTTGAAGGCCTGATTCTGACGGTTGGACTCAATCACCAACTCGTTTACCCGCTCCTGCTACTTGCGCAGGGCCTCACCGGATAACCCCACCAACTCGGCCATGGCGGCTTCGGCGGCCCTAAGGGTTTTTGCCGGGGAGCTGTACACCGGCTTCCCCGCTGAAATCCGGCTTCCGGTGTGACTGGTTGTGGCTCCACCTGCCAGCTCCTCATTCACCATTCTTCCTTTCTTGCGCAGATCCGCGATGCGCTTGTCCCGGGAGTCTATCTTAAGGAATCCGTGAGCTGCATTGTACTCCCGGAGGCTAGCATTGAGCTCGCGACGGATCTCGGCGATCTCCTGCGCTTCAGCGAGTAGCAACCTCCGCTGCTCCTCCAAGTCAGCCGAGGTGACCTGGGTATCCGCTTCAGCAGCCACATGTACAGCTAACTTAGCCACCAGGCCCGACAGGGGATCCGGACGACGCCGCGGCTGGGACGGCGGTGGATCGCCATCTCGGACCGCATCTCTTTCCTGAGGAGGTTTGGCCAAACGAACGTGGCCGCTTCCGGTATCGCCGTCAGCGTCCTGGTACTCCTCCTCGGTTGCCCCGACCATCATCAAAGCGACGAAACTCGGGGGGCGACCGGCCTGCAGACCCCGAGCTGCGCAGAGCATGGGAGGGTCCTCAGCTTCCAGGACCACGTCCGGGTAGCTACAGATAACTTCGGTGGCGACGTAGGTGGTGAAACCACCAAAGTCAATGAGACATCCGGTCACCGGAAAGGGTCTGTTCCGGAAGCATCCTGCGTTGTCGCAGACGAAGTCCATCTCCCCTAGCCTTACGACCAGGCCGGAGAGAACCCGAACGTCGAAATGAACGGGGGAGCCCGTCCGGATGTGTACACCAGCCAACGCCTCTGTCTGCCCCACGGTGGGCGCCAACTGTCGTGGTGGTGTCACGGCAGATGCCATAGGATGGCTAATGTGTGGGGCCGATGGACGTTGGTGGATCCGGGGAGGGATAGCAAGCTGAATAGCCCACACGAGGAGGATCCCGGTGTAACCGAGATCTCTCAAGAACGAGAAACAAGATCAAAGTGCAAGGGGGAAGATCTAACAAATACGAACAAATGCACGAAGGCACACAAAACACACGCAATATACCCAGGTTCAGGGCCCTCGTGAGGAGGTAACACCCCTACTCCTGCCTTTCCTCTCTATATAGTTGTGGTACAAGAGTTACAACCTGATGCTAGATCTCTCAAAGGGAGGAGTACAAAGAACTAGATGAACTCAAGGTGTGAAGAAGTAAATGCTCTAAGAGTAAATGTGACTATAGCTTTGGCTCCCAAGTTGGTCTCTCTTTCACAGAGGCAGTCATGGCGCCTTTTATAGAGTTCCGGCCAGGAGGGCTGGAAACCCTAAATCGGCTTGGCCCCACCGGACAGGCCTAACCGGCATGTCGTCACCGGCTAGTGTGAGCTAGTCGCCGCGCTATCCGGCATAGCCCCTGCGTCATCATCTCGATAAGGACAACAGGCGCCGTCCTGAACCATCATTGTCCCCCTGCCAGAGACAAGACATGTCTTGGCCCATCCCGGATAGCCTTTTTCCGGATTGCCGGGCTAGGTATGTCAGGTCTTGTCATACTGCGGTCGTACCGGCTGACGCGCTCCCGTGTCAGGCGGGAGGTGACCATGCTTCCGTGTCAGGCGGAATGGTACTTCCCCCCGCAACAGACGGGAAAGCCTGCTATAGACCGTTGACGGCCTACCGGGAGCCCTCACGCCGGCTACCTCCTCGCTTGCCACTGTGAGCCTCTCCTACATAAGATCAAGACCGAGACATACACTCCGGTTAGTACCTATCCGGACTACCTATCCGGTAAAGCCGAGTACACCTCCTTCCGGGAGTTTCCTCGGAGCCCGAGATCCGGGGATCCTTTCCGGAGGCGTCCGAGCTCGTCTCAGGATGAGTATCTCTAGGCCTAGCCTCCCGAAGATGTCTTAGCCTATCAGCAAAGACATCTTCGAGAAGCTAGTTCTTAGAGGAACCACCCGCTGATGCTTGTGCTGCCATTGTGAAGGCCGGGGGTGTCTATTTATAGCTGGTAGAGCTGACCCTTGCGCCTGCCAGGAGGCACTTTGCACTCTAGCAGCGCTCAAGGATCAAGTTGCCCCTTCAGCACACCAGGGGGTGTCCCTTGTTCATGCCAAAGGTCAAGTACTGTTGGCATCTTACTGAATTATTCCGGGATCTGTCCCTACCCGGGGGGCAGCCCCCCGACAAGGGGTCCGCCGCACCCTTCCATGCCGCACCAGGCATGTGGGGATTAGTCCCACATTGCCTGGTTGTCGTGGTATCGGCATAATTGATAGGAGACGGGGGTCCTCTAGCCTACGTATGGATTGTGGGGAAGAAGGTTGGTGTCGTCGAGGATGGGATTGAACACGGCGAGTTTACCCAGCTTCAGATCCCGCAGCGGTGGCGAGATCCTACGTGCTGCTATAATTCACTATGAGGCAATAGCCGTGAACATGTTACAATGGATGTGATCTCTATTGATTGTTTATCGAAGCGTGCCCTAAAGGCTTCCTGGTGGCCGACTTATATAGGCGGCCAGACCCCAGGATACAAGGCAAGTACTTGTCCGGCAAGTAATCAGAGTCCTAGACCTAGCCGGCTTAGTTGCCGCCTTCCGTCTTGGGCTTGGTGCCTTGTTGGGCTTCGGCCTTACGCCTTTTTGGACCGTCCGCCTACTTCCTTGTACGTAAGCTATCTGGGCCGCCCGGCAGGCTTCAGCCTTACCAACCTTGGGCCACCCTGGACTAGCCGGATTGATCCATGTTGGAGATACCCCTAGTTGATATATCCCCAACATTAGCCCCCAGAAAGGTTAAAGTTCTATAGGCGCCGGCTTCTTCTTGATACTTCATCTGCCAATGTTGGCGGCTGTAGGACTTGAACCATTCTGAAAATCAAAAAAGGGGGCAAGTGTGTCTTGAAGTTGGCACACGGCCGCCTTTATCCAACATGGGAAAAGACGGCTAACCGATAGTTCGCCGGGAATATTTGTTGACGGATATCGCTAGGCGGCTCACGACAGTTTGAAACTGGCCTAAGCGAAAATCTCGCCATGATCACAAAATCGCGGGAAAAGGGGAGGCGTGGAGATCGTGCGACCATGCGCTATAGTGGATGTTGGACACGTGTCCGACTAAAAACACCGTTGCACAGGAAGCTACGCCCGGCTCTATAAATAGGGAGCCGAGCGGTCCATTTCGGCACCCCAGCTCCTGCACTCCTCGACCCCTTGCTCTCCCGCTCCTTTCTCCGAGCGAACTCCGGCGAGCGTCCTCCTCCGGTGACCTCCGCTCACGGTGATGTCCACCGGTCAAAACATCCCCTCCGCGGCGTCCGGCGGTCCTACATCCGACACCTCGTCCGCGGCGGCGATGGGCGGTACGGCGTCGCGTCTTGCGACGATGGCGACGGGCAATGTCGCCGCCGTCGCTTCTCACATTCCCGCCGCGCGCATGCCAGCGGCGGTCTCTCGGCTCCTCCACCCTTAGCCGCGGCGACGGCGGCGAGAGGCGCTCCGGCCGACGAGGAAGAGGAAGCGGCGGACCTCGGGTCACGCTACTGGCTTCCCTCCATCGTCGACGAGGAGATCCTCCAAAACCTGGAGGCTGTTGGCTACCTCCCAACTCGGGAGGATTGCCGGTGGAGACCCGCCTTGGGAGACGTCATCCCGGCTCCGAAAGCCGGGGAACGGGTAATCCTCACCTCCCACCTAGTTAGGGGAATGGCGCTTCCGCCTTCCGCTTTCTTTACCGAGGTGCTAGATCATTATGGGCTCCAGCCCCACAATATAGCGCCCAATAGCATTCTAGTCTTAGCCGGCTTCACAGCTCTGTTCGAGGGCTATCTATGTATTAGGCCTAGTTTAGACTTCTTCAGATACTGTTTTCGTTGCCGGCGTCAGACCGTGCCGGACGGCGGGCTGGCAACCTGTGGCCGTGTCACTTTTAACTGCCGCCAGGGCCGCCAATGGTATCCTAAGATACCATACCTTGAATCCGTCAAGGGCTGGACCTCCACATTCTTCTACTGCCAAGATATGGCAGCTCCGGGCCGTCAATTTGGCGTCCCGGACTTTGTCAACGCGCCGCCTATACCCAGGCCATGCTGGGACGAGGCGGTGCCCAAGTTGACGGAGGAACTCCGCCTTTTCCAAAGGCGGATTGAATTCCTCACCCGGACGATGGCTCCCCCCCTGTTGGACGGGGTGGACACCGTCATCTGCTGGCTCGGCCGGCAGATTCTCCCTCTGCGGTATAGCCCGCATAAAATGTGTCAGTATTCGCCTACTGCCACGGCCTCTCTCCGCGTAAGCGAAGAGAGGTTGCCGGTCGCCGACCTGGCGTTCCGGCTCTGCAGCCTCGTCAAGGCGGGGCTGGTGAAGGCGGTGGAGGGCGTGCCCATGCACACCCACGACAACCCTCCCATCGAGGTAGACATCTTGCTTCTTGCCCCTTTTTGACAGCTTCGCCGGCTAACTTGAGTTCCATTAATACTTGTCTTCTTTCTCAGATCTCCGACTTGGGGGAGGATGACCTGGCTCCCGACTTCTAAGAGTCGGAAGCCGGGAAGACCAAGAAGCGCAAGGCATCCGGCGCCGCTTCCTCTACGGCGATCGCCGAGAGGAAGAAACGGATCGCAACGGCTACCGAGCCGGTTCTCGTCAACCTTGACGAGAACACGGGGATTAACATCCCCCGAAGGTACTCAATTCTGCCTTTAATAGTCAACGAGCTTCTTTAATACTAGCACCCAACTGACTGTGCTTGCTGTTTATTGACAGGGTTTAGGGTCGCAACTTCCCGGTTGCCGACCAGGCTCCTTTCCAGGGGTAAGCGGCCTCAAGGCAGCTCGCCTGCTACCATGCCGCCAACTCCCCTGCCCCGGGCCGGCAGCTTTATGGGCGATGCTCGTCGTCAGCCCCAGACTCCGGCTTCTGGCGCGCCGCCAAGGACCTTCTCCGCTGACCGCACACCCAAGACTCCCCTTCTTTTGGCTGAGGCTACGGCCGATGAAGCCGTCCAATCGCGTGCCGTCAAGGAGGAGTTGCTGGAGGTGGCTGCCGGCGGGTCCCAGAGGGCAGCCCCGACTGCAGGAGGCGGCAAAGTTAGGGACCCTTGGTCCACCTTTAAGGAGGCCAAGGAGTCAGCCTTGACTTTTGCCAACTTCACCTCCCAGGCCTTCACCGACTTGGAGGGCGACCTGTCTGTAAGTTTTTATAACTCTGGCATATACATAGTCTTTCCCCCGAGCACTTAGATGGCAGGTCCAAAAATATTGGCTGCCGGCTTAGTGGTTATTCGACAATATGTTTTATGCCTTTGTTATTCCTGCAGGGCCTCTTGTCCGCCAACGTTGAGCTTATCTCCTCCCGATTCGAGATAAACCAGCGGTGCCGCGATATGAAGAAGGATTGCGAGGCCAAGGACCTGCGGATTGCCGAGTTGAAGGCGGCCCGCAAAAAAGATGAAGGTAGAGTTTGAAGGAGATATGCCCTAGAGGCAATTAATAAAGTGTATTCTTTATCATATCTCGTTTGTTCATAATAGGTTTTTGTGTCATGCTGGAACCGTATTAAGCGGAAACATTAATGCGGGTGTGATACGTAAACAACCAGGTCCCTAGTAGCCTCTACTAAGACTAGTTTCGTTGCGCGATTGATCCCGGTCATGGGGCATGGCGCCGGTCGGCAATGAGAGTCGTATCGCTGGAGAGCGATGTGATGGACATACCCAGATTTGGAGAACTTAGTCGTTACGCCTTTGACCGTGAGATCAACTCTTATTGATATTCCCGGAAGATACTTTGATTGCACCAAACGTCGTATCTTATTTAGTATGACAATAACGGTGATACTTTTGGGTATTGGAAAGGAGTATTGAGACGAGGGGTCAAGAGCGGGATTTGCCAGTCCGCATAGCAGGATAGATACTCTCGGGCCCTCTCGGTGAGATCATGTCTAATGAGCTTGCAAGCATGTGACTAGGTCACGGAGACATGAGATCATGAACGAGTAGAAGATAGCGTCGTCGGTAACGAGGTCGGAATTAGGTATGGAGATATCTATGGAGCGACGCTCGGACATGCTAAGTATCGCTATGGCAAAAGGTCTAAGACTTCACGTTCAGGTTTGATAGATGAAAGTCATTCGTTATATCTCAGGGATTAATTCATGGGGTCCAGGCCTACGGATTAGTCGTTGATCATTGAGGAGTCTTGATCATACCTGATATTATATCGAACCGCTAGGGTAACACACTTAAGGGGTTTCGACAAGACAACCGGAAAGGAAGGAGATCACCGGGAACGTCCCGGGAGAGGTCCGATGGAGATCGGGCAGCGCCGAAAGAGTTTTCGGAGCTAGGAAATATTATATATATTATGTTTGATATTAATTAGTGTTATTAATATGCAAATATGATTTTATATATTTATTTTCGAATTTATTAAGGCAGATTTCCCTAAATCGGCCTTCCGGACGAAAGAAGGCCAAGAGGGGAAAATTCCCTAGGGGAATTCGGTGGGGGCCAGGAGGGCCGGCCTAGGTGGGTCACAAGGGGCCCACCAGGGGGCCGGCGCACTCCCTTGGCCGAACCAGGCTGTGGGGGGTTAGTCCCACATTGCCTGGCTGGCAAGGTTGGCTCCCCTTGGGAGCCTATATAAGAAGGGGCACCCCCAGCCTTTTAATTCACCAATTAATTCCTGATTTCTCTCTCGATCTCGTGGTTCCCAAGTCGGAGCCGCGCCGAGCAAGAGGAGTAGGGGATCTCCTCCACCATAGCCCGCTGCCGCGCTGCTGGAGTTCCGGTCCAAGTCTTCTGCTGCTCGTCCTGGACTGGAGCTTCGGAGGCGTCGTCTCCACCGTACGTGTGCGACTCCCTGCGAGGTGCTGTGCTAGCGGTACTCGGAGGCCTGCTTCCTCTACACGACCTTGAGGTCGGCTACGTCGGTCTTCATCGACAACGTTTGTGCGGGAACGTAATCCCCGCTTTCGGTCTACAAGGGTACGTATTCCGATCTCCGTTCGTACTACTATATCTGCATAGAATAGATCTTGGCTAGTTTAAGGATATCGTTGCTAGGAATTTTTTTTTCCTGCACACGATCCCCTTCAGAGTTGAAGCTGGAGAAGCTGGAGCTTCTACCGGCGCCATCCTGTGCCTGCCGCAGGGGAAGCTGGAGCTGCCGGCACGGCCGAGGCGGAGGGGAGTGACAGTTCTGGGGCTGAAGTTGTCAGCCCCCAAGCCTGATGTAGACGCCCCCCCCCCCCCCCGAGCCGTAGTTTCCTTTCCTTGCCTCCTTTTGACATGATTTGCCAACCCCTGAAACAATGCAACTTTAACTTGTAATATTTGTATATAGTTTTGTTGTTGCTCTGCTAGGCGGGAAACTAACTGACAAGTTTTATTTTGCCTTATTTATATGGCCCGTCTTAATTTTACCCTGACCTATATGTTTGACTTTTTGTATGTTGACGAACCTCAACCGGTAACTTTAGCTGAAACAACCAGGGCTAAGCCATGCGTTTAGGATCAGAAACCAAAGCCAACATTTTGGTGTCAAAGACATACTACTAGGAGAACCACATATAAGTAATCAGAGGTAAAGGAATTAGGCGGCGCAAAAAGTTTATTTTTGCTTTAAGTTGGCTCGAAAGCTGCAAGTATCTACCAGTTTGAACCTTTGCACGGAGCTAGAAAAATAGGTAACTTAGATACATAGGGGAAATATGATTGCAAGAAAAGACAAAAGATGGCATGCTTCTCAACACAGATGAGGAACCATAGACTTTTATTTCATAATCATATATAACTTATTACAATTATAAATTGCTAACTGTAGAAAGGACGTAGCTGCTCAATATTACAAGGCCGTCTTGTTTGTTCGAATGGATCGTCAATGCCTCTTTTGCGCTTGGTTCCCCTTTTTCCTGCCGCCTTCTTGCGCCTCTTCTTTTCTTCTTCGTCGCGGATGTCGGCCAGGTAGTAGGAACCATTGAGCAGCGCCTTTGTGACTATAAACGGTCCTTCCCATGGCGGGGATAACTTGTGCAAGCCTTTTCTGTCTTGAATTAGGCGGAGAACCAGGTCACCTGTTCTGAAGCTTCGCTTCCGCACTCTCCGGCTATGATAGCGGCGAAGTTGTTGCTGGTACAAGGCGGAGCGATGTAGAGCGACGTCTCTTTCTTCGTCTAGCAGGTCTAGGCTATCATGTCTTGCACCTTCTACGTCTTGCTCGATGTAGGCTTGAACCCTTGGGGAATCGTATTTCATGTCGGTAGGTAGCATCGCCTCAACGCCATATACTAAGAAGAAAGGAGTGTAGCCGGTAGACCTGTTTGGCGTTGTGCGCAAACTCCATAGTACCGACTGTAACTCATCTGCACAAGCGCCGGCTGCCCTGTGTACTGGAGCTTCGAGACGAGGCTTAAGTCCTGATAAGACTAGGCCGTTTGTACTCCATTGGATTGAGGGTGTGACACGGATGCCAAATCAAGCCGGATACCCAGATCACTGCAGTATTCTTCTATGTCCCCTTGAGATAGGTTGCTGCCATTATCAGTGATAATGCTATGTGGAACTCCAAAACGAGAGATAATTCCCCAGAGGAAATTGGCAGTTGTTCGTGCGTCAAGCGTGCTGATCGGCTTAGCCTCGACCCATTTGGTGAACTTGTCGACATCGACCAATAGGTGGGTATAACCACCACTCGCCTTCTTGAAGGGACCCACCATGTCTAAGCCCCAGACCGCGAACGGCCAGGTGATTGGAATTGTCCTGAGTTCTTGTGCCGGTAAGTGAGGTTGACGAGCGTACAACTGGCAGCCTTTGCATGTTTTTACGATGTTCTCGGCGTCTTCTTTGGCGGTAAGCCAGTAGAAACCTTGGCGGAAAGCTTTGGACACGATGGACCTGGCGGAAGCGTGATGCCCGCAGGTGTCAATATGTATGTCTTTCAGAATTTCCTCGCCTTCTTCTGGCTGTATGCACCGCTGATAGATGCCGCACGTGCTTTGCTTATATAGCTCGCCTTTTATTATCGTGAATGTCTTGGCTCGCCTTATGATCAGCCTTTTTAGCACCTCATCGTCCTCCGGCAACTTGATGTCGATTAGAAAATCGAGATATGGGACAGTCCAATCCGGCTGTATCGAGTAGACAACGAGACTTGCCGCTTCTACCGGTTCTTCTGCATCGGGGTCCATCAAATCGGCGCCTTTAATGGATGGCTTGTGCAAATGTTCTAGGAAAATATCTTTTGGTACCTTTTTGCGTTCTGACCCTAGTCTGGCAAGTGTGTCTGCCGCCTCGTTCTCAGCTCTTGGAACATGCCGGACTTCGTAGCCCGCGAAGTTTTTTGCGAATTCGTCAACTTTGGCTCTGTATGCCGCCATTGTTGCGCTTTTCGCATCCCATGTTCCGCTTACTTGTTGCGCGACCAAATCTGAGTCGCCATAACAGAGGATTCTTTTGACGTCGAGGTCGTTTGCCACGTGTAACCCATGAAGCAAAGCTTCGTACTCGGCAACATTGTTGGTTGCTGTAAAGTGAATTTGCAACACGTAGCTAAGCTTGTCACCTTTAGGCGTGCGTAGAACGACTCCAGCCCCCGAGCCTTTGAGCATCTTTGATCCGTCAAAGTGCATGACCCAATATTCTGACTCGGGGAGTGTCGTTGCCTCCATGGCTTCTGTCCAGTCGGCGACAAAATCTGCAAGCGCTTGAGACTTAATCGCGGTCCGTGGTTTATAGACTATATCAAAGGCGGCAAGCTCGATGCCCCATTTGGCAACTCGGCCTGTTGCCTCTGCATTGTTGATTATGTCTCCCAACGGTGCCTTGCTGACTACTGTCACTGTGTGCTCCTGAAAATAATGCCTAAGCTTTCTGGCGGCAAAGAATACACCATAAGCCAGCTTTTGGAAATGCGGATACCTCTGCTTGGAGGCGGAGAATACTTCACTGATGAAGTAGACCGGTCGTTGTTCATACGTCGTGGCTTCGTTCTCCTTTCTTTCCACAACCAAGACAATGCTGACAACAGCTCTTGTTGCCGCGATGTACAGCAGCATCGGTTCCAGTGATTGAGGTGCTGCCAATATCGGAGCGGATATGAGGGCCTCCTTAAGTTGTTGTAAGGCGGCATCTGCCTCTGCTGTCCACTCAAAGTTGTCGGATTTCTTCAATAGTCGATAGAGAGGCATTGCCTTTTCTCCTAGGCGACTTATGAAGCGACTGACGGCCGCCGCCGATCCGGCTAGGCGCTGCACGTCCTTCAGACAAGTAGGTCTGGATATGCTTTGGATGGCTTTGATCTTCTCCGGATTAACCTCGATCCCTCGTTCCGAGACGATAAATCCAAGTAGTTTGCCGGCTGGAACGCCGAAAACACACTTGGCGGGATTGAGTTTCATCTGGTACCTTCGGAGATTTTGAAAAGTTTCTTCCAGATCCTCTAGGAGATCCGCCTTCTTTTTCGACATCACCGCAATGTCGTCTACGTAGACGTGAACATTGCGGCCGATCTGTTCGTGCAGGCATTTTTGCATACAGCACTGGTATGTTGCCCCTGCATTCTTCAGGCCAAAAGGCATCGTGATGTAGCAGAAAGTCCCGTATGGAGTGGTGAAAGATGTTTTCAATTGATCTGACACCCTCATCTTGATTTGGTGGTATCCTGAGTAGGCGTCCAAAAAACAAAGTAGCTCGGAGCCTGCTGTGGAGTCTACGACTTGGTCAATTCTAGGCAACGCAAAGGGATCCTTTGGGCAACACTTGTTAACACCAGTATAGTCGATACACATCCTCAGCTCTTTATTCTTCTTTGGAACAAGTACATGATTTGCCACCCAATCGGTGTGTACAACTTCTTTTATGAAATTGGCGGCCTTCAGCCTATTTATCTCCTTTCCTATAGCCTTACGTCTCTCATCTCCAAGGCGTCTTGTACCTTGATTCACCGATTAGATCCTTTTATGACGTTGAATGAGTGCTCGGCAAGTTCCCTCGGTACACCAGGCATGTCGGATGGCGACCATGCAAAGATGTCACGATTCTCACGGAGGAACTCGACGAGCGCGCCTTCCTATTTGCTGTCAAGGTTGGAGCCAATGACAACATGCTTAGACTTGTCACCTGGGATGAGGTCCGCCTTCTTGGTGTCTTCTGAAGCTTCAAAGGTCTTCTTGACATCAATCTTTGGCTTGGGCATGGAGTTGTCTGAATCCGCCCCAAGTAGTGCGAGTTCTTCCTTGTGGATGACGGCTTCTGCGAAGGCAGCCATACCACGTTCACACTCCTTGGCTTTCTTAAAGTTGCCAGAAATCGTGATGGTTCCGTTTTCCCCCGGCATTTTAAGCTTGCTGTATATGTAGCACGGCCTTGCCATAAATTTGGCGAAAGCCGGTCGTCCGAAGATTGCATGATAGGCGCTTTTGAAGGGGACAACTTCGAACCGGAGGAACTCTCAGCGGTAGTTCTGTTTTGGTCCGAAAGTTACCTTCAGCCTAATGCTCCCCATTGACTTTGCTTGCCTGCCGGGCACTATGCCGTGAAAAGTGAGGTTGCTGTGGTCCAGCTGATCCTCTGACAGGTTCATGCGGCTTAGTGTGTCGTAGTACAGGATGTTGAGGCTGCTGCCGCCATCCATGAGTACCTTTGTGAGTCTGAAAAAGTCGACAATGGGATCGACGACGAGGGCGTACTTGCCTGGGTGAGGAACGTGATCAGGGTGGTCGGACCGGTCCCAAGTGATCGTTGCTTCCGACCAGTTCAAATACTGAGGGACGTCCGGCATTGTCGCGTTGAGTTCGCGCATCTCCGCCTTATCTGCCTTAGTCGAAGGTGTGCCGACAAAGCATACGAGAGATTCTTTGACCTTCGGACATGGTTTCTTTTTCTTGGCCGCCGCGTCATCCTCGCTTGAGACAGACATCTCGTCGTCATCCTCATCCTCCTTGTTGTCTTTCTTGTCGTTCTTCTTTGACTTCTTTGACTTCCAGCCGACTGTGGGGTCCTTTTTGAAGTCGTCCATGAAACGACACTCGCTAAGCATATGGTTGACCTTGCCAAGTGAGGCGTGGATATGGCATGGCAAAAGTTTTGCCTGCTCATAAGTGATTCGCGCCGCCTTAGGCCCTGAGCCGGCGTCGCGATTATCTTTCTTATTCTTCCACTTCTTTTTGTCGGCATTCCCTTGGAATGCGACATCTACCTCGTTGGAAGGTCCGGCTTTGTCATCCGCCGCCTGCTTGCGCTTGTTGTTCCGTTTTGGCATGATGTTGACGTCTGGATCATCGTCCCGGGCGTCGTCATCTGCCGCCGCATATTGGGCGGCTAGGTTGAGCATCTCGCCAAGGTCCGTGATTTGCTCGCGGACGAGCCGATGACGGAGTAAGGACTTCTTCTGCAGGCCCGTGTAGAAGGCGTGGATAGCCTGCGCGTCCGAAACACCATAACAATTGGCTTTTTCGGATATCCAACGGCTGACAAAGTCTGTCATGGTTTTGTCCGGCTTTTGGATACAGCGTTGCAAATCCGTGTAGGTATTTGAACGCTTGTATGTTCCTTGGAAGTGCTGGTAGAAATCCTTTTCCATGTCGTACCAGCTATGGATAGACTTTTCAGGAAGGTTGTCGATCCAAGCCCTTGCCGTGCCTTCCAACATGAGAGGTAGGTAACGGACGGCAATATAGCTGCTTCCGCCGGCAATTTCTATGTCCATGGCATAGTCGGCTAGCCATGAATCTGGCTTAACGAGGCCGTTGTACCTAGAACAATTTTTAGACACTGATGTCATGTCCTTAGGGAACGGCTCTCTGCGGATGGCGTCGCCAAAGCACTTTGGTCCAGAGTATAGCGGCTCCTTTCCTCTTGCTATGTCTTGTAGGCGATGTCGTGTGTCTTTTGGACCGAGCCGCTGCACGCTTCTGTTTGCGTTTGGTTCGTCCTGCGCTGCCCGGCTTACGCTGTGCCTGGGCCCTTCTGCCGCCTCCTTCCTTTTGTTGTCGGTGCTACGCTGCGGAGACCGGCTTCGACCTCTCCTGGGAGGGTCGTTGCCGGCATCTTTTCTAGGCAGCTGACCATTGTCTCGGTTGCCGCCATTATCGCGTCTTGGCTGGGCCGAACTCCGCTAAGGATCCGAGACCGGAGAGAGGCAACTCTTGGGTCCAGATGTGATCAATGAAGCTGAGGAGAAGGTTAAAATCATACGAGAGAATCTGAAGATTGCCTAGTCTAGGCAGAAGAGCTACTATGATAAGCACCATCAGGAGGTCCATTATGAAATTGGTGACAAGGCCTATCTACGCGTCTCTCCTCTTCGTGGTGTTCGTCGCTTTGGAATCAAGGGAAATTGGCCCCTCGTTATGTTGGCCCTTTCACCATTCTGGCCAAACGAGGATATCTATCCTACCAGCTAGAACTCCCAACCAACTTCCCGGATGTGCATGATGTGTTCCATGTATCCCAACTCCGCTGTTGCTTCAAGGATCCTATCCGTGGAGTCAATCATGAGGAGCTGGATATCCAGGCGGATCTCACCTATCGCGAGCATCCCATACGTATCCTAGATGAAGCAGAAAGGAAGACTCGAAATAAGACTACCAAGTTCTTCAAGGTTCAGTGGTCTCACCTTCCGAAGAAGAAGCTACCTGGGAAAGAGAGTCTAGTCTTCGGGAGGAGTATCCCGACTTTCTTCCGCAACTTTAGAATCTCGGGACGAGATTCCTGTAAGGGGGGTAGATTTGTAACAGCCCAAGTTTGGAAACCTGAAAACCTCTGTAATTTTTCCACTTTTGTGTAATTGCATCATGGCATCCATATCCTTTGGCTAATATTATGAACATTACCACTCACAACTTTAATCTTGCATATTTGTCAAGGAAGTTCCAAGGGTTCCAAATATTATATTTGCATTGCCTCCAAAGTATTAAAGTGGCAACATATGGAAAATCTCAGCAAAATGCCTAAATAACACCTCTGAACAAAAATGCATCAAAACATTTTATTTTGGGATGCCAATTTTTGTGGTGCCTCTACATGGTATGGGGAAGCTACCATATTTGTCTCAATTTTTTCTAAAAGGTCTAACTGCCTCAATAAAATCAAAACAGTGCACTGGTTTTAAAGAGAATTAGAAAAGGACCTCCTTGTAATGGGGAAGGGCCTGTTTGTGATGGAAGAATAAAAGGGACAGGGGGGTTTTTGCATTTCGGTCGTCTTCTTCGCTGTAGCGACCGAGCGAGCTCGTCCCCGACGCACCCCGTCGCCGTGTCGCCCTCTCCTACGCCGCGCCCGGACCCCCTCCCCCGCCGCTGCCCCTGCGAGAAGGATAAGGACCCCGAGCCCGTGCTCTCTCCCTCCCCCTCGAAATATCTCATCTCTCCCCCTGTTTTCCCCGAGCCGCCATGGCCGTGACCTAGCCGAGGTCGCCGCCGCGAATCGCCGTTGCTAGAGAGCTCGCGGAGCAGATCGAAGAGCACCACGAGCTCCGCGACGTCGCCTTCTTCCTCTACGCCGAAGGAATCGAAGAGGGACGCCGCAAATCGACCGCACCGTCCTCGTCTTCTTCCACTCCGGCCGCCGGACTCCGAGCACGCGCGCGACCTCCTTCGACCTCCTCCGTCACCACCGCGAGTTCCCACGCGTCGAGGGTGAGCTGGCGCACGTCCTAGACACCTCCTCCCTCTCCATCTCTCTCTGACTCGCCGCGTAAACGTCGCTTCCGTCGGAGCCGTAGCACGCCGCCGCCGCCGCTCGTCGCCCGTAGCCCCGCCACGAGGCTCCACGCACTCGTGCGCGTCGAACGCGAGCACTCCCGGGCTCCCTGGCGCCGTAGAACCTCGTGTCCGTGCACCTCGCCGCCGGCGACCACCACGGCCACGCGCTCCGGCGTGCGCTGACGGCCTGGGCCCATGCGCCAGTGGCCCAGCACCCGCCCCGCGCCGCGTCAGCGCCACCCTGGCCCCTGGCCCACCCGTCAGTGGCTCGGGCTAGCTGCGCCTCGGTGAAAAACGACCCGACGAATTTCTGGAAAATAAAGAAAAAGACATAAAATGAATAAAACTTCAAAAAATCATATCTTTCAAAATATTTATCCAAATTTAGCAAATAATATACCAAAATGCTCAGAAAAATAAATGCTAACTAATAGAATGATTCACCTTTCCATTGCTGCTACTGTATTTCCCTGTTTTGCTATATTAAGAGAGGGGTATAAATAAAAAGGTGTAGCTCAAATTCATAATAAATTTCTCCAATTGTTAAAAATGGTGCCTTTGAATTAAAATTGCTCATAAGCACCAGTGCTACATATTAAAAATCATTTCAAGCATGTTACCTAAATTAAAATTATAGGGGAACATAAAAACAAATAGGAAAATATATTTCCTATATCGTTGAATAATTATTCCTAGCATCCCATTTAAATGTCATATAATTGTTATAATAATTCAGTGCATTAAAATGTCATACCATCATGTGTTTGCGCATTGCATATGAATTGCTTGTATTGATTGTGTTCTTTCCGGTGTTTCTAAACATCGATAGATCAAGGAACCGGGCTCTCGCCACATTACCCCGACGATCAGTATTACCCGCCTGCTGAGCAAGGCAAGCGTGATCCCCACCCTCTGAGCATATCTTATCCTACTTTATGCAAATTATTTTCACCCCTATAATATTGCATGTGGTTCCAAATGTCAATTTGATTGGATTAGAGTATCCTATAGTTGCATTCAGTTACCGAAGTCATTACCTGTTTCCCCTCCTATTATCCATAGGATTGTGTTGATGGCCTGAATTAATTACTTTGCTAGGTTGTTGCTTAGCCATGCTTAGTTAACTGCTTAGTGGTCCGATGGATATTCATGTTGGGATCAGATGTGGAAATTCCGCGGATGATGGTGGAGAAATGGTGGTAATATTTATTAAAATGCTAAAAGGTGGGGATGAGAGGCCACATGGATGTGGTGGGTTGTATCGTTCTCGCCGCCTAAGTGCGAGTTCTCCCCTTCGAGCCAAGTAGAGCGTGCTACCATGCGTGGGCATATGGAACCTCATCGACCGACTAACTTGTGTCGGACTAGCCGAGGGTCCTCTAGTTTGGCTTTCCATTTGCGCGTGTGTTGAGATGGTGGCCAAGACTGAGATGAGGATTATGGTGGTAGGAAAATGAGTGGCCGCGGGGCAGGGTGTTGGAGGCACTGAACTTCTCCCCCAGTCACTGATGATCCTGGGTTAGTCCAAAGCGAGGTAAAGGTCGTAGCCGCTCCCACCCAGCCGGCTTTCCCAGGAAGAGAGCTAAATGATCAGGCAATGGGCCGGACGGTACGCATGGATAAGGAGCTGGGAGGTCCCTCGGGAACCTGGCGCCTTTCACATTGTACACCCCCTGCAGGGATAAATCTTTTCGAAAAGCCGTGTCCATGGTTAAGGACGACTTGGTGACGAATTCAGGGATCATAGAATAACTTTAACGGAATGACTAAAAACTGGGTACTAAAGGTACCACTCACGATTGTAAGGTTGACTTCCTCGAGGGTGAGTCGGGGAGGTGCCTTGGTGGAACATGTACAGTGGTGGATGATGAGAAAGTGAATCAAAAGAGAAAGAGTTACTTCTTACCCCTCTTCGAAAATATTCTGATAGTCGATGCCTTGGAGTCAAATTTTATGAACAAAATCAGCTTTACGCAAAACAGCCATAAACCTTGAGAGCCAATCATGGAGCAGTAATAGCTCAAAATCTTGTTGAGTTCGTCGAACTCACCCTTGTTTAACTTTGTTTCAGAGGAGGACTTTACCTACCCCGAAGGTGGGTTCTTTATTGACATCGACGAGTAGTCTGGGGTTCCCGGGTGGCAGCCTGGGGCAACTAGGAACCAGCTGGCACGGAACTGTTTATCTGTAGGCCTCTTAGGCCATATTTGGATCTTGTTGTTTAGAACAACTTAATTTGCTTCCGCTTGATGTACTGATGGGTCTGTGACCTCGGATTGTAATATTTGCTATCTTTCTCTACTAAGAGTTGAACTATATTATCTTGAGTCGTAGGGTCTGTCATGTGCCAGGTGTTCCGGTGTCTTAGTCTCTTTATTATACTTTGAGGGCTATGCTTTGGATATGGCATGATCGAAGGGTTGTGTTGCCGATGATCCATGCCGAGCACGCCTGCCGATGTTTACTCGGCCTGGGAGTGGTAACCCTAGTAACCTTCGATTATGTAGCATGACCACCGACACATAGCATCACTGTATAATTTATGGATTGGGGCATTACACGTTACTTTCCTTTTGCCACCATGGCTACTGGAGCCGGACGGGCCTTCGGGGTCAGCGCCAGGTGCGGCTTTGCACTTTCCCGACCTGGACTCTAGGTCTCCCCCGCGGGCATCCGCCATGTGACCGTAGGAGTCAGCGCGAGCTTGTTGCTCGAGGGTCTTGCTCATGAAGTGTCTTGCGTTGGCCAGCTTTTCCTCCGCCGTGCAAGTTTTGTCATCCAGGGTATCTAGCGCGGCAGCCGCGTTGAGGACGGGGGTGCAGAAAACAACATCTCCCCTTATGTCCACGCGCTATGGTGCCGTACGCCAGTCGAACCCGAGATCTTGAGCCGCTGTCGTTGCGCATGTTGGCGGCTCCTTGTCACGGCGGTTTTTTGATGACCTTTTGTCCTCGAAGAGTTGCCGGCTTGTCTTAGCCGACATTTTCTCCTGTTCTTTCTCGATCTTCTTTGCAAGGCTCTCAACATGCTCCTCCCTTTTGCGCAGGAAGTCGGAGTGCTTAAGCATGTTAATCCTAAGCTCTTCCACTTCGTCGAGTGGGGTATCTTTGTTCACCGGAGTGTTCATGATCTTTTCTACTTCCTTGATGACGGAGAGCAAATCCGCGGGTTCGCTGCTACCGCCTTTCTCGAGGCCAGCTTTCTTCTTTGCGCACATCTTGTCGGAACACTTGATGAGTTGACCGGCAGTGGTGTCGCCGGCGTCTTCCGCCGGCTTGTTTTGCGTTTCAGATGCAACTGGGGTTGACTCGTGACCGACGACAACCATCATAGCCAGCTTGTCAGGCATATCAGTATCTGTTGTTCCCTCTGAGGGAGTCGGATTATCACTGGAAAAACGGCTTTTGATCCTTTCTTCGAAGAGACTAGCATCATCATCGGATTCAGAGTCTACGTTGACATGAACGGTAGATCTGGATCCGGCGTCTGACATCGCATCCTCCTAGAGAGCAGGAAGGATTGATTCAGGATCGTTGTTTTCCGGCTGGGAGTCGGATCCTAGTCCAACAACTCCGACGAAGTGGAAATCAGATTCCGCCGACTCCTGGGAGAAGGCGGATTCAGATCCATCTTGCCGGTGACTGCTTGGTCGAAGGGTTGGTGGGTGGGGTTGTAGAAACGCGGTAGGTTGTACGCTTCTGGCGTATACCCGATGAAGACGTCGATCCCTCCGATCGGTACGATTGCGCATCCGATAAGTTAGTCGTCCGCCGGGAGCCAGGACTCATCCGAGTTGACGTAGCTGTGGCTGCCATACCTTCTGACGCGACCGGTGGCGATCTGCTTGCCCACGACGCCAAGTGTTCCCGTCTGGAACGTGACGCCGGGAACCTTATGCCCCACGGTGGGCGCCAACTGTCGTGGTATCGACATAATTGATAGGAAACGGGGGTCCTCTATCCTACGTATGGATTGTGGGGAAGAAGGTTGGTGTCGTCGAGTACGGGATTGAACACGGCGAGTTTACCCAGCTTCAGATCCTGCAGCGGTGGCGAGATCCTACGTGCTGCTATAATTCACTATGAGGCAATAGCCATGAACAGGTTACAATGGATGTGATCTCTATTGATTGTTTATCGAAGCGTGCCCTAAAGGCTTCCTGGTGGCCGGCTTATATAGGCGGCCAGACCCCAGGATACAAGGCAAGTACTTGTCCGGCAAGTAATCAGAGTCCTAGACCTAGCCGGCTTAGTTGTCGCCTTCCGTCTTGGGCTTGGTGGCTTGATGGGCTTCGGCCTTACGCCTTCTTGGACCGTCCGCCTACTTCCTTGTACGTCAGCTATCTGGGCCACCCGGCAGGCTTCAGCCTTACCACCCTTGGGCCACCCTGGACTAGCCGGATTGATCCATGTTGGAGATATCCCTAGTTGATATATCCCCAACACTGGTTAACAAGTTGGCTCCCCCCTGGGAGCCTATATAAGAAGGGGCAACTCTGAACTTTTAATTCACCAATTATTTCCCAATTTATCTCTTGATCTCGTGATTCCCTTGTTGGAGTCGCGTCGAGCAGAGGAGGGGGATCTCTTCCTTCATAGCCCGTTGCCGCGCTGCTGGTGTTCCGGTCCAAGTCTTCCGCTGCTCGTCCTGGACTGGAGCTTCGGAGTCCGTCGTCTCCACCGTACGTGTGTGACGCCCTGCGAGGTGCTGCGCTAGCGGTACTCGGAGGTCTGCTTCCTCTACACGACCTTGAGGTGTCGGTCTTCATCGACAACGTTTGTGCGGGAACGTAATCCCCGCTTTCGGTCTACAAGGGTACGTATTCCGATCTCCGTTCGTACTACTATATCTGCATAGAATAGATCTTGGCATGCTTTTAGGATATCGTTGGTAGGAAGTTTTTTGTTTTCTGCACACGATCCCCTTCAGTGGTATCAGAGCCGATCTATCGTAGATATAGTTGTACGTTGTTAGAACCCGTGTTCTGCACGTGGGCACCGTTCCTGTTATTTGCTACCCTCTAGCGTGCACTTGTGTCTTCCAGCGGCATTGAGTTGATGAAGCGGCCCGGACCGACTTTACGCGTACGCTTACGCGAGACTGGTTCCACTACTGACATACGGCTTGTACCGTATATGTGGCTGACGGGTGTCAGTTTCTCTCTCTTTAGTTGGTCTTCGCATTTTCAATGGAGGGCCCGAAAGGGATGCTTAAATATGCAATTATTGGATCGTTGTTGTGGTCATAAGTTTCGTAGGTATGAAGCGGTTCTATTTACGAAAGCCCCAAGCCACGTAAAATATGCAAAAGATAAAGTAGAAGCGTCTAACTTTATTTTGCAGGGGCTATGTGATATGGTCAAGGTAGGTTTATTAAATTGTTTATAAATAGCGGACGCCAAGAAGACCATGGCGCAATGGACTATATCACATTGCATTACATTTGATGTTTTGTGTGCATCTTATATTATGTGATTGTATATATAGTATATATTAGTTACACGGCTGTAGCTATATAAGATGATCCCTTCAAAATACCACTAGTGTTCTCCCTCTAACGCGCACCACCAAGAAAGTTCTACGTTATGAGGCAGGCTGTGATGATCGGGTGTCAGACATCTCGTCGTTCGCATACAGTGGGTGTAAGCCATGTTGCACAAGCGTCAGCGTGGAGGTCTTTGGTGGCGAGCCTAGCATATTCAGAAATATGGCCTCGGAACAGGAAGACCAAAAGGTCGAGCACGAGTCACAAAATTGGTGTGGCGGACTTTTGTCTACTCTTGAAGTTGTGCCGCCGGCTCTGATGATGAGGGGTGGTGCAATGGATGGGGGTCGTGTAATCGCTTAAACGACCAGAAGGGATATTCGTTTGAGTGGGAGTTATGTTAGTTATTTTCTAAAATACTATAACTCAAAATTATTATGAACAAAGTCTTATGTTGTTGCAAATTCCATTGTAGATGTCTCGCCCCTCGTTTAACCTAGGTCTGTTCCTTGAGAAAGAAAATCTTAACACCAATGGGTCAAACTTCATGGCCTGGTTCCGCAACCTGAGGATCCTCCTCACTCCCCATAGGGTGGCCTACGTCATTGAGGCCGCCATAGGTGACCCTCCCGCAGATGATGCCTCTGAGGATGAAAAGAAGGTCTTCCAGACCAGATCGGAGGACTCTGCCTTTGTCCAGAGTGGCATGCTCTACGCCATGGAAGCCGACCTGCAGAAGCGCTTCGAGAAGATGAGCGCCTTCGAGATTATTTCTGATCTGAAGGCTGTCTTCGCGCCACAGGCTAAGTCTGAGAGATATGAGGCTTCTGAGCTTTTCTTCTCTGCCAAGATGGAAGAACATAACAGTGTGAGCGAGCATGTAGTCAAGATGTTTGGCTACGTTCAACGCCTGAATGCTCTGGAATGCAAGATTCCCGATGAGTTGGCGATTGACAGGGTGTTGCAATCATTGCCCCCTAGCTATAAAGGCTTCGTCATGAACTACAACATGCAGGGCATGGCTAAGTCCCTGGGTGAAGTGTTCGTGATGCTCAAGACTGCTGAGGTAGAGATTAAGAAGGAGCACACGCTGTTGATGGTCAACAAGGCCGTTGATTTCAAGAAATCCGGTGGCAAGGGAAAGCAGAGCTGGAAGTCCAGGAGGGAAGGCAAGATGAGTGCCAAGCCCAAGACTAACAGATCTAGTCCCAGAGCTAGCGTGGAGTGCTTCTACTGCAAGGGGAAGGGTCACTGGAAGCGCAACTGCCCCAAGTACCTGGAGGATAGGAAGTCTGGCAAGCCGGTCGACAAAGAGCAAGGTATATTTGATATACATGTTATAGATGTGTACCTTACATCCGCCCGGAGCAACACGTGGGTATTTGATACTGGTTCTGTTGCTCATATATGTAACTCTCAGGAGGAGTTACGGAATAGACGGCGGCTGGCGAAGGATGAGGTGACGATGCGCGTCGGCAACGGATCGAGAGTCGACGTGGTGGCTGTCGGCACGCTCCCTCTGCATCTACCATCGGGATTAGTTTTGGTTTTAAATAAGTGTTATAGTGTGCCATCCTTGAGTGTAAACATTATAAGTGGGTTTTGCCTGTTACAAGACGGTTATTCATTTAAATCAGTGTCAAGCAATTGTGCTATTTATATGAATGATATCTTTTATGTTGATGCTCCCGAGAATAACGGTTTATTCTTGTTGAATCTCGATCGTAGTACTCACATCCATAACATAGAAGCCAAACGGATTAAGTGTAGTGATGATACCGCCATGTATTTGTGGCATATGCCGTCTTGGTCATATTGGTGTAAAGCGCATGAAGCAACTCCACTCCGATGGACTTTTGGACTCGTTAGATTTCGGATCCCTCGATACATGCGAACCATGCCTTATGGGCAAAATGACCAAGACACCGTTCAAAGGTTTCGTTGAACGGGCGTCCGATTTATTGGGGATCATACATATAGATGTGTGTGGACCGATGAGCGTTTCGACACGCAATGGTTATCGTTACTTCGTCACCTTCACTGATGACTTGAGAAGATACGGTTATATCTATTTGATGAGACACAAGTCTGAGACTTTGAAAAGTTCAAAGAATTCCAAAGTGAAGTTGAGAATCAGCTTAATAGGAAAATCAAGCACCTCCGATCCGATCGCGGTGGCGAGTACTTGAGTTTTGAGTTTGGCACACATCTGAAGAGTTGTGGCATAGTACCCCAACTTACGCCAGCCAGAACACCGCAGCGTAACGGCGTGTCCGAGCGACGTAATCGTACTCTACTGGATAGTGTTCGATCTATGATGTCTCTTACCGATTTGCTAGTGTCCTTCTAGGGTTATACGTTAGAAACAGGCGCATTCATTTTAAATAGGGCTCCGTCCAAATCCGTTGAAACGACACCGTATGAATTATGGTATGGCCAAAAGCCTAAGTTATCGTTTCTGAAGGTTTGGGGTTGTGAGGCGTACGTTAAGAAACTACAACCCGACAAACTCGAACCGAAGTCGGAGAAAGTTGTCTTTGTAGGATATCCGCGGGAAACCGTTGGGTACACCTTCTACAACCAAGCTGAGGGCAAAACTTTTGTCGCGAAGACCGGTACCTTTCTAGAGGAGTTTCTCGCGAAAGGAGTAAGTGGGAGGAAGGTAGACCTTGATGAAATCGTTGATCCTGAACTCGAGATTCCGAGTGGCGCAACGGAAGCAATTCCGGAAACGTCCTCCATGGAAGGAGTGGGAGAAACTATCGAGGAAGGTATTCTACCTCGTAGGTCTGGTAGATCTCGGATCGCACCAGAATGGTATGGCAACATGGTTTGCACCGTCATGTTACTTGAACAAGACGAACCTACGAACTACAAGGAGGCGATGGCGAGTCTAGAGTCCGAGAAATGGCTTGAAGCCATGAAATCCAAAATAGGATCCATGTATGATAACAAAGTGTGGACTTTGATGGATAGTCCCGAAAGGCGCAAGGCCGTCGAGAATAAATGGATCTCTAAGAAGAAGACTGATGCTGATGGTAATGTGACCGTCTATAAAGCTCGGCTTGTCGCAAAGGGTTTCCGACAAGTTCATGGAATTGACTACGATGAAACTTTTTCACCGGTAGCGATGCTTAAGTCTATTCGGATTTTGTTAGCCGTAGCTGCCTATTATGATTATGAAATCTGGCAGATGGACGTCAAAACAACCTTCCTAAATGGAAATATTGAGTAAGAGTAATACATGGTACAACCGGAAGGTTTTGTCGATCCAGGGAATGCTAACAAGGTGTGCAAGCTTCAGCGATCCATCTATGGATTGAAGCAGGCATCTCAGAGCTGGAATCTTCGCTTTGATGAGGTAATCAAAGGTTTTGGATTTATCCAAAATTTGGAAGAGACCTGCATTTACAAGAAAATGAGTGGGAGCTCGGTTGTGTTCTTAGCACTGTATGTAGACGACATATTGCTGATTGGGAATGATGTGGAACTTCTGAATAGCGTGAAGGAATATTTGAATAGTAAATTTTCCATGAAGGACTTAGGAGAAGCTGCGTATGTCTTAGGCATAAAAATCTATCGTGATAGATCAAGGCGCCTATTAGCACTAAGTAAGAGTACTTATCTTGATAAAATACTGAAGCGTTTCGGTATGGAGAAGGCGAAGAAGGGTTCTCTGCTGGTTATCAAGAATAAGATATTGCGGAAGGCACAATGTCCGGTAACGGAACTGGATAAGGCCGATATGACTAAACATCATTATGCTTCAGCCATAGGATCGATCATGTATGCAATGTTGAGTACTAGACCGGATGTGGCATTAGCTCTAAGTTTGACAAGCCGGTTCCAGAGTAATCCAGGAATGCCGCATTGGATAGCTGTTAAGAGCATTCTTAAGTATCTCAATAAGACAAAGGAAATGTTCCTTGTGTATGGTGGCTGCGATGAAGAACTTGGCGTAACGGGTTACGTAGATGTAAGTTTCTGCTCAGACCCCGATGACTCTAAGTCACAGACAGGTTATGTGTTCAAGGTGAATGGAGGCGCTGTGTGCTGGAGAAGTGGGAAGCAACCCATAGTCGCACAATCTACAATAGAGTCGGAGTATATTGCTGCTTGCGAAGCCGCGAATGAAGCTGTCTGGCTGAGGAAGTTCGTCATCGAACTTGGAGTGTTCCCGAGCGTGCAAGACTCCGTGATCCTCTTCTGCGACAATGCGGGTGCCATTGCTAACGCCAAGGAGCCAAGGTCTCACTCCACCGCCAAACACATTCTCCGACGCTTCCATGTGATACGTCAATACGTACAAGGAGGCGATGTGAAGATTTGCAAAGTGCATACGGATCTGAATGTGGCAGATCCGCTGACGAAGCCTCTCCCGCTTGATAAGCATGAAAAGCACCAGTTAGCTATGGGTGTTAAGCTTTTACCAAGTTGTAATCTAGTTTAATTTGTACTCTAGTGCAAGTGGGAGACTGAAGGAGATATGCCCTAGAGGCAATTAATAAAGTGTATTCTTTATCATATCTCGTTTATTCATAATAGGTTTTTGTGTCATGCTAGAACCGTATTAAGCGGAAACATTAATACGAGTGTCATACGTAAACAACTAGGTCCCTAGTAGCCTCTACTAAGACTAGTTTTGTTGCGCGATTGCTGATCGAGGTTTCCTGGTCATGGGGCATGGCGCCGGTTGGCAATGGGAGTCATATCGTTGGAGAACGATGTGATGGACATACCCAGATTTGGAGGACGTAGTCGTTACGCCTTTGACCGTGAGATCAACTCTTATTGTTATTCCTGGAAGATACTTTGATCGCACCAAACGTCGTATCTTATATAGTATGACAATAACGGTGATACTTTTGGGTATCGGAAATGACTAGTTGAGACGAGGGGTCAAGAGCGGGATTTGCCAGTCCGCGTAGCAGGATAGATACTCTTGGGCCCACTCGGTGAGATCATGTCTAATGAGCTTGCAAGCATGTGACTAGGTCACGGAGACATGAGATCATGGACGAGTAGAAGATGTCGTTGTCGGTAACGAGGTCGAGATTAGGTATGGAGATATCTATGGAACGACGCTCGGACATGCTAAGTATCGCTATGGCAAAAGGTTTAAGACTGTGCGTTCAGGTTTGATAGATGAAATTCATTCGTTATATCACAAGGATTAATTCATGGGGTCCAGGCCTACGAGTTAGTCGTTGATCATAGAGGAGTCTTGGTCATACCTGTTATTATATCGAACCGCTAGGGTAACACACTTAAGGGGTTTCGACAAGACAATCAGAAAGTAAAGAGATCACCGGGAACGTCCCGGCAGGGGTCCGATGGAGATCGGGCAGCGCCGAAAGAGTTTTCGGAGCTAGGAAAAATTATATATATTATGTTTGATATTAATTAGTGTAATTAATATGCAAATATGATTTTATATATTTATTTTCGAATTTATTTAGGCTGATTTCACTAAATGGGCCTTCTCGTCGAAAGAAGGCCCAAGAGGGGGGGGAATCCCCTTGGGGATTCGGTGGGGGCCAGGAGGGGCCGACCCAAGTGGGCCAAGGGCCCACTAGGGGGCCGGCGCACCCTCCCATGCCGCACCAGGCATGTGGGGATTAGTCCCACATTGCCTGGTTAGCAAGTTGGCTCCCCCTGGGAGCCTATATAAGAAGGGGCACCCCTGGCATTTTAATTCACCAATTAATTCCCAATTTATCTCTCGATCTCGTGATTCCTTTGTCGGAGTCGCGCCGAGCAGAGGAGGGGGATCTCTTCCTTCATAGCCCGTTGCCGCGCTGCTGGTGTTCCGGTCCAAGTCTTCCGCTGCTCGTCCTGGACTGGAGCTTCGGAGGCCGCCGTCTCCACCGTACGTGTGTGACGCCCTACGAGGTGCTGCGCTAGCGGTACTCGGAGGTCTGCTTCCTCTACACGACCTTGAGGTCGGCTTCGTCGGTCTTCATCGACAACGTTTGTGCGGGAACGTAATCCCCGCTTTCGGTCTACAAGGGTACGTATTCCGATCTCCGTCCGTACTACTATATCTGCATAGAATAGATCTTGGCATGCTTTTAGGATATCGTTGGTAGGAATTTTTTTGTTTTCTGCACACGATCCCCTTCAAAGACAACGATCAAGTCTTTGGAAAATAGGGGTGGAAGAAAATCTCTTATTTGTCCACGTATAAGCCGGACTACTATAACCCAAATCAAAAGGCTAAATTGCTTCACAAGGGTATTAAAAGCAGACATACGATGCTTATTTATATTGACAGAAGTGGTGTCCGTATCACACATGATGTCATTCAAGTCTCCTAAACAAACTAGTGGTTTGCCGATATTTTCATGAACAAAGTTCGAAATATGGTCCCAAATCATTTTTGTGGAGCGATGATGAGGGTCCCCATAGACACAAGCCAAGACAAATTTCACCTTAGTAGTTTTATCTACAACTATAGCTAGAATCATGTAGCGGTTGGAAGACTTGACTTGCACTTCAACATCTTCAGTCCAAAGCAACCAGAGGCGTTCAGAGAGACCGTCGTAAGGGACAACAAAACTATTGGCAGAATTAGAACGGGTATTCAAATGCCAAGAAGTAATTTTGGATCTCCTTGTTTCAGAGATAAAAGTCACCTGGGCCTTGGTTGAGTACATCAGATTGGTAAGGTAGCACATTTTTGTCGATGTGTCAAGGTTTCTACCAGGACCTTGACAATTCCATCCAATAAACTTCATAGCACCACCTGGTCTTGGAGCAAGGTACTGATGTAGCCTTATGTGAGCTTGTCTTGCGCTCAAAGAGGAGCTGATTCTAAAGATTTATGGACAACTTTTCAGAGATTAACAGAGTCAACTTCTCTACTTCTCGGGTGGCCGAAAAAATCTCTTTGGTCAACCGAGGAAGTATACGTAGGACTAGAAGGTGTTTGGAGAAGGCCACGAATCCGGATTGGCAAGAACTTGTGGAGCTGATTGATGACAGAATAAATACGGCTGAGCAAGGAGATGCAGATTGGGGATTGAAAGGTTCAAAACATCAAGAGGAAAAGGGGTTGTGAGGAGCAGGACGTAAGCATGGAGGGTGGGCAAGGTGAGAAAGCTTCTGGGGCAATCAGATCTGAAAAGAGGGGAGGCATGGATACCCGAGAAGGGTCAAAGTGGAAGAAAGGATCGACATCAAGCCAGTCGCCGGCATATCGCCATAGTCGCCACGGAGGACAAAGTCAAGACGTAAAGTGAGCAGATCCACAAACAACATTGAGTTGAGCAATTCACTCAAGAGACAAAATGCTGACACAGGACTACACATATATAGTTCTACATGATTATAAATTGGAATAGACATGCTCTAAAGCATAATAGTGTATAGAAAAGACATCCATGCTAGTTTTGTGCAAATATCGTTTAATCTAGATTTGAGTCCGAACTCTTGACCAAGAGGATATACGATCCGTATATGTACATTATTGCAAATCACATTGAAACTACGAAAAATAGTTGGCTTTCTCTTGTTGGATTCGAGATTCCTAAAGATGGCATCATGGTCTTGTCTCTAAAACTTCAAAAGCAATGTTTTCTCTAATATATAGTGTGAGACATCACATGGTTTAGTCTCTCTCCATTGTTGGTATAACATGGCAACGATACAACTATACATACTATGTATTTTGTTGAGATGTTTGGTGAATATTAGGGAAGTTAGTATTCTGGGGCCTTTGTTTGTTTAAATCGCATATGTGGATAGGCTTCTATGGCCATGCTGTTCATATTCTCTGGGTTTCTTTGAGAGAGTTCCTATCGAGTAAGGTTTGTCTGCTATATGTTTTGGTTTGGTTTTAGTTTCTCATGGCCACGATTTTATTCAAAATACGATTGCATCATATTGTGTTATTGTGTGGTTTCTCTTCTGAGTTCTATGCAATTCAAGATTCACCATCAAGTTTACTGAATAACCTGCTCGACCCACAATTATATTATTTTTATTATTGTTTTTATCAAAAGGCACACAAAACAAAGTGAATGCGTAACCTCGTTGAAATATACGACAAAAGGTTCCAGCTAGAGGATATAAAGCGTATATTTTTGTTTGTCGTTATTTGTTTATATTTAATAGGTAGATTGGGAAAGATCTTAAGGATGGAACAAGGTCAATTATAAAACCAAAAGCACCACCCACACATGAATCAAAGAAGAAATCTCGTCTTGCTACAAATTTCCGACTCAGAGATGTCAACATCAGATGGCATGAACAAGTACTACACCGTCGAGATGGATTGTGATCTCCACCACACCTTAGCTTATCACAAGGTGATTATCGCGCTCCAAATAACTTTCTAAAATCCCCCCCTCTGATTTGCATGCTTCCTTGTTAACAAAAGTGCATACTATCATATCAAACCTTTCCCCCCTTTGATTTGCATGATTCCTCCAATGTAGAGACATCGAAGGGTAAGATCGATTTTTTTCCGTCTAGAGTACTTAGGAGTGACACATCATCTTCAAGATTCTACACTTTGTAGCTACACATGTTCATTCTCAATGAAATCAAATGAGCAAGAAAGTAGTGCATAATTTTTATGGAGGCTCCCCTTCGAGATCCAATCCAATCCATAGATGAAAAAAGAAGCTTTGCCAAATGATTTTATACCATATATGAAATGGATATGACCATCCAATCCAAATGGTAATGCATTGGGCAAAAAAAAGTACCTTTGCAAATGTTTCTTCGTTTTGAGATTTGAGATGAGATGAGATGCAAATGGTGGAATGGATCATGCCGTTTGCGTATGACGGTGCGAGGAGGTTTTGTTTCGATCCGACCGTTAGTTCCACGATCGACGGACAGGATATACGCGGAACCTCGCGGCTGCATCGTCGTCCCGTCGAATATAGGCGCGGTCGCACGCTCCGTTCGGGCCCGACCCAGAGCAGAAGCGAGAAGCTCCGATCCCACCCCGCGCGGCCCGCCGCCGCCGCTGCCGATTCGTCGCCGGCGGTATCATCGCCCGACCGCACATCCACCTCCTCCTTGCCGTAACGAAACGGAGGACTTTCTCTCCTCCCGAAACCGGAGTCGCGGTGGGGGCTGAGGCCGGGGCCGAGGCCGAAACCCTAGCCGCGGCGATGTCGGGGGAGCTGGGGCAGCAGACGGTGGAGCTGGGCTCCGTGGTCCGGCGGGCGGCGGAGGAGTCGTACCTGGCTTTGCGGGAGCTGGTGGAGAAGTCGCAGGCGGAGTCCGACGGGAAGGGCGCCTATGGCGGGGGTGGGCGGCAGCGGTCCGACTCTGAGAAGAAGATCGACCTGCTCAAATTCATCGCCCGCACCCGCCAGCGCATGCTCCGCCTCCATGTCCTCGCCAAGTGGTGCCAGCAGGTCCGTGTTGCTTGGGAGTAGGTCGTTTTCGGTTTGCCCTAGGTGGTGGCCTTACTGCCATGGTAGTGTGGTGAATTAGACAGGTGAACTACAAAATCTAGGGGCTGTTTCGTTGGTACCCTCACGTTGGTAGAAAGTTGAACCAACCTGTTTATGCCACACATTTTTGTTGTTGCTGTGGACAAATTGTTTGCTCAACTGCTGCAGAACTTAGCACACAAATGAGTGTATGACAAGCAGCGTGCTAGGTTTGGCACTCCACATCAGACAACATTTGCTATAAACCGGACACTAGTTTATTTGGTCAAACTTTCTTGACACAAACTGTTTGTTGAATCCTAAAACTCCCAGCCAACAATTTGGTTCAGCCTTTCACGCATGCAGTATAACTGTTTGTTGAATTTGATTTATGTGAAAAGCGTCAAC
The DNA here is from genome assembly GCA_026929855.1 of Poa annua. Taxonomy (NCBI): domain Eukaryota; kingdom Viridiplantae; phylum Streptophyta; class Magnoliopsida; order Poales; family Poaceae; genus Poa; species Poa annua. The sequence goes on along the minus strand of CM049432.1, from coordinate 67,903,397 downwards.
TTAGAAAAACATGGCTTAGTGGTAACAATATTAATGTTTTAGGATTAAGTTTGCTTTGGTGGTGAATTTGGTGATCTCTCAGCTGTCTGGATTGAGCAAGCGCAGCAAGGATCATTTTAGAATATGTTTGTTGCAATGTAGGGCGTAGGATGCTAGGGCCAGTGATTTTTTCAGTATTGCTGTCCAGTTTTTCCTTGATCAAATTAGTTTCATCTTCGTTTTGGTTGGCTATTTTTTCTTGGTTATATTTTCCCAGCTACCTGAGTCTATTTTGTGGAAAAAATAATGCATGTCTTATGGTTTCTTGAATCTTGATTCTTGTCAATGGATTCAAAACAAATGGGACTTGAACAAAATGGACTTTCTGGTATATATTTTGAACTCTAGCCCTTAACCTAGTGATATAATATCCATATACAGTTTTCAAGTTAATTTTAATCTTCCGTAGAAGGGGGAGACGTAGAAATTACTTTCAAACAATAGGTTTAAATGAATTGTCAAAATTAAAGCGCAGATGCTAATATTCAAAACAAACTTCTGTTTTTGTCATGCCCTTGCACATGAGTTCGAACACATGGAATTATTAAGATTGATTGAACAGTACATACATTCCCTCCTGAAGTCTTTGGTAGTTCCTTTTTATCGATATCATCCTAAACTAGTGATCTTTCATCATTCCACCTATTGGTTGTCACTAGAACAAGGGCTAGTTGGCTTGGAAACATTATGCTGTGAATTTTTTCATTACTTTTATTTTTGTAATTAAGATGGTTGTTACTTTTAATTTATGCAGGTTCCTTTGGTTCAGTACTGTCAGCAACTTGGATCGACTCTTTCAAGCCATGAAACATGTTTCACCCAAACAGCTGACTCACTGTTCTTTATGCATGAGGGGTTGCAACAAGCACGAGCTCCTACATTTGATGTTCCTTCTGCTTTAGAAGTTATGCTTACAGGAAGTTATCAGAGGTTGCCAAGATGTATAGAAGACATAGGGAGCCAGAATAAACTTTGTCCAGATGAAGAAAAACATGCTTTGAAGAAGTTGGACACCAGTGTGCGCTACAAAATACTCGTGACTCCAAGACCCAGAGAAGTATCTAACGTTTCAGTAACTGATGGTGTAGCTGTTTTTCGCGTGGATGGAGAATTTAAAGTTCTCCTTACATTAGGTTACCGTGGTAATCTAGATTTATGGAGGATATTGCACATGGAGTTGCTTGTTGGTGAGAAGAGTGGCCCTATTAAGCTGGAAGAAAGATGGAGGTTTGTTCTTGGTGATGATATAGAAAGAAGAATGGCAGTTTCTGATGATCCCTTCTCTGTGCTTTATGCTAGGCTTCACGAGTTAAGCATTTCAGTTGCTATGGAAACTATTATTGTTCAGACTATGGTTCTTCAGCAAGGAAGGTGGAAAGAAGCAATAAGATCTGAACTTACCTCAGACAGCACCCCAGGACAAACGGGAAATGCTGCTCAAATGCAGCTTGGGCAAGATGGGGAATTTGATGCAAGTGGTTTTAGATTACGTAGGTTGAAATTGCATTACTGGCTAGATGAAAAAAGCAGTGGCCCAGCAGATTCTGATTCATCCCCATTTATCAAAATTGAGGCAGGGCAAGATATGCAGATAAAATCTCAGCATAGTTCATTTATACTTGATCCTTCGACAGATAAAGAAGCTAATCTTGCTCTTGATCTGTGCTGCATTGATGTTGAGAAACTCATTTTAAAAGCAATTGCTTGCAATAGACACACCCGTCTTCTTGATATACAGAGACAACTGTGCAAAAATGTGCAAATTTCTCAGTCACCCAAAGATGTTATCCTGAAACGAGATGTTGACGTAGCAAAGACACCAAATAAGGTAATGACACAACCTATTATGTTCGTGTACCTTTGTGTTGTGAGAAGACTGCTAATCTGCTATGCAAATTATTTTGTTCATGTTTCCAAAGCTTCACTTACTATAAGAATTATATTGTTACTTTTCTGACATTTGTAGTCCCTGACATGCTAATGATTTGCAGAAAGTAGAGAAAGCGGACTTTGCAGATTTTTGTGGAAATGAAGTGCTTCAAGTGAGGGCATATGGTCAAGCATATATTGGTCTTGGAGTAAATATCAGGTTTGACAACACTCAGCACTACTTGTTATAAATTGTTTTAGGAACCAATCTTTTCACTTTTAAATCCACCACCTATTAGGTTTTTCCTTGCCTCATTTTTGTAGCTTGTAGGATCACATTGTTTGTTATACCTATATAGATATAGATTGGCTGAGATCACACTGTTCATTGGTCATGAGTGTGGGCATCCACCACGAGGCACACAAAACTATCAATTTAGGCACACATCATTTAAAAAAAATCAGTATTAGCTGTGGCCCGTTGGTTTCTTCGCTAGTGTGAGATAGGATTATACAAGATTAGTTCCTTCTGTTAGGTTTGGTTGTTAGAACTGGCTCGGTTCTATACATAAGAGATCAGGCACATCATAGTGATTCAACAATAAAAAAATAATCTTGACTTGAACTTCCATATAAGCCTCAGATTGTCTTCCAGCTTGGGATCAGGTGCACCGGTTAGATGAGGGCCGCGTTACCTCAATCTCCCGACTTGTACCAATCCGTGCACGGAACATCATCATGATAGACACTCCAATCAAGTTTTAGACGATCAATACCATGGATTGCATTTCTACTGCTGCTTTTCCTAAATCATAGTCTTTTTAATTTTCTTACTATAGGACTGATCCTAGAAGTTATCTGATGACTAGGCTGTTTTTCACCTGTTACATGTTTTCCTCCCCACTCGCAAACAAGTGTGACAAATTGTTGTTTAAATAAGTACGATCCCATGCATCTCTCCAGAATCAGAGCATGGTACTGCTTCAAAATGATATTTTTGAACGCCATTGTCCTTGATTGTAGGTAATTATTTATAATCGTACTGACTTAGCTTGTAGCACAGTCCACTGAATACTAGATATTTATAGTGGTTATACATTTATGCTTAGGCCTTGCGATGTAATCCATACGAGCCTTTTTCAGTTTCAAGATATTGCAACTCATTTCTTTTTAATTAGGAGTGGTCGTTTCCTCCTACAATCACCAAAAAATATCTTACCCCGTTCTGCGCTGCTGGATATGGAAGAAGCTCTGAACAAAGGCAGTCCCAACGCGACTGAGGTTTTCTCAAGCTTAAGGACAAGGAGCATTCTCCATCTACTTGCAGCTACTGGAAGTTTTTTTGGCCTTAAGGTAGTCAACTGTCTTGATCATAATGTATATCTTTACTTCTGAATATTATTAGCAGATGCAGCATCATTGTAATTTATAATCACTGTATATCTTAGACAATGCCACCATGAGACGTGTTCATTTGCGGTTTAGACAATGCCACCATGAGGCGTGTTCATTTGCGGTTTTGCCATTTTAACCAATCATATTAGTAGAAAAGTCCAGATTGGGCACGTGACAGTATCAGAATCATAGGTAGCTTTGTCATGCAAATACTTAGTAATCAGTATTATATTTCTATAACTCATGTAAGTGTTAAGTGATTTAAAGTCAATGGCTTTGCGTAAAATGTTAATAGGGGATGGTTCTGGTTCAAGCACCATCCTCCGCTCCCATTCCATTTCTCCTCGCTCCCACTTGCAGGATTGGTCTTATGGTAGTATAAGTTGTATAACATATTTTTAAAGTGCATAACATCATGAATGCATGTACATAATCCCTACAATATATATCTTTGCTATACTGTTAGTGTTGTAGACTCATATTGGAGTACCACGTACAAGTGCCCTGTCATTAGGCAGCGAACTACAGTCCAGCAGCATGTGGAAGAAAAGGGTAGTAGCAGAGCCAGGTCTATGAAGTTACGTTCCACATCCCATTACCTGGAGGAAGTAGTACTATTTATCTGCCTCTCGTTGTCCTCTCGTCCCAACACCTGTGCCCAGGGCTCTCCAGCATTGTGCTGAGCTCTAAGCGCCCACCTTTGAGCTTTGAGCTCTGAATGTTTTGTGGTTCTGTAGTAGACATGTTGAAGGCCATCGAATGACAATCCTTGGAAAGTGTACGGTGTACCCTTGAACTGCCAGCGGGCCAGGCCCTGGCCTAAAACTTAACTGTGTTCTACTCCCTCCGTATCAAAATATAAGATGTTTTAGCACAAGATATGTCCACATGCATGTAGACATTATCATAGTGTAAGGTTCACAGTTCATGCTGGTTTTATTGGGCTTGAAGCTGGGCTCAGGGACTTCCATGAACAAGTCTGTTCTGGACCAGCATATTTTGTGTGAGACATTCAACCAAGTATACCAATCTTATGACAAATAACATCGAGGAGCTGATAAAGTCTCTGGCTGTATTGATACGGTTGACATTCTCCTTGAAATGCCCTGGATAGTTACTTTAGTAGGCCAAATTTCTTTAGCTCCAGACATTAAGTGATAAAACTCTGTTGTTTTATTCCAGGTTTATGAGCATTCTCAGGGCACTTTAAAGATTCCGAAGGCCTTATTACATGGTTCAGATCTGATGGTCATGGGTTTTCCTCAATGCGCAAATGCTTATTATCTGCTGATGCAACTTGATAGGGACTTCAGGCCTGTTTTTCATTTGCTTGAGACACAGTCTGACGCAGGCAATAAGGTTAATGCAAATATAGTTGCTAAGGAAGCCACAAGGGTAAATAAGATTGATGTTGGGCAGATGCAAACCATTAAATATGAAAAAAATACGAATCTTTTTGATGTGAAGTTACAGACCCTGCAAAGTATAGAGAACCGTGATGACATGATAGACAATGGACTTCCTATTCAGAATATGGTTGATCCTCTTCCGCTGCTGCCTGCTTGTTCACCATCTTTTTCGTCAATTGTTGACGAGATCTTTGAATGTGAACAAGGTTCTAGTTTGCCTTCTGCTTCTCCTCTGGGCTCTTTTTCACTTGGTCTTCAAGGAGAAAGCACCAGAGCTTTTTCACCGATGCAGGATGGAGCCTTATCGCATTCCCAAGCTAATAATACCTCAATAGTTCATCCTAGTAGCAGTTTGAACAGCTATTTCCCTACCAGTTTGAGACATTTACAGAACACAAACACCTTTTCCTCTTCTAAGTCTGTAAGAAATTCATCTGCTACCAAGTTATCAAACTCTAAATCTAATCATGACCTGAGCTCGTTGAGCTCTCCAAGTGAGCATGGTATTGCAGATGGAAATAAACCACTTCAGCTCGTCCCTTCAAGCAAGATTAAGAGTAATCAAAACCCTCCTCAAAGCTCATATTCAGGCAGTCTGGAGAACTCGTTGCCTGCTCATTTGGTTCGATCTTCACCTACCATTGAAGGTATTTACGGAAAGTTTCTCTTGCTAAATGACATAGGAGGAATGTTAATTTCATTTATAGAGGAAATAGGCACCCAAATTTGAGTTGAAGAGGACCCAAACCTGGCTTCCACCAACTGAGCTAGGCTCAGTTACTGTATTTACTAAACTTTTGTATGATAGATTCGATAAGGTTACATTACTATTACAACATATGTATCTTACTTGTTCAATTGCCAGGGTTAGGGAGGGTCATCACCGCTGGCTCTGATTGTGCACCTCGAAAGCGCTCTCTTTCAAATTTCCTACTGGATCTCCCTTCACTGCAAGGACTGATATCTAGTGCACCAACTAAGCGAAGAAGAATATCAGAATCAGTGAAGAGTTCCCTTCCTTTGCAACCATGCTCTTCTAGTTCGCAGTCAGGAACTAGCCTCACCCATGGAAATATTCTCGCTGAGGGAAATAATTGTGTTCCAGCAACTGTATATGCTTCAGTACTACTACATGTCATAAGACACTGTTCACTATGCATCAAGCATGCTCAACTAACTGCCCAGATGGATTCTCTTGCTATTCCATATGTCGAAGAAGTGGGCATGCGGTCACCATCCTCAAATCTTTGGTTAAGGTTACCTTTTGCTCAAGATGATTCTTGGAAACACATATGCTTACGCCTTGGTAAGGCTGGAAGCATGTCATGGGATGTTAGGATAAATGATCCTCATTTCAGGGAACTTTGGGAACTCAATGGAGGAACCACCACAACCCCGTGGGGTGTTGGTGTACGCATAGCGAACACGTCTGAGATGGATTCACATATCTCTTTTGATGCAGACGGCGTTGTTTTAACTTATAGCACTGTTGAGGCAGATAGTATTCAAAGGCTTTACTCAGATTTACGACGGCTTGCCAATGCACGTGTATTTGCTCGTGGAATGAGAAGATTGATCGGTGTGAAACTTGATGATAAGCTAGATGACAATCAGGTATCCGTGGGGATCAAATTACAGTCTGCTAATAAAGGCCATAGTGATACTGCTGACAGGCTATCTGAACAGATGGGAAAACCGTTCAGGATTGAAGCTGTTGGTCTAATGAGCTTTTGGTTCAGTTATGGCCACATGCCAATGGTTCACTTTGTTGTTGAATGGGAAACAGCTAAGACAGGTTGCACGATGCATGTTTCTCCTGACCAGCTTTGGCCACACACGAAGGTCCGTTTATGCTTACACTATCTTCCAAAAGAGCATACATGAGATGAGTACAAGTAAATGATGTTTGAATCTTTCAGCATGTCAAAGTTTGTTACTAGAATTTCTTAGTTATTCTTATTACTAGTATTTTTACTAAGTCATGTTCGCTATGTTTCAAAATAGTATACTGTATACTTGTGATACCTACAGGTAAATGCTTTCTGAATATTTGAACATGTAAAAGTTCATGCTAATATTTTCTGTAATATATATTTTTATAAAGTTGTTATCATTATGTATTTATAACAAAAAAATAAGAAAATTCCAGCCTCCATATTGAAAAACAAACACAAAGTTTCTAGTGCCTGTAATTTTATATGACTTTCTAGTGCATCGCATAGCCCTTTATTCCTACCATCGAAAACAAGATATGGACCTCTTTTGTGTGAATATTCGTATTTCACATGACAACTCAATTCTTCATGCTGATGTTTTCACTTGGGGTTCCTGTCGCAGAATGAGCCGTTTGAGTGATCTGCCAAATGAGCTGTTCCAGTTATCTTTTATATTTCGACCTGTTATCTGTGCTGCCAAATGAGCCGTTCCACTTGACCCACATTCGTTAATAGCATGTATCTACACATACACAACAAAAACCCAAGTACAAAGTCTTACTGCAGTGTGCTTACGCATCGACCATTCCATTTGTTTAACTGATTGTGTATTCATGTTTATGTAAATGCAGTTTTTGGAGGATTTCGTGAATGGTGGTGAGGTAGCATCCTTCTTGGATTGTATTCGGCTGACAGCAGGACCATTACTTGCTCTTGGGGGTGCAATTCGTCCTGCACGGATGCCTGTGACTGTTTCGTCTGGATACAGCTCAATGCCAAAGCAAACTAATAATGTCCCCTCACAGGGACCACTAATAAATGGTTCGTCTGCAACAACTATGCATCATGCATCTGCCCCATCAAATGCCGCTGCCAATTTGGGTGGTCATACTCTTCACACTGCTGCCATGCTCTCCGCTGCGGGACGTGGTGGACCTGGACTTGTTCCTAGTTCATTGCTGCCTTTTGATGTTTCTGTCGTGCTTCGCGGGCCATACTGGATACGCATTATATATCGCAAGAAGTTTTCTGTTGACATGCGTTGCTTTGCCGGGGATCAGGTTTGGCTACAGCCAGCAACCCCTCCTAAGGGTGGGCCTTCAGTTGGTGGATCGTTGCCATGTCCACAGTTTAGACCTTTCATAATGGAGCATGTTGCTCAGGGTCTAAATGCTCTTGAACCTGCTTTCATGAATGCTACACTGCCTGGTCCACACCTAAATACTAGTGCTGTAGCTCCACAATCTGCTCCTAGTGCAAATCGTTTGAATGCTACCCCTGGTGTTGCTATGTCCAGGCCAACTTCTAGTGTTGCTAACCATGTAGCAGCTAGTTTGAGTCGAGCAGGAAATGCCATGTTGTCTTCTTCAGGACTTACTTCAGGGATCGGTGGAGCCTCTGTGCGACTAACACCTGGAACTGGCCTTCCTGTTCATATGAAAGGAGAACTGAACACAGCCTTCATTGGGCTTGGGGATGATGGTGGCTACGGTGGTGGTTGGGTTCCATTGGCAGCTCTCAAGAAGGTGTTACGAGGGATTCTTAAGTACCTTGGAGTTCTATGGTTGTTTGCGCAGTTGCCTGAACTTCTGAAAGAGATATTGGGGTCAATTTTGAAGGACAATGAAGGGGCTTTATTGAATTTGGATCAAGAGCAGCCTGCACTGCGGTTCTATGTGGGGTAAGGTTATCATAAATTCATAATACATCGCTTCATTGAGATACTGAAGTCTAGCATCAGATTCTCATTCCATCAAATCATTGTTTGCATTTCCATACTATTTTGATTCAGCTGATATCAATTAGGCAGTTTCTGTGCAATCTAGTGTAAACAGTTTCAGTTTTTTCTCTCTCCATTGTAGTGCCCTTTTCTAGCTATATTCCGTTGATATACGATACTATTACATTACATTCATTCATCCTTCCGTATGACTCATTGTGCATTAATTGGTAATATTCCATTTTTTAATGTCCAAATACTTTATATATTTACCAGATTATGGTATTATATTGATGTTTATTTGTTTTCTTTATCAACCCATAATCTTTTTATGCTTCTGATTGTTCACTGAAATGCTTCCTTTTTGTGCCAATTTTAAGTTTGAAAATTCGTATTTCTGATACTTGTCGTCTTTTTCTTGTAGAGGTTATGTGTTTGCAGTTAGTGTCCATCGGGTTCAACTGCTTCTACAAGTTTTGAGTGTTAAGCGATTTCACCACCAACAACAGCAACAGCAAGCTCAGAACAATGCTCAGGAAGAGCTAACAGCGGCAGAGATCAACGAGATATGTGATTATTTTAGTAGGCGTGTTGCCTCTGAACCATATGATGCCTCTAGAGTTGCTTCTTTTATCACTTTGCTTACGTTACCGATATCGGTGCTGCGAGAATTTTTGAAGCTGATTACTTGGAAAAAAGGGTTTTCCCAGGCTCATGGTGACATTGCCACTGCTCAGAGGGCTCGCATTGAGCTTTGTTTGGAAAATCACTCAGGATCCGCTTCAGATGACAACACAGAAAGCTCTTTAGCTAAGAGCAATATTCATCATGATAGAGCCCACAGTTCAGTAGAGTTTGCTCTCACATTCGTACTTGACCATGCTCTGATTCCTCACATGAACGTAGCTGGTGGAGCTGCATGGCTTCCGTATTGTGTATCCGTGAGACTGAGGTATTCTTTTGGAGACAGTAGCCACATACAATTCCTTGCAGTAAATGGTAGCCATGGTGGGAGAGCTTGCTGGTTGCAGTATGAAGATTGGGAAAGATGTAAGCAGAAAGTCGCAAGGGCAGTCGAGACTGTCAATGGGACTGCTGTTGTTGGAGAACCTGGCCAAGGAAGGTTGCGAATGGTTGCTGAGATGATACAAAAGCAACTACAACATTGTCTACAGCAGCTGAGAGACGGACCACTTTCGGCTGGCTCAACTGCTTCATGATATAACAATTTGCACATTAGAGCCAGGTTAGAGAATTTTGTTGTAATAGGTTGGTTGTTTCTTTGCGATGGCCGTGTTGGTATTTTATAGCGGAAAGAGGGAAAGAGAAGAAATATGAGCATATATATTTGGCAGTTTGTGCCAGGGACAGCGGTTCAGAGGCAACGGCTTGCTGATTTATATCACAAATTGTTGTACATCAAAAGGGTGTTGTGAGGGGTGGTGTTCACAGATGTACATTAGATATGGTATTGAATTTGGAACCGACATTCCGTTTGTTTGTAAAGAAGGCATCCCTAATTGTGTCAAAGGATTCCTCTTAGAAAGATGGTCTGTGTTTAGAATTGTTCATGTAGGAAATGAAATAGTTTGAACCTGTTGCTGATTTCTTGTGGTATTGTCCCTTAACAAAGAATGTTTTATAGTAGTATGCTTTAGTCACAATTATTAGAGAAGGTCAATCTAATGGTATATAAACCCCTTTCAAGAATGGACCATTTTTTGGGCAACGGCTCTTTGGCACTAACATGAGTTGCGTATATTCTGTTTTAGACGTGCATTTACTTTCCTATAGCTAGATACCTCAGTACATTTGGGTTGCTATGGATTGAGAAGTTATTTATTTCTAGAATACAATTGAGAAAAAAATCATGTAAAATGTTTCGAAGATTATTAAAAAAGAAGACTATTTATCTCATTTGATTTAAACAAGATAGCGGGAAGGGATGTACTGTATGATGTTTCGTTCTAATGTTAAGACTTGGGAGTGATGTAGAAGTTAGTATGGCTTGTTAAGTAGAAGATCTGAATTGAGGGAAAGCAAATTATATTTCTATTTATGTAATGATACCCTGAACCAAACAAGCTTTTAGTTATCGACAATTCAGTAGTTCCTTATGTAGGATTATGAATATAAGATCATTGATTTATATAATATGTGAGCAAACGTGTGCGCTAGAGTTGCTCTTCACCGCTTATTGTGCAAGCCAAGGGTTGGTATGCATGTGGGGACAAATGTTTAGTAGTTCAAACCGTATGTGTGATTGACAATTATTTTTCACCGTTGGTTTGAGATCGTTGAGTGTTCTGAAACTAAATCCCACTCCGATGTATTTAAACAAACTATTTTTCGGATCCTCTTAGTACCAAACAAAAGACACATAAGTTGCCAATATTTTCACTACGTTTTCATCTGACAACTTTATTAGCAATATGGTGGCACCTTATATAGACTATGGTGACAACTTTGAATGTGAGATCAAGTTTCGAATATCCGGTGGTGCCAAGCCAACAATGAAAATGAATCGTCAATCAAGTTTTTTTTAGCAATATGAGATCAACTTTAGAATATCTCGTAGCGCAAAGCTACAATCTAGACGGATCATAAATCAAGATTTGGTAAGTCTAAACAATAGCATTTAAAAGGATGATGTCGTTACTTGTGTCACCTATGCACTTTCTGACTAGCATGTACAGTATGTATTTATCCTATCGCAATACTGATAAGTAGGCATACCGTTATTTCAGGCTTTGATTCATATATGACGATCTTACAATAATGATACCGACCATGGTACAAAGAAACTAATACACCTTTCATTGGTAGATGACTACTAACCTGTAGAAACAGTTATTTTTCTTCTCATACAAGCGGACAAAGCTAAATACTACGAAATGCAGCATTACATATGTTTCGAACTGATCAGTGCACTCACCGCCAGCTATCCGGGAGTCCGATGTTCTGAAACTTATTGGACGACCCACTGCCGTCCTCGATCTCGGGGCCGTCGTCGTCACCGTCGAGCTCCTCGACGCCACGTTCCGACGGCACTGACAGTATGAGCACGGGCGACCGCGGCGGGGTCAGCAATGGGAGGACGCCGTCGTCCCAGGCGAGGAAGTGGAGCGTGATGGGGCGCAGCGCGTGGCGGTGCAGCGACAGCTTCTGGCTAAGCGACACGGTGTCGTAGCACCTGATGTCGCCGGCGGTGGAGACCATCGAGGGCAGAATCTTCTCCCCACCGACGCGCGACACCACAAGCAGCTTCCCCGCCCGGCACGCCGCCCGGTGCAGCTCGAGAAGGCCCGACCGCGTGGACGCCACGCCCGGCGTGCTCTCGTCCGCCACCGAAGACACGTAGATGAACCCTTCTTTGGTGCGGCTAAAGGCGAAGCCGAGCCTGGTGTCCCCCTGCCGCAGCACGATCTCCAGCGCGGTCTCGCCGCCGGCGCCCGCCGGCGCGTACCACAGGCGCACCGCGCGCACCACGCCGATGTCCACGCCGTGGTAGTCCTCGAACCCGTACAGGCTGACGTTGGACACGTTGGCCAGGTCGGAGAGGGTGTTCACCGTAGGGACAGCCGTCTCGCCGGAGATCTTTGTGAGCAGCGCCTCCGTCTGGACGCTGGCGAGCCGGACAGGGACGCCGGAGCGGCGGGAGGAGGCGATCCAGGCGTCGGCGCGGGCCAGGGTGTCGTCGAGGTTGTTGTAGCAGCTGTGGGTGTCGTCCGTAGCCTTAGGGAGCAGCAGCAGCGACATGAAGCGGCTCGAGTCCGGCATTGGCAGCAGCTCCCTCATCTTCTTCTCCCACGGGAACGGCTCGTACGCCGACGCGATCTTCGACTCCCGCAGCGCCGCAACCGTCATCATCTTCTCCTTCTTCGAATACCTCATCGTGGGTCTTGGCGTCTTGCAGAAGTTAATTTCCTTTCAATGCAATCTACTGCCTTCTGTATGAACGTTTCGTCTAGCAGAAAATAATAATTAAGAACATCGATCAACAGAAGAACGCGCGGAGCAGCATTATAGAGCTAGCCAGCTAAAAGTGGATCCGTGGAGACGAATAGTTTACGAATCAACGAGTATTAGTTTAGTGAAGTAGTAGGATGCAATGTTGGTATTTGTGTCTTGATTAATCTGGCATTCAAAGGTGATCTGTCAAACAACCATGCATGCTCGCAAGTAGCCTTTTTGTATGAGCCGATCTGAACAGAGATTGGTAGAAGGAAAGCGTCGCCAGGATCGACAACGCTGATGCCAAGGTCGTGTTGGATCTTGGATAATCTCGGAATGGTCAAGCGAGCGTCGTGGGATCTGTGAGGGTTCTTAAATAAAACCATGTTGCCAGATATATGACCGCGTTGGCCAATGGACTCTTTCTGGCATAGGAGTACTGGCAACGGTATTGCTCCCTTTCATGAATATATAATTTCACATTCATTGTTGCAAACAGTGAGAGAAAGAATATCATTTAACATTCGTACTATAGAAAATTTTCAAAAACCACCACATTTCACACAGCCTTACATAGAAACTACCGGCATCCTTTTTCATGAATACCCACATGTAGGGATGATAACGGAGCGGATACGGGCGGACACATTCGTTTTCATATTTTTATGCGGAAGTAAAAACGAATATATAAACCCCGGATATGAAAACAAATATTGTGCGAAACATATACATATCAAATACGGTGCGGAGACGGAACATAGAGCATCTATTTACCGGAACCAAGAGACCTCTTGATAATGAAGCAAAACTCAACCAACAAATTTGTTAAACTTTTAAGATCAAATATAGTATAAGGAGATATCATGATTATATAATATAGTATGCATAAATTATTGATACATCCATTTTCCATCACTATTTTATATTATGATTTACTGCTATTCATTGATATGTTTCGTATTTGGAGATGATACTTATGTTATTTCATCTGTTTTGCATGACTGATGATCATTGGGGGATGGAACTCCGGAGTCTGAATTCTGCTGGAAAAAACATCGTCAAGATACAATGTTTGCGAAGATGAGAAGAACAAAATGAACATCTGGGATTTATTTCCCAAATATATCACGAAGGAGGCCAAAAGGAGAGTCTGGAGTGGGGCCCAGGGGGCCCTCACCACCTCCTAGCGCGGCAGCCTTTCTGGCCGCGCGAGCAGGTGGTGAGGCCACCCTGGCCCACCTCCTGGCGTACCCCTTCGCGTACTTCATCCCCCCGAAGATCTAAAAAATCATAAGTTGTCCAGAATCCATCTCGACTGCCACCACGAGGCGGAGAAGACAGAGAGAGAAAATCTCTCCGGTAGGCTGCGTTGCCGCCGGGGAAATTCCCTCCCAGAGGGGGGAAATCGTCGCCATCATCACCGTCATCGAGCTACACTCCATCACCATCGCCAACACCTTCTGCTCCTCGTTGGGTTCGACACTCTTATTTATCAAAAGTACTGCGATACACCCCTTATACTTGTGGGTCATCAAGACTATTTTCTGGCGCCGTTGCCGGGGAGTGAAGCGTATTGGTAAGAGGAATTGGTAAGGAAAACTTCAACTGTAAGTGCTGTTTTTATTTCTGTCTCCTTATTTGCTTAATAATGGAGAGAGGAAATGTTGCTTTCCTGTTTGGGAAGTCTTCTACCGCTGCTGAGATAGAACGTGAGGCGTCACTTGATGATATTGTGCCATTTAAAATACCTATGAAAATTATTGAACGTGTTATGAATAACCGCTATGTTGGGGATGGAACTGTCCACCCCGGTGATCATTTTCTGTATTTACATGAATTATGCGAGTTGTTCAAGTGTGCAGGTATTACGATGGACAAAGTCAGGAAGAAATTATTCTCCATATCACTTGGTGGGAGAGCTTCGCATTGGTATAAACTGCTGAAGAACAGGGATTCTCTTGGATGGGAGGAAATTGTACCTCTCTTTTATTCTAAATTTTATCCTCCAAGTGAAATTCATCAAGATCGGAATTCTATATATAATTTCTGGCCTCATGATGGAGAAAGTATTGCCCAAGCGTGGGCGAGATTGAAGGCACTAATGCTCAAATGTCCCATTCATGAGCTTCCTGGTAATATTATTGTTGATAACTTCTGTGCAAGACTCTCATTTGAAGATAAAACATTATTGGATACTTCTTGTGCTGGATCATTCACTCGCAATAAGAAGGAGTTTAAATGGGATCTTCTTGATCGTGTTGAAGAAAATACTGAATCTTGGGAGAATGACAAAGGTAGGGAGTCAGGTATAAAATATGACTTTGAATGCATTAAGACTTTCATGGAAACTGATGCATTTTGAAATATTAATAATGCTTATGGTCTTGACTCTCAAGTTGTTGCAAATTATTATAAAACCTTTGCTGACTATTTCGGTTTGCCCAAGAAGGGGTTTGAAAAATATCATGAACCTTATAAAGATAAATCTGTTGCTCCTTTAGCTAAAAGCATTAAAGTTAATAATGTTTATCATATCATTCCTGAGCTTTATATTGATAAAATTCATATTCTTGTTAAAGTGAAAGAACATTCTATTATGGCTAGTGTGGTTAGTAAAAGTGATAAGAAAGCTAAAGAACCTGATGAACAAATTAAAGTTAAACCTTATGTGGCTATAGTTAAAGAACTTGTTTCTGAAAATGTGGGAGAAGAGTATATTATATTTTGTGATGATGCTTGTAATGTTGTCTCTCACCTTGCAAAGCCAAGAAAGGCTAGTGTTCCTGTGTTATTTGTTAAAATTGGTGATCATTGCTATTATGGTTTATGTGATATTGGTGCAAGTTCAAGTGCTATTCCTTATGAGCTTTACAAAGAGATTATGCATGAAATTGGTCCTAGTGAACTTGAAGACATTGATGTGCTTATTCAACTTGCTAATTGAGAAACTATCTCTCCCATTGGTATTGTTAGAGATGTTGAAGTTCTATGTGGTAAGACTAAATATCCCGCTGATTTTCTTGTACTTGGTTCTGCTGCTAGTAAGACTTGTCCTATTATTTTTGGCAGACCTTTTCTAAATACTTGTGGTGCTGTGATAGATTGTAGGAAAGAGAAAATCCTTACCAAATTTGCTGGTGATTCTTATGAGTTCAATTTTTTGAAATTTGCTAAAACCCCTTATGAATCCGAATTGCCTAATGAGGATTTTAGAGTAGAACAACTTGCTTCTATTGCTCTTGCTCCTACTAATTATATTCAGCAATTTATGGAAGATCACGAGAGTGAAACTTTTATGGAAGAAAGGAATGAACTTGAGGACATATTCCTTCGTCAACCTATTCTTAAACATAATTTAAAAGTGGAATAATTGGGTAAAACACTTCCACCTAAAGAGGATTCTGTCTTTGATTTAAAACCTTTGCCTGATAATCTTAAGTATGCTCACCTTGATAATAAGAAAATATATCATGTTATTATTAGTGCTAATCTTTCAGGTAAAGAAGAAGAAAGATGATTGGAAATATTGAAGAAACACCGTGGAGCTATGGGTTATACTTTGGATGATTTGAAAGGGATTTCTCCTTCTATATGTCAGCATTCTATTAATATGGAGTCCGATGCGAAGCCAGTTGTTGAACATCAACGCCGTTTAATACCTAAGATGAAGGAAGTGGTAAGAAATGAGGTATTAAAACTTCTTGATGCTGGTACCATTTATCCTATTGCTGATAGTAGATGGGTTAGTCCTTTGCATTGTGTCCCTAAGAAGGGTGGAATTATTGTTGTACCTAATGATCATGATGAGCTTATTCCTCAAAGAGTAGTTGTTGGTTATAGAATGTGCATTGATTTTAGAAAGGTTAATAAAGTTAATAAGAATGATCATTATCCATTACCCTGTATTGGTCAAATGTTGGAAAGATTAGCCAATAAAACTCATTTTTGCTTTCTTGATGATTATTCTGGTTTCTCTCAAATTGCTGTTAAAACTCAATATCAAGAGAAAACCAAGTTTACTTGTCCCTATGGTACTTATGCTTATAGACGTATGCCTTTTGGTTTATGTAATGCTCCTGCTACTTTTCAAAGATGTATGTCTGCTATCTTTCATGGTTTTTGTGAAGAAATTGTGGAGGTGTTCATGGACGATTTCTCCGTCTATGGCACTTTTTTTGATAATTGCTTGCACAATCTTGATAAGGTTTTGCAGAGATGTGAAGAAACTAATCTTGTTCTTAATTGGGAGAAATGCCACTTTATGGTTAACGAAGGGATTGTTCTTGGACATAAAATTTCTGAAAGAGGTATTGAAGTTGATAGAGCTAAAGTGGATGCAATTAAGAAAATGCCTTGCCCCAGAGATGTTAAAGGTATTCGTAGTATTCTTGATCACGCTGGTTTCTATAGAAGGTTTATCAAATACTTTGGTAAGGTATCAAAGCCTCTTACTAATCTCCTGCAAAAACATATACCATTTGTTTTTGATGATGATTGTAAGAAAGCTTTTGAAACTCTTAAAAAAGCTTTAATAACTGCTCCTATTGTTCAACCACCTGATTGGAATTTACCATTTGAAATTATGTGTGATGCTAGTGATTTTGGTGTTGGTGCTGTTCTTGGACAAAGAATAGATAAGAAGTTAAATGTTATTCATTATGCTAGTAAGACTCTTGATTCTGCACAAAAGAATTATGTTACAACTGAAAAAGAATTTCTAGTAGTTGTCTTTTCTTGTGATAAATTTAGACAATACATTGTTGATTCTAAAGTTATTATTCATACTGATCATGCTGCAATTAGATACCTTATGGAAAACAAAGATGCAAAGCCTAGACTTATTAGATGGGTATTACTTTTGCAAGAATTCGACTTACACATTGTAGATAGGAAAGGTGCTGATAATCCTGTTCCTGATAATTTGTCTAGATTGGAAAACATTGCTTATGATCCTATACCTGTTAATGATAGTTTTCCAAATGAACAATTGGCTGCAATAAGGGTGAGTTCATGAGATAGTCCTTGGTATGCAGATTATGCTAACTTTATTGTTTCAAAGTATTTGCCTCCAACCTTTTCAGCTCAACAAAGAAGAATAATTCTTTTATGACTTGAGGCATTATTTCTGGGATGACCCACACTTATATAAAGAAGGAGTTGATGGTATTATGCGAAGATGTGTCCCGGAGTATGAACAAAAGAGATATTGAGAAAGTGCCATAGTAGTGCCTATGGAGGACATCACGCTAGAGATAGAACCGCACAAAAGGTTTTATAATCAGGTTTTTATTGGCCTACTCTCTTTAAAGATGCAAGAAAGTTTATTTTATCTTGTTATGAATGTCAACGAGTTGGTAATATCTTTAGACGTAATGAAATGCATATGCATTATTCTCTTGTTATTGAACCATTTGATTGTTGGAGATTTGACTTTATGGGTCCTTTCCCTTCTTCAGAAGGTAATATTCATATACTTGTTGTTGTTGATTATGTTACTAAATGGGTAGAAGCTATTCCTACTAAAAGTGCTGATGGTGAAACATCATTAAAAATGCTTCAAGATATTATTTTCCCTAGGTTTGGTGTTCCTAGATATCTTATGACTGATGGAAGTTCTCATTTTATTTGTGGTGGTTTTAGAAAAATTCTTGATAAATATGGTGTTAATCATATAATTGCTTCAACTTATCATCCTCAAACTAGTGGGTAAGTAGAATTATCAAATAGAGAAATTAAATCTATCTTACAAAAGACTGTTAATAGAACGAGGAAGAATTGGGCTAGTAAATTAAATGATGCATTGTGGGCCTATAGAACTGCTTATAAAAATCCCATGGGTATGTCTCGTTATAAAATGGTTTATGGAAAAGCTTGTCATTTGCCTTTAAAATTAGAATACAAAGCTTATTGCGCAATGAGATAACTAAACAGAGATTTTAAACTTGCGAGTGAGAAAAGATTACTTAATTTGAGTTCTTAAGATGAATGGAGAAGTGAAGCTTAAGAAAATGCTAAAATCTTTAAAGAAAAAGTTAAAAGATGGCATGATAGGAGAGTCCTTAAGAGAGAGTTTCATGTTGGTGAGAAAGTTCTATTGTATAGTTCTTGTCTTAGATTCTTTACAGGAAAATTACTCTCCAAATGGGAAGGACCATATGTTATTGTGGAGGTGTTTCGTTCGGGTGCGATAAAAATTTCTTTGCTCAAGGATGACTCTACACAAGTGGTAAATGGACAAAGACTCAAGCATTATATTTCTGGAGATTCGTATAATGAAGATGTTGATATTATTCAAAAAAAAAACTCCGAAAAATTACATTAAGGAAAATATTTCTGAGTCTGCAGAACCTGATTTCGAAAATGTACAGTTTCGGTAAGAAAAAGTTTGTGAATTTAATTTTGGGATATCTGATTTTTTTTTTTTGGAAAATATGGAAAAATATGAGACGAAAACGAACATGACATGAAGTCCGAGGCGCCCTCACCACGTGGTGGCGCGGGGCCCATGCTGGCCGCGCGAGCACCCGGTGAGGAGGTGTCGGAGCTCCTCTCCTACTCGGTTTTGCCATGTTGCCTTCCTTTTATTTCGTAAATTTTTGCTATATATTCACCCGGAGCCCTAGAGGTCCGTATATCGTGTTTTCAACGCGTTTTTGTTTCGAGCTGTTTCTGCCAGAATTTTGTCCCAGTTTTAGAGGCATCATGGTATCCTCCAACGACAAGGGAAAGAAGACTTTGGAGGATGGACTTCAAGACCCCAAGCTAGAGGAAGATATCAAGAGCGAAGACGAAGTGGAGGAGGAAGAAGACATGCGTCATCACCTTCGCGTGACTGTCGCGAGCATTGGAGTGGTGGAGAACCCCTCCAACCGCAAGACGAGCGCACAGATGAACACCGGAGGGAGAGTTCCACATCATATTCTGGCTCCAAGAACATCTTCTTCAAGAACCAACTACGCCTTCCACAACTTAATCTACCTGGATCAAATTGAAAAGATGCCTGAGGTGATGCGGCCAAACCTTTGGAATATAGATCGTTCTAACAATGCAGGGAAAAGGAGCTCCAAGCCTGATGCGGAGTGGGGAAACAACTCCAAGAGCTGGGATTCGAAGCCTGATATATTCATGAGCCGTATTGAGCACAACACAGAGATGATTCGTGCTCTTACTTACAAGATTGACGAACGGAAGGAGTTGGTCGAGAAGCTTATCGGGTATTCACCATCGCCACCGAAGGAGTAAATCATCATCGGTATTGGCATCTCCCTTAGCTTGTTCCAAGCTTGGGGGGAGTGCCGCGGTATCACCATTATCTTTCATCTTTTACTTTCAGTAGTGTCATATCATGAGTAGGGAAGTTATCTTATATGATGGTTTGCAATGTGGAAGTATCTCTCTTTTAGTTGCTTATCTATGTATCTCTTAGTGTGAGTTGCCGTTATGGAATATTAATCAGAAGTGTTATCATTTATTTTCTGCACATTTTATTTTGGGTTGCAACATATAGTAAGAGGAACATATAGTAAATCTTTTGACTTTGGCAAACTTAGCATTGGTCCGTAGCTACAATACTTTGAGACTTAAGAGGAAAAAGAATTACATGTAGAGTATAACACTCATTGATCTTTCTCACTTGTCGATGACAAGTTTAGTATTCACAACTTAAAATTGTCTGTGCTTTCAAGTAAGTATTGCATGATTGTCTTTACTACATGTATGTTTGTTTGTATCCATCAACTCTTATGCTTGCTACCCAACCTTGCTAGCTAAAGACCTGTATCGAGAGGGAATGCTTCTCATACATCCAAAACTTGAACCAAAACCCTTGCTATCTGTGTCCACCATATCTACCTACCATGTGGTATTTTGCGCCACTTCAAGTAAATACTTCTTGTGCTATCTTTATTCAAAATTATCCCTTATTTGTGTCAATGTTCACTAGCTCATGAGGAAATAATAGTTAGGTTTGTCATCTTCCACACTAATTAAGTAACCAATGACTTGCATGCTACATCTGCTCGTCATTAACTTTGCAAAGGGGTGGTCCGACCACTATAATATCAAAGGTTGAGTTTTTCAGAAATATAGGCACTCCTCCATGGTTTGAGATTGATGGGTGGGCACCCGAGAATTCGGCTAGCCATGGTTATGTTAGAAAGGTGGGGAGGAGTGTCATGGCTTTGGAAGTAAAGAGAAAAAAAGATGAATATCATAAAGGCTTGTTTTAAAAATTAATCGGAACCACCCCTAACTTGCTTAGTATGGAAGATGACAAGAACTCTGTTACGAATCGTTGACAACGACAAACACCGCTCAAAACTCATTTTATGCTCTGTGTGTGATTTCGAAAAGCTATAAAACCAAAAGCTCTAGCACATGCTTGTATCTTTGTTTCCCTCTGCGAAGGGCCTATCTTTTACTTTATGTTGAGTCAGTAAACCTATCTCCTTCTATCTTAAGCAAGCATTTGAGTTGATTGTGATTCAATCATTCATACATTAGTATTGTTGGCATCTAATGAATTTGTTTTTTGGAGCTATCAACCAATAAAGAGGGCTGTTTTATAAACTGAACTCAATTGCTCATTGTTCTCTGACCAAGGACTAAGTTTGCCAACACCAACTACGGTTTTCTCTATATACTTTACTGTGGTTTTCATCTACTTGTTACAAGTTGATTTATACATGAACGGAGTTAATATCTAAGATGACTTGTGCATTCATACATGTGATGCTTCTTGTCCGTATATTTTATATCAACACTTCACTCCATAAACCTGTGGTCATGTTTACCGAGTTCAACTTTCGCTTGGGGACAAACGAGGTCTAAGCTTGGGGGGGAGTTGATATAGATGCAGTAAATTTTGAACTTATCGGATCCATAAAGCACGCCGTAGCAAAAAAGGGAAAGTTTCGCACTGTCAAAAACGGAATTTCCATTTCCATGGTCGTTCCACCGGAATACGCCTTTTCGTTTCCGTTTCGTTTTCCACATAGAACTCTGTTTCTATTCCCGCATAAATGTTTCAGTTTTTGTTACTTTAAATTCCGTTTTCAATTCCATATTTCCACTCCGTTTCCGTTTTAATGCAGAAAAGTCAGAAAAATTCATTTTGGTTTCACCCCTATACCTACCGGGATACGGTCAAACTATTGCGGAAAGCACTAATATGGTCGATTAGGCCCTTTAATAGTTTTTTCTGATCGCTTTAACCCGCTAACAGACGAGTGTCAGTTGTTAATGGCTGTTATGTGGGCCGAGTAAGGTTCAAACTGGCTGTGATTGAAACCGACCCTATCTCACTCTCTCCACCCTCTCCTTTCTCGCATCCGGCCGACAACTGCACCAGCTCGCCGCCCCTCACAACGTTGTCGCCACTATTGTTGCCATGCCTTCACACTACATGAAATATGCTATCTTGTGACCCTCAGTATTGGTCAAAGAAATAGTCACGTGTTGTCATTTATGACCTTTTAGTGACCAAAAAACTTGGTCAAAATGACACAACGTGACATTTTTTCGGGATTGGTCATAGAGAGTTATGACCAAAATGAAAGGAATCCAAAGCCATATAGACAATTGCACTGGCCGGTTGGAGGGGAAGGAGTCCTACTAGGACTCCAACTCCCCTCTTCCCATCTAGGGCCAGCAAGGCAAGGAACCACCCCTTTGTCCAACTATAGAAACACCCCGAAGGCCATGTAGACAATTGCACATAATTGCATCACAAGTTCCTCTTAATTGAGATCTTGTGAATTAGACTATACTCTAATTAGACAATGCGCTAATTAGACATTGTTCTAATCTCTCTCTAATTAGATCTCATGTGTTGAGAATTAGATCCCTCTCCGGTCTCATATAGATCTAAGTTGATTAGATTGCGAAACACTGATGGACTGATGCGATGTATGTGAACACTGGAAAAAGGATCATCATAAGTATTCCTAACGAAGGGAATTGTTGACAATCTCACCTCCTAGTGTGGACGTGCGATTCTTCAACAGGCTTCACCGGCATCTAATTCAACGAACACAAGATCTTCCGCAATAGTGTTTTTAAGTATTCTAGATCACCGCATTATCAAGTGCTCATATCTTCATAGATAGATCTTGGTAGTTATGTTGTTCAAAATTTAAATTCTGCTATGTAACCTTTAAAGGAATCACTCATTCTACCTGGTGTCGGTCCTCGCAAGTCACGATTGAAGGAAGCATTCATTCCTGCTGCTTTGCTGTCTCTGTTTGTACTCCCTTCCAGCCCACAAGCGGAAGTGGTGAGAATTTTAGGTGTGATGACAATTCTTAAGTTGTTGTGTTTGTAAGCTCTCAGATTTTAAGTTGTTGTGTACGGCCTAAATCTTAAGTTGTTGTGTACGGCCTAAATCGAATCCTCGCAAGTCAACAATTCTTAAGTTGTGTTTGTAAGCTCTCAAATTTTAGGGGAGGTTCAGCCAATTTTTTAAATTACCAGGACTTATATGCTTATTACTAGCACGGTTCTTACTTGGTTAACTGTGCCACAAACAATATAGAGAATTTTTCTGTCACAAAATTTATCTGGGGTAAAAGAGTATTTCACGTTCTTTAAATCTCACACTTTTACTGCTCAAAATGCCTTGTAGTGCTATATAAGGAAAAAAATGAACTTCAGATGTCAAATTGGGATTTTTTAGGTCACATAATTAGGTCGTATGGCATCCCCACGGGGCCGATCCGCATGACGCTGGTGGGCTCACGCACCTATTTGGGCGCAACCCGATAATCTCACATTGTTGGGACACGTACAAGAGCTACTGTCGACACCCTGCCATCCGGGGGTGTCAGCACGGCGGGCCACCTCGACCTGGCCGGAGATAGCTAATGACCACATACGGTCGACTGGATCCCCTTTGAGAAGACTGAAGGCAGCGCGCGTACATCGTTGAACGAAGACAGAGGACAAGGGTGTGAGGGAGGAGGCCCAGGCACATGC
Source organism: Poa annua (assembly GCA_026929855.1). Lineage (NCBI taxonomy): Eukaryota > Viridiplantae > Streptophyta > Magnoliopsida > Poales > Poaceae > Poa > Poa annua. The sequence continues at coordinate 67,880,106 of CM049432.1, read as the reverse complement.
TCCTGCCTCAGCTAGGGTTGTCGGAGCCTCCCGATCGTCCCAAGGTGGCCTCACAGCTTCAGAGCAGCCATCCAGCGTGAACAAAGACCCTAAAAAACGTCAGACGTGAGGTGTGGACTGTGGAGACATCACCACATGGAGAAAGGTAATCAACCACTTGGATCGAGGGTGGAACCCGAAACCCTTTTTGAATACTTGAGTGGCTCCTTTCGTATGATTAATAAAATACATTTGCGGTATATGTACCGACTCGATTTAGGCCTCATGTATAGTTGAGAACTGCAAACTAGTAAGCCTAATGTTGTGTTACTGTTTGATTTAGTCTTGCCTTTGCCTAGTAATTCACTGCCCATGTGCGTAACAAGGTGACGGTGGTCGCACATGTTTGGAGAACGGTCTGTAAATTTTACACATTAGCCTGCTGCAAATTTTCTGATCTAACATAGGGCCTCGTAGTATTAGTGATAAGGAACTTCTGTTGGATCTGGAATTTAACTTTTGTACGATTATAACAACTTTTTCGTACCCGTGTGTAAGGGCACACTGCAAAGAGTTCTTTGCCGAGTGAGCAGTCTTTGTCGTGTGTTCTTTGTGCACTTTGCCATGCGAGTTGCTTTGTTCGTGTGCCCTTTCTATATTGTGACGTGTAGTGTTTCTTTACCGTGAGCATTTTAGCGCCCTCACGACAAAGAAATATTTTCCGGTAGTGTTATGTTAGACTTTTACTTATGTACGATTATAATCACAAGATCAATGTGTTTATTGATGACGATTTTAGAACAATGATGATCCTCCTAAATGATCAACGACCCATTGACCATGGTATTATAAAGACACACTTTCCATCGATACTAACCTGTAGACTGTAGTAGTAATAGGTTTCCCCCCGATATCCGGTAACGCTAATACTTGAGAGCAAAACGCAATGCAGCATACTACACAACGCGTGTGCTTTGAACTGATCAGTTCACTCACATCCAGCTATCAGGGAGGCCGATGTTCTGGAACCTAAAGGAGGAGCCTTTGGGTCCCCCCTTGCCGCCCTCGATCTCGGAGCCGTCGCACTCGCTCTCACCGTCGAGCTCCTGCTCCTCGGCGTCGCTTTCGGACGGGGCTGACAGCATGAGCACCGGCGATCGCGGCGGCGGCGGCAGGGGTGGGAGGACGCCGCCGTCGTCCCATGCGAGGAAGTGCAGCGTGATAGGCTTCAGCGCGTGGCGGTGCAGCGACAGCTTCTGGCTGAGCGACACGGTGTCGTAGCACCTGACGTCGCCGGCGGTGGAGACCATCCAGGGCAGCACCTTCTCCCCGCCGACGCGGGACACCACCAGCAGCTTACCCGCCCGGCGCGCCGCCCGGTGTAGCTCGAGAAGGCCCGACCGCGTGGACGCCACGCCCGGCGTGCTCTCGTCCGCCACGGACGACACGTAGATGAACCCTTCCTCGGTGCGGCTGATGGCGAAGCCGAGCCTGGTGTCCCCCTGCCGCAGCGCGATCTCCACCGCCGTCTCGCCGCCGGCTCCCTGTGGCGCGTACCACACCCGCACCGCGCGAACCACGCCGATGTCCACGCCGTGGTAGTCCTCGAACCCGTACAGGCTGACGTTGGACATGTTGGCCAGGTCGGCGAGGGTGCTCACCGTGGATACGGCCGTCTCGCCGGAGATCTTGGTAAGCAACGCTTCCGTCTGCACGCTGACGAGCCGGACAGGGACGCCGGAGCAGCGGGAGGAGGCGAGCCAGGCGTCGGCGCGCGACAGGGTGTCGTCGAGGGAGTTGTAGCGGGTGTGGGTGCCATCCACGGCCTTGGGGAGAAGCACCAGCGACAGGAAGCGGCTCGAGTCCGGCGTCGGCAGCAGCTCCCTCATCTTCTTCTCCCACGGGAACGGCTCGTACGCCGACGAGATCTTCGCGTCCCGTAGCGCCGCCACCGCCACCATCTTCTCGTTCTTAGAACCTTCATTGACGTCATCAAATGAATATTGCAAACGTTAATTTCGTCCACTTTCAGCTGATGATGGAGTACTACCTCCGATCCAAAATGATAGTTGCAGTTTTAAACTAATTCTAGATTAAAACTGCGACACTTATTATGGATCGAAAGTAGTACTTCATTATGAACATTGTTTAATAGAAGAAAGAGGAATCTTGTTGTTATTTTTTTTATGCGCTGAATATCATATAGGGCCAGCCAGCTAGCTAGAAGTGGATCTGCCGAAAGGAATAATTTATGAATCAACAAATTAAACACTAGTTTAGTGAAGTAGGATGCAATGTTGGTATTTGGTTCTTAATAATCTGGCATTCACAAGTGATCTGTCAAACAGCCAAATGCATGCTACAAGTTGTTCATATTTGTTTGAGGGCTGATCTGAGCTGTGACTGTTGGTAGAAGGAAAGCTTCGCCAGGATCGACAACGCTGATGCCAAGGTCGTGTTGTATCTTATTGGATGTTCCCGAAAATGCCAACCACGCGCGTTGTGGGATCTGAACCATGTTGGCACATATATAAGATCCTGTTGGGCAAGGGACTCTTTCTGGCAAGAACTTTCTTTAGTCAGTATTTACCGCCGCCCATGAATGCAAAACTGTGCAACAACTAGAAAAAAAAAGATGAATCTGGAAGCGCAAGGTCTCGTGATTTTTCAAGAGCGGAGGAGCAGGAAGTCATCCCTTTTCCTATTTTGTTAAGTAGAGAGGAAATGGACTTCGTCCATTAGTCAACATATCATAGCTTATGATGTCACACACATAATAGAGAACTACGATAATGTTCCAATAATGTCATTGGAGTAGAGCCTGATCCATGACAGTTCTAAATATAGGTGTGCCACCCACAATGATTTTTCTAGAAATTAAATGAGGGAATTAGGTGAGCAAGAAAGAGATCATGACAGCTTTGCAACTAACAACCTTCCAAAAGCGGGACAAACTGATCGGAAACTCTAAGAAGAAAAGAAATAAAAAAATATGCCCAATCTACTTTGCGCATCTCTTTAGAAAATGAATAAATTTCAACAAAATCCATCAAGGTGGTTATAAATAAAATGATTTTTATATCATGAACCAGTCGTCCCGCTAACCTCAGCCTCAATCTCAAATTTTGTAGGTTGTGTGCATCATTTTGATGCAGAGGCGAGAATCTGCACCCCCATTCGTAAAAAATAAAAATCTCAATCTGAAAAATGTTACATCAAATTATAATGTATACCGTACTACGTACAAGCTGAAATGAGTAAACATACGCACTAAAATAGAAAAACAAATACGTCCATGTACATATGCGTGAACATCTTATAACTCAAAAATGAAAGGAGTAGATGCAAATTATGTATGCCTTCATAATTATGTTTGAAAATCCCATCGTTCGCTCTCTTCCAAATTTCCGGCACGGGGACGGGGTACCTAAATGTTCACTACGCGATTTTCACGAGCTGCGTAGATTTTCACCCGGATGTGTAACTAGCATTTCTACTGAAAAACAAGAATTTCATCCAGAGGAGGCGAGAAGGGATGAAGGAAAGCAACGCGAATGCGGAAGGGGTAGGGGGACGGGTGTGGTTCTCACCGTCGAGCTCGATGCTCTCGCGGCTGGAGCCGCCGTACTCGTCGCCCAGGGAGCCCCGGCCGACGCGCCTCCCGGACGACGCACGGCTACCACTGGAGCAGGACCCCGACTCGGACGCGCTGAGCTCCGGGTCCTGACCCCCCGCGGACGGGGAGGAGTCGCCGCCGCGCTTGGTGAAGGCGGACTTGAGCATCTTGTGCATCTTGCGGCCGCTGGACCTGGAAGCCGGCGGCGGGAAGGCGGCGTCGCTCCGCATGAAGCGAGCTCTCTGGCTTTCTTTGCGTTGCTTTGCTGCCGGTGGCGGGACGAGAGAGATGAAGGGATGGTTTGGGCTTGTGACGGGATCGTTCGTAGAGTCTCGTACATAGGCGCACGTCGTCTTAACATTCTTGTGTTGGGCGTATGATTGGTCACTGGTGCAACTAGGCAATTTTGTTTACCAGGGCAACGGTCCAATAACCAAGGCCAGAACCTGGACGCAGGACGTACAGTGGAAAGTGCAGGGGAGACCTAAACAATGCTCCTTGGTTGGCCAGAGGGAGGATTTATGGGATTTCAGTTGTTACTACTTGCACAACGAAAAAATATAAAAAACAAAAATGAGGTGCAATTTGAAAATTATGATACCCTCCGTGCTCAAGCACCTTAGGAGAACGAAAATGCAACTCCACAACTATGCGGATCTCCTCCGCTTATCACGAGCAACGATTTGCTTCACACAAAATTACTAATGAATCTTCAAATTATCAATGATTTATGGATTTATGTAATTTATTTTGTAGATTCATGTACTAATAAGAATTTATGTATATGCATTAGCAAATAAAATTAAAATCACACATTAACATGTTTTTTGTTCTATCAATACATCAATTAGCAGGAATAATATAATCCAATGGATGCAAAATATAAGCGAGGGAAATCCTCATAGTTGTAGAAAAACTATGTTGCTAAGCAGAAGCAAGTATATCAAGCCGCCACTGTACCGCACGATGTTGTCCGATGAAGGAGATGTGCAACCTACAACAAGAAGAGCCACCACCGAAGACCAAACCACACAGAACCACCTCGATATGACAAGCACACCACACCAGAACTCTGGAGCAACCAAGGAGTAAAGGACGCCTACATTGCAGTTACCTCCCAATCCGAGATGGTTTTTTGAGAGTAGGGGTGGGGATAGGAGACCTTGATGGGGTCTCAACGAGATCCGATCTCCAAAACTCATCAACAACACATTGGCCAATGGATAGTCTGCATTTCATGGCTCACATCCCGTCACCTATCGACCATACTGTCATGGATGCTGACAAGCACCCATGGATGCCACATGTCCCTCAGAAAAAGTTGCACCTCAATCGAGGTCGATCCGTTGACGTCTGAATCCCTCCATGGGACAAGCGTAGCATTTGGATCCTCGCAATCGCTTTCATTGACTGCCACACGAGCTTCCCGGTCGCTTCCTTGTTTGATGGCGAGGGTAAGAGAACCTAAACGGGTGATTGTGCGTGAAAACCCAATTTACCCCTTTGTTGCTCCAACCCATCTTAGTAATTGTCGCAGGGGTGCACACTCTGTTCTAATGGATTTTGTTTGTTCAGCTCAAATCTTTTTGAGAGATTATAGGGCGTATGAGTTTTCTTTTATTGTTTATGTTGTGTGACCAAAGTTACTTTGTTCCAATTTCTATCGTTTCCTAATGTACATATACTAACTATACACCATTTTTTATAATTGCATCTTTTCAATTAATCATGTGAATCCCATCAGGGCTTGTTTGATTTGTAGGATATGAAAGATAAAGGAATAGGAAATGTATATGATTGCTATGTCATGTCCACTCCAATCCTATAGGATTTGGTTTGTGATCAAGTTTGTTTGATTCCACCAAAAGAATTGTGAGCTTGAAGTGGATGTTGAAAATCCTATAGGAAGTAGTACAAATATTCCTATAGGAAAAATTCCTATAGGAACTAGTCCTATGAATCAAATGACTAACTTAGGAAAAAATCCTATAAAATTCCTTTGAGTCAAACAAGCCCTCAATGTTTTTAAAACCTGGGAATCTTTACAGGCCCTTTACCTATGAATGATGAGCCGAGGAATATTTCATCTAAAAGTTAATTCACCTCTATTAAGAAAGAGAAATTTTGGCGCTTTCATTTCTGTTTTTATGCAGTAGTTCAATTTTTCCAGGTCCTATTTTTTTTTGTTCTTGACGCTGGCATTTTCTTATGTCCGAATCTTTAGGATAAAATTGATCGCTAACATGACATGAAGGAATCATTTTCGGTCTTCTCTCTTAACTATTCTTGAAAGTCAAAACTGGAATAAAGATTGCATGTTGACCCGGCTGCACCTGTTTCTTGGTGCATTGCATCTGGAAACTACAATAATTAAGACGAGGGTACAAAACAACATCTCTTTCTTGAGCAAACTGATTTCACCTAACATTAAACTATATAAATAATATTAAAATAATTTTTTTCATCCGTTTGCCTGGTTACAAGTGTTTACCACTAGCTATGCTCGTCGTGATAACCAAAACCGGTCAATCTGCCAAATTTCTAAGCATGTTCCTTCTAAATATTGTTTCAACGGTGATAACCGGTGGTAATCTTATAACAGACAAAGTTTTTCAGAGTTGCTAGAAATATGAAGCCTTGTGTGGAGTCATATCTCCCGGGGGTTCCTCACAATAATGCGTCACTATTTTTTGTAGCTAGATTTTAATGTGAAAAACGAAATAACTTTTGAACCGAGTGTCCAAATCACGACGAGTTTTGAGGGTTGTGCTATTCGTGTGCTCTTCAAAAATTAGACCCCATATTAGTATGTTTCCACTAGGACGAATGCATTTTTGCACTGCTTTTTGGTTGAACTGCATTTTCAGTGCGCTCCTTTAATTACTTGCACTTAGTTTTGTACTGTACTATATAAAAATAATAACACAAAAAACCTAAAAAGAGAGAGAAAAAATCGTGAGCACCTAGCTGTGGAATTTCCGCCAGCGTCCGTCCTCCCTGCGCTGCCGCGCCACCACGTGGCAATAGCCGAACTGGTCGCATTGCTCGACCCGGCGCCCTCTTTTTCAGAGTTTAGGTAACAACCAGGATAAAATTCAAGCAGGTTCGTATCGAATATTTTTCCAACGGTGGTACTTATTAGCAATATTCCGATAATAGACTAACTTTATAAGGCAACAATCAGGAGTAAAATTCAGGTGCTCTTCTACCCGAATTTTCTGTTTGCCACTAAGAAATCTTAGTTTCAGGAGGGACCAACACAGCACACATGCATGTTCTCGTATGTTGAAATTAGAAAGGTGCCAGAATTGCTGCACAGCTAAGGAATCCTCTGCCTTGAGATCTCCAAAACAAAAAGGCTTACTTTGGTATAAGAAGCACAAGAACAGTTGTTTTGACCTGCCCGATTGTCCCCAAAACATTTCCTTGGTTTGTGTGCATCACTTCATTAACAAGGTTACATAAAAAAAGGTCCTTGAACTATACTGTTTGACAAGCTTAATCATCTCTGATCTGAATCAGTTTGCACTGCGAATGTTTCTTTTGCAAGAGAAGAAAGAGGAGAAACTAAAGCAAAGTATAAGGAAGTAGATACCAGATGAAGTACCTTTTGTCGGACTCGTTGGCGATCCGTTCTTTAGCTTAGGCACACTCTTCGATCGCTTCATCTTCCAATCCATACCGATGAATTCAACTTCTAGGAGAATAATCTGAGCTTAGGATTATGTTCCTCAAGAACAAACAATTAGCTATGATCCGAAATGATAAAGGGTTAGTTCAGAAAGAAAGGCAAGCTATTTAGGTTCTAGCCTCCCTCAACATTTGACCAAGAATGAAAGCCAGTTTTTCTTCCTGTCCTAGAAGCTGCCTAGAGCAATTTTCCGTTAGTTTCAATGCAATTAGTTTGTCTATAGATGAGAGATCAGCTAGCTTCTACGGTGTTCCAATTTCTGACAAAATGTCATTGTCGGATGGTAATCAATTTCAAGTATAATCATAAAAGATGTTACTTCAGAACCATACAACAAAGTTGATGGAGACAGCTGGATGGTTCATAATGCTGTATAAAAGGCTGGAATGCAGGCTATGGTCATTGGTGTAATAAAGTAGTCTGTTTGTTAACTATAAAAGTTGGATAGCGTCGTTTTATTTGATTCCTTTTTTGCTTGTATGCTTTTCTATTGGGTCATCCGGGCCTTGCGCTCCTTGTAATTCCTGTGGCTTTCCCTCCTCCCACAATGCAAAAGATGTGCAAGCTTACGCGCATTATGGACCAAATGGTGACACCAAAAAAGGAACACAATAAATTGTGCAACCTAAATCTTCTTGGTCTTTAGTTTGATTTGAAATTTGCAATCTGTTCGTTCAACATGTGTATAGTAACCTTTCAAGTATCAGATTAAGGCTATCAAATAGGGGTGTCCAACCGGGTTTTGTACAAAACCGTGGACAAATACCATTAAAGATTGTATCCCTGGTATCTGTGTATTATATTGCACGTAAGTCAGCTGGGACCTCCGCTTAATTTAATTGAACACTGCATATTACTATGCTTATAGAGTAGTGCCATTGGTCTTAGGGAACTGGGAGTGGTGAATCCTTCTGCACTCTTCAAGAAAACACACCTAAACAATGAGCAACTAGTATGCAGTGCTGCATATAGTATGCCATATTTGACTGTAAAGTTACTAGATATGAACTAGTACGAAGCTACCTACAGCCTGTCTTGGTAGCGTAGCTATAGCTGGATGTAAGATCGCTCATGGTAATGATGGAATCACCATCCTCCTCGTTTTGGGACTATAGCTCACTAATTAATATTTTGACTTTGGACCCAGTGAAGCCTGAAGAATTCAGGAATCAATATTTATGGGTTTATTTTTGTTTTATTTATCTTATTTCTGGTTATGTTTTGTTTGAAAGCATATTTAATTTATCTGTGCTTCGAAAGAATCGTAGGAAGTTGGTCTTATAAACACGAGAGAAGAAAGGCAAAATAGCGATGGATTGTTGGTCCTCCAAATGATAATTGAGTTTTTTTAAAAGTAAAATATTATATGTTATAAGATAGATCAAATCCCTGAAGTTAAAAAGAGAATACTTAAGGGCTCTGATACATCTTTTCTCCAGTGTTAATAATTCTTTAATATGTTAGTAATTTTCAAATTACTATCCTATTTAGGAATAGTTTTGCTTCAGCATTGCATTCAAGCTATTATTTACTAAACACTATTATAGAAGCCTGTATGTTTTAAATTTTATACCAAGTCTTCTAACTTAGGGCTAAAGTGTTTGTGGCAATAATGGATTCAAAGTTGGAGTGTTGGATAATGGATATTCTTGCATCCAGCTGTAAGGAGCCTACTTCGAATGATGCCTATCCTGAAAGATCCACTTGTGGGAACTTTGGAATGACGACCACTGGAGTTTGAGGATCTCGAAGAAAAATGAGAAATTTAAAAGAAACATGGGCGGCTGTTCTTGAATTGTCCCCCATTCCAGCTTGACACAAGATATAGATGTACGTTTCTCTTGATTTTGCTTCACTACATACGAGGAGTGCTATAATCTGGTAAGTTATGGGGTACATGTTATACCTATAGCAGAAATGGATATATGAAAGTTTCTGGTTTCAAAAGAAGCTTCACTTCAATCTACAATTCTATGTGTCCAAGTTCTTCTCTATGGGTTTTCTGTCTCTGAATACAGGACACTCAACGGCCTAGACTGTAGTGCTCGTCAAGGTCAACCAGTTTCTTGACCGTGAGGATGCGTCTGGGTGACTAGGTTGTACAAACAATGCCCTGGCCAAGTGAGTTAGGTTAACGTTTTAGTTAAAACAATATTACAATTATGAAGCATATAACTTTGAAAAATGAATCAACCATTTAAACATATCTAGGAAGAATAATCTAAACATCACGCCGTCTACTAGTGTGTCACCAGCCAGTCCCCCATTCCATCCTCGTCAACATTTGTGAGCACCGAAAAAACATAAGTTCCCGCTGATCTAGCGGGAAAATATAGCATTATCAAATATGAGGCCATATCGAACACCTGCAAGCAATTAATATTTGCAACTTTTTGAAAACCAATTTATTTTTATAATTCCACATGGACCAACATAAAGCAGACACCCAATATGGATTCGAGGTTTAGTTTTCTTCTCCACTTTTCAACCATTTACTAAATGTTTTTGATATTGGTGGAAGGAGGTAAATTATATGCAAACTGGAGAATAAAACAATCAACTCTAGAAAACGGACTTGGTAGAAATAAATGTTCACTTGTTTCCACTCCACTCAACCAAGTACTACTCCCTCCTTTTTCTAAATGTAAAATGTTTTAGGTGTTTCACATGTTGTCTAGATGCAAACTAAAATGTGAGAACATACACACTAAAACATGTCTAGATACATTTACATACATCTGACTGTGGCTAAAGCCTAAAATATATTATATTTAAAACTAGAGGGAGTAGTAAGGAAGACATGTGTACGCCCGAATTGCTCTTAGGAGAGCTACGGCCAGCTGGGCTAAATTCTATTCCTTCAGTTCCATAATATAAAATGTTTTAAATATACACATGTTACGTAGATTCGGATCAAAATGAGTGCACACATACATAAAACATGACTAAATACACGTGTTTACATTTGGATGTGAAGAATGACTTAAATATATTATATTATGAAATGGAGGGAGTAGCTGCTGATGGGTAGGCGGTTGTGACGGGCTTCCCCTCCTTGCGCTGCAATAAGTGATTTGTTGAGGCATTTGGAGCGTGAATTAGCGGAGCTTGGACGGTCGATCCGTCGATGGCACCCCCAGTCATCATCTCGGTCCATTGCGTCCACAGTCGCAGCGGAGGGGATCTTTGATTCTTGGCAGCTGTGACTTTTTATTTTCCCATTTCCTGAGGTGGGGATCCAAACATAAGTTATTATGAAGCTTTCTCTTAAGCACAATACCAAGTTTCTTTCTGTGTTTTCTAGTTTGTACTCCCTCTTTCAACTATAATTGAAATTCTTCTTTTATTTTTGGTCCGTCTAGCGCTTGGTCCACTGAGAACTAGCTCAGTTCCCAGTTAAGTTTCTTCCCCATCTTCGGCCCCCACCTCCCCCGCAGCCACTGCTGGCCTAACCGCCGTCTAGGGGCGGAGCTAGCCTAATTTATGGGTATGAAATGAATACCCAATAATTTTTGTAAAAGTAAATTTATAAATATACTCATATTCGCATGTATATACGTATAGAACACAAAAAAATCTAAACAGGCAGAGGTCACCACTCACCAGCCCTCCCACGTCCAAACGTCTCTAATTGGGCCTAACTCCACTTTAGACTGTTTTCCGGCTACACCCTACAATTTTTTTGTTGCAAAATGGCCAGCCCAAGCACCTACTCTCTCCGTTATAAATTAATCGACAATCTTTATCGATTAATTTAGAATGGAGGGAGTATAAGGCTAGAACGAGAGCTGTTGTTTCTCATTTCCACCCTATTCAGTCCCAAGTCCTGACGTGAGGCACCGTGGGAGTATTTATTGATAATTCCAGCATCAGCTTTTAATGTATATTGTTGATTTTAGGTGTGAAATTCGATTAAAAAAACCTCTTTCTCTTTGCAGGACTTAATAATTGGATACATTGTTATACCTACGAATAACTTGTTCTAGTAATGTTAGTGTGCAATTTTGTATCTTACATTGTTGTGTTGAAAAAAAAATCATAACTCTGCATACCCAATACAAAAATCATGGCTTCGCCACTGCCGTCGTCCACCCCGCCCACGACCGGCACGCTGTCGCGACGCCTCGCCACCCTGCCCCGAGCTCCTCCTAGGCCATCCCACTAAACCCCACTTCTTCTCCAGCTCCGCCGAACCGGCACCCCCTAACCCCAAGTTTAGTTTTTTCTCGCCTCCGTCGTGGGCAGCCGCGGCTCCGACGGCTCTGGCTCAGCTCTATCGTCATGAGGAAGAAGAAGGCTCGGTTTGCACAAATCCCGACGTGTTCCTTTGACGGTGGATGAATCGACTGAGCGCTAAGCTAATTCTCAGTCGACTATAAATAAAAACCGTTTTATCTTAAGTCAAACTAAGGATGAAACTGGAACTTCAAAAATTGCAACAAAGTACTCTTATTGGTTTTATGCATCCTGGATGCAAAGGCCATGAACGTTTATGTGGCTCTACGCTCTAGAATTAGCTTGATATATACTTACACAAAAATCAATAACATGGTTTGATAGAAAGAAGTCAAATAACATGATTCATCAATAATTAAAAAAGAGTAGCCACATATGAGCAGCGCTCACAGACCATGTACTTAGACAGACTTTAGAATGACATGTAAAGAATATGCATTCACGTAGGTTTATAAGACAACATGTGACTTAAGCATGTATGCCGACTGCCCATCATGGGTTGACGTAGATGTCGAGCTCGAGCAGGTCGGGGCGGACGGTCTTCCACAGCACGTACCCGCGCGCCATCCGGAACTGCCCGGTGCCGCCGACCACCGCGAGCTCCCGCACCGCCACGCCGGTGTCGTCGCGACCCATGACCGTCACCGAGCTCCCCGCGTAGGGACCCGACGTGAGCACCACATTCATGGTCACCATGAGCTCGAATCCGCCCTTGGATGAGGCGACGAGGTACTGGCCTTGGGCGCGGCCCAGGGTGGCCGACGTCGCCGCCGTGCCCTCCGTCAGCACGTCGTCCATCACCACCGTGTTGCCGAAGACGCCACGCGGACCGCGTGCCACAATCACAGCGCTATCGCCCAGCACGTCGTGCATGTACACGTGTAGGTGCGCCGACGTCCCCGCCGCCGCAGCCAGCCGCGGCGTCGCAAGCACCAGGACGACGACAATGACGGCGAAGGACATGGACTGGAGCTTGAAGAATGCCATGTCTAGCCAGGATCGGGGTGAGTGGATGGGAGGCGTGTGTAACTGTGAATGCACTATATGCCGTTGGCATATATACAACTACGGAGTAAACTCAATCTCCGTTCTCACTCACTGCTCATTTGACGGACCACATAAACAGTAGGATTCGATTTATGGCATTAGAAGGTCATGGTCCCCTGGATATTGATAATCCACTTGAGGTGTATTGCTTGTTGATATGGATCCAATCTGCGCTGTACTCGTCATTTCCATATTACCATCAGCCTGGTTGATAATTTTGCACTAATATTTACCATCAGGAAGAGAACCAAGGAGATATGATGATGCGAGTTGTCTTCTCACAGGGCATGAGTTTCTCTGCCATGATCTCTGTGAAATTTGGTTATGAAAAACAAAGAGCAGCTGGTTTGTCGGCCCCCAGTCCTTGCTGGCGCTTGCAAATATGGACAATTTAGGTTGAGCTGTCATTGTCTCTCTTGTCGTCGTGATGCCGAGATCGAGATCTATACTAACAAGAGCATTACACTCCGACGACATAATTCAGGAGGGCCTGTACATAATTTATGTATGGGTCTGTTGTGTTTGATCTAGATCGCGAATATCGTTTGCCATCTCCACATACTATCTATATTCAAATCACTCTGCATATTAGCTTTACCTAATCGAGCGTAATAAAGTTTGATCAACTAGACATAAAATTATTTCAACATCTACCTTACCTAATGCATACAATTAAAAGGTACATGTTTCATGATAAATCTAATAATATATATTTGATATTGTAGATGAGCTACCATTTGTCGGCAAATCTTCTTTCGTGACGAATGGGCTACCATTTGCTGGCTCATTGCTTCAACTCGTCGTTGAAGACAGAGATATTAATGCAAGGAGTTTTTTATTCTTTAAAATGGTGGAGGAAACTCCCAACATCTATATAATTTTTTTTTAGAAAATTTGGAAAAAACTATGCCGATGGCAAAGCGTCGGCTTAAACCAAATTTGCTGTCGGCGTACTAAAGGCCGTTATTTCCCTTTCCGGCCACACCATGACTATGAAAAGAAAAGCGATACGGGTAATGTGTCCACAATCTTGATACTTCACCCTCAGTTTTCTTCCTCCTCATTTTTTAGCCTCAAAACTGTGCTTTAGTTGAACAAATGATTTTGTATGCAGCATCGAGAGACAGAGACTGTGTATTTTGCAAAGCAGGTGTAGGACATATATGTAAATATATAATGATGCTCGCATCTTTTTTGCATAAAAACGTTTCAAATTCAAATACAGTTAACAAACATTGTAATTCGCCGTGGTAAGTTTGACACTTATGTGTTTAGTGTAATTTTGAATTCTTTGAAATGTATTTGCGATTGGCAACTGATTTTCGGTGCATATGCTAACAATGGGTCTACGCATGGAAATAAATACTCCTTGATAAATCAAGCAACATCACAACATAACTAATATGAACTAAATGAAATCGACATCGGGTTTATCTATATGAGCTATCTCAGCTATCTCCAAAATGGGATGCTTTTGGAAACAATTGCGAAGTATCTTTTCTACAGCCTCACATGGGCCCAAATAGTTCTACCATTGAATGGTGCTTAACTATTTTGGGTACATGTTGAATGGAACATAAATAAATTATAAAATTATAAGATGAGTAGCAAAATAGTGGTATTTAAATTGAAATATCATGGTGCATTAAAATATACTTAAATGAAATACTAAAGTGAATTTAACAAATCTATGTTGTTGAATGAAATATTTTTTTCCAGAAAAAGATGTAGTATTGCAAATAATAAACTATTACAAATTAATGGTATAGTAATGCATTGTTTAAGTTATTAGCCCGAGCAGTACTAGCACGGCTTGATGACTAGTGACTCCTGATATCTAACTAAATCGTGGCCATACATTACAGTACTAACAATCGAAATAATTCACATAGTGTGGCAGAATACATTGCTTTCAGTAGTATATAATAGAATAGATTGATTGTTTTCTAGATCATTCGCGATCAATTATTAATGAAGGAAGAAAATGACATGGGACTAGTAAAAACGAGAGCTTAGGTTAAAAATATGCATCCAGTCTTGACTGATGGTTTGGATGTGGTCTCCTGGTCGCTAGAGGATTCGGGGGTTTATTCGGTGTCTTCCATGTACCGCGAGTTAGTGCAAGGGGCGTCGGTCACGCATTTTGAGTATGTTTGGAGGGCCAAACTCCCACTGAAAATCAAGATTTTTTTTGGAAACTGATTCTTGATAGTCTAACGTCGGGCACGGTCCATCGGATGATTCCTGTGCGTTTTGTGGGGCGCTAGGGGACGCCACTCACATGTTTTGTAGTTTCTTTCTCGTTAAGCTGGCTTGGAGTGTCCTCCGGTCGGGTTGTTTGTGGTGCTGGGCTAATTTTGCACAATTCTTTGTTGTCCTCTCGTCGCTCTCGGACAACACCGCAGGGTGGGCACAGAGTTGGGCGTTGTGGTGCATTTGTAATAAACTTGGTACTGAGGGAAATACCATTAAGCACCCTTGATCTCATTTTCAAATGCTCCATATTCTTGCAGTTCTGATCCCTAAATGCCAAGTTGGGCGATAAACCAAGCTTAAGAAGTCTGGCGGACAAGCGGTGAGGGTTGTATACACAATTTCGTCCTCCCCCTGATGGTGCTGGTGTGCATCATGCTGGAGTGCCTCGCGGAAGGAGCTAGGGGGTTCTCTTAGGTCAGTGTCGTTCGTGTGGAGGGCGTTGGCCCGGTAGTCTCTTTGTTTCAGTCTGTCTTTTAACACTTGGCAAAAAGCTGATTGCCGCAACATGTAGTAACTGGTTCGACATGACTTGTGGCCTTATTAATCTATAAAGTTGGCCACTTGTGCCTTTTATCTAAAAAATGCATCCACATATATTTTCCCAGCGATTGATATTGTTATCTTGATTCCTATCCCTAATTTCAGTTATGTACCCAAATGTTGTTGACTATACAGAGCAAGAGTTTTGCAGCAGCAATGGTTGTGTGGTCGGGGTCCCTTCCAAGTACGTTGTAGTAGTTTAGCAGCACACACAGATTCGCACACTTAAATCATTTCAGTTCTTTTCACTCATATTCCTGCATGCACATTACACATTTACAAGGACATCCTCCATATATATTTAGTCCGAACGGCGTGAACTAAAAACTCAACCCATCGCTGAAACCAGCGTCGTAGGCAGCATCGCCCTCGAATTCACCGATCGCGTCACCGAGCATCATCCCTCCGACCGCGCCGCCGAGGAGCCCGAGTCCTAGACCCATACCCATCCCTCCCCCATGCCTCGCCGGCGCAGCCATAGGTGGCGGAGCGTACCCGTACATTGCCGGCGGTGCGGGGGCAACACTGTATCCGTACGGTGGTGGAGACGCATACCCATATGGCTGGGGAGGATACGCCATGTATGGGGCACCGTAAGGCACACTACTCGATGGGTACTGCCGTTGTGGGTAGGCAGTGATGGGCGGCGCCATTGCCATACAATTTTCACGAGGATACTTGGCATATTCGTCTTCGTTGCTTTTTTCGGCGATCGATGGAGCGGCTGTGATGGCGGTGAACTTGTAGCTGAAGTAGAGAACACCACGGGCGCGGCCAGACAGAGGCCGCCGCACCTGGTAGCTCATAGTCTTGGTATCGTCACCATGATCGGCGCTGGATAGAAGATCGGTCAGAGGCACGAACACTTCGCCGACATCACGGTGGCCGAAGAATGGAGCCTTTGAGCGTAGCAGCACGTGGAGGGCAAGGCCGCGAGTGTCTTCACCGGTGGGGATCGGGAGCTGGAGCATGGCGTTCCATGTGGGATTTCGGCCGCCGTGGAAGTCGACTTGGGTGCCGCGGACGGGTGTGCAGGAGTCACCACCGGAGATGGAGGCGACGGCATAGACGCGCATGCGGGAGAAGAATGTCACCTTCTTCAGGTCGCTGGCCGAGATCAGCGTCACGTTAAGAACCTGGTGCGCCATGGCCGGCTGGACAATGTCGCTGGGAATCAAGATGGTCGAGGAACGTAGGACTAGAAAGTGGAGGAGGAGGCTCTATCGACAATGGCCCCTCAACTCGGAAAATTTGGCGCGGTGTCACTACTTAAAGGGAAGTGGCTATGTTTGGCACTGCTCCTTGAGTTCGGAGCTAATAATAGATTAGAGTAATGGCTTGTGACGACTCTTACAAGTGTATATTTATGTGTGGTTTAGCATTTCTCTCGGACGCAGTATTTGCTTAGAATGTTTCTCCCAAACCAAAATAAAACAAAAGATTGTTTATATTTCCTTTATAATTGTTCAATTATAAAATAAACATGTAATCATACTAATATATATTATATACCGTGCATTCATCCGGCGAGGTCCTATAAAATATAGTATAAATTTGACTGTCCTAATACGATGACTATAAGTTTTTTTTTAAATGTAGCATTATAAACTCAAATCAAGTCGAAATAATTAGTTCAACTATTGTACAACATAATATTAGTTTAGTGGAGGATTTGGTACTACCCTACTCGATATGTTCCTTGCCTAGTTCGCTGTAGGAAGAGCTTAAGATTTCTACTTCGTCAAACAAGCACTTGTTTTAATATTTCTACTTCGTCAAACAAGCACTATTGTACAACATAATATTAGTTTAGTGGAGGATTTGGTACTACCCTACTCGATATGTTCCTTGCCTAGTTCGCTGTAGGAAGAGCTTAAGATTTCTACTTCGTCAAACAAGCACTTGTTTTAAGTTCACGTGTTAGCTACATTTATTTTACTAGAAAGATGGGGCTCAAATTGCAGATTTGCAGCATCGAACACTATGTCACGTAGGAGAATTAGAGGCACTATGTTAGAGGCACTTTTCAAAACTGCCTCTACAAATTTACTTTAGAAGGCACTTTTGAGGATAGTGCCTCAAAAAGCATTCTATTAGTGGCAGTCCAAAAATTGCCTCAAATGTTATTGTTTTAGTGTCACAAAACAGTGCCTCAAATTTTTAGTATTTGTGGCACTAATTAAAAGTGTCTCCAATGGTAGCCATTAGAGGCACTATTATAAACTGCCTCAAACGGGTAAGCTTTTGAGGCACTTTTTATGTGCCTCGAATATGTTCTTTTTGTGGCAGTAATGAAAAGTGCCTCCAAAAGGTTACCTTTCGAGGCATTTTGTATACCGCCTCTAATGGCATAGTTTTTAAGGCACTTTGTATATGCCTTAACTACATACTATTTGTGGCAGTACTGAAAAGTGCCTCCAAAAGGTTAGCATTTGAGGCACTTTTCAAATAGTGCCTCAAATGGTATCCGTCAAAGGCATTTTCCGGTTGCCTCAAAATGATGTAGTATTTGAGGCATGTGAAAGTGCCTCAAAAGCTATGTATTTTAAAATAAATAAATAAACATAACCAACATCCCAACATAGATAATACTTAGCATTATCGAATACTCCTCACCATGCTTTTAAGTTGGCACTATCTAATATAACACAATGGAGGGACCGACTAAATTGGTCCTCACCATATAGATGATAGTTTGACACGAGCATAAAAAACTATATGATCAACTCCAAGAGAAGAATAAGAAAATAAACCACTGCTAGTTTGCAACACCATGATTTTGTAGGTGGTGTGAGATACAAAAAGAATAACTCAGAATAGCCGAATTAGCTCACTCCAGTAACCCAAATCCCCAAACCAACCTGCAAGACGATAGAAACAAATATTAGCACTTGAGATTTTGTTGGTACAGTACATAAACAGAATCATGCATACAAACTTCAATCAACAGAAGAAGGGATCCTGAGTATATGGTATGGGCTAAACGCCAAGAAGAAGTCCCAGATGCACCAAATGTATAAAAAGGGCCAGGCTTCAGCAGAAAATAATTTCTGCAAGACCAACTATGTTAAGATTAAGAATCTACCCGCCCATCATTTCTGGCACCGAAATGTATTCCTCCGATAAACAAAACCAATATGCAGTTTGTACTAATTCAGTAATTGAAAGTCAAATAGCCACAGGAATTAGAAACAAACAATTAGACTACTAGGAACTACACTCTAATACTCCATTAGTACTCTATATGCTATAAGAACACCTTAAATCGGGCTAATTTCTTTTTTACCAAAGTGAAGCTATACCTAATGGAGATCCGGCTAACAAATGAGACTTTATGAAAATGAAATTAAGATGCTAATTTCATGTTTGTGGTTGAACAAACGAAAGATTTGCAGCTATAAAACCTTACATATCCAATGGATGTTAGGTAATATTACACTGACCCACATAGCTTAGTAGTAGCTTAATTTTGACTCATATATCATCCAGATCATAAAGTTCTTGAGCTATAAACCATATACATAGATGGAAAGTCATATCGTGCCAGTAAAAATACCTTTGAAAGCGAATTATGTATATACTTTGAGATTGTCTAGCTTTCACACTCGCAAACTATTTCTGGACTCCGCACCCTAATCCAAAGAATGTATACTAAACCCTGGTAAAACTGATATTGTCTACAAAAAGAAATTGGAAAACAACTCAGAACACATATTTCAAGAGAATGGTAGAAATGCTATATTCAATTGATGAGTTGCTACAATTTCCCTAAACATTACTGAAATCAATATATGCTGAATGAAAACTGATGGGCATAGATGAATGAAAACAATTAAAAAGCCTAGAATGACGACAATACATAGAAGTACCTAGCAAAATCTTTTTTCCGCACACGCTAATTGCTCGGCAAAGTTGTCCGGTGGGTTATTTAGTTGACGTGTTTCACGGGTTGTGTATATTGCCAACATATTTCAGTGGTTTGAGAAATGCAAGTGCGGCCATCTTTTGTCAATTATTATTTTCAGTGCTTACATTACTATCGTACTTCCTCCATTCTTGATTATGACCATCTATTTTTCATTCAGTTGTCAGAACTTCTGTATGGAAGACGGCTTGCTTCTCGAAATAAGCCCAGGACAACAATCCTTTCAAAGTTCAGTTTTAAGTGGATTCTAAATTCATTTCAGTTTCTGCTGGATAAAATACCATGTACATGGTCCAACATAATGTTTCATTACATCCAGAAAAATGTATGTTTTCCTGACTGTTTTTTCTTTCATACCAAATTGCATGACTAATCTATTAAAAAGACATATTACAGTTCTGAGATGTTGTGTAGGTATTTGAAAAAATGGTGTATGCGGTAAGAAGCTTAGAATATATACCTCTGCTACAACTTTCATTCTGGTTTGTAAAGTTCTGTGCTGCTAAGTGCTGCCGGTTGAGCAAGTAGTGGTGAAGTTGGACTACTTAAATATATCTTTACAGTTGCAATGTGTCGCAAGATCTTGCAGGTTTTGTTACTTTTATTTAAGTTAGGCTCCTCACCTTTTGGTCATTTCTTCTACAGCTCCTGCTCCTGGCTAACATCTTCTTTCGCCATGTAAATCAATCCTCCTCGGATTCAATTAGGAAAATGATTGAAGACTTAACTCTATGGGGATATGAAAACCCCAAACACAAGAATGACATCGCCGCTTGGCGTGCTCATCTCTCCCTCTGTATCATGTGATTTCACGTTTTCAACAAAAAAAAAACATCTTCTATTTTGTTCATAATCCATTTAATTGCTTTCAATCAACAAAAAATAAATGAAAAACACACTATTACCTACTACCACACGTGTCGCCGTGCCGAATTGCCTAGTAGTATGAAAATAAGAACCAATTTTATGTACCTCTATTCTCACATGAACAGTTGGACTGCAGCGCCTCCTCGGCTCCATGTCGGCTAGGACCTCCACCTCGAGCCCCAAGCTCGGCCATGCCTCCTCTGTTTTTTCCTGCATCCGCTCTGGGTCTGGTGTGATGGTGGTGGTGTGGTGTTGTTGTCGCCGACGAGATGACTTTGTTGCTGCCACGGCAACCTTGGGACAAACGACCGCGACAACCTACGATTACTTCCACTCCGATGTCGACATGACGATGCTTTGGTGCAACTCCGGCGCCGCTTCCTTCACGTACTGCCTTGACGTCACCTTCTCCAAGCTCTGCCTCATCTACAGATTCTCGAGGTGAGCTCTCTTCTAGGACCGGCCGTGTGTCGATGAACTGTGGTGGTCTGAGGTCATTGTCGTGGTATCGCATAATTGATAGGAGACGGGGTCCTCTAGCCTACGTATGGATTATGGGGAAGAAGGTTGGTGTCGTCGAGGACGGGATTGAACACGGCGAGTTTACCCAGCTTCAGATCCCGCAGCGGTGGCGAGATCCTACGTGCTGCTATAATTCACTATGAGGCAATAGCCGTGAACAGATTACAATGTGTATGATGCGTATTGAAGCGTGTCCTAAAGGCTCCCTGGTGGCCGGCTTATATAGGCGGCCAGACCCCAGGGTACAAGACAAGTACTTGTCCGGCAAGTAATCAGAGTCCTAGACCTAGCCGGCTTAGTTGCCGCCTTCCATCTTGGACTTGGTGGCTTGATGGGCTTCGGCCTTCCGCCTACTTCCTTGTACGTCAGCTATCTGGGCCGTCCGGCAGGCTTCAGCCTTACCACCCTTGGGCCACCCTGGACTAGCCGGATTGATCCATGTTGGTGATACCCCTAGTTGATATATCCCCAACATTAGCCCCCAGAAAGGTTAGAGTTCTCCAGGCGCCGGCTTCTTCTTGATTCTTCATTTGCCAATGTTGGCGGCTGCAGGACTTGAACCATTCTGAAAATCAACGAGGCATGCGTGTCTTGATATTGACACGCGGCCGGCTTTATCCAACATGGGAAAAGATGGCTACTTCGCAATTTCACCGAGCATTCTTCTTGACGGATTCCACTTAGCCGGCTCACGACAGTTTGAAAACGGCCTAGACGGGAATCTCGCCATGATCACAAATCGCGGGAAAAGAGGAGGCGTGGAGATCGTGCGATCATGCGCCGCAGCGGATGCTGGACACGTGGCCGACTAAAAACGCCGTTTGCACAGGGAGCAACGCCTGGACCTATAAATAGGGAACCGAACGGTTCATTTTTGCACCCCTGCCTTTGCTCTCCTCGACCCCTTGCTCTTCCACTTTCCCGCTTCTTGCTCCGAGCGAACTCCGGCGAGCATTCTCCTCCGGTGACCTTCGCACGCGGCGATGTCCACCGGCCAAGACATCCCTTCCACGTCGTCCAGTGGTCCGGTGACCAAAACCGTACCCGCGACAGCGATGGGCGGCGCGATATCACGCCCCGCGACGGCGGCGACGGGCAATGTCGCCACCGTCGCCTCTCAGATTCCTACCGCGCGCGCGCCGGCGGCGGTCTCCTCGGCTCCTCCATCTTCCACCGCGGCGACGACGGCGAGAGGCGCTCCCGTCGACGAGGAAGAGGAAGCGGCTGACCTCGGGTCCCGCTACTGGCTCCCCTCCATAGTCGATGAAGACGCCCTCCAAGACCTGGAGGCCGTCGGCTATCTCCCCACTCGGGAGGACTGCCAATGGAGATCCGACTTAGGAGACGTCATCCCGGCTCCGAAAGCCGGGGAACGGGTAATCCTCACCTCCCATCTAGTTAGGGGAATGGCGCTGCCGCCTTCCGCCTTTTTTAGCGAGGTCTTAGATCACTATGGGCTCCAGCCCCACAACATAGCGCCCAATAGCATTTTAGTCTTAGCCGGCTTCACAGCTCTGTTCGAGGGCTACCAAGGTATTAGGCCTAGCTTAGACTTCTTCAGATACTGTTTTCGTTGCCGGCGTCAGACCGTGCCAGACGGCGGGCTGGCAACCTGCGGCAGTGTTACTTTTAACTGCCGCCAGGGCCGCCAATGGTATCCTAAGATACCATACCTCGAGTCCGTCAAGGGCTGGACGTCCACCTTCTTCTACTGCCAAGACATGGCAGCGCCGGGGCGCCAATTTGGCATCCCGGAATTTGTCAACGCGCCGCCTATGCCCAGGCCATGCTGGGACGAGGCGGTGCCCAAGCTGACGGAGGAACTCCGCCTTTTCCAAAGGCGGATTGAATTCCTCACCCGGACGATGGCTCCCCCTCTGCTGGATGGGGTGGACACCGTCATCTGCTGGCTCGGCCGGCAGATTCTCCCCCTGCGGTACAGCCCGCACAAAATGTGTCAGTATTCGCCTACTGCCACGGCCTCTCTCCGCGTAAGCGAAGAGAGGTTGCCGGTTGCCTACCTGGCGTTCCGGCTCCGCAGCCTCGTCAAGGCGGGGCTGGTGAAGGCGGTGGAGGGCGTGCACATGCACACCCACGACAACCCTCCCATCGAGGTAGATATCTTGCTCCTTGCCCCTTTTTGACAGCTTCGCCGGCTAATCTTGAGTTCCATTAATACTTGTCTTCTTTTTCAGATCTCCGACTTGGGGGAGGATGACCTGGCTCCCGACTTTTACGAGTCGGAAGCCGGGAAGACTAAGAAGCGCAAAGCATCCGGCGCCGCTTCCTCCACGGCGATCGCCGAGAGGAAGAAACGGATCGCAACGGCTAACGAGCCGGCTCTCGTCAACATTGACGAGAACGCGGGGATTAACATCCCCCGAAGGTACTCAATTTTGCCTTTAACAGTAAACGAGCTCCTTTAACACTGGCACCCAACTGACTGCTTGCTGTTTTATTGACAGGGAAAGGGTCGCAACTTCCCGGTTGACGACCAGGCTCCTTTCTAAGGGTAAGTGTTGGGGATATATCAACTAGGGGTATAACCAACATGGATCAATCCGGCTAGTCCAGGGTGGCCCAAGGGTGGTAAGGCCGAGGCCTGCCGGGCGGCCCAGATATCTGACGTACAAGGAAGTAGGCGGACAGTCCAAGGAAGGCGGAAGGCCGAAGCCCATCAAGCCACCGAGCCTAAGACGGAAGGCGACAACTAAGCCGGCTGGGTCTAGGACTCTGTTTACTTGCCGGACAAGTACTTACCTTGTACCCTGGGGTCTGGCCGCCTATATAAGCCGGCCACCAGGGAGCCTTTAGGGCAGAGACAACTTCAATAGGCATCATATCCATTGTAACCTGTTCACGGCTATTGCCTCATAGTGAATTATAGCAGCACGTAGGATCTCGCCACCGCTGCGGGATCCGAAGCTGGGTAAACTCGCCGTGTCCAATCCCGTCCTCGACGACTCCAACCTTCTTCCCCACAATCCATACGTAGGCTAGAGGACCCCCGTCTCCTATCAATTATGCCGATACCACGACAGTTGGCGCCCACCGTGGGGCATAAGGTTCCTGGCGTCACTTTCCAGGCGGGAACACTTGGTGGCGTGGGCAAGCAGATCGCCGTCGGTCGCGTCACAAGGTATGGCGGCCATAGCTACGTCAACTCGGATGAGTCCTGGCTCCCGGCGGACGACTACCTTATCGGATGCGCAATCGTGCCGATCCGAGGGATCGACGTCTTCATCGGGTACACGCCAGAGGCGTACGGCCTACCGCGTTTCTACAACCCCACCCACCAACCCTTCGACCAAGCAGTCGACCGGCAAGATGGATCTGAATCCGCCTTCTCCCAGGAGTCGGCCGAATCTGATTTCCACTTCGTCGGAGTTGTCGGACTGGGATCAGACTCCCAGCCGGAAAACAACGATCCTGAGTCAATCCTCCCTGCTCTACAGGAAGATGCGATGTCAGATGCCGGATCCAGATCCACCGTTCAAGTCAACGTAGACTCTGACTCCGATGATGATGCTAGTCTCTTCGAAGAGAAGATCAAAACCCGCTTTTCCAGTGGTAATCCGGCTCCCTCAGAGGGTACAACGGATACAGACATGCCTGACAAGCTGGCTTTGATGGTTGTCGTCGGTCACGAGACAACCCCAGTTACTTCGGAAACGCCAAACAAGCCGGCGGAAGAAGCCGGCGACACAACTGCCGGCCAACTCATTGAAAGTTCCGACAAGGTGCGCGCAAAGAAGAAAACTGGCCTCGAGAAAGGCGGCAGCAGCAAACCCACGGATTTGCTCTCCGTCATCAAACAAGTAGACGAGATCATGAATACTCCGGTGAACAAAAACACCCCACTCGACGAAGTGGAAGAGCTTAGGCTTAACATGCTTAAGCACTCTGACTTCCTGCGAAAAAGAGAGGAGCACGTTGAGAGCCTTGCGAAGAAGATCGAGAAAGAGCAGGAGAAGATGTCGGCCAAAACAAGCCGGCAACTCTTCGAGGAGAAAAGGTCATCAAAAAACCGCCGTGGAAAAGAGCCGCCTACGCAAGCAACGACAGCGGCTCAAGACCGAGGGTTTGATTGGCGTACGGCACCACAACGAGTGGACAGAAGGGGGGATGTTGTCTTCTGCACCCCTGTCCTCAACGCGGCTGCCGCGTTAGATACCCTGGACGAAAACACTTACACGGCGGAAGAAAAGCTGGCCAACGCAAGACACTTCGTGAGCAAGGCCCTAGAACAACAAGCTCGCGCTGATTCCTACGGCCACATGGCGGATGCTCGCGGGGGAGACCTAGAGTCTAAGTCGGGCAAGTGCAAAGCTGCACCCGGTGCCGACCTCGAAGGCCCGTCTGGCTCCAGTAGCCATGGCGACAAAAGGAAGGCAACGCCACCTCCAAAGAAGGCGCCGCCGCCAAAGCCAAGGCGGGACGAGAATTCAAGGACGGGAAGCAGAGGAGACCTACCACCTCCATCTCAGCCAAGACGCGACAATGGCGATAGCCGGAACAACAGGCCACCGCCTAGAAATGATGCCGGCAACGACCCTCCCAGGAGAGGTCGAAGCCGATCTCCGCAGCGTAGCACTGACAGCAAGAAGAGGGAGGAGGTAGAAGGGCCCAGGCGCAGCATAAGCCGGGCAGCGCAGGACGAGCCGGACGCAAACAGAGGCGCACGGCAGCTCGATCCAAAAGACGCACGACACCGCCTACAAGACATAGCAAGAGGAAAGGAGCCGCTATACTCTGGACCAAAGTGCTTCGGTGACGCCATCCGCAGAGAGCCGTTCCCTAAGGACATGACATCTGTGTCAAAAAACTGTTCTAGGTACAACGACCTCGTTAAGCCGGACTCATGGCTATCCGATTACGCCATGGCCATAGAGATTGCCGGCGGGAGCAGCCATATTGCCGTCCGCTACCTACCTCTCATGTTGGAAGGCACGGCAAGAGCTTGGATCGACAACCTTCCTGAAAAGTCCATCCATAGCTGGTACGACATGGAAAAGGTTTTCTCCCAGCACTTCCAAGGAACATACAAGCGTCCAAATACCTACACAGATTTGCAACGCTGTATCCAAAAGCCGGACGAAACCATGACAGATTTTGTCAGCCGTTGGATATCCGAAAAAGCCAACTGTCATGGTGTTTCGGACGCACAGGCTATCCACGCCTTCTACACGGGCCTACAGAAGAAGTCCTTGCTCCGTCATAGGCTCGTCCGCGAGCAAATCACGGACCTTGGTGAGATGCTCAACCTGGCCGCCCAATACGCGGCGGCGGATGACGACGCCCGGGACGATGACCCAGACGTCAACATCATACCAAAGCGAAACAACAAGCGCAAGCAGGCGGCAGATGACAAAGCCGGACCCTCCAATGAGGTAGCCGCAGCATTCCAAGGGAATGCCGGCAAAAAGAAGTGGAAGAATAAGTAAGATAGTCGCGAAGCCGGCTCAGGGCCTAAGGCGGCGCGAATCACTTATGAACAGGCAAATCTTTTGCCGTATCCCATCCACGCCTCATTGGGCAAGGTCAACCATATGCTTGGCGAATGCCGTTTCATGGACGACTTCTAAAAGGATCCCACAGTCGGCTGGAAGTCAAAGAAGTCAAAGAAGAACGAGAAGAAAGACAGCAAGGAGGATGAGGGTGACGACGACATGTCTATCTCAAGCGAAGATGACGCGTCCGCCAAGAAAAAGAAGCCGTATCCGAAGGTCAAAGAATCTCTTGTGTGCTTTGTCGGCACGCCTTCGGCTAAGGCAGATAAGGCGGAAATGCGCGAACTCAACGCGACAATGCTGGACGTCCCTCAGTACTTGAACTGGTCTGAGGCAACGATCACTTGGGACCGGTCCGACCACCCTGATGACGTTCCTCACCCAGGCAAGTACGCCCTTGTCGTCGATCCCATTGTCGACAACTTCAGACTTACAAAGGTACTTATGGATGGCGGCAGCAGCCTCAACATCCTGTACTACGACACACTAAGCCGCATGAACCTATCAGAGGATCAGCTGGACCACAGCAACCTCACCTTTCATGGCATAGTGCCCGGCAGGCAAGCAAACTCAATGGGGAGCATCAGGCTGAAGGTAACTTTCGTACCAAAAGAGAACTACCGCTCAGAGTTCCTCCGGTTCGAAGTTGTCCCCTTCAAAAGCGCCTATCATGCAATCTTCGGACGACCGGCTTTCGCCAAGTTCATGGCAAGGCCGTGCTACATATACAGCAAGCTTAAAATGCCGGGGGAAAACGGAACCATCACGATTTCCGGCAACTTCAAGAAAGCCAAGGAGTGCGAGCGTGGCATGGCCGCCTTCGCAGAAGCCGTCATCCACAAGGAAGAACTCGCGCTGCTCGGGGCGGATTCAGACAACTCCATGCCAAAGCCAAAGATAGATGTCAAGAAGACCTTCGAAGCTTCAGAAGACACTAAAAAGGCGGACCTCATCCCAGGTGACAAGTCTAAGCAAGTTGTCATCGGCTCCAACCTTGACGGCAAATAGGAAGGCGCGCTCGTCGAGTTCCTCCGTGAGAATCGCGACATCTTTGCATGGTCGCCTTCCGACATGCCTGGTGTACCGAGGGAACTTGCCGAGCACTCGCTCAACGTCATAAAAGGATCCAAGCCGGTGAAGCAAGCAACAAGACGCTTTGGAGATGAGAGACGCAAGGCTATAGGAAAGGAGATAAATAGGCTGAAGGCCGCCAATTTCATAAAAGAAGTTGTACACACCGATTGGGTGGCAAATCCTGTACTTGTTCCAAAGAAGAATAAAGAGCTGAGGATGTGTATTGACTATACCGGTGTTAACAAGTGCTGCCCAAAGGATCCCTTTGCGCTGCCTAGAATTGACCAAGTCGTAGACTCCACAGCAGGCTCCGAGCTGCTTTGTTTTCTGGACGCCTACTCAGGATACCACCAAATCAAGATGAGAGAGTCAGATCAGCTGAAAACATCTTTCACCACTCCATACGGGACTTTCTGCTACATCACAATGCCTTTTGGCCTGAAGAATGCAGGGGCAACATACCAGCGCTGTATGCAAAATTGCCTGCACGAACAGATCGGCCGCAATGTTCACGTCTATGTAGACGACATCGCGGTAATGTCAAAAAAGAAGGCAGATCTCCTAGAGGATTTGGAAGAAACGTTTCAGAATCTCCGGAGGTACCAGATGAAACTCAATCCCGCCAAGTGCGCTTTCGGCGTTCCAGCCGGCAAACTGCTAGGGTTCATCGTCTCAGAACGAGGGATCGAGGTTAATCCGGAGAAGATCAAGGCCATCCAAAACATATCCAGACCTACTTGTCTGAAGGACATGCAGCGCCTAGCCGGATCGGCGGCAGCCGTCAGTCGTTTCATAAGCCGCCTAGGGGGAAAGGCAATGCCTCTCTACCGGCTATTGAAGAAATCCGACAACTTTGAGTGGACAGCAGAGGCAGATGCCGCCTTACAACAACTTAAGGAGGCCCTCATTGGCAGCACCTCGATCACAGGAACCAATGCTGCTGTACATCGCGGCAACATGAGATGTTGTCAGCGTTGTCTTGGCTGTGGAAAGAAAGGAGAACGAAGCCGCGACGTGTGAGCAGCGACCGGTCTACTTCATCAGTGAAGTATTCTCCGCCTCCAAGCAGAGGTATCCGCATTACCAAAAGCTGGCGTATGGCGTATTCTTCGCCGCCAGAAAGCTTAGGCATTACTTCCAGGAACACACAGTGACAGTAGTCAGCAAGGCACCGTTGGGAGACATAATCAACAATGCAGAGGCAACAGGTCGAGTTGCCAAATGGGGCATCGAACTTGCCGCCTTTGATATAGTCTATAAACCACGGACCGCCATTAAGTCTCAAGCACTTGCAGACTTTGTCGCCGACTGGACAGAGGCAATGGAGGAAACAACACTCCCCGAATCAGAATATTGGGTCATGCACTTTGACGGATCAAAGATGCTCAAAGGCTCGGGGGCTGGGGTCGTTCTACGCACGCCTAAAGGTGACAAGTTTAGCTACGTGTTGCAAATCCACTTCACAGCAACCAACAATGTTGCCGAGTACGAAGCCTTGCTTCACGAGTTACACGTGGCAAACGGCCTAGGCGTCAAAAGAATCCTCTGTTATGGCGACTCAGATTTGGTCGCGCAGCAAGTAAGCGGAACATGGGATGCGAAAAGCGCAACAATGGCGGCTTACAGAGCCAAAGTTGACGAATTCGCAAAAAACTTCGTATGCTACGAAGTCCGGCATGTTCCAAGAGCTGAGAATGAGGCGGCGGACACACTTGCAAGGCTTGGATCGGAACGCAAAAAGGTACCAAAAGACATCTTCCTGGAGCATTTGCACAAGCCATCAATTAAAGGCGCCGATTTGATGGACCCCGACGCAGAAGAACCAGTAGAAGCGGCAAGTCTCGCTGTCTACTTAACACAGCCGGATTGGACAGTCCCATATCTCGATTTTCTAATCGACAAAAAGTTGCCGGAGGACGATGAGGTGCTAAAGAGGCAGATTATAAGGCGAGCCAAGGCATTCACGATAATAAAAGGCGAGCTATACAAGCGAAGCACTTGCGGCATCTATCAGCGGTGCATACAGCCGGAAGAAGGCCGGGAAATTCTGAAGGACATACATATTGGCACCTGCGGGCATCATGCTTCCGCTAGGTCCATTGTATCCAAAGCTTTCCGCCAAGGTTTCTACTGGCTCACCGCCAAAGAAGACGCCGAGAACATCGTAAAGACATGCAAAGGCTGCCAGTTGTACGCTCGTCAACCTCATTTGCCGGCACAGGAGCTAAGGACGATCCCAATCACCTGGCCGTTCGCGGTCTGGGGCTTAGACATGGTGAGTCCCTTCAAAAAGGCGCGCGGTGGGTACACTCACCTATTGGTCGCTGTCGACATGTTCACCAAATGGGTCGAGGCTAAACCGATCAGCAAACTTGACGCACGAACAACCACCAATTTTCTCTGGGGAATTATCTCTCGGTTTGGAGTTCCACACAGCATTATCACCGATAATGGCAGCAATCTCTCTCAAGGCGACATAGAAGAATACTGCAGCGATCTGGGTATCCGGCTTGATTTGGCATCCGTGTCACACCCTCAATCCAATGGACAAGTAGAGCGTACAAACGGCCTAGTCTTATCAGGACTTAAGCTTCGCCTCGAAGCTCCATTACACAGGGCAGCCGACGCTTGGGCAGATGAGTTACAGTCGGTACTATGGAGTTTGCGCACAACGCCAAACAGGTCTACCGGCTACACTCCTTTCTTCTTAGTATATGACGCTGAGGCAGTGCTACCTACCGACATGAAGTACGACTCCCCAAGAGTTCAAGCCTACATCGAGCAAGACGTAGAAGGTGCAAGACAGGATAGCCTAGACCTGCTAGACGAAGAAAGAGACGTCGCTCTCCATCGCTCCGCCTTGTACCAGCAACAACTTCGCCGCTATCATAGCCGGAGAGTGCGGAAGCGAAGCTTCAGAACAGGTGACCTGGTTCTCCGCCTAATTCAAGACAGAAAAGGTTTGCACAAGTTATCCCCGCCATGGGAAGGACCGTTTATAGTCACAAAGGCGCTGCTCAATGGTTCCTACTACCTAGCCGACATCCGCGACGAAGACGAAAGAAAATGCGCAAGAAGGCGGCAGCAAAAAGGGGAACCAAGCGCAAAAAAGGCATTGACGATCCGTTCGAGCAAACAAGACGGCCTTGGAATATTAAGCAGCTACGTCCTTTCTACACTTAGCAATTTATAATTGTAATAAGTTAAATATGATTATGAAATAAAAGTCTATGGTTCCTCATCTGTGTTGAGAAGCATGCCATCTTTTGTCTTTTCTTGCAATCATATTTCCCCTATGTATCTAAGTTACCTATTTTCTAGCTCCGTGCAAAGGTTCAAACTAGTAGATACTTGCAGCTTTCGAGCCAACCCAAAGCAAAAATAAACTTTTTTGCGCCGCCTAATTCCTTTACCTCTGATTACTTATATGTGGTTCGCCTAGTAGTATGTCTTTGACACCAACATGTTGGCTTTGGTCTCTGATTCTAAACAAATGGTCTAGCCCTGATTGTTTCAGCTAAAGTTACCGGCTGAGGTTTCGTCAACTTACAAAAAGTTAAGCATATAAGTCAGGGTAAACTTAAGGCGGACCATATAAATAAAGACAAAATAAAACTTGTCAGCTAGTTTCCGCCTAGCAAAGCAGCAACAAAAGTATATACAAATGTTACAAGTCAATGTTGCATTGTTTCAGGGGCCGACAAAGTAAGGCTGATAGAAGGCAAGGACAGAAAAGATATGGCTCGGGGGAGCGTCTACATCAGACTTGGGGGCTGACAACTTCAGCCCCGAAACTATCACTCCCCTCCGCCTCGGCCGCGCCGGCAGCTTCAGCTCCCTCTCCGCCAGGCACATGATGGCGCCGGTAGAAGATTGAAGTGTCCACCATGTCGGCAACCCGCGTGGCGTAGCCGGCAACGCTGTCCAGAACAGCGGCCGGCTCAACCTCGCTACCGTCTTCGTACGTTGACGGCATGCCTTCGGTGACGGCTTCTATCTCCGCCTCGGGGTAGTGCGCCATGAACAACCCAAGGGCGGTCTTGGCTCCACCCCGTGCCGCCGACTTCAGCGAGCTTTTGTGCAGTCTGGTCGCCTGGTCCAAGATGGCGGGCACGTCGCTGAACTCGGTCGGTTCCTGGCTGCCGGACGAGGTGAAGAACTTGGCGGCAAACCGCTTGGACGCCGCCAAAGTCTCGGTGATCAGTTCGCCTAGACGCGCAAGGCGATCCAGGCGGGGGCTGACAACCTTGTCATCGCCTAAACCGGCGGGAACTGTATCAAAAAACAAAGCCATTAGTTTGGCTCAGGCTAAAGCAATATGTCATCATCAAAAAGGAGTAAGAAATTACCAAGGACCGAGTTATGGAAAGCGGACAACTCAATCATATGAGTTGCCAGCGCGTCCTCCGCAGTTTGGGCGCGAGAAGTCTGCTTGGAGATTTCCTCCGCAGCCATCTTCTCCGCCTCCGCCAACTTGTTGCGCAGGCTTTCTAGCTCACCAGTGAGCTGGCTAGATTCCTGCGCAAACTTGAGTTGCTGGGCCTCCATCTCCTTTTGATGAGCCTCCTTCAACTCCAAGTTGGCGGCCGCCAAGTCTGAAGCTTCATTCATAAGAGCTTGCATATCAGTGGACGCCTTCAGGATATCCTGGGCGTGGTCTAGCAGTTCTAAAAATATGGATTCACTAGCTAAATGATTGACGGCAACATAAGTCAAAAGCATAGTTGAAGGCGAAAAGGATCAACCCTACCTTCATCTTTTTTGCGGGCCGCCTCCAACTCGGCAATCCGCAGGTCCTTGGCCTCGCACTCCTTCTTCAGGTCGCGGCAGCGCCGGTTTATCTCGACTCGGGAGGAGACAAGCTCGACCTTGGCGGACACAAGGCCCTGCAAGACAAGACAAAGGCATATAACATATTGTCGAATAACCACTAAGCCGACAGTCAAAATTTCTTTTATTTTTTGACTTGCCATCTAAGTGCTCGGGGGAAAGGCTATGTATATGCCGGAGTGGTAAAAACTTACAGATAAGTCGCCCTCCAAGTCGGCGAAGGCCTGCGAGGCGAAGTTGGCAAAAGCCAAAGTTGACTCCTTGGCCTCCTTAAAGGTGGACCAAGGGTCCCTGACCTTGCCGCCTCCCGCAGTCGGGGCTGCCCTCCGAGACCCGCCGGCAGTCGATTCCAGCAACGCCTCATTGGCGGCACGCGATTGAGCGACATCATCGGCCGTAGCCTCAGCCAGCAGTAGGGGAGTTTTGGGCGCGCGGTCGGCGGAAGAGGCCCTTGGCGGAGCGCCTGAAGCCGGAGCCGGGGGCTGACGACGAGCGTCGCCCATAAAGCTGCCGGCCTGGAGCTGAGGAGTGGGCGACACGGTAGCCGGCAAGCTACCTTGTGGCCGCTTACCCTTGCCAAGAAGTCTGGTCGTCAACCGGGAAGTTGCGACCCTTTCCCTGTCAACAAAAAGCAAGCACAGTCAATTGGCCAGTATTGAAGAGGTTTGTCGTCTGATAAAGGCAAAATTGAGTACCTTCGGGGGATGTTAATCCCCGCGTTCTCGCCAATGTTGGCGAGAGACGGCTCGGTAGCCGACGCGATCCGTTTCCTCCTCTCGGCATTCGCCGTAGAGGAAGCATCGCCGGACGCCTTGAGCTTCTTCGTCTTCCCGGCTTCCGACTCGTAGAAGTCGGGAGCCAGGTCATCCTCCCCCAACTCGGAGAGCTGAAAAAGAAGACAAGTTTAATGGAACTCAATTCTAGCCGGCAAAGCTATCAAACAAGGGGCAAGGAAGAAAATATTTACCTCGAGGGGAGGGTTGTCGTGGGTGTGCATGGGCACGCCCTCCGCCGCCTTCACCAGCCCCGCCTTGACAAGGCTGCGGAGCCGGAATGCCAGGTCGGCAACCGGCAATATCTCTTCGCTCACGCGAAGAGAGGCCGTGTCAGTAGGCGAATACTGACACATCTTGTGCGGACTATACCGCAGGGGGAGGATCTGCCGGCCGAGCCAGCAGATGACGGTGCCGACCCCATCCAGCAGAGGGGGAGCCATCGTCCTCGTGAGGAATTCAATCCGCCTTTGAATAAGGCGGAGTTCCTCCGTCAACTTGGGCACCGCCTCGTCCCAGCATGGCCGAGGCATGGGTGGCGCGTTGACGAATGCCGGGATGCCGACTTGGCGGCCCGGCGCTGCCATATCTTGGCAGTAGAAGAACGTGGAGGTCCAGCCCTTGACGGACTCAAGGTATGGTATCTTAGGATACCATTGGCGGCCCTGGCGGCAGTTGAAGGTGACGCTGCCGCAGGTTGCCAGCCCGCCGTCCGGCACCGTCTGTCGCCTCAACGGAAGCAGTATCTGAAGAAGTCTAAACTAGGCCTAATACCTAGGTAGCCTTCGAACAGAGTTGTGAAGCCGGCTAGGACTAATATACTATTGGGTGCAATGTTGTGGGGCTGGAGCCCATAGTGATCCAAAACCTCGCTAAAAAAGGCGGAAGGCGGAAGCGCCATTCCCCTAACAAGATGGGAGGTGAGGATGACCCGCTCTCCGGCTTTCGGGGCCGGGATGACGTCTCCGAAGGCGGCCCTCCACCGGCAATCCTCCCGAGTGGGGAGGTAGCCGACGGCCTCCAAATCTTGGAGGGCGTCTTCGTCGACGATGGAAGGCAGCCAGTAGCGGGACCCGAGGTCCGCCGCTTCCTCTTCCTCGTCGACGGGGGCGCCCGCCGTCGTCGTCGCCGCGGTGGTTGGTGGAGGAGCCGAAGGACCCGCCGCTGGCGCGGGCGCGGTGGAAGTCCGGGGGGCGGCG
The DNA here is from genome assembly GCA_026929855.1 of Poa annua. Taxonomy (NCBI): domain Eukaryota; kingdom Viridiplantae; phylum Streptophyta; class Magnoliopsida; order Poales; family Poaceae; genus Poa; species Poa annua. The sequence goes on along the minus strand of CM049432.1, from coordinate 67,846,041 downwards.
GTGGCGACATTGCCCGTCGCCGCCGTCGCGGGACGAGTTATCGCGCCGCCCATCACCGTCGCGGGCGGGGTCTCGATCGCCGGACCGCTCGACGCCGTGGAGAGGGTCTGGCCGGTGGACATCGCCGCGAGGAGAGGTCGTCGGAGAAGAGGAGTTCGCCGGAGCTCGTTCGGAGGCAAGAAGCGGAGAAGTGGAAGAGGCAAGAGCGCACGGAGAGCAAAGGCTGGGTAGTTAAAATGGACCGTTTGGCTACCTATTTATAGGGCCAGGCGTTGCTCCCTGTGCGACGGCGTTTTTAGTCGGACACGTGTCCAGCATCCGTTGCAGCACACGATTGCACGATCTCCACGCCTTCTCTTTTCCCGCAATTTGTGATCATGGCGAGATTCCCGCCTAGGCTGTTTTCAAACTGTCGTGAGCCGGCTAGGTGGAAACCGTCAAAAAGAATGATCGGCAGAGATTGCCGATTAGCCGTCTTTTCCCATGATGGATAAAGGCGGCCGCATGTCAACATCAAGACACGCATGCCTCGTTGATTTTCAGAATGGTTCAAGTCCTGCAGCCGCCAACTTTGGCAGATGAAGATTGAAGAAGCCGGCGCCTGGAGAACTTCAACCTTTCTGGGGGCTAATATTGGGGATATATCAACTAGGGGTATAACCAACATGGATCAATTCGGCTAGTCCAGGGTGGCCCAAGGGTGGTAAGGCCGAGGCCTGCCGGGCGGCCCAGATAGCTGACGTACAAGGAAGTAGGCGGACGGTCCAAGGAAGGCGGAAGGCCGAAGCCCATCAAGCCACCGAGCCCAAGACGGAAGGCGGCAACTAAGCCGGCTAGGTCTAGGACTCTGTTTACTTGCCGGGCAAGTACTTACCTTGTACCCTGGGGTCTGGCCGCCTATATAAGCCGGCCACCAGGGAGCCTTTAGGGAAGAGACAACTTCAATAGGCATCATATCCATTGTAACATGTTCACGGCTATTGCCTCATAGTGAATTATAGCAGCACGTAGGATCTCGCCACCGCTGCGGGATCCGAAGCTGGGTAAACTCGCCGTGTCCAATCCCGTCCTCGACGACTCCAACCTTCTTCCCCACAATCCATACGTAGGCTAGAGGACCCCCGTCTCCTATCAATTATGCCGATACCACGACAGTAAGCGGCCTCAAGGCAGCTCGCCTGCTACCGTGCCGCCAACTCCCCAGCCCCGGGCCGGCAACTTTATGGGCGACGCTCGTCGCCAGCCCCCGGCTCCGGCTTCTGGCGCGCCGCCAAGGACCTCCTCCGCTGACCGCGCACCCAAGACTCCCCTCCTTTTGGCTGAGGCTACGGCCGATGAAGCCGCTCAATCGCGCGCCGCCAAGGAGGAGTTGCTGGAGGCGGCTGCCGCGGGTCCCAGAGGGCAGCCCCGACTGCAGGAGGTGGCAAAGTTAGGGACCCTTGGTCCACCTTCACGAAGGCCAAGGAGTCAGCCTTGGCTTTTGCCAACTTCACCTCCCAGGCCTTCGCAGATTTGGAGGGCGATCTGACTGTAAGTTTTTATAACTGCGGCATATACATAGTCTTTCCCCCGAGCACTTAGATGGCAGGTCCAAATTTTTTGGCTGTCGGCTTAGTGGTTATTCGACAATATGTTTTATGCCTTTGCTTTTTCCTGCAGGGTCTCGTGTCCGCCAACGTTGAGCTTGTCTCCTCCCGATTCGAGATAAACCAGCGGTGCCGCGACCCGAAGAAGGATTGCAAGGCCAAGGACCTGCGGATTGCCGAGCTGGAGGCGGCCCGCAAAAAAGATGAAGGTAGGGTTGATCTTTTTTGCCTTCAGCTATCTTTTCAACTTATGTTGCCGTCAATCATTTAGTTAGCGAATCCATATTTGTAGAACTGCTAGACCATGCCCAGGATATTCTGAAGGTGTCCACTGATATGCAAGCTCTTATGAATGAAGCTTCCGATTTGGCAGCCGCCAACTTGGCGATGAAGGAGGATCACCGGAAGGAGATGGAGGCCCAGCAGCTGAAATTTGCGCAGGAATCTAGCCAGCTCACTGGTGAGCTGGAAAGCCTGCGCAAGAAGTTGGCGGAGGCGGAGAAGACGGCTGCCGAGGAGATCTCCAAGCAGACTTCTCACGCCCAAATTGCTGAGGATGCGTTGGCGGCTCATATGATTGAGCTGTCTGCTTTCCATAACTCGGCCCTTGGTAATTTCTCACTCCTTACTTTGATTTTGCCATTTTGCTTAGCCTGAGCCAAACTGATGGTTTCATTTTTGATACAGTTCCCGCCGGTTTGTGCGACGACAAGGTTGTCAGCCCCCGCCTGGATCGCCTTGCGCGTCTGTGCGAGCTGATCACCGAGACTTTGGCAGCGTCCAAGCGGTTTGCCGCCAAGTTCTTCATCTCCTCTGGCAGCCAGGAACCGACCGAATTCAGCAACGTGCCCAATATGTTGGAGCAGGCTACCAAGCTACACAAGAGCTCGCTGAAGTCAGCGGCGCGGGGTGGTGCCAAGACTGCGCTTGGACTATTCATGGCGCACTACCCCGAGGCGGAGATAGAAGCCGTCACCGAAGGCATGCCGTCTACATATGAAGACGGCAGCGAGGTCGAGCCGGCCGCTGTTCTGGACAGCGTTGCCGGCTACGCCACGCGTGTTGCCGACATGGTGGATACTTCAATCTTCTACCGGCGCCATCCCGTGCCTGCCGCAGGGGTAGCTGGAGCTGCCGGCACGGCCGAGGCAGAGGGGAGTGACAGTTCTGGGGCTGAAGTTGTCAGCCCCCAAGCCTGATGTAGACGCTCCCCCGAGCCGTAGTTTCCTTGCCTTCTTCTGACATGATTTGCCAGCCCCTGAAACAATGCAACTTTAACTTGTAATATTTGTATATACTTTTGTTGCTGCTCTGCTAGGCGAGAAACTAGCTGACAAGTTTTTATTTTGCTTTATTTATATGGCCCGCCTTAATTTTACCCTGACTTATATGTTTGACTTTTTGGATGTTGACGAACCTCAGCCGGTAACTTTAGCTGAAACAACCAGAGCTAAACCATGCGTTTAGGATCAGAAACCAAAGCCAACATGTTGGTGCACAAAACATTCTACTAGGCGAACCACACATAAGTAATCAGAGGTAAAGGAATTAGGCGGCGCAAAAAGTTTATTTTTGCTTTAGGTTGGCTCGAAAGCTGCAAGTATCTACCAGTTTGAACCTTTGCATGGAGCTAGAAAAATAGGTAACTTAGATACATAGGGGAAATATGATTGCAAGAAAAGACAAAAGATGACATGCTTCTCAACACAAATGAGGAACCATAGACTTTTATTTCATAATCATATATAACTTATTACAATTATAAATTGCTAAGTGTAGAAAGGACGTAGCTGCTCAATATTCCAAGGCCGTCTTGTTTGTTCGAACGGATCGTCAATGCCTCTTTTGCGCTTGTTTCCCCTTTTTCCTGCCGCCTTCTTGCGCCTCTTCTTTTCTTCTTTGTCGCGGATGTCGGCCAGGTAGTAGGAACCATTGAGCAGCGCCTTTGTGACTATAAACGGTCCTTCCCATGGCGGGGATAACTTGTGCAAGCCTTTTCTGTCTTGAATTAGGCGGAGAACCAGGTCACCTGTTCTGAAGCTTCGCTTCCGCACTCTCCGGCTATGATAGCGGCGAAGTTGTTGCTGGTACTAGGCGGAGCGATGTAGAGCGACGTCTCTTTCTTCGTCTAGCAGGTCTAGGCTATCCTGTCTTGCACCTTCTACGTCTTGCTCGATGTAGGCTTGAACTCTTGGGGAATCGTATTTCATGTCGGTAGGTAGCACCGCCTCAGCGCCATATACTAAGAAGAAAGGAGTGTAGCCGGTAGACCTGTTTGGCGTTGTACGCAAACTCCATAGTACCGACTGTAACTCATCTGCCCAAGCACCGGCTGCCCTGTGTAATGGAGCTTCGAGACGAGGCTTAAGTCCTGATAAGACTAGGCCGTTTGTACGCTCTACTTGTCCATTGGATTGAGGGTGTGACACGGATGCCAAATCAAGCCGGATACCCAGATCACTGCAGTATTCTTCTATGTCGCCTTGAGATAGGTTGCTGCCATTATCAGTGATAATGCTGTGTAGAACTCCAAACCGAGAGATAATTCCCCAGAGGAAATTGGTGGCTGTTCGTGCGTCAAGTTTGCTGATCGGCTTAGCCTCGACCCATTTGGTGAACTTGTCGACAGCGACCAATAGGTGGGTATACCCACCACGCGCCTTCTAGAAGGGACCCACCATGTCTAAGCCCCAGACCGCGAACGGCCAGGTGATTGGAATTGTCCTTAGTTCTTGTGCCGGTAAGTGAGGTTGACGAGCGTACAACTGGCAGCCTTTGCATGTTTTTACGATGTTCTCGGCGTCTTCTTTGGTGGTAAGCCAGTAGAAACCTTGGCGGAAAGCTTTGGATACAATGGACCTGGCGGAAGCATGATGCCCGCAGGTGCCAATATGTATGTCTTTCAGAATTTCCCGGCCTTCTTCTGGCTGTATGCACCGCTGATAGATGCCACACGAGCTTCGCTTGTATAGCTCGCCTTTTATTATCGTGAATGCCTTGGCTCGCCTTATGATCTGCCTTTTTAGCACCTCATCGTCCTCCGGCAACTTGCTGTCGATTAGAAAATCGAGATATGGGACAATCCAATCCGGCTGTATCGAGTAGACAGCGAGAATTGCCGCTTCTACCGGTTCTTCTGCATCGGGGTCCATCAAATCGGCGCCTTTAATGGAGGGCTTGTGCAAATGTTCCAGGAAAATATCTTTTGGTACCTTTTTGCGTTCTGACCCTAGTCTGGCAAGTGTGTCTGCCGCCTCGTTCTCAGCTCTTGGAACATGCCGGACTTCGTAGCCCGCGAAGTTTTTTGCGAATTCGTCAACTTTGGCTCTGTATGCCGCCATTGTTGCGCTTTTCGCATCCCATGTTCCGCTTACTTGCTGCGCGACCAAATCTGAATCGCCATAATAGAGGATTCTTTTGACGCCGAGGTCGTTTGCCACGTGTAACCCATGAAGCAAAGCTTCGTACTCGGCAACGTTGTTGGTTGCTGTGAAGTGGATTTGCAACACGTAGCTAAGCTTGTCACCTTTAGGCGTGCGTAGAACGACTCCAGCCCCCGAGCCTTTGAGCATCTTTGATCCGTCAAAGTGCATGACCCAATATTCTGATTCGGGGAGTGTCGTTTCCTCCATGGCTTCTGTCCAGTCGGCGACAAAATCTGCAAACGCTTGAGACTTAATGGCGGTCCGTGGCTTATAGACTATATCAACGGCGGCAAGTTCGATGCCCCATTTGGCAACTCGACCTGTTGCCTCTGCATTGTTGATTATGTCTCCCAACGGTGCCTTGCTGACTACTGTCACTGTGTGCTCTTGGAAATAATGCCTAAGCTTTCTGGCGGCGAAGAATACACCATAAGCCAGCTTTTGCTAATGCGGATACCTCTGCTTGGAGGCGGAGAATACTTCACTTATGAAGTAGACCGGTCGTTGCTCATACGTCGCGGCTTCGTTCTCCTTTCTTTCCACAGCCAAGACAACGCTGACAACAGCTCATGTTGCCGCGATGTATGGCAGCATTGGTTCCTGTGATCGAGGTGCTGCCAATATCGGAGCGGATATGAGGGCCTCCTTAAGTTGTTGTAAGGCTGCGTCTGCCTCTGCTGTCCACTCAAAGTTGTCGGATTTCTTCAATAGCCGGTAGAGAGGCATTGCATTTTCCCCTAGGCGGCTTATGAAATGACTGACGGCCGCTGCCGATCCGGCTAGGCGTTGCACGTCCTTCAGACAAGTAGGTCTGGATATGTTTTGGATGGCCTTGATCTTCTCCGGATTAACCTCGATCCCTCGTTCTGAGACGATAAACCCGAGCAGTTTACCGGCTGGAACACCGAAAACACACTTGGCGGGATTGAGTTTCATCTGGTACCTCCAGAGATTCTGAAAAGTTTCTTCCAAATCCTCTAGGAGATCTGCCTTCTTTTTCGACATCACCGCGATGTCGTCTACGTAGACGTGAACATTGCGGCCAATCTGTTCGTGCAGGCAATTCTGCGTACAGCGCTGGTATGTTGCCCCAGCATTCTTCAGGCCAAAAGGCATCGTGATGTAGCAGAAAGTCCCGTATGGAGTGGTGAAAGATGTTTTCAGCTGATCCGACTCTCTCATCTTGATTTGATGGTATCCTGAGTAAGCGTCCAAGAAACAAAGCAGCTCGGAGCCTGCTGTGGAGTCTACGACTTGGTCAATTCTGGGCAGCGCAAAGGGATCCTTTGGGCGGCACTTGTTAACACCGGTATAGTCAATACACATCCTCAGCTCTTTATTCTTCTTTGGAACAAGTACAGGATTTGCCACCCAATCGGTGTGCACAACTTCTTTTATGAAATTGGCGGCTTTCAGCCTATTTATCTCCTTTCCTATAGCCTTGCGTCTCTCATCTCCAAAGCGTCTTGTTTCTTGCTTCACCGGCTTAGATCCTTTTATGACGTTGAGTGAGTGCTTGGCAAGTTCCCTCGGTACACCAGGCATGTCGGATGGCGACCATGCAAAGATGTCACGATTCTCACGGAGGAACTCGACGAGCGCGCCTTCCTATTTGCTGTCCAGGTTGGAGCCGATGACAACTTGCTTAGACTTGTCACCTGGGATGAGGTCCGCCTTTTTGGTGTCTTCTGAAGCTTCAAAGGTCTTCTTGACATCAATCTTTGGCTTGGGCATGGAGTTGTCTGAATCCACCCCAAGTAGTGCGAGTTCTTCCTTGTGGATGACGGCTTCTGCGAAGGCGGCCATACCACGTTCACACTCCTTGGCTTTCTTAAAGTTGCCAGAAATCGTGATGGTTCCGTTTTCCCCCGGCATTTTAAGCTTGCTGTATATGTAGCACGGCCTTGCCATAAATTTGGCGAAAGCCGGTCGCCCGAAGATTGCATGATAGGCGCTTTTGAAGGGGACAACTTCGAACCGAAGGAACTCTGAGCGGTAGTTCTCTTTTGGTCCGAAAGTTACCTTCAGCCTAATGCTCCCCATTGACTTTGCTTGCCTGCCGGGCACTATGCCGTGAAAAGTGAGGTTGCTGTGGTCCAGCTGATCCTCTGACAGGTTCATGCGGCTTAGTGTGTCGTAGTACAGGATGTTGAGGCTGCTGCCGCCATCCATGAGTACCTTTGTGAGTCTGAAGTTGTCGAAAATGGGATCGACGACGAGGGCGTACTTGCCTGGGTGAGGAACGTGATCAGGGTGGTCGGACCCGTCCCAAGTGATCGTTGCTTCCGACCAGTTCAAATACTGAGGGACGTCCGGCATTGTCGCGTTGAGTTCGCGCATTTCCGCCTTATCCGCCTTAGCCGAAGGCGTGCCGACAAAGCATACAAGAGATTCTTTGACCTTCGGATATGGTTTCTTTTTCTTGGCGGCCGCGTCATCCTCGCTTGAGACAGACATGTCGTCGTCATCCTCATCCTCCTTGTTGTCTTTCTTGTCGTTCTTCTTTGACTTCTTTGACGTCCAGCCGACTGTGGGGTCCTTTTTGAAGTCGTCCATGAAACGACATTCGCCAAGCATATGGTTGACCTTGCCGAGTGAGGCGTGGATGGGGCACGGCAAAAGTTTTGCCTTCTCATAAGTGATTCGCGCCGCTTTAGGCCCTGAGCCGGCGTCGCGACCATCTTTCTTATTCTTCCACTTCTTTTTGCCGCCATTCCCTTGGAAAGCGACAACTACCTCGTTGGAAGGTCCGGCTTTGTCATCCGCCGCCTGCTTGCGCTTGTTGTTCCGTTTTGGTATGATGTTGACGGCTGGATCATCGTCCCGGGCGTCTTCATCTGCCGCCGCGTATTGGGCGGCTAGGTTGAGCATCTCACCAAGGTCCGTGATTTGCTCGCGGACGAGCCGATGACGGAGCAAGGACTTCTTCTGCAGGCCCGTGTAGAAGGCGTGGATAGCCTGTGCGTCCGAAACACCATGACAGTTGGCTTTTTCGGATATCCAACGGCTGACGAAGTCTGTCATGGTTTCGTCCGGCTTTTGGATACAGCGTTGCAAATCCGTGTAGGTATTTGGACGCTTGTATGTTCCTTGGAAGTGCTGGGAGAAAACCTTTTCCATGTCGTACCAGCTATGGATAGACTTTTCAGGAAGGTTGTCGATCCAAGCCCTTGCCGTGCCTTCCAACATGAGAGGTAGGTAACGGACGGCAATATAGCTGCTCCCGCCGGCAATTTCTATGGCCATGGCATAGTCGGCTAGCCATGACTCTGGCTTAACGAGGCCGTTGTACCTAGAACAATTTTTTGACACTGATGTCATGTCCTTGGGGAACGGCTCTCTGCGGATGGCGTCGCCGAAGCACTTTGGTCCAGAATATAGCGGCTCCTTTCCTCTTGCTATGTCTTGTAGGCGGTGTCGTGCGTCTTTTGGATCGAGCTGTCGTGCGCCTCTGTTTACGTCTGGCTCGTCCTGCGCTGCCCGGCTTATGCTGCGCCTGGGCCCTTCTGCCTCCTCTTTCCTCTTGCTGCCGGTTCTACGCTGCGGAGACCGACTTCGACCTCTCCTGGGAGGGTCGTTACCGGCATCTTTCCTAGGCGGCAGTCTGTTGTTCCGCCTACCGCCATTGTCGCGTCTTGGCTGGGCTGGAGGTGGCAGGTCTCCCCTGCTTCCTGTCCTTGAATTCTCGTCCCGCCTTGGTTTTGGTGGTGGCGTCTTCTTTGGAGGTGGCGTTGCCTTCCTTTTGTCGCCATGGCTACTGGAGCCGGACGGGCCTTCGGGGTCATCGCCAGGTGCAGCTTTGCACTTTCCTGACTTAGACTCTAGGTCTCCCCCGCGAGCATCCGCCATGTGGCCGTAGGAATCAGCCCGAGCTTGTTGTTCTAGGGCCTTGCTCACGAAGTGTCTTGCATTGGCCAGCTTTTCCTCCGCCGTGTAAGTTTTGTCGTCCAGGGTATCTAGCGCGGCAGCCGCGTTGAGGACGGGGGTGCAGAAGACAACATCTCCCCTTATGTCCACGCGCTGTGGTGCCGTACGCCAGTCGAACCCGAGATCTGGAGCCGATGTCGTTGTGCGTGTTGGCGGCTCCTTGTCACGGCGGTTTTTTGATGACCTTTTTTCAAAGAGTTGCCGGCTTGTTTTGGCCGACATCTTCTCCTGTTCTTTCTCGATCTTCTTCGCAAGGCTCTCAACGTGCTCCTCTCTTTTTTCGCAGGAAGTCAGAGTGCTTGAGCATGTTAATTCTAAGCTCTTCCACTTCGTCGAGTGGGGTGTCTTTATTCACCGGAGTATTCATGATCTCGTCTACTTCTTTGATGACGGAGAGCAAATCCGTGGGTTTGCTGCTGCCGCCTTTCTCGAGGCCAGTTTTCTTCTTCGCACGCACCTTGTCGGAACTTTCAATGAGTTGACCGGCAGTGGTGTCGCGGGCATCTTCCACCGGCTTGTTTTGCGCTTCCGAAGCAACTGGGGTTGTCTCGTGACCGACGACAACCATCATAGCCAGCTTGTCAGGCATGTCAGTATCCGTTGTGCCCTCTGAAGGAGCCGGATTACCACTGGAAAAGCGGGTTTTGATCTTCTCTTCGAAGAGACTAGCATCATCATCAGAGTCAGAGTCTACGTTGACTTGAACGGTAGATCTGGATCCGGCATCTGACATCGCATCCTCCTGGAGAGCAGGGAGGATTGACTCAGGATCGTTGTTTTCTGGCTGGGAGTCTGATCCCAGTCCGACAACTCCGACGAAGTGGAAATCAGATTCGGCCGACTCCTGGGAGAAGGCGGATTCAGATCCATCTTGTCGGTCGACTGCTTGGTCGAAGGGTTGGTGGGTGGGGTTGTAGAAACGCGGTAGGCCGTACGCCTCTGGCGTATACCCGATGAAGACGTCGATCCCTCCGATCGGTACGATTGCGCATCCGATAAGGTAGCCGTCCGCCGGGAGCCAGGACTCATCCGAGTTGACGTAGCTGTGGCCGCCATACCTTGTGACGCGACCGACGGCGATCTGCTTGCCCACGCCGCCAAGTGTTCCCGCCTGGAACGTGACGCCAGGAACCTTATGCCCCACGGTGGGCGCCAACTGTCGTGGTATCGGCATAATTGATAGGAGACGAGGGTCCTCTAGCCTACGTATGGATTATGGGGAAGAAGGTTGGTGTCGTCGAGGACGGGATTGAACACGGCGAGTTTACCCAGCTTTGGATCCCGCAGCGGTGGCGAGATCCTACGTGCTGCTATAATTCACTATGAGGCAATAGCCGTGAACAGATTACAATGTGTATGATGCGTATTGAAGCGTGTCCTAAAGGCTCCCTGGTGGCCGGCTTATATAGGCGGCCAGACCCCAGGGTACAAGGCAAGTACTTGTCCGGCAAGTAATCAGAATCCTAGACCTAGCCGGCTTAGTTGCCGCCTTCCATCTTGGACTTGGTGGCTTGATGGGCTTCGGCCTTCCGCCTACTTCCGTGTACGTCAGCTATCTGGGCCGCCCGGCAGGCTTCAGCCTTACCACCCTTGGGCCACCCTGTACTAGCCGAATTGATCCATGTTGGTGATACCCCTAGTTGATATATCCCCAACAGTCATGTTCATGATTAACTAGCTTAGGATTTAGGTTGTGGTGTTGTTCCAGTTTATTCTACTGATGAAGTCATTTGTCTAGCTGTGATGTGTTGGGTGGTGCTCCTGCTTGGATGATGTACTCATCCAACCATCAGTAGCTTAGTGATAAGTGCTTCAGGATCCCAACAAAGAATTACTTGCAATTAGAAATTAGTGTCCTGTTGAAATTAACACCTAGGAGTCCAGATAGTTATTTATTTAATGTTCTATGATGGAGCAAGAGCCCTGAACTGTGTGTGACTAAGCAGGAACTGCTGATTGTGTGTGACTCAATAACCCTTACATTGTTTTCATTCTATCTTGCTGGGAGTGTCATAATTCTAAATGGAGTCACATATCATTTTTTGTCGTAGTTTAGAAGACCATGAACTTTATTTCATTTGTCCAATCATAACACTTATTGTGATTGGCCGGCTTGGATAAGCTCTAAGAAAATTGAAAGATTGGATTGGGACTTATATTCCTCACTGTGGCGATTCAAGTAATTATGTTTCCATTCCTTACTGTAACTTATAAGGTCATTCTTACTTATGATTTGTTTTGTTACGATTCAGGACTTGAAAGAGAACCAAACTATGGACATCTTAACACTAGCGGAAATTGGGGCTCTAGTCCCGGTTCCAGAGGGCCTGTAGTCCCGGTGTAGCAACCGGGACTACCAAGGCGGGACTAGAGCCCCCCCTTTGGTCCCGGCTCAGCACAAACCGGGACCGGAGCCCTCCCCCCCCCTCCACCAATTAGAGCTCCGCACGTGGAGGGGGCAGGGGCGAACCCTTTAGTCCCGGTTCGTGTTACGAACCGGGACTAGGGTTTTTTTTTTTTTACATTTCAGGGTTTTGTTTTTATTTTCATTTCAGTGCTTTGCTTTTTTTTATTTCGACCGGTTTTCTGGGTAGGGGTTTCGTATGGTACCATGTCGATGCGTCGGGGGTTGGGGTTTCGGATGCTACGACTTCGAGTGCGAAAAACACGTATAAATTATTATACGAACCTAGATAAATTTGCATCATGCATATATACAATTACATGAAGATCATGTGTTGATAACACATACACATTTAAGTACGCGTGGTACATGAAGATCACATTTTCCGGTTCCAGATACTTAGAAGTACTTTGTTACATGGAGATCACTATATATTACATGTCCGCACTAGTCAAAATAGTGGTACTCTCTGGTCTCCGGTATGACATGGGTGAGGTAAAATCCCGTCAACTCCTCTGCAATTGCCCTGAAGCGGGTCTTTATTAGTAAATCGTTGCGCTTTCTTGCCAACTGTAAAAAAATGATATCACAATGAATACATGAGATATGAAATGAATAAAACTCATCACGATTGATGATACAAAAATAATGTTGTGACTAGAGCTTTACGTACTTCGATACTTCTTTTGCTCTTCAAACTCTCGTTAACCACAGTATGCATGTACTCGCAAACGTAGAATCCACATAGACCAGTCCCTATTGATTGTTTAAGGCAAGTCTATAGAAGAATAGAATTTAAGCAAATAATAATAAAGTACGATAATGGTGCATGGGACTAGTTATAGTACTACTTACATCGTTACTACGCCAGCGCAGTTTCTCTGGCCATCCACTGTTCGGATGTTCCGCGAGGAACATTTTCCAAACGTTGCATGGCAAGAAAATGAATGAATGAGTCATAAATTCTTTGATACTAGGAAATGAACGAAAGAGACGATAAGAAAAGAAAGTACCTTGCCACCAAATCAAAACAGGTCTTGTATTTTTTAGGGCATCTTCTTAACAAGTCAAGGACAACAATTTCTCCTTTCCGCAATTCAATAACGATAAGAATGTAGTGGAAGCTGCGCACGTTTATAAATAGTCATGCATAACTCATCAATTAAACTTAACATCGGGTGAGAAAAATAGAATGTGTAATAAGCAGTAAAACTCACTTGAAGTTGTAAGGCCATAATATATATTTTTTGTAATCTTGTCGCTTGAAAAACATTAGCAAATTCCCCGGTGTATCCTTGTTAACTAGTGGATCAATTATGTTTTTTTCATGCATTATAGAGGGGTCAATGAACCCAATGTGGTTGATTTTCTGCTTCTTGCATTCGAGCATCTTTATTCTGCGTAATAAAGCACACAAATATTATAGAGAGGATTATCACAGACAATGAACGAGTAAAGCTAATTAAAACATTAAATTACAGGAATTGATCACTTTCAGACAATAGGAACTCATGATAGGTTTGTCGAGTGCCCGGAGATTGTATAACTGAAAGATTTCGGCGAAGTAAAGGATAACGGAGTATTCTTGGAAATAATGCTCTTCCTTAACTGCCATCATGAGAGCGTCTTTATTCGTCTCCTTTACGATATCCTTGTACCAGGCTTGAAATTGACGCATTCTTGTGGGTAAGTCGCCGTCGACAAAATTCTCCCCGTGAACATAAGTACGAACAACATCCGCGAAGGGGATATCATCTCCCGAATATACCAGCTCCCGCACATTGATGTTTTTGAGAACTCTGTCATCAAGCACCTTGAGCGGGGGGGGGGGGGGGGGGGGGGGCGACTGTGCGTCTTGTTCTCCGAGTTGGGCAACTTGTTTCCCTTTTTTCGATCGATCATCCATCTCTTCGTCATATGACTTACCAATGTTGCGATCATAGTCTGTTGGCTGCGATGGTGGGGGGTTGTATAGGGCATCGTGCAACGGTCAATTTTCTCCTGAGGAATTACGGCAGTAAATTTTGCAGGAGGCAATTGTTTCGCTAACGCTTTCTGTTCACGCCAGCAAGCCAGGCATCCGTATGTTCTTTACAGGCGATATCGTTTTCCTCAACGGTTCTCTCCCAAGGTAACTTTGGAGTAGGCGGCGGTGTTTTCTGCTTTCTAGGTTTCTTCCCAACAGGAGAACCAGACTGGTGTCTACTCGAGAGCGACTTAACATTCTAGCGGACTGGCATAGACTGCGATGGACTCGCGCTAGGAACCCTCTCGGGGGGCGGTTGGCTTTGTTGTTGAGCTGGAGATGGACTCGGGCTGGGGTCCCTATCGGGGAGGTGTGGGCTTTGCTGATGGGGTGGAGATGGACTCCGTCTTTGATCCCTCTCGAGGAAGAGTGGACTTTGCTGGTGAGCTGGACTCCTAGAACGAGGAGTGGACTTTGCTTGTTCTGAAAGGACGATGTATTTCTTGGGCCATAGGGTGAAGGCATGCTTGACGTCTGCCAACGTCTTCTCCTCGTCACCTCCAGGTAACTCAAGTTCCAAGGTTTCAAATCCCGGCATAATTTCGTCCACCCCGACACGAGCGTAGCCATCTGGAATTTGACCACAATGGTAGAGTTCTCCAGGTTGAATTACTAAAGCTTGCCCCACCGCCACCTTCAAAGTTATGTTTCTCATTGCTATATGTAGCTCACAACCTGTAGGCTCTGTGATGTCATCCACTGGGTAGGGACCATCGACTTGACGCGTGGAACCAACGCTTCTTCTACGCTGAGATGGGGCGGCATCTGCTTCATGATCTAATTGGTGCCGCTCCTGAGGTTCCGTTCTTTGCTCCTTCAATGCTTTTATTTCCACCCGTTGCTCCTTCATTTCACGTTCCAATTGTAATATCCGGTCGGCCTCCTTCTTCTTACCTCTGCTACGGCTTCTATAAGTGTGAGCGGATTCCGGCCACGCAGTCTTAAACGTAGCACCGCCAGGAAAGCCTCGAGCTCGTCCAACATGTTCAGGATTCCCCAGGGCTCATGTCAGCTCGTCATCCTCTCTATCGGGTTGGAACACACCATTGCGAACATCATTAATTGCTTCTTCAAGCTTCTTTTTTATTTTATCAACGAGAACCTTCCATTTCCCCCTTCCAACAATCTCTCCGGTTTTAGGGTCCAACATTGCCCCATGCGCGAACAACCAGAATTTTGACCTCTCGGGCCAGTCAAGTGTCTTTGGACGGACCCCCGATCGAAGCAGTTTTTCTTCATAGGCTAACCACTTAGGAATGGCGCTCTTGTAGCCACCTGTCCCCAATGTATGGTGGTGTACCTTCAGCCCAGCATTCAATTTATTTATCTCCGATCGGGCCACAGCCATAGGTGATTTCCTATACGCCTTAAACGCCGCCCATTAGATTCTAACTTCTTCCCTTGTGCTCCACTGAAATCTGGCTCTTCTTTTGTTTCTTCATATTGATTCCATAACTTTTTCTTCCAGTTCCGGAATTGTTCCGCCATCTTAATAAGAGTCCACTTCTTGAGGTTGTCCTTCTTCACTTTAGAGAGATCTGGCGGGAGGGTGAAATGTGACAAAAGCGTGTTATAGACCAAATCCTTAAGAACTTGGTGGACATAACATGGGTCCTCCACATCTGCGGCCGCCGGCTTATTCCATTCGTGTATGCTGATTGGGATCATGTCCCTAACAATAACTCCAGCTTGACTTATAAATTTGTTGTGGTTCTGTTTTGGTTCGAGCGGTTCGCCGGAATCAGCAATTTCCTCAATCGGTAACTTTGGATCCTCGCTCGTCATTCTTTTTGCCTTGCCTCGAGGAGCACATGGTGGCTACTTTTTGGCAGATTTGCTCGATCCGGATGGCTAAAAGAAAAATAAGTCGTTAATAAATGCAACATAAATCAATTAATGCATGTAGTTAACAACAACATATCGCCATATTGATTATAAACACATATACACCTCTCCGCCGGAGTTTGTTATCACCACATCTCGTGAATCCATTCCATCACCAAAGTCGTTCAAAAATTGTTCGAAATCATAATCATATACATCTCCTCCAGCTCGGGCATCGTTAAAAATAAGTTGTTCCATTTGGTCTTCCATCTCCTTGTCTCGTTGAAATTGTGCTTCTTCTATCTGCTCGTCTCGCAAGTGCTCCATAGCTCTAACTGCAATCCATAGCTCGGGCATTATAATCAAGTATACAAGTACAATAATTGCAACAAGTATGGATCATATAGCACAACAAGGTGGCAGCGAAGAAAACAGTGTGTGCTCATCTTGCATACCTAACACAAAACTATATATATGGATCATATTTTAGAATTGTGCATATCTAACACAAAATCATCTTTTTTCGTACACATTTACAATCATCTCAATTTGCATATCCAACACACCATAATATATATACGGATCATATATTACAATTTCATATCTAACATATTTACAATCATCTCAATTTACAAAACAAAGATAGCCACTGAAGCAAGACCTCCTGAAAAGCCATGGACACAAGGATCCGAGCAGCAGACCTCCTGCAAGTTGTATAATGAATTGTATTTCAATCAAAACAACAAAAGATGTAGCCAATTATGCATGTAGACAATAATTGCAAGTCATAGCATCCATAAAACAGAACACTGAGAGAACTACAATTATGTAACAAGAAATAGCATCTCATAAAACAGAAAAGACTGATTTCTCAATAGTCGTAGCCAAAATTCATCTAACAAGCATGCATTGATTCTAAGTGTCTCAGTTTCAGACTTGATAGTAGAAAAGATACATAATGTTTCTACAATTATATACCACAGTAGGAGAGGCTCCTACTGTTTTTGATTCAATAAATAATCTTTCTAGTAAAAATAATATTAGTTTGCAATATAAATGGCTGCCAAAATTTTTGTGCTGCAGAAAAGTGGGATGTATAGATTTATTATGTTTAATTATATTTTAATTTCAGAAAAAGGTTAAAGAATTCATATATAAATTTGTAGCCTCCAATGCAAGCAAACAAATCATTCTTTCAGTAAAATTACTCCAGGAAGTTACAGTAGCAATGTTAGTACACCAAGAATTTGTAGCAGTGTTACATTAGCAATGTTAGTACACCAATGCAGGAGTGTAAGAGCCTCTCGCACCATTACATAGCAAGCAAGCATTTGTAGTACTGATATTTCACCAAATGACCATCGAATGCATCTAAACTTGATATTTCACCAAATGACCATCTAATGCATACAACATTCATCTCATCCTTAAAACCACTTACCGAGGATAAGTAGCTGCTTTATGCTTTAGGAATTATTCTCTGAATAAAATAGCTCTCAACTACATATATAAAGTTTCAAGAAAAAGATGAACATTGTCACTTCTTAGATTGTGCTAGATTCTTCTCTCAATCAAAAGCCAACACTTCTGCCAGTTGGTCAAAGCAAACATTGTGCTAAATGATTGTCTTTGTGTTGCTTCTCTTTCTCGATTCCATGCAATTTCAAAGATTCAACACCGCGTGCGCGACGGCGGGTAGCACCGCTTGCGCGACGGTGGGCAGCAAGAGAGAGGAAGGGGAAGGGATACCCTTACCGTGGAGGAGAAGCGGAGGAGGCCGGAAAGACGACGATGACGACGCGGGCCGTGGACGAGGATGACACGGGCCAAGGGCGGCGAGAAGCAGAGGAGAATCTCGGCCGTGGAGGAGGCCGGGTCGCGGGCACGTCGTTGCGGAGGACGGCGGCGAGAGGCGGGCGCCGGAGCGGAGCAGTTCTTCGCCGAGGGAGGAGGAGGGCGCCGGAGCGGAGGAGCAGGGCTTCGCCGCCGGAATGGGGGATTTTGGGGAAAGATTGCAAATTTTTCGGACGCGACAACCCTAAACGGCGCGGAAGGACCAACCGAGACTAATGATTTTTTTCTTATTTCTTTTTACTGGTTTTTGTTTTTGTTTTCTTTTAAATTGTTTGAATTGTTTACCTGTTTTTTATTTTGGTTTACTTATTTTTTGAATTGTTTTGGTTTCTAATTTATTTTTCTGTTTTGTTTTATATTCTTAAATATCATTTTATATTTTAAAAATATCATTTTATATTTTTTAAGATTTTTGTGAAGTAAGTACAAAAAATATGATTCAAATTTGAACTACAAATATTTGATATTTTGGTCTAAAACTTTTGGAAAAATCATTTTAAGGTACACAACTAGTGGTTATATCACAGAAACATTGATAGTTCTAGAAAATATCACCTCTTCCGATGATTAGTCGTAGCGACCGTTTTGATCGGTTTTAAGAAAAAATGTAATAAAGTGATAAACACCTCAAAAAATCAAATCCTTTGGCATGGGCTCCTTATTTGTGTACTAGTTGCTATGAAAAATGATAAACTTGATTTTTGCCAACATTTGCAAAAAAAGTCTTGACAAAAAGGTCTATCATGTATGAACATATAGAAGTTTCAAGCCAAATGACCAAGTTATGGTCATTTCGACGACATAGTTTGTGATAAAGATCTCATACTCCACACATCGGTGCATATTGGTATATTAAACAATCTTGTCAAAGGGATTCTTCAAATTATTTTCATAAATATCATTTTCCTTTTTTTAAGTGCAAAAAATGAGATTTTTTGTGAAGTGAGTACAGAAAATATGATTCCAAATGGCACCCAACTATTTTTCACTAAGAGTGGTGCACATACGATGGATGATCCCCAAGTATGAGTTTTTTCTTTGAATTCTAACTAATTTCCCCTAGTTAATTGATTTTATGTTGATTTATCGAAAGTAATTCAAATTTGAACTACAACTATTTGATATTTTGGTCTAAAACTTTTGGAAAAATCATTTAAGGTACACAACTAGTGGTTATATCACATAAACATTTATAGTTCTAGAAAATATCACCTCTTCCGATGATTAGTCGTAGTGACCGTTTTGATCGGTTTTAAGAAAAAATGTAATAAAGTGATAAACAACTCAAAAAATCAAATCCTTTGGCATGGGCTCCTTATTTGTGTACTAGTTGCTATGAAAAATGATAAACTTGATTTTTGCCAACTTTTGCAAAAAAAGTCTTCACAAAAAGGTCTATCATGTATGAACATCTAAAAGTTTCAAGCCAAATGACCAAGTTATGGTCATTTCGACGACATAGTTTGTGATAAAGATCTCATACTCTACAGATAGATGCATATTGGTATATTAAACAATCTTGCCACAGGGATTCTTCAAATTATTTTCATAAATATCATTTTCCTTTTTTTAAGTGCAAAAAATGAGGTTTTTTGTGAAGTGAGTACAGAAAATATGATTCCAAATGGGACCCAACTATTTTTCACTAAGAGTGGTGCACATATGATGGATGATCCCCAAGTATGAGTTTTTTCTTTGAATTCTAACTAATTTCCCCTAGTTAATTGAGTTTATGTTGATTTATCGAAAGTAATTCAAATTTGAACTACAACTATTTGATATTTTGGTCTAAAACTTTTGGAAAAAACATTTTAAGGTACAAAACTAGTGGTTATATCACAGAAACATTGATAGTTCTAGAAAATATCACCTCTTCCGATGATTAGTTGTAGCGACCGTTTTGATCGGTTTTAAGAAAAAATGTAATAAAGTGATAAACACCTCAAAAAATCAAATCATTTGGCATGGGCTCCTTATTTGTGTACTAGTTGATATGAAAAATGATAAACTTGATTTTTGCCAACTTTTGCAAAAAAAGTCTTCACAAAAAGGTCTATCATGTATGAACATCTGGAAGTTTCAAGCCAAATGACCAAGTTATGGTCATTTCGACGACATAGTTTGTGATAAAGATCTCATACTCCACACATAGGTGCATATTGGTATATTAAACAATCTTTCCAAAGGGATTCTTCAAATTATTTTCATAAATATCATTTTCCTTTTTTTAAGTGCAAAAAATGAGTTTTTTTGTGAAGTGAGTACAGAAAATATGATTCCAAATGGCACCCAACTATTTTTCACTAAGAGTGGTGCACATATGATGGATGATCCCCAAGTTTGAGTTTTTTCTTTGAATTCTAACTAATTTCTCCTAGTTAATTGAGTTTATGTTGATTTATCGAAAGTAATTCAAATTTGAACTACAACTATTTGATATTTTGGTCTAAAACTTTTGGAAAAATCATTTTAAGGTACACAACTAGTGGTTATATCACAGAAACATTTATAGTTCTAGAAAATATCACCTCTTCCGATGATTAGTCGTAGCGACCGTTTTGATCGGTTTTAAGAAAAAATGTAATAAAGTGATAAACACCTCAAAAAATCAAATCCTTTGGCATGGGCTCCTTATTTGTGTACTAGTTACTATGAAAAATGATAAACTTGATTTTTGCCAACTTTTGCAAAAAAAGTCTTCACAAAAAGGCCTATCATGTATGAACATCTAGAAGTTTCAAGCCAAATGACCAACGACATAGTTTGTGATAAATGACCGTGGCAAGACATCTCTGTTGATCTACAAACGTCCGACAAAACATCTCTGATGATCTGCAACCGTTTGGAACGGTCGCAGATCATCAGAGACGTCTTGCCGCTGGTTGCCCAAAGATGCCTCTACCGAGGGGAGGGTTCACCTTCAGCCTTCACTGACTGCTCTCTGCTACCCGTGTGCTGCCAAAATGAACTACAATGAGTAGACACTGAGTGCTGAACATGTCCGGGAGGGGGGCTATATATAAGGTACGTGTGCTTCTTTAGTCCCGGTTGGTAACGAAGTGGTCGTGATACTGCTGATCCAACAACTCATAATCTCTCTAAAGAAACACACCTCAGATCCAACGTCTCAGAAGCGCTAGAAAGAAACACACGATCCATGTGCTTCTTTAGTCTCGGTTGGGAACACCAACCGGGACTAAAGAAGCACATGGATCGTGTGTTTCTTTAAAGCACTTGTGAGCCGTTGGATGAAGATGTGTTTCTTGTGAGGGATTCTGAGCTGTTGGATGGGAACTATCATGACCAGTTCGTGAGTCACATGACCCTATATATAGCCCCCTCTTGAACATGTTCGGCGGTCATTGTCTCCTCATTCTACTTCATCGACAGAATACAAAGCATTTGGATTCGCTGCATACGCCCAACGGTGCATTTCATATGCAGGCACTCACGAGCCACCGTTGGGCTGTATGCAGGTGAAATCGTGTGTTTTGTTCCATGCATCTACAAAATACTTCAGTTCACTTGTTCTTCTGATACAAAGCATTCGGATATTACACATCAACAATAATATCCCTATCTAGTGTTTACTTGTTCTTCTGATTGCGCCGTAGCCATGGACAATCTTCTTCATTTAACTTGATACTTGGATCAGTGTTGACTTTGAAGGGCGGAATGTGATGAAACTTATCGTAATCTTCTGACATGTCTGTCTTGTCCTCCACTCCCACAATGACTCTTTTCCCTGAAAGAACTATGTGGCGCTTTGGCTCACCGTATGATGTACTCGCTTGCTTATCTTTTCTTTTTTTCGGTAGGGTAGACATGTCTTTCACATAGAAAACCTGAGCAACTTCACTGGCTAGGACGAATGGTTCGTTCTCGTACGAAAGATTGTTGAGATCCACTGTAGTCATTCTGTATCGTGGGTCTACCTCTACCCCGCCTCGTAGGTTGAACCATTTGCACTTGAACAAAGGGAACTTAAAAGTAGGTCCATAGTCAAGTTCCCGTATCTCCTCTATGTAACCATAATATGTGTCCTTTGTCCCGTTGCAGTTTGTTGCATCAAAGCGTACTCCATTGTTTTGGTTGGTGCTCTTTTTATCTTGGTTGGCTGTGTAGAATATATTTCCATTTATCCCGTACCCTTGAAAAGTCAATATAGTTGAAGCTGGTGATGTGGCCAACAAGTATAGCTGTTCTTCAACAGTGGTGTCATTAATGAGACGTCTTTTTAACCAACTGCTGAAAGACTTCATGTGTTCTCCATCAATACAATTTTCAGATTTCTCCGGGTATTTGGAGCGTAAAACATTCTTGTGTTCCTCGACATACGGAACCACCAAACTGGAATTATGTAGAACGGTGTCGTGTGCTTGAGTGAAAGAATCCCCGTCTTGACATATTGTTGCTTTCTTTCCTATGGTGCCTTTTCCATGCAGTCTCCCCTCATGACGTGATTCAGGAACACCGATCGGCTTCAGATCAGGAATAAAATCTACACAAAACTCAATGACCTCCTCTGTTCTATAACCCTTGACGATGCTTCCTTCTGTCCTAGCCCGGTTATGCACATATTTTTTTAAGACTCCCATGAACCTCTCAAAGGGGAACATGTTGTGTAGAAATACAGGACCGAGAACAGAAATCTCTTCGACTAGGTGGACTACAAGGTGCGTCATAATATTGAAGAAGGTTGGTGGGAACACCAACTCGAAGCTGACAAGACATTGGACCACATCCTTCTCTAAATTTTTTAGAGTTAGTGGATTGATGACCTTCTGAGAAATTGCATTGAGAAATGCACATAGCTTCACAATGGGTTCTCGAACATTTTCCGGTAGAAGCCCTCTCAATGCAACCGGAAGTAATTGTGTCATAATCATGTGACAAGCATGAGACTTTAGATTCTGAAATTTTTGCTCTGCCATGTTTATTATACCTTTTATATTTGATGAGAAGCCAGATGGAACCTTCATACTGCGAAGGCACTCAAAAAATATTTTCTTCTCTTCTTTAGTAAGAGCGTAGCTTGCAGGACCTGGCTGATTCTCTGAATGAGTATCGTCTCGATGCATCTCTTCGCTCATACGTTGATGGGTCTGCCTTCCTTTCGGTGTACCTTTTTTGACTTCCCTTTTTTTGACTTCCCATATTTTGACTTCCCATACACGCCCAAGAAGTTTAGCAAGTTGCAGCAAATGTTCTTTGTCACGTGCATCACGTCGATTGCAGAGTGAATCTCTAGCATCATCCAATATGGCAGCTCCCAAAATATAGATTTCTTCTTCCACATGGGTACGTGGTTGTTTGCGTCATTCGGAACAGTGAGTCCGCCAGGACCCTTTCCAAAGATTACATTTAAAACCTTGACCATATCATGTATAGCAGAACAAGAAGGGCGGGTAGGCCTTGGCCGATGATCTGCCTCACATTTGTAATGCTTGCCTTTCTTCCTTAACGGATGCTTGGGTACAAGAAACCGATGATGACCCAGGTACACATTCTTGTTACCTAAATGTATACTATCAGTCTCAGCTAAACAGTGCGTGCATGCATTGTATCCCTTGTTTGACTGTCCTGAAATATTGCCTAGAGCAGGCCAATCATTGATGGTTACAAAAAGCAAAGCTCGTAGATCAAATTCCTCCAGTTTGTGCTCATCCCACACACGTACACCTTCTTCACGCCACAACTGCAAAAGTTCTTCAACTAATGGCCTGAGGTAGACATCAATGTCGTTGCCAGGTTGCTTCGGGCCTTGAATGAGCACTGGCATCATAATGTACTTCCGCTTCATGCACAACCAAGGAGGAAGGTTATAGATACATAGAGTCGCGGGCCAAGTGCTGTGACTGGAGCTCTGCTCTCCAAAAGGATTAAAGCCATCTATACTTAGACCAAATCTTAAGTTCCTTGCGTCATCTGAAAATGTCGAGAACTCTCTGTCAATTTTTCTCCACTGGGACCCATCCGCGGGGTGTCTCAACATCAAGTCTTTTTTACGATCTTCTTTGTGCCAACACAACAACTTGGCATGCTCTCTATTGCTGAACAAACGTTTCAACCGTGGTATTATAGGAGCATACCACATCACCTTTGCAGGAATCCTCTTCCTGGGGCGTGTAACATCCCAGAACTTAGGGTCCAGACATAGAGTGGACACAGGAGTGTGCATTGCATTCATGCATCAGAAAATCCGGATAATTTTCGCGCATTTAACTTCCAAAACACTAAGTGATTGAAGTTTCACTTGAGTTGGTGGAATTGAAGTAGATCATCAACTTGAGCGTTATAAACTTCGAGATGATCTTGACTTAAACGTTATTTTGGGGTAAAGAGATACACGATGAGAGGTTACACTAAAGAAAACAAAACTTGTTACATGAAAACAATATTTAGGAGTTAATGACCAAAACCACTATTCTTAGTTATTCCCTGATCATCTATTCTTATCAATTGTGCTAGACATATTTCTAGTACATGGAAACCATGACATTCTAGGAGACCAACTGAATTACCTAAAGCTTAACCTAGATCTTCCACTTTTATCTTAACATCATATTTCCTTATCTCCCAATCTTCTCGAAGGCATCAACAAGGGAAGATATCGAGAAGGGAAGAAATACAACAAGAAGACATATAGAAGCATTCCTTAGATGGGCACAAAAGTGTTATGCCAATCTATCATGAAGAATTGGAAACTCTTTTATCTTCAACCATCTTTATTAAATTCTCAGGAAATGGTAGGACATTACAATGTTAGTGTGATATAGAAATAGGTTGATGACAAGCTTTGCAACCTTGTTGACAACTCATTTTGGTATGCACAAACAATGGAGTGCCATATAGATATGAATAGTGGGATAGATCATCCAGTACATCAAGTTCTTTGATGTCATAAAATACACATACATTCACATACCACCAATTGGTGTACTCCAATATTTCAATATTTTAAAATCCATAATCTATATCATTTTAGAAGTTGATGGAAAGAAATTAGAAATAAATAAATAAATAAGGCCATAGAAATGATTTCACATGGTTATAATGCACCATTTAAAACAAATAAGTGAAAACCATGAATATAAACAAATTGGATATTTATTTTATCTATAGTCTTTTAGCCAACACCTCAAATCAATTTAATTGGAATTTTTACATATAAAATATTTCCATGTGCGTAATATGCACTACCAAAAATTATTTAAGTAAAAGATATTAATGCAAGAAAGATAGCAAATAAGGCCAAATTCAATTTATGTGATAGAAGAATTCAAAAACTACACCAAATATTCAAAATATATCAAATATACAAATGTCTTAATGTAAATAAACATTTTGTTTCAAATATAAATTTCTCTGGACTTGTTTGCAAGTTTAAGAATCTAAAACAGATCCAAAAACATAAACCAGGGGCCTATTTCAACGGTTTTTGCAGTTTCCCAAAACTCCAGGGGGTTTTCTGCAAAATCACCTTTAACCTGTTTTCTTCTCCCTCCGGCCAGAAAGCAGAGGAGCGTGTCGCCGCCGCCGCGTTGCCGTGCTGCCTCCTCTCGCTCTCCCGCGGCGATAAGGACGCCAAGGGCCGTCCTCATCCTCGCCCGTCACTCTCACTCGCGCCTCTCTTCTTCCTCTCTCTCTCCATTCCTCTCTCTCTAATTCCTAACCCTAACCCTAGCTCTCTCGGTCACCGCCGTGTGCCGGCGTTTCCCGATGATTCCGGCCACCCCTTCCCGTGCCGTGCATCTAGGAAGCTTCGCATCGTCTTCCTCTACCTCCTCTGCAAGCTACGCATCCAGGAGAGCCCGGGAAGTGGAGAATCGCGTCATCTTCTCCAACTCCGGCCGCCGACGCCGCGGACGAGTTCGTCGCCGTCCGACCTTCATTCGCTGCACCGAGCCTTCCCTCACGCTCTGGGTGAGCTTGTGCACCTCCCTGCATCATCCGTTCATCCCAATTCGATCTGAATCCGTGGCCCGACGGGAGCCGATCGCCGCCGCCGCATTTGTGCTCGCCGGCGATGCTCCGGTGACCATTTGGTCCGTGCGCCGCCACCAAAAGAACCGCCAGACCGTTCTCTAGCTTAGGCCCCGACCAAATCGTCCCAATTCCTTCGTAGGTATCGAATTCATCTTCGGCCATGGAGATGAACTCCGGTATGACGTCAGCTGACGTCAGCACACGAATTGAAATCATTTTCTTGTTTTCCTTTTTCATTTATTAAATCCAGAAATTTCAGAGAACTTTGAAAATGCATAAGTAATTCATATCATATCAGAAAAATACGATTTTTATATCAATATAATCAGAAAAATAAAACCCAAATAACCATATCATTATAATTGGAATTTGAATATAGTTTAAAAATAATAAAACTTAGAAAACAAATTATTTAATCTTTTAAATATGAAGTTATTTGAAATGCTATTTTGGATGCATTTCAAACTTCATTTAAAATTATCTCACATGCTTAGCTTTCAATTTTAAAATGTGTTTTCATTATAACATGTAGTATTAATACTTCAATAATTTTATTTTAATATGATATCTTATTCAAGAAAATAATTAAAAAAATATATTATTTTCATAAATTTAAAAATAAAGTTATAAGCTTGTAAAGGATGATCTACTACTATTTGGTACTCATTGCAAATAAATAAAAATCCAATAATTTCTGAAAACTACTTATATCCACTTTGTATGAATGTTCCACTTATTTCATGTATTACCTACTTCTTGTTTGCTTATAATTTGGTAAAGTGAAAAATCAATGACAAACACCTAATGAATTGATAACACTATGGTAGCTTGTAACTTGTTATGTTCCAAACATAAATCAATCATCCACAAGAAACAATTCTAAGTTTAGAAGTAAGTGCTTAACTGAAATAAAATCTTATTGCAATGTATTGGGTAAAACACACAAAGAAGAGTAATGTTATACGATCTCTATTAACCATGTGTTTTGGTATCAACAATGTTAGACATTAAATATGTTCTTCAAAAGTTATTCTTTTCGCCATCATCTAATATAACACCAGGACTCTTTAATTAAAGTTCATACATGTATTATACCCAACATAAGATGAACACAACTTAAAGCAACCATGGAGTGTTTATATGTGGTTTTACTTTACTCTTAAGCTTAATAGGATACATGAACATGAATGTTAAACAACTCATCTTGCTTGTGAAGTAAACTCGAACACAAAACAACTCTAAATGAAATCACCCAACACAAATAACACATAATCCTTTAGAATGAGATACGGGGTACTTTGCGATGCATCTCATACTTATGCATTAATCATGCTGCTTCTTTAAACATTAGTCCTTACCGGACCAATGATGTTGTTTCCAGATTTCTTGGAGTTTATATTATATCGAAGATCCTGGCTGCATAATCTTGCAGTCAAAAAGGCAAGTTCATCCCTTTTATACATGTCCTATTGGAATATTTGATAAGAAACTATTTTCAAAATGCTATTATCACATGCACTACAAAAAGGACCGAAAACTTATTTTATAATGATATGACTATGATTATCCACCAGTGTGGTGGTAATCTCATATGGGAGGCAGATGGGACCACGGTAAGAATGTTGTGGTGGAGGTTCCATTTGCACGGGAAAGTATCACCTAGGACTTAACAACCAATGTCGCCAGTGATTCTTGCGCCGAATATTACGCGCAACCATAAGATTCAGAATGGGACGGAGAAGTCAGCTGTACCCTTTTCCTCTCGTACACCAACTGGTGACTAGATCAAAGCCGGGCGGTGTGTAAATCCACTGAGCTTGAGGTGGCCAGGATAATAACCTCACCTTCGGGTTGTGGCTTCTAGCATCTATTGAAGGTTGGCTTCGGGACTAGCTTGGGACGGTGCCCACTGGTCAGCAAGTTTTAGCATGGGACGGTGCCCACTAGCTTGCAACCGGAGTAATGGGGGGTGTGCGGGGATGGTGGAAAGGCGCAGTGATTGGCTTGGATTACTGACTGGGCCCCTGTAACATCCCAACATTTTATAATGTTCAAAAATCACTAAAATTTAAAACTTTTCTTTTATTAAAATAAAATATTAAAAGTATAAGGAAACCAACTATGAAAGACTTCAAATTTGAGTTTAATATTTCAAATGTCACAGTTTAAACATTTTATTATCCACTGTGTTTCAAAAACCTTAAAATATAATTTGACAAATATTATACAAACATCAATCCATTTTATTTTAAGTAAATTAGTTCCTTATAAGTATCTGAATTAAACCACTTAGCCATATCTATTCATAAATATAAGATTATTCAAAATGGTATATAATTACTAAATGGTTTTCATTCCTTTAACTATGTTCAAAATATAGTTGGAAATTATAAGACTATAGTGTATAGCTTCAAAACCTCATAGAATTTAAATTAATGAATTAGCCAAATAAAGATTTCATTTGCTTATATGAATTTCATCTGGTTTTTAAAACATGAAATGATTAATATATTCTAAATAAAAATAAAATTAAAATAAAGGTCTTGTCCAAAGTTGTTATGAAGTTTCAAATGCATAAAATAAAATGTTGCACAAATTATCTTCAATTAAAAAGGGATACATTATCTTTTCCATTTTCATATAGTTGTGTTATATCATTAATAAGTATACCAAAGCCAAAAAGGAATTTAGAAATTGAAAATGAGTTTAAATAACCTAAATCCAAACATATTGAAATGTGGGTATTTTTACAAATTTATTTTAGCCAAAGGAAAATTTAAATGAGATAGAAATTCAAATTTGACTTTAAGTGTCAAATTTGTAATTAAGCAATACTTCAAAATACTAATTTTCAAAAATATTCAAAACATACCCACAACTGGTTTAACAGCAAGATATTATTTTTACAAATTTTTAGAAATTAATTTGACATCATTTGGACATTTAAATCAAAAGATATGAATTAAAGAAATAAAATCAGAAAAGAAAATACTGGCTGACGTCATGCTGACGTCAGCAGATCTTCTTCTTCCTCTAACCGAACGAAGCGCAGGATATGGAAATTGAATTGGAGACGATTCCCTCTCCGATTCGTGCGGGATACGATCTCCGAAGCCCCCTATATAAACCCCGGACACCGCCGCGTCTTTTGCCCCAAAAACCCTAGCCCAAGGACGCCGCCAGGCCGCCGCACGAGCTCGCCGGAGTTCGCCTCCTCCGCCGCAGTCCTCTGCTGTTTCCGGTGAGCCCCGAGCCTCCGAAGCCCTCTCATTCCTCCCCCTCGCTTCCCCATCGCCGTGCGCACCTCCTAAGCCCCGAGTTCGGTTATTTTGTGCAGAGGGTCGAGCGCCCCGTGCTCGACCGGATCTCCCGGAGCGCCACCGCACTCCGTCCGCCGCTGCCGGCCGCGCCAGGAAGCGCGACACGACGCCGTCGCCACCATCTGCATCGCCGCGACGAGCTGCACGTCGTCGACACCGCCGTTCGTCCGGGGGAGCACCGGAGCGTCACCGGCGTCCACACCCGAGCGGAGCGCCGCCGTCCTCGACTATTCCGGCCACCGGCGCCGCCCCCTTCCGGTCAGAGCACGGTGAGCCATCCGATCTACATCGTGCGGTTGTAAATAGATCTTTTAAAACGAAGGGGTACGATTTGATCTGGACCGCCAGATCCAGATCTGACGGCCCAGATCAGATGACTTATCCACGTCAGCGCCAGCGTGTATTTAAATTTTCTATTTTATTTTTAATTGGAAAAATTGCAGATTAGTCCCTGTAATTAAAACATCCATAATTTTTTAACCACAACTCCAAATTTAATAATTTTTATATATTTGGAAAGCTCTGGATGTGTAGAATAATTTGGATCAGACAAAATTCAAATTTGACTTAGTATAAAATATTCAAATTTCAAATGGTGAATTTGAGTATATTTGTAATAACTTTAAATCTATAAATCCAAAAATTGCAAATAAATATGTTTTAGAAACTTTGGAATATTTGTAAATTAATGCCACTGCTATAAAATATTTTTGAGCAATTTTTGAATGATTTTATAGTTGTGTGTATAATTTGAATAGTTGGACAAATTTTGAAATAACTTTTAATAGAAACATTATTTTTGATTAAATCCAATTGCAATAGATTTAATTAAATGCTCTCTGTCTATTAACACAAATTATAACATTTTGTTATAGAAATTTAATCATAGGAAAACTCTAATATTATAATTATTCCTTTTAATTTTATTTTCCAAAACTAGGAATTTATTTAATTTGGATTTATAAATTCATGCATATTTATAAATAAAACACAAAAGTTATTTTGATGTTTCTTGTGATTTAAAATTTCATTTCATTCATAGCATACATTATTCTCATAGGAAAACCCCTCTTCAATTGTTTTCTCTAAGTTAGGATTATTTTCAAACTCAATATTTTGGGAAAAGTGCTATGCACTTAGACACTTAGTAATTTTCAAGATGGAGCTAGAAGACCATTGAAGGACTTAGCCAAAAACAAGACTTCAGAAGTATCTTCAAGGAGAAGAAACACTTAGAAGAAAATCAAGAAGAAGTTCATGAAGGACTTAGAAGAAAACAGACTCTGGAAGCATCCCCAAGATGTCAAGCACTTAGAAGAAAAGTGAGAAGAAGTTCAAGAAGGCCAACCCCCTTTCTATTCTCTAAGTCTTTCTCTCTGTCTTTCCTTCTCCCCTGAGATTTCATGAAGACTAAGTAAAACCAAGACCAGCCTCGAGGATACAAGAACCATCAAGTCTGAAGATTCATCAAGACTACCAAGAACTCAATCAAGACCCCATCCAGAAGAAAGTTACAAGTCTGGAGATGAAGCCTGGAGGACAACTACATCTTTCTTTCTATCTTTTCCCTCTTTCCTAATCTTGTCTTTTAGACTTAAACAAATTTTGATCATGATGTTATCATCTTGAAGTTGTTGGATCCTAGCAGCATAGTGGGATGAAGCGGCCTGGAAACAAACCTTACATGTCCACGTACATGAGACCTGTTCCACAATTTAAGTGGCTGGCCGGGTGTCTGTCTCTCTCACTATAGTGAATGTCCAACTTACAAAGAGTTGATAATAATTGTGATCATCTTGAACAAATGACTTAGTATTTTTCTCTAAGTATTTTGCACATCATGGCTAAGCCATTAGAGTGCTTGTTTCAAGGAGATATAAAACAAAGTATGTATATCCAACTTAAGACTTTAGTCCTTAGTCCTTTTTGACCAACACATTTGCCTTACATTAACTTAAAAGATTTTCCATGGCATGAACAAGCATTTCTAGCCTTAGGAATATTTTGCACATCATGCATAAACATATTTTCTTTAGAAAGTTTTATAAAACTTATTTATTCATCTAGTATGTGTTTGTATGCATGGTGAGTTTGGCTTGCTGTTGATTGTTGTATTGTTGTTTGCTTATATTGTTTAGATTAAACGGAGAGCAAACGTTCGTTGTTGAAAAGAGTTTGTGAACAACGACAACATTCAAAGGCAAGTGGCACACCTCATAAACTTCCTATTTTTATGCATTACTTAGTGTATTTTTAAATGCATGTGTTGCTATGCTAAACCTGTGTAGAATCCCTTATTCCTGTGTCTAGGTTCCTATATCATACTTAGCAGAAATATTGATGCTATGCAATTGATGAAAGGTTTTTACAAAATGTTAAGTGACTACTCAGGACTGTGCTCATGGCTGTCTTCGCCTAGGATGAATTTCTATTCTACTTAGGGCTGTGAGCATGATGATTTTTACCTGAGAGTGCGCATCCACTAAGTTAAGAATGAAACACCTGGGTGGTAATTGGTCGGATGGTTTATGTTGAGTGGCTACTCGGTCCATTTCTATGGTTCCTATAGAGTATGTACACTTGAGAACGGCCACCCAGGAACAGAGGAATCTGAAGGAACTCCAAGTGACGATTGCTTCCAGTGCAGCCATTGCCATATGGGCTCTGGCTTGATCAACTATGTTGCGTGGACTCTCTCCGGCTTGACAAGCAGATGTAGGGGGATGTTAGGTGGAACGGGTCAAGCCAGTATGGGGAGGGAAAATGCTTCTGAAAGATCTCGTCTCATTCTCTCCTTTCCTTATCACAAATGGTGTGTAAAGGATACCTTGGGTTGAATGGGTACAATGGTGAAAGTGCACAACCTCTGCAGAGTGTAAAACTAAGTACTTAGCCGTGTCCCCGGTTACGGACAATTTTGAGCAGCTGATCAAGGACGTCAACGGAGGATTCCACCATTCCAACTTCAAAAATAAAACTTGATGGGTGAACAAGGGAAGATGAGATTTATGGTTTTCATGCCATACTCGTCGAGATTTCAAGAAAAGTGTTTTCAAAAGAGTAGGAAAAATTGGCTTTATGCAAATTAGCCTTGAGCTCCACCAGCCAAATATTCATATAGGCTTTAGAGTTATTCCATAAGTGTCCACCATAGTGTCACTTGCCAGACTCCATTTTTAATGGAATCTGACCCACGTTGTTGCAATATTTTTTTTCTTATTGCAGATTGATCAGATGACGAGTGAGGTTTCGTTTAAAGGTTTCGAGTCTACAACCAACATGTTTTCGCCTGTGGCAGCATGAAAGTTATAGAGGCTCACTGCTATTGTATTTTCCGCTGTGTACTTTTCAATGCTAGCTTTATGCTATGCAACTTGTATCAAATATTTTGTAATTCTGGATCATCGATGTAATAAAATTGACCTTTGTTGTGATATTACATCGTAAACTGTGTGTGCAAATGAATCGATCCAGGGATTTGCACTATACACAGGTATCTGCCTTATTTAAAGTGCAGGTACGCTACAGATGGTATCAGAGCACTGTGTTGCCTGTAGGTTCGAAACCCCTAGGATTGGACTAAGACCCCAAAGGTTAAATAGTTAACTAAACTAGGATTCCAAAACATGAGTAAATTTTGAACTCTTCTTTAATATTGTTTTACATTTCTTGTCTTGCATCTTTCTCTTTCCTATTGAATTCTAATACTCTTACCTGTTCAAAATTCTAGATGGGAGAATACACTGAGACTGCGTATGCTGGAGTTTTGTCGGGTTTCATCTTTGGGAGGCAGCTGTCTAGATTGACAAGTGAATTGAAGCTACCACCACCTTATTTCCGAGGAAGGAAGGAGGAGACAGACATACCCCATGGGATACGTTGGGAAATACGCACCATCATGACCCCGGATCCTACGATGCCAGACTTCGAGCCCGTGGACTATGCCACCTACTACCCAGAGTGGATTGAGGGAGTGAACATAGCTATGGTGGACTTAATGGCTCGTTTGTGTTACAAGTATCGATTCAAGCTAGCACCAGGATCGCCCTTCCGTGCCTTTGGGAAGAGGAATGCACATGGTCTCTTGATGGCTCACACGGGAAATCGCCTGAACCTGCCCCTCGTTAACAAGACGTTTGAAGACCTGGATTATCTCATCAACTGCCTGACCAGGAGGGTCCAACAGACTCAGGACGTCGCAGATCATGCACAAGCCGTCATACACGCAAAAACCCAAGAACTCCAGGCTTCTGAAAATCTTATTGGTCAGTTGGAGGAACTCATCCATGACCTACATTTGGAGAACCTTGGCAAGGATGAGCAAATTGCCATGCTTGAGGCGCAACTCATTCCACCTCCACCACCGCCAGTAGTTGAAGAAGGAAGTGACCAAGGCACTGGAAATGTGACTGTATCTGCAGCTACGAAGGAGGAAGGACCAGAGGGAGAAGACCCCAAAGAGGTGCCGTTTGAAGAGTCAACTGAGGAAGAAGTCACGCCTGTGGCAAGTAACCACGCAATATTCATATAGGCTTTAGAGTTATTCCATAAGTGTCCACCATAGTGTCACTTGCCAGACTCCATTTTTAATGGAATCTGACCCACGTTGTTGCAATATTTTTTTTCTTATTGCAGATTGATCAGATGACGAGTGAGGTTTCGTTTAAAGGTTTCGAGTCTACAACCAACATGTTTTCGCCTGTGGCAGCATGAAAGTTATAGAGGCTCACTGCTATTGTATTTTCCGCTGTGTACTTTTCAATGCTAGCTTTATGCTATGAAACTTGTATCAAATATTTTGTAATTCTGGATCATCGATGTAATAAAATTGACCTTTGTTGTGATATTACATCGTAAACTGTGTGTGCAAATGAATCGATCCAGGGATTTGCACTATACACAGGTATCTGCCTTATTTAAAGTGCAGGTACGCTACAGCCCCACACCAAGGAAGTGTGGACGGGAAAGATTCGCCCGGTTGTGCAACAAGGTCTTGATCTCTTATGGGTAAAGCAGCGCACCTCTACAGAGTGTATGAATGTGACATGTTACTCCACGTTCCAGGACGGAACGACGAACGCAGCAGGAAAGGAGGCTCCTCAAAGCCCTAGCCCTGTGACTCCTGACGAGCATAGTCTTCAGAATAAAAGCAACCTTTTAAAGAAATGATTTCGAAAACTTGTATTAGCCTACGACAATCCATTGTCTGTGGCTGTATTTATGCATCAAACTTCCCACCTTGCATAACGAACTTGCTGGGTAACGCTGTTACTCACCCTTGCCTCCTAAACCCCTGCTAGACATGAAGAACCACAAGAAGGCAGCACTTTAGGTTATGAAGACTCTGAAGACGGATAAACTCAAGATACCAAAGAAGGCAACTACATCGAGTTGAAGCAATTGAAGGAAGACGGAGGACAAATGAAGGTGTAGTGTAAAATAGGATAGATTCCTAGTCATAGAACCTATCTCTGTAGGCGTTGCTATAGCGCAATTGCAAGCCTAGCTGTATTAGAAGTAGGCTTAGTATAGGTTAGTTCCTCCGAGATTTCCATTTGATGTTCTTTCATTAGGGCCTTGCCTCATTGTTTCGAGGAGGTTCTAAAGATCTGCTGTTTTGGATCTTCTGTTTGTAATCTATAGTCATGCCTTGGACCTGCGATGTTTCTGTTGTACCACTCTGATGACGTAACACTGGTGGGCGGTGATCCATTGGTGCTATGTCAACGACTATAGCATACTACACCATGCAGTGGTATGCTGGGTCACCACAGCTGGTATCAGAGCAAACGCTTTGACCCTAGGATTTAAACCCTCTAAAGGAGACCTGTAGGTTGGGTAGTGACTATAGGTAGCCATCTTATCTAAACCAACTTCTAAAAGACTTGTGATGGATATTCACTTGAGAATAATCTTATCACACTAGAGTTAAAATCTTCTTTCATATTTTATTGGAAGAAGTATTTCTTATCTCTCCTTAGGTAAAGTTATGTATCTACTCTTTTAATGAATAAGTACATATCTCATCCTTAGTACTATGACCTAGCAAAAAGCTTATCCTATAACCACCGGTGTTTAATGAACTGAAGTAGGACCAATTTAGTAGCACGTATATGTGTTGATGGTGGATCTTTTAAAGAGAAGGCATTTGAGGTAGTGTAACCACAACTACTAATCACGTGAGATTCACTTGTGATTCTCTACATGATGGTGTAGCATCCTTAGTGAGCCAATACTAGTATGTCATAGGATAACGAGTATGATGATAGTAGCTTAATAAAAGAAAGTCTCATGGTGAGTCTAGCTCCTAAAACATGATAGGAACGTTAATTGTGACAATTTGCTAAGGAACTTTGGATAAAAGTGTGTAGGATCAACATAGGTGAGATAGAGATAACTTAAGTAAGATAACGAGGATGTATTATATACTAATGATAATTTGTGTAGCAATTTTGAGAGACTATGTGAGGTTAGTCTTGGATGGAACACAATTGGTAGCATGTATAATAAGTAAGCTAGATCACAATTAGTGCAAGATAACTATTAGTTTGGATCCCATTATTATAGTTTATCCTGTTGCAAGTGGTCAACTGGGATAATCAGTGAGATGAAGAGTAGTATGAACCCTATACCTTACCAAACAACGGTAGAGACCTATATACTACTATATGTGTGCATCATACTATAATACTTTATACAAGCCTTAGTACGAGAGATATTATACTCGAAGTGCTATGTTATAGGCTTTACTTATGCCTGTATGCATATCATTTGGATTTCTTGGATTTTATTGGTTCTTTGTGTGACTAGATCTAGTCATGAAGCTTCGCTTGATGTGCAAATGCATGTTGCATCACCAAGTTATGGCTTAATGTTATAAATCTAGATAGAATAGGAATTCGTGTAAGGAAGAGTCGAGTTCCAAGGACAAAGACGAAGACTTGCATGAAGATGAAGGGTTATGGTTCTTGGACTCTTTGTTATGCAGTTTTGGCTATGCCCGTGTTATGGCGCAACTGAGGGGTTGTGTGCCGATGATCCATTCCGAGCACGCCTACCGATGAGCATCGGTCTGGGATTGGTAAACCCAGGGACCCTTGGTTACGTAGCATGACCAGTGACACATAGCATTGCCGTATAATCCAGAGGTCGAGTCCGCGAGTAACAGGATTCTAGGATTCTTTGTTATGCATTCTTGGTTATGATTAGCGTGGTAGTCTTCCGAGGGGTTTGTGTGACCGGTGTTCCCGGCACGCCTGCAGTGCAATTCTGCCTGGGAGTGGTACCCCAGTAACTCTCGGCTAACATGTCTAAGAGCACATAACAGTTGTGAATAACTCTGAATTCCGGGATTCGCCAGAAGTATTGGCATCAGAAGAGACGAAGGACCTTCTAGCGGGAAGATTGTTTGGAGAATTTACCTCGGATATCCACAATTGAGTGGGTACACCGCAGATTTCCTTGTGAGGTCATATAAAGGTAAATGAAAAGGTATACAAAGACCATGATCCCAACCCTAAGACCCCTGTTGGTATACCAAAGTATAAGAAACCATTACAAAAATCTAAGGAGGGGAGTAAATAAAGAAGTAGAAGTGTGGAAGTATGATCAATTGGAGTAAATATGAGAAGGAATTCGTTATCCTTTGGAAGCATCTTCTTAACTATTTTTAACAAATTTTCAAATCCCTTGTCAGAAGTACCATTCTCTGCCTTCCATTGCAGCAATTCAAGTGTGGTACCTAGCTTTTTCTGGTCATTTTGACAAGTTGGGTACAACAATTTGGCGTGATCAGCTAGCATACGCTCCAACTTCAACCTTTCGTTTTCACTTCCACAGTCCATTTGTGCATCACGAATGGCCCGACGAAGATCATCGTCGGGCTCATCAATAATGGGATCTTCTTCAGTTTCGTCTTCTCTAATTGTAGTATCACTGAACCAAGGATACTTGTCATTATCCTCCTCTTCTTCATTTTCTTCCATGATAACCCTTGTTTCTCCGTGCTTGGTCCAACAATAATAACCAGGCATAAAACCATTATGCAAGAGGTGTGAGTGAATGACTTTTGAGGTAGAGTGATCACTCATATTCTTGCAGGAACTACATGGACAACGAATAAAACCGTTCTTCGGCTTGTTTGCCTCAGCCACATGGAGAAAATTATGCATGCCATCAATGAACGCAGGACAACATCGGTCACCGTACATCCATTGTCGGTTCATCTGTATTACATAAAAGTATATCGAACCGCATTATTACACTACTGTCATTAATAATATGTAAGAGCAAATTAATTAATACAATGTCATCCATTAAAATAAGAGTAGAGTAGTGACAACTGGTAATACATAGTTCTCATAAAACATACATTAACTGAAACAAATATAAAAATTATCTAAAGAATTTAAATCCAACAACAAATGCGATCAAAATCGCAACTAAGGTAAATACTGAACCCACAACATAATGATACCAAGCCTCCAGATTAATGGCATATTTTCTAATCCTTTTTATCTTCAAGCGCATTGCATCCATCTTGGTCTCGT
This sequence comes from Poa annua, assembly GCA_026929855.1. Classification (NCBI taxonomy): domain Eukaryota; kingdom Viridiplantae; phylum Streptophyta; class Magnoliopsida; order Poales; family Poaceae; genus Poa; species Poa annua. The sequence goes on along the minus strand of CM049432.1, from coordinate 67,809,137 downwards.
TACCATCGACCACGTCAGCAAGTTTGAGCTCTAATTTCATCTTATCTTCTAAGCATTGTAGATAAAGATCTTCACTTCTTTTCAATTTTGCTTTCAAATCATTGTTTTCTTTATCCAAAAACTCGACAATAGGGTCAGGTTCAATTTCTGGTTCAACTACCTCCTAGATAAAAACAATTCTATGTCAAGTTGGTCGCCATAATTGCCAGAAACATAGAATGAAATAAATAGTTTTGAAAATATACCACATCCGAATCATAAACCGGACGAGGACCGACGGGGACAGATATGAGAACCATGACTCTATACATATAATACAAGTTAGAAAATTATACAAGTAATAACTATGCATCTAAAACAATAAAGCTATGTTTTTAAAAATCAAATAAAATAAAAGATAGAGGCTCACCGAGGTGGTGCCGGTGACGGGACAGCGCGGGCGATCGACGTCGATAAGGCTCCTCACGACACTAAAACACATAAATCATTATTTAGTTTGAGCATAAATTGCACATATGAAACAAATAAAATCCTAACTTAGGCATTTCATCAAACACCTTGTTTGCACAAAAAAATTGAAATGGGCAAAATGAGCTAAATAAGCAATGCCGGAAAGAGGATGAAGAGGCTAACCGTGGGGTGCCTTCAATCTTGCCAAATGGTGTAAAATATTATGGATTATTTAGTCTTGGGGAGAGGAAATGGAGAAGAAATGGAGAGGAAATGGTTTTGAGCTCGGGCTCTGTGGAAAAAATGGAGTGAGCAGGGGTGGAAGAAGCTGATAAAGTCAGGACCTTTAGTCCCGGTTCGTTTCACGAACCGAGACTAAAGGGCTCTGACGCTGGGACCCGCCTCTGCTGCCGCATGCGGTGGACCTTTAGTCCCGGTTCCTAACACGAACCGGGACTAAAGGTCCCTCGCAAAATCGCGGTGCGGGGTTGCACCCCTTTAGTCTCGGTCCAAATTTAATTTAGGACTAAAGGGGTGAACCTAAGCCCCGATTTCCACTAGTGTAAGGAACTCCAAAGAGCTAATCTAATAAGGTAGTTGCATTACTGTACAGTTGTCGGTATTTGCCCTCATAGTTGATTTTACTATTAGTGGACAGATTGTAGAATCGGTTAGGAATGTTATATTGCTTGTAACTCGTCGATTTAATAAGGTGTATACTTTTATAATTTATGTAATGAATATTGGATTGCAATATTTGAACTATGTATGATTTAGAAAACATCATTGCTAGTAATCATTACTGTACCATTTGTATTGTACATGAACTTTAGAGGCATTCCAAACAGTGCCTCAAAATGGTACCGTTAGAGGCATTTAAATCTGCCTCTAATGCTATTATTTTCAGGCACTAAATAGTGCCTCCAATTCCTACCTTTTTAGGCACTGAAAAACTGTCTCAAAATGGCAGCATAAGAGGCGCTCAAAAGTGCCTGTAATGGTACCATTTGAGGCACTAAAAAGTGTCTCCAATTCCTACTTTTTGAGGCACTAAGAAATGCCTCTAATTCCTACTTTTTGTGGCACTAATAAGTGCCTCTAATAGTACCATTAAGAGGCACTAAGAAATGCCTCCGAATTAGATTTTTTTAGGAACTAAAAATTGCCTCAAAAGGCTACCTTTTGAGGCATTATTAAAAAAATGCCTCCAAAGACCTTTGCCAACCGTAGTAAATCCAACACTATTTTTTTTGCCTTTAAAAACTTTTTGAGGAACTTTTTATATTATTTGAGGCACTTTTTATATTATTTGAGGAACTTTTTAGTGCCTCCGAATCTACTAAGTGGTGTAGTGGAAGTAGAATCATTACCAACTTAAATCTAACTACAAAATCAGCAGTTCATAATGTTAGAATTAGGCCCATTAGTGGGGCAGCCCAATAAGCAATTTCAGAAATCTCAAATGACCACATTTATGGTAGCACACATGAGACTGGAGTGGGAGCTAAAGTTTAGTCCCACATTGCTAGTTTAAGAGGAGTGGCACAACCTTATATAGTGAAGTGTTGTGCTACTTGGTAAGCTTGTGAGAACATGAGGCTCTCTCACGCGCTCCTCCTCCTCCACCGCCGCTCGTACACACGCACGCACGCACCGCCCGCCCGCCCGTCACGACGCGACGCGCCGCGGATTGCGGGAATCTCGCGGAGCCGAGTTTTATTTTTGCAGTCTGGGAAAAACGGTTTGGACGGACGCGTCACAGATAGTCGACGTGGACATGGCCCATGTTGTACCCGTTAGGGTTTTCCCTAGCCGTGCTATATAAAGTCGGGCACTGCGTGCGCTGCAAATACACCGAACCAATCTAGGTTTTGCCACCTCGTGCCTTGCGCCGTCACCGTAGTCTACTCCATCCCGAGCGTCGGCGTGCACCGGCGAACGGGACAGCAGGTCTCCGGAACCCTCGTCCTTGTGATCCTGTACGGGAGAGGGCGTATTAGGTTTTTGGGAAGCGCTCCGCGCGACTGCTCTCAAGCTCTTCATCATGGCTCGCCTTCCTGTACGCTCGCCGGACTCGCGGGATGCTCGTCAACAACGTCGCCATCGCCTTCAGGAAGCTGCTGCCGTCGCTGCTGCTGCAACAACTTCGACGACTACTACGACTACTTCATCTACAGTTGTTCGGTACGTTCATCACGTGCCGATGTGCCGATTTAGTATGTCTATGTGTGTAGACGTTTTGTTGTTGTTCATGTTAATTAATACATCTAGTATTTGCGAGATTAATATGCTAGTAGTTGTTGTAGTAATGTTTAATATACTGGAATTAATCATGGAAATTGTGCCTAATATTCCAACAATCCAAAAACCTTATATGTGTTATAGGCAATTTCCTGAATTAAACATGGGACATATATCTGATTCGCTGAGGCCGGACAAGTTGACCGGTGCGGATTTTAAGAGATGGCAGATCAAGACCACGTTGTGGTTGCGATCTCTAAAAGTGTTCGAGGCCGCTGATGGTTTACCTGAAGGAACTATATCTGACGAGGATCAGAACAAGTTCAAGGATACCAACACTACCTTTGTGGGACTCGTTCTAAGTGTTCTTAGTAACAAGCTGCTTGATGTGTACATGCACATCTCAGATGGCAAAGAGCTCTGGGAGGCACTGAACGCTAAGTTCGGTGTAGCAGATGTTGGCTGTGAACTGTACATCATGGAGAGCTTCCATGATTACAGGATGGTTAACAACCGTTCTGTAGTCGAACATGCTCATGAGATACAGTGCATTGTGAAGGAGCTTGAACACGCTAAGTGTGCCTTACCTGACAAGTTTGTGGCCAGGTGCATTATAGCAAAGTTGCCTTCTTCATGGAGGAACTTCGCCACAACTCTCAAACACAAGAGACAGGAGATATCGGTTGAAAACCTGATAGCGTCTCTTGATGTTGAGGAGAAGGCTCGGGCTAAGGACACTGCTGAGAGAGGTGGTGAAGGTCAGTCTAGCGCCAACATGGTGCAGAAGAACCATAACCACGACAAGACGACAAGAACAAAGGAAAGAACAAGCCTGCTTTCAATGTACCTGCCAAGACTAATTCTTTCAAGAAGAAGAAGAAGATGATGAACAAGTCTGAGCTAGGTTGCTATACCTGTGGAGAGCTCGGTCACTTCTCTGTGGACTGCCCAGATCGTGCAGACAAGAAAGGGAAAAAGGCCAAGACTGTCAATGTCGTGAACGCTAGCAATACTGATGGGTATGGTAATTTACCATTTGTGCTTTCAGTATTTCATTCTCCATGTTGGTGGATTGATACAGGTGCTAACGTTCATGTGTGCGCTGACATCTCTTTGTTCACTTCTTATCAGGCCGCTCGGGATTCTTCCGTCCTAATGGGGAATGGATCACATGCTACTGTTCGTGGTGTTGGCACGGTAGATCTGAAGTTTACTTCGGGGAAGATCGTGCAACTAAGGAACGTGCAACATGTCCCTACTATGAACAAGAATCTCGTTAGCGGTTCCCTTCTATGCAGAGATGGGTTTAAGTTAGTCTTGGAGTCCAATAAAGTTGTATTGTCAAAGTTTGGACAATTTATTGGTAAAGGTTATGAGTGCGGAGGCTTGTTCCGTTTTTCACTTTCAGATTTCTGTAATAAATCAGTAAACCATATTTGTGGCGGTGTTTCCGATGATACCAGTGTTTGGCATTCTCGTTTATGTCACATTAATTTTAGTTTGATGTCTCAGTTGTCTAGTATGAGTTTAATTCCGAATTTCACTATTCCAAAGTTTCCAAGTGCCATAGTTGTGTGCAATCAAAGCAACCTCAAAAGCCTCACAAGGCAGCCGAGGAGAGACACTTAGCACCGCTGGAACTCGTACATTCGGATCTGTATGAGATGAATGGCGTGTTGACAAAAGGTGGAAAAAAATATTTCATGACTTTAATTGATGATGCTACTAGGTTCTGTTATATATATTTGTTGCAAACTAAAGATGAAGCTTTAGACTACTTTAAAATTTACAAAGCCGAAGTAGAAAATCAACTAGAGAGAAAGATCAAACGTCTTAGGTCGGATTGTCGTGGCGAGTATTTCTCCAAAATATTTGATGTTTTCTGTGAGGAACTTGGTATTATTCATGAGAGAACGCCTCCCTATTCTCCCCAATCAAACGGGGTTGCCGAGAGGAAGAACCGCACGCTGACCGACTTGGTGAACGCCATGTTGGACACTGCTAGTTTATGTAAGGCATGGTGGGGGGAGGCTTTATTGACTTCATGTCATGTTCTGAATAGAGTTCCTAACAAGAATAAAGAGAAGACCCCTTAAAAGGACTGGTCTGGGAGAAAACCGTCACTTTCTTATTTACGCACTTGGGGGGTGCTTGGCGAAAGTCAATGTTCCAATTCCTAAGAAACGTAAACTCGGACCAAAGACAGTGGATTGTGTCTTTCTGGGTTATGCTCAGCGGAGCATCGGCTATAGATTTTTAGTAATTAAATCTGAGGTACCTGATATGCATGTTGATAGTATTATGGAATCTCGCGATGCAACATTTTTTGAGAACATGTTTCCTATGAAGGATATGCATAGCAGTGCTAGGATCTCTTCTGAGATATTTACTGAATCTAGTACATATGTTGATTATTCTGAACAACCACATGTTGAGGAAGTCCTCGAGAAGGATGACAATGAAGCTCCTAAAAGGAGAAAGAGACAGAGGATTGAAAAATCCTTTGGTGATGATTTCATTGTATACCTTGTGGACAATACCCCTACGTCCATTGCAGAGGCATTCGCATCTCCTGATGCGGATGACTGGAAAGAAGCTGCCCATAATGAGATGGACTCGATTCTTTCTAATGAAACTTGGGAATTATCTGAACGACCCTACGGTTGCAAACCTGTGGGTTGTAAGTGGGTGTTCAAGAAAAAGCTAAGGCCTGATGGTACTATTGAGAAGTACAAGGCACGGCTTGTAGCCATGGGTTACACTCAGCGTGAAGGAGAAGATTACTTTGACACCTATTCACCTGTCGCTAGACTGACCACCTTTCGTGTACTACTTTCCATGGCTGCCTCCTATGGTCTGATCGTTCATCAAATGGACGTAAAGACAACTTTCCTTAACGGAGAGTTGGAAGAGGAAATCTATATGGATCAGCCCGATGGGTTTGTAGTAAAAGTTGAAGAGAGAAAGGTGTGCAAATTGTTAAAATCTTTGTATTGGCTGAAGCAAGCACCTAAGCAATGGCATGAGAAGTTTGACAGAACGTTAATGTCTGCAGCCTTTGCCATTAATGAGGCTGATAGGTGTGTGTACTATCGCCATGGTGGGGGCGATAGTGTCATATTGTGCTTGTATGTTGACGACATACTAATTTTCGGTACAAGCATGATAGTGACAAATGAGGTCAAGTTTGTCTTGTCAAAGAGCTTTGATATGAAAGATCTGGGACAAGCTGATGTGATTCTGAACATCAAGCTGATTAGGGATGAGAGTGGGATTACGTTAACGCAATCACACTATGTTGAGAAGGTCTTGAGCCGATTTGGCTTTATAGACAGCAAGCCTTCTCCAACAACCTATGATCACAGCGTGACACTCAGAAAGAACAAGAAAGAGACGAGAGATCAATTAAGATACTCTCAAGTGGTCGGTTCACTCATGTACCTTGCGAGCACGACGAGACCTGATATCTCTTTTGCTGTGAGCAAATTAAGCAAGGTTCATGTCTAACCCGGGTACTGATCATTGGCATGCACTTGAAAGGGTCATGCGCTATCTGAACGGTACAATGAGTTACAGGATTCACTATTCAGGGCACCCTGCTGTGCTTGAGGGATATTATGATTCGAACTGGATCTCAGATGTTGATGAGCTCTACGCCACAAGTGGATATGCGTTTATTCTTGGTGGTGGCGCAGTATCATGGAGGTCTTGTAAACAGACCATATTGACGAGGTCAACCATGGAAGCAGAACTTACTACGTTAGATACAGCTTCTGTTGAGGCAGAATGGCTGCGTGAGCTCTTGATGGACTTGCCGGTGGTTGAGAAACCATTACCGGCCATCCTTATGAACTGTGACAACCAAACGGTTATTGTCAAAGTGAAGAGTGCTAAGGATAACACGAAGTCATCAAGACACATTAAAAGACGTCTGAAGTCTGTCAGGAAATTGAGAAACTCCGAAGTAATATATGTTTCGTATATTCAAACAGACAAAAAACTGGCAGATCCCTTTACGAAGGGACTATCACGTAATGTGATAGAAAGTGCATCGAGGGAGATGGGGTTGAGACCCGTGAGCGTTACACCATAGTGGTAACCCAACCTATGTGATCGGAGATCCCGTGAATTAGGACCTGGGAAGAACAAGCTAGTGGTGTGACAGAGGAGAGTTATTAACTAACCCTCTCTATGTCAAGATGCACAACTCTCAAAATCTGTAAGACAGGTTGGTTGCATGCCTTAATGTGATTTTGTTGGCTATTCATAGCAAAGATGATGTTCTACAGAGCATTCTTGAAAGAACACACCTATATGAGTCAAATTGTTAAACGTCGCAATTTATGAGATTTGGGTGATCTCTATTAAACTCGTGAAGAGACCAGGTAGTATGACACATATGCTACACCCGCGGGGTAGGCTACTGGCAGCCAAGTACCAGTTATGATTTTGTGTGAAATCTAGAAGCACCAAACTTGCAATTCAAAGTTCGTCCATTGTTCAAGTTGCCAATAGACGTAGCTCAAGGTTCTAGGCAGAAGTTCAACTTAACAGTCTCTACTGAAACACTGGTATATAAACAAGACTCGAGTCTGGCAAATATCTCTAAATAGGGATTTGAGATCTGGTGAGGGATTGTTAGAATTGAACCCATTAGTGGAGCAGCCCAATAAGCAATTTCAGAAATCTCAAAAGCCCACATTTATGGCAGCACACATGAGAGTGGAGTGGGAGCTAAAATTTAGTCCCACATTGCTAGTTTAAGAGGAGTGGCACCACCTTATATAGTGGAGTGTTGTGCTACTTGGTAAGCTTGTGAGAACATGAGCCTCTCTCACGCGCTCCTCCTCCTCCGCCGCCGCTCGCACGCACCGCCTGCCCGTCCGTCTCGTCACGACGCGCCGCGGGTTACGTGAATCTCGCCGAGCTGAGCTTTATTTTTGCAGTCTGGGAAAAACGGTTTGGACGGACGCGTCACAGGTAGTCGGTTCGGTCGCTCCCGGATCGTGGGCTACTGTAACCGACCTAAACGTGCGCGACGTGGACTTGGCCCATGTTGTACCCGTTAGGGTTTTCCCTAGCCGCGTTATATAAAGTCGGGCACTGCGTGTGCTGCAAATACACCGAACCAATCTAGGTTTTGCCACCTCATGCCTTGCGCCGCCACCGTAGTCTACTCCATCCCGAGCGCCGGCGTGCACCGGCGAACACGACAGCAGGTCTCCGGAACCCTCGTCCTTGTGATCCTGTACGGGAGAGGGCGAATAAGGTTTTTGGGAAGCGCTCCGCGTGACTGCTCTCAACCTCTTCATCACGGCTCGCCTTCCTGTACGCTCGCAAGTCTCGCGGGCTGCTCGTCAACAACGTCGCCATCGCCTTCAGGAAGCTGCTGCCGTCGCTGCTGCTCCTGCAACAACTACGACGACTACTACGACTACTACGACTACTTCATCTACAGTTGTTCGGTACGTTCATCACGTGCCGATGTGCCGATTTAGTATGTATATGTGTGTGGATGTTTTGCTGTTGTTCATGTTAATTAATACATCTAGTATTTGCGAGATTAATATGCTATTAGTTGTTATAGTAATGTTTAATATACTGAAATTAATCATGAAAATTGTGCATAATATTCCAACACATAATGCCTCTGGAAGAAGTTCTTGGTTTATGACTGTTCCGTGTATCCATCCCTTTTCGTTTGTCTTACCAGAAATAAATAGAATAATAACCCGAGCAATCATCTGAAAAATCATCGAAAAAACAATTGGACGGGAAATGAAAATACACTACGTCAAGGCAAATCCTTAATAAAAAAAAGATTGTCGCAAAGTGTGTCAATGTTTGCGTATTACTACTATAAAGGTTGAATGCCCACCCCCTCCTCACACCATGTGCCCCTCCGGGCGAATCTGGGCCGTCGAATCAGCCTTAGGAACAGTAAATTTGCTCCCACTTTTCACCACAACCGTTGGATGCGGTCGAATTCTCTTTTACTTCGTGGTGGCTGATCTGTGCATGACAGTGTGGGGCGAGCTCGCGCTGGGCTCGCGAATCAGTGGGAAAAAACAGCCCCCCGCGTCTCACGCCTTTTGCTTCGTCCACAGCGGAAAATCGTGCGCGGGTGAAACCCTAGCCGCACATCCGCAACCAGTCTCCTCCCCCGATCCAATCTCTCCTCCAATATCTCCTCCCCGATCCAATCCCCTCCCCTCCTGCCGCCGCCACCCCTCCCAGCTCGTCTGCCGCGCCGCCGCTCCTCCTGCTCGTCCGTCGCTGCTCCTGCTCGAGCTCGTCTGTTGATTGCCGCCTCGTTCCCGCGTGTCACCACCTCTTCCTCGTCTTCTCTCCCTCCTCTCTTCGGAAGGCGTGGGCTGGGAACGGAAGGGTGGTGCCCCGACGGCTGGCTGCCGAGTGCCGACCATGCGCGCCGGTGGCTGTGGCTCACGGTCAGTCGCGGCGGCGAGGGGACGGGACAGAGGCAACGAGGGAACCCTAACCCTAGCATATCAAGAAGGCTAGAGGTGGAGCAGGGGAAGGGAACTCGAGGAGCAGCGGTGGGGAAGGTGGTATTGGGGCGGTGGCGATGGACTCATGCTGCTCCTTCACTCCAGACGATTCTCAACGACCTTCCTCACCATCAAACACCACCAAGACGTTGTCGCCCCTCCCCTCCTCTCCCATCTCGTCCCCAAGCTCCATGGCTTCACCGGCTAGCAAGGTACCATCTCCTCTAAACATCCCAGCTGTAGTATTTTTTGATCTGCTTGCTACTGTGATTGTTGTGCTTGCTCTGGTCAATTGATGAATTGGATATGTAGTGTGTTGTGCTTGATCTAATGCTAGGTAGTGGGATGGTTGCGCTTGATCTGCTGTTGTTTAGAATTAGTGGTATGGTTGTACTAGGATGGTTGTGCTACCGGGATGGTTATGCTTGATTAGTGTGTTATGCTTCATCTGCTGCTAATTTAGTTAGAACAAGCCATCGCTAAGTTACATTCACTTCTGTTATTATGATACAATACATATCCAATTCTTATTGTTTATGTAGCTTAAATCATAGTACAATGTTTTGTGGACAGGGGCTCCATCCCTTACTCCTGTTATCATGATATGTATACACTACTTTTCATTTTTCTTTATGTTGCGTTGGTATTTATTTTGGTATTTTCTCTATATACTAACAGATAGCTTTGTACTTTACACTTTTGTCTGTAGGTTCCTTGCCTTTTTTTGTAGGCTGTGAGATGTGTTAGCTGCTCTAAGGTGGGGCAGCAATTTCTCCCTTTTGTTGTGTTTGGCGGATCATAGTTACCGTGCTAAAACTTCTAGATTCTGCAAGCAGAATGATCTATGATTTTAAATGGAACCATGCAAATGGGGGGGATGTGAGCAGGCTGAGAAGGTGAGACAAAATGAGGCAAACAAAATAAAATAAATGGATGTTGAGAATAAGCACATATAAGAACTGATGAAACCAACAAATGTGTTTCCAAAATACCTACCTTTCATATACGAATCCTATATTCTAGGAATTTTACAAGGAAAGTCCAATACCAACCCCTCTCAGCTGTAGTAAGTGCAACCATCAGGACTGTTGTTCTTGCAGGTAGTAGTATTCTTACTGGTAGTAGTATTCTTCAAATTAGCAGTGTAGACAGTTTAGCTAATTTCTGTTAGATGATTTACATTACGGTGTCTACAATAAGGAAAAATGGCATGGACTTATTGTAGGAGGCTAGATGTGTGTTCGTGGAAAAGCTTGTGTATGTCTTCTGTATATACAATTTGTACCGGAAATATTGCAGAGTGTTGGACATGTGGCACATATTTAGAGTTTCAGTTGGATGTGTTCTAATTGGTTATTCGATTTGCTTTGATTCAAGTTTCTTATTGAAGCTTATTGACATATATATTGATGGATTGCAGGGTATAGTATATGATATGTGCAGCATAGAAATTTGGGGCAGTCAATCCAGTAGTGGAACATGACCCATGCTTGAGCCTTGAGGTAATCAACTCTTCATAATAAAATATTAGAAGTTTTGAATGCTAGATATCTTTGCTAAAACCATGCCAAAACTGTTTTACACTGAATGGGTTCATATATTCTTGTGGTTTCTGTGTAGTTAAATAATTTACAAGCAGTAGTGTATGGTCGTTCATTAATTCTGGAAACATTTATCATGATATCAATTTTGATTTCACCTTATTGCCATGCAGATATTAGATGGAGTGTTAAGGAGTTCTGTCTTGGCATTTGCCATAGGTTGCACGGTTAGTAGGATGAGTTTGGATGTGTTCTTCAGAGCACAGGTGATGTCGTTGCCGACATGTACCTGAAGTAAGCTTCTAAATTGGGTCATTTATTTGTCTGGATAGCTGATTTCCCTTGTTGGTTGTAGTGTGGCAAATAATAAATTATTCCCACTTTACATTCATTATATTTTGCAGTAATATCTAATAGAACAATTCTGCTTTCATATAATAAGTTTTTTTCTCTTAATTATATTGTGCTGGCTTCAGACTAATGAAGATGCTCTAATTGTTGTTCATGTTGGGCCTTTGCATTGCAATTGGTTTTCTTATAGACCGTAGCAGTAGTACATAATGCACGTGCCTTTGAAGAACAACATGGGCATTTTGTAATCATATTTTGTTCACTTAAGTTCTCAATTGATTGAACTGTGTGAATTGATATTTTTCTAAACACCCTTGTGCAGGTTTGTGTAATAAAAGAAGAAAGAAGAATTTGGGGAGTGTTCTGAAGAAGACCAAGGTAGTTTTTATGAGTCATATTTTGTTCGGTTAATTTCTCATGTGTTTAATCTACATGTATAAAGGAGTCATGTTTGGTCCAATTTAATTGTATCACTTCTTGCTGAAATTTGTTGTGTTCTTTCGAAAAGAGCACGAGAAAACTTACAAGTTTAAGCCATAGATTTGTTTATAATTGCGGAGAAAGGACAAGGTTTAGTTGTCACTTTACGCCAATTAGTGTGGTTATTTGATTCGCAAATCTCCTTGTACATTGTTTTCTGGACGAATAAGAAATATATGGATAAAGGGAGTATCCAGGTTGTTATCCCACTATAATTTCCTTTTCTAGCTCTCATAATCCAACAAATGAGTTTTTAAATTAGTAGGCTTCAAACAAGATATATTTCTGAATATTTGTTGGAATGCTATCCCTGTATCAGTAACCAGATCGGACTACTTATAGCAATGAACTTTAAATTGCGTTCAAACATTCCACTATAACATCAGCTTCTTGATGTGATGGCATATGGAGGTCGAGCCACTGTTATAGGTGGTCGATAGGAGCGAGGCAAAGGAGATATATAAATTTTGCATGTGTGCTTGATTGTAATGATTGAAAATCATGGGTCTGACGCTCTTATGAGTCGTGTCCAGCAGGTTCATACTGATAAAACTGTCTTAATCCTCAATGATCTAGATCCGTTTGAAGATATGGTGAGGACATTATGGCCTAATATCCTTGGATATGTCTATGTTGTTCTGAACCTTGCAATTGTCCTTACTCTCACCTGTTATGCTCTTGCAGGAAAAGAAGTTCCTCTGTAATGTTACTATTGACAGGCTTGGTACTGATTAACGCTGGTGGTTTGCTTCGTGCACCCCGTGTCGTAGATCTGCAAAGCATGATGGGTATCAATATAGATGCTCAGGAGATAACTATTCTTCTGTTCATGAAGAGCTAACGTAAGTGAATCAACTCCTATCTTCCTACTGTACCTATAAACAAGATCTTCTGAAGAGGGTTTTCATCTAGATTTTCTATGATTGAGTACATTGTGACAGATTCCACCACCGCTTCCGGTTCTGTCTCCTGTTGCATCCACGCCTCCCACGGTGAGCTTTCGGCATGTTCATGTCTTTTGTGATGGTCATGGATGTCTTGCTACCTAGGTCTTCTGTGCCACAACTGCCTATTTATAGGGTGCTTTTATATGTTTCTTTTCGTGCTTCTAACTGTCTGTTTTCAAACAGCCATCTGTTGTTCTTGCTGCCAAACTCAGCCCTTCAACTCCGGCTAGAGCGTATGTCCCTCCAAAATTTTGTCCATGCGTTTATAGCCTACTTATTTTGTTCCTCCGTTCTATTTTCTTTACACTGTCTGTCGAAACAGGTCAACAGCCCATAAACGTGGTGCGAGGAAGTTGCTGTTCAACACTCCAGCTAAAAACAAGAAACCCCTTGATGGAGATGTTGCTATGTTGCCTGAAGAAGCGTTGGCCGTTTGTTTCTCAACTTTATAATATCAGTGATTATTTGTTGTTCCTATATTGACATGTTTCTATTTTCAGACTACACAGAGTTGCGTGCAAATCATAGAGGATGCTGTTCCAGAGACTGTTGACCCGAAGAAATGAGGGTACTGCCTTCCTGCTTAATGTATATTTATAAGTGCTCAACTAAGCAAGCGTGTTGTTACCTACAAAGATTGCAAATAAGCTCGTTTCACTTTTTAGGAACCGTCCCCTTTCCAAGGTTGAACACAAGAAGCAGAAGGTGTACCTTTGCTGTTGTAGATAGTGGTATCGCTTGTATATTAGGTATCGCTTGATAGGACTAAAACGTAAGTGAAAAATATATAATCCCTACCACAGTTCTTCTGTTCATGTACAAGTTTTTCTTGCTTTTTTAGATAACTATGCTAGGGATTATATATTTTCATACCTTCCGTTTTAGTCCTATCAAAGACATTTTGGTACATTATGATGATTCTTTGGTCTTTCTTCACATCTTTTTTACCAGGTCCACGATTCCTGCTACGGGCATAGCTCACAGGTGCCGGCTAAAGGGCTTATCAAGGACGTCAACGGAGGATTCCACCGTTCCAACTTCAGAAGTAAAACTTGATGGGTGAACAAGGGAAGATGAGATTTATGGTTTTCATGCCATACTCGTCGATTTTAAGAAAATTGTTTTCAAAAGAGTAGGAAAAATTGGCTTTATGCAAATTAGCCTTGAACTCCACCAGCCAAATATGCATATAGGCTTTAGAGTTACTGCCTTAAGTGTCCACCATAGTGTCACTTGCCAGACTCCATTTTTTAATGGGATCTGACCCACGTTGTTGCAATATTTTTCTTATTGCAGATTTGATCAGATGACGAGTGAGGTTTCGTAAAGGTTTCGAGTCTACAACCAACATGTTTTCGCCTGTGGCAGCATGAAAGTTATAGAGACTCACTGCTATTGTGTTTCCGCTGTGTACTTTTTCAATGCTAGCTTTATGCTATGCAACTTGTATCAAATATTTTGTAATTCTGGATCATCGATGTAATATAATTGATGCTTTGCTGTGATATTACATCGTAAACTGTGTGTGCAAATGAATCGATCCAGGGATTTGCACTATACACAGGTATCTGCCTTATTTAAAGTGCAGGTACGCTACAGATGGTATCAGAGCACTGTGTTGCCTGTAGGTTCGAAACCCCTAGGATTGGACTAAGACCCATAGGTTAAATAGTTAACTAAACTAGGTTTCCAAAACATGAGTGAATCTTGAACTTCCTTTAATATTGTTTTACATTACTTATCTTGTCTTGCATCTTTCCCTTTCTTTTAAATTCTAATACTCTTACCTGTTCAAAATTTTAGATGGGAGAGTACACTGAGACTGCGTATGCTGGAGTTTTGTCGGGTTTCATCTTTGGGAGGCAGCTGTCTAGATTGACAAGTGTATTGAAGCTACCACCACCCTATTTCCGAGGAAGGAAGGAAGAGACCAACATACCCCATGGGATACGTTGGGAAATACGCACCATCATGACCCCGGATCCTACAATGCCAGACTTCGAGCCTGTGGACTATGTCACCTACTACCCAGAGTGGATTGAGGGAGTGAACATAGCTATGGTGGACTTAATGGCTCGTTTGTGTTACAAGTATCGATTCAAGCTAGCACCAGGATCGCCCTTTCGTGCCTTTGGGAAGAGGGATGCACATGGTCTCTCGATGGCTCACACGGGAAATCGCCTGGACCTGCCCCTCGTTAACAAGACGTTTGAAGACTTGGATTATCTCATCAACTGTCTGACCAGGAGGGTCCAACAGACTTATGACGTCGCAAATCATGCACAAGCCGTCATACACGCAAAAACCCAAGAACTCCAGGCTTCTGAAAATCTTATTGGTCAGTTGGAGGAACTCATTCATGACCTACATTTGGAGAACCTTGGCAAGGATGAGCAAATTGCCATGCTTGAGGCACAACTCGTTCCACCTCCACCACCGCCAGTAGCTGAAGAAGGAGGTGACCAAGGCCCTGGAAATGTGACTGTATCTGCAGCTACGAAGAAGGAAGGACCAGAGGAAGAAGACCCCGAAGAGGTGTTGTTTGAAGAGTCAACTGAGGGAGAAGTCACGCCTGTGGCAAAGAACCACGCAATAAAACGCAAGCGTAATAATTAGGAGGATAAGTGCAGTTATCCAAACCATGTTAGAGGGACCACCATTTATCTTATTTAGCTTATCGTATCCATTTAGAGTATTGACCTATCAAATTGTGGTATGGCAGTAATGTTGCCTTTGTATTTCCCCGACCTTTCGTTCGATAAAAGATTAGTTCGATTTCTCAAAAGAAGTTTGAAATTTTTCGTATGTGTTGCTTGTGTTTGAACCTTGTTGCTTGATGTTTGTTAGATAATGTTTGTAATGGATTATCTTGATTTTTTTGGTTGTGCATTAGAATGTTGAATTATCAACAAAACTTTTCTTTTAAGAGTGGTAGCCACCTAGAATATTCAAACCCAACTTATTAAACCCAGAGATCCCAAACAATCTTCTAGCCTCCCCAATTAGAAAATTTATTCCTACAAGTTTTCAAGTTTCCATGTCCGAAATCTCATTTCTCAAAACATCTCGAGTTATCAGAATCATTCAAGCCTTTGCTTCTTTTTAGCTTCTCCGAATCTCGGGGACGAGATTCCTTTTAAGGGTGGTAGTCTGTAACATCCCAACATTTTATAATATTCAAAAATCACTAAAATTTAAAACTTTTCCTTTTATTAAAATAAAATATTAAATGCATAAGGAAACCAACTATAAAAGACTTCAAACTTATTGAAAGAGTTTAATAATTCAAATGTCACAGTTTAACATTTTTATTATCCACTGTATTTCAAAAACCTAAAAGTGTAGTGGACAAATATTTTACAAACTACAATCCATTTTATTTTAAGTAAATAGTTATATGTAAGAAATTGATTCCAACCACATAGCCATAGCTATTCATAAATTAAAATAATAGTTATAAGTGATCCTTTTAAACTATTTAAAACATGGATTATCCAAATAAACATTTCATTAACTTAAAATGAATTCCATTTATTTTCAACACCTAAAATGATTTTCATGAATATGTATTCTATATAAGAAAAGAATTAAATCAAAATTCCTTTCCAAGGTTGTTTATGAAGTCAAATGATTATCTTAAAATAAAACATAACATTACTTTTGAAAGAGGATTCAAGCATTGCACTCATGCATTCATGCATAAACACCATTTCATCTTGTGGCTTAAATTAAATAAGAGTTTGAAATTTAATATTTAATGATATGATGTTTTGGAAATTATTCCATAAAACATGTTAAATTGTATCCTCCAAAATATTCCAACTTATTAATTTTTATTTTAGGCAAGAATACTACCAAAAAGTTCTAAATTAAATTAGCTTTCCGAAACATATTTTTATGAATTTTTCTGAAAAGGTTTGGTTAAGTTTAAAAATCAATTTTGAATTAAAAGATTGAAAACAGAAAATGAATTGTCAAAAAAAAAACAAAAGGAGAAGAGCAGCCGAGCCAGTGGGCCGAAGCCCATCTCTTCTCTCCCGCGCGCGCGCGGCTCGCCTTGGCCCAGCAGCAGCCCACTCCGGCCTCGCTCCCTCTCCTCTCACGCTGACACCCGTACCCCACCTGTCATCTCCTTCCCCCAAATCGTGATGAACACGAACTCCTACCGAACCCTAGCTCCGAATCCGGACCAAATCAGTTGGTTTAAACGCGATTTATCTGCTCCCTCCTACCCCATATAAACCCCCGCAAACTCCTCTCGCGAATCCCTAACAAACCATAGCCCGGGAGCCCCCAGGCTGCCCGCATTGCACCCCGCCGCGCCGCCACTGCCGCCGACGAAATTCCTTGCCTCCGGTGAGCCCTGGTAACGCCCGAGCGCTCCCTACCCCTCTCTTCGCATTCTCCTTTTCTTGCGCATCTCGGTGACCCCTCTGTCGTGTTTTTCCCGCACTAGGACGAGTGATTCATCCACGCTCGAAGCTCCTCGCCGCCGTACGCAACTCCGGTAAGCATTAGGAGGAGAAACAGAGCACGCCGACGATCCGTGACGCGCCACCAACCCCGCCTCGACCTACCGATACCCACGGTACGATCCGTTCATCCTCGTAGGTCGTGGATAGGCAGAAACACTTTTTCCGATCATGTCGCCGCCGTGCGCTCCGTCTCCGGCGACCAGAGCGCCGCCCGGCGAGCGCCATCTCTCCTCTGTCGTCCGATCAAGATCCCGCGGCCAGGATTAGATCGAATAAAATGAAACGGTACGGTTGATTACCGGCCGTTAGATCTAGATCGTACGGATCGGATCTGATCACTTAAGCCACATCAGCACCACGTCAGCATCCGCGTCAGCTGCCACGTGGAAAAAGAATTTCTTATTTAGATTTAATTGGTAGTTTTACAGAAACACCCCTGACACTTAGATCTGTCACAACTTTTTAACCACAACTCCAAAATTAATAATTTTTATATATTTGGAAAGCTCTTGACATGTAGAATATTTTGGATCTGACAAAATTCAAATTTGACTTAGTATAAAATATTCAAATTTCAAATGGTGAATTTGAGTATATTTGTAATAACTTTAAATATATAAATCCAAAAATTGCAAATAAATATGTTTTAGAAACTTTAGAATATTTGTAAATTACTACCACTGCTATGAAATATTTTTGAGTAATTTGTGAATGATTTCATAGTTGTGAGTTTAAATTGAATAGTTTGACTAATTTTGAAATAACTTTTAACAGAAACATTATTTTTGATTAAATCCAATTGAAATAGATTTAGTTAAATGCTCTCTGTCTATTAACACTAATTATAAAGTTTTGTTATAAAAATTTAGTCATAGGAAACTTTAATCTTATAATTATTCCTTTTATTATATTTTCCAAAATCAGAAATTAATTAAATTGCATTTATAAATTCATGCATATTTATAAAGAAATCATAAAAGTTATTTTGATGTTTCTTGTGATTTAAAATTTCATTTCATTCATAGCATATTTTATATTGTAGATATATTCTCATAGGAAAACCCCTCTTCATTAGTTTTCTCTAAGTTAGAAATAATTTCAAACTTAGTAATTTGGGAAAAGTGCTATGCACTAGACACTTAGTAATTTTCAACATGGAGCTGGAAGACCAATGAAGGACTTAGCCAAAAACAAGACTCCAGAAGTATCTTCAAGAAGAAGAAACACTTAGAAGAAAATCAAGAAGAAGTTCATGAAGGACTTAGAAGAAAACAGGCTCTGGAAGCATCCTCAAGATGTCCAGCACTTAGAAGAAAAGTGAGAAGAAGTTCAAGAAGGCCAACCCCCTTTTATTCCCTAAGTCTTTCTCTCTGTCTTTTCTTCTCCTCTGAGACTTCATGAAGACAAAGTAAATCCAAGACCAGCCTCGAAGATACAAGAACCACCAAGTCTGAAGATTGATCAAGTCTATCAAAACTTCAATCAAGACATCAGCCAAAAGAAAGTTACAAGTCTGGAGATGAAGCCTGGAGGACAACTACATCTTTCTGTCTATCTTTTCCCTCTTTCCTAATCTTGTCTTTTAGACTTAAACAAAATTTGATCATGAGGTTATCATCTTGAAGTTGTTGGATCCTTGCAGCATAGTGGGATGAAGCGGCCTGGAAACAAACCTTACATGTCCACGTACATGAGACCTGTTCCACAATTTAAGTGGCTGGCCGGGTGTCTGTCTCTCTCACTATAGTGAATGTCCAATTTACAAAGAGTTGATAATAATTGTTGATCAACTAGAACAAATGACTTAGTATTTTTCTCTAAGTATTTGGCACATCAAGAATAAGCCATTAGAGTGCTTATTCAAGTTGATATAAAACAAAATATTTTATTCAACTTATGACCTTATCCCTTAGTCCTTTTGGGACCAACCTAATTGCCTTGTATAAACTTAAGGTATTTCCATGGCATGAAAAAGCATTTCTAGCCTTAGGAATATTTTGCACATCATGCATAAACATATTTTTCCTTAGAAAGTTATATGAAACTTATTTATTCATCTAGTACGTGTTTGTGTGCATTGTGGAGTTGTGCTTGTTTGTTGATTGTTGTATTATTGTTTGCTATTATTGTTAGATTAAACGGAGAGCAAACGTTCGTTGTTGAAAAGAGTTTGTGAACAACGACAACATTCAAAGGCAAGTGGCACACCTCATAAACTTCCTATTTTTATATGCATTACTTAGTGTATTTTTATATGCATGTGTTGCTATGCTAAACCTGTGTAGAATCCCTTATACCTGTGTCTAGGTTCCTATGCAATACTTAGTAGAATTATTGATGCTATGCAAATGTTGTTTTTGTGAAAATCTAAATTCTACTAAGTTAAGAATGAAACACCTGGGTGGTAATTGGTTGCATGGGTTATGTTGAGTGGCTACTCAGGTCCATGTCTATGGTTCCTGGAGTATGTACACTTGAGAATGGCCACCCAGGAACAGAGGAATCTGAAGAACCCCGAGTGACGATTGCTTACAGTGCAGCCATTGCCATATGGGCTCTGGCTTGATCAATTATGTTGCGTGGACTCTCTCCGGCTTGACAAGCAGATGTAGGGGGATGTTAGGTGGAACGGGTCAAGCCAGGTGGGAGGGAAAATGCTTCTGAAAGATCTCGTCTCATTCTCTCCTTTCCTTATCACAAATGGTGTGTAAAGGATACCTTGGGTTGAATGGGTACAATGGTGAACGTGCACAACCTCTGCAGAGTGTAAAACTAAGTACTTAGCCGTGTCCCCGGTTACGGACAATTTTGAGCAGCTGATCAAGGACGTCAACGGAGGATTCCACCATTCCAACTTTAGAAGTAAAACTTGATGGGTGAACAAGGGAAGATGAGATTTATGGTTTTCATGCCATACTCGTCGATTTCAAGAAAAGTGTTTTCAAAAGAGTAGGAAAAATTGGCTTTATGCAAATTAGCCTTGAACTCCACCAGCCAAATATGCATATAGGCTTTAGAGTTACTGCCTTAAGTGTCCACCATAGTGTCACTTGCCAGACTCCATTTTTTAATGGGATCTGACCCACGTTGTTGCAATATTTTTCTTATTGCAGATTTGATCAGATGACGAGTGAGGTTTCGTAAAGGTTTCGAGTCTACAACCAACATGTTTTCGCCTGTGGCAGCATGAAAGTTATAGAGACTCACTGCTATTGTGTTTCCGCTGTGTACTTTTTCAATGCTAGCTTTATGCTATGCAACTTGTATCAAATATTTTGTAATTCTGGATCATCGATGTAATATAATTGATGCTTTGCTGTGATATTACATCGTAAACTGTGTGTGCAAATGAATCGATCCAGGGATTTGCACTATACACAGGTATCTGCCTTATTTAAAGTGCATGTACGCTACAGATGGTATCAGAGCACTGTGTTGCCTGTAGGTTCGAAACCCCTAGGATTGGACTAAGACCCATAGGTTAAATAGTTAACTAAACTAGGTTTCCAAAACATGAGTGAATCTTGAACTTCCTTTAATATTGTTTTACATTACTTATCTTGTCTTGCATCTTTCCCTTTCTTTTAAATTCTAATACTCTTACCTGTTCAAAATTTTAGATGGGAGAGTACACTGAGACTGCGTATGCTGGAGTTTTGTCGGGTTTCATCTTTGGGAGGCAGCTGTCTAGATTGACAAGTGTATTGAAGCTACCACCACCCTATTTCCGAGGAAGGAAGGAAGAGACCAACATACCCCATGGGATACGTTGGGAAATACGCACCATCATGACCCCGGATCCTACAATGCCAGACTTCGAGCCTGTGGACTATGTCACCTACTACCCAGAGTGGATTGAGGAAGTGAACATAGCTATGGTGGACTTAATGGCTCGTTTGTGTTACAAGTATCGATTCAAGCTAGCACCAGGATCGCCCTTCCGTGCCTTTGGGAAGAGGGATGCACATGGTCTCTCGATGGCTCACACGGGAAATCGCCTGGACCTGCCCCTCGTTAACAAGACGTTTGAAGACTTGGATTATCTCATCAACTGTCTGACCAGGAGGGTCCAACAGACTTATGACGTCGCAAATCATGCACAAGCCGTCATACACGCAAAAACCCAAGAACTCCAGGCTTCTGAAAATCTTATTGGTCAGTTGGAGGAACTCATTCATGACCTACATTTGGAGAACCTTGGCAAGGATGAGCAAATTGCCATGCTTGAGGCGCAACTCGTTCCACCTCCACCACCGCCAGTAGCTGAAGAAGGAGGTGACCAAGGCCCTGGAAATGTGACTGTATCTGCAGCTACGAAGAAGGAAGGACCAGAGGAAGAAGACCCCGAAGAGGTGTTGTTTGAAGAGTCAACTGAGGGAGAAGTCACGCCTGTGGCAAAGAACCACGCAATAAAACGCAAGCGTAATAATTAGGAGGATAAGTGCAGTTATCCAAACCATGTTAGAGGGACCACCATTTATCTTATTTAGCTTATCGTATCCATTTAGAGTATTGACCTATCAAATTGTGGTATGGAAGTAATGTTGCCTTTGTATTTCCCCGACCTTTCGTGCGATAAAAGATTAGTTCGATTTCTCAAAAGAAGTTTGAAATTTTTCGTATGCGTTGCTTGTGTTTGAACCTTGTTGCTTGATGTTTGTTAGATAATGTTTGTAATGGATTATCTTGATTTTTTTGGTTGTGCATTAGAATGTTGAATTATCAACAAAACTTTTCTTTTAAGAGTGGTAGCCACCTAGAATATTCAAACCCAACTTATTAAACCCAGAGATCCCAAACAATCTTCTAGCCTCCCCAATTAGAAAATTTATTCCTACAAGTTTTCAAGTTTCCATGTCCGAAATCTCATTTCTCAAAACATCTCGAGTTATCAGAATCATTCAAGCCTTTGCTTCTTTTCAGCTTCTCCGAATCTCGGGGACGAGATTCCTTTTAAGGGTGGTAGTCTGTAACATCCCAACATTTTATAATATTCAAAAATCACTAAAATTTAAAACTTTTCCTTTTATTAAAATAAAATATTGAATGCATAAGGAAACCAACTATAAAAGACTTCAAACTTATTGAAAGAGTTTAATAATTCAAATGTCACAGTTTAAACATTTTTATTATCCACTGTATTTCAAAAACCTAAAAGTGTAGTGGACAAATATTTTACAAACTACAATCCATTTTATTTTAAGTAAATATTTATATGTAAGAAATTGATTCCAACCACATAGCCATAGCTATTCATAAATTAAAATAATAGTTATAAGTGATCCTTTTAAACTATTTAAAACATGGATTATCCAAATAAACATTTCATTAACTTAAAATGAATTCCATTTATTTTCAACACCTAAAATGATTTTCATGAATATGTATTCTATATAAGAAAAGAATTAAATCAAAATTCCTTTCCAAGGTTGTTTATAAAGTCAAATGATTATCTTAAAATAAAACATAACATTACTTTTGAAAGAGGATTCAAGCATTGCACTCATGCATTCATGCATAAACACCATTTCATCTTGTGGCTTAAATTAAATAAGAGTTTGAAATTTAATGTTTAATGATATGATGTTTTGGAAATTATTCCATAAAACATGTTAAATTGTATCCTCCAAAATATTCCAACTTATTAATTTTTATTTTAGGCAAGAATACTACCAAAAAGTTCTAAATTAAATTAGCTTTCCAAAACATATTTTTATGAATTTTTCTGAAAAGGTTTGGTTAAGTTTAAAAATCAATTTTGAATTAAAAGATTGAAAACAGAAAATGAATTGTCAAAAAAAAACAAAAGGAGAAGAGCAGCCGAGCCAGTGGGCCGAAGCCCATCTCTTCTCTCCCGCGCGCGCGCAGCTCGCCTTGGCCCAGCAGCAGCGCACTCCGGCCTCGCTCCCTCTCCTCTCACGCTGACACCCGGACCCCACCTGTCATCTCCTTCCCCCAAATCGTGATGAACACGAACTCCTACCGAACCCTAGCTCCGAATCCGGACTAAATCATTTGGTTTAAACGTGATTTATCTGCTCCCTCCTACCCCATATAAACCCCCGCAAACTCCTCTCGCGAATCCCTAACAAACCATAGCCCGGGAGCCCCCAGGCTGCCCGCATTGCACCCCGCCGCGCCGCCACTGCCGCCGGCGAAATTCCTTGCCTCCGGTGAGCCCTGGTAACGCCCGAGCGCTCCCTACCCCTCTCTTCGCATTCTCCTTTTCTTGCGCATCTCGGTGACCCCTCTGTCGTGTTTTTCCCGCACTAGGACGAGTGATTCATCCACGCCCGAAGCTCCTCGCCGCCGTACGCAACTCCGGTGAGCATTAGGAGGAGAAACAGAGCACGCCGACGATCCGTGACGCGCCACCAACCCCGCCTCGACCTACCGATACCCACGCTACGATCCGTTCATCCTCGTAGGTCGTGGATAGGCAGAAACACTTTTTCCGATCATGTCGCCGCCGTGCGCTCCGTCTCCGGCGACCAGAGCGCCGCCCGGCGAGCGCCATCTCTCCTCTGTCGTCCGATCAAGATCCCGCGGCCAGGATTAGATCGAATAAAACGAAACGGTACGGTTGATTACCGGCCGTTAGATCTAGATCGTACGGATCGGATCTGATCACTTAAGCCACATCAGCACCACGTCAGCATCCGCGTCAGCTGCCACGTGGAAAAAGAATTTCTTATTTAGATTTAATTGGTAGTTTTACAGAAACACCCCTGACACTTAGATCTGTCACAACTTTTTAACCACAACTCCAAAATTAATAATTTTTATATATTTGGAAAGCTCTTGACATGTAGAATATTTTGGATCTGACAAAATTCAAATTTGACTTAGTATAAAATATTCAAATTTCAAATGGTGAATTTGAGTATATTTGTAATAACTTTAAATCTATAAATCCAAAAATTGCAAATAAATATGTTTTAGAAACTTTAGAATATTTGTAAATTACTACCACTGCTATGAAATATTTTTGAGTAATTTGTGAATGATTTCATAGTTGTGAGTTTAAATTGAATAGTTTGACTAATTTTGAAATAACTTTTAATAGAAACATTATTTTTGATTAAATCCAATTGCAATAGATTTAGTTAAATGCTCTCTGTCTATTAACACTAATTATAAAGTTTTGTTATAAAAATTTAGTCATAGGAAACTTTAATCTTATAATTATTCCTTTTATTATATTTTCCAAAATCAGAAATTAATTAAATTGCATTTATAAATTCATGCAAAGAAATCATAAAAGTTATTTTGATGTTTCTTGTGATTTAAAATTTCATTTCATTCATAGCATATTTTATATTGTAGATATATTCTCATAGGAAAACCCCTCTTCATTAGTTTTCTCTAAGTTAGAAATAATTTCAAACTTAGTAATTTGGGAAAAGTGCTATGCACTAGACACTTAGTAATTTTCAACATGGAGCTGGAAGACCAATGAAGGACTTAGCCAAAAACAAGACTCCAGAAGTATCTTCAAGAAGAAGAAACACTTAGAAGAAAATCAAGAAGAAGTTCATGAAGGACTTAGAAGAAAACAGGCTCTGGAAGCATCCTCAAGATGTCAAGCACTTAGAAGAAAAGTGAGAAGAAGTTCAAGAAGGCCAACCCCCTTTTATTCCCTAAGTCTTTCTCTCTGTCTTTTCTTCTCCTCTGAGACTTCATGAAGACAAAGTAAATCCAAGACCAGCCTCGAAGATACAAGAACCACCAAGTCTGAAGATTTATCAAGTCTATCAAAACTTCAATCAAGACATCAGCCAAAAGAAAGTTACAAGTCTGGAGATGAAGCCTGGAGGACAACTACATCTTTCTGTCTATCTTTTCCCTCTTTCCTAATCTTGTCTTTTAGACTTAAACAAAATTTGATCATGAAGTTATCATCTTGAAGTTGTTGGATCCTAGCAGCATAGTGGGATGAAGCGGCCTGGAAACAAACCTTACATGTCCACGTACATGAGACCTATTCCACAATTTAAGTGGCTGGCCGGGTGTCTGTCTCTCTCACTATAGTGAATGTCCAATTTACAAAGAGTTGATAATAATTGTTGATCAACTTGAACAAATGACTTAGTATTTTTCTCTAAGTATTTGACACATCAAGAATAAGCCATTAGAGTGCTTATTCAAGTTGATATAAAACAAAATATTTTATTCAACTTATGACCTTATCCCTTAGTCCTTTTGGGACCAACCTAATTGCCTTGTATAAACTTAAGGTATTTCCATGGCATGAAAAAGCATTTCTAGCCTTAGGAATATTTTGCACATCATGCATAAACATATTTTTCCTTAGAAAGTTTTATGAAACTTATTTATTCATCTAGTACGTGTTTGTGTGCATTGTGGAGTTGTGCTTGTTTGTTGATTGTTGTATTATTGTTTGCTATTATTGTTAGATTAAACGGAGAGCAAACGTTTGTTGTTGAAAAGAGTTTGTGAACAACGACAACATTCAAAGGCAAGTGGCACACCTCATAAACTTCCTATTTTTATATGCATTACTTAGTGTATTTTTATATGCATGTGTTGCTATGCTAAACCTGTGTAGAATCCCTTATACCTGTGTCTAGGTTCCTATGCAATACTTAGTAGAATTATTGATGCTATGCAAATGTTGTTTTTGTGAAAATCTAAATTCTACTAAGTTAAGAATGAAACACCTGGGTGGTAATTGGTTGCATGGGTTATGTTGAGTGGCTACTCAGGTCCATGTCTATGGTTCCTGGAGTATGTACACTTGAGAATGGCCACCCAGGAACAGAGGAATCTGAAGAACTCCGAGTGACGATTGCTTCCAGTGCAGCCATTGCCATATGGGCTCTGGCTTGATCAATTATGTTGCGTGGACTCTCTCCGGCTTGACAAGCAGATGTAGGGGGATGTTAGGTGGAACGGGTCAAGCCAGGTGGGAGGGAAAATGCTTCTGAAAGATCTCGTCTCATTCTCTCCTTTCCTTATCACAAATGGTGTGTAAAGGATACCTTGGGTTGAATGGGTACAATGGTGAACGTGCACAACCTCTGCAGAGTGTAAAACTAAGTACTTAGCCGTGTCCCCGGTTACGGACAATTTTGAGCAGCTGATCAAGGACGTCAACGGAGGATTCCACCATTCCAACTTCAGAAGTAAAACTTGATGGGTGAACAAGGGAAGATGAGATTTATGGTTTTCATGCCATACTCGTCGATTTCAAGAAAAGTGTTTTCAAAAGAGTAGGAAAAATTGGCTTTATGCAAATTAGCCTTGAACTCCACCAGCCAAATATGCATATAGGCTTTAGAGTTACTGCCTTAAGTGTCCACCATAGTGTCACTTGCCAGACTCCATTTTTTAATGGGATCTGACCCACGTTGTTGCAATATTTTTCTTGTTGCAGATTTGATCAGATGACGAGTGAGGTTTCGTAAAGGTTTCGAGTCTACAACCAACATGTTTTCGCCTGTGGCAGCATGAAAGTTATAGAGACTCACTGCTATTGTGTTTCCGCTGTGTACTTTTTCAATGCTAGCTTTATGCTATGCAACTTGTATCAAATATTTTGTAATTCTGGATCATCGATGTAATATAATTAATGCTTTGTTGTGATATTACATCGTAAACTGTGTGTGCAAATGAATCGATCCAGCGATTTGCACTATACACAGGTATCTGCCTTATTTAAAGTGCAGGTACGCTACATAGTGTTACCCGTTGCCTCGACGTCCGCTAGAACTCAGCGGCCCTTCATTAGTACACGCCGTCGAGGCTTGCTTTCTGCACCTACTGCTTTTGAGTTCCCTTCTTCGATGCCATAGACGCATATTCTCTGCTGCAGCATTGAACTGATGTAGTGCATGTTTAAACTCCTAAGTCATAATTATTTTGCTTAAGCGCACGCTGTTCGAGAGGCACACTTTTGTATGTGCTTTCTTTGCCTGATCGAGGAGACTATTCTGTAGCAAGATCCAGTTTCCAGAATGTAAGCTAAACCTATATGATCTTTCATGAACCTGTAGAAGGGTCAACAATCCATTAGAGATGATTGTCATAACATCTTTCAGCCAGGTCTAATTCATGGTAAAAGATGTTCATCAGAAAATGCTTTGTTATGTTCGAATTAGTTCATATGCTTCAGTTTATAACTTTATGTCCTTGCTTCAGCCCAGTTATATACAAGGCTATTTTTTTTACTTCTCTCTTCTTAAGCTGGAGTTCTTCGACAATTCATTCAGAGTCTATGTTTCTATAACCCCTCTCAAACCTGAAATTGAAATCGGTACCTCCGAAGATAGGTTTCTGTAGTAAAAAATAAATGTACGTACATAAATTCTGAATACCGGTCACCCGCTATAATGGTGATGTTCTTACTGTTTAATCAGAGTTAGATAAGTACTTGCCACCCAAAAATATTAGAGTCACTTGCACAGGGTGGATGCTAAATGGATACCACACACATTACATTTTACATAGAGCGGGTGTAGCTGAAACTGCATGTTTGTTTCAGTCACCTCACTCAGAAACGCAAGCAAAACAAAATCAAACCAAAATGTGAAACATAAGGGACCGGTATGCCTAAATGATCATGAAATATAATCTAATTTTACGAAACCTCACTAAGAATTTTGTTAATATTCATATGCGCACAAATAAATGTTCAGCCTATTACTTCTCATTTTATTTTTTTAATCGTCGAAGCTCTACCTTGCACTAAGAATTGCATCGGGGACACTCTATGGTTCCACCTATCATCAAACTAAAAAGGAGCATCAATTATAGGTGGCAAAACAAAGAAATTATATGGTAAAAATATTGTCCTGCTTCCGGCAGTTGCGCAGTCGCGCAACGGGTCATCTAGTCAAACCAAAGGTTGAATTGGAAATCGTCATCTCCAAAGCAGAAATTTCCAGCCAGCGCCTTGAACACAAGGTGACAAGGACATGGCGCATGCACGCCGACAATGTTTGGTCTAGCTGGAGACAAGATTAAGGGTTTTCACCTAGACAACCTTACATGATTGTCAAAACCGTTATTGCTAGCAGCATCTCGCTCGACAAGCGTTGCATAGACTGATAGACAGAGCCCAACAAGGCTCGCCCGCGCCGCTCGAGAAAACATCAGAGAAGCAAGCAGATTGATGACTCTGCCACCCTGCATCCGGCCACTACAGATAGGGAAGGATAGTGGACGACGAATTTGCAACTGCAGCCTGCAGCCACAACGTCCATGTTCTGAACTTCTGATGCGTGTGTTGACCGTCAGAATAGGAGCCCAACTTCCACCGCGTAAGAAGCACCACCAACAGATCAATCCACCGCGCTGGTTTCCGTTCCTGCCTGCATGCTCAATTTTTGACATCTCACTATTTCTTAGTTACATTACATAGGCTGACCCTGTTGACTTCATTTTAGCCATCTCTGCACATGTTTGCTATTCTGTAATGTGTGAGAGGAATGTCATTGCTAGCAAGTTATTACAACACTGATAGAAGAAAACAATGAAATTGTAGTTATAGGACACTAGCAGTTTTGGTCACTTGAAGATTCAAGACTCCGCAATAAGAAACTCAACCATCCTGGAGAGCATTGCCATTGTCTTACTCTTATTACGTGGTCAGGATCGGCGCTATCACCTGAGATGAACCTTTTTCCCGTACCTAACTATGAAAGCCATCGTGGACTCGGTTCGGATACGTAACCGTTACCGCTGTAAACTATGCAGATCGAGCCTCGATGATGCATAACGTGTATTCTAGAACCTCTGGAATCGTGTCCGTGTCTGACAGTAATATGAGCGTCCGAACCCGAGTTCGTCTCGTCTGAACTCCCTTAAATATCGGAGCGATCGGCTCCCCTGTGCATCAAATTTATCCAATCCTACAATCAAGAAATCGAGCGTACCAAAGATATTCGACACCCGACCTAGTGTTTCAGACTTCCGATCGACAAGAGATCAAGCAGGAGCTATGGCGGACGAAAACAAAGTCAATCAAGTCGTGGGCGAGAAGAGCAATGTCGACGAGGTCGTGGACGCCAAGAGCAAGATGATCACCCTGGTGAGCTCCGACGGCGAGCGCTTCGACATCACCCACGACGCGGCGGCGCTGTCGCAGACCATCCAAAACATGATCGAGGTCGACTGCGTCGAGGACGGCGTCCTAGTCCCCAACGTCAACTCTGGTATCATCCCCAAGGTTATCGAGTGCTGCAACAGGCACGTCGCCAGCTCCGACAACACCGCCATCGCCAACGAGCAGGACCTCGAGAGCTTCGACGAGAGCTTCATGAAAGTGGATGACGCAACTCTGTACGACATCACCCTTGCCGCCTACTATCTGGACATTAAGGGGCTCCTGGACCTCAGCTGCCAGGCGTTCTCCAACCGTTCCGAGCATTCAAATGTGGATCAATTTCATCCCTTAAATAGTTTTTTTGATTTTTTTATGATGTTATAAGATCGAATTTCAAAATTTGACTGGTAATTTCGACCGGTATTTTTCATGTAACCACGGTTATCAGAAATCCCTGTCCGCTCTGAGACGAGATTTTTCTGATACCGGTACCGCCGACATGATTAACGGCAAGTCGCCTGAGAAGATTTGCAAGACCTTTAACACCAAAAACGACTTCACGCCTGTGGAGGAGGAGGAGATCCAGAAGGAGAACCAGTGGGCTTTGGAGTAGATTATACGTGGATGCTTAAACTGTTACTATTTTGTCTTTTCTGTTTAGTACTTTAGTTAATTATTAGGAGTTAGTCTACTTTGTTTTCTCATCCGTAAAAACTATATTCTTATCAGCTACATATTTCTTTAAGAAACTATCTATCAAATATTCAAAGAACGATTATTTCTTTGTACTTTTAATTTGTTCAGTTCAATAATAATATCCATTTCCCCGGTCGTAGCTTGAAGCATATCATGCACAATTGTTGTAATATTGGTGGGAGAGTACCTAATGGTCTAGTATGGCTGTGCATGGAGAAAAGGTTGGGGGTAATTATACCTCAACGAAATTCTCAATGACTACACATACCATATTATTAGATATAAAAATTAAATGTGAGTTAGTTGTTGATGTAGACACAGTTATAAACAATAGGCAAATAAACGATGAACAAAATCAAGATCAACACAACTGGGACACAAGTTTTAACGTGAAAAACACTTCCAAGAGTGGAAGAGAAAAAACCACGGGCGCCAGTCAGCAAATCTTCACTATGATCGGGTGAGATTATAAACGACAGGGATTTACAATTTGCGACATATCCCAACCGGCGGCTTATAGAGCCAAAACTCTAAGTCGGCTGCAGTCCGACCCGAAAAACGACTTGGCTTTTCTCGGCCCTAAGCCTCCCGGTGACGTGCACTTGCTTTGCTCGTCCGAAGTTAGCTTTCCTCTCAATAAATTTGGATCACCAAATATCAACAGACACTCCATCCCTTCTCCAAGAATCCCAATCGGTGCGTTGGATTGCATATACAATGGGACTAATTAGAAATAGTAACGGCCAGAACAACACAATATGATGTTATTATATCTAGAAGGTCATGGAACATGCACCTTGGCCTCAAGGATGCCTTCTGACAAGGGATGGTTAATTTTGTTCCTTTCAATATATTCGGATTTCTACCTGAATTACCCTCGTTGCTTGCAACAAGGTTTTTCTTGCTGACGATGTGCTATATCTCCGTGAGAGTCAAAAGTGGAGATTTAGATATAAAAAGTGAAAATTTATTTATTCAGTTACGAACAAAAAACACAAGTAGGTAGGCTATTACTACTGTTAATACTAACAAAATGCCGTGCATTGCAATGGGTCCAAATACAAAAAAAAATAGTTTCACAAAACTGAAAAACAATGTATAATATATTGCATACCACTCAAAATCATGATCTCCACATAGCAGATAAGGTCCACATCTTCGCTGATCGCGCCAGCAAAGCCATGCAAAAGATCAAAGCAGACTTTTCTTTGTGGACCGGTGATAGGGTTCAACTCCTTCAAAATGATCTATTTGCTTCCTTGCTGCATGTGTGTGCATATAGGTAAATATATGTTTCCAGACTCAGGAACTTTGTTTCGTTTAGAGGATTCAGATAGTCCAGCTTCCTCCTTCACCAATTCCTCCTATAGGGTATCGGCCCTTTCATGAGCTCCATTTAACTCTAGAATTAGGAAACCTTTCAATTCATGTTTCTTTCTTATGATATCTATTAGGAATATGAACCTCGTATTATCAGGGGGCCAAAGGCCACAATATATAGTACATCTGACTTGAGGGACAAGAAAGTAAATCAAGTCTAATACGGACTCCTAGACCAATATTAATACTCCTTAAGAATATCAATATCTGACTCCAACACAAGCTGGGCTCCATTAGAAATTCTAGTCCAAAGAGGAGTGTATCTTAGAGGAACTATTGCGGATAGAACCACTCCCCTTCTGGTAATTTGTGCAAAATAAATAAATGAGCTATTGTGTTATCATGCACCGAAGATGTCAGCATTTCTCATTTCTTGTGACTCTATCATGCACATAATTGTGAAGATGAAGTTGCTACGTGCTAACCTTCAGGTCTACCTGCCACTGACTTCTCAAACATCCTAAATGGTATTCTTTCTCACATTTAACTTCCCAAAAAAACCGAGTTAGCCAAATATACCAATGTAATACAAAATAAATTATGTTTGCACTATCATAAACATTAAGCTCAAATTTATTGTTCGCACAAAGTTTAAATCCTTCAAGACGAAGAAAAAGCTTGCCCCTTCATATCAAGATCGTAAGTTGAATTTAAGCTGAAAAATTCATGATTCAATTCCAGTGCAAATAGAGAAGGACTACTTGATCACAGTGCGCTCATGAAACACTGCATTGTTAAAATCCTTTTTATGTACAAAGAAGATTTAATAGAAAGACTACAGCATAGCCAATAAACTTTATGTTGGACAAGTGCAGTTGCAAAAGGAATTAACAAAGGCACTGACTAGTTAACGTTGAAATCATGAATACACACAAAAAACATTTTAATTTAATCTGTGAGGATGAGATTATAGCAAGGTTTTAAATAGCGGGCCTTCCAAAAAACGCTATGAACGCAATAGCGTGCTAATAGCACGCTATTTTACAAAATAGCGTGTCACTACACATGGTTCAAATTTCAGCATATAGCAACAGAGTTCAATAGTTCATACAACCAGAATTCCAGATTTCAGACAACAAGCAATGTCTAGACTATAGAATAGCATAAATAAGGACTTAGAACTTTAGGAACCAGCTAACAACGATGCAGAAGCTCAACCAGATCAACCAAAATCAGATGAACTCGTTGCCATGGCTTCATCATCCGAATCAGAAGAAGAACCCGCAGATTGCAACTCATCATCACGAACCCGCAGATTGCAGCGAGGAGCCGAGGACGCGACGGCGACCGGAGCGCGACGGCGAACTGAGACGCGACAGCGACCGGAGCGCGACGGCGAGCCGAGGACACGACGGCAACCCGAGGAGGCGAGGAGGCGACGCCGCGACAACGACTAGCGATCGAGGGCAAGGGAGCTAGGTAGGGTTCGCTCTGTGGATGCGAGCCTGCGAGGGCTATAGCGAGTTAGCGACTTAGCTGGGCCGAAGAGCCCAAAATAGAATTGTAGGCCGATGTTAATTTTTTCTTAAAAAATAGCGCGGCGTTGAAAATTTAGCATCGATACGTGCTATAGCGCGCAATTACCGAATTTAGCGCGAATAGCACCGTAGCGAGCAAAATATGCATAACGTAGCGTTTAGCTCCCATATATGCTATTAGCGCGCTATAGCGGCGTTATAGCGCGCTATTTTTTTCATTGGATTATAGATCACTATATCAATATTTACATCCATGCAAAACAATTCCGTGAGGATGAGATATTGAGATATTCCAGTGTTGACAGGTCAACATCCGATGATCTCAAATGTATCGATGAAGCTGCCATGTAGTTTGTACTGATACACTCTGGCGCTTATAGTGTCCAATTAATTGAAATATTAAAATCCTGCGAACCTGTGTAAACTATGTAAATAGAGCAATGTCAGTGTACCAAAATTCTAACCACACAACCAATTGGGTACAGGACGTCTTGTGCACTTTTCCTAATAAGTGAAATCAACCATAAGCTATCAGTAGTACGTTTCGTAGGAGAAGGAGGCAACAGGGTGAGTTACCGGGAGAGCAACAAAGGCGAACACTTGCTGGCCGCACGCAGCAATGTGTGCTTGAGGAGGCGGAGCAGGCCGGTGACGAACGGGGCTGATCGCTGCTGTAGGAGTAGTTAGCATATTGAAAAATGTTGGGGCACACACCAGTACAGTACCATCAAAGCTATCGTGCATCTAAAAAAACGCCATCGTGGATTCGTATACAAAACCGTTACCGTAAACTATTCAGAGCTAGCATGATGTGCATCATAACGTGTGTTCTTCAATCCGAACTTGAGTAGTATCCCGAACCGAGTCGGTCTCTCTTCCTGCCTTTTCTGAAGTCTGAACCTCTTTATATATGGGAGCGATTGATAGCCTAGCCCTACATCAAAATCAATCCAAGCTTACGAGCGAGATCGAGATTGCTGAAATATTCCAAGCTATTCGACACCTGACCCAGCAGCGTTTCGACGAGAGATCAAGGACGAACATGGCAGCGACGACGGCAGACGAAAACAAAGTCGAGGAGGTTGCGGGCGAGACGAGCAAGATGATCACCCTGGTGAGCGCCGATGGCGAGCGCTTCGACATCACCCACGAGGCGGCGGCGCTGTCGCAGACCATCCACCACATGATCGAGGACGACTGCGTCGAGAACGGCGTCCCACTCCCCAACGTCAACTCCGGTATCCTCTCCAAGGTCATCGAGTACTGCAACAGGCACGTCACCAGCTCCGACAACACCGCCAGCGAGCAGGACCTCAAGAGCTTCGACGAGAGCTTCATCAAAGTGGATCAGGCAACTCTGTACGACATCATCCTCGCCGCCAACTATCTTTTTTTAGAAAAGGGGTAATCCCGGCCTCTGCATCAAACGATGCACATAGCCATTTATTAGAAAAAGTACGAGTATGAGTATCAAATCCAAATTACATCTCAGAAACCACAAAAGTAAATAGATGCTCAAAGAGCCCACTAAAAGCGAACAACATAATGACTACAAAAGTCAACTAATACGCCGCCACGTGGGTTGGGAGAAAAAATCCCGTGCCACCATAAGGAGACGCGTGCACCCAAACTCCATGAGGTCCCGCTGGTCCGAAGGAAGCAGGAAAGCCCATAGTCTGATCCAGTGCGCCGCCGAGTGAATAACCTGTAGAACATTAGAACAGTCTTTGTTGTTAAAAACTAAATCATTCCTACAACGCCAAATAGACCAACAAATAGCTGAAACGCCCATACGAATCCTAGCTTTTGTCTTTTTGTCACTCCTATTTAACCAACTAGATGATACCCCGCGCGTTGCGGCGGGATCTCTTAGTGACCTCTAGGTGCTATGTGAAGCCTGGACTTTTCTTTTAGATAGTATGAAAACATATAGGCACCAAACATATATTCTCCTTATCAAAAGACTAACCTTTAAAATGAAATCAAATTGACTTTCTTACATAAACTTGGTCATACTGCAACTTTGTTTTTGACCGGTCATATTGCAATAATTGTCATATTTTACACTCATTGGAGTATTAAACTGTTTTCCTATATATCCATGTAAAGTACAAAGATAATTATGCATGTTACTATCCATAGGACAAAGATAAATTTGCATGGAACCAATTCAATGGAAATATGTAGTTCGGATGGTAGTAATGGTATTTGCTTGTAGCTTAGTTTGAAACCTGGAAAGTGCCGGTGTCAACAGAACACGCAGCCGTGGAAGTTCTTGATGCCAAACCTTCGAGCATATTGTGCCCTTTTGGCAAGAGCCAATCGAATCCCGATGGGAAGACATGCTGACAAAATGAACTGATAGTAACATGGACCATGGAGGAGCTATCAGCTATACTTGTGCTCTCCAGGTAGCATGTAATATCAAAAGGAATAAAAGAAGAATTTGGGCTGTCTTCCGGCAAGGCTGCAAGGGAAGAAATTCATTTTTTATCAATTTGCAACCTATCATGCTAATAAAGTGCTTGAATTGTTTCTAGAGAAATAAAATCTTACAAACGAACATATGTGTCCGACACAAAAAACAGATTTGAAAGAAACACATGGATGTAAACCATCAAATTTGTAGAGAGAAAGAAAGATTGGAGCAACTGATCCATACCGTTCTTATGGGGAAGGGGTAGATGGAAGAGCCCCAATAAGAATTGGAGGAGGCACATGAGAAGGAGACTGAAGGGGGCTGGGAGAGGCGTACATGGAGGAGAAGATAAATTGTAAGGGGAGGATAGGAGGAGGCGTGCATTGAAGTGACTAATTGTGGAATAAATGTCAGATCAATGGACATGCTATACTCCTAAGTTCTTTCTTTTTTCTTTTCATTAGGTAGCAGGTTAGGATTGCTCAAATGTATTTGATGAGGTGGACACCTTGCATGTTAAGAGAAATACTTTTAGTGGGTTGCTCCCATTTACATATTTTAGATTCCCAAACATATTGGCAACATTTTTCGGAGGCGGTATGTTATACGTACAGAAAACAACCCGCCAAATGAGTTTAGCAAACGGACACTCAATAAATAAATGGTTTATAGTCTCCGCTGAACCACAGTGAGGGCAATTTAAATCACCTAACCAATTCCGTCAACTATCTGGAGATCAAGGGGCTCCTGGACCTCAGCTGCCAAACGGTCGCTGACATGATCAAGGGCAAGACTCCTGAGGAGATTCGTAAGAAGTTCAACATCAAGAACGACTTCACGCCTGAGGAGGAGGAGGAGATCCGGAGGGAGAATCAGTGGGCGTTTGAGTAGACTGTTTTTTATATGGATGCTTAAACTGTTACTACTCCATTCTTTTTTTGTTTAGTCAATTATTAGGAGTTCAGACTACTTTGTCTTCTGATCCATGAAAACTATAAGCTTGTCGGCTACATATTTCCGTGAGAAACTACTATATAGTATCGATTATTGGAAG
The DNA here is from genome assembly GCA_026929855.1 of Poa annua. Classification (NCBI taxonomy): domain Eukaryota; kingdom Viridiplantae; phylum Streptophyta; class Magnoliopsida; order Poales; family Poaceae; genus Poa; species Poa annua. The sequence goes on along the minus strand of CM049432.1, from coordinate 67,773,049 downwards.
ATAATTAGTCTCTATACTTTTAGTAATTTGTTGAGTTCAATAATAATCTCCAGTTCTCCCATCGTACCTTGAACTTGAAGCATATCAGTATCATGCTTATTGGTGGGATACCTAATGGTCTAATATGTCTGTGTATGGGGACTACACAAATCTACAAACAGAAAAGGTTGGGGTAATTATACGTCAACAGTATTACATACAAAAATTAGTAATCAAACAAATTACAATCTATGTGAGTTAACTATTGATGTAGACATTCCATCCCTTCTCCCACGAATCCCAACTATTCGATCGGTGTTTAGGGCTATAGATACAGTGGGACTAATTAGAAACTGTAACTGCCAGAAACAACACATTAGAGCATCTCTAACAGAGCGCTCAAACTCGGAACCTCAAAAATATTTTAAGGTTCAGTTTTTTGAGAAGTCTGCTCGGATGAACGTGCAACGCATAGCAAAAGCCGTAATCAGAACTGCAAATTATATAATTTTGTCGGGAACAAACTAGTGTTCGTCCTCGATTCCTCGCACATAGAGAGTTCATCACCGATCCAAAGTTAATTTACATATTCCAAAATCTAACCTAGTGCTAATCGTCGCCGGAAGCTACTGTACAATCAAAATGTGGCTCACCGGAGCCCAGGCGCGGCGGCGATGATGTGGAGGCGTCGGCGACGATCTTCACTCATCGTCGGAGACGAGGTCGACGACCTCCTCCGCGTACGCCGCCCAGTACGCTTTCTTCTCGGTGGCGACAGCGTCTGCCTCGAGCCCCTAGTGGAGGAGGATCTCGTCGATCTACTCCTCGCGGGCAGCCTGCGCCGCCTTCTCCTCCGCCTCCCGCACTGAACGAAGGAGCACTTAAGCCGTGATGGCATCATTTGCATCATCAGGGACAGTCCTCCGCGGCGACGGCGGACTCAAAGTCGGCGGGGTCGTACTCCTCTGCCGGAGGCAGCAGGGCAAGGGTGGTGGAGGTGATGGAGCCGCCGCTTGAGCTCCCTTCCCCGTTCAGACGCTGACGGCGGCGGCGGGCCTCGCTCTCGGCACGGAGGAGGTCGAACTCCTCGACCTCGCGCCTGAAGAAGGACGGCGGGACGGCCTCGCCGCAGTTGCTATACTTGAGTGCCGCCCGCTTGCGACTAGCATCCCTCTTGACCGCTTTCGCGCGGCGATCGTCGGAGAAATCACTGCCGAAAGGGTCTCGGCGGGGTGGCGGGGAGGAGGGCTCACGCTTGGGGGTCATCGGGCGACGTTGATTGCTCGTCGGAGATGAAAGGGCGGCGGCGCGGATTGCCCGTCGGCGGTGCGGGGAGGATAAGGACTATGACCTAGAAATATGCCCGAGCCCGGCATATATACAGATGTACGTGTCGCCGCTACGGTCGCCCTTATCGCGTTTGAGTGCCGGTTCGCGTTCACGGGTTCTGCTATGGGCCAAAAAAATGTAATGCCCGTAAACACGCCGGAATTTTAAGTTTTTTTCGCGCGTTTGAGGGATCTGTTAGAGATGCTCTTATGATGTTACATGTCATGCAACATGGCACCCTTGGTCGCAGGGGATGCCTCCATGACCAGGGATTGTAACTATTATTCCTTTCAATAAACTGGGGTTTCCGTCTGAATTAGCCTCGTCGTTTGCAACTATGTTTTTCTTGCTGACCGTGTTGTGTGGTATATCTCCGTGAGCGCAGTTGAAATTGCAGGTTTATATATTGAAAGTGAAAAAAAATTTGAACTCGGTGCAGATTGAGATATTGAAAGCAAACAAATAAATAAACAAGGCAAGTTGGTAGGCTATTATTACAGTTATAGTTCATTTACATCTACAACAATAACAAGAATACTATTCACTTGAAAATCTAACAAAATATTCATGTCCATCCATTCATAATATAAGGCATATTATAATTCATTAACAGCAAACTTATGTGATACAAAATTGTAATAAGAAGTAAGTGTCTTCAATAGACCGATGACTAACTTTTATGTCACTTGCATAATAGTAGAGTAGCTTTTTTCGAACTCTCGTCTAAAAGAATCAAGGTACTGCCTATAAACGGAGAGATAATCTTCTAATTTGTTAACTTTTCATCTTCTTCCTTTTTTTTGTCTCTGCTGCTGAGAAGGTGGTCAAAGTTTTTGTGCCATATGATAATTTTGTTCCTAAGTGAAGATGTGCAACTATATGATAATAGGTAACTGAGTTTTCCGAGTGTGTCAAATCCCGATCAGGCATACTACTCTGATGTAACTACCCTATCCACATTTTGATCGACCAAATATCAATTGTGCTGGCTAGTATAGGAATATTTTTGGTATGGTATTGGCAGCTACCCAAAATGAACAGGGAAAACATCAGATTGTCAATTTTAAACATATGTAACGGGTGACAAAACATGGTCAGAGCAAGGGGAATTTGAGTTGTATAGCTCCGGGGAATTTGGATGTTTTGTAGTACCATTGTTTTAACCTTAAAACCTTGTTTGAACTCCTTAATTAACAAGAGGCAAAGCTTTTGCATCTTCTTCGAAAAAATAAAAAATGTATTGCCTAGTATTCATAATTTGTTGTCTACTTCAATGACATTACTGGTGATAAGGTTGTGAAAGTTTTTTTTGGAAAAATTTTATCGTATTCATAACTGAAAATTTGCAACTATATGAGAATAGGGAACTGCAATTTCTGATGGGTGTCAAAATCTGTTCCATGCTATTCCGACATGAATACTCATTCGATATTTGAACAGAGCAAAATCTGAGTCAGTATGGAAATACTGTTGGTATGGTAGCTACCGGAAGCTAATAGTAATAGGGAGACATCAGTTTGTCAGTTTAACACATATTTAGCGGAGGACAAAGAATAAGCTCATTCCCCCCACAAACAAATAGTATTTTTTTTTTGCGAAGAAACTTCCAATCTATTTATCAACAATCAAGGCGGTACAAAGAACACCAGAAGTAATAAAAATTACATCTAGATCCGAAGACCACCTAACGACGACTACAAACACTAGAACGAGCCGAAGGCGCGCCGCTGCCATCACCCCTCCATGATCAGAGCAGGGCGAATCTTGTTGTAGAAGACAGTCGGGAAGTCGTCGTGCTACGGCCCCATGGGACCAGCGTACCAGGACAGCAACTGTCGCCGATGAAGAGATGCATAGATCAGAAGCATCTAATTTTTTGACACATGAACGGAGACGAACAAAGACCGGATCCAACCGGATCCACCGAAGACACATACTGGCCAGATCTGACGAGATCCACCAGAGACAAATCTCCACATACCCTCCAACAACGCTAGAGACGTCACTGGAACGGAGGCTGGGTGGGGAGGATCTTATTCCATCTTCAAAGAGCAGCCGCCGCTTGATCTCTCCAAGAAAGACACAAAACCTAACAAGATGAAGAAAAACTTGTGAGAATGGAGCCCTCCCGCCGGCGGGCACCGAGATCCACCACGCAACCATGGCGCAGAGGCCACAGAGGCGGGGCGGCCCGGCGGCGCCGCCAGCAGGAGGCGAAACCCTAGATCGCACTTGTCGCAGGGTGTGCTAGGAGTTAAGAACCTATGTTTGCCGTCAGTATTAATGCATCCCAATTCGTTTATAAGAGTGTCGTTGTTGGCAAGGGTGTTAAAAGCAGTAAATGGAACGAAACAATGATATTGTTGTGCACACACTGCAATACTGTACCATCAAATCCATTGTGGATTCGGATAGATAACCGTTACGACCGTAAACTATGCAGAGCTTCCATGATGCATCATAACGTGTATTCTTGAATCTCTGAAATCGTGACCGTGTCTGACAAGAGACCGATCGATCGTAAGTTGAGTATCCCGACCCGAGTCGGTCTCTTGTTGCCTTCTCTGAACCTTTAAATATGGGAGCGATTGGCTGCCCAGCATCAAATCAATCCAATCCAACGAATCGAGATCGAGCGTTCTAAGCTATATAGACACCCGACCGAGTTTCTCGACGAGACATCAATCAAGAACCATGGCGGCAACGACAGCGGACGCAACCAAGGTCGACGAGGTCGCGGGCGAGAAGAGCAGCAACGTCGACGAGGTCGTGGTCGAGACGAGTAAGATGATCACCCTGGTGAGCTCCGACGCCGAGCGCTTCGATATCACCCTCGAGGCGGCGGCGCTGTCGCAGACCATCCAGCACATGATCGAGGACGACTGCGTCGAGAACGGCGTCCCTCTCCCCAACGTCAATTCCAAGATCCTCGCCTTGGTCATTGAGTACTGCAACAAGCACGTCGCCAGCACCTCCGACGGCGAGAAGGAGGACCTCAAGAGCTTCGACGAAAAGTTCATCAAGGTGGATCGGGCCACACTGTTCGACATCATCCTCGCCGCCAACTATCTTGACATCAAGGGGCTCCTGGACCTCGGCTGCCAGACGGTCGCCGACATGCTCAAGGGCAAGACGCCTGAGGAGATTCGCAAGGCGTTCAACATCAAAAACGACTTCACGCCTGAGGAGGAGGCGGAGATCCGGAAGGAGAACCAGTGGGCATTTGAATAGATCACCTAGGACACAAGTTTAGCTTTATATATACTATACAGTACTCCGAGATACTCAAATTGTTACTATTTCGTTGTTATTCTTTCTTTAGTTAATTATATATGAGTTAGGCTAGTTTACTTTGACGCTTGGAGGTTGGAACTGTGAACACTATATTGTTGTCGGTTACATATTTCGTTAATATACTATCTATATATTTCGTTAAAAATGCCAACCACCCTAAAACTTGCTCTTTTACGGTGATTGGGACGGTACCCAATGGTACCGTCGGTACCATCAACTACTATTTTTCTTAACCATTGATTACGGAATGATTTCTTTTAACCGTTGATTTAATCTTGATGAAGTCCACCGTTTTTTTTCTAAAACTAGTCACCGGTTTCTTAGACTATCAAATTTGTGTTGACCTTCGTACGGATCCATCAGCCGCCGCAACCAGGGGATGCCGCCGCCGCCATGTCGCGGCTTGGGCTGCTACTATGGTTGCCGCCGCCGACGCCGCTGTACCTCATTGCACTCACCAGGTCCATGGCGAGGGGTCAGCGCAGCACGTCCACCTCCCACACCAAGTAGGCACGTGACGTGAGAACCTCAGCAGGCTACGGAATGAAGGATTGTTAAGGATTTCGGCGGCGGTGGCTCAGCTGGCGGCGTGGTCGCCAGCGAGTTCGGTGACCGCGTGGTCTCGCGGTGGCTGCTGGTGGTACTGGCCTAGGCATCGGCATCGCGTGGTATCATGTGCCACCAACGCAGACGAGATCAAAGCCAGGATCGTAGTAGGGGTCGTCGAGGCCTGCCACTGTGCTCGCCGTCAAAGATGACGACCTCTCTCTGAACGCCATCGGTTTTGGGCTCTCCGTCTTCTTACAGCTAGGTGAGATGATGGTCCTGCAGAATCCTCTTGAAGGAAACATATTGCTGTTGAGTAGTGAATATCATGTTTAGTTTCAGAGCAACTATTTGTTTTGGCTTTTCCAAAAAAAAATGCTGCATTTTGTCTTCATTAGTTGGCTCATGGGCGTCCTCATCGAAAATATAATCCGTACACTTTATGTAAATATGTTTCAGTACATTAACATGATTCATTTGGTGTTTTAAGTTCTTGTTCAGCTCCTATAAAACGAATTGTTCAGATATAATGAGCATGCCCGTTTAGTTTGAAGATAGTCTTTGAATTGAGAGTAATAAGTACTCCGTATTAACAAAATCAGTAAATGGCTTAATAACTTATACAAAAGAAAGTGCACGACACATCTTATTTCAAATTTCAAACTCATTTAAACTACCTGCCTGAACAAAACCCACAAACAAAGAGGACAACTTCCTGGTCATCTGGAGCTTTTAAGCTTAATTACGTAGAAACATGACAAACACTTTTTTAAATTATTATAGGAGTTCAGAAATAGCGCTGCAATACTATTTAACAGAAAGTTCAAGGCATCACTTATTTCAGCTTATCTTAACCTATGTAGGTGAATAGATATCGAAAAAACAATGCCAGCCTGACGAAGAAATACCATGCTATTTTTTTTGATAAAAATTACCTGACCATTATATAGCAACAATGTTCTACTAATAAGAGTACTTATTTAGAACATTCTACGAGTATGTATGTTGCTTCAACTGCCCTTTTTGTGATACATCTGAAGTGGAATGTATTTATTTTGTGGGTCCTATTGCTTTACTTTTATTTCTGTTGCACCCCTTTATTAAAATTCGTTGCTCAGCCACCGCCCTTGCGTGGAGTTTTTGGAAACACCGCAATGACATGGTCTTCAATGTGATCGACGAACCCCTTACCTTGGTTCGTGCACGATGTTTCGCTGATGTGCGCCTATGGGCTCACCGCTGCAACTCTCATCCTTCCATCCAATTACTTACTGCCTGGTGTCGCAACTTTGAGTCCCCATGAGTACGCCCTGATGTTTGTAATGTCCTGCCTGTAACATACTCTATCCCGCTGTTTATGGTTGAGAAATAAAATGTTCAGGCTGACCGTAAGGTCCGCTGAAGTTCAGGTAAAAGATATCATTTCTGAATTTCAAAAAAAGATATCATTTCTGCATATAATTCATCTTAACGGGAAGGGTACCTCACTGCTGTTTTTACCAGATTGAATTATTTTGTATGAACTCCTACTTTATTAACAGTAGCTGATGTAGAGGTGCCCTGCCGGCCCGATAGATTGTTTCTAGATTTTGTTTGTCATGTAGTCTTAGTAAGAATTTGATCTGCATTAGTGTCCAAGAAATTTGCTGCTAGATTTTCTTTGGCATAGGTTCCTTTGCTGTATGAACTGATGAACACCAAATGACCTCAAATATGAAAATAAATATGTACTCATATTTGTACAGTTGCACGACCATACTTCAATCAGCAAAAACATGAGACAACTTACAAAAGGTATACGAATAAGCTTATTCATGTTTACTGACTTTATTTCTACTGTTTTCAGGTTTATCAAGACTGAATGTGCTCATATTGATGAATGTGCTTATATGCTGTCCAAACTGAAGATGAATGTTCTTATATGATGTCCAAACTGAAGATGATTGTGTTTGTATCTTGTCCAAATGCGCTTATGTCAGTTATGGTGCTGCCTGGCAGCCATTTATGCTTATGTGCTGTCAAAACTGAATTTTATTTTTTGAGCGCCACCAGGCAGCAAAAAGGAAAACCGAGTGGAATCATAGAAACTAGCGGACTGATAACTAAATAGATACAAATAGGTGCAAATTCCAACATCATTTATTTGTATATGATCTCAAAATTGATTCGTTTTGTGTTTTCTAATGTATGCTTCCTCGCCCAACATCATTTTTCTGTATATGCCGTCAAAAACGGTGAGATCGATGATCCTTGTGAACATGTTGCCTTGTCGTACATAGAAGTTTAAGTGTTCATTACTCACCTGGGTTAGACTCATGGGTGTTGGGTCAAGTGTGACATAGTGATATGAACATTACCAAATTCACAAAGAAACACATTAGCGTGTGGCGGTGACACCCCACGGGCTCATGGTTAGGATCACCTGCATATTGCGAGAATTCAGCCACTAAATCTTACAGTAACTTTACCATCACTGACAACATTCCGAATCACACCAACAACAGATGGACCATGAACCTTGTCCCGGTACAATTATTCATTTCTTTCATCGACACACAAAAAATATTATTTTGAGGTATACTACCACTGAGATCTCCACACCAAACGCAAGGTTTCTGGAGCAAATTTACATTTCATGCCTTACAAATTTAGTACTCCTGCTGTCACGTACATAAGATCAGACGACGTGTGGTGCCCAGCGGTTGGCCGGAGATACAACCAACCTTTTCACATGCTCACAAAAACGATCACAGGCTAACCACACATACACCAGAGGATCGACAAAGTGAAGTGGTAGCACAAAAAAAGGAAAATAACTGAAGTACGAACAACGATTTGATAAAGCCATTAGTCTGCATTGCCAACTACAAATTTCTTATAACGAATAGTATCTCTTATCAAAACTAAGAGCAAACATCAATAATCACATATAATTTTGGTTCAACGAACACTACAAATTGTTGGCTGTAAAGGATAATGAAACTGTTATAAACCATCAGGGTTCTTAAGTTCTTTATGTGTGCGGACTGATCAGGCGCTCATGTTCTCGTCACTGCTGCCAAAATTTACTGTCTGCTTGCGATTGTACAGCAGGCGCAAATCAGGTCCAGGGGGAGACTCCAGTATCCACGAATTCTGCCCAGGCACCTGAAAAGAAGCCACTCATAGTCAAGGTGAATTCCACCACCAGACCCTTATAGACACAATCCTAGAACTGGTATAAAATGAAACAAGTGCTGATTGAAGTAGTAACATACATACACACAGTGAAAGAGATGGCGCTCCCAGAGATGCGAATCACACGGGTGGGGCATCGCAAACATAAGAAATATGTGAACTTGTTCGTCCTACAGATAGAACCATACTTCACAAACAAAGTTAACAGATAAGCAAAGGTTGCAACAGCTGCAGCTTAACAACAGCCTATTAGCACGATTAATGTAGTACCTTGAAATCCCCAACATAGAATTCATTGGCACGGCTCTACCAGAATTCATTCCCAAGCATGTCCCGAACCATGCCCCAGAACCTGACGAGGTCAGCTTAATGAGATGAAGAGGTATATGGAAAGCAAAGAGAAGATGTTAGCTCCCAGAGAGTCATACGACTAAGTTTCTAACTAGTTCCCCGAGAGTTAAAGAACTAGTTCTCAAAGATTTAAACAATTGGAGACACGGAGAACTAGAGAACATGAACCTTGGGCTGCGGCAAAGTTAAAGATGGCTCGAGCTAGGAGAAGCAGGGGAGGTAGTCATGTCGTTGCCGTCACGGGCACGGCTGCCATGCGCCAGTCGAGCGTGGACAGGACCGGCAGCTCAATCCCCTGGACGGAGGCGGAGCAGAAATGGTAGCCGCCGCCGGCGTTGAGCTCCAACTGTCCGGTGCGCCGTACTCATCTCGGGCGCCACTGACATGCAGGCCACAGACAGGAGCCGCGCCGCCGCGGCCGCCTCCTGCTGCTCAAGGGGGAGGGGAACGCGTTGACGGGGAGGTCGAGGAGGCCCGCATGCTGCTGTTGTTGGGGAGGAATTCCTTGGAGGTCGCCGACGGTGAGGAGAAATTAGGGTTGACCGATAAAAGAGTGACGAATGATAATTTTAATCTAAAAAACAGATAATTTTGATATCGGTACCACAAAAAATTAATTTCGGTCCCACGTAATTTGGTATCGGTTCCACATAAATTTGGGTACCGCGGTACCGTTCAGTACCGTTACTCTGGTACCGTCTATTGTAAAATCGTTAGATTAGAGTGGATGGATGGTTCTTAAAAATGCCAACCACCCTAAAACTTGTAATATATGAATTATACAAAGCATATAGACCTTTCATTTGTTCAGTCACAAAAGGTACAATTAGTTCTCTGGTCCTAGCTTGAGGAATAACATGCATGAACGATGAAGTGCAGTACTTGTGGAGAGTACGGTGCTCTGGTGGGGAAGAGATTAACCAAGCAGGAACATCAGCTAGATATATGCTCAAATTGTTACTATTTCATTATTTTCTTGTTGGTCCTTTCTTGTTTAATTAACTATTATGAGTTATGCTACTTTGTCGATTGAACCGTGGAAACTTTATGTTTATTGGATACATAGTTGTGTAAGTAACTATATATGAATTATACGAAGCAAGATTAGTCTATACTTCTAATTTGCTAAGTAATAATCTCCAATTCTCCAATTGTAGTTTGAAGAAAATCATGCACGAATTGCAATACTGGTGGGATAGTATGAACGTGATGGAGATCAACATAAAGAAACTTGTCTCGCAATTTTACCAAATTTCTCAGGCGGCTACAATATGATATGTAGTTGACCATCCGAAATTAGATGAACCGAAGTAAGAGCATGTGATGTGACCACCACGAAACATTAGCAAACAAAAAATCAACACGCACTTTTCTTGAGATAACAAGGGAACAAATTATTGTCTTGTGTTGTTCTAGATTTTGTTTTGGAAGATGTGTTCAGATGTCTCTCTTGATTTCTCGTTGCGATCACCACTGTGAATCTGTGATTGCTTAATGTCTGACTAAGATAGGACTGAACTATTCTTGTTCCAGCTTCCAGATAGTATCTGTAATTTTGGACAATATTGGTAGATAGACTTGTACCTGTACCCCTTAGTTCCACTCAAAAATTTCTGAATTTATTTTGTGAAGACAGATATACAAACACGCTCTTTCCTGGTCTAGTATGTCTGGATATGGAGATTCACAAGAGAACCAACAGAAAGGTGAAAAGGTTGGGCTGATTATATCTGAAAAATATTCTTAATGACTACACACCACCATATAATTAGATACAAAAGGTAGTCATCAAGAAAATTACAATGTATGTGAGTTAACTATTGATTCAGTCTTTTCCTCTCTCCTCCCAAGAATCCCAGCTATTCCATGTGTAGATACAGCCGGACTACTTCGAAACTGTAATTGCCAGAAACAACAGGGTCTGATGATGTTATGTCTAGGAGGACATACAACATGAAGCCTTAGCTGTAGGGGATGCCTCTTGACCAGGGATGATAACTTTTGTTCCTTTCAGTAAACTTGAGTTTCCACCTGAATTAGCCTCATCGTTCGCAACAAGGTTTTTCTTGCTGACAGTGCGGTATATCTCCGTGAGAGCTGTCGTGAAGGCATTTTCGACATTGGTTGCCTCGAGAGCAGAGGTCTCCATGAAGAAGAGACTCTCGCGTTCAGCAAACTCCTTGGCATCCTCGGTCGGGACAGCCCGAAGCGTACCTAGATCTGATTTATTCCCAATCAGCATGATAACGATGTTCTTGTCAGCATGGCTTCGCAATTCCTCAAGCCACCTTGCAATATGATCAAAGGACTGACGCTTGGTCATGTCATACACTAGCATAGCTCCTACGGCACCTCTGTAGTATGCACTTGTTACTGCTCGGTACCTGTTACCACATTTAGTGCAGGTTTAGATATTGAAAGTGAACAATTAACTTAAACTCAGTGCAGGCTCAGATATTGAAAGTAAACAATTAAATAAACCAAGAAAGTTAGGTGGGCTATTATAACTCTTACAGTTTTTTTACAACAACGACAGCAACAAGAAAAATATTCACTTGCAACTCTAACAAAATATTCATGACCAAACTGCTTGATGTTAAGACTTACTCCCTCCATTCATCTTTCATATCATGATTCGTTTTGTAACCAATCTTTATGTGACATACAATTATAATCATAAGTAAAAATCTTTAAATACATCCAGTGACATAACTTTTATGTCACATATAGTGTGTATTAGTTGTGAATCTTTTGGTTGAACTCTCGTCTAGACGAATCATGATGCATATAATGTGATAAAACAGAGTATTGGCTAAGCTGCTTTATATGGTGTCTACTTATTTTGTCACTTTATTGCAGAGAAGTTGGTCAAAGTATTTTGGCACAGATTCTAATCTTGTTTCTAATTGAAACTTCTGAAAGTTGACATATTCTAAGGCATGCTACTCTGATATACCTACTGGATATACATTTAGATCGAGCAAATATAAACTGTGATATTATGAAAATATTTTGGTACGGTAGCTGCCCAAGATGATCAGGGAAAACATATGTTCATCTACTTTAAACATATTTAACGGGTGACGACACCTGGTCAGAACAAGGAGAACACCCAACAGTGATCATCTTCTGAAGCATCTTCTGAAGGAGACAGTATACCAATTACCAATTCCATCTTTATTGCACAGAAAAAACAATGATCTCATGATTGTACCACGAACAATGGTAAACCCTACACTATTCCACTAACAGGGAATGTACTATGAGCAAAAACCAATCTTTATCTACATTCAACACAAAAATCTTCATCCATGAGTAACAAAACATACAAGAAGATAATCACTACTAGAGCTAGTAATGGCCTACATCTGCTGCAACATGATTTTGCAATGAAACGATCAAAGAGAGTGGAGAGGACGTGGTAATACTCAGTTAGTACCTTTCTTGCCCCGCGGTGTCCCAGATCTGCGCCTTGACGGTGCGGTTGTCGATCTGTAGCGTCTTGGTCTGGAACTCGACGCCGATGGTGGCCTTGGAGTCGAGGCTGAACTCGTTGCGCGCGAACCGCGCCAGCAGCTGCGACTTGCCGACGGCGGAGTCGCCGATGAGCACCACCTTGAAGACGTAGTCCACCCTCTGCCCCACCTCCCCGTAGCTGCCACCCCGCGACATCTTTATCGGATCTTACTTTGCCAGCAGCTTCTACCAAGAACGGCAAGCAGCAGCTCCAGCAGAGGAAAAGGGCGTCGCGCTCGCGCCGCCGCCTTTCTTGTTCTTGGTTTCTGAACCGCGGCGGGACTGCTGTTGAACGAAGAACGCAGAAGCGGAAGTATCTACGATTTTGGGAGGCGGAGCAGGTAGTGGGTGAGATCGATTATGATGAAGAAGAGGAATTAAATTTCTTGGGTGTTAAAATACTAAGAGCTGGTACTAGTGTTGAAATGATCAACAAGAAAGTGGAGCTGCACATGAGGAAGGAGGTGGAAAGGAAGTGCCAAGACGTGCTCCGCCGTCAACGGCCCACACAAGATTAAGAAAAAATCTACTCCTGGCTTCGTTTCTCCCTTGTACCGCCGCCTGTTCTCGCAAGAAATGGACTACTCGAAAAACAAATTTATTTCTTTACCTCCCAGGTTCTCGTTCCCGGCTAAAGTCAGCGAACCCCACGTGTCATCGGGTAAACCAGCTTCAGGCAATCAGGCGTAGGAAATGAAGGTAAACCTGAAGACGGCGTCACTCACAACTCTCCGGTCGAGCCCCTTATTTTAAAAAATAAGGGTCACCAAAATACCGAATCATGTTCAGAATATTGTCCGGCAACGTTGTCGGAAGAGATCTTTTGTAGACGGCGGAACATGTTGCCGCGGTATTGGAGTGTCTCTTCCCAATATGACCCTCTCAAAGGTTTTTAATTTATTTAGTTTTGGCAATTTAAAGTTATGCAAATCAAAGCACATATAGTAATGCCCACAAATTTCATGTTTCGGTCACCAAAACACCGTGAAGTCCGGCAACACATACATAGGATAAATCAAAAGGAAATGTTAACGGCCACGTCTTCTAGAGTTGGATCTTCCGTCGTTGTCGGAGATTATGCCACCATTATTGTCGGAGAAATCCTCATTTCTCGCAAGATGGCGGCACAATACATCATTTGCCCCACCTTCACAAGATAAGCTGTCAAGATAATGAAGTCCTCCTTTTTTTTGCCGCAATTTTTGCCTTCTCGAGCTCGAGCCTCTTGTTGGCCTTCTCCATGAAAATCACCCACCTTATGGACCGATTTCTTGTAGTGATATCATTCTCATGCCTTCTCAAGGTCGGGTTCGATAAGACATGGGTGAGAACCTTTTTAATCATGCTTGCACCCTCTATGATGATGTTGCTTCCGCAACAATCGCTCCTTGAACGGGCAGCCTTCTTGGCTTCTGGTGCTCGTAGGAGCGATGGTACCCATGTCGAACCCTTGGAAAACGGTGGCAAGATTCGTTGCTGCCATGATCAGTCTGGCCATGATCATTGTGTTCTTCAGCCCAACCTTTTTGACCTCGAATGTAATCCTGCTCCGACGTAATGTCGCACATAGACTCCGACTTCTTTGTCGGTGGGCAAGGCTTGCGCCGAGGACAATCCCCTTTGTTTTTTCTTTAGCTGCTCGCCATGGCAACGGGGGTGCAGGATGCGTTGACGGTGATGCCGTGGGATGGTGAGCGAAGGCCCTAAAAGCCCTCTCCCTCCACCTTTTCCAAACTCGGGTTTGCTGCAATCCATGATCGGGTAAGCTACAAAGGAAACCTGAGAATCCGAGCTTCATTTTTTGTTGGAAAGGAAATAATTCTGGCCTTCCAAAGACATCAAAGGAAAATAATATTATTTTGGACATAGACACGAGGGTGACCAGATGTTTTGCAAAATAATCCGCATAGTAGCAACTTAAAAGAGAGTTACCATTATTGGTAGTAGCATAGATTTCACAAGGAAAGAAACGGAAACAAACAAGCAACCATGGGGAACTTTATTCTTTATATGAACAGAGTACCTGAGATAGTCAACAAAGCAACAAACATCCATTGATTTGGTCGGTTTCGTAATGCTTATTACGAGTCTGTAGCGGCAAGACAGTTGGTTTTGAATAGTACACGACGAACATAGAGGAGGCTAATTTCTTGTTTAGTTGTTGTGATTTGTTTTACTCCAGCCATATTAGCCGTGACAGACATTGTTTAAATATTGTAACTACTTTTGACACCAGGCTGACAGATGTTCCAGCGTTCAAGTTTCATCAAAAGAAAACGTCATCATCACACATCTGATAACCAAGAAAATAAAACATAGAATTTCAAAAAGAAAATAAAACATAGCCCTGCTTATACGTTGGCTCTTCACGTATTTTCATAAATAGTTTCAGTGAAGTCTTCACATCAATTCAATAGAGCACATCATAGATGCCAAGCAACCAGGCTTCCCAGAAATTCAAGTATCAAGTCATCTCAGGTAAGCTATTTCCGATTCCTTTAAACATTGCACATCAACAATCAACTGGAAAGCAACAACTCGCAGCAACAACCAACGTTTGCTGTTTGCTTTTGTATAGCCAACATAAGAAACAGTACTCAACTGAAATAAATCCGAACAGAAGTTGCATATAGTCACAAAAGTTACATTGTCCATCATTCCAGGTAGAAAGACATCAGCATTAACTTCATCATAAAACACCACATAAAACATTCAGCGTATTTGACACAACAAAAACAAACAACTACAACAGCAAAGCTACTGCAGAACCCCAGGAAGCCCCAGACCTGTGGCATTCCAAGTTACTTGCTGAATAAATGAACTTCTTGACTTTTCTGCTGATGAACAAAGCTTTCGCTAGTGTTAGTGATATCCCAGAGGAGCAGTTAGTTCTGAGAGCAAAAAATGCAGCAAAATTGATTTCTTACGTCTCCCACTCAGCTCATCTCCCCTTGTATCAGTAGTACTGTTTCCTTGGGTTGTTCTGCAGAACATAGAACCGTCAACACAAAACAGATGTAGAAGAACAGACAATTCATTAAAGCAGGTAATGGCTGACAGTATACCAGTGGGTTTGGCCTATGACGGTAGCCGAGCATCATTCGCTTCTTGTATTGCTCATAGATGTCATCTTCAGATGAGACCACACCAGGCTGGACAGCACCAACACCAAGATGGTCCTGCTTCACATCTCCAGCCATAACGGGATCTGCACGGCCACTTCTCTCGCTGCCAAGACCCTCACCTGCAGAATAAACTACAGTTAGCACCTAAAACTGAATGAAGTGTATATCACAGCAGGACTAATCAAAGATTAGCAGGAGCTCTATATGCAGCAGAATCCAGAATAAATAGTTCCTTCCTAGTGTTCGTAATGAAGGATTTGCTCATTCAATGTTGCCATTAACAAGGAACTGCTTTTACTCCATTTGGATTTCTTTACTCGCAAACCCACTGGTATACTGTCATTAACAAGCAACTGCTTTTACTAAAAACCAGATAGGTGTTGACATAACATCCAGGATTCCAGCCGAGTTATTTTACTTCATTTGAATTTTTTTACTCGCAATACAGTAAGATCCTACAATTCCAAAGATGCATTTACTGGAAATGGAACTCTGGTATTAAGTATTCAAGGACTAACCTTCCCTCCAGCCCATCTTAGACAAAAGCTTGTGCCCAATATTGTCAGCCTGAATCTTAGCCTTCTCTGCAGCTTCTTTAGTAGCCTTTTGTGCTGCAGCATCGTTACAGCGTGCCATGAACTTCTCGAGTTCTTCTTGAGGAATGAAGTCACCCATGTGGTGTCCCTTCTTTGGAGGACCTGCAAACAAAAGATTGTGCTACAATAAATACGGAAGTCTCTACAGCCTTCCAGCACAGCGATGAATAATAGATGTAAAACAGTTACCCTGAATAAGACAGGGAGGTGGTGGCATTTCGTCTTTCGACTGCCTTGGTGGTCTCTTCCGTTCTTCCTGGGCAGCTTTCTTCATGTAGAATTCCATCAATGCTACTGGATCTGAGGGCGCAGACATACTATTATCACCTGTAGTAACATACACAGCATTTGCCAACTAAAATTAGGAAATAGAAAAAGAATCGAACTGTTAGATAGGATGGTAACATGTTAATAGGATCCAGTTGTTCACAAAATAAAGCACATCATAATATATCTACGTTATGCATTAGGCATCAACAAATAATACAGAGCATGCTAAAACATAGAAAAGAAAATTAGTATAACAATTAAAGTGGCGAACCAGATTCGCAAACTCAAGAGAACAATTAGTAAGATGTGAGGCCACTCCAGGAACATCAAGCAATGAAACAAGAGTAGCAGACAATCTTAAGAAAAGAACTGGATAGACATGACCCAGAAAGACACCACGAGTAACCTACCTTGACTAGATGAGCCTCCCTGGGAAGAACTGCCCTCATATCCACCATATAAAGCGGAAGCAGGTGTTTGATAGTTAGAATTATGTTCAAATGAGCTTCTCTGTGAACCACTATGTGCTCTGGAGCTTACAGTGCTAGAATTAACTGCATTAACAAGAAATATGGCATCACAACAAGCACATAATATAAGTGATACCAAAAATAATGATGTTGTCTGAGACACATACCAATTTTTGGAGCCTGAGCATCCTTTGTCTGAGCAAGCACCTTTTCCTCTTCAGCAAGCCGAGTCTCATAATATTTGTAGTCTGAACAGTTCTTATCAAATAGAAACCTGCAAATAACCAGACATGTGATAAGAGTTCATTATCATAGCTATTTTTTTATTTCCAACATCAATATATGTCAGCAAAGTTAGTCAATCATACTTGAATGGTGAATCTCCAGGATTCCTCTGTCGAGTGACATCCTCAAACTGTCTCCCATTTTTTGCAACAAAGCTTGCTAATTTGTCAGCAACCTGCCTCACTGTCATATCATTCGGTGTTGCTGAGGCTGCATGTCACTTAAGAGCTCATTAATATCAAGCGCATGAACAAGGGAATGCAAACTATTGCAGTGTAGTAGCTCCACATTTCCAACCCTTTCAATCAACATCCTTCCTAGCAATATTGATACAGTTAATCTATAAGCTGCAGCCATAAGAGAAACCAAAACCTTCACAACTTTCTGCTGCCAACAGCGTTTAGAATATAGTACTCCCTCCGGTCCTAAAAAATTGTTGCCAGCTGAGCTTATAAATCATGCGTGGTTAGTTCTTTTGCCCTGACACTTAATGTGGACCGGAGGGAGTATTACAGATGCTTAAGCTACTACTGCAATGCATATCTCAGCACAGGAACAGTTTCACTATGGTGGTGCAATGTCAATTGATTTTAGATAGCCAGAGAAGTAAACTTGAGAATAAAGTGATTACTAAAGTATCAAATAAGAAATTCAGCTTTATTACATATATTGCAATTCTCAAGTCAAGAAACAACTGTTTTTGCAGCAACATGTTCAGCTAGGAATAATTTTAACGTATCTGAGACAATTTAAATCACAACGTCATCCAAATAACAGTGCACATGTACAATAAAGATACAACATCGCCTAATGTTTAAATAAGTTTGTAAAAAATTTAAAGGCCTATAGTATATATATATGTAATAAAGTTGATTACAGAGCTACTACCCTGTGTCACTAGAAGGAAATACAGTAATAGCAGCAAATGAAAAAAATGATTACCAACAACCCCTGCTGGAGCAGCTGCTGAGGGAGCATCAATGGACTTGTGCCGCTTCGCATGATCCTGCCTCTTCCCAGAGGGCACCTCATCCTCATCGTCGTCCTCCTCAGCTCCGAACTTGACAGGCGCAATGGGCATCTTGTTCTTCTTGAGGCTGAAGGCCAGCTTCCCGCCCGAGAGGACGGGGACAGCCTTCTTCACCTCAAGCGGCCTCTTGTTCATGGGGATGACGATAGGCGACTTGGGGTTCACAGGCTTGGGCGCCGTGGCCGGGGGCGGGGCGGAGGCGTCGGTCTTCTCCTTGCCCTGCTCTTGCATCTGCTTGAACCGCTCCATGAAGGAGCCGTCGTTGGCGAAGAGGCCCTTATCCATGGCTGGCTGGCTACACAATCCTTTAAGCTCCAATCAAGACACCGCCATGGTCGTCACACCACACAAAAGCTAACAAACATAATCCACCGAAACAACCCCTAGACGCCTACGACCCGCTGATCTGGGCCAAATCTGGCGTGTAAAAAATGCGGGAAAAAATTCCGGGATAGAGGCGCGGGGCCTCGAATCGCTGGATCCCATGGATCGGGAGGGCGTATGAAGAAGGAGGGTTACCTTGATCCAGAGAGATCGGCCGCGGAAACCAAACCCTAGAAACGAATTTCTCGCGGTGGTGGTGGTGTGGGGAATCGTCGGGGGAGAATATGGCGATGGGAAGAAGATGCCGACTAGACTCCGCCGTAGTAGGAAGCGAAGCGGGCCCGGACCTGATTTGTGGGCCTGGCCCGTACGACTTCGTGTGTAATGTAGGCCCATCTTTTCGGCCGGCCAGGGCCCAATAAGCCCACCCGTCTCGTCTAGTGGTGGAGCGAAGTGTGGCAAAACCTCCCCCCTTCTCGCGTCTCTCGGCGAGCGACGGCAACTTCCCATCTCCGGCGACCGGCGGCCGCCACCACCACCCTCCCTCGCTATCGGATCTTCGACGCCCCCTAGACATGGTGAGTTCCTTGTCCCGTGGATCATCTCAGCTCCTTCAACCTCACGCAGCGACGCCGCCGAATTCGGTGCGGCGGCCACTGGGTCCCTGGCTCCGCTGAACTGGAAGTGGAGCTACCTTGTGCGCGTCAGGTAGTTCGTCTGTGCGTTGAGATTTCGTAGGTTGTATATTGAAGGACTTGGTGCGTTTCGGTCGAGAATCGTTGGACGACCCTAGGTTTTCCAGTTTCCACTATCAAACCGCCGGCGGTCATATTTAAGGTGCATTTTGTAGCTTACGGACGTAGTATATTTTCAGTTTAGTGTAATAGAAGAGGCGTCTCAGTGAATCTCGGACTATCAGTTGTTTGTGGGTCACTGGGTGCGCTTGTGGATGCGGCTGGGATTTACAACAACATTGAAGTGTGTTTGTGCTGTATTCCCCCATTTGGCTAGTTTGGAGTTCCTATGACGTTTCTTGTGTCTGTAAGTGGCTGCATATTGTAATTGATAACGTGTAGCTGATTGTTTTCCTTACCGTGCTTAGTCGAAGAAGAGGGGCCTTTCGTTGGAGGACAAACGGGAGCAGATGCTTCAGATATTTTACGACAGTCAAGACTTCTATCTGGTAAGATCTTCTGTGGTGATTCTGTTCTACCTCGGTGTAGCAAGATTGACTGTGTGTATCGACTACTTTTCGATTAATTCATGGGGGTTCTGTTCTCTTTGGTGCTAATGTGAAAATTTAGCTTCAAGATGTGCCAGTAGGCTTTAAATGTAGTTTAATTTGTACTTTGTAATGTTGTGTTTGAAGCAAGTATTTGATATGCTAGATGCCAATATAACTGCTGCAGTTCATTCCCATCTTCTTGCTCTACCTGTCAAATTGTCACCTCCATATTACATTATGTGTTTTCCACAGGAAATCAGTTTTTATTTCAAGCCATTTTTCACCATTAATACACCCGAACATACAACTACCAACAGTATGTATATACAACTGTATATCAGTGCCAATGCGCTTCGATGAACTTCTGTTTTCCGCATACTAAAAGTTTAGGTTCTGATGCTCATAAGATCGTGACACTTCTTATGGCTTGATATACGATCAGTAGCATCCATTTCTATTGTTTCTTCGTGTAGACTATAGAATATGTTTTGATGTGTCATAACTCATAAATTTGTCATTGTCTTTTCACTTTCAGCTTAAAGAGCTTGAGAAGATGGGTCCTAAAAAAGGAGTGATCAGCCAGTCCGTTAAGGATGTTATACAAAGCCTGGTGGATGATGATCTTGTCTTGAGAGAAAAAATAGGGACTTCTGTAAGTTTCTCTTCTTTTATTGTAGCATTGATGGGTAAAGAGTAGTTGGATTGCCTTCACAGTTATGTAGCGATTTGCATACAGGGTGCACATTGTGTCGATGTATCTTTAATTCAAGAAAGCTTTATCGTGTTTTACATAACTTTAACTTTGCACTCCATATGTATTAGAACGAGAGCACTTGCCAGTTTTTTTGTTTAACTATCATTCTCATCTATGTGCCTTTAGTTTTTAAACACTATAGTTTTCTTACAGGTGTACTTTTGGAGCCTTCCCAGCTGTGCTGGAAATCAGGTATTCTTATTATGAATTGAACTGTGCTCTTCTTACACTGTGTAATGTCATTGGTAAACTTTAACATAGCATGTGTGGTTGGACTTTCACGACAACCTCGCCACACATGTTGGTACCAATTAATTCGCATGCATGTAACCTCTTTAATAGCAAGTGAGCAACTTATAACATTGGATACCAAGTAAGCAAATCTTAATAAATTTTCTGTCTTCCTGGTGCTTTTTCATATCTTTATGGATCCTTAGATGTTAGGCTGATCCATCTTTTTTGGATTTACCTGTAGCTTAGGACTACTTACAGCAAGCTGGAGTCTGATCTTACAAACTCTAAAAAGCGCTATGCGGAGCTTATTGAGCAGAGAGACAACTTGAAAAAAGGCAGGGAAGACTCTGTAAGTTATTCACCATTTCCTCTGTAGAACTGTGTAATAAGCATTTAAATAAAACATTTGCATTGCTCTAGGACGAAAGAGAAGAAGCTTTGGAGGAGCTGAAGGCTGTAGAGCAACACCATAAGAAGTTAAAGGTTCATTTACATCCATTAACCATTTCTTGGGTTTTTAACAGTGCCATGTGCAGCTCAACAACTTTTATACTCATTTCAGGACGAACTGGCTGCTTATGCTGATAGCGATCCATCTGCACTAGAGGCAATGAGTATGAGATCTACCATTCTCATTTTAGTATAGGAGTTGGCTCTTGTCACATCTATTGTTGTTGTTTGATGCATTGCTCTGAACTGTTTTCCATGCAAACATCCTGTTTCCTCCAAGTCCGTGCAGTAAATTTACTTCATTCTAAACTGTATGGTGTAAATTGCAGAGGATGCTACTGAGGTCGCCCATTCGGCAGCCAACAGATGGACAGGTACCAGTAATTGCACTTATCAACTTTGTGCTAAATTTATGCTTGTGGCTTGCCTACCATCACTTAGCTAATGTCATTCTGAATGAAACTTCAGACAACATCTTCAATTTGCAACAATGGTGTTCGACTACATTCCCTCAAGCAAAAGAACAACTCGAACACATGTACAGGGAGGTAGGTTCTCCTTCCCCTCATATTCAACTACATGGCATGATGTTACCTGACTTCTTGAGTCAATAGACGATTGAAACTAATGAATCATAAGCATCTCTTAAACCTTGGGTGAGTCAACCTTTTGTAGTTAGTTAAATGCTGCTCAGTACAGATTGGATTGCCGTGGTCCCAAGCAACCAATATAGGAGTATATTGGTTGTAATAACATCTTAAATTCTGGGACGGAGGGAGTATTTGATCAACTTAACAACCTTCAAACAGATGAAACCATATTATGGCAAACTTAATATCATCTGCCTCATAGATATTACCACATTAGTAAGTATATTCCCATGCGTGCACATTAAATCTTCTTCATTTTACTTTAATTACCTAAGCTAGCCACAGCTAGACCTTTTCAGTTTTCACAGGTCATTATATTCTTGCTAACTAACTATGCAATGCTCTGGAACCTTCGTTTTTGTCTTCAGTATGTAAGCTGCTCTTGGTGGCTATGCTGAATTGCTGATTATGTAATGCCGCTTTACATGAAAACACTAGCATTCGATCTCGATGTATGGTTGCTGTTTGGGCTCTAGACTAAGGCCAAAGACAGCTGAAGATAGCACCAGGGCGACCTCCTGGTGTCACTTTCATGGTCTGGTAGTTAATACTCCCTCCGTTCCTGAATATAGGGTGTATAAGTTTTCCGCACGGATATTAAGACAAACTATTTTGTACATAGTGTACTAATTTTTTATTTAGAAAAAAATGGCAAGAGATGAGTTCTTAATTTGTATAAAATGAATACAATCCGTTAAATCGCTCTTTCGAGACTAGATTTTATTTTTTGGTAGGTCAAATTGTGCATAAATAGCAAATACACCTTATATTTTGGATTTTTCTTCAAAAACTTATACAGTTTATATCAAGGAACGGAGGGAGTAGTAATTATCACTAATTACAAAGATATTTGCAGTGGGCCATTGGGGGTAGATAACCCAAATAGCCCGCTCCTAGCTCTGCCCTGCTCTATGGATGAGCATACACCATGTCCATATGTTACTTCACGCTTGTTGCATTTCTCCTCTAACATGCCAAGCTTATCGTTGCCTACCAATGGGTGTGCAACTAATCCATCTTCATCAGTTGATGCTGCTTGTGTGATATATCTTTTATCCATGGAGTAGTGGACCTAAATGAGGCATATTTAGACATGGTGTGAAATAATCTGACCGTCTTAAAGAAGCATATCCCCCAACCTGCTTGCGCATTCAAATTGTGAAGCCTTTTTGTTCAGTAGAGACCTTATAGGATGTACGTGTTTTTGTCTTGAGTGGGTCTATGTTATAAGGACATATCAGTAAAAATGTCTCATCATGCTGCCCACCACAATGAAATGAAGTAGCAGAATTCAGAAGCTCCTGTCAATTTTTTTACTAGTTTGTACTTGCCGGAATATAGGAACATGTAAAGACTTGAATCGTCCGCAGGTGACGGTAGAGTAGCTTAAATTCGCTTGTCGCATGTAACAACTAAATTTAGAGATTTGGCTTCCTTATCTTGCGAGAAGCGTAAACTTGTTTACTATATCGCAAGTAAATTTGACTAAGACATCCTCATTTCCTAGACAAGACGATTTTCTTAAGAAACCGGCTCTGCATTTGTCTGATGTGCGTTGCTTTGAAATTTCAGGCGGGCATAACTGAAGACTTTGACTATCTGCCGTAATGCTGAACTATCTGCATGTCCCCATTGCAGCATTGTATGTAGTCCCTCCCTCAGCACATGATGTTGGATCTAGAGTAGTTCATCCCGAATTGGTAGAAGTCACCCCACCCGTATCGTGGGTTTTCTAAATTTTTGTGCAGATAATGCCATTATCTCACTTATTCTGTATGCAAAACAGATGCCTATTGATGTTGTCAGTAGAAACTTTCACTGTGATAACACAATGCTAGAAGAGGAAGGAACCCATCAATTTGGTACATGCATGCAATACATCAGCAATCAAGCTTTTAAATAGGAAAACCAAAGAATGTGAAATAAGAAAATAGAATGGCACGTAACTCACATGTTGCTATGGTTCTCTTTTTTCTACATATGGATGTTGCCAAAGAGTATTCTCTTTCAGCGTCCTTCCACAACCTCGCTGCAAGAGTTTAAATTTTGTCTTCAGCACCGGTGCCATGTGTGCTCGTTTCTTGTTGCAACACAACTTTGATCTACACTTGTTGCAGAAAGAGCAGACTCGTTTATAATGATTGGTTGCCGAAGGAGCATGACGCTGATGAACTCTGTTTGTTTCTGTCCGCGCACGGACAGAGAGTGTGCCACAATGCGGTGCTTGCAGTTCCACCCGATAGACTGACTTAGGGCAACTCCAACACACCATCCCAATTGATCCGTTATGAACGCTTTGCTGTCCTTTTGGACCTATTTTTAGCCCGAATTTGAGCTCGAGTTGTGTTCACTGAACACGCCGAGGACGGCTACACTCTTCTCTCCCCTTCTCCTTCACTGGCCCGCCCTTGGTGGTGCATCCTTTCACTCCACCTTTTCCACACCGAGCACACTACTGGCTGCCCTAGAATTTCATGCTTGACACCCACCACAACTACCTGTGTAGCCACCCCTGGTGCTGGCGTGCACCTATTGAAACTGAAGAAAGAGCTAACCCCAACGCAGATAGAAGTGGAAGTTCCGGAGGAAGTAGGAGAAGGCCCAAAACTAGAAGCTCAAGCCGCCGTCCGGGCAATGGCTTTGGAACAGGCACCCGCCATTCAGTGCCGCTAGTGAGGGTGTATCAATTTCTTGAAAGATATTTTTTCTCTCGGTATGCAAAGAGCAAAGCAAGTCTCAAGGAACATCTCAATGGGTTGACACTGTGAAAACAAAAAATCCATACTATCCACCGCCATGTACATTATCCCCCATTTTATAAACAAAATG